>CP125973.1:110454285-115454285 GCA_030063025.1 Avena longiglumis | reverse complement strand
TTCTCATACATCCAACCCCTTTGAACCAAACATGTGCCATTTGTGTCCACCATATCTATCTATTAGCATTATTGCTATTCCAAGCAAATTCTCAATCTTCATCTATCTTTCGAATTAACAAATATTTTGTTATGAGAAAACTAGTTAGTAAATCTCTCACGAACTTGATGGCACACCTTATATTATTGACCCTAATAAACTTGAACCATTGTGTCATCGAAGTTGTATATGCTTGCATCTATACGTTGGGATTAGCAGAACCGTGTTGTCACGGGGAACGCTTTCAAAACTTATGGATACTTATCCAGTTGATATCATGATCTTTTGTTTGCGGATGTCGTTGGTGTGAAATAAAAGGGGAGCTTGTAAGTCCATGGAGTTATGTATGTGTGTTAGAGAAATGCCTAGGCCACTAGCCTAAGCCATGCCTAATCATGGTGGAAACTTGCAGCATAACCATAGTGAGAAATCTGTGAAGCATCCTCAATAAAAACCTATGCAAATAGCAAATAAAAAGATCGCTGAGATGCTCACTGTCTGCTTGCCTTGTCATTTTGATTATGGGATAGCTCCTGTATCATGTGCAAGGGGTACCTCGTTGGCGGTTCTTTATGATACACATGTACTTACAATGACAAGAACTTACCGGTAACTAAAGTTGAGTAGCATGATGAGCGGCCCTTGTACTCAAGGGACATGAGATTGCCAACTTATATTTCGTCAAGCATATACTCCATCCTTGTTCACTTTAACCTTAATCACCTCAAGATGCTTATGATAGGGGTAATGAGGGCTCAACGCTAGTAAGTGCCATAATATTTTGGAAGCTCTTTATGACTTGAAATCCCTGCTTCCCTCTATGAAGGGCCTTTCTCCTATTTCTAAGTTGAGTCAGTAAACCTATTTCCTCTGTTTATCCAACAAGCATTTGAGTTATTATGTTTCAAGCATTCATATGATGATTTATTCAGTCATGTTCTTTATCTTCCTTGTTTGCACAAGACTCTTATATATTGAGTATTTTTTTGAAAGCCATCTTTGTGAAAAAACCTTTTATGTTTGAGAAAAGAGTACTCTTGTTGTGAAAACTTCTACAAAAGCTTTTTGGGAAACTCTTTGTCAGCTGTTCTCTGACCAAGAACAAAAGTTTGCCAATTCCAATTATGATTTATCTTTATGCATCTCTATTGTGACTCCTATACTTGTTGCAAGCTAAGTTATATAATGGTGAGTTGCTTTCTTCTACGAGTTGTGTAATGGTAAGTGTGATGCTTCTTGTCCGTATTATTTTATCAACACTTCACTTCATAAACCTGTGGACATGTTTACTGAGATCAGTTTTCGCTTGGGGACAAGCGAAGGTCTAAGCTTGGGGGAGTTGATACGTCCAATTTGCATCACCATTATATATCATAATTTGCCTCTATTAATTGATATATTTCATATTAAGAGGTGTTACTTATGTATTTTCATCTGTTTTTGCATGTTGGATGATTCTTGGAGGATGAATTGCCGGAGTCAGGATTCTGATGGAAAAAGAGGTGTTTCGATGCAATTTCACGATGACGAGGTTTAATCTCGTCAATGCCCATTGTTATGGACTTGGGTTTTGGAGAAGACGGGGATGCTGGAGATCGTGGCACGGTTAACAGACAAGCAACCAGGGGACACGAGATTTACCTAGGTTCAGGCCCCCGGAGGGAAAACCCTACTCCTGCTTGTCTGCTCTTTGATTACGGCGGAACCGAAGGTTACAGGGTGCGCAGATTCGATCTGGCGTGGATGCGTGTGCGAAAGTATGAGTCGAGTTCTCTAGGACGTGCCCTCCTGGCCTTTATATAGACTTAGGCAGGTCCCGGGCATAGTCCTAGTCGGTTACAAGTTCTAGGGTTTTACCCCTTTGAATTTCCTATCTCCTCTAGTCTTGCTCTCCAAGGATCCGAAGACGTCATGGGCCTTGGCCACCCGAAAATCTTCATGGGCCATATGTCTGTGGGCTGGACGAGGTATCTCAAGTTACGTGCGTGAGGGTATAACCATGTCAAGAGCCCCGGTGATCACGAATCGTAGATTCGGTGAGGACTCTTCCATCCTTCGGGAGCAGCTATATGTTAATAGTATATGTGTAGGGATTGTTGATGCGTGCACGACTCACCCGACGGATCAGTCGATTAACTGTCTTAGGACGAAACAACACGATCTTCTTCAGGTTCGGGTCCCTTAACCCGGGCCTGGAACATATGCTGGCGTAATTCAACTCAGGCCGCGGAGGACTTATAGGAGAGGAATTCCAGTGATTTCAATTGGTGCACCCAACACGTCCGTCGGGATTTTTCATCGTACCTGCTGGTACGGGTTCATACTAGCAGAGCGCAGTCAGGTGCGTTGCCAGGCCATCAGATGATATCTGTAGGTCTTATCTTTGCGTCGCAGACGCAGCATCCGAACATTTATCACCTCGGAGGTGCTTCGGGTGGCCAAGGAGATTGTTGCTCACTCAGCGTTTTGTTGGGGCAGAGTTGAAAAAGTTTTTCGCGTCGATCCGAAGATCGCAGTCGAAGATTTCATAGGGTGCGCGACCAGCGCTCCCTATGGGAGTAGCCCCCAAGTGTCTGTTCAAGTCGTAGACTCGAACGGAGACTTTTAATTCCAGCATTGTTTCAATCATTAAGTCCACGGGACTCGAAAATTTTCGGATACTTAAATCCATCCTCCCTATGGGAGTAGCCCCCGAGTCCATAGTGGAGTCGTAGACTCGACGTAGGACTCGAAGAAGTAATTTTGTCCTCATTTGTTTGTCGGGTGCGCGGCCAGCGCTCCTGATAGGAGTAGCCCCCGAGTATTTAGTCGAATCGTAGATTCGAGTGAGTACTCTTAGATGTGAAGCCGAATTTGGTGCTAGTATAGCTTTTGATGACGTCAGTGCTGACGATCGATGACCTCAAGCGTCTGCTACGCCAGAGATGATTTGACTGGACGAAGCGTGGGTCCCACTTCCTGACTTTGAATTGACTGGTCACGCGCGGCGTGGAGATGATTACGGCGTGTCCTCGATTTCCGCGTGTAGTGGACGACGTGGTAACGACGGTTCGTTGTGGTGCTGACACGTGTATGGCCAGATCTACCGTTGGCGTTAGGTCTTCTCGATGGACGGCTAGCGTGCGTCGTCTCCGCTGTTATAATCCCTGGTGAAATCGTGGTTTGTTTTTCACCGCGCCAGTTCATCTGTTCACTGCTTCCTTGTTCTTGAGCGATTCTTGCTGCACGCTGAGAGTTTCCTCCACATTTCCTTTGTCTTCCTTCGTTGGCAACGCCACCACCGCCGTAGTGCCATGGGGAAAACAAAGAAATCCTCATCTGCGGTTGGGACCAGAGGCAAGAAGAAGCGCGCCGCTTTCGCGTCACCGGCGGTGGCGGCGATCGAAGCGGAGAGTGATCTCCATAGCGAGCGGAGCCTGATCCCGCAGGACACGACGGCCGTGAGACTCCCCGGCAATGAGGTAATCCCCCGTCCCCCATCTGGGTATCGGGTTATGTTTGTTGCCTTCATGATTCACGGGTTTTCTTTTCCGGTCCATGACTTCCTTCGTGGACTGCTCTTTTTCTACGGGGTTCAACTCCATCATCTGTCTCCCAACTCCCTTCTCCACATTGCGTGTTTTATCACACTTTGCGAGTGTTGGCTTGGCATTGAGCCGCACTTTGGCCTTTTCCGGAAGCTTTATTCCGTGAAGAGGCAATCTGGTTCGGATGGTGTGTATCCCATTGGGGGTTTCATCATCTCTCTCAGGCCCAATGTGCAATTCTTTTCCTTTTCCATGTCCGAGTCATCCCGATCTTGGAGGAAATGGTTTTACATCCGTGACTCCATACTGCCTGGGCAAGATTTTGGTCTCGTTCCTTTTGACCCCTCCCAATTGATTGAGAAGAAAAGATCCTGGAAAAACCAGATCTTAGACGGTGAGGTGGCGGAGATAGAGGCCCTGTACCGTCGGGTGGAGGAGCTCCAATTGATTCCTGAGAAGGAGGTGAACGGTGTCGACATCATCCGGACGTTTCTTGAGCGTCGGGTGCAGCCCCTCCAAGCGAGGGCGCACCCGATGTTCCTTTACTCTGGGCGCCGTGATCCGACGAGGGTTTCGAGTGAGAAAATCTCCGAGGTGGAACTTGACAAGGCTCTTCGCGCGCTATTGAAGTTCAAGGCTGACGAAGAAATCCCGGGGAAGTCGCTGACTCCTCCCTTTTCTTCGACGTTGGTCGTGCCGAAGGTGTAGATTTGCGCACGTAGTGCTTCCCTTTCGTTTTTGTCAGCTGTGTACTTTGAACCTTGTTTGCTAACAAAGTTACTTTTCCTCTTGTAGAGCTTCAAAGTGCCGGGCATGGCACCACCGTTGCCCGAGAGGTATCCGAATGCCCCGGATAATGAAGTGGTGGATTCCGTGTCCGAGCTACCGTCAGCGCGATCCCCAGCGGAAGATGCCGACGAATCGAGTGAGGACCATTCGCGCGAACGATCGCGGAGCTCTAGCGAGTCGTCAGATGCCTTGACTCCTCCGACTCCCAGAAATCTTCTGGGCCTTGAGCGTCATGATGATGTTCATGGGGGTTCTTCCTCTCCCCTTCCTGCCATTCCTGTGCGGGCCGTTGCTCCGCACCCGCCAGCAAAGCGGAAGAGGGAAGAAAAGAAGGAGGAGAAGAAGGAAGAAAAGAAGGAGGAGAAGAGGGCCCGAAGGGCTTATCCTATCTTCGACCTGAGCGCGTTGGGCTCGTAAGTTTTGTTGTTGTACTGTTGTCCTTTTCTCCTTATGATTTTTGCACCTGTGTTGATTGGCTTCGTATGCAGGCAATCCTCCGATGGCTCCAGTGATGGTGCGGGGGAGATGATGGGGGAGTCGAACATTGCGTCGCCTCCTCCTCAGACGGTGGCGACTTCTGGTGATGCAGCGCCAGTTCCTCCTGTGCAGGAGAGGCTGGTGGTTGCGCCTCAGAATTTTGCAGGCGGGCCTGCGGGTTCGCCTTCGGAGCACGTAAGTTTTTCTGCTTGATGTTACGGGGGAGCCCCCGAGTGTCGTCGTATGCTGATGTTGGTTATGCTTCTTTGTGTTGGGCGTAGCCCCCAAGTCCTGCTCTTACTAGTATTGCATGTTGCTGCAGCCTTTTGTCCAAGAGGCCAAGCGGCCGGTGGAGGAACGCCTGACGCTGGAGGCGAAACTGCGGCAGCTTCAAGGTATTCATCTGCCTTGTAGTACTTCTCTTGCTTATCCTGGTCCTGTTCTTTGACACTTGCTTGTTGTAAATGCAGAGGAGCATAACGACTCTCTCCGTGAGGTCGATGCTCTGAAGAAGAGCCTTGGCCAATCGGAGCAGAAGGCCGAAGCTGCCGCTGGTGCGAAAGAGCGCCTTGAGCTGGAGCTAACGAAGGCAGCCGAAGCGAAAGAGCGTCTGTAGCAGGAGGCCGCAGATCGTGAGGAGTAGATGGCCACCGTTGCGGCTGCTCGTGAAAAAGGGGTGGCGGAGAAGCTCATGGCTGCTGCCAAGGCTATTTCGGGTGAGCGTTAGCATTTGTACTTGCTCCTTTTTCTACGGGTCTTCTTCTATGTTGCCCTTCTTCATTTTTTCTTCTTTTTTGTCTCAGATGCCGTAGGCATCGAGTTCGACCGGGGTGCTCTGGAGCACGGGAGTGCTCTAGATGATGCCACTGTAGCGGTCGAAGACCACTGCAGCACCGTCGTCAACTCCCTGGCCAAGGCGAAGGAGGTTCTTGGTCGCTTTTACCAGGAGCTCTTCCCGAAGGGCGCAACACTTGAGGATGTGGATGCCTTGGCAGAGGCTCTGTCAGCCGAAGCGCCTGCGGCGTACAAGCGCAAGCAGAAGGGCATCGGCGCGTCCGTCGGGCTGGCGATGGCCATGGAGGCTGGGGCGGAGCTGGACTTTCCCCAGATCACCTCTCGGATGCCGACGGCTGCGGATGGATCCGAGGTAGCCTTCGCTGCCTACTCCGCTCGCTGCAGACGATATGGGCCCAAGATCATTGACTTGTTGTCTGAGTACGCACTGCGGCAGCAGGGCGAGGCCAAAGCTAGGCAGTCTGGCTCTGAGGCGACTCAGTGTCCTGCGCCTTAAGCGTAGTAGATGTAGGGTAGTATGTAGTTTATTTATGCTGTAAATATCTTTTGTAGCACCCTCCTTGTGCCACGCAGTGGCCTTATTTAATGAATTCCTCCGAGTTGAGCTCTATCCTTGGCTGAATGTCTGTGTTCCTTTTGTTTGCTGTCGTTCTAGGTTCCTTCGGGTGCTGACCCTGTTGATGCCCCATCCGCAACGCCGTTGCGTCCATCCTTGGATGACTCTTTGCAGCTTGCTTTCCTTCGGGATCGCGTGCGCAGTCTGGAGAGGGAGTTGCTCGTGCTACGCGGCCAGGCCGACGTTTGGAAGTCCAAGGCGGATCGTGGCGCAGCCAGAGAGGAGTACTTGATGGCGGAGCTGGGTCGGCTGTCCGAGCAACTGCAGTGTAAGTTGATCCTTCTTTCGGGTTGTGGCTCAGTTCTTCGGATGAGCCTGCTGGCCTTATTCTTGTCTTGTGCTGTTGTCGCAGGTGCGAATCTTGCTCCGAGGGAAGAAAAAGAGCGTGTGGCTGTTCGGGTCAATTGCTTGACTCAACAGGACATGGAGGCCGGCGGCTTCTTCTGGATGGATCGTGATCGCGCCGTAGCCTTGGCGACGGTGCAGGATCGTGTTCATCAAGTTTCGCGGGTGCTCCGCCAGGTGCGGACGTCACTTTCCTCGATGCTGCATGTCATGTTTCCGTTGGATGCCTTGCCAACGACCCTTGCGGGTCTTCTGACGAAGTTTCGGAGTGCCAGCAATGTCAAGGAGCTGGTGCGGCAGCAGCTCGTCGCAGGAGTGAAGGCTGCCTTGTCACTTGTGAGGGTGCACCGCTCGGCGTAGATTTGGGCTTTGTGGCGGTGGGCCACCTCCTCGACCAGATGGTGGCGAGTGGAATATGCGTCCGCATTACGCGGCTGTAAGGCAGTATGCCGAACAGATTGTAGATTTGTTTGAGCAGCGTGCTCAGGTTATTCTTCAGAATAGATAGGACCTGAAAATAGATACATAGATGTAAAATTTGTATATTTCGGCTGGGCACGTTGTGCCTTTTTTGTAAAGATTTGTTTGTTTGTGAGCACGCAGTTCTTTGATCAGGTGTGTTCCCTTTTCGTTTGCCTGACGTTTGTCAGCTACTCAGGTATACATGTTTTAGTCCTCAATCGATGAAATCGTGAGGTGGGGGGAGCCCCCTAGTGTGTTTTTGTCCTTAGTCGATGTAATCGTGAGGTGGGGGAGACCCCTAGTGTGTTTTGTCCTCAGTCGATGTAATCGTGAGGTGGGGGGAGCCCCTAGTGTGTTTCGTCCTCAGTCGATGTAATCGTGAGGTGGGGGGATCCCCCGAGCGCGTTTGTAGCATATAGTAAATATGCAGGAAGTAGTGAGCCGAAGTTTTCGGGCGAGACACTTAGCTTTATTTATATCGTAATGAAGGAAGTACATTGTTCGGCTGAGTAGCCTTGGCTGAAAGCCTTATTGAAAGTAAAGGGGTAGTTTGCTACAGGTAGAATCGTCGCAGGTGCGCGATATTCCATGGGTTGGAGTATGCGACTCCAGACTCCACGTGCTTGAGGCGATAGGCGCCACCTGGTATCACTTCGGTGATGACGTAGGGTCCTTCCCATGGTGACTCGAGTTTATTCGGTCGCTTTTGTTTGAGTCGTAAGACGAGGTCTCCTTCGACGAAGGACCTTGGACGCAGCCGACGGCTGTGGTAGTTGCGGAGACTCTGCTGGTACACCGCTGATCTAGCTGCTGCTATGTCTCTTGCCTCGTCGAGTGTATCGACGGCATCTTCGAGTGAAGCCGTGGATTCGGCTTCGCTGTAAGCGACGACCCGTGGGGCCTGGTGGCGCACTTCGGATGGTAACACGGCTTCGGCTCCGTGTACCATGAAGAACGGTGTGTAGCCGGTGGCGCTGTTTGGCGTGGTCCGTAAGCTCCACAAGACAGACGGTAGCTCTTTCGTCCAGTTTCCAGCTTTGTGCTCGAGTGAGCTCATGAGGCGCTTCTTGATGCCGGCGCCGATTAGGCCGTTGGCCTTTTCCACTTGCCCGTTTGTTTGCAGGTGTGCCACTGAGGCATACGTGATATTGATCCCGAGGCCTTCGCAGAAGTCCTGGAATTCTTCGGAGATGAAGTTCGATCCGTTGTCGGTGATGATGCCGCGTGCAGACGCCAAACCTGTAGACAATGGATTCGAAGAACTTGACGGCGGTTTTGCCCTTCTGGTTGGTGACTGGCATGGCTTCGATCCACTTGGTGAATTTGTCGACTGCGACCAGGAGGAAGACGTTTTCTCCCTTCGAGGATTTTGGCAGTTTGCCGATCATGTCAAGGCCCCATTGGGCAAAAGGCCAAGCTATGGGTATGGGTCGAAGTTCGGACCCAGGTGCGTGCGGTTTGTCGGTGAACCGTTGGCACCTGTTGCATCTTCGAACGATATCCTTTGCATCGCTCATGGCCGTTGGCCAGTAGAATCCTGCTCGCAGAGCTTTGGCGACGAGGGAGCGACTGCCTGCATGGTGGCCGCAGATGCCTTCGTGGATATCTTGGAGTATGGTCTTGCCGTCGTTTATGGTGACGCACCGTTGTAGTACGCCCGTAATGCTGCGTTTGTACAGCTTGCCGTTGATGATGGTGAAGGCTTTTGACCGACGAGATACGCGCCGGGCATCTGTCGGACTGTCTGGCAATTCTCCGTTTATCAGGAACTGGAGGTATGGACGTGTCCAAGTTTCTTCGACTGCCATGACCTGCATCATGTTGACCATGGCGACTTCGGTATCCAACTTTTCGGGTCCTTCATGGCCTTCGGGTAGCGTAGCCCCCGAGTGTTCTGCTTCTTCGGGTGATCCCTTTGGGAATTTCCGCTTGATGGATGGCACGCAGATCTGTTCGAGGAACACACCTAGTGGTACCTTTGCACAAGTAGAGCCGATGTTGGCGAGTCTATCGGCCTCCTCGTTACTCTCTCTTCCAACGTGCCGAAGTTCACAGCCGTCGAATTCTCCTTCGAGCGTGTTGTATAGCGTGCGGTATGCGATCATGTTTTCGGCGTGTGCGTCGCACTCATTCATCGTCTGCTGTACGACAAGGTTGGAGTCACCGTAGATGACCAGGCGCGTTGCGCCACATATTTTTGCCATCTTCATGCCATGGATGAGGGCTTCGTATTCGGCCTCATTGTTGGAGGCTCTGAATTTCATCCGAAGGACGTACTTCATCTTGTCACCTTGCGGGGAGGTCAGTATGACTTCGCTCGCCCGGCTTCGCGTTTGGAGCCGTCAAAATGCATTGTCCAGGACTGCGACATGTCTGGGGTGTCAGGCAGCTGCATCTCCATCCAGTGCACCAGGAAGTCCGGAAGGACTTGAGATTTGATTGCGTGTCGCTTCTCGTAGATGATGTCCAGGGGTGATAGTTCAATGCCCCCACAGGGCCACGCGTCCAGTGGCCTCTGGGTTATTCAGGATGCTGTTTAGGGGTGCCTCGTTGACGACCATCACCTGATGTTCCTGGAAGTAGTGGCTCAGTCGTCGAGCCGTCATGAACATGCCATAGGCTAGCTTCTGGTAGTGCGGGTACCGCTGCTTTGTTGGAGTGAGGACCTCGCTGAGGTAGTAAATTGGGTGTTGTACCCCGTGGGTCTTGCCTTCTTCGGGTCGTTCGACCACGAGAACGGTGCTGACCACCTGGTGTGTGGCTGCTATGTACAGCAACAGGGGCTCGCGCTCTTTTGGTGTGACCAAAACTGGCGAGGTGGAGAGGAGCCGCTTGAGGCTTTCGAATGCGTCGTTGGCTTCTGGTGTCCACTCGAACTTATGCGCTTATGCAGCTGGTAAAATGGTAGGGCCTTCTCGCCCATGCGGCTGATGAACCTGCTTAGTGCCGCTACTCGCCCTGCGAGCTGCTGAACGCCTTTGAGGTTTTTCGGCTTCTCCATTGTCATGATAGCTTTGATTTTCTTCGGGTTCGCTTCGATCCCTCGTTGAGAGATGAAGTACCCAAGCAGCTGACCCGAGGGGACGCCGAAGGCGCACTTTTCTGGATTGAGCTTGATCCTGTAGCGATCAAGGTTGTCGAACGTCTCGCGGAGATCGTCGATAAGTGTTCTTGCCTCCTTGGTTTTTATGACTATGTCGTCAACATAGACTTGGACGTTGCGACCGATCTGGTCCTTGAGGAAGGCCTGCATGCATCGCTGGTATGTGGCACCCGCGTTCTTTAGCCCGAAGGGCATTGTATTGTAGCAGTATACTCCGAACGGTGTGATGAACGCCGTTTTCTCTTGATCTTCGACCTTGACTCGAATCTGGTTATAGCCTGAGTAGGCGTCGAGGAAGGAGAGTTTCTCACAACCTGCAGTCGAATCGATGATCTGGTCGATCCGAGGAAGAGGGAAGTGGTCCTTAGGGCAGTGTTTATTTAGTGACGTGAAGTCCACGCACATCCGCAGGATGTCCGTGTACTTCTTCGGGACCATCACCGTGTTTGCCAGCCACTCGCTTTCCTTGATTTCCTGGATGAAGTCTGCTGCGAGTAATCTGTTGATCTCCTTGCTGATGGCTTCGGCTCGTGGCTCCGACAGTCTTCGGATGGACTGCTTGACTGGCTTGGTGTCTGGGAAGACATTGAGTGCGTGCTCGGCGAATTCCCTGGGAACTCCTGGCATGTCCGCAGGACACCAGGCGAAGATTTCCTAGTGCTCACGGAGGAATTCGACGAGCACGCCTTCCTATGCAGTGCTGAGGTCGTTGGCGATCAGCGCCGTCTTGGAGGCATCCGTTGGATGGACCTACACTTTCTTGGTGTTGATGGTGGAGTCGAAAGACATGTCAGGTGCGTTCTGCTTTGTGACTGGGGGTAGCCCATTGTCCGTCACCTCGCGGAGCCTTACAAGCTCGTCTTGCATGCCGAAAGACTGGGAGATTTTGTTGAAATCCCTGTCGCATTGGTCCGATCGGGTGAAGCTCCCGTGGACTGTGATGACGCCCCTTTGGCCTGGCATCTTTAGTAGTAGATATGCGTAGTGTGGGACGGCCAGGAACCTTGAGAATGCTACACGTCCCAGGATGGCATGGTATTGCGACGGCCAGTCCACCACTTCGAATTCTAGGCGCTCCTGCCGAAAGTTGTCCGGCTTCCCGAAGATGACGTCGAGCCCTATTTTGCCCAGGGAAGATGCCTTCCTCGGGACAATGCCGTGGAACGTTGTGTCTGATTGTTCCAGGCTGCATTGCGGGATCCGCATAGCTGCTAGAGTGCTTGCGAACATTAGGTTGATGCCGCTGCCGCCGTCCATGAAGACGCGACTCATCTCGAACCCTCCGATCTGCGCTTCCAGCACCAGGGCAGCATGACCTGGGCGAGGGATCTAGCAAGGGTGATCCGCGCGAGTGAATGTGATGCAGGACTCCGATCCGCTGAGGTACTCAGGGATTGCAGGTGGAGTTGCCACGGCCAAGTTGATTTGTCGGGTGATTTTCTTCTGCACCCTATTTGTGGGGTGTCCCTTCTGTATCATATTGAGTGCTCCTTTTGGTGGGGGGTATGCGACCCCGGCGTTGTTTTGCGCTGGTGCGACTGGTTGACTTGGGCCTCCAATAGGCGGCGGTGGAGGAGCTCCGTGTGCTATTTCACCTGGCGCAGGTGCATTTTTCAAATGTAGGAATTGGAGCTTGTTGCCTCATCTGCACCATGCCTTCGCTGAGTTTCTGGAACTCGCGGCAGTCCTTGAGCATGTGGCTAGCTTTCTTTTTGCCATCTTGTTTGTCGATGTAGAAGTGGATGGTGCATGGACCCGAAAGTTTGTCGAATGCTGAGGGTCCGTTGTCGCGGTCGCGGCGTTGCCACGACTGCGTTGGTCGTCCATCGTCGCGAAGTTTCGCTGCGGTATCCTCCGTTATTGCGGCCGTTGTCGTTACGGGCGTGGCCGGCTACGACCATGTCGGGTCCGGTCCTCGTGACGCGCGATCTCCTTTGCTGCGGCGTCGTCTTCGCCGTAGTCGTCCTCTTCATCTCGATTGCGCCATTGGATGCAATCTTCGCCTAAGCTGTTGGCGATTTCCATGAGCTGATCGAGTGTCTTGGGCTTTACACGTCCAAGTTTCTCCTTGAAGTCTGGGCGTTTGACGCTGTCCCTGAAGGCGTCGATGGCCCGCTCTTCGGAGATGTGTGCTGCGGAGTTTTTGGTTATAGACCAACGTAGTATGTACGAGCGAATAAATTCACCCGTTCTTTGTGTGCAGGCCCGCAATTCTTCGATTGAGGCGGGCCTCTTGCTATTGCCCTTGAAATTTCGGATGAAGCTGTAAGCGAGCTCCTCCCAGCTTCGGATGGATCCTGATGATAGGCTGCTGAGCGGACCAGCGCCTTGGTCACCGCAAAAGAAGGCATTGCATGGCGGTTTCTTTGTTACCTCCGTGAAGCTTGACGGATGACAGATGGTCACTGAGCCAGGACTTTGGATCTTGCGTGCCGTTGAACTTCGGAGTATCCGAAGGAAGCTTGAAGTTGCGTGGCATCTGTGTTCGTCGAACAGATCTGCTGAAGCATCGAGCCCCACAGAGTTCCCCTTCGTCTTCATCCATCTCAGATTCAGACGAGCATGCGCGTTTGGCGCGTGCTTTGTCGATCTTGCGCTGTGTAAGCTTGTCTCTGGCGTCGTAGTCGCTTTATGGCGGTGCGAGCTCTTCTTCCTTCGAGGAATATCGTGTTCCTCTTCATCTTCGGATGAGGGAGTGGGGCTCCGGTCGCGCCTGGCCGGAGCTTTCTTCTTCGGCTCCGTAGGAGCGTCTTCGTGGAGCGCATCTCCGATTAGTCCTAGTCCGGTGAGTGCGGACCTATGCATGGCCCTTTTCGGGTCCCCCTCCGGAGGTGGGTGAGCCGCGAGATACGCAGTGGCTCGCAGCTTGTGGCATCTTCGGGGTGATGTTGCCATCGGCGTCCATATCCATGAACGATGTGTGGAGAGTTCGGGTCACGTCACGCCGCTCCTTCGGGTCCATGTTTTCCACCCGCGAGCGGTTCTTGTTTCCCTGGTTTCCGTTTGTGCTAGAGCCGGGTGCCATGGCGGAGAGCGCAGCTCGTCGCGCGCTGGACTCGGAGGCTGCTTGCTTGCGTTTGTCGAGCGTCTCCTGCATCTTGACTTGCTTCTTGTGCTCCTCGATGAGGAGGTAGTGGTATGCCATCAGTAGGTCGCGCGGGGCGTCCGCAGGTAGGATTATGTCGCCTGCGACGGCACGACGCGCTTGGGCCCATCCTTCTTTGCTAAGTTGGATGACGTGGCCGTTATTTTCCCTGTTGGGTGGGGGGGATTGGCTTCTTCTGTTTTCGCCGTTTTCGCCGTTCCGGTTGGGCGGCGGGTGAGGTGTTTCCTCGTCGCCTTGGATGATTGCGGCGCATAGATAGCGCTCGCAGATTGGTCGGCTACTGCCGCAGCTTTCGGATCCGGAACCGTAAGTCCCCTCATCCAAAAGTGGATCACACAGATCGGTGTTACAGCTGCTGCTGTCGTAAAACTCATCTGCTGATGGTGACGTGCGTAGCACGGGGTGTGGAGCCCATGAACATGGCCTGATTGATGGCACGGGCACCCGCTCAGGGAGACGGAGGGTGCCAGTTTGTCCCACCTGGAAGCAGAAGCTCCCGAACAATATTTCGAGTCCGTCGCCTACGGGCTTGAAATCCTTCATGGTATCCGGCGAGTGGGCGGTGAAGTCGAAAGCGCCGAAGAGGAGGTGATTCTCCGTCGCCACGGAGTTGTAGATCGATCGTGTCGGAACCGTCACGACCGCACAATCAGCAGCCCCGATTCCCACAGACGGCGCCAATTGACGAGGTTTAATCTCGTCAATGCCCATTGTTATGGACTTGGGTTTTGGAGAAGACGGGGATGCTGGAGATCGTGGCACGGTTAACAGACAAGCAACCAGGGGACACGAGATTTACCCAGGTTCAGGCCCCCGGAGGGAAAACCCTACTCATGCTTGTCTGCTCTTTGATTACGGCGGAACCGAAGGTTACAGGGTGCGCAGATTCGATCTGGCGTGGATGCGTGTGCGAAAGTATGAGTCGAGTTCTCTAGGATGTGCCCTCCTGGCCTTTATATAGACTTAGGCAGGTCCCGGGCGTAGTCCTAGTCGGTTACAAGTTCTAGGGTTTTACCCCTTTGAATTTCCTATCTCCTCTAGTCTTGCTCTCCAAGGATCCGAAGACGTCATGGGCCTTGGCCACCCGAAAATATTCATGGGCCAGCGTATGTCTGCCGTGGGCCTTCCTTGGGCTGGACTAGGTATGCTGAAGTTACGTACCCGTAGGGTATAACCATGTCACACGAAGATCAGAAAAATACCAGAAAAATTACGGAAAATCATATTTTCCCAGAAGACAAAGGAAGTCGGAAGGGGAGGCAGAGATGGGCCACAGGGGGCCCACACCCCCTAGGCGCGGGCCACCCCTAGGTCGCGCCTACAGGGGGTGTAGACCACCTGGCTCACCTCTGGCTCCGCCATCTCGCCTATATCTTCTCCTCTAAACCCTAAAACACGGGGAGCGACCACAGAAAGATTCCGCCGCCTCCGTGGGGAGAAAAACACCGAGAGAGAAAGAGCTCTCCAGCAAACATATTTCTGCCAGGGAAATTCCTTCCCGGAGAGGGGAGATCGTCGCCATCACACCATCATCAAGCTAGACTTCATCGGTATCATCATCATCCACACCATCATCTCCACCAGCACCATCATCACCACTCCATACCGCTGTAACAATTGTATTGAATACTTGCATAGTTCTTAGGGGAAACTTTTCTGGTGTTGATTACTATTATAGTTGATGCTTGTGAGTGGAACCATTGGATTATTGTTTATGTTCAGATTGTTATTCATCACCATGTCATCTTTGATCTTGATCCATATGATGTCTTATGAGTAGTTCGTTTAGTTCTTGAGGACATGGGAGAAGTCATTTTGTTAGTAGTGGATTTGTGTCGAGATATTATTCAATGGTTTAGTATTTAAGTTGTGGTGCTATTATTCTAGTGGTGTCATGTGAACGTCGACTACATGATACTTCACCATTTATGGGCCTAGGGGGATGCATTGTGTATTTGGCTACTAATTGTGGGGTTGCCAGAGTGATAGAAACCTGAACCCCCGTTAGGACACCATTGCACAAGGGAGCGTAGGATCTCAGAGTTTAAGGCTGTGGTTAGATTTATATCGTAATTACTTTCCTGTAGTTGTGGATGCTTGTAGGGGGTTTAATCACAAGTATGTATTAGTCCAAGTAAGGTCGGTACATTATCACAGGTTCACCCACACAATACTTACAACACCAAAGAAGACTACTCAGCTATTTGAAGCGAAAGCACTTGACAGAATTATCATGTGTCCTCGAGAACAGGAAAGCAATTAAGATATAAACCTAACCACAGCCTTAAACTCTAAGATCCTACGCTCCCTTATGCAATGGTGTCCTAACAGGGGTTCAGGTTTCTGTCACTCCGGCAACCCCACAATTAGTAGCCAAATACACAATGCATTCCCCTAGGCCCATAAATGGTGAAGTATCATGTAGTCGATGTTCACATGACACCGCTAGAAGAATAGCACCACAACTTAAATACTAAAACATTGAATAATATCTCAACACAAATCCACTACTAACAACAAAATTTATCCCATGTCGTCAAGAACTAAACGAACTACTCACAAGACATCATATGGATCAAGATCAAAGATGATATGATAATGGATAACAATCTGAACATAAACAATTGTCAACACCCGGATTTTTAATCCCAGATGCCTGTTATGCCATACATCGCAATCCCAGAATTACCATTTTTGCGAGACATAACAGAATTGGATACCACAGTACATCATCCATTACAAACCATACATAAGGTCTTACACAAATAGGGATCTCATGATCCAGTTCTTAATACAACTCAAGCAGCGGAATACGTAATAATAACGGTAGCGTATGCGAAGCTCCATCTTCGGGGTCACAGGCAATGCTGACGATGGGAGATGATCCTAGTTGTCGTAACCTTCCTGGGGTCCATCCTCCAGGTACTCCTCTTCATAGTCTGGCCACGGGAATAGCCAGGGACAAAGCCATGAGTACTCTTTAAGTACTCGCAAACTAATACTAACAAGTAAAAGGGTTTTTGGATAATAGGACACTAGGCTCTAGGGTTGTTTTGCAAAGGCCAAATTTATCTCTACTAAGTTAAGAAGAAAGAGAGCTAGTTGAAGTTTATAACACCTAAGTGGAAACTTGTATTTCATAGCACAACCCTGTTGTGGTCAAGTCAAAGTATCAACTCATTTCACAAGTCATTTTGAAAACATATGACGGGGGAACATTATGGCCACTCCAACTGTCCATAACCGCGGACGCGGCTATTCGAATAGTTTGGCACTCTGCAGAGATTGTACACTTTCACCACAACATTCGATACATCCGTAAGGAACAAATCCTGAATTCACCATACTCAGTATGCGGATAATCAATCCTAACCTTTCAATTACACGCCCTAGTATAAGCACCTCTCCTGTGAGTTTGGCCTCCCAACCATGACCAACTGTCATCTTGGGTACTGCACAGGTGGACAATCTTCAGAAGGTAGCCTCAGCTCAGACCTTGGCCGTGAGGGAACTAATACTAAGGTATATAAGTTTCCAGTCAAGCCCTACCCAATCTTCGGGTATTGTGGTTGTACGATAAAATTGGAATGGTATCGCATCTAGACAACCATCGGTTTTATAAAGGGCTAAGGCTCATGCCTCAACATTTTCATCACCAAAATCATCTGGTGCTCGGAAACACATGTCAAAACATCTCAGTAGACTGATCCATCATTCTAAGGTTTTCATAACCATTTTCACCAAGTATTCCCATATAAATTTGATCAAGTTTTATGCTTAGCACTAGCATCTACAAGTGGGCATAAGTACTAATGAGGGGTGGTAAACTAATGGAGTTCCAACTAAGTATAACCTTATATCTTAGGATGATATCAAGGTTTCTAACTTAGGCCAAATTTTATGCTCTTTATGCAACCTTCAAATATATTTTTCTAGGATCTATAAGTCACTTAAGTCAACTCTAAGTTAAAGCTTGATAAAGAAATAAAGTAGAAGCTTGCAAATAAAACTAGGATTGGGTTATCAAGTGGGTAAGATCACATATGCTTAAGGCATATAGTTGGCATGATAACAAGCAAGTATTAGCTTGCATAGGTCAACTTGATTAGTAAGGCTTGCAAGTATGGGCTTGCACAATATCAGTATAAGCTTGCCTTGTGCAGAGCGTGGTTGAAGTTCTCCTCGGCTTATTCTTCGTAGAATCCTCCTTCCTCCTCGTATCCTTGGTCGGTACTAGCGTCTATAAATAAATACGATGTACGCAATCACCAAAAAATACTTAACTACTTGCAATCATCACACAAAAGGGTCCTATAGATGATCTAGCATCATCACTAACATTCCAAGATTAAGGCTTGGTTTAATTCATTTTATTTTTAGAAAAGTAATTTCTACTCATTGAAAAACTACTTAAGATTTACTATTCTCCAAACCAAATATGGGATCATGTTGACACATGCCATCACCACATGCTTTAGTTCATGGGAATGTGATTTAAAGTGGTGTCACAATTTAATAAGGTTTTACCCTTTTATTTTAATTAATTAAAGTGGCTAGAAATGCCTATGTGGCATTCTTTTATTACTTGAACATTATTTCTGTAAGTAAACCTATATATTTTTATATATTCTGAAAGGTATGGTCAAATGTGATTTTTGAGAGTTGGACTCAACTAAAAAGCTATTATGGTTTAAATTTGAAAAATGTTTTAATGCAGAAAAGCCTCTGCCTTGTTATTTTTACCAAGGATGATCTACATATCCAAATGACTTGAATCCAATGGGCTTGGATTCAGCATTCTCAGACCTTTCTAACAAAATTGGTTTCATTCAATTGGGTGCACTGAATCGACCTAGGTTGATTTTTGAAACTGGATGCAGAAGTGTGTTTGAAATAAAATGGAAAAGATTTAATTCAAATAACTGGGCTACGCGGGAAAGGTTAACGGGTCGTACTGCTAAGCATAGCGCTTCCACGGGCTGCTTAAGTGGTTGTTCCCACGCGTCAGTGAGACAGGGGGTGAGAAGCGGTATGGGGCGATGTGGTGCATTCGATCTGGTTCTAATCCAACGGCTGAGGGTCATCGTCGATGTTGGGCAACGCCGGCGAGACAGAAACCTAGAGCGGCCAGTGGGGGTCGTTAGGGGCTCACCAGGGTTCAGGCGAGGGTCGGCGAGGCAGGCGAACGACGAAGTCGACGATGGCGAACCTCCTGGTACCGGCAGCTTCTCTTGGGGTAGCTCCAATCGCTGGCTCCCTTCTTCTCCAGTAGTGGCGGGCTCCGGTGAAATTCCGGCGATGCGCTGCTCGCCTTGCTCCGTGAACAAGGTGGAATGATCAGGAAGAAGAGGGGAGTGAGATGGTGTGCTCAGTTCGGCTGGGGGTGGCCTCTATTTATAGTCGCGACGACGAGACCGAACGGGATGAGCAGGCGACGGTAGCGACATGGATATGGTCTACTAGAGGCATGGCCGGCGGTGGCGGTCGCTTGGTGGTCTCCTGGCGATGCTCTACGGCTTTAATGCGCGTGTAGGGGCGGTGAGGTTTGGTCTGGAACGCACGATGCGCTGCGTGGCAGAGGCGGCGTCTTCGACGGCGAGCGGTGGCTGTGCGGCATGGGGCGGCGAACGGGGATGTCTGGCGGTCTCCTGGGTCGGTGGAGATCTTGTATGCACGCGGCGAGGGCGGCGCGCGGTCTGTGGGCTTCGGTCGAGCATGGCGCTCTGGAGCATGCTCGGCATGGTTGACAGAGGCACGGGCGCGGCGTTCCTGGGTGCTGTGTTCGACGTCTTTGAGGCAGGGCTGGTTGAGAGGGGGCGGTGAGGCATGGGTGATCTCCCAAACAAGGTTGGCACGGCTAGTTTCCTTCCTAGCTTGCTGTCTCCACTGGGGTGGCATGGTGAGCTTCGGCTGTTCACCATTGATGGAATTGCCTAGCTTACAGGGATGCTAAGGGTGTGCAATTGAGCTAGATGATCTACTAAAACCTAGTTGTAACCAGAGAGGGAACAAGTTAGGCTTCAATCACTGCTTACAATAGTGTTTGGATTTTGTTTGATTTGTGTCTGGAACCTGTTTGATGAAATGGCCGCAAGAACTCAAGTTTTGAATTTTGAAAAGATTTTTGGTGGGTGTGCTAGGTTGGTGCTGGTGAGTCTGCAGATGCTTGGGTTTTGAAAGTTGAGCTTGTTTGAGTGGTTTTTGAAAAAGTGGGATCTTCTCATATGATAAGGATTCAATTTTGAATTGTCATTTAAACTATGCATTTGAAAGTTTATGGATGATCACAAGGTGGGCCTTGATACTTTGTTATGAGTACAATCAAGGGGTGCAAAGATCCATAAAAGTTTCTATTAGCTTCTGAAAGTTTGGGACAGCCAAAGTAGGCATGGGAGTTAAATTGGTCAAAATGACCATTCCCTTATTTTATTTGTTTTGATTTACTTGTCTTTGGGAAAAGTGTGGGAAATGTTTATATGATGTTTATTTCACCTAAGCATCCATTTACAAGCAATGGTACACACAAACAAGGTGGTTCAAAAGAATTCAAAATGAAATGCATACTCACATGAATGCTTCCATAATTTTATTTAGAAAAGTTTTTGTTAACCCTAATTTTGATGATTAGAGTTTGATGATCCAAGTTTAGTATTTTTTGGATGTTACAACAATAATCCAATGGTTCCACTCACAAGCATCAACTACAATAGTAATTAACACCGGGAAAGTTTCCCCTAAGAACTAAAGCAATATCCAACACAATTGTTACAGCGGAACGGAGTGGTGATGATGGTGCTGGTGGAGATGATGGTGTGGATGATGATGATGATGATCCCGATGAAGCCTAGCTTGATGACGGTGTTGATGGCGAAGATCTCCCCTCTCCGGGAAGGAATTCCCTCAGAAGAAATCTGTCTGCCGGAGAAATCTTTCTCTCTCGGTGTTTTTCGCCCCCAGAGGTGACAGAAATCTATCTGTGGTCACTCCCCGAGGGTTAGGGTTCCGTAGGGAAGATATAGGCGAAGGGGCGGAGTCGGGAGCCGGGCAGGTGGGCCACACCTGCCCTAGGAGCGGGGTCAGGTGGGACCGTGCTTAGGGGGGTGTGGGCCCCATGCCCTTCTTCGTCTCTCCATTTGGCTTCCTCAATCTTCTGTAAAAATAATATTTTCCCATATTTTTATGGTATTTTCTAATCTTCGCGAAATTTCATCAAAACGCCCTCTTTTCCATCAGAATCCAGACTCTGGTAGTCCATCCTCCAAGAATCATCCAACATGCATAAACAGTGTAAAAGACATAAGCAATACCTCATAATAAGATAAATATCAATGAATAGAGGTAGATTATGACATAGAATGGTGATGCAAATTGGGCGTATCAACTCCCCCAAGCTTAGACCTTCACTTGTCCCAAAGCGAAAACTGAGCTCAGTAAACATGTCCACAGGTTTATGCAGTGAAGTGTCGATAAAAGAATACGAACAAGAAGCATCACACTTACCATTACACAACTCATAGAAGAAAGCAACTCACCATTATATAACTTAGCTTGCAACCAAGTACAACATTCACAATAGAGATGCATAAAGATAAATCATAATTGGAATTGGCAAACCTGTTCTTGGTCAGAGAACACCTGGCAAACAGTTTCACAAAAAGCTTTTTGTAGAAGTTTTACAACAAGAACATTCTTTGCTCAAAAAGGTTTTTCACAAGTGAAGGATTTCAAAGTAATACTCAATAGATAAGAGTCTTGTGCAAACAAGGAAGATAGAGAACATGATTGAATAAATCACCATATGAATGCTTGAAACACAACAACTCAAATACTTGCTGGAGATAGAGAGGAAGTAGTTTTATTGACTCAAATTGGTAAATAGGAGAAAGGTCCCTTTATATAGGGTAGCAGGGATTACATGTCATAAAGAGCTTCCAAAATATATGGTACTTACTAGCTTTGAGCCCTCATTTCCCCTATCATATGAATCTTGAGATGATTAAGGTTAAAGTGCACAAAATAGAGTATATGTTTGACGAAATATAAGTTGGCAATCTCATATCCCTTGAATATGAGGGACACTCCTCATGCTACTCAACTTCAGGCCCAGATGAAAGGATCGTATGGGCACCTAGAGGGGGGGGGGTGAATAGGTGCTACTTCAAATTTTATTCTTTTTCAAGTTAGGGTTTGACAAGAAAGGTAAATTCTCTAGAATATGCAACTATGGTGAATTTACCTATATGTCAACCAAGCACAAGCTAACACAATACTAAGCAAGAACAAGTAAGTAAAGTACGGTAAAGGATAGAAGTAACCAAAGGAGTGGACGCGGAGACACAAGGATTTGTTTCCCGTAGTTCCTTCCTTTTGAGGGGAAGTATGTCTACGTTTGGAGAGGGGGTGGTTTCAAACCACCAACGCCATGAGAGGCCTCCCTTGTTCTCCGATGAACCTCACCCCAACAGGCTCGATCCACCTTCCACTATATCGGCAACCTTCAAGGTGGAAGCCAGAAACTTTACAACAAGTTCGGGGCACACATCCACAACTTAATTGGAGGCTCCCAAATGCAAGCAAGCTGTCAAGACAAATCAAAGACAACCTTGTAAGAACCAAATCAAAGTTAGGGTTTCCAATGAAACACTAGAGCTTGGGGGCCCTCAAGTGAATGCGGGGGAAATGAAGATCTCTCTTGGTGAACATGTAGATCAAGGCCTCCTCCTTCGATTCTCCAAAGATCAATGACTTTGGATGGTTGGATGAAGAGATCTTGTAGATTTGGTGGCTCTAATGGGGTTGGAGTTCTTGAGCAGCTCGAGTAGCTGGAGGAAGAAGATAAGGGTCCCTTTTTATAGGCATCCCCCTCCACGAACCGTTTTCTGACCGTTGTAGAAAAGTCAGACCGGAGACTCCGGTCTACACCGGAGACTCCGGCCAATCTCCGGACCAGCCTCCGGACTGCCCTTCTGACTGACCCAGAGCAGACCTGCCCCAGCAACACCGGAGACTCCGGCCTTCCAGCACCGGAGACTCCGGTCTGAACAAAGTGATTATGACAATAAATGATCTACTTGTTGTTACCGAACACCAAAAGTGATTATGACAATAAATGCCCTTTCACCAGGTAAGTTCTTGTCATTGTAAGTATTTGCGTATCATAGAGAACCGCCAACGGGGTACTCCTTGCACATGGTACAGGCGCTTTCCCATAACCAAAATGACAAGGCAAGCAGACAATGAGCATCTCAGCGATCTTTTTATTTACTATGTGCATAGCTTTTTATTGAGGATGCTTCGTAGATTGCTCACTATGGTGATGTTGCAAGTTTCCACCATGATTAGGCATGGCTTAGGCTAGCGGCCCAAGAATTTATCTAACACAAAATACAAACTCCATGGACTTACAAGTTCCCTCTTTACTTCACACTGTTGACATCCATAGACAAAAGAGCATGATATCAACTGAGTACAAAGTACAGGTGCAATGTTGAAAGCGTTCCCCGTGACAGCACAGTTCTACTAATTCCAACGTATAGATGCAAGCATATACAACTTCGATGGCACAATGGTTCAAGTCTATTAGGGGCAAGAAAATAAGGTGTGCCATCAAGTTCGCGAGAGCTTTAATAACTAGTTTTCACATAACAAAATACTTTTTAATTCGAAATATAGATGAAGCTTGACAATTTTTTTGGAATAGCAAAAGCTACTAGGTAGATATGGTGGACACAAATGGCAAAGGTTTTGGTTCAAAGGGATTGGAAACATGAGAAGTATGCCTTCTCAAAACAGGTTTTTGGCTAGCAAGGCTGGGTAGCAAGCAAGAGAGTTGAAAGAAACAAGCAAACATACAAGTAATAAAGCCAAAAATGCAATCTTCCTTGAAGACACAAAAGATCTTAAATAAATAATACTAAGCTTATGAGCCAACAAGAAAGAAAGTAAATGATACAAAATACCTGTAAGCTTTTCTATTTTTCTTTCATACCTCAAAAAGTATTGCTACTGACCAGAACTCGGTTTGCCAAAACCAATTTAGATCCACTTAATGATCCCAAAGTGATTCCAATACTGATCAACAAGATCCATCATATAATAGATATTGCAAACTAAAATAAGAAGTGTAAAAAGTAAAGATGAAACTTCTCATTAATATTCCAATAAAGGCACTCACACCAAGGGATACATAGATAACCAACTAAAGGAGAGATACTTCCACATGCAAACCAAACTATAAGATAACCTCTCTACCAAAGATACGAATCCACTAAAAAGGTAAAATATAAAAGATAATGGTTATGATACCGTGGCACTCCCCCAAGCTTGGAACAAGCCAAGGGGATGCCAAACCTGATGAAAAATTACTCCTTTGGTGGTGGTGGTGGTGTTCTCTTGTCATCATAAAACTTACAAGGCAAAGGTTCCCCATCCAAAAAGGATTTCCTTGTCTCTGCAATCCTGAAACTAGTAACAGAGCTTATGCGATCAAATCTAGCCTCATACTCACAGTTTTGATTTTGTATGTCATAGAGATGTGCTTGTAATTGGTTGGTGGTCTGACGGAGCGAGAAGATTTCTTATCGGAGCTCAGCCACCTCCTCCTCATGTTTAGCTATGAGTTCTTAACTTATCTTGTGAATAACATCCACTTAGCGTTCTGCCATCTTCTTGTACCTGAAAACCTCCTGCTCTAATGCTTCCATCCTGTCTTCCAGGCTTCCTTCTCCCTTGGGTCCTTGAACTTCTTTCATCTGTACCTTCCCATCTTTGAGAATCAACTCTTTGGGGTGGATCTTCAACTCATACATGTGTGGGTTGAGGACATCCGCAGAGGAATCCTCTATGGGTGATCCCGAGGAAGACATTATAGCTCCAAAACTAAAAATTTGCCTGACAGAAACACGTCTTCATGACTTATAGAAAGGGTTTCTTTCTTTTACAAGATCATGGAAGCTTCAGAAATCATCCGAGATCTTCTGGAAACAAGAAATGTTGCATCAAAGGGTTCAGTGGTCATATCATAGTGAAATCGAGTTTCTTGATTTAGTCGATATAAAATTCCCAACTTAGAAATTAGACTTGACTAAGATTCTACTTCTTCCTCAAATACTGGGAATGTGGATTCAAGTATGATATCACTATGCCACAGATCTCAAGAAAACGAATTGAACAAGTTTTATGGCTGGAAGAAGATAGGAAATATTCAAACATGTATTGCATTTCATCGATCTCACCCTTTGTTCAATTACGCATAAATCGACTTCTTGAGCAGAATCTGTACCGGTCATGAAGGCTTGGCCCTTCTCAAGTCAAGTCTTGACGAAATCCGTTGAGCAAGAAGCCGGTGATCCCACAACATCAAAGTGATACATATGACATATTGGAAATTAGGCTTAGTTTGTAGTGAATATAGTAATGCACTTATTTATTGAGAAATATGTTCTTTCAAGTAGAGCATACTCGGTAGAAAGGAGGTATGAGCTGGGAAGAGGATTAGACTTTATCGATTACTTGGACTTAGAGACCAATTATAGAAAGAAGATGAGCGAGTGAGTTTTATGGATCTAGTTTATGAGCGCTTAACTAGAAAAGCAAGCGAAGGAATAGAAGAATGAAATGCGTAAATAGGGGAAGGCGGGTAGCATTTGAAAATGCCAGTTTGAGTGAGATGTTCGTCTGCCCCCACTTTGAGGCTGTTATTCTGCCTTTGTCTTGCTCTAAGATACCTGACTTCCTTCCTTTGTTCTTCCATTCTACTTTGTCGGATTCTGATCATCAGTTCTTATCGATCCCATTTTAAGGACAACAAATTGAAACGAAAACACGACGAGAACTCGATGCAAGAACCTCGGGAAATCTGGGGGGTTATATATTACGAAGTTACAAAGCATAAGGAAGGTTTTGACATGGAAACGAGGCGGAGTCGGAGCTCAGGGGTGGCACACCCTCTGTGCGCGAGGCTCGTGCCTGGGTGGGTTTTCCACCGGACTCATCTTGTCCTCTATTCCGTCTCGTAACTTCCCTTATGTATTAAAAATATCAAAAATATAAAAAGACTGGGGTTTAACGAACCTTCTGTTTTCAACACTTTTACCTATTCAAAGACGAACTCTGCAGTTTCTGCTGTTTGGTTTCTAATAAATTCCTATGGGGTTACCATTTGAATAACATCAACATCTTCATTATAAGAATCCCCAGAAATATAATGTTTTAGTCTTTGACCATTCACCACTTGTGTTGTGTCGTCCTTCGGAGAAGATATTTTGATAGCTCCTGGACGATATACTTCCTCAATAACAAAAGGTCCTTCCCATTTTGATAATAGTTTCCCTGCAAAAAATCTGAGACGAGACCTATACAAAAGAACTTTCTCGCCAACATGGAACTCTCTTTTGAGAATCCTCCTATCATGCCATCTTTTTACCTTTTCCTTAAAGAGTCTAGCATTTTCATAAGCTTCACTCCTCCACTCATCTAAATCACTCATGTCAAGCAATCTTTTCTCACCAGCAAGTTTAAAATCTCTATTCAACTCTTTCACTGCCCAATAAGCTTTGTGTTCTAATTCTAAAGGCAAGTGGCAAGCTTTCCCATAGACCATTTTGTAAGGATACATTCCCATAGGATTTTTATAAGCAGTTCTATAAGACCACAAAGCGTCATTCAAATTTTGAGCCCAATTTTTTCTAGATCTATTGACAGTCTTCTGCAAGATAGATTTAATTTCCTATTGGAAAGTTCCACTTGCCCACTGTTTGGGGGTGATAAGCTGAAACTATTCTATGGTTTACATCGTACTTAGCAAGAGTTTTTCTAAAACCCCCATGAATAAAATGAGAGCCTCCATCAGTCATGAGATATCTAGGCACATCAAACCTAGGAAAAATAACATCCTTAAGCATTTTCAAAGAGGTCTTACCATCAGCACCATTTGTAGGTATAGCTTCTACCCACTTTGTAACATAGTCTACAACAACAAGAATATGAGTATACCCTTTTGAAGGTGGAAAAGTCCCCATAAAGTCAAATCCCCAACAATCAGAAGGTTCAATAACAAGAGAATAATTCATAGGCATTTCATTGCTTCTAGAAATGTTACCTACTCGTTGACATTCATCACACGATAAGACAAACTTCCTTGCATCTTTGAAAAGGGTAGGCCAATAAAATCCAGATTATAAAACCTTCTGTGCAGTCCTATCCCCTGCATGATGTCCTCCATAAGCACTGCCATGGAATTTTCTCAATATCTCTTGCTGTTCAAATTCTGGAACACATCTTCGCATGATGACATCTACTCCTTCTTTATATAAGTGTGGGTCATCCCAAAAGTAATGCCTTAGATCATAAAAGAATTTTCTTATTTGCTGAGCTGTAAAGATTGGAGGCAAATACTTGGAAACAATGAAGTTAGCATAATTAGCATACCAAGGACTCTCATGCGGACTTACCTTATTGCAGCCAACTGCTCGTTTGGAAAGCTATCATTAACAGGCAATGGGTCAAAGGAAATGTTTTCCAAACGAGATAAATTGTCAGCAACAGGATTTTCAGCACCTTTCCTATCTATAATATGCATATCAAACTCTTGTAAAAGCAAAACCCACATGATAAGTCTAGGCTTAGCGTCCTTCTTTGTCATAAGGTACATGATAGCAGCATGATCAGTATGAATAGTAACCTTTGAATCAACAATATAAAGTCTAAACTTATCACAAGCAAAGATTACAGCTAAGAACTCTTTTTCAGTAGTAGCATAATTCTTTTGAGCAGCATCTAGAGTCTTGCTAGAATAATGAATAACATTCAACTTTTTATCAACATGTTGTCCAAGGACAGGACCCACAACAAAATCACTAGCATCACACATAATTTCAAAAGGTAAACTCCAATCAGGTGGTTGGACAATAGGTGCAGTTTTCAAAGTTTCTTCAAAGTTTCAAAAGCTTCCTTACAATAATCATCAAAAACAAAAGGTACATCTTTTTGAAGAAGATTAGTAAGGGTCTTTGAAATTTTAGAGAAATTTTTAATAAACCTCCTATAGAAACCAGCATGACCAAGGATACTACGAATACCTTTGATATCTCTAGGACAAGGCATCTTCTCAATTTCTTCAATTTTGGCTCTGTCAACTTATATGCCTCTTTCAGAGATCTTGTGTCCAAGAACAATCCCTTCATTAACCATGAAATGGCATTTCTCCCAATTAAGAACAAGGTTGGTTTCTTCACATCTCTGCAAAACTTTGTCAAGGTTGTGCAAACAGTTATCAAAAGAAGTTCCATGGACGGAAAAATCGTCCATGAAAACTTCTACAATTTATTCACAAAAACCATGAAAGATAGCATACATACATCTCTGAAAGGTAGCAGGAGCATTACATAAACCAAAAGGCATACGCCTATAAGCATAAGTACCATAAGGACAATTTAAAGTAGTTTTCTCTTGGTCTTGTGCTTTCATAGCAATTTGAAAAAATCCAGAATAACCATCAAGAAAACAAAAGTGAGTCTTTTTGGACAACCTCTCAAGCATTTGATCAATAAAGGGCAAAGGATAATGATCTTTCTTAGTAGCTTTATTGATTTTTCTAAAATCAATGCACATCCTATACCCAACCACTACTCTTTGGGGTATAAGCTCATTATCTTCATTAGGCACAACAGTTATTCCCCCTTTCTTGGGAACGCAATGAACAGGACTAACCCATTGACTGTCAGCAATAGGATAAATAATACCAGCATCAAGGAGTTTTAATACCTCATTTCTTACCACATCCTTCATCTTAGGATTTAGACAGCGTTGGTGCTCAACAACTGGTTTTGCATCAGGTTCAATATTAATAGCATGCTGACATATAGTAGGAGAAATTCCTTTTAAATCATCAAGAGTATAACCCATAGCTCCTCGGTGTTTCTTCAACACTTCCAATAACCTTTCTTCTTCTTTTCCTGAAAGTTTAGAACTAATAATAACATGATACACTTTCTTATTGTCAAGATAAGCATATTTAAGATCATCAGGTAAAGGTTTTAATTCAAAGACAGGGTCCTCTTTAGGTAGATTATGCTTAAGTAACTCAGGCTGACGAAGGAAAACCTCGCCAATCTCATTTCTTTCATGATCTTCCATGAACTGCTGCAAGGCATTGTTAGGAGCAAAAGAAATAGTAGAAAGTTGTTCAGCCCTGAAATCATCATTAGGCAGTTCATTTTCATAAGGAGTTTTGGCAAATTTGGAAAAATTAAACTCATAAGACTCTCCATCAAACTTAGTCAAAACTTTTTTCTTCCTACAATCTATAATAGCCCCACAAGTATTCAGGAAGGGTCTACCAAAGATAATAGGATAGGTTTTACTAGCTTCTTTACCAAGTACCAGAAAATCAGCAGGATATTTAATCTTACCACAATGGACCTCCACATCTCTTACAATGCCAATGGGGCAAACTTGCTCTCCATTGGCAAGGTGAATAACCACATCAATGTCTTCAAGCTCACAAGGACCAATTGCATGCATAATTTCCCTGTAAAGCTCATAAGGAATAGCACTAGAACTAGCACCAATATCACATAAACCATAATAGCTATGATTACCAATTCTAACAGCAGGGACACTAGATTTTCTAGCTTTTTTAGGATGAGAAACAATATTAGTAGCGTCTTCACAGAAGACAATATGCTCATCCTCTATATTTCTAGTGACAAGATCTTTCACAATAGCTACCACAGGCTCAATATCAATAAGCTCAGCAGGCTCCACAGTTTTATTTACACTTTTGCTAACCACATTAGCTATAATGGAATGTTCCCTTACCTTAGAAGGAAAAGGGATTTTATCCACATAAGGTTCAGGCAAAATAGGATCAACAGTGCAAACCTCTATGCTGGCAGGAACATGGGTGACAATGTCTTTATAAGGAGCATGGTACTTGTCCCACTCTTTCTTGGGAATTTCAATATAAGAGGCAAAGGCATTAAAACATTTTGCAAGAACTTGAGGATCAAGACCAAACTCATTACTAATATCACGGAAGTCATCATTTCCATAAAATATTTAATACATTCATAATCGTAGTTTATACCTGACTTTCTTTCTTTGTCATTCTCCCAAGATTCAGTGTTCTCTTGAATACGGTCTAGTAGATCCCATTTAGCTTCTTCCTTCATACGTGTGAATGATCCAGCACAAGAAGCATCTAGCAAATCTTTATCATGAAGAGAAAGCCTAGCATAAAAGTTATTGATAATAATATTGTTAGGGAGTTCACGAATAGGACATTTAAGCATTAGTAACTTCAATCACCCCCAAGCTTGAGTTGTACTATCTCCATCACGAGGCCAAAAGATATATATCAGATTTCTATCCTTATGAATCTCACTGGGAGGATAAAATTTAGAATAAAAGAGAGATGCCATTTCCTCCCATTCCATGGATTTGTAGGGTTCGCAGCATAGAAAACAAAAATTTTCCTACGATGGGAACAACTATGTACCAATATCTATCTACTAGATACAAACAACGGGCGGATGTATATCCGTAGAGAACATACCCTTGAAGACCGACAAAGCTTAACGAGTCCAAACTCGTGGTTGATGTAGACGATCTCTTGCCGATCTCAAGATCGAGAGGAAGTCCTAGCGCCGCAAAACAGCAGCGCATCCGTGCTCGTACACACGTTCGAGGCACCGATCAACCTCCGCCTCCTCGCTCCAGCGATGCAGCGGAAGCACAACTCTTTCTTGCCGAAAAGCCACCGGGAACATGTATCTCGCTAGTCCGAGACCATGGGGGATAAATTCTAGAGGGGGAGAGAGATCCTTCACGAGGAGGTGTGGTGTGAGAGGAGGAGAGGGGGGCCTTTTATAGGGGAGAGGGGGGGCACCCAAGGGGCCATGCGCCCAGCCATGGGGCTGCCCCCACCTCTTCCACATTCATGTGGGTGGAGCTCCCACTCAAAATGAAAAGCCTCCACTCCCATTAAAAAGCCTCCACTCATAAATCCACTCACATGCATTAAATTTCCACCAAATTTAATGCAAGCTCTCATTTAAATAAAACTCTTTTATTTATTTATTCAGAATTTTGTTAATTACTTTAATTAACAAACATTCACATAAAACCCTTGCTAGTATTCCATTTCACATGCGAACCAGTTTAGCAATTTCAACCAAAAGCTTTGGTGTCTAGTGAAATAAATTCGCGCTTTCCTTTTCTTTTCGGCATGAAACTTTTGCTCCAATTGGATGTCGGTGTCTCTTAAGTGTGTCACCCTACGGTTCGCGAATAATGTGGACATGATCGAGACCCTCTCGATCAATAATCAAAAGCGGATCTGAGACCCATCGACTCCCACACATTCAACGATGACTTTCTTGTGATCGGGAACCTTTACGCTAGTATCTTAATCCTTTTGTTTAGCGATATATTACATGTCCGAGATTCGATCATCGGTATCTCCATACCTAGTTTGATCTCTATCGACATGCACTCTTTTCTCGTTCCGTGATATAACATTCTAGTGATCAAATCACTTGCTTGCAAGCTAATCAATGTGATATCACCGAGAGGGCCCAGAGTATATCTATCCGTCATCGGGATGAACAAATTCCACTCTCGATCCATGGGCCTCAACATAACACTTTAGTAGTTACGAACCCATCTTTATAATCACCATTACGGTGTGACGTTTGATGTTATCAAGAAACTCTTCCGTGTTAGTGATTGACATGATCTCATGGTCTAAGGATTAGGATCACTTCGTAAGTTGTTATAGCAATATAAACTCAATGACTTTGATCGTAATGCTATACTTGGATGAATGTTCATCACACCATTACACTAATGTTGTGACCTCGTTATTAACAACATCCAATGTCCATGATCGGAAACTTTGATCATCTTGTTAATCAACGAGCTAGTTTATGAGAGAGGCATAACTAGGAACTTCCTTTTGTTTATTAAACACACATGTATTAACGCTTCCGTATTAATACAATTATAGCATGCAAAATAAACATTTATCATAAATAAGGAATACGATAATAACCACTTTATTATTGCCTCTCGCATATTCCTTGATCTCCCACTTGCACTAGAGACAATAATCTAGTTTGAGAACTTTGTGTATTGAACACCTATGGCTTCGGGTGTTCCAAATACGCAACTGCAAGTGGTTAACATAATCTACGGATCTGACGCTTTCAGTTCCGTGTGTATTTGCATGTCTTTGCGTCTTCACGCATCACTCATTCTCCAATGAGATGGCATTGTATAAATTTGGTCTTTCGGTGAGACCTTTAGTTCCTTGGGGTTAAAACACGTCGATACTATTGTCATACAATATATCTTTAGTGTTAGCCCGCTATAACCACACCTTAGTTTGATAACAAACTACTTGACACAAATTCCTCCTTCTTTGCTACTATAGCAGTCATATACTTAGCCTTTTGTTGTAGTATTCGTTACAATGTCTTAATTTTGGAACTCTTCCAAATCCATCATGGAATCTCCTTTCCATTACATTGTGCCACCCATAGTTTAAATTGAGATAAACTTAATTTGTATCTTGTGACAAAACTAGTATCAATGTAACGCTTTACAATGAACTATTCGTAATTGTTTGTCACCTCTACACAGATATATTCTTAGTTCTTCCAAAAGATCATAAGAATATCCTCACTATCGTCCAATGATCATTTTATGATTCATTCTGGTATATGCTCATAACACTTAGAGCACAGGACATATCTGGATGTGTACATATCATGGTATGATTGATCAAAACATTCTCGTGATTGCATTCATCAAGTGTCAAAGCACTTGAATCTTGTTTCACTTATCAAGTGTCGATACACTTGAATCTTGATTCAATTCCTTTCCATGCAACAAGAACTGTTTGTCGTTCTATATTGAACTCCTTCAATATCTCATATATGTACGTTTGGCATAAACATATTAGCGTATACCATCCACTATAGACATTCATGCTAAATATTCGGGTTTTGCCTAAGTCTTTCATCAAAATGAAATTCTTAACCTTTGTCAATAAAAGATACATCATTTCTAATCAACAAGATGTCCTCCACATAATGTATTAGAAATATGTCTCAGCGCTCCCACTTAATTTCTTGCAAATGCAAGTATCTTCATCGTCTCCTGATGAAAAACTCATTTTTCATCATGGTGAAGATTCCAACTCCGCGATGCTTACTTCAACCATTGAAGTTTGCATGCCCTTTTAGCATCCTTTGAATTTAACAAAACCCTTTGGACCGTGTCATGTACACGTCCTAGGTAACCATTCTATTAGAAGAACTTTGTTTTGTTTATTCATCTACCATATACCAAATTATATGTAGTGGTTGCTACTTTAATCCGTTCAGACTAAATATCGCTATGAAAGATCAAATCTTGTCATAGTCAACTCTTTGAACATTGTCATAAAATACTTTACAACATGTCGAATATTTCATAGATGTGAGACATCCATGTCTCTGCTTTTTATAGATCCAAATACGACCGATAGGTTTTTACACCTTTCCGGAGGGTCTTCCAAGTTCAAAACTTGATTTCTCGTGTATGGAACTATCACGGATTTTATGGCTTCAAGCCATTTGACGGAGTCAGGGCCCATCATCGCTTCTTTGTATGTATTCGGTTCATCATTGTCAAACAATAATGATTTACTATCAAATCTTAGCATTTGATTGTTTAACCGACCTTCTTGGTTCAATAGGAACTTAGATCTTCGTGACCACAACCTTTTAGGCACATAAGCTATGAGCATTATGGCAGCCTTCGGAACGATTTCCGGCGCTGCGCAACTCAGCTCATATAGCTAAGGTTCGTTAACCTTATCAAAGTTCTATTGTCCTCCCACTTAACTTTTATGAAAAATTCCTTCTTCAAGAAACTTTACATTTCAAGCGACAAACCCTTTTGTCCTCGGTGTTATGGAGGAATAACCAATTGTTATTCGAAATAACCTACAAAGACATGCTCATCCGACTTTGGTTGTAAACATCTTACTTATGTTTAGTATACCAAAATTTAAGAAATGACAACTTGGGTTTTACCCCAAACCATAACTTCATTGTGTCATTTCAACGGATCTAGATGGAGCTCTTTTTCAGTGTAAAAGCGGTAGTCTCTAAAGCTTTAATATTTTAAAACATAATGGCAGTTTTATAAATAACACCTTTGATCCAACCATGTCTCACAAGGTTTCATTACAAATCTCAAACACTCCATACTCCTATGGTGTTTCGGGATATGTAAATCTAGGTGTTTTGCTAAACTTGCAACTCAAATAAATCCCTTTATGATAAAATCATAATTCATTTATTTTTCTTGTTACACTTGTAACTCAAATAAATCCCTTCATGATCAAATCATAATTCATTTATTTTTCTTGTTACAATGATTTTCCACTTCATCTTGAAAGTCTTTGAAACATTTTCAAATATTTCATACTTCTTTCTCATTAAGTGAACATTCACTCAAAATTCCGGAGAAAGCATATGAAGTTGAACAACATCGCTTACGACTCCACATAATGGAATACATACATCGATATGTATAAATTCCAATATTTTAGTCGTTCGTTCTTCTTTGGCCTTTGAACGAAGTTTTAATTATCACGTGGAAAGTCTCACAAGCGTCACTTGATCAAATCAAAGACTCCAAAAATCCATGAATATGGAGATTCTTCATGTTCTCTTTCCAATATAATTTAAAGAGCGATGTCACTTTGTAAGTGATCTTTCAATCATTTGTCTTGCAACATTTTAGCATTAGGATTTATGGATGTGATTTCTTCAACTAGATTTGTAAATCATCCATCTTATATGGAATCCGGTAATTATTTGAACAACCTTTGTTCTTATAATACCTGATTCAAATAACAATTATTAAAACAAATCTTGAAGTCTTTCTTCAACTAGATTTGTAAATCATCCATCTTATATGGAATACGGTAATTATTTGAACAACCTTTGTTCTTATAATACCTGATTCAAATAACAATTATTAAAACAAATCTTGAAGTCAAGCTTTGATGTCAACGAGAAATACAAACAACGGTTTGTTTGTTTTCGATGAACATCATCACATTTTCTCTTGCTAGTTACTTAGGCCATTGTGGTTTATGAATTGCGTCATTCCGTATGAAATTTCATACCAACCAATTCGGTATCCAATACCCAAGAACCACATTGTTCAACAAGCAAAGAATACAACCATAACATGTATATCATATATATACCTAAATTGGATATTTCCAATCTTTTCTTTTCGCCAAATATATTTTATAGATTCTCTTCAAAGATTTCCTTTTCCTTTTAAAAGAAATTATCAACATCAAAAGTGGCGCCATATACATGACACATAGTCCAAAGCGTGTATATTCAAATAATAATACCTTTGGATTTGCACTTTGAAGTAGATCACCATCATCAAATGATCGTATTCTTTCAAAATCCATTCTTTAGTAATCTTTTAGTGTAGTAAACATTTTACATACATATTCTATTCACCCTTATCATGACGACTTTCATGATCAAGCTACTTTAGCTTATAAAGGCGAATCGTGAGTATAACATTACTTTCCAAAACCCTTTTGGATGATTAGGATGTCTATCATCTCCAACCTTCAAATTCTCATCCAATATGAGAACATATATTATACTCTATCATATTGCAACCAAAACATTGTTTCAGGATATCGTTATATCTCCCCACATGATGGTTTCAAAACAATTCTTTCAGCTCCTAGATAAACTTGATGTTTAAATCAAGAATCATGGAGGCAAACATGATACTTAAGATACTAACACTGGAATTGTTACTCTCGATTTAATACCAATTATTAAATTTCACGGAGTAAATAGAATTTTGCTGAAAGTTTGCAATAGGACTTTAAACTTTATATTGACACTCAACACAATACGATACCAGTTCGTAAAGTATATATCCAGAATTCTATAGTTCTATTATCTCAATTACAACTATGCATAAGGTGGTGAACGAATGCCAATGACTACAACAAATTATGCAAATTCACTTTGATTTAATTTATGATAAATTGAGTTCTACTAATACAAATTAGAAATGAACTCTCACTCAAAAACGACATCCCTCGTGCCTTTTTGGTGATTACATGAACCAAATCCACTACACCAAGTCCGATCATCACGTGAGTCGGTGTAGCTTCAAAGGCGAGCATCAAATGGGCATCATATCTACTATATGACTCATGCTTAACCTTTCGGTCCGTGTTCCGAGGCCATGTCTGTACATGCTAGGCTCGCCAAGTAAGAACCTTAGTATTCGCGTGTGTAACTGTCTTTCACCAAATATGGTCGTGGATCCAAAAACACCCGATCATCACGTGATGTCTTGGAGCGACGAGAACATAATCGGTGCATACTAAAGGAAGAACACATTCTTATCTTGATATTTAAATGAGGGATCATCTTATTATGCTAATAAAACGCCAAACAAGCAATATAAGATGCTATCAAACATCACATGTTTATTAGTGGAATGATATGGTTCTCGATATGATCTCTATCATGTGCATCGTGGTATGATCACTATCATACCTTTATGTGTAAGTCCAAGGTCTATGGAGATTACACGTTATGTGTGTTGTAAGAGTATCATCTTATACTTCTACTTACAACATCACCATATCATAACACTAGCCCAAAGAACAATCTAAACTAGACGCCTAATTTATCCATTGCAAATTTTACGTGGCTTAGGGCTTTCAAGATAGAACCGTTCTTACCTACGAACATGAACCACAACGAGGATAACCAAATTGTTGACAACTCGTTGCAAATTAGATATTGACTATAGTAGGAGAGACACCGCTAGCCACTTATGCAAAACTAGTTGCATGTCAAGCGTGGAATGTGTCTCATGTGCGAGGACATGTAAAGTTTGTCCGGCCGCTTCATCCCACTATGCCACCAATATCCAAAGTACAACTAAGAAGCAATAAAATGATCATCATCGCCACATACTCATATGTGTACTACCTGCAAAGTATCTACATAGATCCGGCTCGATACTTTGTAGGGTTCGCACATAGAAAACAAAAATTTTCCTACGATGGGAACAACTATGTACCAAGATCTATCTACTAGATACAAACAACGGGCGGATGTATATCCGAGAGAACATACCCTTGAAGACCGACAAAGCTTAACGAGTCCAAACTCGTGGTTGATGTAGACGATCTCTTGCCGATCTCAAGATCGAGAGGAAGTCCTAGCGCCAAGAAAAGCAAGATCCGTGTTTCGCACACACGCTCGAGGCACCGAGCAACCTCCGCCTCCTCGCCCAGCGATGCAGCGGAAGCACAACTCTTTCTTGCCGAAAAGCCACCGGGAACATGTATCTCGCTAGTTCGAGACCATGGGGGGTAAATTCTAGAGGGGGAGAGAGATCCTTCACGAGGAGGTGTGGTGTGAGAGGAGGAGAGGGGGGCCTTTTATAGGGGAGAGGGGGGGCACCCAAGGGGCCATGCGCCCAGCCATGGGGCTGCCCCACCTCTTCCACATTCATGTGGGTGGAGCTCCCACTCAAAATGAAAAGCCTCCACTCCCATTAAAAAGCCTCCACTCATAAATCCACTCACATGCATTAAATTTCCACCAAATTTAATGCAAGCTCTCATTTAAATAAAACTCTTTTATTTATTTATTCAGAATTTTGTTAATTACTTTAATTAACAAACATTCACATAAAACCCTTGCTAGTATTCCATTTCACATGCGAACGTTGCCAGCAATTTCAACCAAAGCAGTTTTTGTCTAGTGAAATAAATTCGCGCTTTCCTTTTCTTTTCGGCATGAAAATTTTGCTCCAATTGGATGTTGGTGTCTCTTAAGTGTGTCACCCTACGGTTCGCGAATAATGTGGACATGATGATCGAGACCCTCTCGATCAATAATCGAAGCGGGATCCGGAGACCCATCGACTCCCACACATTCAACGATGACTTTCTTGTGATCGCTTAACCTTTACGCTAGTATCTTAATCCTTTGTTTCGCGATATATTACATGTCCGAGATTCGATCATCGGTATCTCCATACCTAGTTTGATCTCGTTCGACATGCACTCTTTTCTCGTTCGTGATATAACATTCTAGTGATCAAATCACTTGCTTGCAAGCTAATCAATGTGATATCACCGAGAGGGCCCAGAGTATATCTATCCATCATCGGGATGAACAAATTCCACTCTCGATCCATGGGCCTCAACATAACACTTTAGTAGTTCTGAACCCATCTTTATAATCACCCTGTTACGGTGTGACGTTTGATGTTATCAAGAAACTCTTCCGGTGTTAGTGATTGACATGATCTCATGGTCTAAGGATTAGGATCACTTCGTAAGTTGTTATAGCAATATAAACTCAATGACTTTGATCGTAATGCTATACTTCGGATGAATGTTCATCACACCATTACACTAATGTTGTGACCTCGTTATTAACAACATCCAATGTCCATGATCAGGAAACTTTGATCATCTTGTTAATCAACGAGCTAGTTTATGAGAGAGGCATAACTAGGAACTTCCTTTTGTTTATTAAACACACATGTATTAACGTTTCCGTATTAATACAATTATAGCATGCAAAATAAACATTTATCATAAATAAGGAATACGATAATAACCACTTTATTATTGCCTCTCGGGCATATTCCCTTCAGGATTGTCCATTCTTCAACAGCTTATACCATTCTTCAGCTCTCCCTTTCAAGGATATATAGAGTAACTTCTTCTTCACCTGTTCGGTTGTGATACCTGCACACTTAAACAACCCGCATAATTCATGGATAAAAAGCAAGTGATCACCAGGATGGAAAGTTCTATCCCCTAAATAATAATTATCCATAACACGATCAACAATACTTGTAGGTATCTTAAAAGGATCTACCTCAACAGGTGGTGGTTCATCTACTACCCTAGCAACGGTAGTAGTTTTCCCAAAAAGAAAACCAAGTGGGTTATCCATATTAGAAACAATGTAACAAGCAGTAACAAAAATCAATACTCACAGTAGAAGTTTCCTTTACCAGTTCCACTCTTCAATAGCGCTTCACTCCCCGGCAACGGCGCCAGAAAAAAGTCTTGATGACCCACAAATATAGGGGTGTATCGTTGTACTTTTGATAAATAGGAGTGTCGATCCCAATAAGGAGCAGAAGGTGCTGAATAGTGGTATGGAGCAGGAAATCTCTGTAAATACTTAGCAAACGGATTTTTAGTGGTTTTCTGATAAGGCAAAAAAACAAAGAGCAAGTAATAAAGAACAAACGCAACAAGTCCATCCTCCAAGGATCATCCAACATGCATAAATAGTGAAAAAGACATAAGCAATACCTCATTATAAGATAAATATCAATGAATAGAGGTAGATTATGACATAGAATGGTGATGCAAATTGGGCGTATCAATAAGTGTTATCCCCGCGACCTAGTCACACGTTGCGCAGCTTATGGGTATAATTTATCCGAGTGGGACCAGAGTATCTTCCGCCACACAGATGGAAAAATCTCGCTCTTGACGCAATCTCCTCAGCCTGTTCCTCCGGTTACCCAACGTCACCTTTATGATCAGCATTTTACCGAGTGACGTTATTTGCCATCAAAGAATCCTTGGGTGACAGTGATTTGATATGGTCTCACGGTCTAAGGAAAGAGTCACTATGTTTCCTAAACATCATAACCTAAACTTCATGACATGATCGTGATACGATGCTATAGATATGGTATGTTCACCATCTCATTCCCCAATGAAATTATCTCATTGTCAATTAGGGGCCGAGGCACCTTCGTGATCAGGAAACCTTTGATCATCAGTTCACCAATAAACCAATGACTAGAGTTTCACCAGGAACTACTATTTTTTGTATATCACACATGTATTGATGTTTCCCTATCGATACAGTTATAGCGTGATATAAAAATTAATCATAAACTTCATGAAATATGCCATCTAATATTTGACTCTATGGCATATTCCCTTCAGTCTCCCACTTGCACTAGAGTACAAATAAACTAGCTGCATTTGTTATCCAATGATCAGTACCACACTCCTTGGTGCTTCTGATTATGCTCGCTCATGGAAGAATTCTAAGTCTAAGAAATGAACACTTCATTCCTTGTGTATCCTTTGCAACTTATTAAGGTCATCCTGGATGACACTAATATCTTTTATCATCTCCATGATAAATTATTGTGCATGTACCATGTTTTAGCAATAGAATGGGGTTATTCAAGTTCTAGATACCGGCAGTGACTCTAGATAGGTCTTGGGGACTTTCTCATGGACACTAAGTATTTGGAACACACTCTGTGAGAAATTTCTTCTCAAATCTCCAATATTTATACAACACATGATAGTATTCACATACTTTGTTATTAAATGTAGATTTCCCATTCAAAATGCACCCTGTGCAATTTAGAATTTTCAACCATCACGCTTTAACTGTGCCTGAGGTAACACTTAATGCAAAGATTTCCGATCTTCAGCATATAGCCTTTCCAGTATAACTCTTTATACTTCAAGCATGTTGCCTTTATAGATCCAGAAACATGTCTATAGATCTCTCTAGATGCTATGGACAATCCTAAGTCATCGTTCAATGATTCACCAATCATTTCTAAACTTGTTCTTCCAGGTAAGAACATGGATCATATTATGTTGAGTATTTTTCATGATTTCAATTCAGAATCCTATGTCACAACATAGTGGATGTCCAAACATCCTATTCTTTAAATCATGAACTTTCATACTTAATGATCTTTCCTAAACCCCTTTGAATTATTAAGGACTCTTCCTAAATCAATTCATATTTTGAACCATTCAGAATCTTTTAGGAATTCATTCCAACATAATCACATAGGACATATCTCAATCTCCTAGATTTCAATGTTGTATGTTCCCACAAATCAATATTTATTTATTTATTGGCTTTTGGACTTTATTCACAATGTGTCATTCACACATATGGATCCTATTAAGCTCCCACTCAAAATATGTCAGATACATATGTGAATTTAAACTTAATAATACTTCCTCATAAAAATGTGTCATTCACATACTAATCTAGGAAGACTCCCTAGCTCCCACTCAACTTTATGCATTTTGCATATACTATCTCGACATTTCGAACAATTCGAAATCCCTTGATCAATTATCAATTCGAGACTTTCCTTTTTACAAGATTCTAAAATCCATTAGACATTCAGCACTCTGAATCAAATTCATTCAAGTCCCTTCTTGACGAATCGCGCTTTGTATTTTAAGATTTCCACTTATTTCTTATAACCTTGTGGTCTTTTAAAAATATCAAGTAACTCCTTTACTTGTCAAGATTCAGTACAAGTTTTACTTTCTAATCTCAAGTGAAGTTTTAATTTCAGGATTTCTTGTAACCTTAGTTTACCATCACCTTCCTTGTAGTTCGTAGGTGTTGGAGATATGCCCAAGAGGTAATAATAAAGTGGTTATTATCATATCTTCATACTTATGATAAATGTTTACATACCATGCTATAATTGTATTAACCGGAAACATTAATACTTGTGTGATTTGAAAACATAAAAGAGTCCCTAGAAAAGCCTCTTGTTAAACTAGCTTGTTGGTTAATATATGATCATGGTTTCCTGATCATGAACATAGAGATGTTATTAACAATAGGGTCATATCATTAGGAGAATGATGTGATGGACATACTCCTATAGTTAAGCATAGCATAAATATCAAGTCATTTAATATAGTTCATTTGCTATAAGCTTTCTGATACATGGTAACCTAATTCCTTCGACCATGAGATCATGTTAATCACCATCACCATAAGGATGCTTTGATGACATCAAACACCAAACCGTAACTGGGTGGCTATAAAGGTGGCATTGAGTGTTCAGAAAGTATGGGTTGAGGCACATGGATCAAGAGTGGGATTTGTCCATCCATATGACGGATAGATATACTCTGGGCCCTCTCGGTGGAATGTCATCCAATTAGCTTGCAAGCATGTGAATGGCTCACAAGGGATCACATATCACGGGAACGAGAAAAGAGTACTTATCGATAACGAGGTTGAACTAGGTATGCAGATATACCGACGATCAAAACCTCGGATAAGTAAACTATCGTGAGACAAAGGGAAATTGGTATCGTATGTAAGTGGTTCATTTGATCGCAAAGTAATCGTACAAATATGTGGGAACCATATGAATTTCCAGATTCCTCTATTGGTTATTGATCGGAGAAGTGTCTCGGTCATGTCCGCATAATTCACGAACCGTAGGGAGACACACTTAAGGATTCGATGTTGTTGAGTAGTTATGGAATGATTAGTAAGATACCGAATGTTGTTCGGAGTCTCGGATGGGATCCGGGATATCACGAGGAGATCCGGAATGGTCCGGAGAATAAGATTCATATAAGGAAAGTCCTATTTCGGAGTTCGGGAAAGTTTCCGATGATTTCATCGGAGAGGTTCTAGAAGGGTTTAGAAGGTTCACCGGTCCGAAAGAAGAATGGTCCATGAATGTGTCATGGGTAAGTGGAATGATTGGATCATGTTCAAGGTCACTTGGTGTTGGCATATGCAAGAGAGGAATAAAACTCTAAATTGAAAGTCAAACGGGAAGTTTGAAAAGTCAAACTGGAACAACGGTTTCCTAGTGGGAGAAGAAACAAGTCCTTTTCTCACTACAACTTGGGTTTGGGTTTGGATTCAAACCCACCCCTCCCAAGGATGCCCCGCCCTCTCATAAATAGAAGGGGAAGGCTGCCCCAAACAACACAAGTTCCAAGCCCTCTCCACGCCGTCAAGACGCCGCTGTGCAGACGCCGCCGCCAAGACCGCCGCCACGCTGCCGTCCGTCATTGCCTTAGCCGCCGCCGACACCTCCTCCTCCTCCGGATCTCTAAACCCTAGTTTTCCGGAAACCCTAATCCAACATACTCGCTTAAGGCGAAGCCTGCGAGATCTCCCTCTACTTGGGCACCACGCCGTGCATACCGAAATCGCGAGGAGAGTGCTACAACCTCTGTTCGCTGGAACAAGGGAGAGGAAGGTCTTCATCGACACGAACGTGTGACCGATCATGAAGCGCCTTAACGCAGCCTTTAAGGATCGTCACGCGATCTTGAGATCGGCAAGTGTACGACTACATCACCCATGAGAATCGCTCGTTAACCGCTTTGGAATCTTCGAGGTGAGTTCCTCTATCGACTCGCTACAATCTAGTAGATAGATCTTGGCTTGTTTGTGCATGCAGAGATTTTTTGTTTTCCATGCTATGAACCCCTACGGTGGTATCGAGCCGTGTCTATATGTAGATCTGTTGCACGAGTAGAACACAATGGTCATTGTGGGCGTTGATGCTTTTGTTGTCGATTGCTTCTTGTGTACTTTGCATCTTGCGGGATGGTGGGATGAAGCGGCCCGGGCTAACCTTACATGACATCGTTCATGAGACTTGCTCCACGCTTGACATGTAACTTGTATTGCATAAGTGGCTTTGCGGGTGCCTGTTTCTCCCAACATAGTTAAGATTCAATTTACAACGGGTGATTGACAATACTAGTATCAATGTTGTGGTTCTTGTTCGTAAGTTAGAACGACACTTACTGAAAGCCCCAAACCACGTAAAATATGCAAAGAAAATTAGAGGCGTCTAACTTTGTTTTGCAGGGGTGTGCTGTGATGTGATATGGCCATGATTGTGATTATATTTGATGTATGCAATATTCCTTATTGTAAGTTGGCAACCGGCATGAGCCATATGGTTGTCTTTAAATTCTGTTAAGACCCGCGTGTCTATTCAAAGTAGTTGTAATAGTTGAAGCTGGTGGACGAAAACCATGGAGCGGCATCATTGACCTTGATGCAATGCCGGTGATGATGGAGATCATGTTTGTTCTTGAAGATGGAGATCGGAAGCACAAAGTAGAAAGGCCATATCATATCACATATTATGAATTGCATGTGATGTTAATCCTTTTATGCATCTTGTATTGCTTAGTTCACGATGGTAGCATTATAAGATGATCCCTCAAGCACACAATTTCAAGTTTTAAAGTGTTCATCCTTAGTAAGCACCGTTGCTAAAACTCGTTGTTTCGAAGCACCACGTGATGATCGGGTGTGTTAGATTCTGCGAGTGTATACAACGTGAGCAAGCCAGATTTGCTCATGCATAAGCTAAGGTTTGATCTTGACGAGCTAGCATGTACAGACATGGTCTCGGAACACGGATCACCGAAAGGTAAAGCATGAGTCATATAGTAGATATGATGAACATGTTGATTGTTCGCCATTGAAGCTACATCAACTCTCGTGATGATCGGTTTTGATGTGGTGGATTTGGTTCATGTGATCACTAAAACAATGTGAGGGATATTGTTTTTAGTGGGAGTTCAACGACAATATGATTAAAAGTTGAACACTATTTATCATAAATTAAATCAAAGTGAATTTGCATAGTTGTTGTAGTCATTGGCATCCGTTTACCACCTTGCGCTTAGTTTTAATTGAGATGATAGAACTATAGAATTCTGGTTAGTTACTTTACAAACTGGTATCGTATTGTTTTGAAGTGTTAATCTAAAGTTTAAAAGTCCTATTGCAAACTTTCAGTAAGTTTCGGTTACTCCATGAGGTTTAATAATTGGTATTAAATCAAGAGTGACAATTCCAAGTGTTAGTGTATGAGTATCATGTTTGTCTCCATGATTCTTGATATTCAAAGGATTGTCTTAATATCAAGGTTATCTAGGATCTGAAAGAGTTGTTTCAGAAACCATGATGTGTGGAAGATATTGTGATATCTGAAACGAAGTTCTGGTTACAACATGATAGAGTATAATATGGCAAAAGTCATGTTCTCATATTTGATGAGAATTTGCAAAAGGTTGGAGACACTAGTTGTCCTAATCCTCCAAAAGGTTTTGGAGAGCAACATTATACTCGCAATTCACCGTTACAAGCTAAAAGTAGCTTGATCATGGATAATTCCATGATAAGGGTGAATATTTGATGTAGGTAAAATGTTTACTACACCAAGAGATTACTAAAGAAAGGAATTTGAAAGAACACCAAACATTTGATGACGGTGATCTACTTCAAAGTGCAAGTCCAAAGACATTGGTATTTTACTATACATGCTTTGGACTATGTGTCATGTATATGGCTCCACTATTGATATTGATAGATTCTTTCAAACAGAAAAGGAAATACTGAAAGAGAATATCATAAGTATATGGCAGAAAAGAAAAGACTAGAATTGTTCAGTTTAAGTATATAGATGATATACATGTTATGGATATATTCTTTGCTTATTAAACAATGTGGTTCTTAAGTATTTGATACTGAATTTGTTGGTGTGAATCGTCATACGTAACAACACAATTCATGAACTACAATGGCCTAAGTAACTAGCAAAAGAATATGTGATGATGTTCATCGAGAACAAATAAAGGGTTATTGTGCTGCTCGTTAAACATCAAAGCTTGCCTTCAAGATTTGTTTTATCAGGTATTATGAGAACAAAAGGGTTGTTCAAATAATTGCCGTAATCCATAAAAGATGGATGATTCACAAATCTTGTTTGAGAAATCACATCCATAAAACTAGTGCTAAAAATGTCGAAAGACAAATTGATTGAAAGATCACTTAGGAAGTGACATCGCTATTTAAATTATATTGGAAAGAAAACATGAAGAAACTCCATGTGGATGGAATTTTGGAGTCTTTTGATTTTTGATCAAATGACGCTTGTGAAACTTTCCTAGAGATAATTAAAACTTCGCTCATAGGCCAAAAGGGAATGAATGACTATCTTATTGGAACTTGTACATATTGTTGTACGAAGTCCATTATGTGTAGTCAAGAGCGAAATATTTCAACTTCATATGCTTTCTCCGGAAATTTGAGTGAATATATGAATATTTACTTAATAAGGATGAAGTATGAAACATTTGAAAAGTTCAAAGAGTTTCAAGATGAAGTACAAAATCATTATAACAAGAATATAAATAGTTTATGATAAGATCATAAAGGAAGATATTTGAGTTACGAGTTTAGCATAATACCTAAGATTTAAGGAATCGTTCCGTGGATTTGCATTTCCCGAAACACCATAAGAATATGGAGCGTTCGAGATATGTAATTAAACCTTGTTTGACATGGTAAGATCGAAGGTGTAATTCATAAAACTGCCATTATATTTTAAAGATTAAAAGCTTTAGAGACTACTGTTTTTCCACTAAAAAGAGCTCCATCATAATCCGTTGAAATGACACCATATAAAGTTATGGTTTGGGATAAAACCCAAGTTGTCCTTTCTTAAACATTGGTATGCTATGCATAAGTAAGATGTTTGCAACCAAAGTCGGATGAACCTGTCTTTGTATGTTATTTCGAATAACTGTTAAGTATTCCTCCATAACATCGGAGACAAAAGTTTTTGTCACTTAGAACGTCAAGTTTCTTTGAGAAGGAATTTTTCGTGAAAAAGATAAGTGGGGGGACAATAGAACTTTTATAAGGTTAAAAGAACCTTAGCTATATGTGCAAAGTTATGCAGCACCGAAAAGTGTTCCGGAGGCAGCAACAAAGCTCATGGCTCACGTGCCTCAAAGGTTGTGGTTACGGAGGTCAAAGTTTCTATTGAACCAAGTAGGTCGAGTAAACAATCAAATACCAAGATTTGAGGGTTGAATCATTATTTGAGAATAAAGAACGTACTACATGCAAAGAAGCGATGATGGGCCCTGACTCCGTCAAATGGCTTGAAGCCATAAAATCCGTGATAGTTCCATACACGAGAAATCAAGTTTTGAACTTGAAGGACCCTCGAGAAAGGTGTAAGACCTTACAGTTGTGTTTGGATCTATAAAGAAATAGACATGGATGTTTTGCATCTATGAAATGATCGACATGTTGGGAAAGAGTTCATAACAATGTTCAAAGGTTGACTATGACAAGATTTGATCTTTCATAGTGATATTTAGTCTAGACGGATTAATGTAGCAACCACTACATATAATTTTGTTATGTGGTAGTTGAATAAGCAAAACAAGTTCTTCTAATAGAATTATTACCTAGGACATGTGCATAACACGGTCCATAGGGTTTTGTTAATTCAAAGAATGCTAAAAGCATATGCAAACTTCAATGGTTGAAGTGAGCATCGCGGTGTTGGAATCTTCACTATGATGAAACTGTTAAAAGATTTTAATTTCATCAGAGACAATGAAGATGCTTGCATTTGCAAGAAATTAAGTGGAAGCGCTAAGACATGTTTCTAATACATTATGTGGAAGACATATTGTTGATTAAAAATGATGTATCTTTTATTAACACATATTAAGAATTTCATCCCGATGAAAGACTTAGGAAAAACCCAAATATTTGGCATCAATAGATGCTAATATGGTTGTGCCGAAAGTGCATAGACGAGATATTGAATGAGTTCAATATAGAAACTACAAGAAAGGTTCTTATTGCACATGAAGGATTGGATAAAGATTTAAGTATTTTTGGTACTTGATAGATACAATCACAAAGAGTATTTTATCAATCATGCTGTGATGTGTACAAATCCAGAAATGTCCTATGCTCTAAATGTTATGAGCATATACCAGAATAATTCATAAGATGATTATTGGACGATAGTAAAGATATTCTTATGATCTTTTAAAAGAACTAAGAATATATTATTTTGTAGAAGTGACAAATAGATGGTTAGTTCATTGTAAAAGTATTACATTGATACTAGTTTTGTCACGAAGTACAAATTAAGTTTATCTCAATCTAAACTAAGGGTGGCACAATATGATGGAAAGTAAGTTCCATAATGAATTTGGATGAATTCCAAGTTAAGACATTGTGACAGATACTACAACAAAAGGCTAAGTATATGACTGCTATTATAGCAACAAAAGAGGGCATTTGTGTCAAGTAGTTTGTTATCAAACTAGGTGTAGTTCACAGTGGGATAGTACTATGAAGATATATTGTACGACAATATTATCAACACGTTTTAACAACAAAGAACTAAAGGTCACACCAAAGGACCAAATTTGTATGAAGCCATCTCATTAGAGAATGAGTGATGCGTAGAGACGCAAAAACATGCAATTACACACGGATCTGGAAGTGTCAGATCTGGAGATCAGTTGACCACTGGCAATCGTGTACATACGACACCAGAAAGCCATAGGTGTTGAATACACAAAGGTTTGAAACTAGATTGTTGACTCTAGTGCAAGTGGGAGACTGTTGGAGATATGCCCAAGAGGCAATAATAAAGTGGTTATTATCATATCTTCATACTTATGATAAATGTTTACATACCATGCTATAATTGTATTAACCGGAAACATTAATACTTGTGTGATTTGTAAACATAAAAGAGTCCCTAGTAAAGCCTCTTGTTAAACTAGCTTGTTGGTTAATATATGATCATGGTTTCCTGATCATGAACATAGAGATGTTATTAACAACAGGGTCATATCATTAGGAGAATGATGTGATGGACATACTCCTATAGTTAAGCATAACATAAAGATCAAGTCATTTAATATAGTTCATTTGCTATAAGCTTTCTGATACATGGTAACCTAATTCCTTCGACCATGAGATCATGTTAATCACCATCACCAGAAGGATGCTTTGATGACATCAAACACCACACCGTAACTGGGTGGCTATAAAGGTGGCATTGAGTGTTCAGAAAGTATGGGTTGAGGCACATGGATCAAGAGTGGGATTTGTCCATCCATATGATGGATAGATATACTCTGGGCCCTCTCGGTGGAATGTCATCCAATTAGCTTGCAAGCATGTGACTGGCTCACAAGGGATCACATATCACAGGAACGAGAAAAGAGTACTTATCAATAACGAGGTTGAACTAGGTATGCAGAGATACCGACGATCATAACCTCGGATAAGTAAACTATCGTGAGACAAAGGGAAATTGGTATCGTATGTAAGTGGTTCATTCGATCGCAAAGTAATCGTAGAAATATGTGGGAACCATATGAATTTCCAGATTCCTCTATTGGTTATTGATCGGAGAAGTGTCTCGGTCATGTCCGCATAATTCACGAACCGTAGGGAGACACACTTAAGTATTCGATGTTGTTGAGTAGTTATGGAATGATTAGTAAGATACAGAATGTTGTTCGGAGTCTCGGATGGGATCCGGGATATCACGAGGAGATCCGAAATGGTCCGGAGAATAAGATTCATATAAGGAAAGTCCTATTTCGGAGTTCGGGAAAGTTTCCGATGATTTCATCGGAGAGGTTCTAGAAGGGTCTAGAAGGTTCACCGGTCCGAAAGGAGAATGGTCCATGAATGTGTCATGGGTAAGTGGAATGATTGGATCATGTCCAAGGTCACTTGGTGTTGGCATATGCAAGAGAGAAATAAAACTCTAAATTGAAAGTCAAACTGGAACAATGGTTTCCTAGTGGGAGAAGAAACAAGTCCTTTTCTCAATCCAACTTGGGTTTGGGTTTGGATTCAAACCCACCCCTCCCAAGGCTGCCCTCCCTCTCATAAATAGAAGGGGAAGGCTGCCCCAAACAACACAAGTTCCAAGCCCTCTCCACGCCGCCGTCGCACGCCGCCGTCGCACGCCGCCGCCTTAGCCGCTGCCGACACCTCCTCCTCCTCCCGGTTCTCTAAACCCTAGTTTTTCGGGAAACCCTAATCCAACATACTCGCTTCGGCTTAAGGCGAAGCCCTGCGAGATCTCCCCTCTACTTCCGGTACCACGCCGTCGTGCTACCGGAATCGCAAGGAGAGTGCTACAACCTCCATTTTCTTTGGAACAAGGGAGAGGAAGGTCTTCATCGAGTACCGAATGTGTGACCGACTGCGGAAGCGCTGCCGGAACGCAGCGCCGGAAGGATCGTCTACGCGATCTTGAGATCGGCAAGTGTACGACTACATCACCCACGAGAATCTGCTCTCATTAACCGCTTTGGAATCTTCGAGGGTGAGTTCCTCTATCGACTCGTTGCTACAATCTAGTAGATAGATCTTGGCTTGTTTGTGTGCATGCGGTAGAAATTTTTTGTTTTCCATGCTACGAACCCCTACAGTAGGTATGTCTCATTCCAGTAACACGACAATCAATTCACATATATCCTCACACCATGTGCAGGGGATATTAGTGAATCCTACTACTTTATGTAAAAGCATAGTTGAAAACTACAATAATCAAATTATTGATTCCCTTTTTACATTATAACATGAAGGGTCACATCCTAGAAAATTTTCCACTTGCGCTTCTCAATCATTCTGATGCATGGTCACAGACCTTCATCATGCTCCTACTTTTATTTCATAAACAACATTGTCGAGAAACGCACTTTCTCGAGAATGCACCAACTCTTTAGCAATACACGCTTTGCCTTCTTTTGTTCTTGTCATGAAATTTGTCTTACAAATTTCTAAGGACTTATTCGTTAATGCTTTGGTTTTATCACATAAATCCAAAAGCTTTCACAAATTCTAGATGGTTTACTTTATTCTAGGTGAGTGTTTGCTATTCACAATCGATGGTTTGTTAACAATGCCACTATGAACTATTTGGTTTATTGCCAGATGTCTTTCCCATATTATCCCGACTTGGGCATTTTACAAGTGTTCATGCATTATCAACTAGTTTCTTTTAATTCGAATAATTCAAACATAATTGAAAATAACATATGAACATAAATATAAATCATTCATAAAAGCAGAACAACCGACTTGTTACAAACTTGTATGAATAACAGTCTCACCAAATGTAAGAAATACTATAAAAGGTTCATATTCCACCGATTACAATAATTATTCAAAAACTATAACTATATGATAAATCTTGAGGGAGAGTGTCGTCAACCATCATCATGCTTGCCATCAACACGCAACGCCACCTCCTCTCTTGCAACCATCTCTCATGCAGAAGGACCTGTTTTCATAAAACAGAATAAGTATCATATACTTGTTACTACAACAAGTATTTGCAATATTATAACATTTATAAACTTTGTATATCATATATACCTTTATCATTGACAACTTCTCCAGCCATCTGTTCCACCTCAACATTTCTAAAACGTTCCGTGAAATCATAGAAGTCCATCCATTCCATATCACCTCTTGTTGACACAAGTCTGGATGTATCCTTTGAAGCTGGGAGGAAGTGACCTAAGCAATACTCCTATTGCAAAGGATTTCGTCATCCAATAGTCCACCAAGTGAACCAGTCACATGTCGCATAGTATGCGGTCCAAGTGACTATTCAAACAAGTGTTTTCCTCCATCTTTATGGATAGGAAGTTCTCGACAAGCTCGTACTTCCACATATGCACATGGGATATGAAATCTGCCCTCAGGTGTTCTATCATCACATCTGGTTCAAGATCACCCATGAGCTCATGCAGTTCATCTACCATGTCTTTGCACATTAACTCTTGTATGAATGCAGATCTCTCCTGACAAAAAATGCAGCCTTCCTATATTTGTGGGGTTTCTTGTCCTTCATATTCTGGCTCACTCAAATCCATTACGTGGCGCATGTAAAATACCACATTATTCTTAATGAGGAGGTCATTGAGACGTGTTAGCCAATATGGTAAGTTGGATCCATCTAACTTGAGTTTCTCGGCGGCTAACCAATCAGTGATGTCGAAGATGGCATCACGACGTGCCATGATCTACATTTAAATTTTGCAACGGTTTTTAGACCAAGTTTATGAAAATATGAGTTCAAATAACTCAACTAAAACATTATCCCTAACAAATGTCTTAGTGATTACACAATCCTTATTCACTACATCACCCCCGATCGTCACGGCCAGCAATATAGTTGCAAAGGTGGACGCTACACGTCGATCACATCATTCATGCGACTCGTGCTCGATCTTTTGATCATCCGTGTTTCGAGGCCATGTCAGCGCATGCTAGGCTCACCAACTCTAACTTGTGTGTATTGAAGTGTAACCTTTCTTACACCCACTGTATGCGAACGTAGGTATGTCTGACATCCGATCATCACAATCTGCCTTATACCAAAACTTTCTTGGTGGTGTACACACAAGGGGAACACAATCATTGGAATTCAATTGTTTAGGGATCATCTTATTAATGCTACCGTCGAATATCTAATCCTAAGCACATAATAAGATACACACAACAATCATACATCAAATGTAAGTGTTGTTAGATATATATTTATATATTGTATGTCCCCACTTGTTAGGGGTTTTCCTGCTAATTTCCACCTATACATGTACTATATACTGTGGCCTTTGGCCCCTGAGGAATAAAAGTTGCTTATTCCTAACATGGTATTAGAGTCTAGGTTAGGATTTTGTCCGGACTGGCAACTTGTCCGCTAATTTCCACGCCGTCGCCGCAATTTTTTCTGTCACCACGATTTCCTCTGCCCGCTACACGTCGCCGTGGTGAACTCTGATTCTCCGCCCGCCGTCCATAGCGTCGTCCTCTCTAGCTGCCGCTCCTCGGCGCTAGCCCGCTCGCCCACCGCATCTCTCGGCCTGTCGCATCGCTGGTTGCGTCTTGCTACCGCTTCAGCGTCGTCGCTTGCCGGTCGACCAGATCAGATCTGATAGCTAGCTAGCTGATACCTTCTGATCCAGATCGATCAGATCAGCTGCGTGTGTGCGTGCGCTTGCTTAGCTAGCTAGCTAACCGATTGCTTCTGATCAGATTGATTTGATCGGCTGTTGATAAAAAAAAAAGCTCAGACAACACCTCAAAGAGCGGAACACGACCGCAAGCATTCAACTGAGCACGGCGGGGCTCGAACTCCTTACGGAGCCGAGACAGAAACTCATAGATGCGGTGGAACTCCAAATACGAGCGCATAATCTGGTTTTCTCTGACAGTACATGTGTTATTAGTATTGCACGTGATCCGGTTAAGCATGAGCTTACCAAGCATATTGGTGTTGATGCTTTCTATACACGTGCTCAGGTGCAGGCTTAGATTGTTGCGCTTCAATATGTGTCTTCAGAGTTACAGTTGGCAGATTTCTTTACGAAGGCACAGACCATTGCGCAGTATACTTTCTTTATCTCCAAACTTAGTGTTGTGAAGCCACCATGAGTTTGAGGGGGGAGGTGTTAGATATATATTTGTATATTGTATGTCCCCACTTGTTAGGGGGTTTCCTGCATATTTCCACATGTACATGTACTATATATTGTGGCCTTTGGCCTCTGAGGAATACAAGTTCCTTATTCCTAACAAGTGTAATGCGATATGGTCTTCGCGCCGTGATCTCCATCTTGGTGCCTCAGATCTGGTGCCAGGGGAACGACACTCCGGGGTCCGGCGCCTGGGTGCCAGCGCCTCTAGGTCTTGCGCCATGGCCCTAGTGCCTCCGACTTCATAGTCCACCACCACGATGATGACCGTTACTACTTCTTAGCAACAGATAATAAACTACTTTACCTTGACTATCACCATAACGCCCCCTGCAAAAGAAAGTTAGACGCCTCTACTTTATCTTTTGCAAGTTTTACGTGGTTGTATGGGCTTTCGCATAAGAACAATTTCTTACCTACGAACTTCAACCACAACGCTGATTAAATGATTGTCTCTACTAACCCCCTCTTGGGGTCCTCCTTTGTAAATGTTATATCAACTATTAAAAGAGAGACAGACACCCGCTAGCCACTTATACAAAACAAGCCGTATGTTGAGCATGGAACCAGTCTCGCGTAAGAGTACATAAATTCCACTCATCAATAAGCAATTAATTCTCACATCCATCCACAGAGACGATAATAAGGTTTAAATAGCATGATATTCAATTAGAACATAGTCTCAAACAATATGAAATAAATAAACAAGTTTCACATGCCCATAAGAACGAAAGAAAGAGAGAGGCATGCAACTTTTAACCCCTTTAAGGCCCCGTGAGCAACCTAGTATACTACTTCTCCCTCTTTAAACAAGGACTAAAAAGAGGAAAGAGACTAGCGGCCATCACAAGGATCATTCGGAGTCGCCATCATCTTGAGAGTCTTCAAATTCTTCATCACTAAGGGGGAGCGAAGTACTCCTCAAATCCTCGATAGGGTAATTCATAACCATGAAATATTCCTAGGGAGTGTATTTCTTCATCTTTACTAACTTCTACATGTCTTCCATGCTATGTCCATTCGACCAAGGTATGATACTCATGCTGATGAGTACAACAACACTTGAAAAGTATCAAAAGCCTAGCTTAGCTTCCAGGCCAACACTTGTAAGATATCAATCTTTCCGATCTTACTTTGCACTTGTTCATACACATATCTTCTACCTCTGGACCATAATATAAGACATTTTGGGTAGACTAACTAGATACACATCTCTAGTTTCTTCCATGTGATTAGATTTGTTAGTGCACATATGTGACGTTGTTTAAGCCCATCGGAAAATTGCTTAATACTCCAACAACACACTATAGTGTGAATCCATATTTTTCTAAAATATTCCATGGAAAAGACTTGAAGATTCACCTTCTTTTTTGACACAAACGGAGAATCCACTTATCCTCATTTTTTTTTTTTGAGAATCACTTATCCTCATTCATGTCATGCCCCGGAGATTCCGCTTATCTCCGTGTTCCTGTGTAGGTCACTCCTCAACCCGCAAGCTGGTCACACCTATCCCTCGCTTATCTCCATCCCTGTCACCTACAGCTGATGCTGTCCTACCACGAGACGGACAGCTCCCGTCATCGGTTCACGAAGCCCACCCGGGACGCGCCTCATCCAACGGTGCTCACTCCCCCGCTTCCGCGGCTTCACGAGCCACAGCCGTCGGATCTCCAGCATCGTCTTCGTCCCAAGCGTGTGGTTTCCCGAAAACATACTCAGCGACGCAGAGGGAGAAAAAGTCCCCCCCGAACCAGCCATGTGTCTCAGGCGGCCTCTACGTGGCTCAACCCCCGCCTCGCATTCCGGCGCTCCACCGCCGCATGCAGCGCACACACGGGCACAAACAAAAGCATCTCCCTCCCCCTCCCCACCGCGGCGATGCTGCCCTCCTAGACCGCTCCCAAATTCTCCTCTACGCCCACCTAGCCAGCCCACCGGCGCAGCTGACCAGGTGCCCTGGCCTCCCGCCGCCGCCTGCCGCTAAATCCCTCCCCGTCATCCTCCTCCTGCGCGTGGTGGTGCGCCGGCGCGCGCTGTTGTCCGAGGACCGACCGTGGCCGCGGGGAACAATGCTGTGAGATGAGATGGTAGTGGCTCGCTGCCCCCAGAGGTCGGCTGTTGCATCAGCGATCGCTATTCTGTACTTGTTTTATTTCTGTGCTCGCCTTTTCTTGCTGATGCTGCTGTCCTTTATGTTGTTTATTATTTTGCTTCCGCGTTTAGTTTTTGATTTTATATTAACGACAAATCGCGCGACTTCGGTGTAGATGTGTACTTTTTTTTTTCTAATTCGGGTAAGTAGTTCTTATTGCCTCGATTCATATATATATAGGAATGAATCAATTTGTTTGGGTTCCTAGGCTCGCTAGACCCCAAGTTTGGTGGAATGGTCAACGGGAAAAATAGGGGAATATTTGCAAAAAAAATTATTTATTTGAAAACAGCAGCAACATAATAATATTATAAATTAATCTGTGCATCTGGTTCACTGGCTATGGTTTGGTTTTAGTTCGTTCACTAGCTATATATAATAGTCTGTTTCTGCATCTACAGTAGCTCTATTTCTTGCAAACATCCTCTCATCTTATAGTCTGCTGAAAGGCATATGGTGGACATTCAGGTGCAGGTGTAAATGCAATCGAAATTTCCGGGCATGAGCCCTCTGTCCGAGCTGGTCTGGTCTCCGGATGATGGTCTGAGCATTAAAATTGCGGCCTCCAGCCTAAGCACAAGAAAAGCCTCTCTTCGCTGGAATGCAGATACTTTGAACATAGTGATATCTTCGCCTCAACCAAGTGGCGGCGGTGGTGGAAAGAGTGGTGATAACGTAGATGCCACCACCCTAAGGGATGCAGGAGAAATGCCATCACAACTACGAACTCGCAGTGACACTTCAGTGAGAGTATCCATGGCTAGTCCAAATAGAACACGAAACTTTGCTGCGCAACAATCCACTTCTATAACATCACAGGAACAAGATTCAAGTAAGTTTAGAAGACACAAAATCCAATTCACTGAGTTCGAGTAGTCCAGACACGATTGATGCTTGAATTTTAGATTAGAGATCTGCATGCAGCAACAATTGTTAGTCTAGATAACTGCTTAGCTTGCCAGTAGAGTCCAAACTGTGTATGAACATAACTGGCACAAATTTAAAATCTGTCAAACATAGAAAATGTCTTTTCCCTAATGTGTGTTAGTTACTGCATAACTTTTCATAGTCCAAATAGAATAGATAACCTAATGCAATTGATATTTTATCATCTGGTTGTCGGTGTGTTGATGATTAACTTATCTTCTTTAATGATTAATGCTTGTAGAATGCTGTGGAGGGATCAATTTGATGAACGAAGGGAAAGAATTGTCTGTCAACCGCTGTGCAGATAAGCCGGATAAAGAGGAAGTGCGTAGTTCTCCCACAAGATGCTGCAAGGACGCTTCTCAAAGTAATATACCATCTTTAGGGCGATTATTAAAACTACCCTTATCTTTTTTTGTTCTCAACAATAAAAAATAGCATGGCATTTTGCAGGTGTGGCTTCCAAAAATAGTGCCCTGCATAGTATTTCAGAAAAACAGGTCACTGTCCATAATGGAAGATCATGGGCAGATAATACCTGGCGTGCTCGATTAGTAAAAGCAATTAGTCAGAGGGACTATGTTTTGCCGAACAATGCATTGAATGCACAGTCACCTATTGGTAATACTAGAAAGGTCCCAGGAAAGTTGTCAGGTTTTATAGATAACAAAAGTGATAATCACCAAGATCAGGTTATGCAGGGGAACCATAATAATGATCACCAAGATCAGGTTATGCAGGAAAACCATGGTGATAATTCCCAAGATCAGGTTAAGCTGGAGCATCATAAGGATGAGCCTATTCTTGCCAGATGTGAGTCAACATCTGGTGTTAATGCTGTTTCAAAATGTGACTCAGCATCTGGTGTTAATCCTGTGACAAGATATGAGTCAACAACGGATGTTAATCCGACAAAGCTTGAGAAGGGCAAAGAAAAGGTAATGCATGACTGGAGCAATTGTGTTAGCAACACAAAACAGGGTGATGATAGCAATGAGAGTATGGAGAGCTGCCCAAGTATGAAAGCTCCAAAGCGAGAGCATGCAGAATACTCCACATGCGAGATGTCTTCTCGAAATAAAAGATGTAGAAGGGAATACAATGAGAGTTCTTGTTCAGGATTGTTGCCCAGAAATGGTAGCTCTTTCTTTAATTGGATGTCATCTCTTACTAATGGATCAACCGTGCTTGACAGAAGCACCACTGTTGTTTCACTTGATCAGAAGTGTTCAGAGGCTACAGGACATGAACTAGCAGAACATTCAGTGGAGTTACAAAAAAACATCAGAATTCCTCTGCAGTCTGTTGGCTTCAATTCTCTTTTTCAATCTCTTTATTGTCGTAACGTTATGACAGCTTCAAGAGATACCTGTCATCAGTCAGAAATGGATTGCACTGAGCGCGAAGCTGACATACCAGTGCTGGATTTAAATGGTAATGATTCTATGCTCGGTAAAAAGATTGGTATGGGCAAAGGAACTCTTGATGTGGCTATTCAGGATTTAGCTGCTGACAGTCTTCAAGAGGATTCAGGTAGCGGTAAAGGAAATTTTAGAGATCAAATTGGAGTTTTCCCTTTGGGAGCCGGAAGAAACTTCAAGATGCCCAGCTCCAGTAAGTCGTGTTCTAGAACTCTCGTAGAAAAGAAAAATGAGTGCTATGCCAGCTCTTTGAATGCTGCAACGGGAAATAAAGGTGGATTCACAGAAAGCTTGTGGGTAAGTCGGCTTTTGCCAAAAACATCAATGAAATTGATGGATGCAACACCCTGCAATGTAAACGGTGATTTTTGTACTGTCAGTCCAAAGGGTGCAGGTGATAGGTTGCATCCTTCATCTCAGCAGAAGTTTAATGTGGAGAAGGAATTCCAGAATTCACAATACTTTACTAGCACAGGAAGTGACAATGGGACAACAAGTAACAAATGTCCAGTGATTCCTCAAGAAGAACATAAGCAGTCAGAAACTATGGCTTCCATTCTTGCAAAGAGATTGGATGCGCTTAGACATGCAAAGACCTCAGCAGTAAGGTTGGCTATCTCATGTGATCACGAAATATCTGAAGAGCATAATCAGAGAAAGAGTCCTTTTGTTATTAATTACAGCAGCCATGACGGACTAGAGGCAGGACAAGAAACTCAAAAATCTTCTAGTGGACACGGACGGCTAGTTTTATGGCTAGGTGACAAAGGTAAGGAGCAATTATGTCCTGGCAGTGATGAGGAATCAAGAGGAAACATGTTATCTAGAGGTGAAGATCTGAATTGTGGAGGGAGCATCGCTGGAAAGGCTGTAGCTCATGATAATTTAGAAGCAAACACATCTTCTGAATATATTGGTAGAAGAGGATTAAAAATTAAGGAAGTGGGTTCAGATTCCATGGATAGTCTGCGACACAACAAGCAAATTGTACCCTATGGTATCATCCCCAGTGATGTATGTGATCAATCAAGTATTGTTTTTGGATCCTTGCAGAGGCTTCGTTTGTCTCGATCAGATATCATAAGGTACTTACTTGAGTTTGGACCATTTCTCTTTGTACCTGCTATCCATGGCATGCATGATTGCATTAACATGTCTAAGAAGATTTTATTGGACAAATTATATGGCTTTATAGCTTCCTATGGGTTGTGTGCTCTTTTTAGCTTCCTCAGAGGTGGGAGTTTACATATGACTGTCTTAGCTAAAGAATAGATAAAAAATGTTTCCTTGTATTACAAGCTGAACCTATGTTACGGGAGGGGATGTACAACCCAGCCACCCGGGTTCAAGTCTTCATGGATGCAAATTTGGTTCTTATTACTAAAAATGAAACGTCTTAGCTAAGGAATACATAGGGGATGTACAACCGAGCCACCCGGGTTCAAAGTCCTCACGGATGCGGATTTGGTTCTTACTATTAAAAAACTCAGCGTAGGCCCCCACTGATTTATTTTTATGAAAGAAAACTATGCTATCCATCTCTTGTATGCCAAAATGTGCTTACTTTGATATACTAAAGATATCACAAATATTATTCATCATTTTTCTGCTTATAGTTTACTGTAGTGTTGACATTATTGGTTTCTACACTATGTGTGGACCCTAGAGCTCTATTCGGTGATCATATTGTTGCACCCAAGGATATCTCTCAGTGTTGTTGAATTGGAAAGTTGTGTTTAGATTAGAGAAGACACTGAGAACTGAAGAGCTGATGTTTATTTATATTGGTGATCCTTGACAGATGGTTAATGTCACCAATAATGCACACTACCTTAGATGGATTTTTCTTGCGTCTACGATTTGGTAAATTGGAGGAAGCATTGGGTGGCACAGGATACCATGTCGCGCGTATAAATGGTAAGTGGCTATACAACTATGTCTAATTTGGTGACTGGCTACATAAAATGCTCAGGTTGCTGAGTGACTTGTTTTTTCTTTAAGTTTATTTAAGAAGCTAAAGAAAGGACGGGAATTAATATGGACTTCTCTTACAGGAGCACTTGATAGGAATCGCCTTTCTGTAACAATCAGGAACTCAACTTGCCAAGTAGATTCTCGCTTCGTATCCAATCATGAATTCCATGAGGTAACATATGAAAAGACAGTTCTCTTAGCAACTTTGTTAAGTAGAATAAGTCATGCTTTGACTTCTCTTGGTACCCAAAGTTTAAGTTGTATGGCTATTGGAGAACACTGTACAGGCAACCCATTAAAAATTTAAGCCAGCTTATTGTTAGTTGAGCAAGTTCGTGGCGATGAACAGACTAAGAGAAATATTTAATGCTGTCTTGTCTATGTGACTGCAAAGGGAGATACGGAGTCTGGTTTCCACTAGTTCATCCTTGGGCCTATACTCTTTATCTGGAGTAAGCATCACAATCAGATGACATGTAGAGTTTCTTCATTTTTTACCAAATTATATTGTCCAAAATTATGTTGATTTGATTGAATCTGGATATTGAACTGCATACCCCCCCCCCCCCCCGGTCCAGTTTATTAGACACGCACATAGTTTAAGAAAATCTTTAACCATCAATTTTGACCAATAAAATATGCAATATATGTCCCAAAAAATATACCATTGAAAACTACTTTTGAAGATGAATCCAATGATATAATTTTTGTGACATATTATGTAAAATTTGTTGACCAAAATTATTGGTCAAAGTTGTTCTTAAACTAGGTACGTGCCTAATAAACCGGACCGGAGGGAATATAAGCATTGTATTTGTATTCATATTTCATAGGATTCAGATGTGTTCTGCTACTATTTAAAATTCAGATGCCAATATGTGCTTCTGTCTGCAGAGGGCCTTATGCTACTTGTTCATTCTAGATTATTAACCACAACAAAATTTTCTTACCTTGTGATGAAGGAAAGTGTCATGCTGAATGAAATCTGAATGATCTATCTCTTAAATAATATGCCAATATCTTATTTTCTTTGTTTTCATTTTGCCCGTATAAAAGAGTGTTCTACCTGGCTTTTCCTACGGTTCTTACTTACTAATCTCCACTGATACCTAATGATTTTGGTCTAATCATTCAGCAGTAGCAATTTATGTAGGTTACTTACTAATCTCCACTGATACCTAATGATTTTGGTCTCTGTCATTGAGAAGTAGCAATTTATGTAGGTGACTGATTTTGTTATGTTCTCCAGGATGAGCTGAAGGCATGGTGGTCTGCTGCCACGAAGGGTGGCTGGAAACTACCATCAAAAGAAGAACTTAGCAAGAAGTTAAGAGAAAGAGAACTACTTCGTTTCCAAAATGCAATGAATCAGCACGACAACACTTGATGGAAGTACCATAATCTGGAAATTTCTGTCTCGCAAGCCATTTTATCCGAAACTGCCAGTGCACCAAAGCATTACTGTTGGTCAGGCTACATTGCTATTTTCACCATCCTTGCAGAACTAGGCAATAGCCCCAGTGGGTCGGAGTGGCATTTGGTATCTCACCCGTATGGGCTGTAATTTAATGAAGTTCACAGGATCCTCTCACACTGGTACTAGGTTTTCAATTTTTGACCATCCTTTGGTGTAGTGATAGATTCACCGTGGTATATTGAGAGAGTGATCAGTTTGTACTAAACACTAGTACATGATGCTATTTTACGATGGGATAGGCTATTATGTAGAAATCCTATTTGTAAATAGGAAGTTACTACCAGAATAGTACAGAATTGTACAACTCATATTGTTAACTATAATTTCATAGAATAAAATGAATGTTCAGTGCTTGTGGCGCAGTTCAAATAAAGATAAAATCCACCTGAAAAGGGCACATCATTATTGGGTACTCCCTCCGTTCCATAATATAAGATGTTTTAGCTTTTGTGAAATGAGATGTTTTAGCTTTTGTGAAACAAGTGTATCTAGATGTGTTAGCAGTACTACTTCACCTGATTCAGTATTCCTGATGGTACAACGTCAGGTCTATTTGCCAAAATCTGAAACTACTACACTACAGTAGCAGTACTACTTCACTGAATAAGAAAAGTAAGGTTTGCCAAAATCTGAAACTACTACACTACAGTAGCAGTACTACTTCACTGAATAAGAAAAGTAAGCTAAAATTTTTTAAATAATATATTTTTTTATTCAATTTCACAAATAATACACAAAAACGGGCAAATTGCAAATCTGTTGATCGGTCGGCCGTTCAACAGACGAAACACTGCCTTCGTCCGTTCAACGGACGAAACACTGTCTTCGTCCGTTCGACACACCCTGCAAACCCCTCCTTCACCAAACAGTCGACAGCAAGGTGTGTCGTCCGTTGAACGGACGAAGGCAGCGTGTCGTCCGTTGAACGGACGAAGGCAGAAACGAGTCTGTCGTCTGTCGAACGGCCGACCGACCAACAGATTTGCAATTTGTCCGTTTTATGTATTATTTGTGCAATTCAATAAAAAAAATGTATTATTTTAAAAAAATTAGCGAAGTAAGGTGTGTGGAACAGATGTTGGGCTTTATAATAAGTAAAAATTCAGTTTAGTTAGTTTTTATACAACCAAAACAACCTTCGGTTCAAATAAGCAGACAAGCAAAGGAAAGTGTCTTTGGCTCCCGAGCACCAATACTCCCTTCATCATTTAAAAAATAAATAAAAATCATATTTATAATTTTCAAAATAAAATAAAATTTAGACATATCCGACAAACATACAAAATCGCAACACCAAACTCTTAGTATTGTGGGCTATAGAAAAATGACAAAATTTGATAAAGTTTGGGGATTTGAAAATGCACGTATAGATCCACACTTTTGTCGTTTTTGTGTAGCCCAAAATATAAATTATTTGAAATTGATACACGTTTGTGAGAAAAATCATTGGCTACATCTGGATGTTTTTTTAAAGAATTTTTAGAACTTACAAACATGATTTTCGATTTTTCAAAATAGCAGGAGCACTGGTACTCGGGAGCCAAAAATCTCCGCTCCAAGCAAGGCATACTTACTTGTTGCAGGCTATCAAGAATAAGAAATACTCAACATGTTACTTAGTTCAAATATGTACACAGATAAATCCAGTTAGCAAGCACATATGTACTGCAGATTATGTACCTAACCATGCACTCCTACATAACCTGGCTTTGCATAAATAGTTGTCATGCATCTGCTAGTACTGCGTTTGCTAAGATAATCTGAAACTGAAATTAGACTAAAAGCTGAATCAGTATGTGTGCAAGTGTATATATCTAGCTGAATCAGTATGTGTGCAAGTAAATCTGGTAGTATTGAACTTGCTAAGATAACCTAAAACTGAAAATAGTCTATCATTCTTGTCTTGCCTCCTTACTATTGGATGTTTACCAAGTGACTTGTGAGTTTGATTTCTAAGTTAAATACAATATATAAATTGATAAAATATGTACACATCTCTGTAGTGTCAGATTATGATATTGATAACGAAATGTCTTTTCTCCATAATTCCATTTCTATGCAATGAGCTCATGTGCAGGTTCTTGTTTGACTAATTGCATACATCAACTTTTGGTGACCTGAAAACAGTAACTAGCCTGCTCGTTGGCCAAAAAATGTACTAGTTAATTAGACACGATGGTCTATTTTGCGCCTTCTGGCATGTTTGTATGACCGGTGCGATATTCATAGTATTATAATAGCTTGCAATCATTCTGCACAATATTATAGTCGAAGATGAATAAGATGACATGGGCAATATTCTTATGGATGAGGAAGCCAGCACATCTATTGTTTTTCCCATTGGTATTAATCCACCGTGACATGCTTGTATTTGCCGAGGTGCTTGAAAGAGATTTTAGAATCAGGGAATGTCCAACGCATAGAGCTCTAAAAAATTATTTGATTGAGCATATTTGGAAAAAGTTTAGCTTGGATTATTTCCGTGTTTTGATCCATGTAATGCTAAATATATTTTGATAATATTATATTGGCATTTTATTATTTACAATGGATTTATTCAATTGTGTGTTCATGTATTCATCCTTGTATATCAACAAGCAAAATTCATATTTGGTACATGCCACAAATACTAGATCACAAGGTTAAATTAGTACTGCCTCCATTTCGGTTTACAAGGCAAATATATAATTCAAAAAAATAGTTTGACCATAAATTCAATCAACAATATATGAATCATATGTCACAAAAATTATACCATTGAAAGCGTATTTTGAATATAAATCTAATGGTATAATTTTTGTTAAATATAGTTTGTATTTTATTGACTAAATTTATGGTCAAACTATTCTCTCAAATAAACGGAATGGAGATAGTACTATAGATCCTACACAGTAATAAATGCAAGTCTCTACTCCATCCGTCCCGGTTTAAAGGACACAATTTGCAATTCTCTGGACCCTAGGTGTCATCTAATTGGTCCATTTAATAGTATGGAGTAGAACATGCATGAGGAGAAAAAGAGTTAGGAAAGGGTTCACATTTGTTCACGCATGTGCATGCAAGCATTTTGTTCTTTTCACACAGGAGTAATTACAGAGATTAAATGCTTTTGTGCCTAAGTATTTTGGGATTGCATGGTTTACAAATTGTGTACTTTAAACTGGGACGGAGGAAGTATGTTGTCAGACTTACTTAATGAGGCTCCCTCCGATTCCAATGAATAAGGTTTATATTTTTTGAAAGTCAAGTTAAGTAAACTTTGATCAAACTTCTAGAAAAAGCTATTAATAACTATAATGGAGTATTATATAGATATCATATGAAAATTTATTTCATTGATGTATCTATCGGTATTGATTTTGTATTGTACTGTACATGTTAATAATTTATTCAAAAACTTGATCAAATTTTATATAGTTTGACTTGTCGGAAAAAATATAAGACTTATTCATTGAAACGGAGGTAGGAAGCAGGAAGTACCACTGCCAACTATGATTAATCTGATTATTATTAATGAAAAAAATACGTACGTATCGACCTGGGCAGATCCTGGGATTAAACACTACACACATGGTGCCAATCTGAAGATGTAATTGGTGCCACCCCAGGGAGCTCTCACAGACGTTTGGACTTGCTGGCCGTCGGATTGGATTTCCGATCAAATCTAGACCGTTTACATGCGCTGAACAAAGATATGGAAAATCGGTGATGTACCCGGCTGAGGCTGCAGGTGGCCCCCTTCAATTTGTAGCCCCATATGTCAGTGACTTTGGGATGGTCTGCTATGGGTCCGGTTTACACACATGCGCTGAACAAAGATTTCGGTTGTTGCCGTACGTACACACACATGCGCTGAACAAAGGCATAAAAACATGCATGCGTTGAACGGGGGACCCCCCGCTGCAATCGTTTCTCCCTCTGGCTTTCCCCCGCCTGCCCGGCGCATGCATGCGTTCCTAATTTCCACCACCGCGCACCTTGGATCTTCCCCCTCCATCAACAAGCCCGGCCCGATGCCGCGCTGTTCTTGGTGATATGATGCGCACGGGCAGGTGATCTCGATACCTGCTCAGGCGTTGCTATTGTTCTCTTCGATCCCTACCGGCAGGACGGACGGTAGGTAGAAGATGAAGGATGGTGGCGTCGCGACGGTGGTGCCACGGCTCCTGGCGCCGCGCGGCAGCCGCGGCCACGAGATCGAGATGTTCTCGCACTACGTCGGTACGTACCAAGAAACTTGTTTCCACATCCGATTGAGATTGAGAATAAACCTAGGCCTTCCTTTGAGCAGGCGATTCTGCAGAACCAATTGCATTAGTCCCGCCCGTGCGCATTCTGATCTCTCATGCATAGGGATCAGGTCGATCATGGTACTCAGGCCTGCATTTACGATCGAGACATACCCAGATTTTTTTATACCTGAAAAAAAGGAATCGTAGGAAAAATGAGTCTACCTAGCTAGGCACATCATGTCAGAACTGATATATCTCGGAATTGATGCAAGAATAATCTTGTAAGAGCATATTTAGAACGCGGATGCGATATACCGTAAAACGTTTTTATCGTTTTTCGGTCAGCAAAAACAAAACCATTTATTATTTGCATATAACGTATGCAGATTTAAATCATCAAATTGATCAATGTTATAGAATTACAAATCATCAATATTTTATAGTTTACAACAACATTTCAAAAATGAAGAATTCAAGAGCACAAATAAATGAGAGTTTTGTATAGAATACAAATGGACACAAAAAACTCAAATGAAAACTCCTCCCAAGCAATGACCAGCGGTGGACAATAAGATCTTCACGAAGATTGGAATGCTGAGTTCCATTTTCAATCTGCCGATAGGTTTTAAAAAATGCTTCTATCTTATCAGGGTTTCTTCTAGGCTTGACTGGGCAACCAACATTGTCATACTCCAAGGGCAACCTCTTGTCTCTCTCATCCTCAACAATCATGTTGTGAAGAATCACACATGCTGTCATGATGTTGTTCAGGTGTTTCTTTTGCCAGTAACGAGCAGGCCCTCAGACAATTGCAAACCTAGCTTGAAGCACACCAAAAGCTCTCTCAATGTCCTTGCGGGTTGCTTCTTGACAAGTGGCGAAATGAGCTTCTTAGGGGTTTTGGGGTTTACTAATTGTTTTCACAAATTTGTCCATTATGGATAAATGCCATCTATGAGATAATACCCCATGGTGTACTCACGGCCATTGATCTTGTAGTTGTAGGCCGGTTGTACTCCATTTGCTAGCTTTGAAAACAAATGAGATCTATGCAAAACATTGATGTCATTCAGAGAACCCGGTAGACCAAAGAAACAATGCTATATACACAAGTCCTGCGAGGCCACTGCTTTGAGCACGATTGTTGCATCTCAATGATGGCCAATATACTGCCCATGCCATGCTTTTAGACAGTTCTTCCACCTCCAATGTATGCGATTGAGGCTTCCGTGCATCCCCAGCCAACCTATTTTCTCATTCTCTTCCATGAGTCTCTTTGTGTCCTTCTCGTTTGGTGCTCGCGGGTACGTTGGACCAAAGACTTTGATAAATGTCTTGGCGAATTTGCGCACGCATGTCATGGTCGTATATTCACCAATCTGAAGATATTCATTAGTGTAGTCAGCTGACGCTCCGTAGGCGATCACCCTCATGGCAACAGAGATCTTCTGGTACGAACTGAAACCAAGCAACCTAGCACAATTTTTTACGTTGCGTGAAGTACCGGCAGTTGGCCTCACAAGATTTTACAATCTTCTCGAACAGGGGCCATCTCATCTGGTATCGGCGGTGAAACAGACGAGCAGGATAGATGGGTTTCTCGGCAAAATAATCTCGCATGAGCATCTCGTGCCCTAGAACGCGGTTGCGTGGGATGCACAATCGCCCGACAATTGATCCCCTCCTCCTCTTTTGGGTATTCTCCTCCGCCTCCAGTTCGTCGACGACAGCGAGTAGAAAGAGGTCCTTCGCGTCGTCATCGTCCAGGTCTTCCCAGTCGGATTCGTCAGACGACGAGTCCTCCATAAAAAACGAACAGAATAACTCGACGCGGAACACCAAGACTCACTCCACGACGAACTCATCTACAAAATCGCCGCCGCATGGATTCTAAATCTGAGAAATTTTGAATTTGTAGCCTAAACGATATAGGAGAAAGAGGGTTTACCGGCTCAGACGGCGGCGGCGGACGGACGGTGTAGCAGATCCGGTGCACTGGCGGTTGATTGTCAGGGGGAGAGGTAGGCTGCGCAGCAATTCCACCGTAGATCAAGCGACGATGGCGTCCGTGGTGGCGCCGTGGTTGGGTAGCGCGATGACGGCGACGGACGACGTGTTAAGCAGTTCAGTGCGCTCGCGGCACGGCCACGCAGTGACCGGGAACCGGTCAATTGGTACGGGCCGATGGCGGTGGGGAAAGCGACGAAGGCAGATTCCCATACGGGAGTCGTGAATCTTCAGCGCGCCTCCGCTCGCGAGCGTTTGCCGGGAGCGGCAAAAGGAGCAGGCGAAACCCGAGATGCGGAGGTCGATATGCGAAGAGCCGTAAAAAAATCGTATGCGATACGATATGCGGTATCTAGAAAATCCAGTATTTCCGCAAATTGGCGATTATTTTGCCATATGGGACAGTATGCGATATTTTATCTTCTAGAGATGCTCTAATGCAGCATTTTCTGTGTAGCCTGCGCTACAGTGATCTAGAGATAGAAAACAACATTATGCATTTGAATAGTACTCTGATACTATTAAGGTTTTAGTTAACACATTTATTCTACATGCATCACCAATGTTCTTTGCTATTCATCTCGAGTAACATAATTAAGTAATGCAGAGGAACAGTATGTCAGTTCATCATTTGTCTAAAATGTTATTCATATTATATTGTTTAATTTCAGCCAAGCAAATCGGGTTCGATGATCCGAACGAGTGCCCCCACCTTTGTACGATGGCCTACGATTATCTAAAGAAGACCCAGGGCTATGATCAGAATCTACTGGCATTCTTCCAAAACAACATGAACCCGGACGCCATGATCGTCAAGCTGATCGAGGAGCTGGACAGATGCATACTCAGCTACTTCTCCTTCCATTGGAAATCTGCAACTCAGGTGATCACGCAGGTACGTATATGTATCAAAAGAGGGGGAGAAGTGCACAGCGAAGAACTAACTGAGATCTTTTTTCTTAGTAACAAAAGTAATTACAGCTTCGTCCTTGACTTGTTCGTATACAATTCTCTCTCTCTGTATAACTTGCTTAATTAGGTTCTAACGGCAGAGCATCCTAGAAGAAAGCTCAAGAGCATGGTATTGGAGGCCACAAGGTAAGTACTGGTATGTTAATTAATGTGTTCATGTATACTCCATAGGGTTCATAAATAATGGTGCAATTAGGTTCTAACTGAAGAAATGACTTGGCAAATAATGCAGGAAGATGAGGTTCGAGAGGGTGACGAGAGAGCTGAAGGTGACTCGTCTCTTCTCGACTCTGATGGATGAGCTGAAGGTGATCGGGATAAGCCCCCCCGATTACCAGCCACGTTGCCCGACCACGGAGGTGATGGTCCCGGCGGCGCACAGCACCCGCAGCCCTGTGCTGCTCCTGATGGGTGGTGGCATGGGCGCCGGCAAGAGCACCGCGCTCAAGCAGATCATGAAGGAGTGAGTCTCGTCGATCGAGTCGCCCGAAAGAACGAGCACCGCGTACGTGCTCAAAAATTAATCAAGCCTGAACTGATGCTGAATAAGGTGTACGTACGTACGTGTGCAGGGTGTTCTGGTCCGGCGTGGCTGCGCACGCGGTGGTGGTGGAGGCCGACGCGTTCAAGGAGTCGGACGTCATCTACCAGGCCATCACCGCCCGCGGCCACCACGACGACATGCTGCAGACCGCCGAGCTGGTAAGTACTTATTACACAGAAGATCGATCGAGTACACGACACGGCCGGGTTCCAGAGCGATGGACCTGAATATAATGGGCGCGGGCGGGCGCGCGCGCGTGCAGGTGCACCAGTCGTCGACGGACGCGGCGGCGTCGGTGCTGGTGACGGCGCTGAACGAGGGGCGCGACGTGATCATGGACGGCACGCTGTCGTGGGAGCCGTTCGTGGTGCAGACGATCGCCATGGCGCGGTCCGTGCACCTCCAGCGGTATCGCATGGGGATCGGGTACAGGGTCGCCGACGACGGGACGGCCATCGAGCAGTACTGGGAGCCCGTCGAGGACCAGAGCGTCGGGCCATGCTGCAGGATGAAGCCCTACCGCATCGAGCTCGTGGGCGTCATCTGCGACGCCTACCTCGCCGTCATCAGGGGCATCAGGTAATTAACTAAGCTAACTAACTAAGCACGCGTGGCCGCGTGGGTACAATACAAAACGATCTGCGACTGCATGCGACCAAAATCGTCGTCCGTCGGTGATATGCTTGCATTGCAGGCGAGCTATCATAACCGGGAGAGCCGTGCGGGTGGACTCGCAGCTCAAGTCACACAAGCGGTTCGCCGGCAACTTCAGGATGTACTGCGACCTCGTCGACAACGCCAGGCTCTACAGCACCAACACCATCGGCGGCGCAAAGGTACGCAACGCGTACGTCGTTTTTCTTCTTCTTCTTCTCCAATAATGATCACCAGGCTCGCTCGACAGATGATCGACAAATTTACTTGTGCAGCTCATAGGTTGGAAGGACGGGGACAGCAGGCTGCTGGTGGACTTGGAGGAGATCGGGCTGCTGGACCGGGTGACCAGCATCAACGAGAAGGCCGACTGCGTCTACGAGCTCTACCCGGACGGGCACCCCACAGGCGGCGCGGGGTCGGTGTGGGAGGATCTGGTGGCGTCGCCGGTGCGGGCGTCCGTACAGCGGGAGCTCAAGGCGGCCATCCTCAACAGCGAGGCTTGCTTCCCGTCCCCGTAGCCTGCCCCGTACGTTATGTTTGATCATCAACCTTTCTCAGGTTTCTTTTTTATTTTGTAAATTTGGTGAACTAACTGTAAACTTGTAATTAAGTCCGTCAATATCGTTGTATGAAAAGTTATGGAATATAAGAGATCGATCGATCCAACATTCTTCCTATCATTACCGCAAAATTTCTCATTGTTGTGTATTGTATGTTTGCCGTGTGCCAAGTGGCCCCGGAACACGGCAAAGGAGGTCCTTGCCCGTGTAGGTAAACACAAACGCATGACAAAGAAAGACACGACGATAAAAAGAACGAAGGAACACGGTAAAGAAATACTACATGGTAAAGCAGTACCAGAACACACACGCAAAGAGACTTTGACGGCAAAGAGGTGGGACCGTGGCCCTCCCGTCGCACTTAACGGTGGCCTCTTTGTCGTGTCTGGTTTATCTAGGACACATAGCAAAGTCCAAAAAACACATGGCAAAGACAAAAATACCTGGGAAAGACTGAATTTCTTCTTAGCTCAAAAGGCGTGGTGTGCTACGGTCAGCCCAGTGGCAAAATTTGCACGCTTTCTCTACCCCGATTCGTTATCTACTTTACTATGCCGAGAACCCTGGAAAACACATGGCAAAGAACCTTTGCCGTTATATTGTGCAAAACACATGGCAAAGGATCTTTCGTGTCTTATGTGTTGTCGTGTAGTCTTTGCTGTGTGCTCCCACAAGGCAAAGCCTTTGCCATGTTTATATCGGCATCTGCCGTGTCTTTTGGACACACGACAAAGATGCTAATCCCGTTATTGTATAGGAAGTTGGACATGATAGGTTGATTTGGAATTGCGTGTAGGGACTTTTTTTCCCGAGAGTATGCCAATGGCATACCTTAATTTTATATACAAGAACGACTACCTCCCGTTGCTCAAACTCCACAACAGGGTTAGTCCGAAGATAGCCACCATGGACAACACAACAATCTATTGTTTTATTGTGTGACAAATCGATCGATTGTTGAAGGTCACTTGAGTAGCAATAGAAAATTGGGCATAACCTTTGCTAATTTTAGACAATTTTGAACATAATTCAATATATAAACAATATAGATATAGCAATGGATGTACATGTCCACAATAACCAAAATTAAACCTTTGGAAGCTTCCAAAGAAACGGTCATATATACACTAAAAAGATCTTACAAAACACTTATGAAAGAATATTACAAGTCCCATACATAAATTACAAATTCACCAAAAGAATATTACAAGTCATAAAAGAATATTACAATCTTACAAATAAGCAAATGAAAATTACAAGAAACTTTAATAACTTGAATACATCCAGATCATAAATTCACAAATGAAATAGTATCAAATTACAAATCAAGAAAATGGAAAGAAAATACTAAACTAAGTCTTGGAAGAATATGATCTTCCAATAATCTTCCATCTTGTCATCTTCATCTATCTTCTTATCTTATTTTCTTTGTTAACCTGCCAACATACAACCAAATAGTCAGTCGAGAGAAATATGATCATATCTTAGGAAACCTCAGTAGTACAGATGCAACCGGCAAATATAACCAGGAACCCAAGTTTAGTTCCCAGATTCTGACCATAGAAACAAGGAAAGAGGCTAAGCATTGGATTGTACATAAAGGATCAGTAGTTAGAACCCACACAACCAATATCACATCTTATCCTCTATGATACAACCATAGATGCTAGCAACTAAAATCTGAGCAATAGTAAGAAAGTACACCTACAGATCATACCTTCCTACTCATAAAATTGAGACGAGCAAGAGATTGCAGTCACACAACTAGTAGTATGAATCAATAGTACTTGGAATTCTAGGAAAATCTCAAATAACAAGATGTAATAAAAAGGAACATAAGCAAATATCTTAAAGAAGAACTCAAGATATCTTAAATAAGAACTTAGTAACAAATCATTTGAACTAATTGGATTCTTTGAAAAGGAATCAAACAATAATAAACTATATTAGTGCTTATTGGCACTGCCCAAATTGAGCATTGGGGCAATAATATAGAATAGAAATTACCACTTAGAAATATCCAAGCTAAGCTACAAGACAAAATAAAATCCACTTGTCACTTTCCAAATTAAACTAGAGACAGAACTCAACCGTCATGCCACATTTGGCATATGGAGATGCATTGCATCTGCATATAAGACAACACAATATGGGATTGACCACGTAAAGTAAAAGTGTAACCTTCACATAAACCAAAAAAAGATGAAAGAGTGTCTAGAAGGAACTAGACACTACTCATATATAGGAGAACGTGAGATTTGAACTTGGGCTGTCTAGCACACCACCTCTTGTGCTAGCTAGAAGACCCCCAAGAAGGACGGTTTCACACATAACCAAGAAGCTAACTCATCAAATGCATGTGTGAGGTGTCAATCCCACAAGGCTTGGGAACACTACAAATAGCCAGCCATCCCAGACCCCAAGCCTCAGATCTCATTTGGTCATCTCAGACCAAAAACTCACACACTCTAGAGAGAGAGAGAGAGAGAGAGAGATAGATAGATAGAGAGAGGAAGAAGTGGAGCAAGAACAAGGAAGAAGGAGAAAGCAGACTACAGATCTTCATCAAGCCTACTTAGATGTCTACAAAGGTTTATAGCAAAATCTCCAGGAGTATAAATAGGAAGAGAGGAGAGTGGAGGGTAATAGTTTTAGTAAGTAGAATTTGGACAACAATTATGTACTGTCAAGAAACACACCTTTAGCACATATAGACATAATACATTTATCTAAAATTAATTCCTAGATCATATATTTGATATAATATTATCCTAGACCATCAGATGATCATGTGATCATCAAGAGCATCTCAAAACATCAAGAATATATATCAAGAAACCCTCAATAACACCAAGTACATATCTAAGAACATCAAGAAAATAAAATTAGATCCTCAAAAATCTATCATGGCAAGGAAACATGTGAAAGTGCAACGGACGTCGCCTAGAGGGGGTGAATAGGATTTTAAAAATATTATGGTTTAGGCTATAATAAATGTGGAATAAAACTAACGATTAATTTATAGAGAAGAAAACTTAGAACCACTAGGTTCAACTAAGTGCATCAATAACCTATGCTAAGCAAGACAAGCAACAAGGTGATAGCAAGATAAAATACTTCAAGCACAATGGATATCACAATGTAAATGCATAAGTAAAGGGCTTGTTTGAGAGATAACCGATGGACGCGGAGACGATGATTTTTTTTCCAAAGAACCTACGTCTCCTTGGGAGAGGTGCGATGGAAAAATGCTCTTCAAACGCTACAAACGGCTTACCTAAGGGTGTGGTGGCTCGATTCTCACCCAACTCCACACAAGGCCTCACCCTAAGATGTAAAGGCACACAACACACCGACGCCACAACAGGATCACCCTATTCTCCCGAGTGTACACCACGAAAGGCGGGCACTCGATCCACTATGGGACACTTGAGGGCGGTCACCGAACTTGTACAAGCTTGGGGCTAGCTCCACAACTCAATTGGAGGCTCCCAAGAATAAAACCAAAAAAGGCTACAAAGCCACAAAAGGCCACAAGCTTGAGGCCACTCCACAACTCAATTGGAGGCCTCAAGAAGAAAACACACTAACCACACAACTGTCTAGGGCTCCAAGAACCCAAGAGTAACAAGCCCACAAGATTGTACTCGCCGAATCTCCGTGGAGAACTCAAACTTGTGCACCAAATGCAAGAGGCAAGTTCTTCATTCTCAAATTCTACCAAATCTACAATAGATATTGGGGGAATATGAGAGGAAGAACACAAAAATCTCCAAGATCTAGATACTAAGGATTCCTTCACAATGAAGGGATTTAGTTTGGTGGGGTTGTAGATCTAGATTTGCTCTCTCAAATCCTGCAAAAAGATGCAAGAATCATAGGAGGGGAAAGGGAGAGGACAAGATCTTCAAGGTCAGCAATGGAGAAGAGAGAGAGAGAGAGAGAGAGAGAGAGAGCAAAAGACCACCCAAAAGCCTTTTTACGAAGGGGGAGAGGATCCCTTTTAAAGGGCTCACAAATCTAACCGTTTGGATCAAAACACACCTGGCCGGTATTACCTGTGAGCCACCAAAAGTTCCAGTCAGCCCTGACTCCAATGGCTCGAAAGCATTTGAAACGACCTAGTTGTACAGACTGGAAGTTACGCCCAACTTGGGCCAGAACTTTCGGCTGGTACTACCGGTCTACTACCGTCCCAAGTACCGACAAATCAACGCGACCAAACAGAGAGATTACTGAAGCGGGACAAAGGCTGAGCGGAGGTGAAACCGAAATTTCACCTGGTACTACCAGCGGCAGTTATGCCTGAGCTATACTTACGGTGCTTGGCTGGTACTTCCGCCCCCCTGCTCCAACGGCTTCTGCCACGGGTACTACCGCCTTAACTTCCGATCAAAGTTTCTCCAAATAGCACATACCAAAGAGAGAGGTTACTAAATCGAAACCAGGATGAGTAGAAGTGGCACCGGTACTTCACTCGGTACTACCGGCTGCAAAAATTCCCTAGCGGTACTACCGGTGGTGTGCCGGAACTATCGCCCATGGAAACTTCAGAACCAAAACTGTCATAACTTTCGCATCCGAACTCCAAACGAGATGAAACCAATTTTGTTGGAAAGATAACAACGTGTAGAATCCAACAAAATATTGGGTATCACCAAGGGAGAAAATACCATGAATATATATATGTGAGATACCTCCCCCGGTGTGGAGCCGGAAAACCCGCAAGATCAAAAATGCAATAAGATATGCAAGGTAAATCTGTTTCTGATGAACTAGAGCTTGTTATGAAGATATCCATAGGCTCTAGATCGTCTAACGGAAAAGAACCAAACAAAAACCAAGAAAGTTGATGCTATGTATGTAAAGGTTTGAGATCTCTCCGAAATATGCGGTCGAGTCACCCACTCGAGAGCCCCTCTTGATAGTAGGGCTATCTATCCTAAACCCGGTCTCCCAACTAACATGAGACTGGCAAAAGACAAACCCTATCAAGATCATACCTTTGCCTTCAGCATTCCACTTGAGCTTTATGTAGACCGTATTGTCCTCCTCAAGATGGAACACCTTTCTTAATTGCTCTTGCTTGATGAGGACTTGCGAATTGCTTCCCCATACACCATAGTGAGACTTCTTCCTTGAACTTGTCTTCATCAAACCATGATCACCGAGGATGGCAAGCTTCAAGCATGAGATCTACTAGAGATGGAAAATCTTGATCTTGTTGTTCTTCAATCCTTCTTGAGTGTTTTTCCATCTTGATTCAACTCTTTGCACTTGTCTTGATCAACCTCCATTCTTTTTATTTCTTCAACAAGATTCCAATGGGAACCAAGGCCTTGGACATTTCTTCATATTCAACCTTGAGTCCAACACATGACCCATGTGATGACAATGGACAAACCTACAAGTGAAACTTAATTTGCACATTAGTCCATAGCGATTATCATTAATTATCAAAATCATACACAGGGGCGTACATGTGCTTTCAACATGTTTCTACTTTAGTAGACAGTAAGTATATCCTAAGAAATCTATAAACAATCATCTAAGAACAGCAGGAATGCAATCAGGAATTAAATCACAATAATAAAAAATCAACCAAGAAACATCGAGGAATTGCTTTACCATGTGGATAAATAAGAAAAGCATTTGTTTATGCAATTATAATTTTAACACAACAATAGACTCAAATTATTGATGCTTGGGGTGAGAAACTTATCCAAACAGGAGCATCACACACTTAATCAAGCCCTAGCAATTGATCTAATAAGATTAACTGAACCAAAGTTCATCTATGATAAACTATAACCAAATAATAGCAAAGTGGGTGAATTAGATCACCAAGGAGTAGCACATATAAGCACCAGGTCAATTACATGGACCATATTTAAGAAATTATCTAGCTAACAACCATCACATCCTATACCAATTCATCACAATATATATATATATATATATATATATCTAGAAGGACACAACATAGCTTATAATTATATCATATCCTAGCACACCCATATGAGCACCAAACCATTACATATATTTAACATCCTACTCATAAAACATGATTAGTAGGGGAAAAACACTAGTGGTACTAACTCATACAACACATACACACATGTACATACCTAGATAGACATGAAATCACAACCACACCATATATCCAGGAAATTACTACCTTAATCCTAGAACTAATCTAACATAAGAGCAGGGAGACCTAACCATATAGCTAGTTAACACTAGATTCAAAACCAAATCAACTTAACCTAAGAACCCTATGAATCTCAAGCTTAGTACATGCCTAAGAAATCAATGCACCCATAGACCAAAACCTAGAAGTAATCATCAGCTAGAAGGATAATCATAGAAGGGGATCATACCTTAGTTAGCAATAGCCGTAGAAATAGAGGAAGTAGAGGAGGGGCCTAGCCGCAACCTACCACCATGCCATGATAAGGGAGGCCACGGCTAGTCCATGGCCACGACAGCAGTAGCATCTCACATGGAGCCCGAGCTAGGGCTCGTGGTTGTCATAGAGGAGGCACAGATCGATAACAGACGGCAGCCGCGGCGCTGGGGCACGGGAACCTTGCTGGTGGTCGAAGCCTAGGGTAGGTTAGGATTAGCAGCAACTAGGGTTAGTCCTAGGGAGCGAGAATGAGAAATACGACGTCGTAGATGATGGGGAACTGGGGGAGGAGATAGAGGAAAAGCTTTGCTGGCAAAAGTGGTCAGAGGCGAGCAAGGCAGCAAACCTGGAAAACGGGCCGGGTCGGCAAGGCCTCAACATGCATGGCCCGGCACAGCCCGCAGTGGCCCGCCTAGCTCATGTGTCGTGCCAGGCCGGCACGCCTGCCCTGCTGCACGGACTGAGCACGACCCCGTCGCCTGTTGGGCTGGCCCGTGGCACATTTGGACCATGAAGCACGCGGGCATGCTAGGTATTTTATGCTGGCCCGTCTAGTTTATCCTATAAAAAAGGGTCGAATACATACTAATTCACAAATGTTCGCTTGGTCTATTGGTTAAGCAGAGGGAATCAGAGCTGTCGGGCACGAGTTTAACCCCCGCGGCTCTCCTTTTTGCGCATATACATGATAGTTTTTGATTGTTGGAGGCTTGACGGGCCAGGCCGGCACGCGTGCCTAAGACCGCGACCCCTGCGTATCATAGACTATCACGGGCCCGACACGCCACAGGCTGAGCCGCGCCGGTGCCGGGATTTTTCCACGGGCCACGGGCCGGCCCGCTCCAGGAACGACCCGTTGGCCAGGTTTGCAAGGCAGACGACGGTGCTGACTCGAGCAATACGGCGTTGCAGACGGCAAAGAGGGGAGTCGCATCGGGTGGGGAACGAGATCGGGGTTGACTCGGGGGTGTGAGTGAGAAGAGGGGTCGAGCCACGGAGGGGCCATGACCCGGTCTGGCTATACCAATGGGCCGGCATATTAGGCCATTTGGGTCTGGCCAAGAATACCAATAGGATTCTTTTAGACTTTAAAACTTAAAAAATTCAATTCAAATTTGAAACACCCCAAAATCAAACGAAAATAATAAAACACAACTAAAATTGAGATGATATGTTATAAAAGTAACATAAAACAATAATTAAGTCACTTATTATTTTAAACTTTAAAGAAAACACCTTATCATATGAAAATCTTAAAGAATTTTAAATTCAATTATATTCACTTTTAAAATCCCTAGAAAATATTTAATAATCATGAAAACATCAAACTTAGAATTATAAAAGTTAACAGAATATTTCAACCTTAATAAATAGTAAAGAAATAAAATTATAACTGAAACATGCTTTAATAAGAAAAGGAAGAATTTAATCATATTACAAATATTATAAAATATGACATAATAAGAGTTTAGTATTTAATTTTAAATCATAAAAAATATAAACTTATAATTATTAAAATCATTCAAACTCATTTTACAATTAACATTATGAATTCTAAGGAATATTCCATTTGACTTTTGTCGACTTAATAAAATAAAGTCTTATCTACTTAATAATAAGAAAATTTCATAAAACCCTAAAATACATTTCTTAAAGCAAATTAAATAATAAATTATTTTGTACTGAACAAATTCTTTTGAAAGTAATTTTATAGGAACACATTCACTTGCAAAGGCCAACAAATAAAACAACACGTTGAAACAAATACTTTAAACAACACAAACCAAATCAAATTGTTTGAGTTTATATGCATGACCATATTGCGCTAGTAAAAAAGGACTTTAGTCCTGGTTAGGAACGGGCTTTAGTCCAGGTTGCTCCAACCGAGACTACGAAATCAGGACTAGAGGTCTCGTCCTTTTGTCTTGATTGGCCACAAACCTGAACTAAAGGCCCTCCATGTGGTTGTCGTCGCGTGTTGTGGCTGTAGGACCCTTTAGTTCTGGTTGGTAATACCAACCGGGACTAAAGGTTCAGTTGGAGTTTTTAATTTTTTTGAAAATAGTTTCAAATTTTATTAAATTTCAAAGTTTCAGAATTTTGAATTGTTTGACGGTTTGAACTCTAACCACCCCTATTCCCATGTCAAAGTGCATACTCGTGGCAAACTTCCTTGTCGATCACCCATTCTCTCCACCCTTATCAAGCTTAACTTTTAAGTTCCTTACAAATTAGCTTCTAAGACTGCGCTCGTACCTTCATGATAATAGTATGCTATCAATTCTATTAATAGTTAGACTTTGATAACACGTGATTTTATTTTTTGAATTCCAAATAATTTTAAAAATAAGCAACAATGATTAAGTAATAATAAGAAACAATGAATTCCAAATAATCTTTATGCATAATTTAATTATTAATTTAAAACTAAAAAATTTCAAAAAAAATAATAAACTAAAAAAAATCAAAAATTACAAAATAATTTTAAACTTCAAAATAATTAAAAACTAAAATAATCAACAAAATAAAATAAATATTTTCAAAAATATGATTTTTTTCTCATTTTTCGTGGCAAAACCTAAAATCTTCCTGCCTTCATATTTCCTTTTGGAATTTTGAAAATCTATCATTTGTCCAAACAACCAAAGGCGTTGAAATCGGATCTAACTTTTCGTGTAGATACTTTTTCATATATTGCACAATTTTTTCTGAGTTTACACGCAAAAGTTATAGTCGTTTTAATTCAGAATAACCTTTTTTTGGAAAAAAAACAAAATTCAAATTTTAAAATTTTCCCTAAAAGTTGATTGTGTGAGGTACAGGCATGTCAAAGGATTTTGAAATTTGAAGTTTTATCATTTTTATTTATTTTTAGACTTTTTGGCAAGAGAGGTAGGCATGAGAGAGAAAAAATATACGTTTATCTTTTAGTCCGGGTTAGTGTCTCCAAACAGGACTAAAGGTCTATCTTTAGTCCCGGTTGGAGACACCGACTGGGACTAAATGTTACTACCTCTTTAGTCTTGGTTGGTATCTCCAATCAGGACTAAAGGTCCCATTTGATCCGGGACTAAAGTTGGTTGCCCCCATAGCCGTTGAAACCGGGACTTATGCTAACATTAGTCCCGGGACCAAACACGACCGGGACTAAAGCTCACGTTAGTTCCGTACGGAAGGCCTATTTTCTATTAGTGTTGGCATTTGTTTGTAAAATCTTTAAGAATGGACCTTAAATAAAAGAACACAAATATAAATATGTATTGATTTTCTTGATTGAAGCATCTTGTCTTTGTTTGAATTGAATGTGTGTGAGTGTCACTTAAATGCACTCATTACACAATTCACCTCAACTCATCACTAAATCATAAAACTTGATCATACCGTGTTGATGAACTTATCCAATAAGGCATCATTAAAAAATGATACCGAAGCAAGACATCATTATCCATCATATTTACTTCAACTTAATTAAGTTGCTTCCACTTACTAAAATTGTCCTCTTAAAGTATGAGTTCCATATATTTGACACCAAAGTACATGTATATTATGCCTAAGGTATATATAACTTTATACCATCAATAAACTTCACTTCTTGATTATTAACCAAGTGTATCTCTATAGTTGTATATTTCCTTTCAAAACAATAAGCATTCCTTTATCACCATAATACCAAATACTATATCACTAAGTGATACCAACCAACACCTATCACTTTAAACAACCTCATCCTTCTTGTTTTCAAGTGTGTTATCTGAATATCTATTAAACATAAGACTAGATTTTGATAGACATTGCAAGAATAGCAAACAGGGGAGGGAAATGATAGTTTACTTAACAACCATATCATATGGACAATTTTTAAACATTAGTCCTTACCGAACCAATGGTGACATTCTTCCATCTCGATCTTATGACGACTTGAAGAATATGATTTTATAGTCTGCAATCAGGAGGCAAGTTCATTCTTGCATAAATATTACAAGACCAAGCTTGCATTCCATTTGCAAGTGCAATCTTGCATGTCCTTTGAATTATTTTACAAAAACCCTTTTCAAAAACTATATCACCCACATTAAAAGAAAATTATTGTTTTATGAATGAAATGTGGAATGGTGGACGGTGAAACCATGATTGGAATACATGGAAGGTAAGCCATGTGGTGGAGGTTCCATTGTATTGGGAAAGAACATCTAGGATTGACAACAAAGGTATTCAGTGCTTCAAAAAGGCGTATAAACTATGCTAATCATAGATATTGGAATGGGACGGGCAAGTCAGCTTGACCTTCCTTTTGTGTTTCTTCGTATCCTAAGATGGGTTATGATCCAAAGTGGAGATCAGTGGATATGAGTCTATAACGTCCCTATCATGTGATGCAACATAACAACTTAGAATATTATAAGGGAGGGCAACCGAGTGTAGGTCTTGAACCGAAGCTCATTGCAATGGGACGACAGAGGGGTCATGGAGAAGCTAGTGATTGGGTAGTTTTTGGACTAGGCCTCAACTCATGGAATTATGAACGGGATATACCGGTCATATGTTCAACAAGGCAAAATGCGTTTATGGGTACACTAGCACACCTATCACATAGTATAAAAATATGACATGTTACTCCATATCCTAAGAAATATTGCGAACACAACATAAAAGGGACTCCATGAAGTCCTATACAGGCCATGAAGGCTGACTGTCATAGTTTTTATAAATAAAACTTACCTTTTATAAAAACCCAATTTCGAAAACTTGTATAAGCTCAGGATCTATTATCCACGGCTTTAGCTAGTGCATCATATAACCACATATTTAGAACTTACTAAGTATGTTGTACTCAAACTATATTTTTTATCCCTTGCTAGATTATGATAAGTTAATAGTAACATCCAAACCCAATAAGACGATAAAGGAGGACCAATACGAGGAGATGATACCAATCTACAGGATCAATGAGTCAACAACAATATTAGAGATATTGGAACCAATACTAAACATTGACGATAACCAATTTCTAGTAGAAGCCAAAACTATAGATTCTAGCTAGTGAAGCAATAGACGTCCATTATATAGTGAGATAGGTCTAGTGGTAGATCTAGTGGCATACTAGTCTACAAGCTGCTTCTTTTGGATTTTGTTTTGAATAGAAACTTACCTCACGAGTTCATTGTGTCATGAAAGTTCCGAGGATCTTCTATAAAGATCTATGATATGAATAATATAATTATACCTTGGACTTGTGATGTTCCTGTTGTACTACTCTATTGGATGTAATATTCGTGGAAAGGTGTTCCGTGAGTATTATGCCAACAACTTGCGCACTACAACGTCTAGTTGTGTGCTAGGTCACTATAACGGCACCGCTTTCCCGACCATGTATCCCACCACCTTCACTCTGTGTGAGGCATGACGTCGCCAGCGGGAGCTGTGGGACCTTAGGGATACACAGTTTGTGGCTATGAAATCCCTAATCGGATGGTTGGTTGTCTGGGTGTGTCTATGATGACAATTGGGTAGCACGACGAGGCTACAAGGGTCGGGGTAGAGAGATCATCGGTTGCGACTGAGTGGCAAAAATATGCTAAAATTTTGGTTCTCCGACCATCTAGACTATGTTGAGGGAGCAGGGTATCCGAGCCACCATCTTGGCTATATCTAGGTTTCGTGGGGAATTCCCCCCCCCCTCCCAAAATTCTGGACCAATTGATTTTTCGGTATCTGCACGACACATTCTTCTGCGCAGAAACCGTAAAATAGCGGTTACTATGTGCGTCAGACCATTTTCTAGGATCTGCCTTGGTACCCTATAATTCCTAATGCATGTTGAATCCTACTCCAGATCTTCCAAATGGGCAAAGAAACCTTAGGGAAACTCCAACGGTGGCTCGCAAACTGATCAAGGCCATTTGAATTTGTCTTCGTGGACATAGTCCATGGACAAACAGGGCACCGCATATGGACCGCTCCCGCGGATGTGTCTATCTGGCCCCTAGTACCAGCCCAAATTTGGGCTAGATTTTTGGTGGACACGGACCGCCCACGCATCCTCGACTAGGGAAAGGGAAAGTCACTGGTCACCGACACCTACACGTCCCCTTCTTTCTTAAATGGGTACCCTTCTTCCCCGTCGCTATCCACTCCCCGGTCACCACTCCTAACTCCCTCATACGAAACCCTATCCTAGAAGATTCCACCAGCTAGAATGGTGAAGGACGACAAGGGATGATTCTGGCTAGGACGCAACAACTATGAGGCAGGGTCCTCTGTCGGCCGGAGGCAGTAGGTGCTATTTCTTCCGCACACCTCCCCACGTGGCAGCAAGGCCTGCACACGCACCGCCCACACCCCGCTCTGAGCTGCACGTCTATGTGAAGTTGGAGCTCACGTGCCAGTTCACGGTAGTGGGAGAGTGTGCCACTTCCATGGCCATATGTTCACCTACCCCACATGTGGCATCTAAACCAGGCGCGCGTGCATGTGTCGGCCATCCTAGGAAGGGGACCGACATGCTGTTAGGAGATCCTCTGGTGCGGGGCCTTCCTTCCTCCGGATCTACAGCGGGAATCGGTTGTAAGGGTAATTGCCCCTACATGTGGTTTTGGTGATTAATAACAATATATATGGTCTAATATTTTCATTGAGTTCTATATGTAGGAATATTCCATAGGTAAAATCCATGTGTTGGATTCGAGTATGGATACCTTGAACATAAACATATACCAAGAATACTGGGATCAAGATAAACGAGTTGAAGAGAAGAATATGATATGATCAAGATCTTGAGAGTTTGATTTCAAGAGAAGAATTCAAGATATGGCTCTTAGTCGGCGTCATGATTGTCTCATGTTGAGATATGGTTGACTAAGATTTAAAGAACACAATCAAATGAAGAGTTCTATATGTACCTCAAGATATTGATATAGAGCATTTGAAGATATTCAAGTTAGTCAACACATGAAGCATCAAGAATGTACCACGTGGGATATAGTGATATGGTAAGCTTGTAAATTATGCTTCATGAACTAACCCATTATATATGTGCCTTGTGTTCTCTATGTGGGTTAGGTATCTTTTCGTGGGCATGCATCAAAAGTAAATATTTCATATAGCCCATGAGAGGATAACATCAAGTGGTGATGGTCAAGAAGTGCAAGTTCAATATAAGCATCTCAAGAAGATGATATACTTGAATCTTTCCGTCCATTTGGTGATAATGGACATGTGAAGATCTACCTTAATGAAGTCATCCCATAGTGTTGTATGGGGAGCAAATTGTGAAGCGACAATGATCAACTGATGCATTCCGTCTTGAATGGAGATTTAAGAGCCATCATCAAGATCAAGCCGGAAGCACAAGGCAAAGGTATGGCCTTGCTAGGTTTTCCTTTTACCAGTCTGAAGGTGGTTCTTGGGAGACTGGGTTATAGGATAGATAGCCGCACTATTAACAGGGGCCTTTGGTTGGGTAACTTTATCATATCATATATTAAGGATCTCAATCCCCTTTCATACTTTGCATCCCCTATTTTGTTGCTTCTTGGTTCTTCTCTGTGTGAGGTTCTTGATCTTGTTGCTAGATCTTCAACAAGCCCAAGTTCATCAAAAACGGAATTTGTATGCATCTTCTATTGTATTTTCGAATTTAGGTTTTACCGGTCCTTCAATTAGAGAGGTTTCATACCTCTCCTTATTTGGTATTTTACCTCTTGCTCTTTCTTAATATAAGATAGATCTTGTTCTTAGCTTTTCAAGAATCCCAAGTTTGCTAAAATAAGAGTTTGGACGCAAAAGTTATCACCGTTTTCGTAATCATTGTTTTCTGTCTGGAAAACTAGCGGGCATTTTGGCGCCGTTCGGAAATGCCGCCATAATGCTTCGTCTACCGCTATAAATTCTCGGCATCCAATGAAACCTGTTACTGACTAGAGTTCCAGCGGGCAGCCAGAATTCTTGGTTGGGGCAAGAAATTTTTCGGCTTGTCTTCTGGCCCGCCGGGACTAGCGCCGGAACGTTCTGGTCCATAATACGGCCAAGCCAAACTTACCACTGGTTGTGCATGGACTGCATGATTTTGGCCCAATGGTCAGATTTGCTTTTCCTATAAAAGGGGCTTCTTCATTGTTAGGTAAGGGTTCTTGATCATGAAATTGACTTCCATCGTTTACCAATTTAAGCTTGCTTCCTCTCCCATCCTTCCTATGAGTCTTGCATCTTTTTGAGGGCTTTGGAAGAGGATATCTAGATCTACAATCCCCGCCAATCAATTTCTCCTCTAAGTGAGGGAAACCCATTGGATCTAGATCTTGGAGTCATTAGTTGTTTTCCACCTTTGTTCTTCCTCTCTAATTCCTCCCTAGCAATTGTTGCTTTGGTGGGATTTGAGTGTGAAGGATTTGAACACCTTTGGTGTGCTTGCTTTGCATTCTTTCATAATTGTTGAGCTCTCCATTATGATTTATTTGAGTGAGAGACTGTGAGTTTGTTACTCTTAGAGGGTAACCTCCTAGTTGGCTTGGAAGTGGGTGCTATAGTGTCCTATTCATGTAAGGTTGTGAAGAGGACCGGGCTTCTCCTTTTGAGGAGCCTATGAAGTGGTTGTGGAGCTTGCCATTTCCGGAGTGGAGGAAAATCTATCCATAAGGAAAGTGGCTATTCCTTTATTGGGATAGCCTCGGAGAATAAGGTGCCCTTCGTGGCATGGAGAAATCCATAATGTGATTTCACACCTCTCCAACGTGACGTACCTTACCTCTTAGGGAACATGGGAATACATCTTCATCTCCATGTGTATCGGTTATCCCTATACCCGACTTTACTTTCTTTATGATATCCATCGAGTTTGAAGTACTTATATCTTGCTTATCAGTTGTGTTATATATATATATATATCTTGTGCTATCTTGCTTAGCTTAACTTGTTATTGGTGCACTTAGTCGAGCCTAGTGTATTTAGGTTTTGTGCTTGCAAAATAAACGTTATTTTAATTCCATATTCTTTCAAGCCAAAACCATAATAGTTTTTAAATTTCCTATTCACCCCTCTATAGGAGGCATCTCTATCCTTTCACCGGCCTACGTCATGGACTCGTTGATGTGGAACCGGTAATTTGAGACCGAGCACAATGCTTGGAGGAAGGCCATCGGGGCCCACCTTGAGGGCCTTGATGATGACGACATGGACTACGAGGAGGAGCAGGCGCAAGACTTGGTGTTTCCTCCACCACAACCTGCCATGGGGGACTGGTCCTAGTACCGTGGTACGTATAGTGCGTATGTGGACCCGCAGCCACCGACGCCACCCCAGATGTTGCTGCTCATCGTCAAGGATGATCATATGGAGGAGTGTCCAATGACCAAGGAGGAGGAGCTCCAGGCCGCCAATGATGCCTCCTTGCTAGAGGAGGATGCGAAGTGGGAGGGTACATGCATGGCTCTACACTAGTAGGAGATGCTGGTGGGGTCACTGTTGGAGATATGCCCTAGAGGCAATAATAAATGTAGTTATTATTATATCTTTGTGTTTATGATAAATGTTTACATTCATGCTATTTAGTATTAACAAGGAAACATTAATACTTGTGTGATTTGTAAACTAAATTAGAGTCCCTAGTAAAGCCTCTTCATAATACTAGCTTGTTGGTTAATAAATGATTGTGGTTTCCCTATCATGAACATTGAGATGTTATTAACAACAAGATCATATCGTTAGGAGAATGGTATGATGGACATACTCCTATAGTTAAGCGTAGTATAAAGATCAAGTCATTTTAATAGTTCAAATGATATATGCTTTCTGATACATAGTAACCTAATTCCTTCGACCATGAGATCATCTTATCACCATCACCGGAAGGATGCTTTGATGACATCAAACACCACACCGTAACTGGGTGGCTATAAAGGTGGCATTGAGTGTTCAGAAAGTATGGGTTGAGACACATGGATCAAGAATGGGATTTGTCCATCCATATGACGGATAGATATACTCTGGGCCCTCTCGGTGGAATGTCATACAATTAGCTTGCAAGCATGTGACTGGCTCACAAGGGATCACATATCATGGGAACGAGAAAAGAGTACTTATCAGTAACGAGGTTGAACTAGGTATGCAGAGATACCGACGATCAAAACTTCGGATAAGTAAACTATCGTGAGACAAAGGGAAATTGGTATCGTATGTAAGTGGTCCATTCGATCGCAAAGTAATCGTAGACATATGTGGGAGCCATATGAATTTCCAGATTCCTCTATTGGTTATTGTTCGGAGAAGTGTCTCGATCATGTCCGCATAATTCACGAACCGTAGGGAGACACACTTAAGGATTCGATGTTGTTGAGTAGTTATGGAATGATGAGTAAGAGACCGAATGTTGTTCGGAGTCTCGAATGGGATCCGGGATATCACGAGGAGATCCTTAATGGTCTGGAGAATAAGATTCATATAAGGAAAGTCCTGTTTCGGAGTTGGAGAATGATTCCGGTGTTTTCATCGGGAATGTTCTAGAAGGGTCCGGAAGGTCCGGCACTCCGGAGGGGAAGGGTACATGAATGTGTCATAACAAGTTGGAATGGTTTCATCATGTACTAGGTGTCATCTCTAAGCAAAATAAAGGGATAAATCAAATCCTAGTTTGAAAAGTCAAACGCCAATTTGAAAAGTCAAACGACAAGTTTGCTTGGTGGAGGGAGAGTAGGAAACCTACTTGGGGAGGAGTTCCTCTCCCTCCACCCGCCGTCCAAGGAGGCCGAGTTGGGGGAGGACTCTCCTCCTGTCACATCCCAAGATTTTCTAAATCTTGTAATGTGAAAATAAATGAATAAAATAAAACTTTGTTTGATTTTCAGAGCCAGAAGAATTTTTTTGAATTCAATTGGAACTTCAAACCCATTTGAATTAAATAAAACCTAAAGGGATCTAAAAAGATAAACATTTAATAAAAGGAAAAAAAACATTTGGAAATACTATTTTGAAACTCTTAAGTGAAAAGATTTATTTTCAAATGAAATAGGAGTTTATAAATAAAGAATATTTTATAAAGCCAAATTAAACCTTGGCCAAACTTTGGGAATTAAAACATTTTATTTTAAATAAAATTAGCAAAGGTTTATCTAAATAAATTAATAAGGATTTAATATCCAACCTTATTTAAATAAAAAGTTTTACCAATTTAAATTGAAACATCAAAACTTATTAAATTATTTAAAATAAGTTTTCCCAAATATTTGATATTCACAAATAAAACCTACTAAAGTGTTTAGGCTTTATTTTAGATTTTAAAATAAATATCTCAATAAAACAAACTCTATTTGATTTAATAAGGAAAGTCTATTGTATTTAATTAATAATGGACTCAAAAATAAAAAGGTTATTTTGTTTTAAACAAGTTTTCCAAATATTCTTTATTTCCAAATAAAACCTACTGATTGGGTTTTGAAAGCATTTGGATTTCAAATGAAGATTTTATTAAACCAAAACTTGTTTTATTAATAAACCATGGACCATTTTATTTAATAAATAAATGGAACCTAAAAAGATTTAAAAATATTATTTTATTTTGGATTATGTTGATAAACATAACCAAAATTTTGATACAAGTGTGATGATTGTTTGAATTATTTGAATGTTTATCTTGTTGTTTGATTTATGAATTGAATTTCAAATCAGAAAATAGAAATAGAAAAGAATAAAACAAAGTAAACAGAAAAAAATAAGAGAAAACGACCAGCCCAACAATCTGCCCAACCCCAACTCAAATTTCACTTGTGTCCTTGCTCAACCGTCAGACCGCATGAAAGGAACCCGCTAAGAGACCGGCGTGGACCTCCTCTCTTCTATTCCCACGATCACTGGACCCCTTTCCACTGCTCCTTCCCCACCAGCGACCGTTCCTCCTCCTCGTCACCGCTTTCGCTGAAATTTCGCGCATCAATTCGCTTTAACACGGCCATCTTAACTCGCATGACCACGCCCTTAAAAGCCTCCCTCTCCTGTCATTTCCCCAGACGCCGCCTCCACTGCCTAGGCTGCCTCCATTTCTCTCTATACCGCCGCCCGACGACTTCCCAAGCCAATTCCGCAGCCCTCACCGCCTCTCCTCCCGACCAAGCTCGCAGCTTCCCACACTCAAAGCATCGCTAGTGCATCAAACTTGACCGCTGGTACCTGTAACCTCGCCTAACGACCACCGCCGCCACTGCTTTCATCTCCAGCGAAGCCCACAGGTAGTATCTGACCACTCCGCGCCTTCTCATTCACGCACGCACATTCGCTGTGTCCTTGCGCATCTAACCACATCGGTTTCTTGCCCTCTGGTGGACAGCAGCCCCATCCCCGTTGTCAGGCGGAAGCTCCCGACGCCGCCACGAACTCCGGTGAGGAATTGCCGTAGAACCCGAGCGCCCCTCGTCCGACCAACACTTCCTCGAGCAACGCCGTGACCCCCTAAACTCGGTAAGCCTCCCCTTTTCCTCTCCCGCTTCCTGTATCGCCGGCACCTTCATCGACCGACCGCTCCGCCGCTCGCCGTTGTTATCGCGCCGCCAGTTCGTGACTGTTATATAGGAGCCGTCCGATATCAATCGAGTGGATGAGATAGAATGACTTAATCGCGAATGGGTACTCGATCTGGGCCACTCGATCTAACTAGATCCAACGCCCCACAGCCGTGATCCAACCGAACCGGTATCGACCAGTAAGAACACGCCGCGTGTCGCCTATTAGGTTTAAAAACAGTTTTGAAAACAGAAACTTTTGCAAACTTCAAACCCTTGTAATTTTGGATCCACACGTCCAAAAATTACAAACTTTATGTCGTTGGAATCAGCAAGACAAGACCTAGCCAACCATGGCCTTAGTTTGACAAATAGTATCTGTTAGCTTGTTTGAATTTGCAGAAACATTTGTGTACTTGGTTAGAGTATAAAAATTGTTCAAAATTGATTTTAGGATTAAATCTTTTGAAAAATGGATTTGTGTGACCTTACTGACCCTGGGAACCAACCCTTGGTGTTAAAAATGATTTTGGTAAAATATAGGTTGAATTATTTAACTTAGCCATTTTCTAGCCAAATAAACTCATTGATTTTATTATGGAAATGTTTTTGCAAGGAAAACTTTGGGAAAATGTTATGGACCAAACTTACTGACCCAAAACACCAAGCCTTGCCAAGGGCAACTCACTTGGTGAAAAACATAAAGTTTTGCTTTGAAAAGAATAATTTTCACCACATAAAATGTTGAATGGATTTTAAAATAGATTTTGAGCAAAACCCTCTAACTAATGACTTTGCCATTTTGGGTAAATGACCAATGTGGACCTTACAAAGTTTATAAACCTAGTAGAGACCAACCTTGCAATAGAACCCTCTTTTGCATGACTTAGGATCCATTGCTTTGTGTGTGTGAAATATTGTTTGAATGTTGGTTTGGAATGCTACTTGATACTATGCTTGTTTGATTGTAGTGAAATTAGCAAAGTGTGAGACTAGCAAGATCAAGGAGTAACTCTCATTCCATAACAAAAAGGCAAGTTACACTATCATTCAAATGACCTACTATTTTCATTATACTTAGTGGATTTTAAAAACATGCATGAAAATGTTTTATACTTATGCTATGCTAAATCCTAATAGGATTCCCTATACACTCCTTAGTGGAAATATTGAAGTTGTACATGCTTATCCATGTCTTATTTTGACAAGAGATACATGTTGAGATTTTACAAAAGATTGAGAAAAGGACTTGTGTTTTACATAATAAAACAAGGACTCAATGAATCACCTAGGTGGTGGACACTTTAAGTTTTGGAGAGGGTGGCAACAAAAGGAACCATATCTATGGGATTCACTTTGTGTTGTGCTCCAAATGAAAACCACCTAGGAAACTTAGAGATTGAACATGTTTCTCCAATTGTGGCTTTCGTGTACAACCACATGCTATTATGGCTCTGGCTTAGTCAACTACATTAGGAAGACCCATACATTGTCTTTAGTTACCGGACATGGGGATCTGGAATGCTTCATGGGGGCTGAAGGCAAGCTAGCAATGATGTATGGTAGGACCTTTTGGAAAGACTTCGTCACACTCTCAGTCTGCCGGTACTCCATCTTGGTGAGCACTAATCCAGTAGGCCACTGGTGGCAACAAGATGGGATTGTGTCATGTGGGTAAAGTGTACTCCTTCTGCAGAAGTTAATAAAATCTAAGTACTTAGCCGTGTCCCCGGTTATGGACAATATTGATCAACTAAAGTTTGAACTATGGGAGATCTCGACATTCCAACTTCTAAATAAAAAAAACTTGATGCCCTTGTGTGTCTACCAAGGAATTCAAAGAGATTTTGTTAATATTGTTGCACTTGGGGTTACCAAGGTGCTCAAGAGTATGATGTACTTGGGGTTACCAAGGAACTCATGAGTTTGATAAAACTTGATGCACTTGGTGTTACCAAGGTGCTCAAGGAGTTTTGACAAGGACTTGAACACTTGAGTTTCTACCGAGGAGTTCAAGGAACTTGGAAAAGAAATTTGACAAAGGACTTAAAAACCTTTTTTTAAAAAGATAGGATAAAATAATGCTTTATGCAAATAAGCCTTAAACTCTACTTAGCCAAATATGCATATAATGATAGGATCCACTCTTATTATACATAAAAGTGAAGCTTGCCAATACAATTCAAAATGTATTGACCCTTGTGGTTGTAACTTGTAATGTTGCAGGATGATTGTTTTTAAATGAAGATTGTTTGATTGACTAGGACTACAAAGTCTACAACCAACATCTGCCTGTGGCACTTTGAAGATGAAGGACCCAATACTATAGTTATTCCGCTGCAATGTAATGTAATAGCCAAATGAGCTATGTTTGATGTAATAAACTTATGTTATTCCTGGTTATAAATTTATATTATGACCTATGTATCTTGATATTACATCTTAACTGTGGATGCTAGCAAATGATCCAGGGACTAGCACTGTAAAACACAGGAGGACTCTACCTTATCGGGTTGGGACCCCTACAGATGGTATCAGAGCATTGTGTTGCCTGTAGGATTTGTAAACCCTAGGATTGGACAAAACCCTTAGAAAAATAAGAGTTGTATTTTGTTCCAAAACTTATTTACAAAAACACTTGTAAACTCTTTCCTCAACCATTATGATTTCAACTCTGCACCTCTTCTACTTCAACTTGATGGAAAAGCCTACCCCATGACCAAAGACTACACCATGTGCAAAGGATGACTTCAACTTCTTCAACTCTAATGACTTCAACATCTTCAGCCTCTTCACCAAGGACTTCCAACTTGGATAACACTAAGGACCACAAGTGAAACAAGGAAAATCTTACTCAAGATTTAGAGACTGAGGGAATGCAAAATAAGAAGGAGCCATCAACAACTTTGAAGTGATGTAACCAAGAGTTTGTCTCAAGGAAGCCATGATCTCATGCAAAGGGAAGAAATATCACAAGTGAACCATATAGATGGACCACCATAATTTAGTTAAGACAAAACACACTAACTTGTGTGGTGTAACAAAAATATTTTGTTGCCTAAGTATGTGCTTGAACCTTTGTATGAGTGAAAAGTTTGTTTTGTGATTGCATGCACATTGCTTGTGTGAATTGTGTAGATTGTGTGATTAGAAATATTTCCTTAGAAATATCTTGCCCATACTAATCTTCCTTCAACCCAAACAGATGTCTACTCCAAAGGACTCCAACATCAAGATTGAAGACACCAACACCAACCAAGCTGACAGCATGAGAGAGCTCATAACAACCCAACATCAGTTGAACCAACTGACAGATCAATTCCTAGCCAACAATAGTGATAAAGATCCAGCACTGCAAAAGTTTTTGGAGGAACAATCCCAACTGATGCTTAAGGTGACTAATCAAATGATTAGCATGGAAGAAAGCTATCCTAGAAGAGTGTATGATAACAAGGATGACAAAAATGTTATTCTAGATGGAGCCCCAGCTTGCATTATTTGTGGAGACAAGGATCATACTTCCACGGAGCATGAAGGACAATGCCCCAATTGTGATGAAGACCATCCTGTTGGACAATGCCCCACCTCTCAAGCTACATGCTACCTTTGTGAAGGAAGTGATCATACTCCTGGCCTATGTCCCATCTATGCCATGGTAGAACAAAGGAAACAAGAAGGATCCAAGTCTACCAAAGGAAAAGGACCACTTATACCTCCAAACAAGACAACCCAATTCAAAGGATCAAAGAAAACCAAGAAGCCTAAGCAAGACATGACCCTTGCACAATGTCGTAAATGTAAGGAAATGGGACACTACTCCAGTGGGTGCCGAGAGAACAAGAAGAATATAGAGATTGACCAAGTGTGGTGCAACAACTGCAAAGAACCAGGCCACTATGTAGCAACTTGTCCACAAGAGCCACGTAAAGAACTCAATGACATTCATTGCTTCAACTGCAAGAACCCAGGACACTATGCGAGCAACTGTCCAGAAAGGATGAAGAACAAGTTGAACAAGCCTATGGAGAAGCTCAATCTTGGCCCATGAGTCAAGTATGGAAACCAAGGAAACCATGCAAATGTTTGCAATGAGAAATTTTCTCTAGGATCCCAAGAAGGACAATATGTAAATTTTGTTTGAAATATTCTAAGGGTGGTAGTACCCTAGTTGTTTGAACTTGCTTGTAACCCCTAGCCTCCCCAAATCTCGGGACGAGATTTATTTTAAGGGTGGTAGCCTGTCACATCCCAAGATTTTCCAAATCTTGTAATGTGAAAATAAATGAATAAAATAAAACTTTGTTTGATTTTCAGAGCCAGAAGAAACTTTTTGAATTCAATTGGAACTTCAAACCCATTTGAATTAAATAAAAACTAAAGGGATCTAAAAAGATAAACATTTAATAAAAGGAAAAATAAAAAAAACATTTGGAAATACTATTTTGAAACTCTTAAGTGAAAAGATTTATTTTCAAATGAAATAGGAGTTTATAAATAAAGAATATTTTATAAAGCCAAATTAAACCTTGGCCAAACTTTGGGAATTAAAACATTTTATTTTAAATAAAATTAGCAAAGGTTTATCTAAATAAATTAATAAGGATTTAATATCCAACCTTATTTAAATAAAAAGTTTTACCAATTTAAATTGAAACATCAAAACTTATTAAATTATTTAAAATAAGTTTTCCCAAATATTTGATATTCACAAATAAAACCTACTAAAGTGTTTAGGCTTTATTTTAGATTTTAAAATAAATATCTCAATAAAACAAACTCTATTTGATTTAATAAGGAAAGTCTATTGTATTTAATTAATAATGGACTCAAAAATAAAAAGGTTATTTTGTTTTAAACAAGTTTTCCAAATATTCTTTATTTCCAAATAAAACCTACTGATTGGGTTTTGAAAGCATTTGGATTTCAAATGAATATTTTATTAAACCAAAACTTGTTTTATTAATAAACCATGGACCATTTTATTTAATAAATAAATGGAACCTAAAAAGATTTAAAAATATTATTTTATTTTGGATTTTGGATTATGTTGATAAACAGAACCAAAATTTTGATACAAGTGTGATGATTGTTTGAATTATTTGAATGTTTATCTTGTTGTTTGATTTATGAATTGAATTTCAAATCAGAAAATAGAAATAGAAAAGAATAAAATAAAGTAAACAGAAAAAAATAAGAGAAAACGACCAGCCCAACAATCTGGCCAATGCCCAACTCCAGCCCACTTGTGTCCTTGCCCGAACCGTTTTACGCAGACGTGAAAGGAACCCGCTAAGAGACGGCGGTGGACCTCCTCCTCTTCTATTCCCACCGACTGGACCCCTTTCCTGTTCTCCTTCCCCATGACCAGTTCCTCCCTCCTCGCCGTTTCCTGCTGAAATTTCGCGGCATCAATTCGCTTTAACACGGCCATCTTAACTCGCAGCGACCACGCTCCCTTAAAAGCCTCCCTCTCCTCTGTCATTTCCCCCAGACGTCGCCTCCACTCTGCCCCTAGGCTGCCTCCATTTCTATCTATACCGCCGCCGCTCCGACGACTTCCCAAGCCAATTCCGGCAGCCCCTCACCGCCCCTATCCTCCCCGACCAAGCTCGCAGCTTCCCCACACTCAGGCGCATCTGCTAGTGCATCAAACTTGACCGCGGGTACCCTGTAACCTCGCCTTCGACAACGACCACCGTCGCCACCGTCTGCTTCATCTCCGTGAAGCCACGGGTAGTATCGACCCGCGCCTTCTCATTCACGCACGCACATTATTTGTGTCCTGCGCATCTAACCACATTGGTTTCTTGCCCTCGGTGGACGATCCCCATCCCGTTGTCGGTGAGCTCACGACGCCGCCACGAACTCCGGTGAGGAATTGCCGTAGAACCCGGCGCCCTCGTCCGACCAACACTTCCTCGAGCAAGCCTGTGACCCCTGAACTCGGTAAGCCTCCCTTTTCCTCTCCCGCTTCTGTATCGCCCGGCATCATCGACCGCTCGCCCGCTCGCCCGTTGTTATCGCTACCGATTCGGATCATTAGATAGGAGCCGTCCGATATCAATCGAGTGGATGAGATAGAATGACTTAAACGCGAATGGGTACTCGATCTGGGCCACTCGATCTAACTAGATCCAACGCCCCACATCCGTGATCCAACTGAACCGGTATCGACCAGTAAGAACACGCCGCGTTTGAAAACAGAAACTTTTGCAAACTTCAAACCCTTGTATTTTTGGATCCACACGTCCAAAAATTACAAACTTTATGTCGTTGGAATCAGCAATACAAGACCTAGCCAACCATGGCCTTAGTTTGACAAATAGTATCTGTTAGCTTGTTTGAATTTGCAGAAACATTTTTGTACTTGTTTAGAGTATAAAAATTGTTTAAAATTGATTTTAGGATTAAATCTTTTGCAAAATGGATTTGTGTGACCTTACTGACCCTAGGAACCAACCCTTGGTGTTAAAAATGATTTTGGTAAAATATATGTTGAATTATTTAACTTAGACATTTTCTAGCCAAATAAACTCATTGATTTTATTATGGAAATGTTTTTGCAAGGAAAACTTTGGGAAAATGTTATGGACCAAACTTACTGACCCAAAACACCAAGCCTTGCCAAGGGCAACTCACTTGGTAAAAAACATAAAGTTTTGCTTTGAAAAGAATAATTTTCACCACACAAAATGTTGAATGGATTTTAAAATAGATTTTGAGCAAAACCCTCTAACTAATGACTTTGCCATTTTGGGTAAATGACCAATGTGGACCTTACAAAGTTTATAAACCTAGTAGAGACCAACCTTGCAACAGAACCCTCTTTTGCATGACTTAGGATCCATTGCTTTGTGTGTGTGAAATATTGTTTGAATGTTGGTTTGGAATGCTACTTGATACTATGCTTGTTTGATTGTAGTGAAATTAGCAAAGTGTGAGACTAGCAAGATCAAGGAGTAACTCTCATTCCCTAACAAAAAGGCAAGTTACACTATCATTCAAATGACCTACTATTTTCATTATACTTAGTGGATTTTAAAAACATGCATGAAAATGTTTTATACTTATGCTATGCTAAATCCTAATAGGATTCCCTATACACTCCTTAGTGGAAATATTGAAGTTGTACATGCTTAGCCATGTCTTATTTTGACAAGATATACATGTTGAGATTTTACAAAAGATTGAGAAAAGGACTTGTGTTTTACATAATAAAACAAGGACTCAATGAATCACCTAGGTGGTGGACACTTTAAGTTTTGGAGAGGGTGGCAACAAAAGGAACCATATCTATGGGATTCACTTTGTGTTGTGCTCCAAATGAAAACCACCTAGGAAACTTAGAGATTGAACATGTTTCTCCAATTGTGGCTTTCGTGTACAACCACATGCTATTAGGGCTCTGGCTTAGTCAACTACATTAGGAAGACCCATACATTGTCTTTAGTTACCGGACATGGGGATCTGGAATGCTTCATGGGGTCTGAAGGCAAGCTAGCAATGATGTATGGTAGGACCTTTTGGAAAGACTTCGTCACACTCTCAGTCTGCCGGTACTCCATCTTGGTGAGCACTAATCTAGTAGGCCACTGGTGGCAACAAGATGGGATTGTGTCATGTGGGTAAAGTGTACTCCTTCTGCAGAAGTTAATAAAATCTAAGTACTTAGCCGTGTCCCCGGTTATGGACAATATTGAGCAACTAAAGTTTGAACTATGGGAGATCTCGACATTCCAACTTCTAAATAAAAAAACTTGATGCCCTTGTGTGTCTACCAAGGAATTCAAAGAGATTTTGTTAATCTTGTTGCACTTGGGGTTACCAAGGTGCTCAAGAGTATGATGTACTTGGGGTTACCAAGGAACTCATGAGTTTGATAAAACTTGATGCACTTGGGGTTACCAAGGTGCTCAAGGAGTTTTGACAAGGACTTGAACACTTGAGTTTCTACCGAGGAGTTCAAGGAACTTGGAAAAGAAATTTGACAAAGGACTTAAAAACCTTTTTTAAAAAAGATAGGATAAAATAATGCTTTATGCAAATAAGCCTTAAACTCTACTTAGCCAAATATGCATATAATTATAGGATCCACTCTTATTATACATAAAAGTGAAGCTTGCCAATACAATTCAAAATGTATTGACCCTTGTGGTTGTAACTTGTAATGTTGCAGGATGATTGTTTTTAAATGAAGATTGTTTGATTGACTAGGACTACAAAGTCTACAACCAACATCTGTCTGTGGCACTTTGAAGATGAAGGACCCAATACTATAGTTATTCCGCTGCAATGTAATGTAATAGCCAAATGAGCTATGTTTGATGTAATAAACTTATGTTATTCCTGGTTATAAATTTATATTATGACCTCTGTATCTTGATATTACATCTTAACTGTGGATGCTAGCAAATGATCCAGGGACTAGCATTGTAAAACACAGGAGGACTCTACCTTATCGGGTTGGGACCCCTACACCTCCCCTGTCCGGCACCCTCCCACCTATATAAGGAGGGGCAGGGGTGCCCCTCTAGACCTACACCTTTCTCCTATAAACCCTAACCCTAGCCGCCGGCCTCCACCAAGTCGTCGCCGCCCCTAGGGTTTGCCTAGACGCCGAGTTAGGTTCCTACCCTTGCCCTAGCCGCCGGCCTAGCCCTCTCTCCTTGGTGCCTCTAAACCCTAGATCACCAAGGCCTCTCTCATAGTCCACCATACTCGCTCCGGCTTAAGGCGAAGACCTGCGAGATCCCCTCTACTTCCGGTACCACTGCGTCGTCTTAGGAATCGCGAGAGAGTGCTACAACCTCCGCTTCTGCTGGAACAAGGAGAGGAAGGTATTCATCGAGTCGAACATGTGACCGATCATGGAGGCGCTTAACGGAGCGAGTCTTGGAAGGATCGTCTACACGATCTTGAGATAGGCAAGAGTACGACTACATCAGCCACGAGAATCCGCTCTCGTTAAACACTTTGGAATCTTCGAGGGTGAGTTATTCTATCGACTCGTTGCTACAATCTAGTAGATAGATCTTGGCTTGTTTGTTTGTATGCGGTAGAAATTTTTTGTTTTCCATGCTACGAACCCCTACAGTCACAAGCTTCTCCCCGCAAGCTCCTGCTCCACTGCAAACAATAACACCGCTGGGTGTCGTCTGCATGCAACATGGGACGTTGGGTGGGGCTATCAATTGTGGTGCCTCCTCGGGTTAAGTGATGACATAGGGTATCACCTCTCCTGGTTGGGGCCCCTTGTCAGGGTGGGTTGGCTACTTCATCATCTCCTTCGATGGACGGTGCGAGAAGTCGGTGTCTCGAGAGGTCGGCAAGGTGGGAGATAACTGCAACGGTGTAGTGAGAGGGTGGTAGTGGCGTCACCGGAAAACAAGGATGGGGATACACAAGAAGTGATAAGGTTTAATTAGTTTGATAGGGGCTGAGAGGGGATAGGTTTCACTAGGTTCGGTGAGGGGATAGGTTTCACTAGGTTTGGTGAGAGCTCAGCTTATACAAAACAAACAAACTACAATACTTTTTGCAGTCGGTTCCTCAAAACAAATACAATCCAATACCTAAAGTATCCCGCCCATTCAGTTTAATTTACAAACAGGTTGATCCATTTCTTGTAATTAGTTTCCTTCTTATAAATGTTGCATGTAACGATTATCTAATTCGGTTTCAGATTTCTCCGGAAACCAACTCCAATAATAGGTTTTATACTAGTGTCATGGAAGGTTGAAACACCTTGAATTCTATTGTGCAACCAAAGTGACTTGACAGTTTGGTCAGTCAATAGACACGCGTGTCTATTCAAAATAGATGTAATAGTTGAAGCTGGTGGACGACAATCATGAAGCGGCGTCATTGACCTTGATGCAATGCCGGTGATGATGGAGATCATGTTCGTGCTTGAAGATGGAGATCGGAAGCACAAATAAGAAAGGCTATATCATATCACATATTATGAATTGCATGTGATGTTAATCCTTTATGCATCTTGTATTGCTTAGTTAACGATGGTAGCATTATAAGATGATCCCTCATGCACATAAATTTCAAGTTCTAAAGTGTTCATCCTTAGTAAGCACCGTTGCTAAAGCTTGTTGTTTCGAAGCACCACGTGATGATCGGGTGTGTTAGATTCTGCAAGTGTATACAACGTGAGCAAGCCAGATTTGCTCATGCGGAAGCTAAGGTTTGATCTTGACGAGCCTAGCATGTACAGACATGGTCTTGGAACACGGATCACTGAAAGGTAAAGCATGAATCATATAGTAGATATGATGAACATGTCGATTGTTGGCCATTGAAGCTACATCAACTCTCGTGATGATCGGTTTTGATGTGGTGGATTTGGTTCGTGTGATCACTAAAACAATGTGAGGGATATTGTTTTGAGTGGGAGTTCACCTAGATTAATTTAATTATTAATTAGAACTCAATTTGTCATAAACTTAGTCTAAATTATTGCAAATATGTTGTAGATCAATGGCGGCCCCTACCATCAATTTTAATGCGTTCCTAGAGAAATAAAAGTTGAAAAACAATGGAAGCAACTTCGCGGATTGGTTCCGCAATTTGAGGATTGTCCTCAATGCTGGTAATTTGACCTATGTGCTAGATGCACATTTGGGTGACCCGCTGCGGTGATGCTACCGATGAAGTAAAGAATGTTTACCTCGCTCGGAAGAATCGATTACTCCACGATTCATGTGCTATCTTGTATGGTTTGGAATGAGCTTGAGAAAAGGTTTGAGAACCATGGCCCACATGATATTGTCCGTGAACTCAAATTGATATTTGAGACTCACGTGATTGAGAATTATGAGGCTTGAAAAGTTCTTTAACTGCAAGATGGAAGAGGGCAGCTCCGTCAGTGAGCATGTGCTTAAGATGTCTGGGCACGCAAACAAACTCCAAAGCTTGGGTATAGTGATTCCTAATGCTTTGGGGATTTACCGTGTCCTCCAATCACTACCACCAAGTTACAAGAACTTTGTGATGAACTACAATATGCAAAGCATGAACAAGCAGTTGCCAGAACTCTTCTCCATGTTAAAATCTGCAGAAGTGGAGATCAAGAAAGAGCACCAAGTGTTGATGGTCAATAAGACCACCAAATTCAAGAAAGGCAAGTCTAAGCAAAAGGGACACTTCAAGAAGGGTGGTAAGAAAGTTGTCGCACCGACAAAGAAGACCAAGGCTGGACCAAAGCCTGATACTGAGTGATTTTACTGCAAGGGAGAAGGTCACTGGAAGCGGAATTGCCCAAAGTACTTGGCGGATTTGAAGAACGGCAACATCAAGAAGAAAGGTATATCTGATATACATGTTATTGATGTGTATCTCACTAGTACTCGTAGTAGTGCATGGGTATTTGATACTGGTTTGGTTGCTCATATTTGTAACTTTCGAAAAGTCTTTGCAGAATAAACGGAAGCTAGCGAAGAACGAGGTGACGATGCGCGTAGGAAATGGATCAAAGGTTGATATGATCGCGGTCGGCACGCTACCTCTTCATCTACCACTGGGATTAGTTTTATACTTAAATAATTGTTATTTGGTGCCTGCGTTAACCATGAACATTATATCGGGATCTTGTTTATTGCGAGACGGTTACTTGTTTAAATCCGAGAATAATGGTTGTTCGATTTATATGAGTAATATGTTTTATGCACATGCACCTTTGATAGATGGTCTATTCTTATTGAATCTCGAAAGTGGAAATGCACATATTAATAACATTGAAGCTAAACGTTTGAAATTGAGCGATAACTCGACCTATATGTGGCACTGTCGTCTTGGTCACATTGGAGTAAAGCGTATGAAGAAACTCCATTCCGATGGACTTCTTGAATCACTTGATTTCGAATCACTTGAAATATGCGAAGCATGTCTGATGGGTAAAATGACTAAGACTCCATTTTCTGGTATGATGGAGCGAGCTATGGACTTATTGGAAATCATACATACCGATGTGTGTGGTCCGATGAGTGTAGCATCGCGTGATGGTTATCGTTATGTTCTTACCTTCACGGATGACTTGAGTAGATATGGGTATATCTATTTCATGAAACATAAGTCCAAAACTTTCGAGAAGTTTAAGGAATTTCAAAGTGAGGTGGAGAATCAACATAACAAGAAGATTAAATTTCTATGTTCTGATCGTGGAGGTGAATATCTAAGTTACGAGTTTGGCGAGCATTTGAAGAAATGCGGAATACTTTCACAATTGACACCGCCGGGAACACCACGGCGTAATGGTGTGTCCGAACATCGTAATCGAACACTCTTAGATATGGTTCATTCTATGATGTCACTTGCAGATTTACCGCTATCATTTTGGGGTTATGCATTAGAAACAACCGCATTCACTTTAAATAGGGCACCATCTAAATCCGTTGAAACAACACCATATTAATTATGGTTTGGGAAGAAACCTAAATTGTCGTTCCTTAAAGTTTGGGGTTGCGAAGCCTATGTAAAGAAGTTACAGCCGGACAAGCTTGAAACCAAAGCAGAAAAATGCGTCTTCATAGGATACCCAAAGGAAACTATTGGGTATACCTTCTATCATAGATCCGAAGGCAAAATCTTTGTTGCCAAGAATGGATCCTTTCTAGAGAAGGAATTTCTCTCGAAAGAAGTGACTCGAAGGAAAGTAGAACTCGACGAGGTTGTCGAACCTTCTCTCGAACTTGAACGTAGCATAGCACCGGAAGAAGTTCCTGTGGTGCCTGCACCAATAAGAGAGGAAGCTAATGATGATGATCATGAAACTTCGGTTGAAGTTGCTACAGAACCTCGCAGGTCAATGAGAACTCGTACCACTCCTGATTGGTATGATCCCGTTATGAGTGTCATGTTGGTGGACAACACCGATGACCCTGCGACATATGAGGAAGCGATGATGAACCCAGATTCCAATAAATGGCAAGAAGCCATGAAATCCGACATTGGATCCATGTACGAAAACCAAGTATGGACTTTGGTGGACTTACCGGATGGCCGGAAGGCTGTCGAGAATAAATGAATTTTCAAGAAGAAAACAGATGCTGATGGTAATGTTACTGTCTATAAAGCTCGACTTGTCGCAAAAGGGTTTCGACAAATTCAAGGAGTTGACTACGATGAGACTTTCGCACGATGGCGAAGCTAAAGTCTGAGGATTTTGTTGGCGATGTTGCATATTATGATTATGAGATATGGCAGATGGATGTCAAAACAGTGTTCCTCAATGGAGACATTGATGAAGAGTTGTATATGATGCAACCCAAAGTTTTTGTCGATCCTAAAGATGCTAACAAGGTATGCAAACTTCAACGGTCCATATATGGATTGAAGCAAGCATCCCGAAGTTGGAATCAACGTTTTGATAAGGTAATCAAAAGTTTTGGTTTTATACAAACTTATGGAGAATCTTGTATTTACAAGAAAGTGAGTGGGAGCTCTGTAGCATTCTTAATACTATATGTAGATGACATATTGTTGATTGGGAATGATGTAGACCTTCTTAATAGTGTCAAGGAATATTTGAATAATAGTTTTTCAATGAAAGATCTTGGCGAAGCAGCTTACATATTAGGCATAAAGATTTATAGAGATAGATCGAGACGCCTAATATCATTGTCACAAAGTACATATTTGGACAAAGTTCTAAAGAGGTTTGGAATGGAAGATAGCAAGAAAGGGTTCTTGCCCATGTTGCCCAATACGACCTTGAGTAAAACTCAAAGTCCAGCAACGGCGGAAGATAGAGAAAGGATGAGTAAGACTCACTATGCCTCAGCCATAGGATCTCTAATGTATGCCATGATATGTACTAGACCCGACATTGCATATGCTATTAGTTTAACTAGCATATATCAAAGTGATCTAGGAGTGGATCATTGGACAGCGGTCAAAAACATCCTTAAGTACTTGAGAAGAACTAAGGATATGGTTCTTTCTTATGGAGGTGATGAACAGCTCGTTGTTAATGGTTACACCGATGCTAGTTGGAAAAGCGATCCAGATGATTCTAAATCTCAATCTGGATACGTATTTACTTTGAATGGTGCAGCAGTTAGCTGAAGGAGTGCAAAGCAAAGCGTTGTGGTGAGATCTTCAACTGAATCGGAATACATAGCTACTTCGGAGGCTTCACAAGAAGCGATATGGATGAAGGAGTTCATTACAGAGCTCGGTGTGGTTCCAAGTGCGCTGGACCCAATGTCTATCTACTGTGATAACATGGGCGCCATAGCCAATGCGCAAGAACCGAGGTCACACAAGAAGTTGTAGCATATCAAGCTACGTTTTCACGCTATTCGAGAACATGTCCAAGATGGTGACATAAATATTTGCAAAGTACACACATATCTGAATGTGGCGGATCCGTTGACTAAACCTCTCCCGAGGGAAAAACATAACCAACACCAAACTGCCATGGGTGTTCGGTATATTACCATGTAATCTAGATTAGTTGACTCTAGTGCAAGTGGGAGACTGTTGGAGATATGCCCTAGAGGCAATAATAAATGTAGTTATTATTATATCTTTGTGTTTATGATAAATGTTTACATTCATGCTATAATAGTATTAACAAGGAAACATTAATACTTGTGTGATTTGTGAACTAAATTAGAGTCCCTAGTAAAGCCTCTTCATAATACTAGCTTGTTGGTTAATAAATGATTGTGGTTTCCCTATCATGAACATTGATATGTTATTAACAACAAGATCATATCGTTAGGAGAATGGTATGATGGACATACTCCTATAGTTAAGCGTAGCATAAAGATCAAGTCATTTTAATAGTTCAAATGCTATATGCTTTCTGATACATAGTAACCTAATTCCTTCGACCATGAGATCATGCTTATCACCATCACCGGAAGGATGCTTTGATGACATCAAACACCACACCGTAACTGGGTGGCTATAAAGGTGGCATTGAGTGTTCGGAAAGTATGGGTTGAGACACATGGATCAAGAATGGGATTTGTCCATCCATATGACGGATAGATATACTCTGGGCCCTCTCGGTGGAATGTCATCCAATTAGCTTGCAAGCATGTGACTGGCTCACAAGGGATCACATATCATGGAAACGAGAAAAGAGTACTTATCAGTAACGAGGTTGAACTAGGTATGCAGAGATACCGACGATCAAAACTTCGGATAAGTAAACTATCGTGAGACAAAGGGAAATTGGTATCGTATGTAAGTGGTTCATTCGATCGCAAAGTAATCGTAGAAATATGTGGGAGCCATATGAATTTCCAGATTCCTCTATTGGTTATTGTTCGGAGAAGTGTCTCGATCATGTCCGCATAATTCACGAACCATAGGGAGACACACTTAAGGATTCGATGTTGTTGAGTAGTTATGGAATGATGAGTAAGAGACCGAATGTTGTTCGGAGTATCGGATGGTATCCGGGATATCACGAGGAGATCCGGAATGGTCCGGAGAATAAGATTCATATAAGGAAAGTCCTGTTTCGGAGTTGGAGAATGATTCCGGTGTTTTCATTGGGAATGTTCTAGAAGGGTCTGAAAGGTCCGGCACTCCGGAGGGGAAGGGTACATGAATGTGTCATAACAAGTTGGAATGGTTGCATCATGTACTAGGTGTCATCTCTGAGCAAAATAAAGGGATAAATCAAATCCTAGTTTGAAAAGTCAAACGCCAATTTGAAAAGTCAAACGGCAAGTTTGCTTGGTGGAGGGAGAGTAGGAAACCTACTTGGGGAGGAGTTCCTCTCCCTCCACCCAACGGCCAAGGAGGCCGAGTTGGGGGAGGACTCTCCTCCCCTGGCCGGCGCCCTCCCACCTATATAAGGAGGGGCAGGGGTGCCCCTCTAGACCTACACCTTTCTCCTCTAAATCCTAACCCTAGCCGCCGGCCTCCACCAAGTTGCCGCCGCCCCTAGGGTTTGGCTAGCCGCCGAGTTAGGGTCCTCCCCTTGCCCTAGCCGCCGGCCTAGCCCTCTCTCCTTGGTGCCTCTACACCCTATATCACCAAGTCCTCTCTCATAGTCCACCATACTCGCTCCGGCTTAAGGCAAAGCCCTGCGAGATCTCCCCTCTACTTCCGGTACCACGCCGTCGTGCTGTCGGAATCGCGAGGAGAGTGCTACAATCTCCGCTGCATGCTGGAACAAGGGAGAGGAAGGTCTTCATCGAGTACCGAACATGTTACCTACTGCGGGAGCGCTGCCGGAACGCAGTGCCGGAAGGATCGTCTACACGATCTTGAGATCGGCAAGAGTACGACTACATCACCCACGAGAATCCGCTCTCGTTAAACACTTTGGAATCTTCGAGGGTGAGTTATTCTATCGACTCGTTGATACAATCTAGTAGATAGATCTTGGATTGTTTGTTTTGTATGCGGTAGAATTTTTTTGTTTTCCATGCTACGAACCCCTACAGTCACAAGCTTCTCCCCGCAAGCTCCTGCTCCACTGCAAACAATAACACCTCTGGTTGTCGTCTGCATGCAACATGGGACGTTGGGTGGGGCTATCAATTGTGGCGCCTCCTCGGGTTAAGTGATGACATAGGGTATCACCTCTCCTGGTTGGGGCCCCTTGTCAGGGTGTGTTGGCTACTTCATCATCTCCTTCAATGGACGGTGCGAGAAGTCGGTGTCTCGAGAGGTCGGCAAGGTAGGAGATAACTGCAACGGTGTAGTGAGAGGGTGGTAGTGGCGTCACCGGAAAACAAGGATGGGGATACACAAGAAGTGATAAGGTTTAATTAGTTTGATAGAAATTTGAGAGGGGATAGGTTTCACTAGGTTCGGTGAGGGGATAGGTTTCACTAGGTTTGGTGAGAGCTCGGCTTATACAAAACAAACAAACTACAATATTTTTTGCAGTCGGTTCCTCAAAACAAATACAACCCAATACCTAAAGTATCCCGCCCATTCAGTTTAATTTACAAACAGGTTGATCCATTTCTTGTAATTAGTTTCCTTCTTATAAATGTTGCATGTAACGATTTTCTAATTCGGTTTCAGATTTCTCTGGAAACCAACTCCAATAATAGGTTTTATACTAGTGTCATGGAAGGTTGAAACACCTTGAATTCTATTGTGCAACCAAAGTGACTTGACAATTTGGTCAGTCAATAGAACCCAATGTTTCAGGATTTCTGCTAAAAATCGACACTCTTAAACAAGTTTTTAGGCACTTTTAAATGAGTTTAGTTAATAAGAATATACAGTTTAGGAGTTTGGCTGAAGTCGCTACAAGTTTAGTGACCTATATATGTAGTTTAAGTCCATGTGTAAAACACAAGAACTCAAAAGGTAAGAATAGGAAAAAAAATGCACAAGCGGGTATAAAACATTCCCAGAGAAATCAAAACAAAGAAAAAACTGCAAAATTGCATTTGGATGTCAGCTATTATTTTAAAATAATATATTTTTACAAATTCGAAAAATAATATACAATTTGAGGAATTTCGAAAACTAGGGCTGCCTTGGCCAAGGAAAAACCGACTGAGTCATGTCGGCCTAGCCCAAGCCGATAGCTTCCTTTCGGTCTGGCCGAAGCCGACTGGGTCATTGGCCTGCATTGCCCGAGACGTCAGACACAAATCGTCTTTCAATTTCGTTGAGACTGATATCTCTTGTCAGCTTCACCGAGGCCGACTATATTATGGTCATCTTTAGCCATGTTGAAGGGTGCATGATCACCGTTACATGCATGATCATTGTTAACCTATCATTTTGAGCACACTTAATTCTCCCGCCAGTTTCTCACTCTATTTTTTCCCACCAATGTCTCCTGCCCATTTCTCCCGCCACCGTTTCCTGCTAATTTCTCTCATGTTCTTCTATAAATTCGGGCATCAATATGTTGTGATGTACCCAACGAGATTCTATCACGAGTGTGCCTTGCTCGAACCCTGACTATAGGCTGAGGAAGATGAAAGATGCAAGGTTGCTGTGGCATCCCGCAAAACCACTACTAGAAAATCGCGTTGTTTTGTGCATTGCATCGTCATCATCATGCATTGTTTGTCCGCATTATTTTGAAAAGCCTAGTTCTGATTTGTACAAATACCCCCCTTATTTTCAAACACAAAACCCCGATCGCATCGGAGATTTTATTTGTCTAAAAATTGTTTGCAAAATGGCCTTGTTTTAATTTAAGCAAGACCAAACAAACACAAATGCTAACACAGCCCTACCCTAAATCTATTCCCACCCAAATCCTATCTACCCTCCAACCACAGGCCGCCACCTCACCCCCTCCCCCAAAACCCACACACCCTCTCCACCTCACCCCCACCTATCCCAGGATGCCACATCATCTTGTCCATTCCCCCCCTCCAACCAAAATCTGCCAACTCACCCCCTCTCTTTTCTCTCTCTCCCTCACCCCTCTCTCACACCACCCAAACCACACACGCACACCACGCTGCAGGCGGGACCCACGCCCTGGGCCCCCCACACACGCTTCCCACGCACGCCACACTGACCATGGCCACCCGGTCCCACCTGCCCCGCAGCAGCCCTCTCCTCATCTTCTTCCCAACCCTCCTGCCTGCAGCCTTTGCCACACCCTCTCTTTCCCTCACATCCTCCTCCTCCCCGCCCGCTCTGGCTTGCTCCGCCTCGCCTCATCTCCTCTCCGCCGTTCCCCCCGCGCGCCCACCGAACCTCGCATCCCGGCCTCCGTCGCCTCCAGTCCCGTCGACTCCGCCGCCTCGGTCTCCCCAAGCAGCGCGCAGTCGCCCGAGCCCGTCACCCTCACTGCGCCCGGCTCGCTGTCTTGTCCGCCTCCTCCGGCCCGATGCGAGTCGCGGCCCCACCTCCCGTCCCGCCTCCGGCCGGTAGCGCCGCCAGCGTTCCCCACGCTGCCCGCGCCCGCCTCCCGCTCTACCCTCCTCATTGCCGGCCGTGCGTCTCCGTCGGCTGCGTCGCCTCTGTCCGCCTGTCCCGTCCGAGCCGCTCCTACGCCCAGTGACCCCGCCTCCCGCGCGTGAGCTCCCTCTCCGGCCGCCCGCCGTGCCGCCTCGGCCGTCTCGCCTCGAGCCCACCGGCAATGAGTTCTCTGCCTCCAACGATTACGATTTACGTAGTACCAAGTTGGTACTAAGCTGTTGGATGTGGAGACCCCAAACCGCAAGATCTTCTCGAAGTGGGAACCACAAGACCTTCACGGAAACCGAACCCGTTGGCACGTCATGATCTTGCTCGCGGAGGCCGACCTCGTTGACCCCGAAGACCGACCCTGGCGTCCGAGACCCCGAGGTCGACCCCGGTGTTGAGACCGAACCCCGGACGCCAAGACCGACTCGATGGCGCGGGCCCGACAAGACCCTCGCAACGGCAAGATCGACCCCGTGGGACCCGACAAGATCTACAATATGAAGACCGTACCGAACCGGTGGCCTCGACGAACCTCCGGCAAGAACTTCGACATGGCCAAGATCCACCGCAACCGAGTCCGGCACTGACAAGTGAAGCCAGAACCACCAAGCCCTTCCACCCGGATACGCCAAGACCTACCTCCGTCATCCGAGAGCGTTTCCGTCGAGACCGATCCGTCGAATCCTGAACCCGAGACCGGACCCCGGACCCTGACAAACCCCGGACCCCGGAACCCCAAGTTCGGCCGAACCCTAATGTGTGGACCTTTTCCCGAGCCCTATTTTATAAATGCTATATATAAACTTGTTGCATATTAATTGCCATACTTGCATGCATAATTGTGTGGTTTGGGGGCCTTATGCCGATTCACCTCATAATTAAATATGGGGCCCATATGCGGGCAAATCTAGTCTTATATTGGCCTCATTTAAATTTGTGCATCGAACCGTTGTCATATTTTGTCTTGTTAAGACAACATTTAATTTGCGGGGTAGTTAAACAACTTGAACCATTTAATTAATTGTCGGAACCCCGGTTCCGCTTAATATGACCTAATTGCATTGCACCTTGCCATGTCATACATCATGCATGCATCATGCCCGATCTTCTGTCGTAACCTTAAATATTGCATCCGGTGTTCATTCTAGTGTTTTGCTTCTTCGCGGATAAGGCCGTTGAGTTGATGTGAGCTTCGCCCCGATCTTCGGATTAACCTTCGACAATATTTTTAGGCGAGCATCTCCCCCTTTCTACCTATCTTACTTTTATAGTATTTTACTTCTTCCTGTTGATCTATTGCTATCTGTGTTGCGATGCTCTAGTATTCGTACCCGTGATATCCCTTGCAGCCCTATATTGCCTTGGACACACCCTATTACCTGTTGTTTGGTAGATAGTTGGACTTGCGCGTCGTAGTCGCTTGCTCTAGTGCTGTTGCGTTTCGTCCAGTGCCACAGTTGTTGATGTATTGCCGCATGTTGCTGTTGGAGATGATCGTAGTTTTACTTATCGTTCACTTTCATTCCTGTTTAACAACTAAAATTGAAAGCAGAGGCATCGGTGGGTGATAGATAATATTTGGTTTCGACGCCCACTTGTGTCCGTGGGACCCCGAGTACTTGATACATGTTCCTTGATTTATCGCGCTATCCACATCCGGGAGGTATATGAGACCCCCCTGAGCCAGAGCTTGATTCAGTCTTATTTCTTGGGGCCACAAACTAGTTTGAGGTTTTATTTACGATCATGTACTTATGCCATGCTACTTATGTATTTACGATTGTGCGAGGAGCACCTTTATCTGTTAGGATCGGGACACGATTCCGGTGTCGACAAGCCCAGTTTGGGTTCCCGATCGTTCTGACCGTCTACCCAAACCTTGAGTCCGTCTCGGAGCTTGCTTACTTCGTTGCGGGTGTGCTCCAAGGGGTGGCCCCCTGAAATATTTCTGAATCCTGTGATTGTTCAGTCGTGAAAGCCTCGTTGGGTTTTGATTTGGTTTTTCCGAGGTTGATCGAGCGTGTGTTGCTATTGGTGCACCCCGGCCAGGTAAAACTTTCTGAAAGCCGTGTCCGCGGTTATGGACGACTTGGAGCACAGTATCTCGACCATAGACAAGCATAACTAAAGTTTATTGCTATAAATTTGACTTTATAATGACTAGTAATCAGCTTCACTATAATGGAATGACTAAATAATACTGCCCACAATTGCTTGCCTTGTCTGTCGCTTGCGACAATTGTACCTGACTAGTAAGTATTGCAACCACAACGGAATGGCTGAATAAAAGTACCAATAACTGCTGGGTTTTTGGGTTATCTCATGTTAATTGTATCTGACTAGTAAGTGACGCCACTACAACGGAATGATTAACTAAAACGGCCCACTGCTTATTTTATCAGGATGATTATCTACATCTGACTAGTAATAGCTACAACGAGCACTGAATAAATGAAACTGCCAACTGTGTGAGTTCCTCGGTTGACTTCCTCGATTGGTCTCGAGGGGGAAACGCCGGGATGGGTTTGTTTGATGGTAGTATCAGATTGGATCCGAATAGGACTTTCTTACCCCTCTCTAATTGCCGCCAGTTGCATCGAGTCTCTATAGGTTGTTCGATTGCATCTTTGCCGCCTCGATCCACCATACCTATGTGGCGAGGACCGAATTCTAGACTTCATGTCTTGGCCTCAAGATCGACGCCTCTTTTCCTTTGCCATTTGTCGGCACCCCTTTTGTTTAAGCAGGTTTTGAGATCGGCGTCGTTAGCGGTTACCCTTCCTGGCTGGGCAGGGTTATGGACGCCATTGGTTATTCTTCAGGGCTCTTAGCCCCATTTGCATCTTGTCCGTAGCTGGACGCTATATCAATTTCAAGGTGGTTTGGATCTTTGTATAGTATATCTGTATTCTTGACTCTTTGAGTCGCTGTTATATATATCTGTTCTGTGGGTCCCATCGAGGACTGTTGTGTAATGTTATTACTTCGTTTTCCACCCGCACGAAAGTGTCTGGTGGGCACCTTTGAATCGTTTCTATGCAGGTTTGGCGGGTTTTGCTAAAACTTGCATAGGTACGATTCCGAGGGTGTTACAGTTGCCACCAGGTGTGAGAGCAGAGCAGTGTTGGTGTAGCCCTCTTGCCAAGGTGAAGGAGAGCGAGGATTTTTCTGATAAGTTGGGCATGAAGTTTTTCATGTGTGCCAACTATGACCATGATCCACCCCGACAAGCAAGCTCGTCATTTGAGAGGCCTTCGGTATGTTCTAAAAGCATCGTGAATGGAGTTTAAATATCATTGTTGTTCTTTTACTAATATTCTTATTTTCGTTGTAGTCTTCTCCTCCCCTCTGCAAGTGGTACCACTGGATCGACACTAAGCAGCCGGCTTGGGCGCTACAGGAGATCAAGGATAGGAGTGCCCGTGCATGGGAGCACTTTTATGTTGTGGAGCGTGCCGAAATGGATACTGCTCGGGATAAAGAGGAGCAAGAGATTGCATTGAATAAATTAAGGGCAGCAAAAGCTCAAAACCGTGAGATCAATTGAAGGAGGATAGAGACCATTGAGGCAGAAGAAGAGATGCGCAAGGTAGCCCGTGAGGCGGAAAGGCAGAGACTAAGAGAAAGGGATGTCGAGGCACATGTAGTAGAAGAACGTGGTGACAAGACTGAAAAGTACCCACACTAGATTCAGGACAAGTAGACTTATGCCTCAGTTGCGATGTATCTTAATTTTAGTAGTAGTGTAGAGATGTATCTTAATTTTGTTTTAGTATAGAGATGTATCTTAATTTTAGTTTTAGTGTAGAGATGTATTTTAATTTCAGATGTAATGTATCTTAAGTTATTGTCATAATAAAGATTGTTGTTGCCAAAGTCTTCTCGCCAAATTAATCCTGCAAACTTCTTACCGCCAAATTAATCCCGCAAACTTCTTGCCACGAATTTATTCCTGTCAACTTCTTCCCGCAAAATTCTTCCTGGTAGATTCTTGCCGCCAAATTCTCTCCATCAACTTCTTCCCTCTAAAGAGTTCCCGCCAATTAGTTCCTGCCAAAATCTTCCCACCATTTCTTCTCTTCTCATTCTATAAAACCCTCTTCTCACCAAGGTGTGTAAGCAGACAAGTGTTTTCTCTTGAAGATGACGGGTTTTCCTTCCGATCATAGTTTTCTAAAATGGATGTCTGAATTCCTTTTGCATTTTGCCAGAGAGTTTAGGATAGACAATAGTCTAGTTACATGGGAGAAACTCATTAGTAGTGATATTCTCCTTAATTTGGGTAAGACATTACATAGGATAGGGTGCCCACGGAGGAACACCGAGAAAATACGATAAAAACTTCTCAGGATGAATTCAAGGTGGACAAAGCTAAAATTTAAGAATGGATCTTCGAAGGAGTTTATGACAAATAACCCTTGGTTGTGGATAGATGAGAGTGAAAACGAAGATGATATCTTCTTATCATCAAGCAGCAAGAGCAAGAGATCTGCTTGGGAGAAGGCCAAAAGTGCTTCATCCTGCCTGGGAGAAGGCCAAGAGTGCTTCATCGTTGACGGGTAAGAGTGTGGCGTCGTCGAAGGGCAAGAGCAAGGCATCATCACAGGACGACGATGATGACTTCATGTAGTTAGGTTATCTTAGTTTAATTCAGGTCATGTTTGTATCTTAATTCCCTGTTGCAATTTATTTTGAAATGTTTGTCGAATAACAATACGAAATAATAGTAATGTGTCTCTTGCATATATAGATAGATAGATGTCTCATACATAGATAGATAAATGTCTCATACAACGGATCAGTCGGTGTAGTCTAGCCATGTGGCATCCCGGAAATCCTCAATTAGAAATTTTCTCGTTATTTTACTGTGTGCATTGTATCATCATGCATCATATCATGACACCTTGTTTTATAAAATCTCCCATCAACTTTGCCTCTTGTTATTTCTCTCCCATTCCCCTCCCTCCCTCTCTTTTTGTCTTCATTATTTCTATTCTCTTTTGGTTTCTCTCTATCTTCTTAGTTTTTTTGTTTTCTCTCTATCTTCTTAGTTGTGTTGTGGTTTTGATCTCTATCTCTAAACCTTAATATCTTTCTCCCTCCTCCTCTCTAATGGAAAACCCTAACTTCAAATGATATTTTGACTATAAGCGGGCTATGTGAAAACCCAAATCTCTCTCCTTATTTTTCTAATACAAATTATTTTCTTCTTCTAACTTTAACATCTGGGAGTTTGTTTTTTTCTTAAAAAAACTGCAGGTTCAAATATTTTTATAGCTCTTCCTTTCTCTGAAGTTTCAAATAGTTGAAAACAGACAAAGCTAAAAAGAAAAAAAAAATCAGTCTACTCCTAGCAACGGAGAGAGGCTTTGCCTCTGTTCTTGCTTACAACACACGCACTCTGCTCGTGACCCTTCTCCCCTCCGTGCCAAGAGCTCTCACCTGCCCCTATCCGAGCCACATATTCCCCTCCAGATCGAGCCCCTCAAGCCCTATTCCCCTCTGGCGCCTTGTTTTTGATCAGGTTGTCAATTATGCTTTTAAGAGCCGGTGCACTGGCGCTGCACCTCTGATCAGCGAAGCATGACCTCCCTTCCTCGGCTGCCTTGCACAGCTGCGGATCCATCGGCACCTTACCGAGGAAAGGAACCCCCATTTCATGGCACATCTTCTCCGCGCCACCCCTGCTGCTGTCGAACACCTCACTGCACGCGACGACCGACAAAAGCTCAGGAGCGTTCTCCTTGATGTAGTTCATCGCCCATTCTGTGGCATCTGTCTCCCCTGCAGCACCTGGCTTCATGAATTTGAGATCTGAGAATGGCTGCCTCAAGCCACTCATATTCTCCACAACACCCAACACTGGCACGCCAACCTTCTTGCAGAAGTTGATTTCCTTCCTCACGTCAATCAGGGACACTTGCTGTGGAGTTGTGACAATTATCGCACCATCAACTTCAGTAGCTTGTAGATACTGGACAATTGAGATGTGCTCATCCGATGTTCCAGGAGGAGCATCCACTACAAGATAGTCAATCTCCCCCCAGTCAACATCCTTAAGAAACTGTTTGATCAATCCATTCTTGCGAGGACCCCTCCATATAACAGCATCATCAGGGTTAGGCAGCATGAAACCAATTGACATGACACCAAGGTTTGACTCAACATAGATTGGCGACCAGCCAAGGTTGCTCTGATGAATATCCTGACCTTCAAGGCCTAACATTTTTGGGATGCTAGGGCCACATATATCTATGTCAAGAAGGCCAACCTGATGGTCCTTTTCAGCTAAGGCAAATGAGAGCTGGGCTGAAAAAGTGCTCTTGCCGACACCTCCCTTTCCTGACAAAACCAGTATCTTGTGTTTCACAGTAGCCATCCGCTCAGCAATAGCAACCAAGTCTGAAAACCAAATACAGCCAACAGTTAGGCCACTTAAAGTTGAAGAAATAGAAGCACAGTTAAATATTATCTGAACATGCATTACCGCCAACCGTAACTATATGAACACAGTGAAACAAATGCCAAAATGGGTAAATCAAGAACAAAAACTAAGCCATGGCAATCTTAAGCAAGAGCATATATGATGTATTAGTTCCAAGCCTTTGGTCCAATGCACATGTATCCTGAATAAGGTATGTCTTGTATGTCATAAACATAATCATCTACTAGTTGACAATTACTGGTTGAGACACACTGCAAACCTAGTCTGAACATGTCGACTTTATACCCATTCGCTTGGGCTTGAGCTTACAAATGGATATTAAGATAGGCAAAGGAGAATGATTAGTGCCTGGTGAGCTGCAGGACACACTTATGTAATCAGGGTCTACTAGCTCCATAACAATGCAACACATTAACACAAGATATATGCCATGCCAGCCAAAACAGTGTTGTTCAGAGGAGGGGTAATTTGCACTGCTTTTGATATTGGGGTAGTGTAAAGTGGACGATTTGGAGTTATTAAGGATATTTCCTGGGCTACTCAAGGGTTAAAGGGGAGTGAACTTGATATCTCAGATTTTCTAGGGAATTAGGAGGTGAGATTAAAAGGGAGTAATATAACTTTCCAATTTGTAAACTGTGGCAGATTGCCATTTGGAACTTTTTTTTCTGAGAGGTCTGTCAAGACCATTTTCATAATTATGATATATAAATTGCTAATGCTTCATGTGGGCACTATATCCACATGATTTTTGGCATTGTATTTCAGTACTCAGACATGATAATCTTTGATTAGTTCTATTTCTGTTACAATTTTTCTATTTTAGAAATGGCAGAAATTTTCTTTGTATGCTCTGCGGTTACTCTAACCTGTGCAGGATTTTCATTGACTTTGCAGATAAGAAATGGGTGAAGCGGTTAACTAGTCAGAAATGGTACTACCTCCGATCCTAAATAAGTGTCGCCATTTTGAACTAGAGTTAGTTCAAAACCGTGACACTTATTTAGGATCGGAGGGAGTATTTATTTTGAGCAAATGATTGAAAAGAAAAATGCAGTCCTTTTCACTTTTGGATGTTACCGATTGGGGTAACTCCTTATTTTTGTGCCCCTTTTATTCCATACACCTTCCCTTATGGTAATATTGGTTATCTTTTTTATTATCTTATATTCTTATAAATGTGAATCAAACGCCACCGAATCATAATCACCTAAAAGTTCTCATAGTCTAAGAAGTTATCATACTTCAGTTTGCAGTGAAAGAAACTTAATTGTTCATTTCACATAGAGATGATTTTGGGTTTTCTAGGCAATTTCATCTAAATCCCCCTACTAAAAGCCAGTTAGCAGTATATAAATTCCATAACTGCCGAACTGTTGTTGCCTGTTTGGCGCTTGCTCCGCCGTCAACTTCGCACTGTACTCCTCTGATAGCATAGTTTAGGTCAGGGTAGCATTACTCGTCTTCTAAATGGAGGGTAACAAATGAAAAGTCAAGATCAAGTGCTACAATTGTTTACCCAACAAAAAAGTGCTACAATTGTTTATGAGAAGGTTGCTATAACTAATTCTTGTAATCTATAATTAATCATGACTGTTCCCCTTTAGTCTAAGGGGTGAAACAAGTGATGTCACTGTAACATTGCTACACATAACGTCACAGGATAAACATTGTCACTGTGATTGGATGAGTATGGTGGACCAGTGGACCAATTTCTGTGCCACACAATCAAAGAGAGAGAAAACAGGTCACACAGTAAACAATCAAATACCAACTGTTCAGTGTGATATGAGCTAAAACGACAACCAATGAAAAACAGTGCTTGTACATTAAACTTCTACACTTCATGAATTGATGATGTACCATAATCAAGCAATAACCGTGACCGAGATAAGAATTGAGTTACAAGGAATTTGGAGTTATAAATTGTTTTACTACATTCTGCAATCTGGTACTGGAACAGATGCTGCTTGGTTTGTGTTGGTGGTATGCCCCTCGTTGCAAGAAAACCTGCCAGATGATTATCCGGGTATGTGGGAAAGATAGATACCGTTGAATACTTTCTGAGATTTGAGGTTTCACATCTTTTCAAACAATAATCTTAAACATTACTGCAAGCAATAATAATATCATAACTAGATAAGGATATCATTTCTAACCGGAAGAAATAAGCCTCCTTTCCTCGGTAAGGTGTCGATGGATCCGCAGCTGTGCAAGGCAGCCGAGGAAGGGAGGTCATGATTCGCTTAGTTTTACATTCTTTTACGTACTTGTGTAAGCTTCTGTAAGCCCATTACAGTATGATTTCTTCCGGCCTTCAGGAGTAAATACTTCCTGTGTTGGCAAATTTAACGGAGTGTATAGTAATACATCTTAATCTAGTCATCTATGGTCATCCAACCCTGAATATATCAAGATTGGCTCGCTCACTACGTCTGCCCCTACTGCAGCAGAAGTCAAAACCTACCTATACCATAGGAACAGAAATTACAAGGCAAGGGCAGAGATGATCTGATTACCAGGATCAGGGCCCTTGGGGGCGGTGGCGCAAATCTGTTGGTTAGGACATCCGGCGCATGAATCCGCCTTCCCCGCTTCCTCCGACTGCGTTCCAGGGCAATCTGCACAGCACAATTAAGCTTACAAAATATCCCATCGCAAGACGACCTAGAAAATAGGAGAACGTGGCGGCCAAATCCAAAGAAAAGGGAAACAGGAGGTAGTAATTGAGGGCCACGGGAGGAAGCGGCTTCTTACGCGCGTTGGCATCCTCCGGGACGTCGCCTTTGCTGCCGCCATTCTCCATCTCTTCCGCTCCCTGTTCACGGCCTCCTTCTCGAGGTTCCTCTTTTTTTTTCCTAGCTGAAGCCTTCTCGACTGCGTTAAAACCCTGGACAACAATGAAGGCTATCAGGCGTCCGATTGTGGTCGGACGGGTGGGACTTTTCCGCCGTCGTGTGGCCGGTTGTATTTTGAGATGGGTGCTTTCAAGGACAATTTTGTATCTTCTTTGCTTGTTCAATTTCGTCTCCGCCTCCTTTTTCTCTCTGAGAATAGCAGGAGATGGGTCCAGAGTGGAGACAGCGGTATGGAAGGAGATGAGGCGGTGGTGAAGACAAGGGGAAGGGTAGTCTGGCAAAACAGAGGCGGCAGCAACTGTGGATCTGGAATAAAATTATGAGGTTAGTTCCACAAAATACAACATGCATAAATTTAGCATCTCATTTTGGACAAAGGTAAGTAGGACGAATGGTACAAATAACAATATATCATCATCCCTGGCATGAACCAACTGCATCAGGAAATGAAGCTACCTCTTAGGCAAGAAGACATTTCAGTACTCTGAAAAGGACTAAGCGGGTAGCAGGATGGGTTCCAGATTCTAGCTAGTCAGGGTTAGGCAGACAACTAGACAGGAAAGTGGCACTGGCACCTAGCACCTAAGCAGGTAGTGTCCACCTAGGGCACTGGTGATCTTAGCTGATCGTACATATCTTGGATGAAACTGCTGTTGTTCTACTAGTAGATCAGTATCTTGGTATTCTCCCTCTCCAATACTGGGTAGTAGCAGTAGCTTGTGAACAACTCAACACAACTTTACAATTGAATAACTATCATAGAAATATACATAGCGCTATCACTATGCAACAAGGATTTGCAATTGTTAGCCCAAACATCGACACTGATCCATTGCACACGAACATAAATTCCTAAAGCATGCAGCGAGAATACTGAACCATGGCTAGGATCATTCAAGCATCAGGAAGTATGTTGGAAATTTAGCTGAACTCGATGAAACAGCATGCCTGAACCTCCAGGCCTACGTGGAGCAATATCTGGGAGTAGACGATGGGGAATCCAAAACCTAGGACGAAAATTACGGGCTAAACCCAATTTCATCAGTGCTTACGCATCTGATTCATCCAGATCTAATAACAACCAACACGAATCCGACGTTGAATCAATCAATTAGCGCTACCGTCGCGTGATTTGGATATTGGGGGTACCATACCTCAGGTTGGAGCTGAGACCCACACCTAAGGCGAGGGATATGATGAAGGCCGGAGAGAGAAGTGAGGTCCGATTCCGTCCACGCCTACGGCCGTCCACCGGACTCGTCTCCGGAGAGTGGGAATGGGTCTGGAGAGAGGCGTCGCCCTGTGCGGTGTAGAGAGAGGGAGAAGGGGGAGAGGAAGGGCAAGGGAGGAGAGGAGTGAGGCGTCAGGGGGATGGAGTTTTAGCATAAAAAAACCGATTTCTCGCCGAATATTGGATTTCCCACCACTTTTTACAAAATGTGATATCTTTTCAGCAAGTTTTTTCAGTGTGCACTAAAACTAATTCTAAAATGACTCAGCGTTTCTGACATGTGGGATCTATTTGTCAGAGCCAATTTGATGAGATGGATGGAGCCCTACTTGTGAGTCCAATTAAAATATCCTTGATATTTTAAAAGAATATAAAAATCAAAAAAATCAAATAAAAGGGGAGATCGTCTCGCCCATGCACGACAGTGTTGACCCGAGCCTCTCCACACCTAGCAGGGCATGGCGGCACTTGTCTGTGGGCGGCGGCGGCGTCTGTGGCTCGGCCCAAGCGGAGGGGTGGCGGCGGCCTGGCAGAGGCGTGATATAGCGACACCTTCATGGCCATCCTCAAGCCGGGGCTTTCCTCAGGGTCCTTCAGCGCCTCCACCTTGAGTGCGCTCTGGAGGTACTCGCGGGGCGGAGACCATTCCGGTGACGGCATCGGCCTCTTAGCCGACGAACCATCGACGTCTTTCTCCCTCTTCGGCCTGACAAGGCGAAGGCTACTGCGGTAGGGAGATGGCACGCAACGCTCATTGATGACGATGCCGCCGGAGCGCACTCGCATGCAAGGCGGCGAGGGACATGGTGGATCCTCTGGCTTGTCCTTCACGGGGTGAGCTGGATCGCAAAGCGTGACGATGGCGTCGCCGTCGGAGGCCCATACAACCTTGACGCCAATGACGAGGAGGAAGAAGATGGTGGAGCCATCCACTGTGGCATCCAGGAGCTTCCTCGGCGGCAGGTAGGCGAGGCACGACTAGTTGTCGGCCTCGATGTGGGCGAGGATGGCCACGAGCGTGCGCCCAAGCGCCGCCCACCACAGAGTCTGGACGCAGCAGAGTTTCCTCTCGCCAACCGAGGGCCTTCTCCTTCGTAGGAGGCGAGGTCCTGGGCTCGCCGTTTGGTGAAGTACGCGATTGATGGCTATGAAAATAGCCATCTTTATTCGCATTTAAAACTTATATTAAATCAAGCAACTGATAAAAAAAATCTCTTTGACCTTGCCACTAATGACTAAGTATTGCAAAAATGTGCAAATCCTTGTTTTAGATTGTAATATAGGAGAAATGATTCTTTTATGGCGAAATATAGAGAAATTAAGAGAGAATCACACATTGCAAACTCAACAAAGTCAATTGGAGTCGAATGACAGCTCTCACGCATCCATAAGTGTTAATGAGCGCTGGCAAGGGCGAGCTTGTCCGTGCCGCATGGAGGCGGCTTCGCCCGGTCAAACATAGCAACTTCCGCGAAGGGTCCTATATATTCAGAGACTCCTAGTCACCGCAGAGAGAGCCGTCATTCGCAGATTGCATCTGAAAACACACCGAGAAAGATCCATCGCTTCACCACCACCATAGTTCATCATCTCCACCTCCATTCATAGCCATAGTCATAACTTGTATTCAATATCTTCTCGCGGTTGGTGACTTTGTAAGGATATTTGGTATTAATCTAAGTAATTTTACAGTGTTTTTCTATCCTTAAACTTATTGTGAGTGAGTAGTCCTCACGGGCTGCAAGTTGGGGAATAGTCTCGCAACGATTATGTGCATCTAACTACATGAGAGTATTGTGTGCGATTGCATAGCAGATTTGTATTTGTATCATTGTCTATTACCTTAATCCTAGGACTTGTCAGGTACCCAAGATCTTGAGGATTGATCAAGGTTTGAGGTGTGATGTGTGGTAAACGGCTGGTAAACGGCGCCTACATTTGAAACCCAGTGACAATAAGGGGAGTACAATAGTCGTTTAGTAATCTATTTGCGAACAACATCAACATCATTAGATCTTAATGCTTTGGTATGTATTTTACTTAATAGTCGTTTATAGCCTAGTGCTACATGGTATAGCGATTGGACCACGAGACTTTATCATATGCATGTGGCTCACATGAGCTTTAGTATTTATGGATGCGCTACCCATAAATTCTATCTATATTAGATCATTTACACATGAATATGCTTATTATTATTTTTATCCCATATGTATGCATAGCTGCAGGTAAAACCTCAACCCTGGCCTATCTCCATTCATTGGTACAACCCCGCTAACAAAAGCAAACTGGAAAGATCCGGTAATCGAAGATTAAAGCAAACTAACAAGTCTTGCAGATGCTTCACAACCTACCGCAATTGCTTCCCAAGGTTCGATTAAACCTACATTTTCTAGATAAAAAACTATTATACTGCGTCTGTAATCCGGATCGAAGGTATCAACCTTTTTTCTGACACCGTTGCCGAAGAATAAATTCGCTATCCTGGTGAGGCCTCGTTAGTTAGTTTTAATTTTGTTTAGTTTATTTATTGTTATTAGTTTACTTTCTGTTATCAATTATAAATCCAAAAATTAGTTACTTGTTTTATTGTTTATCTTATTCTAAATACATTGAAAATTGACACTACACCACCCCAAAAAAAGCTTGGGGAATATGCTACCCCTAATGATGATTTTATGCATGCACCTATCACTCAACCCGCTGTCACAATGGAGAATTGTGAAATAAAGTCTAACTTTTTAAGTTTAGTTCAACATAACCAATTTGTAGGCTCAGTTTCTAAGGATTCAGATTTGCACTTAAACACATTTACCGAGATATGCGATATGATGCGCATAAAAGATGTTGACCCCAATACGATCAAGCAACGTTTATTTCCTTTCTCACTTAGAGAAAAGGCAAAATGTTGATTGCTAGATTTGTTTAAAGGCACTATTACTTCTTAGGAAGAATGCACTAATATTTTCATGACTGATATTTCCCTTCAACTAAGTGATAACCTCCAAGTGTTGGGGGTCACCGTAGTACAATTCGATAAGTATTTGAGTGTCAAACCCACGAGGAGCTGAAGGTAAACTATTTATTCTTTAAATCTTTATAACCTATTTATATGGCTTTCTATGCAAAGCTAGGATCTAGAGAGTTTGTGTGTGCGGTTGTTTTTACTATTAACTAGAAAACGGTAAATTATTGGAAGTAATTACTATGAATAAACTAGTGCAATCGTTGAGCCTCTATGAATAAACGTCCAGTCACACATGAACATGGACGAAGTCACCCTCAATCGTTGAGCTGTTCATGTCCACTATCGCGACCTCGCCGATGTTTGCTGCTAGGCCAGTGATGATTGGCCTATTCCAAAAGTGTTTAGGCACATCGTGGATCTAAACCTAGGCATGGATGTGATTCAATTCCATCTTTGAAGCTTTACAGCTGCCATCGTACTTGTCAATCAACGGCCCGTAGTCCCTGAAGATCTATGGACCTTGCTCGGTAATTTTCTACCAATCTCCTAGGCAGTTCGCCTGGACAACGAACCTCGCCTCCTCCAGATCCCTAAAGGTCACCTCTTGCGTAGGGGCCCATGCAAAGCGCATAGTTTTCTTCAGCAACGCCGCGCTAAAAGGCTTGGGAGACAAAAGAGGCATAATTGCCATCCATCTCGTCCCCTCCTTCAGGGATTCAACCTCCTCCTTTGGGACAAAGATCCCTCCGATGTCCTCTCCCTTGAGATTCAGGCTACTCAACAGTTCATCCAGCGTGGGTTCAGAGCTAGTCTTCTCCGACGCCTCGCCCGCATCAGCTTTCTCACTTGCCGCTGCCATCACCGATCCATCTAAAACCCTAGAGCTCAGCGCTACCAAGGCTAGGAAGTCGAACCAGGTCGACCCCGTAGTCAACCTGAGTGGCGCAATCGCTGGAGGGAGTCAGATGGATCGAAAGTGGAAAAAAATGGCCCTAGCACCGATGATCGCCGATCGCTGGAGCAGTAGTCAAAACCCTAGTCGCCTAGGTAGTTTTTTTCGTGCGTGTTTTACCTGACATAGGGACCCTAGAGATTCAACCAATGTAGACCATTAGTGTAATTTACTCTTTCTGTATTATTGCGTCAGGAGTATGACATGTACTGTATATTTTAGTTTTAAGAGGGCCAAAGAAAACAGGCAGGGCCAAAATTTCCTAAAACCGAACACAAAAAATTACCGTCCCGTCGAAATATCGATGCTGTACATCAATATCTGCAGTTTACTCCTCTTGAAATACCAGCACCACTCAGCTAAACTAAAGTCGCTGTGCAGACGTCCACATATTTTGATCGGAGAATCCACGTGTCCACGCGGCAAACGCCCATTGGCCACGAGGGGATAACCCATGGATGAAGCGTGACCAATCTCGTGCCTCACCCAATCCTAGCGGTGCCAGCCAGATGATTCGCGGCTTCCTCGATCCGAGATACTTTCCGAATATCGCCTTAAAAAGGAAACGCCAGCGGACCAGCACACGCTAGCCAAGACCTGAGCAAGGCACACTCTCCAGCTAGCAGCACCAGCAGCACAGCACAGCACAGCAACGATGGCCACCATCAGCGCCGCCGCGGCGACCACCGTCGTTGCCCGTGCCGTGGTCACCAGGCCGCAGGCTCTAGGTACGCAGTGCTCTACATGTCTTCGTGCCGCTCTAGGCACAAACAAAATTTGTGTTCCGTTTTGCACCTTCACAGCTCACTCTGAGCTGAGGAGCACGAAGGACCTGACGATTAACTGTGCAGGTCTGCCCCAGCTGAGGACGAGGAGCCAGAGGGTGAGGTGCAGCTACTCCAAGGACGCCAAGGAGGCGACCCCGGCCGCCGCCGCCGTCCGTGGCGCAGGCGCTTCCCTGCTCGCCGCAGCGACCGCCGTGACCGTGTCCGCCGCCCCGGCCTTGGCGCTCGTCGACGAGCGGATGTCGACGGAGGGCACCGGGCTGAGCCTCGGCCTGAGCAACAACCTGCTGGGGTGGATCCTCCTGGGCGTCTTCGGGCTCATCTGGTCGCTCTACACCGTCTACACCTCCGGCCTCGACGAGGACGAGGAGTCAGGCGGCCTCTCGCTCTAAGTCTTCTCTTTGATCCCGTGTAATCTCCGCGCGTGTAAGCACGGAGTTGGTCGGTGTAATGTAATTCCAGTTCCAGACATGGATATTTGTATCTAAGTGTTTCCATTCTGAGAGATGTTTAGCGGTCAGAAGAAATGCTTTGCGTCCCTTGATATTGTGCGTCTAGCAGCTTGAATAATAAAAATTGAGGAACATTTCAGACACATATCTTCACAGATTTCAGTAGGGCTGTTGATGATATGTAATGTGCACCGCACCTATTTGGCCATATAGTTCATTGTTTGCCTCTAGTGTATACAACTTTACATCTGCTATTTGATCAGAACTATATATAGTTCAAAAAAACAAATCTAATCGGTACAACAGAATAAATTAACAAATGTTGATTCCCAAGTTCATTTGCCATAGGAAATTTTAGTTAGATTGTTTCTGGTGGTAAATACTCTGCTTCTGGGCCCAGCTCATAGCACGACTCAAAGAATGACCCCATCTCAACCACTGATTCCAGCCCATTAACAACCGACTCAACACTGCTTGCTTCCTATGCTGACAGTTTTCGAGTGCAACACGGCCAGCTCTGACCATGGAGGTGCTCCAAGTCATGTAGTAAAAAAATTGGTGCCTACTCTAAGGATCAGCTGGCACTATCTTCATTTTGGTCTAGAGACACAATTTCTTCATCAGCGTCCACGGCGAGTTCTTCGGACGAGCCGCCAGTAGTATCAGTCCTCATGGGCTCCGTCATGGACTCGGAGTCAGCAGTTACCACAATGTTTTCATGATGTTGAGTTCTTGGCCTGGTCATCAAAGACTCATCGGATTGGCTTGTGACTGGATGAGAAATCAATACAACAGAACTTGATTGAGCCTGGACACTGGATTCGACCACATAAGATTCATCGGGATTCTCATGACCTCTAGAATTCTGCTCTACGGAGCTATCCTCTCCGACGTGGTATGATATGCCAAGTTTCTGCGCCTGACTCAATCCTGGACAAACTCCCTAGCAGAAAGATACATTGCAGTTAGAAAAAAAAGTAATTAAAAAGGAGGCACTTCAGACCAGTGTGTGCGCGTAAGATAACTGAAGTGGCACAAGATCATAGAGGATCCTCTTGGTAAATGTGGTATTCATGTAGAATGGCAGAAGTACTATAAACATAAAACAGAACCATTCATCTTTACATAATAATGAACACAACATCAGATTAACAGAGAGAGCATGCATGACACTCCTAACTACTCAGATAAAGTTTACAATGCACCGTTGTCAATCTCATCTCTCCTGACCTTCAATGAAGGATCAGTAACTATGACAATGAGTAGGATGTTAATCACACCATTAAATATGTTCATGCAAACAGTGAATATATTGTTAAGGAGAAATCACTTCAAATGACATAATCCATTATCGTCCCCTTTTCTTTCTGTAGAGATGTGCATAAGGAAACTGTTAATCAGAAATGCAGTAGGGTATACCTTGATATAACCTCTTGTTCTAAACAAACCATTGGACATTGAATATTGACTGGAAGCTGTTTGTCTTTCATCAAACTGAGTGTAGTTAGAACTTCGCTGTTTACTAGAACTATCGTCGTTACCGTACCCACGGGTTGTACTGCCATTACAGAATGCTCCAAAATAAAGGCAATGCTCATCTACCAAGGCTATTTCGGGAGTAGCAGGTAACAAATGACCTTCTGTACTAAATATGTATCTGCAGAGTCAACGATACACGGTAAGTTGGAATATTTACCTATGAATAAGAAACTGAACTTAATAACTCCAGAGTCGTACTTACTTATATGGCCCATTTTCAACAATGTTATCAGGGCCTACAGCTAAATCAAAGAGAAGCCACAGATATTTTACCTGCAATGTGCTAGTAGTTAGATTTAATTGGCAGATAATAACTTGGGAGGAAATATAGCATGCACATACAATTTAACAGACATGAAATGGCTGTTAGGCTTTTAAGGTTTTCCGGTTCAGTCTGATGTTAGTAGATTAGATACCCGACAAGATCAGACTGAAAATGTTTAGCACTTACTGGTATATTTAGAAGTTAACTCGAGGAAATATAACATTCACATAAAATCTAACAGACACAAAATAAATGATTATATTTCTTAATTCATGTCAGAACTTAAATCTATTCATAAATGTCAGGATTTAGGAGAAGAGATTGTTTTAAAGGTTATGGTTCACTCTCGTGTTAGCAGACTAGACACCCTACAAGGTAAACGACTAAATGTTTAGTAGTGGTACAATAAGTAGTTATGCCAACACAAGCTAATGTCATAAGTAATCAACTGATCTTTGTGATGTGTGTGTGAGACTGGTCGACGAAAAACATCATGGGCATGCCAGCTTTTTATTAGCAGAGATTATGTCGCAAATTTTGATATATAAATACTTGCCGTTTCTGCAAGGAAAAAACTCTCCATGTGGTCATCCTGCTTGTGGGTTTCCACATCTGATATGTGACAGTAGCCACAAGGACATTTAGCACCATACTGAAGGCTTGCTAGTATATCTCTTCCAACATCAAGGTACCTGCGATTAATATATATGCCAAAATGTATTTTAGGAGGAAACTTGTCACATAAATAGAATAAATTTAACTAAAAATGGTTTAGAGCTTGCTAGTATCAGATAGAGGTACTCAATCATGCAATCTTTTCATGGTAATGAAGTTATAGTTTTACACTTATAAATGAAATCACTTATTCAACCATCAAATTAGCAAAGACCAAAGCTGAACACCTTTTGTCCGCATCAGCATCCAATAAGAAAACCATACACGCAAAAAGCTTCACTCAAGTTTCCTATGCCTTTTAGTGGTGAGAGAAACTGAATCTAAAAGATTGATGTATTAACCAAGAACAAATTTTATCTTCACCTTGCAAAGAAAGACACACCTATAATCTCTGGTAGCCTTGAATAGCCAATATGTGCTTTCAATCAACTCAGGCCGCAGAGGGTAGCTCCTTTGTCCATTCTATGAAGCATAGGAAATGGTGAGATTAGCGTTAGTATAAGTGTCTTCTAGAGTTGATAATTCCATTTGAAGTTCAAGGCTTGCAGGTGCCCAAAGGTTCAAGGACCAAAAACGTAATAACCCATAAAGGTATAAAAAATGTTCTGTTGTTCCAATACCTGAACGGTGGATGTAGCGAGGTTAAACCCTTCTGGAGTGAACCCATATTTCTTCCAGACGCTAAAGAAGGCAGCATGTGTTCGAATGGCAGGATCGACATCTCCAGCTAAAACCTTAAATCTAAATAGCATAAGTAACCGTCCGAATACGCGCTGCACAGAGCTAGTATATGTTCTGATATATGAAGATCCCAGACCTGAAGTCCTGGCCAGAATGCCTGCAGACTGTTGAATAGTGGCCAAACCGTAGCGCCAGAATTCATATTTACCTCAATATACCTAGCATGGCATTTTCGAAAATTCATTTCAAACTTGCCCATTCAACAGGAAGTAGTTGAACTTAAAACGGCATGCAGACATAACTATCTGACCATCAATGCTTATAAAAACATGATTGGACATATCTAGTTGTACCTTACAGTTTCATATTATAGAGAAAAGACATGATTTTGATCCTTATTAGTTTATTCATGCATATTAATAATGCAAGATCAGATCCCAAATTTCAACTTTTAAACAACACAGCCTTGCAAAAATAGCCAAACACCCTCAAACAATGACATGTGAACTGTAATTCAACTATGCTGAATAGGATTTTACTAGGGAGCAAACATATTGCATTTTTACCAAGGATCATGATGGAGGTAGTGCATTACAGCCTTGTAAGCTTCCTGAAATACATACAGGTATTCTTCATCTCCAAACAATAAATATGCCTGTTGATACAAAAAAAATAACTGTTAAAAACCATAATAGGGGTTAAGAAAAATATGAAGAGAGGACCAGCTAGATGATGACATAGTTTTGTTCATGCTCTAGGATAAAACATGTATCAAGGATCATTCCAAAATTTTATTCTGGGATGCCCATTTTATTGCATTTGATGGTATAGAACTTCTTTTCCAAAAAAATGTTACTACCTCCCTTCCATATGATTTATGTTAGCATTAATTTTTTCATCATCATAACCACACTGGTTAAGCACATGCCACATTGCAAAAGTGCATGCATGTTGGTATGCAAGATAAAATATCTATGCATGTAGGCCCGTAAAGAGTTTTTGGTAGGCTAAAGTTTCTAGTCCAGGAAAGAAAATGATCCAAGCTGGACTAGCTGCAGTTGGTAAGAGCAAGTAAAAGCAAAATCGAAATTTGCCTTAGCTATAATAGTAATGTTCCCAGGCTAGATAGTTTCACTATGTTGGTAGCTAAAGGAAGGCGGTTTTGTAAGTCCTATAAATGGACCTGTATCCATCGATGTAATGTTAAACTTGTAATGTATGGGATAAATAATCAATGCTTCAAGCCAGTTCAAGTGTGCATGTGTGCTTGAGAAACAAAGAGAAAGAGAAAACGGTGTATGCATCACATCTTTAGAGAGAGGAAGTCCTGACGAGAGCTAGCTAGCTCAAAAAGTTTACAGTTTTGGATACCTTCAGAAGATATTCATAGAATGAGTCAATACTTGTGCCGATTCCTGCATCCTGCATGATGATAATGGTGAAACATCTTCAAAACTTAAGACTGCAAAGAAAACAGTTGAAAGTACATTTCGGAAACTTTCTGTATCATGTAATGGTAATTATGTTGGTAAACGATGATACATTGCAGAATAGACATATTTCCACTGCACTCACGTGACCAATCATATGTCAATTTTATAAAAGTTAGATCTACCAGGTCACTAAGGGGAGATAGTATTTATATCAGACAGTGCTGAAAGCCTGCAGAAATGCCATGAGGTAGTTTATTGTAAACCAAAGAGTTAAACATTAGCAAGAGAATGCTAGAAATAATATATATGGTGATCCGAAACCTATCACAAGAGGACAAAGATTAATAATACCTTCTGTGTCCATTCACCAGTAAAGACATTTATATGGGCACCAACAAGGTTGAGTTTCGACCTGCGTGCCCATATGCCACGCACTGAATTCTTTGTAACTCGCTCAAAAACTGCCATGAGAGAAGTAGGAAATTTAATAAAGAACGATACAATACACCAATAATAAGAAAGCAATACTGCAAAAGGTAAAGTGCAAAACCGATGCATATTGCCAATACTGACCAGTGTTATTAGTCAACCGACTTAAGACACCGAATTCCAATGACAAAGTGCCACCACCAGCTGTCGATGTTATCTGGGATAACATCCAGAGTGTCAACAGTAAATATAATGATTGTTCATGTCCATTTAATAGCCAGGTACAAATTGTCAAGTTTCAAAAAATTACTTGTGCTGATTACCAAAGATGAATATGGGAGATTTGTCAGCACATATGTGTTTTCCTCAAAAATATGCGTGAGCAGAAGAAATTTAAAAGTGATGTACAGGTTTATATGCCACTCAGGTATTATTTTTAGTGATTACAAAATCATACTAGAATAATTCAAGGAAACCACTCCAAAATTACTGAAGCAAACTGCACAAGTATTTTGGAATCCTCAGCAAATCTCTACACTATTGATAATCAACATGTGTTTTGGCATGTTTATGTTTGCAAAACTTTATAGCCAAAAAAAGGGAAGAAGAAAGAAGCGTGCCTTGCTTTCATCATCATCGACACCATACAATAAATTAACAGATCCAAATGGAATACCTACAAGACAAATTGCATTAGTTAGACAAGCAATATGAAATAGAACAGAATGTGAACTAAAAAGTTGAAGAACATTTTTTGTTCAAAATGATTATCTAAGGCAATGGAAATTTTCCAATGTAATTAACAAAGGGACATATGTTAGCACGTTCTTTCATCTATGGTATCGAACACCATATAACATGCAAATATTCTTTATATTAAAAGGGTACCAAAATGGTTCCAACAGAAAGGACGATTTTATTTAATTTGCACTTTGCAAAGCACCTTTGCTACATAAATATTTTGTGGCATAATCAAACTCATTCAAGACAGAACCAATCAGAATATAGCTGAAAAGTCTGCAAATATCAGTGTCATTTTCACTACTGCAAACCTGGGTAAAATCAATTTGGTAAGGCTATCAGAAAGTGCAATAAATGAGTGTTTTTAGCTGAAAACTGTAGGGGAGGCCCCAAGAGTGAAATTTTACTAAAGAGCTAAAATATGTACAAGAAAGGGATGGAGGGAATGTACAGAAGGGCCTAGTCTAGGGTATAACCCATAAAAAAATACAGAGCGTCTAGCTAAGCTATAAGAGGAGATTTCAGATCATCCTTCATTCTATAAGAAAGAAGGATGAGGTCTCTCTTAAAAGAAGGGGACCAAGCTCTAGCAGTAGGTGCTACATTATAAAAAATGAGAGCATTCCTTTGCTTCCATATATTCCAAGACGCAGCCGAGAACACTTCGAAAAAAAGGCCCTCCAAAGCTGCATCTAGCAGAAGCAACAATCTGAGAAAGACCAAGATTGCCTTCTAGTGTGATGTTGATGGATTCCCAACATTGTTTACTGAAATTACAGTTCCAGAAAAGGTCTCTGGTTTCCAACAAGCCATTGTTGCAGAGGCAGCAGAGGCCGTTGTCATTGAGTGAAAAGTTTTTCCTTAAGAGCATGTCCTTCGTGTTGGTCATTAGCGAGAAGCCAGAAGATCATAAATGAGTTTTTAACTGGCCATCAAAATGACATTAAACAGTAGAGGCAGTGAGATAGGTTCAACAACAGGAAAACTCAGATGGCAGATCCCAACACGTCACAAATACAAATTTGTGAAGTGTGTGTTGCATGCTCGCATATATGCATGTGTGGTTTCATTTATATGTAAGTGTGCACTGTTACAATGGAACATGATTTTCCATGTAATCAGGTATAGTACCACCATCCTAAGCAGTGAAAATAGTTCTTTTGCAATAACAGTTGTTACAAATAGAGGGATCACATGTCCGTACTAATGTGATACATAGCATATCTCATTCCAAAAATAGATGCAAATGGACAAGGTTGTTAACCTGTAGGAGTGTCAAATGCAGGCAGCAACCTCTGGGCTAAGTCAACAGCCAAATGAAGTAACTGGTCATTGTAAGAGTCGATTCTCATACCCTATCAATGAAAAGTTAAATAAAATACAGTAACACTTGAACCACATTAAAGTTCAGTTTTGTCACAAAAATATAAAATAATAAACTTCAAATTACTCGACTAATTCTGAATATACTAGCACTTGCAAGCCGTCCATGAGGTGACAAACAAAAAAGATTTATCTATATTTTCTCCATGAGGCATGTTTCACATGTTGACATGTGACTTCTCTGTGCTCTGCCCATTTAGGATTTGTCATCCATTTATTAGGAATTGATGCTCTGTAATCTGTTAATTGACACGTGGAGAGTAGCTATTACAATTTTTGAACTTCTGAACACCCTTTAATAGTTTGACTGAGAAAGTTAAAGTGGAAGCATTATTACCTTGTTACATTTTCAGTGGTTTTATGTATTGTTGATCTATACACACTTGAAGAGATAATGTGAATAGAGTTTGGTATGATGAGGTGCCCAACAGCCCTTTCTCCTCTTTCAGCAGTGGATTATTTTGTTTTTATTGAAATCATTTTCTTCATTGCATGTGGGTGCTTTCAGTAAAATGTGAAACTTAAATAAAAATCAGACACTTGACCATACCTATTCGTAATGCACCACATTCTAGTAACATTGCAAATAACCTCAACCAGAAAACACAACAATTGAAATTGGGGTACAAATGGTTATTCCCAAGTAACAAGTTATGGTGTCATCAACTTACAGTGCAAAGCGACAGATACACTAATCATGGTGTCAATAGTAGGTATACGCATTAGTTATAGATATGGTCTTGTAAATTTCAGTTCAGAAAAGGGTCTTATATAAGTAGCTTTGGTTTGCAGGGCTGCTGGTTCAGTCAGATTTCACGCTGTGTTTTGGTGTATATTATAGTATGCAGCAATATCTATCCATATATAGTTCTCATGCCATACCAAAAATAGCGTTATCAGGAAATAAACAGCAAATATAAGATAGGATTGAGCAGACATACAGTGGCATAATCACTGGCAATCAGGTGAGCTGATAACAGACCTCCAAGGATACGTATGTTGGTTTCAAAAACTGAGACAGTTTTGTTCTGCATGCACAGAGGAAACATGATTACTAAAATGGCATGAACTCTAAACAACAATCAAGTGTAAACAGACTCACAAATGTTGACCCAAAAGCATTTTGATTTGTACACGGTAGAAAACAAGTACAGTACATAGAAGTACAAGACTCAAATAAAATGAATTAATGAGGTATCTATGGAACAGATATGACATACTTGGTACTAAAATATTTGATTCAGAAAAGAGTATTGCTACTGCACGTCATCATTTGTGAAGTAGATTAACAGATTAGTAGAGAACATAATTTAACCAGCAAGTAGTAGATTATTTTGCTGCCAGGCACAAATTAAGATTTAAGAGTACTACGTTTTGTTTACTATGTATTAGATGCATATTCTTTAACTCAGAAATTACCATGCAAAAAACTAAAACGATTTCTAATGGTGTGACTAGTGAAACCAGATTCACTAAATGTCACTCATGTTTACTTACAATATCAAAACGGACGTTCTTACCAACCCACTCCACACCAGCACTAAATCTCTCTTTATCACCTAGTAAAGCCAAAGTATCCAAAGAGTCGATCTGTTCAAAAAAGCTTATTCATGAATGATGATAATCCACCAAGGAAACAAATGTCAAGAAAAAATACATGAGGAGTTAGTCTATTAATTCTTACAAGAGTGAGTGCATAACCACCAAGGGAGTCTTCACCTTGACAGCTCAAAGGTCGCAGTTCATCAAGTGGAAAAGCATGTTGCATGTACCCATCAAATGCATGATAAAACATATCCTTCACCTAAGTAAAAGACATACCTGTGTATGTTAGAACCTACACAAGATTTTAGGTCAATACAGAGCATAAAACTCAACTAACTTGTTCGTATGCCATTTATAGACAACAGAGGTATTGCCACTGCTGCTAGTCAAGCTAAGCTAGTGTTAAAAACATGATTGGTTAATAAGTTAACACATGATGCTATCTTGGCAAAGTACAAGAGTAAGACAATAGGAGAAATCCTGCAGAAATCAGATAACCGAACTGGCCAGAAATGATCTCGTGTAATCAAATTCAACACCATATGCTCATCAAAATGTCACTGTAGTTTGGATGGGTTGAGGTGCGATTGCTTTAAAACCCAACCAGTACCTTTGTTAACACGATCTTATAACTAATACACATACCGGTGCGTCTTGGAAATGCCAAATCCAAAACTGAGCTGTGGTATTATTTTTTCCACCAAATGAGCCTCGAGTACTAGAAATGCCCACAATTATACATTCATGAATCAAACAAATGAGCACTTTCGGGAACACTAACGATGCCTTATGGTCATCTCCCATCAGGCATGAGAATAGCAAATGCTCCGAGTAGTGAACTCCTGAAAATCAATTCCAGCACCATCTTTCCAGGAACAAATAGTGGGTACGACTGAAGCCAGGAATCTAACAATTTAATTTAACTAGTCGAATCAAGCAAACTGATCCATCCGCGGAGCCTAGCACCAGATTACAAAACCAGCTCGCTTCGCAAGCACGGCACCGTTGCTCTCGCAATCGAACAGAGGCAAACGGCGAGCTGAACTGTACAATACTCAGCGCTAGTAGAATCAATGAACTGGCTGTTGAGCTAGAGGGGCTGCGGCTGGGACTGGCGGATCTGAGGGGCGGGGGTACCTCGTCGCGTAGCCGGCGCGCCTCGGAGGGCGTGACGCCGTCGGCGACGGCGGGGCCGGCGAGCAGAGCGCACGCGAGGAGGACGGCGGAGAGGCAGAGGAGGGGGCAGCCATGGCGCCTCGGCCTCATCGGGTGCATCACGTTCGAGTTTCGGGACAGGCCCGAAGGACGAAGGGGATGATGTGCGACAGCCCGGGAGAGGTAGGAGGACTGCAGTGCAGAGTTCCAGGATACAATCGTACAAGAGTTAAATTCATGGTTAGTCACTAAACTTGCTTAGCAAGTTCAATACGATCATTGTACAACAGAAATACGAATTTACGGTTATTGAACTTGTGTCGGAGCGGTCACTCGCGGTCACCGCGAGCGTCGTAGAGACGTATTAACTGACGTGGCACCCACTATCAAATAACTTAACATACCGATAAAAATAACAACATATATGAGGGCCTTTTTGCAAAACCGTCGTCTTCTACCTACTCCCCGTTTATTATTCTTTTCTTTTCAAAATCATCATCGTCTCCTATTTCTTCGTCGCGTTGAAAAATTCTCGATGGGACGCCATTACGCGCTGACGCCGCCGCCCACGCCACGCCGCCGCATACGCGCTTCAAGGCCACCATCCTCTGCGCATGCTCGTCGCCGCCATCGTCCGTGTCCGTCCAGCCGCCACTTTCGCTCCGACCGCCCGCTCGCCTCTGTGCCGCAGCTCGCCGTGTCGCTCGCCCGACCCACGATCGCATCTCATCGCCCCGCCGCCGTGGTCGCGTCCTCTTCCTCCACCATGGAGCCCCGCATGGCCTCTATCGCGCGTGGCCTCCTCTCCCTCCACCTAGCCCCGGCCCGGCACCGCCGCGGCGACCTCACCAGGAGCTTCCACCGCAGCGACCTTGCCTCGCCGGATGCAGCACCACGCGAATTTAAGGTCAGGAGCTCCACAAGCAGTACACGGAGGATTCACGCCATCGTCGGAGAGGAGCAGTTGCTCGTCGCGCTGTGCTCCTCTGTTTTTCCTTCCGCCATGGCAGGGGCATCAAGAGCTCGTCCTTGTCATCACTATGGTCCACGCTGACACGGTACAAGGCCGGGAATCGTTTTGCAGTACCGCCGCGTTACGCTCGCTCGCATTCCATGGCTCTTTTTGGTTGTGTCATGAGGCGAGCAAGCTGACCCGTGAACGCGAAATGAAGCTCGATTCCGCATAGTATTAGGGCGTCCGGGCCGCGCAGAGGCGGGGCGCACAGCGTCTGGCGGCGCCGCCACGCAGGGCGGGAGCGGCGCAGGTCGCGTCGCACGAGAGCAACGTGCAGAAGCGGCGCAGGTCGTCGGTATGCGAGAGCGGCACGGGGCAGAGTGTCGGAGTAGGGCGCGGCACGCAGGAGCGTTACAGGGCTTTGGTGCAGGGAGGAGATCCGGCCTGGGAGGCGGCGGCCTAGCCACGAGCGACGTCCTGCAGGATTGGGGGTCCTTTTGCAAAAACAAAATATATGCTTGCACCAGTCAACATATTGCTAGGTAAAAATAAGATCTAAGGTTCCTTTGTAAAATAAAACAGAATTAGAGGCTGACAGTAGGTCCTAGCTCGCCACATCAGTTAATACGTCTCTACGACGCTCGCGGTGACCGCGGGTGACGCTCCGACACAAGTTCAATAACCGTAAATTCGTATTTCTGTTGTACAATAATCGTATTGAACTTGCTAAGCAAGTTCAGTGACTAACCATGAATTTAACTCATCGTACAAACACGACTCGAGGAATCGAAGTGTGCAGGTGCAGCAGTAAAAATTTCTCGACTAGAAAATCCCCGCGATACTCAAAACTTTTTTTTTTTAGAAACACAGCGCAAGACACCTACCATTATGAGCACCTCCGAACATGTAAGGTCAACTACTCTCGGGTTGATTTTATTTCGCTATTTCAAAACTCTCGTCAAAATACCATATAACCTTTTCACCTCTGGCTATGTTCGTGTAGCCATCATCGACACAAATGGCTTGTGGTATTCTGAACCACTAACCAGCTGGCCCAAGTTGTAAATATGTATGGTTATTTTTTCATTTTTTTTTTATCAATAAAGAAGTCCATTCTTCGATCTTGAACTTCCGTTGATGTCCACATCTGATACTACAATTTTGAGGTAGCTTTAGACGAACTATTATATTTTGAAACCATTTGATTCTGGACACTCGGACTTACTTAAAATTGGTGTTGTCTCATGTGGCATAGTGAAGCCGGTTTTCTTAGTTTTCTCTAGTAGGTCTCAAGTTTGGCTAAACTTGAATATATCTAGGCACTATTTAGTATGTAGATATATCTAAATTTAAATAAACTTGTGACATCTTTTTTAAGACGGAGGAAATACTATACCTTTCATTGACCATCGGTCACTAATTAAGTGCAATATGTTGCGCCCCTTCTTGTGTTTTTGTGCTTGAATATGTGTTAGGTAGAAAGAACGGGAAATGAATCGTATGTTTGTCATCTACTCATCGATGCTATCGTCCATATAAGCCACACCATTCTAAAAGGGTGTGTTTGGTAGCCCGTTTTTTCGTTTCTCGCTTAGATCAGGAAAAAATAAGGGCATTTGGTGTACTGAATCGCATGTGTTTCTTGTATCCCACGAACTTTAAATCAGCCCAAAAGTTGGCCCGCTGGAAACACCGATTTTGGGCGTTTCCATGAGGACAGGCCCTGCTCGTGCAAAAGGGGGGAAGCTGCGCCACCCGTGCGACCTCGGCGATGGCGCGAGTCGCGTGTTTCCCCAGCAAACTGGCAGGAGAAATTGGGTCACTGCCCACTGCAGCGCAACGGTATATATCACCTCCCTCCACACCTACGTCCCTCGCCACCATTTTCCCCATTCTTCGAGCTCTCAAGCCGGCGGGGTTCCTCATCGGCCAGCATGTAAGCGACGGTAGCGGAGGTGGTGGTTCTAGATCCGCCGGTGCATGCGTTCTCCTCGAAGATCTTCAGTGGCGGCGTGCTTCGCTTCTATGATGTCAGTGAGTTCCATCAAACCCCGGGTGTGGTAGTTTCGATTTGTTAGCACCTCGTAAATTCGATTGTTGTTTGCGGTAGATTGTAACACACTCAGAATCAGACCTATGCAAGTTTCAGCGATTCCCGCCAAACCCGCATAGAAACGATTCAAAGGTGTCCACCATGCACTTTCGTGCGGGTGGAAAACGAAGTAATAACATTACACAACAGTCCTCGATGGGACCCACAGAACAGATATATATACAACACGACTCCATGAGTCAAGAATACAGATATACGGTACAAAGATCCAAATCACCTTGAAAATGATACAGCGTCCGACTACGGACAAGATGCAAATGGGGCTAAGAGCCCTGAAGAATAACCAATGGCGTCCATAACCCTGCCTAGGCCAAGCCGGGAAGGTAACCCCGCTAACGACGTCGATCTCAAAACCCTTAAACAAAAGGGTGCCGACAAAGGACAAAGGAAAAGAGGAGCGTCGATCGAGGCCAGTACACGGCGAGGCTAGAATTCGGCGGTCCTCGCCTACATAGGTATGGTGGACTGAAGCGGCAGCGCAGCATGCACTAAACATCCTATAGAGACTCGATACATCTGGCGGCTATCAGAGAGGGATGAGAAAGACCTACACGGAACCAACCTGATTCTACCATCAGACAAACACATCCTGGTATTTCCCCCCTCGAGACCAAACGAGGAAGTCAACCGAGGAACTCACACAGTTGGCAGTTTTATTTATTCGGTTATCGTTGCAGCAATTACTAGTCAGGTATAGATAATCATCCTGATAAAGTAAGCAGTGTGCCGTTTTAGTTAATCATTCTGTTGTAGTTGCAGCACTTACTAGTCAGATACAATTAGCATGAGATATCCCAAAAACCCAGCAGTTGTTGGTACTTTTATTTAGCCATTCCGTTGTAGTGAAGCTGATTACTAGTCATATCGGATATAAGTCAATTTATGACAGTAAACTTTAGTTATAGTTGTCTATGATCAAGCACTGTGCTCCAAGTCGTCCATAACCGCGGACACGGCTTCTTGAAAAGATTTAACCCTGCAGGGGTGCACCAAAGTATCCACAAGCACTTCGACCCTTTTTGCCAGATCAGTTAACATACACCCATCGGTATGTCGGCGGGGCCTAAGTCATGACGCGTTTCGGACTAACGCAAGCACGGGCCACCCCTAAGTCTACCCAGCGAAGTCGGTCGGTCTCCGAGACGGACTCGGGGTTTGCGACAATGGCTGTGGCGACAAGAAATCCAAAAGCGGACTGCCGATACCGCGAAAACACTCCGCTTACCTAACAGATGCAGTGCTCCTCGCTGTCGTAAATAAAGCAGTAAAGCATGGCATAAGTACAGGATAGTAAATAAAACCTCAAACTAGTTTGTGGCCCCCAGTACAATATTTTGAAATCAGGTACTAATCAATGGGGGGCCCATATCTCCCCACCTGTGGTTAGCGCGCTCGATCTCGAAACAGGTGTCAAGAACTCGGGGTCCTACGGGACACAAGTGGGCGGTCGGAAACCAAACATTATCTATCATCCACCGATGCCTCTGCTTACTTACTTCAATTTTAGTTGTTAAACAGGAATTAAAGTGAACGATAAATAAAACCATGATCATCTCCAACATCAAACAGGCGGCAATACTCCAACAACTGTGGCACTTGACGACATGCAACAGCACTTGAGCAAGCGACTACGACGCGCAAGTCCAACTATCTACCAAACAACAGATAATAGGATGTGTCCAAGGCAATATAAGGCTGCAAGGGATATCACGGGTACGAAAGCTAGAGCGTCGCAACACAGATAGCAATAGATCAACAGGAGGGAAATAAATACTATCAAAGTAAGATAGGTAGAGAGGGGGAGATGCTCGCCTGAAAAACATTGCTGAAGGTTCATCCGGAGATCGGGGCGAATCTCACATCAACTCAACGGCCTCATCCGCGAAGAAACAAAACACTAGAATAAACACCGGATGCAATGTTTAATACTACGGTAAAAGATCGGGCATGATGCATGTATGATGCATGACATGGCAAGGTGCGATGCAATTAGGCCATATTAAGCGGAACCGGGGTTCCGACAGTTAATTAGATGGTTCATGTTATTTATCTACCCCGCAAATTAAATGTTATATTAACAAGGCAAGGAAGGTTACCGGTTCGCTACACAAATTTAAATGAGGCCAATATAAGACTAGATTTTCCCGCATATGGGCCCCATATTTAATTATGAGGTGAATCGGCATAAGGCCCCCAAACCACAGAAATATGCATGCGATATGAATGATTATTATGCAACAGGTTTTATATTTAGCATTTATAAAATAGGGTCTCGGGAAAAGGTTCACACATTAGGGGGTCTCGACGAACTTGGGGTTCCGGGGGTTCGGGGTCCGGTCTCAGGGTTCGACGGAAGCGGTCTCGGCAGGAACATTCTCGAACAACGGGGCAGATCTTGTCGCATCCGGGTTCTCGGCGAGCTCGGCGTCCGGGAAGGAGTACTTGTCGCACCGGGGTCTCGGTGTCCTCGGATCCGATTGAAGATCTTGGCGGTTTCAACTTTATTTGCCGGTGTCGGGTTCGGCGCCGGTGGTTCACCGGAAGCGGCGATGTTTGTTGACGGGTTCTTGTCATCATTCTCGGGCGACTGGACGAGTCAGCAATGCGGGCCTGTTTGGGACACACAGGCGAACATTCATGGGCGTACTGTGCTTGGTGCGAGAGGTCTGTCGCAGGAGGCGTCGAGACGAGCTGGAGGTCGGATGACGGTTGTAGGCGCCATCTCGCAGACGGGTCGGGGACGATCTGGCCTCGAGGGCGGCGCGCTGGAGTCGCAGGAGGGCGGCGGCGTCTGCGCTTGCAGAGGGCTGCTGCAGAGGCCGGGCCCAGGTGGAGGGTGAGGTCGCCGGAGGCGGTAGCGAGCAGAGGTTGGAGAAGAGGCGGCGGCGAGCAGAGTCGCTGGCCGTGAGTGAGGCCGGCGGTGGCCCGGGCGATGGCCAAGGAGGAGGGCTCGGCCATGGGCGAGGGAGGTGGCCATGGGAGGCTCTGTCGCAGGGTTCTGTGGCGTCGGCCAGGCGAGGAGTGAGCAGCGGTGGCAGCCGACAGTGGCAGTGGGAGTGGTGGCGTCGGAGGTCAGTGGCGGTAGAGGCGCTGGCTGGAGCCAGGCGAGAGGAGGTGGTTCGCGGGCCACGGCGGAGGAGTCGCGGCTCACGGGCGGGCTCGAGCCTTGAGGCGAGGCAGCGGCGATCTGGCTCACGGGAGGAGGAAGAGAGGCGGTTGGTGGGCGCAAAGAGGAGGCGGTGGGCGGGAGGAAGGGAGGCGTGGCCGAGCCGGTGATGGGCCAGGAGGAGGAAGGAGGAGGCGGAGCGTGCGGAGTTGGGGAAGGGCAGCGTGGGAGACGGTTGGGTGGGTCCCATGGGAGAGTGGGGCAGGGTGGGCCCAGGCGTGGGGTGGGGTGAGGGATCGGTTGGGAGAGAGAGGAGAGGGGGTGGGCAGAGAGAGGTGGGTCAGGTTGTAAGTGGGAGGGTAAGGTGGAACTGTGTGAGAAAGAGGGAGAGGGGAAAATTGGTGGATTGATGATGTGGCGGGGTGGGTAGGAAGTTGGGGGAGGGGTGAGGTGGCACGCTGCGGTTGGTGGGTAGATTGGGACTAGGTAGATATAGGATTTAGAGTTTAGGTTTTTATTAGTTTTGTAATATGTGTTTGTTTTGTTTTGTTTATTTTAAAACAAGACTACTTTGCAATAATTTTTAGGTAAATAAAATATCCGATACGATCGGGGTTTTGCATTTGAAACAAAGAGGGGTATTTGTACAAAGCAAAACTAGGCTTTTCGAAATAGTGCAGACAAACAATGCATGATGATGACGATGCAATGCACAAAAACAACGCGATTTTCTAGTAGTGGTTTTGCGGGATGCCACATAGATCTATGTTACTTTGCCCAATGAACTGCTAGGTATAGTCATGGATCGGTGTCTTCATAGACTTGTTGCATGTTTAAGTTTGTATTCATGCCTAGTCTTGGTCCTGATATGTGCGACCGTGAGATCTGTAGGACATGACCACCAATGAGTTTAGCCAGGCTCTCATGGATTCTCAAGAGATGTTTGTCGCTGAGACCCAATCCCAATTCCTGCCTCTAAGGCTCACCTATCCTCAGTGCACGGAGATCTTGTCTGCTCCTCCGATGACCGGGTTCATGGTGGAGCAGATTGCAGAGCAAGCTGCCAAGATTTTGGCCAATAAGAAAGCCATCAAGGCTGACAAAGCCCATAGCACAGGCCAAGCGGGCAAGGGGGTGAAGGGCACCATGAAGTGGGAATGTTCCTCTTGGCGTTCGTGCTCAACCAGATGTGCGATATCATCAAGAGCGACGTTAGGACGGAGAAAGGGTTCAAAGAGGTGCACCTCAACACTGTTACCCGCAAGGTGTTTGAGTTTTATGGCATCGAGGTGTCCTCACAGCAGGTGTACAACCACTTGCGTAAGTGGAGGACCAGGTGGATCCATATGTCCAAGCTTAGAGACCTTAGCAGAGCTAGCTGGGACGAGAAGACCTTCACCATCATCTTGGAGGACGCCCACTACAAGGGACACATCTCGGTAATAACTAATTTCAGTAACATCCATATGATTCCCTTGTGTAACCTCGCTAACCTAGCTAACCTCCCTGCAATTCCCTGTCTCAAGATCACCCCAAGGATGATGAGTATCAGAACAAGCATGTCACCAACTATAGGCAGATGGAGGCCATCTTCTCCTTCGGCCTTGCCACTGGCAGGTTTGCAATGGGCTCCAGTGAGCCTCTTGGTGAGCCAAGCCCTGAATACATGCATACCCAGGAGTCGGAGATAGTGGTGATTGATGACGACGCCGAGACCTATGACGCCGCAGGTTCTCCTGCTACCGGCGTTGGTCAATGCGGCAGCACAAATGCCTATGTTGCTGGTGGCTTCGATCCTTTTAAGAAGAGGAAGATGTCGATGCTGGGAAAGGAGGACGTCGTCGCCATCACCTGCATGACCGATGCCGTGACAGCGGTGGCGACTGTCGTCACACTGCTTCCCCTCCTAACGTGTACTCATCTCTGTACGATGCCGTCATGGCAGCCAAAGGGTATATCCCTAAGGCTCTGATGGTGGCGCTCAGCCACCTCTTCGACAACAGGGCTATGGGCAACGACTTTGTTCAGATGGCGTAGGACCATAGGGATCTCTGGCTCAGGACCTTCCTGGCCAAGCACTACTACGTGTAGTGCTTGATCCCTGATCATGGAGATGGTGGCGGTAGTGTGTGCATGATGAATAAGAAGTTGCTTATTTTAAAGTAGCCAGGGACTTGATAAAAACTTGTGCCTGTTTATTTTGAGATGGTATATACTAACCCCTCACATGATGGAGAACATATGCGGTGATAGGATTACACCCCTTTTGATGTGGTGGTAGGATGACACTATAGATGTTGGTGGTGATTAGTTGGATCACACTAACTTGGTAGGTTGGAACTGTTGATGATTGTTCCCACATGATCATGCATGCTTAACTAGTTCATGTTTATTGCCTTGTGTTGTTTGTGCACTTGAGTTGCCTGCTTTAGTTGTGATCCTTATATGTGTTATGTCTCATAAATATACAACTGGTATGTGGTCTACTACAGCAAGCAGCCGGGAATCTACAAGACATGGAAGGAGTGCATGTAGGGATTCGTAGCATGGAAAACAAAAAATTTCTACCGCATATAAACAAACAAGCCAAGATCTATCTACTAGATTGTAGCAACGAGTCGATGGAATAACTCACCCTCGAAGATTCCAAAGTGTTTAACGAGAGCAGATTCTCGTGGGTGATGTAGTCGTACTCTTGCCGATCTCAAGATCGTGTAGACGATCCTTCAAGGCAGCGCTCCATGATCGGTCACACGTTCGGTACTCGATGAAGACCTTCCTCTCCCTTGTTCCAGCAGGCAGCGGAGGTTGTAGCACTCTCCTCGCGATTCCGGCAGCACAACGGCGTGGTGTCGGAAGTAGAGGGGAGATCTCGCAGGGCTTCGCCTTAAGCCGGGCGAGTATGGTGGACTATGAGAGAGGCCTCGGTGATCTAGGGTTTAGACACACCAAGGAGAGGGATCTAGGCCGGCCACCAGGGCAAGTAGAAGCCCCAACTCGGCGGCTTGGGATAAACCCTAGGGCGGCGGCGACGACTTGGTGGCCGGCGGCTAGGGTTAGGTTTTGGTGGGGCAAGGTGTAGGTCTAGAGGGGCAGCCCTGCCCCTCCTTTTATAGGTGGGAGGGCGCGGCCAAGGGGAGTCCTCCCCCAACTCGGCCTCCTTGGCCGGCGGTGGAGGGAGAGGAACTCCTCCCCAAGTAGGTTTCCTACTCTCCCTCCACCAAGCAAACTTGCCGTTTGACTTTTCAAATTGGCGTTTGACTTTTCAAACTAGGATTTGATTTATCCCTTTATTTTGCTCAGCGATGACACCTAGTGAAGGGTTTCACAGCATAGTAAATCAAAAAAAATCTACGGATGCGAACGGGAAAGCCAAGATCTAATCTAGGTGATGCAAACAACGAGGGGGATTAGATGAGATCTTCATACCCTTGAAGATTCGCACAGCAGAACATTCGTTGGAACATGGGTGATGTAGTCGTACTCGCTTCTCCTCCTCGCGATCCGATCCGATCTAACACCGCAAGTGGCGATGCCTCCGAGAGATGCACACGTGCGGCACCTCGACGCCTCCTCCTTCCTCGGTCCAGCAAGTATGGTGGAGAGACGGATTGGATCTACAACGCGACGGCGCAGTGCAAGTGGTGGAGAGTTTCTGCAGCAGGGCTTCGCCTACATGTAGTCGGGAGGGAGAGAGAGAGGAGGGCAGCAGGGCGGCTAGGGCTTGAGGAGGAGGTGTAGGAGGGGGTGCGCCCCTATCCCTCTTTATATAGAGGGGTGGGCGGCCAGACCTTGCCCCTCCCCCAAGCCCTAGGGTCGGCGGCCAAGGAGGGAGGAGTGGGGGGCAAGTTCCACCCCCCTTCTAGAAGCTCTCCTAGGGTTTTGCCCTAGGTTGGCCGGCTGGGCCCTATGGGGCCTTGTGCCCCTGTCCCAATACGTCCAGGGGACTTCCTCATAGGCCCATGCCCCCTCCCGGCAGGTGGGGCCACGTTGGTCCCCTTCCGGAAGGTTCTAGAAGCTTCCGGTACAATACCGATTAACCCGAAACAATTCCGAACTCCAAAAACAGCATTGCCTTATATGAATCTTATTCTCCGGACCATTCCGGAACCTCTCGTGATGTCTCGGATCCCATCCGAGACTCCGAACAAAAACTCATAAACCAATTATCTTCTATCAATAATCAACAGCGGGGTCTGGAAACCCATATTGACTCCCACACATTCATCGATGATCATAACGGATGAACCACGATGCCAGGATTCAGTCAATCCCATATATATATTCCCTTCGTCTCGCGATATTTTACTTGCCCGAGATTTGATCGCTTGCGTCATACCTAGTTCAATCGTTCACGAAGTACTTTACTCGTTTCGTAATCCGATATCACTTTGTGATTAACTCCTTAACCACATGCTTGCAAGCGGTGTTGATATCGATTACCGAGTGGGCCCAAAGTATATCTCTCCGACTTGGGAGGGACAAATCCCATCTCGATACATACAACCCAACTGGTACTTTCCGATCACCTGAGAGACACCTTTATGATCACCCTCTCATAGGATGACGTTTGATGACCTCAAAGATTTCTTCCGATACCAGGGAGTTGTATTATCTCATGGTCTAAGGAATACAATATTTGACATAAGAAAAGCTTCGCAAAGATGAACACGATGACACAATCTAATTGCTCCGCTTAGTTTGGGTCTGTCCATCATGTCATTCTCCCAATAATATGATCTCATTATTAATCGACAACTCATGTCTATGGTTAGGAAACCTTAACCATCATTAATCAATGAGCTAGTCCATAGAGGCATACTAGGGACACAGTGTTGTTCACAAACCACACAAGTATTAAAGTTTCCGCTTAATACAATTCTAGCATGGAATATAAAATTTATCATGAACAAGAATTATAATAATAACATCTTTATTATTTCCTCTAGGGCATAATTCCAACAGTCTCCCACTTGCACTAGAGTCAGTAATCTAGTTTACATTTGGCAACAATTTCACACCCATGGCACTAAGGTGCTGATCATGTTTTGCACGTGGAAGAGGTTTAGTCAATGGATCTGCGACATTCAGATCTGTATGTACTTTGTTAATCTTCAGATCTCCATCTGCTATATAATCTCGGATTATATGAAACTTGCGGTTGATATGCTTAGTCTTTGGATGATATCTTGGTTCCTTAGCGAGTGCTATGGCGCCAGTGTTGTCACACAATATCTCCAGTGGGTCCAATGCACTTGGAACCACGCCAAGCTCAGTGATGAAGTTCCTGATCCAAACTCCTTCACTTGACGCTTCTGCAGCAACCATGTATTCTGCTTCTACTGTAGATCCCGCGATCACGATTTGCTTGCAGCTTCTCCAGCTCACAGCTACTCCATTCAAAATATAAACGTATCCTGTCTGAGATTTAGAATCATCCTTGTCGGTGTCGAAACTAGCGTCGACGTAACCTTTTACGACGAGTTGTTCATCACCTCCATAGACTAAGAACATTTCTTTAGTCCTATTTAGGATGTTCTTCACGGCTGTCCAGTGTTCCACTCTTGGATCACTTTGGTACCTGCTCGTCAAACTAAGAGCATTGGACACATCCGGTCTAGTACACAACATGGCATACATGATAGAACCTATGGCCGGGGCATAAGGCACTTTGCTCATAGCTTCTCTATCATTTACCGTAGCTGGACACTGAGTCTTGCTCAATATCTTACCTGACAACATAGGCACTGAACCTTTCTTTGCCTTATCCATTCGGAACCTTTTCAAAACTTTGTCTAGGTATGTACTCTGGCTTACAGCTATCAGGCGTCTTTGTCTATCTCTATAGATTTTGATGCCCAATATATAAGCAGCTTCACGTAGGTCTTTCATTGAAAAACACTTGTTCAAATAACTCTTCACATCGTTAAGCATGTTAATGTCATTTCCAATAATCAATATGTCATCCACATATAGTACCAGAAATGTCACCGAGCTCCCACTCACTTTCTTGTAGATAAAAGCTTCGTAGCAATTTGGAACAAATCCAAAGCTCTTGATCACTTGATCAAAACGAAGGTTCCAACTCTGAGATGCTTGCTTCAGTCCATAAATGGAACGCTGAAGTTTGCATACTTTATCAGCATCCTTAGGATCGACAAAACCTTCGGGTTGCATCATATACAACTCTTCATCAATATTGCCATTGAGGAACGCAGTATTGACATCCATCTGCCATATTTCATAATCATGAAACGCAGCAATTGCTAATAAAATCCGAATGGACTTAAACATCGCTACGGGAGAGAAAGTCTCATCATAGTCAACACCTTGAACTTGTCGAAAACCTTTCGCGACAAGCCGTGCTTTATAGACGGTAACATTACCATCCGCATTCGTTTTCTTCTTGAAAATCCATTTGCACTCAACAGCCTTTCGGTCGCTGGGAGGGTCCACCAAAGTCCATACTTGGTTTTCGCTCATGGATCCCAATTCGGATTTCATGGCTTCTAGACATTTCTCAGAGTCTAGGCTCATCATCGCTTCCTCATAGTTCGTAGGTTCACTGTCTTCTACCAACAAGACAGTCAAGACAGGGTTGCCGTACCACTCAGGAGGGGCACGCGACCTTGTCGACCTGCGACGTTCAGTAGTAGCATCGTCCGAAGCTTCATGATCCTTGTCATTAGCTTCCTCTATTGTTGGTGCAGGCGGCACTGGAACAATTTCAGGTGCTGCACTACTCTCCAATTCAAGAGAAGGTTCAACAACCTTGTCTAGCTCTGCTTTCCTCCCACTCACTTCTTTCGAGAGAAACTCCTTCTCAAGAAAGGAACCGTTCTTTGCGACAAACACTTTGCCTTCGGTTCTGTGATAAAAGGTATAGCCAATAGTTTCCTTAGGGTATCCTATGAAGACGCATTTCTCCGCTTTGGGTTCGAGCTTGTCCGGCATCAACTTCTTGACGTAAGCTTCGCATCCCCAAACTTTAAGAAACGACAACTTAGGTTTAGCACCAAACCACAGTTCATACGGTGTCGTCTCAACGGATTTAGATGGTGCCCTATTTAAAGTGAATGCAGCGGTTTCTAATGCATAACCCCAAAATGATAACGGCAAATCAGTAAGAGACATCATTGATCGGACCATATCTAATAGAGTTCGATTCCGGCGTTCAGACACACCATTGCGTTGTGGTGTTCCGGGTGGCGTGAGTTGCGAAACGATTCCGCTTGCTTTAAGATGCGTGAGAAAATCATAACTCAAATATTCACCTCCACGATCGGATCGTAGAAACTTAATTTTTCTGTTACGATGGTTCTCCACTTCATTCTGAAATTCCTTGAACTTTTCAAATGTTTCAGATTTATGTTTCATTAAATAGATATACCCATATCTACTTAATTCATCGGTAAAAGTGAGAAAATAGCGATATCCATCGCGTGTCGAAACACTCATCGGTCCGCATACATCGGTATGTATGATTTCCAACAAGTCCGTTGCTCGCTCCATCATTAGGAACGGGTTTTGATCATCTTGCCCATGAGGCATGGTTCGCATGTGTCAAATGATTCAAAATCAAGAGACTCAAAAGTCCATCGAATGGAGTTTCTTCATGCTTTACACCAATATGACCTAGACAACGATTACCACAAATAAGTAGTAGTATCACTATCTACTTTGCATCTATTAGCCTCAATGTTATGGATGTGTGTTTCATCCCTTTCGAAATTCGGAAGAAATAAACCATTCACAAGGTGCATGACCATAAAATATGTTACTCATATAAATAGAACAACCATTATTCTCCGATTTAAATGAATAACCGCCTTGCAATAAACACGATCCGAAATAATGTTCATGCTCAACGCAGCACATAATAACACTTTTAAGGTTTAAAACTAATCCGAAGGTAAAACTAAGGAGAGCGTGCGACGGTCATCACATCAACTCTTGATCCGTTGCCAACGCGCATCGTCACCTCATCCCTCGCAAGCCGTCTATTCCGTAGCTCCTGTTTCGAGTTACAAATATTAGCAACTGAACCGAAGATCAAATACCTGTGCACTACAACGAGGGCTAGTAAGGAAAACATCAATAACATGTATATCAAATATACCTTTAATGGTGCCAGCCTTCTTGTCCGCTAAGTACTTCGGACAGTTGCGCTTCCAGTGACCCTTGTCCTTGCAATAGAAGCACTCAGTGTCCGGCTTAGGTCCAGACTTTAGCTTCTTCTTAGCAGGGGCAACGCGCTTGTCGCCGCCTTTCTTGAAGGGCTTATTTGCACCCTTACCTTTCTTGAAGGTGGGGGGCTTGTTGACCATCAACACATGATTATCCTTTTTGATGTCCACCTCCGCATCCTTCAGCTTTGCGAAGAGCTCGGTGATCGTATCAGTGGAACCAATCTGATTATGAGTCACTACAAAACTTTTGTAGGCGGGAGGAGTGATTGAAACCTGTCAATCTTGAGCTCCTCGAATCTTCGATCCAGTTGCTCAAGGCGTTGAGTGTAGCCCGACATCTTTATGGCGTGCTCACTAGAACTCCCTTCCTCCATCTTGCGGTTAAAGAATTTCTCGGAGATCTCATATCTCTCGAGCAGTGCGAGTCTGAAACATAGTTTTCAGCTCCTCAAGAATCTCAAAGGGCCAGGGATAGTCTTCAAAACGATTTTGAAGGTCTGATTCCATAGCAAACAACATGGTGCTCTTAATCACACCATAATCATGTTTGCGCGACTGATAGACAGCTTTCTCATCAGCCGGTGCATCTACAGCAGGGGCGTCACCTAGCGCATTCTCATGGACATAGTCCTTTTGACTGCCAGAGAGAATGATTCTCAGATTGCGGAACCAGTTGGTGAAGTTAAACCCATTGTTTCTAAGCTTTTCTTTCTCAGCGAAAACGTTGAAGTTGAAGTTGGACTTAGCCATTTGATCTACAATATTTGCAAGTACAAATTAGACTATGTTCATGATAACTAGTTCAACTTAATCAAATTACTAGATGAACTCCCGCTAAATTCAACATCCCTCAAGTTGTTTAGTGAACACGATCCAAATTCACCACACCTAATCCGATCTTCACGAGAAGAGATGTGGCTTCAATGGTGGACAACGAAGTGTCGATCATATCATTCATATGACTCATGCTTAACCTTTTGGTTCATGTGTTCCGAGGCCATGTCTGTACATGCTAGGCTCGTCAAGTCAAACCCAAGTATTTCCGCGTGTGCAAAACTGGCTTGCACCCATTGTATGTGAACGTAGAGTCTATAGCACCCGATCATCACGTGATGCTTGCACACGACGAACTTTCGCAACGGTGCATACATGGGGAGAACAAAGTTTTATCTTGATCTTTAAGTGAGGAATCATCTTATAATGCTACCGTCGCGATCTAAGCATAGTAATATAGATAAAAGGATAAACATCACATGCATATAACTTTATGTGACATGGTATAACCAATCTTCACACAATGATCTCCATCTTGTGCATGCCGACATGATCTCCATCACTCCACCATGATTGCCTCCACCACGAATAGCACCTACACCTATTGCTAACTGCTTAGCGATAAAGTGAAGCTATTACATGGCGTATAAGAAGTTGACACACATGTCATACACAATTATAAAGACAACCATATGGCTCCTGCCGTTTGTGTACTCATCGACATGCAAGTCGTGAAACATTACATAACATGATCATCGCATACAATACACACATCACATCTTGGGCCATACCATATCACAGAAAACACTCCCTGCAAAAACAAGTTAGACGCCTCTACTTTGTTGTTGCATGTTTTACGTGGCTTATGGGAGTAGCAAGCTAAGAACGATTCTTATCTACGGAAAGCCACAACGGTGATATTATGGTTGCCAAACTCCGGTGTAAATCCCATGACAACTATAGTGAGAGAAACTGGCATCCACCAGCCGCATGTGTGGAATAAGCCACACGTCAAGTGTGGAGCCGGTCTCATGACGTCGCGTAAGGTTGGCTCGACCGCTTCAATCTCACTATCCGCGTCATAAGAAGAACACAAACAAGAGTCTTGCACAGAAAACATCAACGCCCGCAACAACCATGTTGCGTTACTCGTGAAACACATCTACGCATAGATCTAGCTCGATACCCTCGAAGGGTTTCGCAAAGATAGTAAATCAAAAAAATTCTACGGATGCGAACGGGAAAGCCAAGATCTAATCTAGGAGATGCAAACAACGAGGGGGATTATATGAGATCTTTATACCCTTGAAGATTCGCACAGCGGAACGTTCTTCGGAACGTGGGTGATGTAATCGTACTCGCTTCTCCTCCTCGCGATCCGATCCGATCCGATCTAACACCGCAAGTGGCGATGCCTCCGAGAGATGCACACGTGCGGCACCTCAATGTCTCTTCCTTCCTCGGTCCAGCAAGTATGGTGGAGATACGGATTGGATATACAACGCGACGATGCGGTGCAAGTGGTGGAGAGTTTCTGCAGCAGGGCTTCGCCTACATGCAGTCGGGAGGGAGAGAGAGAGAGGAGGGCAGCAGGGCGGCTAGGGCTTGAGGAGGAGGTTTAGGAGGGGGTGCGCTCCCAACCCTCTTTATATAGAGGGGTGTGCGGCCAGCCCTTGCCCCTCCCCCAAGCCCTAGGGCCGGCGGCCAAGGAGGGAGGAGTGGGGGGCAAGTTTCCCCCCTTCTAGAACCTCTCCTAGGGTTTTGCCCTAGGTTGGCCGGCTGGGCCCTATGGGGCCTTGTGCCCCTGGACCAATGCGTCTAGGTCACTCCCTCATAGGCCCATGCCCCCTCCCGGCAGGTGGGACCATGTTGGTCCCCTTCCGGAAGGTTCTAGAAGCTTCCGATACAATACCGATTAACCCGAAACAATTCCGAACTCCAAAAATTGCATTGCCTTATATGAATCTTATTCTCCGGACCATTCCGGAAACTCTCGTGATGTCCCGGATCCCATCCGAGACTCCGAACAAAAACTCATAAACCAATTATCCAATCTATCCTAGCGTCGAGACACATTAAGTGTGTGACCCTTCGGGTTCGAGAACATGCCGACATGATCTTCTATCAATAATCAACAGCGGGGTCTGGAAACCCATATTGACTCCCACACATTCATAGATGATCATATCGGATGAACCACGATGCCAGGATTCAGATGATCATATCGGATGATCATATCGGATGATCACATCCGACTTGGGATGGACAAATCCCATCTCGATACATACAACCCAACAGGTACTTTCCGATCACCTGAGAGACACCTTTATGATCACCCTCCCATAGGATGACGTTTGATGACCTCAAAGCTTTCTTCCAATACCAGGGAGTTTTATTATCTCATGGTCTAAGGAATACAATATTTGACATAAGAAAAGCTTCGCAAATATGAACACGATGACACGATCTAATTGCTCCGCTTAGTTTGGGTCTGTCCATCATGTCATTCTCCCAATGATATGATCTCATTATTAATCGACAACTCATGTCTATGGTTAGGAAACCTTAACCATCATTAATCAATGAGCTAGTCCATAGAGGCATACTAGGGATACGGTGTTGTTCACAAACCACACAAGTATTAAAGTTTCTGCTTAATGCAATTCTAGCATGGAATATAAACTTTATCACGAACAAGAATTATAATAATAACATCTTTATTATTTCCTCTAGGGCATAATTCCAACACCTAGTACATTATGCAACCATTCCAACTTGTTATGACACATTCATGTACCCTTCCCCTCCAGAGTGCCGGACCTTCCGGAACCTTCTAGAATATTCCCGATGAAAACACCAGAACCATTCTCCAACCCCGAAACAGGACTTTCCTTATATGAATCTTATTCTCCGGACCATTCTGGATCTCCTCGTGATATCCCGGATCCCATCCGAGACTCCGAACAACATTCGGTCTCTTACTCATCATTCCATAACTACTCAACAACATCGAATCCTTAAGTGTGTCTCCCTACGATTCGTGAATTCTGCGGACATGATCGAGACACTTCTTCGAACAATAACCAATAGAGGAATCTGGAAATTCATATGGCTCCCACGTATTTCTACGATTACTTTGCGATCGAATGAACCACGTACATACGATACCAATTTCCCTTTTGTCTCACGATAGTTTACTTATCCGAGGTTTTGATCGTCGGTATCTCTGCATACCTAGTTCAACCTCGTTACTGATAAGTACTCTTTTCTCGTTCCCGTGATATGTGATCCCTTGTGAGCCAGTCACATGCTTGCAATCCAATTGGATGACATTCCACCGAGAGGGCCCAGAGTATATCTATCCGTCATATGGATGGACAAATCCCACTCTTGATCCATGTGTCTCAACCAATACTTTCCGAACACTCAATGCCACCTTTATAACCACCCAGTTACGGTGTGGTGTTTGATGTCATCAAAGCATCATTCCGGTGATGGTGATATGCATGATCGCATGGTCGAAGGAATTAGGTTACTATGTATCAGAAAGCATATAGCAATTGAACTATAAAAATGACTTGATCTTTATGCTACGCTTATCTATAGGAGTATGTCCATCATACCATTCTCCTAACGATATGATCTTGTTGTTAACAACATCTCAATGTTCATTATAGGGAAACCACAATCATTTATTAACCAACAAGCTAGTATTATAAAGAGGCTTTACCAGGGACTCTAATTTAGTTTACAAATCACACAAGTATTAATGTTTCCTTGTTAATACTGTTATAGCATGAATGTAAACATTTATCATAAACACAAAGATATAATAATAACTACATTTATTATTGCCTCTAGGGCATATCTCCAACAGTCTCCCACTTACACTAGAGCCAACTAATCTAGATTACATGGTAATATACCGAACACCCATGGCAGTTTGGTGTTGGTCATGTTTTTCCCTCGGGAGAGGTTTAGTCAACGGATCCGCCACATTCAGATCTATGTGTACTTTGCAAATCTTTATGTCACCATCTTGGACATGTTCTCGAATAGCGTGAAAACGTAGCTTGATATGCTTCAGCTTCTTGTGTGACCTTGGTTCTTGCGCATTGGCTATGGCGCCCATGTTATCACAGTAGATAGACATTGGGTCCAACGCACTTGGAACCACACCGAGCTCTGTAATGAACTCCTTCATCCATATCGCTTCTTGTGAAGCCTTTGAAGCAGCTATGTATTCCGATTCAGTTGAAGATCTCGCCACAACGCTTTGCTTTGCACTCCTCCATCTAACTGTTGCACCATTCAAAGTAAATACGTATCCATATTGAGATTTAGAATCATCCGGATCGGTGTTCCAACTAGCATCGGTGTAACCATTAACAACGAGATGTTCATCACCTCCATAAGAAAGAACCATATCCTTAGTTCTTCTCAAGTACTTAAGGATGTTTTTAACCGCTGTCCAATGATCCACTCCTGGATCACTTTGATATCTGATAGTCAAACTAACAGCATATGCAATGTCGGGTCTAGTACATAGCATGGCATACATTAGAGATCCTATGACTGAGGCATAGGGAGTCTTACTCATCCTTTCTCTATCTTCTGCCGTTGCTGGACTTTGAGTTTTACTCAAGGTCGTATTGGGCAACATGGGCAAGAATCCTTTCTTGCTATCCTCCACTCCAAACCTCTTTAGAACTTTCTCCAAATATGTACTTTATGACAATGATATTAGGCGTCTCGATCTATCTCTATAAATCTTTATGCCTAATATGTAAGCTGCTTCGCCAAGATCTTTCATTGAAAAACTATTATTCAAATATTCCTTAACACTATTAAGAAGGTCTACATCATTCCCAATCAACAATATGTCATCTACATATAGTATTAAGAATGCTACAGAGCTCCCACTCACTTTCTTGTAAATACAAGCTTCTCCATAAGTTTGTATAAAACCAAAACTTTTGATTACCTTATCAAAACGTTGATTCCAACTTCGGGATGCTTGCTTCAATCCATATATGGACCGTTGAAGTTTGCATACCTTGTTAGCATATTTAGGATCGACAAAACCTTTGGGTTGCATCATATACAACTCTTCATCAATGTCTCCATTGAGGAACGTTGTTTTGACATCCATTTGCCATATCTAATAATCGTAATATGCAGCGATTGCTAACAAAATCCTCACAGACTTTAGCTTCGCTACTGGTGAGAAATTCTTATCGTAGTCAACTCCTTGAATTTGTTGAAACCCTTTTGAGACAAGTCGAGCTTTATAGACAGTAACATTACCATCAACATCTGTTTTCTTCTTGAAAATCCATTTGTTCTCGACAGCCTTCCGGCCATCCGGTAAGTCCACCGAAGTCCATACTTGGTTTTCGTACATGGATCCAATCTCGGATTTCATGGCTCCTTGCCATTTATTGGAATCTGGGCTCATCATCGCTTCCTCATATGTCGCAGGGTCATCGGTGTTATCCACCATCATGACATTCATAACGGGATCATACCAATCAGGAGTGGTACGAGTTCTCGTTGACCTGCGAGGTTCTGTAGCAACTACAACCGAAGTTTCGTGATCATCATCATTAGCTTCCTCTCTTATTGCTGCAGGCACCACAGGAAGTTCTTCCGGTGCTGCGCTACTCGCAAGTTCGAGAGAAGGTTCGACAACCTCGTTGAGTTCTACTTACCTTCCAGTCACTTATTTTGAGAGAAATTCCTTCTCTAGAAAGGATCCATTCTTGGCAACGAAGATTTTGCCTTCGGATCTATGATAGAAGGTATACCCAATAGTTTCCTTTGGGTATCCTATGAAGACGCATTTTTCCGCTTTGGGTTCAAGCTTGTCCGGCTGTAACTTCTTTACATAGGCTTCGCAACCCCAAACTTTAAGGAACGACAATTTAGGTTTCTTCCCAAACCATAGTTCATACGGTGTCGTTTCAACGGATTTATATGGTGCCCTATTTAAAGTGAATGCGGTTGTTTCTAATGCATAACCCCAAAATGATAGCGGTAAATCTGTAAGTGACATCATAGAATGAACCATATCCAAGAGAGTTCGATTACGACGTTCGGACACACCATTACGCTGTGTTGTTCCTGGCGGTGTCAATTGTGAAAGTATTCCGCATTTCTTCAAATGCTCGCCAAACTCGTAACTTAGATATTCACCTCCACGATCAGAACGTAGAAATTTAATCTTCTTGTTACGTTGATTCTCCACCTCACTTTGAAATTCCTTAAACTTCTCGAAAGTTTCGGACTTATGTTTCATGAAATAGATATACCCATATCTACTCAAGTCATCCGTCAAGGTAAGAACATAACGATAACCACCGCGCCATTCTACACTCATTGGACCACACACATCGGTATGTATAATTTCCAATAAGTCCGTAGCTCGCTCCATCATACCAGAAAATGGAGTCTTAGTCATTTTACCCATCAGACATGCTTCACATATTTAAAGTGATTCGAAATCAAGTGATTCAAGAAGTCCATCGGAATGGAGTTTCTTCATACGCTTCACTCCAATGTGACCAAGACGACAGTGCCACATATAGGTCGAGTTATCGCTCGATTTCAAACGTTTAGCTTCAATGTTATTAATATGTGTATTTCCACTATCGAGATTTAATAAGAATAGACCATCTATCAAAGGTGCATGTGCATAAAACATATTACTCATATAAATCGAACAACCATTATTCTCGGACTTAAACAAGTAACCGTCTCGTAATAAACAAGATCCCGATATAATGTTCATGCTTAACGCAGGCACCAAATAACAATTATTTAAGTATAAAACTAATCCTGATGGTAGATGAAGAGGTAGCGTGCCGACCGCGATCACATCAACCTTTGATCCATTTCCTACGCGCATCATCACCTCGTTCTTCACTAGCTTCCGTTTATTCTGCAGCACCTGTTTCGAGTTACAAATATGAGCAACCGAACCAGTATCAAATACCCAGGCACTACTACGAGTACTAGTAACATACACATCAATAACATGTATATCGGATATACCTTTCTTCTTGATGTTGCCGTTCTTCAAATCCGCCAAGTACTTTGGGCAATTCCGCTTCCAGTGACCTTCTCCCTTGCAGTAAAAGCACTCGGTATCAGGCTTAGGTCCAGCCTTGGTCTTCTTCGTCGGTGAGGTAACTTTCTTACCACCCTTCTTGAAGTGTCCCTTTTGCTTAGACTTGCCTTTCTTGAATTTGGTGATCTTATTGACCATCAACACTTGGTGCTCTTTCTTGATCTCCACTTCTGCAAATTTTAACATTGAGAAGAGTTCTGGTAACTGCCTGTTCATGCTTTGCATATTGTAGTTCATCACAAAGTTCTTGTAACTTGGTGGTAGTGATTGGAGGACACGGTAAATCCCCAAAGCATTAGGAATCACTATACCCAAGATTTGAAGTTTGTTTGCGTGCCCAGACATCTTAAGCACATGCTCACTGACGGAGCTGCCCTCTTCCATCTTGTAGTTAAAGAACTTTTCAGAAGCCTCATAGCTCTCAACTGCCGCGTGAGTCTCAAAAATCAATTTGAGTTCACGGACAATATCATGTGGTCTGAATTCTCAAACCTTTTAAAGCTCGATTCTAAACCATACAAGATAGCACCTGTGGAGTCTCGAGTCTTAGAGCGAGGTAAACATTCTTTACTTCATCGGTAGCGATGGCAGTGGGTCACCAGTGCATCCAAAGACATAGGTCAAATTACCAGCATTGAGGACAATCCTCAAATTGCGGAACCAATCCACGAAGTTGCTTCCATTGTTTTTCAACTTTTCTTTCTCTAGGAGCGCATTAAAATTGATGGTAGGGGCTGCCATTGATCTACAACATATTTGCAATAGTTTAGACTAAGTTTATGACAAACTGAGTTCTAATTAACAGTTAAATTAATCTAGGTGAACTCCCACTCAAAACAATATCCCTCACATTGTTTTAGTGATCACACGAACCAAATCCACCACACCAAAACCGATCATCGCGAGAGTTGATGTAGCTTCAATGGCGAACAATCGACATGTTCATCATATCTACTATATGATTCATGCTTTACCTTTCGGTGATCCGTGTTCCGAGACCATGTCTGTACATTCTAGGCTCGTCAAGATCAAACCTTAGATTCCGCATGAGCAAATCTGGCTTGCTCATGTTGTATACACTTGCAGAATCTAACACACCCGATCATCACGTGGTGCTTCGAAACAACAAGCTTTAGCAACGGTGCTTACTAAGGATGAACACTTTAGAACTTGAAATTCATGTGCATGAGGGATCATCTTATAATGCTACCGTAGTTAACTAAGCAATACAAGATGCATAAAGGATTAACATCACATGCAATTCATAATATGTGATATGATATGGCCTTTCTTCTTTGTGCTTCCGATCTCCATCTTCAAGCACGAACATGATCTCCATCATCACCGGCGTTGCATCAAGGTCAATGACGCTGCTCCATGATTGTCTTCCATCAACTTCAACTATTACAACTACTTTGAATAGACACGCGGGTCTTAACATAAATTAAAGACAACCATATGGCTCCTGCCGGTTGCCGACTTACAATAAGGACCATTGCATACATCAAATATAATCACAATCATGGCCATATCACATCACAGCACATCCCTGCAAAACAAAGTTAGACGCCTCTAATCTCTTTGCATATTTTACGTGGTTTGGGGCTTTTAATAAGTGTCGATCTAACTTACGAACAAGAACCACAACGTTGATGTTTGAACTATCAAGTGCCCATTGTAAATTGGATCTATACTATAATGGGAGAGAGACACCAAGAAGCCACTTATGCAATACAAGTTGCATGTTGAGCGTGGAGCAAGTCTCATGAACGATGTCATGTAAGGTTAGTCCGGGCCGCTTCATCCCATCATACCGCAAGATGCAAAGTACACAAGAAGCAATTGATAATAAAAGCACCACCGCCTGGAATGACCATTGTGTTCTACTGCAGGCAACAGATCTACATATAGACACGGCTCGATACCACCGTAGGGATTCGTAGCATGGAAAACAAAAATTTCTACCGATACAAACAAACAAGCCAAGATCTATCTACTAGATTGTAGCAACGAGTCGATGGAATAACTCACCGAAGATTCCAAAGTGTTTAACGAGAGCGGATTCTCGTGGGTGATGTAGTCGTACTCTTGCGATCTCAAGATCGTAGACGATCCTTCCCAAGCGTTAGCAGCGCTCCGCAATGGTCACACGTTCGGATTCGATGAAGACCTTCCTCTCCTTGTTCCAAAGAAAATGGAGGTTGTAGCACTCTCGCGATTCCCAAAGACAATGGCGTGGTACCGGAAGTAGAGGGGAGATCTCGCAGGGCTTCGCCTTAAGCCGGAGCGAGTATGGTGGACTATGAGAGAGGCCTCGGTGATCTAGGGTTTAGACACACCAAGGAGAGGGAGCTAGGCCGACGGCTAGGGAAAGTATAAGACCCAACTCAACGGCTTGGGATAAACCCTAGGGCGGCGACGGCGACTTGGTGGCCGGCGGCTAGGGTTAGGGTTTGGTGGGGCAAGGTGTAGATCTAGAGGGGCAGCCCTGCCCCTCCTTTTATAGGTTGGAGGGCGCGACCAAGGGGAGGGGAGTCCTCCCCCAACTCGGCCTCCTTGGCCGGCGGTGGAGGGAGAGGAACTCCTCCCCAAGTAGGTTTCCTACTCTCCCTCCACCAAGCAAACCTGCTGTTTGACTTTTCAAATTGGCTTTTGACTTTTCAAATTAGGATTTGATTTATCCCTTTATTTTGCTCAGCGATGACACCTAGTACATGATGCAACCATTCCAACTTGTTATGACACATTCATGTACCCTTCCCCTCCGGAGTGTCGGACCTTCTGGAACCTTCTAAAACATTCCCGATGAAAACACAGGAATCATTCTCCAACCCCGAAATAGGACTTTCCTTATATGAATCTTATTATCCGAACCATTCTGGATCTCCTCGTGATATCCCGGATCCCATTCGAGACTCCGAACAACATTCGGTCTCTTACTCATCATTCCATAACTACTCAACAACATCGAATCCTTAAGTGTGTCTCCCTACGGTTCGTGAATTATGGGGACATGATCGAGACACTTCTTCGAACAATAAACAATAGAGGAATCTGGAAACTCATATGGCTCCCACATATTTCTACGATTACTTTGCGATCGAATGAACCACTTACATACGATACCAATTTCTCTTTGTCTCACGATAGTTTACTTATCCAAGCTTTTGATCGTCGGTATCTCTGCATACCTAGTTCAACCTCGTTACTGATAAGTACTCTTTTCTCGTTCCCGTGATATGTGATCCCTTGTGAGCCAGTCACATGCTTGCAAGCCAATTGGATGACATTCCACCGAGAGGGCCCAGAGTATATCTATCCGTCATATGGATGGACAAATCCCACTCTTGATCCATGTGTCTCAACCAATACTTTCCGAACACTCAATGCCACCTTTATAACCATCCAGTTACGGTGTGGTGTTTGATGTCATCAAAGCATCCTTCCGGTGATTGTGATATGCATGATCTCATGGTCGAAGGAATTAGGTTACTATGTATCAGAAAGCATATAGCAATTGAACTATAAAAATGACTTGATCTTTACGCTACGCTTATCTATAGGAGTATGTCCATCATACCATTCTCCTAACGATATGATCTTGTTGTTAACAACATCTCAATGTTCATGATAGGGAAACCACAATCATTTATTAACCAACAAGCTAGTATTATAAAGAGGCTTTACCAGGGACTCTAATTTAGTTTACAAATCACACAAGTATTAATGTTTCCTTGTTAATACTGTTATAGCATGAATGTAAACATTTATCATAAACACAAAGATATAATAATAACTACATTTATTATTGCCTCTAGGGCATATCTCCAACAGTGCAGCCAACAAGTGACAGGTTACCAGCACAACCTCCATAAGGGTTTTAAGACTCTAGAGCAGGCACAAAAATCCTACTCTGAGTTCTTAGCAAAGCGTCCATAGAAGGCACAGTCGTCGCAACATATGAACATCAATTTCACTTCACTGCCATCAGTTCATCAACAAGTTCGTCGACATGAGTAGTTTCCACCTATAGGGGGTTCAAGTATGATCAAAGACATCATTATTGTCGGCTTGATCATGTGGATTGTCTACTACCAGTTGCTCTGAATCATGTGAAATATCATGTAAGCTCTTAAACCCTGATGAGTAGTTGGTGAGCTCACCATTTTGCCATGCGAGTAACCATATCGGGCCGGATGTGGGCTCCCAAACGTGCAACTTTGCACCAACCGAGCCCAACCTGGGAAACCAAACAAAGTGACCATATGGGCACTCAAAGTGGGGAAACAAAAAAACAGGCAACCAAATAAACTGCCCATCCTAGCCCGAGGTGAATCTCCTCCCATGCAGCATCTAGTGGGCCAAGTTGCAAAAACGTGAAATTCTAGCCCAAGTAAACAAACACGCCCTAAGGTTCCAAAATATGAAGCATGGTTGATGTGAGGCACCAACGATAGTAGTGGTGCGTATACAACGTGTGTGAGCACCGATTCATCAAATCGAATGTCTTAGAAGAGACCGAGGGTGTATCTTTCTCATATGGTGATGTGAATCCCTACTATAGGAGATCTTCATGTTTAAGTACGATAGGAGACATGGCTGGAGAAGTTCAAAGTTATCACCAAGTCCACCACTATGATCTCTATGTTGCCATCAGTGTTCTCAGTGGATTGGATCCTCGTACCCCACGAATTACAATAGTCGTCTAGGGGATTCTAAGACGGTTAGTAACCATTCATATTAAAATATCATTTTATAATGTCTATCATGTTAATAGGGATCGTGATGATGTGTGAGTGGCCATCACTACCTAAGGGAATTGCACGATGAATAAGTCATCCATGGTATATCTATATATTATTGCAAAGTTTCCTCCCCCCTGACCCCCCAACCTAGGGCCAGCGATGCGTCCAGGCTGGTGCCCTAAGGGATTGGGGGTTGACTTGTGGCTCGGTGCTCATGAGGTGTTGCCTAATTGAATCTGAAACGAAAAGGGTATTTGTGGATGAATTTGAAAATACATACGACCGTCATATACTTGGTCCGCTGGAAATGTGTGGTGCTAAATGGATGGCAATGCAACGGAAGCTACCACCTCCACGTCATAAACATGCACAAAATTTTGACCATAACACTCTATTTTTAAATATAGTATTCCCTGTTGGAATTTGGTGTATATTGGGCTGCTGGCCTATTAGACAAATTCTGAAATTCTCTTTGGCCCACTTGTATATGGCAGCATATGACTGTGCTAGTGGTGCTAAAGTTTAGTCCCACATTGCTAGTTGAAGGGGAGTTGGACCACCTTATATAGTAGAGTGTTGTACCACTCACTAAGGTGTGACAAGAAGAGTAGCCCTCGCGCACTCCTCCTCCGACGCCGCCCGCCTCGCCACGCCTCGTCACGATGCGCGCGCGCTGCGGGTTGCGAGAATCTCACCAAGCCGAGCTTTATTTTGTTGGTTGGGAAAACTTATTATGAGTCATTAACGGACGCGTTAATTACAGCCGTTTCCAGTTTTTATGGACGTGGCTGTTACCGACTCGGACGTGGGCTGAGCCCACAATCTTCCTAACCTGCACTATATAAGCGTCCAGGCTAAACCTAATCGGCACCGTATCAATACACACACGTGCCTACCCTCCAGAACTTTGCGCCGCCGCTTTCGTCTTCTCCATCCCGGCATGCATGCACCGCATCAGACGAGGGTCTCCGGAACCCCGCCTCGTGAACACAGACGGTGAGGGGCGATCAGGTTTTTGCGAAGCGCTCAAGAGCGACTACTGGCAACCATGACATCGTCCGACGGCGAGTTCCCGAACGACGAATTCTTCCCGGACGTGAGCGACCTCTTCGACAACCTCAACATGGGTGACGCTGCTGCAACCCCTGCGGCTGCTATTCAGCCTACATCGTATGCGATCTCAATTTTTCTCTTTCAGATTATGCTAGAGTTCTTTGTTCTAGCGTTTGGTGTAGATGTGATAGGTTTATCTCCTATAGATGTAATCTATTCATCTACTTTGTTGATCTGCATAATTGGTTTTAGTACCGTTTGTATGATCATGATTTATCAGTTTATTATTCGGATTAAATCATATGGATTATTGCTTATATTTCCAACAATCCAAAAACCTGATTATAGGCAAGTGAATTCCACTGGTGTAGACACGGCTACTAGGCCGCCTCCTTTTGATGGCATGCACTATAAGAGATGGCGCAAGAGAGCAGTTCTCTGGTTTGAAAACCTAAACTGCTATAGCGCCACTCTTGGCAAGCCTAAAGGAGATCTTTCTGCTGAGCAGGAAGCAAGCTTTAAGAAAGCCGATACCATGTTTATGGCGGCTTTGTTCAGTGTTCTTGGGGACAACATTGTTGACCCTTATATGTCATTTGATAATGGCAAGGACGCGTGGGAAGCGCTCGAGGCCAAGTTTGGGGTCTGGGACGCTGGCACTGAGTTGTATGTCATGGAGCAATTCTATGACTACAGGATGGTTGATGAGCGCTCAAGTGTTCGAGGCCAAGTTTGGGGTCTGGGACGCTGGCACTGAGATACAATCACTTGCCAAAGAACTTGAGCAGTTCAAGTGTTCCTTACCGGACAAATTTGTGGCTGGTGGCATTATTGCCAAGCTTCCTCCTTCGTGGAGGAACTTTGCTACTTCTCTGAAACATAAGAGACAAGAGTTTTCCGTTACGGATCTCATTGGGTCTCTTCATGTGGAAGAGAAGGCGAGATCAAAGGACAAAACTGCTCGAGGACTTGAGGGAAGTTCTACTGCCAATTTAGTGTAGAGGAAAAACTTCCAATCCCACAAGTTCATGAATAAGAACAAAACTTAAGGAAAGGGAAATTTTGATGGCAATAACAAGGCCACGCACTCAACCAACTTCAAGAAGAAAAATGATAAGAGGAAAGGCTCTTGCCACGTCTGTGGTGATCCTGGTCATTGGGCTCCTAGCTGCCCTAATCGCTTTGACAAGCGTCAACATGGGAACAGCAGCAATGCTGCTAATGTTGTTATTAGCGATACTGAGATGAAGGATGCTGGGTACGGTATTTTACCTACTATCTTTTCAGTATGTCATTCTCCTGATTGGTGGATAGACACGGGTGTTAATACACATGTATGTTCTGATATTTCCATGTTTTCCTCTTATCAGGTCTCAAGGACCTCTTCCGTGTTGATGGGAAATGGCTCACGTGCTTATGTTCATGGTGTTGGTACGGTAAATCTGAAGTTTACTTCGGGAAAGACCGTACAGCTGAAGAATGTGCAGCACGTTCCCTCCATCAATAAGAATCTCGTCAGTGGTTCGCTTTTATGTCGAGATGGCTTTAAGTTGGTGTTTGAGTCCAATAAAGTTGTAATTTCTAAGTATGTACAATTTGTTGGAAAGGGTTATGAGTGCGGAGGTCTGTTCCGCTTGTCTTTATCAGACTCATGTACTAAAGTTATTAATCATGTTTGCAATGATAATGAGTCCAATGTTTGGCATTCACGACTCTGTCATATTAACTTTGGTTGCATGACGCGGCTAGCCAATATGAGTTTAATTCCGAAATTTACCACTGTCAAAAGTTCTAAGTGCCAAGTTTGTGTGCAAGCAAAGCAACCCCGCAAGTCTCATACGACTGCAGAACCGAGAAACTTAGCACCGCTAGAACATATACATTCAGATCTTTGTGAGATGAATGGTGTGTTGACAGAAGGTGGAAAAAAATACTTTATGACGTTGATTGATGACTCCACTAGATACTGCTATGTTTATCTTCTGAAATCTAAAGATGAAGCTTTGAACTACTTCAAAATCTATAAAGCTGAGGCAGAAAACCAACTTGATCTTAAAATCAAGCGTCTAAGGTCGGATTGTGGTGGAGAGTACTTTTCAAACAAAATTGATTTATTCTATATGGAACACGGTATTACACATGAGAGGACGCCTCCCTACTCACCTCAGTCAAATGGGGTGGCCAAAAAAAAGAACCGCACTCTAACTGATTTGGTTAACGCCATGTTAGATACATCGGGTCTTTCCAAGGAATGGTGGGGGGAGGCGCTAATGACTGCATGTCATGTCCTAAACCATGTTCATGTAAAGGATAAAACCATGACTCCATTTGAGGAATGGGAAAAGACAAGGCTTAAACTCTCTTACTTACGAACTTGGGGTTGTTTGGCGAAAGTCAATATTCCAATACCCAAGAAGCGAAAGCTTGGACCAAAAACCGTTGATTGTGTTTTTCTGGGATATGCTTTTCATAGCATTGGCTATAGATTTTTGATAGTAAAATCTGAGGTATCTGACATGCATGTTGGTACAATTATGGAGTCGAATGATGCGACTTTATCTGAGGACATCTTTCCTATGAAAGGTATGTCTAGCTCATCAAATCAGGAGATGACTAGTTCATCTAATCAGGAATTTTCTATAATTCCTGAACCCACTATGCCGATAAAACACTCTGATGATCCTGTGGAGGATGACAATGAAGCTCCCAAAAGGAGCAAGAGACAAAGGACTGCAAAGTCATTTGGTGATGATTTCATTGTGTACCTTGTGGATGATACTCCCACTTCTATTTCAGAAGCCTATGCATCTCAAGATCTCGACTCTTTGGAAGGAAGTTGTCAAGCGAGATGGACTCCATCTTAGCTAATGGTACTTGGGAAATCACCGATCGTCCTTATGGTCAGAAACACTGTGGGATGTAAATGGGTGTTCAAGGAAAAGCTTAGACCTGATGGTACTATTGAAAAGTACAAGGCATGTCTTGTGGCTAAGGGTTATACCCAAAAGGAAGGTGAAGACTTCTTTGATACCTACTCACCTGTAGCCAGATTGACCACTATTCGAGTACTACTTTCCTTGGCTGCCTCACATGGTCTTCTCGTTCATCAAATGGACGTTAAGACAACTTTTCTAAATGGAAAGCTAAATGAGGAAATTTATATGGAGCAACCTGATGGACTTGTAGTAGATGGTCATGAAGGAAAGGCGTGTAAGTTAGTGAAGTCTTTATATGGTCTTAAGCAAGCTCCTAAACAGTGGCACGAGAAGTTTGAAAGAACTTTAACTACTGAAGGCTTTGTTGTGAACGAAGCTGACAAATGTGTGTACTATCGCCATGGTGGGGGCGAGGGAGTTATTATGTGTCTCTATGCTGATGACATATTGATATTCGGGACCAACCTCGCTGTTATCGAGGAGGTCAAAGAGTTCCTATATCGCTGCTTTGAGATGAAGGACTTGGGAGTGGCTGATGTAATCTTAAACATCAAGCTACTAAAGGATGACAATGGTGGGATTACATTGCTTCAGTATCACTATGTGGAAAAGATATTGAGTGGCTTCGGGTATAGCGACTGCAATTCTTCTCCAACGCCTTATGATTCGAGTGTGCTACTTCGAAAGAATCGAAGGAATGCTAAAGATCAATTGAGATATTCTCAAATTATTGGCTCGCTCATGTATCTAGCCAGCGCTACTAGACCTGACATCTCCTTTGCTGTAAGCAAACTGAGTCGATTTGTGCAAATCCTGGAGATGATCATTGGCATGCTCTTGAAAGAGTTTTGCGCTATTTGAAAGACACTGCGAGTTATGGTATTCACTATACTGGGTATCCACGGGTACTTGAAGGTTATAGTGATTCAAACTTGATATCTGATGCTGATGAGATTAAGGCCACAAGTGGTTATTTGTTTACACTTGGTGGTGGCGTTGTTTCCTGGAAGTCTTGCAAGCAGACCATCTTAACAAGGTCAACTATGGAAGCAGAACTCACAGCATTAGACACAGCCACTGTTGAAGCAGAGTGGCTTCGTGAGCTCTTGATGGACTTATCTGTGGTTGAAAAACCAATACCCGCCATCCTGATGAACTGTGATAATCAAACCGTGATCGTCAAAGTAAACAGTTCTAAGGATAATATGAAGTCATCAAGGCATGTGAAGAGGAGATTGAAATCTGTCAGAAAATTGAGAAACTCCAGAGTTATTGCGTTGGATTATATCCAAACATCTAAGAACCTGGCAGATCCCTTCACAAAGGGTTTATCACGCAGTGTGATAGATAATGCATCGAGGGAGATGGGTTTGAGACCCACGCTATGAGTTGATCCCAGTGGCAACCCACTTTATGTGATCGGAGATCCCGTGAATTAGAGTTGGGAGACAAGCTGTTGGTCAGCTGAGAGGAGAGTATTCCCATATTATATTTACATCTTCATAAAGATGCAATACTCTCTTAATCTGCATGACAGGTTGATATTTATCTTAATGTGTTCCAAGTGGCTTTTATAAGCGGAGATGTTGTGCTGCAGAACATCTCTTGAGGAACACACCTATGTGAGTCTGACTGTTAAACTTCGCAGTCCGTGAGAGTTGGGTGCTCTCTAATAAACTCATGAAAGGCCCTGGAGTATGACGCATAAGCTCCAAACCGCGGGGAAGTCGACGGTAGCCCTGTACCGGTCAAGATTTTATGTGAAACTAGCGCGCAGAAAACTAGTAGTTCAAGGCATAGTCCACTATTTAAGTTGCTAGCTAGTGTAGCATGAAGTTTAACGTGGAAGTTCAACTTAACAGTCTCCACTACATACTGGTATATAAAACAATGTTCTGGAAGAAAAATGATGTGATGTGCCAATGAGACTTTGTGGGGGATTGTTGGAATTTGGTGTATATTGGGCTGCTGGCCCATTAGACAAATTCTGAAATTCTCTTTGGCCCACTTGTATATGACAGCATATGACTGTGCTAGTGGTGCTAAAGTTTAGTCCCACATTGCTAGTTGAAGGGGAGTTGGACCACCTTATATAGTAGAGTGTTGTACCACTCACTAAGGTGTGACAAGAAGAGTAGCCCTCGCGCACTCCTCCTCCGACGCCGCCCGCCTCGCCACGCCACGCCGGCCCGAATCACGACAGCAGCCATGGTTATGGAAATCTCGCCGAGCCGAGCTTTATTTTGTTGGTTGGGAAAACTGATTATGAGTCAATTAACGGACGCGTTAATTACAGCTTCGCTTTTATGGGCGTGGCATTATCGACTCGACGTGGCGTGAGCCCACGATCTTCCTAACATGCACTATATAAGCGTCACTAAACCTAATCGGCACCGTATCAATACACACGCGTCTACCTCCGAACTTTGCGCGCCGCTTTTCTCCATCCGGCTACGGCATGCACCGCAGATCGACAAGAGGCCTGAACCCCGCCTCGTGAACTTTATGCGGGTGAGGGGCGATCATGTTTTTGGGGAGCGCTCAAGCGCGACTACTGGCAACCACGACATCGTCCGACGGCGAGTTCCCGAACGACGACTTCTTCCCGGACGTGAGCGACCTTTTCGACAACTTCAACATGGGTGACGCTGCTGCAACCCCTGCGCCTGCTATTCAGCCTACATCGTATGTGATCTCAATTTCTCTCTTTCAGATTATGCTAGAGTTCTTTGTTCTATTGATAGGTTTATCTCCTATAGATGTAATCTGTTCATCTACTTTGTTGATCTGCATAATTGGTTTTAGTGCCGTTTGTATGATCATGATTTATCAGTTATTATTCGAATTAAATCATATGGATTATTGCTTATATTTTCAACATTTCCTTCGATTCAAATTAGTTGACTTAAATTTGTCTAGATTCGACTGTATTAAAAAAATATACCTTTAAAAATAATTAATAATAAAAGAAGAGACCAAACATAAAATGGAAAAGTTGGACCTTTTCGACTATGGGGTCGGCTAGCGTGGCAACACATGCCTCTAATGACATTGACACACGATTATCATGGCCTAGCTAAAGCCATGAGCGGAGAAAGTATTCTGAGCGCGCCATGTATGTCCTGAAGATACGTCGACTAAAATATTATCGGCGATGGCAGATGTGGTCGGTAGTGATCGAAACTTCAAAAGACGAAGTTAGGATTGTCGGGTCACACACGTAGGCACAGACGAATGTGGTGGGAAATTGGTGGAAGAGACCGGGACCGAGCCTCGCTGGTGTGTGACTGCGACTAGAATGAACGGTGGCACGAACATTGTCAACCGTTCAGTTGAGAAAGAGGATCAAGAGATACACGTGTGTGCTCGTGTTTTTCTATGAGATCTTTGTTCGTGTATTTTTTCTCAAAGATCTTGTGTGCACATATATATGTATTTTTCTTTTTTGAGAGTTATGTGCATTTTTCTGTCTGAGTTCACGGGCATTGTTTGTATACACTAATGAACAAAAATTTTATTATTTTTGTTCAGAAGTATATGAAATATTTCTTATAATCTCTCAAAATAGATTTTCGTCCCGCTATATTAATATTGCAAGCGATAAGGATTAAGAACACAGCTGAAGTCGACAGCGGCCCAAAAGCAAAGACAAAAAAAAGAGAGAGAAACAAAGAGTGAAATGCATCCACAGTCCTCTAACTTGTTGGCCATGTCCAAAATAATCCTCAAACCTAAGAAATGCACCAATACAATCCCTAATCTCGTTCTATATGTCCACATACGGTCCAAAACTAGACTGGCCTCGTATTTTGCTGACGTGTTGCTGTATCAGCTTATCTGCAGCCCGAATGAACTCGCGTCGTCGTCTTCGGCAAGCCGTACGTGTTTCATCTTCGTCTAAAAAAAGGCAAGTCCTAGTCATAGAAATTCCTGCCGCCGCTATGCTCGATCGCCTCTAGGAGATGGGCACAAAGAGAACCACCTCGATTCCCAATGCCAATTCCTCACTCACTCTCTAGCCGGCCAGTTCCCGCACACGAAGTAGCCCATCCGTCGCAGCGACGCTGTCATCATCCCCGAGACCGGCAGAGCGCGACATCGCCTCTAAGTAGTCATCATGCTCCTCCCCTCCATAGGAATCAAGTTGATACGAGGGATGTATGCCATCGGGTCATCTTCCTCCGCTCCATCCAGTCGTCTTTCCGTGCTCTGCCTTGCTGCGGTGCTCGCCGCCGGTCGCTCCGGGAACCCTCCTACACACGGGGAGAGGAGGGAGGCGGCACACATCGTCGGGATCGTCAGCTTCCGCTCCGGCGACAGGCGCGAGCAGATGACCTGGTCAGCGCACATGACGTGCTCGACACAATGCCCGGTATATAGCGGCGGCTGCAAGAGGATAAGCAAGGGCTGTCGCGAGCTCGGGGGCTAGGCTCGGTTGCGATCAGGCTGTGGCGGTGGTTAGCCTTGAGAGCATGGGGGCTGGGCTTATTGAACAAGAGCAGGGGGTGCGATGTCTCGTCCGCGAGAACATGGGCTGGACTTGGACGCGTGCAGGAGCCGGCGGTGGTCGACCACGAGCACAGAGGGCCTTGCACAGGAGCGGCGGGCACAGGCACGAAGGATAGGCTCGCCCGCGCGGAGGGTATCAACACTCGAGGTGGGGACCCTGCTGCTTGCTAGCTGTTGGTGCTTACCTGCGCCGGCGGCGCCGCGGCGGTCGTGCTCTTTTTGTTCTGCCCGCTCAATAGTGGCGTGGGTGTGTAGGAAATCGCTTATTATCCTGCGTGCGTGAGTGTTGAAGTTTTTTTGTTGAGAGAGAACGATTGTTTTATTTTAACGGGTGAGAGAGAACGATTGTTGAAGTTGAGGTTAAGGAAGCTCACCCGTGGCCACCAGTTCTCGTAGATCCCTGGAGCGCATCATGGCGGTAGGGAACAATGCTGCGGCTACACATCCTGTGCCACGTCATCAATATACGGTCGTGAATCGTACTTTGGATCGTATGTGGATCTATAGAGCAAGATTAGGGACTGTCTTAGCACATTTTCTATGTTCCGGGACTGTTGTGGACATAGCCAACAAGTTAGAGGACCGTAGATGCATTTCACTCGAGAAACAAATGCGCTCCGGATCGATCAACGACGAAGACTCGCGGCCGCTGCGCCCTCCAGAGAAATCGCACCACGCTCTAATGCCTTCGAATTGCCGTGACTACGGCCGCTTTTCCGGCGGTTGGCGCGGCGGCCGGGGAGATTGATTGTGGGAGGCGCCGCCCCGCGAGGGGCGCTGCTGAGTGGAACTGTGGAAGGTCATGGAGTTGCCGCCGGCCATATGAAAGCAGCGTGCGCGGCTTCTAGGCCGGGTGACCCGGGGAGGTGTGGCCCCGTGGGCACGGCTTGGCGTCGGTCACCAGGAGGAGGATGGGTACTGATGCATCCGTCCGTGCTCACCGTAGATGGGGCTGATGAGGAGGTGCCCGGCCGGATCGGATGAATCAACGACGGGCAAGTAGGGCAACAGTGTGGCTCTGTTCGAGTTGGGCGTAACTTTCTCGTATCCTCGCAGGTTTCTGAAATCTGACTCGACTCGAGTAACTAGGGGTGTGGAAATCAGTAAATTTCCTTTGCAGCATTGATATGCCACTGACGATTTTCTTTCCTTTTGCAGATGTGACCATAAGTGGATTGTTTGCTGTTCGAGAAATGGAGTGCTTGATGTGCGATTGTTTTCCGGGTAACATATGAGAGATACTAATCAGGAATTCGGAGTTTCTCTAAGCAATATATCTTGTCCAGTCTGATATTTGTACAGTTTGGTAACAAGTCTATGGATATTTGTGTGTGTATTATTTTCAGTAGATATATAACTTCAAAACCCAATTTTACAGTAATGGACCATAATTTGCATCTGGTTCAGTATGCAAACCTTCCTCACATCATCTCGTTACCATTACTGATTTTCTTTCTCCTGCTTAATTTAAATATGAATCCTGAAGTTGTTCAATGTGTGAACTGGGGCAATAATTGTTTGAAGCAGATTTGTCAATTATAAATTTTACATAACATCTGCATTAACTTTTAGAGTACTACTGTTTGGTGAAGCATAAACAACATGTTCTGGAAATTTCCTTGTTCCACTTTAGTGGAAATTGCTTTGTAATAAGTGAGATCTGATACTACTTTTAGTGGCTAACTTTTTCTTTCTGCCAACTACAGTGTGATATTGATGTTTGATTCTCAGTTTCTCATGTTAGAAATTTGATTCCTTAATCCTTTTGAAAGGGCTAGCTCTGTCTGTTTCTTCTTTTTAAGAGAGAACGTACTGAAAGAAATCAATTCAACATGATTATGTGACCAAATTGATTAACTTAACCTTCTTTTGTTGATTGGGAGTTTTTGGCATGTCATGCTCACTTATGGATATGTGTCTTTTTTTGGACATAGAACAATGACAGTGAAGATATGTGGTGTCGAAATGTTATATATCATGTGTAGTATAAAAGGTATGTCTGCAACTTAACAACACTTTACAAGGACAAACATCATTGAAGGTATTCATTCCTCAAACCAGATACATTTCTGTAAAAAGGAAAAGCAAGATACAGTTTTAAAAAATTCTGATCAAATACAAGCCGTGGGATCTAAAATATCAACAACTGCAAGACACTCTTGAATAAGCGAACTCAAGCATCAAACCTTGATCAGAAAAAAGACCAGGCATTAAGGAACACAAAACACATGGGGCCATATATCAGTTCGTAGCTGTGGTGCAACACATGCAAATGGCAAAAAAGGATGATTTTGGCTTCGGCTTTTCTTTGCTCCTAGGAGAACTAACCGCGGTGCTGTCCTTTGGAACTGGTTCTTGTTCCTTCAACGGCGACCATGTACCAACCCTGTCCTCTGTCATTATGCTATGAAGTGGTTTATTGTTTCTGGCACACTGATTTGGTTCTCTGAAGGCTCCTTCGGATGGCTCCCTGGGGCTCAACAGTGGACTCTTCTCAGATTCTTCCACAGCTTCTTCTTTGGCTTGCATCAGAGCGACCTTGACCACAGGGATATCCTTGACTACTTTGATATGTTGTTCACTAGAATAGCTTAATGAGTTGATGCTTTCTGTACTCAGAAGCAATGGAGTCTCTTCACCAGCATCTCTTCCTAGGGTTGGTTCCTGGAGCAGACACTGTTCCTCATTAGACTTATCAGTATTTGCACTGACTTTCTTTTGTCTCGATTCTGCAGCAAAGCCTCCATTCCCTGCGACTTTCTCCTGATTAGATTCAGATGTAAAAAATGTAGTTGTAGCAGATGCACCTTCTCTCTTCTTGTTTAACACATCAGGGAAGGTTAATTCTGTCGTTGAATTGCATTCCACCATCTGCAAGCAAGTGGTCAGAGTCTCGCTGTTTTCAAATTTGACAACTTCAGGTTCTTCAAGCAGTACCTGCTGAGGCTGATCACACTGTGAGTTGTTCATACTTTCTTGTGTATATACACTCTTTGCTTCATATGTGGAGGTGGTGGTCCCTTCATTACTATCTGAGCTAGCAGGTTTTATATCTTTCTCCACTGAATTTTCTACTCGTTCAAGAGCAGATGATGTGGCCATCGTAAGTGCAGCTAGTTCTTCTACGATGACTCCTTCCTGTACCTTTTCTTCATTCAAAATAGGAAGAGGGCCAGATAATGGTGGATCTAAACCTGTAAAATCTTCTCCATGGACCTTGAAGGTACTGACGAAGTCATGGATACCATCAGATGTCTTATCTCCCTCAAAATTATCTGCTTCATTCTTGTCTGCAACATCTTTCTCAGCATTCCCCCCCTGTTCTTTCTGTGTTATTTCAATTACAGTAGGATCCGTTGCTGCACTTATAGAATCCGACATCTCTCCTTCGACAGCTATACTCAGTTCATCTATCTGAAATTCCTTGCCATTTTTTGGACTGGGATCTTCAAAAGCTGACTGAAATGGGGAAACAGCTTCACCAGTATCTTCCTCCTGATTTTCCAACCCATGGATATTCTTGTATTCTTCTAGTACTTCATGATCACTTCCAATCACAGTATCTATTGCTGTAGTTTTGCAGCTTTTGCTTTTGCCCATTTCAAAAATGTCATTCTTGGACGTTTCTTGTTTGGTGTCATCTACTGGTTGCACATATGATGGGTTGCCTCTTTTTCTAGGCTCGTCTTTGATAAAGATCTCCTTAGTCTCAGCATCATGATAATCAGTGAGAATTGATTCTGTTGATGATTTAGTCTCTCCTTGGACCGACGATGGTGTTGGCAGATCATATACTGTTGACACCCCAGCTTCTCCTTCTAGGTTTTCAACTGTATCTTCCGCAACTAGATTACCACCCACCACTGCAACTTCTTGACTGCAAGATTCCTCCTCATCTTCTGGCAGACTTTCAATGTTTTCCTCTAATAGTGTGGGCGGATTTGCTAAGGTACTTTCTTCACTTTCCTCTGCACTTTCATGTACAAGTTGTTTGAATTTCTCATCGGATGATGAAGTATCTTTGTTGCTTGGTATATCTTCAACTGCGCTGCGGACAGGGCCAACCGCTTCTGTAGAATTGGTAATTGTTTCAGTTTCACCGTCTTGTGTTTCATCACCTGCGCCAGATTAGTTACTTTTATTAGGGGAGCTTCTAGTGCTGTAGAAAAATAAGGGTTATTGCTGAGCAATGCTTAACTTCCTATAATTTTTAGTGTTACGTTATATATATTCTGAAGATCAAGTGTGGGTGGTCATAGAAGGAAGCATAATGTACCTTTTGTGTGGTGGGTTTGCTATGTAGCACTAGCATCTTAGCAAATTTGCACTCTTAAATCCCTAGATTTTTCTTACTATATCATACTGAAATCACCATTTCTGGAATTTTCATAGTAAACCATGCTTTTTAAATGTTTTATACTAAAGCACAACAACCAAATTATAGTGAAAAAAAACCAGGTATGAACCGAATCAGCTGGCTGAACTAACCTTCTTCTGTAGGCAATTTACTGTTTCCATCATCATCTTGTGTCGATCTATAATCCTGAAGTGAACCCTTGTTCTTCTCATCTACATCTTCATTCGCAGCGGAGACTTTTGTTTGATCTGAAGCCATTTTCTCATCTCCACCATTAGAGGTGAGGGGGGCCTTTAATACCTCCGATGAATCTACATCCTTAGTGTCGCCCTTCTCCTTATCTAACATAGACAGAGTAATGAATGATTATAGCTTTCTAGTCGTGATTCAACTCCAAATTGAATTGCACTGAACCTTAACTAGAAATTAACTTGTGTACTAAAAACAATTATTTCTTACCTTTCATGTTGTTGAGATCAGGCGAGCAATCTGAATGGTGCATGGTTTTGTCAAAATCCTTAGCACTCTCCTCCGATGCTAAGATTGCATAAGAAGCAAGTTAGGGAAATGTGTAGACTCATTCCTTGATAGCAGATAGTATTCAGCAACATGCGTACCTTGTTGACCAATAACGTTGTTGTTGCCCATCTCATTGCCCATTACTCTCAGCCCAAGCTCTTAAGTACTAAGACCAATCAGAAGAGTCTTTAAGTTGGCTCAAGCGCAATCTAAGCAGAATTATTGGCTATTAGAATGGAGGAGGGGTTGGAGGGGAGCAACCATGATGGTAGTGGCCACCTCTAGATTAGCTACAAAGGGTGCAACAAGACAGCACAATTTTCCTGTGAGCCACCTAATAATTGTAATACAAGGGGGGGACAGAATAGGGAACACATGCTTTTGGGGTTATTGTCTCCTGTTTTATCATTTAAGGAGTCAAGGAAATTAAAGTTGGCGATCTGGCCGCATGGCCCAATGATATTCGAGTTGCATCTTTCATCAGTGACTGAATTGTTTAAGAATGCACCGTAATGCAATGCGACAGGAAACCTGAAACCTTCTATACAGAAATCATTTGTCACTCTGGAGGAAAAAAAATATTCCCGTGTTGCTCCTGCAGGCGGCCCTGAGGATCCCTCCCACCTCGCCGCCGCCGGGGGGCGCAGTCCTGAAGCACGAGCCGGCATACCCTCGATGAGAAGATTGTGGTGCCAATCTTCGTTCCCGGGTCCTGATGTGGGGGCAGTGTGGCTTTGATCTGACCCCATGCGGACGGACTCCTACTCGCAGCGGCATCCTGGTGGACACGGTTGCGTGGCATTGTCTTATGCGCGGTGTGATGTGGCGTGGAAGTAGTTGCCCTTCTGATGGCGGCGGGTGTTTTGGAATAGGGGTGGCCACGACGCTCTAGTTCTTTGACGGCGGCAGCTATCGTGGTTGTGTGGAAGACCCGGCGGTCAGATCTGGAGATGGTGATGGCGGCGGGTTAACTTTGTTCAGCTTTGTTGATGTTTGCTTGGCTTTTAATAAAATATGGATGTGTACTGCAATCAGAGGCCGAGATTATCCTCCTTTTCGAAAAAAAAGAAATCATGCATAATCTTTTGGTCATATTGGGTGCACAGTTTGATGGCTCTAAGCTTTTGCTTTCACGAGAACTTGTTTATTTACCTGCAGTCCTTATTACACTGGTTGCATGGTCTAATTAACCCTTAGGTTTGTTCATGAAGTTAACTGTTCGTGAAACATTTCAGGCCCTGTATTCACACTTCACAGTCGAAGAGAAGAAATACACAGATGATTTTCTTTTCTTGTGTTATACACATGTGATTCACCAGAAAATTCAGCCTTTTTTTGGTGGATAACAGTTTCAACCGGTGCAAAACAGCTATGCGCATTTCATTACACCAATCAAGCCTCTGATTGTAACAAAATGCAACGGGCTAGAGCTGCATTTCATTACACCAATCAAGCTTTCAGCGCATCTTAACATATTCCGCTTCACTCGAGTGAGTCATGCTCCTTGTCTCAGGGTTTTCTTTGGAAGCATCATGTCATGTTTTCTTTTGGCCTTAAAGTCTGGATCCAGTCGAGCTGGAAGGACTCGCTCCTTTGATCCTGTTAAATTTTGGGTCTAATCATGGCCTACGCCTCCCTTTCTACGGATATCCAATCTCTGACTGGCCCTTCGTGTGTGCTTTCTGTTCCCTCGCCCAGGTTGGAAGTGGTTTCCACCTCATACTTTTTGTTTATGATTGTTACTAGCACAAACCCGTGCGTTGCTACGGGTGCCACGTTAAATCAAATGAACACCATTGTATACATTTTCAATCGAGTCCGTACGTCAAACAGTCATTGATTGACCTGTCTTTTGTACCGTGCAATGGTTAAAATGACAGAACATGCAATGAATTTATAAGCAGATGGACGTACCATGTTTAGATGGGCAATATTATAGCTCACATTCTGAATTGCTAGACCTATTCTGAATATACAAATAATCAATACAGCTTACAGTAATTAAAGTGACACATTAGAAACTTTAGTCAGATGATCAATAGACACAGCACCTCATACGGCCCCTTTCTCGCGTCTGGTTCAGCGCTCGTAGCTTGGTTCGCGTCTTGATTGTTTTCTCTTGGAGTCAGCGTTCGTAGCTTGGTTCGGCTCGGACGCTCGGTTTCATTTTCCCACAGGAGTCCTACGCGGAAAAAACCCACAACCTAGCAAACACGGACGAACGGACGAAGTGCGAAAACCACCGCTAGACAAATTATAGTAGAGAAGACAAATTATACCAGAGATAGAAGAAAAGAAAAGAAGATAGTAATAATAAAGAACTGTCCACGGTCCGTCTGGAAAAGACAGTTTTGTCCCTGAAGTTAGAGTAAATTACCTGCCCATCCCACTGGCGAGTGGAAAAAGTCGGTTCGTCCGCCGCTCCCTGTCTCCCACGACCTCCCACGCGCCCCTCCTCTCCCCCAACCACCATACCGTCGTCGCCGACGCCTCTGGCCGGCCGACAGATCCGTGACGGCAACGACCTCCCACGCGCCCCTCCTCTCTCCCAACTACCACACCGTCGCCCCGGCGCCTCTGGCCACCTGGAAGATCTGACGGCCACGGCCGGTAGACGGCCTGTGGGACTGGATCTTGGATTCCTCGCGTCGAGCCTAAGCTGCAGGTCCAAATCCGAGTGTACATGGCCTTTGTGTCAGATCCCAATGGAGATCGACATGACAACAGCAAGAATTACAGCAAAATCTCAAGGGGAAAATCACTCAGATGGATTCACGAGACTAATTTCGTATCCAGAGTCTACATAGCCTCAAGAGATCCCGAGTTAGGGTTACAGTATAAGTATGTTTTGTTTGATGCTTTGAGCAATGATAGATGATAATGCCGACACACCCGCACGCAAATGGTCATATAACCCTCTACGAATTGAACAATAACCTTCCCTTAAGGGTAAAAGTAAAAGACTAAAAGAGGAAAACGGTCTCTTCTCATCCTGGTCGTTGATCTCACTTCTTGTCCATCGTTGGATAGCTGAACTTGTACACTTGCTGATGTCGGTTCCAGTAACCTGACAATGCCCCCTTCTTGAGCTGTTCCTTGTCCTCAAGGAACAATGCCCGTGGATCTCCATTCCTCCACTGTTTGCTTGAAGAAATCTGGGAATACCTTTTTGATAAAATCAGCATCCTCCCAACTAGCTTCTTCCGGTGATAGACCCTCCCATTGGATCAACCATTGCACCACAGGTAAATTGTTCCTTGGAATTTGTCTGATTTGTAAAACAGTTAAAGGAGCAGTGTGCATCTTGCCTTGTGCATTGATGAGTGGTAAATCAGGACAGGGCACTACAGTAGGACCAATGTGCTTCTTCAGTTGGCTCACATGAAAAACTGGGTGTATTTTGACCCCCTCAGGTAGCAACAGCTTGTAAGCCCTATTTCCAATCTTCTGCAGAATACGAAAAGGACCATAATATTTGCTATGTAGCTTGATTGCCCCTCTCAATCCAAAAGCAGCCATTCTATATGGTTGCATCTTTAGGTAGACCATATCCCTGATCTCCAATGTTCTTTCACTCCTGTTTTTGTCTGCAAACTTTTTCATTCTGGCAGTTGCTTGGGCTAGTTGGTGCTTGAGTTGTGTCAACATTTCATTCTTTGCTGCCAAAAACTCAGATGCTTCTAGTTCCTCCGGGTCCGTATAGATAGTTCATCGATTTGGGAGGAGCCTTGCCGTACAATGCTTGGAATGGTGTTATATTGAGGGCAGTATGGAAGGAGGTGTTGTACCAAAACTCTGCTAAAGATAACCAGGCCATCCATTTGTTTGGTTCATTGAATATCATGCATCTCAAATAAGACTCTAAACACTGATTTACTCTTTCTGTTTGACCATCAGATTGAGGATGGTATGCAGAGCTAAATCGTAGTTCTACCTGGAATGAGTTGAATATTTCCCTCCACAATGTACTTGTAAAAATTCTGTCTCGATCTGAGATAATGGCAGTTGGTGGTCCATGTAGCTTGATCACATTATCAATTAATGCTTGGGCGACTGTGTGTACTGAGTATGGGTGGGAAAGAGGGATGAAATGTGCATATTTTGTGAACTTATCAACTACCACCAAAATTACCTCTTTGCCCTGGGATTTTGGCAAGCCCTCTACAAAATCCAGGGAAATGTGAGCCCAGGCCATATCAGGTGTTGGCAATGGATCTAAGAGTCCTGGATATTTGCAATTTTCATGTTTAGATCTCTGGCAGATGGGACAGTGAGAGACAAATAGTTCCACTTCCTTTTTCATTCCTGCCCAATAGAAAAGTTTCTTTATCCTTTGATAAGTGGCTCTCATGCCCGAGTGACCCCCAATGGCAGAGCTGTGTAAAGCTTGTAGTAGCTTTGCTTTTAAATTCTTGTCTTGTCCCAGAACTAATCTGCCATTGTACCTTAGCACACCCGCTTTCATTGAATACGGAGAGTTTGGTTCAAGTGGTGTGATGAGAAACTTCTGCACTAGCTCTTTAGTTGTCTCGTCAGCTGAGTAGCTGTTTACTACTTCAAATATCCATGTTGGTGTTACTGCTGACATGGCAAATAATGAAGAAAACTATCTGGATAGAGCATCGGCAGCTATGTTCTCCTTCCCTCTTTTGTATTCCACCACAAAGTCAAACTCAAGTAATTTCAGCATGAGTTTGTGTTGTATGCCTTCAGCAATCCTCTGATCGGTGATATATTTTAGGCTCTGCTGGTCTGATCTGATGATCAAGGAATTGCCCAGAAAGTAGTGTCTCCATCTTTTGAGAGCCTCCAATATGGCCAAGGCTTCCTTCTCATATGCTGAAAGTTTGGTATTTATTGGTCCTAGGGCAACACTGTAATATGCAATTGCTCTTCCTTCTTGCATGAGGACAGCCCCTAGACCTGTGCTAGAAGCATCTGTTTCAAGCACAAAAGGCTTGTTGAAATTTGGCAAGGCTAGTACTGGTGCAGAAATAAGTGCCTGTTTTAATGTTTGAAAGGCCACCTCGTGAGTTGGTGTCCATACGAAAGGAACTTTCTTTAGCAGGTCATATAGTGGTCTTCAAATATTACCATAGCCTTTTATGAATCTCCTGTAATAGCCAGTAAGCCCTAAGAAACTTCTGAGTTTGGTGAGTGATTCAGGTGTTTTCTAGTCAGTGACAGCTGCTATTTTAGCTGGATCGGTAGATACTCCATCTCCTTTAATTATGTGGCCGAGATATTCCACTTGAGGTTGAGCAAATACACATTTGCTTTTCTTTGCATATAGCTTGTTTTCTTTCAGTAATTGCAAGGCAATGGACAGGTGCTTGGAGTGGGTTGTCAGATCTGGGCTGTAGATGAGGATATCATCAAAGAACACTAGTATGAATTTTCTGAGAAAGTTTGCAAAGATTTCATTCATCAGTGCTTGGAAGGTGCCAGGAGCATTAGACAGCCCAAAAGGCATCACTAGGTATTCATAGTGCCCAGAATATGTTCTAAAAGCAGTTTTAGGAATGTCAGCAGGCAACATCCTAATTTGATGATAACCTGACCTTAAATCCAGTTTACTGAAAACTTTTGCTCCATGTAATTCATCCAAAAGATCCTCAATCACTGGGATAGGGAATTTGTTTTTGATTGTCAATGCATTGAGTTTTCTGTAGTCCACACAAAGCCTCCAAGTCTTGTCCTTTTTTCTGACTAAGATTGCCGGGGAAGCATATGGGCTTTGGCTTGGTCTGATTACTTTGTTGGCCAGCAGTTCTTTAATTTGTGCCTCCATGGCATCCTTTTGTTTGTGTGGTACTGTATAAGGTCTGACCATTGGTGGAGTGGCATCTTGTTGTAGGGGAATGGCATGATCACATTGCCTGTGGGGTGGTAGTTCAAGAGGTTCGCAAATCTCGCTTCATGTTGTTGTAGTATTTGTTGTATTTGCGGTAGGAGTTGTCCCGTTTCTTCAGGACTGGTGGACATTGTTTGTAGTTGTAGTATATATCCTACTGCTCCTTGTGTGTAACACCCTCAGAATCGGCCCTATGCAAGTTTTAGCGAAACCCGCCAAACCCGCATAGAAACGATTCAAAGGTGCCCACCAGGCACTTTCGTGCGGGTGGAAAACGAAGTAATAACATTACACAACAGTCCTCGATGGGACCCACAGAACAGATATATATATACAACACGACTCCATGAGTCAAGAATACAGATATTATATACAAAGATCCAAATCACCTTGAAACGATAGAGCGTCCAACTACGGACAAGATGCAAATGGGGCTAAGAGCCCTGAAGAATAACCAATGGCGTCCATAACCCTTCCCAGGCCAAGCCGGAAGGGTAACCCTGCTAACGGCGTCGATCTCAAACCTGATAAAACAAAAGGGGTGCCGACAAAGGGCAAAGGAAAAAGAGGAGCGTCAGTACTGAGGCCAGTACACGGCGATGCTAGAATTCGGCGGTCCTCGCCTACACAGGTATGGTGGACTGAAGCGGCAAGATGCACTAAACAACCTATAGAGACTCGATACAACTGGCGGCAATCGAGAGGGGTAAGAAAGACCTTTCGAACCAACTCGATACTACCATCAAACAAACCCATCCCGGTGTTTCCCTCGAGACCAAACGAGGAAGTCAACCGAGGAACTCACACGCTGGCGCTTTACTTATTCATTATCGCTAAGCAATTACTAGTCGTATAGATAATCATCCCGATAAAAGAAGCAAAGGGCCATTTTAGTTAACCATTCCGCTGAAGTTGACACTTACTAATCGATACAATTAGCATGAGATAACCCAAAACCCAAAGTTGTGGATACTTTTATTTAGCCATTCCGTTGTAGTGAAGTCGATTACTAGTCATATCGGATACAAGTCAATTTATAACAATAAACTTTAGTTATAGTTGTCTATGATCAAGCACTGTGCTCCAAGTCGTCCATAACCGCGGACACGGCTTCTCGAAAAGATTTAACCCTGCAGGGGGCACCAAAGTATCCACAGGCACTTCGACCATTTTTGCCAGATCAGTGAACATACACCCATCGGTATGTCGGCGGGGCCTAAGTCACGACGTTCCCAGACCCAAAGCAAGTACATGGGGGCCACCCCACCAAGTCGACACCCGCAACGAAGTCGGCCGGTCTCCGAGACGGACTGGGGTTTGGGTAGACGGCTGTGAACGACAGCAAATCCCAAATCGGACCGCCGACACCGCTAAAACGTGTCCCGATCCTAAACAAAGAGTGTGCTCCTCGACAAACGTACAAGCAAGAAACATGGCATAAGTATGATAGTAAATAAAACCTCAAACTAGTTTGTGGCCCCAAAGACAATACTTTGAAATCAGGTAATAATCAATGGGGCCCATATCTCCCCACCGTGGTTAGCGCACCGATCTCTAACAGTGTCACGAACTCGGGTCCTACGGACACAAGTGGTCGGAAACCAACATTATCTATCACCCACCGATGCCTCTGCTTACTTACTTCAATTTTAGTTGTTAAACAGTAATTAAAGTGAACAAAAAGTAAAGCCATGATCATATCCAACAATAAACATGCGGCACTTCTCCAACAACTGTGGTACTTGACGACACGCAACATCACTTGAGCAAGCGACTACGACGCGCAAGTCCAGCTATCTACCAAACAACAGGTAATAGGATGTGACCAAGGCAATATACGGCCAAAGGGATATCTCGCACGAAACTAGAGCATCGCAACACAGATAGCAATAGATCAACAGGAGGGAATAAATACTATAAAAGTAAGATAGGTAGAAAGGGGAAGATGCTCGCCTGAAAACATTGTCGAAGGTTCAACCGAAGATCGGGGCGAAGCTCACATCAACTCAACGGCCTTATCCGCGAAGAAGCAAAACACTAGAATAAACACCGGATGCGCTATTTAATACTACGGCAAAAGATCGGGCATGATGCATGCATGGTGTATGACATGGCAAAGATGCGATGCAATTAGGCAAGATTAAGCGGAACCGGGGTCCCGACAATTAATTATATGGTTCAAGTTATATAGCTACCCTGCATTTTAAATGTTGTTTTAACAAGGCCAGATATGGCAACGGTTCGATGTACCAATTTAAATGAGGCCAATATGAGGCCAGATTTGCCCGCATATGGGCCCCATATTTAATTAGGTGAAAAGGCAGAAGGCCCCCAAACCACACAAATATGCATGCAAGTATGGCAATTTAATATGCATCAATTTATTAATACATTTATAAAATAGGGCTCGAGAAAAGGGGTCACACATTAGGGTTCAGACGATCTTGGGGTTCTGGGGGTTTGGGGCTCGGTCTCAGGGTTCAGGGTTCGACGGGGTCGGTCTCGGCGGGATCGGGTTCGGTACGGGAAGAAGGTCTTGTCGCAACCGGAATGCAGGACTTGGTTGGCGTTGGGGGCGCATCGGTCTCGCCCTGGTCGGTGTCGTTCTTGTCGTCGCGAAGATCTTGTCGGGCCGCGTATCGGGTCGGCCTTGGCGTCCGGGATGAAGAACTTGGCTCGGCTTGTCGGTGTCCTTACCGTCTGGGTTCTCGAGCATCGCATCCGGGAAGGAGTGCTTGTCGTTCAGGGTCTCGATGTCCGGGGTGAAGTACTTGTCGTTCCATGGCGATCTTGGCGGCTCGGAGGGGTTCGAGGAATCGGTACGGTCTTCGGATTCCGTGAGGGAGATCATGGCGTCGGTGAGGCCGATCTTGTCGGTTCCACGGTTTCAGTTGTCGGTGTCGGACTCGGGTTCCGGCACTAGGAGATGTTGGTTTCCGGGGCCCTTCGGGTCTAGAAGTAAAACTTGGCGATCCGGAATGGTGAACTTGACGTGCCACAGGTGCGGTATCCTTTTTCGGATGGCGACGAAGACCTTGTCGGCACCGGATCGGGGGTCAGGTGCATCCTTTGCCGCATCCATGTTCACAACACCAACATCTACTCCCCACCAGCATCTTCACGGCACCACAACACCACCGCAAAAAGGTCAACAACAGCACCAAGCAACAGGGCACGCTCACGCGTGCACAACAGAGGACAAAAACGGGCGGGGAACTCGGCATAGGCGAGGACGGAACGAGGATGAGGTGCCGAGGCAGACGACAAGACGAAAGGACATCGCCGTAGAGGAGGTCGGCGCCCGGCTTGGAGCATGGAGCGGTCGAACGCGGCGAGGAGAGGAGTCCTGAGCGGCACCGAGGCCAGCCGGCGATGCGGGAGAACCGGGGGCGGCAGCGCACGGAGAGGACAGCGGGGCTGCGGGACGGTGGCGGCTGAAGAGAGGGTGGCGAGACCGGGCGGTTTGGCGAGGCGGCGCCGAAAGGAGAGGCGGCGCTGAGCCGGAGAAGGAGGCGGGCGCGGGAGGCGGTCGGAGGAGGCGCGGCGGTCCGGTGCCGAGGCGGAGAAGGGAGCAGCCTGGGTCGACGAGGTCGGCCGCGCGGAGGTGGCCGGCGGCGCGAGCGCTGAGGAGGGTCGTCGGCGAGGAGCCCGCGAAAAGGAGCAGGGAGGCTGGAGGGCGGCTTGCCGAGGGAGGGAGGCGCGGTGAGGCGACGGCGAGTGAGGAGCTGGTGGATGAAGGCCGGCGGGCGGTGGAGGCGCGGTGGAGGGATAGGACGCCGGGAGAGAGGAGGCGGCACAAGGCTTGCTGCCTGGGACGGAGAGGTCAAGAAGGGTGGGGCGAGCTCAGTGAGGGAGAGGGGCACTGAGGAGGAGAGAGGAGGTGGGGCTCGGGGGTGGGGATGGCGTGGGACCCGTGGTCCAGGAAGAGGTGGGTGTGCGTTGAGAGAGAGTGGAGAGAGAGGGCTGGGTGAGGTGGCAGGGATAGGTTAGAGGGAGGGAGGTGGCGCAGGATTGGGTGGGGTGATGTGGAGGGGGGGTGTGGGTAGATTAGGTTGGGTAGACTAGGGATTATGGGTGGGCCGTTTTAATTTCTAGGGGTGGTCGTTCGGGTCGAATCGGCCCGTTCGACTGCCCCCCTAAAATAATTAAATATTTTGTTTATTTTAAACAGGGCTTTGCAACCCGATAGCAGACAAAGTAAAAATAATCCGGAGACCCGGGTTTGCATTTGAAGACAAGACGGGGCGTTTTAGAAAACAAAAACGGGCTTTGCGAAAATAGTTTTAGACAAACAACGCATGATGATGACGATGCAATGCACAAATTCAACGCGATTTTCTAGTAGTGATTTTGCGGGATGCCACATTGTGTTATCTGTTTGTGCATTTCCTTAGCTGATATTTCTTCCACCTTATTGGCTGAATGTAATGTAGGAACAGTGACATTCAGTTCTCTGTCTTTTCTCACCGTAATGGTGGAGTTTTGAAAATCCACAGTGAAGGGACTGTGTTGTTGTAACCAGTCACACCCCAAGATTACCTCATGATCTGGCAAGTGCAACACTCGGAAGTTTTCTGTGAATGTTTGTTTGGCCATGTTGAAAGGGCAGTCCAGGACAACAGAATCAGAGAGTAGGATTCCTCCGCCAGCCACCTTAACTTCTCTAGCAGGGGCTGACTGTATTGTGCACTCAGTTTTCAAGGCAAATGTTTGGTCCATGAAAGATGTACTGCTGCCCGAGTCAATTAAAGCTACAGCTTGTTTGCCTTTTACTGTAATTAGCACAGTTGGTGTTTTGCTGGTAGATTGTCTTCCCAGAGCTTGTAAAGATATATTCATAAGGTGCTCCTGAGTTTCTTGTTGTTGTTCTTCCTGTTTTTCAGTGGCGTGTTCAGCTGTCTCTTGATAATTTTCTTGGCCTTGTTGGTCTTGCTCTAGCACTTGTGCTAAGAAATTGAGCACTGGGATTTGCTTGCATCTATGGCCTGGTTGCCAATTTGCCTCTCCACATCTCCAACATGTGCCTCTTTCTCTGGGTTTAGCAACTGTATTTTCTGGGACTTTATTGACAACAGGTGCCAAAGGAGGAGGTGGTTTGTAAGGAGTGGAGCTGTTGAACTTCTGGAATTGTGGCACAAACTGTTTCTTGCTGGATTGACATTGCTCAATTTCCCTTGCTTTCCAATAAGCAGATGTGAGGGATAGGGGCCTCATTGGTCTGAGCTGTGATTTGATAGCATCCCTCATACCATTGATATAGCATCTGACAAACCAATCCTCCTGAAGGTCTGGATTTTCTTCTTTGATATCAGCCATCAAGGTCTCAAATATCTCTGTATACTGTTTGATAGTGAGATTGCCTTGCTTGACATTGTTGAACTTTTCTGCCAGCTCATACGTACTGTTATCAGAGAAACGTTGTGTCACTTCTTCAGCAAATTGAGTCCATGACAGTTGTTGTTTATGTAGGCCAGAGCGGCGCAACCAAACATCTGCAGGACCAATGAAGTAAAGTTGTGCCAAATGGACCTTGTATTCTTCTGGCGCAGCCGCCATTTGGAAATATTTTTCGCATTGGCGGATCCAACCAACTGGGTTTTCCCCTTTAAATCGTGGAAAGTCCATTCGAGGCCCTTTTGTGATTGACTTGAAAAACTGCGTTCTCATTTCTTTCTCATAATCCCTCGCATAACCTTCCCACATTTGATCCACTTTTGCTTTGTTCTGATTGAAATTATTGAAAGCTGGGGTGGATACCTTCTTGGTTGTGTGAATCCTGTCGATATTTGCAAAGCCAGGAGGAGCGGACCTACGAGCAGTATTAATAGCAGGTAGTTTGGGACAAGTAAGCAAATCAATATACTGTGTTTTTTCTTGTTCTTCCAATAGCCTTTGTTTCAATGCTTCCGTCAGTTGCCCATGTTGTTGGTTTTGAGATTGTTGAAAGATTGGTGACCTCTGAATGTTCACTGGTTGTTTTGCTGGAAGAGGAACTGAAACTGTACTTACTTTCTTCAAGGAATTGATGGCGTTGGACATTGTCTCCAATTGAGTTCCGATGGTACCCACTGCCAAGTGCATATCGGTGACAGCAGTCACAATTTCCGTCTGTTTTTGGTTCAGCGCGGACATCTCTTCACGAATCTGGCCCACTTCCAAGCGAAGATCTTTAGTATCCTTGCACGTTTCGTTCATTTCCTGCCTGAGGGAGCGAAGTTCCTGGAGGTCTTCGCCATCAAAGCTTGCTCGTGAGCTTGCTTTTGGAGGCATCCTGACTTTAGTCGCAGAGTAGAGGAATTTTACGCCGGAATGAATCCAACAACCCGAAACTCTGGCCAAGTCCTACCGCCTTCTCGCCGTCCCGCCTCCCGAAGACACACGGATCGAGCTCGAAACAGAATTTTACGGCTAGAGGGGATGATCTCTAGCAACCGATGTGAATACTCAATCTGTGTCCGATCTGTGCCGCCGCCGCCAGCCGCCACCGTCGACTCTGTCCGTGCGAGAGGACACACCGCCGCCAACCCGCCGTCGACCACACACCGCCGCCGCGAGATGGGATTCGGAGTGGGATTTTACGAGATCCCCAACCACTCGTCGTCGCCAAATCGATTCGCCGCCGAGGAAAGATTGGACTTCTGATACCAATTTGTCAGATCCCAATGGAGATCGACATGACAACAACAAGAATTACAGCAAAATCTCAAGGGGAAAATCACTCAGATGGATTCACGAGACTAATTTCGTATCCAGAGTCTACATAGCCTCAAGAGATCCCGAGTTAGGGTTACAGTATAAGTATGTTTTGTTTGATGCTTTGAGCAATGATAGATGATAATGCCGACACACCCAGACGCAGCTGGTCATATAACCCCTCTACAGTAACTTGAACAATAACCTTCCCTTAAGGGTAAAAGTAAAAGACTAAAAGAGGAAAACGGTCTCTTCTCATCCTTGCCGTTGATCTCATTTCTTGTCCATCGTTGGATAGCTGAACTTGTACACTTGCTGCTGTCCGGTTCCAGTAACCTGACACTTTGCCGCGCAGGTCGTCTCCAAAACGCCGCCGGCATCTAGCGTGCTCGACCTCCAAAGCTATGCGCTGACGTCGATTGGATGTGTTCCGGTGAGGTGCCCCATCCCGGAGTTGTCTTGGCTGTCGTGAGGAGCTACCATCCAGCAAGCTGGACAACCCAATGTGCTATTACAAATCTGGGTATTCTTCCTGTACATGCTTATGATTACTGCCTTTTTATAGAATCATGCGTGGTATTGCTTATTTTAATGGACATTGACATCAGGAGTGGACCAGGGAGCGGTGACATGATTACAGCTATACGGGACTTGTGCAGGCCTTGCCGACGCTGGGCTGTGCGGGTGGGACCATGGGAGAGGAGCACCGGGAAGGAGGAGAGATGCGTACCCAAGAACGCTGGTCTGATCCTATTTCTTAGATGCACAGAGTTCATAGTCCAGAACTTGGCAGATTAATCCGCTTTTTGCATCATGGCTCCGTTCACTACTTCCATTAGAGCTTTGAAAATTTTGGTTTCTAATTTAATTTCGTCTTTGTCAAATCTACTGTATTTATACACAAAACCTATACTAAAGTTTTAGTTTACTTTTTTTCCCTTAGAGAGGGGCTTTTATTTTTCTCACTGCCATCATTGATTTTCCTGGAATCGGAAAAATTACTCATTAATCACTATTTGGTAAGGAGCCTAGAATAACTATGTATGACAGGATAGTAAGAAGGTACATGCAGTCCTAAAACACATAAGGTCTAGTGTCTAGGTTTCAATTTAGCATTGTTAGATATCTATAACTGATCAGTCTTCTCATATACCTCTCATATGTTGCACTCGGCAACCATTTTGAGTCTAGAAAGGGGTTTTCTGACTTAAGAAACTAATTGACTCTGAATGTGAGATTTTGGACAGATGCAGGTGGCTACATAGTATGTATAGAGCCATCTTTAATAGCCCAATTTGTAACATACCTAATTTATGTCAGAGTGTCACCTTAATGGAATTCCTTTTCCTGCAGGTGTCATCCACGGTCACAGTCAATGAAATGGTCATTGGTTGGAAGACTTCATTCAGCTTTAGGGTTCCTGATCAAAAGTCAGGGAAGGTTGGCATATTTTGAAATGCAGAAACGTCAGTTTACCTGAAACTTTGGAAATAGTAGTTTAGAACCGCATTTCACTCTTCATGGTGTTGTGTCTATTGATCATCTGACTAAAGTTTCTGATGTGTCACTTTTTTGTAATAATGCAAAAACGGTCACCGTTTCTGATGGTGCGGAAGGTCATGCATAGGGGAATATGCATTGAGGTCAGGTGCACTTACCGAAGCAACATGGAATGAGGATAAGGAGCATCACATGTATTAGGACTGAGGTCCCCTGAAGTATTGTCGCGCTATGCATGATTTTTTTTCCAAATTCATGTAAAAGTTTATGTGTAGAAGTAGAATTGCAAGGAAAAAGCTATCCTTCGTTGGAGAATTATTTATGTAACATCCTTATGAGTAGATTGCACAATGAACAGAGAGATCTCCATGCTATTATATTTATAAAAGCTATTGAAGTATCCATAGACATAGCAATTAGAAATACCTGCATTAGTTTCTTTATTAGTACTTCCTCCGATCCTAAATAAGTGTCACGGTTTTGAACTAACTCTAGTTCAAAATAACGATACTTATTTAGGATTGAAGGGAGTACATTATTAATCTCTACTATAATTTGTCTAGCGGCGGTTTTCGCACTTCGTCCGTTGTCCGTGTTTGCTAGGCTGTGGGCTTTTTTCCGCATAGGACTCCTGTGGGAAAACGAAACCGAGCGTCCGAGCCGAACCAAACTACGAACGCTGACTCCTAGAGAAAACAATCAAGACGCGAACCAAGCTACGAGCGCTGAACCAGACGCGAGAAAGGGGCCGTATGAGGTGCTGTGGCGGGGCACAGCCGTCACGCGACGAGGACGTTCATGAGAGGGTGCCGTTGGGAGGCGGCCATGGAGGGTCGAGGAAGAGGGTGCCCGCGGTGGCGTGACACGGTGCAGAGGACGGCCGACGGTGCGACCAGGGAGGCGGCAAGAAGAACTAGGACCGGTCGAGCTTGAAGGGGCGCAAGATGCAGCGATACCCTGACGGCGCGGCGCTCGCGGAGTCAAGGAGGAAGGCACGCACTCGGGCAGCAGGCGGCGGGAGGTCGAGCAGAGGAGAGGGGCGTCGGGATGGAGGTTCGTGGCGATGGGGAGTAGCAATATGATAGGGTCCCGGCCGCCTCGCTCCATCTGGAGCCCCGCCGCTCGTCCTGCTGTAGTGGTGCCAGGGCGGGGCGGGGCGTCGACCTTTCAAGCCGATCCTCACCCATATGCTCTGCCTCCTGCCTCATCTTCGAGACATTCCCTATGAGCTGGCTATTCCAGTTCGCCAACGTCGCCTTCCTGCAATACACGCGTCCTATTCGAGCACTTCACGCCTCACCCCCAATCCCTACATCGATGGCCTGGTGCTTGTGATTCTCTCCTCCTCGCAGAGCTGGTCGGTTGCTTTCAACGAAGTGGCCTTCCTGTTGCAGCTGAAGTTGAGAGTGCGCGTCTGTCGGGAAGCAGGTACACGCTTAAATCCTCGTCAATGGTTGCACCTGCCTGTTGTGTACTTGCAGACCTCGCTCATCAAGATGGACTCCATCGATGTAGAGTCAACCATGTTCCAGACTTCCAGTGTGCGCCCATGCTTCCGTGCTTGTTCTTGGCGCAGTGTCATGGAACATCATATTGTCAGGTCACGCCAAGCTAGGGAGGGTTCAGTGTGAAGACGATGCAGATTTTCTGAGATAAGGTGTTGATGGGGATTGGTGTTGATCAGTATGTGGCTGTTGCGCTCCTATCTTGTTTGGGACGTCTGAAGAACGCGCTTCTTGGGAGGTCTTTTCATGGCATAGTGTGGTGAAATCAACACTACCATGAGATTCTTGGATAAAAGCTTGGAAAAAAAAGTTACCTTGTGGACAACAATGTTATCACGCCTTGCGTTCGATGGCTACGAAACCAAAGCATTGGACCAATTTTGGGATATGAAAAAAGAGGGTAGTGCCAAACGGAGTGACATTGGTCACTTTTTTTAGTGCATGTAGTCACTATGGTCCGCTAGATGAAAGGTGTAATTTTACTATGAAGCAAAGCTTCAACATTGAACCAATAATAGAACAATTTGGTTGTATAGTTGATTTCCCTGCACGATTAGGTAGGATGTCTGATTCAGTAGGTTTAGTAGGAGTATGCCAATGAAAACAGGTCGACCTATACGTGGTTCAAGTTCAAGTACTGAGTTTAGCTTGTCAAAACACCACTCTTCATTCGAGGCCTACATGTTGTGTCTTTGAAAATCTGCAAATAGCTTGATGCATCAAGAGGGACAATAGAAATGTGGGAGAACATTCAGATATGATAGTTTCTCACAAGGACACGCTTCGGTCCCCCACCCTAAAAGGAAGTTTTGGTGGTTTAGTTGGCGGACAGGTTGTGGGTGGGTTGTGGGCGGGCCAAAGAGTCCCATATTGTCCACTTATATAGTTGTATATTATGCGCGGACTCTAGTGAAACTATAGTGAGTAATAATAATGCGAGGGCCTCTCACAACATAATTGACGACTGATTTTTGATGAGAGGTGAACGCATCGGAGCGGGGGCGATGTTCAAATTTTGAACTCGCCGCCGGCGAGATCTGCTTGCCCCGGCCGGCCTTGGATCCTCCCGCCATGGCGCGTCCCCTCCCTGCCCCGGTGGCGCCCCCGTTGCGCTGGAGGGCCTCGGCGGCGTTGATCTTCGCTGGCTGCCGCCCGGGCTGGTCGGTGACCGTCGTCCTCCTTCGCTTCGACGATGGCACTGGTCTCGCTCAGCGTCGGCGTCATTGTCGACGCCGGATCGCCATGGGAGTTCATCCGCCATGCGCTTCCTTCCGGCAGACTCGGTCAAAGGTGCCCATGTCCTCGCCTTGAGCTCGCTGCCCGCCCACCTCGCCCCCGGCGTCCCAAGCAGTGGCGGCCCTAGCTGACCTTCACGGAGACGAGGAGGCGCGTGAGCCCAGGAGGTCCCGCCGCGGTGGTCCTTGAGTGCGAGTGACGGCGAATCAGACGACGTGGAGCACGGCGTATCCCGCCGATGCCCTCCTCCACTTGCCCTCCTTGGGGACTTCATCCCGGCTTGCCTCGCGGCGGCCTCGCCGGCGGAGGAGCTCCCTGGCTCGGGCGGCCATGGCGGCGCCCCAGCAGGGATGGGGAGGCGTGGGGAGAGGGAGGCGTCGGGCCGTGGGGGCCGTGGCCTCTACTGGGCTGGTTGCTCGTGGGCCTCGGCCCATGAGTGGCGGACTAAGTCACGCTCTGGCGTGGCCGGCTCTGCCTGCTACCTCCCGCGCGGGCGAGGCTTTGTTGAGGCCTTCCAGGCCGACGACGGCCCAGCCTGCTAGGGAAAGGCGGCCCAGCCCGTCCCGGAGGGATAACCCTTCGGTTAGGGCTCCGCGTCCTACGCCTGTTCCCGTCCTCGACCTTCCTCCTCGAGTCCCTGTCCCGCCGCCGCCTTCTTCTTCTTCCCCCGCTCCCCATCGCTCGTTCTTGCAGGCCCTGATGGCGTCGCGTCTGTCAGCCTCGCCGCTGCGTCTCCTCCGCTGCCTCTGTCATGCCCCCTCGCGTCATGTCCCTCCCAGCGTGGAGTCAGGGGCTTACTGCCTCCCGCCGCCGCCGTCCCCTCGTCATCTCCCTGTCCGACGCCCCTCCCGTTCCCCTTCCCGCGCTTGCCGTCGGGTGGAGGAACAGAGGCGGCCCTCCCCGCGGACCTCGGCAGACGATCGAGAGCGGGAGCTCCATCTGCGGGAGGCGGCGCTGCAGCGCAGTTGCCGCTTCGCCGCCGGGCGGGCGGCGGATATCGGGTTCCGCGTGTGGATGTCCCCCGGCTCTGCTGCTCGCGACATCGCGGCAGCGTCGGTGGCCCCCAAGAAGAAAACGAAGAGTAAGAAGCGCAGGTCCCTGCGTGGGCGGGTGGGCCCTTCCCGGGCGCGGCTCGCCCGCGTCGGCCTTGGGTGTTGGGGCCGGCCGCGTGCTGGCGTCGGCTATCCCCCGCCCGCGGGAGTCGCTGGAGTACTATGGCCATGGCGTGGATGGCGGCTTCTATTTCATCGATCTGGGAGGAGTCCCGATGACCGTCCTAGAGACACTGACCCGAGTATCGATTCTGCCTGACCAGGACCCGCCGCTCTCGGTGGAGGTGACGGAGACCCTGCTCCAGGAGGAGCTCCGTGCGGTCCTGCCCGGCTTCGAGTGGCCGATGCGCCGCTTCTCTGCCTCTGAGTTCGTGGTCTCCTTCCCGTCGGTGGAGATCCTGCGCATGTGCTCCCTCGGGTCCTCCTTCACGCTGCCGCTCCATCAGCTGAAGGTCGCCATCCAGCCCTCGTCGGCCGCCCAGGATACGGTGGCCACTCTCTCGGAGGTCTGGGTTCGCCTTCACGGCCTCCCGCTCGAGGCCCGGAGGCCCGAGGTGGTGGCGCTCGTGGCCCAGACGGTGGGGAAGTTGACTGAGGTCGACGTGGGCTCTCTCTCGGGCCTAGGAGCGGTGCGGCTGTGTCTCCTCTGCCCGTCCCTCGCCGTGTTCCCAGTCTCCCTGCCTCGCTTCTTCTTCGACCGGGTGGGTCGCGACCTCTTGGTGGAGCTTGACGAGGGGGAGGCCGGTCCTGCGGCGTCGCCCCCTCCCCCGCCGGCCAATGGTGGTACTGGTGCGGGGGGAGGCAGCTCAGGGGACTAGCACTCGGACGGCGACCTTGGGTCTGACCCTGAGTCCCCGCTAGCCACCGACGGGTCTCCTCCGCCTCCTCCCCCACTACAGGGAGCGTCCGGGGGCGTCTCGGGCTCTCCCCCGATGGCGGGGCTCTCGGGAGGAGGCCCTTTCTTCCCTGGGAGGCCCCCTCTTGCTGAACGCTCCGGCCAAGCTGCCTTCGGTCGACCTCCCTCGCCGCCTCCGTTCGGATCCCCCGGTCTCCTTCGACCTCGACATCGCGCAGTACGTCTCCTACCTGCCTCCGGCCCTCTCTCCCTGCCCTGGGTCCCCTCCCGCTCCTCTTTCACCGGAGGTGAACACCTAAGAGAGCGAGGGGTTGGTGGTGCGCGCCAACCTGTCCCCGCGGTCCCCCGGGGTGGTCTGCTACTCCCTCGCCCCGGACACCCCGAACCCTCTGGGACTGGCGCCCTCCAGTGGGGACCCCGCCACCCCTGCCGCAGCCTCCAAGCTGCACCGGGCCAAGGCTCCCAGCCTGGCCCGCCTCACGTCGGCCTCGACTCTTTGACAGGCTTGTCCGGCCTTTGACAGTGGCAGAAGGCGTCTCGCCGGGTGGCGGCACGTGATGAGTTCTCAGGTACCTCCTCTGCCCTTGTAGTTTCCTCGCCTGACCCTGACCCCTCGGGGCTGTCTGGCTCCACGTTCTGTGTTCTGTCTGAGGTTTCGTTGTCTCATCTTAGTGAAATGGTTGTTGACTGTGGGATTGTCTTCCGTGGCGAGAAAGGGACGAGGCTCGAGCAGCTGGCGGCCATTAAGGTGCGGGAGGGGTATGCGGGAGCAATCGCTGCTGCCCGGGCACGTGACGCCCGGGAGCGGGAGCGCTCCCGTATCCTTGCCGAGGATAGGTCCGCCGGACCCGACCCCGGCGGGGATCCCCTGTAGGGGTTCGTAGCATGGAAAACAAAAATTTTCTATCGCATACAAACAAACAAGCCAAGATCTATCTACTAGATTGTAGCAACGAGTCGATGGAATAACTTACCCTCGAAGATTCCAAAGCGGTTAACGAGAGCAGATTCTCGTGGGTGATGTAGTCGTACACTTCCGATCTCAAGATCGCGTAGACGATCCTTCCGCGCTGCTCCAGCAGCTTCCGCAATGGTCACACGTTCGTACTGACGAAGACCTTCCTCTCCCTTGTTCCAAAGAAAAGGAGGTTGTAGCACTTCTCGCGATTCGGCAAGACAACTGTGGTACCTAAGTAGAGGGAGATCCCAGGCTTCGCCAAGCCGGAGCGAGTATGGTGGAGTATGAGAGAGCTATTAGTGGTCTAGGATTAGACACACCAATTAGAAGGCTCTAAACCGCAGGCTAGGGCAATTAGAAGCTCTAAACCAAAACGGCTCTAAACCGGAGATTAGAGGATATGAACTTGTGTGTCTAGAGGAGGAGGCCCTGCCTCCTTTTATAGGTGGGAGGCGGGAGGGAGTCCTCCCAAGTCGGCCTTGGTTGGCGCCCGGCTTGGAGGGACTCTCCCCAAGTCGGTTCCAACCACCTCTTGCTTGTTTCCCACAGCTTCTGTTTCCACAGCTTCTGTTTTAGCTGCGTTTGACTTTCAAACTGGCTTTGACTTTTCAGTTTTGGAACAGCAAGAACACTTAGTACATGATGCAATCATTCAATATGTAATGACACATTGATGTACCCTCCCCTTGGAGTGCCGGACAATCCGAACCTTCTAGAACATTCCCGATGAAAACACGGAATCATTCCCGAACTCAAACGGACTTTCCTTATATGAATCGTATTCTACGGACCATTCCGGATCACCTCGTGATATCCCGGATCCCATCCGAGACTCGAACAACATTCGGTCTCTTTCATAATACCATTACTACTCAAACAACGTCCGAATCCTTAAGTGTGTCTCCCTACGGTTCGTGAATTATGCGGACATGATCGAGACACTTCTCCGATCAATAACCAATAGAGGAATCTGAAATTCATATGGCTCCCACATATTTCTACGATTATTTTGCGATCGAATGAACCACTTACATACGATACCAATTTCCCTTTGTCTCACGATAGTTTACTTATCCGAGGTTATGATCGCTCGGTATCTCGCATACCTAGTTCAACCTCACATCGATAAGTACTCTTTCTCGTTCCGTGATATGTGATCCCTTGAGCGGTCCACATGCTTGAAAGCTAATTGGATGACATTTCACCGAGAGGGCCCAGAGTATATCTATACATCATATGCATGGACAAATCACTCTTGATTCATGTGTTTCAACCAATACTTTCGAACACTTAATGCCACCTTTATAGCCACCTCATTACGGTGTCTTGTTTGATGACATCAAAGAATCCATCCTAAAAGGTGATATGCATGATCTCATGGTCGAAGGAATAAGGTTACTATGTATCGTAAAGCATATAGCAATTGAACTATTGAAATGACTTGATCTTTATGCTACGCTTATCTATAGGAGTATGTCCATCACATCATTCTCCTAATGATATGATCCATTGTTAATAACATCTCTATGTTCATGATCAGGAAACCATGATCATATATTAACCAACAAGCTAGTTTAACAAAAGGCTTTATTAGGGACTCTTATTTTAGTTTACAAATCACACAAGTATTAATGTTTCCGGTTAATACAATTATAGCATGGTATGTAAACATTTATCATAAGTGTGAAGATATGATAATAACCACTTTATTATTGCCTCTTGGGCATATCTCCAACAGTCTCCCACTTGCACTAGAGTCAATAATCTAGTTTCAAACCTTTGTGTATATAACACCTATGGCTTTCCGGTGTTGTATGTACACGATTGCTAGTGGTCAATCGATCTCGGATCCGATACTTCCAGTCCGTGTGTAATTGCATGTCTTTGCTCTACGCATCACTCATTCTCTAATGAGATGGCTTCGCATAAATTTGGTCCTTTGGTGTGACCTTTAGTTCTTTGGGGTTAAAACATGTTGATAATATTGTCGTACAATATATCTTCATAGTATTATCCCATTGTGAACTACACCTAGTTTGATAACAAACTACTTGACACAAATGCCCTCTTTTGCTGTTATAATAGCGGTCATATACTTAGCCTTTTGTTGTAGTATCTGTCACAATGTCTTAACTTTGTAACTCATCCAAATCCATTATGGAACTCACTTTCCATTATATTGTGCCACCCTTAGTTTAGATTGAGATAAACTTAATTTGTACTTTGTGACAAAACTAGTATCAATGTAGTACTTTTACAATGAACTAACCATCTATTTGTCACTTCTACAAATAATATACTCTTAGTTCTTCCAAAAGATCATAAGAATATCCTTACTATTGTCCAATGATCATCTTACGAATCATTCGTATATGCTCACAACATTTAGAGCATAGGACATATCTGATTTGTACATATCACAGATGATTGATATAAATACTCTTTGTGATTTCATACATCAAGTATCAATCTATACTTGATTATTTGTTTCACTTTACCAAATGTCAATACACTTGAATATATCATCAACATTGAACTCTTTCAATCCTTTCTCGTATGCGACAAGAACCTTTTCTTGTAGTTTCTATATTGAACTCATTCAATATCTCGTCTATGTACTACCGCACAACCATATTAGCGTCTATTGATGCCAAATATTTGGTTTTGCCTAAGTCTTTCATCGGGATGAAATTCTTAATATGTGTTAATAAAAGATACATTATTTCCAATCAACAATATGTCTTCCACATAATGTATTAGAAATATGTCTTAGCGCTCCCACTTAATTTCTTGCAAATGCAAGCATCTTCATTGTCTCTAATGAACTTTTAAACTCCTTTAACAGTTTCATCATAGTGAAGATTCCAACTCCGCGATGCTCACTTTAACCATTGAAGTTTGCATATGCTTTTAGCATCCTTTGAATTAACAAAACCCTATGGACCGTGTTATGCACATGTCCTAGGTAACGATTCTATTAGAAGAACTTGTTTTGTTTATTCAACTATCATATAACAAAATTATATGTAGTGGTTGCTACATTAATCCGTCTAGACTAAATATCACTATGAAAGATCAAATCTTATCATAGTCAACCTTTGAACATTGTTGTGAACTTTTTCCCAATATGTCGATTATAGATGTGAAACATCCATGTCTATTTCTTTATAGATCCAGACACAACTGTAAGGTCTTACACCTTTCTCGAGGGTCCTTCAAGTTCAAAACTTGATTTCTCATGAATGGAACTATCACGGATTTTATGGCTTCAAGCCATTTGACGGAGTCAGGGCCCATCATCGCTTCTTTGCATGTAGTCGGTTCATTATTCTCAAATAATGATTCAACCCTCAAATCTTGGTATTTGATTGTTCATCCGACCTACTTGTTTCAATAGGAACTTGGATCTCCGTGACCACAACCTTTGAGGTACGTGAGCCATGAGCTTTGTTGCTGCCTCCCTAACACTTTTCTAGCGCAACTCTGCACATACTGACTAAGGTTCTTTTAACCTTATCAAAGTTCTATTGTCCTCCCACTTAACTTTTCACGAAAAATTCCTTCTCAAAGAAACTTGACGTTTTAAGTGACAAACACTTTTGTCTCCGATGTTATGGAGGATTACTTAACAATTATTCGAAATAACATACAAAGATAGGTTCATCCGACTTTGGTTGCAAACATCTTTCTTATGCATAGCATACCAATGTTTAAGAAAGGACAACTTGGGTTTTATCCCAAACCATAACTTTATATGGTGTCATTTCAACGGATTATGATGGAGCTCTTTTCAGTGGAAAAACGGTAATCTCTAAAGCTTTTAATCTTTAAAATATAATGGCAGTTTTATGAATTATACCTTTGATCTTACCATGTCAAAACAAGGTTTAATTACATATCTCGAACGTTCCATACTCTTATGGTGTTTCGGAAATGCAAATCCACGGAACGATTCCTTAAATCTTAGGTATTATGCTAAACTTGTAACTTAAATATTTATCTTTATGATCTTATCATAAACTATTCATATTCTTGTTACAATGATTTTGCACTTCATCTTGAAAGTCTTTGAACTTTTCAAGTGTTTCATACTTTATCCTTATTAAGTAAATATTCATATATTCACTCAAATTTTCAGAGAAAGCATATGAAGTTGAAATCCATCGCTTTTGACTACACATAATGGATTTCGTACAACAATATGTACAAGTTCCAATAAGCTAGTCATTCGTTCCCTTTTGGCCTATGAACGAAGTTTTAATTATCTCTAGGAAAGTTTCACAAGCGTCATTTGATCAAAAATCAGAAGACTCCAAAATTTCATCCACATGGAGTTTCTTCATGTTTTCTTTCCATTATAATTTAAACGGCGATGTCACTTCCTAAGTGATCTTTAAATCAATTTGTCTTTCGACATTTTTAGCACTAGTTTTATGGATGTGATTTCTCCAACGAGATTTGTGAATCATCCATCTTTTATGGATTACGGTAATTTATTTGAACAACCCTTTTGTTCTCATAATACCTGATAAAACAAATCTTGAAGGCAAGCTTTGATGTTTAACGAGCAACACAATAACCCTTTATTTGTTCTCGATGAACATCATCACATATTCTTTTGCTAGTTACTTAGGCCATTTTAGTTCATGAATTGTGTTGTTTCGTATGACGATTCACACCAACAAATTCAGTATCAAATACTTAATAACCACATTGTTTAATAAGCAAAGAATATAGCCATAACATGTATATCATCTATATACTTAAACTGAACAATTCTAGTCTTTTCTTTTCGCCATATATTTATGAGATTCTCTTTCAATATTTCCTTTTACATTTGAAAGAATCTATCAATATCAATAGTGGAGTCATACATATGACACATAATCCAAAGCGTGTATAATTAAATACCAATGTCTTTGGACTTGCACTTTGAAGTAGATCACCTATCATCAAATGTTTGGTGTTCTTTCAAATTCCTTTCTTTAGTAATCTCTTGGTGTAGTAAACATCTTACCTACATCAAATATTCACCCTCATCATGGATTTATCCATGATCAAGCTACTTTTAGCTTGTAACGGTGAATCGCAAGTATAATGTTGCTCTCCAAAACCTTTTGGAGGATTAGGACAACTAGTGTCTCCAACCTTTTGCAAATTCTCATCAAATATGAGAACATGACTTTTGCCATATTATACTCTATCATGTTGTAACCAATACTTCGTTTCAGATATCACAATATCTTCCACACATCATGGTTTCTGAAACAACTCTTTCAGATCCTAGATAACCTTGATATTAAGAGAATCCTTTGAATATCAAGAATCATGGAGACAAACATGATACTAACACTTGGAATTGTTACTCTTGATTTAATACTAATTATTAAACTTCATGGAGTAACCGGAACTTACTGAAAGTTTGCAATAGGACTTTTAAACTTTAGATTAACACTTAAAACAATACGATACCAGTTCGTAAAGTATCTAACCAGAATTCTATAGTTCTATCATCTCAATTATAACTAAGCGCAAGGTGGTAAACGGATGCCAATGACTACAACAACTATGCAAATTCACTTTGATTTAGTTTATGATAAATTGAGTTCTAATTAATAATTAAATTAATCTTGGTGAACTCCCACTCAAAACAACATCCCTCACATTGTTTTAGTGATCACACGAACCAAATCTACTACATCAACACCGATCATCACGAGAGTTGATATAGCTTCAATGGCGAACAATCAACATGTTCATCATATCTACTATATGACTCATGCTCTACCTTTCGGTAATCCATGTTCCTGAGGCCATGTCTGTACATGCTAGGCTCGTCAAGATCAAACCTTAGTTTCCGCATGAGCAACTGCTTGCTCACGTTGTATACACTTGCAGAATCTAACACACCCGATCATCACGTGGTGCTTCGAAACAACAAGCTTTAGCAACGGTGCTAACTAAGGGTGAACACTTTATGATTTGAAATTCATGTGCATGAGGGATCATCTTATAATGCTACCGCTGCTACTAAGCAATACAAGATGCATAAAGGATTAACATCACATGCAATTCATAATATGTGATATGATATGGCCTTTCTTCTTTGTGCTTCCGATCTCCATCTTCAAGCACGAACATGATCTCCATCATCACCGGCATTGCATCAAGGTCAATGACGCTTCTCCATGGTTGTCTTCCACCGCTTCACTATTACAACTACTTTGAATAGACACACGGGTCTTAACATAAATTAAAGACAACCATATGGCTCCGCGGTTGCCTACTTACAATAAGGAACATTGCATACATCAAATATAATCACAATCGTGGCCATATCACATCATCAAGACACCCCGCAAAACAAAGTTAGACGCCTACTTTCTTTGCATATTTTACGTGGTTTGGGGCTTTCAATAAGTGTCGTTCTAACTACGAACAAGAACCACAACATTGATACTAGTATTGTCAATCACCCGTTGTAAATTGGATCTTAACTATGCTAGGAGAAACAGGCACATAAAGCCACTTATGCAATACAAGTTGCATGTCAAGCGTGGAGCAAGTCTCATGAACGATGTCATGTAAGGTTAGCCCGCCGCTTCATCCCAACATACCGCAAGATGCAAAGTACACAATAAGCAATCGACAATAAAAGCATCAACGCCCACAATGACCATTGTGTTCTACTCGCAACAAATCTACATATAGACACGGCTCGATACCACGTGAGGGGTTCGTAGCATGAAAAACAAAAATTTCTATCGCATACAAACAAACAAGCCAAGATCTATCTACTAGATAGTAGCAACGAGTCGATGGAATAACTTACCCTCGAAGATTCCAAAGCGGTTAACGAGCAGATTCTCGTGGGTGATGTAGTCAGACACTTCCGATCTCAAGATCGCAGACGATCCTTCCGGGCCAAGGCTCAAGAGCTCCGCAATCGGTCACACGCCTGCACTGACGAAGACCTTCCTCTCCCTTGTTCCAAAGAGGGCGCGGAGGTTGTAGCACTCTCGCGATTCCGAAGACAACTGGCGTGGTACCTAAGTAGAGGGAGATCCCGCAGGCTTAAGCCGGAGCGAGTATGGTGGAGTATGAGAGAGAGCTATTAGTGGTCTAGGATTAGACACACCAATTAGAAGGCTCTAAACCGCAGGCTAGGGCAATTAGAAGCTCTAAACCAAAACGGCTCTAAACCGAGATTAGAGGATAGGAACTTGTGTGTCTAAGGAGGAGGCCCCGCCTCCTTTTATAGGTGGGAGGGGCGGCCAAGGGGAGGGGAGTCCCTCCCCAAGTCGGCCTTGGTTGGCGCGCCGGCTTGGAGAGACTCCTCCCCCAAGTCGGTTCCAACCACCTCTTGCTTGTTTCCCACAGTTTCCTGTTTTAGCCGTTTGACTTTCAAACTGGCAGTTTGACTTTTCAGTTTTGGAACAGCAAGAACACTTAGTACATTATGCAATCATTCAATATGTAATGACACATTGATGTACCCTCCCCCCCCGGAGTGCCGGACAATCCGGAACCTTCTAGAACATTCCCGATGAAAACACCGGAATCATTCCCGAACTTCGAAACGGGACTTTACTTATATGAATCTTATTCTCTGGACCATTCCGGATCACCTCGTGATATCCCGGATCCCATCCGAGACTCCGAACAACATTCGGTCTCTTTCTCATAATACCATAACTACTCAAACAACGTCGAATCCTTAAGTGTGTCTCCCTACGGTTCGTGAATTATGCGGACATGATCGAGACACTTCTCCGATCAATAACCAATAGAGGAATCTGAAATTCATATGGCTCTACATATTTCTACGATTATTTTGCGATCGAATGAACCACTTACATACGATACCAATTTCCCTTTGTCTCACGATAGTTTACTTATCCGAGGTTATGATCGTCGGTATCTCTGCATACCTAGTTCAACCTCGTTACCGATAAGTACTCTTTTCTCGTTCCGTGATATGTGATCCCTTGTGAGCCGGTCACATGCTTGCAATCTAATTGGATGACATTTCACCGAGAGGGCCCAGTATATCTATCCGTCATATGGATGGACAAATCCCACTTGATCCATGTGTTTCAACCAATACTTTCAACACTCAATGCCACCGTTATGGCCACCCTCTTACGGTGTGGTGTTTGATGACATCAAAGCATCCATCCGGAAAAGGTGATATGCATGATCTCATGGTCGAAGGAATTAGGTTACTATGTATCAGAAAGCATATAGCAATTGAACTATTGAAATGACTTGATCTTTATGCTACGCTTATCTATAGGAGTATGTCCATCACATCATTCTCCTAATGATATGATCATGTTGTTAATAACATCTCTATGTTCATGATCAGGAAACCATGATCATATATTAACCAACAAGCTAGTTTAACAAGAGGCTTTACTAGGGACTCTTATTTTAGTTTACAAATCACACAAGTATTAATGTTTCCGGTTAATACAATTATAGCATGGTATGTAAACATTTATCATAAGTGTGAAGATATGATAATAACCACTTTATTATTGCCTCTTGGGCATATCTCCAACATCCCCCTCCTGCACCTGATGCGCGGGAGATCACCCACAAGACAACCCCCCAGGTAGGCCGCGTGGGAGACCTCCCAACTCAGCTGGGACCCTTCCCCTTCCCCCCGTGCCCGCTCGGTCCCCGCTAAGGGGACCGCCCCGGCCTGAGGTCCCTTGATGGACATCCTCCGGGCCTTCAGGGTGTTCATTTGGAACATCCGGGGGTTTGGGCAAGATGGCCGGCGCCGCCAGATCAAGGAATACATCCGCAGGGAAGCTCTGGATATTGTCGGTCTTCAAGAGACGATTCGCGAAGACTTATCCATCGCGGAGTTAGAGGCCCTTAGCAACTGCAAGTTCTCCTGGTCCTGGCTTCCGGCATCGGGCCACTCGGGGGGGGGGGGGATCCTCCTGGGGGTTAAGGAGGATACCTTTGAGATTGATGATATGGACCGTGGGGAGTTCTTTGTGAGCATGGCCCTCACACATAGACAATCTTGCTTCAAGTGGGAGGTGATGATTGTCTATGGCCCCGCGGACCATAGGGGGTCTGCTGATTTCTTGCTTGAGCTCAAGTTGAAGGTGGAACGAACTGAGATCCAGGTGTTTATCGCCGGTGATTTTAATCTGATCCGCTTTGTTGAAGACAAGAGCTCGGCAAATGTGGACCTCCCTAGGATGCGTATGTTTAATGACTGTATCGCGGATCTTGCCTTGCGCGAGATTACACGTGTGGGCGCTAGATATACTTGGACAAATAAACAACTCCACCCCATTCGCAGTGTCCTCGACCGTGTCTTTGTCTCAGTTGAGTGGGAGGTGGCCTTCCCCCTATGCTCCCTCAAGGCGGTCACTAGGATTGGGTCTGATCACACCCCTCTCCTTCTCTCCTCGGGAGGGGGACAACCACCGCGGCTGAACCATTTCCAGTTTGAATATTTCTGGCTACAGAAACGAGGATTTGTGGAGGCTGTCCGGGCAAGGTGGTTGTCAGCGGCTGCCTCAACCCCTCGGGTTTACTGCGCGGTGGATATCTGGCACCACTGTGCCAAATTATCTCGGCAGTTCATGAGGGGTTGGGGGTCTAACTTGGGGGCTGACCTCCGGTCCCAGAAGGAGGCCATTCTTGGGGAAATTCAGGTGCTGGATCGGGAGGCTGACCTTCATGGCCTCTCGGCCGAGTCTTGGTCCGATACTCCCTGGAGACCTCCATTATGGGGATCTACAAGGGAGAGGAGGCATTCTAGCGGCAACGGAGTCGCCAGAACTAGACGGTCCAGGGGGAGTCGAACACTGCCTACTTCCACGCCATTGCCAATGGCAGGAGGAGGAAGTGCTCGATCCCCTGCCTCTGGGCGGATGAGGTCCTGTTGGAGTCCCCTCTGGCCCTCTCCTCCCATATTTATGCCTTCTACCGGTCCCTCTTCTTGGCATCCCTGCCGTCGGGCCTATCACCTGTAACACCCTCAGAATCGGACCTATGCAAGTTTGAGCAAAATTCGCCAAACCCGCATAGAAACGATTCAAAGGTGCCCACCAGGCACTTTCGTGCGGGTGGAAAATGAAGTAATAACATTACACAACAGTCCTCGATGGGACCCACAGAACAGATATGTATAACAGCGACTCCATGAGTCAAGAATACAGGTATAATATACAAAGATCCAAATCACCTTAAGAACGATATAGCGTCCAGCTACGGACAAGATGCAAATGGGGCTAAGAGCCCTATAAAATAACCAATGGCGTCCTTAACCGCCTGGCCAAGCGGAAGGGTAACCGCTAACGACGCCGATCTCAAAACCTGCTTAAAAAAGGTGCCGACAAAGGGCAAAGGAAAAAGAGGAGCGTCGATCGAGGCCAAGACACGCGAGGCTATAATTGGCGGTCCTCGCCTACATAGGTGTGGTGGATCAAGCGGCAAAGATGCACTAAACAACCTATAGAGACTCGATACAAGGCGTCAATCGAGAGGGGTAAGAAGGACCTATCCGGAACCAACCCGATACTACCATCAAACAAACCCATCTCATGCTTTCCTCGAGACCGTCGAGGAAGTCAACAGGAACTCACGGTTGGCGCTTTTACTTATTAGGTTATCGTTGCAGCATTTACTAGTCAGGTATAGATAATCGTCCTGATAAAGTAAACAGTGGGCACTTTTAGTTAACCATTCCGTTATAGTGGCAGTACTTACTAATCAGATACAGATAGCATGAGATAAACCCAAAACCCAGCAGTTGTTGGTACTTTTATTCAGCCATTTCGTTGTAGTTGCAATACTTACTAGTCAGATACAATTGTCGCAAGCGACAACCAAACAAGCAATTGTGGGCAGTATTAATTAGCCATTCCATTATAGTGACGCTGATTACTAGTCATTATAAGTCAAATTTATAGCAGTAAACTTTAGTTATGCTTGTCTATGATCGAGATACTGTGCTCCAAGTCGTCCATATCCGCGGACACGGCTTTCAGAAAGTTTTACCCGGCCGGGGTGCACCAATAGCAACACACGCTCGATCAGCCTCGGAAAAACCAAATCAAAACCCAACGAGGCTTTCACATGAACAATCACAAGATTCAGAAATATTTCAGGCCACCTTAAGTAGATCCATAGCAAGCCGGTGACTCGAGACGGGCTCAAGGTTTGGGTAGACATTTGTGAGACTGGGAACCCGAAAGTGTGGCTGGGCTTGTCGACACCAGCGAATCGTGTCCCGATCCTAACAGATCGGTGTGCTCCTCGCACAATTTAAATACGTAGTAGCATGGCATAAGTAGGATCGTAAATAAAACCTCAAACTAGTTTGTGGCCCCAAGAAATAAGACGGAATCAAGCTCTGGCCCAGGGGGGCCCCATATACCTCCCGGATGTGGATAGCGCGATAAATCAAGGAACAGGTATCAAGTACTCGGGGTCTTACGGGACACAAGTGGGCGTTCGGAAACCAAATATTTTCTATCGCCCACCGATGCCTCGCTTATTTCAATTTTAGTTGTTAAGCGAAATGAAAGTGAGCAATAAGTAAAACTAGAATCATCTCCAACCTCAACATGCGGCAATACATCAACAATTGTGGCATTTGACAACACGCGACAACACTTGAGCAAGCGACTACGACACGCAAGTCCAACTATCTACCAAACAACAGGTAATAGGATGTGTCCAAGGCAATATACTGCGAGGGATATCAAGGGTACGAAAACTAGAGCATCGCAACACGATAGCAATAGATCAACGAGGAGGGTAAAGACTATAAAAGTAAGATAGGTAGAAAGGGAGATGCTACTTTGAAAACATTGTTGAAGTTCAACCGAAGATCGGGGCGAAGCTCACATCAACTCAACGGCCTTATCCGCGAAGGAGCAAAACACTAGAAGGAACACCGGATGCAATATTTAATACACGGCAGAAGATCGGCATGATGCATGTATGATGTATGACATGGCAAAGGTGCGATGCAATTAGGTCATATTAAGCGGAACCGGGGCCCCGACAATTAATTAGATGGTTCAAGTTGTTTATCTACCCCGCACATTAAATGTTGTTTGAACAAGATAAAATACAGCACCGGTTCGCTATGCAAATTTAAATGAGGCCAATATGAGGCTAGATTTGCCCGCATATGGGCCCCATATTTAATTATTAGATGAATCGGCATAAGGCCCCCAAACCACATGAATGTATGCATGCAAGACAATCATTATGCGACAAGTTGTATTATGTTATTAAATAGGGTTCGAGGAAAAAGGTTCACACATTAGGGGTTCGACGATCTTGGTCCGGGGGGTTCGGGGTTCGACAGGGTCCGGGGTCCGGTCTCGGGGTCCAGGGTTCGACGGATCTGGGGTTCGGGGTTCGACGGACGCGTTCTCGGATAGCGGGGTGGATCTTGGCGTTCCGGGAAGCCGGACTTGGTTCGGTGTCGGGGGCGCATCGGGTCCTTCCGGGGCGGTGTCGTTCTTGTCGTCGGGAAGACCTTGTCGGGTCCCACGGGGTCGATCTTGCCGTTGCGAGGTCTTGGCGGGTCCGCGCTTGATTCGTGAGGAGATCATGGCGTCGGTGAGGTCGATCTTGTCGGTTCCACGGTTTTAGTTGTCGGTGTCGGACTCGATTCGGTGTTGGATCTTGGATCGGGTAGTCCTTGTCGCATGTGCCCGAAGTAGATCTCGTAGCCGTCTTTTGTCGGTGGTGAACTTAACCGTTGGTCTTGGTTCGTGTCGCACTCGGTGTCGGGTTGGCGATCATGGTGTTCCGTGTGGAGATCTCCGGTTCGGACTCGGGTTGGTCTTGGCGTGCCTAGAATTCGGTCTTCGAGGATCTTGGCGACCTTGGGTCTCGAGGTTGATGTGGCGAGACAGGCTTGTGCCGGGTGGCGCCACATCACTATCCCCATCACATCGACCTTCCGCGGCTGTCACAAATGCAACTACTTACCTCGATCACAAACCGACAGCCCAAAACGTTCTGTCTCGAGTGGCACTTGATGGGCGGGTCGAGGCGAGGCCGACGCCCGAGGTCGACGTGGGGGCTGCGGCGAGCAACGCGAGGAGGGCGGTTCGGCTGGCGGGGTGGTTGGGGCGGCGGCGTCTGGCGGGAGGAGGCAGCGGGCGGCCGCCGGCGGCGGAGCGAGGCATGAGCTCGGCGGACGGCGGGGCAGCGGCGGCGGAGGAGCTTGTGGGGGCCACGCGCAGGTCGTGAGCGGCTGCTCGGGCGGCGCGTGCGGGCAGGCGTGGCGGCGACGAGCGGGAGCTCCTGGCGAGGTGGCGGCGTGCGGCTCTGGCGGGCGCGGAGGTGGCGGCGCGGGCGAGGTAGGAGAGGCAGCGGCCGGGCGGCGAGATGGATCTTGGCGGCCCGGGTGCCGGACGAGCCGGGACCTGGGCGTGCGAGGTGAGCGCCGGGCAGAGGCCAAGGAGGTGCAGGCGCTCGCGTCCGGCGGGAGACCGAGGAGCACGGAGGCGGCGGCTTGAGCGGGAGCCGCAGGGAGAGGCTGGGAGACCGAGGCGGGCGAGGCGGCCGGTGGAGGTGCGGGCGACGGTGAGGGCGCGGTAGCGGAGAGAGGAAGCGAACTGGGGGCGGCGGGCGTGGTATGGTGGTGGGGTGGGCGAGAGGCGGGAGCGCGAGAGGGGGAGGGGGCGGTGGCTGCTGGCGACTCCAGGCGGTGGACGCGCGGCCAGAGCCGCGAGGAAGAAGACGCCGCGGGGGGAAGAGAGGAGGGCTGGTGCGCGTGGGGGGACAGGGGATGGCCAGGTGGGGCCAAGGTGGGACAGGGGCGTGTCAGGGGAGGGGCCACGCGGGCAGGTGGAAGAGGGCAGGGTGCGTGCGGTTGGTGTGTGCGTGTAGCTGGTAGGTGCGGCTGGGTGGGTGAGTGCATGAGAGAGAGGTTTGAGTGGGGGAAGGAGAGAGAGAGAAAAGAGGGGGGGGTGGCCAAGTGGCGGCCCCTGGTTGGTTAGGGGAGAGAGGTAGCTGAGGTGGCGCATGGGGATTGGGCAGGGTGAGGTGGCCAGGGGGTGTGGGTAGAGTTTTAGGTGGGATTAGGATTTAGATGGGGCGGGCAGGTTTGGACCGATTTAAAAACAGGGGTGGTCGTTCGGGTCTACTCGGCCCGTTCGACTGCCCCACTAAAATAATTATAAATTTTATTTGTTTTAAACGGGCCGTTGGCAAACCGATAGCGGCCAAAACAAAATATTCCGGGGACCCGGTTTTGGTATTTGATTAAAGTTGGGGCGTTTTAGAAAACAGAACGGGCGTTGCGAAAATAGTTTTGGCAAACAATGCATGATGATGACGATGCAATGCACAAATTCAACGCGATTTTCTAGTAGTGGTTTTGCGGGATGCCACAATTCGACACCACTAACAAAGGATCTCGCCCTCGAGATCCGCCTCATGGTACCGGAAGGAAGGTCGGCGATCTGCGTCTTCTCACTTCGTGTAGATCCTCGCGACACCACTAACAAGAGGTCGTTGTCCGTGATCGTCGAGAGAACACTCCGGAAAACAAAAGGTCGAAGGTAGAGGTATCAACAAATAAAGCCACCTCTAGCTCCGATGGAAGAGGGGGAACCGATGCATTCTCGTCCACTTCAATGTACGCAAGCGAATAGAAAGGGTAGTCGGCATGGGGGCCAATCCATCACGCACCCAAACTATTACTTCGCACAATCAGTGGAAAAGCGTGCAACCATTCTCGGAAACAGACTGAAGATCTCGACAAGCGAGGTTCGGAATAAAGGGGTGATGCAGACTCTGCATCGGATCTGGCGTAGAGGATGTCGTCGCGCCGGAAAACACCGGAAGGCACAAACAAGGAACAAAGAATGGTAACACAGCAGACGGATTCATCAGGCAGCTTGAACACCGGACGGTAGAACACCGTTATCCAGGAAGGAAGCGAAACCCTAAAGGTACGACAGAAACCCAACCACGAGAATTCCTGGACTCGAAGAAAAGATAAGAGGTGGATTCAAAACACGCGGAGATGAGAGGAGAGCAGCAGAGGGGTAAGGAGTAAAATTAGACCTAATCGGAACTATCCAACCGATTTTGCAAAAATAGTTTTGACACTCTACTTCGGCCGTTAGCTAGGTTATCCTACAGGCTGGACTTGTGGGGTATCGCAACTGCTGAGCTCTGATACCACTCTGTAACACCCTCAGAATCGTACCTATGCAAGTTTGAGCAAAATTCGCCAAACCCGCATAGAAACGATTCAAAGGTGCCCACCAGGCACTTTCGTGCGGGTGGAAAACGAAGTAATAACATTACACAACAGTCCTCGATGGGACCCACAGAACAGATATGTATAACAGCGACTCCATGAGTCAAGAATACAGGTATAATATACAAAGATCCAAATCACCTTAAGAACGATATAGCGTCCAGCTACGGACAAGATGCAAATGGGGCTAAGAGCCCTATAAAATAACCAATGGCGTCCTTAACCCTGCCCAGGCCAAGCCGGAAGGGTAACCCTGCTAACGACGTCGATCTCAAAACCTGCTTAAAAAAAGGGGTGCCGACAAAGGGCAAAGGAAAAAGAGGAGCGTCAAGATCGAGGCCAAGACAGCATGAGGCTAGAATTCGGCGGTCCTCGCCTACATAGGTGTGGTGGATCAAGCGGCAAAGATGCACTAAACAACCTATAGAGACTCGATACACTGGCGTCAATCAGAGAGGGGTAAGAAGGACCTATCCGGAACCAACCTGATACTACCATCAAACAAACCCATCCTGGCGTTTCCCCCTCGAGACCGTCGAGGAAGTCAACCGAGGAACTCACACAGTTGGCAGTTTTACTTATTAGGTTATCGTTGCAGCATTTACTAGTCAGGTATAGATAATCGTCCTGATAAAGTAAACAGTGGGCACTTTTAGTTAACCATTCCGTTATAGTGGCAGTACTTACTAATCGATCTGAGATAGCATGAGATAAACCCAAAACCCAGGATTGTTGGTACTTTTATTCAGCCATTTCGTTGTAGTTGCAATACTTACTAGTCGAGATACAATTGTATGGCGACAACCAAACAAGCAATTGTGGGCAGTAATTAGCCATTCCATTATAGTGACGCTGATTACTAGTCATTATAAGTCAAATTTATAGCAATAAACTTTAGTTATGCTTTTCTATGATCGAGATCTTGCTCCAAGTCGTCCATATCCATGGACACGGCTTTAGAAAGTTTTACCGGCCGGGTGCACCAATAGCAACACGCCGATCAGCCTCGGAAAAACCAAATCAAAACCCAACGAGGCTTTCACGATTGAACAATCACAAGATTGAAATATTTGAGGCCACCCTTAAGTAGATCCATAACGGTGACTCGAGACGGGCTCAAGGTTTGGGTAGACGGTGAGCATCGGGAACCGAAAGTGTGGCTGGGCTTGTCGACACCGCGGAATCGTGTCCCGATCCTAAACAGTACAGTGTGCTCCTCGCACAAATTAAATACAGAAAGTAGCATGGCATAAGTACAGGATCGTAAATAAAACCTCAAACTAGTTTGTGGCCCCAAGAAATAAGACGGAATCAAGCTCTGGCCCAGGGGGGCCCCATATACCTCCCGGATGTGGATAGCGCGATAAATCAAGGAACATGTATCAAGTACTCGGGGTCTTACGGGACACAAGTGGGCGTTCGGAAACCAAATATTTTCTATCACCCACCGATGCCTCTGCTTATTTCAATTTTAGTTGTTAAACAGAAATGAAAGTGAGCAATAAGTAAAACTAGAATCATCTCCAACCTCAACATGCGGCAATACATCAACAATTGTGGCATTTGACAACACGCGACAACACTTGAGCAAGCGACTACGACACGCAAGTCCAACTATCTACCAAACAACAGGTAATAGGATGTGTCCAAGGCAATATACGGCTGCAGGGGATATCAAGGGTACGAAAACTAGAGCATCGCAACACAGATAGCAATAGATCAACAGGAGGGAGTAAAGACTATAAAAGTAAGATAGGTAGAAAGGGGGAGATGCTCGCCTGAAAACATTGTTGAAGTTCAACCGAAGATCGGGGCGAAGCTCACATCAACTCAACGGCCTTATCCGCGAAGGAGCAAAACACTAGAAGGAACACCGGATGCAATATTTAATACACGGCAGAAGATCGGCATGATGCATGTATGATGTATGACATGGCAAAGGTGCGATGCAATTAGGTCATATTAAGCGGAACCGGGGCCCCGACAATTAATTAGATGGTTCAAGTTGTTTATCTACCCCGCACATTAAATGTTGTTTGAACAAGATAAAATACAGCACCGGTTCGCTATGCAAATTTAAATGAGGCCAATATGAGGCTAGATTTGCCCGCATATGGGCCCCATATTTAATTATTAGATGAATCGGCATAAGGCCCCCAAACCACATAAATGTATGCATGCAAGACAATCATTATGCGACAAGTTGTATTATGTTATTAAATAGGGTTCGAGGAAAAAGGTTCACACATTAGGGGTTCGACGATCTTGGTCCGGGGGGTTCGGGGTTCGACAGGGTCCGGGGTCCGGTCTCGGGGTCCAGGGTTCGACAGATCTGGGGTTCGGGGTTCGACGGACGCGTTCTCGGATAGCGGGGTGGATCTTGGCGTTCCGGGAAGCCGGACTTGGTTCGGTGTCGGGGGCGCATCGGGTCCTTCCGGGGCGGTGTCGTTCTTGTCGTCGGGAAGACCTTGTCGGGTCCCACGGGGTCGATCTTGCCGTTGCGAGGTCTTGGCGGGTCCGCGCTTCGGATTCCGTGAGGGAGATCATGGCGTCGGTGAGGTCGATCTTGTCGGTTCCACGGTTTTAGTTGTCGGTGTCGGACTCGGATTCCGGTGTTCGGATCTTCGGATCGGGGGTAGTCCTTGTCGCATGTGCCCGCGAAGTAGATCTCGTAGCCCGTCTTTTGTCGGTGGTGAACTTAACCGTTGGTCTTCGGGTTCGTGTCGGCGCACTCGGTGTCCCGGGTTGGCGATCATGGTGTTCCGTGACGGAGATCTCCGGTTTCGGACTCCGGGTTCGGTCTTGGCGTGCCTAGAATTCGGTCTTCGAGGATCTTGGCGACCTTGGGGTCTCGAGGGTTGATGTGGCGAGACAGGCTTGTGCTTCGGGTGGCGCCACATCACTATCCCCATCACATCGACCTTCTGCGGCATCACCGCAACTACTTACTCGATCACAAACCGACAGCCCAAAACGTTCTGTCTCGAGTGGCACTTGCTGGGCGGGGTCGGCGCCGACGCGAGGTCGGCGTGGGGAAGAGCAGCAACGCCAGGGAGGGGCGGTTGGCGCTGGCGGGGTGGTTGGCGGCGGCGGCGTCTGGCGGGAGGCAGCCGAGGCGGAGGCCGGGCGTGAGGCGCGAGGCTCGCCCGGCGGCAGCGGCAGGCGGCCGGAGGAGCTTGTGGGACGCCACGCGCAGTCGCCGCGCGGGCTGCTCGGGGCGGGCGAAGGGGCAGGCGTGGCGGCGGCGAGCTCCGGCGAGGTCTGGCGGCGATGCGGCTCTGGCAGCGGCGGAGGTCGGGCGGGCGAGGTAGGGAGAGCAGCCGGCGGGCGAGATGGATCTTGGCGGCCAGGGTGCCGCGACGAGCCGGGACTGGAGGCAGGTGTGAGCGCCGGGCCGGGAGGCCAAGGGAGGTCTGGCGGCGCTTCGCGTCCGTGGACAGCGGAGACCGGGAGCACTGTGTGGGCTTGAGCGGAGCCGCTGGGAGAGGCTGGGAAGACCGAGGCGGGGCGAGGCGGCGGTGGAGGTGCTGGCGGACGGTGAGCGCGTCGGCGCAGTAGGAGAGGGAGGCGGGCTGGGCGTGGTCGCGGTGGTGGGGTGGAGGCGCGGCGAGAGGCGGGAGCGCGAGAGGGGGAGGGGGCGGTGGCTGCTGGCGACTCCAGGCGGTGGACGCGCGGCCAGAGCCGCGAGGAAGAAGACGCCGCGGGGGGAAGAGAGGAGGGCTGGTGCGCGTGGGGGACGGGGATGGCAGTGGGGCCAAGGTGGGACAGGGGCGTGTCAGGGGAGGGGCCACGCGGGCAGGTGGAAGAGGGCAGGGTGCGTGCGGTTGGTGTGTGCGTGTAGCTGGTAGGTGCGGCTGGGTGGGTGAGTGCATGAGAGAGAGGTTTGAGTGGGGGAAGGAGAGAGAGAGAGAAAAGAGGGGGGGTGGCCAAGTGGAGGCCCCTGGTTGGTTAGGGGAGAGAGGTAGCTGAGGTGGCGCATGGGGATTGGGCAGGGTGAGGTGGCCAGGGGGTGTGGGTAGAGTTTTAGGTGGGATTAGGATTTAGATGGGGCGGACAGGTTTGGACCGATTTTAAAAAAACAGGGGTGGTCGTTCGGGTCTACTCGGCCCGTTCGACTGCCCCACTAAAATTATTATAAATTTTATTTGTTTTAAACGGGCCGTTGGAAAACCGATAGAGGCCAAAACAAAATATTCCGGGGACCCGGTTTTGGTATTTGATTAAAGTTGGGGCGTTTTAGAAAACAGAACGGGCGTTGCGAAAATAGTTTTGGCAAACAATGCATGATGATGACGATGCAATGCACAAATTCAACGCGATTTTCTAGTAGTGGTTTTGCGGGATGCCACATCACCGGAGGAGAATGGGCTTCTCACTCTCCCATTCCTTCCGGGGGAGGTGGAGGCGGCCCTGAAGGCCATGAAGTCGTGTTTGGCTCCGAGCCTGGACGGACTGCTGGTGTCTTTTTTCCAGGCTTTTTGGGCTCAGCTTCAGCCGGTGATCATGCAGATGTTCCAGGAGCTCTACACGGGGACTTTGGTAATGTCCCGCCTGAATCTTGGCGTTATTACCCTGATCCCCAAAGTAGTGGGGGCCATGGATATCCGTCAATTCCTCCTATCACTGTGATCAATGTCATCCAACGTCTATCCGCCAAGATCTGTGCTCTTCGTCTCGCTCCGGTCTTGGAACGTCTTACCCACCCCCTCCAGTTCGCCTTCCTTAAGGGTCGCCTCATTCACGGCGATGTCTTGGCGCTTCATGAAATTATCCATGAAGTGAAGGGACAACGTCAGAAAGGGGTGTTCCTTAAACTGGACTTTCAGAAGGCCTATGACCGCTTGGACTGGGCCTTCTTAAGACTAGTACTGGAGAGGAGGGGGTTCGACGACCGCCTGATCGGCTGGATCATGCAATTCGTGACGAGTGGACAGACGACGATCAACGTAAATGGGGAGATTGGCCCATATTTTAGTCCATCCTGCAGGGTTAGACAAGGGGATCCGATCTCTCCTCTCTTGTTTAACGCCGCGGTGGACGCCCTGGCTGAGATTCTGGACAGAGCCAAAGCGGCTGGCCATATCTCGGGGGTAGTAGGCCACCTGATCCCCGGAGGAGGGGTCACCCACCTCCAATATGCGGATGCCACCCTGATCATGGTGCAGGGTTCAGACCTTGACATTATTAATTTAAAGTTCCTGCTCCTTTGCTTCGAATCGTTGTCTGGGTTGACGATCAACTTCGACAAGAGTGAAGTGATGGTCCTCGGTTACCCTGAGGTGGAGAGGCAGCGGATCGCTGATAACCTGAACTGTCGGTTGGCTGACTTCCCCATTACTTACATGGGGATGCCCATCCGGGAGACCAGGGTGTTGATCTGGGACCTTGCCCCCTTGGTGTCTAGGGTGTGCTCTCGGGCGGAACCATGGAGAGCGCGCCTGACATCCAAGAGGAGCAAGTCGGTCCTGATTAACTCGTGCCTATCCAACCTGCCCATGTACCAGATGGGTCTGTACCTCCTGCCTAAAGGGACCCATGCCGACTTCACGAAGGAGTTATCTAGGTTCTTTTGGGCGGCACGGGACGGCCATCGGAAATATCATATGGTCAAATGGGCAGATGTGTGCGCCCCCAAGAGCCTTGGGGGCATAGGGATCCTTCACTAAGGTGGCGCTGATGTTGAAATGGGTCTGGCGCATTTTCAGGGAAGATGGTGGTCTCTGGCTTCATCTTATCAAGGCCAAATATCTCCGAGGCCGCCCCCTGTTGGCTTGTGAAAGGCGGGATGGCTCTCAATTCTGGAGATCCATCCAAGAGATTAAGCACTTCATTGGTTTGGGCGTCTCCTTCGCCGCGGGCGCTGGGCAGGGGGTGCGGTTTTGGCTAGACCCATGGTTGCTCCCCATCCCGTTGGGGGTCCATTTCACTGGTCTCTTTGCCATCTCTTCCGCACCCTCGGCGCTCGTGGCTGAGGCCTTTCGCGAGGGCCGCTGGAACATCTTGTTCCGTCGGTTCCTTAGCGAGGTAGAAGCGTCGGCCTTCCGGCAGCTTCTTGACTCGCTTCCGGTGTCCTTGCCCGAGGGCCTGGACTCGGCCAGATGGCAGCTCCACCCCTCCGGGGAGTTCTCGGTGAGCTCGGCCTACCGCGCCTTGTTCCAGGGCCGAGCTGGACCCTCCCCGTGGAAGGCCCCGTCCGCTTAGTATTCGCATTCGTTGGCAACTCTTGCGGACCGGCTCCCTCGGGATTGAGGTGACCAAGCGGAATGGCCGTGCAGTTTATGTCCCCCATGTGGGACCCCGGAATCCTGTGCCCATATTATGTTCTCTTGTTCGGCGGCTCGGGCCCTGTGGGGCTTTGTCCGAGAGGCGCTGGGTCCTGCTTGGCAGGCGCAGGAGCTCGGGGAGTTCCTGCAAGCCCAGGCATACCGGGCCGGAGGGGGGCGCCGCCTCTTCTGGCTGGTATTTGCGGCCCTCGCTTGGACCCTATGGAATCTGCGTAAGAAGATGGTGATTGAGAAGGTCTACCCCTCCCGCGTGACTGACCCTGTTTTCTCCTTTCTTGCTTTCCTCCAGCAGTGGGCTCCCCTGGTGCGCCAGCGTGATAGCCCGGACTTTGACGACACTCTTCGGGCCTTGAGGGCGGCGGCGCTCCCCCTCTCGGCTCCGGCTTCGTCGTCCTCGTCGGTGGCCTGAGTAGCCTGCTCGCAGCAGCGCTATGCTTTTTTTGTTTTGTCTTGGGCTTTCTTGTGCTGTGGTCCCAGCGGGTGTCGTACTTCTTTATTTTCGTTTTGGCTTCGGCCGTCGTGGTTGTTGTATGAACCTTGGTTGTGGATGTTGCTTTATCTATAAAGCGGGGCGAAAGCCTATTTCGAGAGAGAAAAAAGGCAGATCGATCAACTGATATGTGTACGTACGGGACATGAATTAAAAGGCAGATCGATCAGCTGATATATATACGTACGGGACATGAATTAAAAGGCAGATCGATCAGCTGTATGTGTACGTACGGAACATGAATTAAAAGGCAGATCGATCAGCTGATATGTATATGTACGGGGCCGAATTGGAAATAGGGAGCTGACTCGGATCTGGTACCAACCGATCAGACCTGAAGATATTGGCGGCGGCGATCGTGTCGCCCGAGTAGCCGACCATGCAGTCGTCGGGCTTGCCGGTGCCAGAGGGCGGCCATTTGCCGACGAGGAAGTCGACGCAACACGGGACGTGGTGGCCCATCGCGAGATTGACGACATGGTAGGCGAGCTCGATGCGGGTGAAGGCCTTGGTCTGGGATCACACCGCTCACGTCTCCCTGTACAGATGGAGTACACACGTATGTATTTGCAGATGGACAAACGAGTAATACGGGATGTATCTGGGGCCACGCGGGAAATGAGGTGGGCTTAAGTACCAATTGCTAGGTGATAAATGGAAAGATAAGACACCGATGCCAACGCGGGGGCGAGGGACCGAAGCAGAAGTGTTCCCTTATAGCTTCCTGTTGCCTGCCAAAACCCACCGGCGAGCAGCGACGAGCAACACGAAGAGCCGGGAGGCTCCCAGAACTGCTGGTGGGCCCTGGTCCCTCGGGCAACGGCCCGCAAAACTCCGGCACACGTCCTGGCTTGGTTCAAGAGCGTGCCACCTGACCTATACCTGGTCAGGAAGGTGATGGATTGCTTCGATCAGTTTCCTGCATGGTAAACAAGTATACGTAAAATTCGAGCCGTGACCGGCTCCCAGGTTTCCCTGTGAATCGGCTCCTAGAGCCGATTATCCCATGATTCTGCATTAGATCTACGATAACATGGGGTTTTGCTTCATCATTAGAAGTTAAATCGATCTACGACAGTTTGACGTTTTCACCACGTAATTGGAACGTCCTACACGTAATTGATCCTGGCAGACACAAAAGATGATAGAATACTAACCCTAGAGGAGGCCTAACAACCGACGTAAAGTCAATTACCGGAACAACTTCTCTAGAACTAGTAAACCACGTCCTTACGTACTACTGGATCGTTCAACCCGTTTGCAAGGCCTGACTACGTGGATATCAAACTAAACCTTGGAGAACAAGGCATAACCATAACAGATCGAATCAACTAAATAAAGATCAAGCAAGAGGCTACCCTTGCACTTGGGAAAAGGTGCAAAGGTAGCGAGGTAACTAGAGGCACCATATCTTAAACAATCATAGTAAAAAGTACCGATGCTAGCCTCAACAAATCTATGATAATAGTATTACTCGCCATCAACAAGGCTTCAGTACGAGTAACACCAGATAACGCATAAGCAGATACTGCCTAGATGCGATCTAAGCAGCATGACACTTACCCGAAAGAAACCCTAGAAACAAGGGGTGGCGATGCGCCGAGATTGTGTTTGTTGTGAACGTGATTGTCCTCCTTTTCTCGATAACCTTAGGTACATATTTATAGTCTGGAGACTTTCTATCTTTGGAATAACTCTACAACTCTATCTCTTACCTAAACCGAAACGTAACCTACTACAATATACAGATACACGGGCAATTTAGCCCAAATCCACGTACAAGGCCGATTCAACAACACGTTTCATATACGTATCTTCCAAGCCCATCTTGATCACGGCCCATCTCCTCCTTTGGTCAAAATATGACGATAACACATGCCCCCCTGGTTTTGGCAATAATAATTCCAAAACCACTCTGTTGATATTTTTTTCTTCCCCCTCTTTTTTTACATCGGGTTACGCGTTGCAGAGCAGAATCGTCACGCCACCCCCTCATCATGATGCCCTGTCTTTTCAACTCCTTCGGAGTGCATGATTTGACGATTTCGGCAGCACATTCTGGGAAACTGCTATGGCATTGAACCGCCTCCCACTATTCCCCTTATTTAAATTCATCTGAGCAGTTCGCAGTCCCCATCTTCCTCCAGTAGCCAAAAAACCCTCTTCCTCCGCCGAAAAAACCCTCTTCCTCCGCCATGGCCTCCTCTTCTTCTGCCCGTTCCTCCCAGTCTTCCAACAACATTAGCGACCGGGAGCCGGCCGAGCACCCGGCGGCACAGAGACTCTCGCCCACACAATGGTGGGACGAGGATTGGGATTCGCCGCTTGGTCGGAGGGCACGCGTCCTGGCGACGGCGAGGATGGCTGCAGTTCCTCGTTGACGAGGAACCGGAGGCGGCAACGACGCTGGTCACAGGGGCGGCGTCGAATCCTCCGACGAGGAGGAGGAATCGGAGGACACCTCCTCCGGCAGTACCCCATGATGAAGGCGCTTCGCGCGGGTCCAGCGAGGACACGAGCGGCGACAAGGACGAGGAGGCCCCGGGCTTCTTCGGCGGCCGAAAGCAGACGACGGCGTGGCGAGACGGCGAACAAGACGACGGCGACGACAACGGCGACGACCTCGGCCTCTAGATTAGGAACCAGTAGCAGTAGTAGTAGTAGTAGTAGGTTTCCTTTTGTAATCAATCAGCCTTTTGTAAGTAATCAGCTTTTGAATGAATGAAGATTACTTTTCCGAATCGAAGATTGTTTTTCCGACTCGATTTCGCCGATAGTCAAAATAGGTCGATGCTCCAGAAGCCGATAGTACTATATCGGCTTTCACCGCACTGCGTTCATACGGTCAAACAAGTCAAATCTCAAAGAGCCGATGGCAACGCATCGGCTTTCCCAAAAAAAACGTTGACAAGGTCAAAACTTGGTCGCATACTTAGGCAAATCTAAGCGGCCACTTTTCAGTTTCAAACGGTAACCTGCGACCCTCTTCAAAAAGGGCGACTCAGATCTCCAATTGCCCATCAACCAGATTGAGCTCACAACGACAAGAACCCTCGATCCCCAACTGCATAGATCCATCTCCGCCGGCAAACTAGATGGCGGAATCGTCCAACACCAACCCAGAGGTCTCCGGTCTGAAGGTACGCCTACTCCTCGCAGTATGAACGCGATCAAAATTAATGGCGAACACCTGAATTAATGTCTTCTTCCACCATTAAATTTTTAGGTTTCAGACATTCTACGGCCTCATCCTTCTCTCCTAAATTCTCGCTGGCTTGGTCCTCGTCTGTAATCTAGTCCTGCCCATCGATCTCTTGCGAAAAAGCAGAATCCCTTCGTAAGCCAAGACCTAGATCGAACTCTTGGGCCCGGCTTGCGAGCTGGCCTAATCCCCTGAACATTGGGTTTCTTGGTTTAGTAGGGTAGCTAGAGCTTACCAATCCCAATGGGAAACCACGGAATAGCCGATGCCTTGCATGTCATTGTCTCCCTTGAGAAACATGAGAATCTTCGAAAACCATCGGCTACTTCGTCCGACGCTCTGAATCGCTTCATGTTTGGTCATGGCCCTATGTCACCAACTCATTAGGCGTGGTGATGATTACTGGTCTGGATGTCACATCACCCAGCCCTCGCTTTTAAACTGACCAAGGTCCCCTACAAATTGTCTTCTAAAGCATCGCATTTGCCTGGGGTGCCTACCTCCAACGCCATATGAAAACAAAGGGCCACATCACGGAGAAAGAACACACAACCTTTCTCAACTTCCTGGAACATTTCATATTCATGGCCTTCCTTTCTCCCACCAAGAATTATCTCTCCTTAGCCCACAGGCGGCCAAAGGCACTCAACTTGGCATCGTAGCTGTTCCTTGGAGAGGTCTATCGATATCTCAGTTAATGTCATCAAGCTGTTCTCTGGTATAGCAGTCAAAACAGGTGGCCCTTGGTGGTTCATTCAGCTATGGGCTCAGCTGTATTTTCAAAACCACATCCCAAACTTCCCCCTTTTGGCGAGCTGCACCTTTCCAGATGTAAAAGGGAAGCAGATCCGATGCACCAGCTATGGCCAAGCTTTGTATAGACTGCCAGGTAGTAAGCTGACCCCTCAGGAAGCATCTAAATGGTTCAGTACTTTCTTTCAAGGACTGGACAATCCTATCTTCTTTCCTTACATGGAAGAATCTGAACATTTCGAAAACCCACTCTCCTTCAGGCTAGACAATTTTGCCGATGACACCAAAGACTGGCAGCTCTTTTCCACTGTGATTCGTCCCTGTTTCCTTCCAGTTGGCATGAGTACATCCAACAGAATAATCAAGCCTGGGTATGAATTCTACCAGCCAGTTGTAGTGGCTCGGCAATTTGGCCTTGGACAAGTACCTCCCCATTTCTTTCTCCACCACCTTATAGAGAGCAGAGCCGACCTGCCTGATCCTCTCACCAGCCAAAGGTGTTATTCCTTCTTTGATGCTCTGACCATCCCAATTCCTAATGATCTCACCTTCGCCTCATCAACCGATGGCTTTGAAGACTGGTGGTCGATGTGGAAGACTCACGCCTTCAGAGGGCTCTGGGACCGTTCTTTGAAACAGCTCGATCTTGACATCCCCGTGGAACAGGTACCACTACTTGTAAATTTTCTTGATGCAGCTCACAATTGATTCTTCTACTAACCCACTCTTTCTCTTTGCAGCAACAAGATGGCCTGAACCTCATACAGTGACGGCTCCCCTTCGAGTTCTTTCCTTGACTCTGTGGTTCTTTTCTGCAAAAACTCGCCACCTTTGAAAAAGGTCATAATGCGTAAACGATAACACCACAATCGGCTTCCAAAAACCAAGCAACTCCTAAGTCAGCTGCCCCTCGAGTTCCAACTAAAACAAGAACGATGGTGAGGAAGGTAGCTGCCAGGAAGACCTTGAGGCGCCGGAGCCCTTCTCCAGAAAGCTCACATGTAGGCTGATTCATGCCTTGGCCGATCCTTCTCATTCTTCCGTTCTTGCAGACATGCTCGTGCTTACTGGTTCTCCTTTTTTACAGGCTTCCGTCGAAGACACCTCCAGCGAGGACACTCAGACCAATCGAGGAGAACTGGGCCCAACAGATTCTGAGAGGACCATCACACCGAGCCAGCCAGATTCATCACCATCGGCTTCCAGGAAAAGGTCATTCTGAACCTCGCCCCGAGCATCGGTCGGGCCAGTAGGTCCCAAGAGAGCTCGCAAAGGACTGCAAGATTCTTCGTCGAGCCAGGAGGTTTCGAAAATCAGCACCCTTCACGCTCTTACCACGTACTTCTTTTATCTGCCGATTAATCATTATTTACATCGGCTAAGCACCTTCCATGCAGACGACTGACGTTTCTAGTGGGAAAGCTGGGGCAGTGCCGATGCCTTTAGCCAAGCCGGATCTAGCAATCCCCGAAGGCGCAGATGAAACGGCTACCACTTTGGCCAAGCCCCCAGCAACCACACACAAGCCGATCGTCTCTTCATCTGCTATCCCCTCGATCTTAGGAGAGGTACGTGAGCTTCTTTCGGCTCCTCCTTACACGTTTGGACGTATACTGACGCTTTTTCGGGCTGCCAGAGTTGTGATATTTCAGGTTTGCTGACGTTCGACCCTGAATCCATCGAACCAACTCCCTCTGTTGCTGCTGATGAACCACGAGCCAGGGTTGTTCCACCTCAATTCCAGCGTCTTAAAGCCCTGCTGTCCTCCCCGATCGAAGAGTTGATCGAGGGTTCTGAGGAGGTGAAGAGCGTTCTGACTGAAATAAAAGACAAACTCCCAGTAGCATTGCAGGTGAAGCTTTGGCCAGTCGTAACTCTGTCTTTCTACGGGCCAAGGGTGAAGTTAGCTCGTGAGAGGATCAGTCTGCGCCGCGCCCAACTCCCACTGAAAGCCAATATCGCGATGGATGTCGCAGCTCAACGAGAAAAGGCGTCTGGATGCCAAACCCACCTCTGTCGATCCGCCGAGCTCGCATCCTTGAAAAGGGAGTTGGAAGATCTTGAAGAGAAGGTCCGGGCGACTAAACAGCTCATTCGCGACAAGGAAGAATCCATCGCCCGCTCCCAAGACGAAGCAGAAAGCCTCAAAGCTCAAATGAAGACCGATCTGGCAGAAATACGTGCCCTGAACAAGGAGCTAGTGACGGGCAAGGACGAAGATGACGAAGCCGAGATCGCCGAGGTGGATCGTGTCCGTGCTGACGCCCTCCACGCCTTCGAGGCATTTCTTCAGTAGCTTGTTTCTGTAAACCGCATCACTTGTAACAGTTTGAACCTCTAGAGTCGATGCGTGCATCGGCTATATATTTTTTTTATTTTGCCGATTTCGTATCGGCCCCACATTTCACCGTCCATCGTCTCACGTGCTTTTTACTTGGCCGATTTCATGTATCGCCCCCATATTCTTGTCCATCATCCCACATGCTTGGGAAATATTTCTTGAGATGTTGACCGTTGACCGCCATCGGAATTTACGCCGCGTCCAGCTCCTCAAGCATGTGCGTTCCTCTTAAAACTTGATCGACCATGCGGCCCGTGCCAATTTGGAGACCATTTACCATATGTTGCATCCTTAGTCCCTAATGGCAAGACTGACTTCCCATACCAGATCACCAACGTGGAACTCCTTTGGCCTCACTTTCTTGTTATATGCACGAGCTACCTTGGCCTTGTTCTCTTTGATTTTCTCAAGCGACCACAGCCTGAGCTCAGTTAAATCTTCAACACTGTCACTCATCAGGGTTGCATATTCTTCACTTGTTAGATTATCCTGAAAAGTGACACGTCTCGATCCAGCCGTAATTTCCCAGGGCAATACGGCTTCTTGTCCATAGACTAGATGGTATGGCGAGGTTTTTATCGCCCCATGACATGACATGCGATAAGCCCATAACGCCTCTGACAAAACCTCGTGCCAACGCCTAGGGTGCTCATCGACTTTTCTCTTGATCAGCTTGATGAGGCTCTGGTTGGGCCTTGACTTGCCCATTTGCTTGAGCATAGTATGGAGATGATCTAATCACTTAATCCCGTGTCGTCACATAACTTTCTAAACTCGTGAGAAATGAAGACCGAACCTCCATCGGTCGTGATAGTTTGGGAATCCGAATCTATGGATGACATGTTCTTTCACAAAATTGATAACATCCTTTGAGTTCTTGACTTCATCGGACAGCTTCCACCCATTTAGTGAAATAATCGTAATGGCCAAAATCCACATGTGGCCTTTGCTTGATGGAGGATTGATCTTGCCGATCATATCCATGCCCCAACCTCGGAATGGCCAAGGCTTGATGATGGGGTTCATTCTTGTGTGGTACCATCTGAATTTTCCCAAATTTCGACATGCTTGACACCCTTTGTAGTACTTGAAGCAGTCCTCAAGCATGGTGGGCCAATAAAACCCGATCGCTGATCAACCATTTCATCTTGTGAGCCGATTGGTGAGTTCCACAGCGCCTTCGTACCTCATGTAGGAGCCGATTGGCCTCTCTTGTCCCCGGACATTTGAGCAATAACCCTCCAGTCCTGTAAAACATGTCGTCCCCGATAAGCACATACTTCATGGCCTTGTACCTTATCCGTTTAGGTGCCCCAGCGAATCCTTCAAGTAATTGAAGATATCGGCTCTCCGATCGTCTGCTTCGAGGCTGCACGAACATCGGCTCCCTACCTTTCGTCCACAGCACGAAGCCATTTGCAAGATCATTCGCCTCGATATTCTGCGATCGCGGGATCCAAGTGAAGTTTATGTCTGGAACTGTGCCATCAGCTCACGCAAGGCAGCCATAATGGGAAGAGGGACTCGCTCTCACACTTGTATTCCTCCGTGAGTTGGGAAATCACCAACTGGAGTCTCCAAAATTTCCACTTACGCTCCGGCTTGATGAGCAACTCCATTCCCTTGCGTATCGCCTCATACTCGGACGTTGTTGGTACGAGGGTAGATAACCGATGGAGAAGGAAAATGTTGCCCCAGGCGACACGAGTAAAATGCCGATGCCGCAACCATCGTCACAAACCGATCCATCGAAAGAACATAGCCCACGCTCTTATAGACAAGTCTGCTATATTAGTGTTGATCCTTTCAGCGATAAGGTCGGCCAATGTCGACCCTTAACCGCTTTGCGGGTTGATACCGGATGTCAAATTCGATAACGCAAACATCCATTTGCCGAGTCGGCCTTTCAACATAGGAGCCGACGGCATGTGCTTTATGACATCCGATTTGCATATGATGACAATCTCCGCTGATAGCAAGATGTGGCGCAGCTTAGTGCGGTGAAAACAGCAAAGGCACAACTTATCGATCTCGGGATACCTTGTCTCGCATCCAAGATCCTTCGGCGATGTAAAATACGACTCGCTCCAGCCCATCATAAACTTGCACCACCACTGAGGCGATGGACGTGTCAGCTACTGACAAGTAAATGTAGAATGGTCTATCCGGCTGGGGCGGAACCAACACTGGCGGCTTCGTCAGATATTCTTTGATCTCGTCGAAGGCTCGTTGTTGCTCTGCCCCCCAGCGGAATTCCTCGTCAGATTTAATTTTCACCAGTCCCATGAACGGCTCTATTCTTCCTGACAGATTGGAGATGAATCTTCTGACGAAGTTGATCTTGCCGATGAGAGACTGCAGTTCTTTCTTCGTGGTAGGTGGCTTCATTGTTCGTACTGCCTCCTGACTTTTTAGGCCGATCTCAATTCCGCGTTCATGGACCAAGAAACCCAAGAACTGACCGGCCGTCACCCCGAAGGCGCACTTCTTTGGATTCATCCGTAGCCCGAATTTTCTTGTTCGGTCCAGGACGCGTTGCAGATCGTCCAAGTGTCCTTGCACTGAAGCAGACTTGACCACCACGTCATCGATGTAAATTTCCACCAGCTTGCCGATCAGATCATGGAAAATGTAATTCATGGCTCTTTAGTGCGTAAGCGGCATTCTTGATCCAAATGTCATCACTACATATTCAAACAACCCCGAACACAGGACTCACGAGCAGTTTGTGTATGTCTTCTGGAGCCATAAAAATCTGGTTGTAACCGGCATTGCCATCCATGAAGCTCAAGATCTTATGACCAGCCGCTGCGTTGATTAACGTCTCACTACGGCATCGGATACTCATCCTTTGAGTAGCTCTGTTGAGATCCCGAAAATCTATGGCAACACGCCCGGCCATCCTTTTCTCTACAGTGCGATACTAGAAATCCACTCGGCATACGCATGGCTGATTAACTTGGCTGTCAACATTTTCTCGACCTCTTTCTTGACTTCTTCCACAATTTCGCCTTCATCCGTCGTGCTCATGCTTTGGAATGGCGAAATCCTTTTTAGCGAGCCGATGCTCAATGATGCTCCTGTCTAACCCAGGCATCTCTGTATAGTCCCAGGAGAAGCAGTCTGGATATTCCTTCAACAGAGCTATCATCGGACCCCGCAGACTCGGGTCTAACTTTTTGCTGATAAATGTTGGTCGTGGCTTATCCCCAGGACCGATGTCGATCTCCTCTAGCTCATCAGCGGACGTAAACCCATACCCTAGCTTTCCGTCACCTGTCAAATCGATGCTAAACACAGGGCAAAAAGTAGGTGAGGATAACAAAATAATTTGGGCGATTGCTGAATCGCCCCTTTGATTGCATTAGTCAAGGACGGTTTACACCTTATTGTTTTACAATGGCAGGAATCTCCACACTACGACTACATGATCGCTTGTCGTAAGATTGCTGCTTTTATTTTTGTGGCCAATCGCGAGGATCGGGTACCACGTCACGATCGTGGACTTTGCTACTCTGTCGGCGATGGATAAGACCAGCCTCACCCGTTTTTGTAGCTTCAATGCGCTCACAGCCGTCTAGACGATTCCAGATCGGCTCTTGGTCTTCGCTTCCCAGACGTTCATGCCAGCTATGGAGATCTCGATAGAATCATCTGCGCATGAATGACCTCCACCTCATCTCCATCCCATCAGATACCTTTGGTGCATCGTGGATGGAATGCAGCGATAGTGTGAATCCAATCTCTCCCTAGCAAGACAGCGTAGGTGCTTTTGCTGTCCTGACGAAGAATGACGTGGGGATGGTTTTTCTGCCCAGTCGGATCCACGTTGACGCCTTGCGTTTGAAGTCGACCGTTGAAGTCTCAACGTGACGTTGGTCTTGATCAGATCTGCAGTGGGCGTCCCAAACGCCGTAGCATGGAGTATGGCATTATATTGATTGCCTCGGTGTCCACCAACATCTTGCCGAAGGCTGCCCATTGATGTAACCTCGAGGTACAGGGCTTTCGATGTTTGTAGCCCTTCTCATGTGGCTTCTCAAAGATAACCGGCCGTGGGCGCGATCAAACTATGCCACGGTAGCTCGTTGGTTCTTGGGAGCGAGAACTCGGCGGAAGTATGAACACCATGTTTGTGCGGCCGATGTCTTTACATCGGCTTTTACGTTTGGGGCGCCACTCTTTCCTTTTCGGCGGTCTTCCGTTTCCAAGGTCTGCCAATTTTAACGGCGGATCGGGACGTGCTTTCTTTAAAGCGTGTAGATACTGTGCTTCGGCTTCCTCCAAGTTACGCAGCCGCTGCACTCTACGCTTTTGGGTGTGTCTGAGTCCGTCGGGACACCACCTTGGACGGTGATATCTGTCTTCTTCTTTGTCATCCCTTGGCTCCTCGAGACCTTTTGCTCGAGCGGACTCCTTGTATCGGTTCTGAGGTGGGAGAGGCCCTAGACGCTTGAACACTGAAACTGGCCCCGTGTCCTCCTTCTGCTGTCCACATTCTGGGCAGTTATCGATTGTAGGAAATCGGCTCATTCCCGTATCCCAGCAATACTTGAAGAAAGGACAATCCCAATGCTTGTCAACGCCTTCCTTTTCTTTTGACGTTCCCCTAGAGGGGTGCTCATATCCTTCATCGTATCTATCGCGTCGGCGACGTCGATCATACTGACGCTCATACTTATTAAGGAGGTGCGTGGAGTGTAACCGATATCGCACGCGCTTCACATTGCTTTCGATTAAACGGCTGTCATCGTGGCTGGGCGGTGGACCTCCTCTCTTTCTTTGGCCGAGAGCGACGCCTTCCTCCTTGTATGTGCCATGGTGGTACCCATCCTCCCATATTAACATCGAACGAGAAATCCGGTGACGCCTCGTGGGTGATGTTCTACCATGTTGACGCCGGGAAATGGGTTTGTGTTTACTTTCATGGCGAACTGCCCCAGGATCAGACGGCCTTGCTCTATTGCTGTTTGGATCTGGCGACGTAGCTCTTTGCAGTCATTGGTGGTGTGGGTGAACGAGTAATGCCACTTGCAGTATGGTCTCCCGTTCATCTCCCCGTAGAGGATTTTGTGGCCTTGGGTCTGCGGTACTTTTCTTCAAGAGTAAATCAAATATCTGCTCAGCTTTGCTCACGTCGAAGTCGAACCCTTTTGCAGGCCCTTGCTGCTTCACCCAATTGCAGGACACAGGGTCTGCCCCCCGAGCCCATTTAGCCACGGCCACCTCCTGGTCTTGTGTAGGATCATCTTCTTCTGTATCGACCAGGCTTATCGGACGCTTGAACTTGTCTTGGTACAACTCAGGGTGGCGCTGTTCATACATCGCCGGTTCGGGCCATGTCGCCAATGAGTTGTACTCTACTTGAAAGCAGATCCTTGATGGGTGCTGAGAGACCCAACACCGCCAATGACCGCTTCTTTTCGATTAAGCAGTGGTAACATCGGTTCTTAGCGATCTGAAGCCTGGATGTACTCGGCTCTGATTTCTCCCGCTTTGCCACTTTTGTGCAGTCGCAATGCCCCTCGGTAGCCTCGAATGATCTTGAATGTGGGCGCTCCTCCGGTTGCTTCCAGTGCGAATCGAATCGGTGGCGGCAGGTGTACCACCCAAAAGCTGGTCCTGTCAGAGATTGCGCAAAGAACCTTACGCGCAACTGATCCGATGCTGAAATCATGCCTAGCTGTGCCAGGTATCGGCTCACGTGCTCGATCGAGCTCGACCCTTCTGAACCGCTAAACCTTAAAAACTCAGGGAGTCGATACTTGGGCGGCAGCGGAATTAGATCAAACTCGTTGGGGTACGGCTTGGAATAGCCGATTGTCCTCCTCTTCGGCACGAAGCCGAACTGGTCTCTCAAGATGGTACGGATTTGCTCCACTGTTTGAGCTGCAGGGGCTAGATTCTCATGACTCGTTCCAGTGGCATACTTGGCTAGCCACGCCTGTTTGTCGGCGTCCAACCCAGACATCGCTGCTCCAGGAACGCCGCTCTGAAGCCCTGCCCAGGAGCTCCTGCCGCAGAAATCCCTGCGGTTGCAATCTGGTTGGTGCGTGTCAGGTTATTGCAGTCCGGCACGTAGGTGCACACATATCCATGTGGGTCGCCTCCAACCTTGTAGACGACGTACGCCGCTGCCCCTGGCGGCTCTGGAGCTGCAAGTGTGAATGGCAGCTGTGGCACAGTGCAGGCGGTCTTTCTCCTGGTGAGTCCCTAAAGTAGGCCCCGACGGAGAGTGCGATGTTTCATGATCTCTGAACTACGACTGCGATCCGCCGAAAGCGTTCACGGCTCTCGATGGCGGTGAAGAGAATGAGCCACCATGTAGTTGACTTCTGTCGCGAGCTCTAGTGCGCTCCTCAAGGAGCAGATGATCCACCTCATCAAGAGCACCCTCGGTGAGAACCCTTTCCACCGATGCCATGCTTACGGGTCCTCTCAAAAGAGCCGATGAGATCGGCCGAAAAAGAGCTTTGATGTCATCATACTTCGCCTTGTGCTCCTCGGGCAGCTCGTCGTGACTGGTGCATCCCCCATCTCGGCGTCGGATGTTGATGCAGATCTTGTTGAAGGTCCCAAGGCGTGCGAATGTGTTGCCAAAACCCACCGGCGAGCAGCGACGAGCAACACGAAGAGCCGGAGGCTCCAGGCTAACTGGTGGGCCCTGGTCCCTCGGGCAACGGCCCGCAAAACTCCGCACACGTCTGGCTTGGTTCAGGCGTGCCACCTATACCTGGTCGAAGGTGATGGATTGCTTCGATCAGTTTCCTGCATGGTAAACAAGTATACGTAAAATTCGAGCCGTGACCGGCTCCCAGGTTTCCCTGTGAATCGGCTCCTAGAGCCGATTATCCCATGGTTCTGCATTAGATCTACGATAACATGGGGTTTTGCTTCATCATTACAAGTTAAATCGATCTACGACAGTTTGACGTTTTCACCACGTAATTGGAACGTCCTACACGTAATTGAGCCTGGCAGATACAAAAGATGATAGAAAACTAACCCTAGAGGAGGCCTAACAACCGACGTAAAGTCAATTACCGGAACAACTTCTCTAGAACTAGTAAACCACGTCCTTACGTACTACTGGATCGTTCAACCCGTTTGCAAGGCCTGACTACGTGGATATCAAACTAAACCTTGGAGAACAAGGCATAACCATAACAGATCGAATCAACTAAATAAAGATCAAGCAAGATGCTACCCTTGCACTTGGGAAAAGGTGCAAAGGTAGCGAGGTAACTAGAGGCAGCATATCTTAAACAATCATAGTAAAAAGTACCGATGCTAGCCTCAACAAATCTATGATAATAGTATTACTCGCCATCAACAAGGCTTCAGTACGAGTAACACCAGATAACGCATAAGCAGATACTGCCTAGATCGCAAGATGCGATCTAGGCAGCATGACACTTACCCGAAAGAAACCCTAAAAACAAGGGGTGGCGATGCGCCGAGATTGTGTTTGTTGTGAACGTGATTGTCCTCCTTTTCTCGATAACCTTAGGTACATATTTATAGTCCGGAGACTTTCTATCTTTGGAATAACTCTACAACTCTATCTCTTACCTAAACCGAAACGTAACCTACTACAATATACAGATACACGGGCAATTTAGCCCAAATCCACGTACAAGGCCGATTCAACAACACGTTGCATATACGTATCTTCCAAGCCCATCTTGATCACGGCCCATCTCCTCATTTGGCCAAAATATGGCGATAACACTTCCAAACTGATTATATGGCACGCAACGGAATCCATGTAACTTCTGTAGAAGCCAGCAGGCTTAACAGTTCCCTTATAAAAAATTCTTTAGGCGCATTGAAAACTTGTCATGACTAAAAGTACAATGCTCTTATTTTTCTTTTTCAATGGCAACGGCTTCTGTTTCCCCTACTTTTTTAATAGTCCGTTTTAGTTATCTTTGGATACAAAGCACTCCATTCGTCTAAAAATAGATGTCTTAGGTTTTTCAAAATTTAGGTGAATCTATATACTAAATAGTGTCTAGATTCATTCAAATTTTGCCAAATTTAAGACATCTATTTTTGGACGGAGGGAGTAAAAAGTACTCTCTTTCGTCTTAAAATAGATGTCAACGCATCTCTGTTTATACACTTCAAATTGATCCCTTACCTACCTCTAAGTTTTTTGCTGTTTTTTCTTTACATGAAAATGGATACTTATATAATATCTATGTAATGAATTTGAGCACAATGTTGAAGCTTTTCGGTATGTGTCTCCTTACTAATGACCTCTTGAAACAAGATGTAGGAGAAATTTCTTCGAACCATGATTTTTGTCTTGAGCATTCAAACATCTGGCCTGGCAATATTGAGCCTACCTTCTGCAAGTTGTACGACTCCAAACTCCGAACTTATCGTTGAACATAGACACAAATATGGATCCAAATGTGGTAGAAACCTGATAAGTGTATGTTTATCTCCCATCCTCTGGTGATGTTAACATTTGGATATTCTACCATGAGTAGTTTAAGTAAAGCTAGGCCCGAACGGATTAATTCAATTAGAAATTGGAATCTCATGTATATGCACATGTTATACTCAAAAGCATTATAGATTAGACACTCGGAAAGTATATGCGGCATTATTGTGTCATTTTGTTTCCACAAGGCTAATTACCTTTCTTTTGTCGTATACATCTGGTTCTGATATGTCTAATTATAAAGTCGATTCCATTGGCATTGCACATTTAAAATCCATGTTTGGTGTCCAGGAACCACGGAAGAATAATGAGTATTCTTCTACCGGTGATGCAGTTGTATTCCCTTATTGCTCATTTAACTTTTACTTTGCGTAAGTTATTGTAAGCTTGCATTGATTCCTTTTCCATTGAACTCATGTGTGCTCTTGCAGAAAGGAAATTTCCTTTTCTTGCCTAGAGGCATTTCACCTGGTTTGTAGATTGATGATGGATTTTTCGCTCTCTATATGATCAAATGCAGGTTTGCTAAGCTTTTTGGACTTAGTACAATCAAAATATGTCACACCACCTGTACCAACACATTATAGTTCATTTTCAAATTTCATTTATTATTAAGCATTTCAATATTTTTATGCATATGGACGGACGCCACGTCTTCATAGTCTAGTGTACTCTAAAGATAACATATTCATGTGCCAAAGCAGTTTTCAGAATGAATGCCTAAACCAATTAGGCCTCGTGTTAATACCGCTAAGTCATGGATTGACTTGGATTGCGGCTCAATCCACGTCGTCCAGCCTGGTGAGACAAATTTTCCAGTCCAGCCAAATTCAGATCTTCGTTTATATACTAGTACACTATTCTTTTTCAATCCAAAATCCGCTCCATTTACATTGTGTCTCGGTCTGGAAAAAAATAATCGTCAATCGGCCCGTGGACGATTTCCGTAACGTGGAGAGAGCGAACTAAAGCAAAACGGCAACACCGACGTGGGGATTCACCTGGCCTAATCGAACACGTATTATTTCAAGGCGTTACCAATAATTAGCCTGATATGGATCTGGTTATGACACGGGATCAACCAAATCCAAGACCGAATTGGTTCCACGTCTGGTTTGATTCCTCCATAAAACGAACGGGAATTTAAGAGCATCTACAGCACGCGGCGCCAAAATACACACTCGCTAAAAAAAGCCGTCGAAATACAGCGCAGGAGCGGGCCTACGCAGCTCCAGCCGACACGCGCTAATTTTTTTTTGCCATGCGTGGGCTTCTGCGGCATGTACGAAAACTACCGTGCGCAGTAAATCAAGCTGCTCGCGCGCACCCAACCGTCCGGAAAATTCAGCCCCCACGCATCCCCTCGCGAAAACCGCCGCGCGTCACCTCGCCTTTGCGCGCCGCTCCGCCACCACCACATCGCCACTGCCTCCGCCCTCCGCCTCGACCTCGTTGCGCGCTCCGCCACCGCCTGTGCCCTCCGCCTCGGCCTTGCCGCGTGTCGCACCGCCGCCCCGGCCCTCCGCCTCGACCTCGACGCGAGTCGCTCCGCCTGCGCCATGCCACCCCGCCGCCGCTCGAGCTTCGTCTACCGCGGTGTGCGCGCGCGTACGAACGGGACGTTCTACGCCGAGATCCCGAGCCGCGACGAGCGCATCGGGCTCGGCACATTCAAGACGGCGCATGAGGCGGCGCGCGTATGACACGGTCGCTTGGCGCCTCGGCCGTCCTCGGCGGTCGATGAACTTCACGGACGTCTAGACGCGCTAGCAAGCGGAAGACCTCGCGCCGCCGTCGCAGGCCGTCACGCGGCAGGCAAGGCAGCGGCAGCGCGAGCTCGAGCAGCGCCTCATCGTCGCCGAGCAGGGCGAGCGCATGCGCCTCGAGTGGGCGCGGCGCTTCCAGGAGGACGTGGCCATGGAGGTCGCCTTCTACGCCGACGAGAAATAAGAGAAGGAGGCGCGGAAGGCGGCCAAGAAGCAAGATCGGAAGGCGAGGAGGGCCAATAAGGAGGCCAAAAAGAAGGAGATGGAGGAGAAGGCTGCGAGGAATAAGGAGGAGAAGAAGAATGGCGTCGGTCCGTCGACTCTTCCTCCTTGGAGTACGAGTGGTCGTCGATTTCGGTGTCGTCCACAACATTTGACTCCTTCGACTGGGAGTCCGATTAGTTCTAGTTAGTCTAGTTTTAAATTCGTCGAATTACGAACTAAACTATGTAATATATTAATATTTGTAGTCTATTTTTACATTTTGTTTGATCTATTTACATGTGCAATTGTGTGAAAATATAGTTTTTAGGCTGCATTTTAGTGCATCTATAAAGGACCAATTCAGCGATGTATTTTGCCACGGCGGTTTACAACACCCGGTGAAGCTCTGAGACAGGGATGGATGGGGATAGGGAGTGCATGGAACAGGACAAGACCACCGAGATGTCAAATCCTACGAGAGATGCTACAACAGCACCCGAACGTATTGGGGATTAGTCGGAACAAACTGCACCGGTGAGGTGGTGACACGGGTGTTCACCTGACTACGTTCTCAGCCACGACATTTTCTTTAAAGCCCTCGCCCGGCCGGGTGCTTAAGCAAAAGCAGCTCCACACAATGGGAGTAGAGCCGGTCTATAGATTTTGGGGGCCATAGGGCAACACGACACCAAAAGCCCATAGTTTAAAGTCGCAAAGTTTTACTGGGATAGGGGCAATGGTCCCCCTATTTTAAAAAAGCTTAGATATATCTTTATATTATGCTAAAAATTAGTATTAAGCATAACTAGCATTATTAGGCCTTTAAATAATTATATAATTCGTACATTTGATAGATCCATGATATTTGAAATCTCGGTGGATACATTTGAAACTACTCATTTATATTGATCAAGCAAACTGTTTAGTATGATACTTATTCCTATCAATTTCTTGTAGTGTACATGTGTATATACATATATACCTCCAGAATTAATCACAGAACAAAATTATAAAAGTAATAGATTCATATGCATTGCCAAAAGAATGATTAGAAGAGTAAACATATTAGATACTGAATTAATAAGAGGATGAAATAGTCTCTATAACATAATATGGATAATCGGGACAAGAAGAACATTTAGGAATCAAAAGAGGCATGTTGGCGGAATGATATAGTTATGAGATTACGTAGTTAATATCCACTATTGAATACTCATAACTTTGAAGCGAAACATGAGGTCTTGTATTTCGGATTGATTTGTCACAAAAAAAAGAAAATTCTAACAAGATTCGATGGTGCACTGTTTACAAATCTGGATCTTTAATTTTGTCTTTTCTATGGAGCCCAGAACACAAATTATTTCACACTGAAATTTTGTATTTCTTTTATGAAATTTCCAACGTTAAAATATGTATTTTTTAAAATGTCTAAAACAAAGGTTAACATGTTGTCCGGGTATACACACTTAATCAATAAAGGTCACTAGTTGCCCCATTTGCATTAACAATCAACGGATGTGAGCATTTTTACGCGTGTACTCGCTTATATTATATAAATAGAGTTCCCATCCTTCATTGTAATATACTCAGGATCGCTCAACATGGTGGCTTGAGTAGGTAATTAGCAATGGAAAGATTAAGAGTTCGATTCCATTCCTTGCTAGTATTTTATCTATTTTGTACGTAGGCCAATATGTTGGTCAAAGGACACAAGTGTCATAGGAAAATACACAGAGATTTATTTAAATAAATTATGACGCCATAGGTTGACTAATTTGGTCAAAATATGTTAGACTCAATAAAGTTTGGTTAAATTGGACTAAAATGCTCTCAGGATGCAAGTTACGGGACTAGTGTTGCTCACTTTGCAAGATGTGGGACTAAAACGCTCTCCTACAAGATGTGGGACTAAAAGTCTATATAGCTCGATTTTAAATGTGGAGTGCCAATGGAATCGACTTTATAATTAGACATATCAGAACCAGATGTATAAGACAAAAGAAAGGTAATTAGCCTTGTCGAGACAAAATGACACAATAATGTGGCATATACTTTCCAAGTGTCTAATCTATAATGCTTTTGAGTATAACATGTGCATGTACATGAGATTCCAATTTCTAATTGAATTAATCCGTTCGGGCCTAGCTTAACTTAAACTACTGATGGTAGAATATCCAAATGTTAACATCACCAGAGGATGGGAGATAAACATACACTTATTAGGTTTCTACCACATTTGGATCCATATTTGTGTCTATGTTCAACGATAAGTTCGTAGTTTGGAGTCGTACAACTTGCAGAAGGTAGGCTCAATGTTGCAAGGCCACATGTTTGAATGCTCAAGACAAAAATCATGTTTCCAAGAAATTTCTCCTACATCTTGTTTCAAGAGGTCATTAGTAAGGAGACACATACCGAAAAGCTTCAACATTGTGCTCAAATTCATTACATAAATATTATATAAGTATCCATTTTCATGTAAAGAAAAAACAGCAAAAAACTTGAGGTTGGTAAGGGATCAATTTGAAGTGTATAAACAGAGATGTGTTGACATCTATTTTAAGATGAAAGGGAGTACTTTGTATTTTGTATCCAAAGATAACCAAAACGGACTATTAAAAAAGTAGGGGAAACAGAAGCCGTTGCCATTAAAAAAAGAAAAATAAGAGCATTATACTTTTAGTCATGACAAGTTTTTCAATGCGCCTAAAGAAATTTGTATAACTGTTAAGCCTGCTGGCTTCTACAGAAGTTACATGGACCATATACAAAAAATATTGTTAGTTCCGTGCGTGCCATATAATCAGTTTGGAAGCTATAAGGGAATATTTGGTGCTCCGCAATGATTTCTCGTTAGTCTTAGAGCATCTCTAACAGAGCATGTAAAAGGAGTCAAAACTGTAAAATTCTGACAACACGCAGTTTTGTAGGCCAAAACCTTATTTCTCTGCCGCTCACGTCCGCCGGCGGCGACTGTACATCGTCACTCCAGCCATGAAATTAACCCTGTTTAGACAAAATAAGACGTTTGTACCAGTCTCCGGCGGCGCGGCCACGCCACGGCCAGGCCGGGCAGGCGAGCTAGCTAGCAGTAGCGGCGCGCGGACGAGCAGCAGGGGCTCAGCGGACAAGCAGCAAGCAGCAGGCAGGCAGCTAGCCAGTGGTTGATTCGGTAGCTAGCTTGCTATATGGTTGATTCCATCAATCGGTAGGCAAGCAGCAAGCAGCAGGCAGCTAGCCAGTGGTTGATTCGGTAGCTAGCTTGCTATATGGTTGATTCCATCAATCGGTAGGCAAGCAGCAAGCAGCAGGCAGCGCTCGCAGTGCACGGCCGGAAACGCAAGCACCAAACAGCTCAGGGAAGAAGATGAGGTAATATACCGATAGAAAACCGAATATGTCATTTTATAGGTGCAGTTCACGGGATCCGTTCTGCACGAGACAAAACGAGATGATAAAACACGTTTTTAGTAGATTGTATACACGTCGAGAATTTACTTGCTCCGTTAGAGATGCTCTAATCCGTTGTAATCCTACTACCAATAGGATGAACCACACATAGGCGAATTACGAAAATAGCTAGGACTAGAGATAAAGAAAAGCGAAAATCTAGTGTCAGAGTTTACGTGACGATATGCCTCGTCCTTCTTTTGCACTAGCGAGACCCTGCCGACCGTCCATGTCATGTTGTGTCAGCAAGCCGTAGCCGTCGCTCGACCTTCTCAATCCTCATCGTCTGCGGTTGCTCTCCCGCATGTCATCGCCATCCCCATAATCCTTGGGGCAATCAAAAAAAAAGGGAGCAGTGATTAGCACCTATATATACCGGCAAAATAGGTACGATAGAAATAAAAAAAAATGCACGGAAAGAACCTAGACGTCAAGCATGGCTGCTGAAAGGAACAAGAAGAAGAGGAGCGAATCCACTACAACCAGAAGGAAGAAAATACAAGGGCGGCGGCTGCATGCCTCTCCCTCCCTTGTTGCCCCGTGTGGCGTCGAGGGGGAACCCTAGGTTTCGAGCGCCGTCGCCACCTCCCCTTCCTCGCCGCCGCTAGGAGGGCGCGGCTAGGCGAAGCCCGGCCGGCGGTGGCGGCGGGGCTTCCTCATATCCATCCTTGGGAGAAGCACATGCGGGGTGGTGCCTCTGGGCATGGGCGTTGCTCTGGCGCCGGGAGCTATAGAGACGGTGCGCGGGCTTGGCCTGCAGCGGGTCACGACGGGAGGTGCGGTGGTGGTCGTGCCTGTGGATGGTGGTGCTGGCCCCGGGCGGCGAGGGCTGAGGAAGGCGAAGGCCGCAGGCGGCGTCCTCTGCAGCGCTAGGTAGAGGGGCGACGCGGTGAGTTTCCGGTGGGGCCTTGGCTATGTGTGGGCGAGGTGCTGCGGCGGTGCTGCTTGCTGTCCATGGAGATGCAGCGGCCAAGGCAACGGAGGAGGTGGAGGCTAGGGTGGAGCGGCCCAGATCTAGGCCCATCCGTGCCCGATCTAGACCTGTAGGGTATGGCTCTTGGTGGTGGTGCGGCCTCGGCTCGCCTCCTGGCTGTGGCCAGTACACCAGATCCCGGCCAGGTGGGCCTAGATCCGGTGACTGCGGCGTACCCCTGCCATGGATTGTCCTACCCAGTTTCCTGAGCCTTGGCGGATCCCACACTAGGCGGGTCCGGTCCTAAGGCCGGCTTCCTCGATGAGCCATGGGCACGCTATTGCGTGCCCCTCCGACAGGTGGTGGGGTGTTCCTTAGACTGGTCACAGTCCGGTTTTCCTGGGCAAGCACGAAGGCGATGGTGCTGCTGCTTGGCGGCAGGGATCTACAGTGGCCGCGGATCCACTAGTGGACGAAGGAATTGGGCCTAGCGCTAGGGTTGGCTGTGACGGTCACACCCTTGCTGTAGTATGGCGGTGGGAATTCATGAGTCCATTTGGGCTCAGCCGGGCCAGAGAGGGCCTGGTTTTCCCTTGCTGCTACATCCGATCAGCTATCGCCCTCTGGCTGTGGAGGTAGTTCCCTCCCGCGGGTTACTGTACCGCCGACCCCCGCCGAAGGTCCTTCTTTTTTGGTCGTACCAGTCTCGCTTCGTGGCTCATGGTGAGACGATGGTGGTTGATGACCCACGAGTATAGGGGATCGCAACAGTCTTCGCGGGTAGTATTACCCAATTTATTGATTCGACACAATGGGAGACAAAGAATACTTGCAAGCCTTAACAATGTTGGAATTATGCCCTAGAGGCAATAATAAAGATGTTATTATTATAATTCTTGTTCATGATAATGTTTATATTCCATGCTAGAATTGTATTAAGCGGAAACTTTAATACTTGTGTGGTTTGTGAACAACACCGTGTCCCTAGTACGCCTCTATGGACTAGCTCATTGATTAATGATGGTTAAGGTTTCCTAACCATGGACATGAGTTGTCAATTAATAATGAGATCATATCATTAGGAGAATGATATGATGGACAGACCCAAACTAAGCGAAGCAATTAGATCGTGTCATCGTGTTTATCTTTGCGAAGCTTTTCTTATGTCAAATATTGTATTCCTTAGACCATGAGATAATACAACTCCCTGGTATCAGAAGAAAGCTTTGAGGTCATCAAACGTCATCCTATGAGAGGGTGATCCTAAAGGTGTCTCTCAGGTGATCGGAAAGTATCTGTTGGGTTATATGTATCGAGATGGGATTTGTCCCTCCCAAGTCGGAGAGATATACTTCGGGCCCACTCGGTAATCGATATCAACACCGCTTGCAAGCATGTGGTTAAGGGGTTAATCACAAAGTGATATCGGATTACGGAACGAGTAAAGTACTTGCTGTGAACGAGATTGAACTAGGTATGGCAATGCAAGCGATCAAATCTCGCAAGTAAAATATCGCGAGGCGAAGGGAATATATATATGGAATTGATTGAATCCTGGCATAGTGGTTCATCCGATATGATCATCGATGAATGTGTGAGTCAATATGGGTTTCAGACCCGCTGTTGATTATTGATAGAAGATCATGTCTGCATATTCTCGAACCCGAAGGGTCACACACTTAACGTGTCTCGACGCTAGGATAGATTGGATAATTGGTTTATGAGTTTTGTTCGGAGTCTCGGATGGGATCCGGGACATCACGAGAGGTTCCGGAATGGTCCGGAGAATAAGATTCATATAAGGCAATGCAGTTTTGGAGTTGAATTGTTCAAGGTTAATCGGTATTGTACCGAAAGCTTCTAGAACCTTCCGGAAGGGGACCAACGTGGCCCCACCTTCCGGGAGGGGGCATGGGCCTATGAGGGAGTGCCCTGGCCGCATTGGGCCAGGGGCACAAGGCCCCATAGGGCCCAGCCGGCCAAACAAGGGATAAACCCTAATTGGAGCTTCTAGAAGGGGGGGGGGGTTCCTTGCCCCCCACTCCTCCCTCCTTGGCCGCCGGCCTTGGGCTTGGGGGAGGGGTTAGGGATGGCACCCACCCCTCTATATATAGAGGGCTGGGGCTGTTAAACCCCTCCTTTATAAAGGATAGGATCCCTGTGATTGCAATGCTAGTCCCTGGATCAATGCTAGCATCCACAGTTTAAGATGAAGTACACAGATACAAAGGTCGTTTATTACATTCATTCCAGAGATAAAAACATAGTCTTTTACAACTCAGGGCCATAGGCCTAATACAAGAGTTTAAGGAATAAGTAAATAAACACAAGTCTTCATCTTCATGTGCCACAGGCAAGCATGTTGAGTGTAGACTCATGACTCCTAATCATCATCGGAGTAACCTGCAACATCACAAGTTACAGCCACAGAGGGTCAATACTTTGGAATAGTATTGGCAAGTGATACCTTAGTATATTTTAAGTGGACTATAAAGCTATATGCATTTTGGCTAAGTGTAGCTTGGCTTGCTTTGCTTGAAAATAAGTTTTTCCTATGAGTTGAAATCTCTAAGTTTTTCTTTGTCAAAACATTCCCAAGGAAACCACCAATAGACATTGGGGTCCTTCACCCTTGTTCACCCACAAATTTTTACTTAGAAGTTGGAGTGATGAGATTCTTGTGGCTTCCATGTCTTGATGCTCAAAAGTGTCCATTGCCTTGGACAAGGCTAAGTACTTAGATTTTCCATCTGCAGAGGTTGTGCACTTTTCCCACCAGACTTGGTTTCCCAAGACAGGACCTTTCAGAAGCCTTTCCTTAGTCAAATGGACGCGTTCCAACCTATCATCCCATCTACCACCAACTGTCCAAATGACTAAGTTCTAGCAACCTATATGATCATGGCAGAGCCCATTTTGCCAAGTGGTTGCACTGTAAGCTTTCTCAACACTTGGCCTCCAAATCCCTTTGTGCCTGGGTGGCATACCACAAGTGAGATACACAACCCAAGTCCATGGCCTTGTGTAACCACTCAACATAACCCAATCTTTCCATTCCACCCAGGAGGTTCATTTGTCTTAGTTGTTTTTATTAAGAAAATATAAGTCTCTTGACTTAGAATATTATTATCATAAACTATATAGATGTCCACCACCCTTGTTTGCTATAAGCTAGGCTAGGCAAAATATGGTAACCTAACTTAGGAAAAACTTCCCTAGCAATTCTACTATTCCACTCTACTTAGGATTTCCCATCTTAGCACTAAGCAAAAATATCATGCAATACTTTAGCAAAAATAACTAATGCTAGTACAAAACTTAGGATAGGAATATTCATGAAAATATCACTTGCCTTGGTAGTGTGGAGAGTAGCACTCTTCACAATCACAATCACTAGCAAAATCTACACAAGAAATCAAAGCATACAATTACACACAATTAAATACAACCAAAAATAATATGAATGCATGCATGCAAGAATTTACCAAGTGTTAAATTTTGAAAATTCTACCAAGTGTGTTCATGACTACAGAAACATAACATGTCACAAGTTTGCCCAATAAACTTATTTGGCCATAATACAATTTTATAAAGATAATTCTATATCTAAAATAGCCCTAAACTTGTTCCACAAATAAAACCATTTTAACTGTTACTATATGCTAAACAAATTGGATATTCAGAAAGGCCTTGTTTCACTGAATCCAACGGTATAAAGTTTGCAAAAATCTAACGTGGCATTTGAAAGTTATGAGCATTTGAAGTTTGAATCTAAATCAGGTTTTAAATTCTGTTTTTAATTTAAACCTTGCCACGCGTCGCAACCTCACTGGCGCGTACCGCTTCGCGCGGATCGAGCGATGCGGACCGCACGATCTAAATGGGATCTGGCGGCTCAGATCGCGTACCTCTTCGGTTTAAGTGATTCTATCTTAGCGCTACGATACTGATCCAACGGCTGTTAACTATCTGGCCAAGAACTGGCGGCAGAGCGGTGGCTACCGGCCGCCGATCGTCGGCAATGGCGCTTCTGAGGTAAGGGAGAACGAGGAATAGCTCACCGTGCTCAGGAGATCGTGGCGAAGCTCGTCGTACTCGTGGTTGGTCAAGGGGCGTTCAGGTACGGCTGTGATTGCTCGCCGGAGTTCATGGCGGCGTCGGGTGCGTCAGGTGGTCGTCGTGGGTGTCGCTGTGAATCACCTCAAGGCAAGATAGCGACACGATTAGGTTCACAGGGTCAAGGGGAAGTTGTGTGCATGAACGAAAAGGCGAGGGGCGTTCTGTACCTACCGGAAAAACTCGTCGGAGTTGATGTCGCCGTCGGTGCTCGCGGTGTCAAGTGGAACCGGCGACCTGGGGCAGTACAAGACGGACTAGTGGGGTCAGGAGGTGCGCAAGGATGCACTGAGTCTGATAGCAAGAACGAAAGGCAGAGGGGAACTCGAGGCTCACCTGAATCGCTCGCCGGAGAGGGCTCTGTCAGCGGTGGTGCGCGGAGGATTGAGGGCAGCCTGGTGGCGGAGTGAGTGGGGTGTTTGGGGGAAAAAGATCGCGGGGCAGAGGGGGTCTTATAGCCGGGGAATCGACAAGAAACGCTCGAGGATTATTGCCCATTTACTCCGCGCCATTACCGGCCATCACTGCCGCAGCGACGTGGTCGCAGGCGCGGTCTGGGGAAGACGAGGACGACGTGGTCTGGTCCCGCTCGTCAGCGAAACGCGCAAGGTGCTGGTGGGGTCAGGTTGTCAGCGTCTGTTTGCGTGTGCTCGCGCGTGTGAGAAGAAAAGAAGATCCCCGGGTGGGCTTGCTGGGCTTGATCAGCTGCTGGGCCAGATTCTGGCCGCGCGGCCCTTTTCCATTGTTTAAGCCTTTTCTTTTTCTAATTTCATTTTCTGGTATGAATTTGATATGAATTCAAATCCTTTTGAATTCAAACAGCCTTGGGAATTCTTGCAGGGTTTTGTGGATTCAAATAACAATCATTAACTAAGTGGTTACTTTGCAAGGTTTGGTCAAGCTTGGGTTTCAAAGTAGTCAGAGGCTTGATCCAGTTTACAAATATTTGAAAAAGGATTTGAAACCATTTCCAAATTTGGAAACTTGGGTTTAAAACTTCACCTAATCTATCCATCAATGGAAGCAAGTAAACCAGTACCTAAAACCTTCATAATTCAAAGGGTGATGGCCATTTGAGATAAATTGTTCACATGAAATCATAGCTCAAACTTTTGTCTCTAAATGATTTTTGAGAAAAAACCCTGAATGAATGAATGATGCAAAGATGATATGAATGAGTTTTGAAACTATGATTTTTGGGATGTTACAGGGGCGCACCACCCCCCCACACCTTCCCCTCAAGCCTAGTCGCCCTGCTGCCCTCCTCTCTCTCTCCCTCCCGACTGCGTGTAGGCGAAGCCCTGCTGCAGAAACTCTCCACCACTTGCACCGCGCCGTCGCGTTGTAGATCCAATCCATCTCTCCACCATACTTGCTGGACCGAGGAAGGAGGAGACGTCGAGGTGCTGCACGTGTGCATCTCACGGAGGCATCGCCACTTGCGGTGCTAGATCGGATCGGATCGCGAGGAGGAGAAGCGAGTACGACTACATCACCCACGTTCCGACGAACGTTCCGTTGTGCGAATCTTCAAGGGTATGAAGATCTAATCCAATCTCTCTCATTGTTTGCATCTTCTAGATTAGATCTTGGCTTCCCTCTGTTCGCATCCATAGAAAATTTTGATTTACTATGCCGCGAAACCCTTCAAACAACTGAGTTGTCAGTTCAGCTGCACCTGAAAATAGTTCTTGCTCACAGAAGTTTATCAGTAGCAACAACAAAGCAACAACAACAGTAACAGTAACAACAACAAGAACATCAACAGTGAAACAGGAGCAATAGTAATAGTAACGGTAACAATAGGATTCGAGTGCGGTAGGCATAGGGATGGATGATGGACGTTGCATGGACGAATCTAAACATGTAACTTCAAGATATAGGGCATTGCAGATAAATAATAACAAGCATCCAAGTACTAAACAATTCTAGACATGTGTTCCAAATATAGTCATACGTGTTCGTAACGAGAACTTGCACAACATCTTCTGTCCAGCCAACCCGTGGCAGCGGGGCCTCTAGGGAACTGGGTGACAGCACTAGACGGGAACAGGATCGGTTCTGAGTTTTTTTTTTTGGTCCTGGGCGAAACTAAAATTTTGGGCCCTTTATTATAAAAAAGTTATGTATATATATGAGATGATGAAGAATAAATATTTTAAATATACTCTCAACTATAATATTTACTATATTAAAATAATAATGTTTACATGATATCTTAAAATTTCATCCGAAAATTCCTAGAAGCAAAGTACGTGACGATTGAATCAATATCAATCTCGTCTGGTTGTAATTCGAGCGTCATAATCAGTTAACCTTCCTCGCTAAAAACAAGAACAACAATCAAGGTACTAGTTAGAATTAATAAATAAAAATTAGGACGAGTGTAACCAGCAGAGAGCGGACCACCAGCAGCAGACAGGTCGAGGCGGTTGATCGTCGTGTCGTCGATGGCCTTCACGGCTTCGCGCAATCACGCCTGGCGGGTAGACGATCCGATCCAGGGAGGCAGGGACCAGACCGGCCAAGGGAAGCGACGAGACGGGAGGACTCGGAATATGAGTAACGGACACCGTGACGATATGAGTCCTAGGACCTGATGACCTGTCCAAGCTGTCCTTCATGGGAATCGATTGAGATCGTTGTCTCGTCGATTGGGAAGAAAGCGACAGACTGGTGTCGATCAATGCTTGGGAGTCGAGGCATCGACAGCCTAATAGAAAAAACCATCTTTTTTTTCAATATATACTAAGTCTACATATTTTTGGGCTCCTAATGTTTTTTTGGCCCGGGGCGGCTGCCCCGCTAATCCCCCAAGGGCCGACCCTGGACAGGAGGAAGCAGGAGCACGGGAGAGTGAGACCATGGCGCGGTGGTGGGGAGCTTTCAAGCAAGCGGAGCACGGGAGGTGGAGCCCATGGCGCGCGCGGAGGGGGTGGGGGAGCCGCGTCGATTTGGGTGGCAACGCCAGATGGGAAGCCGTCGAGGGGATTAACCAGGGGCACCATGGGAGACTAGGGAGCTGAGGAAGGGAATTAGGTGGATCCCTGCGTCTTGGGACTCCGGCGGCGACGGGGAACCACTTTGGTCCTGGCGGTGTGGGCGGCGGCGGGAACCATGGTTCCCGGCGAAACGAAGCCCAGGCAGTGTGGTAGATGGGAATGATTGCGGATGTGGGACTCGACTTCGGTCCATGGTACCGCTGACTTGGGGAATACAAACTGGGCAAAAAAGCAATACGTCAAAAAATACCTCTCGAATTGGTTGACCGAGGACAGGTGTTAACCATGTACGTGTGTGTGGGGCAGTGGGGGTACCCTGGAGCTCCAACGCATTTCTCATATATATATACACATATAGTAAATCTTAAACATGGGCCCTAACTCCTCGAAGCCGAGGGCGAACGCCCCTCTACCCTGCCCTATGGGTCGGCCCTGAATGGGAGCTTCTCAGATAGTGGAGCTATGACCGCAGTTTCCCGCGACCACCATTCTTCTAGTTATCCTTCCACCAGTATCCTTCCTCGCACATCGGAGCTGCACTAGTAGAAAACAGGCCATCCGTCCACGCCCCCTCAGAGCACTAGTCCCGGTTGCGCCACCAACCGGGACTAATGCTGGCACGCGTCCCGGTTGGAGCGGGCACGGGGCCAGGGGCATGGGTCCCGGTTGGTAAGGGGGCATGCGTCCCGGTTGGAGCCACCAACCGGGACTAAAGGTTTGGCCACAGCCACGTGGCGTGACACGCACCTTTAGTCCCGGTTGCTGGCTCCAACCGACCCTGCCCTCTATAAATGCAACGCCCAGCCCCTCGCCTCCACTCTGTTTTCTAATGGTGTAAGGTGTGAGGGTGTGTGCTAGTTTTTCTCATGCATGCATTGAAGGTGTTTGTTGAAATGTTTGAGTGAAAATCCAGTTGAATTTCTCATAGAACAAAAATATAGAAGGTGTCCGAGGCACTTGAGCTTTCTCCTCTTTATTTCCCTCGATCGAGGTTAGCAATCCTATCTTTTCTAGGTCATTGATACAATTCATGTGTCGGTGTGAATTGGTTATTTCACTATTTACGATGTCCTGTTTTTGATAAACTTACTTATATGATGCGGATGAGCGGTCGGGAATGGATGTCGGTGACGGGTAGCCGGTATATCAAAGGCGTGGATAAATTTATCGATGTGGCTACGGCAAACAAAGAGAATGGATTTATCGTTGTCCATGTGTTCAATGTCGGAACAACAAGGAGTACTCTTCCTCGAAAATCATTCGCGCCACACGATTATGAAAGGTTTCATGCCCAACTATAATTGCTGGACCAAGCACGGGAAAGAGGGGTTATGATGGAAGATGGTGAAGAAGAAGATGATGATAACAACTATCATCATATGTTTCTGAATACGGTGATCTTGCTATGGAAGACAATGGAGGAAAAAGGTGAAGAACGGGCATCGGATGAGCCGGTGATGAACTTGGTAGGGTCATTTCGATGCAAAGCGAGACTGAAACAGAAAATGAGAAGTTGAAGTTAGAGGGCATGTTAGAAGATCACAAGAAATTGTTGTACCCAAATTGTGAAGATGGCAGCACAAAGCTCGGTACCACTGGAATTGTTGCGATGGAAGGCAGAGTGTGGTCTAACCGACTCCTCATTTGAAAAGATCTGAAAATAATGAAGCGAAGTTTCCAAAACATAACGAACTTCCGAGAGTACCTCTGAAGCAAAGAAGACTCTCATCCTCTGGGATTAGATGTGCAAAAGATACATGTATGCATTAATGATCGCATCCTCTACATGTAAGGAGTATGAGAATTTAGATAAATGCCGGTATGCAGCAGCGTTGCGGTATAAGATCGACGAGATGACCACGGTGATGTTGAGGGAGAGCCCCTCGGAAGAGGGTTCTGCTAAGGTTATGTGGTATGCTCCTATAATACCAAGGTTGAAACGCATGTTGAAACAAAGAGCATGCCGGGTTGTTGCGATGGCACAAAGAAGACCGTAAGAAAGGCGGGAGTTGAGACACCTGGCGATGGGTCACAGTGGAGAAAAATCGAGAGACTTCCCGGACTTTGCGGTGACGCAAGGAACTTATGGTTTGGTCTAATACGGATGGCATGAATCCTTTTGGGGAGCAGAGCTGCGATCCACAAGACTGGCCCGTGACTCTATGTATCTACAACCTGCCTCCTTGGTTGTGCATGAAGCGTAAGTTCATTATGATGCCAGTGCTCATCCAAGGCCCGAAGCAACCGGGCAACGACATTGATGTGTACCTTAGGCCATTAGTTGAAGAACTCTTACAGTTGTGGGGCAAACCAGGTGTACGTGCGTGGGATGAGAACAAACAGGAGCCATTTAATCTACGAGGGTTGTTATTCGTAACCATCAATGATTGGCCTTAGTAACCTTTCAGGACAGACAAACAAAGGATATAAGGCATGCACCCACTGTTTAGATAAGACCGAAGGTACATATTTGCATAAATGCAAGAAGGTTGTGTACCTAGCGAATCGACGATTTCTTCCGACCAATCATCCCGTAAGAAAGAAAGGCAAGCATTTCAAAGGTGAGGCAGATCAGGAAGAAGCTGAACTCCACCGGTGATGATGTATTTGGTATGGTCAAGGACATAGAAGTAATCTTTGGAAAGGGTCCCGTGATCGTCGATTCGCAGCGTCGCTACAGGACACCCATGTGGAAGAAGAAATCTATATTTTGGGAGCTGCCATATTGGAAAGTCCTGCGTGTCCGCTCTTCAATCGACGTGATGCACGTGACGAAGAATCTCTGTGTGAACCTGCTAGGATTCCTAGGCGTGTATGGGAAGACAAAAGATACACCTGAAGCACGGGAGGACCAACAAATTATGAAAGACCCAAAGAACATGCATACAGATAACAAGACGGATAAAGGGCGTCACTTAAGTCGTGCCAGCTATGCTCTTACCAAAGCAGAGAAGGAAATCTTTTTTGAAGTCCTTTACAGTATCAAGGTGCCGTCGGGCTTCTCATCTAATATAAAGGGGATAATAAATATGGCAGAGAAAAAGTTCCAAAACCTGAAGTCTCATGACTGTCACGTGATTATGACGCAGTTGCTTCCGATTGCATTGAGGGGGCTTCTACCGGAAAATGTTTGAGTACCCATTGTGAAGCTGTGTGCATTCCTCAATGCAATATCTCAGAAGGTAATCAATCCAGATATTATGCCAAGGTTACAGAAGGATGTGGTACAATGTCTTGTTAGTTTTGAATTGGTGTTCCCACCATCCTTCTTCAATATTATGACGCATCTCCTGGTTCATCTAGTGGAAGAGATTGCCATTCTCGGTCCGGTATTTCTGCACAATATGTTCCCCTTTGAGAGGTTCATGGGAGTCTTAAAGAAATATGTTCATAACCGTGCTAGACGGAAGGAAGCATCTCAAGGGATATGGAGCAGAGGAGGTCATTGAGTTTTGTGTTGACTTTATTCGACCTTAAGCCGATTGGTGTTTCGACTCGCGGCATGAGGGAAGACTAAGTGGAAAAACGCCTGGGAAAAGCAAGCGATATGTAGGGACGGGGATTCTTTCACTAAAGCACACTACACAGTTCTACATAATTCCACCTTGGCAGCTCCGTATATGGAGGAACACAAGAATATTGTATGCTCCAAAAACCCGGGGAAGCCTGAATCATGGATTACATATGAACACATGAAGTCTGTCGGTGGTTGGATGCGGACACATCTCTTGAATGACACCACTGTTGGAGATCAGCTATACTTGTTGGCCGCGTCACCATCTTCTCTTGTATTGAATTTCCAAGTGCGAAATAAATGGGAATACATTCTACACGATCGCCCAAGATAAAAAGAGCACCAACCAAAATAGTGGTGTCCGCTTTGATGCAATAGACGAGAATGGACAAAAGGACACATATTATGGTTACATAGAGGAGATATGAGAACTAGACTATGGAGTCTCTTTTAAGGTCCCTTTGTTTCATTGCAAATGGGTCAACTTGAATGGGGAAGGGTAAAGATAGACCAGTTATACGGAATGACAACAGTGGATCTCAACAATCTTGGTTATAGAGATGAACCATTCGCCCTAGCCAATGATGTGTCTCGGGTTTTCTATGTGAAGGACATGTCCTCGGACCGAAAAAAGAAAAAATATGCAAACGAATACATCATATGATGATCCAAAGCGTCACATAGTTCTTTCGGGAAAAGAAACATCGTGGGAATCGAGGGCAAGCAGACATGTCGGAAGATTATAATAAGTTTGATGAAATTCCGCCCTTCACGGTGAAACCGGCCCAAGCATTCCGTTAAGTAAAGAAGATGCTCCATGGTTACATCTGAAGCGGTCATAAGGAATGACATATGCCAAGAAGTTCATGCTCATATTATGTAACTCTAGTTCATGTCTTCGCGGTTTGTGGCTTGACCGAAGGATATCTTTCATGGTTTGTGGCCTTTAGTCCCGGTTTTGTAGTCTCGCTTTTAATATTAATAAATGTCTTGAGTGTTAGTCCCATTTTGTGGCTGGACCGGAGTGCCTCTATGACCAGTTTCTCGGAGATCTTGGAGGACCGGGCTCCGTCGGCATCTCCTGAAACTGGCCGCGCGATGGTGTCCCTGCTCTCGAAAACCATCTTGCAGCTTGTAACTTCACTAACTAGATCAATACGCCTCGAGCTAACTAATTTCACATATTAGGAGTGCCTCTATGACCAGTTTCTCGGAGATGCCGGAGGACCGAGGCTCGTCGGCATCTCCTCGAAAGCCGCAGTGGTGTCCCCTCGAAAACCATCTTGCAGCTTGTAACTTCACTAACTAGATCAATACGCCTCGGAGCTAACTAATTTCACATATTAGGGAGTGCCTCTATGACCAGTTTCTCGGAGATGCCGGAGGACTGGGCTCCGTCGGCATCTCCCTGAAACTGGCCGCAATGGTGTCCCTGCTCTCGAAAACCATCTTGCAGCTTGTAACTTCACTAACTAGATCAATACGCCTCGGAGCTAACTAATTTCACATATTAGGGAGTGCCTCTATGACCAGTTTCTCGGAGATGCCGGAGGCCTGCGCTCCGTCGGCATCTCCTGGCCGTAGTGGTGTCCCTCTCTAAAACCATCTTGGAGATGCCTCAAACTGGCTGGAGGACTGGACTCACAAGGATGCATATTTATAGTACAAGCAGCTCGGCATAATGTCGACACTCACGACATAATGTCGACACTCACCTATTATTAGTCTTGACTCATCTTTAGTCGGTTGGTGTCTCCAACCGGGACTAAAGGTTCATCTTTAGTCCCGGTTGGTGACACCATCCGGGACAAGGTAAAGCCATACGACATAATGTCGACACTCACCCCTATTATTAGTGTTGTCGCCCACTGCCGCAATCCCTTTAGTCGGTTTGTGACTACATCCGGGACTAAATGTCTTGTCCGAACAATGATCATGTGTGTGTGGACATTGGTATGTAGAACAATGTTGCGGAGGAAGTTTTCCTTTTTGCATACGGAAAATCCCTTTTCCATTTTCCGAGCGCAAAAACGGGTCGCTTTGTGAAGTAACCACCAAAATGCCGTTTCGAATGCTACCGTCCTATTTTCCTAAAATACTAGACCACCTTACATGGACTATATCCCAACCGTACAAATCGGGACTAAATATGAACCCTCTCTTTATATAGGCATTTCCCTCTATTTATTAGGTAACACTTAAGACATTTATTAATATTAAAAATCGGGACAAATCGGGACTAGCTAACACTCAGCCTAAAGCCCCCTTTAGTCATAATCATGCCTAGTCCTATAGTACGCAGCTTCAGGGTCTTCATCGTCGTCGTCATCATCATCGTCATCGTCACCTGCCACTCCGGGGATCCTCAGCCCATCCATGGCATATACCAGGGGCCATCACGGCGGGTGGGAGAGGGGTCTCCTGGAAGACGATGCCGCTACCGCCGGACAGTGTGGGGCCTGTGGCGGGTGGACTCGTGGGCACCGTAGGCGAGGATGGTCTCCCCCGGCGATGTAGCGCATCACTTCGATGATAGTACGGTTCTCCCACCACAGACGACGGCCGACTTCGTTGTTGTTCACCGGTGGCGGGCCATCACCCTCGTACCTGGCGAGCTCCCTTTCCCGCCTATTAGCGAAGAAGGCATTCCAGGTGTCATAGTTGTCGGGATCCCACTGGGGATCCATCCGCTGCTCCGGCGTGAGCTCGTGGTAGAAGTGGTTTGTGATGGCCGCCTGGCGTGCGGAACCTTGAGGGACAGGAGGCGGAACCCCTCGGCCTCGACATCCGGCCGGCGGGCGGCGGTACAGTGGACAAGGGTAGTTGGGCGCCAGCGCCTCGGTCTCCTCGAGGTCGAATGGCCCGATGGCGTTGTCCATTGTTCTAAGAGAGGAAGGTGTGGATGTGTGGATAGCCATGACACGATCACCCTAAATATAGAGGAAAGGGCGGAAAACTTGGCGTGAAGCTTTGGGAAATGGCGAAATATCTTTAGTCGGTTAGTGACTACATCCGGACTAAAAGCTCTAGTAGGAAGGAAAGGGCGGAAAACTTGGCGGGAAGAGGTGGGAAATGGCGGAAAATATTTTTAGTCGGTTTGTGACTACATCCGGACTAAATGTGTCTTAATAATGATCATGTTTGAAAAACCTTCATAAAATTACCTATCATGTTCGAGGTTTCATGGCTTTCGGTCCAAATGACCGATGTTATGTCTTGAATCACGGCATAGTTTGTAATGTTGTGCCCATATTATGCATGTGTGTGGACATTGGTATGGAGAACAATGTTGTAGGAGGAAGTTTTCCTTTTATGCATACGGAAAAGCCCTTTTCCATTTTCCGAGCGCAAAAAGGGTCGTTTTGTGAAGTAACCACCAAAATGCCGTTTAGAATGCTAGTCCTATTTTCCTAAAATACTAGACCACCTTACATGGACTATATCCCAACCGGTACATCTCAAACCTTTTCGTCCATCCACGGTAAAAGGACAAATGTCTTAGAATCGGCAGGAAGTGGGTCCGGTTTGTACTACAGTACATGATCTATCGCCCGTGATTTTTGAAAAATCATTTTTAGACTCGCAATATGTGGTTTCTTCAGAGATCCAATGCAAGTTCTAACGATGCCGTCCCTATCTTCATGCACACGGTTCGACCATAGTTAGAAATTCAAATAATTCAAAACGGGCATAATAAATTCAAAAAAAATCCGAACAATGAAAATACTTCGTGGTGTCATATTATGTTACATAGTTGAAAGGAAAAATACCAGACTTGGTATATTGATCATGTTTGAAAAAACCTTCACAAAATGACCTATCATGTTCGAGGTTTCATGGCTTTCGGTCAAATGACCGATGTTATGTCTTGAATCACGGCATAGTTTGTGATGTTGTGCCCATATTATGCATGTGTGTGGACATTGGTATGTAGAACAATGTTGCGGAGGAAGTTTTCCTTTTGTCGCATACGGAAAAGCCCTTTTCCATTTTCGGCGCAAAAAGCGTCGTTTTGTGAAGTAACCACCAAAATGCCGTTTGAATGCTACCGTCCTATTTTCCTAAAATACTAGACCATCTTGCATGGACTATATCCCAACGGTACATCTCAAACCTTTTCGTCCATCCACGGTAAAAGGACAAATGTCTGTAGAATCGGCGAAGTGGTCCGGTTTGTACTACAGGTACATGATCTATCGCCCGTGATTTTTTGAAAAAATCATTTTTAGACTCGCAATATGTGGTTTCTTCAGAGATCCAATGCAAGTTCTAACGATGCCCGTCCCCTATCTTCATGCACACCGGTTCGACCATAGTTAGAAATTCAGATAATTCAAAACGGGCATAATAAATTCAAAAAAACCGGCATATAAGTTCAAAATCCAAACACTTCTTATGTTTAAAGTTTTTCTAAATTCCAAATTGATATTAAAAAAATATAAGTTAATTCATTTTTAATTGTAAATGGTTCATATTTTAAATGGTTACATAAATTATTTTTTAAAACAGAAAATGTTTTTGAATTATTTATTTAAATCCAAACACTTTTTATGTTTAAATTTTTTCTAAATTCCAAATTAATATTCAAAAATATAAGTTAATTCATTTTAAAAGGTTACATTAATTATTTTTAAAAATAGAATATGTTTTTGAATTATTTATTCAAATCCATACACTTCTTATATTTAAAGTTTTTCTAAATTCCAAATTAATATTCAAAAATATAAGTTAATTCATTTTAAAAGGTTACATTAATTATTTTTAAAATAGAATATGTTTTGAATTATTTATTCAAATCCATACACTTCTTATATTTAAAGTTTTTCTAAATTCCAAATTAATATTCAAAAATATAAGTTAATTCATTTTAAAGGTTACATTAATTATTTTTAAAAATAGAATATGTTTTGAATTATTTATTCAAATCCATACACTTCTTATATTTAAAGTTTTTCTAAATTCCAAATTAATATTCAAAATATAAGTTAATTCATTTTAAAGGTTACATTAATTATTTTTAAAAATAGAATATGTTTTTGAATTATTTATTCAAATCCATACACTTCTTATATTTAAAGTTTTTCTAAATTCCAAATTAATATTCAAAAATATAAGTTAATTCATTTTAAAAGGTTACATTAATTATTTTTAAAAATAGAATATGTTTTGAATTATTTATTCAAATCCATACACTTCTTATATTTAAAGTTTTCTAAATTCCAAATTAATATTCAAAATATAAGTTAATTCATTTTAAAAGGTTACATTAATTATTTTTAAAAATAGAATATGTTTTTGAATTATTTATTCAAATCCATACACTTCTTATATTTAAAGTTTTTCTAAATTCCAAATTAATATTCAAAAATATAAGTTAATTCATTTTAAAGGTTACATTAATTATTTTTAAAAATAGAATATGTTTTTGAATTATTTATTCAAATCCATACACTTCTTATATTTAAAGTTTTTCTAAATTCCAAATTAATATTCAAAATATAAGTTAATTCATTTTAAAAGGTTACATTAATTATTTTTAAAATAGAATATGTTTTGAATTATTTATTCAAATCCATACACTTTTATGTTTAAAGTTTTCTAAATTCCAAATTAATTATCATTTAAAAAACATTACAAATTTAAACCCCAAAATAAAAAAAAAGGCGGAACAGAGAAAATAACGAAAAATTTGAAAGCAGGGAATACGTCCGGTTGGAGCCACCAAGGACGGAAGAAATCCTAGCGCCTTCACTTGAAAATTGGACTATAGGTCGGTTGGTGGCTCCAACGGGACGTATCCCTGCTAGTCCCGGTTGGAGCCTGAGCAGGACTAAAGGCCCTGAATATAACAGCGTGCCTCCTCTTCTTCTTCCCCACTCTGCCTCTGCCAGCGCCGCCGCCGACGACGCCAGCTGCCCGCGCCACTGGCGCTCCGTCAGCGGCTCGTCAACGCCTCGCCTCCGGCCGCCACCGCGTCTCTTCCAGGCCTTGACGATCAAGGCCGTCGTCTCCTTCCGACGACCGCGGCCCGCCCCTTCCTCTGCTTCGTCGACGACGCGCCCGCCCAGCGTCGGACGCTGCTCCTCCCACCCTCTCTCCCCTCCCTCTGCTGGTGGTGGTGGTGCATCGTCGCGTTGCTTTCCTCCGCATTGCTTTCCCACCGCATGCCGTAGCGTCAGTGACGTGGCCCACGTGGCGGTGGCTTCGATGTGGCCTAGGGCCCAGCACTTTCGATGTGATGGCTAGGTTCTGTCTTGGTAAAAAAACCCAACCCTTTGCTGATGTCATATTGACACAAGAATTCAATTTTAAATGATTTAATAATTCCGTAAATTGATATAAACTTGTAAATTCAATATCTTTTTATTTATAAGTCAAAAATACAAATAATATATCAAATTGTTCAGAAAAATGAAACCTATCTATTTAACCTATAATAATGCATTGTTCAACAATTTAAATGACAAGTATAATTAGAAGAACAAATGCACCCCTCATATGTTAGGAGTTTCCCGTGTTAGGGTTTTCACCCGTCGGAACCCCGATTAAATCGTCGAGCATGTCTTAGGGTTACATTCCAATGCAAATTAACTTGTCATATCATCATACTTGCTTGATCATTGCATCGATGCCATGTGTTGATTGTTTCCCTTTCTTTTCGGTGTTTCGATTATTAGGTTTATTATTAGTTAGGTATTATTAGGTTTATTAATTAGTTTGGTATTATTGGTCTTCGGCCCCACTGGTCAGTCAATGTGGGTAGCCCCAGACCCGATTCACATTGTCAGTCACTGTGGTTAGATAAGGAATCATTAATACCCCTTAGGTGCATGTGGGTTCGACGATGTGCCTTCGCCAGGGCATTCTGAACCCTCTTAAATCGATTCCAATATGGTATTTTGTTAGTATCTAGTGTTACCTATCTGCTGGATAGTTTCCCTTTTGTACCCTTATACTCATGTTCCCCTCTCATATGCATCGGAGGTTTCTCTGAACTAGGTTACCCTCGAACTCCGGAATATTGATTTTAGTTGATTTTAGCTAGAGTTACCTATCTACTACATGGTTTCCTTTTTGTAGCTAGGTTTAGGGTTTCTCTTCATTTTTATTATTGTGTATGTATATTTTAGGGTTTCTCCTTAACTTTCTCCTTTAGCCGCTTTGACTTATTCGTTTTTCCACCTATGTAGAAAATATGGACCCACACGTCAGAGAAGAAGAAAATGAAGAGTTGATCCAAGGTGTGATCCGTGGGGAAGATAATTTAGACGTATCAACGTTTCTGAACAACTCCGGTGAGGGTGATCCTCTTTTTACCGGAGTAGACAACTTGTTTGAGGTTGAAGGTGTTGCCTTCCATGAGGAGAAGGCGATGCCTTGTGTAACCGAGAAGGCGACCTCGGCGAGGTGCATGTAATATAAATCAATTCATTAATTAATCATCTGCTATCTATATAGAAATAGTAACGATCTTTCTTCTTTTAGCCCTCCGGATCGAAGGAATCTCTTGAAAAAAAAGAGCGAGGCCCAACCAAAAGTTGGAAGACCATGAGAGGTTCAGGATCGAAGATGTCTGTAGACGGCAGCAAGCGGCTCCGAAGTTGTCGCAACCAAATTTGTGCACAATGCGGAGTAATGTCGTTAGGGACTTAATCCCGATCACCATCGAAATTGGAATAGGCCTGCTAATGCGGATGAAGAGGGAACATGTTTATTTGTCCCTAACCACGCCAAAGATTTACTGTGGAAGAGGCTCATGGTTAATTTCAAACTACCGAAGATAGAGCTGGATCCAAATGCGGAGGATCCAGTTGAGGACGCCTTACAACATGGGAGAGCCATGGAGGCTAAGGTCAGGGAGTGGGCTTTGAAGAAGATGGCCCAGTGTTTCACCAACTGGAAGAAAAGATTGCACCTTGACTATGTCGTGAAAGAGAAGACTCCGGATTTCAAGAAGACTCAGTTTCAGAAGATAAAACCATTCTGGGCTGAGTTTGTGGAATACAAGACATCGGGAAAAGCTAAGGAAATGTCTGCAAAGAATAAGCTGAATGCTGCTAACAAGAAGTATCACCATACTATGGGGCAAGGTGGCTACAGGGCTGGCATTCCTAAGTGGGAGAAACTTGAGCAGGAACTGCGTGATAAAAATATCACCCTAGAGACAGACGATTGGGTAGAACGTGCAAGGAATTGGTTTTACGGGCATGTGGGCACGTTGGACTCGGAAGGGAGGTGTATATATACCATACGACATAAAGAAGACCCCTTGCCAATCGAGAGGATCAGAAAAGCAGTAAAGGCTGTTAAAGATGGGGACTTCATTCCCGATAGAGAGAATGATGAGCTCACACTCGCCCTTGGAAATAAGGAACATGATGGACGAACACGAGGCACAATAGGCTCCCAATCATGGAGGACTGGGTTTCAAGAGAGGAAGAAATATCTGATAGAAGCCGTCGAGAGAGTAAGGGCAGGCGGTTGAAGCGAGAAAGTCGAGAAGAGCGAATGCGTTTAATTGAAGAACGATTAAAGCAACAACAAGATGAAATTAACTCACTTAAAGAGCAAAGTACTACGGCGCCCCATCTCAGAAGACACTTGCATTCGATGCTACCGCCTATCGAATAATCAAAAAGCGATGTGGCTTCCACCGAGGTCCCGGTGATGACAATGGCGATGCCGATGATGCACCGACGATGGCTCCTGGCTACCCAGTGGATGATATCACGGAGATGACACCTGCGAGCTACATGTCAAAGTTGTGAACATATCAATGAAGGTGGCGGTCGGCTATGCCTTACCAATTGGACCCACACCAACTTACCGATCGTCCGGTTCGGAGGGCTACGCTGTTGTCGGCGTGGATGAAATCATGCCCACCTTTGAGGTTTTGGATCTTCACTACCTATTTGGTGAAGGGGATGTGGTGTCTTTGGGTGGCAAAAACGTCACCATTCTATGGCCGAAGGATTGTATCGTGCTTGAAATCACACGCCAAGGCCATCTTCGCCGCCGTCTCACCGTCTCCGGTAATTAGGTCGCCGCCTTGGCAGCCGTCTTCGTCGCCTCACCGGCTCCGTCGCCTCACCCGTCTCCGGTGCAGCCATCGCCATGGAGCCATCGCGCGCCTCGGGATAAAAGCGTAAGCGTACCGCTCTTGTCGTCGTAGCGATCGCGAAACATAAACAAGAGCCTCTTCCAAAAGTACCAACGGTTCCTCCCAAGAGAGCTTATGACTATCAAGAGGAGGCTGGCGATCGTTGATGCGGAAGCAATGCGTTTTTAAGCTAGGCGAGCCGAAAGAGCGAGTTCCCAAAGACCAAAGAAGAAAAAGCCAAAGTGTTGAAAATGCTAAAGACTCTTCATCAACCCGAGCCAAAGCTGTCATCGGACTATGGCGTTCTATTCTCAAGTCACATGCGGCACAAAAGCCTCAAGAGCGATCGATGCAAGCGGAAATCTGTTGCCCAGCTGGAGAACAAGCAAACAGACTTGCCCCTCTCAAGGTGATTTCTCAAACCAATGTGGGGTCGAGCAAATATGGGGCGAAGCGGTATGATCCAGAGGTAGTTACTGTCTGGAGAAGCCGCTGCTCAAGGTATGAGTATTGCCGATACTTATCGAGTTAGAGTTCTTCCCGTGAGTGAAGTAGCATACAAATACCAGACGGCAAAACTCTCGTCAAACTGAGGAGGTAAATAATCTTTCAACAAAAATGCGAAGATTGCATAACGGTACATGCACGCCACAAGGGCCGGGATAATCGGATAGTCTTGAGGGTTACAAAAAGCATCATGGGAAAGAAAGTGATGACATGATATCCATTGAATTTGTTGAGCTATTTCAATTATTCAATCAAGACGCCTTGGACAAATCGCTCATCGGTGCCTATTGTCTGTAAGTACTAATTACGTAATTAACTTAGTCTCCAGCTATCTCACTTTGTTTATTGCATGTATATAATCATCTTGTAATATGCGAATGAAGATTCTCGAATGCGTGAGAGGACAAATCTATGATATTGGCTTCATTGACCCATATTGGGTTCATGAAGCTAATCTCAAAATAAGCCCCAGGATACGGAGGATAATATAGTACACGTTAAGGTTTCAAGAAACCAAAAGGAAATACTTTTTCCTTACAACTTGAGTGAGTGTTATTGTCTTGTATACACTTTCTATTTCGCTTACTCGATGTTAAGTATATAATTGATTAGTTATGCATTTGCAGCTTCCACTATATTCATTAATCATTCAACTTGACAAAGGCGTGTACTAGTCATGGACTCGAAACATAAACCCCTTGAGGCGTGGAAGGACATGCAGATACTTCTCCGGTAATTCTAATCATTACGACACTATATCGGCAACGTTCGTGAATTTTATGATATCAAGTACTTAATAACTTCTTTTATTCGTTTTCTTACGGGCAGCTTGGAAAGCAGTTCACCAAGAAGGCTAGGGGTGTTTGGAAAGAGGAGCTTACATTTCAACCACTAGATGTAAGCACCACTAGCTATATCCGCATCTCTTTGATTCTAGTTTTGATACGATTATTATCATGCTTGATTATTATTTTGATTGAACTATGTTCTCGTAAAGTGCACGTGAGGACCAGGTAACAATCTATGTGGATACTATGTATGCGAGTTCATCCGGCAGACGTGCGATGAGATGGGCAGAAATTTAGAGCAACTCCACGTATGTAAACAATTTCTATAGTTTTATTTTCAAACAAATTGTGTTTAGTTTCATTCATATAGACTGACTCCTTTTTTAAATCAGATCGAACGTCTACGGGACGGTCTTCTGCCAAAGGATCGCATACGAGCAATTCAGGAGGAATTTGCGGGATTCTTGGATGCAGAAGTCCTAGACCCGAAAGGGGAATACTATTCTGCTGCGTATAGACAATAGGGATTGTAAAAATAGCAGCTCGATCCGTTTATAGACAAGGGGAATACTTTTGTATGTAGTGCATGAACTCGATCCGTGTATTGAATGTAATATTGTCATGATGATCTTGTGTAATACAAGGTTCCTTCATTGATAAGTGCAAAACACTAAATAAACAATAAAACAACCTAAATGAATTCTCTGCCGCGGCACAAAAAGTGGCGAAAATCTTGCGGCAACAAAATGTGCAAAATGAATTCTCGCGCGGCGAAGAAATGAGCAAATCTACGCGGCGGCAGGTTATTAGTCGGTTCGTTATTCGAACCGGACTATCTCCACCCTCGCTTTGCTGCGCCGCGTGCACCCATTTGTCCCGGTTGGTGGGGCAACCGGGACTAATGGTTAGAGCTTTAGTCCCGATTGCCCCGTCCCGGTTGGGCAACCGGGACTAATGGCTCTTACCAACCGGGACGCATGGGCCGTTCTGCACTAGTGCTGAAGTACAGATCCAGCGCTAAGTTGTTTCCACTAGGGCCCTGGTGCCTGCCCATGGTGGGCAACCTGCACCAGATTGGCCCGCTGCCGCACTGAAGCCTGTCAATGCTGGCGAAGCGGCACAGGCCAGTGATGACAGTGTGGCTCGGCATTGTTCCGGCGGTGGTTCTGTCGTCGCTGGTGGCTATACGGGAGGCCCTCAGGACACATGACGCGGACTGCTATAGCCGGCCCCCCTTGGCGGGGCCACAACTGCTCTCGTACGGCTACAAGGACGTGGCCTTTGTTGTCTTCAACCTAGCCTTGATCACACACACGCGCGATGGGGAGGAAGAGTTGTGAGCAGAGGAGAAAAACGATGAACACACGATTTTGGCATTTTCTGTTTTTCTTTCCTTTTATTTAGAGTGATCCATGGAGATCGCCACGCCCCTACAGAGTCATGCCATCCCATGACTCGGACGTGAACCCACTAGATCCTACAAACCTGGACGCTCACGCACAGACCGCGTCATAGCCCGGCGATTACAAGGGAATCCTAGAGCAGCTTAAACTGAACAACCTAAACACTGACGAAACTGAAAGTCTGACACTACGATCAGCAAGTTTATTCCAACAAACTCCCCATAATCTTGCTGATCCTACTTGACCTCGACCATGCCAATGCGGGTGCAGAGCTCCTGAAAACGTACCCGAGCAAGGGGCTTGGTGAGAATGTCCGCGAGCTGCTCACCGGTGCTGATGTGCTCGACGTTGACCTTGCCAGAGTCGATGCACTCGCGGATGAAGTGGTAGCGAACTTCGATGTGCTTGCTCCGATCATGAAAGACGGTATTTTTGCACAATTGGATCGCCGATTTGTTGTCGATGTAGATGATGGTCATGCCACTTTGTCTGTTGGTCATAGCGATGAGCAGTCAGCGCAACCACACTGCCTGACACGCCGCAGTTGAAGCTACGACGTACTCGGCTTCGCACGAATACAATGCCACTACCTTCTATTTCTGGGATTTCCATGTGATCGGGTTGGCGTCGAGTGTGAAGAGAACTCCGGTTGTGCTCTTGCGGTCATCGACATCACCTGCCATGTTGGAGTCACTGAAGCCGATCATCTCTGGATTGCCGCCCCCCGCGTACCTACATCCGAGCGCACGCGTGCTAGTGATGTAGCGGATAAGGTGCTTGACGGCCGCCAGATGCTCTGTCGTTGGCACTTTCATGAAACGACTCACATATTTGATGGTGAATACAATGTCATGACGTGTATGCACTAGGTAGTGCAAACACCCACAACGCTCCGGTAGAAGGTCACAGCGGTGGCCGGCGCTTTGTTGTTCTTGCTTAGCTTGGTGCGAGGCTCCATCGACACCAGTGGAGGGTTGCACTCCGCCATGCCAGCGCGTTCGAGCAGCTTCCCTGCATAGCCAGCCTGAGACAAAGTTATGCCTTCCATGCCCTGGTGTACCTCGATGCCAGTGTAGAGTCACGGGAGGCTGAGGTCGCTCATGCGGAACTCATTCATCATCTCATGTTTGAAGCGCGCGATCTCCTTCACATCCGCGCCTATGATTATCAGATCATCCACGTGCACGCCGAGCAGGAGGCGGGAGCTCCCGTGCCCGCGAGCGTACATGGAATGCTCTAATGGGCTGGATGTGAAACCCAGGCCGTGAAGCGTGATGTCGATCTTCTCGTTCCAGGCGCGCGGAGCTTGGTGGAGACCATAGAGCGCCTTATGTAGGCAAAAAACCTTCTTCTCATCGCCGTCCCGTGCGAAGCCCAGTGGTTGCGCGATGTACACCTCCTCTTGGAGCTCGCCGTTGAGAAACGCGGACTTCACATTGAGATGATGCACCTGCCACCTCTCGTGCGCGGCCACGGCGATGAGGACGTGAACAGAGTCGAGGTGTGCGACAGGTGCGGACACTTTGTCAAAGTCGATCCCCTCCCGCTGCATGTAGCCCTTGGCGACCAGCCGTGCTTTGTACTTGACAATCACACCGACTACGTCCTTCTTTGTCTTGTACACCCACTTGAGTCCAATGGGACGATGACCTGCAGGGAGATCAGTCAGAGTCCATGTTCCGTTCTCCTAGATCGACGCCAGCTCGTCCAACACCGCCCTGCGCCAGGACTCGTGCGGTTCTGCGTCCGCAAAGGTGTTTGGCTCATCGACGAAGAAGAGTTGATCCGCTGGGCCGGGTGGTTCTGCTGCCTTCTCTAGCAGGTCGGCGACGAGGCGGAAGTGGTGTGGCCGCACCACATCATCGTTGGCATCGATGGTGGTGGAATCTTGGCTCGATAGCGAGACGAACCTGACGTTGTATGGTGCGCGAGGGGTAGACGTGCCTGCCCCTGCAGAAATTTGTGTCGGACTCTCTGCTGCGACAGGATTTTCTCCTTGGTTCTCTGGCGAAGAGCCTAGCAAAATTGCTCCTGCAGATTTCGCACTGGCGCCCTCCTCCTAGTGCATTCTAGTGGCGCTACCAGGAGTGCGAGAGGGTGCTCCCCCATGCACCATGTACTCCACAGCTAGCTCGTGATACGTCGAAAACGTATCTATATTTTTTGATGTTTCATGCTTGTTTAGTATCTACTTTGCTTTGCTTTGTCTACACTTTGAGGTATGTTTATATGTTTTCTAGGACTAACCTATTAACAAGATGTGACAGTGTCAGTTGCCTGTTTTCTTCTGTTTTTGGTTCCAGAAAAGGCAGAAAATCAATATTCTCGGAATTGGATGAGACAAAAGCCAAAGTCATTATTTTACCGTAGGGAACATGGAGCCAGAGTACAAGACGGAGGGGAGCCACCAGGGGGCCACACCCCCTGGCCACGCGGTCAGGTTTGGCCCACGCCTAGGGGGTGCGGCCACTCTGGGTGACCCTGTCTCGCCTCTTCGCCTATAAGAAGCCCCCGATACCAAAACCCTAAGGACCCGATCAATCTTCCACGAAACAGTCTGTAGCCGCCGCCACCATCGTCCCTATATCGGGGGGATCTGATGCTCTTCCCGGCACCCTGTCGGAGGGGAGATTATCCCGGAGGCCTTCTTCATCACCATGCCAGCGGTATGATGCGTGAGTAGTTCCACCTTGGACTATGGGTCCATGCAGTATCTAGATGGTTGTTTCTCCTCCTTTGTGCTCCATGTTTAGATCTTGTGAGCTCCGTTCATGATCAAGAACATCTATTTGTAATCATGCATGTTATGTTTGCGGGGATCCGATGGATATTGAGATTACTATGTCAGACTGGTTAATGGTTTTATCTTATTAATTCTATCATGTCTGTGTTGTTTGTGATCTTGCATGCTCTCCGTTTCTAGTAGCTATCTTGGCAAAGTAGACGCTAGTGACTCCAAGAGGGAGTATTTATGCTCGATAGTGGGTTCATGCCTCTATTTAATCTAGGGAAGTGACATAAATCTCTAAGGTTGTAGATGTGTTGTTGCTACTAGGGAGAAAACAATGATCTCTTGTTCACGGAACAAGTGGATTGTTTACCTTACACACTTTGCTTAAAACAGTTATCCGCTGCTTGCAACTTAATACTGGAGGGGGTTCAGATGATAACCTGAAGGTGGATTACTAGTCATAGATGCAGTTGAATGGAGCTCTATGTATCTTGTTGTATTGCCCAATAAAATATCATAGGAACATGAATGTCTAGTATTGCATTGTTATGCCTTGCTCTGTCCTGTCAATTGCCTCATGGTAATTTGTTTACCCTGCATGCCATGTTGTTTATCTTAAGGAAAACACCACTAGTGAACTATGGACCCCGGTCCAATCTTTACCATTGATACATCTTCCATTGTTCCTGTTTACTTTCTGCAAACCACTATTACCTTCCACACCATACAATTAATCTTTTGTTTTCAGCAAACCGGTGAGATTGACAACCTCACTATTCGTTGGGGAAAAGTCTTGAGTTTGTGTTGTGCAGGTTTCCAGTTGCTAGCAACACCTTTGAGTCGTTTCCTTCCTCCTACTGGTTCGATAACCTTGGTTTCTTACTGAGGGAAAAACTTGTTGCTATACTCATCATACCTTCCTATTGGGGTCTCCCAGCGAAGCTCTACAGTGATCTAAGTCGTATCAAGCCTTTTTCTGGTGCCGTTGCCGGGGAGGCTAAGGATGGATTCACAAGGGGAGTCCTTCACAACCTTTCTATTTACTTTGTTTTTTTGCTTAGTTTCTTTTGCCTTGTTTTGTTTGCCTCTTTTTTATCAAAAACTCCAAAAAATAGTTCCTACTTCAAGTTGTTTTTATGTCTAGTTGTGCTCTAATCACTATTTCATTATGGATAACCAACTCGGTTTCCTATTTTGGAAAACTACTATCACTGCTAAGGTAGTAGATGAACCACCGCCTGCTAGAACCTCCATGGAAGATTTTATAAGGTATAGAGAATCTTATAAGGGTAAAGTCATGAGAGCCATGTTAAAAAGGTTGGATCTAATTGCTAAAATTTTGCTTAAACGCCATGATATAAATTGTTGCTCTGAACAGGATACTAAACATCTTAAATTCCAATGTGTCTTTAGTAAAGAATTTGTAATTATGAACTATCATTGGAATAATTATATTCATCTTGGATTTGAAGAAGTAGAACAATTTGTTTTGTTTATGGGAGCTTATGAAATAGAATCATTCATGTCTAAAAACTATGAAACTTGTGTTACTTGTAAAGACCTTAAAGATATGGTCTCTTCTATCCTTGATCATTGCACAAGAATGTGTCCACAATTTACAGGAGCCTATGGAAGAGGAAATTGCTGAACCTAAAAGCTCATTAGATGAAAATGAGGAGGAGAGTGATGAACAAAAGGAGGACCCATGCCTACCTTCTAATGAGAGTAACTCTTTATCCCTTACATTATTTGATTGTCCCCCATGCTTACCAAAGGAGGATGAATGTTATGTTCCTATGGAATCTTTTGAGATACCTACTATGGGTAAAACTTGTGATAATAATTATGCTCCGGTTATCTATAATAATCCTTTATTTGTGCCTGACTTAGAAATGCATGGTACTAAAGTGTTTTGCTTAGAAAATGTTTATGATAAATCTCTAGATGATGGTCCTATATTGAATGATCAGTCACCTTGTTATAAAATTGTTAAAAGTGGGTTTGACTATAATCCCACTATTTTTGAGCTTGATAAAAATTATGTGTTTATAGATCATGAAAAGTATGTTTTGTGTGATAGTTATATTGTTGAGTTTATTCATGATGCTACTAAAAATTATTATGGGAGAGGAAAGTATAGTTGTAGAAGTTTTCATGGTACCAAAACACCTCTCTATGTGCTAAAAGTTTTGAAGTTACTCTTGTTTTATCTTCCTATGCCTGTCACTTTGTTCCTTGTGAATTTATTTGCTTGCAAGATTCCTATGCATAGGAAGTGGGTTAGACTTAAATGTGTTTTGAATTTTCTTCTTGATGCTCTCTTCTACTTCAATTCATATTTCTTATGTGAGCATCTCCTCAAACGATCAAGCCTAACTTAAAGGCGTTAAAGAAAAGTACTTCTTGGGAGATAACCCAATAGTTGTCTTGAGTCTTGGAAGTTATTACCTCTGTAATAACCACTCCTTATCCTTTTTATTTGATTTTTGTGTCAAGAATAACCTCTAATGAGAGGGAAGTAAGATCTGTGTCCCGAAACAGATTTTTGTGCTCCACTGTAAAAATTCGTGTAGAATCTCCGTAAGTCGGATTGAGCTGTAATTTTCCGAATAAATCTCTCAGGTTGTTATCTAACTCTCGTTAGTTCAACACTTTTTTATTTGAGCAAAATAAGGTCTTCAAAAAAATCGGTTTCTACCTGCTGGTCTGCTTTGACAGATTTCTGCCATTATTTGCATTTGCTTCTTATTGATTCCTTTTTTGGGTTGTTTTTGGAAAATTGAGATTTTTGAGGGAATTTCTACAGTAGCTTGTGTTTTTAGTGAAAGTTTTGCTGTTTGAAACTAAACACCAAAGGTTTATTATCTTTTGAATGCACTAATGTTGCTAATAAAGATTGTGTGAAGTTTTGTATGAAGGAAATTTTCAAGTGTAGGGGAAGAATGATGTAATGATATGAAGAATGGACAAAAGCTCAAGCTTGGGGCTGCCACCCCGTGTCACTCCAAGAAATATTTAAAAGGTATAAGCGTCAAAGCTTGGGGATGCCCAAGGCATCCCCTTCTTCATCAATAAAAATCTCAGGTCTTTCTAGACACTTCGTTTTTTTATTGTTTCATGCATAGTTATGTTGTTCTTGGAGCGTCTTAGTTTTCGTTTTTGGTTTTTGTTTGCTTAGTTTGCTTGAATAAAGTAGTTTGGACCCCCCGTTCTCGCTATGTTGTTTCAAATAAGTTGATTGGTGTTGGAAAGGAGTAGGAAGTTCTTGCTTAGTAGTACAAGAGGAGCTTGCTTTGACCGTGGCTTAGACTTTATCATGTCATGCTAGGTTTTGTTTTGACCTTATGATTAGTGATTATTGTTGTAGCATGACTTGTTCCAAACAATTAGGATTGCTTAAGGTGCCTTGAAAGAATCATGCTTTGTTTTAGGATACAAAAACATAGTATTGTGGTATTCTCCTTTGATAATTTGTTTGGGTTGACTTGGCACATGCTCACACCATGTTATGACTATGAACCAGTCACCATAGCCTTTATGATCATTTAGTTTTTGATTTGTAGTACCACTTTATGCTTTGATTAGTAATGTTTTGTCACTCTGCATGATTATGTCCATTATTGCTCTCTTAGTTGGTCGCTCCCAGTATTTTGCTAGCCTCCACTTGTATGAGTAAGCTCTACTCATGCATCCAACTCCCAAGAAACCAAGTTATTCCAAAGTGTCCACTATAAATTCCTGTGCATGGTGTGTTACACCATTCCAAGTATATTCCTGTTTTCAGCTACCTTCCAATTAAAAAGTCACTTTGTTATGTGAAAACTTAGTGATTAAAGCTCTTAAAAACTTGATGGCACACTTTATTTTTCTTGCCCTAGTAAACTTGAACCATTGTGTCATCTATGTTGTATATGGTTGCACTTATACGTTGGAATTAGCAAAACCATCCTGTCATGGGGAACGCTTTCAACATTGCACTTGTACATTGTACCCAGTTGATATCATGCTCTTCTGTTTATGGATGTCATCGGTGTGAAATGAAAGGGGAGTTTGTAAGTCCATGGAGTTATGTATGTGTGTTAGAGAAACGCTTGGGCCGCTATCCTAGGCCATGCCTAATCATGGTTTGAAACTTGCAGCATCACCATAGTGAGCAATCTATGAAGCATTCTTCTTATTAAAAAGAGATAGAGATTGAGAAAAAGAAAAATAAAGATGAGAAAAGAGGAAATAGAGAAAAAAAGCACCATTTTCCCATGGTAAATGTCACATCCCAAAATTTTCCAAATTTTGAAATGTGAAAAATAAATAAACAAAATAAATAGTTGATGAAATTTAGGGTGAAAAGAAACTTTTTTATTCCAAATGGAAACATCAAAACCCATCTTGAACAAACTTTGAATGAAAAGGGAATCAAAAAAACTTTCAATCAAGTGAAATGCATTCATCAATAATGTATCTTGAAATTTAAACACTTGGAAAGGTTAAACTAAAATCCTAAAACCCTAAAGGAATAATTCATTTCCAAGACCTCTCTAAGACTATGGATTTGATCCATATAAAAAAATTGGCAACAAACATTTATAAATGATCAAGAATGATAAATAAAAATATTATAAAACCATAGGAATTGGTTTTACTCAATTTGGACTCATAGATAAGAACTTATGAATTTATTAAGATAAAGGAATTAATTTCCAAAGCTAATAAAGCCCTATCTAAAGTCCATGCCAAATCTTGAGCAAATAAATCCTAAAGGGATTTCAAAAGATAAACAAATATTAAGTAAAATTATATAAATTAGAATCATCAATTTTGGATCTTTAAATAAAAAGATATGGATTTTATAAGGCAACGAAATAAATAAATAAAGAGTATTTAAAAAAATCAAATTAAATCTTGACCAAACAAAGGATATGAAAGATTATTGATTAATAAAAAAGAGTAAAGGATTATTTAAATAAAATCATAAGGATTTATTAATATCCAATTTTATTTAAATAAAGGCAATTCCCAATTTAAATGAACATTAAATCATATTAAAGTATTTTAAATAATAATTCAAAGTGAATTGGTTGCACTATTGAATAAATAAAATCTACTGAAAAAGGTTTGACAACAATTTGGAATTCAAATAGAAGTTTGAAAACCTATTTAAAATCCTATTTGAATAAAGACAAATGTCTATTTTTAAATAAATAATAGACTCTAAAAGAATAAAATAAATATTCTAAAATGGACTTTAGAATATGTTAATAAACAGTATTAAAATATACTCAAAGTTTGGCAAAGGTTTTAATTCAAATAGTGTTTGAATTATTTGAACAAAAATCAAAACAGAAAAATAGAAAAATAAAAAGAAAAAGAATTAGAACAAAAAAATGAGTTGGACCCAGCCCAACTAACCCCATGCCCAGACCAGCCCAGCGAGCCCACCTCCCACTCTCTCCCGAACCGTTTTTCACTCGCAAGCACACCCGCGCAGTCCCTGACTTGGTGAACCCACGCACATCTCCTCACCTCGCTGACTAACGGGACCCACATGCCCTGTCATCGTCTTCAACCCGCGACGACCACGCCCCAATTCATCTCTGCCGTTTTAGGCGTTAATTCACGGCTTGAAAATTTGCATTGATACAGGCATAATTTGCCCAGCCATCACGCAAGATAAAGGCGCCTTCCTTCCCTCTCCATTTCCCCTCACTCTCCGCCACCAGGCTGCATGAATTTGACTTGCGAACACACTGTCTCCGATAAGCAACTCCGGCCAATTCCGGTGACGTAGATCCTCCCCTTGCCTCCCAGTACACACGAGCCTGCTCCCCATCTTCTGGTGCTTCTCCCATTACCACTCGCACGCTCGCGCGTGCTTCAGAACGTTGGCAAGGACCACCTCCGAACGCCGCTGTCGTCTGCCACTTCTCCGGCGACCCCTCCCCGTAAGAACAAGCTGTCCCCTCCTCTCTGGTTACTAGCCACGCGTTCAGAATCCTTGCACGCATCTAACGCCACTCTCTTATTGTCTTAGCGCGCCCTCAAACCTCGCCTTCGTCAACTACTGAGCATGCCCGACGCTCACGCCGTCTCCGATGAGAAATCGGCAACGCGTCCGTGCCCCCCTTGGCCAACAGAGGCAACGTCGATCATCAGCGCCTAATGGCAAGTCTGGTGAACATCCTCACTCTCTCCCGCGCTTCCTAGTTCATCGGCAACGCCACCGCCAGAGCGCCGCTGCCGCACAGCCGCCGCCAGCGCCGCCCATCTGTGGTCGCCGTGTTCAGAACCGTAGGATGCTTATCGTCTGGCTAAGATTAGATTTAGACGAAGGGGTAAGTTTTGATCAGTGCTGCGCGATCTAATTTAGATCCAACGATCCACAGAGCGCAATCCGCACGAACCAGTACACACCAGTAGGATTACGCCAAGTGGTCAGTGTTTTGATTTAAAAACAGAAATGCATCTATTAGAGATTCAAACTTGCAAAATTCATAACTTTTAATCCACACGTCCAAATTTTGGAAATTTTATATCATTGGAATTAGGAAAACAAAACCTTTCCAACCATGCACTTTTTTAGTATTTTTCTTCTGTAAAGTTGGCTGTTTATGCAGAAACATATGTAGGATTATTTTGAGTATAAAATTTATTCTAAAAATATTTTTAGGGTAAAATCTTTTGTAAATGGATTGTTTTGAACCTACTGACCCTAAGAACCAACTTTTAGATTTAAAAAATATATTTGGTGACACTTAGGAATTAAATCTTTGAATAAAATCATTTCTAGCTAAATAAAATATTGATTATGGTTTAAAAATGCTTTTTGACTAAAACCTTTGGGAAATGAATTGATTTAAACTCTCTAACTCTAAACACCAAGTTTTGAGATTTGAAAACATATTTGATGAACCTTAGGAAATTATTACTTTGTTAAAGGCATTTCTAGCAAATAAAAATATTGTTTGATTTAAAAATAGAATTTAGGTGAAACCTTTTGCAAATGGATTAATAGTAAACCCATTAACCATAAACACTATCACTTGTGTTTAAAGACTATATTTGACTAACACTACAAAATATTACTTTGATTTAAATCACTTCTAGCAAAACAAAAAAATGATTTAAATGGCCATTTTCACCAACTTGAATTTAAATGGTTTTATCACTTTTGTAAATGACCAATAGGAGCTTTAAAATGTTTAGAGCCTACTAGAAACCACTTTTCCAAATAAAACAATCTTTTGCATGCTTGCATGCATTGCTCTGTTTTTTATCATTTCATGTGTTGAATTGTTTGAATGTTAGTTTGAATATGCGCTTGCTTGATTGAATTGTAGTAAAATTTGAAGAGTGTGATTGTTGCAAGATCAAGGAGTGACCCAATATTCTCTACTAAAATGGAAAGTGACACTATCATCCATGTCCTACTATTTTCACTACACTTAGTGGTATTTTTGTAGTATGCATGATATATCTACTATGTTATTAGGCTATACTATGTCCTATTAGGAAATCCATCTTCCTTAGTGAAAACATCATAGTTGTAGTATGCTTAGCCCTGCTATAGACTTGGGGTGGAATACCATATCATGATTATATGAAGTGTTGGAAAAATATATGTTTTATATAATAAAACAAGTACTCAATGAACCACCTGGGTGGAACGAGGATACTCAATTTTGGACAAGGTGGCAACAAAGGGAACCATGTTTATATGGCTATCTTTTTGTATGTGCACTAGAAGAAAACCACCCAGGGACTTAGATATTGAACATGTTTCTCGTACAGTGGCTTCCGTGTACAGCCACATGCTAAATGGGCTCTAGCTTAGTCAACTACATAGTGAAAGACCCTTGCATTGGCATCTTCAGGTTAACTAGAATTGTGTATTGGAAATATATCCTTACATTGGTGCCAGGTAGACAAGCTAGCATTATGTATTGGGAGGACTTCTATGGAAAGACTTCGTCACATTCTCGATCTGCCGGTACTCCATTTGGTGTGTACTTATCCAACGGCCACTGGTGGCGTCAAGACGAGATTGTGTCATGTGGGTAAAGTGTATAACTTCTGTAGAAGATCAAATTCTAAGTACTTAGCCGTGTCCCCGGTTACGGACAACTCTCAGCAACTAAGGCCTGAAGCTATGGAGATCTCGACATTCTTATCAAAGTAAAACTTGATTGTGTCAACAAGGGATTAGAAGCACTTGGAGTTTTCCAAGGAGTTCAGAAAGATTTATCAAAAGATCAAAACTATTTTGAAAAGATAGGATAAAACTATATTGCTTTCTACAAATGAGCCTAAACCCTACTTAGCCAAATATGCATATATTAATAGGTTCCACTTATTTATACATAGTAGTGAAACTTGTCAATACAATTCAAATGTATTGACCCTTGTGGCTGTAACTTATAATGTTGCAGGTTTGTTTGATGTTAGTGAAGTATGTTGAATAGGATTACAAGTCTACAACCAACATGAATGCCTGTGGCACTTTGAATATGAAGGACTCCATGCTATATAGTTATTTCTGCTGCATTGTAATGAGATAGCCAAATGAGCTATGTAAGATGTAATGAATTATTTTATTTCCTGGTTATAAAGTTGTACTATGACCTTTGTTTCTTGATATTACATCTTAAACTTTGGATGCTAGCTATTGATCCAGGGACTAGCATTGTAAACACAGGGATCTCTACCTTATTAAAGGTTGGGACCTCTACAGTAAATAAGAAGATTGCTGAGATGCTCATTGTTTGCTTGCCTTGTCATTTTGATTATGGGATAGCTCCTGTATCATGTGCAAGGGGTACCCCGTTGGCGTTTCTCTATGATACACATGAACTTACTATGACAAGAACTTACTGGTAACTAAAATTGAGTAGCATGAGGAGCGGACCTCGTATTCAAGGGACATGAGATTGCCAACTTATACTTTATCAAGCATATACTCCTTACTTTGTTCACTTTAACCTTAATAACTTCAAGATGCTTATGATAGGGGCAATGAGAGCTGAAATCTAACAAGTACCATAATTTTGGAAGATCTTTTTGAGACTTGAAATCCCCGCTTCCCTTTATGAAGGGCCTTGATACGTCCAATTTGCCTCGCCATTCTATATCATAATTTGCCTCTATTCATTGATATATTTCATATTAAGAGGTGTTAATTATGTCTTTTCATCTGTTTTTGCATGTTGGATGATTCTTGGAGGATGAACTGCCGGAGTCAGGATTCTGATGGAAAAAGACGTGTTTTGATGCAATTTTGCGAAGATCAGAGAAATACCAGAAAAATTATGGAAAATCATATTTTCCCAGAAAACGAAGGAAGCCAGATGGGGAGGCGGAGATGGGCCACAGGGGGCCCACAGCCCCAGCGCGGCCACCTGGCGCGCCTATAGGGTGTGGCCCACCTCTGGCTCCGCCCTCTCGCCTATATGTTCTCCTCGGAACCCTAATACACGGGGAGCGACCACAAAAAGATTTCACCGCCTCTGCGGGGTAGAAAACACCGAGAGAGAAAGATCTCTCCGGCAGACAGATTTTTGCAGGGGAAATTCCTTCCCAAAGAGGGGAGATCGTCGCCATCAACACCATCATCAAGCTAGACTTCATCGGGATCATCATCCACACCATCATCTCCACCCGCACCATCATCACCACTCCATCCCGCTGTAACAATCTTGTTGAATACTTGCATAGTTCTTAGGGGAAACTTTCCTGGCGTTGATTACTATTGTAGTTGATGCTTGTGAATGGAACCATTGGACTATTGTTTATGTTTAGATTGTTATCCATCACCATATCATCTTTGATCTTGATCCATATGATGTCTTGTGAGTAGTTCGTTTAGTTCTTGAGGACATGGGAGAAGTCATGTTGTTAGTAGTGGATTTGTGTTGAGATATTATTCAATGGTTTAGTATTTAAGTTGTGATGCTATTCTTCTAGTGGTGTCATGTGAACGTCGACTACATGATACTTCATCATTTATGGGCCTAGGGGAATGCATTGTGTATTTGGCTACTAATTGTGGGGTTGCGGAGTGTGAAACACGAACCCCGTTAGGACACCTTTGCACAAGGGAGCGTAGGATCTCAGAGTTTAAGGCTGTGGTTAGGTTTATATCTTAATTGCTTTCATGTAGTTGCGGATGCTTGCAGGGGGTTTAATCACAAGTATGTATTAGTCAAATTAAGGTCGGTACATTAGCACAGGTTCACCCACACAACACTTACAACACCAACGAAGGGTACTCAGCTATTTGAAGAGAAAGCACTTGACAGAATTCCCATGTGTCCTCGAGAATGTTTGGTCCTTAGAAGTATTTCCACCGACTTGTCCTTTGCTAAGAAAGGATTGGGACACTTGCTGCATTTGTTCATTGTATTTATTACTTGCACTTTATTTCTTTGCTTTATCAGAAAACCCCTAAAAATCCGTTTGCTGAGTATTTACAGAGGTTTCCTGCTCTAGTCAACACCTTCTGCTCCTCGTTGGCATCGACTCTCCTATTTATCGAAAGTATTATGATACACCCCCTATACTTGTGGGTCATCAAGACTATTTTCTAGCGCCGTTGCCGGGGAGTGAAGCGCTATTGCATATTGGAACTGGTAAAGAAAGCTTCTACTATGAGTATTGCTTTTTATTTCTGTTTGCTATTTTGTTTCCAATATGGATAACCCACTTGGTTTTCTGTTTTGGAAAACTACTACCACTGTTAGGGTAGTAGATGAACCACCACCTATTGAGATAGATCCTTTTAAGATACCTACAAGTATTGTTGATCGTGTTATGGACAATTATTATTTAGGGGATGGAACTGTCCACCCTGGTGATCATTTGCTTTTTATCCATGAATTATGCGGGTTGTTTAAGTGTGTGGGTATCACAACTTATCAGGTAAAGAAGAAGTTACTCTCCATATACTTGAAAGGGAGAGCTGAAGAATGGTATAAGCTGCTGAAGGATGGGCAATCCATGGAATGGGAGGAAATAGTACCTCTCTTTTATTCTAAATTTTATCCCCCAGTGAAATTCATAAGGATAGGAATCTGATATATAACTTTTGGTCTCGTGATGGAGAGAGTAAATCTCAATCTTGGGGGAGATTGAAGTTGCTAATACTTAAATGTCCTATTCATGAACTCCCTAACAATATTATTATCAATAAATTTTATGCTAGGCTTTCTCTTCATGATAAAGATCGTTCACACGTATGAAGGAAGAAGCTAAATGGGATCTCCTAGACCATATTCAAGAGAACACTGAAGCCTAGGAGAATGACAAAGGAAGAAAGTCATGTATAAATTATTATTATGAATGCATTAAATCTTTTATGGGAACTGATAACTTCCATGATATTAGTAATGAGTATGGTCTTGATCCTCAAGTTCTTGCAAAATGTTTTAAGGCATTGCCTCTTATATTGAAATTCCCAAAAAAGAATGGGACAAGTACCATGCTCCTTATAAAGGCATTGTTACCCATGGTCTAGCTAGCATAGAAGTTTGTACTGTTGATCCTATTTTGCCTGAACCTTATGTTGGGAAAATCCTTTTTCCTGCTAAGGTGAAGGTGTTGGAGATATTCCCAAGAGGCAATAATAAAGTGGTTATTATCATATCTTCACACTTATGATAAATGTTTACATACCATGCTATAATTGTATTAACCGGAAACATTAATACTTGTGTGATTTGTAAACTAAAATAAGAGTCCCTAGTAAAGCCTCTTGTTAAACTAGCTTGTTGGTTAATATATGATCATGGTTTCCTGATCATGAACATAGAGATGTTATTAACAACAGGGTCATATCGTTAGGAGAATGATATGATGGACATACTCCTATAGATAAGCGTAGCATAAAGATCAAGTCATTTCAATAGTTCAATTGCTATATGCTTTCTGATACATAGTAACCTAATTCCTTCGACCATGAGATCATGTATATCACCTTTACCGGATGGATGCTTTGATGACATCAAACACCACACCGTGAATCGGGTGGCTATAAAGGTGGCATTGAGTGTTCGGAAAGTATTGGTTGAAACACATGGATCAAGAGTGGGATTTGTCCATCCATATGACGGATAGATATACTGGGCCCTCTCGGTGGAATGTCATCCAATTATCTTGCAAGCATGTGACTGGCTCACAAGGGATCACATATCACGAGAAAAGAGTACTTATCGGTGAGGTTGAACTAGGTATGCGAGAGATCGACGATCATAACCTCGGATAAGTAAACTATCGTGAGACAAAGGGAAATTGGTATCGTATGTAAGTGGTTCATTCGATCGCAAAGTAATCGTAGAAATATGTGGGAGCCATATGAATTTCCAGATTCCTCTATTGGTTATTGTTCGGAGAAGTGTCTCGATCATGTCCGCATAATTCACGAACCGTAGGGAGACACTTAAGGATTCAACGTTGTTTGAGTAGTTATGGTATTATGAGAAAGAGACTGAATGTTGTTCGGAGTCTCAGATGGGATCCGGGATATCACGAGGTGATCCGGAATGGTCCGGAGAATAAGATTCATATAAGGAAAGTCCCGTTTCGGAGTTCGGGAATGATTCTGGTGTTTTCATCGGGAATGTTCTAGAAGGTGCCGGATTGTCCGGCACTCCGGGGGGGGTACATGAATGTGTCATTACATATTGAATGATTGCATCATGTACTAAGTGTTATTGCTGTTCCAAAACTGAAAATTCAAACTGTCAGTTTGAAAGTCAAACGGCTAAAACAGGAAACTGTGGAAAACAGGAAACTGTGGGAAACAGGAAACTGTGGGAAACAAGCAAGAGGAGGTTGAAACCAACTTGGAGGAGGAGTCCCTCTCCTCCAAGCCGGCGGCCCAGCCTATTCCGAGTTGGGGAGGGACTCCCCTCCCTCCCCTGGCGCGCCAGGCCCCTCCACCTATAAAAGGAGGGGCAGGGCCTCCTCCTCTAGACACACAAGTTCATATCCTCTAATCTCCGGTTTAGAGCCGTTTTGGTTTAGAGCTTCTAATTGCTCTAGCCTGCGGTTTAGAGCCTTCTAATTGGTGTGTCTAATCCTTAGACTACTAAAAGCTCTCTCTCTCATACTCCACCATACTCGCTCCGGCTTAAGGCGAAGCCTCAGGATCTCCCTCTACTTAGGTACTGCCGTTGTCTTGCCGGAATCGCGAGAGAGTGCTACAACCTCCGCTCCTCTGGAACAAGGAGAGGAAGGTCTTCGTCAGTACCGAACGTGTGACCGTGCGGAAGCGCTTGGAGCAGCGGCGGAAGGATCGTCTACGATCTTGAGATCGGAAAGAGCGACTACATCACCCACGAGAATCCGCTCTCGTTAAACACTTTGGAATCTTCGAGGGTAAGTTATTCCATCGACTCGTTGCTACAATCTAGTAGATAGATCTTGGCTTGTTTGTTTGTATGCGATAGAAAATTTTTGTTTTCCATGCTACGAACCCATACAGTGGTATCAGAGCCGTGTCTATATGTAGATCTGTTGCACGAGTAGAACACAATGGTCATTGTGGGCGTTGATGCTTTTATTGTCGATTGCTTCTTGTGTACTTTGCATCTTGCGGTATGTTGGGATGAAGCGGCCCAGGCTAACCTTACATGACATCGTTCATGAGACTTGCTCCACGCTTGACATGCAACTTGTATTGCATAAGTGGCTTTGCGGGTGCCTGTTTCTCCTAGCATAGTTAAGATCCAATTTACAACGGGTGATTGACAATACTAGTATCAATGTTGTGGTTCTTGTTCGTAAGTTAGAACGACACTTATTGAAAGCCCCAAACCACGTAAAACATGCAAAGAAAATTAGAAGCGTCTAACTTTGTTTTTGCAGGGGTGTGCTGTGATGTGATATGGCCATGATTGTGATTATATATGATGTATGCAATGTTCCTTATTGTAAGTAGGCAACCGGCAGGAGCCATATGGTTGTCTTTAATTTCTGTTAAGACCCGCGTGTCTATTCAAAGTAGTTGTAATAGTTGAAGCCGGTGGATGACAACCATGGAGAAGCATCATTGACCTTGATGCAATGTCGGTGATGATGGAGATCATGTCCGTGCTTGAAGATGGAGATCGGAAGCACAAAGAAGAAAGGCCATATCATATCACATATTATGAATTGCATGTGATGTTAATCCTTTATGCTTCTTGTATTGCTTAGTAGACGACGGTAGCATTATACGATGATCCCTCATGCACATGAATTTCAAGTCATAAAGTGTTCACCCTTAGTTAGCACCGTTGCTAAAGCTTGTTGTTTCGAATCACCATGTGATGATCGGGTGTGTTAGATTCTACAAGTGTATACAACGTGAGCAAGCCAGATTTGCTCATGCGGAAACTAAGGTTTGATCTTGACGAGCCTAGCATGTACAGACATGGCCTCAGGAACACGGATTACCGAAAGGTAGAGCATGAGTCATATAGTAGATATGATGAACATGTTGATTGTTCGCCATTGAAGCAATATCAACTCTCGTGATGATCGGTTTTGATGTGGTGGATTTGGTTCGTGTGATCACTAAAACAATGTGAGGGATATTGTTTTGAGTGGGAGTTCACCTAGATTAATTTAATTATTAATTAGAACTCAATTTATCATAAACTAAATCAAAGTGAATTTGCATAGTTGTTGTAGTCATTGGCATCCGTTTACCACCTTGCGCTTAGTTATAATTGAGATGATAGAACTAAAGAATTCTGGTTAGTTACTTTACCAACTGGTATCGTATTGTTTTGAAGTGTTAATCTAAAGTTTAAAAGTCCTATTGCAAACTTTCAGTAAGTTCCGGTTACTCCATGAAGTTTAATAATTAGTATTAAATCAAGAGTAACAATTCCAAGTGTTAGTATATAAGTATCATGTTTGTCTCCATGATTCTTGATATTCAAAGGATTCTCTTAATATCAAGGTTATCTAGGATCTGAAAGAGTTGTTTCAGAAACCATGATGTGTGGAAGATATTGTGATATCTGAAACGAAGTATTGGTTACAACATGATAGAGTATAATATGGCAAAAGTCATGTTCTCATATTTGATGAGAATTTGCAAAAGGTTGGATACACTAGTTGTCCTAAACCTCCAAAAGTTTTTGGGAGAGCAACATTATACTCACGGTTCACCGTTACAAGCTAATAGTAGCTTGATCATGGATAATTCCATGATAAGGGTGAATATTTGATGTAGTAAAATATTTACTACACCAAGAGATTACTAAAGAAAGGAATTTGAAAGAACACCAAACATTTGATGATGGTGATCTACTTCAAAGTGCAAGTCCAAAGACATTGGTATTTAACTATACACGCTTTGGACTATGTGTCATATGAATGACTCCACTAATTGATGTTGATAGATTCTTTCAACAGAAGGAAATCTTGAAGAGAATCTCATAAGTATATGGCAGAAAAGAAAAGACTAGAATTGTTCAGTTTAAGTATATAGATGATATACATGTTATGTCTATATTCTTTGCTTATTAAACAATGTGGTTATTAAGTATTTGATACTGAATTTGTTGGTGTGAATCGTCATACGAAACAACACAATTCATGAACTACAATGGCCTAAGTAACTAGCAAAAGAATATGTGATGATGTTCATCGAGAACAAAATAAAGGGTTATTGTGTTGCTCGTTAAACATCAAAGCTTGCCTTCAAGATTTGTTTTATCAGGTATTATGAGAACAAAAGGGTTGTTCAAATAATTGTCGTAATCTATAAAAGATGGATGATTTGCAAATCTCGTTGGAGATATCACATCCATAAAACTAGTGCTAAAGATGTCGAAAGACAAATTGATTGAAAGATCACTTAGGAAGTGACATCGCCGTTTAAATTATATTGGAAAGAAAACATGAAGAAAATCCATATGGATGGAATTTTGGAGTCTATTTGATTTTGATCAAATGACGCTTGTGAAACTTTCCTAGAGATAATTGAAACTTCGTTCATAGGCCAAAAGGGAACGAATGACTAGCTTATTGGAACTTGTACATATTGTTGTACGAAATCCATTATGTGTAGTCAAGAGCGATGGATTTCAACTTCATATGCTTTCTCCGAAAATTTGAGTGAATATATGAATATTTACTTAATAAGGATGAAGTGTGAAACATTTGAAAAGTTCAAGGACTTTCAAGATGAAGTGCAAAATCAATGTAACAAGAATATAAATAGTTTATGATAAGATCATAAAGGAAGATATTTGAGTTACAAGTTTAGCATAATACCTAAGATTTAAGGAATCGTTCCGTGGATTTGCATTTTCGAAACACCATAAGAGTATGGAGCGTTCGAGATATGTAATTAAACCTTGTTTGACATGGTAAGATCGAAGGTGTAATTCATAAAACTGCCATTATATTTTAAAGATTAAAAGCTTTAGAGATTACCGTTTTTCCACTGAAAAGAGCTTCATCATAATCCGTTGAAATGACACCATATAAGGTTATGGTTTGGGATAAAACCCAAGTTGTCCTTTCTTAAACATTGGTATGCTATGCATAAGAAAGATGTGTGCAACCAAAGTCGGATGAACCTGTCTTTGTATAAACTGTTAAGTATTCCTCCATAAACACCGGAGACAAATGTGTTTGTTGCTTAGAACGTCAAGTTTCTTTGAGAAGGAATTTTTCGTGAAAAGTTAAGTGGGAGGACAATAGAACTTTGATAAGGTTAAAAGAACCTTAGCTATATGTGCAGAGTTGCGCAGCACCGAAAAGTGTTTCGGAGGCAGCAACAATGCTCATGGCTCACGTGCTTCAAAGGTTGTGGTCACGGAGATCTAAGTTCCTATTGAAACAAGTAGGTCGAGTAAACAATCATTATTTGAGAATAATGAACGGACTACATGCAAAGAAGTGATGATGGGCCCTGACTCCGTCAAATGTCTTGAAGCCATAAAATCCGTGATAGTTCCATACACGAGAAATCAACTTTTGAACTTGAAGGACCCTCGAGAAAGGTGTAAGACCTTATAGTTGTGTTTGGATCTATAAATAAATAGACATGGATGTTGCACATCTATGAAATAGTCGACATGTTGGGAAAGAGTTCACAACAATTTTCAAAGGTTGACTATGACAAGATCTGATCTTTCATAGCGATATTTAGTCTAGACGGATTAATGTAGCAACCACTACATATAATTTGTTATATGGTAGTTGAATAAACAAAACAAGTTCTTCTAATAGAATCGTTACCTAGGACGTGTGCATGACACGGTCCATAGGGTTTTGTTAATTCATAGGATGCTAAAGGCATATGCAAACTTCAATGGTTGAAGTGAGCATCGCGGAGTTGGAATCTTCACTATGATGAAACTGTTAAAGGAGTTTGAAAGTTCATTAGAGACAATGAAGATGCTTGCATTTGCAAGAAATTAAGTGGGAGCGCTAAGACATGTTTCTAATACATTATGTGGAAGACATATTGTTGATTGGAAATAATGTATCTTTTATTAAGACATATTAAGAATTTCATCCCGATGAAAGACTTAGGCAAAACCCAAATATTTGGCATCAATAGACGCTAATATGGTTGTGCCAGAAGTACATAGACGAGATATTGAATGAGTTCAATATAGAAACTACAAGAAAAGGTTCTTTTCGCACAGAAAGGATTGAAAGAGTTCAATGTTGATGATATATTCAAGTGTATTGACATTTGGTAAAGTGAAACAAATAATCAAGTATAGATTGATACTTGATGTATGAAATCACAAAGAGTATTTATATCAATCAAACTGTGATATGTACAAATCCAGATATGTCCTATGCTCTAAATGTTGTGAGCATATACCAGAATGATTCATAAGATGATCATTGGACAATAGTAAGGATATTCTTATGATCTTTTGGAAGAACTAAGAGTATATTATTTGTAGAAGTGACAAATAGATGGTTAGTTCATTGTAAAAGTACTACATTGATACTAGCTTTGTCACAAAGTACAAATTAAGTTTATCTCAATCTAAACTAAGGGTGGCACAATATAATGGAAAGTGAGTTCCATAATGGATTTGGATGAGTTCCAAAGTTAAGACATTGTGACAGATACTACAACAAAAGGCTAAGTATATGACTGCTATAATAGCAGCTAAAGAGGGCATTTGTGTCAAGTAGTTTGTTATCAAACTAGGTGTAGTTCACAACGGGATAATACTATGAAGATATATTGTACGACAATATTATCAACATGTTTTAACCCCAAAGAGCTAAAGGTCACACCAAAAGACCAAATTTATACAAAGCCATCTCATTAGAGAATGAGTGATGCGTAGAGACGCAAAGACATGCAATTACACACGGACCTGGAAGTGTCAGATCCGGAGATCAGTTGACCACTAGCAATCGTGTACATACGACACCGGAAAGCCATAGGTGTTGAATACACAAAGGTTTGAAACTAGATTATTGACTCTAGTGCAAGTGGGAGACTGTTGGAGATATGCCCAAGAGGCAATAATAAAGTGGTTATTATCATATCTTCATACTTATGATAAATGTTTACATACCATGCTCTAATTGTATTAACCGGAAACATTAATACTTGTGTGATTTGTAAACATAAAAGAGTCCCTGGTAAAGCCTCTTGTTAAACTAGCTTGTTGGTTAATATATGATCATGGTTTCCTGATCATGAACATAGAGATGTTATTAACAACAGGGTCATATCGTTAGGAGAATGATATGATGGACATACTCCTATAGATAAGCGTAGCATAAAGATCAAGTCATTTCAATAGTTCAATTGCTATATGCTTTCTGATACATAGTAACCTAATTCCTTCGACCATGAGATCATGTATATCACCTTTACCGGATGGATTCTTTGATGACATCAAACACCACACCGTAACTGGGTGGCTATAAAGGTGGCATTGAGTGTTCGGAAAGTATTGGTTGAAACACATGGATCAAGAGTGGGATTTGTCCATCCATATGACGGATAGATATACTCTGGGCCCTCTCGGTGGAATGCCATCCAATTAGCTTGCAAGCATGTGACTGGCTCACAAGGGATCACATATCACGGGAACGAGAAAAGAGTACTTATCGGTAACGAGGTTGAACTAGGTATGCAGAGATACCGACGATCATAACCACGGATAAGTAAACTATCGTGAGACAAAGGGAAATTGGTATCGTATGTAAGTGGTTCATTCGATCGCAAAGTAATCGTAGAAATATGTGGGAGCCATATGAATTTCCGGATTCCTCTATTGGTTATTGTTCGAAGAAGTGTCTCGATCATGTCCGCATAATTCACGAACCGTAGGAGACACACTTAAGGATTCGACGTTGTTTGAGTAGTTATGGTATTATGAGAAAGAGACCGAATGTTGTTGAGTCTCGGATGGGATCCAGGATATCACGAGGTGATCCGGAATGGTCCGGAGAATAAGATTCATATAAGGAAAGTCCGTTTGGAGTTCGGGAATGATTAGGTGTTTTCATCGGGAATGTTCTAGAAGGTTCGGATTGTCCAAGCACTCGGGGAGGGTACATGAATGTGTCATTACATATTGAATGATTGCATCATGTACTAAGTGTTCTTCTGTTCCAAAACTAAAAGTCAAACGCCGGTTTGAAAGTCAAACGCTAAAACAGAAACTGTGGGAAGCAGGAAGCTGGGAAACAAGCAAGAGGAGGTTGAAACCAACTTGGAGGAGGAGTCCCTCTCCTCCAAGCCGGCCCAGCCTAGGCCGAGTTGGGGAGGACTCCTCCCTCCTGGCCTTGAGCCCCTCCACCTATAAAAGGAGGGGCAGGGCCTCCTCCTCTAGACACACAAGTTCCTATCCTCTAATCTCCGGTTTAGAGCCGTTTTGGTTTAGAGCTTCTAATTGCTCTAGCCTGCGGTTTAGAGCCTTCTAATTGGTGTGTATAATCCTTAGACTACTAAAAGCTCTCTCTCTCATACTCCACCATACTCGCTCCGGCTTAAGGCGAAGCCCTGCGGGATCTCCCCTCTACTTCCGGTACCACGCCGTTGTGCTGCCGGAATCGCGAGGAGAGTGCTACAACCTCCATTTTCTTTGGAACAAGGAGAGGAAGGTCTTCGTCAATCGAAACGTGTGACCGATTGCAAGCGCTGCCGGAGCATGGCCCGGAAGGATCGTCTACACGATCTTGAGATCGGAAAGAGTATGACTACATCACCCACGAGAATCCACTCTCGTTAAACACTTTGGAATCTTCGAGGGTAAGTTATTCCATCGACTCGTTGCTACAATCTAGTAGATAGATCTTGGCTTGTTTGTTTGTATGCGATAGAAAATTTTTGTTTTCCATGCTACGAACCCCTACAGAAGGAACATTCTATCATAGCCAATGTGGTAAGCAAAAGTACAAAGAAAACTGTGGAACCCGATGAGCAAATAAACATTGAACCTATGGTAGCTATTGTGAAGGATCTTGTCACTAAAAATATAGAGGATGAGCACATTGTCTTCTGTGAAGATGCTTCTAATATTGTCTCTCATCCTAGAAAAGCTAGAAAAGCTAGTGTCCTTGTGCTTTCTGTTAGAATTGGTTATCATTGCTATTATGGTTTATGTGATATTGGTGCTAGTTCTAGTGCTATTCCTTATGAGCTTTACAGGGAAATTATGCATGAAATTGGTCCTTGTGAGCTTGAGGACATTGATGTGGTTATTCACCTTGCTAATAGAGAGACAGTCTGTCCCATTAGCATTGTAAGAGATGTGGAGGTTCTTTGTGGTAAGATTAAATATCCTGCTAATTTTATAGTACTTGGTTCTGAAGCTAGTAAAACCTATCCTATTATCTGTGGTAGACCCTTATTGAATACTTGTGGGGCTATCATAGATTGTAGGAAGGAATTTTTTTGACTAGGTTTGATGGAGAGTCTTATGAGTTTAATTTTTCCAAATTTGCTAAAACTCCTTATGAAAATGAACTGCCTAATGAGGCTTTCAGTGTTGAACAACTTTCTGCTATCTCTCTTGCTCCTAACAATACCTTGCAGAAGTTTATGGAAGATCATGAAAGCGATGTCTTCATGAATGAATGAAATGAGATTGACGAGGTTTTCCTTCGTCAGCCTGAGTTACTTAAGCATAATCTACCTCTAGAAGATTTGGGTACCACACTACCACATAAAGGGGACCCTATTTTCGAATTAAAACCTTTACCTGATGATCTTAAATATGCTTATTGTGATGATAAGAAAGTATATCCTGTTATTATCAGTTCTAAACTTTCAGGAAAGTAAGAAGAAAAGTTATTAGAAATATTGAAGAAACACCGAGGAGCTATGGGTTATACTCTTGATGATTTAAAGGGATCTCTCCTACTATATGTCAACATGCTATTAATATAGAACCTGATGCAAAACCAGTTGTTGAGCACCAATGCCGTCTAAATCATAAGATGAAGGATGTGGTAAGAAATGAGGTATTAAAACTCCTTAATGCTGGTATTATTTACACTATTGCTGATAGCCAATGGGTTAGCCCCGTTCATTGTGTTCCAAAGAAAGGTGGAATTACTGTTGTGCCTAATGAAAATAATGAGCTTATACCCCAAAGAGTAGTGGTTGGGTATAGGATGTGCATTGATTTTAAAAAGGTTAATAAAGTTACTAAGAAATATCATTATCCTTTGCCCTTTTATTGATCAAATGCTAGAAAGGTTGTCTAAAAAGACCCACTTTTGCTTTCTAGATGGTTATTCTGGGTTCTCTCAAATTGCTGTGAAAGCACAAGACCAAGAGAAAACCACTTTCACTTGTCCTTATGGCACTTATGCTTATAGGTGTATGCCTTTTGCTTTATGTAATGCTCCTCCTACCTTTCAGAGATGTATGTCTGCTATCTTTCATGGTTTTTGTGAAGAAATTGCGGAGGTTTTCATGGACGATTTTTCCGTCTATGGAACTTTTTTTGATAACTCTTTGCACAACCTTGATAAAGTTTTGCAGAGATGTGAAGAAACCAACCTTGTTCTTAATTGGGAGAAATGCCATTTCATGGTTAATGAAGGGATTGTTCTTGGACACAAAATTTCTGAAAGAGGCATTGAAGTTGACAGAGCCAAAACTAAAGCAATTGAGAAGATGCCTTGCCCTAGGGATATAAAAGGTATTCGTAGTATCCTTAGTTACGTTGGTTTCAATAATAGGTTTATTAAAGATTTCTCCAAAATTTCAAAGCCCCTTACCAATCTTCTTCAAAAAGATGTACCTTTTGTTTTTTATGATGATTGTAAGGAAGCTTTTGAAACTTTGAAGAAAGCTTTGACTACTGCTCCTATTGTTCAACCGCCTGATTGGAGTTTACCTTTTGAAATTATGTGTGATGCTAGTGATTTTGTTGTGGGTGCTGTCCTTGGGCAACGTGTTGATAAGAAGTTGAATGTTATTCATTATGCTATCAAGACTTTAGATGCTGCTCAAAAGAATTATGCTACTACTAAAAAAGAATTCTTAGCTATAATCTGTGCATGTGATAAGTTTAGACCCTATATTGTTGATTCAAAGGTCACTATTCATACTGATCATGCTACTATTAAGTACCTTATGACAAAGAAGGACGCTAAGCCTAGGCTTATTAGATGGGTGTTGCTTCTATAAGAGTTTGATCTGCATATTGTAGATAGGAACGGTGCTGAAAATCCCGTTGCTGACAATTTATCTCGTTTGGAAAACATTTCTTTTGACCCTTTGCCTATTAATGATAGTTTTCCAAATGAGCAGTTGGCTGCAATAAGGGTAAGTCCGCATGAGAGTCCTTGGTATGCTGATTATGCTAACTTTATTGTTTCCATGTATTTGCCTCCGACCTTTACAGCCCAACAAAGAAGAAAATTCTTCTATGATCTAAGGCATTACTTTTGGGATGACCCACACCTATATAAAGAAGGATTAGATGGTATTATGCGAAGATGTGTTCCAGAATTTGAACAACAAGAGATATTGAGAAAATTTCATGGCAGTGCTTATGGAGGACATCATGCTGGCGATAGGACTGCACAAAAGGTTTTACAATCTGGATTTTATTGGCCTACCCTTTTCAAAGATGCAAGGAAGTTTGTCTTATTATGTGATGCATGTCAAAGAGTTGGTAACATTTCTAGACGCAATGAAATGCCTATGAATTATTCTCTTATTATTGAACCTTTTGATTGTTGGGGATTTGACTTTATGGGTCATTTTCCTCCTTCAAAAGGGTATACTCCTATCCTTGTTGATGTTGACTATGTTACAAAGTGGGTAGAGGCCATACCTACAAATAGTGATGATGGTAAGACCTCTTTAAAAATGCTTAAAGATGCTATTTTTCCTAGGTTTGGTGTGCCTAGATATCTCATGACTGATGGGGGCTCTCATTTTATTCATGGTGGTTTTAGGAAAACTCTCGCTAAATATGATGTTAACCATAGAATTGCTTCAGCTTATCACCCCCAAACCAATGGGCAAGTAGAACTTTCCAATAGGGAAATTAAATCTATCTTGTAGAAGACTGTTAATAGATCTAGAAAAAATGGGCTAAAAAGTTGAATGACGCTTTATGGGCTTATAGAACCACTTATAAAAACCCTATGGGGATGTCTCCTTACAAAATGGTCTATCGGAAAGCTTGTCACTTGCCTTTAGAATTAGAATACAAAGCCTATTGGGCAGTGAAAGAATTGAATAGAGATTTTAAACTTGCTGGTGAGAAAAGATTGCTTGACTTGAGTACTTTAGATGAGTGGAGAAGTGAAGCTTATGAAAATTCTAGACTCTTTAAGGAAAAAGTAAAAAAGATGGCATGATAGGAGAATTCTCAAAAGGGAGTTCCATGTTGGTGAGAAAGTTCTTTTGTATAGGTCTCGTCTCAGATTTTTTGCAGGGAAACTACTCTCAAAATGGGAAGGGCATTTTGTTATTAAGGAAGTATATCATTCAGGTGCTATCAAAATATCTTCTTTGAAGGACGACACCACACAGGTGGTGAATGGTCAAAGACTTAAGCATTATATTTCTGGAGATTATTATAACGAAGATGTTGATATTATTCAAATGGTGACTCCGAAAGAATTTATCAGAAACCAAACACCAGAATCTACAGAGTTCGTCCTGGAATAGGTAAAAGTGGTAAAAATAGAAGGTCCGTGAAAGCCTAATCTTTTTATATTTTTGATGTTTTATTACATACGGAAGGTTACGAGACGAAACAGAGGAGGAAACAGAGGCCAGGGTGGCCACACCCACCCTAGGAGCGGGCCCCAGCTGGCCGCGCCTAGAGGGGGTGTGAGCCCCCTGAGCTCCGTCTCTGCCTCGTGTTCGCACCAGTACCTTCCTTATGCATTGAAACTTCGTAATATATAACCCTCCCGGATCCCCCGAGGTTCGTGTATCGTGTTCTCGTCGTGTTTCTGTTTCGGTCTGTTTCTGTCAAGTAGGTTCTCAGTTTTGGAGCTACGGTGTCCTCCTCTGGATCACCCATAGAGGATTCCTTTGCGGATGTCATCAACCCATATATGTATGAGTTGAAGATTCATCCTAAGGAGTTGATTCTCAAGGATGGGAAGGTGTAGATGAACGAAGTTCAAGGCCTCAAGGGAGAAGGCAGTCTGGAAGATAGGATGGAAGCATTGGAGCAGGAAGTTTTCACGTACAAGAAGATGGCTGAACGCGAAGTGGATATCATCCATAAGATAAGTTTATAACTCATTGTCAATCATGAGGAGGATGTTGCTGAGCTCCGGGATGAAATCCTCTCACTCCATCAGGCCACCAACCAACTACAAGCACATCTCTACGACATACAAAATCAAAACGGTGAGTATGAGGCTAGATTTCATCGCATAAGCTCTGCTGCTAGTTTCATGATTGTGGAAACCAAGACATCCTTTTTGGATGGATGTTAGACCCCTCCTTTATAAAGGAAAGGATCCCTGTGATTGCAATGCTAGTCCCTGGATCAATGCTAGCATCCACAGTTTAAGATGAAGTACACAGATACAAAGGTCGTTTATTACATTCATTCCAGAGATAAAACATAGTCTTCTACAACTCAGGGCCAAAGGCCTAATACAAGAGTTTAAGGAATAAGTAAATAAACATAAGTCTTCATCTTCATGTGCCACAGGCAAGCATGTTGAGTGTAGACTCATGACTCCTACTCATCATCGGAGTAACCTGCAACATCACAAGTTCTGACCCACAGAGGGTCAATACTTTGGAATAGTATTGGCAAGTGATACCTTAGTATATTTTAAGTGGACTATATTACTATATGCATTTGGCTAAGTGTAGCTTGGCTTGCTTTGCTTGAAATTAGGTTTTTCCTATTAGTTGAAATCACTAAGTTTTTCTTTGTCAAAACATTCCCAAGAATCCACCAATAGACATTGGGGTCCTTCACCCTTGTTCACCCACAAATTTTTACTTAGAAGTTGGAGTGATGAGATTCTTGTAGCTTCCATGTCTTGATGCTCAAAGTGTCCATTTCCTTGGACTAGGCTAAGTACTTAGGTTTTCCATCTGCAGAGGTTGTGCACTTTCCCCACCAGACTTGGTTTCCCAAGACAGGACCTTTCAGAAGCTTTTCCTTATTCAAATGGACGCGCTCCAACCTATCATCCCATCTACCACCAACTGTCCAAATGACTAAGTTCTAGCAACCTATATGATCAAGGCAGAGCCCATATTGCCAAGTGGTTGCACTGTAAGCTTTCTCAACACTTGGTCTCCAAATCCCTTTGTGCCTGGGTGGCTTACCACAAGTGAGATACACAACCCAAGTACATGGCCTTGTGTAACCACTCAACATAACCCATTCTTCCCATTCCACCCAGGAGGTTCATTTGACTTAGTGGTTTTATTAGGAAAGTATAAGCCTCATGACTTAAGAATATTTTTATAATGGTATGTGTAGATTTTTACCAACCCTTGTTTGCTATATAGCTAGGCTAAGCATAGTAAGATAACTTAACTTAGGAAAATTTCTTAACAATTCTACAATCTACACTACATAGGATTTCCCAACTTAGCATCAGACAAAAATAGCATGCAAGACTTAGCAAAATATCTAATGCTAGTACAAACATAGGATAGAAATATTCATGAAAATATCACTTGCCTTGGTAGTGGGGAGAGTAGCACTCTTCACAATCACAATCACTAGCAAAATCTACACAAAATTTTAGCATACAATTACACACAATTTTATACAATCAAAATAATATGCATGCATGTATGCAAGAATTTACTAAGTGGTGATTTTTGAAATTCTACCAAGCATGTGCATGATTGAGAAACATAACAGGATACAAAATTTGCCAAAACAACTTATTTATCATTAAAACCAATTGCCAAAACAAATCTATACTCAAAATAGCTTTAAACAAGATTCCACAAATAAAGTCATTTTAATGGTTACTATTTGTTAAACAAATTGGATATTCAGAAAGGTTTTGTTTCACTGAATCCAACGGTATAAAATTTGTAAAATTCTAACGTGGCATTCAAAAGTTATAGTAGTTTGAAGTTTGGATCTAAATCAGGTTTTAAATTCTGTTTTTGAATTTAACATTGCCACGCGTCGCAACCTCACTGGCGCGTACCGGTTCGCGCGGATCGAGCGCTGCGGACCGCACGATCTAAATGAAATCTGGCGGCTCAGACACACGTGTACCTCTTCGCTCAGGATCTATCCTAGCTCTACGATGCAGATCCAACGGCCTAAATCACCAAGCCAAAATCTGGCGGCGCTTAGCGGCTGCGCGCGGCTGTGACGACCAGACGGTGGCGGCGCCGGCGATACAGGTCACTAGGAGGATAGGGAAGGTACTCACCGAGACCGCAAGGACGTGGGGATGCTCAACTCATGCACAGCTTGGCAAGGGGCGCTCAGGGTTGTGGTGAATTCCTCGCCGGAGTTGGATCTGGCAACGGTGGCTCTGCTCGAGGTCGAAGGCGACGTTGTAGATTACTAGGAGGCAAACGGAGGATATGGTCAGATGCAGGAGACCACGGAGAAGATGCGTGCGTGAAAAACAAGGCTTGGGGCGGTCTGGTCTTACCACCGGAGGTCGTCGGAGTTGATGCCGAAGACGGTGGTGGCCAGTCGTCGATGTTGCTGGAGATACAGGTCATGCGAAAGTAAGTGGGGTGTGTCAGTAGATGCACCGAGACTCACTGGACAAGACAGCATGAATGAGAGGCAGAGGGGAACACGAGACTCACCGGAATTCGCCGGCGCAGTCGTTGGAGACGGCGGGGTTGCAGAGAGCAATGCGCGCAGACTGGGGGCGTTCTGTGCTTGGGGTTTGGGGGAAAAGAGAGAGGAGGCAGAGGGGGTTTATGTAGCCTGCTCGCGAGCGAGAATCACTCGTGCTTTAACTCGAATTTAAGCTGCGTAATCAACAGGAAACGTCCGCATTGATTTGGGGACGAACAGGTCGTGGGGGGTGGAGACGACGATGCTCGGGTGGGCCGCGGTTGTCAGCGAGAGAGGGAAGTGGAAGCGGGTCCCCTCTGTCAGTGAGTTGGTGGGTGCGAGAGTGGGTAAAGAAAACGGTTCGCGGGGTGTGTACTACTGGGCTGGTCTGGGCCGTGTTGGGCTGGGTCGGCCAGATTGGCTGGTTGGCTTATTTTTTCCTTCTCAATTCTTTTTCTTTTTCAGATTGATTTTCCAGAAATGGTTTTTAAACCTAAATTCAAATCTGTTTGAATTCAAAACTTTTATAGAACTTTTGTGAAATAAACTTGCTCTTAAATGAGTGTCAAACACATCTAAACATTTCAGAACACTTGGGTCCTTTTGCAAATAAATTAAACCATGCCTTTATGAGAGGTGATAATAGGCATAGGATTTGTTTTAATTCATATTTTGCTTTTTATATTTGTTCAAGCTTTTGAGACCACTTAAGTTTGCATTCAAGACATTCTGAATGAATAACATCATCTTTCCCAAAATCATGTATCACAAAGGCTAGGGTCTTCATACATAAAATAATGAGCCACAAATGCTCCTGTTTCTGAAATGATTTTGAGAAAAACTCTAAATGATGATGAATGCAAGGATGATATGAATGAGTTTTGGAACATGAATTTAGGGATGTTAAAAATCTAACCCCCTTAAGATGAATCTCGCCCTCGAGATTCGGATTGGCTAGCAAATAGGTGAGGGTGGTCTTTCCGAAGATCATCTTCTCTTTCCCATGTTGCTTCCTCTTCGGAGTGATGGTTCCATTGCACCTTGCAAAACTTGATAGTCTTAGTCCTGGTGACCCTTTCTGCGGTCTCAAGAATCTTCACAGGTTTTTCCTCTAGGTGAGATCACTTTCTAGCTGGACTTCTTCCAATGGTATGGTATCCTTCAGAGAAGTTTCTTCCATTTCTGGGTGACATTTGTTAAGCTGACTCACATGAAAGACATTATGGACGGTGAGATTCCGGCAGTTCAACTTCATATGCAACTTCTCCTTGCGACTTAAAATTTTGAATGGTCCAACATATCTTGGTGCCAACTTTCCTTTGACTCCAAATCTTTTCACTCCACAGTGCGATACTCTGAGATAAGCTCTATCCCCAACTTCAGGGTGACTTCTCTCGCTTAGAATCGGCGTAACTTTTCATCGGGGTGTGCTACCTTCAACTGTCTTTAACCAATTTGACCTTCTCTTCGGCGTCTTTGATAAGATCAGGTCCAAATAAACTTCTCTCTCCCACACCATTCCATAGTAATGGGGTGGTACATTTCCTTCCGTAGAGTAACTCAAATGGTGCCATTCCAATACTAGATTGATGGCTATTGTTGTAAGAGAACTCTGCGTAAGGCAAGCTTTCATCCCAACTTGCTCCATAGTCTAAGGCACATGCCCTTAACATGTCTTCAAGAATTTGGTTAGTCCTTTCCGTTTGTCCATCAGTTTGGGGATGAAAGGCAGTACTGAATTCCAACCTCCTTCCCAAAGATTCATGAAGCTGTCTCCAAAAGTGAGAAGTGAACTATGTTCCTCTATCTGACACAATACTCATGGGCACGCCGTGAAGGCATACAATTCTGCTCATGTAGATTTTTGCTAACTTGGCACTTGTATAAGTTGTCTTCACGGGTATAAAATGAGCCACTTTAGTTAGGCGATCCACTACCACCCATATGGAATCATACCCTGACCTGGTCCTTGGTAATCCGGTAATGAAATCCATACCAATATTTTCCCACTTCCATTCAGGAATAGGCAGTGGTTGAAGCAAACCTGCTGGTTTCTGATGCTCCGCTTTCACTCTGCTACACACATCACACAAAGCAATGTGTTCGGCGATGTCCCTCTTGAGATTATTCCACCAAAATCTTTCTTTCATGTCCATGTACATCTTGGTGTTTCCCGGGTGAATAGAATACGGAGAGTTGTGGGCTTCCTGTAAAATCAGTTTCCGCAACTCCGGGTCTTGTGGAACGCATATACGTTTTCCGTGCCATAAGGTACCTTGTTCGTCTATCTGGAAACTCTTAGCTTTCCCTAGACTTATATTTTCCTTAATCTTTTCAATTTCCTTATCAGTCTTCTGAGCTTCTCGGATCTTGTCCAATAAAGTGGGTTGAACATCTAAGGACATGAGATGTCCTTCAGGCACAATCTCCAATCTGAGTTCTTTGAATTGCTTACACAAGTCATCTGGCAATTCTCCTTTGATAAGGCCATTTACAAACGTCTTACGACTTAGAGCATCTGCTACATTAAACTTTCGGGGTGGTATTGCAAACTTAAGTCGTAATCCTTAATAAGTTCTAGCCATCTCCTTTGTCTCATGTTGATTTCTTTCTGGGTGAAGATATACTTCAAGCTCTTATGATCGGTGAATACTTCACACCGCTTACCCAAAAGGTAATGTCTCCATGTTTTGAGTGCATGGACGACAGAGGCTAACTCCAAATCATGAGTAGGATAGTTTACTTCATGAGTTTTGAGTTGTCTCGAAGCATAGGCTACGACTTTACCATCTTGCATAAGTACGGCACCCAAACCTTGATGAGACGCATCACAATATACTTGGAAATCCTTTTCCAAATCTGGCAAACATAGCACTGGTGCTGTTACAAGTCTCTTCTTCAATTCTTGGAAGCTGACTTCACAACCTTCAGACCAAGCAAATTTCTTGTCCTTCTTTAACAATTCTGTCATTGGCTTAGCAACCTTCGAGAAATTTTCAATGAACCTTCTGTAGTAACCTGCTAAGCCGAGGAAACTATGAACTTCTTTAACATTCTTGGGAGATTCCCATTCTGTCACAGCTGAAACTTTGGCAGGATCCACTGCCACACCATCCTTTGTCATAACATGACCAAGAAAACCAACTTCCTCTAACCAAAACTCACACTTGCTGAATTTGGCATAAAGTTTATGCTCTCTTAACTTTTCAAGTATCAAGCGCAAGTGTCTTTCATGTTCTTCCTTGCTCTTGGAGTAGACTAAGATATCATCGATGAATACGACCACAAACTTGTCAAGGAATTCCATGAATACCTTGTTCATCATATTCATGAAGTATGCTGGAGCGTTGGTTAAACCAAAAGGCATCACAGTGTACTCATACAATCCATATCTCGTGGTGAATGCGGTCTTAGGTATGTCTTGCTCTCTTATCTTGAGTTGAAAATAACCTGACCGGAGATCAATCTTCGAGAACACACATGCTCCTTCTAGCTGATCAAACAAATCGTTGATTCTTGGCAAAGGATATTTGTTCTTGATGGTTACCTCGTTGAGAGAACGATAGTCAATACATAATCTTTGTGTTCTATCCTTCTTCTCCACAAACAATACTGGGGCTCCCCAAGATGAAGAATTTGGTTGAATAAACCCTTTCTGCAACTGTTCTCCTAGCTGTTTCTTGAGTTCTTTCAGTTCATCAACTGACATTTTGTATGGTCTCTTAGCTATTGGTCCAGAACCTGGTACCAAATCTATCAGAAACTCCACATCTCTATCTGGTGGCATCCCTGGTAATTCTTCCGGAAATACATCCGGATACTCACACACAATTGGCACACTGTCCATGCTAACCCCCTTAAGAGAATTCAGCTTACTTCCTTTGGATTCAAAGTTGGACTTGAATTTTATTCTTTTTCCTTCTGGGGTTGTGAGTGCAACTGTACGATTGTGTAACACCCTCAGAATCGACCCTATGCAAGTTTTAGCGAAACTCGCCAAACCCGCATAGAAACGATTCGAAGGTGCCCACCAGGCACTTTCGTGCGGGTGGAAAGCAAAGTAATAACATTACACAACAGTCCTCGATGGGACCCTGAGCAGATATATACAAATGACTCAAAGAGTCAAGAATACAAATATACGGTACAAAGATCCAAATCACCTTGAAAGCGATGGGCGTCCGACTACGGACAAGAAGCAAATGGGGCTAAGAGCCTGAAGAATAACCAATGGCGTCCATAACCCTGCCTGGCCAAGGAAGGGTAACCACCGCTAACGGCGTCGATCTCAAAACCGCTTAAACAAAGGGTGCCGACAAGGGCAAAGGAAAAGAAGGAGCGTCAAGATCTTGAGGCGATTGCGGCGAGGCTATAATTCGGCGGTCCTATAACTACCTCGGTGAACTACGCTCCTAGATACAAGCCTGGATGAGTGGTAGTGGTTGAAATAGTACGGTGGGGCCCCAAAAGCCACTCACTGGTAGTCTTTTCAGACGTCCCAACCACTACCCTCTCAACGGGACCTGTCAGGCGGCGTGGTCGGCAGCGAAGGGATCAACTACGTACACAAGTGGGTATGTACGCAAGCCACCATACAAGAGTACATCAGAGCCATACCATCTAGAAAGAAAGGAAATATAGCAACGCCATACGGCAAGATTCAAATGACCTGGATAAATCTATATTTTAGGATAACTCCTCATACAACACACATCAGAGTATCATGCGGGCGGCAAGCGAGAATCCAGTGCGGATAAGAAGCAAATCGGCATAAGATGCCATAGAAAATAAGCACATCCCAACTACAGGTCTCACGGATCCCGTTCCGGAATCTCTACACCGAACGATCGTTGCCCACATCTTGGCTTCTTCCACCCAAGATCCGTCACGAGAAGGTACACATCCATCGAATCAAGAATTTATCGTGTGAGACCCTAAATTTTCGGCAAGTCTTGATGCCTCTAAAGGGGACACAACCTGGGGTGACGCAATTGCAGCGAAAGATAAACCCTAGCAGTTCTACAGATAAACGCTAACCATCCGCCTAACCAATGATAAACGGATGTCCGTGAATTAAGAACAACAGTTATAATGGTAATCTCATCCGATCCATCCTCCTCCCTGCTTACCAACAAGGAAGCGGACGAACAACCCCCCTTCCGTTGGAAATTTTATTACCCATTCCGTGAGTGTTGCACTATTTACTAGTCAAGTTACTTAGTCAAATTAAGGCGGTACTTTAGTTATGCTTGTCTATGATCAAGAAACTGTGCTCCAAGTCGTCCATATCCGCGGACACGGCTTTCAGAAAGTTTTACCCGGCCGGGGTGCACCAATAGCAACACACGCTCGATCAACCTCGGAAAAACCAAATCAAAACCCAACGAGGCTTTCACGACTGAACAATCACAGAATTCAGAAATATTTCAGGGGGCCACCCCATTGAGTAGACCATAGCAGTAAGCAAGCTTGAGACGGACTCAAGGTTTGCGTCAATGGTCAGAAGCGATCGGGAACCCGAAAACTCGGGGTGTCGATACAGCGTAATCACTCCGCTTACCTAAGCGATGCAGTGTGCTATCGTCGCAATTTAAATACAGAAAGGTAGCATGGCATAAGTACAGGATAGTAAATAAAACCTCAAACTAGTTTGTGGCCCCAAGAAATATGACAGAATCAAGCTCTGGTCCAGGGGGGTCCCATATACCTCCCGGATGTGGATAGCGCGATAAATCAAGGAACAGGAATCAAGTACTCGGGGTCTTACGGGACACAAGTGAGCAGGAAAAACCAAATAGCAGATGTTGCTCACCGGTGCCACTTTCTTTAGTTATCCCAGAACTATTTAGGTTAAGTTGTTTAGGTACCTCGTTATCCAACAGACACTCACATACCCTACACATGCTGTTCTACGACTCGCATGGCTCAAACAACTCCTATAGTAGTGGCTCATGGGATTGGGGAACAAGCTTGGTGGGGTTTAAAAGTAAAGGCTATGCATACTTGGGATTCAATTTAATGCAATCGCGACTCAATGATGCAAGAATAAGATAGAGGCAATAGGTCTTGTGTATGCAAGCATGTGGAAGTGCTTGCCTGTTAACTCGATTGTAGCAAGGGACGGATCTGGGTAGTGCTCTGGTTCTCTTGATATAACCCACCCGATGTCTATCCGAGAAAAACCAAACAAACAAGGCCAACATGAATATAGAGCACAAGCATATGAATAAGATGCGTCAAACAAACAATCATGCCATGATGCATGATGCACAATTTACATAGCAAGGAAGGTAGCATGGCATGGTGAGGTGTGAAGAACAAGTAGCAACATTTTAGTGGAGTTTTGGTTCACAATTTGTTGTCATAACATTGCTGTACCCTATATTTTTATATGATGCATGCTGCACTTAAAGTCATGGATAGCATAAACAGAAAGGTCTCGTCGAGCTGATCATTTTAGACACATCATTTGCTAAATTTGGATTTAGGACACAAAAGTTATGAATTATTTAAATTCTAGTGGCAATTGGGTAATTTAAATAAACTTGGAATTTTAATTGAGGAAAAGTCAAATTGGATGGTATATTTGAAATCCTCTCATTTTTCTGATATCCAAACATATATTACTTGTCAAATTTGGATTTAGTATGGAAAAATTATTTGAAACTGAATTGAATTTGAATTTTTTAAATAATTTAAACTATATTTGAATTCTAAACAGGCTCTGGGACGTTTTACACTCATCATACTCCAGCCTGGTCGTGACAGGTGGGGCAGGGGTTCTGCGGCCTGGCGCTTGGCCGAGGCAACCAAGGACATGGTTGAACTCCAGAAGCCCAGAGCCTTTTATAAAAAGCCAACTGACGCCAGAGGCCAAGGGGCTGGGTTGAGGCAAAAAGGGCTAGGGGTTTTCGCAAACGCCACGCGCATCGTGGATCTTCCTAACTCTGAACCGGCGTCGCGTCGATCGCTCAGCGCGGCCTTGTGTGATGGGGTTGAACTGCGCCCTCGAGCGCTTCGGGCGGCTACCGCTGCGGTGCATGAGTTGTTGACAGGAGGAGGAAGGACAGCTAGTAAGGCGCTAGGCGGTGGTTGCGGCGAAGAACGAGCAGCGGTGCAGCGGCGCTCGGCAAACGAACATCGTCGGCAGGAAGCGAAAGGACGCGAGCATGTCTAGGGGCTCACCGCGGGCGTGATCGTGTGGACAGCGTGGCGCGGGGAGCAGGCGATCGGCGCGGCTCGCGGACTGGGGGCTAGGGTTTCCGGCGTGGCGCGACAGATCCTGGCGCTCCGGTCCGTCTCCTCCTCGCGTCTGGGTCCAGCGGCGTCGCAGAGGCTCCAGGGGACTTCCTCGACACCTTGCAGCAGCACGCCACCGGCTAGAACGACGCGGGTGGTGAGCAGGCGGTGTGTGGCGAGAGGGAGCTGGTGGTGTAGAAGAAGGCGAGAGGAGGGAGGCGGTGCAGGTCCTGGGGACGGATCTGGGGAGGCCGAGAGGGGTGAGGAGGATAAGAACGAGAGAGGGCAGGTTGGTTGCGTGGGGAGGCTGGCGGTGCCACCTTTTGCCCTCCCTCACGTGCTCGGCATGGCCAGGCAGCAAGGCAGGCACTAGGAGGAGGGGTGAGGCTGGCGGTGGCCTGGGCCGAGGGCTTGAGAGAGGGTAAGGAAAAGAGGGAGGGAGAGGGTATGGCTCGGCCTAGGGCTAGGTTGGGGTGATCCTTGGCGTGTGGGGGCTAGGGTAGGGGCGGGGTCCTCATGCGGTAGAGGGAGGCCAGGGAGTAGGGGGGGGTGGTGGTGGTAGCTAGAAGGGAGGAGGGTACTAGGGTTTTGTTTAGAGAAAAGGGTAGTTTAGGGTTTAGTTTAGGATAGATGTAGATTAGGGTTTTGGTTTAGGGAGATGTAGATTAGAGGGGAAAAGGTGGCTTAGGGTTTAGGCTTGGCTAGAATGGTTATGGCATGGGGTAGGTTTAGGGTTTGCACAAAGAGGGGGTGGTACTATAGGTTGATCATGCAAGCTCCAAACTAGCCTCAACAAGATCAAAGCAAGCAAAGAGGGTGAGGGAGGGGGATGGTTCCTTGATCCATGCATGATCCAAAATGGCCAAGCAAGATCCAAGGAAGGGATGGTGGTTAGAAGGATTGGTGCATGCCTCATGAGCACATGTGTGTGCATGGGGCATGGGGGTAGGGGTTAAGCTAAAGGGGAAAAAGAAGGAGATGATTTGATGGAGCAACTACAAGCCCAAAACAAGATTAAAGCAAAAGGAAAGATCCACTTTGAATTCAAGCAAAACCAAAACTAGAAAAGGTGGCACTTGCATGGCCCATGCAACATAATTAATGCCAACTTTATCCTTGTGAAAACAATAACATTATCTTGGCATTATTCATATGCATTCCCAAAAGGTGGGCAAGGCCAAGCAAAGGTTATGGTTGTAATCCAAACAACCAATCATGAGCTAGAGATAAATCAACAAAATGCCAAGCTCAGATTAGTTGGATGGTGGAATTACAAGGTGGTGAAAGAAAAGGTGGTGGAGTCAATAAGAGAGATGCCCTCAACTCAACTTGGGCATTTAACAATATATCAAGAACCAAATACAATATCAAGAGGCAACTACAATTAATCATGCACATGAGATAAGAACCAAACAAGAAAAGGTTTTATATGATGCTTAAATGCAAGGTGGTATGATGGTATGAGCATGATATGATGATGATGCAACAATTATATGTTGGAAGTGGCCCTTTTTATTATTATAACCAGTAGCATTACAGGGGTTAGACAACTGGGATGCTACAACTCTCCCCCACTAAACAGGAATCTCGCCCCGAGATTCTAGGAAGAAGAAGAAGAAGACACAAAGAGAGAAGGATGGTTGGCACGGAGTTCATCTTCACGCTCCCATGTGGCTTCATCAACAGAATGGTGTGACCACTGCACCTTGCAAAACCTGATGGACTTGTTGCGAGTCCTTCGTTCTGCGGTCTCAAGGATTTTGGTGGGGTGTTCTTGATAAGACAGATCTTCTTGGAGGTCGATTAGCTCATGATCCACGGTCTTGCCGGGGTCTTTGAAGCACTTCTTGAGCTGAGAGATGTGGAAAACATCATGGACTTTGAGTTTTTCTGGAAGCTCTAGTGCATAAGCAACTTCTCCTCTTCTACCACGTATCTTGAAAGGACCGATGTATCTAGGAGCCAACTTTCCTTTGATACCGAAGCGGTGTGTTCCTCTCATGGGAGTGACACGAAGGTAGACGAGATCACCAGGGGCATATACCATATCCGTGTGCTTCCTGTCATAGTTGCTCTTCTGACGACTTTGAGCAATCTTCAGGTTCTCCAGAATGATATGCACCTTCTCCTCCGCTTGGGTTACAATGTCAGGGCCAACCAGATTCTTTCTCACACTGACCAACCAATTGGAGTTCTGCACTTGCGACCATAGAGAGCCTCAAATGGTGCCATCTTCAGACTCTTCTGGAAGCTGTTGTTGTAGGAGAATTCAGCATATGGAAGACATTCCTCCCACTTCATGCCAAACGAGATGACGCAAGTTCAAGCATATCCTCCGTAATCGATTGATTCTTTCCACTTGTCCTTGAGACCGAGGGTGGTAAGCAGTGCTGAAGTTCAACTTTGTTCCCAAAGCTTTTGGAAACTCTCCCGAACTTTGAGGTGAAGATGCTCCCAGTGCGAACTGATTTCAAGTGGAACCCCATACAAAGAGACAATCCTGTTGATATAGAGCTCACCAACTGAATTCCGTAAATTGTTTCTTTGGCTGGGAAGAAATGAGCCACTTTAGAAAGCACTGTCGATGACAACAAAAATTGCATTGTTGCCCTGCGACCTTGGAAAGCCGGTGATGAAGTCCATCTCAACTTTCTCCCATTTCCATTAGGAGGTTTCAATGGCTGAAGACCAAATGGTTTCGATGGACAGCCTTGACTCGCTGATGACATCACATTCGAGACATACTTAGCACAATACCGTTTCAACCTGTGCCACCGGTATTGTGTTTTCAAGTCCATGTACATCTTTGTGCTGCCGGGATGGATAGAAAGAACCGAATCATGTGCCTCCTTGAGAACTTGGTCTCTCGGACGGGTAGTTTGGAACAAACATCCGGTGTTCAAGAAGAGCGTGCCTCGATCATCAACATGGAAGGACTCATACTTCGGAAGGTCAAGCTTAGCGATGAGCTTTTTGGTGTGCGGATCACCACGCTGACGAGAGCGAATCTGTTCTTCCAAGAGAGGAGGAACCAGAAGGTTCAGGAGATGCCCTTGTTCCACAATTTCGTGTTCGGTGTGAATTCCTCGCACAAGAGAGGCTGCTTCTCTTCTACCATGAGGTTGTTGACATAAGCTTTACGGCTAAGCGCATCTGCCATGACATTTGCTTTGCCTGGAGTGTAGTTGATGGTCACATCAAAGTCATTGATTGCTTCAATCCATCTCCTCTGCCAAGGTTGAGATCCGGTTGAGTGAAGATATACTTCAAACTCTTGTGGTCGAGAAGATCTCTAGCAGTTTACCAAGCAAGTAGTGCCTCCATAGCTTCAAAGCAAAGACAACTGCTGCTAGCTCAAGGTCATGTGTGGGATAGTTGATCTCATGCGTCTTCAATCGACGAGGCATAAGCAACCACATCTCTCTTGCATAAGGACCGACCCAATCCTTGCAAAGAGGCGTCCGGAATATCTGGAAAGGCTTAGATGTATCCGGGAACCAAGACTGGTGTGGAAGTGAGCTTCTCTTTGAGTATCTCAAAACTTTCTTGACAAGCAGGAGTCCACAGGTACTTCTTGCCTTTCTTGAGGAGATCGGTAAGAGGCTTTGCTATCTTCGAGAAGTTCTGCACAAAGCGACGGCAATAGCTAGCCAAGCCGAGAAAACTCCGCACTTCCTTGACATTAGCAGGAGGAAGCCATTCAACTATTGTCTTCACGGTTTCCGGGTTGACTGCAATGCCCTTGGCAGAGATAACATGACCCAGGTATGTTACTTCAGGCAGCCAAAACTCACACTTAGAGAACTTTGCATACAAGCGGTTCTCACGAAGCTTGTTCAGGACACACCGCAGGTGTTCTTCATGCTCTTCCTTGGACTTGGAATAAACCAGAATGTCATCCAGATATACCACCACAAACTTGTCCAGGTACTCCATGAAAACGGAGTTCATCAGCCTCGAGAAGGTAGCAGGTGCGTTGGTGAGACCGAAAGACATGACCGTGTACTCATACAGGCCATAGCGGGTGGTGAAAGCTGTTTTGGGCACATCTTCTTTGCGAATTTTGATTTGGTGATAACCACTTCTCAAATCCAGCTTAGAGAACACCACAGCTCCTGCCAGCTGATCAAATAGATCGTTTATCCGAGGAAGAGGATATTTGTTCTTGATGGTTTTAGCATTTAGAGCCCGGTAGTCAACACATAGCCTATCAGTTCATCACGCTTCTTCACAAAGATTGTTGGGCTACCCCAAGAAGAAGTCTTGTGTTGAATGAAACCCAACTTCTCTTGTTCATCAAGTTGTCGTTTGAGTTCACCAACTCGGAAGGACCCATTTTATATGGCCTCTTGGAGATAGGAGCCGTTCCAGTTCAAGCTCAATCACGAATTCAACCTCGCGATCCGGAGGCATACAGCAACTCTTGGGGAAAGACATCCGGAACTCACGGACCCTTTGGTACACTCTGAATAGCTTCCATAGCATCATTATTCAGAGCAGCCAAGGAATAGAGCTGGACAGCAGGAGTCAGACTTGGAGAAAAGACTATGTGGCCTTCAGGGATCTTCAGAGACACTGAGCGTTCAGCACAATCAATCACAGCTGCATTTGCTGTCAACCAATCCATGCCCAAGATGACATCAATGTCAGAGTTGCCCAGGACAATCAAAGAAGCCAAGAATGAAGAACCACCAATCTCGATCTGATTGCCATGACTGATTTTAGAAGCTGCCATTGTTGCTCCAGGAGAAAGAACCATTAACTTCTTGGGAAGAGGATCCATGACTAACTCATTCTCACTTGCAAACTTTACAGAGACAAAAGAATGCGATGCACCAGAATCAAAGAGAACTCGTGCAGGGACTGAGTTAACTGAAAGCATACCCATTACAACTCAGTGCGAGCTCGGCTTGAGAGGCGTTAGCGATTAGCACGCACAACATGAACCGGCTTGGTGTTGATGTTGAGAGCCCGAGGCGGTGGCGCCTGGCGAAGGAGAGCTTGATGCAGATCTTGGCGGGGGTTGAGGAGAGCTTTGTTCTTCATTGGGCAGTTCGGTGGGATGTCCAGGATCTCCACATGTGAAGCGAGGCACCGGATGGACGTGGGCGAGTAGCTGGGGACTCCGCCAGCGCTCGAGGTAAGGTTGTTGTAGCCCACAGGAGCCGCGGTGGTGAAGTTTGGTGGCCTTGACGTGAAACTCGCGGTCTTGGTGGAGCCGGAGGCGGCGGTGGGGTGTTAGGAACCCGGACGCCGCTTAGAAGGAGCTGCCATAGCTGCAGAGCTTGATGCATCCTGTTATGTTTCTTGGACTCCTCAAACATTTTCTGCTTGCCTCCTCTTGCAGTCTTTGTGTTTGTAGTTCAGGAAGGTTGCGGTCTTGCATGCGTGATTGCATACTTGATCGACGCATTGAGCCCTTGCTGAATCTTTTCGCTTTTTCTTGTCATCGGATACCTCATCACCACCATAGCGAGACAGGTTCATGAAGTTCTGATGTAGGTGTTGGCGTTATCATTTCCACTTGAGGTTGAGGAAAGCCTCCTTCATCCTTTCCATCACAATCTCTGAGAGCTGTTCTTTGAAAGCTGGTGAACCTCTCCCAAGTTGGCTGGAACCCAATGCAGCTTGCCTTCAAGTAGTTTTCCACCAAAGAGCCAAGATCTCCCTTGAGAAGGTGAGTAGCACACTTGACCCACTCTGCTCGGAACATCCCAGGTCTCGAGCAACCTTGAGATCTCGCGCAGCCAATCATCCGCATCAAGAGGTCGGTCAGACACATCAAACTTACGAGGGTTGAACTTGAGGAAGCTCTTGATGTCACCACGCTTGGGAGGTGGAGGAAGTGGAGCAAACTCATTCCTTCTGACGCTCTCCTCGAAGCGCTGATGGTTCTCTTGCATGGCTGCCAAAGCATTTGCAATGTTTGACAGCGCTGAGCCCAGTTCCGGAGGGATGTCCTCCTCAGTCCGGCGTGGGGGAGCCATCCTGTCATTGATATAAAACTCAAGTCAGTACTATAATGGAGAATGATAATAATCCAAAATAGTACCAAGATGGAATTAACCAAGATAAAAGGATACAATTTACTGAGATGATATTAAAATATCAGCAAAGTTCATAGCACCTAAAAGATATTAAGCATATCGCACACGACTGAAAAGGAGTGTGGTACACAAATATATCAAAGAAAATTTTTCCACAAATTTCGGCATTAAAATACCAATAGATGCGCAAAATTACTTAACGAATCAAGATTAGTGACTCTACCGATTCAATATACAAAAGCGAATGATAAAAGTAGTGGTATGGTCGCGACTCCATCCCGCACTCAAATCATTACTCCGCACATGAACAAGTGGAACACATATCCTAACCCTTCTTCTCACGACGAAACCTAAGATTGGTACTACGGAAACGAACACCCCAAACAAGATAGCCGGATACAAAGAGGAAGATAGATTGCGTCGGTTTGCAAAAGCTTCGGTATGGAATGTACCAACAGTTGATAACCAAAGGCGATAAGATAACAACTTGGATGCAACAGTAGACAAGGGATTACACACACACACACACACACACACAACCTATGGTACTACGGAAACCCGAACACGTGAATCCTAGTTTGAACTTTGAGAAGAGGATTGAAAACGTTGCACTTCCTTACCGTAAAGGGTGGGTGGAGGGTAAGAAGAAAAGTGGAAGCAGTCCTACTCTCGCTTTTGTTTTTCCCTAATATACATAACTACCAAAATATTTGCTAGATCGACAACGACGTTTGGCTGAAACCACGAAGGTCGGGATGGCTCGATACCAATTGTAACTACCTCGGTGAACTACGCTCCTAGATACAAGCCCGGATGAGTGGTAGTGGTTGAAATAGTACGGTGGGGCCCCAAAAGCCACTCACCGGTAGTCTTTCAGACGTCCCAACCACTACCCTCTCAACGGACCTGACGGGCGGCGTGGTCGGCGAAGGGATCAACTACGTACACAAGTGGGTATGTACGCAAGCCACCATACAAGAGTACATCGAGAGCCATACCATCTAGAAAGAAAGGAAATATAGCAACGCCATACGGCAAGATTCAAATGACTGGATAAATCTATATTTTAGGATAACTCCTCATACAACACACATCGAGTATCATGAAGCGGCAAATGTAATCCGAGTACGGATAAGAAGCAAATCGGCATAAGATGCCATAGAAAATAAGCACATCCCAACTACAGGTCTCACGGATCCCCGTTCCCGGAATCTCTACACCGAACGATCGTTGCCCACATCTTCGGCTTCTTCCACCCAGTATCCGTCCTGAGAAGGTACCTGTCCATCTGAATCAAGAATTTATCGTGTGAGACCCTAAGGGTACTCAGCAAGTCTTGATGCCTCTAAAGGGGACACAACCTGGGGTGACGCAATTGCAGCGAAAGATAAACCCTAGCAGTTCTACAGATAAACGCTAACCATCCGCCTAACCAATGATAGACGGATGTCCGTGAATTAAGAACAACAGTTATAATGGTAATCTCATCCGATCCATCCTCTTCCCTGCTTACCAACAAGGAAGCGGACGAACAACCCCCCTTCCGTTGGAAATTTTATTACCCATTCCGTGAGTGTTGCACTATTTACTAGTCAAGTTACTTAGTCAAATTAAGGCGGTACTTTAGTTATGCTTGTCTATGATCAAGAAACTGTGCTCCAAGTCGTCCATATCCGCGGACACGGCTTTCAGAAAGTTTTACCCGGCCGGGGTGCACCAATAGCAACACACAAGCTCGATCAACCTCGGAAAAACCAAATCAAAACCCAACGAGGCTTTCACGACTGAACAATCACAGAATTCAGAAATATTTCAGGGGGCCACCCCATTGAGTAGACCCGCAACGAAGTAAGCAAGCTTCGAGACGGACTCAAGGTTTGCGTCAATGGTCAGCGATCGGGGAACCCGAAAACTCGGGGTGTAGATACCGCGTAATCACTCCGCTTACCTAAACAGTACAGTGTGCTATCTGTCGCACAATTTAAATACAGAAAGGTAGCATGGCATAAGTACAGGATAGTAAATAAAACCTCAAACTAGTTTGTGGCCCCAAGAAATATGACAGAATCAAGCTCTGGTCCAGGGGGTCCCATATACCTCCCGGATGTGGATAGCGCGATAAATCAAGGAACAGGAATCAAGTACTCGGGGTCTTACGGGACACAAGTGAGCAGGAAAAACCAAATAGCAGATGTTGCTCACCGGTGCCACTTTATTTAGTTATCCCAGAACTATTTAGGTTAAGTTGTTTAGGTACCTCGTTATCCAACAGACACTCACATACCCTACACATGCTGTTCTACGACTCGCATGGCTCAAACAACTCCTATAGTAGTGGCTCATGGGATTGGGGAACAAGCTTGGGGTTTAAAAGTAAAGGCTATGCATACTTGGGATTCAATTTAATGCAATCGCGACTCAATGATGCAAGAATAAGATAGAGGCAATAGGTATTGTATGTATGCAAGCATGTGGAAGTGCTTGCACTAACTAGTTGTAGCAAGGGACGGATCGGTAGTGCTCTGGTTCTCTTGATATAACCCCGCCAAAGGTTCTATCCGAGAAAAACCAAACAAACAAGGCCAACATGAATATAGAGCACAAGCATATGAATAAGATCGTCAACAAACAATCATGCCATGATGCATGATGCACAATTTACATAGCAAGGAAGGTAGCATGGCATGGTGAGGTGTGAAGAACAAGTAGCAACATTTTAGTGGAGTTTTGGTTCACAATTTGTTGTCATAACATTGCTGTACCCTATATTTTTATATGATGCATGCTGCACTTAAAGTCATGGATAGCATAAACAGAAAGGTCTCGTCGAGATGATCATGTTAGACACATCATTTGCTAAATTTGGATTTAGGACACAAAAGTTATGAATTATTTAAATTCTAGTGGCAATTGGGTAATTTAAATAAACTTGGAATTTTAATTGAGCAAAAGTCAAATTGGATGGTATATTTGAAATCCTCTCATTTTTCTGATATCCAAACATATATTACTTGTCAAATTTGGATTTAGTATGGAAAAATTATTTGAAACTAAATTGAATTTGAATTTTTTAAATAATTTAAACTATATTTGAATTCTAAACAGGCTCTGGGACGTTTTACACTCATCATACTCCAGCCTGGGTCGCAGACAGGTGGGGCCAGGGGGTTCTGCGGCCCACGCGCCAGCGGCTGAGGCAACCAAGGACCGCGGGTTGAACTCCAGAAAGCCCAGGAGCCTTTTTATAAAAAGCCAACGGACGCTGACAGAGGGCCAAGGGGACTGCGGGTTGAGGCAAAAAGGGGCTAGGGGGTTTTTCGCAAAACGGCCACGCGTACTGTGGATCTTCCCTAACTCTGAACCGAAGGCAGGCCGCCGTGGCAAGCGCGCGGTGGGAGTTCAACTCCTGCGCCAAAGGCGCGCTTAGGGCGGCTACCGCTGCGGTGCCCGCGGGTTGTTGACAGGGAGGAGGAAGGACAGCTAGTAAGGAGCTAGGCGGCACGGGTGGTTGCAGGCAGAAACGAACGACGGTGCACGGCGAGCGCTCGACGAAACGAACATCGTCGACAGGAAACAAAAAAGGACGCGAGCATGTCTAGGAGTCTAGGGGGCTCACCGCGGGCGTGATCGTGTGGACGGCGTGGCGCGGGGAGCAGGCGATCGACCCATGCTCATGGACTGGGGCTAGGGTTTCGGCGCGTGGCAGATCCTGGCGCTCGGTCCGCCTCTCCTCGCGTCTGGGTCCAAGGCCGCAGAGGCTCAGGGGACTTCTCGACACCTTGCAGCAAAGACGCCACCGGCTAGAACAACGAAGGTGGTGTGGTAGGTGTGTGGCGAGAGGGAGCTGTGGTGGTGTAGAAGAAGGGCAGAGGAGGGGAGCGGTGCAGGGTCCCTGGGACGGATCTGGGGAGGCCAGAGAGGGGTGAGGGAGGATAAGAACAGAGAGGGGGCAGGTTGGTTGCGTGGGGGAGGGGAAGCTGGCAGGGTGCCACCTTTTTGCCCTCCCTCACGTGCTCGGCATGGCCAGGCCAGGCAAGGCAGGGCACTAGGAGGAGGGGGTGAGGCTGGCAGGTGGCCCTGGGCCGAGGGCAGGTGCGCAGAGAGGGTAAGGAAAAGAGGGGAGGGGAGAGGGTATGGCTCGGCCTAGGGCTAGGTTGGGGTGATCCTTGGCGTGTGGGGGCAGCTAGGGTAGGGAGGCGGGGTCCTCATGCAGGTAGAGGGGAGGCCGAGGGAGTAGGGCAGGGGTGGTCGAGCTGGTAGCTAGAAGGGAGGAGGGTACTAGGGTTTTGTTTAGAGAAAAGGGTAGTTTAGGGTTTAGTTTAGGATAGATGTAGATTAGGGTTTTGGTTTAGGGAGATGTAGATTAGAGGGGAAAAGGTGGCTTAGGGTTTAGGCTTGGCTAGAATGGTTATGGCATGGAGTAGGTTTAGGGTTTGCACAAAGATGGGGTGGTACTATAGGTTGATCATGCAAGCTCCAAACTAGCCTCAACAAGATCAAAGCAAGCAAAGAGGGTGAGGGAGGGGGATGATTCCTTGATCCATGCATGATCCAAAATGGCCAAGCAAGATCCAAGGAAGGGATGGTGGTTAGAAGGATTGGTGCATGCCTCATGAGCACATGTGTGTGCATGGGGCATGGGGGTAGGGGTTAAGCTAAAGGGGAAAAAGAAGGAGATGATTTGATGGAGCAACTACAAGCCCAAAACAAGATTAAAGCAAAAGGAACGATCCACTTTGAATTCAAGCAAAACCAAAACTAGAAAAGGTGGCACTTGCATGGCCCATGCAACATAATTAATGCCAACTTTATCCTTGTGAAAACAATAACATTATCTTGGCATTATTCATATGCATTCCCAAAAGGTGGGCAAGGCCAAGCAAAGGTTATGGTTGTAATCCAAACAACCAATCATGAGCTAGAGATAAATCAACAAAATGCCAAGCTCAGATTAGTTGGATGGTGGAATTACAAGGTGGTGAAAGAAAAGGTGGTGGAGTCAATAAGAGAGATGCCCTCAACTCAACTTGGGCATTTAACAATATATCAAGAACCAAATACAATATCAAGAGGCAACTACAATTAATCATGCACATGAGATAAGAACCAAACAAGAAAAGGTTTTATATGATGCTTAAATGCAAGGTGGTATGATGGTATGAGCATGATATGATGATGATGCAACAATTATATGTTGGAAGTGTCCCTTTTTATTATTATAACCAGTAGCATTACAGGGGTTAGACAACTGGGATGCTACAGGTCCTCGCCTACATAGGTATGGTGGACTGAAGCGGCAGCGGCAGCAAGCACTAAACAACCTATAGAGACTCGATCCAACTGGCGGATATCAGAGAGGGATAAGAATGATCTAACCGGATCCAACCTGAAGCTAGCACCAAACAAACCCATCCTGGTGTTTCCCCCTCGAGACCAAACGAGGAAGGCGACCGAGGAACTCACACAGTTGGCAGTTTTACTTATTCAGTTATAGTTGCGGCACTTTACTAGTCAGGTTTAGGTATTCGTACTGATAAAGTAAGCAGTGGGCACTTTTAGTTAACCATTCCTTTATAGTTACAACACTTACTAGTCAGATACCATTAGCATGAGATAACCCCAAAACCCAGCATTTGTTGGTACTTTTACTTAGCCATTCCGTTGTGGTGAAGCTGATTACTAGTCATATCGGGAACAAGTCAATTTAAAACAATAAACTTTAGTTATAGTTGTCTATGATCAAGCACTGTGCTCCAAGTCGTCCATAACCGCGGACACGGCTTCTCGAAAAGATTTAACCCTGCAGGGGTGCACCAAAGTATCCACAGCACTTGACCCTTTTGCGGATCGGTTAACATACACCCATCCAGATGTCGGCGGGGCCTAAGTCACACGCTCCTGACACAAAGCAAGTACATGGGGCCACCCACCGAGTCGACACCGCAACGGAGTCGGCCGGTCTCGAGACGGACTCGGGGTTTGGGTATCTGCACGATGCCGCCCCAAACGGGATCGGCACCATGAATCGTCCCGATCCTAAACAAGACGCTGCTATCTGTCGCACAATTTAAATAAAGCAGTAAGCATGGCATAAGTACAGGATAGTAGATAAAACCTCAAACTAGTTGTGGCCCCCAGTACAATACTTTGAAATCAGGTAATTATCAATGGGGGGCCCATATCTCCCCACCTGTGGTTAGCGCGCTCGATCTCGGAACAGGTGTCCAGAACTCGGTCCCACGGACACAAGTGGTCGGAAACCAAATCTTACCTATCACCCACCGATGCCTCTGCTTAAATCAATTTTAGTTGTTAAACAGGAATTAAAGTGAACAATAAGTAAACCATGATCATCTCCAACGTCAACATGCGGCAATCCTCCAACAATTGTGGTACTTGTCGACACACAAAACACTTGAGCAAGCGACTACGACACGCGGGTCCAACTATCTACCAAACAACAGGTAATAGGATGTGTCCAAGGCTATATAGGGCAAGGGATTTCACGGGTACGAAATCTAGAGCATCGCAACACAGATAGCAAAGATCAACAGGAGGGAAGTAAATACTAGCAAAGTAAGATAGGTAGAAAAGGGGGAGATGCTCGCCTGAAAACATTGCCGAAAGGTTCATCCGAAGGTCGGGGCGAAGCTCACATCAACTCAACGGCCTTATCCGCGAAGAAGCAAAACACTAGAAGAAACACCGGATGCAATATTCAATACACGGCAGAAGATCGGCATGATGCATGTATGATGTATGACATGGCAAAGGTGCGATGCAATTAGGTCATATTAAGAGGAACCGGGGTCCCGACAATTATTTAAATGATTCAAGTTGTTTAGCTACCCCGCAATTTAAATGTGGTTTAACAAGGCAGAAAGTATCACCGTTCGCTACACAAGTTTAAATGAGGCCAATATAAGGCTAGATTTGCCCGCATATGGGCCCCATATTTAATTATTAGGTGAATTGGCATAAGGCCCCCAAACCACATGGATGTATGCATGCAAGACAATTATTATGCAACAAGTTGTTTTATGTTATAAAATAGGGTCCGGAAAGGGTTCACACATTAGGGTCTCGACGGTCTTGGGGTTCGGGTCGGGTTCGCAGGTCGTGGTTCACGGGTTTCGTCTCGGCGGATCGTTCTCGAACTCCGGAAAGGACTTGGTTCGTGTCGTTCTTGTCGCATGCAGATCTTGTCGCATCGGGTCTCGATGTCCGGGAGCAGAACTTGGGTCGGTGTCGGTAGCGTCGGCTTCTTCCGGTGCCGTTCGTCATCGCGAAGGTCTTGCCGGTCCCACGGGTCTTGCCGTGCTGCGAGGGTTTTGTCGGGCCCGCGCCATCGAGGCGGTCTTGGCGAGGAAGAAGTACTTGTCGCTGCGGTGGCCTTCGGTCCGGGGTCTCGCGTCCGTGACGAAGATCATGGCATCCGTGTTGGAAACATCGGGTTTTCCGGCTCGGTCCGGGTTGAGCCGGGCCTTCGGATCCTTGAGGCGATCTTGGCGTTCGGCGTCTCGGTCCCCGGATCGAGAGGGGTACTTGATGTTCCATGTAGGCGGACTTGTCGTGCGTATCCTTTTCGATGTCGAACTTGAGTTCAGATCGACCTTGGGGCACCAAAACGTTGCATCCACCATCACAGCCCACCTTCAAACCACACTAGCACTTGAAAGAAGGTGGGTTCGAACATGAGGCGGCATGGGCTCGCGACGGAGGCGAACGGCAGCGGGCGGCTTGCAGGGAGGAGGGCACCGCTCCGGACGGGCGGCCACGGTTCTGGAGCGGCCTGGCATGGGACCCAGCGCGGGCGGTAGAACGCTGCGAGGCGGCTGGAGGCGGGCTGACGGGTGCTGCAGGCGGTCGGGCGACGGCGCGAGCGGGCGGAGGCGCCTGGGGGGCTGGGGCCTGAGCCAAGGGAGGGGAAGGCGGCAAGCAGCAGGGAGGTGGCGGAGCGCTGAGCGGTGGAGGCGAGCGGAACTAGCAGTGGGACAGGCCAGAGACACGGCGAGGAGGCGCTGGAGGCGGAGCCACGGGCGGGCGGAGAGCAGGCCAGACGCTGGGGGATGGGGCGGTCGAGCAGGGGTGGAAAGAGGGCGCGGCGAGGAGATAGGAGGCGAGCGGGGCGGAGGAGCTCCGGGGCGGCTGGCCGGCGGCAAGGCCAAGGGAGAGAGGGAGAGAGGTGGGAGCGGGTGGAAGTGGGTTGGGCGCTATGAGGGGGCAGGACGCGAGCTTGAAGAAGAACAGGGGAAGCGGGCGCCAGGCGAGGTGGGTCCCAGGGGGAGGTGGGGTTCGGGCGTGGCTAGGCAGGTGCGGGGGACACGCGGGGCAGGGGTGGGGGTTGGGGCGTGCGTGCGTGAGAGGGAGTGGAGGGGCCGGGCGTGGGTCAGGGCGGGCCAGTGTGAGAGAGGGTGTGGGTGAGCTGTGTGGGGCGTGGGTGTGAGGAGTGTGCGTGTGTGCTTGAGAGGGTTGAGTGGAGAGGGAGGGCTAGGCCACGTGGCATGCAGGGGTAGGCTAGGGAATAGGGGAGGGGTGAGGTGGCGGTCGCTGAGTGGCTGGGGTGATGTGGAGAGGGGTGAGGGTAGAATATCTGGTAGGTTTAGGATTAGAGGCGGACCAGTCTGTTTTATACGGGGGTGGTCATTCGGGTCGGGTTGGCCCGTTCGACTGCCCCCACTAAAATAAATATAAATTTTATTTGTCTTAAGTACACCATTTGCAAACCGATAGCAACGAGCAAAATATTCCGGGAACCCGGTTTTGGTGTTTGAATAAGAGACGGGGCGTTTAGAAAACAAACCGGGCTTTGCGAAAATAGTTTTGGCAAACAATGCATGATGATGACGATGCAATGCACAAATTCAACGCGATTTTCTAGTAGTGGTTTTGCGGGATGCCACAATTCGACACCACTAACAAGGGATCTCGCCCTCGAGATCCGCCTCATGGTACCGGAAGGAAGGTCGGCGATCTGCGTCTTCTAGCTTCGTGTAGATCCTCGCGACACCACTAACAAGAGGCCGTTGATCTCGTTCGTCAAGAGAACACTCCGGATAAACAACGGACGAAGTTAAAGGTAAGGCCACCTCTAACTTTCATGGAAGGAGTAATTGCATCGATCCACCGTTCAATGTACCTAAGCGAATGATAAGAGTAGTGGTATGGTCGCGACTCCATCCCGCACTCAAAGCATTACTCTGTACACGAATAGACAGATTATGCAACCAACCCTCGGATTCAGACTGAAGATCTCGACAAGCGAGGTTCGGATCAAAGGAGTGATGCAGACTCGGCATCGGATCTGGCATAGAGGATGTCGTCGCGTCAGAACACCGGAAGGCACAAACAAGGAACAAAGAATGGTACCACAGACGAAGGATTCCTCAGATAGCATGATCACCGGATGGTGGAACTCTGTTATCAAAGGAGGAAGCGAAACCCTGAAGGTACGACGGAACCCAACCGCGAGAAATTCCTGGACTCGAAGAAAAGAGAAGAGAGCGGATTCAAAACACGTCGGGGTAAGAGGAGAATAGCAGAGGGGTAAGAAGTAAAATCAGACCTAATCAGAACTATCCAACCGATTTTCAAAAATAGTTTTGACACTCTACTTCGGCCGTTAGCTAGGTTATCCTACAGGCTGGACTTGTGGGGTATCGCAACCATTGAGCTCTGATACCACTTTGTAACACCCTCAGAATCGACCCTATGCAAGTTTTAGCGAAACTCTCCAAACCCGCATAGAAACGATTCGAAGGTGCCCACCAGGCACTTTCGTGCGGGTGGAAAGCAAAGTAATAACATTACACAACAGTCCTCGATGGGACCCACGTGAGAGAGATATATACAAATGACTCAAAGAGTCAAGAATACAAATATACGGTACAAAGATCCAAATCACCTTGAAAGCGATGGGCGTCCGACTACGGACAAGAAGCAAATGGGGCTAAGAGCTCAAGAATAACCAATGGCGCCCATAACTCCCTTGTGCCAAGCGGAAGGGTAACCGCTAACGGCGTCGATCTCAAAACCTGCTTAAACAAAAGGGTGCCGAAAGGGCAAAGGAAAAAGAAGGAGAGTCAAGATCGAGGCCAAGACACGGCGAGGCTAGATGGCGGTCCTCGCCTACATAGGTATGGTGGATCAAGGCGCAAGAAGCACTAAACAACCTATAGAGACTCGATCCAACTGGCGGATATCAAAGAGGGATAAGAATGATCTAACCGGATCCAACCTGAAGCTAGCACCAAACAAACCCATCCTGGTGTTTCCCCCTCGAGACCAAACGAGGAAGGCGACCGAGGAACTCACACAGTTGGCAGTTTTACTTATTCAGTTATAGTTGCGGCACTTTACTAGTCAGGTTTAGGTATTCGTACTGATAAAGTAAGCAGTGGGCACTTTTAGTTAACCATTCCGTTATAGTTACAACACTTACTAGTCAGATACCATTAGCATGAGATAACCCCAAAACCCAGCATTTGTTGGTACTTTTACTTAGCCATTCCGTTGTGGTGAAGCTGATTACTAGTCATATCGGAAACAAGTCAATTTAAAACAATAAACTTTAGTTATAGTTGTCTATGATCAAGCACTGTGCTCCAAGTCCATAACCGCGACACGGCTTCGAAAAGATTTAACCGCAGGTGCACCAAAGTATCCACAGCACTGACCCTTTTGCCGATCGGTTAACATACACCCATCGGTATGTCGGCGGGGCCTAAGTCACGACGTTCCCGGACCCAAAGCAAGTACATGGGGGCCACCCCACCGAGTCGACACCCGCAACGGAGTCGGCCGGTCTCCGAGACGGACTCAGGGTTTGGGTATACGGCATGCACGACTGCCCCTCAAACGGGACTGTCGGCACCGCATGAATCGTGTCCCGATCCTAAACAAGACGCGTGCTATCTGTCGCACAATTTAAATAAAGCAGTAAGCATGGCATAAGTACAGGATAGTAGATAAAACCTCAAACTAGTTGTGGCCCCCAGTACAATACTTTGAAATCAGGTAATTATCAATGGGGGGCCCATATCTCCCCACCTGTGGTTAGCGCGCTCGATCTCGGAACAGGTGTCAAGAACTCGGGTCCTACGGGACACAAGTGGGCGGTCGGAAACCAAATCTTACCTATCACCCACCGATGCCTCTGCTTAAATCAATTTTAGTTGTTAAACAGGAATTAAAGTGAACAATAAGTAAACCATGATCATCTCCAACGTCAACATGCGGCAATCCTCCAACAATTGTGGTACTTGTCGACACACAAAACACTTGAGCAAGCGACTACGACACGCGGGTCCAACTATCTACCAAACAACAGGTAATAGGATGTGTCCAAGGCTATATATGGCTGCAAGGGATTTCACGGGTACGAAATCTAGAGCATCGCAACACAGATAGCAAAGATCAACAGGAGGGAAGTAAATACTAGCAAAGTAAGATAGGTAGAAAAGGGGGAGATGCTCGCCTGAAAACATTGCCGAAAGGTTCATCCGAAGGTCGGGGCGAAGCTCACATCAACTCAACGGCCTTATCCGCGAAGAAGCAAAACACTAGAAGAAACACCGGATGCAATATTCAATACACGGCAGAAGATCGGCATGATGCATGTATGATGTATGACATGGCAAAGGTGCGATGCAATTAGGTCATATTAAGAGGAACCGGGGTCCCGACAATTATTTAAATGATTCAAGTTGTTTAGCTACCCCGCAATTTAAATGTGGTTTAACAAGGCAGAAAGTATCACCGGTTCGCTACACAAGTTTAAATGAGGCCAATATAAGGCTAGATTTGCCCGCATATGGGCCCCATATTTAATTATTAGGTGAATCGGCATAAGGCCCCCAAACCACATGAATGTATGCATGCAAGACAATTATTATGCAACAAGTTGTTTTATGTTATAAAATAGGGTCCGAGGAAAGGGTTCACACATTAGGGTCTCGACGGTCTTGGGGTTCGGGGTCGGGGTTCGGCAGGGTCCAGGGTTCGACGGTTTCGGTCTCGGCGGGATCGTTCTCGAACTCCGGAAAGGACTTGGTTCGGTGTCGTTCTTGTCGCATGCAGATCTTGTCGCATCGGGGTCTCGATGTCCGGGGAGCAGAACTTGGGTCGGTGTCGGGGCGCGTCGGCTTCTTCCGGGTCGGTGCCGTTCTCGTCATCGCGAAGGTCTTGCCGGGTCCCACGGGGTCGGTCTTGCCGTTGCGAGGGTCTTGTCGGGCCCGCGCCATCGAGGCGGTCTTGGCGAGGGAAGAAGTACTTGTCGCGCGTGTGGCCTTCGGGTCCGGGGGTCTCGGCGTCCGTGACGAAGATCATGGCATCTGTGTTGGAAACATCGGGGTTTTCCGGGGCTCGGTCCCGGGGTTCGGAGCCGGGGCCTTCGGATCCTTGAGGGCGATCTTGGCGTTCCGGGCGTCTTCGGTCCCCGGATCCGAGAGGGGGGTACTTGATGTTCCATGTAGGCGGACTTGTCGTGCGTATCCTTTTCGATGTCGAACTTGAGTTCCAGATCGACCTTCGGGGCACCAAAACGTTGCATCCACCACATCACAGCCACCTTCGAAACCACACTAGCACTTGAAACAGAAAGGTGGGTTCGAACATGAGGCGGCATGGGCTCGCGACGGAGGCGAACGGCGGCAGGCGGCTTTGCAAAGGGAGGAGGGCACCGGCTCGGGCGGACGGGCGGCCACGGTTGCTGGAGCTGCGCGCGGGACCCAGGCCGGGCGGTAGAACGCGCCGAGGCGGCTGGAGGCGGGCGCGACGGGTGCTGCAGCGGCGAGGTCGGGCGACGGCGCGGATGGGCGGAGGCGGCCTGGGGCTGGGGTCGAAAGGCCAGGGAGGCGGAAGGCGGCGAGCGCAGGGAGGTGGCGGTCGCATGAGCGGGCGGTGGAGGCGCGGAACTAGCAGGCGCGAGGACACGGCGAGGAGGCGCCATGGGAGGCGGAGTCACGGGGGGCGGAGAGCAGAGACGCTGGGATGGCGAGGTGGAAAGAGGGCGCGCGAGAGATAGGAGGCGAAGGAGGAGCTCGGGCAGCTGGCGGCGCGCACAAGGCCAGTGGGAGGGAGCGGTGGCGGTGGGTTGGGCGCTATGAAGGGGGCAGAGCTTGAAGAAGAACAGGAAGGGCGCCAAAGTAGGTGGGTCCTGTGGGGAGGTGGGGTTCGGGCGTGGCTAGGCAGGTGCGGGGGACACGCGGGGCAGGGGTGGGGGTTGGGGCGTGCGTGAGAGGGAGTGGAGGGGGCGGGGGCGGGCAGGTGGTCCGGCAGGGGCGGGCCCAGCTGGCAGGGAGAGGGTGTGGGTGAGCTGTGTGGGGCGTGGGTGTGAGGAGTGTGCGTGTGTGCTTGAGAGGGTTGAGTGGAGAGGGAGGGCTAGGCCACGTGGCATGCAGGGGTAGGCTAGGGAATAGGGGAGAGGTGAGGTGGCGGTCGCTGAGTGGCTGGGGTGATGTGGAGAGGGGTGAGGGTAGAATATCTGGTAGGTTTAGGATTAGAGGCGGACCGGTCTGTTTTATACGGGGGTGGTCGTTCGGGTCGGGTTGGCCCGTTCGACTGCCCCCACTAAAATAAATATAAATTTTATTTGTCTTAATTACACCATTTGCAAACCGATAGCAACGAGCAAAATATTCCGGGAACCCGGTTTTGGTGTTTGAATAAGAGACGGGGCGTTTAGAAAACAAACCGGGCTTTGCGAAAATAGTTTTGGCAAACAATGCATGATGATGACGATGCAATGCACAAATTCAACGCGATTTTCTAGTAGTGGTTTTGCGGGATGCCACAGATTGGCACAATCTAGTATTCCTTCATACTTAGCCATCCAATCCATTCCCAAATTACGTCTAGTCCTTGGGAATCTAGGATTATCAGGCTTACTGGAAACTTATGTTTTCCAAACTCTATGACAAGATCCCGGCATCCAAGACTTACTACCATGTCTCCACCCGGAGAACTAACTTTTATTGGACACCCAATGTTTTCAGATGCAAACCCATTTCTATCAACAAATGCTTTTGATATGAATGAATGAGATGCACCGGTGTCAAAGAGTACAAATGCTAGAATGGAATTGAGTCTGAACTTACCAGCAACGGCATCAGGCTCTTCATAGACCTCCTCCACATTGATGTGGTTAACCTGTCCTTTCTGGAAAGGATTTGGCTTGTTAGGTCCTTCCACTTTCTTCTCAGGGCACTCATTAGCATAATGCCCCAGCTTCTTGCATTTGAAGCACTCAACTTGACTGATGTCCTTTTTAACATGCTGACTTCCACTTCCACTACCATTCCCACTGTGGTGGCTCTTATGTCCACTCTTGTGGTTCTTATACTTGTCATTGTCATGACTGCGATGATGCTTGTTGTCATGACGGTTGTGGTTGTGGTGCTTGTTGAATTTCCCATGCTTATGGGATCCTGAGCTGACATTATCATCATAGTGAGATCGTTTATGAGACGATCCCGAGCTGTGCTTGTCGGAGTGTTTCCTCTTTCTACTCTCGACTTGCTTCAATTTACTCTCCAAAATAGCAGCCTTGTCACACAAAGACTGATAAGTTGGAACATATGCCACAGACAACTGTAGGTTCAGCTCATCATTCAAACCCTCCAAGAACTTTTCCTTTCTTTTGGCATCTCAGATCAACCTCATCCGTGCATAGCGCTAGATTGTTGAACTCTTCTATGTACTCACCACACCACGGTGGCGCGCTTCAGGTTATGAAACTCCTTCTTTTTCAGACTCATCATTCCTGATGAGATATGAGCAGTGCGAAAAGCCATCTTCAAAGATAGCCCAAGTCACCTCATCAATAGGAGTGGTGATTTGGAAGTTGTCCCACCATGTGGCGGCTGGTCCTTCCAAGATGTGTCTTGAACGACTTTTTCAGCATCCGTGCAACCCACGGTCACTAAGTCCTTGTTCACAGAACGTAGCCGGTCATTGGCTACCATGGGATCAGTTGTTCCCGAAAACTTTGCTGGCCTCAGACGCTGAAATCTGGTGAGCATATCAAAACCCGGAGGGTTGTTGTTGTTGTTGTTGTTGGGGTTGTTGTTGTTGTTGTTGTTATTGGGGTTGTTGTTGTTATTCTGGTTTTGAATGAATGTTGTCATCATTTGCATAAGCTGTGTTTGCGCATTCATCATTTGTTGCATTTCCGGGGTGATGTTGTTGGGGTTGGGGTTTGTGCGACGGGGAGGCATCTGTGGTTTGTTCAAAATAGATAAGAATGAGATACCCATAGATGTTTTATGCACAATACATCATAAGCAAACACATAGCAAGCAACATAAGAATAAAAGTTCAACAACCACATAATAAGCTCATGAAGTAAAACACACAAGTGGCAAGCCATCCACATGTCAGATGGTCCAATAATAAGTTCACAATAACAAGTACGAATATGAAAGATAAACGAGTAATCAAGTCTACTCATCAGCATCAATATCCTCCTCGACGAAGGTAAGACCCGCGTTCTCCATCGCGTTCTTGTTCTCCTCAATCGTAGTGGTCAAGGAATCGACTTTGGCCTTGAGAGCCCTCTTCTGGGAGCGAAGCCTCTCAATAACCATCTGCTGCTGCTCAAGCTCGAAATCCTTGGACTTCAGTTCCTCGGTCATGTCCCGGATCTTCTTGTTCCTATCCTGGACGCGTTTCTCCTGACTCTTGAACTTGCGGTCCCGGGCCTCGAACTTTGTCTCCATTTCCTTGATCATCTCATCCTGCTGTGCGAAAAGCTTGTCCTTCTCGCGTAGCTGTACCTGAAGCTCGTCATTCCCAAGCATGACGCTCATGTCTCAGGTCCACGTTCGAGGAGAGTCTCTAAGTCCCGGAGATAGAGACGTATCGGCTCGCCGTGTCCTCGAGTCGCCCTCAAAGTCGATGGACTCTCCATCAACATCACGCCTTCGAAGACGTGGAAGTGGGTGCCCCTAACTTTGTCGGGAGTGACGGCCCAATGACGCCCTATCAGTCCTGCATGACTACCTCCATGCCTCTCTCGCTGTCAATGCATCAGCTTGAAGACGATGGCCTCTGTAGTAGGCTCAGTCTGGCGTCCTGGCTGGTTCACCTTGAAGCCCCAGAGGTCCTTCCTCTCGAACTTGGTGAGTGGGTACACCGTGATGGTGGGAAGAGAGAGATCGAGCAAAGTGGTAAGCTCAATGATACGAGGTCCGAAACGGGTAACCTGGAGCTCCTCAACGGTGCTGATGGTAATAGGCATCTATTTATAAGATTGAAAAGTTAGAACAACACAATTTAAGATAAATACAAGACAAACATCTCATACATAACCGTGGAACACAAATATCACACAAGTCATGCACACATAAATCCATTACATCAAACAAGGTCCAACTTATTTAAGGTATCATTTTGGAAAATAAGGTGATAGATGGTGGTCCACTAACAAAGTGTGCTTATAGGCCTATCTCACTGGATCTGGTGGCTATCACAATGTTCCTAGAGGCAATCCACCTATCTTGTTCACATGATTCCATCACTAAGTCTATTATATCCCCCCTTAACTCTTGGTTGGTGGCTTCCAACTCTTGGGTAAGTTCCTTCTCTTCTCTAAGTCCTTTTGGAGGTTGAGCATTCGCACTTGACTCTAGCATTTAGTTCTTTGATAGTCCTCCAAGTCGCATCTCCGGTGACTCAAAGAATGTGGTGTGCATTTTAGTGTTGGTGTACATGCAGAATCCCTTTCTTTGTGGTTGTCTTCCTTGTTTTTGTACAAGTGAAGTTGCACCCACCAATACTCCACTCCTTCATCCATCACCGGAAAGCCCTTGTACACACCGCACCATGTAAGGCCCATTGCCACCATGAGGTCCTTGAGAATATTGGGAAACTCAGTTTCACACTCCAAGGTCATGGTCATGAGTGGTCCTTTCTTCACGGCTTCGTTGATGGAGTTCATCTAAAAATGGAGTTGAGAATGAAAAGATTAGAAAAGTTTTACGAGAAGAATAGACAAGTGTAGAAGTAGTTGAAAATTTTTCCTTAGTGGTTTTCAATCCTAGGGTCATAATACTACAGGCAACACAATGCTCTGATACCATCTGTTAGACCCCTCCTTTATAAAGGAAAGGATCCCTGTGATTGCAATGCTAGTCCCTGGATCAATGCTAGCATCCACAGTTTAAGATGAAGTACACAGATACAAAGGTCGTTTATTACATTCATTCCAGAGATAAAACATAGTCTTTTACAACTCAGGGCCAAAGGCCTAATACAAGAGTTTAAGGAATAAGTAAATAAACATAAGTCTTCATCTTCATGTGCCACAGGCAAGCATGTTGAGTGTAGACTCATGACTCCTACTCATCATCGGAGTAACCTGCAACATCACAAGTTACAGCCACAGAGGGTCAATACTTTGGAATAGTATTGGCAAGTGATACCTTAGTATATTTTAAGTGGACTATATTACTATATGCATTTGGCTAAGTGTAGCTTGGCTTGCTTTGCTTGAAATTAGGTTTTTCCTATTAGTTGAAATCACTAAGTTTTTCTTTGTCAAAACATTCCCAAGAATCCACCAATAGACATTGGGGTCCTTCACCCTTGTTCACCCACAAATTTTTACTTAGAAGTTGGAGTGATGAGATTCTTGTAGCTTCCATGTCTTGATGCTCAAAGTGTCCATTTCCTTGGACTAGGCTAAGTACTTAGGTTTTCCATCTGCAGAGGTTGTGCACTTTCCCCACTGACTTGGTTTCCCAAGACAGGACCTTTCAGAAGCCTTTCCTTAGTCAAATGGACGCGCTCCAACCTATCATCCCATCTACCACCAACTGTCCAAATGACTAAGTTCTAGCAACCTATATGATCAAGGCAGAGCCCATATTGCCAAGTGGTTGCACTGTAAGCATTCTCAACACTTGGCCTCCAAATCCCTTTGTGCCTGGGTGGCTTACCACAAGTGAGATACACAACCCAAGTCCATGGCCTTGTGTAACCACTCAACATAACCCATTCTTCCCATTCCACCCAGGAGGTTCATTTGACTTAGTGGTTTTATTAGGAAAGTATAAGCCTCATGACTTAAGAATATATTTATAATGGTATGTGTAGATTTTTACCAACCCTTGTTTGCTATATAGCTAGGCTAAGCATAGTAAGATAACTTAACTTAGGAAAATTTCTTAACAATTCTACAATCTACACTACATAGGATTTCCCAACTTAGCATTAGACAAAAATAGCATGCAAGACTTAGAAAAATATCTAATGCTAGTACAAACATAGGATAGAAATATTCATGAAAATATCACTTGCCTTGGTAGTGGGGAGAGTAGCACTCTTCACAATCACAATCACTAGCAAAATCTACACAAAATTTTAGCATACAATTACACACAATTTTATACAATCAAAATAATACGCATGCATGTATGCAAGAATTTACTAAGTGGTGATTTTTGAAATTCTACCAAGCATGTGCATGATTGAGAAACATAACAGGATACAAAATTTGTCAAAACAACTTATTTATCATTAAAACCAATTGCCAAAACAAATCTATACTCAAAATAGCTTTAAAATGAATTCCACAAATAAAGTCATTTTAATGGTTACTATTTGTTAAACAAATTGGATATTCAGAAAGGTTTTGTTTCACTGAATCCAACGGTATAAAATTTGTAAAATTCTAACGTGGCATTCAAAAGTTATAGTAGTTTGAAGTTTGGATCTAAATCAGGTTTTAAATTCTGTTTTTGAATTTAACATTGCCACGCGTCGCAACCTCACTGGCGCGTACCGGTTCGCGCGGATCGAGCATTGCGGACCGCACGATCTAAATGAAATCTGGCGGCTCAGACACACGCGTACCTCTTCGCTCAGGATCTATCCTAGCTCTACGATGCAGATCCAACGGCCTAAATCACCATGCCAAAATCTGGCGGCGCTTAGCGGATGCGCGCGGCGGCGACGACCAGACGGTGGCGGCGCCGGCGATACAGGTCACTAGGAGGATAGGGAAGGTACTCACTGAGACCGCAAGGACGTGGGGATGCTCAACTCGTGCACAGCTCGGCAAGGGGCGCTCAGGGTTGCGGTGAATTCCTCGCCGGAGTTGGATCTGGAAACGGTGGCTCTGCTCGAGGTCGAAGGCGACGTTGTGGATTACTAGGAGGCAAACAGAGGATATGGTCAGATGCAGGAGACCAGCGAAGATGCGTGCGTGAAAAACAAGGCTTGGGGCGGTCTGGTCTTACCACCAGAGGTCGTCGGAGTTGATGCCGAAGACGGTGGTGGCCAGTCGTCGATGTTGCTGGAGCTACAGGTCATGCGAAAGTAAGTGGGGTGTGTCAGTAGATGCGCCGAGACTCACTGGACAAGACAGCATGAATGAGAGGCAGAGGGGAACACGAGACTCACCGGAATTCGGCAGCTTGCCGGAGAGCGGGGTTGCAGAGAGCAATGCTGTGACTGCGTTCAGGCTTGGGGTTTGGGGGAAAAGAGAGAGGGGGCAGAGGGGGTTTATGTAGCCTGCTCGCGAGCGAGAATCACTCGTGCTTTAACTCGAATTTAAGCTGCGTAATCAACAGGAAACGTCCGCATTGATTTGGGGACGAACAGGTCGTGGGGGGTGGAGACGATGCTCGGGTGGAGCGGTTGTCGAGAGAGGGAAGTGGAAGCGGGTCCCTCTCGCTGAGTTGGTGGGTGCGAGAGTGGGTAAAGAAAACGGTTTATGGGTGTGTACCATCGGGCTGGTCTGGGCCGTGTTAATGGGTCCAGATTGGCTGGTTGGCTTATTTTTTTCCTTCTCAATTCTTTTTCTTTTTCAGATTGATTTTCCAGAAATGGTTTTTAAACCTAAATTCAAATCTGTTTGAATTCAAAACTTTTACAGAACTTTTGTGAAATAAACTTGCTCTTAAATGAGTGTCAAACACATCTAAACATTTCAGAACACTTGGGTACTTTTGCAAATAAATTAAACTATGCCTTTATGAGAGGTGATAATAGGCATAGGATTTGTTTTAATTCATATTTTGCTTTTGATATTTGTTCAAGATTTTGAGACCACTTAAGTTTGCATTCAAGACATTCTGAATGAATAACATCATATTTCCCAAAAGCATGTAGCACAAAGTCTAGGGTCTCCATACATAAAATAATGAGCCACAAATGCTCCTGTTTCTGAAATGATTTTGAGAAAAACTCTAAATGATGATGAATGCAAGGATGATATGAATGAGTTTTGGAACATGAATTTAGGGATGTTACAATGGAGAACCTTTTCCTTGGAAGTCCTATGATGACAAGGGAACACCACCAACACCGAAGGAGTAATTCATCATCAGGTTTGGCATCCCCTTGGCTTGTTCCAAGCTTGGGGGAGTGCCGCGGTATCACATCATTATCTTTTATCTTTTACCTTTTTAGTGGATCCATATTTGTGGTAGAGAAGTTATCTTATAGGTTAGTTTGCATGTGGAAGTATCTCTCCTTTAGTTGGTTATCTATGTATCCCTTGGTGTGAGTGCCTTTATGGAATATTAATGAGAAGTCTCATCTTTTACTTTTTGCACTTCTTATTTTAGTTTGCAATCTCTATTATATGATTGATCTTGTTGATCAGTATTGGTATCACTTTGGGAGCATCAAGTAGATCTAAATTGGTTTTGGCAAACCGAGCTCTGGTCAGTAACAACACTTTTTGAGGTTTGAAAGGAAAGGAGAAAAAGCTTGCAGGTATTTTGTATCATTTATTTTCTTTCTTGATTGGCTCATAAGCTTAGTATTCTTTATTTAAGATCTTTTGTCTCCTCAAGGAAGACTGCATGTTTGGCTTTATCACTTGTAGGTTTGCTTGTTTACTTCAACTCTTTTGCTTTCTACCTAGCCTTGCTAGCCAAAAACCTGTTTTGAGAAGGCATACTTCTCATGCATCCAATCCCTTTCAACCAAACTTGTGCCATTTGTGTCCACCATATCTACCTATTAGCATCATTGCTATTCCAAGAAAATTCTCAAGCATCATATATATTTCAAATTAAAGAGTATTTTGTTATGTGAAAACTAGTTAGTAAAGCTCTCACGAACTTGATGGCACACCTTATTTTCTTGCCCCTAATAAACTTGAACCATTTGTAGGGTTCGCAGCATAGAAAACAAAAAATTTCCTATGATGGGAACAAATATGTACCAAGATCTATCTACTAGATACAAACAACATGCAGATGTATATCCGTAGAGAACATACCCTTGAAGACCGACAAAGCTTAACGAGTTAAACTCGTGGTTGATGTAGACGATCTCTTGCCGATCTCAAGATCGAGAGGAAGTCCTAGCGCCGCAAATCAGTAGCACATCCGTGCTCGCACACACGTCTGAGGCACCGAGCAACCTCCGCCTCCTCTCTCCAGCGATGCAGCGGAAGCACAACTCTTTCTTGCCTAATAGCCACCGGGAACATGTATCTCGCTAGTCCGAGACCATGGGGAATAAATTCTAGAGGGGGAGAGAGATCCTTCACGAGGAGGTGTGAGTGAGAAGTGAGGAGGGGGTGCCTTTTATAGGAGAGGGGGGACCCCAAGGGGGTGGCCGGCGCATGGGGGCTGCCCCCTTGCCCTCCCCTCTTCATGTGGGTGGACACTCCACTCACAAAATTCCTTTCAATTCCTTCCACTCAAAATCCCACTCAAACTTGCAATTAAATTTCCACCAAATTTAATGCAAAATCTCATTAAATAAAACTCTTTTTATTTATTCATAATTTTGTCAATTACTTTAATGATAAACATTCACATATAACCCCTTGCTATAATTCTATTTCACATGCAAAAACACTTTCTGCAATTTCACCCGAAAACCTGTTTCGGTATCTAGTGAAATAAATTCCTGCGCTTGTTATTCTTTTCGGCATGAAACTTTTGCTCTATGGATGTCGGTGTCTCTTAAGTGTGTCACCCTACGGTTCGTGAATAATGCGGACATGATCGAGACCCTTCTCGGATCAATAATCAGAAGCGGGATCTGGAGAACCATACTGACTCCCACACATTCAACGATGACTTTCTTGTGATCGTCGGAACATTTTACGCTAGTATCTTAATCCCTTTGTTTTGCGATATATTACATGTCCGAGATTCAATCATCGGTATCTCCATACCTAGTTTGATCTCTTTACTGACATGCACTCTTTTCTCGTTCCCGTGATATAACATTCTAGTGATCAAATCACTTGCTTGCAAGCTAACCAATGTGATATCACCGAGAGGGCCTAGAGTATATCTATCCGTCATCGGGATGAACAAATTCCACTCTCGACCCATGGGCCTCAACATAACACTTTATTAGTTCTGAACCCATCTTTATAATCACGCTATTACAGTGTGACGTTTGATGTTATCAAGAAACTCTTTCGGTGTTAGTGATTGACATGACCTCATGGTCTAAGGATTAGGATCACTTCGTAAGTTGTTATAGCAATATAAACTCAGTGACTTTGATCGTAATGTTATACTTCGGATGAATGTTCATCACACCATTACACTAATGTTGTGATCCCATTATTAACAACATCCAATGTCCATAATCAGGAAACCTTGATCATCTTGTTAATCAACGAGCTAGTTTATGAGAGAGGCATAACTAGGAACTTTCTGTTTGTTTATTAAACATACATGTATCAATGTTTCCGTATTAACAATTATAGCATGCAAAATAAACATATATCATATACTTGGAATACACATAATAAACACTTTAGTATTTCCTCTCAGGGCATATTCCCTTCAGCCTCCCACTTGCACTACAGATAATAATCTAGTTACATAGTGATGAATCTAACACCCATGGAGTTCTGGTGTTGATCATGTTTTGCTCTAGGGAGAGTTTTAGTCAATGGATGTGCTACATTGAGATCCGTGTGTACTTTACAAATCTTTATATCTCCATCCTTGACATGCTCGCGGATGGAGTGAAATCGGCGCTTAATATACTTGAAATTCTTGTGAGACCTTGGTTCTTTGGCATTGGCAATGACACCATTGTTGTCACAATAGATCACCATTGGGTCCAACGCGCTTGCAACCACACCTAGTTCGGATATAAACTCCTTCATCAAAACCGCTTCCTGAGCCGCTTCCGAAGCAGCAACATATTCGGCCTCCGTTGTTGATCCCGCCACCACAGGTTGTTTGGAACTCCTCCAACTAAACGCTCCACCATTCATGAGAAATACGTATCCGGATTGAGACTTAGAGTCATCCGGGTCGGTGTCAAAGCTTGCGTCCGCATAACACTTAGCGACAAGCTCTTCTTCACCTCTGTATACAAGAAACATATCCTTAGTTCTTCGTAAGTACTTAAGGATATTCTTGACCGCTATCTAGTGTTCCGAACCTGGATCCGATTGGTACCTACTAGTCAAACTAATAGCATGTGCCATATCCGGTCTTGTACATAGCATGGCGTACATTATAGAGCCTATGGATGAAGCATAGGGGACTTTGTCCATTATCTCTCTTTCTTCTGCCGTAGCCGGACTTTGATTCTTACTCAATGTCTTTCCTTGCAACATAGGTAAGAACCCATTCTTACTTCCGTCCATTTTAAACTTCTTTAAAATCTTATCAAGGTATGTACTTTGCGATAGCCCTATTAGGCGCCTAGATCTATCTCTATAGATCTTTATGCCTAATATGTATGACGCTTCACCTAGGTCCTTCATTGAAAATTTGTTGTTTAGATAACTTTTAACACTGTTTAAAAGATCTATATCATTTCCGATCAATAATATGTCATCCACATATAATATCAGAAATGCCACATTGCTCCCACTCACTTTCTTGTAAATACAAGCTTCTCCATAAGTTTGGACAAATCCAAACTCTTTGATCACCTCATCAAAGCAGAGATTCCAACTTCGTGATGCTTGCTTCAATCCATAGATGGATCGCTAAAGCTTGCACACCTTGTTAGCATCCTTAGGATCGACAAAACCCTTTGGTTGTATCATATACAACTCTTCTTCAATATTACCATTGAGAAACGCGGTTTTTACATCCATCTGCCATATCTCATAATCGAAATATGCAGAAATTGGTAACATAATCCTAACTGACTTTAGCATCGCTAAGGGAGAGAATGTCTCATCATAGTCAACTCCTTGAATTTGTCAAAACCCCTTTGCGACAAGTCGAGCTTTATAGACGGTCACATTACCATCAGCATCAATTTTCCTTTTGAAAATCCATTTGTTCTCCACGGCCTTTCGGTCATGAGGTAATTCCACCAAGTTCCAAACTTGATTTTCATACATGGATTCCATCTCGAATTTCATGGCTTCTAACCATTTGTTGGAATTCGGGCTCATCATCGCTTCTTCATACGTCGCAAGGTCATCAATTTCATCAACCATGAAATTCATACAGGGTTTCCGTACAGCTCGGGAGCTGCACGCGCCCTGCTAGACCTGCGAGGTTCGGTAGTACTCTCTTTTGGAGTTTCATGATCATTATCATTAGTTCCCTCTTCAACAGGTGAAGCCAACTCCGGAACAACTTCCGGCGCTGCTCTACTCGCCATACTTTGAAGAGAAGGTTCAATAACCTCTTCGAGTTCTACCTTCCGACTACTCACACCTTTCGCGAGAAACTCTTTCTCTAGAAAGGATCCATTCTTGGCAACAAAAACCTTGCCCTCGGATCTGTGATAGAAGGAATACCCAATAGTTTCCTTAGGGTATCCTATGAAGACACATTTTTCCGCTTTGGGTTCGAGTTTATCCGGTTGAATTTTCTTCACATAAACATCGCATCCCCAAACTTTAAGAAATGACAGCTTAGGTTTGTTTCCAAACCACAATTCATACGATGTCTTTTCAACGGATTTAGATGGTGCCCGATTTAAAGTGAATGCAGCAGTTTCTAGTGCATAACCCTAAAATGACAACGACAAGTCCATCAGAGACATCATAGATCAAACCATATCCAATAAAGTATGATTACGATGTTCCGACACACCATTTCGCTGTGGTGTTCTGGTAGGTGTGAGTTGTGAAACAATTCCACACTCTTTCATGTGAGTGCTAAACTCGTAACTTAGATACTCACCTCCACGGTCGGACCGTAGAAATTTGATATTTGTATTACGATGGTTTTCCACTTCATTCTGAAATTCCTTGAACTTTTCAAAGGTTTTAGACTTGTGTTTCATCAAGTAGATATAACCGTATATACTCAAATCATCCGTGAAAGTAACAAAATAACGATATCTACCTCGCGCCGACACACTCATTGGACCACATACATCAAAATGTATAATTTCCAATAAATCTGTCGCCCGTTCCATTGAACCAGAAAATGGCGTTCTAGTCATCTTGCCTATAAGTCATGGCTCACATGTATCAAATGATTCAAAATCAAGCGATTCCAGAAGTCCATCCGAATGGAGCTTCTTCATGCGTTTAACGCCAATATGACCTAGACGGCAGTGCCACATATATGCGGATATATCATCATTAAGTTTAATCCTTTTAGCATCAACATTATGAATATGTGTAACATTATTATCGAGATCTAATAGAAATAAACCATTCATCATCGGTGCATGACCATAAAAGATTTCATTCATATAAACAGAACAACCATTGTTCTCGGATTTAAATGAATAACCACTTCGCATCAAACACGATCCAGATACAATGTCCATGCTTAGTGTTGTCACCAGATAACAATTATTCAAGTTTATTACTAATCCCGATGGCAAGTGGAGAGGTAGTGTTCCGACGGTGATCACATCAACGCTTGATCCATTTCCGACACACATCTTGACCTCACCCCTTGCTAGCGGTCGCTTGTTCTGCAGCCCCTGATTCGAGTTACAAATATTAGCAACTAAACCGGTATCAAATAACCAGGTGCTACTGCGAGCATTAGTCAAGTACACATCAATAACATCTATATCATATATACCTTTGTTTTGCCTTGCCGGCCTTCTTGTCTGCCAAATACTTGGGGAAGTCGCGCTTCCAATGGCCAGTCCCCTTACAATAGTAGCACTCAGTATCAGACTTAGGGCCAACTCGGGGTTTCTTTTCAGGCACGGCAACCGGCTTGCCGCCCTTACTTCCCTTCCATTTTCCCTTCTTGTCTTTCTTGAAACCAGTGTTCCTATTGATCATCAACACTTGATGTTCCTTTTTTATCTCCACTTCTGCAGTTTTAAGCATTGACAGAAGCTCGGGGAGATACTTCTTCATGCCTTGCATATTATAGTTCATCACAAAGCTCTTATAGCTAGGTGGCAGAGAGTGCAGAACACGATGGATTCCTAAGTCAATGGGAATCGATATTCCCAAGGACACAAGCTTATCGGCGTAACCCGACATCTTGAGTACATGCTCACTAACGGAGTTGTGCTCTTCCATCATGCAGCTAAAGAACTTTTCTAAAGCATTGTAGCTCTCTACAGCAGCATGTATGTCGAAAATAATTTTCAACTCACCCATTGTATCAAATGCATTGCCGTTTTCGAAATGCTTTCGAAGTTCTGGCTCTAGCCCATACAATACCGCAATGAATTAAGTTGTGGTCCTCCTGACGAGTCTGATAGACATTCTTCTCCTCGTCAGGGGCATCCTCAAAAGGTGGGGGGCCTAGCGGTGCTTCTAGCACATATTGCTTTTGTGCAGCAGAGAGGAGAATCCTCAAATTCATGGCCCATTCAGTAAAGTTGCTACCGTTCGTTGCAAGTTTATCTTTCTCCATGAACACATTGAAATTAAAAGCAGGTGGTGCCATCTACAATAGAATTTGTAAAGTTTTGACTAAGTTTATGATAGATTGAGTTCAACTAATCCACATTACGAATGAACTCCCACTCAAAAACGACATCCCTCGTGTCTTTTTGGTGATTACATGAACCAAATCCACTACACCAAGTCTGATCATCACGTGAGTCGGTGTAGCTTCAAAGGCGAGCATCAAATGGGCATCATATCTACTATATGACTCATGCTTAACCTTTCGGTCCGTGTTCCGAGGACATGTCTATACATGCTAGGCTCGCCAAGTAAGAACCTTAGTATTCGCGTGTGTAACTGTCTTACACCCGAAATATGGTCGTGGATCCAAGAACACCCGATCATCAAGTGATGTCTTGGAGCGACGAAAATATAATCAATGCATACTAAAGGAAGACCACATTCTTATCTTGATATTTAAATGAGGGATCATCTTATTATGCTAATAAAACGCCAAACAAGCAATATAAGATGCTATCAAACATCACATGTTTATTAGTGGAATGATATGGTTCCCGCATATGAGCTCTATCATGTGCATCGTGGTATGATCACTATCATACCTTTATGTGTAAGGCCAAGGTCTATGGAACTTACAAGTTATGTGTGTTGTAAGAGTATCGTCTCATACTTCTACTTACAACATCACCATATCATAACACTAGCCCCTCAATAATCTAAACTAGACGCCTCTAATTTATCCATTGCAAGTTTTACGTGGCTTAGGGCTTTCGAAGATAGAACCGTTCATGCCTACGAACATGAACCACAATGAGGATAACCAAATTGTTGACAAGTCGTTGCAAAATAGATATTGACTATAGTAGGAGAGACAGACACCCGCTAGCCACTTATGCAAACTAGTTGCATGGCAAGCGTGGAACAGGTCTCATGTGCGAGGACATGTAAAGTTTATCCGGGCCGCTTCATCCCACTATGCCACCAATATCCAAAATTACAACTAAGGAGCAACAACATGATCATCATCGCCCACATACTCATATGTGTACTACCCGTGTAAAGCATCTACTCATAGATCCGGCTCTGATACCACTATAGGGTTCGCAGCATAGAAAACAAAAAATTTCCTACGATGGGAACAACTATGTACCAAGATCTATCTACTAGATACAAACAACGGGCGGATGTATATCCGTAGAGAACATACCCTTGAAGACCGACAAAGCTTAACGAGTTAAACTCGTGGTTGATGTAGACGATCTCTTGCCGATCTCAAGATCGAGAGGAAGTCCTAGCGCCGCAAATCAGCAGCACATCCGTGCTCGGACACACGTCCGAGGAACCGAGCAAACTCCGCCTCCTCACTCCAGTGATGCAGCGGAAGCACAACTGTTTCTTGTCGAATAGCCACCGGGAACATGTATCTCGCTAGTCCGAGACCATGGGGAATAAATTCTAGAGGGGGAGAGAGATCCTTCACGAGGAGGTGTGAGTGAGAAGTGAGGAGGGGTGCCTTTTATAGGAGAGGAGGGGAACCCCAAGGGGGTGGCCGGTGCATGGGGGCTGCCCCCTTGCCCTCCCCTCTTCATGTGGGTGGACACTCCACTCACAAAATTCCTTTCAATTCCCTCCACTCAAAATCCCACTCAAACTTGCAATTAAATTTCCACCAAATTTAATGCAAACTCTCATTAAATAAAACTCTTTTTTATGTACCCAGAATTTTGTAAATTACTTTAATGACAAACATTCACATATAACCCCTTGCTAGAATTCTATTTCACATGCAAAAACACTTTCTGCAATTTCACCCGAAAACCTGTTTCGGTATCTAGTGAAATAAATTCCTGCGCTTGTTATTATTTCCGGCATGAAACTTTTGCTCCAATTGGATGTCGGTGTCTCTTAAGTGTGTCACCCTACGGTTCGTGAATAATGCGAACATGATCGAGACCCTTCTCTAATCAATAATCAGAAGCGGGATCTGGAGACCCATACTGACTCCCACACATTCAACGATGACTTTCTTGTGATCGTCAGAACCTTTTATGCTAGTATCTTAATACCTTTGTTTCACGATATATTACATGTCCGAGATTCGATCATCAGTATCTTCATACCTAGTTTGATATAGTTACTGACATGCACTCTTTTCTCGTTCCCGTGATATAACATTCTAGTGATCAAATCACTTGCTTGCAAGCTAACCAATGTGATATCACCGAGAGGGCCCAGAGTATATCTATCCGTCATCGGGATGAACAAATTCCACTCTCGATCCATGGGCCTCAACATAACACTTTATTAGTTCTGAACCCATCTTTATAATCACCCTGTTATGGTGTGACGTTTGATGTTATCAAGAAACTCTTTCGGTGTTAGTGATTGACATGATCTCATGGTCTAAGGATTAGGATCACTTCGTAAGTTGTTATAGAAATATAAACTCAATGACTTTGATCGTAATGCTATACTTCGGATGAATGTTCATCACACCATTACACTAATGTTGTGATCCCGTTATTAACAACATCCAATGTCCATGATCAGGAAACCTTGATCATCTTGCTAATCAACGGGCTAGTTTATGAGAGAGGCATAACTAGGAACTTTCTGTTTGTTTATTAAACACACATGTATCAATGTTTCCGTATTAATACAATTATAGCATGCAAAATAAACATCTATCATATACTTGGAATACACATAATAAACACTTTATTATTGCCTCTCAGGGCATATTCCCTTCACCATTGTCATTGAAGTTGTATATGCTTGCATCTATACGGTGGGATTAGCAGAGCCGTGTTGTCACAGGGAACGCTTTCAACACTTATGGATACATATCCAGTTGATATCATGCTCTTTTGTTTGCGGATGTCGACGGTGTGAAATAAAAGGGGAGCTTGTAAGTCCATGGAGTTATGTATGTGTGTTAGAGAAACGCCTGGGCCGCTAGCCTAAGCCATGCCTAATCATCATGGAAACTTGCAGCATAACCATAGTGAGCAATCTGTGAATCATCCTCAATAAAAACCTATGCAAATAGCAAATAAAAAGATCGTTGAGATGCTCACTGTCTGCTTGCCTTGTCATTTTGCTTATGGGATAGCTCCTGTATCATGTGCAAGGGGTACCCGTTGGCGGTTCTTTATGATACACATGTACTTACAATGACAAGAACTTACCGGTGACTAAATTTGAGTAGCATGAGGAGTGACCCTCGTACTCAAGGGACATGAGATTGCCAACTTATATTTCGTCAAGCATATACTCCATCTTTGTTCACTTTAACCTTAATCACCTCAAGATGTTTATGATAGGGGCAATGAGGGATCAAAGCTAGTAAGTACCATAATCTTTTGTAAGCTCTTTATGAACTTGAAATCCCTGCTTCCCTCTATGAAGGGCCTTTATCCTATTTTTAAGTTGAGTCAGTAAACCTACTTCCTCTCTATCTTCAGCAAGCATTTGAGTTGTTGTGTTTCAAGCATTCATATGATGATTTATTCAATCATGTTCTTTATCTTCCTTGTTTGCACAAGACTCTTATCTATTGAGTATAACTTTGAAAGCCATCATTGTGAAAAAAAAACCTTTTGTTTGAGCAAAGAGTACTCTTGTTGTGAAAACATCTACAGAAGCTTTTTGTGAAACTGTTTGCCAGCTATTCTCTGACCAAGAACAAAGTTTGCCAATTCCAATTATGATTTATCATTATGCATCTCTATTGTGACTCCTGTACTTGTTGCAAGCTAAGTATATAATGGTGAGTTGCTTTCTTCTATGAGTTGTGTAATGGTAAGTGTGATGCTTCTTGTCCGTATTCTTTTATCGACACCTCACTCCATAAACCTGTGGACATGTTTACTGAGCTTAGTTTTCGCTTGGGGACAAGCGAAGGTCTAAGCTTGGGGGAGTTGATACGTCCAATTTGCATCACCATTCTATATCAAAATTTGCGTCTATTCATTTATATATTTCATATTAAGAGGTGTTACTTATGTCTTTTCATCTGTTTTTGCATGTTGGATGATTCTTGGAGGATGAACTGCCTGAGTTAGGATTCTGATGGAAAAAGGGGTGTTTTGATGCAATTTCGCGAAGATAAGAAAAATACTAGAAAAATTATGGAAAATCATATTTTCCCAAAAGACGAAGGAAGCCAGAAGGGGAGGCAGAGATGGGCCACATGGCCCCCCCAGTCGTGGGCCACCCCCTGGCCACACCTACAGGGGGTGTGGCCCACCTGCCCACCTCTGGCCCCGCCCTCTCGCCTATATCTTCTCCTCGGAACCCTAATACATGGGGAGCGACCGCAGAAAGATTCCGTCGCCTCTGCGGGGCAGAAAACACCGAGAGAGAAAGAGCTCTCCGGCAGACAGATTTCTGCTGGGGAAATTCCTTCCCGGAGAGGGGAGATCGTCGCCATCAACACCATCGCCAAGCTAGACTTAATCGGGATCATCATCATCATCATCCACACCATCATCACCACTCCATCCTGCTGTAACAATTGTGTTGAATACTTGCATAATTCTTAGGGGAAACTTTCCCGGTGTTGATTACTATTGTTGTTAATGCTTGTGAGTGGAACTGATACGTCCAATTTGCATCACCATTCTATATCATAATTTGCCTCTATTCATTGATATATGTCTTATTATGAGGTAATATTTATGTCTTTCCATACGTTCATGCATGTTGGATGATTCTTGAAGGATGAACCGCGGGAGTCTGGATTCTGATGGAAAGGAGGTGTTTTGATGCAATTTCGCGAAAATCAGAAAAATACCAGAAAAATATGGGAATATAATATTTTCCCAGAAGACAGAGGAAGCCAGAAGGGGAGGCGAAGAAGGGCCACAGGGGGCCCACACCCCCCTAGGCGCGGGTCCCCCCTAGGCCGCGCCTAGGGCAGGTGTGGCCCACCCGCTCGGCTCCCGACTCCGCCCTCTCGCCTATATCTTCCTTACGGAACCCTAACACCAGGGGAGCAAACACAGATAGATTTTTGTCGCCTCTGCAGGGCGGAAAACACCAAAAGAGAAAGATCTCTCTAACAGACTTATTTCTGCCATGGAAATTCCTTCCCGGAGAGGGGAGATCGCCGCCATCAACACCATCGTAAATCTAGGCTTCATCGGAATCATCATCATCATCCACGCCATCATCTCCACCAGAACCATCATCACCACTCCATCCCGCTGTAACAATTGTGTTGGACATTGCTTTAGTTCTTAGGGGAAAATTTCTCGGTGTTGATTACTATTGTAGTTGATGCTTGTGAGTGGAACCATTGGATTATTGTTTATGTTCAGATTGTTATCCATTACTATATCATCTTTGATCTTGATCCATATGATGTCTTGTGAGTAGTTCGTCTAGTTCTTGAGGACATGGGAGAAGGCATGTTGTTAGTAGTTGATACGCCCAATTTGCATCACCATTCTATATCATAATTTACCTCTATTCATTGATATTTGTCTTATTATGAGGTATTACTTATGGCTTTCATCTGTTTATGCATGTTGTATGATTCTTGGAGGATGGACTGCCGAAGTCTGGATTCTGATGGAAAAGAAGGCGTTTCGGTGCAATTTCGCGAAGATCAGAAAAATATGGAAACATATTATTTTACCAGAGGACAAAGGGAGCCAGAAGGAGGGACGAAGAAGGGCCGCAGGGGGCCCACACCCCCCTAAGTGCAGGCCCACCTGACCCCGCGCCTAGGGCAGGTGTGGCCCACCTGCCCGGCCTCCGACTCCATACCCTCGCCTATATCTTCCCTACGGAACCCTAAGCCTCGAGGAGCCACCACAGATAGATTTCGCCGCCTGTGGGGGGCAGAAAACACCGAGAGATAAAGATCTCTTTGGCAGACAAATTTCTGCCAGGGGAATTCCTTCCCGGAGAGGGGAGACCATCGCCATCAACACCATCGTCAAGCTAGGCTTCATGGGATCATCATCATCATCCACACCATCATCTCTAACAGCACCATCATCACCACTCCATCCCGCTGTAACAATTGTGTTGGATATTGCTTTAGTTCTTAGGGGAAACTTTCCCGGTGTTAATTACTATTGTAGTTGATGCTTGTGAGTGGAACCATTGTATTATTGTTTATGTTCAGATTGTTATCCATTATCATATCATCTTTGATTTTGATCAATATGATGTCTTGTGAGTAGTTCGTTTAGTTCCTGAGGACATGGGAGAATTCATGTTGTTAGTAGTGAATCTATGTTGAGTTATTATTTAATGGTTTCGTATTTAAGTTCTGGTTCTATTCTTCTAGTGGTGTCATGTGAATGTCGACTACATGACACTTCACCATTTATGGGCCTAGGGGGATGCATTGTGTATTTGGATACTAATTGTGGGGTGGCCGGAGTGATAGAAACCTGAACCCACGTTAGGACACCTTTGCACAAGGGAGTGTAGGATCTCAGAGTTTAAGGTTGTGGTTAGATTTATATCTTAATTACTTTCCTGTAGTTACGGATGTTTACAGGGGGTTTAATCACAAGTATGTATTAGTCCTAGTAAGGGCGGTATGTTAGCACAGGTTCACCCACACAAGACTTACAACACCAAAGAAGAGTACTCAGCTATTTGAAGTGAAAGCACTTGACAGAATTCACATGTGTCCTCGAGAACGTTTGGTCCTTATAAGTATTTCCACTGGCTTGTCCTTTGCTAAGAAAGGATTGGGCCAGTTGGTGCGTTTGCTTGTTGTATTTATTACTTGCACCTTGTTTTGTTGCTTTATCAAAAAAACCTAAAAATCCATTTGCTAAGTATTTATAGAGATTTCCTGCTCCATACCACTAGTCAACACCTTCTGCTCCTCGTTGGGATCGACACTCCTATTTATCGAAAGTACTACGATACACCCCCTATACTTGTGGGTCATCAAGACTATTTTACGGCGCCGTTGCTAGGGAGTGAAGCGCTATTGAAGAGTGGAACTGGTAAGGGAAACTTTTACTGTGAGTATTGCTCTTGCTACTGCTTGTTACTTTGTTTCCAATATGGATAACCCACTTGGTTTTCTGTTTGGGAAACTACTACCACTGCTAGAGTAGTAGATGAACCACCACTTTATGAGATAGATCCTTTTAAGATACCTACAAGTATTGTCAATCGTGTTATGGATAATTATTATTTAGGGGATGGAACTATCCATCCCGGTGATCACTTTCTTTTTATCCATGAATTATGTGGGTTGTTTAAGTGCGCAGGTATCACAACTGAACAGGTGAAGAAGAAGTTACTCTCCATATCCTTGAAAGGGGAGCTGAAGAATGGTATAAGCTGCTGAAGAATGGACATTCCATGGAATGGGAGGAGATGTCATCACTTTTTTACTCTAAATTTTATCCTCCCAGTGAAATTCATAAGGATAGAAATCTTATATATAACTTTTGGCCTCTTGATGGAGAAAGTACAACTCAAGCTTGGGGGAGATTGAAGTTACTAATGCATAAATGTCCTATTCATGAGCTCCCTAACAATATTATTCTCAATAACTTTTATGCTAGGCTTCCTCTTCATGATAAAGATTTACTAGATGCTTCTTGTGTTGGATCATTCACACGTATGAAGGAATAGGCTAAATGGGATCTCTTAGACTGTATTCAATAGAACACTGAAGCTTGGGAGAATGACAAAGGAAGAAAGTCAGGTATCAACTATGATTATGAATGCATTAAATCTTTTATGGGAACTGATGACTTCCGTGATATTAGCAATGAGTTTGGTCTTGATTCCCAAAGTATTGCCAACTGTTTTAAGGCCTTTGCCTCTTACATAGAAATTCCCAAGAAGAAGTGGAATAAGTACCATGCTGCTTATAAAGATGTTGTTAATCATATTCCAGTTAGAGGTACTCAAGTTTGTACTACTTATCATATTGTGCCTGAACCTCATGTTGAGAAAATGCCTTTACCAGCTAAGGTAAAGGAGTATTATATGATTATTAGTGCAAATAATAAAGGTACAATGAAAACTTTGGAGCCTGGTAAGCAATTGAATGTTGAACATGTGGTAGCTATTGTGAAAGACACTGTCACTAGAAATATAGAGGATGAGCACATTGTCTTCTGTGAAGACGATTCTAATATTATCTCTCATCCTAGTAAGGCTAGAAAAGCTAGTGTTCCTGTGCTTTCTGTTAAAATTGGTGATCATTGCTATTATGGTTTATGTGATATTGGTGCTAGTTTTAGTGCTATTCCTTATGAGATTTACAAGGAAATTATGCATGAGATTGGTCCTTGTGAGCTTGAGGACATTGATGTGGTTATTCACCTTGCTAATAAGGAAACCATTTGCCCCATTGGCATTGTAAGAGATGTGGAGGTTCTCTGCGGTAAGATTAAGTTCCTGCTGATTTTCTAGTGCTTAATTCAGCAGCTAGCAAAACTTGTCCTATCATTTTTGGCAGACCTTTCTTGAACACTTGTGGAGCTATTATTGATTGTAAGAAGGAAAAGGTTTTAACTAAGTTTGATGGAGATTCTTATGAGTTTAACTTTTCCAAATTTGCTAAAGCTCCTTGTGAAAATAGTTTGCCTAATAAAGATTTCAGGATGGAACAACTTGCTTCTATTGATCCAGTCTATGACCTTGGACCTCTTTTTGGTGACTGTAAGTATGCTTATTCTGATGATAAAGTTGTTTCCAGTGACGGTTTCCAGTGCTACTGAAAGTTATTTTGAGAGAGGGAAACATGGTTTTATGCATCTCAATGATGTTAAGTTTCCCCGTTTTATGTTGAAAGCTTTGAAGTTGCATTTGTTTTGTCTTCCTATGCTAGTTGCTTTTTGTTTCAACAATTTGTTTTCTCATGATACTCCCATGCATAGGAAGTGGACTAGACTCGAATGTGTTGGTTATTTGCTTCTTGATGCTCTCTTTCACTTCAAATACATATGTCCTATGTGAGCATCTTTGAAGTTTCAAGCCTAACCTAAAGGCATTAAATAAAAGTACTTGTTGGGAGATAACCCAAGAGTTTTGTCGAGTCTTGGAAGTTATTACCTTAGTAATAACCGCTCCTTATCCTTTTTGTTTTGGTTTTTGTGTCAAGTCCAACTAATTTTGTGAAGTAGAGGAGTTGTGAAAAGTGGCTGTCCTAGGACAGATTTTTGTGCTGTAATGTAAAAATTCGTGAGGAAGCTCAGTACTTTGGATGGAGATGAATTTTTCTGATATTGTTCTCCAGGTTGTTACCCAACTTTATTTAGTTCTGCACTTTTTGATTTGAACAACAGAAGGTCTTCGAAAAAATTAATCTTTACATGTTGGTCTGTTTTGACAGATTTCTGCCATCATTTGCATTTGCCTCTTACAGAAGCTTTTGTTTTGATGGGTTTTCAGTTGAAGTGTGTACCCAAAGGTTTATTGTTTTTGTTTACACTAATGTTGTCATTGAGTATGTGCAAGGGTTTTGTATGAAGGATATTTTCAGGAGAAAGAGAAAAGGAATCTGCAGAGTTCGTCTTTGAATAGGTAAAAGTGGTGAAAACAGAAGGTTCGTGAAACTCAAATATTTTTATATTTTTGATGTTTTTAATACGTAAGGAAGACTACGAGACAGAACTGAAGAGGAAACAGAGTCCTAGGTGGACAAACCCACCCCAGGAGCGGTCCCAGACTGGTTGCGCCTGGAGGGAGTGTGCCACCCCCGAACTCCGTCTCCGCCTCGTTTCTATGTCAGTACCTTCCTTATGCATTGAAACTTCATAATATATAATCCCCCGGGTTCCCCGAGGTTCGTGCATCGTGTTCTCGTCTTGTTTTTATTTTGATCTGTTTCTATCAGGAAAATCTTCTCAAGTTTAGAGCGCCATGGCCTCCGCCAACGACAGAGGCAAGAAGCCCGTGGAGATAGAGTTGGAAGAATAAACTGCCGCAGGGACAAGGGGAAGGAAACCTACTTTTGTAGGAGCAATTAACACTGCAGATGCTTTTTCTCGTCACATGCAGGGAATCGTATCCTTCGGTCCAGAACTCATATACTGCCCTGAGGCAGCAGAAGCCCTTCGAACCACCAACGAGTTTTGTGTTAAGTACCGTGCTTTGAGGATGAAGGTGGATATGCTTCAAGAGGAGAATAACAGGCTTCGTAAGATGCTGGAATATTTTCTGACCCATGACAAGAGAACACCACCACAACCGAACGAGTAATTCGTCATCAGGTTTGGCATCCCCTTGGCTTGTTCCAAGCTTGGGGGAGTGTCGCGGTATCACCACCATTATCTTTTATCTTTTACCTTTTAGTGGATTCATATCTGTGGTAGAGAAGTTATCTTATAGTTTGGTTTGCATGTGGAAGTATCTCTCCTTTAGTTGATTATCTATGTATCCCTTGGTGTGAGTGCCTTTAATGAATATTAATGAGAAATCTCATCTTTTACTTTTTGCACTTCTTATTTTAGTTTGTAATCTCTATTATATGATGGATCTTGTTGATCAGTATTGGCACCACTTTGGGAGCATCAAGTGGATCTAAATTGGTTTTGGCAAACCGAGTTATGGTCAGTAGCAACAATTTTTGAGGTTTGAAAGAAAAAGAGAAAGAAAAAAGCTTACATGTATTTTGTATCATTTGTTTTCTTTCTTGTTGGCTCATAAGCTTAGTATTCTTTATTTAAGATCTTTTGTGTATTCAAGGAAGATTGCATGTTTGGCTTTATTACTTGTATGTTTGCTTGTTTCTTTCAACTCTCTTGCTTGCTACCCAGCCTTGCTAGCCAAAAACCTATTTTGAGAAGGCATGCTTCTCATGTTTCCAAATCCCTTTGAACCAAAACTTTTTCCACTTGTGTCCACCATATCTACCTAGTAGCTATTGCTATTCCAAGCAAATTCTCAAGCTTCATCTACCTTTCGAATTAAAAATTATTTTGTTATGACAAAACTAGTTAGTAAAGCTCTCATGAACTTGATGGCACACCTTATTTCCTGCCCCTAATAGACTTGAACCATTGTGAACATCAAAGTTGTATATGCTTGCATCTATACATTAGAATTAGCAGAACCGTTCTATCACGGGGAACATTTTCAACATCGCACTTGTACTCTGTACACAGTTGATATCGTGCTCTTTTGTCTATGGATATCAACAGTGTGAAATAAATAGGGAACTTGTAAGTCCATGGAGTCTGTATTCTATGTTAGATAAATGCCTAGGCCGCTAGCCTAAGCCATGCTTAATCATGGTGGAAACTTGCAGCATTACCATAGTGAGTCATCTATGAAGCATCCTCAATAAAAAGTTATGCACATAGTAAATAAAAAGATCGCTGAGATGCTCATTGTCTGCTTGCCTTGTCATTTTGGTTATGGGAAAGCTCTTGTACCATGTGCAAGGGGTACCCCGTTGGCAGTTCTCAATGATATTCAAATACTTACAATGACAAGAACTTGCCTATGACCAAAGTTGAGTAGCATGAGGAGTGTCCCTCATATTCAAGGGACTTGAGATTGCCAACTTATATTTTGTCAAGCATATACTCCATCCTTGTTCACTTTAACCATAATCATCTCAAGATGCCTATGGTAGGGGAAATGAGGGCTCAAAGCTAGTAAGTACCATAATCTTTTAGAAGCTCGTTATGAAGTGTAATCCCTGCTACCCTCTAAGAAGGGACCTTTCTCCCACTTCCAAAGTTGAGTCAGTAAACCTACTCCCTCTCTATCTCCAGCAAGCATTTGAGTTATTGTGTTTCAAGCATTCATTTGGTGATTTATTCAATCATGTTATTTATCTTCCTTGTTTGCACAAAACTCTTATCTATTGAGTATTACTTTGAAATCCTTCACTTGTGAAAAACCTTTTTGAGCAAAGAGTGCTCCTATTTTGAAACTTCTACAAAAAGCTTTTGCGAATCTGTTTGCCAGGTGTTCTCTGACCAAGAAAAAGTTTGCTAATTCCAATTATTATTTATCTTTATGCATCTCTATTGTGACTATTATACTTGGTTGCAAGCTAAGTTATATAATGGTGAGTTGCTTTATTCTATGAGTTGTGCAATGGTAAGTGTGATGCTTCTTGTTCGTATTCTTTTATCGACACTTCACTCCATAAACCTGTGGACATGTTTACTGAGCTCAGTTTTCTCTTGGGGACAAGCGAAGTCTAAGCTTGGGGGAGTTGTTATGACCAATTTGCATCATCATTCTATATCATAATTTACCTCTATTCATTGATATCTATCTTATTATGAGGTATTACTTATGTCTTTTCATCTGTTTATGCATGTTGGATGATTCTTGGAGGATGGACTGCCGGAGTCTGGATTCTGATGGAAAACAAGGCGTTTCGGTGCAATTTCGCGAAGATCAGAAAAATATGGAAACATATTATTTTACCAGAGGACGAAGGGAGCCAGAAGGAGGGACGAAGAAGGGCCGCAGGGGGCCCACACCCCCTAGGAACGGGCCCACCTAACCTCGCACCTAGGGCAGGTGTGGCCCACCTGCCCGGCCTCCGACTCCGTCCCTTCTCCTATATCTTCCCTACGGAACCCTAAGCCTCGTGGAGCCGCCACAAATAGATTTTCGCCGCCTCTGGGGGCGGAAAACACTAAGAGATAAAGATCTCTCCAGCAGACAGATTTTTGCTAGGGGAATTCCTTCCTGGAGAGGGGAGACCGTCGCCATCAACACCATCATCAAGCTAGGCTTCATCGGGATCATCATCCACACCATCATCTCCACCAGCACCATCATCACCACTCCGTCCTGCTGTAACAATTGTTTTGGATATTGCTTTAGTTCTTAGGGGAAACTTTCCCGGTGTTAATTACTATTGTAGTTTATGCTTGTGAGTGGAACCATTGGGTTATTGTTTATGTTCAGAATGTTATACATTATCATATCATCTTTGATCTTGATCCATATGATGTACTGTGAGTACTTCGTTTAGTTCTTGAGGACATGGGAGAAGTCATATTGTTAGTAGTGAATCTATGTTGAGTTATTATTCAATGGTTTAGTATTTAAGTTGTGCTATTCTTCTAGTGGTGTCATGTGAACGTCGACTACATGACACTTCACCATTTATGGGCATACGAGGATGCATTGTGTATTTGACTACTAATTGTGGGGTTACCGGAGTGACAGAAACCTGAACCCCCGTTAGGACACCTTTGCACAAGGGAGCGTAGGATCTTAGAGTTTAAGGTTGTGGTTAGATTTATATCTTAATTACTTTCCTATAGTTACGGATGTTTGCAGGGGGTTTAATCACAAGTATGTATTAGTCCTAGGAAGGGCGGTATGTTAGCACAGGTTCACCCACACAAGACTTACAACACCAAAGAAGAGTACTCAGCTATTTGAAGTGAAAGCACTTGACAGAATTCACATGTGTCCTCGAGAACGTTTGGTACTTATAAGTATTTCCTCTGGCTTGTCCTTTGCTAAGAAAGGATTGGGCCACTTGGTGCGTTTGCTTGTTGTCTTTATTACTTGCACCTTGTTTTGTTGCTTTATCAGAAAACCCCTAAAAATCCATTTGCTAAGTATTTATAGAGATTTCCTGCTCCATACCACTAGTCAACACCTTCTGCTCCTCGTTGGGATCGTCACTCCTATTTATCGAAAGTACTACGATACACCCCATATACTTGTGGGTCATCAGGAACCATTGGATTATTGTTTATGTTCAAATTGTTATCCATCACCATATCATCTTTGATCTTGATCCATATGATGTCTTATGAGTAGTTCGTTTAGTTCTTGAGGACATGGGAGAAGTCATGTTGTTAGTAGTGGATTTGTGTTGAGATATTATTCAATGGCTTAGTATTTAAGTTGTGGTGCTATTCTTCTAGTGGTGTCATGTGAACGTCGACTACATGATACTTCATCATTTATGGGCCTAGGGGATTGCATTGTGTATTTGGCTACTAATTGTGGGGTTGCCGGAGTGACAGAAACCCGAACCCCCGTTAGGACACCTTTGCACAAGGGAGCATAGGATCTCAGAGTTTAAGGTTGTGGTTAGGTTTATATCTTAATTGCTTTCCTGTAGTTGCGGATGCTTGCACGGGTTTTAATCACAAGTATGTATTAGTCCAACTAAGGTCGGTACATTAACACAGATTCACCCAAAAAACACTTACAACACCAACAAAGGGTACTCAGCTATTTGAAGCGAAAACACTTGACAGAATTCCCATGTGTCCTCGAGAATGTTTGGTCCTTATAAGTATTTCCACCGGCTTGTCCTTTGCTAAGAAAGGATTGGGTCACTTCCTTCATTTGTTTTTTGTCTTTATTAATTGCACTTTATTTCTTTGCTTTATCAGAAAACCCTAAAAATCCGTTTGCTAAGTATTTACAAATATTTCCTGCTCCATACCACTAGTCAACACCTTCTGCTCCGTGTTGGGATCGACACTCCTATTTATCGGAAGTACTACGATGCACCCCCTATACTTGTGGGTCATCATACCTTTCTTCCACCTTTATATTGAGTCTCCACCTTCTATCCTTAGGCACCAATTAAGAGAGCATAGTTGCCATTCTTAGTTATATGTGCATTGTCCCAAAACTTATTGATTGATTTATATTGTTGATAATGCTTGCTCATGAACTATTTGTATCTAGTCACTCTTATGAACTGTGAAGGTGTCCTATGCATTTATTTGCTACTCCATGAGGGACAAGATGAATTCCACTATGTTATGTTTTCTATATGTGTAACAAACAAACGTCTTTCAATGCGTTGTTATTCATGATTTTTGTTTGTAACCTTTCATGTTGCATGCGTAGTTACTTTGTCTTACTGTTAGAACTTCTTCTTTCATGCTCATGCTTAGAGTACTTTGATTCCATCTTTCAATGATTGCAAATGGTTTGACCTTGATTTTGATGGTGCATGTCACCTCAAAAATTATTCTTTTTATCACTTACCTACTCGAGGACGAGGAGGAGTTAAGCTTGGGAATGCTTGATACGTCGAAAACGTATCTATAATTTTTTATGTTCCATGCTTGTTTAGTATCTACTTTTCTTTGCTTTGCCTACACTTTGAGGTATTTTTATATGTTTTCTAGGACTAACCTATTAACAAGATGCCATAGTGCCAGTTGCCTGTTTCTTCTGTTTTTGGTTCCGTGGCATCATGTTAATAGGTTAGTACCAGAAAACATATAAAAACACCTCAAAGTGTAAACAAAGCAATGCAAAGTAGATACTAAACAAGCATGGAACATCAAAAATTATAGATACGTTTCTGACATATCATGGGCCATCTTCTGGAGCGCACTGAAATTCTGGATCCCAAGCCTTTGGTGCCAATGTCATGCTCTATCCTCGTGCTGCACTGACAGATAGACAGGCTGCGCAACTTTCAACATGATCTTGTACAGCTGATTCTGAGAGTGCGATACCTTGGCGAGGAGTCGATTGCTACGATCCCATAGTGACATGAAGCCACCACGGATGGAGGAGGGGTAGACGTTCTCATCGAGCTGTCCCAGGCTCACGATGCTCGTCTTGAGCCACGGGATGAGGTAGACGTCGGTGAGAGCACGATGCTCGTTACCACGGATGGCGATCAGCACGGTGCCCCGCCCCTTGATGTCGATGATCGAGTTATCCCCAAACCGAACCGTGCCCGTGACACGTTCGTCCAGGTCTGTGAAGACAGCGCGATTCCTTGTCATGTGATTGGACGCGCCGGTATCCAGTTACCACGGCTCGTCCACGGGCTCGTTCACATCGCCGAGGCGTACCCTGGCGCGCTCCTCATTGAGGAAGACATGGCCTTGGACATGCTCTGGTTCGACACCGGCGGGGCACAACTGTGCCATCATGAGTGTCGACTGGTCGTCATCGCCACCGTCCTCCTTGACAAGGTGGTCCTCTTCCCTCTTCATCTTGCGGCAGTCACGGGCCCAATGGCCTAGCTTGCCATAGTAGCAACACTCGTCATCGCGAGCTGCGCCACCGCCGGTGCCCTTGGCACCCCTATCACGGCCGCCATCGCGTGTGTGGCCCTTGTTCCTTCCTCCTTTGTTGGGAGAGCCTCCTCCGCCGCCAGAGCCAGAGGATCCGTCGTGCTTCATCCGAGCCTGCCACTACTCCTCAGTGAACAACAGCTTTCCGCTGGTGGCATCACCATTAGCTTCGTCCTCCTCATCATCCTCCTCATAGACCTTGAGACGACCAGTGAGTTCCTCGATCGACATTGTCTTGGTGTCGAGTAGACGCTCAATGGACCTGGACATCTGCTTGTAGCACTTGGGGACGGACCAGAGGAATTTAGTTTCACCATGTCATGATCGATCAGATCGCCAAGGACCTCCAGCTGCTAGACAATATCCTACAAGCGCAAACCAAATTCATCAACGGTCTCACCAGACCTGAATCGAAGGGCCTCGTAATCATTGCGCACGTTCTGCGCCTTGGAGGCGCAGACCCGATAGCCCCGATGTGCATCATCTTGATCGCGTCCCAGACCTCCTTCGCCGTCTTCTTGATGGCAAGCGAGGGAACCATCTGTAACACCCCAGTTTTAGTTAAATACCACTTAGGGTTTGTTTGTGCATCATGAGCATCATGCCTTAAATTGTGCATGCAAAAATAAATCAAAACCCTAATTCTCCCTCTCTCCTTGAAATTCATTCAAAAAGGTTTTGTATTTTGAAAACCCAAAATGTTTGGAGCCCAAATTACATAAAAGAGGCCTCACACTATTTTCATATATTTTACAAAAGCTTATAGTATTTTTGAAATACCCAAAATAGATTTCAAATGAAATTTACAAAGGAGAAAATAGAAGCAGGAATGGAAAAATGTTTGCAGGAAATAAAACAGCACCACATCCAAGCAGGCCGGCCCATTCCTTCCTCTCCCTACTATATGCTCCCTAGCGCGCAATCCTGCAGCCCATGTGTAACACCCTTGGTCACTCCGGACCGACGGCTGTCACTTCCGGCAGCTCAATAGGATCTCTAGAATAGCCCCATAGACCAACACTAGTCTTTTCTGCGCACTTTGTCCTCAGATATGCGCACCCGGTTACCCACTTCCTGGTCGGTCACCCATCCTAGAATTGCTCTAGGCCAAGCGCGCTTAACCTTAGAGTTCTTTTCGAATGAGCTTTCGGAAAAGAAGTTGCAACTTGTTGGTATGGGTTTCCTATCAATCCTATTGAGCCATGCGCCAGGGTCTCACACCATGCGCGGCCCATCTGGCCCATACCCCTTGCCCTCTCTGTTCGTCGTCTTCCTCGCCGCCTCCAAGCAGCTGTGTGGCCGTGCGGATGCCGCCCGACGCTGTCGCGATGCTCGCTGCTGCCGTTCTGCGTCTGCAAGAGGATAAGAAGGCCACCGAGTCCCTCCCTCTCCCCTCTGGTCTTATCGACTCCCCTTTCCCCTAGAGCTCTCCCATTCCTTCTTCTGTGAGCGAGCCTGAACCCTACTGGAGGTCGCTGATGAATCGCCGCCGTTAGCCACTGCCCCGAGCCTCGCCGTGAAGCTTGGAAGCTCCGCCTTCCTTGACTCGTTTGATTTCCCCAACCGCGTGAGCTGGTGTGTTCCTAGGCGTCTGAATTGAGCCCTCTTCCCGAGCTCTGGCCACCACCTCTGCTGCTGATTCCGGCCACCCCGGACCTCGCCGTCAAGTTTGTCGTGCTCCTGGCGAGCTTCTAAATCTCAAGGTGGCTCTGTTTGTCCGCTTGCTTGCCGTAGCCGTCGCGCGCCGTGTCTCTGCAAGATCCGCCGCTGCCGCTCGCCGTAGCCACCGCTCTGATGACCATTTAGCAGCGGTGCTGCCACTCGTATGCTCGCCTTGCTGCTTCGGTTTGAACGAAACCAACTACGCTGTCCCGCAAGCCCCTAGTCACCGTAGCCGTCGACCACTTGGGAGATCCCCATCGGGATGAAGTCATGCCGACGTAATCGTGACGCCCGCGCCCGCGGTCAACATAGTCAACCCGAGGTGGGTTCCACCCTGCCCACGTGGAGGCTGAGGTGGCCAAGGCCCCACCTGTCAGCCATAGAGGCTAGGCCCAGTGTAAAGAGATTAAACGCCCCCGCTGACGTCATAGTGACGCAGTAAATCATTTTAAATGGTTTAATAATTTCTAAAAATGATAAAATGTTGTAAATTCAATAACTAATTATTTATAAATCATAAAATATGTATAATATATCAAAATGTTCAGAAAATGAGATCTACATGTTTAAGACATAACCATGCATTAATCAACAACTTAAATGACAAGTATGATTAGAAGAACATAGTAACCCTCACAGATGCATATGTAGTTTCTCTGAATTAGGGTTTATACCCTCGGAACCCCAATTAGAATATCGAGCATGTTTTAGGGTTTTAATTCAATACAATTTAACTTGTCATATCATCATCCTTGCTTGAGTATTACATCGAGGCCATTGTTGATTGTTTCCCTTTCTTTTTGATGTTTGCTTCTTTCTGATAGAATACAATGTCGAGAGTGAGATTGAAGACCGAGATCAACACCGTCAAAGATCGAAGAACAATACTTGACCAACTGTAACCAAGTCAAGTTCCAGATGTCTGAAGATCTGCTTATTGGATATCAACAGGCAAAGGAAAGCATAGCCCCGCCATGATATAATCCTATGATTTCGAAAGCATTTCAATTCCTGCCATGATGCATACGATTCTACTATGGTCTTTTATCGATAGATAAAGTATCATATCTATTGCATTACTCCCCTTGAGCTTATATTACCTGATCCACTTCTCCTAGCATAGATTGGTTTGGCTTGTGTGCACTGCTAGAGCTTATATTTGTGTTCTGCTTAGCCATGCATAGCTATCAGTGCTGGTTCATCCAGATGATGTATCAGATGCAGAGAATCTAGTATGACAGGAGAACATGATGAGATGAGATCATAGGTGATATGAGATTAAACATGCTAAGGCTTGTATGGGAGGCCACAGTGGGATGTGGTTTTTCTAGTCCCATGATCGCCACCACTAGGACCCGAGTTCTTGCCTCTTGAACCAAGACGAGCGTATAACCACGCGGGGCTTGGGAACCCCTCGATTGACTAACTTTCCTAGTAGATTCCATGAGTCACATAGTTCGGGCGTTCCATTCGAAATGAATTCTAGATCTTCTCGAAGGCAGTGAAGAAGGTGCATTCATAATAGGTAGGTAAGCATGGCCGGGGTTGCTTGGGGTCGATGGAGCCCCTAGTGAACCAACCTTGACGAGGTTCGATCTCGTCAATGCCCATTCTTATGAGCTTGGGTTTTGGAGAATATGGGGGTGCTAGAGATTGCGGAATGGTTAATAGACAAGCAACCAAGGGACACGAGATTTACCCAGGTTTAGGCCCCTGGAGGGAAAACCCTAATCATGCTTGTCTGCTCTTGATTACGGCGGAACCGAAGGTTACATGGAGGCGCATATGCAATCTTGCGTGAAGGTGTGTATGCGGTCGAAAAAGGGATTGGCCTTCCTCGTCATGACCTCCTATCCATTATATAGAGTTAGGCAGGTCTCAGGCACAGATGGAGTCGGTTACAAGTTTAGGGTTTACCCCTTTGAATATTCTATCTGTTCTAGTCTTGCTCTCCAAGGATCCGAAGACGCCATGGGCTTGGGCCACCTGAAAATCTTCATGGGATGCGTATATTCTTGTGGGACTTCCTTGGTCTAGACCAGGTATGCTAATGTCGTGTACCCGTAGGGTATAACCATGTCAGTAGCCCCCGAGTGTTCAGTCGAATCGTAGATTCGACTGAGGACTCTTCAATCTTTCGAGTGTAGCTGCTTCTGCTCATCAGGAAAAGAATGATTTTAGTGTGTAGGGATTGTTGATGCGTGTTCCTGACTCTTCTGACGGATCAGGGTCAGTTAACTGCCTTAGGACAAAACAACACGATCTTATTTAGATTCGAGTCCCTAGACTCGAACCCGGAACAAATGCTGGCGTAATTCGACTCGGGCCATTGAGGTCTTACAGCAGTCGAAGCCTATTAGTTTTTGAATGATGTACCCAACGTTTCCATCAGGATTTTCATCGCGCTTGTTGGCACAGATTTTTACTAGTAGAGCGCAGTCAGGGGCGTTACCAGGCCATCAGATGGTATCTGTAGGTCTTATCTTTGCGTCGCGGACACAACATCCGAAATTTTATCACCGCGGCGGTGTTTCGGGTGGCCAAGGAGATTGCTTCTCACTTAGCGTTGCTTTGGGCAGAGTTGCCAGAAAGTTTTTTGCATTTTGAGCCGAAGGATCATAGTCGAAGAATTCATAGGGTGCGCGACCAGCGCTCCCTATGGGAGTAGCCCTCGAGTGTCTGTTCGAGTCGTAGACTCGAGCAGAGACTTTAACTCAGCCGTTGTTAGCTTCAGGTCTGTAGGACACGATTTTTTCGGATGCTTGAATCAATCCTCCCTATGGGAGTAGCCCCCAAGTCCGTAGTGGAGCCGTAGACTCGGTGTAGGACCCGGAGAATATATCATTGGTGTAATACCTTATTCGTGCCTCGGGTGTGCAGCCAGCGCTCCTGATAGGAGTAGCCCCCGAGTAGTTGCTCGAATCTTAGATTCGAGTGAGTACTTTTAGTTGTCAGCCGAAGATTTCTAATCGTTGCTAGTGTTGTTTAGATAACATCGGTGCTGACGATCGATGACCTCAAGTGTCTGCGGCGCCAGAGGTGACGTGACTGGACGAACGTGGGTTCCACTTTATGACTTGGAGTTGACTGGTCATGCGCGACATGGCGAGAATTACGTCGTCTCCTCGGTTTCTGTGCGTAGTGGATGGCGTGCGAGAGACAGTTCGCTACTGTGTTGACACGTGGATGGTAGGATATGATCCTGGTGTTAGGGCTTTCAGATGAACGGTCCCTGTTCATCATCTTCGTCCTTATAACTGTGGGGAAAACTATAGTTTGTTTTCACCCTTAGACATTTGCTTTTCACTGCCTCCAGTTCTTGAGCGTTTTCCTTTGCACGCTGGACGTTCTCCGATCGTTTCCTTCCTCCTTCTTACGCGCACACCGCCGCTGTCGACGCGCCGTGATGGGGAAATCGAAGAAGGCCTCCATCGTAGCGGGCACCAATGCTGCTGTCGGCGGCAAGAAAGGCACCGCCGCCGCTCGTGTCACCGAAGGTGGATGTCGGCGCACGGAAACGCGCGAGGGCGACCTGCGCAAGCTTCGTGATGCGGGTTTAATACCGCAGGATAAGGAGGTCGTCAAGATCCCCGGCGATGAGGTAACTCCCCGTCCACCCGCATGGTTTCGGGTGATGTTTGTTTCTTTTGTCCTGCGCGGCTTCTCGCTCCTAGTCCACGACTTTCTTCGTGGATTGTTGTTCTTCTATGGCATCCAACTCCACCATATTTCGCCCAATTCTCTTCTCCACATGGCCTGCTTCATTGCTTTTTGCGAGTGCTGGCTCGGTATCGAGCCGCACTTTGGCCTCTTTCGGAAGCTCTATTCGGTGAAGAGGCAATCTGGATCCGACGGAGTTTATCCGATTGGCGGCTGTGTCATTTTTCTTCGATCTACTATTCTTTTCTTCTCTTTCTCTATGTCTGAGTGCATCCAATACTGGCAGAGGAAGTGGTTTTATATCCGCGACTCCACAGTGGACGGGCAAACCTTTGGTCTTGCCCCTTTCGACTCCACCCAGGAGATCTTGAAGAAGAGATCCTGGAAGAATCATATCCTGGAGGGCGAGGTGAAGGAGGTAGAGGAGCTATACCGTCGGGTTGAGGCCTTCCAGGTGGTTGCGGAGAAAGAGGTGAATGGTGTGGACATCATCCGCACCTTCCTCAGACGTCGAGTGCAGCCGCTCCAGGAAGGGCGCATCCGATGTTCCTTTACTCTGGCCGCCACGACCCGACGAGAGTTTCGACTAAGGAGCTCTCTAGGGGGGACCTCGACAGAGTTCTTCGGCCACTGCTGAAGTACAAGTCCGACGAGGACCTTCCGGGGACGTCGCTGACGCCCCCGTTCAGTGCCGCGAGACTAGTTCCGCAGGTGTAGATTTGCGACGTGCGCGTAGTGCCTTATTTTCGAGTGCTTTTGTTTGTAATTGCTTGTACTGATCATTGATGTCTTCATTGTGCAGGAGCTCAAGGTGGCTGGCATGGTGCCTCCGCTAGCCGAGAGGTTTCCGATTGCGCCGGACAACGAAGTTGTGGACTCCGAGTCTGAGCTTCCACCGGCGCAGTCACCGACTGAGGAAGACCCTGAGGCGAGCGAGGGGCAGACCCGAAAGAGGGCACGGAGCTCGAGTGAATCTTCGGATGCCTCGACTCCACCGACGGCTAGGGACCCGTCATTCCTTGTCCGCCACAGCGGAGGTGACGGTGCTTCTTCCTCGCCTATTCCGGCCGTGCCTATGCGGGCTATGGCGCCGCAGCCGCCGGCCAAGAGGAAGAAGGAAGAGAAGAAAGGAAGGAGGGCGTTGCCCGTTTTTGACTTCAGCGACATGGACTCGTAAGTATCTTTGAATGCCTTTTGCTACTTTCTTGTCTTCTTGCTTTTGATTGGTGCTTTTCTTGCAGCCACTCCTCCGAGGGCTCTTTTAGTGAGGCCACTCAGGAAGCTGTGGGGGAGTCGAAACTGACGCCCCTCCCTCTTAGACGGTGTCCACCTCTAGGGGCATTACTCCGAACCCCTCTACGCAGGAGGCTCGAGTGATTGTCTCCCAAAAGACTACACCGGGACCTTCGGAGTCTCCGTCTGAGCATGTAAGTTATTTTCTCTCTTGATATAGGGGGAGCCCACATGCCTATTTTTCAGATGATCTATTGATCTTGCTTCCTTTCTGTGTGTCTCGGGGGGAGCCCCCGAGCATTTTTTCATGTGTTTGATGTCTTACTTAGTTTCTTGGGCGCAGCCCCCGAGCCCTTTTTGTGATACTTTGTTTCTTCTCGCAGCCTTTTGTGCACAGTGCTAACCTGCTTGTGCAGCAGCACCTGGCACTGGAGGCCAGCATGCGGCAGCTTCGAGGTGCATGTTGAATTGATCCTGTTCTTTTTCGCCTGTTCGCTAGCTTGTGTAGCTCATGCATGTTCTTGTTGCTTTTTCAGATGAGAATAATACTGCCCTCTGCGAGCTTGATGCTCTCAAAAAGAGCCTTGGGTGAGCGGAGAAGAAGGCCAAGGATGCCGTTGGGGCGAAGGAGCGCCTCGAGCAGGAGTTAGCTGACGCAGCCGCGGCTAAGGAGCACCTATAGCGGGAAGCTACGGATTGCGAGGAGCAGCTCACCACTGTCGCGGCTTCGCGTGAGAAGGAGGTGGCCGAGAAGCTGATGGATACTGCCAAGGCCGTTTCGGGTGAGTATTTTTGCCTATCTTTTCTTTTTCGGCTGCTTTGTCTCCCTTCCCTTATTCAATTCCTGCTTTGTATTTTGCTCTAGATTCCTCGGGCATTGAGTTTGATCGCATTGCCTTGGAGCACAGGAGTGCTCTGGACGATGCCGTCGCGACGGTCGAAGACCGCTGCGGTACTGCCGCTGGCTCCCTTGCCAAGGCCAAGGAGATCCTCGGGCGCTTATACAAGGAGCTCGTTCCCAAGGGCATTTCCCTTGAGGATGTAGATTCTTTGGCGGATGCGCCTGCGGCCTACAAGCGCAAACAAAAGGGCATCGGCTCTTCCATGGGACTGGCTATGTCCATGGCATCCGGGGCAGAGCTGGATCTTCATCAGGTCACGTCTCAGATTCCCACGGCTCCTGACGGTTCCGAGGTAGCCTTCGCTCTCTACGCTTCTCGCTGTAAGCGCTATGGGCCAATGATCATTGACCTTCTGGCAGAGTATGCGGCGAAGCAGCATGAGGACGTCAAGAGCAGGCACTCTGGCTCCGAGGCCACTCAGGATGCGGCTGCTTAGGCTTTGTCACTGTAGTTTTAGGATAGTTGTCTTCTTATTTTTGTTGTAATATCTGACGAACATTTTCCATGTGCCATGCAGTGGCCTTTTGTTGTATATAAATGATCCTTCGAGCTATTGCTCAGTCATGTGTTGTTCATACTCTTGTCTGTTTTCCTTTAGGAACCTTCGGGTGAGAACCCCGTCGATACTTCGTCTGCTCCGCAACCACGACCATCTTTGGATGATGCGTCGCAGCTTGTTTTTCTTCGTGACCGCGTCCGCGGTCTTGAGAAGGAGATACTTGGTGTCCGAGGTCATGCGGATGTGTGGAAGTCGAAGGCGTAGCGGGCTACCACCAGTGAGGAGTATCTGATGGGGGAGCTCCGGCAGTTGGCCGAGCAGCTGCAATGTAAGTTTCTTCGAGCTGCTGCTCGTTTTGGATGTGCCGGGTTGGTGAGTCATCGTGATCTGTATTTACTGCAGGTGCCAACCTTGTTCCGAGGGAGGATAAGGAGCGTGTTGCAGTTCAGATCAACTGCTTGACCCAGCAGGATATGGAAGCCGGAGGCTTTTTCTGCATGGATCGCGACCGGGCTATGGTCCTTGCGACTGTGCAGGATCGTGCTCACCAGGTGTCGCCAGTGCTGAGGCATGTGAAGACTTCTCTGGCGTCGATTCTGCACGTCATGTTTCCCCTTGATGAAGCGTCGTCGACTCTCTGGGTTTGATGGCGAAGTTTCGAGACATGCGTCACATCAGGGAGTTGGTGCGGCACCAGTTGGTTGCGGGGGTGAAGGCCGCCCTTTCCCTTGTGCGGCTGCATCACCCTAATGTTAATATTGCGGATGTGGCGGCTAGGCCGCCTCCTTGGCCAGATGGTGGCCTATGGGATATCGCCCGCACTACGCGGCTGTTAGTCAGTATGCTGAAGAGATTGTAGATCTTTTTGAGCATCATGCGCAGGTGATCCTTCAGCATAGGTAGGTCCTATAAAAAGATAGATGTAAAACTTGTATGTATTTCGACTGGGCGTGTTGTGCCCTTTATTGTAAAGGTTAATTGTATTAGCACGTGGTGCTTGGTTGTATGCATGCCCTTTTCGTTAGCCTGACGTGATCAACTACTCAGGTGTACATGCGTTATCCTTAGTCGACGAAGTCGTTAGGTGAGGGGGAGCCCCCGAGTGTGTTGTAACAGAAAGAAATGTGAGGAAAAGATAAATTTTTGGGCGAGACGCTTAGCTTTATTCATATCGTAATGAGGAGGTACATTGTTCGGCTGAGTGGCCTTGACTGAGTAGCCTTATTGAAAGTAATAAGGGGGATAGCTAGGGGTAGAAGCGTCGCAGTTGTGCGACGTTCCATGGATTGGAGTATGCGATTCCAGACTCCATGTGCTTGAGGCGGTAGGCGCCACCTGGGATGACTTCGGTGACGACGTATGGTCCTTCCCAGGGTGTCTCGAGCTTTTTCGGCCGCTCTTGCTTGAGTCTTAAGACGAGGTCTCCTTCGACGAAGGACCTTGGGCGCAGCCGACGGCTGTGATAGTTGCGGAGGCTCTGCTGGTAGACCGCCGAGCGAGCCGCAACGATGCCGTGTGCCTCGTCGAGTGTGTCGACGGTGTCTTCGAGTGCGGCCGTTGATTCGGCTTCGCTATAGGCGACGACCCATGGGGCCTTATGGCATACTTCCGCAGGCAACATGGCTTCGGCTCCGTGCACCACGAAGAAGGGCGTGCAGCCAGTTGAGCTGTTTGACGTTGTGCGCAAGCTCTAGAGGACGGAGGGTAGCTCTTCTGCCCAGGCTCCCGCAAGCTGTTCGAGTGGGCTGAGTAGGCGTTTCTTGATGCCTCCTCCTACGAGGCCGTTGGCCTTTTTGACCTGCCCGTTGGTTTGCGGGTGTGCCACGGAGGCATATGATATGTTGATCCCGAGGCCTTCGCAGAAGTCCTGGAATTCTTTGGAGATAAAGTTCGACCCGTTGTCTGTGATGATGCTGTGCGGCACGCCGAACCTATAGACTATGGATTCGAAGAACTTCACGGCCGTTTTACCCTTTTGGTTGGTAACGGGCATGGATTCGATCCACTTGGTGAACTTGTCGACTGCGACCAGGAGGTAGACGTGGCCTCCTTTCGAGGACTTGGGCAGTTTGCCGATCATGTCGAGGCCCCATTGGGCGAAGGGCCAGGCCAGAGGTATGGGCCTGAGCTCCGATCCTGGTGCGTGCGGTTTATCTGCGAACCTCTGACAGCCGTTGCACCTTCGGACAATGTCCTTGGCATCATTCATGGCCGTTGGCCAGTAGAACCTAGCTCGTAGATCTTTGGCGACGAGGGCGCGGTTTCCCGCGTGATGGTCACAGATGCCCTCGTGGATATCTTGGAGGATGGTTTTTCCATCACCGATGGTGACGCACCTTTGGAGTACACCTGAAATGCTGCGCTTGTATAACTCGCTATTGATGATGGTGAAGGACTTGGACCGTCGAGATATGCGAAGGGCATCTGTCAGGTCATCAGGAAGTTCCCTGTTTATCAGGTACCGAAGGTACAGTTGCATCCATGTTTCCTTGATTGCCATGACCTGCATTAGGTTAACCAACGCGACCTCCGTGTCGAGTTTTTCGGGTCCTTCCTGTCCTTCGGGTAGCGCATCCCCCGAGTGCTCTTCTTCTTCGGACGATCCCTTGGGGAAATTTCTTTTAATGGAGGGCACGCAGATTTGTTCGAGGAACACACCTGGTGGCACCCGTGCGCAGGTGGATCCAATGTTGGCGAGTCTATCAGCTTCCTCGTTGCTTTACCTTCCAACGTGCCGAAGCTCGCAGCCGTCGAAGTCTACGCGATCATGTTAGAGGTGTGTGCGTCACACTCGTCCATCGTCTGCTGGACAACGAGGTTTGAGTCACTGTAGATGACAAGGCGCGTTGCGCCGCAGATCTTGGCCATCCTCATGCCGTGGATGAGGGCCTCGTATTCGTCGTCATTGTTGGAGACCTGAAATTTCATCCGGAGGATGTATTTCATCTTCTCGCCCTGCGGGGATGTCAGTATGACTCCGGCTCCTGCTCCAGCTTCGCGCTTGGATCCGTCAAAGTGCATAGTCCATGACTGCGTCATATCCGGGGTGTCTGGCAGCTGTAGCTCCATCCAGTGGACGAGGAAGTCCGGTAGGACCTAAGATTTGATCGCGTGGCGCTTCTCGTAGAGGGGACAACTCGATGCCCCATAGGGCTACGCGTCATGTAGCTTCCGGGTTGTTCAGGATGCTGTTCAAAGGTGTCTTATTGATGACCATCACCTGATGCTCCTGGAAGTAGTGGATCAGCCGACGGGCTATCATGAACACGCCATAGGCAAGTTTTTGGTAGTGATGGTACCTCTGTTTTGTTGGTGTCAATACCTTGTTGAGGTAGTAGATTGGGCGTTGGACCCCATGGGTTTGCCATCTTCAGGTCGTTCGACCACGAGCACAGTGCTGACCACCTGATGCGTGGCTGCTATGTATAGCAACAAAGGCTCACGTTCCTTTGGTGTGACCAGGATGAGCGAGGTGGAGAGCAGCCGCTTCAGATCTTCGAATGCGTCGTATGCTTTGGGTGTCCACTCGAATTTTTCTTCTTTGCGTAGCAGCTAGTAGAAAGGCAGGGCCTTTTCACCCATGTGGCTGATGAATCTGCGTCATATTCGGGTATAACCATGTCAAACCTCACCTCAAATCTCTAGGGAACGGTTCGGGATTTGACCCGTTATGGCGGAACCATCCTTAGGGCGTGACTCATGGTCTCGGCGAAAGCAAGGTAAAGGTCGTGTCTAACCACCCTCTGTCGGCCTTCCAATGAAGAGGGCTAATGATTCTGACATTAAGAGTCGGTTAGTACGTGTGGGTAAAGTTGTACACTCCTGCAGGGTAATAATATTTTTGAAAAGCTGTGTTCACAGTTATGAACGACTTGGGAATGGATGTGATGATCATAGAGAACTTTAACCTAATCATAAAACTTGGTAGTTCAACGTGTTCTTAAGGATGCTTCCTCATTGGTACAAGGGGATGATTCTAGATAGGGTTCAGATGATGATGACTTGGTGGATCTCAAAAGATGATGATCAATACTTTGGAGATGTCGCTCTCTTATCCCCTTTTAAAATACTCTGATTAGACGAACTTCTTCTCACTCTTGTTTTATAAACAAAGATGGTTTTATGCAAAACATCTCCACCAGCCATAAGTCTTCCGGAATACACCCTGTACTCACCCTTGCTTTGTTGATACTTTTGTAGTAGAGTAAGTGTTCCCCTGAAGACGACTTCCGTATAACATCGACACCGACGAGTATCTTGGGGTTCTCGGCCAGCAGCCTGGAATCTTTGGGCTGGGACGTCATCGTTATGCTTCAGGCCTCTTAGGACATTTGTTAAGTTCGCTATACTTAATAGCATAACTATCCTTTCGTTTTTTGATGTTTGTGGCCAGTGACCTCTGCTTGTAATATTTTGATTCTATGCTCGGTTATGAGCTTGTTGTAATAATTTTTGTGTCGTAGGGTCACTGATGTGTTACCGATTCTTCAATGGATATCCTCGAGCTCAAGGTTAAGCTTATGTTAGACAGAGGTCTGGTATTTGTTTAGCCCTGATCCTGGGGTGTCACGGGTTTTGATATCAGAGCAGTACCGACCATAGGAAAACCTTGCTATTGGTCGATGTTGAGTCTAGTGTTTGTGAAAACTATTTTAAAAGTTGAAAAGTATTTGCGAAAACTCTAGTGTTCTTCTTTTTCTTCTTATGAAGTTTCGTTCTAACTCTGGGTTATCTTACCTTGTATTGACTTTGAAAAGTTTTGATATCTCTTCTAGTCTTTCAAAGCTTAGGTTCCTTCTAGGCATGTCGTTTCTTAACCAGTTTTGACTTAGTCTTGAGTTCTCTAGAGTCATGTGTGTTGTGAGTTCCTTGTTTTCCCTTGGTCTTATTCAGATGAGATATTCCTTCCCATCATAATCTCTCTGTGTTATGGATCCTACAATATAATGATCCACAATGTTCTTTTCTAGGCTTAGAGGTTCCTTTCGTCTCGTGTGCCTCCTTTTTGTTTGCTTGGGTACTTCAGAAGTTGTTTCTTCTCTTGGCAGCTACCTTGTGATTACTATCTTGTAGTGTACGTTATGTCACTCAAATAGTAGTTACTCCTTTCTCGGATTTTAACCCTTGGACTTGAATAAAAGATCCCCAATTATGTTGGATTCTAGTGTTCTGAATCTTGTACATGAAGTTGACCTTTAAACTAAGATTCGTTCCTTTGACCCATGTCAATAATGTTCACACATTACCTCAGGATGGCTGGTACTACAATTCCAGTCTTCAAGCTTGTGGTCTTTGTCGCGATTGAATTATGACAACTAAGGACTTTCCCTGCCACATTGCTACGGCAGATGTTCTTTAATAGAACCAAATAGATCATGGCAAGAGTACTCCTCATGAGTATCGCATCTATACTCGTGACTCTGCCACACCTTTTCCCTTCTTTGCATTGGTTTTCGGAAAGTTGTTGACTTATGCATCCACATCACATAACTATATCATTCTACCAACATGTCTCTTTCAATTCCTACAGGTTCTACTTGTCCCAATTATCCATGTTATAGAGACTATTTCATCCTCTTATTAATTGAGTGTCTAATATGTTTACTCTTCTACTCATTCTTTTGGACATGCATATGAATCTATTACTTTCATAATTTTGTTCTTTGATTAATTCTGGACATACATATGTATATACACATGTACACTAGAAGGAATTGATAGGAATAGGTATCATGGTAAATAGTTTGCTTGATCAATAGAAATGAGTAGTTTCAAATGTATCCATCGAGATTCCAAAGATCATGTATCTATCAAATGTACGAATTTATATAATTATTTAGAGGCCTAATAATGCTAGTTATGCTTAATACTAATTTTAGCATAATACTAAAGATATATTTAAGCATTTTTAAATAGGGGGGCCATTGCCCCCCTTCCCTTAACTCAGCGAAACTTTGCAACTTTAAACTATGGGCTTTTGTTGTCGTGTTTCCCTAGGGCCCCAAAATTTATGGACCGGCTCTGACCACATCTTCGCCACCATAGACGGCATCATCGGCTCCTTCGCCTTCAGGGAGAACTATGCCACGGAGCAGTTCGTCGTGGTGCTGAACGAGAGCACGGTCATGCTCAACAGCTTCTTCGCGGAGGACTTCTTCCCCGGCGCCTACGTGCGACTAATGGACCGAGTTACGGGGATCAAGTCCCGTCGGGAGAGGGTCTTCAGGAAGCTCGATGGCTTCTTCGAACAGGTCGCTGACCAGTAGGAGGATCCTGGACGTAGATGCCGCCATGTCGCTGATCTTCCCATCATACACATCCAGCGCCTCACCGTCCTCCATGACCATCCGATCGAAGTCGCTGCGGAGTGTGGACAGCCGAGCCACCCTGACACGAACCGCGCCGACGAACCGCGCCTTGAGGCTCGCCCACACCTCCGTCGTCGTCTTCTTCAACAATACCTGCAGCAGGATGTCCTCCGCGAGCGCACCAAGCAGGTACGCCCTCACCGTCTTGTTTTTCTTCGGATCGACCGCCACCGTCGAGTCGGCCGGAACCACCACCTCCCAGACGCCCTGTGTGTCAAGGTTGGCCTCGACCTTGATCGCCCAGATGGTGTAGTTGTCGCCGGTGAGCACCGGACAGGAGAGCGACACCGCTCTCCCCCAGCTCGTCCGTGCGCAACCAACGCCATCGCCTCGCTCTGATATCACTTGACGTTGCTAGCACTAGCTAGCTCACTTTCTCATAGGCACGGAAGGAGATAGAAGAAGGAGACAATGCTCAAACAGCCGAGCTCCTTTTTTTTCTTTTCTATAAACAAGCATTGCAACTAACACAGGGATTACATCCGGTTTTATAGCCTGGGCGACACACAACACCCACGCAAGCCACGCTAACCACGCGCATGCTCTGGCGCACGATCACGCTCACATCGCGCACGCCCCTGGCGACCCGGTCTCCTCTAACGTGAGCCACTGCTCATCCGTACAAGACTTGGGCGTCTTCCACTGCGCCCGCTGCATCCGTCTCCGTCGCGCATACTATGGGAGAACCCAGACTAAACCAGCAACTAGACCCGACCTAAACCAAAACGGTGAACACCAACGCGAGCACAGACACACGCGTCACCGGACACACACGCACGCACGCGCCGGACACAAATATCGCGGTTTATTTGCTAACATACCAGGGATCATGTCAAAGCCATGCTCATGGTAAGCGTTCTTGTGATCCATCTACCTAGATTCATGACACCAAACTGTATTGATTGAAGTTGAAATAACTAGTACTCTTTTCAAAACACTTTCGTGGGCGGCAACCACACGAGCTCGGTGACTATAAGCTGGGCAATGGCGGAGCTGATTCGGCACCCGAGGGTGCTCAAGAAAGTGCAGGACGAGATCAGGCTAGCTGCTGGAGGCAGGAAAGAGCGAGTACAGCACGAGGACATGCCCAGCCTCAAAGTACCTGAGGATGGTGGTGAAGGAGACTCTTCGGCTGCATCCCCCGGCGACGCTGCTCCTCCCCAGGGAGACCACACGGCGAATCCAGGTCGCCCGACACAGCATCCCAGCCAAGACGAAGGTCATCGTGAACGCCTGGGCGATCGGCAGGGACCCCAGCGTGTGGAAGGATCCGGATGAGTTTAACCCGGACCGGTTTCAGGACACCGACATCGACTTCAACCGGACTCATTTCCAGCTGCTGCCGTTCGGGTCGGGCCGCCGAATCTGCCCAGGCTTGGCCATGGGCGTGGCCAACATAGAGTTCATCTTGGCAAACTTGCTTTACTTCTTCGACTGGGAGCTCCCGGCCGGAGAGAGGACCCAGGATGTGGACATGGAGGAGGAAGGGGCACTCACCTTCCGAAAGAAGACGCCGCTCCTGCTGGTGCCAACCAAGTACGATGCGTCTTACTGACGTGATTGACATCAAGATCATGTTGGGCAGGCTTTAACTATTTGCTTTGCGTTTCTTTGTTGTTGTTTTTGTGAAATTCCACCAAATAAAAATCATCAATAGCACTACAAAGATGCCTAAAAGTAATAAAAATTATAAATAGGTTAGTAGACCACATATCGACAACTACAAACACTAGCGCAAGCCGAAGTCGCGTCTCTGTCTTTGCCCTTTATCACTGGAGCTGGCAAAACTTGTCGTAGTAGAGTTTGTTGTAGTAGACAGACGGGAAGTCGTCTTGCTCACATCAAATGTTCATAATGTTTCATATTTTTATTGTATGTTTTTCAAAATTTTCTCATAACGGACAAGCGCGACAAAGCGCGCTTTAATGATCAAGTGTATTCTAAAGATGGCATATTTGAAGAACGGACGGTGCACACGAGACCACTTGGCGAGAGCACCGGCGCTCAGGTGCCAAAGCAGTTTTTAGAAAACCCGCAAAAAAAAGCAGTTTTCAGAACGAATGCCTAAATTAATTAGGCCTTGTTCGGTTAATCCCGCTAAGTCATGGATTGACTTAGATTGTGGCTTAATCCATGTCATCCAGCCCGGCGAGATAAATTTTTCAGCCCAACCAAATTTAGATCTTCGTTTATATACTAGCACTATTCTTTTCCAATCCAATCCGGTCCATTTACACTGTCTCAGTCTAGAAAAAATTAATCGTCAACCGGCTCGTGGAATGATTTCCACGACGTGGACAGAGCGAGCTAAGCCAAAACGTCAACACCGACGTGGGGATTCACCTGGCATAATCGAACACGTATGAATGTATGATTTCAAGGCGTTACCAAGGATTAGCCTAATATGGATCTGATGGTACGGGATCAACCAAATCCAAGACTGGATTGGTTCCACGTGTGGTTTGATTCCTCCACAAAATGAACGGGACCTTAGAGAAGAGTGTCGCTGAGACAAGGAGGGATGGGATAGGAAGTGCATGGAACAGGACAACACCACCGAGATATCAAATCCTACAAGAGATGCTACAGCAGCACCCTGGACCTACGGGGGTTAGTCGGAACTAACTGCACCGGTAACACGTGTAACACGGGTGTTCACCTGAGTACGTGCTCAGCCACGATATTTTTTTTTAAAGCCCCAGCCGGCCGGGGCCTCAAGCAAAAAGCAGCTCCACACAATGGGAGCTTCTCAGATAGTGGAGCTATGGCCGCAGTTTCCCGCGACCACCATTCTTCTAGTCATCCTCCCACTCGTCTCCTTCCTCGTGCATCGGAGCTGGAAGTACAGGCCCGGCGCTAAGCTGTTCCCACCAGGGCCCTGGTGCCTGCCCATGGTAGGCAACCTGCACCAGATTGGCCCACTGCCGCACCGAAGCCTGTCGGCGCTGGCGAGGCGGCACGGGCCAGTGATGACGGTGTGGCTTGGCACCGTTCCGGCGGTGGTGCTGTCGTCGCCGGAGGCTGCGCGGGAGGCCCTCAGGACACACGACGCGGACTGCTGTAGCCGGCCCCCCTCGGCGGGGCCACGGCTGCTCTCGTACGGCTACAAGGACGTGGCCTTCTCCCCCTACAGCGACCACGTCCGCGAGATGCGCAAGATCTTCATCCTCGAGCTGCTCAGCCGCCGCCGCGTGCAGGCCGCCTGCTACGCGCGCGATGTGCATGTGGACAAGCTCGTCAGGGACCTCACGAGCACGGGCGCAAACCCGGTGCCGATCGCTGACCACATCTTTGCCACCGTGGACGGCATCATCGGCTCCTTCGCGTTCGGGGAGAACTACGCCACGGAGCAGTTCAAGGGGCAGTTCGTCGCGGTGCTGAACGAGAGCACGGCCATGCTCGGCAGCTTCTCCGCGGAGGACTTCTTCCCCGGCGCCTACGGCCGACTGGTGGACCGAGTTACGGGGATCAAGGCCCGTCGGGAGAGGGTCTTCAGAAAGCTCGATGGCTTCTTTGAACAGGTCGTCGACCAGTACGAGGATCCTAGCCGTAGAAAGCCTGCACACGACAACGACGGCTGCGCCTCCGTGCTCGTGCAAGAGCTTGTCGACATGTGGAAGAACGGGAGCGACTTTACGAGGGATCATGTCAAAGCCATGCTCATGGTAAGTGTTATTGTGATCCATCTAGGAGTATATTGATTGATGTTGAAATAACTAGTACTCTTTTCAGAACACTTTCGTGGGCGGCAACCACACGAGCTCGGTGACTATAAGCTGGGCAATGGCGGAGCTGATTCGGCACCCGAGGGTGCTCAAGAAAGTGCAGGACGAGATCAGGCTAGCTGCTGGAGGCAGGAAAGAGCGAGTACAGCACGAGGACATGCCCAGCCTCAAGTACCTGAGGATGGTGGTGAAGGAGACTCTTCGGCTGCATCCCCCGGCGACGCTGCTCGTCCCCAGGGAGACCACACGGCGAATCCAGGTCGCCGGACACAGCATCCCAGCCAAGACGAAGGTCATCGTGAACGCGTGGGCGATCGGCAGGGACCCCAGCGTGTGGAAGGATCCGGAGGAGTTTAACCCGGACCGGTTTCAGGACGCCGACATCGACTTCAACGGGACTCATTTCCAGCTGCTGCCGTTCGGGTCGGGCCGCCGGATCTGCCCAGGCTTGGCCATGGGCGTGGCCAACATAGAGTTCATCTTGGCAAACTTGCTTCACTGCTTCGACTGGGAGCTCCCGGACGGAGTGAGGACCCAGGATGTGGACATGGAGGAGACAGGGGCACTCACCTTCAGAAAGAAGACGCCGCTGCTGCTGGTGCCAACCAAGTACGATGCGTGCGTGTCCCTGACGTGATTGGCGCATCAAGATCATGTTGGGCTGGCTTTAACTATTTGCTTTGCGTTCCTTTGTTGTTGTTTTGTGAAATAGCACTACAAAGATGCCTAAAAGTACCCCCTCCAGTCCACATTAGTTGATTCAACTTTGTCTAGATTCATATGTATCTAGTTAAGTATCTAGTCTAGATGTATCCATATTTAGACAAAGTTGAGCAACTAATAGGGTTCGGAGGGAGTAATAAAAAATTTAAATAGGTTATTAGACCATGTATCGAGAGCGCGGATTTCCCCAGCGTAAGTTGGGGCCCAGCACCATCTGTGTCGTCTGTTTGTTGGAGAGTCATGTGAAGTCAACACGGTCATCGTCCGCTAAACATTTGTATTTAGACCCTCATGTTTTTTTGGATTTAACCCTTGTTCAGGAGAGAGCATGACCACCCAGCCCCAAACCAAAGTCAATAGGAACACGTCGTTCTCCTCCAGATCTGGATCAGGGACCTCTCCACCCCCGTCTCCTCCTCCCCAATCTTCCTTCTTGCCGGTGGCTGCCCCAAGACCACGTGTTGCTGTCGCACCATGGCCATGGAGAAACACAAGTCATACACCTCTCTGGCTCCTCCTCCTCCTCCTACACCTCTCTAGCTCGACCACAAGTCCTCGTCGCGACTTCCTGCACCGAGCGGCCATGGATCTTCCATGGTCAGGGCACACACGGTGAGCTGCCCCCCTCCCCCTTGAGGGATCTGGACAAAGACCCCTTGGTTCTGGGATTTTTTGGGGTGGATCTAGGCATGGAGGTCTTGGATTGTGGCCTCCTCCATGTTTTTTTGGATTTTATGTTTGGGATCAATTCCTTCCCAAATTGATTTGTGGATATGCTTGGATCCGTGGCCTTCTCCGTGTATGGATCTTATTTATTCGGACATGTTTTTTGTTCTGTATCAAATGGGGTGTATACTACCTTGTATCTTGTAATTCCATGAAAACTTTTATGAATCTTGAATGTATCTCTACATTTTCTTTGATAAAATATGAATGATGCATTGTGTACGAATATTGTGTGAATCGTATGTATGAATATCGTTGGAATCTGGTGTACGAATATATGCCAGATCTTTACGTTTCCTTTGATAAACTACTCTGAATCTTACTTGGATCGTTGAATTTATGATGGGTCTTGTATGGATTTGCTATCAAATTGTAGTGAAATATGTATAGAAATTGTATGAATGTTCTTTGAAAAAAATTATATGAATCTTGTATGTGTCGTTGAATTTTTTATGGATTTTCTTTGAAACTAGAGTGAAACCTTCTAGATTTGATAATCTTCGGAAAAATTATATGAATCATATATGATTCTTTGAAGAAAGATATGGATAAATTTATTTGATAATATTTGGAAAAATTGTTGATTATTCCTGAAATTTTGCGAGAAAAATGAGGTAAAAAACAAACAGACATTATGCATGTATTTTGTGAAAAAATTATATGAATATCTCTTGGTAGAAACAAGTTTGTAAAATGTGTGAATCTTGTATGAAACTTCTGAATCTAGGATGAAACAAAGTAAGAGTGTTTAAATATTATTAAATAAAAAATATAAAAATAAAAATTATCAAATGAGATTGTTGAAAAAACAAATTATGCATGTTTCATTTTCAGAATAAAAAATGTACATAAAAAATTGTTGAATATTTCTGAAATTTTACGATAAAAATGAGGTGAAAAATAAACAGTAACGTGTAGAAGACTATAGATTGTGAGGGACAAACAAGCGACAAAAAAGAAGAATATCTGAAAATGCTAGGGGTTGGATAGAAAAACTGCAACATACCTAAAAGATGAGGTGGGAGGATTATTTTGTAAAACACATAGCACGAATCTCCAACAAATGGAGAGCAGAGATGGTGCCAAGGGCCCCTCCTACAGGGGGATTTCATTTCTCCACGTATCGACAATTACAGACACTAGCGCGAGCCGAAGCCGCGTCGCCGTTCTCGCCCCTCCATCACCGGAGCTGGCAAAATTTGTCATAGTAGAGCTTGATGTAATGGACAGACGGAAAGTCATCGTGCTCACATCAAAGCAACAACCATCACCAATAATGACAACCGTAGATCGAAAAAAATTGACCTGAAATCACATCAACAAAGACGAAAATGGATTGGATCCCATGAGTTTCGCCAACAAACAACTCCAAACGTCCTCCGTCCATGGTAAAAGCACCACTAAAATGAGAATAGAGTGAGGAGGACTTTACTCTGACTTCAGGATGTAGCGGTTTCCTAACGGCGGCTACGTACTGGTTTATTTGTTGCTTGTAGTAAGATCAACATGTCTATTTCTAAGATACACTCGATAGCGCCCTTTCCAATGTTTATCGATCAACCACTGTTGTTTTCAACTTCCCAGACTTACCTAGAATTTTAAAAGTAACTTTTATGATCATATTTCTTGGTTGTACTTTTGTTATGTTCTATACTTTAGCAGAGCTTCATATATTTTCTGGAACCATTTGGCTATTCTTTTGATTTTAATCAATTTGTACAATTCTGTTAATTTGTAAATTTTCCTAATTAAGTTGGTCCACATTAAAGTAGAATAGAAAGGTACACTGAGCATAATACAAAGAAACCTAGGGCGTGTTTCGATGCCGACGACAACTTTTTTGAGCACTAGTGGGCCAAATTTTGCATGTTTGCACTCGGGAAAATTGATTTTTGTGGATATCGCACAGGTTGTCGAGTGTATTTGCCGACTATAAGACTAGGAGACACTCGACAAACAGCCCCCGCTCGGCAAAATAGTGAAAATACAATCGGCAAACAAACAATCCCTACTCGACAAAATATGACACTCGGTAAACTCCAAAAATACACTAAACTGCGATAGTCGGCAAACAGAAAGAACATGTGGACGCCTTTGCCACAATATGATGGCTCGGTGGCCCTTGTTGAGTGTCCCATCACAGACACTTGGCAAACAATTGAAGATTTCCTGCTTTCTTCTCCTAGCGAAAGGAAGGTCTTCTGTCAACCTGCAAGACAAAAATCAACATCTGCCGAGTGTGTTAATACCCGGGAAAGGGCTTGTAGTCGAGTAGTTCATTGTAATGTGGCTAAAATTATCCAAGTGAGTCCATATTGTGCACAAGTGTGCATATTTGGAATGTCAAACAATTTTGTTTTTAATTAATTATTCATTTTCTAAGGTTCAAAAATGGCTTTTAACAACTCAGAAAAATGGAAAACTCACGCACAATGTCATTTTATGCTACCTAGTTACAAGGAAAATAACAAATATGAACTATAAAAATTATTCTAAAAACTCTTCACATAATTAAGCTAACCACGTACAAAGTAGCATTGTTTTTAAGGGAAACTAGTAAGTATGCACGTGGAATGCATGTCTTATAATTTATGCATGATTAAAACATCTGCCTAACTATGGGAGTGCGCTGTGTGCGTGTAACACACGATCAATACATGTATTTACATAAAATACATGATCACATTAATATATAATAATTAGTTACAAAAATATTTAAAAAACAATAACTAAGCAACATTATCTACTAATTATTCTTTGACGATGTTTCACTCTTGAAGGTCCATCTATTATGCGCTCTATAATGCTAGGCTCCATGTTTGGTATACTTTTAGAGCCTCGTTCCCTTCCTACTTCAAAATATGAACCAAAAATCTCCTCCTCGGTTCAATGCCATCCTACATATTCGGTATACAACATTAGTATAAAAAGCATGTGCATCATATATACACATATGAGCATGGTATAAATACTCACACCAGGTATTGAAAAATCTAGCGCCCTCCATCGTGCAATGAGTGCATGAGATTAAAGACCAAATAACCCAACATAGGACTGCATGTATAACATGTTACATTGTGCGTCAAATGAATCAATTAAAATTGCAACTCATTTACAAGATTCATACTTGTATGAGTTTGTCGGGACAACAGGAACTTTGCATCCCCATTTATAGATATCATGCTTCAATGCAGGGTTTGCATCTTGGAGGGCAAGATTTAGATTGTTGACCATAATATTCTTCTCCAAAATAGGTATTGGAAGTGGGTTAAAAATAGAGACCACTTCTTTTATCCAAGACAAATAATAGGAATATACCAAGGCAATGAAATCTGCAACAACGCAATCACTCAGAAATACATCAATCATTAAGACGAAATAAACCACTCTTATGAAGAATTAAAATCTTACTATATTGCATTCTAATATATAGTACTATCTATCAAGCCAACTCTCAAACAACTATGCCAACCTAGAAACTGAGACAACGACTAAAATAACAATAAGAAAATATTAATAATATGAAGTAAAATGTACATGTGAGTATATTAACTTACACAAAATTTCAGATCCATGTAGTGAACTTGAGTGTCTCTAACAAGCCGGATGTCGTGGCACGCCTAGTATCAGCACCACCATATTAAAAGAATCAACAACTATGTATTTATTATTCTTTAGTTATCTTAAATTTATACTAATAGAATAAGGATTAGAACTTTTCACCCATTCTCTCCTGCAAAATCGGAAACATGTCAACTACAATTATATAAGAGTAATTTTGTAGAAAACAAAATGAACTGAAAAATATGGCTTACTCCAGTGAAGTGGCATAATCAACCATGCTAATGCACAAGCAAAGTTCATATATTAATTCATCGTCAGTTGGATCAGTAATCGGTAAAATGACAAATGATTACGAGATGGGCTCAACTTCTGATGATGTGTTCAATGTTTTGAATTGTTAAGGGTGTATCCACAATCATACAAGTCATGGGATGTGCGGAGTTTTCCTTGCGTTTATACTTTTCATAGTCTTCTATATTATCATAATACAATTCCGAATCCACCAAAATGATAGCTAATTTGTTTCTAAAATGTGTCATATGAGCTTACATAGTAAGAGTAGTCACCAGAGTTACTTTTTAAATAATGCAACATAGTATAATAAGTATTAAGATACGTAGCAAAAATATACCTATTCAAGAGTGTCAGATAAAATATCTCCTCTAAAATACTCCATGAAATTTAACATCCAAACACCACACGATAACCTGCTTGATTAATATATTTTTTAAGATATAGTTTTATACAAATATCATTATCAATAAAACACAATGACCATAATGACCTTTTTTAACTCGAGACCTTCCCGCCTCCCTCATGGATGATACTTGTAAAGGAAAATCATTTTTATTTAAAAAAGAATTTAATAATCATCAAATGATCCTACTTCGAAAGAAAAGGAAAACTTTTTCGAAACTCCTATAATTTCTTTAGCAAAGCTTGTATGATAGGCAGAAGAAAACGGATCTAAAAATGGTAAAATAAAATGGTATCCAAAATAAAACTCACTGTGGGGCTAACACGCAACACAGCATGTCACTATCCCCACACCAGCCACACTCTCTCACAAGTAAAAAAATCCACATCCCCACTCACTTCCCGCACCTCCGTTGCCGCTGGCGACTGGACCCCTACTCCCCTGCCCCCCCCCCCCCCCGACGTTGTTTGGAGACTAGGTGACACTCGCTGAAGTCCAGGACTCCAGGTGACCTAGTGGGAGGAGCAATAGAGCTGGAGGGGACGACATCGTCTTAGTCGGGTTCGCTCCGTGGCCACAACCATCGGCGTTCGATTGCTCAGCATAGGGATCTGCCATGCCACATGCATTCGTACGCAACCTGATGATGTCGGGATGCAAATATGTTGGAATATGTGAAAATAAACTAAAAAGTTCATGTATGCATTTTACATCCATCAACATCCCCTAGCTTAACCTATCCTTGTCCTCGAGCATAAAGGTGATAAAACGAAACATGGACTTTGGAGTTTGTTGTTTATGTTGAATATCATAATTCATGATCATTGCTACACAAAGTTAAGTATTCATCCTTTAAAACATGACACCAGGCAATTACCTTATAAAGTGACAATTCTCATAAACCTCATCTATGCTTACCAATATGTCAATTCTTGTATAAAAACAAATGCAGAAGTGTTATGGACCATTAAGCATGCAAAGTGCAAGTGAAAGTGCATTGTGTGTTGTGCTACTTTGGTATTTAGAATCATAAATATTTCTCATATATGTGGACACTTGAAGAAGTAGAAAGTAAGAAAGGACTGAACGTGTACACGTGATATTTAGCTTTTAGACACTACCCCTTAAATTTATGCATGAATCATAGTACAACACCAGTGTTTGGTTTCGTTGCCCCTCTACTCTCTGATTCTTTTGGCATTTTTATTTTTGGACTCTTTTTGCTTATTTCCTCTCAGTACTTATATATTGTGACCGGATAAACATTTTTAACAACTTTGCATGCATACTCGCTCTCTCACCTTTGATAAATTTCTTGATGGGTTTGTGCCCTTATCATAGCGGTACCACTCCCACGTGGAGGGTTTTTGCCCTCATCTTTTGGAAGGGTGCTGTCAACACCCGGATTTTTAATCCCAGATGCTTGTTATGCCATACATCGTAATCCCAGGATTGGATACCATAGTACATCATCCATTACAACTGTACATAAGTTCTTACACCAATAGGGATCTCATGATTCAGTTCTTAATACAAGATCAAGCAGCAGAATACGTAATAATAACGGTAGCGTAGGCGAAGATCCATCTTCGGGGTCACAGGAAATGCTGATGATGGGAGATGATCCTAGTTGTCGTGACCTTCCTGGGGTCCATCCTCCAGGTACTCCTCTTCATAGTCTGGCCATGGGAATAGCCAGGGACAAAGTCATGAGTACTCTTTAAGTACTCGCAAACTAATACTAACAAGGGAAACAGGTTTTTGATAATAGGACACTAGGCTCTAGGGTTGTTTTGCAAAATCCAGATTTATCTCTACTAAGTTTAGAAGCAACGAATGCTAGTTGAAGTTTTATAACACCTAAATGGGAACTTGTATTTCATATCACAACCCTGTTGTGGTCAAGTCAAAGTCTCAATTCATTTCACAAGTTATTTTGAAAAGTCTGACGGGGGAACAGTATGGCCACTCCAACTTTCCATAACCGCGGACGCGGCTATTCGAATAGTTTGACACTCTGCAGAGATTGTACACTTTCACCACAACATTCGATACATCCGTCAGGAACAAATACTGAATTCACCATACTCAGTATGCGGATAATCAATCCTAACCTTTCAATTACACGCCCTAGTATAAGCACCTCTCCTGTGAGTTGAGCCTCCCATCCATGACCAACTGTCATCTTGGGTACTGCACAGGTGGACCATCTTTACAAGGTAGCCTCATCTCAGACCTTGGCCGTGAGGGAAATAATACTAAGGTATATAAGTTTCCAGTCAAGCCCTACCCAATCTTCGGGTATTGTGGTTGTACGATAAAATTGGAATGGTATCGCATCCAGACAACCATCAGTTTTATAAAGGGCTAAGGCTCATGCCTCAACATTTTCATCACCAAAATCATCAAGTGTTCAGAAACACATGTCCCAAAACATTTCAATAGAATGATCCATCATTCAAAGGTATTCATAACCATTTTTCCACCAAGTATTCCCATCTAAAGTTGATCAAGTTTTATGCTTAGCACTAGCATCTACAGGTGGGGGTAAGCATTAATGAGGGGTGGTAAACTAGTGGAGTTTTAACTAAGTTCAGTCTCATGCCTTAGGATGACATCAAGATTATCTAGCTTAGGCCAAATTTTATGCTCTTTATGCAATCTTCACATATATCTTTCTAGAATCTACAAGTCACTTAAGTAAACTCCAAGTAATAGCTTTGATAAAGAAATAAAATAGAAAGCTTGTAAATAAAACTAGGATTGGGTATCATCAAATATGTCTAACCAAGCATGCTTAGTGCATTGCATAGGTTATCTAACTTTCATAATTGCAAGTGTTAGCTTGCCTTGAGCAGAGCAGTGGTTGAATTTCTCCTCGGCTTCTTCTTCGTAGAATCCTCCTTCCTCCTCGTATCCTTGGTCGGTACTAGCGTCTATAATTAAATACGAGGTACACAATCACCAAACAATACTTAACTACTTGCAATCATCACACACAAGGGTCCTATAGATGATCTAACATCATCTCTAACATTACAAGATTAAGGCTTGGTTTAATTCGTTTTATTTTTAGAAAAGTAATTTCTACTCCTTGAAAAACTACTTAAGATTTAATATTCTCCAAACCAAACATGGGACATGTTGACACATGTCATCACCACATATTTTAGTACATGAGAATATGATTTAAAATGGTGTCACAATTTAATAAGGTTTTACCCTTTTATTTTAATTAAATAAAGTGACTAGAAATGCCTATGTAGCATTCTTTTATTACTTGAACATTATTTCTGCAAGTAAACCTATATATTTTTATATATTCTGAAAGGTATGGTTAAATGTGATTTTTGAGAGTTGGAATCAACTCAAAAGCTATTATGGTTTAAGTTTGAAAAATGTTTGAATGCAGAAAAGCTTCTGCCTTGTTATTTTTACCATGGGTGATCTATAGATCCAAATGACTTGAATCCAACGGGCTTGGATTCACATTCCCAGACCTTTCTAACAAAATTAGTTTTATTCAATTTGGTGCACTGAATCGACCTGGGTTGATTTTTGAAATTGGGTATAGAATTGTGTTTGAAATTAAATGGAAAAGGTTTAATTCAAATAACTGGGTTGAGCGGGAAAAGTTAACGGGCCGGCCTGCTAAGCGTAGCGCTTCCACGGGCTGCTTAAGTGGCTGTTCCCACTCGTCAGTGAGACAGGAGGGTGCAAAGCGGTATGTGGCGATGTGGGGCGTTTGATCTAGTTCTAATCCAACGGCTGAGAGACATCGTCGACGTTGGGCAACGCCAGCGAGACAGAAACATAGCACGGCCAGTGGGGGTTGCTGGGGGCTCACCGGGGTGCAGGCGAGGGTCGGCGAGGCGGGCGAACGACGAAGTCGACGACGGCGAACTTGTGGGTCGCGATACCCTGGGTGGACGAAATCGATGGCGCCCTTCTTCTCCAGAGGCGGCGGGCTCCGGTTAAATTCCGGCGATGCACTGCTCGCCTTGCTCCGGGACTGAGGTGGGGTGGTTCTGGGTGAGAGAGGAGTGGAATGGTGTGAAGAATTCGAGTGGGGGAATCCTCTATTTATAGTCTCGACGGTGAGACCAAACGGCATGGGCGGGCGACGGTGGCGACATGGCTACGGGCTGCTAGAGGCATGGCCGGCGGTGGTGAAAGGGCATGTATGCCCCCATGTGTGGTTTTGGTAATTAATGACAATCTCTATGGACTAATTTGTAAATTGAGTTTCACTTGTAGGTTTGTCCATTGGCATCGCTTGGGCCATGTGTTGGTCTCAAGGTTGGAAGATGAAGAAATGTCCAAGGGCTTTGTGCCCATTGGAATCATGAAGAAAGAAGGAGCTTGAAGGTCGATCAAGGCATGTGCAAGGAGTTGCATCAAGATGGATCAACCTCAAGTAAGGATGAAGAAGGACGAGCTCAAGATGCGCCATCTCTAGAAGATCTCATGCTTGAAGCTTGCCATCCTCGTGCTCATGGAATGATGAAGAAAAGTTCAAAGAAGAGGTTTCCCCATGGAGTATGGGGGAGCATTTTGCAAGTCTTCATCAAGCAAGAGCGAGCAAGAGCAAACAAGAAAGGTGTTCCCACTATAGAAGAACAAGACGGTCTACATCAAGTTCAAGTGGGACGCTCAAGGCAAAGGTATGTTGATAGGGCTTCTCTTTTTCCGGTCTCGTGTTGTTAGTTGGGAGACCGGGTTTAGGATAGATAGTCGTACTATCAAGAGGGGCTCTCAAGCGGGTGTCTCGTTTGCATCGTTCGGAGAGAGCTCAAACCTTTGCATTCATAGCATCATCTTTCTTGGTTGTTATTTGGTTCTTGTCCATGAGAGGATCTAGAGCTTGTGGTCATCATCATAACAAGCTCTAGTTCATCATCTAAGGATTTCACTTGCATATCTTATTGCGGTTTTTGATCTTGCGAGTTTTCCGGCTCCACACCTTGGGGGATACTTCACATATATATTTATGATATTTTCTCCCAAGGTGATACCCAATATTTCGTCGTTATCTTTCCAACAAAATTGGTTTCATCCCGTTTGGAGTTCGGATACAAAAGTTATTGCGTTTCTGGTTTTCTGGGTTCTGGAATTTCCCTGACCGGAAGTTCCGGCTTCCCACCGGAAGTTCCGCTAGGGCATCTTTGCCGCCGAAAGTTTCGATGGAAGTTTCGGGCCTTCTTCCGCTCACGCTCAGTAACCTTCTGTTTTGAAGCGTTCTATTTGCCGGATCTTTGTCAGAACTTGCTCGGAAGTTCACCGGAACTTTCGGTCTGTTTTGACCGGAACTTCCGGTTGCGCTTCTAGAGCGGGCGTCAACGGTCTGATGACCGTTGGAGCCAGGCTGGGCGGAACTTCCGCCCCAGAGCCAGAAGTTCCGGCAATGATTCGTTTTTTCAGTTTCTCACTCCGCAGTTTTCGTCTGTTGGTTGGGTGCCACCGGAACTTCCGGCCTCCCACCAGAAGTTCCGGCCTGGTGTCGCAAATGCCCATAACGGGCAGATCTGGGAGCCCTTTAAAAGGGGCTCCTCTTCCCCTTCGTGGGTACTAGCTTTTCTTCTTGGTTCTTGGCTTTCTCTCTCTCCTCCATTGTCAACCTTGAAGAAGCTTTCCCTCTCCCTTTCCCCTCCTATGATTCTTGCATCTTTTTGAGGGATTTGAGAGAGGAGATCTAGATCTACAATACCCCCAAGTCAAATCCCTTCTTTGTGAAGGAATCATTGGGATCTAGATCTTGGAGAGTTTTGTGTTCTCCTCTGTAGCATCCCAGTTGTCTAACACCTGTAATGCTACTTGATATAGTAATAAAAGGGCCACTTCCTACATATAATTGTTGCATCATCATCATGTCATGTTCATGTCATCATGCCACCTTGCATTTGAGCATCATACAAAAACCCTTTTGTTTTGGTTCTTATCTCATATGCATTAATATTTGTATTTGTCTCTTGATATTGTATTTGGTTCTTGATATATTGTTAAATGCCCAAGTTGATTTGGGGGCATATCTCTTATTGACTCCACCACCTTTTCTTCACCACCTTATAATTCCACCATCCAATTAATATGATCTTGGCATTTTAACTGAGTTTACTTCTAGCTCATGTGGGTTGGGTGGATTCCACTCATAATCTTTTGCTTGGCCTTATTCCAACTTTGGAGGATGCAAATAAATAAATGCCATGAGATATTGTTTTGTTTTCACAGGATAAGACCTAGCATTTAATGCATTTGCATGGGCCATGCAAGAACCACCTCATCTCTTTCCCTCTGTTTTGTTTTCTTCAAGCCTTGGTTCCATGTGAGGGTTCCCTACTTTTACAAATGTTTTCATCTATTTCTGCAAAACCCCATATCTTCATGTTCTTGGAAAATGCCCCTTTTGGCACATTCATAATTATGTATGTATGCATCAATCACCCCCCCTTTCTTTTGTCTCTCTTTTCTATCCTTTGGCCTTCCCTTTTCTCTGTTCAAAATCATCTGCTAGGTTCAACAGGTTTTGAAATAAAAAGGTTGGTTGAATTTGAAACATTCAAAACAAATGAAAATAAAAAGAAGAGGGAAAAAGAGAGAGAGAGGAGCAGCCGCAACATCCCAAGAGGAAGTAGCAGCCCATCAGACCAAACCTCCCCCGGCCCAACTCGCTTCCCGGCCCAAGACCCTTCACCCCGCCACCTGTTCTTCTTTCCTAGGCGCCTGACGCCGTTCTCAGCTTCCTCTCTCGCGGCAGAAGACGGAGAGCAGACGGAGCAGGTAGGCGTTGTGGCCGTGATCCTCGTCAGCCTCACGCCGCACTCGTGACCCCCCTCCTTTATCAACCCTGGTTCCTCTAGAACCCTAGCCTCCCCTCTCTGCATCCCGCGCCGCCACCCCATTCTTTCCTCCCCTTCGTACTCTGTCTCCCTCCCGTCGAAGTTCAGTGAGGGAAGCACCGAGGAGGAGAAGGAGTACCACTGTCGCCTCTTCGGAACTGCAGCAGGAGGAGCCGGAGCTGTCTGTCGCTGCCTGCTCATCTCCGTTGTGGCCGTGACCAAGCACGCCACCCCGTCGCCACCGCCTGACCAAATCCATCCGTCCCCTTCCCTGTTTTCCGCGGGAATCGAGCGAGGTAAGGACCCCCTCTCTTCTCCCCATCTTCCCGCCTCGCCTCCATCGCTTTGTTAGCGACGCCACCGCTGCGTTTCTTCCTTCCAGACGACGACCGCACTTGCGCCGCTAGCTCAGTAGCCCCTCCCCCGGCTGGGCCAATGAAACTTTTCGGGCACCCCTGATCGTGTTCTCCCGAGTACAGCCCTCCTCGCATGAAAGCTCTTGAACAACTTTTGTAGTCCCCGATCCCCTCCAACTTTGCTCCTTGTGGCATGTTCAAATTCCATAGGTTTCGTCGCCAACGTCCACCGAAGATCGGACGATATCACGGCGGCGCTGCCCTTTTCAGTCCGTCAGTCTCGAGCGCCTACTGTTACCTCTGTTCCTCGCCAGATCCCGACCTCTGTAGTCCTCCGTTGGCGAAACTCCAAACATAAAACTTGTAGCCTGATATTCCCTCTTCAACTTTGGTTTTTGTGTCTTGTGCAAAATCTCCACAGATTCCTCGCCATCTTCATTCAAAGTTCGGGCCAGCTAGCTGTTTTTCGCGAGTAAAAATACAGTTTCGTCAGTTAGCCCAGGACGCTTTTCTAAATAGGCCCCTAGACTATGTGCAGCTCAACCCACAACCCCTCGATGCCCACTCTTTTTGTAAAAAGGCACCCCGCTTTTCTAGATTCTCAACCCGCGGTACACCCCACCTTTGTCCCACGTGGCAGCCCAGCCAGCACCCTCGGGTCCCACCTGTCGGTGTCTAGGGCTAGGTTAGCCTGAGTATTAAAATGTTTTCTATTTTCTGAATTCAAATTCAAATTTTCAAATCTGTTTAAACCTAAATGAATTCATAACTTATTAATGGTTTGGAATTTGAATTCAAACCTTATATGAAAACTGTTTAGTTTTTGAATTATAATTCAAATCTTTAATCAAATATTTTCAGAATTAATTTAAATAGTCAACCTTTGACTTTGACCCTAATTATTAATTTTGACTATAAAATAAATTTAAATTCATAATTCCAAATAATACAAATAATATATGTTTTTGAATCAGAAAAATGTGAGGATTTCAAATATGCTATTCAAATTACCTTTTGCACATTTTAAATTCCAAGTTGATTAAATTACAACAAATGCCACTGGAACTTATTAAATTAATAACTTTTGATCTATAACTCCGAATTTAACAAATGATATGTCTAAAATGATCATTCGACGAGACCTTTCTGTTTATGCTATCCATGACTTCAATTGCAGCATGCATCATATAAATATATACTATACAGCAACTAATATGACAATAAAATGTGGCCAAACCTTAATAAAATGACTTATTCTTGTATACCACACCTCACCCATGCCATGCTACATTATTGCCATGCAACTTGTGCATCATTCATCATGGCATGATTGTTTGCTTGATGCATTTTACTCATATGCTTGCACTTTATTTATGTTGGCCCTTGTTTGTTTGGTTCTTCTTGAATAGACGCCGAAAGTGGGATATATCAAGAGAACCAGAGCACTACCAGATCCGTCTCTCGCTTCAACTGAGTTGCCAGCAAGCACTACCACACGCTTGCATACATACAAACCTATTGCCTCTATCTTATTCTTGCATCATTGAGTCGCGATTGCATTAAATTGAATCCCAAGTATTGCATAGCCTTTACTTTTAAACCCCACCAAGCTTGTTCCTCCATCCCATGAGCCATTACTAGGAGTTGTTTGAGCCATGCAGTCGAGAACAAAGATGTGTAGGGTATGTGAGAGTCCGTGGATAACGAGGTACCTAAACAACTTAACTCGAGTAGTAATGGGATAACTAATGAAAGTGGCACCGTGAGCAACATCTGCTATTTGGTTTTTCCTGCTCACTTGTGTCCCGTAAGACCCCGAGTACTTGATTCCTGTTCCTTGATTTATCGCTATCCACATCCGGAGGTATATGGGACCCCCTGGACCGAGCTTGATTCACATATTTCTTGGGGCCACAAACTAGTTTGAGGTTTTATTTACTATCCTGTACTTATGCCATGCTACTCTTTTATTTACGATTGCGAGGAGCACACTGTTTAGGTAAGCGGAGTGTTTTCGCGGTATCGACAAGCCCAGTCACACTTTCGGGTTCCCGGTCGTTTACATCCATTGTCGCAAACCTTGAGTCCGTCTCGGAGTCAGCTAACTTCGTTGCGGGTCTACTCAATGGGGTGGCCCCCTGAAATAATTCTGAATCTTGTGATTGCTTTGTCGTGAAGGCCTCGTTGGGTTTTGATTTGGTTTTTCCGAGGTCGATCGAGTGTGTGTTGCTATTTGTGCACCCCTGCAAGGTAAAACTTTCTGAAAGCCGTATCCGCGGTTATGGACGACTTGGAGCACAGTTTCTCGACCATAGACAAGCATAACTAAAGTACCGCTTTAATCTGACTAAGTAAATGACTAGTAAATAGTGCAATACTCATGGAATGGGTAATAAAATTGCCAACGGATGGGGGGTTGTTCGTCCGCTTCCTCGTTGGTAAGCGAGGAGGAGGATGGATCTGATGAAATTACTGTTATAACTGTTGTCTTTAATTCACGGACATCTGTCTATCATTGGTTAGGCGGATGGAAAGCGTTTACCTGTAGAACTGCTAGGGTTTATCTTTTGCTGCAATTGCGTTACCCCAGGTTGTGTCCCCTTTAGAGGCATTAAGACTTGCTGAGTACCCTTAGGGTCTCACACGATAAATTATTGGTTCAGATGAATGTACACTCGCGGATCTTTGGGTGGAAGAGGTGATGATGTGGGCAACGATCGTTCGGTGTAGAGATTCCGGAACGGGATCCGTGAGATCTGTGGGCGGATGTGCTTATTTCTATGGCATCTTATGCCGATTTGCTTCTTATCCGTACTCGGACTTTGTTTTGCCGCCCGCTTGATACTACGATGTGTGATGTATGAGGAATTATCCTAAAATATTATATCTATCTAGGTCATTTGAATCTTGCCGTATGGCGTTGCTATATTTCCTTTCTTTCTAGATGGAATGGCTCTGATGTACTTTTGTATGGTGGCTTGCATACATACTCATTTGTGTATGTAGTTGATCCCTTCGCCTGCCGATTACGCCGCCCATACAGGTCCCGTTGAGTTGGAAGTGGTTGGGACGGCCGAAAGGTCTACCCGTGAGTGGCTTTTGGGGCCCCACCGTACTATTTCAACCACTACCGCTCATCCGGGCTTGTATCTAGGAGCGTAATTCACCAAGGTAGTTACAATTGGTATCAGAGCCATCCGACCTTCGTGGTCTCAACCAAACGGTCGTTGTCGATCCTAGCAAATATTTTGGTAGTTATGTATACTAGGGAAAAACAAAACGCGAGTAGGACTGCTTCCACTTTTCTTCTTACCCACCCACCCACCCTTTTCGGTAAGGAAGTGTAATGTTTTCAATCCTCTTCTTAAAAGTTCAAACTAGGATTCACGTGTTCGGGTTCCGTAGTACCATAGGTTGTGTGTGTGTGTAATCCCTTGTCTATCTGTTGCATCCAAGTTGTTATCTAATCAGCCTTTGGTTATCAACTGGTACATTCCATACCGTGTGCTTTTGCAAACCGACGCAATCTGCCTTACTCTTTGTATCCGACGTTATCTTGTTTGGGGTGTTCGTTTCCGTAGTTACTAATCTTTAGGTTCAACGTGAGAAGAAGGGGTTAGGATATGTGTTCCACTTGTTCATGTGCGGAGTAATGATTTGAGTGCGGGATGGAGTCGCGACCATACCACTACTCTTATCATTCGCTTTCGTGTATTGAATCGGTAGAGTCACTAATCTTGATTCGTTAAGTAATTTTGCGCATCTATTGGTATTTTAATGCCGAAATTTGTGGAAAATTTTTCTTTGATATATTTGTGTACCACACTACTTTTCAGTCGTGTGCGATATGCTTAATATCTTCTAGGTGCTTTGAACTTTGTTGATATTTTAATATCATCTTAGTAAATTGTATCCTTTAATCTTGGTTAATTCCATCTTAGTACTATTTTGGATTATTATTATTCTCCATTATAGTACTGACTTGAGTTTTTATCAATCACAGGATGGCTCCACCACGCTGCATCGATGAGGACATACCACTGAACTAGGCTCATTGTCAAACATCGCCAATGCTTTGGCAATGCAAACAGAACCAACAGCTTTGAGGAAAGTGTTCGAGGAACGAGTTTGCTCCACTACCTCCACCTCCCAAGCGAGGAGACATCAAGAGCTTCCTGAAATTCAACCTCGCCAGTTTGATGTTTCGATCGACCACCGACGCCGGATGATTGGCTGCGTGAGATATCAAGGTTGCTCGAGGCTGGCGATGTTCCCGAGGTGAGGGTCAAGTGTGCTACTCACCTTCTGAAGGGAGATGCAACTCTCTGGTGGGAGAATTACTTGAAGGCAAGCTGCACGGGTTTTCATCCTACGTGGGAAAGGTTCACTGGAGCGTTCAAAGAGCAGTTTCTCTCAGAGATTGTAATGGAAAGGATGAAGGAAGCTTTTCTCAACCTGAAGCAAGGAAATGATAACGTCAACACCTACATCAGGAACTTCATGAATCTTTCTCGTTATGGTGGCGATGAGGTATCTGATGACAAGAAGAAGCAAAAGAGGTTCAGGCAAGGGCTCAATGCATCAATCAAGTATGCAATCACACATGCAAGGCCGGCATCTTTCCTGGAACTACAGCACACAGCTCTGCAAGAGGAAGCAAGCAGGCAAGTGTTTGAGGAGTCCAAGAAACACAACCGGGATGCATCAAGTTCTTCAGCTATGGCAGCTCCTTCTAAGCGGCGTGTCTGGGTTCCTAACACCCCACCGTCGCTCCCGGCTCCACCAAGACCTGCAAGTTACGCGTCAAGGCCACCAAACTTTACCATTGCGGCTCCCAGGGGCTACAACCACCACTACCCTGGAGCGCCTGGCGGAGTCCCTGGCTACGCAGCTCCACGTCCACATGGTGCTTGTTTCACATGTGGAGATCATGGACATCCCAACTGGAACTGTCCAATGAAGAACAAAGCTCTTCCTCCACCCCCGCCAAGATCTGCAGCAAGCTCTCCTATGGTTCGTGCACCACCACCTCGGGCTCTCAACATCAACACCAAGCCCGGGTCTACGGTTGCTCGTGCCAACTGTGTCAACGCCGCTCAAGCTGAGCATGCACCTGGAGTTGTGATGGGTATGCTTTCCATTAACTCAGTCCCTGCACGAGTTTTGTTTGATTCTGGTGCATCGCATTCGTTTGTTTCTATCAAGTTTGCAAGTGAGAATGGGCTAGCGTCGGATCCTCTTCTCAAGCGGTTAATGGTTCTTTCTCCTGGAGCAACAATGGCAGCTTCTAAAATCAGCCATGGCAATCAAATTGAGATTGGTGGCTCTTCGTTCTCGGCTTCCTTAATTGTTCTGGGCAATTCTGACATTGATGTCATCTTGGCCATGGATTGGTTGACAGCAAATGCAGCTGTGATTAATTGTGCTGAACGCTCGGTTTCTCTGAAGATTCCTGAAGGCCATATAGTCTTTTCTCCAAGTCTGACTCCTGTCCGACTTTTCTCTTTGGCGGCTGAATGATGATGTTATGGAAGCTATTCAGAGTGTACCGTGGTCTGTGAGTTCCGATGTCTTTCAAGAGTTGCGGGTATGCCTCCGGATCGTGAGGTTGAGTTTGTAATTGAGCTTGAACCTGGAACGGCTCCTATCTCCAAGCGGCCTTATAAAATGGGTCCTTCTGAGTTGGCTGAACTCAAACGACAACTTGATGAACAAGAGAAGTTGGGTTTCATTCAACACAGTACTTCTTCTTGGGGTAGCCCAACAATCTTTGTGAAGAAGCGTGACAGAACCGATAGACTTTGTGTTGACTACCGGGCTCTCAATGCTAAAACCATCAAGAACAAATATCCTCTCCCGCGGATTAATGATCTCTTCGATCGGCATTTGGAGTCGTGGTGTTCTCTAAGCTTGACTTGAGAAGTGGTTATCACCAAATCAAGATTCGCAAGGAAGATGTTCCTAAAACAGCTTTCACCACCCGCTATGGCTGTATGAGTACACGGTCATGTCTTTCGGTCTCACCAACGCACTGCCACCTTCTCGAGGCTCATGAACTCGGTTTCATGGAGTATCTTGATAAGTTCGTTGTGGTCTATCCGGATGACATCCTAGTCTATTCTAATTCAAAGGAAGAACATGAAGAACACCTTGTGTGTCCTAAACAAGCTTCGTGAGAACCGCTTGTATGCAAAGTTCTCAAAGTGTGAGTTTTGGCTGCAAGTGACCTATCTTGGTCATGTCATCTCGCCAAGGGCATTGCAGTCAACCCGAAACTGTGAAGACAATTGTTGAATGGCTTCCTCCTGTTAATGTCAAAGAAGTGCGAAGTTTTCTTGGTTTGGCTAGTTATTGCCGCCTGCTCGTTGAACTTTTCAAGATAGCGAAGCCTCTTACCGATCTCCTCAAGAAAGGCAAGAAGTATCTTTGGACTCGCATGTCAAGCAAGTTTTGAGACACTCAAAGAGAAGCTCACTTCCACACGGTCTTGGTTCCTCCGGATACATCTAAGCCTTTCCAGATATTCTGTGACGCCTCTTTGCAAGGATTGGGTGCGGTCCTTATGCAAGAGAAGCAAGTGGTTGCTTATGCCTCTCGACAGTTGAAGACGCATGAGATCAACTATCCCACACATGACCTCGAGCTCGCAGCAGTTGTCTTTGCTTTGAAGCTATGGAGGCACTACTTGCTTGGCAACCGATGTGAGATATTTTCTGACCACAAGAGTTTGAAGTATATCTTCACTCAGCCTGATCTCAACCTTCGGCAGAGGAGATGGATCGAAGCAATCAATGACTTTGATGTGACCATCAACTACACTCCGGGCAAAGCTAATGTCATGGCCGATGCTCTTAGCCGTAAAGCTTATGTCAACAACCTCATGATGGAAGAACAACAGCCTCTTTTGTGCGAGGAATTCCGTCAGCTCAACCTGGAAGTTGTGGAACAAGGGAATCTCCTGAACCTTCTGGCTACTCCTCTCTTGGAAGAAAAGATTCGCTCTCGTCAGCTGGGTGATCCGCACACCAAAAAGATCATCTCTAAACTTGAGCTTCCGAAGTATGAGTCCTTCCACGTGGATGATCAAGGCATGCTTTTCTTCGAACACCGAATGTTTGTACCAAACTACCCGGGTTTGAGAGAGCAAGTTCTCAAGGAGGCGCACGATTCGGTTCTTTCCATCCATCCTGGCAGCACAAAGATGTACATGGACTTGAAAACACAATATTGGTGGCCTGGTTTGAAAAGGTATTGTGCCAAGTATGTCTCGGAATGTGATGTCTGCCGCAGAGTGAAAGCTGTCCATCAGAAACCTTTCGGTCTTCTCCAGCCATTGAAACCTCCGGAATGGAAATGGGAGAAATTAGAGATGGACTTCATCACTGGCTTTCCAAGGTCACAGAAGGGCAACAATGCAATCTTTGTTGTCATCGACAGGCTTTCTAAAGTGGCTCATTTCTTCCCCGTCAAGGAAACAATTTCTGGAATTCAGTTGGCTGAGCTCTATATCCACAATTGTCTCTCTATGGGGTTCCGCTTGAGATCAGTTCGCACCGTGGAAGCATCTTCACCAAGTTCGGGAAAGTTTCCAAAATGCTTTGGGAACAAAGTTGAACTTCAGATCGCTACCACCCTCGATCGCAAGGACAAGTCGAAAGGATCAATCGACTGGAGGATATGCTTCGTGCTTGCGTCATCTCTTTGGCATGAAGTGGGAGGAATGTCTTCCTTATGCTGAATTCTCCTACAACAACAGCTTCCAGAAGAGTCTGAAGATGGCACCATTTGAGGCTCTCTATGGTCGCAAGTGCAGAACTCCGATTGGTTGGTCAGGTGCAGGAGAAAGAATCTGGTTTGGCCCTGACATTGTAACCCAAGCAGAGGAGAAGGTGCATATCATTCTTGAGAACCTGAAGATTGCTCAAAGTCGTCAGAAGAGCAATTATGACAGGAAACACACGGATATGGTGTATGCCCCTGGTGATCTCGTGTACCTTCGTGTCACTCCCATGAGAGGCACACACCGCTTTGGTATCAAAGGAAAGTTGGCTCCTAGATACATCGGTCCTTTCAAGATTCGTGGTAGAAGAGGAGAAGTTGCTTATGCACTTGAGCTTCCGGAAAAACTCAAAGTCCATGATGTTTTCCACATCTCTCAGCTCAAGAAGTGCTTCAAAGATCCCGGTAGGACCGTGGATCACGAGCTAATCGATCTCCAAGAAGACCTGTCTTATCAAGAACACCCCACCAAAATCCTTGAGACCGTAGAAAGAAGGACTCGCAACAAGTCCATCAAGTTCTGCAAGGTGCAGTGGTCACACCATTCTGTTGATGAAGCCACTTGGGAGCGTGAAGATGAACTCCGTGCCAACTATCCTACCCTCTTTGTGTCTTCTTCTTCTTCCTAGAATCTCGGGGCGAGATTCCTGTTTAGTGGGGGAGAGTTGTAGCATCCCAGTTGTCTAACACCTGTAATGCTACTTGATCTAGTAATAAAAGGGCCACTTCCTACATATAATTGTTGCATCATCATCATGTCATGTTCATGTCATCATGCCACCTTGCATTTGAGCATCATACAAAAACCCTTTTGTTTTGGTTCTTATCTCATATGCATTAATATTTGTATTTGTCTCTTGATATTGTATTTGGTTCTTGATATATTGTTAAATGCCCAAGTTGATTTGGGGGCATATCTCTTATTGACTCCACCACCTTTTATTCACCACCTTATAATTCCACCATCCAATTAATATGAGCTTGGCATTTTAACTGAGTTTACATCTAGCTCATGTGGGTTGGGTGGATTCCACTCATAATCTTTTGCTTGGCCTTATTCCAACTTTGGAGGATGCAAATAAATAAATGCCATGAGATATTGTTTTGTTTTCACAGGATAAGACCTAGCATTTAATGCATTTGCATGGGCCATGCAAGAACCACCTCATCTCTTTCCCTCTGCTTTGTTTTCTTCAAGCCTTGGTTCCATGTGAGGGTTCCCTACTTTTACAAATGTTTTCATCTATTTCTGCAAAACCCCATATCTTCATGTTCTTGGAAAATGCCCCTTTTGGCACATTCATAATTATGTATGTATGCATCAATCACCCCCCCTTTCTTTTGTCTCTCTTTTCTATCCTTTGGCCTTCCCTTTTCTCTGTTCCAAATCATCTGCTAGGTTCAACAGGTTTTGAAATAAAAAGGTTGGTTGAATTTGAAACATTCAAAACAAATGAAAATAAAAAGAAGAGGGAAAAAGAGAGAGAGAGGAGCAGCCGCAGCAGCCCAAGAGGAAGTAGCAGCCCATTAGACCAAACCTCCCCCGGCCCAACTCGCTTTTCCCCTGGCCCAGTACCCCTTCACCCTGCCGCGCCCCTGTTCTTCTTCCCTAGGCGCCTGACGCTGCTTCTCCTCTCTCATGACAGAAGACGGAGAGTGAGGCGTTGTGGCCGTGATCCTCGCCACCACGCCGCACTCGTGACCCCCCCTCCTTTATCAACCCTGGTTCCTCTGGAACCCTAGCCTCCCCTCTCTGCATCCAGTGCCGCCACCATTCTTTCCTCCCTTCAGACTTTGTCTCCTCCCCGTCAAGTTCGGAGGGAAGCACCGAGGAGGAGAAGGAGTATCACTGTCGCCTCTTCGGAACTGCAGCAGGAGGAGCCGGAGCTGTCTGTCGCTGCTTGCTCATCTCCGTTGTGGCCGTGACCAAGCACGCCACCCCGTCGCCACCGCCTGACCAAATCCATCCGTCCCCTTCCCTGTTTTCCGCGGGAATCGAGCGAGGTAAGGACCCCCTCTCTTCTCCCCATCTTCCCGCCTCGCCTCCATCGCTTTGTTAGCGACGCCACCGCTGCGTTTCTTCCTTCCAGACGACGACCGCACTTGCGCCGCTAGCTCAGGTAGCCCCCCTGTCCCCGACAGTTTCAGCGGAAACTTTTCGGGCACCCCCGCGATTCGTGTTCTCCCGGAGTACCTGGCCCTCCTCGCATGAAAGCTCTTGAACAACTTTTGTAGTCCCTGATCCCCTCCCCAACTTTGCTCCTTGTGGCATGTTCAAATTCCCATAGGTTTCGTCGCCAACGTCCACCGAAGATCGGACGATATCACGGCGGCGCTGCCCTTTTCAGTCCGTCAGTCTCGAGCGCCTACTGTTACCTCTGTTCCTCGCCAGATCCCGACCTCTGTAGTCCTCCGTTGGCGAAACTCCAAACATAAAACTTGTAGCCTGATATTCCCTCTTCAACTTTGGTTTTTGTGTCTTGTGCAAAATCTCCACAGATTCCTCGCCATCTTCATTCAAAGTTCGGGCCAGCTAGCTGTTTTTCGCGAGTAAAAATACAGTTTCGTCAGTTAGCCCAGGACGCTTTTCTAAATAGGCCCCTAGACTATGTGCAGCTCAACCCACAGCCCCTCGATGCCCACTCTTTTTGTAAAAAGGCACCCCGCTTTTCTAGATTCTCAACCCGCGGTACACCCCACCTTTGTCCCACGTGGCAGCCCAGCCAGCACCCTCGGGTCCCACCTGTCGGTGTCTAGGGCTAGGTTAGCCTGAGTATTAAAATGTTTTCTGTTTTCTGAATTCAAATTCAAATTTTCAAATCGCTTTTAAACCTAAATGAATTCATAACTTATTAATGGTTTGGAATTTGAATTCAAACCTTATATGAAAACTGTTTAGTTTTGAATTATAATTCAAATCTTTAATCAAATATTTTCAGAATTAATTTAAATAGTCAACCTTTGACTTTGACCCTAATTATTAATTTTGACTATAAAATAAATTTAAATTCATAATTCCAAATAATACAAATAATATATGTTTTTGAATCAGAAAAATGTGAGGATTTCAAATATGCTATTCAAATTACCTTTTGCACATTTTAAATTCCAAGTTGATTAAATTACAACAAATGCCACTGGAACTTATTAAATTAATAACTTTTGATCTATAACTCCGAATTTAACAAATGATATGTCTAAAATGATCAGCTCGACGAGACCTTTCTGTTTATGCTATCCATGACTTCAATTGCAGCATGCATCATATAAATATATACTATACAGCAACTAATATGACAATAAAATGTGGCCAAACCTTAATAAAATGACTTATTCTTGTATACCACACCTCACCCATGCCATGCTACATTATTGCCATGCAACTTGTGCATCATTCATCATGGCATGATTGTTTGCTTGATGCATTTTACTCATATGCTTGCGCACTTTATTTATGTTGGCCCTTGTTTGTTTGGTTCTTCTTCGAATAGACGCTGAGCAGGGGATATATCAAGAGAACCAGGAGCACTACCTGATCCGTCTCGCTTCAATCGAGTTGCTGTGCAAGCACTACCACCTGCTTGCATACATACAGTACCTATTGCCTCTATCTTATTCTTGCATCATTGAGACGCGATTGCATTAAATTGAATCCCAAGTATTGCATAGCCTTTACTTTTAAACCCCACCGAGCTTGTTCCTCCATCCCATGAGCCATTACTAGGGAGTTGTTTGAGCCATGCGAGTCGAGAACAACATGTGTAGGGTATGTGAGAGTCAGTGGATAACGAGGTACCTAAACAACTTAACACGAGTAGTAATGGGATAACTAATGAAAGTGGCACCGGTGAGCAACATCTGCTATTTGGTTTTTCCTGCTCACTTGTGTCCGTAAGACCCAGTACTTGATTCTGTTCCAAGATTATTCACGCTATCCACATCCGGAGGCTTATGGGACCCCACGAGCGAGCTTGATTGATCTTATTTCTTGGGGCCACAAACTAGTTTGAGGTTTTATTTACTATCCTGTACTTATGCCATGCTACTGTTTATTTACGATTGTGCGAGGAGCACACTCGCATGTTTAGGTAAGCGGAGTGTTTTCGCGGTATCGACAAGCCCACCACACTTCGGGTTCCCGGTCGTTACAACCATTGTCGCAAACCTTGAGTCCGTCTCGAGTCGGCTAACTTCGCTATGGTCTACTCAATGGGTGGCCCCGAAATAATTCTGAATCTGTGATTGCTTTGTCGTGAAGGCCTCGTTGGGTTTTGATTTGGTTTTCCGAGGTCGATCGAGTGTGTGTTGCTATTTGTGCACCCTGCAGGTAAAACTTTCGAAGCCGTGTCCGCGGTTATGGACGACTTGGAGCACAGTTTCTCGACCATAGACAAGCATAACTAAAGTACCGCTTTAATCTGACTAAGTAAATGACTAGTAAATAGTGCAATACTCATGGAATGGTTAATAAAATTGCCAACGGATGGGGGGTTGTTCGTCCGCTTCCTCGTTGGTAAGCGAGGAGGAGGATGGATCTGATGAAATTACTGTTATAACTGTTGTCTTTAATTCACGGACATCCGTCTATCATTGGTTAGGCGGATGGATAGCGTTTACCTGTAGAACTGCTAGGGTTTATCTTTTGCTGCAATTGTGTTACCCCAGGTTGTGTCCCCTTTAGAGGCATTAAGACTTGCTGAGTACCCTTAGGGTCTCACACGATAAATTATTGGTTCAGATGAATGTACACTCAGAGGATCTTTGGGTGGAAGAGGCGATGATGTGGGCAACGATCGTTCGTGTAGAGATTCCGGAACGGGATCCGTGAGATCTATGGGCGGATGTGCTTATTTCTATGGCATCTTATGCCGATTTGCTTCTTATCCGTACTCGGACTTTGTTTTGCCGCCCGCTTGATACTACGATGTGCGATGAGGAATTATCCTAAAATATTATATCTATCTAGGTCATTTGAATCTTGCCGTATGGCGTTGCTATATTTCCTTTCTTTCTAGATGGAATGGCTCTGATGTACTCTTGTATGGTGGCTTGCATACATACTCATTTGTGTATGTAGTTGATCCCTTCGCCTGCCGATTACGCCGCCCGTACAGGTCCCGTTGAGTTGGAAGTGGTTGGGACGGCCGAAAGGTCTACCCGTGAGTGGATTTTGGGGCCCCACCGTACTATTTCAACCACTACCGCTCATCCAGGCTTGTATCTAGGAGCGTAATTCACCGAGGTAGTTACATCCTCTTGTGTTCTTCCTCCCTTATTCCCCCAATAGCTTTTGTAGCTTTGTTGGAATTTGGGAGAGAAGGACTTGCCCTTGCATTTGGTGCATAGGTTTGAGTTCTACTCTTGTGTTCTTCCTCCCTTATTCCCCCAATAGATTTTGTAGCTTTGTTGGAATTTGGGGGAGAAGGACTTGCCTTTGCATTTGGTGCATAGGTTTGAGTTCTCCTCGGAGATTCGGCGAGTTCAAGCTTGTGAGCTTGTTTCTCTTGGGTTCCTTGGAACCCTAGACGGTTGTGTACTTGGCTTGTTGACCTTTTGTGGTCTTGTTGACCTTTTGTGGTCTTGTAGCCTTTTGTGGCGTTGTTGGCCTTTTGTGGCATTGTTGGCCTTTTTTGGCTTTGTTGTTGGGAGCCTCCAATTGAGTTGTGGAGTTAGCCCCAATCTTGTACGGGTTCGGTGACCGCCCTCAAGCGTCCCATAGTGGATCAAGTGCCCGCCTTTTGTGGTGCGCACTTGGGAGAATAGGATGAGCCTTTTGTGGCGTCGGTGAGTTGTGTGCTTCCGCATCCGGGGTGAGGCCTTGTGTGGCGTTGGGTGAGCATCGAGCCACCACACCTCGAGGTGAGCCATTTGTGGCGTTCGGAGAGCATTGCGCCATCGCACCTCTCCAACGGAGACGTATCTTCTTTGGAAGTGAACTTCGGGAAACAAATCTTCGTCTCCGCGTCCATCGGTTATCTCTCAACCGAACCCTTTACTTATGCACTTTACATTGTGATAGCCATCGTGCTTGAAGTATTTATACCTTGCTATCACCTTGTTGCTTGTATTGCTTAGCATAGGTTGTTGGTGCACCTAGGTGAACTTAGTGGCTAGGTTTTTGTGCTCAATAAATTAAACGTTAGTTTTATTCCGCATTTACTTGAGCCTAAACCGTAATTATTTTAAAAGCCTATTCACCCCCGCTCTAGGCAACTTCCTTTGTACTTTCAGGTGGCCATCGCTTGGTGGTCTCCTAGCGATGCTCTACGGCTTTAATGCGTTTGTAGGGGCGGTGCGGTTTGGTCTGGAACACACGACGCTCTGCGCGGCAGAGGCGGCGTCTTCGACGGCGAGCGGTGGCTGTGCGTCACGAGGCGGCGAACGGTTATGTCTGGCGGTCTCCTGGGTCGGTGGTGATCGTGTATGCACGTGGTGTGGGCGGCGCGCGGTCTGTGGGCTTCGGTCGAAGGTGGCGCTCTGGCGCATGCTCGGCACGGTTGGCAGAGGCACGGGCGCGGCGTTCCTAGGTGCTCTGGTCGGTGTCTTCGAGGCAGGGATGGTCGAGAGGGGGCGGTGAGGCATGGGTGATCTCCCAGACAAGGTTGGCATGGCTAGTTTCTTTCCTAGCTTGCTGTCGACATTTGGGTGGCAAGGGTGGCTTCGGCTGTTCACCATTGATGATATTGGCAAGCTCACAGTGGTGCTAGTGCTTGGTTAATCTTGCTAGATGATCTACTGAGATGGTTGTGAGCTAGATAGGGAACCAGTTAGGCTCAAAACACTGCACACTATAGTGTTTTGATTTTGTTTGATTTGTGTCTGCCAAGTGTTTGATGAAATGGCCGCATGAATTCAAGTTTTGAATTTTGAAAAGATTTTTGGTGGGTTTGTGTAGAGGGAGTGTCTCAACCTTTAAACAATATAAGGTGGAGTCCCCTGTGTTTACAATGCTAGTCCCTGGATCAATAGCTAGCATCCACAGTTAAGATGTAATATCAAGAAACAAAGGTCATAACATAACTTTATAACCAGGAATAACATAATTTTATTACATCTTACATAGCTCATTTGGCTATTACTTTACATTGCAGCGGAATAACTATAGTCATGGGGTCCTTCATCTTCAAAATGCCACAGGAAAATGTTGGTTGTAGACTTTGTATTCCTAATCAATCAATCTTCACTAAAATCAATCAAACCTGCAACATTACAAGTTACAGCCACAAGGGTCAATACATTTGAATTGTATTGGCAAGTGATACTATGGTAATATAGTGGAGTCTAACATCTATATGCATTTGGCAAAGTGGAGTTGAGGCTTGCATTGCTCAAAATAGATTTTTCCTTAACATTTGAAAACACTAAGTTTTTGCTTGACAAAACATTTTTCTCAATCAAAGTTTGAAGATCCTTTAACCCTTGTTCAAACCACAAGTTTTTAACTTAGAAATTTGAATGATGAGATTCTTGATTTCTTCCATGTCTTGATGCTCAAATTGTCCTTTACCAGGGACATGGCTAAGTACTTAGATTTTACACTCTACAGAGGTGGTGCACTTTCCCCACAAGACTTGGTTTCCCAAGACAAGATCTTTCAGAAGCCTTCCCTTAGACCAAAATGGACGCGTTCCAACCTATCAAAATCTACCACCCACTGTCCATATGGCTAAGTTCTTGCAACCTATTTGATCATGGCAGAGCCCATATTGCCAAGTGGTTGCACTTGAAGCTTCTCAACATTTGACATCTCAAATCTCTTTGTTCCTGGGTGGCCATCCACAAGTGAGATACACAAGATCAACCATAGACATGGGCCTTGTGAACCACTCAACCAAAATCCACCAAGCAAGTCCCATTCCACCCAGGTGATTCATTAACTTAGTTGTTTTATTAAACAAAACACAAGTTCTCAGACTTAGAATATTTTTCCATAGTGTGAATATATATTCCACCCATGTTTTCTATTAGCTAGGCTAAGCTTGATAGTAATAGGAATCTTAACTTAGGAAGATTTCCACTAAGGTTTCATCTACTAGGTTTTCCTGTAGCAAAGTCTATACTTAGCAAAAATCCATGCAAGTTTACTTAGAGAAAATCACTAATGCATAGAGAAAGTAATGGGACAAAGTATGAAGAATCACTTGCCTTTTTGGTAGAGTATGGGTTCACTCCTTGTCCTTGCAACAATCACACTCTTCAAGTCACTACAAATCAATCAAGCAAGGCACAATCTCAATCTACCAATCAAGCAAAACAACACATAAAATGACAAAGTCAAAGTAATGCATGCAAGCATGCCAAGCTTTGTTTCGTTTGAAAAAGTGGTTCCTAATGGGTCATAGACATTTGGAAGCACCTAATGGTCATTTTGGTAAATTGGCAAAGTCATTTGCAAAGGATTTCATTTCCTAAACCATTTTCAAAACAAAGTATCATTTCATGTGGTGTAGAAATATTTTTACTAAGGCATTAACCTATAGGGTTCACAAAATATGTTTTCAGACCACAAAACTTGATGTTTGGGGTCAGAGAGTTTAAAACAAAACATTTTCCAAAGGTTTTCTTCCAAAACCATTTTTTTATAAATAAACCACATTTCCATTAGACTAGAAATGGTTTTAAATCAAAGAATCATTCTTTTGCATCACCAAATACATTTTTGAATCCAAAAAGTGTTTCCTAATGTTAGTAGGTTAAAATCACACCATTTGTAAAAGGTTTTATCCCCAAAATCATTTTTGAACAATTTCTACACCCTTAACAAGCATACAAATGTTTCTGCAAATTCAAACATTTTAGCAGAAGCTTTTTGATAAAAAAAAAGCATGGTTGGCTAGGGCTTGTTCCACTGATTCCAATGATACCAAATTTGCAATTTTTGGACGTGTGGATCAAAAGTTACAAAGGTTTGAAAATTGAATCTATAACAGATTCAAATCTGTTTTTAAAACGAAACCTGGCCACGCGGCGCGTTCTGGTTGGATGATACCGGTTCGGCCGAATCGCGTAGTTGCAGCCATTGGATCTAATCAGATCGTGCGGCACAGGACGCGTATCCCTTCGCGGTTAAGTGATCTAATCTTGCTCGCCCGATCTAGATCCTACGGCGCTGGTCTGCTTGACCAAATGTGAGCGGCGCCGACGGTGGCTAGCGGCGGCGCACGGCCAGGAGGTGGCGCTACGGCGGTTTCAGGAAGCAAATAGGTGAGGGGAAGTTCTCACTGAGGTCGCAAGGGAGTGGTGATGCTCGACGTGTGGTTGGCTTGACAAGGGGCGCTCGGGGACTGCAGCAATTGCTCGCCGGAGTGGAGAAAGACGTCAGGTGGATCTGGTTGCTGTCGAGGGCGATGTTGCAGGTCACAAGGGGGCAAACCGAGAGTAGGTTTAGATGCGCATGGTCGGGGCGAGTGAGGGAGCGTGAACGAGGAGGCGCGGGGCGGTCTGGTTTACCTAGGAGTCGTCGTCGCAATTGAAGACAGACGGCGGCACTCAGAGCTTGGTCAGAGTCGACGATCAGGGACACCCGTGGTCAAACGAGGGGCACGGACAGATGCGTCAGGAGGTGGGGAATCTCCTAGTGTGCTCAGGGAGGCACGGGGCGGTGTTGAGTCGTCGGAATCGGCACCGGACCTCGTCGGAACAGAGGGAGTGCCAAGCCAAATTGAGGCAGCCTCGGGGCAGAGAGGGAGTGGCGACAGAGGGGAAAGGAGGAGAAGACGCTGGCGTTTTAACGTGCATGGTCAAGGCGAGTAATGGTGGCCGTGTTAAGACGAATTAGTGCCGCGGAATCACTGCAGTAAACGGCGACGGGGAAGGGAGAAGAAGTCGCGCGGGTGAGGAGGATGAACAGGAAGGTGGGGTCGGCTGGTCAGTGAGAAAAGAAGTGAGGGGAAGGGTCCACATGTCAGTTGCTCCGCGGGTTGCTTCTGCGGTAAAGGAAACGTTTCGGGGGCGAGGGAACAGGTGGGCTTGCTGGGCTGTTGGGCTGGTTTGTTGGGTTGGGTCCTTTGCGCTATTTTTTTTGTCTGAATGATTTAACCCTTTCTATTTCTATTTACTGATTTGAAATTCCAAACAACATTCAAACATTCAAACAATTCAAACATTCAACACTCTTTGCACTTGAATTTGGTTCTGTTTAACAACATAAACCAAAATCCAAAAATAAAATAATATTTTTATTCTTTTTAGGATCCATTCATTAATTAAATAAAATGGACCTTTAGTTATTTAATCAAATAGGGTTTGATTTATTTAATAAAATCTCCATTTGAAATCCAAATATTTTTCAAAACCAAAATAGTAGGTTTTATTTGGAAATGGAAAACTTGTTTTAAAATAAAATAACATTTTATTTTAGGGTCCAATAACAATTAAATAAAATGGACTTTAGTTATTAAATCAAATAGGATTTGTTTATTTAAATCTTTATTTGAAATCTAAAATAAAACCAAAACACTTCAGTAGGTTTTATTTGAGAATATAAAATACTTTAGAAAACTTATTTAAAATAAATAAATAAGTTTTAGTGTTTTATTTAAAATGGGAAAAGCCTTTACTTAAATAAAATTGGATATTAAATCCTTATTATTTTATTTATATAAACCTTTACTATTTTTATTCAAAACAAAATGTTTTAATTCAAAAGCTTGGCCAAGGTTTAATTTGGCTTTATAAAATAATCTTTATTTATAAATCCACCTTTTCATTTGAAAACAAAATCTTTTATTAAAAGATCCAAAATAGTAATTTTAAATATTTAAAGTTTATTGTTTATTTAACTTTTTAAATCCCTTTAGGATTTTATTTGATCAAAATAGGTTTTGAAAGTTTCCAAATGGGTTCAAAAAGTTTCTTCTCACCCTGAAAATCAACAAAGTTTTATTTATTCATTTATTTTTCACATTACAAGATTTGGAAAATCTTGGTATGTGACAGTTTGCTACATTGGTGCTGGTGAGTCTGCAGATGCTTGGGTTTTGAAAGTTGAGCTTGTTTGAGTGGTTTTTGAAAAAGTGGGATCTTCCCATATGATAAAGATTCAATTTTGAATTGTCATTTAATCTATGCATTTGAAAGTTTCTAGATGATCACAAAGTGGGCCTTGATACCTTGTTATGAGTACAATCAAGGGGTGCAAAGATCCAGAGAAGTTTCTGTTAGGTTCTGAAAGTTTGAGACAGCCAAAGTAGGCATGGGAGTTAAATTGGTCAAAATGACCATTCCTTTATTTTATTTGTTTTGATTTACTTGTCTTTGGGAAAAGTGTGGGAAATGTTTTAGATGATGTTTATTTCACCTAAGAAACATTTTACAAGCAAGGAAACACACAAACAAGGTGGTTCAAAAGAATTTCAAATTCAATGCATACTCATATGCATGCATTCATAACTTTATTTAGAAAAGTTTTTGTTAACCCTAGACTTGATGATTAGAGTTTGATGATCCAAGTTCAATATTTTTGGGATGTTACAAACCTTCCCCCCTGAAACAAAATCTCGTCCCGAGATTTGAAAAAGGACGAAAAGATTACCTAGGATTTGAAGAGATCGGGAAACTCTGTCCTGATGTGATCTTCACGCTCCCAGGTAGCTTCCTCTTCTGTGTGGTTGCTCCACTGAATATTGAGAAACTTGATGCTTTGAGTTCGGGTAGTTCAAAAAGCTTCTTCCAAAATATGGATGGGTACTTTGTAGGGGTCCCAATCTTAGATAAGATAGAGCCTCCTGTGTTTACAATGCTAGTCCCTGGATCAATAGCTAGCATCCACAGTTAAGATGTAATATCAAGAAACAAAGGTCATAATATAACTTTATAACCAGGAATAACATAAGTTTATTACATCAAACATAGCTCATTTGGCTATTACATTACATTGCAGCGGAATAACTATAAGCATGGGGTCCTTCATCTTCAAAGTGCCACAGTATGTTGGTTGTAGACTTTGTAATCCTAATCAAACAATCTTCCTAAACAATCAAACCTGCAACATACAAGTTCTGACCACAAAGGGTCAATACATTTGAATTGTATTGGCAAGTGATACTATATTAGTATAGTGGAGTCTATCATCTATATGCATTTGGCTAAGTGGGGTTGAGGCTTGCATTGCTCAAAATAGATTTTCCTTAACATTTTAAAATACTAAGTTTTTGCTTGTCAAAATCATTTTTCTCAATCAAAGACTGAAGATCCTTTCCAAGGCATCTACCATTCAAAGATTTAAGATCTCAATCAACCCTTGTTCAAACCACATGTTTTAACTTAGAAATTTGAATGATGAGATTCTTGATTGCTTCCATGTCTTGATGCTCAAATTGTCCTTTACCAGGGACATGGCTAAGTACTTAGATTTTACACTCTGCAGAGGTGGTGCACTTTACCCACAAGACTTGGTTTCCCAAGACAAAATCTTTCAGAAGCCTTCCCTTAGACCAAAATGGACGCGCTCCAACCTATCAAACACTACCACCCACTGTCCATTTGGCTAAGTTCTTGCAACCTATATGATCATGGCAGAGCCCATATTGCCAAGTGGTTGCACTTGAAGCTTCTCAACATTTGACATCTCAAATCTCTTTGTTTCCTGGGTGGCCATCCACAAGTGAGATACACAAGCCAGGTCCATGGTCTTGTGTAACCACTCAACATAACCCAATCCTTCCATTTCCACCCAGGTGATTCATTAACTTAGTTGTTTTATTAAACAAAACCTAAGTCCTCAGACTTAGAATATTTTTCCATAGTGTGAATATATATTCCACCCATGTTTTCTATTAGCTAGGCTACGCTTGGTAGTAATAGGAAACTTAACTTAGGAAATCCTACTAAGGATTCATCTACTAGTTTTTCCTATAGCAAGGTTCATACTTAGCAAAATCCATGCAAGTTTTACTTAGCAAAATTCACTAATGCATAGAGAAAATAATGGGACAAAAGTATGAAGCATCACTTGCCTTTTTGGTAGGGAATGGTAGTTTACTCCTTGATCTTGCTAGTCCCACACTTCACTACAAGTCAATCAAGCAAACACCAATTCAATTTACATTCCAACCAATAATCACTCAAACAAATTCACACACACAAGACAAAGGAGACCAATTCATGCATGGGAGCATGCACAAGATAGTTTTATTTTGCAAAGGGTCTCTATGGGGCTTCTAAACTTTGTAAGATCCAAATTGGTCATTTACCAAAGTGGCAAAGTCATTAGCAAGAGGGTTTTGTACAAAAACTATTTTTAAATCCATTCATCATTTCATGTGGTGAAAAATGTTTTTATTAAGGCAAAAACTCATAAGTTGTTCACCAAATGAGTTGCTATTGCAAAGCTTGGTGTTTTTGGGTCAGTAGGTTTGGTCCAAACTATTTTCTCAAAGTTTATTTTCCATAAACATTTTTCATAATAAAATCAATAATTTTATTTGGCTAGAAATTGGCTAAGTCAAATAATTCATCCTAAATTTCACCAAAATCATTTTTAACACCAAAGGTTGGTTCCTAGGGTCAGTAAGGTCACAACAAACCATTTTGCAAAAGTTTTACCCCTAAATTCAATTTTAAACAATTTTTATACTCTAAACAAGCATACAAAAGTTTCTGCAAATTCAACCAAACTAACAGATACTATCTGCAAAACCAAGGGCATGGTTGGCTAGGGCTTGTTCTCCTGAATTCATTGATATAAAATTTGTCAAATTTGGACGTGTGGTTTGAAAGTTACAAAGGTTTCAAAATGGCATTTAAATCTGATTTCAAACTCTATTCTAATTCATCCAGTGACACGCGGCACATTCTTATTCGCTGAAAACGGTTCCCGTGGATCGACAGATATGGACCGTTAGATTTTAGTTGCATCGCACGGTCCAGAGGTGCTACTTACCCCTTCACTCTTGTTCTATCCTAATCGTCAGATCAAGATCGGATGGCTACGAGATGCTTGCCGAGGCGGCTGATGACAACGGAAGTGAGCGGCTTGCATTGGCGAGGCAGGAAGCAAGAAAGGGTAAGAAGATGCTCACCAGGCTCAGGAGGACACGGCGAAGCTCAGGGTACTTCCGGTTCGACGAGGGGCACGCGAAGTTGTGATTAATTGCTCGCCGGAGACTTGGTCGGCGTCAGATGGTTCTGGAGCTCGTCGTGGGTGGAGTTGTGGTTCGCCCCGAGGGAAAACGAGTACACGATTAGACGCAGTAGAGTGTGGCGAGTGTAGTAGCATGAACGAGAGAGCACGGGGCGGTCGGTGTTTACCAGGGGACTTCATCGGAGTGAGGCAGACGCGGCGGCGCAGTCAGATGTTGTCGAAGTCGATGCTCTGGGCGCCTGTGGATGAATGATTGGCACGGTAAGATGCGCCAGGATGCGGTGAGCGTGCTCATGTGTTCAGGGAGGCAGGAGGTGGTGTGGCTCGGCCGTATTCGTCGGTGGAAGCTCGTCGGAGACGGAGCTGTTCGAGGACAAATTGCGACGGCCTGGAGGCGTGCTCGGGGAAGGAGGCAGAGGGGAAACAGAGAGGAGAGGGAGATGATTAAATGTGCGTGATCACTGCAGGTTTAACTCGCGGCATTAAGGTGAATTAAGCTAGAGGATTCAACGGCAGAACGGGGGAAGAACGGGTCACTTAGGGTGAGGACGAAGAACAGTAGGGTGTGGGGTCCGCTGGCAGTGAAAGAAAGGAAGAAGGGGAGGGGTCCACTTGTCGGTTGCTCCGAGGGTTCTTTCTACGGTGAGAAACGCTTCGCTGCGGTGGGGCGGAAAGTGGGCTAGGTGGGCTGTTTGGCTGGCTCAGGTCGATCCATTCCCATATTTTTTTCTGTCTGATTCTTTTTCTATTTTCCAATTCTGTTTTGAAAATTCAAACAACTAAACAATGTCCAAAAACAAATCAAACATTCACCAAACCTTGCACTATGAATTTGGTTCTGTTTAGTAACCTGAACCAAAATCCTAAATAAAATAAATAATACTTTAATCTTTTTAGGTTCCATCCTTAATTAAATAAGTAGGACATGGTTTATTAATTAAATGGAGTTTTTGTTGTTTATTAATAAAATCTTTATTTGAAATCCAAATGTTTTCAAAACCAAATCAGTGGGTTTTATTTGGGAAATATAGAATACTTGGAGATTTGTTTTAAAATAAAATAACATTTTATTTTAGGGTCCATTATTAATTAAATATAATAGACTTTCATTATTATTTCAAATAGGTTTTATTTTATTGAGATATTTATTTTGAATCTAAAATAAATCCAAAACATTTTAGTAGATTTTATTTGTGAATTTCAAATAATTGGGAAAACTTATTTTAAATAAATTTAATAAGTTTTGATGTTTCAATTTAAATTGGTAAAACCTTTTATCTTCAAATAAGGTTGGATGTTAAATCCTTATTACTTTTTTTAAAATAAACTTTTATTATTTTAATCAAAGAAAACTCTTTTGTTTCAAAATCTTGGCCAAGTTTAATTTGGCTTTATAAAATAATCCTTATTTATAAATCCATCTTTTCTTTTGAATACCAAATCCTTTTATTAAAAGATCTAAAATAGTATTTCCAAAATATTTTATTTTCCTTTGTTAACTGTTTTATGTTTTTAAATCCTTTTGGGATTTAATTGTTCAAAATAGGTTTGAAGATTCCTATTGGAATTCAAAAAGTTTCTTCTGGCCCTGAAAATCAAACAAAGTTTTATTTTATTCATTTATTTTTCACATTACAAGATTTGGAAAATCTTGGGATGTGACAGGCTACCACCCTTAAAATAAATCTCGTCTCGAGATTTGGGGAGGCTAGGGTTACAAGTTGGCACAAAAGCATCTAGGGTACTACCACCCTAAAAAAATTCCATCTAAGTTACATTCTTGGCTTGCTTGGGATCTTGGGGAAGCTCCTCTAGGCAAGCATCTGCATGGTGTCCTTTGTTTTCACACTTGAAACATGTGACAAGGCTGAGATCTTTTATAGGTTGGTTTATCTTGTGCTTCCTCTTTCCTGGACAGAAGTTTACATAGTGGCCTAGTTCCTTGCATTTGAAACACATCACTTGGCTGATATCTTTCTTTTCCTTTGGTATAATTGCCTCTTGTTTCTTTCTTTGATTCTTCTTCTTTTCTGGGCATTCATTGGCATAGTGTCCCATCTCTTTGCAATTGTAACATTGCACTTGAGTAATATCCTTCTTGTTAGGGTTGGGGCATTTCTTCTTCTTCTTCTTTTTTTGGGTCTCTCTAAAGCTAGTAGTTCTTCTAGTTCATGTTCTTCATAGGTGGGAGATCTTTCTCTCTTCTTGGGGCATTGATCTTCATGTTCCTTGGATGCATGATCCTTGTATCTAAAAACATTGCTAGCTTGGGTTCCTTCTAGAATAACACCTTTGTCATCCTTGTTGTCATTAGCTCTTTGGGAAAAGTTTTCTCTCATGTTGATCATTTGAGTAACCAATCCTTGCAACAATTGGGATTGAAGTTTCAAAATCCTTTGTATGGCAGGGTCTAATCCATTATTGTTGGCTAAAAGCTGAGTTGTCTCTTGGCTCAACTGGTTTTGGGTTGCTATAAGTTCTCTCATGTTGTCTTCTTGGTTGTTGTTGTCATCAACCTTGATGTTGGAGTTTCTTGGAGTAGTCATCTGTTTGGGTTTGAAGGGAGATTAGAATAGGCAAGATATTTCTAAGGAAATATTTCTAATCACACACATCACAATTCACACAAACAATGTGCATGCAATCACAAGAAAACTCTCCACTCAAACAACAAGTTTCAAGCACATACTTAGGCAACCAAAAATATTTTTGTTACACCACATAAGTTGGTGTGTTTGACTTATCTATAAAATGGTGGTCCATCTATATGGTTCACTTGTGATCTTTCCTTCCTTCTTGATTCTTCCTACTTGGGATCATGGTCTCTTTGAGAAAATTCTTGGTTACAATACTTCAAAGTTGTTGATGGCTCCTTCTTATTTTGCATTCCCTCAGTCTCTAAATCTTGAGTAAGATTTTCCTTGTTTCACTTGTGGTCCTTAATGTTATCCAAGTTGGAAGTCCTTGGTGAAGAGGCTGAAGATGTTGAAGTCATTAGAGTTGAAGAAGTTGAAAAAGTCCTTTGCACATGGTGTAGTCTTTGGCCATGGGTAGGTTTTTCCATCAAGTTGAAGTAGAAGAGGTGTAGAGTTGAAACCAAAATGGTTTAAGGAAAGAGTTTACAAGTGTTTTTTGTAAATAAGTTTTTGGAACAAAACAACTCCTATTTTTCTAAGGGTTTTTGTCCAATCCTAGGGTTACAAATCCTACAGGCAACACAATGCTCTGATACCATCTGTAGGGGTCCCAATCTTAGATAAGATAGAGCCTCCTGTGTTTACAATGCTAGTCCCTGGATCAATAGCTAGCATCCACAGTTAAGATGTAATATCAAGAAACAAAGGTCATAATATAACTTTATAACCAGGAATAACATAAGTTTATTACATCAAACATAGCTCATTTGGCTATTACATTACATTGCAGCGGAATAACTATAAGCATGGGGTCCTTCATCTTCAAGGTGCCACAGTGTATGTTGGTTGTAGACTTTGTAATCCTAATCAAACAATCTTCCCTAAACAATCAAACCTGCAACATACAAGTTACAGCCACAAAGGGTCAATACATTTGAATTGTATTGGCAAGTGATACTATATTAGTATAGTGGAGTCTATCATCTATATGCATTTGGCTAAGTGGGGTTGAGGCTTGCATTGCTCAAAATAGATTTTCCTTAACATTTGAAAATACTAAGTTTTTGCTTGTCAAAATCATTTTTCTCAATCAAAGACTGAAGATCCTTTCCAAGGCATCTACCATTCAAAGATTTAAGATCTCAATCAACCCTTGTTCAAACCACATGTTTTAACTTATAAATTTGAATGATGAGATTCTTGATTGCTTCCATGTCTTGATGCTCAAATTGTCCTTTAACAGGGACATGGCTAAGTACTTAGATTTTACACTCTGAAGAGGTGGTGCACTTTACCCACAAGACTTGGTTTCCCAAGACAAAATCTTTCAGAAGCCTTCCCTTAGACCAAAATGGACGCGCTCCAACCTATCAAACACTACCACCCACTGTCCATTTGGCTAAGTTCTTGCAACCTATATGATCATGGCAGAGCCCATATTGCCAAGTGGTTGCACTTGAAGCTTCTTAACATTTGACATCTCAAATCTCTTTGTTTCCTGGGTGGCCATCCACAAGTGAGATACACAAGCCAGGTCCATGGTCTTGTGTAACCACTCAACATAACCCAATCCTTCCATTTCCACCCAGGTGATTCATTAACTTAGTTGTTTTATTAAACAAAACCTAAGTCCTCAGACTTAGAATATTTTTCCATAGTGTGAATATATATTCCACCCATGTTTTCTATTAGCTAGGCTAAGCTTGGTAGTAATAGGAAACTTAACTTAGGAAATCCTACTAAGGATTCATCTACTAGGTTTTCCTATAGCAAGGTTCATACTTAGCAAAATCCATGCAAGTTTTACTTAGCAAAATTCACTAATGCATAGAGAAAATAATGGGACAAAAGTATGAAGCATCACTTGCCTTTTTGGTAGGGAATGGTAGTTTACTCCTTGATCTTGCTAGTCCCACACTTCACTACAAGTCAATCAAGCAAACACCAATTCAATTTACATTCCAACCAATAATCACTCAAACAAATTCACACACACAAGACAAAGGAGACCAATTCATGCATGGGAGCATGCACAAGATAGTTTTATTTTGCAAAGGGTCTCTATGGGGCTTCTAAACTTTGTAAGATCCAAATTGGTCATTTACCAAAGTGGCAAAGTCATTAGCAAGAGGGTTTTGTACAAAAACTATTTTTAAATCCATTCATCATTTCATGTGGTGAAAAATGTTTTTATTAAGGCAAAAACTCTTAAGTTGTTCACCAAATGAGTTGCTATTGCAAAGCTTGGTGTTTTTGGGTCAGTAGGTTTGGTCCAAAATATTTTCTCAAAGTTTATTTTCCATAAACATTTTTCATAATAAAATCAATAATTTTATTTGGCTGGAAATTGGCTAAGTCAAATAATTCATCCTAAATTTCACCAAAATCATTTTTAACACCAAAGGTTGGTTCCTAGGGTCAGTAAGTGTGGCATCCCGCAAAAACCACTACTAGAAAATCGCGTTAAATTTGTGCATTGCATCGTCATCATCATGCATTGTTTGCCAAAACTATTTTCGCAACACCCGTTTTGTTTTCCAAACGCCCCATCTTTTTCAAACACCGAAGACCGGGTCCCCGGAATATTTTGGTTCTCCCGAAATCGGTCTGCAAAAGCCTTGTTTGTAATAAATAAAAATTATAATTATTTTTAGCGGGGCAGTCGAACGGGCCGATTGACCCGAACGACCGCCCCAGAAATAATATCGGTCCAACCTGCCGCCCCACCTAAATCCTAGAGTTACCCAATCTATCCTACCCACACCTCTGGCCACATCACTCTGGCCAATCAAACCTCGCCACCTCACTTTCCTCTCTCCTCACCCTATCCTGCCGCCACATCGCCCCCACATCCCCTTTTTCTCTCTCCCACCTACCTCTCTCTCCTCTCCCCACACTACACGCGCAAGATGCCCCCAGGCCCCACCCCTGAAGCCCACACTACACACACCCAGAACCCCGCCCCACACCCCCACTGCCCCACGCTGGACCCACCTGCCCCTCTCTCTCTCTTCTCCCTGGCTCTCTCCCCCGCGCAGCCTCCCTCGTCCGCCTCCCCACCGACCCTCTCTCTGCTCGCCTTTCCCCCCTCTCCGTGGTGCCGCGCCTGACGCCACGCCGCCACTGCGCTCGCCGCGTCCAGCTCACCGCGCCCTTTCTCCCTCCTCTCCGGCCACAAGGCCCGCCTCCGCCGTCGCCCGTCCCCATGCCCCTCCTCCCGAGCTCGCCTCGCCTTCTCTCGCTCAAGAAGCCCGCCAAGCCGCCCAAGCAACCTCGCTTCATCCCGCAGATCGCACCGCGCGACCCTGCGAGCCCGCGCTCTGACGCCCGCCGTCGCCGGACCCGCTCCGCCTGACGTGCCCCACCGCCGTCTCCCTAGGCCGCGACCCGCTGTCCGGCGCTGCGCCCGACCTCGCCGGCGCCGTCGCCTCCTGCGCTTCCGCGCTTCCTCGCCCGTTCAGAGCTCCGCCCGCCGCCTGCTCGCCGGCAGCGGCCGCGCGGCCAGTTCGCTCGCCGACCACCTCGCCCTCGCGCCTCGCCCCAACCGCGCTTTGTCTCGGCTGACGCTGCCGTCGCTCGGCCCCGCCACCACGGCCTCCTCCGGCGACTCGACCGCTGTCCCGGGCCCAGGACCGCGTCGGCCTCGACCTCCCCTGCCTGCGCTTTTCTTCGCAAGCCCGCAAGCCGCCTGCCACCGCCGCTCGCTCGCTTCAATTCGTGGCCCTAGCGTTGGCCCGCCACAAGATCTGCTTTACATGTTTTGCGGTCCGATGAGGAACGTCGATGACCATCGGCGCCAAGCCCAAGTTCGACACCGGCAAACCCGAAAACCGCTAGAAGAACCATCGACCAGGTCGTCTACAAGGACGCCAAGCTCGTCAAGATCCCGAACGCCGAGGTCGTCTACACGGAACGCCTAGATCTTCTCGGGACATCGAGTTCGCCATCTCGGAGGACAAGCACGCCTTCATGGAACCGCAGGCACAGGAACCGCAAGACCTTCTGCCCGGATACTGCAAGTAACCCCCTCGAGGACGCCGGGATCCACAATCGGACCCATGGACACCGAGACTCCAGCGCGACAAGCACTTCACCCCGGACGTCAAGACCGATGCAATGGCGCGGGCCCGACAAGATCCCCGCGACGATAAGAACGACCGACCGGAAGAAGCCGTCGCCCGAGCGACCCAAGTCCTGCACCGGGCGCCAAGATCTACTCCGCCCGAGAACGATCCGTCGAACCCGATCCGAGACCCTAACCCGGAGTTCAAGCACGACCCGTCAGACCTGGACCCGGACCTGCCGAACCCCGAACCCGAACCCCAAGGTCGCCGAGCCCCCTCAATGTGTGAACCTTTCCGAAACCCTATTTTATAACATAATCACAACTTGTTGCATATTGAATTGTCATTCATCTCGCATGCATATCTGTGGTTTGGGGGCCTTATGCCGATTCACCTAATAATTAAATATGGGGCCCATATGCGGGCAAATCCAGGGTCATATCGGCCTCATTTAAACTTGTGTAGCGAACCGGTATCTTATCTTGCCTTGCTAAAACAACATTTAAATTGCGGGCCTTCTAAACAACTGGAACCATATATAATTGTCGGGACCCCGGTTCCCCTTAATATGACCTAATCGCATCGCACCTTTGCCATGTCATCCATCATGCATGCATCATGCCGATCTTCCGTGTATTAAATATTGCATCCGTGTTTATTCTAGTGTTTTGCTTCTTCGCGGATAAGGCCGTTGAGTTGATGTGAGCTTCGTTCCGATCTTCGGATGAACCCTTCGGCAATGTTTTCAGGAGAGCATCTCCCCCTTTCTACCTATCTTACTTTTATAGTCTTTATTTCCTCCTGTTGATCTTTTGCTATCTGTGTTGCGATGCTTTAGTTTCCGTACCACGATATTTTCCCCAGACCTCATATTGCCTTGGACACACCCTATTACCTGTGTTTGGTAGATAGTTGGACTTATGGCGTCGCAGTTGCTTGCTCAAGTGCTGATGTGTGTCGCCATATGCCACAGTTGCTGATGAATTGCCGCATGTTGTTGTTGGAGATGATTCTAGTTTTACTTATTGTCACTTTAATTTCTGTTTAACAACTAAAATTGAATAAGCAGAGGCATCGGTGGGTGATAGATAATATTTGGTTTCCGAACGCCCACTTGTGTCCCGTAAGACCCCGAGTACTTGATACCTGTTCCTTGATTTTGCGCGCTATCCACATCCGGGAGGTATATGGGACCCCCCTGAGCCAGAGCTTGATTCATTCTTATTTCTTGGGGCCACAAACTAGTTTGAGGTTTTATTACGATCCTGTACTTATGCCATGCTTTACTGCTTTATTTACGATTGTGCGAGGAGCACACTGCATCGCTTTAGGTATGCGAGTGTTTACGCGGTATCGACAAGCCCAGCCACACTTTCGGGTTCCCATCGCTTACCATTGGCGCAACCTTGAGGCCGTCTCGAGCTTGCCTACTGCTATGGGTTCTACTCAAAGGGTGGCCCCAAATATTTCTGAATCTGTGATTGTTCACCGTGAAAGCCTCGTTGGGTTTTGATTTGGTTTTTCCGAGGTTGATCGGCGTGTTGCTATTGGTGCACCCCGGCCGGGTAAAACTTTCTGAAAGCCGTGTCCGCGGATATGGACGACTTGGAGCACAGTTTCTTGATCATAGACAAGCATAACTAAAGTTTATTGCTATAAATTTGACTTATAATGACTAGTAATTAGCTTCACTATAATGGAATGACTAAATAATACTGCCCACAATTGCTTGTTTGGAGTGTCGCTTGCGACCAATGTATCTGACTAGTAAGTATTGCAACTACAACGAATTGGCTGAATAAAAGTACCAACAACTGCTGGGTTTTGGGATATCTCATGCTATTCATATCTGATTAGTAATTGTTGCAACTACAACGGAATGATTAAATAAAAGTGCCTACTGCTTACTTTATCAGGACGATTATCTAAATCTGACTAGTAAAGTGCCACAACTATAACTGAATAAGTAAACGCCAACCGTGAGTTCCTCGGTTGACTTCCTCGTTTGGTCTCGAGGGGGAAACACCAGGATGGGTTTGTTTGGTGGTAGCTTCAGGTTGGGTCCGGTTAGGTCATTCTTATCCCTCTCTGATATCCGCCAGTTGTATCGAGTCTCTATAGGTTGTTTAGCGCATGCTGCCGCTGCCACTTCAGTCCACCATACCTATGTAGGCGAGGACCGCCGAATTCTAGCCTCGCCATGTACTGGCCTCAGTACTGACGCTCCTTCTTTGTTTTCTGCTTTGCCCTTTGTCGGCACCCCTTTTGTTAAGCAGGTTTTGAGATCGACGCCGTTAGGTGGTTACCCTTCCGCTTGGCAGGGTTATGGACGCCATTGGTTATTCTTCAGGGCTCTTAGCCCCATTTGCATCTTGTCCGTAGTCGGACGCTCGATTATTTCAAGGTGATTTGGATCTTTAAATATTACATCTGTATTCTTGACCCTTTGAGTCGCTGTTATATATATCTGTTCTGTGGGTCCCATCGAGGACTGTTGTGTAATGTTATTACTGCTTTTCCACCCGCGAAAGTGCTTGGTGGCACCTTTGAATCGCTTTCTATGCGGGTTTGGTGAATTTTGCCCAAACTTGCATAGGTCCGATTCGAGGGTGTTCTGAGTGGTATCGAGCTCAGCGGTTGCGATACCCACAAGTCCACTCAGAGGATAACCTAGCTAACGGCCGAAGTAGAGTGTCAAAACTATTTTTGAAAATCGATTGGATAATTCTGATTAGGTCTGATTTTACTCCTTACCCCTCTGCTATTCTCCTCTTACCCCTGCGTGTTTTGAATCTACCTCTTATCATTTCTTCGAGTCCAGGATTTCTCGTGGTTGGGTTTCCGTCGTACCTTCAGGGTTTCGCTTTCTCCCTTTTTGTAACGGAGGAGCTACGATCATCAATCTGCAACTTGTCTTTTGTCCCCTTTCTCCAATCTTTTGTTCTTGAGCTCGTTGTCCCTATGTGTTCCTTGCCGGATATCAGTGTCGTTGAAAAACATATGAGAAGGACGAGCATTGGTGAAGTTGGAGTATACCTTGAGCATGTGTTGTTCATGCCAATGGAACCATCGCGAAACCTAATCATTGCGTCTTTCATACGATTTCCTTGGCATCATCCCTTTGTTCCGGATACACTGTGAAGATCTTGACCGATTCCGAGAGTTGGTTGCTTAATCCGCCTATTCGTGTGCAGAGTAATGGTTTGAGTGCGGGATGGATTAGCTACCCTACCACTGCTCTTATCATTCGCTCTTGTACGTCGAGGCAGTGGATCCAGCAATTGACTCCGTCCACGGAAGTTAGGGGTGGCTTTGATTGCGATACCTCTACCTTCGACCTTTTGTTTCCGGAGTGCTCCCTCGACGATCAGGAACAACGAACCTTTGTTGGTGGTGTCGCCGTTTTCAAGATGAAGAAGGAACCCTCGTTAGTGGTGTCGCGAGGATCTACACGAAGCGCGAAGTATCAGACCGCCGACCTTCCTCCCGGTACCATGAGGCGGATCTCGAGGGCGAGATCCCTTGTTAGTGGTGTCGAATTGTGGCATCCCGCAAAAACCACTACTAGAAAATCGCGTTAAATTTGTGCATTGCATCGTCATCATCATGCATTGTTTGCCAAAACTATTTTCGCAACACCCGTTTTGTTTTCCAAACGCCCCATCTTTTTCAAACACCGAAGACCGGGTCCCCGGAATATTTTGGTTCTCCCGAAATCGGTCTGCAAAAGCCTTGTTTGTAATAAATAAAAATTATAATTATTTTTAGCGGGGCAGTCGAACGGGCCGATTGACCCGAACGACCGCCCCAGAAATAATATCGGTCCAACCTGCCGCCCCACCTAAATCCTAGAGTTACCCAATCTATCCTACCCACACCTCTGGCCACATCACTCTGGCCAATCAAACCTCGCCACCTCACTTTCCTCTCTCCCTCACCCTATCCTGCGCCGCCACATCAGCTCCCCACATCCCCACCTTTTTCTCTCTCCCCACCTACCTCTCTCCTCTCCCTGCCCACACACTACACGCACGCGCATGCCCCCAGCTGGCCCCACCCCCAGAAGCCCACACACTACACACACCCAGCAACCCCCTGCCCCACACCCCCACCGCGTCCCCCACGCGGGACCCACCCGCGCCCCGTCCCTCTCTCTCTTCTCCCTGGCTCTCTCCCCCGCGCAGCCTCCCTCGTCCGCCTCCCCACCGACCCTCTCTCTGCTCGCCTTTCCCCCCCTCTCCGGCGGCTGCCGGCGCCCCGACGCCGCCGCCACTCGCCAGCTCCGCCGCTCGCCGCGCCCCTTTCCTCCTCTCCGACAGCTGCCTTGGCCCGCTGGCCGCCGCCCCCATGCCCTCCTCCCGAGCTCGCTCCTGCCCTTCTCTCTCGCGCAAGCCCGCCAAGCCGCCCAAGCAACCTCGCTTCATCCCAGATCGCAGCGCATGACCCTGCGAGCCCAGCGCCCGACGCCGCCGCCGCCGGACCCGCTCTGACGTGCCCCCCGCCGTCCCTCCCTAGGCCGCCCGACCGTTGCCGTCGCTGCGCCCGACCTCGCTGGCGCTGCGCCGCGCTCTGGCCCGCGCTTCCTCGCGCTCCGCAGCCGCCGCTGCCGTCGCTTCGCGGCAGCAGCCGCGCGCCAGCGGTTCCGTCGCCGGCGACCACCTCGCCCGCGGCCTCTGCCCCAACCGCGCCCGCCTCGGCGACGCTGCCGCTCGCCCCGCCACCACGGCCTCCTCGGCGACTCGACTGCCGCTGTCCAGACCGCCTCGACCTCCCTGCCCGTTCGCGTTCCGCAAGCCCGCAAGCCGGCCCTGCCACCGTCGCTCTGCCCTCTGCTTCAATTCGTGGCCCTAGCGGCGTTGGCCCCGCCACAAGATCTGCCTGTTTACATGTTTTGCGGTCCGATGAGGAACGTCGATGACCATCGGCGCCAAGCCCAAGTTCGACACCGGCAAACCCGAAAACCGCTAGAAGAACCATCGACCAGGTCGTCTACAAGGACGCCAAGCTCGTCAAGATCCCGAACGCCAAGGTCGTCTACACGGAACGCCTAGATCTTCTCGGGACATCGAGTTCGCCATCTCGGAGGACAAGCACGCCTTCATGGAACCGCAGGCACAGGAACCGCAAGACCTTCTGCCCGGATACTGCAAGTAACCCCCTCGAGGACGCCGGGATCCACAATCGGACCCATGGACACCGAGACTCCGGTGCGACAAGCACTTCACCCCGGACGTCAAGACCGATGCAATGGCGCGGGCCCGACAAGATCCCCGCGACGATAAGAACGGCACCGACCCGGAAGAAGCCGATGCGCCCCGGAAGCGACCCAAGTCCTGCACCCGGGCGCGCCAAGATCTACTCCGCTCCGAGAACGATCCCGTCGAACCCCGATCCGAGACCCTAACCCCGGAGTTCAAGCACGACCCCGTCAGGACCCTGGACCCCCGGACCCTGTCGAACCCCCGAACCCCGGAACCCCAAGGTCGTCGAGCCCCCCTCAATGTGTGAACCTTTCCGAAACCCTATTTTATAACATAATCACAACTTGTTGCATATTGAATTGTCATTCATCTCGCATGCATATCTGTGGTTTGGGGGCCTTATGCCGATTCACCTAATAATTAAATATGGGGCCCATATGCGGGCAAATCCAGTCTCATATCGGCCTCATTTAAACTTGTGTAGCGAACCGGTATCTTATCTTGCCTTGCTAAAACAACATTTAAATTGCGGGCCTTCTAAACAACTGGAACCATATATAATTGTCGGGACCCCGGTTCCCCTTAATATGACCTAATCGCATCGCACCTTTGCCATGTCATCCATCATGCATGCATCATGCCGATCTTCTGCCGTGTATTAAATATTGCATCCGGTGTTTATTCTAGTGTTTTGCTTCTTCGCGGATAAGGCCGTTGAGTTGATGTGAGCTTCGTTCCGATCTTCGGATGAACCCTTCGGCAATGTTTTCAGGCGAGCATCTCCCCCTTTCTACCTATCTTACTTTTATAGTCTTTATTTCCTCCTGTTGATCTTTTGCTATCTGTGTTGCGATGCTTTAGTTTCCGTACCCGCGATATTTTCCCTGCAGCCTCATATTGCCTTGGACACACCCTATTACCTGTGTTTGGTAGATAGTTGGACTTGCGCGTCGTAGTTGCTTGCTCAAGTGCTGAAGTGTGTCGCCATATGCCACAGTTGCTGATGTATTGCCGCATGTTGTTGTTGGAGATGATTCTAGTTTTACTTATTGTCACTTTAATTTCTGTTTAACAACTAAAATTGAATAAGCAGAGGCATCGGTGGGTGATAGATAATATTTGGTTTCCGAACGCCCACTTGTGTCCCGTAAGACCCCGAGTACTTGATACCTGTTCCTTGATTTTGCGCGCTATCCACATCCGGGAGGTATATGGGACCCCACAGCTGAGCTTGATTCATTCTTATTTCTTGGGGCCACAAACTAGTTTGAGGTTTTATTACGATCCTGTACTTATGCCATGCTTTACCGCTTTATTTACGATTGTGCGAGGAGCACACTGTACTGTTTAGGTATGCGGAGTGTTTACGTGTCGACAAGCCCAGCCACACTTTCGGGTTCCCGCCATGACCATTGGCGCAACCTTGAGGCCGTCTCGAGCTTGCCTACTGCTATGGGTTCTACTCAAAGGGTGGCCCTCAAATATTTCTGAATCCTGTGATTGTTCAGTCGTGAAAGCCTCGTTGGGTTTTGATTTGGTTTTTCCGAGGTTGATCGAGCGTGTGTTGCTATTGGTGCACCCCGGCCGGGTAAAACTTTCTGAAAGCCGTGTCCGCGGATATGGACGACTTGGAGCACAGTTTCTTGATCATAGACAAGCATAACTAAAGTTTATTGCTATAAATTTGACTTATAATGACTAGTAATTAGCTTCACTATAATGGAATGACTAAATAATACTGCCCACAATTGCTTGTTTGGAGTGTCGCTTGCGACCAATGTATCTGACTAGTAAGTATTGCAACTACAACGAATTGGCTGAATAAAAGTACCAACAACTGCTGGGTTTTGGGATATCTCATGCTATTCATATCTGATTAGTAATTGTTGCAACTACAACGGAATGATTAAATAAAAGTGCCTACTGCTTACTTTATCAGGACGATTATCTAAATCTTACTAGTAAAGTGCCACAACTATAACTGAATAAGTAAAACTGCCAACTGTGTGAGTTCCTCGGTTGACTTCCTCGTTTGGTCTCGAGGGGGAAACACCAGGATGGGTTTGTTTGGTGGTAGCTTCAGGTTGGGTCCGGTTAGGTCATTCTTATCCCTCTCTGATATCCGCCAGTTGTATCGAGTCTCTATAGGTTGTTTAGCGCATCTTTGCCGCGCTTGATCCACCATACCTATGTAGGCGAGGACCGCGAATTCTAGCCTCGCTGTCTCGGCCTCGATCTTGACGCTCCTTCTTTGTTTTCTGCTTTGCCCTTTGTCGGCACCCCTTTTGTTAAGCAGGTTTTGAGATCGACGCCGTTAGGGTTACCCTTCCGCTTGGCAAGGTGGTTATGGACGCCATTGGTTATTCTTCAGGGCTCTTAGCCCCATTTGCATCTTGTCCGTAGTCGGACGCTCGATTATTTCAAGGTGATTTGGATCTTTAAATATTACATCTGTATTCTTGACCCTTTGAGTCGCTGTTATATATATCTGTTCTGTGGGTCCCATCGAGGACTGTTGTGTAATGTTATTACTTCGTTTTCCACCCGCACGAAAGTGCTTGGTGGGCACCTTTGAATCGTTTCTATGCGGGTTTGGTGAATTTTGCCCAAACTTGCATAGGTCCGATTCTGAGGGTGTTACAGTAAGGTCACAACAAACCATTTTGCAAAAATTTTACCCCTAAATTCAATTTTAAACAATTTTTATACTCTAAACAAGCATACAAAAGTTTCTGCAAATTCAACCAAACTAACAGATACTATCTGCAAAACCAAGGGCATGGTTGGCTAGGGCTTGTTCTCATGAATTCATTGATATAAAATTTGTAAAATTTGGACGTGTGGTTTGAAAGTTACAAAGGTTTCAAAATGGCATTTAAATCTGATTTCAAACTCTATTCTAATTCATCCAGTGACACGCGACACATTCTTATTCGCTGAAAACGGTTCGCGTGGATCGACAGATATGGGCCGTTATATTTTAGTTGCATCGCACGGTCCAGAGGTGCTACTTACCCCTTCACTCTTGTTCTATCCTAATCGTCAGATCAAGATCGGATGGCTACGAGATGCTTGCTGTGAACCGGGCGATGACAACATGGCGAAGCGGAGGCTGATTGGCGGCTGGGCGAGGCAGGAAGCAAGAAAGGGTAAGAAGATGCTCACCAGGCTCGGGAGGACACGGCGGCTCAGGTACTGCCGGTTCGACGAGGGCACGCTGGTTGTGATTAATTGCTCGCCGGAGACTTGGTCGGCGTCAGATGGTTCTGGAGCTCGTCGTGGGTGGAGGTGTGGTTCGCCCCGAGGGAAAACGAGTACACGATTAGACGCAGTCGAGTGTGGCGAGTGTAGTAGCATGAACGAGAGAGCACGGGGCGGTCGGTGTTTACCAGGGGACTTCGTTGAGTGAGGCGACGCGCTGGCCGATGTTGTCGAAGTCGATGCTCTGGGCGCCCGCGGATGAATGATTGGCACGGTAAGATGCGCCAGGATGCGGTGAGCGTGCTCGTGTGTTCAGGGAGGCAGGAGGTGGTGTGGCTCGGCCGTATTCGTCGGTGGAAGCTCGTCGGAGACGGAGCTGTTCGAGGACAAATTGCGACGGCCTGGAGGCGTGCTCGGGGAAGGAGGCAGAGGGGAAACGGAGAGGAGAGGGAGACGATTAAATGTGCGTGATCACTGCAGGTTTAACTCGCGGCATTAAGGTGAATTAAGCTGTAGGATTCAACGGCAGAACGGGGGAAGAACGGGTCACTGAGGGTGAGGACGAAGAACAGTAGGGTGTGGGGTCCGCTGGCAGTGAAAGAAAGGAAGAAGGGGAGGGGTCCACTTGTCGGTTGCTCCGAGGGTTCTTTCTACGGTGAGAAACGCTTCGCTGCGGTGGGGTGGAAATTGGGCTAGGTGGGCTGTTTGGGCTGGCTCAGTTGGGTCAGTCCATTCCCATATTTTTTTTCTGTCTGATTCTTTTTCTATTTTCCAATTCTGTTTTGAAAATTCAAACAACTAAACAATGTCCAAAAACAAATCAAACATTCACCAAACCTTGCACTATGAATTTGGTTCTGTTTAGTAACCTGAACCAAAATCCTAAATAAAATAAATAATACTTTAATATTTTTAGGTTCCATCCTTAATTAAATAAGTAGGCCATGGTTTATTAATTAAATGGAGTTTTTGTTGTTTATTAATAAAATCTTTATTTGAAATCCAAATGTTTTCAAAACCAAATCAGTGGGTTTTATTTGGGAAATATAGAATACTTGGAGATTTGTTTTAAAATAAAATAACATTTTATTTTAGGGTCCATTATTAATTAAATATAATAGACTTTCATTATTATTTCAAATAGGTTTTATTTTATTGAGATATTTATTTTGAATCTAAAATAAAGCCAAAACATTTTAGTAGATTTTATTTGTGAATTTCAAATAATTGGGAAAACTTATTTTAAATAATTTAATAAGTTTTGATGTTTCAATTTAAATTGGTAAAACCTTTTATCTTCAAATAAGGTTGGATGTTAAATCCTTATTACTTTTTTTAAAATAAACTTTTATTATTTTAATCAAAGAAAACTCTTTTGTTTCAAAATCTTGGCCAAGTTTAATTTGGCTTTATAAAATAATCCTTATTTATAAATCCATCTTTTCTTTTGAATACCAAATCCTTTTATTAAAAGATCTAAAATAGTATTTCCAAAATATTTTATTTTCCTTTGTTAACTGTTTTATGTTTTTAAATCCTTTTGGGATTTAATTGTTCAAAATAGGTTTGAAGATTCCTATTGGAATTCAAAAAGTTTCTTCTGGCCCTGAAAATCAAACAAAGTTTTATTTTATTCATTTATTTTTCACATTACAAGATTTGGAAAATCTTGGGATGTGACATACTTCGGGATAGGTCAGGTCATCGTTGATCTCTATGGTCCGATGGTCGATATTTTTGAACACTTCGGTCTTCTCGGGGACTTCGAGACACTTACGAAGTAATGAGATATGGAACACATTGTGCACGGCTGACATCTCTTCGGGTAGTTCCAATTGATACGACACTTCTCCTCGGCGGTTCAGAATCTTGAAAGGTCTGATATATCTAGGGGCTAACTTTCCCTTGAGTTGGAAACGCTGCATTCCTTCAATGGTGACACTTTCAGATAAACAAAATTTCCTATGTTGAAGGCGAGATCTCTACATCTCTTGTAGGCGTAACTCTTTTGTCTGGATTGGGCTGTCTTGAGGTGCTCACGAATCTTGTGAACCTTCTCTTCTGCTTCTCGTAGGATGTCGGGTCCGAAGATCTGACTCTCTCCTACTTCTGACCAATTCAAAGGGGTGCGACACTTTCTTCCGTACATGAATTCAAAGGGGGCCATTCGCAAACTGGCTTGATAACTGTTGTTGTATGAAAATTCTGCGAAGGGCAGACAGTCTTCCCACTTGGATCCATATTCTAAAACACATGCTCTCAGCATATCTTCGAGTATTTGATTTACTCGCTCTGTTTGTCCATCGGTCTGAGGGTGATACGCGGTGCTGAAATCTAGACGGGTTCCTAAACCTTCTTGGACTTACTTCCAAAATCTCGAGGTAAATTGAGTTCCTCGATCCGATACGATGTTCTTGGGGACTCCATGCAAACTAACGATTCTAGCGATGTACAACTCTGCTAGTTTCGAACTCTGATAGGTGGTCTTGACGGGTAAGAAATGGGCGACTTTGGACAATCTGTCCACTATGACCCAGATAGAGTCATTTCCCCTACTAGAAGTAGGAAGTCCAGTGATAAAGTCCATTCCTACAGAATCCCATTTCCATTCCGGAATTTGCAAGGGTTGCAACAATCCAGCGGGTCTTTGATGTCCTGCCTTGACTCGCTGACATATATCACACTTGGCGATATAGCTTCTAATTTCTCTCTTCATGTTATGCCACCAAAATTGCTCCTTCAAATCTTGATACATCTTAGTTCCTCCGGGATGGATAGAATAAAGAGTATCATGAGCCTACTTCAAGATAACTTCTTTCAACTCAGAATCTGCTGGTACACAAAGGCGTCCTTTGTACCACAAAACTCCTTCTTCGTCCTTGGTGAACCCGGGTACTTTGCCTGTACCGATACGACGCTTGATTTCGTCAATACTAGCATTTCCCTTCTGCGCCTCTTTAATCTGACTGATCAAAGTGGGCTGGAGTTCTATGCTAGCCAAGAATCCTTCACTTACTAATTCCATTCGAAAATCTTCCATCTCTTTGTGCAAACTTGGTTGCTCCTTTAAAATCATGGAGTTCAAGCGGCACGGTAATCTGCTAAGGGCATCGGCTACCACATTGGCTTTACCAGGGTGATAGTGAATGTCCAGTTTGTAATCCTTGATTAGCTCAATCCATCTTCTCTGCCTCATATTCAGCTCCTTCTGAGTGAATATATACTTTAGGCTCTTGTGATCCGTATAGATCTCACAACGGTTTCCCATGAGGTAATGTCTCCATGTTTTCAGGGCTAGAACTACGGCTGCGAGTTCGAGGTCATGGGTGGGGTAGTTTTGCTCATGTTGCTTCAGTTGTCGAGATAAATAAGATATAACTTTGCCTTCTTGCATTAGCACACATCCGAGACCGATCTTGGATGCGTCACTATACACATCGAAGGGCTTCGTGATATCTGGCATGATCAAGATTGGGGCTGAAATCAATCTCCTCTTGAGTTCTTGAAAACTCGCTTCACATTTGTCGGTCCATTCAAACTTCTTATCCTTCTTCAGTAATTGGGTCATGGGTCTGGCGATACTAGGGAATCCTTCTATGAATTTGTGGTAATATCCCGCCAATCCGAGAAATGCACGAACTTGGGTTTGAGTAGTTGGGGCTTGCCAATCTTCTACATCTTTCACTTTGGCAGGGTCAACGGCAATTCCTCCGGCTGATACAATGTGACCGAGGAATCCTACCTCCTGTAACCAGAATTCACATTTGCTAAACTTTGCATACAGCTGATGCTCTCTAAGGGTTCCAAGAATGGTCCTTAGGTGTAGCTCATTTTCTTCTTCTGATTTGGAATAAATCAGAATGTCATCGATGAAAACAATGAAAAACTTATCCAGGAAGTCCATAAAAATCTTATTCATGAGATTCATGAAATAAGCAGGGGCATTGGTTAGTCCAAAAGACATGACTGTATACTCATACAATCCATATCTGGTGGTAAAGGTAGTCTTTGGAATATCCTTTGCACGAATTTTGAGTTGATGATAGCCAGTTCTAAGATCAATCTTAGAGAACACTTTGGCACCGGTCAACTGATCAAACAAATCTTCTATCTTGGGCAATGGGTACTTGTTCTTGATGGTGACATCATTCAATTTCCGATAATCCGTACACAAAGGGTTACCTCCATCCTTCTTGTCCACAAACAAGACAGGTGATCTCCATGGTGACGCACTTGGTTGAATCAATCCAATTTCCAGCATGGAATCTAGTTGCGAGCTCTGACGGGTTCATACTATAGGGTCTCTGGGCTATGGGTCCAGTTTCGGGGATTAGTTCGATGATAAACTCGATATCCCGGTCTGGGGGCATACCGGGCAAAACATCTGGAAATACATCGGGGTATTCAAAGACTATCCGGACTTGGTCAATGGTAGGTTGGGCTATACTCTTGTTGCACTTGAATTGACGAGGTAAGGTTTCAGATATATGCTCGACTGATATTCCGGCTGTATTGGTCATGGTTATGGCTTTCTTGGCACAGTCAATCAATCCTTTATGTTTGGACATCCAATCCATTCCTAGTACTACTTCCAAACCTTTAGTTCCGAGTACTATCAGATTTGCATAAAAATCTATGCCATGGATTCGGATAGGGACAGTTTTGCAAATTTGCCTAGCCTTAGTGGTTGATCCGGGAATTTGAACAATCATAACATGCTTCAGTTTGGTTGGTTGAATTTTACTAGTGCATGCAAATTCTTCGGTGACAAATGAATGCGATGCACCAGAATCAAACAACACTCTTGCAAGTACTGAATTAACAGAAAACATACCCAACACAATGTCTGGCACTTCCTGAGCTTCTTCAGCATGCATGAGAAAAAGACGGCCGTTGCGGTTGAGTGAATTCCCTAGGGCAAATCTTCTTCCTGGCTGAACACGACGCTGCTGCTGAGCTGGGACATTGGCATTGGGGGCTGTAGCATTCTTCTTGTTGGGGCACTCGTTGGAATAGTGGCCTTTATTTCCACAGTCATAACAAGTCACTTGCGACTTGTCCTTGGCTGCTACAGGCACAACATTGCTTCTAGTCCTAGGGGCAGTGTTGGTGTTGGCGGTAGCATTGTTGTTGTTGAATTTGGGTGGGGCACGATTGAAATTGCTAGCGTTGTCGGGGTTGTTGTGATTTCCTCCGGGCCTAGGGTTTCCACGGTTGGGGTAGGTCGGACGGTTCATCGGGGGTCTGTTGGTTCTTGGGGCAAATCCTGGAGATGTGTTGGGGCGATACTTTGGGGTCTGATGGGTTCCTGGTTGATGCATCATGCGACGCTTGCGGTTCTCATTGGCTTGGTTGATATTTCCTTCCATCTGGATAGCTGAGTCGACAAGGGCTTCAATATCAGCAAAGGGGATATTGACTAACACAGTCTGCATCTCGTCATGCAGACCATTCAGGAATCTTTCTTTCTTCTTGGCTTCGGTGTCGATCTCATCTGGGGCATACCTAGCTAATGACAAAAATTTGTCACGGTATTCCACTACAGTCATCCTTCCTTGCTTGACTCTACGAACTCGTCTCTCATTCTCTTGATCAAACCGGTGGCACATGGGTTCGCTAAACTTGACCTTGAATTCTTCCTGGTCATAATCGGCCTCCGGTCATTCTTGCGAACACTGTTCCACCATGCCCCGCATCTCCAGCTAGATAGTGGGTTAACAGAACTTTCTCGTTGGCTTCCACTCCGGCGACTTCTAGGTTATTTTCCATGGTTTGCAGCCAATCATCGGCGTCTAGGGGTTCTTCTGACTTAGTGAAAACAGGTGGGTTGGTATTCTGGAAATTCTTGAGCTTAGATCCAGGGTTGTCCTGATTTCCATGGCCTTGGTTGTTGTGGGCTACCTGGGCTATCTGCTGAAGGGTGGCTAGGTTGGCTTGACGTTCCGCTCTTTTAGCTTCGCGGTCAGAAGTCAACATTTGCAGAATCTGCAACATCGGGTCCGGGGATGAACCACTTCCTCCACGTGGCATCTGAAGATTGAGATAGATCATGAGAAAAGAGGGAAATTTCTAAGTTTTTGGGTCTTTGAAAAAAAATTAAAGTTTGACTCAGATTTTCTAGCAACTTGCTTTTTCATTCACTCATTCATATCACACGATACAACACACACCACTACAGAGAAAAACAGATGGTTTTAAGAACCATTCTGAGAAATACGATACAGTGGGACCGAATACTACTCACTACACTAGTGCTCAAGTGCTACTACTCCTTGGAATCTGTGGCCTCATCATCCTCATCATCATCGATGAAGGCGAAATCGTCTTCATCGGTGAAGAAGTCCATAGCCTGATCCTCCAAAAAATCATCGTCATCGTTGAGATAGGAGTAGGGGTCTCCACGAAGTTCCTCTCCGGCATTCTCCCTTTCCTCCAACTGCATGTCTCTCTCTTGGATGGTCTCCTCCAAAGATGAGATGCGGTGTCGAAGACGGGCAATGATGCGCTCCTTCTTGTCGAGCTGACGGCGGCGAGACTTGCGATCCTTTGCTAGCATGGCGATGGTTTGGTCCTTCGTCTTGATGATGGCAGACTTGTGGTTGTTGTAGTCACGACAGTTATCCAACTCCTGCTGACGATCGTACATCATGAAGCTAAGGTGGTCCAATTGAGTCTTCAGCTCAGGGTGGTATGGGGCTTCTAGTGGTTGTCCATTTGCATCACGCCTTGGGCAAAACTCAAAGCGAGTACCCTTGATCTGATTGATGCTCTTCCCACACAGACGGGAATGAGCTTCCTGCATGGCCCTGGCAAGTCCATCGAGCCAGTTGTTCTCTCTTAAGGTAAACTGAATTCCTTCCGCAGTGGGTGGTTCAATCTTTCCTCTGAGACTTGCAACAATTAGCCACTGCAGATATTCTCCTCCTTGATCATTGAGCTGAGCTCCGAAGAACTCGGGGTGCTGACGCTCTAGAAGTTCCGAAAGCTGGCCCAAATCCCTCTCAAAGATAAGGTCTCCTCCATTCCCCAACTGATAAAACTTGTTGTACTTCACGTACATCTATAAGAATATAGGATGAGTAAGTTAGTAGAGTGATCAAGTGTGTCAAAATTTTATGTATTTTGCAAGAGTTTTTGAGGAACATGAATTTTTATGAAAGAATCAAAGGGATAAGAATGAGAATAAGTTTTTGTAAATATTTGTTTTCTTTGGTTTTGAAACTAAGTTTTTGATTCAAACGTCCAATCTAACTAGGGTCTCCTATGGTCAGGATGGCTCTGATACCAACTTGTCAACACCCGGATTTTTAATCCCAGATGTCAGTTATGCCATACATCGCAATCCCAGGATTACCATTTTTGCGAGACATAACAGAATTGGATACCATAGTACATCATCCATTACAACCGTACATAAGTTCTTACACCAATAGGGATCTCATGATTCAGTTCTTAATACAAGATCAAGCAGCGGAATACGTAATAATAACGGTAGCGTAGGTGAAGCTCCATCTTCGGGGTCACAGGCAATGCTGACGATGGGAGATGATCCTAGTTGTCGTAACCTTCCTGGGGTCCATCCTCCAGGTACTCCTCTTCATAGTCTGGCCATGGGAATAGCCAGGGACAAAGCCATGAGTACTCTTTAAGTACTCGCAAACTAATACTAACAAGGGAAAGGGGTTTTTGATAATAGGACACTAGGCTCTAGGGTTGTTTTGCAAAAGCCAGATTTATCTCTACTAAGTTTAGAAGCAACGAATGCTAGTTGAAGTTTTATAACACCTAAATGTGAACTTGTATTTCATATCACAACCCTGTTGTGGTCAAGTCAAAGTCTCAATTCATTTCACAAGTCATTTTGAAAAGTCTGACGGGGGAACAGTATGGCCACTCCAACTATCCATAACCGCGGACGCGGCTATTCGAATAGTTTAACACTCTGCAGAGATTGTACACTTTCACCACAACATTCGATACATCCGTCAGGAACAAATCCTGAATTCACCATACTCAGTATGCGGATAATCAGTCCTAACCTTTCAATTACACGCCCTAGTATAAGCACCTCTCCTGTGAGTTGGGCCACCCAGCCATGACCAACTGTCATCTTGGGTACTGCATAGGTGGACCATCTTCACAAGGTAGCCTCAGCTCAGACCTTGGCCGTGAGGGAACTAATACTAAGGTATATAAGTTTCCAGTCAAGCCCTACCCAATCTTCGGGTATTGTGGTTGTACGATAAAATTGGAATGGTATCGCATCCAGACAACCATCAGTTTTATAAAGGGCTAAGGCTCATGCCTCAACATTTTCATCACCAAAATCATCAAGTTTTCGGAAACACATGTCCCAAAACATTTCAATAGAATGATCCATCATTCCAAGGTTTTCATAACCATTTTTCCACCAAGTATTCCCATCTAAAGTTGATCAAGTTTTATGCTTAGCACTAGCATCTACAGGTGGGGGTAAGCATTAATGAGGGGTGGTAAACTAGTGGAGTTTTAACTAAGTTCATTCTCATGCCTTAGGATGACATCAAGATTATCTAGCTTAGGCCAAATTTTATGCTCTTTATGCAACCTTCACATATATCTTTCTAGAATCTACAAGTCACTTAAGTAAACTCCAAGTAATAGCTTTGATAAAGAAATAAAATAGAAAGCTTGTAAATAAAACTAGGATTGGGTATCATCAAATATGTCTAACCAAGCATGCTTAGTGCATTGCATAGGTTATATAACTTTCATAATTGCAAGTGTTAGCTTGCCTTGAGCAGAGCAGTGGTTGAATTTCTCCTCGGCTTCTTCTTCGTAGAATCCTCCTTCCTCCTCGTATCCTTGGTCGGTACTAGCGTCTATAATTAAATACGAGGTACACAATCACCAAAAAATACTTAACTACTTGCAATCATCACACACAAGGGTCCTATAGATGATCTAACATCATCTCTAACATTACAAGATTAAGGCTTGGTTTAATTCCTTTTATTTTTAGAAAAGTAATTTCTACTCATTGAAAAACTACTTAAGATTTAATATTCTCCAAACCAAACATGGGATCATGTTGACACATGTCATCACCACATATTTTAGTCCATGGGAATATGATTTAAAGTGGGGTCACAATTTAATAAGGTTTTACCCTTTTATTTTAATTAAATAAAGTGACTAGAAATGCCTATGTAGCATTCTTTTATTACTTGAACATTATTTCTGCAAGTAAACCTATATATTTTTATATATTCTGAAAGGTATGGTTAAATGTGATTTTTGAGAGTTGGAATCAACTCAAAAGCTACTATGGTTTAAATTTGAAAAATGTTTGAATGCAGAAAAGCTTCTGCCTTGTTATTTTTACCATGGGTGATCTATAGATCCAAATGACTTGAATCCAACGGGCTTGGATTCAGCATTCCCAGACCTTTCTAACAAAATTAGTTTCATTCAATTTGGTGCACTGAATCGACCTGGGTTGATTTTTGAAATTGGGTACAGAAGTATGTTTGAAATTAAATGGAAAAGGTTTAATTCAAATAACTGGGCTGCGCGGGAAAAGTTAACGGGCCGGCCTGCTAAGCGTAGCGCTTCCGCGGGCTTCTTAAGTGGATGTCCCCACTCGTCAATGAGACAGGGGGTGCGAAGCGGTATGGGGCGATGTGGGGCGTTCGATCTAGTTCTAATCCAACGGCTGAGAGTCATCGTCGACGTTGGGCAACGCCGGCGAGACATAAACCTAAGCGGCGCCGGTGGGGTTGCTGGGGCTCACCGGTGCAAGGGTCGGCGAGGCGGGCGAACGACGAAGTCGACGACGGCGAACTCAGGGGTGGTCGCGGCAGCTCCTGGGGTGGACGAAATCGATGGCGCCCTTCTTCTCCAGAGGCGGCGGGCTCCGGTGAAATTCCGGCGATGCACTGCTCGCCTTGCTCCGGGACTGAGGTGGGGTGGTTCTGGGTGAGAGAGGAGTGGAATGGTGTGAAGAATTCGAGCGGGGGAGTCCTCTATTTATAGTCTCGACGGTGAGACCGAACGACATGGGCGGGCGACAGTGGCGAAATGGCTACGGGTTGCTAGAGGCATGGCCGGCGGTGGCGATCGCTTGGTGGTATCCTGGCGATGCTCTACGGCTTTAATGCGTTTGTAGGGCGGTGCGGTTTGGTCTGGAACACACGACGCTCTGCGCGGCAGAGGCGGCGTCTTCGACGGCGAGCGGTGGTTGTGCGTCACGGGGCGGCGAACGGGAATGTCTGGCGGTCTCCTAGGTCGATGGTGATCGTGTATGCACGCGGTGAGGGCGGCGCACGGTCTGTGGGCTTCGGTCGAGGGTGGCGCATTGGCGCATGCTCGGCACGGTTGGCAGAGGCACGGGCGCGGCGTTCCTAGGTGCTCTGGTCGGTGTCTTCGAGGCAGGGCTGGTCGAGAGGGGGCGGTAAGGCATGGGTGATCTCCCAGACAAGGTTGGCATGGCTAGTTTCTTTCCTAGATTGCTGTCGACATGTGGGTGGCAAGGGTGGCTTCGGCTGTTCACCATTGATGATATTGGCAAGCTCACAGTGGTGCTAGTGCTTGGTTAATCTTGCTAGATGATCTACTGAGATGGTTGTGAGCTAGATAGGGAACCAGTTAGGCTCAAAACACTGCACACTATAGTGTTTTGATTTTGTTTGATTTGTGTCTGCCAAGTGTTTGATGAAATGGCCGCATGAATTCAAGTTTTGAATTTTGAAAATATTTTTGGTGGGTTTTCTAGATTGGTGCTGGTGAGTCTGCAGATGCTTGGGTTTTGAAAGTTGAGCTTGTTTGAGTGGTTTTTGAAAAAGTGGGATCTTCCCATATGATAAAGATTCAATTTTGAATTGTCATTTAAACTATGCATTTGAAAGTTTCTGGATGATCACAAAGTGGGCCTTGGTACCTTGTTATGAGTACAATCAAGGGGTGCAAAGATCCAGAGAAGTTTCTGTTAGGTTCTGAAAGATTGAGACAGACAAAGTAGGCATGGGAGTTAAATTGGTCAAAATGACCATTCCTTTATTTTATTTGTTTTGATTTACTTGTCTTTGGGAAAAGTGTGGGAAATGTTTTAGATGATGTTTATTTCACCTAAGATACATTTTACAAGCAAGGAAACACACAAACAAGGTGGTTCAAAAGAATTTCAAATTCAATGCATACTCATATGCATGCATTCATAACTTTATTTAGAAAAGTTTTTGTTAACCCTAATTTTGATGATTAGAGTTTGATGATCCAAGTTCAATATTTTTGGGATGTTACAGGTGCTTATTCCTATGAATTCGTGGTCACCCCATAACCAATATTCTTGGGATGTTACAGGTAGAAAATCAATATTCTCGGAATTGGACAGGACAAAAGCCAATGTCAATATTTTACCGTGGGGAACACGGAGCCAGAAGACGAGACGGAGAAGGGCCGTGAGGGGGCCACACCCCCTGGTCGCGCGGCCAGGCCTGGCCCGTGCCTGGGGGGTGCAGCCACCTCGGGCACCCCCTCGGCCTCCCTCTTCGCCTATAAGAAGCCCCTGATACCAAAACCCTAAGTATCTGATCAATATTCCACGAAACAATCCGTAGCCGCCGCCACCATCGTCCCTAGATCACGGGATCTGAAGCTCTTCCCGGAACCCTGACGAAGGGGAGAGATCATCCCGGAGGCCTTCTTCATCACCATGCCAGCCTCCGGTATGAATCATGAGTAGTTCCACCTTGGAATACGGGTCCATGTAGTAGCTATATGGTTGTTTCTCCTCCTTTGTGCTACCATGTTTAGATCTTGTGAGCTCCGTTCATGATCAAGATCATCTATTTGTAATCATGCATGTTGTGTTTGCGGGGATCCGATGGATATTGAGATTACTATGTTAGATTGGTTAATGATTCTATCTTATTGATTCTATCATGTCTGTGTTGTTTGTGATCTTGCATGCTCTCCGTTTCTAGTAGCTATCTTGGCCAAGTAGATGTTAGTGACTCCAAGAGGGAGTATTTATGATCGATAGTGGGTTCATGCCTCTAATTAATCTGGGGAAGTGATAGAAATCTCTAAGGTTGTAGATGTGTTGTTGCTACTAGGGAGAAAACAACGATCTCTTGTTCATGGAACAAGTGGATTATATACCTTACACACTTTGCTTAAAGCAGTTATCCGTTCCTTGCAACTTAATACTGGAGGGGGGTGGGGTGATAACCTGAAGGTGGATTACTAGTCATAGATGCAGTTGGATGACGGTCTATGTATCTTGTTGTATTGCCCAATCAAATCTCATAGGATCATGAATGTCTAGTATTTCATTGTTATGCCTTGCTTTGTCCTATCAATTTCCCCGCTATAATTTGTTTACTCAGCATGTTATGTTGTTTATCTTAAGGAGAACACCTCTAGTGAACTATGGACTCCGGTCCAATCTTTACCATTGATACATCTTCCACTGTTACTATTTACTTTTTGCAAACCACCATTACCTTCCACAACATACAGTTAATACTTTGTTTTCAGCAAACCGGTGAGATTGACAACCTCATTGTTCGTTGGGGCAAAGTCTTGAGTTTGTGTTGTGCAGGTTTCTAGTTGCTAGCAACACCTTTGAGTCGTTTCCTTCCTCCTACTGGTTCGATAACCTTGGTTTCTTACTGAGGGAAAAACTTGCCGCTTTACTCATCATACCTTCCTCTTGGGGTCTCCCAACGAAGCTCTACAGTGATCTGAGCCACATCAAGCCTTTTTCTGGCACCGTTGCCGGGGAGGCTAAGGACGGCTTCACAAGGGGAGTCCTTCACAACTTTTCTATTTACTTTATTTTGTTTTTCTTAGTTTCTTTTGCCTTTTTTTGCCTATTTTTATCAAAAATTCCAAAAAAATAGTTTCATTTGGTTTGTTTTCTCTTATCAAAAATACAAAAAAATCAGTTCTTGCTCTAGTTGCTGCTACTGTTGGTTTGCTTCACCTTTTCAAAAATGAACTCTGCTGAGAATACCAAGTTGTGTGACTTCACTAGCACAAACAACAATGATTTCCTAAGTACTCCTATTGCTCCACCTGCTTCTGATGCTACCTTTTATGAAATTAAGCCTGATTTGTTGAATCTTGTGATGAGAGAGCAATTTTCTGGTGTTAGTTTTGATGATGCTGTTGCCCACCTTAATAACTTTGTTGAACTTTGTGAGATGCAAAAATATAAGGATGTAGATGGATATATTATTAAGCTCAAGTTGTTTCCTTTCTCCTATAGAGGAAAAGCTAAAGAATGGTTGCTATCCTTGCCTAGAAATAGTATTGATTCTTGGATTAAGTGCAAAGATGCTTTTATTGGAAAATACTATCCTCCTGCTAAGATCATATCTATGAGAAGTGAAATAATGAAATTTAAACAGCTTGATAATTAACATGTTGCTCAAGCTTGGTAAAGAATGAAATCTTTGGTAAAGAATTGTCCCACTCATGGACTAACTTCTTAGATGATTATCCATAATTTTTATGCAGGTTTAAACTTCTCTTCAACAAATCTGTTGGATTCTGCTGCTAGAGGTACCTTTATGACCATTACTTTGGGTGCTACAACTAAGCTCCTTGATAATATGATGGTCAACTATTCTGAATGGCACACTGAAAGATCTCCACATGGTAAGAAGGTAAATTCTATTGAAGAAACCTCCTCTGTGAGTGATAAGATTGATGTTATCATGGCTATGCTTGATAATGGAAAAGCTCATATAGATCCAAATAATTTTCCATTAGCATCTTTGGTTGCTCAAGAAGAGCAAGTTGATGTGAACTTTATTAGAAACAACAGTTTCAACAATAATGCCTATTGAAATATTTTTGGTAGTAACAAAAATTATAGGCCTTATCCTCCTAATAATGGCAATACCTTTGGAAACTCCTACAACAATACTGTTGGAGATATGCCCAAGAGGAAATAATAAAGTGGTTATTATCATATCTTCATACTTATGATAAATGTTTACATACCATGCTATAATTGTATTAACAGGAAACATTAATACTTGTGTGATTTGTAAACATAAAAGTGTCCCTAGTAAAGCCTCTTGTTAAACTAGCTTGTTGGTTAATATATAATCATGGTTTCCTGATCATGAACATAGAGATGTTATTAACAACAGGGTCATATCATTAGGAGAATGATGTGATGGACATACTCCTATAGTTAAGCGTAGCATAAAGATCAAGTCATTTAATATAGTTCATTTGCTATAAGCTTTCTGATACATAGTAACCTAATTCCTTCGACCATGAGATCATGTTAATCACCATCACCGGAAGGATGCTTTGATGACATCAAACACCACACCGTAACTGGGTGGCTATAAAGGTGGCATTGAGTGTTTGGAAAGTATGGGTTGAGGCACATGGATCAAGAGTGGGATTTGTCCATCCATATGACGGATAGATATACTCTGGGCCCTCTCGGTGGAATGTCATAAAATTATCTTGCAAGCATGTGACTGGCTCACAAGGGATCACATATCACGGGAACGAGAAAAGAGTACTTATCGGTAACGAGGTTGAACTAGGTATGTAGAGATACCGACGATCATAACCTCAGATAAGTAAACTATCGTGAGACAAAGGGAAATTGGTATCGTATGTAAGTGGTTCATTCAATCGCAAAGTAATCGTAGAAATATGTGGGAGCCATATGAATTTCCAGATTCCTCTATAGGTTATTAATCGGAGAAGTGTCTCGATCATGTCCGCATAATTCACGAACCGTAGGGAGACACACTTAAGGATCGATGTTGTTGAGTAGTTATGGAATGATGAGTAAGAGACCGAATGTTGTTCGGAGTCTCGGATGGGATCCGGGATATCACTAGGAGATCCGGAATGGTCCGGAGAATAAGATTCATATAAGGAAAGTCCTGTTTCGGGGTTGGAGAAGGTTCCGATGTTTTCATCGGGAATGTTCTAGAAGGTTCCGGAATGTCCGGCACTCCGGAGGGGAAGGGTACATGAATGTGTCATACCAAGTTGTAATGATTGCATCATGTACTAGGTGTCATCGCTGAACAAAATAAAGGGTTTAATCAAATCCTAGTTTGAAAAAGTCAAACGCCAATTTGAAAAGTCAAACGGCTATTTTGGAAGGTGGAGGGGAAGTAGGAAACCTACTTGGGGAGGAGTTACTCCCCTCCACCGCCGGCCCACTTGGGATACGAGTTGGGGAGGGACTCCTCTCCCCTGGCACGCCTCCCTCCACCTATATAAGGAGGGGCAGGGCTGCCCCTCCAAGGACACAACACCTCTCTCCTCTAAACCTAAACCCTAGCCGCCGGCCTCCACCATTGTCACCGCCGCCTCCTAGGGTTTGCCAAGTCGCCGAGTTGGGGCAATCCCCTTGTCCTAGCCGCCGGCCTAGATCCCTCTCCTTGGTGCGTCTAAACCCTAGATCACCGAGGCTCTCTCATAGTCCACCATACTCGCTCCGGCTTAAGGCGAAGCCCTGCGAGATCTCTCCTCTACTTCCAGTACCACGCCGTCATGCTGCCGGAATCGCGAGGAGAGTGCTACAACCTCCGCTGCCTGCTGGAACAAGGGAGAGGAAGGTCTTCATCGAGTCAACGCATGTGACCGATTGCGGAACGCTGCCGAGTAACCTTGGGAAGGATCGTCTACGAGATCTTGAGATCGGAAGTGTACGACTACATCATCCACGAGAATCTGATCTCGTTAACCGCTTTGGATCTTCGAGGGTTAGTACTCTGTTGACTTGTTGCTACAATCTAGTAGATAGATCTTGGCTTGATCATAGATTAGATCTTGATTGTGTGTTCATGCGGTAGAAAATTTTTGTTTTCCATGCTACGAACCCCTACAGTGGTATCAGAGCCGTGTCTATATGTAGATCTGTTGCACGAGTAGAACACAATGGTCATTGTGGGCGTTGATGCTTTTGTTGTCGATTGCTTCTTGTGTACTTTGCATCTTGCGGGATGGTGAGATGAAGCGGCCCGGGATAACCTTACATGACATCGTTCATGAGACTTGCTCCACGCTTGACATGCAACTTGTATTGCATAAGTGGCTTTGCGGGTGCCTGTTTCTCCCAACATAGTTAAGATTGAATTTACAACGGGTGATTGACAATACTAGTATCAATGTTGTGGTTCTTGTTCGTAAGTAAGAACGACACTTACTGAAAGCCCCAAACCACGTAAAACATGCAAAGAAAATTAGAGGCGTCTAACTTTGTTTTGCAGGGGTGTGCTGTGATGTGATATGGCCATGATTGTGATTATATATGATGTATGCAATCAAAGGCGGACCTAGAAATTTTTTAAAGCCTGGGCAAGCCAAAGCATGACTAAAATTTTGTGGTTGTGGTTGTGGTTGTGGTAAGCTTGTTGTGTCAACCAACAAAAAATCCTCATTTCTATAATTTAAATTTTTTATGTTCAATAGTATAACTTCAAGTTCATTACAACCATAGATATAAAATTCATCTCAACTGAGAAAATGTAGTTCCAAATTTAGAAATTGGGATATTAATAGCATTTATTCTAAATGCAAACCTAATTGTCTTCTATCCGGAGCTGCTAAGACCAAATAAACCTGTCGGTCATAATTTCCTCTTCACTTTCGCCTGCCATAGTCGCTGTCATGCCGTGCCGCTGTCGCCTCGCTTCTGCTTGTGCCACCCGTCGGGCTCGCTCTCCCCCACCACTCTGACTCCGACTAGGAGTATGTCTCCCCAGACGAAGCTCTCCACCGACAAGTCGGAGGGGAACGTGGTCGTGTCGGGTGCAGGCGGTCATCTAGAAGGCGGAGGAGCTCACGGAGCACCGAATGAAGAGGGAGATCATTAACCTAGCCCCCAATTCCGACTAAGCTCACCGATCACATGTCCTCCACACCCTTGGCTTGAGTGAGATTTCCGGGGGCTGAATTTTTGGAATAAGGGTTAGGGTTAGGGTTAGCGGCGGTTGCATAGTCCATCTTTTGATTTCGCGGTACTATATAAAAACTGAATGATGCTTTGTGATCTATGCGAAGTTCATGTTTGAATTTTTTCACGGTGACAACTTTGACAAGTTTATAAAATCTTTAGTTCCTCGTTTAGTTTCTATTATGTCCAACAGTTTTGAGAACTGAATATGAGCTAATTCAGTTGCCTTATACACGTTGTTAAAGGCTACAATATACACGATGTGTTTGCCCTCACAATGGAAAAAGACGAGCATCTTAACAGTGAATTGGGAATTGGCAAATTGGGGATTTCCTAGGGTCGATCGATGACCTCTTTTTTAGGAAAAGATGGATCGGTAACTGGGCACATTCAAGAGAACCCAGGCTACTAAAACAACTAACGGTAGTCCAGTAATTGGACAGAGTTTCTGGCCCAATTTGTGGGCCAACATTTGTTGGCGTGGGGCATGGCCGAAGAATTGGCTGGTTATGCCCGGGCAGGGCTGCCTTTGACCATCCGATGTGGCTGTGAGAAATCGCTAGACAGCAGAGACGATCGACGGAGAAGCCCGGGCAGTCGCCCGGGCAACAGGGAGGGTGCGTCCGCCCATGTATGCAATGTTCCTTATTGTAAGTTGGCAACCGGCAGGAGCCATATGGTTGTCTTTAAATTCTGTTAAGACCCGCGTGTCTATTCAAAGTAGTTGTAATAGTTGATACTGGTGGAAGACAACCATGAAGTGGCGCCATTGACCTTGACGCCACACCGGTGATGATGGAGATCATGTTTGTGCTTGAAGATGGAGATCGGAAGCACAAGAAGAAAGGCCGTATCATATCACATATTATGAATTGCATGTGATGTTAATCCTTTTATGCATCTTGTATTGCTTAGTTCACGACAATAGCATTATAAGATGATCCCTCAAGCACACAATTTCAAGTTTTAAAGTGTTCATCCTTAGTAAGAATCGTTGCTAAAGCTCGTTGTTTCGAAGCACCACGTGATGATCGGGTGTGTTAGATTCTGCGAGTGTACACAACGTGAGCAAGACAGATTTGCTCATGCGGAAGCTAAGGTTTAATCTTGACGAGCCTAGCATGTACAGACATGGTCTCGGAACACGGATCACCGAAAGGTAAAGCATGAGTCATATAGTAGATATGATGAACATGATGATTGTTCGCCATTGAAGCTACATCAACTCTCGTGATGATCGGTTTTGATGTGGTGGATTTGGTTCGTGTGATCACTAAAACAACGTGAGGGATATTGTTTTGAGTGGGAGTTCAACGGCAATATGATTAAAAGTTGAACACTATTTATCATAAATTAAATCAAAGTGAATTTGCATAATTTTTGTAGTCATTGGCATCCATTTACCACCTTGCGCTTAGTTTTAATTGAGATGATAGAACTATAGAATTCTGGTTAATTACTTTACGAACTGGTATCGTATTGTTTTGAAGTGTTAATCTGAAGTTTAAAAGTCCTATTGCAAACTTTCAGTAAGTTCCGGTTACTCCATGAAGTTTAATAATTGGTATTAAAACAAGAGTGACAATTCCAAGAGTTAGTGTATGAGTATCATGTTTGTCTCCATGATTCTTGATATTCAAAGGATTGTCTTAATATCAAGGTTTTCTAGGATCTGAAAGAGTTGTTTCAGAAACCATGATGTGTGGAAGATATTGTGATATCTGAAACAAAGTTTTGGTTACAACATGATAGAGTATAATATGGCAAAAGTCATGTTCTCATATTTGATGAGAATTTGCAAAAGGTTGGAGACACTAGTTGTCCTAATCCACCAAAAGGTTTTGGAGAGCAACATTATACTCGCGATTCATCTTTATAAGCTAAAAGTAGCTTGATCATGAATAATTCCATGATAAGGGTGAATATTTGATGTAGGTAAAATATTTACCACACCAAGAGATTACTAAAGAATGGAATTTGAAAGCACACCAAACATTTGATGATGGTGATCTACTTCCAAGTGCAAGTCCAAAGACATTGGTATTTAATTATACACGCTTTCGACTATGTGTCATATGTATGACTCCACTATTGATATTGATAGATTCTTTCAAACAGAAAATAAATACTGAAAGAGAATCTCATAAATATATGGCAGAAAAGAAAAGACTAGAATTGTTCAGTTTAAGTATATAGATGATATACATGTTATGGCTATATTCTTTGCTTATTAAACAATGTGGTTCTTAAGTATTTGATATTGAATTTGTTGGTGTGAATCGTCATACGAAACAACACAATTCATGAACTACAATGGCCTAAGTAACTAGCAAAAGAATATGTGATGATGTTCATCGAGAACAAATAAAGGGTTATTGTGTTGCTCATTAAACATCAAAGCTTGCCTTCAAGATTTGTTTTATCAGGTATTATGAGAACAAAAGGGTTGTTCAAATAATTGTCGTAATCCATAAAAGATGGATGATTCACAAATCTCGTTGGAGAAATCACATCCATAAAACTAGTACTAAAAATGTCGAAAGACAAATTGATTGAAAGATCGCTTAGGAAGTGACATCGCCGTTTAAATTATATTGGAAAGAAAACATGAAGAAACTCAATGTGGATGGAATTTTGGAGTCTTTTCATTTTTGATCACATGACGCTTGTGAAACTTTCCTAGAGATAATTAAAACTTCGTTCATAGGCCAAAAAGGAACGAATGACTAGCTTATTGGAACTTGTACATATTGTTGTACGAAGTCCATTATCTGTAGTCAAGAGCGATGGATTTCAACTTCATATGCTTTCTCCAAAAATTTGAGTGAATATATGAATATTTACTTAATAAGGATAAAGTATGAAACATTTGAAAAGTTCAAAGACTTTCAAGATGAAGTGCAAAATCATTGTAACAAGAATAAATAGTTTATGATAAGATCATAAAGGAAGATATTTGAGTTACAAGTTTAGCATAATACCTAAGATTTAAGGAATCGTTCCGTGGATTTGAATTTTCCCGAAACACCATAAGAGTATGGAGCGCTCGAGATATGTAATTAAACCTTGTTTGACATGGTAAGATCGAAGGTGTAAATCATAAAACTGCCATTATATTTTAAAGATTAAAAGCTATAGAGACTACCGTTTTTCCACTAAAAAGAGCTCCATCATAATCCGTTGAAATGACACCATATAAAGTTATGGTTTGGGATAAAACTCAAGTTGTCCTTTCTTAAACATTGGTATGCTATGCATAAGAAAGATGTTTGCAACCAAACTCGGATGAACCTGTCTTTGTATGTTATTTCGAATAACTGTTTAGTAATCCTCCATAACATCGGAGACAAAAGTGTTTGTCACTTAGAACGTCAAGTTTCTTTGAGAAGGAATTTTTCGTGAAAAGATAAGTGGGAGGACAATAGAACTTTGATAAAGTTAAAAGAACCTTAGCTATATGTGCAAAGTTGCGCCGAAAAGTGTTAGAGGCAACAATGCTCATGGCTCACGTGCCTCAAAGGTTGTGGTTACGAAGGTCAAAGTTTCTATTGAACCAAGTAGGTCGAGTAAACAATCAAATACCAAGATTTGAGGGTTGAATCATTATTCGAGAATAATGAACGTACTACATGCAAAGAAGCGATGATGGGACCTGACTCCGTAAAATGGCTTGAAGCCATAAAATCCATGATAGGTCCATACACGAGAAATCAAGTTTTTAACTTGAAGGACCCTCGAGAAAGGTGTAAGACCTTACAATTGCGTTTGGGTCTATAAAGAAATAGACATGGATGTTTCGCATCTATGAAATGGTCGACATGTTGGGAAAGAGTTCACAACAATGTTCAAAGGTTGACTATGACAAGATTTGATCTTTCATAGCGATATTTAGTCTAGACGGATTAATGTAGCAACCACGACATATAATTTTGTTATGTGTTGGATAAACAAAACAAGTTCTTCTAATAGAAGGGTTACCTAGGACGTGTGCATGACACGGTCCAAAGGGTTTTGTTAATTCAAAGGATGCTAAATGCATATGCAAACTTAAATGGTTGAAGTAAGCATTGCGGAGTTGGAATCTTCACTATGATGAAACTGTTAAAGGAGTTTAAATTCGTCAGAGACGATGAAGATGCTTGCATTTGCAAGAAATTAAGTGGGAGCGCTAAGACATGTTTCTAATACATTATGTGGAAGACATATTGTTGATTGGAAATGATGTATTTTTATTAACACATATTAAGAATTTCATCCCGATGAAAGACTTAGGTAAAACCCAAATATTTGGCATCAATAGATGCTAATATGGTTGTGCCGAAAGTACATAGATGATGTATTGAATGAGTTCAATATAGAAACTACAAGAAAGGTTCTTGTCACACAGAAAGGATTGAATGAGTTCAATATTGATGATATATTGAAGTGTATTGACACTGGGTAAGTGAAACAAAGATTCAAGTATAGATTGATACTTGATGTATGAAATCACAAAGAGTATTTATATCAATCATACTGTGATATGTACAAATCCAGATATGTCCTATACTCTAAATGTTATGAGCATATACCAGAATGATTCATAAGTTGATCATTGGACAATAGTAAGGATATTCTTATGATCTTTTGGAAGAACTAAGAGTATATTATTTGTAGAAGTGACAAATAGATGGTTAGTTCATTGTAAAAGTACTACATTGATACTAGTTTTGTCACAAAGTACAAATTAAGTTTATCTCAATCTAAACTAAGGGTGGCACAATATAATGGAAAGTAAGTTCCATAATGGATTTGGATGAGTTCAAAAGTTAAGACATTGTGACAGATACTACAACAAAAGGCTAAGTATATGACTTCTATAATAGCAGCTAAAGAGGGCATTTATGTCAAGTAGTTTGTTATCAAACTAGGTGTAGTTCACAGCGGGATAATACTATGAAGATATATTGTACGACAATATTATCAACATGTTTTAACCCCAAAGAACTAAAGGTCTCACCAAAGACCCAAAATTATACAAAGCCATCTCATTAGAGAATGAGTGATGCGTAGAGACGCAAAGACATGCAATTACACACGGACCTGGAAGTGTCAGATCCGGAGATCAGTTGACCACTAGCAATCGTGTACATACAACACCGGAAAGGCATAGGTGTTGAATACACAAAGGTTTGAAACTAGATTATTGACTCTAGTGCAAGTGGGAGACTGTTGGAGATATGACCAAGAGGCAATAATAAAGTGGTTATTATCATATCTTCATACTTATGACTCTAGTGCAAGTGGGAGACTGTTGGAATTATGCCCTAGAGGCAATAATAAAGATGTTATTATTATAATTCTTGTTCATGATAAAGTTTATATTCCATGCTAGAATTGTATTAAGCGGAAACTTTAATACTTGTGTGGTTTGTGAACAACACCGTGTCCCTAGTACGCCTCTATGGACTAGCTCATTGATCAATGATGGTTAAGGTTTCCTAACCATAGACATGAGTTGTCAATTGATAATGAGATCATATCATTGGGAGAATGATATGGTGGATAGACCCAAACAAAGCAGAGCAATTAGATCGTGTCATCGTGTTCGTCTTTGCGAAGCTTTTCCTATGTCAAATATTGTATTCCTTAGACCATGAGATAATGCAACTCCCTGGTATCGGAAGAAAGCTTTGAGGTCATCAAACGTCATCCTATGAGAGGGTGATCATAAAGGTGTCTCTCGGTGATCGGAAAGTATACATTGGGTTGTATGTATCGAGATGGAATTTGTTCCTCCCGAGTCGGAGAGATATACTTGGCCCACTCGAATCGATATCAACACCGCTTGCAAGCATGTGTTTAAGGAGTTAATCACAAAGTGATATCGGATTACGGACGAGTAAAGTACTTCGTGAACGAGATTGAACTAGGTATGATGCATACCGACGATCGAATCTCGGGCAAGTAAAATATCGCGAGACGAAGGGAATATATATATGGGATTGATTGAATCTGGCATCGTGGTTCATCCGATATGATCATCGATGAATGTGTGGGAGTCAATATGGGTGCCTAGACCGCTGTTGATTATTGATAGAAGATCATGTGCATATTCTCGAACCAGGGTCACACACTTAACGTGTCTTGACGCTAGGATAGATTGGATAATTGGTTTATGAATTTTTGTTCGAGTCTCGGATGGGATCCGGGATATCACGAGAGGTTCGGAATGGTCCGAGAATAAGATTCATATAAGGCAGTTTTGGAGTTGAATTGTTCGGTTAATCGGTATTGTCTGGAAGCTTCTAGAACCTTCCGGAAGGGGACCAACGTGGCCCCACCTTCCGGGAGGGGGCATGGGCCTATGAGGGAGTGTCCTGGCCGCATTGGGCCAGGGGCACAAGGCCCCATAGGGCCCACCCGATCCTAGATAAGTTTAAACTCGTTTAAACTAGAGATAGGATTTCTAGATAAGGGAGAGTTTAAATCGTTTAAACTAGAGATAGGATTTCTAGATAAGGGAGAGTTTAAATTGTTTAAACTAGAGATAGGCTTGGAGGAGGGGCAGGCCGCCCCCTCTATATATAGAGGGTGGTGCGCCCACCCTACACACCTTCTTCCAAGCCCTAGCAGCCTTGCTACCTTCCTCTCTCCCTCCCGATTGTTTGTGGCGAAGCCTGCAGAGAAATTCTCCACCATATACACCACGCCGTGTTGTAGATCCAATCTATCTCTCCACCATACTTGCTGGTCCGAGGAAGGAGGAGACGTCGAGGTGCTGCACGTGTGCATCTCACGGAGGCACCGCCACTTGTGGTGCTAGATCGGATCGGATCGCGAGGAGGAGAAGCGAGTACGACTACATCACCCACGTTCCGACGAACATTCCGCTGTGCGAATCTTCAAGGGTATGAAGATCTAATCCAATCTCTCTCGTTGTTTGCATCTCCTAGATTAGATCTTGGCTTTCCCTCTGTTCGCTCTGTAGAAAATTTTGATTTACTATGCCGCGAAACCCTTCAGGAGGCCCATCTCTAACAAGATGTAGAGCTTGAGGACGCTTCCCTTGTTGCTTCTTGCCAAGGGACTTCTTCTTTAATGGTCAAAGTTTGACATGATGCCCTTCTTCCTTGCACTTGAATCAAACAATGTTGGCCGGATTCTTGACTTGATCTTGGCCATTCTTCTTGTTGTCCTTGTGCTTCAACTTGATAGTGGACTTGTTCTTGACATTGGAGTTGAATCCAAGCCCACTCTTGTCATTGGGGGATTTTTTTACACTCAAGATTTTGTTGAGTGCGACCTTCCCTTGATGACCCCTTTTCAAGTCATTCTTCAAAAAAGTGACTTGAGCCTTGAGCTCTTTGATTTACTCTACATGGTTAGTTTCAACAAAAGTACTAGAGGAAGTAGATGCCACATTGTTAGAGCAACAAGGCACAGAATGTAATTCATCACGAGATATAGCATGGTTGTGAGAGGATGAATTACAAGGACTAGCACATGGCAATATAACATTTGGAGTAGATATAGTGCTAATGTCCACATGAGGCCCACTAGATGTTACCTTTGATACGATGGCCTCATGAGCTAACTTTATCCTACCATGGGAGACTAGAAGATCCTCATGCAAGCTCGAGAGCTTAACATGACTTTCTTCTAATTTCCCATAGTTGCTAGTTAGCGACGCAAGTTGAACCTTTAGCTCTACATTCTCCTTCAAAATAGATGCTTCACAAGAAATATAGTTAGTAGCACAAGCATCATCATTATTAGCAAGAGGTGAGGGAAACTTGGCAAGCTCTTTTGAATATGAAGCTTTAAGTTGCTCATGCGACTCGGTGAGTTTGATGAGCTCCCTCTTAACGACCCGAGAGCCATTTTCGAGGTGCTTAAAATCCTCAACAAGTTTAGCATAAGCAACTTCAAGTTCATCATTTTTAATCTTGAAGGAGTTAGCCACCGCAAGTTCTCTATCATGGTATTCCTTTACTCTAGATAATTCTAGAGTAAAAGTATCCTCAAGAGATTCTTTGGTGATTTGTTCTTCTTCAAGGGAGTCCTTTAGTTGAGAAAGTTCATTAGCATACGCACGCTCAAGTGCAAACTTTTCATCAATTATGTTTTCTTGCTCCTCAATAAGATCATTGCCTTCTATAACATAATTCAAGATTTCAAGAAGGTTGGAGGAAGCAATTTTATTTTTGTAGAGAGCACTATAGACAACCTCTCCCATTTTCTTAATAGAGGTAATGATGGGGATATGCCTACTGGGGTATCCTCAGCGGGACGTTTCCGACTGGCCCAAGGGCTGGCGAGTGGGCCTGCAGAACGGCGAGTGGATCAAAGCCCATCAGGGTACCAGGCGACTGGAGGTCGAAGGCCCAGGCGAGTAGATAGGCCCAGTCGGTCTGAGTTAAACGATTGACAAAGTTGTAACCGAATCGGTTGAGATATGTAAACCCTAGGGGAGGTAAGCCTATATAAACCTCCCTAAGGGGTGAGTAGAGATACGTTCCCTCATACACCCAAGCAACTCGCCGCCTAGTCGCCGAGTTCGCCCGCTGTAAACACCTCCATAATACAATCTAGCAGGAGTAGGTCTTTACCCTCCGGGGGGCCGAACCTGGGTAAAACCCTGTGTCTTTGCCCTCATCTCGCACCGCAGATGGCTGGCCGCCCTTGCTTCGTTTCTACTACACGCCGATTGCAGATTCGCCGTGGTCATTCCCACACAGTGGCGCCCACGTGGGGCCTGGCCGGTCGGGCCGGTGTTCGCGGCGAGATCCAATCTGCCCATCAACGACGTCGCCACCGCCGCATGATAGCGATCGGCGAGATGCTCCAGATCTTGCCGAGCAGCTACGTCCCGGCGACCCGTCACACCTGGCGTGATCACGCGATCGGCACGATCAGCTCTTCGCCGGCTTCACCGACGCCATCGCCCTCGGAGGACTCGGCCGCATCCGCGAAGTCGCCGCCACGCGATCGGCTCCGAGAGCCGATCCGCACGATCCACCGCCTCGCCTCAAAGTACAACTCGCCCACAAAGAACGTGGCCGAGAACTTCGCGCATGAAGACGCGACCACCGACGACGCCGACTCGGCGACCCGCGTCACTCGCCGGATCCATCACCATGACCTCGTCCGCTGGGCTCCATCGCCGGTCTCCAACGGGAGATTTCGAGGACCCTCCATCCTCGGGATCTTCGACCGACTCGGTCGGAAAACTCCGCCGACCTCCACGACGGAACCGATCGCCACGCGCGACCTACATGGCCACCGGCACCGATCCGCCGAGGACCCTTTCTCCACGATCCCTCCTAATGCCACGGCGACGGAGGTCGAGGAACTCCGCTGAAATGGCGGAGGCGACGCAAGGAGCAGGCCGAGCGCGAAAATTTCGCCTCGGCGGGTGACAGCAGAACTGCCACGCTACCACCAGCCGGATCAGTCACGCTGAACCCCACCGTTCAGGGCGCGCCTGAACCGACGACGAAACGACCGGCTCGATAGCCGAGCGCGATCTGCGAGAACGCGCCACCAGGGGAAGCGCCGACCCCGCCAGATCAACGGCGATGGGTGCCCCACCACCACCCAACCGCACCTCCTGAGGACCAGCCGGATAGTCGTCTCCTCACGGAGCGAGATGCGAACGGCCTTCCAGCTTCTCCACCCCGATGGACAACCTCGTGGCAGCCGAGCGGCCGACAGCATCACGGCGACCAGCGGCACCTTACAGATCCGACGCCGTGGCCCTACCGCGAAGGTGGAACAGCAAAGCGGCGCCGACCGCAGGCGCGAGTGTACTCGGCTCCTCGAAGCAGGGCGGCCTCAAGCGGCCGTCCAGCGGTGGCAAACACCCTCAATTGCCCGCCGCCAGAGCCACTGCAGCTCCAACGACGACCCGCGAATGCGGCACTCTCCACCAACGATCCCAGGCCGGCGACCAACCTCGTCGCCGCTAATGGAGAGCCAATCGACGCTCGCACTCACATCATCAACAACCAAAACTGGCGCGCACGCCAGCCCGACGACTTGCGGCACACCCTAACTACTCGCCGCGATGGCGAGCCTATGGGATCGCTCAGTCGACTAGGGCCCAAGTGCTTCGGACCAATGATCCGAGGCGAAAAGTACCCACCCAACTTCAAGGCGCCAAAGGAGATCGAAAAATACGACTCCTGACGACCCGTGATGCGCTCGACACATACCTCATGGCAATGGGGATCGCGGGTCACACGACCTACTGCCGCCTGTTACCTCCCACTAATGATGGAGGGACGTGCAGCAATGGATCAACACGCCCCCGTGATAGTATCGACTCGGGAGGAAATGCGACGCCGTCGGAGCACTTCGAGTGCTCCTACACCCGCCACCACCATCGAGGACCCGGAACGATCGTCCAGGGGACCCGCGAGTCGACCCGCAATCGGGTCCAACGGTGGCAAGAGCTCGTACAACGCGGTCGGCATCCACCGGACACCGCGATCCATTGCTTCAAGACCTCGCCGCCACGAGCCTCTAGTCGCCAAGCTCAAGCGACACGCCCGCACTCGACAACATCCCGACCTCCTCGAGATCGCCAAACGGCCGAGGAAGATCCCAACCAAGGCGTCGACGACGAGTCCGGGGGACAACGACGCACGGGCGGCAACGACGGCCGAACCGACCTACGCTACAGCGGCACTCGCCTCACAGGCAAGCGCCGCAACGATGGGCGAGTCGACTTCGTCGCCAATGCTGGGCACGCACAACGCGACCCCAAGAGCTACCGCCGCGACGGAGGGCAACGACGCGACGGCGGGAACTACAAGAACAAGCCAAGGTTCGATCCCGCGGCCCTCCTTAACCAACCATGTGCGTTTCACAGCAGGGAAGGAAAGCCCGCCACGCACACCACCGCCGACTGCCACACCCTCAGGGAGATCGAGAAGGCACGGCACGCGCGGGAGGACACCGACAACGACCCGCAAAATGGCGGAAAATTCGGCAAAGTAGCCGGCTCGCTCCACACCTTCACCGGCTTCACCACGAAGCGCGAGAAGAAGGTCATCGCCCGCGCTGTCGCCGTCAACGCGGTGGCCCAGACAGACGTCCCGGTTCTGAACTGGTCGGAGCAGCCATCACCGAGCCGCAAGACCACTCGCCACGCATCGAGTATCCGGGGCGAGTCGCCTGGTGGTCAAGCCAAGGTCGGCGACTGGCTCCCCAAGACTCTGATGGACGGCGGCAGCTCCATCAACATCCTCTACCTCGACACCTTCAGGCGACTGCGGCTCCCGCAGTCGATGATCGAGACAACCCACACCACGTTCCACGGCATCGTCCCCGGTCGGAAGGCGTACCCGATCGGCAAGGTCACGCTACCCGTCACCTTCGGCACTCCGGCAAACTTCCGCACCGAGCGGATCGTCTTCGAGCTGGTGCCCTTCGACAGCCCTTACCATTGCGTCCTGGGGCGCCAGGCGTTCGCCAAATTCATGGCGGCACCACGCTGCATAACGCGATGAAGCTCCCCGGCGTGCGGCGTCATCACCATTAACGGCGACCCGACATGGCCGTCATGCGAGGCCAAAGGAGCCGAACTTCGCCGACGCCATCGCGGGCGGAAGCTAGTCACGCCGATGAGCTCGCCAATACGCGGCGGGTCAACAATGACGACCACAATACTCAAGAAGCCCAACTCGAGGGCACAAACACCTCAACCTTTGAGGCCACGACGCACACCGCACTGCCGAGCTGGTCCCAGGCGACCCCAGTGACGGTGACGATCGGACAGGCATGAGCCCAAAGATAGGAAGCGCGCTCATCGAGTTCCTCCGTGAGAACAGGGACATCTTCGCATGGAAACCCTCCGACATGCCCGGTGTCCCTAGGGAGCTCGGAGAACAAATTAAACGCCGACCCCAAAGTGCGACCAGTCAGCGATCGCTACGGCCCTTCAACGAAGAACGCCGTCGGGCAATTGCCGAGGAAGTGCAGCGTCTACCGCCCGGCTTCATCCGCCAATTAAATACTCAAGTGGCTGGCAAACCCAGTCCTGGTCGAGAAGAAGAACAGGACTGGAGAATGTGTATCGACTACACAAACTGAACAGCGCCTGCCCAAAGGAGCAGTTCTCCCGCGGATCGATCAGATAATCGACTCCACCGCGGCTCGAGTCGCTGTTTCCTCGGCGCCTACTGGGTATAACCAGATCAAAATGGCTGTCGAGGACGAGGAGAAGACGGCGTTCATCACGCCATTCGAGCCTTCGCTACACCGCCATGACCTTCGGCCTCAAGAACGCCGGAGCAACGTACCAGCGGTGCATGCAAGAATGCCTCGCGAGCCAAATTGGCCGCAACATCCACGTCTACATCGACGACGTGGTCGTAAAATCCGCTCGCCAAGGCGACCTACTCACCGACCTCGCAGAGACCTTCGCCAACCTGCGGAGGTACAAGATAAAGCTCAACCCAGGCAAGTGCACCTTCGGTGTACCCGCCGGGCAATTACTAGGGTACGTCGTCTCCAAACGAGGGATCGAGGCAAACCCAACGAAGATCGACACGATCGCCCGGCTCGGCAAACCCGAGTGCCTACGCGACGTCCAGAAGCTGGCCGGGCGTGTAGCGGCTCTCAGTCGCTTCATCCCCCGCCTGGGCGAAAAAGCGATGCCCCTATACCGCCTGATGCGCAAGTATCCCACCTTCCAGTGGGACAAGGAGGCGGACGACGCGCTCCGCAACCTCAAAAAGGTGCTACTCGCCGCACCCGTCGACAAGGAGCCCATGCTGGTTTACGTCGCGGCGTCCGAGCGCGTCGATCTTTGTAATGGTCGTCGAGCGACCGGAGGAAGGAAAGAGCGCCCACCAGCGGTATACTACATCAGCGAGGTCCTAACCGAGTCGCGCCAGTGATACCCTGACCAAAAGCTGGTATACGCGGTCTTGAGCTCGTGGCGCTGCCGCACTACTTCGTGAGCACCCATCACGGTCGTCTCCTCGGCTCCACTACAAGACATCATCCGCAATCGCGAGGCGACCGGCGGTCGCCAAGTGGGCCGTCGAGATCGGCGTCCACAACATTAAGTACGAGCACGCAGGCGATTAAGTCGTAGGCACGGCCGACTTCCTCGCCGATCGGGAGGAGGCCCAGCCAGAGAAGCCGTACCTCCATTCGGAGCCTGCACTGACGGGTCCAAGAACGCGGACGGCGCAGAGCGGGATAGTGCTGACCTCACCAAAGGCGACAAGCTCCGCTACATCCTCCGCCTCAATTCACGCCTGCACCAACAACATGGCCGAATACGAGTCCCTACTCCACGCATGCGAGCCGCAAGGAGATGGCGTCAATCGCCTTCGATGCTACGGAGACTCCGACCTCGTTGCGGGTCAAGTTGCCGCACCGCGACGCGTCTCCCCTACCATGGCGGCATACCGCCAAGAGGTGGACAAGGTGGGCGGCCACTTCACCGGCTACTCTGTCGAGTGGATCGACAGGAGGAAAAACGAGGAGGCCGACGCCCTCTCTCGCATCGGGTCGGCTCGACTCGCACCACCTGCCGGCGTGTTCCTCGACACCATCTTCACGCCGTCAGTCTCTCCCCCGAAGGAGATCGACATTGAGTCCCGCTCAACCGAGGGCAACCTTGGTCGCACTTCGTCACCGAGCGACGATGGACCAAGCCCTACATCGCCTACACGAGACAGTAACCTGCCGCAGACGCAGACAAGCGCCGAATGATCGCCGATGCAAGTCCTACACCATCATCGACGGCGAGCTACACAAGCGCAGTCACCGGCGTGTTCAACGCTGCCCAACCGTGAAGGACGCAAAATCTTACGACATCCACTCAGCGATTGCGGCCACCACGCCGCGCTCCTGGTCGCCAAAGCCATGCGACACGGCTTCTCTGGCCCACCGACATGCCGACGCTGTCGATATCGTCCAGCGATGCGCCGGGTGCCGGCACGCCAACCGCACGTTCAAGTTCGGCGCTCAAAACAATCCCCATCACCGCCATTCGCCGTGGGCATGGACATGGTAGGCCCTTCAAGAAGGCCCTGGCTACACCCACCGCTGGTCGCCGACAAATTCACAAAGTGGGTAGAAGCCAAGCCAGTCCGAAATGCGACGGAAGGCGCCACTAAGTTCCTACGCGAGCTCATATACCGCTACGGTTTCCCCATCAGCATCATCACGGACAACGGCACAAACTTCGCCAAGGAGCAATGGCGAGTTCTGCGAGAGCACCACATCCGGCTCGACCTCGCGTCGACACCCGAATCCAACGGCCAGCGGAACGAGCCAACCAAAGCATCCTCCACGGCCTGAAGCGACTCAAGTACCACTCGAGCGCACCGCTGGATGCTGGGTCGAAGAGCTTCCCTCCGTCATCTGGGGAATCCGCACCTCGGTCAACAGGTCGACGGGATTCACCCCCTTCTTCATGGTCTACGACGCGGAAGCTGTCATGCCAACCGACCTCGAACATGACTCGCCGCGGATCGTCCACTATACGGAGGCCGCAAACGAACTGGCCCGCCAAGATGGGCTCGACCAACTCGACGAAGCACGCGACCTCGCCCGATCGCGCACCGCTATCTATCAGCAAGGGCTCCGTCGCTACCACAGCCGACGGGTGAAAACCCGCACCTTCCAGGAAGGCGACTTGGTGTTACGCCTCATCCAGGACAAGAAGGGCATGCACAAGCTCTCCTCCGTGGAAGGCCCGTTCGCTATCGGGCGCAGACTGCAACGACGCTTACTACCTCGTCGGCGTCCGCGGGATGGCGAACTCGACGTCAGCGGCCATGGAGTGTAAATCTCCTCCGGAAGTTCTATTCCTAGAACCCCACATATGTACTCTGATCGCTATGAATAAAAGAAATGGTTACCGCAAAATTGTCCTACTCTCCATGCCTTGTGCCACTACTTTTCGTAATTAACAGCGTCATGCTAAAATACGAAGTCAACCCTTGGTGCAGCGACGATGCACGGCTAAGTAGTGCGATGTAAGAGCACGAGTCATTTCAGGTCTTGCATCGTCTAAAAACGCCAACCGAGCCCCATTGAGTCGCCTAGCCCGACTGGTTTACGAACCAAGACATTTGTCCTCGCTTCTCTGACGACCTGGTCCTCCGCATCCTCGGCATAGCGACTCGAACGGCTAAGTACCACGCCGGGACTGAATACCAGTCTCGATCGACAGGAAAACGCCAAGTAAGAGAGCGTGCCCAGACTCGCCACGCGGTGACCCACCGGGCCAGCAGAGCGACGCTCCACACCAACGCTCGTCCTCAACCACCCTCGAGTCGCGCCTTGAAATACCAAGTACCACGCCGGGACTCACACCCGGCCCGTTCACAGACGGGAAAACGGTAAGCATGAGCACTCAAGGAGTCGCCTTGATCGGCTCTCCGAGCTCGGGCGAGTCGACTCAACCAACAACACACATGATAAAAAACAAAACATCATATATAAGGGGAACCCCACAAAAGGGCGGACGCGCTCGGGGACTCACCCAAAATCAATCCAAAACACGCAAACAAATAGCAAAATGAACACAACGTTCCATTCAATCGCATATCGCATTGTCTTACATTACAAAATATGCCTACTCGGCAGAACTGCTGCTAACACATTTGGACAAACTAAACTACTCTGCAGGCTTCGACGACGAGGCGCCAGCATCCCGGCGCTTACGGATGAACGCGGTGTACGGGTTTGATGGATACGTCGTCAGATCGCCCGCCATCGCCGAGCGGAAAGGCTGCTCCACCTTGAAGTCGCGATGCAGCGGTTCGGGGTCGTTCGGCGCGACGACCGTTTCCTGGTAAGGAAGGAGGTCGCCCATCGACCAGACGCGCTCCGAGTACGCGGCGGCACGTTCCTCCAGCTTGAGAACCTCGGACAGATCCACCGCGCCAGTCGATGAAGGGTATCCACTCGTCACATCATCGAGATCGAAGTCCTCGGGGAAGTGGGCGAGCCCAAGGCTCAAGGCCGTCGACGCTCATGACGAAACGCCGCCGCCATGAACTCTACGACATGGGCGCCTTCTCCAAGTACTCCCACACCTCAACGAGGTCACCGGGAATAACCTCCGTGGGCGACATCTCTTGGAGGTAGGCGCGTATGCAGTCGCCGACGTCGCCGAGTCGACGAGCATGCTCACGCTCCCTCGCGTCAAGAGAGTTCGCTTCTTCTTGGCAGCCAATAACACGACCTGCGAGAAGGAGACAAGTATGAGTACAATGGAAACCACAAACAGTACAATCATAAGGCGGAAAGACGACTCACCAAGCAATGGGCGGGCGAGCCCGTGATGAAACTTTGAAGCGATGTATGGTCGCCCGAAGCCCAACAATGAGGGCTTGACGCCTTCGATCGTCCTCCGCGCGCAATGGCGGCCTTCGCCGCCTGTCACGAGCTTGCTTCTTCTTTTGCCTCCGCAGTTCGCGCCGAGGTCGGCGATCTTACGCCGGCGGTGCCCAACGCAGACCGCACGCCTCAGTTCTCCAGAGGACAAGCTCTGGCGAGCCACCTCACTGCGAAGCAACAACCTCAAGCTCCTTGTTTGCTACGGAGAGCGGCGCCTTCCTTCTCAGACGCCGCAGCCAATCGCTCTGCCGACTCCATGCAGACCTGTACATCTTCAAAGTCAGCACATGAAAACTTCTCAGTGCCCACCCGCTAAAATTTAGCGGGTGCGCACTCGGGGACTGGCGATCACGCAAAATCCTCAGTGCCCACCCGCTAAAATTTAGCGAAAAGCGCACTTCGGGACCGGATGCCACGAATCATTCGTGCCCACCGCTACAATTTAGCGAGTGCACTCGGGACTGGACTCGAACGTACAATACAAGAAATTACAAGAATCAAGCCGCTGTTAAACACCGACCTGATCCTCGGGGACTGGAGGTACCTGGATGGCCGCGCCAAGCATGCCGTGCAGTTCCACCGCGTCCACAGACGCAAGCAGTGCCGGTGTGTGCCCGCGACGTGGATCAATTTCAGCGTCGGCGGTCCACGGAGCGGGCTGGGCGCAGCCGCACTCGCCGTGGCCGCCTTGGTCATGAAGCGGGGGAAGGTAGCGATTGACGCGCCCGCCCCAAGGGAGCTCGCCTCCTCCGGTCTAGGCAACGAAATGCCCCCCTTCGTGGACGCGGTCGCTTCCACAGCGGGCCCAGCCGGCGCGGTCGCCGTGTCGTCAGAGACAGCGACGATGTCGTCGCCCTTGGCCTTCTTGCTGCCTTCCGTGGAGGCGGCGACCTCGTCCACCTTCCTCTTACGAAGGGGTCCTCCTCGCTAGCGGCGGAGGGCACCTTGGCCACCGTCGGGTGGCCCATCTTCTTCACTCCGGTCCTACGTATCGAGACAACTCAGTCAAAACAGTCCAAATACTAAGAGAGAAAGGTAAAGGCCGAGTGCACTCACTTGGCGACTGGAATAAAACGCAGCCCCGTACGGAGGCCGGCTGGCTTCTCCAGCTCAGGTCCCAATCGGCGACTAAGCCCCAGTTCCAGGACGTCAGGGGCCTAGGATACGGAGGGCTTCTTTGACGTTGAGGTAGCGGTTGGCACCTCCGGGACGCCTTCGGCGAAGGCCTCCTCGCGAAGTGGAGCTGCCGCGGCCGGAGCCTCCTTGCGAGGCGAGACCGCCACGCTCGGGACCTCCTTGCGAGGCGAAGTCGCCACGGCCGGAGCTTCCCCTAGCCCGGAGACTGGCGCGAAGGGCGGAGGTAGTGAAGCCAGCGGTGCCTCCATGGATGGCGAGTCTAGCGCGGTTGTTGCCGGGGCCGCCCCGTCACCGGCCGAGCTGTGGGCATCGGAGCTGCTCGCCGAGCACGGCGGTGAGGCCATCCTCGGTGGCTTCGTCCTCCTCCTCAGGGGGGCCCTCGCCTCTTTCTCCTTCTTCTTCTTCAAGGAGTGGCTGACGAGCGAGGTGGTCTCCGGGAGTTCCTCGTCATCGTCATGACGCTCGAGGCTCCTGCTCGCCTCGAGTTCGCGCTGACATTGCCCGCGGGTCTTTCGGACCAGTGGGGCGATCTCCTCTTCGGATTCGTCCTCATCGTCCTCATTACCCTTGGCGGGAGGCGACTCGCTTGTGTCTGGGCGGATGGCCGGAGCTCGTCATCGGCGGGTGGTAGCCACCCTTCCACCACTTGAAATAGCTGCGTTAAACATGGAACAAAGTTAGAATTGCCGCGATCGCATATGCATCGCGAACAAGATCAAATTATTACCGTTGGGCCGGACGCCATGGTGTATGGAGGAGCCCGCCCGCATCCGTGTATGCCGCCTGGTGATCCTCTTCGCCAGGAGGTAGTCCTCCAGCTTCCACTCGGCGAGGCAGGCCTTCGTCGAGTCTTCCCCGCCAGCGTCCTGGTACATATAGTGCTCGCGTTGGGCGAGTGGAACGCGCCGCCGCCCAAGCCAACAGTTGTACAAGCTCACCGTCTGCAGCCCCTTCCTCTACACACCACGAATGGCCCGGAGCATCTCGTCAACGACCATCCTTTGGTCGTCGGGGAGCTTGACGGCTGAGATTGCGTGGCTCGGAACGGTTGGCCGAGTATCGCTGATCGCCGCCTTCGGGTCGCCTCGGTCACATAAAACCAAGACTTTTTCCGCCGCCGCTGCTTTGGCCGGCAGATCAGTCGAAGAAGGAGGCTTTGGATTTGAGTTGAAGGTTAGCCGCCCGCGGCTAGCATTGGCCGCCTGGCTCGCGCCTGATCCGTCCGTGGAACAGATCTTGCCACCAGGGAAAATAGGGCCGGCAGCCAAGTAACACTCGCAACGCCACAAAGATGGCGAGCTGCTCGATACTATGGGGACCCGGATCCGAGGGCTGGATCCGTAGTAGGCGCAGGCGCCGGAAGAACAGAAGGAAACCCTAAGCCCCGCCGAGGTGACTAGTGAAGCAGATGAACTCTCTCTCGCGGGTTCGGGTCGTTTCTCATTGCGGGATTCGCCAGCAGCCCAGGATTCCGCCTCCTCGAAGGAGGCGCCATACCTGGTGCACTTGGATCTACCCAAGGTTCGTGGAGAGGGCCATGGCGAGGATTTGCTTGGAGGTCGGAGGATTGCGGTCGATCGATCGCGGGATCAACAGGCGAAAGATGTGCGTACTGGAAGAAATGGTGGGCGGTTGGCTTCCGATAGCCTACCATTCCTCTTATATAGCGGAAGCTGCCCGCCAAATTAGGGGCCGTTAGCGCGATGATTACGCCGAAAGTTACCGTTAAGTTACCTTAACGCTAGTTTGACCACGCCCGACGTCCGCCCGCCACCCGGCTCGCTAACTTACTCGCGAGGCGCGACCGTTGGTTCGATTCACCCAAGACGCAACTTCGGTTCCGGATTTTTCCTTCGTGCAGAGCCCGCCGACGATTCGATCGATGCCAACTTGAAGCCGTATACTCGATCGCCGCAGCCACCGCGCCTAATCAACGACGGCCTCGGGACTACGATGGGGATATGCCTCAGGGTATCCTCGGGACGTTTCCGATCGCCCAAGGGCGAGTGGCTGCAACGGCAGTGGATCAAAGCCCATCGGTACCAGCATCGGAGGTCGAAGGCCCAAAGAGTAGATAGGCCCGGTCTCGAGGTTAAACGATTGACAAAGTTGTAACCGAATCGGTTGAGATATGTAAACCCTAGGGGAGGTAAGCCTATATAAACCTCCCTAAGGGGTGAGTAGAGAGACGTTCCCTCATACACCCAAGCAACTCGCCGCCTAGTCGCCGAGTTCGCCCGCTGTAAACACCTCCATAATACAATCTAGCAGAGTAGGTCTTTACCCTCCGGGGCCGAACCAGGTAAAACCTGTGTCTTTGCCCTCATCTCGCACCGCAGATGGCTGGCCGCCCTTGCCCTTCGTTCTACTACTCGCTGCCGATTGCAGCATCTGCCGTGGTCATTCCCACGACAGGTAATATCATACTTACCTCAATAATCATCATTATGATTCTCAACCTCATCATCATCATGAGATACAATGGGATCCAAAGAGGTTACCTTTGTTCCCTTAGCCATAAGGCATATGTGAGACCCAGAGGAAGGTGACGATGAGATTGCACTTGTAGCTCTATTCAAGACCTTGTCTTGGCCCATAGAATCTTCATTTTCCTCTACATGGTTAGCAACACAAGCACTAGAGGAAATAGAAGCATTTTTATCATGGCAACAGGACAACACAAGCATATCATCATGAGATTCATTCAAGCCATTACTACATGATATGCAAGGACTATCAACACTAGCATGTAAGGATTTGTGAGTGCTAGAAGTGTTAAAGTCCGAAGATAGATCATTTCAACTAGATAGGGATGAAGGATTACAAATAGTAAGCACACTATCCTCATTGCAATTTCTATCACCACTCACTGTATCATTACCTTGTGAAAAATCACATGTTGGTGAAGTGGTAGACGATGAGAACTCATCTCGACCGGAAGTGGAAGCAACACAATCATCCTCAATAATGTTGGACTTGCTATATTTATCTTGAAGCTTGGTCCATATCTCACGAGCGCTTGAATAAGGCATGATAGAAGAAAGAACTACATTTCTCACAACATGCAAAAGAATTTTAGTAGCTAGAGCATCTATATGAGAGTTCAACTTCTCCTCTAAAGATTCGTTTTGGGTATCCACGGGAGAAGACAAACCCACATATAGATATCCCTTGATAATTGGGTGAATTTCCTGAAATAAATTAAGCATGCGAATTTTCCAAACATAATAATTTGTGCCATCGAATGTGAGTGTGTCCTTGTGCACTAATCCCCTAGCCGACATATTTACTCTCAAGGCGGTGAAGCCTAAAATGAGAGACCGGGCTCTGATACCAATTGAAAGGATACGTATGTCGCCTAGAGGGGGGTGAATAGGCGATTAAAACTTTTCCTAGAGTGGCTCAACAAAGGCGGAATAAAACTAGTGTTTACTTTGTTAAGCACAACCTAGAACAACTAAGGTTTACCTATGTGCGCCAACAACTTATGCTAAGCAATACAAGCTACAAAGTGATAGCAAGATATATATTACTTCAAGCACGAAGGCTATCACAATGTAAAGTGCATAAGTAAAGAGCTCGGGTATAGAGATAATCGAGGCACGCGGGGACACCGATATTTTACCGAGTTCCTCCCAACATGGAGTACGTCTCGTTTGGAGAGGGGGTGGTATCAAACCACCAACGCCACAAAAGGCCTTCCTTATTCTCCGGTGAATCTCACCCCAATGGGATCGATCCACGCTTCCACTATCGATGCACTTGTCGGTGGCAACCGGAACCTCTCACAAGGTTGGGGCACTTCTCCACAACTTAATTGGAGGCTCCCAACAAACGCCACAAAAGGCCACAATGCCACCAAGGCCACAAAACCATCTAGGGTTCCAAGAACCCAAGAGGGACAAGCTCCAATGAGTCACACGAACCAAATCCTCCGAGGAGAACTCAAACCGATGCACCGAATGCAAATGGCAAGAACGCCACAAAGGTGTTCAAATCCTTCTCTCAAAAATTCCACCAAAGCTACAAAAGATTATGGGGGAATAAGAGAGGAAGAACAATGGAGGAAATCCACACAAGACTCCAAGATCTAGATCCCAATATGTTCCCCTCACTTAGAGGAGAGATTGATTGGTGGGATTGTAGATCTAGATGTCCTCTTTCAAATCCCTCAAGAATATGAAATAATCATAGGAGGGATTGAGAGAAAGCAAGCTCAAGAAGGTCAAAAATGGAGGGGAAAACTTGCAAGAATGGTTGACGAACCATTGGGGAAGAAGGCCCCTTATATAGGTCCCTCCAAAATACAACTGTTGCAGCCCAAAAACGTGATTCCCGGTACTACCATACTTTTTCCCGGTACTACCGGACTTTCCCGGCACTACAGGACATTTCCTGGGGTTCCTGGGGCTCCAAACGCATTTTTCTCTGCGCTCTCCGGTACCAAAATGCGGTACTACCGGACCCCGGTACTACCGGATCCTGGTCCGGTACTACCAGTCATCACAGAACGAAAACAGCCATAACTTTTGCATCCGGACTCCGATTTCGATGATCTTGGGCTCGTTTCGAAGAGGAAAACAACCTCTACAAGATTGTAACTACCTCGGTGAACTACGCTCCTAGATACAAGCCTGGATGAGTGATAGTGGTTGAAATAGTACGGTGGGGCCCCAAAAGCCACTCACTGGTAGTCCTTTCAGACGTCCCAACCACTACCCTCTCAACGGGACTCAGACGGGCGGCGTGGTGCAGCGAAGGGATCAACTACGTACACAAGTGGGTATGTACGCAAGCCACCATACAAGAGTACATCAGAGCCACACCATCTAGAAAGAAAGGAAATATACCAACGCCATACGGCAAGATTCAAATAACCTAGATAAATCTATATTTTAGGATAACTCCCCATACAACACACATCAGAGTATCATGCGGAAGCGGCAAACAAGATCCGAGTACGGATAAGAAGCAAATCGGCATAAGATGCCAGAGAAATAAGCACATCCCAACTACAGGTCTCACGGATCCCCGTTCCCGGAATCTCTACATCGAACGATCGTTGCCCACATCTTCGGCTTCTTCCACCCAGTATCCGTCCTGTGAAGGTACATGTTCATCTGAATCAAGAATTTATCGTGTGAGACCCTAGGGGTACTCAGCAAGTCTTAATGCCTCTAAAGGGGACACAACCTGGGGTGACGCAATTGCAGCGAAAGATAAACCCTAGCAGTTCTACAGATAAACGCTAACCATCCGCCTAACCAATGATAGACGGATGTCCGTGAATTAAGTACAACAGTTATATTGGTAATCTCCTCCGATCCATCCTCCTCCCTGCTTACCAACAAGGAAGCGGACGAACAACCCCCCATCCGTTGGCAAATTTTATTAACCATTCCATGAGTATTGCACTATTTACTAGTCAAGTTACTTTAGTCAGATTAAAGGCGGTACTTTAGTTATGCTTGTCTATGATCAAGAAACTGTGCTCCAAGTCGTCCATATCCGCGGACACGGCTTTCAGAAAGTTTTACCCGGGTGCACCAATAGCAACACACGCTCGATCAACCTCGGAAAAACCAAAACAAAACCCAACGAGGCTTTCACGACTGAACAATCACAGAATTCAGAAATATTTCAGGGGGCCACCCCTTAAGTAGATCCCGCAACGGAGATAGCTGACTCCGAGACGGACTCAAGGTTTGGGTGGACGGCGGTAAACGACTGGGAACCCGAAAGTGTGGTTGGGCTTGTCGATACCGCGTAAACGTGTCCCGATCCTAAACAGTACAGTGTGCACCTCGCACAAACGTAAATAAAGCGGTAAACATGGCATAAGTACATGATAGTAAAAACACCTCAAACTAGTTTGTGGCCCCAAGAAATAAGACGGAATCAAGCTCTGGCTCAGGGGGGATCCCATATACCTCCCGGATGTGGATAGCGCGATAAAACAAGGAACAGGAATCAAGTACTCGGGGTCTTACGGGACACAAGTGAGCAGGAAAAACCAAATAGCAGATGTTGCTCACCGGTGCCACTTTCTTTAGTTATCCCAGAACTACTCAGGTTAAGTTGTTTAGGTACCTCATTATTCATCAGACTCTCACAAACCCTACACATGCTGTTCTACGACTCGCATGGCTCAAACAACTCCTATAGTAGTGGCTCATGGGATGGAGGAACAAGCTTAGTGGGGTTGAAAAGTAAAGGCTATGCATACTTGGGATTCAATTTAATGCAATCGCGACTCAATGATGCAAGAATAAGATAGAGGCAATAGGTACTGTATGTATGCAAGCATGTGGAAGTGCTTGCCTGTCACTCGATTGTAGCAAGGGACGGTGCAGGTAGTGCTCGGTTCTCTTGATACAGCCTTCGCAAAGGTCTATCCGAGAAAAACCAAACAAACAAGGCCAACATGAATATAGAGCACAAGCATTGGAATTAAATGCGTCAAGCAAACAATCATGCCATGATGAATGATGCACAAGTTGCATGGCAATAAGTAGCATGGCATGGTTGAGGTGAGGAGGACAAGAAAATAACATTAGAATTGAGTTTTAGTCACATTTTGTTGTCATAACAGTTGTTGTTCACTATATTTTTATATGATGCATGCTGCAATTTAAGTCATGGATAGCATAAACAGAAAGGTCTCGTCGATCTGATCAATTTAGACTCATCATTTGCTAAATTTGGATTTAGGAATTAAAAGTTATGAATTATTTAAATCCTAGTGGCAATTTGGGTAATTAAACTAAACTTGGAATTTTACTTGTGCAAAAGTCAAAATAGATGGCATATTTGGAATCCTCTCATTTTTCTGATATCCAAACATATATTACTTGTTCAATTTGGATTTACAAATAAAAAGTTATTTGAAATCGAATAGAATTTGAATTTTGAATTTATTTAAACAGTTTTGAATTTAAAACAGTCCCTAACGCTTTCTACTCGATGACCCAGCTGGTCAGCGACAGTGTGGGGCTGGGGGGGTTCTGGCCCACGCCTTGCTGGGAACAGAGGGATCTGGGTTTATTTTAGCAACGCCAGAGAGCCTTTTGCAAAGATACCGACGCATAAGTGGGCTGGATCGCGGGTTTGCAAAACAAAAGCGGGGGTTCGCAAAGGGACGCGGTGCATCGTACTTCTTCCCGCTGCAGCATCGGCGCGCGCCGCAGCGCTGAGTGGGACTCGAACCCGCTGACCGTGACGCTTGCGGACGCAGAGCCGCGGTGGCTGCGGGTTGACGTCGGAGGGAGCTCGCGTGCTAGATGTGGTGGCGGCGGGAGCTAGCAGAAGAACTTCGCGCCGTCGCGAGAGCGCCGGCAAACGAACGTCGCGGAAGCGAGGCGGTTCCAGAGCATGTCTAGGAGGGTTGGCGGCTTACCGCGAGCGGATGGAGGGCTTGGATCGTGGCGGGAGCAGAGGAACAGAGAGGCGCAGACGGCGAGGCTAGGGTTCCGGCTCGGGCGGCGCTGGTACGGCGGCTCCGGTCCTTCTCCTCCGCTTCTGCGTGTACGGGGGCGATGCGGGCGTCCTTCAGGCTCTCCTCGACGCCTGCAGCTCCGCGCCTGCCCCCTGCTGCGAGGGTACTGGCGAGGTGGACGGGGTCCGCCGGCGGTGTGGAAGAGGTGGAGAAGGAGGAGGAAGGGATAGCGCTTTAGGGGAGGGATGCAGGGGGGCAGAGTGTGTGGGAGGGATAAGAACGGCGAGGTGGGGCTTGCGTGGGAGGGGCGGTCGGCTCGTGGCTTTTCCTTCCTCACGGGCACGGCATGGGCAGGGTGGCGTGGTCGAGCTGGGAGGTGAGAGGGGGCAGGTGGCCTGGGAGGTTCGGTGGATGGGTCCCATGCAGAGAGAGAGAGAGGCTAGATAGGTTTGGAGCTAGGTTAGGAGAAAGAGGGGGCATGGTTCGGCTAGGGTAGGGTGGTCTGGTCACGTGGGGGTGTAGAGAGAGAGGAGTGGCAATGGGGTGGGGCATGCATGGAAAGGGAAGGGTCGAGCTAGGTGGGTGCCCAAGCTAAAAGGAGGAGGGTATTAGGGTTTTGCTAGGGAGAGGTAGATTAGGATAAGAGGGTGGTTTAGGGTTTGGTTTAGGGGATGTTGATTAGAGGGGAAGATAGCTTAGGGTTTTAGGTTTAGCTAGAAGGATAGATGGCAAGAGTAGGATTAGGGTTTTGCTAAAGAGGTAAGAAAGATGGAGGGGTACTTAGACTTAAACAAACATGCTACAAACTACACTTAGCAAGATCAAGCAAGAAAAGAGGAAGAGGAAGAGAGATGGCCAAGGTGATGATAGTCCTCCTTTGGCCCATGCATGATCCAAGCAAGAACAAGCAAGATCCAAAGGGAGGGGTTTAGGGTGCATGCCACATTAGCACAAGTGTGTGCATGGGACATGGGGTAGGGTTTTAGCTAAAGGATGAAGAGAGAGAGAAGATAAGGAGAAACAAACTACAAGCCAACACATGATTTAAACCAAGGAAGAAGATCCAACTAGGATTCAAATAAAACCAAATACTAGATTAGGTGGCACTTGCATGGCCCATGCAACATAATTAATGCCCACTGGTTATATTGTGAAAACAACATTATTTCATGTGGCTTTAATCCTTGCATTCCCAAAAAGTGGGCAAAGGCCAAGCAAAAGACGATGGGTGGATCCAACCAACAACATGAGCTAGAGATACTCAAAACTAAAATGCCAAGCTCATATTATTTGGATGGTGGACTTATAAGGTGGTGAAAGAAAAGGTGGTGGAGTCAATAAGAGATGCCCCAACTCAACTTGGGCATTTAACAATTTATTAAGACCCAAATACAATATCAAGAGGCAAATACAATTAATCATGCACATGAGATAAGAACCAAACAAGAAAGGGTTTTATATGATGCTCAAATGCAAGGGGACATGATGACATGAGCATGATATGATGATGATGCAACAACTATATGTTGGAAGTGGCCCATTTTATTATTATGACATGTAGCATTACAGGGGTTAGACAACTGGGATGCTACAACTCTCCCCCACTAAACAGGAATCTCGCCCCGAGATTCTAGGAAGAAGAAAAAGGTACAAAGAGAGAAGGATGGTTGGCACGGAGTTCATCTTCACGCTCCCATGTGGCTTCATCAACAGAATGGTGTGACCACTGCACCTTGCAAAACTTGATGGACTTGTTGCGAGTCCTTCGCTCTGCGGTCTCAAGGATTTTGGTGGGGTGTTCTTGATAAGACAGATCTTCTTGGAGGTCGATTAGCTCATGATCCACGGTCCTGCCAGGATCTTTGAAGCACTTCTTGAGCTGAGAGATGTGGAAAACATCATGGACTTTGAGTTTTTCCGGAAGCTCAAGTGCATAAGCAACTTCTCCTCTTCTACCACGTATCTTGAAAGGACCGATGTATCTAGGAGCCAACTTTCCTTTGATACCGAAGCGGTGTGTTCCTCTCATGGGAGTGACACGAAGGTAGACGAGATCACCAGGCATATACCATATCTGTGTGCTTCTGTCATAGTTGCTCTTCGGCGACTTTGAGCAATCTTCGTGTTCTCCGGAATGATATGCACCTTCTCCTCTGCTGGGTTACAATGTCGGGCCAAACCAGATTCTTTCTCCTGACCCGACCAACCAATTGGAGTTACGCACTTGCGACCATAGAGAGCCTCGAATGGTGCCATCTTCAGACTTTTCTGGAAGCTGTTGTTGTAGGAGAATTCAGCATATGGAAGGCATTCCTCCCACTTCATGCCAAACGAGATGACGCAAGCTCTAAGCATGTCCTCGAGACTCTGATTGATCCTCCACTTGTCCTTGCGACTGAGGGTGGTAAGCAGTGCTGAAGTTCAACTTTGTTCCCAAAGCTTTTTGGAAACTCTCCCAGAACTTTGAGGTGAAGATGCTCCCACGATCTGAACTGATTTCAAGTGGAACCCCATACAAAGAGACAATTCTGTTGATATAGAGCTCAGCCAATCAAGTCCGTAAATTGTTTCTTTGATCGGGAAGAAATGAGCCACTTTAGAAAGTCCGATGACAACAAAAATTGCATTGTTGCCCTTCTGCGACCTTGGAAAGCCATGATGAAGTCCATCTCAACTTTCTCCCATTTCCATTCGGAGGCTTCAATGGTTGTAGAAGACCAAATGGTTTCGGCGGATGCCTTGACTCTGCGAGACATCACATTCGAGACATACTTGGCACAATACCGTTTCAACCTGTCACCAAGATTGTGTTTTCAGGTCCATGTACATCTTTGTCTTTGCCGGATGGATAGAAAGAACCGAATCATGTGCCTCCTTGAGAACTTGGTCTCTCAGACCCGGATAGTTTGGAACAAACATCCGGTGTTCAAAGAAGAGCGTGCCTTGATCATCAACATGAAAGGACTCATACTTCGGAAGATCAAGCTTAGCGATGAGCTTTTTGGTGTGCGGATCACCAAGCTGACAAGAGCGAATCTTCTCTTCCAAGAGAGGAGTAGCCAGAAGGTTCAGGAGATGCCCTTGTTCCACAATTTCCAGGTTCAGCTGACGGAATTCCTCGCACAAGAGAGGCTGCTGCTCTTCTACCATGAGGTTGTTGACATAAGCTTTTCTGCTAAGCGCATCTGCCATGACATTTGCTTTGCCTGGAGTGTAGTTGATGGTCACATCAAAGTCATTGATTGCTTCAATCCATCTCCTCTGCCGAAGGTTGAGATCCGGTTGCGTGAAGATATACTTCAAACTCTTGTGATCCGAGAAGATCTCACAACGGTTACCAAGCAAGTAGTGCCTCCACAGCTTCAAAGCAAAGACCACTGCTGCTAGCTCAAGGTCATGTTTGGGATAGTTGATCTCATGCGTCTTCAACTGACGAGAAGCATAAGCAACCACCTGTCTCTCTTGCATAAGGACCGCACCCAATCCTTGCAGAGAGGCGTCGCAGAAGATCTGGAAAGGCTTAGATGTATCTGGAGGAACCAAGACTGGTGTGGAAGTGAGCTTCTCTTTGAGTGTCTCGAAACTTTCTTGGCAAGCAGGAGTCCACAGGTACTTCTTGCCTTTCTTTAGGAGATCGGTAAGAGGCTTTGCTATCTTCGAGAAGTTCTGAACAAAACGACGGCAATAGCTAGCCAAGCCGAGAAAACTCCGCACTTCCTTGACATTAGTAGGAGGAAGCCATTCAACTATTGTCTTCACGGTTTCCAGGTTGACTGCAATGCCCTTGGCAGAGATAACATGACCCAGATATGTTACTTCAGGCAGCCAGAACTCACACTTTGAGAACTTTGCATACAAGCGGTTCTCACGAAGCTTGTTTAAGACACACCGCAGGTGCTCTTCATGCTCCTCCTTGGACTTGGAATAGACCAGAATGTCATCCAGATATACCACAACAAATTTGTCCAGGTACTCCATGAAAACGGAGTTCATCAGCCTCGAGAAGGTAGCAGGTGCGTTGGTGAGACCGAAAGACATGACCGTGTACTCATACAGGCCATAGCGGGTGGTGAAAGCTGTTTTGGGCACATCCTCTTTGCGAATTTTGATTTGGTGATAACCACTCCTCAAATCCAGCTTAGAGAACACCACAGCTCCTGCCAGCTGATCAAAAAGGTCATTTATCCGAGGGAGAGGATATTTGTTCTTGATGGTCTTAGCATTTAGAGTCCGGTAGTCCACACATAGCCTATCGGTTCTGTCACGCTTCTTCACGAAGATTGTTGGACTACCCCAAGAAGAAGTGCTATGTTGGATGAAACCCAACTTCTCTTGTTCATCAAGTTGTCGTTTGAGTTCAGCCAACTCAGAAGGACCCATTTTATATGGCCTCTTGGAGATAGGAGCCGTTCCAGGTTCAAGCTCAATCACGAATTCAACCTCGCGATCCGGAGGCATACCTGGCAACTCTTCAGGAAAGACATCCGGGAACTCACAGACCACTGGTACCTTCTGAATAGCTTCCATAGCATCATCATTCAGAGCAGCCAAGGAATAGAGCTGGACAGCAGGAGTCAGACTTGGAGAAAAGACTATATGGCCTTCAGGGATCTTCAGAGACACTGAGCGTTCAGCACAATCAATCACAGCTGCATTTGCTGTCAACCAATCCATGCCCAAGATGACATCAATGTCAGAGTTGCCCAGAACAATCAAAGAAGCCAAGAATGAAGAACCACCAATCTCAACTTGGTTTTCATGACTGATATGCTCAGCCCTCATGTTTGAACCAGGTGATTGTACCACCAACCGCTGAGAGAGAGGAACCAATACTAACTCATTCTCTTCTGCAAACTTGTATGACACAAAGGAATGCGATGCACCAGAATCAAAGAGAACTCGTGGCAGGCGAGTTAATCGAAGCATACCCATGACAACTCGGTGCGAGCTCGCTTGAGAGGCGTTGACGTTAGCACGAACAACCGCACCGGGCTTAGTGTTGATGTTGAGAGCCCGAGGCGGTGGTGCACGAACCGAAGGAGAGCTTGCAGATCTTGGCGGGGTTGAGGGAGAGCTTTGTTCTTCATTGGGCGCCCATGGGATGTCCATGATCTCCACATGTGTAACAAGCACCGTGAGGACGTGGAGCGAGTAGCTGGGGACTCCGCCAGCGCCTGTGGTGGGTTGTAGCCCCTGGGAGCCGCAGTGGTGAAGTTTGGTGGCCTTGACGTGAAACTCGCAGGTCTTGGTGGAGCCGGGAGCGACGGTGGGGTGTTAGGAACCCAGACACGCCGCTTAGAAGGAGCTGCCATAACTGCAGAGCTTGATGCATCCCTGTTATGTTTCTTGGACTCTTCAAACATTTGCCTGCTTGACTCCTCTTGCAGTGTTGTGTGCTGTAGTTCCAGGAAGGTTGCCGGTCTTGCATGTGTGATTGCATACTTGATCGACGCATTGAGCCCTTGCCTGAATCTTTTCTGCTTTTTCTTGTCATCAGATACCTCATCACCACCATAGCGAGACAGGTTCATGAAGTTCCTGATGTAGGTGTTGACGTTATCATTTCCCTTCTTCAGGTTGAGGAAAACCTCCTTCATCCTTTCCATCACAATCTCTGAGAGAAACTGTTCTTTGAAAGCTGCAGTGAACCTCTCCCAAGTTGGCTGGAACCCAGTGCATCTTGCCTTCAAGTAGTTTTCCCACCAAAGAGCCGCATCTCCCTTGAGAAGGTGGGTAGCACACTTGACCCACTCCTGTTCTGGAACATCAGCAGTCTCGAGCAACCTTGAGATCTCGCGCAGCCAATCATCCGCGTCAAGAGGTCGGTCAGACACATCAAACTGCCGAGGGTTGAACTTGAGGAAGCTCTTGATGTCACCACGCTTGGGAGGTGGAGGGAGTGGAGCGAACTCATTCCTTCTGACGCTCTCCTCGAAGCGCTGCTGGTTCTCTTGCATGGCTGCCAGAGCATTTGCAATGTTCGACAATGAGCCCGATCCGAGGTATGTCCTCCTCATCCGTGGGGAGCCATCCTGTCATTGATATAAAACTCAAGTCAAGATTATAATGGAGAATGATAATAATCCAAAATAGTACCAAGATGGAATTAACCAAGATTAAAGGATACAATTTATCGAGATGATATTAAAATATCAACAAAGTTCATAGCACCTCAAAGATACTAAGCATATCGCACACGATCGAAAAGGAGTGTGGTACACAAATATATCAAAGAAAAATTTTCCACAAATTTCGCATTAAAATACCAATAGATGCTAAAATTACTTAACGAATCAAGATTAGTGACTCTACCGATTCAATATACAAAAGCGAATGATACAAGTAGTGGTATGGTCGCGACTCCATCCCGCACTCAAATCATTACTCCGCACATGAACAAGTGGAACACATATCCCAACCCCTTCTTCTCACGACGAAACCTAAAGATTGGTAACTACGGAAACGAACACCCCAAACAAGATAGCGTCGGATACAAAGAGAAAGATAGATTGCGTCGGTTTACAAAAGCCTGTCGGTATGGAATGTACCAACAGTTGATAACCAAAGGCAGATAAGATAACAACTTGGATGCAACAGATAGACAAGGATTAAACACAGACACACACACACAACCTATGGTACTACGGAAACCCAGAACACGTGAATCCTAGTTTGAACTTTGAGAAGAGGATTGAAAACGTTTCACTTCCTTACCAGAAAAGGGTGGTGGGAGGGTAAGAAGAAAAGTGGAAGCAGTCCTACTCTCGCGTTTTGTTTTTCCCTAATATACATAACTACCAAAATATTTGCTAGACTGACAACGACTGCTTATTGAAACCTCGAAGGTCGGGATGGCTCGATACCAATTGTAACTACCTCGGTGAACTATGCTCCTAGATACAAGCCCGGATGAGTGATAGTGGTTGAAATAGTGGTGGGGCCCCAAAAGCCACTCACCGGTAGTCCTTTCAGACGTCCCAACCACTACCCTCTCAACGGGACTGTCAGACGGCGTGGTCGGCGGCGAAGGGATCAACTACGACACAAGTGGGTATGTACGCAAGCCACCATACAAGAGTACATCAGAGCCACACCATCTAGAAAGAAAGGAAATATACCAACGCCATACGGCAAGATTCAAATAACCTAGATAAATCTATATTTTAGGATAACTCCCCATACAACACACATCAGAGTATCATGCGGAAGCGGCAAACAAGATCCGAGTACGGATAAGAAGCAAATCGGCATAAGATGCCAGAGAAATAAGCACATCCCAACTACAGGTCTCACGGATCCCCGTTCCCGGAATCTCTACACCGAACGATCGTTGCCCACATCTTCGGCTTCTTCCACCCAGTATCCGTCCTGTGAAGGTACCTATTCATCTGAATCAAGAATTTATCGTGTGAGACCCTAGGGGTACTCAGCAAGTCTTAATGCCTCTAAAGGGGACACAACCTGGGGTGACGCAATTGCAGCGAAAGATAAACCCTAGCAGTTCTACAGATAAACGCTAACCATCCGCCTAACCAATGATAGACGGATGTCCGTGAATTAAGTACAATAGTTATATTGGTAATCTCCTCCGACCCATCCTCCTCCCTGCTTACCAACAAGGAAGCGGACGAACAACCCCCCATCCGTTGGCAAATTTTATTAACCATTCCATGAGTATTGCACTATTTACTAGTCAAGTTACTTTAGTCAGATTAAAGGCGGTACTTTAGTTATGCTTGTCTATGATCAAGAAACTGTGCTCCAAGTCGTCCATATCCGCGGACACGGCTTTCAGAAAGTTTTACCCGGCCGGGGTGCACCAATAGCAACACACGCTCGATCAACCTCGGAAAAACCAAATCAAAACCCAACGAGGCTTTCACGACTGAACAATCACAGAATTCAGAAATATTTCAGGGGGCCACCCCTTAAGTAGATCCCGCAACGGAGATAGCTGACTCCGAGACGGACTCAAGGTTTGGGTGGACGGCGGTAAACGACTGGGAACCCGAAAGTGTGGCTGGGCTTGTCGATACCGCGTAAACGTGTCCCGATCCTAAACAGTACAGTGTGCACCTCGCACAAACGTAAATAAAGCGGTAAACATGGCATAAGTACAGGATAGTAAAAACACCTCAAACTAGTTTGTGGCCCCAAGAAATAAGACGGAATCAAGCTCTGGCTCAGGGGGGTCCCATATACCTCCCGGATGTGGATAGCGCGATAAAACAAGGAACAGGAATCAAGTACTCGGGGTCTTACGGGACACAAGTGAGCAGGAAAAACCAAATAGCAGATGTTGCTCACCGGTGCCACTTTCTTTAGTTATCCCGAACTACTCAGTTAAGTTGTTTAGGTACCTCATTATTCATCGACTCTCACAAACCCTACACATGTTGTTTCTACGACTGCATGGCTCAAACAACTCCTATAGTAGTGGCTCATGGGATGGAGGAACAAGCTTAGTGGGGTTGAAAAGTAAAGGCTATGCATACTTGGGATTCAATTTAATGCAATCGCGACTCAATGATGCAAGAATAAGATAGAGGCAATAGGTACTGTATGTATGCAAGCATGTGGAAGTGCTTGCCTGTCAGCTCAGTTGTAGCAAGGGACGGTGCAGGTAGTGCTCTGGTTCTCTTGATACACCCCTTCGATGTCTATCCGAGAAAAACCAAACAAACAAGGCCAACATGAATATAGAGCACAAGCATTGGAATTAAATGCGTCAAGCAAACAATCATGCCATGATGAATGATGCACAAGTTGCATGGCAATAAGTAGCATGGCATGGTTGAGGTGAGGAGGACAAGAAAATAACATTAGAATTGAGTTTTAGTCACATTTTGTTGTCATAACAGTTGTTGTTCACTATATTTTTATATGATGCATGCTGCAATTGAAGTCATGGATAGCATAAACAGAAAGGTCTCGTCGAGCTGATCAATTTAGACTCATCATTTGCTAAATTTGGATTTAGGAATTAAAAGTTATGAATTATTTAAATCCTAGTGGCAATTTGGGTAATTAAACTAAACTTGGAATTTTACTTGTGCAAAAGTCAAAATAGATGGCATATTTGGAATCCTCTCATTTTTCTGATATCCAAACATATATTACTTGTTCAATTTGGATTTACAAATAAAAAGTTATTTAAAACTGAATAGAATTTGAATTTTGAATTTATTTAAACAGGTTTTGAATTTAAAACAGTCCCTGAACGTTTTCTACTCAGACTGACCCAGCTCTGGTCACTGACAGGTGGGGCCAGGGGGGTTCTCTGGCCCACACGCCAGTGCCTGGGAACAGAGGGACCGCGGGTTTATTTTAGCAAACGCCAGGAGCCTTTTTGCAAAGATACCTGGACACAGACAAGTGGGCCGTCTGGACTGCGGGTTTGCAAAACAAAAGCTGGGGGGGTTTCGCAAAAGGGACGCGGTGCACTGTACTTCTTCCCACGCGTGCATCTGACGCGCGCGGCGCGCGGCGCAGCGCAGGTGGGACTCGAACCCGCGACCGGTGACGCTTGCGCGGACGCAGAGCCGCTGCGGTGGCTGCGGGTTGACGTTCGGAGGGAGCTCGCGTGCTAGATGTGGTGGCCGCGTCTGGGAGCTAGCAGAAAAGAACTCGCCGCCGCCGCACCGAGAGCGCTCGACGAAACGAACGCCGGCGGCAGGAAGCGAGGCGGTTCCAGAGCATGTCTAGGAGGGTTGGCGGCTTACCGCGAGACGGATGGAGGGCTTGGATCGTGGCGGGGAGCAGAGGAACAGCGTCGAGGCAGACGGACGGCGAGGCTAGGGTTCCGGCTCGGGCGGCGCTGGTACTGCGGCTCCGGTCCTTCTCCTCCGCCTGCGTACGGGGCGATGGCGCGGCCTCAGCCTCGACGCCAGCCTGCTCCGCCCCGCTGCGAGGGTACTGGCGAGGTGGACGGGGGTCTGGCCGGCGTCGGTGTGGAAGAGGTGGAGAAGGAGGAGGAAGGGGATAGCGCTTTAGGGGAGGGATCTGGGGCGAGGACAGAGTGTGTGTGAGGGGATAAGAACGAGGGCGAGGTGGGGCTTGCGTGGGGGAGGGGCAGGTCAGCTCGGCCGCTTTTGCTCCTTCCTCACGGGCACGGCATGGGCCAGGGTGGCGTGGTCGAGCTGGGGAGGTGAGAGGGGGCTGGAAGGTGGCCCTCGGGAGGTTCAGTGGATGGGTCCCATGCAGAGAGAGAGAGAGGCTCGGCTAGATAGGTTTGGAGCTAGGTTAGGAGAAAGAGGGGGGGCATGGTTCGGCTAGGGTAGGGTTGGGGTGGTCCTGGTCATGTGTGGGGGCAGGTAGAGAGGGAGTGGGAGGGGGGTGGGGCATGCATGGAAAGGGGAAGGGTCGAGCTAGGTGGGGTGCCCAAGCTAAAAGGAGGAGGGGTATTAGGGTTTTTTGCTAGGGGAGAGGTAGATTAGGATAAGAGGGTGGTTTAGGGTTTGGTTTAGGGGGATGTTGATTAGAGGGGGAAGATAGCTTAGGGTTTTAGGTTTAGCTAGAAGGATAGATGGCAAGAGTAGGATTAGGGTTTTTGCTAAAAGAGGTAAGAAAGATGGAGGGGGTACTTAGACTTAAACAAACATGCTACAAACTACACTTAGCAAGATCAAGCAAGAAAAGAGGAAGAGGAAGAGAGAGATGGCCAAGGTGATGATGTGGTCCTCCTTTGGCCCATGCATGATCCAAGCAAGAACAAGCAAGATCCAAAGGGAGGGGGTTTTAGAGGGTGCATGCCACATTAGCACAAGTGTGTGCATGGGACATGGGGTAGGGTTTTAGCTAAAGGATGAAGAGAGAGAGAAGATAAGGAGAAACAAACTACAAGCCAACACATGATTTAAACCAAGGAAGAAGATCCAACTAGGATTCAAATAAAACCAAATACTAGATTAGGTGGCACTTGCATGGCCCATGCAACATAATTAATGCCCACTGGTTATATTGTGAAAACAACATTATTTCATGTGGCTTTAATCCTTGCATTCCCAAAAAGTGGGCAAAGGCCAAGCAAAAGATGATGGGTGGATCCAACCAACAACATGAGCTAGAGATACTCAACACTAAAATGCCAAGCTCATATTATTTGGATGGTGGACTTATAAGGTGGTGAAAGAAAAGGTGGTGGAGTCAATAAGAGAGATGCCCCCAACTCAACTTGGGCATTTAACAATTTATTAAGACCCAAATACAATATCAAGAGGCAAATACAATTAATCATGCACATGAGATAAGAACCAAACAAGAAAGGGTTTTATATGATGCTCAAATGCAAGGGGACATGATGACATGAGCATGATATGATGATGATGCAACAACTATATGTTGGAAGTGGCCCATTTTATTATTATGACATGTAGCATTACAGGGGTTAGACAACTGGGATGCTACAAAGATCATGAAAATAAACATCATAGTCCAGCAAGGGAGGATAGATCCAAATTATGAAGTAAAAAACCTTCTGCCGTGCTAGGTACTAAAATGCGGTACTACCGCTTTTTGGTACCTAGCCCGGCAGTGGCTTTTGGAAACTTGTCAAAAACCTTCTGCCGTGCTAGGAGGGCAGTGGCATTTGGCAACTTGCCAAAACCTACTGCTGCGCCAGGTACTAAAATGCGGTACTATCGCATTTTGGTACATAGGAAAATTCAAACCTCTATAACTTTTGATTGGTAACTCCGATCGACCCGATTCCAATTGCGTTGGAAAAAGTACGACATGAGCTACCCTATGAAGGTGAAAATATTGGTTATTACCAAGTGAGAATGTATCATGTATAATAATGTGAGATACCTCACTTGGTGAGAAACCGAAAATCCGCCAAGATCAAAATCACAACAAGATACAAACAGAAGATCCGGTTTTCATGAACAAGAGCTTGTTATGGAGATTACCACAAGCTCTATATCCTCACATGGATAAGACCAAATAACAATCAAATATGATGATGCAAATATGCAAAGGTTTGAGCTCTCTCCGAACGAAGTGAACGAGTTACTCATTCGAGAGCCCCTCTTGATAGTACGGCTATCTATCCTAAACCCGGACTCCTACTAAGAATATGAGACTGGCAAAAGGGAAAACCTATCAAGATTATACCTTTGCCTTGATCATTCCACTTGAGCTTGATGTAGACGATCTTGCCCTTCTCAAGATGTAACGCCTTTCTTAATTCCTCATCATCGATCCATGATCACCGAGAATGGCAAGCATCAAACATGAGATCTTCTATAGATGGTGCATTTTGAGCTTGCACAACACATCTTCTTCTCATTTCATCGACCCTGAAGCCAACACATGCTCCAAACGATGCTAATGGACAAATTCTACAAGTATAACTTAATACATACATTAGTCCATAAAGATTGTCATTAATTACCAAAACCACACATGGGGCCCAACATGTTCTTTCAGAAGGCCTCCGGGATGATTTCCCCTTAGGTGCTTGAAGAACCAGATCCCCGATCTAGGGACGACGGTGGCGGCGGCTACAGAAGGTTTCGTGGAGTTTTGATCGGGTTCCTAGGGTTTCTGCATCAGGGGCTTCTTATAAGCGAAGAGGCGAGGCTGGGAGGCGGCCAGGGGCCCCACACCCTACCCAGGTGCGGGGTGGGCCCACCTGTTCCTAGGGGGGTCTAGCCACCCTGGTTTTCTTCTCCGTCTCGTCTTTTGGCTTCGTGTACCCCACGGTAAAATATTAACTTTGGCTTTTGTCCCGTCCAATTCCGAGAATATTGATTTTCTGCCTTTCTGGAACCAAAAACAGAAGAAAACAGGCAACTGGCACTGTGGCAACTTGTAAATAGGTTAGTTTCAGGAAATATATGAAAACACCTCAAAGTGTAGACAAATCAAAGAAAAGTAGATACTAAACAAGCATGGAGCATCAAAAATTATAGATACGTTTACGACGTATCATGTTACACCATTCCAAGTATATTCTTGTTTTATTTACCTTCCAATTAAAAAGTCACTTTGTTATGTGAAAGTTACTGATTAAATCTCTCACAAACTTGATGGCACACTTTATTTTTCTTGCCCCTAATAAACTTGAACCATTGTGTCATATATTTTTTATATGCTTGCACTTAAACGTTGGAATTAGCAGAACCATGTCATGGCGAATGCTTTCAACATTGCACTTGTACATTGTACCCATTTGATATCATGCTCTTTTGTTTATGGATGTCATCGGTGTGAAATGAAAGGGGAGCATGTAAGTCCATGGAGTTATGTATGTGTGTTAGAGAAACGTCTGTGCCGCTAGCCTAAGCCATGCCTAATCATGGTGGAAACTTGCAGCATCACCATAGTGAGCAATCTATGAAGCATTCTTCTTATAAAAAAAGAGATAGAGATTGAGAAAAATAAAATAAAATAAAATAGGAAAGAGAGAAAAAGGCACCATTTTCCCATGGTAAGTAAGAAGATTGTTGAGATGCTCATTGTTTACTTGTCTTGTCATTTTGATTATGGGATAGCTCATGTAACATATGCAAGGGGTACCCAGTTGGCGGTTCTCTATGATACACATGTACTTACTATGACAAGAACTTACCGGTAACTAAACTTGAGTAGCATGAGGAGCGGCCCTCTGATGTCTACGCATTTCTATTCTTGTAGACAGTTGTTGGGCCTCCAATTGCAGAGGTTTGTAGAACAGTAGCAAGTTTCCCTTAAGTGGATCACCCAAGGTTTATCGAACTCAGGGAGGAAGTGTTCAAAGTTATCCCTCTCAAGCAACCCTACAATCAAGATACAAGAAGTCTCTTGTGTACCCAACACACCCAATACACTTGTCAGGTGTATAGGTGCACTAGTTCGGCAAAGAGATAGTGAAATACACGTGGTAACGGTGCCAAAAAAGAGCTTCTAACTTGTTGTTGACGTGGGAGAAACTAAAGGTAAACTGAAATAAAGATGGAAGCAAGCAAACATGCAACAGATCTAGATGCAAACGGTGTTTCAATGTTTAGAAACAAGGCCTAGGGATCATACTTTCACTAGTTAACACTCTCTCTTATAAATATCCTCTCTTCATGATACTACTCTTAACTACTCTCCGGTTGGACACTCTAATCCATGGTAGGCCTACAAAAGCACACCTCAAAGTCCGCCTTCCCCATCTAGATAACCCCACGCTGTCACCTTGAGCGCTAGATGGTTCCAACAAACACCACAATTTCATAGAGACAACCAACTCAAAATATACTCATGATAAATATATGTAACCTAGCTTAAGTGCCACACATGGTGTGCACGCTGTCACTTTCACACACGTGGGGAAAAGCATAGATCTATTAAAGCATGATGAGTATTATGTAGACTCTAGACTAAGTGCCACCATGGCGTGCACGCTGTCACTTTCACACACATGGGGAGAGCAGAGATCTATTAAAGCACTTGAGTAGCAAGGTATATCTACTTGATTACAAAGCTCATGACCAGAACAAGATCATGCATAGAGAGAGAGAGAGAGAGATGAACACATAGCTACCGGTAGATCCCTTAGCCTCGAAGAAGAACTAATCCCTCCTCATCATGGGAATCAGCAACGGTGATGAAGATGGCGATGGAGATCGATGGAGATGGCTCTGGGGGCACTTCCCGTCAAGTAGGTGCGAACCAGACTTTCGACCCCGAATCTCCCTTCGTGGCGGTGCTGCAGAACTTTTCATGGATTTTTTGTCGATTCTTTAGGGTTTCTAAGTCGGGGGCTTCTTATAGGCAAAGGAGGCAAGGTCGATGGAGGTCCAGGGGCCCATACCCCCTATGGGCGCGGCCAGGGTGGGCCCCGCGCCAACCTAGGGTGTGGCCACCCTGGTGTCCTCCTCCGTCTTGTCTTCGATTTTGCGTATCGTTCGGGGGAAAATATGAACTTTGTATTTTGTCCCGTACAATTCTGAGAATATTCATTTTTTTTAGCTTTGTGAAACCAAAAATAGTAGAAAACAGGCAACTGGCACTGTGGCATCTTGTCAATAGGTTAGTTCAACAAAGTGTATAAAATACCTCAAAGTGTAGACAAAACATAAGACAAATGATATAAAACAAGCATGGAGCATCAAAAATTATATATACGTTTATGACGTATCAAGCATCCCCAAGCTTAACTCATGCTCGTCCTCGAGTAGGTAAGTGATAAAAAGAATAATTTTTGAGGTGACATGCACCATAGAAATCAAGATCAAACTATTTGCAAGCATTGAAAGCTGGGATCAAAGAACTCTAAACATGAGCATGAAAGATGGAGTTCTAACAGTAAGAAAAAGTAACTAAGCATGCAACATGAAAGGCTACAAACAAAGATCATGAATAACATGCATTAAAAATGTTTGTTTGTTTCACATATAGAAAACATGGCATAGTGGCATTCAGCTTGTCCCTCATGGAGTAGCAAATAGATGCATAGGACACCTTCAAAGTTCATAAGAGTGACTAGATACAAATAGCACAAGAACAAGTAATATCAACAATATGCATCAATCAATAAGTTTTGGGACAATGCACATAGAACTAAGAATGGCAACTATGCTCTCTTAACTGGTGCCTAAGGATAGAAGGTGGAGACTCAATATAATAGTGGAAGAAAGGCCCTTCATAAAGGGAAGCAGGGATTTCAAGTCTCAGAAAGAGCTTCCAAAAATTATGGTACTGGTTAGCTTTCAGCCCTCATTGCCCCTATCATAAGCATCTTGAAGTGATTAAGGTTAAAGTGAACAAACTATGGAGTATATGCTTGACAAAGTATAAGTTGGCAATCTCATGTCCCTTGAATACGAGGGCCGCTCCTCATGCTACTCAACTTTAGTCACCTGTAAGTTCTTGTCATAGTAAGTACAGGTGTATCATAGAGAACCGCCAACTGGGTACCCCTTACACATGATACAGGAGATATCCCATAATCAAAATGACAAGGCAAGCAGACAATGAGCATCTCAGCAATCTTTTTATTTACCATGGGAATATGGTGTTTTTTTCCCTGTTTCCTCTTTTCTCATATTTTTTTCTCAATCTCTTTTTTTATAAGAAGAATGCTTCATAGATGTCACTATGGTGATGATGCAAGTTTCCACCATGATTAGGCATGGCTTAGGCTAGCGGCCTAGGCATTTTTCTAACACACAAACATAACTCCATCGACTTACAAGCTCCCCTTTTATTTCACACCGGCGACATCCATAGACAACAGAGCATGATATCAACTGTGTACAAAATACAAGTGCAATGTTGAAAGTGTTCCCCGTGACAGCACGGTTCTACTAATTCCAATGTATAAGTGGAAGCATATGCAACATAGATAATACAATGGTTCAAGTTTATTAGGGGCAAGAAAAATAAAGTGTGCCATCAAGTTTGTGAGAGCTTTAATCACTAAGTTTTCACATAACAAAATACTTTTTAATTGGAAGATAGATGAAAATAAGAATATACTTGGAATGATGTAACACAACATGCATAGGAATTTATAGTGGACACTTTGGAATAACTTGGTTTCTTGGGAGTTGGATGCATGAGTAGATCTTACGCATACAAGTGGAGGCTAGCAAAAGACTGGGAGCGACCAACTAAGAGAGCAATAATGGCCATAATCATGCAGAGCGACAAAACATTATCAATCAAAGCATAAAGTGGTACCACAATTCAAAAACTAAATGATCATAGAGGCTAAGGTGACTGGTTCATAGTCGTAACATGGTGTGAGCATGTGCCAAGTCAACCCAAACAAAGCATCAAAGGAGAATACCACAATACTATGCTTTTGTATGCTAAAACAACGCATGATTCTTTCAAGGCACATTAAACAATCTCAATTGTTTGGAACAATTCATGGTACAATAATAATCACTAAGCATAAGGTTAAAGCAACATCTATCATGACATGATAAAGTCTAGGCCACAGTCAAAACAAGCTCCCTTTGTACCACTATAAGCATGGATTTTTCTACTCTTATCCAACACCAATCGACTTATTTGAAACAACGCACAAAGATTAGTGATCTTGTCTCACAAATCCACAAAGAAGAACTAAAAATTTCTAAGATGAAAGCACAGGAAAACTAAGGCTAAAAGCAGTGCTAGCAAAAGAGAACACTCACAAAACAATAAGAATGAAAACTAGAGTGTTCTAGGCAATGAAAATAGAGTGTGTCTCTCTCCAAAATAAGTGTGTTGGGATCCAACCAACTTATTGCAGCAAACCAAGCAAAAGAAAACTAAAAACAAAAACAAAGACGCTCCAAGAACAACACAACAGTGCATGAAACAATAAAAACGAAGTGTCTAGAAAGACCTGAGATTTTTATTGATGAAGAAGGGGATGCCTTGGGCTTCCCCAAGCTTTGACGCTTGTACCTCTTGAATATTTCTTGGGGTGAAATGGGGTGACATCCCCAAGCTTGAGCTTTTGTCCATTCTTCATCTCATTACATCATTCTTTCTCTACACATGAAAATTTTCCTTCATACCAAACTTCACACAATCTTCATTAGCAACATTAGTGTATTAAAAATATAATAGACCTTTAGGTTTAGCTTTAGAATAGCAAAACTTTCACTAAAAACACAAGATACTCTAGCAATTCCCTCAAAAATCTCAATTTCTCAAAAAGAACCCAAAAAGAAACCAATAAGAAGCAAATGCAAATAATGGCAGAAATCTGTCAAAACAGACTAGCAGGTAGAAACCTATTTTTTCAAAGACCTTCTGTTGCTCAAATCAAAAAGTGTTGAACTAACAGAAGTTAGATAACATACTGGGGATTTATTCACAAAATATCAGCTCAATCCGAGTTACAGAGAGTTCTCTCGAATTTTTACGGTGGAGCATAAAAATCTATTTCGGGACAGCAATTCCCCAAATATTAATTCCCTCTCATTAGAGGTTATTCTTGGCACAAAAAAGCAAAAAAAAAGGATAAGCAGAGGTCATTACTGAAGTAATAACTTCCAAGACTCAAGAAAACTCTTGGGTTATCTCCCAACAAGTACTTTCCGTTAACACCTTTAGGTTAGGCTTGATAGTTTGAGAAGATGCTCACATAAGAAATATGAATTGGAGTAAAAGAGAGCATCAAGAAGCAAATACAAAACACATTTGAGTCTAATACACTTCCTATGCATAGGAATCTTGTAAATAAACAAGTCATGAAAGCACAAAGCAACAAGCATAGGAAAGCAAAACAAGTGCAACTTCAAGACTTTCAACATAAAGAGGGGAACTTAATATTTTTTAGATGCATAAGACCATGTTTACCTCTCTCATAATAACTTTTAGTAGTAACATGAATAAAATTAACAATATAACTATCATATAAAACATTCTTATCATGAGCCACATGCATATAATAATTATTACTCTCCACATAAGCATAGTCATTCTTATTAATTATAGTGGGAGCAAATTCAACAAAATAGCTATCACTATTATTCTCATCACCATAATCATCAAATATAGGAGGCATATTGTAATCACAATAAATTTTCTTATCAATAGTAGGTGGACTGAAAATATCATACTCATCATTGTAATCATCATAAATTGGAGGTTTGGTATCATCATAAGCAATAGAATAGCTATCTTCCCAAGTGTGTCCATTTGTAAACATATCATCATTGGAAGGAACATGGATAGCGCTAATAGCACAACAATTATTAATATCATCATTTTCAGAATTGGTGCCAAAGAGATTTTCAATATCACAAGTATTGTGTTTTTCCCAATCATGATCACTAATATAGGTAACAGGCATAGGAACATCATCTAGTTTAGACTCATCGACAAAAACTATGATAGGAGCAACATGCTTAGAGGAAGATACCGTTTCCTCTCTCCTTTTACTCCTCTTCTTCTTATCCTCTTTAGGAGGGAGAGGCTTGAAAAGAAGCTTCTCCTCATACAATGGTTTATTGTTAGAGACAATAGAAGAAACTTTGGAGGATTCCTCCTTTTCATTAATAAGAACAAAACTCATATCAGTGATGTCATATTTTGGTAAAATATCATCTTTTATAAGATTTTGTATGTAAGTATTCGCTTCACAATTATCAACACAATAAAGATGACACCCACGCAGGACACAATTCATACCAAAAGCACTCATGTCTACCAAAGAAGTTTTTCTTGATAACTCTTCACACCCTAAAAACAATGTAAGTTCATCATGTTGATTATCAGTGATTGATGACCCACAAGTGTAGGGGATCGCAAATGTCTCCGCGGGTAGTATTACCCAATTTATTGATTCGACACAAGGGGAGCCAAAGAATACTTGCAAGCCTTAACAACTGAGTTGTCAGTTCAGCTGCACCTGGAAATAGTTCTTGCTCACAGAAGTTTATGAGTAGCAATAGTTTGTAGTAGCAACAGCAAAGCAAGCAACAAAGATTGAAACAAAGAGTAATAGTAACAAAGAACAGTAATGAGGATTCGAAAGTGTAGGCATAGGGATGGATGGACGGGCATTGCATGGACGATTCTAAACATGTAACTTCAAAGAACTAGGGCATTGCAGATAAATAATATTAAGCATCCAAGTACTAAAAAATCCTAGGCATGTGCTCCAAATATAGTCATACGTGCTCGCAATGAGAACTTGCACAACATCTTCTGTCCAGCCAGCCCGTGGCAGCGGGGCCTCTAGGGAACTACTGGAAATTAAGGTACTCCTTTTAATAGAGCATCGAAGCAAAGCATTAACACTCCGTGAACACATGTGATCCTCACACCACAGCCATCCCCTCCGGTTGTCCCAATTATTGTCACTTTTGGGCCTTTGGATCCGGAGAATGATATGTGTACACAACTGGCAGATAAGATCACAAACAATAATATCATAATGATTCAATAATAAGTTCATATCTGAGATCATGGCACTCGGGTCCTAGTGACAAGCATTAAGCACAACAAGTTGCAACAAAGTCAAATAGCACTAATAGAGATACTAGGCACTATGCCCCTAACAGATCTTATTAGATTACATGATAGAACTCATCCAATCCCTACCATCCCCAAGCCTACAACGGGGATTTACTCACTCATGGATGAGGGAAACATCGGTGGTTGATGGAGATGCGTTGGTAATGACGATGGTGATGATCCTCTCCAAATTCCTCGTCCCGGCAGGGTGCCAGAACGGAGTTTCTGGATCCGAATCTTGGTTTCTCGTGGCGGCGGCGGGGCGGAACTCTTTCTGGAAAACTATCGAACCCCCTGAGTTTTAGGTTAGAAGGCAACTTATAGGCGCGAAGGGAGGCCGAGGAGCTGCCTGGGGTGGCCAAACCCCTCAGCGCGGGTCGTGGGCCCGTGCCTGGGTGGGTCCGCCTCTCCGCCTCCCTTCCGCTTCATGGATCTTCTGGTGAGAAATAGTTTTTGGCATATTTTACGGGATTTTTCGTGATAGTTCATTTTCTGCACAAAAACAAGACACCAAGGTAATTCTGCTGAAAAAAGCGTCAGTCCGTGTTAGTTGTATCCAAATCACACAAGTTTAGAGAAGAAATAATAGCAAAGTGTTCGAGAAAGTAGATACGTTTTGGACGTATCAACTCCCCCCAAGCTTGGCTTATTGCTTGTCCTTAAGCAATTCAGTTGAAAACTGAGTGTGATAAAAAGAACTTTCACGAACACTTTGCTTCATATGATGTATATATTCTCAGCACAGGAGTAGATTCTTAGAAAATTCATAATAAGAAGTATGCAACTAAGTCTACTCAATAGTCATTGCAAGCTATGAAGATAAACCAACTCAATAATAATAAGTAGCATGGAACATAAACATAAGCAACATTGCAATGCTCATAATAAGGTATGATAGAGTGGTATCTCGCTTGCCTTTGTTTGAAGAGCACAATATAAATGCCAAGGCACCTCTGAAGTTCAAATGAAGACTAGAAGTAAAGGTATCAGAGATACAAGCATCAAAGTCATGACATAATTAACCAAGTTTTGGAACAAACACAAAAATGAAAACTATGCTCTCAAGAAGGTGCTCATATAATAAGTGGTGACTCAACAAAGTTGTGAAAACGGTTTTGTGAAGGTTTGAAAGGCTTCCTAATGCTAAAAGGAAGGTACTCATTAGCTTTGAGCTCTCATTGACCCTATCATAGGCATCTTCATGTGGTTAAGGTGAAAGTGAGGTCCACTCTGAATCATATGATTGACAGACCATAGGCTGAAAATCCCAAGTCCCTTGAGTACGAGGGCCGCTCCGCATGCTACTCAACTTTGGTCACCTGAAAGTTCTTGTCATTGTAAATACATGCATATCATCGAGAACCGCTGGGGTACCCCTTGCACATGGTACAGAAGCTTTCCCATAACCAAAATAACAAGGTAAGCAGACAATGAGCATCTCAACAATCTTTTTATTTACCATATGCATAACTTTTTATTGAGGAAGCTTCATAGATGCTCATTATAGTGATGTTGCAAGTTTCCACCATGATTAAGCATGGCTTAGGCTAGCGGCCCAGGCGTTTATCTAACACAATGTATAAACTCCATGAACTAACAACTTCCCCTTTTATTTCACATTGTCGACATCCATAAACAAAAGAGCAAGGAATCAACTGGATGAGATATCCAAAAAGTGATGAAAGCGTTCCCCGTGATAGCACGGTTCTGCTGACTCCCGGTATATAATAAGCAAGCATATAACTTTCATGGACTAGTCACAATGGTTCAAGATTATTAAGCACAAGGAATAAAGTGTGCCATCAAGTTCGTGGGAGCTTTACTAACTAACTTTCTCAAACAGACAAACATTTTATTTTGGAAGAAAACACGACATATAGAATATGCACTAAAATAGCAAATGATGCTAATAGGTAGGTATGGTGGACACAACTGGCAATATTGGTTTTGGAAATTTGGAAGAACAGGTAAAGCACATACTTAGTGCAAGTGAAGGCTAGCAATAGAGAGGGAGCGACAAACGAGAGAGCAATAACTAGCATAATCATGTGTGCAACAAAACAGGACTAATTATGGCATGAAAGTGATACAAGAACTCTGAGGCAAAATAAATCATCGAGGCTTACTGACTATTGATTATTCATATGCATGCGTGAGCATGAGCCAAGTCGATTCACATGAATAGTCAGAGGAGGATACCACAAAATCATACCAAAGTATGAATGAAACAATGTAAGCAAACATTCATATGACATGCTACAAACTATTAGCAAGATGGAGCTAATCATAGACAAGCAAAAACTACTAAGCATCCATAATGACATACACCTTACACAAACAGGCTAAGCATGCTCACAATGATGAGTATATGTACAAAAATGAAACAAATAGAGTTCATTACCAGCCTATTACCATACCTCGAGTTGCCTTAATCTTCATTATTGCCCTTCACTTGTGTGAATTGAATAATTAACATGAAAACCAATATCCACTAAGGACGGCTAAACCCTGCAAAGAACTCACAAAACCAAATAAGAACAACAAATATTTTCGGTGTTTTCAATTTTTTTAGAAACAAGCAAACAAAGAAAAATCAAAGAAAAATAAACCAAACCAAACAAAGCAAAATCTTTTTGGATTTTTCTTTTAAGGTAAACCAAAGCAAAGAAACAAAGAAACAAACCAAGAGAAACAACGAAAATATTTTTGGTATCTTTGGGTTTTTGAGAAAGCAGCAACAAGAACCAAAAAGAAGAAAGCGAAACAATGGATATACAAAGAACCGACCGAACATGATATATAGATGAGTGTGATGTCGGTATACCTCCCCCCAAGCTTAGGCTTTTGGCCTAAGTGGGGCTCAATAACGCGGATAGTAACCCCATGCTGGTGGGTCATCATAGGAATGATCATAGTCAGGCACTTGTGATGAAGAAGAAGATGCGCCCCAATCAAATGAGGGCTGCTGGTATGAAGACTCTCCCAAGTTGGAGGGCTGAACCGAATTGTCTTCGGCATCCTCTTCAACATTCTCTTCTTGCTGGGAGAGTTCCCCAACATATGTGTCAACCTCCTCCTCCGTAAGTGACCATCCTTGCCTGTTATCAAAGTTAAACAAAGCAGGTGCAGGCAAATAAACTATTTTCTCACTCCTAACTTTTCTCCGACCTTGCTGGACAAAAGATAGTTCATATGGCAAACTTCTCACATTAGTCCCCAAAGAAACAAAACCATGTTGAATCATGGATTCAATATGAAGTCTCTCTATGGAAAACTAAAAATCTGAATAATGAGGCTCTAAACCGTGGAAAGTTAGCAACCTAGAAGCAATGAGACCTCCACAAATTCCACCCTTCTCACGGTTGGTGGTGATAAGATGAGATATCAAAGCACCCAAACTATAAGAACTATTCCTATTCAGAGAAGCTGCAATAAAAGCTAGATCAAAAGAAGACAACTTTCTAGCAGTCTTTCTAGCAAGAGCACACTTGGTAATGAAATAGGAAAAGTAACTAATAGCTGGGAGCTAGATGTTCCAAATTTTACCACTTTCCTTTGAGAAGTCGAAACCTTGGAAAATCTTAGCATACAAATCAACAAGTGACTTGGGACTCTCCTTGATCTTCTCACAAGATCCCCACTGAGGTACTCTAATTGCTGCACAGAAATCAGCAAAAGGCAGGTTGACAGGCATATTATATATTTTGTAATGGACCATGGGATTAGAATTAGACCAAGTGAACCGGAAGTCCTTCACAAAAGCCATGGTTAGATTAACATATTGGATTGGTTCACCTTCAACAAAGTGCTCCAACCCCGCATTTGTAACCAAAGTTTGAAAATCTTGGAGAATCCCCGCAGCTCTCATAAATTCATGGCATGGATATATGGAAGGAAAAACTACCTCCTCACGATGAACCTTCATTGGCTCATGCACCATCAAGTCATATTGATTCAGTGAGTAAGCACTCATCTTCGTTGCTGAAATTTTTAGACAACCATCAAACCAAGTGATTTCTAAGTTGATAAATGATGAGCAACTACTATAGGAACTTGCTAGAGGACTACACATGCATCAAAACAAAATTTCTAAGCATACAACAAGCATGCAAGCTCAAACAACCTGTCACCTAAAGTAGCAAAATAATCAAGATACAATCTACCAATCACAAATCTAATTGGACAAGTGGAGGAGGCACATACCAAGGAACAATCCCTCCAAAAATCAGCACTTGAGATGGGCTAAACAAGGAGATCGAAAATTGCGAGCAAGAACAACAAGAACTCGATCTTGAGAAAGTTTTCCGGTGTTTTTTGGGAGAGAGAAAGAAGATGGATTTGAGGAGGTAGCCGCGAGGGGCCCAGGTGGGCCAGACCCCCCCTAGGCGCCACCACTAGGTAGGTATAGAGGTCCCAACCTGATAAGGTAGAGATCCTTGTGTTTACAATGCTAGTCCCTGGATCAATAGCTAGCATCCATAGTTTAAGAAGTAATATCAAGAAACAAAGGTCATAGTACAACTTTATAACCAGGAATAAAATAATTCATTACATCTTACATAGCTCATTTGGCTATCTCATTACAATGCAGCAGAAATAACTATATAGCATGGAGTCCTTCATCTTCAAAGTGCCACATGCAATCATGTTGGTTGTAGACTTGTAATCCTATTCGACATACTTCACTAACATCAAACAAACCTGCAACATTATAAGTTACAAACCACAAGGGTCAATACATTTGAATTGTATTGGCAAGTTTCACTACTATGTAGAAATAAGTGGAACCTATCAATATATGCATATTTTGCTAAGTAGGGTTAAGGCTCATTTGCAGAAAGCAATATATTTTTATCCTATCTTTTAAAAATAGTTTTGATATTTTGACAAATCTTTCTGAACTCCTTGGAAAAACTCCAAGTGCTTCTAATCCCTTGTTGACACCATCAAATTTTACTTTGAGAAATTGGAATGTAGAGATCTTCCATTGCTTCAGGCCTTAGTTGCTTAGAGTTGTCCATAACCGGGGACACGGATAAGTACTTAGAATTTGATCTTCTACAGAATTTGTACACTTTACCCACATGACACAATCTCGTCTTGATGCCACCAGTGGTCGCTGGATAAGTACTCACCGAAATGGAGTACTGGCAGATCGAGAATGTGAGAAAGTCTTTCCATAGGAGTCCTCCCATTACACAATGCTAGCTTGTCTAGCAGGCACCAATGTAGGGATATATTTCCATACACAATTCTAGTTAACCTGAAGATGTCAATGCATGGGTCTTCCACTATGTAGTTGACTAAGCCAGAGCCCATTTAGCATGTGGTTGTACACGGAAGCCACTGTACGAGAAACATGTTCAATCTCTAAGTCCCTAGGTGGTTTTTTTCTAGTGCAGATACAAAAAGATAGCCATATAAACATGGTTCCCTTTGTTGCCACCTTGTCCAAAATTGAGTATCCTCATTCCACCTAGGTGGTTCATTGAGTACTTGTTTTATTATATAAAACATATATTTTTCCAACACTTCATATATTCATAACATGGTATTCCACCCCGAATCTATAGCAAGGCTAAGCATACTACAACTACGATGTTTTCACTAAGGAAGATATAAAGGATATCCTAATAGGACATAGCATAGCATAATAACATAGTGGTCATATCATGCATACTACAAAAATTCCACTAAGTGTAATGAAAATAGTAGTACATGGATGATAGTGCCACTTGCCTTAGTATTTGGTGGTGTTGGTACGCTTTTCGCAATAACACACTTGACAATCAACATAATCTATCAAGCAAAACAACCAAGACAAAACATACACAAGATCAACACTAATGGCAACACAAAAATCATGCAAAGTATGCAACCATGCAAGATGGCAATTTTTATTGTACAAATTTTTATAACAAGGTTCTGAACATTACTAAGTGATTTATGAACATATATTTTCAAGATTACAAATGCAACCATTTGTGCAATTGTAGCAATTAGCAACATTTTCTAACAGTTGGAAAGGTCATTCTCACTAAATAATTGCCACGGTCTTATTTATACTAGAATAAAATTATATTTTGGTATTACTGTATAGAGGGTTCAATTTACAACCATTTGCAAAAGGATTTACTTAAAAATAATTTACTCAACAATTTTTATACTCAAAATACTCCACAAATGGTTCTCTATAAAACGTGATTTTAACAGACTCAAAAATACCTAATTATGGGTACACTGTGTCCTACTCGTTTTTGTGAATCCATAGGCATATTATTTGCTAAATTTGGATATATAGAACTAAAGATATAATTTTTATGGTGAAAATAACCAATTAAACCATTTAATTTATAAATCAAATTTTGTACATATAATAAGTAATATTATTGCAGAAATGGATTCTACAGAATCTCAGCTTTTCAGGGATACCAAATTTATAATTTTTGGACTTCTAAATCTTTTTCTATGAATTATACGAGTTTGTACTAAAATCTGGAAAAGTCAAACTCGAGAATTGACTGAAATTGACTTTGACCGATCTGACTGAGTTGACTGTTGACTACGCTAATGTCATGATGATGTCAGATTTAACTACAGAAAAAGTTGCTCGAATGGAAAAACTTTCTACATGAAAGTTGTAGATAACAATTAGATCTATCTATTATTCAAAGGAAATTGTGTTTGGAGCAACGAGGTGGGCGTAAAATAGATTATACCTTCTAAGATCTGAATCTTTGAATGTGTTTTTCTCTCTGCTCGATGAACGAAACAAGGTGAAACCGGCGGGAATGGAACCGTCTTGACGAGGGGAACAACTTCCGTCTTCAAGCCACCGCTATCCGAGGTCGTTTTGAAGGTCTATTTGGGTGGAGAAGATTGGGGAGAATTTTGGACGAAAATGGGGCTAAGATGAGTTAAAAACTTGTGAACTTTCATGGAGTGGGGTTTATATAGGAGGGGGTGGGGGGCTGGATTAAAGGAGATTAAAAAGGAAGAGAAATTAGGGGGCATTTAATACAATTTAGGAGGGCAATTGAGAGTCATTTAGATACAAATGAAATGAAGAGCAACCTCCTCCTCGTTCATGTGTATGTAGGTGGTGGTGGTGCCCTCCTCGCCGATCGACCTGGTTGGCCCGGCCCATTTTGGCTGGCCTGGCCGGCCAATTTTTTTCGTTTTATATTTTTTCCTATTTCTTAATCTTTCATAACTTTTGATTTAGAGCTCCGAATTTGTTGATTCAAATTTCTGCGGGTTCATAAATTCATGGGAAACATTTAGGACATAAATTTGATGTATTTGGAAATATTTAATTTTCTCAATTATTAATTAGTTAATTATTGTATGATTGCATGTGTGCGATATTGGCCTAGTTGCAGGGCAATATATTTGGAATGACTTGGATTCTTTCCTTATTTGAACTTGATTCGATTTAGTTCCAATTTATATGGATAACCATGAATTAAAGTTTGAAAATATGAGAGGATAATTTTATAAAATCTTAAAATAGCTCACATAAGCTATGGTGCTTATTTTAAAACGAGACTCTTTGCTTTTATTTTTGGTTCAAAACAAAACAAAGGTTGTTTGAAAACTGTAAAATAAGTAGTTGAGATGTATAGATGGTTTTTGGTTGAAAACTTCCTCAAGTTTAAAAATAGATTTTCAAATACAGGAAGTTTGTGAAAAAGATTTTGAAGGGGAACCTTGCAAATTATAATTTTGAAGTGGAGGAGATATATGGATAATCTTGATGCATTGATCTTAGGGTTTTTGTTAAATGCTATTTTTATTTTAAGGAGTACCTTTATTTGGGGGAAAACTTTTGTAATAGTTCAAAAGATTTTAATGTTTCCAACTAGAAGCAAAAAAGATTTCTTTTTCCCCTAAATTTCAACCATTATTTATTTTGTTTATTTCTTTTTCACATTTCAAAATTTGGAAAATTTTGGGATGTGACAGTAGGCCGCGCCGACCATGGGTGTAGGGCCTAGGGGTGTCCCCTGGGTCATCTCAGGTGCCACTCTGCTCCTTTTTTCGAGGAAAAATTTATTTTGAATTTTCTGGGATTTTTCGGGAAACTTTATTTTTCTCACAGAAACAGCTTTTTTAGAAGAAGCAAAACCAAACCAAAATCCAAACTACAAGATCTATAAGAAACTCAAACAAGAAAACAACTAACAAAACTAAAGCTAAAGCAAAGACTAGGAAGGAGAAAGGAAAAAGAAAGCAAGTATAACCAAAGTGGAAACATTATTTTGTTCATTAAAATCCTTTTGTTAACAAGGTTGATCAAGTCTTGTTACCAAAACAATCTTATATGAAACAAAACTTTGCATTCCACAAGGTTATTATGTTACCTCATACTTGATATCAATGGTCCCAATAATAATAGTTTCAATATTTTCTTGTGGAATGGGACAATATATTTCTCCAACCTTGATGCCTTCAATATTTTTAATAGAATTCAGGCAATAGCTTCTAACAACCTTCTTGGGGAAATAGATAGTGTGCTCTTTGTCATTAATATTGAATGTTACTTTTCCTTGATTGCAATTGATGACAGGACCTGCAGTATTAAGAAAAGGTCTCCCAAGAATAATACACATATTATCATCTTTAGGCATTTCAAGCACAACAAAATCAGTTAAAACCATGCAATTATGAGCTACTTGAACAGGAACATCCTCACATATACCAACAGGAATAGTAGTTGACTTATCAGCAATTTGCAAAGATATATCAGTTGGTATCAACTTTTCTAGCTGGAGTCTCTTGTAGAGATAAAAAGTCATAACACTAACTCTAGCTCCCAAATCACATAAAGCAGTTCTAACATAATTATTCTTAATAGAGCAAGGAATAGTTGGTATACCTGGATCACCGAGTTTCTTTGGAACCTTACCATTGAAGAAGTAATTAGCAAGTAGAGTAGAAATCTCCTCATTAGGAATCTTCCTTTTATTAGAGACAATATCCTTCATATACTTTGAATAAGGAGGCAACTTAATAGCATCAGTCAAAGGAATTTGCAGAAATAAAGGCTTCATCCACTCACAAAACTTGTTGTAGTGTTCTTCCTCCTTTGACTTGTGTTTCTTACCTGGAAAAGGCATAGGTTTTTGCACCCAAGGTTCTCTCTCTTTACCATGTTTATTAGCAATAAAATCATCCTTTGTGTACCTAGTGTTCTTAGTGTGTTTCTCAGGTTCTTTCTCACCTTCCTCCTTATCAGGAGACTCATTAATATTACCACTCTCAATTTCAGCATCAGAGACAGATCTACAGCAGGTTCAAGTGGTTCCTCAACTTTCTTATGTTTCTTTTTCTTCCTCTTACGAGGAATACCACTATCCTCACCTTTGTTGGGAATCCTGCTCTATTATTTTAGGATGTCCTTTGGGATATAAAGGATCTTGAGTAGCTATACCACTCCTAGTTCTAATTCCATAAGCATGTTTATCTCCTGAAGCATTAACTAGCATATCATTTTGTACCTTAGCAAGTTGATCAAGTTGGGTTTGAACCATTTGAAAGTGTTTACAAAGCATTTTAATATCATTAGAAGTCCTTTCTATAATATCTTTCAACTCATGAATAGCTCTATAATTTTCCAATAAATGATTCTGAATCGAATTATTAAAATGACCTTGTTTAACAATAAAAATGTCAAGTTCCTCTAAGCATTGATCAGGAGGTTTACCATAAGGAATATCACCTTCATCAAAGTGTTGAAGAGAGTGTACCTCAATAGTATATGAGTGGGGAATTGGCTTACATAATTCTTCTATAGGAGGTAGATTCTTTACATATTTAGCTCTAATACCTTTCTCATTTAGACACTTTTTAGCTTCCTTCATCACTTCATCATTTAATGTAATAACCCCCCTCTTATTTGTTGTTGGTGTTGGAACTGGTTCAGGAACATCTATTTCAGGAGTAAGTGGTTCAGGAGTAATAGGCTCAGGTGTATTCAACTCAGTTGAAGTCCAATCATCATAATTCTTGCTTATCTTGTTCATTAATTCTTCAGCATTTGTAGGAGTCCTTTTCCTGAAAACACAATCAGCAAAGCTATCTAGGTAGGTCCTAGAATCATCAGTTAGTCCATTATAATAAATATCAAGCAACTCATTCTTAGGTAATGTATATCCAGGATATGCACGAATCAAGGAACAGAATATTTTCCATGACTCAGGCAATTTCTCTTCTTCTTCCTGTTTAAAATCAAAAAGTCTCTACAAAGCAGCATGTCTAGCACTGGGAGGAAAATATTTATGGAAGAAAGAAGCAATCCGGGTTATCAATGGAACCAGGAGGTAATCTATTAAACCAAGCCCTAGCTTCTCCATTTAGTGAAAAAGGGAAGATCTTAGCAACAAAGTACTTGCGCATTTTAAAATCATCAGAGAACAAAGCACTCATAGTAGAAAGCTCATTCATATGAGCCATAGCACTCTCGTTTTCAGTACCACAAAAATGTTCTTTCTCAACAATATCCAAATAAGCTAAATCAAGATAGAAATCATAATATTTATCTTTAATATCTATGGGAGAGGTGGCAAACTTAGGATCATAGGACTTCTTAGGTATAATAGTATGTCTACCAAGGAGACTCTTAATAGCACTAGCACCATGTGTGTTTCGGCACTCTTCAACAAATTCATCAGTGAGCTCTATGTAACCATCATTAATATCAAAACTCTCACTAGACTCAGGTGAGCTAACAGGTGTAACAGTGTCTTCACTAGGAGTTTTGGTATTTCCTAGACTAGCCATAGTAGCATCTATAAAAGGACCTAATGAACCACTCGCATCAAGCACAGTAGAAGTAACATCATGAGTATCAAAAGCAGTTTCAGATTCAGCAGTAGTAGCATTGTGTGTACCATGAGTATGTGGTGGTGGTGTGACAAGCTTACTTATAACAGACGGTGAGTCAAGAGAAACAGAGGTGTTTAGGACCGTACCTCTTCTTGTAGTGGATGGTAAAATAGGAAACTTTCCATCACGAGACTTCCCCATGATGAAAGGAGTAGCAGTGAACAATAATAGATCCAAGTGAACTTACAAATAAAGCTATGCTAAGAACGGGCGCCCGGAAAATAGTCTTGATGACCCACAAGTGTAGGGGATCGCAACAGTCTTCGCGGGTAGTATTACCCAATTTATTGATTCGACACAAGGGGAATCAAAGAATACTTGCAAGCCTTAACAACTGATTTGTCATTTCAGCTGCACCTAGAAATAGTTCTTGCTCACAGAAGTTTATCAGTAGCAACAGTTTGTAGTAGCAACAACAAAGCAAAGAATAAAGAATAAAGGAAACAAGAGCAATAGTAACAAAGAATAACATGAGGGATTCGAAACGGTAGGCATAGGGATGGATGGACGGACGTTGCATGGACGAGTATAAACATGTAACTTCAAAGAACTAGGGCATTACAGATAAATAATAATAAGCATCCAAGTACTAAACAATCCTAGGCATGTGCTCCAAATATAGTCATACGTGCTCGCAATGAGAACTTGCACAACATCTTCTGTCCAACCAGCCCGTGGCAGCGGGGCCTCTAGGGAACTACTGACAATTAAGGTACTCCTTTTAATAGAGCACCGGAGCAAAGCATTAACACTCCGTGAACACATGTGATCCTCATAACACAGCCATCCGCTCCGGTTGTCCCAATTATTATCACTTTGGGGCCTTTGGATCCGGACAATGATATGTGTACACAACTTGCAGATAAGATCACAAACAAACTATCATAATGATTCAATAATAAGTTCAGATCTGAGATCATGGCACTCGGGCCCTAGTGACAAGCATTAAGCACAACAATTTGCAACAAAGTCAAATAGCACTAATAGAGATACTACGCACTATGCCCCTAACAGATCTTATTCGATTACATGATATAACTCATCTAATCCCTACCATCCCCAAGCCTACAGTGGGGGATTACTCACTCATGGATGAGGGAAACATCGTGAAAGGATCGTATGGGCACCTAGAGGGGGGTGAATAGGTGCTACTTCAAATTTTCTTCTTTTTCAAATTAAGGTTTGACAATAAGGTAAATTCTCTAGATAATGCAACTAAGGTGAATTTACCTATATGACAATTATGCAAGAGCTACCACAACACAAAGTAGGAACAAGTAAGTAAAGTGCGGTAAATGATAGAAGTAACCAAAGTGGTGGACGCGGAGACACAAGGATTTGTTTCCCGTAGTTCCTTCCTTTTGAGGGGAAGTACATCTACGTTTGGAGAGGGGGTGGTTTCAAACCACCAACGCCACGAAAGGCCTCCCTTGTTCTCCGATGAATCTCACCCCAAAGGGATCGATTCACCTTCCACTATATCGGCAACCTTCAAGGTGGAAGCCAGCACCTTTACAAGTTTGGGGCACACATCCACAACTTAATCGGAGGCTCCCAAATACAAGCAAGCTGTCAAAGCAATCAAATACAAGCTTGTAAGAACCAAAACAAGAACTAGGGTTTCCAAGAAAACACTAGAACAAAGGGGCCCTCAATGAAATGAGGGGGAAATGAAGATCTCTTTTGGTGAAGTAGTAGATCGGGGCCTCCTCCTTCGATTCCCCAAAGATCAAAGACTTTGGGTGGTGGAATGAGGAGATCTTCAAGATTGGTGGCTCTAATGGTGGTCTTGACTTTAATGTGGATGAGCACCTTGTCCCAAGGTAGGTGGAGGGGTATTTATACCCCTCCAAGAAATCTGGCCGTTGGAGACTTTAATGCAGCGGTAGTACCGGAAGTTCAAGCGGTACTACCGGAGAACTCAGGTACTACCGGACCTGGTACCGGACTTGGTACCGGAAGACCAATATTCAAACTTCATAGGCCCTGGCCACAGCGGTACCACACTTGGTGCTACTGTAAAGCGATAGTACCGCAAGTGGCAACCGGTACTACCGGAGACGCAGTGGAATCAGCAACTTGGTCAAAAAAACTCTCTGTCACGCCAGGTAGCAAAATGCGGTATACCTAGGCAGCCAGTGACTTTTGCCAACTTACAAAAGGCTACTGCCACGCCAGGTACTAAAATGCGTACTACCGCATTTTAGTACCTGGGTGAGCAGTGGCCTTTTATAGGTTGGAAAAAGGCTCAGTCGCGTACGGTACTAAAATCCGGTACTACCGCATTTTAGTACCGGAGCGGGCAGTAGCTTTTGACAAGTGGTTAAAAAGCTACTGTCGCGCTAGGTACTAAAATGCGGTACTACCGCTTTTTAGTACCTAGCCCGGCAGTGGCCTTTTAGCACCTGATCTCAAACTACTGCAGCATCCGGTAGCAAAAGGCGGTACTACCGCTTTTTGGTACCGCACCAGGCAGAAAGTTTCTGGACGGTTTTTTAACCATTGCCAAGCCTTTGACAATGCACCTGCGATACACTTGACAAATAATTAGTCCGAAATGTGTGTTGTTATAAAACACCAAAATCACTAGGGATAGGAAATGCTCTTTCACACCAGTTGTTGATGGATATGCATTGGCGATGACGATGGCGATGATCCTCTCCAAATTCCCCATCCCGGCAGGGTGCCAGAACGGAGTTTCTGGATCCGAATCTTGGTTTCTCATGGTGGCGGGGGAGCGGAAATATTTCTGGAAAACTATCGACCCCCCCTGAGTTTTTAGGTCAGAAGGCAACTTATAGGTGCGGAGGAAGGCCGAGGAGCTGCCTGGGGTGGCCAAACCCCCTCCAGGCGCGGGGTCAGGTGGGTCCACGCCTGGTGTGGGTCTGGGCCCCCCAGGCCTCCCCTCTGTCTCCCCTTCTAGCTCCATGGATCTTCTGGTGAGAAATAGTTTTTGGCATATTTTCCGGGATTTTTCATGATAGTTCATTTTCTGCACAAAAACAAGACACCAAGGTAATTCTGAAAAGCAATGGCAGTGTTAGTTGTATCCAAATCACACAAGTTTAGAGAAGAAATAATAGCAAAGTGTTCGAGAAAGTAGATACATTTTGGACGTATCAGTGATCGTGTTATCACAATACAAGCTTGCAGTACTCATTGGATTAGAAAGGTTATTATTATGGCCTGAGCATTGAAAATTGAAATGACCCACTTCATAGCAGAGTTCACAAATAAAAGGGTAGAAGGCACAATTTTTTTTACCAAGATCATTTAGAGCCTTATACCACGTTCTGGTTTTTTCATTCCAGTGTGTGATACAATATTCTTCTTCTATTTTATTCTTCTCACAAGGTCTATGCATACCACAAAAATTAACATGCTTATAAGAAATAGTACTTTCAGAAGTTTGAGCATGTTTATTGCAATCATTAATAACATTTTCATTTTCCATGCAAGTGTCTTTAAAAGGTTCATGATACATGTCCCATTTTTCTTTAGGAGCATTAATATGGGAAGAAAAGGCTCTATAATATCTAACAAGAATTTGAGGATCAAGACCATAGTTAGCAGTAAGCTCTTGAAAATCAGTAGTTTCAGCGAAATACTTAATGCAATCATACTCATAGTTTATACCTGGTTCTTTACCTTTGTCATTATCCCAATATTCAGTATTTCTTAGAATTGTTTCAAGAAGATCCCACTTGGCTTTGACCTCCTTACTTGTGAAGGATCCTTCTAAACAGGTATCTAGATAGTCCTTGTAATGTCCTGAAAGCCTTGCATAAAAATATTGATAATAATATTACTGGGGAGCTCATGAATGGGACATTTGAGCATTAGTGACTTCAATCTCCCCCAAGCTTGGGCAATACTTTCTCCCCCATGAGGATGAAAATTATAAATATAATTCCTATCTTTATGAATTTCGTGAGGAGGATAAAATTTAGAGTAAAAGAGAGATTCAAGTTCCTTCCACTCCAAATGATGAGGATCATCTAGTAGCTCATACCACTCCCTTGCTTTGTCCCTAAGTGATAAAGAGAATAGCTTCCTCTTAACTTGGTCGGTTGAAATACCTGCACACTTGAACAACTCGCATAATTCATGTATAAAGAGTAAATGATCACTAGGATGGACAGTTCCATCTCCAAAATAATAGTTATCAATACGATCAACAATTTTTGTAGGTATCTTAAAAGGGACACTTTCAGTATGTGGCTTTAAAATATTACGAGTATCATTAGAATTACCACATATGGGAGATAAAGTATCATTAGAGCAAATTTTCTTCCCTAAAGCTGGGGAACTAAAAAGATATTTCTCATAAAAACTAGCTTCCCCAAGCTTAGATGTTTCCATACCGTTATTAACACGGTGTTCAAAAAATTCATACTAATAACATTGCTATTAGAATGCAAAGAAAGTTCCATAGGTTTTTAAATTTTCTCTTCAAACACTTCATGTTCTAACTCAATATAAATACTATAAAGCTCTCTATTTTTTTCCATTAAGCCTAACTAGTGAAAACAAGAAACAAAAGGACAAATTTGCATAATCTAAAGGAAATAACTTCGAGCACTCACACCGGAGAATGTGAGTACCTTTTACCTTACCTCCCCGGCAACGGCGCTAGAAAATAACTTTCTGGCTTGCTGATGTTGTGGGGTAACGTGTGTGAGTGCCTTTTACCTTTCCTCCTCGGCAACGGCACCAGAAAATAACTTTGATGGAGCTTGACGTGGAGGAAAGGTAAAATACCTAAAACCTCCCCGACAACAGCGCCAGAAAATAGCTTGATGTCTACGCACTTCTATTCTTGTAGATAGTTGTTGGGCCTCCAAGTGCAGAGGTTTGTAGAACAGTAGCAAGTTACCCTTAAGTGGATCACCCAAGGTTTATCGAACTTAGGGAGGAAGTGGTCAAAGGTATCCCTCTCAAGCAACACTGCAATTAGAAAGAAGTATATATAACCCCCCTATGTTTCAGGTTTGGAACAAAGACCCCCCTTAACTTTAAACTGGAACACATCACCCCCACAACTTTGCTAAACCGGACAGAGAGCCCCCTTCACCCGTGCAAGGCTGTTTTGCTTGGTGGTTTTGATGATGTGGCGAGTTGGCAGTTAGCATAGGTGGCAGAAGTGAGTCCAGCTCGGACCAAATGCACCCCACCTGCGAGCACCACCTGGTTAGATCGAACCCAGTTCGTCTTGGGCAGCTCTGCCTAGCCGTTTCTACTATCGACAACGAAGGATGGACGGTTAATTTCTGCGGTCTTTGAATGCCGGACGCCCTTGACCGCCTAGAGAGTGCATTCTCCTCGTGCACCAGCAGCTGTGGGTCAGCACATACACCATAGACCACACCTCCTGGATACCTGATCCTGATCAAACACACACAATATTTCATGAAAAGCTAGTGTTAGACTAAAGACTCAGCGTACGTGACTGAATAGGAAGTCTTCAGTATCCACCGAACGCACCGCGTCAATGATTATCTGATCATATCGCATGTGCAAACATGCGAATGTAATCTATGATCAAGATGAATTAATTAGACTGTGCGAGCACCGCCATTCTCTCTCCCTCTATACATCTATATAAACACACATCTATATAAACACTGTACTCTGTGATTAAGTTAATCAAGGCAATTGCCGCTGCTAAACAACACACCCCAAACACTCTCTCTGTCTTGCAGCTAGCACGATCGATGGGCGATGCAACGCATGCATGCGCTGTCCCGTGGCAGGGACCAAGTAACCATGATCCATCGCTCCATCACCAATTCCTCGGGCAGATGGGACTCGTCAATGGTGTCCCGGTCGTCCCAGAGGGTGGCATCCAGATTCTTCTTGTGTTGTCATCGCCGATGAAGGGATACACCATATTCCAGGCCGCCACAAAGACGTACGACACGTGGATGAGGAGAACCCTCCCCGCACCGCCATGAAGATGTACGGCCTGCAGCCACTCAGGTGACTGTACTGCGGCATGGGGAACTGAAGTACCTGTGCGAGCGACATATTCATGGTGACAGCCGAGGAGCGGGAGCATGGACTTCTTGGCGGCGGTAGGAGCGGAGCGGAGCGAGAGGGGAGGAAGTAGAGAGGTGGACAGGGGCGGCTGGGGGTGATGCCACGCCGTGGAAAACGAGTGGGTTTGGTCAAACCAGGGGGTAATTTTTTAGTTGATCACACATTTTCTAGGCTGGAATAGCTACGGCACATCCATGTCACCAAAACCGCTTGCAATACAGCTGATTCATCATGAGGGGGGCCCTCTGTCCGGTTTAGCAAAGTTGTAGGGGTGATGTGTTCCAGTTTAGAGTTAGGGGGGTCTCTGTCCCAAACCCGAAACATAGGGGGGTTATGTATACTTATTTCCTGCAATTAAGATACAAGAAGTCTCTTGTGTCCCCAACACACCCAATACACTTGTCAAGTGTATAGGCGCACTAGTTCGGTGAAGAGATAGTGAAATACAAGTGGTAACGGTGCCAGAAAAGAGCTTCTGACTTGTTGTTGACGTGGGAGAAACTAAAGGTAAACTGAAATAAAGATGGAAGCAAGCAAACATGCAACAGATCTAGATGCAAACAGTGTTTCAATGTTTATAAACAAGGCCTAGGGATCATACTTTCACTAGTGAACACTCTCTCATATAAATATCCTCTCTTCATGATACTACTCTTAACTACTCTCCGGTTGGACACACTAATCCACGGTAGGCCTACAAAAGCACAACTCAAAGTCCGCCTTCCCCATCTAGATAACCCCACACTGTCACCTTGAGCGCTAGATGGTTCCAACAAACACCACAATTTCATAGAGACAACCAACTCAAAATATACACATGATTAATATATATGTAATCTAGCTTAAGTGCCACACACTGTGTGCAAGCTGTCACTTTCACACACATGGGGAAAAGCATAGATCTATTAAAGCACGATGAGTATTTATGTAGACTCTAGCCTAAGTGCCACCATGGCATGCACGCTGTCACTTTCACACACATGGGGAGACCATAGATCTATTAAAGCACTTGAGTAGCAACGTAGATCTACTTGATTAGAAAGCTCATAACCAAAACAAGATCATGCATAGAGAGAGAGAGATGAACACATAGCTACCGGTAGAGCCCTTATCATCGAAGAAGAACTACTCCCTCCTCATCATGGGAATCAGCAACGGTGATGACGATGGCGATGGAGATCGATGGAGATGGCTCCGAGGGAACTTCCCCATCCCTGCAGGGTGCCAGAACAGAGACTTTCTGTCCCCCGTATCTCCCCTTCGGTGGTGGCGGCGCTGCGGAACTTTTCGTGGCTTTTTGGTCGATTTTGTCCAATTTCGAGAATATTCATTTTTGTCTCGTCCAATTTAGAGAATATTCATTTTTTAGCTTTCTGGAACCAAAAACAACAGAAAACAGGCAATTGGCACTATGGCATCTTGTCAATAGGTTAGTTCCAGAAAGTGTATAAAAATACCTCAAAGTGTAGACAAAACATAGGACAAATGATATAAAACAAGCATGGAGCATCAAACATTATAGATACGTTTATGACGTATCACCCTCGTATTCAAGGTACATGAGATTGCCAACTTATACTTTGTCAAGCATATACTATATAGTTTGTTCACTTTAACCTTAATCACTTCAAGATGCTTATGATAGGGGCAATGAGAGCAGAAAGCTAACAGGTACCATAATTTTTGTAAGCTCATTATGAGACTTGAAATCCCTGCTTCCCTTTTAGGAAGGGCCTTTCTTCCACCATTATATTGAGTCTCCACCTTCTATCCTTAGGCACCAATTAAGAGAGCATAGTTGCCATTATTGTCCCAAAGCTTATAGATTGATTCATATTGTTGATATTGCTTGCTCTTGAACTATTTGTATCTAGTCACTCTTATGAACTTTTAAGGTGTCCTATGCATTTATTTGCTACTCCATGAGGGACAAGCTGAATGCCACTATGCTATGTTTTCTTTATGTGAAACAAAAAAACGTCTTTCAATGCATTATTATTCATGAATCTTTATTTGTATCCTTTCATGTTGCAGCATAGTTACTTTATCTTATTGTTAGAACTTCTTCTTTCATGCTCATGTTTAGAGTACTTTGATACCAGCTTTAAATGCTTGCAAATGGTTTGATCTTGATTTTGATGGTGAATGTCACCTCAAAAATTATTCTTTTTATCACTTACCTACTCGAGGACGAGCAAGAGTTAAGCTTGGGGATGCTTGATACGTCATATCTATAATTTTTGATGTTCCATGCAAGTTTAGCATCTACTTTTCTTTGCTTTGTCTACACTTTGAGGTATTTTTATATGTTTTCTAGGACTAACCTATTAACAAGATGCCACGGTGTCAGTTGCATGTTTTCTTCTGTTTTTGGTTCCAAAAAGGGTAGAATATCAATATTCTCGGAATTGGACAGGACAAAAGCCAAAGTCAATATTTTACCGTGGGGAACAAGGAGCCATAAGACGAGACGAAGAAGGGTCACAAGGGGGTCCACACCCCCTGGCCGCGCGGCCAGGCCTGGCCCACGCCTCGGGGGTGCAGCCGCCTCGGGCACCCCCTTGGCCTCCCTCTTCGCCTATAAGAATCCCCCGATACCAAAACCCTAAGTACCCGATCAATCTTCCACAAAACATTCTATAGCCGCCGCCACCATTGTCCCTAGATCAGGGGGATCTGAAGCTCTTCTCGGCACCCTGCCGGAGGGGAGAGATCATACCGGAGGCCTTCTTCATCACCATGCTAGCGTCCGGTATGAAGCGGTAGTAGTTCCACCTTGGACTATGAGTCCATGTAGTAGCTAGATGGTTGTTTCTCCTCCTTTGTGCTACCATGTTTAGATCTTGTGAGCTCCGTTCATGATCAAGATCATCTATTTGTAATCATGCATGTTGTGTTTGTGAGCATCCGATGGATATTGAGATTACTATGTTATATTGGTTAATGATTCTATCATGTCTGTGTTGTTTATGATCTTGCATGCTCTCCATTTCTAGTAGCTATCTTGGCCAAGTAGATGCTAGTGACTCCAAGATGGAGTATTTATGCTCGATAGTCGTTCATGCCTCTATTTAATATGGGGAAGTGATAGAAATCTCTAAGGTTGTAGATGTGTTGTTGCTACTAGGGAGAAAACAACGATCACTTGTTCATGGAACAAGTGGATTGTTTACCTTACACACTTTGCTTAAATCAGTTATCCACTGCTTGCAACTTAATACTGGAGGGGGTTCGGATGATAACCTGAAGGTGGATTACTAGTCATATATGCAGTTGGATGGCGGTCTATGTATCTTGTTGTATTGCCCAATCAAATCTCATAGGATCATGAATGTCTAGTATTGCATTGTTATGCCTTGCTTTGTCCTATCAATTGCCCTGGTGTAATTTGTTTACCCATCATGTTATGTTGTTTATCTTAAGGAGAACACCTCTAGTGAACTATGGACCCCGGGCCAATCTTTACCATTGATACATATTCCACAGTTACTGTTTACTTTCTACAAACCATCATTACCTTCCACACCATACAGTTAATCCTTTGTTTTCAGCAAACCGGTGAGATTGACAACCTCACTGTTCGTTGGAGCAAAGTCTTGAGTTTGTGTTGTGCAAGTTTCCAGTTGCTAGCAACACCTTTGAGTCGTTTCCTTCCTCCTACTGGTTCAATAACTTTGGTTTCTTACTGAGAGAAAAACTTGCTGTTGTACTCATCATACCTTCATCTTGGGGTCTCCCAACGAAGCTCTACAGTGATCTTAGTCGCATCAACTCTCTCCCAAGTAAAAAAATCCACATCCCCACTCACTTCCCGCACCTCCACTACCGTTGGCGACCGTACCCCTGCTCCCCTACCTCCCCGACGTTGTTTGGAGACCAGGTGACACTCGCCGAAGTACAGGACGCCAGGTGACCTAGTAGGAGGAGCAATAGAGCTGGAGGGGATGACATCGTCTCAATCGGGTTCGCGTCCGCGGCCACAACCATCGGCGTTCGATTGCTCAGCATGGGGCTCTGCCATGCCACATGCATTCGCACGCAACCTGATGATGTCGTGATGCAAATATGTTGGAATATATGAAAATAAACTACAAAGTTCATTTATGCATTTTACATGCATCAACATCCCCTAGCTTAACCTATCCTTGTCCTCGAGCATAAAGGTGATAAAACGAAACATGGACTTTGGAGTTTGTTGTTTATGTTGAATATCATAATTCATGATCATTTCTATACAAAGTTAAGTATTCATCCTTTAAAAAATGACACGAGGCAATTACCTTATAAAGTGACATTTCTCGTAAACCTCATTTATACTTACCAATATGTCAATTCTTGTATAAAAACAAATGCAGAAGTACTATGGACCATTAAGCATGCAAAATTCAAGTGAAAGTGCATTGTGTGTTGTGCTACTTTGGTATTTACAATCATGAATATTTCTCACATATGTGGACACTTGAAGAAGTAGAAAGTAAGAAAGGACTGAACCTGTACACGTGATATTTAGCTTCTAGACACTACCCCTTAAATTTATGCATGAACCATAGTACAACACCAATGTTTCGTTTCGTTGCCCCTCTTCTCTCTGATTCTTTTGGCATTTTTATTTTTGGACTATTTTTTCTTATTTCCTCTCAGTACTTATATATTGTGACCGGATACACATTTTTAACAACTTTGCATGCATACTCGCTCTCTCACCTTTGATAAATTTCTTGAAGGGTTTGTGCCCTTATCATAGCGGTACCACCCCCTACGTGGAGGGTTTTTGCCCTCATATTTTGGAAGGGTGCTTATGCCTATGAATTCGTGGTCACCCCATAACCAACTTATCTATGACAACCATAACCATAAACAATTTATTTGGAAGCTAAATAAAACCCACATATGAAAATGTACTTCGAATAGTATTTTTCTATATAGATAGATACGGTGGACACTACTAGAACAACTTGGTTTTAAAGGGATTACGGATGCACTGAGTCCTTGCTTCTTTTAATTACTGGGCTAGCTATAGGGGGTGGTTGACCATCTATAAGCATGCAAAAGTGCCCATAGTACTAATTATTTCTTAATAGAAAAGATCAACTTAAAGTTAAACATATATGTTGTAAATAAGAGTTAGCACTAAATAACACACTTGCAAACTGTCACTCATTCAAATAAATGAACCAAATAACAATGTGTGACAATGTCCATAACTTGTAATGCAACTATTATTCTCTTTTCTCCTTTCTTTATTAGCATCCAACTTAAACTTTTGTTTTATATTCATTAAATACATCTTTATATGGTGGTATTTTATTCCAAAGATAAAAATGCAAAGATAAACATAAAACTAGATACATACGGCTCCAAATTTATGTAAAAGCGGAATGGTGCTGAAAAACAAAATTAAACGGTGTACAAACCTAGAGTTTGATTGGTCAAGTAGGGTGCTATGGGTATCCCCAAGCTTATGGATTTCACCTATCTTGAATGACTCCTTTTTTGCCGGTACTTCATTCCATATGAAAAATCTTCACCACAAAAATCTTTCCCATTTATTTTCTGTAGGGGTGACATTAGTGGATATAAAGACAACACACATCTCATGGATGGTGTAACTGATCCATCTAGGATGCATAAGATTTGTATTTATGCGTATCACAAGTCTCACTTGCACCATCCCAGGATTGTATCCTAAATGAAGGCACCTTTAAGTGTCCCAACAATTTAATTATCACCCATTGCGACAAATAAGAACTAAAATAAACATCAAGTAGGGCCTCGTACTTATATTGGACACAAATCTCAGATTCGCTCCTAGCGAGCCATGTAGAATGCACGAAATTTGTATTTGTGCATATCACATGGCTCGCTAGAACTACCCAAGAATCACATCCAAAATTTAGGCACCTAATGCCCCAACATTTTAATAATTAGCCATTGCAACGAACAAGAACCAAAACGAACATCAAGTAGGGTGAAATTAAGAATGGAATGCCTCATACATACAATGGACGCACAAATTCCAGGGATGGAGCTAGTGAACCTGTAGGATGCACAAGATTTGTATTTGTTCATATCACAAGACTCACTGGCGCCATCCCAGGATCGCAACCGAAATTGAGACACCTGTAGTGCCCAACATTTTAATCATCGGCCATTGCAACAAATAGGAACCCTACTTTAAAGAATCAGCTCATAATTGAGGCGCTTGTAGGCATACCCCTACCAATAAGGGGTGCACCATTTCAACTCGTAATTTAGTGAAATCGGGCATTGCAACATATAAGAACCCTACATCAAACATAATTCCATCTCTTACAATTTTTTGTACACTACAAATCTTCTACCCACTATTAATTCAATTCGAAACAAGTATCTTGCCACATACGGATATATATGTGCATACAAGTATCCCACTACGCCATCGATTCAAAACAAATATCTTGCCTACATACGAATATATCTCTACATACAAGTATACCACTAGGATTCAAAACAAGTATCCCCTACCGAGCGGACTCAACCAGTGTTACGAGAGGGGAGGCTTACCCTCCTTAGAATTTTTTACGGAGCCTACGGTCATGAGCGCCGACAACACCAGCACATCTTTGGCCCCTTTCGAACCCCTCGGGGTCGTGTCGATCCATGCCATGGCCTAGCACATCTGGAGCAGTAGGGATATATCCCAGGAGCGATCTCGCCCACGACCTTATTGTCCCTAGCGAGGTCCAAAACTCGAGGCGAGCGGGTCGACCATGGTGGGGGATCGGCATCGACGTGGAAGACGAGCGGGGTGTGGGGAACTTGCGGTAGCACGGGAAGTGGCCGAGCCCGAGCAGCGGTAGGGCGACATGGATGGGGACGATGGACAACGATATAGACGAGCATCAGGGGACGGTGAACGGTGACCAAGCCCGAGCAGTGACAGTAGGGGACAGTGAAACCGTGCCAAACGGCAACGTAGCCGAGCAGCAGCAGCACGACGTGACGTGGATCCAAGACGATCCTGAAGGCGGCGGAAACCCTAATCAGTATTGTAGAGGAGGAGACAATGGAGGTGTGGGTAGTGGGGGATTGTTGCGCGTCGAGTGGGTTAAAAGATGACCCACTAACAACTACTAGTGTCGTACATGGACTTTGGTACGCCACCGGTAGGTGGCCGCATCCCCGGGCACCCGAGCCATGCTTACTGGTGGTGGTATACAGGTGGTACCCTACCAGTAAGCCTATATTGGTGGCGCATCCAATATTCATGTACGCCACTAGGTTTAGAAGCGGCATACGTAAAGAAAATTTGGTGCGTCACTAGTACTATTCTACTTATAAGTTTTTTTCTACTATTGTTGTAGGCACAAATTTACTAGGTTGGGCAGGCCATGGTCCAGTTTTGCATGAACAAGGCTTCTCTTATGCTTAGAATTAATGTTGCCATTCGATAAAAAAAAGACGGAAAGTGTTTATGGCCATGAAGATGACTAGATGTTGACAATGGTTGTTACCATTTCTTTTATATAGGGCAACACCTGGATTAGATGGGCAGTGTTGACAATGATTGTTACCATCTTGTTTATATTGGGCAACAGACGAGTAGGATTTCAGAGGTCTTTTGTCGCGAATTCAATGTGGTACCCTTTATGAAAGTTATTTGGTTTGATTGACGAAGCCACCAACATATGGTACATCGACATGGTATGGACGGAGCACGGGCTTGCGATGCTCGTTATGTCTTGATCTACATGATTTTAGAGATCTATTGACTTGGGCATCTTCCCATCTCATAATTCTTCCTATATATGACAAATTTCAACATTAATTTGATCATTTTTGTAAGGAAATAAATAACGAAGCAGATTCACATGTCTATGCAATTATTAATGACTAGTGGTAGGTAGAAAGAATAATCTCATCAAATTATTGAGAAATGTCCACTTTAAACGAGGTAAAAACAATAGTAAAGTCTACTCATCATGGCCTTCATAGGCGAACCTCTTGCATGAAGAGGGCGTCCCACCAACCGGACTCCGACGCGTGCCTACCGTTCCTTTGCCATCATGTTTGCTTAGCTTCAAGTGACTTCCACGGTGCGAGCGCCTCGGATGAGGACATGTGGCACAGGGACCGGCCTTAATTTATTAGAAATTCGCTTAGGAGTAGTATTGCGACGTGAGGATGTCCAGGATGGAGAACTCCCACGCATGTGCCACGTTGAGGTTGTTGTGGTCATAGCCACTGGTGTGGCTTCAGCTGTTGTCACAAGGCATGCTGGTGGTGGTGGGGGGTGGTACATGGGAAGAGGAGAGCCAACGGGAAGTGTGAGGGTCTAGATAAAACGGGCATTGTGATATATGGCTCATGGGCATTTATGACGATGGCGCATGGAAAACCGGCAAGGGTGTTACATAGGAAATGCACCGGTGGGCTGGTGGGTAGGTAACGACACTAAATTAGTTTGACCTACCAGCTCACTCGCCGACAGGTAAGACCGAGCACTGATGGGAGCGACCGACGCGGCGAACGTGTTAGGACACACCTTACCGGCTGCGAATATTGGGAGGCTAAAGAGGTGTTTGGACAAATGAACTCACTTTTTCGCGGATTGAAAAACTAGTAAAAATTACGACCGAACATGATAGGTTCAGGTGTTGTCCAGACGCCACTAGAGATGCTCTAAGGATTAATGGTTCATCTTATGGGATTCAATTGTGGTGTGACACCCTTTTGGTCTTTCCGTTATCAAATGTCTTTTTAGGCAATATTAATACATAGATTTTTATAAGATGATATTGTATTCCTCTATTCGAAATTAGATGCCATAAATTTTTCTAGATTTGTATGTGCTCCGTAAATAGGCACTCTCTCCGATCCATATTACTTATCGTTTAAATGAATGTATCTAGCACTAAAATATATCTAGATATATCCATTTCAGTGACAAGTAATATGGATCGGAGGGCATGCTACCTCCCACTTCTATAGTAAGTCTGCAACAAGAATATTTATTTACTGCCCGACGCACACTGCATCCCATAATGGGCCCATTATGACGGTGGTTTTGCTTAGGTATCTTAGTTTTTTTTCCATTTTCTTGTTTTTCAGAGATTTCAAATATGTTTAAATTTCAAAAATATTCAGATCTAAAAAAAGTTCAAAGTTTAAAAGTTCAAAATTAAAATTGTTTAGTTTTTTAAAATTCAAAGTTCAAAATTAAAAATGTTCAGATTCAAAAAAAGTTCAAAAACCTTAGCCACCCAAAAAACCAGGCGGAAAACCAGAAACCGAGAAAAACTCGAAAACAAACAGAAACCCGCAAAAAAAGAAAAATATCCGCTAACCGGCCGGCCCACATCGAGCAGCCGAGCGGGCGGAGCCTATTATCGCCCGCGTTGGGCGATAAATAGGAAAATGTCGTCTGCAACCTGCAGCCGAAGTGCTTCGTGCTCCCGAACGGCGAAGAATGCAAACCGAGAAAGACGCCGAATTCGTGGGTGCGGCGCTGGACGCCGGCCTCCGCGCCCCTCGCTTCTCGTCGCCGCCGTCATCAGAGGAGTTCGCAGCCTCCATCGAGCCCAAGAACGTCCCCGCCGTAACTCCTCTACGCCTCATCTTCTCGAAGCTCTCTTTTCTTTCCTTACCCTCCCCCCTTATGCTTCCATGATTCTTCATGTGCTCCCATGGGGAAACCCCACTATTTAGGTATTCCGTGGCGTGCTTAAAGGTTCTGCGGCCTCTTCCCGGTGGGATCCCCTCCATGGTGGTCTCGACTACTTGCTGGTTCGGATCAACCCCCTCCCCAGTTCATACGAGGAACCTACTTTGCAACCGATGCAATATTTACCCTGGTCATTTCTTAGGAGAAGGTGGGACCTGATGTTGCCGTGGAAGCCATGATGTCAAACACTGGCCACGTATTTTATGGGGATCTTAGAAGCCATGAGAGGGTTGTTTTTAACTCAGAGTTTACTGCTTGGAAGTCGTAAATTATGCCGTATCCGCAATTGGCCTTGAGGCTGACACTAGGTAAATTGTTCATTGATGTAGGTGTCTATCCCGTTCTCCACATTCATGCACTCCTGCAAGTCTCACCTGGGCCATCTGAGTGCTGCTAGTGATCCATCCAAAGATAATGGGATTGGGAAGGAGTCAACTTGTTCAGAGGGAATGTGTCCAGCCAGCTCAGAGAATTCCGAGCAACTATATTTAGCACAGGCAAGTTTGCTTGCTGTGCCCTTCTGGCAATGTGGTCTTATAGAGTTATTTACTTACCATAAAATAAATTTAACCTATAACAGGTGTCAATTCTGAACACTGAGAGCAAAGATAGATGCTCATTAGAAGTTTTAAAAGAGGACATTCAGGAGGTCTGACTTAACTTTCTCCTTTCAGCCAAATCGTCTCCTTTTACTTAACCCTCATCTTCGAGCTGATTGTTCTGTGAATTTGTTTCTTTTTATTCCTGTAGCCTATATTCCTGAAAGGAAAATCTTTTTCGTCAATAAACTTTTGGATGAGTAGGGCTCACATGAGATCAAGTACCCATTATGATCCCCACCATAACCTTCTCTGCGTGATGGCTGGATGCAAAAAAGGTGTATTTTATGTTTTAGGCAGTATATTATGGTTTCATGTCCTTTTTATGTTAATTTACAAGTTCTCCGAGTTCATGCATTGTACTATCTTTGCTAACACGGGAATATTGTCATTTTACTTCAACTGCAGACGGATTTCTGTCTTCTGTTTGTGCTTGCTCTTGCTTCTTTTCAACTTTAATTTTATGATCTTTTCACATTGTGAAAGATCCTTATCATTGTATCTGCTTGAAATACCGATGATATGTAGCACTAGAGAATCCTCTTGATTGCTTATTTTTCCTGAAATTTTCATACAGTAACTTTGTGGTCTCCTTCCGCATCACCATATTTGTACCCAATGCCTGTATATGGGGAGGCCTCCAACCATAGGTAAACTCCTTTTTCCCACAAGAATTGTCCATTAATTTATTTGGCTTGAGCAACTGAAATTGAGCTGAACTGAAATGTTTTTCTCTGATCTCTCACATCTTTTTTGGCAGTGGTGTGAGCATTGAGGAACCAGATTATTCATGCTACCCAAAAGCAAAATACATGAAGGAATATTCTGAAAGAGTCATCCTAAATAGTGGCGATGCTCTTTTCATACCAGAAGGATGGTACATCTTTTTGAACTATTTTTATATTTTACTTCTTGCTTCTGAGCATCTCAATTTTGGACACACAGATTGGTGTTATGAAAGATACCAAGCCATCTTTAATCAGTGTGTTGAACTGTTTTTTTTTATCATACCAATCTGAAATCTTTATCTCCTGTCAATTAAGAAAGTGGCAACTTGGTTGAATACACTTGATATATGTGACAGTTCATATGCTGGTAGAATAACAAAGATTTTTTCTTAGAGTTTTATTGTGATAATTTCCTCCAAAAGAACTAACTGTAGGATAAGTAATACAGCTGACAGTTTGAGAGTTCATTTAACAGGTATCACCAAGTTGACAGCGAGGATTTGACCATAGCAATTAACTTTTGGTGGAAGTCAAACATAATGACTGAAATGTTAGAACATATGGATGCCTACTATCTGCGTCGAATTATGAGGAGGTATTTTATTGTAATTTAGGAATTTCCTTTAGTACTTCCTAGTTTGTCTCTCCAAGTGAATTGTGTGTTAAGTAGGTAGCAACATGGGGCCAAGCATATAAAGGATGGTCATCTCCTAAAATATGAATAAATAGAATGGAAGGTATCCAAACACATAAGATGAAGTGCTAATCGTGATGTTAACAAGAGTTTGTGTTCAGTGGGCACTCTCCCCTGTAAATAGGTCGTAATTCCATAGCGTCAGGGATCAGGTTTTCGATCTGGCTTTACATTTGAAAGGATGTTGACAAAATTTCTTGCCACCCAAATCCTTGGTTCATGTGGGTATGTTCAAATTACCAACAGCTGCTTTAAGTTACTCAGTAACAGTTCCCTTTTTCCAGAGGGTAGTAGCATTCCATTCGAATATGCAGTTCCATACCAAAGTGCATCTAGAATGGTTAATTTTCTGATGCCCAGTTTCTTTATGTTTTTCTTATTTTGTAGCACCTGTTTTTAACTGACATCTGACTGGTATCCCTCTTGTGTTTGCACTATCTTGATGGTGCCTACCTCTAAAAATGATTTGTAGTGAAGATTGCTGGATACAGAGATGGTACGCACCATAATGCTCTTTTCTTTATCTTGATAGGATGAGATATCATTTAATCATCTGGAAATACTATGAGTATGCTCTGGGATTTTCAACTGTAGATGATTTGTCGCCTTTGCATGCAGTAGTTAGCAATGCATTTTCTCCTTTTGTTCGTTGGGTGAATAACTAGTGTAGTAGTAACTTTCCGCTTCTCATGACAGAACAAAATAACGCAGAATAGTTCCTTTACTCATTCAGAAAGATACAGTGGTTTCCAGTCTACAGATGAAGCATCGAGAGGTCAGTATTTTACGCCTATTAAGAGGCACCATAAGCTTTAAAACCTAGTTTTTGAATTAAGCTTTCCTTCTTTTAATCATTTAGCAGGCTCACAGCAATTCAACCAGGTTAAAAATTCTGATACATCTGACAAGAAAAGTGCACTGCTGCAATCTTTGAAACCCTGCACTCTTCAAGCGCTCTATGAGCTCATGTCACTGGTTCACGACAGTGTTGAAGCGGTTGACCAAAATGACATAGCAGAATGCACATCTCAGGATATATCCGTGTGCCAAAGCAATGAGAGAAGGAAGACTGCTGCAGATGATTCATCTCCCTTGCAGAACGACCCTGTTGCAAAAATAATTTTGCCAGTTGAACCACTTGAATTGCGGAGTATGCTACTAGCAATGGTGGTATGTATATTTTAAAAAATAATCAATTGATACAATAGCATGCCCCAATTTCCAAATCAAACCTTTTTGTACTTTCAAAATCTCATATGTAAAAATTTGCAAATAAGTCGCCCTTGTTTTGTATGCCCTGTATATAGGTAACATGCACAAAATCTTTTACTGTGTGCATGGATTATCTACATACTCCATTATGGTTTATAATCTTTTTAGCATCTCGGTTATTCAGCTCTGAATCATGTGTTAGTTGTTATCTGACTGCTCTTGAATTTCCATGCTTTTCAGCATACTTTCCCAAGGACATTAGAAGGTTTAGTCCTCAACATACTGGGACCAACAGGAGCAGAGATACTGACTAGGAAGTTCGATGAGATGGATCAACGAAGCACACCAGAAGAACAGTGAGTAGCCTTTCATGTCATTTTCTTAATTTCCACCATAGTGACACTTTTAAACTGTTGATCGGCGTGATACAGATCTGAGTTCTACAAGATATTCTATAGTGCGTTTGATGACCAGTATGCTGCAATGAATGTGCTTCTCAATAGGAAGGAATTGTTTTCTTTTCAGGTACTTTTGTTTTTATGAAGTTTTTTATTTCATAGAGTAGAACCATAAAATTAGTAGTAGTTTCTTATAGATTTTCGGCAGAAGAAAATCTAATATGCTAAGAATATTGCGCCAATATTATTATCATCAACCTCTAGCACTAGTCATGGTGATATTAGTGCTAACTCCGGATCAAAACTGTCATGTAATAAATTTACAGCTTTCCTCTTTTATAAATTGACCTCAATACTAATGGTTTTATCTGATGCAGGTATTCCAGAGTGTCCTTGACCAATATGTGCGGGTGCATGTTGACCAGCCCAGCTAATGTATCACGGAAAATCGCATGGAGGATGATTCATGGAGCTGTTGCGTGGCATCCTTGTAGTGCATGGAGTCGTCTTTTCTTTTTCTTTCGTCTAGTTGTTGGATCAAAGCTTTGATCGATGGTAAAATTGATGTTCAGTACTTAGGGTTTTGACAGGAGTGAGGATTCATCTGCTAACCAGAGTAGCACACCATGAGGTTCATCGGTAGTGTCCTGCCTGTCAAGTCGAATCTTCCTTAGCTTGGAGCCTGACAAAGGATCATGTATGATAACCAGCTGAATCCTTTTGAGGTTTATTATTTTCTACTAGTAGTACTAATGATTTGGATATATTAGGAGGTAATGTAGTTACAATGGCTTGGTCCATGAAGAATTAAGAAAAATGCCGCTCTGAAGCTTGTTGATACAAGCCACACAAACCTTTTCTCTAGAAACGTTCTCAGATCTAAGGGAAATGTGTAGTTAACTGAGCAAATCTGTGATATGTCATGCCACACTTCACAAGTCTGAACTCACACCGACCCCGTGCAACTTCTATCATACAAACCATCACCAGGGGTAGACCGTAGGCGTGAGGATATGTTCTGTTCTGTATGCATTATAAGTTTTTCAATATGAGAAAATTGGTTATTTACCTTTTCAATATTGTTTTCTCAGAATACAAGTTTTGCTTTAGCGTGTTGGCATGCCAATGACTAGGAGTTGCTCGACTAGTCTATGAGTCAGTACTTGCCTTAATGCAGAGAATCACCAATACATAACAAAAGAATCCAATATACAAAAATGATTTGATAACAGTATAGAAGAAAGAAACATGTGTAGTCCTTTCTCTTTCAAGTGAGAAAGATTATTCAGGGGATACAAAGCTAAGCTTGCCCAGGGACGACGACATGAACTAGAACGAGGGGATTTGCGAAAATCCCAACTAAAACGAAGGATAGCAAATGCGTTATGTCTGAAGACAGAAGCGCGTGGGAATACAAGGCAAACATTTTCTGCCCCAATTTCTGGCAGAAAGTAAATTCCTGTTTTTGGTGCACCCCTGATGCTGCCGCAGTGAGAAGGATGGACGTAGTGATGTTCTGCATTGCGACCAGGTATAGTCTAGAGAGGATTTGACTACAAGTATATCACATAACAAAAGGGGTGCACATTTTGCTTCAGGCATTGTTACCTGAATACTGATTCCATGCCAAAGCCTGAAGCTGCAACTCTGCATTGTAATCTCGCATAGTATCTTGCAGATAGATGTTACACACAGACTTAGAGAAGCTGAACTGGCAAGTTAATAGCCGGGAACAGGAACTGACCCGTTACTTAACACTAACACAGTTGGGATATCCTGAATCGCTACGGCAAGAGGAATTCCGGCAAGAGCAAGGTGGGTGAGTGTCAGATCGAGGCGCCAAGCGTCGTGCAGGAGCAGCGCCTGGATCTGGACCTGCACATGGGCCGAGGGGACTATCAATCACTTCGCGGCCACGGCGGGCACCGCGGAGATGTGGCCCCAACGCGTCCGGAGATAATCGGCGTACTCCTTCTCCCACTTCCAGAAACTGCAGCCCTTCTACGAAGCCAGGAAACGCAGTAGAGTAGAAGATCAGGGCGGAACGAAGAAGGAATCGAGTTGCTGACCACGCGACACGATGCAAGGGAAGCTTACTCCTTGGTACTACTCGCATCTGTAGAAGTGCCGACCAGGGTTCTTGGCCGTGCTGGAGACGAACCACTTGACGGTGCCTAGGTTGCAGATCGGGCAGCGGATCAGTGGAAGACGTGGCTCCTTTGAAGGAGACATGTGCGTTTAGCACGGACAGGAGAGTGGCGGTAGGTCGGAGTGGCGGGGGACAGAGGTGGTCGGGTAGCGGGCAAGATGATTAGAATACGACGACGGCGGCGGCTGAGGAGGGAGAGGCGAGGAGCTGGTGGTAGGGTATATACGAGTTGGTCGTTTGGTACTTTGGTTGGCCGGGTGCCGAGTGAATTTGTAAAGCACGGGCGGGAGCGGTGCCGCCAGGAACACGGGCAAAAACTCCCGAGAGAGAAAAGAATAAGAAAAGACAATAAAAATAGGAAACAGAGTCTTTGGTCTTGGCAGAGACTCCTGCGTAGAAACGCTGTATACGATCTGTAATCATGCAGCAGAATGTGACGGAGCTGTTCGCGATTCTTCTACTATTGGGAAACAGACTATCAGTACAGTGATGAATAGGTGGTAACACCCCAGGCTTTTCAGTTTTTTTGGAGGTAAAGATACAAGAAATAACTTATGAAAGAATTGCCTGGAACCTACACGCTGCACATTTTTCAACCAGATACAACCCTTTGCAATTCCCTCCCACCCCTCCATCTGGTATTACATCATGGAACAACGGAAATATTAACACGAAAAAGAATGAGAATACACCTCGAGTATATATGCCGCCTATATACAACGACCTCTTCGTCACAAGGGAGGAAACAGGTCGAATTTTTCTCTGTGTTGTCAGAATCCCAAAGGTTCCAGATCATCTCTAAACCTTTTGCACGCCTGATGGTGCATCCTGGTAGCAATCCATTTTGATAAACAGAGACGTCGTTATTACAAATACAACAAATGAAACAGAAACTAAGAATATGTAATATGTACTCATTTGATACTCTGGGTACTGTGCTGAAATTGAGCCTAAGCATGAAACCTGATTGATTTGCAAACAAAATAGAGCAACTTACATCAACATGAATCTCCACCGGGAACAGATTTATGGCACCAGGATTGAAAGAGAATCTGTTAAATGCAGGGAACAGTTGAGGAAATATCACAGTGAGATGAGGACAATATAGCAAGTTATTATACTACCTCTGTCAGAAAAAGGATGTCACACATCTCTCTAGACATGCCAATAGACAAATATGTGACATCCTTTTCCGAACGTGCAAAATGTCTAATTGGCATGAGAGATGGAGAAAGTTATAGTATCATTTCTAGTTGATTTACTCGTCCCACAATCCTGACAAAGCCAACATTCAAATGGGGACTAACTACGAAATTGCATTCGATATGTGAAAATCTTATGACAAGCTTGCAAGCCAATATGCCATAAACTAAAGTAACAGTTCCAAGCCAGTTCTACGGTATAACAAGCTGCATGAGTTAGGTGTCTTTATGAACATCACTTGCATAAGGATAATAAGCATCTTATGCGAAAATCAGCATACACAAACAGAAAGTATTTACCCTCGTGATAGGATAAGCCGCCATGCATATGGAATGAAGAATTCCTCAGGATGACTTTCTTGCTCATATGTAAATCGTAACTGCGTAAACATCTGGAAAATGTGTAATCATATATTGTTATGACACTGACTTAATACCAGAAGAACTTTAGGTGTAGAGGTAATAAATGCCAGATATGATCACACAAACTCATAGCCATATAATTATGTTAAATTACAATGACGCCAGAATATGTTTCTCACCTTCATTCCTTCTCCGCGCCATGAACGGCAATTTTTGTTAATGAGCTCAAGAACCTTGTCCACGGACCATTCCCCCTCTAACTGTTGCATGTCCATTCTACTGTTGAAGAAATCCAATACCTGACAGACAAATTCAGGAAAATGGAATGTGGTCAGAGTCTAGAGAAGAGAAGATTATGAAGTGTTGTACTTTAAGACATACCGTGTAAATATTCTCAAGCAATTCATTGAAACGAGGATGGTTCTTAAAGGGCTCAAAAACCTCTTGACGGTGCAATATAGCATACACAACCTGTTTATGAGCATGTTAGAAGCAGTTTGGTTCTGCCTTATCAGGTAAACTGCATCAGTAACTAACAAACCTCGGGATTTCTGGGCAATGCATATGTCAGGATTGCATTGATGATTTCCAGAACGATTCTTAAGAAGTCAGTGTATATGTGAAGCTCTGTTGACTGCAAAAGTACAGCCACTGTTTACAATTATAAAGGAAAACATAAACAATGGTGCTATTACGATGCAAGATAACTTTTGAGTACCATATCATCTGAGATGATGTCTGTTTCAATTTGATCAGATATAACTTTGAGAGCTTTGTCATTTTTTAACTCAGCTAATTTGGCATACCTGGATGATGGAACATGCAAAGTAAAATAACCAGTTAACTTTACGTGCAAGAAGTTAAAACCAGAGAGAGGGAGATTAAGATAACATACTTGCGAGAAAGCATGTCGAAGAGGCTAACCAGCCTTTGAGAAGCATATGCGCTCAGCCTATGGACATGAGGGCCCATATTCGCTAGAATTGCGAGACAATTTGTGTGAAGGTAAACATCCTGCAAGTACAGATAAGCTTGCCATTAGACAGTTATGAACCAAAGTAGTTTTTAGCTAGCGTGTTGTAAACTGTAAGAATGGATAACAGTACTGCAAAAGGAAACTTCTAATAAAGTATGATCAATAACATAGGGCGAGATTTGACATGCGTTGACTTCCTGAAATAACAAAAAATTCAGGTGCATACTCGTAGCTTGGAGAGGTTATACTTGATGGTTCGGATTAGTATTACGACCATCAAAGATCCCAGAGATGTTTGATGCATGAGGCGCTCCTGGTACCAAGGAACACTAGGAAGGACCTAAAAGTATAATGTTAAATCATCAGCAAATCATTTAAATAAACAAAAGGTTAGTTAGTTAGTTAGTTAGTTATCTTACCAATTTGTGCACACTAGCATTGAAGGTTGAATCTTGACTGAGTATCAGGAGAATTATCAATAACATATAGATCTGATTGGAAGTCTTCCTTGATGCGTTGTAGAGCATTTCTAAAATAGGCATTAACTGTCAAAAAAAGAAACAAATTATGAGAACTCACAATATTCCAGCATTTCAGGAGAAACAACTCAGTCAGTCAATAAATGGCATTTTCCTATAAATCTAAACAAAGGATATGTTACCTCACACAAGAAGTGTCTGTTGGGCTATTACTTTAGCTACCACTCTTTGGTTTTATTACATGTTTATTTTATATGGAATATAGTTTCCGATATTTCATGTTGACGTGGAGTCACAGATCTTAGATTTATGTATGTAATTCACCAACAATTAGTGTAAGCTAATTCGTGGAGGGATATAGATGAGAACACATTAAATGCTAACATATTATCTCATGAAAATGGAAGTGTTTTGAAGACAACTGTTTAATTAATTCAAAGCTATATTATGTCTGAATATTAAGTGCCCACATGCTTCAACAAGAAGGCTTACAGACATAGTTGCAAAAAAACATACCAAAGTATCCAAATCTGTTCGAACCAGAACATACTCCTGAAAGTTGCAGTTCCCATGGACCAAAGAGTAGAGCAATAGAACTGAGCTTTCATCTTTTAAGCATCTGAATGGATAATGGAAACAAATGAAATACACCACTAAGGTCTGCTTAGACATGATGCTCAATCTTAAATAAATAATGATAGGTCCTAGATATAATGGACTCAGAGAAGATGCCAAAACTAGTAATACCAAAACATTAGTTCTGAAATACTACACTGCAGTCTCACTTTTAACCATCAAGCCCTGACACTATGATGCAGAGTCCATCTGGAGTGCCGTGTCCAATGTTATTCATAATCTTCAGATCACCAAAATCATTGCTAAGAGCCTAAGAGCAGTGTTGTTTCTATCCATCAAGCCCTGAAACTATGATACAGAGTCCATCTGGAGTGTCGTGTTCAATGCTATTCATAATCTTCAGAAAACCAAAATCATTGCTAAGAGCCTAAGAGCAGTGTTATTTCTATCCAACAAACCTGATAATCGACCAAAATCACTGATAGGTTTCAGTTGTGATGAAGAAAAAGAAAATAATCTCATTGTTTTCTGTGAATGGCTCCAGGAAGCTAACACTTTTACTTCACCTATTAATCGACTGCTTCCTAAGGCTAACGACTATATTTGGTGAAATTGCATGAATCTTAATACTCCCTCTGGTCCATATTAATGGACTCAACTTTTTCTAGATTCATATGTATCTAGTTGAGTATTTAGACTAGATGCATGAGTATCTAGACAAATTTGAGTCCATTAATTTGGACCGGAGGGAGTACATAAAATTGTGAGCATATTGCTAAATTAGAATGATGATGAATCACTTACGTGCCGAGAGCATCAAACAGCGAAGCAAAAGACAACCTGACAACAGGTCCATTTTGAGCATTTCCCTCAACATCATTACGATCAACTGCAGCATAATTCATTTCTGTAACTGTTAGTGATGCATACGAGTGCCACAATTTCTCTGTAGGGAAGCTGCATCTTACATTGAATGTCGTTAGCATTGTTTAGCGCCTTGCAGTAAGGGTTCTCATGAAAAGCTGGTGTATCCTTGACACTGGCATCTGAATCACTCATGTAGACGCTGTCGGTTGGAATGGACTCATTCGTTGAGATGCACTTTCGGTAGTGGATCAGAACAAGCAAAACAAGTAAACTATTATCTGCCAACTGACTAGTTGCACCTTCAGCATTTGCACTTACAAGATAGTTAAAAGTATAATATGGCAGTAGCACAAAATTTGCTGCAAAACCAGATAAATAAGTGAAGTCAGAAATTATTGGTAATGAAAATATTTTCTCAGTAGGGCATACAAGGATGATTGAAGTGTATATGACAACTTCCTGAGTAATATAATAGTGGGAAGCACACAAAAATTTAGAACATTCTAAACAAAAATTGTACCTATACGATGGTATGTTCAAAGCACTGACATGACATGAGTTGCCAAGAAGTAAACCATGATGATAATGCAGTAAATTATAAGCACTTTGATGCAGAAAAAAGGAACCCGCATTACCAGCTGCTGAGCCAACTCGTTGCAAAACACCAGGCCCACCATCATCAGAGAAAACAGCGTGTGAACCATTTACAGGAATTTGTGGCCGCCTTACAAAAGTTAGCAGCAACTTTTGAACTACTGAAGTCACAATGGAACTTTCCTGCAGAAAAAAGATGTGGCAAAGAAGCACATCCCAAATTTAGCTCAATAGTAACAGTAAATAAACCATCATACATAATGCATTAGGAGATTCCATTTTTACCTGCAGCATAGCTGCATCAATGAAAGGATGCACATCCTTGGGTTCTGGAGATGGTCCAGAACATAACTGGGTCGACATAAGAACTAGCATCAGGTTCAGAAGCTCGTGATGCAGGTAGCATGACTCCGGACTTCATATAAAATAATAATAAAAGAGTGAGATGCAAATGGGAACAAAAAACTTCCTAAAAAGGAAACCGTAGATAGATATAAGCCATCCATCAAGATACCTTACATCTACACTACCAATGTAGTTCAGCACCCCTTTCATCAGAAAATACTCCACACTTTGGTCTAGAAGAAGCAGGGAAACAAGATATCATAAGAGTCGGCTTAATGCAAGAATTTTATGAAGATAACAATAGTCTAGTAGTAGTGTAGTGCATGACCATGTTTTGCATATCAGAGATACAGAAACTATTAATAGTGCATTTAGAATTTTGAACAATCAATTACCTGAAGGAAAATTTTCCATCCCCTTCTCATCCTTGTCGATATCAAGGGATAGCTCTTGCCAGTTATCTGCCTTGGCGTTTTCAATAATGAACTTGAGAAATATGGATGATATATAGGCAGCATTGATAGCCTTTCTATAGGTGCTATAAGATACAGAAGAAGCGGATGTGCACTCATCCAAGCACCAAACCAAATGGATCAAGATCTTCGCGAGATGCTTTGTAGTGTAGTTGTTCTGGGCTGCACATGCACATCACTCTGACAGTCAGACCAGTGAGCAAACGATGATTATGAATTAATTAGAGGAATCAATCATAGAAAATTAGCCAAAACATTGGGGCCATCAAGTTAACAACTGGTATAATCTAGTAAAATAATTACATCTGCAAGTCTGCAACTGTGTCTATCAAAGAGAACACATAGAATGTGTCCAACAGAAGAAGTAAAAGAGGCACTATACCAAGCACTGCAAGTTTGCAACTGTGCATCAAAAGGGCACCCATAGGAACCACCATGTTTTCCTTCTATAACCACACTTCTGTATTTGATATCCATCTCTCTAAGAAAATTGAAGTGTAACTCTTTAAACGATTTATGCCTACTTTCCACTTTAGCAGTGTCCACAACAAACAGCAGTATTGTAAAAACAAAAGAGAAACAAGAAATACCCAGTCTAACCCCCTATAAGCACTAAAACACCAACCTCCATTCAGCTAATCATAACCCACTATCCACGGATCACAATCACTAAAGCAAAAGGCATGCTTAACCACTTGACCAACCAGGTTCCAAATCCAGAAACCCAGAATTATTTGAACCTTATCAAATATGCGGGGCAAAATTATGGGTTCAAAAAATAGCCTCACGTAACTACCTATTAGTATTTTATATTATTAACCAGAATGAGTCGAAAAAATCACAGATTCCACCACATGGACCAATCCACAAACGAGGTCCCTCAGTGGTGGCAAAAATAAAGTGGAAATGCAGGCCCAAGTCCCTAATTCACACATTAGCGTTGCACCCAGTAGTTGAATTCCGAAAGCAAACATTTATTGCAGCATTCCATTAATTAGAACTAGCACCTAAATCCTTCATCCTAACTACAATGAGCCAGAACCTCCATTGGCATGTTCCCCCTCCAAAAGGAATCGATTATCAGGAAAAGAAACCACAGTTACTCTTTCTTACGAAAAGAGTAAACTGTGGGTCTTTCTCTTGTTCCAAAAGTAGTCTAATACTTAATGAAAACAAGCCCAGGAGCACAAGAACTCACATGATTTTTTTTTTTTTTTGCAAAAGGTCTAAAGCTCCCCTGATAACTTTGCATATCTTGCAATTGCAACACACTAAGCTCAGTCAACCATGATCAGCATCCAATACAAAAATATGCCTTATTGCCTCATCCGTGATATCAAACACCCATCAAATTGGCCAGAAGGGTCACTGAGCAGCCCCCAAATTCCCCTCCTAAGCACCAATGCAGCTCACGATCGACAGAAATCGGCACCCAGAGCATCTCAATGACACCAATAGATGCGCCGAAAGTGCAGGCAACATCACGCCGATCTCACCGTCTCACCTGAAAGCACTAGTTAAAACCCCCACAACCGCGCACGCAAGCAGGCAGAAATCACATTATCCGCATTGCCCCCACAGATCAAATCCCGCAAAACACGAAATAATCAGCAACGGCGAGAGGCTGTCTCAAACGGAAGCGATCAGAGCAACCGCAGCAGGGGGGTGTGGGCACGGATCTCGAGCGGTCCTCACCGAAGGCGTGGCACGCCTGCAGCACGCGTTCCCGTGGCCACTGCAGGGTGAGGGGCAGCTCGAGCAGCTGCCTCCAGAACTCGGAGGAGATCGGGTAGGCCTTGCCGCCGACGAGCGCCGCGAACATCTGCTCCGCCGCCCCCGGCGACGCCGCGCCCGCCTCGCCCAGCCTCGGCGTCGACGGCGCCGCTCCCATTGGATCTGGGGAGACTCGGTGGGGACGCGTTGGGAGTCAGCCGGGGCCCCTAGGGTTTGACGCGAGCGGAGATTGGGCGAGGGGAAATGGCCAAGTGGAGTCGAGACGAAGCGAAGGTTTTAAATGGACGGAAGCGTGGAGACTTCAGGCGGACGGAATGGGGAGGAGGAGGAGGGAGGGAGGGAGGGGGAGCGGGTGCGACTAGCCTGTTGGCGTTGTTGGGTTTGGGAGGTTTTGATTAGATTAGCGGTGGACCAAATTGCCCGCGAGTCTAGTCAAGACTCGAGAGGCGCGTGGTTTGCCGGTCAAGAACGGCAGGGACTGTATGGTCTTTTACCAGTGCTCGTGGGTTTGTCATTGTTGCTGGGTCGCCTGCCGTCGGTGGAGGTGGTTTGGTGGTGGAGCATTCGGGAGCAGGGTGGAGGAAGGGGACGGACGTGGAAGGGGTGGGCGACTTGCACTCGAGTCAGGGGACGATGAGGACGGCCGCTTTGGCCGTGTCGCACTTCTGCCTGCGCTTGATTCCAAGTTGTTCCCCACCGGAATTTTGGCCGTGCGTGTCTCACCGTGCTTGACTTCGTCGGTTCTGTTTGGCTGCTTTTGTTTTGTTGCGTCGGATTTCACATTTGATGAAACAAAAAAACAACCAAAACCTGAACAAGCTTCCCACGGAAAAATAAGTGAAACAAGCTGGACAGCACTTACAAAAGGCTCATCTTTTTTTGTTTCATTCTGAAGTCTATTGTGTATTATTTATTTATTTTAAAAAACACAGTATAATTATAGACTCCATAATATGTACATGCATCTATCTATCCTTATTAAAATAACATTCAACAAAACACCAGCGTAATTCACATACGCATACCATAGGGCTTATTACTTTGTTTTGACAAATATATGACTCCCACACGGGATCATGTCAATCTCAGCATGAATTTAGAATGCAAATCCACTTATATAAAAGAGTAGAGAAAATACTATATGTTCTTAACAAGGGACCCTCTTAAACGGCTAACTATTTAAAACTAGAGACACTACAAATTCAGGAGCGCAACAGAACATGAAAATTGTACCAGATAAGGCTAACGATGACAAATTCAGGAGCGCAAAAGGGGAGAGGAAAGAGGAACGGTTCCCTCTCCTGCTAGTCGGAGAGGCACCACGTGAAATCTTTGTTACACTAGCACATATCATGCCTATTAAGGCCTGTCGCACACGGAAGGTCATTTTCGTGTCTGGTGCGAAAGATCGCTGACGCTGTAAAATTTCAACCGTATGCCCACGGTCAAGGCAGTCTCTTTCGTGAGGACATCGCATACAGAAGGTTCTAACACCATAAAAAATACATCACACACAGACTTATCCTAGAAAGACTTATGCTTACTGGATTCACATCCCACACAATTCCTACCCTAACAACCGTGTGTCTGAATCTTGCTACATTTTTTCAAGTTTTCAACCTTTTTTGCCCCTTCTCACACGGTGAGTCATAAATCGTAGTGTGTCTAGTGAGTTTTTCGCCCCTCTTCATAGTCAAATTCAGAACTTTGGTTGATTCAAAGTACCCCAACAATTCATATACTTTTGAAAGACTGTCAACCAATTCCATCTCCTCAACCTTCCTGCAATAGGTAGAGTTATGTGTCTCAATTAGTGCAACAAGAATCGGAAATGTAATATCATCATGGTCTATCTTTCTCTCAAGATTGTCTACTCCATCAAAATAAATTCCGACTTCCATATTTCAGGATCCAAACTACAAAGCAATGGAAAATGATAAGCTCAATAACCCCTAATTAAAATTGGTAAACCCTAACCCTAATTCCCTAATTTCATCACTACGCGTTAAGAATAGAGATGGGACAGAGGGTATACGTACTCAACTCCTCCGAGTCCATTGGCGAACCTATCGCTCGTCAGCTGATTGTCCACCCATATCCGTGCAAGCATGGCCTCCGTCGTCGATGTCCCAGACGCAGACTACCACAACTCATTAAGGTCATCATCCTCGACAGTGTTGCTTCCGCATCCACCCCTTGCAACGCCCGCGCCAACGGAATTAGTGCCACTAGTACCCCTTCCGCTATTGTCGCCATCGCGTCCATCTTCCCGAACCGAGCAGGAACAAGTGTGGGGGAAAGAGTGAGAGCACCTAGTGTGGTCGGGTTCCGACCAAAGCTATCAACCGACGCGGGTCTAACGAAGGGCAAACTGCCGTTTGGCCACGTCATCACTAAGAGTCTGGTCAACGCTGTCAAAACGCCCTCAAGCAAGGATCAATGCAATCCGTTGCGAGCTGTCTTAGAGTTGGTAGTTTTTGGACAAAATTATCAAAATTGAAATTATCAAAATTGGTACTAACTCAATGTCCCAGTTATGATAGTTCTATGCAATTTTCTCGTACAAACAACATCCCAAAGAAACACACCCATGACAATAGCAAGAGGCAAAGGGAGTGAAGATTTTCAGCTCCCGAGCTTCATTGATCCTGCTATTTTTAGAAATTCAAAATTATTTTTCTGAGTTTCAAAAAACTTCTAAAAAATCTGGATATAGCCAATAATGTATCCCGCAAAACATGCAAATATTAAATTCAAATACTTTATAATCTGAGCTAAAGAAAAATGACAGAAGTGTTGATATTTGTATGTATATTTTCAAATCTCTAAATTTTATTAGATTTTGCTATTTTTGTGTAGCCCACAATACAAAAAAAAAATCGGCTTGCAACATATTTGCAGGATACGCCATTGATTATATCTAAAATTATTTTAAAATTTCATAAAATTTGTAAGTAATTTTTGAATTTTCGAATGAACGGAGCACTGGATTTCCGGGGTCAAAGACACTTTCCAGAGTCGTCCTCTCATCAATCGAGACCGTCCATCTCGAATCCAACCCACACCAGTCGTCCTCTCATCGCCCCGCATCAGACACACACCGTCGCACGCCGGTCCCGGTGCCGGAGAAGATTTTGCCGCCACCGCCCGCACTAGGCTTCAATCGCTCAGTTTCCAGTACCCACATCCCCACCCTACAGAACGGACGCGGAGCGCGTGGCTGGCGGTCTCACCTCCCCACCACCCCTCCACCGGCCACCCTTCCACCGCGCGCCCGAATGCGCTGCCGCCACTTCCTAAACCCCATCCTCTCCCCTCTCTCCTTCGCGAAACCCCCTTCCCGCCCCCTCGCCTGCCGCGCCCACGCCTGCGCCGGAGCCCAGCCGCCCGCGCCGCGCCGCGCCGCCCTCGCCGAGCCCGACGTAGGCATCTCCCGCTTCGCCTCCTCGCTCCCCGGCTTCCGCGGCGTCCTCAAGCAGCGCTACTCCGACTTCATCGTCCACGAGGTGGCCCGCGATGGCGCCCTCGTCCGCCTCACCTCCTTCGATGTCCCCGACGAGGTTTCTCCCTTGAGCTCCCTTCTGCTCCCCCATTGCTGTTTTCAGGATTCAGGAGCCGTAGTCTCTGACCTCTCGTTTCGGCTTGGTGCCATTTTCGGATTCGCAGAGTGTAGATGCAGAGGAGGAGGCTGACCCCGACCCGGACCTCCCGCATTCGCTGGAGTCATTCCGGTTGCTCTGCGGTGATGCTGATTGTGATGCGTTGAGGGAATTTCTGTCGAGGGTTTCAGAGGATGGCAGCAATGCCTTGCCATTCATTCTCTCTCCTGACGCCGATAAGGCCCATCGCTCGGTTCGTTTGATCCTCCCAACATCGTGGGCTACATTGTAAGCTGGGATGTGAGTTGTCATACATATTCCACATTTTCTAGGAGGTGCATGACTTCTTCAAGAGGAACTTCAAGTTCTTGGCCACGGATACTGTTGAACACAGCGATGGGGTTCAGAGGTGTATTAGGGTGCGGTTGAAGTCAGGGCCACGTGGACGGAGGAATTTTGGTGAGAAGGCGAGGAGTAGGACGGGCATGAGCAGTTCTGGACCTTCGGGCTGGCGGGATGACAGGCCATTTGATAGTAGAGTCTCTGTAATCTGGCCTTATCATCTTGGGAAGTACCTCAGGTGATGGCATTACATATCTTCCCATCATTTTTAATCTATCATATTTTAGTATTTAGGCATAAGGATACACAGGACTGCAAATTTAGGTTGTAATTTCTGCTACAGGTTTCATCTCTACAAGGAGAACAAGGACACCCAGGAGGCACTAAGAGTGATAGGAAAAATGTTGGGGCTTCAGGTACATGGTCAGCATTGTTTCATCAAAATATTAGCTAATTCATAGACATGTTCGCTAATTACTTTGACTACATTATCCACAGCCACGATCATTTGGGTTTGCAGGGACAAAGGATAAACGTGCCATTACAACCCAACAGGTCCTCTATTTCTACATTGATTTACATTGTGCAACTCGCGTAACATACCAACCAGTTGCATTTCTTGGCCATGATTCAATATAACAAGCATGGTTCAAAATGGAAATTGTAATGAACTTTCTCAGAAAAAGCTGATGGTACAAGGAAGAATGGATGCTATAGTTTGAGAAGACACATATTTTCGTATTTTTTTGGATTCATGATTTTTAATTCTCTTCTCATCAGGTAACGCTTTTCAGGGTACATGCCACTAGGTTGGCTGCTCTAAATAATAAACTCATTGGCATTAAAGTTGGAGACTTTAAGTAAGTGTTTATGTGTATAATTTCCTATGTAAAACATCGATTTAATTTCATTGACCAAAAATTAAGTAATTGATTAACCTTTTTTTCTAGTTATGTGAAGGAGGGCCTTGTTCTTGGTCAACTCATGGGAAACCGATTTACGATTACCTTAAGGTGCATTTTCTCCTTGCTATATATTGATGACACTATATAGCATTATTATAGTGAATTTTTTTGGTCTTCTGCAATATAAATGGTGAACACAGGTTGTCATGCTCATGCTAATTCAGGATGGTTACAACTTACAAAGAATTGCATAGTTTGGTGACTTTGTTGTGTAGTGTGTACTATGATCTTACATTCCTGTCATTACTTTGTTGTTTTTATTTTCAATTACATAGTGATTTGAGAATTCACACTTCCTGTTTCTGTTATTTGTCAGGAGTGTTGTGGCAGAATCAGAAGATGTGATTAAGGAAGCTGTTGATGGATTAATAAATAGTGGGTTTATTAATTACTATGGTCTACAGGTACAAGAAACATGCCCTCTTTTTTTCTTTTCCCTATGCTTCAAACTTTTTGTCACTGTTCTCTGACTTGTAAAACATTACTGTATCGTTGTTCGCTAGCGTTTTGGTAGTGCTTCAGTACCAAATCATCTCATTGGTGCTGCTTTGCTTAGAGGAGAGTGGAGAAATGCAGTTAGCTTGATTCTTGATCCAAGAGAAGGAGATATCCTTGAGTATTTGCTGTTCTACAACCAGAAATTGGAATATTTTGTAATTTTTATTTTTGGGGTTAAAATTGTTCAACTTAACTTAGCTGCGTACAGTGTGATGACATGAACGGGGTGAGGGAACATTATAAGGAGCATGGTGATATTGACGCGGCAATTAGTAATTTCCCTCGGCGTCTCATAGCAGAGAGGGCTATTGTAAGTGTATTCAGTCTTCCTTTTCTTGGATTATATTGTTATATCCGAGCACTTCTATTGTCCTGTCACAGCTATTGGTTATCTTTGTAATGATCTAGCTGGTTTTGGTGCAACGTCTTTTATTCATATCAACAGAGATTGATGTGTCCCACACAAAATTGAATTAGTGACGAGAGATACTTTTGATGTTATGGACCAACAGAAAGCAAGATGATGTCACAGATTTGTCTAGGCCCACGAGTTGACAGACTCGAGTTTAGTAGATGTTGTATGAATTGTACTGTAATGGAGAAAAAATACCAACTTATGCTGGATGAGGTTAGAAACAAGAAATTCTACGTTGATGTCTTGATTCAGCATATATTAATTATTAACTAAGTTACAATAAGGCAGCTTTCTTATCCTCCATTTTATCATCTAGTTTGACAATTAAACCTTTAAATCTGTGCTTTGTGTCTTTTTCAGCTTCAGCGTTTGAAGAAGTATCCTGGCAACTATCTACAAGCACTAATGGCTATACCTAGAACACTGAGACTGATGTATGCTCATTTGCATGATTTAAGTTTTCAGTGTGGCTCAGTGATGTTAATTTGGAATGCAGCATCTGTGATTACTGTAGTGTTTTTCTAGAATCCATCATGCCTGCAAAGTAGTCACTTTCTTCTTATTTACCATGAAGTTTTAAGTTCTACACATTTACATCTACCTATTAAGCGGTGTTGAAAATTTTATACAGGTATGTACACAGTTACCAGAGTTATCTATGGAACCATGCTGCGAGTATGAGAGTTGGAAGTTACGGTCAGTATACTTTCTGCTTCTGTTGATTTTGATCTGATTAGGTTCATTATTTTGAGACAAGTACTAGAGACTTTCTGCGGTTACTTCAAGTATTATACAGTAGTACATATTATCGCGTAGCATGTGTAGGAGTTCTACTGAATGAAAATCCGCTCACACTTAGAAAGCAATTAAATAAGTCCTAAATTGCAGAATTTCCTTGACACCTTGGCCATGTTTAGTGCACGTTTGTACCACTGCTGATTCGGATGGGTGTGACTAGTTGATCTTATTTACGTTCATTCTCACCTTTGGCTTCTTCCAAAGTACCATGGGCATTGCAATATGTTTAAAAGACTTCATTCACAAGTGTACTGTTGAGCAAAGTGGAGATGTCAGTGCTGTAATTTGGAGGGAAAAAAAGTCAGGCGTGTTTAACTCAATCATAAGAAACTTCGTTTGCATGAACAAAGTATTTGAGGTGAAACTCGCATGCTTTATATTTCCATTAATTTCCATACCATTTGCAATTAGTGGTTGTCTCCGTTGTTAGTTCTTGCTCATGTTTCATGATTTTCTTGAGTATGTCTCCTTGACTGGGACCACAACAAGTGTATGTTGCAAAAAGATGGTTGCATTTGCTGAAGAATTTCACAAATATGCTTTGGATAGGTTTGAGAGAGGTGAAATGTTTCACAAATATGCTTTTGCACATTGTATTTAGTATGTTTCATGATCTCGAATGTGAATATTTTTTCTCTTTTCATGAACATGAATTGCTAATCTTTGTGCTTTTCTTTTATCTTCTAAAGTCTCTTTTGGGTGTGTGATTTTGGAGGTTGAATATTTAGACTTTCATTAATGACTTTTACTATTCACTATTGGTTGTCATAACTCGTATCTCATTTTATTTTCTGTTTATAAACATCTAGAAGTGTTTTGCATCAGTTGTTTGACTATAAAACTATTTGTGGATTTGTGGTTCTCAAATTTTGTCATCGTTATAATATACAGTGTGTAGCCGAGTATCTGATTTCAGTTCTCAAATGTTTTCCTCAGTTTGCGGCTTGTCCATGCTTAAACATTTTTCCTAGCTCCGCCACCAGATGCAACCATTCATCCCCAAAACTGATTAGCACACAAGCCACTTCATCCACAAGCCCACATAGATTTTTTTGGCGTGTTCAATGAACCATCTGTGCATTTTGTTGCACTATACTTATTCAAGGTGTTTAAAGTCTGCTTTCTTTTTTCAAGGGTGTCATTTACTCTTCTATCTGTTGTCTTTATATGCTAATGGGTATACATCACAGGTTTTTTAGGAGTCATTGAAGGTGACTTGGTTTACAAAAAAGAATGCTCTTTTGGAGAAGGACCTGTAACGGATGCTTCAAAAGATGATGATGGCCGCACTAACGCATCTGAAATGGACATATCTGCTGAAACACTCATGGAAGAAAAGATCCAGTCAGTAAAGGTTTACTACAGACAATCAATCTAAAGTGTATTTACACAACGGTGTGAAACTTGTGCATGAGATCTGCTGTTTGTCGAATTCCCTTTCACACACTCTTCTTGTAGATAGCTGATTCTGAAGATTTATTGAAGGCGGTGTACACGCTTGAGGATGTTGTCCTTCCTTTGCCTGGGTGATGAGCACTTGCATGTCCTTTGCTATACAATTATTTGCTGAAGTTTTATGCTTACTTTTTTTATGTGCAGTTCAGAAACATTGTTTCCTGGGAATGAAGTTTCTGGGATTTACCATGAAATGGCTAACAAGGTAATGCTATCTTTTTTAGCATGAATTTGATTGAATAACCATGCTTGTAAGCTTCTTACTTTTTTCTATTCCTATTTTTTTATAATATTTTTAATAGCTACCCATGTGCTATGTACTCCTTACCTGAGTACTCCCTCTGTTTCAGATTAGTAGGTGATAGTTTCTGATTTGGTTTTCCATTTTACAAGGCGCTTGCTTCTACCGGAGCATCTACTAATTTATGTCCTTCCATTATACCCTCCTTTGCTTTTCTTGGAAACCTGCAGAGTCAGTGGCGCTGCTACATGCAAAGTGTTGGGTCAAGTGACATCAGTCACAGCTTCGGCAATGCCTTTTCCCTTTTTTTGGATCTTATATCTCTAGATGTTTAAGACATTATGATACATTGGCATCACAGCTCAGCTCTCAGCACATACCTATTTTAGTCAGACTAGAAAAGAGATAGAGCTTGAAGCCTTAAAATAGTTACTTATTGGATGTGTATTTAATGTCTATTTGGTTTTTTGTCTCAGGATGGTATCAGCTTGACAGAGAGCATCCATGGGGTCGAGTAAGTTGGTTTGTTTCTATATATGCATGTTGCTTTCTGAAGCGAATTTAAAGCTTTGTATGGGTATTATGATCATAACAGGCCTTTAAAAAACCGTTGTTCGTAGCACATCCAATGAAAAGAAGGGGTTTAAATACTGCATTTGATCACATAAATGCATACTTGGGAGTTGGGATAACTATACAATATTCATATTCATGCAATTATTGATCTGTTTATTTTAATATTCAATTCTGCATACTAACTGTTGCGCTTGGTGACAATTGGCATTTCTAAGGGAATTCTCCGTTACAAGCATAAGAGGAGGTTACCGTCGTGTAATACAACGACCCATTGATTGTGAATGGTATGTGCAACTTAAACAAAATTGTACTTTTCTGTTCAACCAATTGCTTTCTTTATGTTTTGGTTTGTTTAAATTTTAACTATATTTGTTGCACAGCAAATTCTATATGTCCAATGCTGTTTCCTAATGACTGCAGGGATCTCATAACTTACACGGATGACAAAATACAATTAGTGAAAACCGATTTAGATGTTCTATCCAAAGCCAACCCATCGGAAGCAAACGAACTATTATCTACTGGGACATCATATGAAAATTCATTGGAAACCTCTGGAGCAACCATCCTGGAAGAGACCAAATCTATTGGAAGCTCAGATGTTTTACCAGAGCTTGCCGTAAAACTAACTTTTACTCTACCTGCATCATCTTATGCTACAATGGCTATCAGGGAGTTGACGAAGACTTCAACTTCGGTATTCCACTAATTCAAAGATCATCTTATGTGGTTTCGATTTAAGATAGTTTTATTTCACTTTGCTTCTGCAACATTTTATGCCTTTTGGTTCTTTATTTGGCATTTAGGATATTATAGGGCATTTCATCCAAATGCATCTCTTTGCTGGACCATTGGTGGCACCGAGCTAGTATGTATATTCAAATGCCGTTCAATCTTGAATCGATCTGCAACCAGTCTAATTGAGGGTTTTTGACCATCAAGTCTTTCTTATCATTTTGCCAGTGATGTTATTGATTTACAAATAGTGTCTGCTTAAGTTAACGTTTGTATATGCGTCAGTAGATCAATGGAAAACCTAGCAGAGTTATCAAAAGCTGTTACCGTTGTTTGCCAAGTTCCCCACTCATTATCATTTGACACTTCTGTTGTTAATAAACTTTGCTGGATCACTGTGTAGCTCATAATTTTATGGGTTTGCACTCAGGTTGATTGTCAGAAAGCATTGAGCTCTTGAACCTACAGCAACATGCATCAGTTGCGAAAACAGATCTCTAATGTTGAACACGTGGAAGCTACGTGCGTTGCATCAGTAAACATTGCCCTGCAACTTTTTTTTCGAAACAATTGCCCTGCAATGTAAGTATTTTTCTTCAGGCCATTATTTGCTTACAGCATTTGGACTGTAGTAAAATGCTTTTTGGTAAATAGACAGTAGTAACCGGATGTTTCTTTGTGCTTGCAGCGTTGAATTTCCATACTGTCCTGGATTCTACGCGTTGACTTCTCTAGTATTTCTGCATGTCAGCTTATCAGAAAACCCGACCATTGTACAGGATGCCTCACTGAGTAGCTCTAGCCTCAGTTTACCCCCGAAAAACAGAAGTGTTACAGTAGTAGTTTTGTACTCCCCCGTCTCAAAAATTAGATGTCAGAGATTTGTCTAGATCTGCATGTATCTAGATTCACATCTACTCTCTCCGTTCACTAATTTAAGACATTTTAGATATTTCAAAATTGACTAGATACACTTAAAAATGAGTGAATCTACACACTAAAACATGTCCATATACATGTGTTTTAGGAAAAGGCTAGAATGTCTTATATTAGTGAACGGAGGGAGTATATACATACTAATTTGTGAAATGTGCCAGAAAAACCATATCCGATAAACCGTATACAAAATTTGTAGATGAATTGGACCTCGGGTATTGTGTCATGTTTAAGTATACATTGATACATAATGGACTAACTGAGTTAAGCAGTGGATTACAAAGAATTGATGGAATGTGCAACAAATTAAACATAGAAGTTGTGGAAACTGTAAACAAATTGTAGACCTGGTGATCCTTACAAAAACTTCTCATGAATCTGGTGAAAACTGCAATTTACTCTAAGTTCCATGGTGGACTGTGGATGGAGTTTGACTAAACACATTTACACATGTTTTTTCTGCAAATACGATTGCATATGTGGATCAATCACCAGATTTTTAAATGTACCAGCCATGTTGATTTGACACACCTCTCAGTTTTTCCGAGAGTTTTTTCTTCTAGCTACTAGATTTTCTTATACAAATGTCAGGTTTTGCGAAAGCGATTCCCATGTTTTCTAATGCAACTACAAGTATGAAAGTAGCTACCAAGTTCTTCGATGCAGCTACTAAGTCATTTTGGTACAACACCATCAAATTTTATGAGATAATGAACAAGTTATCTGATGTAGCTACATGACCATTTAGCAATAACCAACAAGTGTTTTATTATTAGTTGTCCGGTTCTCTGATTATATGCAAAGGGTCTAGTTGAGAAGTTATTACAAGACAACTAAAACGCATTTTGCCGGCCTGTGAGTATTTTCCGTTGCGGTGAAAATCCAAGAACGTAATCTATGGTTCTACCTGGTATAGTCTATAATTTCTGTTGTGCTAAAGTGAAAGAGTATTTATCAATATTCTCGTTTTGAAGACTACACGACCCAACAGAAATAGATAGGTGATTCTCGTTTTGAAGACTACACGACCCAACAGAAATAGATAGGTGATGCAGCAAAGAGATCATACATGGCACAGACACTGTGTAACACCCTCAGAATCGGCCCTATGCAAGTTTCAGCACTTCCCGCCAAACCCGCATAGAAACGATTCAAAGGTGCCCACCAGGCACTTGCGTGCGGGTGGAAAATGAAGTAATATCATTACACAATAGTTCTCGATGGAACCCACAAAACATATATATACAACAGCGACTCAAAGAATCAAGAATACGGATATACAATACAAAGATCCAAATCACCTGGAAAATGATACAGCGTCCGACTACGGACAAGATGCAAATGGGGCTAAGAGCCCTGAAGAATAACCAATGGCGTCCATAACCCTGCCCAGGCCAAGCCGGAAGGATAACCCTGCTAACGACGTCGATCTAAAACACGCTTACACAAAAGGGTGCCGACAAAGGGCAAAGGAAAAAGAGAGCGTCAAGATCGAGGCCAAGACAGCGAGACTAGAATTCGCGGTCCTCGCCTACATAGATATGGTGGATCGAGCGGCAGCGGCATGCACTAAACAACCTATAGAGACTCGAGATAACCGCTTGGCTATCGAGAGGATAAGAAAGACCTATTCGGAACCATCCTGATACTACCACCAAACATATCCATCCTGGTATTTCCCCCTCGAGACCAAACGAGGAAGTTAACCGAGGAACTCACACAGTTGGCAGTTTTATTCATTCCGTTATAGTGGCGGCAATTACTAGTCAAATATAGATAGCATGAGTCATCCTGATATAATAAGAAGTGGGCAGTTTTAGTTAAACATTCCGTTGTAGTTGCAACACTTACTAGTCAGATACAATTAGCATGAGATATCCCAAAACCAGCAGTTGTTGGTACTTTTATTTAGCCATTCCGTGGTAGTGGAGCTGATTACTAGTCATATCGGATACCAGTCAAATTATAACAGTAAACTTTAGTTATGGTTGTCTATGATCAAGAACTGTGCTCCAAGTCGTCCATAACCGCGGACACGGCTTTTCGAAAAGATTTAACCTAGGGTGCACCAAAGTATCCACACGCACTCGACCCTTTTGCCGATCGCTAACATACACCCATCGGTATGTCGGGGCCTAAGTCATGACGCTTCCTGCACCCAAAGCAAGTACATGGGGTCACCCCACTAAGCTACCCGCAACGAAGTCGGCCGGTCTCGAGACGGACACATGGTTTGTGTAGACTCAGAACGATCGGGAACCCGAAAAGATGACTGGCTTGTCGACACAAATAAAACGTGTCACGGTCCTAAACAAGACAAAAGATTGCACAATTTAAATTAAGCAGTAAAGCATGGCATAAGTACAGAATAGTAATAAAGCCCCAAACTACTTGTGGCCCCCGGTACAATACTTGGAATCAGGTACTAAATCGATGGGGGTGCCCATACACCCCACCTGTGGTTAGCGCGCTCGATCTCGGAACAGGTGTCAAGAACTCGGGGTCCTACGGGACACCAGTGAGCGGTTAAAATCCAAATATTGTTTATTACCCACCGGTGCCTCTGCATTTACCTACTTCAATTTTAGTTATTAAACAGTAATTAAAGCCATGATCATCTCCAACATTAAACATGCGGCAATACTCCAACAACTGTGGTACTTGACGACACGCAACAATGCTTGAGCAAGCGACTACGACGCGCAGGTCCAACTATCTACCAAACAACAGGTAATAGGATGTGTCCAAGGCAATATAAGGCTGCAAGGGATATCACGGGTACGGAAACTAGAGCATCGCAACACAGATAGCAATAGATCAACAGGGGGAATAAATACTATAAAAGTAAGATAGGTAGAAAGGGGGAGGTGCTCGCCTGAAAACATTGCCGAAGGTTCATCCGAACATCGGGTCGACACTCGCATCAACTCATCGGCCTAATCCGCGAAGAAGCAAAACACTAGAAGAAACACCGGATGCACTATTTAATACAACGGCAGAAGATCGGGCATGATGCATGTATGATGCATGACATGGAAAAGGTGCGATGCAATTAGGCAAAATTAAGCGGAACCGGGGGTCCCGACAATTATTATTAGGTTCGAGTTATTTAACTACCCCGCAATTTAAATATTGTAATAACAGGGAGAAGCATGGCATCGGTTCGCTACACCAATTTAAATGGAGTCCGGAATAAGACAAAGTTATTCCGCATATCGACTCCATATTCAATTATGAGATGAATTGGCATAATGCCCCCAAACCACAGACAAGTATGCATGCATGAACAATTTAATATGCATCAGTTGATAATGTCATATTATAAAATAATGGGGGTCTCGAATAGGGAATCACATTAGGGTTCGGCGAACTTGGGCTCCGAGGGGTTCGGGGTTGGGTCTCAGGGTTTGGATCTGGGGTTCGGTCTTGGCGGGATCGTTCTCGGATAACGGAGTAGATCTTGGCGTTCCGTGAAGAAGGACTTGGTTCGGCGTCGGGGCGCATCGGATTCGTCCTGGTCGGTGTCGATCTTGTCGTTGCGAAGATCTTGTCGGGTCCGCGCCATCGAGTCGGTCTTGGCATTCAGGGTGAAGAACTTGGCGTCCTCGAGGAAGTACTTGGTGTATCCGTGTCGACGACCTGGGCGTCCGGGTTCTCGGACATCAGTTCCGGAAGAAGTACTTGTCGCATCTGTGGCCTTCGGGTCGAAGAATTCGGCATGTCCGGGTTCAGTCTTCGGGTCCGGGTAGAAGAACTTGTCGTGCGGCGGGATCGGTCTTCGGATCGGGCTCCGGGATCGGTCTTCGGTTCCCGGAAGACGATCTTGTCGTTCCGAGAAGGAGAACTTGAGATCCGTGAAGGAGCCTTGATGCTTGATGCGATGTCGACCTGCGGTACCGGGTTTCGACGAGGTTCCCTCGGTTCAAGCGCCAGGGTCTTATGTTCGACGGTCCCGTGTAGAAGATCTCCAGGTACTGCGATGGAGTTTTCGGGATTTCGGCTAAGATGTAGATATTGGCGAGCTAGAACTTGTGTCAACAATATTACCATATTGATCCACGGGACACCGGACACAAACACCTCACGTTAGCAGGGACAAAGAAAACGATGGTAGTCAGTGCCGAGAGACGACATCAGCGAACACGGTGGCGACCATGTTGTAGGGGACCGACGGTGAACACGACAAGGACGTGCAGGAAGGCGGCGGCGCGCGACCTGCATGGGAAGGGCGACGGTGGCTGGAGAAGCGCAGAGGAAGGCGAGGTACTGGCGGCGGGCATGACGAGGACGGCGGCGAGGGCTCGGTGAGGCGCGCCAGCGGGAGGTGGACCATGCCCTAGCGGCCAGGGGAGACGCGGGAGGGCCGGCGAGCGGCCGAGGCCCGCGATGACGCGGCCGGAGCGGAGGGGACCCGAGAGGTGGCGGAAGGGGTCGGGGTACCGCTGGAGAGGAGGGGCACCGGCCATGGCAGAGACGAGGACGGATCGAGGGGTGCTCGGCACCGAGGAGCTCCTGGCGACGGTTGTTCTCGCGCGAGGAGAGGGGAGCGACGACTGGACGCGGACTTGGGGGTCCAACGGAGTAGAAGCTCGGGGGCGCAGGGTCCGCTGGCGGCAGGGAACATGGAGGCAGCGGCGACTGGGTAGCAGAGAGAGGCGGTGCTCGCGTCGGGGTCACGCGGAGAGGAGAAGAATCGGTCGGCGGGGTGAGGTTGCTGGTGTGGGGAGAGGGGCCCGGCGAGGCTGACGGGGAGGAGATCGAGCGAGGCTCGTCTCGCTCCTGGCGGCGGTGGTTGTGCGGGACAGGGAGAGAGGGGGCGTTCGCGAGAGGAACGGGGGTAGGTGGGAGCGGGGTCGCGTGTCGAGGGAGTGGGGCCGGGCTGGCAGCTGACCAAGGGGAAGGGAAGTGGTTGTGTTGCTGTGTGTGTGGGGTAGGGCAGGTGGCAGCGGGTGATTGGGTGGGGTTTGGGCCAGGGGTGATGTGGCGTGATAGGATAGGTTGGGGTGAGGTGGAGGGAACTGGGTAGGATAGGGTGGGGTAGGAAAAGGGTTTGGGTAGTCTGGTTTTTGTACTGGGGGTGGCCGACTGGGTCGGATCGGCCCGGTACGGCTGCCCCCTAAAAATAAAATAGATATTTTAATATTTAAAACGGGGCTGTTGAAATCCATTGGTAGACGAAACAAAATAATCCGGAGACCCGGGTTTTGGATTTGAAATAAAGGCGGGGCGTTCGGAAGACAAAATAGATTTTTCGAAGATAGTTTTATGCAAACAAATGCAAGATGACATGACGATGCTAAAATGCAAGGTGGCATGATGACGTGAGCATGCAGTCATGATGATGCAATGCACAAAAACACCGCGATTTTCTAGTAGTGGTTTTGGCAGGGCGCCACAATTCGACACCACTAACAATGGATCTCGCCCTCGAGATCCGCCTCATGGTACCGGGAAGAAGGGTGGCGATCTGAATCTTCTCGCATCGTGTAGATCCTTGCGACACCACTAACAAGAGGTCGTTGTCCGTGATCGTCGAGAGAACACTCCGGGAACAAAAGGTCGAAGGTAGAGGTATCAACAAATAAAGCCACCTCTAACTCCGATAGAAAGAGAGAACCGATGCATTCTCATCCACTACAATGTACACAAGCGAATAGAGTGAGTAGTCGGCATGGGGGCTAGTCCATCACGCACCCAAACTATTACTCTGCACAATCAGTAGAAAAGCGTGCAACCATTCTCGGAATCAGACTGAAGATCTCGACAATCGAGGTTTAGAAACAAAGGAGTGATGCAGACTCTGCATCGGATCTGGCGTAGATGATGTCGTCGCGTCGGAAAACACCGGAAGGCACGAGAAGGAACAAAGAGAAGTCCACCATACGATGGGTCCTCGGATAGCATGAAGACCAGATGTAGCAACACCGTGACCAAAGGAGGAAGCGAAACCCTGAAGGTACGATGGAACCCAACCACGAAAATCCTGGACTCGAAGAGAGAGAAGAGAGCGGATTCAAAACACGCAGAGGTGAGAGGAGAGCAGCAGAGGGGAAAGGAGTAAAATCAGACCTAATCAGAACTATCCAACCGATTTTGCAAAAATAGTTTTGACACTCTACTTCGGCCGTTAGCTAGGTTATCCTACAGGCTGGACTTGTGGGGTATCGCAACTGCTGAGCTCTGATACCACTCTGTAACACCCTCAGAATCGGCCCTATGCAAGTTTCAGCGCTTCCCGCCAAACCCGCATAGAAACAATTCAAAGGTGCCCACCAGTCACTTGCGTGCGGGTGGAAAATGAAGTAATATCATTACACAATAGTCCTCGATGGAACCCACAAATCATATATATACAACAGCGACTCAAAGAGTCAAGAATACGGATATACAATACAAAGATCCAAATCACCTAGAAAATGATACAGCGTCCGACTACGGACAAGATGCAAATGGGGCTAAGAGCCCTAAAGAATCACCAATGGCGTCCATAACCCTGCCCAGGCCAAGCCGGAAGGGTAACCCTGCTAACAACGTCGATCTCGAAACCTGCTTACACAAAAGGGGTGCCGACAAAGGGCAAAGGAAAAAGAGAGCGGTCAAGATCGAGGCCAAGACACGGCGAGACTAGAATTGGCGGTCCTCGCCTACATAGGTATGGTGGATCGAGCAGCTGCATGCACTAAACAACCTATAGAGACTCGAGATAACCGCTTCGGCCATCGAGAGGGATAAGAAAGACCTATTCGAACCATCCCGATACTACCACCAAACATACCCATCCCGGTATTTCCTCGAGACCAAACGAGGAAGTTAACCGAGGAACTCACACGGTTGGCGCTTTTATTCATTCCGTTATAGTGGCGGCAATTACTAGTCAAATATAGATAGCATGAGTCATCCCGATATAATAAGCAATGGCGCTTTAGTTAAACATTCCGCTAGTTGCAACACTTACTAGTCGATACAATTAGCATGAGATATCCCAAACCCAGTGCTTGTTGGTACTTTTATTTAGCCATTCCGTGGTAGTGGAGCTGATTACTAGTCATATCGGATACCAGTCAAATTATAACAGTAAACTTTAGTTATGGTTGTCTATGATCAAGAACTATGCTCCAAGTCGTCCATAACCGCGGACACGGCTTTTCGAAAATATTTAACCCTGCAGGGGTGCACCAAAGTATCCACACGCACTACGACCCTTTTTGCCAGATCAGTTAACATACACCCATCGGTATGTCGGCGGGGCCTAAGTCATGACGTTTCCCAGACCCAAAGCAAGTACATGGGGGCCACCCCACTAAGCTACCCGAGATACAATTAGCATGAGATATCCCCAAACCCAGCAGTTGTTGGTACTTTTATTTAGCCATTCCGTGGTAGTGGAGCTGATTACTAGTCATATCGGATACCAGTCAAATTATAACAGTAAACTTTAGTTATGGTTGTCTATGATCAAGAACTGTGCTCCAAGTCGTCCATAACATGACACGGCTTTGAAAAAGATTTAACCGCAGGGTGCACCAAAGTATCCACACGCACTGACCCTTTTGCCGATCGTTAACATACACCCATCGGTATGTCGGCGGGCCTAAGTCATGACGCTTCCTGCACCCAAAGCAAGTACATGGGGACACCCCACTAAGCTACCCGCGAACGAAGTCGGCGGTCTCCGAGACGGACTGTGGTTTGTGTAGATGGTCAAACGATCGGGAACCCAAAAAGATGATTGGGCTTGTCGACAAATAAAACGTGTCACGGTCCTAAACAGACAAAAAGATTAAGCACAATTTAAATTACAAAGAAAGCATGGCATAAGTACAGAATAGTAATAAAGCCCCAAACTACTTGTGGCCCCCGGTACAATACTTGGAATCAGGTACTAAATCGATGGGGGTGCCCATACACCCCACCTATGGTTAGCGCTCGATCTCTAACAGTGTCAAGAACTCGGGTCCCACGGACACCAAAGGAGCGGTTAAAATCCAAATATTGTTTATTACCCACCGGTGCCTCTGCATTTACCTACTTCAATTTTAGTTATTAAACAGTAATTAAAGCGATGATCATCTCCAACATTAAACATGCGGCAATACTCCAACAACTGTGGTACTTGACGACACGCAACAACGCTTGAGCAAGCGACTACGACGCGCAGATCCAACTATCTACCAAACAACAGGTAATAGGATGTGTCCAAGGCAATATAAGGCTACAAGGGATATCACGGGTACGGAAACTAGAGCATCGCAACACAGATAGCAATAGATCAACAAGGGGGAATAAATACTATAAAAGTAAGATAGGTAGAAAGGGGGAGGTGCTCGCCTGAAAACATTGCCGAAGGTTCATCCGAAGATCGGGTCGACACTCGCATCAACTCATCGGCCTAATCCGCGAAGAAGCAAAACACTAGAAGAAACACCGGATGCATTATTTAATACAACGGCAGAAGATCGGGCATGATGCATGACATGGCAAAGGTGCGATGCAATTAGGCAAAATTAAGCGGAACCGGGGGTCCCGACAATTATTATTAGGTTCGAGTTATTTAACTACCCCGCAATTTAAATGTTGTAATAACAGGGCGAAGCATGGCATCGGTTCGCTACACCAATTTAAATGGAGTCCGGAATAAGACAAAGTTATTCCGCATATCGACTCCATATTCAATTATGAGATGAATTGGCATAATGCCCCCAAACCACAGACAAGTATGCATGCATGAACAATTTAATATGCATCAGTTGATAATGTCATATTATAAAATAATGGGGGTCTCGAATAGGGAATCACATTAGGGTTCGGCGAACTTGGGATCCGAGGGGTTCGGGGTTGGGTCTCAGGGTCCGGATCTGGGGTTCGGTCTTGGCGGGATCGTTCTCGGATAACGGAGTAGATCTTGGCGTTCCGTGAAGAAGGACTTGGTTCGGCGTCGGGGCGCATCGGATTCGTCCTGGTCGGTGTCGATCTTGTCGTTGCGAAGATCTTGTCGGGTCCGCGCCATCAAGTCGGTCTTGGCATTCAGGGTGAAGAACTTGGCGTCCTCGAGGAAGTACTTGGCGTATCCGTGTCGACGACCTGGGCGTCCGGGTTCTCGGACATCAGTTTCGGAAGAAGTACTTGTCGCATCTGTGGCCTTCGGGTCGAAGAATTCGGCATGTCTGGGTCCGGGTAGAAGAACTTGTCGTGCGGCGGGATCGGTCTTCGGATCGGGCTCCGGGATCGGTCTTCGGTTCCCGGAAGACGATCTTGTCGTTCCGAGAAGGAGAACTTGAGATCCGTGAAGGAGCCTTGATGCTTCGGTCTGATGTCTACCTCTGGTACCGGGGTTTCTCGACGAGGTTCCCTCGGGTTCAAGCGCCAGGGGTCTTGCGTGTTCTGACGGTCCCATGTAGAAGATCTCCAGGTACTGCGATGGAGTTTTCGGGATTTCGGCTAAGATGTAGATATTGGCGAGCTAGAACTTGTGTCAACAATATTACCATATTGATCCACGGGACACCGAACACAAACACCTCACGTTAGAAGGGACAAAGAAAACGATGGTAGTCAGTGCCGAGAGACGACATCAGCGGACACGGTGGCGACCATGCTGTAGGGGACCGACGGTGAACACGACAAGGACGTGCAGGAAGGCGGCGGTGCGCGACCTGCATGGGAAGGGCGACGGTAGCTGGCGAAGCGCAGAGGAAGGCGAGGTACTAGCGGCGGGCACGACGAGGACGGCGGCGAGGGCTCGGTGAGGCGCGCCAGCGGGAGGTGGACCATGCCCTAGCGGCCAGGGGAGACGCGGGAGGGCCGGCGAGCGGCCGAGGCCCGCGACGGCGCGGCCGGAGCGGAGGGGACCCGAGAGGTGGCGGAAGGGATCGGGGTACCGCTGGAGAGGAGGGGCACCGGCCATGGCAGAGACGAGGACGGATCGAGGGGTGCTCGGCACCGAGGAGCTCCTGGCGACGGTTGTTCTCGCGCTAGGAGAGGGGAGCGACGACTGGACGCGGACTTGGGGGTCCAACGGAGTAGAAGCTCGGGGGCGCAGGGTCCGCTGGCGGCAGGGAACATGGAGGCAGCGGCGACTGGGTAGCAGAGAGAGGCGGTGCTCGCGTCGGGGTCACGCGGAGAGGAGAAGAATCGGTCGGCGGGGTGAGGTTGCTGGTGTGGGGAGAGGGGCCCGGCGAGGCTGACGGGGAGGAGATCGAGCGAGGCTCGTCTCGCTCCTGGCGGCGGTGAAAGTGACAGGGAGAGGGGCGTCATGAGGAACGGGGGTAGGTGGGAGCGGGGTCGCGTGTCGAGGGAGTGGGGCCGGGCTGGCAGCTGACCGAGGGGAAGGGAAGTGGTTGTGTTGCTGTGTGTGTGGGGTAGGGCAGGTGGCAGCGGGTGATTGGGTGGGGTTTGGGCCAGGGGTGATGTGGCGTGATAGGATAGGTTGGGGTGAGGTGGAGGGAACTGGGTAGGATAGGGTGGGGTAGGATAGGTTGGGGTGAGGTGGAGTGTGGCATCCCGCAAACCACTACTAGAAAATCGCGTTGAATTTGTGCATTGCATCGTCATCATCATGTGTTGTTTGCATAAAACTATTTTTCGCAAGCCCGTTTTGTTTTCTAAAACGTCTCATATTTATTCAAACGCAAAACCCCGGGTCTCCGGATTATTTTGTTTTGTTGCTATCGGGTTGCAAACGGTCCAATTAAAGTAAATAAAATATTAAGTTATTTTGGTGAACGGCAACGAATTTAACGACCACCCCGAATTAAATCGGGCCACCTAAAACAGCCCCTAAATCCTAAAGCTACCAACAAACAAACCCACCCCTTTGGCCACATCACCCCGCCCACCCTAGTGACACCTCACCCTCTCTCCCTCTCACCAACCAGAACCACCTCAGCCTGGTCTCTCTCTCTTCCCACTCCCTCCACCGAGCCCCACCTAGACCCACCTAACCCTGCACCACTCACACCCAGCCCCACACCGGCCTGCTCTGCTCCCGCTGGACCCCATCCCCAGTGACCCACCCGCCCCACCTACCTCCCCCTGCCACGCCGCACCTCCCGCTTTTCCCCACTCCTCTGGCCACCCGCGGGACCCGACCCCCACCTCTGCCCGACGCGCCCCGCCCCACACCATGTCCCCAACCTCCCTTCTCTCCCACCTCTCGCCAACCTGCCCGCCACCCATCTCCCCCGCCGCACCCCTGCAAGCTCCACCTCCTCTCGCTGGCCCGCCTCGGCTCACGCCCGCCTCCAGCCGACCTCAACCTCGCCTCCGGCCCAGCAGCCTCCTCCTCTGGCCGCCTCTCCGACTCCACCGCCCGGCTCCGCCTCGGCCTCGCTGCCCCTAGCTCCTCCGCCGCCAGCCGCCAGAGCCCGCCGCACCTGCCTCCTCCCAACCTGGCCCCGCAGCCTCCTGCCTCTTCTTCCTCCGCTGCCTCGGCTCGCTGGCTCCACTCACGGACGCCTCGACCGGCTCCGCTCCCGCCCGCCTCGCTCCAGAGCGTCCATGAGCCGCCTGACCTCCGACGACCTCCGCGCCTCTTCCCCGCCCGCCTCGCCCGAGCCCCTCCAAGGGCGCTTCTCCCCAGGCCGCGACCCTCCTTCCCAGCCCGCCATGCCCCGCAGCCGCCCGACCTCCTGCCAGCCTCGGCGCCGCCTGGCCGCCGCGCCGCCACGCCTCCCTCCGTCGGCCAAGCTCCGCCTTCCTCGGCCTCTGCCTCGCGAGCCTCGCTCAAGCCCGCAAAGATCGACTGTCTCCAAAGCCCTGCCGGCCCCACGGACGCAGCCCCCTCCCAGCACGGCGTCAACCTCGGTTCCGTCTGCGTGCCTCGGCCCGTGCTACCGCTGCTACACGTTTAGGTTGCGATGGTGCTGAACAAGATCGATCCCGTAATGGGGTTGCCCCAAAAACCAAGGCAAGGAGCCATGTGCCGATGCACCAGTCCAAGATCTGCATCACTTATGTCGCGGCCAAGACCATCCGAGGATAGATCACCCCGAAGCCCGACCCCGGCGCCCGGAGCCGAGAACCCCGACAAGAACCACGCCACGGATACACCGAGTTCGCCATCGAGGAAACCAAGGTAGTCGACATGGAACCGATGGACGCCAAGTACTCCTTCTCGGATGCGATGCTCGAGAACCCGGAAGGTAAGAACATCGACGCAGAACGCCAAGTGCTTCACCCCGAACGCCAAAACCGACCCGACACGCGGACCCGACAAGTTCTTCTCGACGACAAGATCATCGACAGAGAACCCGAAGAACACATGTGCGACAAGTACTCCCTCGAGAACGTCAAGTATTTCACCCCGGACACCGAGTCCGCCAAGAACCCGGATGCGACAAGATCTGCCCCGGAGTTCGAGAACGACCCCGTCAAACCCTGGACCCCGAGACCGGACCCTGGGCCCTGTCGAACCCCGAACCCCGGAAACCCCAAGATCGTCGAGACCCCTAATGTGTGAACCCCTTATCCGAGAACCCTATTTTATAAATGTCACCTATATAACTGTTGCATATAAATTGTTCATGCATGCATCCATATCATGTGGTTTGGGGGCCTTATGCCGATTCACCTAATAATTAAATATGGGGCCCATATGCGGGCAAATCTAGCCTTATATTGGCCTCATTTAAACTTGTGTAGCGAACCGGTGATATATCTTGCCTTGTTAAAACGACATTTAAAATGCAGGGTAGCTAAACAACTTGAACCATATAACTAATTGTCGAGACCCCGGTTCCGCTTAATATGACCTAATTGCATTGCACCTTTGCCATGTCAAGCATCATACATGCATCATGCGGATCTTCTGCCGTCGTATTAAATATTGTATCCGGTGTTTGTTCTAGCGATTTGCTTCTTCGCGGATAAGGCCGTTGAGTTGATGTGAGCTTCGCCCCGATCTTCGGATGAACCTTCGACAATGTTTTCAGGCGAGCATCTCCCCCTTTCTACCTATCTTACTTTTCTAGTATTTATTCCCTCCTGTTGATCTTGCTATCTGTGTTGCGATGCTCTAGTTTCGTACCCGTGATATCCCTTGCAGCCATATATAGCCTTGGACACATCCTATTACCTGTGTTTGGTAGATAGTTGGACCCGCGTGTCGTAGTCGCTTGCTCAAGTGTTTTGCTTGTCGTCAAGTACCACAATTGTTGGAGGATTGCCGCATGTTGACGTTGGAGATGATCATGGCTTCACTTATCGTTCACTTTAATTACTGTTTAATAACTAAAATTGAATTAAGCAGAGGCATCGGTGGGTGATAGGTAAGATTGGTTTCCGACCGCCCACTTGTGTCCCGTAGGACCCGAGTTCTTGACACTGCTAGAGATCGAGCGCTAACCACAGGTGGGGAGATATGGGCCCCCCATTGATTATTATCTGATTTCAAAGTATTGTACTGGGGGCCACAACTAGTTTGAGGATTTATTTACTATCCTGTACTTATGCCATGCTACTTATGTATTTACGATTGTGTGAGGAGCACGCTGTACTGTTTAGGATCGGGACACGTTGCGGTGTCGGCGGTCCCGTTTGGGGATTTCTTTGTCGTTCACCGTCCACCCAAACCTAAGTCCGTCTCGGAGACCGGCCCGACTTCGTTCTGGTGTGGCCCGTGCTGCTTAGGTGTTGGCGTCGTGACTGAGGCCCCCCCCCGGACTGGGCGGGTGGTGTGTATAGGCGATGCAGCAAAAGGGTCGAAGTGCTCGTGGATACTTTGGTGCACCCTGCAGGTTAAATCTTTCGAGAAGCCGTGTCGCGGTTATGGACGACTTGGAGCACGGTGCTTGATCATAGACAACTATAACTAAAGTTCTTTGTTATAAATTGACTTGTATCCGATTTGACTAGTAATCAGCTTCACCACAACGGAATGGCTAAATAAAAGTACCAACAACTGCTGGGCTTTGGGTTATCTCATGCTAATTGTATCTGACTAGTAAGTGTTGCCACTATAACGGAATGGTTAACTAAAAGTGCCCACTGCTTACTTTATCAGGATGATTATCTAAACCGACTAGTAAAGTGCCGCAACTATAATGAATAAGTAAAAGCCCAGCGTGTGAGTTCCTCGGTTGACTTCCTCGTTTGGTCTCGAGGGGAAACGCCAGACGGGTTTGTTTGATGATAGTATCGGTTGGATCCGAATAGGTCTTTCTCACCCTCTCGATAGCCGCCATTGTATCGAGTCTCTATAGGTCGTTTAGTGCTTGCTTTGCCGCGTGCCGTCCACCATACCTATGTAGGCGAGGACCGCAATTCTAGCCTCGCTGTCTTGGCCTCGATCTTGACGCTCCTTCTTTTCTTTTGCCCTTTGTCGGCACCCCTTTGTTTAAGCAGGTTTTGAGATCGACGCCGTTAGCGGGGTTACCCTTCCGCTTGGCTCAAGGGTTATGGACGCCATTGGTTATTCTTCAGGGCTCTTAGCCCCATTTGCATCTTGTCCGTAGTCGGACTCTCCATCGTTTTCGAGGTGATTTGGATCTTTGTACATTATATCTGTATTCTTGACTCTTTGAGTCGCTGTCGTATATATATCTGTTCTGTGGGTCCCATCGAGGACTGTTGTGTAATGTTATTACTTCGTTTTCCACCCGCGCGAAAGTGCCTGGTGGGCACCTTTGAATCGTTTCTATGCGGGTTTGGCGAGTTTCGCTAAAACTTGCATAGGGCCGATTCTGAGGGTGTTACATGGAGGGAACTAGGTAGGATAGGGTGGGGTAGGAAAAGGGTTTGGGTAGTCTGGTTTTTGTACTGGGGGTGGCCGACTGGGTCGGATCGGCCCGGTACGGCTGCCCCCTAAAAATAAAATAGATATTTTAATATTTAAAACGGGGCTGTTGAAATCCATTGGTAGACGAAACAAAATAATCCGGAGACCCGGGTTTTGGATTTGAAATAAAGGCGGGGCGTTCGGAAGACAAAATAGTTTTTTCGAAGATAGTTTTATGCAAACAAATGCAAGATGACAAGACGATGCTAAAATGCAAGGTGGCATGATGACGTGAGAATGCAGTCATGATGATGCAATGCACAAAAACACCGCGATTTTCTAGTAGTGGTTTTGGCGGGGCGCCACACACTGTACCGGAGGAAGCATACGAAAGGCGACCCAAATGGTCTATGCACGTCCGAAACTGCCTGTGCGCGGCTCCGGCGGGCGACCCATCCAGCGAAACGCGTTCGGTCTGACCCATCCATACATCTAATCTGTGACTGTTGCGTCGGCCCGGACAGCGCGGAGTGTCCATCCAATAATTCGTCCGGGCCCTTCCGTCAGTGGCACAACAGACGCTCTCCTTCCCCAAACCCTCGTGCACTCCATATCGCTCGGTCTCGAGCAGGCGCAGTCTTGATGCGCACGACACCCTCTGCGTGACGCACAACCTGCTCGATCAATTGACTGAGGTACGTTCGCCGGTCTTTTCTAGATTTTGTCCAGCTCGCTGCGGGAGTTGCCATCGCCATTGACGGCCGCATACTTTGCAGATGGCAGCAACCAAAGGACAATGGGGTTCTTCTACAAGAATTTTGTGGAGTCATTCTTCGAGGAGAAGTCCGACGGTGAGACCGAGATTGTGCTGGCGGCTGCACAGATGGTGCACGACCACTACCTCCTGCCGCCACGCAAATATGCGACGGCTCGTGCAAGCGACGCCAAGCCAACCAGGAGCGCGACCAAAAAGATGGCCACATACGCCTTTACAAGGACTACTTCCATCTAACTAATCCAGTCTTTAGAGAGAAGACATTCCGTCGCCGCTATCGGATGTCGAGGGACCTGTTCTTGTAAATTCCCAATGGGATGACGGAGTACGATAGCTACTTCGAGGCCAAGTACGATTGTGCCGGTAAGATTGGTTTCTCCTCTTACCAAAAATATTCTGCTGCCAGTCGACAGCTTGCATATGGAGTCCCCGGTGACCTCCTCGACGACTACATGCGCATGAGCTCGTCCACATACCATGAGACTATGTACCGGTTTAGCCAGGGCCAGGTCTAGAGTCTTGGGAAGATTTTATGCCAGTTGAAAGGATACGGATGTCGCCTAGAGGGGGGGGTGAATAGGCGATTAAAACTTTTCCTAGAGTGGCTCAACAAAGGCGGAATTAAACTAGTGTTTACTTTGTAAAGCACAACCTAGAAACAACTAAGGTTTACCTATGTGCACCAACAACTTATGCTAAGCAATACAAGCAACAAAGTGATAGCAAGATATATATTACTTCAAGCACGAAGGCTATCACAATGTAAAGTGCATAAGTAAAGAGCTCGGGTATAGAGATAACCGAGGCACGCGGGAACACCGATTTTACCGAGTTCCTCCCAACATGGAGTACGTCTCGTTTGGAGATGGGGTGGTATCAAACCACCAACGCCACAAAAGGCCTCCCTTATTCTCCGGTGAATCTCACCCCAATGGGATCGATCCACGCTTCCACTATCGGTGCACTTGTCGGTGGCAACCGGAACCTCTCACAAGGTTGGGGCACAACTCCACAACTTAATTGGAGGCTCCCAACAAACGCCACAAAAGGCCTCAACAAATGCCACCAAGGCCACAATGCCACCAAGGCCAAAAAACCGTCTATGGAACCCAAGAGGGACAAGCTCCAATGAGCAATTCAAACCAAATCCTCCGAGGAGAACTCAAACCGATGCACCAAATGCAAATGGCAAGAAAACCACAAAGGTGTTCAAATCCTTCTCTCCCAAATTCCACCAAAGCTACAAAAGCTTATGGGGGAATAAGAGAGGAAGAACAATGGAGGAAATCCACAAAAGACTCCAATATCTAGATCCCAATATGTTCTCCTCACTCAAAGGAGAGATTGATTGGTGGGATTGTAGATCTAGATCTCCTCTTTCAAATCCCTCAAGAATATGCAAGAATCATTGGAGGGATTGAGAGAAAGCAAGATCAAGAAGGTCAACAATGGAGGGGAAAACTTGCAAGAAAGGTTGAGGAACCATTGGGGAAGAAGGCCCCTTATATAGGTCCCTCCAAAATCCAACCGTTGCAGCCCAAAAACGCGATTACCGGTACTACCGGACTTTTTACCGGTACTACCGGACTTTCCCGGCACTACCGGACATTTCCTGGGGTTCCTGGGACTCCAAACGCATTTTCTCTCTGCGCTCCCCGGTACCAAAAAGCGGTACTACCGGATCCTGGTCCGGTACTACCGGTCATCACAGAACGAAAACAGCCATAACTTTTGCATCCGGACTCCGATTTCGATGATCTTGGGCTCGTTTCGAAGAGGAAAACAACCTCTATAAGATCATGCAAAGAAACATCATAGTACAGAAAGGGAGAATAGATCCAAATGACGAAGTAAAAAACCTTCTACCGCGCTAGGTACTAAAATGCGGTACTACCGCTTTTTGGTACCTAGCCCGGCAGTGGCTTTTGGAAACTTGTCAAAAACCTTCTGCCGTGTACCTAGGAGGGCAGTGGCATTTGGCAACTTTCCAAAACCTACTGCCGCGCCAGGTACTAAAATGCGGTACTACCGCATTTTGGTACCTAGGAAAATTCAAACCTCTATAACTTTTGATTGGTAACTCCGATCGACCCGATTCCAATTGCGTTGGAAAAAGGACGACATGGGCTACCCTATGAAAGGTGAAAATATTGGTTATCACCAAGTGAGAATGTATCATGTATAATAATGTGAGATACCTCACTTGGTGAGAAACCGAAAAGCTGCCAAGATCAAAATCGCAACAAGATACAAACGGAAGATCCGATTTTGATGAACAAGAGCTTGTTATGGAGATTACCACAAGCTCTATATCATCACATGGATAAGACCAAATAACAACCAAATATGATGATGCAAGTATGCAAAGGTTTGAGCTCTCTCCGAACGATGTGACCGAATTACTCATATGAGAGCCTCTCTTGATAGTACGGTTATCTATCCTAAACCCGGTCTCACACACATGACGTGAGACCGGCAAAAGAGAAAACCTATCAAGATTATACCTTTGCCTTGAGCATTCCACTTGATCTTGATGTAGACGATCTTGCCCTTCTCAAGATGGAACGCCCTCCTTAATTCCTCATCATCGACCTCGCATATTGAGCTTGCCCAACATATCTTCTTTGCATTTCATCGACCTTGAAGCCAACACATGCTCCAAGCGATGCCAATGGACAAATCCTACAAGTATAACTTAATACACACATTAGTCCATAAAGATTGTCATTAATTACCAAAACCACACATGGGGGCCCAACATGTTCTTTCAATCTCCCCCATTTTGGTAATTGATGACAATCCCTTTAAGAGGGTTTATATAAGGAATACTAATGAATAAAATGGTAATACCAATATCAAATACTACAAAAGTATGTGATATTGTTACCACCACCATATATAGAGCAAACTCCCCCACAATCTATGCATGTGTGATGAACTTGAATTTCATTGCATATATTGCCAATCATTATCATTGGTGGAGTTTCCTCTATATATACCACATGCTAAGCAACAACAAAGATGCAAGAGCATGAGAAGCAAATGCACAAGAACAAACTCAATGCATAAACCAACTTCCCTTAAACCCTCTAAAACTTCTCCCCCATTGGCATCGATTGCCGAAATGGGTGACAAGTTCTAGAAGGCAAATATAGTAATAATTCCTCCAAAGGTGTGCCTTCGCACATATCCAATGATGAATACTTGGGAGGGAGTAGAACTATATCGAGGAACTTAAGATTGCAAAAATAAAGTCAAATGATGCAAGCAACTACAAGGTCCGACAAACCAATTTGAAAACAACAAATGAGTCCAAATGGAAACAACAAGATATTATGATATGAGCAAAAGAGTGTTTTAAATAACAAATAGAGAAGCTCCCCAAGATTTATGCATAATTCGAAATAAATGTATTGGAATACATAATGCACAAATATGGAATCCTTGCTCCCCCATAAGCATTTAAAACACAACAAATGTGAAAGAATGCAAATGAGTATTATTAAATGAATTAGATGAGCTCCCCAAAGAGCATGCACCAATTATGATAATTGCATTTGGGAACGAGGTGCATAGTCATGGACTCCTCACTCATCAAAGTTCATTTAACAATACAAGGCATGAGAGAATAAATATGAGTGCCAAAATATGCAAACAAGAGGAACAAGCACTCATAGGCAATTAAATTTGGAAGCCACCGAAGAATCAAAAGAAATAGAAAGGTGGTCTCCAAGTATTTTAAAAAACAACTAAAATTATCTTCTCATTTGTGTATATGTCTCTAAGTGGATGACATCACAAAGACACATGCTCATAAAGAAACAAGCACATACAAGGAAGATATACAATAAAGCACATGAAAGGCAAAAATGAAGTCATAACATATATTAATAAGATTCTAACTTCAAAGCATGGTCAAAGGCTCACATATATCTTATTGTACATTAATGAGCTTCAAACACCAACACACTACACATATTACAACTATCACCAAGGGAAAAGGAGAAAGTTGGAATATATGGAGAAAGGCAACAAGTATCATACGATAGAATAGACTAGCAAAAGTCTCACTATTGCATATGAGAGAAGTTGATGAAATGATAGGCAATAAAATTGCTAGATTGACATATTTGGGATTGGAGGATAATATGCATGATTTTGTATAGTCCCAGTTATATGTACTCATCTCAACTTATACACATTTACAATAGAGAGTTCTATTAAAAACATGGCTAGAACTACAACAATTACAAATACATGAATTCATGCTAGAAGGCAACCGACAAACGGTTGTAATCAAGATATATGAGCATGAGAAAGAGATACTTGTTACCGAGATATAATTGGTAGGATGTAGAGTATATGAATTCGTTGATTATCCTATAGCTTGACTCAACTTTTCATGTATGCACCACTTCTTCAAAAATGAAAGACAAGCATCCAATATATCTCCAATGTACCTAAAACACAATTAAGTACAAAATGGTCCCCAAACTTATTGGGTCCAAAGTAGTTAGAGAAACTACAATACATAGGAGAGACTCCACATAAATATGTGCATATTAATATGAAATTGAATTTCATGCACAACTTAGCTGATGAGATTTGGTGGAGTTTCCCTTATATATTGGGTCAAAGAAAACAAGCATGCCATAATATAAACATATAGTAAATATGCATGCATAAAGCTTTCAAGAACCAAAAGGGAGATACAATTTGAACAAAAACACCAAGTAAATCAAGATTGCACACAAAAGAGTGTGACAAGACAAGCGGTGTCCAAATTGTATCAAAGAACCAATTCAACACATGAAAGAACACAAGTTCAACAAATGAACTAGGCTAAGACCAAAAGAGCAAAAGATAGATAGAAATAAAAATGCTCAAGGATTTATCTCATTCTAAAATGGTCAAATCATGAAACAAGGAATGAGGCAAAACCAACTCCCAAAAAGAGAAATGTTCCAACAAGAAACCAAACTCCCCAAACTTCTCATGATGGCACAAAATACCAAAACGAAAAGATTGAGGTTCCAAGCACATAAAACCCGATATGGATCAAACAAAGAAGCATAAATATGAATTTTCTAAATAATATAGGAGAGCTCCCCCATGGATAGTGCATTATGTAGGATTTTCCTTTAGAATGCAAAATGCACACAAATGGGATCATCACTAGTACCTACAATAAGTAAAACACAAGAGGATATCAATAAAATAAGAAGATCCACAAGAAGCAAGGAAGGCTTGGGAGACAACACAAAACATTTTCTTGGCCAAAGATGGGATTAAGTTAAGCAAGGGCCAAGGTGAATATGATCAATAAATTCTACCATAAGTTGGGTGCTCATTGTCCAAGGACAAGAAATATTGGGAATAATTTTCCCAAGGTAGCTTGTATGGATATCCAAGATCATAGTCACAACAAGAAGCATATAACTAAATATAAGAAATTAAGCATGATACTTCGAGCAAGATTCTTGGTAGCTTCCAATAGTCACACAATCACTAGTGATTAGAGTAACTTGAAGCAAATGGTTTCCATGAGGATATATATATCTAAATATGAGGAAACACATACCAAGAACCATTCTCATATACAAGATCCAAAATAAGATCAATAAAGGCATTCAAGCAAATTGGAACTTGTATGAGAAAATGTGTCACATAGGAGCTAGATAATTATCAATATCAATTCTAAGTGACACAACCTCAAATATTCACATTTTTTAGGATTGTAACATGCACTAAGCATATGACTCCCCCATAATGTGACACTACCATAAAAACCAATACGAGGCAAAATAATACAAATAGAGATAATTAATGAACATTATAAAACTTACATTTATCATGAGAATTGTACCACATAGAGACTAGATAATATCCCAATATAAATGCTAGGTGGTATTCCTCATGTACACACATTTTTAGGATTGTGGAATGCCTAAGCATAACACTCCCCCAAAATGGAATAGTCCATTAATCTCTCACAAGAGCCAAATAATATACCAAATATAAACAAGTAAGGCTCAAGCACAAGAAACACACATACATGTTGTGCCACCTAATCATACACAAATATGCTTGATACCTCAAGATAATTAAGTGGAAATCACAACATGTACAAAAGCATGGAAGATACAAAACCAACACATGCACAAGGGGGCGAGTAACTTTCAATGTAAAGAGTTTAGCATATGTTACCGCAAGGAGGAACATTGGAAATATAATATAATCATGATAATCCAAATGGATTGGCTTGACAATAATAATTGATGAAGATCCCTCAATTATTCATAATGTAGCCAAGACTCCAATGCCCTCCAATAATACCTATTTATCAAGTTTTGGCTTGTTGGTCCCCAACCAAGTTGGGTCCTAAGAGGTTAGTCACAATAGGCTTGGCAACCCAAATGGTTCTTTTCTTGAATCCACGTTGAGCACCAACAAATTTGGCAAACCCATTGCCAACCTCATCCTTACAAAGAGAATAAGCATCATCAATAATGATAGGGTTGGATGAGGAGATACCGATAGTGCATGAGGAAGAAATATGCCCCTTCTCACGGCATATGTAGCAAGTTCTACTCTTGCCATCTTTCTTCTTAGGTGAAGCCACAACTCGAGGGATAGCTCGAGTAGTACTCTTAGGAAGGGGCCCATTAGTGACTTTAGGTGGAGCTTGAGGCCGCTTCCCTTGTTGCTTCACACTAAGAGACTTTTTCTTCAATGGGCAAGATCTAACGTGGTGCCCTTCTTCCTTACACTTGAAGCAAACAATGTTGGCCGGATTGTTGACTTGATCTTGTCCATTCTTCTTGTTGTCTTTGTGCTTCAACTTGATAGTGGACTTGTTCTTGACATTGGATTTGAATCCAAGCCCACTCTTGTCATTGGGGGATTTTTGCACACTCAAAATTTTGTTGAGTGTGACCTTCCCTTGTTGACCCTTTTTCAAGTCATTCTTCAAAGATGTGACTTGAGCCTTGAGCTCTTTGATTTCCTCTACATGGTTAGTTTCAATACAAGTACTAGAGGAAGTAGATGCTACATTGTTAGAGCAACAAGGCATGGAATGTAATTCATCACGAGATATAGCATGGTTGTGAGAGGATGAATTACAAGGACTAGCACATGGCAATATAACATTTGAAGTAGATATAGTGCTAATGTCCACATGAGGCCCACTAGATGATACCTTTGACATGATGGCCTCATGAGACAACTTTAGCCTACCATGGGAGACTAGGAGATCCTCATGCGAGCTTGAGAGCTTATCATGGCTTTCTTCTAATTTCCCATAGTTGCTAGTTAGCAAAGCAAGTTGAGCCTTTAGCTCAACATTCTCCTTCAAAATAGATGCTTCACAAGAAATAGAGTTAGTAGCACAAGCATCATTACTATTAGCAAGAGGTGAGGGCAACTTGTCAAGCTCTTTTGAATATGAGGCTTTAAGTTGCTCATGTGACTTGGTGAGTTTGATGAGCTCACCCTTTATGACCCTAGAGCCATTTTTGAGGTGCTCAAAATCCTCAACAAGTTTAGCATAAGCAACTTCAAGTTCATCATATTTAATCTTGAAGGAGTTAGCCACCGCAAGTTCTCTATCATGGTATTCCTTTACTCTAGATAATTCTAGAGTAAAAGTCTCCTCAAGAGATTCTTTGGTGGTTTGTTCTTTTTCAAGGGAGTCCTTTACTTGAGCAAGTTCATTAGCATATTCATGCTCACGTGCAAACTTTTCATCAATTATATTTTCTTGCTCCTCGATAAGATCATTGCCTTCTATAACATAATTCAAGATTTCAAGAAGGTTGGAGGAAGCAAGTTTATTTTTATAGAGAGCACTATAGACAACCTCTCCCATTTTCTTAATAGAGGTAATATCATACTTACCTCTATAATCATCATTATCATTCTCAACCTCATCATCATCATCATGAGATACAATGGGATCCAAAGAGGTTACCTTTGTTCCCTTAGCCATAAGGCACATGTGAGAACCAGAAGAAGGTGATGATGAGATTGCACTTGTAGCTCTCTTCAAGACCTTGTCTTGGCCCATAGAATCTTCATTTTCCTCTACATGGTTAGCAACACAAGCACTAGAGGAAATAGAAGCATTTTTATCATGGCAACAAGACAACATGAGCATATCATCATGAGATTTATTTAAGTCATTTCTACATGATATGCAAGGACTATTAACACAAGCATGTGAGGAATTTTGAGTGCTAGAAGTGTTAATGTCCAAAGATAGATCATTGCAACTAGATAGATATGAGGGATTGCAAATAGTGAACACACTATCCATATTGCAATTTCTATCACCACTCACCATATCATTAACTTGTGAAAAGTCACATGTTGGTGAAGTGGTAGAGGATGAGAACTCATCTCGACCGGAAGTGGAAGCAACACAATCATCCGCAATAATGTTGGACACAACATATTTATCTTGAAGTTTTGTCCATAACTCATGAGCGCTCCAAAAAGGAATGATTGAAGATGTAACTACATAGCTCAAAGCATTAACAAGCACATTAGAAGCTTGAGCATCGAGATATAAGTTTTTCTCATCCTCACAAGATAGATTTTTGAAATCCATAGGAGGAGAAAAACCTATATCTACAATATGCTCCAAATTTGGGTCCATGTCCTGAAAATGAATGAGCATGCGATTTTTCCATATATCATAATTTGTGCCATCGAATATGAACATGTCATTGTGCACTAATCCTCTAGCCGACATCTTTACTCTCAAGGCGGTGAAGCCTAGAATGAGAGTCCGTGCTCTGATACCAATTGAAAGGATACGGATGTCGCCTAGAGGGGGGGGGGTGAATAGGCGATTAAAACTTTTCCTAGAGTGGCTCAACAAAGGCGGAATTAAACTAGTGTTTACTTTGTAAAGCACAACCTAGAAACAACTAAGGTTTACCTATGTGCACCAACAACTTATGCTAAGCAATACAAGCAACAAAGTGATAGCAAGATATATATTACTTCAAGCACGAAGTCTATCACAATGTAAAGTGCATAAGTAAAGAGCTCGGGTATAGAGATAACCGAGGCACGCGGGGACACCGATTTTACCGAGTTCCTCCCAACATGGAGTACGTCTCGTTTGGAGAGGGGATGGTATCAAACCACCAACGCCACAAAAGGCCTCCCTTATTCTCCGGTGAATCTCACCCCAATGGGATCGATCCACGCTTCCACTATCGGTGCACTTGTCGGTGGCAACCGGAACCTCTCACAAGGTTGGGGCACAACTCCACAACTTAATTGGAGGCTCCCAACAAACGCCACAAAAGGCCTCAACAAATGCCACCAAGGCCACAATGCCACCAAGGCCAAAAAACCGTCTATGGAACCCAAGAGGGACAAGCTCCAATGAGCAATTCAAACCAAATCCTCCGAGGAGAACTCAAACCGATGCACCAAATGCAAATGGCAAGAAAACCACAAAGGTGTTCAAATCCTTCTCTCCCAAATTCCACCAAAGCTACAAAAGCTTATGGGGGAATAAGAGAGGAAGAACAATGGAGGAAATCCACAAAAGACTCCAATATCTAGATCCCAATATGTTCCCCTCACTCAAAGGAGAGATTGATTGGTGGGATTGTAGATCTAGATATCCTCTTTCAAATCCCTCAAGAATATGCAAGAATCATTGGAGGGATTGAGAGAAAGCAAGCTCAAGAAGGTCAAAAATGGAGGGGAAAACTTGCAAGAAAGGTTGAGGAACCATTGGGGAAGAAGGCCCCTTATATAGGTCCCTCCAAAATCCAACCGTTAGCCAAAACGCGATTCGGTACTACGGACTTTTCCCAGTACTACGGACTTTCCGCACTACCGGACATTTCCTGGGGTTCTGGGACTCCAACGCATTTTCTCTCTGCTCCCGGTACCAAAAAGCGGTTACCGGACCCGGTACTACGGATCCTGGTCCGTACTACCGTCATCACAGTAATCGAAAACCATAACTTTTGCATCCGGACTCCGATTTCGATGATCTTGGGCTCGTTTCGAAGAGGACAACAACCTCTATAAGATCATGCAAAGAAACATCATATTCCAGCAAGGGAGAATAGATCCAAATGACGAAGTAAAAAACCTTCTACCGCGCTAGGTACTAAAATGCGGTACTCTGGCTTTTGGTACCTAGGCGATAAGGCTTTGGAAACTTGTTAAAAACCTTCTGCCGTGCTAGGTACTAAAATGCGGTACTAACGCATTTTGGTACCTAGGAGGGCAGTTTCATTTGGCAACTTTCCAAAACCTACTGCCGCGCCAGGTACCAAAATGCGGTACTACCGCATTTTGGTACCTAGGAAAATTCAAACCTCTATAACTTTTGATTGGTAACTCCGATCGACCCGATTCCAATAGCGTTGGAAAAAGGACTACATGGGCTACCCTATGAAAGGTGAAAATATTGGTTATCACCAAGTGAGAATGTATCATGTATGATAATGTGAGATACCTCACTTGGTGAGAAACCGAAAAGCTGCCAAGATCAAAATCGCAACAAGATACAAACGGAAGATCCGATTTTGATGAACAAGAGCTTATTATGGAGATTACCACAATCTCTATATCATCACATGGATAAGACCAAATAACAACCAAATATGATGATGCAAGTATGCAAAGGTTTGAGCTCTCTCCGAACGATGTGACCGAATTACTCATATGAGAGCCTCTCTTGATAGTACGGTTATCTATCCTAAACCCGGTCTCACACACGCGACGTGAGACCGGCAAAAGAGAAAACCTATCAAGATTATACCTTTGCCTTAAGCATTCCACTTGATCTTGATGTAGACGATCTTGCCCTTCTCAAGATGGAACGCCCTCCTTAATTCCTCATTATCGACCTCGCATATTGAGCTTGCCCAACATATCTTCTTTGCATTTCATCGACCTTGAAGCCAATACATGATCCAAGCGATGCCAATGGATAAATCCTACAAGTATAACTTAATACACACATTAGTCCATAAAGATTATCATTAATTACCAAAACCACACATGGGGGCCCAACATGTTCTTTCACCAGTGCATAAAAATATGCGTCAAAGGCAAACTCATAAACGGCTTCAACTGGATTTGGTTGAGCATATATGGGCTCGTACGGGAAATCTCAATGGTTAATCCTCTATTTGTTCTGTGTAATTTAATTAATGGTTTGGTTATTTTTCATCGAACCATGTGAGACTGAACTATCTATATGTAAGCACTATTTCAATTTGATTAGCTAGTCTAGTTTATTTGTATCCTAAAAATTAATTATATGACAATATTTTTAAACATATGAATCTCTGGCCAGTCCTGGCCAAACGCGGACAAATGGATCGCGCGGCGCGGCTGGCTAGACAGGCTGGAATTTCTACCCATACTGACCGGGGACCGATCCAAACGGACAACAAACGGACAATTTGAGATGACCATTTAGGTGGCTCCGGTGGAGATGCCCTTAGGGCATGCACAATGCACTGTAGACGCTATGATTTTATTCCCACCTGATCGGTAGTTGAAACGGAGGATCCCGGATCAAGGCGCCTGGTTACACGAGTTGCGCCAAAGACTTCGCTAAATCGAAACGAGCATGTTAGAAAATTAAGCGTCGGATTCTTGAGATTGCGTTGAAGCAGTGGACACTTTGTGAGACGCTGGGAATTTTGTTCTTCCTCTTAGGGCATCTCCATCAGCCCGACGCATTCCGTCCGAGCGTGTTTGAAACGGTCCGCGCGGATATACGGGGCGTGCACGGCGTCTCAGCGGGCGGATCCATCCGGATAAACGCGTTCGACTTGACCCAGCCATGCATCTAACCTGGGGCTCGGTTGCGTCGTCCGGACGCGCGCGGACAGCGCGGGGACTCGTTCACTGGCCCACCCGTCAGCCACCGCTTACCGGCGGTATTGATTTCGACGGTTGGCGGCACCGATTCAGACACAGCCGCGGCACCGATTCAGAGATGCTGCGCGGAAGGCTGACCGACGGCAGCCTGCGCGCATCAATGACGATGAGACGACACGCTGACCCACTGGGCGCCGCCTATGTTCCCACACCGGCATTGATAGCGAAGGAGCGGGAAGCTGCGCACGTTCACGTGCGGTTAGGATATTTAACCCTGCAGCCGTCGATGCTGTCATCCTCACCTCTCACCATTGCAAAACTTAGCCGCCGCCACCACCACCACCGACGATGAAGACCCCTCGTGGCTGAAGCGGAGCAAGAACGACCACGAAGCGTCTGGCAGCCAGCGTGCTCGGCTTTCGTCCTTCCTCCGCGGGACGTCCTTGCCGCCTCCGCCGTGGCCAGAGGAGTTCCGAAGCCAGCCCGTGGGGGACTACCCGCCACCGCGGGAACGCCATACCCGACGGTACTAGCGTGTCGAAGTGCGGCGCTGTGGAGGAGGGTCGCAGATCAAAGATAGGATGTCTCCCCCACCGGTGCACCTCAACCGGATCGAGTCCCGGTGCGCCATCGCCAGGGGCAGGCGGAGGCTGGCGGAGATCCGCCTGTGGATTAGCAACCTCTCGCCAGTCCAACGGTGGGGGAGGGGCTACCACTCCGAGGCGTACTGGGTACAGTTCCTCGAGTGGGAGCACAAGGCGCGGCGCACGACCACCAGCCGCCGCGACCTGCAGTCGTGGGATGTCTATACTGTCCCCGACATCGACTCGGACGACGAGGGCCCCCACAACCACTCTGATGCCGACCTCGGCAGCGAGGATGGCAACGACGATGACAACGATGACGACATCATCGTCGTCAAACAGTAGGCGGCGAACGTCGCCGCCGCGAACCTGCCCCCGGAGTACCGCGAGGTGCTGGCGCGGGGCTACGACGAGGATGCCCTAACCGAGCAGGCCATTGTGGCTAGCGCGCGAGGAGGACACCCAGTGGCGCGACTACGAGGAGGCCCTCCACCTCAACCGCATGGTGGCGCAGACGAACGCCCAGCTGCCTCCACCGTCGCCGCTGCCGGGTTAGGCGTCTGCGATCGCGCCGGAGGTGGGGATGGAGCTGGTGCACCTCCAATACGGTTGGGAGCCTGTGGCATCCCGCAAAACCACTACTAGAAAATCGCGTTGTGTTTGTGCATTGCATCGCCATCATCATGCATTGTTTGTCGGAAACTATTTCGAAACGCCTAGTTTTGTTTTCTAAAATGCCCCGTCTTGTTTTCAAATTCAAACCCGGGTCTCCGGATTATTTTGTTTGTCTGCTATCGGTTTGCAAAATATTTAATTATTTTTAGGGGGCAGCCAACCGGGCCGATCCGACCGAGTCGGCCACCCCCAGAATAAAACGGTCCACCCCAAAATCCCTAATCTACCCAATCCTACTCTACCCACCAATCACAGCTCGCCACCTCACCCCTGGACCCAATCCCCACCCACCTTGCCACCTCATCAATCCACCCTGCAGCACCCCACTCCTTCTCTCACCCCAGTCCCACCTACCCCCTCTCTCTCTCCCCGACAGCCTGGCCCCACCCCAGGCCCCACTCCCTTCGCCACTTGACCTCCTCCTCCCCTGCCTCCTGGTCAAACCCTCACGCTTTGGCCCACATGCACGCCACGCGCGCTGGCCCCACCCCGACAGACCCCTCTGGCCCACCACTCACCCCCCCCGCGCGGCCCACCCCTGGCCCCGCGCCACCAACCCCGCCTCCCTGACCCTCTCCCGTTCCCAACCCGTCCTCTCACTCGCGCCCTCTTCTCCTTCCCGTCATGGCCTGAATCCCCCCTCGCCGCCCCTCCACGACCTAGCCCCCGCCCTTCTCCCTCCTTCCGCCGCTTCCCATCCTCTCGTGTCGGCCGCCATCGGCCTCCTCGCCGACGCCCTCGCCTCCGTCTTCCGCATGGCGACCACCGCCAGGCGCTCTGCCAGCGCCTCCCGGAGTTCCTCCGCCGTCGTCGAGAGACCTCGCCGAAGCTCCGACCGCCTCCGCCTCGACGCCCTTCCTCGCCATCCCTCGCCCGGCCCGCGCCTCCGCCTCGCCGGACTTCTCCTCTCGCCCGGGCGCCTGCCGCCCTCGTTGCCCGCCTGCCGCTCTCTCGTTGGCCTCCGCGCCAGTGACGCCTCGGCCGCCTCCGTCGCCAAGGCCGCACCTCTGCCTCTGCCTATCGGCGTGCGGCCTCCCTCTGCCTCAACCGTCGATCGTAGGCTCTCACCTCGCCGACAGAGGCTCCTACCGCTGTGGCCTTGCTTCGGCCCACTGCCGTCTGCCTTGCGTCTCCTTCGTGCGCCCTGAACACCTGTTGCTAGTTCTGGTGCCAATGTGTTTTTCCTCTGTTGTGGGATCTGGCGAATCATGTTGTGTGTGTATGGTCTTACACCCGTTCGTGGCTTTTTGGTTCCAGAAGTGTTGATGCTGCTAATCTGACAGTATAGTGGTGACATGGTGTTGGTATGTTGCCCACATCGTGATGTCTCAAGATCTTCCTGAGACCATCGACAAGTAAAGACGAACCCCGAGCTCTCCTTCATGGAAAACATGATCGCCCACACGAACCCTAGCGCTTGCTCCCGGAACTCGAAGACCGAACACGACGTTCTCTCCCTCATGGATCCGAAGACCGATCTTCAAACCCTCCGAAGCCGCCAAGATCGTCGTGGAACGACAAGCACTTCACCCCGGACACCGAGACCTGAACGACAAGTTCTTCTTCCCGACGCCAAGACCGATCACGAGGACACGACAAGATTTTCGCGACGACAAGATCGACACCGGCGAGTCCGATGTACCCGACGCCGAACCAAATCCTTCTTGGCGGATGCGCCAAGATCTACCTCAGATCCGAGAACGCTCCCGCCAAGACCGAACCCCAGATCCGAACCCGGAGACCGACCCCGAACCCCTCCGGAACACCAAGATCACCGAACCCTAATGTGTGAACCTTTTCCCGAGCCCCTATTTTATAAATGCTAAATATAAAACCTATTGCATAATAATCATTCATCTCGCATGCATATTGTCATGTGGTTTGGGGGCCTTATGCCGATTCACCATATACTTAAATATGGGACCCATATGCGGGCAAATCTAGTCTTATATTGGCCTCATTTAAATTTGTGTAGCGAACCGATACTATGTTTTGCCATGTTAAGACAACATTTAAATTGTGGGGGTTCTAAATAACTTGAACCGTTTAATTAATTGTCGGGACCCCGGTTCCGCTTAATCTGGCCTAATTGCATCGCACTTCTGCCATGTCATACATCATACATGCATCATGCCGATCTTCTGCCGTTGTATTAAATAGTGCATCCGGTGTTTCTTCTAGTGTTTTGCTTCTTCGCGGATAAGGCCGTTGAGTTGATGTGAGCTTCGCCCCGATCTTCGGATGAACCTTCGACAATGTTTTCAGGCGAGCATCTTCCCCTTTCTACCTATCTTACTTTTATAGTATTTATTCCCTCCTGTTGATCTATTGCTATCTGTGTTGCGATGCTCTAGTTTTCGTACCCGTGTTATCCCTTGCAGCCTTATATTGCCTTGGACACATCCTATTACCTGTTGTTTGGTAGATAGCTGGACTTGCGCGTCGTAGTCGCTTGCTCAACTGCTGTTGCGTGTCGCCAAGTACCACAATTGTTGGAGTATTTGCCGCATGTTTGATGTTGGAAATGATCATGGCTTTACTTATCGTTCACTTTAATTCCTGTTTAACAACTAAAATTGAAGTAAGTAAGCAGAGGCACAGGTGGGCAATAGATGTTATTTGGTTGTTAACCGTCCACTTGTGTCCCGTAGGACCCCGAGTGCTTGATACTTGTTCCTTGTTTTATCGCGCTATCCACATCCGGGAGGATTATGGGACCCCCCTGAGCCAGAGCTTGATTCAGTCTTATTTCTTGGGGACACAAACTAGTTTGAGGTTTTATTTACTATCCCGTACTTATGCCATGCTACTGCTTTATTTACGATTGTGCGAGGAGCACCTTTGTCTTTGTTAGGATCGTGGCACGATTCCACGGTGTCGACAAGCCCAGTTTTGGGTTCCGATCGTTCTGGCCGTCCCCACAACCTTGAGTCCGTCTCGGAGCCGGCCGGCTTCGTTGCGGGTCTACTTTAAGGGGTGGCCCCCTGAAATATTTCTGAATCCTGTGATTGCTTTGTCGTGAAAGCCTCGTTGGGTTTTGATTTGGTTTTTCCGAGGTTGATCGAGTGTGTGTTGCTATTGGTGCACCCCGGCCGGGTAAAACTTTCTGAAAGCCGTGTCCGCGGTTATGGACGACTTGGAGCACAGTATCTCGATCATAGACAACTATAACTAAAGTAGTGCTATAAATTTGACTTTATAATGACTAGTAATCAGCTTCACTATAATGGAATGGCTAAATAAAACTGCCAACAATTGCTTGTTTGGGTTGTCGCTTGCGACCATTGTATCTGACTAGTAAGTATTGCAACTACAACGGAATGGCTAAATAAAAGTACCAACAACTGCTGGGTTTTTGGGTTAACTCATGCCAATTGTATCTGACTAGTAAGTGCCGCAACTACAACGGAATGGTTGAATAAAAGTGCCCACTGCTTAATTTATCAGGATGACTATCTACATTTGACTAGTAATTGATGCAACGATAACTGAATAAGTAAAACTACCAACTGTGTGAGTTCCTCGGTTGACTTCCTCGTTTGGTCTCGAGGGGGAAACACCAGGATGGGTATGTTTGGTGGTAGAATCAGGTTGGTTCCGAATAGGTCTTTCTTATCCCTCTCTGATAGCCGCCAGTTGTATCGAGTCTCTATAGGTTGTTTAGTGCATGCTGCCGCTGCCGCTTCAGTCCACCATACCTATGTAGGCGAGGACCGCCGAATTCTAGCCTCGTCGTGTACTGGCCTCAGTACTGACGCTCCTATTTTTCCTTTGCCCTTTTGTCGGCACCCCTTTTGTTAAGCAGGTTTCGACGTCGTTAGCAGGGTTACCGTTCCGGCTTGGCCTGGGCAGGGTTATGGACGCCATTGGTTATTCTTCAGGGCTCTTAGCCCCATTTGCATCTTGTCCGTAGCTGGACGCTCTATCGTTTTCAAGGTGATTTGGATCTTTGTTCTGTATATCTCTATTCTTGACTCAAGGAGTCGTGTTGTATATGTATCTGTTCTGTGTGTCCCATCGAGGACTGTTGTGTAATGTTATTACTTCGTTTTCCACCCGCACGAAAGTGCCTGGTGAGCACCTTTGAATCGTTTCTATGCGAGTTTGGCGGGAAGCGCTAAAACTTGCATAGGGTCGATTCTGAGGGTGTTACAGAGTGGTATCAGAGCCCAGCAGTTGCGATACCCCACAAGTCCAGCCTGTAGGATAACCTAGCTAACGGCCGAAGTAGAGTGTCAAAAACTATTTTGCAAACTCGGTTGGATAGTTCTGATTAGGTCTGATTTTACTCCTTACCCCTCTGCTGCTCTCCTCTCACCTCTGCGTGTTTTGAATCCGCTCTCTTCTCTCTCTTCGTGTCCAGGATTTCTCGTGGTTGGGTTCCGTCGTACCTTCAGGGTTTCGCTTCCTCCTTTGATAACGGTGTTCTACCATCCGGTGTTCATGCTGCATGAGGAATCCGTCTACTGTGGTACCATTCGTTGTTCCTTGTTTGTGCCTTCCGGTGTTTTCCGACACGACGACATCATCTACGCCAGATCCGATGCAGAGTCTGCATCACTCCTTTGTTTCCGAACCTCGCTTGTCGAGATCTACAATCTGAATCCCGAGAGTTGGTTGCATAATCCACCTATTCGTGTGCAGAGTAATGGTTTGGGTGCGCGATGGACTGATCACCATCCGACTACTCTTACCATTCGCTCTTGTACATCGAATCAGTGGATCCAGCAATTTTACTCTGTCCACGGAAGCTAGAGGTGGCTTTATTTGTTGATACCCTACCTTCGACCTTTTGTTCCCGGAGTGTTCCCTCGACGATCACGGACAACGACCTCTTGTTACTGGTGTCGCGAAGATCTACACGAAGGGAGAAGACGTAGATCGCCGACCTTCCTTCCGGTACCATGAGGCGGATCTCGAGGGCGAGATCCATTGTTAGTGGTGTCGAATTGTGGCATCCCGCAAAACCACTACTAGAAAATCGCGTTGTGTTTGTGCATTGCATCGCCATCATCATGCATTGTTTGTCGGAAACTATTTCGAAACGCCTAGTTTTGTTTTCTAAAACGCACCGTCTTGTTTTCAAATTCAAACCCGGGTCTCCGGATTATTTTGTTTGTCTGCTATCGGTTTGCGAAAAGCCGGTTTTAATTAAACAAAATATTTAATTATTTTTAGGGGGCAGCCAACCGGGCCGATCCGACCCAGTCGGCCACCCCCAGAATAAAACGGTCCACCCCAAAATCCCTAATCTACCCAATCCTACTCTACCCACCAATCACAGCTCGCCACCTCACCCCTGGACCCAATCCCCACCCACCTTGCCACCTCATCAATCCACCCTGCAGCACCCCACTCCTTCTCTCACCCCAGTCCCACCTACCCCCTCTCTCTCTCCCTCACCGACAGCCTGGCCCCACCCCAGGCCCCACTCCCGCCTGACCCCGCCAGCCCCACTCCCTCCCCACCTGCCTCCCCTGGTCAAACCCTCCCCACCCGCGCCTGGCCCACACGCACGCCACGGCAGCCCCCAGCAGACCCCTCACCACCACCCACCCCGCTGCCCACCCCGGCCCACCAACCCCGCCTCCTCGACCCTCTCCGTTCCCAACCGCGTCCTCTCCCCACTCGCGCCCTCTGCTCCCCCCGTTCCGTCATGGCCTGATCCTCCTCTGGCGCGCCCCTCCGACCTAGCCCCGCCCTTCTCCTCCTTCCGCCCGCCCCATCCTCCAGCGTCAGCGCCACCATCGGCCTCCTCGCCCGGCCGCTCGCCCTCCGCCTTCACGGCGACCACGCCAGCCGCGGCTCGCCAGCGCCTCCCGAGTTCCTCCGCCATCGTCGGCAGGCCGACCTCGCCGCCGAGCTCCGACCGCCTCCGCCTCGACGCCCTTCCTCGCCATCCCTCGCCGGCCCGCGCGCCTCCGCCTCGCCGGACTTCTCCTCCTCGCCGCCAGGCGCCTCTGGCCGCCCTCGTTCGCCCCGCCTCTGCCCCGCTCTCTCCGTCGGCCCCTCCGCCCGACGCCTCGCCGCCCGCCTCCGTCGCCAGGCCGCACCTCTCTGCCTCGCTTATCGGTAGCGGCCTTCCTCTGCCTCAACCGTCGATCGCAGGCGCTCACCTCGCCGACAGAGGCTCCTACCGCTGTGGCCTTGCTTCGGCCCACTGCCGTCTGCCTTGCGTCTCCTTCGTGCGCCCCTGGACACCTGTTGCTAGTTCTGGTGCCAGTGTGTTTTTCCTCTGTTGTGGGATCTGGCGAATCATGTTGTGTGTGTATGGTCTTACACCCGTTCGTGGCTTTTCGGTTCCAGAAGTGTTGATGCTGCTAATCTGACAGTATAGTGGTGACATGGTGTTGGTATGTTGCCCACATCGTGATGTCTCAAGATCTTCCTGAGACCATCGATAAGTAAAGACGAACCCCGAGCTCTCCTTCATGGACAACATGATCGCCCACACGAACCCTAGCGCTTGCTCCCGGAACTCGAAGACCGAACACGACGTTCTCTCCCTCATGGATCCGAAGACCGATCTTCAAACCCTCCAAAGCCGCCAAGATCGTCGTGGGACGACAAGCACTTCACCCCGGACACCGAGACCTGAACGACAAGTTCTTCTTCCCGAACGCCAAGACCGACCCGATACGAGGACACGACAAGATTTTCGCGACGACAAGATCGACACCGACAGGGCGAGTCCGATGTACCCCTGACGCCGAACCAAATCCTTCTTCGCGGATGCGCCAAGATCTACCCTGTATCCGAGAACGCTCCCGCCAAGACCGAACCCCAGATCCGAACCCGGAGACCGACCCCGAACCCCTCCGGAACACCAAGATCGCCGAACCCTAATGTGTGAACCTTTTCCCGAGCCCCTATTTTATAAATGCTAAATATAAAACCTGTTGCATAATAATCATTCATCTCGCATGCATATTGTCATGTGGTTTGGGGGCCTTATGCCGATTCACCATATACTTAAATATGGGACCCATATGCGGGCAAATCTAGTCTTATATTGGCCTCATTTAAATTTGTGTAGCGAACCGATACTATGTTTTGCCATGTTAAGACAACATTTAAATTGCGGGGGTTCTAAATAACTTGAACCGTTTAATTAATTGTCGGGACCCCGGTTCCGCTTAATCTGGCCTAATTGCATCGCACTTCTGCCATGTCATACATCATACATGCATCATGCCGATCTTCTGCCATTGTATTAAATAGTGCATCCGGTGTTTCTTCTAGTGTTTTGCTTCTTCGCGGATAAGGCCGTTGAGTTGATGCGAGCTTCGCCCCGATCTTCGGATGAACCTTCGACAATGTTTTCAGGCGAGCATCTTCCCCTTTCTACCTATCTTACTTTTATAGTATTTATTCCCAGGGACGGAGCTGCCTTAGAGGGGCTGGGGTCAGCTGACCCCAGTGAGAAACACCAAAACCTTCATTAATTAGCACTATCTAATGATTACTTAGAGAAGATAACCCCAGTCAAATAAAGGGAATATAAGCATGACCCCAGTGGCATTTTTTCCTAGCTTCGTCACTGTTTATTCCCTCCTGTTGATCTATTGCTATCTGTGTTGCGATGCTCTAGTTTTCGTACCCGTGTTATCCCTTGCAGCCTTATATTGCCTTGGACACATCCTATTACCTGTTGTTTGGTAGATAGCTGGACTTGCGCGTCGTAGTCGCTTGCTCAAGTGCTGTTGCGTGTCACCAAGTACCACAGTTGTTGGAGTATTTGCCGCATGTTTGATGTTGGAAATGATCATGGCTTTACTTATCGTTCACTTTAATTCTTGTTTAACAACTAAAATTGAAGTAAGTAAGCAGAGGCACAGGTGGGCAATAGATGTTATTTGGTTGTTAACCGTCCACTTGTGTCCCGTAGGACCCCGAGTGCTTGATACCTGTTCCTTGTTTTATCGCGCTATCCATATCCGGGAGGATTATGGGACCCCCCTGAGCCAGAGCTTTATTCAGTCTTATTTCTTGGGGCCATAAACTAATTTGAGGTTTTATTTACTATCCCGTACTTATGCCATGCTACTGCTTTATTTACGATTATGCGAGGAGCACACTGTACTGTTTAGGATCGTGGTACGATTCCGCGGTGTCGACAAGCCCAGTTTTGGGTTCCCAGTCGTTCACAGCCGTCCCCACAACCTTGAGTCCGTCTCGGAGCCGGCCGGCTTCGTTGCGGGTCTACTTTAAGGGATGGCCCCCTGAAATATTTCTGAATCCTGTGATTGCTTTGTCTTGAAAGCCTTGTTGGGTTTTGATGTGGTTTTTCCGAGGTTGATCGAGTGTGTGTTGCTATTGGTGCACCCCGGCCGGGTAAAACTTTCTGAAAGCCGTGTCCGCGGTTATGGACGACTTGGAGCACAGTATCTCGATCATAGACAACTATAACTAAAGTAGTGCTATAAATTTGACTTTATAACGACTAGTAATCAGCTTCACTATAATGGAATGGCTAAATAAAACTGCCAACAATTGCTTGTTTGGGTTGTCGCTTGCGACCATTGTATCTGACTAGTAAGTATTGCAACTACAACGGAATGACTAAATAAAAGTACCAACAACTTCTGGGTTTTTGGGTTAACTCATGCCAATTGTATCTGACTAGTAAGTGCCGCAACTACAACGGAATGGTTGAATAAAAGTGCCCACTGCTTAATTTATCAGGATGACTATCTACATTTGACTAGTAATTGCTGCAACGATAACTGAATAAGTAAAACTGCCAACTGTGTGAGTTCCTCGGTTGACTTCCTCGTTTGGTCTCGAGGGGGAAACACCAGGATGGGTATGTTTGGTGGTAGAATCAGGTTGGTTCCGAATAGGTCTTTCTTATCCCTCTCTGATAGCCGCCAGTTGTATCGAGTCTCTATAGGTTGTTTAGTGCATGCTGCCACTTTAGTCCAACATACCTATGTAGGCGAGGACCGCCGAATTCTAGCCTCGCCGTGTACTGGCCTCAGTACTGACGCTCCTCTTTTTCCTTTGCCCTTTTGTCGGCACCCCTTTTGTTAAGGTGTTTCACGTCGTTAGCGGTTACCCTTCCGGCTTGGCTCGCAGGGTTATGGACGCCATTGGTTATTCTTCAGGGCTCTTAGCCCCATTTGCATCTTGTCCGTAGCTGGACGCTCTATCGTTTTCAAGGTGATTTGGATCTTTGTTCTGTATATCTGTATTCTTGACTCAAGGAGTCGTGTTGTATATGTATCTGTTCTGTGGGTCCCATCGAGGACTGTTGTGTAATGTTATTACTTCGTTTTTCACCCGCACGAAAGTGCCTGGTGGACACCTTTGAATAGTTTCTGTGCGAGTTTGGCGGGAAGCGCTAAAACTTGCATAGGGTCGATTCTGAGGGTGTTACAGAGCCGTGGCCTGGGCAGGTGGTCAACCCGCCTGCTCCCGCTCCGGCCCTGTCGCCGTCCAACCTCTGGACGCCGCCGGAGTACATCGACCTTGACCCGTAGATGGATGAGGCGGCGCCGGCGTGCGAAGATCAGTACCTAGGGCTAGTAGTTTAAATTAGGTTTTTTATATTTTGAATGTAAATTAAGTTCGAACTTTGCTATTTTTATGCTGTGAACTGTTTGTGTTTGAATTTTCAAAAAAAAAAAACCACAGCCAGGGCGGAAAAATCCAGACAGACCGGACCCCCTCCTCAAATCGATCGCGGTCCGATCCAAACAGACCGTTTGAGGTGATCAGATGAATCGGTCATGTGAAGATGCCCTTATGCGCCTGAACGAGCGCTAGCTTTGTACATGGTCTTAGAAGACTGCCACACGGCAACGCCTAAAGATAGATTGTCCGTATTGTCTTTTTAGGGACTGTTTGGTTGTGCTTATTTATGGATTTTTGATTTTGGTTATAAGCCACAAAAGCATCTAAATATGTGCTTTTCATTTTGGCTTTTGGCTAGGCAAGGGTGCTTTTGTGACTTATAAACTAAACTCCAAAAGCTAGATTTTAGCCCAACCAAACATACCCTTAGTTTTTCAGTGTTCTATTTGCAGATAAGACAATTTTATTCCTGTTATGTAATGTGGTTTGAGCGGGACTTTGAGGATAATGTGCTTCTATCCGTGCTAAAGTGATATCTTAATTTTGTTTAGATATACTTTGTACGTATTTTAGTGTATATTTAATCAGTTTTGCTAAGTTGCAGCTAGATGTGACATAGGCTAGGTCACAGTCATATCTTGGACCGTTTGATTTGCCGCCACGTTAAGATTTCGTGATAGTCTTTTTTTGCCCACATTGTTTCGCGCGTGTTATTAGGCTGCATCATGTATGGGTTGTCAGGCCATGTTGGCTCTCACCCGAGGTAGCTGGCTGCGCTTTTTTTACTTCCTGTTATTAATTTTGTTTGTTGTTTATCTTTTTCTCGTTCGCTCGTGCCTATTATTTGGTACTCCTATTTATCAGGGTCGTGTCACGCGTAGCTTGCTTAATTAGTACCAAAATATGACTACTATATATTGGTTGTCCATAAATATTGAATGGATGTAGAAATATTCTAAAATTTTCAAGTGTGAAATATTTTTCTTTGTACTCTCCCGATCCATATTAGTTGACTCAAGTTTTTCTAAATTTATATGTATCTATTTAAATATCTAGTTAAATGTATCCGTATCTAGACAAAGTTAAGTCAACTAATATGGGTTAGAAGGAGTAGTTGATTTTTTTGACTAACCATTTTTACATTCACTTCTTCAAGAAATATTAGCTAGCCTACCTATGATCCGTTCAATCTGCCCAGCGTTGTGATTGGCGCCTAAGCGTACTATGCATTTCGTTGTGTTGTCATGCGTCGCCCATACAGCCGCAGCGTGTTGTCCGGTGTGAACTCTAGCTTCACATCGTGGCCCTTTTTCATGTCACGGCCTTTTTTTTGGCTGTTTTTGTTTGGGTCGTGTACTTGCCTACCTTGGTCTTTTTTATTTGTTTGTCTTCTACGCCCGGCTCTTGTTTTTGTCTTTTATTGCTACTACTATGTATTTGTGGGTTCGATCTCGTGGTAAATGGCTTCCATTTTTTTTTTGAGCGGAAAGCAATGAAAGCCATTAATAGGCTATTAAAAATAGTCCGTGGTTGTGGCTTTTTTGAATTATCTAGCATAGTTGTTCATATGATTGTTTTTTTTGCTGCTATTTATTTTTACATGTTTCTACGAAACCATTCTTGCGCAAGATATGAGTTTTGCCTAGGTTTCAGTTTATTTTGGCCCGGAGATGTGTTGGTCTAGTCTTTCTTGCCATTGTGGGTTGTTGAGTGGGTCTTGGCATATTTTTGTCCTCCCTTGTATTCCGATGAGTGGGTCGTTACCACGTTATTATATCTCCCCCGATGTTGACATCTTTTATTCAGAGTGGCGGAGATCGGCCGAGAGCGATCGAGACGGGTGTCGGGGGTCGTTGATCTGAGAGCACCGGAGCTCCGCTAATTCGTGTCGTATGTGGTACCATCATTCTTGTAATATTGAAGATAGGAGAAGAGCTTTGTACGAGTTATCACTTCTTTTTTCAGTGTTTTTGTATTTTAATTATATTGTAAGAGTCTTCGATTTTTGAGTTAATTATAAGTTTTTTCCTATGCCAGACAGCCTAATATTGATTGTATTAATTTCACAATAGATTTTTTCGAGGATTTTCAACCCCAGTTGCAACTAGCTTTATCAGCTACAACGGGGATTGTAACTGAGGATTAAAATATTATTTTTTCATGATCTCTTCTTACTATGAGTATTGAAATGTATTTTTATTTTTTCAAGGTCCTTCTTATTATGAGTTGCAACGGTACTTGTAACTAGTTTTCTCGGGGGAGTTGTAAGTAGACTAATGATTGTTACATGACCCTTCGTATTAGGAGTTGTAGCTAACTTGAAAATGACATTTAACAGAGTAGAAAATGATTGTTATTTTAGTTACAACTAGTGTTGTAACTGAGTATATTTTTAATTGCTAGTAAAATCATAACAGAGTTTTTTAGTTACATACTACCCCGTTACAATAGTTTGTGGATATGGTCTTTTATTTGGTAGTTGATTTTTTACTGTATCCATTCATTTTATAGTTGCTATTCATACAAAGAAGACGAAGAAGAAGCTTCATGTAATCAAGATGCCTTTGTCATCTCAAAACCATAACCTTTTGTTTGTTTCTTATTGTTAGGACGATATATTTTAGAAAAGAATACTTTTATAAATATCAGGGCAGTAGTTTTTTTAGTCCCTACGAATTTGCGATTGGACTCACAACTGGTTCATGATTATTATGAGATGCAATCGAAATTTTGTAACTGTTTTCATATTTCATATGATTTTTTGCAATTCGACTTTGCAATTTGAGTTGTTATCTGACTTTCTGCAGATTCTCCATGTTTCATATGAGCTGTAATTGAACTCACAACTAGTATATGTTTAATACGAGTTGCAACCGGACTCGTAACTACTCGTGTTTCCCTACAAGTTGCAACCAGAATTGCAACTAACTTGTTTTTTTCATAGGTATGGGTTGTAATCGGATTCGCAACTGGTCTATATTTCATATGAGTTTCGATCGGACTCGCAACTGGTCCATATATATATACATATCCTAAACCAACTAACATCTTTTTTTTTCAGATTTTTGGAGAGGACGATCGGTTTGTTTGCCGCTGACACGTGTCCCCTTGATATGTCTGTGTGTGTTTCCGTGTGCGTGTACCGATTTGTCCTGCTGTTGCATGTCCTGGCTGGCCCACACGTCATTGCCTTGGGGGGAAAATATCGCTCTTCTTGGTGTGTACTTAGCTATACTGTTTGCACTGGCTGGTGGGCATGGTCATAGATGCATGTGTGTCATTGATTAGGTGTCATCGATGTAATATTTTTTGCAGTTTGTTTTCTGTATTTTTGTATGATTGTTTTTCCTTGTCATCATAGCATTTGTTATCTTCTTTGTTTTATCATGTGTTTCTTGTCTTCATGCATCATGTTCTTTCTTGTTTTCACCGTTGTCTCATGTCTTTTTGCATGATTGTTTTTCCTTGTCATCATGGCATTTGTCATCTTGTTTTTTCATCATGTATTTCTTGTCTTCATGCATCATATCGTTTCCTTGTTTTCACCACTTCCCCTCTCTTGATTTTGCCGCTTGTAATTTTACTTTGCATGTCGGGACACGTGGTGGACAAAGGATCCATCTCCTCTCTTCTCTATCGTTGTCATCTCTTGATAGATTGACACGTCTAGACATGCAAATGAGTAGTTACACCTAGCGTGTTGGCTTGCATGTTTTCTTCCCTTTATCTCCCTACACGTACCATCTTTCTCGATCTTTATGGAAACCTTCCGTGTTTCTTTTGCTTCCTATTTATATTGGCCTCCAAACGAGAGACTAGCCATGAGACCATTTTTCTCTCCAACCACCATCCTAGGAGTCCATATGGGCGGAGCTCAAGCTCAGCTCCGGCATGGGCGCGCGAGAGAGCGGCGCCGCGGCTGGCTCGGTGGAGCCGGCACAAGCGATGACGTGCAGAGGAGGCCGGCGCGGGCGCAGCCCGATGAACGCGCCGACGAGGAGAGGCGCAACCTCGCGGCGGCGCTCGCGGCCAGGCGGAGGCACTGATGGTGCGGGAGGAGAGGCACGAGCGGAGGAGAGGCGCGGGAGGAGGAGGGTGCCAGAGCGGCGCGCGGGCGGCCGAGCCCGCCGGCGAGGAGGCGTGGACGCGGACATGGCTAGGGGAGCTCGGGCGGATGACGCGCGGCGCGGATATGTAGGGTCCGGGCGGAGGCGACGAGATGCGGCCGCAGGCGCGTTGGGGTGGCGCTGGCCCTATTGGACGTGCAAGAGAGGAGGCTGGACAGTCCGAAGCGAATGAAGAAGCCGGCCGCGGGTGGAGCTCACGGAGCGGGCGGCCAGCGGAGGAGAGGTGTCAAGACGCGCGCGGAGGAGAGACTCCCTCGCGAGTTGACGGCATTCTTCTCCATCCCAAGGAGGCGCAGATATGGGAGGAGCTGTTAGTATAATTCTGATCATATGGTTTGTTTCAGGTCGCGTATGTGTGTGTGGTAGTTAGCGAGAGTAGCGGGAGTGCTTGAGGTCGTGGCCGCCGGATGCCGGCGGCGGCGTGCGCGTGGCCTGGGCGTGTGGATCGTGCGAGGGACGTGTGCTACGCACCAGGTACCGGGTATAAATCCCATGTACTGCTCGCTGATCAGTTGAGCGACTGTGGTTTGAGCCAGCTGAAAAAAAGGGAAAAAAGGCCGTATGCGCGGCGAGGCGTTCGTCGCCAGAAAAACTTGAGCTTCTTCTACCTTTGTTTGAGCGAGAGAGAGAACCACAAAGGGGCTGCCCCTGTGGCAGCCCCAACAATTGGTATCAAAGCCACAAGGCGATGGCGGCCATGGCGCGCGACGAGTCTGCGGCGGACGCGGTCGTGGAGTGCGGTGAGTCCGCGGCAAGTACGGCGGACGCGGCTGCGGTGCGCTGGGTGCGTCCGGCGGGCGCCGCAGCTGGAGAGGTGCGGCATGACGGCCATGCATGGTGCGGTGGCCGTGGCGCAGTGGCCAGGAAACAGTGTTCGTCGCAGGCGTATGTCGTCACCGTACTCGAGTTTGATCGTCTACATCTTTCCAGTGTTCTCTATATCTTTTCGGTGTTCGTCTAAAGACAAGCCATTGAACATGCATTTTTTCTGTAAAGGTAGAAGTCGTTAGTCCCATTGCATGTTGATGTTGTGCCCACTTTAATTATGTATATACCAATTCTCTATCGATTCTTGGTTCCCCTTTATATTTTACTTTTTTAATTCTCTGCGCCTATATATGTATAACACCTGATCGATACGTGCTTCCATTCATATTCACATAGTCACAGTGCAATTTTTATATGCAATGCTCTCACCGATAAGTAGCCTTTCCCGCTACAGCGCCTCTGTTGTGCAATGAGCGTTGACAAAAGTCAAGGTTAGACCCTGGAAAAACTAGCTGTTTATTTCCCAAGACTTGTATGTCTCATGGGCAATTCTATGTCCATCTTAGGAGTGACATCAAGCGAAGGATTAATAATACTTACAAATTTACATTAGATGAAAATGGTGCAGCAACTACTGAAAGTACGAACATAATATGCCTGTGTGTCATTGCCAGCAACAGAGAGTATTTTCTTGTGGAGAGAATACAAGTACATGCGTACTTTGGTCCTTACCACATAATTTTTGTGGATTGTTTTTTTAGAACAGAATTACTAATGACTTCATAGGTTTATATAGTTGTCCTCCAAAATTTTCTGTAAGCCGATTGCTCTTATGTTTCTATACAGTTGTTTAATATTTCCAAATTTTGGTTTCGAGAACAGGCATGCATGGATTTCCGTGGTTCAATCGTAAATATGTAGAAGATCATGTTTATATGAACATATGGCAGAACTCAAATCTTGTCTTTCAGCGTCCAGGATATTAAGCAGACTGGTAAATTTTTTTATCTACATAGCCATCCAGATGAGAGGCAAGGATCAAGGAGAACAAAGATGGCAGGGATAACACAACTCACATGCACATCAGAGTGAATATTATGATGTCATTTTTGAACTGAGATCCACTGACTTTACTAAGTGAAGTCAACATGCAACTTTACCCCTGTGAGTGCCATCCGATTAAGATCCTATGCATAGGGTTCATTTAAAATTTAAACTTATATTTCAAACCGTTTAGAAAAAATTGAAAAAGATATCAGTGAATCACATGTCTTACATCAAGTATTCTAGAAAAGTTTCGCTTTATTTGGATAAATGGATTATAATTAAATAACATTTTATGATTTGAGCTAAAAACAAATAAATCTTAAACTGATAATCCAAATGAAATAAAAAATCCCAGAATACTCAATGCCACATATATGATTCACTGAAATATTTTCATTTTTTCCTGAACAGTTTGAAATATAAGTTTATATTTTAAATGAACCCCGTGCGTTGGATCTTGATCGGATGGCACTCACAAGGGTAAAGTTGCATGGTGACTTCACTTAGTAAAGTCACTGGATCTCAGTCCGTCATTTTTGCCTTTTACATATTAGTACTTGGGAGTTTTTCTTGAGAAATACCAATCCTTTCGGTTTGAATTGGTTTATTATGGCGTGTTGTAGATATGTCTCAATCAAGTTTTTATATGTTCACAATTTTATAGGCTGCTGATGATTCTGAGAACACTGATCATTTTAGTACCTATGCCTTCAGTAACCTGAGAAGAGGACTATTTTCTACATGAATATGAACACCGACGACACCAAGGGCGCGGCGTGCCGCCGCGCCGTCCCAGCTAGTATATATCCTAAACAAGAAAGCTTTTCTTTTTTCTCAGATTTTTGGGGTGGCCGTGTGATTTGTTTGGCAGCGACACGTGTCCTCATGCCGGGTCCGTGTGCGTTCCTGGGTGACTTGTAACGTTTCATCTTGGTGGGCCAGGCATACTTGCTGCTGATGTGTGTCCTTGTAGGGTTATGTGGTCCCCGCGTGTTATTCTCTTGAAAAAAAACGTTGGCTCCTCCTGGTATATTTTGGTGTGCCCTTATTGCTAGGATGTTATCATTGCATATTTATCTCTATGTGATCATTGCCCTTTTGTCATATATTATGTTATCATTGTCTATTTGTATCTACGTGATTATTGCCCTTTTGTCATATATTTTTTCACTTGTACTACACTCAAACTATCACACGTGCCTCCCTCTTCCAGCCACACCGCTTCAAAAAAAAATTCTCAGTTTACAGGTGTTGCATGGTGGGGTTTTACACCGCTTTGACTAGGTTTTGTATCTACACGTGTCCATTTAGCTGCTCTCGTGTCAAGCCCGTGGAGTATTCTAGAGACTTACCGGTCATCTATAAATATACTGCTACCGATTTGGTCCCTCTATATCCAGTCTTAGCTTTATATATTCATGTTTGGCTTGGTCCAACACGTGTGGAAAGCCCCTCCCATGGTGCCCAACACCATTCTCCTCGCCACCGTCGTCCGAGTCTTCCATGCTCCCGCCTGGAACCGTGGCCACGGCACAACCAACGAGCGAGGCGACTTCAGCGACACCTCGCGGCGGTGACATAGCAGGCAGTGTGATTGGCTCCATAGTCGGTTTCTTGATTTTGGCTGCGACTCTCATCCTTGACTGCCGAGAAGAACCGCCTGCCGCAGCCAGGACACCGTCACGGCGGAGGGAGGGTGCCCATGTCGTACGACCTCGAGGACCTGCTGCACGCGTCAGCCAAGGTTCTCGGTAAGGGTACGTACGGCGGCCAAGGCCGCGTCCGAGACCACGCCGGCCGTGGCGGTGAAGCGCCTACGTCGCTGCCGGAGCACGAGTTCCGGGACAAGATCACGGCGATCGGCAGGATGGACCACCTGAACGTCGTGCCCCTGCAGGCCTACTACTTCGGCAAGCACAAGCGGCTCATGGTGTAAGAGTTCGTCGCCACGAGCATCCTCTCATCCATGCTTCACCGTACTAACTGTTTTTGTCGTCCTTGTCGCACAGCCCCTCTTCTTCTACCTTGAGCCAATAATCCTCAGGTTCTCTTTGTTCTCATGTGAAATTTCTTCTCATGTTCGAATTGGGTAAAATTTCTGAACTGCTCAAAACAGTTCAGGCAACCCCGGCTCCGAGTGATCGCCGCTGAGCTGGGAGTCGAGGAGGCGCATCGCGCTGGACTCGGCGCACGGGCTGGAGTACATCCACGTGACGGGCTTCAAGGTGGCGCACATCAAGTCGTCCAACATACTCCTCGTTCGGTCTGTGGACGCGCAAGTGGCCGACCATGGCCTGGCGAGCATGGTCGCCGGCGCGCCGTCGATGCGCTTGGCGGGCTGCCGCACACCAGAGGTCGAGGCAGACCCACGGTGGCTGTCGCAAAAGGTCGACGTGTACAGCTTCGTGGTGGTGCTGCTGGAGATGCTGACGGGGAAAGGCGCCGACGAACGACGTGCTGCACGTCGAGGGGTGGACCTGCTGTGGTGGGCGCGGTGATCGACACGGAGCTCCTGAGGCACCCCGGCGCGGAGGAGGAGGTGGAGATGTTGCGGCTGGCCATGGACTGCACCATGACGATCCCAGAGCAGCGGCCGACCATGCCGGAGATCGTCGTCCGCATCGAGGAGCTCGCCGGTCCGGGGTTGGTGCCGTCGACGGGACTGCCTGGACAAAGCTACCTTGAAATAAGGTTATCGTATAGATAAAGGCCCAATAGTGTAATCAAATTCATTGATGTTTCAGTGGTACGTAGATTGTAGCGAAACAAAGATGTAGATGCTTCTTTTCTTTTCGATAGGAACACTGGTGCATTCTATACGATGGCTCGCTGGCCATATCGCCAGCAACAAGGTCTAATACGAATTCGGGGAATTGGCCGAGCCAAGTCTCTAAATGGCCGCTCCCCATACAGACTCCATGCGCAGCTAAAGTGTGTGCAGCACCGTTACATGCTTGATTACAATGCATTACATTTACAACATTTAGACCCACTCTCATTTGGAATTTTACATCTCTCAACGGAGTACCTAATTCAGATAGATCATACCTTTGCTTCGGTGTCCCCCCCTTGACAATAATTTCAGCCTGTTAACGGGTTTTGGGTGCCGTGCGGGTGTAAACCGGGTGGATATCAAGTCATACTAGCCCCGTATACAACAATCACATACGAGATGATGTGAAGGTGGTTTGTATAGGCCAGGTGCCGCCAGGAAAAACCCAAGGGTCGTTTCTGCTGCTGTACCACCGACGTATTTGCCAGACTAGACCATTTAGGCCGCCTGGTTATTTGTTTTGATTTTTTTTTCTTTTTCACAGTACATTCAAAAACATTTTTTTTTTCAGATTTCCATGACATACACATATGCTGAGACTGTTTTTTCAAGCATGTCATATGCATCATCGGCGTTTGTTAAAGAATTAAAACATTAGACAATACAAGAAATATTATGTTTAATTGAAGAAAATTACACACGCATATCTGGCAAGCATTTGTTAACCGGTTATTTTCCTTTTTATTTAAACTACATACATTCTAATTGGATTGTTCAAAAACTTCAAATAAATTTCATATCAAATCTATTTGTACTGTACATTAATTTTTGAACGCTAATAGTACCATTTCACACAGTTTTGCAGTAAAACAAATTAAAAAAATACTGAAACACAAAATGGGTAACTGACCATATATGAGAAATTACCAAACATAATTTCACAGGTACTTCGCTTTCTTAAAGGAAATAGACCACTACAAACACCAAAAGACCACACTGTAATCCAGTAGGCTACTAGTCACTGTCCAGTACTAAAACCACTACAAAAGAGGTTCTTAAAGTCCATCAAAATAAACATCACCATCTAAGTAGGACCATCCGCCAACGGCTAGTCTAGTCTAAGTCAGGTCTGCCTCACGAAGGACCTGCAACACAGCAACACACTTAGCCTTCCGCGAGCATCTTTACACTCCGACGCTAGGTCACGCACATGCTGCATCAGGTTCACAAGAAGACCACCCTTTGGCTTGCAAGGATGGTATGGCATATGTACACAGTACCGTTCACATAGTTTTCAGGGACCTCAGAATAGAGCTTGATCAATTCCTTCGAAATGAAGGAATCAACATTGCACTCGTCCGTAGATTTGCTCGAGTTCAGCGAGTCAAACTGCATGGAGAAAAATCAACTTTAATACGCATTCAAATAACCTATGTGACAAAATGAACTTGCAAATAAAGCTAAAGTCAAGGAATCACCGAAACTAGGCTCCCCCCATCGATGACTTGGTAAGGCACCTCATATTGATGGACATCCTCATGCTCCTCTAGCCTTCTTTTCTTCTTCGTGACAACAAGATGACACAGCCTCCTACATGACAAATATATGTGGATGCATTAAATTAAACCAAATTCAAGTGTAATATTAATTTTATTCCAATTTCTCTAATAAAGCATCATAGATCATACACATTGGTATTGTAATTATTTAGAAGAACAAATCTGCTACTACTTAAAACAAATCATATAATAGTTCTAATACAATATAAACATTTGTGCAAGATTGGTACAGACATAAGATGACCATTAGTGAATACACGTAATAATGTATTAATATTTTCTATTACCACTTTCATACAGTGGGCCTGGCTTCCTATTCAGATAGATTGATTTGATGGTACCAAGGTATTCAAGAGCTATTCACATATTTAATATTGTGGTGTTCATGATAATTTACTAGCATCTTGTCATTTGTTTCAGGAACTATTCTAGATCGCATGTGAACATCATATGCCATATGCTTCTCAAAATTGTGATTTACATAATCAATTTTGGGATATCTTGGAGCAGCACTTTCAGTGAAGTGGAAACAGAACAGTAGCGTAATTTAACTGCTGAGAACATATTTGTGATTCTGTGTGTACAACAGGACTCTCCTTGTGGAGAAAAGAACATCCATAAACTGATTACAAAGGAGAGTCGAGATGTTAATTCAACTAGGTTTTATATTGCGTCATCTGATCTCACACTCAGTTGTTCTCTATGCAGGTATCTTCACTATCAACTGACACTTCATTACAGTAAGCATGGGTGCATCATTAACAAACCCTACATCATGTTCTAAAAATATATAGCCTAGATCATCTAAACTAACTATGAATATGAACCAAAACTCTCAATAAAAAAACCTAGATCGTCTGCTACACGAGGTCAATGAAGCATTACCTTGTCCGCCACCTCCTGCTAAGCAACCACCTGCTCCGCCACCGCCTGATCCGGCATCAAGCTCGCCACGGCCTTCACCGCGTCATCACCTTCTCCGCTGCAGCCTCCTTCCCCCTTCACCTCCTTAACAGTCCCCCACCGTCTTCTCCACGTCCAGATTCGCCTCCTCCGCAACCAGGTCGCCCTCAGCTGCAGCCAAAATACCATGTGCCTACTCCCTCGACAGATCCGCCACCAGCGGGTCATCTGCAGCTGCGGCATCTGCCGCAACTCTAAGGCCTCCGCAAACCTCCTCCCCACCACCACATCTCGCCATCATCTTATTCACATCGGCGGCGGGGACCGATTCGCCAACTCCATCCATCGCCGGGAAGTGCTCGCCAGGGAGCAAGCAGCAGTTTGTGGCCGGACAGGTGGGGTTGACGAATTTGGGGAAGAAAGACGACACGGACGGAGGAAACGACCTCTTCCCAGTTTTATGGTCCGACCGCTCCTCTCTCTCGTACACATCAGCACCGTATAATACACATATACGCGAGTCGCCAGTACGACTCGACCTCCACCCGGTCTCCACCCCGCACGCACCCAAAACCCGCTAACGGCTGAAATTATTTTCTAGGGGGGGACACCGAAGCAAGGCTCCAGAATCATGGAGTCTGTCTCAAAAGTTACAGTTTGGCAGCCCATTTGACAGGCGATGATAATTGCTTGTTGTAGTGCTAGAGCTTCCGCATGTAGTGAATTAGCAATATGTTCCAGATTGCCTGTCCCTGCTGCCAGCAATGTACCTGGTCATTCCGGATGGTGAAGCCCCGACCTCCGGATTTTGACGACTCCTTAAAAGCGTCGTCGTCGGTGTTTACCTTCAGAATACCTGCAAGTGGTGGCTTCCACTTTTCCATCGTCTTCTTTGTGTCCACCTTTTCATGAGTCTTGGCCTTCAAACGATCAGTTAAGTGATAGTTAATAGAAGAGGATAATTCATTTGTCGATCTTATCATGTCACCATTGTTTACCTTAATTATTTCGCTCATGCCACCACAACCATAAAAGATGTAGATGCTTCTTGACGTAGCAAAACCTGTAGAAGCTTCTTGACGTTGCGTGAGAGTTTTGGAGCATGCTTATTTTTCAATGTAGGGTTGAATTTATATTTGAAAGCAAATAGTTGCCTATAAAAAAAATTAGATAAAAAATAAAACCTTGCAGCTTGCAGTTGGAAGCAGTTTGCAGGTAGCCTTATGTTATTTCCAATATCTACTTGTCGAATGTCTTTAGGGACAATGGCATGATAGATATAAATCTGGTAGCATTTTGTGCAAAATTATCATAGAGGAGAAAACTTTGTTCTATGTTGGCGCAGGCGATCCTTCAGATTTACGACTCTGAACCAATGAATTCAGGAAAAAAACTAATCTGTCAAGGAGAGATTGTGCAATGTAAGATTAAATTTTACTATAACATTAAACTTTTAATAATACTAAATACATTTTACCCCCGTTTACTAAACATGATTCTCTATAGGAGAGATTGTTCCCTCTGGTTTTCTTGCTGCAGCACATGGTTTGTGGTTTGTCTTGCTTTTTAAATATTTTCTTGGTATTCTCTCTTTGCAAGCCAGAAAGCTTATACATGCAAGAAAAAGTTAAAAACTCATGTTAGATTGTGTGTAAGCTTCCAAGTGGTGTACAAAGTATAAATAGTGGTGGGTGTAAGGAAAATATTGGTAGAGAGTCTAAGAAATCAATAGACATTCATGGAAGTTATATAGTTTAATAGAATCATCATGCATACGTACTAAGTATCTCATGTCTACGACTAGATTTGTTTTGGATAATGCTTGCACATATAATTTTCATGTGTAGCATGCTTTTATTTTCATGCCCATGTGCTTTCATTTTCAAGCCGACAGTTATCTCAAAACTTGGTCGTGGCTTGACTCTCTCTAAACTTTTTGACAGAACAGTTCTTCTAAACTTGCTAAGGACAACAAATACAGACTATATAGAAGGAACTATTGTACTACATGTGACATGAATTTTTATGAAATGCCTAACCAGGTGATGGCAAAAAAAATTGCCAATCCACAAGGGCAGCCTTACATTCCTCTATGCAGTTCACATCATTGTCGGGCATGTTAATCTATTTTGGTTAGGCTTGGTTGGCGTGCATCCAGATGGTAGTATGGTGCGCTGATTCCTTAGAAAGGGCAACATAATTGTTACCGGTAACTTTGGTAGTGAAATCTTACTATAAGCTCTGTGTTGTTTCAAGGTTTCACACACTAATAAGACAAGATATCAACCATACTTTTTATCTTTGGCAAATATTCTAAACATGGATTAGTGGATTGCTAAGTGTCGGGGATTTATTATTTGGCGTTTGTTAATGCTACTTTTTTGGTGACACCCATTCATTTCCCCTTAATTATGATATGTAGTATTTGATCCGCCCAAAATGAACCAATGAGAAAGAAACGTAAAGGATGACTTTTATGACTTTATTTTACTTATTTTCTTGGCTGCAATTTCAAAATTTTCAATGATGTTGTGTTTCAAGTGGTGGTTTTACTAGATATAATACACCCATACTATATTGAAAGACAAAAGAGTTCTCACCTTATATACTATTGGAAGAGGGTTGTTTGTGGTCACTGGAAGAACTGTTTTATTGAAAATTTGTTGTGTTCGAATTTTATATATTGGTATGGACATTTTTGTTCCAATCTTTTGAATTAATTTTTTTTCGAACTTGCAAGATTTAATTGTCTGCAAAGATTGCATCTGTTCTCAAGCTACTAGAATCAAGCTAAGCAAATGTCTGCAACATGCATTGTCTAGATTTAGGTTTTTCTCTTATTTTTTTCTAATAAAAAGATGAATATCTTTAAGAAGAGAAATCCAAAGCGCTTTTGATTATAGTAGAAATATGGGTATGGCCCTAGATGCAAGTACGGAGACTTGAACCTGGACGCGCGGAGTACATCAACCTACCTAACCACTGGGCTATGTCTTAGTCCACTTATTTTTCTCATAATACTTTGCAACTATCGTCCACATAGAAGTAATCACAAGGTCCAACACAAGAAGTTGTAGCTCAGCGCGTGGCGTGCCGCCGCGCCATACCCAGCTAGTGTTTTATATAAGTTGCAATCGAACTTATAGCTGACTTGTCTTTCTCATAGATATAGATTGCAATTGGACTCGTAATTTGTCCATATTTCATATGAGGTTCAACAAGACTCGCAACTGACTTGTATTTTTTTATAACGTCCATGTTTCATATGAGTTGTAATCGGACTCGAAATTGAGTTATATTTTTATAGGTATGAGTTGCAATCAGAATCGCAACTAAGTTGTCTTTTTCATAGGTATGAGTTACAATCGGACTCACAATTGGTCCTTTTTAATATGAGTTACAGTCGGACTCGCAAATTTTTGTCCGTGTTTTATATGAGTTGCAGCCGGGCTCACAACTGACTTATCATTTATTTCATAGGTATGAGTTGCAATCGAACTCGCAATCGGTCCATGTTTCATATGAGTTAAATGAACTCATAATTTTGTGTCCATATTTCATATGAGTTACAATTGGACTCTTAACCGGTCCAATCACAGCTAGTGAGTTATAATAGGACTCGCAATTGACTTGTCTTTTTCATAGGTATAAGTCATTGGATTTTCCTAGGAATATATTAGACTAGACATTATGAAGATTACACCATAGGAATAATTGTTTTTTCAAAAATTTAAGATGGATATTTTCCATGCTAGTGATCGGATAACTCCGTTCTATGAGAAATCAAGTGTAATAATAGGTTTACATAATTTTTTTGGATGAAAATTTTCATCGTTCCTATTGTTTGTATATGTCCTTAACATTCATAATATTCCCATGAAAAGGATGTCGCAAATTATCTAAATTTAGACATATCTAGACACTATTAGCATATAGTTATATATAAATTTAAATAAACTTGCGGCATCGTATTTTTGTAACCGGGAGTAATAGTTTTTAGTTTGCACAACCAATTAACTAATAAAATGACTTTTTTTAGAGACAACAAAATAACTTGGAGTTCCGTGCGTAACTGCCGGTGTGGACAAATTAGGCCACCCGTGTCTTTCCTATTACAATCCTTCACTCTATGAACTAGAAAATACACACATGCTGACTCGTGTCATTTCCTCCACCATTTTTCTCTTCCCAATCTTTTCTCTTCTAAACACTTTTTCGAATGATTTGTTGAACAAAGATAAAAAATATCCAGCCCAACAAGACAACAACAATAGAAGAACAAAAAAGCCTAACAAGACAATACAAAGATCCAACAAGAACAAACCTGGAAGATGACTGCAATGGGCTGAATCAACCTGCGCTGACATCGGCCAGCTGTGACGTACGCTATGTTATAGTCGACTGTGTCTTAAAGACTCCCATATTTAATTTACAGATACATAATTGAGACATAGAACAAATGGAGTAGTGCTGATTATAGCAACAATAAAAACTCAGGATGCCGTGAGTCTTTTTTTTTTTGAGAAACACAGTACAAACGCAGACGCTCACAATGCGTACATATACACTCACCCCTATAAACACACGCACGTATACCCTATCCCTCTGAGCACCTTCGAGAGACTGAGCCGGCGAGTCTTGAGATTGACGAAGTCACCACAGACGCCTTGCTATCGACGGGAACGTCACAACCCACTAAAAGAATATTCCGTATTTATAAGACATTAAAACGTTAAATCTAAATTTAAACTCTGATAAACTAGGGATATCACCGTCCTGCTAACCATCCAACCACGAACTGGTTCTTTCTGCTGCCGTGCCGCGAGTCTGGAGCCGCCGCGTCGTACGTGTCATGCGACGAGACACAGACGCATGCCGCGTATTCTACTGAACCGCCGTATTTCCGGTCATGTTGGGAGGTGTCGGAGCACCACCCGCCGGTGCTGGGCGGTCCGCGCCGCGCGCGCACATACGTCATGTGAAATGGTTACAGCGACACGTATCGCCTCGCCGACCTGCGTGGGTGCTTGAAGCGACGCCACGTAAGCCCCCTCGGAGCTTTCCCGACCGCCGCCCCAGCGTGCGTGACATACGTGCCGCAGTCGGAGACCTCTTGCCAGAACCTCGCAGGCAGCAGGCCCAATGCCGGCCACGGTCTTAAAAACTCCTCCGCAGCCGTGATCCCGGCGAACCACAGCCGTCTTTGATATCCTGCTCCCGTTATACGAACTCCGCGTGTGTAGTTTTGTAGCCTGCTAGTGCAAGGTGCGCTGAAGGATATAGACCGGGTGGAGGCCTGGCAATGGGGCGTGGCGACGCAACCGTGGACGGCGCGGCGGGCGAGCTGCGGCGGTGGGCGCGGGAAGCCGGCGGTTGCTTGGTGGTGGACGGCGCCATGGGCACGGAGCTGGAGGCGCACGGCGCGGACCTGCAGGACGAGCTGTGGAGCGCCAGGTGCCTCGTCTCCGCCCCTCACCTCATCCGCAAGGTCCATCTCGACTACCTCGAGGCCGGCGCCAACATCATAACCACGGCGTCATACCAGGTGATATGCCCGGCCTATCCGCGCATGCCAGTTTGTTGCACGGTGACCATAACCTGCTTGTGCGATGTGTGGCATGGCAGGCCACGCTGCAGGGGTTCCAGTCTCGCGGCCTGTCGAGGGAGCAGAGCGAGGAGCTGCTGCGGCGGAGCGTCGAGATCGCGCAGGAGGCGCGCGCCATCTTCCTGGAAGGCCGGTCCAAAGGCCCGTACGCCGCGCGCGAGAACGAGGCACGCTCCACGGAGCGCCGGCGGCCGGTGCTCGTGGCGGCCTCCGTCGGGAGCTACGGCGCCTACCTCGCCGACGGCTCCGAGTACACGTACGTACGAAAATACTTCGTACTTTCCTGGAGACGATTTCGTCTGCTCTCTACTAGTAGTACTAGTTAACTGATGATGTCCCTATGTGTACGAACGCAGCGGGGACTACGGCAGATCGGTGACCAAGGAGTCGCTGAAGAAGTTCCACAGGAGGCGGCTGCAGGTGCTGGCGGAGGCGGGGCCGGACCTCATCGCCTTCGAGACCATCCCGAACAAGCTGGAGGCGCAGGCCTACTGCGAGCTCCTGGAGGAGAACGACGTCCGGATCCCCGCCTGGTTCTCCTTCACCTCCAAGGACGGAGCCACCGCGGCGAGCGGGGACCCCATCACGGACTGCGCCGCCGTCGCCGACTCCTGCAGGAGGGTCGCCGCCGTCGGGGTCAACTGCACCGCGCCCAGGCTGATCCATGGCCTGATCCTCTCCATCACAAAGGTGACCAGCAAACCGGTGGTGGTGTACCCCAACACGGGGGAGACCTACGTGGCCGAGACCAAAGAGTGGGTGGTGAGTGATGCATATATGTATGCATGTTCGGTGTATTATTCCCTTCTTGGTGTATCACCTGTACTTGGGGTGTGTTTCAGGACTCGACTGGTGGCCGTGCGTCGGCGACGGACTTCGTGTCGTGCGTGGGGAAGTGGAGGCAGGCGGGCGCGTCGCTCGTGGGAGGGTGCTGCAGGACGAGCCCGGCGACGGTGATGGCCATCGCGCAGGCGCTGCGAGAGGCCGATGCTGCCGCCACCGACATCGACGATTACGACGATTTCCCAGCCGTAGCCGTGCTCTAGATAGTGTTCTCGTGTCAAATCTTTTTTTCCATCGATCGAGCAGCGTACGCGTGTATATATAGATCTACGTACAGTAGACATGTAGGTGTAGCGACGGGAAGGACTGTGATCGATGGAGTCGAGGGACGGTACATGTCTCGTCCTCGTGATCCATGCATGGTTCTGAATAAAATGCAGCACCTCCTTAAAGGAGTGCTCTGATGAATAAGCACCGCGGTTCCGTCTTTGTTGCTGTTCACCACGGCTCTGATGCGATTTATATCGGTCTTCCATCAGCGGGAATAGGTCTATCTCACGTTTATCCGTACCTAGGGGGTCAAGCGGCACCCGCACAATGACCGAGGTTCCAAAATTTAGCAAAATTAATAAAAGGTTTACTTAAAAAGTAGGCAAAAGGAGGTCCTAAAGGTTTACTTAAAAAGTAGGCAAAAGGAGGTCCTAAAGGTCTACTTAAAAAGTAGACAAAAGGAGGTTCTAAAATCTAGCAAAATTAATAAAGGTTTACTTAAAAAGTTGTGCCCGTGCCCAGTTGTGCCCGTGCCCGCCCCACTTGACACCTTATCCGTACCTCTGTCTTTAGATTTTTCTAAAAACTTCAAAATATTATATTTGAATTTTTAAAATAAAGAGCTCGGACTACATCCGCCTTGCTGATACAAGCTGGTATCCACGAAATGCTGATACAGCCTAGTATCCACGAAACCAACGACCACGGGCCGTCAGTGTACCGAAGTCCAGAGCATGGAGCAGGATGATGTTTATTCTGTACAACATAAACTGTGAAACGAGAAATATATACGTAATAAAGCGTTGATCCGCCGTTTGATCTGAAATGAAGCTTGCTGACACTCTGGAAAAATATCTCCCGATTTGCCTTACCAACAGACAGCTAATCCAATAAACCAAAACTCTAGAAAGAACCACTGGGAGCTAGACTGTTACTGTGCACAAACCAATTTACAATTCCGTGCGTGCGTATCCGCCGGCTCATAACTGTGCATTTAGCATCCGAATCGACAACTAATTACTGAAGATTGCCAATTGCAACCTCAAATCTGTTCAAATTACCTATCGTCACCACCACCATACTAATTATTTTGAGCCCAACTGTTTAACCAGCGACTGCAAACCACCCATGCCGCCTATCTGCTTCAGCATCTGTGGAGGGAGGCTCTTCACGATTTCCTGAACATTTGTGTTGCGGGGATCCAGATTCTTTGGAAGCTTGATCTTGCCCCAGACCTTAGCAAGCCGTTTGTACTCTTCCAACATGTCCAAGACATCTCTGACAGTGCGGCCAGATCCCCGAGCAATACGAGTAACTCGTGATCCATTCATCAGCTTTGGATTTGAGCTGTCAAGCTCTGCCATAAATTTTGGGCGTCAGCATAATAAACTACCCGGATGTTAGTCTAGTAGTAATAATTACACCCGAGTGACTCATCAACCCAGCGTACCTGCATTTGTCATGGAATCCATCATCGTCATATACCGCTTAATCTTTGCCTGACCCTCCTTCTCATGTCCTTTTGGCATCAGTTCAGAACTAAATCCAGGTAACATAGAGAAGATCTACAAAGATTTAAAAAAATCCATATTTGAGATGGTTGTTCGCTATATCAAACAGCAATCAAGCCTGTGAGTTAGTACTATATTACGTTTCACATATGTCCAAGAAATCTGAAGGACTGAAGAATCTAACCTGGCCAATAGAGCCCATTTTAAGAAGGTTCTGGAATTGCTCGTACATAAGTCTCAGAGTAAAGTTTCCTTCAGTCAGTCTCTTCACAAGGTCAGGCTGTTGATCAGCGGGTACTACTTCTTGAATCTTGTCAATGAATCCCGGCAAGTCACCCAAGCCTGCCAATTTCACAATGTAAGGAGGTAAACTAAAGGGGGAACACAAAAACACAGCACACTTGTATTTTCACTGACCTAATAGACGCTTAACAAATGGTTTCACATCAAAAACTTCGAACTCGCCAAGATGCTCTCCAGTTCCAATAAATATCACTGGACTTCTTGTTGCCGCGACCCTGAAGAGAAACAAGGATGTGAGTTGTACTATTCTGATGAAATGTTAATACTGTTAGGTATGCTAAGTTGCTCTCAGGTTTTGAAATGTTGATGTTGTTAGGTTTATGCTAAAAAGGGAATGCAAAGTTAAAGTTGCACTCAGGCTCTGAAATGCTGATGCAAATGATGTAGAAGTGATGTTTGAGCACGATATCAAACAAAACAAGCCTAGCACGACACAAAGTTCAGATTACATAAGGAAAAGATAGTGTTGTGCAGTTCCAGGATTAAAGTGCAATATCCTGAAGCAAATACAAGATATGCTAACTGTTTTGAGGTTACCAAAATTTTAACGCTCTAATATCATTATTTCTTCCTATGCATAATTCCATCCAGCTCTCGCACTGGTTTAGAATGAATGTTGTATTATTGAGCTTACCTGGTTAAGCTCTACAGAAGTACCACACAAAAAAAGCTCTAAAGAAGTAAACCTAGAGAAATAGTTACTGGATGAAGAATCCAACCAGACAACAGTGAAGTTAAGAGAGTCCTGATATAGCAGTTATTTAGATGACTTCAAGACGCTATCATTCATAAACTAGGAAAGAGGAAATGACATCAATGCAGTCAAAACAAAATGGCACCAAGAGGGGGATGCAAAGAAAGGGAAGCAAATACTAACGCGCTAAGTGCGCCACCTCCTTTCGCATGACCGTCCATTTTCGTAACAATTACAGCACCAACCGAAACACTTTGTCTGAATGCTTGGGCCTGATCAAATGCAGCCTGGCCAATACTGCTGTCCATCACAAATATTACCAGGTCTGGTTTCTGCATAATAGTGTAAGAATGGAGATGAGTTTTTCATTTGGTTCAGGGAATTACTGAAAGTAAGAATTCTGAGTGTATTACCGTTGCCTCTGAAACTTGGCGCATTTCTTCAAACAGGGCTGCTTCTTGTTTGTGTCTTCCACTTGTATCTACAATGATGAGATCACAATTTTCTTTTCTAAACCTCTCCACACCCTCAACTGCAATTTTCACTGGATCCGATTCCGTGTAGCTGCAGTGAGACACCAATTAGAAACAAGAGATACAAATCATTAGATAAGCAGTTAAAGTCGTGAGAGCTACAAGAGCACCTTCCATAAAAAGGAATCTTGGCCTTTGATGCATTCTGTTTTAGCTGATCAAAAGCACCAGCCCTGAATGTATCAGCACAAACCAGTCCCGGTTTAAATCCTTTCGGCTGATGATAATGAGCATATTTTGTACAAGTGGTAGTTTTACCAGAACCTGCATGACCATGATATTGTCTTGTGAACAGGATATTGTAATCAGTTGCAACTAAAGTGCAGAAGACAAAAGGCAAATCAGAACCGATCATTCGTGGGCCGGTCAACTGAACGACAGAAGTCACCAAACAGGATTGCCAACACAAGATTGCAATATATCTATTACTTACATCCAGCCCTTCAAATGCCTCGGAAAGTATCAACTTCCCGTCCAAGATGAAAAAAACAGGAATATATCAAAACTTGCACCATATTAGGTATCCAACCCCAAAGCGACATAAGAATGTTGGTCACTATAACTCCATTTACAGCGCTTCTATCACCGAAACTCAATTGGATAAAATCATATGCCAACAGCTGGATAAATTGAAACTGACATTGAAAGTGGCTAGGCGTTGGCATCTGTTCATTCATCTGTTTATGGACACAGGTTAACACGCAAGTTAATAGACCAAGCACAACTAATCGTTTCATCATGTCCTCCAGAGAAGAATAACAGATATATGTTCACTTGGGCGGATGCAAATCATGCAATTATAATAAACATAACACGTATGGCAAGCAGATAGAATTTGGATAGAACAGCGCATCAGCATTCAGCAGGCAGACAGACCTTGCAACCCAACGAACATAACCACGCACGGCTTCCCCTTCTTGGGAACGAAGGGAGGCTTCCCGGGATCCAACATGTTGCACAGCTCGGTGAAGACGGCCTACAACAACGACGAAACGGCAGGCGATTCAAGATAACCACGCTCAAAAATCCTCCCCAAATTACACGGAAGCCTTTTCGCGTCGGGGTGTGTTCGGGCGGGGACATCGGTACGTTACCTTCTGTATGACGCGGCGCTTGTCGGTGCCGGCGGCGTGCGTCTCGAGGGTGACGGCGCGCCTGATGTTGGCCTGCATGTCGCGGACCATCTGGAACCGTACGTCGGCCTGCAGGAGCGCGCGGGTGATCTCGTTGAGGCAGTCGCTGAGGACCTTCTCGTCGACCACCGTGGCGTTGCTCATCTGCGCGAGCGCGCGGGAGATGCTCCCGCCGAGCTGCGCGAGCACCATCTTGCCGGAATCGGGGGACCTCCGGCGAGCGTACGAGGGTTAGGGCTCGATTAAATTGGGGCGGAGGACGATGCGGCGGGCTGGCCGCGTGCGGGATGACGCGGACGGGAGTGGATTGCGACGGGAAGGGTGGGGACGGGAGTGTATCTCCCTGCCTTTCACGGGAATCACCGGTTCAAAATATTTCTCCCGTCTCGTGGAGTTTGGGCGGAGGACGAGGAGGAAGCCCAGCGTAGAGTCGGTTGCCAAATAGTACAGCATAGATAGGGCTGGAAATATAACTCAACTCGCCAGCTAAATGAGTATAGCTCGTGATTTGGCTCGACTTGACTTGCACTCGATGTCTAATGAGTCAAGTCTAGTTTTTATTCAAGCTAAACGAGCTATTTGTAAGTTACTCCCTCCGTTCAAAATATAAGATGTTTTAGGTTTGTGAAGAAAATGAATCTAGACTTGTTTAGTATATAGGTTCATGTGAACCTAATGTTTCAAAACATATATATGTTTTAGTACATGTTTAGCTTGTTAAACTCTTTCAAATGCAGAATTTGAATTTTTTTTCATAAATGAATGTCAAACTGCTAATGTTTCTTGCAACTATAATGATGTAGAGATACTATATTTTTCATTGATCTTTCCTTTGTGAACTATGGAAGTACTATCTTTGTTCTAGTTCTGAATTACTAGGAAAATTACTTGTTTCCCTAATATATGTGCATGTTCACAACATAGAATCAGATAAACGAACTCACGACTTTACTGTTGGATTATTAGGCATAATTTCCACGATTAATTCCAGAATATAAATCATGACAAAACCAGCTACTAGCTCATGTAACTCGAACATACTAGATGTACTAAACAACAGGATGATCGGAAACAAACAAAGACCCTAACATGTACGCAGAACATGATGAATAACCAAACAGGATCACGTAGCACGTTGCGTTCGGTTGTCGTAGTAGAAACTTTGGGGAAGAGGATCGCAGCAGATGGCGATGAAGACGGCGGTAGGCGACCGCCGACTTGGATGGAAGGCCCGTGATGAAGAACTCGGCGTCAGCGAGCGCTTCCAAAAACCTTATTCGCCCTCTCCCGCATGGATCGCAAGGGCGAGTGGTTCCGAGACCTGCTCTCCGTCCGCGTGCACGCCGGCAAGCGGGATGGAGTAGACTACGGACGGGCGCAAGTAGAGGAAGGCAAAACCCTAGATTGGTTTTCGGTGGTGTTGTGGCGAGCCGACGGGACTTTATATAGGCGGCTCAGAAACCCTAACGGAGGCAAACGTGGGCCGAGTCCACGTTACGACGTTCGCAAGGCCCAGCGTCGTGTCGTGACGTGACGAGACGATGCGTGCGTCTTGGCGGCTGCGTCGAGGAGGAGCGTGTGTATCTCTTATTCCCACTCACTTACAAAGTGGTGCAACACTCCACCTTATAAGGTGGTGCAACTCTCCAACTTTCCATGGGACTAAACTTTAGCTCCACACCACTCCCATGTGAGCTGCCACAAACATGGGCCCAAACATATGGCTGCCACAAATTTGGGCTTTGAGATTTAGGGAAAATCTGAATACTCATGGGCCTAAATGGATTAGCCCCATTATTTCTAACAATCCCCACCAGATCTCAAATGCCCATTTGAAGATTTGCCAATCCTTGCTACTTGTTTATATACGGTGTTTCAGCAGACCTGTTAAGTTGAACTTCCGCCTAGAATCTTGAACTACGCCTATCAACAACTTGAACAATGGACGAACCTTGAATTGCAAGTTTGGTGCCAATAGATTTCGTTCAAAATCATAACTAGTACTTGGTCATCGGTAGCCTACCCTGCTGGGTTGGAGCATATGCGTCATACTCCTGGTCTCTTCATGAGTTTACTAGAGATCACCCGGATCTCATAGACCGCGACGTTCTGATCGAGCTCATATAGGTGTGTTCTTTCAAGAATGCCTCAGGACGGCATCTTTGCTAATTAAAGCCAACAGAACACATTAAGGCATGTTGCCAACCTGCCTTCTGATTATGAGAGTCATGCATCTTCACATAGAGAGGGTTACAAAATACTCTCCTCGGTCAAACCACTAGCTTGTTCTTCCTGGTCCTAATTCACGGATCTCCGATCACATAGGTTGGGTTACCACTAAGGTGTGACATCCATGGGTCTCAACCCCATCTCCTCGATGCACTTTCTATCACATTTCGTGATAGTCCCTTTGTAAAGGGATCCGCCAGTTTTGTCTGTTGAATATACGTATGCTTATTACTCGAGTTTCTCAATTTCTGATGATTTCAAACGCGTCTCTTCACGTGTCTTGATGACTTGGCGTTATCCTTAGAATTGTTCACTTTGACAATAACAGTTTGGTTGTCACAATTGGAAGGATTGCCGACAGTTTCTCAACCACGCAAGTCCATCAAGAGCTCACGACCATTCGACTCAACAGTGGTGTCAAAGCAAGAAGTTCTGCTTCCATAGTTGACCTCGTCAATATGGTTTGTCTCTGAGACCTCCATGACACCGCGCCACCTCCAAGGGTAAACACATACCCGCTCGTGGCGAGTTCATCAACGTCGAGATCCAATTCAATCACTATATCCTTCAAGCACCAGGATTTCTGAATAGTGAATCCCATAGCTCATTGTACCACATAGATAGCGCATGACCCTTTCAAGTGCATGCCAATGATCAATACCGGGTTAGACATGAACCTACTCAACTTGCTCACAAAGAAAAGAGATATCGGGTCTTGTAGCGCTTGCTAAGTACATGAGAGAACCAACAACTTGTGAATATTTCACCGATCTGTTGGTTCCTTCTTATTCTTCGTAATGTCAAATCGGGATCATAAGATGTTGGAGAAGTCTTGCCATCATTAAAGCCAAATCGGCTCAAGACCTTCTCAACATAATGAGATTGCGTTAAAGTAATCCCATTCTCGTTCTTAATAAGCTTGATATTCAGAATGACATCAGCCTCTCCCAGATCTTTCATATCAAAACTCTTTGACAGGAAAGATTTGACTTCATTTATCACTTTCATGTTTGTACCAAAGATCAGAATGTCATCCACGTACAAACATAATATAACGCTTATCGCCCACCATGGCGATTGTAAACACACCTATCATTAATGACAAAGCCACAGAAAGTAGAGTTCTGTCAAACTTCTCATGCCATTGCTTAGGTGCTTGTTTCAGCCATATAAATATTTCAATAACTTACACCTTTGTCTCTTCACCTTTACCACAAACCCATCCGGGTGATCCATATAGATCTCCTCTTCCAACTCTCCATTAAGGAAAGCTGTCTTCACGTCCATTTGATGAACGAGAAGACCATAAGAGGCACCGTGATGAGTACTCGAATGGTGGTCACCTAGCGGCGGTGAATAGGTGTCAAAGTAATCTTCGCCTTCTTTACGTGTGTAGCCCTTAGCTACAAGCCGTGCCTTGTACTTCTCAATAGTACCATCGGCCTTAGCTTCTTCTTGAACACCCACTTACATCCCACGGGTTTACAACCATAGGGTCGATTCGATAATTCCCAAGTTCCATTAGAAAGAATCGAGTCCATCTCATTTTGGACAGCTTCTTTCCAATCATCTGCATCGAGATGCATATGCCTCGATAATGGATCCGGGAGTATCATCCACAAGGTACACGATGAAATCATTTCCAAAGGATTTTACAACCTCTGCCTCTTACTCCTCGTGAGAGGTTCATCGTCATCCTTCTCAAGAAATTCCTCATGTGGTTGTTCGTAATTATCAATAGATGCACTAGATTCGTGAAGTATTTCGGAAGAAATCCTACCAATGCTATGCATATCTTTCATAGGAAAAATATTCTCAAAGAATGTTGCATCACGAGATTCCATTATAGTATCAACATGCATATCGTATCTCAGATTTAACCACTAGAAATCTATAGCCTACACCGTGGAGCATATCCTAGAAAGATACAATCCATTGTCTTGGGTCCGAGCTTGCTTTCTTGGGAATCGGTATGTTGACCTTCGCCAAACACCCCAAGCACGCAGACACGAAAGTGATGGTTTTCTCCCAACCCATTCCTCATAAGGGGTCTTTTCTTTATTCTTGTTAGGAACTCTATTCGGGACATGACATGAAGTCAACAAAGCCTCCCCACCATGCCTTTGATAAACCAGAAGTGGCTAACATGGAATTCACCAAGTCGAACAGGCGGTTTTTCCTCTCGGCAACCCCGTTTGATTGGGGCGAGTAGGAGGCGTCCTCTCATGAATAATTCCGTGTTCCTGACAGAATTCATCAAATATTTTGGGAAAATACTCACCACCACGATCCGACCTAAGACGCTTGATCTTTCTCTCTAGTTGATTTTCAACTTCGGCCTTATAGATTTTAAAGTAGTCTAAAGCCTCATCTTTAGTTTGCAACAAGTAAACATAGCAGAATTTAGTAGCATCATCTATCAACGTCATGAAATATCTCTTTTCACCTTTTGTCAACACACCATTCATCTCACATAGATCAGAATGTATGAGTTCTAGAGGTGCCAAGTTTCTCTCCTCGTGACCTTGTGAGGCTTTCGAGGTTGCTTTGATTGCACACAACTATGGCACTTAGAACCTTTGGCAATAGTGAAATTGAATTAAACTCATCTTTGGACATCCGAGACATCAAACCAAAATTAATGTGACATAAACGAGAATGCCAAACACGGTATCATCATTAACACCACCACAAATATGATTCACGGATTTATTACAAAACTCGAAAGTGAAAACCGGAACAAGCCTCCGAACTCATAACCTTTACCAATAAATTGTCCATGTTTGAAACAACGACTTTATTAGACTCTAAGACAACCTTAAACCCATCTCTGCAAAGAAGGGAGCCACTAACGAGATTCTTGTTCATAGTAGGGACATCTTTGCGTTCCTCACCGCACGATCTTCCGGAAGTAAACTTGGATCCACCGTGCCAACACCACGACGAAGCATGTGATCCATTCCCATTAGGACGGATGAATCCCGAGCGACGATAAGAAGTGAACATAGAGATGTCGACACACATGAACATTAGCACCGTATCAAGCCACCAACATGGTGATTGAAATCTTGAAAGAACGATAAATAAATTACCATACCCATCAAGATTGCTAGCGGTCACGACGTTGATGTCTTGGCCTTTTTCCTCTGCGATGCTGCGTTGGGCGATCCTTGGAAAAATGGCGGGCTCTCCACAAGTGTAACAAGACAGTTCACTCTTGTCCCTGTTCGTCTTCTTCTTCTTGAAGGTTGTAGTCTTTACAGGCTTGTTAAAGGAGGGTTTGAAGTTCCCTTTGTTCTTGCCTACGGATTTGCCTTTCTGCACAAAGTTAGCAGTAGCAAGACCCTCTCCTTTCTCAGTAGTGTCCTTAGCCCGAGCCTTCTCCTCAACATCAAGGGACGCTATCAGATTTTCAACTGATATCTCCTGTCTCTTGTGTTTGAGAGTTGTGGCAAAGTTCCTCCATGAAGGGGGCAACTTAGCAATAATGCATCCCGCCACAAACTTGTCGGTAAGGTACACTTAAGGAGTTCGAGCTCCTTGGCAATGCAATCGTATCTCATGAGCTTGTTGAACCACGGAAGGTCCTTAGTCATCTTAAAATCATGAAAGCTCTCCATGATATACAGTTCATGCCAAAGATCTCAAGACCAAACTTGGCATCCAGTGCATCCCAGAGCTCCCTTCCGTCTTTTATGTGCATAAACACATCACACAGACGGTCAGCAAGAATGCTCAGAATACATCCCACAAAGACAGTATTAGCATCCTCGAACTTCTTCTGATCCTCGTCAGATATAGTTCCCTCAGGTTTGCCTTTACTGATGTGGAACACTTTCATCGTGGTCAGCCAAAGCTCAACCTTGTACTGCCACCTCTTAAAGTGCACACCGGTAAACTTATCCGGCCTCAGTGCATCGGTAAAACCAGCCATTGTTAATTTAGGAAATTGCCTACAATAAGGTTTTTGGATTGTTGGATTATTAGGCATAATTTACACGATTAATTCCAGAATATAAATCATGACAAAACCAGCTACTAGCTCATGTAACTCGAACATACTAGATGTACTAAACAACAGGATGATCGGAAACAAACAACAGCCTAACATGTACCCGCAGAACATGATGAATAACCAAACAGGATCACGTAGCACGTACCGTTCGGTTGTCGTAGTAGAAACTTTGGGGAAGAGGGATCGCAGCAGATGGCGATGAAGACGGTAGGGCGACCACCGACTTGACGGAAGGCCCGTGATGAAGAACTTCGGCGATGCGCAGCGCTTCCCAAAAACCTTATTCGCCCTCTCTCGTACAGGATCGCAAGGGCGAGTGGTTCCGGAGACCTGCTCTCCCGTCCGCCGGTGCACGCCAATAAAGCTCGGCTCGGCGAGATTCCCGCAACCCGCGGCGCGCGTGTCGTGTCGTGTCGAGACGAGCGTGCGTGCGAGCGAGCGGCGGCGTCGGAGGAGGAGCGCGCATGTGTATCTCTCTTATTCCCACTCACTTACAAAGTGGTGCAACACTCCACCTTATAAGGTGGTGCAACTCTCCTCCAACTTTCCATGTGGGACTAAACTTTAGCTCCCACTCCACTCACATGTGAGTTGCCACAAACATGGGCCCAAACACATACGGGCTGCCACAAATTTGGGCTTTAAGATTTAGGGAAAATCTGAAATACTCATGGGCCTAAATGGATTAGCTCTATTATTTCTAACATTTACTGAGTCGAGCCAGGTTTCAAATTTGAAGAGTAACAAATAGGACAACATAGAATCTATGGGGTGAAACTTTGAAGAGTAACAAATAGGACAACTACCAAACGTGCGTGCATGTATCGCGATGAAATAGGCGTGAAGCGAAGATTTTTGGTACAAATGGAGCTGAGCTTAGATATGCATTTCGGGGGAAGGATATTGCTCATGCTGTATACGTCTGTCCATTTGTGGGTGAAAGTAACACGGACAAGTGTTGTAGAAGCTTTGGTTGGGAACACTCTGAAAGTATCCGTTCTGAGATACAAGAAGATCATCGAAGACGTCCGAGAGTGAAGGGAACTGACAGAGGGGACTCAGGCCTAACATGGCGGTGGAATGGCTGTGGCCGCTCGTGCCAGCTCGCCGGCACACACCGGTTGCTCAGGGGCAAACGCTTGCTGCGCGACTGGCCACTGGCCAGGGCGTTAGTGCCTGCCCGACTAAAAAGAGACAAAAGGCAGGAAAACAATCGATTCATCAGCTCTACTTCTCCAGCAGACATGCTCAGTCTTCAGATATAAACGAACAGACTGCAATACTAGTAGGTCTTACTACAAAGATACCAAGTTACAAAGTAAAAACAAACATGACGAGACTGGTCTTTGTTATGAGCACACTGGACTGGTATCGCCTCAGAAACAGAGCATCTTCACGGGTCTCTCTGGAAGGAGAGAACGCTGCTCGCCTAGAGCTCATCAACAGCAGCTGACAACACACACACACTCGATTTCAGCATCTAAAATCCACACGCTTAGAAAGACGGAAGGAAGCACAGACCACGCATCTACAAGGGCATTCAGAGTTTCAGACCCTCAGTCTTAGTAGTAATATTATTGGTGAAACGAGAAAAAAAGAGCACTTCCACAGGCTTGTCACAGGTCTAACAATTCGATTTGTCCAACTCTTCCTCCTCTAGCTTGTCGTCCCTCGCACTGATCGCAGCTAGAATAGTCCCTCCCCTGCCAAAAGAAGTTATTGTGATTTTCCGGTGATGAACACAGGCTAACACGCTAATGCACTTATTTATGCACACAAGTTTATACGTACAACAATTCACGGATAAAGTGTAGTGCGCTGAAAACAGCAATGCTGCCTATCAGATGCTCTTTTCTGCACTTTACAATATGCTGTGATGTGCTTTCTTAACAAAAATATAAAGATGCGACTGCACTTACTTAATTCTTCCAATGATTGACTGACATTACTGTCCCCAGACTGAACCAAGTGAATCTTGCCTGCAAAGATCAAAAACCCGATACATCAACCTTAGACAAATGGAAAAAGAACGAAACCTAATACCGAAAAGAATGAGAGCATCATGAATTCATAAATGATAACACGATGTATATATTGAGAGGAGTCAAATTAAGCTGCATGAAGAACAGTGTTCCAGTCCTGGACTCCACAGGCAGCTCAAGGTTGTCTCTCTCTCTCCTTCATAGAAAAGACGCAGGGGCTATTCCCTGTAGGCCGGCCTAGGTTATTTAATTAAGACACACTTGACAGGGTTGGGTGGGGTATTGCAAGAAAAAGATAGTTAGCAGGGAAATCTTTGAGGACTAACTAAGCTACCAGGTGCTCAACTAACGCATTTGTAAGTTTCTTATGCTAATACTTTCTCTACAGCAATGCGAAGGAAAAAATTGTATTCAGGCCTCAGTTTAACATACCATCACGCCGCACACAGATCTCGGGTATATTTCTCGCTTGATTATTGATTCTGTCATTGAAGACTCTAGTCTCAATATCACCCTCAACATAAACTGCAGCACTGAAATAAGACAACAAATAACCACTCCATATCCTTTGGTGAATTATAAAAATCTGAACTGAATAGTGTCCTATCAACAAGGGGGAAAATCAAAATGATATGCTTTGAAGTACAAACCACATACTTCTTAACCAACTTTTGGACAGCATAAGCACCAAGCTCCTCATTATGAACAGCTATGCGGTGCCACTGAGCTGGCAGCGGCAGGTTTTCAGCGCCTACTCTTCTCTGGTCAAACATGCCCCCTGTCCCGACAGTAAATACAGTCACGGTATGCCCGTTCCTCAAGATTTTCTGCACAGGGACTTGTCCAACGTTGCCACAGATAATTGCCTAACAAAAACAAACAAGCCAACCGAGTGTCAACATGAGAACCAAAATACAAATAGTTGTTCTCGCAGGATTATGCATGTCAAGTACCCTGTGGACACCACGAAACTCAGTCTCTTTTCTGGAACCTGCAAGACCATCATCCGCATCGCCGCCCAAGCCATTCTTCCCGTCAACATCAGAAACCGAAGCGGCAGAGCTCCATGCACGCGATGTTCTGTATAAATCTACCAAAGGACACAACCGAGGAGTCACGTATCTGACGAGCACCTTTCACGGTCAAAGAAAAAATGCAGCGCCTACCAATTGAACTTCTTTGTTGTCCTAAGAGCCTCCTCAGGCTCAAGCTCCTGAGCAACTTCCCGCTCATGGTAAAGCCTATATACATGGAGGGGGGAAATGGTGAAATGACATAATAAAATAACCTGAAGAACGAACAAGTGCAGCTAGGTTGTTCATGATAATCTTATCAGAAAGTTAGGGATGCAGTATGGACGCAAAGCAAATTGTTGACTGCTTCTCGTTTGATTTGCCTTAAGGGACTACATCTCTCATATCTCATCGTCAGTTGACAGGGGCGGATCTAGGTGTATTCATCTCATCCGAGAACTTGTAGGGGTCAGCTAGGGTTTAATTAATCACTGGATGACTAAGCGGTGCTCATACCTCAAGAATCAATGCCCGAAATTGAGGACGGTGACAGCAGGCACGCGATGAGGTGCCACCGGTACGGCGACGGCGGCGGCGACGGCGACGGCGGCGGCGACGGCGACGGCGCGCGTGAGAAACGGAGGGGCTGCTGCAGTGCGGGTGGTGGGGGAGGGGCGTCGGCGCTGACGCGGAGGCGGAGATATGGCCTGGAACAACTCTGAGGCACGGCTGTACCAGACTTTGGAGAGGTTTTAGAGCCGCAATGTGTCGGATTGGAAGCTTGGCTAGGTCATTAGGTCAGGCGAGGAAGAGGGGACGGAGTTATTTTTTTTTACAGTGAGAAGGCACGAGTTTGTGAAGTCTTCTTTTTTTAGAAGTCCCTTACGCTTCGACAATGTGAGTGACTTCAATGATCAGAAAACGGGAGTAGTAGAAAATATCTAATTTTATCTTTACTTGCGTATTTCTCCATCTCACATGCTAATGCTAAAGGCATTAATAACATAACATAAGACCGGAGAATATCAGATAATCTGACACATTCCGTGTTAGTGATGCAAGTGGGTTACACTTAGGCACCATTTACCCAGCTTAGTTTTAAAAAATCAACCAACTTTTTCAAAAATGATGATGTCATAAAAAAAGTTGGTTCATTTCGGTGAACTAAATAGGGTTAAAGGGTACCCTAATTCTAACTCATTTGCATCTCTACTCGGTGGAGTGGCAAATAATCAAAAGATTTTCCTCAATAATTCTCTCAAGAAAACGATGCGTTTTTCATTGCCTTCTAACTTGGGGATCGTTTTCGTTTACTGCAAACAAGACCTGATCTTCATTTACATGGGATTTAGAACGAGATGCGCAGACAAAGTTTCAAGTATCCAGGTACATAAACCATGTATGGAAACCCGCAGTCCGGACTTCAAAGATTTATGTGTCAGGTAACCATGTTATTCACACAAAAAAATAACTAACCATGCCACACAGCTGATAAAATAACCATTTTTATCTCTGGCAAAATGAAAAACACATGGCAAGGTGACGAACACAACTGTAGCAGCTTGAATGTGCTTACAGATGATTGATCAGTGTAGACAGTTCATTATTTCTTTTCCAGACAATCACAGCCTCAACCCGCAGTCCAAAATACAAGTTATTGTCACAACCAGAGTTAATTACTGCTACGTATAAAATTAGCAGGCTATATACCTAATGTTACAGAAAAAAAAACCCACCATTTTCCCAACAAAATGTTACATGTACAACCCTATTCATTTATAGATGTGATTCCTCAAGCGCCTATTGCCCGCCATGATGGATATACAGAATCATGGATGTAAATAAAGAGGTGGACCGCTAAGAAAGCTACTACAAGGTTCCCACCCGGAAAAAAGAATAAAACTGGATTCATCGTTCATCTTTACGTCAGACGTTGCAGTCCTAGCTCCGCGGAAATGAGTCTGAGAAGCACTTGAACAAGCTCCCGGACCCTAGCTTCTCTGATGCAGGGACAATAGAATACCAGTGTAAATTTAACGAGCACCAAGAAAAAAATGGTGAAGTTTAACCCAAAGCTAAAGAGCACCAATGATTTGGGAAGTATCAATGGTAGTGTACTGGAAATTTACAGTGCTATTGGGAGTAACTCTAGGACTACGAAACCCTTTTCTTACCTCGAGACAACAAGCTCGGAGAAAGCGGGAAGCAATGACAATAAATGAGCCCTCCCATGGGACTGATTTTTCCCTAAAGCCTCTTTCAGGTACAGTGGTATGTTGAGAGCATTAGCTGTTTCAATGTTTACTATTAGTCTAGCAAGCTCTTGAAGGACACAAACCGTTTCTTCAATCCTCACACTAGGCAACGGATGGTCTCCTGCAACAATACAGCATGATCAGTACAATTTCACAAGTGAAAATGGCAGCATTTTGTAGAGAAATGCAGTCTTAAAGATAACAAAAATGGTGAAGCAGCATTACTATGGAAGCAAACTCAAGACTAAATCATCACTGATTTAGAAAAATACCTAGGTCGTTTTCATCAGCTAAAAACTGACCCAGTATAGCCTCACATCGCTTTGTAAGAATTGAAATAGAAACTTTACTGGTTTCCGATACTATCGGGTATGAGCTTGTCTTTGATGTACAACTGCAATCAATCACAAAAACAAGTCAATATCCTGTTCTAAGTGAGAAAGCGCAACCAAATGAAACTGAATATTTTTTGTTGTACCTGCATAAAGAAAACATCATCTGCAAACAGCCCAGGGAAAATCTGCTGCAGTGCAATGGTAGAAGACCGACAGTTTGAATAGGCAGGGATCCTGTTCGTGATGCACACCGATCAAGACAGTTCACAAGCCTTTGCAGTACCTGGAAGAAAACAACATTTGAACTACCTGTGAGATGGACACTATTGAGCATTACAAGGATTTCTTTTACTCTTCCAAGCCGCAATAGTTATTTATGTCTCATGTACAAAAAGGCTAGACAAATGCTCCTTATTTGTGAACAAACCTCAACAGGAGCCTCCTTCTGCAGTTTCAGAACACTGTCTCCAAAAACAGTGAGGACAGTCATTTCAAGGCTCTCATCAGCTGTAACAGAGTCAGCTGAAGGAACATCTGAAGACAGCACACGCCCACAAGATCCAACAAGAAAGGTTTCGTACACATCTGCAACCTCCTTCCAGAAGCGAGCTCTAGAAAGTCTATATGAATTCATGTCACTTCTACATTCAGCATTTTCCTGCCTCACCTCATCTGTCACAACACGATTGAAGCATTCAGCAGAAACTCTCCAGAGGGTACCCCTGGGATTGTCTCTCCTTGTGTTCATGCACCTGCATTAACAACTTTCAGAGTAAGTATGGAGTAAATAAAAAAAAATCCAATTCCATTATCAAAAGAAAAAAGAAAATTCCAATTCCTTAGACTCATAATCTAGATGGTTCCAAATTAACCTTTCTCAAATTTATAATTAGTATAAACACTCTGCAGTAAGCAAATAATCTTCTTCACTAGGGAAAATATTCATTATTTTGCATTGTATCTCTATAATTACAACCAATACAATTTATGCCACATAAAAAAGTTAGGAACATCAGATGTACCGGTTGAAATGTAACAACCGAACAAATTATGCCATCAAATTTAACTCTAAAACAAATATTAAAAATCCTCGTTTTAGCAAAGCATCCAGGCTGTTTTGTCTCATCAAAGCTTGTATGAATACCTAATACAGATATACCAAGATAAGTTACGTGGAGAATGGAAGATATGGTTAAATCTGCAAGCCATGCACGAGTACCAGCATGGATTCACAAACAAGGACAACATAACTATTTCCTCCAAATCTTTGCTAGGGACTGTAAGCTAAAGCAATTTACCTTCCAAGACCTTGAATAATTTCTGGAGCGGCACTAAACCTTTCATGTGGTGGAGCCTCCAAAAATAGGTTGACCATGACCGGCACAAGCTTTTCTATAAACAGAATACCCCAGCCAGAGCCCACCACAGTATCCCCTTTAGTGCCACTGCCATTGATATGGCCTCGTTCAACTGTTGCCATGATAAATTACACATAGGTTACTCAAGATATCATATTTCTTATAAATTGTGCAAATGTTGTAAGATACGATAATATGTCTTACCAGAAGCACGCTTTGTGCCATTGGCCAGTGCATCAGTACTATGCTCACGTACTTTACTACTTTTGTGCAGGGAACTTTCTTCTCCATTAAGATAGCATAGCAGCTCAAGCAGGAGAGGCGACCACATTGATGATAACATAGTTGTTGGGCGTAGCATAGGAATAATTTCCAAAATACCACGCTGCACAGGAGGGATGCCACCCTAAAGCATAAAAGACTAACTGAGTCACGGGAGTTCAACACAGCAAGCATCCTGTTCTACAGCATGGAAGTTGTCAAGGTAGAAACAAGGAATAAAATACAGATTCCAAGAGTATATCGGGGGCACGTGAAGACTGAAGGCTTCTTTTGTAGTGTATCTCATGACCAGTGGTCGCAAAATAAGTACCATGGAGCACTTCTTTAAGAGAACATGCAAAAGCTTTGCATCTAGTTCCATCAAGCATGAGAAGAATACAGTTAAAGAACGATGCAACAAAAGGCACATTCCGAGACTATATAAAAGAAAAAATAGACATTACAGCTCTTCATGGTATATTATCCTACCCAGGGTATAAAAACAAGAAACAGGCTTGTTCCGGGCCACTGTTACCTTTTCTGGAAGGGGCCAGTAAACTATTTGTTTCCAGTTAAAACATTTGGAATTGGTCAAAACTGTCTGCAAGCCAGAGCAACTTGCAGATGGCAGTAATAGACTACTAAACCTTCCAATCCAAGGCTGGTTGGACCGCAAACAGTGGGAAACAGCCAGTTCTGACTGGTTTTCTAAGCCCTGCTCATCATGCCCACATTCTACTTCTCTAAAAATGCAAACATAACCCACTAACCGCTGTACATGTACTGGGAGAGCTGGCCAATGAAAAATATCCAAATACTATGCACATAGAACACTTCTAGAGTTCTAGATTTAAACTCTAGAGTGTAGAAAATGATACTTGTAAAAATGGAGCTCACGAGCATACCAATTCACTGTCGTAATCTGTAGAATTCATGGAACTCTTAATCATTAGGTGCATAACAGCCATGAGCCTTAGATACATGTCATCATTAAATAGAGACTGTGCTTGAACATAAAGATCTCCTGCATGAATACAACATGATTAGTATCTCATTGCCAAATATGAAACTTAATAACACAAACCGTGAAGTTAGAAATTTACCAAGACCACGAAGGACCTCTTGCTTCACTTTCTCGGCCGAGTCACTCTTATAGTTTGGTGAAGTTTGAAGAACAAGTTCGTAAATATCAAGAACGGATTTGACATAGGAGGATTCTAGATTTCCCTGAAAATTTTATTAGTTATGCATCAAACATATATTTGTGATGCTTAATAATACCTTAGAACATCTAATCATCACTCATGATATTTACACAGGTAATAAAAGAAGTAACACGACAGGTCCAAGACATGCCATTTATCCACCAGAAAGTGTAAATAAGTCTTTCAGCAGAGAAGTTGCACAAACCCTATCTAAAAAGTCAATTACTTCATTTGTCTAGTGAAATTGGATAAACAGTTCCAGTTTGACATAGTATGATAATTTGAGCAGGCAGATAAACATAGCTCAACAGTTCAATTTAGCTTACTAACTGTACAAAGCTAACTTTGAGAGAGAGAAACCTTTGGGCAGTTTGAACCAACAAATGTCTGCAAGCAATTTATAGCTGCAAGAGCAACTTCCTTGCTACCATTTAAGATGCTATTTTTTAGAAAAGCAAGCAAAATTGCCCAACCTGATAAGCACGATAAGTCAGAATAGTTACAGGTAATTTACAAAATGGAATGCAACATAAACATAATGAGCACTACAAAGAACTGACCAGAAGAAAATTTGCTCAGTTGCTGTAGGAGAGGAAAAAATGATCGTAGAAGCCGCGCTATACCACCTAGTAAAAGAACAATAGTTTCGTCCCATTGTTTTTGCGCTGTATTTCGACTGGAAAAGCAAAATAAGAATCCATCAGGTAAGGAGAGAACAAGGGAAATTGTCAAACATGAAAGCTTACAAAAAAACTCGAGATTATTTGATGGCAGAATGAGTAAGACTAAACACGGGTGGGCATGCGGCTTAATTGTGAGAGCGGCAGTGTTAATTCACATCGATCCGAGTTGAATTCATAAGACAATCAAGGGGTGATGTAGTTATTTGGAGTACGTGCACATGCATGCACTAAGTGGGGTTGTGGAAACTCCAGCGTTTTCCTAGAACGTTATCCATGTAACCAATTGCCAACCTAACTTCCGATTGTGGGGTGACTTAACCAAATAACACAAGCGTTTTTTTAACTTTAAACACGATATTTCACATTAAATGAATATAATCTGATTATATTTCTTTCAAAGACTTAAAACCTGTGATGGATAAGCATATGAACAGCTTTCCCTGCACGAGTTCCTAATTCCTTTCCTTGCCACTCATCTTTAGATGAAGTAGATGCCTGAACATAAAATTAAAGGTTAAGGCTAATTATAAGTGGAAAAGATTTAAAGGAAATATCAAAACATACTAAGCAATTGATACATTACTTACCAAGTGGGAAACATGTTCTAACATTGGGAAAACATATATCCACAGGCAATCCTCCCACATAGTTGGAGAAAGTTTTTGCCCATGGGTGCAGAGAGTCTGAAAGAGAGTCCGAACTGCTGAGTTCCGAACCTTCAAATAAACAAAAACTTTACATAAATTCTGTGTGCTGTACATGTCAAAGAATGTCAATCATGCCATGGAATACCAATAAGCTACTGAAAAGATATTGAGCAAACCATGTATGGCCAAGCACAGAAGACATACCTCTGGACGGTCATCTGCACCCAATTTTTGAAGGACAGAAAAAACTGAAAAGAACAGCTTATTGTAATCAACCAGTTGTTGTAAGGGGTTTTGATTAAAGTCTTTATCATTGGTTGGTATATTTCCCTCTTTTGTTGATAGACCCAACTGAACCTCTGCGATCCAAAAGAGAGCATATGTATGAAGTGTACAAAATCAGAGGGAATGGTAAGATTATCTGAAGTGGCCATGTACCTTCTTCATTCATGTGATTAGATTTTTGAACAGAGTTGCCGATTAATCCCTTCACAATAAAATCGGTAGCAGTCCACAGAAGACCAACTGCTGTCAAACTTATGTTTATGTCAGTTTTCTGGGCACCATATGCTCCAGTAACCAAAATGCATCTGCATTTGTTGGCACAAGAAAGTATCAGAGAAATTTGAAGTTGATAGTTAACACCTTATAAACTTTGGATGCCCATGCCCAACTGCCAACTTCATAGCATCGTTAACTTTACAGCTCAGGCATAATAAGTTTTGTATGCGCTAAATTTCCTGGTAAAAGTCGAGGATATTGATTTAGTGTATTTCTTGTTTGCAACTCGATGGAACTAACTTGAGCATTTTTTTGGTGCCCAACCAGCTATCAAAAGAAGTGTATTCTTTGACGGAAAAGAGATCTCATAGTATCTGGGAGCATAAAGGATTAAAGACTTACTCGTCAAGACACTGTACAGGTATTGTTGCTAGTCCCTCATTCATTATCACACGTATACTCTGCAAAAAGAAGTAATTGTGTTCAGGCTACCAAATTGGTTATTGATATAATTATAGAACATATTGTTGTTTTGCTCATTATCCATTTTACAAGTGAATAATGTGGTCTCATTCCATATCCATAACCTGATGTTGAAGGTGAGCTACAAACTTTCAATAGAACTACTCCCTCCGATCCATATTACTTGTCACTAAAATGGATGTATCTAGACATGTTTTAGTGCTAGATACATCAATTTGAATGACAAGTAATATGGATCGGAGGGAGTACCACGTATGCCAAACATAAGCACTGCAGTTTAGAATTTACCTGAAAGCCTAAGGAGATGGTATCTTTTTCAGATGCATCGGTAACAGACCTAGCAGAAAACGGATGTAAGGAACTACAGGTAATAAATGCAAAATAGAAAATCTATCAAGCATGAATGGTAGTAACACCTCAACATATGAAGAATGCTGGGCCAGCTATAGGACAGCTTTTCTCCATGCCTCTGAAACAGTACTAGTAAGAAGTACTCCCTCCGTTTTAAAATATAAGATGTTTTAGGTTTGTTAAGAAAATGTATCTAGACTTGTTTTAGTGTATAGATTCGCTCCAAACCTTACTGAACCTATATACTAAAAGTAGTCTAGGTACATTTGTTTCACAAACCTAGAACATCTTATATTTTGAAACAGAGGGAGTATATTGTATGATGTACCCAATGGAAGACATATGGAACAAGGTAAGTACCTCAAGAACATGCAAAAGAATTTTCAGTGCACCCATTTGAACATCAATATTCTTGTTAGACGAATAAAGGATCACCAATGGAGATAAAACTGCATACTCAAATGACCGTGTTTCACTCTCTTCGACCAACTAGCAAGCACAGAAATCAAAAGGTCAGATAAATCATGAAAGATGAATAAGATTAGTTTAATCTGCTCTTACCTGGTACTCTTTAAACTGGTGAGATGCTGAACTGATACCCTGAAATTTTTCAGAGCCCACTACAGAGCAAATTGAATGATCCAACGAATCCAGCGCCATATTACGTAATTGTGGGTTGGAGCAATTGGCAAGCTGCAATTTGTTACCATCATCGAGATCATCATGGCATTACAAATGACAAAAAGAAAGCTAACAGTCAATCCAAACATATGCACCGCTACCTCAAGATGATGTGCAGCAATTTGATCCCATATTGGTTCGACTCCTGTAACACAATGAAACAAATAAATATAAGAAAACACTGAGGACAAGATACTATGGTATCAATAGACTTTTGCGTTTCATTTCATTGCAAAGGTAGGGTTCGGTTTACATCCTCCTGAGAGGTACATATTTCATTACAGGTACATAGCTGAGTGCACATCCCAAGTGGATGGCAGAACCGCCTGAAGGCCAAGTGCCCCAGCCCTTGCCCAAAGCCTGGCTTCATCTTTGATTTTGGCAATCAGGATCTGTGCCAATGGGCGCAGATTCTTTAGGGTTACTGTTGAGTTAATATTTAAGATCAAGTTCAGAGCATTATTCTTAAGCCCTTAGGGCCCTCATCAGCGAAAATGCAAAGCTTGTTATTTCACATGAATATGCATTGGTAAATCGTCATGATATATTTCATGTGAGAGCACACTAACCAACAAAACAAATATAAAAATTCAATGTGATGTATTGGCAAGGATATGAGATGATACCGATTTAACATCCAATGGCTTATGAATCTGTGAGATGAGTTTCACACATACATACTACAATTAAATAACACTAGTTGTTCGTCATGTGAAATTAGAAAAGCAGAAATGTAGCAAACATAATTGGTTTATTTAGCAAAATGAAACTTCCTGAGTGTCTATACTTCATAGATCACAAATTATCATTTTATTTTACCAAATATATCTTTTTTGGGTACTTCTAGCAAAGAACATGAAGATCATCACAGATTTAAATAGGTTGCTTGTCCGAAAAGAACATATCCATTCTTCAAGACGGAAAGCACCCACGATGCAGATTATTGACAAGTATCGATGTCATGTGCTCCACTGAAAATGCAATGCTCCCAATCTGCTGGCCTGATAATTGAGAATTTCCTGATAAGTGCTGACTTGACAATTGATGCAATGCAGACAAAAGTGACTTCACTGCAGTTACATTCATCAAGGCTGAACTTTCAAACAACTGCAACCAAATAAAGAAACAAAAGAACATTCAATGTATGCAAAATGTAATTAAGAGATGAATATCAGAAAAAAAAGCATGACACCCCCCCAAAAAATAACAACAATATCATGTTTGCCTCCTGACCTGAGAATTTAAAGAAGAGAGAATATGGAAGTCACTGTACTGTCCAGATGTATCTCTTGAGAGTCTTGAAACAGAAGCGGATACTTCCTGTCAGAAATTTGTTGCATCGTTTCAGAGAAGTTAGGACCTAGGAGAACACTGATAGTTCAACAATTTAACAAAATTTACATTGCGCAACCTGGGTCGAAGCATGTGGAGCATGAATAGTTCTATCAAGTGCTGCAAGAGTCTCCAAGACCTTAAAGTTCTCAAGAGTCAGATATAATAGCACAGTAGTTAAAGTTAGTTAACATAATTCTCTACTTACCAAAACCCAGGAGGGACCCAAGACATTGTGTAATCGATGTGCCACGTTAAAAAGTGTCCTCAATGCCTGGATTAAAAAATAAACAACTATAGATATGTAATGTAAATTAAAAATTCAACCGAAATAAATAGCTGTAGATCTCGCCTGTTACCTGCACATTTTTCGGTGTCAGAACAATACTATCACGCTGATCTATCAACACTTCAAGCTTCTTTGATCCAGGAGAGAGCATGATACTACTAATAACAGGTATACAAGAAGAAAAGAAGTGCTCAAAGTTCATGAATAAAGATAAATCAGGAAACAACTTGCTTTATTTTATGGACAGCTGAAGTGCTATGACCATAATCACTAAGAAATGCATATACTGTAATTGCAGCAATTACTGAAAAAGACATCATGTGTTCAAGATGCAGGAGAGACTCGAGAAGAGCTTTTTGTAGAGAAATGTGGTATTATCCTAACAAAGTTATCTGTACAGATATACTAAGAAACGAGATCCCAGGGCATACCTTTTCTTCTCCCCTTCGGTTGGGTTATTGATTGTAAATTTGCAAAGTGATGCAAGAAAAGAGTTCAATGGTTCTATAGCACCGAGAACTCCACAGGCCTGAAAGAGTGTCCATGCCATATTATCATGGTAAAGAAAAGATAATTAATATAATTCTGATTCCGTAGACCGGAATGCAAGACAATGAGCCATAAGGGGTAAAACAGAAACAGGAAAAATCAGCATCCAGTTTAAAAGTCAGAGCAAATGGATGTCAATCTATAAGAGGACTCAAACAGAGTTTTCTCCAGATTGGTTAGTACATCAAAGATCAAACAGAATAGTATGATCACCTGAGTGAATGCCTGGTATCCTTTCAGTATTTCTAATATTATAGCTTCTCCCTGTGACCTATTAATTTGATTCACATGAGCAAAGCATAGGAAAACTAGAATACAACTTCAGGTACAGGAAAAATTTAAGTTTGGCTATGGCCCTCACCTCATCAAAATAAGTGAAAGGGAGTCAAGGATGGTTAACCATGTTGAATTGACCATGGCAACACAAAGAAGTGCTGATTGCCCACTACATTCCAAACGCACGTCACATCTTGGTGATTCAAGCTAAAGGAAAAAAAAAACAGAATTATCACCTTTACCTTCCTTTTTAAATTCATAAAATTCTTCTAAATAATTTATTTCTTACCTCACCAGCATCTAGAGCCTCATCTGTCAAAGTAGCAATGGTGAAAACTACACCTAAGAGGCCTTCCAGGGCAAGAGTGATGGTATGTGCTTCGCTAGCAACCAAAACAGCAGCATTTGATGCATCGGTATCCATGCTCCACTCAATCCCTGTGATTCGTATCAGTTTTATTTTATTCATATTTCTTCAGCAATCTGGGGAAACAAATGAAGAGAACAGAAGGACTAAACTATCAGCGGAATTTGAATATTGTAGGTACCTTTAGCTTTACTACTGAACATTCCAGCAACAGCTGCAAGAGTCTCTTCACTTGAATCTGAAGCCTATAATAGAAGATGTGCTCAACATATGTGGGAATATATCATTGCACTAGAAACAAAATGACGATGAACATGCAACAATCATGTCAAACCCATTGTCTCTTGTAACTTGTAAGAACTTACCAGCAAGATTTGACAAGATCTCAGGTAAACAACACAGACCAAATTTATGCCCGTGCACATACAGATAACTGAGCTAACAATGATTTTTAGTTCTCTACTTCTCTTTATTGGTGAAAACATGATACCAAGATGGAATTTAGCTAAAGGAGAGCTGCTGAAGTTAAAGCGGGAGTATTCTTCTAACTTGAGTATAAAACAAGAGCGGAACATGAATTAACATACCAAGGGAACTTTGGAAAATGCACTTATGGAAGATAAGGGAAAGCGTAGCTCGGGTGGTTTGGCATTGCATCTTGCCATACAGGCTTGGTGACTCCATTCCGTTTTGTAATACACCCTCTGTCCTGAATTACTTGTCGCAGATTTGTCTGGATACGCATGTATGTAGACGTGTTTTAGTGTAGATACATGCGAATCTAGACAAATCCGCGACATCTAATTCGGGACAGAGGGAGTATAAGAAATTTCTTAGGAATAGTCCTTCACAGAAATAACATCCACACCGGAATAGACTCAACAAGGGTGTAGTTACTATGTTGTTTCTATGTCCACCTATGATTTTGATGATGATAGGGACCTTTTGTTTAAATAAGACAGATAATGGTTGGCGGTAGGGGCACCCCGTTTAATAGGGGCAGCATTGCAGACTTGTTAAGTGTTCTATTAGCATGAGTGCATTGTATTGTTAAACCTACAGGGTGAAATGGAGAAGGTATTATGATGTCTCACCTAAATTAGCTGACTCAAATGCACGGCAGCATGATTACTAGGGCTACTGCACTAGGCTGAGGGTGACTTGTGAGATGCTACCTCCATTCCAAAAAAAACAAGGTGAATAATTTTTTTCTAAAGTCAAATGGTTAAAAGTTTGACCAAACTTATAGAATAAACTATCAACATTTACAAGATAAAAATAGATATAATATGAAAGTATATTGCAAGATTTATCTAATGATATAGATTTTGTATTATAGATGTTGACATTTTTTTTCTATAAATTTGGTCAAACTTTATGTTGTTTGACTTTTGAAAAAATTTATACTGCTTCCTTTTTGGAATGGAGGTAGTACTGCGATAGGATGTGTTTCACTGAAAGCATGTAGTTTACTCGCTGAAACAAAAAAAACAGAGTTCAACAAAGCTCCATTTGAGGTGTGCGACTACTTTTAGATCACTATGCACATCAAAGTCGAACTATGCCACACAAAGCATGGTATGGATACATATCAGCAATTCAGCATGACAAGTCTATTCATCTAAAATCAAGAATAGTAAATACGGCATACAAACAAAAGGGCAGCTTGTACTGGAAATAGAATTACCAAGCCACTAAATCTGATCTTGAGACACAAACAAACACAATGTTTGCACAAACACAAATAAAGAATATACGATCCAAAAGAAAAAAAGGGAAAGTCATGTTATGCAAATGGTACAAGAACATGCAAGGAACTGAAATTATGAGAATAATTAGAAGTGCAACTCCAATCAACCAGGATGAGAATGTTATGTAGCAAGGTATAACCTGAATTGTAGCTACCACCAAGGCAAGAGCTTTAACGATGTTCTCCACAACATTAGTATTCGTAGGGTTTCTGTATTATTAAAAACAAATATAAAAATATTAGCTGAAAATTTCCAAAAACCATATAAATGTATAATGTATGCCCAGAGATGAAAAGCATCAGTGTAGTAACTAGTATGACAAGGAAGTACAAAGAAGACTTCTAACCTAGGCACCTATAATATAGAACATAATAGGGGTGCTTTCAGTTGTAGCCTCCATCAGATACTCTAGATGAGGGTAACAAACCTTAGCTCTAAACATATTCATGTTAGAATCCGTAAATTCCCTTGGGAGGTTTAGGTTTATACATAACCAATCACCAAGAGAAAACAAGGACCTTGTATAGCTTTCCTACATTGCATGCATGGATATCTGTGAAGTGAACCTTTTAAAGAAGAAATAACTTGCCACAAGCCACATGGCCATTGCTTACATATAATATAAATAAGAATGCTAAAGATTTTAGGGCCATGGTAGCGCCAGCAGGACTTCTTAAACCACCTACTTGTCCTATAGCAACAGTACTGCTGACAGCACTGCAACCTTATCGCCTTTAACCCAATTAACACAACTTGATATACAAGATGTGGTTGGCCTAAAATGCGTGTGTAATGGAGTAATATATTAAAGCAGTAGGAGTCTTTCCTACTGTTCAAGGTTCAAAAAATGGGTGTGTAATAAATGACTGAAGAGTTCAAGGTTCAATACATTGCAGGGTATGAGTTGCCGCGATTATAAATTCAAGTTCCGTTCTAGACTCACAAGGTTATTTTAACACAAGACTAAACTATGACAAACTTCACAGAAGGTACAGCTTCCTGAATCTTGATTAGACACTTGGTAGTTCACGTCATTACTGAGGCAGACAGGATGGCAAAGGAAAAAAATATGCATTTAGGCACCAGTGAAAACCTTGCTCTCATACAAATGAAGTGCGTTAAACAATTTCTACTGAATATAACTTCAGACATGAGAATATGTGCTACCTACATGGCCACGCTAGTTAAATTCAGGGACCAATTCTCTTGGAAATGGACCACTACTAACAAAATATGAACTATGAGCCAGTTTATAATAGTGCCAGCATTATTTTTGGGAAAATGCAGACACCAACTTTCTATCCTGCAACGCAAGCATGATGTGGAAGCTTCTAGACAGGTCAAAAATAAGGCCAGCCACTAGCAGAGAAAGAGGCATAGAATGACCACATCAAAAGAAATAATGGTGTTATGTGGATACAATACATACATGTCAAATGTCTGAAATAGGGAGCGCAGAGTGCGAGCTTCTACACAAAAACCCTGATGAATCAACAGGTGCACACAAGTAAGAATAGGTCATCCACAAGCATCAACCTCCGTTGTACCCAAGGGAACTTACCCTCAAAATTTCAAGGACAAGTATCTGATGCCATAAAGGTAAATCCAGGCGGGTAACTTTCACAAGCATGTTCAGGAATACCTGTCAACACAGGCATCTTAGTGCGTATGTAGAATAGCACAACCAGAATAAAGTAAAAGTACATTGATCACTCGTTAGGCCATTATTATATAGAGCTGTCAGCTGGCATTTTCCAGTGGATTGTTCTGTTATCTGGGACATAGTAATATCTCACTTTCGCAGTTTGATTTTTAGAAAAAATAGTTAACCAAAAATGCAAATATCTGAAAGTAGTTCTATCCAACGAGACTGGCTATTGTCAATTTGTCATAATCCACTGCAACGCCGAACAGAGCCTAATTAATATCAGTGTTCTGGACTCCCGCTGATCAATTAAAGTTATCAGAAAGGTTAAGAATTGGAGCTTATGTTCATATTTCTAGATGCTCAGAGACCCATTGCAGTACTGGAATGTACATGAGCTTGGACAGAACAATACCTCACTTTCAGTGACAAGTGAAGAGCTGTAGAGTCTTATGACATGAGCAACCAAACGTAGGACTAAACGGCGAAAAGCAGGTTCCCCTGCTTCACCTTCAAGCTGAAGATAAATCAGCAAACATATCAATACAGAAATCAGTTTAATAACTGGGTCGTGCATGAAATCAGGTAGCAGAGATGGTAAAGAACTCATGAAATCCATCTTGACTTAAATCTTTTTATTTCGTAGCAACTAAATTAGGTACTGGCACATCAAAAGGTTAGGTTCATCATATCACATTTGCCTCTAACTTCCTGGGACTCTAATAATTGGGAGCAGAGAATGCACAATGTTTCTTTCTCAACACAGTTCATCTCAGAATTTAAGACAAGTCCTTTTGACGAATGGGCTGGTGTTCTATGCTGTTAATTGTATAAAATGCACGAGTTATGTTGCCCTAACCGCAAAAGAAAAGAAAAAGATATCAACGCTGCCCAGTTTGAAGATCCCAGCTTGCTTTCGATTAGGCCAAATTAGTATCTCTTGCCCATTTTGGCAAGGGTCTGTTCACCTTGTTGGGCAAAGAGGGAGGAGCTTGCTCAGGAAGAACTCCATATGATGGATAAACTTAACAATGCAGGATGAAATTGCCAAATTGCTTGTCTAGCCTAAGCAAGGTCCTAACCATGAAGTAAGGGTGAACTATATAGACTGGTTACTTATTTAAGGTCAAATCTTACTAGCCAAGATTTATTAGAATGAGGCAAGTGTTTTCCCCATATTGCTACAGAGCTAGAGGTACCGCTACCGCTGTCAAATAGCACATAGAAATATGCATTTCAAAGTTACATCCAGCCACAAAACAGTGCTATAAAAGTAAATGGATACTGTATGCACCTAAAAGCACTTGAAGAGCACTTTTCGAACATCTTGGTTAGTAAAGTTGCAGGTCAAAGTCATGCTTCTGCATATAAATTTTGCAACTGTGACGAAGCCTTATAATTTTCTGGGTAGATATTTAGCATGCTATAAATTTGAAAAAGCAAGCTCCTTATTTTTATTTACTTACCTCCACATTTGTACGGAGCGAAGTCATAAGAAGCGAGCATATTTGATGGCGCAATACCTGGCAGGTTATAAGAAACTCTTTAGTTGTGGGTCAATGGTTAACAAATTTGTGAGGACAAAAGTTGTACAGAAACACAAACCTGCTGGTAAGATAATAATGTCCGGAATACAGGAACATATGTGGATAGCACAAACCTGGCACAAAGAAGGTTAAGACACATTCAAGCACTCAGCATCAGTAAAGACTCGGGATAAGCTTTAACTCAAATTCTAGATAATATCAACAATTATATGAGATAAAAAAAGTTAAAGGCAGCCTTCTGATGAAAAGATTGGCATCACTAGTTTTTAGAAGATGCTCGTCACTTTAGTTTTTAGAAGTCAATCCATATTTCACCACTCCAACAGGAGTTGCATAACTTGTCAAACACAGATATGAGCAAGAAGATGGCACCCACCATTGGTTTGTGCTTTAAAATTTGTGCAACTCGAAGGGGGTGAAGCATAGAAGGACCTCCCATGGAACCAATCTAATGTGACCCTTTGCACTTACAAGGGTCAAAAATACAATAAAATTCTTATAAGAGAATCATACTCAAGTTCAGTTTATAGATTTTTTTATTTGGATTGCAATTTAATTTAGTGTGTTTATAGTGCACTTCACAATTGTATCCAGAACTCTTGCCACAACAGAACCCGTCCCTCAATATAAGCACCATTGTGACATCAGCCACCAATGACATGTGACAACAGCAGCCCAAGGTACTTTTTAACTAAGACTAGTTAAACTTGGTTAAAACACAAAATGTGTAGAATATCGGCCATCATGAAAGCTGTGACAAGTGACTACTGGAAGTATCCCAAGATTTTTATTATGAAACTTAGAGAACTTACTCAAGTATGTCAAGGGCAAACGTCCTATGCAGTGACTGAGCATGCAACCACCTAGCCTAAAGAAAGAGAGACAGTGGTAACTTTATTAAGAAAAGTTGGGTCTACAAATTCAGTAATTTAAGCTCAAAGTTACTGAATAAAATGTAGTAACAAAATATGAGCCAATTAATCATTCTTATTTAAAGAACAGAAAAGGTGCTATCAGAAATTGTTCACACATACAGATCCACCTGCGGCAAGAGCTGTCAGGTCTTCAAGAAGACGGAGACCGAGCTTTCCAACGTCAGTAAGATCTTCCCTCATGGTGAGTTCGCCATAATTGAACGCATATGAGCTGTCATGCAGGGTACGTTGAATATTGAGTAAAACAAGCAAAGAGAATGCAAAATAATACATTGAAAAACGGAATGTCTAAAATATTTGTGTGCTGGAGTATTTTAGTATCAAATGACTTTATACTTTAACTAGAAGGAAGAAGTTTTCTATACACCATCTAGAAGGAGGAAATTGATGGAATGCAAACACAAGAAATGTAGAATTGGTTAAATTATCATCCATGTGAACAGAATGACCATGACTGATGTACTAAAAAAGCACAGGACAAATGAGCAAGATCTGTCTGGGTTGAATGGGCAATACCAATTTGCAATCATCAGTAGGTATCCATCACACAGCAAAATATAAGGATGGTGCAGATGATAAGATTCTAGCAGAATGAATTGATGCCAATGTTGTCAAAGGACAGAAATACAAATAGGGGAAAATAAGCTTCAGATACCCAAATATACAAGATAAAAGAAAAGCAAGGTTGTTGCATGGACTGAATGCCAATTGGCTGCTAAGAACATCATAACAGGCTACTAAGAATATCTTCTATTAAAAATACACTCAGATGCTCATATTATTCTACATTCATGACTAAAACAACAATGAACGGAAATATGGAATCATCACATAGAAGCTAGACACTTCACAAATAGACTCGTGATCTTGGTTTCGAACTTAACTTTCTGAAAATTTATGATTCACTCGTCTTGGTACCTTTCATACTTGATATACTAGAGCAAACAATCTGTTAGGAATTTTTTACCACACCTTACCACATGCTTTGTGTCTCATCTCATGTGTGTGTAGACTCTGGATAATGTGCCAGAAATCAACCCAATGATGATAATGCATAAATGGTGTGTTTCTTACTAACAAACATTTTTTGGTATTAGAGTACATCGTTATGTATTACTGCAGGATATGAGCATAATATTAAAGAAAGAAGAGAAATAGACTGAGCCTTACAGTGTCTGGCCGAAGCTACGAGTAACATTATTGGCAACGGGGCTAGCACGTGAACTGAGTCTTGCTGGGGATGCTTTACCACTCGGAAGTGATTCAGCAAGAACAACATTATCAAAGACCAATGCCACTGCTTGTCTAAATGTAGCTGCTGCCGTGCTAAATGAAGAATGCATGATTTAGGAGATCGCCACAAAGGAATTAAGAATCTGTGAGCCAACAACATGTGAATGAGCTTACTTGCGGACACTGTCAGAAGACCGACTGCTTTCAAGTAGGTGAAGACATATGCCAAGGGCTTGAGACATGTCCTCCTGAGAGAAATGAAAACAAGATGCTGATAAGATAAGCCTATTGATGGTAAGAATAATGACCCTCGAAATAGTACAGCATCTGGTAGCATGAAGTACAGAAATCGTCAAGTTTTACGTATATTTCAAAAAATAATCAATAGCACTGTTCCCCTCTGAGCAGAATAAAAATTTATCGGGTAATAAAAATTTCACTATTGCCATAATGCAAATACTCCCTCCGTTCCACAATATAAAAAAAGCATCTGGTATGCGTTAAACACATAAACATCTGGTAACCCAAGTCCAAACAGCCAAGCGCCAGAAATCCAAAGAAAACAAAAAAGAAAAGGCAGAGTACCTTATTTTACAAAAAGGAAAATTATGAGTTGACATAAGCCAAATGCGAAAACAGAAGGCTATGAGTGGTGACTACTCAATGGCGCACTGTTATTGTCATATATTTACATTTTTTATAGAGGGAAGCTTCTATGTGTTACAGGGCCAGCTAAGCATACCACACATAATAAGAAATTATTCCATCTATTACAGATATTAAATAATTTAGATGATAATGGTCGATAGCTGCTACCTCACTTTCAGGACGTAAATGTGACTGAAAGACAATCAACATTGTTTGCAAAGTCTTCAACTGAAGACTTTCATCTGTCATCTCAGCATGCTGCAGTCAGAAAAATTCACACTTGAGTGATGATTACTTTAAAGACCTTAAGAGTTAAGGTACTACAAGATGATCCATCAAATCAAATCACACGAATACTTGCATATGGTCAAAAAATCGTATACATTATAAACATTTATAATTAAGAATCAGCTTTACAAAGAAAAACACATCATCAAACTCAAATATCCAGTAATAGTTAACACAAGCCCTCCAACATATACCACAAAAAATCTAGGTTAAATTTATTAGACTAAGTTCAAAAAAGTGAGGCAAGTAGATACAGAAGTAAAGAGAGACTCACATCCCTCAAAGTAGCTAATATCTCCTTCAACGCAGATGATGCTACAGCATCATGTGATATAAGTTTTTGCAAACAGGACAGTCCTATCACACTCAGCTTCACTGATTTGACACTGCATGCCATCAGAAATATCCGTAATATATCCCCATTTTGAGCTATTTCCCTTGGATTGGATAGAGAACGGAGCTGCAAGCCAAAGAGAATTGAAAACGTATGTTCAATAAGAGAGTAGCACACCACTTACATCACATGAGAATGGAAAATTAATGTTAAAATGTACAGAAAGGCTACAAAGTACTACACCCTCCGTCCCTATTTAGGTGGCGCACAAACTTTTTGAGGTCAAAGTTTGACCATCAGTTTGACCAACGAAACATGGATCATATGTCAGAAAAGTTTTATCACTGAATTAGTATTCGAAAAAAGTTTCTAAAGATATAATTTTTATAACAAGTTACACATATATTATTGGTCGAATTATGGTCGAAGTTAAAACATGCAAAACTAGGGCGCCACATGCACTGGGACAGAGGGAGCAGCATCTTTGCAGGAGTAACATAAGAAACAAGAAAAGTGAATTCATCATCTAGCAATTACAGATGCACAAAATTTGACTCTAGAGAGGAATTAGCCCCAACAGTTAAATTTGGATGGGTATGGTTAATCCTTTTTATGAAAAAAGAACATGTTATGTTGTTGATGCATCACAAAGCAGATAAAATGGTGATGGAATATAAGCATATGACAATTACAGAATTACTTGGTTAGTTCCTCCATAAATCAGAACAACATCAAAAGCGTCTTAAACATAGAAAACTAATATAGGGAAGTGAGAACCAAGCGCTGGCTTGGTGGTTTGAAGCTCGGGATGTTGAGCTCGCCCATCCCGGTTCGAATTGCAGGTGATGTGTTCGGACTAAATGTGGTGCTATCTGTGTGAAATAATCGCTGGAGAGGTCTCACCTACTTAATAGCCAAGGGAGGGGTCCTTCACCCATTGGTCAACATTTTAATACAGGGAAGTGGCAGGGGGTTTCCACGAGATCAAACACTGGTGAAAGGCAGAAATATGCACAAATACGGACAGCATATCCATGTGGGACAAATACAACTAAATGCTGACTAAAATCGAAGCTCATTCGGTTCAAACTTCAGAGCACATTGCTGATAACAAAGACAGTGGCTATTTCAACTACTACTGGGCAACATTGTGTGCCAGCAGCACTGAAGTTCACTCCTTTAATTCAAGTACATACAAAAACCTAGTCGTGTGCAAAAATACAGTAAAATTAGAAGAAGAAACAAAAAAGTGGTAACACCACCCTCCACCTCGATATACAAAACAAAGGTATGTTTGAATGTTATTTTCACGCACCAAGACTGCTAAGAGGTATAGTGCAGGTGTTGTTCTGTTTAGTCTATCGGCTGTGTGGTCTATCATGAAATCCTGTAAAAGCTACTTCTAGGGTGTCGCTGCCCAGAAGCACACGAACAAGAGAAGTCGAGTGTGTGTCTCCACTCTCCAGTCTCGACTACAGTACATAAAAGTTATCCCTCCACCCACAGAAACCAATCTTAGTAGGCATTGAACCCTTCAACCTAGAGAAAGCAATAAATTCCCTCCAGCTCTACTCGAACTACTCTTATAAGCTATGTGCCATTGGCCCAAGCATTAACTCGGGATCTCCAACGAAAAACGAAGCTCTAACAAAAATCAATTGCAAACATCTAAATGTAAGCAACCAGACCTTCGAAAAATCACTCAGGACTCACAACCATTCCTTAAAGTTGAAGTTCTACACCTACCAAGTGGGATAAGCCTCTCACAAGCACTAACCATTAACTAGGACTAATTGAAATTCACAAACGGAAGCTGAAATATACATCCTACAGGTCACCTAGGTGGAATTGGCCAAACCTTAGTTCTGCAAAAACATCACCTAAAATCATCAAGCGGGGGGTCTGCTCCTACATCACTAGCTCACTACGTATTGCTATCACGAAAACCAAACAGAAAAAACAGAGTTCGAAGAGACTAGCAACAACTTCCAAGCACTTGGAGAAGTCTGGACACTACTTCATTGGCCCGTCGGATCCGAAACGAGCGAGCAAGCGACATAGACGCGAAGTGAGTAGCGGCACTGAAATCTCGGGGAACCAAGGGGAAAGGCGGACCTTGAGTGTCGCGTGCTCGGCGGCGTCCTTGACGGCGGGGTGGCGGCGGCGCGCCTCGGCGGAGAGAGCGCGGAGATCGGCCTCCAGAGCCGCCATGAAGACCATCCCCTTCTCTTACTTGTCCCCCCTCGGATTCGACCGGGAGGCTAGGGGTTAGGGTTTTGGACTCTTCTCCCCTCGCGGAGATCGGAGGAAGGCCGGACGGAAAATGGAGGATTGGTGAGATCTGATGAGGTGAGACGGGGACGACGACGACAGGAGCTCGTGATGTTAGTTGCAATCGACCATCGGTGGTTTTTCCTGTGTTCCGGAGGAGACGGCCGCTGAGCCGTCGGATCATGATCTGTGGGTGTGTTTGCTTTAAGCCTTAGCTCATCTCATACGAAATTCGGCGAGCTCAAATATCTACATATATATATATCTACATCTACATCTACATATATAAAAGACAACCCGTTCAGGGATTGATTGGTCGTGCCACCTCCGCAACCACACTGTAGATGTGCAAAACTTGCATGTCTACAGTGCTTCCGTCTCTAGAAGCGTGCGATATGATCTGAACTTTTTTTTATCAAAACGGATCCGGTCAAAGCGGTGTCCACGTCTATCCCGAACCATCTAGGACTCTTCCTCCCCCGTATCCCCACCATCGCTCCCTCTTCCTCCCGTATCCCCCATCGCTCCCTCTTCTTTCCCAATCCCCACGGACTGGTCAAAAAACTCCACCGCTCCACTACATCCTCCGCCCAGAGCCGGCCTCCTTCCCGACCTAGGTCGGTTCCTCGGCTTCCTCGCTTTGTCGAGCTGTCGGCGCCTCGCAATGGATGGATGATGCTTGCGCCGCTTTTGGCATAGAGATGGAGTACTCTACCCAAAGAACTCGCTCATACCGCGTGACGAGAGGGTTGTCACCGACGGCCACGTGGCGCGGTAGGGGCGAAGACGAGGTGGTGCCGTTGCCGAGCTCGCCGCGCCCATGTTTTGAAGGGGATGATGACGGACGAAGCTCGTGTAGGTCGCGAGGAGGGCGCCAACGCTTAGCGGCGTGCCTCCGCACTCATCAGGGGCGGAAGAGCACCATCCAGCATGTCCTGGTCGTCTCTCGCCTGGGAGGTGAGCTGTCGGCATTCGCCGTTTTTCTTTCTTTCCTTGCGTTGTGGTTTGTTCCGGTGGATTGGGAGTCCCAATCAAGTGCATCGTTGTACATGGTCAGTTATTTTTTTGTTGTTGTTCGGAATATCCATGGTTGGTTCTTGGTTCAAAACGTCCTCCTTCCCAAGTCGACTACTCGCGTATGCTCTTGGAAGTCTTAAGCCGTGTGTTAATCACTTGGGCGATCTGGATTTCAATATTGATTGATTCAGGGGAAGAAACATTTTTTATTTTTCAATATTTGCAAGCATGTTGCTGATAGATGTGATGGCCAACCTGCGTGCCTCTGGTCATCCCTAGACTGATTTTTTTTTTAAGGAATCCCTAGACTGACTTTGTAATTCAGAGGGAATGAAATGGTCCAGAGTGAGTTGTCCCTTGTGGGATTTTCCCCCTATATGGTTCTATCCTGAAATAATATAAGAATTTGTTCCATTTGTAACAAATAGCATAAGCGATTTCATACACTTTATATGGATGCCCTCCAAGCTCTTTGAGTCACTAATCGATCCTTTGTTAGCAATAGCACAAGTAGTAAGTTTGTAGTACAAAGGAAATGCAGTTGACTGGGTTTTGGTTCTGTTCAGCTGCAGCACTGGGTTTTGATTCTTAGAGCTGTCGACCCAATCTTTGCTACAGTTATGTATTTTTGGTTGTTGAAATTTACTGATTCGGAACAGGAAATTGAGCCAGTGGGTGATCTATAGAATTGTACTTCATGGAGACATCAGTTAATTTCTGTCAACGCACACGTGTCTAGGATCATGAAATCTATGGAGCAAACTCAAAGAAGATTGTTGAATTTGAGAAGTGCCTTAAAGTTGGTTGGTTTTTGCTACATATACAATTTATGTATCAACAATATCACTAATAGCATCCTTCATTTTCATAGGATCTTGCTGTTCGAGATGTGCAGGCTGCTCTTAACAGGATTGCTGGAATTTTAGCTGGCTTTACTTTCAGAAGAACGACAATGGTCAGCTTATCATATTTAGTTTAATTGCAAAAAAAACTAGCTTCTTTATATGACTTAAGCAACTGGTCTCCTTTTTGGCAGGTATCAGAATATGCCGGGCATCTGAATGTGAAATATAGTGAAGGGTAGAAGCTCATGATATTGGATATGTCCAACCTACATCGAGTTTCAGATAATGGCAAAAAGGAGGCTCCATCCTATGCTCTTGGAACACAGAGCTGATTCGAAGAGTTAAGCCATCATGTGCTAACACCAAAGATCAAATGGGAGATATCTTACTACAGTGGTACCTGCCTAACTTGGCTACATAAAATGTGCAATAGGAACTACTTATTCTACCTTGAAGTTTTTCTGATATTTATTTATTGTGAATAAACATTGCCAATTGCAGCTTGGACAGAATTGACTATTCTGTTTCTTACTGCTCACACATGTTTGGAACATCTAAAAAAGGGTTTAGTTGTAGAAGTTGATGATTTTATAGAGTAAGTTGTAATCATTTATACAAAAATGACCATTCTAAGCATATTATTATAAACTCGGTAGTTTAAGGCCTTTCTATTTATTTCATGCAGAGAGAAGAAAGGAAAATAACCGTATTATTCAGAATATTCTGCTTCTTTTGTCGTAGAATGATGCAGGGTTTCATGCCAATACATCTGGTATTTTGAATGCTTCGGAGAGTAACAATATCTACTTAGATTATAATATATATTTCCTCCTGAAAATTATATTTTCCTTATATCAAGTACCGGTTCATGAAAGTAGAAAGAGATTGTAAATTGTATCCACTCTTTCTTGGATCATTTGGCATTGCTGAATAGAAAACACATTCATGGCGCAGAATCTATAAGAATCGTGACAAGTAATTGTACCGAAAGGGATTACTCCGTAAGATATATATTTTCATATTTCTATGTGCACTGAGTTGATTTAAACTAGAACTGAGGAACAATTTACCTTTGAAAGAAAGGTCATTTCTTGGCAAATTTTGGCTAAATAATTGAACAAATTTGAGTAATTATAGTTTTTTTAAAAAACCTAGCATTTATCATGCAAGTTTCGACTGGACCATATCAACTTATTATGGCCATGCTTAGCACTTTGAGTGCAAGTTGGAACTAATAGTTTTTCGGAGGACATCAATTACTCAATGAAACCAACTCCCTACTGGTCTTATATCATGTTCCTTATCGATGTCAACTTAGAGGATATTGGCGAGGAGGGCAGGCAGCATAAGCGGTGCCCATATTTCTTAATACTGCACTATACATGACGAACAAGTCATTAGTCGTTGAGGTGAGCTCTATGAGCAGTTATTTGCTTATCTTCGTTTTCTTGCTCTGTTGTAAGATTTCTATGTTATTTTCTTATTTCTAATTCTTCTTTTGTTGCATCACCCTCCTTTGTTCGATGGAAGGCTACAATGTTTATGTTGTCCTTTTTTTCTTACACAACGACTAGGAAAGAGGAAATGCCTGAATTGTAGGTACTGCAATCTTTATCTTTGGAAATTGGCTGTAACTGTGCTCTGGTCCAGGTTTTATTAGTCATGTGTAATCGGTTGTTAGTGTTCATTTTCGTAATTAAATGAAATCATCTATTATTTTTGTTGACTCTACTAAAAAGTACTTCACATTCCGACAAATTTACTCAAGTGCTAACTTTCTTTTGCTTCCTAATACTTCTCAAAATTGTCATGCGTAGGATATATGTCTTAAATATGAGCATGTTGGTTTATTTCTCAGCTCCCGGTATGATAAGGGACGTGGGACTGGAGAAAGACAATTGAATAGTAGTGATACCCTTGCGGCCAACTAATATAAATTGCCAATTATTTATGAATGTAGGGCATGTTGGAACACATTAAGCTGCATGACTGCGTACAAGCATGCTATCATTCTGAACTGGGCATTCAGTCAGCTTTTCTTCTAGAGAAAATAGTACAGTGGGTCCTGTTGTACATGTTTTCCTTCTACACTGATGAATGGTAGTAAGATTCTATTACTCTGTTTTCAGCTACATTAGCACATAGTTATCTCTTTGATTTTGTGTCATGCCGGCACAGAGGTCTGACTTTCCCCGGCATGTATTTGTGTGTTTTCAAGTTACAGGAATGGCTATACTTCAGTTAAGACCGACAACTAAGTGTGTATTGGATCAAACAATTATAAATTTAGATTCTCATCGACGGGCACGGCGTGTCGCCGCGCCAAATTTCCCTAGTTTTGTTCAAAGTTATGTGTGCTCGTGATTTGCTCCATGGCAACAAGGAAAATGAATTTAGATAGGATAGATAGACAATGAGTGTGTCACACAAATAGGAACCAGCCATTGTTTATGACGAGCAAAATATTAAAAGGTCATACTGCCACTGCCACCTATCTTTCAATTTCGGACCTTGCGTTTTCATTTATTAAACTGGAGTATGTTTTCGTGGAAGCAATATTGTGTGGCTACAAAACAGAGCATGCGACCTAGCCCTGGTCACCACTCTCCTAACCTCCGGATCTCATCATTCTCATGCCTCTTGCGTCATTTTAAGTGTCACGGGACGGGGGAAATCCAGAGCTGACTTGTCACTGAAGTTTAAGCTAGCTTTAGGTATGTTTTGGAGTTCTTCTTCTTTCTTGTGTGGACATTAGTAGTGCCTTTTGTTTAATTGTGATGCGGCCTCCCAATCAAATATTGTGGGACATCATTTCCCATCCGAGGAAGACGGGTGAGACTAGCATTTCATGGAGTAATATGGTGTGCTTTGGGGGCTCTCTTCTATTCATACAATCGTCAAAGTCTACTGAACCTATCGCTCCAAATCTTTGACACAAATTTCAACATGCTTAATTTTGGTCGCCACTATTTGACAAGATATTTAAAAAATTTAATTGTTGCTACTCCCTCCCTCCCATACACACACATTTAAAATCAAGAGGTGCAATCGACTAACATGTGAAATTAGTGCATTTTTCTAGTGAAATGTGTAGTATTCCCTACATTGCGAATTAATTGCATTTATAGCTTTTTGTAATTCAAACTTCGTTACATTTGACCAAGCCTATAGAAAAATGTGTAGGCATTGAAATATGACAGTAGATACATATAGTTTGAAAATGCATTTTACTATGAGGAATGTTATCAAATTAATTTGGTGTTATAGATATTACTTTTTTGTATGGACTCGGCCAAACTATTTGATTTGAAACAAAGCTAGAACTTACCAGACAGGGTACAGTGTAGTACGAGCTTTCTCACCATTGGACTAGAGAAACCAAATGGTAAAATAAAGTGTGGTGTCAAACTGACTAATAAGACAATGCGGAATGGATCGGTTGGCCCTTCCTGAAGAATACATTGTAACAAAGTTCGGATGTTGCACATGTGATCGGCTTCCTTCTCTTTGGTTTTGTTTTCTTTTTCTTCTGTTTTTGCTTTGATTGGTCAACTACGAAAAATTCCCTGGCATGTTCTCTCTCTAAAACCTGATGCCACGGTGCAGGTTGTCCTTGATCGTGGGGTTCGGACCTTGTTGGTCCTCCGACACAACAATGCGGGGGGCGCGGCAGCTGCCAGAGTTGCTTAGCCTTCTTGATGGCGTGTCTCTATCGACGGCTCAGGATCGACGGGTGCTAACGCAGTGTGCTAAAAAGGATGGTGTCCTGGATGCCGGGGCGGTGTACATGCTCAAGACCTCGAGTGGTGTCTTGGTGCCCTTGTTCGATTTCGCCTGGAAGAATCATGCCCCGTCCCATGTGCAGTTATGTGTCTGGATCCTCTCCCAATCCCTCCTACAGACTCGTAGTCCCTTATCAAAAAGAATATCCTCGCTGCGCAAGGCAACATGCCCTATCTTTTGGCTGTTGATGAGACTACAAATCACCTAGTCTTCGAGTTCTCCTTCGCTCGACGGTTCTGGGATGCTGTGGGATTCCAGTTTCCCTCTGGTGCGGATGTCCGGTCACTTCATGTAGATTATTATGGAGCAAGGGGTTTACCTATAGCTAGGTTACCCCTGGCGGCTGTGGCTGGGAGCATCTCGTTCTCTCTCACTCTCTCTCTACTACTACTTTTTAGGTCACGGAGACCAGCCTTATATACATGGATTATATGAGATGTGGCACATGGGTCTCACATACAACACTCCCCCTCAAGAGGGGTGATAGATATCTATCATTCCCATCTTGACACACACAAGGCTGCATCCCTTAGTTCCCAATCCTTTAGTTAAGCAGTCTGCAATTTGCTGCCCTGAACTCACATGTTCTATCTTGATAATCTCAACATCGAGTTTTTCTTTGATGGAAAACATGTCTATCTCCACATTCTTGGTTGTATCATGTTGCACTGGATTGTTTAATATTTTGATTGCTGATTTGTTATCACACGTTCACACAACTAGTCTTCAATATCTTCAATTATTCAAGTAAATTCCTTGTCCACAACATCTCGCTTAGACCTTGAGCCATAGCTCTATATCCCGCCTCAGCGGTCGACCTGGACACAACAGCCTGCTTCTTACTCCTCCACAATACCAAGTTCCCACCCACAAAGACACAAAAACATGAGGTGGATGTACGATCATCTAGGCAACTTTCCCAATCTGCATCATAGTACCCATCCATCACGAGATGATTGTTACTTTCAAATAACAACCCCCTTCCTGGAATCCCTTTCAAGTATCTCAAAATTCTATACATTTCTTCAAGATGATCACTCCTAGATTTATGCATGTATCTGCTTACCACACTAACTGCAAAAGCAATGTCTAGGCGAGTATGACATAAGCATAGCAAACTCCCAACTAATCTTTGATCTCTCTCTTTATCTACCAGTTCTCCTGACTGGGCTATCACTTTTTTGTTTTGATCAATTGGGGTTGAGTTTGCCCGACACCCTAGCATTCCTACATCACTTAGAATATCTAAAGTATACTTCCTCTAGGATAGCGCAATCCCTTTGGCAGACCTGGCCACTTCTATTCCCAGGAAGTATTTGAGTCGGCCAAGATCTTTGACTTCAAATGCTTTACCCAAGCACTCTTTCAGTCTTGCTATTTCTTCTTTATCATATCATGTGATAATAACATCATCCACATATACAGTTGTTGGGGATATACTTTTCGGGTATACCCACAGGACTTGCTGACCAGGGTGGCCTACCAACGGGTTAGAGCTTTGCTTCACGGGTGGCACAGTCAGAGAAAGAGGAGGAGTCACTTCCGGCTACGACAAGGCCCAGAAGAGTTACCGACTTAGGCATGTAGTATTACTCGTAGTCCAAGCTGTATCCAGTTACCGACTTTGTAACATAGTCGGATAAGTCTCTCCTGTAACCCTAGGCCCTAGTGAGTATATAAACTGGACCTATGGAGCCTTTAGGGCCATCAATCTTACAACACCACAACCTACTCGCACAAGCAAACCTCTCTTGTAATCAGCTGTAACATCCGGCTCTCACTGATATATTACTGGGTTGCTAGCAGGAGTAGGATTCGATCACCGCAGTCGGATCTGAACCTGGGTAAACTTGTGCTCACCGCTCCCGGAACACCATACTTCTCACATCCCATCTTCTCAACACCTTCAGGACCCCCTATGGCGTACTTGTCGATAATCCGACGACAGTTGGCGCCCACCGTGGGACTGGTGACTTTCGGAGCTTCGTTCTGGGTGGAATCTGCGCATGCAGGAATCGGCCAAACAATCGCCATGGGTCGCGTGGTCTAAGCCAGTGATGTCCCTCTCATTCTTCTCGACGAGACTTGGGTTCCAGCTATGGAACCCGTGACAACCTACACAATCATGTCCATCAGCGAGATCGAGATCTACCTCGGCTTTGTTGAACCCGCCCAACTGTTGGAGATATGCCCTAGAGGCAATAATAAATATAGTTATTATTATATCTTTGTGTTTATGATAAATGTTTACATTCATGCTATAATAGTATTAACAAGGAAACATTAATACTTGTGTGATTTGTAAACTTAATTTGTAGTCCCTAGTATAGCCTCTATACTTCACTAGCTTGTTGGTTGATTAATGATTGTGGTTTCCCTATCATGAACATTGAGATGTTATCAACAACAAGATCATATCGTTAGGAGAATGATATGGTGGACATACTCCTATAGATAAGCGTAGCATAAAGATCAAGTCATTTCAATAGTTCAATTGCTATATGCTTTCTGATACATAGTAACCTAATTCCTTCGACCATGAGATCATGCATATCACCTTTACCGGATGTATGCTTTGATGACATCAAACACCACACCGAATCGGGTGGCTATAAAGGTGGCATTGAGTGTTCGGAAAGTATTGGTTGAAACACATGGATCAAGAGGGATTTGTCCATCCATATGACGGATAGATATACTCTGGGCCCTCGGTGGAATGTCATCCAATTAGCTTGCAAGCATGTGACTGGGTCACAAGGGATCACATATCACGGGAACGAGAAAAGAGTACTTATCGGTAACGAGGTTGAACTAGGTATGCAGAGATACCGACGATCATGACCTCGGATAAGTAAACTATCGTGAGACAAAGGGAAATTGGTATCGTATGTAAGTGGTTCATTCGATCGCAAAGTAATCGTAGAAATATGTGGGAGCCATATGAATTTCCAGATTCCTCTATTGGTTATTGTTTGGAGAAGTGTCTCGATCATGTCCGCATAATTCACGAACCGTAGGGAGACACACTTAACGATTCGACGTTGTTTTGAGTAGTTATGGTATTATGAGAAAGAGACCGAATGTTGTTCGGAGTCTCGGATGGGATCCGGGATATCACGAGGTGATACGGAATGGTCCGGAGAATAAGATTCATATAAGGAAAGTCCCGTTTCGGAGTTCGGGAATGATTCCGGTGTTTTCATCGGGAATGTTCTAGAAGGGTTCGGATTATGCGGCACTCGGGGAGGGTACATGAATGTGTCATTGAATGATTGCATCATGTACTAAGTGTTCTTGCTGTTCCAAAACTGAAAAGTCAAACTGCGGTTTGAAAGTCAAGCGCTAAAACAGAAACTGTGGAAAGCAGAAACTGGGGAAGCAGGAAGCTGTGGGAAACAAGCAAGAGGAGGTTGAAACCAACTTGGAGGAGGAGTCCTCTCCTCCAAGTCGGCCCACCTAGGCCGAGTTGGGGAGGACTCCCTCCCTCCCTGGCCTTGCCTCCACCTATAAAAGGAGGCAGGGGCCTCCTCTAGACACACAAGTTCCTATCCTCTAATCTCCGGTTTAGATCCGTTTTGGTTTAGAGCTTCTAATTGCTTTAGCTCATGGTTTAGAGACTTCTAATTGGTGTGTCTAATCTCTAGACCACTAATATCCCTCTCATACTCCACCATACTCGCTCCGGCTTAAGAAGCCTCATGGATTTCCTACTTAGGTACCACGCCGTTTGCCTAGGAATCGCGAGGAGAGTACTATAACCTCCATTTTCTTTGGAACAAGGGAGAGGAAGGTCTTCGCGAAAATCGAACGATGTGACCGATCATGAAGCGCCGAACGCAAGACCGGAAGGATCGTCTACACGATCTTGAGATCGGAAAGAGTACGACTACATCACCCACGAGAATCCGCTCTCGTTAAACACTTTGGAATCTTCGAGGGTAAGTTATTCCATCGACTCGTTGCTACAATCTAGTAGATAGATCTTGGCTTGTTTGTTTGTATGCGATAGAAAATTTTTGTTTTCCATGCTACGAACCCCTACTGTGGTATCAGAGCCGTGTCTATATGTAGATCTGTTGCACGAGTAGAACACAATGGTCATTGTGGGCGTTGATGCTTTTATTGTCGATTGCTTCTTGTGTACTTTGCATCTTGCGGTATGTTGGGATGAAGCGGCTAACCTTACATGACATCGTTCATGAGACTTGCTCCACGCTTGACATGCAACTTGTATTGCATAAGTGGCTTTATGGGTTGCTTTCTCCTAGCATAGTTAAGATCCAATTTACAACGGGTAATCAACAATGCTAGTATCAATGTTGTGGTTCTTGTTCGTAAGTTAGAACGACACTTATTGAAAGCCCCAAACCACGTAAAATATGCAAAGAAAGTAGAGGCATCTAACTTTGTTTTGCAGGGTGTGCGATGATGTGATATGGCCATGATTGTGATTATATTTGATGTATGCAATGTTCCTTATTGTAAGTTGGCAACGGCAGAGCCATATGGTTGTCTTTAATTTATGTTAAGACCCGCGTGTCTATTCAAAGTAGTTGTAATAGTTGAAGCCGTGGGCGACAACCATGGTGAAGCGTCATTGACCTTGATGCAATGCGGTGATGATGGAAATCATGTTCGTGCTTGAAGATGGAGATCGGAAGCACAAAGAAGAAAGGCCATATCATATCACATATTATTGAATTGCATGTGATGTTAATCCTTTATGCATCTTGTATTGCTTGGTAGGCAGCGGTAGCATTATAAGATGATCCCTCATGCACATCAATTTCAAGTCATAAAGTGTTCACCCTTAGTTAGCACCGCTTAAAGCTTGTTGTTTGAAGCACCACGTGATGATCGGTGTGTTAGATTACGCAAGTGTATACAACGTGAGCAAGCCAGATTTGCTCATGCGAAACTAAGGTTTGATCTTGACGAGCCTAGCATGTACGGACATGGTCTCGAACACGGATCACCGAAAGGTAAAGCATGAGTCATATAGTAGATATGATGAACATGACGATTGTTCGCCATTGAAACTATATCAACTCTCGTGATGATCGGTGTTGATGTAGTGGATTTGGTTCTGTGATCACTAAAACAATGTGAGGGATGTTGTTTTGAGTGGGAGTTCACCTAGTTTAATTTCATTAATTAATTTGAACTCAATTTGTCATAAACTTAGTCTAAACTATTGCAAATATGTTGTAGATCAATGGCAGCCCTACCATCAATTTTAATGCGTTCCTAGAGAAAGAAAAGTTGAAAAACAATGGAAGCAACTTGCGGATTGGTTCCGAATTTGAAGATTGTCCTCACATTTGGTAATTTGACCTATGTCTTTGGATGCACATTGGGTGACCCACTGCGGTGATGCTCCCGATGAAGTAAAGAATGTTTACCTCTCTCGGAAGAATCGGTACTCCATAGTTCGATGTGCTATCTTGTATGGTTTAGAATGAGCTTGAGAAAAGGTTTGAAGAGTCGACCCATATGATATTGTCGAGGATCTCAAATTGATTTTTGAGACTCATGCGGCAATTGAAAGCTATGAGGCTTCGAAAAGTTCTTTAAGCGCAAGATGGAAGAGGGCAGCTCAAGTCGGTGAGCATGTGCTTAAGATGTGCAGGCACGCAAACAAACTTCAAAGCTTGGGTATAGTGATTCCTAATGCTTTGGGGATTTACCGTGTCCTCGATCCTTTGCCACCAAGTTCACGTGAACTTTGTGATGAACTACAACATGCAGAACATGAACAAAGAGTTGCCAGAACTGTTTGCTATGTTAAAATCTGCAGAAGTGGAGATCAAGAAAGAGCACAAAGTGTTGTTGGTCAATAAGACCACCAAACTCAAGAAATGCAAGTCTAAGCAAAAGGGACACTTCAAGAAGGGTGGTAAGAAAGTTACCATGCCGGCGAAGAAGACCAAGGCTGGACCCAAGCCTGAAACTGAGTGCTTTTACTGCAAGGGAGAAGGTCACTGGAAGCGGAATTGCCCAAAGTACTTGGCGGATCTGAAGAACGGCAACATCAAGAAGAAAGGTATATCTGATATACATGTTATTGATGTGTATCTCACTAGTACTCGTAGTAGTGCTCGGGTATTTGATCTTTGGTTCGGTTGCTCATATTTGTAACTCAAAGCAGTCTTTGCCGAATAAGCGGAAGCTATCGAAGAACGAGGTGACGATGCGTGGGAAGCGGATCAAAGGTTGATGTGATCGCGGTCGACGCTACCCCTTCATCTACCATCGGATTAGTTTTATACTTAAATAATTGTTATTTAGTGCACGTGTTGAGCATGAACATTATATCGGGATCTTGTTTATTGCGAGGCGGTTACTTGTTTAAATCAGAGAATAATGGTTGTTCGATTTATATGAGTAATATGTTTTATGCACATGCACCTTTGATAGATGGTCTATTCTTATTGAATCTCGATAGTGGAAATACACATATCAACAACATTGAGGCTAAACGTTTGAAATCAGCGATAATTCGACCTATATGTGTAATCGCTGCGTCTTGGTCACATTGGAGTGAAGTATGAAGACACTCCATTCCGATGGACTTCTTGAATCACTTAATTTTGAATCACTTGAAAGATGCGAAGCATGTCTGATGGGAAAAATGACTAAGACTCCATTTTCTGGTATGATGGAGCGAGCTACGGACTTATTGGAAATCATACATACCGATGTGTGTGGTCCAATGAGTGTAGCATCATGTGTGGTTATCGTTATGTTCTTACCTTCACGGATGACTTGAGTAGATATGGGTATATCTATTTCATGAAACATAAGTCCAAACTTTCGAGAAGTTTAAGGAGTTTCAAAGTGAGGTAGAGAATCAACGTAACAAGAACATTAAATTTCTACGTTACGATCGTGGAGGTGAATATCTAAGTTTGGCGAGCATTTGAAGAAATGCGAAATACTTTCCTGATTGACACCACGGGAACACCACAGCGTAATGGTGTGTCCGAACGTCGTAATCGAACTCTTTTAGATATGGTTCATTCTATGATGTCACTTACAGATTTACCGCTATCATTTTGGGGTTATGCATTAGAAACAGCCGCATTCACTTTAAATAGGGCACCGTCTAAATCCGTTGAAACGACACCGTATGAATTATGGTTTGGGAAGTAACCTAAATTGTCGTTCCTTAAAGTTTGGGGATGCGAAGCCTATGTAAAGAAGTTACAGCCGGACAAGCTTGAACACCAAGCGGAAAAATGCGTCTTCATAGGATACCCGAAGGAAACTATTGGGTATACCTTCTATCATAGATCCGAAGGCAAAATCTTCGTTGCCAAGAATGGATCCTTTCTAGAGAAGGAATTTCTCTCGAAAGAAGTGACTGGAAGGAAAGTAGAACTCGACGAGGTTGTCGAACCTTCTCTCGAAATTGCGAGTAGCGCAGCGCCGGAAGAAGTTCCTGTGGTGCATGCACCAATTAGAGAGGAAGCTAATGATAATGATCATGAAACTTCGGTTGAAGTTGCTACAGAGCCTCGGAGGTCAACGAGAACTTGTACCACTCCAGATTGGTATGATCCCGTTATGAGTGTCATGTTGGTGGACAACACCGATGACCCCGAGACATATGAGGAAGCGATGATGAGCCCAGATTCCAATAAATGGCAAGAAGCCATGAAATCCGAGATTGGATCCATGTACGAAAACCAAGTATGGACTTTGGTGGACTTACCGGATGGTAGGAAGGTGTCGAGAATAAATGGATTTTCAAGAAGAAAGCATCTTGATGGTAATGTTATGTCTATAAAGCTCGACTTGTCGCAAAAGGGTTTCGACAAATTCAAGGAGTTGACTACGAGACTTTCTCACCAAAGCGAAGCTAAAGTCTGTGAGGATTATGTTAGCAATTCTGCATATTATGATTATGAGATATGGCGATGGATGTCAAAACAGCATTCCTCAATGGAGATATTGATGAAGAGTTGTATATGATGCAAACCAAAGGTTTTGTCGATCCTAAAGATGCTAACAAGGTATGCAAACTTCAACGGTCCATCTATGGATTGAAGCAAGCATCCCGAAGTTGGAATCAACGTTTTGATAAGGTAATCAAAAGTTTTGGTTTTATACAAACTTATGGAGAAGCTTGTATTTACAAGAAAGTGAGTGGGAGCTCTGTAGCATTCTTAATACTATATGTGGATGACATATTGTTGATTGGGAATGATGTAGACCTTCTTAATAGTGTCAAGGAATATTTGAATAATAGTTTTTCAATGAAGGATCTTGGCGAAGCGACTTACATATTAGGCATAAAGATTTATAGAGATAGATCGAACGCCAAATATCATTGTCACAGAGTACATATTTGGACAAAGTTCTAAAGAGGTTTGGAATGGAAGAAAGCAAGAAAGGGTTCTTGCCCATGTTGCTCAATCGACCTTGAGTAAAACTCAAAGTCCGACATCGGCGAAGATAGAGAAAGGATGAGTAAGACTCCCTATGCCTCGACCATAGGATCTCTAATGTATGCCATGCTATGTACTAGACCCGACATTGCATATCTTGTTAGTTTAACTAGCGGATATCAAAGTGATCCAGAGTGAATCATTGGACAGTGGTCAAAAACATCCTTAAGTACTTGAGAAGAACTAAGGATATGGTTCTTTCTTATGGAGGTGATGAACAACTCGTTGTTAATGGTTACACCGATGCTAGTTGGAACACCGATCCGGATGATTCTAAATCACAATCTAGATACGTATTTATTTTGAATGGTGCAGCGATTAATGGAGGAGTGCAAAGAAAAGCGTTGTGGCGAGATCTTCAACTGAATCGGAATACATGGCTGCCGGAGGCTTCACAAGAAGCGATATGGATGAAAGAGTTCATTACAGGCTGGGTGTGGTTCCTAGTGCGCTTGACCCAATGTCTATCTCTTGTGATAACATGGGCGCCATAGCCAATGCGCAAGAACCAAGGTCACACAAGAAGGAAGCATATCAATTGCGTTTTCACGCTATTCGAGAACATATCCAGGATGGGGATATAAAGATTTGCAAAGTACACACAGATCTGAATGTGGCGGATCCGTTGACTAAACCTCTCCCGAGGACAAAACATGACCAACACCAAACTGCCATGGGTGTTCGGTATATTACCATGTAATCTAGATTAGATGACTCTAGTGCAAGTGGGAGACTGTTGGAGATATGCCCTAGAGGCAATAATAAATATAGTTATTATTATATCTTTGTGTTTATGATAAATGTTTATATTCATGCTATAATAGTATTAACAAGGAAACATTAATACTTGTGTGATTTGTAAACTTAATTTGTAGTCCCTAGTATAGCCTCTATACTTCACTAGCTTGTTGGTTGATTAATGATTGTGGTTTCCCTATCATGAACATTGAGATGTTATCAACAACAAGATCATATCGTTAGGAGAATGATATGGTGGACATACTCCTATAGATAAGCGTAGCATAAAGATCAAGTCATTTCAATAGTTCAATTGCTATATGCTTTCTGATACATAGTAACCTAATTCCTTGACCATGAGATCATGCATATCACCTTTCGGATGGATGCTTTGATGACATCAAACACCACACCGAATCGGGTGGCTATAAAGGTGGCATTGAGTGTTCGGAAAGTATTGGTTGAAACACATGGATCAAGAGTGGTATTTGTCCATCCATATGACGGATAGATATACTGGGCCCTCTCGGTGGAATGTCATCCAATTAGCTTGCAAGCATGTATGGGTCACAAGGGATCACATATCACGAGCGATAAAAGAGTACTTATCAGTAACGAGGTTGAACTAGGTATGCAGAGATACCGACGATCATGACCTCGGATAAGTAAACTATCGTGAGACAAAGGGAAATTGGTATCGTATGTAAGTGGTTCATTCGATCACAAAGTAATCGTAGAAAGATGTAGAACCATATGAATTTCCATATTCCTCTATTGGTTATTGTTAGGAGAAGTGTCTCGATCATGTCCGCATAATTCACGAACCGTAGGGAGACACATAAGGATTCGACGTTGTTTTGAGTAGTTATGGTATTATGAAAGAGACCGAATGTTGTTCGAGTCTCGGATGGGATCCGGGATATCACGAGGTGATCTGGAATGGTCCGGAGAATAAGATTCATATAAGGAAAGTCCGTTTGAGTTCGGGAATGATTCAGTGTTTTCATCGGGAATGTTCTAGAAGGTTCGGATTATGCGGCACTCAGGAGGGTACATGAATGTGTCATTGAATGATTGCATCATGTACTAAGTGTTCTTCTGTTCCAAAACTGAAAAGTCAAACTGCCGTTTGAAAGTCAAGCAGCTAAAAGCGAGCTGTGGAAAGCGAGAAACGTGGGAAGCAGAACTGTGGGAAACAAGCAAGAGGAGGTTGAAACCAACTTGGAGGAGGTCCTCTCCTCCAAGTCGGACCCACCTAGGCTGAGTTGGGAGGGACTCCTCCCTCCCCTGGCCCCTCCACCTATAAAAGGAGGCGGGGCCTCCTCCTCTAGACACACAAGTTCCTATCCTCTAATCTCCGGTTTAGAGCCGTTTTGGTTTAGAGCTTCTAATTGCTTTAGCCTCGGTTTAGAGCCTTCTAATTGGTGTGTCTAATCTCTAGACCACTAATAGCCCTCTCTCATACTCCACCATACTCGCTCCAGGCGAAGCCTGCATGATTTCCCTCTACTTAGGTACCACGCCGTTGTCTTTGCCGGAATCGTGAGAGTACTACAACCTCCATTTTCTTTGGAACAAGGGAGAGGAAGGTCTTCCGAAATCAGTCCGAACGTGTGACCATTGCGGAAAGCCGAACATAGCCGGAAGGATCGTCTACACGATCTTGAGATCGGAAGAAACGACTACATCACCCACGAGAATCCGCTCTCGTTAAACACTTTGGAATCTTCGAGGGTAAGTTATTCCATCGAATCGTTGCTACAATCTAGTAGATAGATCTTGGCTTGTTTGTTTGTATGCGATAGAAATTTTTTGTTTTCCATGCTACGAACCCCTACACCAACCCACCCTTGAGGTGATGACCATGGCGGAAGAAAAATCCGAATCTGCTCTATCCGCAGAGGCAGAAGAGTTCAAGATCCCGAAAAAACCTGAACCCACCCAGCCCTCTCATGTAGTGGAAGAAGTGGTGGAAGAAAAATCCGGATATGATCTCCTTGTTGAGATCGGATACACGGATGAGGAGTATATTCGCTTCGGATCCGACTCTATTAATGCTGAAGCAGAAAAATCATTCTCAAGGTACAAGACTAAGAAGATGAGACATCCCCACACTAACTACAGGTTGGAGGCGGAAGTCAGGACTCTTCGTTACCCCAATACCATGAACAAGAATAAGCATTTCTTTGTATACCACGTGAGATTTGGATCCGACTCTATCGATGCTGGAGCCGAAAACGATTTAGTTCTTGATGCAATCAAAGAAAGTGCTGACTTACCTGATTCCCCTCATGAGTCAATAACGTCGCAGGAGATTTGATACTTCAAGAAAAGAGATGGAGGCATACGAAGAAGAGTACGCCTCCAAACCAGCGGAAGGTGAGCTGGAGACCCCTCCAAGTCCAGATGATAGCATGAACGAAGATTACACCACACAAGATGACATGGACACCGGAGATTCATCTGAGGTCTAGAATCCAACTACTACGGAAAGTACCGACGAAAGTTGATACGTCGGAAACGTATATATAATTTTTGATGTTCCATGCTTGTTTAGTATCTACTTTGCTTTGCTTTGCTTTTTCCACACTTTCAGGTGTTTTATATGTTTTCTAGTACTAACCTATTAACAAGATGCCACAGTGCCAGTTGTCTGTTTTCTTCTGTTTTTGGTTCCAGAAAGGCAGAAAATTAATATTCTCGGAATTAGACGGGACAAAAGCCAAAGTCAATATTTTGCCGTGGGGAACACGAAGCCGGAGTAAGATACGGAGGAGACCCACCAGGGGCCACCCCCCTAGCCGCGTTGGTGGGCCCACCCCGCGCCTGGGGGGTGCAGCCGCCCTGGTGGCCCTCCAGCCTCGCCTCTTGTCCTATAAGAATCCCCCGATGCCTAAACCCTAAGGACCCGATCAAAATTCCACGAAACCGGCTGTAGCCGCTACCACCATCGTCCCTAGATCGGGGATATCTGAATCTCTTTTCGGCACCCTGCTGGAGGGGAGATCATCCTGAAGGCCTTCTTCTTCATCATGCCAACCTCCAGTATGAAGCGTGAGTAGTTCCACCTTGGACTACGGGTCCATATAGTAGCTAGATGGTTGTATCTCCTCCTTGTGCTTTCATGTCTAGATCTTGTGAGCTCCGTTCATGATCAAGATCTCATCTATTTGTAATCATGCATGTTGTGTTTGCGGGGATCCGATGGATATTGAGATTACTATGTCAGATTGATTAATGGTTTTGTCTTATTGATTCTATCATGTTGTGTTGTTTGTGATATTGCATGCTCTCCATTGTTAGTAGCTATCTTGGCCAAGTAGTTGCTAGTGACTCCAAGAGGGGGTATTTATGCTCGATAGTGGGTTCATGCCTATACTTAATCAAGGGAAGTGACAGAAATCTCTACGGCTGTAGATGTGTTGTTGCCACTAGGGAGAAAACAATGGTCTCTTGTTCATGAAACAAGTGGACTGTTTACCTTACACACTTTGCTTAAAGCAGTTGTCTGTTGCTTGCAAATTAATACTGGTGGGGGGGGGGGGGGGGGTCGGATGATAACTCAAAGGTGGACTTCTAGTCATAGATACAGTTGGATGGCGGTCTATGTATCTTGTTATATTGCCCAATCGAATCGCATTTGATCTTTATGTCTAGTATTGCATTGTTATGCCTTGCTCAGTCCTGTCAATTGCCCTACTGTAATTTGTTTACCCAGCATGCCATGTTTGTTTATCTAAGGAGAACACCTCTAGTGAACTATGGACCCCGGTCCAATCTTTACCATTGGTACATCTTCCACTGTTACTGTTTACTTGCTGCAAACCATCATCACCTTCCACACCATACAATTAATCCTTTGTTACAGCAACCGGTGAGATTGACAACCTCACTGTTAGTTGGGGCAAAGTCTTGACTTTGTGTTGTGCAGGTTTCCATGTTGCTTGCAACACCTTTGACATGTTTCCTTCCTCCTACTGGTTCGATAACCTTGGTTTCTTGCTGAGGGAAAACTTGCTGCTGTGCTGCATCATACCTTGCTCTTGGGGTTTCCCAACGGGGCGTCAACATGCATCAAGACTTTCTGGCGCCGTTGCCGGGGAGGCTAAGGACGTCTTCACAACGGGAGTCCTCCTCAACCTTTCTCTTTACTTTGTTTTTAGTTTGCTTAGTTTCTTTTGCTTGGTTTTGTTTGCCTTTTTTTATCAAGAACTCAAAAAATTAGTTTAGTTTGGTTTGCTTTCTCCTATCAAAAACACACAAAAATTAGTTCTTGCTCTAGCTGCTACTACTGTTTTTGGCTTGCTCCACTTTTTCCAAAATGAACTCTGCTGAGAACACCAAGTTGTGTGACTTCACTAGCACAAACAACAATGATTTCCTTAGCACTCCTATTGCTCCACCTTCTCCTGATGCTACCTTTTATGAAATTAAGCCTGCTTTGTTGAATCTTGTGATGAGAGAGCAATTTTTTGGTGCTAGTTCTGATGATGCTGCTACCCATCTCAATATCTTTGTTGAACTTTGTGAGATGCAAAAGTATAAGGATGTAGATTGAGATATTATTAAGCTCAGGCTGTTTCCTTTCTCCTTGAGAGGAAAAACTAAAGAATGGTTGCTATCCTTGCCTAGAAATAGTATTGATTCTTGGATTAAGTGCAAGGATGCTTTTATTGGAAAGTACTACCCTCCTGCTAAGATTATATCTATGAGAAGTGATATTATGAAATTTAAACAACTTGATAATGAACATGTTTCTCAAGCTTGGGAAAGAACGAAATCTTTGGTTAAGTATTGTCCTACTCGTGGACTTACTGCTTGGATGATTATCTAGACTTTTTATGCAGGTTTGAACTTCTCTTCAAGAAACCTGTTGGATTCAGCTACTGGAGGTACCTTTATGACCATCACCTTGGGTGCTGCACCAGAACTCCTTGATAATATGATGGTTAACTATTCTGAATGGCACACTGAGATAGCTCCACATGGTAAGAAGGTAAATTCTGTTGAAGAACCCTCTTCTTTGAATGATGAGATTGATGTTATTATGGCTATGCTTGTTAATGGGAAAGCTCCTTTGGATCCAAATAATGTTCCCTTGTCCTCTTTGGTTGCTCAAGAAGACCAAGTTGATGTGAACTTCATTAGAAACAACAATTTCAACAACAATGCCTGTATGAATAATTTTGGTAGTAACAACAATTATAGGCCTTATCTTCCTAATAATGGAAATACCTATGGAAAATCCTACAGCAATGCTAGAAGTGCTCCCTCTGAACTTTAAGTCATGGTCAAAGACTTATTAGTAAACAAACCACTTTCAACAAGATTGTAGAGGAAAAGCTTTTAAATGTTGAGAAAAATATTTCCTCTTTGTCTGAAGCACAATCCTCTTTGATTAATAAAATGGCTGCTAAACCTGAAACCATGGAAAGTAACTTTGCTACTACTCATGCCATACAAGTTACTATTGATGAAAATGTTAGAATGATAGCTCAACCTCATGCTAAGTGGGAAAGGGAAGCTGAAATTGATAGAAACAATAGTGTGTGCACCATCACTAGAATAGATACCACTAAACCACAAGAAATCCATACTCCTCCTACAATGCCTAAGCCTAATGAGTCTACTACTAGTGATGCTAAGTTTGATTTTGATCTTGATGGTTGCATTATTTCTGAAGTGATTCTGTTCCTGCAAAAGCTTGCTAGAAGTCCTGATGCTAGTGATATGCATGTTGCTTTCACCAAACAGATTTCTGTCCTCCACCATAAAATTCGCGAGGAGTCTATGTAAGTCGTATTGAGCTGAAAATTTACGAATAAGTCCCCCAGTATGTTAGCTAACTTTCGTTATTTCAACACTTTTTGATATGAGCAACAGAAGGTCTTCGAAAAAATCGGTTTCTACCTAATGGTTTGTTTTAACATATTTCTGCCATTATTTGCATTTGCTTCTTATTGATTCCTTTTTGGGTTCTTTTTGGGAAACTGAGCTTTTTGAAGGAGTTGCTACAGTAGCTTGTGTTTTTAGTGAAAAGTTTTATTGTTTTAAAGCTAAACCCATAGGTCTATTATCTTTTGAATACACTAATGTTGCTAATGAGGATTGTGTGAAGTTTTGTATGAAGGAAAATTTCAGGTTTAGAGAGAATGTGATGTAATGAGATGAAGAATGGACAAAAGCTCAAGCTTGGGAATGCCACCCCGGTGTCACCCCAAGAAATATCCAAAAGGTATAAGCTTTAAAGTTTGGGGATGCCCAAGGCATCCCCTTCTTCATCAATAAAAAGCTCAGGTCTTCCTAGACACTTCGTTTTTATTGTTTCATGCACTGTTGTGTTGTTCTTGGAGCGTCTTAGTTTTTGTTTGATTTGCTTAGTTTGTTTATTTTGCTTGAATAAAGTAGTCTAGACCCCCGCTCTCGCGGTGTTGTTTCAAATAAGTTGATTGGTGTTGAAAAGGAGTGGAAAGTTCTTGCTTGAAAGTGCAAGAGGAACTTGCATTGATTGTGACTTACTGCTTGGATGATTATCTAGACTTTTTATGCAGGTTTGAACTTGTCTTCAAGAAACCTGTTGGATTCAGCTACTGGAGGTACCTTTATGACCATCACCTTGGGTGTTGCACCAGAACTCCTTGATAATATGATGGTTAACTATTCTGAATGGCACACTGAGATAGCTCCACATGGTAAGAAGGTAAATTCTGTTGAAGAACCCTCTTCTTTGAATGATGAGATTGATGTTATTATGGTAAGAAGGTAAATTCTGTTGAAGAACCCTCTTCTTTGAATGATGAGATTGATGATTATCTAGACTTTAGCATGTCATGCTAGATGTTATTTTGACCTTATGCTTAGTGATTATTGTTGTAGCATGACTTGTTCCAAACAATTGGGATTGCTTAGTGTGCCTTGAAAGAATTATGCATTGTGTTAGCATACAAAAGCATAGTATTATGGTATTCTCCTTTGATGCTTTGTTTGGGTTGAATTGGCACATGATTACACCATGTTATGACTATGAACAAGTCACCATAGCCTCTATGATCATTTAGTCCTTGACTTGTAGTACCACTCTATGCTTTGATTAGTAATGTTTTGTCGCTCTGCATGATTATGGACATTATCGCTTGATACGTCCAAAACTTATCTACTTTCTCGAACACTTTTCTATTGTTTCTTCTCTAAACTTGTGTGATTTGGATACAACTAACACGGATTGACGCTGTTTTCAGCAGAATTACCTTGGGATCTTGTTTTGTGCAGAAAATCAACTATCAGGAAAAATCCCGAAAAATACGCCAAAAATTACATTTCACCAGAATATCCACAAAGCCAGAAGAAGAGACAGAGGGGAGGCCTGGGGGGCAGGCATGGGCCCACCTGTCCCCACGCCTGGAGGGGGTGCAGCCTCCCCAGGCACCTCCTCGGCCTTCCTCTGCGCCTATAAGTTGCCTTTCGACCTAAAAACCGAGGGGGGTTCTATAGTTTTCCAGAAAGAGTTCTGCTCCGCCGCCGCCACCAGAAACCAAGATTCGGATCCAGAAACTTCGTTCTGGCACCCTACCGGGACGGGGAATTTGGAGAGGATCATCGCCATCGTCATCCCCAACGCATCTCCATCAACCATCAATGTTTCCCTCATCCATGAGTGAGTAATCCCCCACTGTAGGCTTGGGGATGGTAGGGATTGGATGAGTTCTATCATGTAATCGAATAAGATCTGTTAGGGCATACTGCCTAGTATCGCTATTAGTGCTATTTGACTTTGTTGCAACTTGTTGTGTTTAATGCTTGTCACTAGGGCCCGAGTGCCATGATCTCAGATCTAAGCTTATTATTTAATCATTATAATAGTATTGTCTGTGATATTATATGCAAGTTGTGTACACATATCATTGTCCAGATCCAAAGGCCCCAAAGTGACAATAATTGGGACAACCGGAGGGGATGGCTGTGGTGTGAGGATCACATGTGTTCATGGAGTTCTAATGCTTTGCTCCGGTGCTCTATTAAAAGGAGCACCTTAATTGCCAGTAGTTCCCTAGAGGCCTCGCTGCCACGGCTGGTGACGATGAAGATGTTGTGCAAGTTCTCATTGCGAGAACGTATGACTATATTTGGAGCACATGCCTAGGATTGTTTAGTACTTGGATGCTTGTTATTATTTATCTGCAATGCCCTAGATCTTGATGTTACATGTTTAGACTCGTCCATGCAACGCCCGTCCATCCATCCCTATGCCTACCGCACTCGAATCCTACCGCTATCAATTCTTATTACTATTGCTCTTTGTTTTCTTGTTGTTATTCTTCTTGCTACTACAAACTATTGCTACTGATAAACTTTTGTGAGCAAGAACTATTTCCAGGTGCAGCTGAACTGACAACTCAGTTGTTAAGGCTTGCAAGTATTCTTTGCCTCCCCTTGTGTCGAATCAATAAATTGAGTAATACTACCCGCGAAGACTGTTGTGATCCCCTATACTTATGGGTCATCATTGATCTCTTAGTTGGTTGCTCCCAATCTTTTGCTAGCCTCCACTTGTATGAGTAAGCTCTACTCATGCTTCCAACTCCCAAGAAACCAAGTTATTCCAAAGTGTCCACTATAAATTCCTATGCATGGTGTGTTACACCATTCCAAGTATATTCTTTTTTCATCTATCTTTCAATTAAAAAAAGGGGTATTTTGTTATGTGAAAACTTAGTGATTAAATCTCTCACGAACTTGATGGCACACTTTATATTCCTTTCCCCTAATAAACTTGAACCATTGTGTCATCTAAGTTGTACATGCTTGCACTTATACGTTGGAATTAGCAGAACCATGTTATCATGGGGAACGTTTTCAACATTGCACTTGTACTTTGTACACAGTTGATATCATGCTCTTTTGTCTATGGATGTCGCTGGTGTGAAATAAAAAGAGAGATTGTAAGTCCATGGAGTTATGTATTTTGTGTTAGAGAAACGTCTGGGCCGCTAGCCTAATCCATGCCTAATCATGATGGAAACTTGCAACATCACCATAATGAGCAATCTATGAGGCATCCTCAATAAAAACCTATGCAAATAGCAAATAAAAAGATCGCTGAGATGCTCATTATCTGCTTGCCTTGTCATTTTGGTAATGGGATAGCTCCTGTACCATGTGCAAGGGGTACCCCGTTGGCGGTTCTCTATGATACACATGTACTTACTGTGACAAGTGTTGGAATTATGCCCTAGAGGCAATAATAAAGATGTTATTATTATAATTCTTGTTCATGATAAAGTTTATATTCCATGCTAGAATTGTATTAAGCGGAAACTTTAATACTTGTATGTTTTGTGAACAACACCGTGTCCCTAGTACGCCTCTATGGACTAGCTCATTGATTAATGATGGTTAAGGTTTCCTAACCATAGACATGAGTTGTCGATTAATAATGAGATCATATCACTGGGAGAATGATATGATGGACAGACCCAAACTAAGCGGAGCAATTAGATCGTGTCATCGTGTTCATCTTTGCGAAGCTTTTCTTATGTCAAATATTGTATTCCTTAGACCATGAGATAATACAACTCCCTGGTATCGGAAGAAAGCTTTGAGGTCATCAAACGTCATCCTATGAAAGGGTGATCATCAAGGTGTATCTCAGGTGATCGGAAAGTACCTGTTGGGTTGTATGTATCGAGATGGGATTTGTCCCTCCCAAGTCGGAGAGATATACTTAGGGCCCACTTGGTAATCTATATCAGCACCGCTTGCAAGCATGTGGTTAAGGAGTTAATCACAAAGTGATATCGGATTACGGAACGAGTAAAGTACTTGCTGTGAACGAGATTGAACTAGGTATGATGGTACCGACGATCAAATCTTGGGCAAGTAAAATATCGCGAGACGAAGGGAATATATATATGGGATTGATTGAATCCTGGCATCGTGGTTCATCCGATATGATCATCGATGAACGTGTGGGAGTCAATATGGGTTTCCAGACCCCGCTGTTGATTATTGATAGAAGATCATGTCTGCATATTCTCGAACCCGAAGGGTCACACACTTAACGTGTCTCGACGCTGGGATAGATTGGATAATTGGTTTATGAGTTTTTTTTCTGAGTCTCGGATGGGATCCGGGACATCACGAGAGGTTCCGGAATGGTCCGGAGAATAAGATTCATATAAGGCAATGCAGTTTTTGGAGTTCGGAATTGTTTCGGGTTAATCGGTATTGTACCGGAAGCTTCTAGAACCTTCCGGAAGGGGGCCAACGTGGCCCTACCTCCCGGGAGGGGGCATGGGCCTATGAGGTAGTGCCCTGGCCGCATTGGTCCAGGGGCACAAGGCCCCATAGGGCCCAGCCGGCCAACCTAGGGCAAAACCCTAGGGGAGCTTCTAGAAGGGGGGGGACTTGCCCCCCACTCCTCCCTCCTTGGCCGCCGGCCCTAGGGCTTGGGGGAGGGGCAAGGGCTGGCCGCCCACCCCTCTATATAAAGAGGGCTGGGGGCGCACCCCTCCCACACCTCCTCCACAACCCTAGCCGCCCTGCTGCCCCTCCTCGCTCTCTCCCTCCCGACTGCACGTAGGCGAAGCCCTGCTGCAGAAACTCTCCACCACCTGCACCGCGTCGTCGCGTTGTAGATCCAATCCGTATCTCCACCATACTTGCTGGACCGAGGAAGTAGGAGACGTCGAGGTGCCGCACGTGTGCATCTCTCGGAGGCATCGCCACTTGCGGTGTTGGATCGGATCGGATCGCGAGAAGGAGAAGCGGGTACGACTACATCACCCACGTTCCGACGAACGTTCCGCTATGCGAATCTTCAAGGGTATGAAGATCTCATCTATCCCCCCTCGTTGTTTGCATCTCCTAGATTAGATCTTGGCTTTCCCGTTCGCATCCGTAGAATTTTTTTGATTTACTATGCTACGAAACCCATCAGTGGTATCAGAGCTAGATCTATGCGTAGATGTGTTTCACGAGTAGAACGCAACATGGTTGTTGCGGGCGTTGATGTTTTCTGTTGCAAGCCTCTTGTTTGTGTTCTTCTTATGACGCGGGATAGTGAGATCGAAGCGGTCCAGGCCAACCTTACGCGACCTCGTTCGCGAGACCGGCTCCGCACTTGACGTGTGGCTTGTTCCACACATGCGGCTGGTGGATGCCAGTTTCTCTCACTATAGTTGTCATGGGATTTACACCGGAGTTTGGCAACCATAATATCACCGTTGTGGCTTTCCGTAGGTAAGAATCGTTCTTAGCTTGCTACTCACATAAGCCACGTAAAACACGCAACAACAAAGTAGAGGCGTCTAACTTGTTTTTGCAGGGAGTGTCCTCTGTGATATGGTATGGCCCAAGATGTGATGTGTATGTTGTATGCAATGATCATGTTTTGTAATGTTTCACGACTTGCATGTCGATTAGTACACAACCGCCAGGATCCATATGGTTGTCTTTATAATTGCGTATGACCTGTGTGTTAACTTCTTATACGCCATGTAATAGCTTTACTTTATCTCTAAGTAGTTAGCAATAGTTGTAGTTGCTATTCGTGGTGGAGGCAATCATGGTGGAGTGATGGAGATCATGCCGGCACGCACAAGATGGAGATCATTGCGCGAAGATTGGCTATACCATGTCACATAAAGTTATATGCATGTGATGTTTATCCTTTTATGTATCTTATTATGCTTAGATCGCGACGGTAGCATTATAAGATGATTCCTCACTTAAAGATCAAGATAAAACTGTGTTCTCCCCATGTATGCACCGTTGCTGAAGTTCGTCGTGTCCAAGCATCACGTGATGATCGGGTGTTATAGACTCTACGTTCACATACAACGGGTGCAAGCCAGTTTTGCACACGCGGAAATACTTGGGTCTGACTTGACGAGCCTAGCATGTACAGACATGGCCTCGGAACACAAGAACCGAAAGGTTAAGCATGAGTCATATGAATGATATGATCGACACTTGCGAGGGATGAGGTGATGATGCGCGTTGGCAACGGATCAAGAGTTGATGTGATGGTCGTCGGCACGCTCTCCTTACTTTTACCTTCGGGATTAGTTTTAAACCTCAATAAGTGTTATTATGTGCCTGCGTTGAGCATGAACATCATATCTGGATCGTGTTTGTTGCAAGACGGTTATTCATTTAAATCTGAGAATAATGGTTGTTCCATTTACATGAGTAACATCTTTTATGGTCATGCACCTCTTGTTAATGGTTTATTTCTTCTAAATATCGAAAGGGATGAAACACACATCCATAACATTGAGGCTAAGAGATGCAAAGTAGATAGTGATAATACTACTTATTTGTGGCAATCGCTGCCTAGGTCATATTGGTGTAAAGCGCATGAAGAAACTCCATTCTGATGGACTTTTTGAGTCTCTTGATTTTGAATCATTTGACACATGCGAACCATGCCTCATGGGCAAGATGATCAAAACCCCGTTCTCCGGTATGATGGAGCGAGCAACGGACTTGTTGGAAATCATACATACCGATGTATGCGGACCGATGAGTGTTTCGACGCGCGGTGGATATCGCTATTTCCTCACTTTTACCGATGACTTAAGTAGATATGGGTATATCTATTTAATGAAACATAAATCTGAAACATTTGAAAAGTTCAAGGAATTTCAGAATGAAGTGGAGAACCATCGTAACAGAAAGATTAAGTTTCTACGATCCGATCGTGGAGGTGAATATTTGAGTTATGATTTTCTCATGCATCTTAAATCAAGTGGAATCGTTTCACAACTCACGCCACCCGGAACACCATAGCGCAATGGTGTGTCTGAACGCTGGAATCGAAACCTATTAGATATGGTCCGGTCAATGATGTCTCTTACTGATTTGCCGTTATCATTTTGGGGTTATGCATTAGAAACCGCTGCATTCACTTTAAATAGGGCTCCATCTAAATCCGTTGAGACGACACCGTATGAACTGTGGTTTGGTGCTAAACCTAAGTTGTCGTTTCTTAAAGTTTGGGGATGCGAAGCTTATGTCAAGAAGTTGATGCCGGACAAGCTCGAACCCAAAGCGGAGAAATGCGTCTTCATAGGATACCCTAAGGAAACTATTGGGTATACCTTCTATCACAGAACCGGAGGCAAAGTGTTTGTCGCAAAGAACGGTTCCTTTCTTGAGAAGGAGTTTCTCTCGAAAGAAGTGAGTGGGAGGAAAGTAGAGCTAGACGAGGTTATTGAACCTTCTCTTGAATTGGAGAGTAGCGCAGCACCTGAAATTGTTCTAGTGCACTGCACAACAATAGAGGAAGCTAATGATAAGGATCATGAAGCTTGGATGATCTTTATCTTGAACGTCGCAGTCGACGACAAGGTCGCGTGCCCTCCCGAGTGGTATGCAACCCTGTCTTAACTGTCTTGTTAGTAGATGACAGTGAGCCTTCGAACTATGAGGAAGCGATGATGAGCCCAGACTCTAAGAAATGGCTAGAGGCCATGAAATCCGAATTGGGATCCATGAGCGAAAACCAAGTATGGACTTTGGTGGACCCTCCTAGCGACCGAAAGGCCGTTGAGTGCAAATGGATATTCAAGAAGAAAACGGACGCGGATGGTAATGTTACCGTTTATAAAGCACGGCTTGTCGCAAAAGGTTTTCGACAAGTTCAAGGTGTTGACTACGATGAGACTTTCTCTCCCGTAGCGATGTTTAAGTCCATTCGGATTTTATTAGCAATTGCTGCGTTTCATGATTATGAAATATGGTAGATGGATGTCAAGACTGCGTTCCTCAATGGGAACATTGATGAAGAGTTGTATATGATGCAACCCGAAGGTTTTGTCGATCCTAAGGATGCTGATAAAGTATGCAAACTTCAGCGTTCCATTTATGGACTGAAGCAAGCATCTCGGAGTTGGAACCTTCGTTTTGATCAAGTGATCAAGAGTTTTGGATTTGTTCCAAATTGCTACGAAGCTTGTATCTACAAGAAAGTGAGTGGGAGCTCGGTGACATTTCTGGTACTATATGTGGATGACATATTGATTATTGGAAATGACATCAACATGCTTAACGATGTGAAGAGTTATTTGAACAAGTGTTTTTCAATGAAAGACCTAGGTGAAGCTGCTTATATATTGGGCATCAAAATCTATAGAGATAGACAAAGGCGCCTGATAGCTTTAAGCCAGAGTACATACCTAGACAAAGTTCTGAAAAGGTTCAGAATGGATAAGGCAAAGAAAGGTTCGGTGCCTATGTTGTCAGGTAAGATATTGAGCAAGGCTCAGTGTCCAGCTACGGTAAATGATAGGGAAGCTATGAGCAAAGTGCCTTATGCCTCGGCCATAGGTTCTATCATGTATGCCATGCGATGTACTAGACGGATGTGTCCAATGCTCTTAGTTTGACGAGCAAATATCAAAGTGATCCAGAGTGGAACATCGACAGCCGTGAAGAACATCCTAAAGTACCTAAATAGAACTAAAGAAATGTTCTTAGTCTATGGGGTGATGAACGACTTGTCGTAAAAGGTTACGTCGATGCTAGTTTCGAACCGACAAGGATGATTCCAAATCTCATGTGATACGTTTATATTTTGAATGGAGGAGCTGTGAGTCGGAGAAGCAAGCAAAGCGTGATCGCGGGATCTCGATGGAAGAGGAATACATGGCTGCTGCGAAGCGTCAAGTGAAGGAGTTTGGATCAAAACTTCATCATCGAGCTTGGCGTGGTTCCAAGTGCATTGGACCCATGGAGATATTGTGTGACAACACCGGCGCCATAGCACTCGCTAAGGAACCAAGATATCATCCAAAGACCAAGCATATCAACCGCAAGTTTCATATAATCCGAGATTATATAGTAGATGGAGATCGAAGATTAGCAAAGTACATACGGATCTGAATGTCGCAGATCCATTGACTAAACCTCTTCCACGTAAAACATGATCAACACCTCGGTGCCATGGGTATGAGATTGTTGCCGATGTAAACTAGATTATTGACTCTAGTGCAAGTGGGAGACTGGAATTATGCTCTAGAGGCAATAATAAAGATGTTATTATTATAATTCTTGTTCATGATAAAGTTTATATTCCATGCTAGAATTGTATTAGCGGAAACATTAATACTTGTGTGGTTTGTGAACAACACCGTGTCCTGATGCGCCTCTAAGGACTAGCTCATTGATCAATGATGGTTAAGGTTTCCTAACCATAGACATGAGTTGTCAATTGATAATGAGATCATATCATTGGGAGAATGATATGATGGATGACCCAAACTAAGCGAAGCAATTAGATCGTTCATCGTGTTCATCTTTGCGAAGCTTTTCCTATGTCAAATATTGTATTCCTTAGACCATGAGATAATGCAACTCCTGGTACGGAAGAAAGCTTTGAGGTCATCAAACGTCATACTATGAGAGGGTGATCATAAAGGTGTCTCTCGGTGATCGGAAAGTATCTGTTGGGTTGTATGTGTCGAGATGGAATTTGTCCCTCCCAAGTCGGAGATATACTTGGGCCCACTCGGTGTCGATATCAACACCGCTTGCAAGCATGTGGTTAAGGAGTTAATCACAAAGTGATATAGGATTACGAACGAGTAAAGTACTTCGTGAACGAGATTGAACTAGGTATGATGCAAGACGATCGAATATCGGGCACGTAAAATATCGCGACACGAAGGGAATATATATATGGGATTGATTGAATCCTGGCATCGTGGTTCATCCGATATGATCATCGATGTATGTGTGGGAGTCAATATGGGTGCCTGACCCTTGTTGATTATTGATAGAAGATCATGTACGCATATTTTCGAACCCGCAGGTCACACACTTAACGTATCTCGACGCTAGGATAGATTGGATAATTGGTTTATGAATTTTTGTTGAGTCTCGGATGGGAACCGGACATCACGAGAGGTTCGAATGGTCCGGAGAATAAGATTCATATAAGGCGCTGATTTTGGAGTTCGGAATTGTTCCGGGTTAATCGGTATTGTACCGGAAGCTTCTAGAACCTTCCGGAAGGGGACCAACGTGGCCCCACCTTCCGGGAGGGGGCATGGGCCTATGAGGGAGTGTCCTGGCCGCATTGGGCCAGAGGCACAAGGCCCCATAGGGCCCAGCCGATCCTAGAGAGTTTAAATCGTTTAAACTAGAGATAGGGTTTCTAGAAGAGGGGAGAGGCCATGCCCCCCACTCCTTATCCTTTGGGCTTGGGGGAGGGGCTAGGGCTGCGCCCCCCTCTATATAAAGAGGGGTGGGGGCGCACCAACCCCACACACCTCTCCTCGAAACCCTAGCCGCCTTGCTAGCTTTCCTCTCTCCCTCCCGACTGTTTGTAGGCGAAGCCCTGCTGCAGAAATTCTCCACCATATACACCACACCGTCGTGTTGTAGATCCAATCTATCTCTCCACCATACTTGCTGGTCTAAGGAAGGAGGAGACGTCGAGGTGCTGCACGTGTGCATCTCACGGAGGCACCGCCACTCGTGGTGCTAGATCGGATCGAATCGCGAGGAGGAGAAGCGAGTACGACTACATCACCCACGTTCCGACGAACGTTCCGTTGTGCGAATCTTCAAGGGTATGAAGATCTAATCCAATCTCTCTTATTGATTGCATCTCCTAGATTAGATCTTGGCTTTCCCTCTGTTCGCATCCGTAGAAAATTTTGATTTACTATGCCGCGAAACCCTTCAGTATCACTTGCCAATACAATTCAAATGTATTGACCCTTGTGGCTGTAACTTATTATGTTGCAGGTTTGTTTGATGTTAGTGAAGTGTGTTGATTAGGATTACAAGTCTACAACCAACATGATTGCCTGTGGCACTTTGAAGATGAAGGACTCCATGCTATATAGTTATTTCTGATGTATTGTAATGAGATAGCCAAATGAGCTATGTAAGATGTAATGGATTATTTTATTCCTGGTTATAAAGTTGTATTATGACCTTTGTTTCTTGATATTACATCTTAACTGTGGATGCTAACTATTGATCCAGGGATTAGCATTGTAAACACAGGGATCTCTACCTTATTAAAGGTTGGGACCTCTACAGTGTTGTTTGTGATCTTGCATGCTCTTCGTTGTTAGTAGCTATCTTGGCCAAGTAGTTGCTAGTGACTCCAAGAGGGGGTATTTATGCTCGATAGTGGGTTCATGCCTCTACTTAATCAAGGGAAGTGATAGAAATCTCTACGGTTGTAGATGTGTTGTTGCCACTAGGGAGAAAACAACGGTCTCTTGTTTATGGAACAAGTGGACTGTTTACCTTACACACTTTGCTTAAAGCAGTTGTCTGTTGCTTGCAACTTAATACTGGAGGGGGTTCGGATGATAACCCAAAGGTGGACTTCTAGTCATAGATGCAGTTGGATGGCGGTCTATGTATCTTGTTGTATTGCCCAATCGAATCTCATGGGATCTTTATATCTAGTATTACATTGTTATGCCTTGCTCAGTCCTGTCAATTGCCCTGCTGTAATTTGTTTACCCAGCATGCCATGTTTGTTTATCTAAGGAGAACACCTCTATGAACTATGGACCTCGGTCCAATCTTTACCATTGATACTGTTGGAATTATACCCTAGAGGCAATAATAAAGATGTTATTATTATAATTCTTGTTCATGATAATGTTTATATTCCATGCTAGAATTGTATTAAGCGGAAACTTTAATACTTGTGTGGTTTGTGAACAACACCGTGTCCCTAGTATGCCTCTATGGACTGGCTCATTGATCAATGATGGTTAAGGTTTCCTAACCATAGACATGAGTTGTCAATTGATAATGAGATCATATCATTGGGAGAATGATATGATGGACAGACCCAAACTAAGCGAAGCAATTAGATCGTGTCATCGTGTTCGTCTTTGCGAAGCTTTTCTTATGTCAAATATTGTATTCCTTAGACCATGAGATAATACAACTCCTGTATCGGAAGAAAGCTTTGAGGTCATCAAACGTCATCCTATGAGAGGGTGATCATAAAGGTGTCTCTCAGGTGATCGGAAAGTATCTGTTGGGTTGTATGTATCGAGATGGGATTTGTCCCTCCCAAGTCGGAGAGATATACTTCGGGGCCACTCGGTAATCGATATCAACACCGCTTGCAAGCATGTGCTTAAGGAGTTAATCACAAAGTGATATAGGATTACGGAACGAGTAAAGTACTTGCTGTGAACGAGATTGAACTAGGTATGACGGTACCGGCGATCAAATCTTGGGCAAGTAAAAATATCGCGAGACGAAGGGAATATATATGGGATTGATTGAATCCTGGCATCGTGGTTCATCCGATATGATCATCGATGAATGTGTGGGAGTCCATATGGGTTTCCAGACCCCGCTGCTGATTATTGATAGAAGATCATGTGCATATATTCGAACCAGCGGTCACACACTTAACGTGTCTCGACGCTAGGATAGATTGGATAATTGGTTTATGAGTTCTTTTGAGTCTCGGATGGGATCCGGGACATCACGAGAGGTTCGGAGTGGTCCGGAGAATAAGATTCATATAAGGCGGCAGTTTTGGAGTTGAATTGTTCGGGTTAATCGGTATTGTCAGGAAGCTTCTAGAACCTTCCGGAAGGGGACCAACGTGGCCCCACCTTCCGGGAGGGGGCATGGGCCTATGAGGGAGTGCCCTGGCCGCATTGGGCAGGGGCACAAGGCCCCATAGGGCCCAGCCGGCCAAGGGGGTTTTAAACTCGAGATAGACCTTCTAGAAGGGGGGTTCTCCCCCCACTTATCCTTTGGGGCCGGTTTGGGCTTGGGGAGGGGCTAGGCTGCGCCCCCTCTATATAAAGAGGGTGGGGCTCACCAACCTCACACCTTCCTCCAACCCTAGCCGCCTGCCGCCTCTCTCCCTCCCGACTGCTTGTAGGCGAAGCCCTGCTGCAGAAATTCTCCACCAATTGCACCGCGCCGTTGCGTTGTAGATCCAACCCATCTCTCCACCATACTTGCTGGACCAAGGAAGGAGGAGACGTCGAGGTGCTTCACGTGTGCATATCACGGAGGCACCGCCACTTGTGGTGCTAGATCGGATCGGATCGCGAGGAGGAGAAGCGAGTACGACTACATCACCCACGTTCCGACGAACGTTCCACTGTGCGAATATTCAAGGGTATGAAGATCTAATCCAATCTCTCTTGTTGTTTGCATCTCCTAGATTAGATCTTGGCTTTCCCTTTGTTCGCATCCGTAGAAATTTTGATTTACTATGCCGCGAAACCCTTAAGTGGTATCAGAGCTAGATCTATGCGTAGATGTGTTTCACGAGTAGAACGCAACATGGTTGTTGCGGGCGTTGATGTTTTCTGTTGCAAGACTCTTGTTTGTGTTCTTCTTATGACGCGGGATAGTGAGATTGAAGCGGTCCAGGCCAACCTTACGCGACCTCGTTCGCGAGACCGGATCCGCACTTGACGTGTGGCTTGTTCCACACATGCGGCTGGTGGATGTCAGTTTCTCTCACTATAGTTGTCATGGGATTAACACCGGAGTTTGGCAACCATAATATCACCCTTATGGATTTCCGTAGGTAAGAATCGTTCTTAGCTTCTACTCCCATAAGCCACGTAAAACATGCAACAACAAAGTAGAGGCGTCTAACTTGTTTTTGCAGGGAGTGTTTTCTGTGATATGGTATGGCCCAAGATGTGATCTGTATATTGTATGTGATGATCATGTTTTGTAATGTTTCACGACTTGCATGTCGATGAGTACACAACCGGCAGGAGCCATATGGTTGTCTTTATAATTGTGTATGACCTGCGAGTCAACTTCTTATACGCCATGTAATAGCTTTACTTTATCGCTAAGTAGTTAGCAATAGTTGTAGTTGCTATTCGTGGTGGAGGCAATCATGGTGGAGTGATGGAGATCATGCCGGAACGCACAAGATGGAGATCATTGCGCGAAGATTGGCTATACCATGTCACATAAAGTTATATGCATGTGATGTTTATCCTTTTATGTATCTTATTATGCTTAGATCGCGACGGTAGCATTATAAGATGATTCCTCACTTAAAGATCAAGATAAAACTGTGTTCTCCCCAAGTATGCACCGTTGCGAAAGTTCGTCGTGTCCAAGCATCACGTGATGATCGGGTGCTATAGACTCTACGCTCACATACAACGGGTGCAAGCCAGTTTTGCACACGCGGAAATACTTGGGTCTAACTTGACGAGCCTAGCATGTACATACATGGCCTCGGAACACAAGAAACGAAAGGTTCAAGCATGAGTCATATGAATGATATGATCGACACTTCGTTGTCCACCATTGAAACCACATCTCTTCTCGTGATGATCGGATTAGGTGTGGTGAATTTGGATCATGATCACTAAACAACTTGAGGGATGTTGAATTTAGTGGGAGTTCATCTAGTAATTTGATTAAGTTGAACTATTTATCATGAACATAGTCTAAATTGTACTTGCAAATACTGTAGATCACATGGCCAAGTCCAACTTCAACTTCAACGTTTTTGCTGAGATAGAAAAGCTTAGCAAAAATGGGTCTAACTTCACCAAATGGTTCCGCATTCTGAGAATCATTCTCGCTGGCGGATAAAAGGACTATGTCCTTGAGAAAGCGCTAGGTGACGCCCCTGCTGTAGATGCGCCGGCTGATGAGAAAGCTGTTTATCAGTCGCGCAAGGATGATTATGATTTGATTAAGATTGCCATGTTGTATGCTATGGAATCGGATCTTCAAAATCGTTTTGAGGAATTCGCTGGGCCCTTTGAGATTCTCGAGGAGCTGAAAAACATGTTTCAGACTCAAGCCCGTTCTGAGAGATATGAGATCTCTAAGAAATTCTTTAACTACAAGATGGAGGAAGGGAGTTCCGTTAGTGAGCACGCCATTGAGATGACGGGCTACACTCAACGCCTTGAGCAACTGGACTGCAATATTCCAGAGGAGCTCAAGATTGACACTCCTAGCTACAAAAGTTTTGTAGTTGATCACAATCAGATTGGTTCCACTGATATGATCACTGAGCTCTTCACTAAGATGAAAGTAGCGGAGGTGGACATCAAAAGGAATAATCATATGTTGATGGTCAACAAGCCCCCCACCTTCAAGAAAGGTAAGGGTGCAAAGAAGCCCTTCAAGAAAGGCGGCGGCAAGCGCGTTGCCCCTGCTGAGAAGAAGCTCAAGTCTGGTCCTAAGCGGACCTTTGAGTGCTTCTATTGCAAGGACAAGGGTCCTTTGGGCATATGTCCGAAGTACTTAGCGGACAAGAAGGCTGGCACCATCAAAGGTATATTTGATATACATGTTATTGATGTTTTCCTTACTAGTCCTCGTTGTAGTGCCTGGGTATTTGATACCGGTTCAGTTGCTAATATTTGTAACTCGAAACAGGAGCTACGGAATAGACGGCGGCTTGCGAGGGATGAGGTGACCATGCGCGTTGGCAACGGATTTTTTCGGGATTAGTTTTAAACCTTAATAAGTGTTATTATGTGCCTGCGTTGAGCATGAACATTATTTCTGGATCTTGTTTATTGCAAGACGATTATTCATTTAAATCGGAGAATAATGGTTGTTCTTTATATGAGTAACATCTTTTATGGTCATGCACCTATTGTTAATGGTTTATTTCTTCTAAATCTCGAAAGGGATGAAACACACATCCATAACATTGAGGCTAAGAGATGCAAAGTAGATAGTGATAATACTACTTATTTGTGGTACTGTCGTCTAGGTCATATTGGTGTAAAGCGCATGAAGAAACTCCATTCTGATGGACTTTTGGAGTCTCTTGATTTTGAATCATTTGACACATGCGAACCATGCCTCATGGGCAAGATGATCAAAACCCCGTTCTCCGGTATGATGGAGCGAGCAACGGACTTGTTGGAAATCATACATACCGATGTATGCGGACCGATGAGTGTTTCGACGCGCGGTGGATATCGCTATTTTCTCACTTTTACCGATGACTTAAGTAGATATGGGTATATCTATTTAATGAAACATAAATCTGAAACGTTTGAAAAGTTCAAAGAATTTGAATGAAGTGGAGAACCATCGTAATGGAAAGATTAAGTTTCTACGATCCGATCGTGGAGGTCAATATTTGAGTTATGATTTTCTCACGCATCTTAAAGCAAGCGGAATTGTTTGCAACTCACGCCACCGGAACACCAGTAGCAATGGTGTGTACGAGCAGGAATCGAACCTTATTAGATATGGTCCGATCAATGATGTCTCTTCTTTTGCCGTTATCATTTTGGGGTTATGCATTAGAAACCGCTGCATTCACTTTAAATAGGGCACCATCTAAATCCGTTGAGGCGAGACCGTATGAACTATGGTTTGGTGCTAAACCTAAGTTGTCGTTTCTTAAAGTTTGGGGATCTGAAGCTTCGTCAAGAAGTTGATGCTGGGACAAGATAGAACCCAAAGCTGAGAAATGCGTCTTCATAGGATACCCTAAGGAAACTATTGGGTATACCTTCTATCACAGAACCGAAGGCAAAGTGTTTGTCGCAAAGAACGGTTCCTTTCTTGAGAAGGAGTTTCTCTCGAAAGAAGTGAGTGGGAGGAAAGTAGAGCTAGACGAGGTTGTTGAACCTTCTCTTGAGTTGGAGAGTAGCGGAGCACCTGAGATTGTTCTAGTGCCTTTGCACCAACAATAGAGGAAGCTAATGATAAGGATCATGAAGCTTGGATGATCTCTCTTGAGCGTCGCGGTCGACAAGGTCGCGTGCCCCTCCTGAGTGGTACGGCAACCCTGTCTTAACTGTCTTGTTAGTAGATGACAGTGAGCCTTCGAACTATGAGGAAGCGATGATGAGCCCAGACTCTAAGAAATGGCTAGAGGCCATGAAATCCGAATTGGGATCCATGAGCGAAAACCAAGTATGGACGACCCTCCTAGCGACCGAAAGGCCGTTGAGTGCAAATGGATATTCAAGAAGAAAACGGACGCGGATGGTAATGTTACCGTTTATAAAGCACGGCTTGTCGCAAAAGGTTTTCGACAAGTTCAAGGTGTTGACTACGATGAGACTTTCTCTCCCGTAGCGATGTTTAAGTCCATTCGGATTTTATTAGCAATTGCTGCGTTTCATAATTATGAAATATGGTAGATGGATGTCAAGACTGCGTTCCTCAATGGCAACATTGATGAAGAGTTGTATATGATGCAACCCGAAGGTTTTGTCGATCCTAAGGATGCTGATAAAGTATGCAAACTTGACGTTCCATTTATGGTGAAGCAAGCATCTCGGAGTTGGAACCTTCGTTTTGATCAAGTGATCAAGAGTTTTGGATTTGTTCCAAATTGCTCTGAAGCTTGTATCTACAAGAAAGTGAGTGGGAGCTCGGTGGCGTTTACGGTACTATATGTGGATGACATATTGATTATTGGAAATGACATTAACATGCTTAACGATGTGAAGAGTTATTTGAACAAGTGTTTTCAATGAAAGACCTAGGTGAAGCTGCTTATATATTGGGCATCAAAATCTATAGAGATAGACAAAAGGCCTTTGATAGCTTTAAGCGAGTACATACCTAGACAAAGTTCTGAAAAGGTTCAGAATGGATAAGGCAAAGAAAGGTTCAGTGCCTATGTTGTCAGGTAAGATATTGAGCAAGGCTCAGTGTCCAGCTACGGTAAATGATAGGGAAGATATGAGCAAAGTGCCTTATGCCTCGGCCGTAGGTTCTATCATGTATGCCATGCTATGTACTAGACCGGATGTGTCCAATGCTCTTAGTTTGACGAGCAGGTATCAAAGTGATCCAGTTGTGGAACCTTTGGACACCGTGAAGAACATCCTAAAGTACCTAAATAGGACTAAAGAAATGTTCTTAGTCTATGGGGGTGATGAACAGCTCGTCGTAAAAGGTTACGTCGACGCTAGTTTCGACACCGACAAGGATGATTCCAAATCTCAGACAGGATACATTTATATTTTGAATGGAGGAGCTGTGAGCTGGAGAAGCTGCAAGCAAAGCGTGATCGTGGGATCTACAGTAGAAGCGGAATACATGGCTGCTGCAGAAGCGTCAAGTGAAGGAGTTTGGATCAGAAACTTCATCACTGAGCTCGGCGTGGTTCCAAGTGCATTGGACCCACTGGAGATATTGTGTGACAACACTGGCGCCATAGCACTCGCTAAGGAACCAAGATATCATCCAAATACCAAGCATATCAACCGCAAGTTTCATATAATACGAGATTATATAGCAGATGGAGATCTGAAGATTAGCAAAGTACATACAGATCTGAATGTCGCAGATCCGTTGACTAAACCTCTTCCGCGTGCAAAACATGATCAGCACCTCAGTGCCATGGGTGTGAGATTGTTGCCAAATGTAAACTAGATTATTGACTCTAGTGCAAGTGGGAAACTGTTGGAATTATACACTAGAGGCAATAATAAAGATGTTATTATTATAATTCTTTTTCATGATAATGTTTATATTCCATGCTAGAATTGTATTAAGCGGAAACTTTAATACTTGTGTGGTTTGTGAACAACACCGTGTCCCTAGTACGCCTCTATGGACTAGCTCATTGATCAATGATGGTTAAGGTTTCATAACCATAGACATGAGTTGTCAATTGATAATGAGATCATATCATTGGGAGAATGATATGATGGACATACCCAAACTAAGCGAAGCAATTAGATCGTGTCATCGTGTTCGTCTTTGCGAAGCTTTTCTTATGTCAAATATTGTATTCCTTAGACCATGAGATAATACAACTCCCTGGTATCGGAATAAAGCTTTGAGGTCATCAAACGTCATCCTATGAGAGGGTGATCATAAAGATGTCTCTCAGGTGATCGGAAAGTATCTGTTGGGTTGTATGTATCGAGATGGGATTTGTCCCTCCCAAGTCGGAGAGATATACTTCGGGCCCACTCGTGTCGATATCAACACCTTGCAAGCATGTGGTGAAGGAGTTAATCACAAAGTGAGATCGGATTACGGAATGAGTAAAGTACTTCTTGTGAGCGAGATTGAACTAGGTATGGCGATGCAAGACGATCAAATCTCGGGCAAGTAAAAATATCGCGAGACGAAGGGAATATATATGGGATTGATTGAATCCTGGAATCATGGTTCATCCGATATTATCATCGATGAATGTGTGGGAGTCAATATGGGTTTCCAGACCCCGCTGTTGATTATTGATAGAAGATCATGTCTGCATATTCTCGAACCCATAGGTCACACACGATGTATCGGCGCTAGGATAGATTGGATAATTGGTTTATGAGTTTTGTTGGTCTCGGATGGGATCCAGGACATCACGAGAGGTTAGGAGTGGTCCGTAGAATAAGATTCATATAAGGCGGTCAGTTTTGGAGTTTGGAATTGTTAGGGTTAATCGGTATTGTCTGGAAGCTTCTAGAACCTTCGGAAGGGACCAACGTGGCCCCACCTTCCGGGAGGGCATGGGCCTATGAGGAGTGCCCTGGCGCATTGGGCCAGGGCACAAGGCCCATAGGGCCCAGGCCAAGGGGTTTTAAACTCGAGATAGACCTTCTAGAAGGGGTTTCCTTGCCCCATCCTTATCCTTTGGGGCGCGGTTTGGGCTTGGGGGATGGGCTGGGCTCGCCCCTATATATAAAGAGGGTGGGCGCACCACCCTCACACCTTCCTCCAACCCTAGCCGCCCTGCGCCTCCTCTCTCCCTCCCGATTGCTTGGCGAAGCCTGCAGAAATTCTCCACCAATTGCACCGTCGCGTTGTAGATCCAACCCATCTCTCCACCATACTTGCTGGACCAAGGAAGGAGGCGTCGAGGTGCTTTGCGTGTGCATCTCACGGAGGCACCACCACTTGTGGTGCTAGATCGGATCGGATCGCGAGGAGGAGAAGCGAGTACGACTACATCACCCACGTTAAACGAGCGTTCATCTTGAATCTTCAAGGGTATGAAGATCTAATCCAATCTCTCTCGTTGTTTGCATCTCCTATATTAGATTTGGGCTTTCCCTCTGTTCGCATCCGTAGAAAATTTTGATTTACTATGCCGCGAAACCCTTAAGATACATCTTCCACTGTTACTATACTTGTTGCAAACCATTATCACCTTCCACACCATACAATTAATCCTTTATTACATCAACCTGTGAGATTGAAAACCTCACTATTAGTTGGGGCAAAGTCTTGACTTTGTGTTGTGCAGGTTTCCACGTTGCTTGTAACACCTTTCAGACGTTTCCTTCCTCCTACTGGTTCGGTAACCTCGGTTTCTTGCTGAAGGAAAACTTGTTGTGCTGTATCATACCTTGCTCTTGGGGTTTCCCAACGGGGCGTCAACACGCATCAGAAGTCTATCTCCAAGTACCAGACCGAAAGTCGTCTTTGCCACCGGTACGCATGATATCCCACAAGTATAGGGGATCGTGTGTAGCCTTTTCGATAAGTAAGAGTGTCGAACCCAACAAGAATCTAAAGGTAGAATAAATATTCTCTCAAGTTCTATCAACCACTGATACAACTCGACACACACTAAACATTTGCATTATCTAGGAAATAAAACTTGAGCAACAAAACGAGTACTAGAGAAAGCTTTACAAGATAATAAATAACAAGAAAGTAAAACTAGTTGCTGCAGCAATAAAATACACTAAACTAACAGAACCATGAGTGTGGAATAATGGTGGTAATTGTGGTGGCTTTATCCAAGTTTAATTGGCGAATAAAACGGGTTCATTGTCTTCGATGCAGTTTTCTAAGTGGGAGAGGCTAAATATACATGCGTTTCACTACTTGGAATTACATGTACTATATGATTAGATTGTTAGCAAACATCCATAACTACTAACAATGCATTAAGGTTTCCCCAACCATAGCCTTAAGTTAATGGTACCCTTACTCCCATACGTGCAACGTTTCGGTTAGCGCCTTAGGTTTCTGTCACTCCGGCAGAACTTCCCCCTTTCCTCTTACACATACTACAAACCCTATGATGTTTAATCCATGCGCGCACAAATATAATGGACACCAAAGGACTATACCAAATCAACATACAACTCTAATGAACTAAAGACGTTGAACCATTTAATCTAAGAACAAAGAAACTACACAAACATGACATAGATCATAGGATTATAACTTATAGCAACAAACACCATGTTTGCATAGGACGGTATAGAGATGTGTGGGAGGATGAACCACTACATATGATACGTTGGAAACGTATCTATATTTTTTGATGCTCCATGCTTGTTTTGTATCTACTTTGCTTTGCTTTGTCTTTACTTTGAGGTGTTTTTATATCTTTTCTATAACTAACCTATTAACAAGTTGCCACAGTGCCAGTTGCCTGTTTTGTTCTGTTTTTGGTTCCAGAAAGGTAGAAAATCAATATTCTCGGAATTGAACGGGACAAAAGCAAAAGTCAAAAACTTTCCGTGAGGGACACGAATCCAGAAGGAGGGACGGAGAGGCACCAGAGGGTGGCCAAACCCCCCGTGGGCGCGACCAAGCCTGACCCGCTCCTGGGGAGTGTGTGGGCCCTCTGGCCGCCTCCTCTACCTCCCCCTTCGCCTATAAGAAGCCTCCGACCCAAAAACCCTAGGGCATCCAGAAGAAATCCACGAAAACCTCCATAGCGCCGCCGCCACAGAAGGGGAGATTCGGGGGACAGAATGTCTCTGTTCTGGCACCCTGCCGGGAGGAGGAAGTGCCCCCGGAGCCATCTCCATCACCATCTTCATCACCGTTGCTGATTCCCATGATGAGGAGGGAGTAGTTCTTCCTCGAGGATAAGGGCTCTACCGGTAGATATGTGTTCATCTCTCTCTCTCTCTATATATATATGCATGATCTTGTTGTGGTCATGAGCTTTGTAATCAAGTATATCTACCTTGCTATTCAAGTGCTTCATTATATCTCTGCTCTCCCCATGTGTGTGAAAGTGACAGCATGCACACCATGGTGGCACTTAGGTTTGAGTCTACATAAATACTCTTTGTACTTTAATAGATCCATGCTTTTCCCCATGTGTGTGAAAGTGACATCGTGCATACCGTGTGTGGAACTTTGGCTAGATTGAATATTTGTTATGAGTTATATTTGGAGTTGGATGCCTCTATGAAATTGTGGTGTTTGTTGGAACCATCTAGCGCTCAAGGTGACAGTGTGGGGTTATCTAGATTGGGAAAGGTAGACTTTGAGGAGTGATGTTATAGCCCTACCATGGATTAGAGTGTCCAACCAGAGAGTAGTTAAGAGTAGTATCATGAAGAGAGTATATTTATACGAGAGAGTGTTCACTAGTGAAAGTATGATCCCTAGGCCTTGTTTTTAAACATTGAAACACCGTTTGCTACTAGATCTGTTGCATGTTTGCTTGCTTTAGTCTTTACCTCACCGCCAAGCTGTTTTCTGGCACCGTTACCACTTGTATTTCACTATCTCCTCGCCGAACTAGTGCACCTATACACCTGACAAGTGTATTGGGTGTGTTGGGGACACAAGATACTTCTTGTATCTTGATTGCAGGATTGCTTGAGAGGAAATACCTTTGACCACTTACTCCCTGAGTTCGATAAACCTTGGGTAATCCACTTAAGGGAAACTAGCTGCTGTTCTACAAACCTCTACACTTGGAGGCCCAACAACTGTCTACAAGAATAGAAGTACGTAGACATCAAGCTCTTTTGTGGCGCCGTTGTCGGGGAGGTAAGGTAAAAGGTACTCACATCCTCCGGTGTGAGTGCTCGAAGTTATTTCCTTTAGATTCTACAGTTTTGTCTTTTTGTTTCTTGTTTTCACTAGTTAGGCTTAATGGAAAACAACAAAAAAATTAGAGAGCTCTATAGCATCTATCTTGAGTTAGGACGAAGTGTTTGAAGAGAAAATTAAAAAACCTATGGAGCTTTATTTGCATGCTAATAGCAATGTTATTAGTATGAATTCTTTGGACACCATTGTTGCTAATGCTATGGAAAAGTCTACGCTTGGGGAAGCTAGTTTTGATGAAAATGATAGCTATTCTATTGCTTATGATGATACTAAGCCTCCAATATATGATGATTACAATGATGAATATGATATTTTCAGTCCACCTACTATTAAGTAGAAAATTAATTGTGATTACAATATGCCTCCTATATTTGATGATTATGGCGATGAGCATAAAAATGATAGCTATTTTGTTAAATTTTCTCCCACTACAACTAATAAGAATGACTATGCTTATGTGGAGAGTAATAATTATTTTGTGCATGTGGCTCATGATAAGAATGTTTTATGTGATAGTTATATTGTTAATTTTATTCATGATGCTACTGAAAGTTATTATGAGAGAGGGAAACATGGTTTTATGTATCTCAAAAATATTAAGTTTCCCCTCTTTATGTTGAAAATATTAAAATTGCACTTGTTTTGCTTTCCTATGCTTGTTGCTTTGTGCTTCCATGAATTGTTTCTTTACAAGATTCCTATGCATAGGAAGTGGGTTAGACTTAAATGTGTTTTGAATTTCCTTCTTGATGCTCTCTTTTACTTCAATTCATATTTTTTATGTGAGCATCTTCTCAAACTATCATGCCTAACTTAAAGGCGTTAAAGAAAAGTACTTGTTGGGAGATAACCCAAGAGTTTTCTTGAGTCTTGGAAGTTATTACTTCAGTAACGACATCTCCTTATTCTTTTTTGTTTGTTTTTTGTGCCAAGAATGACCTTCTAATAAGAGGGAAGTAAGATTTGGGAAGTTGCTGTCCCGAAACAGATTTCTGTCCTCCACCATAAAAATTCGTGAGGAGTCTCTGGAACTTGGATTGAGCTCAAAATTTGCGAGTAAATCCCCCAGTATGTTAGCTAACTTTCGTTAGTTCAACACTTTTTTATTTGAGCAACAGAAGATGTTCAAAAAAAATCGTTATGTAATTGTTATCTTTTGCTAGCACTATGTTTAGCCTTAGTTTTCTTGAGCTTTCAGCTTAGAACTCTTTAGTTCTTCTTTGTGGATTTGTGAGACAAGCTCACTGGTCTTTATTTATTATTATTATCTTTGTGAGTTGTTTCAAATAGGTTGATTGGTGTTGGAAAAGAGTAGGAAGTTTTTTTGTAAGTGCAAGAGGAGCTTGCATTGACTATGACTTAGACTTCAGCATGACATGCTAGGCGTTGTTTTGACCTTATGCTTAGTGATTATTGTTGTAGCATGTATTGTTCCAAACAATTGGAATTGCTTAGTGTGCCTTGAAGAAATTATGTGTTGTTTTAGCATGCAAAAGCATAGTATTGTGGTATTCTCCTTTAATGATTTGCTTAGGTTGAATTGGCACATGCTCACACCATGTTATGACTATCACAAGTAACCATTAGCCTCTATAATCATTTAGTCCTTGACTTGTAGTACCACTCTTTGCTTTGATTAGTATGCTTTGTTGCACTGCATGATTTTGGCCATTATTGCTCTCTTAGTTGGTTGCTCCGAGTCTTTTGCTAGCCTCCACTTGTATGAGTAAGCTCTACTCATGCTTCCAACTCCCAATAAACCAAGTTATTCCAAAATATCCACTATAAATTCCTATGCATGGTGTGTTACACCATTCCGAGTATATTCTTGTTTTCAGCTATCTTCCAACTAAAAACTATTTTGTTATGTGAAAACTTAGTGATTAAAGCCCTCACGAACTTGATGGCACACTTTATATTATTTTCCCCTAATAAACTTGAACCATTATGACAACTTTGTTGTATATGCTTGCACTTATAAGTTGGAATTAGCAGAACCGTGTTGTCACGAGGAACGTTTTCAACATTGCCCTTGTACTTTGTACTCAGTTGATATCATGTTATTTTGTCTATGGATGTCACCAGTGTGAAATAAAGAGGGAACTTGTAAGTCCATGGAGTTTGTATCCTATGTTAGAGAAATGTCTGGGCCGCTAGACTAAGCCATGCCTAATCATGGTGGAAACTTGTAACATCACCATAGTGAGCTATCTATAAAGCATCCTCAATAAAAAGCTATGCATATGGTAAATAAAAAGATTGCTGAGATGATCATTGTCTGCTTGCCTTGTCATTTTGGTTATGGGAAAGCTCATGTACCATGTGCAAGGGGTACCCCGTTGGCGGTTCTCAATGATATGCAGATACTTACAATGACAAGAACTTACCTGGGCCCAAAGTTGAGTATGCATAAGGTGTGACCCTCGTATTCAAGGGACTTGAGATTGCCAACTTATACTTCGCCAAGCATATACTCCATCTTTGCCACTTTAACCTTAACCACTTCAAGATGCTTATGATAGGGGCAATGAGGGCTGAAATCTAACAAGTACCATAATTTTTGGAAGCTCTTTTTGAAACTTGTAATCCCTGCTTCCTTTATAAAAGGCCTTTCCTGTAACGCCCCCGAAACGGGTCTATGCAGATCTTGGCATTTCCCGCCAAAATCCGCATAGAAGCGATTCAAAAATGCCCACCAGACACTTTCGTGTGGGTGAGATTTGATTACAAGTAGTTACATCACAGTAGTTTACAATAGAGTCCACAAGAACTTATATATACAACAACAGCTCAACGAGTCAAGAATACAAATGATACAAATCATAAAGAAAGCCAAATAGTATCCGAGTACGGACAAGATCTAAATGGGATTGAGAGTCCTGAAGAATAACCAAGCGGTGTCCAACCCTGCCCAGGCCAAGCTGGAAGGGTAACCTTGCTAACGTCGTCGATCACATACCTGTCAATCCAAAAGGGTGCCGACAAAGGGCAAGGGAAAAACAGAAAGAGAGCGGTCAGTACTGAGGCCAGTACACGGCGAGACTAGAATTCGGCGGTCCTCGCCTACATAAGTATGGTGGGCTCAGCGGCATCAAAGCTTGCACTATCTACTTATAGAGACACGCTACAACTTTGGCTATTAGAGCGAGATAAGAGAGCGCTATGCGGTAACAATAATATAACACCAAACATAACCCATCCAAAGATTTCCCCCTCGAAGACCAGTCGAGGAAGTCCACTTACGGAACACACATGGTGACAATTTTAGTTAATCAGGTATTTAGTTGATAAGGCTAATTACTAATCATATTATTAAAGATGCATTAGTGGCGTTATCTATGATCATGACACTGTACTCCTGAGGCATCCATAACCGTGGACACACGGCTTCTCGAAAAGATTTACCCTGCAGGGGTGCACTACTGTACCCAAACGCATGCTCAACCCATCAGGCAACATATCACGCGTGTCATCCGAATCTCACAACAAGAACCGTCCCATAACTACGCGCATATTTAGAGGCATCACCTACTGTGTTTTACCCACACAAGAGATACAGCTGATTCTCCAGGTGGCACAACGTTTGAGTCTACGGCCGGGCGATGATCGGAAGATAACTTGTAGAGCTCCATCCCACCTCCGACACGATATCCCGATTTTATGCAATGCAAGTCACGGCAGTCCACCAAAATCATATCACAACTCAACCCATGTCTGACGACATATTATGCGTATGCACCAAATGGAAAACCAATTTTGTAACCCTCTGGATATACGAATAGCGCCGGTAGTTGAGGGGGATCCCAGAGCCCCCCACGTTTGGTTTGCGCGATCAACTCATAACTGGTATCGTAGAACGAACGGGTCCTAGGTCGGCTCAAGCAGTTCCCAAAGGTGGCCCCTGCCGGGGCCTTATCATTAGGTGAAACCATAACCAACAACATCAGATTAATTATCTTATCACCAACAATATCCAAGTATCATGTTCCACTTGTATGAGAGCAATACTAAGCATGCCTACGACTCGCAAGGACAAAGCTAGCTAACCAAACAAGGCAATAGGATAACCAAGGCAATATAGTGGAGCAGGTAAATAAAGGAACGATACTATAGCATCGACAATAAGGATAGCAATAAATCAAAGGAAGGAAGTAAATAATATAAATGCAAAATAGGTAGAAGGGGGAGAATGCTCGCCTGAGACACAAAGTCGGAAAACCGGAGGCTTGTCGCAACTCGCATCCACTCATCGTCCTATCCGGTGAAGAAGCAAAACACTAACAGGAACAACCGGTGCAATGTTTAATAATACGACGGAAGATCCGACATGTTTATGATATGATGCATGGCATGGCAATATGCGGTCCCGCTTAGAAATATTAAATGAGATCGGAATCCCGACAAATGAATATTATGGTTCAAGTTGTTTATCTACCCCGCAATTTAAATGTTGGTTAACAAGGTATAACATGGCATCGGTTCACTACACATTATTAAATGGAGTCGAGATAAGACAAGATTATCTGCATATAGCCTCCATACTTAATTATTAGGTGATTCAACAAAATAACCAAACAAATATACGATTATGAATGATTTAATATGCAACAAATTATATGGCTTTTTTATAAAATAAGGATAGGCTCAGAGTCTCACAATTCGGATAGATGAATAGTAGTCATCGTCGTTGTGAAAATAGTCGAAGCTGGTTGAAGTAGCGAATGTCGAACAACCAATCTTGATACGAAGTGGCGGCGTTCTGATGCGTAGTGCTAGAAACGTGAAGTAAAAGGCCGAGGGCGCGGCAGCGGGCGGGCCGGCGTGTGGCAATAGAAAGCTCATAAGCGGCGTGGCGGTGGCCGGGCCTGGGGCTCGCCGCCGGCTCGCACGGTGCACGACGGAGAAAGGACCAAGGCGGGGCAAGCAGAAGGATCTGGTGCTGCTGGCCCTTGGTGCCGTGAAGGGGCAAGGCGGCGGTGTGTGAAGACATGTGGTGCTTGTTCTTATTTTCTGCACCACGAGGAGTGAAATCAAGCCAACTCGATGTAAGATGCAGCGCACAGAAACAAGCATGCCATGAATAAAGGAATCATCGCATTGGAGGAAGGAGAAGCCACGAGTTGGGAAGGAGAATTTTAGACCGGCGTAGATAAAAATTGAGAAGAAGATAGGAGAAATATTAGATCTGGATCGGGTACAGATTTGGGGCTAGGGTTTGAGGCAAGGAAGGAGGGATAGATTGGGGCTTTATATAGTATAAAGTAGATTAAATGGGACTAGTTTTGGGCCAAAACTTTAGACGGGCTTTTAGCCTAATTTTATTTATAAAACAAAAAGAGTTTTTTATGCGAGAAATATTATTTGTTTTAACTTTAAAATAAGAACGAGAGACGGGTTTAATAAAACCACATGGATATTTAATAAAACAAAATATGGTTTGATAAAATAATTTTACGGAAAAAATATGCATGATGATGTCATGATGATACACAAAATAAAATAACAATCAATTTCTAATTTTTAATATTTCCGGGCATTACATTTCCTCCACCATTATTTGAGTCTCCACCTTCTACCTTTAGGCACCATTAAGAGAGCATAGTTGTCATTATGTGTGCAGTGTCCCCAAAACTTAGTGATTGATGCATATTGTGATATTACTTGTTCTTGTGCTATTTGTTTCTAGTCACCCTTGTGAACTTTGAAGGTATCCTATGCATCTATATTGCTACTCTATGAGGGACAAGCTGATTGCCACTATGCTATGTTTTATGTATGTGAAACAAACAAATGTTTTTCAATGCATGTTATTCATGATCTTTGTTTGTAGCTTGTCATGTTGCATGCATAGTTACTATGTCCTATTGTTAAAACTCCATCTTTCATGCACATGTTTAGAGTTCTTTGATCACATCTTTCAATGCTTGCAAATGGTTTGATCTTTATTGTGAGGGTGCACGTCACCTCAAAAATTATTCTTTTTATCACTTACCTACTCGAGGACGAGCAGGAGTTAAGCTTGGGGATGCTTGATACGTCGGAAACATATCTATAATTTTTGATGCTCCATGCTTGTTTTGTATCTACTTTGCTTTGCTTTGTATTTACTTTGAGGTGTTTTTATATCTTTTCTGGAACTAACCTATTAACAAGTTGCCACAGTGCGAGTTGCCTGTTTCTTTTGTTTTTGGTTCCAGAAAGGCAGAAAATCAATATTCTCGGAATTGGACGGGACAAAAGCCAAAGTCAATAACTTTCCGTGAGGGACACGAATCCAGAAGGAGGGACAGGGAGGCACCAGAGGGTGGCCAGACCCCTTGGGTGCGGCCAAGCCTTGCCCGCGCCTGGGGAGGGTGTGTGGGCCCTCTGGCTGCCTCCTCGGCCTCCCCCTTCGCCTGTAAGAAGCCTCTGACCCAAAAACCCTAGGGCATCCAGAAGAAATCCATGAAAACCTCCACAGCGCCGCCGCCACAGAAGGGGAGATTCGGGGGACAGAATGTCTCTGTTCAGGCACCCTGCCGGGACGGAGAAGTGCCCCCGGAGCCATCTCCATCGATCTCCATCACCATCTTCATCACCGTTGCTGATTCCCATGATGAGGAGGGAGTAGTTCTTCCTCGAGGCTAAGGGCTCTACCGGTATATATGTGTTCATCTCTCTCTCTATGCATGATCTTGTTGTGGTCATGAGCTTTGTAATTAAGTAGATCTAACTTGCTACTCAAGTGCTTCATTAGATCTCTGCTCTCCCCATGTGTGTGAAAGTGACAGCATGCACGCCATGGTGGCACTTAGGTTTGAGTCTACATAAATACTCTTTGTGCTTTAATAGATCTATGCTTTTCCCCATGTGCGTGAAAGTGACAGCGTGCATACGGTGTGTGGCACTTTGGCTATATTGAATATTTGTTATGAGTTATATTTGGAGTTGGATGTCTCTATGAAATTGTGGTGTTTGTTGGAACCATCTAGCGTTCAAGGTGACAGTGTGGGGTTATCTAGATTGGGAAAGGCAGACTTTGAGGAGTGCTGTTATAGCCCTACCATGGATTAGAGTGTCCAACCGGAGAGTAGTTAAGAGTAGTATCATGAAGAGAGAATATTTATATGAGAGAGAATATTTCATCGCAGCCATGGAAGCCGCCGGGCGGAGGTGGAGATGGTGAAAGGAGAAGCAGGAATCCGACTCCATCGCATAGAAGCCGTGAGCCTCCAAGGCACATATCTCTCTCGCCAAATGACGCTCACCATCGCATTGAGTCAAATATGGCAGCGCGGCTGTACGAGGAAGATGATGTATATGTGGGACCTAAATGCTTTGGCCCACGTATCCGTCGAACCAAATTTTGGGTTGACTTCGGCATTGCCAAACACATTTAACCCTACGACGGTGCAACTAGGCGAGATACTTGGCTTCAAGATTTTTTCCATGCTTGCTGCATCCCCAAAGGAGGAAATAACCTGGTTGCAATCCGATATCTCCCACTTATGTTGCGGAAGACGACTCGATCATGGCTCAATGAGCTATTGGAGAATTCAATTCACAATTGGTATGATATGCAAAGTGTGTTGTTTTCAAACTTCGAGGGAACACACAGGAGGCCCTGCACAGTCAGAGACTTGCAGCGTTGCACTCAGAGACCTAGAGAAACCTGCCGGGAGTACCTCGGACGCTGGATCGACACGAAAAACTCCTTCGAGGGAGTAAACGAGCAAACTGCGATTGAAGCTTTCATTGCAGGATTCCTAGTTAGACTTTTGCATCATAGACTGAAGCGTGACCATGTCACAGATCTGGGAGAGATGATAGAAACGGCGAGCAGGTATGCCGATGCCAATGATCAAGTGTGTTCTTCTATGGCCTGGGCTAGATCTTGCTGGCTCTCAAAATCCTTCTTAAGATCATCAAGTTGTTTATCTCGGAGGGCCAATAGCTTCTCGAGCCTCTCGGTCTCCATGTTGCTTGATTCTAGGATGGCGTTCATGGATTTCTCTGATTCAGTTTTTAGCTTCTCAAGCTCGTCCCGGAGTTCAGCATTTTATATTTTTAAGACCTTGAAGTTCTTGGCCTCCTCCACCATCTTGCTGGATTCACTCAGCAATTCTGCAAAGGAAAAATTATCAGTCAGCTAAAAAGTTCATTATGACAAATACTAAGGTTAATGTTGGAAAGGATGACCTTCTGCCTCATCCTTCTCAACCTGCATCTTGGAGTTCTCAAGACGCAAAGCCTTAATTTATTTGCGCTTGTTGCAAATGTTCTTGAGAAAATGCTGGTTGCAAGATGTAACTTTATGTAAGTTAAAGACGGAATAACCGTCAGACGACTACTAAGACTCAGGTTGTAACTTTAACTAAGTCAAAATCCAGCACAAGCCTTGGGGGCTACACTATATCGTTATTTTGCATCCTTTAAGCATCAACTTGGATCTTATGCTACCATCTTTTTCCGACTTTATGCTTGGGGGCTAGAGGACATGATAATAAATACTGCAAATGAGATTCAGAAAACTTACAATGTGCTCCAGGTGCAGCTTTTTGAATCCGAGTTTCGTGTTGTGAAACACTTTCTCGGCAAGGGAGAGGGGAGCAACGCTTTTCACTGGAAGTTTGCCAGATTCGATATTTTTATCCGGACTAAAATTTGGTCTAGGAAGCTCACTAGTTTGACATCCCCCGTCTCCTGGCTCGCTGCCTCTGGTGTAAGGACTTGCTTCTTGAGGCTAGATTATGCTAGCTTGAGAATCTCCTCCTTCCACTTCAGGCCGGAGGAAGCAGAACCGGCCATTTTATCGATCTTCCCTGACAACATTTCTATGTGATCATTACCCTTAGCGGGTTCACCCTTGTCAGTTGCCTGGCTACCAACGGTAACCGAGGCTTGTGAGTTTGTGGCAGCATCAGGGATGACATAACTAGCACTAGGAGAGGCCGAAACCTCTGGTGCTAAGTGATACGTCGGAAACGTATCTATAATTTTTTATGCTCCATGCTTGTTTAGTATCTACTTTGCTTTGCTTTGTCTACACTTTGAGGTGCTTTTTACATGTTTTCTGGTACTAACCTATTAACAAGTTGCCACAGTGTCAGTTGCCTGTATTTTGTGTTGTTTTTGGTTCCAGAAAAGCTAGTAAGGAAGTATTCTCGGAATTGGATGGGACAAAAGCCAAAGTCAATAACTTTTCGTGGGGAACAAGAAGTCTAGAGGGAGACGGAGAGGCGTGCTAGGGCATACACACCCCCTAGGCACGTGTGGGCCCTGCCCCGCACCTAGGCAGGGTGTGGGGCCCCTGGCCACCGCCTCGGCCTCCCCCTTCACCTATAAGAAACCCCGATGCAGAAACCCTAAGTACCCGATCAATATTCCACGAAACCTTCTATAGCCGCCGCCACCGTTGTCCCTAGATTAGGGGGATCTAAAGTTCTTCCCGGCACCCTGCCGGAGGGGAGATCATCCCGAAGGCCTTCTCTCCGGTATGATGCGTGAGTATTTCCACCTTAGACTATGGGTCCGTGTAGTAGCTGGATGGTTGTATCTCCTCCTTTGTGCTTTCATGTATAGATATTGTGAGCTCCGTTCATGATCAAGATCTAATCTATTTGTAATCATGCATGTTGTGTTTGCGAGGATCCGATGGATATTGAGATTATTATGTTGGTTTGATTAATGGTTTTGTCTTTATGATTCTATCATGTCTGTGTTGTTTGTGATCTTGCATGCTCTTCATTGTTAGTAGCTATCTTGGCCAAGTAGTTGCTAGTGACTCCAAGAGGGAGTATTTATGCTCAATTGTGGGTTCATGCCTCTAGTTTCCAAGGGAAGTGACAGAAATCTCTTCGGTTGTAGATGTGCTATTGCTACTAGGGAGAAAACAACGATCTCTTGTTCATGGAACATGTGGACCGTTTACCTTACACACTTTGCTTAAAGCAGTTATCTGTTGCTTGCAACTTAATACTGGAGGGGGGTCGGATGATAACCTGAAGGTGGACTTCTAGTCATAGATGCAGTTGGATGGCGGTCTATGTATCTTGTTGTATTGCCCAATCGAATCTCATAGGATCTTTCTGACTAGTAATTGCATTGTTATGCCTTGCTCAGTTCCTGTCAATTGCCCTGCTGTAATCTGTTTACCCTTCATGCCATGTTGTTTATCTAAGGAGAGCACCTCTAGTGAACTATGGACCCCGGTCCAATCTTTACCATTGATACATCTTCCATTGCTACTTGTTTACTTGCTGCAAACCATTACCTTCCACACCATATATTTAATCCTTTGTTATAGAAAACCGGTGAGCTTGACAACCTCACTGTTGGTTGGGGCAAAGTCTTGAGTTTGTGTTGTGCATGTCTCCGCGTTGCTTGCAACACCTGTGTGACGTTTCCTTCCTCCTTCTGGTTCGATAACCTCGATCTCTACTGAGGGAAGACTTGCTGCTGTGCTCATCACACCTTGCTCTTAGGGTTTCCAACGAAGTGCTCCACGTCAAGCACCATCACTGAGGTATGAGTACTACTGGGAGTTGGAGGAGGCATCACTAGAGATAATCCAAGCTTCTGCTGACGCAGTTGCTTGACTGGTTTTCTCTCCAGCTTCGACTTACTCTTCAAAACATATTTAGCTCTAGAACACACACGAATAATGTCAGGTGTGCTGCAGAAAGAAACAATGTACAGTGTACTAAAAACCACGAGATGGTTAACTTCTAACTAATGGCAACACTTGGGTGCCAATAGTAACAACGGTTTCCTTGACCTTGCGCTTCTTGGAAGCAGAGGCAGAAACTTCTTTCACCTCATCATACTCCATCACTTCCGAGTCATCAGAAAGATAACCCTCGATAGGGGCAAGCTCGGACTCGGTGAGTTTATCGAGCTAATAAGTATTAAGAATATCAGTAAAAGTAAAGTCGGATTGCGAGGCGAAAAAGAGCGAATAAGCTTAAAAGAAACTCGAAATATTTACCGGTATCAGAGGACGGTCGACGGTAAACATTTTCATGGAGACTTCGGGGATCTTCTTCTCCACCCGCTCCTTGATCAAAAACTGCATTTGGGTCTTGTACTCCTTCGCAGATATGCGAGTCATACTGACCTTCAGGCTGTGTTTTCGGTCTCCGGTGACCGTGTGCATCAAGAAGTCTCCGTGAAAATCCAATGGTGAATCCGGCGATCTAGCGAGCAGTGGATCAAGTCAGATCCATGGAGCCCCTTGTGCTTCATCAAAAACTCGACCCGCCTCTTGGAGAGGACCAAGTCTTTGTACAATTCCGGCGCTTCTGTGTCCCATGATTCTTGGTGGGAGGTGGCATCGTCGACGAAGGCCGGAAGACCTTCCACCTTGTCTAGAGCCGAAATATCCTTATGCTAGAAGAATGTTCTGGCCCATCTTTTTACCGATTCGCTAGCGTTAATCCTAGGATAAACTCAGTTTCTCCTAAGGACTAGGCTAAGGGTGTCGGTGGTGTAAGGAACACCGACACTGATTGAGTTCTTCCGGGTACCATAGTAGTACCGGAAAAGGGTGAGACTTGGTATAATGCCAAGAAACCCCTCACTAAGAGTTGCGTGAACACTAAGCTCAAGCAAGGAGTTGGGGGAAGGTTATGAAGTTGCACACCATAGTATTGGAGAACTTTGGTGAAAAACTCCAACGGTGGCATACTGAGGTCGCGGTCGACGTGCGTGACAAAGAGAACTCGTTCGCCATCGCGCGGTGTGGGGATGGCATCTCTAGCACCACTCTGCCACACGCCGGCAACGATGTAGCCCTTGTCCTCCATGACTTGGAGCTCGGCGTTGTCCATGGCGCTAGAAACCCAAAGGCCCCGCAGCTTCCTCTCGTCCGCTGTCGTGTCTGTTGCCGCTACCGCTCCGAAGCTGGATGGTGCCTCCATCTCGCTGGGGAGGGTCAAATATTGGCGGCGTTGAGGGTTTTTTGGTGGCAGATGGGAAAGGATGCGGAGCGCTCGAGGAGTACGAGGAGGCAATGAAGAGCGGCGAGGAATGAATCTGGGAGAAGGAGAAAATATCTACTTTTATTAACCTCCGCACCAAGGTTCGCGCTAATCCGCGCGATTTATGCCACGCGTATAGGAGATAGAGAGGAGGCTTCCTCGCGACGTCTCCACCCCTCGATTCTCGCGCGGGCATTGAAACCGTGTTCTGTTTCGTAAAGAACGGACCCACCAATGGTCATGCTGACAGGACGTCTGTTAGTGATAAGGCCTAGTCTGAAAAAGTTGTCAGACAACACGACACTGTTTAAATCCGGCTCATGTTTTAAAATGAGCAGGAAAATGACTGAAGTCAAGAAGACATATCCGACTCAGATGAGACTCGGAATCCTACATTACTGGAAGAAGTTTTCGGGAACCCTTCAATATTCTCAAGACGAAGAAACCATCAAGTTAGACGATTTATCTGACTTTGGATCTTGGATTTTTTGGGGGCTACTGTTAGGGATATACTTTCCGGGTATACCCACAGGACTCGCTGACCAGGGTGGCCCACCAACGGGTTAGAGCTTTGTTTCACGGGTGGCCTAGTCAGAGAAAGAATAGGAGTCACTTCCGGCTACGACAAGACCCAGAAGAGTTACTGACTTAGGCATGTAGTATTACTTGTAGTCCAAGCTGTATCTAGTTACCGACTCTGTAACATAGCCGGATAAGTCTCTCTTACAACTCTAGGCCCCGGTGAGTATATAAATCGGACCTATGGGATCCTTTAGGGCAATCAATCTTACAACACCACAACCTACTCGCACATGTGAACCTCTCTTGTAATCCGCTATAACATATGTCTCTCGCCGATATATCACCGGGTTGATAGCAGGAGTAGGATCCGATCATCGTAGTCGGATTTGAACCTAGGTAAACTTGTGCTCACCGCTCCCACAACACCGTATGTCTCACACCCCATCTTCTTAACGCCTTCAGGACCCCCTATGGCGTACTTGTCGACAATCTGACGACAACAACAAGTATAGTGATTTCCCCTTCCTATGATTGTAGAATAGTGTATGATCGCCATTACACTATCCATACCCATACTACATACATCATGTCTGAACTTGTCGAACCATGCTTTCGGAGATTGTTTTAGACCATAAAGATCTTTCTTTAACCTACATACTTTGCCAGTGGTCTCAGAAGTGGAGAACCCAAGTGAGATCTCCATGTAGACCTTCTCATGTAAGTCCCCATGCAAGAAAGCATTCTTCACATCAAGTTGATGTAAAGACCACCCAAAATTTGCTGCACAAGATATGAGAATCCTCACTATGATCATCTTTGATATTGTGGAAAAGGTCTCATCATAGTCAATGTCGTAGGTCTGGCTGTACCCCCTTGCCACAAGCCTTGCTTTGTACCTTTCAATCTTTCCTTCTACATTATGCTTCATAGTGTATACCCACTTGCAGTTGACTGTGTTCTTTCCTGTTGGAAGAGGAGTTAGTACCGTCTTGTTCTTACATAGATCTTCCAGCTCTACCATGGCCAAACGCCATTTTGAGTCCTCTTTTGCCTTCTTCCAGTCAGTAGGAATTAGCACGGATTGAAGAGATCCAACAAAAGCTTTGTAGGATGGAGATACTGATTCACAGGAGACATATTTTACAATATCATTCGCATTGAATAACGGTCAATTGGTTTTGTTCTTGCTGCTCGAGTGCCTTTTATCAAAGCAATTGGCAAATTAATTGACCCTTCTATAGCCACCGATTCACGTTCAGCCTGATCCCCGTCTGAGGAAACTGATATCACCAATACTACCCTATTGTTTTGTATGTGGTTGTTCTAGTTTATCCCCCTTATGTGCAACACCAACACATCGCTTCCGTGTATACACCTTTAACTATTCTTCTTGAGTTGTTGTCCATCTTGGGACACTACCAATTTTAGCTGGTGTACCAATTTGAGTGGGTGCACTAGGTGCACCAACCTGCACATCATTGTGAGAGCCACAGGAGTTCTGAAGCAGTGTCTTATACCCCTCTTGACCAATTTCATCAACCGGGGATTGGTCAAGTACCTCAAACATGGCACCGAGATCAGTTTTCTCACCATAAAATGGTTCTAATTCATGAAATGTAACATCCATGCTCACAAATGTCCTCCTCTTAGACAAACTCCAGCATTTGTACCCTCTTTGTCCAGAAGAATACCTAATAAAGATACACCTGACTTCTCGAGGATCTAGTTTATGGACCGATGGCTAATGATCGCAAACAAAACAAACACAACCGAAACACCTTGGGAGGGACTGGATTTTTTTTTGTGAAAAACAACTCACACGGTGATTTCATACCTGGCACCTGAGATGGCGTGCGATTGATCAAGAAGGTGGCCATCATGATAGCTTCTTCCACATGAACTTGGGCACGTTCATGGTGAACATCAATGCCCAAGCCACCTCCAGTAGGTGGCTATTTTTCCTCTCTGCCACCCCATTTTGAGGAGGTGTGTCCGGACAAGATGTTTGATCTGAGTGCTTGAATTTTCATATTAAATTGAGTTTCAATGAGTGCATAAAATATTTTGAAACACCAAAACGCTTCATATTTAAGATAGACCCAAGTCTTTCTAGAATGGCAGTCAATGAATGGAATGAAGTACTTCATACCATTGATAGATACCACTAGACATGTCCATACATCAGAATAAATTAAAACAAAGGGATATATACTCATGATCCCCTTGGTCACATATGAGCTTATGGTATGTTTAGCGAACTCACACGCATCACAACACATATTGCTTCTGTCCACACCACTCATTACATCATGAAATTCTTGATACATTTTGTCAAAAGACACATGTCCCATCCTACAGTGATGGATTAGGGCTCTAGTCTCCTTATCCTCAGCAACTGTAGCTAGCATGTGAATTCCCTCCTAGCCTGTCATGTTGCGGTCCATGTACCATAGCCCCCTACGTCTTATTCCAGTCCCAAGACTACCGCCCCTCGACCTATCCTGGATCATGAACACAAACCGTTCAACAATGAGTCTACAATCAATTTTATCAACCAAAGCACTCAAGTATAGTAAGTTGATGGGAAAATATGGCACATGCAACACTGAGGATAATTTAATATTTAGTGTGTAGCTAACTGTCCCAACACTTGCGATGGGTTGGGCTATGCCATCTACTATCTGAATGGTTTTTGGATGGGTAAAAGAGTGCAGAGTATATGATGTGAAATCACTAAAGTCTCCAACAACATGTTGAGATTCTCCAGAGTCTAGCATCCATTCATAATTAATTTTATGGGCTTCTATTGATGCATGTTCGGTATTACCTTCATCTGTGTCGACAAAGTTGGCATAGCTAGTGGCAGTTTTCTGCCCTCATGCTGGCTGGTTCCCTTCAACTACAGCAGCTATATTAGCTTTGGGAGCATGCCAGGAACCACCACCTCCCTGCCAAGAACCACCACTGCCATTCTGACCACCTCTATTGTTGCTGCCAGCACCATACCCTCTTCCTCTGCCTCTTATGGGTGATACTCAAAAACGGCTAAGATGACCTTGTTGGCCACAATTAAAACAGTCCCTAGAATATTGCTACTAGGCCGCTCTATAGGCAGATTCATTTCCATTTCCCCTTTTAAGTTGCAGGCGAACCTCTTCTTGGGACATCGCAGCAATTGCTTCATCTAGAGATGCAAGCTTTAGCTGATGTAGTAGGTTAGCATGTCTACTCTCAAAATCTGTACTAAGACCTTTTAGAAACTACATCACACACATGTGCTCAATCCAATTGGTGGCAAGCTCAATGGATTCAGCATGTGGTAGATCAAGGGTATCACACTCATCTAGCTCAGCCCAAAGGCGTAGCAACTCATTCACATATACCGTCACGCTTCTATCACCTTAACGAACAACATATATCTTGTCTTCAATTTGAGGCATGAGCATCAGGTTTCCCTTGCCTGAATACCTTTTGGACAGTAAGCTCCACACCGCAGAAGCACTTGTCAATGCTTCAATGGACACTACAATCGCTGGTGCGAGGGAGTTCAACATCCAGGCCAATGTGAGGGAGTCAGTAACACTCCACTTCTTCCATTATGAGATCTCCTTGGCATCCTGTTCTACAACTGTCCTAAGAACATATTGCGTTAGACCCTTTGTCTTCAAGATCAACAGGGGCCTCCTGGACCATCTTAGGTAATTGTTCACGCCATTCAACTTGACATAATTGGGCATGAGCTTAAGCTTTAGAACATGGTCTGCTTGGGACACTACAAGTGCGCCATTTGCTGAAGATGACCCATCATCGGTTTTCGTGGTCAAGACTTGCGCCAATTTCTCTAGAGCAGATGCAAGTTCAGTTTCCATGACATCATCCTTCCTCTTTCTCCTCTCTCCTCCTCAAGCAGCTGCAGCGAAACACTATCTGCAATCAGCAGACACACAATAGCTTCCCCTCCACCTCCTTTCTTCTTCCCAACTTAGCTCGAGCTTCACCAGCTTCTCCTCTCCCCGGCAAGCAGCAATAGCAGCCCAACCCGAGCTTCTTCTCCCCTGACGCGCAGCCGCCTAATGATGTCACCTCTTATCTGTCGCCTTGCCGCCGGTAGCTAGGACAACACCTCCACCGCCGCCGCCATGGAACCTGGCTCTGATACCATGTAGATTATTATGGAGCAAGGGGTTTACCTGTAGCTAGGTTACCCCTGGCGGCTGTGGCTGGGAGCAGCTCGTGCTCTCTCACTCTCTCTACTGTTTTTTTTTGTCATAGAGACCAGCCTTATATACATGGCTTATATGGGCCTGGGCCACATGGGCCTCATATACAACACTTCACTCGTACCCCGCCCTAGCCCCCGTGCCTCCGGTGATGGCGTCTACATTTGTTCTGCTCTGCTGTTGGAATCTCTGGAAGCATCACAACGAGGTGGCGTTCAGGGATCAACGCCCATGCATGCCGCTCCTTCTCAAGAACTGTCGAGAGGATGCGCGTCTCTGGAGAGTCAGATTGCCAGTGCTGCGATCTGACGATCCTGCCTCTTGGTTGCTGTGTCTCAGGGGCTAGCCCTGTGCTCGCTCTTGCTGCCGTTGTACCCCCTTCCACCTTGTAAAACTTTACGACCTCACTCGAACCCCCTTCCCCCTTGTAAAACTTTACGACCTCACTCGAACGAGGTCTGCTGATATATGAGAAAATGAAAATTTAGGTGGGGACTTTTCTCTCTCGGTGACCGTTAAAAAGAAAAACTAATTGATCAAGAAAGAAAGACTATAATTTAATTTTTTTTCTAATCACCACGTATGGTTTCGGTCCAGGCATTCTCCTTTCCCCCTCTTCACAATTGGGCCACTACTCATAGTTCTAAAAATTCTTCCAGTTCATTTATTATTGGATATGCTACTTCTTGGCGTAAATTCAATTCGGCTCACGGGTGCAAATGATCCCATTATGTGAAAACATATTTTAAAATGTCAAAGAATTTTTTTAAAAAATACATGTACATCCGGGCACTAAATGTTCGTACATAAGTTTGTGGGTGAAAGAAACATTTTAGATGTTCCATGTAAAAAAGACAAATTCCAGTGCTTCAACATGTCTATTCACAAACACGTCTTTTGACTTTTTTACACAATCCACATAAAATGTTTATTTTTTCTAAAAAACTTGTGTACTGGCAAAATGTCCAGATGTTTATGCAAAAAAAAATTCAGATTCTTCTGACAATTTCAATTTTACCTTTTTATGTATTTTTTGTAATAGGTTCATTTGCACCTAGGAGTCAAAACACCACCTCCACTCCTTGGAGCTTTGTATTTTTAAGACTTTTTTGTGCAAAAGCAAAAACAAGATAGGGAATGATCTGAAACTCAACATTATGCCATCAATGCAACGAGCTTAATGGAATCCTCACATAATAATTTAGACACTTCCGGTCTATCTCGGAATATGGAACTTGTTTCCACTTACAAAATGAAGACATAATAGAACTAGCTATATACACAAGGGGCTTTCACAGGTTAAATGCCTCTATACTGCCATTGCTTATGACCAATGAGCAAAAATAGGAGTTAAAAAGTTGTACTGCCACTACCACCTCTCTTTCATATTCAGAACTTGACTTGTCATTGAAGTTTAGGCTAGGTTTGAGCATGTTTGTTAGGTTCTTCTTTCTTGTGTCATTCATTTTTATATGTTTCTTGTTCCATTCATGGTATGGACATTAGGAGTGCCTTTTGTAACAATTGTGATGCCGCCTCCCCATCAAATGTGGTGGGACTTTACGCATATGAGGAAGGCTGGTGAGACTAGCATTTCATGGAGTAAGATGGTGTGCTTTTAGGGCTCTCTTCTACTCAGACAATCGTCTCCGTCTAGTCTACCTGAACATATGGCTCCAAATCTTTGACACCAAGTTTCAACCAACTTAATTTCGGACGGCACTATTTGACCAGATATTTAAGAAGAAATCAAGAGGTGCAATCGACTACCATGTGAGATCATTGCAAATTAATTCAATTTCTAGCTTTCCGTAAGTCAAACTTTGTTACATTTGAGAAAGTCTATAGAAAAATGTGCAGACATAAAAAATATGACATCAAATGCATATAGTACGAAAATACATTTTACTATGAGGAATATAATCAAACTAATTTAGTGTTATAGATATTAATTTTATGTATAGACTCGGTCAAATTTGAAACAAAGCTAGAACTTAATGTAGGGAGTATGGTCTCAAAAAAGAAAAATAGAGGGAGTACAAAGGTACGAGCTTTCATCGAGGCTCGCCATTGGGTAGGGCCGCAACCAGCAAGCAACCGCATAGCGACCCGCAAAAGCAGAATATATACAAAAAAATCATGAAAACATGCAAAATTGGAAGAAGAATTAGTGAAAAAGCAGTGCCACCGCCCGTCTCACTTGCCACCCTACCATTTGGCCAGCGAAACCAAATGGTAAAAGAAAATGGGGTGCCAAACAGAAGGATAAGACAAGGCAAGTACTACGCGTCCCCCGGGGGATTTGTGTTTTTTATCCCCCGGGTCCCCAGCCAACCACGTGTCTCTTTTTGGTTCAAAAATCCCGCTTTTGCTACAGACATACTCGTTTTTGCTACAAATAGTCCTGGTTTTGCTACAACGTAGCAAAACGTTAGATCGAAAATAGAAAATTATTGGACCTCACGGAGAGTTCACGAGACATCGCCTGACGTGTAGCAAAAAAGTTATGTTAATGTAGCAAAACGGACCTCACCGAAGACTCGCCGGAGACCTCACCGGAGACTTCGTAGCAAATAATTTACGTTATTGTAGCAAAAACATAAAACAATTGTAGCAAAATGTTTTTTCTAATGTAGCAACGGATAACGTCGAAGACATCGCCAAGATTCCAAGGAGATATCGTAGCAAACAGAGAGATTGGTTGTAGCAATAAGGTTGTGCGAAAGTAGCAAAAAATATCTGAATATGTAGCAAAAAATATGATAAGGTAGCAAATGCTTGTAGCATCGGACAACATAATTAGCAAAACCGGTCAACATAAGTAGCAACATATGCCGCTAGAGTAGCAAACAACGACATCGGAGACCGTAGAAACAACTCGGTCGCTTTAGGTAGCACGCCATGTCCGCTTGTCCGCATAATCGCTCCGTCTGGTGGAGGAGGTAGGCTGCGATGCGCCTGAAGAAGGCGATGAGGTGGAAGCAGCGGCGTCATGAGTGGTATGGCGGAGCTGCGTGGAAGCAATGGCGTCAGCGGATAAGCGGAATGGCCGGAGCGATGAAAGCAAGCCAGCGTCACGGGTAGGCGGCGGCGCAGCAAGGCATCACGGCTGGGCAACAGAAGACGGAGGTAGGTGGAAGAATGAGCCAGGAAGGAGATAAGGCTGGTCCTGCTGTACGAGCGGTGGTGCGACCCGGGGGATAAAAGTAAGTAATCCCCCGGGGGAGCCCAATCATTTTCCATAAGACAATGTGGCATGCCACGGTTGGCCGTTTGGATGTTGCACATGTGGTCAGCTTCCTTTTCTTTGGATTTGTTTTTCTTTTCCTTTGTTTTTGCTTTGAGAGCAGTCATAAGACTTTATATAATTTAATTGGTCAAACAGAAGACCGATTTAAACTGTTTTTCAAATCATTACATGAACCTATCAGGTATGGTTTCGGTCTAGACATTCTCCTTTCCCCCTCTTTACAATTGTGCCACTACTCATAGTTCTCTAAATTCTTCCAGTTCACTTATTACTGGATATATGCCACTCCTTGGAGCTTTGTATTTTGTAAGCCGTGCAAAAGCAAAAACAAGATAGGAGATGATCAGCAACTCGACATTATGCCATCAATGCAATGAGCTTAATGGAATCCTCACATAATAATTTAGACACTTCCGGTCTATCTGGGAATATGGAACTTGTTTCCACTTACAAAATGCAGGACATAATAGAACTAGCTATATACACAAGGGGCTTTCACAGGTTAAATGCCTCTATACAGGCTAAGGCCACCATACTCTGCACAGCAGCTGGAGCGAAGCAGAAGCATGTTGATGCAAAATACTTTATGCCATCGGCGTCAGCACCACCACCAGCCGAATCACAGGTCCATCTGCTTATTAGCTGTCCGTCATCCCTTCATCAAGTTCTTCTGGAGCGCCCCCCCTACTCTGGCCATGATGTAAGGTTCATCTACGCAATTTACCTAAACATACAGAGCATCACAGCAGCAACTAAAAATTGCTGGGTTTCTCGACTTCCAAATCGTTTGAATATGCTCAGCTCCAAGCTTGGTGTGCAAGTAAGTCTCATGACACCGTCCGGCCAAAGCATATAGAGGCAATGTAAAGATTCTTGGCCCATTTCTCCTACAAAAGGACAACCATATGTCAACATTAGAGCTGTGATTGAGTTACTGTTTGAGCAAGGAAAATAGCTCTGTAGGAACAGAGGGCAGCAGCACACAGTAATAATTCTGGTTGGAGTGGATTATACGAAGATAAAACAGGGAACTAACAGAATATCAGAACCGTGGGATTGACAGCCCTACTTATGGTTCAAATACTATCATGCATGCATGCAAACATGCAATTCTAAATGCAGTTTCATACAGAACCAGGCAACAGCTAATATAGTCCAAAAACTGCCCTCCTTCTCAAATTTATTAGTTATGAATATGAACTAAAGAACAAATGCTATGGTCCTACCTTCACATGGTTGCTTGGGAAAGCTGATGTTCTAAGAGTTTCCTGTGTCTCGTCCAACAATTTTCTTTTGGGAATGCTCAATATAAAAGCAGCTTGATCACCAGTGGCTGCTGTAGAAGTTATTCTATATCCATTCTCCCATCGCCGGTGGATACCTTCACTGGGATATAGAAAATCCAGTTCTACTACCTGTGTTACAAAACAGAGGAATGAATCAGCAATAATTTGATTTCATATAACAGAACTTGGTTCTGCATGCTCTTTCACATGGCAATTGTATAGTTCACATCTGATCTGACTCATGAATTGCCACAATACCTGTTCAGAATATCCAGAGTTCCTTGACATAACTACACCCCAGCGGCTCCCTGCAGTGGTCATTGATGTAACATGAAATCCTTCTTTCCATTTCTTGTTGATCCACTTGAATGGGAACGATTCACTAACTTTGTAAGACTGTTGAGTGTAAGGAGTTCCTGGAAAAAGTAAACAACCAATCCAGATTAACCTCATTCATGTCATAAATAACGACAAAAAGAAATACTGGGAACAGGGCATCCACTATATGCACAAACAATAGCAAAGTTATGGGAAGCAGAAGCAGGACAAATGCTAGTACCTTTCTAGATATATAGTACTCCCTCCGGTGCATAATAAGTGTCATTGATTTAGTACAACTTTGCACTAAATCAGCGACACTTCTTATGGATCAGAGGTAGTATAACAAATAGCCATTTCTGTTTTTCTATTTGACAAGTAATGATAACCGTTCGACAACAGAACAAATTCAACAAACCTTTTGACATAACCACCAAGGAACTTCCGTTTGTTGCTCCTGCTATGGCACTGATATAGTAATTATTTTCCCACTGCTCCATAATCCAGTCCTAGAATAAAATAAATAAGCAACTTAGGAGCCCAAAAAGAAAAAAGCAGCATGTTCAAGAGTCGATAGTATACCTTATGCAGGAATATTGGTGAAAGTTCATAGACTTGTGATGTGAACCCAGTTCCAGCATCCATAATAAGGGCCCAAAGATTTGCTGAAGATGCTACCGAACTAATAAACAATCCATCTTCATTGCCTTTATCTATGTGTTGATGAAGTCGGGCTTCTGCTACATTGTAATGGTATCTGAGAGGGTGGAGGGAGACAAGAAGTTACTAGAAGGGCAATTTGAATATCATGGCTGGTGACTAGACAACTAGCTGAGAACAATATAATATGATTGACTGCGAGTTTTTGTTCAAAATGGCAAATCACTAATGTGGTGCACATGACTTTCTGGTAAATCAGAAACATTGGCAATTTCCAGAAGAAATTCTTGGTAGTGCAATTGTGAAGCTGTGCATTTAATAAACCTTGACATGGAGCACTGAAATAACTCAAAAAAATTGAATCATGTGCATCACGTGCCTACTTTTTTTTAACATCAGGTGCCTACTTTATAGTTCAACTATTTACAGACAAATTTTAGGTTCATCCATAACACACAAAATCCTTATAAAGTAGAGCAGATTGTGGCGACTGGAGCCGGAGACTCATTAACATGTGCAATCTACAAAGCTATGATGTATTTTGTTACCTTTGTTTCATGGGCCTCCTAGCATTATATACTGAAATCCACTGATTTGCTGGGCTTCCGAGTCGAACTTTTTTCTTCGGTTGTTCATCTTCATCATGATTTCCTCTTGCTCTTTTTTGTCCAGCCTAAATATGAAAATCAGAAAAGGTCAAATTAAACAAGAACAATGGGGTAATGCGCTAACTAAGATTGTAGGACAAAAGGTGGAATCAGTTCTATAAAAATAACCTTTAGAGCACCGTCAATTCTAATAGGCCTCAAATGCTGGGGCTCAATCAATTCATCAAAGAGGGAAATCAGCTTTGGGTAGTTTGGTTCTTCATCGAATTTCATGTTTGTTACGGTCTCGAGGAAGAGTTTGAAAGGAGGCGGGCAGAAAACACACATCAGATCTGGAGAGGTAGCCATTTTCTTCTTGCAAACAAGAAAGCTCTTGTTCTCGCCCTGCACATCATTTGGCAAAAATCAAGCACAGATGTATATGTTACGTGAGACTATCATAATCAGTGAATGTGTTGGCAAATGATAAAAATAAAGAGAATGCCATCTGCAATCTCAATTAGGTAAAAATAATAAATTAGTTTCACTTCACTCAACATGCAAGTGGGCATGATAGATAGTCCACAATGTATGATTCAAACTCTTGAGTACAACTAGAAACTATAGTAATGGTTTATGAGTTTCTATCCAGAGAAAAAGAGGAAACCTGATAGCCTTGCCAAGGTAACCTTCCTCTGAGTAGAAATATCAATGTATATGCTAGTGATTCCAGATCATCCCTTCTGCTACCAGTACGACCCAAATGGGCATGCACACTAGCATATCTTATTGTGCCCCTGTCCAAAAGAAGGTAACCGGTCAATCTCAAAACTTGAAGGAGATGAAAAAACTTGTTCCTTAGATAAAAACAAACCTAAAAATATCAGGCCTCTGATCGTAGTCAACATGTTGTCCAGATGATGTTTCCTTCCATCTTGATGCTGAGTGTAAATGGTAGGAGCGAGCACTTGTTTATATTGGTGTTAGGTATATAATACAGTTAAAAATGCAGAGAATGCCATGCAGAGTTCCTAATTCGTGTGACAAATTGGAATAATCTACTGATTTCTTGGCAGAGGAATAATGAATTGTTTATCACAATGAATTTTCCATTTACCTAAACCAAGATCAATCAAATAAAGCTTCTTCTCATCGGGTGATCCAGGTTGGCCAAGTAGAAAATTCTCTGGTTTAACGTCTCCATGAACAAACCTGGAAAAATATTTCAAGAATAAACATATAAATCGGGAAGCTATATTACAAAGGAAAATTTAGTGCGACATATCAAAGGAAAAATTAGCAAGACATTGGTTACCCCTTTGCATGAAGTTTCTCAAGAATAGAGATTGCCTCTACAGCGATGCAAGCAACCATACTTGGAGTCATCCTGCTCCAAACATCCATTATCACTCAGTTGTTCTAATTTGAAAACAGATACGGCTGAAACAGAAAGCAAATAGGTGTATCCATCTTACGCTTGCCCAACAGAATTCCAAACATCCCAAAGGCTAGGCCCTAGTATATCCATTACCTGAAACAGCAGTGTAATTGAGCTAATTGTTGCGAAAGAACGTCAAAACGATTTTATAAAATGTTTATATAACTAACCATCACATAATAGTCTCCCTGGCGGCCTTTGTAGTGAACCGACGGTATACCATAACACCCGTTCAGAGAGCTTAAACAAATGCAAAACAAAAACATCAGAAGAGGGGAAGTAGTTTGGTGATACAAGTATGACAATTGGTTCTTGTAAGTGATTTACAGCGACAATAAGGAAGCCTTCTTTATTTCTAGATTAGGATACTCCCAAATCAATTAAAATAACTAACAAAGAAAGTTATTACGTAAGCATTCACTCTTCGGTGCCTTTGGGTAATATACAGAAGTTATAACTAAATGGTGACAAAAAAAACTTGGATCCAAGATATAACTAGGAAACTGTATAATATGCAGAGGAAAATAATGTTTCGAGATACACATATGTAGAAATCTTATGGTTTCCAAGATCTTCTGTAGGAATATAGATACCATCAGATAATGTAATTACCTATAAACTTGCCACTCATATGGAGGGCCATAATTGCACCCCTTACTATTGCGGTGCTCCAATTTCAAAGCAACCTGCAAGGAGAGAAGACGTCAATATTAACACCATGTTATATTAAAACAGCAACTTTTAATACATAAGAAACAGCAGTGAAGATAAACCTCATAAGCATCAGGCCCAGTGCGCTCTGTTCCACCAGACATTCTTCTGCCGACATAAACCTGTCCAAAACCACCCTTGCCCAATTTCCGCTCTACCTTGTATTGTGGAGAATGGCCTACTTGAATCTGCAAATGATTAAAAAAGATATATATTTACTGGATGACTAGTTCTCATTTTCATTTGAACAGTTAAACTTAGTTTCCATCATATCACTTGCATTTCAACCCATTATCCCAAGAATATTAAAGTTCTTTGAAATTGTCAACTTGTACTGTTGGAAGAAAATTTTAAGCTAGCTTTAACCATCCAGGCATCCACCGATAAGATTCAATTGTTAGAAATTAAACACCTTCCGCATGTAAATGCCTGCCTGCCAAAATTGAAGGTATAGACAGAGATTTAGATAAACAAGGATCAGTTTGAATGTGTATGCTGCATCTAATTGCTAGACACATAAAAGGTGAATCCTACTGATCAAGCTTTTAGTGCCCTAGAAGCAGATGACGGATATGGGTTGTCTATCTTATTAATATTTACGACCTTTTTTAGGAAAAGCTTCCACATCAGGCCAGTATGGATATGGGTTGTCTACCTTTATTTACGACCTTTTTGAGACGGCTTCCACCTCGGACACTAAGCCACGAAAACCTTAAGCTTCCAAAAAGAGGGGGGCCCTCAGAAGACAAACCCGCTCTCTATGGAAAAGAGAAGACAACGCCGACTCTCTATGGAAAACCTCAAGCACTCCTCCACATGCACACAGGGTCCTCGGCTCTTAGCCTTCAACAGATCTCATGAGATAATTTCTGTGATTTGGATATGAAATATCTTGCTGGATCTGTCTTATTTACACGTGTCCACCTAAATTTCTTCCATTAGTTACACTCGTCTAGTGGGCAACAGACTAACGATTTACCACATCACATTCATGTCCGCGGCTAGATAAGACATTTGTTATATTAAACTATGCTGTGCTTAAACTAGTAATCTTTTACTTCATTACATGCGAACCTACGTTGGAGAAAGAAAGAGCAGCTTGCATGATGTAATACCAATGTTGAGAGATTTGACAAGAAGTGATCCTAGCTCACTTGGCTAGGGGGGTGGATGTGCAGCCCAGCCACTGAGGTCCAAGTCCTCGCGGGTATGTTTGGGTTCTTATTATTTCAAAAATAAAAATCCGAAGAATCTCAATTTAATATCATCTAAAAGAAACTATGTACAGGAATCCACGAAAGTCATCCCAGATAAAAACATAATTGCAGGTCGCTACACCTGCCCTGACACATCACTTAGTTGCTACTGTATAAATTAATTACGACACGTGTCTGGGGTTGGATCCGATTACACTACAATTATTTCCTATTACTCAGTTATCTGGTTTGACGGGATAAAACCATTTTCTTCACATGAAAATGACATCCACCATTTCCAGTCCGTAGTATTAAGAAGAGAAAATTTCCACATATATGTTCTTTTCACTTGCCCACGTGGATCAGCAAGCTGTCCTTCCAAATTTAGAAACAGATATAACTAGAGCTAAGCAGTACAAGTATTAATATGAGCATACAATCCGGTGATTCTCATGGAATATGATTACAAGCAACACATTAATAAGTGTAAATACAAAGACATTGCCATTGAATTTTTTTTCAATTATCTTGTTTTACAGTCGTTGCTACCTTACAAATGGGCTCTAACAAAATTAATAAATTAACTAAATGGAACACAACAAAATATGAAACGGATCACAGAGGCGTGACGACAGCATAGACATAACTTAATGAGCATGACAGCACACATAAAGTGTGAAGTGAGCGGTTATATATATTATGCATGGCCAAGCAAGTACATTTAGCTAGTTATTCTACATATTTAAGATTTGTCGTTATCTTCTATGAGGGGAAAAGCAAATCAGAACACAGGAATTAGTAAGAGGCATAGTCCATCCAAAAAAAGTACCTTCTCTGGCACTGGAGATGCGTCATCTTCACCTCCACCGACCTTTTCAGGACTCCCGCCATCCATCTTGACAACTTTGTCAGCAAATTCGTCAATGCGCTGTGGAGCACCCACAACACCTCCACCAACAGCAGCTCCAGGAAGAACCTCAAAAGGCTGGTCTGGATCCAAGTCAATCACCGGAACACCTCGCCCTCTTCCTCCTGCCCTTCCCCTCCCAGATCCTCGCCCTCCACCTCTCCCACCCCTTCCTCTACCACGCCTTCCTGCCACCGTGGGTGCTGTCGCTACCAAGTTTGCAGCTGGGTCCTCTACGTCAAGGTCCTCAACCTTCTTCGCCCTCAACCGAGATTGTCGGACTCCGCTACGCAACTCTGGCATCCTTTCTCCCCATGCACTTCCTACCACATAACTAATCTGCGCTCAAAACCAACAACATCGAGGGTTAGTAGAGACGAACTACATTCTACCAGCGAGTAATCAAACATATAGGTATTACAGGAAACATGAAATTCCACATCTAGGATAAAGAATATTCGGTTATCAAGCCCGCGGGAAAGTAGTTCTCATTTCTACTAGGTCGATAGCCATCCACCACACTTCCACAAGGACAAGGAGACGGCCCTTGTTTCTTCTCCGGCCACAAATCTAACACCGGGAACTATGACATGAGATTTGGCAACAGATGTTCCTCCTCGTCCCCAAATCCTATCCCGATCTCCTCGACACAAATTTCCCTCCCCAAAACCGATCGACACTCGGGTCTAACGCGCAGATATACGTCGCTGCATCGCCGGGAACGCACCCGATCGTCCCCGGAAAAAGGTAGCCCAAACCAGCAGCCACCCCAGGAACACGCGCGGCAATCCAAATTTCCGCCAGGAAACGGGGAGATCGGCGGGCGAGGGAACGACCGCCTCGCGATCGGAGGCGAAGGAGTGTAAGATCGGTCTACCCGGCGGCGATCGCCCGAGCCCGCAGCCGCCGCCGCCACCGACACGGGAGGCAGTCTGACGGCGCACGGAGCACTCGAGCGATCGGAGCGGGAGAATACGAGGGCGGGGAGGGAAGGAAAGGGCGGGGCTCGGCGCTCACCTCGGGGACGGAGACCGTGCGGCGGCGGCGAAGAGGAGGCGGCGGCGGGGAGAGGGGGTGAGGCTGTGTGTGGGGAGGTTGGTGTTTGGTGTCCCGCAGGCGCACACACGCACACACACCGCTGTGGCTGTCTGGAAGGGAGAGGAGGAGGCTTTGGCTTTTTGAAGGCTTCGCGTTGTTGATTTTCCTTTTTTTTCACTGTTTATTTATTTTCCTCTCTCCGCTCAGTGTGAGCGCTCATGCATATGCGTGCTCCGGCCTCCGGCTGGATTTAAGGGACAGGATTTGCTCGGGCTTAACCTCGGCGGAGTCATGGATAACGTGGTCTGCTCGGTAGGCCCGCCAGGTGTCTGGCACCAGCGAGATTTTTTTCCTTATGAGCTCCTCGAGGGTAATGGTACACTGAACTATCACAACTGGAGAAAAGGTTATGGGTATTCTGGTATTTTTTTCAAAAATCTACTAAACATGGGGCAGTCCGTTATAAGTAGCACTAATATTCGTTTGACACTGTTTTGATTACAAATCTACCCGGCATGGTCCAATTGTAAGAGTTGAGTTGGTAGCACAAGTGGAGGACAATCTGATGTGGGCGTGGGGCCCATCTGTTACAATCCCATCTTCTTACCCTACTTCTTCATCCTCCCCTCTCGGTAGATCCACCGCCTCCATCCCTCATCCGCCTGACGGGTCTCGTCGCGGGCTACGCTCCTACCGCCACTCCCTACGCTCCATGCATCCCTCCCTACATGGGTGTGTGGTGGCACCATGAGGGCGCTTGCGAACACGACATTGTGTATAGGAGGACTAAAGCGGCAAGATGCAAGGTGGCTGCCGACAAGCATGGCAGGAAAGAGGAGAGGGCCAGGGGTGTGCCAAGCGCGAGAAGAGGTGGCAGGGTCGAGCCATGCGCTCCCACGTGAGCGTGAGGAGAGAGAGAGAGATGCTGAAAGCAGGGGTCAACGAGGAGGGAACTGGAGCGGCGCCCTCGACTACTGCGGCTCCCCTACGGCGGGGGGCACTCCTTCGCCTGTGTGGACCCCTACTAAAAGGAATATGCCCGAGAGGCCATAATAAAGTAGTTATTTATGATAATGTTTATTTCTCATGCTAGAATTGTATTAGCCGGAATTTTTGGTACATATGTGCCTACTAAACAAATAAGAGTTCCTAGTAATGTCTCTCATTTAACTAGCTCGTTGATTAACTAATGATCAAGGTTTCCTTATCATGAATATTGAATGTTGTTAATAACAAAGTCGTGTTATTAGGCGAATGATGTGATATGAAGGAGATATGCCCTAGAGGCCAATAATAAAGTTGTTTATTGTTATATCTCTCTAATGTTTATAATAATTTTGTATCATGCTATAACTCTATTAAGCAGAAACATTAATATATGTGTGGTATATAAACGACCAGGTCCCTAGTATCCTCTAGTACTAGTTCGTTGGGAAGCTGATGATCGAGGTTTCGCGATCATGGACTGACACAAACGTCAACTGATAACGAGGTCATTTTACTAATGAATAAAGTGATGGACATACCCGACCATATAATTACAATATGACTTCAGTCATAAAGTTCAAACGTTGCAATATCTAGCAAGGCGTAGTGATTAAGTCCTTTGACCGCGAGACCATATTAATCACTATCTCGTGCGGATGCTTTGATCATATCAACCATCATGTACGTAACTGGGTGGCCATAAAAGTGTGTATTGGGTACTCCAAGGGAATAGGTTGAGGCTGGTGTGTCAAGAGCAGGATTTGCCTATCCGAATGACGGATAGATACCCTGGGCCCACTCGGTGAGCTTGCAAGCATGTGACTAGATCACAAAGATGTAATATCACGAGAACAAGTAAATATGTTTGTCGATAACAAGATAAAACTAGGTATATCGATACCAGAGATCAGTTCTTGGACAAACCAAGTATTGTAGCGCAAAGGGATTGAGCCTCGACGTCTAAGAAGGTTCAAGCGATCAATCAAATTCGTGAAATGTGAAGGGGCCATCATGTGTTTCCGGATACCGTTGTTAGCCATTGATTTGAGAGCTGTCACGATCATGTCCGATCATTCCCAAACAGTAAGGGTGTCACGCTTAAGGGTAGGGACGCTGCGGGTTGATCTACGACCATAAGAGAAATAGGAAAGAGAGAACCATAAATGTTCTAAAGAGTTACCGAAGTGTTCGAAGGATATTCAAAAGGAGTTTTGACTATAGGGAATTAAATAAGTTGTATTTATTATTTAACTAATAAAATTAATTATTAAATAATCATTTAATAAAAATAAAAAAGAGCAAACACCTACATGGGCCCTCCCTAGAGGGGAGAGTGCCCAAGTGGGGAGGCGGCCAAGCCTAGGTGGTCCAAGGTACCATGGTGGGGGATTCCACCCCGTCATCCACCTAGGTAGGCCTTGGCGCATGGATTGGGCCCACCCCACGCCGACGACAAGGCATCTTCCCACCTCTCCCTTTGTTTAGTCCCATCCCGGGACTTGGAGAGGTGGGGTGCCCAGTTTTTTCCTATATAAAGGGGGGAGGGGTGCCCTCCAATCTCATCCCACAATTGGCCATTTGCCTTCTCTCTCCCTCCCTCTCTACCTCTCGTGTGTGTTCCCTCACTAGGAACGTGTGCAACGATGTAAAGCTTTCTCCACACAATGTACGTCGTTGATACGTCGGAAACATATCTATAATTTTTGATGCTCCATGCTTGTTTAGTATCTACTTTGCTTTGCTTTGTCTACACTTTGAGGTACTTTTTACATGTTTTCTGGTACTAACCTATTAACAAGTTGCCCTAGTGCCAGTTGCCTGTTTTCTGCTATTTTTGGTTTTAGAAAAGTTAGTAAAGAAATATTTTCGGAATTGGACGGGGCAAACGTTAAAGTCAATTACTTTCTGTGGGGAACAAGAAGTCCAGAGGGGAGACGGAGAAGCAGGCCAGGGCAGCCAGACCCCCCTAGGTGCGGGTGGGCCCTGCCCCGCGCCTGGGAGGGGTGTGGCCCTCCGCCGCCTCCCGCCCTTCCTATAAGAAGCCCCGATGCAAACCCTAAGTGCAGATCAAATCTCCACGAAACCTTCAGTAGCCGCCACCACCGCCGTCCCTAGATCGGGATCGAGTTCTTCCGGCACCGCCGGGAAGATCATTCCGGAGGCCTTCTCTCCGGTATGATGCGTGAGTAATTCCACCTTGGACTATGGGTCCATGTAGTAGCTAGATGGTTGTATCTCTTCCTTTGTGCTTTCATGTATAGATCTTATGGGCTCCGTTCATGATCAAGATCTAATCTATTTGTAATCATGCATGTTGTGTTTGCGGGGATTCGATGGATATTGAGATTATTATGTTGGTTTGATTAATGGTTTTATCTTTATGATTCTATCATGTCTGTGTTGTTTGTGATCTTGCATGCTCTCCGTTGTTAGTAGCTATCTTGGCCAAGTAGTTGCTAGTGACTCCAAGAAGGGGTATTTATGCTCGAATGTGGGTCCATGCCTCTAGTTTACAAGGGAAGTGATAATAATCTCTTCGGTTGTAGATGTGTTGTTGCTACTAGGGAGAAAACAACGGTCTCTTGTTCATGGAACATGTGGACTGTTTACCTTACATAATTTGCTTAAAGCAGTTGTCTGTTGCTTGCAACTTAATACTAGAGGGGGTTCGGATGATAACCTGAAGGTGGACTTCTAGTCATAGATGCAGTTGGATGGCGGTCTATGTATCTTGTTGTATTGCCCAATCGAATCTCATAGGATCTTTCTGACTAGTAATTGCATTGTTATGCCTTGCTCAGTTCATGTCAATTGCCCTGCTGTAATTTGTTTAACCTTCATGTCATATTGTTTATCTAAGGAGAGCACCTCTAGTGAACTATGGACCCTGGTCCAATCTTTACCATTTATACATCTTCCACTGTTACTTGTTTACTTGCTGCAAACCATTACCTTCCACACCATACGTTTAATCCTTTGTTAGAGCAAACCGGTGAGCCTGACAACCTCACTGATTCGTTGGGGCAAAGTCTTGAGTTTGTGTTGTGCAGGTCTCCGCGTTGCTTGCAACACCTGTGTGACGTTTCCTTCCTCCTACTGGTTCGATAACCCCGTTTTTTACTAAGGGAAACTTGATATTATGCTGCTTCACACCTTGCTCTTGGGGTTTCCAACGAAGCGTTCCACGACAAGTGCTGGGCGCCATCAGTCTTCATGTTATCGGAGTCGGACTAGTTCTTTTTCTTTTGCTGCCTTGTTGTACCAGGGCTCGGGGGACGTCTTTTACACCAGACATGCGTAAAAATTCGGAGGCATTGACATTAGTGGTGCTCGACGCTTGAAGACTTCTAGACCTTGAGGTCTGCTACGCTCGGCTTCATCAGCAGCGTTTGTGCGGGAACGTAATCCCGCTTTTGGTCTTCAAAGGTATGAACACCGATCCCACTCATTGTTGTACTTCTCCATAGATAGATCTTGGATGGTGCGTTCTCGTAGTAGGAATTTTTTGTTTTCTGCCACGGAACCCTTCATGATGAACATACACCCAAAGTGTAACTACCTCGGTGAATTACGCTCCTAGATACAAGCCTGGATGAGTGGTAGTGGTTGAAATAGTACGGTGGGGCCCCAAAAGCCACTCACTGGTAGTCCTTTCAGACGTCCCAACCACTACCCTCTCAACGGGACTGTCAGACGTGTCGGAAGCAGCGAAGGATCAACTACGACACAAGTGGGTATGTCAAGCCACCATACAAGAGTACATCGAGCCATACCATCTAGAAAGAAAGGAAATATAGCAACGCCATACGGCAAGATTCAAATGACCTAGATAGATCTATATTTTAGGATACTTCCTCATACACACATCGTAGTATCATGCGGAGCGGCAAAACAAATCCGAGTACGGATAAGAAGCAAATCGGCATAAGATGCCATAGAAATAAGCACATCCCAACTACAGTCTCACGGATCCCGTTCCGGAATCTCTACACAGACGATCGTTGCCCACATCTTGGCTTCTTCCACCCAAAGATCCGTCCCATGGAGGTACATCCATCTGAACCAATAATTTATCGTGTGAGACCCTAAGGGTACTCGGCAAGTCTTAATGCCTCTAAAGGGGACACAACACTGGGTGACGCAATTGCAGCGAAAGATAAACCCTAGCTTCTACAGATAACGCTAACCATCCGCCTAACCAATGATGAGCGGATGTCCGTGAATTAAGAACAACAATTATAATGGTAATCTCATCGATCCATCCTCCTCCACCTTACCAACAAGGAAGCGGACGAACAACCCCCATCCGTTGGCAATTTTATTAACCATTCCATGAGTGTTGCACTATTTACTAGTCAAGTTACTTAGTCGATTAAGGCGGTACTTTAGTTATGCTTGTCTATGATCGAGAACGTGCTCCAAGTCGTCCATATCCGCGGACACGGCTTTGAGGAAAGTTTTACCCGGTGGTGCACCAATAGCAACACACGCCGATCAACCTCGGAAAAACCAAATCAAAACCCAACGAGGCTTTCACGACTGAACAATCACAAGATTCAGAAATATTTCAGGGGGCCACCCCTTAAAGTAGACCCGCAACGAAGCAAGCAAGCTCCGAGACGGACTCAAGGTTTGGGTATACGGTGGAACGACTGGGAACCCAAAACTGGGCTTGTCGACACCGCGAATCGTGTCCCGATCCTAAATAAGATGCAGTGTGCTATCCGTCGACAATTTAAATACTGAAAGTAGCATGGCATAAGTAGGATAGTAAATAAAACCTCAAACTAGTTTGTGGCCCCAAGAAATAAGTCTGAATCAAGCTCGCCGGGGGTCCCATATACCTCCGGATGTGGATAGCGCGATAAATCAAGGAACAGAATCAAGTACTCGGGGTCTTACGACACAAGTGAGCAGGAAAAACCAAATAGCAGATGTTGCTCACCGGTGCCACTTTCTTTAGTTATCCCAACTACTCAGTTAAGTTGTTTAGGTACCTCATTATCCAACAGACGCCACATACCCTACAGGCTGTTCTCGACTCGCATGGCTCAAACAACTCCTATAGTAATGGCTCATGGGATGGAGGAACAAGCTTGGTGGAGTTTGAAAGTAAAGGCTATGCATACTTGGGATTCAATTTAATGCAATCGCGACTCTATGATGCAGAATAAGATAGAGGCAATAGGTCTTGTATGTATGCAAGCATGTGGAAGTGCTTGCTGTCAACGCTTGAAGCGAGGACGGATCTGGGTAGTGCTCCTGGTTCTCTTGGTATAACCCCTGCTCAGTGTCTATCCGAGAAAAACCAAACAAACAAGGCCAACATGAATATAGAGCACAAGCATATGAATAAGATGCGTCAAGCAAACAATCATGCCATGATGAATGATGCACAATTTACATGGCAATAAGGTAGCATGGCATGGTGAGGTGTGGAGGACAAGTAGTAACATTTTAATGGGGTTTTGGGTCACATTTTGTTGTCATAACACTTGCTGTACCCTATATTTTTATATGATGCATGCTGCAATTGAAGTCATGGATATCATAAACAGAAAGGTCTCGTCGAGCTGATCATTTTAGACATATCATTTGCTTAATTTGGAATTATAAATCAAAAGTTATTAATTATTTTAGTTCCAGTGGCATTTGTGGTAATTTGAATAAACTTAGAATTTTAAATGTGCAAAAGGCAAATTGGATGGCATATTTGAAATCCTGGCATTTTTCTGGTTCAGAAACATATATTGTTTATATTATTTGGACTAATATTTGAAAAGTTATTTGAATCTGAAATATATTTGAATTTGAAATATTCAGAAAAAGATTTGAATATAAAAAAAAACAGACCCAGACATGTTTTTGCACTCAGACAAAGGAAACCCAGCCGCTTACAGGTGGGCCAGGCTCCTGCGGTCCCACGCGCCAGCGTCTGGGAAAGATAGGGACCGCAGGTTGATGGGTACGAATCCCCGGGAACCTTTTTGCAAAAACGCCACGCAGGCTGACCGGTAGGCCCAGGGGAGCGCGGGTGGAGAACAAAAGAAGTCAGGGGGGTTTCGGGGAGATGGTCACGGTGGCTGCCTGGTGGGCCTAGAGGGGCGCGGGTTGCATAGAAAAAGAACAGGAGGGTGTGTAAACGCCAAGCGTCTTGTTCCTCTTCTCCTTCGCTTGCATGACAGAGAGGCGAGGTGGGGATCGAACCCACGACCTCTGGCGCTCTAGCGGAGGCGGCTACCGCTGCGGCGGCTGCGGTTTGCTGTTAGGGGATAGGTCGCGTGCTAGATAGGGCTAAACGGCGCGCGGTGCTAGCGGCAGACGTCGACGACTCTGGCGCACGGAGGACGCTCGACAAAACGATCACCGCGTCCAGGAAGCGACTACGAACGGGAGGTTGTCTGGGAGGGCTAGGAGCTCACCGCGGGCTCGGTGGCGTGCTTGGATCGGGTCGGGGCGGTCGTGAACGGCGGCGGGGCTGACGCCGGCGTAGCTAGGGTTTTCCGACGGAGCGGCGTCGGCCCTGGCGCTCCGGTTCTTCTCCTCCTTGCTGGCCCGTACTGATCTGCTGCAGAGGACCAGCTCGCCCTCTTCGATCACTCCCACGACGATCTTGACGGCCAGAGCGACGTGGATGGCAGGGTGCTGGCGGCGGCCGGCGTAGCTGATGGTGGACGGAGAGGAAGAAGGAGGGGTAGAAGGCGCGGCCAGATCTGGCGAGGCTAGAGGAGGCGTGGGAAAGGGGATATGGCAGAGAGGGAGGAAGGGGTGGCGTGGAGGAGGCGGTGTAGATAAGGGTGGCCTCGGCCACCTTTATCCCTCCCTTCACGTGCTCGGATCGGTCAGGGCAGGGCAAGGCAGGGCAGGTGGGGTGGCTTACAGGTGGACCTGGGGGTAGCTCGTGGCTCAGGCGGTAGGAGGGGCCCTAGGGCAGGGAGAGAAAAGAGGGGGAAAGAGGTGAGAGGGAGAGTGGCCGGCTCGGGCTAGGGTTGGCCTTAGATAGGGTAGCTAGGTGGGGCCAGGATAGAGGGGGCCAAGCTAGAGTAGGGAGAGGGGGGTGGCGAGCTGGGGCAGGGTTTGGTGTGGCCAAGCTAGGAAGCTAGAAAGGAGGAGGGGTAGATAGGGTTTTGTTTAGGGGAGATGTAGATTAGGGTTTTTGTTTAGCTAGGATGGGGAGATGGCATGGGGTAGGTTTTAGGTTTTTGCTAAGAGTGGGTAAGAGAGAGGTGGTACTTAACTTGATCATGCAAGCTCCAAACAAGCCCTAACAAGATCAAGGCAAGAAAAAAAAGAGGAAGAGGGAGAGAGAGATGATCATGTGATGATGGGGTGTTTCTTATGCTCACACATGATCACATGTGTATGCATGGAGATGGGGATAGAGGTTTAACTAAGGGAGATAGAGATAGATGATATGGTGCAGAAACTACAAGCCAAAACAAGATTTCAACCAAGAAAAGATGATCCATGCAAACAAAGCTAAAACATTCCCAAAGCCAAGAAAAAGGTGGCACTTGCATGGCCCATGCAACAATATTTGCCATGTGGTTATGTTGTGAAAACAACATTATTTCATGTGGCATTAATCCTTGCATTCCCAAAAGGTGGGCAAAAGCCAAGCAAAAGATTATGGGTGGAAACCAACCAACCCACATGAGCTAGAGATAAACCAAATCAAAATGCCAAGCTCATATTAATTGGATGGTGGAATATAAGGTGGTGAAAGAAAGGTGGTGGAGTCAATAAGAGAGATGCCCTCAACTCCACTTGGGCATTTAACAATATATTAAGAACCAAATACAATATCAAGAGGCAACTACAATTAATCATGCACATGAGATAAGAACCAAACAAGAAAGGGTTTTATATGATGCTCAAATGCAGGGTGACATGATGACATGAGCATGATATGATAATGATGCAACAATTATATGTTGGAAGTGGCCCTTTATTATTATAACATGTAGCATTACAAGTGTTAGACAACTGGGATGCTACACAAAGTAAGTATAGCAATATGATCAAGTCATTAAGTTTACATTGTTGTATCAAGCACATACAAGTAGCCCTAATCCTCAGACCATGAGATCATGTCAATCACTAACACTAGATGAGTGCTTAGATGGCATCAAACGACACACCGTAATAGGGTAACTATAATGGTGTCGTTGGGTACTCTAAAAGTATTACTGTCGGGGGGTTAACCTCGGGTAGGTCAGAGACGGGGAAAGACAGAGGTACTGTCCCCGTCTGGTTTCCGAGTTACGGCCTAAGTCGGCCGAATCATGGATATGTCGGCCGATGAACGGAGGCAAGAAGCCCATGTATAGGTATCAAGTGGTTACCCGGCCGAGTTAATGAGAGAATCGGCCGGGTTACCCAAATGATCTTCATGCAGGTGAGGAACGAGCCGAGTAACACAAGGTAAGGCCGAATTATCTGAAGCTTGCGGAGAAGGAGAAGCCTGTGGTCAAACTATAGCTGCAGCTAGAAGGAATCGAACAGGGCCAAGCACAAGAGACAAGGATGCACGCAGGCCGAGGGCGTAAGGAGGTCACGGAGGTGACAGTCCACGGAGCCCGAGGCACGCAGGAGGGGCCACTGGAGCCTTGAGTCATTAGAAGGGACAGGGAAAGGAGGCCGCCGAACTACTATTTTGGGACAAGCATATTCCACGAATATGCTTGCCTCAACCCTAAGGGCACCCAAGGCACCCCTTTATAAGGGAGGTTTGGACCACGAGGAAGGATCGACTCTTTGAGCACCGTTAGGCTGGGAGATTCATCTTGTCCCCGTATTCAGCTCAAGGAGCATTTGTAACCCAACAGAGAGAAATAAAGTTCTTCACTTTGGCGCTTGAGTGTAAAGAGGTTGCATCTTCCTCCCGGATCCCACTAGCATCCATAGGCCCGTACTTTAGCCTACCCATGGCATCTGCCACCACCACCACGATTGGCGCCATCAGTGGCGGCCAGTGCTAAGCTGGAGTTGTGATCCGGACGGAAACTTCATCAACACCGGCCAGCGTTGTTTCAGCTTGGTCCAGAGATTTGGTCTCTGCGACTATGTCAGAGACAATGCAGGGAGCTTCAGGGGGAAACCCCCCCCGCGCAACAGGATCTTCATCGGCCTGGGCGAGCACAGGGTCTACGTCGGCGTCAACATCACCGACATTTATCCTCACCAGGTTGTTGTTGCAGGGGAACCACCTCGAAGCGCGGCGAGCTATCCATCAGGAGAGCATCTTGCAGGCAGCGTCGAGGTGATGGTCGCAGCAGGAACTCAAGCGGGAGCAGCATTAGCCGGGTCAAGCAGAGAACCCGACGCAGGCGCACAGGGTCCGCCCAAGCAGATCACACTGCAAACCGCCGAGGTAATTCCGCCAGTGACAAACCCGGCCGAGCTGCATGACACCACCCCAAAGGCACCAAGAGTGAGAGGACTACCTCTGGAGAGACCAGAGAACATTCTTCAGGCAACTATAGAAAACTTAACCACACCTGTAGCGCCGATACTTGATCCGCAAATGCTCAGCAGAGTTAGAGGAAACCAGGCAAAAGGTGCTAGTAGAGGCCAAAAAGTATCACAAGGAATCCTTGAACAGGACCACGAGAGAATATGCAAAAGCTAATAAGTTGATATCGCACTTGAGCGGGTGGACGAACTAAGATTAAGAGGAAGAACCTCATGAATGATATTAACAAAGAGCATGAAGCTCACGAGCCGAATCAGGCGATTTGGGTTTGCCGAGGTACAAAGACCGCGAAAACCTGAGAGCGGCAAATGCCAAGCATTGGAATTAGAGGGTTAACAGGGAAGCTCGGCGAAACAACAAGAAAGAGTGAATGAGCTGGTGCGCATCGCGAACCAGCAAAATGAGGAAATGCTCGAGCTAACCGGCAAGACCAGGGCTTCACGGATGGTTCATTCGGCAGGCAGCACCTTTATCTGTGGCGGCATCTTCACCCGGAAACAACGCTAGAAAAGAAAAAGCAGTAACCTCAGGGAAGAGGAACAAGCAAATTGTTCCATATGACCCGGCAATATCTGGAAAGGCAAATGAGAACAGAGGCAATGCAAGCCGAGGTAATAGTGGGGAGAGAAACCACGGCCGTATGGAAAAGGACGGCGACGGCCGAGGTAATGGGGAACACGGCAGGAAAGAACCTGCAAGAGACAATCATGAAAACCAAACCCCGGCCGAGGTAAGGAGAGAACTGCCGCTCAACCCGCAACCAAGACATGAGCCTCGGCAGGAAAGAGAAGTGAGGCCAGCTCGCCACAATCAGATGAATGAAAGGTATAATGATGGATATTCCGAGGTAGAATACGCAAAACAGGGTGGAAACAATCACTATGGGATGCAGGATAGAATCTCGTGTAGATTTGCCAAGAATGATGCAAGAGTAAAGTTGGATCGGCTATACCGTCCGAGCTGTTGAAGAGCAAGGTCCACCAGTGACATGTTTTGGACCACGGATCATGGGCGAACCACCGGTGCGAATTTTCGCTGGCAAGAGGCACAAAAACGTACAATGGAAGTACCAAGCCACAAGACTGGTTGATTGATTATGCCACCGCTGTGAAGATAGCGGGTGGCAACCTAAGATGGGCTGTGCGGTATGTCCCACAGATGTTGGAAGGACCAGCGAGGGTGTGGTTGAATAATCAACCAGCTGGCAGTATCAACTGCTGGTTAGATTTTGAAGAAATGTTCGTTAGCAACTTTACCAGCACATACAAGAGACCAAATAGACCACAGCAACTAGCCATGTGCAAGCAGAGGCCGAATGAAACAGATAGAGAGTTTTTAACTCGATGGTGTAACCTGAGAAACTCATGTGAGGGAGTTATCGAATCGCAAGCAATCGCTTGGTTCGCGCAAGGCTGTCGTTATGCCAGCGTGTTGTGACAACGCCTGCAGAGAGATATGCCAACCACACTGGCAGAAACTATCAGAATAGTGGACTCCTATGCATTGGGTGACCCAACCCAACCGGAGTTAATGTCGGCAGATCATCGTGAGCAACAGGACCAGTACACGAGAGAATTGGCCGGGTCATCCAGGCGTGATTTCAGAGGAAGAAGAAGAGAAGAGGCGGATTATAGATATAATTCGGCCGTGGCGGTCAGTAGCACAAGATCACCGCCCAGTCACGGAGCAACTCAACGACGAAAAATGTACCTCAACAGTGGACATCAAGAAATGAGGAAAGAGGCAATGGACCCCGAGCAAAAGAAGCAATGGCAAGAGAGGCCAAGTATACGTTCAATCCATGTTAGATCAGCCGTGCAAATTTCACACATCAAACCCATCCGCATCGCCAATCATACAACCCGCAATGCGCTGGATGAAAATGCGATGGGGAACCCGGCAGAGTTCAGCTCCCCATCAGGTGCAACAGCAGACGTACCGCAATTAATCGGAGCAAATACACATCCGATGCTACGCCCCTCCGAGGTACGATAACTCGGATCGGAGGATGCGTGCATCAAGTAATGAACCGAGGGGACGGAAGGATAAATCCGCAAAATCGGACGTAATGATTACAGGAACATCACCGGTCTTATTGTGTGTTCACGATGTAGCAAGGACAAGCAGTGTGCAGCGCGGCATATGGAAGTGAATGCAGTTGTCTGCGGTGCAAGATACCATATGGTCCGATCAGAGGTGACACGGAGCATGAAAGACCACCCGAATAATGCCGAGTCCAGGATCATATGCACTTGTGTTGGATCCGACGTTTGTGGGACCAAGCATCAATGTGAAATTCTCAAAAGTACTCATCGACAATGGAAGCAGTATCAACATCATGTACAAAGATACCATGCATAAGCTCGGAATATCACAGAATATGCTGCAGTCCACGAGGACAACTTTCCATGGGATAGTGCCAGGGCTTTCATGTGAGCCCATCGGTAAGGTCCGAGTGGACGTGTTATTCGGTACAAGAGATAACTGCAGAGCAGAAAACTTAGAATTTGAGGTGGTCGATCCGAAAGTTGTTATCATGCTCTACTCGGACGGCCCTTGACCGCCAAATTCATGAGCAGTGTCATATAGGTTATCTAAAGATGAAGTTACCGGACCACAAGGGGTGATAACTGGATTGCAGGATTACAAGAAGTCAATGGAGTGTGCTTGGCCGGGTCAAATTTGGCCGAGTCATTGGTTATAGCAAGAGAAAAGAAAAGGATTCAGAGGTAGCAGCCCTCGCTCGATCGGCCGATTAAGCATGCCTTTGACCGCCAACCCTCATGGCGTGTTTCTTTTCACCACCAAAGAGACGAAGAAATTTCAGATTGATGAGCAATTCCTGAGCGCCTTTATTACTATTGGTGCGAGCCTTGACGCTAAATAGGAAGGCGAGCTCACCAACTTCCTCCGTGAGAATCGGGACATATTTGCATGGTCAACTCAAGATCCGCAAGGTGTTAGGGAGTTGGTGAGCACTCTTTAAACGTCGGGCCGAGAGCAAGGCCGGTGAAGCAACCTCTCCGTCACCAAGACAGGAGAAAAGTAATAGGGGATGAAATAGCTCGGCTCGCACCGGGTTCATCATGGAGGTGCTATATCCGGATTGGTTATCAAATCCGGTGCTAGTAGAAAAGAAAAAGATGACCCCAATGTAGCCGTTGTGTGGCGAATGTGTCGACTACACTAACTGAACAAGGCGTGTCCGAAAGATCCTTTTCCATTGCCTAGAATAGACCAAGTCATTGACTCGACCGGCCGTGGAGCGGTTATCATTTGTAGACGCCAGTATTGGTTTCCACCAGATACCGTTAAATCCGCCGATCAATAAAGACTGCATTTATTACCTGTCACGGGCTTATTGTTATCGCACAATGCCATTCGACTGCGAAATGCAGAGCAACATATCAAAGATGCATGCAAAAATGCCTACATGATCGAGATAGGAAAAATGTACAAGTATATGTGGATGACGTAGTCATCAAAACTAAGGAGAGCAAAACCTTGCTAGAAGATATCTGCAAACTTTCGCGAACGAGAAGGTTCGAATGAAACTTAATCCAGAGAAATGCACATTTGGCGTCTTTGGCGGAAAACTACTCGGTTTCCTTGTGTCCACCGAGGTATCGAGGCTAATCCAAAGATAAGAGCAATAGAAAGAATGGAATTGCCGAGATGTTTGAACGATGTACAAAAATTCACGGCCTCGCTTAGTCGATTTGTATGTCGGCTAGGAGAAAAGGCACTGCCACTTTATCAGCTGATGAGAAAGTCGGACAAATTCAGCGGGACTCCCCAGGCGGACCTTGCATTTCATGAGTTGAAAAAGATGCTAGTTACGGCACCTATTTTAGCTTCTCCATTATCGAAAGAACCTATGCTACTCTATGTAGCGGCTACCAATCGAGTAGTTAATCAGTGGTTGTAGTGGAGCGACTTGAAGGGGTAAGTCATTCAGAGGCCAAGATATTATCTAAGTGAAGTATTATCCACTTCAAAGCAGAATTATCCGCACTATCAGAAGATGGCTTATGGAGTATATATGTCGGCAAAAAAGCTTAAGCATTACTTTGAAGAGCACCCCATCAAAGTAATCTGTGAGGCACCCATAGCGACATATTGAACAACAAAGATGCAAGTGGCGAATAGCAAAATGGGCGATCGAGTTATCACCGTATGCTCCACAATTTGATAGAAGAGATGCAATCAAATCTCAGTCAGCCGACTTTCTCGTAGATCGGGCCGAGGTGCAATATGAGCCACCATTGCCGGATCCAAATTCTTGGACAATGCATTTTGATGGTTCCAAACTAAGGAACGGTTTGGGAGCAGGAATAGTGCTAACCTCGCCTAAAAAGATCTATTGAAATATGTCTCGCAAATACAATTTGCGCGTCCAACAATGTAGCTGAATATGAAGCACTAGTCCATGGATTAAAAGTGGCAAAAGAAATTGGTATACATGAATCCTATGCTACGGTGACTCGGATCTAGTAGTCTGACAAGTATCGGGCAGTTGGGACGCATTAGATGCTAATATGGCTTTATCTGATTCCATGTGCAAAAGATCGTGGATATTTTGAAGGATGTGAATTCCACCACATACCACGAGAAAATGACGCCGACACATTGTCAAAATTAGGATCAACCCGATCAATTCCGCTGTGTATTGCCTCGAGCACCTCGTGGAACCATCAATAAACCCATCACTGAATCCGAGTCAATCTTCATCCCGGCAAGTTCTGCAGAAAATCACACGCCAATGGAGGTAGATCCAGAAGATTCGAACCCCTAAAGAGGGGACAGGAGGTAATAACAATCATGGAGAGAGCCGAGGTATATCGTCGACAGAAAACATGGAGATGAGCGGTGAGATCACCGGAAAGAGTAACACGGTATGGGCGCAACCCATATTTTCTTACCTAAAAGACGCGATATTGCCGAGTAATGAGGTATTAGCTAGACAAACCATAAGAAGAGCAAAAGCCTATACAATCATAAACAATGAGTTATATAAGAGAAGTAACAAACATATTGCGTAAGTGCGTGAGTTCCACGGAAGGTCGAAATCCTTCTAGACATACACCAAGGAGAATGTGGGCACCATGCCTCATCTCGCTTTAGTAGCCAAGGCATTTAGGCATGGATTTTCTTGTGGCGTTAAAAGAGGCAGAAGAATTAGGTAAGAAGTGCAATGGGTGTCAGAGATACGCAACCAGAATACATATGCCGTCAGCCGAGTTAAAAACAATACCCATCACTTGGCCATTTTCTGTATGGGGTTTAGACATGGTGGGACCATTCAAGCTGCGAGGAGGAATGACCCACATGTTGGTTATGGTAGACAAGTTCACCAAGTAGATTGAAGTAAAACCAATCAAAAGTGTGATGGGCACACGGTGAAATTTCTCAAGGATATCATCTTGAGATACTGGTACCCATAGCATTATTACGGATAATGGCACAAACTTTGCAGAAGGAGCCTTCGCTAGATTTTGCCAAGAGAAGCACATAAGACTAGATATTGCCTCGGTGGCCCACCCAGCATCCAATGGACATGTTGAAAGGTCTAATGGACTGGTGTTATCAGGAATAAAACCACGACTTGTTGAACCTTTGCAACGGTCGGCAGGATGTTGGATCGAAGAAATCCCAGCCGTGTTATGGAGCCTTCGGACTACTCCGAATAGATCAACAGGTTACACTCCATTCTTTCTGGTATACGGGGCAGAGGCCGTACTCCCAGCCGACATAATATATGACTCGCGAAGAGTTGCTCAGTACACAACCTCAGAGACAAATGAAATAGCTCGGCAAGATGCCGTAGACCTGTTGGAAGAAGCCAGAGAGTTGACATTATCACGATCGGCCATTTATCAATAGAACTTACGGCGGTATCACAGGAAGAAAGTGAATCCAAGAGTATTCAAAGAAGGAGATTTGGTCCTCCGGCTGGTGCAACGCACGGACGGCATGCACAAATTGTCACCCCCATGGGAAGGACCATTTATTGTGAGCAAAGCATTGCACAACGATGCATATTATCTGATCGATGCTCAGTCCCCTGGAGAGAACAAGGCATACAAAGCTGGTGAAGAAACGAAGCGCCCCTGGAATGTGGCTTTACTTCGGCCTTTTTACTCTTAGCATTATATCTCAAGGTCAAAATCCAATGATGTATTTGAATCTCGGCACCCAGAGCAGTTACTCGGGGACTGCCATATGTTATGTTATTTCATGTTAGATGTTTGAACCTCGGCACCCAGAGCAGTTACTCGGGGACTGCCATATGTAATGATTATTTCGTATTATATGTTTGAACCTCGGCACCCAGAGCAATGACTCGGGGACTGCCATATGGTATATTTATTTCTTTCGCGTTACATACTTGAACATTGGCGACCAGAGCAGTGACTCGGGGACTGCCATATGTTGTATTCCTTTCATGTTACGAATATGAACCTCGGTGCCCAGAGCAATGACTCGGGGACTATCATATGATATGTCAATTTCGTATTGACACTTAAACTTCGGCATCTAAAGCAGCGACTCGGGGACTACCGTATGATACCTCAAACTTATCATATCAGTTTTATACTACCTCCGAAACTTGATTTATATAAGGAGTTTGACAAGAAACAACGATCCACGACATTGTTGCTTGCTTCCACAACGGAATAGTTAACTTATGTTCAAAACAGGTCAATAGCGTAGATATTCAGCGCTAATGCCTGGATAAGATCATCAAAATAACGGCAAAGTTAAGCCCTAAAGATCAAGAAATTACGAGCCGCAAGGCAAGAATTGGACGAGCATCCACTTAACCAAGAATCTCAACAATACATAGCAAAAGAAATTCAAATCATACGAGTTGACAAATTTTTCGTCTACATTATCGCCCGGCATACCAGGATCGCAAATAACCTAGGCGTTGTTCGTTGGAGGGCTACTTTCTCAAAAAGGGCACTCCGAAGTAGGAGGAACTTCGACTGAGGTCGCCTCGCCCTCCGCCGACCCAGGTGCAACTTCGGCGGTATCCCGGGGTTGTTCAGGAGCGTCAGTACGTGCGGTAGAATGCCCGGTGCCTTTGGAGGAGGACCGTGCATCACCGTCGCTATCCGAGCTTGAGCTGGAGCTATCGGATGTGGCCGAATCATCTTCACCTTTCCCATGCTCAGCTGAATCATCACCCGAAGCACCCTCAACCGCGACCTCCTGATCCGGATCTGGGAGAAAACTCGGCCCTTCATTCCAAGTATGCACGTCGGCATACTCGACGAGCTGGAAAGCCCGAGCTTGCCGAAGAGCAACAAAGGTGGGATCTTCAACCCAGCGGGAGCCGGTGCGCAAATTCCTCAGAATGTCAAGAGAGATGTCTTCATACCATGACATGATTACAGTAAGGGCCATGTCGGCACCGGCACGCCCAATGATTCTCTCCAAAGACTCAAGCCTCTCGGATGCCATCGCCTTGTCACCAATAACTTGACGTTGATATCAGAGTCCCCGAGGTATTCGCGAGTACATGGTAAGCTCGGATAGCGGCCTGCACCAAGTCCCGCCCATAATTTTCATCGGACCAACCGCAACACCATGACAAGAACCAAGAAATCCTCCATCGAGTATTCAAGTCATGACAACCCGGTTCACCTCGAGCCATGAGCTGCAAGAACTGCTTTAGAACTCACGGGTTTGGCCTCGGGGAAGTGATCTGCGCAAAACATGGACATGTCAAAGGGTAGCAGGGACGACAAAGAAAAAATATAGTTCGGCCATGCCAAATAACTTACGATGAATGTAGCTCATCATTATCTGAAGGTCTTTGGCCCAATCAGCTTTACTCTTCTCAAAACGAGCAATTTCCTCGCTCAAACCGCGAGTTTTAAGTTCGGCAGCTTCGAGGAGTTCTTTGTTCTTCTGTAGATCCAGAGTCAGCCGATTCTTTTCCTCGGAAAATTCTTGGTTGACCTTTTCTAGCTCGGACTTCTTAGAGAGCTTGAGGGTATTCTCCTCGGATCTCAGGCGAGCTATCTCATCATCTTTTTCTTGTAATTGCGCCGAATGAACTGCGCTTTGTTCTAAAAAATGCAGCATCACGTCAGGCATGGGCACGCAATCTTGTTGCGACACTGCAAAGTCTTGCAACTCGGCTTTACCACAGCCAAACGCAATATGGAAACTTAGCATAGATATTAAAATGAGAAGGAGTAAAATAGAAAGGAAACTAACCTTCCAAGTTCTTGATCTTCTTTTCAAGGCGGATATTGAGGTTATTGATATTACCTATTCAACAAGAAGTAAGCCGGCATTCCGCGGACGAATACATGAGAAAGTTGGGAGTAAGGAAAAGGAACTATCGACTTACCGGCCTTCTTTGCCACGGGCAGAACTTTCTCGTACTTCTCTTCCAGCTTGCGGTGCGAAAAAAGCAACCTCTGGAACTCGGCGGTCCGTCGGTCATGTGCAACCTGAGTAATGAGGCAAAATGATAAAACAACAAGTAAAAGCTAAACTAGATCCGAATCAAGCAAATCTTAATTCGGCTCTAGGTGGTTGGATATTCAAAGCTAAACTAGTTCCGAATCAAGCAAAGCTTGATTCGGCTCTAGGTGGCTGGATATTCAAAGCTATACCAGATCCGAGTCAAGAAGGACTTGACTCAGATCTAGGTGGCTGGATATTCAAAGCTAAACCGGATCCGAGTCAAGCAAGACTTAACTCGGCTCTAGGTGGCTGGATATTCAAAGCTATACCAAATCCGAGTCAAGAAGGACTTAACTCAGCTCTAGGTGGCTGGATATTCAAAGCTAAACTAGATCCGAATCAAGCAAAGCTTGATTCGGCTCTAGGTGGCTGGATATTCAAAGCTATACCAGATCCGAGTCAAGAAGGACTTGACTCAGATCTAGGTGGCTGGATATTCAAAGCTAAACCAGATCCGAATCAAGCAAAGCTTAATTCGGCTCTAGGTGGTGGATATTCAAAGTTATACCAAATCCGAGTCAAGAAGGACTTAACTCGGATCTAGGTGGTCGGATATTCAAAGCTAAACTAGATCCGAATCAAGCAAAGCTTGATTCGGCTCTAGGTGGTCGGATATTCAAAGCTATACGATCCAGTCAAGAAGGACTTGACTCGATCTAGGTGGTCGGATATTCAAAGCTAAACCAGATCCGAGTCAAGCAAGAGTTAACTCGGATCTAGATGGCGGATATTCAAAGCTAAATTAGATCCAAATCAAGCGAAGCTTAATTCAGATCTAGGTCATTTGGATATTCAAAGCTAAAATTAGATCCGAGTCAAGCAAGACTTAACTCGGCTCTAGGTGGTGGATATTCAAAGCTAAACCAAGTCCGAATAAACTCCGAACTAGATGGCGGACTAACGAACCTTAGAAATAAATTTAAGACAAACTTCCAAGCATACAACAAGTTATTTCCTTGCAAGTTTCGGGACTAGAGAATATGGTAACATCCGGAGAATAATTTAAGACTCAGATAAAACAATTACCGCATTCATCTTGTTGGTATCAATGATGAATCGGCAGCATGGTCAAACGGCACCGATGTCGAAAAGTGGAAAGGTTGGTTGGCTGGATTACCCTCAAACCGATCAACATTCCGGTTATTGGCATACTCAACGGTAGCTCAAGATCGTTCCGCTAATGTCCGAAGTTAAAACTTTACCGGGCAAGTCCGACTACGGTCGCAGGCTCTTATGAAGAGCAATTGCCGGTGGCCGAGGTAACAGGACTTTGGCGGATGCAGCTCCTTTACGCAGACGTCGGCAATACTATTTGAGAAGAGCCAAGACCTTCGAGAAGAAGTCTTGACGCAATAGCTCTGTCGCCTTAGAAGAGGCATCAGGAAGTTGCGCCTCCAAAGTGGGGACGAGTCCTTAGGAGCAATGGAGGATAAGGTCGCAGAGGGCGCCGGGCAACGACCTTTCGGCCGAGGTCGGGATGACCGTAGAAACCGGGTGTAGATGGAGGCTCAATGGTAGCGCCTGGGGCCCATAGAAGGACGGTGGCTCAACGAAAACTTGAGGGCGGATCGGATCAGTCAATGGAAGAAGTCTCGGGGACATCGCGACGAATAGGCGACGATTCGGAGGGGGAGAAGGGCGAATAGGACTAGGAATTCAGTGTCATCACGGGAGGAGGAGATGGCGGCGAATCGGACTGACTAGTCATACTAGGACCGCGGGTTTAACAGAGAGGAGCTGCAAAAATAAGAAAGAAGATTCACAAGATGAGAAGCAGAAAGAGAAACAAGAAATATAGGCAAAAGAACTTACCCAATGACCCGGGCATAGTCTTGCGCTGGGAGGATTCGAGGATTTCTTTATTCGTTCTTAGGAACCGCCTCCGAGGCACTAGCAGGAGCCCAGCTTCCCGAGGTAACGGGAGGCCGGGAAGCAATAGGTTCGACATCGTGAACCTGACCGGCCGGATTAGCTGGGAAAGTAGAAGCCGGAAATGCATAAGAAATAGGCATGGCGGCAACTACCTCAAGAATTTGGACCTCGTCCGAATCACCTTCCTCCTCTTGCGCTGAAGTTTTGCCGCGAGCTCGAGCCGGAGCAGGATCCGACTTAGGGACGAACTCCTCGGAGTCCGGCTCGCCAGTATCCGGGGTACTCCTGTCCGCGGGCCAAGGGAGCTGCAGAACTTCGGCGTCCTCGTTCTTCTGCTCTGCGAACCTCTGCAAGACAAGGAGAAAGAAAATCATGTAAACCAGTTTCTAAAAACTGTGGAATAATAGAATAAAGGAGATTAGGCTTACCTCGGGAGGCGGACGGTCATGGTGAATGGTTTTAACCCCAAGACCAATCCTCGGGCATCTCGTCTTGAAGATAGCTCGGACGCTTATGAATAAGGTAATTATCCAGCTCCACGGTCGAGACTCGGTTGGGGTCAAGAGGACCACTCATGTAGCATAGCTTGTGGGTCCGCTCTTTGGAAGGGCGATCCGGCTACTAATAAAAGTTGCCATCGGTCTTCGCCAGACAACCCGCCCGGATCAACTCTTTTAGCCGAATCTCGAAGGCCTCGGCCAAGGCGTGAGTTTTCCTCGGATTATAGAGCCAGTTCACTTTGGAAGGTGGGCCAATTGAGAATGGAGGGAGCCGAATCTTGTCTTCTGCCCCTCTGTTCTTGACGTAGAAAAATGACTTGTGCCACTTCTTGCACGACTCCAACCCAGTGACACGGGGGAACACGGATTTCCTCCGGGGTGTAATAGACGCTGCCCCACATTGAGTAAGCAACTTCTCGGAAGGATGCAGAGATTTGTCGGGAACAACGTTGGAGCGGATCTGGAAGAACTTCGACCAGACATGCACTGACGGCCACAGGCCGAAGTAACCCTCCGAAGCGGAGATGAAAGCAGAAAGAGAAGCTATGGCGTTCGCAGGAAGGTGGTGCGGCTGAAGGACGAAGTAATCGAGAAATTCTCTAGCAAAATCACTAAGAGGGAGACCGAAGCCGCGGGCGAAGTGAGACATGAAAACCACATACTCGCCCTCTCTGATAACTGGAGAGGATTCGCTGCCGGGTAAACGACAGGAAACCTCGGCAGGAATCCGTCGAGTTCGGATGAGCCATTCAATCTCACGGCAGGATGAAGAGCCACCACGAGCCGCGCCGGGCCAAGCATCATCGTCCTCAACAAGAGCGCGCTAACGAACTAGACATGGGTGCCGGAGAGATCGCGGAGGAAAAAGCTGGCGGCGGAGGAGCTTAGAGCTACAAGGCCCGTTGGAACTTAGCACGAAAACAATGGCGAAGAGCGGAGGAACCGTCGCCCGAGCAACGGAGCACATGGATCTAGGGCAATATCAGGCAAGATGGTCGAGAGGACTCACCGGGCGGAACCGCATGAGCCTTGGGCGAAAGGCAGAACGACGCGGAATCCTCGCCCGTGAGGCTCTGGCCGACGAGTGGGCGTGAGCGGCAAGAGAACACGCAGCGAAAAGGAAGAAGGAGAGAGGCGGCGATAAGGGAAAGGTGAATCCTGAGGCGTTCCCTCTTTATAGTCAAGCAATGAAGGGGAGTGGGATCGTGGGTGTGGCGATTACCGTGTAGATCGTGGGGCAACGCAACGCACGACGGTGAGCCACACCAACGCAGCATTTAAGAAAGGTTGTTACAATCCCAAGGGGAGCGGCACAAGGCGGCGCGGCCCAAAGTGTGGTTCATCGTAGCTTGTCGATAAGCACCGTAGAAGGACCTAAAAACTAGAAGAACAATGATGGGGTGACACGTGGGGCGTGGCGTCGAGGAAGGAACGAGGAAACCTCGACGAGGCCATAGCTCGGAAACAAGATGAAGAAAGTGATGAAGCGATATAACTCGGCCAAAGCTATTGTGGCCACACCACCGGGGACTAATGTCGGGGTTAACCTCGGGTAGGTCGAGGAGACGGGAAAGACAGAGGTACTGTCCCGTCTGGTTTCCGATTCTGGCCTAAGTCGGCCGAATCATGGATATGTCGGCCGATGAGCGAGGCAAGAAGCCCATGTATAGGTATCAAGTGGTTACGGCCGAGTTAATGAGAGAATCGGGGTTACCCAAATGATCTTCATGCGGTGAGAGCAGGCCGAGTAACACAAGGTAAGGCCGAATTATCTGAAGCTTGCGGAGAAGGAGAAGCCTGGGTCAAACTATAGCCGCAGGATAGAAGGAATCGACAGGCCAAGCACAAGAGACAAGGATGCACAGGCGTCGGAGGGGCGAAGGAGGTCACGGAGGTGACAGTCCTGGAGCCCGAGGCACGCAGGAGGGGGCCACTGGAGCCTTGCCGTCATTAGAAGGGCGACAGGGAAAGGAGGCCGCCGAACTACTATTTTGGGACAAGCATATTCCACGAATATGCTTGCCTCGTCATCCCTAAGGGCACCCAAGGCACCCCTTTATAAGGGGAGGTTTGGACCTTGAGGAAGGGATCGACTCTTTGAGCACCGTTAGGCTGGGGAGATTCATCTTGTCCCCCTGTATTCAGCTCAAGGAGCATTTGTAACCCAACAGGAGAGAAATAAAGTTCTTCACTTTGGCAGCTTGAGTGTAAAGACAGTTGCATCTTCCCTCCCCAGATCCCACTAGCATCCATAGGCCCCGTACTTTAGCCTACCCATGGCATCTGCCGTGCCACCACCACGGCAATTACTTCAGGCTCATGGATCAAGAGTGGGATTTGTCCATCTAGATGACAGAGAGACATACTCTAGGCCCTCTCGATGATATCACATTATCACACTTGCAAGCATGTGACTAGGTCATAAGGATGTCATATCACGGAACAAGTAAAGAGTACTTGTCGGTAACAAGATCGAACTAGGTATGGTTGATATCGATGATCGGATCTTGGACAAGTAAAATATTGCGAGATAAAAGGAATTGGTTGTGATATTTATGGTTCACACGATCACATGATTTATGGTTGAATGTGTGGGAGTCATTACGGATATCTAGGTCCCCCTGTTGACTATTGATGGGAGAGGTTTCTCGATCATGTCTGCATTATTCACGAACCATAGGGTGACACACTTAAGGTTCGTCGATGCTTTTGAGTGGATACGAATATTGGAGGAGAGTTTGGAAAGCAAATGTATTATTTTGATAAACACCGAAATTGTTTTAGGTGATATTGAAATAGTGCAGGGAGGTAATTGTTAATGTTTGTTAATGAGAGTAAATAATAGCACTAGATTGTTTTAGTCAAAACTATTATCCACGTCATATCGATTCTTTTCGGTCGTGGGATGGATGTCGGAGAGGACATGCGGCATGGTTGTAACGGAGCCCTGATCTCCCAGGAGGCAGGCCCCACTACGAGACAGGGCAAAAGATTCGAGGCCGCAGAGGGGTGTTGGGTGCACTGTCATACCCCGTGTCGCAGGATGGTGGATTTCATGCGCGACGTGGGCCCAACGTCAGCGTAAGCGGGCACGATCGCGTGTGGTGAGAGGCATTCCCATGGAGACATGCCTTCTGTATGCCCTACATGTACCCAATATTGGTTTATCCGGTCTGGCCCAGCGGGAGCCCACGTGATGACCCGCACCTAATGACAAAGCCCATGAAGGATGCGATTCCTTGGAGGATACGACTAGCTTTAATAGAAAGTTTAAAGGGTAAAACCCTAACCTGTAACCAACTCAACCTTATCCCGAGATGTGTCCTACCTATATGAAGGCCAGGAGGGAACAAAGAGGAGGACAATCTCAACCCTAGCATACACACCTGCCAGATGTCATATGCGCACCCCTGTAATCATCGGTTTCACCGTCAATCAAGAGCATACAAGGAGGAGTAGGGTTTTCCTTCCGGTGGGTGAACCTAGGTAAACCTCGTGTCCCGCATCTCTTGTCTGTTAGTCGAACTCAATATCCAGTGCACCCCTCTTTCCTCAAACCCAAGTCCATAACAATTGGCATTGATGATTTAACCCCTCGTCAATTGGCACCGTCTGTGGGAACTGGGAGCACTGATGTTGCGATCGTGACGGCCCCATCACCTGCGATCTTCGACTCCTCAGCGTTGGAGAACCATGTCCTCTTTGGCACCATAGACTTCACCGTCCACTCACCAGCAATGCGCCTGGCCTTCGATTCCATAGGAGACAGAGTCGACATGATGATCGGGAACCTATGCTTCTAGATCGGCAAGATCGGCATGCTTCGCCTCCCTAAACAGGTGGCGCTGCCGGCAATCGCACCTGCCTCTTGGATACCATCAATTGGCATGCTAAGTGAGCTCAACGAGCCCACGCCGACCTACAACTTGGGTAGCAACAGTAGTTACGAGTCCAATCTATATGATCCACTGTTAGGCGAGGAGGCCTACGACTCTAGATTAGAAAGCTGCGGGAGCAACGACCTTCCCCACCGCTACATGTGTGTTGTTGTCTGATGGCTGTGAAATATAGCCATCCATGTCCACATTTAAACTAGATATTATTCATACTTTTGATGAAATATATCTCTAAATCCTGCCACTAATGCCTAATGATCAAAGGGTTATGCAATCATGTCTTTCCATTTTTCCATGTGCCAGAAATGACGCTTGATGATGGGAATCACAATATTAAAGGCAAAGATACGAGATTTCCAACACCCCAAATAAACCAGGGGTCATGAAGATGAAACAATGGCTTTAATGACGAACTATACGGCGGGAATATTTTTCTAGCCGTATAGTTCCAGCCATATAGTTTCCACCGACACCGCTAGGTCAAATGGAAAAACTTTCGTGAAGGTATCCCTATATAAAGAGACCTCTCGCAACGAAAAATGAGAGGAGGAGAACACGAAAACACAACACCGAAGAGCCGCCGGAGGAATAGATCTAGATCCAATCTCACAAACCCTTCACCACCATAGCCATAGTCTACCACTTGTAATAGTAGATCTCATCTCCAATTGATAACATTGTAAGACTATTACTATCGATCTCATGATTTCTAATATAATGTTTATGATTGTTGACCTCATCTCTATGTGTGAGTAATTTTCCTTGGGCTAAGGGCTTCAGCCTAGCCATGTAGTTTGTGCATGTTATTTATCATAGATGGGATCGTGTATTAGTTTGTATGACATGATGATTACTGTATTCTCTCTTGCCTCAGTCTAAGGACTTGTCAGGTACCTAAGACCCCGAGGATTGATCCAGGTGTAGGGAGTATGGGTAATTACTAATCTGCAGGATGGTAACCCGAGTGATAGAAAGGGTAGTACAACTGTATGTGAGGGATTTACTTGGAATTAACGGTGATGTCACTATGCATATCATTATATCTCTTTCTTCTATGGATGAGACTAATAGGATATTGCTATAAGCAGTTGTGGAAGCAATAGCAGTTATGGATGCACTGCCCACATTTAATTATCTTGCTCTAACGATTACATGCGTACTTTATTATTATATTTTATTCCCATCAGATGTTTTGCACAGCTACAGGTGAAACCGAACGCCCAGGCCCTCTCTCTCTCTCCATCATCGACAACAACAAAAGATCGCAAACTCTTGGTCCGGTAAAACACTAAAAGAATTCTAAAACTCCCAAAGGTCCGTTAATGTAACTTCACCACGCTTTATGCTCCCCGAGGATTCGATAACCTATGTATACTAGGTAAAAAGAGCTATACTACATTTGTAATTCGAATCGAAGGTATACCCTTTTTCTAGCGCCGTTGTCGGGGAAGTAATAACTACCCTGGTAAGGTTATTAGGAACCTTGCTAGTTTTAATTCTTGTTTTTAATTTTGTTAGTTTGCTTTCAATCTTTATTTGAAAAACCAAAAAAAAAGTTATTCTTTAAATTCTTGTTTCTACTATCATAAGTTTTTGTTTAAGAAAACCCAAAAACATAAGTACTATGGCTGAAAAGAAACTTGGGGAGTTTGTGATGACCCACAAATATAGGGGATCACAACAGTCTTCGCGGGAGTGTTACCCAATTTATTGATTCGGCACAAGGGGATCCAAAGAATACTTGCAAGCCTTAACAACTGAGTTGTCAATTCAGCTGCACCTGAAAATAATTCTTGCTCACAGAAGTTTGTCAGTAGCAACAGTTTGTAGTAACAACAACAAAGCAATAGCAGCAGTGAAACATGAGCAATAGTAACAGTAGTAGCAAACAGTAGGACATGAGTGCGGTAGGCATAAGGATGGATGGACGGGCGTTGCATGGACGAGTCTAAACATGTAACTTCAAGATCTAGGGCAATTGCAGATAAATAAGAATAAGCATCCAAGCATAGTTTAAAAAACCGGACCGGCAACCGAACCGATGAGGCCCTCGGTTCACGGTTCACTTGTTGGACCGCTGGTTCAAACCGGTTTATTAAGAAAAAATATAGAGGAAAAAGTACCAATCTAATCTGTTAGAAAAGATAAACATATTTAGAGTATACGTGGAGTATTTTGACACAAACATTGGTCGACCCAATTGGCTAGCCCATGGAAACTTTTGTTGCCGTGAGCTAGGAGGTAATGGGATCGAATCCCAACCTCTACGGGGTATTTTCTTCTATGGACGGTTTTTATTGGTTGGACCGCAGAACAGTTTTCTAGTAAACCACTGGTTTGAGTGTTTGACCACTTTTTGTCTGATTTTTTCTGGTTCGTTAGCTGGCCGGTCCAGTACGCTTAAAAAACCTTTGAGGCCTTGGGGGAACTACTGGAAATTAAGGTGCTCCCTTTAATAGAGCACCTGAGCAAAGAATTAACACTCCGTGAACACATGTGATCCTCACACCATAGCCATCCCCTCCAGTTGTCCCAATTTCTGTCACTTCGAGGCCTTTGGATTCAGACAATGATATGTGTACACAACTTGCAGATAAGATCACAAACAATACTATCATAATGATTCAATAATAAGTTCAGATCTGAGAACATGGAACTCGGGCCCTAGTGACAAGCATTAAGCACAACAAGTTACAACAAATTCAAATAGCACTAATAGAGATACTAGGCACCATGCCCTAACAATCTTATTCGATTACATGATAGAACTCATCCAATCCCTACCATCCCCATAGCCTACAGTGGGGGATTACTCACTCATGGATGGGGGAAACATTGATGGTTGATGGAGATACGTTGGTGATGACGATGATCCTCCCCAAATTCCCCATCCCGACAGGGTGCCATAACGGAGTTTCTGGTTTCGAATCGCGGCTTCTAGTTGTGGCGGCGCAGCGGAACTCTTTCTGGAAAAACGACAAACCCCCCTCGATTTTTAGGTCAAGAGGTAACTTATAGGCGAAGAGGGGGCTCGAGGGAGTGTCTGGGGGTGGTCACACCCCCCTAGGCGCCGCCAGGCATGGCCCACGCCTGGCAGGGGTGTAGGCCCCCCAGGCCTCCACTCCATCTCGTACTCTGGCTCCGTGGATCTTCTGGTGAAATAGGATTTTGGCATATTTTCCGGGATTTTTCCTGATAGTTGATTTTCTACAAAAAAAACTAGACAACAAGGTAATTCTGCTGAAAACAGCGCCAGTCCGTGTTAGTTGCATACAAATCACACAAGTTTAGAGGAGAAACAATATCAAAAGTGTTCGGGAAAGTAGATACGTTTTGGATGTATCAACTCCCCCCAATCTTAGCTTATTGCTTGTCCTCAAGCAATTCAGTTGAAAACTGAGTGCGATAAAAGAACTTTCACAAACACATTTGCTTCATATGATGTATATATTCTCAGCACAGGAGTAGATGCTTAAACCATTCATAATAAGAAGTATGCAAACTGTTGGAATTATGCCCTAGAGGCAATAATAAAGATGTTATTATTATAATTCTTGTTCATGATAATGTTTATATTCCATGCTAGAATTGTATTAATCGGAAACTTTAATACTTGTGTGGTTTATGAACAACACCGTGTCCCTAGTACGCCTCTATGGACTAGCTCATTGATTAATGATGGTTAAGGTTTCCTAACCATGGACATGAGTTGTCGATTAATAATGAGATCATATCATTGGAAGAATGATATGATGGACAGACCCAAACTAAGCGAAGCAATTAGATCGTGTCATCGTGTTCATCTTTGCGAAGCTTTTCTTATGTCAAATATTGTATTCCTTAGACCATGAGATAATGCAACTCCCTGGTATCGGAATAAAGCTTTGAGGTCATCAAACGTCATCCTATGAGAGGGTGATCATAAAGGTGTCTCTCAGGTGATCGGAAAGTACCTGTTGGGTTGTATGTATCGAGATGGGATTTGTCCCTCCCAAGTCGGAGAGATATACTTCGGGCCCACTCGGTAATTGATATCAACACCGCTTGCAAGCATGTGGTTAAGGAGTTAATCACAAAGTGATATCAGATTACGGAACGAGTAAAGTACTTGCTGTGAACGAGATTGAACTAAGTAAAATATCGCGAGACGAAGGGAATATATATGGGATTGATTGAATCCTGGCATCGTGGTTCATCCGATATGATCATCGATGAATGTGTGGGAGTCAATATGGGTTTCCAGACCCCGCTGTTGATTATTGATAGAAGATCATGTCTGCATATTCTCGAACCCGCAGGGTCACACACTTAACGTGTCTCGACGCTAGGATAGATTGGATGATTGGTTTATGAGTTTTTGTTCGGAGTCGCGGATGGGATCCGGGACATCACGAGAGGTTCCGGAATGGTCCGGAGAATAAGATTCATATAAGGCAGTGCAATTTTTGGAGTTCGGAATTGTTCCGGGTTAATCGGTATTGTACCGGAAGCTTATAGAACCTTCCGGAAGGGGACCAACGTGGCCCCACCTTCCGGGAGGGGGCATGGGCCTATGAGGGAGTGCCCTGTACGCATTGGGCCAGGGGCACAAGGCCCCATAGGGCCCATCCGGCCAAGAAGGGATAAACCCTAATTGGACCTTCTAGAAGGGGGGGGTTTCCTTGCCCCCCACTCCTACTCCTTTGGCCGCCGGCCTAGGACTTGGGGGAGGGGTTAGGGCAGGCTCCCACCCCTCTATATATAGAGGGCTGGGGTGCACCACCCTCCCACACCTTCCCCTCAAGCCTGTCGCCCTTCTGCCCTCCTCTCTCTCTCCCTCCCGACTGCGTGTAGGCGAAGCCCTGCTGCAGAAACTCTCCACCAATTGCACCGCGCCGTCACATTGTAGATCCAAACCATCTCTCCACCATACTTGCTGGACCAAGGAAGGAGGAGACGTCGAGGTGCTGCACGTGTGCATCTCACGGAGGCACCGCCCACGTTCCGACGAACGTTCCGCTGTGCGAATCTTCAAGGGTATGAAGATCTAATCCAATCTCTCTCGTTGTTTGCATCTCCTAGATTAGATCTTGGATTTCCTCTATTCGCACCCGTAGAAATTTTTGATTTACTATGCCGCGAAACCCCTTCAGTGGTATCAGAGCTAGATCTATGCGTAGATGTGTTTCACGAGTAGAATGCAACATGGTTGTTGCGGGCGTTGATGTTTTCTGTTGCAAGCCTCTTGTTTGTGTTCTTCTTATGACGCGGGATAGTGAGATTGAAGCGGTTCAGGCCAAGCTTACGCGACGTCGTTCGCGAGACCGGCTCCGCACTTTACGCGTGGCTTGTTCCACACATGCGGCTGGTGGATGCCTGTTTCTCTCACTATAGTTGTCATGGGATTAACACCGGAGTTTGGCAACCATAATATCACCGCTGTAGCTTTCCGTAGGTAAGAATCGTTCTTAGCATCTACTCCCATAAGCCACGTAAAACATGCAACAACAAAGTAGAGGCGTCTAACTTGTTTTTGCAGGGAGTGTTTTCTGTGATATGGTATGGCCCAAGATGTGATGTGTATAATGTATGCGATGATCATGTTTTGTAATGTTTCACGACTTGCATGCCGATGAGTACACAACCGGCAGGAGCCATATGGTTGTCTTTATAATTGTGTATGACCTGTGTGTCAACTTCTTATGCGCCATGTAATAATTTCACTTTATCGCTAAGTAGTTAGCAATAGTTGTAGTTGCTATTCGTGGAGGAGGCAATCATGGTGGAGTGATGGAGATCATGCCGGAACGCACAAGATGGAGATCATTGCGTGAAGATTGGTTATACCATGTCACATAAAGTTATATGCATGTGATGTTTATCCTTTTATGTATCTTATTGTGCTTAGATCGCGACGGTAGCATTATAAGATGATTCCTCACTTAAAGATCAAGATAAAAACTGTGTTCTCCCCATGTATGCACCGTTGCGAAAGTTTGTCGTGTCCAAGCATCACGTGATGATCGGGTGATATAGACTCTACGCTCACATACAACGGGTGCAAGCCAGTTTTGCACACGCGAAAATACTTGGGTCTAACTTGACGAGCCTAGCATGTACAGACATGGCCTCGGAACACATGAATCGAAAGGTTAAGCATGAGTCATATGAATGATATGATCGACACTTCGTTGTCCACCATTGAAGACACATCTCTTCTCGTGATGATCGGATTAGGTGTGGTGAATTTGGATCATGTTCACTAAACAACTTGAGGGATGTTGAATTTAGTGGTAGTTCATCTAGTAATTTGATTAAGTTGAACTATTTATCATGAACATAGTCTAAGTTGTACTTGCAAATACTGTAGATCACATGGCTAAGTCCAACTTCAACTTCAACGTTTTTGCTGAGATAGAAAAGCTTAGAAACAATGGGTCTAACTTCACCAAATGGTTCCGCATTCTGAGAATCATTCTCGCTGGCGGACAAAAGGACTATGTCCTTGAGAAAGCGCTAGGTGACGCCCTTGCTATAGATGCGCCGGCTGATGAGAAAGCTGTTTATCAGTCGCGCAAGGATGATTATGATTTGATTAAGATCGCCATGTTGTTTGCTATGGAATCGGATCTTCAAAATCATTTTGAGGAGTTCGCCGGGCCCTTTGAGATTCTCGAGGAGCTGAAAAACATGTTTCAGACTCAAGCCCGTTCTGAGAGATATGAGATCTCTAAGAAATTCTTTAACTGCAAGATGGAGGAAGGGAGTTCCGTTAGTGAGCATGCCATTAAGATGTCGGGCTACACTCAACGCCTTGAGCAACTGGACTACAAGATTCCAGAAGAGCTCAAGATTGACAGAGTTATGCAATCACTCCCTCCTAGCTACAAAAGTTTTGTAGTTGCTCACAATCAAATTGGTTCCACTGATATGATCACTGAGCTCTTCGCTAAGCTGAAAGTTGCGGAGGTGGATACTAAGAAAAATAATCATGTGTTGATGGTCAACAAGCCCCCCACCTTTAAGAAAGGTAAGGGTGCAAAGAAGCCCTTAAAGAAAGGCGGCGGCAAGCGCGTTGCCCCTGCTGAGAAGAAGCTCAGGTCTGGTCCTAAGCCGGACACTGAGTGCTTCTATTGCAAGGACAAGGGTAACTGGAAGCGCAACTGTCCGAAGTACTTAGCGGACAAGAAGGTTGGCACCATCAAAGGTATATTTGATATACATGTTATTGATGTTTTCCTTACTAGCCCTCGTTGTAGTGCCTGGGTATTTGATACCGGTTCAGTTGCTAATATTTGTAACTCGAAACAGGAGCTACAGAATAGACGGCGGCTTGCGAGGGATGAGGTGACGATGCACGTTGGCAACGGATCAAGAGTTGATGTGATGGCCGTCGACACGCTCTCCTTAGTTTTACCTTCGGGATTAGTTTTAAACCTTAATAAGTGTTATTATGTGCCTGCGTTGAGCATGAACATTATTTCTGGATCTTGTTTATTGCAAGACGATTATTCATTTAAATCGGAGAATAATGGTTGTTCTATTTATATGAGTAACATCTTTTATGGTCATGCACCTATTGTGAATGTTTTATTTCTTCTAAAACTTGAAAGGGATGAAACACACATCCATAACATTGAGGCTAAGAGATGCAAAGTAGATAGTGATAATACTACTTATTTGTGGCACTGTCGTCTAGGTCATATTGGTGTAAAGCGCATGAAGAAACTCCATTCTGATGGACTTTTGGAGTCTCTTGATTTTGAATCATTTGACACATGCGAACCATGCCTCGTGGGCAAGATGATCAAAACCCCGTTCTCCAGTATGATGGAGCGAGCAACGGACTTGTTGGAAATCATACATACCGATGTATGCGGACCTATGAGTGTTTCGACGCGCGGTGGATATCGCTATTTTCTCACTTTTACCGATGACTTAAGTAGATATGGGTATATCTATTTAATGAAACATAAATCTGAAACATTTGAAAAGTTCAAAGAATTTCAGAATGAAGTGGAGAACCATCGTAACAGAAAGATTAAGTTTCTACGATCCGATCGTGGAGGTGAATATTTGAGTTATGATTTTCTCACGCATCTTAAAGCAAGCGGAATCGTTTTGCAACTCACGCCACACCAGCGCAATGGTGTGTGCGAGCAGGAATCGAACCCTATTAGATATGGTCCGATCGATGATGTCTCTTACTGATTTGCCGTTATCATTTTGGGGTTATGCATTAGAAACCGCTGCATTCACTTTAAATAGGGCACCATCTAAATCCGTTGAGACGACACCGTATGAACTGTGGTTTGGTGCTAAACCTAAGTTGTCGTTTCTTAAAGTTTGGGGATGCGAAGCTTACGTCAAGAAGTTGATGCCGGACAAGCTTGAACCCAAAGCGAAGAAATGCGTCTTCATAGGATACCCTAAGGAAACTATTGGGTATACCTTCTATCACAGAACCGAAGGCAAAGTGTTTGTCGCAAAGAACGGTTCCTTTCTTGAGAAGGAGTTTCTCTCGAAAGAAGTGAGTGGGAGGAATGTAGAGCTAGACAAGGTTATTGAACCTTCTCTTGAATTGGAGAGTAGCGCAGCACCTGAAATTGTTCTAGTGCCGCCTGCACCAACGATAGAGGAAGCTAATGACAAGGATCATGAAGCTTCGGACGATGCTGCTACTGAACGTCGCAGGTCGACAAGGTCGCGTGCCCCTCCTGAGACTGTCTTGTTAGTAGAAGACAGTGAACCTACGAACTATGAGGAAGCGATGATGAGCCCAGACTCTGAGAAATGGCTAGAAGCCATGAAATCCGAATTGGGATCCATGAGCAAAAACCAAGTATGGACTTTGGTGGACCCTCCTAGCGACCGAAAGGCCGTTGAGTGCAAATGGATCTTCAAGAAGAAAACGGACGCGGATGGTAATGTTACCGTCTATAAGGCACGGCTTGTTGCGAAAGGTTTTCGACAAGTTCAAGGTGTTGACTACAATGAGACTTTCTCTCCCGTAGCGGTGTTTAAGTCCATTCGGATTTTATTAGCAATTGCTGCGTTTCATGATTATGAAATATGGTAGATGGATGTCAAGACTGCGTTCCTCAATGGCAACATTGATGAAGAGTTGTATATGATGCAACCCGAAGGTTTTGTCGATCCTAAGGATGCTGATAAAGTATGCAAACTTCAGCGTTCCATTTATGGACTGAAGCAAGCATCTCGGAGTTGGAACCTTTGTTTTGATCAAGTGATCACGAGCTTTGCATTTGTTCCAAATTGCTACGAAGCTTGCATCTACAAGAAAGTGAGTGGGAGCTCGGTGACATTTCTGGTACTATATGTGGATGACATATTGATTATTGGAAATGACATTAACATGCTTAACGATGTGAAGAGTTATTTGAACAAGTGTTTTTCAATGAAAGACCTAGGTGAAGCTGCTTATATATTGGGCATCAAAATCTATAGAGATAGACAAAGACGCCTGATAGCTTTAAGCCAGAGTACATAGCTAGACAAAGTTCTGAAAAGGTTCAGAATGGATAAGGCAAACAAAGGTTCAGTTCCTATGTTGTCAGGTAAGATATTGAGCAAGGATCAGTGTCCAGCTACGGTAAATGATAGGGAAGCTATGAGCAAAGTGCCTTATGCCTCAGACATAGGTTCTATCATGTATGCCATGTTGTGTACTAGACCGGATGTGTCCAATGCTCTTAGTTTGACGAGCAGGTATCAAAGTGATCCAGGAGTGGAACACTGGACAGCCGTGAAGAACATCCTAAAGTACCTAAATAGGACTAAAGAAATGTTCTTAGTCGATGGGGGTGATGAACAGCTCGTCATAAAAGGTTACGTCGATGCTAGTTTTGACACCGACAAGGATGATTCTAAATCTCGGACATGATACGTGTATATTTTGAATGGAGGAGCTGTGAGTGGAGAAGCAAGGAAAGCGTGATCGCGGGATCTACAGAAGCGGAATACATGGCTGCCGAGCGTCAAGTGAAGGAGTTTGGATCGAAACTTCATCATCGAGCTTGGTGTGGTTCAAGTGCATTGGACCCATGGAGATATTGTGTGACAACACCGGCACCATAGCACTCGCTAAGGAACCAAGATATCATCCAAAGACCAAGCATATCAACCGCAAGTTTCATATAATCCGAGATTATATAGCGGATGGAGATCGAAGATCAAAAGTACATACATATCCGAATGTCGCAGATCCATTGACTAAACCTCTTCCACGTGTAAAACATGATCAACACCTCAGTGCCATGGGTGTGAGATTGTTGCCAAATGTAAACTAGATTATTGACTCTAGTGCAAGTGGGAGACTGTTGGAATTATGCCCTAGAGGCAATAATAAAGATGTTATTATTATAATTCTTGTTCATGATAATGTTTATATTCCATGCTAGAATTGTATTAAGCGGAAACTTTAATACTTGTGTGGTTTGTGAACAACACCGTGTCCCTAATCGCCTCTATGGACTAGCTCATTGATTAATGATGGTTAAGGTTTCCTAACCATGGACATGAGTTGTCGATTAATAATGAGATCATATCATTGGGAGAATGATATGATGGATGACCAAACTAAGCGAAGCAATTAGATCGTGTCATCGTGTTCATCTTTCGAAGCTTTTCTTATGTCAAATATTGTATTCCTTAGACCATGAGATAATTAAACTCCCTGGTATCGAAGAAAGCTTTGAGGTCATCAAACGTCATCCTATGAGAGGGTGATCATAAAGGTGTCTCTCAGGTGATCGGTAAGTACATTGGGTTGTATGTATCGAGATGGGATTTGTCCCTCCCAAGTCGGGAGAGATATACTTGGCCCACTCGGTAATTGATATCAACACCGCTTGCAAGCATGTGGTTAAGGAGTTAATCACAAAGTGATATCGGATACGAACGAGTAAAGTACTTGCGTGAGCGAGATTGAACTAGGTATGGCGATGCAAGCGATCAAATCTCGGGCAAGTAAAATATCGCGAGACGAAGGGAATATATATATGGGATTGATTGAATCCTGGAATCGTGGTTCATCCGATATGATCATCGATGAATGTGTGGGAGTCAATATGGGTTTCCATACCCCGCTGTTGATTATTGATAGAAGATCATGTTTGCATATTCTCGAACCCGCAGGGTCACACACTTAACGTGTCTCGACGCTAGGATAGATTGGATGATTGGTTTATGAGTTTTTTTCGGAGTCTCGGATGGGATCTGGGACATCACGAGAGGTTCCGGAATGGTCCGGAGAATAAGATTCATATAAGGCAGTGTAATTTTTGGAGTTCAGAATTGTTCCGGGTTAATCGGTATTGTACCGGAAGCTTCTAGAACCTTCCGGAAGGGGACCAACGTGGCCCCACCTTCCGGGAGGGGGCATGGGCCTATGAGGGAGTGCCCTGGCCGCATTGGGCCAGGGGCACAAGGCCCCATAGGTCCCAGCCAGCCAAGAAGGGATAAACCCTAATTGGACCTTCTAGAAGGGGGGGGGGGGTTCCTTGCCCCCCACTCCTCCTCCTTTGGCCGCCGGCCTAGGACTTGGGGGAGGGGTTAGGGCAGGCGCCCACACCTCTATATATAGAGGGCTGGGGTGCACCCCCCCACACCTTCCCCTCAAGCCAGTCGCCCTGCTTCCCTCCTCTCTCTCTCTCCCTCCCGACTGCGTGTAGGCGAAGCCCTGCTGCAGAAACTCTCCACCAATTGCACCGCGCCGTCGCGTTGTAGATCCAACCCATCTCTCCACCATACTTGCTAGACCAAGGAAGGAGGAGACGTCGAGGTGTTGCACGTGTGCATCTCACGGAGGCACCGCCACTTGTGGTGCTAGATCGGATCGGATCGCGAGGAGGAGAAGAGAGTACGACTACATCACCCACGTTAAACGAACGTTCACTGTCTTGAATATTCAAGGGTATGAAGATCTAATCCAATCTCTCTCGTTGTTTGCATATCCTAGATTAGATCTTGGCTTCCCTCTGTTCGCATCCGTAGAAAATTTTGATTTACTATGCTGTGAAACCCCTTCAATAATAATAAAGAGAAACCAACTCAATAATAATAAGTAGCATGGAACATAAACATAAGCAACATCGCAATGCTCATAGTAAGGTATGATAGAGTGGTATCTCGCTTGACTTTGTTTGTAGAGCACACTGTAAATACCAAGGCACCTCTAAAGTTCAAGTGAAGACTAGAAGTAAATATATCAGAGATACAAGCATCAAAGTCATGACATAATTAACCAAGTTTTGGAACAAACACAAGAATGACAACTATGCTCTCAAGAAGGTGCTCATAGAATAAGTGGCGACTCAACAAGGAAGTGAAAAGGTTTTGAAAAGTTTGAAAGGCTTCCAAATGCTGATAGTAAGGTACTCACTAGCTTTGATCTCTCATTGCCCCTATCATAAGCATCTTCATATGGTTAAGGTGAAAGTGAGGTCCAATATGAGTTATATGCTTGACAGACCATAAACTGGAAATCCCAAGTCCCTTGAGTACGAGGGCCGCTCCGCATGCTACTCAACTTTGGTTACCTGCAAGTTCTTGTCATTGTACATACATGCATATCATAGAGAACCGCCAATGGGGTACCCCTTGCACATGATACATGAGCTATCCCATGATCAAAATGACAAGGCAAGCAGACAATGAGCATCTCAGCGATCTTTTTATTTACTATGTGCATAGCTTTTTATTAAGGATGCTTCATAGAATGCTCATTATGGTGATGCTGCAAGTTTCCACCATGATTAGGCATGGCTTAGGCTAGCGGCCCAGGAGTTTCTCTAACACATATATATACTCCATGAACTCACAAGCTCCCCTTTTATTTCACACCGACGACATCCGTAAACAAAAGAGCAATGTATCAACTGGATATGTATCCATGGGTGTTGAAAGCGTTCCCCATGACAACACAGTTCTGCTAACTCCCAGCCTATAATTTGCAAGCATATAACTTTCATGGACAGGTCATAATGGTTCAGGCTTATTAAGTGCAAGGAATAAAGTGTGCCATCAAGTTCGTGAGAGCTTTACTAACTAACTTTCTCAAAACAGACAAACATTTTATTTGGAAGAAAACAATGCATACAAAATATGCACTGAAATAGCAAATGATGCTAATAGGTAGGTATGGTGGACACTGTTGGCAATATTGGTTTTGGGGAGTTGGAAGCACAAGTAGAGCTCATACTCAGTGCAAGTGAAGGCTAGCAATAGAGAGGGAGCGACAAACGAGAGAGCAATAACTGTCATAATCATGCTTGCAACAAAACATGACTAATTATGGCATGAAAGTGATACAAGAACTCTGAGGCAAAATAAATCGTCGAGGCTTACTGACTATTGTTTAGTCATATGCATGCGTGAGCATGTGCCAAGTTGATTCACATGAAACTTTTAGAGGAGGGTACCACAATATCATACCAAAATGTGAATAAAACAATTCAAGCAAACATTCATATGACATGCTACAAACTATTAGCAAGCTAGAGCTAATCACAAACAAGCAAGAACTACTAAGCTTCCATTAGTAACATATACATGAACAGACTAAGCATGCTCACAATGATGAGTATATGTACAAAAATTAAAACAAATATAGTTCGTTACCAGCCTCTTACCACACCTCGAGTTGTCTTAATCTTAATTATTGCCTTTCACTTGTGTGACTTGAATAATAACATGAAACCAAAATCCACTGAGGATTGCTGGACCCTGCAAAGAACTCACAAGACCAAAGAAGAAGAACAAATATTTTCGGTGTTTTCGATTTTTCAATGCAAGCACACAAAGCAAAAACAAACAAAGCAAAATCTTCTTGGATTTTTCTTTAAGGCAAACCAAAGCTAAAAATCAAAGAAACAAACCAAGAGAAACAACAAAAATATTTTTGGTATTTTTGTGTTTTGAGAAAGCAGAAACAAAAACCAAAAAGAAAGTGAAACAATGGATATACAAAGAACTGACGAACATGATATATAGATTAGTGTGATGTTGGTATACCTTCCCACAAGCTTAGGCTTTTGGCCTAAGTGGGGCTCAACTCCATGGTGCCCAAGAAGGTGCACCTCCGTAGTACGTCGATGAGGCCCCTTCGTCTTGATACGAGCTCGAGGACTCGCCTGTGTAGTACACAGAGGGCTCGTATGAGGGCGTGTCCCCCTGATAGTGTCCATGGAAACCAAGAATGCGTAGCTTGTCATCCATCTTCTCCTTGGAGCGTGACAAAGGTCCCTGGGAAATACTGAACAAAGTGGTTTGGTGGAGAGGGATCTCTCTCTCTTCCCCGTCAATAAACAACATTCTATAAACCAAGCTCTCAAGGGTAGAGCCAGTAGTGGCAAAGTGATGTGCTTTCATAGCAACAAGATCAAGCCTCTGAGGAGCCAAAACTGTATCATTTGGATCAACAGCAAGGTCCAAGGCAACAAAAACACGTGCATCGATAATTCTCCCATAAATGGGCCCCTTAGCATCTAAACGATGAGCAATGAGAGAACCAAGATTGTACTTAGTTTCATTGTTGAGCGAAGCAGCTATGAAGGCCAAATGATAGTTGGAAATATTACTAGTGTTCTCCCTACCAAGAACACTAGTGGCAAGATAATAAGCAAAGTACCTGATGGCTGATACGTTGGAAACGTATCTATAACTTTTTATGCTCCATGCTTGTTTAGTATCTACTTTGCTTTCCTTGTCTACACTTTGAGGTGTTTTTTACATGTTTTCTGGTACTAACCTATTAACAAGTTGCAACAGTGCCAGATGCCTGTTTTCTGTTGTTTTGGGCTTCGGAAAAGTTAGTAAAGAAATATTCTCGGAATTGGACAGGACAAACATCAAAGTCAATTACTTTCCGTGGGGAACAGAAGTCCAAAGGAGAGCTGGAGGGGCCAGGTAGGGGGGCCAGACCCACCCTAGGCGCGAGGGAAGGTGGGCCCGCGCCTGGCTAGGGTTTGGTGGCCCTGGCCGCCTCCCGGTCTCGCTCCTTCGCCTATAAGAAGCCCCCGATGCAAAAACCCTGAGGACCCGATCAGAAATCCACGAAACCGTCTGTAGCCGCCGCCACCATCGTCCCTAGATCGGGGGGGGGGGGTCTGAAGCTCTTTCCGGCACCCTGCCGGAGGGGAGATCATCCTAGAGGCCTTCTCTCCAGTATGATTTGTGAGTAGTTCCACCTTAGACTATGGGTCCATGTAGTAGCTAGATGGTTGTATCTCCTCCTTTGTGCTTTCATGTATAGATCTTGTGAGCTCCGTTCATGATCAAGATCTAATCTATTTGTAATCATGCATGTTGTGTTTGTGGGGATCCGATGGATATTGAGATTATTATGTTGGTTTGATTAATGGTTCTATCTTTATGATTCTATCATGTCTGTGTTGTTTGTGATCTTGCATGCTCTCCGTTGCTAGTGGTTATCTTGGCCAAGTAATTGCTAGTGACTCCAAGAGGGAGTATTTATGCTCGATAGTAGGTTCATGTCTCTAGTTTCCAAGGGAAGTGACAATAATCTCTTCGGTTGTAGATGTGTTGTTGCTACTAGGGAGAAAACAACGGTCTCTTGTTCATGTAACATGTGGACTGTTTACCTTACACAATTTGCTTAAAGCACTTGTCTGTTGCTTGCAACTTAATACTGGAGGGGGTTTGGATGATAACCTGAAGATGGACTTCTAGTCATAGATGTAGCTGGATGGCGGTCTATGTGACGAGGTTTGATCTCATCAATGCCCATTGTTATGGGCTTGGGTTTTGGAGAAGATGGGGATGCTGGAGATCGCGGAAGGGTTAGCAAACAAGCAATACGGGACACGAGGTTTACCCAGGTTCAGGCCCCCGGAGGGAAAACCCTACTCCTGCTTGTCTGCTCTTTGATTACGGCGGAACCGGTGATTATAGGGGTGCGCAGATGCGATCTGGCGTGAAGGTGCGTATGCGGAAGTATGAGAGAGAGATCTAGGTTGCGCCCTCCTGGCCTTTATATAGACTTAGGCAGGTCCCAGGCACAGATCTAATCGGTTACAGGTTCTAGGGTTTACCCCTTTGAATTTCCTATCTACTCTAGTCTTGCTCTCCAAGGATCCGAAGGCGTCATGGGCCTTGGCCACCCGAAAATCCTCATGGGCCGGCGTATATTTTCCGTGGGCCTTCCTTGGGCTGGACCAGGTATGCTGAGATTGTGTACCCGCGGGGTATAACCATGTCAATAGCCCCCGAGTGTTCAGTCGAATCGTAGATTCGGCTGAGGACTCTTCAATCCTTCGGGTGCAACTCTGTCTTTCAAGAGAATGTGTAGGGATTGTTGATGCGTGTGCCTGACTCTCCTGATGGATCGTGAGTTAACTCTTAGGACAAAACAACACGATCTTCTTCAGGTTCGAGTCCCTCGACTCGAACCCGGAACATATGCTGGCGTAATTCGACTCAGGCCGCAGAGGACTTACAGGAGTGGAATTCCAGTGAATTCAATTGATGTACCCAACGCGTCCGTCGGGATTTTTCATCGCGCTTGTTAGCACGGGTTTATACTAGCAGATCGCAATCATGTGCGTTACCAGGCCATCAGATGATATCTGTAGGTCTTATCTTTGCGTCGCAGACACAACATCCGAAGTTTATCACCGCGGAGGTGTTTCGGGTAGCCACGGAGAATGCTACTCACTTAGCGTTTAGTTGGGGCAGAGTTGCCGAAAAGTTTTTTGTATCCTGATCCAAAGGATCGCAGTCGAAATTTTATAGGGTGCGCGACCAGCGCTCCCTATGGGAGTAGCCCCCGAGTGTCTGTTCGAGTCGTAGACTCGAGCGGAGACTTTAATTCAGCCGTTGTTCAGTGTTAGGTCCGTAGGACACAAATTTTTTCGGATGCTGAAATCCATCCTCCCTATGGGAGTAGCCCCCGAGCCCGTAGTGGAGTCGTAGACTCAACGTAGGACTCGAAGAAACAGTTTAGTGCTGTAACGTGTTGTTCTTTTTTCGGGTGCGCGGCCAGGGCTCCTGATAGGAGTATCCCCTGAGTAATTGGTCGAATCGTAGATTCGAGTGAGTACTCTTAGCTTTGAAGCCGAAGAAATTGTAGCTGTTGCTAGTGTAGCTTTTGCTGATGTCAGTGCTGATGATTGATGACCTCAAGCGTCTGCTGCGCCAGAGATGACTTGACTAGACGAACATGGGTCCCACTTTCTGACCTTGAATTGACCGGTCACCGCGGCGTGGAGATAATTATGGCGTCGCCTCGATTTCCGCACGTAGTGGACGACGTGTTAGCGAAGGTTCGTTGCGATGCTGACACGTGTATGGCCAGATCCTGCCGTTGGCGTTAGGTCTTCTCGATGGACGGTTGTCGTGCATCGTCTTCGTCTTTATAATCATTGGGGAAAAACTTTAGTTTGTTTTCACCGCAGCTATTCTCGTTTCACTGCTTCCTTGTTCTCTCAGAGTTCTTGCTGCGCGCTGGAATATCCTTTCATATTTCCTTCTTCCATCCTACACTCTCGCCGCCGGCGCCTCCGTACCGCGATGGGGAAGTCGAAGAAGTCTTCTTCTGCGGTTGGTACCAGCGCTGCTGGAGGGAAAAAGAGTGCCGCCGCTACTCGTGTCACTGATGGTGGCTGGCGGCGATCGGAGACGCGGGAGAGTGATCTCCGCAAGCTTCATGAGCGGGGCTTGATCCCGCAGGATAGGGAGGCCGTAAAACTCCCAGGCAACGAGGTAATCCCCCGTCCCCCCGCTAGGTTTCGGGTTTTGTTCCTCGCCTTCGTTATTCGTGGATTTTCCTTCCCAGTCCACGACTTCCTTCGTGGACTGCTTTTTCTGTACGGTGTCCAATTGCATCATCTTTCCCCCAATTCTCTTCTTCACATTGCTTGTTTCATCTCTTTCTGCGAGTGCTGGCTTGGTATCGAGCCGCACTTTGGCCTCTTCCGGAAACTCTATTCCGTGAAGAGGCAATCTGGTTCGGATGGTGTGTATCCCATTGGGGGTTGCATCATCTCCCTCAAACCCAATCTGCTTTTCTTTTATTTTTCCATGTCCGAATCTGTCCAGTACTGGCGAAGGCGATGGTTTTATATTCGCGACTCCACAGTGGCTGGGAAGCATTTTGGTCTTGCTCCTTTCGACCCCTCCCAAATAATCGAGCCGAAGAGGTCCTGGAAAAACCAGATCTTGGATGGCCAGGTAGCGGAGATAGAGGCTCTTTATCGTCGAGTCGAGGATCTCCAGTTGATTCCGGAGAAGGAAGTGAACGGTGTGGATATTATCCGCACATTTCTTGAGCGTCGGGTGCAGCCGCTCCAGGCTAGGGTGCACCCGATGTTCCTTTATACTGGCCGCCGTGATCCGACGAGAGTTTCGGCTGAGAAATTCTCCCAGGGAGATCTCGACAGGGCCCTTCGTTCGCTGCTGAACTTCAAGGCTGGAGAGGATATCCCGGAAGTCACTGACTCCTCCGTTTTCTTCTTCGCTTCCTGTTCCACAGGTTTAGATCAGTGCGCGTACCGCTATTTTCGACTGCATTGTATTTGCATTTGTTTGCTAACAAATTTTCTTTTCTTGTGCAGAGCTTCAAAGTGCCGGGCATGTCGCCTCCATTACCCGAAGTATTTCCAGATGCTCCAGATAATGATGTGGTGATTCCATGTCCGAGCTGCCGTCGGCGCGGTCTCCGGCTGAAGAGGCCAACGAGTCGAGCGAGGACCATACTCGCAAACGATCACGGAGCTCCAGCGAGTCTTCAGATGCTTCGACTCCTCCGACTCCTAGGAACCCGCTGTGTCTTGAACGTCACAGTGATGGGCATGGAGGCTCTTCCTCTCCGATTCCTGTTGTTCCCGTGCGGGCTGTAGCGCCGCATCCGCTGGCGAAGTGGAAGAAGGAAGAGAAGAAGGAAGAGAAGAAAGAGGAGAAGAAAGTCCGAAGGACCCCTCCTGTCTTCAACCTGAGCGAGCTTAACTCGTAAGTTTCCTTTGTCCTGCACTGCTTTTTCTTGCCTGTTTACTTTGTACTTGTGCTAATTTGTCCTTGTGCAGGCACTCTTCCAACGACTCCTCCAGCGATGGTGCTCGGGAGAAGATGGGGGAGTCGAAAGTCGCGTCTCCTCCTCCTCCTCAGATGGTGGCTACCTCTGAAGGTGCTGCTCCAGACCCTTCTCCGCGGGAGGTTCAGGTGGTTGCGCCTCAGAAGGCTGTAAGCGTACCTTCGGAGTCGCCATCGGATCATGTGTGTAGTTCTGCCTCCTGCCACGGGGGAAGCCCCCGAGCATTTGTAAAAGAGTTTTGTTGTTCGTTCCTCCTTCGAGTCTCGGGGGGAGCCCCCGAGTGCTTTCATGTGTGTAATTTGTTTCTGCTCTTTCTTTTGGGCGTAGCCCCCGAGTCCTTCTCTTGACTAGTGCTTCTTTTTCCTGCAGCCTTTTGTGCAGGATGCCAAACGACTGGTGCAGCAACACCTGGTGCTGGAGGCCTGCCTCAAACAGCTTCAAGGCATTTTTATGCCTTGATGTTTGCTTCTTCTTGTATTCTTGTCCTGTTATCTGACGCTTGTATTATTTGAATGCAGAGGAGCACAACACCTCCCTTCGTGAGATTGATGCTCTGAAAAAGAGCCTTGGTCAAGCGGAGAAGAAGGCCAAGGTCGCCGTGGATGCGAAAGAGCGCCTCGAGCTGGAGCTGGCTACTGCGGCCGAGGCTAAGGAGCGCCTGCAGTGGGAGGCCACAGACCGTGAGGAGCAGCTTGCCACTGCTGCGACTGCGCGTGAAAGAGAGGTGGCTGGCAAGCTTATGGCGGCTGCCTAGGCTGTTTCGGGTGAGTATATTCTCCTTCGTATTTTTTGGTTTTCTTGTCTTTCTTCTGCGGTGCTTTCGTTCATTCCTCGTCTTTATTGTCTCAGATGCCGCGGGCATCGAGTTTGACCGCGGTGCTCTGGAGCACGGGAGTGCTCTGGAGCACGGGAGTGCTCTGGATGATGCTACTGCAGCGGTCGAAGATCGCTGCAGCACCATCGTCAGCTCGCTCGCCAAGGCCAAGGAGGTGCTTGGGCGCTTCTACAAGGAGCTTGTCCCCAAGGGCGCGGCCCTTGATGATGTTAACGTTCTGGCGGAGGCACTGTCAGCCGAAGCACCTGCGGCGTACAAGCGCAAGCAGAAGGGCATCGGCGCATCCGTCGGGCTAGCGATGGCTTTGACGGCTGGAGCGGAGCTGGACCTTCCCCAGGTCACTTCCCGGATGCCGACGACTGCTGATGGATCCGAGGTAGCCTTCGCTACCTATTCTGCTCGCTGTAAGCGTTATGGACCGAAGCTGATCGATATGCCGGCCAAGTACGCGCTATGGCAGCAGGGGGAAGCCAAGGCGAGGCAATCCGGCTCCGAGGCTACTCAGGGTGCCGCGTCTTAGGCGCTGTAGCTGTAGGATAGTTGTAGTCTCTTTTGTTGTAATTATTTTGATGAACAAATCCTTGTGCCACGTAGTGGCTTTTGATGCACTTAATGAATTTGTTGAGTTATGTGCTCCTTCGTATGCGTGTTCATGTCTTTGCCTTTTTGCTGATCTAGGGTCCTTCAGGTGCTGATCCCGTTGACACCTCGCCTGCAGCGTGGCTGCGGCCATCCTTGGATGATTCATGGCAGCTTTCTTTTCGTCGAGACCGTGCTCGTAGTCTCTAGAAAGGGTTGCTTGGGGTGCGTGGCCATTCCGACGTTTGAAAGTCGAAGGCGGACCGCGGTGCTGCCAGAGAGGAGTACTTGATGGCGGAATTGCTTCGATTATCCGAGCAGCTTCAGTGTGAGTTTTTCGAGTTGTTGCCCTTTTCTTCGGATGCGCCTGCTGGCATTGCATCTTACTTTTGTGCAAGTATTGCAGGTGCTATCCTTGCTCCAAGGGAGGAGAAGGAGCGTGTTGTTGTTCGGGTCAATTGTTTGACTCAGCAGGACATGGAAGCCGGCGGATTCTTCTGGATGGATCATGACCGTGCTATGGTCCTTGCGACAGTGCAGGATCGCATTCACCAAGTATCGCAGGTGCTTCGTCAGGTGCAGACTTCACTCGCGTCGGTTCTGCATGTGATGTTTCCGCTGGATGCTGCGCCTTCAACCCTCTCTGGTCTTCTGTCGAAGTTTCGGAACGTGCATCATGTCAAGGAATTGGTGAGGCAGCAGCTCGTCGCAGGGGTGAAGCCTGCGCTGTCCCTTGTTAGGCTGCACCATCCTGATGTAGATCTGTCTGTTATAGCGGCTGGGCCACCCCCTCGACCAGATGGTGGTGTGTGGGATATGCGTCCGTATTACGCGGCTGTAAGGCAGTATGCCGAAGAGATCGTAGATTTATTTGAGCAGCGCGCTCAGGTTTTTCTTCAGAATAGGTAATACCTGTAAAAGAGATAGATGTAAAATTTGTATATATTTGACTGGGCGTGTTTTGCCCTTTGTTATAAAGGTTTGGTTGTTGTTTGAGCACGTAGTGCTTTGTTTGCATACGTGTCCTTTTCGTTAGCCTGACGTGGTCAGCTACTCAGGTGTACACATGTTATCCAGAGTCGATGAAATCGTGAGGTGGGGGGAGCCCCCGAGTGTATTTGTAGCATGGAGTAAAAAGTGCGAATAGAACAACGAAATTTTTGGGGCGAGACAGTTAGCTTTATTTATATCGTAATGGAGGAGGTACATTGTTCGGCTGGGTAGCCTTGGCTGAATAGCCTTATTGAAAGTAAAGGGGTAGGTAGCTATGGGTAGAATCGTCGTAGCTGTGCGACGTTCCATGGGTTGGAGTATGCGACTCCAGACTCCACGTGCTTGAGGCAATAGGTGCCACCTGGGATGACTTCGGTGACGATGTAGGGTCCTTCCCATGGTGACTCGAATTTCTTCGGTCGCTCTTGCTTGAGTTGCAATACGAGGTCTCCTTCGACGAAGGACCTTGGGCGCAGCCGTCGGCTGTGGTAGTAGCGGAGACTTACTGGTACACCGCTGATCGAGCTGCTGCTATGTATCTTGCCTCGTCGAGTGTGTCGACGGCGTATTCGAGTGTAGCTGTGGATTCGGCTTCGCTGTAAGCGACGACCCGGGGGGCCTGGTGGCGTACTTCGGATGGTAGCACGGCTTCGGCTCCGTGCACCATGAAGAACGGCGTGTAGCCGATGGAGCTGTTTGGCGTGGTACGCAAGCTCCATAGGACGGATGGTAGCTCTTTCGTCCAGGCTCCGGCGAGTCGCTCGAGTGGGCTCATGAGGCGCTTCTTGATGCCAGCGCCGATTAGGCCGTTGGCCTTTTCCACCTGCCCGTTCGTTTGCGGGTGTGCCACAGAGGCGTATGTGATGTTGATTCCGAGGCGTTCGCAGAAGTCTTGGAATTCTTTGGAGATGAAGTTCGATCCATTGTCGGTGATTATGCTATGCGGTACGCCGAACCTGTAGACAATGGATTCAAAGAACTTGACGGCAGTTTTGCCCTTTTGGTTAGTGACCAGCATTGCTTCGATCCACTTGGTGAATTTGTCGACTACGACCATGAGGTAGACGTGCCCCCCTTTCGAGGACCTTGGCAGTTTGCCGATCATGTCGAGGCCCCATTGGGCGAAGGGCCAGGCCAAAGGTATGGGCCTGAAGTCTGACCCGGGTGCATGTGGTTTGTCAGCGAACCTTTGGCACCCTTTGCATCTTCGGATGATGTCCTTTGCATCGTTCATGGCCGTTGGCCAATAGAATCCAGCTCGTAGAGCTTTGGCGACAAGGGAGCGGCTGCCTGCGTGATGGCCGCAGATGCCCTCGTGGATGTCTTGGAGGATGGTTTTCCCGTCACCGATGGTGACGCACCGTTGTAGTACACCCGAAATGCTGCGCTTGTACAGCTCGCCATTGATGATGGTGAAGGATTTTGACCGGCGAGATATGCGTCGGGCATCCGTCGGGCTATCAGGCAGTTCTTCGTCTATTAAGTACTGGAGGTACGGTCATGTCCAGGTTTTTTCGACTGCCATGACCTGCATCAGGTTGACCATAGCGACCTCTCTGTCCAGTTTTTCGGGTCCTTCATGACCTTCGGGTAGCGTAGCCCCCGAGTGTTCTGCTTCTTCGGGTGATCCCTTGGGGAATTTCCGCTTGATGGATGGCACGCAGATCTGTTCGAGGAACACACCTGGTGGCACCCTTGCACAGGTGGAGCCGATGTTGGCGAGTCTGTCAGCCTCCTCGTTGCTTTCTCTTCCAACGTGCCAAAGCTCGCAGCCGTCAAATTCTCCTTCGAGTGCGTTGTAGAGTGTGCGGTACGCGATCATGTTTTCGGCGTGTGCGTCGCACTCATTCATCGTCTGTTGGACGACGAGGTTGGAGTCACCGTAGATGACCAGGCGCGTTGCGCCGCAGATCTTTGCCATCCTCATGCCATGGATGAGAGCTTCATATTCGGCTTCGTTGTTGGAAGCTCGGAATTTCATCCGAAGGACGTACTTCATCTTGTTGCCCTGCGGGGAGGTCAGTTTGACCCCGGCTCCTGCTGCAGCTTCGCGCTTGGAGCCGTCGAAATGCATCGTCCATGACTGCGATATGTCTGGGGTGTCTGGCAGCCGCAGCTCCATCCAGTGTACAAGGAAGTCCGGGAGGACCTGAGATTTGATTGCGAGTCGCTTCTCGTAGACGATGTCTAGGGGTGACAGCTCGATGCCCCATAGGGCCACGCATCCTGTGGCCTCCGGGTTGTTTAGGATGCTGTTCAGGGGTGCCTCATTGATGACCATCACCTGGTTCTCCTGGAAGTAATGGCTCAACTGACGAGCTGTCATGAACACGCCGTAGGCGAGTTTTTGGTAGTGAGGGTACCTCTGTTTTGTTGGCGTAAATACCTCGCTGAGGTAGTAAATTGGGCGTTGGACCCCATGGGTCGTGCCTTCTTCGGGTCGCTCGACCACTAGCACGGTGCTGACCACCTGGTGTGTGGCTGCTATGTACAGCAGCAGGGGCTCGCGCTCCTTTGGCGTGACCAAAACGGGTGAGGTCGAGAGCAGTCGCTTGAGATCTTCGAATGCGTCGTCCGCTTCGGGCGTCCACTCGAATTTATCCGCCTTGCGTAGCAGCTGGTAAAATGGCAGGGCTTTCTCGCCCATGCGGCTAATGAACCTGCTCAATGCCGTTATTCGCCCTGCGAGCTGCTGGATACCCTTGAGATTCTTTGGCTTCTCCATCGCCATGATGGCCCGGATTTTCTTCGGGTTCGCCTCGATCCCTCGCTGGGAGATGAAGTAGCCAAGGAGCTGTCCTGATGGGACGCCAAAGGCGCACTTTTCGGGATTGAGCTTGATCCTGTAGTGATCGAGATTATCGAACGTCTCGCGGAGATCGTCGATGAGCGTTATGGCCTCCCTGGTTTTGATGACTATGTCGTCAACATAGACTTGGACGTTGCGACCGATCTGGTCCTTGAGGCATGCCTGCATGCATCGCTGGTACGTGGCACCTGCGTTCTTTAGCCCGAAGGGCATTATGTTGTAGCAGAACACTCCGAACGGTGTGATAAACGTCGTTTTCTCTTGATCTTCGACCTTGAGTCGAATCTGGTTGTAGCCTGAGTAGGCGTCGAGGAAGGAGAGTTTCTCGCATCCTGCAGTCGAATCGATGATCTGGTCGATTCGAGGAAGAGGGATGTGGTCCTTTGGGCAGTTCTTGTTCAGCGACGTGAAGTCCACGCACATCCGCAGGATGTCCGTGTCCTTCGTGGGGACCATCACTGTATTTGCGAGCCACTCGCTTTCTTTGATCTCCCTGATGAAGTCTGCAGTGAGTAGTCTGTTGATTTCCATCCCGATGGCTTCGGCTCGTGGTTCGGACAGTCTCCGGATGTACTGCTTGACGGGCTTGGTGTCTGGAAAGACGTTGAGTGCATGCTCGGCGAATTCCCTAGGAGCCCCTGGCATGTCCGCAGGACACCAGGCGAAGATTTCCTAGCGCTCACGGAGGAATTCGACGAGCGCGCTTTCCTATGCGGGACTGAGGTCGTTGGCGATCAGCGCCGTCTTGGAGACATCCGTCGGGTGGACCTGCACATTTTTTGTGTTGACGGTGGAGTCGAAGTACATGTCAGGTGCGTTTTGTTGTGCGACTGGGGGTGCCCCATTGTCCGTCACCTCGCGGAGCCTTACAAGCTCATCCTGCATGCCTAATGACTGGGAGATTCTGTTGAAGTCCTTGTCGCAGTGGTCCGATCGGGTGAAGCTCCCGTGGACCGTGATGACGCCCCTGGGTCCTGGCATCTTGAGTAGCAGGTATTCGTAATGTGGGACAGTCAAGAACCTTGCGAATGCTACACGCCCGAGGATGGCGTGGTATTGTGATGGCCAGTCCACCACTTCGAATTCGAGCAACTCGCATCGAAAGTTGTCCGGCTTGCCGAAGATGACGTCGAGCCATATTTTGCCCAGGAGGGAATATGCCTTTTCCTGGGACGATGCCGTGGAACGTTGTGTCTGACTGTTCCAGGCTGCATAGCGGGATCCACATTGCTGCTAGAGTACTTGCGAACATCAGGTTGATGCCGCTGCCGTCGTCCATGAAGACGCGGCTCATCTCGAAACCTCCGATCTGCGCCTCCAGCACTAGGGCAGCATGACCTGGGCGAGGGATCTGGCAAGGTTGATCCAAATGACTGAACGTGATGCAGGACTCCGATCCGCTGAGGTACTCAGGGATGGCGGGTGGAGTTGTCACGGCCAGGTTGATCTGACGGGTGATTTTCTTCTGCACCCTATTCGTGGGGCGCCCCTTCTGGATCATCAGTGCTCCTTTCGGCGGGGGATACCCATGCCCAGCGTTGTTCTGCTGGTGCGAGGTTGGTTGGGCCTCCTACGGTGGTGGTGGAGGAGCTCCATGCGCTATCTCACCGGTGCGGTGCGTTCGAATCCGTGAGGTGGAGCTTGCGCCTCTCGAACCATGCTTTGTGAGCTCGGAACTCGCGGTAGTCCTTGAGCATGTGGCTTGCCTTCTTCTTGCCATCCTGCTTGTCTATGTAGAAGTGGATGGTGCATGGACCCGAAAGTTTTTCGTATGCTGAGGGTCCATTATCGCGATCGCGGCGCTGCCACGACTGTGCTGGGCGTCCTCCATCGCGGAAGTTGCCTCCGCGGTATCCGCTACTGTTGCGGTTGGTGTCGTTGCGGCGATCGGCGTAGCCGACCGCGACCATGTCGGGTCCATCACGATCGTCATAGACGCGCGATCTCCTCTTGCTACGGCGCTCTCGTCGTCGGCCGTAGTCGTCCTCTTCCTCCGAGTGCGCCCGGTGGACGGAATCTTTGCCGTCAGCCCACCTGTTGGCGATGTCCATGAGGTGGTCGAGTGTCTTGGGTTTGACGCGCCCAAGTTCCTCCTTGAAGTCCTGGCACTTGACACCATCCTTGAAGGCGTCGATGGCCCTCTCTTCGGAGATGTGCGCTGCGGAGTTCTTGGTGTTGTACCAGCGTAGTATGTACGAGCGAATGGATTCGCCCGTTTGTTGAGTACAGGTCCGCAACTCCTCGATTGAGGCAGGCCTCTTGCTGGTGCCTTTGAAGTTTCGGATGAAGCTGTAAGCTAGCTCCTCCCATCTTCGGATGGACCCTAAAGATAGGCTGCTAAGCCAGATCCGGGCTACGACTGTTAGCTGCAGCTGAAGGCATTGCATGGCGGTTTCTTTGTTTCCGCCATGCAGTTTGACGGATGATAGGTGGTCGCTGAGCCACACCTTTGGGTCTTGTGTGCCGTCGAACTTTGGAGTATCCAAAGGAAGTTTGAAATTTCACGGCATCCTTGTTCATCGAACAGATCTTCTAAAGCATCGGGCTCCGCAGAGTTCTCCTTCGTCTTCATCCATCTCGGATTCAGACGAGCATGCGCGCTTGGCTCGCGCTTTGTCGATTTTGCGCTGTGTGAGCGCGTTTCTGGCATCGTAATCGTGGTTGCGATGGCGCGAGCTCTTGTTCCTTCGAGGAAGGTCATGGTCCTCTTTTTCGGATGAAGGAATGGGGCTGCGGTCGAACCTGACCGTAGCTTTATTTTTCGGCTCCGTAGGAGTTTCTTGATGGAGCGCAGCTCCGACGAGTCCGAGTCCGGTGAGTGCGGACTTGTGCATGGCTCTTTTCGGGTCCCCCTCCGGAGGTGGGTGGGCCACGAGGTACGGAGTGGCTGCTATGATCGCAGATTGCGGTGTCTTCGGGATGATGTTACCGTCAGCATCCATCTCCATGAAGGATGCGTGGAGGGTTCGGGTCGCTTCACGACGCTCCTTGGGGTCCATGTTTTCCGTCCGGGAGCGGTGCTTGTTGCCGTGGTTGCCGTTCGAGCTGGAGCCGATGCTCATGGCGGAGAGCGCGCGACGAGCTCTGAGGCTGCTTGCTGGCGTTTGTCAAGCACCTCTTGCATCTTGACCTGCTTCTTGTGCTCCTCGATCAGGAGAAAATGGTATGCCATGAGCAGGTCCCGAGAGGAGTCTGCAGGCAGGATCCTGCTGCCCGCCACGGCGGCGCGTGCCTGGGCCCATCCTTCTTTGCTAAGGTGGATGACATTGCCGGTGTTGTTCCCTTCGGGTGGGGGGGGGGGACTGGCTTCTTCTGTTCCCGCCGTTTCGGTCTTGCGGGTTCACTAGAGGAAAAAGGGCTATCCGTTCGAGACCCCTCGGAGCATTAGTCCCGGTTGCGCCACCAACCGGGACTAATGCTGGCACGCGTCCCGGTTGGAGCGGGCACGGGGCCAGGGGCATGGGTCCCGGTTGGTAAGGGGGCATGCGTCCCGGCTGGAGCCACCAACCGGGACTAAAGGTTTGGCCACAGCCACGTGGTGTGGCACGCACCTTTAGTCCCGGTTGCTGGCTCCAACCGGGACTAAAGACCCCTGCCCTCTATAAATGCACTTCACCCTCTGCCTCCACTCTTTTTTTGAATGGTGGAGGGTGAGGGGTGTGCTAGTTTTTCTCGTGCATGCATTGAAGGTGTTTGTTGAAATGTTTGAGTGAATAATCCCGTTGAATTTCTCATAGAACAAAAATATAGAAGGTGTCCAGACGCTTGAGCTTTCTCCTCTTTATTTCCTCGATCGATGTTAGCAATCTTATCTTTTCTAGGTCATTGATACAATTCATGTGTCGGTGTGAATTGGTTATTTCACTATTTATGATGTCCTGTTTTTGATAAACTTACTTATATGATGCAGATGAACGGTCGGGAATGGATGTCGGTGACCGGCGGGTAGCGGTATATAAAAGGCGTGGATAAATTTATCGATGTGGCTACGGCAAACAAAGAGAATGGATTTATACGTTGTCCATGTGTTCAATGTCGAAACAACAAGGAGTACTCTTCCTCGAAAATCATTCGCCACCGATTATGAAAGGTTTCATGCCCAACTATAATTTGGACCAAGCACGGGAAAGAGGGGTTATGATGGAAGATGGTGAAGAAGAAGATGATGATAACTATCATCATATGTTTCTGAATACTGTGATACGCAATGGAAGACAATGGAGAGGAAAAAGGTGAAGAACGGGCATCGATGAGCCTACTGATGAACTTGGTAGGGTCATTTCGATGCAAAGCGAGACTGAACAGAAAATGAGAAGTTGAAGTTAGAGGGCATGTTAGAAGATCACAAGAAATTGTTGTACCCAAATTGTGAAGATGGCGGCACAAAGCTCGGTACCACCTGGAATTGTTGCGATGGAAGGCGAGTGTGGTCTAACCGACTCCTCATTTGAAAAGATCTTGAAAATAATGAAGCCAAGTTTCCAAACATAACGAACTTCCCGAGAGTACCTACGAAGCAAAGAAGACTCTGTCCTCCGGGATTAGATGCTAAAAGATACATGCATGCATTAATGATGCATCCTCTACATGTAAGGAGTATGAGAATTTTGATAAATGCCGGTATGCAGCTGCTTGGTATAAGATCGCACGAGATGACCCCGGTGATGTTGAGGAGAGCCCCTCGGAAGAGGGTTCTGCTAAGGTTATGTGGTATGCTCCTATAATACCAAGGTTGAAACGCATGTTCGTAAACAAAGAGCATGCCAAGTTGTTGCGATGGCACAAAGAAGACCGTAAGAAAGACAGGGAGTTGAGACACCTGGCGATGGGTCACAAAGGAGAAAAATCGAGAGACTTCCTGACTTTGCGGTGACGCAAGGAACTTATGGTTTGGTCTAAACGGATGGCATGAATCCTTTTGGGGAGCAGAGTTGCGATCCACAAAGACCTAGCCCGTGACTCTATGTATCTACAACTGCCTCCTTGGTTGTGCATGAAGCGTAAGTTCATTATGATGCGGTGCTCATCCAAGGCCGAAGCAACCGGAACGACATTGATGTGTACCTTAGGCCATTAGTTGAAGAACTCTTACGGTTGTGGGGCAAACCAGTGTACGTCGTGGGATGAGAACAAACAGAGCCATTTAATCTACGAGGGTTGTTATTCGTAACCATCAATGATTGGCCTCTTAGTAACCTTTCAGATGTATAAACAAAGGATATAAGGCATGCACCCACTTTAGATAAGACCGAAGGTACATATTTGCATAAATGCAAGAAGGTTGTGTACTGGCGAATCGACGATTTCTTCACCAATCATCCGTAAGAAAGAAAGGCAAGCATTTCAAGGTGAGGCAGATCACCGGAAGAAGCTGAACTCCCTTTGGTGATGATGTATTTGGTATGGTCAAGGACATAGAAGTAATCTTTGAAATAGTCCCGGTCAATCGATTCGACGACGTCGCTACAGACACGCACGCACCCATGTGGAAGAAGAAATCTATATTTTGGGAGCTGCCATCTTGGAAAGTCCTGCGTGTCCGCTCTTCAATCGAGTTTTGTGTTGACTTTATTCCTGAACTTAAGCTGATTGGTGTTTCTGACTCGCGGCATGAGGGAAGACTAAGTGGAAAAGGCACGCTGGGAAAGAAAGCCCTTTTCCATTTTCCGAGAGCAAAAAACGGGTCGTTTTAAAAATTAATATTCAAAAATAGAATATAAGTTAATTCATTTTAAAAGGTTACATTAATTATTTTTTAAAAATAGAATATGTTTTTGAATTATTTATTCAAATCCATACACTTCTTATGTTTAAAGTTTTTATAAATTCCAAATTGATATTAAAAAAATATAAGTTAATTCATTTTTAATTGTAAATGGTTCATATTTTAAATGGTTACATTAATTATTTTTTAAAACAGAAAATGTTTTTGAATTATTTATTTAAATCCATACACTTTTGATGTTTAAATTTTTTCTAAATTCCAAATTGATATTAAAAAAATATAAGTTAATTCATTTTTAATTGTAAATGGTTCATATTTTAAATGGTTACATTAATTATTTTTAAAATGAAAATGTTTTTGAATTATTTATTTAAATCCAAACACTTTTTATGTTTAAATTTTTTCTAAATTCCAAATTAATATTCAAAAATATAAGTTAATTCATTTTAAAAGGTTACATTAATTATTTTTTAAAAATAGAATATGTTTTTGAATTATTTATTCAAATCCATACACTTCTTATGTTTAAAGTTTTTCTAAATTCCAAATTGATATTAAAAAAATATAAGTTAATTCATTTTTAATTGTAAATGGTTCATATTTTAAATGGTTACATTAATTATTTTTTAAAACAGAAAATTGTTTTGAATTATTTATTCAAATCCAAACAATTTTTATGTTTAAAGTTTTTCTAAATTCCAAATTAATTATCATTTAAAAAACAATACAAATTTAAACCCCAAAATAAAAAATAAGGCATGAACAGAGAGAAAATACCTGAAATTTTTTGAAAACAGGGGAATATGTCCCGGTTGGAGGCACCAACCGGGACTAAAGACCCCCTGCGCGCCAACCCTTGGTCTGCTGAAAATATTGGAGTATTGGTCCCGGTTGGTGGCTCCAACCGGGACGTATAACCCTTTAGTCCCGGTTGGAGCCACCAACCGGGACATATTCTCCTATACACGACGCCTGGTTCTCTCCTTCCCTTCTCCATTCTCTGCAACTCGGCGTGCGCGCATAGGAAGACGTCGCCCGCCGCTGCCAGTGTCGCCTCTGTCGCCGTCGTGCGTCGCGTGCGTTCTCCCTCTTTCTCCTCGCGTCGTTCTCTCCCTCGCAAGCGGAATCGCCGCCAACCTCGTCTTTCCCGACCCGACAAAGCTCGCCGTTGTCGATTAGCTCACCTTCGGCCTTGCCTGGATTCCAAGACCCCACGTCAAGCACCGTGGTGAGCTTCTTGTGCTCAGGGCACCCTCCTTTTGCCTCCTAGATCTTTGTAGCCACCGTCTGGTTGTGAGCTCGCTGCCGCTCGTCGCAAGCCTCACTCGGGTGACCCTAAAGGGGCGACGCCACCACTATGTGGTTCCCCTTGTCACGCTCTTTCCAGCGCACCCCTCCGCGCGTGCTGGGGTGGCCCAGATCGTCGCCGGCGACCACCGCCTGACGCCTCCCGCGCCGCCGCGTCTGACGTGGCGCCTACGTGGCCACGGGGTGGACCCAGATCGGCCTAGGGCCCCCTAGTCAGTGGTTGTGGGTAGGAGCAGCCCCGGTGTAGAAAGTTAGGGATAGGGTTGATGACGTCAGGGTGATGCAGTAATGGCTTAATCCTTTTCAGAAATTTTTAAAAATATAAGAAATTAATATAATTTTGTAAAATCAATAACTAATTCATATTTAATCATAAAAATATGTATAATATATCAAAATGTTCAGAAAAATGAAACCTAGCTATCTAAGCTATAATCATGCATTGTTCAACAACTTAAATTACAAGTTTAATTAGAAGAACAAATCCACCCCTCTCATGTGTTCCGGAGTTTCTCCGAGTTAGGGTTTTCACCCCTCGGAACCCCGATTAAATCGTCGAGCATTTCTTAGGGTTACATTCCAATGCAAATTAACTTGTCATATCATCATACTTGCTTGAGCATTGCATCGATGCCATGTGTTGATTGTTTCCCTTTTGGTGTTTGGATTATTAGGTTTATTATTAGTTAGGTATTATTAGGTTTATTAATTAGTTTGGTATTATTGGTCTTCGGCCCCACTTGGGTCAACCGTGGGTAGCCACCGATTCATTTTCAAGCAACTTAGGTGCATGTGGTTTCGACGATGTGCCTATCTACTACACGGTTCCTTTCTCTTCATTTTTATTATTGTGTATGTATATATTAGGGTTTCTGAATTAGGGTTTATATCTCTCAATACCGCATTAACTTTCTCCTTTAGCCGCTTTGACTTATTCGTTTTCCACCTATGCGAAATATGGACCCACACGCCGAGACGAAGAAAAGGAAGAGTTGATCCAAGGTGTGATCCGTGGGGAAGATAATTTAGACGTATCAACGTTTCTGAACAACTCCGGTGAGGGTGATCCTCTTTTTACCGGAGTAGACAACTTGTTTGAGGTTGAAGGTGTTGCCTTCCGAGGAGAAGGCGATGCCTTGTGTAATCGAAGACGACCGCTCCCATGAGGTGCATGTAATATAAATCAATTAATTAATTAATCATCGCTATCTATATAGAAATAGTAACGGATCTTTCTTCTTTTAGCCCTCGGATCGAAGGAATCTCGAAAAGAGCGTGCGAGGCCCAACCAAAAAGTTGCAAGACCATGAGAGGTTCAGGATCAAGATGTCATTGAGAGCAGACCGACAGCTCGGTTGTCGCAACCAAATTTGTGGCACAATGCGGAGTAATCGTTAGGGACTTAATCCCGATCACCATTAGAAATTGGAATAGACCTGCTAATGCGGATGAAGAGGAACATGTTTATTTGTCCCTAACCACGCCAAAGATTTCTTGTGGAAGAGGCTCATGGTTAATTTCAAACTACGAAGATAGAGCTGGATCCAAATGCGGAGGATCCAGTTGAGGACGCTTTACAAAGATGGGAGAGCCATGGAGGCTAAGGTCGGGGAGTGGGCTTTGAAGAAGATGGCCCAATGTTTCACCAACTGGAAGAAAAGATTGCACCTTGACTATGTCGTGAAAAGAAGACTCGATTTCAAGAATATTCAGTTTGAGAAGATAAAACCATTCGGGATGAGTTTGTGGAATACAAGAAATCAGAAAAAGCTAAGAAAATGTAAAACGAATAAGGTGAATCTGCTAAGAAGAAGTATCACCATACTATGGGGCAAGGTGGCTCTGTGGTTGGCATTCCTAAGTGGGAGAAACTTGAGCAGGAAGCTGCGTGATAAAAATATCACCCCGTAGATAGACGATTGGGTAGAACGTGCAAGGAATTGGTTTTACGGGCATGGGGGCACGTTGGACTCGAATGGAGGTGTATATATAACATACGACATAAAGAATACCCTTGCCAATCGAGAGGATCGAAAAAGCAGTAAAGGTCATTAAAGATGGGGACTTCATTCCGATAGAGATAATGATGAGCTCACACTCGCCCTTGGAAATAAGGAACATGATGGACGAACACGAGGCACAAGCGGCTCCCAATCATGGAGGACCTGGTTTCAAGAGAGGAAGAAATATCGATAGAAGTCGGAGGAGAAAGGACAGGCTGAAGTTGAAGCACAAAGTCGAAAAGAATGCGTTTAATTGAAGAACGATTAAAGCAATAACAAGATGAAATTAACACACTTAAAGAGCAAAAGTACTACCGGCGCCCATCTCAAGAAGACACCTTGCATTCGATGCCGCCCTATCGAATAATCGAAAAGCAGATGTGGCTTCCACCGAGGTCCCGGTGATGACAATGGCGATGCCGATGATGCACGACGATGGCTCCTATTGGCTACCCAGTGGATGATATCACGAGATGACACCTGCGAGCTACATGTCAAAGTTGTGAACATATCAATGAAGGTGGCGTCGGCTATGCCTTACCAATTGGACCCACACCAACTTACCGCCGTCCCGGGTTCGGAGGGCTACTGTTGTCGGCGTGGATGAAATCATGCCCACCTTTGAGGTTTTGGATCTTCACTACCCCTTTGGTGAAGGGATGTGATTGTCTTGGGTGACGCAAAACGTCACCATTCTATGGCCGAAGGATTGTATTGTGTGAAATCACACGAGGCCATCTTCGCCGCCTCACCCGTCTCGGTGAGGTCGCCGCCATGTGGCCGCCGTCTTCGTCGCCTCACCCGACTCGTCGCCTCACCAATCTCCGTGCAGCCATCGCCACGGAGCCATCGCCTCGGGATAAAAATCGTAAGCGCATCGCCATCGTGCGTAAAGCGATCGCGAAACGTAAACAAGAGCCTCTTCCAAAAGTACCAACGGTTCCTCCCAAGAGAGCTTATGACTGTCTTGAAGGAGGCTGGCGATCGTTGATGCGGAAGCAACGTTTTTAAGCTAAGGAGTGGCCGAAGAGAGCGAGTTCCCAGACCAAAGAAGAAAAAGCCAAAGTTTTGAAAATGCCAAAGAATCTTCATCAACCCGAGCCAAAGTCATCGACTATGAGCGTTCTATTCTCAAGTCACATGCGGCACAAAGAGCCTCAAGAGCAAGATCGATGCAAGCGGAAATCTGTTGCCTAGCTGAGAACAAGCAAAGCAGACTTGCGCCCCTCTCAAGGTGATTTCTCAAACCAATGTGGGTCGAGCAAATATGGGGCAAGAGCAAGATGATCCAGGTAGTTGTTACTGTCTGGAGAAGTCGCTGCTCAAGGTATGAGTATTGCCAGTACTTATCCCTTAGAGTTCTTCCCGTGAGTGAAGTAGCATACCAATACCAAGACGGAAAACCTCTCAAAACGAGGAGGTAAACAATCTTCCAACAAAAATGCGAAGATTGCATAACTGGTACATGCATGCCACAAGGGCCGGGGCTAACTGGATAGTGCCGAGGGTTACAAAAAAGCATCATGGGAAAGATAAGGATGACATGATATCCATTGAATTTGATGAACTATTTCAATTATTCAATCAAGACGCCTTGGACAAATCGATCATGAGTGACTATTGTTTGTAAGTACTAATTCTGTAATTAATTTAGTCTCCATCTATATTATTTTGTTTATTGCATGTATATAATCATACTGTAATATGCAGAATGAAGATTTTCGAATGCAGCAGAGGACAAATCTATGACATTGGCTTCATTGACCCATATTGGGTTCATGAAGCTAATCTCAAAATAAGCCCCCAGGATACGGAGGATAATATAGTACACGCGTTAAGGTTTCAAGAAACCAAAATGGAAATACTATTTCCTTACAACTTCCAGTGAGTGTTATTGTCTTGTATACACTTTCTATTTCGCTTACTCGATGTTAAGTATATAATTGATTAGTTCTGCATTCGCAGGTACCACTATATTCTGTTAATCATTCAACTTGACAAAGGCGTGTACTAGTCATGGACTCGAAACATAAACCCCTTGAGACGTGGAAGGACATGCGATACTTCTCCGGTAATTCTAATCATTACGACACTATATCGGTAACGTTCGTGAATTTTATGATATCAAGTACTTAATACCTTATTTTATTCGTTTTCACGCCGGCAGCTTGGAAACGGTTCACCAATAAGGCTAGGGTGTTTGGAAAGAGGAGCTTACATTTCAACCACTAGATGTAAGCACCACTAGCTATATCCGCGCATCTCTTTGATTCTAGTTTTGATACGCTTATTATCATGCTTGATTATTATTTTGATTGAACTCGCTCTTTCGTAAAGTGCCCGACGCAGGACCGGTAACAATCTATGTGGATACTATGTATGCGAGTTCATCCCAGACGTGCGATGAGAAGGGCAGAAATTTAGAGCAACTCCACGTCGTAAACAATTTCTATAGTTTTTATTACAATCAAATTGTGTTTAGTTTGATATTCATATAGGTGACTCCTTTTTAAATCAGATCGAACGTCTACGTGATCGGTCTTCGCCAAAGGATCGCATACGAGCAATTCAGGAGGAATTGGCGGGATTCTTGGATGCGAAGTCCTAAACACACAAGGGAATACTACTCGGCTGTGTATAGACAATAGGAATTGTAAAATAGCAACTTTCAAGAAATTGGCGGTAGCATCGAATAGCAACTTTTGTATGTAGTGCATGAACTCGATCCGTGTATTGAATGTAATGTTGTCATGATGATCTTGTGTAATATAAGGTTCCTTCGTTGATAAGTGCAAAAACTAAATAAACAATAAAACAACCTAAATGAATTCTCTGCCACGGCACAAAAAGTGGCGAAAATACTGCCGCGGCAACAAAATGCTAAAATAAATTCTCATGCGGCAGAAATGGGCTAAATATCTTGCCAAAGAGGTTATTAACTAATGCTCCACCTCCTCGCTCGATGTCAGCCACGTGCCCCATTTGTCCCGGTTGGTGGGGCAACCGGAACTAATGGTTAGAGCTTTAGTCCCGATTGCCCTGTCCCGGTTGGGCAACCGGGACTAATGGCCCTTACCAACCGGGACGCATGGGCCCTTTTCTACCAGTGGTTAGGTGTCGGGTTGGGGGGCGGGTTGGGTGTTTGCTGCTCCATGTCGCCCTAGATGACTACGGCGCATTGGTAGCGCTCGTAGATTGGTCCGCTGCTGCCGCAGCTTTCGGATCCGGAACCGTAGGTCCCTTCATCTGATGGCGGATTGCACAGATCGGAGTTGCAGCTGCTGGTGTCGTAGAACTCATCTGTTGATGATGATGTGCGTAGCACAGGTTGTGGGGCCCATGAAGCGGGCCTGATTGATGGTAGGGGCACCCGCTCAGGGAGGCGGAGGGTGCCAGTTTGCCCCACCTGGAAGCAGAAGCTCCCGAACAGGATCTCGAGTCCGTCGCCTACGGGCTCGAAGTCCTTCATGGTGGCCGATGAGTGGGCGGTGAAGTCGAAAGCGCCAAAGTGGAGGTGACTCTCCGTCGCCGCGGAGTTGTAGATCGCTCGGTTTGGGACCGTCACGATCGCACAATCAGTGTCCCCAGTTCTCACAGACGGCGCTAATTGACGAGGTTTGATCTCATCAATGCCCATTGTTATGGGCTTGGGTTTTGGAGAAGATGGGGATGCTGGAGATCGCGGAACGGTTAGCAAACAAGCAATACGGGACACGAGGTTTACCCAGTTCGAGCCCCCGAGGAAAACCCTACTCCCGCTTGTCGCTCTTTGATTATGGCGAACCGGTGATTCTGAGGTCTTGAGATGCGATCTGGCGTGAAGGTGCGTATGCGGAAGTATGAGAGAGAGATCTAGGTTGCGCCCTCCTGGCCTTTATATAGACTTAGGCAGGTCCCAGGCACAGATCTAGTCGGTTACAGGTTCTAGGGTATACCCCTTTGAATTTCCTATCTACTCTAGTCTTGCTCTCCAAGGATCCGAAGGAATCATGGGCCTTGGCCACCTGAAAATCCTCATGGGCCGGCGTATATTTGCCGTGGGCCTTCCTTGGTCTGGACCAGGTATGCTGAGATTGTGTACCCGCGGGGTATAACCATGTCACTATATATATTGTTGTATTTCCCAATCAACCTCATATGATCTTTCTGGCTAGTAATTGCATTGTTATGCTGTTGGGGGTATGCTATATGGGTATCCTCATAGCATGTCTCTTATCCGACTAACCCAGGTGGCTCATAGTCGGTAGCATGGCTTCAGCCTCGTGGGCTGACCCGATTAGGTGGATCCAGAAGGGAGGCCCATGCCGGAGAAAGGAAGGCTACGGTGGAGTCACTAGCGTACCCGGAGCCTTGGAGTACAAGATACACAAGACTAGTGATAGACGGTGTAGGACTCTGTAACCTGTCTGGCTAGGACTTTTCCCTATAACCCTAGGACCTGGCGACTATATAAGTCGGGCCTATGGGATCCTTTAGGGCATCGTTTTACACACACCTCGCACATCGAACCTATCTCTGTAACTCGGCGTATTGCCCTTATAGTGATATATAGCAGGAGTAGGATTCTGCCACCGTTGTGGGATCTGAACCTGGGTAAGCTGTGTTACCTCGTACCCGTCAACCGTCCGCCTTACCCCACGTCTCTAAACACGCATTGTGATGACCCCTCCATGGCATACTCGTCGGCAATACCACGACAGTTGGCGCCCACCGTGGGGCAAGAGGCGCTTCAGGATCTTTAGCGGGCGAGGACCAAGATCTTCGCGGGAATCGGCGAAACCATAGCCATCGGTCGCGTTCTCTTTGTCGGTAACGTTCTGATCGTCCCTCCCGACGAGTTCTGGATCCCGGCGAAGACGAACCCTATGCGGTGTTCGATCGTTCCTATCGGAGACATCCACGTCTTCATCGGCGAAACCGACTCGGGCACTAGTCCCCTGGAAGTCGGAGGAGCATCAAGACCCGCACGGACCGCCTACGGGCAGGATACATTCACGGAAGGATCGATGTCGGATCTCTCTTCGGAGTTTGCCGGCAAAGATCGGAAAGCATCAAGACCCGCATGGACCGCCTACGGGCAGGATACGTTCGCGGAAGGATCGATGTCGGATCTCTTCTCGGAGTTTGCCGGCAAAGATCGGAAAAATTCAAGACCCACCCAAATCGCCCCTGTGTAGGATATAAAGGTGGAAGATCACTGCAAGTCCGCCGGCTTTGTCCGTGCGTCTGGACAACAGAGATCCAAGTTCGTCGGCGTGGTTACCATCTTCGATCTGGTGCGCTGCGTTCAGAGAGAGGGCGAAAACCCCCGCGATTACCTGGCCAGGTGGCTCCATATACGAGCCGATCTGGCCCACTACCCCAATGATGATGCTATCTATCACTTTGTGGAAGGACTGGACCATGACACGCTTCTCCGACATTCTCTAAGACGGCAACAGGCGTCAGGACGCCTCACCTTCGAAGGCATGGTGAACACCGTCAACAACTACGCGGAGGCTGAAGCGGCAGCTCAGACGGTGCTTGCGCTCATTGACAGAGTCCCTTCGATTCAGACACCACCACCACCGCCTCCGGCCGCCATCGTCATAGCAGCACCACCACCTCCAGTCATCGTCGAGGCCGTTGCACCTCCACCTCCCGTCATCGAGGAAGTCCTGGCACCCTACGACTTTGTCATTGACGCGCTTTATGCTGATTTCAGTGCAGATTCAGAGGAAATAGACTCTAGTCCAGAAGAGCTAGACTCCGCTATGTAGGAGAGGGAGGAGGAATACTCGCGCGACGAGCAAGCTAATAACACTGTCATGTCTCGAGGGGTGTTCATCACCATTGGGACAGCGATGGATGAAGATCAACCCAGGAAAGCTCCGCCTACGACGCTGGAAAAGGGGAAGGGGCCACTAATTGCTGCTGATGATGATCGCGCAAAGGTCATGCCTCCTCCGCCTAACCCAGTGCAGCAGCCGCAGGAACTCGGCACCGGTCCGAGCAACAATAACACCGCAAACTTACCGCCTCCAGCATCCACATCGGCAGCAGCCCATGTTACTCCAGCTGATAGAGTGATGTACGGCAATCTCCTCGTCGAGCCACTAACCGTTGATCATATCAGGAACGTGACTCAGCTTGACGAGAAGCGCCAGTAGCTGCTGGAGGAGGCGCAAGCCATCACGGAGCAAGGCGCTAAACTAGATCGAGACCTGGTCAACGCACATAAGTCCATAGAGAAAGCTAGAGCAATGGAGGACGAGTACAAGACTCTGCAGCAGCAGCAGAAGGCTAAGAAGGCTCCGGCTCGCGTCATCAACGATCCTGGTGTATGGCGCAACCTAGGATGGGCTCCCTCGAAGCCGGCACAAGCCAAGCCATACATTGATAGTGAAGGCAAGCAAGTGATGCCCACCCCACTCCTTAACCTCGCCGTCGCCAAGACCCTTCTGGAGCAGGATAGATCACCTGAGGCAGTAGAACAGGTCTACGACCTAGTGGCAAAAGCGGCAAAGCAGCAGGAAAAGGCCACCTCCCAGGGGCTTGAGTCTGATCCAGCGCTCTACCGATCTAGCCAGTACAAACCGCCAAGGAACAAATCTCCTCAGGATGTCGGATCACATACGGGTTCATCAGAACGAAGACGGAGGGACGCGCGCAACAGGAAGGATGCTATCCCCATATCCTCCGACCACGGAGAAAAAGCCCGACCTCGCCGCCCATCGCCACCGCCCCGATCCCCCCGACGTCAGGAAGATTACAAGGCTCACAATCGTACGGATATGCCCCCTCCAAAGAAGTGTGGCATCGTCATCCACGACAACGCGACACAGACCCGTCATGATGAAGAGCGTCACCAAGGACACAAGAGCAGGTCGCACCACGACCCTCCGCGTCCGACAAGCAACCATGACAGGCGTGAGGCATCGCAGGAGGGTAACAGCAAGAAGGCTAACCCACCGCCACCTCCGCCTCCGTCACCGCCAAGCAGCCACCATGGCGGAAGAGGCCCGCGTCGTTCACTCAGCCCATACCCTGTTGACAACAAGAAGAAGAACCCGGAGCCATACGATGCATGTTCGCAGATCGATAAGATCCATGAGGCCCGGGAAGGACCATACCTGGGACCACATTGCTTTGGACCTGCAATACGGTCCGGAACTTACCCCAAAGGTTTCCGGATTGACAAGACCATCAAGCCCTATGACGGCACCGCCAAGCCCGCCACATGGTTGCAGGACTATGGCAACGCAGTGGAGATTGCCGGAGGCAACCCCAACGTCGCCGTTAAGTACCTCCCGTTAATGTTGGCAGGTACGGCCCGTCAATGGATCGACGACTTGCCGGAGAAATCTATCTACAACTGGCTGGATATGCAAGAAGCATTCACCAAAAACTTTGAGGGTACATACAAGCGTCCTTGCACTGTGGGCGATCTACAGCGATGAGTGATGAGTGCAAGAGAAAGACGAGACATCTCGCGCCTACCTCTCTTGCTGGCTAGATATGAAGAATTCCTGCGCAGGAGTGCACGCTCAGACCGCTATGGCCACCTTCATTGATGGGTTGGAAAGGGGCACGTTACTCCGACATAAGCTAAAGCGCTTGCAGGACAATCATCAGCTTGACTTGAATCAGATGATTTAGTTAGCTAGTGAGTTCGCAGCTGCCGAAGACGATGCTCGTGGCTCTTTGCCGGCAACGGCCGTTCTAACCCAAGCTCGGAGGAACAGCAGTACAAAGCGGAAAACCGCTCCAGAAGAAAAGCAATCTACCGACATGGTCGCTATGACTTTTGCAGGACGAGGAGAAGGCAGACAGCGTGGCCGAGGAAGGGGAGCAGGCCGCGGACAACAACGAGGAAGTGAAACCAACTCGGCGCCGCTCCGCATTCCCCAAACGTACGAGGAGTACCGCGACATGCCGTGCCTCGTACACCTCGATATCAACGGCAAGGCCACCCATACCAATTGACACTGCAAGTTCGTCAACGACCTCAAGGAAGACCCGGAGTCCGGCTACAAGCGAAGTCGGAAGAACAGACCGCGAGGCAAGGGCAAGGGGAAGAAGAAGGAGGAGGAGTCCAAGGATTCAAGTGACATGGACGAGGACGTTGACCCCAAGCACGCCGCCAAGAGCGACGACAAGGGCAATAACCCCTTCGCAAAGAAGGCCCCAGTCTACCACACTTTCCTTGGCACCCCCACCGTCCGACAACAGAAGACCTCTCTAAGGATCCTGATGGCCACTCTCCCCCCAGTTCCCCAATACCTGCGCTGGTCAGAGGTTCCAATCACTTGGGACAGGACGGACCACCTAGACCTTGTGCCCACAGAGAACTAGTACGCCATGGTCATCAACCCATTGATTGACGGCGTGGAGTTCACCAAGTGCATGGTGGATAGTGGAAGCAGCATCAACATTATGTACCTGGATACACTGCAGAAGATGAACTTGACGGAGGCAAACCTAAGGAGGACCAACACCGTGTTCCATGGCGTAGTTCCTGGTCGGGAGGCTCGGTCCCTTGGGTGCATTACGCTTCAGGTAGCCTTTGGCGACGTTAATAATTACCGCCAAGAGCGCATGACCTTTGAGGTGGTCCCCTTCAAGAGCGTGTACCACGTCATATTCGTCCGCGACATATTCCACACGTTCATGGCCAAGCCATGCTTCTTCTACAACAAACTCAAGATACCCAGACCAAACGACGTCATCACCGTATCCAGAAGCTTTACCAAGGCAAGGGACTGCGAGATCAATGAAGCAGCCATTGCAGAAGCTGTCCTCTACAGCGAAGAATTCAAGGAGATCCAGAGCAAGGTCAATGACTCAGAGATGCCCGCGTCGAAGAAGCAGATCTCCGACTCCGCTCTTGCGTTCAAGGCCGCCATCGAGACCAAGCCGGTGAAACTTGTGGTAGGCGATGCCTCCAAGACCGTCGCCATTGGGACGAACCTGGATCCCAAATAGGAAAGCGCGCTCGTCGAGTTCCTTCGTGAGAATAGGGACATCTTTGCCTGACAACCTGCCGACATGAAAGGTGTACCTAGAGAACTTGCCGAGCACAGCTTAAACATAGATCCAAAATATAAAACAGTGAAACAACCTCTACGACGCTTCGGAGATGAGAAGATACGCGCCATTGGCAAAGAGATAGCTAGGTTATTTAAGGCTGGGTTTATCCGAGAAGTCCTTCACACCCGATGGGTGGCCAATCCTATACTTGTCCCCAAAAAGGGAACCAATGAATTAAGAATGTGCGTTGATTACACCGGCTTGAACAAAGCATGTCCCAAAGATCCGTTTGCTTTGCCTCGCATTGACCAAGTCATTGACTCGAAGGCTGGCTCGGAACTTTTGTGTTTTCTCGATGCATACTCAGGATACCACCAGATCAAGATGAGGAAGTCAGACCAATTGGCCACTTCGTTCACTACCCCATAAGACACGTTTTGCTATGTCACGATGCCCTTCGGGCTGAAAAACGCAGGTGCTACCTACCAGCGGATAATGCAATGTTGCCTTCATGACCAAATTGGTCGGAACGTTCATGCCTATGTGTACGATATCGCGGTGATGTCTAAAAAGTCAAACGACTTAATCTCCGACTTAAAAGAAACCTTTGATAATCTCCGGAAATACAACATGATGCTCAACCCTAAGAAGTGCGTCTTGAGGTTCCGGTAAGAATTGTTGGGCTTCATCGTTTCCCAGCGCGGAATCGAGGTCAACTCGGAGAAAATCAAGGCCATCTTAAACATAAACCGTCCGACATGCCTAAAGGACATTCAACGACTAACAGGTTGTGTTGCAGCAGTTAGTCGGTTCGTCAGCCGACTTGGAGAGAAGGCTTTGCCGCTGTACAAGTTGCTGAAGAAGGCGGACAAATTCACATGGATAGACGAAGAAGATGCAACATTGAAGCAGCTCAAGGAGATTCTTTCCTCAGCGCCCATCCTTGCAGCACCCGAGCCTGGAGAGCCCCTGTTAATTTACATGGCAGCAACCAACCGGGTTATCAGCATCGTCGTCGTGGTAGAGCGGAAAGAACCAGGCTACAAGCACGGAGTTCAACGACCAGTTTACTATGTAAGAGAGGTCTTGACGGAGTCCAAGCAGCGTTACCCGCACTACCAAAAGATAGCTTATGGAGTATTCCTCGCTTCTCGGAAGCTGAGGCATTACTTTCAGGAGCACCCAATCACAGTAGTGAGGAAGACTCCACTGTCCGACATTATCAATAACAGCGATGCTACAGGAAGGGTCGCGAAGTGGGGCATTGAACTCGCCGCCTTCGAGATCACCTACAAGAGACGCGACGCTATCAAGTCACAAGCTTTGGCGGATTTTATTGCAGATTAGACGGAGATGCCAGATGCTACTCCACTGCCAGAACCAGAGTACTGGGTGATGCACTTTGACGGATAAAGTTGCTCAACGACTCGGGGGCCGGTGTACTGCTACAGTCACCAAAAGGAGACAAGTTGCACTATGTTCTGCAGATCCACTTTGAGGCTACAAACAACATGGCGTAGTATGAAGCACTCATTCACGGACTACGTGTAGCCAAGGATATTGGCATCAAGCGCATAGTTTGCTGTGGAGATTCCGACTTGGTTGCCCAACAGGTGGCTGGCACCTGGAATGCGTGGAACCCTATGATGGCGGCATATCGTGATGAAGTGGACGAGATAGCCAAGTGCTTCTTGGGATACGGATCCAAGTACGTGCCTAGGGAGCAAAACGAGGCGGCTGATCTACTGTCTAAGCTTGGATCAGGGCGCAAGAAAATTCTGCCAGGAGTTTTCCTAGAGCATCTACGCACACCATCTATGAAGGGAGCCGACATCGACAATCCGGATAGAGCTAACTCTTTCGTCAACATGGTGACAAATATCCCTACGGCTTGGACAAAACCGTTCATGGAGTATCTCGAACACGGAACTTTGCCCGACGACGAGGTCGAAATACGACAAATAGTACGGCGAGCAAAGGTTTATACCATAATCAATGGGCAACTCTATAAAAGGAGCACTACTGGAGTATACTTAAAGTGCGTTTCCCAGCTAGAAGGTATGGAACTCCTGCGCGAGATCCATCTCGGAGATTGCGGGCATCACGCTGCTCCTCGATCTTTGGTCGCGAAAGCCTTCCGGCAAGGATTCTACTGGCTGACCGCGAAGGCGGACGCCGACAAGCTGGTTGAGACATGCACGGGATGCCAGTATTATGCCCGACAACCACATGTTCCTGCTGAAGAATTGCAAACAATACCAATAACTTGTCCGTTTGCAGTCTGGGGGCTAGACATGGTGGGGCCGTTACAGACGACACCATGTGGATTTACGCATCTGCTTTTAGCAGTTGACAAATTCACCAAATGGATAGAAGCTAAACCCATTAGAAAGCTTGATGGGGCAACTGCCCTCAGGTTTGTCCGGGATCTAGTGGTGAGATTTGGTCTCCCACATAGCAACATCACCGACAACGGCAGCAACTTGTCACTCGGAGAAGTGGAGGCCTATTGCTGTGACAAAGGCATCCGACTTGACCTTGCATCTGTGGCACACCCACAATCCAATGGTCAGGTTGAGCGAGCCAATGGATTAATTCTGCAGGGAATCAAGCCACGTCTTGAGGCGCCGCTACATAGAGCAGCTGGAGCCTGGGCGGAAGAATTGCCATCTATGCTGTGGAGTTTATGAACCACACCCACCAGATCCACCGGCTACACCCCTTACTTCATGGTATATGGAGCAGAAGCCATCCTACCTTCTGACATCCTCCACGATGCACCAAGAGTTGCCGCCTACGACGAATATGACGCTGAAGAATCCAGACGCCTAGATGTGGACCTTCTCGAGGAGGAGCGCGTTTTGGCATGCCAAAGATCCGCCATCTACCAGCAGAAGCTACACAACTACCATAGTCGCCACGTTCGGCATCACTCGTTTAAAGAGGGGGATTTGGTGCTCCGACTTAAGCAGAAGAAGTCACACAAATTATCCCTGCCATGGGAAGGACCGTTCATCATAAGGAAGGCGCTGCTCAATGGGTCTTACTACCTTGTTGACAATCGCGAACTCAAGGATAGACCCAGCGAGGATCATAAGCGTAAGCGACGTGACCCGGATGATGACTACCCGGAGCTTGATCGGCCATGGAACATAGCACAGCTACGTCCTTTCTACACTTAGTATTTTTTATCTGATCGTGTACCTCTTATATGATCAATGAAATAAAGCTCTTTGGTTCACTCATATTGCTGAGTCTTTTACCTCCTTTAGTGTTCATTTTTGGATCATATAAAACCTTTATGCACAAGTCTTGCGATTGCACTTGTGAAAATTCTGCCTACGGGCGTTAGCTTAAGTTTTCTGGTCTACACATTCTTTGTCGTTTTATGTGGATTCTGGAGTAGTGACTTTTAGCACTTATTGTCGGCGATTTTGTGCTCAGGTTATTGACGGTGCCATTGGGCATCATCACCTAAGCACATGGTTTCGACAACGAGTCTTCCGACTCACGAAAAGTCAAGCATAAGAACCAGATTAATGGATAAGCCAGCACTTGCTTAAAAAATATATACATGCTGAAACTTAAATTCTTAAGTAGCAGGATACGACAACCATTGTTTTCCGCCTTAAGATTACATCAACAAGTTTTTTCCCGCGCACACTCCAGAGGCGAAACAGAAATTACAAAGTGTTTTTCATTCTTTGGGCACAGGAGACTTGGAGGCCGCATCATCGCCAGCCGGAGAATCACCCTCGACGTCGGCGCTGTGATGAGACTCGGAGGAGTCCTGGTTGACGTTGTCGATAAAGTTCCTGGGCACGAAGACGTCAACGTCCACCAACTCGGCAACCCTGGTGTCATAACCCACGAGTGATGGCATGATGGCTTCGTGATCAATCTCCTTACCGTCATCATCCATGTCGGGGATACCAGATGTCACCGTGTCGATGTTGGCATCTTCATAGTGAGCCTTCACCATAGACAGCGCCATCCTTGCGCCAGCCCATGCGTAGGAAGCTTTCTAGATCGCGACACGCTCGGGGGCTCGGCGCAGAATCTCCGAGTACTTCATCACGGAGTCCGAGGCCTTGATATAAATATGGAGGGGCTTGGCAATCTCCTTGGCTTTGGCGATGGCGGTATTGATGAATTTGCCGGCAAGAATCATGCATTCCTTGTCCGAAGGAGGCGAGCGGGTTAAACCCATGGGCGCTGAAAATTCCGACAAGGATCGCATGAGTTCAAAAAATTCTAAGTATCCAGACTACAAAACTACAAGGCGGAGGACACTTACTGAAGATGCTGGCCTTAGCCTGCCAGATGGTGTCCGCCAAGGATTCCTTCTCTTGTTGGAGGAGCTTAAACGCTTCGTTATGGAGAAGGTTTTGCTCATCATCAGCTTGCTTCTGATCCTATAGGATCGCAAGCTCCTCCTTAGAGCGATTGATCTCCACGGAGGCGGAGTCCTGCAGGGCTTTCATGGAATCCTCGTGCATCTTCAGCATTTCTTCCCTCTCCTTCTTAAGGATCTTGTTCTCGCTGTCCAGCTGCTGGATGTGCTTGGACTGCTCGACAATATCCTTGGACTTGGCAACATGCTCTGCAAGTCGGAGAAAACAAAGTACACATTGAGTACTCGGAGATTATGGGCACACAAGTAAGACGGAAATGCGCAAAAAGAAAATAGACTCTTGTTTTTGATGACCTGTTCCTTCAAGATGGCAGTTTGACCCTTTTCGGCTTCAAGATCTGCGCGCATCTTCTGATACTTGTCATTGGCCATGCCCCTCTGAGCATTCTCGTTCTGTGGAAGCAAATACAAAGTTAAGTCGCTGTTTGGTCTGCTTGGAGCCCCTAGTCGGAGATTCTCCATCTAGGTGCTCGGGGGCTACAGCGAGAGTTTTTAAACCTATCAATATGCTTAGCTTTTCTTTAAAGCATCTAGTCGGAGCTCATTCAGTTTTCGATTAGAAGCTTGGGGGCTACAGTATAAAGTTTTTAGCTCGGAAAATGCTTAGCTTTTCTTTAAGCATCTAGTCGGAACTAATTCAGTTACAACTAGAGGCTTGGGGGCTACAACACTAAAAATTATGAACACTGTGTATGCTACTCTTAAAGCATCTAGTCGGAATAATTTCTTCCATCTAAATGCTTGGGGGCTACAGTGAGAGTTTTTTCTAACTTAGTCACTCTTAGAGCATATAGATGCAAAACCTATGGTTTTCCGTCTACATCCTCGGGGGCTACAGCGGTATACTCATACGAAATGCAAAAGGTAAAGTAAAAACTTACAAGTGCGATGATCTTGAGGTTTGTAGCGCTCTCGTCCAGCAGCTTGCCAAAGGAAATGTTGTTTCCTTGCAAGATGTCTGCTTGTCGGAGTAGCTCCTCAAGACCGCACGTCGGAGATGACGGCACTCCTCCAGGAACCATAGTTGTGTTACTCGGCATGAGCGTCGGGTAAACAATCTTCGGGAACTCGAAGGGTTTCTGGGGAGCAGAGGCGCCGCCTTCGGCAGAGGTACCAGCTCCCACCACCGCTTTGCCGCTACCGATGGCATCCTTAGCTGGAGCTTCAGCCATTTGAAGAGCGGCGCTCTCCTGCGTCGCCTGCTCGCCGACAACATCTAGTTCGGTAGAGGCGCCAGAGTCCACTTCCATGGCGGAAGGGCCTGGTGCCTCCTGGACTTGGGAGCTTGTCGGAGCGGAGGAGGGCTTGACGGCAGGAGTGGCAGGGGCGATGGCGGGGGAGGAGTCGTGATGCATCATATCTTTGATATTTCTAGAAGCCCCAAGAGTCTTGGAGGACTTCTTGAGGCTGGTTGTGGCTTTCTTCCTGAAACATGCAAAGTGTATAAGTACAGGAACAAGACAGATAAATAAGACAATGTCGGAGAATGAGAAGCTTACACTAGGGGGGCGCTTTGGCAAACATCCCGGTGGCTTTCTTCTTTTCCGCCTCCAGGGCGGCAATACTCTTTTGGGCTCCACCTCTCTTTTTCTTCTTGCCTCCGTCGGCAGCGTCAGAGGTGGAGCCCTTCCGCTTTCGCGCCAACAGGGCATCATCGTCGGACACAACCGTGACTTCCTTCATCTTGGGAGCGTAGATTTGGGCAGCTAGGTTATCCTCATCTAGATCGCTAAGCTGTTAAGTAAGAAATCACCGTGCTAGATAAGATGGCTATGGTAAGACGGAGAAACTGGAGCAATGTCATACACGGAAAATAAATACCTACCTTTGGGCACTTGCCGTCTATGTACATGTCGCAGGTGATGGTGAAGCCACGCTTCTTATCCTTCACCTTGACGATGTCCTTCAGACGGAGCTTGACGGAGTCGCTCGAGAAGTTATCCACGGAGATCCGAAGGGAATCTTTTCGATCGCCCGTGTACTCGTGCATGAACTTCACGCGGTGCTGCAGGGGTTGGATTCGCCTGATGAACCAGCACATGGCTAGGTCCAAGCTGGTCGAACCCGCCTCTACGAACCACTCGATCCGCCTTATGGCGCGAGAAGCGTTGAGGTCGGAGGGAAGGGAGGCATGGGATATCCATGTGGAAACTTCGGCGGCAGCTCCATCCACGAAGTCCGGGTACGTCACTTCTCGGCCGGCCAAAGGTATGTCGGGGCCGTAAATGCGTCACGCCGATTTTGACGACTCGTGGCCGACGATGTCGGGGAACCGCCGGCCAGGTCGGATCTTGAATCTTATGGTGCCGCAGTTCCTACGCTCCTCCCTACTATGTCCGGCTTCACGTTTGACGGTGAAGAAGTACACGAACAAGTCTAACCTAGGCTTAATCCCTAGGTAACCCTCACAAAGTGAGGCGAAGTTGCTAAGCACTAAGATACTATTGGGGGAGAGGTTGAGGGGTTGGACTTTGAAGTGGTTCAAGACGGATAGAAAGAAGTGGGAGATGGGCAGAGAAACGCCGCATGCCAGCTGGGCCTTGATGTACACCTTTTCTCCGACTTGGGGAGAAGGTGTCACCTTGCCGGCCGGCGCTGCCCGCCAAGCAAGCCCCTCTGTCGCGGGGAGGTAGCCTTCGGCGACCATCTCTTGGATATCGCGGTCGGTGATGTCCGAGCCGCGCCAGTCGCCTTTGTGCGAGTCTGGCTCCTCTTCCAGAGGATCCAGCGCCGCCAGATTGTGGTCACCGCCGGTGGTTTCAATCACCGCCGACGCGGGGATGACCAGGCCCTCAGGGGGCACGACGGCAATGAGCTTCGCCCGGCCAGTGGCGCTCGACGCCGCCATCGAAGGAGAGCTGCTGGCCATGGGGTCTGGAAGGATGCACGGCGACAGAGGAGGCTAGGGTTTTCGAGGTTTTCCGCGGAGAGCTCGAGGAGGCGTGCGGCTGGAGGAAGAAGATGATGACGCGAGAGAATGGGGTGAAAAAGTGGCAAGTGTCCCATAGTTACTATTTATCTTACTCTGCATCAAGATTCGTGTAGCTAATCGGACGGTTGCCGCGTAGACGACATGTTCGTGAACGTGCGCGTTAATTTCTCCACGTCTCCAACCGCCGCCGCCAACGGTTCGTATCGCTCGCACAGGAAAATTGGATATGATTGCGTTCTCTGCATGTGTGAGTTACGAGGCGTCGCTGACCTACAGCCTACATCGTCATAACTGACATGGTAGATGAGCCGTCCCATCGAAGATTCCGGCATGGACGAATTTAATCCGATAACGGAAGCGTACGATAGAAGATTCAGCATTTCTCCGACTTACTCATAGAAGACAGAGAAACCTTTGCAGGGTTCTTTGGGAGGACTACAAGATATTGCTTGATGAATTGCCGACATCCATCTAGACGGAGCATTTCACGTGAAGAGGCAAGACGGCGCAAGATCTCGGAGTTCTCCGGGGGCTACTGTTGGGGGTATGCTATATGAGTATCCTCATAGAATGTCTCTTATCCGACTAACCCGGGTGGCCCATAGTTGGTAGCATGGCCTGGCTTCTGGCGGCCCGATTAGGTGGATCGGAAGGAGGCCCATCTTGGGATAAAGGAAGGCTACGGTGGAGTCACCCGGCGTGCGAGCCTTGGAGTACAAGATACACAAGACTAGTGATAAACGGTGTAGGACTCTGTAACCTGTCCGGCTACGACTTTTCCCTGTAACCCTAGGACCTGGCGACTATATAAGTCGGGCCTATGGGAGCCTTTAGGGCATTGTTTTACACACACCTCGCACAGCGAACCTATCTCTGTAACTCGGCGTATTGCCCTTATAGTGATTTATAGCAGGAGTAGGATTCCGCCACCGTTGTGGGATATGAACCTGGGTAAGCTATGTTACCTCGTACCCGTCAACCGTCCGCCTTACCCCACGTCTCTAAACACGCACTGCGAGGATCCCTCCATGGCGTACTCGTCGGCAATACCACGACATATGCCTTGTTCAGTTCATGTCAATTGCCCCGCTGTAATTTGTTTACCTTTCATGCCATGTTGTTTATTTAAGGAGAGCACCTCTAGTGAGCTATGGACCTCGGTACAATCTTTACCATTGATACATCTTCCACTGTTACCTATTTACTTGCTGCAAACCATTACCTTCCACACCATACGTTTAAACCCTTTTTACAAAAAACCGATGAGCTTGACAACCTCACTGATTCGTTGGGGCAAAGTCTTGAGTTTGTGTTGTGCAGGTCTCCGCGTTGCTAGCAACACCTGTGTGATGTTTCCTTCCTCCTACTGGTTCGATAACCTTAGTTTCTTACTGAAGGAAACTTGCTACTGTGCTGCTTCATAACTTGCTCTTGGATTTTCCAACAAAGCATTCCACGACAAGTACTGGGCGGCATCAAGCTATTTTCTGGCACCGTTGCCAGGGAGGCTAAGGATGTCTTCACAAGGGGAGTCCTTCACTTCCTTTCTCTTTACTTTGTTTTTAGTTTGCTTTGTTTCCTTTGCTTGTTTTTGTTTGCCTCTTTCCAAAAAAAAAAGTCTAGTTTGGTTTGCTTGCCTTATTCAAAAACACAAAAAAATTAGTTCCTACTCTAGTTGGTGGTATGTTATTGCCTTGCTTGGTCATGCTTTCTATCAATGGATGGTTTCGTTGAAACTAGTTCTTATTGGCAAGGTGGGTTCACGGAGGAACAAAAGTATTATTATAAGGAACATCGTTTATCACAAAAAGGGAAAGACCTATGGGAACAAATTGATAAGTTGAATACTATTGCTAGAGACGTGTGCTCTATTTATAATGTAACTTATTGCTTTGATAAAGCTTGCTCCTGCAAGAGGTATAAACACCTACCCTTTCAATGTGAGTATAATGATAATGTTACCATATCTTCTTATGTTAAAGGAAATTATGACTTTTATGATGTGGACCAAATTGAAGAGTTTATTGCCTTCAAGGGTGCATTTGAACTTGCCAGCTTGCTTGAAAATACTGATGATGCACCTTATCAACATGAGGTTTATGAGATACTTAAATTTTGCTTTGACAATTAAAAGGAAGCAAATGTCTATATTCTTGAATATTTTAATAGGTGCTTTACACAACTGTAAGAGACTAATGCCTTGCAGGAGCCTATGGAAGAAGAAATTGTTGAAACTGGAAGCTCATTAGATAAAAAAGAGGAGGAGAGTGATGAATAAAAGGAGGAAGAATGGATCTACCCATGTCTTCCTTCTAATGAGAGTAACTCTTTACCCCTTATATTATTTGATTATACCCCATGCTTACCAAAGGAGGATGAATGTTATGTTCCTGTGGATCCTTTTGAAATATCTACTTTGGGTAAAACCTGTGAAGATTTTAATCCCACTATTTGAGCTTGATAGAAATTATGTGTTTGTAGATCATGGAAAGCATGCTTTATGTGATAGCTATATTGTTGAGTTTATTCATGATGCTACTGAAAATTATTATGAGAGATAAAAGTATGGTTGTAGAAATTTTCATGGTACTGAAACACCTCTCTTTGTGCTGAAAGTTTTGAAATTACTCTTGTTTTATCTTCCTATGCTTGCCACTTTGTTCTTTGTGAATTTATTTGTGTACAAGATTCCGATGCATAGGAAGAGGGTTAGGCTTAAATGTGTTTTGAATTTTCTTGTTGATGCTCTCTTTGACTTCAATTCATATTTCTTATGTGAGCATCTTCTCAAACTATCGTGCCTAACTTAAAGGCGTTAAAGAAAAGTACTTGTTGGGAGATAACCCAAGAGTTTCCTTGAGTCTTGGAAGTTATTATTTCTGTAATGACCTCTCCTTATCCTTTTTGTTTGCTTTTTTTTGCCAAGAATGACTTCTAATGAGAGGGAAGTAAGATTTGGGGAGTTGCTGCCCCGAAACAGATTTCTGTCCTCCACCAAAAAATTTTGTGAGGAGGCTCTGTAACTCGTATTGAGATAAAAAAATTACGAGTAAATCCCCTAGTATGTTAGATAACATTAGTTAGTTCAACACTTTTTTATTTGAGCAACAGAAGATGTTCGAAAAAATCGTTTCTACCTGCTGGTCTGTTTTGACAGATTTTCTGCCATTATTTGCGTTTGCTTCTTATTGATTCCTTTTTGAGTTCTCTTCGGGTAAATTGAGCTTTTTGAAGGAGTTATTATAGTAGCTTGTGTTTTTAGTGAAAAGCCTTGCTGTTTCAAAGCTTTGCCATAGGCCTAATATCTTTTGAATAAGCTAATGTTGCTAATGAAGATTGTGTGAAGTTTTGTATGAAGGAAAATTTTCAGGTGTAGAGAGAGAATGATGCAATGAGATGAAGAATGGACAAAAGCTCAAGATTGGGGATGCCACCATGGTGTCACCCCAAGAAATATCCAAGAGGTACAAGCGTTAAAGCCTGGAGATGCCCAAGGCATCCCCTTCTTCATCAATAAAAGCTCAGGTCTGTCTAGACACTTCATTTTTATTGTTTCATGCATAGTTGTGTTGTTCTTGGAGCGTCTTAGTTTTTGTTTGCTTTGCTTAGTTTGCTTGAATAAAGTAGTTTGGACCCCTCGTCCTCGCTTTGTTGTTTTGCAAATAAGTTTGCTTGGTGTTTGGAAAGGAGTAGTAAGTTCTTGCTTGAAGTGCAAGAGGAGCTTGCATTGACTGTGACTTAGACTTTAGCATGACATGCTAGGTGTTGTTTTAGCATTATGCTTAGTGATTATTGCTGTAGCATGTCTTGTTCCAAACAATTGGGATTGCTTAGTGCGCCTTGAAGAAATTATGCGTTGTTTTAGCATGCAAAAGCATAGTATTGTGGTATTCTCCTTTGATGTTTTGCTTGGGTTGACTTGGAACATGCTCACACCATGTTATGACTATTACAAGTCACAGTTAGCCTATATGATCATTTAGTCCTTGACTTGTAGTACCACTCTTTGCTTTGATTAGTTTGCTTTGTTGCACTGCATGATTTTGGCCATTATTGCTCTCTTAGTTGGTTGCTCCTAGTCTTTTGCTAGCCTCCACTTGTATGAGTAAGTTCTACTCATGCCTCCAACTCGCAAGAAACCAAGTTATTCCAAAGTGTCCACTATAAATTCCTATGCATGGTGTGTTACACCATTCCAAGTATATTCTTGTCTTCATCTATCTTCCAATTAAAAACTATTTTGTTATGTGAAAACTTACTGATTAAAGCCCTCACGAACTTGATGGCACACTTTATTCTTTGACCCTAATAAACTTGAACCATTGTGACAACTTTGTTGTATATTCTTGCACTTATAAGTTGGAATTAGCAGAACCGTGCTGTCACGGGGAACGTTTTCAACATTGCACTTGTACCTTGTTGTACTCAGTTGATATCATGCTCTTTTGTCTATGGATGTCACCGGTGTGAAATAAAGAGGAAACTTGTTAGTCCATGGAGTTTGTATCCTGTGCTAGAGAAACGCCTGGGCCGCTAGCCTAAGCCATGCCTAATTATGGTGGAAACTTGCAGCATCACTATAGTGACATCTATGAAGCATTCTTCTTAAAAGAAAAGAGAGACGCATTGAGAAAAGAGGAAAGAGAGAAAAAAGCACCATATTCCCATGGTACATAAGAAGAATTGCTGAGATGATCATTGTCTGCTTGCCTTGTCATTTTGGTCATGGGAAAGCTCCTGTACCATGTGCAAGGGGTACCCCGTTGGTGGTTCTCAATGATGTGCAAATACTTATAGTGAAAAGAACTTACCTGGACCCAAAGTTGAGTATGCATGAGGCATGGCCCTCGTATTCAAGGGGCATGAGATTGCCAACTTATACTTCATCAAGCATATACTCCAGCTTTGCCACTTTAACCGTAATCACTTCAAGATGCTAATGATAGGGGCAATGAGGGCTGAAATCTAACAAGTACCATAATTTTTGGAAGCTCTTTTTGAAACTTGTAATCCCTGCTTCCTTAACAAAAAAGGCCCTTCTTTCACCATTATTGAGTCTCCACCTTCTACCTTTAGGCACCATTAAGAGAGCATAGTTGTCATTCTGTGTGTAGTGTTCCAAAGCTTATTAATTGATGCATATTGTGTTATTACTTGCTCTTGTGCTACTTGTTTCTAGTCACCCTTGTGAACTTTGAAGGTGTCCTATGCATCTATTTGCTACTCTATGAGGGACAAGCTGATTGCCACTATGCTATGTTTTCTCTATGTGAAACAAATAAACGTTTTTCAATGCATGTTATTCATGATCTTTGTTTGTAGCTTGTCATGTTGCATGCATAGTTACTATGTCCTATTGTTAGAAATCCATATTTCATGCACATGTTTAGAGTTCTTTGATCCCAGCTTTCAATGCTTGCAAATGGTTGGATCTTTATTGTGAGGGTGCATGTCACCTAAAAAATCATTCTGTTTATCACTTACCTACTCAAGGACAAGCAGGAGTTAAGCTTGGGGATGCTGATACATTGGAAACGTATCTATAATTTTTGATGCTCCATGCTTGTTTATTATCTTATCACATCCCAAAATTTTCCAAATTTTGAAATGTGAAAAATAAATAAACAAAATAAAACTTTGTTGAAATTCAGGGTGAGAAGAAACTTTTTGAATCCAATTGGAAACTTTCAAAACCTATTTGGATCAAATAAATCTCAAAGGGATTTAAAAAGATAAACAATTAATAAAGAAAGTTTTGATAGTTGGAATTACTAATTTAGATCTTTTAATGAAAAGATTTGTTTTTCAAAAGCAAAAGGTAGAATTATAAATAAAGATTATTTCTTAAATCCAAATAAAAATCTTGGCCAAGCTTTTGAAATAAAACATTCCTATTTGGTAAAAAGAGTAAAGGTTTAATTAAATAAAATAATGAGGATTTAATATCCAATTTTATTTAAGTAAAGGCTTTTCCCATTTTAAATAAACACTAAAACTTATTAATTTATTTTAAATAAGTTTTCCAAGTGTTTTATTTATTCATATAAAACTTACTGAATTGATTTTTGGTTTTATTTAGATTTCAAATGGAGATATTAATAAATCAAATCCTATTTGAATTAATAACTAAGGACTATTTTATTTAATTATTAATTAGATCCTAAAAGAATAAAAGTATTATTTTATTTTGGACTTTGGTTTGTGTTGTTAAACATAACTAAAAATTATACAAACTTTGGCAAAGGTTTGAATTTATTTGTTGTTTGAATTGTGTGTTCAAAAATCAAAACAGAAAATCAAATGGAAAACGAAAAAGACAATCAGTATAAAAAAATGAATCAAACCTGACCCAACTCAGTAGGCCCAACAGCCTAGCAACGCAGCCCACCAGCTCACCCCACTGCGAATCGATTTTCACTTGAACTCACACCCGCAGAGTCGCAGACAAATGGACCCCACTCCCTCTCCCTCTCCCTCACAGACAGCACGGCCCCACTGCCTCGTCATCGTCATCACCACCTCGCCGACCGTTTTCCCCTTTGCTCAACGGCGTTCTGCCGCGATTAAATTTCTTTGATTACGCGTTGATGGCCGGAGTAAACCCGCCAGTAACTACGCCTGCATAAAACGCCCCTGTCCCCTCTCTCTTTTCCCCCAAACTGCGCCACCCCTCTGCCCCTAGGCTGCTCCGATTTTGAGCTCAACCACCGCCGTCTCCTACGAGCTACGCGAGCAATTTCGGCCACAATCCGCCACCTCTCGCCTCCTACTGCACACGAGTTTGTTCTCCACCCCCAGGCGCATCTGCAAGGTACATCGAACTTCGCCATGAGTGCCCTGACCTCGGCGACATCATCTGGCGTCCGCCGTCCGTGGCGCTTCCGTGAAGTATTACCGTAAGCAGCCGTCCTCCCCTATCCTTCCCGATGACACTCCTGCATTAGCCACACTCGCCCGCGTCTAACCACGCTTTTGTTTTGCCTTGGGGTGAACTGCAGCGTCGCCCTCGACGACCTCCAGAGCCGCCTGACGCCGCCACCAACTCCGGTGAGCGATTCCTCCTGTCCCCATGCGCCCCTTGCCTCCTCGCGACCACGTCGAGCATCGCCACGATCCCCTGAGCACGGTGAGCTGTTTTTCCCTCTTCCTTGCTTCCTGTATCGTCGGCAAGCTCGCCGCCAGAGCGTGCGCCGCCCAACCATGGTCAGAGGAGCTGTGTTCGTTAGATGATGATCCTGTGGCTGAGATTAGAACTAGATGAAGAGGTACGAGTTGATCAGCGTTGTTCGTTTTATGTTAGATCCTGTGGTCCAGAGAGGCCGATCTGCACGAAGCGGTACCGACCAATAGTATCACGCTGCGTGGCACTAGTTCGATTTAAAACAGAATTTTGAATCAGATTGTTATGCAAACTTGTAAAATTCATAACTTTAAATCTACACGTCCAAATTTTACAAATTTTATATCAATGGAATCGGTAGAACATGTACTTTGCAACCATACATTTTGTTTAATGAATTGCTTCTGGAAAATTTGTTGAATTTGCAGAAACATGTGTAGGCTTATTTGGAATATAAAAATTGTTCTAAATAAAATTTTAATGTGAAATCTTTGCAAAATGGTTTTTTGTGAACCCACTGACCCTAGGAACCAACTTATGGATTTAAAAGTGAATTTTGTGAAGTTTAGGAATAAATACTTGAATTAGCTCATTTCTAGTCAAATAAAAATATTGATTTTGATATGGAAATGATTTTTGAGTGAAACCTGTGGAAATGTTTTTATTCAAACCTTCTGACCCTAAACACCAAGTTTTGTGAATTAACAACTTATTTGATGAACAATACAAAATTATTGCTTTGATAAAAGCATTTTCAAACACATAAAATAAAGAATTGGTTTAGAAATGGTTTATAGATAAAACCTTTTGCAAATGGTTTTACCACTTTAGTAAAAGGACCACTTTGAACTTTATAATGTTTAGAGCCTAGTAGAAACCACCTTTGCAAATAAAACTATCTTTTGCATGCTTGCATGCATGACTTTGTTTCTATTATTTTATGTGTGACGAATTGTTGAATATTGGTTGGAATGCTAGTTGAATCTATGTTTGTTTGATTGATTTGTAGTGAAGTTAGAAGAGTGTGATATTAGCAAGATCAAGAAGTGAACCAACATTCTCTACCAAAAAGGCAAGTGACACTATCATCCAAGTCCTACTATTTTCATTATACTTAGTGGATTTTTGAAACATGCATGAAAAGGATTTCTATACTTTATGCTATGCTAAATCCTAATAGGATGCCCTTATATATTCCTTAGTGAAAACAATGTAGTTGAGTATGCTTAGCCCAGCTATATATTGGGATGGGATACATGTTATGATTATATGAAGTATTGAAAAGACTTATGTTTTATATAATAAAACAAGTACTCAATGAACCACCTGGGTGGACAAGGATACTCAAGCTTTTGGAAAAGGTGGCAACAAAAGGAACCATGTTTATATGGCAATCTCTTTTTGTTGTGCACTAGAAGAAAACCACCCAGGGACTTAGATATTGAACATGTTTCTCGTATAGTGGCTTCCGTGTACAGCCACATGCTAAATGGGCTTTGGCTTAGTCAACTACATAGTGGAAGACCCATGCATTGGCATCTTCAGGTTAACTAGATTTGTGCTAGGGAACTTGAAACCCTACATTGGTGCCTGGAAGACAAGCTAGCATTGTGTATTGGGAGGACTCCTATGGAAAGACTTTGTCACATTCTCAATCTGCCAGTACTCCATCTTGGTGAGTACTTATCCAGTGACCCTTTGGTGGCATCAAGATGAGATTGTGTCATGTGGGTAAAGTGTACAACTTCTGCAGAAGATCAAAATTCTAAGTACTTAGCCGTGTCCCCGGTTATGGACAACACTGAGCAACTAAGGCCTGAAGCTATGGAAGATCTAGACATTCCAATTTCTCAAAGTTAAAAACTTGAGGGTGACAACAAGGGATTAGAAGCACTTGGAGTTTTCCAAGAAGTTCAAAAGATTTGACAAAGATCAAAAACTATTTTGAAAAGATAGGATAAAACTATATTGCTTTCTGCAAATGAGCCTAAACCCTACTTAGCCAAATATGCATGTAAATGATAGGATCCACATATTTCTACATAGTAGTGAAACTTGCCAATACAATTCAAATGTATTGACCCTTGTGGCTGCAACTTATTATGTTGCAGGTTTGTTTGATGTTAGTGAAGTTTGTTGAATAGGATTACAAGTCTACAACCAACATGACTGCCTGTGGCACTTTGAAGATGAAGGACCCCATGCTTATAGATTTTATGATGCAATGTAATGTGATAGCCAAATGATCTATGTAAGATGTAATGAATTATTTTATTCCTGGTTATAAACTTGTATTATAACCTTTGTTTCTTGATATTACATCTTAACTGTGGATGCTAGCTATTGATCCAGGGACTAGCATTGTAAACACATGGATCTCTACCTTATTAAAGGTTGGGAACCTTACATATCTACTTTGCTTTGCTTGTCTACACTTTGAGGTGCTTTTTACATGTTTTCTGGTACTAACCTATTAACAAGTTGCAATAGTGCCAGATGCCTGTTTTCTGCTATTTTTGGTTTCAGAAAAGTTAGTAAAGAAATATTCTCGGAATTGGACGGGACAAATGTCAAATTCAATTACTTTCCGTGGGGTACAAGAAGTCCAGAGGAGAGCCGGAGGGGCCAGCCAGGGGGGACAGACCCACCCTAGGCGCGGGGGCAGGTGGGCCCGCGCCTGGCTAGGGTTTGGTGGCCATGGCCGCCTCCCGGTATCGCCCCTTCGCCTATAAGAAGCCCCCGATGTAGAAACCCGGAGGACCAGATCAAAAATCCACGAAACCGTCTGTAGCCGCCGCCTCCATCGTCCCTAGATCGGGGGGGGGGGGGGGGGCTGAAGCTCTTCCCGGCACCCTGCCGGAGGGGAGATCATCCTAGAGGCCTTCTCTCCGGTATGATTTGTGAGTAGTTCCACCTTAGACTATGGGTCCATGTAGTAGCTAGATGGTTGTATCTCCTCCTTTGTGCTTTCATGTATAGATCTTGTGAGCTCCGTTCATGATCAAGATCTAATCTATTTATAATCATGCATGTTGTGTTTGCGGGGATCCGATGGATATTGAGATTATTATGTTGGTTTGATTAATGGTTTTATCTTTATGATTCTATCATGTCTGTGTTGTTTGTGATCTTGCATGCTCTCCGTTGTTAGTAGCTATCTTGGCCAAGTAGTTGCTAGTGACTCCAAGAGGGGGTATTTATGCTCGATAGTGGGTTCATGCCTCTAGTTTTCAAGGGAAGTGAAAGAAATCTCTTCGGTTGTAGATGTGTTGTTGCTACTAGGGAGAAAACAACGGTCTCTTGTTCATGGAACATGTGGACTGTTTACCTTACACACTCTGCTTAAAGCAGTTGTCTGTTTCTTGCAACTTAATACTGGAGGGGGTTCGGATGATAACCTGAAGGTGGACTTCTAGTCATAGAGGTAGCTGGATGGCGGTCTATGTATATTGTTGTATTGCCCAATCAACCTCATAGGATCTTTTTGGCTAGTAATTGCATTGTTATGTCTTGCTCAGTTCCTGTCAATTGCCCCGCTGTAATTTGTTTACCCTTCATGCCATGTTGTTTATTTAAGGAGAGCACCTCTAGTGAACTATGGACCCCGGTCCAATCTTTACCATTGACACATCTTCCACTGTTACCTATTTACTTGCTGCAAACCATTACCTTCCACACCATACGTTTAATCCTTTGTTACAACAAACCGGTGAGCTTGACAACCTCACTGATTCGTTGGGGCAAAGTCTTGAGTTTGTGTTATGCAGGTCTCCGCGTTGCTAGCAATACCCGTGTGACGTTTCCTTCCTCCTACTAGTTCGATAACCTCAGTTTCTTACTAAGGGAAACTTTCTATTGTGTTGCTTCATACCTTGGTATTGTGGTTTCCAACGAAGCGTTCCACGACAAGTACTGGGCGCCATCAATGGCTGGGAGTTGAATAATTCTTATCTTTCTCCGTTGGGCTCTACGGTCATCATCATTAGTTATCCCGTGGTAGAGCTCCAACAAATCAGCGGGTTGAGCTGGAATCTTCTTTGCCGACCCAGTTGTACCAAGTCCTAGGGCCTCACAAAATTTCTTCAATGTCATGGTGTAAGGCCTGCCATAAATTTTGAAAGACACATCTGGCTTGAACAAGCTGTTAGTAAAAGAAAAGCTCTCCACAAATGTTTTAGTGAGCGTTGCATATTGCATGCTCTCATCCTGTATATAGCTTGTTAGTCCAACCCTCCGAACCAAGGTTATAAAATCATCTAGAATCCCAGCATCCCACAAAAAGGTTAGGCAAGGAAAGGTGGAAGGGTGAGCATACCCCTCATCTCCCTCGTCGCCAAATCGTGGTGTAATGAGATCCTCATTGTATGAGGGCCTAGCTCGGGAGGATGATCTTGAAGGCCTTGCCCTTCTAGGTGCATCACTCTCAAATATTTCACCAAATGTGTGGTTGTCCATGACCTCTTTTTTAATGAAATTTTTAGACAAACATCAAACCAAGTGATTTCCAAGTTGATAAATGATGAGAAACTACTATAGGAGCTTGCTAGAGGGATACACATGCATCAAAATGAAATCTTTAAGCATAGAACAAGCATGCAAGCTCACACAACCTGTCACCTATAGCAGCAAAATACTCAAAATACAATCTACCAATCACAAATCTAATTTGACAAGCGGAGGAGGCACATACCAAGGAGCAATCCCTCCAAAAATCAGCAACAAAGATGGGTTGGGCAAGGAGATCGAATTTGTGATAAAGAACAGCAGGAACACGATCTTGAGAAAGTTTTCTGTTGTTGTTCGGGAGAGAGAAATAAGATGGCTGGGAGGAGGCACCTTGGAGGGGCCAGGTGGGCCACACCCCAGCTAGGCGCCACCTAGGGGCTGGCCGCGCCCACCAGTGGTGTGTTGTCCTGGGGTGTCACCCTGGGTCACTCCAGGTGTCCCTCTAACCCTTTTTTCGAGGAAAAAATTATTTTCAATTTTCTTGGATATTTCGGGAAACTTTATTTTTGGCCAATTTTCAGGGTATGAAAATTGATTTTCTCGCAGAAATAGTTTTTTGGAAGAAGCAAAAGAAAACCAAAAACCAAACTACAGAAGTTCTAAGACACTCTAACAAGCAAACAACTAACAAAACCAAAGCTAGCAAAATAAAAGGCAAAGACTAGGAAGGAGAAAGGTAAAAGAAAGCAAGTATAACCATAGTGAAAACATTATTTTTTTCATTAAAATACTTTTGTTAACAAGGTTGATCAAGTCTTGTTACCAAAACAATCTTATATGAAACAAAACTTTGCATTCCAGAAGGTGATTATGTTACCTCATACTTGATAGCAATGGTCCCAATCATAATAGTTTCAAAATTTTCTTGTGGAATGGGACAATATATTTCTCCAACCTTGATGCTCTCAATATTTTCAATCGAATTCAGGCAATAGCTTTTAGCAACCTTCTTGGGGAAATTGACAGTATGCTCTTTGTTATTAGTATTGAATGTTATTTTTCCTTGATTACAATTGATGACAGCACCTGCCGTATTAAGAAAAGGTCTCCCAAGAATAATAGACATATTATCATCTTCGGGCATCTCAAGCACAACAAAATAAGTCAAAATCAAGCAATTATGAGCCACTTGAACATGAACATCCTCACATATACCAACAGGAATAGTAGTTGACTTATCAGCCATTTGCAAAGATATATCAGTTGGTATCAACTTTTCTAGCTGGAGTCTCTTGTAGAGAGAAAAAGGCATAACACTAACTCCAGCTCCCAAATCACATAAAGCAGTTCTAACATAATTATTCTTAATAGAGAAAGGAATAGTTGGTATACCTGGATCACCAAGTTTCTTTGGAACCTTACCATTGAAGGAATAATTAGCAAGCAAAGTAGAAATATCCTCATTAGGAATCTTCCTTTTATTAGAGAAAATATCCTTCATATACTTTGAATAAGGAGGCAACTTAATATCATCATTCAAAGGAATTTGCAAAAAATAAAGGTTTCATCCACTCACAAATCTTGTTGTAGTGTTCTTCCTCCTTTGACTTGTGTTTCTTACCTGGAAAAGGCATAGGTTTCTGCACCCAAGGTTCTCTCTTTACCATGTTTATTAGCAATAAAATCTTTCTTAGTGTACCTAGTGTTCTTTGCTTCTCAGGTTCTTCCTCAACTTCCTCCTTATTATAAGCATCATTTTTGTCATTACCACTCTCAGTTTCAGCATCAAAGACATATATACTATTAGGATCTACAGCAGGTTCAAGTAATTCTTCAACTACCTTATGTTTCTTTTTCTTTCTCTTACGAGGACTACCACTACTTTCACCTTGTTGACAATCCTGCTCAATTCTTTTAGGGTGTACTTCAGTATATAAAGGATCTTGAGTAGCTATACCACTCTAGTTCTAATTCCATAAGCATGTTTATCTCCTGAGGCATTAACTAGCATATATTTTTGTACCTTAGCAAGTTGATCAAGTTGGGTTTGAACCATTTGAAAGTGTTTACAAAGCATTTCAATATCATTAGACGTTGTTTCCACAATATCTTTCAACTCGTTAATAGCTCTAGAGTTTTCCAATAAATGATTCTGAACTTGTTTGTTAAAATTACCTTGTTTAACAATAAATGTGTCAATTTCCTCTAAGCATTGATCAGGAGGCTTACCATAGGGAATATCACCTTCATCAAAGTGGAGAGAGTGTACCTCAATAGTAGATGAGTGGGAATTGGCTTACATAATTCTTCTATAGGAGGTAGATTCTTCACATCTTCAGCTCTAATACCTTTCTCCTTTAGACATTTCTTAGCTTCTTTCATCATTTCATCATTTAATGCAATAACTCCCCTCTTCTTTGGTGTTGGTATTGGAACTGGTTCAGGAGTAATAGGATCAGGTGTATTTAGCTCAGTTGAAGTCCAATCATCATAATTCTTGCTTATTTTAACCATTAATTCTTCAGCATTTGTAAGAGTTCTTTTCCTGAAAACACAATCAGCAAAACTATCTAGGTATGTCCTAGAATCATCAGTTAGTCCATTATAATAAATATCAAGAAGCTCATTTTTAGGTAATGGACATCCAGGATGTGCATGAATCAAGGAACAGAACCTTGTCCATGACTCAGGCAATTTCTCTTCTTCTCCCTGTTTAAAATCAAAAAGTCTCTGCAAAGCAGCATGTCTAGCACTGGGAGGAAAATATTTCTGGAAGAAAGAAGCAATCAAGCAATCAGGTCTATCAATGGAACCATGAGGTAATCTATTAAACCAAGCCCTAGCTCCTCCTTTGAGTGAAAAAGGGAAGATCTTTGTAACAAAGTACTTGCGCATCTTAAAATCATCAGAGAATAAAGCAATCATAGTAGAAATCTCATTCATATGAGCCACAACACTCTCACTTCCAGTCCCACAAAAGGTTCTTTCTCAACATGTCCAAATAGTATAAATCAAGAAAGAAATCATAATCTTTATCTTTAATATCTATGGGAGAGGTGGCAAACTTAGGATCAGAGGACAGTTCAGGAAAAATGGTAGGTCTCTCAAGGAGACTCTTAATAGCAATAGCACCATGTGTGTTTCGGCACTCCTCAACAAGTTCATCAGTAAACTCAATGTAACCATCATTAATAGCATATCTCTCTCTAGACTCAGGTGAGCTAACAGGTGTAATAATGTCTTCACTAGGAGTTTCAGTATTTCCTACACTAACCATTATAGCATCTAGGAAAGGACCTAATGAACCACTCGCATCAAGCACAGTATAAGTAACATCATGAGTATCAAAAGCAGTTTCAGATTCAGCAGTAGTAGCAGTGTGTGTAGCATGAGTATGTGGTGGTGGTGTGACAAGCTTACTTATAACAGACGGTGAATCAAGAGCAGTAGAGGTGTTTAGGACCGTACCTCTTCTTGTAGTGGGTGGTAAAATAGGAAACTTTCCACCACGAGACTTACCCATGATGAAAGGAGTAGCAGTGAACAATAGTATATCCAAGTGAACTTACAAATAAGTCTATGCTCCCCGGCAACAGTGTCAGAAAATAGTCTTGATGACCCACAAGTATAGGGGATCACAGCAGTCTTCGCGGGTAGTATTACCCAATTTATTGATTTGACACAAGGGGAGCCAAATAATACTTGCAAGCCTTAACAACTAAGTTGTCAATTCAGCTGCACCTGGAAATAGTTCTTGCTCACAGAAGTTTATCAGTAGCAACAATTTGTAGTATTAATAGCAAAGCAACAGCAGCAGTGAAATAGGAGCAATAGTAACAGTAGTAGCAAACAGTAGGATATGAGTGCGGTAGGCATAGGGATGGATGGACGGGCGTTGCATGGACAAGTCTAAACATGTAACTTCAAGATCTAGGGAAATTTCAGATAAATAAGAATAAGCATCCAAGTACTAAACAATCATAGGCATGTACTCCATATATAGTCATGCGTGCTCGCAATGAGAACTTGCACAACATCTTTTGTCCTGCCAGCTCGTGGCAGCGGGGCCTCTAGGGAACTACTGGCAATTAAGGTGCTCCTTTTAATAGAGCATCGGAGCAAAGCATTAACACTCCATGAACACATGTGATCCTCACACCACATCCATCCCCTCCGGTTGTCCCAATTTCTGTCACTTTGAGGCCTTTAGATCCGGATAATGATATGTGTACACAACTTGCAGATAAGATCACAAACTATACTATAATAATGATTCAATAATAAGTTCAGATCTGAGATCATGGCACTCAGGCCCAAGTGACAAACACTAAGAACAACAAGTTGCAACAAAGTCAAATAGCACTAATAGATATACTAGTCACCATGCCCTAACAATCTTATTTGATTACATGATAGAACTCATCCAATCCCTACTATCCCCATAGACTACAACGGGGGATTACTCACTCATGGATGAGGGAAACATTGATGGTTGATGGAGAGGCGTTGGTGATGACAATGGCGATGATACTCCCCAAATTCCCCGTCCCGGCAGGGTGCCAGAACGGAGTTTCTGGTTCCGAATCACAGCTTCTGGTGGTGGCGGAGCATCGGAACTCTTTCTGGAAAAACGACGAACCCCTCTTGGTTTTTAGGTCACGAGGTAACTTATAGGCGAAGAGGGAGCCCGAGGGAGTGCCTGTGGTAGCCGCACCCCCCTAGGTGCCGCCATGCTTGGACCATGCCTGGCAGGGGTGTGGGCCCCCCAGGCCTCCACTCCGTCTCGTACTCTGGCTACGTGGATCTTCTAGTGAAATAGGATTTTGGCATATTTTCCGGAATTTTTCGTGCTAGTTGATTTTTTGCACAAAAACTAGACACCAAGGTAATTCTGCTGAAAACAGCATCAGGCCGTGTTAGTTGTATCCAAATCACACAAGTTTAGAGGAGAAACAATAGCAAAAGTGTTCGGGAAAGTAGATACGTTTTGGACGTATCAGTTTGCAAATCCCAACAATGATTATTTGCGCACTCCTATTACCCAGCCAGCAATTACTGTCGAGGACTATGAAATTAATCTCCACTATTTAAGTTTGGTTCAATAAAATCAATTTGGAGACTCTGCTGGTGAGGACGCAGGTATGCACTTGAAAATTTTTCACTGAAATATATAATATGATGCGTATTAAAGATGTTGACCCCGATTCGGTCAAGATGCGCTTAAGAGCAAAAGAATGGTTGTTATCTTTGCCTAAAAATACTATTGCATCATGGGTGGAATGTACTTCTTTATTCATGACTAAATTTTTTCCACCTGTAAAGACTATGCAAATAAGATCTAATATTACTAGTTTTAGATAGGAAGAGCGTAAGCCACTAGCTCTTGCATGGGAGAGAATGAAAGACCGCATGAGAAACTGTCATAGCCATGGGATGGAAGATTGGTTAATTCTCCATTTATTTTATAATGCTCTTAACCCTGTGTCTAATTCTATGCTTGATACTGCAGTTGGAGGAACATTTATGGGCAAACAAATTGCGATGGGAAGCAGCTGCTAGACAATATGCAAGACAACCATGCCCAATGGCATGTGGAAAGATCAAACACAAAGAAGGTGAACTCCGTCACACCGCAGGAAAATGAAGAACTCACTGCTAAGCTGGATGGGCTCATATCTATCCATCGAGGGTAAGGAAACCCAGGTAAGAGTTGTCCCAGAATTAAATATTGAAGAAATATACTTCATAGCTCGTAATGATTATAACCCTGCTTAGAAGAAGAACTATAATCCAAATTTCCAAAAACATTATTCTAGCCCTGCAGGTAACTCTAATAATAATATTGGACCAAGTAATGGTAGTCTCCAAGAAACACTTAAGTCCTTTATGGACTCACAAATTGAGCAAAACAATATCCTTGTTAAGATAATGGAGAACCATGATAATATGCTTAGAAAATTGTCTAACCAAGATGTGAGTTTGAGGAATGATTTGCGGGCCCTCAAAAAAAGATCAAGGATTGTTGAGGCACAACTATGTAAGATAATTGAGATTCAAACTCTCATTCTAGATAAATTTGCAAGTAAAGCTGAGCCCAGTCCAGTTGAAGACCTCAAGATGATAAGAATCCAAAGGTAGGATCCTGAAGAACTTGACTATAGCAATGCCCCTTCACCAAATTACACGGTTGAAGGTCTTATGAAAAGGATCAATATCAATATTCTCGTAAGTGAAGTAAATGATGAAGCTATGTATTAACGTTTCATTAATCAGGTAGCAATAAAGGTACGTGCGACTGAGAATGAATATAAGAAAATTGCTGAAAAACTACCTGTTAAGCTTGATGATATATTTTAGCCTACTATTAAAATTAAGATCGAGACTAATGAGATAGCTGCACTTTGTGATTTAGGTGCAAGTGTTTCAACAATTCCAAAAATTCTTTTCGATAAGTTAAATCTTGGCTCTTTTGAAATCACTGAGTTAAAATTACATTTAGAAGATTCTACCTACAAACAAGCTGTAGGAATTAAAAATAATACTTTAGTATACTTTAAAGGCTGTCCTACTCTTATTGATTTTGTTATTGTTGACATGCCTGAAAATGCTGCTGCTCCTATCATATTAGTCCGTCCTTTCTTAAGAACTATTAAGGCTTTGATTAATGTACATGAAGGGAACGTGAAGCTGCAATTGCCTTCGCGAAATCCTTTTGTTGTTCATTTTCCTAGGAAGAATAAAGCCAAACATGATGAGAAGGAGGCCATCACTTTGAAGGCCAACTATTTTGGAGTGGGTGTTCCACTAACTTGGTCTAAGTGAGCAACATCATGGTCAAGCTATTGACCATAAAAAACGCTTCATGGGAGGCAATCCATGTGAAATAAAGGTTCGAGTAATTTTTTCAAGTTTTAGTTTAAGTTTCATGATGAATAAAGAGTGCTAGAAAACTCTAGTTGAGGAGGAGAAGTTCGGTGGTATTGAAATACCTGTCTTATACATGTTGTTGTTAGTAGAAAATTTAAGCTGTTATTTTTCGGTCAAAACATGGTGTTTCACTAAGTTTCAGGTTAATAAAGAATTCTTGAAGAAACAGTTAAATTTTGGTGACTCCAGAAGGTTTAACGACCAACTATACTGTGGGAATAAAATTTGGGCCGTATAGTTTTGGTCATATAGTTGTTTCGATATCACCCCTTCAGTTTTTAAAAGATACAGTAGGTTTAGCGACCAACTATACGACGAGAATAAAAATTCTGGCTATATAGTTGCGGTCGTATAGACATCAATGCCCTCATCAAATTTATTTTCCAGGGTACAGTAAACTTAATCACCAACTTTACGGCGAGAATAAAAATCCCGGCCTTATAGTTCTGGCCGTATAGTTTGCACCGCCAGGAGAAAACCCTATTTATTTTTAAGAAACCCTAAAATATTGACGTCGGACCAACTATATAGTAGGAATAAATATTCTGGCTGTATAGTTTTGGCCGTATAGTTCGTGCCTCCATAAAAACACCTCGGGAAGGTACCCCTAACACCAAAATTTCAATCCTTTTTTCTCTCTTCTACCTCCAAACTCTCTCAACACCTCAAGAGATCTTTATCTCTACTCAATTTTGTTTGATTTCTCGCACACAAGTGATCTACAGTATGTTTCTCCTCCGATCCTCCAATTACTTTTTGCAAATTCATCTCCGATCTGTTGTCATTATCAATCTAGGGTGAGACCTATTTTGAACTAATTGCCATATTTATTTTGTCTAGATTATTATTTTGAGGAGATTCTTTAGTGTGATATGATGAGGAATATGTCATGTTTATTACTATTGGATCAAAACATTTTATTTTTTGTCTTTCTTATTATTTAGATGCTGATTACAAGGAGCCAATCGCGTGCGCGTGCCACCACGAGTTCTTCTCGGGCTGCCGCTACAGCTCAGGACCGCATGGGGATACAGTTTAGGGAAGAGCTCCAATGTGATCACTTCAACAAGATCAAGAACCGAGAAGTAAAGACAACCAAGTGGGCTTGTCCCATTAATACTGAATCAACTCGGTATTTCTAATGACTTCAATTTACTTTGCAATAGAGTTGGCCTGCAAAACTTTGTATTCCAAGATGTTGATGTCTATGCACGCTTCTATTCTTGTAGACAGTGTTGGGCCTCCAAGTGCAGAGGTTTGTAGGACAACAAGTTTCCCTTAAGTTGATCACCCAAGGTTTATCGAACTCAGGGAGGAAGAGGTCAAAGGTATCCCTCTCAAGTAACCCTACAATCAAGATACAAGAAGTCTCTTGTGTCCCCAACACGCCCAATACACTTGTTAGGTGTATAGGTGCACTAGTAGGGCGAAGAGATAGTGAAATACAAGTAATATGGATGATTATAAGTGGTAATTGCAATCTAAAATAAATATGGCAGCAAACAAACATGTAGCAGGACTGATTGTAAACGGTGTTTCAATGCTTAGAAACAAGGCCTAGGGATCATACTTTCACTAGTGGAAACTCTCATATAAATATCTTCTCTTCATTATGCTACTCTGAACTACTCTCTGGTTGGATAACTCCAATCCACGGTAGGGCTATAAAAGCTCTCCTTAAAGTTCACATTCCCCATCTAGGTAACCCCAACCCTGTCACTTTGAGCGCTAGATGGTTCCAACAAACACCACAATTTCATAGAGACATCCAACTCAAAGTATACTCATGATAAGTATTTCTGTAATCTTTAGCCTAAGTGCCACACGGTGTGCACACCGTCAACTTCACACACGTGGGGATAAATGGAGATTACAATAATTAAAGCACTTGAGTAGCAGAGTAGATCTACTTATTCAACTAGATTACAAAGCTCGTGATCACATAAAGATCACGCATTGATACGTCGGAAACGTATCTATAATTTTTGATGTTCCATGCTTGTTTAGTATCTACTTTGCTCTGCTTTGTCTACACTTTGAGGTGTTTTTATATGTTTTTTGGTACTAACCTATTAACAAGATGTCACAGTGCGGTTGCTTTTTCTTACATTTTGGTTCCAGAAAGGCAGAAAATCAATATTCTCGGAATTGGACGGGACAAAATCCAAAGTCAATATTTTACCGTGGGGAACACGAAGCCAGAGTACGAGATAGAGGAGAGCCACCAGGGGGCCACACCCCTAGCCGCGTGGCCTATGTGGGCCCATTCCTGGGGGGGTGCGGCCGCCCTGGCTGCCCTCTGCCTCGCCTCTTCGCCTATAAAGACCCCCCGATACAGAAACCCTAAGTACATGATCAATATTCCACGAAACTATCTGTAGCCACCGCCACCATCGTCCCTAGATCAGGGGGATCTGAATCTCTTCCCGGCACCCTGCCGGAGGGGAGATCATCCCGGAGGCCTTCTTCTTCATCATGCCAGCCTCTGGCATGAAGTGTGAGTAGTTCCACCTTGTACTACGGGTCCATGTAGTAGCTAGATGGTTGTATCTCCTCCTTTGTGCTACCATGTTTAGATCTTGTGAGATCCGTTCATGATCAAGATCATCTATTTGTAATCATGGATGTTGTGTTTGCGGGGATCCGATGGATATTGAGATTACTATGTCAGATTGATTAATGGTTTTGTCTTATTGATTCTATCATGTTTGTGTTGTTTGAGATCTTGCATGCTCTCCGTTTCTAGTAGCTATCTTGGCCAAGTAGATGCTAGTGACTCCAAGAGGGGGTATTTATACTAGATATTGGGTTCATGCCTCAATTTAATCTAAGGGAAGTGAAAAAAATCTCTCAGGTTGTAGATGTGTCGTTGCCACTAGGGAGAAAACAACGGCCTCTTGTTCATGGAACAAGTGGATTGTTTACCTTACACACTTTGCTTAAAGCAGTTATCTGTTGCTTGCAACTTAATACTGGAGGGGGTTCGGATGATAACCTGAAGGTGGATTACTAGTCATAGATGCAGTTGGATGGTGGTGTATGTATCTTGTTGTATCGCCCAATCTAATCTCATAGGATCATGAATGTCTAGAATTGCATTATTATGCCTTGCTCAGTCCTATCAATTGCACTGCTGTAATTTGTTTACCTAGCATGCCATGTTTGTTTATCTTAAGGAGAACACCTCTAGTGAACTATGGACCCCGGTCCAATCTTTACCATTGATACATCTTCCACTATTACTGTTTACTTTCTGTAAACCACTATTGCCTTCCACACCATACAGTTAATCCTTTGTTTTTAGCAAACCGGTGAGATTGACAACCTCACTGTTCGTTGGGGCAAAGTCTTGAGTTTGTGTTGTGCAAGTTTCCAAGTTGCTAGCAACACCTTTGAGTCGTTTCCTTCCTCCTACTGGTTCGATAACCTTGGTTTCTTACTGAGGGAAAAACTTGCTGCTGTGCTCATCATACCTTCCACTTGGGGTCTCCCAACGAAGTGTTCACACACTCATCAAGGCTGTTTCTGGCGCTGTTGCCGGGAAGGCTAAGGACGTCTTCACAAGTGAAGTCCTTCACAACCTTTCTATTTACTTTGTTTTTGTTTTGCTTAGTTTCTTTTGGTTGGTTTTGTTTGCCTCTTTTTACCAAAAACTCCAAAAAAATAAGTTTAGTTTGGTTTGGTTTGCTTTCTCTTATCAAAAACACAATTTTTTTGTTCCTGCTCTAATTGCTGTTCTATTATTGCCTTGCTTCGTCATGCTTTCTATCAATGGATGGTTTCTTTGAAACTAGTTCTTTTTAGCAAGGTGGGTTCACGGAAGAACAAAAGAATTATTATAAGGAACACCGTTTGTCACAAAAAGGGAAACACTTATGGGAACAAATTGATAAATTGAATACTATTGCTAGAGAGTTGTTCTCTACTTATAATGTTACTTATTGCTTTGATAAAGCTTGTTGCTATAGGAGGTATAAACACCTCCCTTTTCAATGTGAGTATAATGATAATTTTACCATATCCTCTTATGTTAAAGGAAATTATGACCATTATGATGTGGAACAAATTGAAGAATTTATTGCTTTCAAGGGTGCATTTGAACTTGCCAGTTTGCTTGAAAATACTGATGATGCACCTTATGAATATGAGGTTTATGATATACTTAAATTTTGCTTTGATAATTACAAGGAAGAAAATGGCTACATTCTTGAATATTTTCATAAGTGCTTTCCACAAACGGAAGATACTAATGCCTTGCAGGAGCCTATGGACGAAGAAATTGCTGAAACAGGAAGCTCATTAGATGAAAAAGAGAAGGATGAAGGTTATGCTCCTGTGGATTATTTTGAAAAATCTACTATGGGTAAAACTTGTGATGATGTTCCTATGCATGTTACCTATATTAGTGATCATGATTGGGAAAAGCACACTACTTTTGATATTGAAAATCTCTTTGGTACCAATTCTGAAAAATATATTGCCTATGATGATACTTTACCTCCAATTTATGATGATTACAATGATGAGTATGATATTTTTAGTCCACCTACTATTGAGGAGAAAATTAATTTTGATTACAATATGCCTCCTATATTTGATGATTATGGTGATGAGAATAATAATGATAGCTATTTTGTTGAATTTGCTCCCACTATAATTAATGAGAATGACTATGCTTATGTGGAGAGTAATAATCATTTTATGCATGTGGCTCATGATAAGAATGTTTTATGTGATAGTTATATTGTTAATTTTATTCATGATGCTACTGAAGGTTATTATGAGAGAGGGAAACATGGTCTTATGTATCTCAACAATATTAAGTTTCCTCTCTTTATGTTGAAAATCTTGAAGTTGCACTTGTTTTGCTTTCCTATACTTGTTGCTTTGTGCTTTCATGACTTGTTTTCTTACAAGATTCCTATGCATAGGAAGTGGGTTAGACTTAAATGTGTTTTGAATTTGCTTCTTGATGCTCTCTTTTACTTCAATTTATATTTCTTATGAGAGCATCTTCTCAAAGTATGATGTCTAAGTTAAAGGTGTTAAAGAAAAGTACTTATTGGGAGAAAACCCAAAAGTTTTCTTGAGTCTTGGAAGTTATTACTTCTGTAATGACCTCTCCTTATCCTTTTTATTTGCTTTTTGTGCCAAGAATAACCTCTAATGAGAGGGAAGTAAGATTTGGGGAGTTGGTGTCCCGAAGAAGAAATTTGTGCTCCACCGTAAACATTCGTGAAGAATATCTGTAAGTCGGATTGAGATGATATTTTCTGAATAAATCCCCCAGTATGTTATCTAACTTTATTTAGTTCAACACTTTTTGATTTGAGCAACAGAAGGTCTTCGAAAAAATCGGTTTCTACCTGCTGGTGTGTTTTGACAAATTTTTGCCATTATTTTCATTTGCTTCTTATTGATTCCTTTTTGAGTTCTTTTTGGGAAATTGAGCTTTTTGAGGGAATTGCTACAGTATCTTATGTTTTTAGTAAAAAAAATGATGTTCCAAAGCTAAACCCAAAGGTATATTATCTTTTGAATACACTAATGTTGCTAATGAAGATTGTGTGAAGTTTTGTATGAAGATCAAGCTTGGGGATTCCACCCCATGTCACCCCAAGAAATATTCAAGAGGTACAAGCGTCAAAGCTTGGGGATTCCCAAGGCATCCCCTTCGCCATCAATAAAAATATGAGGTCTTTCTAGACACTTCATTTTTATTGTTTTATGCACTGTTATGTTATTCTTGGAGCGTCTTAGTTTTCATTTTAGTTTGCTTAGTTTGCTTGAATAAAGTAGTTTGGAACCTGATTTTCGCTGTGTTATTTCAAATAAGTTGATTGGTGTTAGAGAGGAGTAGAAAGTTCTTGCTTGAATAGTACAAGAGGAGCTTGCTTTGACTGTGACTTAGACTTTAGCATGTCATGCTAGATGTTGTTTTGACTTTATGCTTAGTGATTATTGCTGTAGCATGAATTGTTCCAAATAGTTGGGATTGCTTAGTGTGCCTTGGAGGAATCATGCGTTGTTTTAGCATGCAAAATTATAGTACTATGGCATTCTCCTTTGATTCTTTGTTTGGGTTGACTTGGCACATGCTCACACCATGTTATGACTATGAACAAGTCACCATAGCCTCTATGATCATTTAGTCCTTGACTTGTAGTACCACTTTATGCTTGGATTAGTAATGTTTTGTCGCTCTGCATGATTATGGCCATTATAGCTCTCTTAGTTGGCCGCTCCCAGTCTTTTGCTAGCCTCCACTTGTATGAGTAAGCTCTACTCATGCATCCAACTCCCAAGAAACCAAGTTATTCCAAAGTGTGCACTATAAATTCCTATGCATGGTGTGTTACTAATATGTCCAAAACGTATCTAATTTCTCGAACACTTTGCTATTGTTTTTCCTCTATACTTGTGTGATTTTGATACAACTAACACAGACTAACGCTGTTTTCACCAGAATTACCTTGGTGTCTTGTTTTTGTGCAGAAAATGAACTATTAGGAAAAATCTCGGAAAATATGCCAAAAATTATTTCTCACCAGAAGATCCACGGAGCCAGAAGGGGAGACAGAGGGGAGGACTGGGGGGCCCAGACCCACCCTAGGCGCGGGCCCAATGACCCCGCGCCTGGGGGGAGGTCTGGCCACCCTAGGCAGCTCCTCGGCCTCCCTCCACGCCTATAAGTTGCCTTCTGACCTAAAAACAGAGGGGGTTTCATAGTTTTCCAGAAAGAGTTCCGCTCCGCCGCCGTCACGAGAAACCAAGATTCGGATCCAAAAACTCCGTTCTAGCACCCTGCCGGGACGGGGGATTTGGAGAGGATCATCGCCATCGTCATCACCAAAGCATCTCAATCAACCACCGATGTTTCCCTCATCCATGAGTGAGTAATCCCCCGCTGTAGGCTTGGGGATGGTAGGGATTGGATGAGTTCTATCATGTAATCGAATAAGATCTGTTAGGGGCATAGTGCCTAGTATCTCTATTAGTGCTATTTGACTTTGTTGCAACTTGTTGTGCTTAATGCTTGTCACTAGGTCCCGAGTGCCATGATCTCAGATCTGAACTTATTATTGAATCATTATGATAGTATTGTTTGTGATCTTATCTGCAAGTTGTGTACACATATCATTGTCCGGATCCAAAGCCCCCAAAGTGACAATAATTGGGACAACCGGAGGGGATGGCTGTGGTGGGAGGATCACATGTGTTCACGGAGTGTTAATGTTCTCATTGCGAGCACATATGACTATATTTGGAGCACATGCCTAGGATTGTTTAGTACTTGTATGCTTGTTATTATTTATCTGCAATGCCCTAGTTCTTGAAGTTACATGTTTAGACTCGTCCATGCAACGCCCGTCCATCCATCCCTATGCCTACTGATGCTACACTCAACGGGGGAGGAAGAGTGCTTCATTGGAAACCCCAAGAGCAAGGTATGAAGAGTAAAGTCGCAAGATTTCCCTCGTTAGAAACCGAGGTTATCGAACCAGAAGGAGGAAGGAAACGTCACACAGGCGTTGGAAGCAACGTGGAGACCTGCACAACACAAACTCAAGACTCTGTCCCAACAAATCAGTGAGGTTGTCAAGCTCACCGGTTTGCTGTAACAAAGGATTAAACGTATGGTGTGGAAGGTAATGGTTTGCATCAAGTAAACAAGTAACAGTGGAAGATGTATCAATGGTAAAGATTGGACCGGGGTCAATAGTTCACTAGAGGGTCTCTCCTTAGATAAACAACATGGCATGAAGGGTAAACAGATTACAGCGAGGCAATTGACATGAACTGAGCAAGGCATAACAATGCAATTACTAGCCAGAAAGATCCTATGAAGTTGATTGGGCAATACAACAATATACATAGACCGTCATCCAACTGCATATATGACTAGAATTCCACCTTCAAGTTATCATCCAAACCCCTCCAGTATCAAGTTGCAAGCAACAGACAACTGCTTTAAGCAAAGTGTGTAAGGTAAACAGTCCACATGTTACATGAACAAGAGACCGTTGTTTTCTCCCTAGTAGCAACAACATCTACAACCGAAGAGATTATTGTCACTTCCCTTGGAAACTAGAGACATGAACCTACTATCGAGCATAAATACTCCCTCTTGGAGTCACTAGCAACTACTTGGGCAAGATAACCACTAGCAACGGAGAGCATGCAAGATCACAAACAACACAGACATGATAGAATCATAAATATAGAACCATTAATCAAACCAACATAATAATCTCAATATCCATCGGATCCCCGCAAACACAACATGCATGATTACAAATAGATTTGATCTTGATCATGAACGGAGCTCACAAGATCTATACATAAAAGCACAACGGAGGAGATACAACCATCTAGCTACTACATGGACCCATAGTATAAGGTGGAACTACTCACAAATCATACCGGAGAGAAGGCCTCTAGGATGATCTCCCCTCCGGCAGGGTGCCGGGAAGAGCTTCAGAGCCCCCCGATCTAGGGACGATGGTGGCGGCGGCTACAACCGGTTTCGTGGAATATTGATCGGGTACTGAGAGTTTATGTATCGGGGGCTTCTTATAGGCGAAGGGGGAGACCGAGGCGGCCGCCAGGGCGGCCAAACCCTAGCCAGGAGCGGGCTAGGGCCCACCCACGCTTGGGGGGTCTGGCCCCTCGGGCTCTCCTCTGGACTTCTTGTTCCCCACGGAAAGTTATTGACTTTGTCCTTCGTCCCGTCCAATTCCGAGAATATTTATTTACTAACTTTTCTGAAACCAAAAACAGTAGAAAACAGGCATCTGGCACTATTGCAACTTGGTAATAGGTTAGTACCAGAAAACATGTAAAAAGCACCCCAAAGTGTAGACAAGTAAAGCAAAGTAGATAATAAACAAGCATGGAGCATCAAAAATTATAGATACATTTCCAACATATCACCTACCGCACTCAAATCCTACTGTTGTTGTTGCTGTTACTATTGCTTTGCTGTTGCTACTGATAAACTTCTGTGAGCAAGAACTATTTCCAGGTGCAGCTGAACTAACAACTCCGTTGTTAAGGCTTGCAAGTATTCTTTGGCTCCCCTTGTGTCGAATCAATAAATTGGGTAATACTACCCATGAAGACTGTTGTGATCCCCTATACTTATGGGTCATCAAGACTATTTTCTGGCGCCGTTGCTGGGGAGCATAGCTTTATTTATAAGTTCACTTGGATCTATTATTGTTCACTGCTACTCCTTTCATCATGGGGAAGTCTCGTGATGGAAAGTTCCCTATTTTACCATCCACTACAAGAAGAGGTACAGTCCTAAACACCTCTGTTGCTCTTGATTCACCATCTGTTATAAGTAAGCTTATCACACCACCACCACATACTCATGCTACACACTCTGCTACTACTACTGAATCTGAAACTGCTTTTGATACTCATGATGTTACTTCTACCGTGCTTGATGCGATTGGTTCATTAGATCCTTTTCTAGATGCTACTATGGCTAGTATAGGAAATACCAAAACTCCTAGTGAATACACCGTTACACCTATTAGCTCACCTGATTCTGGTGAGAGTTATGATATTAATGATGGTTATTATAGAGCTTACTGATGAATTTGTTGAAGATTGCCAAAACACACATGGTACTAGTGCCATGAAGAGTCTCCTTGCTAGACATACTATTATGCCTACGTTGTCCTATGATCCTAAGTTTGCCACTTCTCCCATAGATATTAATGATGAATATTATGATTTCTCTCTTGATTTGTCTTATTTAGATATTGTTGAGAAAGAACCTTTTTGTGGGACTGAAAATGAGAGTGTTGTGGCTCATATGAATGAGCTGTCTACTATGAGTGATTTGTTCTCTGATGATTTTAAGATGCGCAAGTACTTTGTTGCTAAGATCTTCCCTTTTTCACTAAAAGGAGAAGCTAGGGCTTGGTTTAATAGATTACCTCCTGGTTCCATTGATAGCCCTGATTGCTTGATTGCTTCTTTCTTCCATAAATATTTTCCTCCCAGTGCTAGACATGCTGCTTTGCAGAGCCTGTTTGATTTTAAACAGGGAGAAGAAGAGAAATTGCATGAGTCATGGAAAAGATTATGTTCCTTGATTCATGCACATCCTGGATGTCCATTACCTAAGAATTGTAGGGTTCGTAGCATAGAAAACAAAAAAATCCTACGATGGGAACTATGTACCAAGATCTATCTACTAGATACAAACAACGGGCGGATGTGTATCCATAGAGAACATACCCTTGAAGACCGACAAAGCTTAACGAGTTAAACTCGTGGTTGATGTAGACGATCTCTTGCCGATCTCAAGATCGAGAGGAAGTCCTAGCGCCGCAAACCAGCAACGCATCCGTGCTCGCATACACGTACAAGACACCGAGCAACCTCCGCCTCCTTGCTCTAGCGATGCAGCGGAAGCATAACTCTTTCTTTCCGAATAGCCACTAGGAACATGTATCTCGCTAGTCCGATACCATGGGGGATAAATTCTAGAGGGGGAGAGAGATCGTTCACGAGGAGGTGTGAGTGAGAAGTGAGGATAGGGTTGCCTTTTATAGGAGAGGGGGGGGGGGCAAGGGGTGGCCGGCGCATGGGGCTGCCCCCTTTCCCTCCCCTCATTCATGTGGGTGGACACTCCACTCACAAAAGTCCTTTCAATTCCCTCCACTCAAAATCCCACTCAAATTCCCATTAAATTTCCACCAAATTTAATGCAAACTCTCATTAAATAAAACTCCTTTTATTTATTTAGAATTTTGTAAATTAATTTAATGACTAACATTCACATATAACCCCTTGCTAGTATTTCATTTCACATGCAAAAAACACTTTCTGCAATTTCACCTGAAAACCTATTTCAGTATCTAGTGAAATAAATTCCTGCGCTTGTTATTGTTTTCGGCATGAAACTTTTGCTCCATTTGGATGTCGGTGTCTCTTAAGTGTGCCACCCTACGGTTCACGAATAATGCGGACATGATCGAGACCCTTCTCCGATCAATAATCAGAAGCGGGATCTGGAGATCCATACTGACTCCCACATATTCAACGATGACTTTCTTGTGATCGTCGGAACCGTTTACGCTAGTATCTTAATCCCTTTGTTTCACGATATATTACATGTCCGAGATTCGATCATCGGTATCTCCATACCTAGTTTGATCTCGTTACCGACATGCACTCTTTTCTCGTTCCCGTGAAATAACATTCTAGTGATCAAATCACTTGCTTGCAAGCTAACCAATGTGATATCACCGAGAGGGCCCAGAGTATATCTATTCGTCATTGGGATGAACAAATTCCACTCTCGATCCATGGGCCTCAACATAACACTTTAGTAGTTCTGAATCCATCTTTATAATCACCCAGTTACGATGTGACGTTTCATGTTATCAAGAAACTCTTCCGGTGTTAGTGATTGACATGATGTCATGGTCTAAGGATTAGGATCATTTCGTAAGTTGTTATAGAAATATAAACTCAGTGACTTTGATCGTAATGCTATACTTCAGATGAATGTTCATCACATCATTATACTAATGTTGTGACCTCGTTATTAACAACATCCAATGTCTATGATCAGGAAACTTTGATCATCTTATTAATCAACGAGCTAGTTTATCAGAGAGGCATAACTAGGAACTTTTTGTTTGTTTATTAAACACACATGTATTAACGTTTCCGTATTAATACAACTATAGCATGCAAAATAAACATCTATCATATACTTGGAATACATATAATAAACACTTTATTATTGCCTCTCAGGGCATATTCCCTTCAGTCTCCCAGTTGCACTAGAGACAATAATCTAGTTACATAGTGATGTATCTAACACCCATGGATTTCTGGTGTTGATCATGTTTTTCTCTAGGGAGAGTTTTAGTCAACGGATCTGCTACATTGAGATCCGTATGTACTTTACAAATCTTTATATCTCCATCCTTGACATGTTCATGGATGGAGTGAAACCGACGCTTAATATGCTTGGAATACTTGTGAGACCTTGGTTCTTTGGCATTGGAAATGGCAGCATTGTTGTCACAATAGATCACCATTGGGTCCAACGCGCTTGCAACCACACCTAGTTCAGATATGAAATCCTTCATCCAAACTGCTTCCTGAGCCGCTTCCGAAGCAGCAACATATTCGGCCTCCGTTGTTGACCCCGCCACCACGGGTTGTTTGGAACTCCTCCAACTAACCGCTCCATCCGGATTGAGATTAGAGTCATCCAGATCAGTGTCAAAGCTAGCGTCGACATAACACTTAGCGACGAGCTCTTCTTCACCTCCGTATACAAGAAACATATCCTTAGTTCTTCGCAAGTACTTAAGGATATTCTTGACCGCTATCCAGTGTTCCGAACCTGGATCCGATTAGTACCTACTAGTCAAACTAATAGCATGTTCCACATCCGGTCTTGTACATAGCATGGCGTACATTATAGAGCCTATGGCTAAAGCATAGGGACTTTGTCCATTATCTCTCTTTCTTTCGCCGTAGCTGGACTTTGAGTCTTACTCAATGGCCTGCCTTGCAACATAGGTAAGAACCCCTTCTTACTTTCGTCCATTTTAAACTTCTTTAAAATCTTATCAAGGTATGTAATTTGTGATAGCCCTATTAGGCGCCTAGATCTATCTCTATAGATCTTTATGCCTAATATGTATGACGCTTCACCTAGGTCCTTCATTGAAAATTTGTTGTTTAGATAACTTTTAACACTGTTTAAAAGATCTATATCATTTCCGATCAATAATATGTCATCCACATATAATATCAGAAATTCCACATTGCTCCCACTCACTTTCTTGTAGATACAAGCTTCTCCATAAGTTTGGACAAATCCAAACTCTTTGTTCACCTCATCAAAGCGGAGATTCCAACTTCGTGATGCTTGCTTCAATCCATAGATGGATCGCCGAAGCTTGGACACCTTGTTAGCATCCTTAGGATCGACAAAACCCTTTGGTTGTATCATATACAACTCTTCTTCAATATTTCCATTGAGGAACGCGGTTTTGACATCCATATGCCATATCTCATAATCGAAATATGCAGCAATTGCTAACATAATCCTAACTGATTTTAGCATCGCTATGAGAGAGAATGTCTCATCGTAGTCAACCCCTTGAATTTGTCGAAACCCCTTTGCGACAAGTCGAGCTTTATAGACGGTCACATTACCATCAACATCAGTTTTTCTTTTGAAAATCCATTTATTCTCCACGGCCTTTCGGTCGTGAGGTAAGTCCACCAAGTTCCAAACTTGATTTTCATACATGGATTCCATCTCGGATTTCATGGCTTCTAATCATTTGTTGGAATCCGGGCTCATCATCGCTTCTTCATACGTCGCAGGGTCATCATTTTCATCAACCATGAAATTCATGACAGGATTTGTGTACAGCTCGGGAGCTGCACGCGTCCTGCTAGACCTACGAAGTTTGGTAGTACTCTCTTTCGGAGTTTCATGATCATTATCATTAGTTCCCTCTTCAACTGGTGAAGCCAACTCTAGAATGACTTCCGGCGCTGCGCTACTCGCCATACTTTGAAGAGAAGGTTCAATAACCTCTTCGAGTTCTACCTTCCGACTACTCATGCCTTTCGCGTGAAACTCTTTCTCTAGAAAGGATCCATTCTTGGCAACAAAAACCTTGCCCTCGGATCTATGATAGAAGGAATACCCAATAGTTTCCTTAGGGTATCCTATGAAGACACATTTTTCTGCTTTGGGTTCGAGTTTATCCGGTTGAAGTTTCTTCACATAAACATCGCATCCACAAACTTTAAGAAATGACAGCTTAGGTTTGTTTCCAAACCATAATTCATACGATGTCTTTTCAACGGATTTAGATGGTGACCGATTTAAAGTGAATGCAGCAGTTTCTAGTGCATAACCCCAAAATGACAACGGCAATTCCGTCAGAGACATCATAGATCGAACCATATCCAATAAAGTACGATTACGACGTTCCAACACACCATTTCTTTGTGGTGTTCCAGCAAGTGTGAGTTGTGAAACAATGTCTATGATCAAGAAACTTTGATCATCTTGTTAATCAACGAGCTAGTTTATGATCAGGAAACTTTGATCATCTTGTTAATCAACGAGCTAGTTTATCAGAGAGGCATAACTAGGAACTTTCTGTTTGTTTATTAAACACACATGTATTAACGTTTCCGTAATAATACAATAATAGCATGCAAAATAAACATCTATCATATACTTGGAATACATATAATAAACACTTTATTATTGCCTCTTAGGGCATATTCCCTTAAAGAAAGAGCTTCTTGATATTTATTATAATGAACTAACTGATGATTCTAGGACCTACCTAGATAGCTTTGTTGATTGTGTTTTCAGGAAGAGGACTCCTACAAATGCTGAAGAATTAATGACCAAGATAAGCAAGAATTATGATGATTGGACTTCAACCAAGCTGAATACACCTGAGCCTATTACTCCTGAACCAGTTCCAACACCAACAACAAAGAAGAGGGGAGTTATTGTATTAAATGATGAAGTGATGAAGGAAGCTAAGAAGTGTCTAAAGGAGAAAGGTATTAGAGCTGAAGATGTGAAGAATCTACCTCCTATAGAAGAATTATGTAAGCCAATTCCCCACTCATCTACTATTGAGGTACACTCTCTCCAATTTAATGAAGGTGATATTCCTTATGGTAAGCCTCCTGATCAATGCTTAGAGGAACTTGACACATTTATTGTTAAATAAGGTAATTTTAATAAACAAGTTCAGAATCATTTATTCGAAAACTCTAGATCTATTCATGAGTTGAAAGATATTGTAGAAAGAACTTCTAATGATATTAAAATTCTTTGTAAACACTTTCAAATGGTTCAAACTCAACTTGATCAACTTGCTAAAGTACAAAAGGATATTCTAGTTAATGCTTCGGGAAATAAACATGCTTATGGAATTAGAACTAGGAGTGGTGTAGCTACTCAAGATCCTTTATATCCTGAAGTACACCCTAAAAGAATAGAGCAGGATTCCCAACAAGGTGAGGATAGTGGTAGTCCTCATAAGAGGAAGAAAAAGAAACATAAGAAAGTTGAGGAACCACTTGAACCTGCTGTAGATCCTAATAGTATATCATCTCGATCTTTGCCGAGAGTGGTGATGCTCCTGATAAGGAGGAAGGGGAGGAAGAACCTGAGAAGCACACTAAGAACACTAGGTACACAAAGGAAGATTTTATTGCTAATAAGCATGGTAAAGAGAGAGAACCTTGGGTGCAGAAACCTATGCCTTTTCCTCGTAAGAAACATAGGTCAAAGGAGGAAGAACACTACAACAAGTTTTGTGAGTGGATGAAACCTTTATTCTTTAAAATTCCTTTGACTGATGCTATTAAATTGCCTCCTTATTCAAAGTATATGAAGGATATTGTCTCTATTAAAAGGAAGATTTCTACTTTGATTGCTAATTACTCCTTCAATGGTAAGGTTCCAAAGAAACTTGGTGATCCAGGTATACCAACTATTCCTTGATCCATTAAGAATAATTATGTTAGAACTGCTTTATGTGATTTGGGATATGGAGTCAGTGTTATGCCTTTTTCTCTCTATAAGAGACTCCAGCTACAAAAGTTAATACCAACTGATATATCTTTGCAAATGGCTGATAATTCAACTACTATTCCTGTTGGTATATGTGAGGATGTTCATGTTCAAGTTGCTCATAATTGCATGGTTTTAACTGATTTTGTTGTGCTTGAAATGCTTGAAGATGATAATATGTCTATTATCCTTGGGAGACCTTTTCTTAATACTGCAGGTGTTGTCATCAATTGCAATCAAGGAAAAGTAACATTCAACATTAATGACAAAGATCACACTGTCTATTTCCCCAAGAAGGTTGTTAAAAGCTATTGCCTGAATTCCATTGAAAATATTGAGGGCATCAAGGTTGGGACCATTGATATCAAGAAAATTTTGAAACTATTATGATTGGGACCATTGATATCAAGTATGAGGTAACATGATCACCTTGTGGAATGCAAAGTTTTGCTTCATATAAGATTGTTTTGGTAACAAGACCTGATCAACCTTATTAACAAAAGGATTTTAATAAACAAAATAACGTTTCCACTGTGGTTATACTTGCTTTCTTTTTCCTTTCTACTTCCTAGTCTTTGATTTAGCTTTAGTTTATCTAGTTGTTTGCTTGTTTGGTTTTCTTAGTGTCGTGGGAATGACCACGGCAGATCTTTGTCGGCGTGAGTAGTAGAACGAAGGGCAGGCTGACCATCTGCGGTCTTGAGATGAGGCGGAGACACGAGGTTTTACCTAGGTTCACCCCGGAGGTAAAGACCTACTCCTGCTAGATTGTATTATGATGGAAGTACAATGGGGCAAGCTCAGCGGCTAGGCGAGTCGCTTGGGTGGATGATGGGCGTATCCTCTACATACAGTAGGGAGGTTTATATAGACTCACCCCTAGGGTTTACATATCTCAACGAATCGTTAAGGTTTTGGTACTCGTTTAACCTAATCCAACGGGCCTATCTACTACTTTGGGCCTTTAGCTTCGATCGCTTGGATCCACGCCAGCCTTGATCCGATCGCCGTCCTGTGAGCCACTCGCCAGTTCTAGGCGGTCGGAAGCGTCTGTGGGTATACCCGGTAGGCATATCCCCATCGATAGTCTCCGAGGCCGTCGTCGATTGGGCGCGGTGGTTCTTTGGAAGTCGAACATCTGGATCCAATGCGGACATCCATCGAATCGGTGGTGGGCTCTGAATAAAGGAAAAACTAGTCATTACGGTCGCACTTGGCGAGCAATTCGTGAAATATTTAGTCACTTCTTTGTAGTGTTGGTCGGCGAGCAGTGGCTGAGATTGGACCGTCAGCCTTGATCAAACTAGCCGTTGGGGTAATCCAATGGTAACTTTTGGCGTAATCACCGCGTAGTAACGGCTTCCTGATTTGGCGGGTAACAACCGCTATATAAAGGGAATGCTAGGCGATCGGAGAACCACCTCCTCGTCATTTCCTCCGATTGCGCGCACCTCCGTTTTCCTCCGCATCGCGATCCAACCGATCCAAAATCCTCCGACCTCCATGAACCTTTTCGCCAATGGCCCCCTCCACCGAACCATGGGGCAGGTCCAAGTGTACGAGAGCGCTACTGGCGTCTTTCGAGGAGGCTGGGATCCTGGCGGCGATGGCGCATCCCAGCGGAGGTGACTCTGGACCAGCGAATTCTCGCTTCACCAGCCACGGAATGGGGCTGGGATTCCCCATCTCTCTTCTTCCGTAACCTGCGCCTTCTACGAGATCAACCATCGGACTGGGCCCTGACATCGAGCAGCTCACCATTTTCGTGGCGTTCTGCGAGTGCTACTGCAGCCCTACTTCCCCAATGGCAAGATCATTCCACGGGAGGATCGATCGCGAAAAGCAGCGGCCCAATGCTTGCTGCGGGTGGCTTGACGTTTGATTGAAGTCAAGGCCTCCTTTTTGATCGATGCTACACCAAGGCGAATTGAAGAAGTCTTGGTTTTACGTTACGAGGCCACTCGACGGCGGTGGCGATCCCAAGATACTCCGCCGGCCCGAACCGCGCCGACTCCAGTCGGCAAACTCCCAACAGACCAGCGGATGGTCGTGGATGAGATGCTTAAAACCATCCGTGCGAAGAAGAAGGTCTTGAGACCATCAATTTTACAACTCTGGCTCGGCGGCGACTTCGTTCCCAGCCGCCGTGACCATTATATGTCACAGTACACGGGCGGGAGGACTCGGCGAAATCTGCCTCGCCGAGTGGACACTCGAGGACTACATCCGGCGTTGAAGAAGATCACCCGGTGTGCACAGGCCGAAGGGTGCGCCCTACACCATGAAGCATCCAACCCGACGGTAAGTCATTTTCTATCATTCGCGATTCGATTGATCTTGTCGCGGTTATCTTGTCTTGTCTCATGCCTATTGCAGTTACTTCAAGTGGTGGAAGGGTGGCTTCCGCCCGCGGACGACGAGAATTCAAGCTCGTCCGTCCAGGACGGGGGCGAATCGCCTCCTTCCAAGGGCGACATCAAGAGCGGCGAGGCGATGGCGGCAGCGAGTCCGAAGAAGAAGCCGTCCCACTGGTTCGCAAAACTCGCGGGCAGCGTCAGCGCGAACTCGAGGCGAGTAGAAGCCTTGAACGTCATGATGACGATGATGACGAGATTCCCGAGCTCACCTCACGTCGCGAGGCCACTCCGTCGAAAAAGAAGAATAAGAAGAAGAAGAAGAAGGAGGTGAAGGCCCCTCCGAAGAGGAAGACGAAGCCAGCGAGACGGGCATCTCCGCCTCATTCGGCGAGTAATTCCGACGCCACCAGCCTAGCTAGGGATGAAGTGCCACAGACGACGGCATCACCGGATGTCACCGCCGTCCTGAGTGAGGTGCCTCTGGCCTCGATTCCTCCGCCATTCGCGATCTACGGGTGGGGGTCGCTCACCAAGGTAACCGCCTCCCAGGAAAGCTCCTACCGAAAACATTGTGGAGGCTCCTGTCGCGGCCTCATCAACAAAGAGGCCGTATGTGTCTTGGGCACATGATGTCCTAGAGATGGGCCTCAGTCGAAAACTGGGCCCCGAACTGGAGAAGCCGGCTAGCATCCGCACGGGGCTGCGGTTCATACAAGTCGCCAAGTGAGTTTTATTCACGTGCTTTACTTTTCGTTGTACTCGAACTACTTTGCTCATGTAATCAATTTGCAGGACTGGGGTTAAAAAGATAGGCCACCCGTCCATGGCCAAAGTGCCGCCAGTCGTCGCCGAGGAGGACCCCTCTCGGAAGAGGAAGGCTGATGAGGTCGCTGCCCCCACAGACAGTGCCAAGAAGGCCAAGAGCGACGATGTCGTCACGGTGTCTGACGACACAACGATTGCTCCAAGTGATCCTGCGGCGGGGGCGGCCTTGACAACCAAGGAGGGTGCTTCCTCGCCTGGGATGGCCGAGCCGGCCTCTTTTGGTGCCGGCGCATCCATCGCGACCTTCCCCCGATTCATGGCCAGAGCGGCTACGGCGAGTGGTACCACGCCATCGAGCCGCGTGCCTGGGGTCGCCGAAACGAAGGTCGAGCAACGTCGCGGGCACACTCCGGCTCTTCTCGCATCCGTGGATGCGCTACAGCTTCATGGCATGCTTGGCGCAGCCATCTAGGTATGTCCAGTCCCCGAGGATCGGGCCACTGAATTGCAGTGGTCAGATTATTTTGGTGTTTTGCTTTTATTTCTCGCGCCCAGTCCCCGAATGCGCATTCGCTGAATTTCAGCGGGTGGGCGCTTAGGGTTTTTGATCTCCAGTCCCCGAGTGTCCAGTCGCTGAATTTCAGCGGGTGGGCACTTAGGATTTTTGATCTCCAGTCCCCGAGTGTCCAGTCGCTGAATTTCAGTGGGTGGGCACTTAGATTTTTGATCTCCGGTCCGAGTGTCGATCGCTGAATTTCAGGTGGGCACCAAGATTCCGTTTTGTTAGCTGTTTGATTTTTATGCAGGGTTTGCGGCGTGAATCAGCCGACCGGCTTGCTGCAAAGTGTCGCTGGAGAAGGAACTTGTCGCTGTCCAAGAGGCGAACAAGGGACTCGAGCGATTCTTTGCGAAGGCGAGGAGGTTCGCCAGGCCTTGTCGGCGAGTGAGCTGACGGCTCAATCTGCGTTGAGTTTGGTGAGAAGCGGATCGCCGAGCTTGAGCGCGAGCTTAAGGACTTGAAGGAGGAGGCGAGCTCGGCGGATGGGCGAGCCAAGGCTCTTTATTCCGCCCTGAGGAGCGTAAGGTCTCTGACGCCCTTGTTGCTGGGCTTCAAGACGACTACTCCTCTCTTCAAAGCTTCATCACAGATATCTCCCGTCCTTTGATTGGTAAGTGTGCCTGCCTCTGCCTGTAATATTTTCATTGTGTGATCTTTGATGTACTCACTACCCCCTCTCTGTCCACAGGTCGGATCATCGATAGCGCGGAAAGGCGCAGTCGTTCGACGCGCGGCAGTGTGTGGCCACTCTGGTCGACTCGGCCATGTTGTCCGCGACTTGTATTCGGGCGTATCTTCAGGAGATATCGCCCACGGAAGTGATTCCCAGCGACCTCGTCGATGTGTGGCGGTACTTGGAGAAGGCGCCATCAGTCGTCGAGTTCATGACGCGGTCGGCATTCCGGTGCGGGGCGGCGACGGCGCTTAGCCTTGGGCTCGCCCACTTCCCGGAAGATTTCGATCTGGACGACGTGACGAGTGGCTACCCGTCATCGACGGGCTCGGTAGAGATCGCCGAGGTGCTGAAGCTGACGGACCGTGCCGCGGTGTACTCCGATCGCGTCTGGCGATGGGCGACCTCCTTTCTTATCAGGAGACAATCGTTGCGCCTAACAACACCGAGCCGCAGCACCGGGACTTCAAGATCGAGCAGCCCTTCCATGCGCCGATGGCGGGTGAGCTGACGGCGTACCCGTCGAACCCGTACACTCCCTTCATTCGCAATCGCAAGGATGGCGGCGAGTCGACATCGAAGCCTGCAGAATAAAACATTGTGCCCTGGGGCGTTAGTAGCGGTTCTGCCGTTGGGCATACTTTGTACTTTGTGACAATTGTGATATGCTATAATGAGATATTGTCTTATTTTCTGGATTGTCTTGTGTTGGTGATTGAGGGTTGAACGAGTCCCCGAGCGCGTCCGCCCTTTTTATGGGGTTTACCTCGTTTGTTTATGTGTTTTGTAGTTTTGAACGTTTTGTTATTGAGGTCGACTCGCCCGATCTTGGAAAGCCAGTCGCAAGGCGACTCCCATGAGTGCTCTGTACTTCACCGTTTTCCCTTGCGCGAACAAGGTCGGGTAGCTGAGTCCCCGAGCGTGGTACTTGGTTGTTCTAGGCGCGACTCTAGGGTGGGTGAGGACTGGGCGCGTTAAAGTAAGCGCATCACTCCTGCCTGGCCCGCGGCCGGGCCGCATGGCGAGTCCTGGGCATGCTCTCATACTTGGCGTTTTCCCTAGCCGCTCGCGCTGAACTGGTCGTCAGTCCCCGAGCGTGGTACTTGGCCGTTCGAGTCGCTATGCCGAGGATGCGAAGGATCATGGTCATTGTGGAGGAAAGGCGTTGTCTTGGCTCGTTAAGCCAGTCGAGCTAGGCGACTCCAATGGGGCTCCGGGTAGGCGTTTTTCGTGGACGTTACAAGACCTGGGGTACCCCAGTGCCCTTGTAGTGCACTACTTGGCCGTGCCGATCGCTGTACCAGAGGTTGACTCCTGCAGTTAGCTTGGTGCTGTTACTACGAGTGCGAGTGGCACAAGACACGGAGAGTAGACGCAATCTGCGGTAACCAATATTTTTTATTTCATAGCGACTGGAGGATACATATGTGAAGTTCTAGGAGTAGAACTTCCGTAGGAGGTTTACATTTCATGGTCGCTTGACGTCGGGTTTGCCGTCCCCGCGTACGTCGATGAGGTAGTAGGCGTCGTTGCCGAGTACTCGCCCGATGGCGAATGGTCCCTCCCATGGGGGGGAGAGCTTGTGCATGCCCTTCTTGTCCTGGATGAGGCGCAACACCAGGTCGCCTTCTTGGAAGGTGCGAGTTTTCACCCGCCAGCTGTGGTAGTGACGGAGTCCTTGCTGGTAGATGGCAGTGCGTGAGCGAGCCAGGTCGCGTGCCTCGTCGAGTTGATCGACTCCATCCTGACGTGCGAGTTCGTTCACAGCCTTCGTGTAGTGGACGACCCTTGGCGAGTCGTGCTCGAGGTCGGTGGGCATGACTGCCTCGGCGCCGTACACCATGAAGAAGGGGGTGAACCCTGTCGACCTGTTGACCGAGGTGCGGATACCCCAGACGACGGAGGGTAGCTCCTCGACCCAGCACCCGGCGGTGCGCTCGAGTGGTACTTGGAGCCGCGGCTTGAGGACATGGAGGATGCTCTGGTTGGCCCGTTCCGCCTGGCCATTGGAATCCGGGTGGGCGACTGACGCGAGGTCGAGTCGGATGTGATGTTTCTCGTAGAACTCGGCCATGGATCCTTTGGCGAAGTTGGTGCCGTTGTCCGTGATGATGCTGTTTGGGAACCCGTAGCGATATATGAGCTCGTGTAGGAATTTTGTGGCAGTCTTCCCGTCGCATTTCCGACTGGCTTGGCCTCCACCCACTTGGTGAATTTGTCGATCGCGACCAGGAGGTGGGTGAAGCCGGAGGGGGCCTTTTTGAAGGGGCGTACCATGTCCATGCCCCATACGGCGAATGGCCAGGTGATGGGGATGGTCTTGAGCGCTGAGATTGGCACGTGTGTCTGGTTGGCGTACTTCTGGCACCCGGCGCACCGCTGGACAATGTCGACGGCGTCGGCGTGTGCGGTGGGCCAGTAGAAGCCTTGTCGCATGGCCTTTGCGACCAGAGAGCGGGCTCCGGCGTGGTGGCCGCAGTCGCCGGAGTGGATGTTGTGGAGGATCTTGCGTCCTTCGGCGGGTTGGACGCAGCGTTGGAACACGCCGGTCACGCTGCGCTTGTGGAGCTCGCCGTCGATGATGACGAAGGATTTGCAACGTCGCGTTATCATCCGGGCGTCTGTTTCGTCTGCCGGCAAGGTGCCTCCCTCCAGGTAGGCCATGTATGGCCTAGTCCGGTCTTCTGGCTCGGCGATGAGTGCGACCAAGGCTGCCTCTGGTTGCAGCGGGACTCCGATGTCGATCTCCCTTGGGGTAGAGACGGACGGCTTAGTGATCGTGTCGAGGAAGACGCCGGCGAGTGGTGCGAGTCGAGCCAACCCGATGCGAGAGGGTGCGTCGGCCTCCTCGTTCTTTCGCCTGTCGATCCACTCGACGGAGTAGCCTGCGAAGTGTCCGCCCAGCTTGTCCACTGCTTGGCGGTACGCCGCCATGGTGGGAGAACGGTCGCAGTGCAATGACTTGCCGGCGACGAGGTCGGAGTCTCCGTAGCAGCGTAGGCGGTTGACGTTCATCTCCTTGGCAGCTCGCATGCCGTGGAGTAGTGCCTCGTACTCGGCCATGTTGTTGGTGCAGGGGGTGAAGTCGAGGCAGAGGACGTAGCGGAGTTTGTCGCCCTTCGGGGAAGTCAACATGATCCCTGCTCCTGCACGGTCTGCGTTCTTGGATCCGTCGAAGTGCAGGCTCCAGTAGTGGAGGTACGGCAGCTTTTCCGGCTGCTGGGCCTCTTCCCAGTCGGTGATGAAGTCCGCGAGAGCTTGCGACTTGATCGCTTTCCGTGGCTCATACTTGATGTTGTGGACGCCAATTTCGACGGCCCACTTGGCGACTCGCCCGGTCGCCTCACGGTTGCGGATGATGTCCTGCAACGGTGCTGAGGAGATGACCGTGATCGGGTGCTCTTGGAAGTAGTGTGGTAGTCGCCGTTGTGCTCTGAAGACTGCGTACACCAGTTTCTGGTATTGCGGGTACCGCTGGCGTGACTCGGTGAGGACCTCGCTGATGTAGTACACCGGTCATTGTACCGGGCGCTCCTTTCCTTCCTCTGGCCGCTCGATGACCATGACCGCGCTAACGACGCGCTCGGAAGCCACGACGTAGACCAGCATGGGTTCTTTGTTGACGGGGGCGGCGAGTAGCGGTGCTGCGAGTAGCACCTTCTTGAGTTCGCGGAGTGCGTCGTCCGCCTCCTTGTCCCACTGGAAGGTGGGGTTCTTCCGCATCAGGCGGTATAGGGGCATCGCCTTTTCGCCCAATCGAGGGATGAAGCGGCTAAGAGCCGCGACTCGCCCGGCCAGCTTCTGGACGTCACGCAGGCACTCGAGTTTGCCGAGTCGAGCGATTGTGTCGATCTTGGTGGGGTTCGCCTCGATCCCACGCTTGGAGACGACGTACCCCAGTAGTTGCCCTGCTGGTACACCAAAGGTGCATTTGCCTGGGTTTAGCTTTATCTTGTATTTCCGCAGGTTGGCGAATGTTTCCGCCAGGTCGGCGAGTAGATCGCCCTGGCGAGCGGACTTCACTACCACGTCGTCGATGTAGACGTGGATATTGCGGCCAATTTGGCTCGCAAGGCATTTCTACATGCACCGCTAGTAGGTCGCCCCGGCGTTCTTGAGGCCGAAGGTCATGGCGGTGTAGCAGAAGGCTCCGAATGGCATGATGAACACCGTCTTTTCCTCGTCCTCGACAACCATTTTGATCTGGTTGTACCCAGAGTAGGCGTCGAGGAAATACAGCGACTCCGAACCTGTGGTGGAGTCGATTATTTGGTCGATCCGCGGGAGGACGAATTGCTCCTTCGGGCAGGCGCGTTTTAAGTTTGTGTAGTCGATACACATCCTCCAGGTCCCATTTTTCTTCTCGACCAGGACTGGGTTTGCCAGCCACTTGGAGTATTTTATTGGTCGGATGAAGCCTGCAGCGAGTAGACGCTGCACCTCCTCGGCGATGGCTCGTCGGTGCTCTTCATTGAAGGGCCGCAGCGAATGCTTGACAGGTCGCACTTTGGGGTCGGTGTTGAGTTTGTGCTCAGCGAGTTCCCTAGGGACACCAGGCATGTCAGAGGGCTTCCATGCGAAGATTTCCCTGTTCTCATGGAGGAACTCGATGAGCGCGCCTTCCTATGCTGGGCTCATGCCCGTCCCGATCGTCACCGTCTGGCTGGAGTCGCATGGGACCAGCTCGACGGTGCGGGTGTGCGTCGTCGCCTCGAAGGCAGAGGTGTTGATGCCCTCCGAATTGGGCTTCTTGAGTATGGTGGGGTCGTCGTTGTTGACCCCGCTCGCGTATTTGGCGAGCTCATCGGCGTGGTTGGTCTCTGCCCCGATGACGGCGTCGGTGAGTTCGGCTTCTTTGGCCTCGCACTCGGCGGCCATGTCGGGGTCGCCGTTGATGGTGATGACGCCGCGCGGCCCGGGGAGCTTCATCGCGTTATGCGTAGTGGGCGCTACCATGAACTTGGCGAACGCTGGCGCCCAGACGCGATGGTAGGGCTGTCGAAGGTACCAGCTCGAAGGCGATCCGCTTAGTGCGGAAGTTTGCTGGTGTGCGGCAGCATGACCTTGCCGATCGGGTACGCCTTCCGACCGGGGACGATGCCGTGGAACGTGGTGTAGGTCGTCTCGACCATCGACTGCGGGAGCCACAGTCGCCTGAAGGTGTCTAGGTACAGGATGTTGATGGAGCTGCCGCCGTCCATCAATGTCTTGGGGAGCCAGTAGTCTCCCACCTTGGGCTTGACCACCAGGGCGACTCGGCCTGGGTACTCGATGCGTGGTGAGTGCTCCTGGCGACTCCAGGTGATGGGCTACTCTGACCAGTTGAGGAACTAGGGAACGTCCACCTGGGCCACCGCGTTGACGGCGACGACACGGGCGATGACCTTCTTCTCGCGCTTCGTGTTGAAGCCTGTGAAGGTGTGGAGCGAGCCGGCCAGACTGCCGAATTTTCCGCTGTTTGGCGGGTTGTTGTCGGGGTCCTCTCGCGCTCGCCGTGCCTTCTCAATCTCCTTGAGAGAGTGGCAGTCAGCGGTCGTGTGCGTGGCGGGCTTCCCTTCCCTGCTGTGAAAGGCACAAGGTTGGTTAAGGAGGGTCGCGGGGTCGAACCTTGGTTTCGCCTTGTAATTTCCGCCGTCGCGGCGTTGCCCTCCGTCGCGGCAGAAGCTCTTGGGCTCGTGCTGCGCGTGCCCAGCGTTGGCGACGAAGTCGACTCGCCCGTCACTGCGGCGCTTGCCGGTGAGGCGAGTGTTGCTGTAGCGTAGGTAGGAACGTTGTCCGTTGTCGGTGCCGTTTGTGCGGCGTTGACCGCCCGACTCGTCGTCGGTTTCCTGGTTTGGGTCTTCCTCCGCGTATCTCTTGGCGATCTCGAGGAGATCCGGTATGTTAGCGAGTGTGAAGGAATGTCGTTTGAGCTTGGCGACCAGGGGCTCGTAGCGGCACGAGGTCTTGAAGCAGTGGATCGCGGTGTCCGGGTGGATGCCGACCGTGTTGTACCATAGTTCTTGCCACCGCTGGACCCAGCTGCGGGTCGACTCGCGGGGTCCCTGGATGCATCGTTCCAGGTCCTCGATGGTGGTGGCGCGGGTGTAGGAGCACTCGAAGTGCCTGACGAAGGCATCGCGCATCTCTTCCCAGGAGTCGATGCTATCCGGGGGAAGAGTGTTGATCCACAGCCTGCACGTTCCCTCCATCATCAGGGGGAGGTAACGGGCGGCTAGCAGGTCGGTGTGGCCAGCGATCCCCATCGCCATGAGGTAGGTGTCCAGCCACACGGAGGGGTCGTACGAAGGGTCGTACTTCTCTATTTCCTTTGGTGCTTTGAAGTTCGCTGGGTATTTTTCGCCTCGGATCATCGGTCCGAAGCACCGGGGCCCGAGTCGGCTTAGCGACCCCATCGGCTCGCTGTCGCGGCGATTGGTTAGGGTGTGTCGCAGGTCGTCGGGCTGGCGTGCGCGCCAGCTTTTGTTGTTGATGATGTGGGTGCGGGCATCGACGGGCTGACCGTTGGCGGCGACGAAGTTGGTCGCTGGCCTGGGGTCGTTAGTGGAGAGTGCCGCGTTCGCGGGTCGGTGTTGGAGCTGCAGTGGTTCGGGTGGCGGGCAATTGAGGGTGTTTGCCGCCAATGGGAGGCCGCTTGAGGCCGCTCTGCTGCCTGAAGAACGCGAGTAGATCCGACCCTGCGAGTCGGCGCCTGCGTTTTGCTGCTCGACCGCTTTTGCGAGCAGGTCCACGACGTCTTTGGATCTAGAGGCGCCGTCACGGTGGCCGTGATGTTGTCGGCCGCTTTCGCCCGCCACGAGGTTGTCCATCGGGGTGGAGAACAGTGGTAAGCCGTTCGCGTCTCGCTCCCGCGAGGAGACCACGATCCGCGGCTGGTCCCTGGGGGGTGCGCGGTTGGGTGGAGGTGGGGCACCGTTCGCCGTCGACCCTGTCGGGGGTCGAGCGCTTCCTCCGGGTGGCGCGTTCTCGCAGATCGCGCGATCGGCCACGCGGGCCGGGTCGTTCTCTTCATCGAAGTTCAGGGCGCGCCCTTGGACGGTGGGGTTCAGGCGTGACCTGATTCGCTGCTGGTGGTAGCGTGACAGCTCCTGCGCCGTCACCTGCTCGAGGCGAAATTTTTCACGCTCGGCCTGCTCCTTGCGTACTGCCTCCCCCAGCTTCAGGCGGAGTTCCTCGACCTCCGTTGCCATGGTGTTAGGAGGGATCGGGGTGGAGAAGGGATCCTCCGGCGGATCGGTGCCAGTCGCCATGTAGGTCACGACGTGGCGACCGGTCCCGTCGCGGAGATCGGTGGAGTTTTCCGATCCGGAGTCGAAGTCGAAGATCCCAAGGATGGAGGCATCCTTGAAGTCTCCCACGTTGGAGACCTGGGTGATGGAACCCGCGGGTGAAGCCGAGGTGATGGATCCGGCGAGTGACGCCGGAGTCGCCGAGTCGGCGTCGTCGTTGAGGGACGCGTCTTCCGCGGCCGCGGTGTTTTCAGCCACGTCGCTGTGGGCCGAGTTGTACTCGGAGGCGAGGCGATGGATCGTGCGGACCCGGCTCTCGGAGAGCCGGTCGCACGGCGGTGACTCGCGGATGCGAGCCGAGTCCTCCGAGACGATGACGTCGGTGAGGCCAACGAAGAGGCTGATCGTGCCGACTGGCAAGATCATCTTTGTCGCGGCGTGACGGCGCGCCGGACGTAATGCTTTCGGCAAGATCTGGAGCATCTCGCCGATCGCTATCATACGACGGTGGCGACCGACTCGCTGATGGGCAGATTTGATCTCGCCGAGAACACCGGCCAGTGGCGGCCCACTTGGGCGCCAGCGTGGGAATGACCACGGCAGATGCTGCAATCGGCAGCGAGTAGTAGAACGAAGGGCAAGGGCGGCCAGCCATCTGCGGTGCGAGATGAGGGCGGAGACACAGGGTTTTACCCAGGTTCGGCCCCCCAGAGGGTAAATACCTACTCCTGCTAGATTATATTATGATGGAAGTACAATGGGGCGAGCTCGACGGCTAGGCGGCGAGTCGCTTGGGTGGATGATGGAACGTATCCTCTACACGCCCTGTAGGGAGGTTTATATAGACTCACCCCCTAGGGTTTACATATCTCAACCGAATCAGTTAAGGTTTGACTGTTTAACCTAATCCGATGGGCCTATCTACTGCTTGGGCCTTGACTTCGATCGCTTGGATCCACGCCAGGCCTTGATCTAGTCGCCGTCCTGCAGGCCCACTCGCCAGTTCCTGGGCCAGTCGGAAACGTCCTGCTGGGTATACCCCGGTAGGCATATCCCCATCACTTAGAGCTCCTGTAGTTTGTCTTTTGGTTTGCTTTTGCTTCTTATGAGAAAAACTGTTTCTGCGAGAAAATCAATTTTCATACCCTAAAAATTGGCCAAAAATAAAGTTTCCCGAAAAATCCCAGAAAATTCAAAATAAATTTTTCCTTGAAAAAAGGGGCAGAATGGCACCTGAGATGACCCAGGGGGCCACCCTAGTCCCCACACCCATGGTAGGCGCGACCTACCTAGTGGTGGAGCCTAGGGGGATCTTGCCGACCTGGGCCCCTCCAGGCTGCCTCCTCAAAGCCACCTTCTTTCTCTCTCCCGAAAAACACCAGAAAACTTGCTCAAGCTCGATTTCTTGCTGTTCTTGCTCGCGATTTTCGATATCCTTGTTCAGCCCATCTCAAGTGCTGACTTTTGGAGGGATTGCTCCTTAGTATGTGCCTCCTCCACTTGTCCAATTAGATTTGTGATTGGTAGATCGTATTTTGAGTATTTTGCTGCTGTAGGTGACAGGTTGTTTGAGCTTGCATGCTTGTTCTATGCTTAGAAGCTTTGTTTTGATGCATGTGTAGTCCTCTAGCAAGTTCCTATAGTAGTTGCTCATCATTTATCAACTTAGAAATCACTTGGTTTGATGGTTGTCTAAAATTTTTAGAATAGGGAAGTCATGGACCACCACACCTTTGGTGACATTTTTGAGAGTGATGCACCTAGAAGGGCAAGGCTTCCAAGGTCATCTACCAGCTCTAGACCCTCATACGATGAGGATCTCATCACTCCGCGGTTTGGTGACGAGGGAGATGAAGGGGATGCGCACCCCTACACCGTTCCTTGTCAAACTTTCTTGCGAGCTGCTGGGATTCTGTAGCACCCCAGATAAAACCACTACTTGAAAATCGCGCTTGTTTGTATGCTGCGCATCATCATGACATCATCATGCATGTGTTTGACTAACCCTATTCCCCAAACGCCTATATTGTTTTCTAATTATCCCCTTTTCTATTTCAAATTGAAATCTCGGTCTTTTATGAATATTTTGTTTTGTCTAAAATTATTTACAAAGACCTCATAAATAAAACAGGAAAAATATTAAGCATAAATATTTTGTTCGGGAGAGGCAGCCGCGGGCTAGGCCCAAAATCCCAGCCCACAGCCAAACCCTAACCCTAATCCTAGGCTACCCAATCCCACCATTCCCCTATTCCGCCGCCACTCAACACATCGCCCGCGCCTCCCGGAACCGCTCACCCGCGCGCACCCACACTCCCACGTCGCCCCCGCACGCCTGGCACCCCGGCCCCACTCCCGCCCGCGAGCGTACAGCCTCGCTCGCGTACACCGAACGCATGACCCCTGCCTCGATTCCCTGGCCCCACCCACGTGGACTGCATCCCCAACCGCGCTTCCCTCGCGCGGTTCTTCTCCCTAACCTCCCTTGCTACCGCCGCTAGGGCCTGCAAGCCGAGCTCCCCACCGTCGGTGTGAGCCTTGCCGCCACCTTGACTCTCTATGCCTGGCACTCCCTCCCTCGTGGCTCTCTTCCCCGTGTCGTCCCCTCTCTGCTCGAGGTTCCCTACCATCGTCTGCGATCGGGCGCCTAAAGGCCCACGCGCAGCCGTTCCGCCGCGACGCCCCTCCCTGGAGCCCAGATGCCACTCCCTCGTCCCCCTGGTCGCCTTCCTCCCTGGCTCTAGACAGGCGCCCCGCCCGCCTCTCTGCCGCTCCTCGGCTGCGCCCTGGCGCCCTCGAGCCCTCTCCAGCCCCCTCCCTCACAGGAACGGCTCCGTCCTTCGCCGGATCCCCGCGAACAGGAGCCTCCCCTCCCTGTGCTCGCCCCCGAGCGGTTCCTCGCTGGATCCGGCCTCCCAGTGCAACCTCGCCCTCTCCCGCCTCGCGCTGGCCTCTCTCTGCAGCCCCGTGGCCAAGCCCTTGCCGCCCGACGTCTCCTGCTCGTCATGCGCCCCATGTCTCCTCCTTCCATCTGCTTGCTGCAGCTCGCGCTACTCTCTGTCCGCGCGTGTTGCTGGCTGCAGAAGTCTAGGACCTCATGTTCAGGATGTTTCCTTTTGTTGAAGGGATCATTTTTTGTTGCTGCCTAGATGCTTTAGTACCGCATGTGGACTTGTAGTCTGAGACATCGTGATGTGGGACTGCTGCTCTCTGGCCTATCACTTTAGCTCTAGCGTCGACAAGATGGAAGAGTGTCATGACAATTGGCTTGTCAAGATCTACCTCCCAGAGTCTAAACCCCGTCGCTGGATCCGATGGCCGAGGCCAAAGATTCCTGGAACGCAAAGAACTTCCTGGATCCGAAGACCCGAACCATGTCGAACCCCCGACGCGCCAAGATCTTCCTCACGGAATCCGAAGACTGATCCCGACGTCTAAACCTGAACCCCCCCGAAACAAAGACCTTCACCCCAATGTGTGACCCTCTTTTCCGTGACCCATATTTTATAAATGATATTAAATTGTTGCATATTAAATTGTTCATTCTCGCATACATATTCATTTGGTCGGGGCATTATGCCGATTTACCTCATAATTAAATATGGAGACCATATGCGGGCAAATCTAGCCTAATATTGGCCCCATTTAAATTTGTGTAGAGAACGGATGCTATATTTTTCCTTGTTAATACAATATTTAAAATGCGGGGTACTTAAACAACATGAACCATCTAATAAATTATCGGGACCCCAGTTCCGCTTAATATGGCCTAATTGCATCGCATCTTTGCCATGTCATACATCATACATGCATCATGCGCGATCTTTTGCCGTAGTATTAAATAGTGCATCCAGTGTTTCTTCTAGTGCTTTGCTTCTTCACGGATTAGGCCGATGAGTTGATGCGAGTGTCGACCCGATCTTCGGATGAACCTTCGGCAATGATTTCAGGCGAGCATTCTTCCCCTTTTACCTATCTTATTTTTATAGTCTTTATTTCCTCCTGTTGATCTATTGCTATCTGTGTTGCCATGCTGTAATTTTCGTACCCGTGATATCCCTTGTAGCCCCTATATTGCCTTGGACACATCCTATTACCAGTTTTTTGGTAGATAGTCGGTCTTACGAGTCGTAGTTGCTTGTGCGGGTGCTGTTCCGTGCCGTCGATGCTCCACGGTTGTTGGAGAAATGCCTCATACTTAATGGTGAAGATGATTATGGCTTTAATTACCATTTAAATAACTAAAATTGAAAGTAGGTAAATGATGCAGAGGCACCGGTGGGTAATAGACAATATTTGATTTTTAACCGCCCACTTGTGTCTAACTAGGACCCGAGTTCTTGACACCTGTTCCGAGATCGAGCGAGCTAACCATAGGTGGGGTGTGTGGGCACCCCCATCGATTTAGTACCTGATTTCAAAGTACTGTACTAGGGGGCCACAACCTGGTTTGGAGCTTTATTACTATCATATACTTATGCCAATGTTCACTGGTTCATTATGATTGCGCGTGGAGCGCCTGTACTGTTTAGGAACCCCGTGCCACGTTCGTTTTCGCTGTATCGACAAGCCTAGTCACACTTTCGGGTTCCCAGTCGTTTACAGCCGTCAACACACACCCTAGGTCTATATCGGAGACGACCGACTTCGTTGCGGGTAGCTTAGTGGGGTGGCCCCCATGTAACATCCCAGCATTAGAGCCTAGAAATAAGCTGAACCCAGATGTGTGCATTGCATTCTTGCATAGAAAATCCGAATAATTTTCGCGCTTTTGAACAAAACTTGTTAAAATGATTGAAGCTTCTCTCAACTTGATGGCATTGCAGTAGATCATCAAGTTGACTGCGATAAGTTTCAATATGACCTTTGCTAAAACCTTATCAGGGTAAACATGATTTGATCTAAGGGTAGATCAAATAGAATAAACTTTAAAACTTAATGCATTGCTTAAATGACTAATATCTGATTCTTAAGGGATCATATCATACTATTCATCACAACAACCCATGAATACCACGTTAAGAATGTAATAATTTACCCTTGACTTATTTATTTCTTATCCAATTATACCATGAGTATCATGGTAATACCTAACTTTAATTCTTTAGTGAGATTTGGGAAGGGAAGAAACTAAGTCTAGATCATTCACCATATATCTTCTTTACATCTCAATCCTTATCATCTCTATTGAGTTATATTCCAATATCTGTTGTTCATCAAATCAACTATTGATTCACCAATTCTCAATCTATCAACTCTTGACCATAACATAGCTTACAATTAAGTGTCTATAAAGAAACCACTAAGAAGAGGTAAATAGTAATGCTAGTTTTAGATATCATCTATAGGATGGGAGTGATTGAAGAAGAATAAAATCAATGTGATAATTGATGGAGTTAAACTCACTCCTGAAAGGATGGAAGAGTTATTGGGATATATAATTATATGGTAGTAAAGAAGATTACAAGGATGAATCCTGAAGATGGTTACCAGTAGTAATTCTATTGGATCAAGGGGGCATAGTCCATGAATAACAGCCTTAATCCAATTAGAGATACTAAGAAGATAATTTCAATACAATTGTAAGGTTGTATTGATGAAGTCTTGATTAGCCAATTGGAAACCTAAGCTATAAATAATTAAAGGATTATAATGATCATGCCTTGCTCACCAGGATTGTATACTTATATCAAGTATAAGTGACATTGGTGGGTAGAACATGATTGAAACCCTAGTATAGGTAAGTTATCCTAGATTAGTTATTACAGGTCACATTAATATAATGAGAGGTTGGAGTATGAGTTATTATAGTAAAGTAAATGTAGGATAGTATGATTAAATTAAAGCTAGTATAGCATTGAGTTATGGAAGTAGTGTTATTCATCTTAAAGGATAATAAACTTTAGAGAAAGATAGTTTGATGTATACACCTACTGAAGTAATATTAGTGGTGGATGATTATGGAAGAATAGGAATGGAGTTAGAAATAGCTACTTGTTGGATTCGAGGTTATCAACAGTAGAGTAGTGGAAATAACCAAGTATGGATATGAGAAAACTATAAAAGCTTTAGTGTCAAGCTCATTGGATTTTTAAATGGATTGAGGAGAAAAAAAGGTGGATAAGAATATTTTTATGAAGTAAAGCTCATCATGTTAACCATGATGATGGATGGACCGCCGCGCTGTGATGCGTGCTACTGCTCCTAGAAGGAAGGGGTAAGTACGCCACGACGCCGTCTGCTCGTCCTCATCCCCATTTTCCCCTCTGCAACTCTCTCTCAATTTCTTCATCAATGCCGAAATCCTAGCTCGCCTCACGGTCGAGTCGCACCTTTCCACTCTTTCCCAAGTATCCATGGAGATGCCCCGTCCTCTGTAGATCTTCTGGGTGGAATCTTGCATCAAGGGGAGCACTGGAGAGGACGAATTTTGCCGTTCCTCTTTGCGGCAGTTCGTCGGAATCCTTGTCGAAAAGCTCGCCTCCGACCGCACCAGTCCTCGCCGACCCCACCACTGCAACCAGGGTGAGCGAATGGATCTTCAAGTACCTTTTATATTTCGCTCTAGTTTGTCACACCACAAGCACCCGACACCGCCGCCGTTGTCCACCGTCGTTGACCATCCTCCGACAACAATTTGCTAGCGGCGCCAACACTTCTAAACTCCTCGCATCATCCTCTTTCCAATAAGCCTCACTACAGCCAAGCGCGCGCGTGCCAAATCACCTGATCCATCATCGATCTAAGAGGATCAAGCTCCGATGACGTCATCCAACGTCACCCTCGGCCTAGTCAGCCAGTTTGACCCAGTCTCTGTCTCGCGTGGCTGATGATGTGGCCATAGGCCCACAGGTCAGTGACCTCGGGTAGGCTTAGCCCCGGTGCAAAAGGGTAATTTCTGTTTAAGAAATAAAGAATATAAAACCAAGTTTAAATATTCCAGAAATAAAATAAAATCATTAAATCTTATTAAATCCATAACTTCTGTTTTATAATTCAGAAAAATATGTATTATATATGAAAATGTTTAAAAAATAAAATCTATAACATTAATCGATTATAAAAATTTGTTATGTTGGCAATTTAAATAGTTATTATTTAATACAGATTTTATAAGTATTAAAACTTTGAAAATTCATATTTTAAATTGGTAAATCCTAAAAAATATAAATAAAATACCAAAAATCTTAGAAAAATAAAAACAATACTTTAAAAACTATAATCATGCATTATTACTTCACTTAAATAAGTATTTATTACTTATTAAATATTTATAAAGTAATAAATCTTATAAAAAATCATATCTTATTATTTATGGAACACAAAAATAAATGTAATATATCAAAATGATCACAAAAATAATTTCTACTTATTAAAAATATAATACTCCATTTTTAAAGTAAATAAAAACTTAATACTCTAGCAATTTAAATTTAAACCTATTTCCTTATTTAATAAATAATATAAGGGTAAATGAAATTTGTTACTATTTCTAAAAATTAGTCAAATTAAGTCTAATAAATAGTATTAGTCTTAATTATTCATATTATAAAGTCATAATGATTCAAAACATTATAATACAATTTTATTGAATTATCCTTCAACCAAATGAGTAATTATTTTATAAAAGGGTCCTAAACAATTATAAAACCCCAAGAATAATTGTAACTAAATCCAATCTTTTCCATATACTTCAACCATCAGTTTACAAAACTATCACAACACTATAGTGAATCCATAAGTAGTTAAGTAATATTATTTCTTTGTTTATAAACTATAACCACTCATCTATAAAAAGGTCAATGATACTATTCCATTATAAAATCAAGAAACCACTACACCAAGTAAAAATATAACCATTCTTAAGTAACCTTAAGGAAACATTACCAAGTAAACAAGGTACAAATGTCATAAGCATTACACTTCCAAACCATCTATGTTTTTTTAAAATTTAATTTTAGTCTCAAGGCTTATAAACATTATGTCTAATAAACTACATATGTTTTTATAGTTAACTTTGGTCTATTCCAATTAAGACATAAAGCATATCAAGTCCAAACTAATCAATTCCATGCCAAAAGACACTAAACACATCCTATTAACAATAAAGATTGTTTAGACCTTAGAGAAGGAATCTTTTCTTCAAATGTTATTCTTTTTGCCACTTCAAACAACAAATCTTAAGACAATATCCCAAATCTTAACAACTAAACTTATGAACTTTCATCATCATAAACAGATGATAATTAATCATAATCACATTGCTTTAAACCTTACTTGTATATCAGGATTATTAATACTTAAAGCTCCTTATAATTGCCTATACTTATAAAGCAATATTTGAAGATAAGGCAATTCTTATATAAGTAATCCTTGAATAGCATTACACAATTTTGTATCTTACTGTTGTATAATAGTATAATTACAAATTGTTTCACACACACTCACAAGCTCTAATAAGAAACACAAGTGTAAAACTCATATAAAAATACAACACATTTCAAAGACATCATTTCTAGTATCCAAACCCTAGAACAACGCTAATCCAGGGATTCACGTTTATGAAGTGCATCACATTACTTATGCATAAAAGAATTTTGCTTCTTTAAACATTAGTCCTTACCGAACCAATGGTGCTGATTTCAGATATCGGGTCTTATACTGTCTTGAAGACCGTGAGTGCATAATCTTGCAATCAAAAAAGGCAAGTTCACACTTGCTCATGTCCTTTGATTATTTTCTGTAAAGTATTTTACAAATCCAGTATTGTCATCACTTGCATTTGAAAAAGGTCCGAAAACACTATTTTCATAATAATGTGATTATAGGTTATTTGCCATAAGGTAATAACCTATTATAAAAGTTTCGGTGGTAAAGGTACATAGCATCTAGGACTTAACAACCAATGTCGCCAGTGATTCTTGCGCCGTATCTTACACGTTAACCATGAGATTTGGAATGGGACGGAGAAGTCAGCTGTATCCTTTTCCTCTTGTATGGAGGCAAGACGACCTTAACGTGCTGTTGTGATTCCTTGTGCGGATCCAACATATGGGTGGGCACCCTTACGCCCCACACTTTTGGTGTCTAGATTATCTATGAATGGTGTTTAGGGATATAGTCCATGTAAATGGTACTATTCCGGGCATCACTAGGCCATAGAGTCTTCGGGAACTCATCAGGGTTTTAGCTTGCCCGAAAAGGGGCTTAACGAAGGTGAGCTAGCCCCGAAGGATTATGCAGACATATGAGGTCACGGAGAGGGCAGTGATTGGCTTGGATCATCTACTGGGCCCCACAAGATGGAACTGTGGTCGGGTAAGCTGCCCGGTTGTGCAACGAGGAGTTGATGTCTCATGGGAAAAGTAACACACCTCTGCAGAGTGTAAGAACTGTAACTTGTTACTCCCTGTTCCGGGAAGGAGCTGCGAACGCTGCGGGAAAGGAACTCCATGAAAGTTCTGGTAAACCCGTCAAGGCTGACGGACATAGCTTTTCAAAATAAAAGCAACCTTTGAAGAAATGTTTACGAAAACTTGCATTGCCTACGACCTACGGTCTGTGGCTGTAGTTATAGTGCATCAAACACTCCTTTTCTAGTGAACTTGCTGAGTACGCTCGTACTCAACGTATCTTCTTAACCCTTGCTAGATTCTAAAGCAATTAATATGGCGTCTACATCAAGATATGCTCTAGGAATCATCGTCAAAAGCTAAAGCTCTTCAATGAAGTCAATGAAATCAACATATACACCAAATCATGTGAAGACGAAGTTACTGATTTGATAGGAATATAATCTCTAGCCATAGAACCTATTTCTTTAGTGATTGCAATAGCAGCAATGCCAGACCATTAGTTAAGATACTAGTCTATCACTTGATTATTTCTAATTCATCTTTATAAGAAGATTCTTTCTCTCTCTTTAACCTAGAGTGTTCTCAGGATCTTGTGTATAGAGTGAGTTGTAACCTTTAGCCACATTTTGGGCCTGCTGTGTTTCTGTTGTACCACTCCGAGGGATGTAATACTAGTGAACGGTGTTTCATTGGTGTTATGTCAACGACTATAGTATACTACATCATGCAGTGGTATGCTGGGTCACCGCAGTTGGTATCAGAGCATATGCTTTGACCTTAGGTTGGAAACCTAGTAAATGGGTAGAACCTGTAGGACACATCCTAGCAATAATAAAGAGTTCTCTAGAAATATGAGGGATATTAAATTGAGAATAATCCTGTCATGTTACTAGTGCGATAATTCTTTAGTAAAATTGCAATCCCGATCATTACCAAGAGTTTTAACTCTATGTGACTGATGATAATTTCTTATCTACAGTTCCACATGGCACCTCGATATCCACCCCGAAATGTTCAAGTGATGAACAGGACACTGAATGACTATGGAGGGGACTGGACGGATAATCTCCGACAACTTCTATGGAGTTTGGATTGTGAATCAAGACTTTTGGTCAAGATTTATAGTTACTATGGTGGGCAGGTATTAGCTAAATACCGTGTCATGATCATGTTACCCAAGAATTTAGGACTTAAGGGAGAAATGCCATCAGGAGAGGAAAGGTGCATGGCATCCTCATATCATATTGCCGTAGCAGCAGCCATAACATGATCCGAAAACAGAAATCCCAAGTTCTAGAAGGTAGTACTCACACCATTATATCACATGAAACCTCAAACAAAGAGCATGAGTTAGTTCACTCTACTCTAGTCCAAATGAAACCTACTCTAGTTGTAGAGTATATGGATCGTTATCGATCTTTGTTAAACACTTATCATAACACTCACCAAGTCTTAGTTCAGGAACTGGATACGGTCATTGAGGATTTTACTGATCCTGATAAAGCAATGGCACGTAGGAAGAAGTTAGATAAAGAAGCTAGGCATCCTAACCTTCAGGAGGAAACTGAGTTTGATGATCCACACTCGGAAAACTATGCCTACTACTAAAATGAACCTCAGCCACCTGAAGATGTATAGACCAAGTACAACTCCGAACAACGGGAATGGGCTGGAGTTATTCCAACTAACCCTGAGCCAAACAGGTATGGATGGGGAGTAGAATCTCAAGGTGGAACCATAGGAAATCGTATACCTTGTGATACATGTATCGGAGAAGAGACCAACTATAACCATCGAGAACCTTATGGACCATATGGAGGTGATACCAATCCAATCGACTTAGAAGAGTATTCTGACAGCTACTATACCAATATGTACGAGTGGATCCAAGAAAAGTCTAAGGAGCCAACTTACTTTGAGGAAGCGTTGCCGGAAAACCAGGAATATCCTGTAGAAGATTACGCCAACTCTAGTCATTTTTCAATGACTAATCTTAGTCTCGGTACTTCTAATAAAGAATACACACCTCCTGGATGCTCCTACGCTCCAGAAGGCAGTCGTAGGACTTCACGTCATCATGGACGGAACTCCAGGAAGCACTAGAGGAAGATGAAATTAAGAAAGGAACGACATCCCAAAGGATGCGTGAATAAATAATGTACATAGAGGGTAATACATATTGTAGTTTGAAGGGTTTGCCGAAATAAGTGCGGATGTACTCACAAGAACAGAAAGTTCTTGTAAGATAGTTGTGTAATATAGGTGAGGATCAAACCGTTGGAACATCTAGTATATTTGTAAATTATTTAAAACCTATGTATAATACATGGTATATTTTTTGTTCTTTATGGACTTCTGGATTTTCTTAAATCTTCTTGATTGACTAGATCTGTACATGAAGTGGACTTGGTGTGCAAATGCATGATGTAACACCCAGTTATTACTTGATGTCATAGACCTAGATATGGATGGTAATTCATGTAAAGGAGTGACGAGTTCCAAAGACCAAGATGGAGACTTTTATGAAGGATGGAGCAAAATATAAGGAGCATTAGCATAGTTTGAAGGATATGTCAAGCTCAGGTTATTTTTAGCCAGCTTTAGAAGGAAGTTTAGTGTAGAAGATGTATGGAGCAACAAGAAGTAATAAACTTAAAGCTCATTCAAAGTAGGTAACATTACTAAGGAGTTAATAAAGTAGTTGTACCAAGTTCATGGAAGTGTCATGGATTAGTACAAAGACGGAGCTTTGGAGTAAAATGGTATTTAAGCTTTGACAATTCAGAGAGAATGCCAGTAGTAGGTCGGAAACCGTAAGGTAATACCTACCACCCAGGATGATCCGTAGCTGGTATTTGATTCATAGTCGGTATTCCGATCCACAGCTAGTATCTTATTCGTAACCGATGTTGGTTAACATAGTTAACCAGATCATATTAATGGTTGCATAAAGAGCATAAAACTTGGCCTAAGCTAAGTAAGACCTAAAGGAGTATAAAATTTAAAGCGAACGTCTTTCGAGATGCTTCGCAAAGTCAGACTTATCCAAGCAAAAATGTCCAATAGTAAGTAAGACAAATAGTGCTGAAAGATTGTTTTGGAGATCCACAATTGTGGGGATACACCATACAATATTTCATAAGACCCTAATTAGGTAAAGTATGAGCTGAACAGAGACCAACATTCTAGTTAAAAAACCAATGGTTACTATATATGCAGTTTAGAGACTATTAGTAAACCCTAAGGGGGAGAGTAAAACAATAAAAAGAAGTATTGTTATGTGAATCATAGAGTAAAGTCTAGGAAAGAAATATTAACCTATGACAACTTAAGTCTTATTTTCATAGGGTTAAAGAAGCCATCATTATGAAAGTACTCCTAGAAGAATATAAGATAATAATAACAGAAATTTAAAACCTGTTTTAGTGAGACTTCCTAGACCTTATATAATATAGTAAGAAAGCTCGATAATTAAATAAAAAGGGTTGGATTAGGATACCTAATCAGGATATAGAATACTACAATTATTTCCATTTAAGGTTACCATGGAGTTGAGAAATACCGTAACCCCACACAAGTCAAATCCTTACTAAAAAACGTGAGAGTTTGCGAACTTCGAGGATGAAGTTTATTTTAAGGGAGAGAGTCTGTAACATCCCAGCATTAGAGCCTAGAAATAAGCTGAACCCAGATGTGTGCATTGCATTCATGCATAAAAAATCTGAAGAATTTTCGCGCTTTTGAACAAAACTTGTTAAAATGATTGAAACTTCTCTCAACTTGATGTAATTGCAGTAGATCATCAAGTTGACTGCGATAAGTTTCAATATGACCTTTGCTAAAACCTTATCAGGGAAAACATGATTTGATTTAAGGGTAGATCAAGTAGAATAAACTTTAAAACTTAATGCATTGCTTAAATGAATAATATCTGATTCTTAAGGGATCATATCATACTACTCATCACAACAACCCATGAATACCAAGTTAAGAATGTAATAATTTACCCTTGACTTATTTATTTCTTATCCAATTATACCATGACTATCATGGTAATACCTAACTTTAATTCTTTAGTGAGATTTGGGAAGGGAAGAAACTAAGTCTAGATCATTCACCATATATCTTCTTTCCATCTCAATCCTTATCATCTCTATTGAGTTATATTCCAATATCTGTTGTTCATCAATGTTGAGAAATTAACTATTGATTCACCAATTCTCAATCTATCAACTCTTGACCATAACATAGCTTACACTTAAGTGTTTATAAAGAAACTACTAAGAAGAGGTAAATAGTAATGCTAGTTTTAGATATCATCTATAGGATGGGAATGATTGAAGAAGAATAAAATCAATGTGATAATTGATGGAGTGAAACTCACTCCTGAAAGGATGGAAGAGTTATTGGGATATATAATTATATGGTAGTAAGAAGATTACAAGGATGAATCCTAAAGATGGTTACCAATAGTAATTCTATTGGATCAAGGGAGCATAGTCCATGAATAACAGCCTTAATCCAATTAGAGATACTGAAAAGATAATTTCAATACAATTGTAAGGTTGTATTGATGAAGTCTTGATTAGCCAATTGGAAACCTAAGCTATAAATAATTAAAGGATTATAATGATCATGCCTTGCTCACCAGGATTGTATACTTATATCAAGTATAAGTGACATTGGTGGGTGGAACATGATTGAAACCCTAGTATAGGTAAGTTATCCTAGATTATTTATTACATGTCACATTAATATAATGAGAGGTTGGAGTATGAGTTATTAGAGTAAAGTAAATGTAGGATAATATGATTAAATTAAATCTAGTATAGCATTGAGTTATGGAAGTTGTGTTATTCATCTTAAAGGATAGTAAACTTTAGAGAAAGATAGTTTGATGTATACACCTACTGAAGTAATATTAGTGGTGGATGATTATGGAAGAATAGAAATGGAGTTAGAAATAGCTATTTGTTGTATTGGAGGTTATCAACAGTAGAGTAGTGGAAATAACCAAGTATGGATATGAGAAAACTATAAAAGCTTTAGTGTCAAGCTCATTGGATTTTTAAATGGATTTAGGAGAACAAAAGGTGGATAAGAATATTTTTATGAAGTAAAGCTCATCATGTTAACCATGATGATGGATAGGAAGAAGTAGTATATCTAGGAAAGGAATTCGTTAATCAGAAGTCCATAATTATGAATTAGGGAAGATAAGAATTCTTAATAAAACCCTAAACCCTAAATCTATAATCAAGCTTAATATCCAACTCATCTGTTGAATAAATCATTTTATCTCCACAATGTTTTATAGGAATAGTTATATAGAAAATCACTTAAGCACATCTCTGTAAATTCCAATTATCATAATTATATGTGTTTAGGAGTATTCTTATCAATTCTTTTCCATAAGACATTTTAATTAATAACTTTCTATTTTAAAGGGTGATATCATTAAATATCACCAACAGAAGACAATATGCTTAGTTATTAAATGTTTACTCACATCAACAAAAGAATAGAAGTAAATTAAGGACCCTAAACTCTAGGGTAAGCACTTACAATTCAAACCCTAACTTCTGTGTTAATCTTAATAGAATATATACATTGCCATTTTCTAAATTAATGGGAGTAATGTTAACCATATTAATTTCCTTTGTATATAATGCATCAAATAATGGTCTAGGATCATTATATATAAAAATTTCCATTCAAACTATGAGCTAATTAGAATTAAGTTTTATAAACAAAGAAAGAAATATCAAATAATAAATCCATGGTTTAGTATAGAAAGAAAATTAATAATAAAGGCTTCTACAAAATATTAAAAGGGATTCATATAAAGAAAATAAAGAAATATAAAATATTTATCATTAAGATTTACAAAATAAATCTCAATCAATATAAATTGTTGCTGCAAATATTCAGCAAGTAAACTTGGTTAGAAAAGTTCAAATTAAAGATGCAAATTCAAATCTGTAAACAAAACAGAATATAAAAAAAGAACCAGGAAAAAACAGAAGGAGACCAAATCTGGCCCATGGCCCAACTTCCTTCTCCTTATCCACTGCTCACGAGCAGCCCACAGCAGCCACCTCGGCCCAGTAACCAGCCCGGTTCCTCTCGCTCAGTGACTGATGAGTGGGCCAGCGTGGGGACTGCGGATCAAGAGAGGAAACGTTCCAAGGGGTTTTCACAAATGTCGCATCGTCGTCTACCTCGCCTACTGGAAGCAGCTCGCTGGCCGGAGCTCAGCCATCGATGGACCGCCGCGCTGTGATGCGTGCTACCGCTGCTGGAAGGAAGGGATAAGAACGCCACGATACCGTCTGCTCGTCCTCATCCCCATATCCCCCTCTACAGCTCTCTCTTTCTCTCTCTCAATTTCTTCATCAGTGCTGAAACCCTAGCTCGCCTCACGGTCGAGTCGCACCTTTCCACTCTCTCCCAAGTATCTATGGAGATGCCCCGTCCTCCGTAGATCTTCTGGGTGGAATCTTGCATCAAGGGGAGCACTAGAGAGGGCGAATTTTGCCGTTCCTCTTTGCGGCAGTTTGTTGGAATCCTCGTCGGAGAGCTCGCCTCCGACCGCACCAGTCCTCGCCGACACCACCGCTGCAACCAGGGTGAGCCACTAGATCTTCCAGTACCTTTTACTCTCTGTATTTCGCTCTAGTTTGTTCACGCCACGAGCACCCGACACCGCCGCTGTTGTCCACCGTCGTTGACCATCCTCCGACGACCATTTGCTAGCGGCGCCACCACTTCTAAACTCCTCGCATCATCCTATTTCCAACAAGCCTCACTACAGCCCCGCGCGCGCACCAAATCACCTGATCCATCATCGATCTGAGAGGATCAAGCTCCGATGACGTCATGCCAACGTCACCCTCGGCCTAGTCAGCCAGTTTGACCCAGTCTCTGTCTCGCGTGGCTGATGATGTGGCCATAGGCCCACAGGTCAGTGACCTCGGGTAGGCTTAGCCCCGGTGCAAAAGGGTATTTTCTGTTTAAGAAATAAAGAAAGAATATAAACCCAAGTTTAAATATTCCAGAAATAAAATAAAATCATTAAATCTTATTAAATCCATAACTTCTATTTTATAATTCAGAAAAATATGTATTATATCTGAAAATGTTTAGAAAAATAAAATCTATAACATTAATCCATTATAAAAATGTCTTATGTTAGCAATTTAAATAGTTATTATTTAATAAAGATTTTATAAGTATTAAAACTTTGAAAATTCATATTTTAAATTGGTAAATCTTAAAAAATATAACTAAAATACCAAAAATCTTAGAAAAATAAAAAACAATACTTTAAAAACTAAAATCATGCATTATTACTTCACTTAAATAGGTATTTATTACTTATTAAGTATTTATAAAGTAATAAATCTTATTAAAAAATCATATCTTATTATTCATGAAACACAAAAATAAATGTAATATATAAAAATGATCACAAAAATAATATCTACTTATTAAAAATATAATACTCCATTTTTAAAGTAAATAAAAACTTAATACTCTAGCAATTTAAATTTAAACCATTTCCTTAGTTAATAAATAATATAAGGGTAAATAAAATTTGTTATTGTTTCTAAAAATTAGTCAAATTAAGTCTAATAAATAGTATTAGTCTTAAATATTCATATTATAAATTCATAATGATTCAAAACATTTGAAAACAATTTTATTGAATTAATCTTCAACCAAATGAGTAATTATTTTATAAAAGGGTCCTAAACAATTATAAAACCCCAAGAATAATTGTAACTAAATCCAATCTTTTCCATATACTTCAACCATCAGTTTACAAAACTATCACAACACTATAGTGAATCCATAAGTAGTTAAGTAATATTATTTCTTTGTTTATAAACTATAACCACTCATCTATAAAAAGGTCAATGATACTATTCCATTATAAAATCAAGAAACCACTACACCAAGTAAAACTATAACCATTCTTAAGTAACCTTAAGGAAACATTACCAAGTACACAAGGTACAAATGTCATAAGCATTACACTTCCAAACCATCTATGTTTTTTTAAATTTAATTTTAGTCTCAAGGCTTATAAACATTATGTCTAATAAAATACATATGTTTTTATAGTTAACTTTGGTCTATTCCAATTAAGACATAAAGCATCTTAAGTCCAAACTAATCAATTCCACGCCAAAAGACACTGAACACATCCTATTAACAATAAAGATTGTTTAGACCTTAGAGAAGGAATCTTTTCTTCAAATGTTATTCTTTTTGCCACTTCAAACAACAAATCTTAAGACAATATCCCAAATCTTAACAACTAAACTTAAGAACTTTCATCATCATAAACAGATGACAATTAATCATAATCACATTGCTTTAAACCTTACTTGTATATCAGGATTATTAATACTTAAAGCTCCTTATAATTGCCTATACTTATAAAGCAAGATTTGAAGATAAGGCAATTCTTATATAAGTAATCCTTGAATAGCAGTACACAATTTTGTATCTTACTATTGTATAATAGTATAATTACAAATTGTTTCACACACACTCACAAGCTCTAATAAGAAACACAAGTGTAAAACTCATATAAAAATACAACACATTTCAAAGACATCATTTCTAGTATCCAAACCCTAGAACAACGCTAATCCAGGGATTCACGTTTATGAAGTGCATCACATTACTTATGCATAAAAGAATTTTGCTTCTTTAAACATTAGTCCTTACCGAACCAATGATGCTGATTTCAGATATCGGGTCTTATACTGTCTTGAAGACCGTGAGTGCATTGCAATCACAAAAGGCAAGTTCACACTTGCTCATGTCCTTTGATTATTTTTTGTAAAGTATTTTACAAATCCAGTGTTGTCATCACTTGCATTTGAAAAAGGTCCGAAAACACTATTTTCATAATAATGTGATTATAGGTTATTTGCCATAAGGTAATAACCTATTATAAAAGTTCCGATGGTAAAGGAACATAGCATCTAGGACTTAACAACCAATGTCGGCAGTGATTCTTGCGCCGTATCTTACACGTTAACCATGAGATTTGGAATGGGACGAAGAAGTCAGCTGTATCCTTTTCCTCTTGTATGGAGGCAAGACGACCTTAACGTGACGTTGTGATTCCTTGTGCGGATCCAACATATGAGTGGGCACCCTTACGCCCCACACTTTTGGTGTCTAGATTATCTATGAATGGTGTTTAGGGATATAGTCCATGTAAATGGTACTATTCCGGGCATCACTAGGTCATAGAGTCTTCGGGAACTCATCAGGGTTTTAGCTTGCCCGAAAGGGGGCTTAACGAAGGTGATCTAGCCCCGAAGGATCGTGCAGACATATGAGGTCGCGGAGAGGGCAGTGATTGGCTTGGATCATCTACTGGGCCCCACAACATGGAATTATGGACGGGTAAGCTCCCCGGTTGTGCACCAAGGAGTTGATCTCTCATGGGAAAAGTAACGCACCTCTGCAGAGTGTAAGAACTGTAACTTGTTACTCCCTGTTATGGGAAGAAGCTGCGAATGCCGCGGGAAAGGAACTCCATGAAAGTTCTGGTAAACCCATGAAGGCTAACGGACATAGCTTTTCAGAATAAAAGCAACCTTTGAAGAAATGTTTACGAAAACTTGCATTGCCTACGACCTACGGTCTGTGGCTGTAGTTATAGTGCATCAAACACTCCTTTTATAGTGAACTTGCTGAGTACGCTCGTACTCAACGTATCTTCTTAACCCTTGCTAGATTCTGAAGCAATTAAGATGAGGTCTACATCAAGATATGCTCCAGGAATCATCGTCAAAAGCTAAAGCTCTTCAATGAAGTCAACATATACACCAACTCAAGTGAAGATGAAGTTAATGATTTGATAGGAATATAATCTCTAGCCATAGAACCTATTTCTTTAGTGTATTGCAATAGCAGCAATGCTAGACCATTAGTTAAAATACTAGTCTATTACTTGATTATTTCTGATTCGTCTTTGTAAGAAGATTCTTTCTCTCTCTTTAACCTAGAGTGTTCTCTGGATCTTGTGTATAGAGTGAGTTGTAACCTTTAGCCATGTTTTGGGCCTGTTGTGTTTCTGTTATACCACTCTGAGGGATGTAATACTAGTGAACGGTGTTTCATTGGTGTTATGTCAACGGCTATGGTATACTACATCATGCAGTGGTATGCTGGGTCACAGCACCCCATGTGCATGCTTTGGGTCTGGGAAACGTCGTGTCTGAAACCCCATCGACATACCGTTGGGTGTATGTTTTGTGATCTTGTACCTACCTGATCTAACAACAAGGGTGTAGGTGCATGTGGAAACTTTGGTGCACCCCTGCAGGCTTAAATCTTTTTGAGAAGCCGTGTCCGCGGTTATGGATGACTTGGAGCACAGTTCTCGATCATAGACAACTATAACTAAAGTTTACTGTTATAATTTGACTTGTATCCGATATGACTAGTAATCAGCTTCACTACAACGGAATGGCTAAATAAAAGTACCAACAACTGCTAGGTTTGGGATATCTCATGCTATTTGTATCTGACTAGTAAGTGTCGCAACTACAACGGAATGGTTAACTAAAAGTGCCCACTGCTTATTATATCAGGATGAATATCTATGACTAGTAATTGCTGCAACGATAACTGAATAAATAAAACTGCCAACTGTGTGAGTCCCTCGGTTTGACTTCCTCGTTTGGTCTCGGGGCGGGGATACCAGGATGGGTATGTTTGGTGGTAGTATCAGGTTGGTTCCGAATAGGTATTTCTTATCCCTCTTTGATAGCCGATAGTTATATCGAGTTTCTATAGGTTGCTTAATGCATGTTGCGCTGCCGCTTTAGTACATCATACCTATGTAGGCGAGGACCGCCAAATTCTAGTCTCGCCGTGTACTGGGCTCAGTACTGACCGCTCTCTTTTTTCTTTGCCCTTTGCTGGCACCCCTTTTGTTTTAGCAGGTTTTGAGATCGACGTCGTTAGCAGGTCTACCCTTCCGGCTTGGCCTGGGCAGGGTTATGGACGCCATTGGTTATTCTTCAGGGCTTTTAGACCCATTTGCATCTTGTCCGTACTCGGACGTTGTATCATTTTCAAGGTGATTTGGATCTTTGTGTTGTATATCTGTATTCTTGACTCTTTGAATCGTTAATGTATATATTTTATCAACACCCAGATTTGATGCCTGTTATGCCATACATCGCAATCCCAGGATTACCATTTTTTCGAGACATAACAGAATTGGATACCATAGTACATCATCCATTACAAACGACACATAAGTTCTTACACAAATAGGGATCTCATGATCCAGTTCTTAATACAACATCAAGCAGCGGAATACGTAATAATAACGGTAGCGTAGGCGAAGCTCCATCTTCGGGTTCACAAGCAATGCTGACGATGGGAGATGATCCTAGTTGTCGTAACCTTCCTGGGGTCCATCTTCCAGGTACTCCTCTTCATAGTCTGGCCATGGGAATAGCCAGGGACAAAGCCATGAGTACTCTTTAAGTACTCGCAAACTAATACTAATAGGTAAAGGGGTTTTTGGATAATAGGACACTAGGCTCTAGGGTTGTTTTGCAAAAGCCAAATTTATCTCTACTAAGTTCTAAAGCTAGTCACAATTTTATAACTCCTAAGTGGGATCTTGTAACTCATGTCACAACTCTGTTGTGGTCAAGTCAAAGTCTTAATTCATTTCACAAATCAATTTTGAAAGGTCTGATGGGGGAACAGTATGGCCACTCCAACTGTCCATAATCATGGACGCTATTGAATAGTTTGACACTCTTGCAGTTGCAGTTTCACCACAACATTCGATACATCCGTCAGGAACAAATCCTGAATTTACCATACTCAGTATGCGGATAATCAATCCTAACCTTTCAATTACACGCCCTAGTATAAGCACCTCTCCTGTGAGTTTGGCCTCCCAACCATGACCAACTGTCATCTCGGGTACTGCACAGGTGGACAATCTTCATAAGGTAGCCTCAGCTCAGACCTTGGCCGTGAGGGAGCTAATATTAAGGTACATAAGTTTCCAGTCAAGCCCTACCCAATCTTCGGGTATTGTGGTTGTACGATAAAATTGGAATGGTATCGCATTCAGACAACCATCCATTTTATAAAGGGCTAAGGCTCATGCCTCAACATTTTCATCACCATAATCATCTGGTGTTCGAAAACACATGTCCAAAACATTTCAATAGAATGATCCATCATTCCAAGGTTTTCATAACCATTTTTCCACCAAGTATTCCCATCTAAAGTTGATCAAGTTTCATGCTTAGCACTAGCATCTACAGGTGGGGGTAAGCAATAATGAGGGGTAGTAAACTAGTGGAGTTCTAACTAAGTTCAATCTCATGCCTTAAGATGACATCAAGATTATCTAGCTTAGGCCAAATTTTATGCTCTTTATGCAACCTTCAAATATCTTTCTAGTATCTACAATTCACTTAATTAACTCTAAATAATAGCTTTGATAAAGAAATAAAGTAAGAAGATTGCAAATAAAACTAGGATGGGTTTATCAAGTGGGTATAATCATATATGCTTAAAGCATATAGTAGGCATGGTAACAACCAAGTATTGGCTTGCATGGGTAAAGTATCTTGCAAGTGTTAGCTTGCATCAATGTCAATATAAGCTTGCATAGGTATAACATCAGCTTGCAAGGTTAATAGCTTGCACATTCACTAGTAGTATTAGGCTTTCCGTGTGCAGAGCAGTGGTTGAATTTCTCCTCGGCTTCTTCTTCGTAGTATCCTCCTTCCTCCTCGTATCCTTGGTCGGTACTAGCGTCTATGAATAAATACGAGGTACACAATCACCAAACAATACTTAACTACTTGCAATCATCACACACAAGGGTCCTATAGATGATCTAGCATCATCTCTAACATTACAAGTTTAAGGCTTGGTTTAATTCCTTTTGTTTTTAGAAAATTAATTTCTACTCATTGAAAAACTACTTAAGATTTAATATTCTCCAAACCAAACATGGGATCATGTTGAGACATGTCATCACCACATATTGTAGTCCAAGGGAATGTGATTTAAAGTGGTGTCACAATTTAATAAGGTTTTACCCTTTTATTTTATTTAAATATAATGACTAGAAATGTCTATGTAGCATTCTTTTATTACTTGAACATTATTTCTGTAAGTAGACCTATATATTTTTATATATTCTGAAAGGTATGGTTAAATGTGATTTTTGAGAGTTGGAATCAACTCAAAAGCTATTATTGTTTAAATTTGAAAAATGTTTGAATGCAGAAAAGCTTCTGCCTTGTTATTTTTACCATGGATGATCTATAGATCCAAATAAATTGAGTCCAACGGGCTTGGATTCAGTATTCACAGACCTTTCCAACAAAATTGGTTTCATTAAAATTGGTGCATTGAATCGATCTGGATTGATTTTTGAAAATGAGTATAGAAGTGTGTTTGAATTAAAAATAAAAAGATGTAATTCAAATCACTGGGCTGCGCGGGAAAAGTTACTGGGCCGGCCTGCTAAGCGCAGTGCTCCCACGGGCTGCTTAAGTGGGTGTCCCCACTTGCCAGTGAGATAGGGAGGGGCGAAGCGATGCAGGCAACGCGTGGGTCGATTCGATTCTAATCCAACGGCTAGGATTCATCGTCGGCCGAGACAACGCCGGCGAGAAAGAAACCTAGCGCCAGTGAGGCTTCTTGGGGCTCACCGGGTCTTGGCGAGGTTCGGTAGGCGAGCAACAAGTCGATGACGGCGAACTCGGGGTGGTCGCGGCGGCTCACAGGGTGGGCGAATCGATGGCTCCCTTCTTCTCCAGGCGCGGGCTCGGTGAAATTCGGCGGTAGTGCTCGCCTTGCTCGAACGGTGTGGCACGATCGATGTGAGAGGGGAGTGAGATGGTGTAAAGAAAACGAGCGGGGGTGGCCTCTATTTATAGTCGAGCGAGGGGACCGACGGGGCGCACGGTGAGCTCGTCGGGGGCGATGTTACAGGCGGCTATTGGCATGGGCGACGGTAGGGGACGTTGGGATGTTCCCTGGCGATGCTCAACGACATGGTTTTGAGGCATGGGGCGGTGCGGCTTGGTCTGGAACATGCGACGCGCTCTGTGGCAGGCGTCTTGACGGCGGTGGGTGTGTGCATCACGGGCATTGACGGGGATGTCTGGCGGTCTCCTGGGTCGGTGGGGATTGTGTATGCACGCGGTGAGGGCGGCATGCGGTCTGTTGGCGCTGGTCGAGGGTGGCGCTCTGGCGTACGCTCGGCATGGTCGCTGGCAAGGTTGGCATGGTTCATGCGTGTGGTCCAGGGCTTGGCAACGCTCGCGGCTAGGACAGGGGGTGGCGGTGGACTGCCTCCCAGACATGCTGGCTAGGCTTGTGTCTCCTCCTAGCTTGCTGTCGACTATGGGGTGGTCTGAGTGTGCTCGGCTGTTCACCATTGATGGCAATGGCAAGCTCACAGTGGTGCTAGTGCTTGGTTAATCTTCCTAGATGATCTACTGAGCTGGTTGTGAGCTAAATAGGGAACAAGTTAGGCCAATTTTACTGCACACACTATAGTGTTTGATGTTTGTTTGATTTGTATCTGCAACCTGTTTGATGAAATGGCCGCATGAATTCAAGTTTTGAATTTTGAAAATATTTTTGGTGGGTTTGCTAGGTTGGTGCTGGTGAGTCTGCAGATGCTTGGGTTTGAAAGTTGAGCTTGTTTGAGTGGTTTTTGAAAAAGTGTGATCTTCCCATATGATGAAGATTCAATTTTGAATTGTCATTTAAACTATGCATTTGAAAGTTTCTGGATGATCACAAAGTGGGCCTTGATACTTTGTTAGGAGTACATTTAAGGGGTGCAAAGATCCAGAAAAGTTTCTGTTAGGTTTTGAGAGTTTGAGACAGCCAAAGTAGGCATGGGAGTTAAATTGGTCAAAGTGACCATTCCTTTAATATATTTGTTTTGATTTACTTGTCTTTAGGAAAAGTGTGGGAAGTGTTTTAGATGATGTTTATTTCACCTAAGAAACATTTTACAAGCAATGAAACAATCAAACAAGGTGGTTCCAAAGAATTTCAAAATCCATGCATACACATATGCATGCATTCATAATTTTATTTAGAAAAGTTTTTGTTAACCCTAAATGTTGATGACTAATGCTTGATGATCCAATCTTAGTATTTTTGGGATGTTACAAACCTTCCCCCCTTAAGCAAAATCTCGTCCCGAGAGTTGAAAAAGGACGAAAAGATTACCTAGGATTTGAAGAGATCGGGAAACTCCGTCCTGATGTGATCTTCGCGCTCCAAGGTAGCTTCCTCTTTTGTGTAGTTGCTCCACTGAATCTTGAGAAACTTGATGCTTCGGGTTCAGGTAGTTCGAAAGGCTTCTTCCAAAATACGGATGTGTACTTCGGGATAGGTCAGGTCATCGTTGATCTCTATGGTCCGGTGATCGATATTCTTGAACACTTCAATCTTCTCGGGGACTTCGAGACACTTGCGAAGTAACGAGATATGGAACACATTGTGCACGGCTGACATCTCTTCGGGTAGCTCCAATTGATACGATACTTCTCCTCGACGGCTCAGAATTTTGAAAGGTCTGATATATCTGGGGGCTAACTTTCCTTTGAGTTGGAAACGCTGCATTCCCTTCAATGGCGACACTTTCAGATAAACAAAATCTCCTATGTTGAAGGCGAGGTCTCTACGTCTCTTGTCGGCATAACTCTTCTATCGGGATTGGGGGGTCTTGAGGTGCTCACGAATCTTGTGAACCTTCTCTTCTGCTTCTCGTAGGATGTCGGGTCCGAAAATCTGACTCTCTCCTACTTCTGACCAGTTCAAAGGGGTACGACACTTCCTTCCGTACATGAACTCAAATGGGGCCATTTGAAAACTGGCTTGGTAACTGTTGTTGTAGGAAAATTCTGCAAACGGCAGACAGTCTTCCCACTTGGATCCATAATCTAACACACATGCTCTTAGCATATCTTCGAGTATTTGATTTACTCGCTCCGTTTGTCCATCGGTCTGAGGTGATACGCGGTACTGAAATCTAAGCGGGTTCCTAAACCTTCTTGAACTTTCTTCCAGAATCTCGAGGTAAACTGCGTTCCTCGATCTGATACAATGTTCTTAGGGACTCCGTGCAAACTGACGATTCTAGCGATGTATAACTCCGCTAGTTTCGAACTCTGATATGTGGTTTTGACGGGCAAGAAATGGGCGACTTTGGACAATCTGTCCACTATGACCCAGATAGAGTCATTTCCCCTACTAGAAGTAGGCAGTCCAGTGATAAAGTCCATTCCTACAGAATCCCATTTCCATTCCGGAATTTGCAAAGGTTGCAACAATCCAGCGGGTCTTTGATGTCCCTTGACTCGTGACATATATCACACTTGGCGATATAGCTTCGATTTCTCTTTTCATCTTATGCCACCAAAATTGCTCTTTCAAATCTTGATACATCTTAGTTCCTCGGGATGGATAGAATAAAGAGTATCATGAGCCTCCTTCAAAATAACTTCTTTCAACTCAGAATCTGTTTGGTATACAAAGGCGTCCTTTGTACCACGAACTCCTTCTTCGTCTTCGGTGAATCCGGGTACTTTGCACTGACCGTCGACGCTTGATTCTGTCGATACTGGCATTTCCCTTCTGTGCCTCTTTAATCTGACTGATCAAAGTGGGCTGAAGTTCTATGCTAGCCAAAAATCCTTCACTTACTAATTCCATTCGAAAATCTTCCATCTCTTTGTGCAAACTTGGTTGCTCCTTCAAAATCATGGAGTTCAAGCGGCACGGCAATCTGCTAAGGGCATCAGCTACTACGTTGGCTTTACCAGGGTGATAGTGAATGTCCAGATCGTAATCCTTGATTAGCTCAATCCATCTTCTCTACCTCATATTCAGCTCCTTCTGAGTGAATATATACTTTAGGCTCTTGTGATCCGAATAAATCTCACAACGATTTCCCATCAGGTAATGTCTCCATGTTTTCAGGGCTAGAACAACGGCTGCGAGTTCGAGGTCATGGGTTGGGTAATTTTTCTCATGTTGCTTCAATTGTCGGGATAGATAAGATATAACCTTGCCTTCTTGCATTAGCACACACCCGAGACCAATCTTGGATGCGTCACAATACACATCGAAGGGCTTCATGATATCCGGCATGATCAAGATTGGGGCTGAAATCAATCTCCTCTTGAGTTCTTGAAAACTCGCTTCACACTTGTCTGTCCATTCTGTAACATCCCAAAAATACTAAGCTTGGATCATCAAATTCAAATCATCAAAATTAGGGCTAACAAAAACTTTGTTAAATAAAATTATGAATGCATGCATATGTGTATGCATGGATTTTGAATTCCTTTAAAACCATCTTGTTTGTTTGCTTCATTGCTTGTAAAATGTTTCTTACGTGAAATAAACATCATCTAAAACATTTTCCACACTTTCCTAAAGATAAGTAAATCAAAACACATATATGAAATGAATGGTCATTTTGGCCAATTTAACTCCCATGCCTACTTTCGCTGTCTCAAACTTTCAGATCCTAACAAAAACTTTTTTGGATCTTTGCACCCCTTGAATGTACTCATAATAAGGTATCAAGGCCCACTTTGTGATCATCCGGAAACTTTCAAATGCATAGTTTAAATGACAATTCAAAATTGAATCTTTATCATATGAGAAGATCCCAAAAAACCAGTCAAACAAGCTCAACTTGCAAAACCCAAGCATCTGCAGACTCACCAGCACCAATCTAGCAAACCCACCAAAAATCTTTTCAAAATTCAAAACTTGAGTTCATGCGGCCATTTCATCAAACAGGTTGCAGACACAAATAAAACAAACATCAAACACTATAGTGTGCAGTAAAATTGGCCTAACTTGTTCCCTAGTTAGCTCACACACAGCTCAGTAGATCATCTAGAAAGATTAGCTAAGGACTAGCACCCTTGTGAGCTTGCCACTGCCATCAATGGTGAACAGCCGAGCACCCCCTTGTCACCCCATTGTGGACAGCAGGCTAGAGGAAGAACTAGCCGTGCCAACCTTGTCTGGTAGGCAGCCCACCGTCCACCGCCACTACCTGTCCCACCATGGCGTTTCAAGCCACGACCACGCGCACAAGCCGCGCCCAGACCGCCAGAGACCATGCCGAGGATGCGCCAGAGCACCACCCTCGACCAGCGTCCACAGACCGCGCGCCGCCCTCACCGCGTGCATACACAATCCCCACCGACCCAGGAGACCGCCAGACATCCCCGTTTGCCGCCCCGTGCCGCACAGCCACCGCCCTCCATCAAAGACGTCGCCTCTGCCGCGCAGAGCACCGCCCGTTCCAGACCAAACCGCACCGTCCCCTACCCTTGCCCATGCCATTAGCCGCCTGTAACATCGCCCCCCACGAGCTCACCGTGCGCCTCGACGGTCCCCTCGCTCGACTATAAATAGAGGCCACCCCCGCACGATTTCTTCACACCATCTCACTCCCCTCTCCTCACTGATCGTGCCACACCGTTCTCAGAGCAAGGAAAGCACCACCCCGCCGGAATTTCACTGGAGCCGCCGCCTCTGGAGAAGAAGGGAGCCAGCGATTGGATCCGCCCCAGGAGAAGCCATCGGTACCAGGAGATTCGTCGTTGTCAACTTCGTCGTTTGCCCTCCTCGCCGACCCTCGCCAGTACCCCGACGCTAGTACCGACCAAGGATACGAGGAGGAAGGAAGATACTACGAAGAAGAAGCCGGGGAGAACTTCAACCACTGCTCTGCACAAGGAAAGCCGTACTAATTAAGTTGACCTATGCAAGATAACACTTGCAATTTAGCAAGCTTATATTGATATTGATGCAAGTTAACCCTTGCAAGATACCCTACTGATGCAACAAACCCCTACTTGTTCTATGATTACTATATGCCTTAAGTATATGTGATCATACCCACTTGATAAACCAATCCTAGTTTTATGTGCAAGCTTCTTACTTTATTTCGTTATCAAAGCTTACCTAGAGTTTACTTAAGTGAATGGTAGATATTGGAAAGATGCTGAAGGTTGCATAAAGATAATAAAATTTGGCCTAAGTTAGAAACCTTGACCTCAGCCTGAGACATAAGGTTGTACTTCGTTGAAACTCCACTAGTTACCATCCCTCATTATTGCTTACCCCCACCTGTAGATGCTAGTGCTAAGCATAAAACTTGATCAACTTTTAGATGGGAATACTTGGTGGAAAAATGGTTATGAAAACCTTGGAATGATGGATCATTCTATTGAAATGTTTTGGACATGTGTTTCCAAACACTTGAGGATTTTGGTGATAAAAATGTTGAGGCATGAGCCTTAGCCCTTTATAAAACTGATGGTTTTCTGGATGCGATACCATTCCAATTTTATCGTACAACCACAATACCCGAATATTGGGTAGGGCTTGACTGGAAACTTATATTCCTTAGTATTAGTTCCCTCACGGCCAAGGTCTGAGCTGAGGCTACCTTGTGAAGATTGTCCACCTGTGCAATACCCAAGATGACAGTTGGTCATGGTTGGGAGGCCAAACTCACAGGAGAGGTGCTTATACCAAGGCGTGTAATTGAAAGGTTAGGATTGATTATCCGCATACTGAGTATGGTGAATTCAGGATTTGTTCCTGATGGATGTATCGAATGTTGTGGTGAAAGTGTACAATCTCTACAGAGTGTCAAACTATTCGAATAATAGCGTCATGATTATGGATAGTTGGAGTGGCCATACTGTTCCCCCATCAGACTTTTCAAAATGACTGGTGAAATGAATTGAGACTTTGACTTGACCACAACAGAGTTGTGATATGAAATACAAGTTCCCACTTAGGAATTATAAAATTGTGACTAGCCTTGGAACCTAGTAGAGATAAATCTGGCTTTTGCAAAACAACCCTAGAGCCTAGTGTCCTATTATCCAAAAACCCCTTTTACTTGTTAGTATTAGTTTGCGAGTACTTAAAGAGTACTCATGGCTTTGTCCCTAGCTATTCCCATGGCCAGACTATGAAGAGGAGTACCTGGAGGATGGACCCCAGGAAGGTTACGACAACTAGTATCATCTCCCATCGTCAGCATTGCCTGTGACCCCGAAGATGGAGCTTCGCCTACGCTACCGTTATTATTACGTATTCCGCTACTTGATGTTGTATTAAGAACTGGATCATGAGATCCCTATTTGTGTAAGAACTTATGTATCATTTGTAATGGATGATGTACTATGGTATCCAATTCTGTTATGTCTCGCAAAAATGGTAATCATGGGATTGCGATGTATGGCATAACAGGCATCTAGGATTGAAAAATCCGGTTGTTGACAAGTTGGTATCAGAGCCATCCTGACCATAGGAGACCCTAGTTAGACTGGACGTTTGAACCAAAAACTTAATTTTAAAACTGAAGAAAAACAAATATTTACAAAAACTTATTCTTATTCTTATCTCTTTGATTCTTTCATAAAAATACATGTTCCTAAAAAACTCTTGCAAAATACATAAAATTTTGACACACTTGATCACTCTGCTAATCTACTCATCCTCTATTTTTATAGATGGACGTGAAGTACAGCAAGTTTTACCAACTTGGGAATGGAGGAGACCTTATCTTTGAGAGGGATCTGGATCGACTTGAACTTCTAGAGCGTCCGCACTTTTGAGTTCTTCGGAGCTCAGCTCAATGATCAAGGAGGAGAAGATCTGCAGTGGCTAATTGTTGCAAGTCTCCGAGGAAAGATTGAACCTCCCACTGTGGAGGGAATTCAGTTTACCTTGAGGGAAAACAACTGGATCGATGGACTTGCCAGAGCAATGCAGGAAGCTCTTTCCCGTCTATGTGGGCAGAGCATCAATCAGATCAAGGGTACTCGCTTTGAGTTTTACCCAAGGCGTGATGCAAATGGACAACCACTGGAAGCCCCATACCACCCCGAGCTGAAGACTCAATTGGACCACCTTAGCTTCATGATGTATGATCGTCAGCAGGAGTTGGACAACTGTCGCGACTACTGCAACCACAAGTCTGCCATCATCAAAACGAAGGATCAGACCATAGCCATGCTAGCAAAGGATCGCAAGTCTCGCGCCGGAAGCTCGACAAGAAGGAGCGCATTATTGCCCGTCTTCACCACCGCATCTCATCTTTGGAGGAGACCATCCACGAGAGAGACATGCAGTTGGAGGAAAGGGAGAATGCCGGAGAGGATCTTCGTGGAGACCCTTACTCCTATCTCAGCGATGAAGATGATTTTCTGGAGGATCAGGCCATGGACTTCTTCACCGATGAGGATGATTTCGCCTTCATCGATGATGATGAAGATGATGAAGCCACAGACTCCGAGGAGTAGTAGCACTGAGCACTAGCATAGTGAGTAGTAGTCGGTCCCACTGTATCGTAGATTCCAGAATGGTTCTTAAACCCATATTTTTTCTTTGTTGTGGTGTGTGTTGTACTGTGTGCTGTGAATGAATGAATGAAAAAGCAATTTGCTAGAAAAATCTGAGAAAAACATTTAAAACTTTTCAAAAACCCAAAACCTTAGAAATTTCCCTCTTCTCTCATGGTCTATATCAATCTTCAGATGCCACGTGGAGGAAGTGGTTCAGCCCCGGACCCGATGTTGCAAATTCTGCAAATGTTGACTTCTGACCGATAAGCTGAAAGAGCGGAACGTCAAGCCAACCTAGCCACTCTGCAACAGATAGCCCAGCTAGCCCACAACAACCAAGGCCACGGAAATCAGGACAACCATGGATCTAAACTCAAGAATTTCCAGAATACCAACCCACCCGTTTTCACCAAGTCAGAAGAACCCCTAGATGCCGATGATTGGCTGCAAACCATGGAAAACAACCTAGAAGTCGCCGGAGTGGAAGCCAACGAGAAAGTCATGTTCGCCACCCATTATCTAGCCGGAGATGCCAGGGCATGGTGGAACAGTGTTCGTGCAATGACCGGAGGCCAGATGATGACCTGGGAGGAATTCAAGGTCAAGTTTAGCAGAACCCATGTGCCACCAGGTTTGATCAAGAGAATGAGAGACGAGTTCAGAGATATGAAGCAAGGAAGGATGACTGTAGTGGAATACCGTGACAAATTTTTGTCATTAGCTAGGTATGCCCCGGACGAGATAGACACCGAAGCCAAGAAGAAAGAAAGATTCCTGAATGGTCTGCATGACGAGATGCAGACGGTGTTAGTCAATATCCCCTTCGCTGATATTGAAGCCCTTGTCAACTCTGCTATCCAGATGGAAGGAAAGATCAACCAAGCCAATGAGAACCGCAAGCGTCGCATGATGCATCAACCCGGAACCCATCAGACCCCAAAGTATCGCCCCAACCCATCTCCAGGATTTTCCCCAAGAACCAACATACCCCCTATGAACCGTCCGACCTATCCCAATCGTGGAAACCCTAGACCCGGAGGAAATCACAACAACCCCAGCAACTCTAGCAATTTCACCCGTGCCCCACCCAAGTTCAACACCAACAATTCTACCGCCAACACCAACACTGCCCCGAGGACTGGAAGCAATGATGTGCTTGTCGCAGCCAAGGACAAGTCACAAGTGACCTGTTATGAATGTGCAAATAAAGGTCACTATTCCAACGAGTGCCCCAACAAGAAGAATGCTACAGCCCCCAATGCCAATGCCCCAGCTCAGCAGCAGCGTCGTGTCCAGCCAGGGAGAAGATTTGCCCCAGGGAATTCACTCAACCGCAATGGCCGTCTTTTTCTCATGCATGCTGAAGAAGCTCAGGAAGCGCCAGACGTCGTGCTGGGTATGTTTTCTGTTAATTCAGTACTTGCAAGAGTGTTGTTTGACTCTGGTGCCTCGCATTCATTTGTCACCGAAGAATTTGCCTGCACTAGTAAAATTCAACCAACCAAACTGAAGCATGTTATGGTTGTGCAAATTCCCGGATCAACCACCAAGGCTAGGCAAATTTGCAAAGTCGTCCCTATCCAAATCCATGGCATAGATTTTTATGCTAATCTAATAGTACTCGGAACTAAAGGGTTGGAAGTAGTACTAGGAATGGATTGGATGTCCAAACATAAGGGATTGATTGACTATGCTAAGAAAGCCATCACCATGACCAGTACCACCGAAATATCAGTCGAGCATATATCTGAAACCTTACCTCGCCAATTCAAGTGTAACAAGAGTCTAGCCCAACCTACCATTGACCAAGTCCGGATAGTCTGTGAATACCCCGATGTATTTCCAGATGTTTTGCCCGGTATGCCCCCAGATCGGGATATCGAGTTTATCATCGAACTAATCCCCGGAACAGGACCCATAGCCTAGAGACCCTATAGTATGAACCCGTCAGAGATCGCAGAACTGAAGAAGCAAATGGATTCCATGTTGTAAATCAGATTGATTCAACCAAGTGCGTCACCATGGAGATCACCTGTCTTATTTGTGGACAAGAAGGATGGAGGTAACTGTTTGTGTACGGATTATCGGAAGTTAAATGATGTCACCATCAAGAACAAGTACCCCTTGCCCAAGATATAAGATTTGTTTGATCAGTTGACCGGTGCCAAAGTGTTTTCTAAGATTGATCTTAGAACTGGCTATCATCAACTCAAAATTCGTGCAGAGGATATTCCAAAGACTGCCTTTACCACCAGATATGGATTGTATGAGTATACAGTCATGTCTTTTGGATTAACCAATGCCCCCTCTTATTTCATGAACGTCATGAATAAGATTTTTATGGACTTCCTGGATAAGTTTGTCGTTGTTTTCATCGATGACATTCTGATTTATTCCAAATCAGAAGAAGAACATTAGCTACACCTAAGGACCATTCTTGGAACCCTTAGAGAGCATCAGCTGTATGCAAAGTTTAGCAAATGTGAATTCTGGTTACAGGAGGTAGGATTCCTCGGCCACATTGTATCAGCCGGAGGAATTGCAGTTGACCCTGCCAAAGTGAAAGATGTAGAAGATTGGCAAGCCCCAACCACTCAAACCCAAGTTCGTGCTTTTCTAGGATTGGCGGGATAATACCGCAAATTCGTAGAAGGATTCTCGAGTATCGCCAGACCCATGAACCAATAGCTGAAGAAGGACAAGAAGTTTGAATGGACCGACAAATGTGAAGCGAGTTTTCAAGAACTCAAGAGGAGATTGATTTCAGCCCCAATCCTGATCATGCCGGATATCACGAAGCCCTTCGATGTGTATTGTGACGCATCCAGGATTGGTCTCGGATGTGTGCTAATGCAAGAAGGCAAAGTTATATCTTATCTATCCCGACAATTGAAGCAACATGAGCAAAACTACCCAACCCATGACCTCGAACTCGCAGCAGTAGTTCTAGCCCTGAAGACATGGAGACATTACCTAATGGGAAACCGTTGTGAGATTTATTCGGATCACAAGAGCCTAAAGTATATATTCACTCAGAAGGAGTTGAATATGAGGCAGAGAAGATGGATTGAGCTAATCAAGGATTACGACCTAGACATTCACTATCACCCTGGTAAAGCCAACGTGGTAGTAGATGCCCTTAGCAGATTGCCGTGCCGCTTGAACTCCATGATTTTGAAGGAGCAACCAAGTTTGCACAAGGAGATGGAAGATTTTCAAATGGAATTAGTAAGTGAAGGATTTTTGGCTAGCATAGAACTTCAACCCACTTTGATCAGTCAGATTAAAGAGGCGCGGAAGGGAAATGCCAGTATCGACGGAATCAAGCGTCGTATCGGTACAGGCAAAGTACCCGGATTCACCGAGGACGAAGAAGGAGTTTTATGGTACAAAGGACGCCTTTGTGTAGCAGCAGATTCTGAGTTGAAAGAAGTTATCCTGAAGGAGGCTCATGATACTCTTTATTCTATCCATCCCGGAGTAACTAAGATGTATCAAGATTTGAAAGAGCAATTTTGGTGGCATAAGATGAAGAGAGAAATCGGAAGCTATATCGCCAAGTGGGATATATGTCAGCGAGTCAAGGCAGGACATCAAAGACCCGCTGGATTGTTGCAACCTTTGCAAATTCCGGAATGGAAATGGGATTCTGTAGGAATGGACTTTATCACTGGAATACCTACTTCTAGTAGGGGAAATGACTCTATCTGGGTCATAGTGGACAGATTGTCCAAAGTCGCCCATTTCTTGCCCGTCAAAACCACCTATCAGAGTTCAAAACTCGCGGAGTTATACATCGCTATAATCGTTAGTTTGCACGGAGTCCCCAAGAACATAGTATCGGATCGAGGAACTCAGTTTACCTCGAGATTCTGGAAGAAAGTCCAAGAAGGTTTAGGAACCCGCCTAGATTTCAATACCGCGTATCACCCTCAGACTGATGGACAAACGGAGCGAGTAAATAAAATACTCGAAGATATGATGAGAGCATGTGTGCTAGAATATGGATACAAGTGGGAAGACTGTCTGCCGTTTGTATAATTTTCATACAATAATAGTTACCAAGCCAGTTTGCAAATGGCCCCATTTGAATTCATATTACGGAGGAAAGTGTCGCACCCCTTTGAACTGGTCGGAAGTAGGAGAGCGTCAGATTTTCGGACCCGACATCCTCCGAGAAGCAGAAGAGAAGGTTCACAAGATTCGTGAGCACCTCCAGACCGCCCAATCCCGACAGAAGAGTTATGCCGACAAGAGACGTCGAGACCTCGCCTTCAATATAGGAGATTTTGTTTATCTGAAAGTGTCGCCATTGAAGGGAATGCAGCGTTTCCAACTCAAAGGAAAGTTAGCCCCCAGATATATCGGACCTTTCAAAATTCTGAACCGTCGAGGAGAAGTATCGTATCAATTGGAACTACCTGAAGAGATGTCAGCTGTGCACAATGTGTTCCATATCTCTTTACTTCGCAAGTGTCTCAAAGTCCCCGAGAAGACCGAAGTGTTCAAGAATATCGACCACCGGACCATAGAGATCAACGATGACCTGACCTATCCCGAAGTACCCATCCGCATTTTGGAAGAATCTTTTCAAACTACCCGAACCCGAAGAATCAAGTTTCTCAAGATTCAGTGGAGCAACCACACAGAAGAGGAAGCTACCTGGGAGCGCGAAGATCACATCAGGACGGAGCTTCCCGATCTCTTCAAATCCTAGGTAATCTTTTCTTCCTTTTTCAAATCTCTGGACGAGATTTTGTTTAAGGGGGGAAGGTTTGTAACATCCCAAAAATACTAAGCTTGGATCATCAAATTCAAATCATCAAAATTAGGGTTAACAAAAACTTTGTTAAATAAAATTATGAATGCATGGATATGTGCATGCATGGATTTTGAATTCCTTTAAAACCATCTTGTTTGTTTGCTTCATTGCTTGTAAAATATTTCTTAGGTGAAATAAACATCATCTAAAAAATTTCCCACACTTTTCCTAAAGATAAGTAAATCAAAACACATATATGAAATGAATGGTCATTTTGGCCAATTTAACTCCCATGCCTACTTTGGCTGTCTCAAACTTTCAGATCCTAACAGAAACTTTTCTGGATCTTTACACCCCTTGAATGTACTCATAACAAGGTATCAAGGCCCACTTTGTGATCATCCAGAAACTTTCAAATGCATAGTTTAAATGACAATTCAAAATTGAATCTTTATCATATGAGAAGATCACACTTTTTCAAAAACCACTCAAACAAGCTCAACTTGCAAAACCCAAGCATATGCAGACTCACCAACACCAATCTAGCAAACCCACCAAAAATCTTTTCAAAATTCAAAACTTGAGTTCATGTGGCCATTTCATCAAACAGGTTGCAGACACAAATAAAACAAACATCAAACACTATAGTGTGCAGTAAAATTGGCCTAACTTGTTCCCTAGTTAGCTCACACACAGCTCAGTAGATCATCTAGGAAGATTAGCTAAGGACTAGCACCCATGTGAGCTTGCCATTGCCATCAATGGTGAACAGCCGAGCACCCCCTTGTCACCCCATTGTGGACAGCAGGCTAGAGGAAGAACTAGCCGTGCCAACCTTGTCTGGGAGGCAGCCCACCGTCCACCGCCACTACCTGTCCCAGCCGCGAGCATTGCTAAGCCCTGGAACACGCGCACAAGCCGCGCCCAGACCGCCAGAGACCATGCCGAGCATGCGCCAGAGCACCACCCTCGGCCAGCGTCCACAGACCGTGCGCCGCCCTCACCGCGTGCATACACAATCCCCACCGACCCAGGAGACCGCCAGACATCCCCGTTTTCCGCCCCGTGCCGCACAGCCACCGCCCGCCGTCAAAGACACCGCCTCTACCGCGCAGAGCACCGCCCGTTCCAGAACAAACCGCACCGTCCCCTACCCTTGCGCCTCGACGAGCTCACCGTGCGCCTCGACGGTCCCCTCGCTCGACTATAAATAGAGGCCACCCCCGCATGATTTCTTCACACCATCTCACTCCCCTCTCCTCACTGATCGTGCCACACTGTTCTCAGAGCAAGGCAAGCACCACCCCGCCGGAATTTCACTGGAGTCCGCCGCCTCTGGAGAAGAAGGGAGCCAGCGATTGGAGCCGCCCCAGGAGAAGCCATCGGTACCAGGAGATTCATCGTTGTCAACTTCGTCGTTTGCCCGCCTCGCTGACCCTCGCCAGTACCCCGACGCTAGTACCTACCAAGGATACGAGGAGGAAGAAGGATACTACGAAGAAGAAGCCGAGGAGAACTTCAAACACTGCTCTGCACAAGGAAAGCCTTACTAATTAAGTTGACCTATGCAAGCTAACACTGGCAATTTAGCAAGCTTATATTGATATTGATGCAAGTTAACCCTTGCAAGATACCCTACTGATGCAACAAACCCCTACTTGTTCTATGATTACTATATGCCTTAAGTATATGTGATCATACCCACTTGATAAACCAATCCTAGTTTTATGTGCAAGCTTCTTACTTTATTTCGTTATCAAAGCTTACCTAGAGTTTACTTAAGTGAATGGTAGATATTGGAAAGATGCTGAAGGTTGCATAAAGAGCATAAAATTTGGCCTAAGTTAGAAACCTTGACCTCAGCCTGAGACATAAGGTTGTACTTAGTTGAAACTCCACTAGTTACCATCCCTCATTATTGCTTACCCCCACCTATAGATGCTAGTGCTAAGCATAAAACTTGATCAACTTTTAGATGGGAATACTTGGTGGAAAAATGGTTATGAAAACCTTGGAATGATGGATCATTCTATTGAAATGTTTTGGACATGTGTTTCCAAACACTTGAGGATTTTGGTGATAATGTTGAGGCATGAGCCTTAGCCCTTTATAAAACTGATGGTTGTCTGGATGCGATACCATTCCAATTTTATCGTATAACCACAATACCCGAATATTGGGTAGGGCTTGACTGGAAACTTATATTCCTTAGTATTAGTTCCCTCACGGCCAAGGTCCGAGTGAGGATACCTTGTGAAGATTGTCCACTGCAGACCAAGATGACAGTTGGTCATGGTTGGGAGGCCAAACTCACGGAGAGGTGCTTATACTAGGCGTGTAATTGAAAGGTTAGGATTGATTATTCGACATCTTGAGTATGGTGAATTCAGGATTTGTTCTGACGGATGTATCGAATGTTGTGGTGAAAGTGTACAATCTCCGCAGAGTGTCAAACTATTCGAATAGCGTCCATGATTATGGATAGTTGGAGGCTACATCTGCTTCCCCGCCGACTTTTCAAAATGACTGGTGAAATGAATTGAGACTTTGACTTGACCACAACAGAGTTGTGATATGAAATACAAGTTCCCACTTAGGAATTATAAAATTGTTACTAGCCTTGGAACCTAGTAGAGATAAATCTGGCTTTTGCAAAACAACTGTAGGGGTCCCAACCTGATAAGGTGGAGTCCTCCTGTGTTTTACAATGCTAGTCCCTGGATCAATAGCTAGCATCCACAGTTAAGATGTAATATCAAGATACAAGGGTCATATTATAACATTATAACCAGGAATAACATAGTTTTATTACATCATACATAGCTCATTTGGCTATTACATTACATTGCAGCGGAATAAATATAGTCATGGGTCCTTCATCTTCATAGTGCCACAGGCAGATGTTGGTTGTAGGCTTTGTAGTCCTAGTCAATCAAACAATCTTCACTTAAAAACAATCAACCTGCAACATTACAAGTTACAGCCACAAGGGTCAATACATTTGAATTGTATTGGCAAGTTTCACTTTTATTTATAATAAGTGGATCCTATTATTACATGCAAATTTGGCTAAGTAGAGTTTAGGGTTCATTGGCATAAAGCAATATTTTATCCTATCTTTTCAAAATGTTTTTGGTCTTTTGTCAAATCTCATTTCCAAGATCCTTGAACTCCTTGGTAGACACTCAAGTGTTCAAGTACTTGTCAAAAATCCTTGAGCACCTTGGTAACCCCAAGTGCTACAAGTTTTCTCAAAACTCATGAGTTCCTTGGTAACCCCAAGTACATCATGCTCTTGTGCACCTTGGTAACCCCAAGTGCAACAAGCTTAACAAAATCTCTTTGAATTCCTTGGTACCCCCAAGTGCATCAAGTTTTTATATTAGAAATTAGAATGTCGAGATCTCCCATAGTTCAAACTTTAGTTGCTCAGTATTGTCCATAACCGGGGACACGGCTAAGTACTTAGATTTTATTAACTTGCAGAAGGAGTACACTTTACCCACATGACACAATCCCATCTTATTGCCACCAGTGGCCTCTCATGGATTAGTTCTCACCAAGATGGAGTAATCTTGGCAGACGAGAATGTGACGAAGTCTTTCCAAAAGGTCCTCCCATACATCATTGCTAGCTTGTCTTCAGCCCCCATGAAGCATTCCAGATCCCCATGTCCGGTAACTAAAGACAATGTATGGGTCTTCCTATTGTAGTTGACTAAGCCAGAGCCATAATAGCATGTGGTTGTACACGAAAGCCACAATTGGAGAAACATGTTCAATCTCTAAGTTTCCTAGGTGGTTTTCATTTGGAGCACAACACAAAGTGATTGACATAGACATGGTTCCCTTTTGTTGCCACCTTCTCCAAAGCATAAAGTGTCCACCACCTAGGTGGTTCATTGAGTCCTTGTTTTATTATATAAAACATAAGTCTTTTTCACAACCTTTGTAAAATCTCAACATGTATCTCTTTTCAAACATAGCAAGGCTAAGCATGTACAACTTCAATATTTTTACTAAGGAGTGTATAGGGAATCCTATTAGGATTAGCATAGCATAAGTATAAAACATTTTCATGCATGTTTACAAAATCCACTAAGTATAATGAAAAATAGTAGGTCTTTTGTATGATAGTGTAACTTGCCTTTTTGTTAGGGAATGATAGTCACTCCTTGATCTTGCTAGTCTCACACTTTGCTAATTTCGCTACAATCAAACAAGCATAGTATCAAGTAGCATTCCAACATTCAAACAATAATTCACATACACAAAGCAATGGTTCTTAAGTCTTGTAAAAAGAGGGTTCTATTGCAAGGTTGGTCTCTACTAGGTTTATAAACTTTGTAAGGTCTACATTGGGCATTTACCAAAATGGCAAAGTCATTAGTTAGAGGGTTTTGCTCAAAGTCTATTTTAAAATCCATTCAACATTTTTATGTGGTGAAAATTATTCCTTTCTAAGCAAAACTTTATTTTTTTCACCAAGTGAGTTGCTCTTGGCAAGGCTTGTTGTTTTGGGTCAGTAAGTTTGATCCATAACATTTTCCCAAAGTTTTTCCTTACAAAAACATTTCCATAATAAAAATTAATGAGTTTATTTGGCTAGAAAATGACTAAGTTAAATAATTCAACTTAAATTTCACAAAAATCATTTTTAACACTATGGGTTGATTCCTAGGGTCAGTAAGGTCACACAAATTCATTTTTCAAAAGATTTAATCCCAAAATCAATTTTAAACAATTTTTATACTCTAAACAAGTACACAAATGTTTCTGTAAATTCAAACAAGCTAACATATACTATTTTCAAAACTAAGGCCATGGTTGGCTAGGGCTTGTTCTCCTGAATTCATTGATATAAAATTTGTCAAATTTGGACGTGTGGTTTGAAAGTTATAAGGGTTTGAAGTTTGCAATTTAAATCAGATTCAATACTGTTTTTAGTTTAAAACCTGGCCACGCGTCGTGTTTCTATTGGTCCATACCGTTTCGGTTGGATCATCTGTAGAGGCGTTGGATCTAGTCGATCGAGTGGCTCGAGGACATACCCTTCGATGATAAGTGATCTAATCGTGGCGCTAAATCGATCGGATCGATGGCGTATTTGACCTAAAGTGGGCGTGACGGCGGTGCTTTGGGCGGCCAGCGGGTCGCCGTGATTCAGGACAAGGAAGAAGAGAAATGGCTCACCGAAATCGTAGGGTCGTGGTGACGCTGCTGGCTTGACAAGGGAGCTGGGTATTGTGGCAATTGCTCACCGGAGTGAAGGTCGGCCGAGTGGTTCTGTCACAGACGAGGGCGACTGTAGATCATCGAAGCAAAACAACGATGCGATCGATTGCGTAAAGGTGTGGAAAAGGGAGTGTGAACGAGGAGGCGCGGGGTGGTCAGATGCATACCAGTATTGCTCGCCGGAGTTAAGCCAGACGGAGGTGGTGGTGGTAGTCGTCGCTGCAGTTCGTCCTAAAACATAACAAGAGCACATTCTGATGCGCATGAGTAGGGCGATGTTGTGTGCGTGAACGAGAGGGGTTGGGGCGGTCTGGTTTACCGGGGAGTCGTTGTCGGAGAAGTTGTAGACGCGGCGACGTTCGGAATCTTGTCGTAACCGACGTGCTGGGGCGCCCGCGGTTGAGCGGAGGGCACGGACAGAAGCGCCAGAGGATGGGGAGCGTGCGTGCTTGGTCGAGGAAGCAAGGGGAGGCAGTGTGTGGCCGGAATTGAGGGCGGAGCTCGTTGGAGAAGAGGGTGCTCGGAGAGTAATTGAGGGCGGTCTAAGGCGTGCCAGCGCGGGGTGTCAGAGGGGAATTATAGGGGAGACACGGGCGTTTACGTCTGCGTGATCAACTCGAGTAACGGCGGTCGCGTTAAGGTGAATTGAATCCGCGGTTTGAAGGCAGCAACGGCAGCGAGGGAGAAGGCGAGGTCTCATGGGGAGGAAGAACAATGCAGGTGTAGGGTCGTCGGTGGGAAAGAAAATGTGAGGGAGGTCCACCGGTCGTGGTTCAGGTTCTTTCATGCGTGAAGAAAACGGTTCGGGAGAGGAGGTGGGCTAGATGGGCTGGAGCTGGGCCAGATGGTTGGGCTGCTCGTTTTGTTCTATTTTTTTCTGTCTAATCCTTTTTCTTTTTCTATTTCTATTTTCCTGATTTGTAATTCAAATAATCATTCAAGCATTCAAATAATTCAACCATTCAAACAAACATTAAACTTTGCATTGTGTTTTTGGTTCTGTTCAACAACATAATCCAACACTCCAAAATAACATAATATTTTAAATCCTTTTTAGGTTTTATTTATTAATTAAATAAAATGGCTATGGTTTATTAATAAAATAGGGTTTGGTTTAATTAATAAAATCCCCATTTAATCCAAATATTTTCAAAAACCAAATCAGTAGGTTTTATTTGAAAGTATAAAATACTTGAATTACTTGTTTAAAAATAATATTTTATTATAGGGTCTATTAATATTAAAAATAAGATGGTCCCTAGTTATTAATTCAAATAGGATTTATTTTACTGAGACATTTATTTTGAAATCTAAATTATAGTCAAAACACCTTAGTAGGTTTTAGAGAATATAAAATACTTGGAAAACTTGTTAAAATAAAATAACATTTTATTATAGGGTTCATTAACAATTAAATATAATAGACTTTCATTATTATTTCTACTAAGTTTTATTTTATTGAGATATTTATTTTGAATCTTTAAAATAAAACCAAAATGTTTTAGTAGATTTTATTTGTGAATTTCAAATAATTGAGATAACTTATTTTAAATAATTTAATAAGTTTTGATGTTTCAATTTAAATTGGCAAAACCTCTTATTTAAATAAAGTTGGATATTAAAATCTTATTAATTTATTTAAATCAACTTTTGCTATTTTTATTAAATGTTTTAATTTCCAAAGCTTGGTCAAAGTTTAATTTGGCTTTATTAAATAATCTTTATTTATAAATCCATCTTTTCTTTTGAAAACCAGATCTTTTATTAAAGGATCCAAAATAGTAATTCCAAAACATTTTTTTTATATCCTTTATTAAATGTTTAACTTTATGAATCCCTTTAAGATTTTATTTAATTCAAATGGGTTTGAAGTTCCAATTGAATTCCAAAAGTTTCTTCTGGCTCTGAAATTCAACAAAGTTCTATTTTATCCATTTATTTTTCACATTACAAGATTTGGAAAATCTTGGGATGTGACAACAACCCTAGAGCCTAGTGTCCTATTATCCAAAAACCCCTTTTACTTGTTAGTATTAGTTTGCCAGTACTTAAAGAGTACTCATGGCTTTGTCCCTGGCTATTCCCATGGCCAGACTATGAAGAGGAGTACCTGGAGGATGGACCCCAGGAAGGTTACGACAACTAGGATCATCTCCCATCGTCGATTGCCCGTGACCCGAAGATGGAGCTTCGCCTACGCTACCGTTATTATTACGTATTCCGCTGCTTGATGTTGTATTAAGAACTGGATCATGAGATCCCTATTTGTGTAAGAACTTATGTATCGTTTGTAATGGATGATGTACTATGGTATCCAATGCTGTTATGTCTCGCAAAAATGGTAATCCTGGGATTGCGATGTATGGCATAACAGGCATCTAGGATTGAAAAATACGGGTGTTGACACATTCAAACTTCTTGTCCTTCTTCAGCAATTGGGTCATGGGTCGGGCGATACTCAAGAATCCTTCTACGAATTTGTGGTAATATCCCGCCATGTACAATCTCTGCAGAGTGTCAAACTATTCGAATAGTTTGACACTCTGCAGAGATTGTACACTTTCACCACAACATTCGATACATCCGTCAGGAACAAATCCTGAATTCACCATACTCAGTATGTGGATAATAATCCTAACCTTTCAATTACACGCCCTAGTATAAGCACCTCTCCTATGAGTTTGGCCTCCCAACCATGACCAACTGTCATCTCGGGTACTGCACATGTGGACAATCTTCACAAGGCAGCCTCAGCTCAGACCTTGGCCGTGAGGGAGCTAATACTAAGGTACATAAGTTTCCAGTCAAGCCCTACCCAATCTTCGGGTATTGTGGTTGTACGATAAAATTGGAATGGTATCGCATTCAGACAACCATCAGTTTTATAAAGGGCTAAGGCTCATGCCTCAACATTTTCATCACCATAATCATATGGTGTTCGGAAACACATGTCCAAAACATTTCAATAGAATGATCCATCATTCCAAGGTTTTCATAACCATTTTTCCACCAAGTATTCCCATCTAAAGTTGATCAAGTTTTATGCTTAGCACTAGCATCTACAGGTGGGGGTAAGCAATAATGAGGGGTAGTAAACTAGTGGTGTTCTAACTAAGTCAATCTCATGCCTTAAGATGACATCAAGATTATCTAGCTTAGGCCAAATTTTATGCTCTTTATGCAACCTTCAAATATCTTTCTAGTATCTACAATTCACTTAATTAACTCTAAGTAATAGCTTTGATAAAGAAATAAAGTAACAAGCTTGCAAATAAAACTAGGATGGGTTTATCAAGTGGGTATAATCATATATGCTTAAAGCATATAGTAGGCATGGTAACAACCAAGTATTGGCTTGCATGGGTAAAGTATCTTGCAAGTGTTACTTGCATCAATGTCAATATAAGCTTGCATAGGTATAGCATCAGCTTGCAAGGTTAATAGCTTGCACATTCACTAGTAGTATTAGGCTTGCCTTGTGCAGAGCAGTGGTTGAAGTTCTCCTCGGCTTCTTCTTCGTAGTATCCTCCTTCCTCCTCGTATCCTTGGTCGGTACTAGCGTCTATGAATAAATACGAGGTATACAATCACCAAACAATACTTAACTACTTGCAATCATCACACACAAGGGTCCTATAGATGATCTAGCATCATCTCTAACATTACAAGTTTAAGGCTTGGTTTAATTCCTTTTATTTTTAGAAAAGTAATTTCTACTCATTGAAAAACTACTTAAGATTTAATATTCTCCAAACCAAACATGGGATCATGTTGACACATGTCATCACCACATATTGTAGTCCAAGGGAATGTGATTTGAAGTGGTGTCACAATTTAATAAGGTTTTACCCTTTTATTTTATTTAAATATAATGACTAGAAATGCCTATGTAGCATTCTTTTATTACTTGAACATTATTTCTATAAGTAGACCTATATATTTTTATATATTCTTAAAGGTATGGTTAAATGTGATTTTCGAGAGTTGGAATCAACTCAAAAGCTATTATGGTTTAGATTTGAAAAATGTTTGAATGCAGAAAAGCTTCTGCCTTGTTATTTTTACCATGGATGATCTATAGATCCAAATGACTTGAATCCAACGGGATTGGATTCAGTATTCACAGACCTTTCCAACAAAATTGGTTTCATTCAAATTGGTGCACTAAATCGATCTAGATTGATTTTTGAAAATGAGTAGAGAAGTGTGTTTGAATTAAAAAGAAAAAGATGCAATTCAAATCACTGGGCTGCGCGGGAAAAGTTACTGGGCCGGCCTACTAAGCGCAGTGCTCCCGCGGGCTGCTTAAGTGGGTGTCCCCACTTGCCAGTGAGATGTGGAGGCGTTAAGACGGGCAACGTGGGTCGTTCGATCTGATTCTAATCCAACGGCTGGGAGTCATCGTCGACGCGAGACAACGCCGGCGAGAAAGAAACCTAGCGCGGCCAGTGAGGGTTGCTGGGGGCTCACCGGGGTGCTGGCGAGGTTCGGCGAGGCGGGCGAACGACGAAGTCGACGACAAAGAACTCAGGGGTGGTCACGGCAGCTCCTGGGGTGGACGAAATCGATGGCTCCCTTCTTCTCCAGAGGCGGCAGGCTCCGGTGAGATTCCGGCGAGGTGGTGCTTGCCTTGCTCCGGGAACAGTGTGGCACGATCAGTGACGAGAGGGGAGTGATATGGTGTGAAGAAATTGAGCGGGGGTGGCCTCTATTTATAGTCGAGCGAGGGGACCGACGGGGCGCACGGTGAGGTCGTCGGGGGCGATGTTACAGGCGTTTATTGGCATGGGCGACGGTAGGGGATGGTGGGGTGTTCCCTAGCGATGCTCAACGACATGGTTTTGAGGCGTGGGGCGGTGCGTCTTGGTCTGGAACATGCGACGCTCTGCGCGGCAGAGGCGGCGTCTTCGACGGCGAGCGGTGGCTGTGCATCACGGGGCGGCAAACGTGGATGTCTGGCGGTCTCCTAGGTCGGTGGGGATTGTGTATGCATGCGGTGAGGGCGGCGCGCGGTCTGTGGGCGCTGATCGAGGGTGGCGCTCTGGCGCACGCTCGGCATGGTCGCTGGCAAGGTTGGCATGGTTCGTGCGTGTGGTCCAGGGCTTGGCAACGCTCGCGGCTGGGACAGGGGGTGGCGATGGACGGTGGGCTGCCTCCCAGACATGCTGGCTAGGCTTGTGTCTCCTCCTAGCTTGTTGTCGACTATGGGGTGGCATGGGTGTGCTCGGCTGTTCACCATTGATGGCAACGGCAAGCTCACAGTGGTGCTAGTGCTTGGTTAATATTTCTAGATGATCTACTGAGCTAGTTGTGAGCTAAATAGGGAACACGTTAGGCCAATTTTACTACACACTATAGTGTTTGATGTTTGTTTGATTTGTATCTGCAACCTGTTTGATGAAATGGCCGCATGAATTCAAGTTTTGAATTTTTAAAATATTTTTGGTGGGTTTGCTAGGTTGGTGCTGGTGAGTCTGCAGATGCTTGGGTTTTGAAAGTTGAGCTTGTTTGAGTGGTTTTTGAAAAAGTGGGATCTTCCCATATGATGAAGATTCAATTTTGAATTGTCATTTAAACTATGCATTTGAAATTTTTTGGATTATCACAAAGTAGGCCTTGATACTTTGTTAGGAGTACATTCAAGGGGTGCAAAGATCCAGAAAATTTTCTGTTAGGTTTTGAAAGTTTGACATAGCCAAAGTAGGCATGGGAGTTAAATTGGTCAAAGTGACCATTCCTTTAATATATTTGTTTTGATTTACTTGTCTTTAGGAAAAGTGTGGGAAATGTTTTAGATGATGTTTATTTCACCTAAGAAACATTTTACAAGCAATGAAACAATCAAACAAGGTGGTTCCAAAGAATTTCAAAATACATGCATACACATATGCATGCATTCATAATTTTATTTAGAAAAGCTTTTGTTAACCCTAAATGTTGATGAGTAATGCTTGATGATCCAAGATTAGTATTTTTGGGATGTTACATATTTGTTCCGTGGGTTCCATCATGGACTATTGTGTAATGATATTACTTCGTTTTCCATCCGCACGCAAGTGCCTGGTGGGCACCTTTGAATCGTTTCTATGACTTTTTTGGGATGTTACATATTTGTTCTGTGGGTTCCATCGTGGACTATTGTGTAATGATATTACTTCGTTTTCTACCCGCATGCAAGTGTCTGTTTGGCAGGAATCGCTAAAACTTGCATAGGGCCGATCCGAGGGTGTTATAGAGTGGTATCAGAGCTCAGAAGTTACGATACCCCACTAGTACAGCCTGTGTGATAACCTAGCTAACGGATTTTGTAGAGTGTCAAAACTATTTTTGGAAAATCGGTTGGATAGATCTTATTAGGTCTGCTTTTACTCCTTACCCCTCTGTTATTCTCTTCTTACCTCTGCGTGTTTTGAATATGCTTTCTTATCTTTTCTTCAAGTCCAGGATTTCTTGCGGTTGGGTTTCTGTCGTACCTTTAGGATTTCGCTTCCTCCTTTTAAAACGGTGGTGCTACGATCATCAAATCTGCATCTCGTTTGTTGTACCCTCCATCCAATATTTTTGTTCTTGAACTCTTTATTTGTATGTGTACCTTGGTGGATAACCGTATCGTTGAAAAACATATGAGAAGGACGAGCATTGGTGAAGTTGGAGTATACCTTGAGCATGTGTTGTTCATGCCAATGGAACCATCACGAAACCTAATCATTATGTACTTTCATACAATTTCTTTTGTATCTTCTGGTGTTTTCCAACGTGATAACATCATCTGTAGGGGTTCGTAGCATGGAAAACAAAAATTTTCTATCGCACACAAACAAACAAGCCAAGATCTATCTACTAGATTGTAGCAACGAGTCGATGGAATAACTTACCCTCGAAGATTCCAAAGTGTTTAACGAGAGCGGATTCTCGTGGGTGATGTAGTCGTACTCTTTCCTATCTCAAGATTGCGTAGACGATCCTTCCGGCGCCACGTTCCGGCAGCGCTCCCGCAGTCGGTCACACGTTCGGTACTCGACGAAGACCTTCCTCTCCCTTGTTCCAGCAGGCAGCGGAGGTTGTAGCACTCTCCTCGCGATTCCTAAAGACAACTGGCGTGGTACCTAAGTAGAGGGAATCCAGGCTTCGCCAAGCCGGCAAGTAGTATGGTGGAGCTTATGAGAGAGGCTATTAGTGGTCTAGTAATTAGACACACCAATTAGAAGGCTCTAAACCAATTAGAAGGCTCTAAACCGCTGCTAAAGCAATTAGAAGCTCTAAACCAAAACGGCTCTAAACCGGAGATCTAGAGGTGAAACTTGTGTGTCTCTAGGAGGAGCCCCTCCTTTTATGGGAGGGGGTCTTGGCCAGGGAGGGAGGAGTCCTCCCAACTCGGCCTAGGGTGGCGCCGGCTGGAGGAGTCCAACTCCTCCTCCAAGTTGGTTCCAACTCCTCTTGCTTGTTTCCCAGTTTCTTGTTTTGGCTTGACTTTCAAACTGACATTTGACTTTTCTGTTTTAGGATTCAATTTAATCCTTTATTTGGGACAGAAGAACACTTAGTACATGATGCAATCATTCCAATAAGTAATGACACATCCATGTACCCTCCCCTTGAGTGGACAATCCGAACCTTCTAGAACATTCCCGATGAAAACACCTAATCATTCCCAAACTCAAACGGGACTTTCCTTATATGAATCTTATTCTCCGGACCATTCCGGATCACCTCGTGATATCCGGATCCCATCCGAGACTCGAACAACATTCGGTCTCTTTCTCATAATACCATAACTACTCAAACAACGCCAATCCTTAAGTGTGTCTCCCTACGGTTCGTGAATTATGCGACATGATCGAGACACTTCTAACAATAACCAATAGAGGAATCTGGAAATTCATATGGCTCTACATATTTCTACGATTACTTTGCGATCGAATGAACCACTTACATACGATACATATTTCCCTTTGTCTCACGATATGTTACTTATCCGAGGTTATGATCGCTTGTATCTCCGCATACCTAGTTCAACCTCGTTCGATAAGTACTCTTTTCTCGCTCCGTGATATGTGATCCCTTGTGACCAAGTCACATGCTTGCAAGCTAATTGGATGACATTCCACCGAAAGGGCCCAGAGTATATCTATCCGTCATGTGGATGGACAAATCCCACTCTTGATCCATGTGTTTCAACCAATACTTTCCGAACACTTAATGCCACCTTTATAGCCACCCAGTTACGGTGTGGTGTTTGATGTCATCAAAGCATCCATCCGAAAGGTGATATGCATGATCTCATGGTCGAAGGAATTAGGTTACTATGTATCAGAAAGCATATAGCAATTGAACTATTGAAATGACTTGATCTTTATGCTACGCTTATCTATAGGAGTATGTCCACCATATCATTCTCCTAACGATATGATCTTGTTGTTGATAACATCTCAATGTTCATGATAGGGAAACCACAATCATAAATCAACCAACAAGCTAGTGAAGTATAGAGGCTATACTAGGGACTTCAAATTAAGTTTACAAATCACACAAGTATTAATGGTTTCCTTGTTAATACTATTATAGCATGAATGTAAACATTTATCATAAACACAAAGATATAATAATAACTACATTTATTATTGCCTCTAGGGCATATCTCCAACAGTCTCCCACTTGCACTAGAGTCATCTAATCTAGATTACATGGTAATATACCGAACACCCATGGCAGTTTGGTGTTGGTCATGTTTTGCCCTGGAGAGGTTTAGTCAACGGATCCGCCACATTCAGATCTGTGTGTACTTTGCAAATCTTTATATCCCCATCCCGGATATGTTCTCGAATAGCGTGAAAACGCAGCTTGATATGCTTGATTCTTGTGTGACCTTGGTTCTTGCGCATGGCTATGGCGCCCATGTTATCACAAAGAGATAGACATTGGGTCCAGCGACTTGGAACCACACCCACTGTAATGAACTCTTTCATCCATATCGCTTCAGAAGCCTCCAAGCGACCATGTATTCCGATTCGGTTGAAGATCTCGCCACAACGCTTTGCTTTGCACTCCTCCATTAATCTTTGCACCATTCAAAATAAATACGATCCGGATTGTGATTTAGAATCATCTGGATCGGTGTTCCAACTAGCATCGGTGTAACCATTAACAACGAGCTCATCACCTCCATAAGAAAGAACCATATCCTTAGTTCTTCTCAAGTACTTTAAGGATGTTTTTGATCATGTCCAATGATCCACTCGATCACTTTGATATCTGCTAGTTAAACTAAAGATATGCAATGTCGGGTCTAGTACATAGCATGGCATACATTAGAGATCCTATGGCTGAGGCATAGGAGTCTTACTCATCCTTTCTCTATCTTACGCCGATGTCGGACTTTGAGTTTTACTCAAGGTCGTATTAGCAACATGGGCAAGAACCCTTTCTTGCTTTCTTCCATTCCAAATCTCTTTAGAACTTTGTCCAAATATGTACTGTGACAATGATATTTGGCGTTTTGATCTATCTCTATAAATCTTTATGCCTAATATGTAAGCTGCTTCGCCAAGATCCTTCATTGAAAAACTATTATTCAAATATTCCTTGACACTATTAAGAAGGTCTACATCATTCCCAATCAACAATATGTCATCCACATATAGTATTAAGAATGCTACAGAGCTCCCACTCACTTTCTTGTAAATACAAGCTTCTCCATAAGTTTGTATAAAACCAAAACTTTTGATTACCTTATCAAAACGTTGATTCCAACTTCGGATGCTGCTTCAATCCATAGATGGACCGTTGAAGTTTGCATACCTTGTTAGCATCTTTAGGATCGACAAAACCTTTGGGTTGCATCATATACAACTCTTCATCAATGTCTCCATTGAGGAATGCTGTTTTGACATCCATCTGCCATATCTCATAATCATAATATGCAGATTGCTAACATAATCCTCAGACTTTAGCTTCGCTACCGTGAGAAAGTCTCATCATAGTCAACTCCTTGAATTTGTCGAAACCCTTTTGCGACAAGTCGAGCTTTATAGATGAACATTACCATCAAGATCTGCTTTCTTCTTGAAAATCCATTTGTTCTCGATGCCTTCCGCCATCCGAAGTCCACCAAAGTCCATACTTGGTTTTCGTACATGGATCCAATCTCGGATTTCATGGCGTCTTGCCATTTATTGGAATCTGGGCTCATCATCGCTTCCTCATATGTCTCGGGGTCATCGGTGTTGTCCACCACCATGACATTCATAACGGAATCATACCAATCTGGAGTGGTACGAGTTCTCGTTGACCTCCGAGGCTCTGTAGCAACTTCAACCGAAGTTTCATGATCATCATCATTAGCTTCCTCTCTTATTGGTGCAGGCACCACAGGAATTTCTTCCGGTGCTGCGCTACTCGCAATTTCGAGAGAAGGTTCGACAACCTCGTCGAGTTCTACTTTCCTTCCAGTCACTTCTTTCGAGAGAAATTCCTTCTCTAGAAAGGATCCATTCTTGGCAACGAATGTTTTGCCTTCGGATCTATGATAGAAGGTACCTATGAAGACGCATTTTTCCGCTTTGGGTTCAAGCTTGTCCGGCTGTAACTTCTTTACATAGGCTTCGCATCCCCAAACTTTAAGGAACAACAATTTAGGTTTCTTCCCAAACCATAATTCATACGGTGTCGTTTCAACGGATTTAGACGGTGCCCTATTTAAAGTGAATGCGGCTGTTTCTAATGCATAACCCCAAAATGATAGCGGTAAATCTGTAAGTGACATCATAGAACGAACCATATCTAAGAGAGTTCGATTACGACGTTCGGACACACCATTACGCTGTGGTGTTCCCGGCGGTGTCAATTGTGAAAGTATTCCGCACTTCTTTAAATGCTCGCCAAACTCGTAACTTAGATATTCACCTCCACGATCAGAACGTAGAAATTTAATCTTCTTGTTACGTTGATTCTCTACCTCACTTTGAAACTCCTTAAACTTCTCGAAAGTTTCGGACTTATGTTTCATGAAATAGATATACCCATATCTACTCAAGTCATCTGTGAAGGTAAGAACATAACGATAACAACCGCGCGATGCTACACTCATTGGACCACACACATCGGTATGTATGATTTCCAATAAGTCCGTAGCTCGCTCCATCATACCAGAAAATGGAGTCTTTAGTCATTTTACCCATCAGACATGCTTCACATCTTTCAAGTGATTCAAAATCAAGTGATTCAAGAAGTCCATCGGAATGGAGTTTCTTCATACGTTTCACTCCGATGTGACCAAGACGACAGTGCCACATATAGGTCGAATTATCGCTTGATTTCAAACGTTTAGCCTCAATGTTGTTGATATGTGTATTTCCACTATCGAGATTCAATAAGAATAGACCATCTATCAAAGGTGCATGTGCATAAAACATATTACTCATATAAATAGAACAACCATTATTCTCGGATTTAAACAAGTAACCGTCTCGCAATAAACAAGATCCCGATATAATGTTCATGCTCAACGCAGGCACCAAATAACAATTATTTAAGTATAAAACTAATCCCGATGGTAGATGAAGGGTAGCGTCGACCGCGATCACATCAACCTTTGATCCGTTTCCCACGCCGCATCGTCACCTCGTTCTTCGCTAGCTTCCGTTTATTCTTCAAAGACTGTTTCGAGTTACAAATATGAGCAACCGAACCAAGATCAAATACCCAGCACTACTACAGTACTAGTGAGATACACATCAATAACATGTATATCGATATACCTTTCTTCTTGATGTTGCCGCTTCAAATCCGCCAAGTACTTTGGGCAATTCCGCCCAAAGGACCTTCTCCCTTGCGGTAAAAGCACTCGATGTCGGGCTTAGGTCCAGCCCTGGTCTTCTTAAATCGGCGTGGTAGCTTTCTTACCACCCTTCTTGAAGTGTCCCTTTTGCTTAGACTTGCCTTTCTTGAATTTGGTGGTCTTATTGACCAACAACACTTGGTGCTCTTTCTTGATCTCCACTTCGCAGATTTCAACATGGCAAAGAGTTCGGCAACGTCTTGTTCATGTTACGCATGTTGTAGTTCATCACAAAGTTCTTGTAACTTGGTGGTAGTGATTGGAGGACACGGTAAATCCCCAAAGCATTAGGAATCACTATACCCAAGCTTTGAAGTTTGTTTGCGTGCCTGGACATCTTAAGCACATGCTCACCGATTTGAGCTGCCCTCTTCCATCTTGTAGTTAAAGAAATTTTCGAAGCCTCATAGCTTTCAATTGCGCATGAGTCTCAAAAATCAATTTGAGATCCTCGACAATATCATATGGGTCTGAATCCTCAAACCTTTTCAAGCTCGATTCTAAACCATACAAGATAGCACAGAACTATGGAGTCTTGATTCTTAGGCGAGGTAAACATTCTTTACTTCATCGGAAGCATTGGCTGCAGTGGGTCACCCAGGTGCATCCAACACATAGGTCAAATTACCATTTGTGAGGACAATCCTCAAATTGCGGAACCAATCCATGAGTTGCTTCCATTGTTTTTCAACTTTTCTTTCTCTAGGAGCATTAAAATTGATGGTAGGGGCTGCCATTGATCTACAACATATTTGCAATAGTTTAGACTAAGTTTATGACAAATTGAGTTCAAATTAATAATAAAATTAAACTAGGTGAACTCCCACTCAAAACAATATCCCTCACATTGTTTTAGTGATCACACGAACCAAATCCACCATATCAACACCGATCATCACGAGAGTTGACATAGTTTCAATGGCGAACAATCAACATGTTCATCACATATACTATATGATTCATGCTTTACCTTTCGATGATCCGTGTTCGAGACCATGTGTACATGCTAGGCTCGTCAAGATCAAACCTTAGTTTCGCATGAGCAAATCTGGCTTGCTCACGTTGTATACACTTGCGAATCTAACACCCGATCATCACGTGGTGCTTCGAAACAACAAGCTTTAGCAACGGTGCTAACTAAGGGTGAACACTTTATGATTTGAAATTGATGTGCATGAGGGATCATCTTATAATGCTACCGTCGTCTACTAAGCAATACAAGATGCATAAAGGATTAACATCACATGCAATTCAATATATATGTGATATGATATGGCCTTTCTTCTTTGTGCCTCCGATCTCCATCTTCAAGCACGAACATGATCTCCATCATCACCGGCATTGCATCAAGGTCAATGACGCTTCTCCATGGTTGTCGTCCACCGGTTTCAACTATTACAACTACTTTGAATAGACACGCGGGTCTTAACATAAATTAAAGACAACCATATGGCTCCTGCCGGTTGCCGACTTACAATAAGGAACATTGCATACATCAAATATACTCACAATCATGGCCATATCACATCATCGACACCTGCAAAACAAAGTTAGACGCCTCTACTTTCTTTGCATATTTTACGTGGTTTGGGGCTTTCAATAAGTGTCGTTCTAACTTACGAACAAGAACCACAACATTGATACTAGCATTGTTGATCACCCGTTGTAAATTGGATCTTAACTATGCTAGGAGAAAGCACCATAAAGCCACTTATGCAATACAAGTTGCATGTCAAGCGTGGAGCAAGTCTCATGAACGATGTCATGAAAGGTTAGCCCGGCGCTTCATCCCAACATACCGCAAGATGCAAAGTACACAAAAGCAATCTACAATAAAAGCATCAACGCCCACAATGACCATTGTGTTCTACTCGTGCAACAGATCTACATATAGACACGGCTCGATACCCTTGTAGGGGTTCGTAGCATGGAAAACAAAAATTTTCTATCGCATACAAACAAACAAGCCAAGATCTATCTACTAGATTGTAGCAGCAGTCGATGGAATAACTTACCTCGAAGATTCCAAAGTGTTTAACGAGAGGCGATTCTCGTGGGTGATGTAGTCGTACTCTTTCCTATCTCAAGATCGCGTGAGCGATCCTTCCGCCACGTTAAAGTAGCGCTCCATGATCGGTCACACGTTCGGTACTCGGCGAAGACCTTCCTCTCCCTTGTTCCAGCGAGCGGAGGTTTTAGCACTCTCCTCGCGATTCGGCAGACTGGCGTGGTACCTAAGTAGAGGGAAATCATGAGGCTTCGCCTTAAGCTGCGAGTATGGTGGAGCTTATGAGAGGATATTAGTGGTCTAGTAATTAGACACACCAATTAGAAGGCTCTAAACCAATTAGAAGGCTCTAAACCTGGCTAAAGCAATTAGAAGCTCTAAACCAAAAGCGGCTCTAAGGGAGATCTAGAGGTGAAACTTGTGTGTCTCTAGGAGGCCACCCCTCCTTTTATGGGAGGGGGTCTTGGCGCGCCAGGGAGGAGGAGTCCCTCCCCAACTGCCCTAGGGCTGGCGCCCGGCCTGGAGGAGTCCAACTCCTCCTCCAGTTGGTTCCAACTCCTCTTGCTTGTTTCCCACAGTTTCTTGTTTTGGCGGTTTGACTTTCAAACTGGACATTTGACTTTTCTGTTTAGGATTCAATTTAATCCTTTATTTGGGACAGCAAGAACACTTAGTACATGATGCAATCATTCCAATAAGTAATGACACATTCATGTACCCTCCCGGTCTTGGACAATCCGAACCTTCTAGAACATTCCCGATGAAAACACGGAATCATTCCCGAACTCCGAAGCGGGACTTTCCTTATATGAATCTTATTCTCCGGACCATTCCGGATCACCTCGTGATATCCCGGATCCCATCCGAGACTCCGAACAACATTCGGTCTCTTTCTCATAATACCATAACTACTCAAACAACGTCGAATCCTTAAGTGTGTCTCCCTACGGTTCGTGAATTATGCGGACATGATCGAGACACTTCTCCGAACAATAACCAATAGAGGAATCTGGAAATTCATATGGCTCCCACATATTTCTACGATTACTTTGCGATCGAATGAACCACTTACATACGATACCAATTTCCCTTTGTCTCACGATATGTTACTTATCCGAGGTTATGATCGTCGGTATCTCTGCATACCTAGTTCAACCTCGTTACTGATAAGTACTCTTTTCTCGTTCCCGTGATATGTGATCCCTTGTGACCAAGTCACATGCTTGCAAGCTAATTGGATGACATTTCACCGAGAGGGCCCAGATTATATCTATCCGTCATGTGGATGGACAAATCCCACTCTTGATCCATGTGTTTCAACCAATACTTTCCGAACACTTAATGCCACCTTTATAGCCACCCAGTTACGGTGTGGTGTTTGATGTCATCAAAGCATCCATCCGGTAAAGGTGATATGCATGATCTCATGGTCGAAGGAATTAGGTTACTATGTATCAGAAAGCATATAGCAATTGAACTATTGAAATGACTTGATCTTTATGCTACGCTTATCTATAGGAGTATGTCCACCATATCATTCTCCTAACGATATGATCTTGTTGTTGATAACATCTCAATGTTCATGATAGGGAAACCACAATCATAAATCAACCAACAAGCTAGTGAAGTATAGAGGCTATACTAGGGACTTCAAATTAAGTTTACAAATCACACAAGTATTAATGGTTTCCTTGTTAATACTATTATAGCATGAATGTAAACATTTATCATAAACACAAAGATATAATAATAACTACATTTATTATTGCCTCTAGGGCATATCTCCAACATCATCTACATCGGATCCGATGCAGAGCTTGCATCATCTCTTTGTTCTGAATATCGCTTATGAAGATCTTCATTCTAAATTTCGAGAGTTGTGTTGCATGATTTGCCTATTCATGTATGGAGTTAATAGTCTGAGTACGGGATGGACTGATCACCCTACCCGACTCTTAATGTTCACTCTTGTACATCGAACTGGTGGATCAATGTAACTTTTCCTCTTCTCATGGAAGTTAGAGGTGGCCTTAACTTTTGATACCTCTACCTTCGTCCTTTGTTTCTCTGGAGTGTTCTCTCGGCGAACATGCGCCACAACCCCTTGTTGGTGGTGTCGCCGATTTCAAGATGGGGCAGGATTCTTTGTTAGTGGTGTCGCGAAGATCTACACGAAGCGAGAAGATTTAGATTGTCGGCCTTCTTCCCGATACCATGAGACGGATCTCGAGGGCGAGATCCATTGTTAGTGGTGTCGAATTGTAGCACCCCGGATAAAACCACTGCTAGAAAATCGCGGTTGTTTGTATGTTGCGCATCATCATGACATCATCATGCATGTGTTTGACTAAACCTATTCCCCAAAAGCCTATATTGTTTTATAATTATCCCTTTTTCTATTTCAAATTGAAATCTCGGTCTTTTCCGAATATTTTGTTTTGTCTAAAATTATTTACAAAAGACCGCATAAATAAAACAGGAAAAATATTAAGCATAAATATTTTGTTCGGGTGAGGCAGCCGCAGGCTAGGCCCAAAAGCCCAGCCCACAGCCAAACTCTAACCCTAATCCTAGGCTACCCAATCCCACCATTCCCCTATTCCGCCGCCACTCAACACATCGCCCGCGCCTCCTGGAATCGCTCACCCGCGTGCACCCACACACCCACGTCGCCCCCGCGCGCCTGGCACCCCGGCCCCACTCCCGCCCGCGAGCGTACAATATCGCTCGCGTACACCGAACGCACGACCCCTGCCTCGATTCCCTGGACCCACCCACGCGGACCGCGTCCCCAACATCGCCTCCCTCGCGCGGTTCTTCTCCCCAACCTCCCCTACTTCCGCCGCCAGGGCCTGCAAGCCGAGCTCCCTGCCGTCGGCCTGAGCCTCACCGCCACCTTGACTCTCTACGCCTGGAACTCCCTCCCTCGTGGCTATCTTCCCCATGTCGTCCCCTCTCTGCTTGAGGTTCCCTGCCACCGTCTGCAATCGGGCGCCTCAAGCCACACGCGTAGCCGTTCCGCCGCGACGCCCCTCCCTGGAGCCCAGACGCCACTCCCTCGTCCCCCTGGTCGCCTTCCTCCCTGGCTCCAGCCAGGCGCCCCACCCGCCTCTCTGCCGCTCCTCGGCTGCTCCCTAGCATCCTCGAGCCCTCTCCAACCCCCTCCCTCGCAGGAACGGCGTCGTCCTTCGCCGGATCCCCGCGAATAGTAGCCGCCACCACCTCCTTGTGCTCGCCCCCGAGCGGTTCCTCGCTGGAGCCGGCCTCCCCGTGTGACCTCGCCCTCTCCCGCTTCACGCTGGCCTCTCTCTACAGCGCCATGGCCAAGCCCTCGTCGCCCGGCGTCTCCTGCTCGTCCTGCGCCCCACGTCTCCTCCTTCCGTCTGCTTGCTGCAGCTCGCGCTACTCTCTGTCCGTGCATGTTGCTGGCTGCAGAAGTCCAGGACCTCATGTTCAGGATGTTTCCTTTTGTTGAAGGGATCATTTTTTATTGCTGCCCAGATGCTTCAGTACCTCATGTGGACTTGTAGTCTGAGACATCGTGATGTGGGACTGCTGCTCTCTGGCCTATCACTTCAGCTCCGGCGTCGACAAGATGGAATAGTGTCATGGCAATTGGCTCGTCAAGATCTACCTCCCGGACTCTAAACCCTGTCGCTGGATCCGATGGTCGAGGCCAAAGATTCCTGGAACGCCAAGAACTTCCCGGATCCGAAGACCCGAACCCTGTCGAACCCCCGGCGCGCCAAGATCTTCCTCATGGAATCCGAAGACCGATCCCGGCGTCTAAACCCGAACCCCCCGAAACCAATACCTTCGCCCCAATGTGTGACCCTCTTTTTCGTGACCCATATTTTATAAATAATATTAAATTGTTGCATATTACATTGTTCATTCTCGCATCCATATTCATTTGGTCGGGGCATTATGCCGATTTACCTCATAATTAAATATGGAGACCATATGCGGGCAAATCTAGCCTAATATTGGCCCCATTTAAATTTGTGTAGCGAACCAATGCTATATTTTGCCTTGTTAATACAACATTTAAAGTGCGGGGTATCTAAACAACATAAACCATCTAATAAATTATCGGGACCTCGGTTCCGCTTAATATGGCCTAATTGCATCGCATCTTTGCCATGTCATACATCATACATGCATCATGCCCGATCTTTTGTCGTAGTATTAAATACTGCATCCGGTGTTTCTTCTAGTGCTTTGCTTATTCACGGATTAGGCCGATGAGTTGATGCGAGTGTCGACCCGATCTTCGGATGAACCTTCGACAATGATTTCAGGCGAGCATTCTTCCCCTTTCTACCTATCTTATTTTTATAGTCTTTATTTCCTCCTGTTGATTTATTGTTATCTATGTTGCGATGTTGTAGTTTTCGTACCCGTGATATCCCTTATAGCCCCTATATTGCCTTGGACACATCCTATTACCTGTTGTTTGGTAGATAGTCGGTCTTGCGAGTCGTAGTTGCTTGTGCAGGTGCTATTCTGTGCCGTCGATGTTCCGCAATTGTTGGAGAAATGCCTCATACTTAATGGTGAAGATGATTATGGCTTTAATTATCATTTAAATAACTAAAATTGAAAGTAGGTAAATAATGCAGAGGCACCGGTGGGTAATAGACAATATTTGGTTTTTAACCGCCCACTTGTGTCCAACTAGGACCCGAGTTCTTGACACCTGTTCTGAGATAGAGCGCGCTAACCACAGGTGGGGTGAGTGGGCACCCCCATCGATTTAGTACCTGATTTCAAAGTACTGTACTGGGGGCCACAACCTAGTTTGGGGCTTTATTACTATCATGTACTTATGTCATGCTTTACTGCTTTATTACGATTGCGCGTGGAGCGCTTGTACTGTTTAGGAACCCCATGCCACGTTTTTGCTGTATCTCCAAGCCCAGTCACACTTTCGGGTTCCTAGTCGTTTACAGCCGTCGCCACACACCTTGGGTCCGTATCGGAGACGGCCGACTTCGTTGAGGGTAGCTTAGTGGGGTGGCCCCCATGTGCATGCTTTGGGTCTGGGAAACGTCGTGTCTAAAACACCGTCGACATACCGTTGGGTGTATGTTTTGTGATCTTGTACCTACCTGATCTAACAACAAGGGTGTAAGTGCGTGTGGAAACTTTGGTGCACCCCTGCAAGGTTAAATCTTTTCGAAAATCCATGTCCGCAGTTATGAACGACTCGGAGCACAGTTCTCGATCATAGACAACTATAACTAAAGTTTACTGTTATAATTTGACTTGTATCCGATATGATTAGTAATCAGCTTCACTACAACAGAATGGCTAAATAAAAGTACCAACAACTACTGGGTTTGGGATATCTCATGCTATTTGTATCTGACTAGTAAGTGTCGCAACTACAACGAAATAGTTGACTAAAAGTGCCCACTGCTTATTATATCAGGATGACTATCTATACCTGACTAGTAATTGCTGCAACGATAACTGAATAAATAAAACTGCCAACTGTGTGAGTTCCTCGGTTTGACTTCCTAGTTTGGTCTCGAGGGGGAAATACCAGGATGGGTATGTTTGGTGGTAGTATCAGGTTGGTTCCGAATAGGTCTTTCTTATCCCTCTTTGATAGCCGACAGTTATATCGAGTTTCTATAGGTTGTTTAATGCATGCTGCGCTGCCGCTTCAGGCCACCATACCTATGTAGGAGAGGACCGCAGAATTCTAGTCTCGGCGTGTACTGGCATCAGTACTGACCGCTCTCTTTTTTCCTTTGCCCTTTGCTGGCACCCCTTTTGTTTTAGCAGGTTTTGAGATCGACGTCGTTAGCAGGGTTACCCTTCCGTCTTGGCCTGGGCAGGGTTATGGACGCTATTGGTTATTCTTCAGGGCTCTTAGCCCCATTTGCATCTTGTCCGTACTCGGACGTTGTATCATTTTCAAGGTGATTTGGATCTTTGTGTTGTATATCTATATTCTTGACTCTTTGAGTCATTGATGTATATATCTGTTATGTGGGTTCCATCATGGACTATTGTGTAATGATATTACTTCGTTTTCCACCCGCACGCAGGTGCCTAATGGGCACCTTTGAATCGTTTCTATGCAGGTTTGGCGGGAATCGCTAAAACTTGCATAGGTCCGATCCGAGGGTGTTACAGATTCTTAACGATTTCATGGCTTTGATTGAGAGGGATGGACTAACAAGTTTCATGCAGGATGAGAGTGCACAATATGCTTTGCTTACTAAAACATTTGTGGAGAGTTTCTCCTTCACCAATAGTTTGTTCAATCCTTCTGTGTCTTTCAGACTTTATGGCAGGGCTCATTCTATGTCTTTGAAGAAGTTTTGCAAGGTCCCGGGACTTGGTACAAATTAAGGATGGCAATTTTACCCATGGGTACGGGTACCCGCGGGTACCGTACCCGCATGGGTAGGGTATGGGCACACTTTTATACCCATGGGTAATACCCATACCCTACCTGTTAAGTCACGGGTATGGGCATGGGTATAGACTTATACCCATGGATATACCCATATCCTGCCCATTTAAACTGACATGTTAAACTTACCTATAGAGTTTCAACCTATGCAGCCGAGAAGCCTAGGGAAGAGTATGAGATTGCGACTTCTAAACTTCAATTTGAAACTTTCGTGTACTCATCTACTATTAGTAAGTAGAGATTATTGTATTATCTTTAAATATTCTATTGATGAAAGTAAAATTTTGAATAACTTGCGTACTATTGGATATACCCGCCGGGTACCCAATGGATACGGGTACCCGCCGGGTATGGGTATGGGTAAAGTTTTATACCTGCGGGTACGGGTATGGGTGAACTTTTGTACCCATTGACTACACGAGTATGGGTATGGTATTGCTCTACTCTTCCCATTGCCATCCTTAGTACAAATGGGTCATCAAAGAAGATTACAGCTCTTCCAGCTGATCTGTTAGAGCTTTACTGAGGAATAACCAATGATGATGACCACAGAGCTCAACGAGGGAAGATAAAGAATATTCAACTTCTAGCCATCTGATGGGGATACGCCTACTGGGGTATACCCAGCAGGACATTTTCGACTGGCCCAGGAACTGGCGAGTGGGCCTGCAAGACGGCGACTGGATCAAGGCCTGGTGTGGATCCAAGCGACTAGAAGCTGAAGGCCCAGGCGAGTAGATAGGCCCAGTCGAGTTAGGTTAAATGATTACCGAAGCCTTAACTGATTCGGTTGAGATATGTAAACCCTAGGGGAGGTGAGTCTATATAAACCTCCCTACAGGGCGTGTAGAGATACGTTCCATCATACACCCAAGCGACTCGTCGCCGAGCTCGCCCATTGTACCACCATCATAATACAATCTAGCAGGCGTAGGTCTTTACCCTCCGGGGGGCCGAACCTGGGTAAAACCTTGTGTCTCCGCCCTCATCTCGCACTGCATATTGCTGGCCGCCCTTGCCCCTCGTTCTACTACTCGTTGCCGATTGCAGCATCTGCCGTGACCATTCCCACGATAGTGGCGCCCACCGTGGGGCCTGGACGGTCTGGCCGGTGTTCTGCGGCGAGATCCAATCTGCCCATCAATGAGACGGTTGCCACCGGCCGCATGATAGCGATCGGCAAGATGCTCCAAATCTTGTCGAGCAGCTACGTCCCGGGGGCGCGACCCGTCACGCACAGCGTGATCCTGCCGGTCGGCACGATCAGCCTCTTCGTCGGCCTCACCGACGTCATCGTCTCGGAGGATTCGGCTCGCATCCGCAAGTCGCCGCCACGCGATCGACTCTCCGAGAGCCAGATTCGCACGATCCATCACCTCGCCTCCGAGTACAACTCGGCCCACAGCAACGTGGCCGAAAACTCAGCGGCCGCAGAAGACGCGGCCCTCAACGACGACGCCGACTCGGCGACCCCGGCGTCACTCGCCGGATCCATCACCACGGCTTCACCCGCGGGCTCCATCACCCAGGTCTCCAACGTGGGAGACTTCTAGGATCCCTCCATCCTTGGGATCTTCGACTTCGACTCTGGGTCGGAAAATTCCGCCGACCTCCGCGACGGGACCGGTCGCCACGCCGCGACCTACATGGCGACCGGCACCGATCCACCGGAGGATCCCTTCTCCACCCCGATCCCTCCTAACGCCACGGCAACGGAGGTCGAGGAACTCCGCTGGCTGGCGGAGATCCGCAAGGAACAAGCCGGCGAAAAATTTCGCCTCGGCAGGTGATGGCGCGAGCTATCGCGCTACCACCAGCCGGATCGGACGCTGAGCCCACCGTCGGTAGCGCGAACTTTGACGACGAAAACGACCCGGCCCGCGCGGCCGAGTGCGCGATCTGCGAGAACGCGCCACCAGGAGGAAGCGCCCGACCCCCGCCAGGGTCGACGGCGATGGGAGCCCCACCTCCACCCAACCGCACACCCCCCAGGGATCAGCCACGAATAGTAGTCTCCTCACGTGAGCGAGACGCGAACGGCCTCCCACTGTTCTCCACCCCGATGGACAACCTCGTGGCGGGCCGAGCAGCAGCCGACAACATTACGGCCACCGGCGACGGCACCCTACAGATCCAGTATGTCAGGGACCTGCTCGCAAAGGCCGTCGAGCAGAAAAACGCAGGCGCCGACTCGCAGGGTCGAGTGTACACGCGTTCGTTGGGAAGCAGAGCGGCCTCAAGCGGCCGCCCAATGGCGGCAAACACCCTCAACTGCCCGCCACTAGAGCCATTGCAGCTCCAACACCGACCCGCGAACGCGGAACTCTCCACCAACGACCCCAGGCCAGCGACCAACTTCGTCGCCGCCAACGGTCAACCCATCGACGCCCGCACCCACATCATCAACAACCAAAAGCGCGCCACGCCCGGCGACTGCGACACACCCTAACGATCGCGCGACGGCGAGCCAATGGGTCGCTAAGTCGACTCGCTAAATGCTTCGGGCCGATGATCCGGCGAGAAGTACCGCCGAACTTCAAGGCGCGAAGGAGATAGAAAAGTATGACCTTCGTCGACCTCCGTGTGGCTCGATACATACCTCATGGCAATGGGGATCGCGAGCCACACCGACCTGCTAGCCGCCTGTTACCTCCCCCTGATGATGCAGGGGACGTGCATGCAGTGGATCAACACCCTCCCCCAGGATAGTATCGACTCCTGGGAGGAGATGTGCGACTCCTTCGTCAGGCACTTCGAGTGCTCCTACACCCGCGCCACCACCATTGAGGACACGGGCGATCGTCCAAGGACCCAGTCGACCCATAGCTCGGGTCCAGCGGTGGCAAGAACTCTGGTACAACGCGGTCGGCATCCACCCGTACACCGCGATCCATTGCTTCAAGACCTCGTGCCGCTACGAGCCTCAGGTCGCCAAGCTCAAGCGACATTCTCGCACACTCGACAACATACCGGACCTCCTCGAGATCGCCAAACGGTACGCGGAGGAAGATCCAAACCAGGAAACCGACGACGAGTCGGGAGGCCAACGCCGCACGAGCGTCAACGACAACGGACGACGGTCCGACCTACGCTACAGCAGCACTCGCCTCACTGGCAAGCGCCGTAGTGACAAGCGAGTCGACTTCGTCGCCAACGCCGGGCACGCACAACGCGAGCCCAAAATCTTCCGCCGCGATGAAGGACAACGCCGCGACGGCGGCAACTACAAGGCCAAGCCAAGGTTCGACCCCGCGGACCTTGTGCGTTTCATAGAAGGGAAGGGAAGCCCGCAACGCACACGACCGCCGACTGCCACACCCTTAGGGAGATCGAGAAGGCACGGCGAGCACGGGAGGACCCCGACAACGACCCGCCAAATGGCGGAAAATTCGGCAAAGTGGCTGGCTCGCTCCATACCTTCACAGGCTTCAACACGAAGCGCGAGAAGAAGGTCATCACCCGTGTCGTCGCCGTCAACGCAGTGGCTCAGGTGGACGTTCCCCAGTTCCTCAACTGGTCGGAGCAGCCCATCACCTGGAGCCGCCAGGACCACTTGCCACGCGCCAGTACCGGGCGAGTCGCCTGGTGGTCAAGCCTAAGGTGGGCGACTACTGGCTCCCCAAGACATTGATGGACGGCGGCAGCTCCATCGACATCCTGTACCTGGACACCTTCAGGCGGCTGCGGCTCCCGCAGTCGATGATCGAGACAACCCACACCACGTTCCATGGCATCGTCCCCGGTCAGAAGGCGTACCCGATCGGCAGGTTACGATGCCCGTCACCTTCGGCACACCAGAAAACTTCCGCACCGAGCGGATCGTCTTCGAGCTGGTACCCTTCGACAGCCCCTACCACTTCGTCCTGGGGCGCCAGGCGTTCGCCAAGTTCATGGCATCGCCCCACTACGCGTACAACGCGATGAAGCTCCCCGGGCCGTGTGGCGTCATAACCATCAACGGCGACCCCGACATGGCCGCCGAGTGCGAGGCCAGAGGAGCAGAACTCGCCGACGCCGTCATCGCGGCAGAAACCAACCACGTCGATGAGGTCGCCAAGTACGCGAGCGGGATCAACAACGACGACCCCACCATACTCAAGAAGCCCAACTCGGAGGGCGCAAACACCTCAACCTTCGAGGCAACGACGCACACCCGCACCGTCGAGCTGGTCCCAGGTGACTCCAGCCATACGGTGACGATCGGGACGGGCATGAGCCCAGCCTAGGAAGGCGCGCTCATCGAGTTCCTCCGTGAGAACAGGGACATCTTCGCATGGAAGCCCTCTGACATTCCTGGTGTCCCTAGGGATCTCGCTGAGCACAAACTAAACGCCGACCCCAAAGTGTGACCCGTAAAACAGTCGCTGCGGCCCTTCAATGAAGAGCGCCGCCGAGCCATCGCCGAGGAGGTGCAGCGTCTACTCGCTGCAGGCTTCATCCGGCCAATCAAGTACTCCAAGTGGCTAGCAAACCCAGTCCTGGTCGAGAAGAAGAACGGGACCTGGAGGATGTGTATCGACTACACAAACTTGAACAGCGCCTGCCCGAAGGAGCAGTTCGTCCTCCCGCGGATCGACCAAATAATCGACTCCACCGCGGGCTCGGAGTCGCTATGTTTCCTCGATGCTTACTCTGGATACAACCAGATCAAAATGGCTGTCGAGGACGAGGAGAAGACGGAGTTCATCACGCCATTCGGAGCCTTCTGCTACACCGCCATGACCTTCGGCCTCAAGAACACCGGGGCGACCTACCAGCGGTGCATGCAAGAGTGCCTCGCGAGCCAAATTGGCCGCAACACCCACGTCTACATCGATGACGTGGTCATAAAATCCGCTCGCCAAGGTGATCTACTCGCCGACCTGGCGGAAACATTTGCCAACCTGCGAAAATACAAGATAAAGCTTAACCCAGGAAAATGCACCTTCGGTTTACCAGAAGGACAACTACTGGGGTACGTCGTCTCCAAGCGAGGGATCGAGGCGAACCCCACCAAGATCGACACGATCGCCCGACTTGGCAAACTCGAGTGCGCGGCGTCGAAGCTGGCGGGCGAGTAGCGGCTCGATCGCTTCATCCCGCTTGGCGAAAAGGCGATGCCCCTATACCGTCTGATGCGCAAGAACCCCACCTTCCAGTGGGACAAGGAGGCGGACGACGCACTCCGCGACCTCAAGAAGGTGCTACTCGCCGCACCGCTACTCGCCGCCCCCGCCGACAAAGAACCCATGCTGGTCTACATCGCGGCTTTCGAGCGCGTCGTCAGCGTCGTCATGGTCGTCGAACGGCCGGAGGAAGGGAAGGAGCGCCCAGTATATCGACCGGTGTACTACATCAGCGAGGTTCTCATCGAGTGGCGCCAACGATACCCGCAGTACCAGAAACTGGTATATGCGGTCTTCAGAGCACAGCGGCGCATGCCGCACTACTTCCAGGAGCACCCGATCACGGTCGTCTCCTCAGCACCATTGCAGGACATCATCCGCAACCGTGAGGCGACTGGGCGAGTCGCTAAGTGGGCCGTCGAAATCGGCGTCCATAATATCAAGTACGAGCCACGAAAAGCGATCAAGTCGCAGGCTCTAGCGGACATCATCGCCGGGAAGAGGCCCAGACGTAAAAGCTGCCATACCTCCATTCTGGAGCACGCATGACGGCTCCAAAGCAGACGGGCGAGGCGAGAATCGTGCTGACTTCCCCGAAGGGCGACAAGCTCCGCTACGTCCTTTGCCTCGACTTCACCCCCTGCACCAACAACATGGCCGAGTACGAGGCACTACGCCATGGCATGCGAGCTGCCAGGGAGATGAACGTCAACCGCCTACGCCGCTACGGAGACTCCGACCTCGTCGCCGGACAAGTCGCTGGCACCTGCGACGCCGTCTCCCCCACCATGGCGGCATACCGCCAAGCAGTGGACAAGCTGGGCGGACACTTCGCAGGCTCCTCCGTCGAGTGGATTTACAGGCGGAAGAACGAGGAGGCCGACACACTCTCTCGCATCGGGTCGGCTCGACTCGCACCACCCACCGGCGTCTTCCTCGATACGATCACCACCCAAGGGAGATCGACATCGGAGTCCCGCTGCAGCCAGAGGCAGCCCTAGTCGCACTCGTCACCGAACCATACGACTGAACCACGCCCTACATCTCCTACCTGGAGGTCGGCACCTTGCCGGCAGACGATACGGACGCCCGGATGGTCGTACGCCGATGCAAATCCTTCACCATCATCGACGGCGAGCTCCACAAGCGCAGTGTCACCGGCGTGTTCCAACGCTGCGTCCAACCCGGCGAAGGACGTAAGATCCTCCACGACATCCATTCCGGCGACTGCGGCCACCATGCCGGCGCCCGCTCTCTGGTCGCCAAGGCCATGCGACACGGCTTCTACTGGCCCACCGCACATGCCGATGCCGTCGACATTGTCCAGCGGTGCGCCGGCTGCCAGAAGTACACCAACCAGACGCATGTGCCGAGCTCCGTGCTCAAGACAATCCCCATCACCTGGCCATTCGTCGTGTGGGGTATGGACATGGTAGGCCCCTTAAAAAAGGCTCCCTCTGGTTACACCCACCTCCTGGTCGCGGACGACAAATTCACAAAGTGGGTGGAAGCCAAACCAGTCTGGAAATGCGACGGGAAGACCGCCACCAAATTCCTACGCGAGCTCATATATCGCTACGGGTTCCCAAACAGCATTATCACGGACAATGGTACCAACTTCGCCAAAGGAGCCATGGACGAGTTCTGCGAGGAACACCACATCCGGCTCGACCTCGCGTCAGTCGCCCACCCGGAATCCCAACGGACAGGCGGAGCGGGCCAACCAGAGCATCCTCCACGGCCTGAAGCCGCGCCTCCAAGTACCACTCGAGCGCACCGCCGGGTGCTGGGTCGAAGAACTACCCTCTGTTATTTGGGGCATCCGCACCTCGGTCAACAGATCAACAGGGTTCACCCCCTTCTTCATGGTGTACGGCGCCGAGGCATTCATGCCCACCGACCTCGAGCACGACTCGCCACGAGTTGTCCACTACACGGAGGCTGCGAACGAACTCTCCCGCCAGGATGGAGTCGATCAACTTGACGAGGCATGTGACTTCGCTCGGTCACGCACCGCCATCTACCAACAAGGACTCCGCCGCTATCACAGCCGGCGGGTGAAAACTCGCACCTTCCAAGAAGGCGACCTGGTGCTGCGCCTCATCCAGGACAAGAAGGGCATGCACAAGCTTTCCCCTCCGTGGGAGGGACCATTAGCCATCGGACGAGTACTCGGCAACGACGCCTACTACCTCATCGACGTCCGCGGGGACGGCGAACTCGACGTCAAGCGACCGTGGAATGTAAACCTCCTACGGAAGTTCTACTCCTAGAACCCCACATATGTACCCTCCAGTCGCTATGAAATAAAAAGAATTGGTTACGGCAAATTGCGCCTACTCTCCGTGTCTTGTGCCATTCGCACTCGTAATAACAGCGTCAAGCTAACCGCAGAAGTCAACCTTTGGTACAGCGATCGGCACGGCCAAGTAGTGCGGTGCAAGAGCATTGGGTCACCCCAGAACTTGCATCGTCCACAAAAAACGCCTACCTGGAGCCCCATTGGAGTCGCCCAGCCTGACTGGCTCTATGAGCCAAGACAACTGCCTTCGCTTCTTACAGCGACCATGATCCTCTGCATCCTCGACATAGCGACTCGAACGGCCAAGTACCACGCTCGGGCCGACGATTCAGTAGCGGCTTCGAAACGCCAAGTATGAGAGCATGCCCAGGACTCGCCATGCGACTGACCCAACGGGCCAGGCAGGAGTGATGCGCTCAAACTAACGCGCCAAGTCCTCACCCACCCTCGAGTCGCGCCTAGAACAACCAAGTACCACGATCAGGGACTCGGCCACCCGACCTCGTTCGCGCAAGGGAAAACAATGAAGTACAGAGCGCTCAAGGGAGTCGCCTTGCGACTGGCTCTCCGAGTCCGGGCGAGTCGACCACAATTACAAAACATTCAAAAACCGCAAACACATTATAAACGAGGTCAACCCCATAAAAAGGGCGGACGCGCTCGGGGACTCGTTCCACCCTCAACCGAAAAACACGATATCTCATTAATAGCATGTCGCAAACTGTCTCAAAATACATAGTATGCCCAACGGCAGAACTGTTACTAACGCCCCAGGGCAAACTAGTTCATTCTGCAGGCTTCGACGACGACTCGCCAGAACCCTTGCGATTGCGGATGAAGGGAGTGTACGGGTTCGACGGATACGCCGTCAGCTCACCCGCCATCGCCGCACGAAAGGGCTGCTCGACCTTGAAGTCCCGGTGCTGCGGCTCGGGGTCGTTGGGTGCGACGACCGTCTCCTGGTAAGGAAGGAGGTCGCCCATCGCCCAGACGCGCTCCGAGTACACCGCGGCGCGATCCGTCAACTTGAGCACCTCGGAGATCTTCACCGCGCCAGTCGATGACGGGTAGCCACTCGTCACGTCGTCCAGATCAAAATCCTATGGAAAGTGAGCAAGCCCAAGGATAAGCGCCGTCGCCGCTCCGCGCCAGAACGCCGATCGCGTCATGAACTCAATGACCGACGGCGCCTTCTCCAAGTACCTCCACACCTCGACGAGGTCGCTGGAAATTACTTCCTTGGGCGACATCTCCTGGAGGTAGGCTCGGATGCATGTCGCCGACAACGTCGCCGAGTCGACGAGCGTGGCCACACATTGCCGCGCGTCGAACGAGCTCGCCTCTTCCGCGCTATTAAGGATGCGACCTGCGAACAGAAGATAACAGTGAGTACATCGGATATTACAAAAAGGCACATGCAATAGGCAGGGGCAGACACACTCACCAATCAAGGGACGGGAGAGATCCGTGATGAAGCTCTGAAGAGAAGTGTAATCATCCTGAAGCCCAGCAACAAGGGCGTTAGAAACTTTACGTTCTTCCGCGGCGGCCGTAATGGCGGCCTTGGCTCGAACATCCGCCGAACTCGCCTCTTCTTTTGCCTCCTTCAGCTCGCGCTCGAGGTCGGCGATCCGCTTCTCAGCCGAGCTCAACGCCGATTGAGCCGTTACCAACTCACTCGCTGGGACAAGTACCTAGCGGGCCTTCTCTGCCTCCGCGGCAATTGCCTGAAGCCCTTTATTCGCCTCCTGTACGGTGGCCAGTTCCTTCTCCGCGCGACGTGTCGCAGCAAGCCGGTCAGCTGACTCACGTTGCAGACCCTGCACACAATTCAAACAGTTAACCAAAAGCGGAATTCAAAGTGCCCACCCGCTGAAATTCAGCGAGTGCGCACTCGGGGACTGGCAATCAAAAAATCCTAAGTGACCACCCGCTGAAATTCAACGAGTGCGCACTCGGGGACTGGCAATCAAAAAATCCTAAGTGCCCACCCGCTGAAATTCAGCGAGTGCGCACTCGGGGACTGGCAATCAAAAAATCCTAAGTGCCCACCCACTGAAATTCAGCGAGTACGCACTCAGGGATTGGACGCGAAAAATAGCAACAAGACACTAAAAGAATCAGTCACCGCAACACCGGCTGATCCTCGGGGACTGGACATACCTGGATGGCTGCGCCGAGCATACCATGAAGTTGTATCGCATCCACGGACGCGAGGAGAGCCGGCGTGTGCCCGCGACGCTGCTCGACCTCCATGTCAGCGACCCCAGGCGCATGGCTCGAGGGCGAGGTACCACTCGCTGTAGCCGCTTTGGCCATGAAGCGCGGGAATGTTGCGATGGAGGCACCGGCACCAAAGGAGGTCGGCTCGGCTGCCCCAGGCGAGGGAGCACCCTCCTTGGCGGGTAAGGCCGCCTCCTCTACGGTTTCATTCGGCGCGGTCGCTGTGTCATCGGACACTGTGACGACTTCGTCGCCCTTGGCCCTCTTGGCGCTATTCGCGGGGACGACGACCTCGTCCGCCTTCCTCTTCCGGGAGGGATCCTATTCGCTGACAATGGGTGGCACCTTAGCCACGGTTGGATGGCCTATCTTCTTCGCTCCGGTCCTGCAAATTTATCGTGTGAGCAAGATAATCCAAGTACAATGAAACACAAAAGAAAGTGAGAAAACTCACTTGGCGACTGGAATGAAGCGTAGCCCCGTGCGGATGCCGGTCGGTTTCTCCAGTTCGGGACCCAGTCGGCGACTGAGGCCCATTTCCAAGACATCGTGTGCCCAAGACACGGATGGTTTCTTCGTCGTCGAGGCTGCGACGGGAGCCTCTGAGACATCTTCAGCGGGAGCTTCCCTAAAAGGTGAAGCCGCCGCGACCGAGGCGGACCCTAGCCCAGAGACTGGGGCGAATGGCGGAGGTATCGAGGCCAGTGGCACCTCGGTCAGGACAGTGGCCGTGTCCAGCACGGTTACTGTCGGAGGAGCCTCAACCTTGGCCAGGATGGTGGCGTCGGAGCTGCTCGCCGAGTGCGGCGGGGAAGCCGGTCTCACCGGCTTCGTCTTCTTCTTCAGAGGGGCCTTCACCTCCTTCTTCTCCTTCTTCTTCTTCTTTGACGGAGTAGCCTGGCGGTGCGAGGTGGTCTCCGGAAGTTTGTCATAATCATCATCATCATGACGCTTGAGGATTTTACTCGCCTCAAGTTCACGCTGACGCTGCCCGCGGGTCTTGCGAATCAGCGGGGCAACCTCCTCCTCGGATTCGTCGTCGTTGCTCTCGGTGTTGCCCTTGGTGGGAGGCGACTCGCCCATGTATTGGACGGACGAGCTCGAGTTCTCGTCGTCTGAAGGCAGGAGCCATCCTTCCACCACTTGGAATAGTTGCAATGAGCACAAGATGAAATTAGAATGACCGCGACTGCATAAACGGCGACTGTGAATGATGCGAGGTGACTTACCGTTGGGGCTGGATGCTTCGCGGTGTAGGGGCGACCCCGGCCTTTGCGTCCAGGTACACCGCCTGGGTGATCTTCTTCAGTGCTGGGGTGTAGTCCTCGAGCTTCCACTCGGCGAGGCAGGACTTTGTCGAGTCCTCCCGGCCCATGTATTGGTACATATAGTGGTCGCGTTGAGCCAGAGGAACGAGCCGCCGCCCGAGCCAGCAGTTGTATAAGTTAATTGTCTGGAGGCCCTTCTTCTTCAGACCGTGGATAGTTTGAAGCATTTCGTCCACGACCATCCGCTGGTCGGTGGGGAGCTTGCCGACTTGAGTCGGCCTTGGTTGGGCGGTCGGCGGAGTATCGCGGGATCGCCGCCTCGCCCTCCGGAGTCGCCTCGGTAATGTAGAACCAAGACTTCTTCCACTCGCTCGCCGCCTTGGCGGGCAGCATCAAGTCAAAGAACGAGGCCTTCGACTTTAGCTGGAATGTCAGGCCGCCCGCGGCAAGCATTGGGCCGCCCGCTTCTCGCTGATCGATCCGTCTGGAGCAGATCTTTCCATAGAGGAGTAGGGCGGAATCCCAGTAGCACTCGAACGCCACGAAGATGGCGAGCTGCTCGATGCTTATGCGGAGTCCGTCAGCGGTTGGATCCGTAGTAGGTGTGCGCCCGGAAGAACGAGGGCGTAGGGAATCGAGCCCGTTCTAGGTGGCTGGTGAAGCAGATGAATTCTCTCTCGCGCGGGTTCGGGGTCACCTCTCCGGCCGCAGGGATGCGCCACCTGCCGGCGCGCAGGATCCCGACCTCCTCGAAGGACGCCAGTTGCGCTCTCGTACACTTAGATCTGCCCCAAGGCTCGGTGGAGGGGGGCATTGGCGAAAGGTTTCGTGGGGGTCGGAGGATTTCGGGTCGGCTAGATCGCGATGTGGAGGAAGGCGAAAGTGTGCGCAATCGGAGGAAATGACGAGGAGATGGTTCTCCGATTGCCTGCCATTCCTCTTATATAGCGGTTGTTACCCGCCAAATCAGGGAGCCGTTACTACGCGGTGATTACGCCAAAAGTTACCGTTGGATTACCCCAACGGCTAGTTTGACCGCGTTTAACGGTCCAACTTCAGCCACTCGGCTCGCCGACCCGATCACTACGACAGTGACTAAGTATTTCACCAACTCGACTCGCCAAAGCTGCGATCAGAATGATTAGTTTTTTCCTTCATTTAGGAGCCCGCCGACGATTCGACTGGATGCTTGCTTTGAAGCTGTATACTCCGACTGCCAGCAAACCACCTGCGCCCAATCAACGACGGCCTCGGGGACTACTGATGGGGATACGCCTACCGGGGTATACCGGCAGAAGTTCCGGCCCAGGAACTGGCGAGTGGGCCTGCAAGACGGCGACTGGATCAAGGCCTGGTGTGGATCCAAGCGACTGGAAGCTGAAGGCCCAGGCGATTAGATAGGCCCAGTCGAGTTAGGTTAAATGATTACCGAAGCCTTAACTGATTCGGTTGAGATATGTAAACCCTAGGGGAGGTGAGTCTATATAAACCTCCCTACAGGGCATGTAGAGATACGTTCCATCATACACCCAAGCGACTCGCCGCCTAGCCGCCGAGCTCTCCCATTGTACCACCATCATAATACAATTTAGCAGGAGTAGGTCTTTACCCTCCGGGGGGCCGAACCTGGGTAAAACCTTGTGTCTCCGCCCTCATCTCGCACCGCAGATGGCTGGCCGCCCTTGCCACTCGTTCTACTGCTCGCTGCCGATTGCAGCATCTGCCGTGACCATTCCCATGACACCATCAGGTACTTTACCTACTATCTTACCACCAGTGTTCTTGGTAGGGAGAACACTAGTAATATATCCAACTATCAATTGGCCTTCTTAGCTGCTGCGCTCTACGGTGAGGATAAGTATAATCTTGGTTCCCTCATTGCTCGTCGTTTAGCTGCTAGGGGCCCATTTATGGGGGAATTATTTCTACTCGTATTGCTACTGCCTTGAACATTGCTGTTGATCCTCATGATACAGTTTTGGCTCCTCAGAGGCTTGATCTTGCTGCCATGAAGGCACACCACTTTGTCACCTCTAGCTCTACTCTTGAGAACTTGGTTTATATAATGTTGTTTACTGACGGGGAAGAGAGAGATCCCTCTACCCCAAACCACTTTGCTCAGTATTTCTCAGGGACCTTGGTCACGCACGAAGGCGGAGATGGATGACAAGCTGCGCTCTCTCAATTTCCATGGGCACTATCAGGAGGAAGCGCCCTCATATGACACCACAGTACACTACATAGGGGAGGCCTCGAGCTCGTACCAGGACGAGGGAGCCTCCTCGACATACTATGGAGGTGCATCTACTTGGGCACCATGGGATTGAGCCCCACTTAGGCCAAAAGCCTAAGATTGGGCGGAGGTACACCGACATCACGCTCATCTATATATCATGTTCGGTCGGCTCTTTGTATATCCATTGTTTTCACTTTCTTTTTGGTTTTTGTTGCTTCTTTCTTAAAAACCAAAAATACCAAAAATATTTTCGTTGTTTCTCTTGGTTTGTTTCTTTGATTTGGTTTGCCTGAAAATAAAAAATCCAAAAAGATTTTGCTTTGTTTGGTTTGCTTTGTTTTCGTTTGGTTCTTCTTTGTTTGCTTGTTTCTAAAAAATCGAAAACACCAAAAATATTTGTTGTTCTTCTTTGGTTTTGTGAGTTCTTTGCAGGGTTCGGCCGTCCTTAGTGGTTTTGGTTTCATGTTAATTATTCAAGTCACACAAGTGAAGGGCAATAATGAAGATTAAAACAACTTGTGGTGTGGTAAGAGGCTGGTAACGAACTCTATTTGTTTCATTTTTGTACATATACTCATCATTGTGAGCATGCTTAGCCTGTTTGTGTAAGGTGTATGTCATTATGGCTGCTTAGTAGTTCTTGCGTGTCTATGATTAACTCCAACTTGCTAATAGTTTGTAGCATGTCATATGAATGTTTGCTCGCATTGTTTTATTCATACTTTGGTATGACATTGTGGTATCCTCCTCTGACTGTTCATGTGAATCGACTTGGCACATGCTCACGCATGCATATGACTAATCAATAGTCAGTAAGCCTCGATGATTTATTTTGCCTTAGCGTTCTTGTATCACTTTCATGCCATAATTATTCCTATTTTGTTGCAAGCATGATTATGACAGCTATTGCTCTCTCGTTTGTCGCTCCCTCTCTATTGCTAGCCATCACTTTCACTGAGTACGTGCTCTACCTGTGCTTCCAACTCCCCAAAACCAATATTGTCAGCTGTGTCCACCATATCTACCTATTAGCATCATTTGCTATTTTAGTGCATATTCCATATGTCGTGTTTTCTTCCAAAATAAAATGTTTGTCTGTTTTGAGAAAGTTAGTTAGTAAAGCTCTCACAAACTTGATGGCACACTTTATTCCTTGCGCTTAATAATCTTGAATAATTGTGACTAGTCCATGAAAGTTATATGCTTGCTTATTATATGTTGGGAGTCAGCAGAACCGTGTTGTCACGTGGAACGCTTTCAACACCTGTTGGATATCTCATCCAGTTGATACTTTGCTCTTTTGTTTACGGATGTCAACGATGCGAAATAAAAGGGGAATTTGTTAGTTCATGGAGTTTATATATTGTGTTAGAGAAACGCCTGGGCCGCTAGCCTAATCCATGCTTAATCATGGTGGAAACTTGCAGCATCTATGAAGTATCCTCAATAAAAAGCTATGCATATGGTAAATAAAAAGATTGCTGAGATGCTCATTGTCTGCTTGCCTTGTCATTTTGGTTATGGGAAAGATCTTGTATCATGTGCAAGGGGTACCACGTTGGTGGTTCTCGATGATATGCATGTATTTACAATGACAAGAACTTTCAGGTGACCAAGGTTGAGTAGCATGCGGAGCTACCCTCGTACTCAAGGGACTTGGGATTTCCAGTCTATGGTCTGTCAAGCATATGATTCAGAGTGGACCTCACTTTCACCTTAACCACATGAAGAGGCCTATGATAGGGGCAATGAGATCTCAAAGCTAATGAGTACCTTCCTTTCAGCATTAGGAAGCCTTTCAAACCTTCACAAAACCGTTTTCACAACTTTGTTGAGTCACCACTTATTCTATGAGCACCTTCTTGAGAGCATAGTTGTCATTCTTGTGTTTGTTCCAAAACTTGGTTAATTATTTCATGACTTTGATGCTTGTATCTCTGATATCTTTATCTCTAGTCTTCATATGAACTTCAGAGGTGCCTTGGAATTTATATTGTGCTCTTCAAACAAAGGCAAGCGAGATACCACTCTATCATACCTTATTATGAGCATTGCAATGTTGCTTATGTTTATGTTTCCTGCTACTTATTATTATTGAGTTGGTTTCTCTTCATAGCTTGCAATGACTATTGAGTAGACTTAGTTGCATACTCCTTATTATGAAATGTCTAAGCATCTACTCCTGTGCTGAGAATATTTACATTATATGAAGCAAAGTGTTCGTGAAAGTTCTTTTATCGCACTCAGTTTTCAATTGAATTGCTTGAGGACAAGCAATAAGCTAAGCTTGGGGGAGTTGATACGTCCAAAACGTATCTACTTTCTCTAACACTTTGCTATTGTTTTTCCTCTATACTTGTGTGATTTGGATACAACTAACACTGATCGTATTTTTCGTGAGAAATACCTTGGTGTCTTGTTTTTGCGAAAATGAACTATCGGGAAAAATCCGGAAAATATGCCAAAAACTATTTCTCACCGAAGATCCACGAGCGGAAGGGAGATAGGGGGGCTGGGGCGGACCCACCTAGGCGGCCCACGACCCCGCTCTGGGGAGGTCAGCCACCCAGGCTCCTCGGCCTCCCTCTGCGCCTATAAGTTGCCTTCTGACCTAAAAACAGAGGGGGGTTCGATGGTTTTCCAGAAAGATTTCCGCTCCGCCGCCGTCACGAGAAACCAAGATTCGGATCCAGAAACTCCGTTCTGGCACCCTGCCGAGACGGGGGATTTGGAGAGGATCATCGCCATCGTCATCACCAACGCATCTCCATCAACCACCGATGTTTCCCTCATCCATGAGTGAGTAATCCCCTGCTGTGGGCTTGGAGATGGTAGGGATTGGATGAGTTCTATCATGTAATCGAATAAGATCTGTTAGGGGCATAGTGCCTAGTATCTCTATTAGTGCTATTTGACTTTGTTGCAAATTGTTGTGCTTAATGCTTGTCACTAGGGCCCGAGTGCCGTGATCTTAGATCTGAACTTATTATTGAATCATTATGATAGTATTGTTTGTGATCTTATCTGCAAGTTGTGTACACATATCATTGTCCGGATCCAAAGGCCCCAAAGTGACAATAGTTGGGACAACCGGAGGGGATGGATGTGGTGTGAGGATCACATGTGTTCACGGAGTGTTAATGCTTTGCTCTAGTGCTCTATTAAAAGGAGCACCTTAATTGCCAGTAGTTCCTTAGAGGCCCACTGCCACGGCTCTGCAGATGAAGATGTTGTGCAAGTTCTCATTGCGAGCACGTATGACTATATTTGGAGCACATGCCTATGATTGTTTAGTAATTGGATGCTTGTTATTATTTATCTGCAATGCCCTAGTTCTTGAAATTACATGTTTAGAATCGTCCATGCAACGCCTGTCCATCCATCCCTATGCCTACCGCACTCGAATCCTACTGTTGTTGTTGTTGTTGTTGTTGTTACTGTTGCTTTGCTGTTGCTACTGATAAACTTCTGTTAGCAAGAACTATTTTCAGGTACAGCTGAACTGACAACTCAATTGTTAAGGCTTGCAAGTATTCTTTGGCTCCCCTTCTGTCGAATCAATAAATTGGGTAATACTACCCGCGAAGACTTTTGCGATCCCCTATACTTGTGGGTCATCAGTTACACCATTCTATATTCTTGTTTTCATCTATCTTCCAATTAAAAAGTATTTTGTTATGTGAAAACTTAGTGATTAAAGCTCTCACAAATTTGATGTCACACTTTATTTTTCTTTCCCCTAATAAAATTGAACCATTGTGTCATCTATGTTGTATATGCTTGCACTTATACGTTGGAATTAGCAGAACCGTGTTGTCACGGGGAACGCTTTCAACATTGCACTTGTACTTTGTACACAGTTGATATCATGCAATTTTGTCTATGGATGTCATCGGTGTGAAATAAAAGGGGAGCTTATATGTCCATGGAGTTATGTATGTGTGTTAGAGAAACGCCTGGGCCGCTAGCCTAAGCCATGCCTAATCATGGTGGAAACTTGCAGCATCACCATAATGACATCTATGAATCTTTCTTCATATAAAAAAGAGACATTTTGAAAAGAGGAAAGAAAGAAAAAATCACCATTTTCCCATGGTAAATAAGAAGATTGCTGAGATGCTCATTGTCTGCTTGCCTTGTCATTTTGATTATGCAAGGGGTACCCCGTTGGCGGTTCTCTATGATACACATGTACTTACTATGACAAGAACTTACACGTGAAGAAACTTGAGTAGCATGATGAGCGGCCCTCGTAGTCAAGGGACATGAGATTGCCAACTTATACTTTGTCTAGCATATACTCCATAGTTTGTTCACTTTAACCTTAATCACTTCAAGATGCTTATGATAGGGGCAATGAAAGCTAAAAGCTAACAAGTCCCATAATTTTTGGAAGCTCTTTTTGAAACTTGAAATCCCTGCTTCCCTTTATGAAGGGCCCTTCTTCCACTATTATATTGAGTCTCCACCTTCTGTCCTTAGGCACCAGTTAAGAGAGCATAGTTGCCATTCTTAGTTCTATGTGCATTATCCCAAAACTTATTGATTGATGCATATTGTTGACATTACTTGTTCTTGTGTTATTTGTATCTAGTCACTCTTATGAACTTTGAAGGTGTCCTATGCATCTATTTGCTACTCCATGAGGTACAAGTTGAATGCCACTATGCTATGTTTTCTGTATGTGTAAAATAGATACATCCAAATTTAGATAGATTTATGATATCTTTTTGATACGGAGGAGTGCTATATTTTAGAGAATGTTATCTATGTAAAGCAACAAAACAAATATAAAACTAAGTTTAGGTCGACACGAGATACCCAATAGACCAATAAGGACTCTGACTATTTTGAAATAGGTCGACCCATGGTTTCACAAATTGGCCTCCCATCGCGACCGGCCCGCAGTGCATACGAGAACTTTTAGCTCGCTATGTTGCCCTCTCCTTTTTTCCGAGAGAGAACTTTAGGGATTTATTGATCATAAATCATAATGTCATTACAAAGAGTCTCAAAGATGCAATCCAGAGAAATACCCCATCACACAACATAGCCTAAAGATTCACTTAACTTAGCTACAATATGAGCAGCAACATTCAGACCCCGAGGAACATGGCTGACGGAGCACGAGAGAAAAGAGGCCATCAATTTCCTAATTTCATGGATCATAGGGCCACATATAGAGCAATCATCCTCCGCAGCATTCACCCGATTCACAACTGAAAGGCAATCTGAGTGAATGATGACTTATCAAAACCTTCATCCCTGGCTAGGAGAAAAGCGTGTCTCATAGACAACGCCTCAGCGATCTCCAGTGATGTGACCTCCTCCTAGAACTCGCTGCAAGCATACAAGAATGTACCTGTGTGGTCACGAATCACAACACCAGTTCCCATCCGATGGGATGCTGAGAAAATCGATGCGTCAATGTTCACCAGTGTCGTACCAACCGGCGAAGGAGACCATCTGAGCACTGACATTTTGGTCTCATGGATGTGCTTAGTATTCTGCGCGTATAGATGCATAGATATCATCTAGATATAGGCTATAGCTTTCTCAACAACTGATCTAGGATGCATAAGAGGGTCATGATATGTCATAAACGTATCTATAATTATTGATGTTCCATGCTTGTTAAGTATCTACTTTCCTTTGCTTTGTCTACAATTCGAGGTAGTTTTATATGTTTTCTAGGACTAACCTATTAACAAGATGCCACAGTTCCAATTGCCTGTTTTCTTCTCTTTTTGGTTTCAGAGAAGTCAGAAAATGAATATTCTTGGAATTGGACGGGAAAAAGCCAAAGTCAATATTTTACCGTGGGGAACACGGAGCTAGAAACGAGACGGAGAAGGGACTCGAGGTGTCCTGGCCCACACCTAGGGGGGTGCAGCCGCCTCGGGCACCCCCTCGTCCTCCCTCTTTGCCTATAAGAAGCCCCTAATACCTAGACCCTAAGTAACCGATTGATCTTCCACAAAAAAGTCCGTAGCTGCCGCCACCATCGTCCCTAGATCAGGGGGGATCTGAAGCTCTTCCCGGCACCCTGCCAGAGGGGAGAGATCATCCCGGAGGCCTTCTTCATCACCATGCCAGCCTCCGGTACGAAGCGTGAGTAGTTCCACCTTGGAATACGGGTCCATGTAGTACCTAGATGGTTGTTTCTCCTCCTTTGTGCCACCATGTTTAGATCTTGTGGTCTCTGTTCATGATAAAGATCATCTATTTGTAATCATGCATGTTGTGTTTACGGGGATCCGATGGATATTGAGATTACTATGTTAGATTGGTTAATGATTCTATCTTATTGATTCTATCATGTCTGTGTTGTTTGAGATCTTGCATGCTCTCTATTTCTAGTAGCTATCTTGGCCAAGTAGATGCTAGTGACTCCAAGAGGGAGTATTTATGGTCGATAGTGGGTTCATGCCTCTATTTAATCTGGGGAAGTGACAGAAATCTCTAAGGTTGTAGATGTGTTGTTTTTACTAGGAAGAAAACAACGATCTCTTGTTCATGGAACAAGTGGATTGTTTACTTTACACACCTTGCTTAAATTAATTATCTGTTGGTTGCAACTTAATAACCTGAAGGTGGATTACTAGTCATAGATGCAGTTGGATGGCGGTCTATGTATCTTGTTGTAATGCCCAATCAAATCTCATAAGATCATGACTGTATAGTATTGCATTGTTATGCCTTGCTCTGTCCTGTCAATTGCCCCGCTGTAATTTGTTTACTCGTCATGTTATGTTGTTTATCTTAAGGAGAACACCTCTAGTGAACTATGGACCCCGGTCCAATATTTACCATTGATACATCTTCCACTGTTACTGTTTACTTTCTGCAAACCACCATTACCTTCCACACCATACAGTTAATCCTTTGTTTTCAGCAAACCGGTGAGATTGACAACCTCGCTGTTTGTTGGGGCAAAGTCTTGAGTTTGTGTTGTGCAGGTTTCCAAGTTTCTAGCAACACCTTTGAGTCGTTTCCTTCCTCCTACTGGTTTGATAACCTTGGTTTCTTACTGAGGGAAAACTTGATGCTGTGCTCATCATACCTTCCTCTTGGGGGATCCCAACGAAGATCTACAGTGATCTGAGCTACACATCATCAAGCTATTTTTGGCGCCGTTGCCAGGGAGGCTAAGGACGGCTTCACAAGGGGAATCCTTTACAACCTTTCTCTTTACTTTGTTTTTGTTTTGCTTAGTTTATTTTTCTTTGTTTTGTTTGCCTCTTTTTATCAAAAACTCCAAAAAAAATAGTTTCATTTGGTTTGCTTTCTTTTATCAAAAACACAAAAAAATTAGTTCCTACTCTAGTTGCTACCATGACTGGTGTTATTCCAATCACTGTGTCACCTATGGAAAGGATCTTTACTTTCAAACAAGGAAGTGAAGAGAGTTTCAAAGAAGCTTGGTCTAGAATCTCTGATTTACAAGGAAAAACTGAGCCTAAGATGTGTCTAGGCCTGGTTATTAGCAGTTTCTACCATGGTCTTGCTCTTTGTTATAGATATGCCTTGGATGTTGTACCTAGGAAAGGTATTTTTCTATGTAATGAGAATGAATCTTTGGGTGCCATAAAGAAGTTGATTACAATCTATAATATGCCTAGCAAGTATGATTCTTCCTTTATAAACATCTATGCTAGGTTGAACACTCTTGAGACCCGTACAGTTGCTTTGAAATATTGCTATAACATGCTTAGAGAGCACCATGATTATGTTCCAATAAATTCTGAGCCTTCAAAGTGGTTTCCAACAATAAAAGTTGCTATAAACAGTGAAACTTTTGATGCTCGTTGTGATATCATGTCTGAATTTTGTCTTATGCCTAAAGATATCTATGAGTCTTTGAATCTTTGGGGACTTTCTGAAGGAGGAGAAGAAATATCTCTTACCAATAATGCAAATTTATTACCCATTGGAATAGCTGAATTTGTGTTTACAAATATCTCAGGGAAAGTGGTGTCTACTAATTATCTTGTTATTGAATGTGTATGAAAAGGACAAATTACACTTGGAAGATCCCTGCTGAAACACTTTGGAGCAATAATAGATGTGGGAAAAGGCATTATGCATTTAGCTTCTCCAACAAGCAATCATACATTCCCTAAAGATAAGAAGAAAGGTAAGAAAGGTAGGAGCAAGAAAGCTGATGTTAATGCTTCTTCGTTTGAAAATACTTGATTCTTGCTTCTTGTGCCTAACTTAAAGGCGTTAAAGAAAAGTACTTCTTGGGAGATAACCCAATAGTTTTCTTAATTCTTGGAAGCTATTACTTCTGTAATGACCTCTCCTTATCCTTTTGTAAGATCCCTCCTTTATAAAGGAAAAGGATCCCTGTGATTGCAATGCTAGTCCCTGGATCAATAGCTAGCATCCACAGTTAAGATGTAATATCAAGAAACAAAGGTCATAATACAACTTTATAACCAGGAATAAAATAATTCATTTCATCTTACATAGATCATTTGGCTATCACATTACATTTCAGCAGAATATCTATAAGCATGGGGTCCTTCATCTTCAGAGTGCCACAGGCAAACATGTTGGTTGTAGACTTGTAATCCTAATCAATAAACTTCACTAACACCAAACCAACCTGCAACATTACAAGTTACAGCCACAAGGGTCAATACATTTGAATTGTATTGGCAAGTTTCACTACTATGTAGAAATAAATAGATCCTAACATTACATGCATATTTGGCTAAGTAGGGTTTTAGGCTCATTTGCAGAAAGCAGTATAATTTATCCTATCTTTTCAAAATAGTTTTATCTTTTGTCAAATCTTTCTGAACTCCTTGGAAACCTCCAAGTGCTTCAAGTATCTTGTTGTCTCTTTCAAGTTTTACTTTTAGAAATTGGAATGTCGAGATTTCCCATAGCTTCAGGCCTTAGTTTCTCAGTATTGTCCATAACCAGGGACACGGATAAGTACTTAGATTTTTATCTTCTGCAGAAGTTGTATACTTTACCCACATGACACATTCTCATCTTGATGCCACCAGGGGCACTGGATAAGTACTCACCAAGATGGAGTACTGGCAGATTGAGAATGTGACGAAGTCTTTCCATAGGAGTGCTCCCAATACACAATGCTAGCTTGTCTATCAGGCACCAATGTAGGGTTTCAAGTTCCCTCATTCTAGTAACCTGAAGAGGCCAATGCATGGGTCTTCCACTATGTAGTTGACTAAGCCAGTGCCCATTTAGCATGTGGTCATACCACGGAAATTGTCTGAGAAACATGTTCAATATCTAAGTCCCTGGGTGGTTTTCTTCTAGTGCACAACAAAAAGAGATTGCCATATAAACATGGTTCCTCTTGTTGCCACCTTGTACAAAACTTGAGTATCCTTGTCCACCCAGGTGGTTCAGTGAGTACTTGTTTTATTATATAAAACACAAGTCTTTTCAATACTTCTCATAATCTCAACATGTATCCCTTCTCAATATATAAAGCAGGGCTAAGCATATTACAACTACATTGTTTTTACTAAGGAATATATAGGGGTACCCTATTAGGATTTAGCATAGCAAAATATAGTAGACTTCATCATGCATGTTTCAAAATCCACTAAGTGTAATGAAAATAGTAGGACTTGGATGATAGTGTCACTTGCCTTTTTGGTAGAGGATGTTGGTTCACTTCTTGATCTTGCTAATATCACACTCTTCTAACTTCACTACAAATCAATCAAGCAAACATAGATTCAACTAGCATTCCAACCAATATTCAAGCAATTTAGCACACATAAAACAATACAAACAAGGTCATGCATGCAAGCATGCAAAAGATATTTTTATTTGCAAAGGTGTTTTCTACTAGGCTCTATACATTGTAAGGTTCAAAGTGGTCATTCTCTAAAGTGTCAAACCCATTTGCAAAAGGGTTTTATATATAAACCATTTTTAAATCAAACCATTATTTCATGTGGTGGAAAATGTTTTTAGCAAAGCAACAATTTTATTTTGTTCAACAAATAAGTTTTAAATTCACAAAGCTTGGTGTTTAGGGTCAGTAGGTTTGAATCAAAACATTTTCCAAAGGTTTTTCTCAAAATTCATTTCCATATCAAAATCAATATTTTTATTTGACTAGAAATGAGCTAATTCAATTATTCAATCCTAAATTTCACAAAATACATTTTTAAATCCATAAGTTGGTTTCTAAGGTCAGTAGGTTCACAACAAACCATTTTGCAAAGATTTCAACCCCAAAATCATTTTGGAGTAAATTTTATATCCTTTTTTTTCCATACAATCCCCCAAGAAGAGGGATCGGGTTCCATTATCATCAGACAACGGAACAACAACCACACATATCGTCATAGTACTGACCCGCCTAGGGGGTCAAAAAGGGAAAACAGAAGTTCAACTTACACACTAACCAAAATAGACAGAAAATAGGAAGGAAGATGGAGACGCAAGAACACCGCATGAGCTAGTGGAAACCGTCCAAAAGAACATCCCCAAAGGAACTAAAGAGCTGAAAGCAACACCAACATCATGTTTGCCAGTCCCCCCTTTGTTTTTATCTTCCAGTTTTCCTTCTCTTCTCCCTCCCCCTTTCCAGTTCCGGAGCTTCACGACCACGATCTCCAGGAATTTCCGGAAGTCCTGTGAAAGGCAGGGCCACATCCATAGCCGCCGCATCAGCCAACGCATTCTGTTGAAGAGCATCTGCTCCAGCTTGCAGCACCGCCCGGTCGTCCTCCCCATGCAAACCTGCCCAATAACGAATGAACACACAAGCATATATGACCAAATCAACAGGTGAGTTAATGAGCTTTTTTTCAAAGCAAGCTCTATTCCTAAGTTTCCACATAGCCCAGCATATAGCCGCCACCACCGTAATCTGCACATTCCTACTAACCCCCACATACTGAGAAGCCCACCAAAAATACTGGGAAAAAGAACCAGGTCTATTTGCGACACCAACAGCTCTGGCAACCACCCCCCAAACATATTTAGCAGCCACACACGAAAAGAACAAGTGCCCAATGCTCTCATCCTTCCTACAAAACCGACAAGTAAAATCTCCAACCCAATTCTTTCTTCTCATATTGTCTTTGGTGAGAATAGCATTATGCCAGATAAGCCACAACCAAATCTTAATTTTTAAAGGGATTTTTGCCTTCCACAGATGTTTAAAACTTCTATCAATCCCCACATTCGACAGATATACATTGACTTAACAGAGAACTTGCCAGATTTACTCCACATCCACACTGGCCTGTCTTTTTCCTGATTCAGACACACCCCAGACAACAATTCCCTCAACTTCTCCTGATGATTCAACCCATCAGTATCCAACCATCTCCTAAAAGAGAGACTCCATCTTTTATTTGCCATATGCCGCTTTGTGATTCTTTGGTTCTGACAAATATCAAATAAATCAGGAAACCTATCTTTCAGGGGTGAGTCCAAACACCAAGCATCATGCCAGAAATCAGTCAATTCCCCATTACCAATCTTCATTCTCCTACCAGCCAAATAGAAGCCCCTAATCTTGATCAAATCCTGCCAACATGGAGAATCACTGCCGTGTTTCACATTACTAATCCCACCTTTTTTCAAATATTTTTTCCTCACAAAAGCTTGCCAGGGACCTTCCTCAGCTTCGAGGCGCCACCACCACTTACATAGCAAACAAATGTTAAAGAGCCTAATATTTTTAATCCCCAGACCACCTTTTTTCCTGGGCCTACACACATACTTCCATTTAACCAGATGATATTTCTTCTTGCCCACTTTCCCATACCAAAAGAAGGCTCTAGTATGTTTCTCAATTTCTTCCACATTTGACCTATGTAGGAGAAACATAGTCATAGGGTAAACAGCCACACTAGATACACAAGCAGTGATTTTAACATGTCTCCCTCCCAAGGACAGAGCTCCCCCCATCCAACCATCTAATTTTTTCTTCAACCTATCACCAATAAAGCCCATTTCAGCCACTGAACATCTCCTGCTACAAACCGGCAAACCCAAATACTTAATAGGCCAGCTACCCTTCTGACAGTTAAACATCTCAGCATAATTGGACAATTTCTCCTCATCCTCTAACACCATCATCACCTCACTCTTCTCAAAGTTAATCTTGAGACCAGACATGGATTCAAATAGATATAACATCAATTTTAAGTTTCTAGTCCCCTCAGGATCTTCCTTAATAAACAGAATGGTATCATCAGCATATTGTAAAATGGCAATTCCTTTATCAAACAAATTACCAACCAAACCTGTAAACAACCCACCAGCCTGAGCATTAGAAACCATCTTAGCCAAACATTCCCCTGCCAAATTGAACAAAAAAGGAGAGAAGGGATCCCCTTGCCTAACCCCCTTAAAACTGCCAAAGTAAGGACCAGTTTCCCCATTGACCTTAACACTGAGAGTACCCTGAGTCACAGCACTTTTTAACCAAATCATCCAATCATCACTAAAACCTTTCTGCTTACAACAATAGAACAGAAAGTCCCAGTTGACCTTGTCATAAGCTTTCTCAAAGTCAATTTTCAAAACCACACCCTGCTGCTTCTGACTTTTCGATTCTTTCAAAATCTCATGCAATAGAGTCACACCATCTGCAATAAACCTCCCCTTAATAAAAGCAGTCTGACAAGTATCAATTAGTTTCCCCATCACAGGCTCAGTTCTAACTGTCAGAGTCTTGGTAAAAATCTTAAACAACACCTGGAGCAGACAAATAGGCCTATACTTCTGAATCCTATCAGCGTCATCACCCTTTGGCAGCAGAGTAATCACCCCATAGTTAATGCTTCTCAAATCAATCTTATGAGCAAAGAAATCATCAAACACAGCCATAACATCTGTTTTAATAACTACCCAACAATGTTGATAGAATTCGATAGGAATCCCATCAGGACCAGCAGCCTTATTTTTCTCCATCTGATCAATAACCTCCTTAACCTCTTTCTCAGTAAAGGGCACTCCCATTTTCTCCCTATTTTCATCATTAAGTTTCTCCCAGTCCTGCCAATTATCATCTGCAAGCCTAATAGAAAACCCACCAGCAGGCCCAAACAAGGATTTATAATAACTAGTAGCATGCTTCAGGAGATCATAGGTCCCCTGAATCTCATTCTCCCCATCTTTCATTGAAAAATCATTTTCTTTCTCCTCACCCCATTAGCAATCCTATGAAAATATTCAGTATTGTTGTCACCCCTAAGCAACCAATTGTCCCTCGACCTTTGCTGCCAAAATCTCTCCTCATTTTCATACACCTCCAACAACTCTTTCTGAACAACTACTTTTCTTTGAAGTTGCTCAGCAGTAAGCAAAATCAATTCCTCAATACTTTCAAGTTCCTGCAGCTCCTCTACCAACCTCTTCTTCCTTTTATTTTCCTCTCCCCTTAAATGGACACCCCAACCTTTCAAATCATTTCTGACATTTTTAAGCTTTTTCTGCAACCTATCCAGACTGTTCTTGCCATTCACATGTTTTTTTCCAAACTTTCTCCACCCTGGCCAAAAAATCATCACACTGTAACCAGCTTTTCTCAAATCTGAATTCTCTACCCCCTGGTTCTTGCCCTTCCATAGTATCCAGGATCAAAGGACTATGATCAGAAACCTCCCTAGACAACTTGTGTACTGTAGTGAGAGGAAACAACTTCTCCCATTCTCTACAAACTAAGATTCTATCCAGTTTCTCCAAAGTCGGATTCTTCTGATTGTTAGACCAAGTAAATTGCCCACCAGACATGCAGATCTCTCTTAACCCATGAGCATTGATAATCGAATTAAACATGTGTCCCCACTTATTCAAAACATGACCTTTATTCTTTTCAGAAACACACCTGATCACATTAAAATCACCTCCTACCAACAAAGGAATAGTTTGATCCTGACAAACCTCATTAACTCCAAAAACTCCTCTTTATTCTCCTCTTGGGCCCCATACACAATCACCAGATGCCACTGAATCTGATTCAAAACATCAAACACCTTCATCTTAACATGAAACTTACCCACAGACACACCAATCTGAGTCAATTTAGAGGAACGTAGGCCCCCCAAAATGCCTCCAGATTTTCCAACAGATGGCAACCAACTCCAGGAAAATTGATTCATAGGATCAATCCTCCTGAAAAAAGCCTCAGAATAGTCTTTCTTAATAGTTTCCTGTAAACCAATAAAATCCACCCTCTCCTGCCTCAACAAACTATTCAGATAAGCACCTGCACCTTTCTTCCCCACACCCCTAATATTCAAAATAGCACCTATCATAAAACAGACTTTCTCTCTCTTGTTCCAGTCACAATACCACTCATAGGGTGATAATTGTGAACCTTCACAGCAGAAGCCTTTAACTTTCTCTCCCTCATAACAGAACCAATTCTCAGCTTTTTCTTTTGTTTCCTAGAAACCACAGGAGTGAAATCTTCGTCATCATTACTAGCCTCCTTCCAATCCAGAAACAAAACCTTCTCATTCATATCAGGAGCACATTCATTCACTACCTGCCTCCTATCCTGCAAACTATGTCTAGCAATCTCTAATTCTTTTAAAGAGTTAATATGTTCCAAAGTTAAAGAAGAAGCATTTATCCCCATTTCCAACGCTCTATGCATAATAACATCATCATCCAGAACAGCAAAAGAATTATGTAAATTTAGATTTGTACCTGAAAGGTCTCTAGGATTTTGTTGAGCCAAATGCCCTTCAGCCATGTTTCTAGCACCACCTTGATCAGCCACCCTCGAGCTCCTTCTAATATCCTGCTATTCTTCCACATCAACCACTTGATCAGATTGAGAATCCACACTTTCCTAGGTAGAACCATCAGGTTGAGACAAACCAATAACCACTGTTTCCTGATCTTGATTGACAGCTTCCATGTCCTGAGCACCCTCCAACCCAGAACCCCCAACAGTTCCTTTTTTCTCACTATCAAAAGAGGAACCAAACGAAGTATCAGTAGAAGCACTGTCATTTCTTGCCTGTGCACCCTCCTCTTGCTCATCCTCCTCTTCCAGCAGATGCCCATATTGCTTCATGAGTTCATAATGCTTGTCACTACTCTTATCCTTCAACAGCCCCCTGATAAAGTCATCAAACCTCTGAGGACCAGCAGCAACCTCAGTATTGACCTCTTTAGCCACATTAGAAGATGGATCTTGCTCCACATCCATGAGATTACTGCCCAGCCCATCTCCCCCAGCCACATTTTCCTGAGTATCAACCTGCATTCCCACAACCGCTGATCTATTTTGATTACCCGTCCCATCACCATCACGAGCCACCGCAACATTCTCTCTAATCACTAATCCCCTCGAACGACCAACACCTCCAGCACTAGCCCATATGTTAGCCATTTTAGTCCCAAAAGAGACACCCCCAGAGTCCTCCTGCTCCACCACCACCTGTTTTCCTTTATCCAACCCAGCTTCACCAGCACCATTCCCACCATGTTGGCGACCCCAGACTCCAACATTACTTGCACCAGAAGCAGTTCTTTCCCCATTACCATCAACAGGTCTCCCATGTTCAGCTTCACCTCATTCTCCTTATTCACCCCATCATTACCATCCTGCCCATCAATCCCCACAATGAAGGCGAGTTGATACAACATCCGAGCAAAAATCTCCCTGGTATATTTGAATTCATAAATCCCACCTTGCATCTCCCCCTTTTGGTATTAGGGACCAAAGAAACATCTAAACAAGCAATTTTTACTCTCACATAAGCCAAGTTCCTCAAACTATTCCTGTCCAGGGCCACAGGTTTGCCCACTAAAGAAGCAACATAGAAGACAGTTGATTTCTCCCTGTACTTCATAGGGATACCCACAATTCTAAACCAGGCTTCTTCCAACCATTCAACAGGTTGCAAATCTCCATTCCACTTAGACAGCTGAATCACAGCATCAGGAATTGTTTTCATGAAGACCTTCCCAAAATGGAAGTCATCAATAGACCTGGCAGAAGGAAACCTCATCAAAAATTCCACATCATTAATGGACCTGGCATTAAATCTCCATCCAGACCCCATAGCATCAGCCCAAATTTGGAACTCCTTCTCCAGATCCTTGCCAGTGACATCACCCCTCACCACACTTATATGAGCATAATGCAACTGCTCCATAGACTGAACATTTGACTCCACCACAGGAATAGAATGAAAACCCTGTTCAAAATCAGTACTGCCAAAGAAGAGAGGAACATACTCCCATGGTTTCCTCTCTTGACAGACCAAAATGCTATGATCCTTCCCACAATTATCACACAACCTCTTCCTCAATCACATCAAGCAGCGCACATCCCAGAACCACCAGCCAGCACCATCCTCGGCATACTCACTCTTTGGTGGTGGTATAGAGGACCCCACCGGAGTAGTAGCCACAAAGATCCGATCGAGTGGCGATAAGATTGGGGACAAATTCACAGGACGATTCCCCCCAACAGGCACATTAACAGAAGTAGAGGCCGAGGTGTTTATACCAGAAACAGATCGAGTGATAGGCACAGAAGTGTTCAACACAACTCGAGGCACATTAACTTGCTCAACAGTTCGTGCAAAAACCGGCTCCCCCCTTCTAGGATTCGAGTCAGAGTTACCTGATCTGCCTGGGAAAGACGTCGCATCAGACCCAGAACCTTGCTGCATCTCCGGGCGATGGCTCCACCGGCCCCGATTACGAGCCTGTTCCGCTTCGCGACGGCGAGCCTCCGACAGTGCACGCTCCCGAGCCAGAGCCTCCCTGCGCTGATCCTCCAACCTGGCTTCAATTTCCGCCTGCCTCAACTCATCACGATGCCTCATATCACGACGCCGAGAATCCTGCTCCTCACGGCGCCGCTCCTGCTCACGGATCCACCCACTCTCCCTAGGATCCCCCTCCAAACCTCTGCGATCAACAGGAAAACGGCCCTGTCCATACCCAGATCCGAATCTGCTCGCATAGGGACCAGATCGGACTGGGGGACGAGAAGGAGAACCATGCCCACCACAAAATCTCTGATCCATGTGTGATTCCGCAGCCACCACCTGAGCAAACGATCTAGAATCCCCCGAAACAACTCCGCTCCACTCCACCGGAGCAGCAACCCACGGCGACGATGGTTGAAGAGGAGGCGGTTCCCGGACGAACACCACACCACACACACCGCGAGATCTAGAAATGGCGAAAGGGGAAACGGCTCCCGATTTAGGGTTTGGGAAAACACGAATTGGAGGCGAAACTGACCGCGGCTCGCGCTCCGCCGTATTAGTACTCCGCAGCTCCCCTGGCAGGTGGTCCTCCCCCAGCGAAGCCCCACCGTCAGCGCACACTGTTTTTCCACAACCACCAAGCCGTATCACCCGGCACGTACGCACGTAGGGCGACGCACCGGCGACACCGCTAGAAACTGCCCTCGCCACCACCGGCGGACCCACGAGAACGTGCCATCCCTCATGTACCAGGCGTGTCCCGTACGAAAAACTCACCACCGAACACCAACTCGTCAGGATCTGTCCCGATGCATCCCACAACGACACCTGTCCCGAGCTCTCTCTCGAGATCTGGCCCCGCCGGCAAGGACTAATCAGATCATCAGCCACCTCACGGATTATGGCCCTCCAGCTCCCGATCAGCCCCCGACGATCATCGGAGCAAACCACCGTGGAGATAGGAAGGAGAGAAGGAGAGACGGGGAGAGACATTTTTCCATCCTTTACCTTTTTCACAAAATTATGTGGAAAAACCGCCGTGGTCGTTATCATGTATCGGGTGTAAATTTTATATCCTAAACAAGCATACACAAGTTTCTGCAAAAACAAACATTTTACCAGAAGCTTTTACTAAAAAAAAGTGAATGGTTGGCTAGGGATTGTTTTTCTGAATCCATTGATATAAAATTTGCAAGATTTGGACGTGTGGTTTGAAAGTTATGGATTATTCAAATTTGAACATCTAATAGATCCATTATGTTCTAAATCAAACGAGCTGAGCCACGTATCATGTTTTCATTCACTGGTACCGTTTTGGTTGGATCAGGCTCTGGGAGGCGTTGGATCTAAGTTGGATCGTGTGGCGCAGAGGCACCCGTACCTCTTCGTTTAATGAATCTATCTAAGCCGCCAGATGGAGATCTAACGGTGCGAAACGACCTGACCAAATACGAGCGGCACCGACGGTGGCTGGCGGCGGCGCACGGTCAGACGGCGTGCTAGTCGATGAACCAGGAAGCAAGGAAGACAGAGGAGGGTCTCACCGTGCTCGCGAGGTCGAGGTGTAGCTCAAGGTGGTCGCGAGGTGGCAAGGGGCGCACGAGGGCGGGAGTAATCGCTCGTCGGAGTTGCTGCGGGCGGCGGTGCTCTCGGGTCGTCGTCGCTGGCGTCGTTTGGGACCACGCTAAGCCAGAGGAGAGGCACGGTTAGATGCGCACAAGGGTCGCGTGTAAGGGAGCATCACTGAGAGGTGCTGGGGAGGTCGAGACTTACCAGGGGAGGTCGCCGGAAAAAGAAACAGACGCGGCGGCGCTCAGTTGATGACGAAGCCGAGCTTCCAGAGCGCGCGGGAGCTAGCTGAGGCTATGGGCAGACGCGCAAGGTGCTGGAGAGCATGCTCGCGTGCAGAGTGAGGCGAGGGGCGGCGGGGTGTGGCCGGAATTTCTCTGGAACGCTCGTCGGAGCAGTGGCGGAGCAGGAAGAAATCGGGGCAGCCTAGGGGCAGAGAGGAAGAGGCGAGCGAGGGGAAATGGCGAGTAGACACAGGCGGTTAAATGGGCGTAGTCACTGGAGGAATCAAGGCCTCCATCAACGCGTAATCAACGCCGGAGTTACTCGGCTGCAACGGCAGGGGCGCGGTTTGGGGTTGAAGACGACGGTGAGGTGGCGGTGGGACCTGTCTGTCAGCGTGAGGAAGAGAGGGGAAGTGGGGTCTGCCTGTCTGGGACTGCGTGGGTGCGTGTGTGGGTGAAAACGCTTCGCGCAGGGGGGAGGGGGAAGTTGGGCTGTGACTGGCTGCTGGGCCAGATGGGTTGGGTTGAGTTTGATTCTTTTTTTTGTTCTGAATGTCTTTTTCTTTTTCTATTTGGTTTTCTGTTTTGAAATTCATTCCAACAATTCAAACAACAAATGGATTCAAACTTTTGCCAAGCTTTGTATTGATTTTAGTTCTGTTAACTAACACAAACCAAAGTCCAAAATAAAATAATGTTTTTATTCTTTTAGGATCTATTTAAATAATTAAATAATAGACCTTAGTTATTAATTCAAATAGGATTTGTTTTATTAAAATCTCCATTTTGAAAGCTAAATAATATCCAAACCAATTCAGTAGGTTTTATTTGAAAATACAAAGCACTTGGATCATTTATTTAAAATAAAATAACAAGTTTTAGTGTTTAATTAAAATGGGAAAAGTCTTTACTTTAATAAAATTGGATATTAATAAATCCTCATTATTTTATTTAAACAAACCTTTACTCTTTTCATCAAATTGTTATCGCCATATTTTGGCCAAAGACGGAGATGGGCCGTGATCAAGATGGGCTTGGAAGATACGTATATTCAACGTGTTGTTGAATCGGCCTTGTGCGTGGATTTGGGCTAAATTGCCCGTGTATCTTGTATCATAGTAGGTTTCGTTTCAGTTTAGGTTCCGTTTCAGTTTAGGTAACGATAGAGTTGTAGAATTATTCCAAAAGTAGAGAGTCTCCGGATTATAAATATGTACCTAAGGTTATCGAGAAAAGGAGGACAATCACGTTCACAACAAACACAATCTCGGCGCATCGCCACCCCTTGTTTCTAGGGTTTCTTTCGGGTAAGTGTCATGCTGCGCAAGATCTTGCGATCTAGGCAGTATTTTTACTTATGCGTTATTTGGTGTTACTCGTACTGAAGCCTTGTTGATGGCGAGTAATACTACTATCATAGATTTGTTGAGGATAGCATCGGTGCTTTTCGTTATAATTGTTTGATTTATGCTGCCTTTAGTTACCTCGCTACCTTTGCACCTTTTCCCAAGTGCAAGGGTAGCATCTTGCTTGATCTTTATTTAGCTGATTCGATCTGTTATGGTTATGCCTTGTTCACCAAGGTTTAGTTTGATATCTACGTAGTCAGGCCTTGCAAACGGGTTGAACGATCCAGTAGTACGTAGAGACGTGGTTTACTAGTCCTAAAGAAGTTGTTCCGGTAATTAACTTTGCATCGGTTGTTAGGCCTCCTCTAGGGTTAGTTTACTAACATCTTTTGTATCTATCAGGCTCAATTACGTGTAGGATGTTCCAGTTACGTGGTGAAAACGTTTAACTGTCGTAGATCGATTTAACTTGTAACGATAAATCAAAACCCCATGTTATCGTAAATCTAATGCAGAACCATGGGGATAATCGGCTCTAGGAGCCGATTCACAGGGAAACCTGGGAGCCGGTCACGGCTCGAATTTTACGTATACTTGTTTACCATGCAGGAAATCAATCGAAGCAATCCTTCACCTTCCTGACCAGGTATAGGTCAGGTGGCATCTCGAACCAAGCGGGGCGTGTGCGGAGTTTTGCGGGCCGTTGCGAGGGACCAGGCCCACCAGTTCTGGAGCCTCCGGCTCTTCGTGTTGCTCGTCGCTGCTCGCCGGTGGGTTTTGGCAGCAACACATTCGCACGCCGGTGGGACCTTCAACAACATCTGCATCAACATCCGAGATGGGGACCGATCACGTCTGACGAAGCGCTGAAGAGCACAAGGCGAAGTATGACGAGATCAGAGCTCTCTTCGAAGCCGATCTCATCGGCTCTTTTGAGAGGACACGTAAGCATGGCATCAAGTGGAGGGGGTTCTCCCCCGAGGGTGCTCTTGATGAGGTGGATCTGCATTCCTTCGAGGAGCGCACTGAGCTCTCTGACGGAAGTCAACTACATGGTGGCTCATTCTCTGCACCGCCATTTTGAGAGCCTGGTGAACGCTTTCGAGCGGGTCGCGGTTCACGTAGTTCAGGAGATCATGAAACATCAGTACTCTCCGTCGGGGCCTACTTTAGGGACTCACCAGGGAGAGAGAGCGCTCCAGACCAGGCCACAGCTGCCATTCACACTTGCAGCTCCAGAGCCGCCAGGAGCAGCGGCGTACGTCGTCTACAAGGTTGGAGGCGACCCAGGCGATTGCCAATTCCTGTTTGAGCCACCTAAGGAAATCCCACACGGATATGTATGCACCTACGTGCCGGACTGCAATAACCTGACACGCACCAACCAGATTGCAACCGCAGGAGTTTCTGCGGCAGGGGTTCCTGGGGCAGGAGCTTCAGGAGCAGGCGTTTACGAGCGGCGATGTATGCAGGATGGACGCCGACAAAGCGTGGCTAGCCAAGTATGCCATTGGAACAAGTCATGAGAATCTAGCCCTGCAGCTCAAGCGTGGAGCAAATTGTACCATCTTGAGAGACCAGTTCCGTGCGAAGAGAAGGACAATCGGCTATTCAAAGCCGTATTCAACGAGTTTGATCGATTCCGCCGCCACCCAAGTATCGGCTCCACGAGTTCTCAAGGTTTAGCGGGTCGAAGGGTCGAGCTCGATCGAGCACGTGGCGATACCGCACAGCTAGGCATGATTTGACATCGGATCGATTGCGCGTAAGGTTTTTGCGCAATCTCGACAGACCAGCTTTTGGGTGGTACACCTCGCGCCACCGATTCGATTCAGACACGGAAGCAAGCGGAAGAGCAGTTCCACATCCAATATCATTCAGAGGCTACCGAGGCTGGCATTGCACTGACACAAAGCGCAGTGCGGCGGAGAAACTGTAGCCGAGTACATCTAGCGCCGGGACCGTCAGAACCGATGTTACTCGGCTCGTTTAGCGAGAAGGAAGCGGTCGGCTGGCGTGTTGGGTCTCTCGGCACCCATCAAGGATCAGCTTTCCAAGTAGAGTACAACTCATTGGCACACATGGCCCGGCGATGTATGAAGCGCCACCACGAGTTGTACCAAGACAAGTTCAAGCGTCCGATAGGCCTGGTCGTCTGAAGAAGATGATCCTACACAAGACCAGGAGGTGGCCGTGGCTGAATGGGCTCGGGGCGACCACTGTCCTGCAAATGGGTGAAGCAGCGGGGCCTGCAAAAGGGTTCGACTTCGTGAGCAAAGCTGAGCAGATCTTCGATTTCTTCTTTGAAAAAGCAGTGAAGTTGCCGAAGGCCACAAAATCCCCACGGCTCGGAGATGAGCGGAAGACCATACGCAAGTGGCATCACTCGTTCACCCACACCACCAATGAGTGCAAAGAGTTCGTCGCCAGATCCAAACGGCGATAGAACAAGGCCGTCTGATCCTTGGGCAGTTCGCCATGAAAGTGGACACAAACCCATTCCCCGGCGTCAATATGGTAGAACTCAATCACTCCGCGAGGCGTCAGCTGGATTTCTCGTTCGGTGTTAATATGGCAGGGTTTGGGTACCACCATGACACGTACAAGGAGGAAGGTGGTCGCTCTCGGGGCAAAGAAAGAGAGGAGGCTGGTCCACGCGACCGGCCCAGCCACAATGATGACGGTACCTAACAGAAGAACAGGTGAGGAGAGTGCGATATCAGAAGCCACATTCCACGCATCTCCTTAACAAGTATGAGCGTCAGTATGACCAACATCGCCGGCGCAATGGAGACGATGAAGGATATGAGCACCTCACAAGGGGACCGTCTAAAGAAAAGGAAGGCGCAGACAAACATTGGGATTGTCCTTTCTTCAAGTACTGCTGGGATGCGGGAATGAGCCGATTGCCTACAGTCGACAACTGCCCGGAATGTGGACAGCAGAGGGAGGACACGGGGCCAGTTTCAGTGTTCAAACGTCTAGGGCCTCTCCCACCTCAAGGCCGTTATAGGGAGTCCGCTCGAGCAAAGAGCCTCGAGAAGCCCAGGGATGACAAAGAAGAAGACAGATACCACCGTCCAAGGTGGTGTCCCGACGGACTCAGACACACCCAAAAGCGTAGAGTGCAACGGCTGCGTAACTTGGAGGAAGCCGAAGCGCAGTATCTTCATGCGCTAAAGAAAGCACGACCTGATCTGGCCGTTAAAATTAGGCAGACCTTGGAGACGGAAGATCGCCCGAAAAGGAAAGAGTGGCGCCCCAAACCGTTAAAAGCCGATGCAAAGACATCGGCTGGCACAAACATGGTGTTCATACTTCCGTCAGAGTTCTGCGCTCCAAGAACCTGCGAGCTACCAGTGGCACAGTTCGACTGCGGCCCACGGCCGGTTATCTTTGAGAAGCCACGTGAGAAGGGTTACAAACATCTGAAAGCCCTGTACCTACGAGGCTACATCAATGGGCAGCCTGTCAGCAAGATGTTGGTGGACACCGGAGCGGCAGTCAATATAATGCCATACTCCATGCTACGGCGTTTGGGACGCTCCACTGCAGATCTGATCAAAACCAACGTCACGTTAAGCGACTTCAACGGCCAGACTTGAGACGCAGGCGTCTTGAGCGTGGATCGGCGTGGCGGAAAAACCATCCCTACGTCATTCTTCGTCGTGGACAGCAAAAGCACCTACGCTGTCTTACTAGGGAGAGATTGGATTCACGCTAACTGCTGCGTTCCGTCCACGATGCACCATTGCCTAATACAGTGGGATGGAGATGAAGTGGAGGTCATCCATGCAGATGATTCTATCGAGATCTCCATAGCTGGCATGAACGTCTGGGAAGCAGAAGACCAAGAGCCGATCTCTAGAATCAATCTACGGCCGTGTGGCGCATGAAGCTACAAAAAGCGGGTGAGGCTGGTCTTATCCACGGCACGAGTAGCAAAGTCCACGATCGTACGTGGTACGGCCGATCCTCGCGATCGGCCACAAAAAATAAAAAGCACCAATCATACGACAAGCAGATCACGTAGTCATAGCAGGGAGATGCCCTGCCATTGTAAAACAATAAGGTGTAAACCGTCCTTGACTAATGCAATCAAAAAGGGGGCCGATTCAGGCAATCGGCCCAAATTATTTTTGTTACCCTCACCTACGGTTTGCCATGTGTTTAGCATCGATTTGTGGTGTGAAAGCTAGGGTATGGGTTTACATCCGCTGATGAACTAGAAGAGATCGACATTGGTCCTGGGGATAAGCCACGACCAACATTTATCAGCAAAAAGTTAGATCTGAGTCTGCGGGGTCCGATGATAGCCCTGTTGAAAAATATCCGCTTCGCACAGGACTACGAAATGCAGGTTAGACAGAGCATCATTGAGCATCGACTACCGCAAAAGGGATTTCGGCCCGTTCGGCGAGCACGACGGATGAAGGCGAAATTGGAAGAAGTCAAGAAGGAGGTCGAGAAAATGTTGTGACCAAGTTAATCAGGCCCTGCGGTATCTTTGAGTGGATTTCTAGTATCATACCTGTAGAGAAAAAGGATGGCCATTGGCGTGTTGCCATAGATTTTCGGGATCTCAACAGAGCTACCCCAAAGGATGAGTATCCGATGCCGTTGGCAGAGACGTTAATCAACGCAGCGGCTGGTCATAAGATCTTGAGCTTCATGGATGGCAATGCCGGTTACAACCAAATTTTTATGGCTCCGGAAGACATACACAAGACTGCGTTCAGAGTCCCAGGTTCGGTGGGGTTGTTCGAGTATGTAGTCATGACGTTTGGACTGAAGAATGCCGGCGCCACGTACCAAAGAGCCATGAATGGTTGATCAGGCGATCAGGGTTTTATTGGCCCACCATGCTTGAGGACTGTTTCAAGTACTACAAAGGGTGTCAAGCATGTCAGAAATTTGGGAAAATTCAGATGGTACCACGACAATGAACCCCATCATCAAGCCTTGGCCATTCCGAGGTTGGGGCATGGATATGATCGGCAAAATCAATCCTCCATCAAGCAAAGGCCACATGTGGATTTTGGCCATCACTGATTATTTCACTAAATGGGTGGAGGCTGTCCCGATGAAATCAGTAAACTCAAAGGATGTTATCAACTTTGTGAAAGAACATGTCATCCATACATTCGGGATTCCCCAAACTATCACGACCGATGGAGGTTCGGTCTTTATTTCTCAAGAGTTTAGAAAGTTCTGCGAGGACACGGGGATTAAGCTGATCAGATCATCTCCATACTATGCTCAGGCAAATGGGCAAGTGAAGCATCCAACGAGCCTCATCAAGCTGATCAAGAGAAAAGTCGATGAGCACCCTAGGCGTTGGCACGAGGTCTTGTCAGAGGCGTTGTGGGCTTATCGCATGTCATGCCATGGGGCGATAAAGACCTCGCCATACCATCTAGTATATGGACAAGAAGCCGTATTGCCCTGGGAAATTACGGCTGGATCGAGACGTGTCACTTTTCAGGACAATCTAACAACTGAAGAATATGTAACCCTGATGAGTGACAGTGTTGAGGATTTAACTGAGCTCAGGCTGTGGTCGCTTGAGAAGATCAAAGAGAACAAGGCCAAGGTAGCTCGTGCATATAACAAGAAAGTGAGGCCAAAGGAGTTCCACGTTGGTGATCTGGTATGGGAAGCTGTGTTGCCATTAGGGACTAAGGATGCAACGTATAGTAAATGGTCTCCAAATTGGCACGGGCCGTACAGGGTTGATCAAGTTTTAAGAGGAACGCATACATGCTTGAGGAGTCGGGCGTGATATTCCCGATGGCGGTCAACGGTCAACATCTCGAGAAATATTTCCCAAGCATGTGGGATGATGGACAGTAAAACATGGGGGCCGATACATGAAATCGGCCAAGTAAAATCACGTGAGACGTTGGACAGTAAAAATGTGGGGGCGATCTGGAAATCGGCGAATAAAAGCAAAATATATAGCCGATGCACGGTCATCGACTCTAGAGGTTCACACATGTTACAAACGGTGCGGTTTACACACGACTCTTGAAGAAATGCTTGAAGGCGTGGAAGCGTCGACGGACACGATCCACCTCGGCGATCTCGGCTTCGTCATCTTCATCCTTGCCCGTCACTAGCTGCTTGTTCAGGGCACGTATTTCTGCCAGATCGGTCTTCAGTTGGGCTTTGAGGCTTTCCGCCTCGTCTTGGGAGCGGGCGATGGATTCTTCCTTGTCGCGGATGAGCTGTTTAGTCGCCCGGACTTTCTCTTCAAGATCTTCCAACTCCCTTTTCAAGGACGCGAGCTCGGCAAGATCTTGTGAGGTGTCGGTTTGGCATCGAGCGCCTTTTCTCGTTGAGTTGGCATCATCTACGATATTGGCCTTGATGGAAGTTGGGCGTGGCATGTGATCCTCTCACGAGCTAACTTCACCCTTGACCGTAGAAAAGGGGTTACAACTGGCCAAAGTTTCACCTGCAATGCTACTGGGAGCTGGTCCTTTATTTCAGCCAGAAAGCTCTTCACCTCCTTAGAACCCTCGATCAACTCTTCGATTGGGGAGGACAGCAGGGCTTTAAGACGCTGGAATTGAGGTGGAACAGCCCTGGCTCGTGGCTCATCATCAGCAACAGAGGGAGTTGGTTCGATGGATTCAGGGTCGAACGTCAGCAAACCTGAAATATCACAACTCTGGCAGCCCGAAAAGGCGTCAGTGTGCATCCAAGCATGTAAGGATGAGCCGAAAGAAGCTAACATACCTCTCCTAAGATCGGGGGGATAGCCGATGAGGAGATGATCGGCTTGTGTATGGTTGCTGGGGGCTTGGCCGGAGTGGTAGCCGTTTCATCTGCACCTTCGGGGATTGCTAGGTCCGGTTTGGCTAAAGGCATTGGAACTGCCCCAGCTTTCCCACTAGAAACATCAGTCGTCTGCATGGAAGGTGTTTAGCCGATGTAAATAAGGATTAATCGGCAGAGCGAAAGAAGCAAGTGGTAAGAGCGTAAAGGGTGATGATTTTCGAAACCTCCTGGCTCGACAAAGAAGCTTGCAGTCCTTTGCGAGCTCTCTTGGGACCTGGTGGCCCGCCTCGGCCGGGTGCTCGGGGCGATAGGTTCAGGAAAAGACCTTTTCACGAAGCCGACGGTGATGAATCTGGCTGGCTCGGTGTGATGGTCCTCTCGAGAATCTGTTGGGTCGTTCTCCTCGATTGGCGAGTGTTCTCATTTGGAGGTGTCTTCGACGGAGGCCTGTAAAAAAGGAGAACCAGTGAGCACAAGCATGTCTGCAAGGTTGGAAGAATTAGAAGGATCGACCAAGGCATAGATCACCCTACATTCGAGCTTTCTGGAGAAGGGCTCCGGCGCCTCAAGGTCTTCCTGGCAGCTACCTTCCTCGTCGTCGTTCTTGTTTTAGTTGGAACTCGAGGGGCAGCTGGCTTAGAGGTTGCTGGGTTCTTAGAAGCCGATTGTGGTGATATCGGTTGTTTCTGCATTATGACCTTTTTTAGAGGTGGCGAGTTTTTGCAGAAAAGAACCACAGGAGCTGGCGGAAAGAACTCAAAGGGGGAGCCATCACTGTGCGTAGGTTCAGGGCCATCTTGTTGCTGCAAAGAGAAAGAATGGATTAATAGAAGAATCATTTGTAAGCTGTATCAGAAAATTTGCGAGTAGTGGTACCTGTTCCACGGGGATGTCATAGTCAGCATCGAGCTGTTTCAGCAACGGTCCCAGAGCTCTCCTGAAGATGTGAGTCTTCCACATTGACCACCAGTCTTCAAAGCCATCGGTTGATGAGGCAAAGGTGAGGTCGTTGGGAATTGGGATGGTCAGAGCATCAAAGAAGGAATAACACCTTTGGCTGGTGAGAGGATCAGGCAGGTCGGCTCTGCTCTCTATAAGGTGGTGGAGAAAGAAGTGGGGAGGTACTTGTCCAAGGCCAAATTGGCGAGCCACTACGACTGGCTGGTAGAATTCATACCCAGGTTTGATTATTCTGTTGGACGTGCTCATACCAACTGGAAGGAAACAGGGACGAATCACGGTGGAAAAGAGTTGCCGAGTGCTAGTGTCATCGGCAAAATTGTCTAACCTGAAGGAGAGTGGATTTTCAAAGTGTTCCGATTCCTCCATGTAAGGGAAGAAGGTAGGGTTGTCCAGGCCTTGGAAGAAAGTGCTGAACCACTTGGAAGCCTCCTAAGGGGTCAGCTTACTGCCTGGCAGTCTATACAAAGCTTGGCCATAGCTGGTGCATCGGATCTGCTTCCCTTTTACATCTGGAAAGGTGCAGCTCGCCAAAAGGGGGAAGTTTGGGATGTGATTTTGGAAATACAGCTAAGCCCATAGCTGGATAAACCACCAAGGACCACCTGTTTTGACTGCTATGCCAGAGAACAGCTTGACAGACATCAATTGGAGATATCTATAGACCTCTCCAAGGAACAGTTTGCCGAGGCCAAGTTGAGTGCCCTTGGCCAGCTCGTGGGCTAAGGAAAGATAGTTCTTGGTTGGAGCAAGGGAAGGGCCACAAAATATGAAATGTTCCAACCAGAAGTTGAGAAAGGTTGTGTGTTCTTTCTCTGTGACAGGACCCTTTGTTTTCATGTGGCGTTGGAGGTAGGCACCCCAGTTCGTGCAGTCTGTTTTAGAAGACAGTTTGTAGGGGACTTTGGTCAGTTTAAAGGAAGAAGGGCTGGGTGATGTAACATCCAGGCCAGTAATCATCACCACGTCTAACAGAGTTGGTGACATGGGGCCATGACCGAACATAAAGCAGTTCAGAGCGTCAGACCAGAAATAGCCGATGGTTTTGAGAAGATTCTCGTGTTTCTCAAGAGGAGACAATGATAGATGCAAGGCATCGGCTATTCCCGTAGTTTCCCATTGGGATTGGTAAGCTCTGGCTACCCTACTGAACCAGGAGACCCAATGCTCAGGAGGATTAGGCCAGGCTCGCAAGCAGTCGGCCCAAGAGTTCAGATCTAGGTCTTGGCTTACGAAGGGGATCCTATTTGCTTCGCAAGAAATCAGATGGGTAGGACTAGAATCTGTACGAGGGCCAAGACAGAGGGAATTTGGGAGAGAAGGATGCGGCAGCAGAATGTCTGAAACCTAGAAAGTTTAATGATAGAATCAAGGCATTAATTCAAGTGTTCGTCATTAAATTCTAATCGCGTTCAGACTGCGAGGAGTAGGCGTACCTTCAGACCGGAGACCTCTGGATTGGTGTTGGACGATTCCGCCATCTAGTTTGCCAGCGGAGATGGATCTATGCAGTTGAGGATTGAGGGTTCTTGTCGCTGTGAGCTCAATCTCGTCGGTGGGCAATTGGAGATCTGGGTCGCCCTTTTTGAAGAGGGTCACAGGTTACCGTTTGAAACTGGAAAATGGCCGTTTAAGTTTGCCTAAGTATGCGACCAAGTTTTGACCTTGTCAACGTTTTTGGGAAAGCCGATGTGCATCGGCTCTTTGAGTTGTGGCTTGGTTGACTGTATGAACGTAACAAGGTGAAAGCCGATACGTTGCTATCGGCTTCTGGAGCATCGACCTATTGTGGCTATCGGAAAAATTGGGGCGAAAAAGACAATCTTTGAGGAACAGATTTTCATTCATTCAAAAGCTGATTGCTTACAAAAGGCTGATTGATTACAAAAGGGAGCTTATTGCTACTACTACTACTACTGGTTCCTAATCTAGGCCGAGGTCGTCGTCGCTGTCGTCGCCGCCGTCTTGTTCGCTGTCCTCAGCGCTGCTACCGGCGTCGTCTTCACCGCTGCTGCTGAAGAAGCCAGCGGGGGCCTCCTCGTCCTCGTCGTCGTCGGTGTCCTCGCTGGACCCGGCGCGGAAGTACTTCACCGGCTGGTACTCCTCGGAGGAGGTGTCCTCCTCTTCCTCCTCTTCATCGGAGGAGTCGACGCCGTCCCAGGACATGGCGTCGTCGGTGCTGTCTGCCTCCAGTTCTCCATCGGCAAGGAACTGCAGGTTTTCCTCGCCATCGGTCAAGGACGCGTCGTCCTCCGACCAAGCGGCGAAGTCCCAATCCCTCTCGTCCCACCATTGTGGGGCGAGAGTGTTGTACGCCGCCGTTGGCGGGTGCTCTGGTGTCGGCTCTCGGTCGCTCATTGAGTTGGAGGCTTGGGAGGACAGGCCAGAGGAAGAGGAAGAGGCCATGGCGGAGGAAGAGGGTTTTTTCGGCGGAGGAAGAAGGGTTTTTTGGCGACTGGAGGAAGATGTGGATTGCGAACTGCTTAGATGGATTTAAATAAGGGGAATAGTATGAAGCGGTTCAATGCCATAGCGGTTTCCCAGAATGTGCTGCCAAAATCGTCAAATCATGCACTGCGAAGGAGTTGAGAAGACAGGGCATCATGATGAAGGGGTAGCGTGACGATCCTGTTCTGCAACGCATTACGTCAGCAACGCGACCCGATACAAAAAAAGGAGAGGAGAAGAAAAAAGCAGTGGTTTTGGAATTATTATTGCCAAAACCGGGGGCATGTTATCGCCATATTTTGGCCAAAGACGGAGATGGGCCGTGATCAATATGGGCTTGGAAGATACGTATATTCAACGTGTTGTTGAATCGGCCTTGTCGTGATTTGGGCTAAATTGCCCGTGTATCTTGTATCATAGTAGGTTTCGTTTCAGTTTAGGTTCCGTTTGGTTTAGGTAACGATAGAGTTGTAGAATTATTCCAAAAGTAGAGAGTCTCCGGACTATAAATATGTACCTAAGGTTATCGAGAAAAGGAGGACAATCATGTTCACAACAAACACAATCTCGGCGCATCGCCACCCCTTGTTTCTAGGGTTTCTTTCGGGTAAGTGTCATGCTGCCTAGATCGCATCTTGCGATCTAGGCAGCATTTTTACTTATGCGTTATTTGGTGTTACTCGTACTGAAGCCTTGTTGATGGCGAGTAATACTACTATCATAGATTTTTTGAGGCTAGCATCGGTGCTTTTCGTTATAATTGTTTGATTTATGCTGCCTTTAGTTACCTCGCTACCTTTGCACCTTTTCCCAAGTGCAAGGGTAGCATCTTGCTTGATCTTTATTTAGCTGATTCGATCTGTTATGGTTATGCCTTGTTCACCAAGGTTTAGTTTGATATCTACGTAGTCAGGCCTTGCAAACGGGTTGAACGATCCAGTAGTACGTAGAGACGTGGTTTACTAGTCCTAAAGAAGTTGTTCCGGTAATTGACTTTACGTCGGTTGTTAGGCCTCCTCTAGGGTTAGTTTACTAACATCTTTTGTATCTATCAGGCTCAATTACGTGTAGGATGTTCCAGTTACGTGGTGAAAACGTTTAACTGTCGTAGATCGATTTAACTTGTAACGATAAATCAAAACCCCATGTTATCGTAAATCTAATGCAGAACCATGGGGATAATCGGCTCTAGGAGCCGATTCACAGGGAAACCTGGGAGCCGGTCACGGCTCGAATTTTACGTATACTTGTTTACCATGCAGGAAATCAATCAAGCAATCCTTCACCTTCGACCAGGTATAGGTCGGTGCACGCCCTCGAACCAAGCCAGGACGTGTGCCGGAGTTTTGCGGGCCGTTGCCCGAGGGACCAGGGCCCACCAGCAGTTCTGGGAGCCTCCCGGCTCTTCGTGTTGCTCGTCGCTGCTCGCCGGTGGGTTTTGGCAGGCAACACAAATAGAAATATTTATTTCAAAAACTTGGCCAAGGTTTAATTTGGCTCTATAAAAACAGTCCTTATTTATACTTCTACCTTTTCATTTGAAAACTAAATCTTTTTATTAAAAGATCCAAAAATAGTAATTTCACTTATTTAAAATTTTCTTTATTAATTGTTTATCTTTTCAAATCCATTTAGGATTTGTTTGATCAAAAATAGGTTTGAAGGTTTCCAATTGGAATCAAAAGTTTCTTCTCACCCTGAAAATCAACAAAGTTTTATTTTATTCATTTATTTTTCACATAACAAGATTTGGAAAATCTTGGGATGTGACAGGCTACCACCCTTAAAATAAATCTCGTCCAGAGATTTGGGAAGGTTAGGGTTACAAGTTGGCTTGAAACATCTAGGGTACTACCACCCTTAAAAAATTTCCAACTAAATTACATTTTGGCCTGCTTGGGATCTTGGGGAAACTTCTCTGGGCAGACATCTGCATAGTGTCCTTTGTTTCCACACTTGAAACATGTGACAAGGCTGAGATCCTTCATAGGCTTGTTTATATTGTGCTTCATCTTTTCTGGACAGTTGCTTGCATAATGCCCTTGGTTACCACAATTGTAACATGTGATAAGATTGAGTTCTTCACGTATCTCTTGTGGACAGGTTGCTACATAATGGCCTAGCTCTTTGCAGTTGTTGCACCATACTTGGCCAATCTCCTTATACTTATTCTTCTCTGGACACTCACTAGCATAATGTCCCATTTCTTTACAATGATTACATTGCACATGGCTTTTGTCCTTCTTTTTCTTGGGTTTCTCCAAAGCTAGGAGTGCTTCTAGTTCATGTTCTTCATATGTTATCTCATAGGTAGGAATGTCTACTGGTTTCTTTGACCTTCTATTGCTCCTTGGATAATTCATATGCCTCTTCTTTGGTCCTTTAAATTGGGTCATATTGCATGGAGGTACAAGTGGAGATTTTCCTTTGTCCTCATCCTTCTTGGTAGACTTGGCTCCCTCTTGATAGTCTGCAATCAGTTGTTGCACTCCACCTTGTTTCCTTTGTTCAACTATGGAATAGATGGGGCATTGGATAGGGACATGATTATTTCCTTCACATAGGTAACAAGTAACTTGAGATGTGGGACATTGGTCAGCTGGGTGTTTCTCTTCATAGTTGGGGCATTGATCTCCATGTTCCTTGGAAGTATGATCCTTGTCTCCACAAATATTGCAATCTTGGGTTCCTTCTAGAATAACATCTTTGTCATCTTTGTTGTCACAAACTCCTTTGGAAGAGTTGCCTTCCATGTTGATCATTTGATCTGTCACCTTATGCAACAATTGGGCTTGTGTTTCAAAAAACCTTTGCATGGCTAGATCTTCCCCACTGGTGTTGGCTATGAATTGAGCTGTCACTTGATTCAACTAGTTTTGGGTTGCTATAAGTTCTCTCATGTTGTCCTCTTGGTTGTTATTGTTTTCATCAACCTTGGTGTTGGAATCTCTTGGAGAAGTCATCTGTTTGGGTTGGATTGGGATTAGAATAGGCAAAATATTTCTAAGGGAATAATTCTATTCACACACATCACAATTCACACAAGCAATGTGCAAGCAATCACAAACAAACATTCCACTCAACAACAAGTTTCAAGCATATTTTTAGGCAACCAAAAATATTTTTGTTACACCACATAAGTTGGTGGGTTTGACTTAAACTAAATATGGAGGTCCATCTATATGGTTCACTTGAAATATTTCCATCCTTCTTAGTTGATTCTTCATGTACAAGATCTTTGTATCCTTAGATAATTTTCTTGCATCTTGGTCTCAAAACTTCAAAGGAATGATGGTTTCTTCTAAGTTGTGTTTCCTTAGTCTTCAAGTCTTGAGCAACATTTCTTGTCACACTTGTAGTCCTTAGTAATATCTAAGGTTGAAGTCCTAGGTAAAAATGCTGAAGATGTTGAAGTCATTAGAGTTGAAGATGTTGAATTCATTAGAGTTGATGAAGTCCTTTGCACATGGTTAAGTCTTTGGCCATGGGGTAGGCTTTGTCCATCAAGTTTGAAATAGAAGAGATGTAGAATCAAAACCAAAATGGTTGAGGAAAGAGTTTACAAGATTGTTTGTAAATAAGTTTTGGAACAAATACAACTCCTATTTTTCTAAGGGGTTTTGTCCAATCCTAGGGTTACAAATCATACAGGCAACACAATGCTCTGATACCATCTGTAAGATCCCTCCTTTATAAAGGAAAAGGATCCATGTGATTGCAATGCTAGTCCCTGGATCAATAGCTAGCATCCACAGTTAAGATGTAATATCAAGAAACAAAGGTCATAATACAACTTTATAACCAGGAATAAAATAATTCATTTCATCTTACATATCTCATTTGGCTATCACATTACATTGCAGCAGAATATCTATAAGCATGGGGTCCTTCATCTTCAAAGTGCCACAGGCAAACATGTTGGTTATAGACTTATAATCCTAATCAATAAACTTCACTAACACCAAACCAACCTGCAACATTACAAGTTACAGCCACAAGGGTCAATACATTTGAATTGTATTGGCAAGTTTCACTACTATGTAGAAATAAATAGATCCTAACATTACATGCATATTTGGCTAAGTAGGGTTTTAGGCTCATTTGCAGAAAGCAGTATAATTTATCCTATCTTTTCAAAATAGTTTTGATCTTTTGTCAAATCTTTCTGAACTCCTTGGAAACCTCCAAGTGCTTCAAGTCTCTTGTTGTCTCTTTCAAGTTTTACTTTTAGAAATTGGAATGTCGAGATTTCCCATAGCTTCAGGCCTTAGTTGCTCAGTATTGTCCACAACCGGGGACACGGCTAAGTACTTAGATTTTTATCTTCTACAGAAGTTGTACACTTTACCCACATGACACATTCTCATCTTGATGCCACCAGTGGCCCTTGGATAAGTACTCACCAAGATGGAGTACTGGAAGATTGAGAATGTGACGAAGTCTTTCCATAGGAGTCCTCCCAATACACAATGCTAGCTTGTCTATCAGGCACCAATGTAGGGTTTCAAGTTCCCTCATTCTAGTAACCTGAAGAGGCCAATGGATGGGTCTTCCACTATGTAGTTGACTAAGCCAGTGCCCATTTAGCATGTGGCTGTACACGGAAGCCACTGTACGAGAAACATGTTCAATCTCTAAGTCCCTGGGTGGTTTTCTTCTAGTGCACAACAAAAAGAGATTGCCATATAAACATGGTTCCTCTTGTTGCCACCTTGTCCAAAACTTGAGTATCCTTGTCCACCCAGGTGGTTCATTGAGTACTTGTTTTATTATATAAAACACAAGTCTTTTCAATACTTCTCATAATCTCAACGTGTATCCCTTCTCAATATATAAAGCAGGGCTAAGAATATTACAACTACATTGTTTTCACTAAGGAATATATAGGGGTACCCTATTAGTATTTATCATAGCAAAATATAGTAGACCTCATCATGCATGTTTCAAAATCCACTAAGTGTAATGAAAATAGTAGGACTTGGATGATAGTGTCACTTGCCTTTTTGGTAGAGGATATTGGTTCACTTCTTGATCTTGCTAATATCACACTCTTCTAACTTCACTACAAATCAATCAAGCAAACATAAATTCAACTAGAATTCCCACCAATATTCAATCAATTTAGCACACATAAAACAATAGAAACAAGGTCATGCATGCAAGCATGCAAAAGATAGTTTTATTTGCAAAGGTGGTTTCTACTAGGCTCTATATATTGTAAGGTTCAAAGTGGTCATTCTCTAAAGTGTCAAACCCATTTGCAAAAGGGTTTTATCTATAAACCATTTTTAAATCAAACCATTATTTCATGTGGTGGAAAATGTTTTTAGCAAAGCAACAATTTTAATTTGTTCAACAAATAAGTTGTTAATTCACAAAGATTGGTGTTTAGGGTCAGTAGGTTTGAATCAAAACATTTTCCAAAGGTTTTTCTCAAAAATCATTTCCATATCAAAATCAATATTTTTATTTGACTAGAAATGAGCTAATTCAATTATTCAATCCTAAACTTCACAAAATACATTTTTAAATCCATAAGTTGGTTCCTAAGGTCAGTAGGTTCACAACAAACCATTTTGCAAAGATTTCAACCCCAAAATCATTTTGGAGTAAATTTTATATCATAAACAAGCATACATAAGTTTCTGCAAAAACAAACATTTTACCAGAAGCTTTTACTAAACAAAGTGCATGGTTGGCTAGGGCTTGTTTTTCTGAATCCATTGATATAAAATTTGCAAAATTTGTACGTGTGGTTTGAAAGTTATGGATTATTCAAATTTGAACATCTAATAGATCCATTCTGTTCTAAATCAAACGAGCTGAGCCACGTGTCATGTTTTCATTCGCTGGTACCCTTTCGGTTGGATCAGGATCTGGGAGGCGTTGGATCTAGGTTGGATCGTGTGGCGCAAAGGCACCCGTACCGATTCGTTTAATGAATCTATCAAAGCCGCCAGATGGAGATCTAACGGTGCGAAATGACCTGACCAAATATGAGCGGCGCCGACGGTGGCTGTTGGCGGCGCACGGTCAGACGGCATGCTAGTCGATGAACCAGGAAGCAAGGAAGACAGAGGAGGGTCTCATCGTGCTCGCGAGGTCGAGGTATATCTCAAGGTGGTCGCGAGGTGGCAAGGGGCGCACGGGGGCGGGAGTAATCACTCGTCGGAGTTGCTGCGGGCGGTGGTGCTCTCGGGTCGTCGTCGCTGGCGTCATTTGGGACCACGCTAAGCCAGAGGAGAGGCACGGTTAGATGCGCACAAGGGTCGCGTGTAAGGGAGCATCAATGAGAGGTGCTGGGGAGGTCGAGACTTACCAGGGGAGGTCGCCGGAAAAAGAAACAGACGCGGCGGCGCTCAGTTGATGACGAAGCCGAGCTTCCAGAGCGCACAGGACCTAGCTGAGGCTATGGGAAGACGCGCAAGGTGCTGGAGAGCATGCTCGCGTGCAGAGTGAGGCGAGGGGTGGCGGGGTGTGGCCGGAATTTCCCTGGAACGCTCGTCGAAGAAGTAGCAGAGCAGGAAGAAATCAGGGCAGCCTAGGGGCAGAGAGGAAGAGGCGAGCGAGGGGAAATGGCGAGTAGACACAGGCGGTTAAATGGGCGTAGTCACTGGAGGAATCAAGGCCGCCATCAACGCGTAATCAATGCTGGAGTTACTCGGCTGCAACGGCAGGGGCACGGTTTGGGGTTGAAGACGACGGTGAGGTGGCGGTGGGACCTGTCTGTCAGCGTGAGGAAGAGAGGGGAAGTGGGGCTGCTCTAGACTAGCAGTGCGTGTGTGGGTGAAAACGCTTCGCGCGTGGGGGGAAGTTGGGCTGTGACTGGCTGCTGGGCCAGATGGGTTGGGTTGAGTTTGATTCTTTTTTTTGTTCTGAATGTATTTTTCTTTTTGTATTTCGTTTTCTGTTTTGAAATTCATTCCAACAATTCAAACAACAAATGGATTCAAACTTTTGCCAAGCTTTCTATTGATTTTAATTCTGTTAACTAACACAAACCAAAGTCCAAAATAAAATAATGTTTTTATTCTTTTAGGATCTATTTAAATAATTAAATAATAGACCTTAGTTATTAATTCAACTAGGATTTGTTTTATTAAAATCTCCATTTTGAAATCTAAATAATATCCAAACCAATTCAGTAGGTTTTATTTGAAAATACAAAGCACTTGGATCATTTATTTAAAATAAAATAACAAGTTTTAGTGTTTAATTAAAATGGGAAAAGTCTTTACTTTAATAAAATTGGATATTAATAAATCCTCATTATTTTATTTAAACAAACCTTTACTCTTTTCATCAAATAGAAATATTTATTTCAAAAACTATTTGGCTCTATAAAAACAGTCCTTATTTATACTTCTACCTTTTCATTTGAAAACCAAATCTTTTTATTAAAAGATCCAAAAATAGTAATTTCACTTATTTAAAATTTTCTTTATTAATTGTTTATCTTTTCAAATCCATTTAGGATTTGTTTGATCAAAAATAGGTTTGAAGGTTTCCAATTGGAATCAAAAGTTTCTTCTCACCCTGAAAATCAACAAAGTTTTATTTTATTCATTTATTTTTCACATAACAAGATTTGGAAAATCTTGGGATGTGACACCTTTTTATTTGATTTTTGTGCCAAGAATAACCTCTAATGAGAGGGAAGTAAGATTTGGGGAGTTGTTGTCCCGAAGCAGATTTTTGTGCTCCACCGTAAACATTCGTGAAGAATCTCTGTATGTCAAATTGAGCTGATATTGTTTGAATAAATCCCCCAGTATGTTATCAAACTTTCTTTAGTTCAACACTTTTTTATTTGAGCAACAAAAGGTCTTCGAAAAAATCGGTTTCTACCTGCTGGTCTGTTTTGACAGATTTCTGCCATTATTTGCATTTGCTTTTTATTGGTTACTTTTTGGGTTCTTTTTGGGAAATTAAGCTTTTTGAGGGAATTACTACAGTATCTTGTGTCTTTAGTGAATTTTTTTTGTTTTGAAACTAAACCACAAAGGTCTATTATCTTTTGAATGCACTAATGTTGCTAATGAAGATTGTGTGAAGTTTTTTATGAAGGAAAATTTGCAGGTGTAGAGAAAGAATGATGTAATGAGATGAAAAATGGACAAAAGATCAAGCTTGGGGATGCCACCCCGTGTCACCCCCAAAAATATTCAAGAGGTATAAGCGTCAAAGCTTGGGGATGCCCACGACATCCCCTTCTTCATCAATAAAAATCTCAGGTCTTTCTAGACACTTTGTTTTTATTGTTTCATGCACAATTTGTGTTATTCTTGGAGTGTCTTAGTTTTCATTTTTTATTTTTTATTTGCTTAGTTTGCTTGAATAAATTAGTTGGACCCCCGTTTTCGCGGTGTTGTTTCAAATAAGTTGATTGGTGTTGGAGAGGAGTAGGAAGTTCTTGCTTTAGTAGTACAAGAGGAGCTTGCTTTGACTATGACTTATACTTTATCATGTCATGCTATATGTTGTTTTGACCTTATGCTTAGTGATTATTGTTGTAGCATGACTTGTTCCAAACAATTAGGATTGCTTAATGTTCCTTGAAAGAATAATGTGTTGTTTTAGCATACAAAAGCATAGTATGGTGGTATTATCCTTTGATGCTTTGTTTGGGTTGACTTGGCATATGCTCACACCATGTTATGACTATGAACTAGTCACCTTCGCCTCTATTATAATTTAGTTTTTGACTTGTGGTACCACTTTATGCTTTGATTAGTAATGTTTTGTCGCTTTGCATGATTATGGCCATTATTGCTCTCTTAGTTGGCCGCTCCCAGTCTTTTCCTAGCCTCCACTTGTATGAGTAAGTTCTACTCATGCATCCAAATCCCAAGAAACCAAGTTATTCCAAAGTGTGTCCACTATAAATTCCTATGCATGGTGTCTTACACCATTCCAAGTATATCCATGTTTTATCTATCTTCCAAATTAAACTTGTTATGTGAAACTTAGCGATTAAAGCTCTCACAAACTTGATGGCACACTTTATTTTTCTTGCCCCTAAATAAACTTGAACCATTGTGTCATCTATGTTGTATATGCTTGCACTTATACGTTGGAATTAGCAGAACCATGTTGTCATGGGGAACACTTTCAACATTGCACTTGTACATTGTACCTAGTTGATATCATGCTCTTTTATTTGCGGATGTCGTCGGTGTGAAATAAAAGGGGAGCTTGTAAGTTCATGGAGTTATGTATGTGTATTAGAGAAACTCCTGGGACGCTAGCCTAAGCCATGCCTAATCATGATGGAAACTTACAGCATCACCATAGTGAGCAATCTATGAAGCTTTCTTCATATAAAAAAGAGACATATTGAAAAGAGGAAAGAGAGAGAAAAACACCATTTTACCATGGTAAATAAGAAGATTACTGAGATGCTCATTTTCTGCTTGCCTTATCATTTTGATTATGGGATAGCTCCTGTATCATGTGCAAGGGGTACCCCGTTAGCGGTTCTCTATGATACACATGTACTTACTATGACAAGAACTTACCGGTGACTAAAGTTGAGTAGCATGAGGAGCGGCCCTCGTACTCGAGGGACATGAGATTGCCAACTTATACATTGTCAAGCATATACTCCATAGTTTGTTCACTTTAACCTTAATAACTTCAAGATGCTTATGATAGGGGAAATGAGAGATGAAAGCTAACAAGTACCATAATGTTTGGAAGCTCTTTATGAGACTTGAAATCCCTGCTTCCCTTTATGAAGGGCCTTTCTTCCACTATTATATTGAGTCTCCACCTTCTACTCTTAGGCACTAATTAAGAGAGCATAGCTGCCATTCTTAGTTCTATGTGCATTGTCCCAGAGCTTATTGATTGATTCATATTGTTGATATTGCTTGTTCTTGAACTATTTGTATGTAGTCACTCTTATGAACTTTGAAGGTGCCCTATGCAACCATGTTGTGCTACTCCATGAGGGACAAGCTGAATGCCACTATGCTATGTTTTCTATATGTGAAACAAACAAACGTCTTTCAATGCATTGTTATTCATGAATCTTTGTTTGTATCCTTTCATGTTGCATGCATAGTTACTTTGTCTGATTGTTAGAACTTCTTCTTTCATGCTCATGTTTAGAGTTCTTTGATCCCAGCTTTCAATGCTTGCAAATGGTTTGATCTTGATTTTTATGGTGCAGATCACCTAAAAAATTATTCTTTTTAACACTTACCTACTCGGTACGAGCAGGAGTTAAGCATGGGGATGCTTGATACGTCGTAAACGTATCTATAATTTTTTATGTTCCATGCTTGTTTAGTATCTACTTTGCTTTGCCTTGTCTACACTTTGAGGTAGTTCTTTATGTTTTCTGGGACTAACCTATTAACAAGATTCCACAGTACGAGTTTACTGTTTTGTTCCATTTTTGGTTTCAGAAAAGTCAGAAAGTGAATATTCTTGGAATTGGACGGGACAAAATCCAAAGTCAATATTTTACCGTGGGGAACACGGAGCTAGAAGACGAGACAGAGAAGGGCCTCGAGGGGGCCACACCCTTGGCCGCGCAGCCTGGCCTGGCCCGTGCCTGGGGGTGCAGCCGCCTCGGGCACCCCCTCGGCCTCCCTCTTCGGCTATAAGAAGCCCCCGATACCTAAACCCTAAGTACCCGATCAATCTTCCACGAAACAGTTCTTAGCATCCGCCACCATCGGGGATCTGAAGCTCTTCCCGGCACCCTGCCATAGGGGAGAGATCATCCCAGAGGCCTTCTTCATCACCATGCCAGCCACCGGTATGAAGCGTGAGTAGTTCCACCTTGGACTACGGGTCCATGTAGTAGATAGATGGTTGTTTCTCCTCCTTTGTGCTACCATGTTCAGATCTTGTGAGCTCCATTCATGATCAAGATCATCTGTTTGTAATCATGCATGTTGTGTTTGCGGGGATCCGATGGATATTGAGATTACTATGTCTGATTGGTTAATGATTCTATCTTATTGATTCTATAATGTCTGTGTTCTTTGAGATCTAGCATGCTCTCTGTTTCTAGTAGCTATCTTGGCCAAGTAGATGCTAGTGACTCCAAGAGGGAGTATTTATGCTCGATAGTGGGTTCATGCCTCTATTTAATCTGGGGAAGTGACAGAAATCTCTAAGGTTGTAGATGTGTTGTTTCTACTAGGGAGAAACAACGATATCTCATTCATGGAACAAGTGGATCGTTTACTTTACACACCTTGCTTAAAGCAGTTATCCGTTGCTTGCAACTTAATATTGGAGGGGGTTCGGATGATAACCTGAAGGTGGATTACCAGTCATAGATGCAGTTGGATGGCGGTCTATGTATCTTGTTGTAATGCCCAATCAAATCTCATAGGATCATGAATGTCTAGTATTGCATTGTTATGCCTTGCTCTGTCCTGTCAATTGCCCCGCTGTAATTTTTTTACCTAGCATGTTATGTTGTTTATCTTAAGGAGAACACCTCTAGTGAACTATGGACCCCGGTCCAATCTTTACCATTGATACATCTTCCACTGTTACTATTTACTTTCTGCAAACCACCATTACCTTCCACACCATACTATTAATCCTTTGTTTTCAGCAAACCGGTAAGATTGACAACCTCACTGTTCGTTGGGGCAAAGTCTTGAGTTTGTGTTGTGCAGGTTTCCAAGTTGCTAGCAACACCTTTGAGTCGTTTCCATCCTCCTACTGGTTCGATAACCTTGGTTTCTTACTGAGGGGAAACTTGATGTTGTGCTCATCATACCTTCCTCTTGAGGTCTCCAACGAAGATCTACAGTGACCTGAGATACACATCATTAGGTCACCATCCCGAAATTTATTCCTCGCATCCCAGATATGCCACATTGTGACCACCATGGCTGACGCCTCCATATCAGAGCGTCTCTCCAGAAAGTCTAGCGTCCAAACTCTAACAGATGTGAAGCTGTCCCTCCGAAGTCCTATCTGGTGAACAACACACACTTCTTCCTAGAATTCTCGAGCAAACCGACAGAACAGTAAAGAATGTTCGATTGTTTCATGTCGTCCACGGAAAAAATAGATCGAGCATGCCGGTATGTGCCTTTTCTAGAGCTGGTGTACACAAGGTAAGCAGTCATGTGGAAAACGCCATAGATTAACCTGCATCTTGCTCGACACTTTAATTGCTCACAGAATTCTCTTCTATACCCGAAGATAGACCAGACCCCCTGGTGCTACTTTGCTCATTGAAGAGGCAGGTTCTTGCCAGATTATACCCCGATTTGACAGTATAACAGCCGAAGCATGTGTAAGGCCAAGATGCAAAGTCCTCCCACCATGCCGGCTAATAGGGATCTGCAACACCCGTTCTACAACTTATTCTTCAAAGATGGTTCTCACTAGGTCATCATCCCAGGTATTAGTATCCTCCAGAATCAGAGAACTAACCAACTGATCATCAAGTAGGGTGCAACAGGCTTTAACATTGTAGGAGCAACACCTGGTATCCAGTTATCATATGCATTTTTTGTTGAGTTGCCATCACCAATACCCCAGCGGACACCAGTTTTCAGCAGCTCACGTCCAAACAAAATGCTCCACCAAGTAAACGATGCATATCGTGGAGACGGCGCTTCCCAGAAGGAACAGTTGGGGTGGTACCATCCCTTCAGGACCCGATCACAAAGAGAGGAAGGGTAAGTAAGTAAATGCTAACCCTGATGGGCCAGCATTGCCTGATTGAACAGCTCCATGTTGCGGAAGCCCATCCCACCCAAAGCTTTAGGAGTGGTAAGCCATTGCCAGGACCTCTAATGCATTTTCTTCTTCCCATCTTCTATACCCCACCAATGGTTTGAGATATATTTCCTCATATCCTCACATAAAGATTTAGGAAACTGAAAACAACTCATAACAAAGGTGGGAATGGCCTGAATAATTGATTTGAGAAAATCCTCTTTCCCAACCCTAGACATAGGTCTATCCGCACAACCATTAATTCATTTCCACATGCGATCATGCAAGAATCTGAAGACACTCACCGGTGAGCGATCAACATCAGTGGGCATGCCCAAATAAGTGTCATTGAGTGCTTCGGTCTGTATCCCCATATTGTGCATAACCGCAGCTTTGACAACATCAGAACAATGGGCGCCAAAATAAATAGCAGACTTATCTCTGTTAATCCTCTACCCCGAACCTTCACAGAAAGTCTCAAGAGTACTATGTAAAGCATCGACACTTCTTCTATCACTATGCACGAAGAAAATACTGTCATCTGCGAATAGTAAGTGGGAAATAGGAGGTCCAAGTCGGCCTTTTTTGATACCTTGTAGCTCACCCTGGCGCTTCTTCTGTTGTAGAAGACAAGACAATCCTTCGGTGCAGAGAAGAAATAGGTAGGGGATTATAGGGTCCCCTTTTCTGATACCCCTTGTCAGAATCACTGGTTCAATTAGCTCCCCATTAGCACAGATAGCATATCTGACATTGGTCAGACATCTCATAACTGTGCTAACCCAACCAGTCGAAAAACCTAGCTTCAGAAGGCATCCCTCCAAAAAATTCCACTCAACACGGTAATATGCTTTCATCATATCCACCTTCAAAGCAAAAAAAATTACTCTTTGATTGTCGTTGTTTGATGGTGTGCAGGCACTCATATGCAATCAAAGCATTATCAGTGATGAGTCTACCCGACATGAAGGCACTCTGGTTTTTATAAACAATCGAGGGCAGAAAAACTTTTAGCCTATTAGCCAACACTTTGGAAGCAATCTTATAAAGAACATTACAGAGGCTACTTGGTCTGAAATATTTTTCAGAAGATCGGGATTGGTTACCTTGGGAACTAGAACAATAATTGAATCACATAAACCATCCGGAATATCCCCTCCTTCTAAGAAACTCCTTACTACTTGGCATATCTCATCTCAAAAAAACTCCCAATGTGTCTGATAAAACAGCGCAGGGAACCCATATGGGCCCGACGCCTTTATCGGTCCCATTTGGAACAGGGCCGACTTGATTTCCTGATTGGTGGTACTCACTCATCACCTCATCATTCATTTCCTGGCTGACTTTACACGGGATAGCATCCAAGACATTATCAATGGAAACTGATGGTTCTGACGAGAATAAATCCCCATAAAAGCTCTGAACCATACCCTTTATCCCCTCCAAATCTTCGCATCGGGAGCCATCCTCCCTAGTCAGAAACTTGATTGTATTTGTTCTCTTATGGGCCGAAGCTCTGCCATGGAAAACTGCAGTATTTCTGTCCCCCTCCCGCAGCCAATCCACACGAGATCGCTGCTGGGCCATAACTTCTTCCCTTTTGAATAGCTCATAGAGTTCATATTCAGTCAATCGAATATCCACATCGGTGCCCTCCATTTCAGCCAGACACAAGGATTTGAGTTTACGTTCCAACTTATTAATATTTGTTTTAACCGCACCAAAAGAGTCCCAACCCCATTTCTTCAGGGAGGCCGCGACACTATGCAGAGTAGACCAAGTCGAGCTCAACCCCACACCCGTGTTTCCTTTAGCCCATGCCTTCTCCATTGTTTCTTGGTAGTATGATGCCCGAAACCACGCAGCTTCAAAGCGAAAACCATGTTGCACCGGCCGTTTGCTATCAATGTTCGAGCAACCCGAGAACGAGATGTTAATGGCCAGATGGTAAGACGCCGTGGTGATCACATTTTAAACCCAAGAACCTCTGAATAAATCCATGAAGGTGCAATTGTCCATAGACCGATCAAGTCTAACCTTGACATGGTGCTCATTGTCCTGACGGTTATTCCACGTGAATTTTGGCCCAGTATAACCCATATCAACCAGCCCACAATCATCAAGACAGTCTCAAAACTGAGCCATATGTGAAACTGACCATTCAGCCATGCCACAATGCTCGTCTTAGTAAAGGAGTTCATTAAAGTCACCGCAACATATTCATGGTCCTTCCCATTCTAGCCTTAGTCTTCTTATAAGGGACCAAAACTCATGTCGCAAATCACATCTCGCTTCACCATAAACGAAGGTTGCCCTCCAAGGAATATAGTCTTTAGAGGAGATCTTTGCATCAATGCAGTTGCAGTGCACATTATAGACTTTCAATTCTACTGTATAGTGGGGTAACCAGAATAGGGCGAGACCCCCACTAAGGCCCACACTGGTGACTGCAAAACTGACCGATAAACCCAGCGAACACATGAAATTCTGGGCTCTTGTATCTTTCATGTTTGCCTCTGACAAGAAGAGTAAAGCAGGGCGATATGTCCGCACAAGCCAGCGGATTTCACCAATTATCGAGTCCGACCCCAACCCTCAAAAGTTGTAGCACAAGAGACTCATTACGTCTGGCAGGGCTGCATCGCAACCTCCGCCTGATCCACCGATTGATTATGCCCCTTAGGAGTATCCTTCTTTTGCTTCTTGTTTGAGTCTGCTACTACATCAGCTCCATCATCCCCTGTGGCATCGGGGGCGGCGGAAGGAACACTAGGATAAGCCTCAGTTAGGAGCAGGCGAGGAGTGTTCTCCCTCGCACGAGCCATCGGCTCCTTTGGCTTATATTCCTTCCGTTTCTGTCCACTGATTCTTACCTCCACAACATTGTTTACCAAAGCTTTCTTGCCATCCGCACCATTAGGCTCTTTGGACTTTTTAGACCTTTGCTTCTTTTGTTTTGATGGGGAGTTTACCTCACCTGTATCTTTGTCACGACCTTGACGATCAGACACCTTACGCGCCTGATTAGCTTGGCCCGCGCGGCCAGCCCCCGGCCACGACCCATGTCCACTAGAGGTGGAGTGCTGGCTCGAACTTGTCCCGAACTACTTCTTCCTCTGGTCCGGTACACATAGCTTTGGCCCATGATATGGTAGAATTCCCTCATCATATCTTTCCGCGGGTGTTGGACAGCTCAACGACGAGTGCCCAATGATGCCACACGAGAAATATAACATTGGCATACGCTCGTACATCACATTGTAATGATCAGTGACCTGACGATGCTGGGAGAACACCGACAAGCACCTTGATAAAGGTTCATTCACATCAATGAGAACATGAACTCGCAAGTACTCACCCCAATCTCGACCCTTCGCATCCACATCCATCATCAAAACTTTGCCCAGCCGACTAGCAAACTCCTTGCCCCGGTGACCATTCATTAGACCAAACGGTAGATTCATGATTCGCGCCCAAATCGCTAGCTTGTCAAAACGAATAGCAACATGGCTCACCTTAGGATCAAAAGTATTGAGGACCACACAGTGTGTGTTGCCTACTGTCCATGGAGCGCCATTCTGAACCCTAATCTTGTCAGCTTCTTTAGCAAACTCAGCAAGGAAAATATTGACCCCGAGAGAACGAAACTCCAACCCTTTGGGATTGCCCCAGGTAGCCTGAAGAGCAGATTTAAGCGTGGAAATATGGAGCGTATTCGTAGCCAATACCTTCCCAATCAAAGCCCACTCCGAGCAATCCTCATCATCTCCTCCATCTTCCAGGACAAAGGGTGTAGATTCTTGGGCAATGACTCTGAGGCGTCCCATCATCTCCGCTACACCACCATCGGTGGAGCTTGCAGACTTGGGATTGTCCGACGAATCCTTGGATTGAGGCAGATCCTTTGGAGGGAGCGCCAGATTCCGACGAGAGTACGAACTCCCGGATATATCCTTTGCCGCCAGCTTATCCTGCCCTACCATCTCCAACCCACGATCGCAATCTAGGCACCCGAGCCAAGGGCGGGCAGCAGACCAGAGTCTAGCCCTTAATCGCCCCGAACATGAGGGCCAAGACGACAAGGCAGGAGGACCGAGCCGGGCCGTAGGATCACCGAGGCAGAAGACAGGTTGAGACGGAGCGAAGAGATCTCGCTGTCGGCCAAAGGTTGTCGAGATGTCTAAGATCCGGAATCGCCGGAGCAAGAACGAAACCCTAGGCATAACCGACATTGCTCAGCCCTCCGCGTAACGCTGACGATTGACACGTGTCTGTTACTGCCCTCTCCGCTTGTGCATACATCCCGGCGTGATCTTACAACCCGCTTAACAAAGGGCGGGGCAATGCCTTTTAGTATACTTACTACAGTAGGTTGTTTGGTTTTTCTTCTAAACCAATGTTGGTACTCTTAACGATGTTGGTTGATTTCTCTAATGACTGCATGCGTGCAATTATTCTTGGTATTGCGAGACTCAAACTAAAATTATGAAAAAATCCTAGTTATTATTTATAGGTCTATGGTTTGATAACTATATATCATGTTTACTCAAGTTAACTTCAGAAAAGTATAAGATTATGTCGTCAAAAAAAGAAGAGCCCGAAGATCTTAAAGATTTGCTTTTTATATAAAATTTATTTTGTAATCACCGAAGTCAGTTTTTTTATCTCTGCCATGTAAAACTTCCTACTATAGTCTATATCTATACCTAATAATAAAGAACAAAGTGTTTCTTCCGGTCTAACTTTTTTTAGACAGGTTTGTCCTGCTACCAAAACCCATATTACTAACAATGCCACTGGTAAGTCAAAAATATATCGAGAGAACCATCCGTCCGTGCGGATCAGGAAAAAGCGCTATGGTCATAAGAGCTGGGCTTTTCATCAATCGACTGGGCCACCGCGCACGTAGGTGGCCACTTCCTTCGAACTATGACTCTGTAGGCATCAATGAGAGCATTCAATAATAATCCCACCTCGCTCCTATATACTAAATCCCACCGGTTCATATACTTCTCAGGGTGCCTGGAATCAGCAAGCCAGCCGAGAACCAATAAGCGCTACCATTGATGATTGATCTCTGAAATCAAATGAGAGGAATTAAGTCTCCCATGTCCCAATGGGAAGAGAGGGCAAAAAAAGCCTAGACGGACAGAGAGGTCAGCGTGAGGAGAACGACAGAGGTGCGGCGACCCGGACATCCGGGACGAAGGACTACTCACACATGGTCAGGGCATAGGGAGCTCTCATGGCGGCCGAGGAATTCGAGGAGGAGCTGCGGTGCGGGGCAGTGAGAACGGGGAGGCCGAGCTGGCGAGGCTGAGCGGGGTGGGCTGCGAGGCATGGAGAGGCCGGAGAGGTTGGAGGACGGACGGGGAGGCCCGCAGCTAGGGCTGGAATTATAACTCGAAACTCGCGAGCTAAATGAGTAACTCGTAACACAACTCGACTCGGCTCGAACTCGGTGGCTAACGAGTCGAGCCAAGTTTTTGATTTGAGCTTGTTTGTTCACCCAAGATAAATGAGCTAATCGCGAGCTACTCATTTAGCTCGTTAAACTCGTTCAAATATAGAGTTTGAAAATTTTCATAGATAAATGTCATACTATGAATGTTTCTTGAACCTATAATGATGTAAAGCTACTATATTTTTTATTGATCTTCCTTCGTGTTATTATGAAAGTACTATTGTTGTTCTAGTTTCAAATTGATAGAATAATTACTAGTTTTTCTTATATGTGCTCATATTTATAACTTATAACAATCTAAACGTGCTGCTCGCGAGCTACTCGTGAGTTTACCGAGTCGAGCTGAGTTTCAAATATAAAAGCCGAGTCAAAGCTAACTCGTTAGTTGAATGAGTTTTAGCGAGTCGAGCCGAGTTGGCTCGGCTCTGCTCGAATTCCACCCTACCCGCAGCGGCGCTCTATACGCAGAGAGAAGGTTGGGGACGAGAGACACTGGGGGTCGAGATTGAGGATAAGGCTGGTGGCGGTGAGCCGGAAGGTGTGCGTGAGTGGCCAGGTCCGGTGCGTGTCGTGTGTTTTTTTTTTTTTTTTTTTTGCCAAACAAGCTCCATGCATTAGGTTGGATGTCGCTTGCATCATGTAAGAGCTATGCGTAATGCGTGCGATAGCATGGGATTGGACGAGCAAATGAGTAGATTTTTTTTTGAACGGAAAAAGGGTTCGAAGACCCGAGAAGCTGCATTAAAATATCAGGCGGTGGGTACATTTTACACAAAGGCCCCTTAAAGAGGAGAGCAGAGAAAGCAGGACAGAAAATATTGCAAAAAACACCGTAGGACTAAAAATGAAAAAGCAATCAGGTCCTATGGTGTCTTCTCCACCGCAGTCGTCGACGAGCTCCTTGCGCGGCCACCAGAGCGACTCCGGGGACGAACCACTTGGCGTCGCTTAGGGGGGAGCTCCGGCGAGGTGCTCCAGAAAGGGCCTCCGAACTGGAGGTATGAAGAGGCGCAAGTAAGGCGCATCAAGGTCGCCCTTCGACCAGAAGAGGCAGCAGCCCCGCGGCAGTCGCCGCCACCCATGGGCCGCTGCGGATGAGCATCAGAGGGGAGAAGATCCCCAGCGGTCGCAGCTTCAAACGGAGCAGGAATGGACCAGAGGAGGTAGACCTCTTCAAGCCAAACTCCACCACCTCGATGTCGTTGACGAAGAAGGAGATCCAGCCTCCACGGAAGCTCCAGCCTCCACGGAAGCTCCAGCTCAAGGTACCAGCTCCCGAGCGAAGAAATGGTTGCAGCCCAGCTTCCCCACCTCCCCCCGCCTCCACGGCCGTCCAGGAGCGGATCCACCTCGCCACGCGCCGCACCGATGCACCCATCCCCCTCGCCTCCACGGCCGGCCGGGACAGGGCACCTCGCGACACCACCTCTCGAACAGAAGCAAGCGACAGAAGCTTTATTCAACGGAGCGGCTGCTCCTCCTTCCTTCCTCAACTCCGACCATCGAAGCACAAGGTAGACCAGGAGAAGCCCTAGGAGCTCATGGATCCAGTCGCCAAGATCTAGAGCGCCGCTACCTCTACTGGGCAAAACGCCCACAACCGGCACAAGGCCGAACACCCTACTACCTACTACTACTCCGGCGACCCCCCGCCACCACTTCTCACCGGCTAGTCCGGCGAGAAGGGCGCGGGCGAGCCCCGGTCTCTCGAGGACGACTCTCAAAGCTACTGGGAGAGAAGGGAGAAGGAGAAGCTTTTTCAAATTGACGTGGTATATGGGATTTACGAGCAAATGAGTAGATGAGACCCTATTAAGGTTGTCGTGCCTGGCAATGACACGGCCGGGGCCTTTTTAGTTCTTGCCGGTCCACTTTATCATTTTTTTATTATATTAGTTTTTACATTGATTATTTTCCATTTTTAATTTTCTCTTTAGGTAAATAGAGAATTTGATAGCCGCAGAAAGAAGAGTGTTTCTATTTTTTTTATTGTTTGCCAGGAATGGTGACCGACAAATTCTTACAGACATCTTTCATGGCACCTTTCATGGCACCGGCACGATCAGTATGTGCTCTGAAATTTTAGCAAAGAAAAACTCCAGACCAACTACCCTCCTACTGTCCTACATGTCAGCCCGTAGATTCAGTCCATAGCAATCTTTTTGTAAATCTATCATTATTGGATAAAATTAATAAAATAGGTATTGTTGGAATTCTGAGAGCAAGATTAAGGGAGGCCATCGAAGTTCACCAAAAAATAACGGAGAAATTTTTTGGAGCCGAAGAAGAGTGTTTCTACTGTATGGAGGAATCTACACATAACAACACACGGGCATGTTATATATGAAGTGTAACGTAGATTAAATTTAAATGATTAAAGGTACACACGAGCAAAATGAGGGTTGGGATATGCGAGTCAATTGAAATTAGTGCAAAATTTAACGTATTTAGACAAAGTTGTCTTTTTCACTCCCGGGAGCTGAGGTGACGGGGTAGACCATGGTTTGAAATAATAAAAGGATCATTATTAGCTAGCTCCAATGAATGATCTTCATGCTACTCCCGACAATTTATTTCTCAATTTTACTTACAGTAATTATTTCAAACCATGGTGACGTGGTAGCTTCAGTTAATTTTTTTAATCTTGCTAACTTATTTCTCAATTTTACTTCTTATTTTTTTAGATCTTTATTTTTTTATCGAAAAGTTTCGTCTTCCGATACAACACACGGATATATTTGCTAGTACTACAATAATATACAATATCATGGAGTAAAGAAAAAGAAAGAAGTACCGGCCTCCCCCGCATGTCCTCGACCGCCGCCTCCCGACCACAGTCCACAAGCCTCGTCCTCGTCTTCCAAGGGAACCTCCGAGGGTTCTGTACAAACCTCCCCCATTTGTCCTCACGACACCAATCTAGAAACCCTAGTTCCCCAGATGAAGACGGCAGCCATTTACTCGATGTACAAACGTCAAATTCTGAAAAGGTATCTTGAGGTCATGGAATCCCAAAGGGAGTTCGAAGATGTCAGGGGGGTGCCGCCATTGGATATCATCCTCCACAGAGGTACCGTGGATTTAGGGTTTACGGGATTTACGGGATTTTTTTTTTTTTGCTAGGACTGAGGTTTGCAATTTACTCTAGGAATTTTATAGTACTTGATTTATGTTCCATTTCATGGTCGAAACATTCAATCCCTGCAGAAATTGATACTATTTGGTTTGCTTTAATCTGTGTGCATCCTTTACTTGCCTGCGTTGTTCGGTGTGCCAAATGGTTCATTTCACTCCGATCCTGTATCATCAAATTATTTTCTTTTCCATGCTTGCTATTAGAGTATTGGATTTGATCTGACTAGTGATTCTTCCCTATTAAGATCTTATGGACTCCAGATGGAGTTCGGATTGGCTTTTTCCCTGGAGGCCTGGCTATGTTCCTTTCAACGTCTACTCGTTTTATCTCAATGAGTACTTCTACCGAAATACTCCTGCTGGTTTCAGCGTGCGTGATGCAGCCCTTACTGTAAGTGCCCCACCGCCTCTACCAAGCTGAACTATTATTTGATTGATTGTTTTGATAATTAACTTCTTTACACCGTTGCACCATTATGTTTTCAAGTGTTTGGAGATGGAGAAAAAGCTGAGTTGCGCAGGGGTTTTGACTGCTGATTCTGATGTACTGAGCACCAAGATTAAGGAGGAAGCAACCTACTATATGATCGAATCAGATATCGAATCTCCTGTTGCATTTGCTGGATTTATGGTACCTTCTGCTTTATATGAATTAGATCAAAATGTGGCATTTCCTGACGTAATTTCTAGTTTTTATGCTGGATTGTTATTAACATATTTGCACAATTCTGATCGATTGTTTGGAGTGTATTGCCGAAGAAGCCGAGTTGATGTCTGAGTTATTGGCATGCAAAATAAAGAACAGTGTGGAGAACGATGTGTTCATTACTGAGGTTCTGGATGATGACTCCTTTAACTTTAGCAATATGGTCCGAAAGACCGTGTATCATATTATGACTTCCTACAGAGGGCCTTGTTTGGACTCTGTTGCTGCTCCCTTGTTGGTATGTTCATGCCTGTTACCATAAAAATTGGTTTACCAAATTTGTAGTTTTAATGCCTATAACTTATTGTCACTGATTTTAAATGATGTTTGAAGGGCATGAAAAAGGAGGCCAATCTTTTACGTGAGTTGCTGAAGCTGGACCGGAACCACATCGACCGCTTCGCGAGGCTTGAAATTTCTGAATGGATGCGGCCTCATTTACTGAAATTTCTTATCGACATTAACGATTGCAAATTTACTGAGTATGATCTGAATAACAAGTATTATTTGTTTTTCTTGTTGCATTTACGTTGTTTGGCCTGAAGTTTTAATTTATTTTGTGCTGTCAACAGTTTGCTGTATGGTACCCCTTCTGCTGCTGCCAAATCATGGTATGATCTCTATTATAAACATGTTCTTGTTTTCTTGCTTCTAGTTAATACAGAATGATGGAGCGCCTGTTACATTAAGTGAACCCTAGCCTCCACCATCTCCTCTCTAGCTGTCTCCTGCTCCATCCATTCATCCTCGTCTTCTAAGTTTTGATTCCCACAGCATCGAATCTAGAAAACCATAGATTAATAAGACGAAGGGGCATTCCGCTTATATGATGAGTTATTGCGCAGGGACAACCTAGGGCATGCAGAAGATTGATCAATGTCGATCATCTGTATTGATTCAGTGAAAGGCATACATATAGGCAGAGTACAACGTGCAGGAGGTGGAGATAGACAGGCCTAACGGCTGCCCACGCAGAGGCCCACGCAGGAGCGTGCGTGGCGACAGAACCGGACTACCCTAGAGACTAGGACAAGTATGTTACAGATATACGTTGATCAACACCCCGCAGTCGAAACCGGGCCTGGGAGGACGTTGAGACTGGCACGAAATTCCTGAAAAACAGTAGAGGGCAGCCCTTTTGTGAAGATGTCCGCGTACTGTGAGCTTGTTGGAACATGCAGGACTCTGGCCTCTCCGAGTGCGACCCTGTCACGCACAAAATGCAGGTCAATCTCGACGTGCTTCGTCCGCTGATGCTGAACCGGATTGGTGGCAAGGTAGGTGGCACTGATGTTATCGCAGTATACGATGGTCGCTTTGGTGAGCGGCTGGTGGAGCTCTGCGAGAAGTTGACGCAGCCAAACAGACTCAGCAACACAATTGGCGACAGCTCGGTATTCGGCTTCAGCACTAGAGCGGGAAACGGTCGGCTGTCGCTTGGAAGACCAGGAAATCAGATTGCTGCCAAGGAAAACACAGAAACCCGATGTGGATTTTCGTGTGTCGAGGCACCCGGCCCAATCAGCATCAGAGTAAGCGACCAAATCAGTGGAGGGATCCACATGGAACTGCAGCCCAAGATGAGATGTGCCCTGGACATAATGGAGAATCCGTTTCACGAGCTGGAGGTGAGCGTCGCGTGGATCATGCATGAACAGGAAAGCTTGCTGCACCGCATGCGAGAGATCGGGCCTGGTGAGCGTCAAGTATTGGAGCGCGCCTGCAAGACTCCGATAGTGAGAGGGGTCAGACACAGGACGACCGGCCCGACACGACAGCTTGGATTTGGTGTCTATCGGTGTGGAGATGGAGCTGCAGGTTAACATGTTGGCCCGTTCCAAGAGCTCAAGGGCGTACTGATGTTGGGACAGGAAGAGACCGCGCGACGTACGGTGCACATTGACCCCCAAGAAGTGATGAAGAGGACCCAGATCACTCATGGCAAAACCTCGATGAAGTGACTCGATGATACTGTGGAGAAGGGAGGTGGTACTGGCAGTGAGGATTATATCATCCACATATAAGAGGAGTTAGGCGGTGGAGGTGGCAGTATGGAGTATAAAAAGGGAGGAGTCACTTTTGGAGGATGAAAAACCAAGAGAGTGCAAATAGGAGGTAAATTTGAGGAACCACGTGCGCGGCGCCTGCTTGAGACCATAGAGAGATTTTTTGAGGAGGCACACGTGGTTGGGGCAGGTGGAATCAACGAAGCCGGATGGTTGGGTGCAATACACGGTTTCAGCAAGCTCACCATGGAGAAAGGCATTTTTCACATCGAATTGATGAATTGGCCAAGACTTGGACGTGGCAATGCCGAGGACAACTCGAATTGTGGCGGGCTTCACCACGGGGCTAAAGGTATCTCCATAGTCGACGCCCTCTTGTTGTGTGAATCCACGAAGGACCCACCGAGCCTTGTAGCGTGCCAAGGAGCCATCGGGGTTCAGCTTGTGGCGAAAGATCCATTTGCCCGTCACGACATTAACACCTGCAGGACAAGGCACTAAAGACCAAGTGTCATTCCGCATTAGAGCATCATATTCTTCACGCATAGCATCATGCCAACGGGTGTCTTGGAGAGCCGAACGGTACGAGGAGGGGATGGGTGAAAGATCAGTCGAAACAGATAAATCAAAGTGAGTTTTTAGGCATGAAATAACCAGCCTTGCCGCGGGTGTGCATGGGGTGTATGTTTTGGGGTGCAGCTACTGGAATAGCGTTGGGCGGGAGGATAAGCTGATGTGGCGAAGTGTGGGTGGTGGTAGGTGTGGCCGGATCCACAGGAGGAGAGGGTGAAGCGTGTGGCATGTGGGTCGAGGTGGATACAGTGGGGCAGGGGGCGGCAGGTGAGCGGACGGCAGGTGGGGTGATAGGAGAGGGAGGCGCGGTCGGGCCAGGGGGCGGCAGGTGCCCGTGCAGGAGGGTTTGGGTGGTTGGAGACCGCAGGCGAGGTGGCGTGGTGGGAGTGGTGTTCGGAGGGGCCAAGGTAGGTGGGATCGGAGGAGATGATGGCGCCCGGGGTGCGTGGTGGATCGGACCGGAGCTCGTGGGGATCAGCGCAGGGTGGTTGGGATCGGATGCGGCGTGGGAAGTTGGGGCGGTAGGTGTGGCCGACGCGAAGGGAAACACGTTTTCATCGAACGTTACGTGCCGCGAGATAATGACCGTGCGTTTGGAGAGATCGAAGCATCGGTATCCCTTGTGCTCCCGAGGATATCCAAGGAGGACACACCGGGTAGAGCGTGGCGAGAGTTTGTGGTCGAGTGTGGGGGCGAGGTTGGGATAGCATAGACACCCAAAGGTGCTCGTAGGTGGTCGTAGGTGGGATTGATTCCATGGAGAATAAAGTAGGGAGTAAAATGGCCAACGGCACGGGAGGGACGAATGTTGAGTAAATGATTGGCGATGTGGAGTGCTTCGACCCAAAAATGGGGTGGCATGTGTGCTTGAAAGAGAAGAGTGCGGACGACGTCGTTAGTGGTGCGAATCATGCGTTTGGCACGGCCGTTTTGGGGAGAGGTGTAGGGGCACGAGAGGCGGAGGGAGACACCGTGAGAGGAGAGGTAGGAATGGAGGGCGGTGGTGAGAAATTCGCCACCGTTGTCACATTGGAGGCAGCGGAGGGTGGTGTGGTATTGAGTTTGAATAAAGGTGAAGAATCGAAGGAGGACGACACAAGTATCAGATTTTGCACGCAAGGGGAACACCCAGGAATAGTGAGAGAAATCGTCAAAACAACAAGGTAATATTTATTGCCAGAACAACTAATAATGGGTGAGGTCCATAAGTCACAATGAATGAGATCAAACGGGCTCGAGGCACGGGAATGAGAAATAGAAAAAGGCAATCTAGTGTGTTTCCCTAGTTGACAGGCATCACATAGGGAGGGAGAAACGGTGCTTTTATTACATTGAGAAATAAAGTCTAAAGGTAAATAGGACATGGCCGAAGAGTTGGGGTGTCTGTTAAGGAGAAAGGGACGGGATGTGAGATGGGCAGTACCAGTGGCGACAACAAGGGGACGGGACCCGTCACCGACGGTGATATGGTGAGAATTGAGTTCCAACGGGGAATGAGACGAGGCTAAAGTACCTGGGTTCCCGGTGACGTGCGACGAGGCGCCTGAATCCATCACCCAGCCGCCAAACGGAGGGAAGGCGGAGCCGTAGCTGGGCGCACTCTGGTACATAGCAGCGAGGTCCCATGACGGCGCCTGGTACTGGTGTGGGACCGGCGCCTGGTGCTGGTACGGCGCCTGGTACTGGTACGGGATTGGTGGCGAAGGAGCGGCTGATGCAGAGCCCGGCGAGTGCATCACCGGGTAAGCCTGGTGCGGAGCGCCTGGCCGGGAACCGAGGATGCCCGAGGCGTTCGGTGGGATCCACGGCGATCGGGGCGGGAAGGGCGCGCCCAGCGGGGCGAAGTAGCCCCACCAGGGCTGTTGGCTGCTGTTACCGCCGCCGCCGCGGCCACCTGAGGCGTCGTAGGAGCCGCGTCCGCCAGCGGAGGCGCCGTTGCCACGCCCACGGCCACCACTGCCAGATGGCGGCGCACCGTGCTGGGCGCCATTGTGGACGCCATGCTGGTACCCGGGGATCGGGTTCTTCCCGCGGTAATTGGGGCTAACGCCGGAAGGACGAGCAGGGGCGGTGTTGTGCGGTTGCCCACGACCGCCGCCATGGACGGCCATGACGTGCGCGTCGGCGTGTTGCTGCTCGTCCACGTCCTGCTCGGCCAGTTGAAGGCGGGAGCAGACGTCGGCGAAGGATGGCAGGGGCACCACATTCTTGAAGATCTCGGCCTGAAACTTGTATTTCTTACCGACGCCCGCGATGAACTGGAGGGTGAGGTCGGTGTCGTCGACCGGGCGGCCGATGGCGGCGAGGTCGTCGGCGATGCCCTGCAGCTTGTTGGCGTAGTCGTTGATGGAGAGGTCGCCACGGGGAGTGGTGCGGAAGGCCTTGCTGAGGGTGATGTACCGTGATGCCTGGTTGTCGTAGAAGAACCGGTGGAGACGTGTCCAGGTGGAGCAGGCACGTCCGTCGCGGCCCTGAAGGAGGCGGTGCAGATCCGCGCTCAGCGTGGTGATGAACCACAGGCCGATGTGAAGGTCGACGGCGAGCCAGTCATCGCTGGGATTGCGAGGGGCCGCACCCTCGGTCACATGATCTAGCGCCTTGTGCATCTGCAGGAGAGAGATGACGATCTGCCGCCAGTGCGCGAAGTGTTCGCCTTTGGTTGTGACCTGAAATTTGACTATGTGGCAGAGATGAATGTCAAGAATTTTTTGACCAGATAGTGGGGAGGTTGTGAGTTTCGCCGGAGCGGCGGCAGTTGTCACCACGGGCAGAGATTCAGAGAGGCCATGGAGGGCAAGAGGATCAGTGTGTTGGGGTGTAGGTAGTGCCCGTGGCATGGGGAGTCTTTGGGTGAGGGGAGTTTGAGGATCGAGATCGAGGGAGGGATTTTGGGGAGCGCCGGTCACCGAGGTGGTCGGAGCTGAAGAGGAGGTTGCCATGGAAGGCTCTGATACCAAGAAGATTGATCAATGTCGATCATCTGTATTGATTCAGTGAAAGGCATACATATAGGCAGAGTACAACGTGCAGGAGGTGGAGATAGAGAGGCCTAACGGCTGCCCACGCAGAGGCCCACGCAGGAGCGTGCGTGGCGACAGAACCGGACTACCCTAGAGACTAGGACAAGTATGTTACAGATATACGTTGATCAACACATGCTAGGAACAGACGTAAAGGTATGGTGAGTTATCTTGAGAGCATGAAACTGAATGATGTTAAGGATGTGCCGCCATTGGATATCATCCTCTACAGAGGTATGGGGAATTTGCATGATCTTCTTTTCGTGTTAGGACTGATGTTTGCATCTACTCTAGGAATTTTATAATTTATTTATGGTGCATTTCATGGTTGAAACATTCAGTGCTTCCGGAAGTTGGTTTCTGGTTTGTTCTGTAGTCTATGCATCCCTTTGCTTCCTTGCGTTGTTCAGTATGCCGATGGTGCATGTCCCTCTGATCCCATCTCATCACATTAATTTCTTCTTCTTTTTTGAATATTAATAGAAGGTAGAGAGGACCTCTGCCTTATGGTTACACGGTTCACCAAGTTGCAAAATAGAGAGAAAGAAGAAAAAGAACTTTACATCCAGGACGCAGCCATGGAGAAGAAACAGAAAGAATTTATAGGGATTTACAACGTAGGCCTAGTCCTTCAGCCAATCAGCCCACTGCGTCAGCTCAGCTTGTAGCTTGGGTGATCTAAACGACCAGAGTTTAATGTCCTCTGCCACCTGCCAAAGAAGCTGCCTCCTCCCTATTAGTTTGTTGTGAAATACCCTGCTCTTCCTTGATTTCCACAGGTTTAGCATTCCAGCCGCAAAACAAATTGGCCAGGCTTCAGCGGCAATTCTCTGGGTTCCGGTCTGAACTGTTCTGACAAACTGACAGATTGAAATTGATTCAGTTGCTGTATTTGCTACTCCCCATTTGTCCCAGATCCAGTGGGAGTGTTTGCAGCGTAGTGTAATATGCTCGATCGATTCCAGCACTGGGAAGTTATCACATCCGGCATCGTTAGTTGCGCCATTTTTTCTTGGTCGTATTATCTTTCATGTTCAGTCTCCCTCGGAAGGCCAACCAGAGGAAGAACTTGTGTCTATGGGGTATGGCTCTTATACATACCCATTGATATGGCAGACACCGGGCACCATGATCATTAAACAGTGTGTAGTCTGCTGTTTTATGTGCGTGTGTGTGGCGATGGGGTGGGGTGGGGTTCCTGTGGTGACGAGCATGTGTTTATCCTTGTCATTATGTAGCTGTGGCTGATTGGTTTGTAGGAAATGAAGTAGCCTCTGTAGCTGAATTTCTGCGGTGTTGGACAGTGGCGTATGCAGGCTGAGCTCCCAATTACCTCCGTTGTAGTGATGCGACGGTGGCTGATTGATTTGCGAATAAGATTGGGAGCGCATCTTTTAGGATCCCCAACTCGGGCCAGTTATCGGTCCATAAAGCAACTGATCTCCCGGAGCCAATTATGCATTTCGTTGTCCTCTGGAGTCTGGACCAGTGGGATATGTGTGACGACAGAGCGCCAGAATGGTGTATCTTGCGACCGTGCCATTTCTGGAATGTGCTGCTGCATGTACCATCTTGCAAGCCACCCAAAGCATGGTCCATTTCCACCTGCCAGCAGCTTTGCTGTTAGATTGGCCATCAGGGCTTGGTTGTGTTTCTGCAGGTTCCTAATTCATAGCCTGCCTTGCTCCTTCGGCATTGTGACCACACCCCAGGCCACCAAGCACTGTCCTCCAAGCACCTCCTGCTTGTTTTTCCAAAGGAAAGATCGTCTCAGTTTGTCCACTAATTCTATACTGGCTTTGTCCCATAGGATGCAGGCCATGAAGAAGTTTGGAACGGAGTTTATCATCTGTACTCGACCACCTGATGCAAGCATTGTCGGCATCCAACCTGGCAGTCTTCTCTCGATCCTTTGAATTACTGGCTGTAGCAGTGGTCTCATGATCTTGTTCATTGACAGTGGCAGTCCTAGGTAGGTGGATGGCAAGCCGGAGATAGGACAACCTAGGATTTGGGCCACAGAGTTTCGCATCTTGTTGTGTCATATGTAGTGGTACGAAGATGCTTTTTTGGAAATTGATCCTCAGGACACTGAAGGCAGCAAAAGCATCAAGAAGTGTTTTTGCATATATTGCCTGATCAACTGAACCATGTAGTATCAGTAGCGTGTCATCAGCGTATTGTAGGACCGGCAGTGGTGCCCCAGTCTCTATGGAGGGGGGTGTTGAAAGAAACCACTGTTATAAGCTTTCCTGATCATCTGTTGTAGCACATCAGCAAAAGCATCAAGAAGTGTAGTACATCTGCCTCATTCTTCTCTATTCTTACTATAAAAACTGGATTTTATCTGACTAGTGTTTCTTCCGTATAAAGATCTTATGGAATCCATATGGAGTTGGGACAGGCTGTTGCCCTGGAAGTCTGGTTATGTTCCTATGGATTTCTATTTGGTTTATCTGAATGAGTACTTCTACCGAAATACTCCTACAGTTTTCAACGTGAATGCTGCAGCCTCTACTGTAAGTTCCCTCCTGTCTATCTATCCAGACTATTACTTTGATTGATTGTTTTGCTCATTAGTTTCTTTACGCCTTTGCAAAATAATGTTATATCAAATGTCTGGAGATGGAAGAGAAGTTGGGGTTCCACAGAAGGTTTGACTGCCGATGTTGCACTGAGCAACAAGATCAAGGAGCAAGCACACTGTATGACCAAACCATTAGATACTGAATCTCCTGTTCCAGCTGCTTGCTTTATGGTAACTTGTCCGTTTCGCACAAATTAGATCAAATTGTGACACTGCCTTTATATTTTCTAGTTTTTAGTGCTGCATTATTATTAAACATCTATTTGCACCATTTGTGATTGACTGTTTCTAGTGTATTGCGGAAGAAGCCAAGTACATGTCTGAGTTATTGGCATGTGGAACTAACAACAGCGCGGAGAAGGATGTGTTTATTACTGAGGTTCTGAATGATGACTCCTTAAGCTTAAGCTTTAGCGATAATGTCCGAAAGGCCGCACTTGATATTCTGACTACCTACGAAGGGCCTTGTTTGGACTCTGTTGCTGCTTCCTTGTTGGTATGTTGATGCCTGTTACTATAAAAATTGTTTACCAAATTAGTACTTGTAGTGCTTTAATGCCTATAAGCTTATCGTCAGCGATTTTTAATAATGTTTTGAAGGGCATGAAAAAGGAGACCAATCTTCTACGTGAGTTGCTGAAGCTGAATCAGAAGCGCATGGACCGCTTTGCCAGGCTTGAGATTTGTAAATCTCTACGGGCTCCATTGCTGCAATTTCTTATCGACATCCATGAGTTTGCAGAGTATGATTTGAAAATAACTATAATTTGGTTTTCTAGGTGCATTTAAGTTTCCTGGCCTTGAGTTAAATTTTATTTTGTGCTGTCAACAGATTGAAGACATCTGTGACAGGTGAAGATGAGATGCCTTGTCCTTCTATGGGTGTTGATGGGATCACCGATCCTAACCCTCCCATAACAACCAATGGTACTGCTCCTGCTACTGCCATATGATGGTATGTTCTCTACAAATATCATTGTATGATCTCTAGTAATTTTTTTTGTTGCACTATATTTTTGGCCAGAATTGTAATTTACTGTTACATGTTGTAAAAAACAGTGATAGGACTCTGAATGATGGTGAATCTGGCCAGGAGAACAAGATCCGTGTTACAACTTGAATGAAGAATGCTTTGGCACCTATATTAGTTAATCATTTGTGTTTCCTCTGCGCAAGCCTCATGTGTTGGTTCATGCACTTAACTTTCCAGTTCTTAGCTTACTCAATTACACTACTCTATTATGTTTCCTTGCCCTTTGGCACGTGATTAACTATATCAATTTTACTATTCCCTCTAATCCATAATAAGTGTAGCTGATTTAGTACAAAGTTCTACTAAATCAGCGACACTTATTATAGATCCGAGGGATATGGTATTCTGTTAATTCAAGGAGTAAAGTCCGTTTTAAACCATGGACTTATAGCGGTAGCTAAATAGAGTCTTAAACTTTAAATCCCTAGGGGTGGGTGCATGTACGTGTTGTGACCGTCTATGATTGTACTAAGTTTCTCAAAAAAGAAAATCTAATCTCGGTCAGTCTTACCTGTTTAGCGCACCGGGGTAGTTACTCTCACTGATAACTACTCCCTCCGTTTCAAAATATAAGATGTTTTAGCTTTGTGAAGGAAATGTATTTTGACATGTTTTAGTGTGTAATTCATTCAAGTTTGGAGTAAATCTACATACTAAAACAAGTCTAGATATATTTGCTTCACAAAGCTAAAACATCTTATATTTTAAAACAGAGGGAGTAGAAGTTTTAGCATTGGTTGCCCGTGAGTTATTGCGATGAATGCCGTTATTTGATAGGGCTGCAAACCATACCAAATAAGGACACGGCCACTGCTCAACAATGTCACACTGAACACAGGCCGCAACAGAAATCCCTCGGCCGGTTGTCGTTCTCTCGCTGGTGACGTCAATCATATTCCTGGAATCGCAGCACTGAACTGAAATGGCTGGAAAAACCTCCTAGTAGAATTAAGAGATAGAATAAGCATTTTATTGGGCTCTAAATTGCTAAATCCTCCAAACCGTTAGCAACATCAGTTACATAACACCAAAATATCACAACATGCTTGTATTACGAAGTATAGCAGAAGCAAACACAAGTCAGAATTTCATACGATGCCTCAATAATCTTTCAGGAATCAGGAGGCTCATTGCGGAAGCATCTACTCAACAATCTTAATGTACTCCCTCTGACCCATATTAATGGTCTCATGCATTCATATCTAGATAAAGTTGAGACAAAGTTGATAGGGCTAATTTTCATTTGGAACAAGTTCACTGGTATTCAGGCTTGAGTTTTGACAAAATCAAACACAAACCAAATTTCGTACGCTGCCTCAAGTGTCTTTTAGGAATCTCATTGTGGAAGCATCTACTCACCGGGTTGGGGGGCCGCCGGTGGAGATGCTCTAATGACCCGCAGTTGCATGTAATTTCTATAGTTATAAAAGTTCGGAAACCAACTATCGAGAGGGGCCATTTTGAGGCAAACTCATGTCACCTTTATCCGAATACAATTTTTTATCACTTACACCCTGTTAAGGGGTCCGTTGGGTCCCGCCTATCAATACACATCCGTTACGCTAGAGCCAATACGTCATCATCGTGTTGCGTGGATTTCTTTCGGTATCGAGTAATGTGGAAAGCCATTGGGTGAATTGGGCGGAGATGGACCGGGGTTGAGCAGTTGATGCGTACATCATGCTATGTTGCTAGTTGCTCTCACGAATTGTGCGCAAAGTCGGTGCAGTTCCTTGCTCTCGCTCGGGCCAAGTTGATACTAGGTTGCTAGAAGAAATCAGACGGTTTCTAAGGAGTTTCTAGCAAGGCTCGGTCCGGATCCAAGAAGGCGTTGTCGTCACAGTTTGAGCTTCATCATATAGATTTGTCGCGGACGTAGGTGAGCTGAGACTGGGTATCTTGTGAGAGAAGTTGGCCACCACATTCATCTTCATGACGCTTGCTGGTTATCTTGCCGGTGCTCTCCGCACGGTAGCGTCCACGGGCGGGCGTGCGTTGTGCAGCCGATGCTAGTATCTCATAAGTTCAGAAAAAGAAATCCAATTCCACTTATCCAAATTTCATGATAGGCCTAACTATGAAGAGTTTGAAGAACTCGAAGGAAGTGAAGGAAAGACTATCGCCGAGCTTACAAGTATATATTATGGAACACCAACCGATGATCTAGAAAGAACTAATGATGATATTCCTAGAGATAAAGATAAAGATAAAGATAAAGATAAAGTAAATGAATATATTGATTCAACATCCATAATGGAGTCTCCCATGAATAAGACTTATGAAGTACCAGAGACGAAGGGAGATGAAGAACTCCCACCTCCTGAGCTAAAACCTTTACCGGAAGATCTAAAATATAAATTCTTAAATGGTAAAAATAAATATCATGTTATTGTTAGTGTTGATCTTACATAAAAAGTATAGTACCAACTTATGGTGATATTGAAGACGCATCGTAAGGCCTTTGGATATTCTATGGATTACTTGGAGATGATAAGTCCCTTAATAGTCACCCGTCGAATATTTATGGAAGAGGACGCTCAACCTATTGTGAACTCCCAAAGAAGACTTAAATCACAAATTAAGAAAGTGGTAAGAAAATAATTATATGCCTATTAGATGGCGATATCATATATCATGTGGTAGAAAATGATTGGGTAAGTCAGTTCATTAAAAGAGAGGATTCACTGTTTTTTTAACATAGAGAGGATTCACTGTTGTAGCTAATGGGAACAATAATCCCTACTAGGACTATTGTTGAGAATAAAATGTGTATTGATTTTAGGAAATTGTATAAGGATACTAGAAAACATCACTACCCTTTTCCATTCATAGATCAAAAGTTAGAGAGGCTCGCTAAGCACTTCTACTTTTGTTATTTGGATGGGTATTCTAGTTTCTAACAAATAGATGTTCATCTTGAGGATCAACTTAAGAAAAAATTCACTTTCACTTAATACAACCTATTTCATTCCCTTTGGTCTATGCAATGCACTTGCTACCTTGCGGAGATGTATGACTGCAATATTCATAGATTTTGTAGAAGAAATAATGGAAGTCTTCATGGACGATTTTTTCGTCTATGGAACTTCTTTTAATCATTGTTGAAAGATCACGGATGCCGCCTAGAGGGGGGAGGGGTGAATATGCGGTTAAAAACTTTTACAAGATGGGCTTAACAATGGCGGAATAAAACTAGCGTTTTATTTTGTCAAGCACAAAGACTAAATATACTAATGTTCACCTATATGCACCAATAACTTATGCTAAGCAAACAAGAAACAAAGTAATAGCAAGATAGATTACTTCAAACACGAAGGTTATCACAATGTAAATTTCATAAGTAAAGAGCTCAGGTATAAGGATAACCGAGACACGCAGGGACGACGATGTTATACCGAGTTCCTTCCTACAAGGAAGTACGTCTCGTTGGAGGGGTGGACGGTACTAATACCACCAACGCGAACCCGATTCACTATGGACAAGATTGGGGAAATCTCCACAACTTAATTGGAGGCTTTCAATAATCACCACCAAGGCCACTAACTTGAGGAGAGATCCACAACTTAATTGGAGGCCCCAAGAACTCACCACAAAGGCCACACAACCGTCTAGGGTTCCAAGAACCCAAGATTAACAAGCTTCTTGATTTTACCAACCAAATCCTCCGAGGAGAACTCAAACCGATGCATCCAATGCAATGGCAAGTCCTTCACTCTCAAATTCCACCAAAGCTACAAAAGCTATTGGGGGAATAAGAGAGGAAGAACACAAGAGAAAATCCACAAAAGAAACCTCAAGATCTAGATCCCAAGATGTTCCCCTCACATAGAGGAGAGATGGATTGGTGGAGTTGTAGATCTAGATGTCCTCTTTCAAATCCCCCAAAAAGATTCAAGAAATATGGAAGGGATTGAGAGTATTTGCAAGCTCTAGAAGGTAGAAACAATGGAGTAGAGAGAGAGGATGCAAGCCACCAGCCACTTGGGGAAGAAGGGGGCCTTTTAATAGGTCCCCCCATGACAACTAGCCATTGCAGACCACTTATCCTGGAGCTTCCAGCCTTTAGGACCGAAGTCTCCGCCCCCAGGACCAGAGTCTTAGGGGTCCAGACTCTGAGGCGGCCTCCAGATACATCCCCCGTAGTCTGGGGCAGAATTTGGGCCATATTATCTGGGGTGCAAGACCGAGCCCCCCCCCCCCCCCCCCCCCCCCCCAAAAAAAACTGACAGAAAAACCAATACGAAAACAATCATAACTTTCGTATCCGGACTCCAATTTTGATGATCTTGAGATCGTTTTGAAGATAGCAACGAGATCTACAACATCGTACAGAGAACCGTTATAGTCCAGCAAGGGAGAATAGTACCAAATTAAGAAAAGTTTAACCTATCTATAAAAGATAAACCGGTAAAACCTCCAAAATCAAAAATGCAATAGAGAAGCACATGAAATACGTTTTCGATAAACTTGAGCTTGTCATTGATATTAACACAAACTCAAAATCCTCGCATGGATAAGAACCAAATAAGAATCAAGAAATATAATGCGAAGTATGCAAAGGTTTGAGCTCTCTCCAAAAGATATGATCAAGTTACGAGTCCCTCTTGATAGTACAGTTATCTATCCTAAACCCGGTCTTCCAACTACCAACAGGAGACCGGCAAAAGGGAAAACCTATCAAGATTATACATTTGCCTTGAGCAATCCACTTGAGCTTGATATAGACGATCTTGTCCTTCTCAATATGGAACACCTTTCTTGATTGCACTTGCTTGATAAATACTTACAAATTGCTCCCCCATGCACCATGGGGCCGTCTCTTATTTGAGCTTGTCTTCGTCAATCCATGAACACTTAGGACGACAAGCTACAAGCATGAGATCTTCTAGAGATGGCGTATCTTGAGCTTGCACTTCATTTCTTCTAACTCCATTAGGATGATGTCTTGAAGATACACATATGAGAAATTCTATCTTCTTCTTTAAGACACTCTTGATCTTCTTTTCTTTATTCTTCTTCTTCTACATGATTCCAATAAGCCCAAAGCCCTTGGATAATGCTTCTTCTTCATTTCTTCTACCTTGAAGCCAACACATGGTCCAAGTGTGTCAATGGACAATTCCTACAAGTGTAACTCAATACAAACATTAGTCCATAGAGATTGTCATTAATTACCAAAATCACACATGAGGGCCCACATGCTCTTATAATTGTCTATATAATTTTAATAAAGTTTTGCAGCGACATGAACATACTAACCTTGTCTTGAAACTAGGAGAAACACCACTTCATTGTGAAGCAAGGAATAATACTTGGCCAACAAATCTCAGGAAAAAGTAGAGAGGTTGACAAACCAAAGATAGAAGCAATAAAAAAATTAGCACCTCCGCGAGATGTAAAAGGTATACGAAGTTTTTTTGGTCGTGCAGGTTTGTATAGAAGGTTCATAAAAACTTCTCTAAAGTCTCTCGATCTTTTGACTAACCTCTTAAAAATGCTTGTTTTAATTTCGATGATAATTGCTTTACTATTTTTAATATCCTTAAGTATGCCTTGATAAATGCGCCAATAATAGAACCACCTAATTGGAAATGACCTTTTGATTTTTTATGTGAAGCTAGTGATGAAGCCGCTGGGGATGTTTTAGTCCAACATGATGATGATAATTTCAATATAATTTATCATGCTAGCCACACTCTTAATGAGGCTTAGAAGAACTATCCCATGACTGAGAAGGAACTATTTGCTATTTTTTCTTGTGACAAGTTCAGATCTTATATAATTGATTATAAAGTAAGAGTTTATACGGACCGATATGGCTTGAAAGAAATTATTGAAGGAATGGACATTAAGCAAAGAATGATCCGTTGGATTTCTCTACTACAAGATTTTGAATTGCAGATTGTGCAAAGAGGGAGGAACCACCCAAAAGATCAAAGACGGAGAATTTGGCAACCATATATATTACTCCAGGTACAATTAATATTAAAGAAAAGAAATTTACTTATTCTTTATGCAATGGTTTTAGTGAAATTATGAGGAAATTTACGCGGACCCGTAAAAAGAAAACATCACTCAAGTTGAAGGAGAAGAACCTATCCAATGACCCCTCTTGAAGGGTTGGTAAGTGATGTAAGATTATTCTTGATTATTTTTAGTTTTAGTTGCTGTTTTGAAAGTTCTATTTTATTTTTATTTTTTCCTTGCCTTTTTCTGAACCTTTTTGGCAGGTTTCGAGAGTCGGTACAGGCTTTGTACGGTGATGCTTTGCCCGTATCAACCCTCGTTAAACCCTCTTGTATTTCAGAAGTGTTGGTTTCTGGATGGTACAAGCGGATGGTACGGTGACACTCTCGTCATACCAATGATCGTTAATAATTCAGTAATTATGGCTGCCTTTTTATTTGATATCAAAATAATAATAATAATACCTCATACGAAAGTCGGTAACTTACGGTGCGGGGGGCATGGTATAGGGGCAGCCCTCCCATGCCGAAATTTTGGAACACCATCCCCACATCTCGTTTACATTAATCTTGTTGTAATTTATAAACCCTATTATAGATTTACACAAGTACTCATCTATCCATTTGTATTCCATTCATACTATTATGATGATATTGATTGCATCCATGTGTGAGTAATTTTCCTTGCAGACAGGATATTCGTTTTTGGCTTGATCCCTGGCTGCTCCCGACCCCGCTGCGGGTCCAATACCCCAGCCTTTTTGCTATCTCTGTCTCCCCCGAGATTCTTGTGCAGGAGGTCTTCCTCGAGGGTCACTGGAATGTCTTGTTCCGGCGGCACCTTAGTGCGTGAGGTCATGACCGCCAGCTTGTTGCGCTCCCTCCACGGGGCCTTATCCGAGGCCCAGACTGGCAGCGTGCATCCTCCGGGCAGTTCACGGTAAACTCGGCCTATCGCGCCCTCTTCCAGGGTCCAGAGTTGGGTTGGACGGCCCCTCTGTGGAAGGCCCCCTTGCCGCTTAGTATTTGCATCTTCGTGTGGCAGCTGCTGCGTGACCGGCTACCCTCGGGTGTGGAGGTGGCCAAGCGTAACGGCCCGGGCAATGGCTTGTGTCCCCTATATGGGACTGTGGAGACTTGTGCCTGTATTATGTTTTCCTGTTCGGCGGCCCAGGCTATTTGGTGCTTTGTCAGAGAGGCGCTGGGGCCTGCCTGGGGGGTGCAGGAACTTGGGGAGTTCCTGTAGTCCCGGGCTAACAGGGCCGGAGGGGGTCGCCGCCTCTTATGGCTCGTGTTTGCCTTTCTCCAGCAGTGGTCCCCTCTGGTGCGGCAGCGTGATCGGGCGGCTTTCGACAACTCTATGCGGGCACTAAGGATGGCGGCGATCCCCCTATCTGCTCCGACCTCACCTACCCAGGCGGCCTGAGTCCCCCCGCATCCTCATTGCGGTTTTAGTTTTTGTTTGGGCGTGCTTGTGTTGTGGCCCCAGCTGTTGTGTGAACCCCTTTTTATTTTTCGTTTGTCCTAGGCCGTGGTGGATTCTTGTTGAACTATGTATCTGGATGTTGCTTTATTTATAAAGCGGGGCGAAAGCCTGATTCAAGAGTATTTTTCCTTGTTCTTAGGGAGATGGAGAAATCCTAGCAACATTATGTATTGAAATAATGATGATCTATAACTTTGGTTTATGAGTATGTATTGGTTCACTCTTTGGATGTTGGATGTTATGTGAATATCAACCACATAACATTTGTCTTTGGGACTTGAGAGAGAACTGTCGTTGGACATGTGGTGGTATTTAAGGTGTTAAGTGACAAGTCACACTTGATCATCATTCATGTAGTCAAGGGGGAGAAGAGGAGACTCGCAAAGCTAAGTCCATGACCATGGGGTTAACCCTTAATTGCGGGGGATCAGGGTGACTGGCGTTTGATAACCTTTATGGTTATGAGGAATGAAATAGTGGATGGCTGGCCTGCGATAAGCTTCTCCTATACATACACATAAAGATATAGATATATCATAATCATGATTAATCTAATTACTAGTAATGGATCCAACACTCCTTGAGAACTCTTTAGCTCTATTATTTCATACTATTTACACCGTGATTGTCTCTCTCTATTTACATTCATTAGATTGATATTGCTTTGTGTTGACTAACATATTGTACTAGGTATAGGTCCCCGTGTTTTGTTAGGGTTGTACCTGTAATTGTACATGTGTCTGCATATATATACATGAGCAGCCGGCCCAATTGGTGTTGTGTAATCTCCAATACCTTTCTACATGGTATCAGAGACCCTCTGGTCCCTGACCTAGCCGCCGCTCTCTCCCTAACCCTAGGCGTCACCCCCTCCTACCCCCGGGGCGCCGCCGGCCACTCTCCCTCGCTGCCGCCCTCTCCACTGCGTTGCCGCTCCTCTTCCCCCAACTCCAGCCGCCGCCCACCGCTTCCGCCTCCCACCACCACCACCGCTTCCGCCATGGCCGGTTTCTCCTCCTCCAGCCCCTCCGACCCCTTCAACTCCTCCCGCTCCAGTAGCAGCAACCCCTTCGCCGGCCCCTCCGTCGTCGTCATCCGCGACATCCCTATCGCCGAGCGCGTGCCGGTGACGCTCTCCACCACCGCTGCCAACTTCTTCCCGTGGAAGACGTACTTCGAGCTGCTCTTCCGCGAGTACGATCTCCTCGACCATGTCAACGGCACCGTAAACCTCCTAGCCATGCCGCACGACCCCGAGTGGCTCGCGATCGATGCCACCATCATCCGCTGGTTTTACCAGACCATCTCCAACGACATCTTCCGCACCATCGTCCGGGACGGCGACACCGCGCACACGGTTTGGGATAAAATCACCGGCCTCTTCACCGACAACAAGATCCAGCGGGACACCTTCCTCCAGCAGGAGTTCTTCGGCACCCACCAGAACGACCACTCTCTCGACGAGTACGTTCTCAAGCTGAAGAGCCTCTTCGACGAGCTTCGCGACTTGGAGTTTCCGATCGACGACAAGATCATGCTCTCCACCCTGTCGGCAGGTCTCGACGAGGATCTCAGCAACGCCGCCTCCAACCTCACGCTCCTCACCACGCCCTCCTTCGAGCAGGTCATTGCCTACCTGCGCCTCGAGGACCGCCGCCTCAAGCATCTCTGGGCTCGGGCGTCCCACATCTCCTTCGTCGTCGGCCTCTCACGCGGTGCCCCGGCACCCGCGCCTCGCGCCCCCGCTCCCGCCTCTGCGCCTCGCCCCATGGGTCCGCCTCCGGGCTTCTACACCCAGCCGCCCCCGCCCCTCCCCCTGACACCGGCGGCGGTGGCAACGGCGGTGGTCGCCGCGGGCGTCGTCACCATGGTGGTGGTGGCCACGGCGGTGGCAGCGGTGGCGCCAACGCCACCGACCCCGCGCCTCGTCCACCTCAGTACACCGCCCCTACTCCGCTCACGGGTCACAATCCGTGGACCGGGGTCGTTCATGACTACTCCATGCCTGTGTCGCGCGCTCCCTACCTGGGCATCATGGGGCCGCGTCCGGCCACCCACCAGGCCTTCTACACGACGCCCCAACCCGCAGCCACGCCGAGCTACGCCGCCGCCCCGGGCTACGGTGTCGCGGCCTAATCCGCCCCGGCCTACGCCGCCCCCCCGAGCTCGGTCGCATGGGACCTCGCGCTCCTGACCGCCCTCCAGAGCGCCCCCACCGCTGGGGCGTATGGTGGCGGTGGCGACTGGTTCATGGACACCGGCGCCTCCGCGCATATGGCCGCGCACCCCGGTAACCTCTCTTCTTCTACACCCGCCTCCACCTCCTCTCGCATCATCGTTGGCAACGGTCATGCTCTCCCCATTACTCACACCGGTTCCGTCTCTTTTCCTTCCACTTCCACTCCTCTCTCTCTAAATAACGTTCTTGTTTCTCCTTCCTTGATTAAAAATCTTGTTTCCGTTAAATCTTTCTGTCGTGATAATCCTATGACTGTGGAATTTGACGCCTTTGGTTTCTCTGTCAACGATGGTCATACTCGAATGCTCCTCCACCAATGTGACATCCTCGGCGATCTGTACCCTGTTGATTCGGCCTCCACCACCTCCAGCAGCCCAGTCGCCCTTTCCGCCGGGGTCGATCTCTGGCACGCTCGCCTCGGCCATCCTAGCTTCACCGCTCTGCGTCAAATAATGCAAGGCTTTTCCTTTACTTGCAATAAAACGGATGCCCACTCTTGTGAAGCATGTCGTCTAGGCAAACATGTTCGCCTCCCGTTTAGTTCCTTCTCCACAGTCGCGTCTTTTCCGTTTCAACTTATTCATAGTGATGTTTGGACCTCGCCTGTCCCAGGTAATTCTGGTTATAATTATTATCTAGTGATTTTGGATGATCACTCGCATTTTGTATGGACTTTTCCTCTTCGTTGTAAATCCGACGTTGCCGCCACCCTCACCGTGTTTTTTGCCTTTGTTTCCACTCAATTCGGTCGCCCCATTCACGCCTTACAAAAAGACAACGGCAAAGAGTTCGGCAACATCACTATTCGCTCACTTCTCGCCGCCCATGGCGCCATCTTCCGCCTCACGTGTCCCTACACTTCTCCATAGAACGGTCGTGCTGAACGGATGCTTCGTACTCTCAACGACTGTGTCTGCACCCTTCTGTTCCACGCACACATGCCCCCACGGTTCTGGCCGGATGCTCTTGCCATGGCGACTCTCCTCGTCAACATCCGCCCATGTCGTGTGCGTTGGTCTTACACGCCGCATCACCTACTCTACAGTGCGTCGCCCGCCTATGATGACCTTCGCATCTTCGGCTGCAAGTGTTACCCTAACACTGCTGCCACTGCCGCACACAAGCTTGCGCCCCGCTCTCCCCCTTGTGTGTTTCTCGGCTACCCCGCCAACACCAAGGGCTACCGCTGCTACGACCCGGTCTCACATCGCGTCCTCATCTCTCGACACGTGTACTTTGACGAGTCAGTTTTTCCGTTTCAGCAGGGACTCTTGGCGACGCCTCCGATGATGCCCCCGGCGCCCGCCGGCCCCCTTGTGGCCGGACCCACGCGCCGAAGACTGACCACGGCGCCCCCTCTGCGCCGGCCCCGCCTGGTACCCCGTCGCCCCCGTCGCCCGTGGCGCCCCCGTCGTCCGCGGCGCCTGTGGCATCCCGCAAAACCACTACTAGAAAATCGCGTTGTTTTTGTGCATTGCATCATCATGACATCATCATACATCTATCTGTCTAAAACTATTTTGCTAAAAGCCCTATTTTGTTTTCTATATTAATTCCTCCCTATTACTTTAAATCAAAACACCGGTGCTTCCGGATATCTCAGTTTGTCTAAAAACAATTTACAAAAGGCTTTTAAAATAAATTATAAAACCCTACCTACCCAGAATCTACCCTACCCCTTTTCTACCAAAAACTCTACCCACCCTTATCCTACCCAGCCTTCCACCTCACCCCAGCCAATCCCCTTCCTCCACATCACTTGGCCCAATCCCCCACCACTCACATCGCGCCACCTCACTCCCTCACCCCTCCCAGCCGCCAGCCTCCACTCCACACCGATCCACCCACCCGCCGCCACCACTCTGGCGCATAGCACGCTAGCGTGCCCCTGATCCCGCACGCACGCTCCCTCCCCCCCTGGTCAAAGCCCGCGGGTCCCACCTGGCGCGCCCCACACCCCTCCCCCGACCGCCTCGTGCTCCACCCCGCGGAACCCACCCCGGCCCCACCATCCTCCTTCTCCTCTCTCCCATGACCCATCTTCCTCCTTCACGCACTGGGAGCCACCGGCAGCCTCCCTGCGTCTGCCCCGAACGCCGCCTCAACCCCTCACCGCCGTCTCCCTCCCCGCCAGCACCACCTCCCGTGCTCGCCCAGCAGTCCCTCTGAGCCTCATGGCGCGTCCTCGCGTTCTTCCCATGCGCAGGCGAGCGCCCTCCTCCCTGCGGCCATGGCGCCTGCCTTCATCTTCCCTTCGCCCGCCGTGCTGAGATCCTCCACGGCCTCTGCGCCGCCCTCGTCGCCCGGAGATCCTCCCCGATGCCTCCTGCGAGCACCGCTCCACCATGGCGTCGCCCCTGCAGCGTCCGTCCGCCGCCTGGCCTCTGCCTCCCCTCTCTCGCAGGCTCCTTTTCTCTAGGGTCGGCTGCACGTGTCGCGCCTCCTGCCCAAGTGATCCGCCGCCTCGGCCCATCTTCTACGCCGCCCGTCGACGCGTCAGTCGACCCGCCGAGCGCCACCACCGCCGCCTAGCTCCTCGCCGCGTCACCGAGCCAGCACCGCCTGCACGAGCCCCACCACCGGGATGCCTCGTCCTTCCCACGTCGCGCACACCATCCTGGATCCCGCTGCTGCCGGTCTCATTGTTGTCACCGCCCTCTGGCTTGGCTGCCCCGACCTCCCTCGGGCATGACCCCCTGCTATGGATTCCCCTTACCGCCATGTCCACCACCACCCCTGGTGTGTCGCTGCCCTGCGACCCCACCCCTTGCCGTGTTTGCCAGCTCGCCTCTGCCTCGAGTGGCGCCACCCTGGAGCCGTGCCTTGCTTCTTCGACGCCGAGCCTATAGGGTGTTCGATCAGTGTCCGCACGGAGCATGCCCCTTGGATCCGCAAGCACTTTGGTCCAACGTCAACAAGACGGTAGAACGCGACTAGGACTATGGAGTCAGTCGGTTCGGCAAGACCTTCCTCATGGGACCCGAAGATGCCCAGCACACCAAGATCCCCGATCAAAGATCGTCGAGAACCTCGGGTGCGCCAACATGGGAAAAACCGAAGACCCATCCCGGCGAACCCGGAGCCGCGTCAAGTTCTCCTTTCCGGTGTTCGAAGGCCGAACCCGTTCTCGTCGAACCCCGAGATCGCCAAACCTCCATGTGTGACCCTTATCCGAGAACCCTATTTTACAAATTGTCAACTATATAAATTGTTGCATATTTAATTGTTCATGCATGCATACATTGTGTGGTTTGGGGGCCTTATGCCGATTCACCATATAATTAAATATGGGGCCCATATGCGGACAATCTAGTCTTATATTGGCCTTATTTAAATTTGTGTAGCGAACCGGTAACTTATCTTGCCCTTTTATTACAACATTTAATTTGCGGGGTAGATAAATAACTTGAACCGTTTAATTAATTGTCGGGACCCCAGTTCCACTTAATATTGCCTAATTGCATCGCATCTTTGCCATGTCATACATCATACATGCATCATGCCCGATCTTCTGCCGTAGTATTAAATAGTGTATCCGGTGTTTCTTCTAGTGCTTTGCTTCTTCACGGACTAGGCCGATGAGTTGATGCGAGTGTCGACCCGATCTTCAGATGAACCTTCGACAATGTTTTCAGGCGAGCATCCCTTCCCCTTCTACCTATTTTGCATTTATAGTCTTTATTTCCTCCTGTTGATCTATTGCTATCTGTGTTGCGATGCTCTAGTTTCGTACCCGTGATATCCCTTGCAGCCTTATATTGCCTTGGACACATCCTATTACCTGTTATTTGGTAGATAGTTGGACCTGCGCGTCGTAGTCGCTTGCTTAAGTGCTGTTGCGTGTCGTCAAGTACCACAGTTGTTAGAGTTTTGCCGCATGTTTAATGTTGGAGATGATCATGGCTTTAATTATCGTTTAATTCAATTATCGTTTAATAACTAAAATTGAAGTAGGTAAATGCAGAGGCATAGGTGGGAAATAGATGTTTTTTGGTTGTTAACCGTCCACTTGTGTCCCGTAGGACCCCGAGTACTTGATACATGTTCCTTGAATATTCGCGCTATCCACATCCGGGAGGATTATGGGACCCCCCTGAGCCAGAGCTTGATTCATTCTTATTTCTTGGGTCCACAAACTAGTTTGAGGTTTTATTTACTATCCTGTACTTATGCCATGCTTTACTGCTTTATTTACGATTGTGCGGGGAGCACCTGTACTATTTAGGTAAGCGGAGTGTTTTCGCGGTATCGACAAGCCCAGTCACATTTTCGGGTTCCCAGTCGTTTAGAGCCACTGACGCAAACCTTGAGTCCGTCTCGAAGTCAGCTAACTTCGTTGCGGGTGTACTCAATGGGGTGGCCCCCTGAAATATTTTTGAATCATGTGATTGCTTTGTCGTGAAAGCCTCGTTGGGTTTTGATTTGGTTTTTCCGAGGTTGATCGAGTGTGTGTTGCTATTTGTGCACCCCTGCAGGGTAAAACTTTCTGAAAGCCGTGTCCGCGGTTATGGACGACTTGGAGCACAGTATCTCGATCATAGACAACTATAACTAAATTAGTGCTATAAATTTGACTTTATAATGACTAGTAATCAGCTTCACTATAATGGAATGGCTAAATAAAACTGTCAACAATTGCTTGTTTGGGTTGTCGCTTGCTACCATTGTACCTAACTAGTAAATATTGCAACTACAACGGAATGGCTAAATAAAAGTACCAACAACTTCTGGGTTTTGGGTTATCTCATGCTAATTGTATCTGACTAGTAAGTGTTGCAACTACAACGGAATGGCTAACTAAAAGTGCCCACTGCTTATTCTATCAGGATGATTATCTATACTTGACTAGTAATTGCTGCAACGATAACTGAATCAATAAAACTGCCAACTGTGTGAGTTCCTCGGTTGACTTCCTCGTTTGTGAAGGGAATATGCCGTGAGAGGCAATAATAAATTGTTTATTATGTGTATTCCAAGTATATGATAGATGTTTATTTTGCATGCTATAATTGTATTAATACGGAAACGTTAATACATGTGTGTTTAATAAACAAACAGAAAGTTCCTAGTTAAGCCTCTCTCATAAACTAGCTCGTTGATTAACAAGATGATCAAGGTTTCCTGATCATGGACATTGGATGTTGTTAATAACGGGATCACAACATTAGTGTAATGATGTGATGAACATTCATCCGAAGTATAGCATTACGATCAAAGTCATTGAGTTTATATTGCTATAACAACTTACGAAGTGATCCTAATCCTTAGACCATGAGATCATGTCAATCACTAACACCGGAAGAGTTTCTTGATAACATCAAACGTCACACCGTAACAGGTTGATTATAAAGATGGGTTCAGAACTAATAAAGTGTTATGTTGAGGCTCATGGATCAAGAGTGGAATTTGTTCATCCCAATGACGGATAGATATACTCTGGGCCCTCTCGGTGATATCACATTGATTAGCTTGCAAGCAAGTGATTTGATCACTAGAATGTTATATCACGGGAACGAGAAAAGAGTGCATGTCGGTTCCGAGATCAAACTAGGTATGGAGATACCGATGATCGGATCTCGGACATGTAATATATCGTGAGACAAAGGGATTAAGATACTAGCGTAAAAGGTTCCACGATCACAAGAAAGTCATCGTTGAATATGTGGGAGTCGATGGGTCTCCGGATCCCGCTTCGATTATTGATCGAGAGGGTCTCGATCATGTCCACATTATTCACGAACCGTAGGGTGACACACTTAAGAGACACCGACATCCAATTGGAGCAAAAGTTTCATGCCGACAGAATAAACAAGCGCAGGAATTTATTTCAATAGCTACAGAAACAGGTTTCCGGGTGAAATTGCATGAAGTGGTTATACATATGAAATAGAATTCTAGCAAGGGTTATTTGTGAATGTTTGTCATTAAAGTAATTGACAAAATTCTGAATAAAATAAAAGAGTTTTATTTAATGAGAGTTTGCATTAAATTTGGTGGAAATTTAATGGGATTTTTGAGTGGGATTTTGAGTGGACTTTTGAAGGGTCATTTTGTGAGTGGAGTGTCCACCCACATGATGAGGGGAGGGCAAGGGCAGCCCCATGTGCGGCCACCCTTGGGGTTCCCCCCTCCTATAAAAGGAGCCCCTCCTCTCACTTCTCCACACCTCCTCGTGAAGGATCTCTCTCCTCTAGAATTTATCCCCATGGTCTCGGACTAGCGAGATACATGTTCCCGGTGGCTTTCGGCAAGAAAGAGTTGTGCTTCCGCTGCATCGCTGGGCGAGGAGGCGGAGGTTGCTCGGTGCCTCGAACGTGTGTGCGAGCACGGATCTTGCTGATTTTGGCGCTAGGACTTCCTCTCGATCTTGAGATCGGCAAGAGATCGTCTACATCAACCACGAGTTTGGACTCGTTAAGCTTTGTCGGTCTTCAAGGGTATGTTCTCTACGGATATACATCCGCCGTTGTTTGTATCTAGTATAAATAGATCTTGGTATATAGTTCACATCGTAGGAAAATTTTTGTTTTCTATCTTGCGAACCCTTGATGGTATCGAGCCGGATCTATGCGTAGATACTTTACAGGTAGTACACATATGAGTATGTGGCGATGATGATCATGTTGTTGCTCCTTTCTTGTGATTTTGGATATTGGTGGCATAGTGGGATGCGGCCGGACAAACTTTACATGTCCTCGCACATGAGACCTGTTCCACGCTTGACATGCAACTAGTTTGCATAAGTGGCTAGCGGTGTCTGTCTCTCCTACTATAGTCAATATCTATTTTGCAGCGAGTTGTCAACAATTTGATTATCCTCGTTGTGGTTCATGTTCGTAGGTAAGAACGGTTCTATCTCGAAAGCCCTCAGCCACGTAAAACTTGCAATGGATAAATTAGAAGCGTCTAGTTTAGATTGTTGCTGGGCTAGTGTTATGATATGGTAGTGTTGTAAGTAGAAGTATGAGATGATACTCTTACAACACACATAGCGTGTAAAACCCATAGATTGTGGATTTACACATATAGGTATGATAGTGATCATACCACGATGCACATGATAGAGATCATCTGCGGGAACCATATAATTTCACTATTAAACATATGATGTTTGATTGCATCTTATATTGCTTGTTTAGCGCTTTGTTAAGCATAATAAGATGATCCCTCATTTTAAATATCAAGATAAGAATGTGTTCTCCCTTTAGTATGCACCGATTATGTTTTCGCTCCAAGACATCACGTGATGATCGGGTGTACTTGGATCCTCGACCATACTTCGGGTGTAAAACAGTTACACACGCAAAATACTAAGGTTCTAACTTGGCGAGCCTAGCATGTACAGACATGGCCTCGGAACACAGACCGAAAGGTTAAGCATGAGTCATATAGTTGATATGATGCCCATTTGATGCTCGCCTTTGAAGCTATACCGACTCACGTGATGATCGGACTTGGTGTAGTGGATTTGGTTCATGTAATCACCAAAAGGACACGAGGGATGTCGCTTTTGAGTGGGAGTTCATTCGTAATATAGATTAGTTGAACTCAATCTATCATACACTTAGTCTAAACTTTACAAATTACATTGTAGATGGCACCACCTTTTAATTTCAATGCGTTCATGGAGAAAGAGAAACTAGCAAACGGTAGCAACTTTCTTGAATGGGCCATGAATTTGAGGATTCTCCTCTCTTGCACAAAAGCAATATGTGCTAGAAGCGCCGTTAGGCCCCCACCTTTGACGATGCCTGACGAGGAGAAGAATGTCTATCGACTCGTCGGAGGACCACAACTTAGTTCATTGCGGCATATTGTATGGGCTAGAGCCGAACTTCAAAGCGTTTCAAACGGCAATGCTTTTGATACAATGGGTGAGTTGAAAATGATTTTCGACACACATCTTTGTGAGAGCTACAATGCTTGAGAAAAGTTCTTTAGCTGCATGATGGAAGAGAACAGCTCGTTAGTGAGCATGTACTCAAGATGTCGGGTTACGCCGATAAGCTTGTGTCCTTGGGAATAACGATTCCCATTGACTTAGGCATCCATCGATTTCTGCGGTCTCGCCACCTAGCTATAAGAGCTTCGTGATGAACTATAATATGCAAGGCATGAAGAAGTCTCCCGAGCTTACATCAATGCTTAAAGCTGAAGTGGAGATCAAAAGGAACATCAAGTGTTGATGATCAATAGGAACACTGGTTTCAAGAAAGACAAGAAGGAAAAGCGGAAGGAAGTAAGGCGGCAAGCTGTTGCGCCTGAAAAGAAACCCGAGTTGGACCTAAGTCGATACCGAGTGCTACTATTGTAAGGGATCGCCTTTGGGCATCGCCCCAAGTATCTGGCGCATAAGAAGGCCGCAAGGCAAACAAAGGTATATATGATATACATGTTATTGATGTGTACTTGACTAGTGCTCGCAGTAGCACGGGTATTTGATACGGTTCGGTTGCTAATATTTGTAACTTTCGAATCAGGTCGGAACAGTGACCGCTAGCAAGGGGTGAGGTCAAGATGCGTGTCGGCAATGGATCAAGCGTTGATGTGATCGCCGTCGAACGCTACCTCTCCACTTACGTCGGGATTAGTTATAAACTTAAATAACTGTTATTTGGTGCACCGCGAGCATGAACATTGTATCCGGATCATGTTTGATGCAAAGTGGTTTTTCATTCAAATCGAGAACAATGGTTGTTCCATTTATATGAATGAAATCTTTTATGGTCATGCACCAATGTTGAATGGTTTATTTCTTGGATCTCGATGATAATGTTACACATATTCATAATATTGATGCTAAAAGGATTAAACTTAGTGATGATATATCCGCATATATGTGGCACTGCCGTCTAGGTCATATTGGCATTAAACGCATGAAGAAGCTCCATTCGGATGGACTTTTAGAATCACTTGATTATGAATCATTTGATACATGTGAGCCATGCCTTATGGGCAAGATGACTAGAACGCCGTTTTCCGGTTCAATGGAGCAGGCTGATTTATTGGAAATCATACATTCGATGTATGTGGTCCAATGAGTGTGTCGGCGCGAGGTGGATATCGTTATTTTGTTACTTTCACGGATGATTTGAGTAGATACGGTTATATCTACTTGATGAAACACAAGTCTGAAACCTTTGAAAAGTTCAAGGAATTTCAGAATGAAGTGGAAAATCATCGTAATAGAAAGATCAAATTTCTGATGCGACCGTGGAGGTGAGTATCTAAGTTACGAGTTTAGCACTCACATGAAAGAGTGTGGAATTGTTTCACAACTCACACTGCGGAACACCACAAATGAAATGGTGTGTCGAAACGTCGTGTCGTACTTTATTAGATATGGTTCGATCTATGATGTCTCCGACGGACTTGCCGTTGTCATTTTGGGGTTATGCACTAGAAACTGCATTCACTTTAAATCGGGCACCATCTAAATCCGTTGAAACGACACCGTATGAATTGTGGTTTGAAACAAACCTAAGCTGTCATTTCTTAAAGTTTGGGGTTGCGATGTTTATGTGAAGAAACTTCAACGGATAAACTCGAACCCAAAGCGGAAAAATGCGTCTTCATAGGATACCCTAAAGAAACTATTGGGTATTCCTTCTATCACAGATCCGAGGGCAAGGTTTTTGTTGCCAGAATGGATCCTTTCTAGAGAAAGAGTTTCTCGAAAGGTGTGAGTAGTCGGAAGGTAGAACTCGAAGAGGTTATGGAACCTTCTCTTCAAAGTATGGCGAGTAGCGCTTACCGGAAGTCGTTCCGGAGTTGGCTCCACTGTTGAAGAAGGAACTAATGATAATGATCATGAAACTCGAAGAGAGTACTACCGAACCTCGCGGTCAAACAGACGCTGCAGCTCCGAGTCAGACGGAAATCTGTCATAAATTTCATGGTTGATGAAAATAATGACCTGCGGCGTATGAAGAAGCGATGATGAGCCCGGATTCCAACAAATGGTTAGAAGCCATGAAATCCGAGATGGAATCCATGTATGAAAATCAAGTTTGGAACTTGGTGGAATTACCTCACGACCGAAAGGCCGTGGAGAACAAATGGATTTTCAAAAGGAAAAATCTTGATGGTAATGTGACCATCTATAAAGCTCGACTTGTCGCAAAGGGTTTCGACAAATTCAAGGAGTTGACGATGAGACTTTCTCTCCGTAGCGATGCTAAAGTCGATTAGGATTATGTTAGCAATTCTGCATATTTCGATTATGAAATATGGCGGATGGATGTCAAAACCGCGTTTCTCAATGGTAATATTGAAGAAGAGTTGTATATGATACAACCAAAGGGTTTGTCGATCCTAAGGATGCTAACAAGGTGTGCAAGCTTCGATCCATCTATGGATTGAAGCAAGCATCACAGTTGGAATCTCCGCTTTGATGAGGTGATCAAAGAGTTTGGATTTGTCCAAACTTATGGAGAAGCTTGTATTTACAAGAAAGTGAGTGGGAGCAATGTGGCATTTCGATACTATATGTGGATGACATATTATTGATCGGAAATGATATAGAACTTTAAACAGTGTTAAAAGTTATCTAAGCAAAGAATTTTCAATGAAGGACCTAGGTGAAGCATCTTACATATTAGGCATAAAGATCTATAGAGATAGATCTAGGCGCCTAATAGGGCTATCATAAAGTACATACCTTGATAAGATTTTAAAGAAGTTTAAAATGGACGGAAGTAAGAAGGGTTCTTACCTATGTTGCAAGGCAAGACATTGAGTAAGACTCAAAGTCCGGCTCAAGGAAAAAGAGATAATGGACAAAGTCCCCTATGCTTGACCATAGGCTCTATAATGTACGCCATGCTATGTACAAGACCGGATGTGGCACACGCTATTAGTTTGACTAGTAGGTACCAATCGGATCGTGTTGAACACTGGATAGCGGTCAAGAATATCCTTAAGTACTTGAGAAGAACTAAGGATATGTTTCTTGTATCTGGAGGTGAAGAAGAGCTCGTCGCTAAGTGTTATGTCGACTAGCTTTGACACCGATCCGGATGACTCTAAGTCTCAATCGGATCGTATTTCTCATGAATGGCGGAGCGGTTAGTTGGAGGAGCTCCAAACAACCTGTGGTAGCGGGATCAACAACGGAGGCCGAATATGTTGTCGCTTGAGCGGCTCGAAGCGCTTTGGATGAAGGAGTTCATATCCGAACTAGGAGTTGTGGCAAGCGTTGGACCCAATGGTGATCTATTGTGACAACAATGGTGCCATTGCCAATGCCAAAGAGCCAAGGTCTCACAAGCATTCCAAGCATATTAAGCGCGGTTTCACTCCATCCATGAGCATGTCAAGGATGGAGATATAAAGATTTGTAAAGTACATACGGATCTCAATGTAGGATCCGTTGACTAAAACTCTCCCTAGAGCAAAACATGATCAACACGAACTCAATGGGTGTTAGATATATCACTATGTAACTAGATTATTGTCTCTAGTGCAAGTGGGAGACAGAAGGGAATATGCTACGAGAGGCAATAATAAATTGTTTATTATGTGTATTCCAAGTATATGATAGATGTTTATTTTGCATGCTATAATTGTATTAATACGGAAGCGTTAATACATGTGTGTTTAATAAACAAGCAGAAAGTTCCTAGTTAAGCCTCTCTCATAAACTAGCTCGTTGATTAACAAGATGATCAAGGTTTCTGATCATGGACATTGGATGTTGTTAATAACGGGATCACAACATTAGTGTAATGATGTGATGAACATTCATCCGAAAGTATAGCATTACGATCAAAGTCATTGAGTTTATATTGCTATAACAACTTACGAAGTGATCCTAATCCTTAGACCATGAGATCATGTCAATCACTAACACCGGAAGAGTTTCTTGATAACATCAAACGTCACACCGTAATGGGTGATTATAAAGATGGGTTCAGAACTAATAAAGTGTTATGTTGAGGCTCATGGATCAAGAGTGGAATTTGTTCATCCCGATGACGGATAGATATACTCGGGCCCTCTTGGTGATATCACATTGATTAGCTTGCAAGCAAGTGATTTGATCACTAGAATGTTATATCACGGAACGAGAAAAGAGTGCATGTCGATACGAGATCAAACTAGGTATGGAGATACCGATGATCGAATCTCGGACATGTAATATATCGTGAGACAAAGGGATTAAGATACTAGCGTAAAGGTTCCGACGATCACAAGAAAGTCATCGTTGAATATGTGGGAGTCGATGGGTCTCCGGATCCCGCTTCGATTATTGATCCGAGAGGGTCTCGATCATGTCCACATTATTCACGAACCGTAGGGTGACACACTTAAGAGACCGACATCCAATTGGAGCAAAAGTTTCATGCCGAAAGAATAAACAAGCGCGAATTTATTTCACTAGATACCAAAAGCAGTTTTCGGTGAAATTGCATGAAGTGGTTATGCATGTGAAATAGAATTCTAGCAAGGGTTATTTGTGAATGTTTGTCATTAAAGTAATTGACAAAATTCTGAATAAAATAAAAGAGTTTTATTTAATGAGAGTTTGCATTAAATTTGGTGGAAATTTAATGGGATTTTTGAGTGGGATTTTGAGTGGACTTTTGAAGGGTCATTTTGTGAGTGGAGTGTCCACCCACATGATGAGGGAGGGCAGGGGCAGCCCCATGCGCAAGCCACCCCTTGGGGTTCCCCCTCCTCCTATAAAAGGAGCCCTCCTCTCACTTCTCACTCACACCTCCTCGTGAAGGATCTCTCTCCCCTCTAGAATTTATCCCCATGGTCTCGGACTAGCGAGATACATGTTCCCGGTGGCTTTTCGGCAAGAAAGAGTTGTGCTTGCTGCATCTGGAGCGAGGAGGCGGAGGTTGCTCGGTGCCTCGAACGTGTGCGAGCACGGATGCTGGCTGATTTGCGGCGCTAGGACTTCCTCTCGATCTTGAGATCGGCAAGAGATCGTCTACATCAACCACGAGTTTGGACTCGTTAAGCTTTGTCGGTCTTCAAGGGTATGTTCTCTACGGATATACATCCGCCCGTTGTTTGTATCTAGTATAAATAGATCTTGGTATATAGTTCACATCGTAGGAAAATTTTTGTTTTCTATGCTGCGAACCCTTCAGTTTGGTCTCGAGGGGGAAACACCAGGATGGGTTTGTCTGATGGTAGCACCAGGTTGGTTCCGAATAGGTCTTTCTTATCCCTCTCTGATAGCCGACATTTATATCGAGTCTCTATAGGTTGTTTAGTGCATGCTGCGCTGCCGCTGCAGTCCACCATACCTGTGTAGGCGAGGACCGCCGAATTCTAGTCTCGCCGTGTACTGGCCTCAGTACTGACCGCTCTCTCTTTTTCCTTTGCCCTTTGTCGGCACCCCTTTTGTTTAAGCAGGTTTTGAGATCGACGTCGTTAGCAGGGTTACCCTTCCGGCTTGGCCAAGGGTTATGGACGCCATTGGTTATTCTTCGAGGCTCTTAGCCCCATTTGCATCTTGTCCGTAGTCGGATCTTGTATCATTTTCAAGGTGATTTGGATCTTTGTTACGTATATCGTATTCTTGACTCATGGAGTCGTGTTGTATATATATCTGTTCTGTGGGTCCCATCGAGGACTGTTGTGTAATGTTATTACTTCGTTTTCCACCCGCATGCAAGTGCCTGGTGGGCACCTTTGAATCGTTTCTATGCGAGTTTGGCGGAAAGCGCTGAAACTTGCATAGGGCCGATTCTGAGGGTGTTACAGAGTGGTATCAGAGCTCAGCAGTTGCGATACCCCACAAGTCCAGCCTGTAGGATAACCTAGCTAACGGCCGAAGTAGAGTGTCAAAACTATTTTTGAAAAATCGGTTGGATAGTTCTGATTAGGTCTGATTTTACTCCTTACCCCTCTACTGCTCTCCTCTCACCTCCGCGTGTTTTGAATCTGCTCTCTTCTCTTTCTTCGAGTCCAGGATTTCTCGTGGTTGGGTTCCATCGTACCTTCAGGGTTTCGCTTCCTCCTTTGGTAACGGTGTTGCTACATCTGGTCTTCATGCTATCCGGGAAATCCTTCGTCTGGTGGACTTCTCTTTGTTCCTTCTCGTGCCTTCCGGTGTTTTCTGACGCGACGACAACATCTACGCCAGATCCGATGCAGAGTCTGCATCACTCCTTTGTTCCGAACCTCGCTTGTCGAGATCTTCCGTCTAAATCCCGAGAGTTGGTTGCATAAGTCTTCTATTCATGTACAGATTAATGCTTTGAGTGCGGGATGGAGTTGCGACCATACCACTACTCATACCATTCGCTTTTGTACATTGAATGGTGGATCGATGCAATTCTTACTCCTTCCATGAAAGTTAGAGGTGGCTTTACCCTTTTTAGACCTTACCTTCATCTTTGTTTCTCCGGAGTGTTCTCTCGACGAATGGGGAACAATCCTTGTTGGTGGTGTCGCCATTTTCAAGCTGAGAAAGAACCCTTGTTAGGGGTGTCGCGAGGATCTACACGAAGTGCGAAGGATCAGATCGTCGGCCTTCTTCCCTGTACCATGAGGCGGATCTCGAGGGCGAGATCCATTGTTAGTGGTGTCGAATTGTGGCATCCCGCAAAACCACTACTAGAAAATCGCGTTGTTTTTGTGCATTGCATCATCATGACATCATCATACATCTATCTGTCTAAAACTATTTTGCTAAAAGCCCTATTTTGTTTTCTATATTAATTCCTCCCTATTACTTTAAATCAAAACACCGGTGCTTCCGGATATCTCAGTTTGTCTAAAAACAATTTACAAAAGGCTTTTAAAATAAATTATAAAACCCTACCTACCCCAGAATCTACCCTACCCCTTTTCTACCAAAAACTCTACCCACCCTTATCCTACCCAGCCTTCCACCTCACCCCAGCCAATCCCCTTCCTCCACATCACTTGGCCCAATCCCCCACCACTCACATCGCGCCACCTCACTCCCTCACCCCTCCCAGCCACCAGCCTCCACTCCACAACGATCCACCCACCCGCCGCCACCACTCTGGCGCCTAGCACGCTAGCGTGCCCCTGATCCCGCACGCACGCTCCCCCCCCCCCTGGTCAAAGCCCTGGTCCCACAGGCGCCCACCCCTCCCCCGACCGCCTCGTGCTCCACCCCGCGGAACCCACCCCGGCCCCACCATCCTCCTTCTCCTCTCTCCCCGCGACCCATCTTCCTCCCTCCACGCACCAGGGAGCCGCCGCCGGCAGGCCTCCCTGCTGCGTCTGCCCCGACGCCCTCAACCGCCTCACCGGCCCGTCCTCTCCCCTCCCGCGCCAGGCACCACCTCCCCGTGCTCGCCCCCGAGCAGTCCCTCGCCGGAGCCGGCCTCCGCGCGCGTCCTCGCGTTCTTTCCCATGCGCAGGCGAGCGCCCTCCTCCCTGCGGCCATGGCGCCTGCCGTCATCTTCCCCTTCGGCCCGCCGTTGCCAGGCTCCTCCCTGGCCTCTGCTCGCCTCGCCCCTCGTCGCCCGGAGCTCCTCCCCGATGCCTCCTGCGAGCACCGCTCCACCATGGCGTCGCCCCTGCAGCGTCCGTCCGCCGCCTGGCCTCTGCCTCCCCTCTCTCGCAGGCTCCTTTTCTCCAGGGTCGGCTGCACGTGCCGCGCCTCCCGCCCAAGTGATCCGCCGCCTCGGCCCATCTTCTACGCCGGCCACCGCCCCGTCGACCGCGTCAGGTCGACCCCGCTCGAGCCCGCCACCCTGCCGCCCTAGCTCCTCGCCGCGTCACCGAGCCAGCACCGCCTGCACGAGCCCCACCACCGGGATGCCTCGTCCTTCCCACGTCGCGCACACCATCCTGGAGCCCGCTGCTGCCGGTCTCATTGTTGTCACCGCCCTCTGGCTTGGCTTCCCCGACCTCCCTCGGGCATGACCCCCTGCTATGGATTCCCCTTACCGCCATGTCCACCACCACCCCTGGTGTGTCGCTGCCCTGCGACCCCACCCCTTGCCGCGTTTGCCAGCTCGCCTCTGCCTCGAGTGGCGCCGCCCTGGAGCCGTGCCTTGCTTCTTCGACGTCGAGCCTATAGGGTGTTCGATCAGTGTTCGCACGGAGCATGCCCCTTGGATACGCAAGCACTTTGGTCCAACGTCAACAAGACGGTAGAACGCGACTAGGACTATGGAGTCAGTCGGTTCGGCAAGACCTTCCTCATGGGACCCGAAGATGCCCAGCACACCAAGATCCCCGATCAAAGATCGCCGAGAACCTCGGGTGCGCCAACATGGGAAAAACCGAAGACCGATCCCGGCGAACCCGGAGCCGCGTCAAGTTCTCCTTTCCGGTGTCCGAAGGCCGAACCCGTTCTCGTCGAACCCCGAGATCGCCAAACCTCCATGTGTGACCCTTATCCGAGAACCCTATTTTACAAATTATCAACTATATAAATTGTTGCATATTTAATTGTTCATGCATGCATACATTGTGTGGTTTGGGGGCCTTATGCCGATTCACCATATAATTAAATATGGGCCCATATGCGGACAATCTAGTCTTATATTGGCCTCATTTAAATTTGTGTAGCGAACCGGTAACTTATCTTGCCCTGTTATTACAACATTTAATTTGCGGGGTAGATAAATAACTTGAACCGTTTAATTAATTGTCGGGACCCCGGTTCCACTTAATATTGCCTAATTGCATCGCATCTTTGCCATGTCATACATCATACATGCATCATGCCCGATCTTCTGCCGTAGTATTAAATAGTGCATCCGGTGTTTCTTCTAGTGCTTTGCTTCTTCACGGACTAGGCCGATGAGTTGATGCGAGTGTCGACCCGATCTTCGGATGAACCTTCGACAATGTTTTCAAAGTAGCATCCTTCCCTTCTACCTATTTTGCATTTATAGTCTTTATTTCCTCCTGTTGATCTATTGCTATCTCGTTATGATGCTCTAGTTTTCGTACCCGTGATATCCCTTGCAGCCTTATATTGCCTTGGACACATCCTATTACCTGTTGTTTGGTAGATAGTTGGACCTGCGCGTCGTAGTCGCTTGCTCAAGTGCTGTTGCGTGTCGTCAAGTACCATAGTTGTTGGAGTTTTGCCGCATGTTTAATGTTGGAGATGATCATGGCTTTAATTATCGTTTAATTCAATTATCGTTTAATAACTAAAATTGAAGTAGGTAAATGCAGAGGCACAGGTGGGCAATAGATGTTTTTTGGTTGTTAACCGTCCACTTATGTCCCGTAGGACCCCGAGTACTTGATACATGTTCCTTGAATATTCGCGCTATCCACACCCGGGAGGATTATGGGATCCCCCTGAGCCAGAGCTTGATTCATTCTTATTTCTTGGGGCCACAAACTAGTTTGAGGTTTTATTTACTATCCTGTACTTATGCCATGCTTTACTGCTTTATTTACGATTGTGCAAGGAGCACCTATACTGTTTAGGTAAGCGGAGTGTTTTCGCGGTATCAACAAGCCCAGTCATATTTTCGGGTTCCCGATACCATCGACGCAAACCTTGAGTCCGTCTCAAGTCACTAACTTTGCTATGGTGTACTCAATGAGGTGGCCCCAAATATTTCTGAATCTGTGATTGCTTTGTCGTGAAAGCCTCGTTGGGTTTTGATTTGGTTTTTCCGAGGTTTATCGAGTGTGTGTTATTTGTGCACCTCGCAGGTAAAACTTTCAAAGCCGTGTCCATGTTATGGACGACTTGGAGCACAGTATCTCGATCATAGACAACTATAACTAAAGTAGTGCTATAAATTTGACTTTATAATGACTAGTAATCAGCTTCACTATAATAGAATGGCTAAATAAAACTGCCAACAATTGCTTGTTTGGGTTGTCGCTTGCTACCATTGTACCTGACTAGTAAGTATTGCAACTACAACGGAATGGCTAAATAAAAGTACCAACAACTGCTGGGTTTTGGGTTATCTCATGCTAATTGTATCTGACTAGTAAGTGTTGCAACTACAACGAAATGGCTAACTAAAAGTTCCCACTGCTTATTCTATCAGGATGATTATCTATACTTGACTAGTAATTGCTGCAACGATAACTGAATCAATAAAACTGCCAACTGTGTGAGTTCCTCGGTTGACTTCCTCGTTTGGTCTCGAGGGGGAAACACCAGGATGGGTTTGTCTGATGGTAGCACCAGGTTGGTTCCGAATAGGTCTTTCTTATCCCTCTCTGATAGCCGACATTTATATCGAGTCTCTATAGGTTGTTTAGTGCATGCTGCGCTGCCGCTGCAGTCCACCATACCTGTGTAGGCGAGGACCGCCGAATTCTAGTCTCGCCGTGTACTGGCCTCAGTACTGACCGCTCTCTCTTTTTCCTTTGCCCTTTGCCGGCACCCCTTTTGTTTAAGCAGGTTTTGAGATCGACGTCGTTAGCAGGGTTACCCTTCCGGCTTGGCCTGGGCAGGGTTATGGACGCCATTGGTTATTCTTCAGGGCTCTTAGCCCCATTTGCATCTTGTCCGTAGTCGGACGCTGTATCATTTTCAAGGTGATTTGGATCTTTGTTCAGATATCGTATTCTTGACTCATGGAGTCGTGTTGTATATATATATCTGCTCGTGGGTCCCATCGAGGACTGTAATGTTATTACTTGCTTTCCACCCGCATGCAAGTGCTCGGTGGGCACCTTTGAATCGCTTTATGCGGGTTTGGCGGGAAGCGCTGAATCTTGCATAGGGCCGATTCTCGAGGGTGTTACAGCCGCCCGTCGCCGCCTCTGCGACGCCCAGCCGACCAGCCCGACCGCTTCGTCGCCGCTTCGCTTCATCGGCCGCCTCCGCCGCCCGTCGCTGCGGCTCCTGCGCGCATGATCACCAGAGCACGTGCGGGCGTCAGCGATCGTCTCACGCTACCCGCCGACCATTGCGCTCAGACGGCGTCCCGTCCGCCCGCTTTTCCGCCAGCGGGAATAAGAGCGCCGCATGACGGCGGGGTGCCGTCGTCCGCGAGGGGGAGGTGCCCTCCTCGCTGCTGAGTGCGCCGTCCACCTCCGCCCTCTCGCCGGTGCCCACCTTGGCTCGCGCCGCCTTGCGCGACCCGCACTGGCGCGCCGCCATGCAGGAGGAGTATGACGCGCTGCAGCGTAACCGGACCTGGGAGCTGGTTCCCCGGCCTCCTCGTTCCAACGTCATCATCGGCAAGTGGGTCTTCAAGCACAAGCTCGGCTCCGATGGTACTCTCGAGCGCTACAAGGCGCGCTGGGTCGTGCGCGGCTTTCGGCAACGCGCTGGTGTCGACTTCACAGATACGTTTTCCCCGGTTGTCAAACCGGGCACGATCCGCACGGTGCTGTACCTCGCCGCTTCTCGCGCGTGGCCGGTGCATCAGATGGACGTCTCCAACGCCTTCCTCCATGGCCACCTGTCGGAGCAGGTATACTGTCAGCAGCCCATTGGCTTCGTCGACGCCGAGCGCCCCGATGACGTGTGCTTGCTCTCTCGGTCCTTATATGGACTGAAGCAGGCGTCGTGCGCCTGGTACCAGCGCATCGCCGCGTTTCTGCATCAGCTCGGCTTCCGCTACACGCGTTCCGATGCGTCATTGTTCGTCTACCAGACCGGCAATGACATGACCTACTTGTTGCTGTACGTCGATGACATCATTTTGACGGCCTCCACCGCTGGTCTTCTTCGACAGCTCACCGACAGTCTTCGCGCTGAGTTCGCGTTGAAGGACCTCGTCCCGCTCCACTACTTCCTCGACATCGAGGTTGTCCGGCGTGCGGACGGGTTCTTCCTTTATCAGCAGAAGTATGCCCGCGAGCTTCTCGAGCGTGCAGGGATGCTTAACTGCAATCCAACGCCTACTCCTGTCGACACAAAGGCCAAGCTTTCGTCCAGTGATGGGTCGCTGGCCTCCAACGCGCCGTTCTACCGCTCCATCGTAGGCGCCCTCCAGTACTTGACGTTGACACGTCCGGAGCTCCAAAGACGCAGCAGTGTGCTTGCATATGCATGCTCTCGATGCCCATTGGGCCGCGGTGAAGCGGATTCTCCGCTACATCTGTGGCACCATGGGCTACGGCCTGTCGCTGCATGCTTCGCCCTCGACGTCGACCGACCTCGTCGCCTACTCGGACGCGGACTGGGCGGGCTGCCCGGACACGCGGCGCTCCACCAGCGGTTACTGTGTCTACCTCGGCTCGTCGCTCGTCTCTTGGTCCTTCAAGAGGCAGCCCACCGTGTCTCGCTCCAGTGCTGAGGCCGAGTACCGCGCCGTGGCTAACGCTGTGGCCGAGTGCACGTGGCTTCGCCAGCTTCTCTCCGAGCTCTCTTGTCCCGTTGACAAGGCTACGGTGGTCTTCTGCGACAACGTGTCGGCTGTCTACCTCTCAGCCAACCCCGTTCATCATCGGCGCACCAAGCACATCGAGTTGGACTTCACGTACCGACATCTCAGCAGTTTGCCGATATCATGACGAATGGATTGCCGTCCACGACTTTTCCTGAGTTTCGCTCCAGTCTATGTGTCGGTGCCGACCCTTCGACTGTGTGGGGAGGGAGAGGGGGTGTTGACTAACATATTGTACTGGGTATAGGTCCCCGTGTTTTGTCAGGGTTATACCTGTAATTGTACATGTGTCCGCATATATATACATGAGCAGCCGGCCCAATTGGTGCTATGCAATCTCCAATACCTTTCTACACTTTGTTCACACACAAACACTCTCAAACACATATAAATATGGGAGTAATTAATCTATACACACAAGTACCCTCTGGCTGCTCTCTCAAGGAAAAAAAAAGGAAAAAAAAGTAGTCCATGGTCTCACACTCTCACGTGTAATAAATATAGTTAAGAATGGAGTCGAATGGACTCTCACCCCCGTCATAAATTTTCGTCCTTCGCATCCTGACGCATTGAGCAAGCGGGAGCGACGCCACCGGCGATTCACGCCGGCGTAAGTTTCACCAGCATCTTCCGCCCTCCTTCTCTGTTCTTGGCCTCGACCACACGTCCTTCTACGCCTCCTGCTCCTGTTCCTGTCCAGTTCCCACCCACCACCTCGATCCTGCAGAAACCCTCTCCGGTATCCCTATCGGCGCCGGTGCTGCATAGGCGACCTCGATAGTACGTGCCGAACCCTCTCCGCCCTCCGGCTCGTTGCCGACGCTGCAGAGACGGCCTCTGGCATGTGAACCGACTGGGGTTTTTTTCCGAAGGGCGTAAGGCGATTCGACTGGGGTTTTTCTGTAAGGCGATTCGACTGGGGTTTCTGTGATGTCACCGATTTGATTTCGGATTAGTTCGATTCGATATTCCTCGTGGAGGAAATGGTCTGCGTTAGTGACGGCAGTCTCTCATCTGATCTGAATATTTTGGAACTGCTTGCTTGTTTGTATTTGCAGCTTCAGGGTTTTTGGTTGTTCGGATCGTGAGCATTGTATCTGCCGTCTGCCCGCTAGTTTCTGTTTCTGCTCTCTTTTTTTCGTTACAGATAGGGCGCATCCATGTTTGTTGTTTTAAAATCCAGAAGAGCACAGTAGTTCAAACAGAGTTTGTAGTGTGGGTTGATGTGTGGTGCTTGCTTTACTGTTCCCTCTTATACAGATTCATGTCGTGTAATTCTTTTTTCAATTCTTATCCTCTATTTAGGTTACACCACCGTACCAACTTCAACGAAGTTTCACCAAAACTCAAAGAGAAGGATAAGATCAACTGATCAAGGTATATATACTACTAGTTGATCTGTTTTTTCTTTCTCTTCGTTTGTGCATGAGAGTACCCAGCCAGTGACAAATTCTATTGGAACAAAATGATGAGATTATTTTCGTTTTAGAACACACATGTTTCTATGACCGAACATTACCTACAGTTTCACAGTCACATTCAGAGCTTACTGCACTATGTTTCAGTTTCTATTTCAATTCTTTTAATGTATGATTGTCAATTGTTTCCTGTTTCTATATTTTTTTCCTGATAAGAGAAAAGAAGGTTCAGTTTGTAGGCAGTCTGTTGAACCATTTTCTGAATGGTATTTTTGTAGGCTCTGTGATTACAAATTCCACACAGGCTCTCTTGCAGTATTAGCTACTTGTCGAAAGTGTGTTTAGGTTAACATGTGAGAATATGAGACTTGTTTGTTGTGATATTTTTCTATGAAGTGATGTGAGAATCAAGTTTTCATTTATTTTCTATCGGTTCTGTCGTTTTATTAGGGTCGTGAAAATTCCTAGTGTTTATTGTTCTCACTTTATCCAGCGTGGTTTTCATTAGCTTTCTATTAAGAGAACAGATGTAAACTTTACAAACTGGTAATACAATGATGCTCTCTGATTAATTTTCTGCCCACCCTGCACATCCATTTTAGTTTATTCGGTTGGTGTTGCAGCAATGTAACTTCTCAAAGTAAAGCTGCTAGTTGATATCATTTGAAATTGCTTTATATGGATCTAGACCTAGACATATCTGAAATGGGTTAGAATAAATAAATGAACAAATGGCTGCATGTTGATGCAGTACATCAATTAATGCAGAGGACATGTGTTTTACCTCTATACTTCCAAAGAATAATTTTGGTGTGGGTTAGAAGTATATGTCATCAAGTTTATAGGTTCAAACGCTGATATAACAGTAGCATTATCTAGAACCCATGTCTGTCCCTAGTGGCTGGGTCCATTGACGATGGAGCTCGTGCGTCATTCCCTTGAGGCGTTGCTGTTGGAGAACCTTTTTTGAAGTCTGGTGTTGCCAATGGCGGTGGTTGATGTTGATGCCTTCATGTGCTATGCTGCTCCTGATTGCTTGGGCTTGAACCTCGTTCGTGGCCTTTGTTTTTCTTCTTGTTTTTGTAGTTTTTGGCTGTGTGTATCCTCGATGTCTCGACTAGTCTCAACTAGCTTTTGAGATTGTGTTGTTGCAGAGGCCAGGTGTATTTGATATCAGCTTATATTAATAAATTACCCTTTATAAAAAAAATAGCAGTAGCATTATATAGAAACACAAGAAGTACTTGCAAGTTTTCCACGTATGAGCAAACTACTTTTGGGAAATCGTCTGGCTTTCTAACTGTAATTTGATTTGTAGTGTTGGGAGTTACCCACTTCATTTTTTGGGTAAATCCTGGGAGTTAAGGAGGTTGAACATGACATGGGGATTTTATTATAATATTGGGCAGGAGAGAGATGCTATACACGCTCTTAATGCCTTGCAAATATGAGAAGTGTCCAATTAAATCTTATAGGATTACTTGGGAATGAGAAGTCTGCATGCAATGGACACTAAAATAACGCTAAGAATGCAGCTCCCTTCTTAAATGACTTAATTTTGACCTTTTTGTGCCCTTTCAGTCTCTTGACAATTCTGATACACTGCAGTAACCATTAGCACCGCGGTGAGCTTCTTATGCCAAGTTGCTCTGTTTGTTTGCAATCTAGTCATGCATATTCTCTTCCTCTACACCTGTGCAGCAATATCTCTTCTTATTCTGTTGTTGATGTTTTTTTTCATTTTACATGACAATCGTAACAGGTTTGCAGGGCAGCATTCAGTTTTGTAGAGTTCACAATGCCTTCTTGCTATTCTAGACAAAGAAAATTCTGTCTGTACTCCCAAAATATTATAGGGGGTGGTTTTGAATCTCGAGTTATTTCGGGTATCATTACTTACGCAATGAATAATGCCACCTGACTTAATATATGATCCATTTTACAGGACGTACCAAAGATGAGCAATCCATGTGAATGCTGCGAAAGCAAGCTGAGGTTCATAAGACAGGTTAATGGAAACTTCATGCATAGCATGGTGAGCTACTTCTGTCTTTCCTTGTTCAGTGGGTTTCCTGAAATGTGTCGAGATTTTTCGCTGCCTTATTCTCTCTTTTTTTTTTCTCCCATTTCTGCTCACTACAGGTCATACCAGAGTGGTTTGTGAACTACTTTGGAGGAAAGATCCCTGGAACTGTCAAATTAGAAGCACCTAATGGTAACACATATGATGTCAGAGTCACTGAGAACATGAACAGAACAATCCTCAAGTCTGGATGGGCGGCATTTCTTGATGCCAATCAAATAGAAGAAAATTATTCCTTGATGTTTCGATACCTTGGAAATGCTCATTTTGAGGTTACAATTTTTTATTCCAACGGTAAGGAGAAAGCCTTGTTCTGTGCTCGAATGGAAACTGCCTCTGATGTGAAAACACCAAACAGTCGTTTTCGATAATTCGAGCAGTTCACTTGATGGCACTACTCGGTTATCATCAGCCGAAGGATCAGATTCAGATGGATGCCCAAATCAAGGCTCGTGCCATTATTGTGAATCAGCAAAGATGGCTGCATCATCTTATACTTCTGAGGAATTTTCAGGTTAAGTTGTGTTCTCAAATTAAATCAATTGCCCACTTACCCTTTGCTCTGTTACGTACTCTCGAGTCTTCCTTTTTTAATGCAGAAGACAATCCATCTGAAGGGGACGATCTTCAGATGCTCCCAAAGGATTTTGTCTTATCAGGCCGATGTGTTCTTACAGTAGCACAGAAAGCAAAAATGCATGCACCCGCCGCTGAAATTCAACCTAAAACCAAAGTACTTGTTGTGCAGATAAAGAAGACCAATGTAGAACCTTATACTGATCTGGTACGTTAATTTTAACACCCAATTTGTATGAACTTCTAATTGCCTGTAGCTGTAGGTAGGTACATTTTATAATTTTGGTATTTTTGGGAACTCCAGTCTTGCCGTTTGAACATGTGACAGATCTCTGAAAGATACTTTTACAACAGAACACATTCATAATTGAAACCGCAATAGCATTACCTTATTATAACAATCATGCCATGCGTGTTGAAAAACGCTTTAGCACTGTGAGTTGTGACAGTCTTATGTACTTTCTTTATTAGATAAAACAGGTTCACAGTACCATCATGTCCCTTTTCAGGTAATACGCAAGAGCTACGCACTCGTGTACTTTCCACGCGAAAGTCAAACTATTACACTACAGGTTCCTAGGAAGAGCGAGGATTGGCAGTGCAATTTGCGCGTCAGGCCTGATGGTGGGTGCAACCTACATTTGGGCAACTTCATCCGTGACAACAGTGTTTGAGTAGGAGATATCTGCATCTTTCAACCAATGACAAAGGTTAAGGCAGGAAGATTCACAGTAATGGTCCATCTGCTCCGCAGAGCGAGCATTGGTCATTCCCCTGGTGGAAGATCCGGTATTGTCCCAAACCACGGAAGGACAAGCGCAAAGATAGACTTGACAGCCAGTGTAAAGGAGGAAGCAGCTACTGATGGTATGGCACACACTGTATAAAAGAGATCATGGACGCTAAAGTTCATGTGTCATATTTCAGTGCATTTCCTTTGTGTCTGATTATTTGAGTACATGATCAGATGAAGAGATCTCATCACCGGGACCTGAAGACTATGGGTCCTCTGACAATCCCGAGGGATCTTTTGAGCCTCCCTTCATGCTGTCAGACAGAGTCTCTCTAACGCAGGCGCAGGAGATGAAAGTGCGGGAGAAAGTTGAAGCCATCAAGATCAAGTCAGTACTGCCAATTTACGTTGCGGTCATAAACGGTTCCAATGTCGGTTCCAATGTGCGTCGCGGCATGTCCTTCGTAAGTTCAAAAAATCTTAATTTCTCTATGTTATATAGCGGCCTATCAATTCCTCAACTCCATTATTGTGTCCTTGGGTACAATACACATTCACAAATTTTCCTATTATATCTGCATCTGTGTATATGCTCTTTTCCAAAAGAAAAAAAAATCTGCATCTGTGTAACTAACATCCTTCCTGTTTATTCATATAAAAAGTACTTTGGCATGCGGTACGTGTCAAGGAATCTTGAAAAGAAGTACGTTACTGGGCATCACGGAAAGAGGAATGTTATCAGTTTGGTACTTCAACGGGAGGGGAAGAGCAGGACATGGTCGACGGAGGTGCGACGCAGGAGTGATTGCACGATGATTTCGAAAGGATGGGCGTCTTTCGCCCGCGACAACAACCTGCGGAAAGATGATCTGTGCCTCTTCAAGCTGATGGAGAACGAGGAGCCCCTGAAGATGATGGTCTACATCATTCGTCGTGAGAAGTGTTAGCTTGAGGCATGGTTGGGATCTTGCTACTCTGATTATCTAAGAATCTGGAAGTGAAAAACTAGCAGATGGCTTATCTCCAATGTTGTCGGAGAGGATGAAACCTGTCAGTTTATCTATCTTCAGATATTATCTCAGTGGTTTATAAGTTCTGTCCGCACCTTGTTACTTAAGAGTACTTTGGATCGTCATGTTTGAGAACTTATATTAGTCCTATAGATGTGTTGCTGAGGTGTTCGTGTGAGCCGTCACAGGACTAGGGCCTATTTTTGTCTTAAAAGTATGGGCATTCTGTAAGGATTTCACGGCACTAATTCCATGATTTTTTTAATAAGAATTATGATCCTCAGAAACATCTTTGGAAGTTTTAAATTCCAAAGAGGTCAATATATGCATAAGTTTCAATAATCTGGGGCATGAACTAGAATTTATAGTGAACTGGGATGCCCTAGATATTCCAAGACACGACTTGTCATCTTTAGAGCAGGGCTTTTCAGAAGATGAGTTCAAATCAGCGGTTTTTGGCCTGCCAACTGGGAAAGTGCCCAATCCGGATGACAGTAATAAAAGATGATCTGTTGTTGGCTGTCAATCAGCTTCATCGATTAAGAGGGAAACGGTGGCACTTGCTGAATTCAGGCCTAAAGGCGATGATGCCTCCAAGCTGAAAGGCTTCAGGCCTGCTAGCCTTATGCACTCTGTAGCCAAGCTTGTGTGCAAGACGTTGGCAAACAGGCTAGCCCGTTGTCATCAATACATGATTCCCAGCAGCCAAAGTGTGTTGATCCTCTTCTTCTGACAGTGACAGTGAGTTGTGGAAACGATTGTGGAAACTTCCAGTTGTCCTGAATGTGCGTGTATTTTGATGGAGAATTATTCGAGGTATATTTACCAGATTATGGGACTCTTTCACGGCGGCATATAAAAGAAAACAACACCTGCAAACGGTGTAAAGCAGAATCTGAAACACTTGTGCATGCGTTGGTTGATGTAAACATGCAAAGTCATTGTATACTGCTCCTGGTACTGCCTAACCCTCCTATAACAACCAATGATACTGCTCCTGGTACTGCCTAACCCTCCTATAACAACCAATGATACTTCTCCTGGTACTGCCATATGATGGTATGTTCTCTACAAATATCATTGTATGATCTCTAGTAAATATTCTTTTTTTTGTTGCACTATTTTTTGCCAGTATTGTAATTTACTGTTACATGTTGTAAAAAACAGTGATAGGACTCTAGGTGATGGTGAATCTGGCCAGGAGAACAAGATCCGTGGTACAAATTGGATGAAGAATGCTTTGGCACCTATATTAGTTAATCATCTGTGTTGCTTCTGCGAAAGTCCTCACGAACAAGCCCCATGTGTTGGTTCAGGCAGTTAACTTTCCAGTTGTTACCTTACTCAAGTACACTACTATATTATGTTTCCTTACCCTTTGGAGTAGCTTTTATTCACTGACGTGGAACTGCTGTTTGGGCACCGGGACAGCGATGTTCTTACTGGAATATCAAGTTACTCCTGATAATAACAACTAATACAAATGTGTATTGCGATGAATGCCATTATCTGATAGGGCTGCATGTTGGCCCAGCCCTAAACGCCGAGTGCAGTCTGGCGTGTGACGACGACAAAGACTTCCGACGAGTCGCGTGTACGTACAAGAACAAGCCAACAATGATCAGCTAGCTAGCTAGACCAGCGATCGATAGATCAGCTAGCTCGGATCATTGTTCTCTCTCAACTCACGCGTGTCGTACGTAGAAAACAAATTGATAGCCACGGGCCGTATCGATCCCGCTTCTATTGCTTCTCCCGTGTCAGCTTACAAGGTAACGTACATGAGTATATATATCCGGCAAGCGACGCAGCGCAGCAATACGTATTGGTGATGGACTCAGCTAGCTACTCACACGAAACACATACGCACACGGACACCTTACCGGTGTCGATCGGGATTATTATTCCTAACAATCACCCCCATAAGCACGATGTGACGCTCTTCACAGCTTGAACGTCGATCCTTCCTCGCATCTCCGCGAACTTCACTCGTCCTAAAGATTTAGTTAAGATATCCGCAAGCTGATCATTGGTGCAAACATAGTTGACTTTAATCTTGCATTCTTCTATGCACTGCCGTATGTAGTGATATTTCGTATCAATGTGCTTACTCCTATCATGTGCACCGGATTCTTGCATAAAGAAATTGCAGATTTGTTGTTAATATTGAACACCAATTGTTCCGCCTCCTGATTGGTGAGATCACCAAGTAGACTCCTTAGCCACACACCTTGACACGCCGCGGTTGCAGCCGCAATATACTCAGCTTCACATGATGATTGTGCCACCACTTTTTGTTTTTGTGATAGCCAACTTACTATGCTTCTTCCCAAAAAATATGCCATGCCCGAGGTACTCTTACGGTCGTCAATATCTCCTGCCATGTCGCTATCACTGTAGCCAAATAGCTTCACCTCCTCCTTCTCTTTCGAGTAGACAATACCAAAGTTTGTAGTACCTTTGATATACCTGAGTATATGCTTCACGGCTGTCCAATGCTCCATTGTGGGTTCTTCCATGAAGCGACTCACATAGCCAACGAAATAGGACAAGTTCGGTCTTGTGTTGATGAGATACCTCAAACTTCCGACCACACTCATATACTCTGTTGCATCAACCGCAGGTGCTTCACTCCTTTTGCTCAGTTTAAGACGAGGTTCCATCGGAACATGAGTTGGATTGCATTCTTCCATGCCACACCTCTCGAGTATCTTCTTTGCATATGCCTCTTGGCATAGCGTGATCTCACCCAGCTTTTGATGTACCTCGATCCCAAGGTAGTAGCTCAACAAGCCTAGATCACTCATCTTGAATAACTCCTTCATCTGTAGCTTGAACTTTGCAATCTCCTTCTCATCCGCTCCAGTTATCAATAGATCATCAACATAGATGCCAACTAGTAGATAATCCCCTCCTTTACCTCGCTTATACATCGCATGCTCTAGTGGGCTCTTCTCGAATTCGAGAGAGATCAATGTACGATCAAGCTTGATGTTCCACGCTCGAGGGGCTTGCCGTAGCCCGTACAACGCCTTGTGTAGCTTCAAAACCTTATGTACTTCTCCCTCTTTGATGTATCCCGGTGGTTGCTTCACATATACTTCTTCTTCTAACTCCCCATTTAAAAACGCGGATTTCACATCCATGTGATGCAATTTCCAAGATTCTTGAGCCGCGAGAGCGATAAGTAATCTCACTGATTCCATCCTTGCAACGGGAGCAAACACTTCTTCAAAATCCACACCTTGCTCTTGCACGTATCCCTTGGCCACTAGCCGAGCTTTGTGTTTCACCAACTTCCCTCCGGCATCCTTCTTGATCTTGTACAATCACTTGAGCCCTATGGCCTTGTGATTGTTGGGTAGATCGACAAGCTCCCATGTATTGTTGTCTTTGATCGATCCCAACTCCTCATCCATAGCATGACGCCAACACTCCTTCGTATTAGCGTCCTCGAATTTTGTCGGCTCCTCGGTGAGTAAACACCGACCTCGCCCTCGTCCGCGCCCGCGGAGAGCCTCCGGTGGATACAACTCCAAAACGTTTCGTAGTTTCTCCGGAGTAGGTGGCCGTCCCCTTGGTTCCTGCACCATCCACTACAGGAATGGGAAGCTACGCCGACGGCCGGTCGCTACGCCGACGGCCAAACATCGGGGCCGTCGGCGTAGCCATCGTCTAGGCCAACTCCACCAAGCAGCCGTCGGCGTAGAATTGCCCTCGGCATATCCTATGCTACGCCGACGGCTGCCCTCGGCGTAGCATACGCCGACGGCTGCCCTCGGCGTAGCTATTTTTTATTTTATCTCATTAAACTTTGAAAAATCATAGCTAAATCATTCTAATTCGTAAAAATACAAATAATATATCAAAATTTGCAGAAAAATAAGACCTATCTATCTACACTCAAATATTACATATTTGTAAATAAAAATTAAGTAAAACATAAAACATTATATATAGTTTAAAATGGGCATAAAAAATTCAAAAACGATCGCAACAATGCGAAACCTTCGCGTGGTGTTATATTATGTGACATAGTTAGAAGGAAAAATATCAAACTTGGTATATTGATTATGTCTCAAAGAAACCTTCACAAAATGACCTATCTCATTCGAGGTTTCTTGGCTTTCGGGTCAAATGACCAATGTTATGGCTAGAATCAAGGCATAGTTTGTGATAATGTATCCATATTATGCATACACATGCATCATGGGATGGCGAACAATGTTGCAGGAGGAAGTTTTCTTTTTCGTCGCACCAAAAAGCCATTTCCCATTTTCCGAGCACAAAAAACGGACGATTTTGTGAAGCAACCACCAAATGGCTAATTCAAAATGGTACCACCACATTTTACAAAAATACTATACCACCTTATATAGACAATGTCCCAACAGGGGAATCCGAAACCTTTCCGTCCACCTCTGGTGAAAAAGACAAATTCATGCCGAATCGGCAGGAAGTGGGTCAGATATGAACTACAGGTACATGATCCGATGCTCATGTTTTTTTACAAAAATAAATTTTAGGTTCACAATATGCTATTTTATCAAAGATCCAATGCAAGTTTAGAGAGGCTCGGCCCCGAGCTAAGAATCTTCATGCCCGCCGTTCAACAAAGTTTGACGATAGTTTAAAACGGGCATAAAAAATTCAAAAACGATCGAAACAATGCGAAACCTTCGCGTGGTGTTATATTATGTGACATAGTTAGAAGGAAAAATATCAAACTTGGTATATTGATTATGTCTCAAAGAAACCTTCACAAAATGACCTATCTCATTTGAGGTTTCTTGGCTTTCGGGTCAAATGACCAATGTTATGGCTAGAATCAAGGCATAGTTTGTGATAATGTGTCCATATTGTGCATACACATGCATCATGGGATGACGAACAATGTTGCAGGAGGAAGTTTTCTTTTTCGTCGCACCAAAAAGCCATTTTCCATTTTCCGAGCACAAAAAATGGACGATTTTGTGAAGCAACCACCAAATGGCTAATTCAAAATGGTACCACCACATTTTACAAAAATACTATACCACCTTATATAGACAATGTCCCAACAGGGGAATCCGAAACCTTTCCGTCCACCTCTGGTGAAAAAGACAAATTCCTGCCGAATCGGCAGGAAGTGGGTCAGATATGAACTACAGGTACATGATACGATGCTCATGTTTTTTTAAAAAAATCATTTTTAGGTTCACAATATGCTATTTTATCAAAGATCCAATGCAAGTTTAGAGAGGCTCGGCCCCGAGCTAAGAATCTCCATGCCCGCCGTTCAACAAAGTTTGACGATAGTTTAAAACGGGCATAAAAAATTCAAAAACGACCGAAATAATGCGAAACCTTCGCGTGGTGTCATATTATGTGACATACTTATAAGTAAAAATATTAAACTTGATATATTGATTATGTCTCAAAAAAACCTTCACAAAATGACCTATCTCATTCGAGGTTTCTTGGCTTTCGGGTCAAATGACCAATGTTATGGCTAGAATCAAGGCATAGTTTGTGATAATGTGCCCATATTGTGCATACACATGCATCATGGGATGGAGAACAATGTTGCAGGAGGAAGTTTTCTTTTTTGTCACACCGAAAAGCCATTTCCCATTTTCCGAGCACAAAAAACGGACGATTTTGTGAAGCAACCACCAAATGGCTAATTCAAAATGGTATCACCACAATTTACAAAAATACTATACCACCTTATATAGACAATGTCCCAACAGGGGAATCCGAAACCTTTCCGTCCACCTCTGGTGAAAAAGACAAATTTCTGCCGAATCGGTAGGAAGTGGGTCAAATATGAACTACAGGTACATGATCCGATGCTCATGTTTTTTTACAAAAATCATTTTTAGGTTTAAAATATGCTATTTTATCAAAGATCCAATTCAATTTTAGAGAGGCTCGACCCCGAGCTAAGAATCTTCATGCCCGTCGTTCGACAAAGTTTGACGATAGTTTAAAACGGGCATAAAAAATTCAAAAACGATCGAAACAATGCGAAATCTTCGCGTGGTGTCATATTATGTGACATAGTTATATGTAAAAATATTGAACTTGATATATTGATTATGTCTCAAAAAAATCTTCACAAAATGACCTATCTCATTCGAGGTTTCTTGGTTTTCGGGTCAAATGACCAATGTTATGGTTAGAATCAAGGCATAGTTTGTGATAATGTGTCCATATTTTGCATACACATGCATCATGGGATGGCGAACAATGTTGCAGGAGGAAGTTTTCCTTTTCGTCGTACCAAAAAGCCATTTCCCATTTTCCGAGCACAAAAAATGGACGATTTTGTGAAGCAACCACCAAATGGCTAATTCAAAATGCTACCACCACATTTTACTAAAATACTATACCACCTTATATGGACAATGTCCCAACAGGGGGTTTCGAAACCTTTCCATCCACCTTTGGTGAAAAAGACAAATTCCTGCCGAATCGGCAGGAAGTGGGTCATATATGAACTACATGTACATGATACGATGCTCATGTTTTTTTATAAAAATCATTTTTAGGTTCACAATATGCTATTTTATCAAAGATTTAATGCAAGTTTTCCTTTTCATTGCACCAAAAAGCCATTTTTCATTATCCGAACGCAAAAAGGGAATTTTCTAAAGCAACCACCAAATAGATAATTCAAAAATGAAGGGTTTGTGATTAGTTGATATGGATATCATATTTGGATTCCTCTCATTTTTCTGATCATTTTAGACATATTATTTGTTAAATTCCAATTTATAGATTTAAAGATATTAATTATTCCATATTAAATAGAAAAATACAAAAAAGTAAAATTATTATATTTTTATTTGAATTCAATAATATTTTTACTTATTTATTAATTTTTATTTAAATAATTGTTTATAATTTCAAAAAATACAAACATGTGACATGTTGATATAAGGGTTAATAGGATTGATATCATAGTATTGACAACAATGTATGAATTACTTTGCGGAAATAAATTCTGAAGGAACGAGGAAGTTAAGCGTGCTGGAGCTGGAGTAGTATTAGGATGGGTGATCTTTCTCGAAGTTCGACCAAGACTGCAATATAATTAAATATTAAGTGTAATTAGTGTTAAAAATGTTCAAAGTGAGAGATTAACGAATCAAACAATTCAAAGATTCAAAAATTGAGAAAAAAATAAAATAAAAAATTTAATTTTTTTTTTTTAAATATTTTTGCAACCTGTCGACAAGCTATGCCGACGGCCACGCCGACATTGCCTCCGGTAAGTATACGCCGACGGCATTTTGATACGCCGACGGCTCTATGTGGCCGAGGAGTCCTTTCCGGCGAGGCCACGCCGTAGCGAGAAGATATACGCCGAAAAGATTTACCACGCCGACGAGGGCAAAGCCGTCGACGTAGCACGCGCGTCCTGTAGTGGTCGGAGAAGACGCTGGAACTGACGAAGTACTTGCCGCACGATCTGTTGTAGTAGCGCTCGTATCAGCATCACCAGAAGCTAGCGACGTAACTGTACGAGTTGATCTTGACGAGTCCACCTCCAGCGCACGGCCTTGCGTCCGTTCTGGACTAACGTTGCTAGTCCCTCCTGGACCAGCTCCCGTGTACGGACCTCTTGGCGGAGATTGGCCACTAGCGCAAGCTCCTCGTCTGCCTCCAAGCACTTGTGCTGAGCCTTGGTCTATTTCCAGACGAGATGGGCCCCTTGCATGGCTCCCTTGCGATGCACCATGTGCAGTACTTGAGCTGCTGCTTACCTGGGCTCCCATGCAAACTATGTTCGGTTCCAGTACGTGCCATTTCATTTGTGCTAGCTTCCGTACGTGTAGGAGAATATGTCGCCGTCCGTCACGTTCACGCCAGCTCCAGGTTGATCGTCTGTATGCTGAAAATTATGTTTACAGTAAATATCTCGTTGGATATCGGTTGTATTGGGTCCGCGGATTTTCAATTCCATGACTTCTCCTTCTCGAAAAGTATGTCGCGCGTCACCACCAATTTTTTGTTCACCGGATTGTATGCGCGAACCTTCGTACCGGTTTCATAGCCGATCATGACCATTGGAGTGCTTCTATCCGCCAACTTGGTTGTGTGCCCGGACACCGTCTTCACATGCGCCACGCACCCGAAAGTACGAAGATGATCAACCGAGGGCTTTCGTCCGTACCATGCTTCGTACGGAGTCATACCAACTACACACTTAGTTGGCGCCCTGTTCAGCAAATAGACAACTGTACTAACTGCATCACCCCAAAACCTGCTCGGCATGCCTTTTCTCTTCATCATGCTGCGTGCCATGGCCACCACGGTTTGGTTCCTTCTTTCCACAACACCGTTTTGCTGCGGTGAATATGGTGCGGTAAGGTACCGTTGGATCCCATGAGCTTCGCAAAACGCCTTGAATTCATTGGATTTGAACTCCCCACCCCGATCGATACAGAGGGCCTTCAACTTTGCCTCGGACTCCACCTCGGCTGCCATCTTCACAATCTTGAACGCTTGCAAAGCTTGATCCTTACTCTTCAGCAACACAACCCACATGTATCTACTGAAGTCGTCGACGATGAGCAAAAAATACTTGTTCCCGGCGGGGGTCGCCGGCGAGATTGGTCTGCATAAGTCTCCTTGCACCAACTCAAGAACCTTACTTGCTCGATATTGTCCCTCCCTTGGAAACGGGGATCGTCTTTGCTTCCCAATGAGACAACCGTCGCACACCTGCTCAACATGATCAACACACGGTAAGCCACGTACCATCTCCTTCTGTCCAAGTTGTCGTAGAGCCTAGAAATTAAGATGTCCGTAGCGTGCATGCCACTTCCACGCCGAGTCTTCCATGCTTGTCTTCAAACATACTGGATCCGCCTGATTGAGATTGAGGATGTAGAGTCTATTCTTCGACCTCTCCACCTTCATGATGAGTTGCCTTTGGCGGTCATATCCCCACGGGAACTCGTCCTCCAACACGATCTTGCATCCACGCTCCGCCAGCTGACCAAGACTGATGATGTTGGTCTTTAGCTTGGGAATATAGTACACATCAGTGAGTACCTTGTGACCTCCATCCTTCAACTCAAACGGGACTGTGCCTCGCCCTGCAATCTCCACCTTCGACCCATCGCCGAATCGAACGGAGCCTCCAACCATGAGGTTTAACTCAGAAAACTGAGCCTTGTCGCCGGTCATGTGGTTGCTAGCGCCTGTGTCGAGGTACCAAACGTCGTGAGCCGTCTGTATCCTCCGCGGGAAGACCTTCTCTTCCACGAGCGTGACGATCTCCATAGCGGACTCCTGAGGAGTTGATTCCTTGGTGGTCATTAACTCGCAAGCTTCGAGCATGAGCATCATCGGTCCATCATCTCCTTCCTTCGCCATGAGAGCCTTCTCCTTTGAACGGTTGGGACACTCTGATTTGAAGTGCCCGAGCTGATTGAACTTATGGCAGCAACGATTCTTCTTGTCGAATTTCTTCTTTGGCTTCTTCGGCTTGCTGTCCGACTTCTTCGCCGAGACAGGGCCATCGCCACTGTCAGATGCTTTATCGCTCCTCTCCTTGGCGACCATTGCCTGCCACTAGGCACGTGTAAGCATGAGGTGCTCATCTTGATTCGCGTCGCCGTAGGTGATATTCATCCGCTCGTCATGCGCCATGAACCGTCCAACCAGGTCATCCATCTCAAGGGTGGTGAGATCAACGCATTGCTCGATTGTCGACACCACAGATATGTACCGCGGCAGCGCTGCGCGTAGGAAACACATTACGACTGAGATATCTTCCAGCTTCTCACCTTGCGCGCGAATCCCGTTGACAATTGTCGCTACCCTCGAGGCAAAAGCGTCCAGCGTCTCATCTCCTTCCATCTCCAAGTTCTCGTACTTCTTCTGCAAGGTTTGTAGGGTCGCCGTCTGCGGACGCGCTCGTGCCCAAGATTCAACGTCTTGAGTGTCTCACACGCCGCTTTTGCAGAATCCTTCGAGATCAGGTGCTGCATCACGTCCGCCGGCACCACGGAGCCGATGGCCGTGAGTGCCTATCGGTCCTTGCGGTACTTCGACGCGCCCTTCTTGAACTCGTCGCCACTGGGATCGACAGCCTCCCAGATGTCGTTGCCCTCCATGGCCCACTCCATCCGTTTCGCCCACGTCGTGTAATTGCCGCGATCATACCGCGGGTAGTGCGACGACACCGATACACCCGCAGCCGCACCGGAGTACTCGCCTAGCTCCTTGCCCGTCATGACCTCCCGCTACTAGGAGATCCTCCGCGAGGCTCTGATACCAATTGTTGGCCCAGCCCCAAACGCCGAGTGCAGTCCTGCGTGACGACGACAAAGACTTACGACGAGTCGCGTGTACGTACAAGAACAAGCCAACAATGATCAGATAGCTAGCTAAACCAGCGATCGATAGATCAGCTAGCTTAGATCATTGTTCTCTCTCAACTCACGTGATGTCGTACGTAGAAAACAAATTGGTAGCCACGGGGCCGTATCGATCCCGCTTCTATGGCTTCTCCCGTGTCAGCTTACAAGGTAACGTACATGGGTATATATACTCGGCAAGCGACGCAGCGCAGCAATACGTATTGGTGATGAACTCAGCTAGTTATTCACACGGAACACATACGCACACGACACCGTTTTGATGTCTTAATAATTATTTGCTAACACTGCAAACCATGTCAAATGAGGACACGGCCACTTCTCAACATGTCACACTGAACAACTCTACACAGGCCGCAACAGCAATCCCACAGCCGGCTGATTATATCCCTGGAATCGCAACACTGAACTGGAATTATTGGAAAAATCTCCTAGTAGCATTATTAAGAGATAGAATAAGCATTTCATTGGGCTCTAAATTGCTAAATCCTGCAAACCATTAGCAACATGGGTTGCATAGCATCAAAAAATCACAACAGGCCCGTATTAGGAAGTATAGGAGAAGCAAACACAAGCCAAATTTCATATGATGCCTCAAATATCTTTCAGGGGTCTCATTGTGGAAGCATCTACTCAACAGTCTCAATGTACTGATTTTTATTCGGAACAAGTGCACTGGTATTCAGGTTTGAGTTTTGACAGAATCAAACACAAGCCAAATTTCGTACGCTGCCTCAAGTATCTTTCCGGAATCTCATTATGGAAGCATGTACTCACCGGGTTGGGGGGAGGGGGGAGCCGGTGGATATGCTCTAATGACCCGGAGTTGCATGTAATTGCTACGATTATAAAAGTTCGGGAGCCAACTATCGAGAGGAGTCCTTTCGAGGCAAACTCATGCCATGCTTACCCAAATACAAATTTTCAGCCACTTGCCCCCCATTAAGGAGTCGGTTGGGTTCCGCCTGTTAGTACACATCCGTTATGCTAGCGCCAATATGCCATCATCGTGTTGCGTTGATTTCTTTCGGTATCGACAATGTGGCAAGCCATTGGGTGAACTGGTCGGAGATAGACCGAGGTTGATCAGTTGATGTGCTATGTTGCTAGTTGCTCTCACGTATTGCGCACAAAGCCGGTGCAGCCCCTCGCGACGGTTTCTAGGGGGTTTCTAGCAAGGCTCGGTCCGGATCCAAGGGAGTGTTGTCGTTACGGTTTGAGCTTCATCGTATAGATTTGTTGCAGACATCGGTGAGATGAGACTGGGTATCTTGCGAGAGAAGTTGTCCACTACATGCATCTTCGTGACACTTGTTAGCTATCTTGTCAGTGCTCTCCGCACGGTAGCTTCCACGGGCGAGGCGTACGCCGTGTATCCCATGCTAGTATCTCATAAGTTCGAAGAAAAAGAAATGCAATTTCACTTTTCTAAATTTCAGAATAGGCCTAACTATGAAGAGTTTGAAGAATTCGGAGGAAGTGAAGGAAAGACTATCGCCGAGCTTACAGGTATATATTATGGAACACCAACAGATCATCTAGAAAGAAGCTTGGTGAATAATGATGATAGTCCTTAAGATAAAGAAAAGGTAAATGAATATTTTGATTCAACATCCATAATGGAGTATCCCATGAATGAGACTTATGAAGTACCAGATATGAAAGGATACGAAGAACTCCCACCTCCTGAGCTAAAACCTTTACCGAAAGATCTAAAGTATAAATTCTTAGACGGTACAAATAAATATCATGTTATTGTTAGTGTTGATCTTACATTAAAAGTGAATGTCCAACTTATGGTGATATTGAAGACGCATCATAAGGCCTTTGGATATTCTATGGATGACTTGGAGAGGATAAGTCCCTTAATTCGGACTCCCAAAGAATACTTAAATTCCAAATTAAGAAAGTGGTCAGAAAAGACTTATATGCCTATTAGATGTTGGTATCATATATCATGTGGTAGAAATGATTGGGTAAGTCCAGTTCATTGTGTTCATAAAAAGAGAGGATTCACTATTATAGCTAATGAGAACAATAATCCCTACTCTGACTATTGTTGGGAATAAAATGTGTATTAATTTCACGAAATTGAATAAGTATACTAGAAAAGATCACTACCCTTTGACATTCATAGATCAAACTATTGGAGATATGCCCAAGAGGCAATAATAAAAGTAGTTATTATTATATCTTTATTTTCATGATAAATGTTTACATTCATGCTATAATTATATTAACCGGAAACATTAATTTTTTTGTGATTTGTAAACTTGTTAGAGTATCTAGTAAAGCCTCTTTGTAATACTAGCTTATTGGTTAATAGATGATCGTGGTTTTCTGATCATGAACATTGATATATTATTAACAACAAGATCATATCATTAGGAGATGGTGCGATGGACATACTCCTATAGATAAGCATAGCATAAAGATCAAGTCATTTTAATAGTTTGTTTTCTATAAGCTTTCGTCTACATAGTAACCTAAATCCTTCGACCATGAGATCATGTTAATCACCATCACCGGATGGATGCTTTGATGACATCAAACACCACTTCGTAACTGGGTGGTTATAAAGGTGGCATTGAGTGTTCGGAAAGTATGTGTTGAGGCACATGGATCAAGAGTGGGATTTGTCCATCCATATAACGGATAGATATACTCTAGGCCCTCTCGGTGGAATATCATCCAATTAGCTTGCAAGCATGTGACTGGCTCACAAGGGATCACATATCACAGGAACGAGTAAAGAGTACTTATCGGTAATGAGGTTGACTAGGTATGCAGAGATACCGATGATCAGACCTCGGATAAGTAAAGTATCACGAGACAAAGGGAAATTGGTATCATATGTAAATGGTTCATTCAGTCACGAAGTAATCGTAGAAACATGTGAGAGCCATATGAATTTCCAAATTCCTCTATTGGTTATTGATCGGAGAAGAGTCTCGGTTATGTCTATGAAGGAAATATGCCCTAGAGGAAATCATAGAGATGATTATATTTCTTATGTATCCATGAGTCATTGTAATGTTCCTTGAATATCCATATCTGGCAACTTGTATTGATTGGCAATTATGTGAATTGTTTGTGAAACTCTATACTTGTATGGTTGTCTAATAGTTGTTCCTAGTCGGAGTTCATGTGAGGACACACGTGAATATTAGACAAGCACATCGATTGGTTGATGACTATGTTTCGCAAGTCATAGACATGGAGATGTCAAACCAATGATGTGGACACATGTTATGAACATGGGGTTGGACTGACCCAACTTGAGACTGGCAATTAGACTTGCAGCTCTCTCTACACATCGTGTACGTTTTGTCCTTAGACCTGAGATTGTCGCATGCACTTGAGATGTGGATCAACCTACTTTGGGGCTATCAGATGCTGCTCTGTAACTGGGTAGTTATAAAGGTAGCTTTTGGGTTTGTCCTGAAGCATGTTGCAAGGCATGGTCAATCAAGATGGGATTTGCCCCTCTCTACTTGAGAGAGATATCTCTGGGTCCCTCGAGTGATCAGATCTAGAAATACATGACCGTGCTATATATGGTTAAGAGTTAACCTAGTAAAGGGATTCCGAATCATGGTATTGAGAAAGGGAGGTCAGCTTGGAGCTAGACCAAATATCGTGAGGCAAAGGGAAAGACATGTACTAAACCTTGTGATGGTTCGTCCGATATGATCTTTTTATGCGTCTAGGAGTTGGCACGACTTGCTAGAGGCCGCTACCAACTATTGACAGAATAAGTGTATTCGTGTCATGTCTATACGTATATGAACCTATAGGGTCACACACTTAAGGGGATGTAAGCCTAATGAAGATTGGATCCGAATTAGACTAGGATTAGGCTACTAATGGGCTGCTAATGTAGAAGCCCACTAGGTACGCCTATATAAGAGAGGGTAGGGCGAACTGACCAGGGTTAGACCATTCCTCCCAGCCGCCACTCCTCACGCATGTGTTGCACGCGCGGACCTGGCAGTCCGATGTTTGACGCTTTCACCATGTACGTGTGGTGTGGATACCTCGGAGGTGCTGCATCTGTGGCACTTGGATGAGCCGCGCAAGGGGAGCTGCTCGTTGGACGAGGACAAGGAGGAGACGTAGAACGTCTACACTGCCTCGACGCGCTTCATCAAGTTCCACAACTGCGCGTCTAGTGGTAATCCCGTGATCTATGACAACAGTATTCCTGGTTTACACGGTAGAAATATTTTATTTGTGCTAGTGTATCCTAACCGCATCCCTTCAGTCTGCATAATTCACGAACCGTAGGGAGACACACTTAAGGATTCAATGTTGCTTAGTAGATATGGAAAGTGAGTAAAGATACCGAATATAGTTCGGAGTCTCAGATGGGATTCGGGATATTACGAGGAGATCCGAAATGGTCCGAAGAATAGGATTCATATAAGGAAAGTCCAATTCCGAAGTTCGGGAATGGTTTTGGTGTTTTCACCGAAATGTTCTATAAGGGCCTAGAAGGTCCACCGATCCGGAAGGGGAAGGGTACATGGATGTGTCATGACAAATAGGAATGGTTGCATCATGCCCTAGGTCACTTGGCTAGACACTTGGAAGAGGGGAATCAAACTCTAGTTTGAAAGACAAAAAGCTAGTTTGAAAAAGTCCGTTCTCTTCTTATCAAGTGGTGATGGTGTAGATCTGATTGGAGGCGTCTATGGCGGTAGCACGGTGGTAGGGCACCGCCATTGAAAGTACAAAGGAAGTCGCCTAGAGGGGGGGTGAATAGGCTTTTAAAATTATTACGGTTTAGGCTCAAGAAAATGCGGAATAAAACTAATGTTTAATTTATTGAGCACAAAACCTAGCCACTAAGTTCACCTAGGTGCACCAACAACCTATGCTAAGCAATACAAGCAACAAGGTGATAGCAAGGTATAAATACTTCAAGCACGATGGCTATCACAATGTAAAGGCATAAGTAAAGGGTTCGGTTGAGAGTTAACCGATGGACGCGGAGACGAAGATTTGTTTCCCGAAGTTCACTTCCAAAGAAGCTACGTCTCCGTTGGAGAGGTGCGATGGCGCAATGCTCTCCGAACGCCACAAATGGCTCACCTCGAGGTGTGGTGGCTCGATGCTCACCCAACGCCACACAAGGCCTCACCCCGAATGCGAAAGCACGCAACTCACCGACGCCACAAAAGGCTCACCCTATTCTCCCAAGTGCGCACCACAAAAGGCGGGCACTTGCTCCACTATGGGACGCTTGAGGGCGGTCACCGAACCCGTACAAGATTGGGGCTAACTCCACAACTCAATTGGAGGCTCCCAACAACAAAGCCACAAAAGGCCAACAACGCCACAAAAGGCCAACAACGCCACAAAAGGCTACAAGACCACAAAAGGTCAACAAGACCACAAAAGGTCAACAATCCAACCACACAATCGTCTAGGGTTCCAAGGAACCCAAGAGAAACAAGCTCACAAGCTTGAACTCGCCGAATCTCTGAGGAGAACTCAAACCTATGCACCAAATGCAAGGGCAAGTCCTTCTCCCCCAAATTCCAACAAAGCTACAAAAGCTATTGGGGGAATAAGGGAGGAAGAACACAAGAGTAGAACTCAAACCTATGCACCAGAATGCAAGGGCAAGTCCTTTTCTCCCAAATTCCAACAAAGCTACAAAAGCTATTGGGGGAATAAGGGAGGAAGAACACAAGAGGAGAACACAAAACTCTCCAAGATCTAGATCCCAATGATTCCTTCACAAAGAAGGGATTTGACTTGGTGGGATTGTAGATCTAGATCTCCTCTCACTTTTCCCTCAAAAATCTAAGAATCATGGGAGGGAGAGGGAGTAAGAGAGCTCAAATAGGTCAACAATGGTGGGCAAAGACGAGCTCAAAAGATAGAGAACTATTGGGGAAGAAGCCCCCCTTAAATAGGACAAGGAAAAACTGACCGTTTGGGCTAGATTCGCGCCCCCACCGGAACTTCCGGCATCCCACCGGAACTTCCGGCAAATAGGAACACAAGTTACTGAACCTGTCCGGAACTTGGGTCGGAACTTGGGCCGGAACTTCCGCTGAAGCAAAAACACAGGACAATATTGCACGAAAACTTCAATAACTTTTGATCCCGGACTACGTTTTTGATGATCTTGGGCTCGTTTTGAAGAGAACGAAAAGTTTTACAGGATTAGGCAAAGAAACATAATAGTCCAGCATGTAAGTATAAAACCAAATTGATAAAGATATGACCTCTCTAGAAGCGATGAACCGGTAAAACCTCCAAAACCCAAAACGCAAGAAGTTGAGCTTGGAAACTCTGATTGGGATGAAACCAATTTTGTTGGAAAGATAATGACGAATAGAATCCAACAAAAATTATAAATATTGGGTATCACCTTGGTAGAAAATACTATGAATATATATGTGAAGTATCCCCCAAGGTGTGGAGCCGGAAAACTCGCAAGATCAAAAACCGCAATAAGATATGCAAGTGAAATCCTTAGATGATGAAGTAGAGCTTGTTATGATGATGACCACAATCTCTAGATACTCTCATGGACAAGAACCAAATAACAACCAAGAAAGATGATTTTATGAATGCAAATGTTTGAGCTCTCTCCGAACAATGCAAACGAGACACCCGCTTGAGAGCCCCTCTTGATAGAATGGCTATCTATCCTAAACCCGGTCTCCCAACTAACAATACGAGACCGGAAAAAGAGAAGCCCTATCAAGAACATACCTTTGCCTTGAGCATCCCACTTAAACTTGATGTAGACCGTCTTTTTCTTCTATAGTGGGAACGCCTTTCTTGGATGCTCTTGCTTGATGAAGATGAAGACTTGCAAATTGCTCCCCCATACTCCATGGGGACACCTCTTCTTTGAACTTGTCTTCATCATTCCATGAGCATGAGGATGGCAAGCTTCAAGCATGATATCTTCTAGAGATGGCGCATCTTGAGCTTGCCCTTCTTCATCCCTACTTGAGGTTGATCCTGTAGGGGTTCGTAGCATGGAAAACAAAAATTTTCTATCGCATACAAACAAACAAGCCAAGATCTATCTACTAGATTGTAGCAACGAGTCGATGGTATAACTTACCCTCGAAGATTCCAAAGCGTTTAACGAGATCGGATTCTCGTGGGTGATGTAGTCGTACTCTTCCCGATCTCAAGATCGTGTAGACGATCCTTCCAGTACCACGTTCGGCAGCGCCCCATGATCGGTCACACGTTCGGTACTCGACGAAGACCTTCCTCTCCTTGTTCCAGGCAGCGGAGGTTGTAGCACTCTCCTCATGATCCGACAAAGACAACGGCGTGGTACCGAAGTAGAGGGAGATCCCGAGGCTTCGCCTTAAGCCAAGTGCAGTATGGTGGAGCTTATGAGAGAGGCTATTAGCGGCCTAGTAATTAGACACACCAATTAGAAGGCTCTAAACCAATTAGAAGGCTCTAAACTGTTGGTTAAAGCAATTAGAAGCTCTAAACCAAAAGCTCTAAACCGGAGATCTAGAGTAGAAAGTTATGTGTCTATGGGAGCCCTGCCTCCTTTTATGGGAGGGGTCCTTGGCGCCAGGAGGAGGAGTCCCTCCCAACTCGGCCTTGGCTGGGCGCCTGGAGGAGTCCAACTCCTCCTCCAGTTGGTTCCAACTCCTCTTGCTTGTTTCCACAGTTTCTTGTTTTGGCGGTTTGACTTTCAAACTGGACATTTGACTTTTCTGTTTAGGATTCAATTTAATCCTTTATTTGGGACAGCAATAACACTTAGTACATGATGCAATCATTCAATGAGCAATGACACATTCATGTACCCTTCCCCGGAGTGCGGACAATCCGGAACCTTCTAGAACATTCCATGAAAACACGGAATCATTCCCGAACTCCGGCAGGACTTTCCTTATATGAATCTTATTCTCCGGACCATTCCGGATCACCTCGTGATATCCGGATCCCATCCGAGACTCGAACAACATTCGGTCTCTTTCTCATAATACCATAACTACTCAAACAACGTCGAATCCTTAAGTGTGTCTCCCTACGGTTCGTGAATTATGCGGACATGATCGAGACACTTCTCGAACAATAACCAATAGAGGAATCGAAATTCATATGGCTCCCACATATTTCTCACGATTACTGCGATCGAATGAACCACTTACATACGATACCAATTTCCCTTTGTCTCACGATATGTTACTTATCCGAGGTTATGATCGTCGGTATCTCTGCATACCTAGTTCAACCTCGTTACTGATAAGTACTCTTTTCTCGTTCCCGTGATATGTGATCCCTTGTGACCAAGTCACATGCTTGCAAGCTAATTGGATGACATTCCACCGAGAGGGCCCAGAGTATATCTATCCGTCATGTGGATGGACAAATCCCACTCTTGATCCATGTGTTTCAACCCATACTTTCCGAACACTCAATGCCACTTTTATAGCCACCCAGTTACGGTGTGGTGTTTGATGTCATCAAAGCATCCATCCGGTAAAGGTGATATGCATGATCTCATGGTCGAAGGAATTAGGTTACTATGTATCAGAAAGCATATAGCAATTGAACTAATGAAATGACTTGATCTTTATGCTACGCTTATCTATAGGAGTATGTCCACCATATCATTCTCCTAACGATATGATCTTGTTGTTGATAACATCTCAATGTTCATGATAGGGAAACCACAATCATTAATCAACCACCAAGCTAGTGAAGTATAGAGGCTATACTAGGGACTTCAAATTAAGTTTACAAATCACACAAGTATTAATGGTTTCCTTGTCAATACTATTATAGCATGAATGTAAACATTTATCATAAACACAAAGATATAATAATAACTACATTTATTATTGCCTCTAGGGCATATCTCCAACAGATCCATCTTGATGCAACTCTTTGCACATGTCTTGATCAACCTTCAAGCTCCTTCTTTCTTCATGATTCCAATGGGCACAAAGCCCTTGGACATTTCTTCATCTTCCAACCTTGAGACCAACACATGGCCCAAGTGATGCCAATGGACAAGCCTACAAGTGAAACTCAATTTACACATTAGTCCATAGAGATTGTCATTAATTACCAAAACCACACATGGGGGCATACATGCCCTTTCAATCTCCCCCATTTTGGTAATTGATGACAATCCCTTAGCGAGGGTTTAAATATGACAATTAACGACCAAAGCGGTTGCCCCAACATCAAATACTACACAAGTATGTGATGTTGGTACAACCTAATATATAGAAAAACTCCCCACAATCTATGCATGTGTGATGAACTTGAATTTCATTGCATAGATTGCCAACCGTTACCGTTGGTTGAGTTTCCTCTATATATTCAACATGCAAAGCAAACACAAAGATGCAAGAGCATGAGAGGCAAATGCTTAAGAACACACTCAAAGCAAAGCCCAACTTCCCTTAAACCTTCCAAAACTTCTCCCCCTTTGGCATCGATTGCCAAAATGGGTGCAAAGTTGTAGACGGTCAACATAGTGAGAATTCCTCCAAAGGTGTGCATATGCACAAGTCAAATGATGAGAACTAGGGAGGAAGTAAAACTATATTGAGGACCCAAAGAAATCAAAAAGAAAAGAAAGAAAAGAAAAGGGCTTCAACAAATGAAGCGAGCAATCAAAAGATCCAAAAGAAACAATTGAAACACCATCAAATGATGTCAAAAGGGAACAGCAACCAAAAGAGTGTTTATATAAAAATAGAGAAGCTCCCCAAAGTTTGTGCAAAGATTAGAATACTTGTATTGAATACAATATGCACAAATATGGAATCCTTTCTCCCCCATAAGCATTTAAACCACAAGAAACGAGAAAGAAGGAACATGTGCATCATTAAATGAATTATAGAAGCTCCCCAAAAATTGTGCACCAATTATAGTAATTGTATTTGGAAACAATATGCACAACCATGGAATCCTAACTCCTCCAAAACCATTTAACAATGCACACAAAATACAATAATTTGGAAACCACCGAAGAATCAAAATGAAGTAAGAGATGATTTCCAAGAAATGCAAAAACAACCAAATATTGATCTTCTCTTGTGTGTATAAATTTTTAGGTGGAAAATATCACAAAGACATATAACCACAAAGAAACATGCACACACAAGATATATACTCAAGAAAGAACATGAAGACCCAAAAAAATCATAGAATATACCAATAAGATGTTTTGCTTGAAAGCATGCCCAAGGGCTCAAATATATCTTATTGTACATCAATGAGCTTCAAACACCAACATACCCCATACAACACAACTATTCTCAAGGGACGAAGAGGATAGAAGGAATATATGGAGAAAGGCAACAAGTATCACAAGATAGAAATCAACTTGGCAAAAATACTCACTATTGCACATGGGAGATATTGAGGAAACGATATGCAACAAAGTTGCTAGATTGACATATTTGGGATTAGTGAATCATGAGCATGATTTAGTATAGTCCCCATTATATGCACTCATCTCAACATACACACATTTGCAATAGAGAGAACTCTTGAAAGCCAAAACAAGAAATCCTACATATGGAAGAACACAAATTCATGCCAACAAGCAACCTACACAAGGTTGGGAACAAGATATGTATGCATGAGAGAGAGATACTTGTTACCGAGATATAATTGGTAGGATGAAGAAGATATGAATTCTTTGATCATCCTAACTTGCATCAAACTAACATGTAGACGCCACTTCTTCCTTGTTCAAGATACAAGCACCCAATATATATCTCCAATGCACCTAAAACACAATTAAGTACACTATGGTCCCCAAACAAATTGGGTCCAAAGTAGTTAGTGAAACTACAATACATAGGAGAGCCCCCACACAAATATGTGCATATTGATATGAAATTGAATTTCATGCACATCTTAGCCCATTAGGATTTGGTGGAGTTTCTCATATATATTGGATCAAAGAAAGCAAGCATGCCATAATATATACAAGAAGTAAATATGCATGCATAGGCTTTCAAGAACCAAAAGGAGATACAATTTGAACAAAAACACCAAGTAAACCAATAAGACACACACAAAAGTGTGACTCGACAAAAGGTGTCCAAATTGTATCGAAGAGCCAAATCAACACATGAAAGAGCACAAGTTCAACAAATGAACTCGAAAGAGCCAAAGAAAAAGGATAAGAAAAATACCAAGGCTCAAGGATTTATCTCATCCTAAAAGAACAAAACAAGTGAAACGGAATGAGATAAAGCCAACTCCCAACGAGAGCAAGGAAATAATAACCAAAACAAACTCTTCACACTTTTCATGATGGCACACAAAGTACCAACACAAAAAGGATCGAGCTTCCAAGCAAGAAGGATCAAATCAAGAAGCATAAAACAATGTTCTAGATAATATAGGAGAGCTCCTCCATAAGTAGAGCATTATATATAATTTTGCCTTTGAATGCAAAATGCCCACAAATGAGATCATCACTACTACCTACACTAAATAAAACACAAGGGGAAATAAATAAAATAAGAAGATCCACAAGAGGCAAGGAAAGCTTGGGAGCAAATAGAAAAACATTTTATTGGCCAAAGATAATATAAATAAGAAAAGGCCAAAACGAATATGATCAAAGAATCCTACCATATATTAAATACTAATTGTCCAAGGACAAAAAGTAATAGGGATAATTTTCCCGAGGTAGTTTGCAAGGATATCCAAGATCATATTCACACAAAGAAGCATATAACAAGATAGGAATTAAGCTTGATGCTTCGAAAGAGATTCTTGATTGCTTCAAATAGTCACACAATCACTAGTGATTGGATTAAATAGAAGCAAGTGGTTCCCATGAGGATATGTAGATCCAAATATTAGGAAACACATACCAAGAATCACTATCACGAACAAGATCCAAAAGATGAGCAATAAAAAAATTTAAGCAAATTGGAACTTGTATGAGCAAATGTGCCACATAGGAACTAGATAATTCTCAATATCAAATCTAAGTGGCACTACCTCAAATGTCCACATTTTCTAGGTTTGTAATATGCACAAAGCATATGACTCCCCCATAATGTGATAAATCAAGAAATCTCAACAAGAGGCAAAAAGATCAAACTAGAGGTATTAATGGACATTATGGAAACTTGAGTTTCTCATGAGAGAGACAAACCACATAGAGACAACAAAATGACTACTAAGTGATTTTTCTCATGTACACACATTTTAGGATTGTGGAATGCCCAAGCATGACACTCCCCCAAAACGGAATAGTCCATTAATCCCTCACAAGAGCCAAATAAGATACCTACTAGAAACAATAAAGGCTCAAAACCAAGAAACACAAATACATGGTGTGCCAACCAACATAAACAAAGATAATTCATAGGTCAATATAAGTAAGTGGGAAGCACAACATGTACAAGCACATGCAAGTTACAAAACCAACACATGCACAAGGGAGCAAGTAACTATAAATGTAAAGGAGTTTAGCACAAGTTACCGGAAGGAGGAACATTGGATAAGTAATAGAAGCATGATAACCAATGACTTGACTTTGACAACAAGAATATAATGAATATCTCTCAACTCTTCATAAGATAGCCAAGTCTCCAATGCCCTCCAAAAACACCTATTGATCAAGTTTTAGCTTGTTGGTCCCCAACCAAGTTGGGTCCTAAGAAGTTAGTCACAATAGGCTTGGCCACCCAAATGGTTCTTTTCTTGACACCACTTTGGGCACCAACAAATTTGGCAAACACATTGCCAACCTCATCCTTACGAAGTGAATAAGCATCATTAAACAAGATAGGATGGGATGAGGAGATACCCATGGTGCATGAGTAAGAAAGATGGTATTTCTTCTTGGGAGGAGCTGCACCATGAAGAAGAGCTTGAGGATTCTTGGGAAGTGGCCCATCTTGAGCTTGTGGAGGATCTTGAGGCCGCTTCCCCCGTTGCTTCTCACTAAGAGGCTTCTTCTTCAATGGGCAATCTATCACATGATGCCCTTCTTCCTTGCACTTGAAGCACACAATGTTGGCCGGATTCTTCACTTGTCCTTGGCCCTTCTTCTTGTTGCCCTTGTGCTTCAATGAGATAGTGGACTTGCTCTTGGTGTTGGAGTTGAATCCAAGCCCACTCTTGTCACTTGGGGGGCGTCGCACACTCAACATATTCTTGAGCGTGGTCTTCCCTTCATGACACCTTTTCAAGTCATTCTTCAAAGAAGTGACTTGAGCCTTGAGCTCTTTGACTTCCTCTACATGGTTAATATCAACAACAATACTAGAGGAAGTAGAAGCTTCATTGTTAGAGCAACAAGGCAAAGGATGCAATTCATCACAAGATTTAGCATGGTTGTGAGAGGATGAATTACAAGGACTAGCACATGGCAATATAACATTTGGAGTAGATATAGTGCTAATGTCCACATGAGGCCCACTAGATGTTACCTTTGACACAATGGCCTCATGAGCTAACTCTAGCCTACCATGGGAGAGTAGAAGATCCTCATGCGATCTTGAGAGCTTGGCATGACTTTCTTCTAATCTCCCATAGTTTCTTGTTAGCAAAGCAAGTTGAGCCTTTAGCTCAACATTCTCCTTCAAGATAGATGCTTCACATGAAATAGAGTTAGTAGCACAAGCATCATCAATTAAAGCAAGAGGTGAGGGCAACTTGGAAAGCTCTTTAGAATATGAAGCTTTAAGTTGCTCATGTAACTCGGTGAGTTTGATGAGCTCACCCTTGATGACCCTAGAGCCATTGTTGAGGTGCTCAAAATCCTCAAGGAGTTTAGAATAGGCAACTTCAAGTTCATCATTTTTAATTTGAAGAGCACTTGCCACCTCAAACTCTCTATCATGAGATTTCCTTACTCTAGATAGCTCTAGAGCAAAGGCCTCCTCAAGAGATTCCTTAGTGGTTTGTTCCTCTTCAAGAGCTTCATTTAGGTTGGCAATTTCATTAGCATACTCACGCTCAAGACTACTTATTTTATCTATTTTGTCCTCATGCTCATATATTAGTTGCCTACTTTCAATAGCACAAGTCAAGATTTCAATGAAAGTAGAGCAAGCATTTTTATTAGGATGAAGAGCATGAAGGACTAGCCCCCCCCCCCTTCTCTTTTAGAGAAGCAACATCATTATCTACTTCTACATGATCAACATTCACATCATCATGAGATATACTGGAGTCCAAAGGAGAGGTTACCTTTGAACCCTTAGCCATGAGGCACAAGTGAACATTGGAAGAAGATGATGATGAGGGAACACATGAAGCTCTAATGACAACTTTGCCTTGGCCCACACATTCTTCACTTTCCTCTACATGGTTAGCAACACAAGAACTAGAGGAAATGGAAGCACATTTATCATGGCAACAAGGCAAAGCAAGCATATCATCATGAGATATATCCAATTCATTTCTACAAGATATGCAAGGGCAATCAACACTAGGATGTAAATCACATATGGTCATACAAGTGTTCATGCCCAAAGATACAACATTGCAATGAGATAGAGACAAAGAATCATGAATGGAAATCTCACTATATACATTGCAAGTTCTATCACCACTCACCATATCATTACCTTGTGACAACTCACATGTTGGTCTAGTGGAAGAAGATGAGAACACATCACGACCGGAGGTGGATGGAACACAATCATCCTCATTAAGCTTGGACACATCATATTTTGCTTGAAGCTTGGTCCATATATCATGAGCATTCCGTAAAGGCATGATTGAGGAAAGAACTACAAAGCTCACAACATTAACAAGCACATTAGATGCTTGAGCTTCGAGATAAGAGTTTGTCTTCTCCTCCAAAGATAGATTTTGGGGATCCTTAGGAGGAGACAAGCCCATATCTAGAATGCGCTCAATGTTTGGGTCAATGGCGGAAATGACTAAGCATGCGATCGCCAAACATCATAATGTGTGCCATCAAAAGTAAATGTGTGAGTGCACTAAACCCCTAGGAGACATCTTTACTCTCGGTGAAGCCTAAAAGCGAGAGACCTTGCTCTGATACCAATTGAAAGTACAAAGGAAGTCGCCTAGAGGGGGGTGAATAGGCTTTTAAAATTATTACGGTTTAGGCTCAAGAAAATGCGGAATAAAACTAACGTTTAATTTATTGAGCACAAAACCTAGCCACTAAGTTCACCTAGGTGCACCAACAACCTATGCTAAGCAATACAAGCAACAAGGTGATAGAAAGGTATAAATACTTCAAGCACGATGGCTATCACAATGTAAAGGAATAAGTAAAGGGTTCGGTTGAGAGATAACCGATGGATGAGCGAAGATTTGTTTCAAGTTCACTTCCAAAGAAGCTACGTCTCCGTTGGAGAGGCGATGGCGCAATGCTCTCGAGCATACAAATGGCTCACCTTGAGGTGTGGTGGCTCGATGCTCACCCAACGCCACACAAGGCCTCACCACGGATGCGAAAGCACGCAACTCACCGACGCCACAAAAGGCTCACCCTATTCTCCCAAGTGCGCACCACAAAAGGCGGGCACTTGCTCCACTATGGGACGCTTGAGGGCGGTCACCGAACCCGTACAAGATTGGGGCTAACTCCACAACTCAATTGGAGGCTCCCAACAACAAATCCACAAAAGGCCAACAATGCCACAAAAGGCCAACAACGCCACAAAAGGCTACAAGACCACAAAAGGTCAACAAGACCACAAAAGGTCAACAATCCGACCACACAATCGTCTAGGGTTCCAAGGAACCCAAGAGAAACAAGCTCACAAGCTTGAACTCGCCGAATATTCGAGGAGAACTCAAACCTATGCACCAAATGCAAGGGCAAGTCCTTCTCCCCCAAATTCCAACAAAGCTACAAAAGCTATTGGGGGAATAAGGGAGGAAGAACACAAGAGTAGAACTCAAACCTATGCACCAAATGCAAGGACAAGTCCTTCTCTCCCAAATTCCAACAAATCTACAAAAGCTATTGGGGGAATAAGGGAGGAAGAACACAAGAGGAGAACACAAAACTCTCCAAGATCTAGATCCCAATGATTCCTTCACAAATAAGGGATTTGACTTGGTGGGATTGTAGATCTAGATCTCCTCTCACTTTTCCCTCAAAAACATGTAAGAATCATGGGAGGGAGAGGGAGTAAGAGAGCTCAAATAGGTCAACAATGGTGGGCAAAGACGAGCTCAAAAGATAGAGAACCATTGGGAAAGAAGCCCCCCTTAAATAGGATAAGGAAAAACTGACCATTTGGGCTAGATTCGCGCCCCCACCGGAACTTCCGGCCTCCCACCGGAACTTCCGGCAAATAGGAACACAAGTTACTGAACCTGGCCGGAACTTGGGTCGGAACTTGGGTCGGAACTTGGGCCGGAACTTGGGTTGGGTCGGAACTTGGGCCGGAACTTCCGCTCAAGCAAAAACACAGGACAATATTGCACGAAAACTTCAATAACTTTTGATCCCGGACTCCGGTTTTGATGATCTTGGGCTCGTTTTGAAGAGAATGAAAAGTTTTACAAGATTAGGAAAAGAAACATAATAGTCCAGCATGGAAGTATAAAACCAAATTGAGAAAGATATGACCTCTCTAGAAGCGATGAACCGATAAAACCTCCAAAACCCAAAACGCAAGAAGTTGAGCTTGGAAACTCTGATTGGGATGAAACCAATTTTGTTGGAAAGATAATGACGAATAGAATACAACAAAAATTATAAATATTGGGTATAAACTTTGGGAGAAAATACTATGAATATATATGTGAAGTATCCCCCAAGGTGTGGAGCCGGAAAACTCGCAAGATCAAAAACCGCAATAAGATATGCAAGTGAAATCCTTAGATGATGAAGTAGAGCTTGTTATGATGATGACCACAATCTCTAGATACTCTCATGAACAAGAACCAAATAACAACCAAGAAAGATGATTCTATGAATGCAAATGTTTGAGCTCTCTCCGAACAATGCAAACGAGACACCCGCTTGAGAGCCCCTCTTGATAGAACGGCTATCTATCCTAAACCCGGTCTCCCAACTAACAATACGAGACCGGCAAAAGAGAAGCCCTATCAAGACCGTCTTGTTCTTCTATAGTGGGAACACCTTTCTTGGATGCTCTTTCTTGATGAAGATGAAGACTTGCAAATTGCTCCCCCATACTCCATGGGGACACCTCTTATTTGAACTTGTCTTCATCATTCCATGAGCATGAGGATGGCAAGCTTCAAGCATGAGATCTTCTAGAGATGGCGCATCTTGAGCTCGCCCTTCTTCATCCCTACTTGAGGTTGATCCATCTTGATGCAACTCTTTGCACATGTCTTGATCAACCTTCAAGCTCCTTCTTTCTTCATGATTCCAATGGGCACAAAGCCCTTGGACATTTCTTCATCTTCCAACCTTGAGACCAACACATGGCCCAAGTGATGCCAATGGACAAGCCTACAAGTGAAACTCAATTTACACATTAGTCCATAGAGATTGTCATTAATTTCCAAAACCACACATGGGGGCATACATGCCCTTTCAGCCGTGGTGGAGGGTATGGCTTGGTGGCTCTCTCTTGGCTCCTCTCCTCCTTATATAGGCCTTGGGGGTGCCCTAGGGTACCCCTAATACCGTCATATGACTTTGTAAAGCTTTTGGAGATTTTCTGGGGCCAATTTCCATCGTTTCCGACCTTTTTGTCAACTACACGGCCGGAGCTATACAACCTCCATCCATATAGTTGGTTGTTATACTTGTAGTACTCTTTCGTATTTTGGTCGCCATTTCTTCATACGAACTCCGTTTTGGGTGTTCTTAGGCTCGTTGGATTCGTATTGACGAGGGCTAAAACATCATAGTCTTGGATCTTTATTTTGAGAAGTTTGAAAAAACACTTTTTCATCCTCTCAAATGGCTAAGTCTGGCCCCTACAGGTACTCCATACTATGCTCGCTTTGTTCCTTTTGCCTCTACTTTATTCATAATCATCATCAACACCTACATACATGTAATAGACCGAAAGTGATAAAATTCTACCTAAACTACTAAATGTGCAAAGCTCATATTTAAAGTAGAATGAAAACTAGAAGTCATGCATATAAGGCATAGCTATAGCTAGAAGAAACATGATATGAGATATAAATGGCATATTTTATATGGCTAAAAGAGGTGGTATTTCACAACCATCAATTGGTATCGTATGTAAATGGTTCATTTGATCACGAAGTAATCGTATAAATATGTGGGAGCGATATGAATTTCTAGATTCCTCTATTGGTTATTGATCGGAGAAGAGTCTCGATCATGTCTGCATAATTCATGAACCGTAGGGAGACACACTTAAGGATTCGATGTTGTTTAGTAGATATTGAAAGTGACTAAAAAGACCGAATGTAGTTTGGAGTCTCGGATGGGATCCGAGATATCACGAGGAGATATGGAATGGTCCGGAGAATAAGATTCATATAAGGAAAGTCCAATTACGGAGTTCGGAAATGGTTTCAGTGTTTTCACCGGAATGTTCTAGAAGGGTCTAGAAGGTCCACCGATCCGGAAGGGGAAGGGTCCATGGATGTGTCATGACAAAGTGAAATTGTTGCATCATGTCCTAGGTCACTTGGCTGGACACTTGGAAAAGATAAATCAAACTCTAGTTTAAAAGACAAAAAGCCTTGTAAATGTCAAACTGGAAGATTGGTTTCCAAGTGGAGGGAGGGAAGGAATCCTACCTAAGGGAGGATTCCTCCATCTCCTTGCCGGCGTCCACATGAAGTGGACTTGGGCGAGGATTCCCTCCCCCTTTCCACCTCCCCGCCTATATAAGGAGGGATAGGGCGCCCCTACCCCTCACACCCAAACCCTAGAAAGGTGCCACCACCTCTCAAAGTCGCTGACTTGGGGATAACCCTATCCCTAGACACCGGCAACCACCTCCCCTCGATGCCCTCTAAACCCTATATCGCCGAGTCCCTCTTCTACTCCACCATACCCGCTCCGGCATAAGCGAAGCCCTGCGATATTTCCCCTCTAAACTCTGACACCACACCGTCGTGTTGCCGAAATCGCGAGGAGAGATATACAACCTTCGCTACCTCCTGGAACAAGGGAGAGGAAGGTATTCATCGAGTACCGAACGTGTGACCGACTGCGGAAGCGTTGCCGGAACGCGGCACCGGAAGGATCGTCTACGCGATCTTGAGATCGGCAAGTGAACGACTACATCACCCACGAGAATTCACTCTTGTTAACCCCTTTTGGAATCTTTGAGGGTGAGTACTCTTTCGACTCGTTGCTACAATCTAGTAGATAGATCCTGGCTTGTATATGTTCATGCGTTAGAAATTTTTTGTTTTTCATGCTACGAACCCCTACACAAACGTTAGAGAGGCTCGCTAAGCGCTCCTACTTTTGTATTTTGGATGGGTATTCTAGTTTCTAACAAATAGTTGTTCATCCCAAGGATCAACTTAAGACAATTTTCACTTGCCCGTATGGTATGTATGCTTAGTGTAGAATGCTCTTTGATCTAAGCAATGCACTTGCTACCTATCAAAGATGTATGACTGCAATATTCATATACTTTATAGAAGAAATAATGGAAGTCTTCATTGATGATTTTTTCGTCTATGAAACTTCTTTTAATTATTGTCTCTACAATCTTAACAAATATTTTGAGCGATATGAATGTACTAACCTTGTCTTGAACTGAGAGAAATGCCACTTCACAGTGAAGAAGGGAATGGTACTTGGTCCACAAATCTCAGGTAAAGGTATAGAGATTGACAAAGCAAATATAGAAGAAATAGAAAGATTAGCACCCCCGCAAGATGTAAAAGCTATACGAATTTTTTGGTCATGCATGTTTTTATAGAAGGTTCATAAAAAACTTCTCTAAAGTCTCTCGATCTTTTGACTAACCTCTTAACAAATGCTCGTTTTAATTTCCATGATAATTGCTTTACTGTTTTTAATATCCTTAAGTAATCCTTGCTAAATTCTCCAATAATAGAACCACCTAATTGAAATGACCTTTTGATATTTTAATGTGAAGCTAGTGATGAAGCTGTTGGGGCTGTTCTAGTCCAACATGATGGTGATAATTTAAATATCATTTATCATGCTAGACACACTCTTAATGAGGCTCAAAAGAACTATTCCATGACTAAGAAAGAACTCTTTCTTATTGTTTTCTCTTGTGAAAGGTTCAGATCTTATATAATTGATTCTAAAGTAAGAGTTCATATGGACCGATATGGCTTGAAAGAAATTCTTGAAAGAACGGACGTTAAGCCAAAATGATCCGTTGGATTCTTCTAGTACGCGATTTTGAATTGCGGATTGTGCAAGGAAGGGAGGAACCACCCGAAAGATCAAAGATAGAGAATTTGGAAACCATATATATATATTCCTCTAGGTACAATTAATATTAAAGAAAATAAATTCACTTATTCTTTATGCAATGGTTTTGGTGAAATTACGAGGAAAGTTATGCGGACCCGTAAAAAATCACTCAGGTTGAAGGAGAAGAACCTCTCCAATGACCCCTCTTGAAGGGTAGGTAAGTGATGTAAGATTATTCTTACTTATTTTTATTTTTAGTTGTTGTTTTGGAAGTTTTTTTTCTTTTTCCTTGTCTTTTTCTGAACCTTTTGGAAGTTTTTGAGAGTTGGTACGGGCTTCGTACAGCGACGCTTCACCCGTATCAACCCTTGTTAAAATCCTTGTATTTCAGAATTGCTAGTTTTTGGATGGTACATGCAGACACTACAGTGACACTCATGTCATACCAATGATCGTTAATACTTTAGTAATTGTGGCTTCCTTTCTGTTTGATATCATAATAATAATACCGCGTATGAAAGTTGATAACTTACGGTATGGTGGCATGGTATAGGGGCAACCCGCCATGCTGAAATTTGGGAAAGTTTTCACCATCCCCCACATATTATTTACATTCATCTTATTGTAATTTCTAAACCCTATTGTGGATTTGCACAAGTCCTCATCTATCCATTTGTATTCCATTCATACTATTATGATGATATTGATTGTCTCTATGTGTGAGTAGTTTTCCTTGTTCTTGGGGAGATGGAAAACCCCTAACAACATTATATATTGAAATAAAGATGATCTATAACATTGGTTTACGAGTATGTATTGGTTCACTCTATTGATGTTATGTGAATGTCAACCACATAACATTTGCTTTTGGGACTTGATAGGGAACTACCGTTGGACATGTGATGGTGTTGAAGGTGTTAAGTGACAAGTCACACTTGATCATCATTCATGTAGTTAAGGGGGATAAGAGGAGACTCTCAAAGCTAAGTCCATTACCATGAGGTTAACCCTTAATTGCAGGGGGTTGGCGTTTGATCACCACTGCGAATATGTGATTATGAAGGATGAAATAGCAAATGGCTGGTCTCTGATAATCTTATTTGGAGCTTCTCCCATGCACAAACATAAATATATATCCTAATCATGATTAATCTAATTACTAGTGGTGGATCCAACACTCCATGAGAAATCTTTAGCCATATTGTAGTTTCATACTATTTACAATGTGATTGTCTCTCTCTGTTTACATTCATTAGATTGATATTGCTTTGTTCACACACACACGGACACTCTCAAACACCCTTGCTTGAAATTAAAGACAACTCCCAAACACTTCTCGGTGAATAGTAACGATGGGCATTAAGACCTCTATCAATAACTCTCAGTGGTTCGATACTCTTACTTCGAAACTAGCTACATACGAACTGTGAACATGTAGTCATCACACGCCACTTGACATCCGACCCTTGCCAAACCTCTTCCTTGCCTAGGACCACAACGTGCAGTTCTTCCCCATGAAGCTTTAGGTTCTTGAGAAGTTAATCCATGTAGAAGACGCTCCTGGTCTTCCCCTCTTTCCCCCGAGAGCTTTCAACCATGGCGATCACGATCTCCTCAACCTCGTAGAAACCCTAGCCTCCACCTCTATCTCCCAAGGTCGGGAAGCAAGAGGAGGTCAACCACTTGGTTAGCCCGAGTCGATGGAGGGGCAGGAGGGTTATGGCAGTGTGCAGATGGTGAGAAATCTCCCGAAACTGCCTTTCCCTAGAGATAAACCTAGTTCTTAGCCTTGCATTGCGACATCCCGTAGACTCCTGAGATGCCTCCATCAGATGAAGAGATGGGTTGCATGTGGGCTAAAGTTATGGGCTGCACCATTTGTGTGTCGTGATTAAATGGGAAACCGAAACGCATGAACAAAACCAAACGGGATGGAGCGATCGGACGTAACGCGACTCAACACCTGGAAAAATAAGGACGACGAGGATGCACCAGAACGAAGGAAAATCAAATAACAAGGAAATCCTACTTAGATATAGAAGATTTGTGCCCTTTGTTAGTCCCAAGTAAAAGTTACAGTTTTGCTAGTTCTCACTTGACTCTAAGCGTTAGATTTGTATCATGGTTCATGTGTCCTATGAGTTGTAAGCGGGTAGCAACCGAGATTTTCTCAGTTGCAATCAAGAAAAAAATGTTTCGTGCAATTGAAATATTACCACAAAACCATGTTCACGGGTACAAATCATGTGACGACGTGATGTGACCAAAAATTATGCTAATCATCGGTCTTCTTGATCGACGGAGAACTATTTCCACACCTAAAAATAAAAGTGAATTTTCTTATTTATGTCAATCCTATTTGTGAGTAAAATATATTCATCTGTTTGTGATTTTGCTGACCTGCTAGTCTTACCCTAGAGACATGTTTCAAACAATTGAGGGTACAGAGCTTCAAATTCTATGCAAACGTTTGAAACTAGCAGAGATACGAAGATAAAGTCTTTTTTTCAAAATAATACTGTACTTAATCTGTACACATAAGTACCCTCTGGCTTTTCTCTTTCTCATGAAAGTAGTCCATGAACTTTAAAGAAAAAAAAGGAAAAAAAAGTAGTCCGTGGTCTCACCGTCTCACCCGTAAATGTAGTTAAGAAAGAAGTCGAACCACCACCGAGTCCAAGCTTCATAAATTTTCGTCCTTATCCCGACTTTTGGATTCTCGCGCCTTCGCATCCTGACGCATTGAACGAGCGGGAGCGACGCCACCTGCGATTGATTCACGCCGGTGTAAGTTTCACCAGCATCTTCCTCCCTCCTTCTCTGTTCTTGGCCTCGACCACACGTCCTTCTCCACCTCCTGCTCCTGTCCAGTTCCTGCCCCTACCCACCACCTTGATCCTGCAGAAACTCTCTCCGGTATCCCTATCGTCGCTGGTGCTGCAGAGGTGACCTCAGTAGTATGTGCCGAATCCTCTCCGCCCTCCGGCTCGTTGCCGACGCTGCAGAGACGGCCTCCGGCATGTGAACCGACTGGGGTTTTTTCTGTAAGGCGATTTGACTGGGTTTTTTTTGTAAGGCGATTCGCTTGGGGTTTTTGTGATGTCACCAATTTGATTTCGGTTTAATTCGATTCGATGTTCCTCGTGGCCGAAATGATCTGCGTTAATGACGGATCTGAATATATTTGAGCTGCTTGCTTGTTCGTATTTGCAGCTTCAGTTTTCTGGTTGTTCGGATCGTAGCATTTGTCACTGCCGTCTGCACGCTAGTTTCTGTTTTTGCTCTGTGGTTATCTCGTTTTTTTTTGTTACAGCTACGGCACATCCAGAAGAGCACAATAGATCAAATAGATTTTGTAGTGTGGGTTGATGTGTAATTCTTTTTTCAATTCGTATCCTCTATTTAGGTTACACCGTACCATCTACAAAGAAGTTTCACCAAACCTCAAAGAGAAGGATAAAATCAAGGTATATATACTGCTAGTAGATTCTTTTTTCTTTCTCATCGTTTGTGTATGAGACTACCCAGCCAGTGACAAAATTCTATTGGAAGAAAATGATGAGATTATTTTCGTTTTAGCGCACACATGTTTCTATGACTGTGCATTACCTACAGTTTCACAGTCACATTATGAGCTTACTGCACTATGTTTCAGTTTCTATTTCCACTCTTTTCATGTATGGTTGTCAATGATTTTCTGTTTCCATATTTGTTTCTTGATAAGAGAAAAGAAGGTTCAGTTTGTGGACAGTCTGTTGAACAATTTTTTTGGATGGTATTTTCGGCTGGCCCAGGTAAGAGTTGTTTTCCTTATTGGTACGCCCCTTAAAACGGAGCTCAGCCTAAGAGAAAAATAAAAACGTTGGATGCAAATCCAACCTCTCGACTAGATTTATGTTTATTTAAGGCAACTGAGCAATATTATTGGCTCTGGGTAGAATCTATGCCATAATTCAATTTTGTACTACAGGTTACCGCCCGTCCCACACCCTCAGCTTACATTTCTAGATTGTGGACAGCAATGCCCTGAAGCCAGCCATTGTTATACTGTAGAAATTTTGTAGGCTCTGTGATTACAAACTCCACACTGAATCTCTTGCAGTATTAGCTACACTTGCCATTGTTTTAGTCGAAAATGTGTTTAGGTTAACATGTGAGATACTTGTTTATTGTGCTATTTTTCTATGAAGTGATGTGCGCATCAAGTTTTCATTTTTTTCTATCGGTTCTGTCATTTTATTAGGGTCGTGAAAATTCCTAGTTTGTCAATTTATTGTTCTCACTTTATCCAGTGTGGTTCATGTTAGCTTTCTATTAATATAACAGATGTAAACTTTACAGACTGGCTAATACAACGATGCTTTGTCATTAACTTTCTGGCCACCCTGCACATCCATTTTAGTTTATCAGTTGGCGTTGTAGCAATGTAACTTCTCAAAGTAGAGCTGCTAGTTGATATCATATGAAATTGCATTATATGGACCTAGACCTAGACACATCTGAAATGGGTTAGAATAAATGAATAAATGGCTGCATGTTGATGCAGTACATTGATTGATGCAGAGGACATGTGTTTTACCTCTTTACTTGGAAAGAATAATTCTGGTGTGGGTTAGAAGTATATGGCATCAAGTTTTTAGGTTCAAGCATTGATATAACAGTAGCATTATCTAGAACCCATGATCAGGCCCTAGTGGTTGGGTCCAGCGACAATGGACCTCGTGCATCATTCCCTTGCTTGAGGCGTTTCTGTTCGAGAACCTTTTTCGAAGTCTGGTGTTGCCAATGGTGGTGGTTGATGTTGATGAGGTCGTGTGCTACGCTGCTCCTGATTGCCTCGATGTCTCGACTAGTCTCAACTAGCTCTTGAGATTGTGTTTTTGCAGAGGCCGGGTGTATTTGGTATCAGCTTTCAGCTTATATTAATAAATTACCCTTTATAAAAAATAACAGTAGCATTATCTAGAAAGACAAGAAGTACTTGCAAGCTTTCCATGTATGAGCAAACTACTTTTGGGAAATTAGCTGGCTTCCTAACTTCGATTTGATTTAGTGTTGGGAGTTACCCATTTCATTTTTTTTGTTAAATCATGGGAGTTAAGGAGGTTGAACATGACATGGGATTTTTGTTATAATATTGGGCAGGAGAGAGATACTATATACGCTGTTAATGCCTTGCAAAATAAGAAGTCTCCAATTAGACTGGTCCTAGTGCTTGGGAATGAGAAGCCTGCATGCAATGGACACTAAAATATGAGAAGTGTCCAATTAAATCTTATAGGATTACTTGGGAATGAGAAGCCTGCATGCAACAGACACTAAAATAATGCTAAAAATGCAGCTCCCTTCTTAAACGACTTAATTCTGATACACTGCAGTAACCATTAGCAATTCAGTCTCTTGACAATTCTGATACACTGCAGTAATCATTAGCACTGCAGTGAACTTCTGCCAAGTTGCTCTGTTTGTCTACAATCTAGTCATGCATATTCTCTTCTTCTACACCTGCGCAGCAATATCTCTACTTATTCTGCTGTTGATTTTTTTTTCATTTTACATGACAATCATAACATGTTTGCAGGGCAGCATTCAGTTTTCTAGAGTTCACAATGTCTTCTTGCTATTCTAGACAAAGAAAATTCTGTCTGTACTCCCAAAATATTATAGGGGATTGTTTTGAATCTCGAGTGATTTCAGGCATCATTACTTACACAATGAATAATGCCACCTGACTTAATATATGATCCATTTTACAGGACGTATCCAAGATGAGCAATCCCTGTGAGTGTTGCAAAAGAAAGCTGAGGTTCATAAGAAAGATTAATGGAAACGTCATGCATAGCATGGTGAGTTACTTCTGTATTTCCTTGTTCAGTGGGTTTCCTGAAATTTGTCGAGATTTTTCGCTGCCTCATTCTCTCTTTGCTTCTCCCATTTCTGCTCACTACAGGTCATACCAGAGTGGTTTGTGAACTATTTTGGAGGAAAGATCCCGGGAACTGTCAAATTAGAAGCACCTAATGGTAACACATATGATGTCAGAGTCACTGAGAACATGAACAGAACAATCCTCAAGTCTGGATGGGCGGCATTTGTTGATGCCAATCAAATAGAAGAAAATTATTCCTTGATGTTTCGATATCTTGGAAATGCTCACTTTGAGGTCACAATTTTTGATTCCAACGGTAAGGAGAAAGCCTTGTCCTGTGCTCGAATGGAAACTGCCTCTGATGTGAAAACACCAAACAGTCGCCATGTCGATAATTCGAGCACTTCACTTGATGGCACTACTCGGTCGTCATCAGCTGAAAGATCAGATTCAGATGGATGCCCAAATCAAGGCTCGTGCCGTTATTGTGAATCAGCAAAGATGGCTGCATCATCTTATAATTCTGAGGAATTTTCAGGTTAAGCTGTGTTCTCAAATTAAATCAATTGCCCACTTACCCTTTGCTCTGTTACCTACTCCCGAGTCTTTTTATAATGCAGAAGACAATCCATCTGAAGAGGATGATCTTCAGATGCTCCCAAAGGATTTTGTCTTATCAGGCCGATGTGTTCTTACAATAGCACAAAAAGCAAAAATGCATGCACTCGCTGCTGAAATTCAACCTAAAACCGAAGTGCTTGTTGTGCAGATGAAGAAGACTAATGTAGAACCTTATGCTGATCTGGTACGTTAATTTTAACACCCAAATTTGTATGAATTGCTAATTTCCTGTAGGTAGGTACATTTTATAATTTTGATATTTTTGGGAACTCCAGTCTTGCTGTTCGAACATGTGACAAATCTCTGAAAGATACTTCTGCAACAAAACACATTTGTAATTGAAACCGCAATAGAATTACCTTATTATAACAATCATGCCATGCGTATTGAAAACCCTTTAGCACTGTCAGTTGTGACAGTCTTATGTACTTTCTTATTACTCCCTCCGTCTTTAAATAGATGTCCCGGATTTTTTAAAATTTGGATGAATCTATATACTAAATAGTGTCTAGATTCATCTAAATTTTGACAAATTTGAGACATCTATTTTAGGACGGAGGGAGTAGATAAAATAGGTTCACAGTACCATCATGTCCCTTTTCAGGTAATACGCAAGAGCTACGCACTCATGTACTTTCCTCGTGAAAGTCAAGCTGTCACACTACAGGTTCCTAGGAAGAGCGAGGATTGGCAGTGTAATTTGCGCGTCAGGCCTGATGGTGGGTGCAACCTATATTTGGGCAACTTCGTCCGTGATAACAGTGTTCGAGTAGGAGATATCTGCATCTTTCAACCAATGACAAAGGCTAAGGCGAGAAGATTCACAGTAATGGTCCATCTGCTCCCCAGAGCCCCTGGTGGAAGAACCGGTACTGTGACTACTGTCCCAAACCACGGAAGGACAAGCGCAAAGATAGACTTGACAGCCAGTGTAAAGGAGGAAGAAGCTACCGATGGTATGGCACACACTGCACAAAAGACATCATGGACGCTAAAGTTCATGTGTCATATTTCAGTGCATTTCCTCTGTGTCTGATTATTTGAGTACATGTTCAGATGAAGAGATCTCATCACCGGGACCTGAAGACTATGGGTCCTCTGACAATCCCGAGGGATCTTTTGAGCCTCCCTTCATGCTGTCAGACAGAGTCTCTCTAACGCAGGCGCAGGAGATGAAAGTGCGGGAGAAAGTTGAAGCCATCAAGATCAAGTCAGTACTGCCAATTTACGTCGCGGTCATAAACGGTTCCAATGTCGGTTCCAATGTGCGTCGCAGACATTCCGGCATGTCCTTCGTAAGTTAAAAAAAATCTTAATTTCTCTATGTTATGTAGCGGCCTATCAATTCCTCAACTGCATTATTGTGTCCTTGGGTACAATACACATTCACAAATTTTCCTATTGTATCTGCATTTGTGTATATGCTCTTTTCCAAAAGAAAAAAAAAATCTGCATCTGTGTAACTAACATCCTTCCTGTTTATTCATATAAATAGTACTTTGGCACGCGGTACGTGTCAAGGTATCTTGAAAAGAAGTACGTTACTGGGCATCACGGAAAGAGGAATGTTATCAGTTTGGTACTTCAACGGGAGGGGAAGAGCAGGACATGGTCTACAGAGGTGCGACGCAGGAGTTATTGCACGATGATTTCGAAAGGATGGGCGTCTTTCTCCCGCGACAACAACCTGCGGAAAGATGATCTGTGCCTCTTCAAGCTGATGGAGAACGAGGAGCCCCTGAAGATGATGGTCTACATCATTCGTCGTGAGAAGTGTTAGATTGAGGCATGGTTGGGCTCTTGCTACTCTGATTATCTAAGAATCTGGAAGTGAAAAACTAGCAGATGGCTTATCTCCAATGTTGTCAGAGAGGATGAAACCTGTCAGTTTATCTATCTTCAGATATTATCTCAGTGGTTAATAAGTTCTGTCAACACCTTGTTACTTAAGAGTACATTGGATGGTCATGTTTGAGAACTTATATTACTCCTATATATGTGTTGCTGAGGTGTTCGTGTGAGGCGTCACGGGAAGAGGGCCTATTTTTGTCTTAAAAGTATGGGCATTATGCAAGGATTTCACGACACTAATTGCATGATTGAAATGTCCTTGGTAGTTTTTTTCAAAAAAATAAGAACTATGATCCTCGGAAACATCTTTGGAAGTTCTAAATTCCAAAGAGGTCATCAGACTATATATGAACAAGTTTCAGTAATCTGGGGGTACAAGACTAGAATTTATAGTGAACTGGGATGCCCTAGATATTCCAAGACACGACTTTTCATCTTTAGACGAGGGCTTTTCAGAAGATGAGCTCCAGTCAGCGATTTTTGGCCTGCCAACTGGGAAACTGCCCGGTCCGGATGGGTTCACTTCTACTTTCTTCAGAAAATGTTGGACAGTAATAAAAGATGATCTGCTGTTGGCTGTCAATCAGCTTCATCGATTAAGAGGAAAGCGGTGGCACTTGTTGAATTCAGCTCGTATCTCCCTCCTGCCTAAACGCGATGATGCCTGCAAGGTGAAAGACTTCAGGCATGTTAGCCTTGTGCACTCTGTAGCCAAGCTTGTGTGCACGACGTTGGCAAACATGTCTTCAGTCAAAGGGACAGAGCGGTTATCACTTCGGTGATGTATTCCATTTGGCCCTCTTGGAATAATCTGACGCATGGAGGAGAGGTTGGTTTCAATCCAGTCAAAACAACGGAGATTGTTCCAGAGGCCTTGCAAACCTTAGAACACCCCGTGGAGTAGGTTTTGCCTGAACCTGCCATGCCAACATGTAAATGGCAAAACCCGTCGGATGACGTGACCAAGTTAAAAATTTAGATGGTGCGGTCAATAATAAGAAAAACAGTAGGAGCAGTAGCCAGAGATGAGCAATTGTTTCGTGGTGCTTGCTGTGAATCCTATTTTAGGATTTCGGATCCTCTGACTGCTGAAACTCTAGCACTGACTGAGAGATGCTTGCATCTATGCTATGGGAAGGGGTTTTAGCAGAGTAGTTCTGGAAGTAGACTTGAGTTTATAGGAGGAGGCGTCGTTTTCTTGGCTTAGAGGCTGTGATTGTAACTTTGTGGTTTTGAATTAATAAAGCTCGGGATTTTTAAAACAAAATATACAACCACGAGCTGATCGTGCATCGCGCGACAGCCGGCCGCGAGCAAACCTTCGTCCATCAGCTAGTAGCAATGATTGGGATGCTCGGGCGCTCCGCGACATGCCCGCCGGCTCGCGCTCCTTGGCTTGGGTCCTTGGGAGCACGTCGTCTGGTTCATGGTCTCCATTCCACATGCACCATGCCAGACCACAACAATAGAAAAACAGGATATTAACAGAAGATAATATCCCCATCCAGGGTTCATTATGTATATCACCAGCACTTCGGCGCTGCGTCAGTGCTTATGTTTGCTCCTCCACGATCCGACCACAGCCCCAACAGAGAGAAGCGTTGACATACACCTAGAGGCTGAAAGAGGTACGTACATCTACTAGTAGTACGGAACCGCCGCCGGCCATTCCTCCGGCACGGGCACGAAATGTCTCGCGCTTCCTGGCTCGTGACGTGCTCCCCGTGCGCGGCGCTCACGGCGCTGGCCGCGCTCACCACCGCCCTGCTGGTCCTCGGCTACGCGTCGTCGTCGTCGAGGCCGGGCTCCTTCCTCAGGGACGCGGCGTACGGGCACGACAACGTCCCCAACAGCCCGGACGGCGACGCGGCCGTCCCGAGGCGCGGGGCAGGGTACCCGCCGGTGCTCGCGTACTACATCTCGGGCGGGCACGGCGAGTCCGTCAGGATGACGCGGCTTCTCAAGGCCGTGTACCACCCGCGGAACCGGTACCTGCTGCACCTGGACGCCGGCGCGGGCGCATACGAGCGGGCCAGGCTGGCGGGGTACGTCCGGTCGGAGCGGCCGTTCCAAGAGTACGGGAACGTGCTCGTCGTAGGCAAGGGGGACTCCGTCGACGGCCGCGGCGCGTCCGCGCTGGCCGCCGTGCTCCGCGGCGCCTCCGTGCTGGTGAGGGTCGGCGCCGACTGGGACTGGCTCGTCACGCTCCAGGCCTCCGACTACCCGCTCGTCACGCAGGACGGTACGTGAGCACTGAGCAGCGCTGCAGTTGATCTGATCATGCATATGTCGCTGACAAAATTAATGGTGTCATGCATCCGCAGACCTCCTGCACGCGCTCTCGGCCGTCCCGCGGGACCTGAACTTCATCGACCACCGGACGGACTCCGACACCGCGCCGGTGGTGGTGCTGGACCAGAACCTCCTGCAGAGCACCAACGCCGAGATCTCCTTCTCGTCGGGGCGCCGCGCCAGGCCCGACGCCTTCGAGCTCTTCAAGGGCTCGCCCTGGACGGTGCTCAGCCGCGGGTTCGTGGAGCACTGCGTGGTGGCGCCCGACAACCTGCCCAGGACGCTGCTAATGTACTTCAGCAACGCGCTCAGCCCCATGGAGTTCTACTTCCAGACGGTCATGGCCAACTCGGCAAGCTTCAGGAACACCACCGTCAACCACACCTTCCGGGCCTACGTCCCGGACCAGGGCGCCCAGCGGGCGCGGTTCGACGCCGTGGCGGGCAGCGGGGCGGCCTTCGCGGGCCGGTTTGGCGACGCCGAGGGTGACGAGGCGCTGCTGAAGAGGATAGACGACGAGCTGCTGCGGCGACCGCTTGACGGTGTCACTCCGGGACAGTGGTGTGCTGGCGGTGACGAAGATGCCGCGGGCAACAACTGCTCAGTCGGGGGCGACATTGACGTTGTCAGGAATGGTGAGGCGGGACGGAGGCTGGCGAACCTGGTGGCCGGTCTTGTCGGGGCCGCCGGACCGTGAGACGGCTGCAGGCGCGTTGAGGACGGAGTAGGAGAAATCGTACTAGATTGCTTTGGATGCCGGCTGCCCGCTGGCCAGTGGGCACATCGGATTTCTTATTCATTTGTGTATCATAATCACACAATTCAATGTTAGCTTCAACAGAGCACGATTCAAAGTTTAATACAGTAGGAGGTACTCACTCTGATCTCTTCTTCCACAAAGAAACTCGAACCGTTGGACGGAATCAGCTGATTGCACAATAGGAGCACAAGAGCAGACTTCCATGAACACTTGAAAAGAAGAGCATGAATCAAAGACGAGTTTAGTCACAGGGTGCCTTTCACATAACATCAGAATCGTACATCATCCTTATATGATTGTGGCCAACAGTTCAGGTCGAAATACAGTTTTGGAGATCCGATTGACCTGGTAAACAATCGTGTTTTTTTTTTTGTGTGTGTGTGTGGCCATTTTGTTGTTACAGGTGCTAGCAAACTAGTTGTACATGAAAGAAAAAACTTGGAAATAGCCAAAGGGTGAAAATTCTGGCCAATTTCCCTCGTGACCCACTTGCCGAATATGGAAACATGTCATCACAAATGGAGGACTATATGCATCATCTGCGGGGCATCCTCTGCTGAAATTTACTAAGACAGGTTCCGATGAAACGCGCATCCTTCAAAATTAGATCATTTATGTCTACCTTCCTTGCCCATAAGATTTCTCCAGCACAGGAACAGCAGGTCCATAAATTCTAAAACATCGATCATTAAGTGACCCCACGAGCTTGGAAACTACTTCCTTGAAGAACATGGAAGCAACCTGTGATTAAAAGCTTGATGAGGACCATGAGAAAATGAAGGCAACTGATGTCTATAATCATAACAAACTAGTTGGTTGTACCTGGCGATATAGGGGTGACTGGAACTTAAAATCCACTAAGAAGTAAAGGTCACAGGTTCCAGGAGTAGGACCGGGCTTGAATTCCCAAACGTTTATTAAATGATCAAAAAGTCCACTTTGAGACGCTGTCGTCTGCAACAGAGCAACAGCAGTCAGAATCATGCAACTACTCAATCATGGAGAAAATGGTAAAAGTAGGAGAAACAAAGTACTACAGAAAACTGCAATGTCAATCGTAAATACTAAATAAGGAACACCACAGATTGATTGCAACCTATATTACCCAAGTTGATAACCAGACTTTTCATCCAAGATTGACCATACACTATAGTTATAGAACAAGGTTAAAAAAAAGGCTTCAATGCTCCCTTTGGAGGCTAGAAATTCCCATATTAGTTAGGAAACGAAGAGAAAAATCTGCACTGCTTATATGGAATAGTTAAAACTATACAAGAAATACAATCACATGAAAATCATCAGTATTATAATTGTATATGAATGCAACTTTATTTATCTACAGACATATTGTCTATATATCTTGTAAGACCTAGCTGTACAGATGTGCTGGGGTTTGGCTGGTGCATATGTTGATGTATTCTACGTCATCCAAGAGCAGAGCATGTGCCATGACTTCAACATTGGTTGCACCTCTGAGTTCTCAGGCAAAGATTTCGTGCCACTGTACTCCCCCAATAGAGAAACATCAATATCATACAAGGCATCAACACATTAGTTTTAAAAGAAGGTCACGAAAACCCAAACACAGCTACTAACCAGATTTACCTAGAATAACTACTCCCCAGAATTAAGTGTGAAGAAAGCCAGGAACAGAAGCAAAGAAAGAACATTCTAGGTTCATACGACAACACTCTCATTAGTCCTACAATTCAAGCAAACATTGCTGCATAACATTATGTCTGGGTTGATTTCAAATGGATGTTACAGTTTTAAGTTTTGGACACAGATGATAGTTTGACATAAGCCTGTGCATCGCCGGTTTTGCCGGCTTTGGGCGGGTTACTGAAACCAGCCCGTCCGACACGGTTTTAGCCGGGTTGGTGTGCACAGTTTAAACAGGTTACACGGTTTGGAGGCGAACAAGCAGTAATATACGATCCCCGGCAAGGCACCATCTAATTTGTCCTTGCCTGTGCCCTCCCCAACTCATCCCTCTCATGCACATCATGCGCCGCTGAGCACTGCAATACTCGGGCTGTGGTCGTAGCGACCACCAGGTGCTTGAGTGAATGTCTGGAGGCTTCTCCAGTCTTATGCACGTCCCCATGTCCGTGTGATCCTAGCTCAGATCGGCGAGCGAGCTGGTCCTTTTCTGCGAAGACATGAGTGTCGATTAGAGTTTGCAGCCATGGTGTAGGCCACCTTCCTGGACTGCCGGACAGCCGGGCGGAGGGAGCCAGCATAGCAGTCAGGCCTGTTCGCCGAAGGCCGGAGCCAGCGAGAACTTGTGCGGCCGGAGACTGCATCTCGTTAAGCGGAACAGGGATAAGAAAAGCTCGACGGTGTACTCAGCCGGCCACGAACATGGCGCCGTAGTCAGCCGGCCACAAACACGACGAGCTCCAGTGCTTGGGGTTGGGGGCATGACCCTCGCCCTGGCATACACGGTTTCAACAGTTTTAACCCGGTAAAACTGGTGACACCGTTCTAAACCAACGAGCGCTCCAGTGCGGGTTGGGTCGGCGGTTTAGCCGGGTTGGAACCAACTCGTGCACAGGTTTAGTTTGACATGATAGATAATGGCAGGATGAACTCAAAGTTCAAAGAAGTGGTAAGCGCTAAGCGAGCGGTGAGGCACCGATTAGAGGAATTGAAGCTTAAGCATTCTGTACGGACAAAGCAGGAGGGGCAGCCTGTTGCATTTTTCAGCGCATTTTATTTCTTTGCTAGGATCCAACAGTAAAGCTAGTTAGGTAAGATGAATGCAATAGTTTTAACTTCATGGGGAAAACTGTATTTGAAGAACCTAACAATGATACATGTAACTAAATAGGTGTTTACTATTTATAGTTTGGCCAAAATAATATCATGTCTAGCCATATAAGAGAGTCTGGGTGCATTAATAGAAGTGAACTTATCAATAACAGTCAGTGAAAAAGGTTGAAGAATTTATACATATTTAAATGAAAATAAAAAATCTTAGGAATAGATCACTAAATAAATAATGATGAGGTTAGAAGTGTTTAATTCGGCATATCTAACAATAAACCATCCAAGGGAGTGATGATCAATTTCTAACAGGTGACAAACATACTTCATTGGAATAGTACATCCATTTGCAATTTTGCAGGTTGCTGTGGCAAATAATCTAAATCATGATGGTGGTTTTTCCTATTAATTAACAAAAACAAATAGTAACCGCATATTTCATGTTTTTGACTGAACCTGCAATACAGCTGTCTCTAGAACAACATTTTTGCATCAATAGTTGCTTCTTATTTTAGAATGTTTCAAAAACCAGTGATCTAATTAGGTATTCTATTCCAATTGAATTGCCTGCACATTATTCCATAATAAGTTCAATGGCAGGCACATTACGTGACTCTCACCTTGATATACTTGGGCTTCTCCATCTCCACATGAGACACATAGCTCTCGACAAAGAACTTGAATCCAATTTCAAGCTCGGCATCAAAGGAGCCATTGTCGTAGCGCCTAACGATCCTGGACCGCTGGCACCAGGGCACGAAATCCTCGTAGAGGTCTACAGCCGCGACGACGGCATACATCTGCTCCGGCGAGTACCTGAGCCCACAGCCAAGCCAACCACCACGGTCAATCATTTCCGTAAATCAGCTAAGCAAAAAACAGAGTAGAGGCTATGTCCGCTTTACTGTACCCCATCACGCGCCTCTCCTCGTAGACCTTGGAGAGGACGCTCCCCTCCTCCCCGTCGCCGCACCCGAGGAAGGACCTCGACTGCGTGGCGGCCGGCAACCGGCCGCCCCACCGGCGCGCCTCGACGCGCGCCGGCGGATCGGCCCACCGTCCGACCCCGCGGCCGGCCAGCGTGGCCGCGCACCTGGCATTGGCGAGCGCCTCCCTCCTGCCGCACTCTCCCTCCGCGCACCCGCGCAGGAGGGCCAGGCCCCTCCTCCGCAGCACCGACCGCGCGCACGGCAGCATCGGAGGAGCCCTCCGGCGTTATCCGGCGGCGGGAAACCCTAGATTCGGGCCGCGGGGAAGGGGATCGACGCTACGGCTGGCGGCGTCGCCGGGGGAAGTCGCGGAGGGATCGGAGGAGGGGCGGGAGAGAGGCGTGGGGAAGTGGAGGAGCTCTTGGTTGCGGAGGGCAATCGGATTTTTGGTGGGGGTGGAACGGGCGGTACGGGGAGGACAGCGGGCGGGCGTGGGGGGAATGCGTGGCGGGTGCCTACGATCTAGCGCGACCAGGAAAGAAAGGACAACGTCGGAGCTGGCGAAGACCCGTCGAGGCTGTGCGTGCCGTCGGATCGGTACGGGCGGCGGCAGCACGAGGATCATGCCCGGGGCGGCACCGGTGGACGGTGGCTGCGCATTCGCGTGTGCACACCGAGATTGACCGAGTTCTTTTTGACGTGCGCTTCCCCGGAAACGGGAGGTGTTTGATTGGAAACTTCTTGGTGCATGGTGCCTAAACAAATGAACACGTGTAATACAGCTACTTACAAAAAAGAAGGAAAACACGTACTCCGTACACGGTACGCGTGTTGGGTCGCACATGGTCGGACGCACTTACAATGGAAGCCAGATTTCCCATACAGCGCTGTGTTCTTTGCAACTGACAGGTCTTGCCTGATCGACTTATCCATTCATCAACTTTGGGTTAGCCTGGTCAAAGCTGATAGCCTGATACAGTACCATGTTCTCGATTTCAATTATTATTTTTATGAAATTTTCTCCCTGATAAACAATTCTTCGTCGTAATGAGAGAAAATTCCATATCGAACGGAAGACTAAAGTAAGTTCTCGTTTTTTTTTTTTGCGGGTGAAAGTAAGTTCTTGTTAGCATGGCCAGGAGAACAATTGGATGCGAATGTGCATGATAATAATTGGAAACTTATGTTTCGTTAACTCCGTGCTTCGTTCTAATGAGATTTTCTCAAAAGGTTCTCCTTTAGAAATTAGGATTGTCCACTATTTTAGTGAGAAAAACTTAAAAGAGTATCGGAAATTCACTTTGGCTCCCGGGTGTAGATGCACCCACTGCTAAAAAATATTTTTCAAAATGTTAAAATTTTTAAAAAAAAATACTCGGATGTATATGTTGACATTCTATGTTTGTACACCAAGTTTTATGGAAAAAGATAATTTATATGGATTGTGTAAAAAGATAATTTTTAATGTTACAAACTAGTTTTTCATAAGACATTTTTTGCCTTTTTTTGTACAGACCTTAAAAAATGTCTTCTCACTACAAAACTTTGTGTGAGGACATAGCATGTTCGGATGCACGTCTGACATTTTATTTTAGATTTTTTCAACATTTTGAAATTTACATAAAATGCATTTTTTATAATAGATGCCTCTAGATCTAGGAGCCAAATCGCCATGTCCGAGAGAGTATTGCTTACTTTAGTGAGAAAAAATCATCGCGGCCCAAACACAGCTATCACAAGGAAGAGCCCACATAACAAGCTCGAGGGACAACCTAGGTTAGATTCAGCAATAATAGGGCTATATTATGAATTAGCACAAACTTTTACAACATCCAAAGAGTCATGCGTACTACCAAGAGAAGATGATGATTCTTGATGCATCCGTTTCTTCATAAACTCAGAGCAGAAACATCCACTGATTTTGGAAGCAGCCGAAGGTGCCTCTGTCCAACCAGCCCTAGCACAACATAGAAAGCTCATCGTCCTTGTCCAGGGGAGGGCAGAGGAGTACGACGTGCTTAGTAGGATAGGGGAGGGTAGGGAACGAAATCTTACCGGCTAGAAATCAGCTTGCTGCCCGCGAAGAAGGCGGTGGACGGCCGGAGGAGTCTAGAACGGGGATGGTATTTCGCTGCCGCGATAGTGACGTGTTGAGCAACTGGCAAAACGCGAGAGGGTACACGTGTCTCTAATCCACTTCAACCGACGAGTTTTCAGACCGTGACCCTCTACTTTTGCAAAATAAAAACTGACCAGAAACACTGCACATATACAAACAATAACAACAGCTATCTATTTTTGAATCCATCTTAAATCATATTCGATTTTTGGAGGAAAAGGGAGACTTGAATCCTATCTTAAATCTATTCTCCTATAAATACAGAATCATTGTTGGGTGAACGGTCAGCAGCTCTTCGGATACTGTTAGATGTGCACAACTGTAGATAAACTGTTTGAGTAAATAGCACGGAAAGTCATACAACTTGTCCCGTTTGTGCAGATAAGTCATACTTCTTATAAAATAGATAAACCGGTCACATACTTGTCAAATCGCGTGCATCACAGGTTACAAACATCAACCGGCCGGTTTTTGACAAAAAACAAAACGGTGCGTCTCACGTGAGTATCTCAGGGCAATCAATATATTACAGAAACCCTCCTAGTATGCTAAATATTTTTAGATATGGTTTAAATCAATTTTGCATCTGATTAGATTTAACCAAGTCACTTTGTATGTACCTGAATCAACAATTGGCTAGTTAGTTTTCAATTTGAAGTTGCAATTTGTATACAACAACAATTGGCTATTTGTCAGGAACTTGTATTCATCATATATTGGACGTAAGGTAAAAGATACTTATATCCTCTGGCTACTAAGCTATCTTCTAGTATTGTTGCTGATGTGTGAGTGCTCGAAGTTATTTCACTTAGATTCTACAATTATATGTTTTTGTTTCTTGTTTTTATTTTCACTAGTTAGGCTTAATGGAAAACAACAACAAAATTAGAGAGCTTTATAGTCTTTTATCTTGAGTTAGGACATGAAGCGTTTGAAAATAAAATTAAAAAACCTATAAAACTTTATTTGCATACTAATAGTAATATTATTAGTATGAATTGTTTGAACATCATTATTGCTAATGCTATGGAAACGTTTAACCTTGGGAAAGCTAGTTTTTATGAAAATGATCTTTTTAGTTTCCCAGCTTTAGAGGAGAAAATTTGTTATGATGATACTATACCTCCAATATATAATGATTACAAAGATGAATATGATATTTTCAGTCCACCTGCTTTAGAGGAGAAAATTTGCTATAATGATACTATACCTCCAATATATAATGCATATGATATTTTCAGTCCACCTACTATTGAGGAGAAAATTAATTATAATTACAAGATGCCTCCTATATTTGATGATTATGGTCATAAAAATAATAATGATAGTTATTTTGTTGAATTTGCTCCCACTACAATTAATAAGAATGACTATGGTTATGTGGAGAGTAATAATTATTATATGCATGTAGCTCATGATAAGAATGTTCTTTGTGATAGTTATATTGTTAATTTTATTCATGATGCTACTGAAAGTTACTATGAGAGAGGAAAACATGATTTTATGCATCTCAATAATATTAAGTTTTCCCTCTTTATGTTGAAAGTTTTGAAGTTGTACTTGTTTTGCTTTCTTATGCCTGTTGCTTTGTGCTTTCATGACTTGTTTCTTTACAAGATTATTTTTCATAGAAAGTGGTTTAGACTTAAATTTGTTTTATATTTGCTTCTTGATGCTCTCTTTTACTTCAATTCATATTTCTTATGTGAGCATTTTCTCAAACTATCAAGTCTAACTTAAAGGCGTTAAAGAAAAGTATTAATTGGAAGATAACCCAAATTTCAGTAGGTTTTTGTTTTTTGAGTCTTGTAAGTTATTGCCTCTGTAATAACCTATCCTTATCATTTTTGTGTGGTTTTTATGCCAAGAATAACCTCTAATGAGAGAGAAGTAAGATTTGGGGAAGTTGCTGTCCCGAAACAGATTATATGTTTCACTATAAAAATTCATGAAAAATCCTAGTATGTCGGATTGAGCTGTAATTTTCTGTGAATATGCCCCAGGTTATTATATAACTTTTGTTAGTTCAACACTTTTCGATTTGAGCAACAGAAGGTCTTCGAAAAAATTGGTTTTTATCTGTTGGTCTGTTTTGACAGTTTTCTGCCATTATTTGCATTTGCCTCTTATCGGTTTTCTTTTGAGTTCTCTTTGATTATTTGAGCTTTCAGAAGGAATTTATATAGTAGCTTGTGTTTTAATGAAAGTTTTACTTGTTTTGAAACTAAACCCAAGGGCTTATTATCTTGAGTACACTAATGTTGCTAATGAAGATTGTGTGAAGTTTTGTATGAAGGAAATTTTCAAGTGTAGGGTAAGTATGATGTGATGAGATGAAGAATGGAAAAAAGCTCAAGCTTGGGGATGCCACCCGTGTCACTCCAAAAATATTTAAGAGGTACAAGTGTCAAAGCTTGGGGATTCCCAAGGCATCCTCTTCTTCATCAATAAAAATATCAGGTCTCTTTCTAGACACTTTATTTTTATTGCTTCATGCACTATTGTGTTGTTCTTGGAGTGTCTTTGTTTTTGTTTTTAGTTTTATTTTGCTTTGTTTGCCAATAAGTTGTTTGGATCCCAGCACACTTCTTTTGGAGAGAGACACGCACTGTTTTCATTGTTTAGACCACTCTAGTTTTCAGTCTTATTATTCTGTGAGTGTTCTCTTTTGCTAGCACTGCGTTTAGCTTTAGTTTTATTCATTACACAGTTAGGGGAGACAAGCTCTCTGGTCTTTATTGATTATTATCTTTGTGTTTTGTTTCAAATAAGTCGACTGGTGTTGGAAAATAGTAGAAAGTTTCATGCTTATAGTGGTACAAAAGGAGTATTGTTTTGACTATGGCTTAGAATTTATCATGTCATGTTAGATGTTGCTTTGACCTTATTCTTAGTGATTATTGATGTAGCATGATTGATACGTCCAATTTGCATCACCGTTCTATATCATAATTTGCTTCTATTCATTGATTTATTTCATATTAAGAGGTGATACTTATGTTATTCTATCTGTTTTTGCATGTTGGATGATTCTTGGAGGATGAACTGCCGAAGTCAGGATTCTGATGGAAAAAGCGGTGTTTTGATGCAATTTCGCGAAGATCAGAAAAATACCAGAAAAACTACAAAAAATTATATTTTTTTCAGAAGATGAAGGATGCCAGAAGGGGAGGTGGAGTTAAACCATAGGGGCCACACCCCCACCCTAGGCGCGGGCCACCATGGGGCATGCCTATAGGGGGTGTGGACCCCTGGCCCACATAAGTCAAGGGAGCGACCAAAAAAAGATTTTGCCGCCTCTGCGGGGCAGAAACTACAGAGAGAGAAAGAGATCCCCAGCAGACAGATTTCTGCCGAGGAAATTCCTTCCCGGAGAGGGGAGATCGTCGCCATAAACACCATCATCAAGCTAGACTTCATCGGTATTATCATCATCAACACCACCAGTGGCGGAGCATGACGGGAAGTAAAGGAGGGGACAAATTTAACTATCCATGCTAATTTTGCTGCAAATTGTAACAAAAAGAAATATTTTTAAGCTGAAAATGCTTAATTCCATGATTATACATGTACAGACCTAGCGAGTAAAAAAAGTTGGCCAAGATTTAACCGATGGCCAGCAGCTATTTATATTACATAGGAATTGGCATACTAACCGACTCCTAGTTCTATCGATACTTCCTTCGATCTAAATTAGTTGATTAAAATTTGCCAAGATTTAATCTAGACAAATCTAAGTTAACTAATTTGGGTCGGAGGAGTAATAAAAAGAGGATCTAACCTCAAGATCTACAAACGGCCAGCTTGGAAAACATCGGGCAAATCTAACCCTTTGGGTTCTATCTTTGTTAGCACCAAACTCGAAGATCACATTTCTAAATAATTTCACCGAAAGACCAGACCAAGCATTAAATTCATCAAAGAGTTAGATTTGTTAAAAAATTCTCAACAATTAATCGATAGCCCAAACCCCAAGGTAAAACAAAAACGCTAACGTTTTGCTGTTACACCAAGTCATTGTCCAGCAGGCCCCATCCCATCACACAACAACATCAATGTAGCAGGCCATGATCCACTCAATGCGCGGATTGAGTATAGAACTGGTCGACGCCTACTAAAAAAATGAACGGATGCCTCTTTCTCTCCTTTGCTCCTTGGACAACTGGGAAACAAAAAGCTAGCCAATGCAGAACATGAAAGAATTTGCATTTTTGGAAGGGGGGGGGTCATAGTCCACTTTCGCCTCCAAGGCGCTCCGCCCATGAACACCACCATCTCCACCAACACCATCATCATCACTCCATCCCGCTGTAACAATCGTATTGAATCTTGCATAGTTTTTAGGGAAACTTTCCTAGTGTTAATTACTTTTGTAGTTGATGCTTGTGAGTGGAACCATTGAATTATTGTTTGTGTTAAGATTGTTATCCATCATTATATCATCTCTGATCTTGATCCATATGATGTCTCATGAGTAGTTCATTTAGTTCTTGAGGACATGGGATAAGTGTAACACCCTCAGAATCGACCATATGCAAGTTTTAGCGAAACCCGCCAAACCCGCATATAAACGATTCAAAGGTGCCCACCAGGCACTTTCGTGCGGGTGGAAAACGAAGTAATAACATTACACAACAGTCCTCGATGGTACCCACAGAACAGATATATACAGCAGCGAGTCAATGAGTCAAGAATACAGATATAATATACAAAGATCCAAATCACCTTGAAATCGATAGAGCGTCCAGCTACAGACAAGATGCAAATGGGGCTAAGAGCCCTGAAGAATATCCAATGGTGTCCATAACCCTGCCCAGGCCAAGCCGGAAGGGTAACCCTGCTAACGGCGTCGAACTCAAAACCTGCTTAAACAAAAGGGGTGCCGACGAAGGGCAGAGGAAAAAGAGGAGCGTCAGTACTGAGGCCAGTACACGGCGAGTCTAGAATTCGGCGGTCCTCGCCTACATAGGTATGGTGGACTGAGCGGCAGCGGCAGCATGCACTACACAACCTATAGAGACTCGATACAACTGGCGGTTATCAGAGAGGGATAAGAAAGACCTATTCGGAACCAACCTGATACTACCATCAAACGAACCCCTCCTGGCGTTTCCCCCTCGAGACCAAACGAGGAAGTCAACCGAGGAACTCACACAGTTGGCAGTTTTACTTATTCAGTTATTGTTGCAGCAATTACTAGTCAGGTATAGATAATCATCCTGATAAAATAAGCAGTGGGCACTTTTAGTTAATCATTCCGTTGTAGTTGCAACATTTACTAATCAGATACATTTAGCATGAGATAACCCAAAACCCATCAGTTGTTGGTACATTTATTTAGCCATTCCGTGATAGTTGCAATACTTACTAGTCAGGTACAATGGTCGCAAGCGACACTCCAAACAAGCAATTGTGGGCAGTATTATTTAGCCATTCCATTGTAGTGGAGCTAATTACTAGTCATTATAAAGTCAAATTTATGGCAATAAACTTTAGTTATGCTTGTCTATGATCGAATCATGCTCCAAGTCGTCCATATCCGGACACGGCTTTGAAAGTTTTACCGGCCGGGTGCACCAATAGCAACACACGCTCGATCAACCTCGGAAAAACCAAATCAAAACCCAACGAGGCCTTCACGACAAAGCAATCACGATTGAAATATTTGAGGCCACCCTTAAAGTAGAACCCAAGGAAGCCGGCTCGAGACGGACTTAAGGTTGTGGGGACGGTGTGAACGATCGGGAACCCGAAAGTGTGGCTGGGCTTGTCGACACACCGAAATCGTGCCACGATCCTAAGCGATCAGGTGCTCCTCGCAAGCGTAAATCTGAGTAGCATGGCATAAGTACAGGATAGTAAATAAAACCTCAAACTAGTTTATGGCCCCAAGAAATAAGATGAATCAAGATCCGCTCGGGGTCCCATATACCTCCCGGATGTGGATAGCGCGATAAATCAAGGAACAGGTATCAAGTACTCGGGGTCCTACGGGACACAAGTGGGCGTTCGGCAACCAAATATTATCTATCACCCACCGATGCCTCTGCTTACTTCAATTTTAGTTTTTAAACAGGAATTAAAGTGAACGATAAGTAAAACTATGATCAGCTCTAACATCAACATGCGGCAATACATCAGCAACTGAGGCACTTGACGACACGCAACAGCACTTGAGCAAGCGACTACGACGCGCAAGTCCAACTATCTACCAAACAACAGGTAATAGGATGTGTCCAAGGCAATATAAGGCTGCAGGGGATATCACAGGTACGGAAACTAAAGCATCGCAACACAGATAGCAATAGATCAACAGGAGGGAATAAAGACTATAAAAGTAAGATAGGTAGAAAGGGGGAGATGCTCGCCTGAAAAGCATTGCCGAAGATTCAACCGAAGCTCGGGTCGACACTCGCATCAACTCAACGGCCTTATCCGCGAAGAAGCAAAACACTAGAAGAAACACCGGATGCAATATTTAATACTACGGCAAAAGATCGGCATGATGCATGTACGATGCATGGCATGGCAAGGTGCGATGCAATTAGGTCATATTAAGCGGAACCGGGGTCCCGACAATTAGTTAGGTGGTTCAAGTTATTTAGCTACCCCGCAAATTAAATGTTGTATTAACATGGCAGAATATATCACCGGTTCGCTACACAAATTTAAATGAGGCCAATATGAGACTAGAGTTGCCCGCATTTGGGCCCCATATTTAATTATAAGGTGAATCGGCCTAGGGCCCCCAAACCACATGACAATATGCATGCAACATGAATGATTAATGCAACAAGTTTAATATCATTTATAAAAATAGGGTCTCGAGGAAAAGGGGTCACACATTAGGGCTCGACGAACTTGGTCCGAGGTCTCGGCGTCCGGTCTCAGGGTTCAGATCCGGGGTTCGACGGATCGGTCTCGGATAACACAGGTAGGTCTTGTCGCATTCCGGGAAGAAGCACTCGGCGTCCTCGATGGGGTACTTGTCGCACATGTGGCCTTCGGGTTCTAGGACGATGATCTTGTCGTTGAGAAGAACTTGTCGGGTCCGCGTATCGGTCGGTATTGGCGTTCGGCAGTTCAGGTTTTGGCGCCCGAGGGTAGTACTTGGCGTCCGGGGTGAAGTGCTTGTAGTTCTGGTGGCGATCTTGGCGCTCGGTGTCCGGGGGTCCTCCGGGTCCGGTAGGGAGTTCTTGGTGTTCCGGGAGGTAGATCTTGTGAGTCCCACGAGTTCGATGTTGACAGCGTACTTGATACGTCCTCGACCTCGGTCAAGCCGGATGGCGGATTCACGAAGATCTTGCCGGTAGTTGACTCGGGGCGCCACACTACGGCACATCGCCTTGGTGTAGGACAAACTTGGCGGAGAGCTTGATCTTCTGTGGTTGCGGCACGAGTCCGTTCTGTTGGGGTCATGCTTGGAGTCTCGTTCGGGCATTTCCACGAACACCTAACGGGCAACGAACAACACACCCCATCGTGGACGCCGACCCCTTGGCGTGCGAGCTGAGGGCTCATGGCGGCGAGAGGCACGGAGGGGCGGAAGAGGAGGTGGCGGTCAACGACAGCGGCGGGCGGCGGCCCGGCATCAGTGCGAGCGAGCCAAGGCCGACGCAGCGGTGCAGGAGGACGAAGCGGCGGTGAAGCGGCAACCGTGAGCAGAACAGGGCAGGCGGAGGACGTGGAAGGCGGCGGCGGTTACGCATCAGGCGGCGCGGATCGGGGCGCTCGGGCTCCTCGAGGCACGAGCGGAGGCGGAGAACAGCGAGCCGGAGACGCGGCGGCAGTGGCGGAGGCGGCCGGACAGCAGCGAAGCGGCTCAGGCGGCTTGTCGCGCCAGCGGCGAGGCGAGTGGAGGGCGGAGCAGCGGGCGGCAGCGGCTCTGGCGAGGGCCTGGCGTCGGGCCGGGCGGCACGGTTGGTCTCCTGGCGCAGCAGAGCTCTGGGAGGATGCGGAGGTTGGCGAGGCAGGCGGTGGGCATCGGGTGGAGGAGGCTCGGCGGTGAGCTCTGTGGCGCTGGGGAAGGAGGTGAGGCGGAGGCGGGCGCCGGCGACGGGAGGCCCAGGTCAGCTTGGCAGCCGGAGGACTAGGCGGGAGGAGGACGAAGGAGGTGGGCGAGGCGGGCGCGTGCGGTGGAGCGGGTGGGGTCGCAGGCGCGGGGCCCGAGGGAGCTTGTCGGTGGGGGGAAAAGTGTGTGTGGGGTGGTGTGTCTTTGTTGTGTGGTGGGTGTGTGGTGTGGGGTGACGTGGCAGCGTGTGAGTGGTGGGGAGTTTGGGGAGGGTGAGGTGGCATCTGTTGATTGGCCAGGGTGATGTGGAGGCAAGGGTGGGTAGAATAGGATTGGTAGCTGTAGTATTTTAGGTAGACCGATTTTTAATTCTAGGGTGGTCGTTCGGGTATATTCGGCCCGTTCGACTGCCCCACTAAAAATAATTCAATCTTTTATTTATTTTAAACGGGCCGTTTGAAAACATATTTAGTCAAAACAAAATATTCCGGCGACCCGGGTTTGCGTGTTGAACAAAGGCGGGCCGTTTAGAAAACAAAACTAGGTTTTTCCGAAAATAATTTTATGCAAACAAATGCAAGATGCAGACGATGCTCAAATGCAATGTGGCATGATGACATGATCATGCCGTCATGATGATGCAATGCACAAAAACAACGCGATTTTCTAGTAGTGGTTTTGCGGGATGCCACAATTCGACACCACTAACAATGGATCTCGCCCTCGAGATCCGCCTCATGGTACCGGAAGGAAGGTCGGCAATCTGCGTCTTCTCGCTTCGTGTAGATCCTCGCGACACCACTAACAAGAGGTCGTTGTCCGTGATCGTCGAGAGAACACTCCGGAAACAAAAGGTCGAAGGCAGAGGTATCAACAATAAAGCCACCTCTAACTTCGATGAAAAGAGGGAACCGATGCATTCTCATCCACTTCAATGTACAAAAGCGAATAGAAGGGGTAGTCGGCATGGGGGCCAATCCATCACGCACCCAAACTATTACTCCGCACAATCAGTGGTAAAGCATGCAACCATTCTCGGAATCAGACTGAAGATCTCGACAAGCGAGGTTCGGAAACAAAGGAGTGATGCAGACTCTGCATCGGATCTGGCGTAGAAGATGTCGTCGCGTTGGAAAACACCGGAAGGCACAAACAAGGAACAAGGAATGGTACCACGGCAGACGGATTCCTCAGGCAGCATGAACACTGGATGGTAGAACACCGTTATCAAAGAAGGAAGCGAAATCCTGAAGGTACGACGGAAACCCAACCACGAGAATTCCTGGACTCGAAGAAAGAGACGAGAGCGGATTCAAAACACGTAGGGGTAAGAGGAGAATAGCAGAGGGTAAGGAATAAAAATCAGACCTAATAAGAACTATCCAACCGATTTTGCAGAAATAGTTTTGACACTCTACTTCGGCCGTTAGCTAGGTTATCCTACAGGCTGGACTTGTGGGGTATCGCAACTGCTGAGCTCTGATACCACTCTGTAACACCCTCAGAATCGACCGTATGCAAGTTTTAGCGAAACCCGCCAAACCCGCATAGAAACGATTCAAAGGTGCCCACCAGGCACTTTCGTGCGGGTGGAAAACGAAGTAATAACATTACACAACAGTCCTCGATGGGACCCACAGAACAGATATATACAGCAGCGAGTCAATGAGTCAAGAATACAGATATAATATACAATGATCCAAATCACCTTGAAATCGATAGAGCGTCCAGCTACGGACAAGATGCAAATGGGGCTAAGAGCCCTGAAGAATATCCAATGGCGTCCATAACCCTGCCCAGGCCAAGCCGGAAGGGTAACCCTGCTAACGGCGTCGAACTCAAAACCTGCTTAAACAAAAGGGGTGAAGGGCGAGAGGAAAAAGAGGCGTCGATCGAGGCGATTACAGCGAGTCTAGAATTCGCGGTCCTCGCCTACATAGGTATGGTGGATGGCGGCGGCGGCAAAGATGCACTACACAACCTATAGAGACTCGATACAATGGCGGTTATCGAGAGGGATAAGAAAGACCTATCGGAACCAACACGATACTACCATCAAACGAACCCCTCCTGGCGTTTCCCCGTCGAGACCAAACGAGGAAGTCAACCGAGGAACTCACACAGTTGGCAGTTTTACTTATTCAGTTATTGTTGCAGCAATTACTAGTCAGGTATAGATAATCATCCTGATAAAATAAGCAGTGGGCACTTTTAGTTAATCATTCCGTTGTAGTTGCAACATTTACTAATCAGATACATTTAGCATGAGATAACCCAAAACCCATCAGTTGTTGGTACTTTTATTTAGCCATTCCGTGATAGTTGCAATACTTACTAGTCAGGTACAATGGTCGCAAGCGACACTCCAAACAATCAATTGTGGGCAGTATTATTTAGCCATTCCATTGTAGTGGAGCTAATTACTAGTCATTATAAAGTCAAATTTATGGCAATAAACTTTAGTTATGCTTGTCTATGATCGAGATACTGTGCTCCAAGTCGTCCATATCCGCGGACACGGCTTTCAGAAAGTTTTACCCGGCCGGGGTGCACCAATAGCAACACACGCTCGATCAACCTCGGAAAAACCAAATCAAAACCCAACGAGGCCTTCACGACAAAGCAATCACAGGATTCAGAAATATTTGGGGCCACCCTTAAAGTAGAACCAACGAAGCGGCCGGGCTCCGAGGCGGACTTAAGGTTGTGGGACGGTGTGAACGATCGGGAACCCGAAGTGTGGCTGGGCTTGTCGACACCGCGGAATCGTGCCACGATCCTAAAGCTGATGTGCTCCTCGCACAAACGTAAATACAGAAGTAGCATGGCATAAGTACAGGATAGTAAATAAAACCTCAAACTAGTTTGTGGCCCCAAGAAATAAGACTGAATCAAGCTCTGGCTCAGGGGGGTCCCATATACCTCCCGGATGTGGATAGCGCGATAAATCAAGGAACAGGTATCAAGTACTCGGGGTCCTACGGGACACAAGTGGGCGTTCGGCAACCAAATATTATCTATCACCCACCGATGCCTCTGCTTACTTCAATTTTAGTTGTTAAACAGGAATTAAAGTGAATGATAAGTAAAACTATGATCAGCTCCAACATCAACATGCGGCAATACATCAGCAACTGAGGCACTTGACGACACGCAACAACACTTGAGCAAGCGACTACGACGCGCAAGTCCAACTATCTACCAAACAACAGGTAATAGGATGTGTCCAAGGCAATATAAGGCTGCAGGGGATATCACAGGTACGGAAACTAAAGCATCGCAACACAGATAGCAATAGATCAACAGGAGGGAATAAAGACTATAAAAGTAAGATAGGTAGAAAGGGGGAGATGCTCGCCTGAAAAGCATTGCCGAAGATTCAACCGAAGCTCGGGTCGACACTCGCATCAACTCAACGGCCTTATCCGCGAAGAAGCAAAACACTAGAAGAAACACCGGATGCAATATTTAATACTACGGCAAAAGATCGGCATGATGCATGTACGATGCATGGCATGGCAAGGTGCGATGCAATTAGGTCATATTAAGCTGAACCGGGGTCCCGACAATTAGTTAGGTGGTTCAATTTATTTATCTACCCCGCAAATTAAATGTTGTATTAACATGGCAGAATATATCACCGGTTCGCTACACAAATTTAAATGAGGCCAATATGAGACTAGAGTTGCCCGCATTTGGGTCCCATATTTAATTATAAGGTGAATCGGCCTAGGGCCCCCAAACCACATGACAATATGCATGCAACATGAATGATTAATGCAACAAGTTTAATATCATTTATAAAAATAGGGTCTCGAGGAAAAGGGGTCACACATTAGGGCTCGACGAACTTGGTCCGGGGTCTCGGCGTCCGGTCTCAGGGTTCGGATCCGGGGTTCGACGGATCGGTCTCGGATAACAGAGGTAGGTCTTGTCGCATTCCGGGAAGAAGCACTCGGCGTCCTAGATGGGGTACTTGTCACACATGTGGCCTTCGGGTTCTAGGACGATGATCTTGTCGTTGAGAAGAACTTGTCGGGTCCGCGTATCGGTCGGTATTGGCGTTCGGCAGTTCGGGTTTTGGCGTCCGAGGGTAGTACTTGGCGTCCGGGGTGAAGTGCTTGTAGTTCTGGTGGCGATCTTGGCGCTCGGTGTCCGGGGGTCCTCCGGGTCCGGTAGGGAGTTCTTGGTGTTCCGGGAGGTAGATCTTGTGAGTCCCACGAGTTCGATGTTGACATGATATCGTCCTCGACCTCGGTCAAGCCGGATGGCGGATTCACGAAGATCTTGCCGGTAGTTGACTCGGGGCGCCACACTTCTGGCACATCGCCTTCGGGTGTAGGACAAACTTGGCGGAGAGCTTGATCTTGCTGTGGTTGCAGCGGCACGAGTCCGTTCCTGTTCGGGGTCATGCTTGGAGTCTCGTTCAGGCATTTCCACGAACACCTAACGGGGCAACGAACAACACACCCCATCAGGTGGACGCCACGGCCCCTTGGCGTGCAGTAGCACAGGCGGGGGCTCCGCGGCGGCCAGAGGCACAGGAGGGGCCGGAAGAGGTGTGGTCGGCGGCGGCGAAGGCAGCGGCTGGGCATCGGTGCAGGCAGGCCAAGGCCCGCCAGCGGTGCGAGGAGGACCAGGCGGCCGTCGGCGACGACCGTGAGGCGAGCAGACGCGGCGGAGGGCGTGGAGGAGGCGGCCACGGTTTTGCATCGCGAGGCGGCGGGTCGGGAAGCGGCTCGGCGAGCTCCTCGGGCGAGCACAGCGGAAGGAGCGGAGAATGGCGGCCGGAGGCAGCGGCTGGTGGCCGGAGGCGAGGCGGACATGGCGGCGGCTCAGGAGCGTCCCCAGGCCAGGCGAGGTGGAGGGCGGAGCAGCGGAAAGCGGCGGGCTCTGGCGCAGGGCGTCGGGCAGCGATGGCGGTTCGGTCTCCTGGCCGCGCGCAGAGCTCTGGGGAGGCGCGGAGGTTGGCGAGCCAGGCATGGTGGAGGAGGCGGCGAGCATGGCAGGTGGAAGGAGGCGGAGGCTCGGTGAGCCGGAGGACTAAGGCGGGAGGGACGAAAGGAGGTGGGGAGGCGGCGTGCGGTTGAGGTGGGGTCGCAGTGGGTCCCGAGGGAGCTTGTCGGTGGGGAAAAGTGTGTGTGTGTGTGTGTGTGTGTTGTGTGGTGGGTGTGTGGTGTGGGGTGGCGTGTGAGTGGTGGGGAGTTTGGGGAGGTGAGGTGGCATCGCTGATTGGCCAGGGTGATGTGGAGGCAAGGGTGGGTAGAATAGGATTGGTAGCTGTAGTATTTTAGGTAGACCGATTTTTAATTCTGGGGTGGTCGTTCGGGTCTATTCGGCCCGTTCGACTGCCCCACTAAAAATAATTCAATATTTTATTTATTTTAAACGGGCCGTTTGCAAAACATATTTAGTCAAAACAAAATATTCCGGCGACCCGGGTTTGCGTGTTGAACAAAGGCGGGCCGTTTAGAAAACAAAACTAGGTTTTTCCGAAAATAATTTTATGCAAACAAATGCAAGATGCAGACGATGCTCAAATGCAATGTGGCATGATGACATGAGCATGCCGTCATGATGATGCAATGCACAAAAACAACGCGATTTTCTAGTAGTGGTTTTGCGGGATGCCACAATAAGTCATGTTGTTAGTAGTGGATTTGTGTTGAGGTATTATTCAATGGTTTAATATTTAAGTTGTGGTGCTATTCTTCTAATGGTGTCATGTGAACATCGACTACATGATACTTCACCATTTATTGACCTAGGGGAATCATTGTGTATTTGGCTACTAATTGTGGGGTTGCCGGAGTGACAGAAACCTAAACCCCCGTTAGGAAACCTTTGCACAAGAGAGTGTAGGATCTCAGAGTTTAAGGTTGTGGTTAAGTTTTTATCTTAATTACTTTCTTATAGTTGTGAATGCTTGCAAGGGGTTTAATCACAAGTATGTATTAGTCCAAGTAAGGTCGGTACATTAGCACAGGTTCACCCACACAACACTTATAAAACCAAAGAAGATTAATCAGCTATATGAAACGAAAGAACTTGACAGTATTCCCATGTGTCCTCGAGAACGTTTGGTCTTCATTAGTATTTCCTCCGGCTTGTCCTTTGCTAAGAAAGGATTGGGCCACTTGCTGCAATTATTTGTTTTCTTTATTTACTTGCACTTTATTTCCTTGCTTTATCAAAAAAACCTAAAATCCGTTTGCTAAGTATTTACAGAGAACTCTTGAGACAGTACCACTAGTCAGCACCTTCTGCTCCTCGTGGGATCGACACTCCTATTTATCAAAAGTACTACGATACACCCCATATACTTGTGGGTCATCAATGATTTGTTCCAACCAATTGAGATTGCTTAATGTGCCTTGAAAGAATCATGCATTATTTTAGCATACAAAAGCATAATATTGTGGTACTCCTTTGATGCTTTGTTTGGGTTGACTTGGCACATGCTTACACCATGTTAAGACTATAAACCAGTCACCTTAGTCTCTATGATCATTTAGTTTTTGACTTGTGATACTACTTTATGCTTTAATTAATAATGTTTTGTCATTTTGCATGATTATGGCCATTATTGCTCTCTTAGTTGGTCACTCCCAGTCTTTTGATAGCCTCCACTTGTACTGAGTACGAGCTCTATTCGTGCATCGAACTCCCAAGAAACCAAGTTATTCCATAGAGTCCACTATTAATTACTATGCATGGTGTGTTACACCATTCCAAGTGTATTCATGTTTTATCTATCTTCCAAATTAAACTTGTCATGTGAAAAAATAGTGATTAAAGCTCTCACAAACTTGATGGCACACTTTATTTCTTGCACCTAATAAACTTGAACCATTGTGTCATCTATGTTGTATATGCTTGCACTTATAAGTTGGGAATTAGCAGAACCATGCTGTCATGGGGAACGCTTTCAACACTTGTACATATTATCCAGTTGATATCATGATCTTTTGTTTATGGATGTCGGCGGTGTGAAATAAAAGGGGAGCTTGTAAGTTCATGGAGTATTATATATGTGTTAGAGAAACGCCTGGGCGGCTAGCCTAAGCCATGCCTAATCATGCTGGAAACTTGCAGCGTCACCATAGTGAGCAATCTATGAAGCATCTTCAGAAAAAATATAGAAAAAAAAGATAAGAGAAAAAGGAAAAAATAGCACCATGCTCATGGTAAATAAAAAGATCGCTGAGATGCTCACCGTATGTTGCCTTGTCATTTTGATATGAGATAGCTCCTGTGTCATGGGGAAAGGGGTACCCCGTTGGCGGTTCTCTATGATACACATATACTTACAATGACAAGAGGAACGAACCTCGTACTCAAGGGACATGAGAATGCCAACTTATGATTTATCAAGCATATACTTCATATTTGTTTCACTTTAACCTTAATCACTTCAAGATGCTTATGATAGGGGCAATGAGAGCTGAAAGATAAAAAGTACCATAATTTTTGGAAGCTCTTTATGAAACTTGAAATCCCTGCTTCCCTTTATGAAGGGCATTTCTCTTTACCTTTATGTTGAGTCTCCATCTTCTATCTTTATGCACCAATTAAGAGAGCATTGTTGTCATTCTTAGTTTTATGTGCATTGTCCCAAAACTTATTGATTTATTCACAATGTTGATATTGCTTGTTCTTAAACTATTTGTATCTAGTCACCCTTATGAACTTTGAAGGTGTCCTATGAATTTATGTTTTGCTATTCTATGAAGGACAAGCTGAATACTACTCTTGATATGTTTTGTATATGTGAAACAAACAAACGTCTTTCAATGCATTGTTATTCATGTTCTTTGTTTGTACTTTTTCATGTTACAACATAGTTGATATGTCTTATTGTTAGAACTACATCTTTCATGATCATGTTTAGAGTACTTTGATCCCAGCTATCAATGCTTTACAAATACCTTGATCAAGATTGTGATGGTGCATGTCACCTCAAAAATTATTCATTTTATCACTTACCTACTCGAGGACGAGTAGGAGTTAAGCTTGGGGATGCTTGATACGTCGTAAACATATCTATAATTTTTTATGCTTCATGCTTGTTTTGTATCGACTTTCTTATGTTTTATCTACACTTTGAGGCATTTTTATACATTTTCTGGAACTAACCTATTGACAAGATTCCGCTGTGCCAGTTGCCTATTTTCTGCTGTTTTTGGTTTCAGAAAAGCTAGTAAGGAAATATCCTAGAATTGGACGAAACAAAAGCCGAAGTGCCTATTTTTTCAGACGCAACAGGAAGCCCGAAGGAGAGATGAAGGGGAGCCACGAGGCGGCCACACCATAGGGTGGCGCGCACCCACCCTTGGCCGCACCAGCCCATGGTGTAGGCCCCTCGAGGCTCCATGGACCTTGCCATTTTGCCTATATATACGTATCCCCGAGACGTAAACCCTAGGTGGATCAGAAATCCATGAAAAGTTCCACAGCGCCGCCGCCACCGAAGAGGAGATTCGGGGGACAGAAGTCTCTGTTCCGGCACCCTGCCAGGACGAGGAATTTCCCCCGGATCCATCTCCATCGATCTCCACCACCATCTCCATCGCCGTTGCTGATTCCCATGATGAGGAGGGAGTAGTTCTCCCTGGAGGCTAAGGACTCTACAGTATCTATGTATTCATCTCTCTCTATGCGTGATCTTATTATGGTCATGATCTTTGTAATCAAGTAGATCAAGTCTGCTACTCAAGTGCTTTAATTGTAATCTTCGGTTATCCCCACGTGTGTGAAGTTTTTTTTTTGAGAAATATAGTACAAACGCAAACGCTCACAATGCATACATACACTCACCCCTATGAACACACGCACGCACACCCTACCCCTATGAGCACCTCCGAGAGACTGAGCCGGCGGGTCTTGAGATTGAAGAATTCACCACAGACGCCTCGCTATCGACGAGAGCGTCGCCTCCCACTGAAAGAATATTCCGCCTTTATGTGACACCAAAGCGTCAAACTATTGGAGATATGCCCAAGAGGCAATAATAAAGTAGTTATTATCATATCTTCGTGCTTATGATAAATGTTTAAATACCATGCTATAATTGTATTAACCGGAAACATTAATACTTGTGTGATTTGTAAACATAAAAGAGTCCCTAGTAAAACATTAATACTTTGCATCTTGCGGTATGGTGGGATGAAGCGGCCCGGGCTAACCTTACATGACATCGTTCATGAGACTTGCTCCACGCTCAACATGCAACTTGTATTGCATAAGTGGCTTTGCGGGTGTCTGTCTCTCCCATCATAGTAAAGATTCAATTTACAACGGTCACTTGATAGTTCAAGCATCAACGTTGTGGTTCTTGTTCGTAAGTTAGAACGACACTTATTGAAAGCCCCAAACCACGTAAAATATGCAAAGAAAATTAGAGGCATCTAACTTTGTTTTGCAGAGGTGTGCTGTGATGTGATATGGCCATGATTGTGATTATATATGATGTATGCAATGTTCCTTATTGTAAGTTGGAAACAGGCAGGAGCCATATGGTTGTTTTTTTAAATTCCGTCAAGACCCGCGTGTCTATTATTCAAAGTAGTTGTAATAGTTGATGCTGGTGGATGACAACCATGAAGCGGCGCCATTGACCTTGACGCCATGCCGGTGATGATGGAGATCATGTTCGTGCTTGAAGATGGAGATCGGAAGCACAAGAAGAAAGGCCATATCATATCACATATTATGAATTGCATGTGATGTTAATCCTTTTATGCATCTTGTATTGCTTAGTTCACGACGGTATATGAAGGGTTTCGTGGCATAGTAAATCAAAAATTTCTACGGAGCGAACAGAGGGAAAGCCAAGATCTAATCTAGGAGATGCAAACAACGAGAGAGATTGGATTAGATCTTCATACCCTTGAATATTCGCTACGTGAGCGTTTGTCGGAACGTGGGTGATGTAGTTGTACTCGCTTCCTCCTCGCGATCTGATCCGATCTAGCACCACAAGTGGCGGTGCCTCGTGAGATGCACACGTGCACCTCGGCGTCTCCTCCTTCCTCGGACCAGCGAGTATGGTGGAGATAGATTGGATCTACAACACGACGGCGTGGTGTATATGGTGGAGAATTTCTGCTGAGGGCTTCGCCTACAAGCGATCGGGAGGAGAGAGGAAGGTAGCAAGGCTGGGGCTTGGAGGAAGGTGTGTAGTAGGGGAGGCGCACCCTCTATATATAGAGGCGGCCAGCCCTTTCCCTCCTCCAAGCCTATCTCTAGTTTAAACAATTTAAACTCTCCCTTATCTAGAAATCCTATCTCTAGTTTAAACGATTTAAACTCTCCTTATCTAGAAATCCTATCTCTAGTTTAAACGAGTTTAAACTTATCTAGGATCGGCTGGGTCCTATGGGGCCTTGCCCTGTCCCAATCTGCCAGGACACTCCATCATAGGCCCATGCCCCTCCGGAAGGTGGGGCCACGTTGGTCCCCTTCCGGAAGGTTCTAGAAGCTTAGGTACAATACCGATTAACCCGGAACAATTCGAACTCCAAAACTGCACCGCCTTATATGAATCTTATTCTCGGACCATTCCGGAACCTCTCGTGATATCCGGATCCCATCCGAGACTCGAACAAAAATTCATAAACCAATTATCCAATCTATCCTAGCGTCGAGATCGTTAAGTGTGTGACCTGCGGGTTCGAGAATATGCAGACATGATCTTCTATCAATAATCAGCGGTCTGCAGGCACCCATATTGACTCACACATTCATCGATGATCATATCGGATGAACCACGATGCGAGGATTCAATCAATCCCATATATATATTCCCTTCATCTCGCGATATTTTATTTGCCCGAGATTCGATCATGCATTGCCATACCTAGTTCAATCTCGTTCACGAAGTACTTTACTCGTTCCGTAATCCGATATCACTTTGTGATTAACTCCTTAACCACATGCTTGCAAGCGGTGTTGATATCGATTACCGAGTGGACCCGAAGTATATCTCTCCGACTTGGGAGGGACAAATTCCATCTCGATACATACAACCCAACAGATACTTTCCGATCACCTGAGAGACACCTTTATGATCACCCTCTCATAGGATGACGTTTGATGACCTCAAAGCTTTCTTCCGGTACGTGGAGTTGCATTATCTCATGGTCTAAGGAATACAATATTTGACATAGGAAAAGCTTCGCAAAGATGAACACGATGAAACGATCTAATTGCTTCGCTTAGTTTGGGTCTGTCCATCATATCATTCTCCCAATGATATGATCTCATTATCAATTGACAACTCATGTCTATGGTTAGGAAACCTTAACCATCATTGATCAATGAGCTAGTCCTTAGAGGCGTACTAGGGACACGGTGTTGTTTACAAACCACACAAGTATTAAAGTTTACGTTTAATACAATTCTAGCATGGAACATAAACTTTATCATGAACAAGAATTATAATAATAACATCTTTATTATTGCCTCTAGGTCATAATTCCAACAGTCTCCCACTTGCACTAGAGTCAATAATCTAGTTTACATCTGGCAACAATCTCACACCCATGGCACTGAGGTGTTGATCATGTTTTACACGTGGAAGAGGTTTAGTCAGTGTATCTGCGACATTCAGATCCGTATGTACTTTGCTAATCTTCAGATCTCCATCTGCTATATAATCTCGGATTATGTGAAACTTGCGGTTGATATGCTTGGTCTTTGGATGATATCTTGGTTCCTTAGCGAGTGCTATGGCGCCAGTGTTGTCACACAATATCTCCAGTGGGTCCAATGCACTTGGAACCACGCCAAGCTCGATGATGAAGTTTCGATCCAAACTCCTTCACTTGACGCTGCGGCAGACCATGTATTCCGCTTCCACTTGTAGATCCGCGATCACGCTTTGCTTGCAGCTTCTCGACTCACAGCTCCTCCATTCAAAATATAAACGTATCACATGAAAGATTTGGAATCATCCTTGTCGGTGTCAAAACTAGCATCGGCGTAACCTTTACGACAATTGTTCATCACCCCATAGACTAAGAACATTTCTTTAGTCCTATTTAGGTACTTTAGGATGTTCTTCACGGCTGTCGATGTTCCACTCTGGATCACTTTGATATCTGCCGTCAAACTAAGAGCATTGGACACATCGGTCTAGTACACAAGATGGCATACATGATGGAACCTATGGCTGAGGCATAAGGCACTTTGCTCATAGCTTCCCTATCATTTACCGTAGGCTGGACACGAGCCTTGCTCAATATCTTACACGAAAACATAGGCACTTGAACCTTTCTTTGCTTTATCCATTACGAACCTTTTCGAACTTTGTCTAGGTATGTACTACGGCTTAAAGGCATCACGCGTCTTTGTCTATCTCTATAGATTTTGATGCCCAATATATAAGACTTCACCTAGGTCTTTCATTGAAAAACACTTGTTCAAATAACTCTTCACATCGTTAAGCATGTTGATGTCATTTCCGATAATCAATATGTCATCCACATCTGATACCGTAAACGTCACCGAGCTCCCACTCACTTTCTTGTAGATACAAGCTTCGTAGCTATTTGGAACAAATCCAAAGCTCTTGATCACTTGATCAAAACGAAGGTTCCAACTCCGAGATGCTTGCTTCAGTCCATAAATGGAACGCTGAAGTTTGCATACTTTACTAGCATCCTTTGGATCGACAAAACCTTCGGGTTGCATCATATACAACTCTTCATCAATGTTGCCATTGAGGAAAGCAGTCTTGACATCCATCTGCCATATTTCATAATCATGAAACGCAGCAATTGCTAATAAAATCCGAATGGATTTAAACATCGCTACGGGAGAGAAAGTCTCATCGTAGTCAACACCTTGAACTTGTCGAAAACCTTTTGCGACAAGCCGTGCTTTATAGACGGTAACATTACCATCCGCGTCCGTTTTCTTCTTGAATATCCATTTGCACTCAACGGCCTTTCGGTCGCTAGGAGGATCCACCAAAGTCCATACTTGGTTTTCGCTCATGGATCCCAATTCGGATTTCATGGCTTCCAGCCATTTCTCAGAGTCTGGGCTCATCATCGCTTCCTCATAGTTCGTAGGTTCACTGTCTTCTACCAACAAGACAGTCAAGACAGGGTTGCCGTACCACTCAGGAGGGGCACGCGACCTTGTCGATCTGCTGACGTTCAAGAGCGACATCGTCAAGCTTCATGATCCTTGTCATTAGCTTCCTCTATTGTTGCGGTGACCTTTGGAACAATTTCAGGTTCTATGCTACTCTCCATTTCAAGAGAAGGTTCCATAACCTCGTCTAGCTCTACTTTCCTCCCACTCACTTCTTTCGAGAGAAACTCCTTCTCAAGAAAAGAACCGTTCTTCGCGACAAACACTTTGCCTTGGTTCTGATAGAAGGTATACCCAATGGTTTCCTTAGGGTATCCTATGAATACGCATTTCTCGCTTTGGGTTCGAGCTTGTCGGCATCAACTTCTTGACATAAGCTTCGCATCCCCAAACTTTAAGAACGACAACTTAGGTTTAGCACCAAACCACAGTTCATACGGTGTCGTCTCAGCAGTTTAGATGGAGCCCTATTTAAAGTGAATGCAGCGGTTTCTAATGCATAACCCCAAAATGATAACGGCAAATCGAAGAGACATCATTGATCGGACCATATCTAATAGGGTTCGATTCCGGCTCGAACACACCATTCTTGTGGTGTTCGGGTGGCGTGAGTTGTGAAACGATTCCACTTGCTTTAAGATGCGTGAGAAAATCATAACTCAAATATTCACCTCCACGATCGGATCGTAGAAACTTAATCTTTACATTACGATGGTTCTCCACTTCATTACGAAATTCTTTGAACTTTTCAAGCGTTTCAGATTTATGTTTCATTAAATAGATATACCCATATCTACTTAAGTCATCGGTAAAAGTGAGAAAATAGCGATATCCACCACGTCGAAACACTCATCGGTCGCATACATCGGTATGTATGATTTCCAACAAGTCCGTTGCTCGCTCCATCATAGGAGAACGGGGTTTTGATCATCTTCCCCCTGAGGCATGGTTCGCAGGTGGCAAATGTTTCAAAATCAAGAGACTCCAAAAGTCCATCAGAATGGAGTTTCTTCATGCGCTTTACACCAATATGACCTAGACGATAGTGCCACAAATAAGTAGTATTATCACTATCTACTTTGCATCTCTTAGCCTCAATGTTATGGATGTGTGTTTCATCCCTTTAGATTTAGAAGAAATAAACCATTCACAAGAGGTGCATGACCATAAACGATGTTACTCATATAAATAGAACAGCCATTATTCTCCGATTTAAATGAATAACCGTCTTGCAATAAACACGATCCAGAAATAATGTTCATGCTCAACGGGCACATAATAACACTTATTAAGGTTTAAAACTAATCCCGAAGGTAAAACTAAGGAGAAGCGTGACGGCCATCACATCAACTCTTGATGCATACAGCATCGTCACCTCATCCTCGCAAGCCGCCGTCTATTAGTAGCCCATTTGAGTTACAAATATTAGCAACTGAACCGGTATCAAATACCGGGCACTACAACGAGGGCTAGTAAGGAAAACATCAATAACATGTATATCAAATATACCTTTGATGGTGCCGCCTTCTTGTCCGCTAAGTACTTGGACGATTGCTTCGATGACCCTGTCCTTGCAATAGAAGCACTCGATGTCGGCTTAGGACCAGACACGAGCTTCTTCTCGGCGAGGGCATTGCGCTTGCCGCCCTTCTTGAAGGGCTTCTTTGCTCCCTTACCTTTCTTAAAGGAGGGCTTATTGACCATCAACACATGATTATCCTTCTTGATGTCCACTTCGCAGCCTTGACTGCGAAGAGCTCGGTGATCGTATCGATGGAACCAATCGATTATGAGTCACTACAAAACTTTTGTATGGGAGGAGTGATTGCGAGAACCTGTCAATCTTGAGCTCCTCTGGAATCGTAATTCCAGTTGCTCAAGGCGTTGAGTGTAGCCCGACATCTTTATGGCGTGCTCACTAACGGAACTCCTTCCTCCATCTTGCGGTTAAAGAACTTCTCGAGATCTCATATCTCTCGAGCGGGCTTGAGTGAAACATGGTTTCGGCTCCTCGAGAATCTCAAAGGGCGGGATAGGTTTCAAAACGATTTTGAAGCTCGGTTCCATAGCAAACAACATGGTGCTCTTAATCACACCATAATCATCTTCTTGCGTTGATAGACAGCTTTCTCATCGGTAGTAGCGATTCTGAGGAGGGTCACCTAACGCTTTACCAAGGACATAGTCCTTTTGTCCATGACAGAATGATTCTTAGATTGCGGAACCAATTGGTGAAGTTAGACCCATTGTTTCTAAGCTTTTCCTTCTCGCCAAAAACGTTGAAGTTGAAGTTGGATTTGGCCATGTGATCTACTGATTTGCAAGTACAATTTAGACTATGTTCATGATAAATAGTTCAACTTAATCAAATTACTAGATGAACTCCCACTAAATTCAATATCCCTCAAGTTGTTTAGTGAACACGATCCAAATTCACCACACCTAATCCGATCATCACGAGAAGAGATGTGGTTTCAATGGTGGACAACAAAGTGTCGATCATATCATTCATATGACTCATGCTTAACCTTTCGGTTCTTGTGTTCGAGGCCATGTACATACATGCTAGGCTCGTCAAGCTAGACCCAAGTATTTTGCGTGTGCAAAACTGGCTTGCACCCGTTGTATGTGAGCGAGAGTCTATAGCACCCGATCATCACGTGATGCTTGGACACGACGAACTTTCATAGCGGTGCATACTTGGGGAGAACACAGTTTTATCTTGATCTTTAAGTGAGGAATCATCTTATAATGCTACCGTCGCGATCTAAGCATAATAAGATACATAAAGGATAAACATCACATGCATATAACTTTATGTGACATGGTATAGCCAATCTTCGCAATGATCTCCATCTTGTGCGTTAAAGCATGATCTCCATCACTCCACCATGATTGCCTCCACCACGAATAGCAACTACAACTATTGCTAACTACTTAGCGATAAAGTAAAGCTATTACATGGCGTATAAGAAGTTCACTCGCAGGTCATACACAATTATAAAGACAACCATATGGCTCCTGCCGGTTGTGTACTCATCAACATGCAAGTCGTGAAACATTACAAAACATGATCATCGCATACAATATACACATCACATCTTGGGCCATACCATATCAGAAAACACTCCTGCAAAAACAAGTTAGGCCTCTACTTTGTTGTTGCATGTTTTACGTGGCTTATGGGAGTAGATGCTAAACGATTCTTACCTACGGAAAGCCACAACGGTGATATTATGGTTGCCAAACTCGGTGTTAATCCCATGACAACTATAGTGAGAGAACCGACATCCACCAGCCGCATGTGTGGAACAAGCCACACGTCAAGTGCGGAGCCGGTCTCGCGAACGATGTCGCGTAAGGTTGGCCTGGACCGCTTCAATCTCACTATCCCGTGTCATAAGAAGAACACAAACAAGAGGCTTGCAACAGAAAACATCAACACCCGCAACAACCATGTTGCGTTCTACTCGTGAATCACATCTACGCATAGATCTAGCTCTGATACCACTGAAGGGTTTCGCGGCATAGTAAATCAAAATTTTCTACGGAGCGAATAGAGGGAAAGCCAAGATCTAATCTAGGAGATGCAAACAACGAGAGAGATTGGATTAGATCTTCATACCCTTGAAGATTCGCACAGCGGAACGTTTGTCGGAACGTGGGTGATGTAGTCGTACTCGCTTCTCCTCCTCGCGATCTGATCCGATCTAGCACCACAAGTGGCGGTGCCTCCGTGAGATGCACGTGCGACACCTCGGCGTCTCCTCCTTCCTCGGACCAGCGAGTATGGTGGAAAGATAGATTGGATCTACAACACGACGGCGTGGTGTATATGGTGGAGAATTTCTGCTGAGGCTTCGCCTACAAGCGATCGGGAGGAGAGAGGTAGCAAAGGCGCTAGGGCTTGGAGGAAGGTGTGTAGTAGGGGAGGCGCACCACCCCTCTATATAGAGGCGGCCATCCTTGCCCTCCTCCAAGCCTATCTCTAGTTTAAACAATTTAAACTCTCCCTTATCTAGAAATCCTATCTCTAGTTTAAACGATTTAAACTCTCCCTTATCTAGAAATCCTATCTCTAGTTTAAGCGAGTTTAAACTTATCTAGGATCGTCTGGGTCCTATGGGGCCTTGTGCCCAATGCTTGCCAGGACACTCCCTCATAGGCCCATGCCCCTCCCGGAAGGTGGGGCCACGTTGGTCCCCTTCCGGAAGGTTCTAGAAGCTTCGGTACAATACCGATTAACGGAACAATTCGAACTCCAAAAACACCTTTGCCTTATATGAATCTTATTCTCCGGACCATTCCGAACCTCTCGTGATATCCGGATCCCATCCGAGACTCGAACAAAAATTCATAAACCAATTATCCAATCTATCCTAGCGTCGAGATCGTTAAGTGTGTGACCACTGGGTTCGAGAATATGAGACATGATCTTCTATCAATAATCAACAGTGGTCAGGCACCCATATTGACTCCACACATTCATCGATGATCATATCGGATGAACCACGATGCCGTGATTCAATCAATCCCATATATATATTCCCGTCTCGCGATATTTTACTTGCCCGAGATTCGATCATCGGTACCGTCATACCTAGTTCAATCTCGTTCACAGCAAGTACTTTACTCGTTCCGTAATCCGATATCACTTTGTGATTAACTCCTTAACCACATGCTTGCAAGCGGTGTTGATATCGATTACCGAGTGGGCCCGAAGTATATCTCTCCGACTTGGGAGGGACAAATTCCATCTCGATACATACAACACAACAGATACTTTCCGATCACCTGAGAGACACCTTTATGATCACCCTCTCATAGGATGACGTTTGATGACCTCAAAGCTTTCTTCCGGTACGAGGGAGTTGCATTATCTCATGGTCTAAGGAATACAATATTTGACATAGGAAAAGCTTCGCAAAGATGAACACGATGAAACGATCTAATTGCTTCGCTTAGTTTGTTCATCCATCATATCATTCTCCCAATGATATGATCTCATTATCAATTGACAACTCATGTCTATGGTTAGGAAACCTTAACCATCATTGGTCAATGAGCTAGTCCTTAGAGGCGTACTAGGGACACGGTGTTGTTTACAAACCACACAAGTATTAAAGTTTCCGCTTAATACAATTCTAGCATGGAACATAAACTTTATCATGAACAAGAATTATAATAATAACATCTTTATTATTGCCTCTAGGGCATAATTCCAACAGTATCATTATAAGATGATCCCTCAAGCACACAATTTCAAGTTTTAAAGTGTTCATCCTTAGTAAGCACCATTGCTAAAGCTCGTTGTTTCAAAGCATCACGTGATGATCTGGTGTGTTAGATTCTGCGAGTGTATACAACGTGAGCAAGACAGATTTGCTCATGCGGAAGCTAAGGTTTGATCTTGACGAGCCTAGCATGTACAGACATGGTCTCGGAACACGGATCACCGAAAGGTAAAGCATGAGTCATATAGTAGATATGATGAACATGTTGATTGTTCGCCATTGAAGCTACATCAACTCTCATGATGATCGGTTTTGATGTGGTGGATTTGGTTGGTGTGATCACTAAAACAATGTGAGGGATACTGTTTTGAGTGGGAGTTCAACAGCTATATGATTAAAAGTTGAACACTATTTATCATAAATTAAATCAAAGTGAATTTGCATAGTTATTGTAGTCATTGGCATCCGTTTACCACCTTGCGCTTAGTTATAATTGAGACGATAGAACTATAGAATTCTGGTTAGTTACTTTACGAACTGGTATCGTATTGTTTTTTAAGTGTTAATCTAAAGTTTAAAAGTCCCATTGCAAACTTTCAGTAAGTTTCGATTACTCCATGAAGTTTAATAGTTGGTATTAAATCAAGAGTAACAATTCTAGTGTTAGTATATAAGTATCATGTTTATCTCCATGATTCTTGATATTTGAAAGATAGTTTCAATATCAAGGTAATCTAGGAGTTGAAAGAGTTGTTTCAAAAACCATCATGTATAGAAGATATTGCGATATCTGAAATGATGTTTTGGTTACAACATGATAGAGTATAATATGGCAAAGTTTATGTTCTCATATTTGATGAGAATTTACAAAAGGTTGGAGACACTAGTTGTCCTAATCCTCCAAAAGGTATTGGAGAGCAACATTATACTCGCGATTCACCATAATAAGCTAAAGTAGCTTGATCATGAATAATTTCATGATAAGGGTGAATATTTGATGTAGGTAAAGTGTTTACTACACCAAGAGATTACTAAAGAAAGGAATTTGAAAGAACACCAAACATTAGATGATGGTGATCTACTTCAAAGTGCAAGTCCAAAGACATTGGTATTTAACTATACACGCTTTGGACTATGTGTCATATGTATGGCTCCACTATTGATGTTGATAGATTCTTTCAAACAGAAAAGGAAATACCGAAAGAGAATCTCATAAATATATGGCAGAAAATAAAATACTAGAATTGTTCAGTTTAGGTATATAGAGGATATACGAGTTATGGCTGTATTCTTTGCTTGTTAAATAATGTGGTTCTTAAGTATTGAATACTGAATTTGTTGGTATGAATCGTCATATGAAACAACAGAATTCATGAACTACAATGGCCTAAGTAACTAGCAAAAGAATATGTGATGATGTTCATTGAGAACAAATAAAGTGTTGCTCGTTAAACATCAAAAACTTGCCTTCAAGATTTGTTTTATCAGGTATTATGAGAACAAAAGGGTTGTTCAAATAATTGCCGTAATCCATAAAAGATGGATGATTCACAAATCTCATTGGAGAAATCACATCCATAAAACTAGTGCTAAAAATGTCGAAAGACAAATTGATTGAAAGATCACTTAGGAAGTGACATCGCCGTTTAAATTATATTGGAAAGAAAACATGAAGAAACTCCATGTGGATGGAATTTTGGAGTCTTTTGATTTTGATAAAATGACGCTTGTGAAACTTTCCTAGAGATAATTAAAACTTAGTTCATAGGCCAAAAGGGAACGAATGACTAGATTATTGGAACTTGTACATATTGTTGTATGAAGTCCATTATGTGTAGTCAAGAGCGATGGATTTCAACTTCATATGCTTTCTTCGAAAATTTGAGTGAATATATGAATATTTACTTAATAAGGATGAAGTATGAAACATTTGAAAAGTTCAAAGATTTTCTAGATGAAGTGCAAAATCATTGTAACAAGAATATAAATAGTTTATGATAAGATCATAAAGGAAGATATTTGAGTTACGAGTTTAGCATAATACCCAAGATTTAAGGAATCTTTTCGTGGATTTGCATTTCCCGAAACACCATAAGTGTATGGAGCGTTCGAGATATGTAATTAAACCTTGTTTGACATGGTAAGATCAAAGGTGTAATTCATAAAACTATCATTATATTTTAAAGATTAAAAGCATTAGAGATTACCGTTTTTTCCACTGAAAAGAGCTCCATCATGATCCGTTGAATTGACACCATATAAAGTTATGGTTTGGGATTAAACCCAAGTTGTCCTTTCTTAAAAAATTGGTATGCTATGCATAAGAAAGATGTTTGCAACCAAAATCGGATGAGCATATCTTTGTATGTTATTTTGAATAATCGTTGAGTATTCCTCCATAACACCAAAGACAAAATGTTTGTCACTCAGAACGTCAAGTTTCTTCGAGAAGGAATTTTCCGTAAAAAGTTAAGTGGGAGGACAATAGAACTTTGATAAGGTTAAAAGAACCTTAGCTGTATGTGAAAAGTTGCGCAGCGCCGAAAAGTGTTCCAGAGGCAGCAACAATGCTCATGGCTCACGTGTCTCAAAGGTTGTGATCACGGAGATCTAAGTTCCTATTGAAACAAATAGATCGGGTAAACAATCAAATACCAAGATTTGAGAGTTAAATCATTATTTGACAATAATGATCCGACTACATGCAAAGAAGCGATGATGGGCCCTGACTCCGTCAAATGGCTTGAAGCCATAAAATCCGTGATAGTTCCATATACGAGAGATCAAGCTTTGAACTTGAAAGACCCTCTGGAAAGGTACAAGACCTTACAGTCATATTTGGATCTATAAAGAAATAGACATGGATGTTTCACATCTATGAAATAGACGACATGTTGGGAAAGAGTTCACAACAATGTTCAAAGGTTGACTATGACAAGATTTGATCCTTCATAGCGATATTTAGTCTAGACGGATTAATGTAGCAACCACTACATATAATTTTGTTATGTGGTAGTTGAATAAACAAAACAAGTTCTTATAATAGAATTGTTACCTAGGACATGTGCATAACACGGTCCATAGGGTTTTGTTAATTCAAAGGATGCTAAAAGCATGTGCAAACTTCAATGGTTGAAGTAAGCATTGCGGAGTTGGAATCTTCACTATGATGAAACTGTTAAAGGAGTTTAAATTAAATGGACGATGAAGATGCTTGCATTTGCAAGAAATTAAGTGGGAGCGCTAAGACATTTTTCTAATACATTATGTGGAAGACATATTGTTGATTGGAAATGATGTATATTTTATTAACACATATTAAGAATTTTATCCCGATGAAAGACTTAGGCAAAACCCAAATATTTGGCATCAATAGACGCTAATATGGTTGTGCCGAAAGTACATAGATGATGTATTGAATGAGTTCAATATAGAAACTACAAGAAAAGTTCTTGTCGCACAGAAAGGATTGAATGAGTTCAATATTGATGATATATTCAAGTGTATTGACACTTGGTAAGTGAAACAAAGATTCAAGTATAGATTGATACTTGATGTATGAAATTACAAAGAGTATTTATATCAATCATACTGTGATATGTACAAATCCAGATATGTCCTATACTCTAAATGTTATGAGCATATACCAGAATGATTCATAAGATGATCATTGGACGATAGTAAGGATATCCTTATGATCTTTTGGAAGAACTAAGAGTATATTATTTGTAGAAGTGACAAATAGATGGTTAGTTCATTGTAAAAGTACTACATTGATACTAGTTTTGTCACAAAGTACAAATTAAGTTTATCTCAGTCTAAACTAAGGGTGGCACAATATAATGGAAAGTAAGTTCCATAATGGATTTGGATGAGTTCCAAAGTTAAGACATTGTGACAGATACTACAACAAAAGGGCTAAGTATATAACTACTATTATAGCAGCTAAAGAGGGCATTTGTGTCAAGTAGTTTGTTATCAAACTAGGTGTAGTTCACAGCGGGATAATACTATGAAGATATATTGTACGAAAATGTTATCAACATGTTTTAACCCCAAAGAACTAAAGGTCTCACCAAAGGACCAAATTTATACAAAGCCATCTCATTAGAGAATGAGTGATGCATGGAGACGTAAAGACATGCAATTACACACGGACCTGGAAGTGTCAGATCCAGAGATCAGTTGACCACTAGCAATCGTGTAAATACAACACCAGAAAGCCATAGGTGTTGAATACACAAAGGTTTGAAACTAGATTATTGACTCTAGTGCAAGTGGGAGACTGTTGGAGATATGCCCAAGAGGCAATAATAAAGTAGTTATTATCATATCTTCATGCTTATGATAAATGTTTACATACCATGCTATAATTGTATTAACCGGAAACATTAATACTAGTGTGATTTGTAAACATAAAAGAGTCCCTAGTAAAGCCTATTGTTAAACTAGCTTGTTGGTTAATATATGATCATGGTTTCCTGATCATGAACATAGAGATGTTATTAACAACAGGGTCATATCATTAGGAGAATGATGTGATGGACATACTCCTATAGTTAAGTGTAGCATAAAGATCAAGTCATTTAATATAGTTCATTTGCTATAAGCTTTCTGGTACATAGTAACCTAATTCCTTCGACCATGAGATCATGTTAATCACCATCACCGGAAGGATGCTTTGATGACATCAAACACCACACCGTAACTGGGTGGCTATAAAGGTGGCATTGAGTGTTTGGAAAGTATGGGTTGAGACACATGGATCAAGAGTGGGATTTGTCCATCCATATGACGAATAGATATACTCTGGGCCCACTCGGTGGAATGTCATCCAATTAGCTTGCAAGCATGTGACTGGCTCACAAGGGATCACATATCATGGGAACGAGAAAAGAGTACTTATCGGTAATGAGGTTGAACTAGGTATGCAGAGATCAAGCGATCAAAACCTCGGATAAGTAAACTATCGTGAGACAAAGGGAAATTGGTATTGTATGTAAGTGGTTCATTCGATTGCAAAGTAATCGTAGAAATATGTGGGAGCCATATGAATTTCCAGATTCCTCTATTGGTTATTGATCGGAGAAGTGTCTCGGTCATGTCCGCATAATTCACAAACCGTAGGGAGACACACTTAAGGATTCGATGTTGTTGAGTAGTTATGGAATGATGAGTAAGAGACCGAATGTTTTTAGGAGTCTCGGATGGGATCCGGGATATCACGAGGAGATACAGAATGGTTCGGAGAATAAGATTCATATAAGGAAAGTCCTGTTTCGGAGTTCGGGAATGATTCTGGTGTTTTTCACCAGGAATGTTCTAGAAGGGTCTGGAAGGTCCGGCACTCCGGAGGGGAAGGGTACATGGATGTGTCATGACAATGTGGAATGGTTGCATCATGTACTAGGTCACTTGGCTGCGCAAAATAAAGAGAAGAAATCAAATCGAAGTTTGAAAGTCAAACGCCAATTTGAAAAGTCAAATATCAAGTTTTGCTTGGTGGAGGGAGAGTAGGAAACCTACTTGGGGAGGAAGTCCCTCCTCCCACCCATGACCATGAGGAGGAGTTGGAGGAGGACTCCCTCCTCCCCAAACCGCCTCTCCCCTCCTATATAAGGAGGGGTAGGGCGCCCCTCTCCCTACACCTAAACCCTAGCTCCTGGCGCCTCCACACAAGTGCTGCCGCCACCTAGGGTTTCCTCCCAACTCGCCGAGTTAGGATTTCCCCAAACCCTAGCCGCAGGCTACACCTATCCCCTTGGTGCTTCTAAACCCTAGATCGCCAAGGCACCTCTCTTGCTCCACCATACTCGCTCCGGCTTAAGGCGAAGCCCTGCGAGATCTCTCTACTTCCGACACCACGCCGTCGTGCTGCCGAAATCACGAGGAGAGTGATACAACCTCCGCTGCCTGCTAGAACAAGGGAGAGGAAGGTCTTCATCGAGTACCGAACGTGTGACCGACTGCGGGAGCGCTGCCGGAACGCGGCGCCGGAAGGATCGTCTACGCGATCTTGAGATCGGCAAGAGTACGACTACATCACCCACGAGAATCTGCTCTCGTTAACCGCTTTGGATCTTCTAGGGTTAGTATTCTATCAACTCGTTGCTACAATCTAGTAGATATATCTTGGCTTGATCATAGATTAGATCTTGATTGTGTGTTTATGCGGTAGAATTTTTTTGTTTTCCATGCTACGAACCCCTACACAAACCTGGGGTTTGAACTCTTGTGGGCTGGGGGTACCACTTCCCTCCTAACCATCCAACCACGGGTTGGTTATCCCCACGTGTGTGAAGTTGACAGTGTACACACCGTGTGGCACTTATGCTAAAGATTACATAAATACTTATCATGAGTTATATTTTGAGTTGGATGTCTCTATGAAATTGTGGTGTTTGTTGGAACCATCTAGCGCTCAAGGTGACAGTGTGGGGTTACCTAGATGGGGAATGCAAACTTTAAGGAGAGCTTTTGTAGCCCTACCATGGATTAGAGTTGTCCAACCGGAGAGTAGTTCAGAGTAGAATAATGAAGAGAAGTTATTTATATGAGAGTGTCCATTAGTGAATGTATGATCCCTAGGCCTTGTTTCTAAGCATTAAAACACCGTTACAATCAGTCCTGTTACATGTTTGCTTGCTGCCACTTTTAGTTCAGATTGCAATTACCACTTCTAATCATCCATATTACTTGTATTTCACTATCTCTTCGCCAAACTAGTGCACCTATACCACCTGACAAGTGTATTGGGTGTGTTGGGGACACAAGAGACTTCTTGTATCTTGATTGCAGGGTTGCTTGAGAGGGATACCTTTGACCGCTTCCTCCCTGAGTTCGATAAACCTTGGGTAATCCACTTAAGAGAAACTTGCTGCTGTTCTACAAACCTCTGCATTTGGAGGCCCAACACTGTCTACAAGAATAGAAGCGTGCGTAGACATCAAGAGTAATCAATGCCTCATATGTGATGTGCACACAAAAACCGGGGAGAGGACTCTGTACTACCTAGTACAATGCACACCATCATTTGTTATGAATGATTCGAGGTAGTACATATTCACCCCCCCGTTATCATTCGGTGATAATTTTAATCATTAGCATAGGAACAAGAAGATGAACAGTGCAATCTAGCCCCTAATTTTCCCAATCGAAGGAACCCTAATCACAACATCTGTCTGAATCTAGCCACTAACAAACATAGATGGAACCAATGTATGGGTAGATATAGTGCTTACGAAGGCACAACAAGGAAAGAAAATACCCTAACACATCAAATCGACCAAAACTAGCACAAATTGGTACAAATCTACCGTGCATGTCACTCATAATCGGAGAATCAGACGGTAACAGATAGATTTGCGCTGCTAAAAGCTTAGAGATGGTGGTTCGAGGCCTTACTGGCATTGCTATAGGATTCGAGCTTTGGTTTTGACGAGGAAGAAGAAGAAGCAGTCGCAGTCATAGTAGCAGTTCCGCACCAACCATGAAAAGAGCAGTACTCGCTTAGATCTACCTCCTTCTGCTGCCCTCGCGATGGTCTTCGATCTTCCGGCGGGAGAGGAACCGCCAACGGTGAGACTGGAGGAAGGGGCGGTTGTGAATGGTGAGAGAGAGAGAGTGGTGAGAGAGCGGTGAGGGGATTTATGCTGCGCGTTCTCGATGCGTCGCACACTCTCTCGCTTTTCTCCCCGCATGCAGCCGTGTACCCGCTTTTGTCTCCCTAGGGCCTGTCCCCGCAAAAATGCCTGATTTTGGCGTTCCTAGCGGGCCATGATTTGGGGTGCTTTAAGATCCGTGCGATGCGAGCTCGGCCGGACGTGCGATTCTCCAAACGGGCTTATTTCTTTCGGTCTGGTGCAGGAAATGGTCGTGCAGCCGACCAAACACGCCCTAAGAGTATCTACACATGAGGTCCCAACCCAACCCCCAACCGAGTTGGATGTTGGACACAAGCGGGCCCCAACCGGTATTCCTAGATTGGGCCGCCCACTAAACTGTTCGACACCTTCTTGGTCGTCCCGGCAAACAGGGACCGGGCCGGCCGCCGTCAACACGCGCGCCACGTTGTGCGCACCGCGTCTAGTTGGCAGCCACACAGTCGGCCGGTGAAAGGTTTGCCAAAGTAATCACCAAGGTTGATATGCCGAATAGCATCCTTGGAATCTGCCTACGTCATGCCCTAAAGGGAGTGAAATCATAGTGTGTCCCGGTGTAATCCATATTGTTTTCAAACCTCCCAGGCACATACTCTTCGGGTTTTTTCCAACATTTTGGATCCCTCGAAACTGCGAAAACATTAATGAATATATAGTGCTGCCTTTAGGCAACATGTCATAACTCATATTTTTACAATGAGAGGAGCGGGTTGATGCAACTTAAGAACTTCCTTAATGACCATTCACATGTAGTTGAGTATGTCAATGTCGCTATTGGTATGACATATCGATCTTGACGAAGCATCTCTCTGATCTCTAATTGTGCCCTAGCCATGGCTTTAGGATGGCGAACAAGCTGACATGGCCCATTTCCAAAATGGTTCCGGTGGTATCTATAGCACCTGAAAATATATCCTGAAAATGAAGGAGGTGATATGTATGCTTAGTTTTAAGTATGTTACAGAAATTTAAATTTCACTAAAAATATATTATTTAAAACAAAGTAACATATGTGGAATGAGAATTACTATCTATTACCACAAATGATTAAAAACAACTTTTTGGGTGCACCGAGGTGTATAACTTCTCGGTGGATAAGTGTGAGATGCTATAAACATGAGGCATGAAAGGAAAGTATGATATCATGACCTTAGTGTTCATTGAAAAACATGTACTCGGGTGTTCTATCAGTGGCGGAGCGTGACGGGAAGTAAAGGAGGGGCCAAATTTAACTATCCATGCTAATTTTGCTGCAAATTGTAACAAAAGAAATATTTTTAAGCTTGAAAATGCTTAATTCCATGATTATACATGTACAGACCTAGCGAGTAAAAAAAGTTGGCCAAGACTTAACCGATGGCCAGCAGCTATTTATATTACATAGGAATTGGCATACTAACCGACTCCTAGTTCTATCGATACTTCCTTCGATCTAAATTAGTTGATTCAAATTTGTTAAGATAAAGATAAATATAATAACTAAATCATGTCTAAATACAATCAAATCTAGACAAATCTAAGTTAACTAATTTGAGTCGGAGGAGTAATAAAAAGAGGATCTAACCTCAGGATCTACAAACGGCCAACTTGGAAAACATCGGGCAAATCTAACCCTTTGGGCTCTATCTTTGTTAGCGCCAAACTCGGAGATCACATTTCTAAATAATTTCACCGAAAGACCAGACCAAGCATTAAATTCATCAAAGAGTTAGATTTGTCAAAAAATTCTCAACAATTAATCGATAGCCCAAACCCCAAGGTAAAACAAAAACGCTAACGTTTTGCTGTTACACCAGGTCATTGTCCAGCAGGCCCCATCCCATCACACAACAACAGCAATGTAGCAGGCCATGAGCCACTCAATGCGCGGATTGAGTATAGAACTGGTCGACGCCTACTAAAAAAATGAACGGATGCCTCTTTCTCTCCTTTGCTCCTTGGACAACTGGGAAACAAAAAGCTAGCCGATGCAGAACATGAAAGAATTTGCATTTTTGGAAGGGGGGGGGGGGTCATAGCCCACTTTCGCCTCCAAGGCGCTCCGTCCATGTGTTCTATGTTGCAATGGCGATAGTGTATGGTAGTTTTTCTTAGTAAGACCACACTATCATCCATGAATAGCAGGTGGATGATCGTAGGCCCAGTGGCACAACGCTCTAAAACCCTCCACACAAAGAAGGAATAAATATGGGAACATGGGTTCTCCTTGGCACAAGCCTCTCGACGAGTATGTGATTATGTTACTTCCGTTGCAATTATGTTGGTTGAAGCCATCTTCTAAGTTCATTACATGTTGAAGGGGTTTATTAGCACATTGTGCTGCCTTTTATATCCCAACACTACGGGACACGCGCGCTACGCCGAGGGCAAAAGGCCGTCGGCGTAGGCCAAAATGCCCTCGGCGTATGGTACGCCAAGGGCAGCCCTCGGTGTAGCCTCCTCGGCAAAGATCTTCCTCGGCGGAGCACAGTCAAGCCGTCGGCGTATCAAAATGCCGTCGGCGTAGCGGCCGTCGGCATAGCCTGTCGACCGGTTGCAAAAATATATTTTTTTTGAATTTTTTTTTTGAATAATAATAATTTTTTTATTTTTTTTCTCAATTTTTTTATTCCTTGAATTGTTTCACTTGTCAATCTCCTACTTTGAACATTTTTAACACTAATTATACTTACTATTTGATTAAATACCAGTCTTAGTCAAACTTCCCATCAGGTCACCCATCCTAATACTACTCCAGCTTCAGCACACTTAATTTTCTCGTTCCTTCAGAATCCGTTTCCGCAAAGTAATTCATACATTGATGTCAATACTATGATATCAATCTCATTAACTCTTATATCATCATGTCACATATTTGTATTTTTTGAAATTACAAACAATTATTTAAGTAAATATTAATGAATAAGTAAAAATATTATTGAATTCAAATAAAAATATAATAATTTTTTTTTGTATTTTTATTTAATATAGAATATTTAATATCTTTAAATCTGTAAATCGAAATTCAACAAATAATATGTTTAAATTGATCAGAAAAATGAGAGGAATCCAAATATGATATCCATATCAACTAATCACAAATCCTTCGTTTTTAAATTAGCTATTTGGTGGTTGCTTTAGAAAATCCCCTTTTTGTGCGCGGATAATGAAAAATGCCTTTTTGGTGCGATGAAAAGGAAAACTTGCATTGGATATTTGATAAAATAGCATATTGTGAACCTGAAAATGATTTTTGTAAAAAAACATGAGCATCGGATCATGTACCTGTAGTTCATATCTGACCCACTTCCTATCGATTCGGCAGGAATTTGTCTTTTTCACCAAAGGTGGACGGAAAGGTTTCGGATCCCCCTGTTGGGACATTGTCCATATAAGGTGGTATAGTATTTTTGTAAAATGTGGTGATAGTATTTTGAATTAGCCATTTGGTGGTTGCTTCACAAAACCGTCCGTTTTTATGCTCGAAAAATAGAAAATGGCTTTTTGGTGCGACGAAAAGGAAAACTTCCTCCTGCAACATTGTTCGCCATCCCATGATGCATGTGTATGTATAATATGGGCACATTATCACAAACTATGCCTTGATTCTAGCCATAACATTGGTCATTTGACCCGAAAGCCAAGAAACCTCAAATGAGATAGGTCATTTTGTGAAGGGTTTTTTGAGACATAATCAATATATCAAGTTTGCTATTTTTCCTTATAAATATGTCACATAACATGACACCACGCGAAGGTTTCGCATTGTTTCGATCGTTTTTTATTTTTTATGCCCGTTTTAAACTATCGTCAAACTTTGTCGAACGGCGGACATAAAGATTCTTAGCTCGGGGCAGAGCCTCGCTAAACTTTCATTAGATCTTTGATAAAATAGCATATTGTGAACCTAAAAATGATTTTTGTAAATAAACATGAGCATCGGATCATGTACCTGTAGTTCATATCTGACCCACTTCCTATCGATTCGGCAGGAATTTGTCTTTTTCACCAAAGGTGGACGGAAAGGTTTCGGATCCCCTGTTGGTACATTGTCCGTATAAGGTGGTATAGTATTTTTGTAAAATGTGGTGGTAGTATTTTTAATTAGCCATTTGGTGGTTGCTTCACAAAACCGACGATTTTTTATGCTCGGAAAATGGGAAATGGCTTTTTGGTGTAACGAAAAGGAAAACTTCCTCCTGCAACATTGTTCGCCATCCCATTATGCATGTGTATGCACAATATGGGCACATTATCACAAATTATGCCTTGATTCTAGCCATAACATTGGTCATTTGACCCGAAAGTCAAGAAACCTCGAATGAGATAGGTCATTTTGTGAAGGGTTTTTTGAGACATAATCAATATATTAAGTTTGCTATTTTTCCTTATAAATATGTCACATAATATGACACCACGCGAAGGTTTCGCATTGTTTCGATCGTTTTTGATTTTTTTATGCCCGTTTTAAACTATCGTCAAACTTTGTCGAACGGCGGACATAAAGATTCTTAGCTCGGGGCAGAGCCTCGCTAAACTTTCATTAGATCTTTGATAAAATAGCATATTGTGAACCTAAAAATGATTTTTGTAAAAAAACATGAGCATCGGATCATGTACCTGTAGTTCATATCTGACCCACTTCCTACCGATTCGGCAGGAATTTGTCTTTTTCACCAAAGGTGGACGGAAAGGTTTCTGATCCCCCTGTTGGTACATTGTCCGTATAAGGTGGTATAGTATTTTTGTAAAATGTGGTGGTAGTATTTTGAATTAGCCATTTGGTGGTTGCTTCACAAAACCGACCGTTTTTTATGCTCGGAAAATGGGAAATGGATTTTTGGTGCGACGAAAAGGAAAACTTCCTCCTGCAACATTGTTCGCCATCCCATTATGCATGTGTATGCACAATATGGGCACATTATCACAAACTATGCCTTGATTCTAGCCATAACATTGGTCATTTGACCCGAAAGTTAAGAAACCTCGAATGAGATAGGTCATTTTGTGAAGGTTTCTTTGAGACATAATCAATATACCAAGTTTGATATTTTTCCTTCTAACTATGTCACATAATATAACACCACGCGAAGGTTTCGCATTGTTTCGATCGTTTTTGAATTTTTTATGCCCGTTTTTAACTATATATAATGTTTTATGTTTTACTTAATTTTTATTTATAAATGTGTAATATTTGAGTGTAGATAGATAGGTCTTATTTTTCTGCAAATTTTGATATATTATTTGTATTTTTCCGAATTAGAATGATTTAGTTATAATTTTTCAAAGTTTAATGAGATAAAATAAAAAATAGCTACGCCGAGGGCAGCCGTCGGCGTAGCATAGAATATGCCGAGGGCAATTTTACGCCGACGGCTGCTTGGCGGGGCTGGCTTGAACGATGGCTACGCCGACGGCCCCGACGTTTGGCCGTGGCGTAGCGACCGGCCGTCGGCGTAGCTTCCCGTTCCTGTAGTGCAAAAAGCTAGTACAATATTTCATTCGCATATCATTCTCTCGAAAACAGAGTTTCACTCGCTTTATAAATAAAGCACTTTAGTTTGATGATATCTAGCTTTGTTTGCTCTACTAGTCTCCATGTAGCTAACTTGTCTCCAATCTAGCATAAATTGTAAAGGCCCTAATGCACCACTACATATATAGACCGCCATAGTTATCACTGGCTTAGTAAGATTCAGAAATTTATTTCTGGCCTTTACCATTCTATTACGTGATTAAAAGACACGATTTTGCTGATGCGTATAAAAGTAGAATACATTTTTTAAGGTGAAAAGTTATTTATATTTGTACTGTTATCTATTATTTTTCATAAATAATGTATTTTTAGATTTTAGGGTGAAAAGTGGAGTAGCTAATTTCTCTTTTATTGGACTATTCATCATGAGATACAGATTTATTTTATAGGGAAGTCATGAGTTACGGTTGGACAAAGCATTTCATTTTTTCAGGCCTAAATCCCACACTTACATGCATGGTCCACACTGGCTACGAGTAATTAGCACCAATTCGATGGGTACTATGTTCTGTTTGTCCATTATACTTGGAGAATCCTATATGCTGAACAGGTCGGCTCCTTCCGCGCGCGGTACGGGCTGGCCGAGTTTAACTTTTTTCTGCTTCTTTGTTTACTTTTTTTTTCTTTTCTGTTTTCTATTTCTTCTTTTCTGTTTCTTTTTTAGATTCAATAAATTCTCAAATTCAAAAATGTTAAAAGATTCAAAGAATGTTTAGATTAAAAATATTCAGATTTTTGAAAATTATTATAATCTAAAATATGTTTAGATTTGAAAAATGTTTATTATTTTAAAATGAAAAAATTTAAATTTTAGAAATGTTCGACATTCTCAAAATGAAACAATTAACTAGCTGAATGCAGTGCGTTGCTACGGTGTATAAATATAACTATCGTCGGCATATTTTGCAAATGTATCAACTCTCACTTGACGGTTGTTTTCGCTTAGCTCGGTCTAATAGTGGTCGCATGATGCATATAAATCGATAGATAGACAAGTGGATGGTTCTTGAGCACGAAGGATACATGTTGTAACCATAACGATTTCATGTGACAGTTCAATAGATAATACTAAATATATGACATGCAAACTTGATATGGCTAAACACCAAGTAGTTATGTTACGGATGCCACTTTTAATATACTATACATGATACATGTTGCCATGAAGGAAAAGTAAAAAAACACATATCACAACATGATGAAGACTCCAATAAGTGTACATGTCAAACTATGTATGTTCCATTGTATGGAAAAACAAAATAAGCCAATGTTGCAAATTTGTTGGACGGCATACAACTAAAGACGCCTTGTCCATGGCATCACATTGAGTACATCATGAGATGGGAAGATGTCCATGCTATTCTAAACATGATGTATGAGAGGAGCATATCAGAATATTTGTCAGCCGCATTCAATAGAATAAAAGATGCAGAATTAACCTTTTATTTTTGTTCTTTCCACGCAAGAAGTACTACTGAGCAGTGAATACATAGTGGGATCCTAAGTTTGAATATGTCACGAATCAGGAAATCTCGAGCCACGTTGATTTGTGTATGTCCACGCTGCCGACCGAGCCATCTGGCTTATGTAATTTCCGTATCTCTCTAATCCAATCAAAATCAAGGTTATTTTTAAAGTGCGGGACGAGAGCGTGTGGAGACGCGGCCTGAATATGCCCAGACCGCCATATGTGTGACCAGTGCACGTGGCGTCCATCTGGAGCTTTCCATCCTTCTTTTGTTTGCGCTCGTGCTTTTATGTTGTATAAAAATAATTACTGACAAATACAGATCCTGAGAAAAATGCTGGATTCCTTTTCGTACATGCTCAACATCTTCTCCGTTGTTTGTGTCAAGGACGTGGCCAAAAAATGTGTGCTTTCCCGACCGATGCGACTACAATCGAATCATCCTCCACAACAACCACCACCTCATGCCCATAGTCATGGAGTTTACATGCTTTGACGGCTGTCACCGAAGACATGACCGGTGATCTAGCTCACTATCTGAGTCACCATTGAGGGAAACCATAGTTCGGTGAAAAAAGGAAATTAACTTTATCTACATAGAGGTGTAGTTGCCGCCTTTTTATGGACGAACATGTCACAATGGCATCTGGCTGCATAAGTTATATCTGTCATTATTCTTGCCAAGACAGTAATTCATTGACATCTATCCCCTTCCTTTCATGATAAGATTCTCACCAGGGAGTCGACATGCTTATCACGCTCCTCATCGATAGGCCTCTTCTATATTGTTCTCTTTCAACATAGGGACGATAGTGAAGAAATATGCCAATAAAACGTCGTCTACAGTCAGCGTGACGACACTGCTCATGTCTGCGGCGTTATTCGTTTTCCTTTGGCGTTCATGGCCTTGAGGCCCAACATGTAGAGCGTGGTGGCGGATGGCGTGGCTACTTCGCCGGAGTACACCAGTACTCAAGGAAGGCTGTTGTAGCATGAGAATTACTTTGGCGTTCATATTTAGATGTGAGTGTTACATGGAGTATTCGGAATTGTTTTCCAACTCAATACCAAAAGTCAGCCTTAATTTGGGAAAGCGTCGGATGAATTCCATGTGTACTGATAGTATAGATCGGTGCACAACTTATTCACAAAAAAATGGATGGGCGCACGGCGTGGGCAAAGGCAAGCTCTGATCATGCGTGATTGCTTTCCAAAAACAACATAATACTCCTTTAATTATTATTCCTTCATTTTCTTTTAATTTCTGTGATAAAAACAACATAATACTCATTTAATTATTATTCCTTCATTTTCTTTTAATTTCTATGGTTGTGGTGATACCTTAATTGTTGGACATTTATAAGCTTTCCTAATTTTTGGTTACCAATTAAAGCCACATGCATGGCAGCGATCTGAGGGCTATGTGAAGGGTTTCGCGGCATAGTAAATCAAAATTTTCTACGGAGCGAACAGAGGGAAAGCCAAGATCCAATCTAGGAGATGCAAACAACGAGAGAGATTGGATTAGATCTTCATACCCTTGAAGATTCGCACAGCGGAACGTTCGTCGGAACGTGTGTGATATAGTCGTACTCGCTTCTCCTCCTCGCGATCCGATCCGATCTAGCACCACAAGTGGCGGTGCCTCCGTGAGATGCACACGCAAAGACTCGGACGTCTCCTCCTTCCTCGGACCAGCGAGTATGGTGGAGAGATAGATTGGATCTACAACACGACAACATGGTGTATATGGTGGAGAATTTCTGCAGGCTTCGCCTACAAACAGTCGGGAGGGAGAGGAAGGAAGTAGCTGCTAGGGCTTGGAGGAAGGTGTGTGGGGAGGGCGCACCACCCTCTATATATAGAGGGGCCAGCCCTTGCCCCTCCTCCAAGCCTATCTCTAGTTTAAACAATTTAAACTCTCCTTATCTAGAAATCCTATCTCTAGTTTAAACGATTTAAACTCTCCTTATCTAGAAATTCTATCCCGAGATTTAAACGAGTCAAATCTCTCTAGAATCGGCTGGGCCCTATGGGGCCTTGTGCCCTGGCCCAATGCGCCAGGACACTCCCTCATAGGCCCATGCCCCTCCCAGAAGGTGGGGCCACGTTGGTCCCCTTCCGGAAGGTTCTAGAAGCTTCAGACAATACCGATTAACGGAACAATTCGAACTCCAAAACTGCAATCGCCTTATATGAATCTTATTCTCGGACCATTCGGAACCTTCGTGATGTCCCGGATCCCATCCGAGACTCCGAACAAAAATTCATAAACCAATTATCCAATCTATCCTAGCGTCGACACGTTAAGTGTGTGAACCTGGGTTCAAGAATATGCGACATGATCTTCTATCAATAATCAACAGCGGGTCAGGCACCCATATTGACTCACACATTCATCGATGATCATATCGGATGAACCACGATGCCAGGATTCAATCAATCCCATATATATATTCCTTCGTCTCGCGATATTTTACTTGCCCGAGATTCGATCGTTGCATCAGTCATACCTAGTTCAATCTCGTTCACAACAAGTACTTTACTCGTTCCGTAATCCGATATCACTTTGTGATTAACTCCTTAACCACATGCTTGCAAGCGGTGTTGATATCGATTATCGAGTGGGCCCGAACTATATCTCTCCGACTTGGGAGGGACAAATTCCATCTCGATACATACAACCCAACAGATACTTTCCGATCACCTGAGAGACACCTTTATGATCACCCTCTCATAGGATGACGTTTGATGACCTCAAAGCTTTCTTCCGGTACCAGGGAGTTGCATTATCTCATGGTCTAAGGAATACAATATTTGACATAGGAAAAGCTTCGCAAAGATGAACACGATGAAACGATCTAATTGCTTCGCTTAGTTTGGTCTCATCCATCATATCATTCTCCCAATGATATGATCTCATTATCAATTGACAACTCATGTCTATGGTTAGGAAACCTTAACCATCATTGATCAATGAGCTAGTCCTTAGAGGCGTACCAGGGACACGGTGTTGTTCACAAACCACACAAGTGTTAATGTTTCCGCTTAATACAATTCTAGCATGGAATATAAACTTTATCATGAACAAGAATTATAATAATAACATCTTTATTATTGCCTCTAGGGCATAATTCCAACACTATGGTTCTTCTAGTGTTTGATGGTTGTATTTAACGGTGGTGATTGTCTCAATGTTTGACTCTAAAGTGAGCCACCAACTTGTTTTTTTGAAATAAACCATTTATATTAAGCATGCAAGCTCACCTCATTAAAACCTTCCAGTCCTCTTAGGTACCCTGGTAAGAAAAACAAGTGCGTCTGAAAACTTGCAGCTTTGATTTCACACAACGGTTACATCGTTTATGATCGAACTAAGCAGGAAACTAGGGGGTTCATCGACCCAGGTACAAGTGCTCTTTTTCTGATAACTAAATTTAGCTAAATTATGAGCTACCTGGTTAGCTTCCCTCGGATAAAATTTAAAGGAGTAGTTGTCGTTCATTGTAGCCAAATCCACACAGTCTGTAAAGATTGCAGCCGATTCATTCCACCAAACGCCATCGCCTGTGCAGGATTCGATCGTCTCAGTAGAACCTGATTCGATAATGATATTGTTGCATCCTCTAGAGCCGACCAACAAGATTCCTTCTTTCATCGCCAAGGCTTCGGCCACAGCGGCAGATGCCACATGAGGGATATAGCAATTCTTAGCTGCCACAAAGTCGCCTTTATAATCACGCATAACCACACCAATAGCACCTGCATGAGTATCAACATGAAAAGATGCGTCAACATTGATTTTTACCTGTCGAGGCAAAGGTTTCAGCCATCTTGTATCTTATGCCACCACATTGTTGGAACAAGCACGAGCTGCATTTGCCGTAATTGAGAGAATGGATGTTCTGCATTTGTTGATGGCAGGGACATCCTCGTTGTGTGTTTTTCTGCGCCTAATCCACCATAAGTACCAGCATGTGACGGCAATCGTCTCCTTAAGATCAATAAGATCAATCCCTAACAGTGGAGCATCTTGACGCCGCATCAGGAACTCAAGAACAACCGAACCAGCCCTATCAACAATAAGCGCCTCTTCTATTATCTCATGTATTCCAAGAGCCGCCACAATTATTTTGCTGGAGTGCATTTGAAAAGGAGGTGCAACACATCTTCGGCACTCTACACACATGACAAGCACCACTTGTACCAATATGTCTATTATCCAGGATACTTTTGAGAGGGATAATTCCATGTAGAGCACGCCAAATGAAGATTTTTATTTTACTTGGAATTTTTAGCTTCCATAAAATCTTCCAAACAGGATTGTTAACTAATCCACCTGGCAGGGCGAATTGGTTTGCACTTGTTCCGAATTGATGTTTCCATTGGAGGTGGTATCCAGATCTGATAGTATATCTCCCATATTTGGTATGCTTCCAAGCAATAAAGTCATCAAACCCATGGCTGTTGATTGGGATTTGTAAGATCCTATTAACATCCACAGGGCTAAACAACTCTCTTAGGTGTACCTCATCCCACCAACCTGTAATAGGACTTATCAATTCTGAGACCCTTGTATATGTAGGGGTTCGTAGCATGGAAAACAAAAAAAACCTATCGCATGAACACACAATCAAGATCTAATCTATGATCAAGCCAAGATCTATCTACTAGATCGGTGCAACAAGTTGATAGAGTACTAACCCTCGAAGATCCAAAGTGGTTAACGAGAGAAGATTCTCGTGGGTGATGTAGTCGTTCACTTGACGATCTCAAGTTCGCATAGACGATCCTTCCGGCGCCGCGTTCCGGAAGCACTCCCGTAGTCGGTCACACGTACGGTACTCGATGAAGACCTTCCTCTCCCTTGTTCCAGCAGGGAGCGGAGGTTGTAGCTCTCTCCTCGCGATTCCGACAACACGACAGCGTGGTGTCGGAAGTAGAGGGGAGATCCCGCAGGACTTCGCCTAAGCCGGAGCGGGTATGGTGGAGTAGAGGGAGCCCCAACGATCTAGGGTTTAGAGGTCGAGGTTTAGAGGTAGCTAGCAATTAGGTTTTAGCTAGTTGGTAGCGGTTTAGAGGAGATCTAGATTGGCCACAACTAGAGAGGGAGACGGCGGGCAACCTAGGGTTTCTTGTGTAGGCAAGGGGGCGCCCTACCCCTCCTTTTATAGGTGGGGAGGCGCTAAGGGGGAGGGAGTCCTCCCCCAACTACACTTCATGTGGCCGGCCCAAGGGAGAGGGAGGATTCCTTCCCTAGGTAGAAATCCTTCTCTCCCTTCACTTGGAAATATTGTCCTAGTTTGACCTTTTGAAACTACCCTTTTGACTTTCAAATTAGAGTTTGATTTCTATCTTCCAAGTGTCCAGCCAAGTGACCTAGGAAATGATGAAACCATTCTACTTTTCATGACACATACATGTACCCTTCCCCTTCCGGATCGGCGAACCTTCTAGACCCTTCTAGAACATTCCGATGAAAGCACCAGAACCATTCCCAAACTCCGGAATTGGAATTTCCTTATATGAATCTTATTCTCCGGACCATTCCGGATCTCCTCGTAATATCCCAGATCCCATCCGAGACTCCTAACAACATTCGGTCTCTTTACTCACATTCCAGATCTACTAAACAACATCGAATCCGTAAGTGTGTCTCCCTACGGTTCGTGAATTATGCAGACATGATCTAGACTCTTCTCTGATCAATAACCAATAGAGGAATCTGGAAATTCATATGGCTCCCACATATTTCTATGATTACTTCATGATCAAATGAACCATTTACATACGATACCATTTTCCCTTTGTCTCGCGATAGCTTATCCGAGGTCTGACTGTCGGTATCTCTACATACCTAGTTCAACCTCGTTACACCGATAAGTACTCTTTTCCTGTTCCCGTGATATGTGATCCCTTGTGAGCCAGTCACATGCTTGCAAACTAATTGGATGACATTCCACCGAGAGGGCCCAGAGTATATCTATCTGTCATATGGATGGACAAATCCCACTCTTGATCCATGTGCCTCAACACATACTTTCTGAACACTCAATGACACCTTATAGCCACCCAATTACGGTGTGGTGTTTCATGTCATCAAAGCATCCTCCCGGTGATGGTGATTAGCATGATCTCATGGTCGAAGAAATTAGGTTACTATGTATCAGAAAGCTTATAGCAAATGAACTATATTAAATGACTTGATCTTTATGCTACGCTTAACTATAGGAGTATGTCCATCACATCATTCTCCTAATGATATGACCATGTTGTTAATAACATCTCTATGTTCATGATCAGAAAACCATGATCATATATTAACCAACAAGCTAGTTTAACAAGAGGCTTTACTAGGGACTCTTTTATATTTACAAATCACACAAGTATTAATGTTTCCGGTTAATATAAGTATAGCATGGTATGTAAACATTTATCATAAGCATGAAGATATGATAATAACCACTTTATTATTGCCTCTTGGGCATATCTCCAACAGTCTCCCACTTGCACTAGAGTCAATAATCTAGTTTCAAACCTTTGTGCATTCAACACCTATGGCTTTTCGGTGTTGTATTTACACGATTGCTAGTGGTCAACTGATCTCCGGATCCGACACTTTCAGGTCCGTGTGTAATTGCATGTCTTTGCGTCTCTACGCATCACTCATTCTCTAATGACATGGCTCTATATAAATTTGGTCATTTGGTGAGACCTTTAGTTCCTTGGGGTTAAAACATGTTGATAATATTGTTGCACAGTATATCTTCATAGTAATATCCCGCTGTGAACCACACCTAGTTTGATTACAAACTACTTGACACAAATGCCCTCTTTTGCTGCTATAATAGCAGTCATATATTTAGCCTTTTGTTGTAGTATCTGTCACAATGTCTTAACTTTGGAACTCATCCAAATCCATTATGGAACTTACTTTCCATCATATTGTGCCACCCTTAGTCTAGATTGAGATAAACTTAATTTGTACTTTGTGACAAAACTAGTATCAATGTAATAATTTTACAATGAACTAACCATCTATTTGTCAATTCTACAAAATAATATATTATTAGTTCTTCTAAAAGATCATAAGAATATCTTTACTATTGTCCAGTAATCATCTTGTGAATCATTTTGGTATATTCTCATAACATTTAGAGCATAGGACATATTTGGATTTGTACACATCACAGCATGGTTGATAAAATACTCTTTGTGATTTTATCTATCAAGTATCAAAAATACTTGAATCTTTATCCAATCCTTCATGTGCAACAAGAACCTTTCTTGTAGTTTTTATATTGAACTCATTCAATATCTCATCTATGTACTTATGTAACAACCATATTAGCATCTCAATTTATCCATATAGACATTGATGCCAAATATTCGGGTTCCGCCTAAGCATCATCGAGATGAAATTCTTAACCCGTGTCAACAAAAATATATATCATTTCCAATCAACAATATGTCTTCCACATAATGTATTAGAAACATGTCTTAGCGCTCCCACTTAATTTCTTGCAAATGCAAGCATCTTCATCATCTCCGATGAAATTAAACTCTTTTAACAGTTTCATCATACTGAAGATTCCAACTCCGCGATGCTTACTTCAACCATTGAAGTTTGCATATGCTTTTAGCATCCTTTGAATTAACAAAACCCTTTGGACCATGTCATGCACACGTCCTCGGTAACCATTCTATTAGAAGAACTTGTTTTGTTTATTCAACTACCACATAACAAAATTATATGTAGTGGTTGCTACATTAATCCGTCTAGACTAAATATCGCTTAATGAAAGATCAGATCTTGTCATAGTCAACTCTTTGAACATTGTCGTGAACTCTTTCCCGACATGTCGATAATTTCATAGATGTGAAACATCCATGTCTATTTCTTTATAGATCCAAATACGACTTTAAGGTCTTGCACCTTTTCAGAGGGTCTTTCAAGTTCAAAGCTTGATCTCTCGTATATGGAACTACCACGAATTTTATGGCTTCAAACCATTTGACGAAGTCAGGGCCCATCATCGCTTCTTTGTATGTAGTCGGATCATTATTGTCAGATAATGATTTAACTCTCAAATCTTGGTATTTGATTGTTTACCCGACCTACTTGGTTCAATAGGAACTTAGACCTCCGTGACCATAACCTTTGAGGCACGTGAGCCATGAGCATTGTTGCTGCCTCCGGAACATTTTTCGGTGCTGCGCAACTTTGCACATATAGATAAGTTCTTTTAACCTTATCAAAGTTCTATTATCCTCCCACTTAACTTTTCACGGAAAATTCCTTTCTGAAAGAAACTTGACGTTCGAAGCGACAAACATTTTTATCTTTAGTGTTATGGAGGAATACTCAACGATTATTCAAAATAACATACAAAGATATGTTCATCCGATTTTGGTTGCAAACATCTTTCTTATGCATAGCGTACCAATGTTTAAGAAAGGACAACTTGGGTTTTATCCCAAACCATAACTTTATATGGTGTCATTTCAACGGCTTATGATGGAGCTCATTTCAGTGGAAAAACGGTAGCCACTAAAGCTTTAATCTTTAAAATATAATGGTAGTTTTATAATTTACACCTTTGATCTTACCATGTCAAACAAGGTTTCATTACATATCTCGAATGCTCCATACTCTTATAGTGTTTCGGGAAATGCAAATCCACGGAACGGTTCCTCAAATCTAAGGTATTATGCTAAACTTGTAACTCAAATGTCTTCCTTTATGATCCTATCATAAATTCTTTATTTTCTTGTTACATTGATTTTGCACTTAATCTTGAAAGTTTTTGAACTTTTCAAATGTTTCACACTTCATCCTCATTAAGTAAATATTCATATAATCACTCAAATTTTCAGAGAAAGCATATGAAGTTGAAATCCATCACTCTTGACTACATGTAATGGACTTCATACATAAAATATGTACAAATTCCAATAATCTAGTCATTCGTTCCCTTTTGGCCTAGGAACGAAGTTTTAATTATCTCTAGGAAAGTTTCACAAGCGTCGTTTGATAAAAAAATCAAAAGACTCCAAAATTCCATCCACATGAAGTTTCTTCATGTTTTCTTTCCAATATAATTTAAACAGCGATGTTACTTCCTAAGTGATCTTTCAATCAATTGTCATTCGACATTTTTTGCATTTATTTTATGGATATGATTTATCCAATGACATTTGTAAATCATCCATATTTTATGGATTTCAACAATTATTTGAACAACGCTTTTGTTCTCATAATACCTGATAAAACAAATCTTGAAGGCAAGCTTTTATGTCAATGAGAAACACATCAATACTTTATTTGTTCTCGATGAACATCATCACATATTCTCTTGCTAGTTATCTAGGCCATTGCAGTTCATGAATTGTGTTATTTCGTATGATGATTCACACCAACAAATTTAGTATCCAATACTTAAGAACCACATTGTTTAACAAGCAAAGAATACAACCATAACATGTATATCCTCTATATACCTAAGCTGAACAATTCTAGTCTTTTCTTTTCTGCCATATATTTCTGAGATTCTCTTTCATCATTTTCTTTTCTGTTTGAAAGAATCTATTAACATCAATAGTGGAGCCATACACATGACACATAGTCCAAAGCATGTATAGTTAAATACTAATGTCTTTGGACTTACACTTTGAAGTAGATCACCATCATCAAATACTTGGTGTTCTTTAAAATTCCATTCTTTAGTAATCTTTTAGTGTAGTAAACATTTTAACTACATCAAATATTCATCCTTATCATGTAAATATTCATGATCAAGCTACTTTAGCTCATAACAGTGAATTACGAGTATAATGTTGCTCTCCAAAATCTTTAGGAGGATTAAGATGACCAGCATCTCCAACCTTTTGCAAATTCTCATCAAATATGAGAACATAACTTTTTCCATATTATACTCTATCATGTTGCAACCAAAACTTCATTTCAGATATCACAATATCTTTCACACATGATGGTTTCTGAAACAATTCTTTCAGCTCCCCGATAACCTTGATATTAAAACAATCTTTTGAATATCAAGAATCATGGAGACAAACATGATATTTATATACTAACACTGGAATTGTTACTCTTGATTTAATACTAATTATTAAACTTCAAGAAGTAACTAGAACTTACTGAAAGTTTGCAATAGGACTTTTCAATTTTAGATTAACACTTCAAAACAATACAATACCAGTTCGTAAAGTAATTAACCAGAATTCTATAGTTCTATTATCTCAATTATAACTAAGCGCAAGGTGGTAAACGGATGCCAATTACTACAACAACTATGCAAATTCACTTTGATTTAATTTATGATAAATAGTGTTCAACTTTTAATCATATTGCTATTGAACTCCCACTCAAAACAATATCCCTCACATTGTTTTAGTGATCACACAAACCAAATTCACTACACCAAGTCCGATCATCACGTGACATGATATAGTTTCAAAGGCGAACAATCATCATGTTCATCATATCATCTATATGACTCATGCTTTACCTTTCGGTATTCTGTGTTCCGAGACCATGTTTGTACATGCTAGGCTCGTCAAGATCAAACTTTAGCTTCTGCATAAGCAAATCTGGCTTGCTCCCATTGTATACACTCGCAGAATCTAACACACTCGATCATCACGTGGTGCTTTGAAACAATGAGCTTTGGCAACGGTGCCTACTAAGGACGAACACTCTAATACTTGATAGTTTGTGAGAGGTATCATCTTATAATGCTACCGTCATGAACTAAGCAATACAAGATGCATAAAAGGATTAACATCACATGCAATTCAAAATATGTGATATGATACGACCTTTCTTCTTGTGCTTACGATCTCCATCTTCAAACACGAACAAGATCTCCATCATCACCAGCGTGGCATCAAGGTCAATGGCGCCGCTCCATGGTTGTCGTCCACCAGCATCAACTATTACAACTACTTTTAATAATAGACACGCACGTCTAGACGAAATTAAAATACAACCATATGGCTCCTGCCAGTTGCTGACTTACAATAAGGAACATTGCATACATCATATATAATCACAATCATGGCCATATCACATCACAGCACACCCCTGCAAAACAAAGTTAGACGCCTCTAATTTTCTTTGCATGTTTTACGTGGTTTGGGGCTTTCATCAAGTGTCGTTCTAAATTATGAACAAGAACCACAACGTTGATACTAGTATTGTCAATCACCCCTTGTAAATTGAATCTTCACTATGTTGGGAGAAACAGGCACCCGCAAAGCCACTTATGCAATACAAGTTGCATGTCAAGCGTGGAGAAAGTCTCATGAACGATGTCATGTAAGGTTAACCCGGGCCGCTTCATCCCACCATCCCGCAAGATGCAAAGTACACAATAAGCAATCGACAACAAAAGAATCAACGCCCACAATGACCATTGTGTTCTACTCGTGCAACAGATCTACATATAGACACGGCTCTGATACCACTGTAGAGGTTCGTAGCATGGAAAACAAAAAAATTCCACCGCATGAACACACAATCAAGATCTAATCTATGATCAAGCCAAGATCTATCTACTAGTTCGGTGCAACAAGTTGATAGAGTACTAACCCTCGAAGATCCAAAGCGGTTAATGAGAGTAGATTCTCGTGGGTGATGTAGTCGTTCACTTGCCGATCTGAAGATCGCGCAGACGATCCTCCCGGCGCCATGTTCCGGCAGCACTCTCATAGTCGGTCACACGTACGGTACTCGATGAAGACCTTCCTCTCCCTTGTTCCAGCAGGCAGTGGAGGTTGTAGCTCTCTCCTCGTGATTCCGGCAGCACGACGGCGTGGTGTCAGAAGTAGAGGGGAGATCCCGTAGGGCTTCGCCTAAGCCGAAGCGGGTATGGTGGAGTAGAGGGAGCCCCGATGATCTAGGGTTTAGAGGCCGAGGTTTAGAGGTAGATAGCAATTAGGTTTTAGCTAGTTGGTAGCGGTTTAGAGGAGATCTAGATTGGTCGCAAATAGAGAGGGGGCAGTGGCCAACCTAGGGTTTATTGTGTAGGAAATGGGGCGCCCTACCCCTCCTTTTATAGGTGGGGAGGCGCCAAGGGGGAGAGAGTCCTCCCCCAACTCCACTTCATGTGGCCGGCCCAAGGGAGAGGGAGGATTCCTTCCCTAGGTAGAAATCCTTCTCTTCCTCCACTTGGAAATATTGTCCCAGTTTGACTTTTTCAAACTACCCTTTTGACTATCAAATTAGAGTTTGATTTCTCTCTTCCAAGTGTCCAGCCAAGTGACCTAGGACATTATGCAACCATTCCACTTTGTCATGAAACATCCATGTACCCTTCCCCTTTCGGATCGGCGAACCTTTTAGACCCTTCTAGAACATTCCGGTGAAAGCACCAGAACCATTCCCAAACTCCGGAATTGGACTTTCCTTATATGAATATTATTCTCCGGACCATTCCGGATCTCCTCGTGATATCCCGGATCCCATCCAAGACTCCTAACAACATTCGGTCTCTTTACTCATATTCCATATCTAATAAACAACATCGAATCCTTAAGTGTGTCTCCCTACGGTTCGTGAATTATGCAGACATGATCGAGACTCTTCTATGATCAATAACCAATAGAGGAATCTGGAAATTCATATGGATCCCACATATTTCTACGATTACTTCATGATTGAATGAACAATTTATATATGATACCAATTTCCCTTTGTCTCGCGATAGTTTACTTATCTGAGGTCTAATCATCGGTATCTCTGCATACCTAGTTCAACCTCGTTACCGATAAGTACTCTTTTCTTGTTCCCATGATATGTGATCCCTTGTGAGACAGTCACATGCTTGCAAGCTAATTGGATGACATTCCACCGAGAGGGCCCAGAGTATATCTATCTGTCATATGGATGGACAAATCCCACTCTTGATCCATGTGCCCCAACACATACTTTCTGAACACTCAATGCCACCTTTATAGCCACCCAATTACGTTGTGGTGTTTGATGTCATCAAAGCATACTTCTGGTGATGGTGATTAGCATGATCTCATGGTCGAAGAAATTAGGTTACTATGTATCAGAAAGCTTATAGCAAATGAACTATATTAAATGACTTGATCTTTATGCTACGTTTAACTATAGGAGTATGTCCATCACATCATTCTCCTAATGATATGACCCTGTTGTTAATAACATCTCTATGTTCATGATCAGAAAACCATGATCATATATTAACCAACAACCATGTATCAAAAAGCTAGTTTAATAATCAAAGGACATGAGCAAGTGTGAACTTGCCTTGGTATAGCGAAGTATTGTAGTCGAATGTCTCGACTTGACCCTGGACCTCGGGTTCTACAAAAATATCATCATTGCCCGGTAAGGACAATGTTTAAAGAAGCAATATGCTATTATGCATTAGTAATGAGATGCATAATGAAAAATCCCAAGTAATTCTTCAATCATTACCAGTGAGATATATTTATGATTTATTTAAGATTTGCTTTAGTTTAAGTTTTCTTCATAAGAAAGATAAACATATAAAATATGAAGAGTGAAGTACAATTATAATATAATTCTATGGTTCTATGATATTATTTAATTATTACAAAATCCATGTTTTAAGTTGTCATAGCTTTAAAGAAATGGTATAGTGTTTCTTTTGAAGTGGCAAAAAGAATAACATTTGAAGAAAATATTATTTATGTTAAGTTATTCAACTTTAAAGATTAATAGGATTGAAACTATGGTTTTGTAATAAGGTTTAATTGATTTGAGTTATTCTATATCTAGCTTAAGATATCTTAGACCAAAGTAAACTATAAAAATGTAATTGGACTTGAGATATAGCATTGTAGCATTACCAATTATTAGGGTTTTTTCTAAGCATAATAAAAAAAATGAAACCTTATAATTATGGAACTTTGTCTTAAAGATGTAAATTTAGCATGTCTAATATTTATAGATCATGCTATGAGAATTTTTTATTTATAAAGAAAAATAAGTGGATTATATTATAATTTATTTAGTGAATTTCAGGTATGTTAAATATGATTATTTATGAATTGTTAATGATTTGCAAAGAATAACTTTGTAAATCCTTGACTTATAGTTAGTTAAAGGTTTTAAAAGAATATTATAAAGTTAATTGTTTACACCTAGATTTTATATTAAATTATAATTATGGTTTAGACTAGTTAGATTCAAAAGATTATGTTTTGAATAAGGTCATTTCTTGCTTAGGATATAATATTAAACAATTAACAAAACAATTATATTATTTTTAATAACTTAGATAATTCGAGTTATATGATATAAGAACTTCAAAATGTTTTTATAATAAGATACTTAGTACCTTTCTAGTAATATACTTGCTTAAGTTCTTAAAAATGAGTTTTATTTATTTTTAGACATTACCTTTATTATTATTTTTTATGCAATTTCTTAATTATTTAATGTCTTTAAATATTGTTTAAATTTTATTAGTAAAATTTTAAGTTAGTATTTTTGCGAGATAGGAGATTTCTTTTTATTCATAAAAATGATTTTTATTTATTTTTAGGAATTTTCTAAATTTATTAATTTTCATTTAGATATTTAAGGGTGTTAATATTTATTTGCATTTTATTAAAATTAAATAAATATGATTATATTTTTCTTAGGTGGATATTATTTTAATAAACATTTGGATGTATTAAATATATTTTTAGGATTTTTATACATTTTTGTAGAGCTTAGAATGTGTAGAGGGTATTTTAATAATTTCCACTTTTGTTTTATTTATATTGGGCCAAGTTCTTGGCCCATCTAGCCCAATACCCTGCCCAATACACATGGTTGTACTAGGCCACATATCCCACCCGATCGAGTCGGTCAACCCGACTCATACGATCCCTTCCTTTCTCCCACGCTGGCTCGTTCCTCACCTTCTCCCTTTCTGGCAACATGGTGTCGCCGTCGTCGCCGCGCAACCATGGCCGGCCTCGGCCTCCTTGGCCACCGCAATAGGTCGCCCTCGATTCTCCCCTTCTGCTACTCCTTTCCATCCAATTCGATATGTAAAAAGAACCCTCTTTCGCTCGTCCCCGCTACACTCCCGTGGCTAGGGTTTCGGCCTTCATCTCCGGTGTGCTCAAGTGACTCCTGGATGGTGACAGTGGCGGAGTGGTGGTGTCCTGGTGATGAGGAGAGTGTCTGGTGTGGTGTGCTCATGGTCGCTGGCCACAGTTGCTTGTGGTGACGAGCTGGTTGTGCTGATTGTCGTAGGTTGCAGCTCGGCGTGGGGTTAGCACTTGGTGCTCTCTGTGCCACTATGCCGCTGCTTGGTCCAGTCTGCCTCCTCTTCGGCGACCAATAGCTTTCCAAAGGTACGCATTTTTTCATTGCCTCTCCCCTCTTCTCATTATTCTATGCTGGTTCACATACATTGTGATGGATGGATGCCCCTTGCTGGTTATTAATGATTGAGTTGTTAAATAATATTCTACTATGCCTCTAATTTGAATATTATCAGTAGTTGGAATTCCATCTTGAATAAAAAGAGATGATCTCTGGTGGTACTGCCTTAAGAAAATGATCAAGCATCCATGCTATGGTTATGACAATGACATATTGTTGCTCTGTTATTGACAAAACTGAATGCTTGTCATTCAGTTCTAACCATACTAATGTGTTCCATGTGCTTTAGAAGTACTTCTGTGTTGGCACAATAAGAATAGATACAAGATCTCTCGAAGGAGATGATTATTTAAGTTGAAACCTTGTGACTGCTGGATTTGCTTGCTACAACCAATTATGAATCATGTATGATAACTGCATCTGTGGTTCAGTGTTTGTGCTTGGTTGAGTTTAGAGTTCAGTGATGATTCTGAATTTACATTGATAATGTGATACCTAATTTTCAATGATTCCTAGGTAATGGACTAGGAAAATGATTAAAGTTTTTACCCTGCATTCTTGCAGAGATAATATGGTCCTTTTAAGTTGAAAGACACTTGATGTACCATCTGTTGACAACTATATTAAGCTAACCTAGGTGCTGTGGAGCCTCAATCTTGGAGTGTGCACAACATCTGGTACAATGTAATATGACTTGCTATGAGAATATATGGGTTTGGGTAATTCTAGTGACCTCTTGTGATCGCCTAGAAATCCTCTAGTTCCAGGTCAGTGGAATTTGGTTGCTTATACCTTTGTGCATAATCATGTGTGTGGCTATCAGTCCTTGTGGGATATGACTTGACAAAATCAGATGGTGTAATGGTACATAGGCCCTGCCAATGATGCAAATGTTGAGGCACTGATTTGGATAAAGAAGGACAATTACTTTTACTTGGCTGATTTCCCTGTGATGAGTTTTGGGGATATGTAATAGTGTGCATAGTGTAAATATTTTTGGGGATTTCCCTGTGATAGACCCGAGTGTGCATAGTGTAAATATTTTTTTTAGCATGAATTGGTGATGTTGGTGCTTATGCTTGTAAAGAAACAGATCTTGTGATTTCCATCTGATATTAGTGTGATGTCACACTACTGCATATAATGAAACCTCTTCCCATACACTCCTGCTGGCTTGGTGATGAATATCTACCTGGTATGGAAGCTTGATGATGTTGTTCCTAAGATTTATGCTTGATCAGCTGGCTCTTCTTATTCCTGTGCTTAAGTTGGTCCTCCTTGATCTTTTGTTGGCTTGATTCTAATGATGGAATTGATCTTGATCTTGTTCTTGACAACTTCTCCTCCCGACTTTAGATTCCTACTTATCCTACTCCTACTAGCTTCTGCTACATATCTTGATGTAAGTATCCATGTGATATTGGTGATCTTTTGGCAGTTTACTTCAGTGGATTTGGTTTGTGTGGATGAATGAAGAACTAGGGAAGAAATTATAGTGTTGTTGACTTGTGAGAGTGTAGGGAAAGGATATGGTAGCAGCTTTGCCACGGCTGGTGCCTTTTGCTTATGTACTTCATGTGCTAGTTGTGGTGTTGACAACACAACAGCTGCATGTGGTGTGTGTGCTGCCTGTTTGCTTACTCACTCTAGTGGATCATATCAAGTAAAATATCTTTGTCCTACTTACTTACTTACACTCTCTATGGTGAAACTTGCCCCATTTTAATATGCTCAATGATGTGACAAAACAGTGCATCACACTGTTACTACTGAGAGCACTAATACTAACCCCTAATCTTTTTTTTCTTTTTGTTTTATCTTAAATTTAATTTCTTTTCCAGGAATCAAAGGATTATCCATGAATATCAAGACTAGATATAGGAATTGTAGTTTAGATTTGAATTACTGTAATTTTCTTATTCTTTTGTAATAACCATGTAATTCTTATATATTTGATTAAAGTATTTCTTTTATAACAAGAAATTATGTAATGATATTGTAATGCAATAATTTATATTATTATAATTGTATCCATCTCTTATTATTCCTTTATTGTAAAAGAATAATGTAATATATATTATTTTAATAAAGAATTCTTCTACTTGTTTTAATTATTGTAATTCATTTTCCATTTTCTTTATTCACTTATTTGTTTCATTGTAATATTCTTTTATTGTAAAAGAACATTGTAATGTTGGATTTTAATAATCTTTATACTTTTATTTATAATACTTGTATTTGTATTATTGTGAGAAATTATTTATAAGTCAAATTTATCCCCTCATAACTCAACAAAGCAATAGAGGTCATGTCAAAATTCATCCCACTCCCCTTTTGATGACACTAAACCTAATTCATCGGATTAAGAATTCTGATCACTTAGTCTTTTAATTTGGCAAAAATTTACCCGTATTTTTAGATGCATGCATGCAGATGCACAAAATCCTAAATCTACCCTTTGTTTAGTCCTAAATGCTAGGATGTTATAGACTCCCCCCCTTAAATTAAACTTCGTCCCGAAGTTTTTGGTTTCTTGTTCAAGAAGGTTTCCGATAGTCTCGTCCTGAGTTTTCTTCTTTCCTCCTAGTTTCTTGTCTTTCCAAAGTGATGTTTTTAATAAACTCGGCACTCCTTGAATTTACTCTCAACCTTGATTCGGTTATTGTTAATGCCTAATGCTAATTTATACTTCCTCTCGAAGCTTCATGAGATTACTCTTAACCTTGCACAACTTTACTGACGAAGGACTACTGATACTAAACATACCTGTCGTAGCCTCGTCAATGTGGTTCCATCCAAAGTTTCCACCCCTTGATGGTGGTTTTACTTCTCGAGTAACCATCTTGTTGGGACATTCAGATCTCCTATGTCCTTCCAGACCACACCTATAGCACACCTTTCCGGTCTTCCAACAATCCCTCCTTATATGACCTGATGCTCCACACTTAGCGCATATGATTTCTTTCTTTCTTTTTGATGCCTCATACTTTGATGTACCACTTGTGGATATGAATCTAGGTATGAAACTTAAGTTTGATGTTGACTTAGTAAATTGAAACTTCTTCGGTTCCCTTTTAGCTCTCTTCTTGGCTAATTTCTTCCTCTCTTCCAATAACATCTTGTAATCATCCTCAAAAGTAATTGCTACATCAACCAGTTCTTGGAAACATCGTGTTGCCTCCCCTCATATTTTCATCTTCATATAAAGGTTTAGTCCTTCCAAGAACCTTTTCTTGCGCTTCTCCTCTGTTTTTACCTCATCAACTGCATAACGAGATAATTGATTAAACTTTCTAATATATTTCATCACGGTTTCATCATTTTGCCGTAAGTCCATGAATTCTCTCCTTTTAAATTCCACAATGCTCTCTGGAACATGATACTCGCGAAATTTCTGCTTGAATTCTTCCTAGGTGAATATCTCTTCTGGTGTGTGCATAGCTAATTGATTCTCCCACCAATTTGTGGCAGATCCGGATAGAAGAAATGTTGCATATCGTAACTTCTCCTCATCATTGCATCCTATTGTTTTAAGTTTCCTTTCTGTATCCATCAGCCAATCCTCCGCATCCATCGGTTCTAATGCAGATGCAAAAGGAATTGGTTTGGCGTTTTGAAAACCAAAAAGACTTACTTTGATATCTTTGTTTTCCTCTCCGGGTCCTATTCGTTTGAGTATTTCCTACATGAACTTATTCTGGTACTCTTGCATCATTTGGATGTATTGCATGAAATTCTCCTCTGTCAACGGACGAGTTGATGGTCCAGTTGCAATTACATCCATATTGATTTCCCTCTGCTTAGCTTCTTGCTCCAAACGTTGTCCTTCAAACCCATCTTCTACTCCCGTATCCATACCCCCTCTAGTCATGTTACATTAAGTGAATACTCATACTTACATCATGCATATGTTTTCTGAGCTCAACTCTATGCACAGAGCTAGTCACACAAGGAAATCAAGAACTAAATCCAAATAACAACCAAACCTATACCATGTATTATACATGGTTTTTATAAACTGTTACAAACAATCCTCACAACTATGGTTTGACTCACACTTGGTACATTACTTATATGTTACAAAGACTTGCTTGCTCATATGAGCATGCTCTTACTTCTTAAGTCATGCCTCTCAAACACTACGATGCACAATACTGGTTACGTACATCATTTAAGCCTTCTACTTCTATGGATTGTCTCTTCTTACTTCTCTCTCTCTTTCTAGTACTTCCTGGAATTCCATCCATGATGACGTGAAGTCCGACAACTACCTTCTGGAGTATATAAACATCCAGAGGGTGTGCACTCTTGATTATAAGTACTTAGATTGAGATTAGCCATTAAAAATGACTATAAAATGCGCGATCTTCAGTGGAATTCTCATGTCCACCTTCTAATGCACTTTCAAAGTAAGATGTATTATCTGCTTTTTCCTTGACTTAGTTATACATATAGATGTAATAACTGTCAGTGCCTTCTTCCAGGTCAATAGGATTGGTACTACTCCCATATGGATCATAGGTTCCATGCTAACCTAACTGGTTTCTACTCCTTTACTAGGATCACAGGGTATAGGATTCTCCCTGGTTCCAATGTAAGATTCTACTCACCATCCATCGTAATTCCCAACTGGAATACGAGAATTGGATGTTTCCTAAGTTTCCTGTATTACTCTATAGTTTTCCAAGGTTTACATGTTTCTAAGGCCCATTCTAATAACAATAAGCATAGGTTTCAGACTATGGTCCCTCAAACTTATTCTCTTTATACACCACTTTTGAGAAGACTGTTCTAAAATGCCTAGCTTCTCTATATAAATCCTTTTGCATTCTATTTCTTTAGTAAGATCAACCTAATCCTCAAGGTTGTGTCCAACTCCTGGACTAGAACCTAATGGGTGTCATGGTAGGTTTTGAGTAATGTCCTTCTATGACCTATGTATTCGGCAACTCAAGTATATTCGGTCTGCACGAATGCAGCATGATCCAGCTTACATTTCAAATTTATAGAATCTTGAGGTATAGTAGTAAGATTACAACCTACCAATTTCCTTGGATTCTTGTTTTCGAAGCCTGATTATTGCTTCTAGAACTGCAATTTGATACGTCGTCGCCATACATCTTCTCTTCCCTGATGACATTACTTCTCTTATCCCCAACTCTTTTGGTAAGATATGCACTACACAGTACTTGACTAACACTTTCCCGTGTTGGAAACTGTAAACCTCGACGAAAAGTCAAGATTTGCAATTCCATATTCCATAAAAGTTGTATCAAAAATTATGTCTAATCCTCTACATAGTCCTATATATCACTTGAACATCACTTGGACATTCCGGTTTGGGTACCGAGATGTCATTCCTCACTATAGATAAAGAGATTATAATTGGTCCTACTAGGTTATAACTTATTATTATTACCCAAATTGCATCATAATAAAGAATTATCATACTAGAAACATGACAATATAATTCTCAAGTGAATACTCATCATATTTCTAGAGAACTCTTTACCGTTGCTAACATACTTCCTACAAGTTCTACCCATTTAATAGGTTTCCAACCTAAGGTCAAAGCTTTTCCTCTAATACCAGCTGCGGTGACCCAGCATACCACTGCATGTTGTAGTATACTATAGTCGTGTACATAACACTCACGGAGTCCCATTCCACAAATTTTACATCCTTAGAGTGGTACAACAGAAACAAAGCAGGTCCACATCATAAATTATCATTATTACAACCAGAAATTACATGACGACTTTGAGATCCTCCTAGGTCCATAGAGGTATCCCGATGACTCAGGGCTAAACTATAATAACTCAGAGAACAGAATAAAGAAGCAACTAAGGTTTATACGAGATTTAATATAGATAGAGGATAGATATCTATGCTACTGGACTAGATCACTATATATGCTACATCTACACTTCAGATATGTTGGTCTCCATTCCATAGATGTTTTCGTAATTGTTCCCTTTGAAGCTTCCGGATACTTCTGGTTCTTCATAGCAGAATTCTTATTGGTCTTCAATTGGATATTGTATTTCCTCTTCCTGACCGATAGTGTCTTCAGAATCTAGCAAGGGTTAAGAAGATACATTGAGTACGAGCGTACTCAGCAAGTTCACTAAAAAGGAGTGTTTGATGCACTATATCTACAACCACAGACTATAGGTCGTAGGCAATGCAGGTTTTCGTAATCATTTCTTCAAAAGTTGCTTTTATTCTGAAAAGCTACGTCCGTCAGCCTTCACATGTTTACTAGAACTTTCATGGAGTTCCTTTCCTGCAGCGTTCGTAGCTCCTTCCCGGAACAGGGAGTAACAAGTTACAGTTTTTACACTCTGCAGAGGTGCGTCACTTTACCCATGAGAGATCAAATCCTTGATGCACAACCGGGCGAATCTTTCCCGTCCACACTTCCTATGGTGTGGGGCCCAGTAGATGATCCAAGCCAATCACTGTCCTTCTCCGCAACCCCGCATACACCGCAATTGTTGTATGCCCAAACTCAAGGTATAACTTTCCCCGTATAAAACGGCTATACCTTAGTTGGATACATACAACAACCATTAACACTAGAAATCTGTCTTTTGTAAGCCCACATCCACGGTAGACCTTTCCCCGTATAAAACGGCTATACCCACGATCTGCAACTCACAAATGCCTAGAACAGTGTCCAATGCATGCGAAAGGGAGCCGATCCAGCTGACTTCTCCGTCCCATTCCAAATCTCATGGTTAAGGCATAATATACGGCGCGAGAATCACTGGCGACATTGGTTGTTAAGTCCTAGATGATACATTCTTGTGCAGTGGTATTTCAACGGGCTTATAGCTCCTATGCGACGTCTTTACGCGGAATTGGAAGGAACACGACATCGTTGAAAAGAATAGCTCGCATGTGACGGTTGTGAGGCAGCTAATATCCCAGGGCCACATGGGTCATAAAACGGTCGTTAAGGACACATTTAACTTTGTTCCAAGATTAGGGTTAAGCCAAACCGGTCGGTTGGGACAGCCAGTCAAGCCAGTCAAACCAACCGCTTCCGACCGAGAGCGCGCGTCACACTGACTATAGCTTCCCCGACGGCGGTGGCGGACCTCACCCATCGTTCTCGGCACCGGCGGCGGTGGCACGACAATTAATTTAGGCGGCGGCGCTTTCTTTCGACAACGAAGGTGGTGAGTGCCATTTGAAATCTAATTCCTCTCCCATTCTTCTCAATTCGAGATCTGAGCGTGCCCATTGATGCTAGATTGTGGAGGCGAGGGTGTGCTGAACGGGGCAAGGGGGAACGAGATGGAGCATGGAGAGGGGACTTCTAATCGGTATATCCCGTATCTCTCACTTAATTTCTCTAAGGTTGAGCTCTTTGTTCGCTTCCGCTAGCTCACAGCGCCCGCCAAAAACAGGAGAGACGATGTTGCACGCCAAACCTTCGAATTTCGCATCAATTTCTTTCCCTATAGGGTTGTTTTAGTTGATGGCAGCACGCGGCTCATTGAGAGAGACACATTTGTTAAATGGGAGGTGGAATTAGAACATGTTGATCCCCAAGAGCTAATAAACATGGGAGAGGAGGCGGTGAGGAAAATGGTGGAAAAAATTGGGGATAGTGTGGTTTGGGGGCCAGAGCAAGAAGTTTCTTTGTTACAATTTTATTATTGCAAATGTGACTATGTTAGGGTTGATACAGGGGAACATATAGTTGATGAAATCTATGAGCAAAACGGTTGGACAAGCAAAAGTGTTCTGTTTTTAGCAGAGCTCATTGATCTGAAACCTGATTCGAGGGTTGGATATGTGGCCTTGAAGCTGGCTGCTCAGATGGTAGAGGATGATTGGGCTGCACAAAGGCAAGTAATGCCTATACTTACTGAGTTGGAAGTGTTAACAGTGGAGGATGATGCTAATGCACAAGGGGATGCTGCAGATGCTAATGCACAAAGGATTGTAACTGGTGACTGGAATTCAGTTGAGATACATGACCGGACTGATTTGGTCATTGCACCAATAGATGACATTGAAATGGCAAAGCCTTTTGGCATTCCTATAGATGACAGAGACAAGGAGAAGAAGAGGGATGAAGCTGCAAATGATGGTGACAACCATTTAAGAGATGAAGAGGCAGATATAGATCTAGAGTTGTTGGAAAATGCCGCAGTTCATGTAGATGATGCACATGATGATGAACTAGTAACAGTTTATGACAAAGAGGACCCAGTTATTGAAGTTGGGAGATTGTTTCCAAGCATGGATGAATTCAGGATGTGTTTCAGGACATATGCAGTCAAACGTGAGTTTTCTACAAAGACTATGTGGACTGATAAAAAGAAGTTCTATGCAAAATGCGTAGGTTATGATGGTGGTGCCAAGCCTTGCAAGTGGTATATATCTGCTAGACACCAACCTGATGGAAGTACAATAAGAGTGAATCAAATTTCAAAACCTCATACCTGCATTACAAGTTCTCAAACAGTTACAAAGATGACATCACAATTATGGGTTGCAGAAAAGATCAAGCCCATTTTAGCCACAACACCAAACAACACTGCAAAGAGACTAAAAATAGACTTGGAAAAGCAGTACCCCATTAAGCTGAATTATACTACAGTTTGGAAGGCAAAGCGGGCAATGAAAGAGCTATATGGTGATTGGGCAAATACCTTTCGAATGCTTTATAACTTCAAAGCAGAAGTAGAGAAGAGGTCACCTGGCAGTGTTGTGGAGATAGATACTAAGGTAACAACTGATGGGAAAGTCTTCTTATCTAAATTCTTCATGGCTTTAAAGCCTTGCATCGATGGCTTCAAAGCAGGGTGCCGTCCATATTTGAGTATAGTCTCATCTTTCTTGACTGGAAAGTGGAATGGTCAACTAGCAGCATGCAATGCTTTAGATGGACACAATTGGATGTTCCTTGTAGCTATTGGCATGTTTCAGTCTGAGACAGAGGCATCATGGACATGGTTCATGATGCAGTTGAAAAGATGCATAGGGCCAGTCTCTCCATTGGTAGTGCACACAGATGCATGTAAAGGTTTAGAAAATGCAGTGAAGATTGTTTTCCCTCATGCTGAGCAGAGGGAGTGCTTCGGCCATATGTGGATGAATTTTATCAAAAAATTCAGAGGAGATGATTTTGGACGCATGTGTCCAGCAGCAAGATCTTACACCAGACAGACACATTCATATCACCTTGAGAAGATTAAGGCGACATGCTCTGAGGAGGATAGGGTCAAGTTTTGTACATGGTTGGAAACCTACCATTCTCTTTTATGGTACAGGTCTGGTTTTAACACTGCCATCAAATGTGATCATATCAAAAATAATTTGGCAGAAAGTTTCAACAACAAAGTGAAGGAGTTAAAAGACTTGCCTGTCCATGACATGGTTGACGGATCAGGATCATGATCATGAGGTTGTGGGAATTGAGAAGAAGGCTTGGTGATGTTCTTCAAGGAGATAAGCTTCCGATGTTGTGCGGGTGGACAACAGGCGTAAATCTTGCACATTTGCGTGTTGAGAAATCCTCATTGTGGGGTCTTTGAAGTCGAGATACAAAGACTGGCAGGAGGCATGTTGTTGACACTCAATTGCATGAATGCACATGCCTTGAGTGGCAACACACTGGGAAGCCTTGTGAGCATGCCATACTTTTCTTGGCCTCCAAACACAAGCTAAATATGCACCCATATTTGCATGAGTATTATTCTGTAGCAAAATTCAAGGATGCATATGGAACACCAATTCCAACACTTACAGATCAGTCTCAGTGGACTGAAGTGGACATTCAGTTCTCCTTGTGTCCTCCTTTGATGAAAAGAAAGGCTGGAAGGCCCAAGCAGAGTATATTCAAGGCTTGGTTTGAGAAAGGTGGGAGCAGCAAGAAGGGAAATAAATATGAAAAGAAAGATGCCAAGCCAAAAAGGGCCCAAAAAGGTAACAAGAATAGATGCAAACTCTGTGAAGAACTTGGACACCGAGCTGGCTCTACCAAGTGCAGATACACTGCTGAAAAGCCAAAGTATGTTCATCCCTCCTCCCTCCCCTTGCACGGGCGCCTGCACTGTGATAAAACTAAAGGAACACTTTAAACCCAGCGAAACTAAAGGAACACTGATTTCAAAAACAGAGCAACTCAAAATTAGCCCGAATTTGTGTTGCATTTTATTCAAGCCAAAGACATAGACCATTACATCCATTACAAAGCATCACTCGAACACTAATTGCGCTGTCTAATGACTAATGATCAGGAGATAAACTAATCCGAGAGAAATTACACAAAAATAAAAAAACGGCCATCAGATTGTCCTACTTCTTCAATTCGATGATTTGCATTAACCTCTTGTTCATCTTCTTTAGCTCGTCCTTCACTTCCGCATCCACCGTAGTACCAGTGGAAATGGGGTTGCCACATCCCAATTGCTCCACCACGGACGGGTTTTCGAGCTCCCGGGATGCTACCTCCACCCTAATTTGCTCGATGTACTCATCAAGCCACTCAAAATGCCCACATTTTGGCAGTTCCTAAAATCGCAGAGATGAACCCTATATCCCAAATTCGATGAAATGCATGAAATTTTGAAAGAAAAGCGAGAAATTGGCGCTCGGAACACTCAGATCTCACCTTTTCCGGCTCGGGCTTGCTCTCACACTTCACAAATTCCCGGCCAATGTTGCCATTCTTGTCGGTGGATGTGACAAGCCTCTTCAGGGGCGCGATACGGGGGCAATCGGGGCACCTCCTCAATGGCACCGCATCATACCGAGGCCATGAGCGGTGGGAGGCTGAAGCAGAGCTCTACATACCTCGCCGGTGTTGCCGCACTTGCTCGCCGGAGAAGAAAACAAAAGGGGATGGGATGCTGGAATGGTGGCGGGAGTGCTCGGGTGTGGGGACGGATCGGGGCCAACGGCTCTCTTCAACCACAACGTGGGTCCCACGATATGAGGTGGACATCAGGTGAGTTCCGCCGTGACGTGGAGAGGCTGTGGGTCCTACTGTGCTCAGCTGATTCAAATTCATTGACGGTCTCGTGGGGTTAAGTGGAAGTGTCGCACGGGAGCTATTTGCCGCTTCACAACCGTCGCATGCGAGCTATTCTTTGCAACGATGTCGTGTTCCTTCCAATTCCATATAAAGACGTCGCATGGGAGCTATAAGCCCTATTTCAACTGATAGATTTAATAGATTAGCTGATCACCCTGGATTAGTAACCAATAGTTCACTTTAATTATGAAAATAGGGTTTTCAACCTTTTTGAAATGCAGGTGATGAAAACACTGGATTTGCAAAATACTTTACAGAAAATAATCAACGGACATGAGCAAGTGTGAACTTGCCTTGGTAAAGCGAAGTATTGTAGTCGAATGTCTCGACTTGACCCTGGACCTCGGGTTCTACAAAAATATCATCATTGCCTGGTAAGGACAATGTTTAAAGAGGCAATATGCTGCTATGCATAAGTAATGAGATGCATAATGCAAAATCCCAAGTAATTCTTCAATCATTACCAGTGAGATATATTTATGATTTATTTAAGATTTGCTTTAGTTTAAGTTTTCTTCATAAGAAAGATAAACATATAAAATATGAAGAGTAAAGTACAATTATAATATAATTCTATGGTTCTATGATATTATGTAATTATTACAAAATTCATGTTTTAAGATGTCATGGCTTTAAAGAAATGGTATAGTGTTTCTTTTGAAGTGGCAAAAAGAATATCATTTGAAGAAAATATTATTTATGTTAAGTTATTCAACTTTAAAGATTAATAGGATTGAAGCTATGGTTTTGTAATAAGGTTTAATTGATTTGAGTTATTTTATATCTAGCTTAAGATATCTTAGACCAAAGTAAACTATAAAAATGTAATTGGACTTGAGATATAGCATTTGTAGCATTACCAATTATTAGGGTTTTTTCTAAGCATAATAATAATAAAATGAAACCTTATAATTATGGAACTTTGTCTTAAAGATGTAAATTTAGCATGTGTAATATTTATAGATCATACTATGATAATTTTTTATTTATAAAGAAAAATAGGTGGAATATATTATAATTTTTTTAGTGAATTTCAAGTTTGTTAAATATGATTATTTATGAATTGTTGATGATTTGCAAAGAATAACTTTGTAAATCGTTGACTTATAGTTAGTTAAAGATTTTAAAAGAATATTATAAAGTTAATTGTTTACACCCAGATTTTATATTAAATTACAATTATGGTTTAGACTAGTTAGATTCAAAAGATTATGTTTTGAATAAGGTAATTTCTTACTTAGGAAATAATATTAAACAATTAACAAAACAATTATCTTATTTTTAATAACTTAGATAATTCAAGTTATATTATATAAGAACTTTAAAATGTTTTTATAATAAGATACTTAGTACCTTTCTAGTAAATATACTTGCTTAACTTATTAAAAATGAGTTTTATTTGTTTTTAGACATTATCTTTATTATTATTTTTTATGCAATTTCTTAATTATTTAATGTCTTTAAATATTTTTTTAAAATTTTATTAGTAAAATTTTAAGTTAGTATTTTTGTGAGATAGGATATTTATTTTTATTCATAAAAATGATTTTTATTTATTTTCAGGATTTTTTCTAAATTTATTAATTTTCATTTAGATATTTAAGGGTGTTAATATTTATTTGCATTTTATTAAACTAAATAAATATGATTATATTTTGCTTAGGTATATATTATTTTAATAAACATTTGGATGTATTAAATATATTTTTTGGATTTTTCTACTTTTTTCTAGAGCTTAGAATGTGTAGAGGGTATTTTAATAATTTCTACTTTTGTTTTTATTTATATTGGGCCAAGTTCTTGGGACCATCTAGCCCAATACCCAGCCCAGTCCACATGGTTGGACTAGGCCACAGAGCCCACCCGACCGAGTCGGTCAACCCGACTCATACAGTCCCTTCCTTTCTCCCACGCTGGCTCGTTCCTCACCTTCTCCTTTTCTAGCGACGTGGTGTCGCCGCCGTCCCCGCGCAACCATGGCCGGCCCCGGCCTCCTTGTCCGCCGTCATAGGTCACCCTCGACGCTCCCTCCTCTGCTACTCCTTTCCATCCAATTCAATTTGTGATACGAACCCTCTTTCGCTCGTCCCCGCTACACTCCCGTGGCTAGGGTTTTGGCCTTCATCTCCGATGTGCTCCGGTGACTCCTGGATGGTGATGGTGGCGGAGTGGTGGTGTCCTGGTGATGCAGAGAGGGTCTGGTGGTGGTGTGCTCGTGGTCGCTGGCCACAGTTGCTTGCGGTGACGAGCTGGTGGTGCTGATTGCCGTAGGTTGCAGCTCGGTGCGGGGTTAGCACTTGGTGCTCTCTGTGCCGCTGCTTGGTCCAGTCTGCCTCCTCTTCGGCGAGCAATAGCTTGCCAAGGGTAGGCATTCTTTCCTTGCCTCTCCTCTCTTCTCATTATTCTACGCTGGTTCACATACATGGTGATGGATGGATGCCCTTGCTGGTTATTATTGATTGAGTTGTTAAATAATATTCTACTATGCCTCTGATTTGAATATTATCAGTAGTTGGAATTCCATCTTGAATAAACAGAGATGATCTCTGGTGGTACTGCCTTAAGAAAATGATCAAACATCCATGCTATGGTTATGACAATGACATATTGTTGCTCTGTTATTGACAAAACTGAATGCTTGTCATTCAGTTCTAACCATCCTAATGTGTTCCATGTGCTTTTGAAGTACTTCTGTGTTGGCACAATAAGAATAGATACAAGATCTTTCTAAGGAGATGATTATTTAAGTTGAAACCTTGTGACTGATAGATTTGCTTGCTACAAAATCATGTATGATAACTGAATTTGTAGTTCAGTGTTTGTGCTTGGTTGAGTTTAGAGTTCAGTGATGATTCTAAATTTACATTGATAATGTGATACCTACTTTTCAATGATTCCTAGGTAATGGACTAGGAAAATGATTAAAGTTGTTACCCTGCATTCTTGGAGAGATAATATGGTCCTTTTAAGTTGAAAGAAACTTGATGTACCATCTGTTGAGAACTATATTAAGCTAACCTAGGTGCCGTGGAGCCTCCATCTTGGAGTGTGCACAACATCTGGTACAATGTAATATGACTTGCTATGAGCATATATGGGTTTGGGCAATTCTAGTGACCTCTTGTGATCGCCTAGAAATCCTCTAGTTGCAGGTCAGTGGAATTTGGTTGCTTATACCTTTATGCATCATCATGTGTGTGGCTATCAATCCTTGTGGGATATGACTTGACAAAATCAGATGGTGTAATGGTACATAGGCCCTGCCAATTATGCAAATGTTGTGGCACTGATTTGGATAAAGAAGGAAAATTACTTTTACTTGGCTGATTTCCCTGTGATGAGTTTTGGGGATATGTATTGACTGTCAATCAGACAACATAAACAAGTATGATTCCTAGTATGTACTAGGAAAATGATTATGCTTTTCCTAATGAGATTTTCTAGAGTGCTTCTAGTAGTGTATATACCACTGTGGTACCTCTAATTAGAGTGGCACAGTAGGTATGCACTTAACCTGGTTTGCTACACTCAATCTGTGAATATATGAGATTGAGATGATTTATTGGATATAATTTATATGGAGGATAATGATTTTTGGGGAGTTCCTGGCTAGTGATGCAAAAGACGGAGGCCTTGATTTATGTAGGATAAGAACATATACTGATCTTTGATGGATTATAATATTCTGTGATGATCTTGCAAAGCAATTATTTGCAAGACTGAGAGTAATCTCCTCACAATACCAAGGCTTGGGATTACATATTGACTTATTGTCTGGAGTCTAGACATGGTTAATTTTCTGGTCTTGTTTAAGAGCTTAAGATCTGATGGTTGTTTAGTTTTACTTGCATTTGTGCCCATGTGCTTCTGCTAGACTGGGTTTACACCTATGGTGCCTCACCCGAGTGTGCATTGTGTAAATATTTGTTTTAGCATGAATTGGTGCTGTTGGTGCTTATGCTTGTAAAGTAATAGATCTTGTGATTTCCATCTGATATTAGTGTGATGTCACACTACTGCATATAATGAAACCTCTTCCCATACACTACTGCTGGCTTGATGATGAATAGCTACCTGGTATGGAAGCTTGATGATGTTGTTCCTAAGATTTATGCTTGATCAGCTGGCTCTTCTTATTCATGTGCTTAATCTGATCCTCCTTGATCTTCTGTTGGCTTGATTCTAATCATGGACTTGATCTTGTTCTTGACAACTTCTCCTCCCGACTTTATATTCCTACTTATCCTACTCCTACTAGCTTCTGCTACATATCTTGATGTAAGTATCCATGTGATATTGGTGATATTTTGGCAGTTTACTTCAGTGGATTTGGTTTGTGTGGATGAATGAAGAACTAGGGAAGAAATGATAGTGTTGTTGACTTGTGAGAGTGTATGGAAAGGATATGGTAGCAGCTTTGCCACGACTGGTGCATTTTGCTTATGTACTTCATGTGCTAGCTGTGGTGTTGACAACACAACAATTGCATGTGGTGTGTGTGCTGCCTGTTTGCTTACTCACTCTAGTGGATCAGATCAAGTAAAATATCTTGGTCCTACTTACTTCCACTCTCTATGGTGAAACTTGCCCCATTTTAATATGCTCAATGATGTGACAAAACAGTGCATCACACTGTTACTACTGAGAACACTAATACTAACCCCTAATCTTTTTTTTGCTTTTGTTTTATCTTCAATTTAATTTGTTTTGCAGGAATCAAAGGATTATCCAGGAATATCAAGACTATATATAGGAATTGTAGTTTAGATTTGAATTACTGTAATTTTCTTATTCTTTTGTAATAACCATGTAATTCTTATATATTTGATTAAAGTATTTCTTTTTTAACAAGAAATTATGTAATGATATTGTAATGCAATAATTTATATTATTATAATTGTATCCATCTCTTATTATTCCTTTATTGTAAAAGAATAATGTAATATATATTATTTTAATAAAGAATTCTTCTACTTGTTTTAATTATTGTAATTCATTTTCCATTTTCTTTATTCACTTATTTGTTTCATTGTAATACTCCTTTATTCTTTTATTGTAAAAGAACATTGTAATGTTGTATTTTAATAATCTTTATACTTTTATTTATATACTTGTATTTGTATTATTGTGAGTAATTATTTATAAGTCAAATTTCTCTCCTCATAACTCAACAAAGCAATAGAGGTCAAAATTCATCCCACTCCCCTTTTGATGACACTAAACCTAATTCATCGGAGTAAGAATTATGATCACTTAGTCTTTGAATTTGGCGAAAAATTTACCCGAATTTTCAGATGCATGCATGTAGATGCACAAAATCCTAAATCTACCCTTCGTTTAGTCCTAAATGCTGGGATGTTACAATGCCACCAACCTCTTCTTCATACAACAACAGCCTAGACAAACCTTCTGCACAAAGAAGAAACAAATACGACGAGAGAGGGTCCCCTTGCCGGAGACCTCTCGTAGGAACAAACATATCCATCTCTTCTGAATTAAATCTGACTTGATATCTCACCAATTGTACACAAGCCATCATAAAGGTGATCCACCTTTCATCAAAGCCCAATTTCCTCATCATGTTCTCCAGAAATATCCACTCCACTCTGTCGTACGCTTTATGCATATCTAACTGAAGGGTTTCGCGGCATAGTAAATCAAAATTTTCTACGGATGCGAAAAGAGGGAAAGTCAAGATCTAATCTAGGAGATGCAAACAACGAGAGAGATTGGATTAGATCTTCATACCCTTGAAGATTCGCACAGCGGAACGTTCGTCGGAACGTGGGTGATGTAGTCGTACTCGCTTCTCCTCCTCGCGATCCGATCCGATCTAGCACCACAAGTGGCGGTGCCTCCATGAGATGCACACGTGCAGCACCTCGACGTCTCCTCCTTCCTCGGTCCAGCAAGTATGGTGGAGAGACGGATTGGATCTACAACACGACGGCGTGGTGTATATGGTGGAGAATTTCTGCAGCAGGGCTTCGCCTACAAACAGTCGGGAGGGAGAGAGGAAGGGCAGCAGGGCGTCTAGGGTTGGAGGGGAAGGTGTGGGGGGTGGTGCGCCCCCAGCCCTCTTTATATAGAGGGGTGGGGCGGCAACCCTAGCCCCCTCCCCCAATCCAAGGCCGGCGGCCAAGGAGGAGGAGTGGGGGGCAAGGAAACCCCCCCTTCTAGAAGGTCTAGATTAGGGTTTTATCCCCTTTGTCCGGCTGGGCCCTATGGGGCCTTGTGCCCCTGGCCCAATGCGGCCAGGGCACTCCCTCACAGGCCCATGCCCCCTCCCGGAAGGTGGGGTCACGTTAGTCCCCTTCCGGAAGGTTCTAGAAGCTTCCGGTACAATATCGATTAACCCGAAACAATTCCGAACTCCAAAAACTGCACTGCCTTATATGAATCTTATTCTCCGGACCACTCCGGAACCTCTCGTGATGTCCCCGATCCCATCCGAGACTCCGAACAAAAACTCATAAACCAATTGTCCAATCTATCCTAGCGTCGAGACACGTTAAGTGTGTGACCCTGCGGGTTCGAGAATATGCAGACATGATCTTCTATCAATAATCAACAGCGGGGTCTGGAAACCCATATTGACTCCCACACATTCATCGATGATCATATCGGATGAACCACGATGCCAGGATTCAATCAATCCCATATATATATATTCCCTTCGTCTCGCGATATTTTACTTGCCCGAGATTTGATCGTCGGTACCGTCATACCTAGTTCAATCTCGTTCACAGCAAGTACTTTACTCGTTCCGTAATCCGATATCACTTTGTGATTAACTCCTTAACAGATGCTTGCAAGCGGTGTTGATATCGATTACCGAGTGGGCCCGAAGTATATCTCTCCGACTTGGGAGGGACAAATCCCATCTCGATACATACAACCCAACAGATACTTTCCGATCACCTGAGAGACACCTTTATGATCACCCTCTCGTAGGATGACGTTTTATGACCTCAAAGATTTCTTCCGATACTAGGGAGTTGTATTATCTCATGGTCTAAGGAATACAATATTTGACATAAGAAAAGCTTCGCAAACACGAACACGATGACACGATCTAATTGCTTCGCTTAGTTTGGATCTGTCCACCATATCATTCTCCCAATGATATGATCTCATTATTAATTGACAACTCATGTCCATGGTTAGGAAACCTTAACCATCATTAATCAATGAGCTAGTCCTTAGAGGCGTACTAGGGACACGGTGTTGTTCACAAACCACACAAGTATTAAAGTTTTCGCTTAATACAATTCTAGAATGGAATATAAACATTATCATGAACAAGAATTATAATAATAACATCTTTATTATTGCCTCTAGGGCATAATTCCAACAGTCTCCCACTTGCACTAGAGTCAATAATCTATTTTACATTTGGCAACAATCTCACACCCATGGCAATCGAGGTCTTGATCATGTTTTACACGTGGAAGAGGTTTAGTCAATGGATCTCGACATTCAGATCTGTATGTACTTTGCTAATCTTCAGATCTCCATCCGCTATATAATCTCGGATTATATGAAACTCAGTTGATATGCTTGGTCTTTGGATGATATCTTGGTTCCTTAGCGAGTGCTATGGCGCGATGTTGTCACACAATATCTCCGTGGGTCCAATGCACTTGGAACCACGCCAAGCTTCGATGATGAAGTTCCTGATCCAAACTCCTTCACTTGACGCTTCAGCAGCCATGTATTCCGCTTCTGTTGTAGATCCCGCGATCACGCTTTGCTTGCAGCTTCTCCAGCTCACATCTCCTCCATTCAAAATATAAACGTATCCTGTCGAGATTTAGAATCATCCTTGTCGATTAACCGAAACTAGCGTCGACATAACCTTTTATGACGAGCTGTTCATCACCCCCATAGACTAAGAACATTTCTTTAGTCCTATTTAGGTACTTTAGGATGTTCTTCACGGTTGTCCAGTGTTCCACTCCTGGATCACTTTGATACCTGCTCGTCAAACTAAGAGCATTGGACACATCCGGTCTAGTACACAGCATGGCATACATGATAGAACCTATGGCTGAGGCATAAGGCACTTTGCTCATAGCTTCCCTGTCATTTACCGTAGATGGACACTGAGCCTTGCTCAATATCTTACCTGACAACATAGGCACTGAACCTTTCTTTGCCTTATCCATTCTGAACCTTTTCAGAACTTTGTCTAGGTATGTACTCTGGCTTAAAGCTATCAGGCGTCTTTGTCTATCTCTATAGATTTTGATGCCCAAAATATAAACAGCTTCACCTAGGTCTTTCATTGAAAAACACTTGTTCAAATAACTCTTCACATCATTAAGCATGTTGATGTCATTTCCAATAATCAATATGTCATCCACATATAGTACCAGAAACGTCGCCGAGCTCCCACTCACTTTCTTGTAGATACAAGCTTCATAGCAATTTGGAACAAATCCAAAGCTCTTGATCACTTGGTCAAAACGAAGGTTCCAACTCCGAGATGCTTGCTTCAGTCCATAAATGGAACGCTGAAGTTTGCATACTTTATCAGCATCCTTAGGATCGACAAAACCTTCGGGTTGCATCATATACAACTCTTCATCAATGTTTCCATTGAGGAAAGCAGTCTTGACATCCATCTGCCATATTTCATAATCATGAAACGCAGCAATTGCTAATAAAATCCGAATGGACTTAAACATCGCTACGGGAGAGAAAGTCTCATCGTAGTCAACACCTTTAACTTGTCGAAAACCTTTCGCAACAAGCCGTGCTTTATAGAAGGTAACATTACCATCCGCGTCCATTTTCTTCTTGAAGATCCATTTGCACTCAACGGCCTTTCGGTCGCTAGGAGAGTCCACCAAAGTCCATACTTGGTTTTCTCTCATGGATCCCAATTCGGATTTCATGGATTCTAGCCATTTCTCAGAGTCTGGGCTCATCATCGCTTCCTCATAATTCGTAGGTTCACTGTCTTCTACTAACAAGACAGTCAAGACATGGTTGCCGTACCACTCAGGAGGGGCACGCGACCTTGTCGACTGCTGACGCTCAAGAGCACATCGTCCGAAGCTTCATGATCCTTGTCATTAGCTTCCTCTATCGTTGGTGCAGGCGGCACTGGAACAATTTCAGGTGCTGCGCTACTCTCCAACTCAAAAGAAGGTTCAATAACCTCGTCTAGCTCTACTTTCCTCCCACTCACTTCTTTCGAGAGAAACTCCTTCTCAAGAAAGGAACCATTCTTTGCGACAAACACTTTGCCTTCGGTTCTGTGATAGAAGGTATACCCAATAGTTTCCCTAGGGTATCCTATGAAGACACATTTCTCCTCTTTGGGTTCGAGCTTGTCCGGCATCAACTTCTTGACGTAAGCTTCACATCCCCAAACTTTAAGAAACGACAACTTAGGTTTAGCACCAAACCACAGTTCATACGGTGTCGTCTCAACGGATTTAGATGGAGCCCTATTTAAAGTGAATGCAGCGGTTTCTAATGCATAACCCCAAAATGATAATGGCAAATTAGTAAGAGACATAATTGATCGGACCATATCTAATAGGGTTCGGTTCCGGCGTTCAGACACACCATTGCGCTGTGGTGTTCCGGGTGGCGTGAGTTATGAAACGATTCCACTTGCTTTAATATGCGTGAGAAAATCATAACTCAAATATTCACCTCCATGATCGGATCGTAGAAACTTAATCTTTCTGTTACGATGGTTCTCCACTTCATTCTGAAATTCTTTGAACTTTTCAAACGTTTCAGATTTATGTTTCATTAAATATATATACCCATATCTACTTAAGTCATCGGTAAAAGTGAGAAAATAGCGATATCCACCGCGCGTCGAAACACCCATCGGTCCGCATACATCGGTATGTATGGTTTCCAACAAGTCCGTTGCTCGCTCCATCATACCGGAGAACGGGATTTTGATCATCTTGCCCCTGAGGCATGGTTCGCATGTGTCAAATGATTCAAAATCAAGAGACTCCAAAAGTCCATCAGAATGGAGTTTCTTCATGCGCTTTACACCAATATGACCTAGACGACAGTGCCACAAATAAGTAGTATTATCACTATCTACTTTGCATACCTTAGCCTCAATGTTATGGATGTGTGTTTCATCCCTTTCGAGATTTAGAAGAAATAAACCATTCACAATAGGTGCATGACCATAAAAGATGTTACTCATATAAATAGAACAACCATTATTCTCTGATTTAAATGAATAACCGTCTTGCAATAAACAAGATCCAAAAATAATGTTCATGCTCAACGCAGGCACATAATAACATTTATTAAGGTTTAAAACTAATCCGGAAGGTAAAACTAAGGAGAGCGTGCCGACGACCATCACATCAACTCTTGATCCGTTGCCAACGCGCATCGTCACCTCATCCCTCGCAAGTCGCCGTCTATTCCGTAGCTCCTGTTTCGAGTTACAAATATTAGTAACTGAACCGGTATCAAATACCCAGGCACTACAACGAGGGCTAGTAAGGAAAACATCAATAACATGTATATCAAATATACCTTTGATGGTGCCAGCCTTCTTGTCCGCTAAGTACTTCGGATAGTTGCGCTTCCAGTGACCCTTGTCCTTGCAATAGAAGCACTCAGTGTCCAGCTTAGGACCAGACTTGAGCTTCTTCTCAGCAGGGGCAGTGCGCTTGCCGCCTCCCTTCTTGAAGGGCTTCTTTGCACCCTTACCTTTCTTGAAGGTGGGCTTGTTGACCATCAACACGCGATTATCCTTTTTGATGTCCACTTCAGCGGCCTTCAGCTTTGCGAAGATCTCGGTGATCGTATCAGTGGAACCAATCTGATTGTGAGTCACTACAAAACTTTTGTAGCTGGGAGGGAGTGATTGCAGAACCCTGTCAATCTTGAGCTCCTCTGGAATCGTGCATTCCAGTTTCTCAAGGCGTTGAGTGTAGCCCGTCATCTTAATGGCGTGCTCACTAACGGAACTCCCTTCCTCCATCTTGCAGTTAAAGAACTTCTCAGAGATCTCATATCTCTCAGAACGGGCCTGAGTATGAAACATGGTTTTCAGCTTTTCGAGAATCTCAAAGGGCCCGGGATACTCTTCAAAACGATTTTGAAGTTCCGGTTCCATAGCAAACAACATAGTGCTCTTAATCACACCATAATCATCTTTGCACGATCGATGAGCGGCTTTCTCATCGGTACAGATTCTTGAAAGGGTCACCTAACGCTTTCCCAAGGACTAGTCCTTTTGACCGCCAGAGAGAATGATTCTTAGATTGCGGAACCAATTGGTGAAGTTAGACCCATTGTTTCTAAGTTTTTCCTTCTCAGCGAAAACATTGAAGTTGAAGTTGGATTTAGCCATGTGATCTACAGTATTTGCAAGTACAAATTAGACTATGTTCATGATAACTAGTTCAACTTAATCAAATTACTAGATGGACTCCCACTAAATTCAACATCCCTCAAGTTGTTTAGTGAACACGATCCAAATTCACCACACCTAATCCGATCTTCACGAGAAGAGATGTGGTTTCAATGGTGGACAACGAAGTGTCGATCATATCATTCATATGACTCATGCTTAACCTTTCGGTTCATGTGTTCCGAGGCCATGTCTGTACATGCTAGGCTCGTCAAGTTAAACCCAAGTATTTCCGCATGTGCAAAACTGGCTTGCACCCGTTGTATGTGAGCGTAGAGTCTATAGCACCCGATCATCACGTGATGCTTGGACACGATTTAACTTTCAGCGGTGCATACTTGGGGAGAACACAGTTTTTTTATCTTGATCTTTAATTGAGGAATCATCTTATAATGCTACCATCGCGATCTAAGCATAATAAGATACATAAAAGGATAAACATCACATGCATATAACTTTATGTGACATGGTATAGCCAATCTTCGCGCAATGATCTCCATCTTGTGCGTTCCGGCATGATCTCCATCACTCCACCATGATTGCCTCCACCACGAATAGCAACTACAACTATAGCTAACTACTTAGCGATAAAGTGAAACTATTACATGGCGCATAAGAAGTTGACACACAGGTCATACACAATTATAAAGACAACCATATATTCTCGCGGTTGTGTACTCATTGACATGCAAGTCGTGAAACATTACAAAACATGATCATCGCATACATTATACACATCACATCTTGGGCCATACCATATCACAGAAAACACTCCCTGCAAAAACAAGTTAGACGCCTCTACTTTGTTGTTGCATGTTTTACGTGGCTTATGGGAGTAGATGCTAAGAACGATTCTTACCTACGGAAAGCCACAATGGTGATATTATGGTTGCCAAACTCCGGTGTTAATCCATTGATAACTATAGTGAGAGAAACTGACATCCACTAGCCGCATGTGTGGAACAAGCCACACGTCAAGTGCGGAGCCGGTCTCGCGAACGACGTCGCGTAAGGTTGTCCTGGAGCGCTTCAATCTCACTATCCCGCGTCATAAGAAGAAAACAAACAAGAGGCTTGCAACAGAAAACATCAACGCCCGCAACAACCATGTTGCGTTCTACTCGTGAAACACATCTACGCATAGATCTAGCTCTGATACCACTGAAGGGTTTCGCGGCATAGTAAATCAAAATTTTCCACGGATGCGAACAGAGGGAAAGCCAAGATCTAATCTAGGAGATGCAAACAACGAGAGAGATTGGATTAGATCTTCATACCCTTAAAGATTCGCTGACAACGAACGCATTTAACGTGGGTGATGTAGTCGTACTCGCTTCTCCTCCTCGCGATCCGATCCGATCTAGCACCACAAGTGGCGGTGCCTCCGTGAGATGCACACGTGCAGCACCTCGACGTCTCCTCCTTCCTCGGTCCAGCAAGTATGGTGGAGAGACGGATTGGATCTAAAACACGACGGCGTGGTGTATATGGTGGAGAATTTCTGCAGCAGGGCTTCGCCTACAAACAGTCGGGAGGGAGAGAGGAAGGGCAGCAGGGCGGCTAGGGTTGGAGGGGAAGGTGTGGGGGGTGGTGCGCCCCCAACCCTCTTTATATAGAGGGGTGGGGCGTCAACCCTAGCCCCCTCCCCCAAGCCAGGGCCGGCGGCCAAGGAGGAGGAGTGGGGGGCAAGGAACCCCCCCCCTTCTAGAAGGTCTAGATTAGGATTCTATCCCCTTTGGCCGGCTGGGCCCTATGGGGCCATGTGCCCCTGGCCCAATGCGGCCAGGGCACTCCCTCATAGGCCCATGCCCCCTCCCGGAAGGTGGGGCCACGTTGGTCCCCTTCCGGAAGGTTCTAGAAGCTTCCGGTACAATACCGATTAACCCGGAACAATTCCGAACTCCAAAAACTGCACTGCCTTATATGAATCTTATTCTCCGGACCACTCCGGAACCTCTCGTGATGTCCCCGATCCCATCCGAGACTCCGAAAAAAAAACTCATAAACCAATTATCCAATCTATCCTAGCGTCGAGACACGTTAAGTGTGACCTGCGGTTCGAGAATATGCGACATGATCTTCTATCAATAATCAGCGGGTCTGAAACCCATATTGAATCCCACACATTCATCGATTATCATATTGGATGAACCACGATGCCAGGATTCAATCAATCCCATATATATATTCCCTTCATCTCGCGATATTTTACTTGCCCGAGATTTGATCGCTTGCAGTCATACCTAGTTCAATCTTGTTCACAGAAGTACTTTACTCGTTAGTAATCCGATATCACTTTGTGATTAACTCCTTAACCACATGCTTGCAAGCGGTGTTGATATCGACACGAGTGGGACCAAGTATATCTCTCCGACTTGGGAGGGACAAATCCCATCTCGATACATACAACCCAATGAGATACTTTCCGATCACCGAGATACACCTTTATGATCACCCTCTCATAGGATGACGTTTGATGACCTCAAAGCTTTCTTCCGATACCGGGAGTTGTATTATCTCATGGTCTAAGGAATACAATATTTGACATAAGAAAAGCACGCAAACACGAACACGATGACACGATCTAATTGCTTCGCTTAGTTTGGTCATCCACCATATCATTCTCCCAATGATATGATCTCATTATTAATTGACAACTCATGTCCATGGTTAGGAAACCTTAACCATCATTAATCAATGAGCTAGTCCTTAGAGGCGTACTAGGGACACGGTGTTGTTCACAAACCACACAAGTATTAAAGTTTCCGCTTAATACAATTCTAGCATGGAATATAAACATTATCATGAATAATAATTATAATAATAACATCTTTATTATTGCCTCTAGGGCATAATTCCAACACTAACTTGACAGCACAGTAACCTGCCTTACCTAATCTCTTGTTCTTAATATAATGAACACATTCATAAGCAACGAGAACATTATCAGTAATGAGGCGACCATGAACAAAGGCACTTTGCATTGGCAACACAACTTCTGGTAGGATACCTTTAAGTCTAAGAGCAAGAATTTTAGATATGATCTTATAGATCACATTGCAAATACTAATAGGACGAATTTGGGTAACCAGTTATGGGTTATCAACTTTGGGTATAAGCACCACCATCGTATCATTCCATCCTTCCGGGATCGCACCATTATTTAAAGCTTGGAGAACTTCATTTGTAATCTCTTATCCACATATACTCCAGAATTTTTTATAGAAAACCGCATGGAGACCGTCAGGCCCAGGGGCCTTAAAATCCCCAATACTGAACACCGCATTTTTAACCTCTTCGGAAGTAAAGGGTTTAAGAAGCTTCTCATTCATCTCTGGTGTAACTTTAGTTTGTACTTTTTCTAGCAACATTGGATCAGTACTTGTAACCTCGGACATGAAGAGATTAGAGAAATAGTGAAGGATAACAGGTTTCAGCTGATCCGTACCTTCGACCCAAACATTATTATTGTCCCACAGCTTCTTAATGAAAATTTTCTTGTGCCTAGCAGAAGCAAAATTGTGGAAAAATGAGGTATTATGATCTCCCACTTGGAGCCAATTGGCTCTCGATCTCTGTGCCCAATGCACCTCCTCCTGTTCCAACAAAATTTCAATCAGATTAGACATTTCCTTTACTTTTACTTCATTTTCATCAATCATCAGAATATTGAGCGCTTATTAAGTTCACGCTGAGCTTTTCTTAATCAATGTTTTGGTCCTTTTAGAACTCTACCATCCCAATCATGGAACGCCATGTGCATATGATTTAACTTGGTGTGTACACCACCAGAAATTGTACCAGCAGTAGCCTAAGCCCGTTCCACCTCTTGCCTAAAACCCTCCTCCTTAATCCATTTAACTTCAAAGCGTTTTGTACTTTGCCGACCGAACGGCGAAACCGGATGGTATTCCGTATCAAGTAAAATAGGCCTGTGATCTGATCGGATAACTCCAGGTGTTGGAGAATAGCACCCGGATGTATAGTAATCCATCTGCCATTAGCAACGCTGCGATCAAGCCTTTCCCGAATTCTTCCATGTTTCCATGTAAAAGAATCACCCGAAAAACCAATATCTTCAAGAGCACAATCAGTCAAAGCATCTCAGAACGCTTGCATAAAAGGTTCTGGTCTACGATTACCACCTTCTTTTTCATGAGAGAATAAAATTTCATTAAAGTCACCTATAATAACCTACGGGAGATCATAATTGTAGTTGAGCTCTCTCGGTTTGTCCCAGGTTTTATATTTATCTTCCCACCATGGCTCTCCATATATACCAGTTAGTCTCTAGACTTTCTCTGAACTTTCAATCACTTTTACATCAATGTATTTAGGAGCCGAGAAAATTTGTTGGATCTGGATATCCTTCTTCCAGAAAAAATGACACCGACGCTTCTACCATCACTAGGATTAACTATTTTATAGTCCATCTTCAATCTTCTTTGCAAACACTCTGCCGGATAATCGTCAAGATGAGTTTCTGACAAGAACATCACCTCAGGGTCACACCGCTTTTGGAGATCCAAAAGCGCAAGAACTATCGGGGTGTTACCCAAACCCTGACAATTCAATCCTAATATTTTCATTGCGACCGTACGAGGTCATCACGTGACCCCGCCGATCCTAATGAAGTGGAGTTAGCTCCTTCCTTCCTTGTCCTTTTTCGGTCATTTTCCTCCTCCTCTCTAATGCCTTTTGTTGGTGCACTACCATCAGTTAGCATAGCAGTAGGTTGGTTGATTGTATTGCCTTCACCATCCACATCAGCTTCCGCCCCCAATTCAGTCATGTTCAAATCCCTCCTAGGAACCATAGCCTTAGGGTCACGTATGTCCACATCCATGTCCCGAGCTTTAACTGGACTAGTTGTCGTATAAGTTAGCTCCGGATCATCTCGTTTTGCTCCAGGAACAAAAGAATCATTATATCTCCATGAGGTAGTTATATTATGTCCTCGTCCCAAAGGATCTCTTCCTCTACCTGTGCCAGGCATATCCCCAACACGACCCGCACGGACTCCACCTCGACCACCCCCATGCCCAAAGCCACCACCGCGACCATGCCATGTTTCCGAATCAGCCTTTAGGAACTCACCCCACTTGAGCATCTCCTCATCATGTTCACCAGAGCCACACTCAAGATGAGTATGACCAAAGAAACCGCAAGCTCCGCAGAAACATGGGATTTTTTCATATTTAATTTGATACATCTCTCTTTGACCTGCCCGGAAGATTGACACAAACCGAGCTAACACTTTCCTGACATCCAGCCTAACCCTTACACGAACAAAATTGCCCGCACCATTGACATCAGTTTCCACCTTCAAAACTTTTCCAACTTTCTTCTCTGTCAAATTTTTGATGAGAGCCTCCTTCAGATAGCCCACTGGTAGCTTGTGAATTTGGATCCACATAGAAAAGAAATTAAGGTCAACCTCATCAGGCGAGATCAACCCATCATAATTTTCAATACAGACAACATTCTGATGAAAGAGCCATGGACCTCCTTCATCCACTTTGAGCCAATCACCCAAGCAAAAGCATTGAACTGTAAACAGATTACCCTCTAGATGCTGGAACTCAATATTCTTCGCCGGGCTCCAAGCGTTTATCATGTGTTGCTCAAAAGTTAGAGGACTAAAGAAGTTTTTAGTATGAACTTTGGCTAAAGCCATCCACTTAATACCTTCCTTTGGAGCTGCCTCTTCTTCCTCGAACACCAGATCATCAATTTCATCCTCATCAATGCCCAATCGTAGCAGCATCGCATCAATTGCCTCAGGTTTTTTACTGCCTGAGCCGCCGGATTGGTTTGTAGAACTAGCAGGGCTCGCCATGGCACATGAGATTAAAACCCTAACACACAGCTAGGGGAAGACGACGATCGCAGATCACACCGAGACCCAAAGCGTCGTTCCGATCCACGATCAAGAAGACAACCAGGGAAGGGAGAGAACTCCGAGCTGGACAGAGATCCGGAGCGGAGTCAAGAAACCCTAGTCGCCCGTCGGAACTCTAGGTCAGTAGGTGAGCCACCAATTTGGTTTTAATAGTAAAGATAACAAACAAAAAGAAAGGCAAATAACCGGATAAAAAACGGGACAGAAAACCACTCGCGTTAAATGGGCCAGGCCCAAGGGGACGCCGGTGTATAGGAGGCCCCATTGGCCATTGTTCTCTGGTGCGATCCACCGCCTCTTCTCCTCAGGAAACCGTCTCGAGTTAAAACAGGACGCACCTCGATTCCCCGCACAAAAGCCGGCGAGCCGCGCAACCCCCTTCGATTCCGAGAGGAACCGCTCACCGGAGCACCACCGACCCGCGGACATGGCCGAGGAGGCGAAGCACCTGGAGACGAGCCGGTCCGAACGCTCCGTGTGGCTCATGAAGTGCCCGACCATCGTCTCACAAGCCTGGCAGGAGGCCACCGCCGCCGCCGCCGCCTCCGACGGCGGAGGCTCGAGCCCTAACCCTAACCCCGTCGTCGCCAAAGTCATCCTCTCCTTCGACCCGCTCAGCACTGACGAGGACCCGAAGCAGGCAAGCTTTCCCCTCCCCCATCCGGTTGCGTGGCTTGGCTCGAGCGAAACATCGCTGAATTTTGGAATAATAACGTGGATTAAACTGTTGATCAGCTTTTAAGAGGCTGGCGTTTGCTGCGGAAAATTGTTATATGCAACATGCGATTCGGTAGTTAGTTATCATTGATTAATTGTTCTATGACCTTCCTGGGCTCCACGATTAGATCAGCTAAGCCCTACTAGGATAGCATTTTCTAAATGATGAACTGTTCCTGTTTTCTGTCTAGCACTTTTAACTCTGCTGTCCAGACGCATTAGTGAACTATGCTTGCCTTCGGTTGCGTTACCTTTTGCTTTAATTGCTTTTAGTCATCCAATTATTTATGTTCTGTCTGTAGTCAGTATGTTTCACCTAAGAATCACCTCAAAGTGTCATGGGTAACTTACCGAGACATAACTCAGTTTTAGCAAATGTAACACTGTACTTTGGATCTTGCTTTATAACGCATGGGTGTTAATTCACAATATTCTAGCCATCATTCTTTGGTCAATTACAAGCATAAATTTCTTGTAGTTTCTGGGAGAATAGCCCCTGCAGTCTGGAGCCATTAAGCAACATTCTGGACTGAAACAAATAGTCAAAAAGTTTATTATAATTATATGTTCCACGGCGAGGCTTAAAAAGCTAATTTTATCATTGACCTTAAACACGCTCGGTCCTCAAGTATTGCCTTGGATGTGTCTTCCATAGTTTGGCGGAACTCAGTTGTCAATTTCTAAACCCACTTTCTTTGTTCCCCAGTTTTCTCAGAGATGTAAGGCAGACCTGTTAGCTAAATGTGTATAATAGCATCCATTTAAGATGTTTGTGTTATCGTGCCTATGTTTCTTACATGGTGTTAGTGAAATAACAGTTCAAGATGGAGATGGCTCAAGCAGACAATGGCAATACACCAAAGAATTACTCTTTAAATATGTTCCAGGATTTCGTTCCAATGTGTGTTTTCTCGGAGTCTAACCAAGGTAATAATTGTGATTTCTTTCACCTTTTAATTTTTTTCATGCATTTATTTTGTTTTTCTTATATAAAACATTGAAACCAGTTGGTTCTGTAACTGAGAAGCAAACAATACTTGATTCTACCAATACCCTTCTGAATGTAATAATATGCATTACACTAATTTGGTGCTAACCTCATCCATTCAGCCTTTATTCATATGAGAGACTCTCAATTTCAATTACCTGCAAGAGATTTGCAGTCCAAATCTTTAATTCCATCCAACCTCTAGTAAGGAAGTGAATGCATTTAGTTGCTCTTCTGTGGTTATTGGCATAATTCAGGGTTTTCTTCTGTAACCTCCAGGAGGTCTAACTATTCACTGAAGTAGGAAAATAATTGATCCATTTTATATATAGTTCAGGTAGAATTATACATTGGGCTATTTATTGAAATTTAGAGGATATTGCTAATCTGTGAATATAATTATACTGTCACCCTTTTCACCAATGGGGTCCTCTTTGCTGGATAATGCTAGTTGTTCTTGATGTGTTGAAGTAGTTCCTCATATATGTCTGTAACTAATTTGAAACTACTATCTAAGCACACTCTTGATGTTTTAGTTCTAATTAATTCACTCAGTATATGCTTCATTGTGGTCTCTTTTATTTTACATTTTTCTAGGAACTCCATAGCCAGTTCAGTGTGCCTACTGATTCATGTCGCGTGCACCCAATGAAATGCGTATTTCCATAAATATTTGGAAGCTAGCACACTAAGCTTCATTTTGTACATGATCATGCTATTTATCAGATATCTAACACAGTAGTTGAAAAAATTAAGGATCTATATCATGCATGCTGGCTGTTGCCCTTGAACATGGTTAAGGACAATAACCAATGTTGGTAGCTACTTCTTTTACTTTCCAATCCTAATTTTCTGTACAGTCCCTTAGTTATGTCTCACACATCTTACTAGCATTATATACATTTCATGTTTCTTCCTTTAGATTTTTTTTGGGTATAATCCCCTTACCACATTATATATGTACCCTGCTGAACCGATATCATGAGAAGACACAGATTGATCATTTGAACAAAAAATTGAATGCAAAGCTGTTTATTCGGAACAACATAGTAGTAGTAATTATTTCCCGTATCACAAAATTACGGCCTTCTGTTTCTTGCAGGGAAGTTTGCATGCGAAGGAAAAGTTGGGCACAAATTTGACATGGAACCTCACAGAGAAAATCTTTCAGACTATGCAAAATTATGCCGTGAGAGGACTCAAAAGTCTATGATTAAAACAAGAAAAGTGCATGTCAGATTTTTAATTTGATCTTGACCCTCTTTTGTTGGTTCCATCTTCCAAGTGTTATTATATGTAAATTCACCCTTTCCCCTTCATTTATTAGGTACTTGACAAGCACCATGGAATGGGAGTGCGGCAATTAATTCAACTGACAAATCCTGCTCCTCCAAAGGTAGTAGTCCTTTCTCAGGATAGCTAAGGCGATCTTTAAGATGGCTAGGGGTATTGAGAGCAGTAATTAGTGGCGAGGTTGTTTTCTAAAGTCAGGATTTCCATCGTATATCTGACAATGACATGCTATGTTCTCGACAGTTACCTTTTCTGGCAAACCATTCCCAGAAACAGATGGTTTGAATTGGCCCTCTTTTAAAAGAGTATCATTACTTATTTATACTTGTAATTTCGTGCTTATCAGGACAAGAAGAAAGCAACACCAACAAAACCTTTTGAACTGAAAAGAACTCGAAGGGATCGCAAGGATTTGGAAAATATTCTATTCAAGTTATTTGAGAGGCAGCCAAATTGGTCACTAAAGCATCTACTGCAGGAAACAGACCAACCAGAGGTAATTTGTTTGTGACTCCTAGAAGCTTTTATATTGATAATTTTTTGATTCGCTGCAACAGTAATTGCATTTGCTTACTAAATTTATTCTTCACTTACCACCTGCCCACACTTGATGCATGCAGCAATTCCTGAAGGAGATAATGAACGATCTTTGCGTCTACAACAAACGAGGACCAAATCAAGGGACACATGAGCTCAAGCCTGAATACAAGAAGTCTGTTGATGACACTAATGCAACTTGAAATGTATATCATCTTTTATGCTAGCTATATATATATATATGCTATACCGGAGCTAGATCGAAATAGAATAGGAACTAGTATTACCCTGATGAGTTGAACATGGGGTTATGTCTCAACGACAAATGAAGACTCCAATCTTCTATCTGCTGCATACAATTAATCGCATATGAGACAAAAGCCTCGATACATATTAGTGATTGCCGTGTCAAAGGAAAATAGTCGAAATTTTGTCTAGACGAAACAAATCGTTCAAATATGTGCGTGTATCAACAAAGTGAATGGTCCAAATATGTGTGTGTTTAAGTCTTCGCCTTCCTGCATTTTGCGTAAAGAGTGTTGAGGTTCCCCTAGACTCCCACAGTGCTTGTGTGGGCGCCTTTTAATAAACCCTAACCGGTGATGTCCTTCCTTTAGATACTACTTAGATATAACCCACATAGCCGTGGTGCACTAGCAGATGCGCTACGCCTATCTCGATACAACCGTGGCGCACCAGGCAGTGCGCCACGGCTAGGAGATAGCTGCAGCGCGAGGCTAGTGGCGTGCGCCACGGATGGCCATTCCATGTGCGCCACAAACAAGCATTTTCCTAATAGTGTGAGATACTCCCTCTATGCAAAATAATATATTGCATATGAGTTTTTTTTTCAAAAGTCAAGGGCCTAAAGTTTGACCAAGTATTTAGAAAAATATAACATCTATAACCGTCAAGTACGTATAATATGAAAGTATATTCTGTCATGATTATAATAATAGTTATTTGATACCATAGATATTGATATATTTGGTTAAACCCCAACAAAGTTTGACTTTTGAAAAAATATGATGCACTACACACTATAAGATACGGTGTATTAGGTGTCATAACGGTTAGAAAAGAAGATTCATAGAGTATAACTCTGAATTAATTGAAGTTTAGTAACATACATTATATATAAGCAAAGGCACTACTAGCTAGTGACAACTGCTGTCTACGACGAGCGAGCTGTTGGCTAGCCAAATGGTAAAATCTTAGAGCCCCCAGCGTGCCCTTCAACATCTTTTGCACCCTCTTTTTTTTCACCTCAAGATATATATTTATATGGCAAAATCTTAGTTTACTCGTTCCTTCTTTACTTTCTTCCTTTCATTTTTTTATGGATTTCATATTTAGCCTACTAAACTTTCTTGGGTTTCATATATTCCTTGTTTCCATACATGGTTCTTGTGACTTTGCCTGATGGTACCAATGTAAATTAAACAAAACCATAGCATAATTTTTTCAAAAATAAAATCAAACCACCAAAAGGATCTATATCATTTAGAATGCACAAATGGACATGTATCTCATATTGACACCCCTATCTAGTAGTTATAAATCATCATTGATGTCATCCATTATTTGGAAAATTTGAAAGCGTAGGGGATAAACGAAGATAAACACTAAACCATGATCATTGAAAAAATGGCTTGACAAGCTAATGTACACCACCAAGATCTTCCCGAAAACACAAATTCTTGAGTAAAAAACCATGCAAATCAACCATCCAACTCTTGTCACCTAGTACGTATAGTTACCTAGGTTTGCAGCTAATATTTGCCTAGATTTACTCATATCTTGCCCCATAACTGCTGCTAATTTCCTAAATTTTAGGAACACTAAAACACTTGTGTAGAAATTTCTTGCAGTCCAATAATAGTTGCCCAGAATTGGACATACATTCTCCTGTAATTACTTCTAGTTGACTATATTTACTAGATATATGTTGAACACATAGTTGTCTAGATTTACATGTAATAGTTTCCTAGACTTGCAGGTATGTTGCCTCATAACATCTTCCAATTGCCCGAATTTAAACAAAAGTAAAACACTTGTGTAGAAAATGCTTGTTGTTCAATAATAGTTTCCTAAAATTGGACATATATTGTATTATAATTACTGCTAATTGCATGGATTTACTAGATCTATTTTAAACACATAATTTATTTTATAGGGGAAATGAGTATATATAAATTATGGTCCTATCTTTTAGGGTCCTATCTTTCAGGGTGAAAACTCAGGGTCTGGTCTTAATTGATTGTGTCTGGCAATGGTCTTGTTGAAGCTATTGTTTTGAGAGCGTGGACTTTTTTCAGGGTGAAAACCTAGATCTTTGATCGGGTGATGATGGTGTTTATGCACTGTTTCTTTTTTGAAGGTGTTGTTTTTGGAGAAGATAGACTTCTAGTGTTGTCTTGGTGGTGGTAGTACTGCTGTTTTAATGAATGAGGAACTGTAGAGAAACTTTTCTTTTATTGTAATTCTTCTTCTTTTTGGTAGTGTGCATCCGTATGGCCGCTAGGGCAATGCGTTATTGCAGAGGCTGGGTGTAATTTATATCTTTTGATATTAATATATGCTCCTTTCCAAAAAATATATATAAATTATATGTTGTTCAACCGTAGTTGCACGATATATGCAAGTATAAGTGCTTCTACTTTTGTGGATTTACGTAAACCGGAAAACACTTAAGGAGAAGTCGTCTGCTGTTAAAAAATGATGGTTGTCTAAATTTATAACTATGTTGCCTAGATTTTATGCATCCTAGGCAACATAATGAGGAGATGCAGACAACGCAACGACGGGAGATACCAAAAAATTGCTTGATTTTGACATGCACTTGACCATTTTTTGATAGAAGTGGCTGTTTATAGGAAATTAAATTGCCTAAATGGCAGAGTTCTTTTGAGCCAAAGTCACTGCGTCCATTTTTTTTTGTAAAATTGTCTTCAAAGTGTCATCTTAGTTCTGCTATGATGGAGCTGCTTATGGGAAAATTCATTTCCTTATTTTTTCTATCTAATTGTATTTTGGTGTTCCGAAGTCATGTTAGTTGCCTAATTATGATTTGATCAGTTAGAAGTTGTGTCTACATTAATTTCAAATATGCCAACTAGCTCCCATAGTAGCTATCAAGGTGACAAAACTAGAGTGGCAGTAACTAAAATAAAGTATATAATGGATTCTAATCACCCTAAAGATGGAAAAATAGCAAGTCAATGAGAAAGCATTAGGGATGAGATAAAAAGAACGGGATAGGGATTTACCTCTTCCTTATTCTTCCTCTTATTCCTATGCACGAAGTCTATCCATCAACCTTGGCTAGTCACGTCTTACGCCCCAAGGCCCACTAGTAGATCTCTCTTTTCCCTCCCTTATACTCTCCTGCTCCCCTCTGCTGAGAGTCCCCCGTGAGCTTCCGGGCCGCTCTCGAGTCCTCCTTGACGGTGCTGCTGACCGGAGATGGCGGAGGAGAGGTGCCAGAGTAGGTGGTAGGTCTAGGTTTAGATTTCTCGGCAGCTTGCCGGTAGTTTGGAGTAGGGTAGCAGATTTTCTGGCCCAAATCTGCTGTATCCCGCGTTGGTGTCTGCTCATGGCCGTGATCCGATGGACGTTGGCGATTGTGAGCTTCTTCACCCTAAGGATCTACACAATAAGGGTCAAGTCTCATGGCACTGTCCTCTGGCCAGATGTGTTGCATCCTTCACTTCCCCTCTCGGGCCGACCGTGGAGGCGAGTAGAGGGGGATTCAGGCGGTGGCGCTGACGGTGTTGGAGGCTGGGGGGGCTTTACCTGGGTGGCGATTCGGCATGGCGCCAACATCTTATGTTTGTCAAGCTTCTGAGGTGTAAGTCCACGAAGAGGGCTTTGGCAGTGAGTCCCCTTCTTTTCAATAAGTGTCGCCTCTCTCGGCGCGGCAGCCCAGTCCCTCTGCAATTCTTCCTGGACGGCCATGGTGGCGGGGGAAAAGACGGCGGAGATGTTGTTGATGTTGTTGTTCGCTGGGGGTGGTTTTGGAGGTCGTTGGAGACTGCAACCGCAGCAGCAGTACCCAAGAAGATTCGTTGTGTGGGAAGCCGCTATCTCCGGTCGTAAGGTCGATCCTACTGCGCTTGAGCTCCGTTGTGGCTCAATGTAACACCCTCAGAATCGGCCCTATGCAAGTTTTAGCGAAACCCGCCAAACCCGCATAGAAACGGTTCAAAGGTGCCCACCAGGCACTTTCGTGCGGGTGGAAAACGAAGTAATAACATTACACAACAGTCCTCGATGGGACCCACAGAACAGATATATATATAACAGCGACTCCATGAGTCAAGAATACAGATATACGGTACAAAGATCCAAATCACCTTGAAAAGATGGAGCGTCCAACTATGGACAAGATGCAAATGGGGCTAAGAGCCCTGAAGAATAACCAATGGCGTCCATAACCCTGCCCAGCGGAAGGGTAACCGCTAACGACGTTGATCCCAAAACCTGCTTAAACAAAAGGGGTGCCGACAAAGGGCAAAGGAAAAGAGGAGCGTCAAGATCGAGGCCAAGACACATGAGGCTAGAATTCGGCGGTCCTCGCCTACATAGGTATGGTGGACTGAAGCGGCAGCGCAGCATGCACTAAACAACCTATAGAGACTTGATACAACTGGCGGCTATCAGAGGGGGGGTGAGAAAGACCTATCCGGAACCAACCTGGTACTAACACCAAACAAACCCATCCTGGCGTTTCCCCCTCGAGACCAATGAGGAAGTCAACCGAGGAACTCACACAGTTGGCAGTTTTACTTATTCAGTTATAGTTGCGGCACTTTACTAGTCAGGTATAGCTAGTCATCCTGATAATTAAGCAGTGGGCACTTTTAGTTATCCATTCCGTTATAGTGGCAACACTTACTAGTCAGATACATTTAGCATGAGATAACCCAAAACCCAGCAGTTGTTGGTACTTTTATTTAGCCATTCCGTTGTAGTTGCCATACTTACTAGTCAGGTACAATGGTCGCAAGCGACACTCCAACAAGCAATTGTGGGCAGTATTATTAAGCCATTCCATTATAGTGAAGCTGATTACTAGTCATTATAAAGTCAAATTTATAGCACTACTTTAGTTATGCTTGTCTATGGTCGAGATACTGTGCTCCAAGTCGTCCATAACCGCGGACACGGCTTTCAGAAAGTTTTACCCGGCCTGGGTGCACAAATAGCAACACACACTCGATCAACCTCGGAAAAACCAAATCAAAACCCAACGAGGCCTTCACGACAAAGCAATCAGGATTCAGAATATTTCAGGGCCACCCTTAAAGTAGACCAAGAACGGCCGGCTCCAAGACGGACTTAAGGTTGTGGGACGGCAGAACGATCGGGAACCCGAAGTGTGGCTTGTCGACATCATGGAATCGTGCCACGATCCTAAATAAGACTGATGTGCTCGCACAATTTAAATAAAGTAGCATGGCATAAGTACAGGATAGTAAATAAAACCTCAAACTAGTTTGTGGCCCCAAGAAATAAGATGAATCAAGCTCGCCTGGGGGTCCCATAATCCTCCCGGATGTGGATAGCGCGATAAATCAAGGAACAAGTATCAAGTACTCGGGGTCCTACGGGACACAAGTGGGCGTTCGGAAACCAAATATTATCTATCACCCACCGATGCCTCTGCTTACTTCAATTTTAGTTGTTAAACAGGAATTAAAGTGAACGATAAATAAAACCAGGATCATCTCCAACATCAACATGCGGCAAGGCTCCAACTACTGTGGTACTTGACGGCACGCAACAACACTTGAGCAAGCGACTACGACGCGCAAGTCCAACTATTTACCAAACATCAGGTAATAGGAAGTGTCCAAGGCAATATAGGGCTGCAAGGGATATCACGGGTACGAAAACTAGAGCATCGCAACACAGATAGCAATAGATCAACAGGAGGGAATAAATACTATAAAAGTAAGATAGGTAGAAAGGGGGATATGCTTGCCTGAAAACATTGCCGAAGGTTCAATCCGAAGATCGGGTCGACACTCGCATCAACTCAACGGCCTTATCCGCGAAGAAGCAAAACACTAGAATAAACACCGGATGCAATATTTAATACTACGGCAAAAGATCGGCATGATGCATGTATGATGCATGACATGGCAAAGGTGTGATGCAATTAGGTCATATTAGGCGGAACCGGGGGTCGCGACAAATAATTAGATGGTTCAAGTTATTTATCTACCCCGCAATTTAAATGTTGTTTTAACAAGGCAAGATATGACAACGGTTCGATGCACAAATTTAAATGAGGCCAATATGAGACTAGATTTGCCCGCATATGGGCCCCATATTTAATTGTTAGGTGAATCGGCATAAGGCCCCCAAACCACACAATGTATGCATGCAAGAATGACAATTTAATATGCAACAAGTTGTATTATATTATAAAATAGGGTTTCGGGAAGGGGTTCACACATTAGGGTTCGGCAGATCTTGGTCCGTGGTTCGACGGGGTTCGGGGTCGGGTCTTGGGTCCGTGGTTCGACGGGTCGCTCGATATCGGATAGATCTTGTCGCATCCGGAAGCAGGACTTGGTGTCGGGGCGCATCGGATTCTTCCGGTCGGTGCCGCCCTTGTCATCGCGAAGGTCTTGTCGGGTCCCACGGGTCGATCTTGCCGCTTGAGGGTCTTGTCGGCCCGCGCCATCGAGTCGGTCTCGCATCCGGGTGAAGTGCTTGTCGCCGGTAGGCGATCTTGGCGGTCTTCGATCCGGTCTTGGCGTGGCCTTTGATCACCGGATCGGGCCGGGTCTCGGCGTCGCCGGGATCGGTCTTCGGGGTTCAACTCTGGGGACGTTCTTGCGGTCCGTGATCGGGTGAGTCTCCGTGTGGGCGTTCTTGGCGACCGGGTCTCCAAATCGTATCCGTATCGGCGGTCTTGTGCTTCCATCTTGGTTTGCCGGTGTCGAATTTGGGCATGCAGAGCCGAACTTGGTGGCCACACGATCACGACACCAGAGCGAAGGTCTTGAAAGAAACACATCGGCAGAGAAGATCTCAAGGTTGATTGTCCGTGACAGAACCACCCGGTGCTTCAGTACATACCGGGTAGCAGCTTGCGTCGGGTTCCATCTTCCCAACCGCACCGTAACCACAAAACAACAGGAGCGAACACTGGGCACCGCAAGGCGCATAAGATGTGTCTCGTGCCGCACGCCATCAAGACCGGGAGGCTCACGGCAGCGGTGCTCGAGGACGAAGAGGTGGCGAGCTCGGGAGACGCTGCGGCCGCCGTGGCATGGCTCTACTCAAGGGAGGTCGTGGCGGCGGCTGGTGCCGACGCGGCCGGGAAGGCGACACCAGGGAAGCGCGGTGGAGGATCCGTCGGCAGGGAAACGAGGAGCCTGGGGGAGGCGGGCCTGCGCGTGGAGGAAGGAGGCCACGGCCGAGCTCGACAATGATGGCTGCGGCGAGGCGGCGGGCGGCAGGCGGCGGTCTGGGAGGCGAGTGGAGAGCAGACGGCGAGGAGCGGAGGCCGGCGAGGCGGAAGCGGGCGGCAGGAGGAGGAGGCGGCAGGCGTCACGGCAGCTCGGCGGGCGGCGGTCCGGGCGGAGGAGGCGGGCCGGAGCGACGGCAGACAGTGGAGGCCAAGGGGCGGCTGCAGAGGGACGCCGGGAGGCGCGACCGGAGGAGCGCTGGCGGCAGGCGCGGCCGGGAGGTCCGCGGCGGCAGGGAGAAGCAGAGGGAGGGGCGTCACGGCTCGGCTTGCGGCGGCAGAGGGAGGTGAGGAGGTTGGCGGCGCGGCTCGGGGGGGCACGCGGCGGCAGGGGGAGAGAGGCGGACGGTGGCCGGAGGAGCGGTGGAGGGGCGCCGCGCGCGTGGTGAGCCGCGGGAAGGAAGAAGACAGGGGAGGGGCGTCGCGCGCGTGGTGAGAGAGAGGAGCGGGGCGCGGGGTCTGCGGGGAAGTGGGGACGGGCGTGGGACCGGGGACAGCGACAGGTGGGGTGGGCCCGCGGGGTGAGTGGAGAGTGGGCAGGGGGTGCTGCGTGTGTGCTTGTGTGTGTGTGTGGCTGGGTGTTTGTTGGGAGAGAGAGGGAGAGAGGGAGAGAGAGAGGGAGTGGGGTGAGGTGGCTGTGAGGGATTGGGTGAGGGTTGATGAGAGATGAGGTGGTGAGAGACCATTGGCTGGGGTGAGGTGGCCAGAGGGGTGGGTAGACTAGGTTGGGTATGTTTAGGAAGTATGGTTGGGCCGATTTAATTCTGGGGGTGGTCGTTCGGGTCGAATCGGCCCGTTCGACTGCCCCCACTAAAAATAATTTAAAATTTTATTTGTTTCAAACACGGCGTTGGCAAACCGATAGCAGGCAAACAAAATAATCCGGAGACCCGGGTTTGCGTTAGAATTAAGACGTGGCGTTTGGAAAACAAAACCAGACTTTTCCGCAAATAGTTTTATGCGAGCAAATGCAAGATGATGTCGATGCTCAAATGCAATGTGGCATGATGACATGAGCATGCGGTCATGATGATGCAATGCACAAAAACAACGCGATTTTTTAGTAGTGGTTTTGCGGGATGCCACAATTCGACACCACTAACAATGGATCTCGCCCTCGAGATCCGCCTCATGGTACCGGAAGGAAGGTCGGCGGACTGATCCTTCGCTCTTCGTGTAGATCCTCGCGACACCACTAACAAGAGGCCGTTGTCCGTGATCGCCGAGAGAACACTCCGGAAACAAAAGATCGAAGGTAGAGGCATCAACAAATAAAGCCACCTCTAGCTTCCGTGGACGGAGTAAAATCGCTGGATCCAACGATTCAATGTACAAGAGCGAATGATAAGAGTAGTCGGATGGTGATCAGTCCATCGCGCACCCAAACCATTACTCTGCAGACGAATAGGCGGGTTATGCAATCAACTCTCGGAATTAGACTGAAGATCTCGACAAGCGAGGTTCGGAAACAAAGGAGGGATGCAGACTCTGCATCGGATCTGGCATAGATGAGGTCGTCGCGTCGGAAAACACCGGAAGACACAAACAAGGAACACAGAATGGTACCCCTGGTAAAGGATCACTCAGATAGCATGAAGACCGGATGTAGCAACACCGTTACCCAAGGAGGAAGCGAAACCCTGAAGGTACGACGGAACCCAACCACGAGAAATCCTGGACTCGAAGAGAGAGAAGAGAGCGGATTCAAAACACGTCGAGATAAGAGGAGAATAGCAGAGGTAAGGAGTAAAAACCAGACCTAATCAGATCTATCCAACCGATTTTGCAAAATAGTTTTGACACTCTACTTCGGCTGTTAGCTATGTTATCCTACAGGCTGGACTGGTGGGGTATCGTAACTGCTGAGCTCTGATACCACTCTGTAACACCCTCAGAATCGGCCCTATGCAAGTTTTAGCGAAATCCGCCAAACCCGCATAGAAACGATTCAAAGGTGCCCACCAGGCACTTTCGTGCGGGTGGAAAACGAAGTAATAACATTGCACAACAGTCCTCGATGGGACCCACAGAACAGATATATATATAACAGCGACTCCATGAGTCAAGAATACAGATATACGGTACAAAGATCCAAATCACCTTGTAAAGATGGAGCGTCCGACTACGAACAAGATGCAAATGGGGCTAAGAGCCCTGAAGAATAACCAATGGCGTCCATAACCCTGCAAGCCAAGCGGAAGGGTAACCACGCTAACGACGCCGATCCCAAAACCTGCTTAAACAAAAGGGGTGCCGACAAAGGGCAAAGGAAAAAGAGGAGCGTCAAGATCGAGGCCAAGACAGCGAGGCTAGAATTCGGCGGTCCTCGCCTACATAGGTATGGTGGACTGAAGCGGCAGCGCAGCATGCACTAAACAACCTATAGAGACTTGATACAACTGGCGGCTATCATAGGGGGGGTGAGAAAGACCTATCCGGAACCAACCTGGTACTAACACCAAACAAACCCATCCTGGCGTTTCCCCCTCGAGACCAACGAGGAAGTCAACCGAGGAACTCACACAGTTGGCAGTTTTACTTATTCAGTTATAGTTGCGACACTTTACTAGTCAGGTATAGCTAGTCATCCTGATAATTAAGCAGTGGGCACTTTTAGTTATCCATTCCGTTATAGTGGCAACACTTACTAGTCAGATACATTTAGCATGAGATAACCCAAAACCCAGCAGTTGTTGGTACTTTTATTTAGCCATTCCGTTGTAGTTGCCATACTTACTAGTCAGGTACAATGGTCGCAAGCGACACTCCAACAAGCAATTGTGGGCAGTATTATTAAGCCATTCCATTATAGTGAAGCTGATTACTAGTCATTATAAAGTCAAATTTATAGCACTACTTTAGTTATGCTTGTCTATGATCGAGATACTGTGCTCCAAGTCGTCCATAACCGCGGACACGGCTTTCAGAAAGTTTTACCCGGCCGGGGTGCACAAATAGCAACACACACTCGATCAACCTCGGAAAAACCAAATCAAAACCCAACGAGGCCTTCACGACAAAGCAATCACAGGATTCAGAAATATTTCAGGGGGCCACCCCTTAAAGTAGACCACGAAGCCGGCTCGAGACGGACTTAAGGTTGTGGGGAGACGGTCATCGGGAACCCGAAAGTGTGGCTGGGCTTCGACCATGAATCGTGCCACGATCCTAAACAATACAAAGGTGTTCTCGCACAATTTAAATACAAGTAGCATGGCATAAGCATGATAGTAAATAAAACCTCAAACTAGTTTGTGGCCCCAAGAAATAAGATAATCAAGCTCGCTCGGGGTCCCATAATCCTCCCGGATGTGGATAGCGCGATAAATCAAGGAACAGGTATCAAGTACTCGGGGTCCTACGGGACACAAGTGGGCGTTCGGAAACCAAATATTATCTATCACCCACCGATGCCTCTGCTTACTTCAATTTTAGTTGTTAAACATGAATTAAAGTGAACGATAAATAAAACCAGGATCATCTCCAACATCAACATGCGGCAAGGATCCAACAACTGTGGTACTTGACGGCACGCAACAGCACTTGAGCAAGCGACTACGACGCGCAAGTCCAACTATTTACCAAACATCAGGTAATAGGAAGTGTCCAAGGCAATATAGGGCTGCAAGGGATATCACGGGTACGGAAACTAGAGCATCGCAACACAGATAGCAATAGATCAACAGGAGGGAATAAATACTATAAAAGTAAGATAGGTAGAAAGGGGGATATGCTCGCCTGAAAACATTGCCGAAGGTTCAATCCGAAGATCGGGTCGACACTCGCATCAACTCAACGGCCTTATCCGCGAAGAAGCAAAACACTAGAATAAACACCGGATGCAATATTTAATACTACGGCAAAAGATCGGCATGATGCATGTATGTAACACCCTCAGAATCGGACCTATGCAAGTTTTTAGCGAAATCCGCCAAACCCGCATAGAAACGATTCAAAGGTGCCCACCAGGCACTTTCGTGCGGGTGGAAAACGAAGTAATAACATTACACAACAGTCCTCGATGGGACCCACAGAACAGATATATATATAACAACGACTCAATGAGTCAAGAATACAGATATACAGTACAAAGATCCAAATCACCTTGAAAAGATGGAGCGTCCGACTACGGACAAGATGCAAATGGGGCTAAGAGCCCTGAAGAATAACCAATGGCGTCCATAACCCTGCCCAGGCCAAGCCGGAAGGGTAACCCTGCTAACGACGTCGATCTCAAAACCTGCTTAAACAAAAGGGGTGCCGACCAAGGGCAAAGGAAAAAGAGGAGCGTCAGTACTGAGGCCAGTACACGGCGAGGCTAGAATTCGGCGGTCCTCACCTACACAGGTATGGTGGACTGATGTAACACCCTCAGAGTCGGACCTATGCAAGTTTTAGCGAAATTCGCCAAACCCGCATAGAAACGATTCAAAGGTGCCCACCAGGCACTTTCGTGCGGGTGGAAAACGAAGTAATAACATTACACAACAGTCCTCGATGGGACCCACAGAACAGATATATATAACAGCGACTCAAAGAGTCAAGAATACAGATATAATATACAAAGATCCAAATCACCTTGAAAACGATAGAGCGTCCCGCTACGGACAAGATGCAAATGGGGCTAAGAGCCCTGAAGAATAACCAATGGCGTCCATAACCCTGCCCAGGCCAAAGGAAGGGTAACCTCGCTAACGGTCGATCTCAAAACCTGCTTAACAAAGGGTGCCGACAAAGGCAAAGCAGAAAACAAAGAAGGAGCGTCGATCGAGGCCAAGACACGGCGAGGCTAGACCAAGGTCCTCGCCACATAGGTATGGTGGATCGGCGGCGTGGCGGCATGCACTAAACAACCTATAGAGACTCGATAGTGGCGGATATCGAGAGGATGAGAATGACCTATCCGGATCCAACGAAGCTAACACCAAACAAACTCATCTCGTGTTTCTCCTCGAGACCAAACGAGGAAGTCAACCGAGAACTCACGCAGCTGGCGCTTTACTCATTCGCTTATAGTTGCGGCACTTTACTAATCGATTAAGATAATCGTCCGATAAGGTAAGTGGGCACTTTTATTTAATCATTCCGTTGTAGTTGCAACAATTACTAATCAGATACAGATATCATGAGATAAACCCAAAACCCAGCGGTTGTTGGTGCTTTTATTCAGCCAATTCGTTGTAGTTGCAATACTTACTAGTCAGATACATTTGTCGCAAGCGACAACCAACAAGCAATGGTGGGCGTATTAATTAGCCATTCCATTATAGTAGAGCTAATTACTAGTCATTATAAGTCAAATTTATAGTAAACTTTAGTTATGCTTGTCTATGATCGAGATCTGTGCTCCAAGTCGTCCATATCCGCGGACACGGCTTTGAAAGTTTTAACCCGGGGGTGCACCAATAGCAACACACGCCGATCAACCTCGGAAAACCAAATCAAAACCCAACGAGGCTTTCACGGTGACCAACAATCACAGATTCAGAAATATTTCAGGGGGCCACCCCTTAAGTAGATCCCGCAACGGAGTAAGCAAGCTCTGAGGCGGCCTCAAGGTCTGCGACAATGGCTGTGAGCGACTGGGAACCCCAAACGGGGCTTGTCGACACCGCGTAAACATTCCGCTTCCAAAGCGATGCGATGTGCAGACCTCGCACAATAAATAAAGCAAAGAAAACATGGCATAAGTACAGATCGTAAATAAAACCTCAAACTAGTTTGTGGCCCCAAGAAATAAGACTGAATCAAGCTCGCTCGGGGGTCCCATATACCTCCGGATGTGGATAGCGGCAAAATCAAGGCAGTATCAAGTACTCGGGTCTTACGGGACACAAGTGGGCGTCGAAACCAAATATTATCTATCACCCACCGATGCCTCGCTTATTCCATTTTTAGTTGTTAAGCAGAAAGTAAAGTGACGATAAGTAAAACTAGAAACATCTCCAACATCAACATGCGGCAATACATCAAGCTGTGGCATATGGCGACACATCAAGACTTAAGCAAGCAACTTCGACGCTAAGTCCAACTATCTACCAAACAACAGGTAATAGGGTGTGTCCAAGGCAATATACTGCGTAGGGATATCAAAGGGTACGAAACTAGAGCATCGCAAACACGTATAGCAATAGATCAACAGGAGGAAATAAAGACTATAAAAGTAAGATAGGTAGAAAGAGGGAGATGCTCGCCTGAAAACATTGTCGAAGGTTTTCCCCGAAGATCGGGGCGAAGCTCACATCAACTCAACGGTCCAATCCGCGAAGAAGCAAAACACTAGAAGAAACACCGGATGCGCTATTTAATAAAACGACAGAAGATCGGCATGATGCATGTATGATGCATGTCATGGCAAAGGTGCGATGCAAATAGGTCATATTAAGCGGAACCGGGGTCCCGTCAATTAATTAGGTGGTTCATGTTTATCTACCCCGCAAATTAAATATTGTTTAGCAATGTAACAGATAGAGCCGGTTCGCTACACATGTTTAAATGAGGCCGATATGAGATTAGATTTGCCCGCATATGGGCCCCATATTTAATTATTAGGTGAATCGCATAAGGCCCCCAAACCACAGATATGCATGCGGGTATGACAATTCAATATGCAACAAGTTATTATGTTATAAAATAGGGTTTCGGGAAGAGGTCCACACATTAGGGTTCTCGACGATCTTGGGGTTTTTCCGGGGTTCGGGGTCGGTCTCAGGGTCCAGGGTTCGACGGATCTGGGGTTCGGGGTTCGACGGACGCGTTCTCGGATAGCGGGGTGGATCTTGGCGTTCCGGGAAGCCGGACTTGGTTCGATGTCGGGGCGCATCGGGTCCTTACGGGGCGGTGTCGTTCTTGTCGTCGGGAAGACCTTGTCGGGTCCCACGGGGTCGATCTTGCCGTTGCGAGGTCTTGGCGGGTCCGCGCTTCGGATTACGTGAGGGAGATCATGGCGTCGGTGAGGTCGATCTTGTCGGTTCCACGGTTTTAGTTGTCGGTGTCGGACTCGGCATCCGGGGCGGCGGGTCATGGCGCGTGGGGTACTTGTCGATCCGTGTCCATGAACTTGGCGTTCGGGAAGTACTTGGCGCCAAGTGCGTACTTGTGGTAGTGGCGATCTTGGCGTCCTTCCGGTTCGGGTTTGGCGTTCGAGGGAGGTACTAGACGTTCTCGGGGCGTTCTTGGTGGTCATCGGGTCCGAGTGGCTGTTTTGTCGGTTTCACAACGGAGGCCTTGACGTCCCACGTCGACGATGTTCCGCGACGGTGTACTTGGGTCCCGACTTGGACGGTTGGTGACGGACATGGGCGAGGTGGACGCCGGGAACGCTCTCAGGCTCGCTGCTGTTCGCGGCAGAAGGCGGTGGCGAGGTCGGCAGGGGACACGGCGCTGCATCGGGCACGCAGACGTCTGCGAGGGCGGCGGCCCGAGAGGCGCCCGGGAAGACGCGGATGGCTCAGCGGCGGAGCACCGCGGGCGCGAGGCGAACCGACGACGCGGGCGGACAGCCGAGGCGGGCGCACGCCGTGAGGCGGTTGGAGGCGGGCCGCGGCGGTGCCAGCGGGCTTGGGGACGATGGCCCCGGCGAGGGGGCGACGCCGGAGCGCCACGGCCTGGCGGCGCGGCGACGCCGCCAGCTGGTCGGAGGCGGCGCCTTGAGGCGTCTTAAGCGAAGGGCAGCGTCGGTGAAGCGACCAGCGGCGAGGCTGTGAGCGAGGCGCGGAGGCGGCGAGCCTTGCAGCGCGGGCGCGCTGGGCGACGGGGCGAGGCGGCGGGCAGGCGTGGCGGCGGTGAAGGCGCGATCCGCTGGCGGGGCGGAGCAGAGGCGGGCAGGAGGCGGGTGCTTGGCGGGCGGGGCAGGCTGCGGGCGCGGGCGGGTCGCGCTCGGGGCGAGGTGGCCGCTGGAGGGTGACGAGGCAAGGGCGGAGGCGGTGGGGTGGCCGGAGAAGGGGAGGCGGCGGCGTCTGGAGGCGACCTTGGCGAAGCTGGCGCGCGAGGCAGTGGGGGCGGGATAGGAGCAGGCGGGCTGCGCGTTGGGGACTGGGAGAGCCGGGCGCGGCTCTGGGCGGAGGGGCGCCACGGAGAGGAGACTCCGCTTGGCGGCGGGCAAGGCACGGAGATGATGCGGGAGCCGACGGGGGCGAGGGAGGCAGAGGGAGAGGAAACGAGAGGAGGGAGACGACGCGGTAGGTGGGGTGCGTGGTGGGGCCGCACGCGCGGGCCCAGGGGGGGGCGGTCGCTGGGTCTGGGGAAGGTTCGGCCTGGGGGAGGTGGCGTGTGCGTGCGTTGTGTGCGTGTGTGTGGCAGGGAGAGGGAGTGGGGGAGAGAAAAAGGGAGGGAGAGAGAGAGGCCATGTGGCAGGCCAGGATAGGCTAGGGGGAAGGGTAGAGGTGAGGTGGAGAGATGTGATTGGGGGGAGTGATGTGGAGAGGGGGCTGGGGTAGATTAGTGGGTGAGTTTAGGATTTAGATGGGGCAGGTTGGGGTGGACCGTTTTCAAAAAGAACAGGGGTGGTCGTTCGGGTCAATCGGCCCGTTCGACTGCCCCGCAAAAATAAATATAAATTTTATTTATTGCAAACAAGGTTTTTGCAAACCGATTTCGGGCAAAACAAAATATTCCGGGGACCCGGGTTTTGAGATTTGATTAAAGTTGGGGCGTTTGGAAAACAAATCGGGTTTTGCGAATATAGTTTTGACAACCAATGCATGATGATGACGATGCAATGCACAAATTCAACGCGATTTTCTAGTAGTGGTTTTGCGGGATGCCACAATTCGACACCACTAACAATGGATCTCGCCTCGAGATCCGCCTCATGGTACCGGAAGGAAGGTCGGCGTTCTCGCCTTCTCGCTTATGTAGATCCTCGCGACACCACTAACGAGGTTCCTTCTTCACCCGGTATCGGCGACACCACCAACAAAGGGTCGTTGCTCCGATCGCCGAGAGAACACTCGAACAAAAGATCAAGGTAGAGGTCTCACAAATAAAGCCACCTCTAACTTCGTTGGAAAGGGGAACCGATGCATTCTCATCCACTTCAATGTACAAAAGCGAATAGAAAGGGTAGTCGGCATGGGGGCCAATCCATCACGCACCCAAACTATTACTCTGCACAATCAGTAGAAAAGAGTGCAACCATTCTCGAAATCGATCAAGATCTCGACAAGCGAGGTTCGAAACAAAGGAGGGATGCGACTCGCATCGGGTCTGGCTCAGCGGATGTCGTCGCGTCGGAAAACACCGGAAGGAACAAACAAGGAATACAGGATGGTAACACCGTAGACGGATTCATCTGGCAGCTTGAACACCGGATGGTGGAACACCGTTACCAAAGGAGGAAGCGAAAGCCCTAAAGGTACGACGGAAACCCAACCACGAGAATTCCTGGACTCGAAGCAAGATAAGAGAGCAGATTCAAAACACGTCGAGGTAAGAGGAGAACAGCAGGGGTAAGGAGTAAAACCAGACCTAATCAGAACTATCCAACCGATTTTAAAATAGTTTGACACTCTACTTGACCGTTAGCTAGGTTATCCCACAGTGGACTTGTGGGGTATCGAATCGCTGAGCTCGATACCACCAGTAACACCCTCAGTCGGACCTATGCAAGTTTTAGCGAAATTCGCCAAACCCGCATAGAACGATTCAAAGGTTCCCACCAGCACTTTCGTGCGGGTGGAAAACGAAGTAATAACATTACACAAGTCCTCGATGGGACCCACGTAACAGATATATATAACTTGACTCAAAGAGTCAAGAATACGATATAATATACAAAGATCCAAATCACCTTGAAAACGATAGGCGTCTGCTACGGACAAGATGCAAATGGGGCTAAGAGCCCAAGAATAACCAATGGCGCCCATAACCTGCCTGTGCCAAGCGGAAGGGTAACCCCGCTAACGGCGTCGATCTCAAAACCTGCTTAACAAAGGGGTGCCGACAAAGGGCAAAGCAGAAAACAAAGAAGGAGCGTCGATCGAGGCGATGCACGGCGAGGCTAGAATTGGTCCTCGCCTACATAGGTATGGTGGATCGAGCAAGGCGGCATGCACTAAACAACCTATAGAGACTCGATAGAACTGGCGGATATCAGAGAGGGATGAGAATGACCTATCCGGATCCAACCTGAAGCTAACACCAAACAAACTCATCCTGGTGTTTCCCCCTCGAGACCAAACGAGGAAGTCAACCGAGGAACTCACGCAGTTGGCAGTTTTACTCATTCAGTTATAGTTGCGGCACTTTACTAATCAGATTAAGATAATCGTCCTGATAAGGTAAGCAGTGGGCACTTTTATTTAATCATTCCGTTGTAGTTGCAACAATTACTAATCAGATACAGATATCATGAGATAAACCCAAAACCCAGCGGTTGTTGGTGCTTTTATTCAGCCAATTCGTTGTAGTTGCAATACTTACTAGTCAGATACATTTGTCGCAAGCGACAACCAACAAGCAATGGTGGGCAGTATTAATTAGCCATTCCATTATAGTAGAGCTAATTACTAGTCATTATAAGTCAAATTTATAGCAGTAAACTTTAGTTATGCTTGTCTATGATCGAGATACTGTGCTCCAAGTCGTCCATATCCGCGGACACGGCTTTCAGAAAGTTTTAACCCGGCCGGGGTGCACCAATAGCAACACACGCTCGATCAACCTCGGAAAAACCAAATCAAAACCCAACGAGGCTTTCACGACTGAACAATCACAGGATTCAGAAATATTTCAGGGGGCCACCCCTTAAGTAGATCCCGCAACGGAGTAAGCAAGCTCCGAGGCGGCCTCAAGGTCTGCGACAATGGCTGTGAGCGACTGGGAACCCCAAACGGGGCTTGTCGACACCGCGTAAACACTCCGCTTCCTAAACAGTACAGTGTGCAGTACCTCGCACAATCGTAAATAAAGCAGTAAAACATGGCATAAGTACAGGATCGTAAATAAAACCTCAAACTAGTTTGTGGCCCCAAGAAATAAGACTGAATCAAGCTCTGGCTCAGGGGGGTCCCATATACCTCCCGGATGTGGATAGCGCGCAAAAATCAAGGAACAGGTATCAAGTACTCGGGGTCTTACGGGACACAAGTGGGCGTTCGGAAACCAAATATTATCTATCACCCACCGATGCCTCTGCTTATTCCATTTTTAGTTGTTAAACAGAAAGTAAAGTGACGATAAGTAAAACTAGAAACATCTCCAACATCAACATGCGGCAATACATCAGCAACTGTGGCATATGGCGACACACATCAGCACTTAAGCAAGCAACTTCGACGCGCAAGTCCAACTATCTACCAAACAACAGGTAATAGGGTGTGTCCAAGGCAATATACGGCTGCAGGGGATATCAAAGGGTACGAAAACTAGAGCATCGCAACACAGATAGCAATAGATCAACAGGAGGAAATAAAGACTATAAAAGTAAGATAGGTAGAAAGAGGGAGATGCTCGCCTGAAAACATTGTCGAAGGTTTTCCCCGAAGATCGGGGCGAAGCTCACATCAACTCAACGGTCCAATCCGCGAAGAAGCAAAACACTAGAAGAAACACCGGATGCGCTATTTAATAAAACGACAGAAGATCGGCATGATGCATGTATGATGCATGTCATGGCAAAGGTGCGATGCAAATAGGTCATATTAAGCGGAACCGGGGTCCCGTCAATTAATTAGGTGGTTCATGTTTATCTACCCCGCAAATTAAATATTGTTTAGCAATGTAACAGATAGAGCCGGTTCGCTACACATGTTTAAATGAGGCCGATATGAGATTAGATTTGCCCGCATATGGGCCCCATATTTAATTATTAGGTGAATCGGCATAAGGCCCCCAAACCACAGATATGCATGCGGGTATGACAATTCAATATGCAACAAGTTATTATGTTATAAAATAGGGTTTCGGGAAGAGGTCCACACATTAGGGTTCTCGACGATCTTGGGGTTTTTCCGGGGTTCGGGGTCGGTCTCGTGGTCCGTGGTTCGGATCGGGTTCGGGGTTCGACGGACGCGTTTCTCGGATAGCGGGTGGATCTTGGCGTTCGGGAAGCGGACTTGGTTCGTCGGGCGCATCGGGTCCTTACGGGCGGTGTCGTTCTTGTCGCCGGAAGACCTTGTCGGGTCCCACGGGTCGATCTTGCCGCGAGGTCTTGGCGGTCCGCGCTCGGATTACGTGAGGAGATCATGGCGCCGGTGAGGTCGATCTTGTCGGTTCCACGGTTTTAGTTGTCGGTGTCGGACTCGGCATCCGGCGGCGGGTCATGGCGCCTCGGGGGAGTACTTGTCGATCCGTGTCGCGAACTTGGCGTTCGGGGAAGTACTTGGCGCCCGGTGCGGTACTTGTGGTACAGTGGCGATCTTGGCGCCCTTCGGTTCGGGTTTGGCGCTCGAGGGAGGTACTAGACGCTCGGGCGTTCTTGGTGGTCATCGGGTCCAGTGGCTGTTTTGTCGGTTTCAACGGAGGCCTTGACGCCCCACGCCGACGATGTTCCGCGACGGTGTACTTGGGTCCCGACTTGGACGGTTGGTGACGGACATGGGCGAGGTGGACGCTGAACGCCTCGTGCTCGCCGCTGAGAGGCGCGTGGCGAGGTCGGCAGGGACACGGCGCTGCATCGGGCACGCAGACGTCGCGAGGGCGGCCGAGAGGCGCCCGGAAGACGCGGATGGCTTCCGGCGGAGCACCGCGGCGCGGCGAACCGACAGCGGCGGGCGGAGCCGAGGCGGGCGCCGCACGCTGCCGAGGCGGTTGGAGGCGGGCCGGCGACGGTGCTGCAGCGGGCTTGGGACGACGGCGTGGCCCGGCGAGGCGCCCGGGCGGCCACGCTCGGCGGCGGGCGCGCGACGCCGCCAGGCGGGTCGGAGGCGAGCGCGTGCGCTTGGGCGAGGGCAGCGTCGGTGAAGGGCGACCAGCGAGGGCGGCGATGCGCGGAGAGGCGTAAGCGGGAGGCGAGCGCTGGCGGCGCTGAAGCGGCGCGGCAGCGGCGCGAGGCGGGCGCTCGGCGGCGAGGCGGAGGAGCGGCGGTGAAGGCGCTGCGATCCGCGGGCGGAGCCGGCAGAGGCGGGCGGGAGACGGGTGTCGGGCGGGACGAGTCATGGAGCGGCCGGGCGCTGGTCGCGCCGGGCGAGGTGGCCGAGGTGACGAGGCAAGCGGGCGGAGGCGGGTGGCCGGAGAAGGGGAGAGGCGGCGGCTCGAGGCGACCTTGGCGAAGCCAAGGCGCCGGGCAGTGGCGGCGCGGATAGGAGTGGCGGGGGCTGCGCGGTTGGGGACTGGAGAGCCGGGCGGCGGCTTGGGGCGGAGGGGGCGCGCCACGGGAGAGGAGGCTCCGCGGCGGCCGGCGGACGCGGCGGCGCGCCGGAGATGATGCGGGAGCCGACGGGGGCGAGGGAGGCAGAGGGAGAGGAAACGAGAGGAGGGAGACGACGCGGTAGGTGGGGTGCGTGGTGGGGCCTGGGGGCGGTCGCTGGGTCTGGGGGAGGTTCGGCCTGGGGGAGGTGGCGTGTGCGTGCGTTGTGTGCGTGTGTGTGGCAGGGAGAGGGAGTGGGGGAGAGAAAAAGGGAGGGAGAGAGAGAGGCCACGTGGCAGGCCAGGATAGGCTAGGGGGGAAGGGTAGAGGTGAGGTGGAGAGATGTGATTGGGGGGAGTGATGTGGAGAGGGGCTGGGGTAGATTAGTGGGTGAGTTTAGGATTTAGGGGCGGTGCAGGGTGGACCGTTTTCAAAAAGAACAGGGGTGGTCGTTCGGGTCAATCGGCCCGTTCGACTGCCCCGCAAAAATAAATATAAATTTTATTTATTGCAAACAAGGTTTTTGCAAACCGATTTCGGGCAAAACAAAATATTCTGGGGACCCGGGTTTTGAGATTTGATTAAAGTTGGGGCGTTTGGAAAACAAATCGGGTTTTGCGAATATAGTTTTGACAACCAATGCATGATGATGACGATGCAATGCACAAATTCAACGCGATTTTCTAGTAGTGGTTTTGCGGGTTGCCACAATTCGACACCACTAACAATGGATCTCGCCCTCGAGATCCGCCTCATGGTACCGGAAGGAAGGTCGGCGTTCTCGCCTTCTCGCTTATGATCCTCGCGACACCACTAACGAGGGTTCCTTCTTCACCTGGGTATCGGCGACACCACCAACAAAGGGTCGTTGCTCCTGATCGTCGAGAGAACACTCCGGGAACAAAAGATCGAAGGTAGAGGTCTCACAAATAAAGCCACCTCTAACTTCGTTGGAAAGGGGAACCGATGCATTCTCATCCACTTCAATGTACAAAAGCGAATAGAAAGGGTAGTCGGCATGGGGGCCAATCCATCACGCACCCAAACTATTACTCTGCACAATCAGTAGAAAAGAGTGCAACCATTCTCGAAATCAGACTGAAGATCTCGACAAGCGAGGTTCGGAAACAAAGGAGGGATGCGGACTCTGCATCGGGTCGGGCTCAGCGGATGTCGTCGCGTCGGAAAACACCGGAAGGAACAAACAAGGAATACAGGATGGTAACACCGTAGACGGATTCATCTGGCAGCTTGAACACCGGATGGTGGAACACCGTTACCAAAGGAGGAAGCGAAAGCCCTAAAGGTACGACGGAAACCCAACCACGAGAATTCCTGGACTCGAAGCAAGATAAGAGAGCAGATTCAAAACACGTCGAGGTAAGAGGAGAACAGCAGGGGTAAGGAGTAAAACCAGACCTAATCAGAACTATCCAACCGATTTTAAAAATAGTTTTGACACTCTACTTCGGCCGTTAGCTAGGTTATCCTACAGGCTGGACTTGTGGGGTATCGTAACTGCTGAGCTCTGATACCACTCTGTAACACCCTCAGAGTCGGACCTATGCAAGTTTTAGCGAAATTCGCCAAACCCGCATAGAAACGATTCAAAGGTGCCCACCAGGCACTTTCGTGCGGGTGGAAAACGAAGTAATAACATTACACAACAGTCCTCGATGGGACCCACAGAACAGATATATATAACAGCGACTCAAAGAGTCAAGAATACAGATATAATATACAAAGATCCAAATCACCTTGAAAACGATAGAGCGTCCTGCTACGGACAAGATGCAAATGGGGCTAAGAGCCCTGAAGAATAACCAATGGCGTCCATAACCCTGCCTGTGCCAAGCTGCCGGAAGGGTAACCGCTAACGTGGCCGATCTCAAAACCTGCTAACAAAGGGTGCCGACAAAGGGCAAAAGAAAACAAAGAAGGAGCGCCAAGATCGAGGCCAAGACAGCGAGGCTAGAATTGGCGGTCCTCGCCACATAGGTATGGTGGATCGCGGCGGCGCATGCACTAAACAACCTATAGAGACTCGATAGAATGGCGGATATCGAGAGGGATGAGAATGACCTATCCGGATCCAACGAAGCTAACACCAAACAAACTCATCGGTGTTTCTCGAGACCAAACGAGGAAGTCAACCGAGGAACTCACGCAGCTGGCAGTTTACTCATTCGCTTATAGTTGCGCACTTTACTAATCGATTAAGATAATCGTCCCGATAAGGTAAGCAAAGGCACTTTTATTTAATCATTCCGCTAGAAGTTGCAACAATTACTAATCGACATCTGATATCATGAGATAAACCCAAAACCCAGCGTTGTTGGTGCTTTTATTCAGCCAATTCGCTAGAAGTTGCAATACTTACTAGTCAGATACATTTGTCGCAAGCGACAACCAACAAGCAATGGTGGGCAGTATTAATTAGCCATTCCATTATAGTAGAGCTAATTACTAGTCATTATAAGTCAAATTTATAGCAGTAAACTTTAGTTATGCTTGTCTATGATCGAGATACTGTGCTCCAAGTCGTCCATATCCGCGGACACGGCTTTCAGAAAGTTTAACCCGCCGGGTGCACCAATAGCAACACACGCTCGATCAACCTCGGAAAAACCAAATCAAAACCCAACGAGGCTTTCACGACTGAACAATCACAGGATTCAGAAATATTTCAGGGGGCCACCCCTTAAGTAGATCCCGCAACGGAGTAAGCAAGCTCCGAGGCGGCCTCAAGGTCTGCCACAACTGAGCGGCAGCGGCAGCATGCACTGAACAACCTATAGAGACTCGATACAACTGGCGGTTATCAGAGAGGGGTAAGAATGACCTATCCGGATCCAACCTGAAGCTAACACCAAACATACCCATCCTGGTGTTTCCCCCTCGAGACCAAACGAGGAAGTCAACCGAGGAACTCACACAGTTGGCAATTTTATTTATTCGGTTATCGTTGCAGCAATTACTAGTCAGGTATAGATAATCATCCTGATAAAATAAGCAGTGGGCACTTTTAGTTAACCATTCCGTTATAGTTACAACACTTACTAATCAGGTATAGATAGCATGAGATGACCCAAAACCCAGCAGTTGTTGGTACTTTTATTTAGCCATTCCGTTGTAGTTGCAATACTTACTAGTCAGGTACAATGGTCGCAAGCGACACTCCAAAAAAGCAATTGTGGGCAGTATTATTTAGCCATTCCATTATAGTGAAGCTGATTACTAGTCATTATAAAGTCAAATTTATAGCAATAAACTTTAGTTATGCTTGTCTATGATCGAGATACTGTGCTCCAAGTCGTCCATATCCGCGGACACGGCTTTCAGAAAGTTTTACACGGCCGGGGTGCACCAATAGCAACACACGCTCGATCAACCTCGAAAAAACCAAATCAAAACCCAACGAGGCTTTCACTACTAAGCAATCACAGGATTCAGAAATGTTTCAGGGGGCCACCCCATTGAGTAGACCAAACGGTTAATGACCGAGACGGACTCAAGGTTTGCGATAATGGTCGTAAGAAACATCGGGAACCCGAAGTGTGGCTGGCTTGTCGATACCGCGAAAACACTCCGCTTACCTAAACAAGACAAGGTGCTCCTCGCACAAACGTAAATACAAGTAGCATGGCATAAGTACAGGATAGTAAATAAAACCTCAAACTAGTTTGTGGCCCCAAGAAATAAGACTGAATCAAGCTCGCTCAGGGGGTCCCATATACCTCCGGATGTGGATAGCGCGATAAATCAAGGAACAGTGTATCAAGTACTGGGTCCCGGGACACAAGTGGGCTCGAAACCAAATATTATCTATCACCCACCGATGCCTCTGCTTACTTCCATTTTAGTTGTTAAACAGGAATTAAAGTGAACGATAAGTAAAACTATGATCGTCTCCAACATCAACATGCGGCAAGGCTCCAACAACTGTGGCAATTGACGACACGCAACAACACTAGAGCAAGCGACTACGACGCGCAAGTCCAACTATCTACCAAACACGGTATTAGGATGTGTCCAAGGCAATATAAGGCTGCAAGGGTATCACGGGTACGAAAACTAGAGCATCGCATCACAGATAGCAATAGATCAACATGAGGGAATAAATACTATAAAAGTAAGATAGGTAGAAAGGGGGAGATGCTCGCCTGAAAACATTGTCGAAGGTTCAACCGAAGATCGGGGCGAAGCTCACATCAACTCAACGACCTTATCCGCGAAGAAGCAAAAACACTAGAAGAAACACCGGGTGCAATATTTAATACAACGGCAGAAGATCGGCATGATGCATGTATGATGCATGACATGGCAAAGGCGCGATGCAATTAGGTCATATTAAGCGGAACCGGGGTCCCGATAATTAATTAGATGGTCCAAGTTATTTATCTACCCCGCAATTTGAATGTTGTTTAACATGGCAGAAGATAGCACCGGGTTCGCTTCACAAATTTAAATGAGGCCAATATAAGGCTAGATTTGCCCGCATATGGGCCCCATATTTAATTATTAGGTGAATCAGCATCAGGCCCCCAAACCACATGATAAGATGCATGCGAGTATGACAATTAATATGCAACAATTTGTATTATATTATAAAATAGGGTTTCGGGAAGGGGTTCACACATTAGGGGGCTCGACGGTCTTGGGGTTCCGGGGTTCGGGGTTCGACAGGGTCCGGGGTCCGGTCTCGGGGTCCAGGGTTCGACGGAAATGTTCTCAGATAACGGGGTAGACCTTGGCGTTCCGGGATAAAGTACTTGGTCTGGCGACGGGGCAGATCTTGTCGTGCTTCAGGTTCGGGTGCGGTTCTCGGCGAACTGGTCGGTTCCCTGTCAGAGGTCTTGGCGCTTCGGATCGGTCTTCAGGGGTCCAGGAAGGCGATCTTGGCGCTCGGGTTCGACGGTATCGGGTTTCGGACTCCGTGAACGGGGCATCGGAGTACTCGAGTCCGTGTGGGCGATCTTGTCGTTCCGTATAGACGACCTTGGCGACACGGTGGTCGTTTTTGGGCCGGTACCGTGGTCTTTGAAAGATCTTGCCGTACACGTCGAAGAACTCGGATGCGGGTCGGGTGTCGGTGGAGCACTTGATGTTCCACGTAGAAGACCTTCGGGTTCGACGGGGTTCGATCTTCGAGGTTCAACGGTGTCTTGGCGTCCCATGAAGGCATCCTTGGTGCTCCGTGTCGAAGGCATCGGGGTCTCCGGGTAGGAGAACACGGCGTTCCGAGGGGTTTGAAGAGGTACGGTCTCGGCGTTCGGGGTGCCGTGCTTGACGTTCTTGGCATCCGGGTTCTCGGCCATCGCATCTGGGAAGGAGATCATGGCTCGGGGCTGCGGATCCTCGAGATCGGGGCCTTCGGATCCGTGATGTGGCCTTGGCGATTCCGAAGATCTTGGAGAGGTGGAACTCAACGTTTATCGATGAGCATGGGATCGGTTGGCTCTCCATCTGAGAAACGTCTCGCAGCGAGCAGGGGTTGATGTGGGTGCAGCGACCATCGGCGCCAAACTTGGGCCGGCTCGTGCGGTACGTGACAGGACAGGGGCGAGCTCCGGGTCCTCTGGCAGGAGGCGGCAGCGGGCGGTCCCACGAGCTCGGCCCGCCGGTCGGGACAGAGGAGGTCGACGAGGCGTCGACGACAGCGGCCGCTGCCGGGAGGAGGCGGGCATAGGCGGCGGCGCGAGGCGGTCGGGCGAGCTCGAGGCGGCTCCGCTCGGGGGCGAGGTCGGGGGAGCGCAGAGGAGGGACGGGGCGGCGGGGTCCTGTGGCGGCGACTGCTGCCGGGGTCGGGGCGGAGCCGGGACGACGGGGGACGCGCGGAGCGGGCGGAGCGGGGAGGCGCTGGCCCGGCCGGAGGCGCGGAGGGGAGGAGGTCCGGGGCGGTTGCTGCGGGGTCGGGGCGGAGCCGGAGGGACGGGGCCGACGGGGGAGGAATCCGGCGAGGCGGAGGGGGCTCGCCGGCAGATGCAGAGGGTGGAGGGGGAGGCGACGGCGTCGGGGAGAGGCAGGTGCGGGGCGGCCGGAGGGCGCAGAGGAGGAAGTCTGGGCGGAGGGCGCGGCCGCGGGAGGGCTGGCGAGCGCCTGGCCGGCGGGCGGCGGAGGGGAGGGAGAGGAAGGCTGCGGGGGACGAGCGCGTGGGGGGGGAAGGTGAGAGAGGGAGTGGCGGGGCCGGTGGCAGGTGGGACCAGAGAGGTGGGGCCGGGTGGTGGGGGCGGCGGGGGAGGGGGGAGTGGGTTTGACCAGAAGGAGGGAGGGCTGCGGGCCTGTGGGAGGGGTCGGGGCCACGGGTTGGTGGGTGGGTGTGGTGTGTCTGGGTGCGTGCGTGTGTGGCTGTGTTTGGGTGGGTGAGGGCAGGGGGTGAGGTGGCAGCTTCTTAGTGGTGGGGGTTTGGGGGAGAGGTGAGGTGGCGCATACTGATTGGGTGGGATGAGGTGGCCGGTGGGTATGGGTAGATAGGTTGGTAGCTTTAGGATTTAGAGGGGGCTGATTAGGTGGACCGTGTTTGGTTCTGGGGGTGGTCGTTCGGGTCGGGTCGGCCCGTTCGACTGCCCCCACTAAAATAATTTAACATTTTAATTGTTTAACACAGGGCTTTTACAACCCGATATGATGGGGATATGCCTACTGGGGTATCCTCAGCGGGACGTTTCCGACTGGCCCAAGGGCTGGCGAGTGGGCCTGCAGAACGACGAGTGGATCAAAGCCCATCAGGGTACCAAAGCGATGGAGGTCAAGGCCCAAAGTAGTAGATGGGCCCGGTCGGTCCGAGTTAAACGATTGACAAAGTTGTAACGAATCGGTTGAGATATGTAAACCCTAGGGAGGTAAGCTTATATAAACCTCCCTAAGGGGTGAGTAGAGACGTTCCCTCATACACCCAAGCAACTCGCCTAGTCGCCGAAGTTCGCCTGTAAAACACCTCCATAATACAATCTAGAGTAGGTCTTTACCCTCCGGGCCGAACCTGGGTAAAACCCTGTCTTTGCCCTCATCTCGCCGCAGATGGCTGGCCCTTGCCGCCGTTTCTACTACTCGCCGCCGGCAAAGATTCCGCCGTGGTCATTCCTCGCAGTGGCGCCCACCGTGGGGCCTGGCGGTCTGGCCGGGTGTTCTGGCGGCGAGATCCAATCTGCCCATCAACGAGACGGTCGCCACCGCCGCATGATAGCGATCGGCGAGATGCTCCAGATCTTGCCGAGCTTACGCCCCGGCGGCGCGACCCGTCACACGGCGTGATCCTGCCCGGTCGGCCACGATCGGCCTCTTCGTCGGCTTCACCGACGCCATCACCTCGGAGGACTCGGCTCGCATCCGCGAAGTCGCCGCCACGCCGATCGGCTCTCAGAGCCAGATCCGCGACGATCCACCGCCGCCTCCGAGTACAACTCGCCCACAGCAACGTGGCGAGAACTCGCCGGCGAAGACGCGACCCTCACCGACGACGCCGATTCGGCGACCGGCGCCACCGCCGGATCCATCACCGCTGCCTCGCCCTGGGCTCCATCGCCAGGTCTCCAACGGGAGATTTCGAGACCCCTCCATCCTCGGATCTTCGACTTGACCGGTCGGAAAACTCCGCCGACCTCCACGACGGAACCGGCCGCCACGCCATGACCTACATGGCCACCGCACCGATCCGTCGGAGGGCCCTTTCTCTCGATCCTCCTAACGCCACGGCGACGGAGGTCGAGGAACTCCGCTGGCGGCGGAGGCAAGACGCGCGAGCAGGCCGGCGAAAATTTCGCCTGAGCAGGTGACAGCGCAGAATCACGCTACCACCAGCAGCGGATCAGGTCACGCTGAACCCCACCGCTCAGGGCGCGCCTCAACTTCGACGAGAACGACCCGGCTCAGATAGCCGAAGCGCGATTCGCGAACGCGCCACCAGGGGAAGCGCCGACCCCGCCAGATCAACGGCGATGGGTGCCCCACCACCCAACCGCACCTCGTGTACCAGTGCGGATAGTCGTCTCTCACGGAGCGAGATGCGAACGGCCTTCCACTGTTCTCCACCCGATGGACAACCTCGTGGCCGAGCCGCCCGACAAAGATCACGGCGACCGCGGCGCGCTTTTAGATCCAGAGACGTCAGGCCCTACTCGCGAAGGCCGTGGAACAGCAAAGCGGCGCCGACCGCAAGGCGAGTGTACTCGCGCTCCTCGAAGCGTGGCGGCCTCAAGCGGCCGCCCAGGTGGCAAACACCTCAATTGCCCGCCGCCAGAGCCACCGCAGCTCAACGACGACCCGCGAATGCGCACTCTCCACCAACGATCCCAGGCGGCGACCAACCTCGCCGCCGCTAATGGAGAGCCAATCGACGCCGCACTCACATCATCAACAACAAATCTGGCGCGACGCCAGCCCGACGACTTGCGGCACCTAACTACCGCCGCGATGGCGAGCCTATGGATCGCCACCTACTAGGGCCCAAGTGCTTCGGACCAATGATCCGAGGCGAAAAGTACCCACCCAACTTCAAGGCGCCAAAGGAGATCGAAAATACGACTCAGACGACCCCGCCGGTCTGGCTCGACATACCTCATGGCAATGGGGATCGCGGTCACATCGACCTACCGCCGCCTGCTACCTCCCACTAATGATGGAGGGGACGCAGGCAATGGATCAACACGCCCCCGTGACAAGATCGACTCGAGGAAATGTGAGACGCCGTCAGGCACTTCGAAAGTGCTCCTACACCCGCCACCACCATCGAGGACCTGAACGATGCCCAGGACCCGCGAGTCGACCCGCAATCGGGTCCAACGGTGGCAAGAGCTCGCATAACGCGTCGGCATCCACCCGACACCGCGATCCATTGCTTCAAGACCTCGTGCCGCTACGAGCCTCTAGTCGCCAAGCTCAAGCGACACGCCCGCACACTCGACAACATCCCCGACCTCCTCGAGATCGCCAAACGGGACGCCGAGGAAGATCCCAACCAAGACGTCGACGACAAGTCCGGAGGGCAACGACGACGGGCGGCAACGACGGCGCCGAACCGACTTAGCGCTAGCGGCACTTTCGCACAGTGCAAGCGCCAACGATGGGCGAAGTCGACTTGCCGCCAATGCCGGACACGCACAACGCGACCCCAAGAGCTACCGCGATGGAGGGCAACGACGCGACGGCGGAACTACAAGAACAAGCCAAGGTTCGATCCCGCGCCCTTAACCAACCATGTGCGCTTTCAGCAGGGAAGGAAAGCCCGCCACGCACACCACCGCCGATCGCCACACCCTCGTGGAGATCGAGAAGGCACGCACGCCGGGAGGACACCGACAACGACCCGCAAATGGCGGAAAATTCGCAAAGTAGTCGGCTCGCCCACACCTTCACCGCTTCAACACGGCGAGAAGAAGGTCATCGCCCGCGCCGCCGCCGCCAACGCGTGGCCTGACAGACGCCCCCGTTCCTCGAACTGGTCGGAGCAGCCATCACCGGAGCCGCAAGACCACTCGCCACGCATCGAGTATCCAGTGACGAGTCGCCTGGTGGTCAAGCCCAAGGTCGGCGACTCACTGCAATCGATGATCGAGACAACCCACACCACGCCCACGGCATCGCCCCGGTCGGAAGGCGTATCCGATCGGCAAGGTCACGCTACCCGTCACCTTCGCACTCCGCAAACTTCCGCATCGAGCGGATCGCCTTCGAGCTGGTGCCCTTCGACAGCCTTACCATTGCGCCCTGGGCGCCAGCGCCAAAATTCATGGCGGCACCCCATTACGCGTACAACGCGATGAAGCTCCCCGGGCCGTGCGGCGTCATCACCATTAACGGCGACCCCGACATGGCCGCCGAATGCGAGGCCAAAGGAGCCGAACTCGCCGATGCCGTCATCGCGGCGGAAGCTAGTCACGCCGATGAGCTCGCTTAACACGCGAGCGGGTCAACAATGACGACCCCACAATACTCAAGAAGCCCAACTCAGAGGGCACAAACACCTCAACCTTTGAGGCCACGACGCCACCAAGACCGCCGAGCTGGTCCCAGCGACCAGCCAGACGGTGACGATCGGACAGGCACGAGCCCAAAGATAGGAAGGCGCGCCATCGAAGTTCCTCCGTGAGAACAGGGACATCTTCGCATGGAAACCCTCCGACATGCCCGGTGTCCCTAGGGAGCTCGCCGAGCACAAATTAAACGCCGACCCCAAAGTGCGACCAGTCAAGCGATCGCTATTCAACGAAGAACGCCGGCAATCGCCGAGGAAGTGCGTTTACCACGGCCGCTTCATCCGCCAATTAAATACTCCAAGTGGCTGGCAAACCCACCCGGTCGAGAAGAAGAACGGGACCGGAGAATGTGTATCGACTACACAAACTGAACAGTACCGCCCAAAGGAGCAGTTCCTCCCGCTGATCGATCAGATAATCGACTCCACCGCTGGCTCAGAGTCGCTGTGTTTCTCGACGCCTACCGGGTATAACCAGATCAAAATGGCTGTCGAGGACGAGGAGAAGACGGCGTTCATCACGCCATTCGAGCCTTCGCTACACCGCCATGACCTTCGCCTCAAGAACGCCGGAGCAACGTATCAGCGTGCATGCAAGAATGCCTCGCGAGCCAAATTGGCCGCAACATCCACGTTTACATCGACGACGTGGTCGAAAATCCGCCGCCAAGGCGACCTTTCACGACCGCAGAGACCTTCGCCAACCCGCGAGGTACAAGATAAAGCTCAACTCAGGCAAGTGCACCTTCGTACCCGCCGGGCAATTACTAGGGTACGCTGCTCCAAACGAGGGATCGAGGCAAACCCAACGAAGATCGACACGACGCCTCGGCAAAACCCGAGTGCGCGCGACGCCCGTAAGCTCGGCGTAGCGGCTCGCCGCTTCATCCCCGGGCGAAAAGGCGATGCCCCTATACCGCCGATGCGCAAGAATCCCACCTTCCAAAGGGGACAAGGAGGCGGACGACGCGCCCGCTACCAAAAGGTGCTACCGCCACCACTACCGCCGCACTGGCCGACAAGGAGCCCATGCTGGTTTACGTCACAAGGCAAGCGTCCGGCGCCGGGTGGCTGTAATGGTCGTCGAACCGAGAGGAAGGAAAGAGCCACCCAGCGGCCGTATACTACATCGAGGTCCTAACCGAGTCGCGCCAATGATACCCACGCACCAAAAGCTGGTATACGCGGTTCAGAGCTCAGCGCGCCGCCAGACTACTTCAGTGAGCACCCCATCACGGTCGCCTCTCACCCACTACAAGACATCATCCGAATCGCGAGGCGACCGGGCGGTCGCCAAGTGGGCCGCGAGATCGGCGTCCACAACATTAAGTACGAGCCACGCAGGCGATTAAGTCGCAGCACCGCCGACTTCCTTGCCGATCGGGAGGAGGCCCAAGAGAGAAGCCGCCGTACCTCCACCATCGAGCTCACTTCGACGGGTCCAAGAACGCGGACGGCGCAGAGCGGGATAGTCTTGACCTCACCAAAGGCGACAAGCTCCGCTACATCCTCCTCAATTCACGCGCACCAACAACATGGCCGAACACGAGGCCCTACTCCACGGCATGCGAGCCGCAGCGAGATGAGCGCCAATCGCCTTCGATGCTACGGAGACTCCGACCTCAGTGGTCAAGTCGCCGCACCGCGACGCCTTTCCCTACCATGGCGGCATACCGCCAAGAGGTGGACAAGGTGGGCGGCCACTTCACCGCTACTCCGAGTGGATCAACAGAGGAAGAACGAGGAGGCCGACGCCTCTCGCATCGGGTCGGCTCGACCGCACCACCCGGCCGTGTTCTCGACACCATCTTCACGCCATCGCCTCTCCCGAAGGAGATCGACATTGGAGTCCCGCCCAACCAGAGGCAACCTTGGTCGCACTCGCCACCGAGCCGACGATCGACCAAGCCCTACATCGCCTACCGAGACAGCAACCTGCCCGAGACGAGACAAGCGCTAGAATGATCGCCGATGCAAGTCCTACACCATCATCGACGGCGATCTACACAAGCGCAGCGTCACCGGTGTTCCAACGCCGCCCAACCGTCAAGGACGCAAAATCTTACACGACATCCACTCAGCGATCGCCACCACGCCGCTGGCCCTGGTCGCCAAAGCCATGCGACACGGCTTCTCGCCCACCGCAGACATGCCGACGCTGTCGATATCGTCCAGCGATGCGCCGGTGCCGGCACGCCAACCAGACGCACGCCCAAGTTCGGCGCCAAAACAATCCCCATCACCGCCATTCGCCGTGTGGGGCATGGACATGGTAGGCCCCTTCAAGAAGGCCCCTCCGCTACACCCACTGCTGGTCGCCACGACAAATTCACAAAGTGGGTAGAAGCCAAGCCAGTCCGAAATGCGACGGAAGATCGCCACTAAGTTCCTACGCGAGCTCATATACCGCCACGGTTCCCCAACAGATCATCACGGACAACTTCGCCAAGGGAGCAATGGCAGTTCGCGAGCACCACATCCGCTCGACCGCCGCCAGACACCCGAATCCAACGGCCAGCGGAACGAGCCAACCAAAGCATCCTCCACGGCCAAGCCGCGACTCCAAGTACCACTCGAGCGCACACCGATGGATCCGGGTCAAGAGCTTCCTCCGTCATCCGGGGAATCCGCACCTCGGTCAATGTCGACGGATTCACCCCTTCTTCATGGTCTACGGCTGAAGCCGTCATGCCAACCGACCTCGAACACGACTCGCCATGGATCGTCCACTATACGGAGGCCGCGAAACGAACTGGCCCGCCAAGATGGGCTCGACCAACTCGACGAAGCGCGACCTCGCCCGATCGCGACCGCTATCTATCGCAAGGGCTCCGCTACCACAGCCGACGGGTGAAAACCGCACCTTCCAGGAAGGCGACTTGGTGTTACGCCTCATCCAGACAAGAAGGGCATGCACAAGCTCTCCTCCGTGGAAGGCCCGTTCGCTATCAGGCGCAGACTGCAACGATGCCTACTACCTCGCCGACGTCCGGGACGGTGAACTCGACGCTGCGGCCGTGGAATGTAAATCTCCGGAAGTTCTATACCTAGAACCCCACATATGTACTCCAGTCGCTATGAATAAAAGAAACGGTTACTGCAAAATTGTCTACTCTCCATGCCTTGTGCCACTGTTTTCGTAATTAACAGCGTCATGCTAAAATACAGAAGTCAACCCTTGGTACAGCGACCGCACGGCTAAGAAAAGCGATGTAAGAGCACCGAGTCATTTCAGGTCTTGCATCGTCCACGAAAAACGCCAATCCGGAGCCCCATCGGAGTCGCTTAGCTCGACTGGTTTTACGAACCAAGACATCCGTCTCGCTTCACAGCGACTCTGGTCCTCCGTGATCCTCGGCATAGCGACTCGAACGGCTAAGTACCATGCTCGGGACCGGATACCAGTTCTCGATCGGACAGGAAAACGCCAAGTAAGAGATGCACAGACTCGCACGCCGATCGACTCCACCGGGCTGCAGGAGTGACGCTCACACCAACGCTGGCCATCCTCAACCACCTCGAAGTCGCGCTTTGAACTACCAAGTACCACGCCGGGGACTCGGCCACCCGCCCCGTCACAGACGGGAAAACGGTAAAGCACAGAGCACTCGAGGGAGTCGCTTGCATCGCTCTCCGAGCTCGGGCGAGTCGACTCAACCAACAACACACATGATAAACAACAAAACATCATATCTAAGGTGAACCCAAAAGGGCGGACGCCCGGGACTCACCCAAAATCAATCCAAAACACGCAAACAAATAGCAAAATGAACACAACGTTCCATTTAATCGCATATCGCATTGTCTTACATTACAAAATATGCCTACCGCGTAATCGCTACTAACACTATTCCGCAAAGCCGACGATGATGCACCAGCGCCCGACGCTTCCGGATGAATGCAAAGGTACGGGTTCGATGGATAAGTCGTCACCGCCCGCCATCGCCGCGGAAGGGCTGCCGACCTTGAAGTCGCGATGCGGCGGCTCGGGTCGCGCGCGACGACCGCTTCTCGGTACGGAAGAAGGTCGCCATCGCCCAAACACGCCCGAGTACGCGGCGACGCCCCTCGCAGCTTAAGAACTTCGGAGATCCACCGCGCTGCGATGAAGGATAACCACCGTCACATCGCCGAGGTCAAGTCTTCGGGAAGTGGGCGAGTCCTGTGCTCGAGCCGCCGACGCCCACGTCGAAACGCCGACCGCGGCCATGAACTCCACGACCGCTGGTGCCTTCTCCAAGTACTCCCACACCTCAACGAGGTCACTGAATAACCTCCGTGGGCGACATCTCTTGAAGGTAGGCGGATGCAAGTCGCCATTGCCGCCGAAGTCGACGAGCATGCTCACGCACTCGCATCAAGAGAACTCGCTTCTTCATGGCTACCAATCACATGGCTCGCTAGACGGAAACTTGTGAGCACCACGGAAACCACAAACAATATAACTACAAGATGGGAAGACGACTCACCGAAAGCAACGGGCGGCGAGCCCGTGATGAAGCTTTGAAGCGACGTTTTATCGCCCGAAGCCCAACGATGAGGGCTTCCGACACCTTCCGTTCTTCCGCGGCAAAGCGGCCTTAGCTCGCCTGCTCACGAGCTCGCTTTCTTCGCCTCCCGCACAAGGCCGAGGTCGGCGATCCTTTGCTCAGAAGGTTTAACGCAGATCTGCCGCCGCCGCCGCCAACAGGACAAGCTCCTGGCGAGCCACCTTCGCAAAGAATTGCCCAAGCTCCTGTTACTTCTTGGAGAGCGCCAACTCTTTCTCAAAGACGCTGCAGCCAATCGCTCGCCGACTCCGCTTGTAAACCCGCAAATTTTCAAAGTCAAGACACGAAAACTCAAAGGCCCACCCGCTACAATTTAGCGGTGCGCACTGGGACCGGCAGCTCGAAAATCACTCGCCCACCCACTAATTTAGCGAAAAGCGCACTCGGGACCGGACTCGAACGCACAAAACAAGTAACTGAGAAGAATCAGGCCGCCGAAAGCACCGACCGATCCTCGGGACCGAGGTACCGGATGGCCGCGCCAAGCATGTTGCAGCTTTGCTGGCCCACGGACGCAAGCAGCGCCGTGTGTGCCCGCGACGCTGGTCAATCTCAGCGCCGGCGGTCTCGAGCGGGTTCGAGTCGCAGCCTCACTCGCTGTGGCCGCTTTGGTCATGAAGCGGGAAGGTAGCGATTGTCGCACCCCAAAGGAGCTCGCTTCTTCGGTCTAGGCAACGAATGCCCCTTCGTGGACGCGGTCGCTTCCACAGCTGGGCCCAGCGATCGCCGTGTCGCCGAGACAAGTGACGATGTCATCGCCTTGGCCTTCTTGCTGCCTTCCGTGGAAGCGGCGACCTCGCCCACCTTCCTCTTACGGAAGGGTCCTCCTCACTAGTGGCGGAGGGCACCTTGACCACCGGGTGGCCCATCTTCTTCACTCCGTCCCACGACGAGACAATTCAGAAAAAACATTCAAAATACTAAGAGAGAAAGGCGAAGCCAGTACACTCACTTGGCGATCGGAATGAAACGCAGCCTCTGCGAAGGCGGCCGGTTTCTCCAGCTGGCCAAGCCGGCGATCGAGCCCCGCCCAGGGCGCCAGGCCCGTGATACGGACGGTTTTTGATGTTGAGGTAGCGGTTGGCGCCTCCGCCGGAGGTTTCTTGCAAGGAGCTGCAAGAACGGAGCCTCCTTGCGAGGCGAGACCGCCAAGCTCGGGACTTTGCGAGGCGGTCGCCACCGAGCCTTCCTAGCCCGGAGACCGCCAAGGGCGGGGGCATCGAGGCCAGCCGTGCCTCCATGGATGGTGCATCTAGCGCGGTTGTTGCCGGGGCCGCCTGCCACCGGCCGAGCTGTGGGCATCGGAGCTGCTCGGAGCGCGGGCGGTGAGGCCATCTTCGCGGCTTCCTCCTCCTCGTGGGGGCCTCGCCTCTTTCTCCTTCTTCTTCGCTGGAGTGGCTGACGGAGCGAGGTGGTCTCCGGAGTTCCTCGTCATCGTCATGACGCCGAGGCTCCGCCGCTGAAGTTCGCTACCGACGTTGTTCGGGTCTTCGGACCAGGGGCGATCTCTTCGGATTCGCCTCATCGTCCTCATTACCCTTTGGCGGAGGCGACTCGCTTGTGTCCTGGACGGATGGCCCGGAGCTCGTCATCGGCGGGTGGTAGCCACCTTCCACTACTTGAAATAGCTGCGTTGAACATGGAACAAAGTTAGAATTACCGCGATCGCATATGCTGCGATCGCGAACAAGATCAAATTATTACCGTTGGAGCCGGACGCCATGTGTATGGAGGGAGCCCGCCCGCGATCCGTATGCCGCTCGGTGATCCTCTTCGCCAGGAGGTAGTCCTCCGCTTCCACTCGGCGAGGCAGCCTTCGTCGAGTCTTCGCCCGTATCGGTACATATAGTGCTCGCGTTGGGCGAGTGGAACAAGCCGCCGCAAGCCAGCTTGTACAAGTTCACCGTCTGAGCCCTTCTTCTTCGCACCACGAATGGTCTGGAGCATCTCGTCAACAACCATCCTTTGGTCGCCGGGGAGCTTGACGACCGAGATTGCATGGCTCGAACGGTTGGTCGAGTACCGCGATCGCCGCCTCGTCGGGTCGCCGTCACATAAAACCAAGACTTTTTCCCGCCGCTGCTTTGGCCGGCAAGATCAGGTCAAGAAGGAGGCTTTGGATTTGAGTTGAAGGTTAGGCCGCCTGCTGCCAGCATTGGGCCGCTTCGCTTCTGCTGATCCGTCCGTGGAGCAGATCTTGCCACAGGGAAAATAGGGCCGCAGCTCAAGTAACACTCTGTAACGCCACAAAGATGGCGAGCTGCGATACTATGGGGACCCAGATCCGAGGGCTGGATCTCGTAGTAGGCGCAGGCCAAGAACAGAGAAGTGGGAAACCCTAAGCCCGCCGAGGTGACTAGTGAAGCAGATGAACTCTCTCGCTGGTTCGGGTCGCTCCGGCCAAGGGATTCGCCACAATGCCCCAGATTCCGCCTCTCAAGGAGGCCGCGCCATACCGGTGCACATGGATCTACCCCAAGGTTCGGTGGAGAGGGCCATGGCCGAGGATTTGCTTGGAGGTCGAGGATTGCGGGTCGATCGCGAGATCAACGGGCGAAAGATGCGTACTCGGAAGAAATGGTGGGCGGTTGGCTTTCCGATAGCCTACCATTCCTCTTATATAGCGGAAGCTGCCCGCCAAATTAGGGGCCGTTACCGCGATGATTACGCCAAAGTTACCGCGGTTACCTTAACGCTAGTTTGACCACGCCCGACGGTCCGCCTCCGCCACCCGGGCCGAGTTACCGAGGCCGCGACCCGCTGGTTCGATTCACCCAAGACGCAACTCGGTTCGCCGGATTTTTTCCTTCGCAGGAGCCCGCCGACGATTCGACCGATGCCAACTTGAAGTCAGATACTCGATCGCCAAGAGCCACCGCCTAATCAACGACGGCCTGGGACTACCGATGGGGATATGCCATCTTGGGGTATCTCGGACGCTTCCGACCGCCCAAGGGTCGGGCGAGTGGGCCTCGCAACGGCGAGTGGATCAAAGCCCATCAGGTACCAGCATCGGAGGTCAAGGGCCCAGTAGTAGATGGGCCTAGTCGAAAGTTAAACGATTGACAAAGTTGTAAATCAATCGGTTGAGATATGTAAACCCTAGGGAGGTAAGCTTATATAAACCTCCCTAAGGGGTGAGTAGAGACGTCCCTCATACACCAAGCAACTCGCCGCCTAGTCGCCGAGTTCGCCTACGTAAACACCTCCATAATACAATCTAGCAGGAGTAGGTCTTTACCCTCCGGGGGGCCGAACCTGGGTAAAACCCTGTGTCTTTGCCCTCATCTCGCACCGCAGATGGCTGGCCGCCCTTGCCCTTCGTTCTACTACTCGCTGCCGATTGCAGCATCTGCCGTGGTCATTCCCGCGACATGATAGCAACAAAACAAAATAATCCGGGGACCCGGGTTTTGCGTGTTTGAATGAAGATGGGGCGTTTGGAAAACTAATTAGGTTCTTCCGAAAATAGTTTGATGCAAGCAAATGCAAGACGATGACGATGCTCAAATGCAATGTGGCATGATGACATGAGCATGCGGTCATGATGATGCAATGCACAAAAACAACGCGATTTTCTAGTAGTGGTTTTGCGGCATGCCACAATGTATGATGCATGACATGGCAAAGGTGCGATGCAATTAGGTCATATTAGGCGGAACCGGGGGTCCCGACAATTAATTAGATGGTTCAAGTTATTTATCTACCCCGCAATTTAAATGTTGTTTTAACAAGGCAAGATATGACAACGGTTCGATGCACAAATTTAAATGAGGCCAATATGAGACTAGATTTGCCCGCATATGGGCCCCATATTTAATTGTTAGGTGAATCGGCATAAGGCCCCCAAACCACACAATGTATGCATGCAAGAATGACAATTTAATATGCAACAAGTTGTATTATATTATAAAATAGGGTTTCGGGAAGGGGTTCACACATTAGGGTTCGGCAGATCTTGGTCCGGGGTTCGACGGGGTTCGGGGTCGGGTCTCGGGGTCCAGGGTTCGACGGGTCGTTCTCGGATACTGGGATAGATCTTGTCGCATCCGGGAAGCAGGACTTGGGTCGGTGTCGGGGGCGCATCGGATTCTTCCGGGTCGGTGCCGTCCTTGTCATCGCGAAGGTCTTGTCGGGTCCCACGGGGTCGATCTTGCCGTTGCGAGGGTCTTGTCGGGCCCGCGCCATCGAGTCGGTCTCGGCATCCGGGGTGAAGTGCTTGTCGTCCCGGGTAGGCGATCTTGGCGATCTTCGGATCCGGGTCTTGGCGTGGCCTTTGGATCACCGGGATCGGGCTTTAGGGTCTCGCCCTCGCCGGGATCGGTCTTCGGGGTTCAACTCTGGGGACGTTCTTGCGGTCCGTGATCGGGTGAGTCTCCGTGTGGGCGTTCTTGGCGACCGGGTCTCCAAATCGTATCCGTATCGGCGGTCTTGTGCTTCCATCTTGGTTTGCCGGTGTCGAATTTGGGCATGCAGAGCCGAACTTGGTGGCCACACGATCACGACACCAGAGCGAAGGTCTTGAAAGAAACACATCGGCAGAGAAGATCTCAAGGTTGATTGTCCGTGATGAACCACCGTGCTTCAAGATGCACCGTGCAGCAGCTTATGCGGGTTCCATCTTCCCAACCGCACCGTAACCACAAAACAACAGGAGCAGAACACCAGGGCACCCTGCAAGGCAGACAAGATGTGTCTCGTGCCGGGCCGCACGCCACCGCACCGGGAGGCTCCAAACGACGGTGCCTGAGGACGAAGAGGTGGCGAGCTCGGGAGACGCTGCGGCCGCCGTGGCATGGCTCTACTCAAGGGAGGTCGTGGCGGCGGCTGGTGCCGACGCGGCCGGGAAGGCGACACCAGGGAAGCGCGGTGGAGGATCCGTCGGCAGGGAAACGAGGAGCCTGGGGAGGCGGCTCACAGGAGGAAGGAGGCCCACGGCCGAGCTCGACAGCGGTGGCGGCGGCGAGGAGGCGGCCGGGCGACGGGCAGGGGCGGAGGTCCTGGGGAGGCGAGGTGGAGAGCGGACCGGCGAGGGAGACGCGCCGGAGGCGGAGCGGGCGACGGGAGGGGAGGAGGCGGCCGGCGACGGCCCAAGGGACGCCGGCGGTCCGCCAGAGGGAGGCGGACGGAGCAGCGGAGGCAGACGGTGGAGGCCAAGGGGCCTGCAGAGGGACGAGAGGCGCGACCGAGGAGCGGCGCCTGGCGACGGAGGCGCGGCCGAGGGAGGTCCGGCAAGGGAGGAAGCAGAGGAGGCGACGCTCGCTGGCGCGGAAGAGGGAGGTGAGGAGGTTGGCGCTCTGGGGGCACGCAGTGGGAGAGAGGCGGACGTGGCGAGGAGCGGAGGGAGGCTGCTGCGTGAGCCAAGGGGAGGAAGAAGAGGGAGGCGTCAGCGTGGTGAGAGAGAGAGGAGCGCGCTGGGTCTAAGGGGAAGTGGGGACGTGGGACCGGGACAGTGACAGTGGGGTGGGCCCTGGGTGAGTGGAGAGTGGTGGGGGTGCCGTGTGTGTGTGTGTGTGGCTGGGTGTTTGTTGGGAGAGAGAGGGAGAGAGGATGAGAGAGAGAGAGGGAGTGGGGTGAGGTGGCTGTGAGGGATTGGGTGAGGGTTGAGGAGAGTTGAGGTGGCGATAGACCATTGGCTGGGGTGAGGTGGCCAGAGGGGTGGGTAGACTAGGTTGGGTATGTTTAGGAAGTATGGTTGGGCCGATTTAATTCTGGGGGTGGTCGTTCGGGTCGAATCGGCCCGTTCGACTGCCCCCACTAAAAATAATTTAAAATTTTATTTGTTTCAAACACGGCGTTGGCAAACCGATAGCAGGCAAACAAAATAATCCGGAGACCCGGGTTTGCGTTAGAATTAAGACGGGGCGTTTGGAAAACAAAACCAGACTTTTCCGCAAATAGTTTTATGCGAGCAAATGCAAGATGATGTCGATGCTCAAATGCAATGTGGCATGATGACATGAGCATGCGGTCATGATGATGCAATGCACAAAAACAACGCGATTTTCTAGTAGTGGTTTTGCGGGATGCCACACTCAAGCATCATCTTCCTCCTTAACCGGAGTATCTATTCCGATCTCAGCGTGGCGATGAGCATTGAGGAAGCCCCAAGTGGTTCCGTCTCCGGTGGTTACAGCGATGGCCGCACATGGACGTCAAAGTTCATCGGCGGCAAGCATGGACTCGACCGCGTTTCTGCGCATTTTCCTGGGGTGCTAGTTGTAAATGTTAAGGTCCTGGGTGTTATTTTCATTCTTTTTTGGTCCTCTTTGTAATTGTAATCGCGCCTCCATATTAATACAGTCTCCAGGTCCTTTGAGACCTCTCCCGTTCAAAAAAACCTTGGCTAGTCTGATAGGCTTTGTTGTACACACCAAAAAGCGAACATAAAAATCTACTATGCATAAGAAATAAATGCGTCACAGACGATATTAGAATGAAAAGAATTAAATAGAAAATTTATCTCAAAGGAAACAACCAACATTCTTACACTTTGCGTGATTTTTTCCTCGTAAAACTTGAGAAAAACATAAGGTGGCTCTTTGTTTATTGACATTGGCATAAAAAATAACCTTCATACTACATTGATACGTCGGAAACGTATCTATAATTTTTGATGATCAATGCTTGTTTAGTATCTACTTTGCTTTGCTTTGTCTATACTTTGATGTGTTTTTATATCTTTTCTGGAACTAACCTATTAACAAGTTTCCACAGTGCCAGTTGCCTGTTTTCTTATGTTTTTGGTTCTAGAAAGGCAGAAAATCAATATTATCGGAATTGGACGGGACAAAAGCAAAAGTCAATATTTTACCGTGAGGGACACGAATTCAGAAGACGAGACGGAGACGCAAACCAGGGCGTCCAAACCCCCCATAGGCGCTGGTTGGCCCTGCCCCGCGCCTGGGCAGGGTGTGGCCCCCCTGGTCGCCTCCCGGCCTCGCCTCTTCGCCTATAAGAAGCCCCCGATGCAGAAACCCTAAGTACCCGATCAAAACTCCACGAAACCTTCTATAGCCGATGCCACCATCATCCCTAGATCGGGGGGATCTGAAGTTCTTCCCGGCACCCTGCCAGAGGGGAGATCATCCCGGAGGCCTTCTCTCCGGTATGATGCGCGAGTAGTTCCACCTTGGACTATGGGTCCATATAGTATCTACATGGTTGTATCTCCTCCTTGTGCTTTCATGTATAGATCTTGTGAGCTCCGTTCATGATCAAGATCTAATCTATTTGTAATCATACATGTTGTGTTTGCGGGGATCCGATGGATATTGAGATTACTATGTCAGATTGATTAATGGTTCTTTATGATTCTATCATGTCTGTGTTATTTGTGATCTTGCATGCTCTCCGTTGTTAGTAGCTATTTTGGCCAAGTAGTTGCTAGTGATTGAAGGGAATATGCCCTGAGAGGCAATAATAAAGTGTTTATTATGTGTATTCCAAGTATATGATAGATGTTTATTTTGCATGCTATAATTGTATTAATACGGAAACGTTAATACATGTGTGTTTAATAAACAAACAGAAAGTTCCTAGTTATGCCTCTTTCATAACTAGCTCGTTGATTAACAAGATGATCACAGTTTCCTGATCATAGACATTGGATGATGTTAATAACGAGATCACAACATTAGTGTAATGACGTGATGAACATTCATCCGAAGTATAGCATTACGATCAAAGTCATTAAGTTTATATTGCTATAAACAACTTACGAAGTGATCCTAATCCTTAGACCATGAGATCATGTCAATCACTAACACCGGAAGAGTTTCCTGATGACATCAAATGTCACACCGTAACTGGGTGATTATAAAGATGGCTTCAGAACTACTAAAGTGTTATGTTGAGACTCATGGATCAAGAGTGGAATTTGTTCATCCCGATGACGGAAAGATATACTCTGGGCCCTCTCGGTGATATCACATTAGTTAGCTTGCAAGCAAGTGATTTGATCACTAGAATGTTATATCACGGGAACGAGAAAATAGTGCATGTCGGTAACGAGATCAAACTAGGTATGGAGATACCGATGATCTAATCTCGGACATGTAATATATCATGAAACAAAGGGATTAAGATACTAGCGTAAAAGGTTCTGACGATCACAGGAAATTAATCGTTGAATGTGTGGGAGTCAGTATGGATCTTCAGGTCCCGCTTCTGATTATTGATCAGAGAGGGGTCTCGATCATGTCCGCATTATTCGCGAACCGTAGGGTGACACACTTAAGGGACACTGACATCCAATTGGAGCAAAAGTTTCATGCCGGAAAGAATAACAAGCGCAGGAATTTATTTCACTGGATACCGAAACAGGTTTTCGAGTGAAATTGCAGAAAGTGTTTTTGCATGTGAAATGGAATTCTAGCAAGGGGTTATATGTGAATGTTTGTCATTAAAGTAATTGACAAAATTCTGAATAAATAAAAAGAGTTTTATTTAATGAGAGTTTTCATTAAATTTGGTGGAAATTTAATAGCAATTTTGAGTGGGATTTTGAGTGGAGGGAATTTAAAGGAATTTTGTGAGTGGAGTGTCCACCCACATGAATGAGGGGAGGGCAAGGGGCAGCCCCATGCGCCGGCCACCCCCTTGGGGTTCCCCCCTCTCCTATAAAAGGCACCCCTCTCCCTCTCTCTCACTCACACCTCCTCGTGAAGGATATCTCTTCCCCTCTAGAATTTATCCCCCATGGTCTCGGACTAGCGAGATACATGTTCCTGGTGGCTATTCGGCAAGAAAGGATTGTCCTTCCGCTGCATCGCTAGAGTGAGGAGGCGGAGGTTGCTCGGTGTCTTGTACGTGTGTGCGAGCACGGATGCGCTACTGCTTTGCGGCGCTAGGACTTCCTCTCGATCTTGAGATTGGCAAGAGATCGTCTACATCAACCATGGGTTCAACTCGTTAAGCTTTGTCGGTCTTCAAGGGTATGTTCTCTACGGATATACATCCGCCCATTGTTTGTATCTAGTAGATAGATCTTGGTACTTAGTTCCCATCGTAGGAAATTTTTTGTTTTCTATGCTGCGAATCCTTCAGTGGTATCAGAGCCGGATCTATACCTAGATGCTTTACACGGGTAGTACACATATGAGTATATGGGCGATGATGATCATGTTATTGCTTCTTAGTTGTAATTTTGGATATTGGTGGCATAGTGGGATGAAGCGGCCCGAACAAACTTTACATGTCCCCGCACATGAGACCAGTTCCACGCTTGACATGCAACTTGTTTGCATAAGTGGCTAGCAGGTGTCTATCTCTCCTCCTATAGTCAATATCTATTTTGCAACGAGTTGTCAACAATTTGGTTATCCTCGTTGTGGTTCATGTTCGTAGGTAAGAACGGTTCTATCTTCGAAAGCCCTAAGCCACGTAAAACTTGCAATGGATAAATTAGAGGCGTCTAGTTTAGATTGTTTCTAGGCTAGTGTTATGATATGGTGATGTTGTAAGTAGAAGTATGAGATGATAATCTTACAACACACATAGCGTGTAAGTTCCATAGACCTTGGCCTTACACATAAAGGTATGATAGTGATCATACCACGGTGCACATGATAGAGATCATATGCGGGAACCATATCATTTCACTAATAAACATGTGATGTTTGATAGCATCTTATATTGCTTGTTTGGTGTTTTATTAGCATAATAAGATGATCCCTCATTTAAATATCAAGATAAGAATGTGTTCTTCCTTTAGTATGCACCGATTATGTTATCGTCGCTCCAAGACATCACGTGATGATCGGGTGTTCTTGGATCCACGACCATATTTCGGGTGTAAGACAGTTACACACGTGAATACTAAGGTTCTAACTTGGTGAGCCTAGCATGTACAAACATGGCCTCGGAACACGGACCGAAAGGTTAAGCATGAGTCATATAGTAGATATGATGCCCATTTGATGCTCGCCTTTGAAGCTACACCGACTCACGTGATGATCGGACTTGGTGTAGTGGATTTGGTTCATGTAATCACCAAAAAGGCACGAGGGATGTCGTTTTTGAGTGGGAGTTCATTCGTAATATGGATTAGTTGAACTCAATCTATCATAAACTTAGTCTAAACTTTACAAATTCTGTTGTAGATGGCACCACGTGCTTTTAATTTCAATGTGTTCATGGAGAATGAGAAACTTGCAACGAACGGTAGCAAATTTACCGAATGGGCCATGAATTTGAGGATTCTCCTCTCTGCTGCACAAAAGAAATATGTGCTAGAAGAGACGCTAGGCCCCCCACCTTTTGATGATGCCCCTGACGAGGAGAAGAATGTCTATCAGACTCGTCAGGAGGACCACAACTTAGTTCATTGCGGCATATTGTATGGTCTAGAGCCAGAACTTTGAAAGCGTTTCGAAAACAGCAATGCATTTGATACAATGGGTGAGTTGAAAATGATTTTCGACACACATGCTGCTGTAGAGAGCTACAATGCTTCAGAAAAGTTCTTTAGCTGCATGATGGAAGAGCACAACTCCGTAAGTGAGCATGTACTCAATATGTCGGGTTACGCCGATAAGCTTGTGTCCTTGGGAATATCGATTCCCATTGACTTAGGCATCCATCGTGTTCTGCAGTACCTGCCACCTAGCTATAAGAGCTTCGTGATGAACTATAATATGCAAGGCATGAAGAAGTCTCTCCCCGAGCTTGTGTCAATGCTTAAAACCGCAGAAGTGGAGATCAAAAAGGAACATCAAGTGTTGATGATCAATAAGAACACTGGTTTCAAGAAAGACAAGAAGGAAAAACAGAAAGGAAGTAAGGGCGGCAAACAAGTTGCCGTGCCTGAAAAGAAACCCCGAGTTGGCCCTAAGTCTGATACCGAGTGCTACTATTGTAAGGGGACTAGCCACTGGAAGCGCAACTGCCCCAAGTATTTGGCAGACAAGAAAGCCATCAAGGCAAACGAAGGTATATATGATATACATGTTATTGATGTGTACTTGATTAGTGCTCGCAGTAGCACCTGGGTATTTGATACCGGTTCAATTGCTAATATTTGTAACTCGAATCAGGGGCTATAGAACAAGCGACCGCTAGCAAGGGGTGAGGTCAAGATGCGTGTCGGCAATGGATCAAGCATTGATGTGATCGCTGTCGGAACGCTACCTCTCCACTTGCCGTCGGGATTAGTAATAAACTTGAATAATTGTTATCTGGTGCCAGCACTGAGCATGAACATTGTATCTGGATCGTGTTTGATGCGAAGTGGTTATTCATTTAAATCCGAGAATAATGGTTGTTCTATTTATATGAATGAAATCTTTTATGGTCATGCACCGATGATGAATGGTTTATTTCTATTGGATCTTGATAATAATGTTACACATATTCATAATGTTGATGCTAAAAGGACTAAACTTAATGATGATATATCCGCATATATGTGGCACTGCCATCTAGGTCATATTGGCATTAAACGCATGAAGAAGCTCCATTCGGATGGACTTTTGGAATCACTTGATTTTGAATCATTGGATACATGCGAGCCATGCCTTTTGGGCAATATGACTAGAACGCCGTTTTCCGGTTCAATGGAACGGGCGACAGATTTATTGGAAATCATACATTCTGATGTATGTGGTCCAATGAGTGTGTCGGCGCGAGGTGGATATCGTTATTTTGTTACTTTCATGGATGATTTGAGTAGATACGGTTACATCTACTTGATGAAACACAAGTCTGAAATCTTTGAAAAGTTTAAGGAATTTCAGAGTGAAGTGGAAAATCATCGTAATAGAAAGATCAAATTTCTACGGTCCGACCGCGGAGGTGAGTACCTAAGTTACGAGTTTAGAACTCACATGAAAGAGTGTGGAATTGTTTCACAACTCACGCCTGTAAGAACACCACAGCAAAATGGTGTGTCGAAATGTCGTAATCGTACTTTATTGGATATGGTTCGATCTATGATGTCTCAGACGGACTTGCCGTTGTCATTTTGGGGTTATGCACTAGAAACTGTTGCATTCACTTTAAATCGGGCACCATATAAATCCGTTGAAAAGACACCGTATGAATTATGGTTTGGAAACAAACCTAAGCTGTCATTTCTTAAAGTTTGGGGATGCGATGTTTATGTGAAGAAACTTCAACCAGATAAACTCGAACCCAAAACGGAAAAATGCGTCTTCATAGGATACCCTAAGGAAACTATTGGGTATTCCTTCTATCACAGATCCGAGGGCAAGGTTTTTGTTGCCAAGAATGGATCCTTTCTAGAGAAAGAGTTTCTCATGAAAGGTGTGAGTAGTCGGAAGGTAGAACTCGAAGAGGTTATTGAACCTTCTCTTCAAAGTATGGCAAGTAGCACAGCGCCGGAAGTCGTTCTGGAGTTGGCTTCACCAATTGAAGAGGGAACTAGTGATAATAATCATGAAACTCCAAAAGAGAGTACTACCGAATCTTGCAGGTCTAGCAGGACGCGTGCAGCTCCCGAGCTGTACGGAAATCATGTCATGAATTTCATGGTTGATGAAAATGATGACCCTGCGACGTATGAAGAAGCGATGATGAGCCCAGATTCCAACAAATGGTTAGAAGCCATGAAATCCGAGATGGAATCCATGTATGAAAATCAAGTTTGGAACTTGGTGGACTTACCTCACGACCGAAAGGCCGTGGAGAATAATTGGATTTTTAAAAGGAAAACTGATGCTGATAGTAATGTGACCATCTATAAAGCTCGACTTGTCGCAAAGGGGTTTCGACAAATTCAAGGAGTTGACTATGATGAGACATTCTCTTTCGTAGCGATGCTAAAATCAGTTAGGATTATGTTAGCAATTGCTGCATATATCGATTATGAGATATTGCAGATGGATGTCAAAACCGTGTTCCTCAATAGTAATATTGAAGAAGAATTGTATATGATACAACCAAAGGGTTTTGTAGATCCTAAGGATGCTAACACGGTGTGCAAGCTTCAGCGATCCATCTATGGATTGAAGCAAGCATCACAAAGTTGGAATCTCCTCTTTGATGAGGTGATCAAAGAGTTTGGATTTGTCCAAACTTATGGAGAAGCTTGTATTTACAAGAAAGTGAGTGGGAGCAATGTGGCATTTCTGATACTATATGTGGATGACATATTATTGATCGGAAATGATATAGATCTTTTAAACAGTGTTAACAGTTATCTAAACATCAAATTTTCAATGAAGGACCTAGGTGAAGCGTCATACATATTAGGCATAAAGATCTATAGAGATAGATCTAGGCGCCTAATAGGGCTATCTCAAAGTACATACGTTGATAAGATTTTAAAGAAGTTTAAAATGGACGAAAGTAAGAAGGGGTTCTTACCTATGTCACAAGGCACGCCATTGAGTAAGAATCAAAGTCCGGCTACGGCGGAAGAAAGAGAGATAATGGACAAAGTCCCCTATGCTTCAGCCATAGGCTCTATAATGTATGTCATGCTATGTACAAGACCGGATGTGGTACATGCTATTAGTTTGACTAGTAGGTACCAATTGGATCCAGGTTCGAAACACTGGAAAGCGGTCAAGAATATCCTTAAGTACTTGCGAAGAACTAAGGATATGTTTCTTGTATACGGAGGTGAAGAAGAGCTCGTCGCAAAGTGTTATGTCGATGCTAGCTTTGACACCGATCCGGATAACTCTAAGTCTCAATCCGGATACGTATTTCTCATGAATAGCGGAGCGGTTAGTTGGAGGAGCTCCAAACAACCTGTGGTGGCGGGATCAACAACGGAGGACGGATATGTTGCTGCTTCGGAAGCGGCTCAGGAAGCTGTTTGGATGAAGGAGTTCATATCCGAACTAGGTGTGGTTGCAAACGTGTTGGACCCAATGGTGATCTATTGTGACAACAATGGTGCCATTGCCAATGCCAAAGAACCAAGGTCTCACAAGCATTCCAAGCATATTAAGCGCCGGTTTCACTCCATCCGCGAACATGTCAAGGATGGAGATATAATTTTTTTTAAAGTACATACTTATCTCAATGTAGCAGATCCGTTGACTAAAACTCTCCCTAGAGAAAAACATGATCTACACCAGAATTCCATGGGTGTTAGATACATCACTATGTAACTAGATTATTGCCTCTAGTGCAAGTGGGAGACTGAAGAGAATATGCCCTGAGAGGCAATAATAATGTGTTTATTATGTGTATTCCAAGTAAATGATAGATGTTTATTTTGCATGCTATAATTGTATTAATATGGAAACTTTAATACATGTGTGTTTAATAAACAAACATAAAGTTCCTAGTTATGCCTCTCTCATAAACTAGCTCGTTGATTAACAAGATGATCACAGTTTCCTGATCATAGACATTGGATGTTGTTAATAACGAGATCACAACATTAGTGTAATGATGTGATGAACATTCATCCAAAGTATAGCATTAGGATCAAATTCATTGAGTTTATATTGCTATAAACAACTTACGAAGTGATCCTAATCCTTAGACCATGAGATCATGTCAATCACTAACACGGAAGAGTTTCTTGATGACATCAAACGTCACACCGTAACTTGGTGATTATAAAGATGGCTTCAAAACTACTAAAGTGTTATGTTGAGGCTCATGGATCAAGATTTGAATTTGTTCATCCCAATGACGGATAGATATACTCTGGGACCTCTCGGTGATATCACATTGGTTAGCTTGCAAGCAAGTGATTTGATCACTAGAATGTTATATCACGGGAACGAGAAAAGAGTGCATGTCGGTAACGAGATCAAACTAGGTATGGAGATACCTATGATCGAATCTCGGACATGTAATATATCGTGAAACAAAGGGATTAAGATACTAGCATAAAAGGTTCCTACGATCACAGGAAAGTCATCGTTGAATGTGTGGGAGTCAGTATGGATCTCTAGGTCCCGCTTCTGATTATTGATTAGAGAAGGGTCTCGATTATTTCCGCATTATTCGCGAACCATAGGGTGACATACTTAAGGTACACTGACATCCAATAGGATCAAAAGTTTCATGCCGGAAAGAATAATAAGCGCAGGAATTTATTTCACTAGATACTGAAACAGGTTTTCGGGTGAAATTGTAGAAAGTATTTTTGCATGTGAAATGGAATTCTAGCAAGGGGTTATATGTGAATGTTTTTAATTAAAGTAATTGACAAAATTCTGAATAAATAAAAAGAGTTTTATTTAATGAGAGTTTGCATTAAATTTGGTGGAAATTTAATAGCAATTTTGAGTGGGATTTTGAGTGGAGGGAATTTAAAGGAATTTTGTGAGTGGAGTGTCCACCCACATGAATGAGGTGAGGGCAAGGGGGCAGCACCATGCGCCGGCCACCCCCTTGGGGCCCCCCCTCTCCTATAAAAGGCACCCCTCTCCCTCTCTCTCACTCACACCTCCTCGTGAACGATCTCTCTCCCCCTCTAGAATTTATCCTCCATGGTCTCAGACTAGCGAGATACATGTTCGCGGTGGATATTCGGCAAGAAAGGGTTGTGCTTCCGCTGCTTCGCTGGAGCGAGGAGGCGGAGGTTTCTCGGTGTCTTGTACGTGTGTGCGAGCATGTATGCGCTGCTACTTTGCGGCGCTAGGACTTCCTCTCGATCTTGAGATCGGCAAGAGATCGTCTACATCAACCACGAGTTCAACTCGTTAAGCTTTGTCGGTCTTCAAGGGTATGTTCTCTACGGATATACACCCGCCCGTTGTTTGTATCTAGTAGATAGATCTTGGTACTTAGTTCCCATCGTAAGAATTTTTTTGTTTTCTATGCTGCGAACCCTTCAGTGACTCCAAGAGGGGGTATTTATGCTCGATAGTGGGTTCATGCCTCTAGTTTCCAAGGGAAGTGACAGAAATCTCTTCGGTTGTAGAGGTATTGTTGCTACTAGGGAGAAAACAATGGTCTCTTGTTCATGGAACACGTGGATTGTTTACCTTACACACTTTGCTTAAAGCAGTTGTCTGTTGCTTGCAACTTAATACTGGAGGGGGTTCGGATGATAACCTGAAGGTGGACTTCTAGTCATAGATGCAGTTGGATGACGGTCTATGTATCTTGTTGTATTGCCCAATCGAATCTCATAGGATCTTTTTGTCTAGTATTGCATTGTTATGCCTTGCTTAGTTCCTATCAATTGCCCTGCTGTAATTTGTTTACCTTTCATGCCTTGTTGTTTATCTAAGGAGAGCAGCTCTAGTAAACTATGGACCCCGGTCCAATCTTTACCATTGATACATCTTCCACCGTTACCTGTTTACTTGCTGCAAACCATTACCTTCCACACCATATGTTTAATCCTTTGTTACAGCAAACCTGTGAGCTTGACAACCTCACTGATTCGTTGGGGCAAAGTCTTGAGTTTGTGTTGTGCAGGTCTCCGCGTTGCTTGCAACACCTGTGTGACGTTTCCTTCCTCCTACTGGTTCGATAACCTCAGTTTCTTACTAAGGGAAAACTTGTTGTTGTGCTGCTTCACACCTTGCTCTTGGGGTTCCCAACGAAGCGCTCCTACATCAACTCAGCTGCATCAAACATCCCCTTGTTTGACACACACTTTACTGAAGGATATATGCCTTAGAGATAAATAATAAATAAGTTTATTATCATATATGGAATTAGTTCATAATAGTTTTATACTGTGCTATAAATGTATCAAGTGGAAACATTGATATAGGTGTGGTATGTAAACAAACCAAGTCCCTAGTAGCCTCTATACAAATAGTTTTTTTTTAGGGATACAAATAGTTTATTGGGCAACCGATGATCAATATTTTCTGATCATGGAACATTTATGCCAGTTGACAATAAAGTCATATCATTAGAGAATGATATGATGTACATTACCCATATAAGTACTGCGTCGTGATCAAGTCATATGGTTTATCATTGCAATAGTTAGTAACTAAGTGATCTTATCCTTAGACCGCGAGATCATATTTAATCACTGTCTCCCGCGGCTAGTTTGACTGTATCAACCGTCACACCGCAGCAGGGTGATCATAAAGGTGCATGTTCGGTATTTCAGAGAAACGGGTTGAGGCGTTTGCATCAAGATCGAGATTTGTTCACCCACATGACGGGAAGATACACTGGACCCACTCGGTGAGATTATATCCAATAATTTGCAACTAATGACTAGGTCATGGGGAAACGATAACAAGTAAAATAGATTTGTCAGTAACGATATTAGTATGTTGATACTAATGATCAAATCTTGGACAAGTCATGTATCAAAGAAACAAAAGAAATTGGACACATATTTTACGGTTCAAACGATAAAGCATCGTGGAATGCACGAGGGTCATTATGGGTATCCCGTTCATGCTATTGATAATTGATATGAGAGAGATCTCGATCATGTCATTGACATTCACGAACCATAGAGTAACACATTTAAGGGTCTTACGATATTCTGAGATCATTATGAAAGTGTTTGGATCATTGTTGAAAGAGAAGATAATGTCGGAATCATTCCGAAGGAGTACTAGAATAGTTCCACGGGAATCCAAAAATGTTTGAAGTGAACGGAAAGGTGTTTCAGATCAAAAGGGGTTTTATAATATGTATTTATATATTAATTATGAGAATTAATATTAAATAAATATTTAAAAATGAATTTTGGGGCAATATTACACTAATGGGCCAAATCCCCATTGGGGGAAGGACCCAAGAGGGAAGGCCACGCGAAAGGGGGCCGCCGCTGTGCCCTAGTCCACCGCGCCGTGGCCACCCATCGGCTTGGCCATGGGCCGCCACGCGGGCTGGTGGGGCCCACCCTGGGTCAGCCGCCACCCTGAGCTGCGTGCGCGTGGGGTAGGTGGGGTCCACCCGACCGGCCGATGCGCCGCCACACGCGTCTTCCCTCCTCCTCCTCTCCTTTAGTGCCACCCCAGGACTTTGGGAAGAAGGTTTCCTTCCCTTTCCCCTATATAATATGGTCTATATTGGTGGAATAAATACACAATAAATAAAAGGGAAAATTTCTAAGGCATTTTCCTTAGGGAAATTTCCCCTCTCTCTCTCTGTTGAATCTCGTGAGTGCGATTCCAAGAAGAACTTAGCACATGGGAGACGACACCACCCACCATCGCGCTCTAGTTCTAGAATGTCTACTTCCGCACCCCGGCTGGATTAGGGAGAACGGAGGGCACTGCCACTTGTGGCGCCCGAGCCGTCGTACAAGGACCAAGAGGTGACGTGCAAGGAGCAATACGACCTTGAGGTCGGTTGCGAGTATGAATACATCACCAACATTCCCACATAAACATAACTCTTTCGGTCTACAAGAGTATGTTACCGAAACACTATTTCCGTTACTGCATTAACTCATAGATAGATCTTGGCCTTGGTGTTGAGTTAGCTAAGATTTTTTTTTTGTTTTTTGTTGCGAACTCCTTCGTTTACTACAATGATGAGAATTATGAAGGGGACGCAGCATAGAAAACAAAAATTTTCCTACGATGTGAACTATATACCAAGATCTATTTATACTAGATACAAACAACGGGCGGATGTATATCCGTAGAGAACATACCCTTGAAGACCGACAAAGCTTAACGAGTCCAAACTCGTGGTTGATGTAGACGATCTCTTGCCGATCTCAAGATCGAGAGGAAGTCCTAGCGCCGCAAATCAGCAGCGCATCCGTGTCACACACGCTCGAGGCACCGAGCAACCTCCGCCTCCTCGCCCAGTGATGCAGCGGAAGCACAACTCTTTCTTGCCGAAAAGCCACCGGAACATGTATCTCGCTAGTCCGAGACCATGGGGATAAATTCTAGAGGGAGAGAGATCCTTCACGAGGAGGTGTGAGTGAGAAGTGAGAGGAGGGCTCCTTTTATAGGAGGAGGGAACCCAAGGGGTGGCTGGCGCATGGGGCTGCCCCTTGCCCTCCCTCATCATGTGGGTGGACACTCCACTCACAAAATGACCCTTCAAAAGTCCACTCAAAATCCCACTAAAAATCCCATTAAATTTCCACCAAATTTAATGCAAACTCTCATTAAATAAAACTCTTTTATTTTATTCAGAATTTTGTCAATTACTTTAATGACAAACATTCACAATAACCCTTGCTAGAATTCTATTTCACATGCATAACCACTTTATGCAATTTCACCAAAACCTGTTTGGTATCTAGTGAAATAAATTCCTGCGCTTGTTTATTCTTTCAGGCATGAAACTTTTGCTCCAATTGGATGTCGGTGTCTCTTAAGTGTGTCACCCTACGGTTCGTGAATAATGCGGACATGATCGAGACCCTCTCGGATCAATAATCGAGCGGGATCCGGAGACCCATACCGACTCCCACATATTCAACGATGACTTTCTTGTGATCGTCGGAACCTTTTACGCTAGTATCTTAATCCTTTGTCTCACGATATATTACATGTCCGAGATTCGATCATCGGTATCTCCATACCTAGTTTGATCTCGCATCGACATGCACTCTTTTCTCGTTCCGTGATATAACATTCTAGTGATCAAATCACTTGCTTGCAAGCTAATCAATGTGATATCACCGAGAGGGCCCAGAGTATATCTATCCGTCATCGGGATGAACAAATTCCACTCTTGATCCATGAGCCTCAACATAACACTTTATTAGTTCCGAACCCATCTTTATAATCACCCCGTTACGGTGACGCTTGATGTTATCAAGAAACTCTTCCGTGTTAGTGATTGACATGATCTCATGGTCTAAGGATTAGGATCACTGTAAGTTGTTATAGCAATATAAACTCAATGACTTTGATCGTAATGCTATACTTGGATGAATGTTCATCACATCATTACACTAATGTTGTGATCCCGTTATTAACAACATCCAATGTCCATGATCAGGAAACCTTGATCATCTTGTTAATCAACGAGCTAGTTTATGAGAGAGGCTTAACTAGGAACTTTCTGTTTGTTTATTAAACACACATGTATTAACGTTTCCGTATTAATACAATTATAGCATGCAAAATAAACATCTATCATATACTTGGAATACACATAATAAACAATTTATTATTGCCTCTCAGGGCATATTCCCTTCAGTCTCCCACTTGCACTAGAGACAATAATCTAGTTACATAGTGATATATCTAACACCCATTGAGTTCTGGTGTTGATCATGTTTTGCTCTAGGGAGAGTTTTAGTCAACGGATCTGCTACATTGAGATCCTTATGTACTTTACAAATCTTTATATCTCCATCCTTGACATGCTCATGGATGGAGTGAAACCGCGCTTAATATGCTTGGAATGCTTGTGAGACCTTGGCTCTTTGGCATTGGCAATGGCACCATTGTTGTCACAATAGATCACCATTGGGTCCAACGCTTGCCACAACTCCTAGTTCGGATATGAACTCCTTCATCCAAATCGCTTCGAGCCGCTCAAGCAAAGCAACATATTCGCCTCCGTTGTTGATCCCGCTACCACAGGTTGTTTGGAGCTCCTCCAACTAACTCCGCCATTCATGAGAAATACGATCCGGATTGAGACTTAGAGTCATCCGGATCGGTGTCAAAGCTAGCGTCGACATAACACTTAGCGACGAGCTCTTCTTCACCTCAGATACAAGAAACATATCCTTAGTTCTTCTCAAGTACTTAAGGATATTCTTGACCGCTATCCAAAGGTTCAACTCGGATCCGATTGGTACCTACTAGTCAAACTAATAGCGTGTGCCACATCCGGTCTTGTACATAGCATGGCGTACATTATAGAGCCTATGGTGAAGCATAGGGACTTTGTCCATTATCTCTCTTTCTTCCGCCAAGCCGGACTTTGAGTCTTACTCAATGTCTTGCCTTGCAACATAGGTAAGAACCCCTTCTTACTTCATCCATTTTAAACTTCTTTAAAATCTTATCAAGGTATGTACTTTATGATAGCCCTATTAGGCGCCTAGATCTATCTCTATAGATCTTTATGCCTAATATGTAAGATGCTTCACCTAGGTCCTTCATTGAAAATTTGTCGTTTAGATAACTTTTAACACTGTTTAAAGTTCTATATCATTTCCGATCAATAATATGTCATCCACATATAGTATCGTAAATGCCACATTGCTCCCACTCACTTTCTTGTAAATACAAGCTTCTCCATAAGTTTGGACAAATCCAAACTCTTTGATCACCTCATCAAAGCGAGATTCCAACCGTGATGCTTGCTTCAATCCATAGATGGATCGCTGAAGCTTGCACACCTTGTTAGCATCCTTAGGATCGACAAAACCCTTTGGTTGTATCATATACAACTCTTCTTCAATATTACCATTGAGAAACGGTTTTGACATCCATCCGCCATATTTCATAATCGAAATATGCAGCAATTGCTAACATAATCCTAATCGACTTTAGCATCGCTACGGAGAGAAAGTCTCATCGTAGTCAACTCCTTGAATTTGTCGAAACCCCTTTGCATAAGTCGAGCTTTATAGATGGTCACATTACCATCAACATCGCTTTCCTTTTGAAAATCCATTTGTTCTCCACGGCCTTTCGTGAGGTAATTCCACCAAGTTCCAAACTTGATTTTCATACATGGATTCCATCTCGATTTCATGGCTTCTAACCATTTGTTGAATCCGGCTCATCATCGCTTCTTCATATGTCGCAGGGTCATTATTTTCATCAACCATGAAATTCATGACAGGATATCCGTACTGCTCGGGAGCTACACGCGTCCTGCTAGACCTGCGAGGTTCGGTAGTATTCTCTTTCAGAGTTTCATGATCATTATCATTAGTTCCTTCTTCAACAGTGGAGCCAACTCGAACGACTTCCGCGCCTGCGCTACGGCCATACTTTGAAGAGAAGTTTCATAACCTCTTCGAGTTCTACCTTCCGACTACTCACACCTTTCATGAGAAACTCTTTCTCTAGAAAGGATCCATTCTGGCAACAAAAACCTTGCCCTCGGATTCGTGATAGAAGGAATACCCAATAGTTTCTTTAGGGTATCCTATGAAGACGCATTTTCCGCTTTGGGTTCGAGTTTATCCGGTTGAAGTTTCTTCACATAAACATCGCAACCCCAAACTTTAAGAATGACAGCTTAGGTTTGTTTCCAAACCACAATTCATACGGTGTCGTTTCAACGGATTTAGATGGTGCCCGATATAAAGTGACTGCAGCAGCTTTCTAGTGCATAACCCCAAAATGACAACGGCAAGTCCGTCCGAGACATCATAGATCGAACCATATCTAATAAAATACGATTACGACGTTCCGACACACCATTTATTGTGGTGTTCCCAGTGTGAGTTGTGAAACAATTCCACACTCTTTCATGTGAGTGCTAAACTCGTAACTTAGATACTCACCTCCACGCATCGTAGAAATTTGATCTTTCTATTACGATGATTTTCCACTTCATTCGAAATTCCTTGAACTTTTCAAAGGTTTCAGACTTGTGTTTCATCAAGTAGATATAACCGTATCTACTCAAATCATCCGTGAAAGTAACAAAATAACGATATCCACGTCGGCCGACACACACTCATTGGACCACATACATCGAATGTATGATTTCCATAAAATGCCGCCTGCTCCATTGAACCGAAACGGCGTTCTAGTCATCTTGCCCATAAGGCATGGCTCACATGTATCAAATGATTCATAATCAAGTGATTCTAAAAGTCCATCCGAATGGAGCTTCTTCATGCTTAATGCCAATATGACCTAGACGGCAATTACATATATGCGGATATATCATCACTAAGTTTAATCCTTTTAGCATCAATATTATGAATATGTGTAACATTATCATCGAGATCCAACAGAAATAAACCATTCAACATTGGTGCATGACCATAAAAGATTTCATTCATATAAATGGAACAACCATTGTTCTCAGATTTGAATGAAAAACCACTTTGCATCAAACATGATCCAGATACAATGTTCATGCTCAGTGCAGGCACCAAATAACAGTTATTTAAGTTTATAACTAATCCCGACGGTAAGTGGAGAGGTAGCGTTCCGACGGTGATCACATCAACGTTTGATCCATTGCCGACACGCATCTTGACCTCACCCCTTGCTAGCGATGTCGCTGTTCCGATTCGAGTTACAAATATTAGCAACTGAACCGGTATCAAATACCTAGGTGCTACTGCGAGCACTAGTCAAGTACACATCAATAACATGTATATCATATATACCTTTGTTTGCCTTGCCGGCCTTCTTGTCTGCCAGATACTTGGGGCAGTTGCGCTTCCAGTGGCCAGTCCCCTTACAATAGTAGCACTCGGTATCAGACTTAGGTCCAACTCGGGGTTTTTTTTCAGCGCCGCAACAGCTTGCCGCCCCTTACTTCCTTCCGCTTTCCCTTCTTGTCTTTCTTGAAACCAGTGTTCCTATTGATCATCAACACTTGATGTTCCTTTTGATCTCCACTTCGCAGCTTTTAAGCATTGATGAAGCTCGGGAGAGACTTCTTCATGCCTTGCATATTATAGTTCATCACGAAGCTCTTATAGCTAGGTGGCGTAGACCGAACACGATGGATGCCTAAGTCAATGGGAATCGTTATTCCCAAGGACACAAGCTTATCGGCGAACCCGACATCTTGAGTACATGCTCACTAACGAGCTGTTCTCTTCCATCATGCAGCTAAAGAACTTTTCTCAAGCATTGTAGCTCTCTGCAAAGCATGTGTGTCGAAAATCATTTTCAACTCACCCATTGTATCAAAAGCATTGCCGTTTTAAACGCTTTGAAGTTCGGCTCTAGCCCATACAATATGCCGCAATGAACTAAGTTGTGGTCCTCCGACGAGTCGATAGACATTCTTCTCCTCGTCGGGGCATCGTCAAAGGGTGGGGCCTAACGGCGCTTCTAGCACATATTGCTTTTGTGCAAAGAGAGGAGAATCCTCAAATTCATGGCCCATTCAAGAAAGTTGCTACCGTTCGTTGCTAGTTTCTCTTTCTCCATGAACGCATTGAAATTAAAAGCAGGTGGTGCCATCTACAACAGAATTTGTAAAGTTTAGACTAAGTATATGATAGATTGAGTTCAACTAATCTATATTACGAATGAACTCCCACTCAAAAGCGACATCCCTCGTGTCCTTTTGGTGATTACATGAACCAAATCCACTACACCAAGTCCGATCATCACGTGAGTCGGTATAGCTTCAAAGGCGAGCATCAAATGGGCATCATATCAACTATATGACTCATGCTTAACCTTCGGCCTACGTGTTCGAGGCCATGTCCGTACATGCTAGGCTCGCCAAGTTAGAACCTTAGTATTTTTTAGTGTGTAACTGTCTTACACCAAGTATGGTCGAGGATCCAAGTACACCCGATCATCACGTGATGTCTTGGAGCGACGAAACATAATCGGTGCATACTAAAGGGAGAACACATTCTTATCTTGATATTTAAAATGAGGGATCATCTTATTATGCTTAACAAAGCGCTAAACAAGCAATATAAGATGCAATCAAACATCATATGTTTAATAGTGAAATTATATGGTTCCCGCAGATGATCTCTATCATGTGCATCGTGGTATGATCACTATCATACCTTTATGTGTAAATCCACAATCTATGGGTTTTACACGCTATGTGTGTTGTAAGAGTATCATCTCATACTTCTACTTACAACACTACCATATCATAACACTAGCCCAAAGAACAATCTAAACTAGACGCTTCTAATTTATCCATTGCAAGTTTTACGTGGTGAGGGCTTTCGAGATAGAACCGTTTACCTTTAACATGAACCACAACGAGGATAATCAAATTGTTGACAACTCGCTTGCAAAATAGATATTGACTATAGTAGGAGAGACAGACACCCGCTAGCCACTTATGCAAACTAGTTGCATGTCAAGCGTGGAACAGGTCTCATGTGCGAGGACATGTAAAGTTTGTCCGGGCCGCTTCATCCCACTATGCCACCAATATCCAAAATCACAAGAAAGGAGAAACAACATGATCATCATCGCCCACATACTCATATGTGTACTACCCGTGTAAAGTATCTACGCATAGATCCGGCTCTGATACCACTGAAGGGGACGCAGCATAGAAAACAAAAATTTTCCTACGATGTGAACTATATACCAAGATCTATTTATACTAGATACAAACAACGGGCGGATGTATATCCGTAGAGAACATACCCTTGAAGACCGACAAAGCTTAACGAGTCCAAACTCGTGGTTGATGTAGACGATCTCTTGCCGATCTCAAGATCGAGAGGAAGTCCTAGCGCCAAGAATCAGAGCGCATCCGTGCTCGCACACACGCTCGAGGCACCGAGCAACCTCCGCCTCCTCGCTCCAGCGATGCAGTGAAGCACAACTCTTTCTTGCCGAAAAGCCACCGGGAACATGTATCTCGCTAGTCCGAGACCATGGGGATAAATTCTAGAGGGGAGAGAGATCCTTCACGAGGAGGTGTGAGTGAGAAGTGAGAGGAGGGGCCTTTATAGGAGGAGGGAACCCCAAGGGGTGGCAGCGCATGGGGCTGCCCCTTGCCTCCCTCATCATGTGGGTGGACACTCCACTCACAAAATGACCCTTCAAAAGTCCACTCAAAATCCCACTCAAAAATCCCATTAAATTTCCACCAAATTTAATGCAAACTCTCATTAAATAAAACTCTTTTATTTTATTCAGAATTTTGTCAATTACTTTAATGACAAACATTCACAATAACCCCTTGCTAGAATTCTATTTCACATGCATAACCACTTTATGCAATTTCACCAAAACCTGTTTCGGTATCTAGTGAAATAAATTCCCGCTTGTTTATTCTTTCGGCATGAAACTTTTGCTCCAATTGGATGTCGGTGTCTCTTAAGTGTGTCACCCTACGGTTCGTGAATAATGCGGACATGATCGAGACCCTCTCGGATCAATAATCGAGCGGATCCGAGACCCATATCGACTCCACATATTCAACGATGACTTTCTTGTGATCGTCGGAACCTTTTACGCTAGTATCTTAATCCCTTTGTCTCACGATATATTACATGTCCGAGATTCGATCATCGGTATCTCCATACCTAGTTTTATCTCGCTATCGACATGCACTCTTTTCTCGTTCCCGTGATATAACATTCTAGTGATCAAATCACTTGCTTGCAAGCTAATCAATGTGATATCACCGAGGGCCTGAGTATATCTATCCGTCATCGGGATGAACAAATTCCACTCTTGATCATGAGCCTCAACATAACACTTTATTAGTTCGAACCCATCTTTATAATCACCACATTACGGTGTGACGTTTGATGTTATCAAGAAACTCTTCGGTGTTAGTGATTGACATGATCTCATGGTCTAAGGATTAGGATCACTTCGTAAGTTGTTATAGCAATATAAACTCAATGACTTTGATCGTAATGCTATACTTCGGATGAATGTTCATCACATCATTACACTAATGTTGTGATCCCGTTATTAACAACATCCAATGTCCATGATCAGGAAACCTTGATCATCTTGTTAATCAACGAGCTAGTTTATGAGAGAGGCTTAACTAGGAACTTTCTGTTTGTTTATTAAACACACATGTATTAACGTTTCCGTATTAATACAATTATAGCATGCAAAATAAACATCTATCATATACTTGGAATACACATAATAAACAATTTATTATTGCCTCTCAGGGCATATTCCCTTCAAATTAAATAGCAAATGTACCTCGAAGTGACCAACCGGCCATTTTATTCTTTGTGCGATCCCTTTCTCAAAAACTTGAGACAAACATGAGGTAATGCTTAGTTTATTGACACTAGGTGGCATCAGAAATACACTTTTGCATAGAACACCCCCCGTGCTCCCATTGTCAAGCAAAAATATCGTTGCCCCTCGATTACAAACAATCAAGCATGCACCATTTTATCGTAACCATGGAAGCAGTTTTTTCTCCTTTACCACCCACCAACTCATTACCGATCGGTGGCAAATCCAGGATGAAAATGGAGGGTAGAATCAATGAACTAAAAAATAGCTCACAAGATATGTTTAATTGGTTGTTTTGAACCCACTAAGAAACATGACCTAGTCTACAATGAAATTTCAAAACTTGTAAGCTGCATAATTGTCTATGCACGTAAGTCATAAGGCCTAGTGTCCTAGGTTGTTTACTGAATCACTTTAGCTTCATTCTAATAGTCATTTGCTTCCTTTACTAACAAAACTTCGAAATTTTACCATCGAACATCGTTGAGACATACAAATTTGATGGTTTCTTGCTGAAAATGGACAGTAGGCTCGAGCCTATCGAAGCATACATGGTAAATTTGCCCCTGTTACCGATGTATTTGACATTTGCAAATCCCCCAAATATGGGTGAAAGACGACAATAAAAACTTCTGGAAAGTACAAATAAAAATAGGTGAATGTTGAGGGTCTGCAGAATCGGTTCATTCTCTCGGCTTGCTGTTGAGAGGATTGGCGAGGCCTTTAGATTTAGATGGTGGGAATCAATTTGAGGTCAGGGTGCATGGCACCGATCATGGCCACCCCAATTATCAATCTTGTCGTTGTAGCGACAAATGCCACCAGTATGTAGAGGCCAGGGGTTTCAACCTCCTTTTTGAATAAAATCTCCAGCTTATGGTTAATACACATGGCTTATTGAGGGAGTACCACACCTTTACGCATGTATTATGCATGTATATGCGGTAGCCCACCAACAAATCATGTCACATTTGTTTGCCCAGATATGCCCACTTAACCATGTACACTATTATTTTCATCATGTGTTCCTTTTCACCTTCTTTAGACTAATATATACGCCAGAGCAACTGTAGTGGACCCTCTAAAAATGCACATTCCCTAAAAATACTAGTAGTTTAAAGAAGGAGGAACTCAGGAGTTATTGGGGATTGACAAGATGTATTCGAAAAGGTGACTAGTTAAACAAAAAGATAAAGTAAATGATAACCCACTGATAAGTGGGTCCGCAGATTGATCCGGGATCTAAAGGACATATATATGAACATGTGAAATAACAACCATAGGACAAAGGAAAAAATTCAGATCGAGTAGTACATGTATGAGGAAAGACATGAGGTGGATGGAGATTAAGGAAAGAAGTTAGGAGATCTCCTCAAGCCTTGCTCGTCCGCCACCACCATGGGGAACCTACATCCCTGCGGATGGTAAATAGGTAGTCCCATGATCCATGATCCATCCTCCTACGTCCCTTCCTAGAAAATGATATCGTCTTCATGAGAAATAAATCTACCTGTACATCCGTGTATATGAAACAACAAACAACTTGGTGGGGGAGATGAGGCAAAAATGGTGGGCCCTAAACCATACACCACATGACCCACTTCCAATCAATTTTCTTTGAAACATCTTGTAATATTGTTGTTGAATACAACCTGCAGCTCCGATGATAAAACATTATTTTCCTAAATTCTGTCTCATGCAAGTTGAATTTATTTCTTACTCTTGTAGCCGAAATGCAAAAGGAAAGAGGCTCCCGTAATCCCTTGATTCTCCCCTTCATGAACAAAATACATAAAGAGGTGGAATGAAAATGATAGTCTAGTGAACATACATAGTTTCCATCTCTTTTTGTGATTGTAGTGTATGCTTGCAAAGAATTGCAGAGATATGTTACTCCCCATCCCATAATATAAGATGTTATTACAACCAATATATTAGTATTGTATTGGTTGCAATAACATCTTTTATTACGGGGCAGAGAGAGTTGTATCTTTGTTCTTGCTTCTCATATAGATTTATAAAGCTTTTGTATTAATTCTTAGATATTAGTCTTGCCGAATTGATAGGGGTGTCTATTAGATGATGTCCACCGGTGATCGACAACCCTCCTTGATCTATCATTATGTTTACACTTCTACTATTTAGGGGACATGTAAAAGCAAGGTTGAAGTGGTAGTGATGCACATGAGGTCGTTTGGTTTGTAGTGGAAAAGATAAGCCATGGAAATATGGGGGTGCTCCTTCTATAATGCTTTCTTGCAATAGCCCAGAAAAACTAAGGGGTTGGATCAACGTTGGTTAATGCTTTTATCAGATTTAGTGCCATGTATTGCTTAATTGTTGAGATGTAAGTGTTTGGTTTTTAAAACATTGTTCTGTTTCTTTTTTGGTGAGACATGATCAATGCTTAGATGACCAAATTTTGGTTCATATTGAGAAACAAGTGGTGATTTAGTGTTTTGGCTAAACCTATGTTGAAATTCAAAATATACACACCTTAGTTTTTCTGTTTTGCTTTACTTTGATCCTAGTTTAGAATTGCTATCTATTGTTGGGAAGATCACTATAGGAGTCTTTATGTACGCCATTTGTTTAATATAATGACTAAAAAATACAGGAAGAGTTGATGAAACTGGTCTTACTTGCAAAATTCACCCAATAGCTTCATGCTGCTACCTAATACAATTTTTGTATATGTGATTTATTTCGTACTAGAAAAAAGCAAAAAATATTCGACAAATATTATTCTCCCTGTTTGACGATTGATGCATCAAATGTTTGATATCCAACGTGAACCACCAACTTTAATTTAATGGGAGTGACTAGATCTCATGCGTCTGAGAACTTCTTATGTCTAAGTCGCTGATGTCATCCTAATATTTGTGCTAATTTTCAGTTACAACCTAGTTGCAACTCATAAGATTTGTACTAATTCTCAGTTGCAACCTAGTTGCAACTCATTAAATTCTCGGTTACACCCAAGTTGCAACTCATGTGTAACTTCTATTTTGCACGAATCACGAGGTAAATCGAACGGTGAAAGAGGCGACTAAGACTTATGAAGGTCTCAGGCGCATGAAAACTAGCAAATCCGTAATTTAATACTACGTACTAGTATTAAAGAAATTGACATATTTTCAAAAAAAAAAGTACAAATTGACTTATTCAGTACTCACAAATCATCAATATCCGTACTGTCGAGGCGTACGGGAAAATGTTGGGCCATAAAGTATTGGGCAGACAAATGGCCCCTGCGGTTTCCCGTGCAGGATCGCCGTGCACCAGAGCAGCACACCGTCCAGCCTCACGTGCACCGCCAGCTTCACGCGCTCCTTCCGCCTGCGCTGGATCTGCATGCGGTCGTACAGCTCGTCGGGCATCCCCAGCCCCTCGCTGGTGGCGAGGATGGGCACGGAGCTGATGATCCGCCCCGGCACGGTGAACTTGTGGAGGTCGGCGTGGGCGAGCGGCACGCCTTGGTACGCCACCACGACGCGGCCCGTCCCGTTCGTCTTGGCGCGGAAGTGCCATGGCGCTCTGGCCCAATTGTCGACGCGGAGGGTGATGTTGAAGGTGGGTGCGCGCGACGCGCCGGCGCTGGCCCGGTCGAGCCCCTCGATGGCCGGCAGCTTCACCCAGAAGTCAGGTAAGTACTGGGGATCCCCCGTGTACTCTGGGACTGGGATCATAAAAAGCGCGCCGAGAAACACGATTGCCGCGAGCACCAGCATGCACTGTGCGCATGGATGCCGGTCCACATCACAGCCGCGCCGTTCATCTTCCGTGTGGATGGCTCCCATGGATATCGGTGCGGATGACCGCAATCGACGACGGGATCGCCGGACTTGCGATATGGTAGGCTAATACTCGTTTTCCAGTGCAAGTTCTGGTCCGATCGCACCCAACAATTGGATCTAGGCCCGCCTCGTGGACGATGTCAGAGTCCCGAACGGTTAAAACGGAGTAGTTTGGGAAAGAGATAAGGACTTTCTGTTAGTAGTTGAGAAGGAGAATCAGCACCATCGTCGCTGTAAACCTGTTTCGAATCCAAACCACCAAGTCCTCTCCTTTTTTCCCCTCTCAACAACTTCCGTGCACGCCGGTCTCCCTTTGTACGCGACGATCTCTTTTCCCCTTCGAAGGAGCTGCGATTGGGGATGGGTGAAGCCGGCGACCTAGAAGCTGGTGGGAAGGCCGCCGAACGGCGATCGTATATTGACTGGTGCGTCCCACTCGTATTCATCATACTGCTTTGTGTCCTGCCGGTGGGAGGATTGCTTCTGGCCATGTACCTGCAGGGCAATCCTTCCGTCTCCGTCCACCTCATGGGCTACGACGGCATCGACCCCGGCGGCGCCGCCCCTGTGGTCTCGCCGGCCTTCAACATCACGCTCCGTCTGAACGACACCTGCGTCGACCGCGCGGACGTGGCCGTGATGTACTCCGGCGTCGCGCTCGGCTGGGCGCGCGTGGATCCGCGGGACTGCGCCAAGAGGCTATGGGCCAAGGACGTGGAGGTCGTGGCCCGGGGAGGAGGGGTGGGGCTGTCGCAGCGCCTCCGGCAACGCATGGCATCGGACTGGCGTTCAGGCACCATGGAGCTTGACATCGACGTCACCACGTACAAGGAGGACTTGCCCTTTACTGACACTGAATTCCCCCAGTACATGATCGTGCACAAAGTTAGGATTAACGACACGACCGACGCCTCCCAAACTGTCTGGTTGGCCTGATTAGAGATCCAAAGCATATATGCTGTAACTCTTATTAGGTCACAATTTTGTTTACTGTACTCTTTTTGTTGAAATATTACTATACAGAGTACTACATTTGCTATTGTAGTTTATGTTTACGTAGCCTATTCTCGTGAGAGCGGTGATTCTACCACGCACGGAAAATAGCGTGCACGCCCTACCGTCTTTATCTCATCCCTACTTTATGGAATTTTATTTATGTCAGCCTACTCTCGTTTTCCAAAGTTCAAAATTTATAGTTTTGAATAAGAAGCCTGATCTGAAAACTGTTTGAATATCTAGTGAAGAGTGCTCTGTTCCAACAAAACTCCTTAGGAGTCGATTATCTTGAGTGACCCATGCAAACTTTGCTAAAGAGCTGTCTAGGTTCTTTTGGTAACAGGACCGAAAAAAATTGTTCGCTCCTGTCTGCTCCCGCGAGCGGCAGGGCGAACCCTAGCAAGGGTTGTCGCCAACCACCTCTTAGCTCCTCCTTCCCTCCTCGCCGCCACCGGAGGACGGCTCCGGGCGAAGCCCTAGGGCCGGCGGCGGCAGGGCCCCTTCCCCTCTCGCTCGGTGGTGGTGGCGCGGGCTGTTGCAGTCGGCGGGGGCACTGGGCATGGGGCGCGGCGGTATGTCGGCGGCGTGGTGGCTACGGGAGCTTGGCATGCTCGCGGTGTCGACGGTGCTTCGGTGTTGCCGCGACGGTGTTCGACGCGAGCTGGTGCTCCTTCCTGGACTGCTGGGGTCGAGATCCGGGGTGGGGCGCGCGACCATGGCTTGGGCTGGCGACGGTTGCAGCTTCGGGTTGGGATCCTGGTGGGGGATGGGCAGGACGGTTGCTGGCTGCCTCGAGGTCGGGCCGGGGCAGGGGCTCCGGGCCCCTTTTCGAGCCTAATCCCCAACCCCATATCCAATGGCGCTGACGGTCTTGGGGGCCGCAGGTTGTCGATCTAGAAGGGGGACCCTTCTTCGTCGTCTCGTCGGTCTCCGACGAACTTGCAAAGGTGCCGCTCGACGTTTCTTCAGCTCTTGGGGGCGCTCAGCTTGAGCTCCGGGATGGCGGCCCCGGTCGGTGGGAGCCTTTTGGTTGGCGGGCGTGCCAGAGGCTCTGGTGCTGGCCGGTGTCCACGGTCGTTAGGACGACGTGGTGCCGGCGAGTCGCGTGCGTGGGATGTGGATGGCCGAGTGCCATCGTCGGGGGAAACCTTTGCCCTTTGGGCCTCGACGGCGGCGTCCGTGGACATCTCCCCCTTCCTGAAGGCGTCGATGTGGCGGTGCTCGGTGTATCTGCGTGCTCCGGGTGAAAATCTAAGATTATCGGATCGGGCGGTAGCGGCGCTTTTGCGGCGTGATCTTCTTGAAGATGCCGCATTGGAGTCCCACGACGAGCGGCTCTCTGATGGTTGGATGGTCACCCCATTCTCCTCGGCAAGGCTTGCTTCATGTTCGACACTCGCGGTGTGTCTGGCTCATCCTTGGTGTTGCGTCTCGGTAGAGTGCAGTCGGATGATTCCTGGTGGTGGCCGGCCTCTGGTGGCGTTGCGTGTGCCGGGGGAGCCGCCTCGTCGAGTCGTGGCCGGTTCACCCGCGTAGGGTGAGCGCCGGTTCGCCTGCGTTTTGTACAAGACTATGTATATACTCCCTCCATTTCAAAATATAAGATGTTTTAGATTTGTGAAAAAAATGCATCGAGACTATTTTTAGTGTGTAGATTTATTTTAAACCTGAGTGAACCTACATATTAAAAAAGGTTTAGATACATTTGCTTCACGAAGCTAAAACATCTTATATTTTGAAATAAAGAAAGTATCTGCTTATACTAATAACACGAAAGGGTATCAAGCCGATCTGGACTGTTTTTGTGTTTGAGATTGTACGAGTTTGATACGAGTTCAGGGAGGGTGTCGTACTGGATCAGACGCCATCGTCACATACAAACGGATAACGGCGTGCTCAGTTCCGGAAGAGTGAAGACACGGAATTTGAGAAGGAAGAGAAAAAGGAGAGGACTTGCATTCTGAACTTACATAGAGTCCTAATTTTTTTCCCAAACTACTCCACGTAGTATGTATTTTAACCTTTTAGGAATCTTATTATATCGTTCAAAATCCAAGTCTAACAAGGACAGTAAGTTCCCAAAGTCTCTGGTCTACAACGAACGTATATCCAACTGTTTGCGTGCGATGCGATCAGAACTTTCTCTGGAAATCGAGTTTACACTAGTATATCATATAAAGTCCGGCCGGCGATCCCGTCGCCGATTGCAGCGGTACGTTAGCCATGGGAGGCATCCACACAGAGCATGAACCTCGCGGCTGTGATCCGGAGAAGAATCCATGGGTACGGTGCATGCTGGTGTTCGCGGCCATCCTGTACACGTTGTTCTGCGTCTTCGTTTCATACAACACGGAGTATCCCGAGTACTTACCCGACTTCTGGGTGAAGCTGCCCGCCGTCGAGGGGCTCGACCGGGCGAGCGCCGGCGCGTCGCGCGCGCCCACCTTCAACATCACGCTCCGCGTCGACAACCGAGCCAGAGCGCCCTGGCACTTCCGCGCCAAGACGAACGGGACAGGCCGCGTCGTGGTGGCGTACCAGGGCGTGCCGCTCGCCCATGCCGACCTCCCCGAGTTCATCGTGCCAGGAGAGATCATCAGCTCCGTGCCCATCGTCGCCACCAGCGAGGGACTGGGGATGCCCGACGAGCTGTACGACCGCATGCAGACCCAGCGCCGGCGGAAGGAGCGCGTGAAGCTGGCGGTGCACATGTCGCTGGACGGCGTGCTCCTATGGTGCACGGCGATCCTGCACGGGAAACCGCAGGGTCCATTTGTGTGCCCAAAACTCTATGGCCCAACGTTTTCTCCTACGGATCCTCGACAGTGGCCGCCTATAATTATGTAAGTGTAACTAGTACTCTTTAAAAAAAAATATAAGATGTTTTAGATTTGTGAAGAAAATGTATCTAAACTTTTTTTACTGCATGTGTAGATTCAGTCTAAACCTGGGTGAACTTATATACTAAAATTAGTCTAGATACATTTGCTTCACATAACTAAAACATCTTATATTTTGAAACGGAGGGAGTAGTAGCTTATTTGGTCTTGTCACTTTCCAAGTTTTTTTGAAACGCGTTGTCACTTTCAAGTTATCGGCTGATTTAGTGATCAAAATGGCTGAATGTGTACTCCTCTGAGATGGTGTCTAGTCTTTCGTGGTCGGTTAATTTGTGAGTACCAATGTTTTCCCCTACGGATCCTCGACAGTTGCCGCCTATAATTGTGTAAGTGTAACTAGTAAGCTTATTTGGTCTCTTGTCACTTTCCAAGTTATCGGCTGATTCAGTGATCAAAATGGCTGATTGTGTACTCCTCGAGATGGTGTCTAGTCTTTGGTGGACGATTTATGAATGCATGTTGGTGGTCGGTTAATTTGTGAGTACTGAATATATGGCAAATTGTACTTAATTACTCCCTCCGCACCGGTATAAAGGGCCTCTAGCAAATCGCAGCGGAACCAAAGCGTATACCGATTGGGTTTAGAGGAACGAAAGAGATTGATGGCAGAGCCAACCAGCGGGCTAGTTTTAGAAGAGAAAGTGCATGCGATTCAGTTTCCAAAACAATGCTGCATGCAAGATCGTTTCCCACAACTGCATGCATGACAAAAGGAAAGGCCCGGAGCGTTTTTAGGGGGGCATTAAACAGTAATTAATTCTTTTCGGCCTTATGTCCTCCACAATTTGGAACAGGAAAAAAAACGCTAGAGGCCCTTTATACCGGAGCGGAGAGAGTACAAGTTTTACCTTATTAATTTTACGGTTAACTTCAAATCTACCTTGAGAAGGCAAATACGTCTTCTCTTTGCTAACGCCTTAGAGCGTGTATAATAATAGAAAGAGCATGTCTTTTCTTAGTCCTTCACGTCATCTAGAGAAGATATTAGAGATAAGTGGTGTAACGTATTATCTCTAATTATCATCCTAGCAATTATTGAGAGTTAACTATTTTTAGTACTATATAATTTTATGTTGTTAAGCATAGCTATATGGTACAATGGAAAAAATAATGTTCTCTTATTTTATAAGAGATCACCCCTTAGCTAAATGAAGGAAACCTTATTTTCTTAATTCTCTCTCCTCCAACTAAGCAAAAATCTCATGCGACAGCTCCAAGGGAAGGCTGCCATAACCCTATTTTACATGCCCTTAGAGCATCTCTAACCCATCCCAATAACCGGTTAGAGGACTAAATTTACTCCTCTAATGCCTGAAGCTGCACCTAACCGAACCCTCACGGTCCTTAGAGGAGAAAAAAATAGGAATCAGCCTCGGCGGCTTGTAAAAATAGGAGCCCCTGACCTCGACACGCATATTTTTTCTCCTCCTTGTTGTTTGCACAGCCTTGTCGCTCCGCTGACATATTCCCACCAGCTTTGACACCACGGACCACCTGTCGCCTCCGTCGATATCCTGAAACACCGGCTACCTCCCCTCCCTCTGCCTCACTCGCGATGCTAGCCGTCACCAGAATCGCTCCCGAGAGCCGACGCATTGAGCCCGATCCCACCGCCGGCTCAAAGGTCGTTTCCAGCCACGGCGAGGTCGATTCCGCCACCGATTCAAGGTCTTTTTTGGCCATGGCGAGGTCGATTCCTATGGCATGTATTTGTCCTCTGAGCGTCGTCGCATCTCGCCGGCTTTAGGGTTAAAGGATATCCCGGAGCGCGTAGGAGCATCGGCGCCAACACCAGCACCGACACTGGCACCTTCTCATCTCGGCGCCGAAAAAAGGTGAGTTTTATCCACCTTTTTGTGAAAGCTCATAAAAAATTGGAGGATAAGGACAATGATTCTTCATTTAAATTCGTAGCAAGGTGAAGAAGAAACAAGCAATATGGTTGGAGGACGAGGACAACGATTTGTATTTCGCATGGCATCATCAAACACTTGTTGGAGCTAACCAAACTGTTAGAACAATTTTGGGAAGATATCCAAGACAACTTCAATCAAAAAACTAGTGGAGAAGCTCGGTCGGTAAACTTGATTATGAATAGGTGGCACATGCTAGTAATGCGCTCTAATGTGTGTGCCTAGAACACTATGTTGATGTATGCCTAGATGGCCCGTATGTGTCAATTTGACAACTCTTATCGAATATTATGATGATGCTATCAATTTGTATGACTAATCTATCGATCTATATGAATTATGAATCTTATGTTATATGTTGTCATGTATTCATGTGCTCAATGCAAATTATGTTGAAAACATTTTTGCTCCTCCAAACTATTGGGGATTGGTTCTATCGAATATTTTTTAGAGGAGCAAATTTGCTCCGCTAAGGTGGACGATTTTAGCCCTCTAAGTTTTTTGGGATGGTTAGAGATGCTCTTAGGCCATGTGGGGTGATGTTAGACTTTTCTTAGAGTTGACATGTCGGATTTTTGCTTAGTTGGAATAAAGAGAATTAAGAAAGAGAAGGTTGTCTTTTTTACTAGGGAAACTATCACTTAAAATAAAAGAAGAATATTATCTCATTGTACCATATGTCTTCCTTTATCAACATATTTTTTATAAAAATTAATCAATTCACATTATTTTAAGAGATGACAATAAATGATTGACACATTGTATGACTTATTTTTATTATCTTCTTTAAATGATGTGGAGTGTTAAGAGAAGATCCATCTTCTCTACAATTGTTCGTGCCCTATTCATGAACAATGAAAGTAATAAGCAAAGCCTTTCGGTACTACTAAATGTTCCCTTTTTTTGGTACGTACTATATATGTTTTCCAAATTGTTCAACTACGCTTGTTTTTTCTCTCCCATGGACCACAGGAAGCAACATCCTCCTGCAACGAAGGAATGGTACGGACATGATTGACGGGCGGGGTCACAATTTTCCTTTTACCCTCTTGTTGCATCATGTGAAACAAAATAAATTGAGAAAATACTCCTAACCAATGAAATCAACAAAAAAAAATACAAACCATACCTCGGCGATTCAGGCTGGCGACATCCATTTATTCATGGGCCGTACTACGCGTCCCTCGGGGATATTTCCCCCAAATCCCCCGGGTCCTCCTGCTGACACGTGTCCCCTAAAAATCTTCAAAAATCTCGCGTTTGCTATAACCATACCCGTTTTGCTACAAATAGCCCCGTTTTTGCTACATGTAGCAGAAAACGGTTTAACATAAAAATAAAAAAACAGACTAGATCTCGTCGGAGACCTCGCCGGCGTAAAACTGTGTAGCAAAAAAAAGTACTAATGTAGCAAAACCGACTTCGCCGGAGACTCACTGGAGCCTTTCGCCGGATACTGCGTAGCAAAAAAATTACGTTTTTGTAGCAAAATCAAAAAACAGATGTAGCAAGATGATTATGCTGATGTAGCAAAAGCCTAACTTCGCTGGAGACATCGTCAGAGCAAAATTTGTAGCAAAGAAATATGCCATAGAGCTGCGTCGCTCGCGCATGTAGCAACGCCACAAGTCATATGTAGCAGGTCCGGTCGCCGTGTGTAGCAGGACTGCTCGCTGCAGGTATCAGCACCGCTCACCGCAGGTAGAAAGTCCGGATGCCGGAGGTAGCAACTACTATAGCCGTAGGTAGCAACATGAGAAGCCGTATGTAGCAAGTCCGGATGCCGTGTGTAGCATCACTGCCGGCTGTCTGCACATGTCCACGGCAGGCCACGACTTGTAGCAAACGGATGGTGTGCGAGCAGAGCGGCCATGGAGCAGAGGTGCGCATGGGGAGGGAGAGGCAGGGAAAGGGCCAGCGGCGACAACATCGGGCGGGAAGAGGTGCGGCGAAGCGAGCTCCCCGCGTCCAGATGCCATGGAGTGGGCGGCGGTGGATATCCCGGCGGAGGCGCGACGGCCGGAGCTACAGGGGAGAGTGGTGGCGCGGCGGCCAGATCTACAGGGTGGTGCGGCGGCCGGAGCTGCACGCGGGCGGATGGGCAACGATGGCGGCTGCAGGTTCCGTGAGGGAGAAAACAAGGAAAAAGAAAGGAGATACGAACGTGGTGGCCCTCCCACATACAACCACTAGCAACGATCCGAGGGATTCGATCCCGGGGGAGTAGTATCATTTTTCTTTATTCATTGACCCGGGAGCCAAAATGACCCTACCTTTTTTTAGAGTAAACAACTGCGTTCATTTATTCATTGACCTATCTAAAGATGCATTAAGATGATCATTGAGACCCCGGAAGCCTGCAATATTATTTTTATTTTTATTTTTTTTGCGGGCAAAGCCTGCAGTAGTTTGATATCTGGGGTTTTACGCTCTGTAACCCCCGAATGCCAAAAACAGTGTAACTCTAAGACCCCAGAAACCTGCAGATAGTGTCATGTGTACAGAGGTTCGCTTTCAGTAATGGGAGCTGGGGCGAGGCCCTTTTTTCTCTAAAAATCTGTATCGATACAGGTCAGGAGCACATCATGATCATGTACTTAACTGTCACTTCATTTCAAGGAACTGTCAGATCAATCAGAACTGAGCATACATCACACCGAAGTGAAAACATCACCATTGTTTAGATTTACTTAAGAATACACCAACTACTAACATATCAGCTCAACAAATAGATCGTCTAAGAAAATGTCAATTCAGATCATTCACTGCAAATTACTAGGTGCTACAGTTACGAAAATGATGTTCCAACTGACAGTCTGTTGTGGGATCTAAAATTCAGCCCAGGTGAGATAAAATGTAGAAGTTCCAAAGCATTTTTAATAATCACATCCCAAGTGCTGTCAAATATTACAGCTAGTGGACAAGTGGTCGATTATTACATCCGACAGAGTTCTGGTTTACATGGGTTTTTGCACCGGCATGCAAGACTGATTCCTATTTTGCATACATTCAAGGAACACATCTCAAAAGCCAAGGTGGACGGTTATGAGTCGGCAAGTTTCCTGATCTATACATTTGGTAATGACAACATATGTAAAGATGACCACAGAACCCAATACTCAGCACCACTTCTTTTTGTATCCTAGAACTCCCACATTAATGCGAAGTATCATCGAGCAAAATGATGGCAGTTTTCGCATTTTCTTTCACCTGATGGAAAAAAAACATTATGATGCTCCTTCCAGACTCCAGAGCGCACATAACAAAAGGTTCATACCTCAGAAATATAAATATTTCAACTACAACCATTTGAACAATTAATGTTGTTGGTTAGGAATTTCATGGCTGCTTGCATAGTTCTTTTCTCAACTATAAAATGCAAAACAGACTTACCAGTAGATGTTGTGTCAGTTGAATAACTCCTGCAGTTTTCCCTGTAGGTAATTGGCAGCCTCTCTAATCACAGAAAAACTTATCAACATCATATCAAGCAGTCTGAACAGGGCACCGATGATAGTGGATATCTAGAAATAAGAAAAATGAGTTAATATTAATCAAAAAAGGCAATGTCTAGATCATGTGTTCTGAACTGAGGAGTCCTTGTACCTGGAACAGTATGTGACCATCTACTATAAGATCTACTAGCACTGTATCAGGCTTGGAGAGCAATAAGACGGTATCAGGCTTGGAGAATAGATCATGAATTCTAAAGACTGCCACTACTCCAGGAATACACCCCACGAAAGCAACGAGAAGGCGTATGCAATTGAATTGGAACGAATCCTAAATAGCAGGGAAATGTGTGTGTTAAAAGAGCAGACTATAACTTTATAAGTATAACATGTAAATATTAGTCAAGGGAAATATTGTTGTGTCCCCCGTGGGCTATACCCCTAGGCATCAGCCATTCAACCAATGCTTGAGATTTGGATACCGACATATCACACTGGATGTTATTTGGACTAACCAGATGTTAGGATTAAAAGTGATAGGCACATGTCATCAAATAAGCAATTAGGGCCTGACAAATATAGTGCGCTGAAGATGGATACAGACATGCATGTTAGGATTCTCTTTTGTCCAAGGAAACTTAAGTTTCTAGCACGAGTGAAAACTCCCCATGTTTGATGAAGTTAGTGCTCCTTACGGAATTTTTTTACTCAGTAAGTTTGCATCACATTTATGAATAGTTCGTTACATGTGTACACAGCCCACATGTGTAAATGGCAACAGTACATAATCGTTGGTGAAAAATGTCGCTGCAGCGTGGCAGAGAACTCGTGGTGTAGTTTCAACTGTGATCACATCTGTTGCAGTAAACTTGGGAAATTTGGCCAGTATACAGTAGACTCATATGGACCTACCAATAGTAATTAGTAAATCACTCCACCTTTGACTATGCGAGTAAGAAAGTATAAACATATCTTAAACCGAAGAGTATATGCAGAACCTCGCGTCTTTTACCTTGCAAGTAATCTCCCTAATTAAGGATTAACTACTCACCACAGCTATAAGACTAGGATACATCGGAATCTCCAAGCTGTGATCTGACCACACCCATAGGGTGGTATAGCCACTGGGGAAAAATCTACTCTCTATTAGTAGTCTAGTCTAAATTATTTACTAATTCAAAACTGAGCTAGACATAACAGTTTTCACCTTATTCTTAAGCCTACATGTAAGCATAAGGGTTTAATGGACCTTGTAACAGATTTTTGTAGTTTTTGATATAATAACAAACAAGCTGATCAATCCTGATCATCATATATAAATAACAACAGAAGCCATAGAAAACTTCAAACCTGAGCAACAAACCGTAGTACGTGCATGCATACGGTAAAAGCAATGAGGAGGATCTCTAGTGTAATGCTAATCTTGCTAATCTTGAAGTAAAGTATGTCTGTAAATGCTATCATCAGATAAAAGAAGACGCCCAAGCAAATAATGAGTCCAGTAGTAAGCACATCCTGCATAAAGTGCTATTAGTTAATTGGGTTATTGACTAAATGAATAAATTGACAATGTGTTGTACTACTCATACCTCAACAATAGGGTAATACCAAAGCAGGATTCCTAGGAGACCAATGCTGGAACCGAGAAGAAATATAGGAGCAAAATATCTAGGCATAGTTGTATGCACATCTTTCCATATGCACAAAATAGCCGTGAAGCTGTGAACAAGAATAGAGAATTGCCAACACTGGAGTCTTCTAGCTAAAGGAAAGTTGACCTCCGGCACATGCAAAAGAGGCATGACAAGCGCGTCAGCGACTGCACCTGCCGCCTCTCTCAAGCCTAAGACCCTAATCCTGTCAAAATAGATGGGCGAAGAGGTGCAATCACATGTAAGTATAGATGTAGTCGCAAAGTAATACCAAATGAAGCAAGAAGTGAAGCTGGTATACTTATCATTGCCTCCTGAGAGTATTTTGAACAAATAGCAAACTAAAATTTCATACGTATGCTTGAAACGAACGAAATAACATTCGCATCCATGCATCCATTATGAAATTTGAAGCATGCTAAAGCATCAATTAATATAGAACATATGTATCTCTGATTCCCTCCATCAAGTCGACGATAATATCATAATAATCCACCGGTTCCACATATATGATGTAGATGTTCCATTGAAACCTTTCCACAAATTGACATGTAAGTCATAATACATGTAAGTCATAATATATAAAATCGAAAATATGGCAGGTAGACATATTGTTACCTTCTAGGATTCAATATGTGGAAAAATACTAACATGAATAGTATACCCATGTGCTTGAAACCAACGAAATAAAATTCGTGTTCGTGCATCTGTAACAGAATTTCTAGCACGCTAAAGCATCAAAACACTTGTATTCTTGTTTCCATGACAAACATCCATGTAGTTCCAGCTAATATCGTCCATCAAGTTCCAGATAATATGGTAATAATGTCCATCAATTTGCAGATAATGTGATAGTAAATCCATCAATATCCAGATAACATGATATAAATATTCCATCAAGTCCTTTCCACAAATAAAAGAAATGAGTTAAGTGTTACAACAAAAAACTTTCAAAAATGCATCAATTTAGTGGGAATGTGAGATGCCTCTCTGAAGTCAAAGTTTAGGAACTTACAAAGATGGCACCGTGGTGATAACCGCGACAACAAGAGCTGAAATAAGATATAGAAGTATGTAAGAATAAAACTATGGTAAGAACTTGAAGTGTAGAAGTTGTTTTCATACATACCAAGAATGTCCTGCCACTCCATGCCCTTCAAAAAACATAACAAAGTTAAAGGTAGGTAAAAATGCAATAAAAATACTTCACAATTTAAAGAGATGCCAAATAGAACAAATAGGATAACTCAAAAGCTCCTGCAACTGCAAGGGACAGTAGTTATCCCTAGATCTCATATTCCACCTATTAAGTAGTGTACAGATGTATATACCAAACCTTTATTGCCATGTTAATGGAATTCTAATATGCATGCCTTGGAAAACTTGCATGAATTACAAATTTACAATGCAATAAGCGCTTTGCCTCTTAAAACAATACTGAAGCTGAAGACACATACACAAAAAAAAAACGCTACAGAATATCCTGTGTCAGTGTGGCACTCTGTATATCATATGAATAAATACAGCAATCCTAAAGCATTGGCTTCCACAAACAGCAGTTGCAGCGGGGTTCAGATAATCTAGTAAAAAAATCATCCCGAAAACAGATCACTTCACACGAGGTTCATCAGGCATATCATGATGCCAACATAAAGTGCATGATCAATCAGGGAGTAGATGTATTATTCAGGCAGCATATACCGACCTGCACCCTGCACCCTGACTGAAAAGCAACAAACGAATCCGCGCCCCTGCAAATCCTCGCGCGGCTGGACAAATCGACAGGCCACAAACTGGGGAACAGCACAAAAAATTCGACCGAGCAAAATCACCATCAGACAATTAGCGCATGGATTTGATTCGCAATACATGAGAAGAAACGAGCGGATTGAAAACCCACGATTGCGTGCTCACGCAAAATCCCCCAACCCCCTTTCTGCCGCCACCCAGCACCAGCTTCTCCCGCGCCAACCCCCGCTCGCCGGGCCGAAGAAGGAGCAACGAACTGAATCCGCGGACGGAATCGAAATCTCGGGAGACAGAGGCGACGAGCGGAAAGAGAAACGCGACCCCGCGGTGGCCTCTCTCCTCTCTCCCCTCTCCCCTCTCCCCTCTCCGCTTGCCGCTCGGGGCCGGGCAACAGAATTCTCAGTTATATAGCGGCGGAAATGAACTGGGATGGGCTGGGTTGTACACTCGACGCTGGAAGCGAGGGGGAGCCGAGAGGTGTGGTGGGCTAAAAAAAGGTGGTGACGTGGTGTGGTGGGATGGGATGGCAACTCAAGATCGTCTTATAGCAGTTAAAAAAATCGTACTCCAGTTTGATCTTATTATTAATTAATTTTTATTATTAGTTAAAAAGTTGATCTTGTCTATTCCTAAGAAAACTGTTTCGTTTTTTCAGTAAAAATGAAAAATATTTTTACTATTATTATATTATTACTCGATAAATTTTGTCTTTTTTTATTTTACCTACTATTTATTCTTATAATTATTTTGAGAAACATAGTAAGGATGTATATACTGACATGCATTTGTCCTAATGGACAGACATACGCACACACACCTGACTCTTATGAGCACCTCCGATAGACTAGCCAAGCCCTCCCAACTCCTCTTGACTCCTCCCCTAACCGTAGTCGCCACCTTCCCCATCTCCTTCCTTGCCGCCGCGGGAGAAGGCTACTAGGCAAAGCCCACACAGCGCATTTCACTGGTGGCGGCCCCTTGCATCTTGCGGCGACGGGTTTTTGGTGGTGTGGTGTTGTGGATCTCCGGCGGTGGTCTCGGCGCATACAGTAGTGTTGGGGGCTTCCTCCACGAGGTGGTGTCACCCCTGCAGCTACATTCGGTGGCGTTTAGGATGATGGTTGTAGGCGGCGGGGCGGTTCGTCCTGGCTGTGAAGGTTGACTGGCACCATGGTGGTGTCAACGTTAACGAGCTAGGTGGCCATGGTCATCATTTGTCTAGATGTCACGGCAGAGCTGCTCCGGCGACGGCGTGGTGAATAGCGTGAAGACTTCTCTTCGGGCATATCGACGGTGATTGGAGTGGTGGCGTGATACGTCCAATTTGCATCATCATTCTATATTATAATTTGCGTCTATTCATTGATATATGTCTTATTATAAGGTATTACTTATGTCTTTTCTACTGTTTTTGCATGTTGGTTGATTCTTGGAGGATGAACTGTCAGAGTCTGGATTCTGATAAAAAGAAGGTGTTTTGATGCAATTTCGCGAAGATCAGAAAAATACCAGAAAAATATGGGAAAATTATATTTTGCCGGAAGACAGAGGAAGCCAGAAGGGGAGGCGAAGAAGAGTCACATGGGGCTGATGACCCACAAGTATAGGGGATCGCAATAGTCTTCGCGGGTAGTATTACCCAATTTATTGATTCGATACAAGGGGAGCCAAAGAATACTTGCAAGCCTTAACAACTGAGTTATCAGTTCAGCTGCACCTGGAAATAGTTCTTGCTCACAGAAGTTTATCAGTAGCAACAGTTTGGTAGTAGCAACAGCAAAGCATCCAAGTACTAAACAATCCTAGGCATGTGCTCCAAGTACAGCTGCATGGACGAGTCTAAACATGTAACTTCAAGATCTAGAGTATTGCAGATAAATAATAACAAGCATCCAAGTACTAAACAATCCTAGGCATGTGCTCCAAATATAGTCATACATGCTCGCAATGAGAACTTGCACAACATCTTCTGTCCAGCCAACCCGTGGCAGCGGTGCCTGTAGGGAACTACTGTCAATTAAGGTGCTCCTTTTAATAAAGCACCGGAGCAAAGCATTAACACTCCGTGAACACATGTGGTCCTCACACCACAGTCATCCCCTCCGGTTGTCCCAATTATTGTCACTTTGGGGCCTTTGGATCCGGACAATGATATGTGTACACAACTTGCAGATAAGATCACAAACAATACTATCATAATGATTCAATAATAAGTTCAGATCTGAGATCATGGCACTCGGGCCCTAGTGACAAGCATTAAGCACAACAAGTTGCAACAAAGTCAAATAGCACTTATAGGGATACTAGGCACTATGCCCTAACAGATCTTATTCGATTACATGATAGAACTCATCCAATCCCTACCATCCCCAAGCCTACAACGAGGGATTACTCACTCATGTATGAGGGAAACATCGGTGGTTGATGGAGATGCATTGGTGATGACGATGGCGATGATCCTCTCCAAATTCCCCGTTCCGGCAGGGTGCCAGAACGGAGTTTCTGGATCCGAATCTTGGTTTCTGGTGGCGGTGGCGGAGCGGAACTCTTTCTGGAAAGCTATCGAATCCCCCTAAGTTTTTAGGTCAGAAGGCAACTTATAGGCGCGGAGGGAGGTCGGGGAGCTGCCTGGGGTGGCCACACCCCCTCCAGGCACGGGGTCAGTGGGCCCGCGCCTGGTGTGGGTCTGGGCCCCCCAAGCCTCCTCTCTATCTCCCCTCCTGGCTCCGTGGATCTTCTGGTGAAAAATAGTTTTTGGCATATTTTCCGGAATTTTTCCTGATAGTTCATTTTCTGCACAAAAACAAGACACCAAGGTAATTCTGCTGAAAACAGCGTCAGTCTATGTTAGTTGTATCCAAATCACACAAGTTTAGAGAAGAAAAAATAGCAAAGTGTTCGAGAAAGTAGATACGTTTTGGGCGTATCAACTCCCCCCAAGCTTAGCTTATTGCTTGTCCTCAAGCAATTCAGTTAAAAACTGAGTGCGATAAAAGAACTTTTATAAACACTTTGCTTCATATGATGTATATATTCTCAGCACAGGAGTAGATGCTTAGACAATTCATAATAAGGAGTATGCAACTAAGTCTACTCAATAGTCATTGCAAGCTATGAAGAGAAACCAACTCAATAATAATAAGTAGCATGAGACATAAACATAAGCATCATTGCTATGCTCATAATAAGGTATGATAGAGTGGTATCTCTCTTGCCTTTGTTTGAAGAGCACAATATAAATGTTGAGGAACCTTTGAAGTTCACATGAAGACTAGAAGTAAATATATCAGAGATACAAGCATCAAAGTCATGACATAATTAACCAAGTTTTGGAACAAACACAAGAATGACAACTATGCTCTCAAGAAGGTGCTCATATAATAAGTGGTGACTCAACAAAGTTGTGAAAACAGTTTTGTGAAGGTTTGAAAGGTTGCCAAATGCTGAAAGGAAGGTACTCATTATCTTTGAGCTCTCATTGCCCCTATCATAGGCATCTTCATTTGGTTAAGGTGAAAGTGAGGTCCACTCTGAATCATATGTTTGACAGACATAGACTGAAATCCCAAGTCCCTTGAGTACGAGGGTCGCTCCGCATGCTACTCAACTTTGGTCACCTGAAAGTTCTTGTCATTGTAAATACATGCATATCATCGAGAACCGCCAACGGGGTACCCCTTGCACATGGTACAGGAGCTTTCCCATAACCAAAATGACAAGTCAAGCAGACAATGAGAATCTCAGTAATCTTTTTATTTACCATATGCATAGCTTTTTATTGAGGACGCTTCATAGATGCTCATTATGGTTTTGCTGCAAGTTTCCACCATGATTAAGCATGACTTAGGCTAGCGGCCCAGGCGTTTCTCTAACACAATGTATAAACTCCATGAACTCACAACCTCCCCTTTTATTTCACATCGTCGACATCCGTAAATAAAAGAGCAAGGAATCAACTGGATGATGTTGGAGATATGCCCTAGAGACAATAATAAATGTAGTTATTATTATATCTTTGTGTTTATGATAAATGTTTACATTCATGCTATAACAGTATTAACCAGGAAACATTAATACTTGTGTGATTTGTAAACTAAATTAGAGTCCCTAGTAAAGCCTCTTCATGATACTAGCTTGTTGGTTAATAGATGATTGTGGTTTCCCTATCATGAACATTGAGATGTTATTAACAACAAGATCATATCATTAGGAGAATGGTATGATGGACATACTCCTATAGATAAGCGTAGCATAAAGATCAAGTCATTTTAATAGTTCAATTGCTATAAGCTTTCTGATACATAGTAACCTAATTCCTTCGACCATGAGATCATGCTTATCACCATCACCGGAAGGATGCTTTGATGACATCAAACACCACACCGTAACTAGGTGTATATAAAGGTGGCATTGAGTGTTCGGAAAGTATGGGTTGAGACACATGAATCAAGAGTGGGATTTGTCCATCCATATGACGGATAGATATACTCTAGGCCCTCTCGGTGGAATGTCATCCAATTAGCTTGCAAGCATGTGACTGGTTCACAAGGGATCACATATCACGGAAACGAGAAAAGAGTACTTGAAAGGGCATGTATGCCCCCATGTGTGGTTTTGGTAATTAATGACAATCTCTATGGACTAATGTGTAAATTGAGTTTCACTTGTAGGCTTGTCCATTGGCATCACTTGGGCCATGTGTTGGTCTCAAGGTTGGAAGATGAAGAAATGTCCAAGGGCTTTGTGCCCATTGGAATCATGAAGAAAGAAGGAGCTTGAAGGTTGATCAAGACATGTGCAAAGAGTTGCATCAAGATGGATCAACCTCAAGTAGGGATGAAGAAGGGCGAGCTCAAGATGCGCCATCTCTAGAAGATCTCATGCTTGAAGCTTGCCATCCTCATGCTCATGGAATGATGAAGACAAGTTCAAAGAAGAGGTGTCCCCATGGAGTATGGGGGAGCAATTTGCAAGTCTTCATCTTCATCAAGCAAGAGCATCCAAGAAAGGTGTTCCCACTATAGAAGAACAAGACGGTCTACATCAAGTTCAAGTGGGATGCTCAAGGCAAAGGTATGTTCTTGATAGGGCTTCTCTTTTTCCGGTCTCGTATTGTTAGTTGGCAGACCGGGTTTAGGATAGATAGCCATTCTATCAAGAGGGGATCTCAAGCGGGTGTCTCGTTTGCATTGTTCGGAGAGAGCTCAAACATTTTCATTCATAGCATCATCTTTCTTGGTTGTTATTTGGTTCTTGTCCATGAGAGTATCTAGAGATTGTGGTCATCATCATAACAAGCTCTAGTTCATCATCTAAGGATTTCACTTGCATATCTTATTGCGGTTTTTGATCTTAAGTTTTTTCGGCTCCACACCTTGGGGGATACTTCACATATATATTCATAGTATTTTCTCCCAAGGTGATACCCAATATTTCTAATTTTTGTTGGATTCTATTCGTCATTATATTTCCAACAAAATTGGTTTCATCCCAATCGGAGTTTCCAAGCTCAACTTCTTGTGTTTTGGGTTTTGGAGGTTTTACCGGTTCATCGCTTCTAGAGAGGTCATATATTTCTCAATTTGGTTTTATACTTCCATGCTGGACTATTATGTTTCTTTGCCTAATCTTGTAAAACTTTTCGTTCTCTTCAAAACGAGCCTAAGATCATCAAAAACGGAGTCCGGGATCAAAAGTTATTGAAGTTTTCGTGCAATATTGTCCTGTGTTTTTGCTTGAGCGGAAGTTCCGGCCCAAGTTCCGACCCAACCCAAGTTCCGGCCCAAGTTCCGGCCAGGTTCAGTAACTTGTGTTTCTATTTGCCGGAAGTTCCGGTGGGGGCGCAAATCTGGCCCAAACGGTCAGTTTTTCCTTGTCCTATTTAAGGGGGGCTTCTTCCCCAATGGTTCTCTATCTTTTGATCTCGTCTTTGCCCACCATTGTTGACCTATTTGAGATCTCTTACTATCTCTCCCTCCCATGATTCTTACATCTTTTTGAGGGAAAAGTGAGAGGAGATCTAGATCTACAATCCCACCAAGTCAAATCCCTTCTTTGTGAAGGAATCATTGGGATCTAGATCTTGGAGAGTTTTGTGTTCTCCTCTTGTGTTCTTCCTCCCTTATTCCCCCAATAGCTTTTGTAGCTTTGTTGGAATTTGGGAGAGAAGGACTTGCCCTTGCATTTGGTGCATAGGTTTGATTTTTACTATTGTGTTCTTCCTCCCTTATTCCCCCAATAGCTTTTGTAGCTTTGTTGGAATTTGGGGGAGAAGGACTTGCCCTTGCATTTGGTGCATAGGTTTGAGTTCTCCTCGGAGATTCGGCGAGTTCAAGCTTTTGAGCTTGTTTCTCTTGGGTTCCTTGGAACCCTAGACGGTTGTGTGGTTGGATTGTTGACCTTTTGTGGTCTTGTTGACCTTTTGTGGTCTTGTAGCCTTTTGTGGCGTTGTTGGCCTTTTGTGGCATTGTTGGCCTTTTGTGGCTTTGTTGTTGGGAGCCTCCAATTGAGTTGTGGAGTTAGTCCCAATCTTGTACGGGTTCGGTGACCGCCCTCAAGCATCCCATAGTGGAGCAAGTGCCCGCCTTTTGTGGTGCGCACTTGGGAGAATAGGGTGAGCCTTTTGTGGCATCGGTGAGTTGCGTGCTTCCGCATCCGGGGTGAGGCCTTGTGTGGAGTTGGGTGAGCATCGAGCCACCACACCTCGAGGTGAGCCATTTGTGGCGTTCGGAGAGCATTACGCCATCGCACCTCTCCAACGGAGACGTAGCTTCTTTGGAAGTGAACTTCGGGAAACAAATCTTCGTCTCCGCGTCCATCGGTTATCTCTCAACCGAACCCTTTACTTATGCCTTTACATTGTGATAGCCATCGTGCTTGAAGTATTTATACCTTGCTATCACCTTGTTGCTTGTATTGCTTAGCATAGGTTGTTGGTGCACCTAGGTAAACTTAGTGGCTAGGTTTTGTGCTCAATAAATTAAACGTTAGTTTTATTCCGCATTTTCTTGAGCCTAAACCGTAATAATTTTAAAAGCCTATTCACCCCCCCTCTAGGCGACTTCCTTTGTACTTTCAATTGGTATCAGAGCAAGGTCTCTCGCTTTTAGGCTTCACCGCCTCGAGAGTAAAGATGTATCCTAGGGGTTTACTGCACTCTCACACATTTACTTTTGATGGCACACATTATGATGTTTGGCGTACTCGCATGATTAGTCATTTCCGGGCCATTGACCCAAACATTGAGCGCATTCTAGATATGGGCTTGTCTCCTCCTAAGGATCCCCAAAATCTATCTTTGGAGGAGAAGACAAACTCTTATCTCGAAGCTCAAGCATCTAATGTGCTTGTTAATGTTGTGAGCTTTGTAGTTCTTTCCTCAATCATGCCTTTCCGGAATGCTCATGATATATGGACCAAGCTTCAAGCAAAATATGATGTGTGCAGGCTTAATGAGGATGATTGTGTTCCATCCACCTCCGGCCGTGATGTGTTCTCATCTTCTTCCACTAGACCAACATGTGAGTTGTCACAAGGTAATGATATGGTGAGTGGTGATAGAACTTGCAATGTAGATAGTGAGATTTCCATTCATGATTCTTTGTCTCTATCTCATTGCAATGTTGTATCTTTGGGCATGAACACTTGTATGACCATATGTGATTTACATCCTAGTGTTGATTGCCCTTGCATATCTTGTAGAAATGAATTGGATATATCTCATGATGATATGCTTGCTTTGCCTTGTTGCCATGATAAATGTGCTTCCATTTCCTCTAGTTCTTGTGTTGCTAACCATGTAGAGGAAAGTGAAGAATGTGTGGGCCAAGGCAAAGTTGTCATTAGAGCTTCATGTGTTCTCACCATCATCGTCTTCCAATGTTCACTTGTGCCTCATGGCTAAGGGTTCAAAGGTAACCTCTCCTTTGGACTCCAATATATCTCATGATGATGTGAATGTTGATCATGTAGAAGTAGATAATGATGTTGCTTCTCTAAAAGAGAAGGGGGGGCTAGTCCTTCGTGCTCTTCATCCTAATAAAAATGCTTGCTCTACTTTCATTGAAATCTTGACTTGTGCTATTGAAAGTAGGCAACTAATATATGAGCATGAGGACAAAATAGATAAAATAAGTAGTCTTGAGCGTGAGTATGCTAATGAAATTGCCAACCTAAATGAAGCTCTTGAAGAGGAACAAACCACTATGGAATCTCTTGAGGAGGCCTTTGCTCTAGAGCTATCTAGAGTAAGGAAATCTCATGATAGAGAGTTTGAGGTGGCAAGTGCTCTTCAAATTAAAAATGATGAACTTGAAGTTGCCTATGCTAAACTCCTTGAGGATTTTGAGCACCTCAACAATGGCTCTAGGGTCATCAAGGGTGAGCTCATCAAACTCACCGAGTTACATGAGCAACTTAAAGCTTCATATTCTAAAGAGCTTTCCAAGTTGCCCTCACCTCTTGCTTTAATTGATGATGCTTGTGCTACTAACTCTATTTCATGTGAAGCATCTATCTTGAAGGAGAATGGTGAGCTAAAGGCTCAACTTTCTTTGCTAACAAGCAACTATGGGAGATTAGAAGAAAGTCATGCCAAGCTCTCAAGCTCGCATGAGGATCTTCTACTCTCCCATGGTAGGCTAGAGTTAGCTCATGAGGCCATTGTGTCAAAGGTAACATCTAGTGGGCCTCATGTGGACATTAGCACTATATCTACTCCAAATGTTATATTGCCATGTGCTAGTCCTTGTAATTCATCCTCTCACAACCATGCTAAATCTTGTGATTAATTGCATCCTTTGCCTTGTTGCTCTAACAATGAAGCTTCTACTTCCTCTAGTATTGTTGTTGATATTAACCATGTAGAGGAAGTCAAAGAGCTCAAGGCTCAAGTCACTTCTTTGAAGAATGACTTGAAAAGGTGTCATGAAGGGAAAACCACGCTCAAGAATATGTTGAGTGTGCGACGCCCACCAAGTGACAAGAGTGGGCTTGGATTCAAATCCAACACCAAGAGCAAGTCCACTATCTCGTTGAAGAACAAGGGCAACAAGAAGAAGGGCCAAGGACAAGTGAAGAATCCGGCCAACATTGTGTGCTTCAAGTGCAAAGAAGAAGGGCATCATGTGAGGGATTGCCCATTGAAGAAGAAGCCTCTTAGTGAGAAGCAACGGGGGAAGCGGCCTCAAGCTCCTCCACAAGCTCAAGATGGGCCACTTCCCAAGAAGCCTCAAGGTATTCTTCATGGTGCAGCTCCTCCCAAGAAGAAAGACGGCAAGAGAAGAACTTGCTACATATGTCGTGAGAAGGGGCACCTTTCTTCCTCATGCACCATGGGTATCTCCTCATCCCATCCTATCTTGTTTGATGATGCTTATTCACTTCATAAGGATGAGGGTGGCAATGTGTTTGCCAAATTTGTTGGTGCCCAAAGTGGTGTCAAGAAAAGAACCATTTGGGTGGCCAAGCCTATTGTGACTAACTTCTTAGGACCCAACTTGGTTGGGGACCAACAAGCTAAAACTTGATCAATAGGTGTTTTTGGAGGGCATTGGAGACTTGGCTATCTTATGAAGAGTTGAGAGATCTTCATTATATTCTTTTTGTCAAAGTCAAGTCATTGGTTATCATGCTTCTATTCCTTATCCAATGTTCCTCCTTCCGGTAACTTGTGCTAAACTCCTTTACATTTATAGTTACTTGCTCCCTTGTGCATGTGTTGGTTTTGTACCTTGCATGTGCTTGTACATGTTGTGCTTCCCACTTACTTATATTGACCTATTAATTATCTTTGTGTATGTTGGTTGGCACACCATGTATTTGTGTTTCTTGGTTTTGAGCCTTTATTGTTTCTAGTAGGTATCTTATTTGGCTCTTGTGAGGGATTAATGGACTATTCCGTTTTGGGGGAGTGTCATGCTTGGGCATTCCACAATCCTAAAATGTGTGTACATGAGAAAAACCACTTAGTAGTCATTTTGTTGTCTCTATGTGGTTTGTCTCTCTCATGAGAAACTCAAGTTTCCATAATGTCCATTAATACCTCTAGTTTGATCTTTTTGCCTCTTGTTGAGATTTCTTGATTTATCACATTATGGGGGAGTCATATGCTTTGTGCATATTACAAACCTAGAAAATGTGGACATTTGAGGTAGTGCCACTTAGATTTGATATTGAGAATTATCTAGTTCCTATGTGGCACATTTGCTCATACAAGTTCCAATTTGCTTAAATGTTTTTATTGCTCATCTTTTGGATCTTGTTCGTGATAGTGATTCTTGGTATGTGTTTCCTCATATTTGGATCTACATATCCTCATGGGAACCACTTGCTTCTATTTAATCCAATCACTAGTGATTGTGTGACTATTTGAAGAAATCAAGAATCTCTTTCGAAGCATCAAGCTTAATTCCTATCTTGTTATATGCTTCTTTGTGTGAATATGATCTTGGATATCCTTGCAAACTACCTCGGGAAAATTATCCCTATTACATTTTGTCCTTGGACAATTAGTATTTAATATATGGTAGGATTCTTTGATCATATTCGGTTTGGCCTTTTCTTATTTATATTATCTTTGGCCAATAAAATGTTTTTCTATTTGCTCCCAAGCTTTCCTTGCCTCTTGTGGATATTCTTATTTTATTTATTTCCCCTTGTGTTTTATTTAGTGTAGGTAGTACTGATGATCTCATTTGTGGGCATTTTGCATTCAAAGGCAAAATTATATATAATGCTCTACTTATGGGGGAGCTCTCCTATATTATCTAGAACATTGTTTTATGCTTCTTGATTTGATCCTTCTTGCTTGTAAGCTCGATCCTTTTTGTGTTGGTACTTTGTGTGCCATCATGAAAAGTGTGAAGAGTTTGTTTTGGTTATTATTTCCTTGCTCTCGTTGGGAGTTGGCTTTATCTGTAAGGGTACCAACCTTTAATAAGGTAGAGTCCCCTGTGTTTACAATGCTAGTCCCTGGATCAATAGCTAGCATCCACAGTTAAGATGTAATATCAAGAAACAAAGGTCATAATACAACTTTATAACCAGGAATAACATAATTTTATTACATCTTACATAGCTCATTTGGCTATTACATTACATTGCAGCAGAATATCTATAAGCATGGGGTCCTTCATCTTCAAAGTGCCACAGGCAACATCTTGGTTGTAGACTTTGTAATCCTAATCATCAAACTTCACTAACATCAATCAAACCTGCAACATACATGTTACAGCCACAAGGGTCAATACATTTGAATTGTATTGGCAAGTGATTCTATGGTAGTATAGTGGAGTCTATCATCTATATGCTTTTGGCTAAGTGGAGTTGAGGCTTGCATTGCTCAAAATATATTTTTCCTTATCATTTGAAAACACTAAGTTTTTGATTTGACAAAATCATCTTTCCCAAGGCATCTCCCAATCAAGGATTGAAGATCCTTTAACCCTTGTTCAACCAAAAGTTTTTAACTTAGAAATTTGGATGTTGAGATTCTTGATTGCTTCCATGTCTTGATGCTCAAATTGTCCTTTACCAGGGACATGGCTAAGTACTTAGATTTTACACTCTGCAGAGGTGGTGCACTTTCCCCACAAGACTTGGTTTCCCAAGACAAGATCTTTTAGAAGCCTTCCCTTAGACCAAAATGGACGCACTCCAACCTATCAAACCCTACCACCAACTGTCCATATGGCTAAGTTCTTGCAACCTATATGATCCAGGAAGAGCCCATAATGCCAAGTGGTTGCACTTGAAGCTTCTCAACATTTGACATCTCAAATCTCTTTGTTCCTGGGTGGCCATCCACAAGTGAGATACATAAGGTAAACCATAAACATGGGCCTTGTGAACCACTCAACCATAAACCACCAAGCAATTACCATTCCACCCAGGTGATTCATTAACTCAGTTGTTTTATTAAACAAAACACAAATCCTCAGACTTAGAAATTTTTCCATAGTATGAATGTATATTCCACCCTTGTTTTCTATTAGCTAAGCTAAGCATGATAGTAGTAGGAGTCTTAACTTAGGAAATTTTACTAAGGTTTCATCTACTAGGTTTTCCCATAGCAAGGTTTTACTTAGCAAAAATTCCATGCAAGTTTTACTTAGAAAAATCACTAATGCATAGTGAAAGTAATGGGACAAAAGTATGAAGCATCACTTGCCTTTTTGGTAGAGAATAAGTTCACTCCTTGTCCTTGCTACAATCACACTCTTCAAGTCACTACAATTCAATCAAGCAAGGCACAAGTTCAATCTACCAATCAAGCAATTCATCACATAAAATAATAAACAAAACAATACATGCAAGCATGCAAGAGATTGTTTTATTTGAAAAAGTGGTTCCTAATGGGTCATAAACATTTGAAAACACCTAATGGTCATTTTGTAAAGTGGCAAAGTCATTTGCAAAAGATTTCATTTTATAAACCATTTTTAAAACAAGGTATCATTTTATGTGGTGTAGAAATGTTTTTACTAAGGCATTAATCTATAGGGTTCACAAAATATGTTTTCAATCCATAAAACTTGGTGTTTAGGGTCAAAGAGTTTAAAACAAAACATTTCCCAAAGGTTTTCTTCCAAAACCATTTTTAATAAATAAACCATATTTTTATTTGACTAGAAATGGTTTTAAATCAAAGAATCATTCTTTTGCATCACCAAATATATTTTTGAAACCATAAAGTTTTTACTATGGTCAGTAGGTTCAAAACACACCATTTGCAAAAGATTTTATCCCCAAAATCAATTTTGAACAATTTTTACATTCTAAACAAGCATACAAATGTTTCTGCAAAAACAAACAATTTGACAGAAACTTTTTACTAAACAAATGGCATGGTTGGCTAGGGCTTGTTCCACTGATTCCAACGGTATAAAGTTTGAAAAATTTGGACGTGTAGAACTAAAGTTACAAGGTTTTCAAATCTGCATCTAAATCAGATTCAAAGTTTGTTTTAAATCACAGACTGGCCACGCGTCAGGTTCTTATTGGGCGGTACCGCTTGTAACACCCTCAGAATCGGACCTATGCAAGTTTTAGCAAAATTCGCCAAACCCGCATAGAAACGATTCAAAGGTGCCCACCAGGCACTTTCGTGCGGGTGGAAAACGAAGTAATAACATTACACAACAGTCCTCGATGGGACCCACAGAACAGATATATATAAAATGACTCCATGAGTCAAGAATACAGATATAATATACAAGATCCAAATCACCTTGAAAATAGTAGGCGTCCGACTACGGACAAGAAGCAAATGGGGCTAAGAGCCGAAGAATAACCAATGGCGTCCATAACCCTGTGCCAAGCCGGAAGGGTAACCACGCTAACGTCGATCTCAAAACCTGCTTAACAAAAGGGGTGCCGACGAAGGGCAAAACAGAAAACAAAGAAGGAGCGTCAGTACTGAGGCCAGTACACGGCGAGGCTAGAATTCGGCGGTCCTCGCCTACATAGGTATGGTGGACTGAAGCGGCAGCGGCAGCATGCACTAAATATCCTATAGAGACTCGATACAACTGGCGGTTATCAGAGAGGGGTAAGAATGACCTAACCGGATCCAACCTGAAGCTATCACCAAACAAACCCATCCTGGTGTTTCCCCCTCGAAACCAAACGAGGAAGTCAACCGAGGAACTCACGCGGTTGGCAGTTTTACTTATTCAGTTATAGTTGCGGCACTTTACTAGTCAGTTTTAGATAATCGTCCTGATAAAATAAGCAGTGGGCACTTTTAGTTAACCATTCCGTTGAAGTCGCAGCAATTACTAATCGGTCTGAGATAGTATGAGATAAACCCAAAACCCAGGTTGTTGGTACTTTTATTCAGCCAATTCGTTGTAGTTGCAATACTTACTAGTCGATACATTTGTATGGCGACAACCAAACAAGCAATGGTGGGCGTATTAATTAGCCATTCCATTATAGTAGAGCTGATTACTAGTCATTATAAGTCAAATTTATAGCATAAACTTTAGTTATGCTTGTCTATGATCGAGATCGTGCTCCAAGTCGTCCATATCCGCGGACACGGCTTTGAAAGTTTTAACCCGGGGTGCACCATTAGCAACACACGCTCGATCAACCTCGGAAAAACCAAATCAAAACCCAACGAGGCTTTCACGATTGAACAATCACAGATTCGAAATATTTCAGGGGCCACCCTTAGAGTAGAATCCATAGCAGTAAGCAAGCTCGGCGGCCTCAAGGTTTGGCTAGACGGTGTGAACGATCGGGAACCCCAAACGGGCTTGTCGACACCGCAAATCGTGGTCCGAACCTAACAAGCGATGTGCGATACCTCACAATCGTAAATAAAGCGGTAAAACATGGCATAAGTACAGGATCGTAAATAAAACCTCAAACTAGTTTGTGGCCCCAAGAAATAAGAATGAATCAAGCTCGCTCGGGGGTCCCATATACCTCCCGGATGTGGATAGCGCAAAATCAAGGCAGTATCAAGTACTCGGGGTCTTACGGGACACAAGTGGGCGTTCGGAAACCAAATATTATCTATCACCCACCGATGCCTCTGCTTATTCAATTTTAGTTGTTAAACAGAAATTAAAGTGACGATAAGTAAAACTAGAATCATCTCCAACATCAACATGCGGCAATACATCAGCAACTGTGGCATTTGACAACACGCAACATTACTTGAGCAAGCGACTATGACGCGCAAGTCCAACTATCTACCAAACAACAGGTAATAGGAGGGGTCCGAGGCAATATAGGGCTGCAAGGGATATCACGGGTACGAAAACTAGAGCATCGCAACACAGATAGCAATAGATCAACAGGAGGGAAGTAAATACTATAAAAGTAAGATAGGTAGAAAGAGGGAGATGCTCGCCTGAAAACATTGTCGAAAAGTTCATCCGAAGATCGGGGCGAAGCTCACATCAACTCAACGGCCTTATCCGCGAAGAAGCAAAACACTAGAAGAAACACCGGATGCAATATTTAATACACGGCAGAAGATCGGCATGATGCATGCATGATGTATGGCATGGCAAGGTGCGATGCAATTAGGTCAATTTAAGCGGAACCGGGGTCCCGACAATTAATTAAGTGGTGCAAGTTATTTAGAACCCCGCAATTTAATGTTGTTTTAACAAGGCCAAAATATAACACCGGTTCGCTATATCAAACTTAAATGAGGCCAATATAAGGCTAGATTTGCCCGCATATGGGCCCCATATTTAGTTATTAGGTGATTCGGCATAAGGCCCCCAAACCAATGATATGCATGCGAGATGACAATTAAATATGCAACAATTGTTATTATGTTGTAAAGATAGGGCTCGAGGAAAAGGGGTCACACATTAGAGGGGGCTCGACGATCTTGTTAGGGTTCCGGGGTTCGGGGTTCGGGGTCCAGAGTTCGGCCCTCGACGGATCGTTCTCGGAAAGGGCGATCTTGCGTTCGGGAAGAAGTACTAGGCGTTACGTGTCGGTGTCGTTCTTGACGAGCATCGGGTCCGATTTCGCCGAGGAACGGTCTTGTGGTCTCGACAACTTCGTTTCTATGTGGGCGATCTTGGCTCTCGGTGTCCGTGAAGTAGTACTTGTCGCCCCTATCGTCTTCGGGTTCGCTCCATTCGGGTCCTTGTCGGAGTACTTGTCGTCCCCTGAAGGAGAGCTTGCGTCTAGGGTCTCGGCGATCTTGGCGCATCGAGGGTGTCGAGGAATCGGTACGGTCTTCGGATTCCGCGAGGGAGATCATGGCGTCGGGGTTTCCGTGATGAAGATCTTGTCGAGGGTTCGGCGCCGAAGGTCGTTGGCGAGCTCGGGTTGCCTCGGAACGGTCATAGGGTTCACACGCGTCTACCAGGACACATACACGAGCACACGCATACACGAGCACACACATACACGCACGCGGGGCAGCGGGCCCACAGGCCGACGTGGCGGGCCAGGCGAGGTGGAGAGCTCGGCTCGGGGACGGCTCCGGCGACGTGGACCGGCGCAGGGGCGAGGCGGGCGGAGGAGCGCGGCGGCGAGTTCGGCGGCGGCGGCGGCCTCGGCGCGGCGGGGGCAGGATCTGCGGTGGCGCCCGGCGAGGTTCTGCAGCGGTCGCCGGCGGACGGCATGGAGAAGGGGCCGAGCGGCATCCGGCGCGCGACGAGCGGCAAAGGCGGGGTCGCTGGGTGGTGCCGGTGAAGCGGGCGGGCGCTGTCGGTGAGGTCCGGGAAGGTCGGCGGCGCGCGCCTCGGGCGGCTGAGGCTGGCGCTGGTGGCGCGCCAGAGGGCGGCTGAGATGGGAGGGCCTCGGTGGCGCGGGCGGGTTGGGAGAGGAAGGACTCATGGGGCGCGGCGAGGTGAGTGAGGCGGCGGGCGTGGAGGAGCTCGCCGGAGCAGCGAGCCGGCGTCGGGACGTCTGAGGCGGGCGCGGAGGCAGCGGGGTTGTCTGAGGCGAGGCGAGGTGAGGCGGTGGCGCCGGGAAGCGAGCAAGCGGAGGCGGCGGCGGCTCACTTGAGCGAGGAAGCGGCGCAGAGGAGGCGGCGGTGCTGGGCGGTTCTGGAAGGAGAGGAGGAGGAGGCCAGCGTGTGGTAGTGGTGGGCCGTGGTGGGGCAGGGGGCTGTCGGGTTGATGGGGGATGGCCTGAGAGTGGAGGCTGGTTGGTGGGTGGGTCCCAGGGAAGAGGGGAAGAGAGAGAGAGGGGAGGAAGCTGGCTCAGCCTAGGTGGCAGGGTGTGATTGGAGAGGGAAGGGGAGAGGGATGAGGTGGCGCGCTCTGATAGGCTAGGGTGAGGTGGAGGGTTGGTTTGGGTAGAACTCTGGGTAGTCTTAGGATTTAGAGGGGCAGGTAGGTGGACCGATTTAGAAATCTGGGGCGGTCGTTCGGGTCGGTTGGCCCGTTCGACTGCCCCCACTAAAAATTAATAAAACTTTTATTTGTTTTAAACGGGCCGTGCGCAAACCGATAGCGGCCAAATAAAATTTTCCGGGGATCCGGGGTTTGACATTTGAATAGAGATGGGGCGTTTGGAAAACAAAACGGGGTTTTTCGAAAATAGTTTTGGCAAACAATGCATGATGATGACGATGCAATGCACAAATTCAACGCGATTTTCTAGTAGTGGTTTTGCGGGATGCCACAATTCGACACCACTAACAAAGGATCTCGCCCTCGAGATCCGCCTCATGGTACCGGAAGGAAGGTCGGCGTTCTCCGTCTTCTCGCTTTGTGTAGATCCTCGCGACACCACTAACAAGGATCGTTGTCCGTGGTCGTCGAGGGAACACTCCGGGGACAAAAGGTCGAAGGTAGAGGTATCGCAGATAAAGCCACCCCTAACTTCCGTGGACGGAGGGAACCGATGCATTCTCGTCCACTTCAAGGTGCAAAAGCGAATAGAAAGGGTAGTCGGCATGGGGGCCAATCCATCACGCACCCAAACTATTACTTCGCACAATCAGTGGAAAAGCGTGCAACCATTCTCGGAAACAGACTGAAGATCTCGACAAGCGAGGTTCGGAACAAAGAGGTGATGCAGACTCTGCATCGGATCCGGCGTAGAGGATGTCGTCGCGTCGGATAACACCGGAAAACACGAGAAGGAACAAGAGAAGTCCACCAGACGGAGGATTCCTCGGATAGCAGGAAAACCAGATGTAGCGACACCGTTAACAAAGGAAGAAGCGAAACCCTAAAGGTACGACGGAACCCAATCACGAGAATTCCTGGACTCGAAGAAAGAGAAGAGCGGATCCAAAACACGTAGAGGTAAGAGGAGAACAGCAGAGGGTAAGGAGTAAATCAGACCTATTCGAACTATCCAACCGATTTTGAAAATAGTTTTGACTCCTACTTGCCGTTAGCTAGGTTATCCTCAGGCTGGACTTGTGGGTATCGCAAGCCGAGCTCGATACCACTCAGTAACACCCTCGAATCGGACCTATGCAAGTTTTAGCAAAATTCGCCAAACCGCATAGAAACGATTCAAAGGTGCTCACCAGCACTTTCGATGCGGGTGGAAAAGCAAGTAATAACATTACACAACAGTCCTCGATGGGACCCACGAGCAGATATATATAACAGCGACTCCATGGGTCAAGAATACAGATATAATATACAAGATCCAAATCACCTTGAAAGATGGGGCGTCCGACTACGGACAAGAAGCAAATGGGGCTAAGAGCCCTGAAGAATAACCAATGGCGTCCATAACCCTGCCCAGGCCAAGCCGGAAGGGTAACCCTGCTAACGACGTCGATCTCAAAACCTGCTTAACAAAAGGGGTGCCGACGAAGGGCAAAACAGAAAACAAAGAAGGAGCGTCAAGATCGAGGCGATGCAGCGAGGCTAGAATTCGGCGGTCCTCGCCTACATAGGTATGGTGGACTGAAGCGGCAGCGGCAGCATGCACTAAATATCCTATAGAGACTCGATACAACTGGCGGTTATCAGAGAGGGGTAAGAATGACCTAACCGGATCCAACCTGAAGCTATCACCAAACAAACCCATCCTGGTGTTTCCCCCTCGAGACCAAACGAGGAAGTCAACCGAGGAACTCACACAGTTGGCAGTTTTACTTATTCAGTTGTAGTTGTGGCACCTTACTAGTCAGATTTAGATAAGCGTCCTGATAAAGTAAGCAGTGGGCACTTTTATTTAATCATTCCGTTGAAGTCGCAGCAATTACTAATCAGTTACAGATAGTATGATATAAACCCAAAACCCAGCAGTTGTTGGTACTTTTATTCAGCCAATTGCTAGAAGGTTGCAATACTTACTAGTCGATACATTTGTCGCATGGCGACAACCAAACAAGCAATGGTGGGCAGTATTAATTAGCCATTCCATTATAGTAGAGCTGATTACTAGTCATTATAAGTCAAATTTATAGCGATAAACTTTAGTTATGCTTGTCTATGATCGAGATATCGTGCTCCAAGTCGTCCATATCCGCGACACGGCTTTCGAAAGTTTTAACCGGCCGGGTGCACCATTAGCAACACGCCGATCAACCTCGGAAAAACCAAATCAAAACCCAACGAGGCTTTCACGATCGAACAATCACAGATTCAGAAATATTTCAGGCCACCCTTAGAGTAGAATCCATAGGAGTAAGCAAGCTCGAGGCGGCCTCAAGGTTTGGCTAGACGGCAGTGAGCATCGGGAACCCCAACGGGCTTGTCGACACCGCGAAATCGTGGTCCGAACCTAAGCGATGCATGTGCAAACCTCGCACAATCGTAAATAAAGCGGTAAAACATGGCATAAGTACAGGATCGTAAATAAAACCTCAAACTAGTTTGTGGCCCCAAGAAATAAGAATGAATCAAGCTCTGGCTCAGGGGGGTCCCATATACCTCCCGGATGTGGATAGCGCGCAAAATCAAGGAACAGTATCAAGTACTCGGGGTCTTACGGGACACAAGTGGGCGTCGAAACCAAATATTATCTATCACCCACCGATGCCTCTGCTTATTCAATTTTAGTTGTTAAACAGAAATTAAAGTGACGATAAGTAAAACTAGAATCATCTCCAACATCAACATGCGGCAATACATCAGCAACTGTGGCATTTGACAACACGCAACATTACTTGAGCAAGCGACTATGACGCGCAAGTCCAACTATCTACCAAACAACAGGTAATAGGAGGGTCCGAGGCAATATAGGGCGCAAGGGATATCACGATGCGAAAAAACTAGAGCATCGCATAACACAGATAGCAATAGATCAAGGAGGGAAGTAAATACTATAAAAGTAAGATAGGTAGAAAGAGGGAGATGCTCGCCTGAAAACATTGTCGAAAAGTTCATCCGAAGATCGGGGCGAAGCTCACATCAACTCAACGGCCTTATCCGCGAAGAAGCAAAACACTAGAAGAAACACCGGATGCAATATTTAATACACGGCAGAAGATCGGCATGATGCATGCATGATGTATGGCATGGCAAGGTGCGATGCAATTAGGTCAATTTAAGCGGAACCGGGGTCCCGACAATTAATTAAGTGGTGCAAGTTATTTAGAACCCCGCAATTTAATGTTGTTTTGACAAGGCCAAAATATAACACCGGTTCGCTATATCAAACTTAAATGAGGCCAATATAAGGCTAGATTTGCCCGCATATGGGCCCCATATTTAGTTATTAGGTGATTCGGCATAAGGCCCCCAAACCAATGATATGCATGCGAGATGACAATTAAATATGCAACAATTGTTATTATGTTGTAAAGATAGGGCTCGAGGAAAAGGGGTCACACATTAGAGGGGGCTCGACGATCTTGTTAGGGTTCCGGGGTTCGGGGTTCGGGGTCCAGGGTTCGACGGCCTCGACGGGATCGTTCTCGGAAAGGGGCAGATCTTGCGTTCCGGGAAGAAGTACTAGGCGTTCTGTGTCGGTGTCGTTCTTGACGAGCATCGGGTCCGGATTTCGGCCCCGGGAACGGTCTTCAGGGTCTCGACAACTTCGTTTCTATGTGGGCGATCTTGGCTCTCGGTGTCCGTGAAGTAGTACTTGTCGCCCTATCGTCTTCGGGTTCGCTCCATTCGGGTCCTTGTCGGTGTACTTGTCGTCCCCTGAAGGAGGGCTTGCGTCTAGGGTCTCGGCGATCTTGGCGCATCGAGGGTGTCGAGGAATCGGTACGGCCTTCGGATTCCGCGAGGGAGATCATGGCGTCGGGGTTTCCGTGATGAAGATCTTGTCGAGGGTTCGGCGCCGAAGGTCGTTGGCGAGCTCGGGTTGCCTCGGAACGGTCATAGGGTTCACACGCGTCTACTAGGACACATACACGAGCACACGCATACACGAGCACACGCATACACGAGCACACACATACACGAGCACACGCATACACGAGCACACGCATACACGCACGCGGGGCAGCGGGCCCACAGGCCGACGTGGCGGGCCAGGCGAGGTGGAGAGCTCGAGGGGCCTCGGCGACGTGGACCGCGACGCAGGACGGGCGGAGGCGGAGGAGCGCGACGGCGAGCGGGGTTCGGCGGCAGCGGCGGCCTCAGGCCGGCGGGGCGGATGCGGGTGCGGCGCTGGCGGTCTCTGCGCGCAGCGGTCGCCGCGGACGGCCGCGGAGAAGGGGCGGCATCCGCGGCGCGACGACGGCGGCAAGGAGGCGGGGTCGCTGGGGTGGTGCCGGTGAAGCGGGAGGCGCAGCGCTGTCGGTGAGGTCCGGAAGGTCCGTGGCGCCGGCGCGGCGGCGCTGCTGGCAGGGCGGCCTGAGATGGGAGGGCCTCAGTGGCGGGCGGGCGGGTTGAGAGGAAGGACTCATGGCGCCGGCGGTGAGGAGGGCGGGCGTGGAGGAGCTCGCCGAGGCTGAGCGGCCGACGGCGTGCGGGCGGGCGCGAGGCGGGTTGTGAGGCGGAGGCGAGGTGAAGGAGGCGGTGGCGGGGCGCCGGGGAAGCGAGCAAGGCGACGGAGGCCGGCGGCGGGGCTCCGCCTGAGAGCGAGGAAGGCGGCGCAGGGAGGAGAGGCAGAGGCGGTGCACAGGCGGTCTGGAAGGAGAGAGGAGGAGGAGGCGTGTGGTAGTGGGGGGCCCGTGGTGGGGCCGGGGGGCAGGGGGCTGTCGGGTTGATGGGGGATGGCCTGAGAGTGGAGGCTGGTTGGTGGGTGGGTCCAGGAAGAGGGAAGAGAGAGAGAGGGAAGCTCGGCCTAGGTGGCGGGTGTGATTGGAGAGGGAAGGGAGGGATGAGGTGGCGCGCTCTGATAGGCTAGGGTGAGGTGGAGGGTTGGTTTGGGTAGAACTCTGGGTAGTCTTAGGATTTAGAGGGGCAGGTAGGTGGACCGATTTAGAAATCTGGGGCGGTCGGTTGTCGGTTGGATTCGACGCCCCACTAAAAATTAATAAAACTTTTATTTGTTTTAAACGGGCTATGCAAACCGATAGCGCCAAATAAAATTTTCCGGATCCGGGTTTGACATTTGAATAGAGATGGGGCGTTTGGAAAACAAAACGGGGTTTTTCGAAAATAGTTTTGGCAAACAATGCATGATGATGACGATGCAATGCACAAATTCAACGCGATTTTCTAGTAGTGGTTTTGCGGGATGCCACACCGCTTCGTGCGGATTAGCCTCTCCGGTGCGTTGGATCTAAACAGATCGCACGGTTCAGATCGCGTACCTCTTCAGCGTTAAGTGGTTCTATCGTGTTCGTCCGATCTAGATCCTATGGACACTACTGCTCGGTCAACAACGGGCGGCGCTGTGCGGCGGCTGGCGGCGGCAACGCTATGACGGTGGCGGCACTGGTGATGCAGGAAGCAGAGAGAGAGGGGGAGGTGCTCACCGTGCTCAGGGGATCGTGGCGATGCTCAACGTGGTCGCGAGGAGGCGAGGGGCGCATTGGAGCGGGATTAATCGCTCGCCGGAGTGGAGGACGACGTCGGGTTCGTCTGGTGGTCGTCGTGGGCGGTGTTGTGGTTCACTCCGATGCAAAAACGAGGATGCGGTTAGATGCAGCCGAGTGTGGCGAGTGCGGGAGCATGAACGAGAGAGCGTGGGGCGGTCTGGGCTTACCAGGTAAGTTCGCCGGAGTTGCTTGCAGACGCGGCGACGCTCATAAGTTGTTGTAGTCGATGCTCTGGGGCGCCCGCGGGTGAACGGATGACACGGGCAGGTGCGCAAGGATCTAGGGATGGTGTCCGTGTGCTTGGGGAAGCAAGAGGTGTCACGGGGTCGCCGGAATTGGCTGGAAAGGTTCGCCGGAGCAGTGGGGTTCGGGCTTGCGATTCGAGCAGCCTAGAGGCAGAGAGGGGGAGCTTTCTGAGGGAAATGAGAGAGAAGACGCAGACGGTTAAATGGGTGCGGTTACTGGAAGGAATCAAGGGCGTATTCATCGCGTATTCAACGCCGGTGTAAATGGCAGCAACGGCAGGCGGTGTCTGCGCGAGGAAGATGATGACAAGGCAGTGTGGGACACGCTTGTCAGCGAGAGAGAGTGAGGGGAAAGAGGGTCCACCAGTCAGTCGCTCTGAGGGTGTGGGTTCAGGTGAAAAACGCTTCGCGCGTGGGGGATTAGCTTGGCTGGTACTGGGCTCGTTGGGCTTGGCCAGCTGGGCTGTGTCCTGATTCTATTTTTTTCTTTCTGTTCTGAAACTTATTCTTTTTCCAATTCTTATTTCTGTTTTCAAATTCCAACAACAAATCAAACATTCAAAACAATTCAAATATTCGCCACACTTGTATTGATTTTTGGTTCTGTTTAACAACATAAACCAAAGTCCAAAACAAAACAAAATAAAATAATTTTATTCTTTTTAGAATCTATTTAATAATTAAATAAAATAGACCTTAATTATTAATTCAAATAGGTTTTGATTTATTTAATAAAATCTCCATTTGAAAACTAAATATTATCAAAACCAAATCAGTAGGTTTTATTTGAAAATAGAAGATACTTGGAAGACTTGTTTAGAACAAAATAACATTTTTTTATTTTAGGGTCCATTAATAATTAAATAAAATGGCCTTAGTTAATAAATCAAATAGGATTTGTTTTATTAAAAAACTTTATTTTGAAATCTAAAATAAAACCAAAAACACTTCAGTAGGTTTTAATTGAGAATATAAAATACTTGGAAAACTTATTTTAAATAATTTAATAAGTTTTAGTGTTTATTTAAAATGGGAAAAGCCTTTATTTTAATAAAACTGGATATTAATAAATCCTCATTATTTTGTTTAAATAAACCTTTACTCTTTTAATCAAAGCAAAACCTTTTGTTTTAAAATCTTGGCCAAGGTTTAATTTGGCTCTATAAAATAATCCTTATTTATAAATCTACCTTTTCTTTTGAAAACCAAATATTTTATTAAAAGATTCAAAAATAGTAATTTTAAATATTTTTAAGTTTATTGTTTATTTATCTTTTAAATTCATTTAGGATTTTATTTGATCCAAATAGGTTTTGAAAGTTTCCAATTGGAATCAAAAAGTTTCTTCTCTCCCTGAAAATCAATAAAGTTTTATTTTATTCATTTATTTTTCACATTACAAGATTTGGAAAATCTTGGGATGTGACAGGCTACCACCCTTAAAATAAATCTCGTCCCGAGATTTGGGGAGGCTAGGGGTTACAAGTTGGCTCAAAGCATCTAGGGTACTACCATCCTTAAAAATTTTCCAACTAAATTACATCTTGGCTTGCTTGGGATCTTGGTGTAACTTTCCTGGACATAAGTTTGCATAGTGGCCTAGTTCCTTGCATTTGAAACATGTGACAAGGCTGAGGTCTTGAGGTGGCTTCTCTGGACAATATGATGCATAATGTCCTAACTCTTTGCAGTGGTTGCACACCACTTGACTAAAATCCCTCCTCATCTTGGGTTTCACTAGCTTTTGTTTGTCTTCTTGGCTCTTCTTCTTTTCTGGGCATTCACTGGCATAGTGTCCCATATCTTTGCAATTGTAACATTGCAACTGGCTTTTTTCCTTCTTCTTCTTTTTGGGTCTCTCCAAAGCTAGGAGTTCTTCTAGTTCATGCTCTTCATATCTCACTTCAAAGGTGGGAAATCTTTCTCTCTTCTTGGGGCATTGATATTCATGTTCCTTGGATGCATGATCTTTGTATCCACAAATATTGCAAGATTGGGTTTGTTCTAGAATAACATCTTTTTCATCCTTGTTGTCATTAGCTCTTTGGGAAAAGTTTTCTCCCATGTTGATCATTTGAGTAACCAATCCTTGCAACAATTGGAATTGAAGTTTCAAATCCTTTGTATGGCTGGGTCTAGTCCATTGTTGTTGGCTAAAAGCTGAGTTGTCTCTTGGATCAACTGGGTTTGGGTTACTATGAGTTCTCTCATGTTGTCCTCTTGGTTGTTGTTGTTGTTGTCACCATCCTTGATGTTGGAGTCTCTTGGAGAAGTCATCTGTTTGGGTTGGATTGGGATTAGAATAGGCAAAAATATTTCTAAGGGAATAATTCTAATCACACACATCACAATTCACTCAAGCAATGTGCAAGCAATCACAAACAAACATTCCACTCAAACAACAAGTTTCAAGCATATTTTTAGGCAACCAAAAAAAATATTTTTGTTACACTACCTAAGTTGGTGTGTTTGACTTAACTAAATTATGGTGGTCCATCTATTGGGTTCTCTTGTGATCTTTCCATCTTTCTTGGTTGATTCTTCTTGCTTGAAATCATGGTTTCCTTGGGAAATCTCTTGGTCACAAAACTTCAAAGGTGATGAGGGCTCCTTCTAAGTTGTGTTTCTTTAGTCTCCAATTCTTGAGCAAGATTCCTTATCTCACTTGTCCTTAGTGATATCCAAGGTTGAGGTCCTTGGTGAATAAACTGAAGATGTTGAAGTCATTAGATTTGAACATGTTGAAGTCATTTAGAGTTGATGAAGTCCTTTGCACATGGTGTAGTCTTTGGCCATGGGGTAGGTTTTTCCATCAAGTTGAAATAGATGATATGTAGAATCAAAAACAAAAATGGTTGAGGAAAGAGTTTACAAGATTGTTTGTAAATAAATTTTGGAACAAATACAACTCCTATTTTTCTAAGGGTTTTGTCCAATCCTAGGTTTACAAATCCTACAGGCAACACAATGCTCTGATACCATCTGTAAGGGTCCCAACCTTTAATAAGGTAGAGTCCCCTGTGTTTACAATGCTAGTCCCTGGATCAATAGCTAGCATCCACAGTTAAGATGTAATATCAAGAAACAAAGGTCATAATACAACTTTATAACCAGGAATAACATAATTTTATTACATCTTACATAGCTCATTTGGCTATTACATTACATTGCAGCAGAATATCTATAAGCATGGGGTCCTTCATCTTCAAAGTGCCACAGGCAACATCTTGGTTGTAGACTTTGTAATCCTAATCATCAAACTTTACTAACATCAATCAAACCTGCAACATACAAGTTACAGCCACAAGGGTCAATACATTTGAATTGTATTGGCAAGTGATACTATGGTAGTATAGTGGAGTCTATCATCTATATGCTTTTGGCTAAGTGGAGTTGAGGCTTGCATTGCTCAAAAATATATTTTTCCTTATCATTTGAAAACACTAAGTTTTTGCTTTGACAAAATCATCTTTCCCAAGGCATCTCCCAATCAAGGATTGAAGATCCTTTAACCCTTGTTCAACCAAAAGTTTTTAACTTAGAAATTTGGATGTTGAGATTCTTGATTGCTTCCATGTCTTGATGCTCAAATTGTCCTTTACCAGGGACATGGCTAAGTACTTAGATTTTACACTCTGCAGAGGTGGTGCACTTTCCCCACAAGACTTGGTTTCCCAAGACAAGATCTTTCAGAAGCCTTCCCTTAGACCAAAATGGACGCGCTCCAACCTATCAAACCCTACCACCAACTGTCCATATGGCTAAGTTCTTGCAACCTATATGATCCAGGAAGAGCCCATAATGCCAAGTGGTTGCACTTGAAGCTTCTCAACATTTGACATCTCAAATCTCTTTGTTCCTGGGTGGCCATCCACAAGTGATATACACAAGGTAAACCATAAACATGGGCCTTGTGAACCACTCAACCAAAAACCACCAAGCAATTACCATTCCACCCAGGTGATTCATTAACTTAGTTGTTTTATTAAACAAAACACAAATCCTCAGACTTAGAAATTTTTCCATAGTATGAATGTATATTCCACCCTTGTTTTCTATTAGCTAAGCTAAGCATGATAGTAGTAGGAGTCTTAAATTAGGAAATTTTACTAAGGTTTCATCTACTAGGTTTTCCCATAGCAAGGTTATACTTAGCAAAAATTCCATGCAAGTTTTACTTAGAAAAATCACTAATGCATAGTGAAAGTAATGGGACAAAAGTATGAAGCATCACTTGCCTTTTTGGTAGAGAATAAGTTCACTCCTTGTCCTTGCTACAATCACACTCTTCAAGTCACTACAATTCAATCAAGCAAGGCACAAGTTTAATCTACCAATCAAGCAATTCATCACATAAAATAATAAACAAAACAATACATGCAAGCATGCAAGAGATTGTTTTATTTGAAAAAGTGGTTCCTAATGGGTCATAAACATTTGAAAACACCTAATGGTCATTTTGTAAAGTGGCAAAGTCATTTGCAAAAGATTTCATTTTATAAACCATTTTTAAAACAAGGTATCATTTTATGTGGTGTAGAAATGTTTTTACTAAGGCATTAATCTATAGGGTTCACAAAGTGTATTTTCAATCCATAAAACTTGGTGTTTAGGGTCATAGAGTTTAAAACAAAACATTTCCCAAAGGTTTTCTTCCTAAACCATTTTTAATAAATAAACCATATTTTTATTTGACTAGAAATGGTTTTAAATCAAAGAATCATTCTTTTGCATCACCAAATATATTTTTGAAACCACAAAGTGTTTCCTGTGGTCAGTAGGTTCAGAACACACCATTTGCAAAAGATTTTATCCCCAAAATCAATTTTGAACAATTTTTACATTCTAAACAAGCATACAAATGTTTCTGCAAAAACAAACAATTTAACAGAAACTTTTTACTAAACAAATGGCATGGTTGGCTAGGTCTTGTTCCACTGATTCCAACGGTATAAAGTTTGCAAAATTTGGACGTGTAGAACTAAAGTTACAAGGTTTTCAAATCTGCATCTAAATCAAATTCAAAGTTTGTTTTAAATCACAGACTGGCCACGCGTCAGGTTCTTATTGGGCGGTACCGCTTCGTGCGGATTAGACTCTCCGGTGTGTTGGATCTAAACAGATCGCACGGTTCAGATCGCGTACCTCTTCAACGTTAAGTGGTTTTATCGTGTTCGTCCGATCTAGATCCTACGGACACTACTGCTCGGTCAACAACGGGCGGCGCTGTGCGGCGGCTGGCGGCGGCAACGCTCGGACGGTGGCGGCACTGGCGATGCAAGAAGCAACGAGAGAGAGGGAGGTGCTCACCATGCTCAGGGGATTATGGCGATGCTCAACGTGGTCGCGAGGAGGCGAGGGGCGCACTGGAGCGGGATTAATCGCTTGCCGGAGTGGAGGACGGCGTCGGGTTCGTCTGGTGGTCGTCGTGGGCGGTGTTGTGGTTCACTCCGAGGCAAAAACGAGGATGCGGTTAGATGCAGCCGAGTGTGGCGAGTGCGGGAGCATGAACGGGAGAGCGTGGGGCGGTCTGGGCTTACCAGGGAAGTTCGCCGGAGTTGCTTGCAGATGCGGCGGCGCTCAGAAGTTGTTGTAGTCGACGCTCTGGGGCGCCCGCGGGTGAACGGATGACACGGGCAGGTGCGCAAGGATCTGGGGATGGTGTCCGTGTGCTTGGGGAGGCAAGAGGTGGCACGGGGTCGCCGAAATTGGCTGGAAAGGTTCGCCGGAGCAGTGGGGTTCGGGCTTGCGATTCGAGCAGCCTAGAGGCAGAGAGGGGGAGCTTTCTGAGGGAAATGAGAGAGAAGACGCAGACGGTTAAATGGGTGCGGCATCGGAAGGAATCAAGGCATATTCATCGCGATTCAACGCCGTGTAATGGCGCAACGGCAAAGGTGTCTGAGGAAGATGATGACAAGGCACAGGGGACACGCTTGTCGCCGAGAGAGTGAGGGAAAGAGGGTCCACCGGTACCGCCTCACGAGGTGTGGGTTCAGGTGAAAAACGCTTCGCGCGTGGGGGATTAGCTGGGCTGGTACTGGGCTCGTTGGGCTTGGCCAGCTGGGCTGTGTCCTGATTCTATTTTTTTTCTTTCTGTTCTGAAACTTTTTCTTTTTCCAATTCTTATTTCTGTTTTGAAATTCCAACAACAAATCAAACATTCAAAACAATTCAAATATTCGCCACACTTGTATTGATTTTTGGTTCTGTTTAACAACATAAACCAAAGTCCAAAACAAAACAAAATAAAATAATTTTATTCTTTTTAGAATCTATTTAATAATTAAATAAAATAGACCTTAATTATTAACTCAAATAGGTTTTGATTTATTTAATAAAATCTCCATTTGAAAACTAAATATTATCAAAACCAAATCAGTAGGTTTTATTTGAAAATAGAAGATACTTGGAAGACTTGTTTAGAACAAAATAATATTTTTTATTTTTGGGTCCATTAATAATTAAATAAAATGGGCCTTAGTTAATAAATCAAATAGGATTTGTTTTATTAAAAAACTTTATTTTGAAATCTAAAATAAAACCAAAAACACTTCAGTAGGTTTTAATTGAGAATATAAAATACTTGGAAAACTTATTTAAAATAATTTAATAAGTTTTAGTGTTTATTTAAAATGGGAAAAGCCTTTATTTTTAATAAAACTGGATATTAACAAATCCTCATTATTTTGATTAAATAAACCTTTACTCTTTTAATCAAAGCAAAACCTTTTGTTTTAAAATCTTGGCCAAGGTTTAATTTGGCTCTATAAAATAATCCTTATTTATAAATCTACCTTTTCTTTTGAAAACCAAATCTTTTATTAAAAGATTCAAAAATAGTAATTTTAAATATTTTTAAGTTTATTGTTTATTTATGTTTTTAAATTCATTTAGGATTTTATTTGATCCAAATAGGTTTTGAAAGTTTCCAATTGGAATCAAAAAGTTTCTTCTCACCCTGAAAATCAACAAAGTTTTATTTTATTCATTTATTTTTCACATTACAAGATTTGGAAAATCTTGGGATGTGACATTATCTCATTCCGTTTCACTTGTTTTGTTCTTTTAGGATGAGATAAATCCTTGAGCCTTGGTATTTTTCTTATCCTTTTTCTTTGGCTCTTTCGAGTTCATTTGTTGAACTTGTGCTCTTTCATGTGTTGATTTGGCTCTTCGATAAAATTTGGACACCTTTTGTCGAGTCACACTTTTGTGTGTGTCTTATTGGTTTACTTGGTGTTTTTGTTCAAATTGTATCTCCTTTTGGTTCTTGAAAGCCTATGCATGCATATTTACTTCTTGTATATATTATGGCATGCTTGCTTTCTTTGATCCAATATATAGGAGAAACTCCACCAAATCCTAATGGGCTAAGATGTGCATGAAATTCAATTTCATATCAATATGCACATATTTGTGTGGGGGCTCTCCTATGTATTGTAGTTTCACTAACTACTTTGGACCCAATTTGTTTGGGGACCATAGTGTACTTAATTGTGTTTTAGGTGCATTGGAGATATATATTGGGTGCTTGTATCTTGAACAAGGAAGAAGTGGCGTCTACATGTTAGTTGGATGCAAGTTAGGATGATCAACGAATTCATATCTTCTTAATCCTACCAATTATATCTCTATAAGTATCTCTCTCTCATGCATACATATCTTGTTCCCAACCTTGTGTAGGTTGCTTGTTGGCATGAATTTGTGTTCTTCCATATGTAGGATTTCTTGTTTTGGCTTTGAAGAGTTCTCTCTATTGCAAATGTGTGTATGTTGAGATGAGTGCATATAATGGGGACTATACTAAATCATGCTCATGATTCACTAATACCAAATATGTCAATCTAGCAACTTTGTTGCATATCGTTTCCTTAATATCTCCCATGTGCACTAGTGAGTATTTTTGCCAAGTTGATTTCTATCTTGTGATACTTGTTGCCTTTCTCCATATATTCCTTCTATCCTCTTCTTCCCTTGAGAATAGTTGTGTTGTATGGGGTATGTTGGTGTTTGAAGCTCATTGATGTACAATAAGATATATTTGAGCCCTTGGGCATGCTTTCAAGCAAAACATCTTATTGGTATATTCTATGACTTTTTTTGGGTCTTCATGTGCTTTCTTGAGTATATATCTTGTGTGTTCATGTTTCTTTGTGGTTATATGTCTTTGTGATATTTTCCACCTAAAAATTTATACACACAAGAGAAGATCAATATTTGGTTGTTTTTGCATTTCTTGGAATCATCTCTTACTTCATTTTGATTCTTCGGTGGTTTCCAAATTATTGTATTTTGTGTGCATTGTTAAATGGTTTTGGAGGAGTTAGGATTCCATGGTTGTGCACATTGTTTCCAAATACAATTACTATAATTGGTGCACAATTTTTGGGGAGCTTCTATAATTCATTTAATGATGCACATGTTCCTTCTTTCTCATTTCTTGTGGTTTAAATGCTTATGGGGGAGCAAGGATTCCATATTTGTGCATATTGTATTCAATACAAGTATTCTAATATTTGCACAAACTTTGGGGAGCTTCTCTATTTTTATTTAAACACTCTTTTGGTTGTTGTTCCCTTTTGACATCATTTGATGGTGTTTCAATTGTTTCTTTTGGATCTTTTGATTGCCCGCTTCATTTGTTGAAGCCCTTTTCTTTTCTTTCTTTTCTTTTTGCTTTCTTTGGGTCCTCAATATAGTTCTACTTCCTCCCTAGTTCTCATCATTTGACTTGTGCATATGCACACCTTTGGAGGAATTCTCACTATGTTGACCGTCTACAACTTTTCACCCATTTTGGCAATCGATGACAATGGGGGAGAAGTTTTGGAGGGTTTAAGGGAAGTTGGGCTTTGCTTTGAGTGTGTTCTTAAGCATTTGCCTCTCATGCTCTTGCATCTTTGTGTTTGCTTTGCATGTTGAATATATAGAGGAAACTCAACCAACGGTAACGGTTGGCAATCTATGCAATGAAATTCAAGTTCATCACACATGCATAGATTGTGGGGGAGTTTGCTCTATATATTGTGGTTGTACCAACATCACATACTTGTGTAGTATTTGATGTTGGGGCAACCGCTTTGGTCGTTAATTGTCATATTTAAACCCTCGCTAAGGGATTGTCATCAATTACCAAAATGGGGGAGATTGAAAGGGCATGTATGCCCCCATGTGTGGTTTTGGTAATTAATGACAATCTCTATGGACTAATGTGTAAATTGAGTTTCACTTGTAGGCTTGTCCATTGGCATCACTTGGGCCATGTGTTGGTCTCAAGGTTGGAAGATGAAGAAATGTCCAAGGGCTTTGTGCCCATTGGAATCATGAAGAAAGAAGGAGCTTGAAGGTTGATCAAGACATGTGTAAAGAGTTGCATCAAGATGGATCAACCTCAAGTAGGGATGAAGAAGGGCGAGCTTAAGATGCGCCATCTCTAGAAGATCTCATGCTTGAAGCTTGCCATCCTCATGCTCATGGAATGATGAAGACAAGTTCAAAGAAGAGGTGTACCCATGGAGTATGGGGGAGCAATTTGCAAGTCTTCATCTTCATCAAGCAAGAGCATCCAAGAAAGGTGTTCCCACTATAGAAGAACAAGACGGTCTACATCAAGTTCAACTGGGATGCTCAAGGCAAAGGTATGTTCTTGATAGGGCTTCTCTTTTTCCGGTCTCGTATTGTTAGTTGGGAGACCGGGTTTAGGATAGATAGCCGTTCTATCAAGAGGGGCTCTCAAGCGGGTGTCTCGTTTGCATTGTTCGGAGAGAGCTCAAACATTTGCATTCATAGCATCATCTTTCTTGGTTGTTATTTGGTTCTTGTCCATGAGAGTATCTAGAGATTGTGGTCATCATCATAACAAGCTCTAGTTTATCATCTAAGGATTTCACTTGCATATCTTATTGCGGTTTTTGATCTTGCGAGTTTTTCGGCTCCACACCTTGGGGGATACTTCACATATATATTCATAGTATTTTCTCCCAAGGTGATACCCAATATTTCTATTTTTTGTTGGATTCTATTCGTCATTATCTTTCCAACAAAATTGGTTTCATCCCAATCGGAGTTTCCAAGCTCTTCTTCTTGTGTTTTGGGTTTTGGAGGTTTTACCGGTTCATCGCTTCTAGAGAGGTCATATCTTTCTCAATTTGGTTTTATACTTCCATGCTGGAATATTATGTTTCTTTGCCTAATCTTGTAAAACTTTTCGTTCTCTTCAAAACGAGCCTAAGATCATCAAAAATGGAGTCCGGGATCAAAAGTTATTGAAGTTTTCGTGCAATATTGTCCTGTGTTTTTGCTTGAGTGGAAGTTCCGGCCCAAGTTCCGACCCAACCCAAGTTCTGGCCCAAGTTCCGACCCAAGTTCCGGCCAGGTTCATTAACTTGTGTTTCTATTTGCCGGAAGTTCCGGTGGGGGCACGAATCTGGCCCAAACGGTCAGTTTTTCCTTGTCCTATTTAAGGGGGGCTTCTTCCCCAATGGTTCTCTATATTTTGAGCTCGTCTTTGCCCACCATTGTTGACCTATTTGAGCTCTCTTACTCCCTCTCCCTCCCATGATTCTTACATCTTTTTGAGGGAAAAGTGAGAGGAGATCTAGATCTACAATCCCACCAAGTCAATTCCCTTCTTTGTGAAGGAATCATTGGGATATAGATCTTGGAGAGTTTTGTGTTCTCCTCTTGTGTTCTTCCTCCCTTATTCCCCCAATAGATTTTGTAGCTTTGTTGGAATTTGGGAGAGAAGGACTTGCCCTTGCATTTGGTGCATAGGTTTGAGTTCTACTCTTGTTTTCTTCCTCCCTTATTCCCCCAATAGCTTTTGTAGCTTTGTTGGAATTTGGGGGAGAAGGACTTGCCCTTGCATTTGGTGCATATGTTTGAGTTCTCCTCGGAGATTCGGCGAGTTCAAGCTTGTGAGCTTGTTTCTCTTGGGTTCCTTGGAACCCTAGACGGTTGTGTGGTTGGATTGTTGACCTTTTGTGGTCTTGTTGACCTTTTGTGGTCTTGTAGCCTTTTGTGGCGTTGTTGGCCTTTTGTGGCATTGTTGGCCTTTTGTGGCTTTGTTGTTGGGAGCCTCCAATTGAGTTGTGGAGTTAGCCCCAATCTTGTACGGGTTCGGTGACCGCCCTCAAGCGTCCCATAGTGGAGCAAGTGCCCGCTTTTGTGGTGCGCACTTGGGAGAATAGGGTGAGCCTTTTGTGGCGTCGGTGAGTTGCGTGCTTCGCATCCGGTGAGGCCTTGTGTGGCGTTGGGTGAGCATCGAGCCACCACACCTTGAGGTGAGCCATTTGTATGCTCGGAGAGCATTGCGCCATCGCACCTCTCCAACAGAGACGTAGCTTCTTTGGAAGTGAACTTCGGGAAACAAATCTTCGTCTCCGCGTCCATCGGTTATCTCTCAACCGAACCCTTTACTTATGCCTTTACATTGTGATAGCCATCGTGCTTGAAGTATTTATACCTTGATATCACCATGTTGCTTGTATTGCTTAGCATAAGTTCTTGGTGCACCTAGGTGAACTTAGTGGCTAGGTTTTGTGCTCAATAAATTAAACGTTAATTTTATTCCGCATTTTCTTGAGCCTAAACCGTAATAATTTTAAAAGCCTATTCACCCCCCCTCTAGGCGACTTCCTTTGTACTTTCAGTACTTATCAGTAACGAGGTTGAACTAGGTATGCAGAGATACCGACGATCAAAACCTCGGATAAGTAAACTATAGTGAGACAAAAGGAAATTGGTATCGTATGTAAGTGGTTCATTCGATCGCAAAGTAATCGTAGAAATATGTGGGAGCCATATGAATTTCCAGATTCCTCCATTGGTTATTAATCGGAGAAGTGTCTCGATCATGTCTGCATAATTAACGAACCGTAGGGAGACACACTTAAGGATTCGATGTTGTTTAGTAGTTATGGAATGGTGAGTAAGAGACCGAATGTTGTTCGGAGTCTCGGATGGGATCTGGGATATCACGAGGAGATCCGGAATGGTCCGAAGAATAATATTCATATAAGGAAAGACCTGTTTCGGAGTTGGGGAATGATTCTGGTGTTTTCACCGGGAATGTTCTAGAAGGGCCTGGAAGGTCCGGCACTCCGGAGGGGAAGGGTACATGAATGTGTCATCACAATATGGAATGGTTGGATCATGTACTAGGTATCATGGTTGGGCAAAATAAAGGGAGAAATCAAATCCTAGTTTGAAAGTCAAATGCCAATTTGAAAAAGTCAAACGGCAAGTTTGCTTGGTGGAGGGAGAGTAGGAAACCTACTTGGGGAGGAGTTCCTCTCCCTCCACCCGCCGGCCAAGGAGGCCGACTTGGGGGAGGACTCCCTCCTCCCAAGCCGCTCCCTCCCACCTATAAAAGGAGGGGCAGGGCTGCCCCTCTCCCACACACCCAACACACCCCAAAACCCTAACCCTAGCCGCCGGCCACCTCCAAGTCGCCACCGCCATTAGGGTTTCTCCTAGCCGCCGACTTGGGGCTTACCCAAGCCCTAGTCACCGGCCAAGCTCCGCCCCTTGGTGCCCTCTAAACCCTAGATCGCCAAGGCCTATCTCATAGTCCACCATACTCGCTCCGGCTTAAGGCGAAGCCCTGCGAGATCTCCCCTCTACTTCCGGTACCACGCCGTCATGCTGCCAGAATCGTGAGGAGAGTGCTACAACCTCCGCTGCCTGTTGGAACAAGGGAGAGGAAGGTCTTCATCGAGTACCAAACGTGTGACCGACTGCGGAAGCGCTGTCGGAACGCAGCGCCGGAAGGATCGTCTACGCGATCTTGAGATCGGCAAGAGTACAACTACATCACCCACGAGCATCTGCTGTCGTTAACCACTTTGGAATCTTCGAGGGTGAGTTCCTCTATCGACTCGTTGCTACAATCTAGTAGATAGATCTTGGCTTGTTTGTTTGCATGCGGTAGAATTTTTTTGTTTTCCATGCTACGAACCCCTTCAGTGGTATCAGAGCCGTGTCTATATGTAGATCTGTTGCACGAGTAGAACACAATGGTCATTGTGGGCAGTGGTGCTTTTATTATCAATTGCTTCTTGTGTACTTTGCATCTTGCGGTATGATGGGATGAAGCGGCCCGGGCTAACCTTACATGACATCGTTCATGAGACTTGCTCCACGCTCAACATGCAACTTGTATTGCATAAGTGGCTTTGCGGGTGCCTGTCTCTCCCATCATAGTATAGATTCAATGTACAACAGGCACTTGATAGTTCAAGCATCAACGTTCTGGTTCTTGTTCGTAAGTTAGAGCAACACTCATTGAAAGCCCCAAACCATGTAAAATATGCAAAGAAAATTAGAGGCGTCTAACTTTGTTTTGCAGGGGTGTAATGTGATGTGATATGGCCATGATTGTGATTATATTTGATGTATGCAATGTTCCTTATTGTAAGTTGGCAACCGGCAGGAGCCATATGGTTGTCTTTAAATTCTGTTAAGACCCGCGTGTCTATTCAAAGTAGTTGTAATAGCTGAAGCTGGTGGACGACAACCATGGAACGACGTCATTGACCTTGATGCAATGCCGGTGATGATGGAGATCATGTTCGTGCTTGAAGATGGAGATCGGAAGCACAAGAAGAAAGGCCATATCATATCACATATTATGAATTGCATGTGATGTTAATCCTTTATGCATCTTGTATTGCTTATTTAACAACGGTAGCATTATAAGATGATCCGACAAGCACACAAATTTCAAGTTTTAAAGTGTTCATACTTAGTAAGCACCGTTGCTAAAGCTCGTTGTTTCGAAGCACCACGTGATGATCGGGTGTGTTAGATTCTGCGAGTGTATACAACGTGAGCAAGACAGATTTGCTCATGCGGAAGCTAAGGTTTGATCTTGACGAGCCTAGCATGTACAGACATGGTATCGGAACACGGATCACCGAAAGATAAAACATGAGTCATATAGTAGATATGATGAACATGTTGATTGTTCACCATTGAAGCTACATCAACTCTTGTGATGATCAGTTTTGATGTGGTGGATTTGGTTCGTGTGATCACTAAAACAATGTGAGGGATATTGTTTTGAGTGGGAGTTCACCTAGATTAATTTAATTATTAATTAGAACTCAATTTGTCATAAACTTAGTCTAAACTATTGCAAATATGTTGTAGATCAATGGCGGCCCCTACCATCAATTTTAATGCGTTCCTAGAGAAAGAAAAGTTGAAAAACAATGGAAGCAACTTCGCGGATTGGTTCCGCAATTTGAGGATTGTCCTCAATGCTGGTAATTTGACCTATGTCGGATGCACCATGGGTGACCGCTGCGGTGATGCTACCGATGAGTTAAAGAATGTTTTCCTCGCCGGTAGAATCAGTACTCCTGATTCGATGCTATCTTGTATGGTTTGGAATCGGAGCTTCAGAAAAGGTTTGAGAACCATGACCCACATGATATTGTCCGTGAACTCAAAATGATATTTGAGGCTCACGCGGAATTTGAGAGTTATGAGGCTTCTGAAAAGTTCTTTAACTGCAAGATGGAAGAGGGCAGCTCCGTTAGTGAGCATGTGCTTAAGATGTCTGGGCACGCAAACAAACTCCAAAGTTTGGGTATAGTGATTCCTAATTCTTTGGGGATTCACCGTGTCCTCCAATCACTACCCTCAAGTTACAAGAACTTTGTGATGAACTACAATATGCAAAACATGGACAAGACGTTGCCAGAACTCTTCTCCATGTTGAAATCTGCAGAAGTGGAGATCAAGAAAGAGCACCAAGTGTTGTTGGTCAATAAGACCACCAAATTCAAGAAAGGCAAGTCTAAGAAAAAGGGAAACTTTAAGAAGGGCGATAAGAAAGTTGCCGCACCGGCGAAGAAGACCAGGGCTGGACCTAAGCCTGATACTGAGTGCTTTTACTGCAAGGGAGAAGGTCACTAGAAGCGGAATTGCCAAAGTACTTGGCGGATTTGAAGAAAGGCAACATCAAGAAGAAAGGTATATCCGATATACATGTTATTGATGTGTATCTCATAGTACTCGTAGTAGTGCCTGGGTATTTGATACTGGTTCGGTTGCTCACATCTGTAACTCGAAACAGGTGCTGCAGAATAAACGGAAGCTAGCGAAGAACGAGGTGACAATGCGCGTTGGAAATGGATTAAAGGTTGATGTGATCACGGTCGGCACGCTACCTCTTCATCTACCATCAGGATTAGTTTTATACTTAAATAATTGTTATTTGGTGCCTGCGTTGAGCATGAACACTATATCAGGATCTTGTTTATTGCGAGACGGTTACTTGTTTAAGTCCGAGAATAATGGTTTTTCGATTTATATGAGTAATATGTTTTATGCACATGCACCATTGATAGATGGTCTATTCTTATTGAATCTCGATTGTAGTAATACACACATAAATAACATTGAGGCTAAACGTTTGAAATTGAGCGATAACTCGACCTATATGTGGCACTGTCATCTTGGTCTTATCGGAGTGAAGCATATGAAGAAACTCCATTCCGATGGACTTCTTGAATCACTTGATTTCGAATCACTTGAAATATGTGAAGCATGTCTGATGGGTAAAATGACTAAGACTCCATTTTCTGGTATGATGGAGCGAGCTACAGACTTATTGGAAATCATACATACCGATGTGTGTGGACCAATGAGTGTAGCATCGCGCGGTGGTTATCGTTATGTTCTTACCTTCACGGATGACTTGAGTAGATATGGGTATATCTATTTCATGAAACATAAGTCCAAAACTTTCGAGAAGTTTAAGGAATTTCAAAGTGAGGTAGAGAATCAATGTAACAAGAAGATTAAATTTCTACATCCTGATCGTGGAGGTGAATATCTAAGTTACGAGTTTGGCGAGAATTTGAAGAAATGCGGAATACTTTCACAATTGACACCACCGGGAACACCACAGCGTAATGGTGTGTCCGAACGTCATAATCGAACTCTCTTAGATATGGTTCGTTATATGATGTCATTACAGATTTACCGCTATTGTTTTGGGGTTATGCATTAGAAACATCCGCATTCACTTTAAATAGGGCACCATCTAAATCCATTGAAACGACACCGTATGAATTGTGGTTGGGGAAGAAACCTAAATTGTCATTCCTTAAAGTTTGGGGTTGCGAAGCCTATGTAAAGAAGTCACAGCCGGACAAGGTTGAACCCAAAGCGGAAAAATGCGTCTTCATAGGATACCCGAAGGAAACCATTGGGTATACCTTCTATCACAGATCCGAGGGTAAAATCTTCGTTGCCAAGAATGGATCCTTTCTAGAGAAGGAATTTCTCTCGAAAAAAGTGACTGGAAGGAAAGTAGAACTCGACGAGGTTGTTGAACCTTCTCTCGAACTTGCGAGTAGCGCAGCACCGGAAGTTGTTCCTGTGGCGCCTACACCAATAAGAGAGGAAGCTAATGATGATGATCATGAAACTTCGGTTGAAGTTGCTATAGAGCCTCACAGGTCAACGAGAACTCGTACCACTCCTGATTGGTATGATCCCGTTATGAGTGTCATGTTGGTGGACAACACCGATGACCCTGCGACATATGAGGAAGCGATGATGAGCCCAGATTCCAATAAATGGCAAGAAGCCATGAAATCCGAGATTGGATCCATGTACGAAAACCAAGTATGGACTTTGGTGGACTTACCGGATGGCCGGAAGGCTGTCGAGAACAAATGGATTTTCAAGAAGAAAACATATGTTGATGGTAATGTTACTGTCTATAAAGCTCGACTTGTCGCAAAAGGGTTTCGACAAATTCAAGGAGTTAACTATGATGAGACTTTATCACCAGTAGCGAAGCTAAAGTCTGTGAGGATTATGTTAGCAATCACTGCATATTACGATTATGAAATATGGCAGATGGATGTCAAAACAGCATTCCTCAATGGAGACATTGATGAAGAGTTGTATATGATGCAACCCAAAGGTTTTGTCGATCCTAAAGATGCTAACAAGGTGTGCAAACTTCAACGATCCATATATGGATTGAAGCAAGCATCCCGAAGTTGGAATCAACGTTTTGATAAGGTAATCAAAAGCTTTGGTTTTATACAAACTTATGGAGAAGCTTGTATTTACAAGAAAGTGAGTGGGAGCTCTATAGAATTCTTAATACTATATGTAGATGACATATTGTTGATTGGGAATGATGTAGACCTTCTTAATAGTGTCAAAGAATATTTGAATAATAGTTTTTCAATGAAAGATCTTGGCGAAGCAGCTTACATATTAGGCATAAAGTTTTATAGAGATAGATCGAGACGCCTAATATCATTGTCACAAAGTACATATTTGGACAAAGTTCTAAAGAGGTTTGGAATGGAAGATAGCAAGAAAGGGTTCTTGCCCATGTTGCCCAATACGACCTTGAGTAAAACTCAAAGTCCAGCAACGGCAGAAGATAGAGAAAGTATGAGTAAGACTCCCTACGCCTTAGCCATAGGATCTCTAATGTATGCCATGCTATGTACTAGACCCGACATTGCATATGTTGTTAGTTTGACTAGCAGATATCAAAGTGATCCAGGAGTGGATCATTGGACAGCGGTCAAAAATATCCTTAAGTACTTGAGAAGAACTAAGGATATGGTTCTTTATTATGGAGGTGATGAACAGCTCGTTGTTAATGGTTACACCGATGCTAGTTGTAACACCGATCCAGACGATTCTAAATCTCAATCTGGATACGTATTTCCTTTGAATGGTGCAGCAGTTAGCTGGAGGAGTGCAAAGCAAAACGTTGTGGCGAGATCTTCAACTGAATCGGAATACATAGCTGCTTCGGAGGCTTCACAATAAGCGATATGGATGAAGGAGTTCATTATAGAGCTCGGTGTGGTTCCAAGTGCGCTGGACCCAATGTCTATCTACTGTGATAACATGGGCGCCATAGCCAATGCGCAAGAACCAAGGTCACACAAGAAGCTGAAGCACATCAAGCTACGTTTTCACGCTATTCGAGAACATGTACAAGATGGTGACATAAAGATTTGCAAAGTACACACAGATCTGAATGTGGCGGATCCGTTGACTAAACCTCTCCCAAGGGCAAAACATGACCAACACCAAACTTCCATGGGTGTTCGGTATATTACCATCTAATCTAGATTAGTTGACTCTAGTGCAAGTGGGAGACTGTTGGAGATATGCCCTAGAGGCAATAATAAATGTAGTTATTATTATATCTTTGTGTTTATGATAAATGTTTACATTCATGCTATAACAGTATTAACCAGGAAACATTAATACTTGTGTGATTTGTAAACTAAATTAGAGTCACTAGTAAAGCCTCTTCATAATACTAGCTTGTTGGTTAATAGATGATTGTGGTTTCCCTATCATGAACATTGAGATGTTATTAACAACAAGATCATATCATTAGGAGAATGGTATGATGGACATACTCATGTAGATAAGCGTAGCATAAATATCAAGTCATTTTTAATAGTTCAATTGCTATAAGCTTTCTGATACATAGTAACCTAATTCCTTCGACCATGAGATCATGCTTATCACCATCACCGGAAGGATGCTTTGATGACATCAAACACCACACCGTAACTGGGTGGCTATAAAGGTGGCATTGAGTGTTCGGAAAGTATGGGTTGAGACACATGAATCAAGAGTGGGATTTGTCCATCCATATGACGGATAGATATACTTTGGGCCCTCTCGGTGGAGTGCCATCCAATTAGCTTGCAAGCATGTGACTGGTTCACAAGGGATCACATATCACGGGAACGAGAAAAGAGTACTTATCAGTAACGAGGTTGAACTAGGTATGCAGAGATACCGACGATCAAAACCTCGGATAAGTAAACTATCGTGAGACAAAAGGAAATTGGTATCGTATGTAAGTGGTTCATTCGATCGCAAAGTAATCGTAGAAATATGTGGGAGCCATATGAATTTCCAGATTCCTCTATTGGTTATTAATTGGAGAAGTGTCTCGATCATGTCCGCATAATTCACGAACCGTAGGGAGACACACTTAAGGTTTCGATGTTGTTGAGTAGTTATGGAATGATGAGTAAGAGACCGAATGTTGTTCGGAGTCTCGGATGGGATCCGGGATATCACGAGGAGATCCGGAATGGTCCGGAGAATAAGATTCATATAAGGAAAGTCCTGTTTCGGAGTTGGGGAATGATTCCGGTGTTTTCACCGGGAATGTTCTAGAAGGGTCCGGAAGGTCCGGCACTCCGGAGGGGAAGGGTACATGAATGTGTCATGACAATATGGAATAGTTGCATCATGTACTAGGTATCATGGCTGGGCAAAATGAAGGGAGAAATCAAATCCTAGTTTGAAAGTCAAACGCCAATTTGAAAAAGTCAAACGACAAGTTTGCTTGGTGGAGGGAGAGTAGGAAACCTACTTGGGGAGGAGTTCCTCTCCCTCCAAAGTGAAAACATTGTTTTGTTCATTAAAATCCTTTTTTTAACAAGGTTGATCAAGTCTTGTTACCAAAACAATCTTATATGAAACAAAACTTTGTATTCCACAAAGTGATTATGTTACCTCATACTTGATAGCAATGGTCTCAATCATAATAGTTTCAAAATTTTCTTGTGGAATGGGACAATATATTTCTCCAACCTTGATGCTCTCAATATTTTCAATGGAATTCAGGCAATATCTTCTAACAACCTTCTTGGGGAAATAAACAGTATGCTCTTTGTCATCAATATTGAATGTTACTTTTCCTTGATTACAATTAATGACAGCACCTACAGTATTAAGAAAAGGTATCCCAAGAATAATAGACATATTATCATCTTCAGGCATTTCAAGCACAACAAAAACAGTTAAAACCAAGCAATTATGAGCCACTTGAACAGGAACATCCTCACATATACCAACAGGAATAGTAGTTGACTTATCAGCCATTTGCAAAGATATATCAGTTGGTATCAAATTTTCTAGCTGGAGTCTCTTGTAGAGAGAAAAAGGCATAACACTAACTCCAGCTCCCAAATCACATCAAGCAGTTCTAACATAATTATTCTTAATGGAGCAAGGAATAGTTGGTATACCTGGATCACCAAGTTTCTTTGGAACCTTACTATTGAAGGAGTAATTAGCAAGTAGAGTAGAAATCTCCTCATTAGGAATCTTCCTTTTATTAGAGACAGTATCCTTCATATACTTTGAATAAGGAGGCAACTTAATAGCATCAGTCAAAGGAATTTGCAAGAATAAAGGTTTCATCCACTCGCAAAACTTGGTGTAGTGTTCCTCCTCCTTTGACTTGTGTTTCTTACCTGGAAAATGCATAGGTTTCTGCACCCAAGGTTCTCTCTCTTTACCATGTTTATTAGCAATAAAATCTTCCTTTGTGTACCTAGTGTTCTTAGTGTGCTTCTCAGGTTCTTCCTCACCTTCCTCCTTATCAGGAGACTCATTTTTATCATTACCACTCTCAGTTTTAGCATCAGAGACAGATATACTATTAGGATCTACATCAGGTTCAAGTGGTTCCTCAACTATCTTATGTTTCTTTTTCTTTCTCTTACGAGGACTACCACTATCGTCACCTTGTTGAGAATCTTGCTCTATTCTTTTAGGGTGTCCTTCAGGATATAAAGGATCTTGAGTAGCTATACCACTCCTAGTTCTAATTCCATAAGCATGTTTATCTCCTGAAGCATTAACTAGCATATCCTTTTGTACCTTAGCAAGTTGATCAAGTTGGGTTTGAACCATTTGAAAGTGTTTACAAAGAATTTTAATATCATTAGAAGTTCTTTCCACAATATCTTTCAACTCATGGATAGCTCTAGAGTTTTCCAATAAATGATTCTGAACTTGTTTATTAAAATACCCTTGTTTAACAATAAAAGTGTCAAGTTCCTCTAAACATTGATCAGGAGGCTTACCATAAGGAATATCACCTTCATCAAAGTGTTGGAGAGAGTGTACCTCAATAGTAGATGAGTGGGGAATTGGCTTACATAATTCTTCTATAGGAGGTAGATTCTTCACATCTTCAGCTCTAATACCTTTATCCTTTAGACACTTCTTAGATTCCTTCATCACTTCATCATTTAATGCAATAAATCCCCTCTTCTTTGTTGTTGGTGTTGGAACTGGTTCAGGAGTAATAGGCTCAGGTGTATTTAGCTCAGTTGAAGTCCAATCATCATAATTCTTGCTTATCTTAGTCATTAATTCTTTAGCATCTGTAGGAGTCCTTTCCCTGAAAACACAATCAACAAAGCTATCTAGGTATGTCCTAGAATCATCAGTTAGTCCATTATAATAAATATCAGGAAGCTCATACTTAGGTAATGGACATCCAGGATGTGCATGAATCAAGTCACAGAACCTTGTCCATGACTCAGGCAATTTCTCTTCTTCTCCCTGTTTAAAATAAAAAAGTCTCTGCAAAGCAGCATGTTTAGCACTGGGAGGAAAATATTTCTGGAAGAAAGAAGCAATCAAGCAATCAAGGCTATCAATGGAACCAGGGGGTAATCTATTAAACCAAGCAATAGCTTCTCATTTTAGTGAAAAAGGGAAGATCTTAGTAACAAATTACTTGCGCATCTTAAAATAATCAGAGAACAAAACACTCATAGTAGAAAGATCATTCATATGAGCCACAACACTCTCATTTTCAGTCCCACAAAAAGGTTCTTTCTCAACAATATCTAAATAAGATAAATCAAGAGAGAAATCATAATCTTCATTTTTAATATCTATGGGAGAAGTGGCAAACTTAGGATCAGAGGACATCTTAGGAATAATAGTACGTCTAACAAGGAGACTCTTAGTAGCACTAGTACCATGTGTGTTTTGGCACTCTTCAACAAAATCATCAGTGAACTCAATGTAACCATCACTAATATCATAAATCTCACTAGCCACAGGTGAGCTAACAGGTGTAATAGTGGCTTCACTAGGAGTTTCGGTATTTCCTAGACTAGCCATAGTAGAATCTAGAAAAGGACCTAATGAACCACTCGCATCAAGCACAGTAGAAGTAACATCATGATCATCAAAAGCAGTTTCAGACTCAGTAGTAGTAGGAGTGTGTGTAGCATGTGTATGTGGCGGTGGTGTGAAAAGCTTACTTATAACAGACGGTGAATCAAGAGCAATAGAGGTGTTTAGGACTATACCTCTTCTTGTAGTGGATGGTAAAATAGGGAACTTTCCATCACGAGACTTCCTGATACGTTGGAAACGTATCTATAATTTTTGGTTCTCCATGCTTGTTTTGTATCTACTTTGCTTTACTTGTCCACACTTTGAGGTGTCTTTTACATGTTTTCTTGTACTAACCTATTAACAAGTTGCAACAGTGCGAGATGACTGTTTTATGCTATTTTTGGTTTCAGAAAAGTTAGTAAAGAAATATTCTCGGAATTGGACGGAACAAAGGACAAAGTCAATTACTTTCCGTGGGGAACAAGAAGTTCAGAGGAGAGATGGAGGGGCCAAACCCACCCCAAGCGCGGGGGCAGGTGGTCTCGCGCCTGGCTAGGGTTTGGTGGCCCTGGCCGCCTCCCGGTCTCGCCCCTTCGCCTATAACAAGCCCCCGATGCAGAAACCCTGAGTACCCAATCAGAAATCCATGAAGCCGTTTGTAGCCGCCGCCACCATCATCCCTAGATCGGGGGGATCTGAAGTTCTTCCCGGCACCCTGCCGGAGGGGAGATCATCCCGGAGGCCTTCGCTCTGGTATGATGCATGAGTAGTTCCACCTTGGACTATGGGTCCATGTAGTAGCTATATGGTTATATCCCCTCCTTTGTGCTTTCATGTATAGATCTTGTGAGCTCCGTTCATGATCAAGATCTAATCTATTTGTAATCATGCATGTTGTGTTTGCGGGGATCCGATGGATATTGAGATTATTATGTTGGTTTGATTAATGGTTTTATCTTTATGATTCTATCATGTCTGTGTTGTTTGTGATCTTGCATGCTCTCCGTTGTTAGTAGCTATCTTGGCCAAGTAGTTGCTAGTGACTCCAAGAGGGGGTATTTATGCTTGATAGTGGGTTCATGCCTCTAGTTTCCAAGGGAAGTGACAATAATCTCTTCGGTTGTAGATGTGATGTTGCTACTAGGGAGAAAACAACGGTCTCTTGTTCATGGAACATGTGGACTGTTTACCTTACAAACTTTGCTTAAGGCAGTTGTCTGTTGCTTGCAACTTAATACTGGAGGGGGTTCGGATGATAACCTGAAGGTGGACTTCTAGTCATGGATGCAGTTGGATGGCGGTCTATGTATATTGTTGTATTGCCCAATCAGCCTCATAGGATCTTTCTGACTAGTAATTGCATTGTTATGACTTGCTCAGTTCCTGTCAATTGCCCCGCTGTAATTTGTTTACCCTTCATGCCATGTTGTTTATCTAAAGGATAGCACATCTAGTGAACTATGGACCCCGGTCCAATCTTTACCATTGATACATCTTCCATTGTTACATGTTTACTTGCTGCAAACCACCATTATCTTCCACACCATACATTTAATCCTTTGTTACAGCAAAACGGTGAGCTTGACAACCTCACTGATTCGTTGGGGCAAAGTCTTGAGTTTGTGTTGTGCAGGTCTCTGCGTTGATTGCAACACCTATGTGACGTTTCCTTCCTCCTACTGGTTCGATAACCTCGGTTTCTTACTGAGGGAAACTTGTTGCTGTGATGCTTCATACCTTGCTCTTGGGGTTTCCAACGAAGCATCCCACGACAAGTACTGGGCGCCATCAAGCTATTTTCTGGCGTTGTTGCCAGGGAGGCTAAGGATGTCTTCACTAGGGGAGTCCTTCACTTCCTTCCTCTTTACTTTGTTTTTTGTTTGCTTTGTTTATTTTTCTTGGTTTTGTTTGCCTCTTTTCAAAAAACCCAAAAAAAAATAGTCTAGTTTGGTTTTCTTGCTTTATTCAAAAACACAAAAAAAAATAGTTCCTACTCTAGTTGGTGGTCTGTTATTGCTTTGCTTGGTCATGCTTTCTATCAATGGATGGTTTCTTTGAAACTAGTTCTTATTGGCAAGGTGGGTTCACGGAAGAACAAAAGTATTATTATAAGGAACACCGTTTGTCACAAAAAGGGAAACACTTATGGGAACAAATTGATAAGTTGAATACTATTGCTAGAGAGGTGTGCTCCACTTATAATGTTACTTATTGCTTTGATAAAGCTTGTTGCTGCAGGAGGTATAAACACCTACCCTTTCAATGTGAGTATAATGATAATGTTACCATATCTTCTTATGTTAAAGGAAATTATGATTTTGATGACGTGGAACATTGAAGAATTTATTGCCTTCAAGGGTGCATTTGAACTTGCCAGTTTGCTTGAGAATACTAATGATGCACCTTATAAACATGAGGTTTTTGAGATACTTAAATTTTGCTTTGATAATTACAAGGAAAAAATAGCTATATTCTTGAATATTTTAATAGGCGTTTTCCACAAATGGAAGAGACTAATGCCTTGCAGGAGACTATGGAAGAAGAAATTGTTGAAACTGGAAGCTCATTAGATGAAAAAGAGGAGGAGAGCAATAAACAAAAGGAGGAAGAATGGATCTACCCATGTGTACCTTCTAATGAGAGTAACTCTTTACCTCTTACATTATTAGATTGCCCCCCAGGCTTACCAAAGGAGGATGAATGTTATGTTCCTGTGGATCCTTTTAAAATATCTACTTTGGATAAAACCCGTGAAGGTTTTAATCCCACTATTTTTGAGCTTGATAGAAATTATGTGTTTGTAGCTCATGAAAAGCCTGATTTATGTGATAGCTATATTGTTGAGTCTATTCATGAGGCCACTGAAAATTATTATAAGAGAGGAAAATATGGTTGTATAAGTTTTCATGGTACTGAAACACCTCTCTATGTGCTGAAAGTTTTGAACTTGCTCTTATTTCATCTTCCTATGCCTGTCACTTTGTTCTTTGTGAATTTATTTGCATACAAGATTCCGATGCATAGGAAGTGGGTTAGACTTAAATGTGTTTTGAATTTGCTTTTTGATGCTCTCTTTGACTTCAATTCATAATTCTTATGAGAGCATCTTCTCAAGCTATCAAGCCTAACTTAAAGGCGTTAAAGAAAAGTAATTGTTAGGAGATAACCCAAGATTTTACTTAAGTCTAGGAAGTTATTACTTCAGTAATGACCTCTCCTTATCCTTTTTGTTTGCTTTTTGTGCCAAGAATGACCTCTAATGAGAGGGAAGTAAGATTTGGGGAGTTGCTGTCCCGAAACAGATTTCTGTCCTCCACCAAAAAAAATCGTGAGGAGGCTCTGTAACTCGGATTGAGCTTAAGATTTATGAATAAATCCCCAGTATGTTAGATAACTTTCGTTAGTTCAACACTTTTTGATTTGAGCAACAAAATATGTTTGAAAAAATCGTTTCTACCTACTGGTCTGTTTTGACAGATTTTCTACCATTATTTGCATTTGCTTCTTATTGATTCCTTTTTGAGTTCTCTTCCGGTAAATTGAGATTTTTGAAGGAGTTACTGCAGTAGCTTGTGTTTTTAATGAAAAGTCTTGCTGTTCCAAAGCTTTGCCAGTGGTCTAATATCTTTTGAATAAGCTAATGTTGCTAATGAAGATTGTCCGAAGTTTTGTATGAAGGAAAATTTCAGGTGTGGAGAGAGAATGATGCAATGAGATGAAGAATGGACAAAATCTCAAGCTTGGGGATGCCACCATGGTGTCACCCCAAGAAATATCCAAGAGGTACAAGCGTCAAAGCTTGGGGATGCCCAAGGCATCCCCTTCTTCATCAATAAAAAGCTCAGGTCTGTCTAGACACTTCGTTTTTATTGTTTCATGCACAGTTGTGTTGTTCTTGGAGCATCTTAGTTTTTGTTTGCTTTGCTTAGATTGTTTATTTTTCTTGAATAAAGTAGTTTGGATCCCCATTCTCGATGTGTTGTTTTGCAAATAAGTTTTGTTGGTGTTTGGAAAGGAGTAGTAAGTTCTTGCTTGAAGTGCAAGAGGAGCTTCCATTGACTGTGACTTAGACTTTAGCATGACATGCTAGGTATTGTTCTAGCATTATGCTTAGTGATTATTGTTGTAGCATGTCTTGTTCCAAATAATTGGGATTGCTTAGTGTGCCTTGAAGAAATTATGCGTTGTTTTAGCATGCAAAAGCATAGTATTGTGGTATTCTCCTTTGATGTTTTGCTTGGGTTGACTTAGCACATTATCACACCATGTTATGACTATGACAAGTCACCATTATCCTCTATGGTCATTTACTCCTTGACTTGTAGTACCACTCTTTTCTTTGATTAGTTTGCTTTGTTGCACTGCATGATTTTGGCAATTATTGCTCTCTTAGTTGGTTGTTCCTGGTCTTTTGCTAGCCTCCGCTTGTATGAGTAAGTTCTATTCATGATTCCAACTCCCAAGAAACCAAGTTATTCCAAAGTGTCCACTACAAACTCCTATGCTGTAACACCCTCAGAATCGGGCCTATGCAAGTTTGGGCAAAATTCACCAAACCCGCATAGAAACGATTCAAAGGTGCCCACCAGGCACTTTATGGTGGAAAAGCAAGTAATAACATCACACAACAGTCCTCGATGGGACCCATGACAGATATATATAACATGACTCAAAGAGTCAAGAATACAGATATAATATACAAGATCCAAATCACCTTGAAAAGCGATAGTGCGCCAGCTACGGACAAGAAGCAAATGGGGCTAAGAGCCACGAAGAATAACCAATGGCGTCCATAACCCTGCCAGCCAAGCCGGAAGGGTAACCACTAACGACGCCGATCTCAAAACCTGCTTAACAAAGGGTGCCGAAGGGCAAACAGAAAACAAAGAAGGCGTCAAGATCTTGAGGCCATTACAGCGAGGCTAGAATTGGCGGTCCTCGCCTACATAGGTATGGTGGACTGAAGCGGCAGCGGCAGCATGCACTAAATATCCTATAGAGACTCGATACAACTGGCGGTTATCAGAGAGGGGTAAGAATGACCTAACCGGATCCAACCTGAAGCTATCACCAAACAAACCCATCCTGGTGTTTCCCCCTCGAGACCAAACGAGGAAGTCAACCGAGGAACTCACCATTGGCAGCGCTTTACTTATTCAGTTGTAGTTGTGGCACCTTACTAGTCAGATTTAGATAAGCGTCCTGATAAAGTAAGCAGTGGGCACTTTTATTTAATCATTCCGTTGAAGTTGCAGCAATTACTAATCAGATACAGATAGTATGAGATAAACCCAAAACCCAGCAGTTGTTGGTACTTTTATTCAGCCATTCCGTTGTAGTTGCAAGATTTACTAGTCAGATACAGTTGTCGCAAGCGACAAACAAACAAGCAATGGTGGGCAGTATTAATTAGCCATTCCATTATAGTAGAGCTGATTACTAGTCATTATAAGTCAAATTTATAGCAGTAAACTTTAGTTATGCTTGTCTATGATCGAGATACTGTGCTCCAAGTCGTCCATATCCATGGACACGGCTTTCAGAAAGTTTTAACCCGGGGTGCACCATTAGCAACACACGCCGATCAACCTCGGAAAAACCAAATCAAAACCCAACGAGGCTTTCACGGAACAATCACAGATTCAGAAATATTTCAGGGGCCACCCTTAGAGTAGAATCCATAGCGAGTAAGCAAGCTCGAGGCGGCCTCAAGGTTTGGCTAGACGGCTGTGAACAGTGGGAACCCCAACGGGCTTGTCGACACCGCGAAATCGTGGTCCGAACCTAAGCGATGCAGCAAGACTCGCACAATCGTAAATAAAGCGGTAAAACATGGCATAAGTACAGGATCGTAAATAAAACCTCAAACTAGTTTGTGGCCCCAAGAAATAAGAATGAATCAAGCTCGCTCGGGGGTCCCATATACCTCCCGGATGTGGATAGCGCAAAATCAAGGACAGTATCAAGTACTCGGGGTCTTACGGACACAAGTGGGCGTCGAAACCAAATATTATCTATCACCCACGATGCCTCGCTTATTCAATTTTAGTTGTTAAACAGAAATTAAAGTGATGATAAGTAAAACTAGGATCATCTCCAACATCAACATGCGGCAATACATCAAATCGTGGCATTTGACAACACGCAACATTACTTGAGCAAGCAACTACGACGCGCAAGTCCAACTATCTACCAAACAACAGGTAATAGGGTGTGTCCAAGGCAATATGAGGCTGCAGGGAATATCACGGGTACGGAAACTAAAACATCGCAACACAGATAGCAATAGATCAACAGGAGGGAGTAAAACACTATAAAAGTAAGATAGGTAGAAAGAGGGAGATGCTCGCCTGAAAATATTGTCGAAAAGTTCCACCGAAGATCGGGGCAAAGCTCACATCAACTCAACGGCCTTATCCGCGAAGAAGCAAAACACTAGAAGAAACACCGGATGCGATATTTAATACACGGTAGAAGATCGGCATGATGCATGCATGATGTATGGCATGGCAAAGGTGCGATGCAATTAGGTCAAGATTAAGCGGAACCGGGGTCCCGACAATTAGTTAGGTGGTTCATGTTGTTAAGGACCCCCGCAAATTAATTGTTGTTTAACACGGTAGAAGATATTATCGGGTTCGCTACACAAATTTAAATGAGGCCAATATAAGGCTAGATTTGCCCGCATATGGGCCCCATATTTAATTATTAGGTGAATCGGCATAAGGCCCCCAACCCAATGCTATGCATGCGGAAAAGACAATTTAATATGCAACAAATTGTTATTATGTTATAAAATAGGGTCCGAGGAAAAGGGGTCACACATTGAGGGGTCTCGACGATCTTGGGTTCCGGGGTTCGGGGTTTCGGGGTCGGTCTCGCGGGAACGTTCGGATCGGTAGGTCTTGGCGCATTCGCGGTCTCGGTGTCGTTCTTGTCGTCGTGCCGATCTTGTCGGGTCCCACGCCATCGAGGCGTCGGACATCCGGGCGTCGGGTCATGGCGCCTCGAGAAGCACTTGTCGTACATGTGTTTTCGTTCCGTCCGATGATCCCGCTGCTCGTCGGGGTCTGTGGTCTTGACGGCTTCGGGTCCGAGAGGGAGATCTTGGCGTGGGGTCTGTGGTTCCTGTCGGTGTGCTAGACGTTCGGGATGGAGTCCTCGCGAGGATTATCCGGACACCTCCGGCCGGGGTTCTTGTGATGAGACGGTCTTGTCGAGGGACCCTCGGGTTCGGCAGACGGTCTTGCGTTTTGGGTTGGGGTTCTCGTCCGAGGCAGATCTTGTCGATCGAGGCTCGGCCTCGGTCCACGAAGGAAGCTTGGCGTCGCGAGGGTCGGACTTGGCACTGCAGATCCGTCGGCGAAGGTTCGCAACTCGTGGAGGAGGAGGAGGATGGCCTCGCGTCGTCGGAGCGAACGTGGGGCGGCGGACGACGTGGAGCAGGCGGCTCCGGCGCTGCCGAGGTGGGGCCCGGAGAGGCGGTGGTCGCAGGGGTGGTGAGGTCCGTGCTCGTGGCGGGCGGCGGCGGGCGCGGGGGCAACTGCAGGGACGGCGACAGGGAGGCGGCGGTCGGAGGAGCACGGCCGGGCGGCGAGTGAGGCCCAGGAGGCAGCGGGGCCGGCCGATCTCGCGAGACTCGAGGAGGTCGGGCGCAGGCTCGCGGGCTCGCTCGGGCGCAGTGGGCCAGGCGCGGCCGCAGCGGCGGAGATGCGGGCTCGAGGCGGTTCATCTGGCGCGGGGACGGCGACTGCGCCGAGCGGGTCGAACGAGAAGGACGGGACGCAAGTGGCGGAGGGCGGTTGTCGGGCGAGAGCTTGTGGAGGGGGCATCTGCGGCGGGCGAGAGAGAGGACGTCGCGTGCGGGGAGGCTGCGTCGGCGACGGCAGCGGGCCCGGCGCTGGGGTCCCACGGTGGGGAGGAGGCGGAGAGCGGGGCGGGCGGGCAGCAGGCGGGGACGCGGAGTGCGGCAGGCGTGGCCGGAGGTGGCAGTGGCGAGCATGAAAGCAGGCGGGAGGAGGAAGATGCGAGGCAGGTGGGGAGCGTGTCGGTGGGAGGAGAGAGGCTGAGGGACGGGAGGTCTGTGGGCAGGCGGGTCCCACGGGCAAAGTCTTGGTGGGGTGGCTTGGCCGGCGTGGAGTGCGTGCGTGCGATGGTGGGTGCGGCGTGTAGGCTGAGAGGAGAGAGGAGGGAAGGAGGGAGTTGGGGGCTGGCCACGTGGCGAGTGGGGATAGGTAGAGGGAGAGAGGAGGGTGAGGTGGCGCGCTCTGATAGGCTAGGGTGAGGTGGCTGCTAGGTGTGGGTAGGATTTTAGGTGGCCATAGGATTAATAGGTGGGGCTGGAGGTGGACCGATTAAAAAATATGGGGCGGTCGTTCGGGTCGGGTTGGCCCGTTCGACTGCCCCTACAAAAATAATTATAAATTTTATTTGTTTTAATTAGAACATTTGCAAACCGATAGCAACAAAATTAAAATACTCCGGAGCCCCGGGGTTTGGCGTTTGAATAAAAGATGGGGCGTTTGGAAAACAAAACGGGGTTTTCGAAAATAGTTTTGGCGAACAATGCATGATGATGACGATGCAATGCACAAATTCAACGCGATTTTCTAGTAGTGGTTTTGCGGGATGCCACAATTCGACACCACTAACAATGGATCTCGCCCTCGAGATCCGCCTCATGGTACCGGAAGGAAGGTCGGCGTTCTCCGTCTTCACGCTTTGTGTAGATCCTCGCGACACCACCAACAAAGGGTCGTTGCTCCTGATCGTCGAGAGAACACTCCGGAGAAACAAAGAACGAAGGTAGAGGTATCAAACGACAAGGCCACCTCTAACTTCCATGGAAGAAGTAGAGTTGCATCGATCCACCATTCAATGTGCATAAGCGAATGATAAGAGTAGTCGGATGGTGATCAGTCCATCACGCACCCAAACCATTACTCTGCACACGAATAGGCGAATTATGCAACCAACTCTCGGATTCAGACTGAAGATCTCGACAAGCGAGGTTCGGAAACAAAGGAGTGATGCAGACTCTGCATCGGATCTGGCGTAGAGGATGTCGTCGCGTCGGAAAACACCGGAAGGCACAAACAAGGAACAAAGAATGGTACCACAGCAGACGGATTCATCAGCAAATGAACACCGGATGATAGAACTCCGTTATCAGAGGAGGAAGCGAAACCCTGAAGGTACGACAGAAACCCAACCACGAGAATTCCTGGACTCGAAGAAGGAGAAGAGAGCGGATTCAAAACGCGTAAAGATAAGAGGAGAATAGCAGAGGGTAAGGAGTAAAATCAGACCTAATCGTAACTATCCAACCGATTTTGCAAAATAGTTTTGACACTCTACTTGCCGTTAGCTAGGTTATCCTACAGCTGGACTTGTGGGTATCGCAACCTTGAGCTCGATACCACTCAGACACCCTCGAGAATCGGGCCTATGCAAGTTTGGGCAAAATTCACCAAACCCATAGAAACGATTCAAAGGTGCCCACCAGCACTTTCGTGCGGGTGGAAAACGGTAATAACATCACACAACAGTCCTCGATGGGACCCACGGTGTAGATATATAACGACTCAAAGAGTCAAGAATACAGATATAATATACAAGATCCAAATCACCTTGAAAACGATAGTGCGCCCAACTACGGACAAGAAGCAAATGGGGCTAAGAGCCACAAGAATAACCAATGGCGTCCATAACCGCCCTGCCAAGCCGGAAGGGTAACCCTGCTAACGACGTCGATCTCAAAACCTGCTTAACAAAAGGGGTGCCGACGAAGGGCAAAACAGAAAACAAAGAAGGAGCGTCAGTACTGAGGCCAGTACACGGCGAGGCTAGAATTCGGCGGTCCTCGCCTACATAGGTATGGTGGACTGAAGCGGCAGCGGCAGCATACACTAAATATCCTATAGAGACTCGATACAACTGGCGGTTATCAGAGAGGGGTAAGAATGACCTAACCGGATCCAACCTGAAGCTATCACCAAACAAACCCATCCTGGTGTTTCCCCCTCGAGACCAAACGAGGAAGTCAACCGAGGAACTCACACAGTTGGCAGTTTTACTTATTCAGTTGTAGTTGTGGCACCTTACTAGTCAGATTTAGATAAGCGTCCTGATAAAGTAAGCAGTGGGCACTTTTATTTAATCATTCCGTTGAAGTTGCAGCAATTACTAATCAGATACAGATAGTATGAGATAAACCCAAAACCCAAATAGCTTGTTGGTACTTTTATTCAGCCAATTCGTTGAAGTTGCAATACTTACTAGTCGATACATTTGTCGCAAGCGACAACCAAACAAGCAATGGTGGGTATTAATTAGCCATTCCATTATAGTAGAGCTGATTACTAGTCATTATAAGTCAAATTTATAGCGAAGAAACTTTAGTTATGCTTGTCTATGATCGAGATATCGTGCTCCAAGTCGTCCATATCCGCGACACGGCTTTGAGAAAGTTTTAACCCGCCGGGGTGCACCATTAGCAACACACGCCGATCAACCTCGGAAAAACCAAATCAAAACCCAACGAGGCTTTCACGATCGAACAATCACAGATTCGAAATATTTCAGGGCCACCCTTAGAGTAGAATCCATACGGAGTAAGCAAGCTCGAGGCGGCCTCAAGGTTTGGCTAGACGGCTGTGAACATCGGGAACCCCAAACGGGCTTGTCGACACCCAAATCGTGGTCCGAACCTAACAAGCAAAGGTGCAGACCTCGCACAATCGTAAATAAAGCGGTAAAACATGGCATAAGTACAGGATCGTAAATAAAACCTCAAACTAGTTTGTGGCCCCAAGAAATAAGAATGAATCAAGCTCGCTCGGGGTCCCATATACCTCCCGGATGTGGATAGCGCGCAAAATCAAGGAACAGGTATCAAGTACTCGGGGTCTTACGGGACACAAGTGGGCGTTCGGAAACCAAATATTATCTATCACCCACCGATGCCTCTGCTTATTCAATTTTAGTTGTTAAACAGAAATTAAAGTGACAGTAAGTAAAACTAGGATCATCTCCAACATCAACATGCGGCAATACATCAGCAACTGTGGCATTTGACAACACGCAACATTACTTGAGCAAGCGACTACGACGCGCAAGTCCAACTATCTACCAAACAACAGGTAATAGGGTGTGTCCAAGGCAATATGAGGCTGCAGGGAAATATCACGGGTACGGAAACTAAAGCATCGCAACACAGATAGCAATAGATCAACAGGAGGGAATAAAACACTATAAAAGTAAGATAGGTAGAAAGAGGGAGATGCTCGCCTGAAAATATTGTCGAAAAGTTCCACCGAAGATCGGGGCAAAGCTCACATCAACTCAACGGCCTTATCCGCGAAGAAGCAAAACACTAGAAGAAACACCGGATGCGATATTTAATACACGGTAGAAGATCGGCATGATGCATGCATGATGTATGGCATGGCAAAGGTGCGATGCAATTAGGTCAAGATTAAGCGGAACCGGGGTCCCGACAATTAGTTAGGTGGTTCATGTTGTTAAGGACCCCCGCAAATTAATTGTTGTTTAACACGGTAGAAGATATTATCGGGTTCGCTACACAAATTTAAATGAGGCCAATATAAGGCTAGATTTGCCCGCATATGGGCCCCATATTTAATTATTAGGTGAATCGGCATAAGGCCCCCAACCCAATGCTATGCATGCGGAAAAGACAATTTAATATGCAACAAATTGTTATTATGTTATAAAATAGGGTCCGAGGAAAAGGGGTCACACATTGAGGGGTCTCGACGATCTTGGGTTCCGGGGTTCGGGGTTTCGGGGTCGGTCTCGCGGGAACGTTCTCGGATATCGGGTAGGTCTTGGCGCATTCGCGGTCTCGTGTCGTTCTTGTCGTCAGGCCGATCTTGTCGGTCCCACGCCATCGAGGCGTCGGACATCCGGGCGTGGTCATGGCGCCCTCGAGAAGCACTTGTCGACATGTGTTTTCGGTTCGTCGGCGATCCCGCTGCTCGATGTCGGGGTCTCCGTGGTCTTGACGCTTCGGGTCCGAGAGGGAGATCTTGGCGTCGGGGTCTGTGGTTCCCTGTCGGTGTGCTAGACGTTCCGGGATGGAGTCCTCGTCGAGGATTATCCGGACACCTCCGGCTCGGGGTTCTTGTGATGAGACGGTCTTGTCGAGGGACCCTCGGGTTCGGCAGGACGGTCTTGCGTTTTGGGTTGGGGTTCTCGACGTCCGAGGCAGATCTTGTCGATCGAGGGCTCGGCCTCAGGGTCCACGAAGGAAGCTTGGCGTCTCGCGAGGGGTCGGACTTGGCACTCTGCAGATCCCGTCGGCGCGAAGGTTCGGCAACTCGTGGAGGAGGGAGGATGGCCTCGCGGTCGTCGGAGCCGAACGTGGGGCCGGCCGGACGACGTGGAGCAGGGCGGGGCTCCGAGCGGCGCTGTCGAGGGTGGGGCCCGCAGAGGCGGTGGTCGCAGGGGGTGGTGAGGTCCGTGCTCGTGGCGGGCCGGCGGGCGGGAGCGGCGGGAGGCGGCAGGGACGGCGGAGGCGGACGGTCGGAGGAGCACGGCCGGGCGAGGCGTGAGCCGGAGCGCGGGACGCAGCGATCTCGCGAGACTCGAGGAGGTCGGCAGTTCTCATGGGCTCGTCGTCGGCGAGTGGGCAGTGGCGCGGCCGGGGCAGCGGAGATGCGGGCTCGAGGCGGTTCACCGGGCGCTGGCGGGACGGCGACTGCGCCGGAGCGGTCGAACGGAGAAGGACGGGACGGGCGCGCAGCGGGAGGCGTTGTCGGGCGGAGAGCTTGTGGAGGGGGCATCTGCGGCGGGCCGAGGGGAGAGAGAGGACGTCGCGGCGGAGGGTTGCTGCGTCGCTGACGGCGGGCGGCTCAAGGCTGGTCAGTGGGGAGGAGGCGGAGAGCGGGCGGGCGGGCGCAGTGGCGGCCTTGGCGGGCGCGGCGGCCAAGCGGAGGTGTGGCGCGCGAGCGAAAGCAGGCGGGGAGGAGGAAGATGCGAGGCGGTGGGGGCGTGTCGGTGGGAGGAGAGAGAGGCGAGGGACGGGAGGGTCTGGTGGGGCAGGCGGGTCCCACGGCAAAGCGTGCGGTGGGGTGGCAAGCGGCGTGGAGGCGTGCGATGGTGGGTGCGGCGTGTAGGCTGAGAGGAGAGAGGAGGGAAGGAGGGAGTTGGGGGCTGGCCACGTGGCGAGTGGGGATAGGTAGAGAGAGAGGGGAGGGGTGAGGTGGCGCGCTCTGGTAGGCTAGGGTGAGGTGGCTGCTAGGTGTGGGTAGGATTTCGGGTAGACATAGGATTAAGGGGCAGGACTGGTTGGGCCGATTTAAAACTATGGGGCGGTCGTTCGGGTCGGGTTGGCCCGTTCGACTGCCCCTACAAAAATAATTATAAATTTTATTTATTTTAATTAGAACATTTGCAAACCGATAGCAACAAAATAAAATACTCCGGAGCCCCGGGGTTTGGCGTTTGAATAAAAGATGGGGCGTTTGGAAAACAAAACGGGGTTTTCGAAAATAGTTTTGGCGAACAATGCATGATGATGACGATGCAATGCACAAATTCAACGCGATTTTCTAGTAGTGGTTTTGCGGGATGCCACAATTCGACACCACTAACAATGGATCTCGCCCTCGAGATCCGCCTCATGGTACCGGAAGGAAGGTCGGCGTTCTCCGTCTTCACGCTTTGTGTAGATCCTCGCGACACCACCAACAAAGGGTCGTTGCTCCTGATCGTCGAGAGAACACTCCGGAGAAACAAAGAACGAAGGTAGAGGTATCAAACGACAAGGCCACCTCTAACTTCCATGGAAGAAGTAGAGTTGCATCGATCCACCATTCAATGTGCATAAGCGAATGATAAGAGTAGTCGGATGGTGATCAGTCCATCACGCACCCAAACCATTACTCTGCACACGAATAGGCGAATTATGCAACCAACTCTCGGATTCAGACTGAAGATCTCGACAAGCGAGGTTCGGAAACAAAGGAGTGATGCAGACTCTGCATCGGATCTGGCGTAGAGGATGTCGTCGCGTCGGAAAACACCGGAAGGCACAAACAAGGAACAAAGAATGGTACCACAGACGGATTCATCAGTACTGGAACCGGATGATAGAACTCCGTTATCGGAGGAGGAAGCGAAACCTCAAGGTACGACGTAAACCCAACCGAGAATTCTGGACTCAAGAAGGAGAAGAGAGATTCAAAACGCGTAAAGATAAGAGGAGAATAGCAGAGGGTAAGGAGTAAAATCAGACCTAATCGTAACTATCCAACCGATTTTGCAAAATAGTTTTGACACTCTACTTGCCGTTAGCTAGGTTATCCTACATTTGGACTTGTGGTATCGCAAGCTGAGCTCGATACCACTCAGAACACCCTCGAGAATCGGGCCTATGCAAGTTTGGGCAAAATTCACCAAACCCGCATAGAAACGATTCAAAGGTGCTCACCAGCACTTTCGTGCGGGTGGAAAACGAAGTAATAACATCACACAGTCCTCGATGGGACCCACGAGCAGATATATATATGACTCAAAGAGTCAAGAATACAGATATAATATACAAGATCCAAATCACCTTGAAAACGATAGTGCGCCCATTACGGACAAGAAGCAAATGGGGCTAAGAGCCACGAAGAATAACCAATGGCGTCCATAACCCCCGCCAGGCCGGAAGGGTAACCGCTAACGACGTCGATCTCAAAACCTGCTTAACAAAAGGGGTGCCGACGAAGGGCAAAACAGAAAACAAAGAAGGAGCGTCAGTACTGAGGCCAGTACACGGCGAGGCTAGAATTCGGCGGTCCTCGCCTACATAGGTATGGTGGACTGAAGCGGCAGCGGCAGCATACACTAAATATCCTATAGAGACTCGATACAACTGGCGGTTATCAGAGAGGGGTAAGAATGACCTAACCGGATCCAACCTGAAGCTATCACCAAACAAACCCATCCTGGTGTTTCCCCCTCGAGACCAAACGAGGAAGTCAACCGAGGAACTCACACAGTTGGCAGTTTTACTTATTCAGTTGTAGTTGTGGCACCTTACTAGTCAGATTTAGATAAGCGTCCTGATAAAGTAAGCAGTGGGCACTTTTATTTAATCATTCCGTTGAAGTTGCAGCAATTACTAATCAGATACAGATAGTATGAGATAAACCCAAAACCCAGCAGTTGTTGGTACTTTTATTCAGCCAATTCGTTGTAGTTGCAATACTTACTAGTCAGATACATTTGTCGCAAGCGACAACCAAACAAGCAATGGTGGGCAGTATTAATTAGCCATTCCATTATAGTAGAGCTGATTACTAGTCATTATAAGTCAAATTTATAGCAGTAAACTTTAGTTATGCTTGTCTATGATCGAGAATCAGGCTCCAAGTCGTCCATATCCGGACACGGCTTTGAAAGTTTTAACCCGGCGGGTGCACCATTAGCAACACACGCCGATCAACCTCGGAAAAACCAAATCAAAACCCAACGAGGCTTTCACGATGAACAATCACAGATTCAGAAATATTTTGGGCCACCCTTAGAGTAGAATCCAACGGAGTAAGCAAGCTCGGCGGCCTCAAGGTTTGGCTAGACGGCTGTGAGACTGGGAACCCCAAACGGGCTTGTCGACACCACGAAATCGTGGTCCGAACCTAAATGCAGACAAGTGTCGCACAATCGTAAATAAAGCGGTAAAACATGGCATAAGTACAGGATCGTAAATAAAACCTCAAACTAGTTTGTGGCCCCAAGAAATAAGAATGAATCAAGCTCTGGCTCAGGGGGGTCCCATATACCTCCCGGATGTGGATAGCGCGCAAAATCAAGGAACAGGTATCAAGTACTCGGGGTCTTACGGGACACAAGTGGGCGTTCGGAAACCAAATATTATCTATCACCCACCGATGCCTCTGCTTATTCAATTTTAGTTGTTAAACAGAAATTAAAGTGACGATAAGTAAAACTAGGATCATCTCCAACATCAACATGCGGCAATACATCAGCAACTGTGGCATTTGACAACACGCAACATTACTTGAGCAAGCGACTACGACGCGCAAGTCCAACTATCTACCAAACAACAGGTAATAGGATGTGTCCAAGGCAATATGAGGCTGCAGGGAATATCACGATGCGAAACTAAAGCATCGCAACACAGATAGCAATAGATCAACAGGAGGGAATAAAACACTATAAAAGTAAGATAGGTAGAAAGAGGGAGATGCTCGCCTGAAAATATTGTCGAAAAGTTCCACCGAAGATCGGGGCAAAGCTCACATCAACTCAACGGCCTTATCCGCGAAGAAGCAAAACACTAGAAGAAACACCGGATGCGATATTTAATACACGGTAGAAGATCGGCATGATGCATGCATGATGTATGGCATGGCAAAGGTGCGATGCAATTAGGTCAAGATTAAGCGGAACCGGGGTCCCGACAATTAGTTAGGTGGTTCATGTTGTTAAGGACCCCCGCAAATTAATTGTTGTTTAACACGGTAGAAGATATTATCGGGTTCGCTACACAAATTTAAATGAGGCCAATATAAGGCTAGATTTGCCCGCATATGGGCCCCATATTTAATTATTAGGTGAATCGGCATAAGGCCCCCAACCCAATGCTATGCATGCGGAAAAGACAATTTAATATGCAACAAATTGTTATTATGTTATAAAATAGGGTCCGAGGAAAAGGGGTCACACATTGAGGGGTCTCGACGATCTTGGGTTCCGGGGTTCGGGGTTTCGGGGTCGGTCTCGCGGGAACGTTCTCGGATATCGGGGTAGGTCTTGGCGCATTCGCGGTCTCGGTGTCGTTCTTGTCGTCGTGCCGATCTTGTCGGGTCCCACGCCATCGAGGCGGTCTGGACATCCGGGGGCGTCGGGTCATGGCGTCCTCGAGAAGCACTTGTCGTACATGTGTTTTCGGTTCCGTGCCGATGATCCTGTCGTTCGATGTCGGGGTCTCCAGGGTCTTGACGGCTTCGGGTCCGAGAGGGAGATCTTGGCGTCGGGGTCTCCAGGGTTCCCTGTCGGTGTGCTAGACGTTCCGGGATGGAGTCCTCGTCGAGGATTATCCGGACACCTCCGGCTCGGGGTTCTTGTGATGAGACGGTCTTGTCGAGGGACCCTCGGGTTCGGCAGGACGGTCTTGCGTTTTGGGTTGGGGTTCTCGACGTCCGAGGCAGATCTTGTCGATCGAGGGCTCGGCCTCAGGGTCCACGAAGGAAGCTTGGCGTCTCGAGGGTCGGACTTGGCACTCTGCAGATCCCGCTGGCGAAGGTTCGCAACTCGTGGAGGAGGATGGCCTCGCGGTCGTCGGAGCCGAACGGGCGGCCGACGACGTGGGAGCGGGGCTCGGCGGCATTGCCGAGGGTGGGGCCCAGAGGCGGTGGTCGCGGGGTGGTGAGGTCCGTGCTCGTGGCGGGCGGCGGGCGCGGAGCGAGCGGGCCGGCTGGACGGGCGACGGAGGCGGCGGTCGGAGGAGCACGGCCGGGCGAGTGAGGCCCAGGCCGGAGCGCGGACGCGCCGATCTGCGAGACTCGAGGAGGTCGGGCGAGGCTCGCGGGGCTCGTCGTCGGCGAGGGTGGGCAGCGCGGCGCAGCGGCGGAGATGCGGCTCGAGGCGGTTCACCGGGCGCGGGACGGACCGCGCCGAGCGGGGTCGAGCAGGAGGACGGGGCGCGCGGGAGGCGGTTGTCGGCGGAGAGCTTGTGGAGGGGCATCTGCGGGACTGAGGGGAGAGAGAGGACGTCGCGCGGGGAGGGCTGCGTCGGCCAAGTGGCGGGCGGCGCTGGGTCCGACAGTGGGGAGGAGGCGGAGAGCGGGCGGGCGCCGGCGCAGCGGACGCTGGCGGGCTGGCCGGGCTGAGGCGGAGGTGGCAGGCGGCGCTGCGAGCAGAGCAGGCGGGGAGGGGAGGAAGATGCGAGGCAGGTGGGGAGCGTGTCGGTGGGAGGAGAGAGGCTGAGGGACGGGGAGGGTCTGGTGGGGCCGGGCGGGTCCCACGTGCAGGCGTGCGGGTGGGGTGGCTTGGCCGGCGTGGAGTGCGTGCGTGCGATGGTGGGTGCGGCGTGTAGGCTGAGAGGAGAGAGGAGGGAAGGAGGGAGTTGGGGGCTGGCCACGTGGCGAGTGGGGATAGGTAGAGGGAGAGAGGAGGGTGAGGTGGCGCGCTCTGATAGGCTAGGGTGAGGTGGCTGCTAGGTGTGGGTAGGATTTTAGGTGGCCATAGGATTAATAGGTGGGGCTGGAGGTGGACCGATTAAAAAATATGGGGCGGTCGTTCGGGTCGGGTTGGCCCGTTCGACTGCCCCTACAAAAATAATTATAAATTTTATTTGTTTTAATTAGAACATTTGCAAACCGATAGCAACAAAATTAAAATACTCCGGAGCCCCGGGGTTTGGCGTTTGAATAAAAGATGGGGCGTTTGGAAAACAAAACGGGGTTTTCGAAAATAGTTTTGGCGAACAATGCATGATGATGACGATGCAATGCACAAATTCAACGCGATTTTCTAGTAGTGGTTTTGCGGGATGCCACATATGCATGGTGAGTTACACCATTCCAAAGTATATTCTTGCTTTCAACTATCTTCCAATTAAAAACTATTTTGTTATGTGAAAACTTAGTGATTAAAGCCCCCACGAACTTGATGGCACACTTTATTCTTTGCCCCTAAAAAACTTGAACCATTGTGACAACTTTGTTGTATATGCTTGCACTTATAAGTTGGAATTAGCAGAACCGTGCTGTCACGGGGAACGTTTTCAACATTGCACTTGTACCTTGTTATACTCAGTTGCTATCATGTACTTTTGTATATGAATGTCACCGGTGTGAAATAAAGAGGGGACTTGTAAGTCCGTGGAGTTTTTATCCTGTGTTAGAGAAACGCCTGGGCCGCTAGCCTAAGCCATGCCTAATCATGGTGGAAACTTGCAACATCACCATAATGAGCTATCTATAAAGAATACTCAATAAAAAGCTATGCATATGGTAAATAAAAAGATTTCTGAGATGCTTATTGTCTGCTTGCCTTGTCATTTTGGTTATGGGAAAGCTCCTGTACCATGTGCAAGGGGTACCCCGTTGGCGGTTCTCAATGATATGCAAATACTTAAAGTGACAAGAACTTACCTGGACCCAAAGTTGAGTATGAATAATGTGTGGCCCTCGTATTCAAGGGACTTGAGATTGCCAACTTATACTTCATCAAGCATATACTCCAGCTTTGCCACTTTAACCTTAACCACTTCAAGATGCTTGTGATAGGGGCAATGAGTGCTGAAAGCTAACAAGTACCATAATTTTTGGAAGCTCTTTTTGAAACTTGTAATCCCTGCTTCCTTTACAAAAAGGCCTTTCTTCCACCACTATTGAGTCTCCACCTTCTACCTTTAGGCACCATTAAGAGAGCATACTTGTCATTTTGTGTGCAGTGTTCCAAAGCTTATTAATTGATGCATATTTTGTTATTACTTGTTCTTGTGCTACTTGTTTCTAGTAGGTGTCATATGCATCTATATTGATACTCTATGAGGTACAAGCTGATTGCCACTATGCTATGTTTTCTGCATGTGAAACAAACAAACGTTTTTTCAATGCATGTTATTCATGATCTTTGTTTGTAGCTTGCCATGTTGCATGCATAGTTACTATGTCCTATTGTTAGAACTCCATCTTTCATGCACATGTTTAGAGTTCTTTGATCCCAGTTTTTAATGCTTGCAAATGGTTGGATCTTTATTGTGAGGTTGCATGTCACCTCAAAAATTGTTCTTTTTATCACTTACCTACTCGAGGACGAGCAGGAGTTAAGCTTGGGGATGTTGATACCTTGGAAACGTATCTATAATTTTTGATGCTCCATGCTTGTTTTGTATCTACTTTGCTTACTTGTCCACACTTTGAGGTGCTTTTTACATGTTTTCTGGTACTAACCTATTAACAAGTTGCAACAGTGCCAGATGCCTGTTTTTGGTTTCAGAAAAGTTAGTAAAGAAATATTCTCGGAATTGGACGGGACAAAGGACAAAGTCAATTACTTTACATGGGGAACAAGAAGTCCAGAGGAGAGCCGGAGGGGCCAGCCAGGGGGGCCAGACCCACCCAGCGGCGGGTGGGGCCGCTAGGGTTTCAGGCCTGTCCGCCTCCCGGTCTCGCCCCTTCGCCTATAAGAATCCCCCGATCAGAAATCCACGAAACCGTCTGTAGTCGTCGCCACCATCGTCCCTATATCGGGGGGATCTGAAGTTCTTCTCAGAGGGGAGATCATCCCGGAGGCCTTCGCTCCGGTATGATGCATGAGTAGTTCCACCTTAGACTATGGGTCCATGTATTAGCTAGATGGTTGTATCTCCTCCTTTGTGCTTTCATGTAAATATCTTGTGAGCTCCATTCATGATCAAGATCTAATCTATTTGTAATCATGCATGTTGTGTTGCGGGAATCCGATGGATATTGAGATTATTATGTTGGTTTGATTAATGGTTTTATCTTTATGATTCTATCATGTCTGTGTTGTTTGTGATCTTGCATGCTCTCCGTTGTTAGTAGCTATCTTGGCCAAGTAGTTGCTAGTGACTCCAAGGGGGGTATTTATGCTCGATAGTGGGTTCATGCCTCTAGTTTCCAAGGGAAGTGACAATAATCTCTTCGGTTGTAGATGTGTTGTTGCTACTAGGGAGAAAACAACGGTCTCTTGTTCATGGAACATGTGGACTGTTTACCTTACACACTTTGCTTAAAGTAGTTGTCTGTTTCTTGCAACTTAATACTGGAGGGGGCTCGGATGATAACCTGAAGGTGGACTTCTAGTCATGGATGCAGTTGGATTGCGGTCTATGTATATTGTTGTATTGCCTAATCAGCCTCATAGGATCTTCCTGACTAGTAATTGCATTGTTATGCCTTGGTCAGTTCCTGTCAATTGCCCTGATGTAATTTGTTTACCCTCCATGCCATGTTTTTTATCTAAAGGAGAGCACCTGAACTATGGACCCCGGTCCAATCTTTACCATTGATACATCTTCCACTGGTACCTATTTACTTGTTGCAAACCACCATTATCTTCCACACCATACGTTTAATCCTTTGTTACATCAAATCGGTGATCTTGACAACCTCACTGATTTGTTGGGGGCAAAGTCTTGAGTTTGTGTTGTGTAGGTCTCCATGTTGCTTGCAACACCTGTGTGACGTTTCCTTCCTCCTACTGGTTCGATAACCTCGGTTTCTTACTGAGGGAAACTTGCTGCGGTGCTGCTTCATACCTTGCTCTTAGGGTTTCCAATGAAGCGTCCCAAGACAAGTAATGGGCGCCATCACTTACCCATGATGAAAGGAGTAGCAGTGAACAATAATAGATCCAAGTGAACTTACAAATAAAGCTATGCTCCCCGGCAACGGCGCCAAAAAATGGTCTTGATGACCCACAAGTATAGGGGATCGCAACAATATTCGCGGGTAGTATTACCCAATTTATTGATTTGACACAAGGGGAGCCAAAGAATACTTGCAAGACTTAACAACTGAGTTTTCAGTTCAGCTGCACCTGGAAATAGTTCTTGCTCACAGAAGTTTATCAGTAGCAACAGTTTGGTAGCAACAAAGAAAGAAACAGAATGGAAACGGAGCAATAGTAACGATGTAATGTGAGGATTCGAGTGCGGTAGGCATAGGGATGGATGGACGGGCGTTGCATGGACGAGTCTAAACATGTAACTTCAATATCTAGGGTATTGCAGATAAATAATAACAAGCATCCAAGTACTAAACAATCCTAGGCATGTGCTCCAAATAGAGTCATACATGCTCGCAATGAGAACTTGCACAACATCTTCTGTCCAGCCAGCCCGTGGCAGCGGGGCCTCTAGGGAACTACTGGCAATTAAGGTGCTCCTTTTAATAAAGCACCGGAGCAAAGCATTAACACTCTGTGAACACATGTGATTCTCACACCACAGCCATCCCCTCCGGTTGTCCCAGTTATTGTCACTTTGGGGCCCTTGGATTCGGACAATGATATGTGTACACAGCTTGCAGATAAGATCACAAACAATACTATCATAATGATTCAATAATAAGTCCAGATCTAAGATCATGGCACTCGGGCCCTAGTGACAAGCATTAAGCATAACAAGTTGCAACAAAGTCAAATAGCACTAATAGAGATACTAGGCACTATGCCCTAACAGATATTATTCGATTACATGATAAAACTCATCCAATCCCTACCATCCCCAAGCCTACATCGGGGGATTACTCACTCATGGATGAGGGAAACATCGGTGGTTGATGGAGATGCGTTGGTGATGACGATGGCGATGATCCTCTCTAAATTCCCCATTCGGGCAGGGTACCAGAACGGAGTTTCTGGATCTGAATCTTGGTTTCTGGTGGCGGCGGCGGAGCGGAACTCTTTCTGGAAAACTATCGAACCCCCCTGAGTTTTTAGGTCAGAAGGCAACTTATAGGCACGGAGGGAGGCCGAGGAGCTGCCTGGGGTGGCCACACCCCTCCAGGCGCGGGGTCAGGTGGGCCCGCGCCTGGTGTGGGTCTGGGCCCCCAGACCTCCTATCTGTCTCCCCTTCTGGCTCCGTGGATCTTCTGGTGAAAAATAGTTTTTGGCATATTTTCCGGGATTTTTCCTGATAGTTAATTTTCTACACAAAAATAAGAAACCAAGGTAATTTTGCTGAAAACAATGTTAGTCCGTGTTAGTTGTATCCAAATCACACAAGTTTAGAGAAGAAATAATAGCAAAGTGTTCGAGAAAGTAGATATGTTTTGGACGTATCAGGGGCCCACACCCCCTAGGCGCGGGCCCACCTTGCCCCGCGCCTAGGGCAGGTGTGGCCCACCTGGCTGGTCTCGACTCCGCCCTCTTGCCTATATCTTCCTGACGGAATCCTAACACCAGGGGGGCGACCACAGATATATTTCCGCCGCCTCTGCGGGGCAGAAAACACCGAGAGAGAAAGATCTCTCCGGCAGCCAGATTTCTGCCGGGGAAATTCCTTCCCGGGGAGGGGATATCGTCGCCATAAACACCGTCATCAAGCTAGGCTTCATCGGTATCATCATCATCCACACCATCATAACCACCAGCACCATCATCACCACTCCGTCCCGCTTTAACAATTGTGTTGGATATTGCTTTAGTTCTTAGGGGAAACTTTCCCGGTGTTAATTACTATTGTAGTTGATGCTTGTGAGTGGAACCATTGGATTATTGTTTATGTTCAGATTGTTATCCATTATCATATCATCGTTTATCTTGATCCATATGATGTCTCATGAGTAGTTCGTTTAGTTCTTGAGGACATGGGAGAAGTCATGTTGTTATTAGTGGATTTGTGTTGAGTTATTATTCAATGGTTTAGTATTTAAGTTGTGGTGCTATTCTTCTAGTGGTGTCATGTGAACATCGACTACATGATACTTCACCATTTATGGGCCTAGGGGGATGCATTGTGTATTGAGCTACTAATTCTGGGGTTGCCGGAGTGACAGAAACCTGAACCCCCGTTAGGACACCTTTGCACAAGGGAGCGTAGGATCTCAGAGTTTAAGGCTGTGGTTAGATTTATATCTTTTTGTAATCGAAGTTTCACAAAAAGCTTTTTTAGAAGTTTTACAACAGGAGCACTCTTTGCTCAAAAAGGTTTTCACAAGTGAAGGATTTCAAAGTAATACTCAATAGATAAGAGTCTTGTGCAAACAAGGAAGATAAAGAACATGATTGAATAAATCACCATATGAATGCTTGAAACACAACAACTCAAATGCTTGCTGGAGATAGAGAGGAGGTAGGTTTACTGACTCAACCTGGTAAATAGGAGAAAGGTCCCTTCATAGAGGGTAGCAGGGATTACAAGTCATAAAGAGCTTCCAAAATATTATGGTACTTACTAGCTTTGAGCCATCATTGCCCCTATCATAGGCATCTTGAGATGATTAAGGTTAAAGTGCACAAATATGGAGTATATGCTTGACGAAATATAAGTTGGCAATCTCATGTCCCTTGAATATGAGGGCCACTCCTCATGCTACTCAACTTTGGTCACAAGTAAGTTCTTGTCATTGTAAGTACATGCGTATCATAGAGAACCGCCAACGGGGTACCCCTTACACATGGTACAGGAGCTATCCCATAACCAAAATGACAATGCAAGCAGACAGTGAGCATCTCAGCGATCTTTTTATTTACTATGTGTATAGCTTTTTATTGAGTATGCTTCATAGATATCTCACTATGGTGATGCTGCAAGTTTCCACCATGATTAGGCTTGGCTTAGGCTAGCGGCCCAGGCGTTTCTCTAACACAAAATACAAACTCCATGGACTTACAAGTTCCCTCTTTATTTCACACCGTTGACATCCATAGACAAAAGAGCATGATATCAACTGAGTACAAAGTACAGGTGCAATGTTGAAAGCGTTCCTTGTGATAGCACGCTTCTGCTAATTCCAGCGTATAGATGCAAGCATATACAACTTCGATGGAACAATGGTTCAAGTCTTTTAGGGGCAAGAAAATAAGGTGTGCCATCAAGTTCGTGAGAGCTTTACTAACTAGTTTTCACATAACAAAATACTTTTTTAATTTGAAAGGTATATGAAGCTTGAGAATTTGCTTGGAATAGCAAAAGCTACTAGGTAGATATGGTGGACACAGATGACAAAGGTTTTGGTTCAAAGGGTTTGGCAACATGAGAATTATGCCTTCTCAAAACAGGTTTTTAGCTAGCAAGGCTGGGTAGCAAGCAAGAGAGTTGAAAGAAACAAGCAAACATACAAGTAATAAAGCCAAACATGCAATCTTCCTTGAAGACACAAAAGACCTTAAATAAACAATACTAAGCTTATGAGCCAACAAGAAAGAAAGTAAATGATACAAAATACCTGTAAGCTTTTCTCTTTTTCTTTCAAACCTCAAAAAGTATTGCTCCTGACCAGAACTTGGTTTTCCAAAACCAATTTAGATCCACTTGATGCTACCAAAGTGATGCCAATACTGGTCAACCAGATCCATCATATAATAGAGATTGCAAACTAAAATAAGAAGTGCAAAAAGTAAAAGATGAAACTTCTCATTAATATTCCAATAAAGGCACTCACACCAAGGGTTACATAGATAATCAACTAAAGGAGAGATGCTTCCACATGCAAACCAAACTATAAGATAACCTCTCTACCAAATATACGAATCCACTAAAAAGGTAAAAAATAAAAGATAATGGTGGTGATACCGCGGCAATCCCCCAAGCTTGGAACAAGCCAAGGGGATGCCAAACCTGATGACGAATTACTCCTTCGGTGGTGGTGGTGTTCTCTTGTCATCATAAAACTTCCAAGGCAAAGGTTACCCATCCAAAAAGGATTTCCTTGTCTCTGCAATCCTGAAACTAGCAGCAGAGCTTATGCGATCAAATCTAGCCTCATACTCATAGTTTTGATTTTGTATGTCGTAGAGTTGTGCTTGTAATTGGTTGATGGTCTGGCAAAGCGAGAAGATTTATTCTCGGAGCTCAGCCACCTCCTCCTCATGTTTGACGATGAGTTCTAAACTTATCTTGTCAATAACACCAACTCTGCGTTCCGCCATTTTCTTGTACCGAAAGAACTCCTGCTCTAATGCTTCCATCCTGTCTTCCAGACTTCCTTCTCCCTTGGGGCCTTGAATATCTTTCATATATACCTTCCCATCTTTGAGAATCAGCTCCTTGGGATGGATCTTCAACTCATACATGTACGGGTTGAGGACATCCGCAAATGAATCCTCCATGGGTGATCCAGAGGAAGACATTGTAGCTCCAAAATTGAGAATTTGCTTGACAGAAACAGATTGAAACAAAAACACGATGAGAAATCGATGCAAGAACCTTGGGGAATCCGGGAGGTTATATATTACGAAGTTTCAAAGCATAAGGAAGGTTTTGACATGGAAACGAGGCGACGATGGAGTTCGGAGGTGGCACACCCCATCCAGGCGCGGCCAGGCAGGGGCCTGCGCCTGGGGTGGGTTTGTCCACCCCGGACTCTGTCTCCTCTTCTGTTCTATCTCGTAACTTCCCTTATGTATTAAAAACATAAAAATATAAAAATATTGGGGTTTCACGAACCTTCTGTTTTCACCACTTTTACCTATTCGATGACGAACTCTGTAGTTTCTGGTGTTTGGCTTCTGATAAATTCTTCTGGAGTCACCATTTGAATAACATCCACATCTTCATTATAAGAATATCCAGAAATATAATGTTTTAGTCTTTGACCATTAACCACCTGTGTTGTGTCATCTTTCAGAGAATAAATTTTGATGGCACCTAAAAGGTATACTTCCTTGATAACAAAAGGTCCTTCCCATTTTGAGAGTAGTTTCCCTGCAAAAAATCTGAGACAAGACCTATACAAAAGAACTTTCTCACCAACATGGAACTCCCTTTTGAGAATTCTCCTATCATGCCATATTTTTACTTTTTCCTTAAAAAGCCTAGCATTTTCATAAGCTTCACCTCTCCACTCATCTAGATTACTCAAGTCTAGCAGTCTTTTCTCACCCGCAAGTCTAAAATCTCTATTCAACTCTTTCACTGCCCAATAAGCTTTGTGTTCTAATTCTAAAGGCAAGTGACAGGCTTTCCCATAGAGCATTTTGTAAGGAGACATCCCCATAGGATTTTTTATAAGCAGTTCTATAAGCCCACAAAGCGTCATTCAACTTTTTAGCCCATTTTTTTCTAGATCTATTGACAGTCTTCTGCAAGATAGATTTAATTTCCCTATTGGAAAGTTCTACTTGCCCACTGGTTTGGGGGTGATAAGCTGAAGCAATTCTATGGTTTACATCGTACTTAGCGAGAGTTTTTCTAAAAAACCCATGAATAAAATGAGAGCCTCCATCAGTCATGAGATATCTAGGCACACCAAACCTAGGAAAAATAACATCCTTAAGCATTTTCAAAGAGGTCTTACCATCTGCACTATTTGTGGGTATGGCTTCTACCCACTTTGTAACATAGTCTACAACAACAAGAATATGAGTGTACCCTTTTGAAGGGGGAAAAGGTCCCATAAAATCGAATCCCCAACAATCAAAAGGTTCAATAACAAGAGAATAATTCATAGGCATTTCATTGCATATAGAAATGTTACCTACTCATTGACATTCATCACATGATAAGACAAACTTCCTTGCATCTTTGAAAAGGGTAGGCCAATAAAATCCAGATTGTAAAACCTTTTGTGCAGTCCTATCCCCTGCATGATGTCCTCCCTAAGCACTGCCATGACATTTTCTCAATATCTCTTGTTGTTCAAATTCTGGAACACATCTTCGCATAATGCCATCTACTCCTTCTTTATATAAGTGTGGGTCATCCCAAAAGTAATGCCTTAGATCATAAAATAATTTCCTTCTCTGTTGAGTTGTAAAGGTTGGAGGCAAATACTTGGAAACAATAAAGATAGCATAATCAGCATACCAAGGACTCTCATGCGGACTTACCCTTATCGCAGCCAACTTCTCATTTGGAAAACTATCATTAACAGGCAATGGGTCGAAATAAATGTTTTCCAAACGAGATAAATTGTCAGCAACAGGATTTTCAGCACCTTTCCTATCTACAATATGCAGATCAAACTCTTTTAAAAGCAAAACCCACCTGATAAGTCTAGGCTTAGCGTCCTTCTTTGTCATAAGGTACTTGATAGCAGCATGATCAGTATGAATAGTAACCTTTGAATCCACAATATAGGGTCTAAACTTATCACAAGCAAAGATTATAGCTAAGAACTCTTTTTCAGTAGTAGCATAATTGTTTTGAGCAGCATCTAGAGTCTTGCTAGAAAAATGAATAACATTCAACTTCTTATCAACACGTTATCCAAGGACAACACCCACAGCAAAATCACTAGCATCACACATAATTTCAAAAGGTAAACTCCAATCAGGTGGTTGGACAATAGGATCAGTTGTCAAAGCTTTCTTCAAAGTTTCAAAAGCTTCCTTACAATCATCATCAAAAAGAAAAGGTACATCTTTTTGAAGAAGATTAGTAAGGGGCTTTGAAATTTTGGAGAAATATTTAATAAACCTCCTATAGAAACCAGCATGACCAAGGATACTACAAATACCTTTGATATCTCTAGGACAAGGCATCTTCTAAATTGCTTCAATTTTGGCTCTGTCAACTTCAATGCCTCTTTCAGAGTTCTTGTGTCCAAGAATAATCTCTTCATTAACCATGAAATGGCATTTCTCCCAATTAGGAACAAGGTTGGTTTCTTCACATCTCTACAAAACTTTATCAAGGTTGTGCAAACAGTTATCAAAAGAGGTTTCATAGACGGAAAAATCGTCCATGAAAACCTCCATAATTTCTTCACAAAAACCATGAAAGATAGCAGACATACATCTCTAAAAGGTAGCAGGAGCATTACATAAACCAAAAGGCATACGCCTATAAGCATAAGTACCATAAGGACAAGTGAAAGTAGTTTTCTCTTGGTCTTGTGCTTTCACAGCAATTTGAGAAAACCCAGAATAACCATCAAGAAACAAAAAGTGAGTCTTTTTGGACAACCTCTCAAGCATTTGATCAATAAAGGGCAAAGGATAATGATATTTCTTAGTAACTTTATTGATCTTTCTAAAATCAATGCACATTCTATACCCAACCACTACTATTTGGGGTATAAGCTCATTATCTTCATTAGGCACAACAGTTATTCCCCCTTTCTTGGGAACGCAATGAACATGACTAACCCATTGACTGTCAGCAATAGGATAAATAATACCAGCATCAAGGAGTTTTAATACCTCATTTCTTACCACATCCTTCATCTTAGGATTTAGACGGCGTTGGTGCTCAACAACTGGTTTTGCATCAGGCTCAATATTAATAGCATGCTGACATATAGTAGGAGAAATTCCTTTTAAATCATCAAGAGTATAACCCATAGCTCCTCGGTGTTTCTTCAACACTTCCAATAACCTTTCTTCTTCTTTTCCTGAAAGTTTAGAACTAATAATAACAGGACACACTTTCTTATTGTCGAGATAAGCATATTTAAGATCATCAGGTAAAGGCTTTAATTCAAAAACAGGGTCTTCTTTAGGTGGTAGTGTGGTACCCAAATCTTCCACAGGTAGATTATGCTTAAGTAACTCAGGCCGACAAAGGAAAACCTCGTCAATCTCATTTCTTTCCTTCATGAAGACATCACTTTCATGATCTTCCATGAACTGCTACAAGGCATTGTTAGGAGCAAGAGAAATAGCAGAAAGTTGTTCAACCCTGAAATCATCATTAGGCAGGAGTTTTGGCAAATTTGGAAAAATTGAACTCATAAGACTCTCCATCAAACTTAGTCAAAACTATTTCCTTCCTACAATCTATAATAGCCCCACAAGTATTCAGGAAGGGTCTACCAAAGATAATAGGATATGTTTTACTAGCTTCTTTACCAAGTACCAGAAAATCAGCAGTATATTTAATCTTACCACAAAGGACCTCCACATCTATTACAATGCAATGCCAATGGGGCAAACTTGCTCTCTATTGGCAAGGTGAATAACCACATCAATGTCTTCAAGCTCACAAGGACCAATTTCATGCATAATTTACCTGTAAATCTCATAAGGAATAGCACTAGAACTAGCACCAATATCACATAAACCATAATAGCTATGATTACCAATTCTAACAGAAAGCACAGGGACACTAGATTTTCTAGATTTTTAGGATGAGAAACAATATTACTAGCGTCTTCACAAAAGACAATATGCTCATTCTCTATATTTCTAGTGACAAAATCTTTCATAATAGCTACCACGGGCTCAATATTAATGAGCTCATCAGGCTCCACAGTTTTATTTGCACTTTTGCTAACCACATTAGCTATGATAGAATGTTCCTTTACCTTAGCTGGAAAAGGGATTTTGTCCACATAAGGTTCAGGCAAAATAGGATCAACAGTACAAACCTCTATGCTAGCAAGAACATGTGTGACAATGTCTTTATAAGGAGCATGGTACTTGTCCCACTCTTTCTTGGGAATTTCAATATAAGAGGCAAAGGCATTAAAACATTTTGCAAGAACTTGAGGATCAAGACCAAACTCATTACTAATATCACGGAAGTCATCAGTTCCCATAAAAGATTTAATACATTCATAATCATAGTTTATAGCTGGCTTTCTTCCTTTGTCATTCTCCCAAGCTTTAGTGTTCTCTTGAATACGTTCTAGTAGATCCCATTTATCTTGTTCCTTCATACGTGTGAATGATCCAGCACAAGAAGCATCTAGTAAATCTTTATCATGAAGAGAGAGCCTAGCATAAAAGTTATTGATAATAATATTGTTAGGGAGTTCATGAATAGGACATTTAAGCATTAGTAACTTCAATCTCCCCCAAGCTTGAGCTGTACTCTCTCCATCACGAGGCCAAAAGTTATATATATCAGATTTCTATCCTTATGAATCTCACTGGGAGGATAAAATTTAGAACAAAAGAGAGATGCCATCTCCTCCCATTCCATAGATTGTCCATTCTTCAGCAGCTTATACCATTCTCCATCTCTCCCTTTCAAGGATATGGAGAGTAACTTCTTCTTCACCTGTTCAGTTGTGATACCTGCACACTTAAACAACCCGCATAATTCCTAGATAAAAAGCAAGTGATCACCAGGATGGACAGTTCCATCCCCTAAATAATAATTATCCATAACACGATCAACAATACTTGTAGGTATCTTAAAAGGATCTATCTCAACAGGTGGTGGTTCATCTACTACCCTAGCAGTGGTAGTAGTTTTCCCAAACAGAAAACCAAGTGGGTTATCCATATTGGAAACAAAGTAACAAGCAGTAACAAAAAGCAATACTCATAGTGGAAGTTTCCTTTACCAGTTCCACTCTTCAATAGCCTTCACTCCCTGGCAACGGCGCCAGAAAATAGTCTTGATGACTCACAAGTATAGGGGGTGTATCGCAGTACTTTCGATAAATAGGAGTGTCGATCCCAACGAGGAGCAGAAGGTGTTGACTAGTGGTATGGAGAAGGAAATCTCTGTAAATACTTAGCAAATGAATTTTTAATGGTTTTCTGATAAAGCAACAAAAAAAGTGCAAGTAACAAAGAACAAACGCAACAAGTGGCCCAATCCTTTCTTAGCAAAGGACAAGCCGGTGAAAATGCTTATAAAGACCAAACGTTCTCGAGGACACATGGGAATTCTGTCAAGTGATTTTGCTTCAAATAGCTAAGTACTCTTCTTTGGTATTGTAAGTGTTGTGTGAGTGAACATGTGCTAATGTACCGACCTTACTTGGACTAATACATACTTGTGATTAAACCCTCTGCAAACATCCGTAACTACATGAAAGTAATTAAGATATAAATCTAACCACAACCTTAAACTCTAAGATCCTATGCTCCCTTGTGCAAAGGTGTCCTAACGGGGGTTCAGGTTTCTGTCACTCCGGCAACCCCAAAATTAGTAGCCAAATACACAATGCATTCCCCTAGGCCCATAAATGGTGAAGTATCATGTATTCGACATTCACATGACACCACTAGAAGAATAGCACCATAACTTAAATACTAAACCATTGAATAATAACTCAACACAAATCCACTAATAACAACATGACTTCTCCCATGTCCTCAAGAACTAAACGAACTACTCACAAGACATCATATGGATCAAGATCAAAGATGATATGCCAATGGATAACAATCTAATCATAAACAATAATCCAGTGGTTCCACTCACAAGCATCGACTACAATAGTAATTAACACCGGGAAAGTTTCCCCTAAGAACTAAAGCAATATCCAACACAATTGTTATAGCGGGACGGAGTGGTGATGATGGTGCTGGTGGAGATGATGGTGTGGATGATGATGATGATCCCGATGAAGCCTATCTTGACGATGGTGTTGATGGCGACGATCTCCCCTCTCCCGGAAGTAATTCTGTAACATCCCAGGATTAGCACCTAGAATTATAAAGGACGCAGGTGTGTGCATTGCATTCATGCATCAGAAAATCCGGAGAATTTTTGCGCAAAACTAAGAAAACAAAAGGCTCAGAGATCCTCTCGTTCTGATGGTTTAGTTTAACACATTAGGGTGAGTGCGAAGAATTTTGACATGACTTTTTCTGATTTTTTTGATTTGAGGGAAACAAATTTGACTTTAGTAAACAATTGATATAATTCAAGAGTATGTGAATTGAAAATTCAAAACACAAACAATTCAATAAATAAGAGAATTCAATTAAAGACAATAAATATTATTATTACAAACAAAAAGTCTTATTGTTTTACAAATCTCAATTAATAAGATATATTACAAGAGTAATAGAAATTATAAAAAGAAAGAAAACTTAACTTTATTAAATAAGATACAAACCCTTACAAGTTTCAACTAAAAAAAAGAAAAATTAACTTTATTACATTCATAAAAGAATACAATATTATTTACAATATTTAAGAATCAAATAAAGTTGTAAAAGAATAAAAAAAGAAAACCTAAACTATTTTCCTAATTAGTCCTATGCCTTCTGTTCTTCAACTCTCCTTATTCTTCACCCTGCAAAACAAAACAAAAAGACAAGGAAGAAACAGAATGGAGACTTGGGTAAAGTATTGTTCTCAGACAAACAGTGTAGTGCACTGTTATTATCATCACTGAACTAATAGTGAAGGGGACAATTTCCACCAAGGTAGTATCTGGTCTTTATCAGTTTATTGCCTTAGTCCTACATCATTGGCATTAAAATTATGGGGCAAGTTTCACCATAGAAGTAGAAGTAGAAGAGTAACAATCAAGATATTTTGCCTTGCACTGATCTAGAACAGTGCAAGCAGCTCACACATACATGCAAGTATGTGGTGATGTCAACACAGGAGAAAACCAGGACAGGAGATAAGTATCAGCCGAAGCAACAAGAGGACACTTTGCTGAACACTTGCTACAACACTCAGAACAACAAGAAACCATCACCATCTTACCACTAGTTCTCATCAGATTCATATTAGCATATCCCTACACCACCAACCAAACCACTAGCCAGATTCCATCACACCCTTAGCTCTGGTTGCTTCGTGAGCCATCCAAGAGCTAGGACAAGGAGGAGATTCAGATCAAGCCAACAACAAGGGAAAGGTTCAACACTGGCAATGACTCCAGGAGGAGGAGGCCAGAGTTTAGCTGCCGTAGTAGGTCAGGATCTAATATAGGAGCAAGCTACAACTGTAATAATAGCTAATCAAGGGCAAGCCAAGCTCAAATATTATTTTCTCAAGATCTACTATCAACTCATTTACATCAGGCAGCAAGGTAAATAAAAGTATCACCAGGTTATGTAGCATCTGTTCTTAATAGTTTGCACCATCAGGACCTGGGATAGATAAGGGAAAAAGCATCCAAGATAAATCATTACAACTACCCTTCAACTAGATCTGGTCTAGGAGGATGAGAGGTAATATTTCCCCTCATACTTGCATAGAGCTTCTATGCAAAACTCATCACAGGGGAATCAGCCAAATAAAATTAATTGCTCTTATCTATCCAAATTAGTGCCTCACACCCTTTGCATCATTGGCAGGGCCTATGTACCAGTACACCATCTGATTTTGTCAAGTAATATCCCACAAGGATTGATAGCCACACACATAATTATGCAAATGGTATAAGCAACCAAATTCCACTGACCTGCAACTAGATGGTTTCTAGGCAATCAGAAGAGGTCACTTGAACCACATATAATCAGATATCTACTCAAGATCATGCTACAAGAAGGATTGCTGTGCACACTCCAAAAGGAGGCACCACAGCAAGAACCTCCAGGTAACATATGCCACCAGAACAAGTTAGCAGAAATAACTCAGGTTTACAAGCCATTCAAAGCTAATCTAAATCATCTCTCTAGATAAAATAACTATAGATCATTTAAACTTCTATTTCAGACATCATGGATAGATAAAATTCATCTAGACTTGTTCCTGAAATAAAAATCCAGTTAACCTAGGAAAACATCATATAGACATGAAAACTAGGTGTGCATATTGCTAATGCACATAATATAATTCTATGTAGAGAATCTACTCATACTAATAATTTTAGCTACAGCCACAACTAGAACATAATCAGAAAGGTCAAGATTCAGCCAGCACATTTAATTACATCAGGTTCATCATCAAGAACTACTAGAACATGCAAAACAGTACAAGTACACTAATAATAATGCATAATAACCTATATCTCATAATTAGGAGATCACTAGCACACCAAAATCCATAGCCTTTTTTTATGAATAACGTATGGGCATATTTCTACTAGAATATGAAACCTGCAAGGGCACTTTAATTTAAATCAAACATCAGTTAGAGTCCCTGTAGCTAACAAATTAGCACTACCATAATCCAATTTAAACCATAACTGCTAGGGGTAAATAATCATCCAAGTGAAAACAACACCACAAGAGCCAACAGATCAACAAACACAATCATGCATGACCAATATAATAACACAGAGCAAAATCATCTATTATTGTATTAACTAAAAGGACCAACTACTCTAATTTTGTAGTAAGCACAACATATAACTAAGAATCCAGAATCATTTAGGGAAATTTGGTAATTCAACACCATCTAGCTGTATATAGGACAACATCGCAAACCACCGCTAGAGTACAGCTTATATTAGCAGTTGGTCACTGTAATTGATAGAGAGGGGAAAATCCGAAATTAATAGTGGAAAAGAAAAGGGAAGAGAGATACCCACTTACCGGAGGTCCTCGCTTAGAATCAAGAAGAGGAAGCAATGGTGGCCTACAGTGGCCAATCCAGCCGACGAACCCTATGGCTCCGGCAGGGCCGAACAGAGGCGTGAAAGTTACAGTAGGCAAGAAAGGCAACCATTGGGTGGTGTTGGAGGATCTAGGAGGCAAGCTAACCAGTGTATAGCAGCGCCCTGGTGGTCGTCATCTACCAACACCAAGAACAGCGGCGGTAGATCAATAGGGGCCGCAAGAGCTCGATACGTGGGTGAAGAGCTCCATGCCGGCGGAGATTCAGGGTAGACGGGGCCGCCGGGTCATAGCCATCCAGCGAGCAGCGGCGACAGCGGCAGACGGCGCCGGAGTAGCAAGTCGCAACCGGGGCACCACGGGCGAGTGCACGCAGAAGGGGAACGAAACAGAGAGAATGTGAGAGTGAGAGAGGAGGAAGAGAGGAGTTGGGTCGGGGTCGAGTTGACCCAAGCCAATTGGGCTTGGTCAGCTATATTGATCCGTGGGCTGGACTGATATATAAAAATCATCACAAAAATAATATCCACCTAAGAAAAATATAATCTTACTTATTCAAGTTAAATAAAATGCAAATAAATATGAACATCACTAAAGCCTAAGTGAAATTGCATAAAATAAGGAAAAAACCTAAAAATAAATAAAAATCATTTTTGTGTATAAAAATAAATATACTATTTTATAAAAATACTAGCCTAATTTTATAAGTAAAATATGAAGTAAATATTTAAATACATTTAACCCTTTATGGAATTTTATAAACATAAAAATAATACTTAAAAAATTAATAAAAATCATTTTAAGGTCTTGAACAAATATATTATTAGAAAAGTCTTTAATATTTAAAAAAAAATCCTCATCTAATACCTATTTTGTGAATTCTTTAAAAACAATTGTTAAGTAAGAAATAATCACAATTCTTATAAAACCTTAAACAATTAGTGTCTTTGTACTAATTCCAAACCCATAACTTAAATTCATAATCAAACTTAAGTATAACTTTTAACTTTAAAATATTCTTTTAAAAATCTTATTAAGAATCCTTTTAAATAAACATTGGGTATCACCCATTTTATAATATGGTGAATAATCATTATATCCTAACCACTATTAACATAACTTTAAATTCTAACAAATTACTAAGATCATCTAATTATGCTTCCATTAAATAAATACATATTATTTTCTTAATAAGCAAAACAAATTTAATCTAAATCATTCACTTAAATATAAAGTGAATAATTCCACACCTTAGTAATACCTATCATAAATCTGAAACTTGGTAATAATTAAAATATATTACATCTTAAGTTTACTTAACCTTTTAAAGTTAACTTTAGTCTCAAAGCTTATAAACACCAGGTATAATAAATCACTTATGTTTTTATAGTTAACTTTGGTCTATTTAACTTAAGACATAAAGCATCTCAAGTCCAAACTAATAAATAAAACACCAAAAGACATTGATCATGTTCTATTAACAATGATGATTGTTTAAACCTAAGAAAGGAAATCTTTTCTTAAAATGTTATTCTTTTTGCCACTTCAAGCAACAACTCTAGGATAGTTCTTTCAAACCTTAATAATCCAATACATAGACTTCCATCCTAATCACCAAATAGCAACTAATCTAAATCTTAAATTACTATTGCACTCTACTTTTATATCTTGAATATCAAAACTTAAAATCCCTATAGATGCACTTCATGTGAAGTAAAATTTTGAAGATAAACTAACTCTTAAAGGAATCACCTAAGTTCACTTCACTTACAGTATTAGGGATTCACTTTGGGGTTTTTACAAAATGCATAGAATTACTTATGCACAACAGCATATTGCTTCTTTAAACATTAGTCCTTGCCGGACCAATGATGCAGATTTCAAATATTGGATCTTATGTCGTCTCGAAGACCATGAGTGCATAATCTTGCAATCACAAAAGGCAAGTTCACACTTGCTCATGTCCTTTGATTATTTTCTGTAAATTATTTTACAAATCCAGTGTTTTCATCACCTGCATTTGAAAAAGGCCAGAAAACACTATTTTCATAATAATATGATTATAGGTTATTTACCATGAGGTAATAACCTACTATGAAAGTTCCAGTGGTAAAGGAACATATTGTCTAGGAATTAACAACCAATGTCACCAGTGATTCTTGCGCTGTATATTAGGCGTTAACCATGAGATTTGGAATGGGACAGAGAAGTCAGCTGGATCGGCTCTCTCTCGCATGCCAACGAATGATTGGGCCATTGTTGCAACTCCTCTTGTAGAGGGTTAGCAGGTTATGGGTGGGATCCCTCAACGTCCCACGGCTTCTGTTATCTATGAGGGTTGTACACCTTAGGCTGATAATGGAAGCAAGTTTATCCTAGGCCTGATGTGCAATCCGTCGGGTATGCGGGGTTGCGGAGAAGGACAGTGATTGTCTTGGATCATCTACTGGGCCCCACACCATAGGAAGTGTGGACGGGAAAGATCGCCCGGTTGTGCAATAAGGATTTGATCTCTCATGGGTAAAGTGACGCACCTCTACAGAGGGTAAGAACTGTAACTTGTTACTCCCTGTTCCGGGAGGAGCTGTGAACGCGGCGGGAAAGGAACTCCATGAAAGTTCTGGTAAACCCGTGAAGGCTAACGGACATAGATTTTCAGAATAAAAGCAATCCTTTGAAGAAATGTTTACAAAAACCTGCATTGCCTATGACCTATGGTCTGTGGCTATAGATATAGTGCATCAAACACTCATTTTATAGTGATTTTGTTGAGTACGCTCGTACTCAAAGTATCTTCTTAACCCTTGCTAGGTTCTAAAGCCAGTACAGACGACGTCTACATCAACTTCTACTCAAAGAAGTCCTCATCAACAGCTCAAGTCTTCAATAAAGTCAAGAAAGTCAACATATACATCAACTCAAGTGAAGATGAAGCTACTGATTAGTTAACAATATAATCTCTAGCCATAGAACCTATTCCTGTAGTGTATTGCAATAGCAGCAATGCCAAACGAATAGTTTAGATACTAATCTTATTAGTATGATAGTTTTTGAGTTGTTTATTCCTGATTCTTATTTGTAAGAAGTTTATTTCTCTATCTTTAACCTAGAGTGTTCTCTGGATCTTGTGTAAAGAGTTGAGTTGTAACCTATAGTCATGTCTTGGACCTGCTGTGTTTCTGTTGTACCACTCTGAGGAACGTAATACTAGTGAACGGTGTTCCATTGGTGTTATGTCAACGACTATAGTGTACTACATCATGTAGTGGTATGCTGGGTCACCGCAAATTCCCCCGGCAGAAATCTGTCTACCGGAGAGATCTTTCTCTCTCGGTGTTTTTTGCCCCCAGAGGCGACAGAAATCTAACTGTGGTCGCTCCCCTAGCCTTAGGGTTCCGTAGGGAAGATGTATGCGAAGGGGCGGAGTAGGGATCCGGGCAGGTGTGCCACACCTGCCCTAGGCGCGGCCCAGGGTGGGCCTGCGCCTAGTGGGGGTGGGCCCCCTGTGACCCATCTTTGTCCCTCCTTCTGGCTTCCTCGACCATCTGGAAAAATAATATTTTCCCATATTTTTCTGGTATTTTTCCGACCTTCACGAAATTGCACCAAAACGCCCTCTTTTCCATCAGAATCCAGACTCCGGCAGTCCATCCTCCAAGAATCATCCAACATGAATAAACTATGGAAAATACATAAGTAATACCTCATAGACAAATATCATTGAATAGAGGTAGATTATGATATAGAAAGGTGATGTGTGGCATCCCGCAAAACCACTACCAGAAAATCGCGTTGAATTTGTGCATTGCATCGTCATCATCATGCATTGTTTGCCAAAACTATGTTTGCAAAGCCCGTGTTGTTCTCTAAACGCCCCTCTTTATTCAAACATAAAAACCGGGGCTCCGGAGTATTTTGTTTTGTTGCTATCGGTTTGCAAATGGTCCAATTAAATTAAATAAAAAGTTAAATTATTTTTAGCGGGGGCAGTCGAACGGGCCAACTCGACCCGAACGACCACCCCCAGGAATAATAATCGGTCCATTGCAGCCCTTCTAAATCCTATCCTACCAACTAGTCTACCCAACCCAACCTCCACCTCACCTGGCCACTCACACGTTGCCACCTCACTACCCCTCACCCCCACCAATTGTGGCCTGCCACTTGGCCTCTCCCTTTCTCTTCCCACCTCTCTCCTCACCACACACACCCACAGCACCACCTTGTGACCTCACTAACTTGTCGGCTGCTGGGCCCACTCGAGCCAGCCCATTCTCCTCCCCGCCTCTCCCTGTCCCTCAAACCTGCCCACCGAGCCCCACCTACACGCACCCACTCACCCGCGGGCCCCACCCCCACCGCGTCCCCACTGCTGTCCTGGCCACCCTCACGTGCCCTCTCCTTCCTGTTCATATTCTCCCATGCGCCTTCCCAACCTCCGCCTCTCTCCCGGTTCCGCGAGTCCCCAGGCAGCCCGCCGGACCCCCCTCTCCGCCTCGCCGCCCTGCCTCGCCCGCCCGGCCGCCTCGGCTCCCCGCCTGACCACCCTCCTCCCTCACAGACGCGTCCCGGCGCGCCCGCCTCGCCCGGCCTCGCCCGCCCATGAGCTCCTCGAATCTCCGTGCTTCGGCGCCACCTCGCCCTCTCGCACAACCGCAGCCGCGTCAAGCCGCCTCCGGGCCAAACCCATGAAGCGTCGCCCTCGCCGGTGCCGTCGCCCCGCCGTCACTGGCGCGCTCCTCCTCGCCGCATCCCAGCGCCCAGCGCAGGGCCCCTCCGCGCCGCCCGCCTCGAGCCGTGCTTTCGGCCCTCGCCTCCTCTCGGCTCGGCGTCCCGGCTGGAGCTCGCCCGTGGCGACCACCTCTACCGTGAGCCGCGCGCCAAGCGGTTCCCCTCTGGCCTGCCTTCCCTGCTCCGGCGCTCCCTCCTCAAGACCGCCGCCGCCTGTGCCCCTTTGCGCCTCCGCAGCCGTGTTTTTCCTTAGTTGATCCTGTTCTTGCCTGTGTGTACCTTGTTCCAGAGCGACCGTGTGCCATCGCCCTGGCTTCGAGAACAAAATCTTCTGAAGACCGCCGACGACAAGTGTTGCAACGACAAAAACTTTCGCGACCCGACCAAACAGATCATCTGTCCACGACAGACCAGCTACACGGGATCGAACCACGGAACCCCCAAGACCTCCTCGAAACCCCGAGAAATCCGCGGTACCCGGGGAATCTCCTACATGGAGCCATCGGGCCACGTAAGACCATCGACGCCACGCCCGAGTCCTGCACTGGCACTCAAGTACCTCGACAAGGCCGCCAAGATCTACACCGTGTTGTAAGGCCACCGACAAGATCTCCATCCTGGACCCCAGGGACTCCCTCGCGGACATCAAGCACCAAGATCTGCTTCCGGAAACTTCGACCGAAGACCGATCCCGGAGCCCGATCCGAAGACCCCGGCGCGACAAGAACTCCGACAAGGGCCATCCGATGCCAAGGTCTTCTTCCCGGACCCGATCCCGAAGACCGACGCCCAGCGACCGAAGCCGAGAACCCCGACACGGACACACCAAGTTCTCCATCGAGGAAACCAAGGCCGTCGACGTGGAACCGTAGAACGTCGAGTGCTTCACCCGGACACCGAGGACTTCCCCTGACGCCATGACCGTCGACATGACCCCAAGTCCCGCACCGGATGCGCCAAGACCTACCCGATGCGAGAACGGAACGTCGAACCACGGACCACGAGACCACCTGGACCTGTCGAACCCCGAACCCCGGAACCCTAACAAGATCGCCGAACCCTAAATGTGTGACTCTTTTCCTCGATACCCTAATTTTATAAATGCATAATAACAACTTGATTGCATATTGAATTGTCATACTCGCATGCTATCTGTGGTTTGGGGCCTTATGCCGATTCACCTAATAATTAAATATGGGGCCCATATGCGGGCAAATCTAGTCTCATATTGGCCTCATTTAAACATGTGTAGCGAACCGTTGCCATCTATTGGCTGGCTATATAACATTTAAATTGCGGGATAGATAAATAACATGAACCACCTAATCAATTGTCGGGACCCCGGTTCCACTTAACATGACCTAATTGCATCGCACCTTTGCCATGTCATCCATCATACGTGCATCATGCCGATCTTCTGTCGTTTTATTAAACACTACATCCGGTGTTTCTTCTAGTGTTTTGGTTCTTCGCGGATAAGGCCGTTGAGTTGATGTGAGCTTCGCTCGATCTTCGGTTGAAACCTTCGACAATGTTTTCAGGCGAGCATCTCCCTCTTTCTACCTATCTTACTTTTATAGTCTTTATTTCCCTCATGTTGATCTTTTGCTATCTGTGTTGCGATGCTTTAGTTTCCGTACCCTTGATATACCGTGCAGCCCTATATTGCCTTGGACACACCCTATTACCTGTTGTTTGGTAGATAGTTGGACTCGCGCGTCGTAGTTGCTTGCTCAAGTGCTGATGTGTGTCGTCATATGCCACAGTTGCTGATGTATTGCCGCATGTTGATGTTGGAGATGATTCTAGTTTTACTTACCGTCACTTTAATTTCTGTTTAACAACTAAAATTAAAATAAGCAGAGGCATCGGTGGGTGATAGATAATATTTGGTTTCCGAACGCCCACTTGTGTCCCGTAAGACCCCGAGTACTTGATACCTGTTCCTTGATTTTTGCGCGCTATCCACATCCGGGAGGTATATGGGACCCCCCTGAGCCAGAGCTTGATTCAGTCTTATTTCTTGGGGCCACAACTAGTTTGCGGTTTTATTACGATCCTGTACTTATGCCATGCTACTTTCTGTATTTAATTTGTGCGAGGAGCACCTTGTCTTTGTTAGGTATGCGGAGTGATTACGCGGTATCGACAAGCCCAGCCACACTTCGGGTTCCCGATCGCCATGACCATTGGCGCAACTTGAGGCCGCCTCGAGCTTGCTTACTCCGTTCGGATCTACTCAAAGGGTGGCCCTGAAATATTTCTGAATCTGTGATTGTTCATCGTGAAAGCCTCGTTGGGTTTTGATTTGGTTTTCCGAGGTTGATCGAGCGTGTGTTGCTATTGGTGCACCCGGCGGGTAAAACTTTCTCAAAGCCGTGTCCGCGGATATGGACGACTTGGAGCATGATCTCGATCATAGACAAGCATAACTAAAGTTTATTGTTATAAATTTGACTTATAATGACTAGTAATCAGCTTCACTATAACGGAATGGCTAATAATACTGCCCACAATTGCTTGTTTGGTTGTCGCTTGCGACAATTGTATCTGACTAGTAAATCTTGCAACTACAACGGAATGGCTGAATAAAAGTACCAACAACTGCTGGGTTTATGGGTTATCTCATGCTAAATGTATCTGACTAGTAAGTGTTGCCACTAAAACGGAATGGTTAATTAAAAGTGCCCACTGCTTACTTTATCAGGATGATTATCTAACCCTGACTAGTAAAGTGCCACAACTATAACTGATTAAATAAAACTGCCAACTGTGTGAGTTCCTCGGTTGACTTCCTCGTTTGGTCTCGAGGGGGAAACACCAGGATGGGTTTGTTTGGTGTTAGCTACAGGTTGGATCCGGTTAGGTCCTTCTCATCCCTCTCTGATATCCGCCAGTTGTATCGAGTCTCTATAGGATGTTTAGTGCATGCTGCCGCTGCCGCTTCAGTCCACCATACCTATGTAGGCGAGGACCGCCGAATTCTAGCCTCGCCGTGTACTGGCCCCAGTACTGACGCTCCTTCTTTTTCCTTTGCCCTTTGTCGGCACCCCTTTTGCTTAAGCAGGTTTGAGATCGACGTCGTTAGCAGGGTTACCCTTCCGGCTTGGCCTGGGCAGGGTTATGGACGCCATTGGTTATTCTTCAGGGCTCTTAGCCCCATTTGCATCTTGTCCGTAGTCGGACGCTCTACTGTTTTCACGGTGATTTGGATCTTTGTATAATATATCTGTATTCTTGACTCTTTGAGTCGCTATATATACATTACGTGGGTCCCATCGAGACTGTTGTGTAATGTTATTACTTTTCCACCGCACGAAAGTGCTGGTGGCACCTTTGAATCGTTTCTATGCGGGTTTGGCGAATTTTGCTTAAACTTGCATAGGTCCGATTCTGAGGGTGTTACAGAGTGGTATCAGAGCTCAGCAGTTGCGATACCCCACAAGTCCAGCCTGTAGGATAACCTAGCTAACGGCCGAAGTAGAGTGTCAAACTATTTTTTGAAAATCGGTTGGATAATTCTGATTAGGTCTGAATTTATTCCTTACCCCTCTGCTATTCTCCTCTTACCCCTGCGTGATTTGAATCTACCTCTTATCTTTTCTTCGAGTCCAGGATTTCTCGTGGTTGGGTTTCCGTCGTACCTTCAGGGTTTTCGCTTCCTCTTCGGATAACGGTGTTGCTACATCCGGTCTTCATGCTGCCGAGGAATCCTTCGTCTGCGGTACCATTCTTTGTTCCTTGTTTGTGCCTTCCGGTGTTTCCGACGCAACGACATCCTCCACGCCAGATCCGATGCAGAGTCTGCATCACTCCGGTGTTTTCGAACCTCGCTTGTCGAGATCTTCAGTCTAATTCCGAGAGTTGGTTGCATAATCCGCCTATTCGTGTGCAGAGTAATGGTTTGGGTGCGCGATGGACTGATCACCATCCGACTACTCTTATCATTCGCTCTTGTACATCGAATCGGTGGGTCCCGCGATTTTACTCCGTTCACGGGAGTTAGGGGTGGCTTTATTTGTTGATGCCTCTACCTTCGATCTCTTGTTCCGGAGAGTCCTCTCGACGATCACGGACAACGACCGTTTGTTAGTGGTGTCGCGAGGATCTACACGAATCGAGAAGACGCAGATCGCCGACCTTCCTTCCGGTACCATGAGGCGGATCTCGAGGGCGAGATCCTTTGTTAGTGGTGTCGAATTGTGGCATCCCGCAAAACCACTACCAGAAAATCGCGTTGAATTTGTGCATTGCATCGTCATCATCATGCATTGTTTGCCAAAACTATGTTTGCAAAGCCCGTGTTGTTCTCTAAACGCCCCTCTTTATTCAAACATCAAAACCGGGGCTCCGAAGTATTTTGTTTTGTTGCTATCGGTTTGCAAATGGTCCAATTAAATTAAATAAAAAGTTAAATTATTTTTAGCGGGGGCAGTCGAACGGGCCAACTCGACCCGAACGACCACCCCCAGGAATAATAATCGGTCCAGCTGTACCCGCCCTTCTAAATCCTATCCTACCAACTAGTCTACCCAACCCAACCCTCCACCTCACCCTGGCCACTCACACGTTGCCACCTCACTACACCCCTCACCCCCCACCAATTGTGGCCTGCCACTTGGCCTCTCCCTTTTCTCTTCCCACCCTCTCTCCTCACCACACACACCCACACAGCACCCACGCGCGCGCAGCCTCACCAACCGCATGCGGCTGCCAGCCTGGGCCCACTCGAGCCAGCCCATTCTCCTCCTGCCTCTCCCCTGTCCCAGTCAAACCTGCCCACCTGAGCCCCACCTACACGCACCCACTCACCCGCGGGCCCCACCCCCACCGCGTCCCCACCGCTGTCCCCTGGCCACCCTCACCGCGTGCCCTCTCCTTCCCTGTTCATATTCTCCCCATGCGCCTTCCCAACCTCCGCCTCTCTCCCGGTTCCGCGAGTCCCCAGGCAGCCCGCCGGACCCCCCTCTCCGCCTCGCCGCCCTGCCTCGCTTCGCCGGCCGCCTCGCTACGGCTCCCGCCACGACCACCCCTCCTCCTCTGCCAGACGTCCCCCGGCGCCGCCTCGACTGCCTCCGCCTCATGAGCTCCCTCCGTCTCCGTGCTCATGGCGCCACCTCTCGCAGACGACAACCGCAGCCGCCGCGTCAAGCCGCCTCGGCGACCGACCAGCAGCGTCGCCCTCCCGCCGGTGCCGTCGCCCCGTCCCGGCGCCGCTCCTCCTTCGCCGCATCCCAGCGCCGCGCGCTGCAGGGCCCTCCGCCGCGCCCCCGGCCCGCCTCGGCCGTGCTCGCCCGCGCCTCGGCCTCCGCCGCCTCTCCCCGGCTCGGCGTCCCCGCTGCGGAGCTCGCTGGCATGCGACCCACCTCTACCGCCCGGCCGAAGGCCAAGCGGTTCCCCTCTGGCCTGCCTTCCCTGCTCCGGCGCTCCCTCCTCAAGACCGCCGCCGCCTGTGCCCCTTTGCGCCTCCGCAGCCGTGTTTTTCCTTAGTTGATCCTGTTCTTGCCTGTGTGTACCTTGTTCCAGCGCGACCGTGTGCCATCGCCCTGGCTTCGAGAACAAAATCTTCTGAAGACCGCCGACGGCAAGTGTTGCAACGACAACAACTTTCGCGAACGACCCCGACCAAACAGATCTGTCCACTGACAGGACCAGCTACACGGGATCGAACCCTGGAACCCCGCCAAGACCTCCCTCGAAACCCCGAGAACTCCGCCGCGGTACCCGGGGAATCTCCTACATGGAGCCATCGGGCCACGTAAGACCATCGACGCCACGCCCGAGTCCTGCACTCAAGTACCTCGACAAGGCCGCCAAGATCTACACCGTGTTGTAAGGCCACCGACAAGATCTCCATCCTGGACCCCAGGGACTCCCTCGCGGACATCAAGCACCAAGATCTGCTTCCGGAAACTTCGACCGAAGACCGATCCCGGAGCCCGATCCGAAGACCCCGGCGCGACAAGAACTCCGACAAGGGCCATCCGATGCCAAGGTCTTCTTCCCGGACCCGATCCCGAAGACCGACGCCCGGCGACCGAAGCCGAGAACCCCGACACGGACACACCAAGTTCTCCATCGAGGAAACCAAGGCCGTCGACGTGGAACCGTAGAACGTCGAGTGCTTCACCCGGACACCGAGGACTTCCCCCTGAACGCCATGACCGTCGACATGACCCCAAGTCCCGCACCCGGATGCGCCAAGACCTACCCCGATACCCGAGAACGGAACCGTCGAACCCTGGACCCTGAGACCGACCCTGGACCCTGTCGAACCCCGAACCCCGGAACCCTAACAAGATCGCCGAACCCTAAATGTGTGACTCTTTTCCTCGATACCCTAATTTTATAAATGCATAATAATAACTTGATTGCATATTGAATTGTCATACTCGCATGCATATCTGTGGTTTGGGTCCTTATGCCGATTCACCTAATAATTAAATATGGGGCCCATATGCGGGCAAATCTAGTCTCATATTGGCCTCATTTAAACATGTGTAGCGAACCGTTGCCATCTATTGGCTGGCTATATAACATTTAAATTGCGGGATAGATAAATAACATGAACCACCTAATCAATTGTCGGGACCCCGGTTCCACTTAACATGACCTAATTGCATCGCACCTTTGCCATGTCATCCATCATACGTGCATCATGCCGATCTTCTGTCGTTTTATTAAACACTACATCCGGTGTTTCTTCTAGTGTTTTGGTTCTTCGCGGATAAGGCCGTTGAGTTGATGTGAGCTTCGCTCGATCTTCGGTTGAACCCTTCGACAATGTTTTCAGGCGAGCATCTCCCTCTTTCTACCTATCTTACTTTTATAGTCTTTATTTCCCTCATGTTGATCTTTTGCTATCTGTGTTGCGATGCTTTAGTTTCCGTACCCTTGATATACCGTGCAGCCCTATATTGCCTTGGACACACCCTATTACCTGTTGTTTGGTAGATAGTTGGACTCGCGCGTCGTAGTTGCTTGCTCAAGTGCTAGTGTGTGTCATATGCCATAGTTGCTGATGTATTGCCGCATGTTGATGTTGGAGATGATTCTAGTTTTACTTACCGTCACTTTAATTTCTGTTTAACAACTAAAATTAAAATAAGCAGAGGCATCGGTGGGTGATAGATAATATTTGGTTTCCGAACGCCCACTTGTGTCCCGTAAGACCCCGAGTACTTGATACCTGTTCCTTGATTTTTGCGCTATCCACATCCGGAGGTATATGGGACCCCCGAGCGAGCTTGATTCAGTCTTATTTCTTGGGGCCACAACTAGTTTGCGGTTTTATTACGATCCTGCTTATGCCATGCTACTTTCAGTATTTAATTTGTGCGAGGAGCACACTGCATCGCTTAGGTATGCGGAGTGATTACGCTGCATCGACAAGCCCAGCCACACTTCGGGTTCCCAACCGCCATGTACCATTGGCGCAACCTTGAGGCCGCCTCGAGCTTGCTTACTCTATGGGATCTACTCAAAGGTGTGGCCCCTCAAATATTTCAATCCTGTGATTGTTCACCGTGAAAGCCTCGTTGGGTTTTGATTTGGTTTTTCCGAGGTTGATCGAGCGTGTGTTGCTATTGGTGCACCGCCGGGTAAAACTTTTCGAAAGCCGTGTCCGCGGATATGGACGACTTGGAGCATGATCTCGATCATAGACAAGCATAACTAAAGTTTATTGTTATAAATTTGACTTATAATGACTAGTAATCAGCTTCACTATAACGGAATGGCTAATAATACCGCCCACAATTGCTTGTTTGGTTGTCGCCATGCGACAATTGTATCGACTAGTAAATCTTGCAACTACAACGGAATGGCTGAATAAAAGTACCAACAAGCCTTGGGTTTATGGGTTATCTCATGCTAAATGTATCCGACTAGTAAGTGTTGCCACTAAACGGAATGGTTAATTAAAGTGCCCATCGCTTACTTTATCGGGATGATTATCTAACCCCGACTAGTAAAGTGCCACAACTATAATCGATTAAATAAACCGCCAACCGTGTGAGTTCTCGGTTGACTTCCTCGTTTGGTCTCGAGGGGAAACACCAGGATGGGTTTGTTTGGTGCTAGCTTGAGGTTGGATCCGGTTAGGTCATTCTCATCCCTCTCTGATATCCGCCAGTTGTATCGAGTCTCTATAGGATGTTTAGTGCATGCTGCCGCTGCCGCTTCAGTCCACCATACCTATGTAGGCGAGGACCGCCGAATTCTAGCCTCGCTGCATCGCCCCGATCGACGCTCCTTCTTTTTCCTTTGCCCTTTGTCGGCACCCCTTTTGCTTAAGCAGGTTTGAGATCGACGTCGTTAGCAGGGTTACCCTTCCGGCTTGGCCTGGGCAGGGTTATGGACGCCATTGGTTATTCTTCAGGGCTCTTAGCCCCATTTGCATCTTGTCCGTAGTCGGACGCCCATCGCTTTCACGGTGATTTGGATCTTTGTATAATATATCTGTATTCTTGACTCTTTGAGTCGTTATATATACTGCTCGTGGGTCCCATCGAGGACTGTTGTGTAATGTTATTACTTCGTTTTCCACCCGCACGAAAGTGCCTGGTGGGCACCTTTGAATCGTTTCTATGCGGGTTTGGCGAATTTTGCTTAAACTTGCATAGGTCCGATTCTGAGGGTGTTACATGATGCAAATTGGGTGTATCAAAGCCTTGCCCCTTCCTGCTACTAGCATGCGGTCCCGCTTCTTGCGCGCGCTCTCCTGATCCGGCTACTCGCTCGCTGGGCTCCCTCTCTCTCGCGCGCTCCGTGTCTCTCATCCGTTCGCTCCCTCTGGCTCACGACCGGCCCCGCTCGCATGTTGTTGCCCTCTCCCGATCCCCTTCCTGCTTTTCGCGCTAGCTCGCTCAAGCACTGCCAGGCGTTGCTGCCAGTTTTGTTTTCTGTCGCTGCTGGTTCCAGAACCGGTAGTACCGGCCCAATCTGGTACTACCAGCCCAGGTTAGGAAAAACGTCCCAACGGGCATATTTTCCCAGCCCACTATTTAAGCCTCTTTCCTTATCCTTTTTAGTTGCTTCTTCTTCCTCTATTTGCTCAAGCTTTGCCCCCATTATTCTTACCCTCTTAAGCTTGATTCAATTTTTTCCCTCCAATGATTCTTGCCCATATTTGAGTGGAAGATTGAGGATATCTAGATCTATATTTTGACCAATCCAAATCATCTCTTTGTGAGTGATTCTTTGGTATCTAGATCTTGGAGGATTTTGTGCTCTCCTTGTGTTCTTTCTCCCTTGTTCCCCCAATATATTTAGTAGCTTTGTTGGAACTTGAGAGTGAGGGATTGGAGCATCTTTGTGGTGTTCTTGCCATTTGCATTAGGTGCATCGGTTTGAGTTCTCCTCAGAGAATTTGGTTTGGTGAAAATCAAGAAGCTTGTTCCTCTTGGGTTCTTGGAACCCTAGACGGTGTGTGGCCTTTGTGGTGTGTTCTTGGGGCCTCCAATTAAGTTGTAGAGCTATCCTCAAGCTAGTGGCTCTGGTGGCGTTTATTGGGAGCCTCCAATTAAGTTGTGGAGATTGCCCCAATATTGTATGGGTTTGGTGACAGTCTTCAAGTGTCCCATAGTGGATCGGGTGCTTGATGTGCAACATGTGATCGTGAGAATAGGGTGAGGCCTCTTGTGGCATTGGTGGTCTTAGTACCGCCCACTCCTCCAAGAGACGTACTTCCTTGTTGGAAGGAACTTGGTAAAATATCATCATCCCCGCATGCTTCGGTTATCTCTATACCCAACCTCTTTACTTATGCACTTTACATTATGATAGCCTTCGTGCTTGAAATAATCTATCTTGCTATCACATTGTTGCTTGTCTTGCTTAGCATAAGTTGTTGGCGCACATAGGTAAACCTTAGTATATCTAGGCTTTGTGCTTGACAAAAGAAAACACTAGTTTTATTCCGTATTTGTTAATCCCATCTTGTAAAAAATTTAAAACACCTATTCACCCCCCCCCCTCCCTCCTCTAGGCGGCATCTGTGATCTTTCACATGTCCATTAACACCAATATGGACAACAAGCTTTAACCATATGATCTTCTTTATGTTGAAATTTCACTTCTCGATCTTGATGATGATCACCACTTGATGTAATCCTCTCATGGGCTATATAAAATCTTCACTGTTGATGCATGCCCATGGAAAGATACCTAGCCCATATAGAAAACGCAAAGGCACATATATAATGAGTTAGTTCATGAAGCATAATTGACTATGCTTACCATACCACAAGATCCATGTGGTACATTATTTATGCTTCATGTGTTGACTAACTTGAATCCACTCTTCACTCTTTGTATAGGTCAACCATGTATCTTCTCATGCTCCATCGCAATATCTAGAGGTACATAAAGAACTGTTCATTTGATTACATGCTCTAAATCTTAGTCAACTATAGCTCAATTAACGAGGCTATCATGACACCGACTTAGAGCTATATCTTGAATTATTTTGTTGAGATCGCACTCTCAAGATCTTGATCATATCATATTCTTCTCTTCAACTCGACGATTTTGATGTTAATACTCAAGATATATATTTATCTTCATGGCATCCATACTTGAATCCAACACATGGACTACAAGCACATCACCAAAACCATACATAGGGGCAATTACCCTTTCAACATGTTTCAACAGAATTATTTTCGCTCCTTGCATATATTCATAACTTTTCAAATAAATGTTACTATGTACAAAATAAGCAGAACTTATTATAAATCGGAGGAAGTACATGTTTCTAAAAAAATACTATTAGAGAACTGATCCGTGCTTGGGTGGCTAGAGACGTCGTTGAATGCGTAGTATAGTTTCTAGGATAATAAACGTGGTGTCTCACCTCTAATAATTTAACCTTCCATGTTGGCTTAAAAATATAAATATATGTTTATAGATTTTACCACAACGAAAACAAACTAACTACTATGAAAAAAAATAAGATAATCAAAATGTATATGTGGTACTCATTTTTTACAACAATGTTGTAATCTCTACTTCTGAAGTACGAATCAAAGAGCCAAAGATAAAACAGCAAAGAAGAAGATTGATTACTAGAGTTGCCCACTAAAACAATACTAAAAGTCCAACCTCTCCAAGAGACGTATTCAAGAAGGAAACAATGCACAAATGTTATCATCGTCCGATCAAAGATCATAGGTTTTCACCATAAAGAAATTACTCGCTCATAAAACAATGTCTTCAACAAGGCCATTGCCAGGCACACAATTAAGGTCAGACCTTGGATTTTCAATATGTAAGGTAAGACTATGAACTTCTCCTATGTTTTTATCCCCACTAACATTCGCTGCTACGAGTCACATATCACCAAGCCAGTTTTTCATCGTCATAAAGACTCAAACCACCATTGCTAGCCTCATGACCCTGCTTTCACGACATTCCCCACATCTGACTTCATCGTGGATCAAAAGACGTGTTCCATGATGGTAACAGACAATAGAGCTTCACAACGCTCTCTCTGAAATTAAATGGTAAAAAAACACAAGTACGCACAGCCGATTCCCATCTGATCTAGTAATCTCTAGGCATAATGCGTCCATGTGAGTTCGCCGACGAAGCCTTCCGAAACTCGACACTCCGGCCTGATCACCGAGGGCAGGCATCAAGAAGATTATCATCTTGGTGCGATAGGAACCCGAGGACCGCTTCTATTATTCAAGCTGAGCCAGTAACCCCACGCCACCTGCTCGCTGCAGAGTAGAAGATGAACCTGACCACCGCTGACCTTGTTGGATCCGACATCAGATCCCAAGGATTCACACACCTCCTCTGCGAAATCACACCGTCTGGTCATGCACGCAGTTGCTTCCATGACTCGTCGGCCCAGAATGAATCCAGGTCAGACCAGCTATAGTCGCTGCCAGCCATGGCTGTAGCGTCTCAGATGGCTCCGACGAGGAAAGGCCTCGCCGATGTGCCCTCCTCCAGCAACGCCACCACCACCACCACGCCTCCACATCGCCACCACATGCGTCCACCACCATGAGTCTCTGCCCCAACGCATAACAAATGTGTGCATACTTGCCCCTCTGCCTTTTGGTGCCCGCCATATCCGCCGGCGCAAGCGACGTCAGCGGCCAGGGGAGGCACAAGGGTAGAGCGACGACTAGGGTTACCCGGGAGGCAATCCTTTTTCCGGCCGGTTGCTTCTTGGATGGATCCTGCAATCTCTAGTTAGCTAGAAGTTTGCGAAAGCTGAATGATTGTCTTTATTACATTGAACATGTGGCATAACATAGAGCAATCAATCGTGGTGGATAAGGAGCATGGAAAAGAGGGAACCGTGGGAACCATGAAATGGTGGTATACAAAGTTTTGTACTAATACAAAATTTTGTCAGATTCAAAGAAGAAAAATGAACAAGCTTTCCTTTGTCGGTTTCATTCAAACCGTTTATGCCCATCCCTGGTGAATATCTAGCCGGAGATCACCATCGCGACATATACCTTGTAGAAATGACCGGTGTGCGAATAGTATGATCATTTTTTATCTAAGTGGTAACTATTACTCCCTCCGTTTCAGGGCTTAAGGCGTCCTCGTTTTGCGTGTTTTTTCTTTGACCAAGAATTACTCTAAATATGTAAAGAGTTTTGGTATAAAACTAGTATCACTGGAAAGTATTTTTCAATATGAATCCAACGATACTAATTATGTACAATATAATCAACATTTTGTTGGTCAATTCTTTTGGTCAAACTTTGCTTTGAAAAGCGTGTGCGCCTTAAGCCTTGAAACGGAGGTAGTATATAGTATCGTTCCACAATATTAACATTAGGTGATTATCTCTCTTTTGTGAAATCCTACCGATTTATTCATAATTCTCAACAGTAGTACACGAAAATCTAAAACTAATAAAAATACAAAAAGGTCCTTGGACCACCTAGCGATGACTACAAGCACTCGGACAAGCCGAAGATGCGTTGCCGTCCTCGCCTCTCACTTAATAGAGCAAAGCATGTTGTAGTAGACAGACAAAAGTCATCATGCTAAGGACACAAAGGACCAGCGCACGAGATCAACAACCATCGTTGATGAAGAAAAACGTAGATTAGACAGAACATCAACCAAATACGACATAGACACACCTCCACACGCCCTCCGATGACGCTAGACACACCACCAGGACGGGGGCTAGGCGGAGAGGTCTTTATTCCATCTTCAGGGAGTCACCACCGCCACGCCTTTTTGAGTAGGACACAAACCCTAACCAGACTGAGAAAAACTTCAAAAAACAGAACCCTCTCGTCGACAAGGACAGGGATCCACCATGCCTCCATGGCCCTAAGGTCACACTTGGCGAGGCAGATCAATGGTGGCGCCGATAGGAGGCAGGAAGACCTAATCCCATGTGCTTCTCTCCCGTGAACGAAAGGGTTATGTGATGTTGCCCTTACCCTAGTTATTTTGCCATCCGACGTTTTCTTTTCCCTACCACTAAATGGATGGAAAATCAATAAAAAATCATATTTTTTAGACTAATGGTATGTTAGTGAGTTCTCGTGACTTATGACGGTATGTCTATGCTTTAAGAGAATTACGCAATGTCAGTTCCTCCTGATTGTCCACTTAGCCCACGAGCCGCCATAATACGAAGGAGTGGTAATAAAACTGCCAAACGGAGGAGGCCATCCAATTAAGATTATGTTGTAGTTGCACAAAAGATAATGGTGTTAGCCTAACAACACATAGTAGTCGCTTCATTTTGCCAATTTTGTTACCTAACATTATTATTAATTTCTCAATTACATTCTTAATAAGTAATTGCTCAACTATGTTAGCAATATACAGGTATCATAATTTCTTTCGGTAGGAGTGTAGTTACCAAATTGTGAAATTATCTAGGATCATGCTATTTGTGAGTTACTATGAAGTTGCTAAGTTGCTTTTAGTTGTAGCTAAATTACCTACAGTTGTTTGTGAAGTTGTCTACCGCTGAAGTGAGTTGCCTAACACCATTGTGAAATTGCTAAATTATTTTTTATTGTTTGATAAGTTGTCTAGTGATGTTATGAATTACCTACTTGTTTTTGTGAAATTGTTCATGGTACTGAAAAGTATTGTAGGTTAGTTAACGATAGTGAAAAAAATAACTAGGACAACAAAGTTGATTTGTTGCTTACCAAAATTGGGTTTCTTTTTAATTCATCAAAACTTATGCAAGTGAGATCTAGTTCTAGAGAGTTTATCGTGAGATTGCGAAAGTGAAAATGTGTCGTTCACAAATTATAGTTATTTAAATTTCTAAAAAATGTTATAAGACTTCATTATTTGTGCATGTGAGGGAATATCATGGGATGTCCTTAAACGGGAGGCACCGGAACGCTCATAGCTCGTGAGTTGAGGCACCGGAACGCTCATAGCTCGTGAGTTGGTTAGAAAAAGGGGTTTTATCATTGCTGCTACTATGACCAACCGGCACACGCAAAGGCCAGGAATCAAGGAGTCTTCCCCTCTCCCTTATCTCTACAGTACCTGAGCAAACCGCGTCGTCCGCCGGTCCTCCCCTGGCGCCTCTCCGCCGGAATAGCCGGCTGGAGTAGGTCTGGGGGCGGCGCTGTAGTGTGTAGGTTAGGTTCTTTGGCTCTATGCCGGTAGTGGGCCCTTTGCCCGGTCGTGGAGCTCTGGATTGTGACCGCATCCAAGCTTTAGGGTTCGTCCTCATGGCGCTCGTGCTCCTCTGGTTGGAGGCCGGTGCGGTGGCGACGACCACCACTTCCTCGAATAAAAAGGTCTTGCTCTGCCTCCCCCTTCGCGTTGTCCTTCGGTTCCCCAATCTCCCTCTGGCCGGCAGTGGTTGCGAGGGGATCGAGATGGTGGGTGCTCTGGTGCGGGACGGGGGTGGCGGCGGGAGTATTTCCACTCTGGCGGGTGTGCGCGCCGCCGGGTGGTCATCGGGCTCGTTGATCTGGCTCTTCCTTCCTCATCCGTCCGGCCGTGGTGGCATGGGGATTAGGAAGGAGAGGCAAGCACTGGTGGCTCCTTATCCCCGCGCTCGGCGGCCTCGGCAGGAGCTGCTGGTTCGTTGTCTCCCGGCCGGCCGTGGTGGTGAGGGGTGGAGGCGACCTGATGAGCTCCTTCCTTCGCTTGAGGCGGCGCTATCCGCCGCATCGTGGTGATCCCCTTGGTGGCCTTGTTCCGCCGCAACTGGGCCATGAAGGGCCTGTTCACGCCAGAGGGCGTGTTCAACCTCCAAGATGGAGGCCTTCGGCGTGGCGCCGCGCCTGCACCTTCTTCCTTCCAAGTGGTTCGCCCCCGGGCTGGAGGTGGCCGGCAGCTGCTCATAAGTGGAGAGGAAAAGGACCTGATCGCGTTTTTCCTGGAAATTTTAGGGTCTTCCTTGCTTATTCTCAGGTCCTCTTTTTATTTTATGAATTGTATTGGACCTGTTTGTAATTTGTACCCACCGACTAGAATATAATGGCAGCTCCGGGGTCTTTCTAGACCCCTCTCCTTGTTCAAAAAAAAAAATGACCAACCTCCATCTCAGTTTTGTCATTTGACCGATCAAAACTTTAATCTTGTCAGTGCTATGTTACATTAGTATTTGGTTTTATCATTCCATCAACTCTCCGCCATTAGTCTACTTAAAAAGATGATACTCCCTCCAATCTCTCCAATTCATAATAAGTGTTCATATTTAATCTTTTATCCACGCTTAAGTAATACCTAGCTCCTCCTTAATTCATATTCAAGCTCTGCTACTGCTATGATTGGATCACAAGGTTTTTTGAACAGTATACGGTTTGAGAAGGAGAGGAACAACATAATAGGGAGAATTGGAAGATTTGTCTGTCACGATTCAAGTCACATGCGACATATATATTGAGGGACCCCGTAAATTGCCGAGTTGACTCGGCGCGTGGATGATATGCTGGCCACAAGTTTCCAGGTATGTGGGACCCATCAGGATGCCCACTCTTTTGTCTAGATTCTCTCATAAAGTAGAAGTATTTTATAAAACCTCACATGTACTCTTTAAATACACCGTAAAGTACTTCATATATCTAGCACATAAAATAGAAAAATTCTATAAAACCTTATATCCGGACTTATCAACACATAATAAAAAGACTTCATAGATTCACTATTTTTATATAAAATATAATATACTAAAAATTAGACTCGGTTCGAAGAGCTTGCCACGAGGAAATCAAAATATATAAACGAAATTAATTTTGCAATTATTTTGTAAAAGTTATACACTGTTTTGCGTTTATAGTATGCATGGGAAATGAAATCTAGAGAGAAGTCAAAAAAGTAGACATGACGGTCTGTGCTCAGTACAAACTATGGCCAACAAATTTGGCGCTCTTTATCGTACATTGAGATGTTTTCTTACAGCTTTAGGGCCGTACTACGCGTCCTCCGGGAGATATTTTTCTAAAATCCCTCGAGTTGTCCTACTAACACGTGTTCTCCAAAAATCTCTAAAATCCCGCTTTTGCTATAAACATACCCGCTTTTACTATAAATAGTCTAACTTTTGCTACATGTAGCAGAAAACGGTTTGGCTCAGGAAATATAAAAACAGACTGGACCTCGCCGGAGATTTCGCCGGAGACCTTGCTGGCGACCGTATAGCAAAAAAATTATGCTAATGTAGCAAACCCGACCTCACCGGAGACTTTCACCGAAAACCTCGTCGGAGACCATGTAGCAAAAACCTTACACTATTGTAGCAAAACCGCAAAACGATGGTAGCAATTTTTTTTGCTAATGTAGCAAAAAACGACCTCGCAGGAGAAATCGTCGGTGCCTGCTGTAGCAAAACCGACTTTGCTGAGGACTTTCGTAAAAAATAACATAGCAAATACTTTATGCTATTGTAGCAAAAACATAGAATAAAAATAGCAAAAAATTACTACTATGGTAGCATTGCCCTGTAGCAAAATCTCAAAACCCATTTATTGGTCGGTAGCATCGTGCCCCTTCATCTGTAGCAATAGTGACCACTCCCAGTAGCATCGCCGTCGTGCCTATATAGCACCATGTGGTGTAGCAAAATCCGGTGGCCCTGAGTCGGCAGTGGGGCATGGAGTGGGCACAGTAGCCCAAGGTCAGCAGAGCTCGGAGGGGCACGCGGCAGGAGAAGGAGGAATGGTGAGGGTAGTCGGCCATGGCACGGAGGTGTGGCGGTGGGACCTCCAGCGGTGGAGGGATGACACGGTTGTCGGCCGAAACTCCGGCGTAGAGGACGGAGCGGTTGACGGAAATTCAATGGCGGAGGGGCAACGCGGTCGTTGGCGGGAAATCCGACACAGAGGGCGGCGCGGTTGGCGGGATCTCCGGCGGCGAAGGGGCGTCGCGGTCGTCGGCAAGAACTCCGGCGCAGAGGGCGGCGCGGTTGGCGGGAGCTCCGACAACGGAGGGTGGTCTGGTGGAGAGGGCGGCGGCGCTATGGGGAGGAGAGGCGGCGAATCCCGACGAGCTGGCGCTCCGGTAGGAAGCACGTCCGACGCGGTGGCGCTGTGCGGCGGCACGACGGGAGGAGGAGCACGTGCGCACGCAGGGTGCTATTCGCGTCGGTTGGATAATGTTGGCTGTTTTTTCCTCTGGTCTGTACGTGTACGCAGGGTTCTAATCGCGTGGTTGGCTTTTTTTTTCTCTGGCTTGTATGCGTACTGAAGCTACAACCCGGGGGTTCGATCCCCGGGATGAGTAGTATCATTTTTCTTATATTAAGTATAGTAATAAAGATGCAAATACATCTTGCGGAAAACGATTCAACTGGATGCACTTCATGTGTAAATCTCAAACTAGGCAACATGGTGCGCCTACACGCCACACCCGTGGCGACAATCGTTTGTCGATGTGATTTCTAAAAATGCATAGGACGGTATGTTGGAAATATAAGCAATAATACATATGATTTAATCCGAATAATAAACTGATAAAACATGATCATACAAACGGTACTAAAACCAATTATGCAGATCAACAAAGTAGATGAACAGATTACATCTATAGGAGATAAGCCTATCACATCTACACCAAACGCTAGAACAAAGAACTCTAGCATAATCCGAAAGAGAGAAATCGAGATCACATACGATGTAGGCTGAATAGTAGTCGCAGCGGTTGCAGCAGCGCCACCCATGTTAAGGTTGTCGAAGAGGTCGCTGACGTCCGGGAAAAAGTCGTCGTTCGGGAACTCGTCATCGCACGACGTTGTGGTTGCTAGTATTCGCGCTTGAGCGCTCCCCAAAAACCTGATCGCCCCTCACCCGTACAGGTTCATGAGAGGCGGGTTCGAGGCCCCGATTCCCGCGGTGGCGCCGCAAGCCGGGATGGAGAAGACGAAAGTGATGACGCAAAGTTCTGGAGGGTAGGCGCGTGTGTGTATTGATACGGTGGCGATTAGGTTTAGCCCGGACGCTTATATAGTGCAGGTTAGGAGGATCGTGGCTCAGCCCACGTCCGAGTCGGTAACATCCACGTCCATAAAAACTGGAAACGGCTGTAATTAACGTGCCCGTTAACGACTCATAATCAGTTTTCCCAACCAACAAAATAAAGCTCGGCTCGGCGAGATTCCCGCAACCCGCGGCGCGCGCGTGTCGTGACGAGGCGTGGCGAGGCGAGGCGGGCGGCGTCGGAGGAGAAGTGCGCGAGAGCTACTCTTCTTGTCACACCTTTTTTTTTACATGGAACACTCTACTATATAAGGTTGTTCAACTCTCCTTCAACTAGAAATGTGGGACTAAACTTTAGCACCACTACTATTGGTCTGGAAGCTTATCCCCAAGTGGTGTTTGGCCTCTGTGCCGTTCCTCCCCCAACCCTCCCCTCGTTGACCTTCTCTCTAGGCCGACCATCCGGCCTCTCTCCTTCCCGTCGTCGGCGGCCATGGTGGCCGACGGTGAGGGGGAGGGAGGTCCGGTTTTTTCTTGTTTTTCTTTGTAGTTTTAGGTTCACAAATAAGGTAGATCTAGGTTTCTCCCACCCCCACATCCTGCTGCTCTTCGAATCCTCGCCGGCGATTGATCTACGCCGGGCGTGCCCCTTCAAACCGGTGTCTCATCCTTCCTTGGACGGGCTCAAGAAGATCTCCTCCGCCACGGATTCCAAGCTGCTGCAGTCGCCATGGACGGGCTGGTTGGGCGAGGACTTCTGCAGCGGGCGGGAGTGGGTTGTCGCCAAGCTCCCCTCCTTCGCTCCCGTACTCCAGGCATCCATGGCACTGCAAGCTGTTCTCCTACACCGCGGCTTCCAAGCTGTGGGAGAGGCCATGGAAGCAGGGGAGATTGGACAAGGTCAAGACAGCACTGGTGCGGTGGGAGCGGTTGATGGGAGCATGTTGCGACAATTTGCTGGTACGTGGCCAGTCCTGGGGAGCGTGGACTCCTCTTGGTGCGCATGGGCAGGGACCTTGTGGTATGAGGCTTGAACAAGACGAACACGGGGTGCTCTGCCGGCTTCAGAGGGAGACTTTCAGCTTTGTTCAACTTCAGCATCTCTTTGAGGCTATGCTTGGTCGGATCTCCAAAGCAGGGTATGTCTTCTCTCACAAGATGGAGATCATGGAATCTGCATCCTGGTCAATTCAGCATGATGCCCAAATCTTGGATTGTTTAAATTGGAATCAACGCAGAAGTGTGAATTTGTGGAGTCAAGATAGTATTATTATTCACACACATGAATATTCAGTTAGAGGTAGACCTACAAACCCAATTGTTAGTGGCATATTGGAGGTCCGAACTGCTGAATTGGAGCCAAACAAACATAACTTTCAAATGACCTTGATGCAAGTCGCTCCTGCTACTATGCTGCATACAATTGAGCAAGATGTTCCTTCAATGTTTACAAGCACATGTTTCTATTGGCATGATGATAAGCATGGTGACGATGCTGTCCCGTTGTTGGTTGATCCTGATAGTGGATGACAACACTCATTGTGGTTCCTCGATTCAACGGCGGGGACCTCGAGATTGAGCTCGGTAAAGGACATTCGGTATCTCTGACTCAGACTCCCTTCCTCGGTGCAACGCCGATAGACCGTCGGAGAGCCACCATGGACATCAATCGGTATGGAGCATAGAGGCCCTTGAAGCATTGCGGCACTTTCGGATCCAGTTGTCGACGGATGGGCGATCGCCGTGTGGTTCCTTTTGTAGTCTTACGTATGCGCACGATGTGTTATCATCTTCTCTATTTGTGTTGTGCTTTTCAGTTTGCTTGTTTCTTGCTCTGTTCTCGGGAGAAGTGATGTACTTTGATCGTTAATGTTAATATATCTTTTATGTTCAAAAAAAAAAAAACTTTAGCACCACTAGCACAGCCATATGCTGCCATACACAAGTGGGCCAAATAGAATTTCAGAATTTGTCTAATGCCCAACAGCCCAATATACACCAAATTCCAAAAATCCCCCACAAAGTCTCATTGGCACATCACATCACTTTTCCTTTCAGAACATTGTTTTATATACCAGTATGTAGTGGAAACTGTTAAGTTGAACTTCCACGTTAAACTTCATGCTACACTAGCTAGCAACTTGAATAGTGGACTATGCTTTGAACTATAAGTTTTCTGCGTGCTAGTTTCACACAAAATCTAGACTGGTACAGGGCTACCGTCGGCTTCCCCGCGGTTTGAAGCTTATGCATCATACTCCAGGACCTTTCATGAGTTTATTAGAGAGCACCCGACTCTCACGGACTGCGACGTTTGACAGTCAAACTCATATAGGTGTGTTCCTCAAAAGATGTTCTGCAGGACAACATCTCCGCTTATAAAAAGCCACTTGGAACACATTAAGATAAATATCAACCTGCCATGAAAATTAAGAGAGTATTGTATCTTAATGGAGATGTAAATATAATATGAGAATACTCTCCTCTCAGCTGACCAACAGCTTGTCTCCCAGCTCTAATTCACGGGATCTCCGATCACATAGAGTGGGTTGCCACTGGGATCAACTCATAGCGTGGGTCTCAAACCCATCTCCCTCGATGCATTATCTATCACATTGCGTGATAAACCCTTTATGAAGGGATCTGCCAAGTTTTTAGATGTTTGGATATAATCCAACGCAATAACTCCGGAGTTTCTTAGTTTCCTCACAGATTTCAATCTCCTCTTCACATGCCATGATGACTTCATATTATCCTTAGAACTGTTTACTTTAATTATCACAGTTTGATTATCACAGTTCATCGGGATGGCGGGTATTGGTTTTTCAACCACAGGTAAGTCCATCAAGAGCTCACGAAACCACTCTGCTTCAACAGTGGTTGTGTCTAATACTATGAGTTCTGCTTCTATTGTTGACCTCGTTAAGATGGTCTGTTTGCAAGACTTCCAGGAAACAGCGTCACCACCAAGTGTAAACAAATAACCACTTGTTGCTTTAATCTCATCAGCATCAGATATCCAGTTTGAATCACTATAACCTTCAAGTACGCGTGGATACCAAGTATAGTGAATACCATAACTCGCACTGCCTTTCAAATAGCGCAAAACTCTTTCAAGAACATGCCAATGATCATCTCCAGGATTTGACACAAATCGACTCAGTTTGCTTACAGCAAAGGAGATGTCAGGTCTAGTAGCACTGGCTAAATACATGAGCGAGCCAATAATTTGAGAATATCTCAATTGATCTTTGGCATTCCTTCGATTCTTTCAAAGTAGCACACTTGGATCATAAGGCGTTGGAGAAGAACTGCAGTCGCTATACCCGAAGCGACTCAATATCTTTTCCACATAGTGAGACTGAAGCAATGTAATCCCACAATTTTCATCCTTTAGTAGCTTGATGTTTAAGATTATATCAGCCGCTCCCAAGTCCTTCATCTCAAAGCAGCGAGATAGGAACTCTTTGACCTCCTCGATAACAGCGAGGTTGGTCCCGAATATCAATATGTCATCAACATAGAGACACATAATAACTCCCTCACCCCCACCATGGCGATAGTACACATTTGTCGACCGTTTACAACAAAGCCTTCAGCAGTTAAAGTTCTTTCAAACTTCTCGTGCCACTGTTTAGGAGCTTGCTTAAGACCATATAAAGACTTCACTAACTTACACACCTTTCCTTCATGACCATCTACTACAAATCCATCAGGCTGCTCCATATAAATTTCCTCATCTAGCTCTCCATTTAGAAAAGCTGTCTTAACGTCCATTTGATGAGCGAGAAGACCATGTGAGGCGACCAAGGAAAGTAGTACTCGAATAGTGGTCAAATGCTCTGGTGAGTAGGTATCAAAGAAGTCTTCACCTTCCTTTGGGTATAACCCTTAGCCACAAGGCGTGCCTTGTACTTTTCTATAGTACCATCAGTCTAAGCTTTTCTTGAACACCCATTTACATCCTACAGGTTTACACCCATAAGACGATCGGTGATTTCCCAAGTACCATTAGCTAAGATGGAGTCCATCTCGCTTCGTGACTTCCTTCCAAAGAGTCGCATCTTGAGATGCATAGGCTTCTGAAATAGAAGTGGGAGTATCATCCACAAGGTACACAATGAAATCATCACCAAATGACTTTGCAGTCCTTTGTCTCTTGCTCCTTTTGGGAGCTTCATTGTCATCCTCCACATGATCATCAGAGTGTTCGATCGGCATAGTGGGTTTAGGAATTATAGAAAATTCCTGACTAGATGAACTAGTCATCTCCTGATTTGATGAGCTAGACATGCCTTTCATAGGAAAGATGTCCTCAAAGAAAGTCGCATCATTCGAATCCATAATTGTACCAACATGCATGTCGGATACCTCAGATTTTACTATCAAAAATCTATAGCCAATGCTATGAAAAGCATATCCCAGAAAAACACAATCAACGGTTTTTGGTCCAAGCTTTCGCTTCTTGGGTATTGGAATATTGACTTTCGCCAAACAACCCCAAGTTCGTAAGTAAGAGAGTTTAAGCCTTTTCTTTTCCCATTCCTCAAATGGAGTCATGGTTTATCCTTTACAGGAACACGGTTTAGAACATGACACGCAGTCATTACCGCCTCCCCCCACCATTCCTTGGAAAGACCCGATGTATCTAACATGGCGTTAACCAAATCAGTTAGAGTGCGGTTCTTTCTTTCGGCCACCCCATTTGACTGAGGTGAGTAGGGAGGCGTCCTATCATGTATAATACCGTTTTCCATACAGAATAAATCAAATTCGTTTGAAAAGTACTCTCCACCACGATCCGACCTTAGCCGCTTGATTTTAAGATCAAGTTGGTTTTCTGCCTCGGCTTTATAGATTTTGAAGTAGTTCAAAACTTCATCTTTAGATTTTAGAAGATAAACATAGCAGTATCTAGTGGAGTCATCAATCAATGTCATAAAGTATCTTTTTCCACCTTTTGTCAACACACCATTCATCTCACAGAGATCTGAATGTATAAGTTCTAGCGGTGCTAAGTTTCTCGGTTCCACAGCCGTATGAGACTTGCGGGGTTGCTTTGCTTGCACACAAACTTGGCACTTAGAACCTTTGACAGTGGTAAATTTCTGAATTAAACTCATATTGGCTAGCCGCGTCATGCAACCAAGGTTAATATGACAGAGTCGTGAATGGCAAACATTGGACTCATTATCATTGCAAACATGATTAATAACTTTAGTACATGAGTCTGATAAAGACAAGCGGAACAGACCTCCGCATTCATAACCCTTTCCAACAAATTGTACATACTTAGAAATTACAACTTTATTGGACTCAAACACCAACTTAAAGCCATCTCGACATAAAAGCGAACCGCTGAAGAGATTCTTATTGATGGAGGGAACGTGCTACACATTCTTCAGTTGTACGGTCTTTCCCGAAGTAAACTTCAGATTTACCGTACCAACACCATGAACAGAAGCACGTGAGCCGTTTCCCATCAGCACGGAAGAAGTCCTTGAGACCTGATAAGAGAAAAATATGGAAATATCAGAAAATACATGTGTATTACCACCCGTGTCTATCCACCAATCAGGAGAATGACATACTGAAAGGATAGTAGGTAAAATACTACCAGATCCTTCATCTCAGTATCGCTAATAACAACATTTGCGGTCTTGCCGTTGTTCCCATGTTGACGCTTGTCAAAGCGATTAGTGCAGCTAGGAGCCCAATGATCTGGATCACCACAGACGTGGCAAGAGCCTTTCCTCTTATCATTTTTCTTCTTGAAGTTGGTTGAGTGCGTGGCCTTGTACTTGCCATCGAACTTTCCCTTTCCTTCAGTTTTGTTCTTATTCTTAAACTTGTGGGATTGGAAGTTTTCCCTCTGCACTAAATTGGCAGTAGAACATCCCTCAAGTCCTCGAGCAGTTTTATCCTTTGCTCTCGCCTTCTCTTCCACATGAAGAGACCCAATGAGATCCGTAACGGAAAACTCTTGTCTCTTATGTTTCAAAGAAGTAGCAAAGTTCCTCCACGAAGGAGGAAGCTTGACAATAATGCCACCAGCCACAAATTTGTCCGGTAAGGAACACTTGAACTGCTCAAGTTCTTTGGAAAGTGATTGTATCTCATGGGATTTCTCAACGATGGAGCGCTCATCAACCATCCTGTAGTCATAGAATTGCTCCATGACATACAGCTCAGTGCCAACGTCCGAGACCCCAAAGTTGGCCTCGAGCGCTTCCCACGCGTCCTTGCCATTATCAAATGACATATACGGGTCAACAATGTTGTCCCCAAGAACACTGAACAAAGCCGCCATAAACATGGTATCGGTTTTCTTAAAGTTCGCTTTCTGCTCAGCAGAAAGATCTCCTTCAGGCTTGCCAAGAGTGGCGCTATAGCAGTTTAGTTTTTCAAACCAAAGAACTGCTCTCTTGCGCCATCTCTTATAGTGCATGCCATCAAAAGGAGGCGGCCTAGTAGCTGCGGCTACACCAGTGGAATTCAGTTGCCTATAATCAGGTTTTTGGATTATTGAAAATATAAGCAATAATCCATATGATTTAATCCGAATAATAAACTGATAAAACATGATCATACAAACGGTACTAAAATCAATTATGCAGATCAACAAAGTAGATGAACATATTACATCTATAGGAGATAAGCCGATCACATCTACACCAAACGCTAGAACAAAGAACTCTAGCATAATCCGAAAGAAAGAAATCGAGGTCACATACGATGTAGGCTGAATAGCAGCCGCAACGATTGCAGCAGCGTCGCCCATGTTGAGGTTGTCGAAGAGGTCGCTGACGTCCGGGAAGAAGTCGTCGTACGGGAACTCGTCGTCGGACGACGTTGTGGTTGCCAGTAGTCGCGCTTGAGCGCCCCCCAAAAACCTGATCGCCCCTCACCCGTACAGGTTCACGAGAGACTGGGTTCCGGAGGCCTACTGTCCCAATCTGCGGTGCACGCCGCAAGCCGGGATGGAGAAGACGAAAGCGGCGGCGCAAAGTTCTAGAGGGTAGGCGCGTGTGTGTATTGATACGGTGCCGATTAGGTTTAGCCCGGACGCTTATATAGTGCAGGTTAGGAGGATCGTCATTAACGCGTCCGTTAATGACTCATGATCAGTTTTTCCAACCAACAAAATAAAGCTCGGCTCGGCGAGATTTCCGCAAATCGCAACCAGCAACCCGCGGCGCGCGCGCGTCAAGGCGAGGCGAGGCGAGGCGGGCGGCGTCGGAGGAGGAGTGCGCGAGAGCTTATCTTCTTGTCACACCTTAGTGAGTGGTGCAACACTCTACTATATAAGATGGTCCAACTCCCCTTCAACTAGCAATGTGAGACTAAACTTTAGCACCATTAGCACAGTCATATGCTGTTATACACAAGTGGGCCAAAGAGAATTTCAGAATTTGTCTAATGGGCCAACAGCCTAAAGCCTAATATACACCAAATTCCAACACGGTAATTAGTATAAGCGTTAAAAAGCCATCAGCCATCGACGGATATATACACCAAGTTACATATGATAGATTCTGGTTGGTTACATCACATAATTAAAAAGGTGAACATATTTACCTAAACTAACCTACTCTACTGCTGGCGGGCAAAGCTACCTAGCATGCATGACGCTATACAAAAGGGGACTGCTAATCACATAGCTAAATAGGGGAATTGTGGCATCCGCAAAAACCACTACTAGAAAACCGCGTTGTTTTTGTGCATTGCATCATCATGACCGCATGCTCATGTCATCATGCCACATTGCATTTGTGCATCGTCATCATCTTGCATCTGTTCGCATAAAACTATTTTGAAAAGTCTGGTTTTGGTTCTGAACGCTCTGTCTTTAATTCAAAACCAAAACCGGTCTCCGGATTATTTTTGTTTGAATGCTATCGGTTTGCAAATCCCCGTTTGAAATAAATAAATTTTGGAATTATTTTTAGTGGGGCAGTCGAACGGGCCGAATCGACCCGAACGACCACCCCAGAAATTAAATCGGTCCACCTCTAAATCCTATTCCTACCCAACCTATTCTACCCACCCCTCTGGCCACCTCACCCGGACCAATCCGTGACCGCCACCTCGCCCCCCCCCCCCCCTCTACCAATCCTATGTTGCCACCTAGACCCAACCCTCTCCCCACCACCCCACTCAACACACACACTCACAGAACTCACGCACACCGCACCCGCCACTCAGCCTCACCCATCTCCCCAGCAACCCACCGCGGGTCCCACCTGTCCCCACCGAGCCCACCTGCTGCCACTGTTTCTCTTCCCCCGCACGCCACCCGCGCCCCGCTCCCTCTTCCTTCTCCCTCCTCTCCCACAGCAAGACCTCCTCCTCCTCCCTGGCCGGCGCCTGCGCCACCTCCGACCCAGCGCTGGCCACCTTTGCCTCGCCCGCTGCTCACACCACCCAGCGCGATGACCCCGCCCTCCCGCCGCCTCCCCTCTGCGTCGGCCTGCCCTCAACCTCGCCGCCGCTCCTTCCTTCCTCATGGGGACCCGCTCGCCTCCGGCCAGCGCTTGGCGCCCGCAAGGCCGTCTCCGCTCGGCATGGAGGCCCGACCCGCTCGTCCGTCCGCGCCCCTCGCGCGCTGCTCGCCCGGCTCCCTCCTCGCGCCTCCCGCCAGCCGGGCCGCCCGCCACCATCCGCCGCGCCTCGCCTACCATCCTCATGGCGCCGCCTCCTCGCCCGCCTAGGCCCGAGCAGCGGCAGGCGCCTCTCTGCTCGCCCGCCGCTGCCTTGTAGCCTCCAAGGCCATTGCCGCCCAGAACCCTCACTGCCGCACGCGCCCACCGCCGTCACTTGGCCTTCGACCGCCACCGCCGTCGCCGGGGATCTCCGTTCCCAACCTCCACCAGGGAGCTCGTCCTACCCGGCTCCCATCCCTAGCTCGAGCTCGTCCCGCCGTCTCATGGCGTCTCTGCGTGTGGCTGCTCTTTTTGGTGGTGTTGGAGGGCTTGTTGAGTCCTTGTCATGGACCAGAAGGATAAGATGAAGCCGCGTCTCGACTACCCTGGCTTTGTTCGAGTGTGCATCGAGTGCAGCCGGAGAACCAAGAGGTCGACGACATGGAAACCGAAGGCGACGACGCTTGACCCTCAAGTTCTCCTTCATGGACAGCAAGTTCATCGACACCGAACCCAAATGGCGCTCTGTTCCAAGATCTTCGTCATGGACCAGCAAGATCTCCCTCGCGAACACCAAGACCGGCTCAATGCCGATGGGCTCGAGGGGTGTACATGGTGCCACTAGATAACCGCCAAGGTATCGCCGAACCACAAGACCGCGGTGAACTTGACAAGATCTACCACATGAAGACCGTGCATCAACCGGTGACCTCGACGAACCTCCCAAGAACTTCGACATGGCCAAGATCTACCGCAAAGTAAAGACCGACAAGTGAAGTCAGAACCACCAAGCCCTTCCTCCGGAACGCCAAGATCTACTCTATACCCAAGAACGAGCCCGCCGCGACCGAATCCGCCGAACCCTGAAAACCCCGAGACCGACCCCGAACCCTTCGATCCTCAAGTTCGTCGAGACCCCTAATGTGTGAACCCCTTCCCGAAACCCTATTTTATAACATAATACAATTGTTGCATATTAAATCATTCATCTCGCATGCACACCATGTGGGTTGGGGGCCTTATGCCGATTCACCTCTAATTAAATATGGGGCCCATATGCGGGCAAACCTAGTCTCATATTGGCCTCATTTAAACTTGTGTAGCGAACCGGTGCTATCTTTTGCCATGCTAAAACAACATTTAAACTGCGGGGTAGTTAAACAACTTGAGCCATTTAATTAAATGTCGGGACCCCCGGTACCGCTTAACATGACCTAATTGCATTGCACCTCTGCCATGTCACGCATCATACATGCATCATGCCCGATCTTTTGCCGTGGTATTAAATATTGCATCCGGTGTTTATTCTAGTGTTTTGCTTCTTCACGGATAAGGCCGTTGAGTTGATGCGAGTGTCGACCCGATCTTCGGTTGAACCTTCGGCAATGTTTTTCAGGCGAGCATCTCACCTTTTTCTACCTATCTTACTTTTATAGTATTTATTCCCTCCTGTGATCTATTGCTATCTGTGTTGCGATGCTTTAGTTTCCGTACCTGTGATATCCCTTGCAGCCTTATATTGCCTTGGACACATCCTATCACCTGTTTTTTGGTAGATAGTTAGACTTGCGCGTCGTAGTCGCTTGCTCAAGTGTTGTTGCGTGTCGTCCAGTGCCACAGATGTTGATGTATTGCCGCATGTTTTTGTTGGAGTTGATCTTAGTTTTACTTACCGTTCACTTTAATTCCTGTTTAACAACTAAAATTGAAGTAAGCAGAGGCATCGGTGGGTGATAGATAATATTTGGTTTCCGAACGCCCACTTGTGTCCCGTAGGACCCCGAGTACTTGATACATGTTCCTTGTTTTATCGCGCTATCCACATCCGGGAGATATATGGGACCCCCCTGAGCCAGAGCTTGATTCAGTCTTATTTCTTGGGGCCACAAACTAGTTTGAGGTTTTATTTACGATCCTGTACTTATGCCATGCTACTTCTGTATTTACGATTGTGCGAGAGCACCTTTGTCTTGTTAGGAATTGTGACCCGTTTACGGTATCGACAAGCCCATTTTGGGTTCCCGATCGCTTCTGACCCCACAAACCTCGGGTCCGTCTCAAGTCACTAACCGTTGCTTGGTGTACTCAAGGGTGGCCCCTGAAATATTCTGAATCTGTGATTGCTTTGTCGTGAAGGCCTCGTTGGGTTTGTTTTGGTTTTCCGAGGTTGATCGGCGTGTGTTGCTATTGGTGCACCGGCCGGTAAAACTTTCCGAAAGCCGTGTCCATGTTATGGACGACTTGGAGCACTGATCTCGACCATAGACAAGTATAACTAAAGTTTATTGCTCTAAATTTGACTTTATAATGACTAGTAATCGCTTCACTATAATGGAATGGCTAAATAACGCCCACAATTGCTTGTTTGGAGTGTCGCTTGCGACCATTGTAACTAGTAAGTATTGCAACTACAACGAATGGCTAAATAAAAGTACCAACAAGCTGGGTTTTGGGTTATCTCATGCCATTTGTATCCGATTAGTAAGTGCTTCCACTACAACGGAATGGTTAACTAAAATGGCCCACTGCTTATTTTTTCAGGACGATTATCTACACCTGACTAGTAATTGCTGCAACGATAACTGAATAAATAAAGCGCCAACGTGTGAGTTCCTCGGTTGACTTCCTCGTTTGGTTTCGAGGGAAAACATCGATGGGTTTGTTTGGTGTCGCTTGAGTTGGATCCAGATAGGTCATTCTTACCCTCTCGATAACCGCCATTGTATCGAGTCTCTATAGGTTGTTTAGTGCATGCCGCTGCCGCTTGATCCACCATACCTTTGTAGGCGAGGACCGAATTCTAGTCTCGCTGCATCGGCCTCGATTAACGCTCCTATTTTTCCTTTGCCCTTTGTCGGCACCCTTTGCTTAAGCGGTTTTGAGATCGACGTCGTTAGCGGTGGTTACCCTTCCGCTTGGCCTGGGAGTTATGGACGCCATTGGTTATTCTTGAGGCTCTTAGCCCCATTTGCATCTTGTCCGTGGACGCCTATCGCTTTTCAAGGTGATTTGGATCTTTGTATATAAAATCGTATTCTTGACTCATTGAGTCGTTATATATATCTACGTGGGTCCCATCGAGGACTGTTGTGTAATGTTATTACCGCTTTCCACCCGCACGAAAGTGCTGGTGGGCACCTTTGAATCGCTTCTATGCGGGTTTGGGTTTCATTGAAACTTGCATAGGTCCGATTCGAGGGTGTTCTGAGTGGTATCGAGCTCGTGATGATACCACAAGTCCAGCCTGTAGGATAACCTAGCTAACGGCCGAAGTAGAGTGTCAAAAACTATTTTGCAAAAATCGGTTGGATAGTTTCGATTAGGTCTGATTTTACTCCTTACCCCTCTGCTGTTCTCCTCTTAGCTCTACGTGTTTTGAATCCGCTCCCTTCTCTCTCTTCGAGTCCAGGATTTCTCGCGGTTGGGTTTCCGTCGTACCTTTAGGGTTCGCTTTCTCCCTTTTGTAACGGAGGTGCTACGATCATCAATCTGCAACTCGTCTGTTGTACCCTTCATCCAATCTTTTGTTCTTGAGCCCTTGATCCATATGTGTTCCTTGCTGGATATCAGTGTCGTTGAAAAACATATGAGAAGGACGAGCATTGGTGAAGTTAGAGTATACCTTGAGCATGTGTTGTTCATGCCAATGGAACCATCGCGGAACCTAATCAGTGTGTCTTTCATACGATTTCTGCTGGCAGCATCCCTTTGTTCCGGATACCACCTATGAAGATCTTCAGTCTAAATCTCGAGAGTTGAGTTGCCTGATTCTCCTATTCATGTATAGAGTTGATAGTTTGGGTACGGGATGGATTGATCACCCTAACCGACTCTTACTGTTCGCTCTGTACATCGAATTGGTGGATCAACGTAACTTTTCCTCTTCTAATGGAAGTTAGAGGTGGCCTTATCGTTTGATACCTCTACCTTCGTCCTTTGTTTCTCCGGAGTGTTCTCTCGACGATCAAAAAAATGACCCTTGTTGGTGGTGTCGCCGATTTCAAGATGGAGAATGAACCCTTGTTAGTGGTGTCGCGAGGATCTACACGATGCGAGAAGACGCAGATCGCCGACCTTCTTTCCGGTACCATGAGGCGGATCTCGAGGGCGAGATCCATTGTTAGTGGTGTCGAATTGTGGCATCCCGCAAAAACCACTACTAGAAAATCGCGTTGTTTTTGTGCATTGCATCATCATGACCGCATGCTCATGTCATCATGCCACATTACATTTGTGCATCGTCATCATCTTGCATCTGTTCGCATAAAACTATTTTGAAAAGTCTGGTTTTGGTTCCTGAACGCTCTGTCTTTAATTCAAAACCAAAACCCGGTCTCCGGATTATTTTTGTTTGAATGCTATCGGTTTGCAAATCCCCGTTTGAAATAAATAAATTTTGGAATTATTTTTAGTGGGGCAGTCGAACGGGCCGAATCGACCCGAACGACCACCCCAGAAATTAAATCGGTCCACCTCTAAATCCTATTCCTACCCAACCTATTCTACCCACCCCTCTGGCCACCTCACCCGGACCAATCCGTGACCGCCACCTCGCCCTCTCCCTCCCCTCTACCAATCCTATGTTGCCACCTAGACCCAACCCTCTCCCCACCACCCCACTCAACACACACACTCACAGCACTCACGCACACCGCACCCGCCACTCAGCCTCACCCATCTCTCCAGCCACCCACCGCGGGTCCCACCTGTCCCCACCGAGCCCACCTGCTGCCACTGTTTCTCTTCCCCCGCACGCCACCCGCCTCCTCTTCCTTCTCCTCCTCTCCCACAAGACACGGTAGCCTCCTCCTCCCTCCCCTGGCCGGCCCTGCCACTCCCGCTGACCCGGCCACCCTCGCCTCGCCACCACCCCGCTGCGACCCCCGCCTCCTCCCGCCTCTCCCGCGTTCGGCCTCGCCTCAACCTCGCTGGCCGCTCCTTCTTCCTCCGCCGAGGACCCTGGCCGCCTCCGGCCCAGCTGATCATGGCTGTCTCGCTTCCGGCCGCGCGGAGGCCCCGACCCGCCTCCGTCCGCGCCTCCCACTGCTCGCCTCGCCCGGCTCCCTCCTCCGCCTCGACCCGCCCACGGGGCCGCGCCACCGGTCGCCGCCGCCGCCTACCATCCTCGCTGGCGCCCGCCTCCTGCGCCCGCCTCGCCCAGTAGCGGACCGGGCGCCGCCTCTGCTCCGCCGCTACGCTGCTAGCCTCAAGGCCATTGCTCACCCAGAACCCGGCTGCCGCGCGCCGTCACTAGGCCTTCGACCGCCACCGCCGTCGCCGGGGATCTCCGTTCCCAACCTCCGCCAGGGAGCTCGTCCTACCCGGCGCCCGTCCCTAGCTCGAGCTCGATCAAGACGCCGTCGTCCCAAAGACCGTCTCATGACGCTCTGCGTGTGGCTGCTCTTTTGGTGGTGTTGAGGGCTTGTTGAGTCCTTGTCATGGACCAGAAGGATAAGATGAAGCCGCGTCTCGACTACCGTGGCTTTGTTCGAGTGTCTGTCGGAGTCTGAAGCCGGAGAACCAAGAGAGGTCGACGACATGGAAACCGAAGGCGACGACGCTTGACCCTCAAGTTCTCCTTCATGGACAAGTTCATCGACACGAACCCAAATGGCGCTCTGTTCCAAGATCTTCGTCATGGACCAGCAAGATCTCCCTCGCGAACACCAAGACCGGCTCAATGCCGATGGGCTCGAGGGGTGTACATGGTGCCACTAGATAACCGCCAAGGTCGTCATTGGAACCACAAGACCGTTGCAGTGAACTCGACAAGATCTACCACATGAAGACCGTACCGAACCGGTGACCCTCGACGAACCTCCGGCAAGAACTTCGACATGGCCAAGATCTACCGCAACCGAGTCCGGCACCGACAAGTGAAGTCAGAACCACCAAGCCCTTCCTCCGGAACGCCAAGATCTACTCTGTACCCGAGAACGAGCCCGCCGCGACCGAATCTGCCGAACCCTGATAACCCCGAGACCGACCCCGAACCCTTCGATCCTCAAGTTCGTCGAGACCCCTAATGTGTGAACCCCTTCCCGAAACCCTATTTTATAACATAATACAATTGTTGCATATTAAATCATTCATCTCGCATGCACACCATGTGGGTTGGGGGCCTTATGCCGATTCACCTCTAATTAAATATGGGCCCATATGCGGGCAAACCTAGTCTCATATTGGCCTCATTTAAACTTGTGTAGCGAACCGGTGCTATCTTTTGCCATGCTAAAACAACATTTAAACTGCGAGGTAGTTAAACAACTTGAGTCATTTAATTAAATGTCGGGACCCCCGGTACCGCTTAACATGACCTAATTGCATTGCACCTCTGCCATGTCACGCATCATACATGCATCATGCCCGATCTTTTGCCGTGGTATTAAATATTGCATCCGGTGTTTATTCTAGTGTTTTGCTTCTTCGCGGATAAGGCCGTTGAGTTGATGCGAGTGTCGACCCGATCTTCGGTTGAACCTTCGGCAATGTTTTTCAGCCGAGCATCTCCCCCTTTTCTACCTATCTTACTTTTATAGTATTTATTCCCTCCTGTGATCTATTGCTATATGTGTTACGATGCTTTAGTTTCCGTACCTGTGATATCCCTTGCAGCCTTATATTGCCTTGGACACATCCTATCACCTGTTGTTTGGTAGATAGTTGGACTTGCGCGTCGTAGTCGCTTGCTCAAGTGTTGTTGCGTGTCGTCCAGTGCCACAGATGTTGATGTATTGCCGCATGTTGTTGTTGGAGTTGATCTTAGTTTTACTTACCGTTCACTTTAATTCCTGTTTAACAACTAAAATTGAAGTAAGCAGAGGCATCGGTGGGTGATAGATAATATTTGGTTTCCGAACGCCCACTTGTGTCCCGTAGGACCCCGAGTAGGACCCCACTTGTGTCCCGTAGGACCCCACTTGTTCCTTGTTTTATCGCGCTATCCACATCCGGGAGGTATATGGGACCCCCCTGAGCCAGAGCTTGATTCAGTCTTATTTCTTGGGGCCACAAACTAGTTTGAGGTTTTATTTACGATCCTGTACTTATGCCATGCTATTTAGTATTTACGATTGTCAGCGAAGCACACTGCATCGCTTAGGAATTGTGACCGTTACAGTATCGACAAGCCAGTTTTGGGTTCCTGTCGCTACTGACCGCCCACAAACCTCGGGTCCGTCTAAGTCACTAACCGTTCGGGTGTACTCAAGGGTGGCCCCTGAAATATTTCAATCTGTGATTGCTTTGTCGTGAAGGCCTCGTTGGGTTTTGTTTTGGTTTTTCCGAGGTTGATCGGCGTGTGTTATTGGTGCACCCGACGGTAAACCTTTGAAAGCCGTGTCATGGTTATGGACGACTTGGAGCACGATATCTGACCATATACAAGCATAACTAAAGTTTATTGCTCTAAATTTGATTTTATAATGACTAGTAATCACTTCACTATAATGGAATGGCTAAATAATCGCCACAATTACTTGTTTGAGTGTCGCTATGACCATTGTAACCGACTAAGTATTGCAACTTCTAGCGGAATGGCTAAATAAAAGTACCAACAATCACTGGGTTTTGGGTTATCTCATGTCATTTGTATCTGATTAGTAAGTGCTTCCACTACAACGGAATGGTTAACTAAAATGGCCCACTGCTTATTTTATCAGGAGATTATCTACACCTGACTAGTAATTGCTGCAACGATAACTGAATAAATAAAGCGCCAACGGTGTGAGTTCTCGGTTGACTTCCTCGTTTGGTTTGAGGAAACATCGAGATGGGTTTGTTTGGTGTCGACTTCAGTTGGATCCGGATAGATCATTCTTACCCTCCGATAACCGCTTGTATCGAGTCTCTATAGGTTGTTTAGTGCATGTTGCCGCCGCTTGATCCCACCATACCTTTGTGGCGAGGACCGCGAATTCTAGTCTCGCCGTGTCTTGGCCTCGATCGACGCTCCTATTTTTCCTTTGCCCTTTGTCGCACCCCTTTTGTTTAAGCGGTGTTTTGAGATCGACATCGTTAGCGGGGTTCTGTAGCACCCTCAATCGGACCTATGCAAGTTTGAGCAAAATTCACCAAACCCGCATAGAACGATTCAAAAGGTGTCCACCAGCACTTTCAAGGGTGGAAAGCAAAGTAATAACATTACACAACAGTCCTCGATGGGACCCATGAGAGATATATAACGACTCAAAGAGTCAAGAATACGATGTAATATACAAGATCCAAATCACCTTGAAAAGCGATGGTGCGTCCATACGGACAAAGAAGCAAATGGGGCTAAGAGCCACGAAGAATAACCAATGGCGCCCATAACCACCTGAGCCAAAGCGGGAAGGGTAACCCTGCTAACGGTTGATCTCAAAACACGCTTAACAAAAGGTGCCAAAGGCAAAGCGAAAACAAAGAAGGAGCGTCGATCGAGGCCAAGACAGCGAGGCTAGAATTGGCGGTCTCGCCTACATAGGTATGGTGGATCGAGCGGCGGCAAAGATGCAGTAAACAACCTATAGAGACTCGATACAACTGGCGGTTATCAGAGAGGGTTAAGAGTGACCTATCCGGATCCAACCTGAAGCTAACACCAAACAAACCCATCCTGGTGTTTCCCCCTCGAGACCAAACGAGGAAGTCAACCTAGGAACTCACACGGTTGGCAGTGTTACTTATTCAGTTATCGTTGCAACAATTACTAGTCAGGTTTAGTTAATCGTCCTGATAAAATAAGCAGTGGCCACTTTTAGGTAATCATTCCGTTATAGTTGTAACTCTTACTAATCAGGTGCAGATAGCATGAGATAAACCCAAAACCCAGCAGTTGTTGGTACTTTTAATTCAGCCAATTCGTTGTAGTTGCCATACTTACTAGTCAGGTACAATGGTCGCAAACGACACACAAAACAAGCAATTGTGGGCAGTATTAATTAGCCATTCCGTTGTAGTGAAGCTGATTACTAGTCATTATAAGTCAAATTCATAACAAGAACTTTAGTTATGCTTGTCTATGATCGAGATCATGCTCCAAGTCGTCCATATCCGGACACGGCCGAAAGTTTTTACCCGGCGGGTGCACCAATAGCAACACACGCCGATCAACCTCGAAAACCAAATCAAAACCCAACGAGGCTTTCACGATCGAACAATCACAGGATTGAGAATGTTTCAGGGGCCACCCTTAAGTAGAATCCGAACGGAGTAAGCAAGCTCGAGGCGGCCTCAAGGTCGTCTGCTGGTCAGAAACGATCGGGAACCCGAAGTGTGGTCGGGCTTGTCGATCACAAAAACACTCCGCTTGCCTAAACAAAGACAGGTGCACCTCGCACAATCGTAAATAAAGCAAGAAGCATGGCATAAGTACAGATCGTAATAAAACCTCAAACTAGTTTGTGGCCCCAAGAAATAAGATGAATCAAGCTCGTTCGGTGGTCCCATATACCTCCCGGATGTGGATAGCGCGCAAAATCAAGGAACAGGTATCAAGTACTCGGGGTCTTACGGGACACAAGTGGGCGTTCGGAAACCAAATATTATCTATCACCCACCGATGCCTCTGCTTATTCAATTTTAGTTGTTAAACAGAAAGTAAAGTGACGATAAGTAAAACTAGTATCATCTCCAACTTCAACATGTGGCAATACATCAGCAGCTGTGGCATATGGCGACACACATCAGCACTTGAGCAAGCAACTACGACGCGCAAGTCCAGCTATCTACCAAACAACAGGTAATAGGATGTGTCCAAGGCAATATAGGTCTGCACGGTATATCAAGGGGTACGGAATCTAGAGCATCGCCACACAGATAGCAATAGATCAACAGGAGGGAAATAAAGACTATAAAAGTAAGATAGGTAGAAAGAGGGAGATGCTCGCCTGAGAACATTGTCGAAGGTTTTCCCCGAAGATCGGGGCGAAGCTCACATCAACTCAACGGCCTTATCCGCGAAGAAGCAAATCACTAGAAGGAACACCGGATGCAATATTTAATACACGGCAAAAGATCGGCATGATGCATGCATGATGGATGGCATGGCAAGGTGCGATGCAATTAGGTCAAGATTAAGCGGAACCGGGGTCCCGACAATTATATATGGTTCCAGTTGTTTAAACCCCCGCATATTAAATGTTGTTATAACAAGGCAAGATAAGATACCGGTTCGCTACACAAGTTTAAATGAGGCCAATATAAGGCTAGGTTTGCCCGCATATGGGCCCCATGTCTAATTATTAGGTGAAACGGCATAAGGCCCCCAACCCACATGAATGTATGCATGCAAGACAATTATTATGCGACAAGTTGTATTATGTTATAAAAATAGGGTTCGAGGAAAAAGGGGCACACTTTAGGGTTCGGCGATCTTGTTAGGGTTCCGAGGTTCGGGGTCGGTCTCGGGGTCCAGGATTCGACGAGGTCGTTTCCGGCGGGATCGTTCTCTCGTTCTCGGTACGGGGGTAGTTCTTGGCGTTCCGGGAACCGGACTTGGTTCGGTGTCGGGGTTCATCGGATCTTCCGGTCTTGTGCCGTGTCCTTGCAGATCTTGTCGGGCCCCATGGGTTCGATCTTGCTGAAGAAGGTCTTGTCGCGGTCTTGGGGTTCCATGCGGAGTACTTGTTGCTCGAGCGATCATGCGGTTCCGTGCGAAGATCTTGTCGTTCCGTCGAGTACTTGGCGTCCGCGAGGAGCTCGGTGTATTCGCTTCGACGTCCTTGGCATCCGGGTTCCGTTCCATGGAGATCTCGTCGAGGGTCTTGTTCGAGGAGAAACTCTTGCGTGGCATAGCCTTGGTCCACGAGGTAGTCCTTGGCGATTTCGACGCCAGCGTCTGCGTTCGGTTCCATGACGGCGATCTTGTCGGTTTTCGCGGTCTTGAGGTTGAAGTCGGGCTCGGGGCTTGGTTGTGTGTCGGGCTCGATTCGATGTCGGTCCACGTGGGTTTGCGGCTTTGTCGTCTCCACACCTCACACTTAGTACCCACTTGGTACCGCACGAACAGACGGTCGAGGCGACGACGGAGGGCCGCAGAGAATGGCTTCGGTGGAGGGGCCCGTGGCGATGGTCGACAGGACCGAGCGGAGGTCGGGACAGCGACGCGGACGACCTTGGAGGCGGGCATGGCCGGCGGTTGACGGGCAGAACACCGGCGCGTGGCGGAGGCGGCTGGCTCGCGGAGAGGGCTCGCCGTAGCCGGATACGGCCGGTCCGCTTCATGTTGAGGAGAACTCCGTGGGGCAGTGGGGTCGAGGCCGGGCTGAGGCAGAAGGGCGCGGCCATGGCGGCGCGGCGGCTGGGCATGGCGGGGCGGGCCGCGAGGGCCTGAGGCGAGGGAGAGGCCATGGACGCAGGCAAGGGCGGCCTGGAAGGCGAGGAGGCGGCAGGCGTCTGAGGAGGCAGGGCGGAGGAAGGCGGCGGTCCGGCGAGGTGAGGCGGCGGTGGCGAGGGCGCGGGAGGATCTGGCCTTGACGGCGGCCGGCGGCCGAGGAGAGAGAAGAGCGTGATGGCTGGGGCTCTGAGAGACGGAGCTCAGACGCTGGCAAGGAAGCCGCGCATGCCGGGAAGGGAGAACTGGCTCGGGAGAGCGAGGCGGAGGCGGGCGACAAGCGGTCTGGGAAGAGGCGGTGGCGCTGGGGAGGGAGGCGGTTGCGAGGTGAGGCTGAGGGATCGCCGTGGCGAGTGCAAGGCCGGGGAGGCAGTGAGACGGGTTGGTGGCGTGAGGCGCGAGGCGGGTGGTGGGTCAGGGGACCCAGGGGTGAGGAGGAGGCCATGCGTGCTGGGGGTGGCGGGGTTTTCTGGGTGGGTTCGTGTGTGCACTTGTGGGGTGGCTTAGAGAGAGAGGAGAGTGAGACAAGTGGCAAGGGAGTGGTTAAGGGAGAGAGGAGAGGTGGCATCTTGCCATTGGGTGGGGTGAGGTGGCCACTAGGGGTGGGTAGATAAGGGTGAGTTTAGGATTAGATGGGGAGATAGGTGGACCGATTTAGAAATCTGGGCGGTCGTTCGGAATTGGGTCCCGTCTGATCGCCCGGCCAAAATAATTAATAATTTTATTTATTCTTAATTATCTTTTGTAACTAATTTTAGACAAACAAAATATCCGGAACAACCGGGGTTTGGCGTTGGAATAGTTGTCAGGGCGTTTTAGAAAACAAAAGCGGGCTTTGCGAAAATAGTTTTGGCAAACAATGCATGATGATGACGATGCAATGCCCAAATTCAACGCGATTTTCTAGTAGTGGTTTTAGGGATGCCACATTCGACACCACTAACAATGGATCTCGCCCTCGAGATCCGCCTCATGGTACCGGAAGGAGGTCGGCGATCGATCCTTCGGCCGTAGATCCTCGCGACACCACTAACAAGAGGTCGTTGTCCGCGATCGTCGAGAGAACACTCCGGAACAAAAAGGTCGAAGGTAGAGGTATCAACAATAAGCCACCCCTAACTTCGATGGAAAGAGGGAACCGATGCATTCTCATCCACTTCAATGTACAAAAGCGAATAGAAAGGGTAGTCGGCATGGGGGCCAATCCATCACGCACCCAAACTATTACTCCGCACAATCAGTGGAAAAGAGTGCAACCATTCTTGGAATCAGACTGAAGATCTCGACACTCGAGGTTCGGATCAAAGGAGTGATGCAGACTCTGCATCGGATCTGGCATAGATGATGTCATCGCGTCGGAAAACACCGGAATGCACAAACAAGGAACAAAGAATGGTACCACAGACGAAGGATTCCTCGGATAGCATGAAGACCATATGTAGCATCACCGTTATCAGAGGGGGAAGCGTAACCCTGAAGGTACGACGGAAACCCAACCACGAGAATTCCTGGACTCAAGAAAGAAGAGAGCGGATTCAAAACACGTAGAGGTAAGAGGAGAACGGCAGAGGGTAAGGAATAAAATCGACCTAATCGAACTATCCAACCGATTTTGCAAAATAGTTTTGACACTCTACTTGCCGTTAGCTAGGTTATCCTACAATTTGGACTTGTGGGTATCGCAACCCGAGCTCGATACCACTCTGTAACACCTCGAATCGGACCTATGCAAGTTTGAGCAAAATTCACCAAACCCATAGAACGATTCAAAAGGTGTCCACCAGCACTTTCGTGCGGGGAAAGCAAAGTAATAACATTACACAACAGCCTCGATGGGACCCACGAGCAGATATATATAATGACTCAAAGAGTCAAGAATACGATGTAATATACAAGATCCAAATCACCTTGAAAGCGATGGTGCGTCCGACTACGGACAAGAAGCAAATGGGGCTAAGAGCCACGAAAAATAACCAATGGCGTCCATAACCCCGCTTGAGCCAAGCGGAAGGGTAACCACGCTAACGCGTTGATCTCAAAACACGCTAACAAAAGGTGCCGACAGGGCAAAGCGAAAACAAAGAAGGAGGCCAAGATCGAGGCCAAGACACGGCGAGGCTAGAGTCGGCCTCGCCTACATAGGTATGGTGGTGGCGGCGTGAAGATGCGATAAACAACCTATAGAGACTCGATACAATGGCGGTTATCGAGAGAGGTTAAGAGTGACCTATCCGGATCCAACACAAGCTAACACCAAACAAACCCATCACGGTGTTTCCTCGAGACCAAACGAGGAAGTCAACCTAGGAACTCACACGGTTGGCAGTGTTACTTATTCAGTTATCGTTGCAACAATTACTAGTCAGGTTTAGTTAATCGTCCTGATAAAATAAGCAGTGGCCACTTTTAGGTAATCATTCCGTTATAGTTGTAACTCTTACTAATCAGGTGCAGATAGCATGAGATAAACCCAAAACCCAGCAGTTGTTGGTACTTTTAATTCAGCCAATTCGTTGTAGTTGCCATACTTACTAGTCAGGTACAATGGTCGCAAACGACACACAAAACAAGCAATTGTGGGCAGTATTAATTAGCCATTCCGTTGTAGTGAAGCTGATTACTAGTCATTATAAGTCAAATTCATAACAGTAAACTTTAGTTATGCTTGTCTATGATCGAGATACTGTGCTCCAAGTCGTCCATATCCGCGGACACGGCTTTCAGAAAGTTTTACGGTAGGGTGCACCAATAGCAACACACGCTCGATCAACCTCGGAAAACCAAATCAAAACCCAACGAGGCTTTCACGGTGAACAATCACAGGATTGAAATGTTTGAGGGCCACCCCTTAAGTAGAATCCGCAGCGAGTAAGCAAGCTCGAGGCGGCCTCAAGGTCTGCTGGTCGAACGTACATGGAACCCGAAGTGTGGGGCTTGTCGATACTGCTAAAACACTCGCTTTAAATAGATGCAGTGCACCTCGCACAATCGAATAAATAAAGATAAAGCATGGCATAAGCAGGATCGTAATAAAACCTCAAACTAGTTTGTGGCCCCAAGAAATAAGATGAATCAAGCTCGGTTCGGGTCCCATATACCTTGATGTGGATAGCGCAAAATCAAGGAACAGTATCAAGTACTCGGGGTCTTACGGACACAAGGGCGTTCGAAACCAAATATTATCTATCACCCACCGATGCCTACGCTTATTCAATTTTAGTTGTTAAGAAAGTAAAGTGACGATAAGTAAAACTAGTATCATCTCCAACTTCAACATGTGGCAATACATCGAATTGTGGCATATGGCGACACACATCAAGACTTGAGCAAGCAACTACGACGCCAAGTCCACTATCTACCAAACAACGTAATAGGATGTGTCCAAGGCAATATAGGTCCGCACGGTATATCAAGGGTACGGAATCTAGAGCATCGCCACACGAGATAGCAATAGATCAACGAGGGAAATAAAGACTATAAAAGTAAGATAGGTAGAAGAGGAGATGCTCGCTGAGAACATTGTCGAAGGTTTTCCTCAAGATCGGGCGAAGCTCACATCAACTCAACTACCTTATCCGAAGAAGCAAATCACTAGAAGGAACAGGATGCAATATTTAATACACGCAAAAGATCGGCATGATGCATGCATGATGGATGGCATGGCAAGGTGCGATGCAATTAGGTCAAGATTAAGCGAACCGGGTCCCGGCAATTATATATGGTTCCGATTGTTTAAACCCCGCATATTAAATGTTGTTATAACAAGGCAAGATAAGATACCTGTTCGCTACACAAGTTTAAATGAGGCCAATATAAGGCTAGGTTTGCCCGCATATGGGCCCCATGTCTAATTATTAGGTGAAAGCATAAGGCCCCCAACCCACATGAATGTATGCATGCAAGACAATTATTATCGACAAGTTGTATTATGTTATAAAAATAGGTTCGAGGAAAAGGCACACTTTAGGGTTGGCGATCTTGTTAGGGTTCCGAGGTTCGGGTGGATCTCGGGGTCAGGATTCGACGAGGTCGTTCCGCGGATCGTTCTCTTCTCGATGACGGGGTAGTTCTTGGCGTCGGAACCGGACTTGGTTCGTGTCGGTTCATCGGATCTTAGGGTCGGTCTTGATTCTTGTCGCGCAGATCTTGTCGGCCCCATGGGTTCGATCTTGCTGAAGGTCTTGTCGTGGTCTTGGGGTTCCGCCAGAGTACTTGTTTCGAGAAGGCGATCATGCGGGTTCGAGCGGAAGATCTTGTCGTTCGTCGGAGTACTTGGCGTCCGCGGGGGAGAGCTCGGGGGATTCGTTTCGACGTCCTTGGCATCCGGGGTTCCGTTTCCATGTAGGAGATCTCGTCGAGGGTCGGTTCGAGGAGAAACTCTTGCGGCATAGCCTTCGGGTCCACGAGGTAGTCCTTGGCGTATTCGCAGACGGCGTCTGGCGTTCGGTTCCATGATGGCGATCTTGTCGGTTTTTCGGTCTTGAGGTTGAAGTCGGGCTCGGGCTTGGTTGTTGGTGTCGGGCTCGATTCTCGATGTCGGTCCACGGGGTTTGGCTTTGTCGTCCACACCTCACGCCTTAGTACCCACTTGGTAATGCACCTGCAAGACGGCCGAGGCGACGGAGGGGCCCGCAGAGAATGGCTTCGGTGGAGGGCCCGGCGGCGATGGTCGACAGGCCGAGCGGAGGTCGGACGCCACGAGCGGACGAGCTGGCATGGAAGCGAGCGGTTGGGGCGAAGAACGGTGCCGTGGCCATCGGCGGAGGGCTCTGTCGGAGAGGGCTCGCCGGCTCATGAGCGAGGCGGGCCATGGTTCATTGAGTGAGGAACTCCCGTGCAGTGCTGGTCGAGTCGTGGCAGTGGCGCAGGCGTATGAGGCGATCGGGCGGCATGGCGAGGCGGTGAGTGGGGTCCCGGTGAGGGCCGGAGGTGGAGAGGCTCATGGGACGCAAGGCAAGGCAGGCGGGAGGAGCTGTGTGGCGGTCTGAGAGCTGGCGGCGGCGGCTGGTAGGCGGCGAGGGCGCGGAGGATCTGCGGGCAATGGCGGCCGTGAGGCTTCAGCGGAGGAAGAGCTGGAAGGCGGTGGCTCGGGGCTCGGAGGCAGCTCACATGTGCGCAAGACAAGGCTATGAAGGCTGGCGGCGGAAGGGAGCCTGCTCGGGAGAGTGAGGCGCGGAGAAGGCGGAAGCAGTGCGAAGAGAGGCGAGGCGCTGAAAGGCGGTTGAGGTGGGAGGGGAGGGATCGCCGTGGCTGAGGGAGTGGCCGTGGCGGGCCGTGAGGCGGCAAGTGGCGTGAGGAGGCGGTGGTGGTGGGTCCCAGGCGTGGGACCCAAGGGTGAGGAGGAGGCTGCATGCGTGCTGTGGGTGAGGGTTTTCTGGGTGGGTTCGTGTGTGCACTTGTGGGGTGGCTTAGAGAGAGAGAGGTGAGACAAGTGGCGAGGGAGTGGTTAAGGGAGAGAGGAGAGGTGGCATCTTGCCATTGGGTGGGTGAGGTGGCCACTAGGGGTGGGTATAATCGGGGGTGAGTTTAGGATTAGATGGGGCGAGGTGGACCGATTTAGAAATCTGGGCGATGGTCGGGTTGGCCCGTCCGACGCCTTGCCAAAATAATTAATAATTTTATTTATTCTTAATTATCTTTTGTAACTAATTTTAGACAAACAAAATATCCGGAACAACCGGGTTTGGCGTTGGAATAGTTATAAAGTCGGGCGTTTTAGAAAACAAAAGCGGGCTTTGCGAAATAGTTTTGGCAAACAATGCATGATGATGACGATGCAATGCACAAATTCAACGCGATTTTCTAGTAGTGGTTTTGCGGGATGCCACAGTTACCCTTCCGGTTTGGCACAGGCGGGGTTATGGCCATTGGTTATTCTTGAGGCTCTTAGCCCCATTTGCATCTTGTCCGTAGTGGACGCTCTATCGTTTTCAAGGTGATTTGGATCTTTGTATATAAAATCTGTATTCTTGACTCATTGAGCATGTTATATATATACGTCATGGGTCCCATCGAGGACTGTTGTGTAATGTTATTACTTCGTTTTCCACCCGCACGAAAGTGTCTGGTGGGCACCTTTGAATCGTTTCTATGCGGGTTTGACGGGTTTCGCTAAAACTTGCATAGGTCCGATTCGGAGGGTGTTACAGGAATATACTTACTTACTATAACATACACCATTGCCGGTGAGCAGAGCTATCTAGACTGCACGATGGTATGCAAAAGGTGATTATTTAAGTCTATTTTTGTGCTTTTGATCTTTCGAGCTCTTGTTGTTATTGACCTTCTGCGGCACCGTGAGGTCATCAGAGTACCGCTACAAAATTTGGTGTGAGGAATTCGTGAGAGAAAGCCCTGGGTATACGTGGTTACCTCTTTGGTGTCGGTGCCAGCTCGATCGATCACGTCCTTCACATGTCTGTTTTGTACGGCCTTGTTACTATCAGGCAGGTGGTGTGCGTCTCCATGCAGATTCTTCTGAAAGAAATGGTACTATAAATTTTTTAATAGAGAATATAGCAACTATGCGAATCAAGAAGATAACTATGTACAATAATAATATCTTGCAGATGGACAATTAACGGAGTGATGTTCAGGTACCACGGTTGTGAATTCAATTGCATGCTAGCTACTTGTGGATGGACAAAGATAACCAGGTGATGTTCAGGTACCATGGGTGTAAATTCAATTGCATGGTAGCCAACTTAGAAATAATGTAATTTTTTCCACTATGGAATATAAATATACAACATGCCAAAGATTAGAGCAGATTATCAACAATGATAGTCCGTAAACTAATAGCTAACTTGTAAACATTTTTTTTTGTTACTGGGACCATGGTTCAGAATGCATCTATATTGGAATCCAATTTTATTGATAAGCAAGCAGTAGAAAAGAATCACCAAACATGATGAAGGATATATTCTAATATAAATAGTAACAACTAATAAATTAATGTTGGTATACAATTTAATTTTATGAAGAATACTTATGAATTACCTATATAGTAGTCATACATATCAATTAAATAAACAAACACACAAATATTTATCAATTCATAGTTTTACTGGAGATCTTAGGTAAGTGCGCTGGAACAGATATGCAACTTCATCTCCTCGACAAATTCATTTGAATTTTGAGCAATAGACGCCATAACTCTTCTTCCCTACTTCATAAGCAATGCTAAAAGCCTTGTTTGGAATTCTACATTGCATGAAGACAAAGCAATATATTCAATCCAACGGCAACCAAGAAGCTCTGAATGTTTGTTTCTCTGGAACCCAAGTAGATGTTAAATACCACTCTTACGCCGAGCAAAATGAGTCCCCAAAGATCATCCGGAGAAATTGCAACTAAAAATAGAACTTACAAATGTATAGTACGTTTGATCCGTGCTTCAGCTGTAGCGGACCACCTGCAGGCCACGATGCAACCTTCAAGCCCCAATTTATCTTATAAATGAATATTCAGAAATTCCGAGTAATCAGAGGCACATCAAGTATAAATCTAAAGCACCATAGAACTATTAACTAATAAAATATTATAACAATATTCATATCTATGATAGTTGCGCTCTCACAATCAGAAGAAAACTGGCACACCATCTGGTTATGTTACCTAACATGAACTCCTGCCTTCTTTAGGTTCTGAATCGTCTGATAGTAGTCCAACAGTTGGACCTGGTACCCATTTGCAGCTCCAAGATGACGTGTTATGTATAAGTACAATGCAAAATTTGGCATGCTTCAATAATGTATTCTATAATACATGACTAAAATTCAGGTGGACCTGTCTATAGTGTAATCTTGCGGTGGCAGAACCATTTGCCCTTAATCCTTCACCATAGTATAATCTGGCGGATTGTTTCTGTGGCTTAGAAAGTTGGAGCAAGTACATGTTGATCGATTCATATATATATGAAATTAGGGTTAAGTACTTATAAAAAAATATTGTAAGGGTAAAAATAGATGTCATAGGTGACGTTCAATTATAATAAATGGAGATACTACTAATACTACATTAGTTGTGGAAAGAAGGGACACATATTGGTTCAAACAATTCATTTGGTTTACAGGAAAGAGCAAGTAAGCAGCAAGTAAGCAAAGTGTTTGAATTGTCGAAGGTATACCTCACTGCCGATGACAATGAAGTCCAGCTCGTATAAGTGAGTGTCGTGTCTCCTTATCTCTATATTCCCAGGTACACGAACACACACCAAGATTTTTCCATTGGTAGCCCCAGTGAGGTACATCTTTTAGCAAGGAAATGCACATACATACTTTTCCAATCTCCCTGCAATCATATGTTTTTAGTTCAGGTAGCCATACATTGACGGAAATAGAAAATAGTAGTTGTATAAGACGGTGAGCAAATCGGAAAGAATAAGATGACAAAAAAAATCAAAATATATAGAGGAAGAAAAAGATACACAAATGAAGCGAGCAAGAATTCACCTTATCCTCCAGTGGTTCTTAGAACTACGGAAGGGAGTCTTGCCGATTCAGGCCACTTGCCCTCCAGGATCTCCTTCCTCCGAGCTTGGATGTTAGACAAAGCACATTTAGACAAAGAATTACCCAAAGATATGCACAGAATTGACCAAAAGTAGGGCATCAATTTCAGGAAGCGCCGGTGACAACAATTAATTGACCTCATACCCAATCGCACTACCAACTGCACTACTGCAGCGTCCTGCTAATCATGGCAATCGTGCCCAAAATAGGAGGAATGGCAAACGGGACAGACCGGCCTTGGCCCTGGACTGGAGGCTTACCATGCCTTGAACCGGATCCCCCGGGCAGGCACAAACGCTCACGCGTAGACAGAGGGGGCAAAAGCAAAAAGAGGCTGACCTTACTGGCAGTTAGCGGCATGACACACACTCATATGATAGCAGCCTGCATCTAGAATAATAATCCACTGTAAGACCACAACCAAAATGTAAAATGTAACGCAAGTTGCAGAAGTTAAGAAAAGAAATAGCCATACTCTCAGATCAGGTTATTTGGTGGCATAGACAAAGGGGAAGGTCGGCGGAGGCAGAGGTCAGTAGAGGAGCCAATGCAGGCGGAGCTCTTTTTTCCTGTACAGAGGTGGAGCTATCGATGGGAGATTTGGATAGGAAGAAGACAACGGCCGCGGCATGCCAGCAGCTTGCCCCGGCCAAGCTCCATCTGACCTCGACGCCCGCTGTCGTTCCCCATCGTCTCTAGCTCGTCGCCCACGCAGCGACGCCTGCTGCCGCCTACCTCTGGCCTCGGTGCCTGTTTTCACCTCCCTATGTCATACATCGTCGGTCGCCTCCACGGCAGGCCGCACCGCACGTTTCCCAGCTCCCGCTCGAAGCAGGCTGCCGCAAGATTCATCTGCGACCTCTCGTAGAGACTGATCCTCCACTCGTCGGCGGTTAGCTGGAGGAGAGGAAATGGAAGAGATAAGAGAAGAGGGCACCCGACTATTCGAGAAACACCACCACGAGGAGAGGAACAACGATCAGCGATGGTTGAAAAAAAAAAAGACGGACCACCGCTTTGACCAAACCGTTTAGAAGACACAGGATAATAAATCTCTACTACCTAAAAAAAACAGGATAATAAATCTCTACTACCTAAAAAGGAAAGTCAAGTTCCGTTTCCGCTGATACGTCGCGTTCTTTCGTCAAGCCGTTCGTCTGGCATACGCAGGCGTCCAATTGGGCCAGGCCCAATGATCTCGCCAGGAAGGTACGACAACGCAACACCTGAAACCCTCGCCCCAACTCAATACAGTTGACACAGCCCCTGCCGCCGAGTACTTTCCGACGACACTGACGAGGAAATTCCGACGAGACGACGCGCACGTATCCGATAACTTCCGCCGAGATGCACGTGCTGCTAGCAGATCGATTCTTTTGATCTAACTAGTACACTCACGCACGCACACGCAAAACAACTTTGATTGCCAAAGGCTCTTGTCGAGCCTTGCTTTCTCTCTTGTATTGCTCAACTCACGGTGTTGTCCGGTACAAGATTACAAGGCAGTGTGTGCATATATATGCACTACTAGGAACTAATCAACTAGGAGTCGGTGTACTACACCAAAACCTAGTCTGACAAATATACGTATACTACATGGACACTACCCCTATTCGGACTGCAATTCCAATACGTGTAGGACACGTGATTATCTAACAATCACCCTAATCACGATGTGCTTCTTTACATCGACACGGATCCCAAATGCGCTCCTCGCATGAGCATCATCCTTGGCATTGCTTTCGCCGCTCCATGCGTCATCCTCCATGTCACCGACTTTACCTTTGTCGGCTTCTCCATGACTTGACGTCGACAGTCCTTTTTGTCCGCGCCCTTCTCCATGCCTTCACGCCGACTATCCTTTTTGTCCACGCCTTGAGACATTATACTTGGTTTGATGAAGTACTTTCTCATCGATGCCTCACATATTTGATCTACTACTTGCCGGTGCTCTTGGATGCAATAGAACAAATAAGTAGGAGGTAACTCAAATTGGTTTTCTTCTAGCTTCTCTATACCATGTGAAAAGCCTTTTGATGGATCTGCACCCCCTATTGTTGGGTCTCCTCCATCTATCTGTCCACCAGTCCACACTCTTGGACCATCGCCTACGGCCTTCTGCTCGCTTTTCTGGGCTCACTTCAGCTCCCCCTTCTTTTCTTATAATTGTTGGGCAAACAAGTGCAGGTATCGCTACGCATGCATCTGTGCACCCTTCCAGTTCCATATCTTCTGGCCACAAACTAGCCTTTTCTTCAAACTCTTTGTCTTCTGGGAGAATCCCTAGTGCTTCTGTCCTGGTGTCCACGCTTGGAGCTGCCCCTAGGCCTTCAATGTCTTCTGGGCCCGAACTTGCTGACAAGGATAAGCTCGATTGATCCATATTTTCTTCATACTCAAGATCCCACGTGACGTGAAAAGTTGAATATTCCGGTTCGTTGTAGCCCCAATTCCATGACTTGTCTTCCTCAAAGATTACGTCTCCCTTGAAAACCACCTTATTGGTATAAGGATTGCACAAGCGGTATGTCTTTGAGCCTTCATAGCTGTCATGATCATTGGAATACGTTGCTCCGCCAATTTCACCTTTACATGCGCCACACATCCAAAAGTACGAAGATGATCAACCGAGGGCTTCGATCCGTACCATGCTTCATACGGTGTTGTACCAACTCCACTCTCGAGATTCCATGTTCAACAAATACACCGTATTGACCGCCTCACCCTAGAATTTTCCTGGCAACCTTTACTCTTCATCATGCTCCGTTCCATGGTCAACACAGTTTTATGCAGCTCACCCCCTGATCAATGCGTAGGGCTCTTATATTTGCCTCCACCTTGAACTCTTCGGCTTCCTTGATCTTCTCGAATGCTTGTTGAGTTTGATACTTACTTTTCAGCACAATCCACATGTATTTACTATGATCATCCACCACAAGCATGAAGAACTTATTGCCGACGGAGTTGGGTGAGATTCCAACGCATAGATCGCCATGAACAAGTTCCGAGGCTTCACTTGCCTCAAACTTGGCTTCACATGGGAACGCGACACTGTTCCTCATGATGCACACACGGTAGATCGTGATCCACTTGCCACAATCTCCATAGCGGTGATGGAGGATCCTCCTCATCCTTTAACTCGCCATTTCGAGCATCGGCATCATCGGTCCATCATCTCCTTCACAGGCGATGAGAGCCCTCTCCTTTTCCTTTGGTGCTTTCCGCAATCAGCCTTGAAGTGACCGAGCTTCGCAGATTATGACACCTTACTTTCTTTATGTCAAACTTCCTCCATGGCGGGCGTCATCTTCGTCCTCCCGTCTGCGATGTACTCTTTCGCTGGGCGTTGCTTCTCCTTGCCGCCGTGGAGCCTCCTTGCTTTTCTTTGAAAGAGTCATCCATCGCTTCTTTGTGAGCATCGGTGCTCAACTGTTCTAGATCACCGGGCTGATCCGGATTCTCTCATCGTGTGCCTTGAATCTTCCGACGAGATCCTCAACCGTCAATGTATTCAGGTCGAGACATTGTTCGATCGATGTGACGATCGCATGTAGCGCGCCGCACGCGAGAACCTTCGACGTTCTTGATCTCATCCAATTTCGCCATATCCCCGATTGCGTTGACAAGGGTAACGAAACAGCGTAACCGATCAACCGTCTCGCTCTCCTCCATCTTCAGATCTTTATAGCTTTTTGTCAAAGTTTGAAGATGTGCTTCCTTCACGCGGGCATGACCTTGGTGCAAGATCTTGATCGTCTCCCATGCATCCTTCGCCGATTTCTTTCCGACGAGGTGCTGCATCACGTCCTTCGGCACGACGGAGTAGAGCGCCGTTAACGCTTGGCGATCCTTCCGGTACTTCGCGCCTTCCTTGACGTACTCGTTGCCTCCTGGATCGACGGCCTCCCAAACCTCCTGAGCCTCCATGGCCACCTCCATGTTGAGTGCCCATAGCCCGTAGTCCTTGCGATCGAGGCGCGGATACAAAGCCGCCCCCACCGTCTCTGTCATCGGTGCCGATGCCGAGTTGTCACCAAACTTCACCATCGCCATGAACTCCTAGTACTTTCAGCAGATCACAGACGACAACCTTGGCTCTAATACCAATTGTTGGCACAGCCCCTGCCGCCGAGTACTTTCCGACGACACTGACGAGGAAATTCCGACGAGACGACGCGCACGTATCCGATAACTTCCGCCGAGATGCACGTGCTGCTAGCCGATCGATTCTTTTGATCTAACTAGTACACTCACGCACGCACACGCAAAACAATTTTGATTGCCAAAGGCTCTTGTCAAGCCTTGCTTTCTCTCTTGTATTGCTCAACTCACGGTGTTGTCCGGTACAAGATTACAAGACCAGGTGTGTGCATATATATATGCACTACTAGGACCTAATCAACTAGGAGTCGGTGTACTACCCCAAAACCTAGTCTAACACATATACGTATACTACCTGGACACTACACCTATTCGGACTGCAATTCCAATACGTGTAGGACACGTGATTATCTAACACACACTCCTCCTACCTGGCGGATTCCACGACCCACGCGCTGCGCCGACCACCCTCCCCGACGTCCAACTGGCGGATTCCACGGCCCACGCGCTACCTGGCGGATTCCACGACCCACGCATGGGTCGCCGACCACCCTCCCCGACGATCTCGTCGTGATATCCCCACAGGCCTGCTGGCAGCGAGGATGTCAGCCACCGCGCGGTGCAGCACCGTCGCTGCAGAACATGGATGATGCCGAGATCTCACTCCATCGCTGGGATCCGCCACCGCTCGGTCTTCGCCGTGGGCGTCGCTGCCTCCATGCAGGGTGCAGTCTGTGGCTGCCGCCTGTTCTTCACCGCGAGCGCCGCTGCCTCTTGTCAGAGTCCCATTGATGGTGGAGACCTCCATCGATATCAGCCGTTAGTGTCATGGACTGTCTAGGTAAGAACTTATGAGTATACAGTTGTTATGGTTCTTGTGATTGCACGAGGTGATTCAGTTCATGGCATATTTACTCACTTTAGTAGCATGGATAAAGATTTCTACTTCCTAGATTGTTTTCTACCTTCATTGTCATTTGTGGATGCAGAAAATGCAGGTTCGGTTCACCCTTGGTAATTTAGTGCATGTGGAGGAACCTTTTTCTTTTTCTTTATGATATGTGGATGCAGCACTTCATGTTCGGTTCACCCTTGGTACTTTAGTTTGTGCCTTGGGGCTATAAGTAGATCAATTGTTACATCATGGAGTTATGAAGCAACCAACGTCTACTACGAGAATTGGTAATCTTGTAACTGGTTCTTAATCTAAGTTGCAGGCTTATTTCGCAATTGTACATCTTTTTATTTTACTCGATCTTTCTATTAATGGATGGCTTCCGACTTTGTTCAGTGCTCGAATTCAGAAGATAGAAAATCAATTGTTGTCGTCATTTGCCTAAAAAGATTGTTTCATATTGTGAACTTCAGATGGAAAGAACCATCAAAGTACATATAATCACGAGTACGAGTTCTATGTGTCCATTAATGTGACGACCATCGGTAAAAGTCAATGTCATACCTTGGACATGGTAGATCTATACTAAAGCCTGTATTTTCTCATGGACATTGAGAGACTAAAAATACTTGATGTTGATGAATATAGGACACCAACTACCCAAATTAGAAACATAGTTTACGGACAAGTACTTGATCAATAGTAAAAGTGTCTCATGGATTCATGTATGCTTTACATAGTTACATAATTGGTTGAAATATCAGCTATATGTGCATCTTAGATTCAGCTACTTCGGAAGTTAGGTTTCTCTATAAATTGTAATGCTTAAATCTTTTTTTTGCACTGGTTACTCTCAGTCTTGCATATTAAGTGTTCTTCCTATTGGTTTATGTGTGTTTTACATTCAGCTACTCGACAATCTAGACATGTATACAATTTGTGACGCTTAAATCTCTCTTTTTGCAGTATTATTATTATCTAGATCACAGTTTCAGATATATTCAAATACTCCGCAATAGTGTCGTTAGATTCTCTGACGAATAAAAATACAAGGCTATATGTATTTTTCGAGAATCGAGGAGACAATGATCAATATCTACCTGAGTCCGGACCATGAACATGATGAATATGGGTCTTCACGTGCAACTCTGAGGTTGGTTTCATTTTCATATGATATTCAAGGACATAGGTTTCTAGATGACGCATTCAATTCAAGCTCCCTTTCTTTCTGTGACAACCCATTAATAGATGGATCGTTAGATCTTGTGTGCATTATGGTAGGTAACTTCCATTGATGACACTACGAGGTCCTCTACAATTTTATATTTTCCCCCGTAAGTTGAGTTTTGCACACATACCAACAATGTAGCTGTAGCAGTGGAGGGAAGGAATGATTGGAGGGACGAACGAATATTGATATTGTCATATAAATTGTCATTTGATGTGAGGGGCGATCGGATCTGCTTGGGTTTAATTGTTTGCATTATTTAAGACGATGGCGCGAGCAACTCATTGTTGAGCTGGCCGATGTTGAGTTAGAAGCACAGCCGAGCGGTTGGTATGTATATATTTATTGCCTAGACATTGTTGTTGTATTCCCAGATCAATTTTTCCCGTGCACTGATCATGACTATGTGTTGTGTGAAAATCCATCGAGATCTGCTCTCTTTATCTTGGTAGAGTTCCATTCATGGGACACTTAACTTGTTTAGTATAACTTCACAGGTTGATAAGGATTTTTTACTTTGGCTATGAATCTCTGCTCAATATGGCCAGCTGATCTTGTAAAATCGTGTTATTGCACTTATGTATGTGATGTTTCTCTGGCACAAATAATTTATTTATTTCTGCAAGTGTAGTGCTGGATCCCACCAGAGATAGATAATTATACATGAAAGCATATATGTAATTCTATCGATGGAAGTTATTCCGATTGTTTATTAGGTGTTCTTCCGGCACAAATTGTACTTTCTTTTTGGGTAAAAACTTCTTAGTGACTGTACTGGTCCCATGATTTATGTGGTGAACATTATTCTATCAGATAGGAACGAGATGGTTTTGCTTATTCTTTGTCCTGCTAAATAACAAGTCTGAGGGAGGAGCATTGATTGTGAAGTTTTTGGTAGTATGTACACAAATTTCAATCTTTTGTAGCTTATTGAGCCTTTGAATTTATGTTTCTCCTATGAACTTGGATTTTTCACACTCTGGACTATCTTTCTATTGATGATTGAAGGCCAGAGAGTTGTTAGGCATGAAACCTAAAGAGGCTGTGCATAGTTTGTGATTCGAAATTACCGAGTTGTCCGCTCTTAGCGAGAAAAATGTAAATGTTATGGAGAATCTAACAGTGGCTCCCTGGTTCCAAGTTCGTCTCAAGTTTGTAGATAAAATGGTGAATGGATAAGATATAAATTTGTTTTTTCATGTGACTAGGGATATCAAGCAAATAAATGTATAAGAGCATATAAGGTCAGAGGTACGAGAGGATATATTTATGCATGCAACAAATGGGAATTTGCTAGAGTGTCTTATTTTAGCCGTTTCTTAATATGTTTTCAGATTCTTGCTTTTTCTTTATCTGTGTATTGGAAATCATGAGCCTGAGAAGCATGCATCATAATTCTAATGCTAATATGTTTTACAGAATGGTAATCATGCCAAATGCATAGCTATTGAATTCATTCTCAAAACACAAATGTTTATTTGTAGGGAAGATCATAAGCACCCATGGTTACTATTTTCTTCGCCGGCACAAGAGCAAGTATCAACTAAAGGACAATGCTACATATCTCCAGGTTTGTTTTTATTTATTTCCTTATCTGTTTATGGGACAGATCCAGAATCTACATAGCGGATGATTGATATGATCATGTCTGTGAAGGTAGCAAATAATGTTCTGCTTGAGAATATTGAACTGGGCTGTTATGACTTGCATCTGATGGTTACGCCTTAGACATGGAAATGAGAAGTGCAGTCTAGCTTCATTGATGGTAGTTTGGCTCAGTTGCAGATGAATACTGGTTGAAGACACTTTTTCCTAAATATGATATCCTTAATTGTGTATCTGTGCAGTTGCAGCTGAATACAACGCCCCTTGACCACCTTAATTTAATGAAGATTTCGACAATTTCCATGATAATAAAAAGTATAGCTGGAGTTCACAGTGCAGGCTTGGAAACAATAGTGAATTATTGATACAGCATTGTCATAGCTTGGAACTTCTGATCATCTTCACCTTGAGCTCAAGTTAAGGCAACAAATGTATGTATTCTTTCTTATTTTCCCCATGAATCGTTGTTTTTAGAGATATGACTATTATGTTGAAGATCGGTAGAAAAACATCAGGTCGTCAAGGAACATGTGAATGTAATTGGCTTGGCAAGTGCTGAATGCTTGCGCACGGCCAAAAACATTCTTTGTTAAACATTCCTTATGTCCGTGTGTGGGTAGTGGAAGAACAATATATAATCGTGTTCTCTCAAATATATGGCCGAGAGTAATAACTGAGTAGCAATCTGAGAGAGAAATGGAGGATTTGATAGAAGGAAGATTATACCTTGTGAAACATTCTTCAAAGTTGAGCTCTGGACGGAATTGAGAGGCAGGGAGAGATAAAGAAATAATGAACCATGTATTTTGGTATCATGCTAATATTTCTTAAATATTTTCAATTTTTTGGAACTATTACTGTCGTCTAATCCTTTCTTATTGTTGTGGCATATAAGCAGAGGTGCGGGAGCACTGTTGAAGAGAAAGAGAGAATAAGAAATGACTAGAAACACCACGAGTTGTTATAAAATTTACTACTTCATTTAATCCATATTAGTTGACTTAAATTTGTATAGATACGGGTATATCTAGCACTAAAACTTGACTAGATGTATTCGTATCTAGATGAATCTAACTAATATGGGTCGGAGGGGAATAAAATTATCATCCTAAAAGCAGAATGTTATTGTGGCAAATAAGAGATGACTAGAAACTACACGAGCTTGGACTGCTATAAAATGATCTTTTGTTAAGCATCTTTATGCTTGTAGCAAAGTTGGAGGCGCAAAGACAAGTCATTTGGGATACGTTGGGAGGTGCAAAGACAATCGCATAGAGCCAGCTCCGATTCATCAATCAATTGGCTAATGGATGATGACATGAGTGAGCAACGCAAGAGGGGTGAAGCCTGTGAGCAACATGACCAAGGCGAAGCATAATGGATCGACTCATAAGCCTAACAACGTCAACGAGATTGTACATCATAGGGACAATGTATACGAAACCTATTCAAGTTGTCCCCAAGATACCAGATAAGTAAAATCTTAGCCAACAAAAGATAAATGTTGGTTTGTTGCCTTATATATATATATATATATATATATATATATATATATATATATATATATATATATATATATATATATATATATATATAAAGTTGAATTATAGTTTTTTTATTATCAAATTGTATTTTATGTAAAAAAAAATTATGTTTTGAAACACCCGTAGCAACGCACGGGCATTCAACTAGTGAAAGAAAAAAGTTTACACCGTAGATCTCGATTACCGTAGATGAGCGATTCTATCTACGGCTGATTTGGCAACCCTATCGATCGGTAACCCTGCCGGCTTTAATATATGGTTATATTAGGGCACGTACAATGCGGTGACGTCAGTCTTCCCTTATGCTCGCCACGTTGAATTTTTGCTTAGTTGGAGGAGAGAGAGAGGTTGTCTTCCTTGCTGAAGGATGATCTCTTGATAAGAGAAGACTATTTTTCTCCATTGTATATATGTCTTCTCTTAGACAACCAATTTTTCTTAAAAATAGTTAATTCTATTAATTCTTTAGAGATAACAAGAGATAATCGTTATCTGAGTTTATATATCGTGTCTTCTTTAAATAATGTGGAGAGTAAGAAAAGACATGCCTTCTCTAGCATTGTACATGCCCTTATATGCATATATTACGGTTACGGCAGCTAGACATCTAGGAGGGTTTTACAGTTGCCGCTGTCGGCCTACATTATTCGAGTAAGGGCTCATGCCTTGGCTCTCGTCTTCCTCCCGGTGCGGCGGTTGCGAGAGCTGGAGCGACTCGAGGCCCCTCATCTGGGGCTCCTCCACGTCCATGAAATCCACGGCATGCGGAAGATCCTCGAAGTTCACCATCTGGCCCGGCGCGGACGCGGCGGAGTAGGCCGGCGCCTGCAGCGCGGCGGCCAGGTGTTCTGCCGTGCCGTCCGGGTGCGCTGTGGCCGCGAAGGCCAGCCTGCAGTTGAAGAGCTGGGACTGCAGGAGGGAGAGCTGGCCCTGGAGGAGCGCCACCTGGTGCTGGAGCGCGAGGATGGTGCCGACGCAGCCGTAGACGGGGTCGGCGACGCGCGCCTGCGCCTCGTAGCAGACCGTCCGCGCCGCGTCCCTCCGCAGCGCCACGGGCACCCGTGACAGCAGCTTGGCCACGTTGCTGGCGCCGAACACCCGGTGCACCGCCGCGAACTGCGCCGCGCCGCGGTCCCTCCCGCTCCCGCCGGCGCCTCCGCTGAAGTGCGGCGCGAACACGCACCCCGGCACACACCGCCGCCGCAGGAACTTGCACGCCCCGCACGGCGCGCCCGGCCCCGCCGACGACGTCTCGTCCTCCTCCTGCCGCCGCTGCCCTACAGGCGCCGCTCCGGCGCCGCGCTTCCTGGGCGGCTCCGGCTCCTGCTGCATCGTGTTTCGCATGCACGCACCGGTGCACGTACGTATGTGCGAACGTGCGCGTGCGCCACGGCCGCGCGCGTGGCGTGAGCGGGGCGACGAGTTTTAAAAAGAGCTGGCCGGTGGGTGGGTCCGCGGCAACCTGAGTTCCGGTGGTGTCCACGCAAGATTTATGAGGGCCGTGCCGCGCGGGGTACGGCTGCGGCCGCTCATCTCGCGGCCACGGAAGAAAACGGTGTTAGCTCAGCTCGGGGGTTGTTTGAAGGGGAAGTGGAGCTTGAAACCATTGGATTTTCTCTTCAGATCAGTTGAAGCTCTTCGGTTTTCTCTTCAGATATCAGTTGATGTGCCGTACAAACTACTAGGACAGGCACGAGGTATTGGACACTCGAGCTGCGTGAGTCAAGTGATGAGATCTTGTCAAGGAAATGATATCAGACAATGCAAGTTAGTAGTACGAAACAGGCTTCGTTCTCATGGCGAGTCAATTTCTTGAGCAAATTTACTGCTCATGAAGCCAAACTCTTGTTAAGGAAATATTGCATGATCAAAGTCGTTAGATCAATGGATCACATTGTCAATCTGTTCGGAAGGAATTACAACGGACCAAATGAAGGAATAACCACCCGTCCTGAAGCTAACGTTCTTGAAACGAGAGTACACGATCAAATTTGCTCGGAAGGAATTACAAACCGATGGCACGAACTCAGGTTTCTTCCGCAGGAAGTACACCAGGACAACACGAGCTTCCGCAAAAGCACGGTAAGCCCTTGTGCTGAAGCCTAGGGTCCCCGTAACTGAAGGAGAGCTCTTCCCCTTCCGCTATATCTCTGGCAGCGAAAAGGCAGAGCCTTGGGAGCAGCGAGCCGGAGCTCCTTACCAACACAGGCTGTAGGTTGCCTCCATCACATGAATGGTTGATGAAACGGGCCACGTTTCCCACTTTGGTCGCGTCGATGTTAACCCGCATGCATGATCGCCCAGAAGGAAGATGCTCTCGTATAACCATGAGTGCAGGAGAGAGCTTACCGGCAGAGGCAAGCTCGTCGTACAGCCTCTGCCTCCTCCGTGTTTCCTCTGTTGTCAGGAACTCGCCTATAGTCCAAACACAGATAGCATAGTTAATAAAGTTCTAGTAAGTAATAAATAACCTGAATATCAATGTCAGCATGGAGGTAACCCATACGTAATAAGCCAATGCAAATTAAAGCAGATCCCAGAAGAAAACTATGTGAAGATGACATATTTCCAATGAGCCCACCGCTATTTGTTACCGCCTTACATTCATCTTTTGACTTAAGTAATGACTGCAAAATGGTAAGCCAGTCTGCCATTCATAATATGAACTGATATAGTCATCATACTACTACTGGTATGACCACCAAACATCAGCAAAGCTGACCACCGAGACAAAAACAACTTTGTATTTAGCCATTCACAATTTAAAAGAAATTTAGAAATTAATGCAACCTAATAAACCGACGACTAGGCCAACAACAACTACTATTTGGGAAGTATCCAAAACTTAGATGATGCAAGGTAAAGATGATGAAGGCTCACACGCATTTTCAGTGATCCCAGGCGTTGGCATATGAAGTATAGTTTTTCCAACAACAATGTTCTAATGCAGCTGAAAAAAATCTAACCGTCTAACCACAAAGTAGGCTTTTGCATTGCTGGTGCGCACTCTAAACTCTAGATCATGTACTGATAGAACTGCGCTTTGATGGTCTAAACCTCCTTCCAATATTATCAATGTTAGCACACTTACTGCATACAGATACCTATCCTGAACCATATCTTACACACGAAATGCATGATCCTTTTAGTTATTTTTCAAGGGCTTCCCTATTCTACCTAACTGAGAATGCTTTTGACATGAACCACGGTACAGTAGCAAGCCCTTGCCCTCTAAGCAACTAATTGCCAATTCCTTCGGATTTCGTCAAAGTGTTGGCGCAATTCAGTGTAAACCAACACAAACACGAGAGTCAGTAATCGGCCATGCTGAGACCATTGGCCACCATTGGCCACGGGCATCAGTTTTGAGGCACATCTGAAGGTGAACTAATCTCCATCGAAGCATCACCGTTCGATTAAAGTAAAATGTAGAAATAAAAACTTTGCTTGCTTTAGTGTAAGTTCATAAATCATCAATCAAAGCACTCATTCATCTAGTACAATTTTGAGAAGGATTCAGCAACCTCATGGGAACTAGAGAGAGGGGAGGGGGGATATTCGACTACTGTACCAGCGTATTCGCAGACGAACTGCGCGCGGTGGAGGACTTGGGCGGCGTGCAGCCCCCACCCTTTCTTCAGGTGGCGCACGACTCGCAGCTGCACCGTGACGCCGCGCTGCGTCCGCCGGTTCTCGCACGAGGGCCCGCACGCGCACCCGTCGCCGCACTCCCTGAGGGTCCCCATCCCCATCCCCGCCCCCGAGGCACCCGCCATCTCGGCCTCCGGGTCAGCGCACGCGCACCCCGTGCCGCCGCACTCCCCCTCGGCGCACGCGCACGCGCACCCGGCGGAAGGGAGGCCTAGGTCGGGGCGGGGCCAGGTGGGGCATGGCGGCCGGGTTCGGGAGCAGCCCCACGGCTGGGCCTGAGCGGAGGCCGCGGGGTGGATGAGGGAGAAAGGGGTGTAGAGGAAGTAGGCGTAGGGCTTGGAGTCGATGGGGTTGTGGAAGGGGACGGAGACGGCCTCCAGGCCGCGGGAAAAGTCAGCGGCGCGGCGGGCGGTGACGGAGGACGCGGCTGCGCGCATGGCGCGGCTGGCGGCAGCCGCGGCGGCAAGGTCCGGCGGCGGCAGCCACGGCAGGACCAGCTCCGCCAACTCGCTCGCGGCACCGGCCGCCGTTGGATTTCTCATACCGGCCAGGTGGGGTTTGCTGGCTCGGGCAAAAAGGTCATTCCTAGCACGGAATGCACAGCTGCAAGAAATTGGCATTGGAAAAAGTAGACTGCATTACATTTCGTTGACCATAAGATCCATCTTATTCTTTTGTAGTAAAAAAGATGAAAATCTTACTCTGCCCAGAATGCAGAAGTACATGCCAAGACTGAACTTATTTCCTGGCGACAAAAGGATACTGAAACTCAGAATCTCTGAATGGCAATCAGTAAAAAAATAACAAGATGTAATCGAGACTTATGTTCCGTATAATCCGACTGTAGTATACCAACCGATCGATAGGTAAATACCATGTGCTATGTGAAACTTTCTAGTAATATTACCTGATGGGGTCATCTTCGCCCGTATAGAGTGGTCATGGAGAATTGGAGATCGACCGTCTAAATATGGGAGAGTTGTCCGAAATGAGCGCTAAAGATTTTTCGAGAGATCTCCTCCAAATCATCCGTATGGTACATTTTTGGACTTCTCGTCATGGTGCAAAATCTATTGTGGCGCTCATCCTTTTAGAGATTGTAGAGCTATTTTGTAATTTTCCTTTTTTTTTTTTTGAGGTGTCTACGGCGAGCTCGAGGTCGGCCTGAACCAATAAATTAATGAATCAAAGCGAGTCACAAAATACAAGAAACTCAAGAGCCTCGAGCAACTACAGATGAGGCAAACTTTACAAAATATACAACAGAAGGTAAAGAGGTAGTGGTATGGCGTGGAGCAGACTAGTCATTGAGGTGAGAAAACATCACTGTCCAGTCTTGCATGAGAGACTTTTTAGCTTGATTAGAGGTCCTGTGTGACCAAAGGTTAAGGTCATCCGCACACCGCCGAAAAAGAAGAGAAATGGGCTCGTCCACATTCCTGAAAATTTTTGTGTTTCGGCGCTTCCAAATATTCCAAAGGGCACAGATAAGCACGGACGATATGACGGCGCACGAGGATTGCCCGTGCCACAGATCTCGGAGCGAGGAGCAGTCTTGAACGTCGTCGAAAGCGGAAGCCCGTCGAAAGGAGCAATCGAAGAACAAAGGCAGGAGGTGGTTGGTGGATTGATCAATGGGCGAACGGGCAAGTATCGACGAAGCAATGCCTCTCCGAACTGCGCTCATTAGTAAACTACCTACCTCGCCCACCAAAGGAAGATGCGGCAACGATTCGCCAAGTTCTTCCGGTGTGCGATTGAAGGAATATCCGCATGTGATCAAAAGCGCCAAATATGCGGATTTGGTGGTTAGAGGCCTGCCATCCGAACGCCGCGACTCTAATGTCACGGGCACTAGAAATAAGGTTGACCGTGGCAACCAAAGCACCGCAACTCGAGAGTTCCAAGGACGTAAGACAGACGAGGTTGAAGAGAGACGTTCAACGCGGACGAAAGACACGCATCGGCAACCGAACTGTTCTTATTTGTGATGTGCGAGTAGAGGGATGGGAAGCGGTTTTCTAGAGTTTGATTGTCTAACCAAAGATCATGCCAAAATGATGTGGATGATCCCGAGCGAATTGATGATCTAGTGATATTACGAAAGCTGGGCAAGCAGGAAAGCAAATCCTTCCAAACAACGGAGTCAAGCTTATTAGGGTCACCAAGGTCACGATTATCTGACCATCCATAACGAGCGCACAACCAAACCGCCCAAGGAGAGGAGTCATTGGAGTGAATTTTGGAGAGAAACTTCATAAGCACAGTTGTGAGTTACGAGGCGGAAGCCCAGCCACCTTTCGCCACAGGGGCACAAAGCTCATCCCAAGCCACTTTGCCGCCCACCGTTGACTGCGAGTCACCCGCCTGTAAGAAGGCCCTCTGATTTTGTCGAATTCGGCAATAGTGCCGCGAGGACAAAGATAGCCGATAAAGGTGAGAGGCCATGGACCTAAGGGAGGCTTTCACGTAATCAGCGGCTGATGGGGATTGCCTTTCCTACCCAACCGGGGAGCCTACTGCGCATCTTATCAATGTAAGGACGGAAAGCAGAGATTCTCAGTTTGTGCGTCGAAAGAGGTAACCCAAGGTAGGTTTGGGGAAAGGAAGCGACAGGGCAGCCGAGAAGCCAAGCACTCACCAACGCGTTCGATCCACATGGATGGGGGCAAAGGTGCTCTTGTGATAGTTGATTTTTAGGCCTGTGGCTTGAGAAAAAGCATCCAACACCACAAGAAGGTTGTCAATGCAATTCGGGGTAGCCCGAAGGATGATAATTGTGTCATCCGCGTATTGAAGAATAGGACGGAAGGTGGTCAACCAAAGGGTGCGTATAGCCCATCACCGACGCTTGGATGATCGACAACGAAGGACGTCGTGACGATGTTGAAAAGATATGGCGATAGGGGTCACCCCGCGACCCAACGACGACCTGAATCCATCTACCCGCTTGCGTTAAGCAAGACGGCCGACTAGAAAGGTTAAGATTTTTGATCCACAGCACCGCCGGTGGGAAGCCCTTAGCCAAGAGAATCCTATCAAGTGCATCCCAACTAATAGAGTCGAACGCCTTGTGGAAATCCAGCTTTAAGATAAAAGCGGACGCTTGCGCTTGAAGCAAGATCGACAATGTCGGCGACATACACGAAGTTTTCGGAGATGGATCTACCTTTGATAAAACCGGTCGATCTGGCTGATTAAGGAAGGATTAGCGGTGAAGGCGGTTGGTTAGACACTTGGAGGCTACCTTGACACAACAGTTTTGCGGGGAGATCGGTCTAAACCGATCGGGGAGTTAGCCAGCGGACATTTAGGAAGCAAAGACAACGTCGATTTGTTTAAACGCCTTAGGTCGGCGTTAGACAATAAAAAGTTAAGGAGTAGCGTCGGTCATATTTAACCAGTCCCAATTGGATTTATAAAAGGAAGGCCCAAAACCATCGGGCCTGGGCTCGAGTTGAAGTCCATGCCCCAAAGGGCTGTCTTGATCTCGAGAGAAAGGGAGACCAAAGCTTCGGCGGAGAAGGTAGATAGGAAGAAGGCATAGCGACTCGACATCGAAGGAGAAAGAAGACGGTGGGCAATGCCGATAAGGTTTTTGAAGAAGTTATGCATGGCATGCATGGCATCGTCGGAGGAGACAAGTAGGCCGTTCGCATTAAGAGACTTAATCTGGTTCTTAGAAGCCTAACCGTAGCGACAGGTGGAAGTAGGCAGAGTTTTCATCGCCAAGGCATAATCCTTTATTTTTGCCCGGCGCCCGATTTAGCTTTGATAGAGTTTAAGTCATGGAGAAATTTTCGCTAACACGCGCAGCCTTAGTTCTAAGGGAGAAAGAAGACGAAACTCCTCAATTTTATCTATGACTTTAATTACCGTGTCACGATTATTTGCAAGTAGCGAGAGGGACCTCGCTTCCTTATTCCACAACTTCGGCAGCTCTAATACGCTTGAGGCAAAACATGCCACTAAACGCGACTAAGGTGGTGCGCCCAAGGCTGCACCGGTTAGATGAACAATGAACCTAAAAGCCGGGATGGATATGAGGTGATTGTTGAGTAAAACCGCCGGGCGAGGAACGTCCGTGGCAGAGAGAGAGCAATGGGGCGTGGTGAAAACTGATCTAGTGCGAGAGCCAAGCGTAGAGTTTGGGAATGTGAAGTTCGATCCGATGAGACGAAGGCTCGGTCAAGGCGACAGTCGACGCAGAGCGATTATTGGACCAAGTAAAAAGCCTATCAAGCAGGGATTTCCATAAGACAAAGAGAGTCAATAGTTTGTTGAAACCTGTCGCCTCGATGGAGTTGAAGTTGTTGTTGGACCGATCGGAGGAGACAAAATCATATTGAAGTCTCCAAAATTAGCCATGGGCCGTAGATTGAAGACCCAATGGAAACAAGCTCATCAAGGAACAGTGGTTTCGGTCGGCATCGCAAGGTCCATAGGCGTTAGTAATGGTGAACTTGTGATCGGAAATTCGGATTCAAAGACAGGTAAGGAAAAGTTTTTGCGATGGATAGCGAGCAAAGGAAAATGTTATCGTTCCAAGCAGTGATGATCCCACCCGCGGCACCAGCAGACGGGATAAAATTAAAGGCCCGCAAGGTAGAGGGGAGGAAGGATGCCGCTTTGAAAACGTCTACCGACTGAAGCTTCGATTCCTGGATACACACAATATCGGAGGGAGATGCAAAGCGCAGCCTTAACATCAACGCATTTATCGACATCGCCAAGCCCGCGAACATTCCAAGAGTAAAAGCTAAAGACACGATTCATGAGGAAACTAAGAAGACGCCAAAGAAACAATCCAGCGTGAAGGAGCTTAGGGCAGGTCCCAGAACACAAAGCGAGCAAAGATAACAGGATACAAGGGGCAAAGCCCCGCAAACGGCCGTGCAAGGCTCAACTTGAAGGCTACAGAGACAAAGCAATAGACTAGTAGGATGAAGCAACATAATAAACTCAGGCGGACGCCGCATCTAGCTGCGTGGAGGAGATGTTGCATGCGGCAGCTAGCTGCACGAGATCCTCGCGGGGAAGCGGAGACGTGGCCTCGGACGCGAGCTCGAGCAGCTCGAATGCAGGCAGACCCTTGGCCTTGGGCTGCCGGCCCAAGCCTAGAAGGTCGACGGTGGACTTCTTACGAAGCATGGCCTTGTCCAGGATGGTGAGATGTTTCTTTTCCTCGATAGCCCGAAGCCTCGGGCTGCGCCTTGGCGAGATAGCAGAAGGGGAAGAGGCCGACTGACCAAGAGTAGGGGTCAGAGAGGCCGATGGCCTGCCGATGACGGTTTCGGAGCTAGCATCCCCATCGGCGAAGGAGGCTGCTGTCCGGGAGTCACGGCAAATCACCTCGACAGAGAGCGTAGGGGCCTTGCGATCTCCCGAAACCGCTACCTGTTTGAGAAAGCCAATCGAGCAGGAGATGAAGTTTGCAACAAGCATGAGGTCACCCCTAGGGAGCATGGGGATACGGTAGAGACCACGCTCCCCATGGACACCAGAGACTCGGACCTCGAAGAATCCAGGGAAGACATGGATGTCAACAGCAGCTGGTTTTTCGTGGATTGGGTCGGCATGCACAAAAGGACGGAAAGCACCCCACATCATCCCGCCCCCAGGCATCTGAACAAGGCGGTCCTGGAAAGAAGGGTCAGGCGCGCTAGCAGGAGGAAGGTTCTGAGGGAGAGGCGGCTGGGGAAAATCGGCTAGAATGTCATCGGAGCCGTCATCGAAAAGTGGTCCCTGAGGCGGCCCTGGAGGCCCGCCCTGGCCGTCCCCAATGATGGGAGAGGAGCTGATGATGGAAACCGGCGCCAAAGTACCCAGGCCGGAGAAGCCAATGACAGCCATCGAGTGCGGGATAGCCGTAAGGCCACGAGTTTTCACAGTGAGCAAGACGGACTGGTAATCAACACCAGTAAGGCAAATGGGATTTTCCTTCTTTTGATATTAAGCATGTATCTTGAGCCAACTTACCGACCCATCTCTATGCGAAGCAAGCTTGCACGTTGACGGGTGACACATAGTTAGCTTGACTCCCCTCTGACATCCTTATCTGCAGCTTGCTAGCAGATCAGGCAGGATCTGTTTGTATTGATTGAATAAAGCTTTCTAACGTTAAAAAGGGGTAACGTGGAGGCAAAGTCTCAACTACCTTGATCTGCTCATAGCTTGATGAAGTCATGCAATTTTTTTTGACACAAACAAGTAGCACTTTGTGTACCTTAAAAACATATACTAACTTATGGATTTTGTGCTTGTATACATGGGTACAAAACTTATCTTGTCCGACCATCCAAGTTTTGAGATTTGCATCCAATCTGCACCCCAGTATTTTATGATTTTCGCTTAATTTTTTCCGTCACTTGGTTGATGCCCTTCTCATTTCATTATTCCGTGTGACCTAGAGAGTCTTATGACCCCTTCTTTTCACCTTCTAGAGCAGATTCGGATTCCAAAATAGCATAAGCCCAAAAAAGGGTCTAGATTTTGGCTCGCTTATTTCCACCATCAATCGCACATAACACGTGAACCAGAATCGGCCGGGGACCTTCTTTTGAGGAGATTCCTGAGCTTCTCCCTGCTAGGGTTCCTCCGCCGCTGCCGCCTCCCACCGTTGAGCCCGCCCCCAGCTCGTTGGTTCGTCGCCGACGGCCACTACCGGCAGGCGCTGCCCCACCCGCAACCTCGTCCGACACCCAGACGCCCGCGCCTAACGCGACCACCATCGTGTCCGCCGCTTGAATCCGTGTCTAACATGACGCCGCACGCGAATCGTCCCCCTTCCCCTATCTGGCAACCTCGATCTCAAGCTCATACTCCCCTATGTATTCCTTCTCGAGCTCAAGCTTGTGCATGTGGGGCACGACAGTGGAGGCGACGGTGACCTGCATGGAGCTTCTTCTCGAGCTCGATCTTGTGCGCGTGGAGCACGGCGGTGGAGGCCTCCAATCATGTGGACGAGGCCATGTTCAATTTTTGCAATACATGTTTCAATTCCTGCTATAGTTTCTACCAGTACAAGTTAATGTTGATAAGTAATCATGTCCAATTTTTGCAATTTAATGTTCTATGCTATGTGATACAAGTTCCAAATTCCAAAAAATTGTATGTCCAATTTGGGCATGTAATGAATTCATAATCTTATTTGACTATTTTATTAATTTTCTTTATTCATTTCTAGCTCATTATATAATAAAACAAGCATATATAGTGTATTATCCGTTTACTTAGATCACATATGAAATTTAGGGGCGTTAGCGACATTTCACCACTCAACATATCAAACAAGATAAATGCATGTCTAGAAGCTAAAATGAATGAAACAAACAGGATTCTATGAGATTCTTCCTACCCCAGCTTCTCACCATAATTTTCCAAAAGCTAGCTTCTCTATAATCACAAGCTCAAAAGAAGGGGGCCTTGCTAGCCTTTCTCGGCCTATAGGCCTCATGCCAGGCCCATTCTAGTGCCTATTGGAAGAGAATATGATTTGCCTTTTCAAGGACAGCTTCCCACATGGGCATGTTGCTGCAGTTCGGCGAGGTACTAGTGACAGTGACGGCGACCGCGTCGTGCAAGCAACAGCGTTGCACGCCTGAGGTGCAGTAGAATAGGAGATCAAGGCCCACGATATGTTGCTCATCCAACAAGTCGTATCGTCCTCGTCATGCGCTCCACAGGGTTGTCGTCTTCACCATCGGCGCTATCCATAACGTCGCCTCCTCCTCCTCCGTGTCAGAATCGAGGTCAATGATCCTGGCAGTCTCCGCCCTCCTCATGAATTCTTCACGGTGCACCGCCTCGGCTTGATGGCGCGTCTCATCGATAGCGGTGTAGACCGTACGCCCGCGCACTGCCCAGAAGTGCTCCCTCCCTTTGGGCTTGCGCAGATCCGGGTGGAGCTACCGCTGGTGAGCTCGGCATAGTGCGAGCTCCTTCGCCCGCTCCTTATTGAACCTTTTCGGCCAGTACGCGCTCGTGGGCGCGTACCTGGCCATCGCCCTCTTCCGCTCCGGCAGCTCGCGGTGGACTGTGCCACGGGCACACCGGTGTAGCTGAGCTCGAAGCCTGATGGAAGCCTCACGCGCGGCGGCACGCGGATGTCATAGTGGGCAAACATCACGACCTGGTAGAAATTGAGTTTGGGCCTCTCCAATGGCGATGGTGACGGGAGGTGGAGAGAGGGAGGGAGGGGTGTCTACATATAGCAAGGAAAAGGGCTGTAAGCGACGAAAAGGGCCGGAAGACGGAGCTTTCTCCCACTGCCAGGGCTGGCCCGCGTCATTTTTAGCTCCATCCGGCGCCCCCGCTTGCCCCTGTGTGTAGGGTTCGGTCTGGGGGTTCCGGATAACTAAATGGACTGCGCCGGCCCGAAAAAATTTGGAGGACGGGCTGGGCGCGATTTTGAGCGCCGGCACCCACCATAGCCCCTTTTGGGAGGCTTTAGGACCCCCGAGTGGAGACGCTCTTATAGAAAACTAGTTGATTCCCCGCGCGTTGCAACGGACATTAGAGATGATTTTCATGTATGCAAAAAATGAATAGTCTATAAAAATAATATTTGTTTGTACAAGAAATTAGCTCATGAATGTTAAACTATATAAACACTTATCCATGTCTAATACTAGTAATATAGTAACAATTAATCCTTGTAATATTGTGCTGGTCACCTGTGCATCACCAGGGAGAAGGGGTAAAAAGGTAAAAGTAGTTTGTAGCCAGAAAACATATTCAGATACAGATGTCAAGATAATAACCAAATACCATCGCATATAATGTTGAGATACCATTTTGATCAGCTCTGTTTGTCACATGTGGTCAAACATCCGTGGTGCATCCATACTGATTCACGAATCAATACTGAATGAAAATAAGTAGAAGAAGAGGCACTGCATTTGACATATGAAGAATACATCTTCATGTACTACCCTTATGTAAATTAGTTATTGGCATATACATTGTACGCTGCAGAGAAGAATTGAAATTATTAACACAACGTAATGTTTAGCAATGCAACACCCAATACTGAACACAAAATAGTTCCTATAAAACATTGTAATAAGTCTATTTTGTCGACCGGAAGTGGGCTATGTTAACACAAAGAAGAAAATTATGGAAGAAGGGTTGCCGCAGGAGAGGTGGGAAACGGGCAAGATGGGAGAGAGAGGCTCCATCAGAAAAGTGATGACTCACGAAATACACAGACTTTTACGGCAAGGATCGATCTTGCCTCATTTGGCTCGTCAGCCATTTATTGCTCTCGCATGTTGTCATTGCGAGCTCTTCACATCACCTCAGGGAAGAAGAAACCTAAGAAACCCTTGGGGTATGACATGCAAAAAAAATGTTATGAAATTCAGAAGTAACATCTGAAACATATGCCATAATCAAAATCGAAATTCACTCGAGATAAGTCATGAGTAACGTGTGCATAAGCAGAGACACCGACTGCACTAAGTCCAGAATTTTTTACATGCCCAAACTAACGGATGCTGCACTGCACGTATGAACCTTTTTCCACAAAACCTAGACAAAAACCATTGAAGCGTTGGTCACGATGGTGAAACCCTTTATCTCAATCTCAGTACTGACAGATTAGGCTTCTTTACATGCAGATAAACACAAAACAGGATTTGCACAAATCTCGGGCAGAGTATAACACAAACCAGTCAAAATTACCCCGTTGCTGAGGTGTCAGGTGTGGCCGACTTGGCCGCGATGTCGCGGACGCGCGGGAAAGCCGATCGAGACGCTGAGGAGCGCGGCCCGCTGCGCCAGCACATACCCGCCCGCCTGAGATGGGGTAGACGGGGACGGCCCCTCCGTGCGCGGTGGGGGGCCATCATCGGCGGCGACAGGGGAGCGACGCCGGAAAGCGAGCGCACATACCCGCCCGCATGAGATGGGGTAGACGGGGACGGCCCTTCCGTGCGCGGTGGGGGCCATCGGCGGCGGCGGCAGGGGAGCGACGCCGGAAAGCGAGCGGCGGCGACGACGAGGGCGAGCGAAGGTGGTACCCCCTGCCCATCGCGCCATCAGCAAAAGCAGCGGTTTAAGAGAGAGTGGTGGTGGTGATGGTGATGGTAGGCCCGTAGGGGGTACCAGATTAGGAGGTGGCATATCTCGTGGATAGTGGATACTAATGAAGAGAGTTTGTGCGCTGATATTTCTCGTGGAGATTACTACGTGGAAGAGGATGGGAGTACTACATCCTCGTGGAGATTAATGGAGAAGAGGAAGCAAACGGTCGGTGGCTGCTCATGTGCGTGGGTGCGAGACGATAACTAGGCAGCATTACGTGCATTGGAGATTGCAATGCGGACGGAAAACAATAAGTAATGACCGTAGATTTTGAATCTGACGGATACAAATAATTAGGGTGACGTGGCTGCATCATCTTTCAGCTTGCAAACATTTAATGCATCATAGTGAGGATGAACTTTATAGATATTATAGATTTTATAGACCTCAAAGCACCTAGCAGACATATAGTTCATATACCATATGTACAAGTACAAATGTATTTCCATACAATATAGTATGTCATAGGAGATTCTCTAGGAAGTAATGGTGATGTGACATATCTTAATGTTGTGATATATTTATCTTAATAACTGCTCGTGAGGAATAGTAGTTGGACAATTCAATCGGTAGTGCTGTGATAGTAGACTGGTGTTGCAAGGATGCATCGTCCATATTTATCTCTTAATATTTATTATTCGTATATATTGCGCTTAATACTTTATTTGTATCATGTGCACAATTATAGGTGAAATCTTAGGCTTGCCCTATTTTCATCCATCGATAAAACACCACAAAAAGTAATTTCTTATTCTGATAAACATAGGTTCCACAAAAGTCTTAAGGTCTTGTTGAGTAATCTTACACCAAGCAAATTCTCCCAAAGACTCGATAAACGTAGATCTTCAAGGAAAAGAAGTTACACTACACATGCAATTTGAATTGATGGGAACATCAGGGTATGGGCGAGGGATCTTTACCTCACCACCACGTCCCTAAGTGTAGGCCTCGGGCGTAATTGGTGTCTCGAGCGCAGTCGGAGCAGGTGGGATCGAGACAGAGCAACAGTGAGTTGGACAACGCCGAGAAGCAGCGGCATGGGAGAAAATCGACACGGGCAACACTATGGGAGGGGTGCCGTGGGTCGGGAGGCAGGGAGTGAGCGGTGTGGCAGCGGCTCAGCTAATTGCAAAAGAATCAGTCAATAAAAAGAAATAAAAACTAACAACTCGGACAGTCTAATATTATATTTTAGGTTTATGAAATAAATGTATCTAGACACCTTTTAGTGTGTAGGTTTAAATGAATCTACACACTAAAATATGTCTAGATACATTAGCTTTACAAATCTAAAACATTGAGGTCGTTTGGTATCCATCATTTGGGCTATGCTGTTTGGTTGACACGGAATTAGGTCATTATTTCATTTGGCAAATCCATTGAAATATCCCCATGTGTAAACCTGATTCCTATTTCAGACCCGTTATTTTCAAATTTCGGTGGCAAACAAACATGTGGGTGTTTTTTTTTCTACTAAATGAACAACCTCTTATATTTCTAAACAGAGGGAGTAATATGTGTTGTGAAGTACAACTTTTTTTTTGGAGAGTACGCCTCTAGACGTACCATATGGAAGTACACTTTTCACCGTACCTTCAAAACGTTTTGTGATTTTTTTTTGGCGATAACATTTTGTGATTTATCCTCAACCGCTTTTGCAATACGGGCATTTGAGGCATCTGTTTGAGTTACTCTTGTATACCCAGGATTCCTCTTTTTGTACACACACATTATGAACCTGCTTTTGTACTCCCACATGGTGCACCATACCTGAACCGTGAAACACACACGCAAATAAACCCTCTCGTCCTGCCAAAGAGTCGCGAGTACTGAACCGAGGACGGCGTAAAGACTGAAGTAAAAGAGGCACCAGTTCCGATAGGCAAAATCAGCACAGTAGAGGAGCGACAGACAGAGGCACGGAAGCAGTGGAGGCGGAGCAATCCATTTAGCGAAGCAAGAGCCAAGAGCCCCGACCCGAAAAATTCCCCGGCGAGAGAGCATCCCCCCCCTCCATTCCAATTGGCCGCGACGATGTTCAAGACGCAGCTGCAGCAGCTGTGCCAGCGGCAGCGGTGGGCGCCGCCGGTGTACACCAACCGGAGCGAGGGGCCGCCCCACGCGCCGAGGTTCCACGCCACCGTCGCCGTCAACGGCGCCGAGTTCCACTCGCCCGACGAGGACGCGGGGGCCTTCACGGCCAAGAAGGCGCAGGACCTCGCCGCCATGGTCGCCTTCAAGCACCTCGCCGCCCTCCCGCCCCCTCCGCCCCCGCCGCAGCCCGGTGAGTCCAACATTATTCCCTACTTTCCTACCGGCGGGCACCATGTAAGGCCGTACGTGTGTGTTTATGTAGGAATGTAGTTAGCGTCCTTGTGGTTATATCAAGTTCATGCCGAAATTAGGTTCCCAAAAAAAAGTTCATGCCAAAATTTGGTGCATTTGCTTTTCTTCCCATTTGGGGACTGAACAGAATGGTATCAATTGCATAAAGGTTTAAGCCATTTTACCAGATGTGGAGATTCTAGTAGAAATTGAGTACTCGTTTGTTTGCTGTTGAACCAACTTCCAATGGTACATCATTACCTCGCAAAGAAAATCTACTGGAATTACTATTACAAACAATTGGAAATGATCCTCAGTTTCATGGAGTAGAATGGCAGGAGTACAAAGAACTCACACCAGTAGATAGACTCACCAGCACACATTGTTTTTTGATTTGGTAATGATGGGGAGTCGCTGCATCCAATATCTCAAGGACATCCAGATCCTTTTTTGTACCTAGCTGATCTCCAAGGCAGAAGTTTGGTGATGCTATAGTGAATGTAGTAAAACTGCTCGGCGGTAGATCGTATTCGTGTTGAACTTCACTAGCATTTCCATGTTTAATTTAATGTGGAAAAGTTACAGCCTACTTTTTGGACAAGTTCTCTTCACTAGTAAGATCTTTACTGTAACTGGCAGAAACATTGATGATGTGTACAGGCTCACTATCAGTACTAATTCTTAAAGATTTTGTAGAACCATTCAACCACAAAGAAGCGCCAACAAATATTGTCAGTGTTCACCTAAACGCGGTAGTGGGTACTGTTGTTTCTCCCTCCCGGAACTAGATGAGACGTTGTTAGCGTATGATGTCTAAAATAGTTGCACATTTGTTGGCACTTATGTTCTGATTGACATGTAGTTTCTTGTAAAATTAATAGAGCAACATTTCTTGGAAATTGTTCTTTCTATTAGCTTGATTGTCTTTTACTTTACACAAGTAGTTATATAAATGTCCCTCGTCCCTCAAAGGTGTTTTGATTCCTTTGTCCCTTAAATGCTGTTGTGAAGTCCTTTGTTACTGCCACTTAGAAAAGTTTTTGATGCTCTTTCACACATATTTCTTCTATATTTGTCGCACTCACTGTTTTGTATATTGCAGAAACCCAACTTCCTTACAAGTCCCAGTTGCAAATTTATGCTCAGAAGAGACACAAAGTTCTGCCTTTATATCACACCATTCAGATTGGTCCACCTCAGGCAATGCTGTTTAAGTCAACTGTGACCATAGATGGGCAAACATTTGAAAGTCCGCAAGAATATCGCACAGTAAAGGAAGCAGAATTTGCTGCTGCAAAACTTGCTCTGATGTCATTACCTGAAGAATCAAAACCACCAGAGAAAACACCGGTTGGTTTCCACCTATTTTTTATTCTTATAGATTGTTTTAATTTGCCCCTCTTCACCTAGTCTATAAACGAGCACTAACATCCTTCAACATTTATCTGTATAATGAGTAAACATGCTCATCTCTCACCTTGGATTTTTACAATATTCAAGAACTGAGTGAAATAAGTGAACCGCATCACTGACTTCATCTACACTATGCGGATACAGTTAATATGGTGTATTGATGTAGTGACTTATATATTGAAATCTGTGAAAAAATAACTTGGTACATAGAATGGTTATGAAAGGGATAATGTACTTTCTGATTTTTAGCTAGCTAAACTTGGCAATTTTCATCTGATAAACTTCTTTACCTTTTGTAGGCTGGATCAACTTCATGTATTTCTTCGCCTGGAGTCCAGGTTAATTATAAGACTCAATTGCAAATTTATGCTCAGAAGAGAGGCAAAGAGTTGCCTTTATATGGCCGTATCCAGGACGGTCCACCTCATGTACCTCGGTTTAAGTCGATAGTGACAATAGATGGGAAAACATTTGAAAGTCCACAATACTTTCGCACAATTAAGGAGGCGGAATTTTCTGCTGCAAAGCTTGCTCTGATGTCCTTAGCTCAAGAAGCAAGCTCACAAGAGCAATTGCCGGTTGGTCCAATATTTTTTTTATGGGGAATTTTCTTACCAATGCCTCGCCTATTTATGATAACTAATCTAACCATCTTTATTTTTTTATAAATAATAACTATTCGGTCCATTTCTCCCTTTTGAATAGATTGTTATGTAACACACAATGCAAAAGGAATTGTCACTGGTCATATTAGAACAGTGAAAGTTCAAGAAAAACGATGTTTTTAAGGGAAACATGGCACAATTCATTTTACATTGAACATTTATGGAAGGGCATGCTATAGTTCCTGTTTTCAAATACCAGAAATAGCTCACTCAGCCAGAAATACTTTGTAAGGTATTTTCTGAATTTGGTAAATACTAATTTGATGGACTGCTCTACTTTTGGTAGGTTCAAGCAATGCCCCATAAGAATCCCCGACATGAATTAGCTCAGAAAGAAGGCTCTCCTGTACCTGTCTACAATACTTCATCAGATGATTCAAATCATTCTGTTGCCTCCAAATCAACCTTGGACACTCAAGGCAAAAAAATTCAGGGGGGACCTGGGAACAATAAAAAGCAAAAACAGATGACTGTTCCAGAGCTTGCTTTTCAACATTCCACAAACAGTAAGTAATTTAAACTGATGAAATCAAGCTTCATATTAGGAATGAACTTTCCAAGAGTAGTTTTATATTCACGGGAGTATCTTCCAAAATATCGTTGTTGATATAATTTAACTTGCTGTTCTATATGATTCTCATTCAGTCATACAGTGTGTGTTAGGTACCAGTGTGGCTCAGATACAGTTCAATGGTGTAGCAGATTATTTACTCCTTTTAAAATAAAAAGGAAATTCCTGAACCCGGTTGACAGTACTTCCCAATATTCCCACCCCTCAAACAGAAATCCCCTAAAATGACAGCCTATTGCCACCAGCCCATGCATACGCTATCATGTATCTGACGTCCTTCGCTACGAAAATGCTAGCCTCAGTAATGAGTTTGATCTGATTTCTGTAAGCATAGTCTCAATAGCCTCTCAATTTTTTTGCTTTCAACCTTTCGACATTAGGATCGGCAAGGAGTAAGATACCATTCCTCATGTGATTTGTAATTTGAGTGAACAAACTTCAAAGTTCTTTTTTTTTGGCTAGTTAGTTTCAGCTGGCGCTGGGTGTGGACCATTTGGTTAACTTGGTTTACGAATTTGGGTTAACTGCAATACCCAATATTAGGTCTTACTGTTCATACTGTGTGATTAGCTCTAACTTTTTATCCATACTATGTCCCCTCATGATGGTCATATATACATGTTATCATCTCCACCATAGTTACGTTCCAGTTTTATTCAATAGGTGATAACTTCTGTGAATATTGTGACCTTTGCCATTCTTTTATCATTGTGCCTTTTTGCTATATTTTTACTCGTATAACATGTTTTAAAAATATGCTGTTGTTATTGCTTAGTATATTTTATATTCAATTGTTCCCTCTATCATTTTTCTCTTCAAATGCAACTTCTCTTGGAACTCTTGCACATTGTCACCAACATTTTTTCTTTCTTCTAGTAGGGTCACAGATGCAACAAAGAACTGCGAACCTCGCTGAGCAAGAGATCAAGATTGTAAAACCTGGTTCTTCATTGTCCCAAGTATCAACGGTAACAAGTGAAAAGAAGAATGACTCTAATGGTAGTGAGTTTTCTGTTCACCTTCCTCTCTTTTTGATGAGAAAACTTCGTGTTTCTTTTTTGCATGCTATTACTTGAACTATTTGGGACGTGATGAAACCTTACTCAGTAGACTTCTTTTGAACCAGTTTCTGATCCACATTCCTGTTTAAAATGTGATTTCCAATAGAAGCATATGACCCGTATAACAAAAAAATTATGTGACAAGTAAATTGCAAAAGCTGCGCACCTTTTAGTTTTACATACTAACAACATGCGGATATTATATTGTTATATACTGCCATGCATTTTTTGCAACTTCTCTGTTCTACCATTTGCATGAGCTTAATTTATGCTGATTTAACTTGGAAGACCTGAGATTTTGGAGAGTCTACTGATCATGCAACCGTAGATCATGTTTTGGACAGGGTAGCACTCTAAATGAACTTTATTTTTTCTTTTGATTGTGTCTTGGCTGGTGGCTGGACATGGTTCTTTCTGTATCTGATACATCATCTTCTGTTTGTATTTATCTTGATTTCCATCTGTTGGCTCATATGGTTTGTCCATTTTGCAGTTGGTCATCATTCTTGCTCTGCTGGCTCCGGTATTCATCCTCCTGTTGCTGACAAAACACAATCTCTTGATGAACCTATCCAATCTGGCAGTATGGAAACCGATAAACCAGCCACTCCAGAGCCAAGCATCAAGGCTGAATTAATGGACTCTACACCACAATGCATGTCGCCCCAGATAGCATCAAGGCCACCAACTAATACTTCCAGCCTTGCACCACCAACAAGTATGTCAACCAACTGGATCAAGGTCTACCCACGCCGCCCTGACATGGTATTTCCAGAAGGGGTGACCATGCTCCCCTTTAGTGACGACCAGTGGGTGGCTGTCAGCGTGCCTTTCTCTCAACCTTGAAGGTACTCTTAAGCTTAGCATCACATGTTCATCAGTATCCATTGCTCTCTGCCTGCGACTGAAGTTGTTTCCTGTGTCCAGATGTAGGTAGCAGTACTGCGGCTGAGGTCCATACATTGAAGTGAAGAGATGGAGCCGATGTACCTGTCCTGTTGTAGGCTGTAGCTTCAGTTTAACCCACCTTTTGTGTTGCGCTAGTAAGCAGGCGAAACATGTCCCCGTGCTGCGACTATATCTGTTCTCTTCCCTGGCCAGACTGATTTAACTTATGCTATGTTGCTGAATAGCTGATGGTACCTGCACAACCATCTCACTAAAACCTGAACTATATTATGGACAAGTTGTCACTTTATTGGGACCATTTGCGCTTTTCACCGTCCTGCTTAATTTCTTGCTGTATGTCAAATTTTTTTGTTGCTTTGAGACGTCTCTGGGTGCTGGTGTGCCAGCCGGGCCTTTTTGCTCTTATTATGCACCCCTAGCGTTCTCTGCTCTACTCTAAAGAGACACTGAGTTTTAACTAGGCTTTATTATTTTTATTTTTCGACAAAAGGAAGTATTATTAGCTAGGAGTAGCTGGGGCAGTCTACTGAGAATTTCTTGATTCACTGTTGACACGGCGAGCTCATGGATCTTAATCTCATGGTTGGTTTAAAGAATATGAATCTTAGGCTCTGTTTGTTTAGGCTTCTGTTTCTGCTTCTGGGTCCAAACACCCAATAATTGAGAAGTGCTTTGCAAAAGCGGCAGGCTGCATATCTGGATATCTGGAAGCAGGTTGAAGCAGGTCGAGGGGTGCTTCCCGAGTGGCGGTTGACGCAAATACCCATTTCAGCTCAATACAATTACCACAAAACTGCCACTCAGCCCAATTTCCTCTTCCCAAACGAGCACACCTTGCATGAGGCGGAGGCTGGCGGCGCGAGCTTGCTTGAGCGTTGGGCAGATGGATGAGGGCGACGGGGTGAGGAGGAAGAGTGGATGGAGGCAGGAAGGCTGAGGATGGCGGCACGAGCTTGCTCGGGCACGAGGCAGAGGGAGGGGCGCCGGCGAGAGCAGGAAGAGCGGTTGGCGGCGTGATCTTGATCGGGCGCATGGCAAATGGAGGGGCGACGGGGTGAGGAGGAAGGGAGCATGGAGGCGAGCAGACATTGGCGGCGGCGGTCGATAGGGATGGGAACGACGGTGGAGACGGGGACGAGTAGGTCAGATGGCAATGGGTACTCGTCACCCGCTAACCCGATGGGTATCTGCATCAAATGGAGGAGGGTTTGGTTGAAAATAAAACCCATGGGTCTGCTTAGTGCTAAATATCCAGACCCATCGGGTCTAGCGGGTGTGGGTCTAGAGGTGGTAAACCCATACCATTTTACCCGCAGACACGGCAACTACAGGTAGGCCCCACATTTAAGTTTACCTAAGTGGCTAACCCTAACTCCACGTCGAACCTGACCCCAACACCCCATCTCTCTATGTTTTCCCACTCGCCCATCCCATGTCTCCCACCCCACGTCGCAATTTCCCCAGCAGCCGCATGCCCGCACCCTGCAGCCTCCCTCTCTTGCAGACAGTCACGGTCGAGGAGGGCCATGGAGGCCAAGCCAGTGGACGTCAAGAGCGGGCGACTCGAGATGGACCAGTGCACAGACCCACTGTCGCGTCGGCAAGGATCCGATGGCTGTCGGAGATCCCGCCCATTGCGTAGGCTCGCCTTGGCTTCCTCCTTGGCGTGTTGACCTTGACGTCGAACGACAGGGGAGTGCAAGGGCCAGCAGGGAGGTCATTTGCCATCGGGAACCAACAAGGGAGCGCAAGAAGGAGGCCAGAAGTGGGGACACACACCATCTACTTCGCCCTCTCCCTCTGATGGCGGCGGTCGAGTCCAGAAGAAGGGGAAGCACGTCACCAGCCACAAACAAGCACCAACACCACCTCCACCACCACGGTATGCACGTATGCAACCTAGGACCTTAGGTATTGGTAGATGTGCTACTGATTTAGGTATTGTTGATAATTTAGAGCTACCAATTTAGGTATTGGATGATGATTTAGTGCTACTAATTAGTTATCTATGTAAATCGATATAGGTATTTAGTGCTACTGATTTAGGAATTTAGTGCTACTGCCTAATGATTTTGTGATTCAATTGATGTAGTGCTCCAAGTTGTAGTAGTCAAGCCCCATCTGAATCAGTGATTGGAATTTCTGATGGTGAAGATGAAGAAGATGATGTGGTGGAGGTGAATGTTGCAGCTAATACGCGCAAGCTCGCGTCCAATGTGTGGCAAGAGATAATGAAGCTGGAGCGTGGAGAATGGAAGGACATATGTAACTACTGTACCAAGGCACTTACTACAGGACCAAAGAGTGGCACTCCACATCTGCATGACCATTTTTTGAAGATATGTACTCAAAGGTCGTTGAAGTCGCAAGGAAAGGCAAGAAAATCGTTGAGTCGGTCTTGATTGAGGATGAATGCCCAAGTAGATGGCAAGGTGAATGTAGAGAGCTATACCTTTGATCAAGAAACCGCAAGAGAAGAGCTCGGTAACATGATAGTGCTGCATGGTTACCCGTTGAGTATCGTGGACCATGCTGAATTTAGGAGGTTTGTTCATGCACTTCATCCACTCTTTAATATGCATACAAGGAATACTATCGGGTTTGTTTCTGCCATTCTCTTCATCGAGATATGTACTATATATTTCTACTATTTTCTATTGTGAATGATGCTTACCTTTGTTGTTTGTAATTGTAGGAAGGATATAATAAAACGACATGACAAGGAAAAAAAGAAGGCACATGACTACATGACTATGCTGCAGTCAAGGGTAGCTGTCACCATAGATATATGGACAACTGACAACCAAAAGAAGGGCTACATGGTTGTCACGGGTCATTTCAACGACGTATATTGGAAGCTGCGAAGCATTCTTATGGGGTATACTGTTGTCCATATTATTTTACTGTAACTTTATATTTCTCTCCATCTTATATTGTTGTCTATGATCACATCATCTTGCTATAATTTTATATTGCTCTCCATCTTGTATTGTTGTCTATGATCATATTATCTTGCTATAATTTTATATTGCTCTCCATCTTATATTGTTGTCTATGATCATATTATCTTGCTGTAATTTTATATTGCTCTCCATCTTATATTGTTCTCTATGATCATATTATCTTGCTGCAATTTTATATTGCTCTTCATCTTATATTGTTGTCTATGATCATATTATCTTGCAGTAATTTTATATTCTTCTCTATCTTATATTGCAGGTTTGTATATGTGCCATCACCATATACAGGAGATGTTATTGCTGAAGAGCTCTACAATACCTTGATGGAATGGAACTTGGATGAGAAACTGTCAACTATGATAGTTGATAACTACACATCAAATGATAAGGCAATGGACCAAATGGTGATTAAGATAGGGAAGGCCAAGTTGCTCCTACAAGGTATAATGATTCACATGTGTTGTTGTTGTCATATCTTAAATTTGGAAGTAAAGGATGGCTTAGATGTGAAGAATATGAAGTTAGCTACACACAATATTAGAGAAAGTGTTGCATATTAGACTGTCACTCCAAAGAATGTTCAGAAATTTGAAGAGATGGCTAAGTATAAAAAAGTAAAAAATCACAAATAAATTGAGACTAGATTGCAAGACTAGGTGGAATTCAGTTTTCCTTATGCTTGAGACAGCTTTGCCTATCTTTGAAAGAGCCAAAATAGTAGACAAGCAATATGAAACATTTCCTAGTGCTGAAGAATGGGACTTTGCTGCTAAGGTTATTGTTGCGTGTAGCAGCACATCGTTGGGAGACCCCAAGAGGAAGGTATGATGCAGTACAACAGCAAGTTTTCCCTTGATAAGAAACCAAGGTTATTGAACCAGTAGGAGGAAGGAAACGCCTCAAAGGTGTTGCAAGCAACGTAGAAACTTGCACAACACAAACTCAAGACTTTGCCCCAACTAACAGTGAGGTTGTCAATCTCACCGGTTGCTGTAACAAAGGATTAACTGTATGGTGTGGAAGGTGATGATGGTTTGTAGCAAGTAAACTGTAACAGTGGAAGATGTATCAATGTTAAAGATTGTACCGGGGTCCATAGTTCACTAGAGGTGTTATCCTTAGATAAACAAACATGGAATGCTGGGTAAACAAATTACAGTAGGGCAATTGACAGGACTGAGCAAGGCATAACAAAGCAATACTAGACATTAAGATCCTATGAGATTCGATTGGACAATACAACAATATACATAGACCGCCATCCAACTGCATCTATGACTAGAAGTCCACCTTTGGGTTATCATCCGAACCCCCTCTAGTATTAAGTTGCAAGCAACAGACAACTTCTTTAAGCAAAGTGTGTAAGGTAAACAATCCACTTGTTCCATGAACAAGAGTCCGTTGTTTTCTCCCTAGTGGCAATAGCACATCTACAACCATAGAGATTTATGTCACTTCCCTTGATTAAGTAGAGGCATGAACCCACTATCGATCATAAATACCCCCTCTTGGAGTCACTAGCAACTACTTGGACAAGATAGCTACTAACAATGGAGAGCATGCAAGATCACAAACAACACAGACATGATAGAATCAAATAGACAAAACCATTAATCAATCTGACATAGTAATCTCAATATCCATCGGATCCCCGCAAACACAACATGCATGATTACAAATAGATTAGATCTTTATCATGAACGGAGCTCACGAGATCTAGACATGAAAGCATAAGGAGAAGATACAACCATCTAGCTACTACATGGACTCATAGTCCAAGGTGGAACTACTCACGCTTCATACCGGAGGCCGACACGATGAAGAAGAAGGCCTCCGAGATGATCTCCCCTCCGACAGGGTGCCGGGAAGATCTTTAGATCCCCCCGATCTAGGGATGATGGTGGCGGCGGCTATAGACGGTTTCGTGGAATATTGATTGGGGTGCTTAGGGTTTAGGCATCGGGGGCTTCTTATAGGCGAAGAGGCGAGGCTGGGAGGCGGCTAGGGGGCCCACACCCTGCCCAGGCGCGGACCCACCCTAGGCAGCGCCTGGTAGGGTGTGGCCACCCTGTGGCGCCCCTCCGAATCTCCTCTGGACTTTGTGTCCTCCTCGGTAAAATATTGACTTTGTCTTTTGTCCCATCCAGTTCCGAGAATATTTCCTTACTAGCTTTTCTGGAACCAAAAACAACAGAAAACAGGCAACTGGCACTGTGGAAAATTGTTAATAGGTTAGTACAAGAAAACATATGAAAAGCACCTCAAAGTGTGGACAAAGCAAAGCAAAGTAGATACTAAACAAGCATGGAACATCAAAAATTATAGATACGTTTCCGACGTATCAAGCATCCCCAAGCTTAACTCCTGCTCGTTCTCGAGTAGGTAAGTGATAAAAGAATAATTTTTTTAGGTGACATGCACCATCAAAACCAAGATCAAACCATTTGCAATCATTAAAAGCTGGGATCAAAGAACTCTAAACATGTGCAAGAAAGATGGAGTTCTAACAATAAGACAAAGTAACTATGCATGCAACATGAAAGGCTACAAACAAAGATCATGAATAACATGCATTGAAAAACGTTTTTTTGTTTCACATACAGAAAACATGGCATAGTGGCATTCAGCTTGTACCTCATAGAGTAGCAAATAGATGCATAGGATACCTTCAAAGTTCATAAGAGTGACTAGATATAAGTAGCACGAGAACAAGCAATATCAACAATATGCATCAATCAAATAAGTTTTGGGACACTGCACATAGAACTAAGAATAACAACTATGCTCTCTTAACTGGTGCCTAAAGGAAGAAGGTGGAGACTCGATATAATAGTGGAAGAAATGCCCTTCATAAAGGGAAGCAGGGATTTCAAGTTTCAAAAAGAGCTTCCAAAAATTATGGTACTTGTTAGCTTTCAGCTCTCATTGCCCCTATCATAAGCATCTTGAAGTGATTAAGGTTAAAGTGAACAAACTATGGAGTATATGCTTGACAAAGTATAAGTTTGCAATCTCATGTCCCTTGAATACGAGGGCCGCATCTCATGTTACTCAAATTTAGTCACCTGTAAGTTCTTGTCATAGTAAGTACATGTGTTTCATAGAGAACTGCCAACGGGGTACCCCCTTGCACATGATACAGGAGCTATCCCATAACCAAAGTGACAAGGCAAGCAGACAATGAGCATCTCAGCGATGCTTCATAGATTGCTCATTATGGTGATGTTGCAAGTTTCCACCATGATTAGGCATGGCTTAGGCTAGCGGCCCAGGAGTTTGTCTAACACAAAATACATAACTCCATGGACTTACAAGCTCCCTTTTTATTTCACACCGGCGACATCCATAGACAAAAGAGCATGATATAAACTGTGTACAAAGTACAAGTGCAATGTTGAAAACGTTCCCCATGAAAACATGGTTCAGCTAATTCCAACGTATAAGTGCAAGCATATACAACATAGATGACACAATGGTTCAAGTTTATTAGGGGCAAGGAATATAAAGTGTACCATCAAGTTTGTGAGAGCTTTAATCACTAAGTTTTCACATAACAAAATACTTTTCAATTGGAAGATAGCTGAAAACAAGAATATGCTTGGAATGATGTAACACACCATGCATAGGAGTTTATAGTGGACACTTTGGAATAACTTGGTTTGTTGGGAGTTGGAAGCATGAGTAGAGCTTACTCATACAAGTGGAGGCTAGCAAAAGACTTGGAGCAACCAACTAAGAGAGCAATAATAGCCATAATCATGCAGAGCTACAAAACATTACTAATCAAAGCGTAGAGTGGTACTACAAGTCAAGGACTAAATGATCATAGAGGCTATGGTGACTTGTTCATAGTCATAACATGGTGTGAGCATGTGCCAAGTCAACCCAAACAAAACATCAAAGGAGAATACCACAATACTATACTTTTGTATGCTAAAACAACACATGATTCCTTCAAGGCACACTAAGAAATCCCAATTGTTTGGAACAAGTCATGCTACAACAATAATCACTAAGCATAAGGTCAAAACAACACCTATCATGACATGCTAAAGTCTAAGTCATAGTCAATGCAAGGTCCTCTTGCACTTTCCAGCAAGAACTTTCTACTCCTTTCCAACACCAATCGACTTATTTGAAACAACACAGCGAGAATGGGGGTCCAAACTACTTTATTCAAGCAAACTAAACAAACTAAGCAAAGCAAACATAAACTAAGATGCTCCAAGAACAACACAACAGTGCATGAAACAATAAAAACGAAGTGTCTAGAAAGACCTGAGCTTTTTATTGATGAAGAAGGGGATGCCTTGGGCATCCCCAAGATTTGACGCTTGTACCTATTGGATATTTTTGGGGTGACACCGGGGTGGCATCCCCAAGATTGAGCTTTTGTCCATTCTTCATATCATTACATCATTCTCTCTCTACACCTGAAATTTTTCCTTCATACAAAACTTCACACAATCTTCATTAGCAACATTAGTGTATTCAAAAGATAATAAACCTTTGGGTTTAGTTTTAGAACAGCAAAACATTTCACTAAAAACACAAGCTACTGTAGCAACTCCTTCAAAAATCTCAATAGAGTGATACGACCAAAACGTTTCTACTTTCCCGAACACTTTTCCTATTGTTTCTCCTCTAAACTTGTGTTATTTGGATACAACTAACATGGACTGACGCTGTTTTCGGCATAATTACCTTGGTGTCTAGTTTTTGTGCAGAAAGTCAACTATCAGGAAAAATCCCGAAAAATATGCCAAAAATCCTATTTCACCAGAAGATCCACGGAGCGAGAAGATAAAACGGAATGGAGGCCTGGGGGGTCCACACCCCTGCCAGGCGCGGGTGGGCCCTGCCCGCGCCTAGGGGGTGCGGCCACCCTAGGCACCCCCTCGAGCTCCCTCTTCACCTATAAGATGCCCCTTGACCTAAAACCGAGGGGGTTCGACGTTTTTCCAAAAAGAGTTCCGTTGCGCCGCCACCACCAGAAACCGCGATTCGGATCCAGAAACTCCGTTTCGGCACCCTGCCGAGACGGGGAATTTGGGGAGGATCATCGCCATCGTCATCACCAATGCCTCTCCATCAACCATCGATGTTTCCCTCATCCATGAGTGGGTAATCCCCCGATGTATGCTATGGGGATGGTATGGATTGGATGATTTCTATCTTGTAATTGAATAAGATTGTTAGGGCATAGTGCCTAGTATCTCTATTAGTGCTATTTGACTTTGTTGCAACTTGTTGTGCTTAATACTTGTCACTAGGGCCCGAGTGCCATGATCTCAGATATGAACTTATTATTGAATCATTATGATAGTATTGTTTGTGATCTTATTTGCAAGTTGTGTACACATGTCATTGTCCGGATCCAAGGGCCCCGAAGTGACAGAAAATGGGACAACCGGAGGGGATGGTTGTGGTGTGAGGATCACATGTGTTCACGGACTGTTAATGCTTTGCTCCGGTGCTCTATTAAAAGGAGCACCTTAATTGATAGTTCCTAGAGGCCCACGGGCTGGGCAAAAGATGTTGTGCAAGTTCTCATTGCGAGCACGCATGACTATATATGGAGCACATCCCTAGGATTGTTTAGTACATGGATGCTTATTCTTATTTATCTGCAATGCCCTAGATCTTGAAGTTACATGTTTAGAATCGTCCATGCAACACCCGTCTATCCATCCCTATGCCTATCGCGCTCATATCCCACTGTTTGCTACTACTGTTACTATTGCTCCTGTTTTACTGCTGTTGTTGCTACTACAAACTGTTGCTACTGATAAACTTCCATGAGCAAGAACTATTTCCAGGTGTAGCTGAATTTACAACAGTTGTTAAGGCTTGCAAGTATTCTTTGGCTCCCCTTGTGTAACATCCCAAAAATATTAAACATGGATCAACACACACTAATCGTCAAATGTAGGGCTAACAAAAACTTTTCCATATTAAGTTTTGAAAGCATTCATATGTATGTGTATTTAAAATTAGGATTCTTTTTAATTGCCATGGTTCTATGATTCATTGCTTGTAAAATGATTACTAAGTGAAATAAACATCATCTAAACCATTCCCAAACTTTTCCCAAAGACAAACAACTCCAAAATGAATAAATGAAGTGAATGGTCACTTTGGCCAAATTAACTCTCATGCCTACTTTGGCTATTACAAGCACTCAAGACTTAAAAGAAACTTTTGTGGATCTTTGCACCCCTTGTTAGTACTCATAATGAGGTACCAATGCCCACTTTATGATCTTCCAAAAACATTCAAATGCTAAGCTTAAATGACAGTTTAAAATTGAATCTATCTCATATGGGAAGATCCCACTATTTCAAAAACCACCCAAACAAGCTCAATTTTCAAAACCCAAGCACCCACAGAATCCCCAGCACATTCCTAACACTGTTATCGCCGTATTTTTGCCAAAGGAGGAGATGGGCCGTGATCAAGATGGGCTTAGAAGATACGTATATGCAATGTGTTGTTGGATCGGCCTTGTGCGAGGATTTGGGCTAAATTGCCCGTGTATCTGTGTATCGTAGTAGGTTCCGTTTCAGTTTAGGTAAAGATAGAGTTGTAGAGTTATTCCAAAGATAGAAAGTCTCCGGACTATAAATATGTACCTAAGGTTATCGAGAAAAGGAGGACAATCACGTTCGCAACAAACACAATCTCGGCGCATCGCCACCCCTTGTTTCTAGGGTTTCTTTCGGGTAAGTGTCATGCTGCCTTGCGATCTAGGCGATTTACTTATGCGTTATTCGGTGTTACTCGATGAAGCCTTGTTGATGGCGAGTAATACTATTATCATAGATTTGTTGAGGCTAGCATCGGTGCTTTCGCTATGATTATTCAAGTTATGCTACCTCTAGTTACCTCGCTACCTTTGCACCTTTTCGCAAGTGCAAGGGTAGCACTTTGCTGGATCTTTATTTAGTTGTTACGATCTTATAGTTATGCCTTGTTCTCCGTGGTTTAGTTTGATATCCACGTAGTCGGGGCCTTGCAAACGGGTTGAACGATCCAAGAGTAATGAAGGCGTGGTTTACTAGTTCTAGAGAAGTTGTTCGGTAATTGACTTTACGTCGGTTGTTAGGCCTCCTCTAGGGTTAGTTTTCGTCATCTTTGTATCTACCAGGCTCAATTACGTGTAGGACGTTCTAGTTACGTGGTGAAAACATTAAAGCGTCAGAGATCGATTTAACTTGTAATGATGAAGCAAAACCCCATGTTATCGTAAATCTAATGCAGAACCATGGGATAATCGGCTCCGAGCCGATTCACGTGGAAACACAGGAGCCGGTCACGGCTCGAATTTTACGTATACTTGTTTACCATGCAGGAAATCAATCGAAGCAATCCTTCACCTTCCTGACCAGGTATAGGTCAGGTGGCACGCCCTCGAACCAAGCTAGGACGTGTGCCGGAGTTTTGCGGGCCGTTGCCCGAGGGACCAGGACCCACCAGCAGTTCCGGGAGCCTCCCGGCTCTTCGTGTTGCTCGTTCCACACCTCTAACCGGATCACGAGGAGCAGCAACTCACCGGAATTGCACCGGAGCAGGCCGCCTCCAGAGGAGAAGGGCGCCGCTGATTGCGACCACCCCCGGAGCTACCTCGACCGTCCCTGACCTCGCCGTTGACCACTCGTTCGTTTGCCCGCCTCGTCGTCGTTGCTGGAGCCCTGGTATGCCCCCTATGCACCCCCACCGAGCCGCTAGGGTTCGAGCTCGCCGGTGACATGTTCATCGTCGACGATGATCCCTAGCCGTCGATCTCCCTTCTAATCCAACGACCCACGTAGCCCCGTACAGCTTCGCGCGTTATGAGCCGCTGACCGGTAGACCCCCTGTCAGCCGAGCCCCATGCTGTGGAGTGACACTGGGACGACCCATTAACCTCTCCCGCGCGACCCAACCGTTTGAATTTATATTTTTCTATTTTAATTCAAACACAGTTCTGTACATAGATTCAAAAATCAACCCAACTCGAATGAATGAACCAAATTGCATGAAACCAATTTTGTTAGAATGGTACTGAAATTCTTAATCCAAACCCGTTGGATTCAAATCATTTGGATCTGTAGATCAACCTTGGTAAAAATAACAAGTCAGAAGCTTTTCTGCCTTCAAACATTTTTCAAAATTCAACCATAAGAGCTTTTGAGTTGATTCCAACTCTCAAAAATCACATTTGATCATACCTTTCAGAATATATAAAAACATATGGGTTTACGTACAGAAATAATGTTCAAGTAATAAAATAATGCCACATAGGCATTTTTAGTCACTTTATTTATTTAAAATAAAAGGTTAAACCTTATTAAATTGTGACACCACTTTAAATCACATTCCCATGTACTGAAATATGTGGTGATGACATGTGTCAACATGATCCCATGTTTGAGTTGGAGAATATTAAATCTTAAGTAGTTTTTCAATGAGTAGAAATTACTTTTCTCAAATTAAAATAAATAAGACAAATGCCTTAATCTTGTAATGTTAAGTGATGATGCTAGATCATCTATAGTACACCTTTGTGTGATGATTGAAGATAGTTAAGTATTGTTTGGTGATTGTGTACCTCGTATTTATTTATAGACGCTAGTACCGACCAAGGATACGAGGAGGAAGTAGGATACTACGAGGAAGAAGCCGAGGAGAACTTCAACCACTGCTCTGCACAAGGCAAGCTAACATTTGCAACTTAGCAAGATTATACTGATATCTTAACAAGCCTAATACTACTAGTTGAATGAGCAAGCTATTCACCTAGCAAGCTTATACCACTTGATAAACCATCCTAGTTTTACTTGCAAGCTTTATACTTTATTTCTTTATTAAAGCTTTCTCTTAGAGTTTACATAGTGAATTGTAGATACTAGAAAGATAATGGAATGTTGCATAAAGAGCATTAAATCTGGCCTAAGTTAGATAATCTTGATGTCATCCTAAGGTAGGAGATTGAACTTAGCAAATCCCCACTTGTTTACCACCCCTCATTAGTACTTACCCCCACTTGTAGATGCTAGTGCTAAGTATAAAACTTGATCAACTCTAGATCGTAATACTTGGTGGAAATGGTTATGAAAACCTTAGAATGATGAGTCATTCTACTGAATGTTTTGACATGTGTTCTCGAACACCAGATGATTTTGATGATGAAAATGTTGAGGCATGAGCCTTAGCCCTTTATAAAACTGATGGTTGTCTGGATGCGATACCATTCCAAATTTTACCATACAACCACAATACCCGAAATTTGGGTAGGGCTTGATTGGAAATTTATATACCTTAGTATGGGTTCCCTCACGGCCAAGGTCTGAGCTGAGGATACCTTGTGAATATTGTCCACCTGTGTAGTACCCAAGATGATAGTTGGTCATGGTTGGGAGGCCAAACTCACAGGAGAGGTGCCTATACTAGGGCGTGTAATGAAAAGGTTAGGATTGATTATCCGCATACTGAGTATGGTAAATTCAGGATTTGTTCCCGATGGATGTATCAAATGTTGTGGTGAAAGTGTACAATCTCTATAGAGTGTCAAACTATTCGAATAGCCGCGTCCGCGGTTATGGACAGTTGGAGTGGCCATATTGTTCCCCCGTCAGATGTTTTCAAAATGACTCATGAAATTAATTGAGACTTTGACTTGACCACAACAGAGTTGTGATATGAAATTCAAGTTCCCACTTAGGTGTTATAAAACTTCGACTAGCTTTCTTTGCTGCTGAACTGATTAGAGGTAAATCTGGCTTTTTGCAAAACAACCCTAGAGCTTAGTGTTCTACTACAGAAACCCCCTTAACTTGTTAGTATTAGTTTGCGAGTACTTAAAGAGTACTCATGGCTTTGTCCCTGGCTATTCCCGTGGCCAGACTATGAAGAGGAGTATCAGGATGATGGACCACAGGAAGGTTACGACAACTAGGATCATCTCCCGTCGTTAGCATTGCTTGTGACCCCGAAGATGGAGATTCACCTACGCTATCGTTATTATTACGTTATTCCGCTGCTTGAATTGTATTAAGAACTGGATCATGAGATCCTTATTTGTGTAAGACCTTACGTATGGTTTGTAATGGATGATGTACTGTGATATCCAAATCTGTTATGTCTCACAAAAATGGTAATCCTGGGATTGCGATGTATGGCATAACAGGCATCTGGGATTAAAAATCCGGGTGTTGACAAGTTGGTATCAGACCCATCCTGGCCATAGGAGACCCTAGTTACAATGGACGTCTGGATCAAAAACTTTGTTTCAAAACCAAAGGAAGTGAGTATTTACAAAAACTTATTCTCATTCTTACCACTTGGATTCTTTCATGAAAATTCATGTTCCTCAAAAACTCTTGCAAAATACATAAAATTTGACACACTTGATCACTCTACTAACTGACTCATCCTATATTCTTATAGATGGACGTGAAGTACAACAAGTTTTATCAGTTGGGGAATGGAGGAGAACTTATCTTTGAGCGTGACCTGGACCAGCTTTCGGAACTTCTGGAGCGTCTGCACCCCGAGTTCTTCGGAGCTCAGCTCAATGATAAGGGGGGAGAAGATCTGCAGTGGCTAGTTGTTGCAAGTCTCCGAGGAAAGATTGAACCTCCCACTGCAGAGGGAATTCAGTTCACCTTAAGAGAGAACAACTGGCTCGATGGACTTTCCAGGGCAATGCAGGAAGATCTTGCCCGTCTTTGTGGGCAGAGTATCAATCAGATCAAGGGTACCCGCTTTGATTTTTATCCAAGGCGTGATGCTATGGGACAGCCGCTAGAAGCCCCACATCACCCCGAGCTGAAGACTCAGTTGGACCACCTCAGCTTCATGATGTATGATCGTCAACAAGAATTGGACAATGCCCGTGACTACTCCAACCACAAGTCCTCCATCGTCAAGACGAAGGATCAGACCATCGCCATGCTAGTGAAGTATCGCAAGTCTCGTCGCCATCAGCTCGACAAGAAGGAGCGCATCATTGCTCATCTTCGCCACCGTATCACGGATTTGGAGAAGACCATCCACGAGAGAGACATGTAGTTGGAGGAAAGGGAGAATGTCAGAGAAGATCTTCGTGGAGACCCCTACTCATATCTCAGCGATGATGATGACTTTCTGGAAGATCAGGCTATGGACTTCTTCACAGATGAGGAGGATTTTGCCTTCATCGATGACGATGATGATGATGAGGATGATGATTACACCGACTCCGAGGAGTAGTAGTACTTGAGCACTAGCGTTAGTGAGCTGTATTCGGTCCCACTGTATCATAGTTTCCAGAATGGTTCTTAAAACCATCTTCTTTCCTTTGTTGTGGTGTGTGTTGTATCGTGTGCTATGAATGAATGAATGAAAAGAAAGTTGCTAGAAAAATCTGAGTCAAACTTTAAAAACTTTTCCAAGCCCCAGAACCTTAGAAATTTCCCTCTTTTCTCATGATCTATCTCAATCTTCAGATGCCTCGCGGAGGAAGTGGATCATCCCCGGACCCGATGTTGCAGATCCTGCAAATGTTGGTTTCTGACCGCGAAGCTGAAAGAGCAGAACGTCAAGCCAACTTAGCCACCCTTCAGCACATAGCTCAAATGGCCAACAACAATCAAGGCCAAGGAAATTAGGACAACCATGGATCTAAGCTCAAGAATTTCCAGAACACCAACCCACCTGTTTTCACTAAGTCAGAAGAGCCCCTAGATGCATATGATTGGCTGCAAACCATGGAAAACAACCTGGAAGTCACCAGAGTGGAAGCTAATGAGAAAGTTCTGTTCGCCACCCACTATCTAGCCGGAGATGCAAGAGCATGGTGGAACAGCGTTCGTGCAATGACCGGAGGACAGATGATGACCTGGGAGGAATTCAAGGTCAAGTTCAGCAGAACTCATGTGCCACCAGGTTTGATCAAAAGGATGAGAGATGAATTCAGAGAACTGAAGCAAGGATGGATGACCGTAGTGGAATACCGTGACAAATTCTTGTCATTATCTAGGTATTCCCCGGATGAAATCAACACTGAAGCCAAGAAGAAAGAGAGATTCTTGAATGGTATGCACGATGAGATGCAGAGGGTGTTGGTCAATGTCCCCTTTGCTGATATTGAAGCCATCGTCGACTCTGCCATTCAGATGGAAGGAAAGATCAACCAAGCCAATGAGAACCGCAAGCGCCGCATGATGCATCAGCCAGGAACCCATCATACACCAAAGTATCGCCCCAACCCATCTCCAGGATTTTCCCTGAGAACCAACAGACCCCCGATGAACCGTCTGACCTATCCCAACCATGGAAGCCCAAGGCCTGAAGGTAATCACAACAACCCCGGCAACTCCAGCAATTTCAACCGTGCACCACCCAAGTTCAACAACAGCAATGCCGCCACCAACACCAACACTGCCCCAAGGACTGGAAGCAATGTTGTGCCTGTTGCAGCGAAGAACAAGTCGCAAGTGACTTGTTATGACTGTGTAAATAAGGGTCACTACTCCAATGAGTGCCCCAAGAATAATGCCGCAGCCCCCAACACAAATGCCCCAGCTCAGCAACAGCGTCGTGTTTAGCCTGGAAGAAGGTTTGCCCCAGGGAATTCGCTCAACCCCAACGGCCGTCTTTTTCTCATGCATCTTTGAAGAAGCCTGTGAAGCGCGGACTTCATCTTTGGGTATGTTTTCTGTTAATTCAGTACTTGCTAGAGTGTTGTTTGATTCTGGTGCATCGCACTCATTTTTCACCAAAGAATTTGCATGCACTAGTAAGATTCAACCAACCAAGCTGAAGCATGTTATGATTGTTCAAATCCCCGGTTCGACCACCAAAGCTAGGCAAATTTGCAAAGCCGTCCCTATCCGAATCCATGGCATAGATTTTTATGCTAATCTGATAGTACTCGGAACTAAAGGTTTGGAAGTAGTACTAGGAATGGATTGGATGTCCAAGCACAAAGGATTAATAGACTGTGCCAAGAAAGCCATAACCATGACCAGTACAGCCGGAATATCAGTCGAGCATGTATCTGAAACCTTACCTCGTCAATTCAAGTGCAACAAGAGTATAGCCCAACCTACCATTGACCAAGTCCAGATAGTCTGTGAATACCCCGATGTATTTCCAGATGTTTTGCCTGGTATGCCCCCAGATCGGGATATCGAGTTTATCATTGAACTAATCCCTAGAACAGGACCCATAGCCCAGAGACCATATAGTATGAACCCGTCTGAACTAGCAGAACTAAAGAAGAAACTGGATGCCATGCTGGAAAATGGATTGATTCAACCAAGTGCGTCACCATGGAGATCACTTGTCTTGTTCGTGGACAAGAAAGATGAAGGTAACCGTTTGTGTACGGATTATCGGAAGTTGAATGACGTCACTATCAAGAACAAGTACCCGTTGCCGAAGATCAAAGATTTGTTTGACCAGTTGACCGGTGCCAAGGTGTTTTCTAAGATTGATCTTAGAACTGGCTATCATCAACTCAAGATTCGCGCAGAGGATATTCCCAAGATTGCCTTTACCACCAGATATGGATTATACGAGTATACAGTCATGTCTTTTGGATTAACCAATGCCCCCACTTATTTCATGGACCTCATGAATAAGATTTTTATGGACTTCCTGGATAAGTTTGTCGTTGTTTTCATCGATGACATTCTGATTTATTCCAAATCAGAGGAAGAACATGAGCTACACCTAAGGACCATTCTTGGAACCCTTAGAGAGCATCAATTGTATGCCAAGTTTAGCAAATGTGAATTCTGGTTACAGGAGGTAGGATTCCTCGGCCACATTGTATCAGCCGGAGGAATTGTCGTTGACCCTGCAAAGGTGAAAGATGTCGAAGATTGGCAAGCCTCAACCACTCAAACCCAAGTTCGTGCATTTCTCGGATTGACGGGATACTACCGCAAGTTCGTAGAAGGATTCTCGAGTAGCTGACCATGACCCAATTCTTTGAAGAAGGACAAGAAGTTTGAATGGACGGACAAATGTGAAGCGAGTTTTCAAGAACTCAAGAGGAGATTGATTTCAGCCCCAATCTTAATCATGTCGGATATCATGAAGCCCTTTGACGTGTATTGTGATGCATCCAAGATCGGTCTCGGATGTGTGCTAATACAAGAAGGAAAAGTTATATCCTATCTATCCCAACAACTGAAACAACATGAGCAAAACTATCCAGCCCATGACCTCGAGCTCGCAGCCGTAGTTCTAGCCCTGAAGACATGGAGGCATTACTTGATGGGAAACCGTTGTGAGATTTATTCGGATCACAAGAGCCTGAAGTATATATTCACTCAGAAGGAGCTGAATATGAGACAGAGAAGATGGATTGAGTTAACCTGGACATTCACAATCACCCTGGTAAATCCAACGTGGTAGCAGATGCCCTTAGCAGATTGCCGTGCCGCTTGAACTCCATGATTTTGAAGGAGCAACCAAGTTTGCACAAGGAGATGGAAGATTTTCAAATGGAATTAGTGAGTGAAGGATTTTTGGATAGCATAGAACTTCAACCCACTTTGATCAGCCATATCAAAGAGGCGCAGAAAGGTAATGCTAGTATCGACGGAATCAAGCATCGTATCGGTACAGGCAAAGTACCCGGATTTACCGAAGACGAAGAAGGAGTTCTGTGGTACAAAGGACGTCTTTGTGTACCAACAGATTCGGAGTTGAAAGAAGTTATTCTGAAGGAAGCTCATGATACTCTTTATTCTATCCACCCCGTAGGAACAAAGATGTATCAGGATTTGAAGGAACAATTCTGGTGGCATAAGATGAAGAGAGAAATCGGAAGCTATATCGCCAAGTGTGATATATGTCAGAGAGTCAAGGCGGGACATCAAAGACCCGCAGGATTGTTGCAACCCTTGCAGATTCCGGAATGGAAATGGGATTCCGTTGGAATGGACTTTATCACAGGATTGCCTACTTCTAGTAAGGGAAATGACTCTATCTAGGTCATAGTTGACAGATTGTCCAAATTTTGCCCATTTCTTACCAGTCAAGACCAGATATCAGAGTTCGAAGCTAGCAGAGTTATACATTGCTAGAATAGTCAGTTTGCACGGAGTCCCCAAGAACATTGTATCTGATCGAGGAACTCAGTTTACCTCGAGATTTTGGAAGAAAGTCCAAGAAGGTTTAGGAACCCGACTAGATTTTAGCACAACTTATCACCCTCAGACCGATGGACAAACAGAGCGAGTAAATCAAATACTCGAAGACATGTTGAGAGCATGTGTGTTAGAGTATGGATATAAATGGGAAGATTGTCTGCCATTCGCCGAATTTTCATACAACGACAGTTATCAAGCTAGTTTGCAAATGGCCCCATTTGAATTCATGTATGGAAGGAAGTGTCGCACCCCTTTGAACTGGTCGGAAGTAGGAGAGAGTCAGATTTTCGGACCCGACATCCTACGAGAAGCAGAAGAGAAAGTTCACAAGATTCGTGAGCACCTCAAGATCGCCCAGTCAAGACAGAAGAGTTACACCGACAAGAGACGTCGAGACCTCGCCTTCAATATCAGAGATTTCATGTATCTCAAAGTTTCGCCTTTGAAGGGAATGCAATGTTTCCAACTCAAGGGAAAGTTAGCTCCCAGATATATCGGACCCTTCAAGATTCTGAATCGTCGAGGAGAAGTGTCATATCAATTGGAACTGCCAGAAGAGATGTCAACCGTGCACAATGTGTTCCATACACTACAAGGAATGTGTCAAACTATGACGTTTTGGTAGTGACCATGAATGAAATCGTCATAAATTTATGACAATTCTATACTAGATGGTCGTAAGCTATTTGGAAGGGCCAAATCCTTATTAAACTATGATGATTTCGTAAAAAACGTCGTAATTTCTATGGACAAAATCGTCATAATTTCTAGAGAGGTTGAGATATAAGAGAGGGTCAATATCAACCGTAGGATGTAAACGTAATAAACGGATAGGATTTGAAGTGTGGAAACTTGGTGTGGATCGGTGACCTGGCATACAGCACGCACAAAATCCCCCGTCCCCAGGACCCCTCCATCCTCTAACCCTAAACTCTCCCCATCCGCCACACCACTCCCATCTCCCCAGCCGCCACACCATGCCCATCTCCGGTCGCCCCTTATCCCCTGGCCGACAGCTCCCCTGGCAGCCGCTTCTCCTCCTCCTCCTTCTAGATCGAATGCTGCCGCCGCTTCTCCCCTGGCCGACAGCTCCCCTCCGGCGCCGCCCTTCTCCCCAAGCCACGGCCGTTCTCCCCTCCGCCAACATCTAATCCTCCTCCTTCCCCGGCGCCACACCGGCGGCCACCCAAGTCCTCCAGTGCCCGCAACCACCTCCGGCTCACCCGCGACCCATCTCCCCTCACGGGATTTCTCCCCTGTGCCCGAAGACAGACCCGATGAAACCCTAGCCTAGATCCTGGTTGTCCAGTGAGGAGCAGGATGTGGGCGTCGCTCGACATCGGTGAAGGAGGGGACGGCGGGCGGTGCCAGCGAAGGAGAGGCGGGGTACCAACTCCATCCTAGAACCTCTCCTCCCATCCAATGGTGGCCGCGACCTCCTTCTCCACACTCGTGAGCTCCCTCCTCCTCCTCCTCACCATTCAATCTTGTTGTCGTCTCCTGACATTTGTAACCCTCCTCCTGACCATCTTCTTGCAGGCCATGGCGAGCCCGGCGGTGGCGCAGAGGGCTGCGCTCCTGGTCTCCAGGTCCACCTCGCCGCTCCTCTCCCTCCGCGTCGTGTCCCCGGTCGTCTCCGTATCCGTCTCCGGAGGGCCCCATGCCTTGCCGCCGTCTCCTCCGCCAACGCTGAACCCTATGTAAAGTTGGCCTTATCTGTACTATAGTAGAATAATTATAATGATGAAGGTGGATTGTCGGATGTGAAAATTCCACGCCCATTTCTGCGTCCTAGCTGTACCAGTTGTAGTATCCATGAATTTGTTTTCTAGAATTATTCATGAGAAGAATCGAGTCATCCACTGGATTTTCTTCCGTGAATATAATTGCACAATTAGATTTTTCAGCACATACTTTTTCTAATAAGCTGTAGGCTAGCTTACGTGAGTGTTAAGATGCAGGAATCATAATGTTAGTTTGTCACGAGTTCGGTTGGTGTTCGCTTTGGCGATCTAAGTAAACGGATATCCTAGCTGCAGTTGTAGTATTCATGAAAAAGTTTCGGAAATATTCTTGAGAAAAAATAAGCCACTCTGAAACTTTTACGTGAATAACATCACAAATTGAGGTTTGTGATCACATGATTTCTTCTAATGACAGTTTGTCAAGTTTAGGGAGTATGTCAGTTGAGGTGAGTATGGCATGTGGTAATGTTAGTTATTTTAGTTCATTAGATTGGTTGATGTTTGTCATGGTCTAAGGAAACAGATATGCAGTTCTCTGTTACTATGTATTTCTGATGTGCAAATATGGATTTTGCATTGTTGTGTGTTGCTTTTATTGAACCTTTTAATTGTGCTGATGCAGTCCTTTCATGCACTGCTGCCATGCATATTTGTCACTCACTTGCTAGATATCTATTCTATTTTTTACATTTCTTAAAACATGCATATATATAGCTTGATATTGAAAATAATTGTCTCCACTTTACACTTTCATGTAAACATTGCCAAGTACAACTGTTCCTACATAGTGGAGTCTCGCACGGATCCGGTGTCTCCGACCTCGGTATCCACACGGAGGAGCGGCTGACGATTGCAGACCGTCTATTGCTGCCTCGACCCGGAGATGGCGGCCACCTGCGGTATGCTCCCTACCTCATCTCTATCTCACTCTCTAGCATCAAGTATATTTCTTTTACGTAATTTGGATAAATTGACCGTGGCCTGCATCTAGATAACTAATGTGGTATGGAGATTTGCGATAGGTCTTAGATTTGTTTGTCGTCTGATTGAAATCATGGTGGTAGGTCTAGATTTGTAAACCAAGAAGATCTTCGTCGTTAAGATGAATAGTGCTCTTTGCGGATAGAATTGGCTAAACTGTTCATTAAGCTGAATCGTTATTGTTTTCGTAAGCAAGCTTGCATCACATAGTGATACATGAGAGGATGTACGTCACCAACATGTAAGGGAGGTGATTAAGGAAATAATACAGAATTTAATGGCACTTGGAATAGAGACAATGTTTTCTTTGATGTGCAGACAATGGAGAGAATCAATGAAATTAGTCAAAGTCTAATAGAGCCTTTATCATTCGCTGCACTATTCATCTTTTTCCCTTTGTTTGAAAAGGTAAGTTTCTTAGTTTTTTTTAGTTGAGATAATTTCCTCCACATAAAAATATTCTATATCATATAGAATAATGAAGTGTTCTGCATCTAAATATTCATGGGTACCAGTATATTATGTGCTTTTCCCCTAAAACAAACCCTTATATTATGTGCAGATTTTGTTGCTTCTGGCTTCACATAACCATTCCTTTTTTGATGCACTTTCAGGTTTCCGAAGTCAGTAGATAGATTCAACGATCTTGTTGTGTCTGTTTATCTAACTACTGGTCATATCATTTGAATACTTAGATGTGTTGTCTTTAATAGAGCCAAAACCTTGTGTGATGTCTTAGGAGAGAAAGAAACTGGAAATGCGAGAAGTTAGTGATAATTCTATCTCACATTTTTTATCAAAATTATTGTTCTTCGTCAACAATTTAAGAATGGCTGTCAGTGTGTAACAGGTAAATTTGGTTTCTCATGTTTGTTTATTTCAGGTGAGAGTCATAGCTCACGATTGTCCTTGTGACATTCTGTTCATTCTTTCCTTGTATTAGTGTCATTGTGTTCTTAATAGCCAGTTTGCCACATACTAGATTTATGTTGCTTCATGACTCACGAAGTGAGGATGTGATAAAATGTTTCTTCCAGGAAGTAAGTCGATCGCTTATGTGCAGATAAAAACTGGTTTCTATGCTGAAGTAAGTCAGTCATTCAAATAATATTAAAAAACACTTCCAAACGCCAACTTTAAACGTTGGTGGTGTGTTTCCTATGTTCTCTGTCCATAACTTCAAGTCTCCATGATTTCTCCTTTGCCTTTTCTATTCATTTATAGCACTGTCTTCTGTCAACGCGATGGAGCTAACTTGGCATAGACTTGGTATGGGCTGTTAACAGTTTCGGTGTTCCATAACTTGCACAAGGATGCTCGCATGCATTTCAGCATTCTCCTTGCTTGTGCTATAATAGATCTCCACTTCAATTTATGTACTGTACTGTACATGTTTCTGTGCAGATATCCCTTAATCCACTCTACTTGCCTGGTTCTCGCATCACATCCTACCATTTCTATAGACCACCTTCTTGACCTGGAATAGCAAGTAAACCCTCCCATGTGACGGTCTTCTCTCTGGTAATTGCTTATAGTGGCGGTCTTCTCTCTGGTAACCTCTTATAGACCTCCTATTTCCCCTCTACCATCTTGAATGGACTAAAAGCATCTGTTATTACTAGTATACCATCTCACCATAGAGTTGAATCGAGTACTGATGATTGTGGTCAAGAGGAAATAACTTGTATAATTTGTGCAGATGCTTGGTGAAAGCTTTCTATCCACTTGTCTCTTCAAATCATGGTATCATCAGTCATGAAATGCTACTAATAGCTATTTCGAGTTGCTCATGCAGTTTTTTATTCATAACTGATGATCATGCAGGAGCGCATAATGGTACACCGACAAGCACCTGCAACATCCCTGGAGTACGTCGCTGGCCTCAAGGTAATAGGAATGCTCAACTATTGATTGTGTGAAAAACAAATTAGTAATGGATGCTTTGCATTTTATTCATAATTATTGATTGTGCTACTTGTATCTATTCACCCTTGTGAACTTATCAAGAAAAACAAATTAGTAATGGATTTACATGGTTACTAGAAACTGTCTCATGTTATCAAGAAATCCACAAATATACTTGTTTCTTGTCTTTGCAAACCAAACTTGAAGCGTATTAGTTCTTATCTACCCGGTATTATCTACTACTATTGTTGTATGGCAAACCCTGGAGGAAAATCATATTTGTGATGTAGTTTCTATAACTTGGCATTTCTATATTGCTTGTTTATCTTGTGCAATCATTCATTGTGACGTAACATACATTTGTTGTTGTTTGTGCAAGTTGTGATGAGCTTTCCCTTATTTGTAGGCTATAGTATCGTTGTAAGCTATAGTATAATTGTAGGCTATAGTATCATCTAGCTGCTTGTAGATTTGTGTTTGTTTTGTTTCCTGATATTTTATGTTATTGTTAAAAGATATTGCTTTAATTCTGACTTGATAGTCATAACCATAATTTCTTGTTTTTTTACAGGAGCACCATTTTGGTAGGAGAAAATCCTAGATGTGCATTTGGTGATCATGGAGCTAGTGGTGTCGAGAATGGTAGAACCATTTTGGTAGGAGATAATCCTGGAGCATCGACGTGGTGTATTTCTTGGTTAACTTATTGGTGCCTAGCATATGTTGCAATTGGTGCTATTTGCTAATAAGTTAATGTAAATACTGAATTGTAATCTTGGATGTGCATTTATGAGCCTGCTATTTGCTGATAAATTATCTTGCATGTTGTGTATTTGCTGAAAATGGTGTATTTTATTAATGTATTTTCAAACTCTCGTGTATTTTCTCGATTTATTGCATGGCTAAAGCAATTCCAGAAATGAAAATGCAAATTCTAGTTAAAAAATAGCAGAAATCTTGACTGGATGATATGTATTTGGGCTCTAAAAAGTCCGTGGCCTAAAATATATTGTATCAAATCTGAAAATAAATAAGTGTACCGTAAGAAGGCAAGGCCCAAAAGTGACAAACCTAAAAAGGCCAAGGCCTAGCAAATAAAAGGGTGGAATTATTGGGCCAGCCCATTTAGATCACTAAAATGGACTGGGCTGATTTTGATTTAAGACGATTTCATTTCGTCACAATTTTGCCACGTAGGATCAGCCACGTAGGATCTGAGCTGGCCTGGCTAGATGGTCCATGACGATATTGGATCGTCATAGACGTTATGACGATTCAATATCGTCATAGACGGTTATGACGATTTTACCAAAAACGTCGTTATAGTTCATTTGCGACGCCCAGCTTTCGACGATCTCAAAATCGTCATAGAATCGTCATAAACAGACTACTATGACGATTCTGTGACGAAAATTGAGGGTTATATATAGCCAGATTCCTTGTAGTGATATCTCGTTACTTCGCAAGTGCCTCGAAGTTCCGGAGAAGACTGAAGTGTTCAAGAACATTGATCACCAGACCATAGAGATCAACGATGACCCGACCTATCCCGAAGTACCCATCCGTATTTTGGAAGAAGCTTTCAGAACTACCAGAACCCGAAGCATCAAGTTTTTCAAGATTCAGTGGAGCAACCACACGGAATAAGAAGCTACCTAGGAGCGAGAAGGTCACATCAGGGCGGAGTTCCCAGATCTCTTCAAATCCTAGGTAATCCTTTTCGTCCTTTTTCAAATCTCGGGACGATATTTTTTTTAAGGGGGGAAGGTTTGTAACATCCCAAAAATATTAAACATGGATCAACAAAATCTAATCGTCAAATTTAGGGCTAACAAAAACTTTTCCATATTAAGTTATGAAAGTATTCATATGTATGTGTATTTAAAATTAGGATTCTTTTAAATTGCCATGGTTCTATGATTCATTGCTTGTAAAATGATTATTAAGTGAAATAAACATCATCTAAACCATTCCCAAACTTTTCCCAAAGACAAACAACTCCAAAATGAATAAATGAAGTGAATGGTCACTTTGGCCAAATTAACTCTCATGCCTACTTTGGCTATTACAAGCACTCAAAACTTAACAGAAACTTTTGTGGATCTTTGCACCCCTTGTTAGTACTCATAATGAGGTACCAAGGCCCACTTTGTGATCTTCCAAAAACATTCAAATGCTAAGTTTAAATGACAGTTTAAAATTGAATCTATCTCATATGGGAAGATCCCACTATTTCAAAAACCACTCAAACAAGATCAATTTTCAAAACCCAAGCACCCACAGAATCCCCAACACATGCCTAGCACACCCACCAGAAATATTTTCAAAATTCAAATTTGAAGTTCTTTCGGCCATTTTATCAAACGCCTTGCAGATTCAAATCAAACAAACAACAAACACTATTTTGAGCAATGATTTGGCCAACCTTGTTCCCTCTCTAGCTCACAGCAAACATTTAGTAGATCATCTAGCCTAGTTAGTAACCTCTAGCACCACTGTAAGCTTGCCATTGCCATCAATGGTGAGCAGGCCGAGCCGCACCATGCCACCCCAGTGTGGAGAACAAGCTAGAGGAAGAACTAGCTGCGCCCACCTTGTCTAGCATGCAGCCCATGCCTCACCGCCCCCTCTTGACCAGCCCTAGCTCGAAGACAGAGACTAGAACCGCCAGAACGTCGTGCCCGCGCCGCTGTCGACCATGCCGTAGCGCACCCCAGTGCACGCGCCGTTCCCACTCAACCCGACCACCTCGAGCCATTGCCACCCGCCAGCATGAACCCCGTAGTCACCGCACACTGCGTTCCCCATGTTCGTTCTCGAACACCAGATGATTTTGATGATGAAAATGTTGAGGCATGAGCCTTAGCCCTCTATAAAACTGATGGTTGTCTGGATGCGATACCATTCCAATTTTACCATACAACCACAATACCCGAAATTTGGGTAGGGCTTGACTGGAAATTTATATAACTTAGTATGGGTTCCCTCACGGCCAAGGTCTGAGATGAGGCTACCTTGTGAAGATTGTCCACCTGTGTAGTACCCAAGATGACAGTTGGTCATGGTTGGGAGGCCAAACTCACATGAGAGGTGCCTATACTAGGGCGTGTAATGGAAAGGTTAGGATTGATTATCCGCATACTGAGTATGGTAAATTCAGGATTTGTTCCTGACGGATGTATCAAATGTTGTGGTGAAAGTGTACAATCTCTATAGAGTGTCAAACTATTCGAATAGCCGCGTCCGCGGATATGGACAGTTGGAGTGGCCATACTGTTTCCCTGTCAGATGTTTTCAAAATGACTCATGAGATTAATTGAGACTTTGACTTGACCACAACACAGTTGTGATATGAAATTCAAGTTCCCACTTAGGTGTTATAAAACTTCGACTAGCTTTCTTTGCTTCTGAACTGAGTAGAGGTAAATCTGGCTTTTTGCAAAACAACGCTTGAGCTTAGTGTCCTACTACAGAAACCCCCTTATCTTGTTAGTATTAGTTTGCGAGTACTTAAAGAGTACTCATGGCTTTGTCCCTGGCTATTCCCGTGGCCAGACTATGAAGAGGAGTATCAGGATGATAGACCACAGGAAGGTTATGACAACTAGGATCATCTCCCATCATCAGCATTTCCTATGACCCCGAAGATGGAGCTTCACCTAAGCTATCGTTATTATTACGTTATTCCGCTGCTTGAATTGTACTAAGAACTGGATCATGAGATCCTTATTTGTGTAAGACCTTATCTATGGTTTGTAATGAATGATGTACTGTGATATCCAAATATGTTATGTCTCGCAAAAATGGTAATACTGGGATTGCGATGTATGGCATAACAGGCATCTGTGATTAAAAATTCGGGTGTTGACACCTTGTGTCGAATCAATAAATTGGATAATACTACCCGCGAAGACTGTTGCGATCCCCTATACTTGTGGGTCATCAAGACTATTTTCTGGCGTCGTTGCTGGGGAGCATAGCTTTATTTGTAAGTTCACTTGGATCTATTATTGTTCACTGCTACTCCTTTCATCATGGGGACGTCTCGTGATGGAAAGTTTCCTATTTTACCATCCACTACAAGAAGAGGTACAGTCCTAAACACCTCTGTTTCTCTTGATTCGCCGTCTGTTATAAGTAAGCTTATTACACCACCACCACATAGTCATGCTACACACACTGCTACCACTACTGAGTCTGAAACTTCTTTTGATGCTCATGATGTTACTTCTACTGTGCTTTATGCGAGTGGTTCATTAGGTCCTTTCCTAGATGTTACTATGGCTGGTCTAGGAAATACTGAAACTCCAAGTGAAGACACTGTTACACATGTTAGCTCACCTGAGTCTAGAGAGAGTTATGATATTAATGATTGGTACATTGAGTTCACTGATGAATTTGTTGAAGAGTGCCAAAACACACATGGTACTAGTGCTATTAAGAGTCTCCTTGCTAGACGTACTATTATTCCTAAGCTTTCCTCTGATCCTAAGTTTGCCACCTCTCCCATAGATATTAAAGATAAATATTATGATTTTTCTCTTGATTTATCCTATTTGGACATTGTTGAGAAAGAACCTTTTTGTGGGACTGAAAATGAGAGTGATGTGGCTCATATGAATGAGCTTTCTACTATGAGTGCTTTATTATCTTATGATTTTAAGATGCCCAAGTACTTTGTTACAAAGAACTTCCCTTTTTCACTAAAAGTAGAAGCTAGGGCTTGGTTTAATAGATTGCCTCCTGGTTACATTGATAGCCCTGATTGTTTGATTGCTTATCTCTTCCAGAAATATTTTCCTCACAGTGCTAGACATGCTGCTTTGCAGAGACTTTTTGATTTTAAGCAGGGAAAAGAAGAGAAATTGCCTGAGTCATGGACAAGGTTATGTGCCTTGATTCATGCACATCCTGGATGTCCATTACCTAAAAATGAGCTTCTTGTTATTTATTATAATGGACTAACTGATGATTCTACGACCTACCTAGATAGCTTTGCTGATTGTGTTTTTATGAAAAGAACTCCTACAAATGCTGAAGAATTAATGGCTAAGATAAGCAAGAATTATGATGATTGGACTTCAACTGAGCTAAATACACCTGAGCCTATTACTCCTACACTAGTTGTGCCTGAACCATATCCAATACCAACACCAAATAAGAGGGGAGTTATTGCATAAAATGATGAAGTGATAAAGGAAGCTAAGAAATGTCTTAAGGAGAAAGGTATTAGAGTTGAAGATATGAAGAATCTACCTCCTATAGAAGAATTATGTAAGCCAATTCCCCACTCATCCACTATTGAGGTACACTCTCTCCAACACTTTGATGAAGGTGATATTCCTTATGGTAAGCCTCCTGATCAATGTTTAGAGGAACTTGACACTTTTATTGTTAAACAAGGTAATTTTTATAAACAAGTTCAGAATCATTTATTGGAAAACTCTAGAGCTATTAAAGATTTGAAAGATATTGTAGAAAGACCTTGTAATGATATTAAAATGCTTTGTAAACACTTTCAAATGATTCAAACCCAACTTGATCAACTTGCTAAGGTACAAAATGATATGCTAGTTAATGCCTCAGGAGGTAAACATGCTTATGGAATTAGAACTAGGAGTGGTATAGCTACTCAAGATCCTTTATATCCTGAAGGACACCCTAAAAGAATTGAGCAGGATTCTCAACAAGGTGAAAGTAGTGGTAGTCCTCGTAAGAGAAAGAAAAATAAACACAAAGTAGTTGATGAACCACTTGAACCTATTGTAGATCCTAATAGTATATCTGTTTCTGATGCTGAAACTGAGAGTGGTAATGGTAATAATGATGCTCCTAATAAGGAGGAAGGTGAGGAAGAACCTGAGAAGCACACTAAGAACACTAGGTACACAAAGGAAGATATTATTGCTAAGAAACATGGTAATGAGAGAGAACCTTGGGTGCAGAAACCTATGCCTTTTCTAGGTAAGATTTACAAGTCAAAGGAGGAAGAACACTACAACAAGTTTTGTGAGTGGATGAAACCTTTATTTTTGCAAATTCCTTTGACTAATGCTATTAAGTTGCCTCCTTATTCAAAGTATATGAAGGATATTGTCTCTAATAAAAGGAAGATTCCTAATGAGGAGATTTCTACTTTGCTTGCTAATTATTCCTTCAATGGTAAGGTTCCAAAGAAACTTAGTGATCCAGGTATACCAACTATTCCTTGCTCTATTAAGAATAATTATGTTAAAACTGCTTTATGTGATTTGGGAGCTAGAGTTAGTGTTATGCCTTTTTCTCTCTACAAGAGACTCCAGCTAGAAAAGTTGATACCAACTGATATATCTTTGCAAATGGCTGATAAGTCAACTACTATTCCTGTTGGTATATGTGAGGATGTTGCTATTCAAGTAGCTCATAATTGCTTGGTTTTAACTGATTTTGTTGTGCTTGAGATGCCTGAAGATGATAATATGTCTATTATTCTTGGGAGACCTTTTCTTAGTACTGCAGGTGCTGTCATCAATTGCAATCAAGGGAAAGTAACATTCAATATTAATGACAAAGAGCATACTGTTTATTTCCCCAAGAAGGTTGTTAAGAGTTATTGCCTAAATTCCATTGAAAATATTGAGGGCATCAAGGTTGGAGAAATATATTGTCCCATTGCACAAGAAAATTTTGAAACTATTATGATTGGGACCATTGATATCAAGTATGAGGTAACATAATCACCTTGTGGAATGCAAAGTTTTATTTCATATAAGATTGTTTTGGTAATAAGACTTGATCAACCTTGTTAACAAAAGGATTTTAATGAACAAATAATGTTTTCACTGTGGTTACACTTGCTTTCTTTTATTTTTCTCCTTCCTAGTCTTTGCCTTTTCTTTTGCTAGCTTTGGTTTTGTTAGTTGTTTGCTTGTTAGAGTGTCTTAGAACTTCTGTAGTTCAGCTTTTGGTTTGCTATTGCTTCTTCTAAAAAACTTTTTCTGCGAGAAAATCAATTTTCATACCCTGAAAATTGGCCAAAAATAAAGTTTTCCAAAAAATCCCAGAAAATTTAAAATAAATTTTTCCTCAAAAAAGGGGCAGAGGGACACCCGGAGTGACCCAGGGGGCAACCCCAGGCACCCACACCTCCAGTGGGCGCGGCCCCCCTACAGGTGGCGCCTAGGTGGGGTGTGGCCCACCTGGGCCCCTCCAAAGTGTCTCCTCCCAGCCATCTTCTTTCTCTCTCCCGAAAAACACCGAAAAACTTGCTCAAGCTCGAGTTCCTGCTGTTCTTGCTCACGATTTTCGATCTCCTTGCTCAGCCCATCTTTGTTGCTGATTTTTGGAGGGATTGCTCCTTGGTATGTGCCTCCTCCACTTGTCCAATTAGATTTGTGATTGATAGATTATATCTTGAGTATTTTGCTGCTATAGGTGGCAGGTTGTGTGAGCTTGCATGCTTGTTCTATGCTTAGAGATTTCATTTTGATGCATGTGTAGCCCTCTAGCAAGTTCCTATAATAGTTTCTCATCATTTATCAACTTGGAAATCACTTGGTTTGATGTTTTCAAAAAATTTCAGAAAGGAAGATGAGTGCATATCCATTGAATCAATATGACCTGGTGGTGCCTGATCCAATGGAAGTTCATCGCGAGGAAGGAGTTTTTCCTTCCATATATCCATGCCAGGAATTTATGAGAACTGCGGGAATCCTTCAGGATTTCCAAACTATGATTACCAATGCAGGGTTGGAACACTTTGTTGAAGGTGAACCGTTTCAGTATGTTAAGCTAACCATGGCTGTTGTGCAGGACTTCCGGTTTACTTGGTCTTCATCTAATCCCATGGTCCATTATAAGATATACAATATAGTTGTCGACCTGCCTTTTGCTGATTTCTGTGCAGCAATTAGAGTTCCTCAGTGGGGATCTTGTGAGAAGATCAAGGAGAGTCCCAAGTCACTTATGGATTTATATGCTAAGATTTTCCAAGGTTTCGACTTCTCAAAGGAAAGTGGTAAAATTCATAACATTCAGTTCCCAGCCATTAGATATTTTGCCTATTTCATTACCAAGTGTGTTCTTGCTAGAAATATTGCTAGGAAGTTATCTTATTTTGATCTAGCTTTTATTGCAGCTGCTTTGAATAGGAATAGATCTTATAACCTGGGTGCTTTGATAGCTTACCGTCTCACCACCAACCGCGAGAAGGGTGGAATTTGTGGAGGTCTCATTGCTTCTAGGTTGCTAGCTTTTCATGGTTTAGAGCCTCACCATTCAGATTATCGGTTCCCTATAGAGAGGCTTGATCTTGAATCCATGATTCAGCATGGTTTTGTTTCCTTGGGGGCAAATGTGAGAAGTTTACTGTTTGAACTATCTTTTTCCTAGCGAGGTTGGAGAGGGGGTAGGACCGAGAAGATAGTTTATTTGCCTGCACCTGCTTTGTTTAACTTTGATAACAGGCAAGGATGGTCGCTCACAGAGGAGGAGGTCGACACATATGTGGCGGAGCTCTCCCATCAAGACTAGAATGATGGGAGGATGCCGAAGAAGATTCGGTTCAGCCCTCCAACTTGGGAGAGTCTTCATACCAGCTGCCCTCATTTGATTGGGGCGCACCTTCTTCTTCATCTCAAGCGCCTGACTATGATCATTCCTATGATGATCCACCAGCTTGGGGTTACTACCCGCGCTATTGAGCCCCACTTAGGGCAAAATCCTAAGATTGGGGTAAGGTATACCGACATCACACTCATCTATATATCATGTTCGATCGGTTCTTTGTATATCCATTGTTCTCTTTCTTTTTGTTTTTTGTTTCTACATTCTCAAAACACAAAAATACCAAAAATATTTTCGTTGTTTCTCTTGGTTTGTTTTGTTGCTTTGGTTTGCCTTAAAGAAAAATCCAAAAATATTTTGCTTTGTTTGGTTAGTTTTTGCTTTGTTTGTTCTTGCTTTGTTTTCTTGTTTTAAAAAAATCGAAAACACCAAAAATTTGCGCCTCGATTCGGATCCAGAAACTTCGTTCTGGCATCCTGCCGGGACGAGGAATTTGGGGAGGATCATCGCCATCGTCATCACCAACGCCTCTCCATCATCCATCGATGTTTCCCTCATCCATGAGTGACTAATACCCCGCTGTAGGCTATGGGGATGGTAGGGATTGGATGAGTTCTATCTTGTAATCGAATAAGATTGTTAGGGCATAGTGCCTATTATCTCGAATAAGATTGTTAGGGCTATGTTTCCCTCATATCTGCTTGTCACTAGGGCCCGAGTGCCATGATCTCAGATCTGAACTTATTATTGAATCATTATGATAGTATTGTTTGTGATCTTATCTGCAATTTTTGAACACATATCATTGTCCGGATCCAAGGGCCCCAAAGTGACAGAAATTGGGACAACCGGAGGGGATGGCTGTGGTGTGAGGATCACATGTATTCACGGAGTGTTAATGCTTTGCTTCGGTGCTCTATTAAAAGGAGCACCTTAATTGCCAGTAGTTCCCTAGAGGCCCTACTGCCACGGGCTGGCTGGACAAAAGATGTTGTGCAAATTCTCATTGCGAGCACACATGACTATATATGGAGCACATGCCTAGGATTGTTTAGTACTTATATGCTTATTCTTATTTATCTGCAATGCCCTAGATCTTGAAGTTACATGTTTAGACTCGTCCATGCAACGCCCGTCCATCCATCCCTATGCCTACTGCGTTCATATCCCACTGTTTGCTACTACTATTACTATTGCTCCTGTTTTACTGTTGCTACTACAAAATGTTGCTACTGATAAACTTCCGGGAGAAACAACTATTTCCAGGTGCAGCTGAATTAACAACTCAGTTGTTAAGGTGTGCAAGTATTCTATGGCTCCCCATGTGTCGAATCAATAAATTGGGTAATACTACCTGCGAAGACTGTTGCGATCCCCTATACTTGTGGGTCATCAAGGAGACCCACCAGGGAGCCAACACCCCCTGGCCATGCGGGTGGGCCCACCCTACACCTGGGGGGTGTAGCCGTCCTGGTGGCCCTCCTGCCTCGCCTCTTCGCCTATAATAAGCCCCCGATGCCTAAACCCTAAGGACCCGATCAATATTCCATGAAACCTTCTGTAGCCGCCGCCACCATCGTCCCTGTATCGGGGGGATCTGAAGCTCTTCCCGGCACCCTGCCGGAGGGGAGATCATCCCGGAGGCCTTCTTCTTCATCACGCCAGCCTCCGGTATGAAGCGTGAGTAGTTCCACCATGGACTACGGGTCCATGTTGTAGCTAGATGGTTGTATCTCCTCCTTTGTGCTTTCATGTCTAGATCTTGTGAGCTTCGTTCATGATCAAGATCTCATCTATTTGTAATCATGCATGTTGTGTTTGCGGGGATCTGATGGATATTCAGATTACTATGTCCGATTGATTAATGGTTTTGTCTATTTGATTCTATCATGTCTGTGTTGTTTGTGATCTTGCATGCTCTCCGTTGTTAGTAGCTATCTTGGCCAAGTAGTTGCTAGTGACTCCAAGAGGGGGTATTTATGCTATATAGTGGGTTCATGCCTCTATTTAATCTAACTGAAGTGACAGAAATCTCTAAGGTTGTAAATGTGTTGTTGCCACTAGGGATAAAACAACGGTCTCTTGTTCATGGAACAAGTGGATTGTTTACCTTACACACTTTGCTTAAAGCAGTTGTCTGTGTAGGGTTCGCAGCATAGAAAACAAAAATTCCTACGATGGGAACAACTATGTACCAAGATCTATATACTAGATACAAACAATGGGTGGATGTATATCCGTAGAGAACATACCCTTGAAGACCCACAAAGCTTAACGAGTCAAACTCGTGGTTGATGTAGACGATATCTTGCCGATCTCAAGATCGACAGGAAGTTCTTAGCACCGCAACTTAGCAGTGCATCTATGCTCGCACACACGCTCGAGGCACCGAGCAACCTCCGCCTCCTCACTCCAGCGATGCAGCAGAAGCACAACTCTTTCTTGCCAAATAGCAACCGGTAACATGTATCTCGCTAGTCCGAGACCATGGGGGATAAATACTAGAGGGGGAGAGAGATCCTTCACGAGGAGGTGTGAGTGAGAAGTGAGGAGGGGGTGCCTTTTATAGGAGAGGGGGGAACCCCAAGGGGTGGCCTGCGCATGGGGTCTGCCCCCTTGCCCTCCCCTCATTCATGTGGGTGGACACTCCACTCACAAAAATCCTTTCAATTCCCTCCACTCAAAATCCCATTAAATTTCCACCAAATTTAATGCAAACTCTCATTAAATAAAACTCCTTTTATTTATTCAGAATTTTGTCAATTACTTTAATGACAAACATTCACATATAATACCTTGCTCGTATTTCATTTCACATGCAAAAACACTTTCTGCAATTTCACCCGAAAACCTGTTTCGGTATCTAGTGAAATAAATTCCTGTGCTTGTTATTCTTTCTGGCATGAAACTTTTGCTACAAATGGATGTCGGTGTCTCTTAAGTGTGCAACCCTACGGTTCGCGAATAATGCGGACATGATCGAGACCCTTCTCCTATCAATAATCAGAAGCGGGATCTGGAGACCCATACTGACTCCCACACATTCAATGATGACTTTCTTGTGATCGTCGTAACCTTTTACGCTAGTATCTTAATCCTTTTGTTTAGCAATATATTACATGTCCGAGATTCGATCGTCGGTATCTCCATACCTAGTTTTATCTCGTTACTGCCATGCACTCTTTTCTCGTTCCCGTGATATAACATTCTGGTGATCAAATCACTTGCTTGCAAGCTAACCAATGTGATATCACCGAGAGGGCCCAGAGCATATCTATCTGTCATTGGGATGGAAAAATTCCACTCTCTATCCATGGGCCTCAACATAACACTTTAGTAGTTCTAAACCCATCTTTAATCACCCAGTTATGGTGTGACGTTTGATGTTATCAAGAAACTCTTCTGGTGTTAGTGATTGACAGGATCTCATGGTCTAAGGATTAGGATCACTTCGTAAGTTGTTATAGCAATATAAACTCAATGACTTTTGATCGTAATGCTATACTTAGGATGAATGTTCATCACACCATTACACTAATGCTGTGACCTTGTTATTAACAACATCCAATGTCTATGATCAGGAAACCTTGATCATCTTGTTAATCAACGAGCTAGTTTATGAGAGAGTCATAACTAGGAACTTTCGGTTTGTTTATTAAACACACATGTATTAACGTTTTTGTATTAATAAAATTATAGCATGCAAAATAAACATCTATCATATACTTGGAATACACATAATAAACACTTTATTATTGCCTCTCAGGGCATATTCCCTTCAGTCTCCCACTTGCACTAGAGACAATAATCTAGTTACATAGTGATGAATCTAACACCCATGGAGTTCTGGTGTTGATCATGTTTTGCTCTAAGGAGAGTTTTAGTCAACGGATCTGCTACATTGAGATCCGTATGTACTTTACAAATCTTTATATATCCATCCTTAACATGTTCAATGATGGAGTGAAACCAACGCTTAATATGCTTGGAATACTTGTGAGACCTTGGTTCTTTGGCATTGGCAATGGCACCATTGTTGTCACAATAGATCACCATTGGGTCCAACGCGCTTGCAACCACACCTAGTTTGGATATGAACTCCTTCATCCAAACCGCTTCCTGAGCCGCTTCCGAAGCAGCAACATATTCGGCCTCCGTTGTTGATCCCACCACCATGGGTTGTTTGGAACTCCTCCAACTAACTGCTCCGCCATTCATGAGAAATATGTATCCGGATTTAGACTTAGAGTCATCCGGATCGGTGTCAAAGCTAGCGTCGACATAACACTTAGCGACGAGCTCCTGTTCACCTTCATACACAAGAAACATACCCTTAGTTCTTCGCAAGTACTTAAGGATATTCTTGACCGCTATCCAGTGTTCCAAACCTGGATCCGATTGGTACCTACTAGTCAAACTAATAGCATGGCGTACATTATAGAGCCTATGGCTGAAGTATAGGGGACTTTGTCCATTATCTCTCTTTCTTCCGCCATAGCCGGACTTTGAGTCTTACTCAATGTCTTGCCTTGCAACATAGGTAAGAACCCCTTCTTACTTTCGTCCATTTTAAACTTCTTTAAAATCTTATCAAGGTATGTACTTTGCGATAGACCTATTAGGCCCCTAGATCTATCTCTATAGATCTTTATGCCTAATATGTATGACGCTTCACCTAGGTCCTTCATTGAAAATTTGCTGTTTAGATAACTTTTAACACTGTTTAAAAGATCTAAATCATTTCAGATCAATAATATGTCATCCACATATAATATCAGAAATACCACATTGCTCCCACTCACTTTCTTGTAAATACAAGCTTCTCCATAAGTTTGGACAAATCCAAACTCTTTGATCACCTCATCAAAGCGGAGATTCCAACTTCATGATGCTTGCTTCAGTCCATAGATGGATCGCTGAAGCTTGCACACCTTGTTAGCATCCTTAGGATCGACAAAACCCTTTGGTTGTATCATATACAACTCTTCTTCAATGTTACCATTGAGGAACGCAGTTTTGACATCCATCTTCCATATCTCATAATCAAAATATGCAGCAATTGCTAACATAATCCTAACTGACTTTAGCATCGCTACGGGAGAGAATGTCTCATCGTAGTCAACTCCTTGAATTTGTTGAAACCCCTTTGCGACAAGTCGAGCTTTATAGACGGTCATATTACCATCAACATCAGTTTTCCTTTTGAAAATCCATTTATTCTCCACGGCCTTCCGGTAGTGAGGTAAGTCCACCAAGTTCCAAACTTGATTTTCATGCATGGATTCCATCTCGTATTTCATGGCTTCTAACCATTTGTTGGAAGCCAGGCTCATCATCGCTTCTTCATACGTCGCAGGATCATCAATTTCATCAACCATGAAATTCATAACAGGGTTTCCGTATAGCTCGGGAGCTGCACGCGTCCTGCTAGACCTGCTAGGTTTGGTAGTACTCTCTTTCGGAGTTTCATGATCATTATCATTAGTTCCCTCTTCAACTAGTGAAGCCAACTCCGGAACGACTTCCGGTGCTGCGCTACTCGCCATACTTTGAAAAGAAGGTTCAATAACCTCTTTCAGTTCTACCTTCCGACTACTCACACCTTTCGTGAGAAACTCTTTCTCTAGAAAGGATCCATTCTTGGCAACAAAAACCTTGCCCTCGGAACTATGATAGAAGTAATACCCAATTGTTTCCTTAGGCTATGACGACGCATTTTTCCGCTTTGGGTTCGAGTTTATCCGGTTGAAGTTTCTTCACATAAACATTGCATCCCCAAACTTTAAGAAATGACAGCTTAGGTTTGTTTCCAAACCACAATTCATACGGTGTCTTTTCAACGGATTTAGATGGTGCCTGATTTAAAGTGAATGCAACAGTTTCTAGTGCATAACCCCAAAATGACAACGGCAAGTCCGTCAGAGACATCATAGATCGAACCATATCCAATAAAGTACGATTACGACGTTCCGACACACCATTTCACTGTGGTGTTCCGGTAGGTGTGAGTTGTGAAATAATTCCACACTCTTTCATATGAGTGATAAACTCGTAACTTAGATACTCTCCTCCATGGCCGGAACATAGAAATTTGATCTTTCTATTACGATGATTTTCCACTTCATTTTGAAATTCCTTGAAATTTTCAAAGGTTTCAGACTTGTATTTCATCAAGTAGATATAACCGTATCTACTCAAATCATCCATGAAAGTAACAAAATAACAATATCCACCTTGCGTCGACACACTCATTGGACCACATACATAAGAATGTATGATTTCCAATAAATCTGTCGCCCGTTCCATTGAACCCGAAAACGGCGTTCTAGTCATATTGCTCATAAGGCATGGCTCACATGTATCAAATGATTCAAAATCAAGTGATTCCAAAAGTCCATCCGAATGGAGCTTCGTCATGCGTTTAACGCCAATATGACCTAGACGGCAGTGCCACATATATGCGGATATATCATCATTAAGTTTAATCTTTTTAGCATCAACATTATGAATATGTGTAACACTATTATCGAGATCCAACAGAAATAAACCATTCATCCTTGGTGCATGACCATAAAATATTTCATTCATATAAATAGAACAACCATTGTTCTCGGATTTAAATGAATAACCACTTCGCATGAAACACGATCCAGATACAATGTTCATGCTCAGTGCAGGAACCAGATAACAATTATTCAAGTTTATTACTGATCCCAATGGTAAGTGGAGAGGTAGCGTTCTGACGGCGATCACATCAACACTTGATCCATTGCCGACACACATCTTGACCTCACCCCTTGCTAGCGATCGCTTGTTCCGCATCCCCTGATTCGAGTTACAAATATTAACAACTGAACTGGTATCAAATACCCAGGTGCTACTGCGAGTACTAGTCAAGTACACATCAATAACATGTATATCATATATACCTTTGTTTGCCTTGCCGGCCTTCTTGTCTGCCAAATACTTGGGGCAGTTGCGCTTCCAGTGTCCAGTCCCCTTACAATAATAACACTTGGTATCAGACTTAGGTCCAACTCGGGGTTTCTTTTCAAGCACGGCAACCGGCTTGCCGCCCTTACTTCCCTTCCGTTTTCCCTTCTTGTCTTTCTTGAAACCAATGTTATTATTGATCATCAACACTTGATGTTCTTTCTTGATCTCCACTTACGCGGTTTAAGCATTGATGAGCTCGGGGAGACTTCTTCATGCCTTGCATATTATAGTTCATCACGAAGCTCTTATAGCTAGGTGGCAGAGACTGCAGAACACGATGGACGCCTAAGTCAATGGGAATCGATATTCCCAAGGACACAAGCTTATCGGTGTAACCCGACATCTTGAGTACATGCTCACTTACGGAGTTGTGCTCTTCCATCATGCAACTAAAGAACTTTTCTGAAGCATTGTAGCTCTCTACAGCAGCATGTGTGTCGAAAATCATTTTCAACTCACCCTTTGTATCAAATGCATTGCCGTTTTCGAAACGCTTTCGAAGTTCTGGCTCTAGCCCATACAATATGCCACAATGAACTAAGTTGTGGTCCTCCTGACGAGTATGATAGACATTCTTCTCCTCGTCAGGGGCATCATCGAACGGTGGGGGGCCTAGCGGCGCTTCTAGCACATATTGCTTTTGTGCAGCAGAGAGGAGAATCCTCAAATTCATGGCCCATTCGGTAATGTTGCTACCGTTCGTTGCAAGTTTCTCTTTCTCCATGAACACATTGAAATTAAAAGCAGGTGGTGTCATCTACAACAGAATTTGTAAAGTTTAGACTAAGTGTATGATAGATTGAGTTCAACTAATCTATATTACGAATGAACTCCCACTCAAAAACGACATCCCTCGTGCCTTTTTGGTGATTACATGAACCAAATCCACTACACCAAGTCCGATCATCACGTGAGTCGGTATAGCTTCAAAGGCGAGCATCAAATGGGCATCATATCAACTATATGACTCATGCTTAACCTTTCGGTCCGTGTTAGAGGCCATGTCTGTACATGCTAGGCTCGCAGTTAGAACCTTAGTATTGGCGTGTGTAAGCATCTTACACCCGAAATATGGTCGTGGATCCAAGAACACCCGATCATCACGTGATGTCTTGGAGCGACGAAAACATAATCGGTGCATACTAAAGGAAGAACACATTCTTATCTTGATATTTAAATGAGGGATCATCTTATTATGCTAACAAAGCGCTAAACAAGCAATATAAGATGCTATCAAACATCATATGTTTATTAGTGAAATTATATGGTTCCCGCATATGATCTCTATCATGTGCATCGTGGTATGATCACTATCATACCTCTATGTGTAAATCCAAGGTCTATGGAACTTACACGTTATGTGTGTTGTAAGAGTATCATCTCATACTTATACTTACAACATCACCATATCATAACACTAGCCCAACAACAATCTAAACTAGACGCCTCTAATTTATCCATTGCAAGTTTTACGTGGCTTCGGGCTTTCGAAGATAGAACCGTTCTTACCTAAGAACATGAACCACAACGAGGATAACCAAATTGTTGAAAACTCGTTGCAAATTAGATATTGACTATAGTAGGAGAGACAGACACCCGCTAGCCACTTATGCAAACTAGTTGCATGTCAAGCGTGGAACAGGTCTCATGTGCGAGGACATGTAAAGTTTGTCCGGGCCGCTTCATCCCACTATGCCACCAATATCCAAAGTATAACCAAGAAGCAATAACATGATCACCATCGCCCACATACTCATATGTGTACTACCCGTGTAAAGAATGTACGCATAGATCCGGCTCTGATACCACTGTAGGGTTCGCAGCATAGAAAACAAAAAAATTCATATGATGGGAACAACTATGTACCAAGATCTATCTACTAGATACAAACAGCAGGCGGATGTATATCCATAGAGAACATACCCTTGAAGACCGAAAAAGCTTAATGAGTCAAACTCGTTGTTGATGTAGATGATCTCTTGCCGATCTCAAGATCGAGAGGAAGTCCTTAGCACCGCAACTTAGCAGTGCATCCATGCTCGCATACACGTTTGAGGCACCGAGCAACCTCCGCCTCCTCGCTCCAGCGATGCAGCGGAAGCACAAATCTTTCTTGCCGAATAGCCATCGGGAACATGTATCTCGCTAGTCCGAGACCATGGGGGATAAATACTAGAGGGGGAGAGAGATCCTTCACGAGGAGGTGTGAGTGAGAAGTGAGGAGGGGTGTGCATTTTATAGGAGAGGGGGACCCAAGGGGGTGACTGGCGCATGGGGGCTTCCCCTTGCCCTCCCCTCATTCATGTGGGTGGACACTCCACTCACAAAAATCCTTTCAATTCCCTCCATTCAAAATCCCATTAAATTTCCACCAAATTTAATGCAAACTCTCATTAAATAAAACTCCTTTTATTTATTCAGAATTTTGTCAATTAATTTAATGACAAACATTCACATATAACCCCTTGATAGTATTTCATTTCACATGCAAAAACACTTTCTGCATTTTCACCCGAAAACCTGTTTCGGTATCTAGTGAAATAAATTCCTGCGCTTGTTATTCTTTCCGGCATGAAACTTTTGCTCCAAATGAACGTCGGTGTCTCTTAAGTGTGCCACCCTATGGTTCGCGAATAATGCGGACATGATCGAGACCTTCTCCGATCAATAATCATAAGCGAGATATGGAGACCCATACTGACTCCCACACATTCAACGATGATTTTCTTGTGATCGTCAGAACCTTTTACGCTAGTATCTTAATCCTTTTGTTTCGCGATATATTACATGTCCGAGATTCGATCATCGGTATCTCCATACCTAGTTTGATCTCGTTACTGACATGCACTCTTTTCTCGTTCCCGTGATATAACATTCTAGTGATCAAATCACTTGCTTGTAAGCTAACCAATGTGATATCACCGAGAGGGCCCAGAGCATATCTATACGTCATTGGGATGAACAAATTCCACTCTTGATACATGGGCCTCAACATAACACTTTAGTAGTTCTAAACCCATCTTTAATCACCAAGTTACGGTGTGACGTTTGATGTTATCAAGAAACTCTTCCGGTGTTAGTGATTGACATGATCTCATGGTCTAAGGATTAGGATCACTTCGTAAGTTGTTATAGCAATATAAACTCAATGACTTTTGATCGTAATGCTATACTTCGGATGAATGTTCATCACACCATTACACTAATGTTGTGACCTCGTTATTAACAACATACAATGTCTATGATCAGCAAACCTTGATCATCTTGTTAATCAACGAGCTAGTTTATGAGAGAGGCATAACTAGGAACTTTCTGTTTGTTTATTAAACACACATGTATTAACGTTTCCGTATTAATACAATTATAGCATGCAAAATAAACATCTATCATATACTTGGAATACACATAATAAACACTTTATTATTGCCTCTCAGGGCATATTCCCTTCAGTTTGTTGCTTGCAACTTAATATTGGAGGGGGTTCGGATGACCCAAAGGTGGAATTCTAGTCACAGATGCAGTTGGATGGCGGTCTATCTATCTTGTTGTATTGCCCAATCAAATCTCATAGGATCATGAATGTCTGGTATTGCATTGTTATGCCTTGCTCAGTCCTATCAATTTCCCTGCTATAATTTGTTTACCCAGCATGCCATGTTTGTTTATCTAAGGAGAACACCACTAGTGAACTATGGACCCCAGTCCAATCTTTACCATTGATACATCTTCCATTGTTTACCGTTTACTTGTTGCAAACCACCTTTACCTTCCACACCATACAGTTAATCCTTTGTTACAGCAAACCGGTGAGATTGACAACCTCACTGATTTGTTGGGGCAAAGTCTTGAGTTTGTGTTGTGCAGGTCTCCAAGTTGCTAGTAACACCTTTGAGTCATTTTCTTCCTCCTACTGGTTCGATAACCTTGGTTTCTAACTGAGGGAAAACTTGTTGCTGTGCTCATCATACCTTCCTCTTGGGGTCTCCCTACGAAGTGTTGCTGCATTCATCAAGCCTTTTTCTAGTGCCGTTGCCGGGGAGGCTAAGGACGTATTCACAAGGGGAGTCCTTCTCAACCTTTATCTTTTCTTTGTTTTTGGTTTGCTTAGTTTCTTTTGTTTTGTTTTGTTTTGTTTGCCTCTTTTTTATCAAAAACTCAAAAAAAATAGTTTAGTTTGGTTTGCTTTCTCTTATAAAAAAACACAAAAAAATTAGTTCCTACCCTAGTTGTCACCTTGTTCTTGCTCACCATGTTGATCCCCAAGTTCACCCTGAAAGACCTTTCAATACGTGGTGGCTCCATAATTGGGAAAGAAAATATTGAAGAATTCTTTAATCATGTTAACAAACATGAGGATATTGAGGATAGATATATAGCAAAACTTGCTCCTAATTATGAAATTGTTGCATCTTCTTTAGTTCATATGTTGGATGCTAGGTTTTCTAACCTTAACCCCATGATGCAAATTTTGTTTGTCAAACTAAAAGAAGAAAATGATCCTGAAAAGAGAGACTTTATCCTTGAAACTTTACTAAAAGAGTTCAATGATGTTGCTAAGGAAGCCAAAAAGGTCTTTGAATGTTTTAATATGCTAGGCTCATGTGTAGATGTTATGGGTACTCTAGATAAAACTAAACCTAGAGAGGAAATTAAGATACCCATACCCTTTAAACTTGTTTGAATGCATGAAGCCCTAGAAAAGAATTTTGATTGGATTGTTCCTGAAAATCCTTTTGATGAAAGTATTGAACCAAAGAGAGATGAGCAGGGATCCTCCAAAACTCATTTGGATGAGATACCTTTCCTAGTTGAAGAGATTGAAAGTATTGATCTTATTTCTTCATTTGAAAATACTTGATTCTTGCTTCTTGTGCCTAACTTAAAGACGTTAAAGAAAAGTATTTGTTGGGAGATAACCCAAGAGTTTTCTTGTGTCTTGGAAGTTATTACTTCTGTAATAACCTCTCCTTATCCTTTTTTGTTTGATTTTTGTGCCAAGAATGACCTCTAATGAGAGGGAAGTAAGATTTGGGGAGTTGCTGTCCCGAAACAGATATTTGTGCTCCACCATAAAAATTCCTGAGAAGTCTATGTAAGTTGTATTGAGCTGAAAATTTCCGAAAAAATCCCCTAGTATGTTAGATAACTTTCGTTAGTTCAACACTTTTTGATTTGAGCAACATAAGATTTTTTTAAAAAATCGGTTTCTACATGATGGTCTGTTTGACAGATTTCTGCCATTATTTGTATTTGCTTCTTATTGATTCCTTTTTGGGAAATTGAGCTTTTTGAGGGATTGCTACAGTAGCTTGTGTTTTTAGTGAAAGTTTTGCTATTCTAAAGCTAAACCCAAGAGTCTATTATCTTTTGAATACACTAATGTTGCTAATGAAGATTGTGTGAAGTTTTGTATGAAGGAAAATTTCAGGTGTAAGAGAGAATGATATAATGAGATGAAGAATGGACAAAAGATCAAGCTTAGGGATGCCACCCCGGTGTCACCCCAAGAAATATCCAAGACGTACAAGCTTCAAAGATAAGGGATGCCCAAGGCATCCCCTTCTTCATCAATAAAAAGCTCAGGTCTTTCTAGACACTTCGTTTTTATTGTTTCATGCACCGTTGTGTTTTTCTTGGAGCGTCTTAGTTTTCGTTTGCTTTTCTTAGTTTATTTAGTTTGCTTGAATAAAGAAGTTTGGACCCCCGTTCTCGCTGTTTTGCTTCAAATAAGTTGATTGGTGTTGGAAAGGAGTAGAAAGTTCTTGCTTGAAATAGTGCAAGAGGAGCTTGCTTTGACTGTGACTTAGACTTTAGCATGTCATGCTAGGTGTTTTTTTAACCTTATGCTTAGTGATTATTGTTGTAGCATGACTTTTTCCAAACAATTGGGATTGCTTAGTGTTCATTGAAGGAATCATGCGTTGTTTTAGCATGCAAAAGCATAGTATTGTGGTATTCTCCTTTGATGTTTTGTTTGGGTTGACTTGGCACATGCTCACACTATGTTATGTCTATGAACAAGTCACCATAGCCTCTATGATCATTTAGTCCTTGACTTGTAGTACCACTCTATGCTTTGATTAGTAATGTTTTGTTGCTCTGCATGATTATGTCCATTATTGCTCTCTTAGTTGGTTGCTCCCAGTCTTTTGCTAGCCTCCACTTGTATGAGTAAGATCTACTCATGCTTCCAACTCCCAAGAAACCAAGTTATTTCAAAGTGTCCACTATAAATTCCTATGCATGGTGTTTTACACCATTCCAAGTATATTCTTGTATTCATCTATCTTCCAGTTAAAAAGTCTCTTTGTTATGTGAAAACTTAGTGATTAAAGCTCTCACAAACTTGATGGCACACTTTATTTTGCTTGCCCCTAATAAACTTAAACCATTGTGTCATCTATGTTGTATATGCTTGCACTTATACGTTGGAATTAGCAGAACCATGTTGTCATGGGGAACGTTTTCAACATTGCACTTGTACTTTGTACACAGTTGATATCATGCTCTTTTGTCTATGGATGTCGTCGGTGTGAAATAAAAATGGAGCTTGTAAGTCCATGGAGTTAAGTATTTTGTGTTAGAGAAACGCCTGGGCCACTAGCCTAATCCATGCCTAATCATGGTGGAAACTTGCAGCATCACTATAATGACCAATTTGTGAAGCATCCTCAATAAAAATCTATGCAAATAGCAAATAAAAAGATCGCTGAGATGCTCATTGTCTGCTTGCCTTGTCATTTTGGTTATGGGATAACTCCTGTACCATGTGCAAGGGGTACCCCGTTGGCGGTCCTCTATGATACATATGTACTTACTATGACAAGAACTTACAGGTGACTAGAGTTGAGCAGCATGCGGTGCAGCCCTCATATTCAATGGACATGAGATTGCCAACTTATACTTTGTCAAGCATATACTCCATAGTTTGTTCACTTTAACCTTAATCACTTCAAGATGCTTATGATAGGGGCAATGAGAGCTGAAAGCTAACAAGTACCATAATTTTTGGAAGCTCTTTTTGAAAATTGAAATCCCTGCTTCCCTACATGAAGGAACTTTCTTCCACCATTTATTGAGTATCCACCTTCTACCTTTAGGCACCAGTTAAGAGAGCATAGTTGTCATTCTTAGTTCTATGTGCATTGTCCCAAAACTTATCGATTGATGCATATTGTTGATATTACTTGTTCTTGTGCTATTTTTATCTAGTCACTCTTATGAACTTTGAAGATGTCCTATGCATCTATTTGCTATTCTATGAGGGACAAGCTAAATGCCACTATGCCATGTTTTCCATATGTGAAACAAACAAACAATTTTCAATGCATGTTATTCATGATCTTTGTTTATGTCCTTTAATGTTGCATGCTTAGTTACTTTCTCTTACTATTAGAACTCCTTATTTCATGATCATGTTTAGATTTTTTTGATCCCAGCTTTTAATGCTTGCAAGTGGTTGATGACCCACAAGTATAGGGGATCGCAATAGTCTTCGCGGGTAGTATTACCCAATTTATTGATTCGACACAAAGGGAGCCAAAGAATACTTGCAAGCCTTAACAACTGAGTTGTCAATTCAGCTGCACCTGTAAATAGTTCTTGCTCACGGAAGTTTATCAGAAGCAACAGTTTGTAATAGCAACAACAAAGCAACAACAGCAGTAAAACAGGAGCAATAATAATAGTAGTAGCAAACAGTGGGATATGAGCACGGTAGGAATAGGGATGGATGGACGGGCGTTGCATGGACGAGTCTAAACATGTAACTTCAAGATCTAGGGTATTGCATATAAATAAGAATAAGCATCCAAGTACTAAACAATCCTAGGCATGTGCTCCATATATAGTCATGCGTGCTCGCAATGAGAACTTGCGCAACATCTTTTGTCCAGCCAACCCGTGGCAGCGGGGCCTCTAGGGAACTACTGGCAATTAAGGTGCTCCTTTAATGGAGCACCGGAGCAAAGCATTAACACTCCATGAACACATGTGATCCTCACACCACAGCCATCCCCTCCGGTTGTCCCAATTTCTGTCACTTCGGGGCCCTTGGATCCGGACAATGATATGTGTACACAACTTGCAGATAAGATCACAAACAATACTATCATAATGATTCAATAATAAGTTCAGATCTAAGATCATGGCACTCAGGACCTAGTGACAAGAATTAAGCACAACAAGTTGCAACAAAGTCAAATAGCACTAATAGAGATACTAGGCACTATGCCCTAACAATCTTATTCGATTACAAGATAGAAGTCATCCAATCCCTACCATCCCCATAGCCTACAGCGGGGGATTACTCACTCATGGATGAGGGAAACATTGATGGTTGATGGAGAGGCGTTGGTGATGACGATGGCAGGGTGCCAGAACGGAGTTTCTGGATCCGAATCGTGGCTTCTGGTGGTGGCGGCGCAGTGGAACTCTTTCTGGAAAAACGTCGAAACCCCCTCGGTTTTTAGGTCAAGGGGCAACTTATAGGCGAAGAGGGAGCCTGAGGGGGTGCCTGGGGTGGCCTCACCCCCTAGGCGCGGGCAGGTCCCACCCGCGCCTGGCAGGGGTCTGGGCCCCCTAGGCCTCCACTCCGTTTCGTCTTCTGGCTTCGTGGATCTTCTGGTGAAATAGTTTTTTTGTTATATTTTCCGGGATTTTTTCGGATAGTTGATTTTTTGCACAAAAACTAGACACCAAGATAATTCTGCTGAAAATAGCGTCAGTCCGTGTTAGTTGTATCCAAATCACACAAGTTTAGAGGAGAAACAATAGCAAAAGTGTTTAGGAAAGTAGATACGTTTTGGACGTATCAACTCCCCCCAAGCTTAGCTTATTGCTTGTCCTTAAGCAATTCAGTTGAAAACTGAGTGCGATAAAAGAACTTTCACGAACACATTTGCTTCATATGATGTATATATTCTTAGCACAAGAGTAGATGCTTAAACCATTCATAATAAGAAGCATGCAACCAAGTCTACTCAATAGTCATTGCAAGCTATGAAGAGAAACCAACTCAATAATAATAAGTAGCATGGAACATAAACATAAGCAACATTGCAATGCTCATAGTAAGGTGTGATAGAGTGGTATCTCGCTTGCCTTTGTTTGTAGAACACAATATAAATGCCAAGGCACCTCTAAAGTTCAAGTGAAGACTAGAAGTAAAGATATCAGAGATTCAAGCATCAAAGTCATGACATAATTAAACAAGTTTTGAGACAAACACAAGAATGACAACTATGCTCTCATTGATGAAAGTAAGGTACTCGCTAGCTTTGAGCTCTCATTGCCCCTATCATAGGCATCTTTACATGGTTAAGGTGAAAGTGAGCTCCAATCTGAGTTATATGCTTGACAGACCATAAACTAGAAATCCCAAGTCCCTTGAGTACGAGGGCCGCTCTACATGCTACTCAACTTTAGTTACCTGCAAGTTCTTGTCATTGTACATACATGCATATCATAGAGAACCACCAACGGGGTACCCCTTGCACATGATACATGATATATCCCGTGATCAAAACGACAAGGCAAGCAGACAATGAGCATCTCAGCGATCTTTTTATTTACTATGTGCATATCTTTTTATTGAGGATGCTTCATAGACGCTCATTATGGTGATGCTGCAAGTTTCCACCATGATTAGGCATGGCTTAGGATAGCAACCTAGGCATTTCTCTAACACATATATATACTCCGTGAACTCACAAGCTCCCCTTTTATTTCACACCGTCGACATACGCAAACAAAAGAGCAAGGTATCAACTGGATAGGATATCCAAAAAGTGTTGAAAACGCTCCCCGTGACAGCACGGTTCTGCTAACTCCCAACATATAATTTGCAAGCATATAACTTTCATGGACAGGTCACAATGGTTCAGGATTATTAAGTGCAAGGAATAAAGTGTGCCATCAAGTTCATGAGAGCTTTACTAACTAACTTTCTCAAAATAGACAAACATTTTATTTGGAAGAAAACAAGGCATATAGAATATGCACTGAAATAGCAAATGATGATAATAGGTAGGTATGGTGGACACTATTGGCAACATTGGTTTTGGAGAGTTGGAAGCACAAGTAGAGCTTATACTCAGTGCAAGTGAAGGCTAGCAAAAGAGAGGGAGCAACAAACGAGAGAGCAATAACTTTCATAATCATGCTTGCAACAAAATAGGACTAATTATGGCATGAAAGTGATACAAGAACTCTGAGGCAAAATAAATCATCGAGGCTTACTGACTATTGTTTAGTCATATGCATGCGTGAGCATGTGCCAAGTCGATTCACATGAAACATTCAGAGGAGGATACCATAATATCATACCAAAATATGAATAAAACAATGCAAGCAAATATTCATATGACATGCTACAAACTATTAGCAAGATGGAAGGCAAGCAAAAACTACTAAGCATCCATCAGTAACATACTCCTTACAATGAACAGACTAAGCATGCTCACAATGATGAGTATATGTACAAAAATGAAAACAAATAGAGTTCGTTACCAGCCTCTTACCACACCTCAAATTGTCTTAATATTCATTATTGACCTTCAATTGTGTGACTTGAATAATAACATGAAACCAAAATCCACTAAGGACGGCTGAAACCTGCAAAGAACTCACAAAACCAAAGAAGAACAACAAATATTTTTGGTGTTTTCGATTTTTTTAAAACAAGCAAACAAAGCAAGAACAAACAAAGCAAAAACAATCCAAACAAAGCAAAATCTTTTTGGATTTTTCTTTAAGGCAAACCAAAGAAAAGAAACACCAAGAGAAACAATGAAAATATTTTTGGTATTTTTGTGTTTTGAGAAAGTAGAAACAAAAACCAAAAATAAAGCGAATAATGGATATACAAAGAACCGACCAAACATGATATATAGATGAGTTTGATATCGGTATACCTTCCCCCAAGCTTAGGCTTTTGGCCTGAGTGGGGCTCAATCCCATGGTGCCCAAGTAGGTGCACCTCCGTAGTACGAAGAGGAGGCTCCCTCGTCCTGGTACGAGCTCGAGGACTCCCCTGTGTAGTATACACAGGGGTCGTATGAGGGTGCTTCCCCCTGATAGTGTCCATGGAAACCAAGAACGCGTAGCTTGTCATCCATCTCCTCCTTGGACCATGACAAAGGACCCTGAGAAATACTGAACAAAGTGGTTTGCGGAGAGGGATATGTCTCTCTTCCCCATCAATAAACAACATTCTATAAACCAAGTTCTCAAGGGTAGAGTGTAACACCCTAAAGAGTCGACCCTATGCAAGTTTTAGCGACTTCCGCCAAACCCGCATAGAAACGATTCAAAGATGCCCACCAGGCACTTGCGTGCGGGTGGAAAACGAAGTAATATCATTACACAATAGTCCACGATGGAACCCACAAAACAGATATATACAACAGCGACTCAATGAGTCAAGAATACAAATATACAATACAAAGATCTAAATCACCTTGAAAACGTTACAGCGTCCGAGTACGGACAAGATGCAAATGGGGATAAGAGCCCTGAAGAATAACCAATGGCGTCCATAACCCTGCCCAGGCCAAGCCGGAAGGGTAACCCTGCTAACAACGTCGATCTCAAAACCTGCTTAAACAAAAGGGGTGCCGACAAAGGGAAAAGGAAAAAGAGAGCGGTCAGTACTGAGGCCAGTACACGGCGAGACTAGAATTCGGCGGTCCTCGCCTACATAGGTATGGTGGACTAAAGCAGCAGCGCATCATGCACTAAACAGCCTATAGAGACTCAATACAACTGGCGGCTATCATAGGGATAAGAAAGACCTATTCGGATCCAACCTAAAACTATCACCAAGCACACCCATCCTAGTATTTCCCCCTCGAGACCAAACGAGGAAGTCAATCGAGGAACTCACACAGTTGGCAGTTTTACTCATTCCGTTATAGTTGTGGCAATTACTAGTCAGATATAGATAGCATGAGTCATCCTGATATAATAAGTAGTGGGCAGTTTTAGTTAACCATTCCGTTGTAGTTGTAGTACTTACTAGTCAGATACATATAGCATGAGGCATCCCAAAACCTAGCAGTTGTTGGCACTTTTATTTAGCCATTCCATTGTAGTTGCAATACTTACTAGTCAAATACAATGGTAACAGGTAACAATCCAAACCAGCAATTGTTGGCACCTTTATTTAGCCATTCCGTTATAGTGAAGCTGATTACTAGTCATTATAAAGTCAAATTTATAGCACTACTTTAGTTATAGTTGTCTATGATCGAGATACTGTGCTCCAAGTCGTCCATAACGTAGACACGGCTTTCAAAAAGTTTTACCCTGTAGGGGGGCACAAATAGCAACACACGCACGATCAACCTCGAGAAAAACCAATAAAAACCCAAAGAGGTATCACGACAGAGCAATTGCAAGATTCATATAAATTTCAGGGGGCCACCCCACCAAGCTACCCGTGACGAAGTTGGCCGGCTCCAAGACGGACCCAGAGGTTTGTGTCGACGGCTGTAAACGACTGGGAACCCAAAAGTGTGACTGGGCTTGTCGATACCGCATAAACGTATCACAGTTCCTAAACAGTACAGGCGCTCCACGCGCAATTGTAAATAATGCAGTAAAGCATGGCAACAAGATAGTAATAAAGCCCCAAACTACTTTGTGGCCCCAAGAAATAAATATGACTCAAGCTCTGGCTAGGGGGATTCATGGTCCCACATGCGGATAGTGCGAATATTCAAAGAACAGGTATCAAGTACTCGGGGTCCTACATGACACAAGTGGACGGTTAAAAACTAAATAACATCTATTGCCCACCTGTGCCTCTGCATTATTTACATACTTCAATTTAGTTATTTAACGGTAATTAAAGTTATAATCATCTCCACCATTAAATATAAGGCATTACTCCAACAACTGTGGAACATCGACGGCGCGACGCAACACCTGCGCAAGCAACTACGACTCGCAAGGCTGACTATCTACCAAACAACAGGTAATAGGATGTGTCCAAGGCAATTTAATGGCTCCAAGGGATATCATGGGTACGAAAACTAGAGCATCGCATCACAGATAGCAATAGATCAACAGGAGGAAATAAAGACTATAAAAGTAAGATAGGTAGAAAGAGGGAGAATGCTCGCCTGAAAACATTGTCGAAGGTTCATCCGAAGATCGGATCGACACTCGCATCAACTCATCGGCCTAGCCCGTGAAGAAGCAAAGCACTAGAAGAAACACCGGATGTACTATTTAATACTACGGCAAAAGATCGGGCATGATGCATGTATGATGTATGACATGGTAAGGATGCGATGCAATTAGGCCATATTAAGCGGAACCGGGGTCCCGACAATTAATTAGATGGTTCATGTTATTTAGATACCCCGCAATTTAAATGTTGGTTTAACAAGACAAAACATGGTATCGATTCGCTACACAAATTTAAATGGAGCCAATATAAGACTACGATTGCCCGCATATGGCCTCCATATTTAATTATTAGGTGAGTCGACAACATTCCCCAAACCACAATATGTATGCAAGCATGACAATTTAATAGGTAACATGTGTATATAATATTTAATAAAATAGGGGCTCGGATAAAAGGGGTCACACATTAGAGGGTCTCGACGATCTTGTGGATTCCGAGGGGTGCGGGTTCGGTTTCCGAGATCGGTCTTTGAATCAGGGCTTCGGTTTTCCGTGTGGCATTCTTGGCGTATGGGAAGGAGATCTTGATGTTCCATGACGACGCTCTTCGGCCATCCGTTTCATGACGGTGACTTCGGATACGACAAAACCATGATGAAGATCTGGGCGAGGCAGAACTTGGCGACAACAATAGTACCATATTGATGTTCCGCGGGACACCGAATACCAGCACCTTACATTAGCAGAAGCTCAACATGGTTGCAACACGAACTGCTGGGCACAGAGCCAAACCCAACAGGGACGCAAGCACCCTCGAAAAGAGGACATCAACAGAGGAGGCCACGGGATGACCATGGCGCACGCGGAGGTCACCGCGGATGGCGGCGTGGACGGGCCGCTGGAAGGCTCTCAGGCGGCCGGGTACAGCGGCCAGATACGAGGCTTGGTCCCGGAAACGGAGGAGGGCCGGCCCTAACCTCGCGTGTAGGCGGCAGCGTCCCGGGAGGTGAGAGGCCGAGGCGGGGAGGCGACGACCTGGCGGTGGGGAGCGGGGCGCGGTGGAGCTCGGGGAGGTGGTGGCCGACGAGCAGCACGGGGACGGAAGTCGACCCGGCGAGGAGCGGCATCGGAGCTTGACAGGGAGGAGCCGAGAGACGGGCAGGCGAAAATGGGGGATGCTGGTGGCGTCCGGATGAGATCTTGGCGGCAGCGAGCTCGAGGAGGCGGACCGACGCTGAGCACGAGGCGCGAGCCGGAGAGGAGGGCGGTGATGCGGTCAAGCTTGGCGGCGGGGCCGGGAGAGATGGCGAGGAAGGGGACGCACGGCGGCAGCAGGAGATGAGGACGACGGGGTTGAGGACAGGTGACCAAGACGAGGAGGCGTCCGCTGGGGGGTCGAGCTCGCGTGCTTGAGCCCCAGGAGGCGGCGGTACCCAACAGGAGGAGGCGAGCGGGGGGTTCGTGGGGAGTGGCGGGACCAAGGAAACAGGGAGATGGGGTTGGTGGTGTCGGTGGGGACTGAGGAGAGGCAAGGCAGGGGTGGGTTCAGTGTAGCGTGTAGGAGTGCGTGTGGGGCTTGGTTTAGCCGGGGGTGGTGGGGTGTAACCGGGTGGGTGGCGGCGGCAGGGTGGGTAGGACTAGGTGGTCTAGGGTTTGGTGGATGGGGTGTTAGGGTTAGGGTTCAGCCGGTTGGGCATTTTGGGCCTGACCGGTTTAGGTCTAGATTTAGGTTTACTATTTGTTTATAAAAATATTCTATTTGTTTTGTTTTGTTTTAAATCTTTTAGCAAATAGTTTTTAGGCAAATAGTTTAACAGATAACTATAAGACTTGTTTTGAAATAAGAGAAGAGGTATTGTTTCAGATAAAATAGTTTTTACTTAAAATATTCTGAGAGCCAAAGATGCATGATGCCATGATGATGCACAAAGTTTTATTTAACATGCGATTTTCTAGTAGCGGATTTACCCGGGGTGCTACATAGAGCTAGTGGTGACAAAGTGATGTGCCTTCATGGCAGCAAGATCAAGCCTCTGAGGGGCCAAAACTGTATCATTAGGATCAACAGCAAGATCCAAGGCAGTAGCAACACGTGCAACAATAATCCCCCCATAAATGGGTCCCTTAGCAGTTAAGCGACGAGCAATGAGAGAACCAAGATTGTACTTAGTTTCATTGTTGAGCGCAACAACTAAGAATGCCAAATGATAGTTGGAAATATTACTAGTGTTCTCCCTACCAAGAACACTAGTGGCAAGATAGTAAGCAAAGTACCTGATGGCTGGGAGTTGAATATTTCTTATCTTTCCCTGTTGAGCTATACGGTCATCATCATTGGTTATCCCGCGGTAGAGCTCCAACAAATCAGCGGGTTGAGCTGGAATCTTCTTTGCTGACCCAGCTGTACCAAGTCCCAGGGCCTCACAAAATTTCTTCAATGTCATGTTATAAGACCTGCCATCAATTTTGAAAGAAACATCTGGCTTAAACATGCTGTTAGTAAAGGAGAAGCTCTCCATAAATGTTTTAGTGAGCGTAGCATATTGCACGCTCTCAACCTGCATAAGGCTTGTTATTCCAGCTCTCCAAACCAAGGTTGTAAAATCGTCAAGAATCCCAGCAGCCCGCAAAAAGGTTGGGCAAGGAAAGGTGGAAGGGTGAGCATCCCCCTCATCTCCCTCGTCACCGAATCGCGAAGTAATGAGATCGTCATTGTATGAGGTCCTGGCTCGGGAGGATGATCTTGAAGGCCTTGCCATCCTAGGTGCACCACCCTCAAATATCTCTCCAAATGTGTGGTTGTCCATGACCACTCTTTTCTGAAATTTTTAGACAAACATCAAACCAAGTGATTTCCAAGTTGATAAATGATGAGAAACTACTATAGGAACTTGCTAGAGGGCTACACATGCATCAAAATGAAATCTATAAGCATAGAACAAGCATGAAATATCACACAACCTATCACCTATAGCAGCAAAATACTCAATATACAGTCTATCAATCACAAATCTAATTGGACAAGTGGAGGAGGAATATACCAATGAGCAATCCCTCCAAAAATCAGCAACAAAGATGGGCTGAGCAAGGAGATCGAAAATCACGAGCAAGAAGTCGAGCTTGAGCAAGTTTTCCGTTGTTTTTCAGGAGAGAGAAAGAAGATGGCTGGGAGGAGACACTTTGGAGGGGCCCAGGTGGGCCACACCCCACCCAGGCGCCACCTGTAGGGGGACCGCGCCCACTGGGGGTGTGGGTTCCTGGGGTGGCCACCTGGGTCACTCTAGGTGTCCCTCTGCCCCTTTTTTTGAGGAAAGTTTTATTTTGAATTTTTTGGGATTTTTCGGAAAACTTTATTTTTGGCCAATTTTTAGGGTATGAAAATTGATTTTCTCGCAGAAACAGTTTTTTAGAAGAAGCAAAAGCAAACCAAAAGCCAAACTATAGAAGTTCTAAGACACTCTAACAAGCAAACAACTAACAAAACTAAATCTAGCAAAAGAAAAGTCAAAGACTAGGAAGGAGAAAAATAAAAGAAAGCAAGTGTAACCATAGTGAAAACATTATTTTGTTCATTAAAATCCTACCAAAACAATCTTATATGAAACAAAACTTTGCATTCCACAAGGTGATTATGTTACCTCATACTTGATAGCAATGGTCCCAATCATAATAGTTTCAAAATTTTCTTATGAAATGGGACAATATATTTCTCCAACCTTGATGCCCTCAATATTTTCAATGGAATTAAGGCAATAGCTTCTAGCAACCTTCTTGGGGAAATAAACAGTATGCTCTTTGTCATTAATATTGAATGTTAGTTTTCCTTGATTGCAATTGATGACAACACCTGTAGTATTAAGAAAAGGTCTCCCAAGAATAATATGTAGGGGTTCATAGCATGGAAAACAAAAAAATTCTACCGCATGCACATAAACAAGCCAAGATCTATCTACTAGATTATAGCAACGAGTCGATTAGAGTATCCACCCTCGAAGATTCCAAAGCGGTTAACGAGAGCAGATACTCGTGGGTGATGTAGTCGTACACTTGCCGATCTCAAGATCGCGTAGACGATCCTTCTAGCGCTGCGTTCCGGCAGCGCTTCCGCAGTCGGTCACATGTTCGGTACTCGATGAAGACCTTCCTCTCCCTTGTTCCAGCAGGCAGCGGAGGTTGTAGTTCTCCCCTCGCGATTCCGACAACACGACGGCGTGGTGTCGAAAGTAGAGGGAAGATCCCGCAGGGCTTCGCCTAAGCCGATGCGAGTTATGGTGGATCTAGGGTTTTTCCGGCGATCTAGGTTTAGAAGGCCGGAGAGGAGGAGGAGGTGTCGGTGGCAGCTAGGGCGACGGCGATGGGCCGGCGGCGCGGCGGCGGCGCGCGGTGGGGAGGGCTTGGTGTTGTGGTCTTTGGGGCAGCCATCCCCCTCTATTTATGAGAGGGGAAGCCTTGGGAGGGGAGAGTTTGAATCCAAACCCAAACCCAAGTTGGATAGAAGTAAGGACTCTTTCCTTCTTCCACTAGGAAACTATTTCTGGAAAAACGTTGAACCCCCCTCGGCTTTTAGGTCAAGGGGCAACTTATAGGCGAAGAGGGAGCCCGAGGGGGTGCCTGGGGTGGCCGCACCCCCCTTAGGCGCGGGCAGGGCCCACCCGCGCCTGGCAGGGGTGTGGGCCTCCCAGGCCTCCACTCTGTTTCGTCTTATGGCTCCGTGGATCTTCTGGTGAAATAGGATTTTTGGCATATTTTTCGGGATTTTTCCTAATTGTTGATTTTCTGCACAAAAACTAGACACCAAGGTAATTCTGCTGAAAACAACGTCAGTCTATGTTAGTTGTATCCAAATCACACAAGTTTAGAGGAGAAATGGTAGCAAAAGTGTTCGGGAAAGTAGATACGTTTGGGACGTATCAGTGGTTTGTTCTTGATCTTTATGGTGCATGTTACCTCGAAAATTATTCTTTTATCACTTACCTACTCGAGGACGAGCAAGAGTTAAGCTTGGGGATGCTTGATACGTCGGAAACGTATCTATAATATTTGATGTTCCATGCTTGTTTAGTATCTACATTGCTTTGCTTTGTCCACACTTTGAGGTGTTTTTATATGTTTTCTGGTACTAACCTATTAACAACATGTCGAAGTGCCAGTTGCCTGTTTTCTTCTATTTTTGGTTCCAGAAAGGCAGAACAACAATATTCTCGGAATTAGACAGGACAAAAGCCAAATTCAATATTTTACCGTGGGGAACACGAAGCCGGAATACGAGACAGAGGAGACCTACCAGGGGGCCACACCTCCTGGCCGCCTGGGTGGGCCCACCTCGCGCCTAGGGGGTGCAGCCACCCTGGTGGACATCCTGCCTTGCTCTTCGCCTATAAGAATCCCCCGATGCCTAAACCCTAAGGACCCGATCAATATTCCACGAAACCGTCTGTAGCCGACGCCACCATCGTTCCTAGATCGGGGGGATCTGAAGCTCTTCTCGGCACCCTGCCGAAGGGGAGATCATCCCGGAAGCCTTCTTCTTCATCATGCCAGCCTCCAGTATGAAGAGTGAGTAGTTCCACCTTGGACTACGGGTCCATGTAGTAGCTAGATGGTTGTATCTCCTCCTTTGTGCTTTCATGTCTAGATCTTGTGAGCTCCATTCATGATCAAGATCTCATCTATTTGTAATCATGCATGTTGTGTTTGTGGGGATCTGATGGATATTGAGATTACTATCTCAAATTGATTAATGGTTTTGTCTATTTGATTCTATCATGTATATGTTGTTTGTGATCTTGCATGCTCTCCGTTGTTAGTAGCTATCTTGGCCAAGTAGTTGCTAGTGACTCCAAGAGGGGGTATTTATGCTAGATAGTGGGTTCATGCCTCTATTTAATCTAAGGGAAGTGACAAAAATCTCTAAGGTTGTAGATGTGTTGTTGCCACTAGGGAGAAAACAACGGTTTCTTGTTCATGGAACAAGTGGATTTTTTACCTTACACACTTTGCTTAAAGCAGTTGTCTGTTGCTTGCAACTTAATACTGGAGGGGGTTCGGATCATAACCCATAGGTGGACTTCTAGTCATAGATGCAGTTGGATGGCGGTCTATGTATCTTGTTGTATTGCCCAATCGAATCTCATAGGATCATGAAAGTCTGGTATTGCATTGTTATGCCTTGCTCAGTCCTATCAATTGCCCTGCTGTAATTTGTTTACCCAGCATGCCATGTTTGTTTATCTAAGAAGAACACCACTAGTAAAATATGGACCCCGGTCCAATCTTTACCATTGATACATCTTCCACGGTTTACCGTTTACTTGTTGAAAACCACCTTTACATTCCACACATACAGTTAATCCTTTGTTACAGCAAACCGGTGAGATTGACAACCTCACTAATTCGTTGGGGCAAAGTCTTGAGTTTGTGTTGTGCAGGTCTCCAAGTTGCTAGCAACACCTTTGAGTCGTTTCCTTCCTCCCACTGGTTCGATAACCTTGGTTTATAACTGAGGGAAAGCTTGTTGCTGTGCTCATCATACCTTCCTCTTGGGGTCTCCCAGCGAAGTGCTGCTGCACTCATCAAGTGGCTGGCACAATATACCCAACACTAAGGAAGGCAGCTAGAGATGTATTTGCTATTCCTGTCACAACTATTGCTTCAGAATCTGCATTTTGTACAAGTGGTAGAATAGTTGATGAACATAGGAGCCACCTCACTTCTCACATGCTTGAGGTATTTGCTATCAAAATTGGCTTAGAAACAAGTATAAAGGTGAGCTAATGATGCACTTTCTTAACAGTCTCTTATTCTTACAAGATACACAAGCAAATGTTGTTTCTTCCATATGCTCATGTAGGGGAAGGCAACTTTTGGACTTGTATACAAGACACACAAGAAGAATCTGAGGTTAGTATGAATGTATGAATGTGTTTGTATGTACCATATCCATATACCTGTGAATCCCATGAAAAAAATATAAGAACTTACTAATGTTTGGCATTATTTTTTGAAAATATGATTCATGTTTCATGGATGTTTGATGGATTGCTGATCGTGATCTACGTGTGATGGATGTTTGATGGACTATGTTTGGTATGGTGTGCTAAAACAAGTTGTTTATTTGTAACTTAAACAAGTGTTGAATGTTGGACTTGTATTGTTGTTCGATGTTAGACTTGTACTGCTGCTGAACTACTTGTATTGCTATTTTCTAATTGCTAGACGTTGGACTTATAGTCTTGTACTGTTGATGGCTTGTTGTCTTATTACGTATTATGTAATTGTAGATCTTGCCTCTTAAACTGTTGATAAAGCTATTTATCAGTTTGCTTAATTGTTTCTACTTTCTATTAATGTGATCTATTATGTGAGCTATTGCTTTAAATTGTTGGTATTTGCCGTCAAATTTTGTTTAATTTTACTTCTTTCATTTTAAAATATAAGATGTTTTAGGTTTGTAAATAAAATATATCTAAACTACTTTTAGTGTGAGGTTCACTCAAGTTTGGAGTAAACCTACACATTAAAATTAGTCTAGATACATTTGCTTCACAAAGCTTAAACATCTTATATTCTGAAACGGAGGGAGTATATGTTATTTGCTCCCAAATTTTGTTCAATTATACATGTCGCGGGTACTCGTCGGGTTGTGGATACCCACTAGGTGGCGGGTCTGGTGGATACCTGGACCCGACGACGGTTATGGAGGCGGGGAGAGGTTGTGGAGGAGGGTATGGAGGTGCAACACCCGTCTTCATACCCGTCGGGTGCCATCTGTTGGTAGGTGGATATGATTGCGCTGTGTCCGTGTATGCATGTTTTTTTCAAGATACGTGTGTGTGTGTTGTGTTTAAAAGGTTAATTGAGGTAGTACAATTATTTTGGTAAAAGTTGTTTACAAATTACAATTGATTTAGCAAAAAAGGTTAATTGAGATAATTAATTTTGTTAAAAAAAGTTGGAATTAGCTAATTCAAATTAAATCATCATTTATACAACTCCATTAGCGACTCAAGCTGTTCCAGGCACCGTTAGCTTGCCATTTCTCGTCTACCGCCGTTCCCAGCGGTAAGTGTCGTGCTCGGCTTAAAAAGGTTAATTTAGAAATTATAATAACTAACATGCATTCACATTAAAAATACACGAGCACTGAATTCAATTCTATAGGCTTACCGTCGTTGGATCTGTTGGTGCATGTTGGTGTATGATTGTCTGCGGTGATCAACAATGTTTATAATCTCAACACCATCGAGACTTCCTAATGGATATGCTGGACATTGATACTTCATGTATCAATGAAATTTGTAAAAAAATGACATTTGTAATATAAATGCCGCATTTTTTTAACTTACAAACCAAAAAAAAACAAATCCTAATAATACAACAACAAAATTATTTTGGTAAAAAGAAATATTAGAATTATTTTAGCAAAAAAAGTGGTTATTTAAGATAATTTAGCTCTTAAGTGTGTTAGTTATGTAAAAAAAAGTCAGAGTTAGCTAATTAGCTTTGAATCTTCATTAATACAACTTAGTCGATATTGAGGGGCATTTTAGACATTTCATCATTAAAATAGCAACAACAACCATAAAAAGCATTACTGCAAACATCAAATCTTAGCTTCTGATGGCTACTTATCCACAGCCGCTTCTCAACAGCCGCAACCCAAACAAACAGACCGACCCAGATACAAAATTTGAGACTAATTGGATGGATAAAGTTGGTTAACTTAGGCTCGAAATACTTTTGTCAACAAAATGGACATCACACAAATAATATGCTACTCTACCACGCACAAAAGTATTTTTCTTAGTCTTTGTTGTGTGAAGGTACAAATGTATACATGTCAACCTCTACCAACCACGAGTTAACAAGAATAAATGTAGAGAGTTACCTATGGGTGAGTTTCTATGAGCTATGTCTACACCCTAAGGTGACTTCCTTTTACTTAAGGACTCATGTTATAATCTTCATGAATTGACTACTCTTTGAGTGTTGCTTTGCTTTTGTTACGAGCTTTATAAGTTTCATAGAAAGTGAAGGAATGTCGAAGAGTTACCACATCAATCTTCTCAAAGACGGCTATATGGTGAACCCCAAGATCAAGAATGTCTCTCGACCTCCTCTATATGGTGATGAGCGTATAGAGTCGAGGACAACTCTTTTTGAAGGGGGAAGATGATAGGGTTCGACCTATGGTCGTTGCCATATCAAGCACTTCCCCTTATGCCAAGTCGTCATGGACTCCTAAGGTGAATTCTCTCCTATCTATATGTGACTTTGACATTCCCTTGAACGACTTGCTGCTTCATGCAAACAACCTTTATGTACTCAGCTATGAACCTCAAGATCGTCCACAAGTCGCCCAAGAAGTTAGATAAGAGAAGACAACTCCAGGACCGAAGTCTCCGATGTCATTGTCCCGGAGTCTCTGTCGCCCTAGCCCTGGAGTCTTCGGCCACCCCTCGCTCGACGACCGGCTACAAGTTCATGATGTCCACCTGGAGTATCCTCCTCCTAGACGAAGGAGTCTCCACCTCCTAGACGAAGGAGTCTTCGCCTCCCAAATCAAGGAGTCTCTGCCTCCCAGACCAAGGAGACTCTGGCCTAAATGATGGGCATGCATGTGGCATCCCGCAAAACCACTACTAGAAAATCGCTTGGTATTTTGTTTTGTGCATCATCATGACATCATCATGCATATTATTTTTACTTGAAACTATGTTGCGAAAGACTATTGTTTTCTGAAACTAGCCCTCCTTCTATTTCAAATTAAACCCCCGGATGTTTCCGGATATTTTGTTTTTCTAAAACTAATTACAAAATCATTTACTAAAATTAAAATAAACAACATTTCTTTTAAAATAAAACTGTTTTGATCGGGGGAGGCAGCCCGGCCCGAAAAGCCAGGCCGCCTACCACCCCGATCGGCCCAACCCAATCTCACCAAAATCCCTTTTCTACCTAAACCTAGTCTACCCACCAACCCCAGCTTGCCACCTCACCGTCCCTCCACCTCAGCCCTCCACCCATCCACCTCACCAATCCCAGACTCCACTCCCACCCTGCTGGCCCACCAGCCACCAGCTGCCCCAGACCCCACACACGCCACCTTCCGCCTGGGCCCCACCGCACACCGCACCCACCGCCCGGTCTCTCCTGCCGCCCCAGCACACTCACGCACACAGCAACCCACCTCCCTGGCCGCTCCCTGCCAGCCCGGACCCACCCCTGGACCCTCACCCACTCCCTCTCTCACCCCAACCGACCCAACACGCCCCGGCCACACACACGCACGCACGCACCCCCGCGGGTCCCACCCCGACCCCACCTCCCCACCGCGCCTCGCCCACCCTCTCTTCCCTGGCTCTCTCCCAGACCGCATCTCCTCCCTGCTCTCAGAACCCGCCACCAGCCTCCCACTTGGCCTCCTCGTCGCCTCCCCGACCACATCATGACGTGCGCCTCGCCGCCACCGCCTCGGTCCCCTGTTCTTGTTGGAGATATGCCCAAGAGGCAATAATAAAGTGGGTTATTATCATATCTTCATACTTATGATAAATGTTTACATACCATGCTCTAATTGTATTAACCGGAAACATTAATACTTGTGTGATTTGTAAACTAAAATAAGAGTCCCTAGTGAAGCCTCTTGTTAAACTAGCTTGTTGGTTAATATATGATCATGGTTTCCTGATCATGAACATAGAGATGTTATTAACAACAGGATCATATCATTAGGAGAATGATGTGATGGACATACTCCTATAGATAAGCGTAGCATAAAGATCAAGTCATTTCAATAGTTCAATTGCTATATGCTTTCTGATACATAGTAACCTAATTCCTTCGACCATGAGATCATGCATATCACCTTTACCGGATGGATGCTTTGATGACATCAAACACCACACCGTAATCGGGTGGCTATAAAGGTGGCATTAAGTGTTCGGAAAGTATTGGTTGAAACACATGGATCAAGAGTGGATTTGTCCATCCATATGACGGATAGATATACTCTGGGCCCTCTCGGTGGAATGTCATCCAATTAGCTTGCAAGCATGTGACTTGGTCACAAGGATCACATATCACGAACGAGAAAAGAGTACTTATCAAGAAACGAGGTTGAACTAGGTATGCAGAGATACCACGATCATAACCTCGGATAAGTAACATATCGTGAGACAAAGGGAAATTGGTATCGTATGTAAGTGGTTCATTCGATCGCAAAGTAATCGTAGAAATATGTGGGAGCCATATGAATTTCCAGATTCCTCTATTGGTTATTGTTAGGAGAAGTGTCTCGATCATGTCCGCATAATTCACGAACCGTAGGGAGACACACTTAAGGATTGACGTTGTTTGAGTAGTTATGATATTATGAGAAAGAGACCGAATGTTGTTCGAGTCTCGATGGTATCCGGATATCACGAGGTGATCCGGAATGGTGCGAGAATAAGATTCATATAAGGAAAGTCCTGTTTGAGTTCGGAATGATTCGGTGTTTTCATCGGGAATGTTCTAGAAGGTTCGGATTGTCCAAGCACTGGGGGAGGGTACATGAATGTGTCATTACATATTGGAATGATTGCATCATGTACTAAGTGTTCTTGCTGTCCCAAATAAAGGATTAAATTGAATCCTAAAACAGAAAAGTCAAATGTCCATTTGAAAGTCAAACGGCTAAAACAAGAAACTGTGGGAAACAAGCAAGAGGAGTTGGAACCGACTTGGAGGAGGAGTTTCTCTCCTCCAAGCCGGCGGCCAGCCCTAGGCCGAGTTGGGGAGGGACTCCCTCCCTCCCCTGGCGCGCCAAGACCCTCCACCCATAAAAGGAGGGGCAGGGCTCCCCTCCTAGAACACACAAGTTCCTATCTTCTACCTCCGGTTTAGAGCCGTTTTGGTTTAGAGCTTCTAATTGCTTTAGCCTGCGGTTTAGAGCCTTCTAATTGGTTTAGAGCCTTCTAATTGGTGTGTCTAATTACTAGACCACTAATAGCCTCTCTCATAAGCTCCACCATACTCGCACCGGCTTAAGGCGAAGCCCTGCGGGATCTCCCCTCTACTTCCGGTACCACGCCGTTGTGCTGCCGGAATCGCGAGGAGAGTGCTACAACCTCCATTTGCTTTGGAACAAGGGAGAGGAAGGTCTTCGTCAGTACCGAACGTGTGACCGATCTGAGCGCCGCTTTAACGTGGCACGGAAGGATCGTCTACGCGATCTTGAGATCGGAAGTGTACGACTACATCACCCACGAATCTGCTCGTTAACCGCTTTGGAATCTTCGAGGGTAAGTTATTCCAAACGACTCGTTGCTACAATCTAGTAGATAGATCTTGGCTTGTTTGTTTGTATGCGATAGAAATTTTTGTTTTCCATGCTACGAACCCCTACAAAGGGTATCAGTCGTGTCTATATGTAGATCTGTTGCGAGTAGAACACAATGGTCATTGTGCGTTGATGCTTTATTGTAGATTGCTTTTGTGTACTTTGCATCTTGCGGTATGTTGGGATGAAGGCCCGGGCTAACCTTACATGACATCGTTCATGAGACTTGCTCCACGCTTGACATGCAACTTGTATTGCATAAGTGGCTTTATGGGTGCTGCTTTCTCCTAGCATAGTTAAGATCCAATTTACAACGGGTGATTGACAATACTAGTATCAATGTTGTGGTTCTTGTTCGTAAGTTAGAACGACACTTATTGAAAGCCCCAAACCACGTAAAACATGCAAAGAAAGTAGAGGCGTCTAACTTTGTTTTGCGGGTGTCTTGTGATGTGATATGGCCATGATTGTGATTATATATGATGTATGCAATGTTCCTTATTGTAAGTTGGCAACGGCAGAGCCATATGGTTGTCTTTAATTTATGTTAAGACCCGCGTGTCTATTCAAAGTAGTTGTAATAGTTGAAGCCGTGGGCGACAACCATGGAGAGGCGTCATTGACCTTGATGCAATGCCGGTGATGATGGAGATCATGTTCGTCTTTGGAAGATGGAGATCGGAAGCACAAAGAAGAAAGGCCATATCATATCACATATTAGGAATTGCATGTGATGTTAATCCTTTATGCATCTTGTATTGCTTAGTAGACGACGGTAGCATTATAAGATGATCCCTCATGCACATGAATTTCAAGTCTTAAAGTGTTCACCCTTAGTTAGCACCGTTGCTAAAGCTTGTTGTTTCGAAGCACCACGTGATGATCGGGTGTGTTAGATTCTGCAAGTGTATACAACGTGAGCAAGCCAGATTTGCTCATGCGGAACCTAAGGTTTGATCTTGACGAGCCTAGCATGTACAGACATGGCCTCAGGAACACGGATTACCGAAAGGTAGAGCATGAGTCATATAGTAGATATGATGAACATGTTGATTGTTCGCCATTGAAGCTACATCAACTCTCGTGATGATCGGTTTTTGATGTGGTGGATTTGGTTCGTGTGATCACTAAAATAATGTGAGGGATATTGTTTTGAGTGGGAGTTCACCTAGATTAATTTAATTATTAATTAGAACTCAATTTATCATAAACTAAATCAAAGTGAATTTGCATAGTTGTTGTAGTCATTGGCATCCGTTTACCACCTTGCGCTTAGTTATAATTGAGATGGTAGAACTATAGAATTCTGGTTAGTTACTTTACGAACTGGTATCGTATTGTTTTTGAAGTGTTAATCTAAAGTTTAAAAGTCCTATTGCAAACTTTTAATAAGTTCCGGTTACTCCATGAAGTTTAATAATTGGTATTAAAACAAGAGTAACAATTCCAATGTTAGTATATAAGTATCATGTTTGTCTCCATGATTCTTGATATTCAAAGGATTGTCTTAATATCAAGGTTATCTAGGATCTGGAAAAGTTGTTTCAGAAACCATGATGTGTGGAAGATATTGTGATATCTGAAACGAAGTTTTGGTTACAACATGATAGAGTATAATATGGCAAAGTTCATGTTCTCATATTTTGATGAGAATTTGCAACAGGTTGGAGACACTTGTTGTCCTAATCCTCCAAAAGGTTTTGGATAGCAACATTATACTCATAATTCATCGTTATAAGCTAAAAGTAGCTTGATCATGGACGATTCCATGATAAGGGTGAATATTTGATGTAGGTAAAATATTTACTACACCAAAAGATTACTAAAGAAAGGAATTTGAAAGAACACCAAACATTTGATGATGGTAATCTACTTCAAAGTGCAAGTCCAAAGACATTGGTATTTAACTATACACGCTTTGGACTATGTGTCATATGAATGACTCCACTAATTAATGTTGATAGATTCTTTCAAACAGAAAAGGAAATACTGAAAGAGAATCTCATAAATATATGGCAGAAAGAAAAGACTAGAATTGTTCAGTTTAAGTATATAGTTGATGTACATGTTATGGATATATTCTTTGCTTATTAAACAATGTGGTTCCTAAGTATTTGATACTGAATTTGTTGGTGTGAATCGTCATACGAAACAACACAATTCATGAACTACAATGGCCTAAGTAACTAGCAAAAGAATATGTGATGATGTTTATCGAGAACAAATAAAGGGTTATTGTGTTGCTCGTTAAACATCAAAGCTTGCCTTCAAGATTTGTTTTATCAGGTATTATGAGAACAAAAGGGTTGTTCAAATAAATTACCGTAATCCATAAAAGATGGATGGTTCACAAATCTCGTTGGAGAAATCACATCCATAAAACTGGTGCTAAAAATGTCGAAAGACAAATTGATTGAAAGATCACTTAGGAAGTGACATCGCCGTTTAAATTATATTGGAAAGAAAACATGAAGAAACTCCATATGTATGGAATTTTGGAGTCTTTTGATTTTGATCAAATGACGCTTGTGAAACTTTCCTAGAGATAATTAAAACTTTGTTCATAGGCCAAAAGGGAACGAAAGACTAGCTTATTGGAATTTGTACATATTGTTGTACGAAGTCCATCATGTGTAGTCAAAAAGCGATGGATTTCAACTTCATATGCTTTCTCCGAAAATTTGAGTGAATATATGAATATTTACTTAATAAGGATGAAGTATGAAACATTTGAAAAGTTCAAAGACTTTCAAGATGAAGTGCAAAATCATTGTAACAAGAATATAAACAGTTTATGATAAAGATCATAAAGGAAGATATTCGAGTTACAAAGTTTAGCATAATACCTAAGATTTATGGAATCGTTCCGTGGATTTGCATTTCCCGAAACACCATAAGAGTATGGAGCATTCGAGATATGTAATTAAACCTTGTTTGACATGGTAAGATCGAAGGTGTAATTTATAAAACTGCCATTGTATTTTAAAGATTAAAAACTTTAGAGATTACCGTTTTTCCACTGAAAAGAGCTCCATCATAATCCGTTGAAATGACACCATATAAGGTTATGGTTTGGGATAAAACCCAAGTTGTCCTTTCTTAAACATTGGTATGCTATGCATAAGAAAGATGTGTGCAACCAAAATCGGATGAACCTGTCTTTGTATGTTATTTTGAATAACTGTTAAGTAATACTCCATAACATCGGAGACAAAAGTGTTTGTTGCTTAGAACGTCAAGTTTCTTTGAGAAGGAATTTTTCGTGAAAAGTTGAGTGGGAGGACAATAGAACTTTGATAAGGTTAAAAGAACCTTAGTCAGTGCAAAGTTGCGCAAAGACCGAAAAGTGTTAGGAGGCGAACAATGCTCATGGCTCACGTGCCTCAAAGGTTGTGGTCACGGAGATCTAAGTTCCTATTGAAACAAGTAGATCGGGTAAACAATCAAATACCAAGATTTGAGGGTTGAATCATTATTTGAGAATAATGAACCGACTACATGCAAAGAAGCGATGATGGGCCCTGACTCCATCAAATGGCTTGAAGCCATAAAATCCGTGATAGTTCCATACACGAGAAATCAAGTTTTGAACTTGAAGGACCCTCGAGAAAGGTGTAAGACCTTACAGTTGTGTTTGGATCTATAAAGAAATAGACATAGATGTTTTACATCTATGAAATAGTCAACATGTTGGGAAAGAGTTCACAAAATGTTCAAAGGTTGACTATGACAAGATTTGATCTTTCATAGTGATATTTAGTCTAGACGGATTAATGTAGCAACCACTACATATAATTTGTTATATGGTAGTTGAATAAACAAAACAAGTTCTTCTAATAGAATCGTTACCTAGGACATGTGCATAACACGGTCCATAGGGTTTTGTTAATTCAAAGGATGCTAAAAGCATATGCAAACTTCAATGGTTGAAGTGAGCATCGCGGAGTTGGAATCTTCACTATGATGAAACTGTTAAAAGAGTTTAATTTCATCAGAGACAATGAAGATGCTTGCGTTTGCAAGAAATTAAGTGGGAGTGCTAAGACATATTTCTAATACATTATGTGGAGGACATATTGTTGATTAGAAAAGATGTATCTTTTATTAACACATATTAAGAATTTCATCCCGATGAAAGACTTAGGCAAAACCCAAATATTTGGCATCAATAGACGCTAATATGGTTGTGCCAGAAGTACATAGACGAGATATTGAATGAGTTCAATATAGAAACTACAAGAAAGGTTCTTGTCGCACAGAAAGGATTGAAAGAGTTCAATGTTGATGATATATTCAAGTGTATTGACATTTGGTAAAGTGAAACAAATAATCAAGTATAGATTAATACTTGATGTATAAAATCACAAAGAGTATTTATATCATACTGTGATATGTACAAATCCAGATATGTCCTATGCTCTAAATGTTGTGAGCATATACCAGAATGATTCGTAAGATGATCATTGGACAATAGTAAGGATATTCTTATGATCTTTTGGAAGAACTAAGAGTATAATATTTGTAGAAGTGACAAATAGATGGTTAGTTCATTGTAAAAGTACTACATTGATACTAGCTTTGTCACAAAGTACAAATTAAGTTTATCTCAATCTAAACTAAGGGTGGCACAATATAATGGAAAGTGAGTTCCATAATGGATTTGGATAAGTTCCAAAGTTAAGACATTGTGATGATACTACAACAAAAGGCTAAGTATATGACTGCTATTTTAGCAGCAAAAGAGGGCATTTGTGTCAAGTAGTTTGTTATCAAACTAGGTGTAGTTCACAGTGGGATAATACTATGAAGATATATTGTGTGACAATATTATCAACATGTTTTAACCCCAAGGAGCTAAAGGTCACACCGAAAGACCAAATTTATACAAAGCCATCTCATTAGAGAACGAGTGATGCGTAGAGACGCAAAGACATGCAATTACACACGGACCTGGAAGTGTCAGATCCGGATCGATTGACCACTAGCAATCGTGTACATACAACACCGGAAAGCCATAGGTGTTGAATACACAAAGGTTTGAAACTAGATTATTGACTCTGGTGCAAGTGGGAGACTGTTGGAGATATGCCCAAGAGGCAATAATAAAGTGGGTTATTATCATATCTTCATACTTATGATAAATGTTTACATACCATGCTATAATTGTATTAACCGGAAACATTAATACTTGTGTGATTTGTAAACTAAAATAAGAGTCCCTAGTGAAGCCTCTTGTTAAACTAGCTTGTTGGTTAATATATGATCATGGTTTCACGATCATGAACATAGAGATGTTATTAACAACAGGATCATATCATTAGGAGAATGATGTGATGGACATACTCCTATAGATAAGCGTAGCATAAAGATCAAGTCATTTCAATAGTTCAATTGCTATATGCTTTCTGATACATAGTAACCTAATTCCTTCGACCATGAGATCATGCATATCACCTTTACCGGATGGATGCTTTGATGACATCAAACACCACACCGTAACTGGGTGGCTATAAAGGTGGCATTAAGTGTTCGGAAAGTATTGGTTGAAACACATGGATCAAGAGTGGGATTTGTCCATCCACATGACGGATAGATATACTCTGGGCCCTCTCGGTGGAATGTCATCCAATTAGCTTGCAAGCATGTGACTTGGTCACAAGGGATCACATATCACGGGAACGAGAAAAGAGTACTTATCAGTAACGAGGTTGAACTAGGTATGTAGAGATACCGACGATCATAACCTCGGATAAGTAACATATCGTGAGACAAAGGGAAATTGGTATCGTATGTAAGTGGTTCATTCGATCGCAAAGTAATCGTAGAAATATGTGGGAGCCATATGAATTTCCAGATTCCTCTATTGGTTATTGTTCGGAGAAGTGTCTCGATCATGTCCGCATAATTCACGAACCGTAGGGAGACACACTTAAGGATTCGACGTTGTTTGAGTAGTTATGATATTATGAGAAAGAGACCGAATGTTGTTCGAGTCTCGGATGGGATCCGGATATCACGAGGTGATCCGGAATGGTCCGGAGAATAAGATTCATATAAGGAAAGTCCCGTTTGAGTTACGGAATGATTAGGTGTTTTCATCGGGAATGTTCTAGAAGGTTCGGATTGTCCCAAGACCGGGGGAGGGGTACATGAATGTGTCATTACATATTGGAATGATTGCATCATGTACTAAGTGTTCTTGCTGTCCCAAATAAAGGATTAAATTGAATCCTAAAACAGAAAAGTCAAATGTCCAGTTTGAAAGTCAAACGGATAAAACAAGAAACTGTGGGAAACAAGCAAGAGGAGTTGGAACCGACTTGGAGGAGGAGTTTCTCTCCTCCAAGCCGGCGGCCAGCCCTAGGCCGAGTTGGGGAGGGACTCCCTCCCTCCCCTGGCGCGCCAAGACCCTCCACCCATAAAAGGAGGGGCAGGGCTCCCCTCCTAGAACACACAAGTTCCTATCTTCTACCTCCGGTTTAGAGCCGTTTTGGTTTAGAGCTTCTAATTGCTTTAGCCTGCGGTTTAGAGCCTTCTAATTGGTTTAGAGCCTTCTAATTGGTGTGTCTAATTACTAGACCACTAATAGCCTCTCTCATAAGCTCCACCATACTCGCACCGCTTAAGGCGAGCCTCGGGATCTCCCTCTACTTAGGTACCACGCCGTTGTCTTTGCCAGAATCGCGAGGAGAGTGCTACAACCTCCGTCACTGCTGGAACAAGGGAGAGGAAGGTCTTCGCCGAGTACCGAACGTGACCGATTGCGGAGCGCTATGGGAACGTGGCCGGAAGGATCGTCTACGCGATCTTGAGATCGGAAGTGTACGACTACATCACCCACGAATCTGCTCGTTAACCGCTTTGGAATCTTCGAGGGTAAGTTATTCCAAACGACTCGTTGCTACAATCTAGTAGATAGATCTTGGCTTGTTTGTTTGTATGCGATAGAAAATTTTTGTTTTCCATGCTACGAACCCCTACAGTTCTGCCCTCTCCATGGCGCCGCCGCGCGCGTCCCCGACACCGCCAGAGCCTCCTCCTCGCCGTCCTCCTTCCCCACGCCGGCCACCCGCCTCCGTCGCCACGTCCCCTCACCGCCCTCTCCGGCCGCCCTCAAGGCCGACGCTCCGCCGACCTCCTCCTCCTTTCCTCCCGGCCAGCGAACCTCGCCGCCGTGCCCGACGTCCGTCCCGCGCCGCCGTCTGCCTCTGCGGGTTCTCCACCACCGCCGCCCAAAGCTCCTCCTCGCCGGTGCGCTCAACCCCACGCCGGCAAGCTCCCCCGGGCAGAGCCGCCTCGCTGGCCGCAGCGCCCCGCCCTCATCGCCCCCGTCCTCCACCTTGTTTGCCGTCGCCTCCCCTCATTTGGCCTTGAGCAGCCGTCGCCACCTCTCCACCATGTCGCCGCCCCCTTCCCGGCCCGACCTCGTCGTTCGTGAACCTCCCGTCGTCCTCGGCTCTGCTCCGGGTCGGGCCTCCTGCGAGCCATGTTCTCTCCTGCCTCACAGTGTTACTGCGGCTGCAGACGTGCAGGACCACCCCGCGTGTGCGCACGAGTGCAAGCCAGCAGATGAAGAACCTTCTTGGAGCTATGTGTGCTTCTCTGTTTGTGAGTACACTATGCAGTTCGGTGGATAATTTTGGTTGGGGAACCTTGAAGTTGGATAACCATCTACATGGAAAGCTGAAAGATCATCTACACCGGAACGCCTTGGTTTGTCAAGATCTTCGTCATGGACCCCGATGGCCGTGGCCGGGCTGAACCTCTCGGACGTCAAGCTCTTCCTCCCGGAACCTGAAGACCCCGGTGTCGAGCCCCAAGTTCGCCACCGATGATCAGGATGAAACCCCAAGATCTCCTTCCCGGAATTCGACGCCTCGATCCTGCGGGCCCGAAGACCACGGATGCGACAAGATCTACCTCACGGAACACCATGATCTCCAACCCGGAACACCGAGTGCACCGACATGGATCCGAAGGCCGAGCCCTTGACACGCCAAGGTCTTCTCCCCGGAACGCCGAGTTCTCCATCGTGGACGCCAAGCACGTCGACATGGAACCGTAGGACGCCGAATGCCAAGCCCTTCATCTCGGACCCAGTAGTCCTGATCCGCACCCGATCCCGTCGAGCCCTGGACCCTGAGACCGAACCCCGAACCCCCGGAACCAAGATCGCCGAACCCTAATGTGTGACCCTGATCCGAGCCCCTATTTTTATAAATGCCATCTATATAATTGTTTCATATTTAATTGTTCATCTCGCATACATATTGTGTGGTTTGGGGGCCTTATGCCGATTCACCTAATAATTAAATATGGGGCCCATATGCGGGCAAATCCAGTCTCATATTGGCCTCATTTAAATTGGTGTAGCGAACCGGTGCTATATTTTGCCATGTTCAAACAACATTTAAATTGCAGGGTAGCTAGACAACATGAACCACCTAAATATTTGTCGGGACCCCGGTTCCGCTTAATATTGCCTAATTGCATCGCAGCTTTGCCATGTCATACATCATACATGCATCATGCCCGATCTTTTGCCGTAGTATTAAATATTGCATCCGGTGTTTCTTCTAGTGTTTTGCTTCTTCGCGGATTAGGCCGATGAGTTGATGCGAGTGTCGACCCGATCTTCGGATGAACCTTCGGCAATGTTTTTCAGGCGAGCACCTCCCACTTTCTACCTATCTTACTTTTATAGTATTTATTCCCTCCTGATGATCTATTGCTATCTGTGTTGCGATGCTCTAGTTTTCGTACCCGTGATATCCCTTGTAGCCTTATATCGCCTTGGACACCTCCTATTACCTGTTGTTTGGTAGATAGTTGGACTGTGGCGTCGTGATCGCTTGCTCAAGTCTTGTGCGTGTCGCCAAGTACCACAGTTGTTGGAGTATTGCCGCATGTTTATTGTTGGAGATGATCATAACTTTAATTATTGTTTAACAACTAAAATTGAAGTAAGTAAGCAGAGGCACAGGTGGGCAATAGATGTTATTTGGTTGTTAACCGTCCACTTGTGTCCCGTAGGACCCCGAGTACTTGATACCTATTCCTTGAATATTCGCTATCCACATCCGAGAGGATTATGGGACCCCCGAGCGAGCTTGATTCATTCTTATTTCTTGGGGCCACAAACTAGTTTGAGGTTTTATTTACTATCCTGTACCTATGCCATGCTTTTTTGTTTTATTTACGATTGTGCGAGGAGCACCTGTCTTGTTAGGAATTGTGACCCGTTTTAGCGGTATCGACAAGCCCAGTTTGGGTTCCCGATCGTTCTGACCGCCCCACAAACCTTGAGTCCGTCTCGAGTCATTAACCGTTCTTGGTGTACTCAGCGGGGTGGCCTCCGGAAATATTTCGAATCTGTGATTGCTTTGTCGTGAAAGCCTCGTTGGGTTTTGATTTGGTTTTCCGAGGTTGATCGAGTGTGTGTTGCTATTTGTGCACCCTAGGTAAAACTTTCTGGCCGTGTCCATGTTATGGACGACTTGGAGCCTGATATCTCGATCATAGACAACTATAACTAAAGTAGTGCTACAAATTTGACTTTATAATGACTAGTAATCAGCTTCACTATAATGGAATGGCTAAATAAAACTGCCAACAATTGCTTGTTTGGGTTGTCGCTTGCGACCATTGTACCTGACTAGTAAGTATTGCAACTACAATCGAATGGCTAAATAAAAGTACCAACAACTGCTGGGTTTTGGGATATCTCATGCTAATTGTATCTGACTAGTAAGTGTTGCAACTACAATGGAATGGTCAAATAAAAGTGCCCACTGCTTATTTTATCAGGATGACTATCTATATTTGACTAGTAATTGCCGCAACTATAACGGAATAAATAAAACTGCCAACGGTGCGAGTTCCTCGGTTGACTTCCTCGTTTGGTCTCGAGGGGGAAACACCAGGATGGGTTTGCCTGATGGTAGAATCAGGTTGGTTCCGAATAGGTCTTTCTTATCCCTCTCTAATAGCCGCCAGTTATATCGAGTCTCTATAGGTTGTTTAGTGCATCTTTGTCTTTGCTGCGATCCAATACTGTGTAGCGAGGACCGCGAATTCTAGCCTCGCGTGTCTTGGCCTCGATCGACCGCTCTCTTTTATTTTTCCTTTTCCTTTGTCGGCACCCTTTGTTTAAGCAGGTTTTGAGGTCGGCGTCGTTAGCGAGTTACCCTTCCGGCTTGGCGAAGGGGGTTATGGACGCCATTGGTTATTCTTCAGGGCTCTTAGCCCCATTTGCATCTTGTCCGTAGTCGGACGCGGTATCATTTTCAAGGTGATTTGGATCTTTGTATTGTATATCTGGATTCTTGACTCTTTGAGTCGCTGTTGTATATATATCTGTTCTGTGGGTCCCATCGAGGACTGTTGTGTAATGTTATTACTTCGTTTTCCACCCGCACGAAAGTGCCTGGTAGGCATCTTTGAATCGTTTCTATGCGGGTTTGGCGGGAATCGCTGAAACTTGCATAGGGTCGATTCTGAGGGTGTTACAATGCATACCAGTAGCTGGGCCCTTGGCCCATGTACCCCTTTATTCCGTTCAACCCTAATTTTATCCCCAAACTACCCCTGTTTAAGTGGATGACCTATATATAGAGCCCTACCCTCTTGTATCTCTTAGACATAGGTGATATACTAGAAACCCTAATATGGATCCCTTCTAGTTATGTCTCCTTCCCTTCATGAGGAAACCCTTTCATCACCCACCTCTATGGATTTGGCCTTTGAGCATCCTTAGTTGTACAAGGTCTTTACTTTTAGTTCTCTAGTAAAGTTATCAAGACCCTCTCCAAGGTGTTCTTTCCTCTCTGATTGGGATTGATGGGAGAACGTTGACCGATCTCTCCTTGCGAGGATTCTATCGGACCTATGGCCGCCGGTGGGAGCAGTTGGCCCTGTATCGTGTTTGTGTTTGCGTGTGTTCATCATGTTCTTCGAGTGGTGTGTGTTCACTTCAGCTACTTTCCTCCTTTCCCCATGTTGTCCCCTCGATTTGACCACGAGATCCGTGAAGATCAGGCCACCCTTGAGGTTAACCCCTATCAGAGGGGGGTCGGGTGTAACACCCCGGGCCTCTCCGGATCGGTGATCGTTACCCCTAGGAGCTTTCTAGGATCTTTATACTGGGATCCATAGACCAACGTTAATCTTTTCTATGCACTTTGTCCTCACACGTGCGCACTTGGGAACAACTTTCCAATTGGTCATACAACCAAGCATGCTTAACCTAGAGTTCCTTGAAGAAGAGCACCGGAATAGAAGTTGCAACTTGTTGGTATGGGTATCCTACCAAATCTATTAAGCCATGCGCTAGGACCTCACATACACCCACCCTTAGAAGATCTACGCCCTCGTCGATCAACCACCAGCCAGGAACGTCCCCTCTTGGCACACGTCTGTGCATCCAATGACGATACATGTGTCATGCCGTGTCCACTCTAGGCCACACATGCCATGTGTCACATGTTTGCGCCCCTGATCCGCACATGCCCGTGTAACCGCGAGGATCGGATATGATACCACTTGTAACACCCCGGCCTCTTCGGACTGGCGACTATCATACCTAGAAGCTTTCTAGAATCTCTAGACTGGGCCCACAGACCAACACTAGTCTTTATGCGCACTTTGTCCTCACCTTTGCGCACCTGGGAACAATTTGTCGGTCGGTCACCCATCCTCAGATTGCTCCAGGTCAAGCACGCTTAACCTAGAGTTCCTTTAAACAAGAGCACCGAAAAAGAAGTTGTAACTTGTTGGTATGAGTATCCAATCAATCCTATTAAGCCATGTGCCAGGATCTCACAGCGGGCGACGTCGAGAAGCAATGGTAGGGGAGAAGGGAGGTGCGGGCGTGGCGGGGGCTGGGAGGTAGGGTGGCACTAGGAGCAACACGACAATGGCTCAACTAATCAGGGAAGGAGTAGTCAAAGAAGAAAAATTAAAAAACCAACAATCGGGACCGTTTAATATTTTAGGTCTTTTTGAAGTTTCTGTTTTGAGGTTTACCGCGGACCGTTTATGCAATACCGACTTTTGCGGTACCAGCTTAAGTTGCTCTTTTAGAGCATCTCCAGTGATCCCGCCGAGAGCCCCCAGGAGGCCTTTTTTTGCGCGTGCGAAGCATTTTCCTCCGAGTCTCCCCGCAAAAGCCAAAAAATTTCTGGATTGGGCCAAATTTTGCTGGGGGCTCATGGGGCATCGGATGAAGCGAAAAGGAGTGTGGGCTAGCTCTATCGGCGACAAAAGTCGAGGTTCCCTCCTTTTTTTTTTCATTTTCCTCCTTTTTTTCCTTCCCCCATATGCATTGCCTCGCCCGCCAATCGCCCATATCCCGCCATTTTGATCGCCCATATCCTCCTACCCACCCTCCATGGCACCGAAGTTCATAGGACCTCAGTCCACCACCGAAGCAGGGGAGCGAAAGCAGAGGAATAAGAGGGAGGCGAAGTAGAGGTCGCCGGGCATGAGCAACACCGACTAGGCAAGCGACATCATGCGCAGGGGTGCCGTCATAGAAGATCTCAGATAGAGAGGCCTGAAAGTCAAGGCGAAGCAGTCAGCTCAAGAGGCGTAGATGGCGTAGCTTCTCATGGAGCGAAATGTTGCGACGACAAAGATGGCCATGGATCGGCCTAGCCAAGACAACCATTACTTTTTCGACGGCGTGTGGAGCAGCCAGGCAAGCGTCATGAGGGAGGAGAAGAACGACACGAGCAGCCAAGCAAACGTCAAGATCGGCCTACTACATGCCAACGTCCCAACGAAGAAGAGGAACACCGACCTGGTTTTCGTGCTGACATGGCGGGGATGGACGACGAAGTGAAGTCATGTGATACGCTGGGAGCAAAATTGGAGACGTGACTAGGCGAGTGCACCATCTCAAGCCAAAAATATCGCGGACAGAAGCGCCTAAAGTATACCGCCGCCTACGCTACGCTGGGGGCAAACAGCTGGAGATGTTCTTACCCCCCAGGATTCTTCTTTGTACCCACACATTATGGACCCTGCTTTTGTACTCCCACATGGTGGACGCTGTGAAATCTGTCCAAGTTCCAACCCACACACCGTACCGAAACTGTGAAACACACACGCAAATAAACCCTCCCGTCCTGCCAAAGAGGCACGAGTACCGAACCGAGGGGCAAGGACGGCGTGAAGACTGAAGTAAAAGCGGCGCCAGTTCCAATTCCAATACTAGGCAATTCGCAATCAGTACAAGGTAGAGGAGCGACAGAGGCACGGAAGCAGTGGAGGAGGCGGAGCAGTCCATTTAGCGAGCAGCGAAGCGAGAGCCCTGACCCGAAGAATTCCCCGGCGAGAGAGCCTCCCCTTCCCTGCTCTCCCCCCTCCATTCCAATCGGCCGCGACGATGTTCAAGACGCAGCTGCAGCAGCTGTGCCAGCAGCGGCGGTGGGCGCCGCCGGTGTACACCAACCGGAGCGAGGGGCCGTCCCACATGCCCAGGTTCCACGCCACCGTCGCCGTCAACGGCGCCGAGTTCCACTCGCCAGACGAGGACGCGGGGGCGTTCACGGCCAAGAAGGCGCAGGACCTCGCCGCCATGGTCGCCTTCCAGCACCTCTCCGCCCTTCCGCCTCCTCCGCCCCCGCCGCAGCCGGGTGAGTCCAAGATTATTCTTCCCTACTTTCCCACGAGTGTGGATGTGCTCACCCTATTTCATTTTTTTTGTTGAAATACCTACCTCCTTCGGTAATCCCAACCTTCATTTTTTTTCCGAGTAGCGCCTTACTCGCATGATTCCTGGTCGGATGCTGGTCCAGGATTTAGGAATGTAGTTAGTGCCATTGTGGTTACATTGTGGTTCTTGTCCAAATTAGCATTTGCTTTTCGTTCCATTTGAGGACTTGAAAAAGATCCATTTGGGGACTGAACAGAGTGGTATCAGCTGCATCATGCTAGCTGTTGAGATTGGTAGAAATGAGTAGTCTTTTTGCTGTTGAACTAACTATTGCAGATCAACTGCACTGGTTTCTGTACTACGCAAAAAGAAAAAAGAAAAAGATTCATTGGTGTTATCATTACAAGCAATTGGAAATGATCCTCAGTTTCACCGAATACACTAGTACAAAGCATTCATATCAGCAGATAGACTCACCAGCACACATTATTATTCTTTGATTTGGTACTGATGGGGAGTCACTGCATCCAATATCTCAAGGACATCCAGATCCTTTTTTGTACCTAGCTGATCTCCAAGGTAGAAGTTTGGTGATGCTATAGTGAACATAGTAAAACTGATCGGTGGTTGATCGTATTTGTGTTGAACTTCACTAGCATTTCCATGTTTAATTTAATGCGGAAAAGTTACAGCCTACTTTTGGATAAGTTTTCTTCACTATTAAGATCTGTACTGCAACTGACAGAAACATTGATGATGTGTACAGGCTCACCTATCAGTACTAATTCTTAAAGATTTTGTAGAACCATTATTGTTTTTTGCGGGTACTTTGTAGAACCATTCAACCACAAAGAAGTGCCAACAAATATTGTCACTGTTCACCTAAACCCCGTTGTGTACTGTTGCTTCTCCCTCCCGGAACTAAATGAGATGTTGTTTGCTTATGATGTCTAAAATAGTTGCACATGTTGGCACTTTATGTTCTGATCGACATGTAGTTTCTTGTAAAATTAATAGAGCAACATTTCTTGGAAATTGTTCTTTCTATTATCTTGCTTGTCTTTTACTTTACACAAGTAGTTATAAAAATGTCCCTCATCCCTCAAAATTGATTTTATTTTTTTGTCCCTTAAATGCTGTTGTGAAGTCCTTTGTTACTGCCACTAAAAAACGTTTTGTTGTGCTTTTCAGACATATTTCTTCTATATTTGTCGCACTCACTGTTTTGTATATTGCAGAAACCCAACTTCCTTACAAGTCTCAGTTGCAAATTTATGCTCAAAAGAGACACAAAGTTCTGCCTTTATATCACACCATTCAGATTGGTCCACCTCAGGCAATGATGTTTAAGTCAACTGTGACCATAGATGGGCAAACATTTGAAAGTCCGCAAGAATATCGCACAATAAAGGAAGCAGAATTTGCTGCTGCAAAACTTGCTCTAATGTCATTACCTCAAGAATCAAAACCACCAGAGAAAATACCGGTTGGTTTCCACCTATTTTTTATTCTTATAGATGGTTTTAATTTGCACCACCTCACCTAGTCTATAGATGAGCACTGACATCCTTCAGCATTTATCTGTATAATGAGTAAACATGCTCATCTCTCACCTTGGATATTTACAATATTCAAGAACTGAGTGAAATAAGTGAACCGAATCACTGACTTCATCTACACTGTGTGGATACAGTTAAATTGGTGTATTGATGTAGCGACTTCTATATAACGTTGACCAAAGGGGGACGGATCCCTCCCTTCGATGTCCGTTGTTAGGTAGAAGATGAGACCTCTCCAGCAGCGAATTTATACGCGCTAGATAGCACCCCGTTTAATTCGGTTGCACCTACGACTCGAACCCGGGTGGGCGAGCTCACCAGCGTGAGGTCAAGCCACCAAGCCAGCGCTTGGTAACTTCTATGTTGAAATCTGTGAAGAAATAACTTGTTACATAGAATGGTTATGAAAGGGATACTGTACTTTCTGATTTTTAGCTATTTGCTGAACTTGGAAATTTTCGTCTGGTGATGCTTTACCTTTTGTAGGCTGGATCAACTTCATGTGTTTCTTTGCCTGGAGTCCAGGTTGATTATAAGACTCAATTGCAAATTTATGCTCAGAAGAGAGGCAAAGAGTTGCCTTTGTATAGCCGTATCCAGGACGGTCCATCTCATGTACCTCGGTTTAAGTCAGTAGTGACAATAGACGGGAAAGCATTTGAAAGTCCACAATACTTCCTCACAAGTAAGGAGGCGGAATTCGCTGCTGCAAAGCTTGCTCTGATGTCCTTAGCTCAAGAAGCAAGCTCACAAGAGCAATTGCCGGTTGGTCCAGTATTCTGTTTATGGGGAATTTTCTTACCAACGCCTCGCCTATTTATGATAACTAATCTAACCATTTTTATAACTAATTTTTCTTTGTAAGGGAAACATAGGACAATAGATTTTACATTGAGCAGTTATGGAAGGGCATGCTGTAGTTTTTGTTTTCAAATACCATAAATAGCTCGCTCAGTCAAAAAATACTTTGTTAGGTATTTGCTGAATTTGGTAAATACTAATTTGATGATTGCTCTACTTTTGGTAGGTTCAAGCAATGCCCCATAAGAATCCCCGACGTGAATTAGCGCAGAAAGAAGGCTCTCCTTTACCTGCCTACAATACTTCATCAGATGATTCAAATCATTCTTTTGTCTTTAAATCGACCTTGGACACTCAAGGCAAAAGTTTTCAGGGGGAACCTGGGAACACGAAGAAGCAAAAACAGACGACTCTTGCAGAGCTTGCTTTTCAACATTCCACAGACAGTAAGCAATTTAAACTGCTGAAATCAAGCTTCATATTAGGATTGAACTTTTCGAGAGTAGTTTTTGGTAGTATTTTTATGCTCACTATCTTCCAAAAATCCTTATGGATATAATTTAACTTGTTTTTTCTGTTTTATATGATTCTCACACAGTCATACTCGGATGTGCTGACTGACTGTTATACCAGTAGTACAGTATGTGTTAGGTACCAGTGTGGCTCAGATACAGTTCAATGGTGTAGCAGATTATTTACTCCTTTTAAAATAAAAAGGAAATTCCTGAACCCGTTTGACAGTACTTCCCAGTAATCCCGCCCCTCAAACAGAAATCCCCTAAAATGACAGCCTATTACCACCAGCCCATGCATATGATATCATATATCTTACGTCCTTCACTATGAAAATGCTAGCCTCAATAATGAGTTTGATCTGATTTCTTAAGCATAGCCTCTGAACTTTTTTGTTTTCAACCTTTTGACATTAGGATTGGCACGGAGTAAGATACCATTCCTCATGTGATCTGTAATTTGAGTGAACAAACTTCAAAGTTCTTTTTTTGGCTAGTTAGTTTCAGCTGGCGTTGTAGGTATAGACCATTTGGTTAACTTGGTTTATGAATTTGGTGAATTGCGGTCCCCAATATTAGGTCCTACCAATCATACTGTGTGATCAGCTCTAATTTTATATCCATACTTATGTCCTCTCATGATGGTTGTGGTAGGCAGCGCTTTCTGTTCCATTACGATTCTTCTGATATGATGGTCATAAATACATGTTATCATGTCCACCATATTTGCGTTCCAGTTTTATTCAATAGGTGATAACTTCTGTGAATATTTTGACCATTGTCATTCTTTTATCGTTGTGCCTTTTTGCTATATTTTTACTCGTATAACATGCTTTAAAATTATGCTGTTGTTATTACTTAGTATATTTTATATTTAATTGTTCCCTCTTATCTTTTTTCTCTTCAATGCAACTTCTCTTGGAATTCTTGCACATTGTCACCAACGTTTTTTCTTTCTCTAGTAGGGTCACAGACGCAACAAGGAACTGTGAACCTCGCTGAGCAAGAGATCAAGATCGTAAAACCTGGTTCTTCATTGCCCCAAGTATCAATGGTAACAAGTGACAAGAAGAATGACTCTAATGGTAGTGAGCTTTATGTGCACCTTCCTCTCTTTTTGATGAGAAAGCTTCCTGTTTCTTTTTCTGCATGCTATTACTTGGAACTATTTGAGACGTGATGAAACCTTACCTCAGTAGACTTCTTCTGAACCCGTTTCTGATCCATGTTCCTGTTTAAAATGTGATTTCCAATAGAATCATATGACCCGTATAACATAATTTTTATCTGACAAGTAAATTGCAAAGCTGCGCATCTTTTAGTTTTACATACTAATAACATGCGATTTTTATATTGTTACTGCCATGCATTTTTTTGCAACTTCTCTGTTCTACAATTTGGATGAGCTTATCTTATGCTGACTTAACTTGGAAGACCTGAGAGTTTGGACAGTCTACTGATCATGCAATCATAGATCATGTTTTGGACAGGGTAGCAATCTAAATTAACTTTAATTTTGCTTTTAATTGTGTTTTGGATGGTGGCTGGACATGGTTCTTTCTGTATCTGGTACATCATCTTCTGTTTGTATTTATCTTGATTTCCCATCTGTTGGCTCATATGGTTTGTCCATTTTGCAGTTGGTCATCATTCTTTCTCTGGTGGCTCCGGTATTCATCCTCTTGTTGCTGACAAAACACAATCTCTTGATGAACCTATCCAATCTGGCAGTATGGAAACTGATAAACCAGCGACTCCAGAGCCAAGCATCAAGGCTGAAGCAATGGACTCTACACCACAACGCATGTCGCTCCCGATAGCCTCAAGGCCACCAACTAATACTTCCAACCTTGCACCACCACCAACAAGTACAAGGCATGTCACGTTACAATCTCCCATTGAACCTATCCAGTCTGTCAAGATGGAAAATGATAAACTAGCCGCTCCAGAACCAAGCACCAAGGCTGAAGTAACAGACTCAACACCAAAATGTGCAGCGCTCCCCTTAGCCTCAAGGCTCCCAACCAATACATCCAACCTTGCAGCAACAAGTAGCACACCTGTTGCTTTGCAGTCCCCTGTTAAATCTGTCCAATGTGTCAAGATGGAAAATGAAAAACCAGCCATTCCAGAGCCAAGCACTGAGGCTGAAGCAATGGATGTTCCGGAGCCAAGCATCAAGGATGAAATAATGGATATTCCAGAGCCAAGCATCAAGGAGGAAGCGATGGATGTTTCAGAGCCAAGCGCCGAGGCTGAAGTAATGGGCGTTCCTGAGCCAAGCATCCAGGAAGAATCAATGGACTCAACTCCACAAGACACATCTCTCCCTTTAGCCTCAAGGCCACCAACCAACAATTCCAACCTTGCGGCGACACCAACTGCAATGCCTTTTGCTTCTGAGGGGTGTGGTCAGTCGATGTCAACCAACCGGATCAAGGTCTACCCACGCTGTCCTGACATGGTATTTCCGGAAGGGGTGACCGTGCTCCCCTTCAGTGACGACCAGTGGGTGGCCGTCAGCATGCCTTTCTCTCAACCCTAAAGGTACTCTTAAGCTTAACATCACATGTTCATCAGTATCCATTGTTCTCTGCCTGCGACTGAAGTTGTTTCCTGTGTCCAGATGTAGGTAGCAGTACTGCGGCTGAGGTCCATACATTGAAGTGAAGAGATGGATCCGATGTACCTGTCCTGTTGTAGGCTGTAGTTTCAGTTTGACTCCCTTTGCATTGCGCTAGTAAGCAGGCGAAACATGTCCCCGCGCTGCGACTATATTTATTCTCTTCCCTGGCCAGACTGATGTAACTTAAGCTATGTAGCTGAGTAGCTAAATAGCTGATAGTGCCTGCATAACCATCTCACCATCTAAATAGCTGAATTATATTATGGCCAAGTTGCCACTTTGAATTTAAGAGTCAAAGACTTTATTGGGACCATTTGCAGTTTTCGTCGTCCCGTTTAATTCCTTGCTGAATGCCTTTTCTTTTTTTGTTTGTTTTGAGACGTCTCTGGGTGCCAGGCGGGCCTTTTTGCTCTTATTCTGCATCCCTAGCGTTCTCTGCTCTGCACTGCAGAGACACTGAGTTTTAACGGTATTATTAGCTTTTTTTTCGACAAAAGGAAGTATTATTAGGTAGGGGTCATACAAAACGGACGCATAGGCTCGCTATCTTGAGGATGGGTTGGGGTCGCCGGCTCACGCTTGATTCACCGGCGGCATCGGCTACCTCGGCGCCGGTGGATCCGGGTTCTCGTTTTCTTTGCCTTGGCTCGGAGTCTGGTTCGGATGGAGAGGAAGCCATGGCCGTCCGCGAGGCGCTGGAGGATCTGGATGATGTCTCCGGGGAACTGGGGTGGACCACGGTCTGCCGCCGTCGCAAGAAGTCCGGTGACGAGCTGCGGCAAGCGTTCTGGGAGGAGATTGGGTTCCCGACGCCGGCTTCTAGGTTTTGGGAGCATGGGTCATCGTCGCCGGCGATGGAGAGGTCGTCGCCAACTCTGTCTTCGTCGCCGGTGGCTCGGAGAGGCTCGGTTGCTTCGCTGGTGGGGTTCATTCTCAACAGAGGTCCTAAGGTGAAGCCGTGGAAGGCCCCCCTGCCTCCTCGGCGGGCGTCCGCGCCGGCGGTGCTCGGCTCCTTCCTGGCAGCGTCGGGTGGGCGCGTGAAGACCGCGGGGCAGTTGTCGCTGATCCCGAGGCAGTTGGAGATCGTTCAAACAGATGGGTCCAAGTCTGACTCGGGTTCGGTCCCTTATGGCCCCGGATCGCGGGTTGATTGTTAGGGCTGGACGCGCTTCGCCTCACGCATGCGTTGCTCGATACCGCCGCTCTCCTTCGTCAAACAACCAGCTGCCTCTCTGCTCTTCGTCGCCACTCCGCACTTCGTCGCCGCGCTCCTTCGCCCAAGCGCTCGTGGGGATGGCGGGAGTTCCTGTTCGCCCACCCGTGCCCTCATCTGCGTCGGCCGCCGTTCCTGCGGCGGGAGCTCCAAGCGCGTCAGAGCTCAGCGGCCCTCGCTCCTAGGCGCCTCAACCTCCTGCTCCCGGACATGGCGGGCGGCCGAGCCACCTGCAAAGCAACCCCTTGCTGGGCGGTGTCAGTGCCGTCCAACGAACGCCAACGTCTACTCGCATTATGGGGCGGCAGACCCTACGCGCCACGCCAGCCGACGGACCTTTCTTGGGCCGCCGATGCTGCCGGTGCCTTTCATCATGGGATGTGTGTGAGGCCGTCGTACCGCCTGCTCCTAGGGCTGGCTTCTTCGCCGAGGCAACAATTAGCGCCGCAACCGCGATCCACCGTTCCGTGGTCATCCGCCAACTAGAGGTCCATTGGCACAAGAGGGTTTCAGCTAGCCTCGATCCTCGAGTTTCGCTGTTGGGGCGGAGTTGTGGCTGCGCTTGAAGAAGAAGAAGAAGTTGCCACAGGCTAATCGGAGGAGGTGCATCATCACCGCAATCTCGCTTTTAGCATTTTGGGTATTCCGCTGGCATGGATCCTTCTTTCCGTGTTGAAACAACCTCCCTATCAAGACGGGCCTCGGGGACGATGGATAGTGTTGTGCACCGAGGCCCCTGTCGAGGTTGCTATTGTCGCATCAGGCCCCGCAGTGTGGGTAAGAAGAGCCAGAAATCTGTTCGGTGTTGGAAGTGTGCGATCAATACACATGCAACAAAGGACTGTAAGGTGGCTCATGTTTGCTACATTTGTGATAACTCTGCTCACCCTACTTTACGTTGTCCCGTGCTTAAGCTGCCAAGACCTACCCCTGTGATGTCCGGTATTGGCAATGAGTTGACTCTTTTTTCTCAGATTCCTGATTCGGTGGTGCGGGATCATCTGGGGGACAACTTGTCCCCCATAGCTCTTGTTCAGGTCACTGGGCCGATGGTCCCTGCAGATGTGGTTCAGAGACAGATTGCTAGGAGATGTCCGGTTCGTAGTCAGTGGAAGTGGGAAGCGATGCCATATGGGGAATCTGCCTTTCTTGTGAGTTTTCCGTCGATGGAGGATTTGGACAGGGTGGATGGGATACAGGTACCGGTGCCGCTGAGCACCTCTCAGCTATCATTTTCTATTTACCGGACACATGAGGTGCCCCACAAGCTTGAACTTCAGCAGGTATGGCTGCATGTAGATGGGGTGCCACATGGTTTGCGGTCTTTCTTGGGTCTATGGGTGGTCGGTGGTCTCATGGGCACTACCTTAGATGTGGATCTTTTCATTTTGAGGAGGCGTGGTGTCGTTCGAATTCTTGTTGCTATGACATATACGAGTGTTTTCTTGAGGCTGCAGGATTCTCTTGGACATTATGTTGTGACTGATGCTGTGGTGGGTCTCAAGGCTTATGAGCTTCGTTTTCGTTTGGAGCCAGAGGGTTATGTGCCTGAGCCTGAGTTTGCACCTTTCTTATGGAGTAAGAGGAAGGATGATCAGGATGATGAGGCGGATGAGAAGCCGTCTGATGATGCTATGGATACTTCTGACACGGGGGGTGGCTCGCAGGTTGTTGGGGCTGGCTCTTCTTCGACCTCTACTGGGCAGGGTGGTTCGGTGCAGCAGCCTACCAGGCAGGGAGCTCAGCTTGACTGCTCAGTGCATTCAGATCCTGTGATTCTTTTTGCTGTTACTCCTTTTAATGCTAACCCTGCCACTCCTCGTGGTAAGGAGCTATTGGAGGCACTTCCATTGGACTCTCCCCTGCGAGGATCTGGACCGGTGTTGTGCTCTCCTCATGTTTCTCCTTCACAGCTTCAGGAGGCCTTGCTTGGGGCTTGTGGTTCTTTGGAGTCGGCTGGTGTTTCTTTGTTTCAGGCTTCTCCCACGCGTGGGAGACCTAACATGATTGGTCGTTCTATTCCCACGCGGGCGGGGCCGGTGTTACAGGAGGCGGTACCGGTTGTATAGGAGGTCGTCGCCGGGTCTTCGGCGCGGAGGCTGGCCCAGGTGGGGCGCGCCGACCGCAAGGCTTTTGGGTTGGCTGCCGGGGCGCAGGGTGCTTCACCTTTGCCCCTGGCGGTGCAACCCTCTGCGGCTGTGATGCGAGATGCTGGAGGTCTCTCCCATGGTGCCTGTCCGTCGGACATGGAGGGACGCTCTAGCGCAGTTGGTGGATAGGTGGCAGGGAGGATGGACCTGACCCAGGAGGGGTCTGGTCTGTCCCCAGCTGCCGATGGTCCTACCGTTGTTGCTGGGACACCGGCGCGCAGGAGTTCTCGCCATGGTGTTGACGCACAAGGAGCCTCTGCCACAGATGAGGATTCCTTGGGCAAGGCCATGCGGAGGAAGGCAGAGAAGAATTTGGACACCCCGGGTAATTCTTCCAAATCCTTTCTTTCTTTTTCAAATAACTCTATTATGGATAAGCTGTCTAAAGTTGGTGTTAGTTTGGGTAGATCTGTAAGTGAAGTTAATCTTTCTAATTCTGTTTTGAGACATATGGAGGTTGACCGTCTAACGGTTACTCCTAAAATCTCCGTTGTTCCTGACCCTTCACCAATGGAGGAGGAGTTGCATGCCACAATAGATGGTCAACTCCTTTCTCACTTAGTTGGTGAAGTATCAGATGTGGGCTTTGATGAGATTGGGCTGGATTCATTATATGATCTTAAAGCTTCTGGTCGGAAATCAAAGGGCCATCGGTCCCGTAAGAGATCTCGTGTACCCAAACTCCCAATTGTTTCTAAATGAATGGCATGTTCTAAAATAGCAGAGGTCATCGTGACTTGGCTAAACATTTGTTTTTTGCCGATTGTGTGAGAGATTATAAATTGGATTTTTTTGGTATTTCTGAGACTGGTAGACGTGATTTCTCACAAAGTCAACTCAATCGCCTTTCTGGTGGAGTGGATTTTACATGGGTATTACGTCCGCCATGGGGCGTTTCGGGGGAATCTTGTTAGGCGTCAGAGATGAGACAATGGAAATCTTAGCCAGTTCGGTTGGAGATTGTTTTTATTAAACTCCATATCCGGAACAAGGCGGATGATTTCGTTTGGTATCTGGTCGCTGTATATAGGGCTGTCCAGGATGTTTATAAAGCGGAGTTTTTACGTGAGTTGGTTAATCTGGCTAAGGACAATCCTTATCCTATCCTTATAGGTGGGGATTTTAATTTGCTAAGATTCCCTCATGAGAAAAGTTAGGGCCGGTTTGATGAACATTGGCCTTTCATGTTCAATGCTGTCATAGACAGCTTAGACTTAAGAGAGGTTACAATGTTAGGAAGACAATTTACTTGGGCTAATTGTCTTCCGGAGCCTACATACGAAAAATTAGATAGAGTGCTTATGGATACCGAATGGGAAGATAATTTTCCTATGGTAACTGTTCGCGCTCTAGAGCGTATTGAGGCTTTATCGGACCATGCTCCATTACTACTATCTGTCGGAATACCACCACGGAAATCCAAAAACAGTTTCAAGTTTGAACTAGGATGGATTGATCGTGATGGTTTTTATGACCTTGTGAGGGCTAGTTGGGAAAAACCAGTTAGTGGTCATACACCCATAAAACGTTGGAACAATAAAATGCGTGCCTTGCGCAAATTCCTTCGTGGTTGGGCTAGACATACTTCTGGTATCCTTAAAAATGAAAAAATACGCCTTTCTGCTATTATTAATGACTTGGAGGCTTCTGCGGAGGTTAGGTTATTGATTGCACAAGAGATTGAGCTTAAAAACCAATCAAATGCAGAAAATTGCCAGACTCCTGCGTGAACAAGAACTCAAGTGCTACCAACGGTCTAAATCCAAATTCATCCTAGAAGGAGATGCGAATACAAGATACTTCCATGCTGTTGTAAATGGCAAGCATAAGAAGAAACTTATTCACTCTCTAACCTAGGAAGAAGGGACAATCGAAGGTCAGCAACATCTTAAATCTTATATTACCAACTATTATAAATTCTTGTTTGGGGCACCTCCTGAATATTCTTTTTCATTGGATGAGTCCCGGACGGAGGATATTCCACGGGTTTCTATTGTGGAAAACAACTTTCTGACTGCTCCTTATACTGAGGAGGAGGTTAAGAAGGCCGTCTTCCAAATGGAACCAAACAAAGCGCCAGGACCTGATGGCTTCCCAGCAGAGTTTTACAAAATATTATGGGAAGTTATAAAGGTTGACTTGATGCGCTTGTTCGAGTTTTTACATGCTGGTCAGCTAGACCTATTCAGGTTAAATTTTGGCAACATAATTTTATTACCTAAGGTTAACAATGCAGAACGTATACAATATTATCGTCCAATCCGCCTTCTTAACGTTAGTTTTAAATTTTTTACAAAGGTTGCTACGATTAGACTGAATTCAGTGGCTGATCATATTGTTCGACCTTCTCAAACCACTTTCATGCAAGGGAGAAACATCTTAGATGGCGTGTAACCCTGCATGAAACAATTCATGAACTACACTCAAAAAAATTAAATGGGGTATTGTTCAAGATCGATTTGAGAAGGCATATGATAAAGTTAATTGGTCTTTCCTTCAGCAAACACTCCGTATGAAAGGTTTTTCTAAAGAGTGGTGTGCTCTCATACAGTCTTTTGTGACTGGGGGTAGTGTTGCCATTAATGTCAATGATGACATAGGTAAATACTTTCAGACCAAAAAAGGGATGCGACAAGGAGATCCATTATCGCCTATACTATTTAATATAATGGCAGATATGTTGGCCATCCTTATTAAGAGAGCGAAGACTAATGGCCAAATTGAAGGACTGGTTCCACATCTTGTTGATGGTGGTCTATCTATTCTTCAATATGCCGATGATACAATACTATTTATGAAACATGATCTGGAGAAAGCCAAGAACATGAAACTAATACTTTCAACATTTGAGCAGCTTTCTGTATTGAAAATAAACTTTCATAAGAGTGATTTGTATTGTTTTGGAGAGGCTAAAGACGAGGCTCACCTCTATGCCGATCTTTTTGGCTGTGGTCACGGGCAATTTCCAATCAATTATCTGGAAATGCCGATACATTATCGGCGTCTTACGATTGCTGAATGGAAACTTGTTGAGGAAAGACTTCAAAAACGTCTTAATAGTTGGAAGGGTAAATTGCTATCCCTTAGTGGAAGACTGGTCCTCATTAATTCAGTACTCACCAACATGGTACTGTATATGATATCATTCTTCCAGTTGCCAAAAGGAGTCTTGTCAAAACTGGACTATTTCCGTTCAAGATTCTTTTGGCAAGGGGATAGTGAGAAAAAAAATATCGACTGGCCAAATGGAATATTGTTTGTCGACCCAAAGAATATGGTGGATTGAGCATACATGATTTAAAAGTCAAAAACACCGCATTATTGGGTAAATGGTTATTCAAACTTCTTACCGAAGAAGGGGTCTGGCAAACTATTCTTTGGAGGAAATATGTTGGCTCAAAAGCGGTATCTACACTGGTTTGGAAACCAGGTGATTCACACTTTTGGGCTGGACTAATGGCTTCCAAAACGCAATTCTTCCCGTTTGGCACTTTTAATATTAAGGATGGTTCACAGATTATGTTCTGGAAAGATATATGGCTTGGCTAAACTTCTCTCCGTGAAGAATATCCAGCTCTATATTCGATTGTTAGACACAAAAGGGATACTCTCGCTAAGGTAATGGAAACTAATCCCCCTAATGTGTCTTTCAGACGAAGTCTCTTAGGTCCTATATCGGTGTCATGGAATAATCTCTTAGTAAGATTATCGAGGATACAACTATCTGAGGGTATGGATGAATTTAAATGGAAACTATTACATAGTAAAAAAAAATCTGTTGATTCATTTTATAGAGCTTTGATCCAACCTAATATTCCAGTCGATGATAATAGTAAAATTTGGAAGTTGAGGATACCCCTTAAAACGAAGATATTCGCTTGGTATCTACGTAAGGGGGTGATTTTCACAAAATATAATCTTGTTAGGAGGAATTGGCATGGTAGCACTGAATGCGTATATTGTCATCATAATGAGACAATACGTCATTTATTCATCCAATGTAAATTTGCACGTGCTATATGGTCAATCATCCAAATAGCCTCTGGTTTATCTCCTCCTAGATCGGTAGTCAATGTTTTTGGCAACTGGATGAATGAGATTGAGGATAAATATGGGACTTTATTTAGGGTGGGGGCGCTTGCCATTATTTGGTCGCTTTGGCTATGTAGAAATGACAAGATTTTTAATAATGTTGTATCTTCTCCATTGCAGGTTATCTATCGGGCCACGACTGTCCTTCGATCATGGACTTCTCTATAACGTATGGAGTTTCGCGACTTGTTTGCGGAGGGTTGTAGGCGGTTGGAAGATACGGCGCGAGATGTCTTCTCCCGACATGGATGGCAACAACAACTGCGAATAGATCTTCCTTAGGTAATTGGGAGAACTATGCTTTCATTTACATTTTATTGTATTCCAGTTACTCTTGTTTTCGACCGAGATTGTGGATGTTTGGTTGTGTGCATCCTAGCTATGCAGAGGCCGGGTGTAATTACTGTTGGGTAATAAAGCGCTTATTTCCAAAAAAATATTAGACAGGGGTGGCTCGGACAATCTACTGAGATTTTCTTGATTCACCGTTGGCACGGTGCTCGTGGATCTTAATCTGATGGTTTAAATAATAGAATCTTAGACCCAGGTAGAAAAGGAAAATAGTACTAGTAGAAAAAATTTGAGGCTAATAGGATGGATGGATAAAGTTGGCTAATTTAGGCTTGAGATACTTCAGTTTTCTACGACAAAGTAGATTTTGTTAGCTAGCAAATGCATTTACATCATTCACTGAGAGATGGTGCAAGAAAACCCAGGGTTCATCGAGCCAAGAGATAGGATCTTGTTTTACTATGGCCATCCCAGAAACGTTTTATGGTCTCTTTGGATTAGAGAAATTTCACGTGAATTTTGGAGGATTAGATTCTAATCCGTAGGTACTTTTCCTATGAAAAGGCCCTTTGGATCATACTCCTATGAAATTCTATATTCCATGGGAATCTCAGCGTGAGCTCAAACCTCTTTTTTTTCTCGCGAGAAGTTTAGTGCACTTACACCCCCATCTTCTCCTCAATCCTGTAAAATTCAAGTTCAAGTACTTGATCCTGCCGCCATCCAAGGACACATCTCAAAAAATTTATACGTTTTAATATCATGTAGGAATTCACTATACATGGCATCTCGGTCTTGTGTTTCTCCTATTCCTACATTTCTAAATTCTTGCAATCCAAAGAAGCCCTTAAGCATACTCTGTGTTTCTGAAAAAGAAAATGCATATTTTTTCACATGGTAAAATATTTTTTTCCCATGCTCCAAAAGGAAATGCTTAGCATGTTCATGTCTCAAATAAAGCATACTACATAATGTGACTGACATGGGGGGCGTCATATGAGTGTTCTTGTAGACTAAAAACACAGATGTCAGAGTCTTCAGACAGTGAACATAGATGCAGGATCGCCCCTCTGAGAGCGAACTGCATTTCCTCGCGAAAAGACCAGATTTCGGAAGTCACACCTTTGGGGCCACGGAGTCAGCGGGTGGAAAAAGTTAGTATATTAAAGAGTAAAAGAAAAAGAAAAAGAAAAAGAAAAAGAACGGCAGTAAGACTGTCCAAAGCGACCATACCGTACCGTGGTCCGCAGGAGTGGGACAGCCGTCGCAGCGACGGCGAGCCAAGGGAAGAGAGAAGAGAACCTCCGGTACCACTTACCAGCCCTGTCATTACCCATTTAATGACGGCCGCCTGCCCAGCGAGGCAGCGACCGCCGTGTGTGCTCCGGTATCCAGTCTCCAGCCCACCCCCAGAATACGCCCCCCACTCGTGCGCTCCTTGCTCTCTCGAGTAGCGGCGAGCAGAGCAGGCGCGCCGCCGCGCTCTCCCCCTCCCTCTCCCAGCTGAGCTCCTCACTACAAGGCGGGTCCGCGGGTGAGCTGAGCTGAGCTCGCAACGGGAAGCACACTCCCATCCGCTTATCCGCGCCAAGGTGACAACCCCCGACCTTACCCTCTACTGAACTACCGCCTCCAGGCTCCAGCTGCTGCTGCTGCTGCTGCTCTCCTGGTAGATTAGACTAGATCTCCAACCGCAATGCGAGAGGGCCGTATCGTGCTAGGCAATTTTGGTTCATCTGTATGGAACGTTCTCTTGTTTTAAAAGACCCAAGAGAATAGTCAATGGGCCATTGACCCTAGTGTGTTACTAGTTTATTTGGGCAATTGGGTCGAGTTCTTCTTTTTTTACTAGCACGCAGTTGACAAACATACCATCAATCCAGTTCTTCTTTCCTTGCTGAGAATTAGTAGTAGCTATTTAGTCCTTACCGTGCAAAGTCAAATCCGTTCTGAACAACATTAGCTCAGACATTTTTTCTTCATGACTCGCAGGTTGACCATTGCGAGGAGATCTTCAGAGATGGCATGCTCCAGCATTTCTCGGGGATGCCTTCTTCTACTGCTATGTTTCGCCTGGGTGGGAGACGCAGAGTACATCAAGTACAAGGATCCGAAGCAGCCCGTCAACACTAGGATCAAGGACCTCCTTGGCAGAATGACTCTCGCCGAAAAAATCGGCCAAATGACGCAGATCGAGCGCTCTGTTGCGTCTGCAGACGTCATGAGGAAATACTTCATAGGTAAGTTCTGTGATAGCAGTTCTTTGAATTCCTGTAGTAAAGGCGTGGTGCGAGGATGTTGTACAGAAGCACACACTTGTTCGCTGTGATTGTGCAACCTTTCCTTCGTCCCTGGATGAGGCTATGCAAATTCTTAATAATGCTAAATTTTTCCATGCTGTCCTCTAGGTAGCATCTTAAGCGGTGGTGGGAGCGTCCCTGCTCCCCAGGCCACTCCTGCGATTTGGGTCAACATGGTAAACGAATTCCAGAAAGGCGCCTTGTCGACACGTCTGGGAATCCCCATGATTTATGGGATTGATGCGGTTCATGGCAATAACAACGTCTACAACGCCACCATATTCCCTCACAACGTTGGGCTTGGAGCTACAAGGCATATCTCTGACACTACTCATTTTACTTTATGCAATTGTATATACTGTATACTTTTTGGGAGTACCATAAAAAGAATCGTGTCTTTAGCATACAGAACATCCAAACAGGATTAATAAATATGTGTACATCTGTTCGTCTATTTTGTTTATTAGGGATCCTGACCTTGCAAGGAGGATTGGTGTAGCAACTGCTCTTGAAGTACGGGCAACAGGCATTCCATATACCTTTGCTCCATGCATTGCAGTAAGCACAATACAGTCTTGTCTTGTTGCTAGCATGTGTTACACCTTCACTGAACTGTTATGAGTATATTCTCGGTTCAGTTATGTTGTTCAGTAATGCTTCTTGTAAATTTGGATAGGTTTGCAGAGATCCAAGATGGGGTCGATGCTATGAGAGCTACAGTGAAGACCACAAAATTGTCCAGCAGATGACAGATATTATCCTTGGTCTGCAAGGAGAGATCCCAGTGAATCAAACCAAAGGCGTTCCTTATGTTGCTGGAAAGTAAGATGTTCTTTTCTCGGTGTAATATTAATGGCATGGTAGGTGTAAGCCAATCTTTAGGCATGTGCATCTGATGTAATGGATCAATGCTTTGAACTGACAGGTATATTGCCTAGATGAACATTCTGTCAGTAATTCAACCTTATATGACAAGCAGCATTTTCTTTTTAGTAAAAAATCTACTACATTGCTTGAGAATAGTTTAGGTATATAATGAGTATCAGTGTCTTGCAGCTTGAATGCTCTCTGTCTTATGTCTCAGTTCATGGCTTCTAACAGGGATAAAGTTGCTGCTTGTGCTAAACACTTCGTTGGTGATGGTGGTACACATAATGGAATCAATGAGAACAACACGATAGTTGATGAGCACGGACTGCTAGGCATTCACATGCCACCATATTATGACTCCATTATAAAGGGTGTTGCTACTGTTATGGTTTCATATTCAAGCTTGAATGGTGCAAAAATGCATGCCAATCATGATCTAGTCACTGGCTATTTGAAATCGAAACTGCACTTCAGAGTTAGTGCTAATGCAACTTCCTTAACACTCGTCTGCTGTGATCTTAAACTGACTTCTGGATGGTGACTGATTGCAGGGTTTTGTGATATCTGACTGGCTAGGAATAGACCGAATAACCACACCAGCTGATGCAAACTATACTTATTCCGTGCAAGCTGGAATAAATGCTGGCATTGATATGGTATGTTTTTTTTTAGAACACATTTGCTTATTTCTTGCTAGTTACAGACAATATGGTTGCTTGTTCTTAAAAGGTATTTCACCATGACATATCCCTCTACTCGGTCTGCATTTGTTGGCATAATTAGTTTCAACTTCATTACTTACATCTAAGACCACAAGCCCAAGATCACGTATATGATGCCTGATCCATTGCATTTATTCAACATGGATTGCAAACCTTAACTGCAAATGTCATCCTTTTAGAGCTACTTACTATCTCTATGTGTTATCTCAATTGGAAGTAATTTGTACTTATGAAGCAGCAAGGTTTCTGATTTTTATCAAAATAATCTAGACAAAAGTTGTCACTTCAGCAACTTTCTTTCAATTCAATTCCAGGTTATGGTGCCATTCAATTTCACCCGTTTCATTGATGATGCGACATCTCTTGTTAACAAGCGTATCATTAGCATGAGCAGAATTGATGATGCTGTGAGTCGTATCCTTCGAGTGAAATTTACAATGGGCCTGTTTGAGAACCCTTTAGCTGATCTTAGCTTTGCAGATCAGCTTGGAAAGAAGGTTGATGCGCTAACACCATATTGTATAATACTTGTATGACAAGTGTGGAAACCTATTCAGATAACCGAGTGTTTAAATTTAACAGGAGCACAGGGAATTGGCTAGAGAAGCTGTCAGGAAATCACTTGTTCTATTAAAAAACGGCAACACTCCTGATCAACAATTCTTGCCTCTCCCAAAGAAATCTAAAAGGATACTTGTAGCTGGAAGTCATGCTAGCAATTTGGGCTACCAGTGTGGTGGGTGGTCAATTGAATGGATGGGTGGTAGTGGAGATATTACAGCTGGTATGTGTTTTCTAATACACCTTTGATTGCTCACTTTTTCAGATTCTTACTTACCAAAGCTAAATTGAAATTGTCATTTTTGAAGTATCCCTGATTACAATATATGAACCGAAGTTCTATAATCTTGACTTTCATGATTCAATATTGTTTACAGGAACAACAATTCTCGATGCCATAAAGTCCACTGTTGGTGAGTCAACACCTGTTGTCTACTCTGAGAACCCCGATGACAGCTTCATGAAGAATAACGATTTTTCATTCGCTATCGTTGTTGTTGGTGAGACACCATATGCGGAAACATTAGGTGATAATACTGACCTGACTATCCTAGATCCTGGTCCAGACACAATCCGAAACGTCTGCTCGAGAGTTAAATGTGCAGTGGTTATCGTCTCTGGACGGCCAGTTGTCATTGAACCATACCTTCCTCTGATGGAAGCGCTTGTTGCTGCATGGCTTCCTGGAACAGAAGGTCAGGGTGTTGCCGATGTCCTTTTTGGGGACTATGGCTTTACGGGAAAGCTTTCACGCACTTGGTTCAAATCAGTTGACCAGCTACCCATGAATGTTGGAGACCCGCACTATGATCCACTTTTTCCTTTCGGGTTCGGTTTGGCAGTAAATTCATCACAGCCAGGGTAAATATTCACTTACACTAGTGCAAAAACATACTATATGTGAAACAAGACACTGTCCTCATTTAAAATTGAAAGATTTCATCTTGCTTGCTGTTTCAGGTTCTCCAGTGCCAAAAGTCACGGAGACAAGAAGGAAATAACAGTTTGTGTCGCCTTGAGTTTGCTACTGTCAATGATGCTGACTTTTGATTTGGGCATAGGTATATTTCAACACCGAGCTGCCCTTTTGTAGCCGTAGCTTTACCAATCCCCTTTCTAGTGATCATTAGTCCACTTGAGTATTGTTGGCTTGGATGATATCCCTGAAGAAGGTGTTATGCTAACCTAGGCCATTCGATTCGGTAGATACGTTGTTTCATTGAATTATCTTCTCTTCCTGGTTTGTATTTTTTTAATCTAGTGATGATAAAGTAAGATTATGCAGTCCCTGCTGGATAATGATTTACTGAATTACACTGGTAGCTTTTGTGAACAGATTTGTGTCGTTTCTGCTAGACGAAGGAAGAATGTTCTGTGGCATATACACTCAAAATCTACTATATATAGATTTCTTTCAAATAACGAGCCCTGCTAATGCCGGCGCTGGTGCAGGCCCGCGACGCCGCACCGAGCCACAGGATGGAAATCCAGCGATACAAGAAAAAACCCTAAGAAAGCCAAAAAAATAAAAAATGCCGTGAATCAAATGAAAAATACCATGACAACTTATATTTGCGTGTGCTCCGAGGGACTAGAGAGGGCACATTTTCTCCTTAGATTTTAGGGGAATAATTGCATGAAAACTTCCTATGAATCGCATATGATCATCCCTTTGATCCGAAGGGATGCACAGAAAGATCATTCCGTAAAATTTATTGCTTGATGATTCATCAGAAAATCGTTTGATCCAAAGATATGGTACGGTCTTACTCAAATTTATCATAACTGTAAGGCCGTAGATAGAACCACGGGCAAGGTTCCGGCTCCGGCTGAAGCCCGTCCGCCGTCATCACCACCTTACAGCGCATCACCTTGTCTCGGGTATCGTCGCCGAGGTAGCTCAACGGACGGCGGTCGGTGTAGATCACCACGTCGGCGTCGAGCTCCAGCCGCCCCGAACGGCGCCACTCCGCCGCCATGCGCTCCCGGAGGCTTCTCGAGAGCCCCACGCCGTCGGCCCTGGTCACCAGCTCAACGTCTCTGCCCCAGGGCTCCCGGGAGGCGCAGCCGCGCGGCTCCACGCGCGCCCACCCGAGCGCCACGCCCGAGTACGTCAGGACCACCTCGGCGCGGTCGGCGCAGGCCTTGCTCATCCGCAGCGTGACGTTGAACGCCGGCGAGACGACGCTGGCCGGCCGGGCCACGTCGAAGCCGTCGTGGCCGGCAAGGCCGACGGAGAAAGACGCGAGGTTGGTCTGCACCAAGTACTCCATGGGCCCGAACATGACCACCATCACTACAAGGGAAATAATCAGCGCGATTGGAAAGAGGCGCCAGTCTTCTTTGGGAGTCGGCGCCCGCGGCGCGTCGCCGAGGACTGGTGCTTCGTCGTGCGGATCGGCAGGGATGGCGCGGTAGGCCGGCCCCGCCGCCTGTTCCAGATCGACGCCCATGCCTCGACTGCTCAAATTAATCTACTCGTGGTTCTTGCTTCTGTCTAGATCTTGAGGACCCTAGAAGCTTTTTTTGTTCGTCACGTCGTGTCAGTTCGTGAGCCCTAGTATATGCCCGTCGTGTTAGTTCGTGAGTCCAACTGCTGCACGAATATATCGGCCAGAGTTTGGAATTAATTGGATCCATATCCAGGCAGAGCGATAGTATCGTGATCTGAACGGCCTGTATCTTACTTGTAGAGAAAATTTGCTAGAGGACACTGTTATTTTCCGGCGTTTGCTAAAACACACTGTTGGAATGTCACTTTGCCCAGTACCATCAAAACTCAAAAGAAAGGTTCCAATCTTCAATCTAGGCATCCATCCATGGAAGAAAATTTCGAGCAGAGGCATCCTCGGCTCGTGGGGGCGTTGCTCGTATCTCTCATTCTGCTCGTCATGGCCGTCGTCGGCATCCCCATTGTGCTGTTCGACTCCACTCCGCCCGAGTTCTCCGCGACCGTCTCCGGCTACGGCGGCCTCGTCCGGAGCGCCGGCGCGGGGGCCGCGCCGCCCTCCTTCCGCGTCGCCCTCCGCGTCAAGAACAACGACAGGTGGCAGCACTGCTTCGACGTGCGCCGCGCGGTGGTGGAGTACGACGGCGTGCCCCTGGCCTCCGCCGATCTCGACGGGTTCTGCGTCCCGCCAAAGAGCGTCGTCGAGGTGCCCGTCGTGGCCGCCGGCGAGGGGCTGGGGATGCCCGACCAGCTGTACGAGAGCCTCCAGGGCAGGCGGGAGCGGCAGGAGCGCGTGCCGCTGGAGGTGAGGCTGATGCTGGAATGGAAGGATACTGCGAGGGACCTACGGTCGTTGCTGCTGCGGTGCACGGCGATGCTGGATGGGCGGCCGGACTTGCCGTCTCGCTGCCTGCTTTTCTTGTTCGTGGAGCCAGGCAGGCTTGATGGCGAGTGACTCGATCGTACAGTCAGATCGGATTGATCGTGGACTAGTTCTCTGCTCTTTTCCAAGGAGTGACTTCGTCCCTCTTTGTCAATAAATTGCACATGTCTGTAAGTCCTTGCATTGCACATCATAATTGATAACCATAGTTTTCGAGATATTGTTAGTTCTCAAGTTTCTTTGAGATATTCGTGGTTACCACCTAGCCTTTCTTAGTGTAGAGTACACTACTACATCATTTGATGATATCGGTTTTGCAAATTCTTGATCATCAATTGAGAATTAAGTTAGAACTTAGTTCGGTCCTAATTCATTCGACTTGCATTCCTGCATCCCTATGCGTTATAAGTATGGAATTTTTCAGTTGAGAGTGGAGTTGCAACTGAGGTTTTAAGTTGCAAGTGGGGTTGCAACTGAAGTTTTAAGTTGCAAGTGGGGTTGCAACTAATATTGAATGACATCACCTGATGAGAATAAAACATATCCTGGTTTTGCTAATTCTTAGTCGACCGAAAATTAAGTTAGAGCTCAGTCAAATCCTAAGCCATTGGATTAGAATCGTGATTAGGTTGCAGCTTACGTGTTTTCAATACTTAGTGGGCTGCAATTGAGATTTTTAAGTTACAAGTCGAGTCACAAGTTAGATTTTCCAGGTGGTGTTGCAACTTGCAAGTGGGGTTGCAAATGAGGTTGAATAACATCATCTCACCAGTCGACTAGGAATTAAACACAACCGTTTTGCTGATTCTCAATTGACTATAAATCCTAATCCATTGGATTGACACCATAGTTCGTGCATCTTTTGAGTTACAACTGAGATGTTTCGGTTGTTGCAAGTGTACTTGCAACTAAGATTGTATGACATCACCCGACCGAAAATTAAACTCAATCGACTGATAATTAGACACACCTGAATAAAGCTGCTCGACTATTCAGTTTTCTACAACTATAGAAGTTTTTATTCGTTGCTACGAATAGAACAAATTAAACACATAACAACATTCATCGTACCCAAGTGCTCTCTCTCTCTCTCTCTCTCTCTCTCTCTCTCTCTCTCTCTCTCTCTCTCTCTCTCTCTCTCTCTCTCTCTCTCTCTCTCGTTTCGGCACGGAGAAGTGATGTTAGGTGTACTCGTACTCTTGAGGAACCCTGAATAGGAGATCAGTGATCCATATCACCCAACGATTGTTTTGTTTGCTCCAAACATGCCACTGGTCTCTCAATTGCTTCCGATATACAACACACCACCTCCTCGTGCACCACCCACCCTCATGCCTCCTCTATTCCTTCACGCTCATCCGCTGCTAGCTCCTCCCTTTTATCTAGATGGCAAAAAGATCTCTCGCATAGACCTTGAGCTAGAGCTCAACACACAAGCTCCTAGAACTAGAAGGTACCATTACCACAAAATTGAAAGCTTTCATCTTGTTTGTTTTTCCAGGTTCTCCAGTGCCAAAAGTCATGGAGACAAAAAGAAAAGAATGGTTTGTGTTGCGTTGAGTTTGCTACTGTCAATGATGCAGACTTTTGATTTGGGCATTGTCGTGGGTGCGTCCGCAGACAGAATGGATGAGGACACCCCCTCGTCCAACATATTTTTCGTTATTACATCGATGGTTTCTCTGGATTTATGGTCGTGGGGTGCTAGTAGCTAGGCCACATTCATCAAATCCAGTGCTTGTGTGCGAGTGTGGGAATCACCGGGTGGAGGAGTGGTGCGACCAGCGAGCGACTGCGGATTCAACCGTGGATTGCTTCCGGCGGCGAGAGGCTTTAGCTGGGGATTACGAACGGCGGCGAGCGGCTTCAGCTAGGGATCACGGCGAGCGGTCGGTGTCCTTGGCAGCCCGATTCGATTCGGGATCAGTTGTTAGAATCGGCGACGTGGTGAGGGGAAGGTGGCCGGCATACGGTCCTCACACCTCACCGGGCGCCAGAGGAACGACCACGAGCCCCTCCTCTCGTCTATGATGGCCCGTAGATCTAGTGTTTTCTCCTACATCTAGCGCCGACCGTTCCCACCATCTTCTTCGTCACTGGCATCCGGCAAGCCCCACATCCCTTGATCCCTACATTTACTACTTGGTGGGGGCTAGAGTACAAGGTTTGTCATGGTTATTCCTAACTTATTTCATAATAATTTTTGGTTCTCGTATTCCATTTATAGATTTTTTCATGAAAACATAAAAGCCTTGCATTTCTCTTAATTGATAGAAAAAAGAGAGTTTTGTACAAAATATACAAAAGTTCAAACGAGCTAGCACTCCATGCATACAACTTAACTCACTAGATCTACGGGCCACACGGATCAAGACACGAAAGCCAATCGCACCAGCACTAGCTGAAAAACGAGCTTCTGATCGAATCGTGTCAAGAATGTTGCTCATGTTAGGTAACGCTTTAAAAAAAAAGACCTGTTATGCTGCTTCCAAGTCCACCAATCCACGAAGTCTGTTAGTCTGCATAAGGGGTTAGTTAGCTATTTAGAATTTGTTCTACAATGACCTAACAAGGTCGTTTTTACATGTTTAACATTGTCTCACGGTGTCGAAGTTTCAAACACAAAATAAATACTGAAATTTATGGCATAGTTGCATTTTGAGTTCTCCATCTTTTGGTTAAAGCCATAATCCTTTTATGGACTATTTTTTGCACTTGGAACCTATGAGTAGTTCCTCAATTAGGCCTCCTTAATTACTGATGCCTATGTTTTTAGTTACTCCCACCGATCCATATTAATTGTCTCTAAATCGGATGTATTTAACACTAAAACATGTCTAGATACATCTACTTTAGCGACAATTTATATGGATCAGAGGGAGTACATTTTATGGATATTTATTACAGAGGATCAGAGCGACATCATAATTATTGTTTGTGATTTAAATCCTCCCAAGCATGGTGAGAGGCTGCTCTAGAGATGCAATTTCCATTTTTTAATCATACAGCTGCGTGGGTGTGCTCCTTTTGTTGAGTTCGGTGGTATGAAACCCGTGACTAGCGTCGACTTCTTTATTTTCTCCCTACCACCCCATTTCTACGAGTTTGGTGAGTAAATACTAGTGTTTTGTTTACCATTGTGCATCATTTTTGGTTAGCAATTGGTCAGTTGTTACTCGCTATAATTTTTGTTGCTGCAACAAATGAAGCTTGAGACTAGTTTTTCCGCATAATTTCATAGTTGTTGGATACAATAGTATGTCCAATATAATGTTAAATTTTATATGCTAAACCCCTAATTTATATTTACAATAATCCTTGTACATGACATTTTTATTTGTGCCTTTTTTCATTATAGAGCAATGTGGGTTATAGGCAACATTCCTGACAGGGTTAAAAAAATCTATATACAAGGGAGTCAGAGTTTTCTATTTATTACTTTGATGACTCTCGGGGTCCGCCGAAGGATGGTATTTGCTTCCATGTTCAAGGTTCTTCTACTACTGGTGAAGCTTTATCTATTGCTCATGAGACTGCGGTCTCTTTCTCCCTGCCTCCTCAGCAAGGAGAGAGTAGCAGAACTGAGGGATGATGGTGATGATTTTGTTGGTGTTACCCCAAGACCATCAACAAGTTCCTCCAAGGCTATTAGAGTTACTGTTGGGAAGATTGAAAAGTCTAAATATTCACATGCTAGACCAAAACATTCTGAGGTAACGTATGATGCATTTTTTATCTCAGCTATAGTGCTTATGTTTATTTTATGTTCATATTTTTTAGGTGAAGTATTATTCATATGTAGTAAATTTATCAAGGTATTATTTTATTGACAAAGAGTAAGTTATGTTCTTTTGGTGTATTACCTATTTTTTGCCAACCGGGCCTCACAAATTTACGATGATTTATGTTGAAATATGTTGCTTCTGCTTGTTGGACGTTTAGATTTCTTATTGATGTTGTATTGCTTTGATTTTTTCTTAATGTTGTTTTACATTTATTATTAATAGAAACTTGAGCCATTTCTTCTTACATAACCAAATTATCTTGGTCTCCTCTTTATGTAAAGGGCATCCCAAATCCCTCTAAGAGGACAAATCCAAAATATAGGTCCGCACCTATCAAAGTTGTTGAAGCCGTCGAATGTATGACAAATCCACGGAAAGTTAAGATCAGGGATTATCCTTTTGGGCCATTGCTAGATCTTAAGCTGAAAGGACTTGAGAACACCAAATTTTTGGTGTTCCTGATCGATAGTTTGGATCCTAATACACTTACCTTAGATATTGGAAATGGAAAACCCCTACAGATAACTAGACATTTTATCCAATATGTCCTTGGTTTGCCAAATAGGGATAGACATATAGTTGTTCCGGATAGACATACGCAAAGAGGCATTATCCAACCTCAAGCAAAAACTCGAAACTGAACATGGTGTTGACATCAAAGTGCAAGGCTTGATTAAATGGCTAAAAAAAGAAGAGACAAATCCATTCTTAGTCAAGTGTTTTATCATGATTTTCTTAAGCAAGCTCCTTCTGCCAGGGACGTCTTACTTTATCACTAGAAAGGATGTTGCATCGACAGAGAACATGACAGCGTTGTTCTTGGTAAACTAGGCTAGTGTCATATTTTATGACATCGCTATTCTGCTAAATTACGACGCTCGAAGACGAAAGCTTGCACGAACCCCTCCATGTAGGGATATCTTATGTTTTTACTTATGAGTACCACGCTACATTTTTTTCCAATCCAAGCAGAAATGAGACATTATCAATGAGATTTATTATGCTTCTCTTTTAGAATGAAATTCTTTTCAATGTATGGCCTTATCATCGGTTTACTATTTGGATAACTTACTGGGAGAATATTCTACCAATCCAGTACTTACACCCACCACGTATTGCTCATATTACAAAGCAACAACTGAATCTCATATAGAAAGATAAGTGGTTAATGGGGTTGAGATGTTTGGTGCTCTACCGGTCAGTTGCTCTTACTTTGTATTCATCAATGCATTTCTTGTTTGAACCGATGCTAATTTTTTGGACTAGTTGAGGAGCCAAGAGGGCACTTGCTACACTAAAGACACACACTCTTCAACTAATGACCCTCCTGCTACCCAATCGCCTCATATCCCCGCCGCCCCCCATTCACTCCCTTCTGCATTTTTTATAGCATGCTCCATCCTCATAGTGAAGTCTTCCCTAACATGAAAGTCCTGTGACGCACTCTCTTTTGAGATGTGACCCTTGTTGGATAGTACGATACGTGTAATGGAGGCATGGGATAGTACTAGAAGTGATCGTACATATACCATATGTGAGAGTAGTTTTCCCGAGCGGATAGTACTAGAAGTGATCGTACATATACCATAAGTCAACTACTATTCCTGTTGGTATATGTGAGGATGTTCCTGTTCAAGTAGCTCATAATTGCATGGTTTTAACTGATTTTGTTGTGCTTGAAATGCCTGAAGATGATAATATGTCTATTATTCTTGGGAGACCTTTTCTTAATACTGCAGGTGTTGTCATCAATTGTAATCAAGGGAAAGTAACATTCAATATTAATGACAAAGAGCACACTGTCTATTTTCCCAAGAAGGTTGCTAAGATCTATTTCCTGAATTCCATTGAAAATATTGAGAGCATCAAGGTTGGATAAATATATTGTCCCATTCCACAAGAAATTTTGAAACTATTATGATTGGGACCATTGCTATCAAGTATGAGGTAACATAATCACCTTGTGGAATGCAAAGTTTTGTTTTATATAAGATTGTTTTGGTAACAAGACTTGATCAACCTTGTTAACAAAAGGATTTCAATGAACAAAATAATGTTTTCACGCTGGTTATACTTGCTTTCTTTTACTTTTCTCCTTCTTAGTCTTTGCTTTCTTTTTCCAGCTTCGGTTTTGTTAGTTGTTTGTTTGTTTGTTTGAGTTTCTTAGAGCTCCTGTAGTTTGGCTTTTGGTTTGCTTTTGCTTCTTCTGAAAAAACTGTTTCTACGAGAAAATCAATTTTCATACCCTGAAAATTGGCCAAAAATAAAGTTTCCCGAAAAATCTCAAAAAATTCAAAATAATTTTTCCTCGAAAAAGGGGCAGAGAGACACCTGAAGTGACCCAGGGGCCACCCCAGGAACCTAGGGGGGTCTGGCCCACTTGGGCCCCTCCAGGCTGCCTCCTCAAAGCCACCTTATTTTTCTCTCCCGAAAAACATCGAAAAACTTGCTCAAGCTCGAGTTCTTGCTTTTCTTGCTCGCGATTTTCGATCTCCTTGTTCAGCCCATCTCAAGTGCTGATTTTTGGAGGGATTCCTCGTTGGTATGTGCCTCCTCCACTTGTCCAATTAGATTTTTGATTGGTAGATTGTATCTTGAGTATTTTGCTGCTATAGGTGTCAGGTTGTTTGAGCTTGCATGCTTGTTCTATGCTTAGAAAATTTATTTTGATGCATGTGTAGCCCTCTAGGAAGTTCCTATAGTAGTTGCTCATCATTTATCAACTTAGAAATCACTTGGTTTGATGCTTATCTAAAATTTCAGAAAAGGGAAGTCATGGACCACCACACATTTGGTGAAATATTTGAGAGTGATGCACCTAGAAGGGCAAGGCTTCTAAGGTCATCTACCAGTACTAGACCCTCATACAATGAGGATCTCATTACTCCGCGATTTGGTGACGAGGGAGATGAAGGGGATGCGCACCCCTCCACCTTTTCTTGCCAAATTTTCTTGCGGGCTGCTGGGATTCTTGATGATTTTATGACCTTGGTTCGGAGGGCTGGACTAACAAGTTACATGCATGATGAGAGCGCGCAATATGCTTTGCTCACTACAACATTTGTGGAGAGATTTTATTTTACTAACAGCGTGTTCAAGCCAGCTGTGTCTTTCAAAATTTATGGCAGGGCTCATTATATGACTTTGAAGCAATTTTGTAAGGCCCTGGGACTTGGTACAACTGGGTCATCAAAGAATATTCCAGCTCTACCTGCTAATTTGTTGGAGCTTTACTGAGGAATAACCAATGATGATGACCGCCGAGCTCAACGAGGAAAGATAAAGAATATTCAACTCTCAGCCATCAGGTACTTTGCCTACTATCTTGCCACCAGTGTTCTTAGTAGGGAGAACACTAGTAATATTTCCAACTATAAATTGGCCTTCTTAGCTGCTGCACTCAACAATGAAGACAAGTATAATCTTGGTTCTCTCATTGCTCGTCGTTTAGCTTCTAAGGGACCCATTTATGGGGGAATTATTGCTACTCGTATTGCTGCTGCCTTGAACATTGCTGTTGATCCACATGATACAGTTTTGGCTCCTCAGAGGCTTGATCTTGCTGCCATGAAGGCGCACCACTTTGTCACCACCGGCTCTACCCTTGAGAACTTGGTTTATAGAATACTGTTTATTGACGGGGAAGAGAGATAGATCCCTCTACCCCAAACCACTTTGTTCAGTATTTCTCAGGGACCTTTGTCACGCTCGAAGGCGGATATGGATGACAAGTTGCGCTCTCTTAACTTCCATGGGCACTATCAGGAGGAAGCACCATCATACGACCCGTCTGTGTATTACACAGGGGAGGCCTCGAGCTCATACCAGGACGAGGGAGCTTCCTCGACATACTACGGAGGTGCATCCTCTTGGACACCATGGGATTGAACCCCACTTAGGCCAAAAGCCTAAGCTTGGGGGGAGGTATACCGACATCACACTCGTATATATATCATGTTCGTTTGGTTCTTTGTATATCCATTGTTTCGCTTTCTTTTTGGTTCTTGTTGCTTCTTTCTTAAAAACACAAAAATACCAAAAATATTTTTGTTGTTTCTCTTGGTTTGTTTCTTTGTTTGGGTTTGCCTTAAAAGAAAATTCCAAAAAGATTTTGCTTTGTTTGCTTCTTGTTTGGTTTGCCTTTTCTTTGTTTGGTTTTCTTTGTTTGCTTGTTTCTAAAAAATCGAAAACACCAAAAATATTCATTGTTCTTCTTTGGTTTTGTGAGTTCTTTGCAAGGTCCAGCCGTCCTCAGTGGATTTTGGTTTCATGTTATTATTCAAGCCACACAAGTGAAGGGCAATAATGAAGATTAAGACAACTTGAGGTGTGGTAAGAGGCTGGTAACGAACTCTATTTGTTTCATTTTTGTACATATACTCATCATTGTGAGCATGGTTAGCCTGTTTGTGTAAGGTGTATGTCATTATGAATGCTTAGTAGTTCTTGCTTGTCTATGATTAGCTCCAGCTTGCTAATAGTTTGTAGCATGTCATATGAATGTTTGCTTTCATTGTTTTATTCATACTTTGGTATGATATTGTGGTATCATCCTCTGACTGTTCATATGAATCGACTTGGCACATGCTCACGCATGCATATGACTAATCAATAGTCAGTAAGCCTCCATGATTTATTTTGCCTCAGAGTTCTTGTATCATTTTCATGCCATAATTAGTCCTGTTTTGTTGCAAGCATATTTATGATAGTTATTGCTCTCTCGTTTGTCGCTCCCTCTCTATTGCTAGCCTTCACTTGCACTGAGTATGAGCTCTACCTGTGCCTCCAACTCCCAAAACCAATATTGCCAGCTGTGTACACCATACCTACCTATTAGCATCATTTGCTATTTAAGTGCATATTCTATATGTCGCGTTTTCTTCCAAAATAAAATGTTTGTCTGTTTTGAGAAAGTTAGTTAGTAAAGCTCTCACGAACTTGATGGCACACTTTATTCCTTGTGCTTAATAATCCTGAACCATTGTGACCTGTCCATGAAAGTTATATGCTTGCAAATTATATGCTGGGAATCAGCAGAACCGTGTTGTCACGGATAACGCTTTCAACACTTTTTGGATATCTCATCCAGTTGATACCTTGCTCTTTTGTTTGCGGATGTCGATGATGTGAAATGAAAGGGGAGCTTGTGAGTTCATGGAGTCTATACATTGTGTTAGAGAAATGCCTGGGCCGCTAGCCTAAGCCATGCCTAATCATGGTGGAAACTTGCAGTATCACCATAATGAGAATTTATGAAGCATCCTCAATAAAAAGCTATACACATAGTAAATAAAAAGATCACTGCGATGCTCATTGTCTTCTTTCCTTGTCATTTTGATCACGGGATCGCTCCTGTATCAAGTGCAAGGGGTACCCCGTTGGCGATTCTCTATGATATGCATGTATTTACAATGATAAGAACTTTTAGGTAACCAAAGTTGAGTAGCATGCGGAGCGACCCTCGTACTCAAGGGACTTGGGATTTACAGTCTATGGTCTGTCAAGCATATGATTCAGAGTGGACCTCAATTTCACCTTAACCACATGAAGATGCCTATGATAGGGGAAATGAGAGCTCAAAGCTAATGAGTACCTTCCTTTCAGCATTTGGAAGCCTTTCAAACTTTCCAAAACCATTTTCACAACTTTGTTGAGTCACCACTTATTCTATGAGCACCTTCTTAAGAGCATAGTTGTCATTCTTGTGTTTGTTCCAAAAATTGGTTAATTATGACATGACTTTGATGCTTGTATCTCTGATATCTTTACTTCTAGTCTTCATGTGAACTTCAGAGGTGCCTTGGCATTTATATTGTTCTCTTCAAACAAAGGCAAGCGAGATACCACTCTATCATACCTTATTATGAGCATTGCAATGTTGCTTATGTTTATGTTTCATGCTACTTATTATTATTGAGTTGGTTTCTCTTCTTAGCTTGCAATAACTATTGAGTAGAATATTTACATCATATGAAACAAATGTGTTCGTGAAAGTTCTTTTATCGCACTTAGTTTCAACTGAATTGCTTGAGGACAAGCAATAAGCTAAGCTTGGGTGGAGTTGATACGTCCAAAACGTATCTACTTTCTCGAACACTTTTCTATTGTTTCTTATCTAAACTTGTGTGATTTGGATACAACTAACACGGACTGACGATGTTTTCAGCAGAATTACCTTGGTGTCTTGTTTTTGTGCAGAAAATGAACCATCAGGAAAAATCCCGAAAAATATGCCAAAAATTATGTTTCACTAGAAGATCCATGGAACCAGAAGACGAGACGGAGAAGGAGCCTGGGGGGCCCACACCCATGCCAGGCGCGGGTGGGCCCTGCCCGTGCCTAGGGGGTGCAGCCACCCCAGGCACCCCTCGGCCTCCCTCTACGCCTATAAGTTGCCTTTCGACCTAAAAACCGAGGGGGGTTCAATAGTTTTCCAGAAAGAGTTCTGCTCCACCGCCGCCACCAGAAACCAAGATTCGGATCCAGAAACTCCGTTCTGGCACCCTGCCGGGACAGGGAATTTGGAGAGGATCATTGCCATCATCATCACCAACGCATCTCCATCAACCACCGATGTTTCCCTAATCCATGAGTGAGTAATCCCCCGCTGTAGGCTTGGGGATGGTAGGGATTGGATGAGTTCTATCATGTAATCAAATAAGATTGTTAGGGCATAGTGCCTAGTATCTCTATTAGTGCTATTTGACTTTGTTGCAACGTTGTGCTTAATGCTTGTCACTAGGGCCTGAGTGCCATGATCTCAGATCTGAACTTATTATTGAATAATTATGATAGTATTGTTTGTGATCTTATCTGCAAGTTGTGTACACATATCATTGTTCGGATCTAAAGGCCCCAAAGTGACAATAATTGGGACAACTTGAGGGGATGGCTGTGGTGTGAGGATCACATGTGTTCATAGAGTGTTAATTCTTTGCTTCGGTGCTCTATTAAAAGGAGCACCTTAATTGCCAGTAGTTACCTAGAGGCCCTGTTGCCACAGGCTGGCTGGAAAGAAGATGTTGTGCAAGTTCTCATTGTGAGAACATATGACTATATTTGGAGCACATGCCTAGGATTGTTTAGTACTTGGATGCTTGTTATTATTTATCTGCAATGCCCTAGATCTTGAAGTTACATGTTTAGACTCGTCCATGCAACGCCCGTCCATCCATCCCTATGCTTACCGCACTTGAATCCCACTGTTACTGTTACTATTACTATTGCTAATGTTTCACTGTTGATGTTGCTTTGCTGTTGCTACTATCAAACTGTTGCTACTGATAAAATTCTGTGAGAAAGAACTATTTCCAGGTGCAGCTGAACTGACAACTCAGTTGTTAAGTATTGCAAGTATTCTTCGGCTCCCCGTGTGCCGAATCAATAAATTTGGTAATACTACCCGCGAAGACTGTTGCGATCCCCTATACTTGCGGGTCATCAAGAGAGAAAGAGCTCTCCGGCAGACAGATTTCTGCCGAGGAAATTCCTTCCCGGAGAGGGGAGATCGTCTCCATCAACACCGTCATCAAGCTAGACTTCATCGGGGTCATCATCATCATCCTCACCACCATCTCTAGTAGCACCATCATCACCACTCCATCCCGCTGTAACAATTGTGTTGAATCTTGCTTAGTTCTTAGGGGAAACTTTCCCAGTATTAATTACCTTTGTAGTTGATGCTTGTGACTGGAACCATTGAATTATTGTTTATGTTCAAATTGGTATTCATCATTATATCATCTCTGATCTTGATCCATATGATGTCTCGTGAGTAGTTCGTTTAGTTCTTGAGGACATGGGAGAAGTCATGTTGTTAGTAGTGGAATTGTGTTGAGGTATATTCAGTGGTTTGATATTTAAGTTGTGGTGCTATTCGTCTAGTGTTGTCATGTGAACATCGACTACATGATACTTCACCATTTATGGGCCTAGGGGAATGCATTGTGTATTTGGCTACTAATTATGGGGTTGCCGGAGTGATAGAAACCTGAACCACCGTTAGGAAACCTTTGCACTGTTTGAATTATGCCCTAGAGGCAATAATAAAGATGTTATTATTATAATTCTTGTTCATGATAAAGTTTATATTCCATGATATAATTGTATTAAGCGGAAACTTTGATACTTGTGTGGTTTATGAACAACACTGTGTCCCGAGTACGCCTCTATGGACTAGCTCATTGATTAATGATGGTTAAGTTTTCCTAACCATAGACATGAGTTGTCGATTAATAATGAGATCATGTCATTAGGAGAATGATATGATGGACATACCCAAATTAAGCAGAGCAATTAGACCGTGTCATTGTGTTCATCTTTGCGAAGATTTTTCCTATGTCAAGTATTGTATTCCTTAGACCATGAGATAATACAACTCGCTGGTATCGGAAGAAAGCTTTGAGGTCATCAAACGTCATCCTATGTGAGGGTGATCATAAAGGTGTCTCTCAGGTGATCGGAAAGTACTTGTTGGGTTGTATGTATCGAGATGGAATTTTTCCCTCCCGAGTCGGAGAGATATACTTCGAGCCCACTCGGTAATCATTATCAACACTGCTTGCAAGCACGTGGTTAAGGAGTTAATCACAAAGTGATATCAGATTATGGAACGAGTAAAGTACTTGTTGTGAACAAGATTGAACTAGGTATGCCGATACCAACGATCAAATCTCGGGCAAGTAATATATCGCATGACGAAGGGAATACATATATGGGATTAATTGAATCCTGGCATCATGGTTCATCCGATATGATCATCGATGAGTATGTGGGAGTCAATATGGGTTTCCAGATCCCGCTGTTGATTATTGATAGAAGATCATGTCTGCATATTCTCGAACCCGTAGGGTCACACACTTAACGTGCATCGACGCTAGGATAGAATGGATAATTGGTTTATGAGTTTTTGTTCGGAGTCTCGATGAGATCCGGACATCACGAGAGGTTCCGGAATGGTCGGAGAATAATATTCATATAAAGGAAAGTTTTTGGATTTTGGAATCGTTTGAGTTTATCGGTATTGTACGAAGGTTCTAGAAGGTTCGAGTGGGACCAACGTGGGCCCACTTGTCGGAGGCTCGTGGGCCTAAGAAGTGCCAGCCACTTTGGGGCAAGGCCCCTAAAGCCCAGCCGGCCAGCCCTTAGGGGAAACCCTAAGGGAACCTTCCAGAAGGGGGGATGACTTGCCCCCCACTCCACCTCTTGGGCCGCCGCCCTAGGGCTTGGAGGAGGGGTTAAGGGGGCCGGCCAGCCCCCTATATAAGGAGGGCAGGGGAGCAGTCTCCCCCCACTCCAACCCTATCCGCCATCCAACTGCTGCCCCTCCACCTCTCTCTTTCTCTCTCTCTCTCCCGACTTCGCGTATGCGAAGCCCTGCCGCAGAAACTCTCCACCATAAGCACCACGCCGTCGTGCTACAGATCCAATCTATCTCTCCACCATACTTGCTGGAACAAGGAAAGGAGGATACGTCGCTGCACCATATGTGTGCATCTCTCGGAGGCACCGCCACTTGAGGCATAGGATCGGATCACGAGGAGCAGACGGCGAGTACGACTACGTCAACCACGTTCTGTTGAATGTTTCTGCTGTGCGATTTCTTCAAGGGTATGAAGATCTCATCAATCTCTCTCATTGATTACATCTCCTAGATTAGATCTTGGCTTTCTTGTTTGCATCCGTAGGAATTTTTTTGATTACTATGCTGCCAAACCCTTCAGTGGTATCAGAGCTAGATCTATGCGTAGATGTGTTTCACGAGTAGAACGCAACATGCTTGTTGCAGCATTGAAGTTTTCTGTTGCAAACCTCTTGTTGTGTATTTCTTATGGCACGGCATAGTTAGATCGAAGCGGTCCAGGCCAACTTTATGCGACCTCGTTCGCGAGACCGGCTCCACACTTGACGTGTGGCTTGTTCCACACATGCGGCTGGTGGATGCCAGTTTCTCTCACTATAGTAGTCATGGGATTTACAACGGATGTTGGCAACCATAATATCACCGTTGTGGCTTTCCGTAGGTAAGAATCGTTCTTAGCTTGTTATTCCCGTAAGCCACGTAAAACATTCAACAACAAAGTAGAGGCGTCTAACTTGTTTTTGCAGGGAGTGTTTTGTGATATGCTATGGCCCAAGACATGATGTGTATGAATTGAGATGTATGCAATGATCATGTTTTGTAATATTTCACGACTTGCATGTCGATGAGTTCACAACCGGCAAGAGCCATATGGTTGTATTTATAATTGTATATGACCTGTGTGTCAACTACTTATACGCCATGTAATAGCTTTACTTTATTGCTAAGTAGTTAGCAATAGTTGTAGTTGCTATTCGTGGTGGAGGCAATCATGGTGGAGTGATGGAGATCATGCTGGCACGCACAAGATGGAGATCATTGCGCGGAGATTGGCTATACCATGTCACATAAAATTATATGCATGTGATGTTTATCCTTTTATATATCTTATTATGCTTAGATCACGACGGTAGCATTATAAGATGATTCCTCACTTAAAGATCAAGATAAAATTGTGTTCTCCCCATGTATGCACCGTTGCGAAAGTTCGTCGTGTTCAAGCACCTCGTGATGATCGGGTGCTATAAACTCTATGTTCACATACAACGGGTGCAAGCCAGTTTTGCACACGCAGAAATACTTGGTTTGACTTGACGAGCCTAGCATGTACAGACATGGCCTCAGAACACAAGAACCGAAAGGTTAAACATGAGTCATATGAATGATATGATCGACACTTTGTTGTCCACCATTGAAACCACATCTCTTCTCGTGAAGATCGGATTAGGTGTGGTGAATTTGGATCGTGTTCACTAAACAACTTGAGGGATGTTGAATTTAGTGGGAGTTCATCTAGTAATTTGATTAGGTTGAACTAGTTATCATGAACATATTCTAAATTGTATTTGCAAATTTTGTAGATCAAACGGCTAAGTCCAACTTCAACTTCAACATTTTTGCTGAGAAAGAAAAGCTTAAGAACAATGGGTCTAACTTCACCAATTCGTTCCACAATCTGAGAATCATTCTCGGTGGCGTCAAAAATCCTATGTACTTGAGAAAGCGCTAGGTGACGCCCCTGCTACTGATGCGCCGGCTAATGAAAAAGTTGTTTATCAGTCACGCAAAGATGATTATGGAGTGATTAAGAGTACCATGTTGTTTGCTATGGAACCAGAACTTCAAAATCATTTTGAGGAGTTCGACGGGCCCTTTGAGATACTTGAGGAACTGAAAACCATGTTTCAGACTCAGGCCCGTTCTGAGAGATATGAGATCTCTAAGAAGTTCTTTAACTGTAAGATGGAGGAAGGGAGTTTCGTTAGTGAGCACGCCATTAAGATGTCGGGATACACTCAACGTCTTGAGCAACTGGACTGCAAGATTCCAGAAGAGCTCAAGATTGACAGAGTTCCGCAATCACTCCCTCCTAGCTACAAAGGTTTTGTAGTTACTCACAATCAAATTGGTTCCACTGATACGATCAGTGAGCTCTTCGCTAAGCTAAAAGCTGCGGAGGTGGATATCAAGAAAGATAATCATGTGTTGATGGTCAACAAGACCACTAGCTTTAAGAAAGCTAAGGGTGCAAAGAAATCCTTCAAGAAAGGCAGCGGCGAGCGCGTTGCCCCTGCTGAGAAGAAGCTCAAGTCTGGACCTAAGACGGACACTGAGTGATTCTATTGCAAGGACAAGGGTCACTGGAAGTGCAACTGTCCGAAGTACTTAGCGGATAAGAAGGCTGGCACCATTAAAGGTATATTTGATATACATGTTATTGATGTTTACCTTACTAGCGCTCGTTGTAGTGCCTGGGTATATGATAATCTTGGTTCGTTGCTAATATTTGTAACTCGAAACAGAGCTACTAATAGACGGCGGCTAGCAAGGGATGAGGTGACGATGCGCGTTGGCAATGGATCAAAAGTTGATGTGATGGCCGTTGGCACGCTCTCCTTAGTTTTACCTTCGGGATTAGTTTTAAACCTTAATAAGTGTTATTATGTGCCTGCGTTGAGCATGAACATTATATCTGGATCGTGTTTATTGCAAGACGGTTATTCATTTAAATCAGAGAATAATGGTTGTTCTATTTATATGAATAACATCTTTTATGGTCATGCACCTGTTGTGAATGGTTTATTTCTTCTGAATCTCGAAAGCAATGAAACGCACATCCATAACATTGAGGCTAAGAGATGCAAAGTAGAGAGTGATAATCCAACTTATTTGTGGCACTGCCGTCTAGGTCATATTGGTGTAAAACGCATGAAGAAACTCCATTCTGATGGACTTTTGGAGTCTCTTGATTTTGAATCATTTGACACGTGCGAGTCGTGCCTCATGGGCAAGATGATCAAAACCCCGTTCTCCGGAATAATGGAGCGAGCAACGGACTTATTGGAAATCATACATACCGATGTATGCGGACCAATGAGTGTTTCGACGCGCGGTGGATATCGCTATTTTCTCACTTTTACTGATGACTTAAGTAGATAAGGGTATATCTATTTAATGAAACATAAATCTGAAACGTTTGAAAAGTTCAAAGAATTTCAGAACAAAGTGGAAAACCATCGTAACAGGAAAATTAAATTTCTACGATCCGATCGTGGAGGTGAATATTTGAGTTATGATTTTCTCACGCATCTTAAAGCAAGGGGAATCGTTTCGCAACTCACGCCACCCGGAACACCACAGAGCAATGGTGTGTCTGAACGCCGGAATCGAACTCTATTAGATATGGTGCGATCAATGATGTCTCTTACAGATTTGCCGTTATCATTTTGGGGTTATGCATTAGAAACCGCTGCATTCACTTTAAACGGGGCACCATCTAAATCCGTTGATACGACACTGTATGAACTATGGTTTGGTGCTAAACCTAAGTTGTCATTTCTTAAAGTTTGGGGATGCGAAGCTTACGTAAAGAAGTTGATGCCGGATAAGCTCGAACCCAAAGCGGAGAAATGCGTCTTCATAGGATACCCTAAGGAAACGATTGGGTATACCTTCTACCACAGATCCGAAGGCAAAGTGTTTGTTGCAAAGAACGGATCCTTTCTTGAGAAGGAGTTTCTCTCGAAAGAAGTGAGTGGGAGGAAGGTAGAGCTAGACGAGGTTATTGAACCTTCTCTTGAGTTGGAGAGTAGCGCAACACCTGAAATTGTTCCAGTGCCGTCTGCACCAACAAGAAAGGAAGCTAATGACGAGGATCATGAGACTTCGAACGATGCTACTAATGAACTTCGCAGGTCGACAAGGTCATGTGCCACTCCTGAATGGTACGGCAACCCTGTCCTAACCGTCTTGTTGTTAGACAACAATGAACCTGCGAACTATGAGGAGGCAATGATGATCCCAGACTCTAAGAAATGGCTAGAGGCCATGAAATCCAAATTGGGATCCATGAGCGAAAACCAAGTATGGACTTTGGTGGACCCTCCTAGCGACCGTAAGGCCGTTGAGTGAAAATGGATTTTCAAGAAGAAAACGGACGCGGATGGTAATGTTACTGTCTATAAAGCTCGGCTTGTCGCAAAAGGGTTTCGGCAAGTTCAAGGTGTTGACTACGATGAGACTTTCTCTCCCGTAGCGATGTTTAAGTCCATTCGGATTTTATTAGCAATTGCTGCATTTCATGATTATGAAATATGGCAGATGGATGTCAAGACTGCGTTCCTCAATGGCAACATTGATGAAGAGTTGTATATGATGCAGACCAAAGGTTTTGTCGATCCTAAGGATGCTAATAAGGTGTGCAAACTTCAGCGTTCCATTTATGGACTAAAGCAAGCATCTCGGAGTTGGAACCTTCGTTTTGATCAAGTGATCAAGAGTTTTGGATTTGTTCCAAATTGCTACGAAGCTTGTATCTACAAGAAAGTGAGTGGGAGCTCGGTGACATTTTTAGTACTATATGTGGATGACATATTGATTATTGGAAATGACATTGGTATGCTTAATGATGTGAAGAGTTATTTGAATAAATGTTTTTCAATGAAAGACCTAGGATAAGCTGCTTATATATTAGGCATCAAAATCTATAGAGATAGATAAAGACGCCTAATAGCTTTAAGCCAAAGTACATATGTATACAAAGTTCTGAAAAGGTTTAGAATGGATAAAGCAAAGAAAGGTTCATTGCCCATGTTTTCAGGTAAGATATTGAGCAAGGCTCAGTGTCCATCTACGGTAAAAGATAGAGATACTATGAGCAAAGTGCCATATGCCTCGGCCATAGGCTCTATCATGTATGCCATGCTATGTACTAGACCGGATGTGTCTAATGCTCTTAGTTTGACGAGCAGATACCAAAGTGATACATGAGTGGAACACTGGACAACCGTAAAGAACATCCTAAAGTATTTAAATAGGACTAAAGAAATGTTCTTGGTCTATGGAGGTGATGAGCAGCTCGTCGTAAAAGGTTACGTCGATGCTAGTTTCGACACCGACCCAGATGATTCTAAATCTTAGACAGGATACGTTTATATTTTGAATGGTGGAGCTGTGAGCTGGAGAAGCTGCAAGCAAAGCGTGATCGCGGGATCTACAACAGAAGCGGAATACATGGCTGCTTCAGAAGCGTCAAGTGAAGGAGTTTGGATCAGGAACTTCATCACTGAGCTTGGTGTGGTTCCAACTGCCTTGGACCCACTAAGGAACCAAGATATATTGTGCGACAACACTGGCGCCATAGCACTGGCTAAGGAACCAAGATATCATCCAAAGACCAAGCACATCAACCGCCTTTTTCATATAATTCGAGATTATATAGCAGATGGAGATCTGAAGATTAGCAAAGTACATACAAATCTGAATGTCGCAGATCCGTTGACTAAACCTCTTCCACGAGCAAAACATGATCAGCACCTTAATGCCATGGGTGTTAGATTGTTACCAGATGTAAACGAGATTATTGAATCTAGTGCAAGTGGGAGACTGTTGGAATTATGCCCTAGAGGCAATAATAAAGATGTTATTATTATAATTCTTGTTCATGATAAAGTTTATATTCCATGCTAGAATTGTATTAAGCGGAAACTTTGATACTTGTGTGGTTTATGAACAACACCGTGTCCCTAGTACGCCTCTATGGACTAGCTCATTGATTAATGATGATTAAGGTTTCCTAACCATAGACATGAGTTGTCGATTAATAATGAGATCATGTCATTAGGAGAATGATATGATGGATAGACCCAAATTAAGGAGAGCAATTAGATCGTGTCATTGTGTTCATCTTTGCGAAGTTTTTTTCCTATGTCAAGTATTGTATTCCTTAGACCATGAGATAATACAACTCCCTGGTATCGGAAGAAATCTTTGAGGTCATAAAACGTCATCCTATGTGAGGGTGATCATAAAGATGTCTCTCAGGTGATCGGAAAGTACTTGTTGGGTTGTATGTATCGAGATGGAATTTGTCCCTCCCGAGTCGGAGAGATATACTTCGGGACCACTCGGTAATCGATATCAACACCGCTTGCAAGCATGTGGTTAAAGATTTAATCACAAAGTGATATCGGATTACGGAACGAGTAAAGTACTTTCTGTGAACGAGATTGAACTAGGAAATGCGCGACGCCTTCGTCAGGCACTTCGAGTGCTCCTACACCCGCGCCACCACTATTGAGGACCTGGAACGCTGCATCCAGGGACCCCGCGAGTCGACCCGCAACTGGGTCCAATGGTGGCAAGAGCTTTGGTACAACGTGGTCGGCATCCACCCGGACACCGCGATCCATTGCTTCAAGACCTCATGCCGCTATGAGCCCCTAGTCGCCAAGATCAAGCGACACTCCCGCACACTCGACAACATCCCCGACCTCCTCGAGATCGCCAAACGGTACACCGAGGAAGATCCAAACCAGGAAACTGACGACGAGTCAGGAGGTCAACGCCGCACGGGCGGCAACGACGGCGGACGACGGCGGACGACGAACCGACCTACGCTATAGCGGCACTCGCCTCACTGGCAAACGCCGCAGTGACGGGCGAGTCGACTGCCGCTAACGCCGGCACGCAGCAGCTGAGCCCAAAAGCTTCCGCCGCGACGGAGGGCAACGCCGCGACGGCGGCAACTACAAGAACAAGCCAAGGTTCGACCTCGCCCTCCTTAACCAACCATGTGTTCCATAGCACGTAAGGAAAGCGCGCAACGCACACCACTGCCGACTGCCACACCCTCAGGGAAATCGAGAAGGCACGGCGAGCGCAGGAGGACCCCGACAACGACCCGCCAAACGGCGGAAAATTCGGCAAAGTAGCCGGCTCGCTCCACACCTTCACAGGCTTCAACACAAAGCGCGAGAAGAAGTTCATCGCCGCGCCGCCGCCAACGCGGTGGCCCAAATAGACGCCCCCGCCTCGAACTGGTCGGAGCAGCCCATCACCGAGCCGCCAAGACCACTCGCCGCATCGAGTATCCGTGACGAGTCACCTTGGTGGTCAAGCCCAAGGTTGGCGACCATCGCTCCCAAGACACTTATGGACGGTGGCAGCTCCATCAACATCCTCTACCTCGACACCTTCAGCGGTCATGCTCCCGCAATGGCGATCGAGACGACCTATACCACGTTCCACGGCATCGCCCCCGGTCAGAAGGCGTACCAGATCGGCAAGGTGACACTGCCAGTCACCTTCGGCACACCGTCAAACTTACGCACCGAGCGGATCGTCTTCGAGCTGGTGCCCTTCGACAGCCCCTACCACTGCGTCCTAGGGCGCCAGAGTTCGCTAAATTCATGGCGCCCACCACGCTGCATAACACGATGAAGCTCCCCGGCCGGCGGCGTCATCACCATCAACGGCGACCCGACATGGCCTCCGAGTGCGAGGAGCCGAAGCCACGACGCTGGCCATCGCGCGAGACCAACCACGCCGACGAGCTCGCCAAGTACGCGAGCGGGGTCAACAACGACAACCCCACCATACGCAAGAAGCCCAACTCAGAGGGCGTAGGCACCTCAACCTTTGAGGCCACGACACACACGCGCACCGTCGAGCTGGTACCAGGCGACTCCAGCCAGACGGTGACGATCGGGACGGGCATGAGCCCAGTGTAGGAAGGAGCGCTCATCGAGTTCCTCCGTGAGAACAGGGACATATTCGCATGGAAACCCTCTGACATGCCCGGTGTCCCTAGGGAGCTCGCTGAGCACAAGCTAAACGCCGACCCCAAAGTGCGACCTGTCAAGCAGTCGCTGCGGCCCTTCAATGAAGAACGCCGTCGAGCAATCGCCGAGGAAGTGCAGCGTCTACTCGTTGTCGGCTTCATCCGGCCAATCAAGTACTCCAAGTGGCTGGCAAACCCAGTCCTGGTCGAGAATAAAAACGGGACCTGGAGAATGTGTATCGACTACACAAACCTGAATAGTGCCTGCCCAAAGGAGCAGTTCGTCCTCCCGCGGATCAACCAGATAATCGATTCAACCGCGGGCTCAGAGTCGCTATGTTTCCTCGACGCCTACTCTGGGTACAACCAGATCAAAATGGCTGTCGAAGACGAGGAGAAGACGACGTTCATCACGCCATTCGGAGCCTTCTGCTACACCGCCATGACCTTCGGCCTCAAGAACGCCGGGGCGACCTACCAGCGGTGCATGCAAGAATGCCTCGCGAGCCAAATTGGCCGCAACATCCACGTCTACATCGACGACGTGGTCGTGAAGTCCGCTCGCCAAGGCGACCTACTCGCCGACTGGCGAAACTTTCGCCAACCCGCGAAGATACAAGATAAAGCTCAACCAAGGAAAGTGCACCTTCGGTGTACCCGCCGGACAAATCCTGGGGTAAGTCGTCTGCCCAAAAGGGATCGAGGCGAACCCCACAAAGGTCGTCACGATCACCCGGCTCGGCAAACCCGAGTGCTGACGCCCGTCGAGCTGGCGGGCGAGTAGCGGCTCGCCGCTTCATCCTCGCTCGGGCGAAAGGCGATGCCCTATACCGCCTGACAAGAAGAACCCCACCTTCCAGTGGGACAAGGAGGCGGACGACGCGCTCCGCGACCTCAAAAAGGTGCTACTCGCCGCACCATTACTCGCCGCCCCCGACGACAAAGAACCCATGCTGGTTTACGTCGCGGCGTCCGAGCGCGTCGTCAGCACCGTGATGGTCATCGAGCGACCAGAGGAAGGAAAGGAGCGCCCGGTTCAGCGGCCGGTGTACTACATCAGTGAGGTCCTCACCGAATCACGCCAGCGGTACCCGCAGTACCAAAAGCTAGTATATGCGGTCTTCCGGGCTCAGCGGCGCCGCACTACTTGTGGAGCACCGATCACGGTCGTCTCCTCGGACCATCGCAAGACATCATCCGCAATCGCGAGGCGACCGGGCGAGTCGCCAAGTGGGCCGTCGAGATCGGCGTCCACAACATCAAATACGAGCCACGAAAGGCGATCAAGTCACAGGCACTAACAGACTTCATCGCCGATTGGGAGGAGGCCCAGCAGCCAGAGAAGCTGCCGTACCTCCACTACTGGATCCTGCACTTCGACGGCTCCAAGAACGCAGACGGTGCAGGCGCAGGGATGGTGTTGACTTCACCAAAAGGCGACAAGCTCCGCTACATCCTCTGCCTCGACTTCACGCCCTGCACCAACAACATGGCTGAATACGAGGCCCTACTCCACGGCATGCGAGCCGCCAAAGAGATGAACGTCAATCGCCTCCGCTGCTATGGAGATTCCGACCTTGTCGCGGGGCAAGTCCGAACTCGACGCCGCCTCCCTACCATGGCGGCGCATCGCCAAGAGGTGGACAAGTTGGGCGGCCACTTCACGCTACTCGCCGAGTGGATCGGCAGACGAAAGAATGAGGAAGCCGACGCACTCCCGCATCGGGTCGGCTCGACTCGCCTCCATGGCGTTTTCCTTGACACGACATTGTTTACCGCCTCCCCAAGGGAGATCGACATTGGGGTCCCACTACAACCGAGGCAGCCTTGGTCGCACTTCCAACGACCGCACGACCGACCAAGCCCTACATCGCCTACCTGGAAGCCGGCACCCTGCCAGCAGACGAGACAGACGCTCGAATGATCGCCCGTCGATGCAAGTCTTACACTATCATCAACGGCGAGCTCCACAAGCGCAGCGTCACCGGCGTGTTTCAACGCTGCGTCCAACCAGCTAAAGGACGCAAAATCCTCCACGATAGTCACTCTGGCGACTGCGGCCACCACGCCGCCGCTCGCTCCTTGGTCGCCAAGGCTATGCGACACGGGTTCTACTGGCCCAACGCACACGCCGACACTGTCGACATCGTCCAGCGGCGCGGGTGCCGGCACGCCAATCGACGACGCATCGAGCTCGGCGCCAAAACAATCCCCATCACCTGGCCATTCGCTGTGGGGCATGGACATGGTAGGCCCCTTCAAGAAGGCCCCTCCGGCTACACCCACCGCTAGTCGCCGACAAATTCACGAAGTGGTGGAGGCCAACCAGTCCGAAATGCGACGGAAGACCGCCACTAAATTCTTACGCGAGCTCATATATCGCCACGGGTTCCCAACAGCATCATCACGGACAACGGCACCAACCGCCAAGGGATCCATGGCCAATTCTGCGAAGAGCACCATATCCGCTCGACCGCCGTCGCCCACCCGAGTCCAACGGCCAGCGGAACGGCCAACCAGCATCTGCACGGCCTGAAGCCGCGACTACAAGTACCACTCGAGCGCACCGCCGGGTGCTGGGTAGAGGAGCTGCCCTCCGTCATTTGGGGGATCCGCACCTCAGTCAACAGATCGACGGGATTTACCCCCTTCTTCATGGTCTACGGCGCCGAGGCAGTCATGCCCACCGACCTCGAACACGACTCGCCGCGGGTCGTCCACTACACGGAGGCTGCAAACGAGCTTGCCCGCCAAGACGGGATCGACCAACTCGACGAAGCACGTGACCTCGCTCGGTCACGTACCGCCATCTACCAGCAAGGACTCTGCCGCTACCACAGTCGGCGGGTGAAAGCTCGCACCTTCCAGGAAGGCGACCTGGTGTTACGCCTCATCCAAGACAAGAAATGCATGCACAAGCTCTCCCCTCCGTGGGAAGGCCCATTCGCTATCGGGCGCGTACTCGGCAACGACGCCTACTACCTCATCGACGTCCGCGGGGACGGCGAACTCGACGTCAAGCGACCATGGAATGTAAACCTCCTCCGGAAGTTCTACTCCTAGAACCCCATACATGTACTCTCCAGTCGCTATGAAATAAAAATAAATGGTTACCACAAATTGCGCCTACTCTCCATGACTTGTGCCACTCGCACTCGTAAAAACAACGTTATGCTAAATGCAGAAGTCAACCTTTGGTACAGCGATCGGCACGGCTAAGTAGTGCGGTGTAAGAGCACTGAATCACTTCAGGTCTTGCATCGTCCCCAAAAAAAGCCAACCCGGAGCCCCATTGGAGTCGCCTAGCTCGACTGGTTCTACGAGCCAAGGCAACTGCCCTCGCTTCTCACAGCGACCTTGGTCCTCCGCATCCTCGGCATAGCGACTCGAACGGCTAAGTACCACGCTCGGGGACTGGAGACCAGTTCGTCGCGAGCGGCCAGGGAAAACGCCAAGTAAGAGAGCATGCCCAGACTGCCACGCGATCGACCCAACGGCCAGCAGAGCGACGGCCACACCAACGCTAAATCCTCAACCACCCTCGAGTTGCGACTAGAACAACCAAGTACCACGCCGGGACTCGCCACCCGACCTCGTCATGCAAGGGAAAACGGTAAAGTATAGAGCACTCAAGGGAGTCACATTGCGACTGGCTCTCCGAGCTCGGGCGAGTCGACCAAATCAACAAAACACATGATAACAACACACACATCATATACGAGGTAAACCCCACAAAAGGGCGGACGCGCTCGGGGACTCGTCCAAAATCAATCAAAAGTACACAAACAAATATAAAAATAGACACGACGTCTCATTCAGTCGCATGTTGCATTGTTTCATGTTACAAAATATGCCGCGTGGCGTAACTGCTAACGCCACAAGGCAAACTACCCTACTCGCGAGTTTCGATGACTCGCCAAGATCCCGGCGATCGCGGATGAACGCCGTGTACGGGTTTGATGGATACGTCAGATCACCCGCCATCGCCGCGCCGAAAAGGCTGCTCGACCTTGAAGTCACGCGCGGCTCGGGTCGTTTACGCGACAACCGCCTCTGTACGGCAGGAGGTCGCCCATTGCCCGACATCGCCGAGTACGCGGTGGCACGTTCTTGCAACTTGAGGACCTCGGACAGCTCCACCGCGCCAGTCGACGATGGATACCCACTCGTCACATCGTCAATGTCGAAATCTTCGGGGAAGTGGGCGAGTCCAAGGCTCAGCGCCGTCGACGCTCCACGCCGAAACGCCGACCGCGTCATGAACTCAACGACCGCGGGCGCCTTCTCCAAATACTTCCACACCTCAACGAGGTCGCTGGGAATCACCTCCGTGGGCGATATTTCTTGAAGGTAGGCACAGATGCACGTCACCGAATCGACGAGCATGCTTACGCACTGCCTCGCGTCGAGCGAGCTCGCCTCTTCTTCGCTATCAATGATGCAACCTGCAAGCAGAAGACAATGATAAGTACGACGGACACCACAAAAACCACAACTATTAGAAAGGGGAGATGTACTCACCAAGCAACGGGCGGGCGAGTCCCGTGATGAAGCACTGAAGCGACGTGTGGTCGTCCTGAAGCCCAGCAATAAGGACTTCCGACACCTTGCGATCCTCTTCAGCGGCCGTAATGGCGGCCTTAGCTCGCCCGTCCGCCGAGCTTGCTTCTTCTCTCGCCTCGCAGTCAAGGCCGAGGTCGGCGAGCCGCTGTTCAGCCAACTCAAAGCCGCGCGCCGCCATTCACCGGGGACAAGCCTGGCGAGCTTCCTCTGCCTTGGCAACAGCTGAAGCCCTTTGTTTGCCTCTGGACGATGGCCAGCTCCTTCTCCGCTGCTTTCGCGCCAATCGTCCGCTGACTCAAGCTGCAGACCCTGCACATCACCAAAAAAGGGTTAGTCAAATCAAAAATCCTATGTCCCCACCCGCTGAAATTCAGCGAGTGCGCACTCGGGGACTGGCGATCAAAAAATTCCTAAGTGCCCACCCGCTGAAATTCAGCGAGTGCGCACTCGGGGCTAGCGATCAAAAATTTCCTAAGTGCCCACCCGCTGAAATTCGGAGTGCGCACTCGGGAAGCGATCAAAAAAATTCCTAAGTGCCCACCGCTGAAATTCAGCGAGTGCGCACTCGAGGGACCGGCGATCAAAATTTTTCCTAAGTGCCCACCGCTGAAATTCAGCGAGCGCACTGGGACTGGCGATCAAAAAAAATTCCTAAGTGCCCACCCGCTAAAATTTAGCCTACGCACTCGGGACTGGATGCGACACACAAAAGATGTGAAATTATAAGAATCAGTTGCCGCAGCACCGACCTGATCCTCGGGACTGGATGTACACGGATGGCCGCGCCAAGCATGCTGTGGAGTTGTACCGCCCACGGATGCGAAGTGCCGCGCAGCCGCGACGTTGGTCGACTTCAGCGTCGGCGGTCCCAGGCGCGTGGCTCGAGGGTGCAGGCCCACTCGGCGTGGTCGCCTTGGTCACGAAGCGCGGGAAGGTAGCGATAGAGGTACCTGCCCCGAGAGAGGTTGCCTCCGCCGTTCCAGGCAAGGAAGCACCCTCCTTCGTAGACGCGCCTGCTTCCATCACGGGCCCGGCTGGTGCGACCGCTGTATCATCAGAGATAGTGATGGTGTCGTCGCCCTTGGCCTTCTTACTACCATCCGCCGAGGCGACGACCTCGTCCGCCTTCCTCTTGCGGGAAGGATCTTCCTCGCTAGCGGCGGAGGGCACCTTGGCCATGGTCGGGTGATCCATCCTCTTCACCCCGGTCCTGCGCATCAATCGAATCAACAAAAGCAATCAAAATAGTTATGAAAAATAAGGAAAGATGAGCGAACTCACTTAGCGACTGGGATGAAACGCAGTCCTGTATGGAGGCCGGCCGGTTTCTCCAGCTCGGGGCCTAGACGGCGAGTGAGCCCCAACTCCAGGGCATCGCGTGCCCAAGACACGGACGGCTTCTTCGTTGTTGAGGCCGCAGCTGGCGCCTCTGGAACATCCTCAGCCGGAGCCTCCTTGCGAGGCGCGCTTGGCAATGAGCCTCCTTGCGAGGCGAAGCCGCCGCAGCCGGAGCCTTCCCCAGCCCAGAGACTGGGGCGAATGGTGGAGGCATTGAAGCCAGCGGCACTTCCACGGTCGCCGGCCCAGACGGTTGTCGCTGGTGGCGCGCGTCGCCGGCTGGGCTGAGCGTCGAGCTGGACGACGGCGAGGCCGACTTCGACGGCCTCGTCTTCTTTTTCGGGGGGGAGGGGGGGCTCGCCTCCCTTTCCTTCCTCTTCTTCTTTGACGGGGTGGCTTGACGGCGCGAGGTGGTCTCTGGGAGCTCGTCGTCATCTTCATGACGTTCGAGGCTTCTGCTTGCCTCGATCTCGCGCTGTCGTTGCTCGCGGGTCTTTCGGACCAGCGGGGCGACCTCCTCTTCTGACTCGTCCTCGTCGTCCTCTTTTCCCTTGGTAGGCGGCGATTCGCCTATGTCCTGGGCGGATGGGCCCGAGCTCTCATCATTCGAGGGTGGGAGCCACCCTTCCACCACTTGGAATAGCTGCAACGAATACAAAACGGAATCAGAATTACCGTGACTGCATTTATTGCGACTGCGAGCAAGGTAAAGAAATTACCGTTGGAGCCGGACGCTTCGCGGTATAGGGGGCGACCCCAGCCTGCGCATCCAGGTACACCGCCTAGGTAATCTTCTTCAACGCTGGGAGATAATCCTCCAGCTTCTACTCATCGAGACAGGCCTTCGTCGAGTCTCCCCGGCCCGTGTACTGGTACATGTAGTGGTCGCGGTGGGCGAGTGGAACGAGCCGCCGCGCGAGCCAGCAATTGTACAAGTTTATCGTTTGAAGGCCCTTCTTTTTCAGACCACGGATGGTCTGGAGCATCTCGTCGACGACCATCCGCTGGTCGCCGGGGAGCTTGCCGACTTGGAGATTGCGCGGCTCGGAGCGACTAGGGGAGTACCGCGGGATCGCCACCTCGCCCTCCGGGGTCGCCTCGGCCACGTAGAACCACGACTTCTTCCAGTCGCTCGCTGCCTTGGCGGGTAGCATCAGATCAAAGAAAGAAGCTTTGGACTTGAGCTGAAACGTCAAGCCGCCCGCATCCAGCATTGGGCCGCCTGCCTCCTCGCGGCTGATCCGTCCGTGGAACAGATCTTGCGACAAGGGGAAGTAGGGCCGGCAGCCCAAGTAGCATTCGCAGAACGCCACGAAGATGGCGAGCTGCTCGATGCTATGGGGACCCAGATCTGAAGGCTGGATCCCGTAGTAGGCGCAGAAGCGCCGGAAGAATAGGGACGTAGGAAACCCTAGACCCCGCTCGAGATGACTGGTGAAACAGACGAATTCCCTCTCTCGCGGGTTTGGGGCCGTTTCTCCGGTTGCGGGGATACGCCAACAGCCGGCTCGCAGGATCCCGGCCTCCTCGAAGGAGGCCAGCTGTGCCCTTGTGCACTTGGACCTACCCCACGGCTCGGTGGAAAGGGCCATGGCCGAGAGATTGGTTGGAGATCGGAGGATTTCGGTCGATCGGATCGGAGAAGGAAAGAAAATGCACGACTCGGAAGAAGTGGTGAGGAGTTGGCTCACGATTGCTGCCATTCCCTTATATAGCGGAGTTACCCGCCAAATCGGGAGCCGTTACACGCGGTGATTATGCGAAAGTTACCGTTGGATTACCCCAACGCTAGTTTGACCACGCCGACGGTCCAACTCGGCCACTCGCTCGCCGACCCAATCACTAAGACGGTGTTTCGCCGACTCGACTACCAAGGCTGCGACTGGATCATTGGTTGTCTCCTTTATACAGAGCCCGCCGACGATTCGACTGGTGCTTACTGCAAGTCAGATACTCGATCGCCAGCACCACCACGCCTAATCGACGACGGCCTCGGGACTATCGATGGGGATATGCCTACCGGGTATACCCAGCAGACGCTTCCGACCGCCCAAGACCATGAGTGGGCTCAGAATGGCGAGTGGATCAAGCCAGCCGAGCGATCGAAGTCAAGGCCCAGTAGTAGATAGGCCCACGGGTAAGGTTAAACGGCTATTGAAGCTTTGACCAATCGGTTGAGATATGTAAACCCTAGGGTAGGTGAGCCTATATAAACCTCCCTATGGGGTGAGTAGACACGCCTCATACACCCAACTCTCGCCACGAGCTCGCCCATTGTAACACCTCCATAATACAATCTAGCAGAGTAGGTCTTTACCTCCGGGGCCGAACCTGGGTAAAACCTGTCTTTGCCCTCATCTCGCACCGCAGATGGCTGGTCGCCTTGCCCTCGTTCTACTACTCACGCCGACAGCAGATTCCGCCGTGACAATTCCCACGACATCGGCAGCTCTTAGGAAACACGTCTGGATAATCTCTAATCACTCGCACAATATCCATGCTAACCCCCTTAAGAGAATTCAACTTACACCTTCCCGGTCGCATAACCGACTTGAATCTAATCCTCTTACCATCCGGGTTTTGAGGAAATACCATTGTGCACAATATATGTGTCCCCCATGCATAGACATCCAATCCATACCCAGAATAACGTCTAATCCCTGTGAATCCAACACTACTAGATGTGCAATGAAGTTGTGTGTTCCAATCCTCACGATTAAATCGCGGCATCCCGCGCTAGCTATCATATCTCCTCTAGGTGAACTCACTCTAAAAGACCTTTTCATAGAATCAGTAGGTAACTTGTACTTATCGACAAATGCCCTTGATATGAATGAATGCGATGCACCAGTATCGAAAAGTATAAGTGCAGGGTAAGTGTTGATTGGGAACTTACCAATCACAAGGTCAGGCTCATCTGGAATCTCCTCCACATTCATGTGGTTCACTGTGGCCTTCTCGTTGTTGGTTGACTTCAGTCCTTTCCTCTCCGGACAGTTGTCAGCATAGTATCCCTTATGTTTACACTTGAAGCACGTCACCTCACTCAGATCCTTCTTCACAAAGCTGCGATCACGGTTGCGGTCATGTCCACCGTGTCCTCCAGAGTGGTGAGAGTGTCCTCCCTTGTGGCTGTGGTGGTTGCTCCTATGGTTGTCATGACGATGCCCATCGCCTCCATGGTGGTGGCGATCATGGCTCCCATGGTCACTTTCTCCATGCTTGGAGTATCCATCATACGAAGTGTGTGACTTGTGATGTGAACCAGAGTGGTGATTACTGTTCTTCCTCTTGCGGCTCTCTACTTGCTTGTGCTTCCCTTCCAAGATCCTGGCCTTGTCCATAAGCTCCTGGAAAGTGGGGCAATAAACCACCAGTAGCTGTACTGAAAGCTCATCACTGAGGTCATCCAGGAATCTGTCCCTCCTTTTTGCATCAGTGTCAACATCCTCAGGTGCATAACGGGACAGGTTGTTGAACTCCTCAATGTACTCGGCCACGGTGCGATTGGTTTGGCGCAAGTTGCGGAACTCCTTCCTCTTCAGGCTCAGAACTCCTGAAGACACGTGGTTGGTCCTGAAACCTTCCTCAAACATTGCCCAAGTCACGGTATCCAGCGGGTGGGTGATCTGAAATGTGTCCCACCAAGAAGCGGCTGGTCCCTCCAGTAGGTGAGCGGCAAACCTCACCTTCTCAGCATCAGTGCATCCAACAGTTACTAGATCCTTGTTGACTGAACGCAACCAGTCGAGAGCAACCATTGGTTCCGTTGCAGTAGAGAACTTAGCTGGCCTTAACCTCAGAAATCTGGTGAGAGCATCTCCCTGAGGCTGATTGTTTCCATTGTTGTTGTTCTGATTTGCCATGAACTGAGTCATCACTTGGGTCAGCTGTGCCTGAGCTGCCATGAGCTGCTCCAACTCAGTGGGGTGACGGCGGTGAGGCATCTGTGGTTCAGCACAGGTAAGTTTAGAAAGAATCAACTACGATAATAGGATTCTACCCATGCATATGATCAAACAACAACAAACAATAGCAGACAATCACAAGCAATCAACACATCAACAAACAAGCGATCCAGCAACATCCCAGGGGTTATCTTAGCAATATATACCTACTTAAATAGTTTTACAAGAGTTGGCAATGGTTACTAAACAGTTGATCAACTAAACAACAAAAACAGCAATCTGCCAGAACAGTCCAGCAGTGTTCGCGAATTTTTCTGCCTGACTTAAACTCGTCAGAAAAATTAGCTGATTTTTGCACATATAGTAAAGAGAGTTTCGCATCAGCCGAATTTTTTTCAGATTTTTCCGTGTTACCAGAAAAATATGAAAAATCGCGCAGTACTGCTGTATCAGCAGAAAACTGCAGCGAAAATAACACAGATAGTAACCAAAATTTCCATAACTCTTTCATAAAATTCGCACAAATAATTCCTGGGATATTGGAGTACACAAATAAGCAACTAAACACTCTTAAACCAACACGAACTAAGCTTCATATCGATCGATACTAATCCTAACGAATTCGCCTAACGTGGACTAATTGGTGGACTTCTATCTACTTCTTGAAGAGGTTGAGGTAGGTCCTTGCTGTCATGCGTTGACGCTTCGGCTCGCGGTACAACCATGGCAGCGGAGTGTACACCTCTCCTGAATCATCACTTGAGATCTCAAACTCCACCTCTTCTGGATCCTCCTCTTCTTCTTCACTTTCAGCTGCAACTGCAACAGCTTCATCTCCTCCACCATCATCGTCTCCATCATCATCATCCTCGTCCTCATCATCATCATCGTATCCACTGTCATCATCATCCCCATTGTTGCCATCCTCTCCATTGTCATCATTAGAGGGTGGATTCAGCTATGCTTGGAGAGCGGAAATCTGGGCTGTCATAGCTTCAATGGTTTGATCCCTTTCCTGGACGGTCCCTTGCAATTGCTGTATGTTCTGGGTGTTCTCCTGCACAGTACCATGAAGATGACCTATGGTTGCATCTCTGGCTATCAGGGCATTCTACAGAACTCCCACAGCTTCATGCAAAGTGTCAATCTCCTGTCCTTGGACCACCATACCATTGCTAGTAAAATCTGCAATCTCTTTTATCATCATCACCTTCTCTGCTAGAGCTCCATTCTCCCTTTCCATGTCCTCTATGTGCCTCCGACGGGGCGGCATGTTGTTCCTGTCGCCCGGGGTAACCACAATGTGCCCATCTTCATCACGCCTCCCATAGTCACGGTAGGGTGAATCTGCAGGCAGTAGGTGTCGGACATAATGGCACTGGCGAGACAAGGCTTCATGTATGGCCAAGTTGATCCCAAGTACCCATTTGCAGTATGTCTTGGTGTAGATCAAGTGCACGGGGTTTGGCAAGGCGGCATCTCTGAATATGAAGGTAGTGATCTCACATGCATCCTCTCCATATCCATAGGTGTACAGCCTTCTTCCCTTGAACATGGGCAGTGGCAATCCCAATGACTGCGAGAGCTGAGCTAACTGCCTTGCAAAGGGCCTTGGTGACTCCATGGTGACATACTCAGTCCTGACGTCTCCCATCTATCAAGTAAAAGAGGAAAGTGTGAGAATAGCATATGGTAAGAATTTACGAGGGTGAAAGGCATAAGATGAAAGACAGAGTTAATATAGGCTTTAATAAATCTATGGCTTCCTAATCCAATCCTAGGTCACGATCCTACAAATGACACACACGGGCTCTGATACCATCCTGTAACACCGCGGTTCTGAAAAGACCGTGGCCTCTATGTGACATGACAATCCCTGGATCGGTTCATTGGCCCACAATAGAGTAAGATGAATAACATAGAAAAATATCCGTGTATCATGTATAACGAAGATCCAGAGTACCATTATTACAATAAAAGCTTAGCTCAAAGCTAGCTCAAATTATTCAGGTAGCAACATAAATAAAGCAAATCCTCCATTCTTCAAATTGCCCACAAGTGAACAAGTGCCGAGTGGAGTACCGTGGCCTATATCGATTACTCAGAATCAGAATAACCTGCAACATGAAACGTAGCAGCCCCGAAGGGTCAATACATGGAATGTATGGCAAGTAGAGCTAGTAATGGAGACAATAGTACTAACATCTACATGCATATCTGGCAAGTGGAGCTGTGTCTGGCTTGCATTTGCAAATACATTTGTCCTACTTTCATAAACAGTTTTTGATTTTCTTTGAAAAGATCCCAATTAAGTTAACCCAACAATATTAAAACAATTATGAAATTAGAATGAGCGAGAAACATGTCATGGAGTCAATATCAAGCAACTCAGATGTCCATAACCGGGGACACGGCTAATCGATTAGATTATACACCCTGCAGAGGTTTGTACACTTTACCCATGTGACTTGGCCAGCCCAGCTCGTACCATCACTCTCATTTTGGGTGATGATAGGGAGAAGTCCAAGAAGAGACTGTTCGGAAAGTAGCTCCTCAATCCCGACGCGCACCGGTCCAACCTATCAAAATTCTACATCTCTGGATACGCGGGTTCGAGTTACCACAACCTACTAAGTCCAACCAACCGCCCATTCCATTATTGGCACATGGTTTTACACGTAAGCTACACAATAAAGGAGCCAATCAATTTCTCTCGATACCTGGGTGCCTTTCCGCAATAAAACCACCAAAAATTATCAATACCATCACACCCAGGGGATTCATTGATTAAGTTGTTTTAGTTTTCACAAACCAATACTTTTAGAAACAAGTCTCAATGATGTAATCCAGCCCTCGTTCATAGCATGGCTAAGCACATCTACCAACGGTGGTTCATCTACAAGGAAGGTCCTACCACATAATAGGACATAGCATAGCGATAGTATCATCCTACACATGCATCTACAAAATACACGACAATGCATTGAAAATAGTAGGACGATATCATGAACAAAGTAGCATCTACTTTCCTTGGTTGTAGCGGTCGGAAGAACAATCCACACACGAGCAAGCGTTGCACTCGTCACAATCTACACGATACAATTGCAATCATAAACAAACAATCCACAAGCATATGCAACAAATATGATGCATGAAGGTATGCAAGGCAAGTGAATTGGTGCTACATCTGCACCACAAAATTCAAATCAATAATACGACTGATTGCATGCATGGAAAATAGTTTTGGCGCAAGGAAAACTATTACGCAAAAAGTAATGCTCAAAATTAGAGCTAGAACTCAAATAAATCACTACCGGTAGCATACTGTTTGTAAAATCTTGGGAAAATTCTACCGCATAGGCATCGCTGATAAGAAACAGTACCAACTAGAATTACTCAAAAAGGAATTATAAAACTCCCCGAGTAATTAAAACACTGCAGAAAGCCACTAGACAGTTTTTGCAGAAGTTTTTACTGTAAGCCTATCTTTTTAATTCACGATGAGATTCCCCTCGTTCCAGTGAATCCAGGGACATATCATACGCGATTTTTGGAGCTACGGATCTTTTTCTACGAATTTATTACTCCGAAAAGGCCACTAACTAGTTTGATTAAACTGTACTAAACCTTGCTGCAAAAGTCTGAATCAAAGGTACAGCGAGATTCTACACGACTCACTGAATCTACACATATTTTGTTTGCAATTTTTGGCCAAGCGGTTTAATTTCTACGCAATTTACAAGTTTCTACCGAAATCTGTCAACTAAAAGGATTAACGAAATTAATCAGTCAATTGTGTTCATTGATCGTCAACACGTCACGATCGCTGACTGGGCGTCTGACTAGTCAACGCCTGAGTCTGACCGGTCAATGAACGATCTAAGCCGCTGATCTGAGATCTGACGGTGGCTGGAGTCTTACCAGAAACAAACGGCGAAACGGACGGCGGCGGCGATCGGTTCCGGCGTCAGGGTCTTTCCTGCGCGGGTGGAGAGGATCAATGCAACGGATTAAAACGGTCACGCAACGGCGGCGGCGTTCGGCACACATGCATGCGTGCACGCGAAGGCGCAGCAGCAAGCGCGCAGCAGTGGCACGCAGCGCGCGCAGCGTGGGCGGCGCGGGCAGCAGCTGCAGCAGCGGCTTATGCGGCGCAATGGGGCAAGGTGGCGAGGGGCAGCGGGCGGGCGGCGAGAGAGAGAGAAGAGAAGGCGGTGGCCTCACCGCAGGAATGGCGCGCTTGGCGCGGGTCGGCGGCGAGGCGCCGGCGGCGGGATGCGGCGAGGCGGCGCGCGGGGGCGATCCCGAGGAGGAGGGCGATGGCGGCGGGCACGCGGAACGAGGCGAGCGGGGCGGCTCGATCGCGGGCAGGGTGGGGTCGGCGGGCACGGTTCCCGAGGCCGGGTGGCCTCTTATTTGTGGGGCCCCACGTGGAAATCAAAACTGATTCGGTTCCGGAGTTGTTTTCGGACTCAGAAATCGGTCCAAAAATTCGGACGGTTTTCTGACGATTCACTAAAACCGCGACAACTTCTCCGTACGAGCTCCGAATCGAGTGATTCTTGCTCCTACGGTTTCGTACAGTCGAGGGGAACAATCTAGGCCCAAGGGTTGAGCGAAAACGCTAGGCTACAAGGGTGGACAATGCTAGTCCTACTAAAGCCTCCCGCACGAGCCTCGTAGCAAAATAGAATAGGGTTTTGCAAATGGCGTTTCGCCGATTCACTTCGATCGACGGTTTTGCATGGAAAAACATGATGCAATGATATGAATGATATGCAAGACCAAATCTAAACCAAATCTAAAATTTGGGATGTGACAAGACTAACCCCCTTAAGATGAATCTCGTCCTCGAGATTCGGCGCGGCTAGCAAATAGGTGTGGGTAGTCCTCTCGGATGTCATCCTCACGCTCCCAAGTGGCTTCCTCTTCGGTATGGTGGCTCCACTGCACCTTGCAAAACCTGATCGTCTTGGTACGGGTAATCCTCTCTGCTGTCTCTAGAATCTTGACCGACTTCTCCTCATAGGTCAAGTCATTCTGAAGCTGAACCTCTTCTAGCGGTACTGTGTCTCTCAATGGTGTATCCACCATCTCCGGATGGCACTTCTTCAGCTGGGATACGTGGAACACATTGTGAACAGCGGATAGAGCTTCTGGCAACTCCAACTGGTAAGCAACTTCCCCTTTGCGTGCTAAGACCCGATACCGTCCAATAAATCGAGGTGCCAGCTTACCCTTAATTCCAAATCTCTTGATTCCACGAAGCGGCGACACTCTGAGGTATGGTCTATCACCTATCTCATACACCACTTCCTTGCTTTACGCCGGCGTAGCTCTTCTGCCTTGATTGTGCTACCTTCAGCCTGTCCCTAATCAAGGCGACCTTCTCCTCAGCATCCTTGATCAATTCAGGTCCAAACAACTGACGTTCTCCTACTCAATCCCATAGCAATGGTGTTCAGCACCGTTTCCCATATAGCACATCGAACGGTGACGTCTTGATGCTGGTTTGATAGCTGTTGTTGTAGGAAAACTCCGCATACGGCAAAATTCTCATCTCAACTAGAGCCATGAGCCAAGGCGCAAGCTCTCAGCATGTCCTCCAAAATCTGATTCACCCTCTCGGTCTGTACATCGGTCTGTGGGTGAAACGCTGTGCTAAACTCCAATCTAACACCAAGTGACTCGTGTAGCTGGCGCCAGAAGTGTGAGGTAAATTGGGTGCCTCTATCAGATACGATACTCTTGGGAACTCCGTGTAGGCACACAATCCTGTCCATGTAAATCTTGGCCAACTTTGCACTCGTATAAGTCATCCTTACCGGAATAAATTGGGCTACCTTGGTCAAATGGTCGACCACTACCCAGATAGAGTCATATCCTGACCTGGTCCTGGGAAATCCTGTGATAAAGTCCATTCCCACTCTATCCCACTTCCAATCCGGCACAGGCAATGGTTGTAGCAGTCCTGCTGGCTTCTGGTGTTCAGCCTTCACTCGGCTGCACACATCACATAGGGCAATATGCTTGGCGATATCTCCCTTCATGTTATTCCACCAAAATCTGCTCTTCAAATCCATATACATCTTTGTGTTGCCCGGATGTATGGAGTATGGCGAGTTATGAGCCTCCTGCAGAATCAACTCCCTTATCTCTGGGTCGCTGGGCACACACAAATGATCTCCATACCACAAGGTACCATGCTCATCCTCGCGAATATCCTTTTCCTGATTCTCCTTCATCTTTTCTTTTATCTCCTCTATTTCCTTGTCTCCCACTTGAGCCTTTATGATTCTTTCCTGTAGCGTTGGTTGGACTTCCATTTTTGCCAAGTATCCTTCAGATACTACCTCCAGTCTAAGGTCCTTGAATTGCTTGCACAAATCCTCAGGAAATTCACCAATTGTCAAACCATTGGCATAAACCTTCCGGCTCAGAGCATCTGCTACTACATTGGCCTTTCCTGGGTGGTATTGTAGATTCATATCATAGTCCTTGATAAGCTCCAACCATCTCCTTTGTCTCATATTCAGTTCCTCCTGTGTAAATATGTACTTCAGGCTCTTGTGGTCGGTGTACACATCACAGTGTTTTCCCATTAAGTAATGCCTCCATACCTTGAGCGCATGAACCACTGACGCTAACTCCAAGTCGTGTGTGGGGTAATTCCGCTCATGGTGCTTGAGCTGTCGCGAGGCATACGACACTACTCTCCCATCTTGCATCAGCACACTCCCAAGTCCCTGTCGAGAAGCATCATAGTACACTTGAAAATCCTTCTGAAGGTCTGGTAAACATAGAACAGGTGCGGTCACTAGTCGACGCTTCAGTTCCTGAAAGCTGGCTTCACATACGTCTGACCATTCAAATTTCCTCTCTTTCTTCAGAAGTCCAGTCATCGGCTTAGCAATCTTGGAAAAGTTTTCAATGAATCTCCTGTAATATCCAGCAAGTCCCAAAAAGCTTCGTATCTCTCCCGCATTCTTGGGTGCTTCCCACTCAGTTACTACAGTCACTTTGCTTGGATCAACGGCGACTCCTTCTCCTGACACTACGTGTCCAAGAAATCCAACAGTGTTAAGCCAGAATTCACACTTGCTGAATTTGGCATACAGCTTGTGTTCCCTCAGCTTCTCCATAATCAGTCGCAGGTGTTTCTCATGCTCGGCATCATCCTTGGAATATATCAGTATGTCATCAATGAACACTACCACGAACTTGTCCAAGTACTCCATAAATGCCTTGTTCATCATGGTCATGAAGTATGCCGGGGCATTCGTTAGTCCAAAAGACATAACCGTATACTCATATAAACCATACCTAGTGGTGAAGGCGGGTTTTTGGTACGTCCTGCTCCTGGATCTTCAATTGGAAGTAGCCTGATCGCAGATCAATCTTGCTGAACACCTTTGCTCCTTCCAGTTGATCAAACAAATCATTTATGTTTGGCAGAGGGTACTTGTTCTTGATGGTTACTTCATTCAGCGAGCGATAGTCCACTACTAATCTCTTGTTGTTGTCTTTCTTCTCCACAAACAGAACAGGTGCACCCCATGACGACGAACTAGGCTGAATGAATCCCTTGTCCAGCTGCTCTTTCAACTGCTTCTTCAATTCCTTCAGCTCATCCACATCCATCTTATATGGTTTCTTTGCTATTGGTCCTGTTCCCGGCATTAGGTCGATAAGAAACTCTACTTCCCTGTCAGGTGGCATCCCTGGCTGATGGGGATATGCCTACCGGGGTATACCCAGCAGGACGTTTCCGACTGGCCCAAGACCCGACGAGTGGGCCTGCAGAACGGCGAGTGGATCGAAGCCCAGAGCCGAGCGATCGGAAGTCAAGGCCCAAAGTAGTAGATTGGCCCAGTCGGGTAAGGTTAAACGGGTATTGAAGCTTTGACCGAATCGGTTGAGATATGTAAACCCTAGGGTAGGTGAGCCTATATAAACCTCCCTATGGGGTGAGTAGAGACACGTTCCCTCATACACCCAAGCGACTCGCCGCCTAGCCGCTGAGCTCGCCCATTGTAACACCTCCATAATACAATCTAGCAGAGTAGGTCTTTACCCTGGGGCCGAACCTGGGTAAAACCCTGTGTCTTTGCCCTCATCTCGCACCGCAGATGGCTGGCCGCCCTTGCCCCTCGTTCTACTACTCGCTGCCGATTGCAGCATCTGCCGTGACAATTCCCACGACAGTGGCGCCCACCGTGGGGACTGGCCGGTCCGGCCGGTGTTCTGCGGCGAGATCCAATCTGCCCATCAACGAGACGGTCTCCACCGGCCGCATGATAGTGATCGACGATATGCTCCAAATCTTGCCGAGCAGCTACGTCCCGGCGGCGCGACCCATCACGCACGGCGTGATCCTGCCGATCGGCACCATCAGCCTCTTCGTCGGTCTCACCGACGTCATCGTCTCGGAGGATTCGGCTCGCATCCGCGATTCGCCGCCGCGCGATCGGCTCTCCGAGAGCCAGATCCGCACGATCCATCGCCTCGCCTCCGAGTACAACTCGGCCCACAACAACGTGGCCGGGAATTCAGCGGCCGCAGAGGATGCGGCCCTCACCGACGACGCCGACTCGGCGACCCCGGCGTCACTCGCCGGATCCATCACCGCGGGTTCGTCCGCGGGCTCCATCGCCCAGGTCTCCAACACGGGAGACTTCGGGGATCCCTCCATCCTCGGGATCTTTGAGTTCGACTCCGGATCGGAGAACTCCGGTGACCCCCGCGACGGAACCGGTCGCCACACCGCGACCTACATGGCGACCGGCACCGATCCGCCGGAGGACCCGTTCTCCACCCCAATCCCTCCTAACGCCACGGCAACGGAGGTCGAGGAACTCCGCCTGAAACTGGCGGAGGCGGTATGCAAAGAGCAAGCCGAGCGCGAAAAATTTCGCCTCGAGCAGGTGACGACGCAGGAGCTGTCACGCTACCACCAGCAGCGGATCAGGTCACGCCTGAACCCCACCGTTCAGGGGCGCGCCCTGAACTTCGACGACGAAAACGACCCGGCCACAGGTGAAGCGCGATCTGCGAGAACGCGCCACCAGAGGAAGCGCCGCCCCGCCAGATCAACGGCGAGGGCGCCCACCTCCACCCAACCGCACCTCCTGTGGACCAGCGGATAGTAGTCTCCTCACGGGAGCGAGACGCAAACGGCCTCCCACTGTTCTCCACCCCAATGGACAACCTCGTGGAAGGCCGAGCAGCAGCCGACAGCATCACAACCACCAGCGACGGTGCCCTACAGATCCAATACGTCAGGGCCCTGCTCGCGAAGGCCGTCGAGCAGCAAAGAGCGGGCGCCGACTCGGCAGGTCGAGTATACTCGCGTTCCTCGGGAAGCAGAGCGGCCTCCAGCGGCGGCAAACACCCTCAACTGCCCGCCACCAGAGCCACCGCAGCTCCAATACCGACCTGCTAATGCGGCACTCTCCACCAACGACCCCAGGCCGGCAACCAACCTTGTCGCCGCCAACGGGCAACCCATCGACGCCCGCACCCACATCATCAACAACCAAAGCTGGCGCGCACGCCAGCCCGACGACCTGCGACATACCCTAACCAATCGCCGCGACGGCGAGCCCATGGGGTCACTCAGCCGACTCGGGCCAAAGTGCTTCGGACCAATGATCCGAGGCGAGAAGTATCCGCCAAACTTCAAGGCGCCAAAAGAAATAGAAAAGTACGACTCCTCGTACGACCCCGCCGTGTGGCTCGACACATACCTCATGGCGATGGGGATCGCGGGTCACACTGACCGCCGCCGTACCTCCCACGATGATGGAGGGACGCAGCGGTGGATCAACACTCTTCCCAGTGATGATCGACTCACGGGAGGAAATGCGCGCCTGTGCACTTCGAGTGCTCCTACACCCGCGCCACCACTATTGAGGACCTGGAACGCTGCGTCCAGGGACCCCGCGAGTCGACCCGCAACTGGGTCCAATGGTGGCAAGAGCTTTGGTACAACGTGGTCGGCATCCACCCGGACACCGCGATCCCTTGCTTCAAGACCTCATGCCGCTACGAGCCCCTAGTCGCCAAGCTCAAGCGACACTCCCGCACACTCGACAACATCCCCGACCTCCTCGAGATCGCCAAACGGTACGCCGAGGAAGATCCAAACCAGGAAACTGACGACGAGTCAGGAGGTCAACGCCACACGGGCGGCAACGACGGCGGACGACGAACCGACCTACGCTATAGCAGCACTCGCCCCACTGGCAAACGCCGCAGTGACGGGCGAGTCGACTTCGTCGCCAACGCCGGGCACGCGCAGCGCGAGCCCAAAAGCTTCCGCCGCGACGGAGGGCAACGCCGCGACAGCGGCAACTACAAGAACAAGCCAAGGTTCGACCCCGCGGCCCTCCTTAACCAACCATGTGCGTTCCATAGCAGGGAAGGAAAGCGCGCAACGCACACCACTGCCGACTTCCACACCCTCAGGGAAATCGAGAAGGCACGGCGAGCGCAGGAGGACCCCGACAACGACCTGCCAAACGGCGGAAAATTCGGCAAAGTAGCCGGCTCGCTCCACACCTTCACAGGCTTCAACACAAAGCGCGAGAAGAAGTTCATCGCCCGCGCCGTCGCCGTCAACGCGGTGGCCCAAATAGACGTCCCCCAGTTCCTGAACTGGTCGGAGCAGCCCATCACCTGGAGCCGCCAAGACCACTCGCCGCGCATCGAGTATCCAGGACGAGTCGCCTTGGTGGTCAAGCCCAAGGTTGGCGACTACTGGCTCCCCAAGACACTTATGGACGGTGGCAGCTCCATCAACATCCTCTACCTCGACACCTTCAGGCGGCTGCGGCTCCCGCAGTCGATGATCGAGACGACCCACACCACATTCCACGGCATCGTCCCTGGTCGGAAGGCGTACCCGATCGGCAAGGTCACGCTGCGATCACCTTCGCACACCGCAAACTTCCGCACCGGCGGATCGTCTTCGAGCTGGTGCCCTTCGACAGCCCCTACCATCTGCCCCGGGCGCCAGAGTTCGCTAAATTCATGGCGCTTCACCACGCTGCATAACGCGATGAAGCTCCCCGGGCCGTGCGGCGTCATCACCATCAACGGCGACCCCGACAATGCCGCCGAGTGCGAGGCCAAAGGAGCCGAGCTCGCCGACGCCGTCATCGCGGCGGAGACCAACCACGCCGACGAGCTCGCCAAGTACGCGAGCGGGGTCAACAACGACGACCCCACCATACTCAAGAAGCCCAACTCAGAGGGCGCAGGCACCTCAACCTTTGAGGCCACGACACACACGCGCACCGTCGAGCTGGTACCAGGCGACTCCAGCCAGACGGTGACGATCGGGACGGGCATGAGCCCAGCGTAGGAACGCGCTCATCGAGTTCCTCCGTGAGAACAGGGACATCTTCGCATGGAAACCCTCTGACATGCCCGGTGTCCCTAGGGAGCTCGCTGAGCACAAGCTAAACGCCGACCCCAAAGTGCGACCTGTCAAGCAGTCGCTGCGGCCCTTCAATGAAGAACGCCGTCGAGCAATCGCCGAGGAAGTGCAGCGTCTACTCGCTGTCGGCTTCATCCGGCCAATCAAGTACTCCAAGTGGCTGGCAAACCCAGTCCTGGTCGAGAAGAAAAAGGGACCTGGAGAATGTGTATCGACTACACAAACCTGAGCGGCTCGCCCAAAGGAGCATTCGTCCTCCGGATCGACCAGATAATCGATTCAACCGCGGCTCGAGTCGCTATGTTTCCTCGACGCCTACTCGGGTACAACCAGATCAAAATGGCTGTCAAGACGAGGAGAAGACGACATTCATCACGCCATTCGAGCCTTCGCTACACCGCCATGACCTTCGGCCTCAAGAACGCCGGGCGACCTACCGGTGCATGCAAGAATGCCTCGCGAGCCAAATTGGCCGCAACATCCACGTCTACATCGACGACGTGGTCATGAAGTCCGCCGCCAAGGCGACCTACTCACCGACTGGCGGAAACTTTCGCCAACTGCGAAGGTACAAGATAAAGCTCAACCCAGCAAGTGCACCTTCGTGTACCGCCGGACAACCATCGGGTACGTCTCCAAACGAGGGATCGAGGCGAACCCCACAAAGATCGACACGATCTCCGCTCGGCAAACCCGAGTGCTGCGCGACGTCTGGCCGGGCGAGTAGCGGCTCTCGATCGCTTCATCCCCGCCGAAAAGGCGATGCCCCTATACCGCTGACAAGAAGAACCCCACCTTCCAGTGGGACAAGGAGGCGGACGACGCGCTCCGCGACCTCAAAAAGGTGCTACTCGCCGCACCACTACTCGCCGCCCCCGACGACAAAGAACCCATGGTGGTTTACGTCGCGGCGTCCGAGCGCGTCGTCAGCACCGTGATGGTCGTCGAGCGACCAGAGGAAGGAAAAGAGCGCCCGGTTCAGCGGCCGGTGTACTACATCAGTGAGGTCCTCACCGAATCGCGCCAGCGGTACCCGCAGTACCAAAAGCTAGTATACGCGGTCTTCCAGGCTCAGCGGCGCCTGCCGCACTACTTCCAGGAGCACCCGATCACGGTCGTCTCCTCAGCACCACTGCAAGACATCATCCGCAATCGCGAGGCGACCGGGCGAGTCGCCAAGTGGGCCATCGAGATCGGCATCCACAACATCAAATACGAGCCACGAAAGGCGATCAAGTCACAGGCACTAACAGACTTCATCACCGATTGGGAGGAGGCCCAGCAGCCAAAGAAGCTGCCGTACCTCCACTACTGGATCCTGTACTTCGACGGCTCCAAGAACGCAGACGGTGCAGGAGCAGGGATGGTGTTGACTTCACCAAAAGGCGACAAGCTCCGCTACATCCTCTGCCTCGACTTCACGCCCTGCACCAACAACATGGCTGAATACGAGGCCCTACTCCACGGCATGCGAGCCGCCAAAGAGATGAACGTCAATCGCCTCCGCTGCTATGGAGATTCCGACCTTGTCGCGGGGCAAGTCGCCGGAACCTGCGACGCCGTCTCCCCTACCATGGCGGCGTACCGCCAAGAGGTGGACAAGTTGGGCGGCCACTTCACCGGCTACTCTGTCGAGTGGATCGACAGGCGAAAGAATGAGGAAGCCGACGCACTCTCCCGCATCGGGTCGGCTCGACTCGCGCCTCCCGCCGGCGTTTTCCTTGACACGATTACCAAGCCATCAGTCTCTCCCCCAAGGGAGATCGACATTGGGGTCCCACTACAACCAGAGGCAGCCTTGGTCGCACTCGTCAACGACCCAGACGACTGGACCAAGCCCTACATCGCCTACCTGGAAGCCGGCACCCTGCCAGCAGACGAGACAGACGCTCGAATGATCGCCCGTCGATGCAAGTCTTACACTATCATCGACGGCGAGCTCCACAAGCGCAGCGTCACCGGCGTGTTCCAACGCTGCGTCCAACCAGCTGAAGGACGCAAAATCCTCCACGATATTCACTCTGGCGACTGCGGCCACCACGCCGCCGCTCGCTCCTTGGTCGCCAAGGCTATGCGACACGGGTTCTACTGGCCCACCGCACACGCCGACGCTGTCGACATCGTCCAGCGATGCGCCGGGTGCCAGAAGTACGCCAATCAGACGCACGTACCGAGCTCGGCGCTCAAAACAATCCCCATCACCTGGCCATTCGCTGTGTGGGGCATGGACATGGTAGGCCCCTTCAAGAAGGCCCCCTCTGGCTACACCCACCTGCTAGTCGCCGTCGACAAATTCACGAAGTGGGTGGAGGCCAAGCCAGTCCGGAAATGCGACGGGAAGACCGCCACTAAATTCTTACGCGAGCTCATATATCGCTACGGGTTCCCCAACAGCATCATCACGGACAACGGCACCAACTTCGCCAAGGGATCCATGGCCGAATTCTGCGAAGAGCACCATATCCGGCTCGACCTCGCGTCAGTCGCCCACCCGGAGTCCAACGGCCAGGCGGAACGGGCCAACCAAAGCATCCTGCACGGCCTGAAGCCGCGACTACAAGTACCACTCGAGCGCACCGCCGGGTGCTGGGTAGAGGAGCTGCCCTCCGTCATATGGGGGATCCGCACCTCAGTCAACAGATCGACGGGATTTACCCCCTTCTTCATGGTCTACGGCGCCGAGGCAGTCATGCCCACCGACCTCGAACACGACTCGCCGCGGGTCGTCCACTACACGGAGGCTGCAAACGAGCTTGCCCGCCAAGACGGGATCGACCAACTCGACGAAGCACGCGACCTCGCTCGGTCACGTACCGCCATCTACCAGCAAGGACTCCGCCGCTACCACAGTCGGCGGGTGAAAGCTCGCACCTTCCAGGAAGGCGACCTGGTGTTACGCCTCATCCAAGACAAGAAAGGCATGCACAAGCTCTCCCCTCCGTGGGAAGGCCCATTCGCTATCGGGCGCGTACTCGGCAACGACGCCTACTACCTCATCGACGTCCGCGGGGACGGCGAACTCGACGTCAAGCGACCATGGAATGTAAACCTCCTCCGGAAGTTCTACTCCTAGAACCCCATACATGTACTCTCCAGTCGCTATGAAATAAAAAGAAATGGTTACCACAAATTGCGCCTACTCTCCATGACTTGTGCCACTGCTTTTCAGAAACAGCGTTATGCTAAATGCAGAAGTCAACCTTTGGTACAGCGATCGCACGGCTAAGTAGTGTAAGAGCATTGAATCACTTCAGTCTTGCATCGTCCACAAAAAGCCAACCCGAGCCCCATTGAGTCGCTTAGCTCGACTGGTTCTACGAGCCAAGGCAACTACCCTCGCTTCTCACAGCGACCTTGGTCCTCCGCATCCTCGGCATAGCGACTCGAACGGCTAAGTACCACGCTCGGGGACTGAAGACCAGTTCGTCGCGAGCGGCCAGGGAAAACGCCAAGTAAGAGAGCATGCCCAGGACTCGCCACGCGATGACCCAACGGGCAGGCAGAGCGACGCTCACACCAACGCGCTAAATCCTCAACCACCCTCGAGTTGCGACTAGAACAACCAAGTACCACGCTCGGGGACTCGGCCACCCGACCTCGTTCGCGCAAGGGAAAACGGTAAAGTATAGAGCACTCAAGGGAGTCGCATTGCGACTGGCTCTCCGAGCTCGTGCGAGTCGACCAAATCAACAAAACACATGATAACAACACACACATCATATACGAGGTAAACCCCACAAAAGGGCGGACGCGCTCGGGGACTCGTCCAAAATCAATCAAAAGCACACAAACAAATATCAAAATAGACACGACGTCTCATTTAGTCGCATGTTGCATTGTTTCATGTTACAAAATATGCCCGCGTGGCAGAACTGCTGCTAACGCCACAAGGCAAACTACCCTACTCTGCAGGCTTCGATGACAACTCGCCAGCATCCCGGCGACTGCGGATGAACGCCGTGTACGGGTTTGATGGATACGTCGTCAGTTCACCCGCCATCGCCGCGCGAAAAGGCTGCTCGACCTTGAAGTCACGATGCGGCGGCTCGGGGTCGTTTGGCGCGACAACCGTCTCCTGGTACGGCAGGAGGTCGCCCATTGCCCGAATCGTTCGATGCGTGGCGACGTCTTGCAACTTGAGGACCTCGGACAGCTCCACCGCGCCAGTCGACGATGGATACCCACTCGTCACATCGTCAATGTCGAAATCTTCGGGGAAGTGGGCGAGTCCAAGGCTCAGCGCCGTCGACGCTCCATGCCGAAACGCCGACCGCGTCATGAACTCAACGACCGCGGGCGCCTTCTCCAAATACTTCCACACCTCAACGAGGTCGCTGGGAATCACCTCCGTGGGCGATATTTCTTGAAGGTAGGCACGGATGCACGTCCCCGAATCGACGAGCATGCTTACGCACTGCCTCGCGTCGAGCGAGCTCGCCTCTTCTTCGCTATCAATGATGCAACCTGCAAGCAGAAGACAATGATAAGTACGACGGACACCACAAAAACCACAACTATTAGAAAGTGGAGATGTACTCACCAAGCAACGGGCGGGCGAGTCCCGTGATGAAGCACTGAAGCGACGTGTGGTCGTCCTGAAGCCCAGCAATAAGGACTTCCGACACCTTGCGATCCTCTTCAGCGGCCGCAATGGCGGCCTTAGCTCGCCCGTCCGCCGAGCTTGCTTCTTCTCTCGCCTCTCGCAGTTCGCGCTCGAGGTCGGCGAGCCGCTGTTCAGCCGAACTCAAAGCCGAATGCGCCGCCGCCAATTCACCAGCGGGGACAAGCCCCTGGCGAGCTTCCTCTGCCTTCGCGGCAACAGCCTGAAGCCCTTTGTTTGCCTCCTGGACGATGGCCAGCTCCTTCTCCGCGCGCTGTTTCGCGGCCAATCGGTCCGCTGACTCAAGCTGCAGACCCTGCACATCACCAAAAAAGGGTTAGTCAAATCAAAATTCCTAAGTGCCCACCCGCTGAAATTCAGCGAGTGCGCACTCGGGGACTGGCGATCAAAAAAATTCCTAAGTGCCCACCCGCTGAAATTCAGCGAGTGCGCACTCGGGGACTGGCGATCAAAAAATTCCTAAGTGCCCACCCGCTGAAATTCAGCGAGTGCGCACTCGGGGACTGGCGATCAAAAAATTCCTAAGTGCCCACCCGCTGAAATTCAGCGAGTGCGCACTCGGGGACTGGCGATCAAAATTTTTTCCTAAGTGCCCACCCGCTGAAATTCAGCGAGTGCGCACTCGGGGACTGGCGATCAAAAAAAAAATTCCTAAGTGCCCACCCGCTAAAATTTAGCGCGCGCGCACTCGGGGACTGGATGCGACACACAAAAAGATGTGAAATTATAAGAATCAGGCTGCTGCAAAGCACCGACCTGATCCTCGGGGACTGGATGTACCTGGATGGCCGCGCCAAGCATGCTGTGGAGTTGTACCGCGTCCACGGATGCGAGAAGTGCCGGCGTGTGCCCGCGACGTTGGTCGACTTCAGCGTCGGCGGTCCCAGGCGCGTGGCTCGAGGGTGCAGGCCCACTCGGCGTGGTCGCCTTGGTCACGAAGCGCGGGAAGGTAGCGATAGAGGTACCTGCCCCGAGAGAGGTCGCCTCCGCCGTTCCAGGCAAGGAAGCACCCTCCTTCATAGACGCGGCTGCTTCCATCACGGGCCCGGCTGGTGCGACCGCTGTATCGTCAGAGATAGTGATGGTGTCGTTGCCCTTGGCCTTCTTACTACCATCCGCCGAGGCGACGACCTCGTCCGCCTTCCTCTTGCGGGAAGGATCTTCCTCGCTAGCGGCGGAGGGCACCTTGGCCATGGTCGGGTGACCCATCCTCTTCATCCCGGTCCTGCGCATCAATCGAATCAACAAAAACAATCAAAATAGTTATGAAAAATAAGGAAAGGTGAGCGAACTCACTTAGCGACTGGGATGAAACGCATTCCTGTATGGAGGCCGGCCGGTTTCTCCAGCTCGGGGCCCAGACGGCGAGTGAGCCCCAACTCCAGGGCATCGCGTGCCCAAGACACGGACGGCTTCTTCGTTGTTGAGGCCGCAGCTGGCGCCTCTGGAACATCCTCAGCCGGAGCCTCCTTGCGAGGCGAAGCCGCCGCAGCCGGAGCCTCCTTGCGAGGCGAAGCCGCCGAGGCCGGAGCCTTCCCCAGCCCAGAGACTGGGGCGAATGGTGGAGGCATTGAAGCCAGCGGCACTTCCACGGTCGCCGCATCCAGCACGGTTGTCGCTGGTGGCGCGCCGTCGCCGGCTGGGCTGGGAGCGTCTGAGCTTTCGCCGAGTAGCGGACGGCGAGGCCGACTTTGACGGCCTCGTCTTCTTTTCGGGGCTCGCCTCCCTTTCCTTCCTCTTCTTCTTTGACGGGGTGGCTTGACGGCGCGAGGTGGTCTCTGGGAGCTCGTCGTCATCGTCATGACGTTCGAGGCTTCTACTTGCCTCGATCTCGCGCTGTCGTTGCTCGCGGGTCTTTCGGACCAGCGGGGCGACCTCCTCTTCTGACTCGTCCTCGTCGTCCTCGTTGCCCTTGGTAGGCGGCGATTCGCCTATGTCCTGGGCGGATGGGCCCGAGCTCTCATCATTCGAGGGTGGGAGCCACCCTTCCACCACTTGGAATAGCTGCAACGAATACAAAACGGAATCAGAATTACCGTGACTGCATTTACTGCGACTGCGAGCAAGGTAAAGAAATTACCGTTGGAGCCGGACGCTTCGCGGTATAGGCGACCCGGCCTGCGCATCGGTACACCGCTGGGTAATCTTCTTCAACGCTGGAGATAATCCTCCGCTTCTACTCGTCGAGACAGGCCTTCGCCGAGTCTCCCGGCCGTGTCTTGGTACATGTAGTGGTCGCGGTGGGCGAGAACGAGCCGCCACCCGAGCCAGCAATTGTACAAGTTTATCGTTTGAAGTCCTTCTTTTCGACCACGGATGGTCGGAGCATCTCGTCGACGACCATCCTCCGTCGTGGGAGCTTGCCGACTTGGAGATTGCTCGGCTCGGGCGACTAGCGAGTACGCGGGATCGCCACCTCGCCCTCGGTCGCCGGCCACGTAGAACCACGACTTCTTCCATCGCCGCTGCCTTGGCGGGTAGCATCGATCAAAGAAAGAAGCTTTGGACTTGAGCTGAAACGTCAAGCCGCCCGCAAGATTGGGCGCTGCCTCCTCCGGCTGATCCGTCTGTGGAGCAGATCTTGCCACAAGGGGAAGTAGGGCTGGCAGCCCAAGTAGCATTCGCAAAACGCCACGAAGATGGCGAGCTGCTCGATGCTATGGGGACCCAGATCTGAAGGCTGGATCCCGTAGTAGGCGCAGAAGCGCCGGAAGAATAGGGACGTAGGAAACCCTAGCCCCCGCTCGAGATGACTGGTGAAACAGACGAATTCCCTCTCTCGCGGGTTTGGGGTCGTTTCTCCGGCTGCGGGGATACGCCAACAGCCGGCTCGCAGGATCCCGGCCTCCTCGAAGGAGGCCAGCTGTGCCCTTGTGCACTTGGACCTACCCCACGGCTCGGTGGAAAGGGCCATGGCCGAGAGATTGGTTGGAGATCGGAGGATTTCGGGTCGACTGGATCGCGGAGCGAAGGAAAGAAAATGCGCGCACTCGGAAGAAGTGGTGAGGAGTTGGCTCTACGATTGCCTGCCATTCCCCTTATATAGCGGGAGTTACCCGCCAAATCAGGGAGCCGTTACCACGCGGTGATTACGCCGAAAGTTACCGTTGGATTACCCCAACGGCTAGTTTGACCACGCCTGACGGTCCAACTACGGCCACTCGGCTCGCCGACCCAATCACTAAGACGGTGTTTTCGCCGACTCGACTCGCCCAAGGCTGCGACCTAGATCATTGGTTGTCTCCTTTATACAGGATCCCGCCGACGATTCGACTGGGTGCTTACTCTGAAGCTGTATACTCCGACTGCCAGCAGCCACCTACGCCTAATGGACGACGGCCTCGGGGACTACTGATGGGGATATGCCTACCGGGGTATACCCAAAGACGCGTTCCGACCGCCCAAGACCCGCGAGTGGGCCTGCAGAGCGGCGAGTGGATCAAGCCCAGCCGAGAGTGGCGGGAAGTCAAGGCCAAAGTAGTAGATAGGCCGGTCGGTAAGGTTAAACGGCTATTGAAGCTTTGACCGAATCGGTTGAGATATGTAAACCCTAGGGTAGGTGAGCCTATATAAACCTCCCTATGGGGTGAGTAGAGACACGTTCCCTCATACACCCAACCGTCTCGCCGCCGAGCTCGCCCATTGTAACACCTCCATAATACAATCTAGCAGGAGTAGGTCTTTACCCTCCGGGGGGCCGAACCTGGGTAAAACCCTGTGTCTTTGCCCTCATCTCGCACCGCAGATGGCTGGTCGCCCTTGCCCCTCGTTCTACTACTCGCTGCCGATTGCAGCATCTGCCGTGACAATTCCCACGACACTGGCAGCTCTTCCGGAAACACGTCGGGGTAATCTCTAATCACTGGCACAGTATCCATGCTAACCCCCTTAAGAGAATTCAACTTACACCTTCCTGGTCGTACAACTGACTTGAATCTAATCCTCTTACCATCCGGGGTTTTGAGTGAAACAGCTCGCTGTGCACAATATATGTGTCCCCCATGCATAGACATCAAATCCATACCCAGAATAACGTCTAATCCCTGTGAATCCAACACTACTAGATGTGCAATGAAGTTGTGTGTTCCAATCCTCACGATTAAATCGCGGCATCCAGCGCTAGCTATCATATCTCCTCCAGGTGAACTCACTCTAAAAGACCTTTTCATAGACTCAGTAGGTAACTTGTACTTATCGACAAATGCCCTTGATATGAATGAATGCGATGCACCAGTATCGAAAAGTATAAGTGCAGGGTAAGTGTTGATTGGGAACTTACCAATCACAAGGTCAGGCTCATCTGGAATCTCCTCCACATTCATGTGGTTCACTGTGGCCTTCTCGTTGTTGGTTGACTTCAGTCCTTTCCTCTCCGGACAGTTGTCAGCATAGTATCCCTTCTGTGTACACTTGAAGCACGTCACCTCACTCAGATCATTCTTCACAAAGCTGCGATCACGGTTGCGGTCATGTCCACCGTGTCCTCCAGAGTGGTGAGAGTGTCCTCCCTTGTGGCTGTGGTGGTTGCTCCTATGGTTGTCATGACGATGCCCATCGCCTCCATGGTGGTGGCGATCATGGCTCCCATGGTCACTTCCTCCATGCTTGGAGTATCCATCATACGAAGTGTGTGACTTGTGATGTGAACCAGAGTGGTGATTACTGTTCTTCCTCTTGCGGCTCTCTACTTGCTTGTGCTTCCCTTCCAAGATCCTGGCCTTGTCCATAAGCTCCTGGAAAGTGGGGCAATAAACCACCAGTAGCTGTACTGAAAGCTCATCACTGAGGTCATCCAGGAATCTCTCCCTCCTTTTTGCATCAGTGTCAACATCCTCAGGTGCATAACGGGACAGGTTGTTGAACTCCTCAATGTACTCTCGCCCGCAGTGCGATTGGTTTGGCGCAAGTTGGAACTCCTTCCTCTTCAGGCTCGAACTCCAAGACACGTGGTTGGTCCTGAAACCTTCCTCAAACATTGCCCAAGTCACGGTATCCAGCGGGTGGGTGATCTGAAATGTGTCCCACCAAGAAGCGGCTGGTCCCTCCAGTAGGTGAGCGGCAAACCTCACCTTCTCAGCATCAGTGCATCCAACAGTTACTAGATCCTTGTTGACTGAATGCAACCAGTCGAGAGCAACCATTGGTTCCGTTGCAGTAGAGAACTTAGCTGGCCTTAACCTCAGAAATCTGGTGAGAGCATCTCCCTGAGGCTGATTGTTTCCATTGTTGTTGTTCTGATTTGCCATGAACTGAGTCATCACTTGGGTCAGCTGTGCCTGAGCTGCCATGAGCTGCTCCAACTCAGTGGGGTGACGGCGGGGAGGCATCTGTGGTTCAGCACAGGTAAGTTTAGAAAGAATCAACTACGATAATAGGATTCTACCCATGCATATGATCAAACAACAACAAACAATAGCAGACAATCACAAGCAATCAACACATCAACAAACAAGCGATCTAGCAACATCCCAGGGGTTATCCTAGCAATATATACCTACTGAAATAGTTTTACAAGAGTTGGCAATGGTTACTAAACAGTTGATCAACTAAACAACAAAAACAGCAATCTGCCAGAACAGTCCAGCAGTGTTCGCGAATTTTTCTGCCTGACATAAACTCGTCAGAAAAATTAGCTGATTTTTTCACATATAGTACAGAGAGTTTCGCATCAGCCGAATTTTTTTCAGATTTTTCCGTGTTACCAGAAAAATATGAAAAATCGCGCAGTACTGCTGTATCAGCAGAAAACTACAGCGAAAATAACACAGATAGTAACCAAAATTGCCATAACTCTTTCATAAAATTCGCACAAATAATTCCTGGGATATTGGAGTACACAAATAAGCAACTAAACACTCTTAAACCAACACAAACTAAGCTTCATATCGATCGAGACTAATCCTAACGAATTCGCCTAACGTGGACTAATTGGTGGACTTCTATCTACTTCTTCAAGAGGTTGAGGTAGGTCCTTGCTGTCATGCGTTGACGCTTCGGCTCGCGGTACAACCATGGCGGCGGAGTGTACACCTCTCCTGAATCATCACTTGAGATCTCAAACTCCACCTCTTCTGGATCCTCCTCTTCTTCTTCACTTTCAGCTGCAACTGCAACAGCTTCATCTCCTCCACCATCATCGTCTCCATCATCATCATCCTCGTCCTCATCATCATCATCGTCTCCACTGTCATCATCATCCCCATTGTTGCCATCATCTCCATTGTCATCATTAGAGGGTGGATTCAGCTGTGCTTGGAGAGCGGCAATCTGGGCTGTCATAGCTTCAATGGTTTGATCACTTTCCTGGACGGTCACTTGCAATTGCTGTATGTTCTGGGTGTTCTCCTGCACAGTACCATGAAGATGAGCTATGGTTGCATCTCTGGCTATCAGGGCATTCTCCAGAACTCCCACAGCTTCATGCAAAGTGTCAATCTCCTGTCCTTGGACCACCATACCATTGCTAGTAAAATCTGCAATCTCTTTTATCATCATCACCTTCTCTGCTAGAGCTCCATTCTCCCTTTCCATGTCCTCTATGTGCCTCCGACGGGGCGGCATGTTGTTCCTGTCGCCCGGGGTAACCCCAATGTGCCCATCTTCATCACGCCTCCCATAGTCACGGTAGGGTGAATCTGCAGGCAGTAGGTGTCGGACATAATGGCACTGGTGAGACAAGGCTTCATGTATGGCCAAGTTGATCCCAAGTCCCCAGTTGCAGTATGTCTTGGTGTAGATCAAGTGCACGGGGTTTGGCAAGGCGGCATCTCTGAATATGAAGGTAGTGATCTCACATGCATCCTCTCCATATCCATAGGTGTACAACCTTGTTCCCTTGAACATGGGCAGTGGCAATCCCAATGACTGCGAGAGATGAGCTAACTGCCTTCCAAAGGGCCTTGGTGACTCCATGGTGACATACTCAGTCCTGACGTCTCCCATCTATCAAGTAAAAGAGGTAAGTGTGAGAATAGCATATGGTAAGAATTTACGAGGGTGAAAGGCATAAGATGAAAGACAGAGTTAATATAGGCTTTAATAAATCTATGGCTTCCTAATCCAATCCTAGGTCACGATCCTACAGTCGACACACGGGCTCTGATACCATCCTGTAACACCGCGGTTCTGAAAAGACCGTGGCCTCTATGTGACATGACAATCCCTGGATCGGTTCATTGGCCCACAATAGAGTAAGATGAATAACATAGCAAATATCCGTGTATCATGTATAACGAAGATCCAGAGTACCATTATTACAATAAAAGCTTAGCTCAAAGCTAGCTCAAATTATTCAGGTAGCAACATAAATAAAGCAAATCCTCCATTCTTCAAATTTCCCACAAGTGAACAAGTGCCGAGTGGAGTACCGTGGCCTATATCGATTACTCAGAATCGGAATAACCTGCAACATGAAACGTAGCAGCCCCGAAGGGTCAATACATGGAATGTATGGCAAGTAGAGCTAGTAATGGAGACAATAGTACTAACATCTACATGCATATCTGGCAAGTGGAGTGTGCGGCTTGCATTTGCAAATACATTTGTCCTACTTTCATAAACAGTTTTTGATTTTCTTTGAAAAGATCCCAATTAAGTTAACCCAACAATATTAAAACAATTATGAAATTAGAATGAGCGAGAAACATGTCATGGAGTCAATATCAAGCAACTCAGATGTCCATAACCGGGGACACGGCTAATCGATTAGATTATACACCCTGCAGAGGTTTGTACACTTTACCCATGTGACTTGGCCAGTCCAGCTCGTACCATCACTCTCATTTTGGGTGATGATAGGGAGAAGTCCAAGAAGAGACTGTTCGGGAAGTAGCTCCTCAATCCCGACGCGCACCGGTCCAACCTATCAAAATTCTACATCTCTGGATACGCGGGTTCGAGTTACCACAACCTACTAAGTCCAACCAACCGCCCATTCCATTATTGGCACATGGTTGTACACGTAAGCTACACAATAAAGGAGCCAATCAATTTCTCTCGATACCTGGGTGCCTTTCCGCAATAAAACCACCAAAAATTATCAATACCATCACACCCAGGGGATTCATTGATTAAGTTGTTTTAGTTTTCACAAACCAATACTTTTAGAAACAAGTCTCAATGATGTAACCCAGCCCTCGTTCATAGCATGGCTAAGCACATCTACCAACGGTGGTTCATCTACAAGGAAGGTCCTACCACATAATAGGACATAGCATAGCGATAGTATCATCCTACACATGCATCTACAAAATACACGACAATGCATTGAAAATAGTAGGACGATATCATGAACAAAGTAGCATCTACTTTCCTTGGTTGTAGCGGTCGGAAGAACAATCCACACACGAGCAAGCGTTGCACTCGTCACAATCTACACGATACAATTGCAATCATAAACAAACAATCCACAAGCATATGCAACAAATATGATGCATGAAGGTATGCAAGGCAAGTGAATTGGTGCTACATCTGCACCACAAAATTCAAATCAATAATACTACTGATTTCATGCATGGAAATTAGTTTTGGCGCAAGGAAAACTATTACGCAAAAAGTAATGCTCAAAACTAGAGCTAGAACTCAAATAAATCACTACCGGTAGCATACTGTTTGTAAAATCTTGGGAAAATTCTACCGCATAGGCATCGCTGATAAGAAACAGTACCAACTGGAATTACTCAAAAAGGAATTATAAAACTCCCCGAGTAATTAAAACACTGCAGAAAGCCACTAGACAGTTTCTGCAGAAGTTTTTACTGTAAGCCTATCTTTTTAATTCACTATGAGATTCCCCTCGTTCCACTGAATCCAGGGACATATCATACACGATTTTTGGAGCTACGGATCTTTTTCTACGAATTTATTACTCCGAAAAGGCCACTAACTAGTTTGATTAAACTGTACTAAACCTTGCTGCAAAAGTCTGAATCAAAGGTACAGCGAGATTCTACACGACTCACTGAATCTACACATATTTTATTTGCAATTTTTGGCCAAGCATTTTAATTTCTACGCAATTTACAAGTTTCTACCGAAATCTGTCAACTAAAAGGATTAACGAAATTAATCAGTCAATTGTGTCTGTTGACTGGTCAACACGTCTGCTGACTGGGCACTGACTGGGCGTCTACTAGTCAACGCCTGAGTCTGACCGGTCAACGAACGATCTAAGCCGCTGATCTGAGATCTGACGGTGGCTGCAGTCTTACCAGAAACAAACGGCGAAACGGACGGCGGCGAGTTTCGAACGGCGGCGGCGATCGGTTCCGGCGTCGGGGTCTTTCCTGCGCGGGTGGAGAGGATCAATGCAATGGATTAAAACGGTAACGAACGGCGGCGGCGTTAACGCGGCATACGCACGATGCGCGAAGGTGCGGCGACTAGCGCCCGGCGGCGCATGCGGAATGCAAGGCGCGCAAAGCGGCGAGTGGGACAGCGAGAGAGAGAAGAGAAGAGGCGGTGGCCTCACCTGGCGGCGGGGATGGCGCGGCTTTGCGGCGGGGTCGGCGACGAGGCGGCCGGCGGCGGCGGGATGCGGCCAGGAGGCGGCGCGCGGGGGCGATCCCGAGGAGGAGAGCGATGGCGGCGGGCACGCGGAACGAGGCGAGCGGAGCAGCTCAATCGCGGGCAGGGTGGGGTCGGCGGGCACGGTTTTCGAGGCCGGGTGGCCTCTTATTTGTGGGGCCCCACGTGGAAATCAAAACTGATTCGGTTCCGGAGTTGTTTTCGGACTCGGAAATCGGTCCAAAAATCCGGACCGTTTTCCGACGATTCACTAAAACGGCGACAACTTCTCCGTACGAGCTCCGAATCGAGTGACTCTTGCTCCTACGGTTTCGTACAGTCGAGGAGAACAATCTAGGCCCAAGGGTTGAGCGAAAACACTAGGCTACAAGGGTGGACAATGCTAGTCCTACTAAAACCTCCCGCAGGAGCCTCGTAGCAAAATAGAATAGGGTTTTGCAAATGGCGTTTCGTCGATTCACTTCGATCGACGGTTTTGCATGGAAAAATATGATGAAATGATATGAATGATATGCAAGACCAAATCTAAACCAAATCTAAAATTTGGGATGTGACAAGACTAACCCCCTTAAGATGAATCTCGTCCTCGAGATTCGGCGCGGCTAGCAAATAGGTGTGGGTAGTCCTCTCGGATGTCATCCTCACGCTCCCAAGTGGCTTCCTCTTCGATGTGGTGGCTCCACTGCACCTTGCAAAACCTGATCGTCTTGGTACGGGTAATCTAAAATTTGGGATGTGACATTTTCTCAGTTCGAAGCATCATGTGTGATCTTCCTTTTGTATGTGTGATCTTTCTGGGAACATGCATGTACATGTTGTTACGGTTTGAACTTTAAATATTGGCATGCGTGTTGACTACTGTAGAACATACAAAAATCATTTAGTATATGATTTTGCTCATATGCATCGCTCTTACGTGCCGTAGCAACGCGCGGTGTATCATCTAGTTATGGAAGATCTTGTGGCATCCCGCAAAACCTCTACTAAAAAATCGTGTTGTTTTTGTGCATTGCATCGTCATCATCATGCATTTGTTTGCCTGGAACTATTTTCAAAAAGCCTTTGTTTTCTAAAATTACCCTTCTTTTATTTCTAAACAAAGTCTCATATTTATCTGCTAAACTATTTAACTAAAAATTATTTGCTAAAAAGATTTCAAACAAAACAAAACAAATAAATATCTTACAAAATAATAAACCTAAAACCTAGACCCTTTTTCTACCCACTCTAATCCTACCCAGCCCCTTCCACATCACCCCGACAAACCACATCTTGCCACCTCACCTCTCCCTTTCCTCCCTCCAATCCCCCGTCGCCACCTCACCTCCTGCCCTACCCTACTACCTCACACCCACACAGCCACCAACCCCACCCACACACACAACACACGCACGCCACAGCCCCTAGGCCCACCCCACCTGGTCACCCTCCGCCCAACCCACACAGCCGGCCGGCCTCACCCCACCACCTACTCCCCACCCTGCCGCACGCACGCTGTTCCCTTGGCCCCACCAGAGGACCCATCCTGGCCCACTCCACCCCGATCCCCACGCAGCCACGCACGCGCCCTGTCCCGCTTCCCTCTCTCTGTCGCGAGCGGCCCCACCTCCCACCTCGCCCCGCGTCCGTCTCCCTCTCTCTCTTCCTCCCCCGCACCCACCAACCACCGCTCCTCCCTCTCCCCGGATCCCCCCGTCCCTCTCCTCTCGATCCCGCCATGCCTGCCCTTCTTCTCTGCGGCGCGCCGCCCTTGGCCGCTCGACGCCCTCCGCTCGCCCCGGCAACCCTCGCCGCCGCTCGTCCTTCGACCACCGCGCGTCCCGCCACTCGAGCATCCGCCGCCGGAGCCCAGCTCTGCGCATCCCCGGCCGCCTCCACACGAGACCCCCGCTCTCCTCGCTCCACCCCGACCCGCGGACCCGAGCCCGTGACCGCCTCGCCGCCTTCCCCCTCCTCGGCGCCAGTGCTCCTCTGCCCCGCCCCAGCGTCCCGTCGTGCCGCCGGCCTGCTCGTCTCGCGCCTCGCCTCGCCCGGTCCCGAGCCGACCCCGCCTCTGGCCGCGTCGCCTGGGCCCCTTCACCACCCCACCGGCCGATCCCAGCCGACCGCGCGCCCCTGCCCGACAGCGGCCTCCCCGGCGCCACCCGACCCCGAGCCCCTGCGCTTCCTCTCCGCTGCGACCCTCTGCCGCGACCTCGCTGCCTTGTTGAGGCCGTCCTGCTGCCTTGTTCGCATGCGCATCCTCGGCCTCGAGTTCGACCCTGCCGCGCCACATCATTGAGGACGCCTCCGCTTGTCTGCAAGCACCACGACTCTTGCGACTTCCTTCCTCTTCGGCTTGGATGCGCTCAAGACCACAAGCGCCCCTGTTCCGGTCGGTTCCAAGGTTGCGCGCCTCTCTGCTTGTGGAGATCGTCCGCATCACGCGTGTGCGCGTCCAGCAATTGTGTTGTGCTTGCTTCCTGTTTTGATTCTTTGTGCTTGGACCTTGCTCCGATGGTTGTGGTCTCGTGTGGGTACGCCGAGTGTTCCGCCGCAAGGCATCCGTGCATTTTGCCAAGATCTCCTCGTTGACAAGATCGACTCTGTCATGTACGCGTTATGGCAAGGTTTATGGAGTCGTTGACGCCCGAAGACCGAACCCGACACGCCACGTTCTTCCTCTTGGATCCGAGGACACCGAGACCCCGGTGCGACAAGTACTCCTTCCCGGACGCCAAGTTCGCCGAGAACCCGGACGCCAAGATCACCGACACGGAACGACAAGATCCCCTTCCCGCACCGATGCCGACGACGTCGCACGCCACAAGACCGACCTGATACGCGGGCCCGACAAGTTCGACACCGACCAGGGCGAGTCCGATACGCCCCCGACGCCGCACCAAGTCCTTCTCCCCGGAACGCCAAGCTCTTCATCTTGCAACCGACCTTTGAAGACCGATCCCGTCGAACCCTGAACCCTGAGACCGAACCCCAAACCACATCGAACCCCAAGATCGCCGAACCCTAATGTGTGAACCTTTTCCCGAGCCCCTATTTTTATAAATTCTATATATAAACTTGTTGCATTCAATCATACATGTTTGCATACATATTTATGTGGTTTGGGGGCCTTATGCCGATTCACCTAAATTAAATATGGGATCCACATGCGGGCAAATCTAGCCTTATATTGGCCCCATTTAAATTTGTGCATCGAATCGATGATATATTTTGCCATGTTAAGACAACATTTAAATTGGGGGCATCTAAACAACACGAACAATATAGTTAATTGTCGGGACCCCGGTTTCGCTTAATATGATCTAATTGCATCGCATCCTTGCCATGTCATACATCATACATGCATCATGCCCGATCTTTTGTCGTAGTATTAAATAGTGCATCCGGTGTTTCTTCTAGTGCTTTGCTTCTTCACGGACTAGGCCGATGAGTTGATGCGAGTGTCGACCCGATCTTCGGATGAACCTTCGGCAATGTTTTTCAGGCGAGCATCTCCCCCTTTCTACCTATCTTACTTTTATAGTATTTATTCCCTTCTGTTGATCTATTGCTATCTGTGTTGCGATGCTCTAGCTTTCGTACCCGTGATATCCCTTACAACCTTATATTGCCTTGGACACCTCCTATTACCTGTTGCTTGGTAGATAGTTGGACCTGCGCATCGTAGTCGCTTGCTCAAGTGCTGTTGCGTGTCGTCAAGTACCACAGTTGTTGGAGTATTGCCGCATGTTTAATGTTGGAGTTGATCACAGCTTTAATTACTGTTTAATAACTAAAATTGAAGTAAGTCAATAATGCAGAGGCACAGGTGGGAAATAGATTTTATTTGGTTTTTAACCGTCCACTTATGTCCCGTAGGACCCCGAGTACTTGATACCTGTTCCTTGAATATTCGCGCTATCCACATCCGGGAGGATTATGGGACCCCCCTGAGCCAGAGCTTGATTCATTCTTATTTCTTGGGGCCACAAACTAGTTTGAGGTTTTATTTACTATCCTGTACTTATGCCATGCTTTACTGCTTTATTTACGATTGTGCGAGGAGCACCTGTACTGTTTAGGGAAGCGGAGTGTTTTCGTGGTATCGACAAGCCCAGTCACATTTTTGGGTTCCCAGTTGTTTACAGCCATTGCCGCAAACCTTGAGTCCGTCACGGAGTCAGCTAACTTCGTTGCGGGTGTACTCAATGGGGTGGCCCCCTGAAATATTTCTGAATCCTGTGATTGCTTTGTCGTGAAGGCCTCGTTGGGTTTTGATTTGGTTTTTTCGAGGTTGATCGAGTGTGTGTTGCTATTTGTGCACCCCTGCAGGGTAAAACTTTCTGAAAGCCGTGTCCGCGGTTATGGACGACTTGGAGCACAGTATCTCGATCATAGACAACTATAACTAAAGTAGTGCTATAAATTTGACTTTATAATGACTAGTAATCAGCTTCACTACAATGGAATGGCTAAATAAAACTGCCAACAATTGCTTGTTTGGGTTGTCGCTTGCGACCATTGTATCTGACTAGCAAGTATTGCAACTATAACGGAATGGCTAAATAAAAGTACCAACAACTGCTGGGTTTTGGGATATCTCATGTTAATTGTATCTGACTAGTAAGTGTTGCAACTACAACGGAATTGTTAACTAAAACTGCCCACTGCTTATTATATCAGGATGACTCATGCTATTTATATTTGACTAGTAATTGCTGCAACGATAACTGAATAAGTAAAACTGCCAACTGTGTGAGTTCCTCGGTTGACTTCCTCGTTTGGTCTCGAGGGGGAAATACCAGGATGGGTATGTTTGGTGGTAGTATCAGGTTGGTTCCGAATAGGTCTTCCTTACCCCTCTCTGATAGCCGCCAGTTGTATCGAGTCTCTATAGGTTGTTTAGTGCATCTTTGCCGCTTGATCCACCATACCTATGTAGGCGAGGACCGCCAATTCTAGCCTCTCCGTGTCGGCCTCAAGATCGACCGCTCTCTTTTCCTTTGCCCTTTGTCGGCACCCTTTTGTTTAAGCAGGTTTTGAGATCGGCGTCGTTAGCGTGGTTACCCTTCCGCTGGGCAGGTATGGACGCCATTGGTTATTCTTCAGGCTCTTAGCCCCATTTGCATCTTGTCCGTAGTCGGATGCTCTATCATTTTCAAGGTGATTTGGATCTTTGTATATTATATCGTATTCTTGACTCATGGAGTCGTGTTGTATATATCTACTCGTGGGTCCCATCGAGGACTGTTGTGTAATGTTATTACGTTTTCCACCATGCGAAAGTGCTGGTGGGCACCTTTGAATCGTTTCTATGCGGGTCAGCGGGTTTCGCTAAAACTTGCATACGGCGATTCGAGGGTGTTACAGTGGTATCGAGCTCAGCGGTTGCGATACCCACAAGTCCAAATTTCAGGATAACCTAGCTAACGGCCGAAGTAGAGTGTCAAAACTATTTCTCAAAATCGGTTGGATAATTCTGATTAGGTCTGATTTTACTCCTTACCCCTCTGCTATTCTCCTCTTACCTCTACGCGTTTTGAATCCACCTCTTATCTTTTCTTCGAGTCCAGGATTTCTCGTGGTTGGGTTTCTGTCGTACCTTTAGGGTTTCGCTTCTTTCCTATTATAACGATGGCGCTACAAACATCTTATCTGCATCTCGTTTGGTGTGCCCTTCATCCAATCTTTTTGTTCTTGAACTCTTTATCTATATGTGTACCTTGCTGGATATCCGTGTCGTTGAAAAACATATGAGAAGGACGAGCATTGGTGAAGTTGGAGTATACCTTGAGCATGTGTTGTTCATGCCAATGGAACCATTGCGAAATCTAATCGTTATGTATTTTCATAAAAATTTCTGTTGTATCTTTCGGTGTTTTCCTATGTGATGACCTCATCTACATCAGATCCAATGTAGAGCTGGCATCACCCCTTTGTTCCGAATACCGCTTATGAAGATCTTCATTCTAAATTTCGAGAGTTGTGTTGCCTGATTTTCCTATTCATGTATAGAGTTGATAGTTTGGGCACGGGATGGACTGATCACCCTACCCGACTCTTACTGTTCACTCTTGTACATCGAACTGGTGGATCAATGTAACTTTTCCCTCTTCTCATGGAAGTTAGAGGTGGCCTTATCTTTTGATACCTCTACCTTCGTCCTTTGTTTCTCCGGAGTGTTCTCTCGACGATCAGGGACAACGACCTCTTATTAGTGGTGTCGCGAGGATCTACACGAAGCGCGAAGGATCAGATCGCCGCCCTTCTTCCCGGTACCATGAGGCGGATCTCGAGGGCGAGATCCATTGTTAGTGGTGTCGAATTGTGGCATCCCGCAAAACCACTACTAGAAAATCGCGTTGTTTTTGTGCATTGCATCGTCATCATCATGCATTTGTTTGCCTGGAACTATTTTCAAAAAGCCTATTTTTGTTTTCTAAAATTACCCTTCTTTTATTTCGAAACAAAGTCTCATATTTATCTGCTAAACTATTTAACTAAAAATTATTTGCTAAAAAGATTTCAAACAAAACAAAACAAATAAATATCTTACAAAATAATAAACCTAAAACCTAGACCCTTTTTCTACCCACTCTAATCCTACCCAGCCCCTTCCACATCACCCCGACCAACCACAGCTTGCCACCTCACCTCTCCCTTTCCTCCCTCCAATCCCCTGTCGCCACCTCACCTCCTGCCCTACCCTACTACCTCACACCCACCCACACCACCACACACCACACACACAACGCCCTGGCCCACCCCTGGTCACCCTCATGAACCCACAGTGGCCGGCCTCACCCCCCCACCTACTCCCCACCTCCCCGCACGCCGCTGTTCCCCACCAGAGGACCCGTCCTGGCCCACTCCACCCCGATCCCCACGCAGCCACGCACGCGCCCTGTCCCGCTTCCCTCTCTCTGTCGCGAGCGGCCCCACCTCCTACCTCGCCCCGCGTCCGTCTCCCTCTCTCTCTTCCTCCCCCGCACCCACCAACCACCGCTCCTCCCTCTCCCCGGATCCCCCCGTCCCTCTCCTCTCGATCCCGCCATGCCTGCCCTTCTTCTCTGCGGCGCGCCGCCCTTGGCCGCTCGACGCCCGCCGCTCGCCCCGGCAACCCTCGCCGCCGCTCGTCCTTCGACCACCGCGCGCCCCGCCTCTCGAGCATCCGCCTCCGGAGCCCAGCTCTGCGCATCCCCGGCCGCCTCCACGAGACCCCCGCTCTCCTCGCTCCACCCCGACCCGCGGCCCCGAGCCGCACCGCCCGCCGCCCCCCTCCTCGGCGCGGTGCTCCTCTGCCCCGCCCCACGCGTCCCCGTCGTCCGGCCGCCGACCTTGTCTGTCTCCGCGCCCTCTGACTTTCTCGGTCCCGCGCCGACCCCGCCTCTGGCCGCGTCGCCTGGGCCCCTTCACCACCCCCACCGGCCGATCCCAACCGACCGCGCGCCCCTGCCCGACCGCGGCCTCCCCGGCGCCACCCGACCCCGAGCCCCTGCGCTTCCTCTCCGCTGCGACCCTCTGCCGCGACCTCGCTGCCTTGTTGAGGCCGTCCTGCTGCCTTGTTCGCATGCGCATCCTCGGCCTCGAGTTCGACCCTGCCGCGCCACATCATTGAGGACGCCTCCGCTTGTCTGCAAGCACCACGACTCTTGCGACTTCCTTCATCTTCGGCTTGGATGCGCTCAAGACCACAAGCTCCCATGTTCCGGTCGGTTCCAAGGTTGCGCGCCTCTCTGCTTGTGGAGATCGTCCGCATCACGCGTGTGCGCGTCCAGCAATTGTGTTGTGCTTGCTTCCTGTTTTGATTCTTTGTGCTTGGACCTTGCTCCGATGGTTGTGGTCTCGTGTGGGTACGTCGAGTGTTCCGCCGCAAGGCATCCGTGCATTTTGCCAAGATCTCCTCGTTGACAAGATCGACTCCGTCATGTACGCGTTATGGCAAGGTTTATGGAGTCGTTAACGCCCGAAGACCGAACCCGACACGCCACGTTCTTCCTCTTGGATCCGAGGACACCGAGACCCCGGTGCGACAAGTACTCCTTCCCGGACGCCAAGTTCGCCGAGAACCCGGACGCCAAGATCACCGACACGGAACGACAAGACCCCCTTCCCGCACCAATGTCGACGACATCGCACGCCAAGTTCTTCACCCCGGACGCCAAGACCGACCTGATACGCGGGCCCGACAAGTTCGACACCGACCAGGGCGAGTCCGATGCGCCCCCGACGCCGCACCAAGTCCTTCTCCCCGGAACGCCAAGCTCTTCATCTTGCAACCGACCTTCGAAGACCGATCCCGTCGAACCCTGAACCCTGAGACCGAACCCCAAACCACATCGAACCCCAAGATCGCCGAACCCTAATGTGTGAACCTTTTCCCGAGCCCCTATTTTTATAAATTCTATATATAAACTTGTTGCATTCAATCATACATGTTTGCATACATATTTATGTGGTTTGGGGGCCTTATGCCGATTCACCTAAATTAAATATGGGATCCACATGCGGGCAAATCTAGCCTTATATTGGCCCCATTTAAATTTGTGCATCGAACCGATGATATATTTTGCCATGTTAAGACAACATTTAAATTGGGGGCATCTAAACAACACGAACAATATAATTAATTGTCGGGACCCCGGTTTCGCTTAATACGATCTAATTGCATCGCATCCTTGCCATGTCATACATCATACATGCATCATGCCCGATCTTTTGCCGTAGTATTAAATAGTGCATCCGGTGTTTCTTCTAGTGCTTTGCTTCTTCACGGACTAGGCCGATGAGTTGATGCGAGTGTCGACCCGATCTTCGGATGAACCTTCGGCAATGTTTTTCAGGCGAGCATCTCCCCCTTTCTACCTATCTTACCTTTATAGTATTTATTCCCTTCTGTTGATCTATTGCTATCTGTGTTTCGATGCTCTAGCTTTCGTACCCGTGATATCCCTTACAGCCTTATATTGCCTTGGACACCTCCTATTACCTGTTGCTTGGTAGATAGTTGGACCTGCGCGTCGTAGTCGCTTGCTCAAGTGTTGTTGCGTGTCGTCAAGTACCACAGTTGTTGGAGTATTGCCGCATGTTTAATGTTGGAGTTGATCACAGCTTTAATTACTGTTTAATAACTAAAATTGAAGTAAGTAAATAATGCAGAGGCACAGGTGGGCAATAGATGTTATTTGGTTTTTAACCGTCCACTTGTGTCCCGTAGGACCCCGAGTACTTGATACCTGTTCCTTGAATATTCGCGCTATCCACATCCGGGAGGATTATGGGACCCCCCTGAGCCAGAGCTTGATTCATTCTTATTCCTTGGGGCCACAAACTAGTTTGAGGTTTTATTTACTATCATGTACTTATGCCATGCTTTACTGCTTTATTTACGATTGTGCGAGGAGAACCTGTACTGTTTAGGGAAGCGGAGTGTTTTCGCGGTATCGACAAGCCCAGTCACATTTTTGGGTTCCCAGTCGTTTACAGCCATTGACGCAAACCTTGAGTCCGTCACAGTCACTAACCGTTATGGTGTACTCAATGGGGTGGCCCCCTGAAATATTTCTGAATCCTGTGATTGCTTTGTCGTGAAGGCCTCGTTGGGTTTTGATTTGGTTTTTCCGAGGTTGATCGAGTGTGTGTTGCTATTTGTGCACCCCTGCAGGGTAATACTTTCCGAAAGCCGTGTCCGCGGTTATGGACGACTTGGAGCACAGTATCTTGATCATAGACAACTATAACTAAAGTAGTGCTATAAATTTGACTTTATAATGACTAGTAATCAGCTTCACTACAATGGAATGGCTAAATAAAACTTCCAACAATTGCTTGTTTGGGTTGTCGCTTGCGACCATTGTATCTGACTAGCAAGTATTGCAACTATAATGGAATGGCTAAATAAAAGTACCAACAACTGCTGGGTTTTGGGATATCTCATGTTAATTGTATCTGACTAGTAAGTGTTGCAACTACAACGGAATTGTTAACTAAAACTGCCCACTGCTTATTATATCAGGATGACTCATGCTATTTATATTTGACTAGTAATTGCTGCAACGATAACTGAATAAGTAAAACTGCCAACTGTGTGAGTTCCCCGGTTGACTTCCTCGTTTGGTCTCGAGGGGGAAATACCAGGATGGGTATGTTTGGTGGTAGTATCAGGTTGGTTCCGAATAGGTCTTCCTTACCCCTCTCTGATAGCCGCCAGTTGTATCGAGTCTCTATAGGTTGTTTAGTGCATGCTGCCGCTGCCGCTTCATTCCACCATACCTATGTAGGCGAGGACCGCCAAATTCTAGCCTCGCCGTGTACTGGCCTCAGTACTGACCGCTCTCTCTTTTCCTTTGCCTTTTGTCGGCACCCCTTTTGTTTAAGCAGGTTTTGAGATCGACGTCGTTAGCAGGGTTACCCTTCCGGCTTGGCCTGGGCAGGGTTATGGACGCCATTGGTTATTCTTCAGGGCTCTTAGCCCCATTTGCATCTTGTCCGTAGTCGGACGCTCTATCATTTTCAAGGTGATTTGGATCTTTGTATATTATATCTGTATTCTTGACTCATGGAGTCGTGTTGTATATATCTCATTCGTGGGTCCCATCGAGGACTGTGTAATGTTATTACTTCGTTTTCCACCCGCACGAAAGTGCCTGGTGGGCACCTTTGAATCGTTTCTATGCGGGTTTGGCGGGTTTCGCTAAAACTTGCATAGGGCCGATTCTGAGGGTGTTACAGATCTCGTCCCTATTAATGAATCTTTGCCAGGGGAATATCTTGCAGTTGTAGAACCTCACGATCCTTTGTTCGTCGATTATGCTAATTTCCTTGTAGGCAAGTTTCTATAGAAGGGAATGGATTACAATCAAAGGAAGAAATTCTTTAATGATTTAAAACATTACTTTTGGGAGGATACTTACTTATACATGCATGGTTTGGATGGAATGATTAGGAAGTGTGTACCCAAGCATGAGGTAAAAGCTATTCTTAAAAGCTTGTCATGATATCCCTTATGGGGGACATCACGCTGGTAACCGTACTGCAGCTAAAGTCTTGCAGTCGGGTTTTTATTGGCCTATATTAGTTAAAGACTATCATGAATATGTTAGGAATTGTGATGCTTGCCAACGAATGAGTAATATTGATAAAAGCCAAGAAATGAATATGAATCATAATTTAGTAATAGAGCCATTTGATGTTTGGGGAATGAACTTTATGGGACCATTTGTCCCTTCTAATGGCTATACTCATATTCTTGTTGCTGTAGATTATGTTACTAAATGGGTGGAAGCTATACCTACTTCTCATGCAGATGCAGCTACTTCCATTAAGATGATCAAGGAGATCATCTTACCCAGGTTTGGAGTACCCAGGTTGTTGATTACTGATGGCGGAACTCATTTTATGAAGGGAACTTTTAACAAGGTACTTCAGAAATATGGGGTGGACCATAGAGTAGCCTCGCCCTATCACCCCCAAACTAGTGGGCAAGTAGAATTGTCTAACCGGGAGATCAAGGTCATACTTTAGAAAACCTTGAACATGTCAAGAAAGTATTGGGCTTTTAAGCTTAACGATGCACTATGGGCATACCGTACAGCTTTCAAGAATCCTATGGGAATGACTCCATACAAGATGGTCTATGGTAAAACTTGTCATCTTCCATTATAACTTAATCATAAGGCTAGGTGGGATACTAAAATTGTGAACTTCGATTTTAAAACTGCTGGGAAAAAACGACTCTTAGATATGCATGCTTTAGATGAACTCAGGAATGATGCCAATGAAAATGCAGGATATTTAAGGAGAAAGTGAAGAAATGGCATGATAAAAAAATAGAGGATAAGGAATTTAAATCGGGGGATAAGGTTTTGCTCTATAACTTTCGGCTTAAGATTTTTGCAGGGAAGTTGAAGTCCATATGGGAAGGACCTTATGAGGTCGAAGAAGCATGCCCTTGGGGAGCGGTGAGATTAAAAAACACTACACCTTATTCTTCATCATGGGTCATGAATGGGCAAAGGTTAAAACACTATAGAGTTGGGGAGATTAACGCCACTAAGGTAGCTTCTTTGATTTCTCCGGAAGAGCTTAAGGAACAGGATAAAAAAATCACAGGTTCATAAATTTTTGCTGGTTTTACACTTGTTTAACCAATTTCACCTTTTTATTTGTTTTTTTCATTTTTCTGATCTTGCTGGGCTATTTTATGACCCAGTACGGGCGGGCAGTACGCGCAGCCCCGCCCCTACCGCTGGTCATTATCATAATGGTACCCTCTGAACATTTTTCTTTATATCGATACGACCGGACCGTACGGGCATACGCGCCTGTACTTTAGGTCGTTATCGACATTGTTTTTGTCCTTTAACTCGTTCGTTCTTTGTGTCAAAAAAAAGAGAGTAGGCGGTAAGTTACCAGTACGGGTGCGTGGTATGGACGGGGCCCGCCCGTACCGATCCCGTTACCGACTATGCACCCTATTTTATTAGCCTAGATAATCTCCTTTCTTATTTTTCTTTATCGTTTTGACTTTCATTGATCAAATCTCAGATCTTCAGCTGCCTCTCTCCACCGTTGCAACGAAATCTCAGATCCCACTTGATTGTTCAAAGGCTATGCAGACGTTTCATATCAAGCCGATCTGGACCAAGAAAGAGGACGCCTCCAAAGGCCAAGCCAAAAATAAGGGATCCAAGGGAGGCACTTCGTCCTCCTCATTCCACGAGCCGCCACAAGTCGTCCCACTCCCCAACTGGGAAGACATATGCCCATAGAAATTGGATATCTTAGGCATGTGGAGCAAAGGAAGACCAAGGAAGAATCTCCACCAAACCCTTACAGGTACAATTTGCATAGATATTCTCTCAAATCTCCTCTCGGATCTTCTTTTTGTAAAGAAGGAAAACACGATGAGATTCGAGAAAAGATCGAAAGCCTTGAGAAAATTTCAAAAGTTTGTGTCAAAACTATTAGGGAGGGAGTTGACTCCTACTGGATGATGGGCAAAGACCTAGAAAGGAAGGTCGATGACATTAACGGTAGAGTACAACTCCTAACCAAAATTATCATGGAGATGGCTAATGATAGGAAGACTCTAAGCAAGATAATCACTAAGCTGCATGTCGGACTTATGGAGATGTCCACCCGATTTGCATGTATTGCTCATGCATGCGGTCTCAAGGTGGATGACGAAGAAGGAGAAGACGATTTCTTCACTCCCAAGAAGGAGTAAGCACACGCAAGGATTTTTTTGATCCACCCAGTTTGATTCCAAGATTGGGGGGATATGTGAGAGCCTTGTGATCTATCTTACAGTTTTTAGCATGTTTACTTCTCCGCATGCATATAGATTTTAATTCCAAGGTTTGCATTAGCTACATCAACTTCAAGTTCCCCTTGTTTGAGAGATGATTTATATCCGTTGAGATTCGAGACTTTATGATATTTGAAGTATGTTATGATTCATGATTATTATATTAGATAATTGAACTAGGTTGAGTGTTATGATACATGTACAACTGTCATGACTTTTAGGGACTTCCACGCCAATAAAAGTATTGATTAGGTTATAAGAATGAAAAATTCTAGTAGCATATTATAATTAAGAGTTTTCCCTTATAGCCATCAAAATAGTGAGCATGACCAAATAGATGTATAAAAATAAAAATAAAAGAGAGGGGAAAAGAAAAGAAAAAGATATTTATGCATGATTAGACAAAGTGCAAAAGAAGCAAAAAGAGAAAGCAGCTATAAAAAATCAAGAGGAAAAGAAGAATGATCATGAATCTTCATTACTAAACTACATGCTTAATATTTATAAACTCAATGATTCTATGATATGTTAAATCACTAGAAACTTCTTATGATCTCATTAATACTAGGGAAGGTGTGGAAGCCTCTAAGTCATGTAATGTGTAAGGGTATGGTAATACCCTAACGTTTCTTTACATCTGATGTTGTATTTATGTTTCAATTTTTTGCCTCATTTATTGTAATGACTCGTGTCTCATGAACATGATGATCTCGTTCATAAGCCACAATCTTGCTCGAGGACAAGCAAGAGCCTAGCTTGGGGGAGTTGATGAGTCCAAAATTTAAGCATTTTTACCTTTTGTTTTCACATAAATAAAGTAGTGATCTTTGTATTTCATTGCGTTCGCACGCACCTTTTGTCTTTATTTCAACAGGATCCCAAATCACTCAGGATATTTTGAATATATCAATTAAATCTGTCATATTATACTATAATATGATATTTTTAACTAATAAAAGCCATTTTGAGGAATTACCTTCGCACCTGCGAAAATACCAAGCGAGGAGAGGCAACCAGTGCCCGTAACGACCAGCGGTACGGGTGGAGCCCGCCCATATCGCCTGACCATACCATGTGTCGCCAGGTCCGCCTCGTCAAATACTCCTAGCGAAGACGACAGAGAGATCCGACATTCACAGCCACCAGAAACCACAAAAAACCACATCTGAAAGGGATCTGAAGGAGGAACTTGGTTGGGGAGAAATCCCTGCTGATCCACGGATCATTGGAGGACAATGCATCATCCCCTTCATTATCAGCCGCTGCATCTACATCACCTCCACTACTCTTCATCCATTAGATCTTGTTGTAATTCTAGATTCAATTGTGGTTTGCACTAGATCTATTTCATTATATTCATCTACCCATTTGATTATGATGATGTTGTTGATTGCCTCCATGTGTGAGTAGTTCCATTGTTCTTGGGGAGATGGAGAAAACCTAGCACTATTATGAATTTTCAATAAAGATGATATATTCTTGTGTCTGTTTGACTTGCCAGTCTATGATAGATTTATAATTTGTGTTTGATCTCTCTCTTTAGATGGTATGTGAAAGTCGACCACATACCATTTTTCTTCGGGACTAAAGGGAGGGATAAATCCTTTGTACGTGCTTTGGGATCATACCCAAAATAGTCCCGTGACAGATTGGAGCCGGCTCGTGAACTATGCGGTCAAAGGAGGAATAAAGAGGGACTCCCTAAGCTAATTAGGATATCCACGGGGAAACCCTTAATTGCGATGGTCTGTTCGTAGTGGTTATTTAGAGGCTCACTCTTGACTCAACAAAGTGACTTACTAAAAGCCTTGTAGTGAACATCTTATTATGGAGCTCTCTCCACACATCTCATTGCACAATAAGTATGTTATCATAAATTATTAATAATGTCAACACCATGATAGTGGAGTATCCTACATCCGCGAGAATGTTTTAGCCCTATTGCATTCCACCATGCTTTTATACGAACTTGTTACTTGTTTTCTTTTAATCTTTTTAATTACATTTCTACAAACAAGCAAAAACCTTTCAAACACTCTTTACTTGAGATCAAAGTCAACTTACAAGTATACTTTGGTACATAGTGGCGAGGGGCATAAAGACCTTTACCAATAGCTCTTTGTGGGTATGATACCTTTACTTTGAAACGAGCTATAATTGATCTATGCACTTGTAGTCATCACCTGTGCGCCAGCCCATGGTCGACCGCCCCCCAAGCCCTTTGGGGAGGCTAACCCTCCCTCATGGGCTCTTCCCTCTGGGAAGTGGCCCAATAGGGAGGTTTTCTCCAAATAAAATTTAGATCAGATTTTGTAAACATTATTTCCACCAAGAAATATCAAAATCATATTCAACAATTCCTAATGATACAAAATTTATTTTGAATCACTTTGAACTATTTCGGATCCTTCCGAAATGATTCCAGTTCTCTCACGGAACACTTCCGACCTTCTCTTCTCTTTCCTCCGGTGGTTCCCGGTGATTCCAAAACGATCTCCAAGCATCATAGAACCTTTAAGTGTGTTACCCTACAGTTCGGGAACATCACAAACATGATCGAGGCACTTCTAGGATCAATAATCATCAATAGTATCTGGATACCCATAATGACCCATGTGCATTCCGCGATATCAATGTCGTATGAACCAAAAATGTCGAGTACAATTCCCTTTGTTACTTTGATACATGACTTGTTGGAGATCTGATCATTGGTATCACCATACTTAGTTTGATCTCATTATCGATAAGTGCTTTATTTACTCGTTCCCGTGATATTGCATCCCATGACCTAGTCATATGTTGCGCAGCTTATGGATGTAATCTCACAAAGTGGGCCCAACATATCTTCCCATCATGTGGGAGAACAAATACCGACCTCAATACATATGCCTCAATCTATCCCTTCGGAATACCTGACATGCACCTTTATGATCATCGTGGTACAGTGTGACGGTTGATGCAATCAAAGCAGCCTAGGGTGATATGATTACATATGATCTCCCGGTCTAAGGAGTAGGATACTTTATTTTTAATTATTGCAACAATGAACTTTTTGAATGGTCATGTTGCAATATTTATGTTGGGTACAATGTCCATCACATAATTTATCTAATGATATTACCTCATTGTCAATTAACATTAATGTCCATGATCAGAAAACCTTTATCATTAGTTGACCAATGAACTAGTTAATAGAGGCTACTAGGAAACTGATTTGTTTACATACCACATATGTACCAATATTTCCAATTAATACAGGTATAGCATGATATAAAACTATTATAAACTAATAAGATATGACAATAAACTCCTTTATTATTTGCCTCCAAGGCATATCTCTAACACTTCTTAGCACGAGTACTTGCAAGGGAGATTCTGAATCTTCTCATTTATCAATACTATAATGAGGTGTGAGCATAGCAGTCTTACATAATAACACACATAATTAATGTAAACATTTAGCACGTACTTGCAAGGAACATTCCGAATCTTCTCATTTATCTAATACTATAATGAGGTGTGAGCATAGCAGTCATGCACACTACCACACATAATTAGTATAAATGTTATTCCATTCATGGTATTTTCCATGTGTAAAATTTTGGAGATCCATAATGTTTGGTTACCTATGTGCTCCCACTGTCTGCACTCACAAATATAATCTTCTTTCTTTTCATTGCAAACAAATCTAAACTCATGTTGTGACCATAAAAATGTAGGGCCTTCTTTCCCATAATACAAAAAAAAAATAGTTGTGTCAACCTTCTTTGTACGAAAATATGTTCTAGCAACATAAGCCTCTTGGTATTTTTTGAAAATTGCACGAGTATAGATCCTGCATAGTGGACGTTGTAGTCAACGAAGAAAAATTAAATGAGTTCGATATTAATAGAACACCATCAATAAATGAAAATTACCCATGGGAAATAATACAATAATACCTTGATATGTTACATAACCACACCATGAAAGTAGTTGTTATTATACAAGATCTCATAACTACGATGCAAACTTTTCTCTACCTTCAACATCTTTCCTTTTTTGCAATAGTTGGTGCATTTTGTACAAATGAATGCGGAGTTGTTGACTCAGCAACATGGTTTATGCTCACTATTCTATTGGTGCTCTCACTAAATTGAGTTCATATCATTCTCCAGCAAAAAATGTTCTTGAAATATAAAAAATCTAACTTGCACGGAGATCATACAGACTACACAACGTGGGATCTGTCTCGAGTTCACACTTAATCACCATCTCCTGCCATGCATGCTCAAATTCCAAAGTGGCTAGTGGGTTATTTACCGCTATAAGTAGCCTTTATTCCAGTCCTTTATGCAAGTAATAAAGTTTATTTAAGCTTTTTGCGCTTGTTCAACACATTCCATCTACAAAGCATGTGAATCGTATTTCGAAACACAGGCCCAACAACATTTTCCATAGCTTGATCTTGATAAACAAATTAATTATTATCCAGCAAACAAATTGGCACCAAATTGATTGGTTAGGCATGCACAAAAAGGCAAAGTGTGCATGTTAGTATGCAAATAGGATCTTTGACTTCCATAAATCTTTGGAAAGTTCAAAAAACCTGTTCAAAAGTTTTCTTTATATCATCACACGACGAGGAAAAATCCAAATATGACATTCTGCAAATAATGGTTGCTCCCAACAAACTTTCCTAATGGCATGTAGTTAAACTTGCTTCTATATGTGGTGTCTAGAATCTGACCACATCTTTATTTTCAACATAGTTATCTTGGCACCTAGCATGACTCCGAAAAATATTCTTCATGACCCCCGCCGAGTCAAGATCAATCAATATCATAAATAGATATCGATCTTTGACTCGACGAGCGTTGTGGAGAATATTTTCTGGAGTCGTGCTAGCTGCCAAGCTAACTATGTTGAATTTGGAGATGTGGTCACATTCGACACCACATATAGAATCAATTTTTACTGCATGTCGTTTGGGGTCGTTTGTTGGGAGCAACCATCATTTATAAATCGTCATATTTGGGTTTGTCGTGACCCGTGACGACACAGAGAAACTTCTGAATATGTTTTTAGACTTTTCAAATATGTATGGAAGGCGAGGATCCTATTTGCATACTTACATGTATAATTGGCCGAATAACCAACAACCAATTTGGTGGAAATTTATTAGCTGACTAATAATTACTTTGTAGATCAAGATCACGCTATGACAAATGCTCTTTGCTTGTGTTTTTAAATATGTTTCACAAGCTTGTATATGACATATGTTGAACAAGCACACAGAAAGCTTAAATAAACTTTATTACTTGGATAAAGAATCGGAATAAAAACTATTTACTGCGATAAATCACACACTAAATCATGTGGAGTTTAAGAATGCGTGGCTGGAGATGGTGGTTGAGTATGGACTCGAGACAGACCCCACATCGTGTAGTATGTATGAGCTCCATGCAAGTTGGATTTCTTTATATTTCAAAAATATTTTTTGCGGGAGAATGACATCAACTAAACTTAGTGAGAGCACCAACAAAATGGTGAAGAAAACCAAGTCAACGAGTCAACACGTCTGCATGTGTTTGCAAAAAAATATTTACTAGTTGCAAAAAAAGAAAAGATGCTGAAGGTTGAGAAATAGTAGCATCGTAGGTATGAGATCTTGGCGTGGTTATTATCAGATAAAGGGTTTATTTTGTTCTTTTAATTTTCATTTATTGTTAGCTTTCTTTTTACATCTAATAACTCATTGAATTTTTCTTTGCTGATGTAGGACCCTCCTACGGCAAAAACAAACTATCCCTAGAACGCCAACTAGGCAGGATCTATACTCATGCAATATTCATAAAATACCAAAAGGGCCTATATTTTTGGAACATCTTTTCATACAAAGAAGGTTGACACAACTAATTTCCTTGTGTACTATAGGAAAAAGACCTATATTCCAGTTCTCTTACGAAACACTTCCGACCTTCTCTTCTCTTTCTTCCGGTGGTTCCCAGTGATTCCAAAACGATCTCCAAGCATTGTAGAACCTTTAAGTGTGTTAACCTATAGTTCGGGAACATCACAAACATGATCGAGGCACTTCTAGGATCAATAATCATCAATAGGATCTGGATACCCATAATGACCCATGTGCATTCCACAATATCAATGTCATATGAACCAAAAATGTCGAGTACAATTCCCTTTGTTACTTCAATACATGACTTGTCGGAGATCTGATCATTGGTATCACCATACTTAGTTTGATCTCATTATTGATAAGTGCGTTATTTACTCATTCCCGTGATATTGCATCACATGACCTAGTCATATGCTGCGCAGCTTATGGATGTAATCTCACAAAGTGGGCCCGACATATCTTCCCGTCATGTGGGAGAACAAATACTGACCTCGATACATACGCCTCAATCTATCCCTTCGGAATACCTGACATGTACCTTTATGATCACCCTGTTACAGTGTGATGGTTGATGCAATCAAAGAAGCCTAGGGTGATACTGATTAGATATGATCTCACAATCTAAAGAGTAGGATAGTTTGTTTTTAATTATTGCAACAATGAACTTACTGGTCGTGTTGCAATACTTATTTTGGGTACAGTGTCCATCACATCATTTATCTAATGATATTACCTCATTGTCAATTAACATTAATGTCCATGATCAGAAAACCTTGATCATCAGTTGACCAATGAACTAGTTAATAGAGGCTACTAGAGACCTGATATGTTTACATACCACACATGTACCAATATTTCCAATTGATACAGGTATAGCATGATATAAAACTATTATGAACTAATAAGATATGACAATAAACTCCTTTATTATCTGCCTCCAAAGCATACCTCCAACACTTTTTAGCACGAGTACTTGCAAGGGAGATTCTGAATCTTCTCATTTATCAATACTATAATGAGGTGTGATCATAGCAATCTTACATAATAACACACATAATTAGTGTAAACGTTTAGCACGTACTTGCAAGGAAGATTCTGAATCTTCTCATTTATCAAATACTACAATGAGGTGTGAGCATAGAAGTCATGCACAATACCACACATAATTAGTGTAAATGTTGTTCCATTCATGATATTTTCCATGTGTAAAATTTTGAAGATCCATAATGTTTGGTTACCTGTGTTCTCCCACTGTTTGCACTCACAAATACACTCTTCTTTCTTTTCATTGCAAACAAATCTAAACTCATGTTATGATCATAAAAATGTAGGGCCATCTTTCCCATAATACAAAAAAATTAGTTGTGTCAACCTTCTTTGTACGAAAATATGTTCTAACAATATAAGCCTGTTGGTATTTTCTGAAAATTGCACGAGTATAGATCCTGCATAGTGGACGTTGCAGTCAACGAAGAAAAATTGAATGAGTTCGATATTAACAGAACACCATCAATAAATGAAAATTACCTATAAGAAATAATACAATAATCCCTTCATATGTTACATAATCACGCCATGAAAGAAGTTGTTATTATACAAGATCTCATACCTACAATGCAAATTTTTCTCGACCTTCAACATCTTTCATGTTTTGCAATAGTTGGTGCATTTTGTACAAATGAATGCAGAGTTGTTGACTCATCAACATGGTTTATGTTCACCATTCTATTGGTGCTCTCACTACATTGAGTTCATTTCATTCTCCAGCAAAAAATGTTCTTGACGTATAAAAAATCCAACTTGCACGGAGAAATCATACAGACTACGCAATGTGGGATCTGTCTCGAGTTCACACTCAATCACCATCTCCTGCCATGCATGCTCAAACTCCAAAGTGGTTAGTGGGTGATTTACCGCTATAAGTAGTCTTTATTCCAATCCTTTATGCAATTAATAAAGTTTATTTAAGCTTTTTGCGCTTGTTCAACACATGCCATCTGCAAAGCATGTGAATCGTATTTCGAAACACAGGCCCAACAACATTTTCCATAGCTTGATCTTGATAAATAGAGTAATTATTAGCCAGCAAACAAATTAGCACCAAATTGATTGGTTGGGCCTGCGTTCCAGCACAAAAAAGGCAAAGTGTGCCTGTTAGTATGCAAATAGGATCTTTGACTTCCATAAATCTTGGGAAAGTTCAAAAAACATGTTCAAAAGTTTTCTTTATATCATCACATGACGAGGACAAATACAAATATGACATTCTGCAAATGATGGTTGCTCCCAACAAACTTTTCTAATGGCATGTAGTTAAAATTGCTTCTATATGTGGTGTCCAGAATTTGACCACATCTTCATATTCAGTATAGTTAGCTTGGCACCTAGCATGACTTCAAAAAATATTCTTCATGACCCCCGCCGAGTCAAGATCAATCAATATCATAAATAGATATCGATCTTGACTCGACGAGCGTCATGGAGAATATTTTCTGGAGTCGTGCTAGATGCTAAGCTAACTATGTTGAATTTGGAGATGTGGTCACATTCGACACCACATATAGAATCAATTTTTACTGCATGCGTTTGGGGACGTTTGTTGGGAGCAACCATCATTTACAAATCGTCATATTTGGGTTTGTCGTGGCCCATGACGACACAGAGAAACTTCTGAATACGTTTTTAGACTTTTCAAATATACATGGAAGGCGAGGATCCTATTTGCATACTTACAGGTATACTTGGCCTTTTTTATGCCAGCACGAATAACCAACCAACCAATTTGGTGGAAATTTGTTAGCTGACTAATAATTACTTTGTAGATCAAGATCACGCTATGACAAATGCTCTTTGCCTGTGTTTTTAAATATGTTTCACAAGCTTGTATATGACATATGTTGAACAAGCACACATAAATCTTAAATAAACTTTATTACTTGCATAAAGAATCGAAATAAAAACTATTTACTACGGTAAATCACACACTAACCCATGTGGAGTTTAAGAATGCGTGGCTGGAGATGGTGGTTGAGTATGGACTCAAGACAGACCCCACATCGTGTAGAATGTATGAGCTCCATGCAAGTTGGATTTCTTTATATTTCAAAAATATTTTTTGCGGGAGAATGACATCAACTAAACGTAGTGAGAGCACCAACAAAATGGTGAAGAAAACCAACTCAACGAGTCAACACGCCTGCATGTGTTTGCAAAAAAATATGTACTAGTTGCAAAAATAAAAGATGCTGAAGGTTGAGAAATAGTTGCATCGCAGGTATGAGATCTTGGCGTGGTTATTAACAGATAAAGGGTTTATTTTGTTTTTTTAATTTTCATTTATTGTTAGCTTTCTTTTTACATCTAATAACTCATTCAATTTTTCTTTGCTGATGTAGGACCCTCCTACAAAAAAACAAACTATCCCTAGAACGCCAACTAGGCAGGATCTATACTCATGCAATATTCATAAAATACCAAAAGGGCTTATATTTTGGAACATCTTTTCATACAAACAAGGTTGACACAACTAATTTCCTTGTGTACTATGGGAAAAAGACCTATATTTTCATGGTCACAACATGAGTTTAAAGTTGTTTGCAATGAAATGAAAGAAGAGTAGAGAGCCGTGTGAGTGCAGAACATTATGGATATCCAAAATTTTACACATGCATGGTGGACTGCTATATGCTCACACCTCATTATAGTACTGATAAATGAGAAGATTGAAGGTCCCTTGCCCATATCGACATTCCCTATGATAGAAATGACACTGTGCAAACTGGCCCCGATGGCATATCAAAAAGTGGTATGAATTGCAGTTTATATGCAGCTATTAGAGCGGGGAATAGATCAAAAGTAGCTGATGAAAGAGCCATGACCCTTCATGGGCGTGGAGGAATTTACGGTGCAGCTACAAGAAATTCTAGCTAACCTAGGCCATCGATCAGTAGATATGTTCAATCAATCTAAGTATCTTCTGTTCCTGGTTTGTATTTGTTTTTATAGTGAGGATAAAGTAGGACTCTGCAGACTCTGTTGAATAATGAGTTTGCTTTTTATCTACAGATTTTTGTTTGTTTCCGCTAGACGAAGGAAGAAGGTTCTCTGTCATATGTATTCAAGATCTACTATCTTATTTCAACTAATTACATGGAAACTTCCTACGAATAGTAGTACATGATCAACCCTTAGATATCCGAAGAATTTATTCATTAACGATTCATCAGAAAAACCTTTGATCGAAAGATACCTACATATGGTCATACTTTATTTTGGAGCATCATAATCGTAATAAGGCCGTAGAAAATACCATGGGCAAGGTTCGGGCTCTGGCTGAAGTCCGTCCGCCGTCATCACCACCTTACAGCGCATCACCTTGTCACGGGTATCGTCGGCGACGTAGCAGAGCGGGAGGCGGTCGGTGTAGATCACGACGTCAGCGTCCAGCTCCACCCGCCCCGAACGGCGCCACTCCGCCGCCATGCGCTCCCGGAGGCTTCTCGAGAGCCCCACGCCGTCGGCCCTGGCCACCACCTCGACGTCTCTGCCCCAGGGCTCCCGGGACACGCAGCCGCGCAGATCCACGCGCGCCCAGCCGAGCGCCGCGCCCGAGTACGTCAGGGACCACCTCGGCGCGGTCGGCGCACGCCTTGCCCGCCCGCAGCGTGAGGTTGAACGCCGGCGAGACCACCCAGCCGGGCCGGGCCACGTCGATGCCCTCGTAGCCGGCGAGGCTGAGGGCGAAATCCGGCATGTTGGTGCGCTTCATGTATTCCATGGGAACACACACTAGGGCTAGGCAGAGGCGCGCCAGTCCAGGCCGCCGGAAGTCGCCGGCGGCGGCGCGTTGCCCAGGACTGGCGCTTCATCGTCGCGCGGATCGGCAGGGATGGCGTGGTAGGCCGCCTGTGGTTCTTGGTTGTCTCTGGATCATGAGGAGATCGTGTATGCCCGTGGGTTCAGTTCGGAGCCCAACTGCTGCACGAATATATCGGCCAGGACCGAGGAGTGAGGACTCAGGAGACAGTTTGGAATTGGTTCAGTTAATATCCAGCGGCCTTCCGCGCGCCGCTCGTATCTAGATCGATATTCTCATCTGTTACGTTCGAGACGGCGTCCATCTAAACCTAAACCTCAAACTAGAGGGTCTCGATCCTACAGTCAGATCGGATAGCGAGTGACTCGATCCTACAGTTTGCGTTATTCGAAAATACAGTACGAGACAACATCAGACTTCTTGCGGTCACTAATTCACGTGGAACCTATCCAACGTCTACGGGTGTCCCTTTCCCTTGCCAATTTTTTTAAAATAATATATTTTTTTATTCAATTTTACAAATAATACAAGAACGAGGAATTTGCGAATCTAATGAGCCGTCTTCTTTTCAAAAGACGACCGGAGCTGGTCTTCTTTTCAAAAGACGACGGCCCCTTCTTTAATTCAAAAGACGACCAGGAGTACTAGAAATTTGCGAAACAGGAATTTGAGAGCGGTGATCCCACCCCATCGTGCGTGTGCCGGTCTTATCTGTGCCGTTGAAAAATTGGAGATTCGGTCCTCTCCATGCCTGGGCTGCGACCGAAGCACTAGGCTAAAACTAAAGAAAATATGCCAAAGTAACTAACTAATTGTACTTTCCATAGTCGCCACCATTAGCGGCCGAAGGTGTACACGATGCTCGCTCACGGGTTCGCTCACACCCCCATTCTTTCTTTTCTCCTGCCGCCTCCCTCCGCAGTAGCTCACGGCTCACCTGCTCCACGGGCGCCGCCATGGATGGGGTGCTGTCCTATACGGAGCTTCTGGCAAGCGTTGTCAACCACGGATTCTCGCAGCAAGTGCTATCTATCCCTGTAGATCCGCCCCCCTCACCCCCTTTACTAGCTGGTAGATCCAGATCTGACGCGTCTCTCTTGCCGTGTGTACAGGTTCCCGGTGAACGAGTGTGCACCCGAGCTCGCCGGAGAAGACAACACACTAGTTGATTGGGGGTCATACAGTGATTCAGATTGTTGCTACGGTTCGAGGTAACCCCACCATTTGCAAGCATCGAGTCGTCCTTTTCTTAGCGATGTGCACTTATTATTCTTCATCCAGGCATGACACATGGTCGTCAGGCGTCGATGTCGAAATTGAGGGTGTTGACGGCCTGTCGGACCCATACCTCCCCGCCTCATTATCAGTTGAGGTCAACGAATGCCCAGAAGGTGACAACTATGCTGCAGCTTCAGAATCCTTTGCTTCTGAGATGCGCAACGCTGCTGCAGCGGAAGCCCCAAAATCTTTCGAACCAACCAAATCTCTTTATGTTAAGCGGTTAGTGCCATCTTTTCCAACTAGAAGTTTCTGATCTTTTTTTGTCATCATGAGATTAGGGAAAAATAGCCTGAAAGATTCACTAACGGGTGGAAAGAGAATAAAAGCTAGCTTTTAGTATTACAATGGCTCGTCTAATAGGTTTAATAGAAAAAATTGTTCTTGTATCCGCACATGAAAAGCAAGGAATTAGTTTGTTGTATTCATCCAATCTTTAGCCATTAATTTGTATTCATTCTTGGACTAGGTAGAGGCTGCTCATGTGTTTGCTGGTACTTACAGATAACTGCCGAGAGAGATTTCTCTACATTGTAGTATATATTTACTGCATAAGCTTGAGAAATGACAGACTGCATCATGTTGGTGAGGAACAGTCAGTATATAGTTCCAATTGTTTATTTAGATTTGTGAACTATATTTCCTATATTCTATTTTGCTATAGGTCGGTAAGTAATTTTCGTTGTCTTGTTTCTTTTTTTCAAACCTCGAAGTAAACGCACCGAAAAGGGGGCGGAGCTTCCAGAATGCAGGCCGCCGAGAGAGGTTGGTGCTGTCGAGACAGCATTGAGGGCATCTGCCTCCAAGAAGACCGCACAAATATTCTACCCGACAAAAGGGCTTGTCTTTGACTCAATCGCAGAAGCATATGAATTTTACAATTTATACTCGTGGGAGGTTGGTTTCGGAGTTAGACTTGGTAGGAGCAACATCAACAGCGGCAACCGTTACAGAACCATGCAGAAAATAGAGTGCTCGAAATCGGTATACCTTGCTGCCTTTTTTGTTTTGCAAGCACTTGAGTCTTCAAACAACGGCAAAAACAAAGTTTTCCTCATTGTTTAGTTGAAGTTTTTTTGTCAAATGACTTGCAGGGTAACGACAAGAGGTGTAAAACTGAATCCCAGCGGTCCGATTGTAAGGCGTCGATGAAGCTATTCCGCACCGAGGATCATGGATGGTATGTTAGCCAGTTAATAGAAGAACACAACCACCAGTTTTCAGAATGCTGTGGCGAGAAGAGACAGTGGCAATCTCACAGGAATATTGATGCCTATACTAAGGACATCATAAGGTATCTTCGGGAAAACAATGTTTCCCTGAGCAAGCTACACTGCATTCTAGGTAGCATGTTTGGCGGTGTCAAGGAACTCCCTTACACCAAAAGGTCCCTTCGTACCATATGTTCTCAGATAGCACGGGATCAGATGGATGATGATGTCAAGAAGACAATGGAGGTTTTTAGGAAGATGAGGGATGAAGACCCGCATTTTGCTTTTAGCGTCGACCTTGATGGTTTGAACAGGGTGAAGACACTCATCTGGACAAACAGCAGGAGCAAAATGCAGTACATGTGTTTCGGCGATGTTGTCACATTTGACACCACCTACTGCACCAACATATATAAGATGCCTTTTGGCTTGTTCGTTGGAGTCAACAATCACTTTCAATCCACTATATATGCTGGTGTTCTAATGCGAGATGAAACAAAAGAGAGTTTTGTGTGGGTGTACAAGGAGTTTCTTAGCCTTATGGGGGGTAAACATCCCCAGACTTTGTTGACAGGTTGGTTCAATTTCAGATATCCGAATAAAACATCCTTAGGGAATTTTTTTCTATCTATTCTTTGTGATAAGTTGACTCACTTTTCACTAATCCCTTTTCAATGTTTACAGATCAGTGTACAGCCATGGGGACAGCGTTACCTCTAGTAATGCCTGAAACTACACATATTTGGTGCAAATGGCATGTTCTAAGGAAGGCACAAGAAAATCTTGGTCCAGTTTACGAAGAGATCTGAATTGCACGAGTTCCATAAGGTTTTGAACGAGATGCTGACAGAGTATGAGTTTGAGGCTGCATGGGAGTCCCTGCTAGTAAAGTACAATCTAAGGGACAATCCATTTCTGATAAGGGTTTATGAATGTCGAAGAAAGTGGGCCAAGCCTTACTTTAAGGATAAATTTTGTGCTAGGATGCTCTCTACACAAAGAGTCGAGAGCGCTAATCACAAGTTAAAAACCTATGTCCCTCGGAACTCATCAATGAATCAATTCGTGATGCAGTACAACAAACTATTATTTGACCGGGGAGTTGAAGAAGACCATGAAGAGCACATGACGAAGCAGGTACTACAGTATATGCTTATTCCTCCTCCTAAACCTGTCAAAAAGAAGTTTGTTAGCCTTGGAGTCATTATATGGCCATTTTTTTGTCAAATGCAGATGCAAAAGCTAACCAAGAGGATGTGGCCAATTCAACGCCATGCCGCCAAGATTTACACAAGAGCTGCATATAAGTTGTTCACAGATGAGGTAGATAAAGTGACTCATTACAAGGTGATTGAGATCCAAGCTAACACCAAATATGAAGTGCATCATATAAACTCGGATAGGAGGGAGTCATGGTCACGTGTTGTTTTCACAATCACTATTGCAGAAAGTGCCAGCCGTTTTGATTGTGAGTGCATGTTGTACACCCATTTTGGCATCCTGTGCTGCCATGCTATCGCGGTGAGTTAAGTGCTCAATAATATTTTTTGCATGTTCACCATTCTTGTCAGAAAATAGATAGATAACATGTACTACATTATTTTCTAACAGATCATTGTGCATCTTGGTGTTGGCAAAATTCCGGCTGCCCATATCTTGAAGAGGTGGACAAGGGATGCACGTGATGTGCTCCCTGCTCATCTCGTCATGTATCAGAAAGACACGTCTGCGATGCATTCACAAACGTTCCGCCGCGGCCTTCTTCATGTGAGCGCAATGGAGTCGGTGAAGTTGGGTGACACAGACCTTGAGACTTTCAAGGAAATGATGAAGCATTTGACAGCTGGTCAGAAGGCTATTAAGGCTATTCTAGATGCAAGAGGTGTGCCTGCTGTTGAGGAACCGCTCCCAAATTACGATTCAAGTGATGCAGAATGGCATCGTAACCCCACTGTTGGGTATCAGTCTGAACCTGATATAGTAAACTCGGGGCACATGGTTTACGGTGTTTCTGGATCTAGTGTTGGCTTGACCCCGTCAGATATATCTTCTATAAGAGCTCCGTTGGTTGTAAGGAACAGAGGCCGGCCGAAGGTGAACAGGTTTCTTTCCCCACTGGAAGAACCAAAGAGGAAGCGGAAGCATTCAGGTCCTAAACCAGGTTATGTCAGACAAACTAAGTTTTGTTCTCTTTGCCGGTGCAGCGGGCACAAAGTGACAACCTGTCCTGAAAACCCAGAGGCCGAAAAGAAAAAGACTAGGAAGGCAGCAAAATGCAGTGTTTGCGGGTTGTCTGGACACAAGTCAAACAATTGTCACACGAAGCCTCCTATTCTCAAAGAATATGTAGATTCTGATCAAGAATGTTGATTCTCATTTAGCCAATCCCCATCCACGGCAATTGGCATTAACCTATTTATGAGACAATTTATATCATTTCATAACAAATGATATGCAAAACTTCATTCTGTTTGTTTTGATAGCTGAGCTATTCAAAGTTTTCATGAGTAGAATTGTTTCTGTGGAACTTGCATGACTTGTTTGAAACATTTGTGAAGTTCAAATATTGTGTGAAACATGACTCTCTTTTGTGAAAGATATATGAAGTTATTCTTTCTCATTGGTTGAACTAGGTTTCTCTGTAGCAGTAGAGCCAAGTGGTTCTTCATCTTCAAGAGGAACCCAGCGAATTATAATTTTTTGGGTTCGACCTAAACTGTCAAATTGATTTGTTCTGATTGCACCAATCTCAAAAATATGTTCACGAAATCAAATAGAGTTGTCATGTCTTAAAAAGATATTCATATATTGATCCAAAGAAACAAGAAGGAAAAATATAATAAAAACCATGTAATATGCATCTTGAAAAATGTTCACAAAATGTAAAAGATTTATTAATTCTTTGAAACCTTTATGAAGCTCTTGGAAACATAAAACCCTTGTGAAACCGCTATGTAACCTCAATGATTTTTTGCACGAACACTTTTTTGATACGTTATTACGTAGCGAATATTTGATTTGTGAATAACTTTGTTCGATTCATGTATCGATTCAAAGGAAAGAGAATGAACAAATAAAACATATAATAAATAAAACCTTGAAAAATACCAAAGGAGGTGAGTTAGCAAGTGATAGATGGAGGCCCGAGATGTGAGATTAGGAAGAGGTAGGCAAAGTGATCTTACATCTTTGAAAAGGACCAGAATTTTCGTATGCAACCGATGGATGCCCGAGATGTATATTTAAAAACAACTAGTGCTAAGTGGTTTCGTATTTGGCTTATGGATGCCCAAGAGGTGAGTTTAGGAAGCGGTAGTGCAAACTGATTTTACATATTCGAGAAGGGAAAAGAAATTTTATCATTTGCTAAAGATGAAATCTCGTCCAGAATTCAAGCAAAATCGTCAACTAGATCTTTCATTTTCAAAAGGGACAAGGGATTTTTCATAAAACTTATCTAAAACCTTGCTGGATTTCTAGAAAAATATGAAAACCAAGTAAAGACACCCAGCGACTAGCGGCCCAAATAATTGGAATTGCAACACAATGTGATTGCGCTCATGATTGTCTTACTTTATCCTCTCTAGTTCTTGACACAAAATCGACTCCAATACGTGGTTATTATTTTACTCTCTGGTTTGAGATGCATCTATTCTATAGAACCCTAGTGAAATATATTAGATACTTGAGTGAAAACATTAGTGAAAAAATTAGTAATTCTCTTGAACCTCAATAAAGTTCTAAGAAAACATGAAACCAATGTGAAACTTGTATGTAACTCGTAAGAAACCTCAATAATTTTTGTGCATGAACAATTTTTTTAAACCGTGAATAACTTTGAAATGGTGATCATTCTATGTTTTCAAAGACTTGAACTCCGTGAATATTTTTGTGACACGTGAGCCTTTTCAAAAACTTTGTGAATATATTTTTCCAAAACAGAGAAAGGAGAAAAACAGTAAAGTTTATTAGGGCAGCTCCAACGTGCCACAAGGGCCAAGGGATCTCCGGTGGCGCGGCCGGCGAGGGCCAAGAAAGCTATGCCGATGCTCGCAGTGACGGCCAAACTAGCTATGCAGATGTCCCCGGTCGAAGGGCGCCCTAGTTTTCTTAGGTTTTTTCATTGCCCTTATTTTTTTGGACCGGCGAACATTTTTTAAAAAATTTGTGAAAGTCATTTTAACCCCCCATGAACATTCTATTTAACCCTAAATATTTTTTGGACGCAACGAACATTGCTTCCTAAACATGAAGATATGTTATATATGTATGAAAAGTTTTTACAATTACAAAAATGTTCATGTTTACAAAAAAAAGTTCAACAAATAATAGTAAATGTTCATGTATGTTTGAAAACATTACCGTATTGGATATGTCGTTCTTGCGTTCGAAAAATTTCATACATATTGAAAAAATGTTCACGAAATAAAAGAGAGTTTTCACGTGTTAAAAATATATTCATATATTGATCCAAATAAACGAGAAGGAAAAAATATAATAAAAACCATGTAATATACGTTCTCGAAAAAATGTTCACAAAAAAGATTTTCATCTTCGAGAAGGACCAAGGTATCTTTCACAAACGTACATAAAATCCGTGCTGAAATTCTAGTACAATCAACAAAAAATGTCATTTATGTTTTAGATTGGCCCAAATATTTGGTTTGGCAGTGCAGTATGATTTCACTCATGTGTTTCTTGCTTTATTCTTTGTGGTTCTTAACCAAAATTCTACTCCTAGATGAGATGTGGTTCTTATTTACCATAAGTGACTTGAGATGCATTTGTTATGTAGAATAGTACCTATTGAAAGAATTAGAAGCATGATTCAAACATCTATTAATTATTTCAAACCTTTATGAAACTCTTGGAAACATGAAACCCTTGTGAAACCTCTATGTAACCTCAATAATTCTTTGCATGAACACTTCTTTGATACGTGAACATTAGTGAAACAATTACTAATTCTCTTGAACCTCATAAAGTTCTATGAAAACATGAGAGCAATATGAAACTTGTATATAACTTGTAAAAAACCTCAATAATGTTTGTGCATGAACAAATTTTTTAATATGTGGATAACATTTTGAAATGGTGATTATTCTATGTTTTCAAAGCATTGAACATTTGTTGAACTCAGTTAATACTTTTTGGACACGTGCACCTTTTTCAAAACTTTGTGAATATATTTTTCCAAAACTGACAAAGGAGAAAAACAATGGAGTTTGATAGGGCAGCTCCAACCGGCAACGAGGACCAAGGGATCTCCAACAGCGTGGCCGCTAAGGGCCAAGAAAGCTATCTCGATGCTCGTAGTGATGGCCAAGCTAGCTACGCAGATGTCTTGGGCCCAAGGGGGCCCTAGTTATCTTAGGTTTATTTTTTTCATTGTCGTTATTTATTTTGGACCGACGGACATTTTTAAAAAAATTTGTGAAATTCATTTCAACCCCATGAACATTATATTTAACCCTAAACATTTTTTGGATGCAACTAACATTGCTTCCAAAACATGAAGATATGTTATATATGCATGAAAAAGCTTTTCCAATTATAAATATGGTCATGTTTACAAAAAAGGTTCAACAATAATATTAAATGTCCATGCGTGTTTGAAAACATTACCGTATTAGATATGGCGATCTTGCATTCGAGAAAGTTCATACATCTCGAAAAAAATATTTATGAAATAAAAAAGAGTTTTATGTGTTAAAACGATATTCATATATTGATCCCTCTATGTAACCTCAATAATTTTGTGCATGAACATTTCTTTGATACGTGAATAATTTTAGTATGAAGTGAATATTTGATTCCTGAATAACTTTGTTTGATTCATGTATTGATTCAAAGGAAAGTGGATGAACAAATAAAACATATAATAAATAAAACCTTGAAAAGGACCAAGGGATGTGACTTAGAAAGCCATAGATGGAGGACCGAGAGATAAGATGAGGAAGAGGTAGGCCAAGTGATTTTACATCTAGGAAAAGGACCAGAGATTTTGTATGCAGCTAATGAATGCCGAGATGTTTATGTAATAACCACTAGTGCCAAGTTGTTTCGTATTTGCTGCCCAAGAGGTAAATTTAGGAAGTGGTAGTGCCCAAGAGGTAAGTTTAGGAAGTGAAAACATTAGTGAAACAATTACTAATTCTCTTGAACCTTAATAAAGTTCTACGAAAACATGAGACCAGTGTGAAACTTGTATGTAACTTGTAATATAATAAACCTCAATAATGTTTGTGCATGAACACATTTTTTAATCCGTGGATAACTTTTTGAAATGGTGATTATTCTATGTTTTCAAAGACTTGAACATTTTTTAAACTCCGTGAATACTTTTTGGACACGTGCACCTTTTAAAAACTTTGTGAATATCATTTTCCAAAAATGAGAAAGGAGATAAACAATGTAGTTTGTTAGGGTAGCTCCAACCAAAAAAACTCTATATATACGAGGGTGTCCGGGCTTATCCTCGATCGTCCATCACTCATGGTCCTTTTGCAAATTGTAGAAAACACTTTGGCCTACATCCCTTTCATATCAACAAGTCCTTCTCTTTCAAGGAACATACCCGATCATTATTCTTTTTATGTTGCAAAATTTAGGACGAAATTTATGCATATTACTTCTGCATTATTAAAGGCTCGACATATAATTAGCGCATTTAATTTAATATCTAAAATTTTATCACAGATTCATACATGAAAATATATAGTTTTTAACATCTTTCTTTTTATATTTCACCACATTTTTCCTCAGAAATAAATAATCAAAAATATCATCATTTCGTACATTCATTTTGTTGAGGTTTCATACATAGATCCATACAAGATCTCGGGAACGTTCAACAATTTTTACAAGATTTCAAGAACGTTCAACAAGGTTTAAGTAAAATTAATACCAAAATTATTTTATTACACATTCGTAGTAGATTTTTCAAGTGTATCTAGATTCATAGAAGATTAATATATTTGACATACTTCTAGATTAGGGAAAGAAACTTGGACGACACATGAAATAAATTTGACACAAACTTAAGGGTCAAGAGATATTCATATATTTTTTTCATAGAATATACTTATAATTTCTAAACAGAATATTCTTATAATTTCTACACATGTGAATCATACATGATTCATATAGTTTATTCAAAGATTATCAAATCCAGTAAGTTTGACAACAATTCATACAAGATTCATAAAAAATCCGGTAATTGTTCCAAAGATTATATATTTTTTGTTCTTGCTTTATTCTCTGTGGGTTTTAACCAAAATTTTACTCCTAGAGATGTGGTTCTTATTTTACCATATGTGACTTCGGATGCATTTGTTATGTAGAATAATACCTATTGAAATAATTAGAAGCTTGAGTCAAACATCTATTAATTCTTTCAAACCTTTATGAAGCTCTTGGAAACATGAAACCCTTGTGAAACCTCTATGTAACCTCAATAATTTTTTGCATGAACACTTCTTTCATACTTGAGCATTAGTGAAACAATTACTAATTCTCTTGAACCTCATAAAGTTCTTTGAAAACATGAAACCAATATGAAACTTGCATATAACTCGTAAGAAACCTCAATAATGTTTATGCATGAACACATTTTTTAATCTGTGTATAACATTTTGAAATGGTGATTATTCTATGTTTTCAAAGCATTGGATTTTTTAATCCCCACAAAAACTCGCCCCTGCCATTCCCCAATCCCCCGCTTTCAAACCAACACATTTGGTAGACAAGGTTTAATGGGGATAACACCATCAAGAAGATAAAACGAATTCTATTTCGCATAAATTACAAAAGATTCAATTTTTATGGCAAAATATGAACACAAGGCTATAAAGCCAACATCTAACAGTTATCAACATTCAAAACGCAAGAGTTTTAGTCACATAATTCACAACACTTTCAGCATAAATTACACATTCCATACAACTATGCCCAAAAATGTTTTTTCTGTGGCAAAGGACGACTCTTTAAATCTATGTTGATTTGGTTCATGTGATCTTCAAGAAACACAATCCAGGCCTTATGATTTCCTGTAATCATATGCAAAGATGTTAGACGTTGATGCATAATCATGTTTAGGTGATGGATAACTGAAAGTATATAGATCTACTCAAGTTCAAAATATACTAATTAACCATATCTACTACAGGATTACAACCAAGTTGTGCCAAAAGTCCCGATGAAAATACTCTCCCTGGCCTGTCCTGTGTGTTCCCATCCGCTAGTGATGCTAGCTAGTATGGACTAATCAGTGACGAGTGTAAGCTAGTACTGTGGCAGTTTTGAGTTGAGCTCAGTGCAACATAATCGGTGATGAGTGTAACCAAGCACGCATTCAATAGAAAAAAGAGTATACTAGGACAGCAATAACACAAGTAGAGACACCAAAATACTTTTCCATAGAAGAAAATGCAACAATTTCATCTTAAATTTTCCTCTTCCTAATACGTTCTACACTGCGCAGGCTCATTTCGGCACTAATGAAAATAATGGAGCACCCAATTAACAATGGAGCATGCAACTAATAATGGGGTACTAGTTAGCAGGTACATACCGAATATTGGTGTTGTTACACGATCACAAGAAGGTCGGAGCTTGGTCACTGAATAAATTTACCGGAGAGAATGCCGAGTTCCTATCAATAACGATCAGCTTAATAACACATTAACATTAAATGAAAAGTATTTGGCAGCAGAACAGGACCTCAGATACAAAGACAACAATGAATAAGAAATAATGAGCAGATGAACTCATGACAGCACATGTCTAATTGCTTTCAATTCTTTGTTCTTGTTTTTTATATGACAACAAGGACCTCGGTATAAAACCGTAAAATGAACAAATAAACTCATGACCAGAACACAGCGAGTAGTGGGCTGGTGTTCTCAGACAGACACATGAAGCTGAAGAAAGTAGAAGACAAAAGAGAATAGTAGCCAAAAGAGAACTAAGCTTAACAAATAAAAATCATTCTCTTGTAGAAGGTGGTTTACTTAGTACGTAAAAACGAGCTGGATATAAGCAATTGCCATTTTGATCCGCACTAGTTCAGTTTGACGTCTGCAATGAGTCTGGTGCTATTTAATTTGCAACTCAAGATGTGGTAGCTGAAATTTTCAATTGTGCGATGGAAAAGGCACCCAATGTACTCAATTCGTGACTTCCTTATTGTCACCCAAAGAACATGTTCTCAGCTAGTGGCATACAAAGAAATAAAACCTCACATGAAAGTAGCAGCTTATTGATAACAGTAGCAATTTTCCGGAACAAAATCTCACATGACTTTAGCATTAGATCTAAAATTACAATCTAGTAAAAAGAGCAGGCAGAGATTTACTTAAAAATTAGTCAACCTATCTGTTGTTATTCATCACATTCTGATTTTACCACAACCAAATTAGCTATGCACACTTGCAGACTATTACTCATCACAAGAGAGACTGATAGAGAGGGAGGGAATGGGATTACCGGAGAGAATGCCAGTCCGGAGTCGCAGGTCAGATGTCAAGAACAGAGGCGGTGACGTGAATTGGCCCGGCAGGATCCATGCTTGGCTTCGTCGGTGAGATGATGAGAATGTGCGTGCTCTTTCTCTGCCTCTCCCGCAGCTCCCGTAGCTATCGCCGCTCCTCTCCCGCAGCACGGGAGGTCTCGATACTGCGGAGAACGAATCGCTCGCACTGCTCCCCATCTTCCGTCAGGTGGACGGCGTTGTACGCGCGCCTGTGGAGGAGCTTCTAGCTCGCGTGGAGGGGGACTGCGTGCATTGGTGGAGGATCTACTTTCCGTCAGAAGGTTGGGTGGCGAGCTGAATCGCCGGCAGACGGATTGGCGGCGGCTGTGGTGTTGTGCTTGTTCTAGTATCTGCCAACGCAAAGGAAGAGGATGAGATCCAAGAAAACTGATCGATTGATGAGGCGGACCAGAGAGGGTGTAGGTGAGGCAGAAGTGAGGCAAAACTCAGGCAAATCAGGAGTACAGATGGTTCTCCAACTAACACACGCGTTTGGGGAGGCGACCTGGTCTTAAAACAGCATGAATCTATCAGCTGCTGGACGTACCAGATAGGCCCGGTACACGAACGCCCAGGCGGGATTGCTTTTTCGCAGGAATTTGCGGCAAGATTGGTGGAGCGATACGGAGCATCTAGGGGTGGTTTTTCTGGGGATCAAGATAAATCCTTGCCATCTCGGCATTGGTGGTGCAGTGACGCCTGCGGGTGTCGCCATATTTCCTGAAGGGCGTCGGGGGTACCTCTTCCCTTCCCAAGCGTATCGGGGAAACCCCTAGGACATGCATCAGGGGTAACCCCAGGAACTGTCCGGGCAGCGTCGTCGACGTCATCGCTCCCTTCTTGGAGGTGCTGCTTGGTATGAGGCGCATTCGGAGTACTAGAAATGTGGTGGGAATTCTTTGGAGGACGCGACGGTTGCGAGTCATCTCCGTTTTCGTCAAATTGTAGATGTCAGCATTGGTTTCTCTTCTTTGTTCTTTTGTGTTTCTTTTGGGCATGTTTTGTGTTGTTTGCCCTACTGTGGCCTTACAGTTGTATTTGTTGGTTGCTATATTAATATAGCGGGCGAAAGCCTGTTTTAAGAAGGTTTGGCACCAAACACGATCGTGATTAATTGTCTTTTTCCTATCGGTGGATGCCTCGGATGGTCCAAAAAATTACTATTTAGCGCTAAGATTAAAAAGAAATGAGAATAGAGTAAATGATAAAAATCGAGGATATGGCATTTCTGGTTACTAGATGATGTGGATGGTTAAGGAAAGGCATATCTTCTCTACCATTGTAAATTCCTTTAATGCACGTTGGTCTATATATGCACGGGGGATCCAATGTTGACATTCATTTGCTCGACATTTATCAGTTTGGCAGGATAATTCCTAGCAGTCAGTAGCGCAACCTGAGTAGTGCGGAGAAAGAACTCAGCACACACATGAGGGAGGGTTGATTGGCTAGGAAATGGTATGGATGTGCGGCAACAAGGGGGGCTCATGTCGGATATTTACTTCGGCTCGCAGGTGCATTTGTGAAGTCCCTGCAAGGATCAATGAACAGAACAATTTGTAGGTGGATGAACACTAGAGCTCGAGAGACACAAAGGATTTTGTGTTGCGCACACGAGCTGCAGCTTTTCTGTTTTCCCCTTTTCCCTTTTATTGACAAAGTTACAACTAAACTCCTACAAACTAGGATCTAAAGACTGATCCTACGGAGTGGTCCCATCCCACCACCGCCAGTCCACGACCCTACTACTACATCGCATCGGTTGAGTCGTGTCCATCCCCACAATCCCTAATGCAGCGCTTAGACCGAGTCACCAACAACTGAAAGAAAACAGCTAGCTATCGATGTAACTAGCAGGTACAGACACCTACTATTTGAATATTATTCAGACTAAAAGAAACTAAACCGAATAAGTGTAAGCGGCAGGGATTTAACTAACAATCTCCCCCTAAGAGCTGGAGCTTACTTACCTTGACAATCCTGATCCTCTCACAAAGCATCTTAAACCTCACACGTCCAAGTGCTTTGGTAAAGATGTCAGCCACCGTTATTCAAAGGCACATACTCGATGACAGCTTCCATTCTCAATGCATCCTCTGATGAAATGATAACGCACCTCGATGTGTTTGCTTCTGTCGTGGAACACTGGATTCATGCAGAGTTGGATCGCAGACTTGTTTTCCACGAACATCTTGGCAATGAGAGGATCCTTCCCCAAGAGATCGCCCAGTAGATGCCCAAGCCAGACTCCCTGGCAGGCCGCCGTTGCCACTGCGATGTATTCAGACTCGCAGGACGACATTGCCACCACCCTCTGCTTCTGGCTCTGCCAGGACACAGGGCAATTGCCGAAGAAGAAGAGTGTTCCAGAGGTACTCTTCCTACCATCAACATCGCCGGCCATGTCTGCATCGCTGTAGCCGATCAGATGCGCGCCGCCGGTCACTGGGATGTAGGAGCAGCCAATGTCGGTTGTCATAGCGATGTAGCGGAGCAGGTGCCTCACAGCACTCATGATGTCAGGGCGTGTATGCACCAGATAGCGAAGCCCACCAACGATGCTCCTGTACAGAGTCACATCGACGGCAGGATTGGAGCTCTCATTTGACAGTTTTAGGCTTGGATCCATGGGCACGTGAACTTGATTGCAGTCGTCATGCCCGCCTTCTCCAGGAGCTTGACGGCGAAAGCGCTCTGCTTGAGGGTGATTAAGCCTGGCTGCTGACTGACCTCGATGCCCAGGTACAATGACAGCAGGCCAAGGTCACTCATCTTGAAGCGCTGGCACATCTCCTCCTTGAACGCAGCGATGGCGTTGGTGCAGGCGCCGGTGATGACGAGGTCGTCGACGTACACCCCGAGCAGCAGCCGAGTCCTATCCTTGCCGCGTGTGTACATGACGTGCTCTGAGGCGCTCCGCTCGAAACCCAGTGACACCAGAACAGCATGGAGCTTTGTGTTCCAAGCGCGAGGGGCTTGGCGCAGCCCGTATAGCGCCTTGTGAAGGCACATCACCTTGCTTGAGTTCTGGTCGTCGACGAAGCCCGGTAGCTGGCTCACGTACACCTCCTCGCCCAGCTCGCCGTTGAGGAACGCCATATTGACATCCATGTGATGGACTTGCCACTTGCACTGAGCAGCGACGGTGAGCAGCAACCTGAAGGAATCCAGGCGAGCGACAGGGGCAAAGACCTCATCAAAGTCAATCTCCGGCCGCTGGACGTAGCCCTTTGCGATGAGCCTGGCCTTGTGCTTGAGGATGATCCCGTTCGCGTCGCGCTTCAGCTTGTAGACCCACTTGAGGCCAATGGGCCTATGACCGGCGGGCAGATCCACAAGTGACCAGGTGGAGTTCTGCTCGATCGAAACCAGCTCATCGACCATTGCCAGCCTCCAGTCCTCATCCCCTTCAGCCTCAGCGAGAGACGCTGGCTCGCTGTGGGGGTGAGGAAGAGGCGCTCTGCTTATCCTGGGTTCGCCGCGTCGGGATCGATCAGATCCAGGACTGGGCGATAGCGGAGGTCGCCTTTCGGGTCAATGCCTGCGTCCAGGTGCTCCGCTGCTCCTTCTGCAGGTGGCGAGACGAAGCAGGTGGGCTTCCCAGGTATTGATGAAGTGGTCTGGCCCACCGTTGATGGCCCAGGTGAGGCTTGCTCTGGGAGAGGCCCATCCAAAATTGGTGAGCTTTCTGCTGCTGCTCCTTCTTCTCTGAAGCGCTCTAATAACGGCGGGGCAAGAGTCCAGGACTCCACCGTCAGAGAGGATGAGCCACCTTGCTCCCCCTAATTCTAGGTCGCCCCTTCGTCGAAGATGACGTCGCGGTAGACGTGGAGGCGCTTCTTCGCCGGATCATACAAGCGATAAGCCTTGCTTCCCGTCTCGTATCCAAGAATCACCATCGGACGAGTTCGATCGTCTAGCTTTTTCAGTCCTGATCTTGTTTCCTTGGCATAGGCCCTGCATCCGAAGACACGGAGGTAGTGCACGCTTGGATTGGTGTCGTGCCACCCCTCGTAGGGAGTTTTCCCTTCCAGGATCTTCGTAAGAGATCTGTTGAGGACATGCACAGCCGTGCACGCTGCCTCCCCCTAGAACTGTGCTGGCACAGCCATGGCCTTCAACATGCTTCTGGTGGCACCAACCACAGTCTGATTTCGCCTTTCGACCACCCTGTTCTGCTGGGGTGAGTAGGAGGCAGTGAGGTGGCGCCTGACGCCATGATCGGCGCACCAATCCGTGAATTCTGCCGCGATGAACTCGCCGCCGCGGTTAGTACGAAGCACGCGCAATGAGCGCTTGGAATTCTTCTCCCCCTCTGCCTGGAAGCGGCATATTGAAGCGGCGGCTTCGTCCTTGCTCTTTAGCAGGACGATCCACATGTACCTGTTGTAGTCATCGACCAACAACAGGAAGTACTGCTTGCCACCGTGGGTCGCCGGCATGATTAGGCCACAGAGGTCGCCGTGCACGAGCTCCAGAGGCTCCGATGCATGGAATTTCGCCGCCGCAGGGAACGGTGCGCGGCGGTGCTTACCGGCGAGGCACGCCTGACACAGCTGCTCGATGTGGCTTATGGCGGGGAGGCCACGTACCATTCCCTTCCTCGACATCTTCTGCAGATTGTCGAAGGATTGGTGTGCGGAGAGTGCCAGCACCACGCCTCGTCACCGACCTAGGTGGCCAGGCAGACGGGTTGCACAATCTGCAGATGAGCAAAGTATAGACGATTCCTCGTGCGTGGCACCTTGGCGATCAGCTGCTTCTCCTGGTCGAGCATCGTCATGAAGCCGTGCTCGACGTGGGTAGGGAAGCCGAGCTCGTCCAGCTAGCCGATGCTGACGATGCTTGACTTCAGCCATGGGATCCAGTACACGCTGGCGAGCTCGTGATGACAGTCGTTGCCGATGGCTAAGAGAACCGTGCCACGGCCGCAGATGTCAACGACGGAGCCATCCCCGAAGCGCACCTTGCCGGAGACGCTACGGTCCAAGTCCGCGAACACGGCTGCGTCGCCAGTCATGTGGTTTGTGCGGTGACCCAGCATACCACTGCATGATGTAGTACAATATAGTCGTTGATATAGCACCAATGAAACACCGTTCACTAGTATTACATCCCTCAGAGTGGTACAACAGAAACACAGCAGGTCCAAGACATGACTATAGGTTACAACTCAACTCTTTACACAAGATCCAGAGAACAATCTAGGTTAAAGAGAGAGAAAGAAACTTCTTACAAAGAAGAATCGGAAATAAACAACTCCAAAATTATAATACTATTAAGACTAATATCTTAACTAATGGTCTGGCATTGCTGCTATTGCAATACACTACAGAAATAGGTTCTATGGCTAGAGATTCTATTCTTATTTAATCAGCAACTTCGTCTTTACTTGAGCTGATGTATATGTTGACTTTCTTGACTTCATTGAAGAGCTTTAACTTTTGATGATGATTCCTCGAGCATGGCTTGATGTAGTCACATCTGTACTGGCTTTAGAACCAAGCAAGGGTTAAGAACATACTTTGAGTACGAGCATACTCAGCAAGTCCACTAGAAAAGGAGTGCTTGATGCACTATATCTACATCCACAGACCATAGGTCGAAGGCCATGCATGTTTTCGTAAACATTTCTTCAAAGGTTGCTTTTATTCTGAAAAAGCTATGTCCGTCAGCCTTCACGGGTTTACCAGAACTTTCATGGAGTTCCTTTCCCGCCGCGTTCTCAGCTCCTTCCCAGAACAGGGATTAACAAGTTATAGTTCTTACACTCTGCAGAGGTGCGTCACTTTACCCATGAGAGATAAAATCCTTGTTGCACAACCGGGCGATCTTTCCCGTCCACACTTCCTATGGTGTGGGGCCCAGAAGATGATCCAAGCCAATCACTGCCCTCTCCGCGACCTCGCATGTCTCCTTGGTGTACACCATGCCCACATATTGAATTACGACAATGATTTGTACAAACCATTAGATGCCAAAACTATCGTGGGACGTTGAGGGTTCCCACCCATATGCTGGATATCCTCTACGAATTACCAATTAATATGCACGCTACGAGTGATAACAGCCATGACCTACACATCCGGCTACATGCGAGAGGAAGAAGATACAGCTGACTTCTCCGTCCCATTCCAAATCTCATGGTTAACGCGTGATATACGGCGCAAGAATCACTGGCGACATTGGTTGTTAAGTCCTAGATAATATGTTCCTTTACCACCAGAACTTTCATAGTAGGTTATTACCTCATGGTAATTAACCTATAATCATATTATTATGAAAACAGTGTTTGCTGACCTTTTTCAAATGCAGGTGATAACAACACTAGATTTGCAAAATACTTTACAGAAAATAATCAAAGGACATGAGCAAGTGTGAACTTGCCTTTTATGATTGCAAGATTATGCACTCACAGTCTTCGAGACGACATAAGATCCAATATCTGAAATCTGTATCATTGATCCGGTAAGGACTAATGTTTAAAGAAGCAATATGCAGTTATGCATAAGTAATGCTATGCATTTTTGTAAAACTCCCAAATTGAATTCCCAATACTTTGAGTGAAGTTAATTTAAGTGATTATTTTCAGAGTTGGTTTATCTTCAAATTTTACTTTACAAGTAATGACCTTTATAAAGAACCTAAGTGTTAACAATCCAAAATATGTAAGTAAAGTATAAGATGATGTGATTATGGTGAATTGTCATGTGGTGACTATGATCAAAGTCCTTGGGATTGAGTTGTTAAAAGTTGAAGAACTTATTATAAGATTGTTATTTGAAGTGGCAAAAAGAATAACATTTGAAGAAAAGATTTCCTTTATAATGTTTAAGCAATCTTCATTGTTAATAGAATATGATTAATGCCTTCTGGTCTTTGATTGATTAGTTTGGACTTGAGATGCATTATGTCTTAATTGAAATAGACCAAAGTTAACTATAAAAACATAAGTAGTGTATTAGACATGATGTTTATAAGCTTTGAGACTAAAGTTAACTTTAAAAGGTTAAGTAAACTTAATATGTAATATATTTTAATTATTCCCAAGTTTTAGATTTATGATAGGTATAACTAAGGTGTGGAATTATTCACTTTATATTTTAAGTGAATGGTTTAGATTAAATTTGTTTTGCTTATTAATAAAATAATTTGTATTTATTTAATGGGAGCATAATTAGATGATCTTAGTAATTTGTTAGAATTTAAAGTTATGTTAATAATGGTTAAGATATAATGATTGTTCATTATATATATATATGAGTAATACTCAATAAGATTTTTTAATAGAATACTTTAAAGTTAAAAGTTATACTTAAGTTTGAGTATGAATTTAAGTTGTGAATTTGGGATTTAGTATTTAGACTTTAATTACTCAAGGTTTTATAACAATTGTGATTATTTCTTACTTAAGAATTGTTTTTAAGGAATTTATAAAATAAGTAATATATAAGGATTTATTATTTAAAATATTAAAGACTTTTCTAATAATATATTTAGTATTTTTCTAGTGTAATATATTTATTCAAGACCTAAAAATGAATTTTATTTATTTTTAAGTATTATCTTTATTTTTATAAAATTCATCAAAAAATTAAGTGTCTTTAAATATTTGCTTTATGTTTTATTTGTAAAACTCTAAGTGGGCATTTTTATAAAATAATAGAGTTATTTTGATACACAAAAATGATTTTTCATTTATTTTTAGGGTTTTTTATTTTATAAAATTTCATTTAAGATTTAATGGTGTTAATAATTATTTTACTTTAAATTTATTTCAAACACTTAAAATTATATTTTTGTTAGGTAGATATTATTTTTGTGGTCATTTTGATATATCATATGTATTTTTAGGATTTTTTTTATAATTTTATATAGCTAAAAATGTTTGGAGGTTATTTTAGTAATTCATTTTTTTATTTTTTTCTAAACCTAATCAACCTGGGCCGTTTGGTTGGATATGTGGGCTGGCCTGGCCCAACTGGACCATGCCAGACCCCTCACCCCCGGCCCACCCCTCACTCCACGCACACACACACACACAGAGATATTATCATCTCCTCTCTTGCCCCCGTGCGATGCCGCCGCCAGCTACTTCGGCCGCCGCTGGCCGCCTCCTTCGCAGCCACTCGCCTGCCGACGAGGCTCCGATTCAAGCACCCCTGGTGATTACCTCTGCCTCGGTGCTGCTCTGCTTCACCGCTCGTGCCCCTGCGAAACCCTAGCCGTGCGATTCGGCTAGGTCACCGGCGCGACTCCGCTGGCCTCCGATGCCCCTGGCTGCTGCTCGAGGATGTGGTGCTCCGACGCTCCTCTGGCATCGCCCTGGTGCTATGGTGAGGAGATGGTGTCGTCTTCCTCCCTGTGAGCTCCATGAACACGGCTTGGCGCGGGTTGCAGCGCCCTCTGGGTGCTCCCCGTGCCGCTGTGTTCATCCTCGATGTCGACCACTGCTTCCTCTTCCTACCCTAGCGAGGACCACAGGTTTGTTGTCCCCCTTTCCACTCTCTGGTCTTCTTTGACTTCTCCCTCTCTGAATCCTCTCGGTACCATGTGATTGACCATGTTCAGGAAATAAGAATTGAGCTCTTTGAGCAAAGTTCAATTGATTAGAGTGGTAGGTTTGGTAGTGTAGTTGATTTGGTTGATTAAGTGCTTAATTCCTCACTTGATTTGATACATGTACTTATTGTTGTCTGTAAAAATAGAGCATGTGCTGTTGTGACTTGATTCATAACTGGCTTAGTGAAAGTACCGACTTGATACGACTAGAGGGGGGGTGAATACGCGTCTACCAATTTTAATTTGATTCACACTTTTAGGCTCAACGAGAAAAGAAGTTATCTAGAGATGCAACTAAGTGAGCAACCTAAATGCAAGAAAGCGAACACAAACCACAAAAACAGTAAATAGCGAGGAGTAAAGGAAGGAACAAGTAACCTGAGGGGACACGGAGATGTAATTCCCGTAGTTCACTCCCAAGGAGCTACGTCTATGTTGGAGAGGTGTCGGGGCCACACAAGGTCACCCGAGCGCCACAAAGGCCTCACCTTCTTCTCCGGTGAGCTCCCCCACAAAGGAGGCCTCACAATCCACTAACCGGTGACCTTGAAGGCGCCAACCGAAACCTTTACACCAAGGTTGAGGGAGAGGCTCCACAACTGAATTGGAGGCCCTCAACGACACCTCGAAGCTTTACAACACATGCCTTAGCTCCGGGGATGCCCTACACCATCTAGGGTTCCAAGAAACCCAAGAGTAACAAGATCCACAAAGGATGGGTGGGGGAAATCAAATCTTCTTTGGTGGAAGTGTAGATCTAGATCTCCTCCCTCACCTCTCAACAGATCAGGTCGTTTGAGTGGCTAGAGAGAGAGAGATATAGTGAGGTAAAGCTCAAGCATTAATGGAGGAGAGAGAAAAATTCAAGAGAGAGTGGGAGGAAGAAGAGGGGTGCCTTAAATAGGCCCCTCAAGATCAATCTGACCCGCGACCTCACCGGAAGTTCCGGTGAGAGGCCGGAAGTTCCGCCTGAGCCTGGCTCCAACGGTCATCAGACCGTTGACGCCCGCTCCAGAAGCGCAACCGGAAGTTCCAGTCAAAGCAGACCAGAAGTTCCGGTGAACTTCCGAGCAAGTTCCGATCAAGTTCCAAATAGCACGCTTCAAAACAAACTTTATGAGCCTTCACCGAACTTGGGGGAACAGTATGAACTGGTCGCTGGTTAGTCGACCGAAGTTCCGCCTTGCGGAAGTTCCGCTCAAGAACTTTTGCCGTGAAAGTTCGAGCAAGTTCGTCAAGTCGCCAAGTTCGCAAATAGCACACTTCAACACGTAAGGTTCTTGAACGCCACCGAACTTGGGCGAACTAGCGTCGAACAAACTGCAGCAGTTCAGAAAAAGGTTTGAGCGAACTTCGGTCTATGACCGGAAGTTCCGTGAGACAAAAGGCCTCAACAGGAAAGAGCTCTCTCTCACGGAATAATGGGATGGCTGTGGCGGTGCATATAGGTTTGTGCAAAAAACAAGTGATTTCCCACAGCCCTCCAACATGGACCCCCTCTTAATAGTACGGTGACCAAAAAACATCAACCAAAAAGAAACTAGGAGAAGACTAAAAGGGCCACCGTCTTCAAAAGATCAAAGAGAGCATCCATCACAATACAATGAGACAACAACGATATTTCCCCTGAAACTCAAGAGCACAGTTAAAAACAAGGTTGGGATTGTCATTTAACACCAAAAAACATCATGGGAAGATATAGTCCTTTCAATCTCCCCCTTTTTGGTGTTAGATGACAATCCCACAGATTTGCATAGAAACAAAGCAATCTTTGCAATGGGCGGGATAGGCTCCCCCTGTATGTGTGCAAGGTAGAGAGAAAACCCCTAAGGATTGAACTAGCACACATACACGGAGGCTCCCCCCAACAATTGTAAAGATAGCACAAGTACACAAAGGGATAGAGATCATACCAAAACCAACTAAAAGTGGTGGAGACAAACGGAGTAATAACAATAACAAGATCAATGAGGCTCCACCACCATAGCAACAGCCCAAGAGATGTCAATAAGATACCACACTTACGGCAAGTATAAGATACCACAAAGATATCACATAGAGATACCACATAGTCTCAAACATACCACATGGTCCACAAGTACACATAAGTTCACGGACATAAAACCACAAGCACACCAATAAACTAGAGAGTTCGCGAGTAAGAAAAAATCAAAGGCAAGAACAGGCTCGCGACTCAACCCATGCAAATCCCGTAGACAACCTAATAGACATCTTTCTCCCCCTTTGGCATCGAGACACCAAAAAGGAAGAAGAGATCAAACTACTCGTCCCAGCCATGAGAAGGGGAAGGAGGAGACTCATGCGGACCAGTGACTTCCTCCTCAGACTCATCTTCAGACCAGTTGCAGTTGGTGCGAACCCAATCCTCCTTGGGAGCAGTGACAGAGCTAGAGACCGGTGAGCAAGGAATATTGAGGGCTGTCATGATGGCCTTCAAGGCTGAACATTGTGTGTTGATCAACATAAGCCTGATATTCATGGTCCTGCAGAAGCGTAAAGTCTTCTTCACTTTCCCAAGCAGCTTCTTTGCCCAAGATGGCTGCCTTTGAAGAGAAGGACCACCAGACTAGAGCCACCCGGCGGAGGAGGGACCACTAGCAACATCTTGAGTCTTCTTGAGAGCATCTTCCTTTTCTTCCGAGTACGAGGCTTGGTGCTTACTCACACGAGCCTTTTCTCTTCATGAATGGTGATGTTGTCTTGAGGAAAGTGAGTGCCGCCTTCTCGAGCCACTTGTGATTGATGAGAGTTTGAATGTAGGGAGCATAGATGCAGGAGCGCTTTTCGATGAGAGCCCCCCACAACTCTGAGTGAATGAAGTGCATAACATCCATTGGCCTGTCAGTGTCTCAGCGAAGATGGGTCTGATGCATGAGGTCAACCTGATATCCATGAAACTGATCAAAGTTGCTGCTTTTGGAGAGATGGTGTTCAAGTACACCCTGCGCATAATGTCATAAGCTGGCAGCAGATGATTCACAAACCCAACACTTCCCCATCCTCCAATGTAGAGAGGCTCCAGAACCTCAGGATCAGCAGCAGTAGGACCATGAACACGCCAACCATTCGCCCCGCGTCCAGGCTGAATGGGGTAGCCCAGAAGCTCAGCAAACTCAGCCCAAGTAGCGGTAAGGTACACATCCCTGGTCATCCACTTCATCTCACCTTCAGTAGAGGACTACATGTGAAGAAACAGAGTGGAGTAGAACTGAGCAATAGCAGTTACATCAAAGTTCTGACGGTGCTCCATGAGGGGAATCAGTCCAAACTTCTTGCAGATATCAAGAGCCTCCCCAAAGTAGACTTGCTTCTCTTCCATGTGAGGCACATTGATGTACTTCTGAGGAGCAACCACGAACTTCTTCTTTGATGCATAGATTTCTTCATAAATATGTTCCTGACGGCAGGTGTGAAAATGAGGATCCAAGCAGAGAAGATCACGAGGCACGAGGTAGGGATCTGTAGCCCTGAATGCAGCATAAGCCTTCTGAGACCACTTGGAAATCTTGGCTTTGGTCATATCTCGCCTCGCAAAGGTGGCCTTCGAGAAAGAGGGCCTCTTCCCAAAGAAGACGAGCAAAGACGGCGGCCGACGAGAAGTCTGTGGTTGGACGACAACTTCAGATCTTCCTCGCCAATCTCGGGAGGAATGTCGTGAATGGTCTCAAGGGCACGCTTGCCTTGGCGAGTCTCTCCTTCCCGAGAAGAAAGAACAAGAATAGGGAGGGAAGTTGGGATAAGTGCACAAGTTCTAAGAGGAAACAAAAGAGTTAGATTGGAAATACAAACAGGAAAAGAAAATGCAGTAGCCGAACTTCCTGAAACGCCGTAACTTCGGTCCTAGACTGGAAGTTCGGTCGTCGTGGCTCACCGGAAGTTCCGGTGAGGGCACGAATCGGCCAGCATACAGGAGTTCCCTAGATGTAGATCTAAAGACCACCAATGCACAAATTTTTCCAAGGATGTATTGGACCAATCTACTCTAGCATGATACCCTAGGCCTACCAAGATCTCCCAACAAGTTCTAGCCAAAGAACTAGCCAAGACAAGGTGTGCCCTAACTCAAGCCATGGTGAGAGCAAGATCTCCATTAATGGAGGAGTTAAGGGCAAATCTGGAGTCCATGGCGGGAGATCGAGGTGGGAAGGATCCCATGGAGCAGATCTGGAGGAGGCGGTTGGAGAAGAGGGGAGCGAGCCCTCTTGGAGGCGTCACGGCGCTCCTGATAGAAGATGGGTCTTGGGGGAAAAAGGAAGAAGATCCCGTTTTCCCCTAGGGCCCAACTTATATAGGACAGGGAGCACCACCGGAAGTTCCGGTCAGGGACCGGAACTTCCGGGTCAGACTGACCGGAAGTTCCGCTGACACCGGTAGGAACATCTCAGGATAGGATAACAAGGAGGAACTTGTGCAGGGAATAGAGAGGGCTTGAGGTAAGGAAAGGCTTAGGATAGATAGCTCAAACTGTGAAGAACCAAAAACACCAAAACGAGAAAACACAAATAAACACGAAATAAAAATGAACAAAATAAAAGGAAGTCGGTGGCCGAAGCCACCTTATATAAGAGTAAATGGCTTGACACCGCGAAGATATATCTTGGGTTCATTACCAACACTCATCATGAAGCTCAAATGGTCTCCTTTAGAGACAATAGAGTATGAAAACTTTAATGTGCGCATAATAGGGATAATGTTTGTTCATAAGAGAAACTACACTCCCCCTAAATCCATGCCTACATCCAAACAAGATACACATTTTTGCTTCTTCGAGGACCAACACACCAAAGATCTTCCGAGAAACTGACAAGCTCCGGAGGTTGACTTTCTTCCCACTTTGTCACCAGCCCAGTCCGAGTCCGTGTAACCAATCAGATCAAAGCTGGCTCCCTTGGGGTACCACAACCCAAAGTTTGGGGTATGAACTAAATATCGAAAGATCCTCTTGACAGCCACCATGTGGCTTTCCTTTGGTGCGGCTTGAAATCTTGCACACATACCCACACTCAACATAATATCCGGCCGGGATGCACAAAGATAGAGCAAAGAACCAATCATCGAACGATAGAGTTTTTGATCCACCTCCTTACCCTTGGGATCGAGATCAAGATTAACCTTAGTTGGCATGGGAGACTTGGCACCTTTAACTTGATCAAGCTTGAACTTCTTGAGCATGTCTTGGATGTACTTGGCTTGGTTGATGAAAGTCCCTTTCCTCAATTGTTTGACTTCAAATCCAAGGAAAAACTTCAACTCCCCCATCATGGACATCTCGAAGCGGTCTTGCATGAGCTTGGCAAAATCCTCATTAAAAGTTTTGTTAATAGACCCAAAGATAATGTCATCAACATAGATTTGGCATACGAACAAGTGGCCTCCAACTTTCTTAGTAAAAGAGTGGGATCAATGAGACCCACTTCAAGCCACGCCTAACAAGAGCTCCCTAAGGCAATCATACCACGTACGTGGGGCTTGCTTGAGGCCATAGAGTGCCTTATTGAGCTTGTAGACATGGTCCGGAAAAAGTGGATCCTCAAAGCCCGGAGGTTGCTTGACGTATACCAACTCTTTCAAAGGACCATTAAGAAAAGCACTCTTAACATCCATTTGATACAATTTAAAGTTATGATGGGTAGCAAAGGCAAGGAGCATGCGAATGGATTCAAGGCGAGCAACGGGGGCATAAGTCTCACTGTAGTCGATGCCCTCAACTTGTGAGTATCCTTGGGCAACTAACCTTTCCTTGTTGCGCACGACAATTCCATTCGCATCGCACTTGTTCTTGAAGACCCACTTGGTTCCAATGACGTTTTGACAATCTTTGGGCCGTTCAACCAATGTCCAAACATTGTTCCTCTTGAAGTTGTGAAGTTCCTCGTTCATAGCATCAAGCCAATCGTCATCTTCAAGAGCTTCAAAGACTTTCTGTGGTTCCACGAGAGAGATAAACGCATGGTGAGAGCAAAAGGAAGCTAGTTGCCTCCTAGTAGTGGAACCTTTATTGAAATCTCCATAGACATTATCAAGGATATGGCCATCTCGAACAAGCTTGGCGAGACGATAGGCTTGACGACGGGATTGTGCTTCAATTCGAGATTCTTGAGCTACCACTTGGTCATTTCCACCAATTGAGCCGCCCCCTTGACTATAAGCACGAACACGAGGGTCATCTTCATCAATTTCCACTTCGGGAGAGTCATCACTTGGAGAGGATCCTTGAGGATCATTGACTTGATCTTGATCTCGACGAGCTTGACCTTGGGGAGAAACGTGATGAGGTTGATGAAGAGCTTGTCCGTGAGAGGTGCTTTGAGGATGAGCCCCATCGAGGGGAGGTTGATGTTGTTGATGAAGATCTTGTTCTTTAGAGCTTGGAGAGTCATGAGCAAGGGAAGCTTCGGAAGAGATTGAGGGAGCTTGTGCCAAGAAGGTAGGTCCTTGAGGTGCAATATGATCTTGTGAGAGTGAGGGCTCCACTTGAGTAGAGCTTGGTCCTTCTCCTTCGTCCATAAGGGGATCCTCAATGGGGAGGTGGAAACCCACACCCATTCTTCCTATGGCCTTGGGAGGAATTTCATCACTTGGATCACAAACACCATCTTGCCTAACAAGAGACTCATGATTTTCATCAAACTTCACGTTGCTCGTCTCTTCAACTCTTCCATTGGCTTTGTTGTAGACTCTATAAGCATGGGACTGATTTGAGTAACCAACGAAAATTCCTTCTTGAGCCTTGGATTCAAACTTTGACAACTGAACTCCTTTCTTGAGTATGTAGCACTTGCACCCAAACACCCGAAAGTAGCTAACATTAGGCTTTTTACCGGTGAGAAGTTCATAGGGGGTCTTATTCTTATTCTTGCGGAGATAAAGCCGGTTGGTTGCATGGCAAGCGGTGGAGATGGCCTCGGCCCAAAAGTTGTATGGAGACTTGAACTCAGCTAGCATAGACCGAGCCGCATCCATCAAAGTGCGATTCTTCCTTTCAGCAACACCGTTTTGTTGAGGGGTGTAGGGAGTGGAGTATTGATGCTTGATTCCTTCATCATTGATAAACTCATCCAAGGTATAGTTTTTGAACTCGGTGCCATTGTCACTTCGAATAGAGAGAATAGTTGCATTGTGCTTCCGTTGAACCTCATTTGCAAAGTCAATGACGGTTTGTTGAGTCTCACTTTTGTACTTGAAAAAGATCACCCAAGTGTATCTTGAGAAATCATCCACAATAACCAGGCAATACTTCTTGCCTCCAAGACTATCATGAGAGGGAGGACCAAAGAGATCCATATGCAAGAGCTCCAAACATCTCTCCGTAGTGATTTGATTGAGCGCTTTGTGAGGAGTTTCATGCATCTTCCCTTCAATACAAGCCCTGCAAACACGATCTTTGGCAAAAGAAACATCGTTAATTCCAAGGATGTGTCCCTTGGAGTGAAGTCTTTGCAAAGTTCTCATGTTAACATGGTCTAGGCGACGATGCCACAACCAGCCCTTGTCGGCTTTAGCATAGAGACATAGAGCATGAGGAGTAGTGGTCCCTGAAAAGTCCACCACGTACAAGTCATGTTCTACATACCCTACAAAAGCCACCTTGAGAGACTTGCTCCACATGAGGACCACGTAATGAGAATTAAAGAAAGAAGAAAGACCCATAAGAGCAAGAGCACGAACTGAGAGTAAGTTGTAACCAAGAGTTTTGACAAGCATGACGTCAACCAAAGATACATCCGGGGTTACCACCACTTTGCCAAAACCCAAAACCTGAGAGCTTGTTTTGTCACCGTAGGAGACCATGGTGTTGGCAATATTGGGTCTCAACTCGGTCATGATAGACTTGCTTTCGGTCATATGACTCGTGGCACCACTATCAAGCACACATGTTGATCCGCCGGAAGCATAGTCCTACAAGAAAATCAAGCCTTGGTTTTAGGTACCCATTTTGCAATGGGTCCCCTTTTGTTAGTGACAAGAACCTTTGGCACCCAAATGGCCCAATGATAATCATGCGTGTAAGATGTCCCCACATATCTAGCATATACATGACCATCATAAGATTTGCAAATAATATAAGAGGGATTGTTCTTTCCGGCAAAGTTGTCACTTTGCAAGAGGGTTAGGCCATTTGGAACTCCTTGGGCCATGCCCTTGTTCTTTTTCTTCTTCTTCTTCTTCTTCTTCTTCTTAGTCTTGGCAAGTTGATCCTTCAAAACCTTGACCTCCTCTATGAGATGCTCATGCTTGCAACAAGGGTTAGGAGAGCTAGACAAGTCTATAATTTGCACAGCGGAAGACTTAGAAAGATCACAAGTTAATCGAGTTTGAAGCTGTTCATGAGCCTCAAAAAGACTTGAGAATTTACTTTCCAAGGCTTTGTGTTCCCTTTTGAGTTTCTCAAGATCCTCTTGAGTCTTATCATGACCACCCACAAACTCAGCATTTTCTTTCTTGAGAACCTTAATCAAAGCAAGAGCATGGTCACGTTCTTTAATTGTAGAGGTCAAAGTGTTGTTATGATCATCTACAAGCTTAGACACATTTTCTTCAAGATTAATTATCATATTTTGTTCATCCTCAAGACTTTGAGTGAGAGAGGCAATTTCATCGGCGGCATCTCTTTCATTTTTACTTAGCAAGTCAAGAAGTTCTTCCTTTTCATCTAAGGCATCTCTAGCATTTTCAAGTTGTGCAAGTAAGGACTCAAAGCAGTTTTTAGTTTCTTCATCTAAGGTAGAAACAAATTCACACATGTCAATCATCTCTTTCTTCACCTCTAGACCAACAAGATCAAGAGAGGAAGGCTCACTAGAGATGGGTTGAGGAGTGGGTTTCGGTGATACCTCGGTGGCCTTGGCCATGAAGCACTTTTGGTTGGAGGAGATGACATTTTCATTTGGCGAGTCGAAGAGGGATATACGTGGAGTTGAGGTAGTGGCAATATAGCAACCCCACAATCTCTCCACCATGACCTTCATCATCATCATCTTCATCCGTGCCCGAAAGATATTCTTCATGGACCACAATTGCTCGTTCCTTGTTGGCGGCGTTCTTGACGGTGTAGTTCTTGTTTATGGGATGAGGAGATCTTGACTTGACCTTGCGAATGAGACGACCACCATTGTCTTCACGGTTCTCAAAGGGACACTTGGTCACAAAGTGACTCTTGTCATTGCAATTGTAGCATGATCTTGCTTTGGGAGATTTGTTGGGTGATTTGAATCTTGAGTTGTCCCTTGATCTTGACATGAATCCGGACTTGTTCCAAAAGGCCCTTGAAGCGAGAGCAAGATGTTCGTTGAAGGCACATTTGAGATCTTCTTGAGACCACTCACTTGATGTATCATCATCATCAACTTCAATAGCCTTGGCCTTCAAAGCAAGGTTCACTTTTGTTGATCCAATGGCTCTAGCTCAAGCGGACTCCGCATTCTTCTTAGCAATAGTCATGGCAATTACTTCACTCAAGACTTCTTGGGAGGTCATTAAGTGAAAGTTGGTTCTTCCCTTGATAGAGTTGAGCTTTTGTTCTTCAAATGGGAGAAGATCTTGAATGAACTTTCTCTTCATAAACTTGTCATCAACATAGTGGGCCCCAAGGTCCCTCATAGTGGAACAAAGGACCTTAAGGCGCCTATACATGTCTTCAGGGGTCTCATCATCTTGCATTGCAAAACCATCGCACTCGTTGTTGATCTCGTCAAACTTGGATCTTTGGATGCTAGCATTCCCAACGAAGAGCTCGGTGAGTTGATCCCAAGCTTCCTTGGCAGTGTCAAATTGGCGAATGTGAGCAAAATCCTTTGGAGTCAAGGCCTTTTGAATCATTCCCAAAGCTGTAGCATTGAGTTGCTTGTCCACCACTTCACCTCGTGTCAACTTCTTTGGGTCAAATGGAGAGAATCCATCCTCCACAATCCTCATTAACTCAATGGATGAGCTGGAAATATGTGAGCGCATTAGATATTGCCAATTGGCGAAATTAGACGTATCTAGAATAGGTGGTGCTCCTTGAGGGATAATGTGTGGCATGGGAATGAGTGGATCCGGAGTGTACTTCGGCGGTGGGGGTACCGCCGAGTAGTCCTTTCATCCATTCTCCCCTTTTGAAGTTGGGTTCTCGGGCTCCTCGATGTTCTCACTTGGAACCTTGGTAGAGGTTTGAGCAACAAAACCAAGTCCCAAATGAGTGGTGGCAGCCACGGGAGTTACCCCGGGGGCGGACAATCAGAAGTGGGAGGAACCTCGTTGGATTGGGGTGTGTCAATAGCAATCATGGGGTTTGGCTTGAGGGACTGCAAGAGAGTCATCATTTCCTCGAACTTGGACATCATGGATGACTCCAATTGCTTGAGGTCATCCATAGTGTCCAAGTTCTTGGCTTTTTCAGTTTCACTACCCCCTTCGTCGGCCATAGTCTCTTAGGCGGTAAAGCCCGAAATAAGAGCCTGTGCTCTGATACCAATTGAAAGTACCGACTTGATACGACTAGAGGGGGGTGAATAGGCGTCTACCAATTTTAATTTGATTCACACTTTTAGGCTCAACGATAAAAGAAGTTATCTAGAGATGCAACTAAGTGAGCAACCTAAATGCAAGAAAGCGAACACAAACCACAAAAACAGTAAATAGCGAGGAGTAAAGGAAGGGAACGAAGTAACCGGCGAGGGGACACGGAGATGTAATTCCCGTAGTTCACTCCCAAGGAGCTACGTCTATGTTGGAGAGGTGTCGGGGCCACACAAGGTCACCCGAGCGCCACAAAGGCCTCACCTTCTTCTCCGGTGAGCTCCCCCACAAAGGAGGCCTCACATCCACTAACCGGTGATCTTGAAGGCGCCAACCGAAACCTTTACACCAAGGTTGAGGGGGAGGCTCCACAACTGAATTGGAGGCCCTCAACGACACCTCGAAGCTTTACAACACATGCCTCAGCTCCGGGGATGCCCTACACCGTCTAGGGTTCCAAGAAACCCAAGAGTAACAAGATCCATAAAGGATGGGTGGGGGAAATCAAATCTTGTTTGGTGGAAGTGTAGATCTAGATCTCCTCCCTCACCTCTCAACAGATCAGGTCGTTTGAGTGGCTAGAGAGAGAGATCTAGTGAGGTAAAGCTCAAGCATTAATGGAGGAGAGAGAAAAATTCAAGAGAGAGTGGGAGGAAGAAGAGGGGTGCCTTAAATAGGCCCCTCGCCGAACTGCTACATAGCCATGACCTCACCGGAAGTTCCGGTGAGAGGCCGGAAGTTCCGCCTGAGCCTGGCTCCAACGGTCATCAGACCGTTGACGCCCGCTCCAGAAGCGCAACCGGAAGTTCCGGTCAAAGCAGACCGGAAGTTCCGGTGAACTTCCGAGCAAGTTCCGATCAAGTTCCGGCAAATAGCACGCTTCAAAACAGAAACTTTCTGAGCCTTCACCGGAACTTGGGCGGAACAGGGGCGGAACTTCCGGTCATGAAGTCTGACCGAAGTTCCGCCTTCAGTGAAGTTCCGCTCAAGAACTTTTGCCAGGAAAAGTTCCGAGCAAGTTCCAGTCAAGTTCCGGCAAATAGCACACTTCAACACAGAAGGTTACTGAACTGCCACCGAACTTGGGCGGAACTAGCCGAACAAACTGCAGAAAAGGTTTGAGCGGAACTTCCGGTCTATGACCGAAAGTTTCGGTGAGACACAAAAGGCCTCAACAGAACAGGAAAGAGCTCTCTCTCACGGAATAATGGGATGGCTGTGGCGGTGCATATAGGTTTGTGCAAAAAACAAGTGATTTCCCACAGCCCTCCAACATGGACCCCCTCTTAATAGTACGGTGACCAAAAAACATCAACCAGAAAGAAACTAGGAGAAGACTAAAAGGGCCACCGTCTTCAAAAGATCACAAGAGAGCATCCATCACAATACAATGAGACAACAACGATATTTCCCCTGAAACTCAAGAGCACAGTTAAAAACAAGGTTGGGATTGTCATTTAACACCAAAAAACATCATGGGAAGATATAGTCCTTTCACTTAGTATTATTCTGGTGGTTATTATCAGTGGTATATGTGCCTTAATCTTATTCAGTCCAATGAGCTCTTACTATGTTTTGATGAATTGATGCTTGTATAATGAAGTACTGAATTTTTATAACTGTCAAACATGATAGTAAATGCTTTTATTCTTGTGTGATGTTGGTACTGTGAAATGATTTGCAAGTGTTTCCTAAATCTGTACCCCTGATGTTGGCCATACCAAGTTAAATACCAGGCTATGTTATTTAAATAAGTGCTATGGTGGTATGTTAATATTGGTACTGTTGTTTATCTGAATTCTTGGTTCAGTGCATTGTTGAGCTGAAGCTATGCTTCATGGTTTGCTGGAATAGATGATAGCATATGATCTCTGCTGGTGGTTTACTTAAGCATTCATATGCTTGAGTCTATGTTTATAAAGAAAATTTATAATGAAATGATCCCATGATCATTAATTTGGGAAGAAGGATATAGTTAGAGTGACCCCTCCTAACCTCCTAGAATTTATTATAGTGTCAGGTTAGTTGTGTTGGTTGCTATGTTATTGAGATTGCTGGAGGTTTTAGCTAGTAGTTTTGGTTGCTTTTGATATCCACCAAGGTAGAATCCTCCTGGATGTGTTCATTCCTCTATCCAGGATTGTTTGCTCCTGTTATCTGGCTGTGCTATGATTATATATGAGGTATAATTGGTGATCTGAATATATGGTTCAATGATGGATTGAATTCTTTCCTAGAAACCCCTTCTATGATAGTGATTTATTCTCTGTCAAATCTGATAGTGGGATAATATACAACTTTGATTCCTAAAGATTCTATTAGGAATATGATAAGATTGTTTGGTTAGTAAGTGTAACTGAGTGGCCAATAGGAATACACTACATATATGACAATAATCATTTTAAATGATTCCTAATTCTTTTTAGGAAAATGATTAGTGGATTGAAGAAATTGGACTTGAGTTTGTGCTCAGGACATTCTAGAGCTGCTAGGTACAGAGGTGCTACCCTCTGGGGATGTGCCATGTAGCCTAGCAGTTGTGGTATATGTTAGTCTAGTAAAAACTAGGTAACATGCTAATGATGTTGGTCTGAAGCCAATTAACTTAGGGTTAATTAGTGTGGAGGAAATTCTTGACCCAGCCAATGATGCAAAGGCTGAGGGACAATATTTGAATAAGAACAGATTTTTTGTTCTTGATTTCTGGCTTGGCCTGTGATACAAATTCTGAGGATTTAATCTGGAACAACATAGCAAATACCACTGATTTCTAGAAGTTCTATGATGAGACATGCATAGCATTTCTATGACTATCTGAGAACAATTTCAATTCCCCCAAAATTCTTTTCTAATGGAACTGGTAAGAACAGATGCTACTGATGATATAAGTGTGGGGTGATAACCTGTTGTTGAGCTTGATGAGATTGTGGATAAGCTATAACTTCTCTTGATCTACTTCTGTTGGATCTTGTGGTGGCATCATGTTGCTGTGTAAGATTTGTGATTGCTTGGGTGGATCTTGCTCTTCCTTGCTTGGCTTGTTGTTGATATTGTTCAGTTCTAGACCAAGGAAGAATCTCCACCAAACTCTTACGTGTATAATTTGCGTGGATATTCTCTCAAATCTCCTCCCGGATATTCTTTTTTTAAAGAAGGAAAACGCGATGAGATTCGAGAAAATATCGAAAGCCTTGAGAAAATTTTGAAAGTTTGTATCGAATCTATTGGGGAGGGAGTTGACTCCTACTGATGATGGGCAAAGACCTAGAAAGGAAGGTCGATGGCATTGGCGGTAGGGTACAACTACTAACCAAAATTATCATGGAGATGGCTAATGACAGGAAGACTCTAAGCAAGATAATTAATGAGCTACATGCCGGACTTATGGAGATGTCCACCCGATTTGCATGTATTGCTCATGCCTGTAGTCTCAAGGCGGATGACGAAGAAGGAGAAGACGTTTTCTTCACTCCCAAGAAGGAGTAAGCACACGCAAGGAATTATTTGATCCACCCAGTTTGATTCCAAACTTGGGGGATATCTGATAGCCTTGTAATCTATCTTACTGTTTTTAGCATGTTTACTTTTCCGCATGCATATTAATTTTAATTCCAAGGTTTGCATTAGCTACATCAACTTCAAGTTCCCCTTGTTCGAGAGATGATTTATATCTTTTGAGTTTCAAGACTTTATGATATTTGAAGTATGTTATGATTCATGATTATTATATTAGATGATTGAACTAACTTGAGTGTTATGATACATGTATAGCTGTCATGATTTTTAGAAACTTCCACACCAATAAAAGTATTGATTAGGTTTTCCTTTGTAGCCATCAAAATACTGAGCATGATCAAATAGTTGTATAAAGATAAAAATAAAAAAGAGGGTAAAAGAAAAGAAAAATATATTTATGCATGATTAGACAAAGTGCAAAAGAAGCAAAAAGAGAAAGCAGCTATAAAAAATCAAGAGGAAAAGAATAGTGATCATGAATCTTCATTACTAAACTACACGCTTAATATTTATAAACTCAATGATTCTATGATATGTTAAATCACTAGAAGCTTCTTATGATTTCATTAATACTAGGGAAGGTGTGGAAGATTCTAAGTCATGTAATGTGTAAGGGTATGGTAATACCCCTGACGTTTCTTTACACCTGATGTTATATTCCTATTTCAAATGTTTGCCTCATTTATTGTAACGACTCGTGTCTCATGAACATGATGATCTCGTCCATAAGCCATAATCTTGCTCGGGTACGAGCAATAGCCTAGCTTGGGGGAGTTGATGAGTCCAAAATTTAAGCATTTTTACCTTTTTCGCATAAATAGAGTAGGGATCTTTGTATTTCACTGCGTTCGCACACACATTTTGTCTTTATTTCAACATGATCCCAAATCACTCAGGCTATTTTGAATATATCAATTAAAGCTGTCATATTATACCATAATATGATATTTTTAACTAATACAAGCCATTTTTAGGAATTACCTTCGCACCGAGGAAATCCATGTGTGAGTAGTTCCATTGTTCTTGTGGAGATGGAGAAAACCTAGCACTATTATGAATTTGCAATAAAGATGATATATTCTTGTGTCTGTTTGACTTGCCAGTATATGATAGATTTATGATTTGTGTTTGATCTCTCTCTTTAGATTGTATATGTGAAAGTCGACCACATACCATTTTCTTTCGGGACTAAAGGGAGGGAGAAATCCTTTGGACGTGCTTTGGGATTGTACCCGAAATAGCCCCGTGAAAAATTGGAGTCGGCTCGTGAACTACGTGGTCAAAGGAGGAATACAGAGGGACTTCCTAAGCTAATTAGGATATCCACGGGGAAACCCTTAATTGCGATGGTCTGTATGGGTGACTGCTCTTGGCTCAACAAAGTGGCTTCCTACAAGCCTTGTAGTGAACATCTTATTATGGAGCTCTCTCCACACATCTCATGGCAAAATAAGTATGTTATATTAAATTATTAATAATGCAACGCCATGCTAGAGGAGTATCCTACATCCCCGTGAACATTTTAGCCCTATTGCATTCCACCACGCTTTTATAGGAATTTGTTACTTGCTTTCTTTTAATCGTTTTAATTACATTTCTGCAAACAAGCAAAAACCTTTCAAACACTCTTTACTTGAGATCAAAGGCAACTTACAAGTATCCTTTGGTAGATAGTGACGAGGGTCATAAAGACCTCTACCAATATCTCTATGTGGGTTCGATACCTTTACTTCGAAACTAGCCACAATTGATCTGTGCACTTGCAGTCATCACCTGTGTGCCAGCCCATGGCCGGATGGCCCCCAAGCCTTTTGGGGAGGCTGCCCCTCCCTCATGGGCTCTTCCCTCTGGGAAGTGGACCAATAGGGAGGTTTTCTTCAAATTAAATTTAAATCAGATTTTCCAAACATTATTTCCACCAATTAATATCAAAATCATATTCAACAATTCCTAATGATCCAAAATTCATTTTGTATCACTTTGAACTATTTCGGATCCTTTCGAAATGATTCCAGTTCTCTTACGAAACACTTCCGACCTTCTCTTCTCTTTCTTCCGGTGGTTCCCAGTGATTCCAAAACGATCTCCAAGCATTGTAGAACCTTTAAGTGTGTTAACCTATAGTTCGGGAACATCACAAACATGATCGAGGCACTTCTAGGATCAATAATCATCAATAGGATCTGGATACCCATAATGACCCATGTGCATTCCACAATATCAATGTCATATGAACCAAAAATGTCGAGTACAATTCCCTTTGTTACTTCAATACATGACTTGTCGGAGATCTGATCATTGGTATCACCATACTTAGTTTGATCTCATTATTGATAAGTGCGTTATTTACTCATTCCCGTGATATTGCATCACATGACCTAGTCATATGTCGTGACTTATGGATGTAATCTCACAAAGTGGGCGACATATCTTCCCGTCATGTGGGAGAACAAATCGACCTCGATACATACGCCTCAATCTATCCCTTGAATACGGACATGTACCTTTATGATCACCACATACGGTGTGATGGTTGATGCAATCAAAGAAGCCTAGGGTGATCTTGATTAGATATGATCTCACAATCTAAAGAGTAGGATAGTTTGTTTTAATTATTGCAACAATGAACTTACTCGTGGTTGCAATACTTATTTTGGGTACAGTGTCCATCACATCATTTATCTAATGATATTACCTCATTGTCAATTAACATTAATGTCCATGATCGAAAACCTTGATCATCGTTGACCAATGAACTAGTTAATAGAGGCTACTAGGGACCTGATATGTTTACATACCACACATGTACCAATATTTCCAATTGATACAGGTATAGCATGATATAAAACTATTATGAACTAATAAGATATGACAATAAACTCCTTTATTATCTGCCTCCAAAGCATACCTCCAACACTTTTTAGCACGAGTACTTGCAAGGGAGATTCTGAATCTTCTCATTTATCAATACTATAATGAGGTGTGATCATAGCAATCTTACATAATAACACACATAATTAGTGTAAACGTTTAGCACGTACTTGCAAGGAAGATTCTGAATCATCTCATTTATCAAATACTACAATGAGGTGTGAGCATAGAAGTCATGCACAATACCACACATAATTAGTGTAAATGTTGTTCCATTCATGGTATTTTCCATGTGTAAAATTTTGAAGATCCATAATGTTTGGTTACCTGTGTTCTCCCACTGTTTGCACTCACAAATACACTCTTCTTTCTTTTCATTGCAAACAAATCTAAACTCATGTTATGATCATAAAAATGTAGGGCCATCTTTCCCATAATACAAAAAAATTAGTTGTGTCAACCTTCTTTGTACGAAAATATGTTCTAACAACATAAGCCTGTTGGTATTTTCTGAAAATTGCACGAGTATAGATCCTGCATAGTGGACGTTGCAGTCAACGAAGAAAAATTGAATGAGTTCGATATTAACAGAACACCATCAATAAATGAAAATTACCCATAAGAAATAATACAATAATCCCTTCATATGTTACATAATCACGCCATGAAAGAAGTTGTTATTATACAAGATCTCATACCTACGATGCAAATTTTTCTCGACCTTCAACATCTTTCATGTTTTGCAATAGTTGGTGCATTTTGTACAAATGAATGCAGATTTGTTGACTCATCAACATGGTTTATGTTCACCATTCTATTGGTGCTCTCACTACATTGAGTTCATTTCATTCTCCAGCAAAAAATGTTCTTGACGTATAAAAAATCCAACTTGCACGGAGAAATCATACAGACTACACAATGTGGGATCTGTCTCGAGTTCACACTCAATCACCATCTCCTGCCATGCATGCTCAAACTCCAAAGTGGTTAGTGGGTGATTTACCGCTATAAGTAGTCTTTATTCCAATCCTTTATGCAATTAATAAAGTTTATTTAAGCTTTTTGCGCTTGTTCAACACATGCCATCTGCAAAGCATGTGAATCGTATTTCGAAACACAGGCCCAACAACATTTTCCATAGCTTGATCTTGATAAATAGAGTAATTATTAGCCAGCAAACAAATTAGCACCAAATTGATTGGTTGGGCATGCGTTCCAGCACAAAAAAGGCAAAGTGTGCCTGTTAGTATGCAAATAGGATCTTTGACTTCCATAAATCTTGGGAAAGTTCAAAAAACATGTTCAAAAGTTTTCTTTATATCATCACATGACGAGGACAAATCCAAATATGACATTCTGCAAATGATGGTTGCTCCCAACAAACTTTTCTAATGGCATGTAGTTAAAATTGCTTCTATATGTGGTGTCCAGAATTTGACCACATCTTCATATTCAGTATAGTTAGCTTGGCACCTAGCATGACTTCGAAAAATATTCTTCATGACCCCCGCCGAGTCAAGATCAATCAATATCATAAATAGATATCGATCTTGACTCGACGAGCGTCATGGAGAATATTTTCTGGAGTCGTGCTAGATGCTAAGCTAACTATGTTGAATTTGGAGATGTGGTCGTCGACACCACATATAGAATCAATTTTACTGCATGCGTTGGGGACGTTGTTGGGAGCAACCATTTACAAAATCATATTTGGGTTTGTCGTATTATGACGACAGAAGAAACTGAAATACGTTTTTAGACTTTTCAAATATACATGGAAGGCGAGGATCCTATTTGCATACTTACAGGTATACCTTTTTATGCCAGCACGAATAACCAACCAACCAATTTGGTGGAAATTTGTTAGCTGACTAATAATTACTTTGTAGATCAAGATCACGCTATGACAAATGCTCTTTGCCTGTGTTTTAAATATGTTTCACAAGCTTGTATATGACATATGTTGAACAAGCACACATAAATCTTAAATAAACTTTATTACTTGCATAAAGAATCGAAATAAAAACTATTTACTACGGTAAATCACACACTAACCCATGTGGAGTTTAAGAATGCGTGGCTGGAGATGGTGGTTGAGTATGGACTCAAGACAGACCCCACATCGTGTAGAATGTATGAGCTCCATGCAAGTTGGATTTCTTTATATTTCAAAAATATTTTTTGCGGGAGAATGACATCAACTAAACGTAGTGAGAGCACCAACAAAATGGTGAAGAAAACCAACTCAACGAGTCAACACGCCTGCATGTGTTTGCAAAAAAATATGTACTAGTTGCAAAAATAAAAGATGCTGAAGGTTGAGAAATAGTTGCATCGCAGGTATGAGATCTTGGCGTGGTTATTAACAGATAAAGGGTTTATTTTGTTTTTTTAATTTTCATTTATTGTTAGCTTTCTTTTTACATCTAATAACTCATTTAATTTTTCTTTGCTGATGTAGGACCCTCCTACGGCAAAAACAAACTATCCCTAGAACGCCAACTAGGCAGGATCTATACTCATGCAATATTCATAAAATACCAAAAGGGCTTATATTTTTGGAACATCTTTTCATACAAACAAGGTTGACACAACTAATTTCCTTGTGTACTATGGGAAAAAGACCTATATTTTCATGGTCACAACATGAGTTTAAAGTTGTTTGCAATGAAATGAAAGAAGAGTAGAGAGCCGTGTGAGTGCAGAACATTATGGATATCCAAAATTTTACACATGCATGGTGGACTGCTATATGCTCACACCTCATTATAGTACTGATAAATGAGAAGATTGAAGGTCCCTTGCCCATATCGACATTCCCTATGATAGAAATGACACTGTGCAAACTGGCCCCGATGGCATATCAAAAAGTGGTATGAATTGCAGTTTATATGCAGCTATTAGAGCGGGGAATAGATCAAAAGTAGCTGATGAAAGAGCCATGACCCTTCATGGGCGTGGAGGAATTTACGGTGCAGCTACAAGAAATTCTAGCTAACCTAGGCCATCGATCAGTAGATATGTTCAATCAATCTAAGTATCTTCTGTTCCTGGTTTGTATTTGTTTTTATAGTGAGGATAAAGTAGGACTCTGCAGACTCTGTTGAATAATGAGTTTGCTTTTTATCTACAGATTTTTGTTTGTTTCCGCTAGACGAAGGAAGAAGGTTCTCTGTCATATGTATTCAAGATCTACTATCTTATTTCAACTAATTACATGGAAACTTCCTACGAATAGTAGTACATGATCAACCCTTAGATATCCGAAGAATTTATTCATTAACGATTCATCAGAAAAACCTTTGATCGAAAGATACCTACATATGGTCATACTTTATTTTGGAGCATCATAATCGTAATAAGGCCGTAGAAAATACCATGGGCAAGGTTCGGGCTCTGGCTGAAGTCCGTCCGCCGTCATCACCACCTTACAGCGCATCACCTTGTCACGGGTATCGTCGGCGACGTAGCAGAGCGGGAGGCGGTCGGTGTAGATCACGACGTCAGCGTCCAGCTCCACCCGCCCCGAACGGCGCCACTCCGCCGCCATGCGCTCCCGGAGGCTTCTCGAGAGCCCCACGCCGTCGGCCCTGGCCACCACCTCGACGTCTCTGCCCCAGGGCTCCCGGGACACGCAGCCGCGCAGATCCACGCGCGCCCAGCCGAGCGCCGCGCCCGAGTACGTCAGGGACCACCTCGGCGCGGTCGGCGCACGCCTTGCCCGCCCGCAGCGTGAGGTTGAACGCCGGCGAGACCACCCAGCCGGGCCGGGCCACGTCGATGCCCTCGTAGCCGGCGAGGCTGAGGGCGAAATCCGGCATGTTGGTGCGCTTCATGTATTCCATGGGAACACACACTAGGGCTAGGCAGAGGCGCGCCAGTCCAGGCCGCCGGAAGTCGCCGGCGGCGGCGCGTTGCCCAGGACTGGCGCTTCATCGTCGCGCGGATCGGCAGGGATGGCGTGGTAGGCCGCCTGTGGTTCTTGGTTGTCTCTGGATCATGAGGAGATCGTGTATGCCCGTGGGTTCAGTTCGGAGCCCAACTGCTGCACGAATATATCGGCCAGGACCGAGGAGTGAGGACTCAGGAGACAGTTTGGAATTGGTTCAGTTAATATCCAGCGGCCTTCCGCGCGCCGCTCGTATCTAGATCGATATTCTCATCTGTTACGTTCGAGACGGCGTCCATCTAAACCTAAACCTCAAACTAGAGGGTCTCGATCCTACAGTCAGATCGGATAGCGAGTGACTCGATCCTACAGTTTGCGTTATTCGAAAATACAGTACGAGACAACATCAGACTTCTTGCGGTCACTAATTCACGTGGAACCTATCCAACGTCTACGGGTGTCCCTTTCCCTTGCCAATTTTTTTAAAATAATATATTTTTTTATTCAATTTTACAAATAATACAAGAACGAGGAATTTGTGAATCTAACGAGCCGTCTTCTTTTCAAAAGACGACCGGAGCTGGTCTTCTTTTCAAAAGACGACGGCCCCTTCTTTAATTCAAAAGACGACCAGGAGTACTTGAAATTTGCGAAACAGGAATTTGCGGCAAGATTGGTGGAGCGATACGGAGCATCTAGGGGTGGTTTTTCTGGGGATCAAGATAAATCCTTGCCATCTCGGCATTGGTGGTGCAGTGACGCCTGCGGGTGTCGCCATATTTCCTGAAGGGCGTCGGGGGTACCTCTTCCCTTCCCAAGCGTATCGGGGAAACCCCTAGGACATGCATCAGGGGTAACCCCAGGAACTGTCCGGGCAGCGTCGTCGACGTCATCGCTCCCTTCTTGGAGGTGCTGCTTGGTATGAGGCGCATTCGGAGTACTAGAAATGTGGTGGGAATTCTTTGGAGGACGCGACGGTTGCGAGTCATCTCCGTTTTCGTCAAATTGTAGATGTCAGCATTGGTTTCTCTTCTTTGTTCTTTTGTGTTTCTTTTGGGCATGTTTTGTGTTGTTTGCCCTACCGTGGCCTTACAGTTGTATTTGTTGGTTGCTATATTAATATAGCGGACGAAAGCCTGTTTTAAGAAGGTTTGGCACCAAACACGATCATGATTAATTGTCTTTTTCCTATCGGTGGATGCCTCGGATGGTCCAAAAAATTACTATTTAGCGCTAAGATTAAAAAGAAATGAGAATAGAGTAAATGATAAAAATCGAGGATATGGCATTTCTGGTTACTAGATGATGTGGATGGTTAAGGAAAGACATATCTTCTCTATCATTGTAAATTCCTTTAATGCACGTTGGTCGTATATATGCATGGGGGATCCAATGTTGACAGTCATTTGCTCGACATTTATCAGTTTGGCAGGATAATTCCTAGCAGTCAGTAGCGCAACCTGAGTAGTGCGGAGAAAGAACTCAGCACACACATGAGGGAGTGTTGATTGGCTAGGAAATGGTATGGATGTGCGGCAACAAGGGGGGCTCATGTCGGATATTTACTTCGGCTCGCAGGTGCATTTGTGAAGTCCCTGCAAGGATCAATGAACAGAACAATTTGTAGGTGGATGAACACTAGAGCTCGAGAGACACAAAGGATTTTGTGTTGCGCACACGAACTGCAGCTTTTCTGTTTTCCCCTTTTCCCTTTTATTGACAAAGTTACAACTAAACTCCTACAAACTAGGATCTAAAGACTGATCCTACGGAGTGGTCCCATCCCACCACTGCTCAGGTCCACGACCCCTACTACTACACTGCATCAGTTGAGTCGTGTCCATCCCCACAATCCCTAATGCAGCGCTAGACTGAGTCACCAACAACTGAAAGAAAATAGCTAGCTACTGACAGAACTAGCAGGTACAGACACCTACTATTTGAATATTATTCAGACTAAAATAAACTAAACCGAATAAGTGTAAGCTGCAGGGATTTAACTAACAATCTCCCCCTAAGAGCTGCAGCTTACTTACCTTGACAATCCTGATCCTCTCACAAAGCATCTGAAACCTCACACGTCCAAGTGCTTTGGTAAAGATGTCAGCCAGCTGTTATTCAGTGCACACATACTCGACAGAGACAGTTCCATTCTCAATGCATCCTCCGATGAAATGATAACGCACCTCGATGTGTTTGCTTCTGTCGTGGAACACTGGATTCATGCAGAGTTGGATCGCAGACTTGTTTTCCACGAACATCTTGGCGACGAGAGGATCCTTCACCAAGAGATCGCCCAGTAGACGCCCAAGCCAGACTCCCTAGCAGGCCGCCGTTGTCGCTGCGATGTATTCAGACTCGCAGGACGACATTGCCACCACCCTCTGCTTATGGCTCTGCCAGGACATAGGGCAATTGCCGAAGGAGAAGAGTGTTCCAGAGGTACTCTTCCCACCATCAACATCGCCGGCCATGTCTGCATCGCTATAGCCGATCAGATGGGCGCTTCCCGTCACTGGGATGTAGGAGCAGCCGATGTCGGTTGTCCCAGCGATGTAGCGGAGCAGGTGCTTCACAGCACTCATGTGCTCTGTAGTGGGCGCTTGCATGAAGCGGCTCACCATGCCGACAGCAAAACTGATGTCGGGGCGTGTATGCACCAGATAGCGAAGCCCACCAACGATGCTTCTGTACAGAGTCACATCGACGGCAGGATTGGAGCTCTCCTTTGACAGTTTTAGGCTTGGCTCCATGGGCACGTGAACTTGATTGCAGTCAGTCATGCCCGCCTTCTCCAGGAGCTTGACGGCGAAAGCGCTCTGCTTGAGGGTGATTAAGCCTAGCTGTTGTCTGACCTCGATGCCCAGGTACAATGATAGAAGGCCAAGTTCACTCATCTTGAAGCGCTGGCACATCTCCTCGAACGCAGCGATGGCATTGGTGCAGGCGCTGGTGATGACGAGGTCATCGACGTACACCCCGAGCAGCAGCCGATTCCGCGTGTGTACACGACGTGCTCCGAGGCGCTCCGCTCGAAACCCAGTGACACCAGAACAACATGGAGCTTTGTGTTCCAAGCGCGAGGGGCCTGGCGCATCCCGTATAGCGCCTTGTGAAGGCGCATCACCTTGCTTGAGTTCTGGCCGTCGACGAAGCCCGGCGGCTGGCTCACATACACCTCCTCGCCCAGCTCGCCGTTGAGGAACGCCGTCTTCACATCCATGTGATGGACTTGACACTTGCACTGAGCAGCGATGGAGAGCAGCAACCTGACGGAATCCAGGCGAGCGACAGGGGCAAAGACCTCATCAAAGTCAATCCCCGGCCGCTGGACGTAGCCCTTTGCGACGAGCCTGGCCTTGTGCTTGAGGATGATCCCATTCATGTCGCGCTTCAGCTTGTAGACCCACTTGAGGCCAATGGGCCTGTGACCGACGGGCAGATCCACAAGTGACCAGGTGGAGTTCTGCTCGATCGAAACCATCTCGTCGACCATTGCCAACCTCCAGTCCTCATCCCCTTCAGCCTCAGCGAGAAACGCCGTCTCACCTGTGGGTGTGACGAAGAGGCGCTCCGCTTGTTCTGGGTTCCCCCGCGTCGGGAACGATCAGATCCAGGACTGGGCGATAGCGGAGGTCGCCTTTCGGGTCAACGCCTGCATCCAGGTGCTCCTCTGCTCCTTCTGCAGGTGGCGAGACGAAGCAGGTGGGCTGCCCAGGTGTTGATGAAGTGGGTTGTCCCACCGTTGATGGCCCAGGTGAGGCTTGCTCTAGGAGAGGCCCATCCAAAATTGGTGAGCTTTCTGCTGCTGCTCCTTCTTCTCTGAAGCACTCTAATAACGGCGGGGCAAGAGTCCAGGACTCCACCGTCAGAGAGGACAAGCCACCTTGCTCCCCCCAATTCCAGGCCGCACCTTCGTCGAAGATGACGTCGCGGGAGACGTGGAGGCGCTTCTTCGCCGGATCATACAAGCAATAAGCCTTGCTTCCCGTCTCGTATCCAAGCATCACCATCGGACGAGTTCGATTGTCCAGCTTTTTCAGTCCTGGTCTTGTTTCCTTGGCATAGGCCCTGCATCCGAAGACACGGAGGTAGTGCACGCTTGGCTTGGTGCCGTGCCACCCCTCATAGGGAGTTTTCCCTTCCAGGCTCTTCGTAAGAGATCTGTTGAGGACGTGCACGGCCGTGCACGCTGCCTCCCCCTAGAACTGTGATGGCACAGCCATGGCCTTCAGCATGCTTTTGGTGGCACCAACCACGGTCTGATTTCGCCTTTCAACCACCCCGTTCTGCTAGGGTGAGTAGGGGAAGTGAGGTGTCGCCTGACGCCATGATCGGTGCACCAATCCGTGAATTCTGTCATGGTGAACTCGTCGCCGTGGTCAGTACGAAGCACGCGCAAATGAGCGCTTGGACTCCTTCTCCGCCTCTGCCTGGAAGTGGTGTATTGCAGCGGCGGCTTCGTCCTTGCTCTTCAGCAGGACAATCCACATGTACCTGCTGTAGTCATCGACCAACAGCAGGAACTACTGCTTTCCATCGTGGGTCGCCGGTGTGATTGGGCCACAGAGGTCACGGTGCACGAGCTCCAGAGGATCCGATGCACGGAATTTCGCCGCCGCAGGGAACGGTGCGCAGCGGTGCTTACTGGCGAGGCACACCTCACACAGCTGCTCGACGTGGCTTATAGCAGGGAGGCCACGTACCATTCCCTTCCTCGACATCTTCTGCAGACTTTCGAAGGATTGGTGTGCGAAGCGAGAGTGCCAATGCTATGCCTCGTCACCGACCTGGGTGGCTAGGCAGACGGGCTGCACAATCTACAGATGATCCATGTACAGATGATTCCCCGTGCGCGGCACCTTGGAGATCGACTGCTTATCCTGGTCGCGCACCGTCATGAAGTCGTGCTCGACGTGGGTGGGGAAGCTGAGCTCGTCCAGCTGGCCGATGCTGACGATGCTTGACTTTAGCCGCGGGATCCAGTACACGCTGGCGAGCTCGTGATGCCGGTTGTTGCCGATGGCAAAGAGAACCGTGCCACGGCCGTAGATGTCCACGACGGAGCCGTCCCGAAGCGCACCTTGCCGGAGACGCTGCGGTCCAGGTCCGCGAACACGGCCTCGTCGCCATTCATGTGGTTTGAGGCTCCCGTGTCGAGGTACCATGCCGTGTCGACATCATGCGGTGCACGGCGCAGCACGACGCGTGCTCGCTCTTCATTGAGGAAGACCTGCTCACCAGAAAGCGGCGTGTCCATGGCTGGCACGATGGCGGCCGCAGGCTGTGGAGCGGCATCCACAAGCTCGACGACGATGGCCATGTGCAAGGCCGCCCCCCGTCATCATCATCCTCCTCTTGTGTCAGGTGAGCCACTGCCTCGGCCTCGTCCCTCTGCTTCTTGCGGAACTCTCTTGCCCAGTGCCCCTTCTTCTTGCAGTAGAGGCACCGGTCGCAGTCGGCTTCTCCATCAGCAGCAGCTGGAACTGTTGCCTTGCCCTTTGCCTGGCCGCTGGTGCGCCCGCCACTTCCATCGCCGCGATCGCAGCTGCTAGAGCCGCCGTTGCGGCCCTGCTTGCGCTTCTCCTCCCACTGCCGCTCGATGAGGAGCAGCTGGCCGCCGGAGTCATTCTTCTCCCCATCGAGACGCTCCTCGACAGCGCGCAGGTGACCGACGACTTCCTCTATAGTGAGCACCATCGGGTTCATCATCGTCTCCATGGAGAAAGTGATCTGCACGAATCGACCAGGGACAACGGAGAGGAACTTACGGACAACCTTCTCGTCATCGCAGTTTTAGCCGAGGGAGCGGAGCGTGGCCACGAGGGTGGTGATCCTCAGGCCGAACTCGTCGATCCGCTCCCCATTCTTGAAGGCGATAGTCTTGAACTCCGTCCGGAGCCGCCGCACGCACGTGTCACGCACGCGGTCGTTGCCTTGGTGCTGCAGCCTGATCGCCTCCCACGCCGCCTTGGCGTTGCCCTTCCCGATCAGCATCGGGTGCATCTCTGGTGGGGTGGCTCGAAGTAGGGCGGCGAGCGCCTGCTTGTCCTCACGCCGGGAGAGGTCGTCGTCCTCGATCGCGTCCCAGAGCGATGCAGCCTGGAGGTTCACCTCCATGACCATTGCCCAGCTCGTGTACTCCTCCCGCTTGAGCATAGGGAACGAGAGGCTGGTGCCGCCGCCACCACCCACCGTCTCCCGGACCACCTCCCTCTGCACCACGATTTCGCCTCCGCGCCGAGCTCTGTTACGCCCACGACTGGGTGAGCGCCGTTGCTGCTCTTGCGCCAGAGTGATGGATCGAGATGGAGGTGGGGTGTTGCCGGTGTGCTGGCCACCGTTCGACATTGCTCTGCTTTATGGCTCTGATACCAATTGAAGTCCCTGCAAGGATAAATGAACAGAACAATTTGTAGGTGGATGAACACTAGAGCACTGCAGCTTTTCTGTTTCCCATTTTCCCTTTTATTGACAAGAGTTATAACTGAACTCCTACAAACTAGGATCTAAAGACTGAGCCTACGGAGTGGTGCCATCCCACCACTGCTCAGGTCCACGACCCCTACTACTACGCTGCATCAGTTGAGTCATGTCCATCCCCACAATCCCTAATGCAGCGCTAGACCGAGTCACCAACAACTGAAAGAAAACAGCTAGTTACTGACAGAACTAGCAGGCACAGTGAATATTATTCAGACTAAAAGAAACTAAACTGAATAAGTGTAAGTTGCAGGGATTTAACTAACAATTTGCACCTACTGTAAGAAAACATATTTTAAATATTTATGTTGGTTTAGAAGTTTTGGGGACGAATGAACATTTTATGTGTCTTGTATAAAAAAGACAAAAATGTCACGTGAATAGTCGTATATATACGTGATATCTTTTTTCTTTTTTATAAACGACACATAAAATATTCGTTCGCACTGAAAACTTATCAACCAGCATAAAATGTTCGAATGTATATGTACATTTGTTTTTTGAATTTTTTAATATTTCGAAATATGTTTTCTTATACTGGGTGTGTTTGCAACTATGAGTTGAATTGCCGCCTCCGGCCGGCTCATGCACGTTCCTCTCCAGGCGGGTGCACTGTGTCGGCCTGCAAGTATGAATTCAGGGGATTAGAACACCATGTTTACCAATATTTAGATCAAGCGAGCGGTGTCCCGGAAGATCAATGGACACCCAGGAAGGTTCCTGACGGCAGATTGCGGTGACGCTCACTGCCGCACCAAAGGACGGACGGTTCCTGCCGATTTGTTGCTTGCTCCTCAGCAGGACATGTTGTGGGGTGGGCGGAGGCAGAGATGTGAAGAAGAGTCGATGGGGAGCGGTGGCCGGTGGTAAACCAGAAGGGGGAAACAAAAAATGGGTAAGAAGAAAGATGAAGGGGACTCAGTAGAGGTAGAAAACCTGTACTTGACTAGTAGATGATTATGAGTATGTAATAAAAATTTCTTACATTTTAATGTAGTCTCTCCATCTGTTCTTTGGGGGTTGTGGAATTCTAGGAATAGACTAGTTTTTAACGAATCTACTTGGATTAATATGAAACATGTGTGAAACCTGGTGCTCTCCTATCTGAGAAATTGGTAGATACCTTTCTAGAAACTAGGAGGAGGAGAAACTACCCAATTTACAGATTGCCTACTGCAAAATCTCATGCTCCCCACGTGCCGACCTGTCTTGATTTTGGCTGGGTTTCTACCTGAAATACTATATCTCTAGAAAAGGTGCATGGAGGAAAGGTGTCGCTGGACTATCTGCAAAACCACCGAGACGAGGAGGACTCCATTCATGTGGTGTCTTGATTTCCTGATGCTGCAGTGTTTCCTTCCCCCCATATCTGGGTGTTTTCTTTTGAGCCTTGTGGCTTACCGGGTGATTTGTGGGTAGTTTCTCTCTCTCTGATAGGTGTTTGGTGTTTCGAAACCTGCTGGTAGTTGTCGGGTTTCATTTCTTTTGCTTGTTTTCTCTCTCTGCTTTTCGTTGTAAGATCAAAACCTGGTGGATGGTGTTGTTTCTTTTCTTTATGATGAAAGGGAACGGGGAGTAAAATCTCTTTTTAAACCTGTACCTGACGAACAGCGCTGTAAATGCAAGGAGGACATCACAAGTAGGACTGTGCACTATAGATTGCACATTTATATGGAGTAGTACTAAGTAATTGCCATACATGGGGAATAGTATACCACAGCGTACCACCAATCAGAAAAAGAGCTCATCTGAGCTCGGGATCAAACGAGCATTTTCGGCGAACAAGTGCAGGAAGAGATACTTCTGTTTGGCAGATGGTCCGTCCAGTAATGCGTAAAATCCATGACAATGCAAGTATGAATTCAGGGGATTAGAACACCATGTTTACCAATATTTAGATCAAGCGGCGTCCGGAAGATCAATGGACACCAGGCAGGTTCTGACGGCAGATGCGGTGACGCCACCGCCGCACCAAAGGACGGTTCCTTCCGATCTGTTGCTTGCTCCTCGCAGGACATCTTGTGGGGTGGAGGCGAGATGTGAAGAAGAGTCGATGGGGAGCGGTGGCAGGTGGTAAACCAGAAGGGGGCAACAAAAAATGGGTAAGAAGAAAGATGAAGGGGACTCGGTAGAGGTAGAAAACCTGTACTTGACTAGTAGATGATTATGAGTATGTAATAAAAATTTCTTACATTTTAATGTAAACTCTCCATCTGTTCTTTGGGGGTTGTGGAATTCTAGGAATAGACTAGTTTTTAACAAATCTACTTGGATTAATATGAAAATCGTGTGAAACCTGGTGCTCTCCTATCTGAGAAATTGGTAGATACCTTTCTAGAAACTAGGAGGAGGAGAAACTACCCAATTTATAGATTGCCTGCTGCAAAATCTCATGCTCCCCACGTGCCGACATGTCTTGATTTTGGCTGGGTTTCTGCCTGAAATACTATATCTCTAGAAAAGGTGCATGGAGGAAAGGTGTAGCTGGACTATCTGCAAAACCACCGAGACGAGGAGGACTCCATTCATGTGGTGTCTTGATCTCCTGATGCTGTAGTGTTTCCTTCCCCCCATATCTGGGTGTTTTCTTTTGAGCCTTGTGGCTTACCGGGTGATCTGTGGGTAGTTTCTCTCTCTCTGATAGGTGTTTGGTGTTTCGAAACCTGCTGGTAGTTGTCGGGTTTCATTTCTTTTGCTTGTTTTCTCTATCTGCTTTTCGTTGTAAGATCAAAACCTGGTGGATGGTGTTGTTTCTTTTCTTTATGATGAAAGGGAACGGGGAGTAAAATCCCTTTTTAAACCTGTACCTGACGAACAGCGATGTAAATGCAACGAGGACAGCACAAGTAGGACCGTGCACTGTAGATTGCACATTTATATGGAGTAGTACTAAGTAAAATTGCCATACACGGGGAATAGTATACCACAGCGTACCACCAATCAGAAAAAGAGCTCATCTGAGCTCAGGATCAAACGAGCATTTTCGGCGAACAAGTGCAGGAAGAGATACTTCTGTTTGGCAGATGGTCCGTCCAGTAATGCGTAAAATCCATGACAATGCAAGTATGAATTCAGGGGATTAGAACACCATGTTTACCAATATTTAGGTCAAGCGAGCGGTGTCCCGGAAGATCAATGGACACCCAGGCAGGTTCCTGACGGCAGATTGCGATGACGCTCACTGCCGCACCAAAGGACGGACGGTTCCTTCCGATCTGTTGCTTGCTCCTCAGCAGGACATGCTGTGGGGTGGGCGGAGGCAGAGATGTGAAGAAGAGTCGATGGGGAGCGGTGGCCGGTGGTAAACCAGAAGGGGGCAACAAAAAATGGGTAAGAAGAAAGATGAAGGGGACTCGGTAGAGGTAGAAAACATGTACTTGACTAGTAGATGATTATGAGTATGTAATAAAAATTTCTTACATTTTAATGTAGTCTCTCCATCTGTTCTTTGGGGGTTGTGGAATTCTAGGAATAGACTAGTTTTTAACGAATCTACTTGGATTAATATGAAACATGTGTGAAACCCGGTGCTCTCCTATCTGAGAAATTGGTAGATACCTTTCTAGAAACTAGGAGGAGGAGAAACTACCCAATTTACAGATTGCCTGTTGCAAAAGCTCATGCTCCCCACATGCCGACCTGTCTTGATTTTGGCTGGGTTTCTACCTAAAATACTATATCTCTAGAAAAGGTGCATGGAGGAAAGGTGTCACTGGACTATCTGTGAAACCACCGAGACGAGGAGGACTCCATTCATGTGGTGTCTTGATCTCCTGATGCTGCAATGTTTCCTTCCCCCCATATCTGGGTGTTTTCTTTTGAGCCTTGTGGCTTACCGGGTGATCTGTGGGTAGTTTCTCTCTCTGATAGGTGTTTGGTGTTTCGAAACCTCTTTGGTAGTCGGGTTTCAGTTCTTTTGCTTGTTTTCTCTATCTGCTTTTCGTTGTAAGATCAAAGCCTGGTGGATGGTGTTGTTTCTTTTCTTTATGATGAAAGGGAACGGGGAGTAAAATTCCTTTTAAACACATGCACTGACGGCAACTGTAAATGCAAGGAGGACAGACAAGTAGGACCGCAATCGTAGATTGCACATTTATATGGAGTAGTACTATGTAATTGCCATACACGGGAATAGTATACCACAGTACACCAATCGTAAAAAGAGCTCATCCGAGCTCGGGATCAAACGAGCATTTTCGGCGAACAAGTGCGGAAGAGATACTTGGCGGATGGTCCGTCCAGTAATGCGTAAAATCCATGACAATGCAAGTATGAATTCAGGGGATTAGAACGACATGTTTACGAATATTTAGATCAAGCGAGCGGTGTCCTGGAAGATCAATGGACACCGGCGGTTCTGGGCAGATTGCGGTGACGCTCACTGCCGCACCAAAGGACGGACGGTTCCTTCCGATCTGTTGCTTGCTCCTCAGCAGGACATGTTGTGGGGTGGGCGGAGGCAGAGATGTGAAGAAGAGTCGATGGGGAGCGGTGCCCGGTGGTAAACCAGAAGGGGGCAACAAAAAATGGGTAAGAAGAAAGATGAAGGGGACTCGGTAGAGGTTGAAAAACTGTACTTGACTAGTAGATGATTATGAGTATGTAATAAAAATTTCTTACATTTTAATGTAGTCTCTCCATCTGTTCTTTGGGGTTGTGGAATTCTAGGAATAGACTAGTTTTTAACGAATCTACTTGGATTAATATGAAACATGTGTGAAACCTGGTGCTCTCCTATCTGAGAAATTGGTAGATACCTTTCTACAAACTAGGAGGAGGAGAAACTACCCAATTTACAGATTGCCTGCTGCAAAAGCTCATGATACCCACGTGCCGACCTGTCTTGATTTTGACTGGGTTTCTACCTGAAATACTATATCTCTAGAAAAGGTGCATGGAGGAAAGGTGTCGCTGGACTATCTGCAAAACCACCGAGACGAGGAGGACTCCATTCATGTGGTGTCTTGATCTCCTGATGCTGCAGTGTTTCCTTCCCCCCATATCTGGGTGTTTTCTTTTGAGGCTTGTGGCTTACCGGGTGATCTGTGGGTAGTTTCTCTCTCTGATAGGTGTTTGGTGTTTCGAAACCTGCTGGTAGTTGTCGGGTTTCAGTTCTTTTGCTTGTTTTGTTTATCTGCTTTTCGTTGTAAGATCAAAACCTGGTGGATGGTGTTGTTTCTTTTCTTTATGATGAAAGGGCACGGGGAGTAAAATCCCTCTTTAAACCTGTACCCGACGAACAGCGCTGTAAATGCAAGGAGGACAGCACAAGTAGGACCGTGCACTGTAGATTGCACATTTATATGTAGTAGTACTAAGTAATTGCCATACACGGGGAATAGTATACCACAGCGTACCACCAATCAGAAAAAGAGCTCATCTGAGCTCGGGATCAAACGAGCATTTTCGGCGAACAAGTGCAGGAAGAGATACTTCTGTCTGGCAGATGGTCCGTCCAGTAATGCGTAAAATCCATGACAATGCAAGTATGAATTCAGGGGATTAGAACACCATGTTTACCAATATTTAGATCAAGCGATCGGTGTCCCGGAAGATCAATTGACACCCAGGCAGGTTCCTGACGGCAGATTGCGGTGACGCTCACTGCCGCACCAAAGGACGGACGGTTCCTTCCGATCTGTTGCTTGCTCCTCGCCAGGACATCTTTGTGGGGTGGAGGCAGAGATGTGAAGAAGAGTCGATGGGGAGCGGTGGCCGGTGGTAAACCAGAAGGGGGCAACAAAAAATGGGTAAGAAGAAAGATGAAGGGGACTCGGTAGAGGTAGAAAACCTGTACTTGACTAGTAGATGATTATGAGTATGTAATAAAAATTTCTTACATTTTAATGTCGTCTCTCCATCTGTTCTTTGGGGGTTGTGGAATTCTAGGAATAGACTAGTTTTTAACGAATCTACTTGGATTAATATAAAAATTGTGTGAAACCTGGTGCTCTCATATCTGAGAAATTGGTAGATACCTTTCTAGAAACTAGGAGGAGGAGAAACTACCCAATTTACAGATTGCCTGCTGCAAAAGCTCATGCTCCCCACGTGCCGACCTGTCTTGATTTTGGCTGGGTTTCTACCTGAAATACTATAACTCTAGAAAAGGTGCATGGAGGAAAGGTGTCGCTGGACTATCTGCAAAACCACCGAGACGAGGAGGACTCCATTCATGTGGTGTCTTGATCTCCTGATGCTGGAGTGTTTCTTTCCCCCCATATCTGGGTGTTTTCTTTTGAGCCTTGTGGCTTACCGGGTGATCTGCGGGTAGTTTCTCTCTCTGATAGGTGTTTGGTGTTTAAAAACCTGCTGGTACTTGTCGGGTTTAAGTTCTTTTGCTTGTTTTCTCCATATGATTTTCGTTGTAAGATCAAAACCTGGTGGATGGTGTTGTTTCTTTTCTTTATGATGAAAGGGAACGGGGAGTAAAATCCCTTTTTAAACCTGTACCTGTCGAACAGCGCTGTAAATGCAAGGAGGACAGCACAAGTAGGACCGTGCACTGTAGATTGCACATTTATATGGAGTAGTACTAAGTAATTGCCATACACGGGGAATAGTATACCACAGCGTACCACCAATCATAAAAAAAGCTCATCTGAGCTCGGGATCAAACGAGCATTTTCGGCGAACAAGTGCAGGAAGAGATACTTCTGTTTGGCAGATGGTCCGTCCAGTAATGCGTAAAATCCATGACAATGCAAGTATGAATTCAGGGGATTATAACGACATGTTTACGAATATTTAGATCAAGCGAGCGGTGTCCTGGAAGATCAATGGACACCCAGGCAGGTTCCTGGCGGCAGATTGCGGTGACGCTCACTGCCGCACCAAAGGACGGACGGTTCCTTCCGATCTGTTGCTTGCTCCTCAGCAGGACATGCTGTGGGGTGGGCGGAGGCAGAGATGTGAAGAAGAGTCGATGGGGAGCGGTGGCCGGTGGTAAACCAGAAGTGGGCAACAAAAAATGGGTAAGAAGAAAGATGAAGGGGACTCGGTAGAGGTAGAAAACCTGTACTTGACTAGTAGATGATTATGAGTATGTAATAAAAATTTCTTACATTTTAATATAGTCTCTCCATCTGTTCTTTGGGGGTTGTGAAATTCTAGGAATAGACTAGTTTTTAACGAATCTACTTGGATTAATATGAAACATGTGTGAAACCTGGTGCTCTCCTATCTGAGAAATTAGTAGATACCTTTCTAGAAACTAGGGGGAGGAGAAACTACCCAATTTACAGATTGCCTGCTGCAAAAGCTCATGCTCCCCACGTGCCGACCTGTCTTGATTTTGGCTGGGTTTCTACCTGAAATACTATAACTCTAGAAAAGGTGCATGGAGGAAAGGTGTCGCTGGACTATCTGCAAAACCACCGAGACGAGGAGGACTCCATTCATGTGGTGTCTTGATCTCCTGATGCTGCAGTGTTTCTTTCCCCCCATATCTGGGTGTTTTCTTTTGAGCCTTGTGGTTTACCGGGTGATCTGCGGGTAGTTTCTCTCTCTGATAGGTGTTTGGTGTTTAAAAACCTGCTGGTACTTGTCGGGTTTAAGTTCTTTTGCTTGTTTTCTCTATATGCTTTTCGTTGTAAGATCAAAACCTAGTGGATGGTGTTGTTTCTTTTCTTTATGATGAAAGGGAACGGGGAGTAAAATCCCTTTTTAAACCTGTACCTGTCGAACAGCGCTGTAAATGCAAGGAGGACAGCACAAGTAGGACCGTGCACTGTAGATTGCACATTTATATGGAGTAGTACTAAATAATTGCCATACATGGGGAATAGTATACCACAGCGTACCACCAATCAGAAAAAGAGCTCATCTGAGCTCGGGATCAAACGAGCATTTTCGGCGAACAAGTGCAGGAAGAGATACTTCTGTTTGGCAGATGGTCCGTCAAAGATGCGTAAAATCCATGACAATGCAAGTATGAATTCAGGGGATTAGAACGACATGTTTACGAATATTTAGATCAAGCGAGCGGTGTCCTGGAAGATCAATGGACACCCAGGTTCTGGCGGCGGTGACGCTCACCGCACCAAAGACAGACGGTTCCTTCCGATCATTGCTCCTCTCAGGAGGACATCTGTGGGGTGGGCGAGGCGAGATGTGAAGAAGAGTCGATGGGGAGCGGTGGCCGGTGGTAAACCAGAAGTGGGCAACAAAAAATGGGTAAGAAGAAAGATGAAGGGGACTCGGTAGAGGTAGAAAGCCTGTACTTGACTAGTAGATGATTATGAGTATGTAATAAAAATTTCTTACATTTTAATATAGTCTCTCCATCTGTTCTTTGGGGGTTGTGAAATTCTAGGAATAGACTAGTTTTTAACGAATCTACTTGGATTAATATGAAACATGTGTGAAACCTGGTGCTCTCCTATCTGAGAAATTGGTAGATACCTTTCTAGAAACTAGGGGGAGGAGAAACTACCCAATTTACAGATTGCCTGCTGCAAAAGCTCATGCTCCCCACATGCCGACCTGTGTTGATTTTGGCTGGGTTTCTACCTGAAATACTATATCTCTAGAAAAGGTGCATCGAGGAAAGGTGTCGCTGGACTATCTGCAAAACCACCGAGACGATGAGGACTCCATTCATGTGGTGTCTTGATCTCCTGATGCTGCAGTGTTTCCTTCCCCCCATATCAGGGTGTTTTCTTTTGAGCCTTGTGGCTTACCGGGTGATCTGTGGGTAGTTTCTCTCTCTGATAGGTGTTTGGTGTTTCGAAACCTGCTGGTAGTTGTCGGGTTTCAGTTCTTTTGCTTGTTTTCTCTATCTGCTTTTTGTTGTAAGATCAAAGCACGTGGATGGTGTTGTTTCTTTCTTTATGATGAAAGGAACGGGAGTAAAATTCCTTTTAAACTTTACACGAGCAATATTTGTAAATGCAAGGAGGACAAGACAAGTAGGACCGTGCAATGTAGATTGCACATTTATATGGAGTAGTACTAAGTAATTGCCATACACGGGAATAGTATACCACAGTTACCAATCGAAAAAAGAGCTCATCCGAGCTCGGGATCAAACGAGCATTTTCGTGAACAAGTGCGGGAAGAGATACATTTGGCGATGGTCCGTCAAAGATGTCGTAAAATCCATGACAATGCAAGTATGAATTCAGGGGATTAGAACGACATGTTTACGAATATTTAGATCAAGCGAGCGGTGTCCTGGAAGATCAATGGACACCCAGGCAGGTTCCTGGCGGCAGATTGCGGTGACGCTCACTGCCACACCAAAGGACGGACGGTTCCTTCCGATCTGTTGCTTGCTCCTCAGCAGGACATGCTGTGGGGTGGGTGGAGGCAGAGATGTGAAGAAGAGTCGATGGGGAGAGGTGGCCGGTGGTAAACCAGAAGTGGGCAACAAAAAATGGGTAAGAAGAAAGATGAAGGGGACTCGGTAGAGGTAGAAAACCTGTACTTGACTAGTAGATGATTATGAGTATGTAATAAAAATTTCTTACATTTTAATGTAGTCTCTCCATCTGTTCTTTGGGGGTTGTGAAATTTTAGGAATAGACTAGTTTTTAACGAATCTACTTGGATTAATATGAAACATGTGTGAAACCTGGTGCTATCCTATCTGAGAAATTGGTAGATACCTTTCTAGAAACTAGGAGGAGGAGAAACTACCCAATTTACAGATTGCCTGCTGCAAAAGCTCATGCTCCCACGCGGCACCTGTGTTGATTTTGGGTTTCTACCTGAAATACTATATCTCTAGAAAAGGTGCATGGAGGAAAGGTGTCTCTGGACTATCTGCAAAACCACCGAGACGAGGAGGACTCCATTCATGTGGTGTCTTGATCTCCTGATGCTGCAGTGTTTCCTTCCCCCCATATCTAGGTGTTTTCTTTTGAGCCTTGTGGCTTAGGGTGATCTGTGGGTAGTTTCTCTCTCGATAGGTGTTTGGTGTTTGAAACCTTTGGTAGTTGTCGGGTTTCAGTTCTTTGCTTGTTTTCTATCTCGCTTTTGTTGTAAGATCAAAGCCTGGTGGATGGTGTTGTTTCTTTTCTTTATGATGAAAGGGAACGGGGAGTAAAATTCCTTTTTAAACCTGTATCTGACGAACAACGCTGTAAATGCAAGGAGGACATCACAAGTAGGACCGTGCACTGTAGATTGCACATTTATATGGAGTAGTACTAAGTAATTGCCATACACGGGGAATAGTATACCACAGCGTACCACCAATCAGAAAAAGAGCTCATCTGAGCTCGGGATCAAACGAGCATTTTCGGCGAACAAGTGCAGGAAGAAATACTTCTGTTTGGCAGATGGTCCGTCCAGTAATGCGTAAAATCCATGACAATGCAAGTATGAATTCAGGGGATTAGAACGACATGTTTGCGAATATTTAGATCAAGCGAGCGGTGTCCTGGAAGATCAATGGACACCTGTGAGGTTCTGGCGGCAGATTGCGGTGACGCCACCGCCGCACCAAAGGACGGTTCCTTCCGATCTGTTGCTTTCTCCTCAGAAGGACATTCTGTGGGGTGGGCGGAGGCAGAGATGTGAAGAAGAGTCGATGGGGAGCGGTGGCCGGTGGTAAACCAGAAGTGGGCAACAAAAAATGGGTAAGAAGAAAGATGAAGGGACTCGGTAGAGGTAGAAAACCTGTACTTGACTAGTAGATGATTATGAGTATGTAATAAAATTTCTTACATTTTAATGTAGTCTCTCCATCTGTTCTTTGGGGTTGTGAAATTTTAGGAATAGACTAGTTTTTAACGAATCTACTTGGATTAATATGAAACATGTGTGAAACCTGGTGCTATCCTATCTGAGAAATTGGTAGATACCTTTCTAGAAACTAGGAGGAGGAGAAACTACCCAATTTACAGATTGCCTGCTGCAAAAGCTCATGCTCCCCACGTCTTGACTGTGTTGATTTTGGCTGGGTTTCTACCAAATACTATATCTCTAGAAAAGGTGCATGGAGGAAAGGTGTCATTTGGACTATCTGCAAAACCACCGAGACGAGGAGGACTCCATTCATGTGGTGTCTTGATCTCCGATCTTGCAGTGTTTCCTTCCCCCATATCTAGGTGTTTTCTTTTGAGCCTTGTGGCTTACCGGTGATCTGTGGGTAGTTTCTCTCTCGATAGGTGTTTGGTGTTTGAAACCTTTGGTAGTTGTCGGGTTTCAGCTTTTCTTTGTTTTCTCTATCGCTTTTGTTGTAAGATCAAAGCACGTGGATGGTGTTGTTTTTTCTTTATGATGAAAGGGAACAGGGAGTAAAATTCCTTTTAAACATGCAGACGAACAGTATTGTAAATGCAAGGAGGACACAAGTAGGACCGTGCCTTTAGATTGCACATTTATATGGAGTAGTACTAAGTAATTGCCATACACGGGAATAGTATACCACAGTACCACCAATCGAAAAAGATCTCATCCGAGCTCGGGATCAAACGAGCATTTTCGCGAACAAGTGCAGAAGAGATACTTACATTTGGCGGATGGTCCGTCAAAGAATGCGTAAAATCCATGACAATGCAAGTATGAATTGTGGGATTAGAGCGACATGTTTGCGAATATTTAGATCAAGCGGCGGTGTCTGGAAGATCAATGGACACCAGGCGGTTCTGGCGGCAGTGCGGTGACGCCACCGCCGCACCAAAGGACGGACGGTTCCTTCCGATCTGTTGCTTTCTCCTCAGCAGGACATTCTGTGGGGTGGGCGGAGGCAGAGATGTGAAGAAGAGTCGATGGGGAGCGGTGGCCGGTGGTAAACCAGAAGTGGGCAACAAAAAATGGGTAAGAAGAAAGATGAAGGGGACTCGGTAGAGGTAGAAAACCTGTACTTGACTAGTAGATGATTATGAGTATGTAATAAAAATTTCTTACATTTTAATGTAGTCTCTCCATCTGTTCTTTGGGGGTTGTGAAATTTTAGGAATAGACTAGTTTTTAACGAATCTACTTGGATTAATATGAAACATGTGTGAAACCTGGTGCTATCCTATCTGAGAAATTGGTAGATACCTTTCTAGAAACTAGGAGGAGGAGAAACTACCCAATTTACAGATTGCCTGCTGCAAAAGCTCATGCTCCCCACGTGCCGACCTGTGTTGATTTTGGCTGGGTTTCTACCTGAAATACTATATCTCTAGAAAAGGTGCATGGAGGAAAGGTGTCGCTGGACTATCTGCAAAACCACCGAGACGAGGAGGACTCCATTCATGTGGTGTCTTGATCTCCTGATGCCTCTTGATGTTTCCTTCCCCCCATATCTGGGTGTTTTCTTTTGAGCCTTGTGGCTTACCGGGTGATCTGTGGGTAGTTTCTCTCTCTGATAGGTGTTTGGTGTTTCGAAACCTGCTGGTAGTTGTCGGGTTTCAGTTCTTTTGCTTGTTTTCTCTATCTGCTTTTTGTTGTAAGATCAAAGCCCGTGGATGGTGTTGTTTCTTTTCTTTATGATGAAAGGAACGGGAGTAAAATTCCTTTTAAACCTGCACGATTTAACAAATGTAAATGCAAGGAGGACAAGTAGGACCGTGCACTGTAGATTGCACATTTATATGGAGTAGTACTATGTAATTGCCATACACGGGGAATAGTATACCACAGCGTACCACCAATCAGAAAAAGAGCTCATCTGAGCTCGGGATCAAACGAGCATTTTCGGCGAACAAGTGCAGGAAGAGATACTTCTGTTTGGCAGATGGTCCGTCCAGTAATGCGTAAAATCCATGACAATGCAAGTATGAATTCAGGGGATTAGAACGACATGTTTACGAATATTTAGATCAAGCGAGCGGTGTCCTGGAAGATCAATGGACACCCAGGCAGGTTCCTGGCGGCAGATTGCGGTGACGCTCACTGCCACACCAAAGGACGGACGGTTCCTTCCGATCTGTTGCTTGCTCCTCAGCAGGACATGCTGTGGGGTGGGTGGAGGCAGAGATGTGAAGAAGAGTCGATGGGGAGAGGTGGCCGGTGGTAAACCAGAAGTGGGCAACAAAAAATGGGTAAGAAGAAAGATGAAGGGGACTCGGTAGAGGTAGAAAACCTGTACTTGACTAGTAGATGATTATGAGTATGTAATAAAAATTTCTTACATTTTAATGTAGTCTCTCCATCTGTTCTTTGGGGGTTGTGAAATTTTAGGAATAGACTAGTTTTTAACGAATCTACTTGGATTAATATGAAACATGTGTGAAACCTGGTGCTATCCTATCTGAGAAATTGGTAGATACCTTTCTAGAAACTAGGAGGAGGAGAAACTACCCAATTTACAGATTGCCTGCTGCAAAAGCTCATGCTCCCCACGTGCCGACCTGTGTTGATTTTGGCTGGGTTTCTACCTGAAATACTATATCTCTAGAAAAGGTGCATGGAGGAAAGGTGTCGCTGGACTATCTGCAAAACCACCGAGACGAGGAGGACTCCATTCATGTGGTGTCTTGATCTCCTGATGCTGCAGTGTTTCCTTCCCCCCATATCTAGGTGTTTTCTTTTGAGCCTTGTGGCTTACCGGGTGATCTGTGGGTAGTTTCTCTCTCTGATAGGTGTTTGAAACAAACCTGGTAGTTGTCGGGTTTCAGTTCTTTTGCTTGTTTTCTATCTCGCTTTTGTTGTAAGATCAAAGCCTGGTGGATGGTGTTGTTTCTTTTCTTTATGATGAAAGGGAACGGGGAGTAAAATTCCTTTTTAAACCTGTATCTGACGAACAACGCTGTAAATGCAAGGAGGACATCACAAGTAGGACCGTGCACTGTAGATTGCACATTTATATGGAGTAGTACTAAGTAATTGCCATACACGGGGAATAGTATACCACAGCGTACCACCAATCAGAAAAAGAGCTCATCTGAGCTCGGGATCAAACGAGCATTTTCGGCGAACAAGTGCAGGAAGAGATACTTCTGTTTGGCAGATGGTCCGTCCAGTAATGCGTAAAATCCATGACAATGCAAGTATGAATTCAGGGGATTAGAACGACATGTTTGCGAATATTTAGATCAAGCGAGCGGTGTCCTGGAAGATCAATGGACACCCAGGCAGGTTCCTGGCGGCAGATTGCGGTGACGCTCACTGCCGCACCAAAGGACGGACGGTTCCTTCCGATCTGTTGCTTTCTCCTCAGAAGGACATTCTGTGGGGTGGGCGGAGGCAGAGATGTGAAGAAGAGTCGATGGGGAGCGGTGGCCGGTGGTAAACCAGAAGTGGGCAACAAAAAATGGGTAAGAAGAAAGATGAAGGGGACTCGGTAGAGGTAGAAAACCTGTACTTGACTAGTAGATGATTATGAGTATGTAATAAAAATTTCTTACATTTTAATGTAGTCTCTCCATCTGTTCTTTGGGGGTTGTGAAATTTTAGGAATAGACTAGTTTTTAACGAATCTACTTGGATTAATATGAAACATGTGTGAAACACGGTGCTATCCTATCCGAGAAATTGGTAGATACCTTTCTAGAAACTAGGAGGAGGAGAAACTACCCAATTTACTGATTGCACTGCAAAAGCTCATGCTCCCCACTTGGGCTGTGTTGATTTTGGCTGGGTTTCTACCTGAAATACTATATCTCTAGAAAAGGTGCATGGAGGAAAGGTGTCGCTGGACTATCTGCAAAACCACCGAGACGAGGAGGACTCCATTCATGTGGTGTCTTGATCTCCTGATGCTGCAGTGTTTCCTTCCCCCCATATCTAGGTGTTTTCTTTTGAGCCTTGTGGCTTACCGGGTGATCTGTGGGTAGTTTCTCTCTCTGATAGGTGTTTGGTGTTTCGAAACCTGCTGGTAGTTGTCGGGTTTCAGTTCTTTTGCTTGTTTTCTCTATCTGCTTTTTGTTGTAAGATCAAAGCCTGGTGGATGGTGTTGTTTCTTTTCTTTATGATGAAAGGGAACGGGGAGTAAAATTCCTTTTTAAACCTGTACCTGACGAACAGCGCTGTAAATGCAAGGAGGACAGCACAAGTAGGACCGTGCACTGTAGATTGCACATTTATATGGAGTAGTACTAAGTAATTGCCATACACGGGGAATAGTATACCACAGCGTACCACCAATCAGAAAAAGAGCTCATCTGAGCTCGGGATCAAACGAGCATTTTCGGCGAACAAGTGCAGGAAGAGATACTTCATTTGGCGGATGGTCAAAGAATGCGTAAAATCCATGACAATGCAAGTATGAATTCAGGGGATTAGAGCGACATGTTTGCGAATATTTAGATCAAGCGGCGGTGTCTGGAAGATCAATGGACACCAGTGAGTTCTGGCGGATTGCGGTGGCGCTCACTGCCGCACCAAAGGACGGTTCCTTCCGATCATTGCTTTCTCCTCGCCAGGACATTCTGTGGGCGGAGGCGAGATGTGAAGAAGAGTCGATGGGGAGGCGGTGGCGGTGGTAAACCGAAGTGGGCAACAAAAATGGGTAAGAAGAAAGATGAAGGGACTCGGTAGAGGTAGAAAACCTGTACTTGACTAGTAGATGATTATGAGTATGTAATAAAATTTCTTACATTTTAATGTAGTCTCTCCATCTGTTCTTTGGGGTTGTGAAATTTTAGGAATAGACTAGTTTTTAACGAATCTACTTGGATTAATATGAAACATGTGTGAAACCCGGTGCTATCCTATCTCGAGAAATTGGTAGATACCTTTTTAGAAACTAGGAGGAGGAGAAACTACCCAATTCTGATTGCACGTAAAAGCTCATGCTCCCCACGTGCTGAACTGTGTTGATTTTGGCTGGTTTCTACCGAAATACTATATCTCTAGAAAAGGTGCATGGAGGAAAGGTGTCATTGGACTATCGCAAAAACCACCGAGACGAGGAGGACTCCATTCATGTGGTGTCTTGATCTCCGATGCTGCAGTGTTTCCTTCCCCCATATCTGGGTGTTTTCTTTTGAGCCTTGTGGCTTACCGGTGATCTGTGGGTAGTTTCTCTCTCCGATAGGTGTTTGGTGTTTGAAACCTCTTTGGTAGTTGTCGGGTTTCAGTTCTTTTGCTTTTTCTCTATCTCGCTTTTTGTTGTAAGATCAAAGCACAGTGGATGGTGTTGTTTCTTTTCTTTATGATGAAAGGAACGGGAGTAAAATTCCTTTTAAACACTGACGAATATTTGTGTAAATGCAAGGAGGACAAGTAGGACCGTGCACTGTAGATTGCACATTTATATGGAGTAGTACTAAGTAATTGCCATACACGGGGAATAGTATACCACAGCGTACCACCAATCAGAAAAAGAGCTCATCTGAGCTCGGGATCAAACGAGCATTTTCGGCGAACAAGTGCAGGAAGAGATACTTCTGTTTGGCAGATGGTCCGTCGATGTCGTGCGTAAAATCCATGACAATGCAAGTATGAATTCAGGGGATTAGAACGACATGTTTGCGAATATTTAGATCAAGCGAGCGGTGTCCTGGAAGATCAATGGACACCCAGGCAGGTTCCTGGCGGCAGATTGCGGTGACGCTCACTGCCGCACCAAAGGACGGACGGTTCCTTCCGATCTGTTGCTTTCTCCTCAGCAGGACATTCTGTGGGGTGGGCGGAGGCAGAGATGTGAAGAAGAGTCGATGGGGAGCGGTGGCCGGTGGTAAACCAGAAGTGGGCAACAAAAAATGGGTAAGAAGAAAGATGAAGGGGACTCGGTAGAGGTAGAAAACCTGTACTTGACTAGTAGATGATTATGAGTATGTAATAAAAATTTCTTACATTTTAATGTAGTCTCTCCATCTGTTCTTTGGGGGTTGTGAAATTTTAGGAATAGACTAGTTTTTAACGAATCTACTTGGATTAATATGAAACATGTGTGAAACCTGGTGCTATCCTATCTGAGAAATTGGTAGATACCTTTCTAGAAACTAGGAGGAGGAGAAACTACCCAATTTACAGATTGCCTGCTGCAAAAGCTCATGCTCCCCACGTGCCGACCTGTGTTGATTTTGGCTGGGTTTCTACCTGAAATACTATATCTCTAGAAAAGGTGCATGGAGGAAAGGTGTCGCTGGACTATCTGCAAAACCACCGAGACGAGGAGGACTCCATTCATGTGGTGTCTTGATCTCCTGATGCTGCAGTGTTTCCTTCCCCCCATATCTGGGTGTTTTCTTTTGAGCCTTGTGGCTTACCGGGTGATCTGTGGGTAGTTTCTCTCTCTGATAGGTGTTTGGTGTTTCGAAACCTGCTGGTAGTTGTCGGGTTTCAGTTCTTTTGCTTGTTTTCTCTATCTGCTTTTTGTTGTAAGATCAAAGCCTGGTGGATGGTGTTGTTTCTTTTCTTTATGATGAAAGGGAACGGGGAGTAAAATTCCTTTTTAAACCTGTACCTGACGAACAACGCTGTAAATGCAAGGAGGACATCACTAGTAGGACTGTGCACTGTAGATTGCACATTTATATGGAGTAGTACTAAGTAATTGCCATACACGGGGAATAGTATACCACAGCGTACCACCAATCAGAAAAAGAGCTCATCTGAGCTCGGGATCAAACGAGCATTTTCGGCGAACAAGTGCAGGAAGAGATACTTCTGTTTGGCAGATGGTCCGTCCAGTAATGCGTAAAATCCATGACAATGCAAGTATGAATTCAGGGGATTAGAACGACATGTTTGCGAATATTTAGATCAAGCGAGCGGTGTCCTGGAAGATCAATGGACACCCAGGCAGGTTCCTGGCGGCAGATTGCGGTGACGCTCACTGCCGCACCAAAGGACGGACGGTTCCTTCCGATCTGTTGCTTTCTCCTCAGCAGGACATTCTGTGGGGTGGGCGGAGGCAGAGATGTGAAGAAGAGTCGATGGGGAGCGGTGGCCGGTGGTAAACCAGAAGTGGGCAACAAAAAATGGGTAAGAAGAAAGATGAAGGGGACTCGGTAGAGGTAGAAAACCTGTACTTGACTAGTAGATGATTATGAGTATGTAATAAAAATTTCTTACATTTTAATGTAGTCTCTCCATCTGTTCTTTGGGGGTTGTGAAATTTTAGGAATAGACTAGTTTTTAACGAATCTACTTGGATTAATATGAAACATGTGTGAAACCTGGTGCTATCCTATCTGAGAAATTGGTAGATACCTTTCTAGAAACTAGGAGGAGGAGAAACTACCCAATTTACAGATTGCCTGCTGCAAAAGCTCATGCTCCCCACGTGCCAACCTGTGTTGATTTTGGCTGGGTTTCTACCTGAAATACTATATCTCTAGAAAAGGGGCATGGAGGAAAGGTGTCGCTGGACTATCTGCAAAACCACCGAGACGAGGAGGACTCCATTCATGTGGTGTCTTGATCTCCTGATGCTGCAGTGTTTCCTTCCCCCCATATCTGGGTGTTTTCTTTTGAGCCTTGTGGCTTACCGGGTGATCTGTGGGTAGTTTCTCTCTCTGATAGGTGTTTGGTGTTTCGAAACCTGATGGTAGTTGTCGGGTTTCAGTTCTTTTGCTTGTTTTCTCTATCTGATTTTTGTTGTAAGATCAAAGCCTGGTGGATGGTGTTGTTTCTTTTCTTTATGATGAAAGGGAACGGGGAGTAAAATTCCTTTTTAAACCTGTACCTGACGAACAGCGCTGTAAATGCAAGGAGGACAGCACAAGTAGGACCGTGCACTGTAGATTGCACATTTATATGGAGTAGTACTAAGTAATTGCCATACACGGGGAATAGTATACCACAGCGTACCACCAATCAGAAAAAGAGCTCATCTGAGCTCGGGATCAAACGAGCATTTTCGGCGAACAAGTGCAGGAAGAGATACTTCTGTTTGGCAGATGGTCCGTCCAGTAATGCGTAAAATCCATGACAATGCAAGTATGAATTCAGGGGATTAGAACGACATGTTTGCGAATATTTAGATCAAGCGAGCGGTGTCCTGGAAGATCAATGGACACCCAGGCAGGTTCCTGGCGGCAGATTGCGGTGACGCTCACTGCCGCACCAAAGGACGGACGGTTCCTTCCGATCTGTTGCTTTCTCCTCAGCAGGACATTCTGTGGGGTGGGCGGAGGCAGAGATGTGAAGAAGAGTCGATGGGGAGCGGTGGCCGGTGGTAAACCAGAAGTGGGCAACAAAAAATGGGTAAGAAGAAAGATGAAGGGGACTCGGTAGAGGTAGAAAACCTGTACTTGACTAGTAGATGATTATGAGTATGTAATAAAAATTTCTTACATTTTAATGTAGTCTCTCCATCTGTTCTTTGGGGGTTGTGAAATTTTAGGAATAGACTAGTTTTTAACGAATCTACTTGGATTAATATGAAACATGTGTGAAACCTGGTGCTATCCTATCTGAGAAATTGGTAGATACCTTTTTAGAAACGGAGGAGGAGAAACTACCCAATTTACATTTACTGCAAAAAGCTCATGCTCCCCACGTGCCGACCTGTGTTGATTTTGGCTGGGTTTCTACCTGAAATACTATATCTCTAGAAAAGGTGCATGGAGGAAAGGTGTCGCTGGACTATCTGCAAAACCACCGAGACGAGGAGGACTCCATTCATGTGGTGTCTTGATCTCCGATGTCAGTGTTTCCTTCCCCCCATATCTAGGTGTTTTCTTTTGAGCCTTGTGGCTTACCGGGTGATCTGTGGGTAGTTTCTCTCTCTGATAGGTGTTTGGTGTTTCGAAACCTGCTGGTAGTTGTCGGGTTTCAGTTCTTTTGCTTGTTTTCTCTATCTGCTTTTTGTTGTAAGATCAAAGCCTGGTGGATGGTGTTGTTTCTTTTCTTTATGATGAAAGGGAACGGGGAGTAAAATTCCTTTTTAAACCTGTACCTGACGAACAACGCTGTAAATGCAAGGAGGACATCACAAGTAGGACCGTGCACTGTAGATTGCACATTTATATGGAGTAGTACTAAGTAATTGCCATACACGGGGAATAGTATACCACAACGTACCACCAATCAGAAAAAGAGCTCATCTGAGCTCGGGATCAAACGAGCATTTTCGGCGAACAAGTGCAGGAAGAGATACTTCTGTTTGGCAGATGGTCCGCCCAGTAATGCGTTAAATCCATGACAATGCAAGTATGAATTCAGGGGATTAGAACACCATGTTTACCAATATTTAGATCAAGCGAGCGGTGTCCCGGAAGATCAATGGACACCCAGGCAGGTCCCTGACGGCAGATTGCGGTGACGCTCACTGCCGCACCAAAGGACAGACGGTTCCTTCCGATCTGTTGCTTGCTCCTCAGCAGGACATGTTGTGGGGTGGGCGGAGGCAGAGATGTGAAGAAAAGTCGATGGGGAGCGGTGGCCGGTGGTAAACCAGGAGGGGGCAACAAAAAATGGGTAAGAAGAAAGATGAAGGGGACTCGGTAGAGGTAGAAAACCTGTACTTGACTAGTAGATGATTATGAGTATGTAATAAAAATTTCTTACATTTTAATGTAGTCTCTCCATCTGTTCTTTGGAGGTTGTGGAATTCTAGGAATAGACTAGTTTTTAACGAATCTACTTGGATTAATATGAAACATGTGTGAAACCTGGTGATCTCCTATCTGAGAAATTGGTAGATACCTTTCTAGAAACTAGGAGGAGGAGAAACTACCCAACCTGCTGCAAAAGCTCATGCTCCCCACGTGCCGACCTGTCTTGATTTTGGCTGGGTTTCTACATAAAATACTATATCTCTAGAAAAGGTGCATGGAGGAAAGGTGTCGCTGGACTATCTGCAAAACCACCGAGACGAGGAGGACTCCATTCATGTGGTGTCTTGATCTCCTGATGCTACAATGTTTCCTTCCCCCCATATCTGGGTGTTCTCTTTTGAGCCTTGTTGCTTACGGGTGATCTGTGGGTAGTTTCTCTCTCTGATAGGTGTTTGGTGTTTCGAAACCTGCTGGCAGTTGTCGGGTTTCAGTTCTTTTGCTTGTTTTCTCTATCTGCTTTTCGTTGTAAGATCAAAACCTGGTGGATGGTGTTGTTTCTTTTCTTTATGATGAAAGGGAACGGGGAGTAAAATCCCTTTTTAAACCTGTACCTGACGAACAGCGCTGTAAATGCAAGGAGGACAGCACAAGTAGGATCGTGCACCGTAGATTGCACATTTATATAGTACTAAGTAATTGCCATACATGGGGAATATACCACGGCGTACCACCAATCAGAAAAAGAGCTCATCTGAGCTCGGGATCAAACGAGCATTTTCGGCAAACAAGTATGTGCAGGAAGAGATACTTCTGTTTGGCAGATGGTCCGTCCAGTAATGCGTAAAATCCATGACAATGTACATCCGACCCAGTACCCACCCACCCAGACAGTGCTTGTCTTTCATATCCGTCGCAGAATGCTTTACGGAAACAACAGTTCGTCATGCCTACTACTGTTGTAAGTTGAACTAACTGCTACCTCCTCTCCTCTCCTCTCCTCTCCTCTCCTTCCTGCTGGTGCGTGCTCAGCCGTAATAAAGTTCGTCTGTCCTGTTAAAGAAAAAGTACACAACATACTGCTGTGAGAAAAAAGTACACAGATGCAAAAGAAAATATACCCCGCCACTCTTTTTGCATGGTATACTCCATACAGAACATTCAAGAGCATGTAAATGTTTTCCGAAATCGCACCTCAAGTATAGGAGAGGGTGTTTTGTGCAAAACAACAGTTAAAGCCCACTTATTAGTCTGGTTCAAAAAAAAAAACAGGAAATATCTAAAGTAAAAATATAGAAAGATTGCTGACTGTAGTGTGTCTCCCAAAAAGACCAGGCATTTGTAAGACGTAGGTAAAGTACAGGGATTTATTTTTGTCATTTTATTAAAGATGCTCTTCTTTCTATTGTACAAACAGCACAAGACACCGTGCATAGTTGACAGAGCAATAAAAATGCCAAGAAAGCAATTGTCACTTGCCTGGGCTCACTTGGTGAAGTGACCAGATGGGAAGCTACACAAAACGAATAGAAGTCAGGTCAAAGCAAATGTTTTGCAATGTTCAAAAACTAAGGCGAATATTTTGTATCTATGTACATGAAGCCATGCATCCTGGGTATTGACGGTTTTACAGCAGGATTTACCAAAAGCATTGGGACCTAATTGGTGACACATCACTAAGGAAGTTCTTGGCTTCCTAAGTGTTGTTCTGGTGCCACAACAAGTGATAGAGCAGTGTGGGTCCTCTTCCCAAAGGTAAAAAAATCCTCCGTGTCTTACCCCAATTTCAGCCTTTTCTTTGAGCAATGTAACATGTGAGATCTGTTAGAAAGCTCTCTGGTTGATTCTGGATGATATATTATTGAGGAACAGAGTGCATTAGTGTGCAGAAGGTTAATTACCAACAAAGTTCCCATGGCTTACTAATTCGCAAAAAAAAAAAAGTTCTCATGGCTTACTAATGTATCCACTATCTGAGAGAAAAGAAGGGCAAATCTGGAGATATCAAGATTTATTAAGACAAAGGCACATATGGTCGGCTTGAATGGGGTCATCTTGAGTATTAATTGACAAAGATGGGTAACGAATCATAGTGTGTGTGTGATCTGACACCTTCTCTGTCAGGGTTAATGAACATTGAGACCGTACTTGTTCTTGTTACTTTTGCGCCCTAATGGTTTGTCGTGCATGTTGAAATACCAGGCTCCACATCGGCATTCATGCCCTTGGGTTCCCCATGAGTAATGGAGTCATACAATGGGAATGGAACCAGTTTGTTCACACATAAATATGCCTGATATCTTGTGATTCAGCGCTACAGAAGTATCTGGACCTTCCGACGGCTCTGATAGATAGCTAAACAAAGGAGGCCTTTGAAAAAATCCCTGAGAGTAAGGAACCTGGCTTCCAATGGAAAAGAAATCAAGTTTTGCCAGAGGGGAGGCGTTGCTAAGATCTGCCGCTCAAGCTGTAGTTAATTACGCTATGATCCCTTTCGGAATATCATTTACTCTGTATTTTGCTCAGCTTTGTTTGTTACTATTTGAGTTTTTTTTTGCTGGAGTTTCTATTCACTCTGTTTTTCCAACATACCGTGCACCGCGACATTACTAATAATATAATGTAGATCGTTTCATTACTTATTTTTCTCAGTAATAATAGTACAATTTTTTTTGCGGGTAGTAATAATACAATTAACTCATGCTGTATAGAAGTTTGATTATATGTGATGCATTTTTCGCCAAAACTTTAGTGCCCAGATTGTAGATTCAACCTTCTGCAAATAAATCACATCGTCGAACAAAACAAATCCTGGGGATCAGATGAGGAGCATTGAAGCAGTAGAAAAATCTGTGGAAATCTACAGCCTATAATACGTTCAAGGCCGCCTAAGAAAGAAGAAAATGGACGAAGCTAGCGTGCTAGATTAGAGAAGGTTTTCTCCACATCCTCTTGGTTTTCTGAAGATCAAAATCAAGGGCTCATTGAAGGAGAAAAACAGAACCGGAGGCGTGTTGGGCCTAAATGATCAGGAACAAAAACGGTTGCCTGGGAGCTACAGGTGCAGGAAGACTGAATAAAGTAGCCGAAGTGCTTAATTTCATGCCCCCGTTCTTCTCCGCACATTTGACAGGATGGCCGGACTGGGATGCTGAGAAGTCATATTTGAGATGGACTGTGGTCTTGAAGCAAGTATTCACAAGCTTCTTTTTATTCCTTTTCTGTAACTGTTGCCTAAGGACCTGTGTAATGTTGTGCTGATCTTTTGGCAGCTCATAGTGTACCGTCGGCTTAGCTAACCCAGGTCCCATAATTTTTATATGTAATTGTTGACACGGATTATGCTGGGAAAACTCTGCTAAAATGCAATGAAGATTGGGCCGTTCTATCTAAAACGAAAAAAACACTATGATACACTTGATAGTACTCCCTCCGTTTTAAAATATAAGATGTTTTAGGTTTGTGAAGAGAATGTATCTAGACTTGTTTTAGTGTGTAGATTCACTCCAGACATGAGTGAACCTATATACTAAAAGTAGTCTAGATACATTTGCTTTACAAAACTAAAACATCTTATATTTTAAAACGGAGGAAGTACATGACATGATCTACATTTTCATTCCTGGCAAAAACGAATCAGCATTTTCTTATATTAATTGTGATATTTTTGCATACACGAGAATCATCTCTTATGGCCGCAGCAACATGCAGGGTACCAACTAGTTTGTTGTACATACATGCTCCTATATTTTGGGGCCTATTATACTAACTCTGCACATGGACAAATTTATATACTTCAAACATGGAACAAACAATATGGATCATCTTTAAATAATACTTTGCTGAGAAAACCTGTATACCTCTTGCAACAAATTCAGCATCTTCAGATACCTCCACATTCAACACTTTGATTCTCCGAAGATATCTACGCGGGTAGTATACCTGAATCTGTAAAGCCAACAAGACATATTTCTTAGTGATAACATTGTGCTAATCACGATTTCATATAAAAACACGAACGTCACAGATCAATTAAATCACTATTTAAACATAAAAGCTTACCTGCACATCGAGATCAGAATTAAGGCTATCTCCACTGTTCACCACTATGCTCAACAACATGTTTTCTAACTGATAAACAGCAGCAAAAAATTAAAGAGAAGAATAGCATAAAGAAATGCCCCCTCCATTCCATAATAGATGTCATTTTAGAGTTGTGCACAAGCTTAAGTGTGAGTTGGCACAAGTACTAAATGTGAGTGAAATGTCAATATTTCCAGCAAATGGTGTCAAGAAAATTTCAGGGGATGTTAACGAGCTTCTGCACAGAAAAACTTATAGAAAGAGGTCCTGGGTGCAATGGCTGAGAAGGAGACCAGAGCAACAGGTACTTCCATATAAAGGCAAGCTCGCATCCAAAGAAAGAGAGGATCAAAAAACTAAGATATGCAGATGGGAATTGGGTGGACAATGAAGAACAACAGAACAGATGGTCTCGGATTTGTTCAAGGTGATGTACACCAACGACCCTGATGTCGACCCCAATGAGCTGCTAGCACTATTTGAGCACGAAGTCAAGGAGTATAAGAACAGGCCCTTATGCAGAGAATTCAATGATGGCGAAATACATGATGATCTGTTTCAAATAGAATCGAGACACCCGGGCCTTCCAGTGAGATTTTCCGAAGGAAGTGGGACACACTGAGAGGGGGATGTTATCAATGCAATTAAGGAATTCTTTCAGATCAGGGATTATGCTGGCTGGCTTGGACGGCACAGTTACTTTCCTGGACAACTAACCAGAAGAACATATTTCAGACCAATTAACCAATGTAATATGATTTACGAAGTTGTAGCTAAATGCTTACTCCATTGGATGAGATCGTTTCTCTCGAAGCTTAACTCCAAAGATCAGAGTGCTTCGTGAGAAAGTCAGTTTAATGTGTTGGGTTTGCACACTACATCACGGCTATGTTGGGTTTGCACACTCGATCATGGCTATGTTGGGTTCACCAGCCGACAAATCAGAAACAAAGCAACAGGGCACTCTGCAGTGCTTGTTCCAGGAGCAATGAGGTGGAAGCGATCACCAATATCACGTTACCTACCTGAGATGCAGAACATTGAATTGGTTGGAACTTTGAAATGCTTGCTTGCTTCTCAGTAAGAAGTGTGTACAAGCTTACTCCTAGGAATTTCTGAACAGCACAGGGAACGGAAGTTTAACAGGGACAGCGGCAGGAAGATGTAGAGCACCATCTAGAACACGGCGGTAAAACAGAATATTTGGCTAACGTATAGCCACTGAAAGCCTAGCACCGAAGCTTACAAAATGGCAGCAAACCCTGGAGCTGGACAAACTTTAATATTTGTGGTCGAGGTCCAGAGGACGCCCATCATGCTCCGGTTTGGTGCACCAAGGCCCTGGGCCCTTCTATCTGAATTACAAAAAAAAGTGTGGGATCTGCCTTCAGAGGAAACCTTCAGGAAACTGCTACCAGAATGGCTCATTATTCTCCTTGCAGCTGTCACTGAGAAACGAGATGCAAAATCATAATGATGATTTGGAGAGCATGGGATCTGCGAAATGACATCATGCATATAATAAAGGTTCAGTCTCCTGTGTCCTTGGTCCTTTTTCTGCAGAGTTAATTGGAAAGCGTCCATCCAGATTGTCAGAAGTCGGAACAGCAGCTATACAAAAGGGAAACAGCCATTGTATGGGGAGGCAAGGTGGCAGACGAAACAAAGGACCACGATCCGAAGGTCATGGACAAAACATCATTAGAGGTGGATTAAACTGAATACTGACAGGTCCTTTGGTGAAGCCAAGGACCAGGGTGCGGAGATAGTTGCAAGGAATCATCAAGGAAATGTGTGCTCTCAAGCCCCGTTCGGTATGGAGGAATTGTAGAGGAATTTTGGAGGTTCGGTTTCCTATGAATTTTTTCCTTAGGAGGTGTTCGGGACAAAGGAAGACCCTACAGCAATTCCTATGGAAAGCTTTCCTTTCCTACGATTCTGACAACATTCCACAGGAATTTAAACATCTGGTCCGATCTCTTGTTTTTGTGGATGCCCGAGGCATGCAGATATGTTAGCCAATTAAAATACTCATCTATGTGCTATTCATATAGCGGATATGCGCTTGTAGCCGAATAAAAAATATGCTAATCATTGATCTGTCGTGGCTCTACCGTGTGCAGTGAGTTAAAAAAGATCTGGATGTGTACTGTCTCCTACGTTTTTACATTGCTCGTCCAAACGCCTATGCTTCTACGTTTCCTCTTGTTCTAAATCATGTAGTTTTGCATCAACAATGATTTCCTCTTCCTAAACGGTTTTCGGTTCCTATGTTTTTCATACCCATGCTCCGAACAGAGACTCAGTAGGGCAGAAGATTCAGTTGTGTGCATGCAGATGTAGCAGAGATTGCCATGGTAGTTGTGCAGCTTCGACACCTGACCAAACTCTATGCAGGGTCGGTTGGCATCAATACTGACTCTGCTTCCTTCTGTTTCATGAAGCATTGCCCGGGAAAACAGTGCACCGATCATGATGGTGTACTGCTAGCAGGAGGCACATAATCTGTTGCGGTTCTTCTCAGAGTGGAGAACTAGCAATTCGGCAACTGGTAATTCGAACACAAGGAATCTACGCTTCCTCCAAGTGTGCCTAGCGGCGACGACCTCAGTTGTTTGTAACAAGCGTAGTACTACTGCTATTTGGTCTGTAAAACTCTCATTTCCCTCAAAGTAAATCACTGCCCTCTATGTAAATCTTTCTTTTCCAAACGAAGATACCAAAGTACATTTTTTTCCTCCCAAAGCAAGGCCGCGCAAGAAGAGTTAATTGGGAAGGGCAGGCATCAACAAGAGTTAATTAGCTCTTTTCTTGATGACATCAATGAAGGGAAAGATAGGAAGAAAATGACTTAAACTGAATAGGAACTGAAGGACAAGAATTTGGATTAAAAATGGGAAGTCTGAAACAGTGATAGTACAATGCAAATGTCGCAAATATATGGTATCTATTCATTTTATCTGAATCTAACAAACATACAATGCACTAACCTCAACAGCAGTAGAAATGCATTTTCCATTGAAACATTCAACCACGTCCCCAACTCGAATTCCACATTTTTCAGCAGGGGAGCCTGCTGACACCTGAGGTTGAATTGCAATGACTAATCCTTAGTACAAGCGACAAAACAAGTAAACTCAGGAAAGCAACAACAAATAGTATCTACCTCTTCAACAATAAGGCCGTCTTTAATCTTATGTTCGATCCATATATCCTCAACAAGAACAGGGTTTAGAAGGCTGATGGCAGAAAATTTCAATCCAAGGTGGGGTCGACGGATGCACCTATACAAAATAAATTTAAATACATTTAAAAAATTAACACATGAGCACGTAAGCGGTAATCCTTTCTAAATTAGCAATTCTGGTTAAAACCATCTGCCCAATATGTTTATAAATTGCCAACACCATACTAGATTAAATAATTTGGCAAAAATAGTGTTTTAAGAAGCTCAAAGAAGGGCATGTTATAAGTTGTAACCTTGAATTCAAATAAGAAACATAATTTGACAGAGTCAACACCAATAAAGTTATCAGAAAACCTATGTCCTGTACATCTTAGTGGATACGCCACCTTCCTAGAAATATGATCGCGGTTCATGGAAAAGGATTGTTGAAGTTAAGAGACATGGCTTTCCACCCAATGTCCTTGTGTCTTTTGCTATAAATAGGACCCCTCTGGCCCTCTGGGTCACAAATAAATGTCATTCTGCAATCCTCGCCACTCAACATTTTAAGGTCTGGCCATCAATATCAAGAAAGATGCCATCATCTACAAGACTACAGTAACATATTGATATGAATAGATCTATCATAAATATACTTATATCTTTACTAAAGGACACGTATTTCATGAAACTGATGATCAATGTGTAACCTTGGAGACCATGTAAAATTCAAAACCACACATAATGAGACATAAAGGGACTACTGATAACACATGAAAGACAACAGAGTGTTAACCATCCCATTTCCTTCATACAGATTTCATGATGAATCATTTGCAATATTGGTTGCCGTGGTTCTGATTTGATTCTTTCCACCTAGGTCTCATCAAGATTCCACCCCAAGCCTCACTTTTACATGCTATATTCGAATGTAACTTCTAATAGTACCAATCCAAATATAATCTTTGGAACTTATTATACTTAATAGAACAAGAAATAAACAATAAGAACGAATCATCTTGAGTATAATAGAACTAAAAGGAAAACATACCCGAAATTTTTCCACAGATGAAAGCACTTGAGTAAGACTGAAGAGGGTATAAAAGACCTTTCTGGACTACTGTCAATCATTCCCACAATCTTCCCCTCTAAGTCAATGAGAGGACCTCCTTTATCATACTACAACATTTGAATTGGTACTATTAGAAGTTACATTCGAATAAAGCATTAAAAATACATTTAGATATAACTCGAGTGGAATATATGTGTACCTCACGATCTCGATGTGGACCTTCAACATACATATGGTGATACCGCTCATACACGGTTGGATTTGAATATTCCACTCTACCGTGATTTATCACTAGTTTGACAGATTCATTTCTTCCAAGCTCAAAAATGTCTTGAGCACATTCCACTTTATCGCTATAAGAGGGTAACTCAATAGATGGATCCATTTTAACCCTGAAAAAAGCAAGATTATAGTGCTTCTGGTGGTAGATCAGACGGCCCTTTGCAACAGCGCCACCCCGCAAGTGGACAGTAACCTAAAACAACGGTTGTAAGAGAATGGATACCAAAAAAGACCAGTTGCAGACCATAACAATCCTTTGGACAAGACTTGTAATGTTTCCAAAAAAAGTTTCTAGACAAGAACAACATAATCCATGTAATTTGCAACTAGCTATGATACATGCCACCATAGCAGAGAGTTAACTGGGATAACTTAAGACGGAACTATGAATAGAAAGAGTGCATTCCCATGTCATTAAATAGCTTATTACCCTAGGATCAGAAGCATACTCATCTTTGCATAACCAAGCATTCAGTGATGGCCGCTTTGTGCAAATCAGATATGCAGTCGTCACAATGGTGCCGGTTCTCTTCTCACTATCCAAATCAATCCAGAAGCCAGAACACCGTGCTAGCGGCTTACGACCTGCAATTTCATGCATATATTATAAAATGAACATCAAGTATCCACAACAATATCCAAATAGAAGAGATAGGATGTTATAATACCAATTGAGGAAGAAAGGCCAACAACAAATTGAGCAGCACAAAGCACTATCTTCCTTGCAGGTTCACGGATGTGAAGAAGTGTTGGATCATTAACCAGGCAATTTGGAGGTGCATGTGGAACAAGCATGGGCATTTTCATCTGGCGAGCTACAAGAAGACCATCACACAGAAAGTAACCAGTAACCACCAATATGCAAACAAAAAAAAATGCAGCATTGCAAGGATGATGTATTGCACTACAATGGACTCTCCAGGATATGTCTCACATATATACGTCGACATGTGGTCTCGGTGACACATGGAGCAGCATGCCATCAAACTCAACTTGGTGGACTCAATAGTTCTTCAGTGTTTTCTCTATATCCTTTTTGTAATAACTATTGTAAATGTAACCTAAAACAGTGTCAATGAAGCCATACTCTACCTTATCCCCTTAAAAAAACCTTGGTCTAATGGCATATCCTAAAAATTCTTTTTTTTTTAAAATTTTAACCTTTTGGACTTCAAAAATGATCTAACATTCTTCTTCTATTGGTTAGATAGTATATGATGAGTAAAGAAACTTCAAAATATGAGGAAGATTGAGGGAATTGAATATCAAACCTATTTTTCTGTAGTAGTCCTCTTGCATAGCCCTAAACTTGTCGGATATCTCACTGTCGACGATAGGTTTGCTTCTTTCAGTGCCATCGGGTAACCTTTCTACCTCTACGGGCATGTAAGGCTCGCGAAGCGGGGAGCTGCATGCAGAGGAGCAGGTGCCATCATCCTCCTCCTCCCGCCTATTTCTCTTCGCCGCCTTCTTCTCCAACCTACCCTGGCTCCTTTTCCCTTTCCTGGAGGAGCTCTCCGATGATACTCGCCGGCTGATCCCATCAAGCTTGGCCCTTTTCCTTGTCCTGCACCCCTCCGATGGCAATCGCTCGCCGGTCCCATCAAGCTTGCTCCTTGCCGATTTGGAGCGCGAGGACTGCTGCTGTTCGCGCCCCCTCGACCGGGTCGTCATCCCGAACTTGGCCGCGGCGGTAGAGGTCCCACCCTTGCCCCGCTTGCTGCCGCGGCGGAGCGCAGCGGTCGTTGTATTGGATTCCAGAAACTCCGTCGACCAGGATTCCCTGGATCCGGACCCCTCCCTCTCTTGTGCGACGGTAAGCGGCATCACTGGCCCGGTGATTCCATCGGGGCGTGCAGCAAGTTAGCAGACGTTGGATCGGGGTCCTGCAGCGAATCTGGGCCGTGGGTTCGCTTTAAGTCCTTTTTACCCTCGTGAGGCCAATTGCTGCATGTATCGGGTCTGGTCTCTGCCGCTGGGTCCTACAGCTCTCGGGCCCAGTATTTTCTCGGGTCCTACAGCTCTCGGGCCCGCTGGGTCTGGTCTCTGCCGCTGGGTCCTGCATGTATCGTCCTCACCGCTCGCCCCTCAGGTCGCAAGCCGTCGTTTTTTTCGCCTCCTCCAACTCCGTTGCTTTGGTACTCTGGTAGCCACAAGGCCTCGAACTGCTTTCATGAGCTCGCCCGAGGGCGACGGGCCGCTGACGCCCCGCCTCTCCTCCTCCACCCTCCTCGCCGCCGCCGCCAGAGGGGTCGCCAGCGGGCGACGGCATGGCGGCTTGTCCTTCCTCGCGCCATGGTGAGCGAGCTCTGTAACCCTAGGCGGTGCAGCTCGGGAGGTCGCTGGTCCCGTGGCCGGGTGATGGCAGCGGCGTCGGCATGGTGACGCCGGTGAAGCGCGCCATGGTCCGAGCTCCACCGGCTACCGTCTCGGCCAGATCCGCCATCTTCGGGTCCAGATGGGCTTAGGCGGCCGGGCTCGGCAGTGTTCGCCGGAGGTGGAGGCAGCGACGGTGCTAGATCGGGGACGACGGCGTGCCGCTTGTTGCCGCAGGCGTGGCTTTACGCCCTTTCAGGTTCGGCCGGCCAGCCAAGGCCTGGCGTGCCTCGGCTCGACCGTCTCTTGGCGGTGGAGGTGGGGCCTCCGCGCGGCCGCGAGGCTGCTCTCCCGGTCCGGCGATGTCGTGTGTCTTAAATCAGTTGCGTGCCGCTTCACGGCGGCGGTGTTGGTGACTTCGATCGTGGTGGCGCGTGTTGGTGGGCGTCGAAGTTTGGTGGTGCGCGCCGTTGTGCTGTGGTTTTTGTGGACAGGCGGAGAAATCTCTCGGCTCGTCTGACCTCGACGCTGCAGCCGCCGAGTGGCACCATTCCTTCTGGAGGGCGCCTTGGGAAGCCTCATCCCACTTTACTCGAGTGTCGGGAAACCCTAGGGCCAGCGTCCGCAGCAGACTCCGTGTCGACGGTGCTCCCTTCTTGAAGGTGTTGCTTGATACTCGGCCACGGGTGCTTGGGAGTGGTGGGCATAAGTTGGAGGGCGCAGCGATCGCGAGTCATCATCTTCTGTCAATTCACCATTGTCTTTATTTCTTTTTCTTTGGGCATGTTTGTGCTGTTGCCCCAGCTTTTCTTTGTTCGAACTTGTGTATCAGTGTGTGCTATATTAATATAGCGGGGCGAAAGCCTATTTCGAGAGAGAGGTACTCTGGTAGCAGCATCCTCCTGCTGCACTCAATCTCTTCCTTCTACGCTTTGGTACTGTGGTCGTTCCCTTATCTGTGTGTGTCTCTCAACAGCTTGGGAGAGGAAAAGATGGAGTTCGTCGGGAGATGGGTTGGCTGCTGAGATCCTCTCTCCTTCATGGCGTTGGTCACAAAATCCCCATACCTAGGTAACTTCTTCATGTTCAGGCTAGGAACTCATCTCGGTGCAGGTCAATGGATTTATTTCTTCCTATGTACATATTCTACTTGTAAGGAGCCAGGAATGTGCTGATGTTGAACCTGTAGTAGTGGTGTAGGAGATGATGAGAAAAGCCTATTACATATACATGGGACACATATGTGAGGAAGGTATTGTCGGGCGAGGGTGCAATAAGATGTACCGGCAGACTTTCATCATGTCATGTCGCTATCTTGGATTGTTATTATTACTTTTGTGAAATTTATTTTCTCTTGCTAATCTATTCTTGAAAAATACGTATGGTGGGGTCGTCGTTGTTGACCCCGCTCGTGTACTTGGCGAGCTCCTCCGCGTGGTTCGCCTCTGCAGCTATGACGGCGTCGGCGAGCTCGGCGCCTTTGGCCTCGTACTCTACGGCCATGTCGGGGTCGCCGCGGACAGTGATAATGCTGCACGGGCCGGGGAGCTTCATCGCGTTGTACGCGTAGTGGGGCGCTGTCATGAATTTGGCGAACGCCTGACGCCCCATGACGTAGTGGTAGGGGCTGTTGAAAGACACCAGTTCGAAGACGATTCGCTCGGTGTGAAAGTTTGCTGGTGTGCCAAAGGTGACTGGCAACGTCACCTTGCCGATCGGATACGCCTTTCGACCGGGGATGATGCCGTGGAATGTGGTGTAGGTCGTCTTGATCATCGACTGCGGCTCCCGCAGTCGCCTGAATGTGTCCAGGTACAAAATGTTGATAGAGCTGCTGCCGTCCATCAGCGTCTTGGGGAGCCAGTAGTCCCCCACCTTGGGCTTGACCACAAGGGCGACTCGACCCGGATATTCGATCCGTGGCGAGTGGTCCTCATGGCTCCAGGTGATTTGTTTTTCGGACCAGTTGAGGAACTGGGGGATGTCGATCTGGGATACCGCATTGACGGCGACGGCGCGGGCGATGATCTTCTTCTCGCGCTTTGTATTGAAGCCGGTGAAGGTGTGAAGCGAGCCGGCATTGTTGCCAAATTTCTCGTCGTTTGGCGGGTGGTTGTCGGGGTCTTCCCTTGCGCGTCGTTCCTTCTCGATCTCCCTCAGGGAGTGGCAGTCGGCGGTCGTGTGCGTTGCGGGTTTCTCCTCCCTGCTGTGGAACACACGGGGCTGGCTAAGGAGGGCTGCGGGGTCGAACCTTGGCTTCACCTTGTAGTTGCCGATGTCGCGGTGTTGGCCTCCGTCGCGGAGAAAGCTCTTGGGCTCACATGGAGTGTACCCGACGTTAGCGACGAAGTCGACTCGCCCGTCACTGCGGCGCTTGCCGGTGAGGCGAGTGTTGCTCTATCGTAGCTCGGGTCGTCTCCCGTTGTCGTGGCCGCTCGTGCAGCGATTCCCTCCCAACTCGTCGTCGGTTTCTTGGTTTGGGTCCTCCTCCGCGTACCTCTTCGCGATCTCGAGGAGGTCTGGTATGTTGTCGAGTGTTTTGTACACCCGCTTGAGTTTGGCGACCAAGGGCTCATAGCGGCACGAGGTCTTGAAGCAGTGGATCGCGGTGTTCGGGTGGATTTCGGCCGCGTTGTACCACAGGTCTTTCCACTGTTGGACCCAGCTGCGGGTCGACTCGCGGGGTCCCTGGATGCATCGCTCCAGGTCCTTGATGGTGGTGGCGCAGGTGTAGGAGCCCTCGAAGTGCCTGACGAAGGCGTCGCGCATTTCCTCCCTGGAGTCGATGCTGTCTGCGGGGAGGGTGTTGATCCATTGCCGGCACGCTCCCTCCATCATCAGGGGGAGGTAGTGTAACACCCTCAGAATCGGACCTATGCAAGTGTTAGCGAAAACCCGCCAAACCCGCATAGAAACGATTCAAAGGTGCCCACCAGGCACTTTCGTGCGGGTGGAAAACGAAGTAATAACATTACACAACAGTCCTTGATGGGACCCACAGAACAGATATATTTAACAGCGACTCAAAGAGTCAAGAATACAGATATACAGTACAAAGATCCAAATCACCAGAACGACATGTCTGGTCTCACGGACAAGATGCAAATGGGGCTAAGAGCCCGAAGAATAACCAATGGCGCCCATAACCCCGCCAAAGCCAAGCCGAAGGGTAACCCCGCTAACGGCCGATCTCAAAACCCGCTTAAACAAAAGGTGCCGATAACGGGCAAAGGAAAAGAGGAGCGTCCAAGATCGAGGCCAAGACAGCGAGGCTAGAATCGGTCCTCGCCACATAGGTATGGTGGATCAAGCGCAGCGGCAAGATGCACTAAACAACCTATAGAGACTCGATACAACCGGCGGCTATCGAGAGGGGTAAGAAAGACCTATTCGAACCAACTGATTCTACCATCGACAAACCCATCCCGTGTTTCCTCGAGACCAAACGAGGAAGTCAACCGAGGAACTCACACCGCTGGCGCTTTTATTTATTCGCTTATCGTTGTAGCAATTACTAGTCGTATAGATAATCGCCCCGATAAAATAAGCAGTGGGCCATTTTAGTTAACCATTCCGCTAGAAGTTGCGACACTTACTAGTCGACACAATAGCATGAGATAACCCAAAACCCAGCAGTTGTTGGTACTTTTATTTAGCCATTCCGCTAGAGTTGCAATACTTACTAGTCGATACAATTGTCGCAATACAAACCAAACAAGCAATTGTGGGCAGTTTTATGTAGCCATTCCATTATAGTGAAGCTGATTACTAGTCATTATAAAGTCAAATTTATAGCACTACTTTAGTTATAGTTGTCTATGATCGAGATACTGTGCTCCAAGTCGTCCATAACCGCGGACACGGCTTTTAGAAAGTTTTACCCGGCCGGGGTGCACAAATAGCAACACACACTCGATCAACCTCGGAAAAACCAAATCAAAACCCAACGAGGCTTTCACGACAAACAATCACAGGATTCAGAAATATTTCAGGGGGCCACCCCATTGAGTAGACCCGCAACGAAGTTAGCTGACTCCGAGGCGGACTCAAGGTTTGCGTCAATGGCTGTAAACGACTGGGAACCCAAAACTGGGCTTGTCGATACCGCGAAAACACTCCGCTTATCTAAACAGTATAGTGTGCTCCTCGCACAATCGTAAATAAAGCAGTAAAGCATGGCATAGGTACAGGATAGTAAATAAAACCTCAAACTAGTTTGTGGCCCCAAGAAATAAGACTGAATCAAGCTCTGGCTCAGGGGGGGTCCCATAATCCTCCCGGATGTGGATAGCGCGATAAATCAAGGAACAGGTATCAAGCACTCGGGGTCCTACGGGACACAAGTGGACGGTTAACAACCAAATAACATCTATTGCCCAATGCGCTCTCGCTACTTACTTCAATTTTAGTTGTTAAACAGTAATTTAAGTGAACGATAAGTAAAGCCATGATCATCTCCAACATCAAACATGCGGCATTACTCCAACAATCGGTAATCGACATACAACAAAGACTTGAGCAAGTTTATCACACGCAAGTCCAACTATCTACCAAACAACAGGTAATAGGATGTGTCCAAGGCAATATAAGGCTGCAAGGGATATCACGGGTACGAAAGCTAGAGCAACGCAACATAGATAGCAATAGATCAACAGGAGGGAATAAATACTATAAAAGTAAAATAGGTAGAAAGGGGGAGATGCTCGCCTGAAAACATTGCCGAAGGTTCATCCGAAGATCGGGGCGAAGCTCACATCAACTCAACGGCCTTATCCGCGAAGAAGCAAAACACTAGAATAAACACCGGATGCAATATTTAATACTACGGCAAAAGATCGGCATGATGCATGTATGATGTATGACAAGGCAAAGGTGCGATGCGATTAGGTCATATTAAGCGGAACCGGGGTCCCGACAATTAATTAAATGATTCATGTTATTTATCTACCCCGCAAATTAAATGTTGTAATAACGAGGCAAGATAAGTTACCGGTTCGCTACACAAATTTAAATGAGGCCAATATAAGACTAGATTTGCCCGCATATGGGCCCCATATTTAATTATATGGTGAATCGGCGTAAGGCCCCCAAACCACACAAATATGCATGCGAGGCAATAATATGCAACAATTATATAGATGGCATTTATAAAAATAGGGTTCTCGGATAAGGGTCACACATGGGTTCGACGATCTTGGGGTTCCGGGGTTCGGGGTTCGGCCTCAGGGTTCAGATCTAGGGTTCGGTCTCGGCGGGATCGGTCTCGTCGTGTCCTCATGTCGGGTCGGTCTTAGCGTTCGAGATGCAGAACTTGGCGTTCCACGGCGAAGGTCTTGGTGGTTCTGACTTCACTTGTCGGTGCCGGACTCGGTCGTGGTAGATCTTGGCCATGTCGAAGATCTTGCCAGGGTTCGTCGAGTGTCACCGGTCGGGTACGATCTTCGCCTTCCATGAGGGAGATCTTGATGTTCCGGGTTCTACGGTCGATGGGGGTCTTGGCATGAACATTGGGGTTGCGGCACCGGATCGGGCTTCAGATCATCGGGGGTTCGGGCTTCCGAATCTAGGAGGAGAGCTTCGCGCCATCGAATCCATGAGGTAGTGCTTGATGTCCCATGATGAAGATCTTGACATCCAGACGGCCACATCGGGGATTCTTCGTGTTCCTTCGAGAACTTGTTCACACCAATATACAAGCAGATAACATGCATACAGCAGGAAAACGCCAGGTGCTCGAGGACGCACGCGAAGCGCCGACCGATGGTCCAGTGCTTTGCAAAGAGGCACAAGGACGGATGCGTTCTGGAGAGGAAGGTGCGCATGCGATGCATAGGGAGCGGCGACGCGCTTAGCGCCGGGTAGAGGCACAACCCGAGGCAGCCTTTCGGCGGGCAGAGGACGCCTCGACGGCAGGCACACACGGAGAGGGGTCGGACGCCACAACGATGGACGACACCTCTCGAGGGGGAGGGCGCCCGGGGACGGCGGGGCTCGGCCTGGCTCAAAGAAGGTGAGGCAGCGACGAACACGGGGAGTTTGATGACGGGAGGTGGCGACCGGATCGGACGTCGTGGCGGCCTTCGGAGGTGCTGGCGCCATGTTGGCTGTCGCGGCGATGCTACACAGGGAGGAAATCAGAGGGAGGCGGCTCGCAGGCCGGCACGCCGAGGCCCCTGGCGCGGGGCGCGCTGGCGAGGGCGTGAAGGAGGAGCTCGACGGCCATGGAGGCGACTCGGGAGGAGGGGCCGGAGGTCGCGGGGAGGTCGAGCTTGGAAACCGGGGGTGCAGGGCTGGCGGCGGCGGAAGGAGGCCGACGTGGTCGGGGAGAGCCGAACGGATGAGGGAGGACGGGGAGGGAAGCGCTCGCTGGCGGCGGGCGAGGTGGTGGCCGCAGGCGTTGCGGAAGAGGGAGGAACGGGGCCAAGAAGGGGCGGCGGAAGGAGGCGCGGCAGAGGGGAGGCCGCGGCCGAGTGGGGAACGCCGGCGGCGGGAAGAAGGTGAGGTCGAGCGGGGGAGGAAAGGGGAGAGAGGCGGGAGGAGGAAGAGGAACAGGGGAGGGGGCGCGTCGGTGGGGCAGAGAGGAGGAAGGAGAGAGCGGGGGACGCGGGCCAAGGTGGGGCAAGTGGGGAGGTGGGGAGGGAGTGGGTCCGGCCGGGTGCCTGGTTGGAGTGGGGCGGGTGGGACCCGCGGGGTGGGGCCAGGGTGTCGGTGGGGAGAGAGAGAGGGTGGGTAGATGGGCTGTGGTGAGAGAAAGAGGGGGGAGAGAGGGTGGATTGATGAGGTGGCAGGTGGGTAGGGATTGGGTCCAGGGGGTGAGGTGGCGGGCTGTGGTTGGTGGGTAGGTTAGGACTAGGTAGGAATAGGAATTCGGGTGGGCTGGTTTAGGTGGACCGATTTTATTCTGGGGGTGGTCGACTGGGTCGAATCGGCCCGTTCGACTGCCCCACTAAAAATAATTAAATATTTTATTTATTTCAAACAGGGCTTTTGCAAACCGATAGCAGACAAAACAAAATAATCCGGAGACCCGGGTTTTGCGTTTGAATAAAGACGGGGCGTTAGAAAACAAATTAGGTTTTCCCGAAAATAGTTTTATGCGAACAAATGCAAGATGATGACGAGGCTCAGATGCAATGTGGCATGATGACATGAGCATGCGGTCATGACGATGCAAAGCACAAAACAATGCGATTTTCTAGTAGTGGTTTTGCGGGATGCCACAGGTAGCAAGCGGCGAGCAGGTCGGTTTGGCCGGCGAATCCCATCGCCAAGAGGTACGTGTCCAGCCACATGGAAGGGTCGTACGAGGGGTCGTTCTTTTCTATCTCCTTCGGCGCCTTGAAGTTCGATAGGTATTTTTCGCCTCAGATCATTGGTCCGAAGCACTGGGGTCCGACTCGGCTTAGTGATCCCCTTGGTTCACCGTCGCGGCGGTTGGTGAGCGTATGCCTCAAGTCGTCGGGCTGGCGTGCGCGCCAGCTCTGGTTGTTGATGATGTGGGTTCGCGTGTCCACTGGCTGCCCGTTGGCGGCGACGAAGTTGTTTGCCGGTCGCGGGTCGTTGGTGGAGAATGTCGCGTGTGTGGGTCGGTGTTGGAGCCGCAGGAGCTCGGGTGGTGGGCAATTGAGGGTGTTTGCCACCATTGGGCGGCCGCTCGAGGCCGCCCTGCTACCTGATGAACGCGAGTACATGCGACCCTGTGAGTCGGCTCCCACGTTTTGTTGCTCGACGGCCTTGGCGAGTAGAGCCTTGGCGTACTGGATCTGCAGGGTGCCTTCCCCGGCCACGTTGATGTTGTCGACCGCGGCTCGGCTCGTGACGACGTTGTCCATCGGGTTGGAGAACAGTGGGAGGCCATTCGCGTCTCGCTCCTGCGAGGAGACCAGGATTCTTGGCTGATCCCGGGGGGGCCGTGCGGCCGGGTGGTGGTGGTGGGGCGTCGTTGGTCGTCGTGCCTAGTGGTGGACGGTAGCTCCCTCCTGGCGGCACGTTCTCGTAGATCGCGCGCTTGGCCATGCGGGCCGGGTCATTCTCGTCGTCAGAGTTCAGGGCGCGGCCCTAAACGGTGGGGTTCAAGCGCGACCTGATGCGGAGCTGGTGGTAGCGCGAAAGTTCCTGCACCGTCACCTGCTCGAGGCGAAAATTTTCAAGCTCGGCTTGTTCTTTGCGGACCACCTCCTCCAATCGTAGGCAGAGTTCTTCGACCTCCGTCGCCGTTGCGGTCGGCGGGATCGGCGTGGAGAAATGGTCTAGCAAGGCGTCCGCGCCATTCGCCATGTAGGTCGCGACGTTGCGACCGGATCCGACGCGTAAGTCGCCGGAGTTCTCCGACCTGGAGTCAAAGTCGAAGATCCCAAGAATGGAGGGTTCCTCGGAGTCTCCCACGTTGGAGACCTGGGTGATGGAGCCCGCGGATGACGCGGTGACGATGGATCCGGCGGCTGATGCCGGGGTCGTCGATTCGGCATCGTCGTTGAGGGCCACGTCGTCCGCGACCATGGTGGTTTCGGCCACGTTGCTGTTGGCCGAGTCATACTCGGAGGCGAGGCGATGGATGGTGCGGACCTGATTCTCGAAGAGCCGATTGTGTGGTGGCGACTCGTGGATGCGAGTCGAGTCCTCTGAGACGATGACGTCGGTGAAACCGACAAAGAGACTGATCATGCCAACCGGCATGATCACGCTGTGCGTGACGGGGCGCGCCGCCGGGACGTAGCTGCTCGGCAAGATCTGGAGGATCTCGCCGATTGTGATCATGCGGCCGGTGGCGATCGTCTCGTTGATGGGCATATTGGATCTCGCCGCAGAACACCGGCCTGACCGGCCAGGCCCCACGGTGGGCGCCACTATCGTGAGAATGGCCACGGCAGATGCTGCAATCGGCAATGAGTAGTAGAATGAGGGGCAAGGGCGGCCAGCCATCTGCGGTACGAGATGAGGGCAGAGACACAAGGATGCGGTGACCCAGCATACCACTACATGATGTAGTACATTATAGTCGTTGACATAACACCAATGAAACACCGTTCACTAGTATTACATCCCTCCGAGTAGTACAACAGAAACACAGCAGGTCCAAGACATGACTATAGGTTACAACTCAACTCTTTACACAAGATCAAGAGAACACTCTAGGTTAAAGAGAGAGAATGAAACTTCTTACAAAGAAGAATCAGAAATAAAAAACTCAAAAACCATCATACTATTAAGACTAGTATCATAACTAATGGTCTGGCATTGCTGCTATTGCAATACACTACAGAAATAGGTTCTATGTCTAGGGATTATATTCAGAGCTAATCAATAACTTTGTCTTCACTTTAGTTGATGTATATGTTGACTTCCTTGAATTTATTGAAGAGATCGAGCATTTTGATGATGATTCCTGTAGCATAACTTGATGTAGACGTCGTCTTAATGGCTTCAGAATCTAGCAAGGGTTAAGAAGATACGTTGAGTATGACCGTACTCAGCAAGTTCACTAGAAAAGGAGTGTTTGATGCACTATAGCTACAGCCACAGACCGTAGGTCGTAGGCAATGCAAGTTTTTGTAAACATTTCTTCATAGGTTGCTTTTATTCTGAAAAGCTATGTCCATCAGCCTTCACGGGTTTACCAGAACTTTCATGGAGTTCCTTCCCGCAGCTTTTGTAGCTCCTTCCCGGAACAGGGAATAACAAGTTATAGTTCTTACACTCTGCAGAGGTGTGTCACTTTACCCATGAGATATCTTAGCTTTGTTGCACATCTGAATTGCAGGTTCGTTCACACTTCCTTGGTGTGAGGCCCAGACTAAGATTGAAGCCAATCACTGCCTTCTCCGCGACCCCGCATGTCTCCTTGGTGTACGCCAGCCCACCTATTGAATTACGGCAATTGGCAGTACAGACTGTTCAGATGCCAGAACTATCGTGGGACGTTGAGGGATCCCACCCATATGCTGCATATCCTCTACGAATTACCATATGATATGCACGCTATGAGTGATAACAGCCACGACCCGCACATCCGGCTCCATGCGAGAGGGAAAAGATATAGCTGACTTCTCCGTCCCATTCCAAATCTCATGGTCAAAGCGTAATATATGGCGCAAGAATCACTGGCGACATTGGTTGTTAAGTCCTAGATAATATGTTCCTTTACCACCGGGACTCTTATCACATTATTATGAAAATAGTGTTTTCTGACCTTTTTCAAATGCAGATGATGACAACACTGGATTTGTAAAATACTTTACAGAAAATAATCAAAGGACATGAGCAAGTGGGAACTTGCCTTTTGTGATTGCAAGATTATGCACTCACGATCTTCAAGACAATATAAAAGATCCAGTATCTGAAATCAGCATCATTGCTCCGGTAAGGACTAATGTTTAAAGAAGAAAAATGCTTTTATGCATAAGTAATGTAATGCAAGTTGATAAACTCGAATCCCGGGGATAAAGTTGTTCTAGGGTTTGGATACTAGAAAGGTTTTCCTTGGAACGTGTTGCCCTTTTAGATTAAGTTTCACACATGTGCTTTTTACTAAGGCTTGTGAATGTGTGTGAAACAACATGTAAGCATAATGGCATACAACAATAAGATATACTAATGAGATGTGCTACTCAAGGATTGCTTATATGTGAATTATCTTATCTTCAAGTTTTACCTTGCAAGTGATGACATTTATAAGGAACTGAAGTGTTAACAATCCTAGGTATATAAGTAAAGCTTAATGTAATGTGATTATTATTAATTGTGATCTGTTTTATAAAGTTGCAAGAAGAATAACATTTGAAGAAAAGATTTCCTTACTAAGGTTTAAACAATCTTTGTGGTTAATTAAATGTGATTGATGTTGTTTGTGTTTGAACAATTTGGACTTGAGATGCTTTACAACTAATTATAACAGACCAAAGTTAACTATAAAGCATATAGTAAAGTCTTTAGCATTATTTAAAGTATTATAGACTAAAGTTAACTTTAAAGACATAGATGGGCTTTAGGTGTAATACTTATTATACTTATACCTGGTTGCTTTATAATGTTTCTTTAAAGTTACTTAGGAATGGTATTATTTTTAGTTGGTAGTGGTTTCTTTACATTACAAATGTATAAAGGGATTTATCTCCCTATAAGGGTGTGGTTAAGGTTTATGAATAAGTAGATAATATTATTCACTAGTATTTATGAGCTCACTATAGTGTTTTGATTTGTTTATAAACTTGTGATTAAAGTAAAGTAATAGGTTTTATTTCATTACAATTTATTCTTGGAGATTTTATATTGGATAAGGATCCTTTTATAAAATAATCTACACTTATGGTTAAAGATAATTTAATAAAATTGTATTTAAAGTGTGTTAATTCATTTTTAATGCACACTACCAATATTTAAGACTAATACTATTTATGAGACTCAATTTACTAATTTTTAAAATAATTAACAATTTTATTTACCTTTATATGAGTTATCAATTAAGGAAATGAGTTTAATTTCAAGTTATAAGGTATTTAAATTTTTATTTTACTCAAAAGTGGAATATTATATTTTTAACATGTAGGTATTATTTTTTGTGATCATTTTGGTATATTACATTTATTTTTGTGATTTATAAATAATAAGTTATGATTTTTATAAGGTTTATTACTTTATAAATACTTAATAAATAATAAATATTTAATTAAGTGAAATGATAATGCATGATTAAATTTTAAATTATAGTTCTTATTTTTCTAAAAAAATTGGTATTTTATTTATATTTTTAACATTTACCATTATTAAGATATGATTTATTAAAGTATTAAAACTTATAAAATCTTTATTAAATAATAGTTATAAAACTTATAAGATCTGTTCCATGGACAGATCAGCCGCGAGGAGGCAGGCGGCCCAATGCTGGCCGCGGGCGGCTTGATGTTTCAGCTCAAGTCCAAAGCTTCTTTCTTTGATCTGATGCTACCCGCCAAGGGAGCGAGCGACTGGAAGAAGTCGTGGTTCTACGTGGCCGAGGCGACCCTGGAGGGCGAGGTGGCGATCCCGCGGTACTCCGCTAGTCGCTCCGAGCCGCGCAATCTCCGAGTCGGCAAGCTCCCCGGCGACCAGCGGATGGTCGTCGACGAGATGCTCCAGGCCATCCGTGGTCTGAAAAAGAAGGGCCTTCAAACGATAAACTTGTACAATTGCTGGCTCAGGCGGCGGCTCATTCCACTCGCCCAGCGCGACCACTACATGTACCAGTACACGGGCCGGGGAGACTCGACGAAGGCCTGTCTCGACGAGTGGAAGCTGGAGGACTATCTCCCAGTGTTGAAGAAGATTACCCAGGCGGTGTACCTGGATGCGCAGGCTGGGGTCGCCCCCTATACCGCGAAGCGTCCGGCTCCAACGGTAATTTCTTTACCTTGCTCGCAGTCGCAGTAAATGCAGTCGCGGTAATTCTGATTCCGTTTTGTATTTGTTGTAGCTATTCCAAGTGGTGGAAGGATGGCTCCCACCCTCGGATGATGAGAGCTCGGGCCCATCCGCCCAGGACATAGGCGAATCGCCGCCTACCAAGGGCAACGAGGACGACGAGGACGAATCCGAAGAGGAGGTCGCCCCGCTGGTCCGAAAGACCCGCGGGCAACAACAACGCGAGATCGAGGCAAGTAGAATCCTCGAACGTCATGACGATGACGACAAGCTCCCAGAGACCACCTCACGCCGTCAAGCCACCCCGTCAAAGAAGAAGAGGAAGGAAAGGGAGGCGAGGGCCCCCCCGAAAAAGAAGACGAGGCCGTCGAAGTCGGCCTCGCCGTCAGACTCGAAAGCAGCTCAGACGCCCCAGCCCAGCTGCGACGGCCACGGCCGACAACCGCCGGACGCGGGCGATCGTGGAAGTGCCGCTGGCTTCAATGACTCCACCATTCGCCCCAGTCTCTGGGCTGGGGGAGGCTCCGGCTGCGGCGGCTTCGCCTCGCAAGGAGGCTCCGGCTGAGGATGTTCCAGAGGCGCCAGCTGCGGCCTCAACAACGAAGAAGCCGTGTCTTGGGCACGCGACGCCCGGAGTTGGGGCTCACTCGCCGTGGGCCCCGAGCTGGAGAAACCGGCCGCCTCCGTGACAGACTGCGTTTCATCCCAGTCGCCAAGTGAGTTCGCTCACCTTTCCTTATTTTTCATAACTATTTCGATTGTTTTTGTTGATTCGATTGATGCGCAGGACCGGGGCGAAGAGGATGGGCCACCCGACCGTGGCCAAGGTGCCCTCCGCCGCTAGCGAGGAAGATCCTTCCCGCAAGAGGAAGGCGGACGAGGTCGTCACCTTGGCGGATGGCAGTAAGAAGGCCAAGGGCGATGACACCATCACTATCTCTGACGATACAACGGTCGCACCAGCCGGGCCCGTGATGGAAGCAGCCGCGTCTATGAAGGAGGGTGCTTCCTTGCCTGGAACGGCGGAGGCGACCTCTCTCGGGGCAGGTACCTCTATCGCTACCTTCCCGCGCTTCGTGACCAAGGCGACCGCGGCGAGTGGGCCTGCACCCTCGAGCCACGCTCCTGGGACCGCCGATGCTGAAGTCGACCAACGTCGCGGGCACACGCCGACACTTCTCGCATCCGTGGACGCGGTACAACTCCACAGCATGCTTGGTGCGGCCATCCAGGTACATCCAGTCCCCGAGGATCAGGTCGGTGCTTTGCAGCGGCCTGATTCTTATAATTTCACATATTTTTGTTTGTCGCATCCAGTCCCCGAGTGCGCGCGCGCTAAATTTTAGCGGGTGGGCACTTAGGAAAAAATTTTGATCGCCAGTCCCCGAGTGCGCACTCGCTGAATTTCAGCGGGTGGGCACTTAGGAATTTTTTGATCACCAGTCCCCGAGTGCGCACTCGCTGAATTTCAGCGGGTGGGCACTTAGGAAAAAAATTTTGATCGCCAGTCCCCGAGTGCGCACTCGCTGAATTTCAGCGGGTGGACACTTAGGAATTTTTGATCGCCCCTCGAGTGCGCACTCGCTGAATTTCAGCGGTGGGCACTTAGAATTTTGATTTGACTAACCCTTTTTGGTGATGTGGTCTGCAGCTTGAGTCCGGACCGATTGGCACTGAAACGCGCAGAGAAGGAGCTGGCCATCGTCCGTGAGGCAAACAAAGGGCTTCGTTGCTGCCAAAGGGCGAGGAAGCTCGCCAGGGCTTGTCTCGCCTAGTGAGTTGGTGGCGGCGCGCGATCTGCCTGGTGCCGCTGAACTGGATCGCCGACCTTGAACGCGAATCGCGAGAGGCGAGAGAAGAAGCGAGCTCGGCGGACGGCGGGCTAAGGCCGCCATTGCGGCACCGAGAGGATCGCAAGGTGTCGGAAGTCCTTATTGCCGGGCTTCGTGACGACCACACGCCGCTTCGTGCTTCATCACGGACTCGCCCGTTGCTTGGTGAGTGCATCTCCCCTTTCTAATAGTTGTGGTTTTTGTGGTGTCCGTCGTACTTATCATTGTCTTCTACTCGCAGGTTGCATCATTGATAGCGAAGAAGAGGCGAGCTCGCTCGACGCGAGGCAGTGCGTAAGCATGCTCGTCAATTCGGCGACGTTGTCGGCGACGTGCATCCGTGCCTACCTTCAAGAAATAGCGCCCACGGAGGTGATTCCCAGCGACCTCGTTGAGGTGTGGAAGTATTTGGAGAAGGCGCCCGCGGTCGTTGAGTTCATGACGCGGTCGGCGTTTCGGCGTGGAGCGTCGACGACGCGGAGCCTTGGACTCGCCCACTTCCCCGAAGATTTCGACATTGACGATGTGACGAGTGGGTATCCATCGTCGACTGGCACGGTGGAGCTGTTCGAGGTCCTCAAGTTGCAAGAACGTGCCGCCACGTACTCAGAACGTGTCTGGGCAATGGGCGACCTCCTGCCGTACCAGGAGACGGTTGTCGTGCCAAACGACCCCGAGCTGCCGCATCGTGACTTCAAGGTCGAGCAGCCTTTTCGCGCGGCGATGGCGGGTGAACTGACGACGTATCCATCAAACCCGTACACGGCGTTCAACGGCAGTCACCGGATCTTTGGGCGTCATCGAAGCTCGCAGAGTAGGGTAGTTTGCCTTGTGGCGTTAGCAGCTTCGCCACGGGCATATTTTGTAACATGAAACAATGCAACATGTGATTGAATGAGACGTCGTGTCTATTTTGATATTTGTTTGTGTGCTTTTTGATTGATTTTGACGAGTCCCCAAAGCGGCCCGCCTTTTGTGGGGTTTACCTCGTATATGATGTATGTGTTGTTGTTATGTGTTTTGATGTTTTAGTCGACTCACCCGAGCTCGAAGAGCCAGTCGCTAGGCGACTCCCTTGAGTGCTCTGTACTTTACCGTTTTCCCGTGAGCGAACGAGGTCGGGTGGCCGAGTCCCCGAGCATGGTACTTGGTAGTTCTAGGCGCGACTCGAGGGTGGTTGAGGACTTAGTGCGTTGGTGTGAGCGCGTCACTCCTGCCTGGCCCGTGGGGTCAGTCGCATGGCGAGTCCTGGGCATGCTCTCTTACTTGGCGTTTTCCCTGACCGCTCGCGACGAACTGGTCTTGATCCCGGCGTGGTACTTAGCCGTTCGAGTCGCTATGCCGAGGATGCGAGGACCAAGGTTCTTGGAGAAGCGAGGGCGATTGTCTTGGCTCAGAGAACCGGTCGAGCTAGGCGACTCGGTGGGAGCTCGGTTGGCGTTATTCGTGGACGATGCAAGACCTGAAGTGATTCAAGGTTTTACACCGCACTACTTAGCCGCGCCGATCGCTGTACCAAAGGTTGACTTGCGTTTAGCATAACGCTTTTTACGAAAAGTGGCACAAGTCATGGAGAGTAGGCGCAATTTGCGGTAACCGCTTTTTATTTCATAGCGACTGGAGAGTACATGTGTGGGGTTCTAGGAGTAGAACTTCCGGAGGAGGTTTACATTCCATGGTCGCTTGACGTCGAGTTCGCCGTCCCCGCGGACGTCGATGAGGTAGTAGGCGTCGTTGCCGAGTACGCGCACGATAGCGAATGGGCCTTCCCACGGAGGGGAATGCTTGTGCATGCCCTTCTTGTCCTGGATGAGGCGTAACACCAGGTCGCCTTCCTGGAAGGTGCGAGCTTTCACCCGCCGGCTGTGGTAGCGGCGGAGTCCTTGCTGGTAGATGGCGGTGTGTGACCGAGCGAGGTCGCGTGCTTCGTCGAGCTGGTCGACCCCATCTTGGCGGGCCAGCTAGTTTGTAGCCTCCGTATAGTGGACGACTCGCGGCGAGTCATGTTCGAGGTCGGTGGGCATGACTGCTTCGGCACCATAGACCATGAAGAAGGGAGTGAATCCCGTCGATCTGTTGACGGAGGTGCGGATCCCCGGATGATGAGGGCAACTCGACCCAGCACCGCGGTGCGCCGAGTGGTACTTGAGTCGCGGCCGTGCCATGGAGGATGCTTTGGTTGGCCCGTTCCTTTGGCCGTTGGATTCGGGTGGGCGACGCGAGGTCGAGCCGGATATGGTGCTCTTCGCAATTCGCCATGGCTCCTTGGCGAAGTTGGTGCCGTTGTCCGTGATGATGCTGTTGGGGAACCCAGCGATATATGAGCTCGCGTAAGAATTTAGTGGCGGTCTTCCGTCGCATTTCGGACTGGCCTCCACCCACTTCGTGAATTTGTCGACGACTAGCGGTGGGTGTAGCGAGGGGCCTTCTTGAAGGGCCTACCATGTCCATGCCCCACACAGCGAATGGCCAGTGATGGGGATTGTTTTGAGCGCCGAGCTCGGCGACGCGTCCCGATTGGCATTTCGCACCCGGCGCATCGCTGGACGATGTCGGCAGCGTGCGCAGCGGCCAAGAGAAGCCGTGTCGCATAGCCTTGGCGACTGGGAGCGGCGGCGTGGTGGACGCAGTCACCTGAGTGAATGTCGTGGAGGATTCTGCGTCCTTCAGCCGGTTGGACGCAGCGTTGGAACACGCCGGTGACGCTGCGCTTGTGGAGCTCGCCGTCGATGATGGTGTAGGACTTGCATCGACGAGCGATCATTCGGCGTCTGTCTCACCGGCAGGTGCCGCCTGTGTAGGCGATGTAGGGCTTGGTCGGTCGTACGGCTCGGTGACGAAGTGCGACCAAGGCTGCCTCGGTTGGAGTGGGACTCGATGTCGATCTCCCTGGGAGAGACTGATGGCTTGGAGATTGTGTCGAGGAACACGCCGGCGGGTGGTGCGAGTCGAGCCGACCCGATGCGAGAGAGGGCGTCGGCCTCCTCGTTTTTCCGCATGTCGATCCACTCGACAGAGTAGCCGGTGAAGTGGCCGCCCAACTTGTCCACCGCTTGGCGGTACGCCGCCATGGTAGGGGAGACGCAGTGCGGCGACTTGCCCCGCGACAAGGTCGGAATCACCGTAGCAGCGGAGGCGATTGACGTTCATCTCCTTGGCGGCTCGCATGCCGTGGAGTAAGGCCTCGTATTCAGCCATGTTGTTGGTGCAGGGCGTGAAGTCGAGGCGAGGATGTAGCGGAGCTTGTCGCCTTTGGTGAAGTCAACACTATCCTCGCGCTGCGCCGTCCGCGTTCTTGGAGCCGTGAGTGCAGGCTCCAGTGGTGGAGGTACGGCAGCTTCTCTGCTGGGCCTCCCAATCGGCGATGAAGTCCGCGGTGCTCGTGACTTGATCGCCTTCGTGGCTCGTATTTGATGTTGTGGACGCCGATCTCGACGCCCACTTGGCGACTCGCCGGTCGCCTCGCGATTGCGGATGATGTCTTGCGGTGGTGCCGAGGAGACGACCGTGATCGGGTATACTAGCTTTTGGTATCGGGTGGTAGCTGGCGCGATTCGTGAGGACCTCATCGATGTAGTACACCGGCACCAACCGGCGCCTTTCCTTCCTCTGGTCGCTCGACGACCATCACGGCGCTGACGACGCGCTCGGACGCCGCGACGTAAACCAGCATGGGTTCTTTGTCGGCGGGAGCGACGAGTAGTGGTGTGGCGAGTAGCACCTTTTTGAGGTCGCGGAGCGCGTCGTCCGCCTCCTTGTCCCACTGGAAGGTGGGGTTCTTGCGCATCGAGCGGTATAGGGTATCGCTTCTTTTCGCCAGGCCGGGATGAAGCGATCGAGAGCCGCTACCGCCGCCAGCTCGACGCCGCCAGCACTCGGGTTTGCCGAGCCGGCGATCGTGTCGATCTTTGTGGGGTTCGCCTCGATCCCTCGTTTGGAGACGACGTACCCCAAGAGTTGTCCGCGGGTACAATCAAGGTGCACTTACTGGGTTGAGCTTTATCTTGTACCTTCGCAGTTGGCAAAGTTTCCACCGGTCGGTGAGTAGGTCGCCTTTGGCGGCGGACTTCACAACCACGTCGTCAATGTAGACGTGGATGTTGCCAATTTGGCTCGCGAGGCATTCTTGCATGCACCGCCGGTAGGTCGCCCGGCGTTCTTGAGGTCAAGGTCATGGCGGTAGCGAAGGCTCGAATGGCGTGATGAACGCCGTCTTCTCCTCGTCTCGACAGCCATTTTGATCTGGCTGTACCCGAGTAGGCGTCGAGGAAACATAGCGACTCGAGCCCGCGGTTGAATCGATTATCTGGTCGATCCGCTGGAGGACGAATCGCTCCTTTGGGCGTGCACTGCTCAGGTTTGTGTAGTCGATACACATTCTCCAGTCCCGTTTTCTTCTCGACCAGGACTGGGTTTGCCACCACTTGAGTACTTGATTGGCGGATGAAGCCGCAGCGGTAGACGCTGCACTTCCTCGAGATTGCTCGACGACGTTTCATTGAAGGGCCGCAGCGATCGCTTGATGGTCGCACTTTGGGGTCGGCGTTAGCTTGTGCTCAGCGAGCTCCCTAGGGACACCGGGCATGTCGAGGGTTTCCATGCGAAGATGTCCTGTTCTCACGGAGGAACTCGATGGCGAGCGCCTTCCTACGCTGGGCTCATGCCCGTCCCGATCGTCACCGTCGCTAGAGTCGCTTTGGTACCATCTCGACGGCGTGCGTCGTGGCCTCAAAGGTTGAGGTGCTGCGCCTCGAGTTGGGCTTCTTGAGTATGGTGGTCGTCGTTGTTGACCCCTCGCATTTCTGGCGAGCTTCGTCGGCGTGGTTGGTCTCCGCTGCGATGACGGCGAGCTCGGCTCCTTTGGCCTCGCACTCGGCGCCATGTCGGGTCGCCGTTGATGGTGATGACGCCGCACGCCCGGAGCTTCATCGCGTTATGCGCGTGGCGCCGCCATGAATTTAGCGAATGCTGGCGCCCGTGACGCAGCGTAGGCTGTCGAAGGGCACCAGCTCGAAGACGATCCGCTCGATGCGGAAGTTTGCCGGTGTGCCGAAGGTGACTGGCAGCGTGACCTTGCCGATCGGGTATGCCTTCCGACCGGGGACGATGCCGTGGAATGTAGTGTGGGTCGTCTCGATCATCGACTGCGGGAGCCGCAGCCGCCTGAAGGTGTCGAGGTAGAGGATGTTGATGGAGCTGCCGCCGTCCATCAGTGTCTTGGGGAGCCAGTAGTCGCCAACCTTGGGCTTGACCACCAAGGCGACTCGTCCTGGTACTCGGCGCGTGGCGAGTGATCTTGCCGGCTCGGTGATGGGCTGCTCCGACCAGTCAGAACCGGGGACGTCTATTTGGGCCACCGCATTGACGGCGGCAGGCGGCGATGACCTTCTTCTTGCGCTCGTGTTGAAGCACGTGAAGGTGTGGAGCGAGCCGCTACTTTGCAATTTTTCCGCCGCTTTGGCGGGTCGTTGTCGGGTCCTCCCGCGCTCGTGCCTTCTCGATTTCCACGAGGGTGTGGATGTCGGCGGTGGTGCGTTGCGGCTTTCCTTCCTGCTATGGAACACACATGGTTGGTTAAGGAGGGCCGCAGATCGAACCTTGGCTTGTTGTAGTTGCCGCGCAGGCGTTGCCCTCCGTCGCGGTAGCTCTTGGGCTCGCGTGCGCTGCGGCGTTAGCGGCGAAGTCGACTTCGCCCGTCACGCAGCGCTTGCCCGAGGCGAGTGCCATGGCGTAAGCGTCGGTTCGGCGTCCGCCGTTGCCGCTGCGTCTGGCGTTGACCTCCTGACTCGTCGTCAGTTTCCTGGTTTGGATCTTCCTCGGCGTACCGTTTGGCGATCTCGAGGAGGTCGGGGATGTTGTCGAGTGTGCGGGAGTGTTGCTTGAGCTTGGCGACTAGAGGCTCGTAGCGGCACGAGGTCTTGAAGCAATGGATCGCGGTGTCCGGGTGGATGCCGACCGCGTTGTACCAAAGCTCTTGCCACCGTTGGACCCAGTTGCGGGTCGACTCGCGGGGTCCCTGGACGCACCATTCTAGGTCCTCAATAGTGGTGGCGCGGGTGTAGGAGCACTCGAAGTGCCTGACGAAGGCGTCGCGCATTTCCTCCCAGGAGTCGATACTGTCCTGGGGGAGAGTGTTGATCCATCGCCGCACGCCCCTCCATCATCGGGGAGAACGGGCGGCGAGTAGGTCACAGACCCGCGATCCCCATCGCCATGAGGTATGTGTCGAGCCAGACGGCGGGTCACGAGGAGTCGATTTTCTATCTCTTTGGCGCCTTGAAGTTTGGCGGGTACTTCGCCTCGGATCATTGGTCCGAAGCACTTGGGTCCGAGTCGTTGGCGACCCCATAGGCTCGCCGTCGCGGCGATTAGTTAGGTGTGCCGCAGTCGCCGGGCTGGCGGCGCGCCAGCTTTGGTTGTTAATGATGTGGGTGCGGGCGTCGATGGTTGCCCGTTGGCGACAAGGTTGGTTGCCGCCCGGGTCAATTGGAGAGTGTCGCGTTCGCGGGTCGGTGTTGGAGCTGCAGCGGCTCTGGTGGTGGGCAGTTGAGGGTGTTTGCCGCCGCTGGGCGGCCGCTGGAGGGCGCTCTGCTTCCCGAGGAACGCGAGTATACTCGACCTGCCGAGTCGGCGCCCGCTTTTTGCTGCTCGACGGCCTTCGCGAAAGCAGGCCGACGTATTGGATCCAGAGGGCGCCGTCGCGTGGCTGTGATCTTTGTCGCTGCCGCCCCGCCACGAGGTTGTCCATTGGGGTGGAGAACAGCGGGAGGCCGTTTGCGTCTCGCTCCCGTGAGGAGACTACTATCCGCGGCTGGTCTCTGGGAGGGGTGCGGTTGGGTGGTGGTGGGGCGCCCCTCGCCGTTGATCCTGGCGGGGGCCGCTTCCTCTGGTGGCGCTGCTCGCAGATCGCGTTCGCCACGCTGGCCGGTCATTTCGTCGTCGAAGTTCAGGCACGCTTGAGCGGTTGGGTTCAGCGTGACCTGATCCGGCTGGTGGTAGCGTGATAGCTCTGCGCCACCGCCGAGGCCAAATTTTTCGCCGCTTGCTCCTTGCGCACCGCCCGCCAGCCAGCGGAGTTCCTCGACCTCCGTTGCCGTGGCGTTAGGAGGGATTGGGGTGGAGAAAGGATCCTCCGGCGGATCGGCGCCGGTGGCCATGTAGGTCGCGGCGTGGCGACCGGTTCCGTCGCGGAGGTCGGCGGAGTTCTCCGACCCGGAGTCGAATTCGAAGATCCCGAGGATGGAGGGGTCCTCGAAGTCTCTCGCGTTGGAGACCTGGGCGATGGAGCCCGCGGACGAGGCCGTGGTGATGGATCCGCCAAGTGACGCCGGGGTCGCCGAGTCGGCGTCGTCGGTGAGGGCCGCATCCTCTGCGGCCGCTGAATTCCCGGCCACGTTGCTGTGGGCCGAGTTGTACTCGGAGGCGAGGCGGTGGATCGTGCGGATCTAGCTCTCGGAGAGCCGATCGCATGGCGGCGACTCGCGGATGCGAGCCGAGTCCTCCGAGACGATGACGTCGGTGAGGCCGACGAAGAGGCTGATCGTGCCGATAGGCAGGATCACGCTGTGCGTGACGGGTCGCGCCGCCGGGACGTAGCTGCTCGGCAAGATCTGGAGCATCTCGCCGATCGCTATCATGCGGCGGTGGCGGCCTCGTTGATGGGCAGATTGGATCTCGCCGAGAACACCGCCAGACCGCCAGGCCCCATGGTGGGCGCCATCGCCGTGGTAATTGTCACGGCAGAATCTGCAATCGGCCAGTAGTAGAACGAGGGTAAGGCCAGCCATCTGCGGTGCGAGATGAGGGCAAAGACACAGGGTTTTACCCAGGTTCGGCCCCCGGAGGGTAAAGACCTACTCCTGCTAGATTGTATTATGGAGGTGTTACAATGGGCGAGCTCGGCGGCTAGGCGGCGAGTCGCTTTGGATGTATGAGGGAACGTGTCTCTACTCACCCTATAGGGAGGTTTATATAGGCTCACCTCCCCTAGGGTTTACATATCTCAACCGATTCGGTTACAGCTTTAGTAGTCGTTTAACCTAGTCCGACTGGGCCTATCTACTACTTTGGGCCTTGACTTCCAAATGTCGGTATCTTGCTGGGCTTCAATCCACTCGCCGTTCTGCAGGCCCACTCGCCAACTCACGGGCCAGTCGGAAACGCCCTGCTGGGTATACCCCAGTAGGCATATCCCCATCATAAACTGTTGGGTCGCGCAGGAGACGCTAATGGGCCTGACCAGTGTCACTCCACAGCGCGAGGCTCAGCTGACAAGGGGGATCCACCAGTCAGTGGCTCATAACGCGCGAAGCGGTACGGGGCGGTGTGGGACGTTGGATTAAAATGGGGATCAACGGCTGGGGATCGTCGTCGACGACGAACCTGTCACCGGCGAGCTCTAACCCTAGTGGCCCTCAGTGGGGGTGCATAGGGGCGTACCAGGGCTCCAGCGACGACGGCGAGGAGGGCCAACGAACTAGTGGTTGACGGCGAGCTCAGGGACGGTCAAGGCAGCTCCGGGGGTGGTTGCAATCAGAGACGCCCTTCTCCTCCAGAGGCGGCCTGCTCCGGTACAATTCCGGCGAGCTGATGCTCCCCGTGCTTCGGCTAGAGGTGTCAGACGATCAGTTAGGTGAGGGGAGTGGAATGGTGTGCTGCAAACAGCCGGGGGTGGCCTTCTTTTATAGGCTCGACGGCGATACCGAGAGGGATGGGCAGGAAACGGTGGCGACATGGCTACGGGCTGCTAGCGGCATGGCTGAGGGTGGCGATCGACGCGCGGTCTCCTGGCGGCGATCGACGCGCGGTCTCCTAAGGTGGAATTCAATGCGAGCTTAGGGGTGGTGGTAAACGGTCGGGCGAGGCTGGCGCTCTGAGCGGCAGAGGTTGCGGCTTCGACGACGATCGGTGGATGTGAGGCGTTGGGTGGCAAACGGGGATGTCTGGCGTGCTTCCTGGTTTGTGGCGACGCGATGGGCACGGGCTGCAGTCGGGGGCCGGCTTGTGCACGCGTGCTGGGTACGGTGCTCTGGCGCGTGCTCGGCATGTCGTTGTGGCACTGGGCGCGGGGTTTTCTCGGTGGTCCACGGCCGGACTTGTCTCGGGGAGGGGACAGTGGGCGGCGGTGAGGTGCTGGCTAACTCCCAGACAAGGTTGGCGAGGCTAGTGTGGCCGCTAGCTCGCTGGCGACAATGGGGTGGCAAGTTTGATCTCGACATGCTCACCATTGATGGCTAGGCTTGCTTACACTGGTGCTAAAGATAGTTAAAGGGGCTAGATGATCTACTAAAGGCTAGTGGCAACCAGAGAGGGAACAAGTTAGGCCAATTTTACTGCAAACTATAGTGTTTGTTGTTTGTTTGATTTGAATCTGCAAGGTGTTTGATGAAATGGCCGCAAGAAACTTCTTTTTGAATTTTGAAAAGATTTTTGGTGGGTGTGCTAGGAAATTGGTTGAGACTCTATGTTTGCTTGGGTTTTGAAAATTGATCTTGTTTGAGTGGTTTTTGAAATAGTGGGATCTTTCCATATGAGATAGATTCAATTTTAAACTATCATTTAAACTTAGCATTTGAATGTTTTTGGAAAATCACAAAGTGGGCCTTGATACCTCATTATGTGTACTAACAAGGGGAGAAAAGCTCCACAAATGTTTCTGTTATGTTTTGAGTGCTAGGAATAGCCAAAGTAGGTATGATATTTAATTTGGCAAAAATGACCATTCACTTCATTTATTCATTTTGAATTGTTTTTCTTTGGGAAAAGTTTGGGAAAGATTTGGATGATGTTTATTTCACCTAAGAATCATTTTACAAGCAATGAATCACAGAACCATGGCAATTCAAATGAAGTCCTAATTTAAATACACATACATTTGAATGCTTTCATATTTTGAGGTGGGAAAGTTTTTATTAACCCTAAATTTGATGATTAGAGTTTTATGATCCATGTTTAATATTTTTGGGATGTTACAAACCTTCCCCCCTTAAACAAAATCTCGTCCCGAGATTTGAAAAAGGATGAAAAAAATATTACCTAGGATTTAAAGAGATCTGGGAACTCCATCCTGATGTGATCTTCTCGCTCCCAGTTAGCTTCTTCTTTCGTGTGGTTGCTATGGAACACATTGTGCACGGCTTCGTGTGATCTGGGAACTCCATCCTGATTGATTTCTATGGTCCGGTGATCAATATTCTTGAAAAACTTCAGTCTTCTCCGGAACTTCGAGGCATTTGCGAAGTAACGAGATATGGAACACATTGTGCACGGCTGACATTTCTTCTGGCAGTTCCAATTGATATGATACTTCTCCTCGACGGTTCAGAATCTTGAAGGGTCCGATATATCTAGGGGATAATTTTCCCTTCAGTTGGAAACGCTGCATTCCTTTCAATGGAGACACTTTTAGATACACGAACTCTCCGATGTTGAAAGTGAGGTCTCGACGTATCTTGTCGGCGTAACTCTTCTATCTTGACTGGGCGGTCTTGAGGTGCTCACGAATCTTGTGAACCTTCTCTTCTGCTTCTCATAGGATGTCGGGTCTAAAAATCTGACTCTCTCCTACTTCCGACCAATTCAAAGGGGTGCGACACTTCCGTCCATACATGAATTCAAATGGGGCCATTTTCAAACTAGCTTGATAACTATTGTTGTATGAAAATTCTGTGAGCGGTAGACAGTCTTCCCATTTAGATCCATACTCTAACACACATGCTCTCAACATATCTTCGAGTATTTGATTTACTCGCTCCGTTTGTCTGTCGGTCTGAGGGTGATAAGTTGTGCTGAAGTCTAGTCGGGTTCCTAAACCTTCTTGGACTTTCTTCCAGAATCTCGAGGTAAACTGAGTTCCTCGATCCGATACGATGTTCTTGGGGACTCCATGCAAACTGACGATTCTAGCGATGTATAACTCCGCTAGCTTCGAACTCTGATATGTGGTCTTGACTGGTAAGAAATGGGAAACTTTGGACAATCTGTCAACTATGACCCAGATAGAGTCATTTCCCGTACTAGAGGTAGGCAATCCGGTGATAAGGTCCATTCCAACGGAATCCCATTTCCATTCCGGAAACTGTAGAGGTTGCAAAAATCTAGCGGGTATTTGATGTCCCGCCTTGACTCTCTGACATATATCACACTTGGCGATATAGCTTCCGATTTCTCTCTTCATCTTATGCCACCAAAATTGTTCTTTCAAATCCTGATACATCTTCGTTCCTCCGGGGTGGATTGAATAAAGAGTATCATGAGCTTCCTTCAGAATAACTTCTTTCAACTCTGAATCTGGTGGTACAGAAAGACGTCCTATGTACCACAGAACTCCTTCTTCGTCTTCGGTAAATCCGGGTACTCTGCATGTACAGATACAACGCTTGATTCCGTCGATACTAGCATTTTCTTTCTGCACCTCCTTGATCTGGCTGATCAAAGTGGGTTGAAGTTCTATGCTAGCCAAAAATCCTTCACTCACTAATTCCATTCAGAAATATTCCATCTCCTTGTGCAAACTTGGTTGCTCCTTCAAAATCATGGAGTTCAAGCGGCACGGCAATCTGCTAAGGGCATCTGCTACCACATTGGATTTACCGGGGTGATAGTGGATGTCCAGGTCGTAATCCTTGATTAGCTCAATCCATCTTCTCTGTCTCATATTCAGCTCCTTCTGAGTGAATATATACTTCAGGCTCTTGTGATCTGAATAAATCTCACAAAGGTTTCCCATCAGGTAATGTCTCCTTGTCTTCAGGGCTAGCACTACTGCTGCGAGCTCGAGGTCATGGGTTGGGTAGTTTTGTTCATGCTGCTTCAGTTGTCGAGATAGATAGGATATAACTTTTCCTTGTTGCAATAGCACACATCTGAGACCGATCTTGGATGCGTCACAATACACGTCAAAGGGCTTCGTGATGTCTGGCATGATCAAGATTGGGGCTGAAATCAGTCTTCTCTTGAGTTCTTGAAAACTCGCTTCACATTTGTCCGTCCATTCAAACTTCTTGTCCTTCTTCAGCAATTGGGTCATGGGTCTAGCGATACTCGAGAATCCTTCTACGAACTTGCGGTAGTATCCCGCCAATCCGAGAAATGCATGAACTTGGGTTTGAGTGGTTGGGGCTTGCCAATCTTCGACATCTTTCACCTTTGCAGGGTCAACAGCAATTCCTTCGGCTGATACAATGTGGCCGAGGAATCCTACCTCCTGTAACCAGAATTCACATTTGCTAAACTTGGCATACAACCGATGCTCTCTAAGGGTTCCAAGAATGTTCCTTAGGTGTAGCTCATGTTCTTCTTCTGATTTGGAATAAATCAGAATGTCATCGATGAAAACAACGACAAACTTATCCAAGAAGTCCATAAAAATATTATTCATGAGATTCATGAATTAAGGGAGGGCATTGGTTAATCCAAAATACATGACATTATACTCGTATAATCCATATCTGGTGGTAAAGGCAGTCTTTGGAATATCCTCTGCACGAATCCTGAGTTGATGATAGCCAGTTCTAAGATCAATCTTAGAAAACACCTTGGCACCAGTCAACTGGTCAAATAGATCTTCTACCTTGGGCAATGGGTACTTGTTCTTGACAGTGACATCATTCAACTTCCGATAATCCGTACACAAACGGTTACCTCCATCTTTCTTGTCCACGAACAAAACAGGTGATCTCCATGGTGACGCACTTGGTTGAATCAATCCAATTTCCAGCATGGCATCCAGTTGCTTCTTCAGTTCTGCTATTTCAGACGGGTTCATACTATATGGTATTTGGGTATGGGTCCTGTTCCTTGTATTAGTTCAATGATAAACTCGATATCCCGATCTGGGGGCATACCGGGCAAAACATCTGGAAATATATTGGGTTATTCGTAGACTATCCAGACTTGGTCAATGGTAGGTTGAGCTATACTCTTGTTGCACTTGAATTGACGAGGTAAGGTTTCAGATACATGCTCGACTGATACTCCAGCTGTACTGGTCATGGTTATGGCTTTCTTGGCACAGTCAATCAATCCTTTGTGTTTGGACATCCAATCCATTCCTAGTGCTACTTACAAACCTTTAGTTTCGAGTACTATTAGATTAGCATAAAAATCTATGCCATGGATTAGGATAGGGACAGCTTTGCAAATTTTCTTAGCTTTGGTGGTTGAACCGGGGATTTGAACAATCATAACATGCTTCAGTTTGGTTGGTTGAATCTTACTAGTGCATGCAAATTCTTCGGTGACAAATGAGTGCGATGCACCAGAATCAAACAACACTCTTGCAAGTACTGAGTTAACAGAAAACATACCCAGCACGACATCTGGTGCTTCCTGGGCTTCTTCAGCATGCATGAGAAAGAGACGGCCATTGCGGTTGAGCGAATTCCCTGCGGCAAACCTTCTTTCGGGCTGAACACGACACTACTGCTGAGATGGGGCATTTGCATTGGGGGCTGCGTCATTCTTCTTGGGGCACTCATTGGAGTAGTGACCCTTGGTTCCACAGTCATAACAAGTCACTTGCGACTTGTCCTTCGCTGCAACAGGCACAACATTGCTTCCAGTCCTTGGGGCAGTGTTGGTGTTGGTGGCGGCATTGTTGTTGTTGAACTTGGGTGGTGCACGGTTGAAATTGCTAGAGTTGCCGAGGTTGTTGTGGTTTCCTCCGGGCCTTGGGTTCCACCAGTTGGGATAGGTCGGACGGTTCATCGGGGGTTTGTTGGTTCTCGGGGCAAATCCTGGATATGGGTTGGGGCGATAGTTTGGGGCATGATGGGTTCCTGGCTGATGCATCATGCGGCGCTTGCGGTTCTCATTGGATTGGTTGATCTTCCCTTCCATCTGAATGGCAGAGTCAATGAGGGCTTCAATATCATCAAAGGGGATATTGAGCAACACCGTCTGCATCTCATCGTGCAAATCATTCAAGAATCTTTCTTTCTTCTTGGCTTCAGTGTCGATCTCATCCGGGGCATACCTAGCTAATGACAAGAATTTGTCACGGTATTCCACGACGGTCATCCTTCCTTGCTTCAGTTTTCTGAATTCATCTCTCATCCTCTTGATCAAACTCGGTGGCACATGAGTTCTGTTGAACTTGACTTTGAATTCCTCCCATGTCATCATCTGACCTCCGGTCATTGCACGAACGTTGTTCCACCATGCTCTTGCATCTCAGGCTAGATAGTGGGTGGCGAACAGAACTTTCTCGTTAGCTTCCACTCCGACGACTTCCAGATTGTTCTCCATGGTTTGCAGCCAATCATCTGCATCTAGGGGCTCTTCCAACTTAGTGAAAACAGGTGGGTTGGTGTTCTGGAAATTCTTGAGCTTAGATCCATGGTTGTCCTGATTTCCTTGGCCTTGATTGTTGTTGGCCATCTGAGCTATCTGCTGAAGGGTGGCTAAGTTGGCTTGACGTTCTGCTCTTTCAGCTTCGCGGTCAGAAACCAACATTTGCAGGATCTGCAACATCGGGTCCGGGGATGAACCACTTCATCCACGAGGCATCTGAAGATTGATATAGATTATGAGAAAAGAGGGAAATTTCTAAGGTTTAGGGACTTTGAAAAGTTTTTAAAGTTTGACTCAGATTTCTAGCAACTTGTTTTTCATTCATTCATTCATAGCACACAATACAAACACACACCATAACCAAGGAAAACAGATGGTTTTAAGAACCATTCTGGAAACTACGATACAGTGGGACCGAATACATCTCACTAACGCTAGTGCTCAAGTGCTACTACTCCTCGGAGTCGAAGTACTCATCATCCTCATCATCATCGTCGTCATCGATGAAGGCGAAATCCTCCTCATCGGTGAAGAAGTCCATGGCTTGATCCTCCAGAAAGTCGTCATCATCGCTGAGATAGGAGTAGGGATCTCCACGAAGGTCTTCTTCGGCATTCTCCCTTTCCTCCAACTGCATGTCTCTCTCGTGAATGGTCTCCTCCAAATCCGTGATACGGTGGCGAAGACGGGCAATGATGCACTCCTTTTTGTCGAGATGACGGCGACGAGACTTGCGATCCTTCACTAGCATGGCGAGGGTCTGATCCTTCTTCTTGGCGATGGCGGACTTGTGGTTGGAGTAGTCACGGGCATTGTCCAACTCCTGCTGACGATCATACATCATGAAGCTAAGGTGGTCCAACTGAGTCTTCAGCTCGGTATGATGTGGGGCTTCTAGTGGCTGTCCCATAGCATCACGCCTTGGGTAGAACTCAAAGCGGGTACCCTTGATCTGATTGATACTCTGCCCACATAGACGGGCAAGAGCTTCCTGCATGGCCCTGGCAAGTCCATCGAGCCAGTTGTTCTCTCTTAAGGTGAACTGAATTCCCTCTGCAGTGGGAGGTTCAATCTTTCCTCTGAGACTTGCAACAACTAGCCACTGGAGATTTTCTCCTTCCTGATCATTGAGCTGAACTCCGAAGAACTCGGGGTGCGGACGCTCTAGAAGTTCCGAAAGCTGGTCCAAGTCACGCTCAAAGATGAGTTCTCCTCCATTCCCCAACAGATAAAACTTGCTGTACTTCACGTCCATCTATAAGAATATAGGATGAGTAAGTTAGTAAAGTGATCAAGTGTGTCAAATTTTATGTATTTTGTAAGAGTTTTTGAGGAACATGAATTTTCATGAAAGAATCCAAGTGATAAGAATGAGAATAAGTTTTTCTAAATACTTGCTTACTTTGGTTTTGAAACTAAGTTTTTTGATTCAAACGTCCAGTATAACTAGGGTCTCCTATGTTCAGGATGGCTCTGATACCAACTTGTCAACACCCGGATTTTTTATCCCAGATGCCTGTTATGCCATACATCGCAATCCTAGGATTACCATTTTTGCGAGACATAACATATTTGGATATAAAAGTACATCATCCATTACAAACCATACATAAGGTCTTACACAAATAAGGATCTCATGATCCAGTTCTTAATACAACTCAAACGGCGGAATACCGTAATAGTAAAGATAGCATAGGCGAAGCTCCATCTTCGGGGTCACATGCAATGCTGACGATGGGAGATGATCCTAGTTGTCGTAACCTTCCTGCGGTCCATCATCCTGGTACTCCTCTTCATAGTCTGGCCACAGGAATAGCCAGGGACAAATCCATGAGTACTCTTTAAGTACTCGCAAACTAATACTAACAAGTTAAGGGGGTTTTGTAGTTAGGACACTAAGCTCTAGGGTTATTTTGCAAAAAGCAAAATTTACCTCTACTAAGTTCAGAAACAAAGAAAACTAGTTGAAAGTTTTATAACACCTAAGGGGGAACTTGAATTTCATATCACAACCCTGTTGTGGTCAAGTCAAAGTCACAATTCATTTCACAAGTCATTTTGAAAACATCTGACGGGGGAACGGTATGGCCACTCCAACTGTTCATAACCGCGGACGCGGCTATTAGAATAGTTTGACACTCTGCAGAGATTATACACTTCCACCACAACATTCGATACATCTGTCAGGAACAATCCTGAATTCACCATACTCAGTATGTGGATAATCAATCCTAACCTTTCAATTACATGCCCTAGTATAGGCACCTCTCCTGTGAGTTTGGATTCCCAACCATGACCAACTATCATCTTGGGTACTGCACAGGTGGACAATCTTCACAAGGTAGCCTCAGCTCTGACCTTGTCCGCGAGGGAACCCATGCTAAGGTATATAAACTTCCAGTCAAGCCCTACCCAATTTTCGGGTATTGTGGTTGTACGGTAAAATTGGAATTGTATCGCATCCAAACAACCATCAGTTTTATCAAGGGCTAAGGCTCATGCCTCAACATTTTCGTCATCAAAATCATCTGGTGTTCGAGAACACATGTCCAAAACATTTCAATAGAATGACTCATCATTCTAAGGTTTTCATAACCATTTTCACCAAGTATTCCCATCTAAAGTTGATCAGGTTTTATGCTTAGCACTAGCATCTACAAGTGGTGGTAACTACTAATGAGGGGTGGTAAACAAGTGGAGATTAATTAAGTTCAATCTCATGCCTTAGGATTACATCAAGATTATCTAACTTAGGCCAAATTTAATGCTATTTACGCTACCTTCCAATATCTTTCTAGTATCTATAATTTACTATGTAAACTCTAAGAGAAAGCTTTGATAAAGAAATAAATTATAGAGCTTGTAAGTAAAACTAGGATTGGGTATCATCAAATGTGTCTAACTAAGCATGCTTAATGCATTGCCTAGGTTATCTAACTTTCATACTTGCAAGTGTTAGCTTGCAAGGTTTTAAGTATTGGCTTGCATAAGTATCAGTATAAGCTTGCCTTGAGCAGAGCAGTGGTTGAAGTTCTCCTCAGCTTCCTCCTCGTAGTATCCTCCTTCCTCCTCGTATCCTTGGTCGGTACTAGCGTCTATAAATAAATACGAGGTACACAATCACCAAATAATACTTAACTATTTTCAATCATCACATAACGTGTACTATGGATGATCAAGCATCATCACCTACATTACAAGATTAAAGCATTTGTCTTATTTATTTTAATTTGAGAAAAGTAATTTCTACTCATTGAAAAACTACTTAAGATTTAATATTCTCCAATTCAAACATGGGATCATGTTGACACATGTCATCACCACATATTTTAGTTCGTGGGAATGTGATTTAAAGTGGTGTCACAATTTAATAAGGTTTAACCTTTTATTTTAAATAAATAAAGTGACTAGAAATGCCTATGTGACATTATTTTATTACTTGAACATTACTTCTGTAAGTAAACCCATATATTTTTTATATATTCTGAAAGGTATGATCAAATGTGATTTTTGAGAGTTGGAATCAACTCAAAAGCTCTTATGGTTGAATTTTGAAAACTGTTTGAATGCAGAAAAGCTTCTCCTTGTTATTTTTACCAAGGGTGATCTACAGATCCAAATGATTTGAATCCAACAGGCATGGATTAAGCATTTTGGTACCTTTCTAACAAAATTGGTTTCATGCATTTTGGTTCATTGAATCGAGCTGGGTTGATTTTTGAATCTATGTACAGAACTGTGTTTGAAATTAAATGAAAAAAATCTAAATCTAAACTGCTGGGTCGCGCGGGAGACGCTAATGGGCCGGCCCAGAGTCACTCCGTAGCTGACAGGGGGATCCACCAGTTAGTGGCTCATAACGCGCGAAGCGGTACGGGGCGGTGTGGGACGTTGGATTAGAATGGGGATCAACGTCTAGGGATCGTCGTCGATGAAGAACCTGTCACCGGCGAGCTCTAACCCTAGCGGCTCAATGGGGTGCATAGGGGGCGTACCAGGGCTCCAGCGACGATGGCGAGGCGGACAAACGAACTAGTGATCGACGACGAGCTCAGGGACGGTCGAGGCAGCTCCGGGGGTGTTCGCAATCAGCGGCGCCCTTCTCCTCCAGAGGCAGCCTGCTCTGGTACAATTCCGGTGAGATGCTGCTCCCCGTGCTCCACTAGAGGTGTGGGACGATCAGTGAGGTGAGGGGAGTGGAATGGTATGCTGCAAACATCTGGGGGTGGCCTCCTTTTATAGGCTCGACGGCGAGACCGAGAGGTATGGGCAGGAGACGGTGGCGACATGGCTACGGGCTGCTAGCGGCATGGCTGAGGGTGGCGATCGACGCGCGGTCTCCTGGTGGTGCTCTAGGAATTCAATGCAAGCTTAGGGGCGGTGGTAAACGGTCGGGCGAGGCTGGCGCTCTGAGCGGCAAAGGCGGCGACTTCGATGGTGAGCGGTGGCTGTGAGGCGTTAGGCGGCGAACGGGGATGTCTGACGTGCTTCCTGGGTCGTGGCGACACGGTGGGCACGGGCTGCGGTCGAGGGCGGCGTGTGCACGTGTGTCGGGTGCGACGCTCTGGCGTGTGCTCGGCATGTCGCTGTGGCACTGGGCGCAGGGTTTTCTCGGTGGTCCACGACCGGGCTTGGCTCGGGGAGGGGACAGTGGGCAGCGGTGAGGTGCTGGCTAACTCCCAGACAAGGTTGGCGAGGCTAGTGCGGCTGCTAGCTCACTGGCGACAATGGGGCGGCAAGTTTGCTCTCGGCATGCTCACCATTGATGGCTAGGCTTTCTTACAGTGGTGCTAAATATATTTAAAGGGGCTAGATGATCTACTAAAGGCTAGTGGCAACCAGAGAGGGAACACGTTAGGCCAATTTTACTGCACACTATAGTGTTTGTTGTTTGTTTGATTTAAATCTGTAAGGTGTTTGATGAAATGGCCGCAAGAAACTTCTTTTTGAATTTTGAAAAGATTTTTGGTGGGTGTGCTAGGCATTTGCTTGAGACTCTGTGGTTGCTTGGATTTTGAAAATTGAGCTTGTTTGAGTGGTTTGTGTAATAGTGGGATGTTCCCATATGAGATAGATTCAATTTTAAACTGTCATTCAAACTTAGCATTTGAATGTTTTTGGCAGATCACAAAGTGGTCCTTGGTACCTCATTATGTGTAATAACAAGGGGTGCAAAGCTCCACAAATGTTTCTGTTAAGTTTTGAGTGCTAGAAATAGCCAAAGTAGGCATGATAGTTAATTTGGCAAAAATGACCATTCACTTCATTTATTCATTTTTAGTTGTTTTTCTTTGGGAAAAGTTTGGGAAATATTTAGATGATGTTTATTTCACCTAAGAATCATTTTACAAGCAATGAATCACAGAACCATGGCAATTCAAATGAACTCCTAATTTAAATACACATACATATGAATGCTTTCATATTTTGAGGTGGGAAAGTTTTTGTTAACCCTAAATTTGGTGATTAGAGTTTGATGATCCATGTTTAATATTTTTGGGATGTTACACCTTCATAATTATTTGATACATAATGTTCTAAGTACTAATAGTGTTTGAAATAATAATTGCTTGCCCTAGGGTTTTAGGGTTTTTGATTCATTTGTATTCTTTTGTTGATATGAATGAAGATTAATGGCTAAACAGATTGTCTTTATGTTTATGATCAGAAAGATGTTACCTTTTACAAACAGTTGGGTGATTCTTTAGAATGACTTATGAGAAAGAATTGATAAAGGGAGCTCCTAAGAACATATGGTTATTGTCACATCCCAAGATTTTCAAAATCTTGTAATGTGAAAAATAAATAATTGTTGAAATTTTTGGGTGAAAAGAAACTTGTGTTTCTAAATGGAAACTTAAAATCCCATCTTGAACATACTTTGGTTAATGTTTGAATCCAACTAAATTCAAATCAAGTGGAATGCTTTCCTCTTAAAATGCATCTTCAAATTTAAACACTTGGAGAATAAACCAAAAACCCTAATGGAAGAAAATCAATTCCAAGTTATCTCCAAGATCATGGATTTGATCCATATAAAAATTTGTCAACAAACATTTCAAAATGATCAAGAATGACAAATAGAAATATTATAAAACCATATGAAATGGTTTCAGTTAGTTTGAAGCCATTGATAAAATCTTATGAATCTAATAAGATAAGGAAAAGTAATTACCAAACTAATAAATCAATTATCTAAAAACCATACCAAATGGTGAGCAAATAATCCTAAAAGGATTTTAAAAGATAAACAAATAATAAATAAAGTTATAAAAGTTGGAAACACTATTTTTGGATCTTTAAATAAAAAGTTATGGTTTTGATAAGCATAGGTAGAAATATAAATAAGGATTATTTTAAAGAGCCAAATTAAATCATGGCCAAGCTTTTGAAATAAAATATTTCTATTTGATAAAAAGAGTAAAGCTTTATTTAAATAAAATAATAAGGATTTATTAATATCCAATTTTATTTAACTAAAGGCTTTTTCCTTTCAAATAAACATTAAAAATTTATTAAAGACTTTAAAATAAGAATTCCAAGTGTTTTAGTTTTTCAAATGAAACCTACTGAAAATATTTTTATATTATTTAGATTTCAAAAGGAGTTTTAAAATAAATTAAAACCTATTTGAATTAAATACTATGGTCTATTTATTTAATTATTACTAGATCCTAAAAGAATTATTTTATTTTTGAACTTTGAAATATGTTGATAAACAGAATTAAAATTCACCCAAAGTTTGGTGGTGATTTGAATTCAAATGGAGATTGAAAAGTATTAATAAATTTTATTTAATTAATGCTAGGGCCTATTTTAAATAATTAAAACACCCTAATTAGAATAAATAAATTATTCTAAATTTGACTTTGGAATGTGTTATTAATCAGTATATGAATCTACACAAATTTTGGTTGAGGTTTGAATTCAAATTGATGTTTGAATTGGTTAATCAAAATCAAAACAGAAAATTAGAAATGGAAAAGGAAAAAAACATTTAGAACAAAAAAAGAAACGGAGCGACCCAGCCCAGCAATACCCACTGGCCCAGCAAGCCCATCTCCCCACCCCACCCGCAGCGACTCGTTTTTCACTCACGGACGAACCCGCTGAGTCTATGACGGCTTGGACCCACTCCCCCTCCCCCTCTCTCGCTGACGCCAGACCCCACAGCCAAGTCATCATCTTCTTCACCCCGCGATGAACTCGCCCGACAGTTTCCTCCGCGTTTAATCCGATTCAATACGAGTTATTTGGTGAATAAATCTTCCCCGCGATCATGCTTACTAAGTCGCCTGCTCCCCCTCTCTCTTTCCCCTCTTTCGCCCGGCCCTCTCTGCCCCCAGGTTGTCTCCTATTCCACCAGCACCGCCACTGCCTCCGGCGAGATCCACCTACAATTCCGGCCACTACCGTCAGCCCCACTGCCTCCTAAGCACACAATCTTGCACGCCAGCATCCCCTACACCTCCCGGTACCTTCCCCTCGCTCGCGCTCGCCCTGCAAGCTCGACAACATCTCCGCCAGAGCAGCTCCAACGTCTGTCGTCCTTCCAACGACCTCTCTCCGTAAGTTCCGTCCTCCCCTCCCTCTCCAGATGACGCACGCATGGTCGCCAAACTCGTCCGCATCTAATGACCTTATTCGCTCGTCTTCTCATGACCTTTAGCTCTCGCCAGCAACGACGAACTGAGAACCCGTCGCCAGGAGCAACTCCGGCGAGCAATCGCTGCCGCTTCAGGCGCTTGATGAAGGAAACCGCCTCGAGCTGCACCACGACCCCGAGATTCTGGTGATCATCTCCCTTCACTCTCTCGCTTCCTATAGCGTCGACACCGCCACCGTCTGACCGCGCGCCGCCACACGCCGCCGCCAGTGCCGCCTGTTTCTAGTCAAAGCGGTGAGAACCGTCGGATCAAGATCGTAGCGTCACGATAGAATTTAACCGAAGGGGTACGAGAGCCTTTGAGCCGTGCGATGTCACTTAGATCCAACGGATCACATCTGTTGATCCACACGAAGCGGTACCGACCAATAGCAACACGACGCGTGGCATGTGATTGTTTTAAAAACCAGAAACTTGTCTATTAGATGTTCCAATTTGAAAAATTCATAACTTTCAAACCACACGACCAAATTTTGCAAATTTTATATCAATGGATTCAGAAATACAAGTACTTTCTGACCATGCACTTTGTTTAGTAAAATGCTTCTGTTAAATTGATTGTTTTTGCAGAAACTTTTGTATGCATGTTTAGAATATAAAATTGTTCTAAAATGATTTTTGAGATAAAACCTTTGGCAAATGGATTGTTTTGAATCTACTAACCTTAGAAACCAACTCATGGATTTGAAAATGTATTTGGTAAATCTAAAGAACAAATCTTTGATTTAAAGCATTTCTAGTCAAATAAAAATAATGTTTATTTACAAAAAAATGCTTTTGGAGAAAAACCTTTGGGGAATGTTTTGATTTAAACTCTCTGACCCTGAACACAAAGATTTATGTTTTGAAAACATATTTTGATGAATCCTATAGATTGTTGCCTTATTAAAAGCATTTCTCAACCACATAAAATAATACTTTGGTTTAAAAATGGTTTATAGGTAGAATCTTTTGCAAATAGTTTTGCCACTTTATAAAATGACCAATAAGTGTTTTAGAATGTTTATAACCTATTATAAACCACTTTTGTAAATAAAACAAAGTTTGGCATGCTTGCATGCATTGTTTTGTTTCTATTATTTTATGTGATGTTGCTTGAATGGTAGATTGAAATATTGCTTGCTTGATTGAATTGTAGTGATTTGAAGAGTGTGGTCATTGAAAAGACAAGGAGTGAACTTATATTCTCTACCAAAAAGGCAAGTGATGCTCCATACTTTTGTCCCATTATGTTCACTATGCATTAGTGATATTTCTAAGTAGGACTTGCATGGAATTTTGCTAAGTGTAAACTATGCCATGGGAAATCCTAGTAGATGAAACCTTAGTAGAAATTCTCTAAGTTAAGATTCCTACTACCATCATTGCTTAGCTTAGCTAGTAGAAAACAAGGGTGGAATATATTCATGCTATGGAATATTTCTAAGTCAAGGACTTGTGTTTTATTTAATAAAACAACTAAGTGAATGAATCACCTGGGTGGAATGGAAGGAATGGTTTGTGTTGAGTGGTTCACAAGGCCCATTTCTATGGTTTACCTTGTGTATCTCACTTGTGGATGGCCACCTAGGAACAAAGAGATTTGAGATGTCAAATGTTGAGAAGCTTCAAGTGCAGCCACTTGGCATCATGGGCTCCGCCTAGATCATATAGGTTGCAATAACTTAGCCAAATGGACAGTTGGTGGTAGGGGTTTGATAGGTTGGAACGCGTCCATTCTGGTCTAAGTTAAGGCTTCTGAAAGATCTTGTCTTGGTGAAACCAAGTCTTGTGGGGAAAGTGCACAACCTCTGCAGAGTGTAAAATCTAAGTACTTAGCCATGTCCCTGGTAAAGGACAATTTGAGCATCAAGACATGGAAGCTATCAAGAATCTCCTCATCCCAATTTCTAAGTTAAAACTTGGTGGTTGAACAAGGGTTGAAGGATCACCAATTTCTATTGGGAGATGCCTTGGGTGATTTTTGTCAAACAAAAACTTAGTGTTTTCAAATGATAAGTAAAATCTATTTTGAGCAAAGCAAGCCTAAGCTCCACTTAGCTAGATGCATATAGATGATATACTCCACTATATTACCATAGTATCACTTGCCAATACAATTTAAATGTATTGACCCTTGTGGCTGTAACTTGTTATGTTGCAGGTTTGTTTGAAATTAGTGAAGTGTGTTGAAATAGGATTACAAGTCTACAACCAACATGTTTGCCTGTGGCACTTTGAAGATGATGGACCCCATGCTATTGTTATATTCTTCTGCATTGTAATGAGATAGCCAAATTAGCTATGTAAGATGTAATAAATTATTTTATTCCTGGTTATAAAGTTGTATTATGACCTTTGTTTCTTGATATTACATCTTAACTGTGGATGCTAGCTATTGATCCAGGGACTAGCATTGCAATCACAGGGATCCTTTCCTTTACAAAGGAGGGATCTTACAGATGGTATCAGAGCATTGTGTTGCCTGTAGGATTGTAACCCTAGGATTGGACAAAACCCCTTAGAAAAATAGGAGTTGTATTTGTTCCAAAACTTATTTATAAACAATCTTGTAAACTCTTTCCTCAACCATTTTGGTTTTGACTCTACATCTCTTCTATTTCAACTTGATGGATAAAGACTTTCCATGGCCAAAGACTTCACCATGTGCAAAGGACTTCATCAACTCTAATGACTTCAACATCTTCATGTGATTTCAACCTTATTCTCAACAAGGACTTCAACCTTGGATATCACTAAGGACTACAAGTGAGACAAGAAATGTTGCTCAAGACTTGAAGACTAAGGAAACACAACTTGGGAATCATCATCGCCTTTGAAGTTTTTGTGACCAAGAATTTTCCCAAGGAAACCATGATCTCATTCAAGAGGAATCCACCAAGAAGGATAGAATGATCTCGAGTGAACCATATAGATGGACCACCATATTTAGTTTAAGTCAAACGCACCAACTTATGTGGTGTAACAAAAATAGTTTTGTTGCCTAAAAATGTGCTTGAACTTTGTTGTTTGAGTGGAATGTTTGTTTGTGATTGCTTGCACTTTGCTTGTGTGAATTGTAATGCATGCACACATCTGTGTTCAGCTTATTTATAAGCTCTAATGCTGGGATGTTACAGACTTTCCCCCTTAAAATAAACTTCGTCCTCGAAGTTCGTATACTCTCACATTTCGGAGTAAGGAATTGTCTTGCAATGAGTACGACATGTCTCAACTCCATGGTAACCTCAATGGGAATAATTGTAATATCCCATATCCAAATATTTTCCTTGAATCCTCAAATACTTGGTAATTTTAATTCTGTTGTCTCCAAAACTCCAAAATTCCTTTTACTTTACTCCCTTAGGAATATGTCCCTATTATGAACTTATTAAATTGGGGTCTCTTCTTTAGTTTATTACTCTTATTAGATATCCTAATCCAACTCCTTAACTTTATCATTAATCTTCCTTATTATACTATGTAAGGTCTAGTAAGTCTCACTAAAAAAAGTTTTAAATTTTATTAGTAAATAGTGTGGTCAAAAGACTAATCTTTGATTTGTCATTGTATGAGTTGTACTGGTAATTCTTCCAAATATTGGATTTGAACACATTTAGTCCAAACCCATTGGAATTTCTTGTTCCTCTACACATGTGCAATTGGATATGTTTTATTCCCTTTTAAAGGGTCACTTAAGAGTTGTTTCCTCTAGACTTAGTCTATTCAGATTAATCTATTTTATCACCCCTAAGATTTTGTCTTGGCAAGATTTAGATAATGTTTTCATTATTACCTTAAGTACTTCTTCAACTTCCATTTACTTGGAATTCGGATAACAATACTTTTGTTTACTGTTTACTCTCCCCCTTAGGGTTTACTAATGGTCTCCAAACTGCCTATATAGTATTTATTGGCTTTATAATTAGAATATTGGTCTCTATCCAGCCTATACTCTACCTAGTTAGGGTCTTATGAAAGATTGTATGGTGTATCCACACAATTGTGGATCTCCGAAGTGAATCTTTCAGCATTATTTGTCTTACTTACTATTCAGACATTTTTGCTTTGATGCACCTGACTTCACGAAGCGTTTTAGAAATCTTTCTCTTAATATTTTATACTCATTTAGGTCTTACTTAGTTTAGTCCAAGTTTTATGCTCTTTATGCAACCATTAAGATGATCTGATTAACTATGTCAACCAATTACCAGCTGCGGATAAGATACCAACTGTGGATTAATTACCACTATGGATAAAATACCAGCTGCGGATCATTCTAGGTTGTAATTATTACCCTACGGTTTCCGACATACTTCTAGCATTCTCTCTGAATTGTCAGAGCTTGAATACCATTTTGGATTCCAAAACTTCTTCTTTGTACTTATTCATGATACTACCATGAACTTGGTACAACTACTTTATTAACTTCTTAGCAACTTACCTACTTTAAATGAACCTAAAGTTTATTACTTCTTGTTGCTCCAAGTATTTTCTACACTAAACTTCTTTCTTATAACTGACTAAGAATAACCTGAGCTTGATATATCCTTCAAATTATGTTGATACTCCTTAAACTTTGCTTCATTCTTCATATAAGTCTTCATCTTGATCTTTGAAAATCGTGACTCCCTTACACGAATTCCCTTATTTTATCTAGGTCTATAACATCAAGTAGTAACTGGATGTTGCAACATGCATTTGCACATCAAGTCAAACTTCATGTACAGATCTAGTCAATGAAGAAGATCCAAGAAAACAAATAAATCCAAATGTGGTACATATAACACACAATATTCTAAGCCTGGAATATAGTAGTTGAGTTTAATATCTCCAGAATTCAGGCTTAGTTGTGTAGTATGTGACACCTCCTCATATAGGTTTACATTGTGATACTTAGCACATAGGGTCAAACTATACTTTGTTTCTTAATTTACCCAAATTTCTCAATTGCAATAGGATAATCTTAAGCAAAGTGGTCTCAATTTGGTTTTGACTAAACTTTTGTCTCGCCTTAGGAATGACTAGCTATAACCATCCTTTCTTTATTAGTAAACTAACCTCACATGATTACTCCAAAAGAATAATCAGATTCTATGTTCTACTTAAACCAAAGATTATTGGAAATTTCTGGCACCTACGACTTCTATCCCAGTTCTTCCATGTTATTTTCTTACTTCTACCTCATGATAATTTACTAATTACCTTTCATATTATACTCTCATCATGGTTTCAGAGATAATCTCACCAGTTCATTATGATTTAAGGGCTAATCTAACCATGATAACTTTGTTTCTCACTACACTATCATTAAGTCTTAACCTAATTTCACTCCATCACGTAGAATTCTCAAGTGAATCCCACACGATTACTACTCATTACATCAACATTTATCCTAATGATATTCATCATGTTGTCTTTGGTTATCAACTGACACTAGGATTTTACTGTTCTTACTTAAATTCTAGGATTAGGCTACACCATTAAGACTACTTCAATTGATGGCTTACACTTTCCTACAATATCTTGGTAGTTTATGTCTCCCTCGGAGGACACTAAAGAGCACTATACTTGAGAAAATATAAAATAATTACTCCTAAGAAAGAATGACTTAAACATCTGACTTAGGTGTGACAAGATTATCCTCAAGTGGATACCCATCACAAGTCATAAGAATATTTGGTTTAGATAAGATGGCTCCTATAGTCACTATCCAACCTACAGATCTTCCTAAAAGGGTTTTAATCCTAAGGTCAAAGCATATGCTCTCATACCAACTGCGGTGACCCAGCATACCACTGCATGATGTAGTACACTATAGTCGTTGACATAACACCAATGAAACACCGTTCACTAGTATTACATCCCTCAGAGTAGTACAAAAGAAACACGGTAGGTCCAAGACATGACTATAGGTTACAACTCAACTCTTTACACAAGATCTAGAGAACACTCTAGGTTAAAGAGAGAGAAGGAAACTTCTTACAAAGAAGAATCAGAAATAAACAACTCAAAAACTATCATACTATTAAGGCTAGTATCATAACTAATGGTCTGGCATTGCTGCTATTGCAATACACTACAGAAATAGGTTCTATGGCTAGGGATTATATTCCGAGCTAATCAATAACTTTGTCTTCACTTGAGTTGATGTATATGTTGACTTCCTTGACTTCATTGAAGAGATCGAGCATTTTGATGATGATTCCTGGAGCATAACTTGATGTAGACATCGTCTTAATGGCTTCAGAATCTAGCAAGGGTTAAGAAGATACGTTGAGTACGAGCGTACTCAGCAAGTTCACTAGAAAAGGGTGTTTGATGCACTATAGCTACAGCCAGAGACCGTAGGTCATAGGCAATGCAAGTTTTTGTAAACATTTCTTCAAAGGTTGCTTTTATTATGAAAATCTATGTCCATCAGCCTTCACGGGTTTACCAGAACTTTCATGGAGTTCCTTTCCTGCAGCTTTCGTAGCTCCTTCCCGGAACATGGAGTAACAAGTTACAGTTCTTACACTCTACAGAGGTGCGTCACTTTACCCATGAGAGATCTTAGCTTTGTTGCATATACGAATTGCAGGTTTGTTCACACTTCCTTGGTGTGAGGCCCAGACTAAGATCCAAGCCAATCACTGCCTTCTCCACGACCCCGCATGTCTCCTTGGTGTATGCCAGCCCACCTATTGAATTACGGCAATTGGCAGTACAGACCGTTCAGATGCCAGAACTATAGTGGGACGTTGAGGGCTCCCACCCATATGTTTCATATCCTCTACGAATTACCATATAATATGGATGCTACGAGTAATAACAGCCACGACCCGCACATCCGACTCCATGCGAGAGGGAAAAGATACAGCTCACTTCTCCGTCCCATTCCAAATCTCATGGTCAACGCGTAATATACGGCGCAAGAATCACTGGCGACATTGGTTGTTAAGTCCTAGATAATATGTTCCTTTACCACTAGAACTCTTATAGTAGGTTATTACCTCATGGTAAATAACCTATAATCACATTATTATGAAAATAGTGTTTTCTGACCTTTTTCAAATGCAGATGATGACAACACTGGATTTGTAAAATACTTTACGGAAAATAATCAAAGGACATGAGCAAGTGTGAACTTGCCTTTTGTGATTGCAATATTATGCACTCATGGTCTTCAGCATCATTGGTCCGGTAAGGACTAATGTTTAAACAAGCAAAATGCTTTTATGCATAAGCAATGTAATGCAAGGTGATAAAATCGAATCCCGGGGATAACGTTGTCCTAGGGTTTGGATACTGGAAAGGTTTTCCTTTTAGATTAAGTTTCACACATGTGCTTCTTACTAAGGCTTGTGAATGTGTGTGAAACAACATGTAAGCATAATGGCATACAAAAATAAGATATACTAATGAGATGTGCTACTCAAGGACTACTTATATGTGAATTGCCTTATCTTCAAGTTTTACCTTGCAAGTGATGACATTTATAAGGAACTGAAGTGTTAACAATCCTAGGTATATAAGTAAAGCTTAATGTAATGTGATTATTATTAATTGTTATCTGTTTTCTGAAGTTGCAAGAAAAATAACATTTGAAGAAAAGATTTCCTTACTAAGGTTTAAACAATCTTTCTGGTTAATTAAATGTGATTGATGTTGTTTGTGTTTGAATAGTTTGGACTTGAGATGCTTTACAACTTAATTATAACAGACCAAAGCTAACTATAAAGCACATAGTAAAGTCTTTAGCATTATTTAAAGTATTATAGACTAAAGTGAACTTTAAAGACATAGATGGGCTTTAGGTGTAATACTTATTATACTTATACCTGGTTCCTTTATAATGTTTCTTTAAAGTTACTTAGGAATGGTATTATTTTTAGTTGGTAGTGGTTTCTTTACATTATAAATGTATAAAGGGATTTATCTCCCTATAAGGGTGTGGTTAAGGTTTATGAATAAGTAGATAATATTATTCACTATTTATGAGCTCACTATAGTGTTTTGATTTGTTTATAAACTTGTGATTAAAGTAAAGTAATAGGTTTTATTTCATTACAAATTATTCTTGGAGATTTTATATTGGATAAGGATCCTTTTATAAAATAATATATACTTATGGTTAAAGATAATTTAATAAAATTGTATTTAAAGTGTGTTAATTCATTTTGAATGCACACTACCAATATTTAAGACTAATACTATTTATGAGACTCAATTTATTAATTTTTAAAATTTTTAACAATTTTATTTACCTTTAAATGAGTTATCAATTAAGGAAATGAGTTTAATTTCAATTTATAAGATATTTAAATATTTCTTTTACTCAAAAGTGGAATATTGTATTTTTAACATGTAGGTATTATTTTTTGTGATCATTATGGTATATTACATTTATTTTTGTGATTAATAAATAATAAGTTATGATTTTTATAAGGTTTATTACTTTATAAATACTTAATAAATAATAAATATTTAATTAAGTGAAATGATAATGCATGATTATAAATTTAAATTATAGTTCTTATTTTTCTAAAAAATGGTATTTTATTTATATTTTTAACATTTACCATTATTAAGATATGATTTATTAAAGTATTAAAACTTATAAAATCTTTATTAAATACTAATTATTTAAATTGTTAATATAATAATGTTTGGTAATAGTTTTAAGTTATAGATTTTATTTTTCTAAAAAAATTCATATATTATATATATTTTTCTGAATTATAAAATAAAAGTTATTAAATTTTTAAGATTGAATCATTATCTAATAAAATTTTAAACAATATTACAAACATGGATTAGTTTCCTTACTCAGACAGGGCCTACCCCAAGTCACAGACAGGTGGGGCTTAGGGCCACGTTGGTGTGCCACGCTGGCGTGGACCAGTCAATAGGGTGGACCAGGTCAAGATGACTCAAGCATGGCGTCATCATGACGTCACACGAACTGTTACCCTCAGACCGAAGCTCGATCGATTGGGAGGATGCTTGCACGGGGAAGGGTTTTGCTGGACGCGGACGAGCACGCTGAGTTCAATAGCGGCGGCGCCGCTCAGTTTTGGTCACCGGAGCTATTCCGGCGAGCAATAACTGCGGTGGTCGATGGCGTTGTTCGGCTAAGTCTTAAACTAGGAAGAAAACGAGAAAAAGGAGAGCACTATCATGCTCAGGGCATTACCAGGAAGCTCGTGGAGTAATTGGCGAGACAGAAGATGGTCGGAATCAGCGAGGACCACAGTGGCCGGACTTCGGGAAGGTGACCTCACGGCGTCTATTTCCGTCGTCTCGCCTCGATTCCTTTGACTAAGAGACTCAGAAGGACAAGGTGAGGATGATTGCTTGATCAACGGAGCACGAGAGAGCTCAGAACGACGGCAATCGCTGGCATCATGGAGCTAGGGTTTTAGTTCAGAAGAGGAAAATGGGGAAAAGGAGAAGATAGGGTTCGTCTCTGCGCAGGAGGGGGTCTTGTAGACATCGTCTAGGGCGGTAGCACACATCTCCTCGCAGTGGGCATCACGGCGAGGCGGGGACAGCGTCGGCGTCGACACGCATCAGCTTCTCGGCGTCCTTCTGTCGCGAGGTAGAAGAAAAGAAAAGAGGGCGATGAAGGGGTATCGGGCCAGGTGGGTTGCTTCTTGGGCCAAAGTGGGCCGCGAGGCGATGCTCATGGGCGACAGGGAGAAGAAAGAGAGAAGTGGGCCGGCCTGGCTGTTACTCTGTTTCCAGTTTTTTTATTAAACAGAACCTTTTTATTTTCTGTTTTCTTTAAACCCTTTTTAAATATGAAATTTTATATGGATTTAAATATCCAGAATGGTTATAGAGTACATTAAATAATACAGGAATATTGGAGAATAAGTGGTGTTGATATCTTTCTTGATTTCCTTATAATTTTAAACTAATAGGAAATTATTTTATTGAATGTAATATTCATCACTTAGGGTTTTTTTAGAGATTTTCCTTTTAATATATATATATATATTTATTTATGGAGAACTTATAAAATGATTTTTATTTATTCTTTATAAGTGTAATTGTAATGGTTTAATATAACTAAGTATATGCATTTAATTTATCTCATATTCATAAACTTATTAAAGAATGTATTAATATTAATCCATGAGTTTTGTTTCTTGTTGATTTATAATGTTAAAGAAACTTTTATATATATTTATCCTTCATAATTATTTGACACATAATGTTCTAAGTACTAATAGTGTTTGAAATTATAAGTGCTTGCCCTAGGGTTTTTGATTCATTTGTATTCTTTTGTTGATATGAATGAAGATTAATGGCTAAACACATTGTCTTTATGTTTGTGATCAGAATGATGTTACCTTTTACAAACAGTGGGGTGATTCTTTAGAATGACTTATGAGAAAGAATTGATAAAGAGAGCTCCTAAGCACATATGGTTATGATAAATGGAATTGAGAAAAGATGTGCTTAATTGATTTGTTATAGGAAGATATTCCTACAGAAGGATTTATCCATCAAATGAGATGGATGTTAAGCTTGATTATATATTTAGGGTTTAGGGTTTACCAAGGATTCCTATCTTCCATACTTCATAATTCTAGACTTCTAATTAAGGATTCCTTTCCTAGATATATTACTTCTCTATGTCCATCATCATGTGCTAACATGATGAGCTTTGCTTTACAGAATATTCTTATCCCCTTTTATTCTTCTAAATTCATTTGTAAATCTAATGAGCTTGACACTAAAGCTTTTCATAATCTTTTCATATCCATACTTGGTTATATCCACTACTCTGCTGTTGATAATCCCCAAGCCAACAAGTGGTTACTTCTAACTCCAATCATACTCTTCCTTAATCATCCATCACTAATACTACTCTAGTAGTTGTATATATATAACTTTACTTCTCCTCAAGTATTAGTATTTCCCCTGAGGAAACTACTACTTCTATAATCCAATGTTACTCTAGCATCATCGTAATCATACTGTCTTATATCTACTTAACTCCGATATCTAACATTCCAACCTCACATTATATTAATGTGACTTGTAATGACTAATCTAGGATAATATATCTATACTATGGTTCAATCATGCTTTATCCACCAATGTCACTTATACATGGTATAAGCATTCAATATTGGTGAGTAAGGCATGATCATTATAATCCTTTGATCCTTTATGATTCAGGTTTCCAGTTGGCTAAACAAGGCTTCCATCCATACAACATTACAGTTGTATTCTAATTATCTTTTGTTTAGCTCTATTGGATTAAGATATATAATTCATTGACTATACCTACTTGATCCATTAGGACTATTCCTGGTAATTATCTTCAGACTTCATCCTTGTAATATTCTTTGTTACCATATTGATTTGATTTCCTCCAATCACTCTCATCCTATAGATGACATCTAAAACTAGCATCACTATTTACCTCTACTTACTTCTTTCTTTATAAGCCTTAAGTGAATGCTATAATAAGGGCAAGAGTTGATAGATCAAGAATTTATAGTTTAAGAATTTGTGAATCAATATTTGATTACTCAACATTGATGATCAACATATATTAAGATAGGGTTCAATAGAGATGGTAAGGATTGATATGGAAAGAAAGATATATGGTGAATGATCTTGACTTTGGTTTCTTTTCTGCTCAATCTCACTAGAGAGTTAAAGTTAGGTATTTCCATGATACTCATGGTATAAGTAGATGAGATTAAGATATAGTTGTTACATTCTTATTATTTGTGTTATATTTATAATTTGGTATTCATGAGTGATTATAATGAATACTATGATATGATCACCTAAGGATCAAATATAAATCATTATGTAATGTATTAGGGTTTATTTTATTACATTTTACTACCCTTAGATCAAATCATATTTACCCAAAATAAGGTTTTATCAAAGGTCATATTGAAACTTATCGCAGTCAACTTGATGATCTACTTCAATTCCATCAAGTTAAGAGAAGCTTCAATCACTTTGACAATTTTTTTATTTAAAAGCGCGAAAATTATTTAGATTTTCTATGCATGAATGCAATGCACACATCTGTGTTCAGCTTATTTCTAAGCTCTAATGCTAGGATGTTACAAAGGATTTACCCTGGTTCGGCCCCCTGGAGGGTAAAGACCTACTCCTGCTAGATTGTATTATGGAGAGAGTACAAGGGCGAGCTCGACGACTAGGCGGCGAGTTGTTGTGGTGTATGATGGAACGTGTCCTCTATGCGTACCCTAGGGAGGTTTATATAGGCTCACCTCGCTAGGGTTTACAGATCTACAACCGAATTAGTTATGGATTCGGAGGGTTCTTGACCTGATTCGACTGGGCCTAGCTACGCTTCTGGGCCTCCAGCTTCCAGTCGCCTGGGTCCTTGCCAAGTCTCGATCCAGTCGCCGTCCTGCAGGCCCACTCGCTGGCAGCTTGGGCCACTAGGAAACGTCCTGCTGGGTATACCCCGGTCGGCATATCCCCATCATTATACAAAAAAAGAGACATTGTTAGGCCAGGAGTTACAAGATTTGCTTCAGCATTTCTTACTTTGCAAAGTCTTGCTTCCAAAAAGAAGCAACTAAAGGAGATGTGTTGTAGTGATGCTTGGGAAGAATGCAAGCACACATCAAAGAGGAAAGGAAAGTCAACCCAGGCCATAATCATTAGCAGGGCATTTTGGAAAAAATGTGTCTCTTTGCATCAAGGTATTCTTGGTTGAATACTATTTTTTCCTTGTCTATTGTTTAATTGTGTAATGCATGTTAAAGTTAAATATTAATGTTGTGATTGTGTATGTTGCAATGCAAGGTTTTTGAGCCATTGGTGAAGGTGCTTCGTCTTGCTGATAGTGATGGTCAGTCCATGGCCTCTATCTATGGAGAAATAATAGAGGCAAAGAAGGAAATCATGCTTGCAGTTGAAGGTTCAGAGAAAGATTATAAGGTGATCACTATAGCCATGGAGATCAAGATGAATGGAAGGTTAGACACTGATGAGTGCATATTTGCATCATGTTTTACATTATTATTTTGCATTGTAGATGTAGGATTTTAGTATTTTACGGTGTTCACATGCACTTTTTATGATTATTTTCACCAGGATCAGATTAGATGATGGATCCAATGGACACAATTCTTGGAGCAGTTGTACTGTAGAGAAAAGGAGCCCAAAACTACGTAAATCGCTTATTTGGAGAATATTAATAATACCAGAAGAAAACTCGGAGCGAGAAACGGAGACAGAAGATTGACGACTAACTATACAGGACGCTGCCGTATAGTTGTCGCCGCCTCCGCCTCCTCAAATAGTTTCACCCCGTGCAACTGGTTCGAAGAGATGACATATAGAACACCCAGAAATCACCGAAACCTAACCTCCGGAAGGCATCTAGAGGGGGAACTTGCCCTAGCATCCATATTTGCCCTATGCAGATCTGGGAGGCCAAGGCTTCGATCTCCATCTTCATCAACTGTTGCATCTTCATCACCACCACCATCTACATCCATCCCATATAGATCTTGTTGTAATTCTTGCACTAGTTGTGGATTTATACAAGTATTATTCATCGATAATCGTTTCCATTACCATTGCCATGATGTTGTTTGCCTCCATGTATGAGTAGATCATTAGTTCTTAGGGAGATGGAGAAACTCTAGCATGATATTTAAATAAGATAAAGTTTATTATGATATTCATCGTTGTGTCCATGTGTTAGATTGTCTACATCTTGATGTTGGGAGAAGTCGACCTCTCCAATATTTGCCTCTTGTGGGGACATGATGTAGGGAACTACTTGTTTGTAGACGAAGGGATGTTATCACTTACAGTGACTATAAAACTATTGGCACCCCTTATGTATCAACTTGGGAAATGAGGAAACTCACAAAACACTATCCATGCCATGGGATACGTCCTGTGGGATTATGTCCATTAATAGCGAAGTAATTCAATTGATGTTGATTGTTGTCTGATGTGGTTATGAGTATGATTTGAGCAGTGGTTGCTGCCTCTTTGTCCAAATACGGAGTTCCTCCCACACAAACATAGTTGAGAATGTTCATGATAATAATCATTACCTTAGCCCTTTATAATGATAGTGATGTATCCGCTAATCCCTGATGAAAATACCGACTTTGAATCGACTAGATGGGTGTGAATAGGAGACTACGAATTTTTAATTTGTTAATCAATTTTAGGCTTGGCAAGAAGATAAGTTCTCTAGATATGCAACTATATGAACAACCTATATGCTAGAGAACTAACGACAAACACAAGAGCGGTAAAGAGAAAGTAGTAAAGGTAAGGAACGAGATAATCGGAGCAGGGACATGGAGATGTAATTCCCGTAGTTCACTTCCAAGGAAGCTATGTCTACGTTGGAGAGGTGTCGGGGCCACACAAGGTCACCCGAGCGCAACAAAGTGTAACATCCCTAAAATCATGATTACAAAGCCTGCATATCATTCATCCATGCATATCGATTTGAGATCAAAATTTCAAACTCCCTTCAGAAAAACAGAAGCATTTGATGTTATGATCTTATGTGGACAGATTTAATTCAAATGACCAGCACCATTTGAAAGTTTGGAAGTTTAGGAACTTGGTTGCTTGCCTTCACTGTTGAAACGTTTGTGTGTAGAATTTAGACCAAAGTTTTCAAATTTGAAATAATCCCAAATTCCCTATTTCAAACATTTCCAAACCAAGTGCCTAGTCTCTGTTATTTTGTTCTCCAAGCTTAACCAAGCCCTTGCAAAGCAACCCTATGATTTTATGACTATATTTGAGACTACTGCCCACTGCAAAAATCCCAGAAAAATTTGAATTCAAATTGAACTTGATTTCATTTGAAAATCTATTCAGAAAATCGAAATAGAAAAGGAAAAGGATTAAACAAAAGGAAAAGGCCGTGCGCCAGGATTCCAGCCCAGTTTCTGAATAGGCCCAGTTAGCCCACCCGGGGGTTTTCTTTTCCTCTCTCACGCGTGGCAAGACGCACTCGATCGGCCTGGACCCCACCTCCACCTCGCGCACTTCATCGACGAGCGGCCTTCCACGCCAAGATCGTCTTCCCCCTGATTCCGCGCACGTCCTCCGTCGCTGGCCGTTGCAGCGCTGATCTCGCGAGCTTAATTGACATTGATTCAGCGAGCGTTACCTGTCGAGCCTCGAGCTATAAGATCCCCCCTTCCTCGCGACCAATTTCCCCCAGTCAATTTTGCCTTCACGCCACCAGGCTGTCCACGACTCGCACGACTCCGCCGCTGCTCCGACGACCACACCGGCAAATTCCGGTGAGCCTCGTGTTCCTCTCTACCTCTCATTCATGCTATCTTGTTCTGTGAGTCTCGGCGCATCTACTGACACACCCAACTTACCTTCGCATGACCCGTAGCTCCATCAACGTCGACGACTGGACGCCACCATCTTCGTCTTCAACTCCGACGACCTCCAGTGGTAAGTCCAGACCGCCCCAAGCCTTGTCTTTCACACACACGTGTTCTCCGTGATCTTCTGCATCTGACCACACCCTCCGTTTGCCTCCTAGCGATCTACAACACCGTCTCCGACCTCGAACAGAACCACCTGTCGCCAGACTCAACTCCGACGAGGAATCATCGCCGAGTTAGCACGCCCCTTCGCAAACCAACGCCACCTTGAGCTTCAGCAGCTTCTTGCGAATCTGGTATGACCCTTCTCCCTCTCGCGGATGACCTGGAACGCTAGCGCCGCCAGAGCCGAAGCGCTCATCGACGTCGCCGCCAGGACATGGTCGCGTGCTCGAGCACCGTTGGATCTAGATCCAAGCGATGGGATAGATTCACTTATCAGCGAAGAGGTATGCATTCAGAGCCGTGCGATTTACTTAGATCCTACGGCTGCAGAGCTCGATCCGGTGCGAATCGGTACGCGCCAGTAACAACGCGACGCGTGTCTAGGGTTAGATCTAAAAACAGATTTCAAATCAGAATTTGATCCAAATTTCAACTAGCTATAACTTTTGATCCACACGTTGGATTTTTGCAAACTTTATACCGTTGGATTCAGTGAATCAAGGCCTTTCTGAATCTACAAAGTGTTTAACAAATAGTAACTGATAAAATGACATTGTAAGCAGAAACATGTTTAGGTATATTTTGAGCATAGATTTAGTTTGGTAATTTATTTTAGGGCTAAATGAGTTTGGTTAGCAAACTTTTTGGCTTGGTTATGTTTCCGTTTCATGCACTTGCTTGGTAGAATTTTCAAATTCATCACTTAGTAATTCTTGCATGCATGCATTCATATTTTTGATTGTATATAATTGTGTGTAATTGTATGCTATAATTTTTGTGTAGATTTTGCTAGTGATTGTGATTGTGAAGAGTGCTACTCTCCCCATTACCAAGGCAAGTGATATTTCATGAATATTTCATTCCTATATTTTGTACTAGCATTAGATACTTTGCTAAGTCTTGCATGCTACTCTTGCCAAATAAAAGATTGGGAAATCCTATGTAGTTAGAATGGTAGAATTTCTAGGAATTTTCCTAAGTTAAGTTACCATGCCATGCTTAGCCTAGCTACTAGCAAACAAGGGTTGGTATAATCTATTCATGCTATAATGACTATATTTCTAAGTCATGAAACTTATGTTTTCTTAATAAAACCACTAAGTCAATAAACCTCCTGGGTGGAATGGAAAGATTGGTTTATGTTGAGTGGTTACACAAGGCCATGGATTTGGCTTGTGTATCTCACTTGTGGTATGACACCCAGGCACAAATGGATTTGGAGGCCAAGTGTTGAGAAAGCTTACAGTGCAACCACTTGGCAATATGGGCTCTGCCTTGATCATATAAGTTGCTAGAACTTAGTCATTTGGACAGTTGGTGGTAGTGGGATGATAGGATGGAACGCGTCCATTTGACTAAGGAAAGGCTTCTGAAAGGTCCTGTCTTGGGAAACCAAGTCTGGTGGGGAAAGTGCACAACCTCTGCAGATGGAAAATCTAAGTACTTAGCCAAGTCCATGGCAATGGACAATTTGAGCATCAAGACATGGAAGCTACAAGAATCTCATCACTCCAACTTCTAAATAAAACTTGTGGGCGAACAAGGGTAAAGGACCCCAATGTCTATTGGTGGTTTCTTGGGAATGTTTTGACAAAGAAAAACTTAGTGATTTCAACTAATAGGAAAAACCTATTTTCAAGCAAAGCAAGCCAAGCTACACTTAGCCAAAATGCATATAGTAATATAGTCCACTTAAAATTTACTAAGGTATCACTTGCCAATACTATTCCAAAGTATTGACCCACTGTGTCAGAATTGTGATGTTGCAGGTTACTCCGATGATGAGTAGGAGTCATGAGTCTACACTCAACATGCTTGCCTGTGGCACATGAAGATGAAGACTTATGTTTATTTACTTATTCCTTAAACTATTGTATTAGGCCTATGGCCCTGAGTTGTAAAAGACTATGTTTTATCTCTGGAACGAATGTAATAAACGACCTTTGTATCTGTGTATTTCATCTTAAACTGTGGATGCTAGCATTGATCCAGGGACTAGCATTGCAATCACAGGGATCCTTTTCCTTTACAAAGGAGGGGTCTTACACAAAGACCTCACCTTCTTATCCGGTGAGCACCACCACAAAGGTGGCCTCACAATCCACTAACCGGTGACCTTGAAGGCACCAACTCATGTCTACGCACGCTTATATTCTTGTAGATAGTTGTTGGGCCTCCAAGTACAGAGGTTTGTAGAACAGCAGCAAGTTTCCCTTAAGTGGATTACCAAAGGTATATCGAACTCAGGGAGGAAGTGGTCAAAAGTATCCCTCTCAAGAAACCCTGCAATCAAGATACAAGAAGTCTCTTGTGTCCCCCAACACACCCAATACACTTGTCAGGTGTATAGGTGCACTAGTTCGGCGAAGAGATGGTGAAATACAAGTGATATGGATGATTATAAGACAACGATGCCAGAAAAGAGCTTGACGGTGTGGAAGAGACTGGAATCAAGCAAACATGCAACAGATCTAGTTGTAAACGGTGTTTCAATGTTTATAAACAAGGCCTAGTGATCATACTTTCACTAGTGAACACTCTCTCATATAAATATATTCTCTTCATGATGCTACCCTGAACTACTCTCCTGTTGGACACTCTAATCCATGGTAGGGCTATAACAGCACTCCTCAAAGTTCGCCTTCCCCATCTAGATAACCCCACACTGTCCCCTTGAGCGCAAGATGGTTCCAACAAACACCACAATTTCATAAAGACAACCAACTCAAAATATAACTCATGATAAGTATTTGTAAACTCTAGCCTAAGTGCCACCACGGAGTGCATGCTTTCACTTTCACACACGTGGGGAGAGCCGGAGATCTATTAAAGCACTTGAGTATTTATGTAGACTCTAGCCTAAGTGCCACCACGGTGTGCACGCTGTCACTTTCACACACGTGGGGAGAGCCGAGATCTATTAAAGCACTTGAGTAGCAGAGCAGATCTACTTGATTACAAAGCTCATGACCACAATATGATCATGCATAGAGAGAGATGAACACATAGCTACCAGTAGAGCCCTTAGCCTCGAAGGATAACTACTCCCTCCGCATCATGGGAATCAACAACGATGATGAAGATGGTGGTGGATATCGATGGAGATGGCTCCGGGGGCACTTCCCCATCCCGGCAGGGTGCCGGAACAGAGACTTCTATCCCTCGAATCTCCCCTTCGGTGGCGGCGGCGCTGTGGAACTTTTCGTGGATTTCCGCCCGCGTTAGGGTTTATGTCTCGGGGAGATGTATATATAGGCGAAAGGCCAAGGTCGGTGGAGGGCTAGGGGCACACCCCCTGGTGGCGCGGCCAGGGTAGGATTGCGCCACCCTAGGGTGTGCCCACCCTGGTGCCCTATTCTGTCTCTTCTCCGCATTTTCGTATTGCTCCGGAAAAAATAGTAACTTTGGCTTTTGTCCCGTCCAATTCCGAGAATATTCATTTTTTAGCTTTTCTGAAACCAAAACCAGCAGAAAACAGGCAACTGGCACTATGACATCTTGTCAATAGGTTAGTTCTAGAAAGTGTATAAAAATACCTCAAAGTGTAGACAAAACATAAGACAAATGATATAAAACAAGCATGGAGCATCAAAAATTATAGATACGTTTACGACGTATCAAGCATCCCCAAACTTAACTCCTGCTCCTCCTCGAGTAGGTAAGTGATAAAAAGAATAATTTTTTAGGTGACATGCACCATCACATTCTTGATAAAACCATTTGCAAAGCATTGATAGATGGGATCAAAGTACTCTAAACATGAGCATGAATGATGTAATTCTAACAATAAGACATAGAAAATATGTTGTAACATGAAAATGTATAAACAAAGATCATGAATAACAATGCATTGAAATACGTTTGTTTGTTTCACATATAGAAAACATAGCATAGTGGCATTCAGCTTGTCCCTCATGGAGTAGCAAAACATAAATGCATAGGATACCTTCAAAGTTCATAAGGGTGACTAGATACAAATAATTTAAGAACAAGCAATATCAACATTATGAATCAATCAATAAGTTTTGGGACAATGCACATAGAACTAAGAATGTCAACTATGCTCTCTTAATTTGTGCCTAAGGATAGAAGGTGGAGACTCAATATAAAAGTGGAAGAAAGTCCCTTCAAAGGGAAGCAGGGATTTCAAGTTTCATAAAGAGCTTCCAAAAATTATGGTACTTGTTAGGTTTCAGCTCTCATTGCCCCTATCATAAGCGTCTTGAGGTGATTAAGGTTAAAGTGAACAAAATATGGAGTATATGCTTAACAAAGTATAAGTTGGCACTCTCATGTCCCTTGAGTACGAGGGCCGCTCCTCATGCTACTCAACTTTAGTCACTGATAAGTTCTTGTCATAGTAAGTACATGTGTATCATAGAGAACCGCCAACGGGGTACCCCTTGCCCCATGACACATGAGCTATCCCATATCAAAATGATAAAGCAAGCAGACAATGATCATCTCAGTAATCTTATTTATCATGGTAAAATGGTGCTTTTTAAATCTCTTTCCTATTTTCTCATCTTTTTTTTTTATTTTTCTCAATCTCTTTTTTTCTATCACTCTTTTTTTATAAGAAGAATGCTTCATAGATTGCTAACTATGGTGATGCTGCAAGTTTCCACCATGATTAGGCATGGCTTAGGATAGCGGCTCAGGCATTTCTATAACACATATACATAACTCCATGGACTTACAAGCTCCCCTTTTATTTCACACCAACGACATCCGCAAACAAAAGATCATGATATCAACTTGGTACAATGTACATGTGCAATGTTGAAAGCGTTCCCCATGACAGCATGGTTCTGCTAATTCCCAACTTATAAGTGCAAGCATATACAACATAGATGACACAATGGTTCAAGTTTATTAGGGGAAAGAAAAATAAAGTGTGCCATCAAGTTTGTGAGAGCTTTAATCATTAACTTTCACATAACAAGTTTAATTTGGAAGATAAATAAAACAAGAATATACTTGGAATGGTGTAACACACCATGCATAGGAATTTATAGTGGACACTTTGGAATAACTTGGTTTACTGGGAGTTGGATGCATGAGTAGAACTTGCTCAATACAAGTGGGGGCTAGCAAAATACTGGGAGCGACCAACTAAGAGAGCAATAATGGTCATAATCATGTAAAGCAACAAAACATTATCAATCAAAGCATAAAGTGATATCACAAGTCAAAAACTAAATGATCATAGAGGCTAAGGTGACTGGTTCATTGTCATAACATGGTGTAAGCATGTGCCAAGTCAACCTAAACAAAGCATCAAAGGAGAATACCAAAATACTATGCTTTTGTATGCTAAAACAACACATGATTCTTCCAAGGCACATTAAGCAATCTCAAGTGTTTGGAATAAGTCATGCTACAACAATAATCACTAAGCATAAGGTCAAATCAACATCTAGCATGACATGATAAAGTCTAAGCCACAGTCAAATCAAGCTCCCTTTTGTACCACTAAAAGCATGAAGCTTCCTACTCTTTTCCAACACCAATCTACTTATTTGAAACAACTCACAAAGATAATAATCAATAAAGACCAGTAAGATTGTCTCACAAATTCACAAAGAAGAACTAAAAAGTTCTAAGCTGAAAGCACAAGAAAACTAAGGCTAAACACAGTGCTAGCAAAAGTGAACACTCATTGAAAACTAGAGTGTTCTAGGCAATGAAAATGGAGTGTGTCTCTCTCCAAAAGTGTGCAGTGATCCCGAAAACTTATTGCAGCAAACAAAACAAAACAAAACTAAAAACAAAAACAAATACGCTCCAAGAACAACACAATAGTGCATGAAGCAATAAAAAAGAAGTGTATAGAAAGACCTGAGATTTTTATTGATGAAGAAGGGGGTGCCTTGGGCATCCCCAAGCTTTGACGCTTGTACCTCTTAAATATTTCTTGGGGTGACATGGGGTGGCATCCCCAAGCTTGATCTTTTGTCCATTCTTCATCTCATTACATCATTCTTCCCTTACACCTAAAAATTTTCCTTCATACAAAACTTCACACAATCTTCATTAGCAACATTAGTGCATTCAAAAGATAATAAACATTTGGGTTTAGTTTTAAAATAGCAAAACTTTCATTAAAGACACAAGATACTGTAGCAATTCCTTCAAAAAGCTAAATTTCCAAAAGAGAACCCCAAAAGAAATCAATAAAGAGGCAAATGCAAATAATGGCAGAAATCTATCAAAACAGACCAGCGGGTAAAAACCAATTTTTTCGAAGACCTTGTGTTGCTCAAATCGAAAAGTGTTGAACTAACGAAAGTTAGCTAACAACCTAGGGGATTCATTCATAAATTATAGCTCAATCCGACATACAGAGATTTTTCACGAATTTTTATAGTGAAGTACAAAAATCTGTTTCGGGACAGCAACTTCCCCAAATCTTACTTCTCTCTCATTAGAGGTTATTCTTGGCATAAAAACCACACAAAAAGGATAAGAAGAGGTTATTATAGAAGTAATAACTTCCAAGACTCAAGAAAAATATTGGGTTATCTCCCAAGAAGTACTTTTCTTTAATTTAAGCTAGGCTTGATAATTTCGATGATGCTCACATAAGAAATATGAATTGAAGTAAAAGAGAGCATCAAGAAGCAAATTCAAAACACATTTAAGTCCAACCCACTTCCTATGCATAGGAATCTTATAAAGAAACAAGTCATGAAAGCACAAAGCAACAAGCATAGGAAAGCAAAACAAGTGCAAGTTCAAGACTCTCAACATAAAGAGGGGAAACTTAATATTGTTGAGATACATAAGACCATGTTTCCCTCTCTCATAATAACTTTCAGTGGAAACACGAATAAAATTAACAATATAACTATCACATAAAACATTCTTATCATGATCCACATGCATATAATAATTACTATTCTCCACATAAGCATAGTCATTCTTATTAATTGTAGTGGGAGCAAATTCAACAAATTAGCTATCATTATTATTCTCATCACCATAATCATAAAATATAGGAGGCCTATTGTAATCATAATTAATTTTCTCCTCAATAGAAGGTGGACTGAAAATATCATATTCACCATTGTAATCATCATAAATTGGAGGTTTGGTATCATCATAAGCAATAGAAGAGCTATCTTCCAAAGCTGGGGAACTAAAAAGATCATTTTCATAAAAACTAGCTTCCCCAAGCTTAGAGGTTTCCATAGCATTAGCAATAATGGTGTCCATAGAATTCATACTAATAACATTGCTATTAGCATGCAAATAAAGTTCCATAGGTTTTTAAATTTTCTCTTCAAACACTTCATGTCCTAACTCAATATAAATACTATAAAGCTCTCTAATTTTTTTGTTATTTTCCATTAAGCCTAACTAGTGAAAATAAAAACAAGAAACAAAAATAAAAAATTGCAAAATCTAAAGGAAATAACTTTGAGCACTCACACACCAGCAGGATGTGAGTACCTTTTACCTTACCTCCCCGGCAATGGCGCCAGAAAAGAGCTTGATGTCTACGCACGCTTCTATTCTTGTAGACAGTTGTTGAGCCTCCAAGTGCAGAGGTTTATAGAACAACAGCAAGTTTCCCTTAAGTGGATTACCCAACGTATATCGAACTCAGGGAGGAAGTGGTCAAAGGTATCCCTCTCAAGCAACCCTTCAAGCAAGATACAAGAAGTCTCTTGTGTCCCCAACACACCCAATACACTTGTCAGGTGTATAGGTGCACTAGTTCGGCGAAGAGATAATGAAACACAAGTGATATGGATGATTATAAGACAACGGTGCCAGAAAAGAGCTTGACGGCGTGGAAGAGACTGGAAGCAAGCAAACATGCAACAGATCTAGTTGTAAATGGTATTTCAATGTTTAGAAACAAGGCCTAGGGATCATACTTTCACTAGTGAACACTCTCTCATATAAATATATTCTCTTCATGATGCTACCCTGAACTACTCTCCGGTTGGACACTCTGTTCCATGGTAGGGCTATAACAGCACTCCTCAAAGTTCGCCTTCCACATCTAGATAACTCCACACTGTCACCTTGAGCGCTAGATGGTTCCAACAAACACCACAATTTCATAAATACAACCAACTCAAAATATAACGCATGATAAGTATTTGTAAACTCTAGCCTAAGTGCCACCATGGCGTGCACGCTGTCACTTTCACACACGTGGGGAGAGCCGGAGATCTATTAAAGCACTTGAGTATTTATGTAGACTCTAGCCTAAGTGCCACCACGGCGTGCACGCTATCACTTTCACACACGTGGGGAGAGCCGAGATCTATTAAAGCACTTGAGTAGCAGAGCAGATCTACTTGATTACAAAGCTCATGACCACAATATGATCATGCATAGAGAGAGAGATGAACACATATCTACCGGTAGAGCCCTTAGCCTTCGAAGGAGAACTACTCCCTCCTCATCATGGGAATCAGCAACGGTGATGAAGATGGTGGTGGAGATTGATGGAGATGGCTCCGGGGGCACTTCCCCGTCCCGGCAGGGTGCCGGAACAGAGACTTCTGTCCCCTGAATCTCCCCTTCGGTGGCGGCGGTGCTGTGAAACTTTTTGTGGATTTCCGCCCGCGTTAGGGTTTACGTCTCGGGGAGACGTATATATAGGCGAAAGGGCAAGGTCGATGGAGGGCCAGGGGGGCACACACCCTGGTAGCGGGACCTGGGTAGGCCCGCACCACCCTAGTGCCCTATTTCGTCTATGCTTCGTGTTTCCGTATTGCTCCGGGAAAATAGTAACTTTGGATTTTGTCCCGTCCAATTCCAAGAATATTCATTTTTTAGCTTTTCTGAAACCAAAAACAGCAGAAAATAGGCAATTGGCACTGTGTCATCTTGTCAATAGGTTAGTTCCATGAGGTATATAAAAATACCTCAAAGTGTAGACAAAACATAAGACAAATGATATAAAACAATCATGGAGCATCAAAAATTATAGATACGTTTACGACATATCACCAACCGAAACCTTTACAATAAGGTTGAGGGGGAAGCTCTACAACTCAATTGGATGCCCTCAACGACACCATGGAGCTTCACAACGCATGCCCTTAGCTCCGAGGATGTCCTACACCGACTAGGGTTCCAAGAAACCCAAGAGTAACAAGATCCACAAAGGATAGATGGGGGGAATCAAATCTTCTTTGGTGGAAGTGTAGATCTAGGTCACCTCTCCCACTCCTTAAAAGATCAAGAGGTTTGCGTGGCTAGGGAGAGAGTCTAGGGAGGTGAAGCTCTGGTATTAATGGAGGAGAGAGAAAACTGAAGTAACGTGGGAGGAAGAAGAAGGGCGCCTTAAATAGGCCCCTTCAAACCGAACCGTTGGACTGTCCGTGACTCCACCAAAAATTCCGGTGGGGGGCAGAAGTTCCGCGCAGCGTGGCTCCAACGGCTTAAAGACCATTGACGCACGCTCCAAAGGTCGACCAGAAATTCTGGTCAGACACGACCAGAATTTCTAGTGGAACTTCCGGGGCAAGTTCCGAGCCAAGTTCCGTCAAATAGACAACTCCCAAAGAGAAGCATACTGAGCTTGACCGGAACTTGGAGCGAAAATTGGAGCGGAAACAACTAGGTCACGAACTGCCTGACCGGAAGTTCTGATGCCTGGGCGGAAGTTCCGCTCAGAGAATCAGCGGAAATATCATAGGAAATTCCGTTCGAAGGATCCAGTCAGACTTGGCCAGACCTGCGACCAGAACTTCCGGTGCTACTTCCGGTGGAAATTCCACCAATTAGAACACTACAAAACAGAAGGTTCCGGGGTGGAACTTCTGCCGGAAGTTGGGCCGGAAATACAGCCGGACCCATTCCACAGAGATCCCTAGGCGGAACTTCCGGCTCCTAGCCGGAAATTCAGATCAGACAAACAACACCAGCAGCTCAAAAACTTGCTCTCTCGCTGATGGATAGGATGGCTGTGGCGGTGCAAATATGGTTTGTGCAAGAAAAAATGATTCCCCACAACCTTCCGAGGTGGACCCCTCTTGATAGTACGGCGATCTAAAACAATAAAGTGACAAAAGAGAAAAACAAAAGACCGCCGTCTTCGCGAGACTCCAAGAGTGGCATCCACACACTCCAAAAGCTCCATCAAAATACAAGTGACCTGAAACTCAATCACAAGGTTAGATCACAAGTGGGATTGTCATCATTACCAAAATACTAACGGAAAACATAGTCCTTTCACCTAAGAACGCCTTTTCCCATTGAAGTTTCAAATCTCTTTTACATACGCGATACTTATTTTATGTATTTAGTTTTATTTACTTTACGCATTGTTCTATTATACCAAAAAACCCAAAACACTTTTTTACGCAATACTCGCATTTTATCTTGTTGCTTAGAAATTTATTTAGAAATTATATTTTCAGTATTTATTTCAAGAATTCGTAGACTTCAGACTCCTGCTCCCTATGAGATCGATATCTTTATTTCGAAACTAGCTACAACCGATCTGTGCACTTGTAGTCATAAAGCTATTTTCTGGCTCCATTGCCGGGGATCTAAGCGATGTAGGTCTTTTAGTTTTTGCTTATTTACTTTAGTCTTGTTAAGTTTTGTTTTGAGTTACAGGTTTCCACCAACATGATGGAGTTTGAGCATATAACTAGTGCTAACCCACTCAACCGTTTTGGGAAGCCCTATGATATTTATAAAAGAGACAAATCCAACGAGAATACAAGGGGGTTTAAAATAAATCCTCTACTACTTGGTATTTTACACAAGAAGCAATTTACTGGAGATGAAGAAGATCATGATCCATATGAGCATATTGCATGTTTCAAAGATATATGTGGCACGTTCGAATTAACGTGGTATACCACCGATGAGGTAAGGGTTAAACTTTTTAGTCAAACTTTGACAAGTATAACTCTCTCATGGTATAGATCTCTACCCTCAAAAGCCACTACTACTTGGGATAATTTAGCTTGCGAATTCCTATCTAAATATTATCCATTATCAAAATATTTTGGAATCAGGCATCTTATAATGACTTGGAGGAACCGTCCCAATGAAGGACTAGTAAGAGCTTATATAAGATTTAAAGATTTACTTAGACAATGTCCTCATCATGATTTGCCTGAATGGTATTTATTGCATATCTTTTATGTCGGTTTAATTGAACCTAATAAAATTGAACTAGACTCTTGTGCGAGAGGAGATTTTATGGATTTACCTATAACTAAAGCTTGGACTTTACTTAATAGAATTCGCGATCATAGAGTTCCATGGAACTTTGGTCTAGGAAGTGAAGGAGGATCAGATAGATCATGAATGTATTCATGACTATAATAAAAAAGGCCATGTTAATGAATTATCTGAAGAGCTTTATTTAGATTCAGATCTTGTGTTGCAAGTTGTTAAAGCTTTTACAGAACACATCGAAGCTCCAAAAGAGGGTTCGGTCAAGTTTGATCCACCACCTGAACCTAAGAAGAAAAGAGAAGTTAAAGCAACCGTGGGCTCCCTAGAACCAATGTATGAGATACCTTTCCCTAACACTGCACAAAAGCATATTTTGGAATATGAAAAGGTCAAGGCAGTACAGGAGGAGAAAGAAGAGGAAAGTGTGTCAATAATTGAAGAACATCTGGATGAAACCAAAGATGAAGAGGTAACCAAGGAAGCAGGCTATGTATGCACATTGTAACATAGTTTAATTTGATGAAGATACTTCTATATTGTTTGAAGGTAAAATTAAGGTAAACGATGTGGGTAAGCCTATTCTTCCCTGCATATTTAAAGAAACCTCGCATTACGGTTTATGTGATCTTGGCACCGAAGTTAATGTTATATCCTATGAATTTTATTTAGAAATAAAAGAAGAGATAGCACTAGATACAATATAAAATACTGATATGACAATCATGTTAGCCAATAAAAATCTTAGAATTCCAACGGGAGTGATGCCACTGCGTCAACATGCAGTGCTTCGTCGGGAAACCCCAAGAGCAAGGTGTGATGCAGCACAGCAGCAAGTTTTCCCTCAGTAAGAAACCGAGGTTATCGAACCAGTAGGAGGAAGGAAACGTCACACAGGTGTTGCAAGCAACGTGGAAACCTGCACAACACAAACTCAAGTCTTTGCCCGAACGAATCAGTGAGGTTGTCAAGCTCACCGGTTTGTTGTAACAAAGGATTAAACGTATGGTGTGGAAGGTGATGATGGTTTGCAACAAGTAAACAAGTAACAGTGGAATATGTATCAATGGTAAAGATTGGATCGGGGTCCCTAGTTCACTAGAGGTGCTCTCCTTAGATAAACAACATGGCATGAAGGGTAAACAAATTACAGCAGGGCGATTGACACGAACTGAGCAAGGCATAACAATGCAATACCAGACAAAAAGATCCTGTGAGATTCGATTGGGCAATACAACAATATACATAGACCGCCATCCAACTACATCTATGAATAGAAGTCCACCTTCAGGTTATCATCCGAACCCCCTCCATTATTAAGTTGCAAGCAACAGACAACTGTTTTAAGCAAAGTGTGTAAGGTAAACAATCCACATGTTCCATGAACAAGAGACCGTTGTTTTCTCCCTAGTAGCAACAGCACATCTACAACCGAAGAGATTTCTGTCACTTCCCTTGGAAACTAGAGGCATGAACCCACTATCGAGCATAAATACCCCCTCTTGGAGTCACTAGAAACTACTTGGCCAAGATAGCTACTAACAATGGAGATCATGCAAGATCACAAACAACACAAACAAGATAGTATCAAATAAACAAAACCATTAATCAATCTGACATAGTAATCTCAATATCCATCGGATCCCCGCAAACACAACATGCATGATTACAAATATATTAGATCTTGATCATGAACGGAGCTCACAAGATCTATACATGAAAGCACAAGGAGGAGATACAACCATCTAGCTACTACATGGACCCATAGTCCAAGGTGGAACTACTCACGCTTCATACCGGAGAAGAAGGCCTCCGGGATGATTTCCCCTCCGGCGGGGTGCCGGGAAGAACTTCAGATCCCCCCTCCCCCCGATCTAGGGACGACGGTAGCGGCGGCTACAAAAGGTTTCGTGGAGTTTTGATTGGGTGCCTAGGGTTTTTGTATCGGGGGCTTCTTATAGGCGAAGAGGCGAGGTAGGGAGGCGGCCAGGGGGTCCACATCCTACCCAGGCGCAGGCTAGGCCCACCCGCGCCTAGGGGGTCTGGCCGCCCTGTGGCGCCTCTCCGTCTCTCCTCTGGACTTCATGTCGCCCACGGTACAATATTGACTTTGGCTTTTGTCCCGTCCAATTCCGAGAATATTGATTTTCTGCCTTTCTGGAACAAAAAACAGAATAAAATAGGCAACTGGCACTGTGGCAACTTGTTAATAGGTTAGTTCTAGAAAAGATATAAAAACACCTCAAAGTGTAGACAAAGCAAAGCAAAGTAGATACTAAACAAGCATGGAGCATAAAAAATAATAGATACGTTTCCAACATATCAGGGAGTAGTTGGGGATGCAACTGTCACAATTGACAATAAAAGTTTCCATGTTGATTTTGTAGTTGTTGATACGCCAATTGATACTCTTTGCCTAATCATATTGGAAGAAACTTTTTTAAGTGATATAGGTTCTACAGTCGATTTTTAAAAGGAGGTTATATCCCTTAAGCTTGGGAAAGTAGAAAAAGAATTCCACTTTTCCAAAGTTAAAGACAAACCTCTACATATACAAGAAGAAGAGAAAGAGAAGACCATTGAAGAAATGGCAGCTCTTTTCTTAAATAATCAAGATGAAGAAATAAATGAAGACCCAAATTGTGAAGAAATAATTATGGAGGATATAACTCTATTAGAAAGTGAATTTGATTCATTTCCCATTGAAGAACCTCAAACTGATGAAGCTTTTGAAGAGCCAGAAAAGAGAGTGGATGAAGGACTACCACCCCCATAATTAAAAACTCTACCAGATAATCTTAAGTATATATTCTTAGATGATACTAATAAATTCCCTATTATTATTAGTGCTAAACTTTCAGGGGAGGAAGAAGAAAAACTCATGAAGGTACTAAAGGAGCACTGACATGGTTATAACCTACGGGTACACGATATTAGTATACCTGGTCCAATCCAAGGAAGGCCCACAAGAACATATGCGGCCTGCGGAGACTTTCGGGTGGCCCAAGCCCATGACACCTTCGTATTCTTGGAGACCAAGACTAGAGTAGATAGAATTTACAAGGGGCAAACCCTAATCTATAACCGACTAGACCCGATGCCCGAGACCTGACTATCTCTATATAAAGGCTAGGAGGGCACGGCGAGGAGGGCACCTCTCAACTCACCGCATACACATATCCACGCCAGATTGCATCTGCGCACCCCTGTAACTTTCGGTTCCGCCGTAATCAAGAGCAGACAAGAAGGAGTAGGGTTTTCCCTCCGGGGGCCTGAACCTGGGTAAATTTCATGTCCCTGTGTTGCTTGTTTGCTAACCGTTCTGTGATCTCCAGCATCCCCATCTTCTCCAAAACCCAAGCTCATAACAATGGGCATTGACGAGATTAAACCTCGTCAATTGGCGCCGTCTGTGGGAATCGGGGGTGCTGATTGTGCGATCGTGACGGTCCCGTCCGAAGCGATCAACAACTCCTCGATGACGGAGAGCCACCTCCTCTTCGACACTTTCAAATTCACCTCCCACTCGCCAGACACCATGAAGGATTTCGAGACCGTAGGCGACGGGCTCGAGATTATGTTCGGGAGCTTTTGCTTCTAGGTGGGGCAGACCGGCACTCTCCGCCTCCCAGAGCGGGTGCCACCACCATCCATCAGGCCCGCTTTGTGGGTCCCACCCATCGGCGTGCTACGCATGTCGACGCTGACAGATGAGTCCTATGATAGCAGCTACTGCAACTCAGATATGTGCGGCCCTCCATCAGACGAAGGAACCTACGGTTCCGGATCCGAAAGCTGCGGTAGCAGCGATCCAATTCACAGGCGCTACCAATGTGCCGTGGTTATCCATGGTGAATCGGAAGTGCCACCAAGTTCGACTCATCCCAACCCACCACCCAATCCACCGCCCAACCCGTAGGCTGGGAACGGAGGAAACGGAGGGCAACCACCCCTCCAGCCCAATGAAGGCGCCGCTGCCGCCTATCAGAGGATCAACCTTAACAAGGACGGCTGGCGCCAAGCACGCGAAGCTGTGGCGGGTAACAAGATCCTACCTATGAATTCTTCATGGGATCTGCTGATGGCATACCACCTCCTCCTCATCGGCGAGCACAACAGGCAGGTGAAACTGTAGGAGGAGCTCGACAAACGCAAGCAAGCAGCTTCGGAGTCTAGCGCGCGCCAAGCTGCGCTCTTCGCTGCTGGAGGCTCCAGCTCGCACGGCAATCATGCCAACAAGCATTGCTCTCGCACAGATCACATGGACCCCGCTGCACGACGTGATGTCACCAAAACCCTCAACACATCCTTCATGGAGATGGACGTCAACGGCAACGTCATACCGAAGACGCCCCAGGCTGCAATCATGGCAGCGACCACATACCTCGCGCCCCATCCACCTCCGGTGGGGAGCCGAAGAGTGCCATGCACAAGTCCATGCTAGCCGGACTCGGACTCGTCGGAACTGCGCTCCACAATGAAGCTCCCACGAAGCCGAAGAAAAAGGCTACAGTCAGATTCAACCGTAGCCCCACACCCTCATCCGACAAAGAAGAGGACGATCTACTGATACGTTGGAAACGTATCTATAATTTTTTATGTTCCATGCTTGTTTAGTATCTACTTTGCTTTACTTGTCCACACTTTGAGGTGCTTTTTACATGTTTTCTGGTACTAACCTATTAACAAGTTGCAACAGTGCCAGATCCCTATTTTCTGCTGTTTTTGGTTTCAGAAAAGTTAGTAAAGAAATATTCTCGGAATTGGACGGGACAAACGTCAAAGTCAATAACTTTCCGTGGGGAACAAGAAGTCCAGAGGATAGACGGAGGGGACGACCAGGGGGGCAGACTATGGATGGAAATGGGTACCCGATACCCATGTACCCGATGGGGCCCCGCTTTAAATGGGGCGGGTATGGTAAAAAATAATACCCGTGGGGATAGTTAGTGGTTAGAAATCATACCCCCGGGTCTAGTGGAGGCGGGTATGGAGGTGCCAAACCCGAACCCGCATACCCGCGTACCCGCATATGATAAGTGGACCCTGCATGTAAGTGTCAGTTGTCAAGCAAATCCCAAATATATTGTTGCTAAATGTATTGTTTGTTGTTGTATAGTCTATTTTGCTATAAAACTATTGTCAAAAATGCCTAATTATTGTCATTTTTTGGCGGGTTAAAATACCCGTTGGGGCCCCGTTTACCCGGCGGGTGGCGTAGTCAGATACATCCGCCAATGTAATCGGGGCGGTCGTGGGCGGGAAATGAGGCGGTGCGGTATGGGGCAGGACCGGGCCCGAACCAGTGGTGCCACGGAGGACAGACCCACCCAGCGCGGGGCAGGTGGGCCCGCCTGCTAGGGTTTGGTGGCCGCCTCCCGGTCTCGCCCTTCCTATAAGAATCCCCGATCTGAAACCATGAGAACCCGATCGAATCCACGAAACCGGCTGCAGCCGCCACCATCGTCCCTAGATCGGGGGGATCAGAAGTTCTTCCCGGCACCCTGCCGGAGGGGAGATCATCCCGGAGGCCTTCTCTCCGGTATGATTCGTGAGTAGTTCCACCTTGGACTATGGGTCCACGTAGTAGCTAGATGGTTGTATCTCCTCCTTTGTGCTTTGATGTATAGATCTTGTGAGCTCCGTTCATGATCAAGATCTAATCTATTTGTAATCATGCATGTTGTGTTTGCGGGGATCCGATGGATATTGAGATTATTATGTTGGTTTGATTAATGGTTTTATCTTTATGATTCTATCATGTCTATGTTGTTTGTGATCTTGCATGCTCTCTGTTGCTAGTGGTTATCTTGGCCAAGTAGTTGCTAGTGACTCCAAGGGGGGTATTTATGCTCGATAGTGGGTTCATGCCTCTAGTTTCCAAGGGAAGTGACAGAAATATCTTCGGTTGTAAATGTGTTATTGCTACTAGGGAGAAAACAACGGTCTCTTGTTCATGGAACATGTGGACTGTTTACCTTACACACTTTGCTTAAATCAGTTGTCTGTTGCTTGCAACTTAATACTGGAGGGGGTTCGGATGATAACCTGAAGGTGGACTTCTAGTCATAGATGCAGTTGGATGACGGTCTATGTATATTGTTGTATTGCCCAATCAACTTCATAGGATCTTTCTCGCTAGTAATTGCATTGTTATGCCTTGCTCAGTTCCTGTCAATTTCCTCGCTGTAATTTTTTTACCCTTCATGCCATGTTGTTTATCTAAGGAAAGCACCTCTAGTGAACTATGGACCCCGGTCCAATATTTACCATTGATACATCTTCCACTGTTACATGTTTACTTGCTGCAAACCATTACCTTCCACACCATACGTTTAATCCTTTGTTACAGCAAACCGGTGAGCTTGACAACCTCACTGATTCGTTGGGGCAAAGTCTTGAGTTTATGTTGTGCAAGTCTCCGCGTTGCTCGCAACACCTATGTGGCGTTTCCTTCCTCCTTCTGGTTCGATAACCTCGGTCTCAACTAAGGGAAAACTTTCTGCTTGCTGCTTCACACCTTGCTCTTGGGGTTTCCAACAAAGTGCTCGACGTCAGCACCAGCCATCAAGTTTTCTGGCGCCATTGCCGCGGAACAAAGAAGAAGAAACTCCCACGTCAACGAGGCGCCATCAACAAGTTTTCTGGCGCTGTTGCCTGGGAGGCTAAGGACGTCTTCACTAGGGGAGTCCTTAACTTCCTTTCTCTTTACTTTGTTTTTAGTTTGCTTTATTTCTTCTGCTTGGTTTTGTTTGCCTCTTTTCAAAAAACACAAAAAAAATTAGTTCCTGCTCTAGCTACTGCTGTTGTTTTTGGCTTGCCCACCTTTGCCAAAATGAACTCTGCTGAGAACACCAAGTTGTGTGACTTCACTAGCACCAAAAACAATGATTTCCTAAGCACTTCTATTGCTCCACCTGCTCCTGATGCTACCTTTTATGAAATTAAACTTGCTTTGTCGAATCTTGTGATGAGAGAGCAAATTTCTGGTGCTGGTTCTGATGATCCTGCTGCCCATCTTAATAGCTTTGTTGAACTTTGTGAGATTCAAAAGTATAAGGATGTAGATGGAGATATTATTAAGCTCGGGCTTTTTCCTTTCTCCTTGAGGGGAAAAGCTAAAGAATGGTTGCTATCTTTCCCTAAAAATAGTATTGATTCTTGGACTAAGTGCAAAGATGCTTTTATTGGAAAGTACTATTCTCCTGCTAAGATTATTGCTATGAGAAGTGACATTATGAAATTTAAACAACTTGATAGTGAACATGTTGCTCCTACTTCGGAAAGAATGAAATATTTGGTTAAAAATTTCCCTACTCATGGACTCACTAATTGGATGATTATCCAGACTTTTTATGCAGGTTGAACTTCTCCTCAAGAAACCTACTGGATTCTGCTGCTGGAGGTACCTTCATGGGCCTCACTTTGGGTGCTGCAACAAGGCTCCTTGATAATATGATGGTTAACTACTCTGAATGGCACGTTGAGAGAGCTCCACATGGTAAGAAGGTAAATTATGTTGAGGAAACTTCCTCTTTGAGTGAAAAGATTGATGTTATTATGGCTATGCTTGTTAATGGGAAAGCTCCTCTAGATCTTAATAGTGTTCCCTTAGCCTCTTTGGTTGCTCAAGAAGAGCAAGTTGATGTGAACTTCATTATAAACAATAATTTCAACAACAATGCCTATAGGAATAATTTTGGTAGCAACAACAATTTTAGGCCTTATCCTCCTAATAATGGAAATTCCTATGGAATCTCTTTCAATAATGCTAGAAGTTCCCGCTCTGAACTTGAAGTAATGCTCAAGGACTTTATTAGTAAACAAACCACTTTCAACAAGACTATAGAGGAAAAGCTTTTAACTGTTGAGAAAAATATATCCTCTTCGTCTGAAGCTCAAACTTCCTTGGTTAATAAAATGGCTGCTAAACCTGAAACTATGGAAAACACCTTTGCTACTGCTCATGCCATACAAGTTACTATTGATGAAAATGTTAGGTTGTTAGCTCAACTTCATGCTAAGTGGGAAAGGGAAGCTGAAATTGATAGAAACAATAGTGTGTGCACTATCACCACTAAACCACAAGTAGCCCCTATTCCTCCTCCTCCTATGCCTACCACTAGTGATGCTAAGTTTGACTTTGATATTGATGGTTGCAATATTCCTGAAGTGATTATGTTCCTACAAAAGCTTGCTAGAAGTCCTGATGCTAGTGATATGCATGTTACCTTTACCAAACACATTATAGATTCTCTTGTTAAGATTAAGGAAGAGAAGCTAAAACACAAGGCTTCTATTCCTAGGAAAGTAGAAGATAGTTGGGAACCCATTATTAATATGCAAGTGAATGACTTTGATCTCAAAGCTTCATGTGATCGTGGTTCTAGTGTCTCTATTATGCCTAGGAAGATTTATGAAATGCTTGATTTTCCGTCATTAGAAGATTGTTATTTGGATGTACCACTCAATGATAATGCTAAGAAGAAACTCATGGGGAGTATTATTGATGTTCTCATTATGGTTAACAATGCTTATGTCCCTGTTGATTTCTATGTTTTGGATGTTGAATACAATGCTTCTTGTCCTATTACTTTGGGAAGACCTTTTCTTAGAACAGTTGGTGCCATCATTGATATGAAAGAAGGCACCATCAAATATCATTTTCCATTCAAGAAAGGTATTGAACACTTCCCTATGAGAAGAGAGAAGTTGCTTTTTGCTCCTCCTTTGAAAGCAAGGTTTGATGTTAATACTTCCTCATTTGAAAATACTTGATTCTTCTTGCTTCTTGTGCCTAACTTAAAGGCGTTAAAGAAAAGTACTTGTTGGGAGATAACTGTCGTGGGAATGGTCACGGTAGACGCTGCAATCGGCAGCGAGTAGTAGAACGAGGGGCAAGGGTGGCCAGCCATCTGCGGTGCGAGATGAGGGCAAAGACACAGGGTTTACCCAGGTTCGGCCCCCCGAAGGGTAAAGACCTACTCCTGCTAGATTGTATTAGGGAGGTGTTACAATGGGCGAGCTCGGCGGCTAGGCGGCGAGTCGCTTACGTGTATGAGGGAACGTGTCTCTACTCCCCCCATAGGGAGGTTTATATAGGTTCTCCTCCCCTAGGGTTTACATATCTCAACCGATTGATTCTGACTTGATGTCGTTTAACCTAGTCGTGGCCTATCTACTCGGGCCTTGACTTCGATCGCTCGGTACCTTGCTGGGCTTCAATCCACTCGCCGTTCTGCAGGCCCACTCGCCAGCCCTGGGGCCAGTCGGAAACGTCCTGCTGAGTATACCCCAGTAGGCGTATCCCCATCAGTAGTCCCCGAGGCCGTCGTCGATTGGGCGCAAGTGGCTGCTGGCAGTCGGAGTATACGGCTTCAGAGTAGGCATCCAGTCGAATCGTCGGCGGGCTCCTGTATGAAGAAGAAAATCCGGTGAACCAAGTCGCGTTTTAGGCGAGTCGAGTCGGCGGAACGCGGTCGTGGTGATTGACCTAGCGAGCCGAATGGCTGGAGTTGGACCATCAGGTGTGGTCAAACTAGCCGTTGGGGTAATCCAACGGTAACTTTCGGCGTAATCATCGCGTAGCGGCCCCTAATTTGGCGGGTAACTCCGCTATATAAGAGGAATGGTAGGCAATCGCAACCAGCGCCCACCACTTCTTCCGAGTGCGCATTTTCCTTCCTTTGCTCATGATCCAATCGACCGAAATCCTCGATCTCCAACCAACCTCCGGCTATGGCCCTTCCCACGAATCATGGGGCAGGTCCAAGTGCACAAGGGCAGATGGCCTCTTCGAGGAGGCTGGAATCCTGCGAGGCTGTTGGCGTATCCTCGCAGCCGGGAAGCGACCCCAAACCCGAGAGGGAATTCGTCTGTTCGCCATCATCTCGGCGGGCTAGGGTTTCCACGCCTCTGTTCTTCCGTTACTGCGCCTACTACGGATCCAGCCTTCGATCTGGGTCCCCACAGATTGAGCAGCTCGCCATCTTCGTGGCGTTCTGCGAGTGCTACGGCCGGCCCTACTTTCTCTTGTGGCGATCTGTTCCATGGACGGATCAGCCTTGAGAGGCAGCGGCCCAATGCTAGCCGGGCGGCGTTGACGCTCAAGTCCAAAGCTTCTTTCTTCGATCCGATGCTACCCGCCAAGGCAGCGGCATCGGAAGAAGTCATGGTTCTACGTGGCCGAGGCGACCCAGAGGACGAGGTGGCGATCCCGCTTTCGGCCAATCGTTCCGAGCCACGCCATCTCCAAGTCGACAAGCTCCCGACGACCAGCGGATGGTCGACGATGCTCCAGGCCATCCGTGGTGCGAAAAGAAGGGCCTTGACGATAAACTTGTACAATTGCTGGCTTGGCGGCTCGTTCCACTCGCCCAACGCGACCACTACATGTATCGAGATACGGGCGGGAGACTCGACGAAGTCCTGCCTCGACGAGTGGAAGGAGGATTATCTCGGCGTTGAAGAAGATCACCCAGCGGTGTACACGGATGCAGGCCGGTCGCCCCCTACACCGCGAAGCGTCCGGCTCCAACGGTAATTTCTTTACCTTGTTCGCAGTCGCAGCGCATGCAGTCGCGGTAATTCTGATTCTGTTTTGTATTCATCGCAGCTATTCCAAGTGGTGGAAGGGTGGCTCCCACCTTCTGATGATGAGAGCCCGGGGCCATCCGCCCAGGACATAGGCGAATCGCCACCCGCGAGGGGCAACGAGGACGACGAGGACGAGTCCGAAGAGGAAATCGCCCCGCTGGTCCGAAAAACCCGCGGGCAACGTCAGCGCGAAATCGAAGCGAGCAGAAGCCTCGAGCGTCATGATGACGACGACGAGCTCCCAGAAACCACCTCGCGCCGCCAGGCCACTCCTTCGAAGAAGAAGAAGAAGGAAAAGGAAGCGAGGGCCCCCCCGAAGAGGAAAACGAAGCCGTCGAGGATGGCCTCGCCGCCGCACTCGACGAGCAGCTCCGATACCCCCAGCTCGGCCGGTGGCGGCGCGCCCCAGCGACAACCGCGTTAGACACGCCGACCGTGGAAGTGTCGCTGGCCTCGATGCCTCCGCCATTCGCGCCGGTCTCTGGGCTAGGGAAGGCTCCGGCTGCGGCGACTTCGCCTCGCAGGGAGGTTCCGAATGTGGCGGCTTCGCCCCGCAAGGAGGCTCCGCCAGCGGCTCCACCATGAGGAAGCCCGCCGAGGTTGTCCCAGGCGCCACCGCCTCAACGACGAAGCCGCCCGTGTCTTGGGCACGCGACGCCCGAACTGGGGCTCGATCGCCAACTGGCGCGAATGGAAAAACCGCCGGCAGACAGGGCTACGTTTCATCCCAGTCGCCAAGTGAGTGCATTCACCCTTCCCTATTTTTCATAACTATTTCGATTGTCTTTATTGATTCGATTGATGTGCAGGACCGGAGTGAAAAAGATGGGCCACCCGACCGTGGCCCAGGTACCCTCCGCCGCTAGCGAGGGGGATCCTTCCCGTAAGAGGAAAGCGGACGATGTCGTCGCCTCAGCGGATGGCAGCAAGAAGGCCAAGGGCGACGACATCGTCACTATCTCTGACGATACGGCTGTCGCGCCGGCCGGACCCGCGGTGGAGGCAACCGCATCTACGAAGGAGGGCGTTTCCTTGCCTAGACCGGAGGAGGCGACTTCCTTTGGAGCGGGTGCCTCGATCGCTACCTTCCCCCCCTTCGTGACCAAGGCGGCCACGGCGAAGGGCGCGCCCGAGCTCGCCCGGGACCGCCGATGCTGAAGTCGACCAGCGGCACACGCCAGCGTTGCTTGCCGTGGACGCGATACAACTCCATGGCATGCTTGGTGCAGCCATCCGTACCTCGGTCCCCGAGGATCAGTCGGTGCTGCGCTTGATTCTTATAATTTCTCGTCTTTTACTTTCGCATCCAGTCCCCGAGTGCGCACACGCTAAATTTTAGCGGGTGGGCACTTAGGAATTTTCTTGATCGCCAGTCCCCAAGTGCGCACGCGCTAAATTTAGCGGGTGGGCACTTAGGAATTTCGTTTTTACTGACTTTTTTGATGATATGCGTGGTGCGGCTTGAGTCGGCGGACCGATTGGCCGAAACAGCGTCGAGAAGGAGCGCCACCATCCAGAGGCAAACAAAGAGCTTGTTTGTTGCTGAAGGCGAGGGAAGCTCGCCAGAGCTTGTCCCCGGTGAGTTGGTGGCGCGCGATCGCCTGGTGCTGCTGAACAGCGGGTCGCCGACCTCGAGCGCGAACTGCGGGAGGCGAGAGAAGAAGCGAGCTCGGCGGACGGGCGAGCTAAGGCCGCCATTGCGGCCGCGGAGGAGGATCGCAAGGTGTCGGAAGTCCTTATTGCTGGGCTTCAGGACGACCACACGTCGCTTCAGTGCTTCATCACGGGACTCGCCCGCCCGTTGCTTGGTGAGTGCATCTTCCCTTTCTGTTAGTTGTAGTTTTTGTGGTGTCCGTCGTACTCATCATTGTCTCCTTCTCGCAGGTCGCGTTATTGGTAGCCAAGAAGAAGCGAGCTCGCTCGACGCGAGGCAGTGCGTAAGCATGCTCGTCGACTCGGCGATTGCCGGCGACGCGTGCATCCGCGCCTACCTTCAAGAAATATCTCCCACGGAGGTTATTCCCGACCTTGTTGAGGTGTGGAATATTTGGAGAAGCGCGCCGGTCGTTGAGTTCATGACGGCGTTTGGCGTGAGCGTCAAGATCGAGTCTCGGACTCGCCCACTTCCGGAAGATTTCGACGTTGACGATGTGACGAGGGTATCCGTCGTCGATCGGGCGTGGATCTGTCCGAGGTTCTCAAGTTGCAGGAGCGTGCTGCCATGTACTCGGAGCATGTCTGGGCGATGGGCGATCTCCTTCCCTATCAGGAGACGGTCGTCGCGCCTAACGACCCCGAGCCGCTGCATCATGACTTCAAGGTCGAGCAGCCTTTTCGCGCGGCGATGGCTGGTGAACTGACGACGTATCCATCAAACCCTTACACCGCGTTCATCCGTAATCGCCGTGATGCTGGCGAGTCGTCATCCAAGCCTGCAGAGTAGGGTAGTTTGCCTTTGAAGTGTTAGCAGCAGTTTTGCCATGCGGCATATTTTGTAACATAAGACAATGCAGTATGCGATTGAATGGGACGTCGTATCCATTTTGCTATTCGTTTGTGTGATTTGGATTGATTTTGAACGAGTCCCCGAGCGCGTCCGCCCTTTTGTGGGGTTTACCTCGTATATGGTGTGTGTTGTTATCATGTGTTCTGTTGATTTGGTCGACTACGAGCTCGGAGAGCCGCAAGGCGAGTTCCTTGAGTGCTCAGACTTTACCGCTTTTCCAGACGCGACGGGTCGGGTGGCCGAGTCCCCGAGCGTGGTACTTGGTAGTTCTAGGCGCGACTCGAGGGTGGTTGAGGACTTAGCGTTGGCGTGGCGCGTCACTCCTGCCTGGCCGTGGGGTCGGGGCGTGTGAGTCCCGGCATGCTCTTACTTGGCGTTTTCGACCGATCGCGACGAACTGGTATTCATCCCGAGTGTGGTACTTACCGTTCGAGTCGCTAAGCCGAGGATGCGGAGGACCAAGGTCGCTGTGAGAAGCGAGGGCATTGTCTTGGCTCAGAAAGCCACGAGCTAAGCGACTCAATGGGGCTCCGGGTTGGCGTTTTCGTGGACGATGCAAGACCTGAAGTGATTGGTGCTCTTACACCGCACTACTTAGCCGTGCCGATCGCTGTACCAAAGGTTGACTGCATTTTAGCGCATGTTATTACGAAAAGTCTGAGTGGCACAAGTCATGGAGAGTAGCGCAATTTGCGATAATGATTTCTTTTATTTCATAGCGACCGGAGAGTACATGTGTGGGGTTCTAGGAGTAGAACTTCCGAGGAGGTTTACATTCCATGGTCGCTGACGCGTCGAGCTCGCCGTCCCAACGCGTCGATGAGGTAGTAGGCGTCGTTGCACGCGCCGATAGCGAACGGGCCTCCCACGGAGGAGAGCTTGTGCATGCCCTTCTTGTCTGGATGAGGCGTAACACCAGTCGCCTTCCCGGAAGGTGCGGGTTTTCACCGTCGGCTGTGGTAGCGGCGGAGTCCTTGTTGGTAGATGGCGGTGCGTGACGGCGAGGTCGCGTGCTTCGTCGAGCTGGTCGAGCCCATCTTGGCGGGCCAGCTCTGCGGCCTCCAGATAATGGACGACCCGGCGAGTCGTGTTCGAGGTCGGTGGGCATGACGCCGCGCCAGAGACCATGAAGAAAGGGTGAATCCGTCGATCTGTTAACCGAGGTGCGGATTCCCGATAACGGAGGGCAACTCTTGACCCAGCACCCAGCGGTGCGCTCGAGTGGTACTTTGAGTCGCGGCTTCAGCCGTGGAGGATGCTTTGTTGGCTCGTTCCGCCGTTGGATTCGGTGGGCGATCGACGAGATCGAGCGGATGTGGTGCTCTTCGCAATTCGCCATTGCTCCTTGGCGAAGTTTGTGCCGTTGTCCGTGATGATACTATTTGGGAACCCGTGGCGATATATGAGCTCGTAGAGAATTTAGTGGCGGTCTTCCGTCGCATTTCGGGCTTGGCCTCCACCCACTTGGTGAATTTGTCGACGCGACCAAGTGGGTGTAGCCGAGGGGGCTTTCTTGAAGGGGCCCACCATGTCCATGCCCCATACGGCGAATGGCCAAGTGATGGGGATCGTTTAAGCGCCGAGCTCGATGCAGCGTTTGATTGGCGTGCCGGCACCCGCATCGCTGGATGTCGACAGCGTCGGCGTGTCTGATGAGAAGCCGTGTCGCATAGCCTTGGCGACCAGGAGCGGCGGCGTGGTGGCCGCGGTCACCTGAGTGAATGTCGTGGAGGATTTTGCGTCCTTCAGCCGGTTGGACGCAACGTTGGAACACGCCGGTGACGCTGCCTTGTGTAGCTCGCCGTCGATGATGGTGTAAGACTTGCATCGGCGAGCGATCATTCGGCGTCTGTCTCGCTGGCGGCGGTGCCGGCTTCGGTAGGCGATGTAGGGCTTGGTCGGTCGTCTGCTCGGTGATGAGTGCGACCAAGGCTGCCTCGTTGAGTGGTACTCGATGTCGATCTCTCGGGAGAGGCCGATGGTTTGGAGATTGTGTCGAGGAACACGCCGGCGGTGGTGCGAGTCGAGCCGACCCGACGCGAGAGGGCGTCGGCCTCCTCGTTTTCGCTGTCGATCCACTCCACGAGTAGCCGTGAAGTGGCCCCAACTTGTCCACCTCTTGGCGGTACGCCGCCATGGTAGGGGAGATGGCGTCGCAGGTGCCGGCGACTTGCCCCGCGACGAGGTCGGAATCGCCGTAGCATCGAAGGCGATTGACGTTCATCTCCTTGGCGGCTCGCATGCCGTGGAGTAGGGCCTCGATTCAGCCATGTTGTTGGTGCAGGCGTGAATTGGCGGAGGATGTAGCGGAGCTTGTCGCCTTTGGTGAGGTCAACACTATCCCCGCTCCGCACCGTCCGCGTTCTTGGAGCCGTGGCGTGCTCCAGAATGGAGGTACGGCTTCTCCGGCTCTTGGGCCTCCTCCGCCGGGCGATGAAGTCTGCCGGTGCAGGACTTAATCGCCTTCGTGGCTCGTATTTAATGTTGTGGACGCCGATCTCGACGGCCCACTTGGCGATCCGTCCGCCGCCTCGCGATTGCGGATGATGTCTTGCGATGGCGAGGAGACGACCGTGACGGGTGCTCTCGAAGTAGTGCGGCGCGGCTGAGCCTGAAGACCGCGTATACTAGCTTTTATCTGTGGTACTTGGCGCGACTTCGGTGAGGACCTCGCTGATGTAGTACACGGACGCTGAACCGGCGCCTTTCTTCCTCCGGTCGTTCGGCGACCATCACAAAGATCGACGACGCTGACGCCGGACGCGACGTAAACCAGCATAGGTTCTTTGTCGGGCGGGCGAGTAGTGGTGCGGCGAGTAGCACTTTTTGACGTCGCGGAGCGCGTCCGCCTCCTTGTCCCACTGGAAGGTGGGGTTCTGCGCATCAGCGGTATAGGGCATCGCCTTACCAGCGGGGATGAAGCGATCGAGCTACCGCCCGCCAGCCCGGGCGTCACGCAGGCACTCGGGTTTGCCGAGCCGGGCGATTGTGTCGATCTTTGTTGGGTTCGCCTCGATCCCTCGTTTGGAGACGACGTACCCTAGTAGTTGTCCGGCGGGTACACCGAAGGTGCACTTGCCTGGGTTGAGCTTTATCTTGTACCTTCGCAGATTGGCGAAGGTTTCCGCCAGGTCGGCGAGTAGGTCGCCTTGGCGAGCGGATTTCACGACCACGTCGTCGATGTAGACGTGGATGTTGCGGCCGATTTGGCTCGCGAGGAATTCTTGCATGCACCGCTGGTAGGTTGCCCCGGCGTTCTTGAGGCCGAAGGTCATGGCGGTGTAGCAGAAGGCTCCGAATGGCGTGATGAACGCCATTTTCTCCTCGTCTTCGATAGCCATTTTGATCTGGTTGTACCCAGAGTATGCGTCGAGGAAACATAGCGACTCCGAACCCGCGGTTGAATCGATTATCTGATCGATCCGCGGGAGGACGAATCGCCTTTGGGGCGCTGTTCAGTTTGTGTAGTCGATACACATTCTCCGTGTCCGTTTTTCTTCTCGACCAGGACTGGGTTTGCCAGCCACTTGAGTATTTGATTGGCGGATGAAGCCGGTAACGCTGCACTTCCTCGGCGATTGCTCGACGGCGTTCTTCATTGAAGGGCCGAGCGACCGCTGACAGGTCGCACTTTGGGGTCGGCGTTTAATTTGTGCTCGCGAGCTCCTAGGGACACCGGGCATGTCGGAGGGTTTCCATGCGAAGATGTCCCTGTTCTCACGGGAACTCGATGAGCGCCTTCCTATGCTGGGGCTCATGCCTGTCGTCCACCGTCACCGGGCCGGAGTCGCTGGGACCAGCTCGGCAGTGTGCGCGTCGTGGCCTCAAAGGTTGAGGTGTTTGCGCTCGAGTTGGGCTTCTTGAGTATTGTGGGGTCGTCATTGTTGACCCCGCCGCATTTGGCGAGCTCGTCGGCGTGATTAGTCTCTCGCGATGACGGCGGGCGAGTTCGCCTTTGGCCGCATTCGGCGGCCATGTCGGGTCGCCGTTGATGGTGATGACGCCGCACGGCCCGGAGCTTCATCGCGTTATGCCGCGTAGTGGGGCGCTGCCATGAATTTAGCGAACGCTGGCGCCCAGTGACGCAGCGATGGTAAGGCTGTCGAAGGGCACCACCGAAGACGATCCGCGGTGCGGAAGTTTGCCGGAGTACCAAAGTGACGGCAGCGTGACTTTGCCGATCGGGTACGCCTTCCGACCGGGACGGCGCGTGGAACGTGGTGTGGTTGTCTCGATCATCGATCGCGGAGCCGCAACCGCTGAAGGTGTCGAGGTAGAGGATGTTGATGGAGCTGCCGCCGTCCATCGTGTCTTGGGGAGCCGAGTCGCCAACCTTGGGCTTGACCACCAAGGCGACTCGCCCCGGTACTCGATGCGTGGCGAGTGGTCTTGCCGGCTCCAGGTGATGGGCTGTTCCGACCAGTTCAGGAACTGGGGGACGTTTGTTTGGGCCACCGTATGGACGACGACGGCGCGGGCGATGACCTTCTTCTCACGCTTCGTGTTGAAGCCTGTGAAGGTGTGGAGCGAGCCGGCTACTTTGCCGAATTTTCCGCCATTTGGTCATTGTCGGTGTCCTCCGCCGCTTGCCTTTCTCGATTTCCACGAGGGTGTGGCGGCGGTGGTGTGTGTTGCGCTTCCTTCCTCGCTATGGAACGCACATGGTTGGTTAAGGAGGGCAGCAGGATCGAACCTTGGCTTGTTCTTGTAATTTCTTCCATCGCGCGTTGCCTCCGTCGCGGGCAGTAGCTCTGGGCTCGCTGTGCGTGCCTGGCGTTAGCGGCAAGTCGACTTCGCCGCGTCGCTGCTTGCCCGAGGCGGTGCACCAGCGTAGGTCGGTTCGGCGTCCGCTGTCGTTGCCACCCGTGCGGCGTTGCCCTCCTGACTCGTCGTCAGTTTCCTGGTTTGGATCTTCCTCGGCGTACCGTTTGGCGATCTCGAGGAGGTCAGGGATGTTGTCGAGTGTGCGGGAGTGTCGCTTGAGCTTGGCGACTAGAGGCTCGTAGCGGCACGAGGTCTTGAAGCAATGGATCGCGGTGTCCGGGTGGATGCCGACCGCGTGTACCAAAGCTCTTGCCACCGTTGGACCCGGTTGGGTCGACTCACGGGGTCCCCGGACGATCGTTCCGGTCCTCAATGGTGGTGGCGGTGTAGGAGCACTCGAAGTGCTGACGAAGCCGTGACATTTCCTCCTAGGAGTCGACATCGTCCGGGGAGAGTGTTGATCCATCGCCTGCACGCCCCTCCATCATCGTGGGAGGTAACGGCGGCGAGTAGGTCACAGACCCGCGATCCCCATTGCCATGAGGTATGTGTCGAGCATCAAGGGTCGTCAGGAGTCGATTTTTCTATCTCCTTTGGCGCATTGAAGTTTGGCGGTACTTCTCGCCTCGGATCATTGGTCCAAGCACTTAGGCCCAAGTCGATCGAGCGACCCCATAGGTTCGCCATCGCGCGATTAGTTAGGTGTGCCGCAGTCGTCGGGCGGCGCGCCAACTTTGGTTGTTGATGATGGGTGCGGGCGCCGATGGGTTGTCCGTTAGCGGCACGGTTGGTCGCCGCCCGGGATCGTTGGAGAGGCCGCGTTCGCGGTCGGTGTTGGAGCTGCGTGGCTCGTGGCGGCAATTGAGGGTGTTTGCCGCTGGGCGGCCGCCGAGGCCGCTTCCCCGAGGAACGCGAGTATACCGACCTTGCGAGTCGGCGCCGCTTTTGCTGCTCCACGGCCTTCGCAAGGTGGCTTTGACGCATCGATCTGTAAGGCGCGTCGCCGGTGGCCGTGATGCTATCGGCCGCCGCCCGCCACGAGGTTGTCCATCGGGTGGAGAACAGGAGGCCGCTTGCGTCTCGCTCCGTGAGGAGACGACTATCCACGGCTGGTCCACAGGAGGGTGCGGTTGGGTGGTGGTGGGCACCCATCGCCGTCGATCTGGCGGGGCCGGCGCTTCTCCCGTGGCGCGTTCGCAGATCGCCGCTGCTATGCGGGCCGTCGTTGTCGTCAAAGTTCAGTGGCACGCCTGAACGGTGGGGTTCAAACGTGACCGATCCGCTGCTGGTAGCGTGATAGCCTCTGCGCCACCGCCGAGGCGAAATTTTTCGCGCTCGCCTCCTGCATCCGCCAGCTTTCAAGCGGAGTTCCTCGACCTCCGCTGCCGTGGCGTTAGGAGGGATTGGGGTGGAGAAAGGATCCTCCGGCGGATCGGTGCGGTGGCCATGTAAGCCGTGGCGTGGCGACTGCTCCTTCGGAGGTCGGCGGAGTTCTCCGACCCGAGTCGAAGATCCCGAGGATGGAGGGTCCTCGAAGTCTCCCGTTGGAGACCTGGCGATGGAGTCCGCGACGAGGCCGGTGATGGATCCGGCGTGACGCCGGTCGCCGTCGTCGGTGAGGGCGCGTCTTCTGCCGTTGAATTCCGCCACGTTTTGTGGGCCGAGTTGTACTCGGAGGCAAGGCGGTGGATCGCGGCGAACCTGGCTCTCGGAGAGCCGATCGTAGTGGCGGCGACTCGCGGATGCGAGCCGAGTCCTCCGAGATGATGACGTCGGTGAGGCCGACGAAGAGGCCGATCGTGCCGATTGGTGATCATGTCGCGTGACGGTCGCGCCACGGACGTAACTGCCGGCAAGATCGGAGCATCTCGTGATCGCTATCATGCGGCGGTGGCGACCGTCGTTGATGGGCAGATTGATCTCGCCAGAACACCGCCAGACCGCCAGGCCCCACGGGCGCCACTGCCGTGGGAATGGTCACGGCAGACTGCAATCGGCAGTAGTAGAACGAGGGCAAGGGCGCCCATCTGCGTGCGAGATGAGGGCAAAGACACAGTGGTTTACCCAGGTTCGCCCCTGAGGGTAAAGACCTACTCTGCTAGATTGTATTAGGAGGTGTTACAATGGGCGAGCTCGGCTAGGCGAGTCGCTTAGGTGTATGAGGGAACGTGTCTCTACTCCCCCCATAGGGAGGTTTATATAGGTTCTCCTCCCCTAGGGTTTACATATCTCAACTGATTCGGTTACAGCTTCAGTAATCGTTTAACCTAGTCGACTGGGCCTATCTACTCGCCTGGGCCTTAAGCTTCCAGTCGCTCGGTACCTTGCTGGGCTTCAATCCACTCGCCGTTCTGCAGGCCCACTCGCCAGCCCTGGGGCCAGTCGGAAACGTCCTGCTGAGTATACCCCATTAGGCGTATCCCCATCAATAACCCAAGAGTTTTCTTGAGTCTTGGAAGTTATTACTTCAGTAATAACCTCCCCTTATCCTTTTTGTTTGCTTTTTGTGCCAAGAATGACCTCTAATGAGAGGGAAGTAAGATTTGGGGAGTTGCTGTCCCGAAACAGATTTCTGTCCTCCACCAAAAAACATCATGAGGAGGCTCTGTAACTCGGATTGAGCTCAATATTGATGAATAAATCCTCCAGTATGTTATATAACTTTCGTTAGTTCGACACTTTTTAATTTGAGTAACATAAGATGTTCGAAAAAAATCATTTCTACCTGCTGGTCTATTTTGACAGATTTCTGCCATTATTTGCATTTGCTTCTTATTGATTCCTTTTTGAGATCTCTTCAGGTAAATTGAGTTTCTTTGAAGGAATTACTACAGTAACTTGTGTTTTTAGTAAAAAGACTTGTTGTTCCAAAGCTTTGAAAGTGGTCTAATATCTTTTGAATACACTAATGTTGCTAATGAAGATTGTGTGAAGTTTTGTATGAATGAAAAATTTCAGGTGTAGAGAGAGAATGATGCAATGAGATTAAGAATGGACAAACGCTCGAGCTTGGGGATTCCACCATGGTTTCACCCCAAGAAATATCCAAGATGTACAAGCGTCAAAGCTTGGGGATGCCCAAGGCATCCCCTTCTTCATCAATAAAAAGCTCAGGTCTGTATAGACACTTCGTTTTTATTGTTTCATGCATAGTTGTGTTGTTCTTGGAGCATCTTAGTTTTCATTTGCTTTGCTTAGTTTGTTTAGTTTTCTTGAGTAGTTTGGACCCCCGCTCTCGTTGTGTTGTTTTGCAAATAAGTTTTCTTGGCATTTGGAAAGGAGTAGTAAGTTCTTGCTAGAAGTGCAAGAGGAGCTTGGATTGACTGTGACTTAGACTTTAGCATGACATGCTAGGTGTTGTTCTGACCTTATGCTTATTGATTATTGTTGTAGCATGTCTTGTTACACACAATTGGGATTGCTTAGTGTGCCTTGAAGAAATTATGCGTTGTTTTAGCATGCAAAAGCATAGTATTGTGGTATTCTCCTTTGATGTTTTGCTTGGGTTGACTTGGCACATGCTCACACCATGTTATGACTATGACAAGTCACCATTAGCCTCTATGATCATGTATTTCTTGACTTGTAGTACCACTCTTTGCTTTGATGAGTTTGCTTTGGCATTGCATAATTATGGCCATTATTGCTCTCTTAGTTGGTTGCTCCCGGTCTTTTGCTAGCCTCCACTTGTATGAGTAAACTCTACTCATGATTCCAAATCCCAAGAAACCAAGTTATTCCAAAGTGTCCACTATAAATTCCTATGCATGATGTGCTACACCATTCCAAGTATATTCTTGTTTTCATCTATCTTCCAATTAAAAATTATTTTGTTATGTGAAAACTTAGTGATTAAATCCCTCACAAACTTGATGACACACTTTATTCTTTGCCCCTAATAAACTTGAAACATTGTGACAACTTTGTTGTATATGCTTGCACTTATAAGTTGGAATTAGCAGAACTGTGCTGTCACGGGGAACGTTTTCAACATTGCACTTGTACCTTGTTGTACCCAGTTGATATCATGTTCTTTTGTCTATGGATGTCACCGGTGTGAAATAAAGAGGGAACTTGTAAGTCCATGGAGTTTGTATCCTATGTTAGAGAAACTTCTGGGCCTCTAGCCTAAGCCATGCCTAATCATGGTGGAAACTTGCAGCATCACCATAGTGACATCTATGAAGCATTCTTCCTAAAAAAAGAGACACATTGAGAAAACAGGAAAGAGAGAGAAAAGCACCATATTCCCATGGTACATAATAAGAATTGTTGAGATGCTCATTGTCTGCTTGCCTTGTTATTTTGGTAATGGGAAAGCTCCCGTACCATGTGCAAGGGGTACGTTGGTGGTTCTCAGTGATATGCAAATACTTACAGTGACAAGAACTTACCTGGACCCAAAGTTGAGCATGCATTAGGTGTGGCCCTCGTATTCAAGGGGCATGAGATTTCCAACTTATACTTTACAAGCATACTCCATTTTGCCACTTTAACCTTAACCACTTCAAGATGCTTATGATAGGGGCAATGAGGGCTAAAAGCTAACTAGTACCATAATTTTTGGAAGCTCCTTTTGAAACTTGTAATCCCTGCTTCCTTTTCAAAAGGCATTTCTTCCACCATTATTGAGTCTCCACCTTCTACCTTTAGGCACCATTAAGAGAGCATAGTTGTCATTCTGTGTGCAGTGTTCCAAAGCTTATTAATTGATGCATATTGTGTTATTACTTGCTATTGTGCTATTTGTTTCTAGTCACTCTTGTGAACTTTGCAGGTGTCATATGCATTATATTGCTACTCTATGAGGGACAAGCTGATTGCCAATATGCTATGTTTTCTGCATGTGAAACAAACAAACGTTTTTCAATGCATATTATTCATGATCTTTGTTTGTAGCTTGCCATGTTGCATGCATAGTTACTATGTCCTATTGTTAGAACTCCATCTTTCATGCACATGTTTAGAGTTCTTTGATCCCAGCTTTCAATGCTTGCAAATGGTTGGATCTTTATTGTGAGGGTGCATGTCACCTCAAAAATTATTATGTTTATCACTTACCTACTTGAGGACGAGCAAGAGTTAAGCTTGGGGATGCTGATACGTTGGAAACGTATCTATAATTTTTGATGTTCCATGCTTGTTTAGTATCTACTTTTCTTTACTTGTCCACACTTTGAGGTGCTTTTTACATGTTTTCTGGTACTAACCTATTAACAAGTTGCAACAATGCCAGATGCCTATTTTCTGCTGTTTTTGGTTTCAGAAAAGTTAGTAAAGAAATATTCTCAGAATTGGATGGGACAAACGTCAAAGTCAATAACTTTCTGTGGGGAACAAGAAGTTCAGAGGAGAGCATGAGGGGACGACCAGGGGGCCAGACCCACCCCAGGCGTGGGGAAAGGTGGGCCCGCGCCTGGATAGGGTTTGGTGGCCCTGGACGCCTCCCGATCTCGCCCCTTCGCCTATAAGAAGACCCCGATGCAGAACCTTGAGAACCCGATCAGAAATTCATGAAACCGCCTGTAGCCGCCGCCACCATCGTCCCTAGATCGGGGGATATGAAGTTCTTCCTGACACCCTTCGGGAGAGGAGATCATCCCGGAGGCCTTCTCTCATGTATGATTCGTGAGTAGTTCCACCTTGGACTATGGGTCCATGTAGTAGCTAGATGGTTGTATCTCCTCCTTTGTGCTTTCATGTATAGATCTTGTGAGCTCCGTTCATGATCAAGATCTAATCTATTTGTAATCATGCATGTTGTGTTTGCGGGGATCCGATGGATATTGAGATTATTATGTTGATTTGATTAATGGTTTTATCTTTATGATTCTATCATGTCTGTGTTGTTTGTGATCTTGCATGCTCTCTGTTGCTAGTGGTTATCTTGGCCAAGTAGTTGCTAGTGACTCCAAGAGGGGGTATTTATGCTCGATAGTGGGTTCATGCCTCTAGTTTCCAAGGGAAGTGACAGAAATCTCTTCGGTTGTAAATGTGTTGTTGCTACTAGGGAGAAAACAATAATCTCTTGTTCATGGAACATGTGGACTGTTTACCTTACACACTTTGCTTAAAGCAGTTGCCTGTTGCTTGCAACTTAATACTGGAGGGGGTTAGGATGATAACCTGAAGGTGGACTTCTAGTCATAGATGTAGTTGGATGACGGTCTATGTATATTGTTGTATTGCCCAATCAATTCATAGGATCTTTCTGGCTAGTAATTGCATTGTTATGCCTTTCTCAGTTCCTGTCAATTGCCTCGTTGTAATTTGTTTACCCTTCATGTCATGTTGTCTATCTAAGGAGAGCACCTCTATGGACCCCGGTCCAATCTTTACCATTGATACATCTTCCACTGTTACCTGTTTACTTGCTGCAAACCATTACCTTCCACACCATACGTTTAATCCTTTGTTACAGCAAACCAGTGAGCTTGACAACCTCACTGATTCGTTGGGGCAAAGTCTTGAGTTTGTGTTGTGCAGGTCTCTGTGTTGCTCGCAACACCTGTGTGACGTTTCCTTCCTCCTTCTGGTTCGATAACCTCGGTCTCAATTAAGGGAAGACTTGCTGCTTGCTGCTTTACACCTTGCTCTTGGGGTTTCCAACGAAGTGCTCGACGTCAGCACTAGCCATCAATTTATCTGGCGCCGTTACCGGGGAACAAAGAAGAAGAAACTCCCACGTCAACGAGGCACCATCATCTACCTCGACGACGCAAGACCCCAAGACATCGCAGCAGTGACTATGATGCTCGAAACGACCTCACCCAACGCAAGGTCGACAAGGCACACGCCAAACGCGCGTGCTCAACCGAATCCTAAGAGTATGACGATGTAGAGATGTGCGGAGCCCGATGCTTTAGCAGATCTATTCGGCGCACACGGATGCCAAAAAATTTCAAGCTTCCTTCGGACACTCCGAAGTTCGACGGCACGCAAGATCCGAAGGCCTGGGTCAGCGACCACCTCTTGTCTGTTAAACTGCATGGTGGTAACAAGAACACCGCCCTGCAATGCCTTCACCAGAATGACAGCATGTACCGGATCTAGCTGCCACTGCCCTCGTGCTCCATCCGTCTGGGAGGAATCGCCAGTTTCATCCGAAACTTCAAGGGCACCAGCAAGCGACTAGCCTCAATCGAGGAATTGCGGGCCTGCACTCAACGTACGGGCAAATCCATTCGCTCGTATATCTTGCGCTGGTCCAACATCAAGAACTCCGTGGAGCACATATCCGAGGAGAGGACGATCGACGCCTTCAAGGATGGTGTCAAGCGCCCGGACTTCAAGGAGGAACTTGGGCGCGTCAAGCCCAAGACACTCGACCACCTCATGGACATCACCAATAGGTGGGCAGATGGCGAGGATTCCCTCCATCGAATGCATTCGGATGATGAGGACGAATATGGTTGCAGGCGTGAATGCCGCAGCAAGCGAAGATCGCGCGTCTATTGTCGTGGGAATAGTCACGGCAGACGCTGCAATCGGCAGCGAGTAGTAGAACAAAGGGCAAGGGAGGCCAGCCATCTGCGGTGCGAGATGAGGGCAAAGACACAGGGTTTTACCCAGGTTCGGCCCCCGGGAGGGTAAAGACCTACTACTGCTAGATTGTATTATGGAGGTGTTACAATGGGCGAGCTCGGCGGCTAGGCGGCGATTCGCTTGGGTGTATGAGGGAACGTATATCTACTCGCCCTATAGGGAGGTTTATATAGGCTCACCTCCCCCTAGGGTTTACATATCTCAGCCGATTCAGTTAAATCTTCAGTAGTCGTTTAACCTAATCCGACTGGGCCTATCTACTCGCCTTCGGCTTCAGCCGCTCGGTGCCTTGCCGGGCTTCAATCCACTCGCCTTCGCAGCCCACTCGCCAGCTCACGGCCGGAACGCCCCGCTGGTATACCCCGGTAGGCATATCCCCATCAGTAGTCCCCGAGGCCGTCGTCGATTAGGCGTAGGTGGCTGCTGGCAGTCGGAGTATATGGCTTCAGAGTAGGCATCCAGTCGAATCGTCGGCGGGCTCCTGTGTAAAGGAGGAAACCAGTGATCTAGGTCACAGTTTTAGTGAATCGAGTCGGCGAAACACTGTCATAGTGATTGGGTCGGCGAGCCGAGTGGCCGTAGTTGGACCGTCAGGCGTGGTCAAACTAGCCGTTGGGATAATCCAACGGTAACTTTTGGCGTAATCACCGCGTGGTAACGGCTCCCTGATTTGGCGGGTAACACCCACTATATAAGAGGAATGGCAGGCGACCGTAGAGCCTACTTCTCACCACTTCTTCCGACTGCGCGCATTTTCCTTCCCTCGCATCGCGATCCAGCCGACCTGAAATCCTCCGACCCCCAACCAACCTCTCGGCCATGGCCCTTTCCACCGAACCGTGGGGCAGATCCAAGTGCACAAGGGCGCAGCTGGCCTCTTTCGAGGAGGTCGGGATCCTGCGAGCTGGCTGTTGGCGTATTCTCGCAGCCGGAGAAACGACCCCAAAACCACGAGAGAGGGAATTCATCTGTTTCACCAGTCATCTCGAGCGGGGGCTAGGGTTTCCTACATCCCTGTTCTTCCAGTGCCTCTGCGCCGACTACGGGATCCAGCCTTCAGATCTGGGTCCCCACAGCATCGAGCAGCTCGCCATCTTCGTGGCGTTCTGCGAATGCTACTTGGGCTGCCGGCCCTATTTCCCCTTGTGGCAAGATCTGTTCCATGGACGGATCAGCCACGAGGAAGCAGGCGGCCCAATGCTAGCCGCGGGCGGCTTGACGTTGCAGCTCAAGTCCAAAGCTTCTTTCTTCGATCTGATGTTGCCTGCCAAGGCAGCGAGCGACTGGAAGAAGTCGTGGTTCTACGTGGCCGAGGCGACCCCGGAGGACGAGGTGGCGATCCCGCGGTACTCCGCGAATCGGTCCGAGCCGCGCCATCTCCAAGTTGGCAAGCTCCCCAACAACCAGCGGATGGTCGTCGACGAGATGCTCCAGACCATCCGTGGTCTGAAAAAGAAGGGCCTCCAGACGATAAATCTGTACAACTGCTGGCTCGGGCGGCTCGTCCCCGCCGCCTAGCGACCACTACATGTACCAGTACACGGGCCGGGGAGACTCGACGAAGGCCTGCCTCGACGAGTGGAAGCTGGAGGACTATCTCCTAGCGCTGAAGAAGATTACCCAGACGGTGTACCTGGATACGCAAGCTGGGGTCGCCCCCTATACCGCGAAGCGTCCGGCTCCAACGGTAATTACTTTACCTTGATCGCAATCGCAGTTTATGCAGTCGCGGTAATTCTGATTCCATTTTGTATTCGTTGCAGCTATTCCAAGTGGTGGAAGGGTGGCTCCCACCTTCGGACGATGAAAGCTCGGGATCGCCCGTCAGAGGGCGCAGTCGCCGCCGGCTAAGGGTGACGAGGACGACGATGACGAGTCCGAAGAGGAGGTCGCCCCACTGGTCCGAAAGACCCGCGGACAACGACAGCACGAGATCGAGGCAAGCAGAAGCCTCGAACGTCACGATGACTACGATGAGCTCCCAGAGACCACCTCGCGCCGTCAAGCCACTCCGTCGAAGAATAAGAAGAAGGAAAGGGAGGCGAGGGCCCCCCGAAGAAGAAGACGAAGCCGTCGAAGACAGCCTCGCCGCCGCACTCGGCGAGTAGCTCCGACGCTCCCAGCCCAGCCGGTGACGACGCGCCACCAGCGACAGCCGTGCTGGACACGGCGACCGTGGAAGTGCCGCTGGCTTCAATGCCTCCACCATTCGCCCCAGTCTTTGGGCTGGGGAAGGCTCCGGCCGCTTCAACCGCAAGGAGGCTCGGCTCTGCCGCCGCAAGGAGGCTCCTGCCGAGGATGTCCCAGAGGCTCCAGCTGCGGCCTCAACGACGAAGAAGCCGTCCGTGTCTTGGGCACGCGACGTCCTGGAGATGGGGCTCAGTCGCCGACTGGGCCCTGAACTGGAAAAACCAGCCGGCCTCCGTACGGGGCTACGTTTTATCCCGGTCGCAAAGTGAGTGCACTTTCCCTTCCTTGTCTTTCATAACTATTTCAATTGTTTTTGCTTATTCGATTGATGCACAGGACCGGAGTGAAGAGGATGGGCCATCCGACCGTGGCTAAGGTGCCACCCGCCGTTAGCGGGGAGGATCCTTCCCGCAAGAGGAAGGCGGGCGAGGTCGTCGCCTCGGCGGATGGCAGCAAAAAGGCCAAGGGTGGCAACACCGTCACTATCTCTGACGACACGGCGGTTGCACCAGTCGGGCCCGTGATGGAGGCAGCCGCGTCTACGAAGGAGGGCGCTTCTCTGCCTGGAACGGCGGAGGCGACCTCTCTTGGAGCGGGTACCTCTATCGCTACCTTCCCACACTTCGTGACCAAGGCGGCCACGGCGAGTGGGGCTGCGCCCTCGAGCCATGCTCCTGGGACTGCCGACGCTGAAGTCGACCAACGTCGTGGGCATACGCCGGCGCTACTCGCGTACGTGGACGCGATACAACTCCATGGCATGCTTCGCGCAGCCATCCAGGTACATCCAGTCCCCGAGGATCAGGTCGGTGCTTTGCAGCGGCCTGATTCTTATAATTTCTCATCTTTTTATTTTTCGCATCCAGTCCCCGAGTGCGCACGCGATAAATTTTAGCGGGTGGGCACTTAGGAGTTTTTTGACCGCCAGTCCCCGAGTGCACACGCGCTGAATTTCAGCGGGTGGGCACTTAGGAATTTCGTTTTGGCTAACTTTTCCGGTGATATGCAGGGTCTGCAGCTTGAGTCGGCGGACTGATTGGCCGCGAAGCAGCGCGTGGAGAAGGAGCTGGCCATCGTCCAGGAAGCGAACAAAGGGCTTCAGGCTGTTGCTGCGAAGGCAGAGGAAGCTCGCCAGGGGCTTGTCCCCGCTGGTGAATTGATGGCGGCGCAATCGGCGTTGAGTGCCGCTGAACAGCGGATCGCCAAATCTCGAGCGCGAGCTGCGGGAGGCGAAGGAAGAAGCGAACTCGGCTGACGGGCGAGCTAAGGCCGCCGTTGCAGCCGCTGAGGAAGATCGCAAAGTGTCGGAAGTCCTTATTGCGGGGCTTCAGGACGACCATACATCGCTTCAGTGCTTCATCACGGAACTCGCCCGCCCGCTGCTTGGTGAGTAAATCTTCCCTTTCCGGTGGTTGTGTCTTTTGTGGTGTCCGTCGTACTCAGTATTGTCTTCTACTCGCAGGTCGCATCATCGATAGCGAGGAAGAGGCGAGCTCGCTCGACGCGAGGCAGTGCGTAAGCATGCTCGTCGAACGCGTTGTCGGCGACGTGCATCCGCGCCTATCTCCAAGAAATATCGCCCACGGAGGTGATTCCCAGCGACCTCGTTGAGGTGTGGAAATATTTGGAGAAAGCGCCCGCGGTCGTTGAATTCATGACGCGGTCGGCGTTTCGACGCGGAGCGTCGACGGCGCTTAGTCTTGGACTTGCCCACTTCCCCGAAGACTTCGACATCGACGATGTGATGAGTGGATATCCATCGTCGACTGGCGCGGTGGAGCTGTCCGAGGTTCTCAAGTTGCAGGACCGCGCCGCCACGTACTCAGAGCGTGTTTGGGCAATGGGCGACCTCCTTCCGTACCAGGAGACGGTCGTCGCGCCGAACGACCCCGAGCCGCCACATCGTGACTTCAAGGTCGAGCAACCTTTTCGTGCAGCAATGGCGGGTGAACTGACGACGTATCCGTCGAACCCGTACACGCCGTTCATCCGCAATTGCCGGGATGTTGGCGAGTTGTCGTCAAAGCCTGTGGAGTAGGATAGTTTGCCTTGTGGCATTAGTAGCAGGTCTGCCGTGTGGGCATATTTTGTAGCATGAAACAATGCGATATGCAATTGAATGAGACATCGTGTCTATTTTGGTATTTGTTGTGTGTTTGTGATTGATTTTTGAACGAGTCCCCGAGCGCGTCCGCCCTTTTTGTGGGGTTTACCTCGTATATGATGTATGTGTTGTTGTCATGTGTTTTTTTGTTTCTGGTCGACTCGCCCGAGCTCGAAGAGCCAGTCGCTAGGCGACTCCCTTGAGTGCTCTGTACTTTACCGTTTTCCCTTGCGCGAACGAGGTCGGGTGGCCGAGTCCCCGAGCGTGGTACTTGGTTGTTCTAGGCGCGACTCGAGGGTGGTTGAGGACTTAGCGCGTTTCAGCGCGTCACTCCTGCCTGCCCGTGGGGTCACCATGGCGCAGTCCCGGCATGCTCTCTTACTTGGCGTTTCTCGACGCTCGCGATGAACTGGTCTGCGAGTCCCGAGCGTGGTACTTAGCCGCTCGAGTCGATATGCCGAGGATGTGGAGGACCGAGGTCAGTGAGAAGCGAGGCGTTGTCTTGGCTCAGAGAACCGTCGAGCTAGGTGACTCAATGGGGCTCCGGTGGGCGCTTTTAGTGGACGATGCAAGACTGAGGTGATTCAAGGTGCTCTTACACCGCACTACTTAGCCGCCGATCGCTGTACCAAAGGTTGACTTGCGGTTAGCGTACGCTGTTATTACGAAAAGCGAGTGGCACAAGTCATGGAGAGTAGGCGCAATTTGCGTAACCGCTTTTTATTTCATAGCGATCGGAGAGTACATGTGGGGTTCTAGGAGTAGAACTTCCGAGGAGGTTTACATTCCATGGTCTCTTGACGTCGAGTTCGCCGTCCCAGGACGTCGATGAGGTAGTAGGCGCTGCCGAGCACGCCCGATAGCGAATGGGCCTTCCCACGGAGGGGAGAGCTTGTGCATGCCCTTCTTATCCTGGATGAGGCATAACACCAGGTCGCCTTCCTGGAAGGTGCGAGCTTTCACCCGCCGGCTGTGGTAGCGGCGGAGTCCTTGTTGGTAGATGGCAGTGCGTGACCTAGCGAGGTCACGTGCTTCATCGAGTTGGTCGATCCCGTCTTGGCGAGCGAGCTCGTTTGCAGCCTCCGTATAGTGGACGACCCGCGGCGAGTCGTGTTCGAGGTCGGTGGGCATGACTGCCTCGGCGCCGTAAACCATGAAGAAGGGAGTGAATCCTGTCGATCTGTTGACTAAGGTGCGGATCCTCCAGATCACAGAGGGCAACTCCTCGACCCAGCACCCGGCGGTGCGCTCAAGTGGTACCTGGAGTCGCGACTTCAGGCCGTGGAGGATGCTTGGTTGGCTCGTTCCGCCTGGCCGTTGGATTCTGGGTGGGCGACTGACGCGAGGTCGAGCCGGATGTGGTGCTCTTCGCAAAATTCGGCCATGGCTCCCTTGGAGAAATTGTTGCCGTTGTCCGTAATGATGCTGTTTGGGAACCCGTAGCGATATATGAGCTCGCGTAGGAATTTCGTGGTTGTCTTCCCGTCGCATTTCCGGACTGGCTTGGCCTCCACCCATTTCGTGAATTTGTCGACGGCGACTAGCAGGTGGGTGTAGTCGGAGGGGGCCTTCTTGAAGGGGCCTACCATATCCATGCCCCACACAGCGAATGGCCAGGTGATGGGGATTGTTTTGAGCGCCGAGCTCGGCACGTGCGTCTGGTTGGCATACTTCTGGCACCCGGCGCACCGCTGGACGATATCGACAGCATCGGCGTGTGCGGTGGGCCAGTAGAAGCCATGTCGCATAGCCTTGGCGACAGGGAAGCGGCGCGCGTGGTGGCCGCGAATCGGAGTGAATGTCGTGGAGGATTTTGCGCCTTCACCGGGTTGACGCAGCGTTGAACACGCCGGTGACGCTGCGCTTGTGGAGCTCGCCGTCGATGATGGTGTAGGACTTGCATCGACGAGCGATCATTCGGCGTCTCGCCCGTCGGCAGGTGCCGGCTTCCGTAGGCAATGTAGGGCTTGGTCCCCGTTCGCTCGCTGACGAGTGCGACCAAGGCTGCCTCGCTGGAGTGGGACTCGATGTCGATCTCCCTCGGGAGAGACCGATGGCTTGGTGATCGTGTCGAGGAAGACGCCGGGTGGTGCGAGTCGAGCCGACCCGATGTGAGAGAGTGCGTCGGCCTCCTCGTTTTTCCGTCTGTCGATCCACTCGACGGAGTAGCCGGTGAAATGTCCGCCCAGCTTGTCCACTGCTTGGCAGTATGCCGCCATGGTAGGGGAGACGGCGTCGCAGGTGCCAGCGACTTGTCCCGCGACAAGGTCAGAATCTCCGTAGCAGCGGAGGCGATTGACGTTCATCTCCTTGGCGGCTCGCATGCCGTGGAGTAGGGCCTCGTACTCAGCCATGTTGTTGGTACAGGGCGTGAAGTCGAGGCAGAGGATGTAACGGAGCTTGTCGCCCTTTGGTGAGGTCAGCACTATCCCTGCGCCTGCACCGTCTGCGTTCTTGGAGCCGTCGAAGTGCAGGCTCCAGTAATGGAGGTACGGCAGCTTCTCTGGTTGCTGGGCCTCTTCCTAGTCGGCGATGAAGTCTGCCAGTGCCTGCGACTTGATCGCCTTTCGTGGCTCGTATTTGATGTTATGGACGCCGATCTCGACGGCCCACTTGGCGACCCGTCTGGTCGCCTCGCGATTGCGAATGATGTCTTGCAGTGGTGCTGAGGAGACGACCGTGATCGGGTGCTCCTGGAAGTAGTGCGGCAGGCGCCGCTGAGCTCTAAAGACCGCGTATACTAGCTTTAGGTACTATGGGTACCGCTGGCGCGACTCGATGAGGACCTCGCTGATGTAGTACACCGGCCGCTGGATTGGGCGCTCCTTTCCGTCCTCTGGTCGCTCGACGACCATCACGGCGCTGACGACGCGCTCGGACGCCGCGACATAAACTAGCATGGGTTCTTTGTCGGCGGGGGCGGCGAGGAGTGGTGCGGCGAGTAGCACCTTTTTGAGGTCGCGGAGCGCGTCGTCCGCCTCCTTCTCCCACTGGAAGGTGGGGTTTTTGCGCATCAGGCGGTATAGGGGCATCGCCTTTTCGCCCAGGCGAGGGATGAAGCGACTGAGAGCCGCTACTCGCCCGGCCAGCTTCTGGACGTCGCGCAGGCACTCGGGTTTGCCGAGCCGGGCGATCGTGTCGATCTTCGTGGGGTTCGCCTCAATCCCTCGTTTGAAGACGATGTACCCTAGTAATTGTCCGGCGGGCACACCGAAGGTGCATTTGCCTGGGTTGAGCTTTATCTTATACCTTCGCAAGTTGGCGAATGTTTCTGCCAGGTCGGCGAGTAGGTCGCCTTGGCGAGCGGATTTCACGACCACGTCGTCGATGTAGACGTGGATGTTGCGGCCAATTTGGCTCGCGAGGCATTCTTGCATGCACCGCTGGTAGGTCGCCCCGGCGTTCTTGAGGCCGAAGGTCATGGCGGTGTAGCAGAAGGCTCCGAATGGCGTGATGAACGCCGTATTCTCCTCGTCTTCGATAGCCATTTTGATCTGGTTGTACCCAGAGTAGGCGTCGATAAAACAGAGCGACTCCGAGCCCGCGGTTGAATTGATTATCTGGTCGATCCGCGGGAGGACGAACTGCTCCTTTGGGCAGGCGCCGTTCAGGTTTGTGTAGTCGATGCACATTCTCCAGGTCCCGTTCTTTTTCTCGACCAGGACTGGGTTTGCCAGCAGCTTGGAGTACTTGATTGTCCGGATGAAGCCGGCGGCGAGTAAACGCTGCACCTCCTCGGCGATTGCTCGGCGGCGTTCTTCATTGAAGGGCCACAGCGACTTCTTGACAGGTCGCACTTTGGGGTCGGCGTTTAGCTTGTGCTCAGCGAGCTCCCTAGGGACACCGGGCATGTCGGAGGGTTTCCATGCGAAGATGTCCCTGTTCTCACGGAGGAACTCGATGAGCGCGCCTTCCTACGCTGGGCTCATGCCCATCCCGATCATCACCGTCTGGCTGGAGTCGCCTGGTTCCAGCTCGACGGTGCGGGTGTGCGTCGTGGCCTCGAAGGTTGAGGTGTTTGTGCCCTCTGAGTTGGGCTTCTTGAGTATGGTGGGGTCGTCGTTTTTGACTCCGCTCGCGTACTTGGCGAGCTCATCAGCGTGGTTGGTCTCCGCCGCGATGACGGCGTCGGCGAGCTCGGCTCCTTTGGCTTCGCACTCGGAGGCCATGTCGGGGTCGCCGTGGATAGTGATGACGCCACACGGCCCGGGGAGCTTCATCGCGTTGTACGCGTAGTGGGGCGCTGCCATGAATTTAGCGAACGCCGCCCGGAGACACAATGGTAGGGGTTGTCAAGGGCACCAGTCAAGACGATCCGCCGGTGCGGAAGTTTGCCGGTGTCGAAGGTTACCGGCAGCGTGACCTTGCCGATCGGGTACGCCTTCCGACCGGGACGATGCCGTGGAATGTGGTGTGAGTCGTCGATCATTGATCGCGGAGCCGCAGCATCAAGGTGTCGAGGTACAGGATGTTGATGGAGCCGCCGTCCATCGGTGTCTTGGGGAGCCAGAGTCGCCGACCTTGGGCTTGACCACAGGCGACTCGCCCCGGGTACTGGCGTGGCGAGTGGTCTTGGCGGCTCAGGTGATGGGCTGCTCCGACCAGTTTAGGAACCGGGGACGTTTATCCGGGCCATCGTTGACGGCGACAGCAGCTGGCGGTGACCTTCTTCTCGCCGTGTTGAAGCCTCGTGAAGGTGTGGAGCGAGCCGCCACTTTGCCGAATTTGCCGCCGCTTTGGCGGGTCGTTGTCGGGGTCCTCCCGCGCCGTGCCTTCTCGATTTCCGAGGGTGGCGGTCGGTGGTGTGTGTTGCGGCTTCCCTTCCTCGCTATGGAACGCATGGTTGGTTGAGGAGGGCCGGGTCGAACCTTGGCTTGTTCTTATAGTTGCCGCCGTCGCGCGTTGTCCTCCGTCGCGGAAGCTCTGGGTTCAGCTGCGCGTGCGGCGTTGGCGACGAAGTCGACTCGCCATCGCGGGCGCTTGCCGGCGAGGCGGTGCCGTAGCGTCGGATCGGCGTCCGCCGCTTCCGCCTGCGGCGGGCGTTGACCTCGACTCGCTGTCGGTTTCCTGGTTTGGGTCTTCGGCGCATCGCTTGGCGATCTCGAGGAGGTCGGGATGTTGTCGAGTGTGCGGAGTGTCGCTGAGCTTGGCGACCAGGGGCTGTGAGCGCACGAGGTCTTGAAGCAATGGATCGCGGTGTCCGGTGAATGCCGACCGCGTTGTACCATAGTTCTTGCCACCGTTGGACCCAGCTATGGTCGACTCGCGGGTCCCCGGACGCACCGCCCAGGTCCTCGATAGTGGTGGCGCGGGTGTAGGAGCACTCAAGTGCTCGACGGCGTCGCGCATCTCCTCCCGTGAGTCGATATCGCCCGGGAGGGTGTTGATCCACTACCGCACGCCCCTCCATCATCGGGAGGTAACGGCTAATGTCATGTGGCATGTGATCCCCATCGCCATGAGGTATGTGTCAGAGCCAGACGGCGGGGTCGTACGAGGAATCGTACTTTTCTATCTCCTTTGGCGCCTTGAAGTTTGGCGGGTATTTCTCGCCTCGGATCATTGGTCCGAAGCACTTGGGTCCGAGTCGACTGAGCGAACCCATGGGCTCGCCGCGATTGGTTAGGGTATGTCGCAGTCGCCGGGCTGGCGCGCCAACTTTGATTGTTGATGATGTGGGTGCGGCGTCGATGGGTTGCCGCTGGCGGCGACAAGGTTGGTTGTCGGCCCGGGTCGCAGGGAGAGGCTGCCGTCGCGGGTCGGTGTTGGAGCTGCAGTGGCTCGTGGCGGTAGTTGAGGGTGTTTGCCGCCGACGGCGGCCGAGGCCGCCCGCTTCCCGAGGAACGCGAGTATACTCGACCTTGCGAGTCGACGCCCGCTTGCTGCTCGACGGCCTCGCGAGTGGCCTTGACGATTCGACCAGTAGGGCGCCGCCGGTGGTCGTGATGTCGCCGCCGCTGCTCGCCCGCCACGAGGTTGTCCATCGGGTGGAGAACAGTGGGAGGCCGTTATGCCTCTCCCGTGAGGAGACTACTATCCGCGTTGGTCCTCGGGAGGTGCGGTTGGTGGTGGTGGGGCGCCATTGCGGTTGATCTGGCGGGGCCGGGCGCTTCCCCGGTGGCGCTCGCAGACGCGCGCCGCCACGCTGGCCGGTCGTTGTTGCCGGTTCAGGCACGCCGAACGATGGGGTTCAGCGTGACCTGATCCGCTGCTGGTGGTAGCGTGAGCTCCCGCGTCCACCTGCTCGAGGCGAAATTTTTCGCGCTCGGCTTGCTCTTTGCGTATCGCCTCCGCCAATTCCAGGCGGAGTTCCTCGACCTCCGTTGCCGTGGCGTTAGGAGGGATTGGGGTGGAGAACGGATCCTCCGGCGGATCGGTGCCGGTTGCCATGTAGGTCGCGGTGTGGCGACCGGTTCCGTCGCGGGGGTCGCCGGAGTTCTTCGACCCGGAGTCGAACTCGAAGATCCCGAGGATGGAGGGATCCTCGAAGTATCCCGCGTTGGAGACCTAGGCGATGGAGCCCGCGGATGAAGTCGCAGTGATGGATCCGGCGAGTGATGCCGGGGTCGCCGAGTCGGCGTCGTCGGTGAGGGCCGCATCCTCTGCGGCCGCTGAATTCCCGGCCACGTTGCTGTGGGCCGAGTTGTACTCGGAGGCGAGGCGATGGATCGTGCGGATCTGGCTCTCGGAGAGCCGATCGCGTGGCGGCGTCTCGTGGATGCGAGCCGAATACTCCGAGACGATGACGTCGGTGAGACCGACGAAGAGGCTAATCGTGCCGATCGGCAGGATCACGCTGTGTGTGACGGGTCGCGCCGCTGGGACGTAGCTGCTCGGCAAGATTTGGAGCATCTCGCCGATCGCTATCATGCGGCCGGTGGCGACCGTCTCGTTGATGGGCAGATTGGATCTCGCCGCAGAACACCGGCCGGACCGGCCAGGCCCCACGGTGGGCGCCACTGTCGTGGGAATAGTCACGGCAGACGCTGCAATCGGCAGCGAGTAGTAGAACGAAGGGAAAGGGCGGCCAGCCATCTACGGTGCGAGATGAGGGCAAAGACACAGGGTTTTACCCAGGTTCGCCCCCCCGGAGGGTAAAGACCTACTCCTGCTAGATTGTATTATGGAGGTGTTACAATGGGCGAGCTCGGCGGCTAGGCGGCGAGTCGCTTGGGTGTATGAGGAACGATCTCTACCGCCCTATAGGAAGGTTTATATAGGCTCACCTCCCCTAGGGTTTACATATCTCAACCGATTCGCTTAAAGCTTGTAGTCGCTTAACCTAATCCGACCGGGCCTATCTACCGCTGGGAGTTCAGCTTCCGCCTCGGTGCCTTGCCGGGCTTCAATCCACTCGCCTTTCGCAGCCCACTCGCCACCACGGGCCGGAACGCCCCGCCTGGGTATACCCCGGTAGGCATATCCCCATCATCTATGATGACCGCGACGGAGTCAACATGGTTACGGCTGGCTATGCTGATCGACGCAACAATGGCAACCGCAGCAGCGGCGGATACCGCGGAGGCAACTTCTGCGACGGAGGACGCCCAACATAAACATGGCAGCGTCGCGGCCGTGACGACGAACCCTCAGCATACGAGAAGTTGTCGGGTCCCTGCACCATCCACTTCTACATCGACAAGCAGAATGGCAAAAAGAAGGCCAGCCACATGCTAAAGGACTGTCGTGAGTTCCAGAAACTCAGCGAGGGTCTCACCCAAATGCGGCGCCAGATCATGAATCCTGGGTTTGGGCCCGTACCTGCACCAGGTGACATCGCCCACGAAGCTCCTCCACCACCACCCGTGGGACCTTCGAATCCAGCAATCGCACCTGCACGAAACAACGGCACAGGTGGATACCCGCCGCTAAAAGGGTCTTTGTGAAGGGAATGTGCCCGAGACGCAATAATAAAGTGGTTATTATCGTATTCCTTATTTATGATAAATGTTTATTTTGCATGCTATAATTGTATTAATACGGAAACGTTAATACATGTGTGTTTAATAAACAAAAAGGAAGTTCCTAGTTATGCCTCTCTCATAAACTAGCTCGTTGATTAACAAGATGATCAAAGGTTTCCTGATCATGGACATTGGATGTTGTTAATAACGAGTTCACAACATTAGTGTAATGATGTGATGAACATTCATCCGAAGTATAGCATTACGATCAAAGTCATTGAGTTTATATTGCTACAACAACTTACAAAGTGATCATAATCCTTAGACCATGAGATCATGTCAATCACTAACACCGGAAGAGTTTCTTAATGACATCAAACGTCACACAGTAACTGGGTGATTATAAAGATGGCTTCAGAACTACTAAAGTGTTATGTTGACATCAAACGTCACACAGTAACTGGTTGTTCAAATAATTATCGTATTCCATATAAGATGGATGGTTTACAAATCTAGTTGGAGAAATCACATCCATAAAGCTAATGCTAAAATGTCGCAAGATAAATGATTGGAAGATCACTTACGAAGTGATATCGCCGTTTAAAATATATTGGAAATAAAACATGAAGAAACTCCATTTTCATGGATTTTTTGAGTCTTTGATTTGATCAAGTGACGCTTGTGAGACTTTCCTCGGTATAATTAAAACTTCGTTCAAAGGCCAAAGAAGAACGATCGACTAAATTATTGGAATTTATACATATCGATGTATGTATTCCATTATGTATAGTCGTAAGCGATGGATTTCAACTTCATATGCTTTCTCCGAAAATTTGAGTGAATGTTCACTTAATGAGAAAGAAGTATGAAATATTTGAAAACGTTCAAAGACTTTCAAGATGAAGTGAAAATCATTGTAACAAGAAAATAAATGGTTTATGATTTTATCATAAGGGATTTATTTGAGTTACAAGTGTAACAAGAAAAATAAATGAATTATGATTTATCATAAAGGGATTTATTTGAGTTGCAAGTTTAGAAAAACACCTAGATTTACATCTCCCGAAACACCATAGGAGTATGGAGTGTTTGATATTTGTAATGAAACCTTGTTTAACATGGTTGGATCAAAGGTATTATTTATAAAATTGCCATTATGTTTTAAAAAGATTAAAGCTTTAGAGACTACCGCTTTTACACTGAAAAGAGCTCCATCATGATCCGTTGAAATGACACCATATGAGTTATGGTTTGGCGTAAAACCCAAGTTGTCATTTATTAAATTTTGGTATGCTAAACATAAGTAAGATGTTTACAGCCGAAGTCGGATGAGCATGTCATTGTAGGTTATTTCGAATAACATTTGGGTATTCCTCCATAACACCAAGGACAAAAGGGTTTGTCGCTTGAAACGTGAAGTTTCTTGAAAAAAGAAGTTTTTCATAAAAGGTTAAGTGGGAGGACAATAGAACTTTAATAAGGTTAACGAATCTTAGCTATATGTGTTGAGTTGCGTAGCGCCGGAAAATGTTCCGGAGGCAGCCCGAATGCTCATGGATCACGTGCCTCAAAGGTTGCGGTCACGGAGGTCTAAAGTTCCTATTGAACCAAGAAGGTCGGATAAACAATCAAATGATTGAGATTTGAGAGTAAATTATTATTGTTTGACAATGATGAACCGACTACAAAGAAGCGATGATGGGCCCTGACTCCATCAAATGGCTTAAAGCCATAAAATCCGTAATAGTTCCATACACGATAAATCAAGTTTTGAACTTGGAAGACCCTCTAGAATGGTTTAAAACCTATCGGTCGTATTTGGATCTATAAATAAACAGACATGGATGTTTCACATCTATAAAATAGTCGCCATATCGTAAAGTATTTTATGACAAATGTTCAAGGAGTTGACTATGATAAGATTTGATCTTTCATAGCGATATTTAGTCTGGACGGATTAAAGTAGCAACCACTACATATAATTTGGTATATGGTAGATGAATAAACAAAAAAAAATTCTTCTAAAATAATGGTTACCTAGGACATGTGCATGACACGATCCAAAGGGTTTTGTTAATTCAAAGGATGCTAAAAGGGCATGCAAATTTCAATGGTTGAAGTAAGCATCGCGGAGTTGGAATCTTCACCGTGATGGAAAAGGAGTTTTCATCTGGAGACGATGAAGATGCTTGCATTTGCAAGAAATTAATTGGGAGTGCTAAGACATATTTCTAATATATTATGTGGATGACATCTTATTGATTATAAATGATGTATCTTTTCTTGACAAAGGTTAAGAATTTCATTTTGATGAAAGACTTAGGCAAAACCCGAATATTTAGCATGAATGTCTATAGTGGATAGACTGTGACGCTAATATGGTTGTGCCAAACATACATATATGAGATATTGAAGGAGTTCAATATAGAAAAGACAAGAAACAGTTCTTGTCGCATGGAAAGGAATTGAATCAAGATTCAAGTGTATCGACACTTGATAAGTGAAACAAGATTCAAGTGCTTTGACACTTGATGAGTGGAATCACGAGAATGTTTTGATAAATTATACCATGATATGTACACATCCAGATATGTCCTATGCTCTAAGTGTTATGAGCATATACCAGAATGAATCATAATATGATCATTGGACGATAGTAAGGATATTCTTATGATATTTTGGAAGAACTAAGAATATATTTGTGTAGAGGTGACAAACAATTACAAATAGTTCATTGTAAAGTGTTACATTGATACTAGTTTTGTCACAAGATACAAAATTAAGTTTATCTCAATTTAAACTATGAGTGGCACAATGAAATGGAAAGGAGTTTCCATGACGGATTTGGATGAATTCCAAAGTTAAGACATTGTGACGGATACTACAACAAAAGGATAAGTATATGACTGCTATAGTAGCAGCAAAGGAGGGAATTTGTGTCAAGTAGTTTGTTATCAAACTAAGGTGTGGTTCGCAACGGGCTAACATTAAAGATATATTGTATGACAATAGTATCGACATGATTTAACCCCAAGGAACTAAAGGTCTCACCAAAAGACCAAATTTATACAATTCCATCTCATTGGAGAATGAGTGATGCGCGAAGATGCAAAGACATGCAAATACACACGAACCTGAAAGTGTCAGGTCCGTAGATTATGTTAACCACTTGCAGTTGCGTATATGGAACACCAGAAAGCCATATGTGTTCAATATGCCAAGTTTTCAAACTATATTATTGTCTCTAGTGCAAGTGGGAGACTGAAGGGAATGTGCCCGAGAGGCAATCATAAAGTGGTTATTATCATATTCCTTATTTATGATAAATTTTTATTTTGCATGCTATAATTGTACTAATACAGAAACGTTAATACATGTGTGTTTAATAAACAAAAAGGAAGTTCCTAGTTATGCCTCTCTCATAAACTAGCTCGTTGATTAACAAGATGATCAAAGGTTTCCTGGTCATGGACATTGGATGTTGTTAATAACGAGTTCACAACATTAGTGTAATGATGTGATGAACATTCATCCGAATTATAGCATTACGATCAAAGTCATTGAGTTTATATTGCTATAACAACTTACAAAGTGATCCTAATCCTTAGACCATGAGATCATGTCAATCACTAACACCGGAAGAGTTTCTTGATGACATCAAACGTCACACAGTAACTGGGTGATTATAAAGATGGCTTCAGAACTACTAAAGTGTTATGTTGAGGCTCATGGATCGAGAGTGGAATTTGTTCATCCTGATGACGGATAGATATGCTCTGGGCCCTCTTGGTGATATCACATTGGTTAGCTTGCAAGCAAGTGATTTGATCACTAGAATGTTATATCACGGGAACAAGAAAAGAGTGCATGTCGGTAACGATATCAAACTAGGTATGGAGATACCGATGATCGAATCTCGGACATGTAATATATCGTGAAATAAAGGGATTAAGATACTAGCGTAAAAGGTTCCGACGATCACAGGAAAGTCATCGTTGAATGTGTGGGAGTCAGTATGGATCTCCAGGTACCGCTTCTGCTTATTGATCGGAGAAGGGTCTCGATCATGTCCACATTATTCGCGAACTGTAGGGTGTCACACTTAAGAGACACTAACATCCAATTGGAGCAAAATTTTCATGTCGGAAAGAATAACAAGCGCAGGAATTTATTTCACTAGACACCGAAACTGTTTCGGTTGAAATTGTTGAAACTGGTTCTATATGTGAAATTTAATACTAGCAAGGGGTTTTATGTGAATGTTTGTTAATTAAATTAATTAACAAAATTCTGAATAAATAAATAAAAGAGTTTTATTTAAATGAGAGCTTGCATTAAATTTGGTGGAAATTTAATGCATGTGATTGGATTTTTTAGTGGAGGCTCTTTTATGGGAGTGGAGGCTTTTCATTTTGAGTGGGAGCTCCACCCACATGAATGTGGAAGAGGTGGGGCAGCCACCATGGCTGGCGCCATGCCCCTTGGGGTGCCCTCCCCTCTCCCTATAAAAGACCCCCTCTCCTCCTCTCAAAGCACACCTCCTCGTGAAGGATCTCTCTCCCCCTCTAGAATTTATACCCCATGGTATCGGACTAGCGAGATACATGTTCCCGGTGGCTTTTTGGAAAGAAAGAGTTGTGCTTCTGCTGCATCGCTGGAGCGAGGAGGCGGAGTTGCTCGGTGTCTTGTACGTGTGTGCGAGCATGGATGCGCTGCTGTTTTGCGGCGCTAGGACTTCCTCTCGATCTTGAGATTGGCAAGAGATCATCTACATCAACAACGAGTTTAGACTCGTTAAGCTTTGTCGGTCTTAAAGGGTATGTTCTCTACGGATGTACATCCGCCCATTGTTTGTATCCAGTAGATAGAGCTTGGTACATAGTTGTTCCCATCATAGGAATGTTTTTGTTTTCTATGTTGAGAACCCTACACTTTGATGATCCAGAAGGGACACCCGACCAATAGGGTGCAAAAGAAGATCACTCGACAGGTCAACCTCGTTGTAACCGATCCACCTGCCATCCCTGAGTACCTCTGTGGCTTGGAGTCCTACATCACGTTCGATCGTTCGGATCACCCCCGCCAGATCCCTCACCCAGGTCATGCTGCCCTGGTGCTCAAGGCGCAGATCGGAGGATTCAAGATGAGCCATGTCTTCATGGACGGCGGCAGCGACATCAACCTGATATTCGCCAGCACCCTCGCAGTGATGCGGATCCTGCTATGTAGCCTGGAACAATCCGATACAACGTTCCATGACATAGCCCCAGGGAAGGGCATATATCCCCTGGGAAAGATATGGCTCGACGTCATCTTCGGCAAGCCCGGAAATTTTCAATGCTAGCGGCTCGAGTTTGGTGTGGTGGATTGGCCATCACAGTACCACGCGATCCTCGGGCGCATGGCGTTCGCAACATTCCTAGCAGTACCGCACTATGCGTACCTGCTACTCAAGATGCCTGGGCCCAAGGGCATCATCAAAGTCCAGGGAAGCTTCACCCGATCGGACCACTGCAATAGAGATTTCAACAGAATCTCCCAATCATTCGGCATGCAAGAGGAGCTCACGAGGCTCCGAGAGGTGACAGACAACGGGGCACCCCCAGTCGCCAGGCAAAACTCACCTGACATATCGTTCGACTCCACGGTCAACATGAAAAAGGTGCAGGTCCACCCAACGGATGCCTCCAAAACGGCGCTGATCTCTAACGACCTTAGCCCCGCATAGGAAAGCGCGCTCGTCGAATTCCTCCGTGAGCGCTGGGAAATCTTCGCCTGGTGTCCTGCGGACATGCCAGGAGTTCCCATGGAATTCGCCGAGCATGCACTCAATGTGTTCCCCGACACAAGGCCGGTAAAACAGTCGATCCGACGACTGTCCGAACCACGAGAAGAAGCAGTTGGAATCAAAGTCAACATACTACTCGACGCCAACTTTATCCGAGAAATTAAGGAGAGCGAGTGGCTGGCCAATACTGTGTTGGTCCCCAAAAAGGACACAAACATCCTACGGATGTGCATGGACTTCACGTCCCTCAACAAGCACTGCCCCAAGGATCACTTCCCTCTACCGCGGATCGATCATATTATCGATTCGACTGCAGGATGCGAGAAACTCTCCTTCCTCAATGCCTACTCAGGCTACAATCAGATTCGGCTGAAGGTCAAAGATCAGGAGAAAACGGCATTTATTACGCCATTCGGAGTGTTCTGCTACAACACCATGCCCTTCGGGCTAAAGAATGCAGATGCCACGTACCAGAGGTTCATGCAGGCGTGTCTGAAGAACCAGATCGGTCGCAACATCCAAGTCTATGTCGACGACATAGTCATCAAGACCAGGAAAGCCAAGACACTGATCGACGATCTCCGCGAGACGTTCTATAACCTTGGTCACTACAAGATCAAGTTGAATACAGAAAAGTGCGCCTTCGGCATCCCATATGGCCAACTACTCGGCTACTTCATCTCCCAACGGGGGATCGAGGCGAATCCGTAGAAAATCCGGGCCATACTGACCATGGAGAAGCCGAGGAACCTCAAAGGTGTCCAGCAACTAGCTAGGCGCATCGCAGCACTGAGCAGATTCATCAGCCGCATGGGTGAGAAGGCCCTTCCTTTCTACCAGCTGCTACACAAAGCCGACAAATTCTAGTGGACACCCGAAGCAGACGATGCATTCGAAAACCTGAAGCGGCTGCTCTCCACCTCATCTGTTCTGGTCACGCCAAAGGAACACGAGCCTCTGCTTCTATACATCACAGCCACACACCAGGTGGTAAGCACCATTCTCGTGGTCAAACGACCCAAAGATGGCAAGACTCATGTGGTCCAACGCCCAATCTACTATCTCGGCGAGGTACTGACACCAACAAGGCAGAGGTACCCTATGGCGTATTCATGACGGCTCGTTGACTGAGCCACTACTTCCAGGAGCACCAGATAATGGTCGTCAATGAGGCGCCACTGTCCAACATCCTAAATAACCCCGAAGCCACGGGACGCGTAGCCCTGTGGGGCATCGAGCTATCCCCTCTAGACATAGTCTATGAGCGGCGCAAGGCCATCAAATCTCGGGTCCTCCCTGACTTCCTCGTCCACTGGATGGAGCTCCAGCTGCCGGACACCCCGGACATGACGCAGTCGTGGACGATGCACTTCGACGGCTCCAAGCACGAGGCTGGAGCAGGAGCTGGCGTCATACTGACGTCCCCGCAAGGCGATAAGATGAAATACGTCCTTTGGATGAAATTTCACGCCTCCAACAACGAGGACGAATATGAGGCCCTCATCCACGGCATGAGGATGGCAAAGATCTACGGCAACGCGCCTAGTCATCTATGGTGACTCGAACCTCGTCGTCCAGCAGACGATGAACGAATGCAACGCCCACGCCGCCAACATGATCGCGTACCGCGCACTCTACAACTCAATCGAAGGAGACTTTGACGGCTGCGAGCTTCGGCACGTTGGAAGGGAAAGCAACGAGGAAGCCGGTAGACTCACCAACATCGGCTCCACCTGCGCACGTGTGCCACCAGGTGTGTTCCTCTAACAAATATGCATACCCTCTATCAAAAGAAAATTCCCCAAGGGATCACCCGAAGAAGCAGAGCACTCGGGGGCTGCGCCACCCGAAGGCCATGAAGGGCCTGAAAATCTTGACACGGAGGCCGAGCTCGTCGGCCTGATGCGGGTCATGGCGATCGAGGAGACATGGACGGAGTCGTACCTTCGGTGCCTGCTAAATAAGGAACCGCCTAACGACCCGACAGATGCCTGACACATATCTCGCCGGTCCAAAGCATTCACCCTCCACAATGGCAAATTGTACAAGCGCAGCATTTCGGGTGTGCTCCAAAGGTGCGTCACCATCGGTGATGGCAAAACCATCCTCCAAGACATCCACGAGGGCAGCTGCGGTCATCACGCAGGCAGTCGTGCCCTTGTCGCCAAAGCTTTACGAGCTGGATTCTATTGGCCAACGGCCATGAATGATGCTAAGGACATCGTCCGAAGGTGCAACGGCTGCCATAGGTTCGCAGACAAGCCACACGCACCAGGATTGCAGCTCAGGCCCATACCACTAGCCTGACCCTTTGCCCAATGGGGCCTCGACATGATTGGCAAACTGCTCAAATCCTCGAAAGGAGGCCACGTCTACCTCCTGGTCGCAGTCGACAAATTCACCAAGTGGATCGAGGCCATGCCCGTCAGTAACCAAAGCGGCAAAACAGCCGTCAAGTTCTTCGAGTCCATAGTCTACAAGTTCGGCATACCGCACATCATCATCATGGACAATGGCTCGAACTTCATCTTGAAGGAATTCCAGGACTTCTACGAGGGCCTTGGCATTAACATATCATACGCCTCAGTGGCGCACTTGCAGACCAACGGGCAGGTCGAAAAGGCTAACGGCCTCATAGGCAGAGGCATCAAGAAACGCCTACGCAGCCCACTCGAACAGTTTGCGAGAGCTTGGGCAGAAGAGCTACCCTCCATCCTCTATGGCCTACACACAATGCCGAACAGCGCAACTAGCTTCACACCATTCTTCATGGTGCATGGAGCCGAAGCCGTACTACCTGCCGAGGTACGCCACAAGGCCCCACGGGTCGTTGCCTACAGTGAAGCCGAATCGACGGCCGCACTCGAAGACGCCATCGACACACTTGACGAGGCACGCGACATTGCCGCGGCTTGCTCAGCGGTCTACCAGCAGAGCCTCCGCAACTACCATAGCCGAATGCTGCGCCCAAGGTCCTTCATCGAAGGAGACCTCATCCTACGACTCAAGCAAGAGCGGCCGAAAAAGCTCGAGTCACCCTGGGAAGGACCCCACATCGTCACAGAAGTCATCCCAGGCGGCCTCTATCGCCTCATGGACATCGCGTCAGGAGTCGAATACTCCAACCCCTGGAACGCCGCACGTCTGCGATGCTTCTACCCCTAGTTATCCCTTTACTTTCAATAAGGCTACTCAGCCAAGGCTACTTAGCCGAACAATGTACCTCCTCGTTACGATATGAATAAAAGCTAAGTTCCTCGGCCAAAATTTCATTTTCCTTGCATTACTTTTTGCCATAACACGCTTGGGGGCTCCGCCTCACCTCACGACTTCGTCGATTGAGAATAATGCATGCAACCTGAGTAGCTGACTACGTCAGGCTAAGAAAAAGGACATGCACATAACAAAAGCACCACATGCTAGCACAAATAAACTTTACAGAAAATGGCATAACAAGCCCACTCAAATATATACAAGTTTTACATCTACCTTTTTACAGGGTATGTCTATTCTGAAAAATCACGTATGCCCGATGCTCAAAGAGATCCACGATCTCTCCGGCATACTGCCTAACAACCGCATAATGTGGGTGCATGTCCTAGAGGCTACCGTCTGGCTGAAGAGGCGGCCCAGCCGCCACAGCCACGAGATCAACGTCAGGGCGATGCAGACGAACAAGCGAAAGGGCAGCTTTTACCCCTGCAACCAGCTGGTGCCGCACCAACTCCCTCACGTGACCCACGTCTCGAAACTTCAACAACAAACCCCAAAGAGTGGAAGGTGCCTTGTCGAGGGGTAACATGATGTACAGAATTAACGCCAGGTAAGTTTTTGCCTGCTTTAGCACCCACGAAACCTGATGCACACGATCATGCACCGTCGCAAGAACGGTGGCCCGGTCACAATCCATCCAGAAGAAGCATCCTGATTCCAAGTCCTGTTGGGTCAAACAATTGATCCGAACCGCAACGCGCTCTTTCTCCTCCTTCGGAACGAGATTGGTGAAGGGAATATGCCCTGAGAGGCAATAATAAAATGTTTATTATGTGTATTCCAAGTATATGATAGATGTTTATTTTGCATGCTATAATTATATTAATACAGAAACGTTAATACATGTGTGTTTAATAAACAAACAGAAAGTTCCTAGTTATGCCTCTCTCATAAACTAGTTCGTTGATTAACAAGATGATCACGGTTTCCTGATCATAGACATTGGATGTTGTTAATAACGAGATCACAACATTAGTGTAATGGTGTGATGAACATTCATACGAAGTATAGCATTACGATCAAAGTCATTGAGTTTATATTGCTATAAACAAACTACGAAGTAGTCCTAATCCTTAGACCATGAGATCATGCCAATCACTAACACCGGAAGAGTTTCTTGTTGACATCAAACGTCACTCCATAACTGGGTGATTATAAAGATGGCTTCAAAGCTAATAAAGTGTTATGTTGAGAATCATGGATCAAGAGTGGAATTTGTTCATCCCGATAACGGATAGATATGCTCTGGGCCCTCTCGGTGATATCACATTGGTTAGCTTGCAAGCAAGTGATTTGATCACTAGAATGTTATATCACGGGAACGAGAAAATAGTGCATGTCAGTAACGAGATCAAACTAGGTATGGAGATACCGATGATCAAATCTCGGACATGTAATATATCGTGAAACAAAGGGATTAAGACACAAGCATAAAAGGTTCCGACGATCACAGGAAAAGTCATCGTTGAATGTGTGGGAGTCAGTATGGATCTCCAGGTCCCGCTACTGATTATTGATCGGAGAAGGGTCTCGATCATGTCCGCATTATTCGCGAAGCGTAGGGTGACACACTTAAGGGACACTGGCATCCAGTTGGAGCAAATGTTTCATGCCGAAAGAATAAACAAGCGCGGGAATTTATTTCACTAGATACCGAAACAGGTTTTCGGGTGAAATTGCATAAAGTGGTTATGCATGTGAAATGGAATTCTAGCAAGGGTTTATTTGTGAATGTTTGTCATTAAAGTAATTGACAAAATTCTGAATAAAATAAAAGAGTTTTATTTAATGAGAGTTTGCATTAAATTTGGTGGAAATTTAATGGGAATTTGAGTGGACTTTTGAGTGGAGGGAATTTAAAGGACTTTAGTGAGTGGAGTGTCCACCCACATGAATGAAGGAGGGGAGGGGGCAGCCCCATGGCCGGCGGCCACCCCCTTGGGTGCCCCCCTCCTCCTATAAAAGGAACCCCCCTCCTCACTTGTCTCTCACACCTCCTCGTGAAGGATCTCTCTCCCCCTCTAGAATTTATCCCCCATGGTCTCGGACTAGCGAGATACATGTTCCCGGTGGCTATTCGGCAAGAAAGGGTTGTGCTTCCGCTGCATCGCTGGAGCGAGGAGGTGGAGGTTGCCCGGTGTCTTGTAGGTGTGTGCGAGCACGGATGCGCTGCTGCTTTGCGGCGCTAGGACTTCCTCTCGATCTTGATATCGGCAAGAGATCGTCTACATTAATCACGAGTTGAACTCGTTAAGCTTTGTCGGTCTTCAAGGGTATGTTCTCTACGGATATACATCTGCCTATTGTTTGTATCTAGTAGATAGATCTTGGTACTTAGTTCCCATCGTAGGAATTTTTTTGTTTTCTATGCTGCGAACCCTACAGTGGTATCAGAGCCGGATATATGCGTAGATGCTTTACATGGGTAGTACACATATGAGTATGTGGGCGATGATGATCATGTTGTTGCTCCTTTGTTGTAATTTTGGATGTTGGTGGCATAGTGGGATGAAGCGGCCCGGACAAACTTTACATGTCCTCGCACATGAGACCTGTTCCACGCTTGACATGCAACTAGTTTGCATAAGTGGCTAGCGGGTGTCTGTCTCTCCTACTATAGTCAATATCTATTTTGCAAGCGAGTTGTCAACAACTTGGTTATCCTCGTTGTGGTTCATGTTTGTAGGTAAGAACGGTTCTATCTCGAAAGCCCTAAGCCACGTAAAACTTGCAATGGATAAATTAGAGGCGTCTAGTTTAGATTGTTGTCGGGCTAGTGTTATGATATGGTGATGTTGTAAGTAGAAGTATGAGATAATACTCTTACAACATACATAACGTGTAATCTCCATAGACCTTGGACTTACACATATAGGTATGATAGTGATCATACCATGGTGCACATGATAGAGATCATATGCGGGAACCATATCATTTCACTAATAAACATGTGATGTTTGATAGCATCTTATATTGCTTGTTTAGCGCTTTGTTAGCATAATAAGATGATCCCTCTTTTAAATATCAAGATAAGAATGTGTTCTTCCTTTAGTATGCACCTATTATGTTTGCGTCGCTCCAAGACATCACGTGATGATCGGGTGTTCTTGGATCCACGACCATATTTCGGGTGTAAAACAGTTACACACGCGAATACTAAGGTTCTAACTTGGCGAGCCTAGCATGTACAGACATGGCCTCGGAACACGGACCGAAAGGTTAAGCATGAGTCATATAGTTGATATGATTCCCATTTGATGCTCGCCTTTGAAGCTACACCGACTCACGTGATGATCGGACTTGGTGTAGTGGATTTGGTTCATGTAATCACCAAAAAGGCACGAGGGATGTCGTTTTTTGAGTGGGAGTTCATTCGTAATATGGATTAGTTTAACTTAATCTATCATACACTTAGTCTAAACTTTACAAATTTTGTTGTAGATGGCACCACCTGCTTTTAATTTCAATGTGTTCATGGAGAAAGAGAAACTTGCAACGAACGGTAGCAACTTTACCGAATGGGCCATGAATTTGAGGATTCTCCTCTCTGCTGCACAAAAGCAATATGTGCTAGAAGCGCCGTTAGGCCCCCCACCTCTTGATGATGCCCCTGACGAGGAGAAGAATGTCTATCAGACTCGTCAGGAGGACCACAACTTAGTTCATTGCGGCATATTGTATGGGATAGAGCCGGAACTTCGAAAGCGTTTCGAAAATGGCAATGCTTTTGATACAATGGGTGAGTTGAAAATGATTTTAGACACATCTTTCAGAGAGAGCTACAACGCTCGTAAAAGTTCTTTAGCTGCATGATGGAAGAGCACAGCTCCGTTAGTGAGCATGTACTCAAGATGTCGGGTTACGCCGATAAGCTTGTGTCCTTGGGAATATCGATTCCCATTGACTTAGGCATCCATCGTGTTCTGCAGTCTCTGCCACCTATCTATAAAAGCTTTGTGATGAACTATAATATGCAAGGCATGAAGAAGTCTCTCCCCGAGCTTCTGTCAATGCTTAAAACTGCAGAAGTAGAGATCAAAAAGGAACATCAAGTGTTGATGATCAATAGGAACACTGGTTTCAAGAAAGACAAGAAGGGAAAACGGAAGGGTAGTAAGGGCGGCAAGCCTGTTGCCGTGCCTAAAAAGAAACCCCGAGTTAGACCTAAGTCTAATACCGAATGCTACTATTGTAAGGGGACTGGCCACTGGAAGCGCAACTGCCCCAAGTATTTGGCAGACAAGAAAGCCGGCAAGGCAAATAAAGGTATATATGATATACATGTTATTGATGTGTACTTGACTAGTGCTCGCAGTAGCACCTAGGTATTTGATACCGGTTCAGTTGCTAATATTTGTAACTCGAATCGTGGGTCATGAACAAGCGACCGCTAGCAAGGGGTGAGGTCAAGATGCGTGTCGGCAATGGATCAAGCGTTGATGTGATCGCCGTCGGAACGCTGCCTCTCCACTTGCCGTCGGGATTAGTAATAACCTTGAATAAGTGTTATCCGGTGCCTGCACTGAGCATGAACATTGTATCTGGATCGTGTTTGATGCGAAGTGGTTATTCATTTAAATCCGAGAACAATGGTTGTTCCATTTATATGAATGAAATCTTTTATGGTCATGCACCGATGATGAATGGTTTATTTCTTTTGGATCTCGATAATAATGTTACACATATTCATAATGTTGATGCTAAAAGGATTAAACTAAATGATGATATATCCGCATATATGTGGCACTGCCGTTTAGGTCATATTGGCGTTAAACGCATGAAGAAGCTCCATTCATATGGACTTTTGGAATCACTTAATTTAAATCATTTGATACATGTGAGCCATGCCTTATGGGCAAGATGACTAGAACGTCGTTTTCCGGTTCAATGGAACGGGCGACAGATTTATTGGAAATCATACATTCTGATGTATGTGGTCCAATGAGTGTGTCGGCGCGAGGTGGATATCGTTATTTTGTTACTTTCACGGATGATTTGAGTAGATACGGTTATATCTACTTGATAAAACACAAGTCTGAAACCTTTGAAAAGTTCAAGGAGTTTCAGAATGAAGTGGAAAATCATCATAATAGAAAGATCAAATTTCTACGGTCCGACCGTGGAGGTGAGTATCTAAGTTACGAGTTTAGCACTCACATGAAAGAGTGTGGAATTGTTTCACAACTCACACTGCGGAACACCACAATGAAATGGTGTGTCGAACGTCAGAATCGTACTTTATTAGATATGGTTCGATCTATGATGTCTCACGGACTTGCCATTGTCATTTTGTGGCTATGCACTAAAGCTGCATTCACTTTAAATCGGGCACCATCTAAATCCGTTGAAAAGACACCAGTATGAATTGTGGTTTGGAAACAAACCTAAGCATCATTTCTTAAAGTTTGGGGATGCGATGTTTATGTGAAGAAACTTCAACCGGATAAACTCGAACCCAAAGCGGAAAAATGCGTCTTCATAGGATACCCTAAGGAAACTATTGGGTATTCCTTCTATCACAGATCCGAGGGCAAGGTTTTTGTTGCCAAGAATGGATCCTTTCTAGAGAAAGAGTTTCTCGCGAAAGGTGTGAGTAGTCGGAAGGTAGAACTCGAAGAGGTTATTGAACCTTCTCTTCAAAGTATGGCGAGTAGCGCAGCGCCGGAAGTTGTTCCGGAGTTGGCTCCACCTTTTGAAGAGGGAACTAATGATAATGATCATGAAACTCCGAAAGAGAGTACTACCGAACCTTGCAGGTCAAGCGGGACGCGTGCAGCTCCCGAGCTGTACGGAAATCCTGTCATGAATTTCATGGTTTATGAAAATGATGACCCTGCGACATATGAACAAGCGATGATGATCCCGGATTCCAACAAATGGTTAGAAGCCATGAAATCCGATATGGAATCCATGTATGAAAATCAAGTTTGGAACTTGGTGGACTTACCTCATGACGAAAGGCCGTGGAGAACAAATGGATTTTCAAAAGGAAAACTGATGCTGATGGTAATGTGACCGTCTATAAAGCTCGACTTGTCGCAAAGGGGTTTCGACAAATTCAAGGAGTTGACTACGATGAGACATTCTCTCCTGTAGCGATGCTAAAGTCAGTTAGGATTATGTTAGCAATTGCTGCATATTTCGATTATGAGATATGGCAGATGGATGTCAAAACCGCATTTCTCAATGGTAATATTGAAGAAGAGTTGTATATGATACAACCAAAGGGTTTTGTCGATCCTAAGGATGCTAACAAGGTGTGCAAGCTTCAGCGATCCATCTATGGATTGAAGCAAGCATCACGAAGTTGGAATCTCCGCTTTGATGAGGTGATCAAAGAGTTTGGATTTGTCCAAACTTATGGAGAAGCTTGTATTTACAAGAAAGTGAGTGGGAGCAATGTGGCATTTCTGATATTATATGTGGATGACATATTATTGATCGGAAATGATATAGATCTTTAACAGTGTTAAAAGTTATCTAAACAACAAATTTCCAATGAAGGACCTAGGTGAGCGTCATACATATTAGGCATAAAGATCTATAGAGATAGATCTAGGCGCCTAATAGGGCTATCATAAAGTACATACCTTGATAAGATTTTTAAGAAGTTTAAAATGGAAGATAGTAAGAAGGGTTCTTACCTATGACACAAGGCGACATTGAGTAAGACTCAAAGTCCGGCTTGGAAGAAAGAGAGATAATGGACAAGGTCCCTATGCTTGACCATAGGCTCTATAATGTACGCCATGCTATGTACAATACCTGGGATGTGGCACATGCTATTAGTTTGACTAGTAGGTACCAATCGGATCAGGTTGTAACACTAGAAAGCGGTCAAGAATATCCTTAAGTACTTGCGAAGAACTAAGGATATGTTTCTTGTATCTGAGGTGAAGAAGAGCTCGTTAAGTGTTATGTCGACGCTAGATTTGACACCGATCCGGATGACTCGAGTCTCAATCCGGATACATATTTCTCATGAATGGCGAGGCGGTTAGTTGGAGGAGCTCCAAACAACTTTGTGGTGGCGGGATCAACAACGGAGGCGAATATGTTCTTTGCTTGAATCGGCTCGAGAGCGCTTTGGATGAAGGAGTTCATATCCGAACTAGGTGTGGTTGCAAACGCGTTGGACCCAATGGTGATCTATTGTGACAAAAATGGTGCCATTGCCAATGCCAAAGAGCCAAGGTCTCACAAGCATTCCAAGCATATTAAGCGTCGGTTTCACTCCATCCGTGAGCATGTCAAGGATGGAGATATAAATATTTGTAAAGTACATACGGATCTCAATGTAGCAGATCCGTTGACTAAAACTCTCCCTAGAGCAAAACATGATCTACACCAGAACTCCATGGGTGTTAGATACATCACTATGTAACTAGATTATTGTCTCTAGTGCAAGTGGGAGACTGAAGGGAATATGCCCTAAGAGGCAATAATAAAATGTTTATTATGTGTATTCCAAGTATATGATAGATGTTTATTTTGCATGCTATAATTGTATTAATACGGAAACGTTAATACATGTGTGTTTAATAAACAAACAGAAAGTTCCTAGTTATGCCTCTCTCATAAACTAGTTCGTTGATTAACAAGATGATCACGGTTTCCTGATCATAGACATTGGATGTTGTTAATAACGAGATCACAACATTAGTGTAATGGTGTGATGAACATTCATCCGAAGTATATCATTACGATCAAAGTCATTGAGTTTATATTGCTATAAACAAACTACGAAGTAGTCCTAATCCTTAGACCATGAGATCATGCCAATCACTAACACCGGAAGAGTTTCTTGTTGACATCAAACGTCACTCCGTCACTGGGTGATTATAAAGATGGCTTCAAAGCTACTAAAGTGTTATGTTGAGAATCATGGATCAAGAGTGGAATTTGTTCATCCCGATGACGGATAGATATGCTCTGGGCCCTCTCGGTGATATCACATTGGTTAGCTTGCAAGCAAGTGATTTGATCACTAGAATGTTATATCACGGGAACGAGAAAAGAGTGCATGTCAGTAACGAGATAAAACTAGGTATGGAGATACCGATGATCGAATCTCGGACATGTAATATATCGTGAAACAAAGGGATTTAGATACAAGCGTAAAAGGTTCCGACGATCACAGGAAAAGTCATCGTTGAATGTGTGGGAGTCAGTATGGATCTCCAGGTCCCGCTACTGATTATTGATCGGAGAAGGGTCTCGATCATGTCCGCATTATTCGCGAACCGTAGGGTGACACACTTAAGGGACACTAGCATCCAGTTGGACCAAATGTTTCATGCTGAAAGAATAAACAAGCGCAGGAATTTATTTCACTAGATACCGAAACAGGTTTTCGGGTGAAATTGCATAAAGTGGTTATGCATGTGAAATGGAATTCTAGCAAGGGGTTATTTGTGAATGTTTGTCATTAAAGTAATTGACAAAATTCTGAATAAAATAAAAGAGTTTTATTTAATGAGAGTTTGCATTAAATTTGGTGGAAATTTAATGGGAATTTGAGTGGACTTTTGAGTGGAGGGAATTTAAAGGACTTTTGTGAGTGGGTGTCCACCCACATGAATGAAGGAGGGAGGGCAGCCCCAGAGGGGTTCGTAGCATGGAAAAAAAAATTCTATCGCATACAAACAAACAAGCCAAGATCTATCTACTAGATTGTAACGAGTCGATGGAATAACTTACCTCGAAGATTCCAAAGTGTTTAACGAGAGCGATTCTCGTGGGTGATGTAGTCGTACTCTTTCCGATCTCAAGATCGTGTGAGCGATCCTTCCGGCGCTGCGTTAAAGGCGCTTCCATGATCGATCACGTTGGTACTCGGCGAAGACCTTCCTCTCCTTGTTCCAAAGTGACGGAGGTTGTAGCACTCTCTCGCGATTCCAAAAGACAAGGCGTACCTAAGTAGAGGGGAGATCATGAGGCCTTAAGCCGGAGCGAGTATGGTGGAGTATGAGAGAGGGCTATTAGTGGTCTAGAGATTAGACACACCAATTAGAAGGCTCTAAACCACAGGCTAAAGCAATTAGAAGCTCTAAACCAAAACGGCTCTAAACCGGAGATTAGAGGAAAGGAACTTGTGTGTCTAGAGGAGGAGGCCCTGCCCCTCCTTTTATAGGTGGGAGGGGTGGCGCGCCAGGGGAGGGAGGGGAGTCCCTCCCCAACTCGGCCTAGGTGGGCCGCCGGCTTGGAGAGGAGAAGGACTCCTCCTCCAAGTTGGTTTCAACCTCCTCTTGCTTGTTTCCCACAGTTTCCTGTTTCCCACAGTTTCTGTTTAGCGTTTGACTTTCAAATGGCAGTTTGACTTTTCAGTTTGGAACAGCAAGAACACTTAGTACATGATGCAATCATTCAATGACACATTCATGTACCTCCCCGGAGTCTTGGGACAATCGGAACCTTCTAGAACATTCCGATGAAAACACGGAATCATTCCCGAACTCAAAGCAGGACATTCCTTATATGAATCTTATTCTCCGGACCATTCCGGATCACCTCGTGATATCCGGATCCCATCCGAGACTCGAACAACATTCGGTCTCTTTCTCATAATACCATAACTACTCAAACAACGCGAATCCTTAAGTGTGTCTCCCTACGGTTCGTGAATTATGCGGACATGATCGAGACACTTCTCCTAACAATAACCAATAGAGGAATCTGGAAATTCATATGGCTCCACATATTTCTACGATTACTTTGCGATCGAATGAACCACTTACATAAGATACCAATTTCCCTTTGTCTCACGATAGTTTACTTATCCGAGGTTATGATCGTCGGTATCTCGCATACCTAGTTCAACCTCGTTCACGATAAGTACTCTTTTCTCGTTCGTGATATGTGATCCCTTGTGCGCCAGTCACATGCTTGCAAGCTAATTGGATGACATTTCACCGAGAGGGCCAGTATATCTATCCGTCATATGGATGGACAAATCCCACTCTTGATCCATGTGTTTCAACCAATACTTTCGAACACTCAATGCCACCTTTATAGCCACCATTACGGTGTGGTGTTTGATGACATCAAAGCATCCATCCGGAAAAGGTGATATGCATGATCTCATGGTCGAAGGAATTAGGTTACTATGTATCAGAAAGCATATAGCAATTGAACTATTGAAATGACTTGATCTTTATGCTACGCTTATCTATAGGAGTATGTCCATCACATCATTCTCCTAATGATATGATCCTGTTGTTAACAACATCTCTATGTTCATGATCAGGAAACCATGATCATATATTAACCAACAAGCTAGTTTAACAAGAGGCTTTACTAGGGACTCTTATTTTAGTTTACAAATCACACAAGTATTAATGTTTCCGGTTAATACAATTATAGCATGGTATGTAAACATTTATCATAAGTGTGAAGATATGATAATAACCACTTTATTATTGCCTCTTGGGCATATCTCCAACAGTCTCCCACTTGCACTAGAGTCAATATTCTAGTTTCAAACCTTTGTGTATATAACACCTATGGCTTTCCGGTGTTGTATGTACACGATTGCTAGTGGTCAACTGATCTCCGGATCTGACACTTCCAGGTCCGTGTGTAATTGCATGTCTTTGCGTCTCTACGCATCACTCATTCTCTAATGAGATGGCTTTGTATAAATTTGGTCTTTCGGTGTGACCTTTAGTTCTTTGGGGTTAAAACATGTTGATAATATTGTCGCACAATATATCTTCATAGTATTATCCCTCTGTGAACTACACCTAGTTTGATAACAAACTACTTGACTCAAATGCCCTCTTTTGCTGCTATAATAGTCATATACTTAGCCTTTTGTTGTAGTATCTGTCACAATGTCTTAACTTTGGAACTCATCCAAATCCATTATGGAACTCACTTTCCATTATATTGTGCCACCCTTAGTTTAGATTGAGATAAACTTAATTTGTACTTTGTGACAAAACTAGTATCAATGTAGTACTTTTACAATGAACTAACCATCTATTTGTCACTTCTACAAATAATATACTCTTAGTTCTTCCAAAAGATCATAAGAATATCCTTACTATTGTCCAATGATCATCTTACGAATCATTCTGGTATATGCTCACAACATTTAGAGCATAGGACATATCTGGATTTGTACATATCACAGTATGATTGATATAAATACTCTTTGTGATTTCATACATCAAGTATCAATCTATACTTGATTATTTGTTTCACTTTACCAAATGTCAATACACTTGAATATATCATCAACATTGAACTCTTTCAATCCTTTCTGTGCAACAAGAACCTTTTCTTGTAGTTTCTATATTGAACTCATTCAATATCTCGTCTATGTACTTCTGGCACAACCATATTAGCGTCTATTGATGCCAAATACTTGGGTTTTGCCTAAGTCTTTCATCGGGATGAAATTCTTAATATGTGTTAATAAAAGATACATTATTTCCAATCAACAATATGTCTTCCACATAATGTATTAGAAACATGTCTTAGCGCTCCCACTTAATTTCTTGCAAATGCAAGCATCTTCATTGTCTCTAATGAACTTTTAAACTCCTTTAACAGTTTCATCATAGTGAAGATTCCAACTCCGCGATGCTCACTTCAACCATTGAAGTTTTCATATGCTTTTAGCATCCTATGAATTAACAAAACCCTATGGACCGTGTTATGCACATGTCCTAGGTAACGATTCTATTAGAAGAACTTGTTTTGTTTATTCAACTATCATATAACAAAATTATATGTAGTGGTTGCTACATTAATCCTTCTAGACTAAATATCACTATGAAAGATCAAATCTTGTCATAGTCAACCTTTGAACATTGTTGTGAACTCTTTCCCAATATGTCGATTATAGATGTGAAACATCCATGTCTATTTCTTTATAGATCCAGACACAACTGTAAGGTCTTACACCTTTCTCGAGGGTCCTTCAAGTTCAAAACTTGATTTCTTATGAATGGAACTATCACGGATTTTATGGATTCAAGCCATTTGACGGAGTCAGGGCCCATCATTGCTTCTTTGCATGTAGTCGGTTCATTATTCTCAAATAATGATTCAACCCTCAAATCTTGGTATTTGATTGTTCATCCGACCTACTTGTTTCAATAGGAACTTGGATCTCCGTGACCACAACCTTTGAGGTACGTGAGCCATGAGCTTTGTTCTTGCCTCGGAACACTTTTGGTATTGCGCAACTCTGCACATACAGCTAAGGTTCTTTTAACCTTATCAAAGTTCTATTGTCCTCCCACTTAAATTTTCACGAAAAATTCCTTCTCAAAGAAACTTGACGTTTTGAGTGACAAACACTTTTGTCTCCGATGTTTATGGAGGATTACTTAACAGTTATTCGAAATAACATACAAAGACAGGTTCATCCGACTTTGGTTGCAAACATCTTTCTTATGCATAGCATACCAATCTTTAAGAAAGGACAACTTGGGTTTTATCCCAAACCATAACTTTATATGGTGTCATTTCAACGGATTATGATGGAGCTCTTTTCAGTGGAAAAAACGGTAATCTCTGAAGCTTTTAATCTTTAAAATATAATGGCAGTTTTATGAATTATACCTTTGATCTTACCATGTCAAACAAGGTTTAATTACATATCTCGAACGTTCCATACTCTTATGGTGTTTCGGAAATGCAAATCCATGGAACGATTCCTTAAATCTTAGGTATTATGCTAAACTTGTAACTTAAATATTTTCCTTTATGATCTTATCATAAACTATTCATATCCTTGTTACAATGATTTTGCACTTCATCTTGAAAGTCCTTGAACTTTTCAAGTGTTTCATACTTTATCCTTATTAAGTAAATATTCATATATTCACTCAAATTTTCGGAGAAAGCATATGAAGTTGAAATCCATCGCTTTTGACTACACATAATGGATTTCGTACAACAATATGTACAAGTTCCAATAAGCTAGTCATTCGTTCCCTTTTGGCCTATGAACGAAGTTTTACTTATCTCTAGGAAAGTTTCACAAGCGTCATTTGATCAAAAATCAGAAGACTCCAAAAATTCCATCAACATGGAGTTTCTTCATGTTTTATTTCCATTATAATTCAAACGGCAATGTCACTTCCTAAGTGATCTTTCAATCAATTTGTCTTTCGACATTTTTAGCACTAGTTTTATGGATGTGATTTCTCCAACGAGATTTGTGAATCATCCATCTTTTATGGATCACGGTAATTTATTTGAACAACTCTTTTGTTCTCATAATACCTGATAAAACAAATCTTGAAGGCAAGCTTTGATGTTTAACGAGCAACACAATAACCCTTTATTTGTTCTCGATGAACATCATCACATATTCTTTTGCTAGTTACTTAGGCCATTGTAGTTACTAAATTGTGTTGTTTCGTATGACGATTCACACCAACAAATTCAGTATTAAATACTTAATAACCACATTGTTTAATAAGCAAAGAATATAGCCATAACATGTATATCATCTATATACTTAAACTGAACAATTCTAGTCTTTTCTTTTCTGCCATATATTTATGAGATTCTCTTTCAATATTTCCTTTTCTGTTTGAAAGAATCTATCAATATCAATAGTGGAGTCATACATATGACACATAATCCAAAGCGTGTATAATTAAATACCAATGTCTTTGGACTTGCACTTTGAAGTAGATCACCTATCATCAAATGTTTGGTGTTCTTTCAAATTCCTTTCTTTAGTAATCTCTTGGTGTAGTAAACATCTTACCTACATCAATTATTCACCCTCGTCATGGATTTATCCATGATCAAGCTACTTTTAGCTTGTAATGGTGAATCGCAAGTATAATGTTGCTCTCCAAAACCTTTTGGAGGATTAGGACAACTAGTGTCTCCAACCTTTTGCAAATTCTCATCAAATATGAGAACATGACTTTTGCCATATTATACTCTATCATGTTGTAACCAATACTTCGTTTCAGATATCACAATATCTTCCACACATCATGGTTTCTGAAACAACTCTTTCAGATCCTAGATAACCTTGATATTAAGAGAATCCTTTGAATATCAAGAATCATGGAGACAAACATGATACTTATATACTAACACTTGGAATTGTTACTCTTGATTTAATACTAATTATTAAACTTCATAGAGTAACCGAAACTTTACTGAAAGTTTGCAATAGGACTTTTAAACTTTAGATTAACACTTAAAACAATACGATACCAGTTCGTAAAGTATCTAACTAGAATTCTATAGTTCTATCATCTCAATTATAACTAAGCGCAAGGTGGTAGCGGATGCAAATGACTACAACAACTATGCAAATTCACTTTGATTTAGTTTATGATAAATTGAGTTCTAATTAATAATTAAATTAATCTTGGTGAACTCCCACTCAAAACAATATCCCTCACATTGTTTTAGTGATCACACGAACCAAATCCACCACATCAAAACCGATCATCACGAGAGTTGATATAGCTTCAATGGCGAACAATCAACATGTTCATCATATCTACTATATGACTCATGCTCTACCTTTCGGTAATCCGTGTTCACGAGGCCATGTCCGTACATGCTAGGCTCGTCAAGATCAAACCTTAGTTTCGCATGAGCAAATCTGGCTTGCTCACGTTGTATACACTTGTAGAATCTAACACACCCGATCATCACGTGGTGCTTCGAAACAACAAGCTTTAGCAACGGTGCTAACTAAGGGTGAACACTTTATGACTTGAAATTCATGTGCATGAGGGATCATCTTATAATGCTACCGTCGTCTACTAAGCAATACAAGATGCATAAAGGATTAACATCACATGCAATTCATAATATGTGATATGATATGGCCTTTCTTCTTTGTGCTTCCGATCTCCATCTTCTAGCACGAACATGATCTCCATCATCACCGACATTGCATCAAGGTCAATGATGCTATTCCATGGTTGTCGTCCACTGGCTTCAACTATTACAACTACTTTGAATAGACACGCGGGTCTTAACAGAAATCAAAGACAACCATATGGCTCCTGCCGGTTGCCGACTTACAATAAGGAACATTGCATACATCATATATAATCACAATCATGGCCATATCACATCACTGCACACCCCTGCAAAACAAAGTTAGACGCCTCTACTTTATTTGCATGTTTTACGTGGTTTGGGGCTGTTAATAAGTGTCGTTCTAACTTACGAACATGAACCACAACATTGATACTAGTATTGTTAATCACCCGTTGTAAATTGGATCTTAACTATGCTAGGAGAAACAGGCACCGTAAAAGCCACTTATGCAATACAAGTTGCATGTCGGCGTGGAGCAAGTCTCATGAACGATGTCATGTAAGGTTAGCCGGGCGCTTCATCCCAACATACCGCAAGATGCAAAGTACACAAGAAGCAATTGACAATAAAGCATCAACGCCCACAATGACCATTGTGTTCTACTCGTGCAATGATCTACATATAGACACAGCTCGATACCTTGTGGGGTTCGTAGCATGGAAAACAAAAATTTCTATCGCATTCAAACAAACAAGCCAAGATCTATCTACTAGATTGTAACGAGTCGATGGAATAACTTACCTCGAAGATTCCAAAGTGTTTAACGAGAGCGATTCTCGTGGGTGATGTAGTCGTACTCTTTCCGATCTCAAGATCGTGTAGACGATCCTTCCGGCCTGCGTTGCGGCGCTTCATGATCGGTCACACGTTCGATACTCGAAGACCTTCCTCTCCCTTGTTCCAGCGGCGGAGGTTGTAGCACTCTCCTCGCGATTCCGGCGGCCTGCAGCGTAATGGGAGTAGAGGAGATCCCATGGCTTCGCCTTAAGCCGGAGCGAGTATGGTGGAGTATGAGAGAGGGCTATTAGTGGTCTAGAGATTAGACACACCAATTGGAAGGCTCTAAACCGCAGGCTAAAGCAATTAGAAGCTCTAAACCAAAACGGCTCTAAACCGGAGATTAGATGATAGGAACTTGTGTGTCTAGAGGAGGAGGCCCTGCCCCTCCTTTTATAGGTGGGAGGGGTGGCGCGCCAGGGGAGGGAGGGGAGTCCCTCCCCAACTCGGCCTAGGTGGGCCGCCGGCTTGGAGAGGAGAAGGACTCCTCCTCCAAGTTGGTTTCAACCTCCTCTTGCTTGTTTCCCACAGTTTCCTGTTGTCCACAGTTTCCTGTTTTCCACAGTTTCCTGTTTTAGCCGTTTGACTTTCAAACTGGCAGTTTGACTTTTCAGTTTTGGAACAGCAAGAACACTTAGTACATGATGCAATCATTCAATGACACATTCATGTACCCTCCCCCCCTCCCGGAGTCTTGGGACAATCCGAACCTTCTAGAACATTCCCGATGAAAACGGAATCATTCCCGAACTCAAAGCAGGACTTTCCTTATATGAATCTTATTCTCCGAACCATTCCGGATCACCTCGTGATATCCCGGATCCCATCCGAGACTCCGAACAACATTCGGTCTCTTTCTCATAATACCATAACTACTCAAAACAACGTCGAATCCTTAAGTGTGTCTCCCTACGGTTCGTGAATTATGCGGACATGATCGAGACACTTCTCCGAACAATAACCAATAGAGGAATCTGGAAATTCATATGGCTCCCACATATTTCTACGATTACTTTGCGATCGAATGAACCACTTACATACGATACCAATTTCCCTTTGTCTCACGATAGTTTAGTTATCCGAGGTTATGATCGTCGGTATCTCTGCATACCTAGTTCAACCTCGTTACCGATAAGTACTCTTTTCTCGTTCCCGTGATATGTGATACCTTGTGACCCATTCACATGCTTGCAAGCTAATTGGATGACATTCCACCGAGAGGGCCTAGAGTATATCTATCCGTCATATGGATGGACAAATCCCACTCTTGATCCATGTGTTTCAACCAATACTTTCCGAACACTCAAAGCCACCTTTATAGCCACCCAGTTACGGTGTGGTGTTTGATGTCATCAAAGCATCCATCCGGAAAAGGTGATATGCATGATCTCATGGTCGAAGGAATTAGGTTACTATGTATCAGAAAGCATATAGCAATTGAACTATTGAAATGACTTGATCTTTATGCTACGCTTATCTATAGGAGTATGTCCATCACATCATTCTCCTAATGATATGATCCTGTTGTTAACAACATCTCTATGTTCATGATCAGGAAACCATGATCATATATTAACCAACAAGCTAGTTTAACAAGAGGCTTTACTAGGGACTCTTATTTTAGTTTACAAATCACACAAGTATTAATGTTTCCGGTTAATACAATTATAGCATGGTATGTAAACATTTATCATAAGTGTGAAGATATGATAATAACCACTTTATTATTGCCTCTTGGGCATATCTCCAACAGTCTCCCACTTGCACTAGAGTCAATATTCTAGTTTCAAACCTTTGTGTATATAACACCTATGGCTTTCCGGTGTTGTATGTACACGATTGCTAGTGGTCAACGATCTCCGGATCGACACTTCCGTGTCCTTGTGTAATTGCATGTCTTTGCGTCTCGCATCACTCATTCTCTAATGAGATGGCTTTGTATAAATTTGGTCTTTCGGTGTGACCTTTAGTTCTTTGGGGTTAAAACATGTTGATAATATTGTCGCAATATATCTTCATAGTATTATCCCTCGTGAACTACACCTAGTTTGATAACAAACTACTTGACTCAAATGCCCTCTTTTCTGCTATAATAGCAGTCATATACTTAGCCTTTTGTTGTAGTATCATCACAATGTCTTAACTTTGGAACTCATCCAAATCCATTATGGAACTCACTTTCCATTATATTGTGCCACCCTTAGTTTAGATTGAGATAAACTTAATTTGTACTTTGTGACAAAACTAGTATCAATGTAGTACTTTTACAATGAACTAACCATCTATTTGTCACTTCTACAAATAATATACTCTTAGTTCTTCCAAAAGATCATAAGAATATCCTTACTATTGTCCAATGATCATCTTACGAATCATTCTGGTATATGCTCACAACATTTAGAGCATAGGACATATCTGGATTTGTACATATCACAGTATGATTGATATAAATACTCTTTGTGATTTCATACATCAAGTATCAATCTATACATAACTTATATACATAAATGCCGCCCCGTGGCATAAGTCAATACGGTTCGTTAGCAAAAGTTTACAGCAAAAGTAAGAAGATAAACTATCCTAAGCTACAGCATTCAGACTTAAGCACCCACATCCGGGGTGGCCTCGGAGCCAGATTGCCTGCTCTTGACCTCTCCCTACTGCTTCGCCACATAGTCCGCAAGCAGGTCAATGAGCTTCGAGCCATAACGCTTACAGCGAGAGACGAAGAGAGCGAAGGCTACCTCTAAGCATCCGGAGCTGTTGGCGTCTGGGAGGTGACGTGCGGAAGATCCAGCTCCGCTCCGGACGCCATAGCCATGGCCAGACCCATGGAGGCACCGATGCCTTTCTGCTTGCGCTTGTAGGCCGCAGGAGCATCCTCTGACAGTGCACCCGCCAGAGCATCGACATCCTCAAGATCAGCGCCCTTGGGAACGATCTCCTTGTAGAAGCGCCGGAGCACCTCCTTGGCCTTCGCCAGAGAACTAGCAGCAGTACCGCAGCGATCTTCGACCGCTGCGGTGGCATCATCCAGAACGCTCCCATGCTCCAGGGCACCGCGATCAAATGCAATGCCCGAAGCATCTGAGGCAAGAAGAAAAAACAAGAGCCGAATAATAAAGTGACAAGGAGCAGCCGAACATTGAAAGACCAAATTACACGCAAGACACTTACCGGAGAAAGCCTTGGCCGCATCCATTAGCCTATTGGCCACCTCCTTCTCATGCGTAGACGCAGGAGTTGCGAGCTTCTCCTCGCGATCGGAGGCCTCCCGATGTAGGCGCTCCTTGTCCTCAGCAGCATCTGAAAACTCCTTATGCAGGAGCTCCTTGGCCTCCACAACATCTGCCGCCTTCTTCTCCGCTCGGCCGAGGCTCTTTTCAAGAGCGTCCAGCCGATGAAGGGCCACATTATTTTCATATACGGAACAAAAGAGCACACATGAGCAACACAAAATTGTTCATGTGACAGGCGCAATGAAAATAGAAACAAGCAATAAAAGTACCTCGAAGCTGCTGCATACTGGCCTCCAGCGCCAGATGCTGCTGGATGAGAAGGTCTGCGCTGTGCACAAAGGGCTGTGAAAAGAAACAGAAGCAAACAATCAAGAAAGCATCAGAAAAAAAGGCTCGGGGGCTGCGCCCTGAAAAAGAGCAAAACATTCAACAAAGCAACCTGAAAAGGGCTCGGGGGCTCCCCCCAAGACAATAAAATAGAACACTTACGTGCTCAGATGGAGACTCCAAAGGTCCACAAGGGGTCTTCTGAGTAATAACCACCCGAGCCTCTCGCGGAGAGGGATTCGGGGCGTCATCCTCAGAGTCGGCCACCATCTGAAAGGGAGGGGCCATCGGCTTCGACTCCCCCATGGCTAGGGCTGTCAAAAAAGTTCGGGCTTGACAAACTATGTGAGTTCGACGCGTTAACAGCTCGGCTCGAGCTTGATTCGTCTCTCTAACAAACCGAGCTCAAGCCTGTTTTTGAGCTCGCGAGCTTAGTCGAACCGAACTCAAACAGTTCGATAAAGCTCGTAATTTTTGTACAGCCGCAAAATTGAGACTGCTATTATTATTCCATCTGTTGTAAGACCGCTAAAATAATTATGCTGGCATGTTGGCACTGTATTACTATTATATGAAACTCCAAGCCATTTCTGATATTCCGTTTTCAAGCTTTACTATTTTCTTGCTATGTAGCTGCATGTCGATGTACTAAAATTTTCTTACCGAGCTTCAATGAACCGAGCTCAAGCCTACTCGAGCTTTGGTTGAGCCGAACTCGATCTTAGATGTAGGATCGAAGGTCAACCTAGGCTCGCTCGAGCTTGGCTCGAGCTTCTACCGAGCTTGAGCCGAGCCTAACAATGTTCACTCGATTTCGGCTCGTTGATAGCCCTACCCATGGCCTCCTGAGTACCCTCATCAAGATAGCCCTCCGAGGAGTGGCTGCAATGAAAGCATTGATCAAAAACAAGAGAAAACATTGCACACAGAATAAATCTCAACTGAAATTACTTACGAGTCAATATCGGAAAGGTTGAAGATGGGCGGTGCTTTCTCCTTCTTCTTCCTGGATGGCGACCGCGGCACCATCGCTCAAAGGGGCACAGCCGGATACGGTGCGGAAGAAGAACCATCATCCTCACCATGCCGCTCAAGGAAGGGCGGACCCCTCGAAGTTGGCGGGGTAGACGCGTCCGACGATTCGCTACACGATCGCTTTCGGGTGTGACCCTCGCTCGCCTCAGGAGCATCCGCAGTCGGCGACTGAGTGGGAGGAAGCTCAAACTCTGAGTCCACCTCCTCATTGTCTGGTGCCTCCCTATATTTCTTAGGCAGATGGGGCATAGACCCCGTAACCTGGAGGCGCTGCAAGTAAAAATGACAACAGACGTGAGAAACTGCATCAAACAAAAAAAGCACAGTAAAGAGCAATGCGCACGAACAAACTTCACCTTCGAAGCCCATTGTAACACCCTCAGAATCGGTCCTATGCAAGTTTCAGCGATTCCCGCCAAACCCGCATAGAAACGATTCAAAGGTGCCCACCAGGCACTTTCGTGCGGGTGGAAAACGAAGTAATACCATTACACAATAGTCCACGATGGAACCCACAGAACAGATATATACATCAACGACTCAAAGAGTCAAGAATACAGAAATACAATACAAAGATCCAATTCAACTTTAAAATGATGCAGCGTCCGAGTACGGACAAGATGCAAATTGAGCTAAGAGCCCTGAAGAATAACCAATGGCGTCCATAACCCTGCCCAGGCCAAGCCGGAAGGGTAACCCTGCTAACGATGTCGATCTCAAAACCTGCTAAAACAAGAGGGGTGTCGGCAAAGGGCAAAATAAAAAGAGAGCAGTCAGTACTGAGGCCAGTACATGGCGAGACTAGAATTCGGCGGTCCTCGCCTACATAGGTATGGTGGACTGAAGCGGCAGCGCAACATGCACTAAACAACCTATAGAGACTCGATATAACTGTCGGCTATCAGAGAGGGATAAGAAAGATCTATTCGGAACCAACCTGATACTACCACCAAACATACCCATCCTGGTATTTCCCCCTCGAGACCAAACGAGCAAGTCAACCGAGGAACTCACACAGTTGGCAGTTTTATTTATTTAGTTATCGTTGCAGCAATTACTAGTCAGGTATAGATAATCATCCTGATATAATAAGAAGTGGTCACTTTTAGTTAACCATTCCGTTGTAGTTGCGACACTTACTAGTCAGATACAATTAGCATGACATATCCCAAACCCAGCAGTTGTTGGTACTTTTATTTAGTCATTCCGTTGTAGTGAAGTTGATTACTAGTCATATCGGGTACAAGTCAAATTATAACAGTAAACTTTAGTTGTGGTTGTCTATGATCGAGAAATGTGCTCCAAGTCGTCCATAACCGCGGACACGGCTTATCGAAAAGATTTAACCCTGCAGGGGTGCACCAAAGTTTCCACACGCACCTACACCCTTGTTGTTAGATCAGGTAGGTACAAGATCACAAAACATACACCCAACGGTATGTCGACGGGGTTTCGGACACGACGCTTCTGACCAAAGCAAGCACATGGGGCCACCCTCTAAGCTACCCGCAACGAAGTCGACGGCTCCGAGATTTGTGGACAGGTTTACGTCAGAACGATCGGGAACCCAAAAGTGACTGGCTTGTCGATACCGCAAACGTGTACGGGTTCCAAACAGCATAGCGCCCACGCCGCAATCATAATAAAGCAGAAGCATGGCATATGTACAGGATAGTAATAAAGCCCCAAACTACTTTGTGGCCCCGCAAGATTTTTGAAATCAGGTACTAATCGATGGGGGTGCCCACACACCCCACCTGCGGTTAGCGCGCTCGATCTCGGAACATGTGTCAAGAACTCGGGGTCCTACGGGACACCGGTGAGCGGTTAAAAACCAAAAATTGTCTATTACCCACCGGTGCCTCTGCATTTACCTACTTCAATTTTAGTTATTAAACGATAATTAAAGCCATGATCATCTCCAACATTAAACATACGGCAATACTCCAACAACTGTGGTACTGGACGACACGCAATAGCACTTGAGCAAGCGATTACGACACGCAAGTCCAACTATCTACCAAACAACAGGTAATAGGATGTGTCCAAGGCAATATAAGGCTGCACGGGATGTCACGGGTACGAAAACTAGAGCATCGCAACACAGATAGCAATAGATCAACAGGAGGGAATAAATACTATAAAAGTAAGATAGGTAGAAAGGGGGAGAATGCTCGCCTGAAAAACATTGCCGAAGGTTCACCGGGGATCAGGTCGACACTCGCATCAACTCATCGGCCTAATCCGTGAAGAAGCAAAGCACTAGCAAAAACACCGGATGCAATATTTAATACTACGGCATAAGATCGGGCATGATGCATGTATGATGTATGACATGGCAAAGATGCGATGCAATTAGGCAATATTAAGCGGAACCGGGGTCCCGACAATTAGTTAGACAGTTCATATTGTTTAGATACCCCACAATTTAAATGTTGTCTTAACAAGGCAAAATATAACACCGGTTCGCTACGCAAATTTAAATAGAGTCCATATAGGACTAAAATAGCCCGCATATGGTCTCTATATTTAATTATGAGGTGAATCGACTATGCAACTCCAACCCGCAAAATATTAATGCAAGCATGTACAATTTGATATGCAACCATTGATATAGATTTCAATTATTATAAAAATAGGGGGTCTCAGAAAGGGTCACACATCTCGGATCGAAGATCTTGGGGTTCACCGAGGGTTCGGGTTCGGTCTCGACGGGATCGGTCTTGACGCCTTTGAACCCGGGGACTTGGCTTCCACGGTCTTCGGAAAAAGGACTTGGTGTTCGGCATCATTAGATCCATGAAGAAGGACTCGCGGCCTTCGGGTCTGGATCTGGTAGAAGTTCTTGTTGACAAAACATTACCACAACAGCCTTGGGTCACACGGAAGAATCACTTCCACAAGTATCTGTAGCTGCCAGTACCAACAACTCAACCGAAGTTTGCCAAACCCCAGGAGCACACGCAAGGCAAGCACTTGGACAGGGCCAAAGCAAGCAAGGAGCCTCCCGAATGACGAGCTTGATAGGAGTGACGGGATTGGCGGACGCGGCCGTGAGGTTCATGACACAGGAGAGGGGTGACACGGTCGGTGACGCGCTCGAGGACAGAGGAGGCGACGTCATCGCTGGCGGGGCAGCCTCGACGGCGACGCGGTCAGAGAGGAGTCAACGACGGAGGCTCGAGCTTGAACGACAGCGGGGTGAGGCGGAACTGGGCGAGGCGCGCATGACGGTAGGGCTCGTGAAGCTCCGCGGCAGAGGAGAGGGTAGGGCGGCCGTCCTTGGTGCCGAAGCCGACGGACCCAACGACGCTCGCCGCGAAGGCCGGGGCGGCGCAGAGAGGCCGAGTGGTGGCGGGGGCGTCCGCTGGAAGAGCTTGGCGACAGGGACGGAGCGGCGACGCTCGATGCTTGCAGGGACGGCGAGGCAGAGGGAGCGTCTGCCGGCGGGGCGCTCGGGGAAGGAGGTGGCGCTGCAGGGGCCTGGTGAGGTGCAGCGGCGGCGGAGCGTGCAGGGGTGCTCGGGCGGCAGCTCAGCAGGAGGGCGGTCTCGCTGACGGAGACATACAGATGGAGAACGAAGGCAGTATGGCGGGCGGTTACCAGGGAGGTCGGGCGCGACGAGCTCGCAGCATCGAGCGTGCCGGCGAGGTCACGGCGATGGTCAGAGGACCAGCGGGCGGTTGCGGTTGCCTGAGTAAGGAGAACGAGGTGGGCAGGGAGTAGCCCTGGCGGTGGTGGTTGGCGAGATCAGGGGAGGCGCCTCGGGAGGGAGAGGAGGAAGGTGGGTTCGGGGGTTCGTTCGGGGTGGGGATCGTGATGAGAGACAGGGGAGCGAGATGGGGTCGCTGGTTGGTGGGGTCGCTGACAGGTTGACCAGATCGGGGAGGGAGTTGGGGACTGCGTGGCACGTGGGGATCCAACAAGGAAGGAGAGAATGTGATTGGGGTGGGCCAGGGATGGAGCGGGGGTGTGGGGCGGCTGCGAAGTGGGTTGGGCGGCGGCGGTTGCTGGGGTGTGGGTGTGGTTAGGGTTAGGTTTGGTTTAGCTAGGGTTTGGTCTGGGTGGTAGGCGGGCCGATGGTTGGGCCTTGGGCCAGACTGGTGACGGTCTCCCTAGACAAAATAAATAGTTTTTTTTATTTAGTTTATTTTAAATAGTCTTTTGTAAATAGTTTTTAGGCAAACCGAGATATCCGGAACACCAGAGTTTTGATTTAAAATAAAGAGGAAGGTAATTTAGAAAATAAAGATAAGATTTTTAGCAAAGTTCTTTAGTGCTGAAAATATGCATGATGTTATGATGATGCACAAAATATAAACAACAGACGATTTTTTGATAGTGGTTTCCTCGGGGTGCTACACCCATTTACTAGCACTAAGAGGGGGAGTCAGTGACTCCCCTGGCAGGTCCTCACCAGCCTTGAACTTCAGCAGAGGACGGAGGGCCCTATCAAGATCACCTGAAGATAACTCTTTGGATGAAACTCTGGTTGGATCACTAGGGTCGGCGTAAAGAAACATTGGGTGCGCCCTGGCCTGGAGCGGTTGCACCCGACGCTTAAGGAAGGTTCGGATGATGTCGACTCTGTTGACCTCCTTGCCTGGCACCAGCTAAAGAGCCTCCACTCGCTTGTAGAGCTTATCCACCTCCGCAACTTCACCCTCCAAGATGTGGTTTTCCCATGATCTCTTCAGGACAATCTTCTGCTCGGAGTCAAAGGGGGCAAGACCAAATTGCTGACCATCCAGCTCGACATCGCGGATGTAAAACCACTTACGACGCCAATACTGAACGAACTAGCAAATGGAGAAGGAGAAAAACTGGACAAAGGGACGAAGGGAGATGATGTAGCCGCCAAGCGGATAGACTCCGCCGGTGCCAGATTGCCTCTTCACGGAATAGATCTTCCGGAAGAGACCAAAGTGTGGCTCGATACCGAGCCAGCACTCGCAAAGCGTGATGAAACACGCGATATTAAGAAGAGAATTGGAAGACAGATGATGAATCTGAATCCCATAGAGGACAAGGGGCCCACAAAGGAACTCGTGGGCAGGAAGCAAAAAACCACGAAGAATGAAGGCAACAAAGATCACCCGAAACCCTACGGGTGGGCGAGGGATTAACTCATCGCTAGGGATCTTGACGTCCTCCTTGTTTTGCAGGATTAATCCCACATCGTGCAGCTTGCGCAGATCGGTGTCACGCACGTCGGAGTTCCTCCACTTGTCGTCAGTGTTGCGCGCAGGAGCGGCAACCTTCTTGCCGCCGGCAGCAGCGCTCGAGACTGCTTCGGAAGAGGCCTTGTTCGACTTGACCATGGCGGAGCATCAACGACGGTGATGCGCGCGCAGGAACGAAGAGGGAAAGGATCGAAGAACGTCCAGTGCGCACGAGGAAGAGCTCGTGAAAATGGAGGCAGTGCAGAAAGCAAATGGCAAAGGGTGAAAACAAATCACTGTTTTTCCCACGGTTATAAGGATGAAGATGATGAACACGAACCGTTCGTGTCAACATCGGAGCGAACCGTCGCCCGCACGCCGTCCACCACGCACGGAAATCGAGGAGATGCCGTAATTCTCACCACGTCGCGCATGACCAGTCAACTCCAAGTCAGGAAGTGGGACCCACGTTCGTCTTGTCACGTCACCTCTGGCGTCGCAGACGGTTGAGGTCACCAATCGTCAGCACCGACGTCATCAAAACCAAACTAGCAACGGTTGGAAATCTTCGGCTGATAACTAAAGTACTCACTCGAATCTACGATTCGAGCAACGACTCGGGGGATACTCTTATCAGGAGCGCTGGCCGCGCACCTGTGAAATGATTGAAGAACTATAACTCTCAACTATCTTCGAGCCCCACGTCGAGTGTACGACTCCACTACGGACTCGGGGGGCTACTCCCATGGGGGGATTGATCAAGCATCCAAAGCTAAAAACAACCGAATTAAAAGTCTCTGCTCGAGTCTACGACTCGAACAGACACTTGGGGGCTACTCCCATAGGGAGCGTTGGTCACGCACCCTATGAATTCTTCAACTAGGATCCTTCGGGTCAAAATGCGAAAACCTTCCTGGCAACTTTTCCCAAACAAACGCTAAGTGGGAAACATTTTCCTTAGCCACCCGAAACACCTCCCCGGTGATAACATTTCGGATGCTGTGTCTACGGCACAAAGATAAGACCTACATATATCATTTGATGGCCTGGTAACACACCTGACTGCGCTCTGCCAGTAAAATACCGTGTCAACAGGCACGATGAAAAATCTTGACGGACGCCTTGGGTACATCACTCGAAAACTACTGGGATTCGACACCTATAAGACCTCAGTGGCCTGAGTCGAATTACGCCAGCACCCGTTCCAGATTCGAGTCTAGGGACTCGAGTCTGAAGAATATCGTGTTGTTTTGTCCTAAGACAGTTAATTGGACCTGATCCGTCAGGAGAGTCAGGCACACGCATCAACAATCCCTACAAACTAAAATCATTCTTTCTCTTGTAAACATGACCAATTGCATCCGAAAGATTGAAGAGTCTTCAGCCGAATCTACGATTCAACTGAACACTCGGGGGCTACTTGTTGGTTTAGTCTGGGTTCTCCCATAGTATGCGTGACGGAGACGGATGCAGCGGGCGCAGTGGAAGACGCCCAAGTCTTGTACGGATGAGCAGTGGCTCACGTTAGAGGAGACCGGGTCGCCAGGGGCGTGCGCGATGTGAGCGTGATCATGCGCCAGAGCATGCGCGTGGTTAGCGTGGCTTGCGTGGGTGTTGTGTCGCCTGTGCTATAAAACCGGATGTAATCCTGTGTTAGTTGCAATGCTTGTTTATAGAAAAGAAAAAAAGGAGCTCGCTGTTTGAGCATTGTCTCCTTCTTCTATCTCCTTCCGTGTTTATGAGAAAGTGAGCTAGCTAGTGCTAGCAACGCCAAGTGGTATCAGAGCGAGGCGATGGCGTTGGTTGCGCAGACGAGCCGGGGAGAGCGGTGTCGCTTCCGTCCCGGTGCTCACCGGCGACAACTACACCATCTGGGCGATCAAGGTCGAGGCCAACCTTGACACAGTGGCCCTGGGAGGTGGTGGTTCCGGCCGACTCGACGGTGGCGGTCGATCCGAAGAAAAACAATATGGTGAGGGCATACCTGCTTGGTGCGCTCGCGGAGGACATCCTGCTGCAGGTATTGTCGAAGAAGACGACGGCGGAGGTGTGGGCGAGCCTCAAGGCAAGGTTCGTCGGCGCGGTTCGTGTCAGGGTGGCTCGGCTGTCCACACACTGCAGCGACTTCGATCGGATGGTCATGGAGGACGGTGAGGCGTTGGATGTGTATGATGGGAACATCAGCGACATGGCGGCATCTACGTCCAGGATCCTCCTACTGGTCGCCGACTGCTCAAGAAGCCATCGAGCTTCCTGAAGACCCTCTCCCGACGGGACTTGATCCCCGTAACTCGGTCCATTAGTCGCACGTAGGCGCCGGGGAAGAAGTCCTCCGCGAAGAAGCTGTTGAGCATGACCGTGCTCTCGTTCAGCACCACGACGAACTGCTCCGTGGCATAGTTCTCCCTGAAGGCGAAGGAGCCGATGATGCCGTCTATGGTGGCGAAGATGTGGTCGAGCGTCCATAAATTTTGGGGCCCTAGGGAAACACGACAACAAAAGCCCATAGTTTAAAGTTGCAAAGTTTCGCTGAGTTAAGGGAAGGGGGGCAATGGCCCCCCTATTTAAAAATGCTTAAATATATCTTTAGTATTATGCTAAAATTAGTATTAAGCATAACTAGCATTATTAGGCCTCTAAATAATTATATAAATTCGTACATTTGATAGTGTTGGAGATATGCCCTAGAGGCAATAATAAATATAGTTATTATTATATCTTTGTGTTTATGATAAATGTTTACATTCATGCTATAATAGTATTAACAAGGAAACATTAATACTTGTGTGATTTGTAAACTTAATTTGAAGTCCCTAGTATAGCCTCTATACTTCACTAGCTTGTTGGTTGATTAAATGATTGTGGTTTCCCTATCATGAACATTGAGATGTTATCAACAACAAGATCATATCGTTAGGAGAATGATATGGTGGACATACTCCTATTGATAAGCGTAGCATAAAGATCAAGTCATTTCAATAGTTCAATTGCTATATGCTTTCTGATACATAGTAACCTAATTCCTTCGACCATGAGATCATGCATATCACCTTTACCGAATGGATGCTTTGATGACATCAAACACCACACCGTAACTGGGTGGCTATAAAGGTGGCATTGAGTGTTCGGAAAGTATTGGTTGAAACACATGGATCAAGAGTGGGATTTGTCCATCCATATGACGGATAGATATACTCTAGGCCCTCTCGGTGGAATGTCATCCAATTAGCTTGCAAGCATGTGACTGGGTCACAAGGGATCACATATCAAGGGAACGAGAAAAGAGTACTTATCGGTAACGAGGTTGAACTAGGTATGCAGAGATACCGACGATCATAACCTCGGATAAGTAAACTATCGTGAGACAAAGGGAAATTGGTATCGTATGTAAGTGGTTCATTCGATCACAAAGTAGTCGTAGAAATATGTGGGAGCCATATGAATTTCCAGATTCCTCTATTGGTTATTGTTCGGAGAAGTGTCTCGATCATGTCCGCATAATTCACGAACCGTAGGGAGACACACTTAAGGATTCGACGTTGTTTGAGTAGTTATGGTATTATGAGAAAGAGACCGAATGTTGTTCGGAGTCTCGGATGGGATCCGGATATCACGAGTGATCCGGAATGGTCCGGAGAATAAGATTCATATAAGGAAAGTCCTGCTTTGAGTTCGGGAATGATTCCGTGTTTTCATCGAATGTTCTAGAAGGTTCGGATTGTCCCAAGACCAAGGGGGAGGGTACATGAATGTGTCATTGAATGATTGCATCATGTACTGAGTGTTCTTGCTGTTCCAAAACTGAAAAGTCAAACCGCCGGTTTGAAAGTCAAACTAAAACAGAAACTGGAAAACAGAAATCGTATAAACAGAAACTGTGGGAAACAAGCAAGAGGAGGTTGAAACCAACTTGGAGGAGGAGTCACTCCTCCAAGCTGGAGGCCCCTAGGCCGAGTGGGGAGGACTCCTCCTCCCTCGGCGCCTAGCCCCTCCACCTATAAAAGGAGGGCAGGGCCTCCTCCTTGAGACACACAAGTTCCTATCTCTTCTAAATCTCCGGTTTAGAGCCGCTTGGTTTAGAGCTTCTAATTGCTTTAGCTCGCGGTTTAGAGCCTTCTAATTGGTGTGTCTAATCTCTAGACCACTAATAGCCCTCTCTCATAATCCACCATACTCGCCCGCTTAAGGCGAAGCCTCGGATTTCCCTCTACTTAGCACCACGCCACAGTCTTAGGAATCGCGAGGAGAGTGCTACAACCTCCGTCACCTTTGGAACAAGGGAGAGGAAGGTCTTTGTCGAGTCTTGAACGCAGACTGATCATGAAGCGCCGAACGCAGCCGGAAGGATCGCCACACGATCTTGAGATCGGGAAGAGTACGACTACATCACCCACGAGAATCCGCTCTCGTTAAACACTTTGAAATCTTCGAGGGTAAGTTATTCCATCGACTCGTTGCTACAATCTAGTAGATAGATCTTGGCTTGTTTGTTTGTATGCGATAGAATTTTTTTGTTTTCCATGCTACGAACCCCACAAAGGTATCGAGCCGTGTCTATATGTAGATCTGTTGACGAGTAGAACACAATGGTCATTGTGGGCGTTGATGCTTTTATTGTCGATTGCTTTTGTGTACTTTGCATCTTGCGTATGTTGGGATGAAGCGGCCGGGCTAACCTTACATGACATCGTTTATGAGACTTGCTCCACGCTTAACATGCAACTTGTATTGCATAAGTGGCTTTATGGTGCCTGCTTTCTCCTAGCATAGTTAAGATCCAATTTACAACGGGTAATCAACAATGCTAGTATCAATGTTGTGGTTCTTGTTCGTAAGTTAGAACGACACTTATTGAAAGCCCCAAACCACGTAAAATATGCAAAGAAAGTAGAGGCGTCTAACTTTGTTTTGCAGGTGTGCGATGATGTGATATGGTCATGATTGTGATTATATTTGATGTATGCAATGTTCCTTATTGTAAGTTGGCAACGCAGGAGCCATATGGTTGTCTTTAATTTATGTTAAGACCCGTGTCTATTCAAAGTAGTTGTAATAGTTGAAGCCGGTGGGCGACAACCATGGTGAAGCGTCATTGACCTTGATGCAATGCCGGTTATGATGGAGATCATGTTCGTGCTTGAAGATGGAGATCGGAAGCACAAAGAAGAAAGGCCATATCATATCACATATTATGAATTGCATGTGATGTTAATCCTTTATGCATCTTGTATTGCTTAGTAGACGACGGTAGCATTATAAGATGATCCCTCATGCACATGAATTTCAAATCATAAAGTGTTCACCCTTAGTTAGCACCGTTGCTAAAACTTGTTGTTTCGAAGCACCACGTGATGATCGGGTGTGTTAGATTCTGCAAGTGTATACAACGTGAGCAAGCCAGATTTGCTCATGCAGAAACTAAGGTTTGATCTTGACGAGCCTAGCATGTACAGACATGGTCTCGGAACACGGATTACCGAAAGGTAAAGCATGAATCGTATAGTAGATATTATGAACATGATGATTGTTCGCCATTGAAACTATATCAACTCTCGTGATGATCGGTGTTGATGTAGTGGATTTGGTTCGTGTGATCACTAAAACAATGTGAGGGATTTTGTTTTGAGTGGGAGTTCACCTAGTTTAATTTCATTAATTAATTTGAACTCAATTTGTCATAAACTTAGTCTAAACTATTGCAAATATGTTGTAGATCAATGGCAGCCCCTACCATCAATTTTAATGCGTTCCTAGAGAAAGAAAAGTTGAAAAACAATGGAAGCAACTTCGCGGATTGGTTCCGCAATTTGAGGATTGTCCTCAGAGCTGGTAATTTGACCTATGTCTTTGGATGCACTGGTGACCCACCTTCACCGATGCTCCCGATGAAGTAAAGAATGTTTACCTCGCCGGAAGAATCAAGACTCCATAGTTCAATGTGCTATCTTGTATGGTTTAGAATCGAGCTTCGTAAAAGGTTTGAAGAGTCGACCCATATGATATTGTCGAGGATCTCAAATTGATTTTTGAGACTCATGCGGCAATTGAAAGCTATGAGGCTTCGAAAAGTTCTTTAACCGCAAGATGGAAGAGGGCAGTCTGCTGAGCATGTGCTTAAGATGTCTGGGCACGCAAACAAACTTCAAAGCTTGGGTATAGTGATTCCTAATGCTTTGGGGATTTACCGTGTCCTCCAGTCACTACCACCAAGTTACAGGAACTTTGTGATGAACTACAACATGCAGAACATGAACAAAGAGTTGCCAGAACTGTTTGCTATGTTAAAGTCTGCAGAAGTGGAGATCAAGAAAGAGCACCAAGTGTTGATGGTCAATAAGACCACCAAATTCAAGAAAGGCAAGTCTAAGCAAAAGGGACACTTCAAGAAGGGTGGTAAGAAAGTTACCACACCGGCGAAGAAAACCAAGGCTGGACCCAAGCCTGAAACTGAGTGCTTTTACTGCAAGGGAGAAGGTCACTGGAAGCGGAATTGCCCAAAGTACTTGGCGGATCTGAAGAACGGCAACATCAAGAAGAAAGGTATATCTGATATACATGTTATTGATGTGTATCTCACTAGTACTCGTAGTAGTGCTCGGTATTTGATCTTGGTTCGTTGCTCATATTTGTAACTCAAACAAAGCCGCAGAATAAACGGAAGCTAGCGAAGAACGAGGTGACGATGCTGGGAAACGGATCAAAGGTTGATGTGATCGCGGTCAAGACGCTACCCTTCATCTACCATCGGATTAGTTTTATACTTAAATAATTGTTATTTGGTGCCCGCGTTGAGCATGAACATTATATCGATCTTGTTTATTAAGTAGACGGTTACTTGTTTAAGTCAGAGAATAATGGTTGTTCGATTTATATAAGTAATATGTTTTATGCACATGCACCTTTGATAGATGGTCTATTCTTATTGAATCTCGATAGTGGAAATACACATATCAACAACATTGAGGCTAAACGTTTGAAATCAAGCGATAATTCGACCTATATGTGGCAATCGCTGCCTTGGTCACATTGGAGTGAAGCGTATGAATAAACTCCATTCCGATGGACTTCTTGAATCACTTGATTTGAATCACTTGAAAGATGCGAAGCATGTCTGATGGGAAAAATGACTAAGACTCCATTTTCTAGTATGATGGAGCGAGCTACGGACTTATTGGAAATCATACATACCGATGTGTGTGGTCCAATGAGTGTAGCATCGCGCGGTGGTTATCGTTATGTTCTTACCTTCACAGATGACTTGAGTAGATATGGGTATATCTATTTCATGAAACATAAGTCCGAAACTTTCGAGAAGTTTAAGGAGTTTCAAAGTGAGGTAGAGAATCAACGTAACAAGAAGATTAAATTTCTACGTTCTGATCGTGGAGGTGAATATCTAAGTTACGAGTTTGGCGAGCATTTAAAGAAATGCGGAATACTTTCACAATTGACACCGCCGAACACCACACAGTAATGGTGTGTCCGAACGTCAGAATCGAACTCTCTTAGATATGGTTCGTTCTATGATGTCACTTATGATTTACCGCTATCATTTTGGGGTTATGCATTAGAAACAACCGCATTCACTTTAAATAGGGCACCGCCTAAATCCGCTGAAACGACACCGTATGAATTATGGTTTGGGAAGAAACCTAAATTGTCGCTCCTTAAAGTTTGGGGATGCGAATCCTATGTAAAGAAGTTACGGTGACAAGCTTGAACCCAAAGCGAAAAATGCGTCTTCATAGGATACCGAAGGAAACTATTGGGTATACCTTCTATCATAGATCCGAAGGCAAAATCTTCGTTGTTAAGAATGGATCCTTTCTAGAGAAGGAATTTCTCTCGAAAGAAGTGACTGAAGGAAAGTAGAACTCGACGAGGTTGTCGAACCTTCTCTCAAAATTGCGAGTAGCGCAGCACCGGAAGAAGTTCCTGTGGTGCCTGCACCAATTAGAGAGGAAGCTAATGATGATGATCATGAAACTTCGGTTGAAGTTGCTACAGAGCCTCGGAGGTCAACGAGAACTCGTACCACTCCAGATTGGTATGATCCCGTTATGAGTGTCATGTTGGTGGACAACACCGATGACCCCGAGACATATGAGGAAGCGATGATGAGCCCAGATTCCAATAAATGGCAAATAAGCCATGAAATCCAAGATTGGATCCATGTACGAAAACCAAGTATGGACTTTGGTGGACTAACCAGATGGCCGGAAGGCTGTCGAGAACAAATGGATTTTTAAGAAGAAAACAGATGCTGATGGTAATGTTACTGTCTATAAAGCTCGACTTGTCGCAAAAGGGTTTCGACAAATTCAAGGAGTTGACTACGATGAGACTTTCTCACCAGTAGCGAAGCTAAAGTCTGTGAGGATTATGTTAGCAATCGTTGCATACTATGATTATGAGATATGGCAGATGGATGTCAAAACAGCATTCCTCAATGGATATATTGATGAAGAGTTGTATATGATGCAACCCAAAGGTTTTGTCGATCCTAAAGATGCTAACAAGGTATGCAAACTTCAACGGTCCATCTATGGATTGAAGCAAGCATCCCGAAGTTGGAATCAACGTTTTGATAAGGTGATCAAAAGTTTTGGTTTTATACAAACTTATGGAGAAGCTTGTATTTACAAGAAAGTGAGTGGGAGCTCTGTAGCATTCTTAATACTATATGTGGATGACATATTGTTGATTGGGAATGATGTAGACCTTCTTAATAGTGTCAAGGAATATTTGAATAATAGTTTTTCAATGAAGGATCTTGGCGAAGCAGCTTACATATTAGGCATAAAGATTTATAGAGATAGATCGAAACGCCAAATATCATTGTCACAAAGTACATATTTGGACAAAGTTCTAAAGAGATTTGGAATGGGAGAAAGCAAGAAAGGGTTCTTGCCCATGTTGCCCAATACGACCTTGAGTAAAACTCAAAGTCCGACATCTAAGTAAGATAGAGAAAGGATGAGTAAGACTCCTATGCCTCACCCATAGGATCTCTAATGTATGCCATGCTATGTACTAGACCCGACATTGCATATGCCGTTAGTTTAACTAGCAGATATCAAAGTGATCCGTGAGGATCATTGACAATGATCAAAATATCCTTAAGTACTTGAGAAGAACTAAGGATATGGTTCTTCTTATGGAGGTGATGAACACCGTTGTTAATGGTTACACCGATGCTAGTTGGAACACCAATCCGATGATTCTAAATCACAACTGGATACGATTTATTTTGAATGGTGCAGCAGTTAGCTGGAGGAGTGCAAAGCAAAGCATTGTGGCGAGATCTTCAACTGAATAATAATACATGGCTGCTTCAGAGGCTTCACAAGAAGCGATATGGATGAAAGAGTTCATTACAGAGCTGGGTGTGGTTCCTAGTGCTACGGACCCAATGTCTATCATCTGTGATAACATGGGCCATAGCCAATGCGCAAGAACCAAGGTCACACAAGAAGTCAAGCATATCAAGCTGTTTTCACGCTATTCGAGAACATATCCAGATGGGGATATAAAGATTTGCAAAGTACACACAGATCTGAATGTGGCGGATCCGTTGACTAAACCTCTCCCGAGGGCAAAACATGACCAACACCAAACTGCCATGGGTATTCGGTATATTACCATGTAATCTAGATTAGATGACTCTAGTGCAAGTGGGAGACTGTTGGAGATATGCCCTAGAGGCAATAATAAATATAGTTATTATTATATCTTTGTGTTTATGATAAATGTTTACATTCATGCTATAATAGTATTAACAAGGAAACATTAATACTTGTGTGATTTGTAAACTTAATTTGAAGTCCCTGGTATAGCCTCTATACTTCACTAGCTTGTTGGTTGATTAAATGATTGTGGTTTCCCTATCATGAACATTGAGATGTTATCAACAACAAGATCATATCGTTAGGAGAATGATATGGTGGACATACTCCTATTGATAAGCGTAGCATAAAGATCAAGTCATTTCAATAGTTCAATTGCTATATGCTTTCTGATACATAGTAACCTAATTCCTTCGACCATGAGATCATGCATATCACCTTTACCGGATGGATGCTTTGATGACATCAAACACCACACCGTAACTGGGTGGCTATAAAGGTGGCTTTGAGTGTTCGGAAAGTATTGGTTGAAACACATGGATCAAGAGTGGGATTTGTCCATCCATATGACGGATAGATATACTCTAGGCCCTCTCGGTGGAATGTCATCCAATTAGCTTGCAAGCATGTGAATGGGTCACAAGGGATCACATATCACGGGAACGAGAAAAGAGTACTTATCGGTAACGAGGTTGAACTAGGTATGCAGAGATACCGACGATCATAACCTCGGATAACTAAACTATCGTGAGACAAAGGGAAATTGGTATCGTATGTAAGTGGTTCATTCGATCGCAAAGTAATCTTAGAAATATGTGGGAGCCATATGAATTTCCAGATTCCTCTATTGGTTATTGTTCGGAGAAGTGTCTCGATCATGTCCGCATAATTCACGAACCGTAGGGAGACACACTTAAGGATTCGACGTTGTTTGAGTATTTATGGTATTATGAGAAAGAGACCGAATGTTGTTCGGAGTCTCGGATGGGATCCGGGATATCACGAAGTGATCCGGAATGGTCCGGAGAATAAGATTCATATAAGGAAAGTCCCGCTTTGAGTTCGGGAATGATTCCTGTTTTCATCGAATGTTCTAGAAGGTTCGGATTGTCCCAAGACTCAAGGGAGGAGGCATGAATGTGTCATTGAATGATTGCATCATGTACTAAGTGTTCTTGCTGTCCAAAACTGAAAGTCAAACCGCCAGGTTTGAAAGTCAAACGGCTAAAACAGAAATGTGGAAAACAGAACTGTGGAAACAGAAACTGGGAAACAAGCAAGAGGAGGTTGAAACCAACTTGGAGGAGGAGTCACTCTCCAAGTGGGGCCAGCCCTAGGCCGAGTTGGGGAGGGACTCCTCCTCCCTGGCGCCTAGCCCTCCACCTATAAAAGGAGGGCAGGGCCTCCTTGAGACACACAAGTTCCTATCTCTTCTAAATCTCCGCTTTAGAGCCGCTTTGGTTTAGAGCTTCTAATTGCTTTAGCCTGCGGTTTAGAGCCTTCTAATTGGTGTGTATAATCTCTAGACCACTAATAGCCCTCTCATAATCCACCATACCGCCTCCGGCTTAAGGCGGCCTCGGATTTCCTCTACTTCCGGTACCACGTCGTTGCCAGGAATCGTGAGGAGAGTGCTACAACCTCCGCCTGCTGGAACAAGGGAGAGGAAGGTCTTCGAGTACCGAACGTGTGATCATGAAGCGCCGCTTAACGCAGCACGGAAGGATCGCCCACGATCTTGAGATCGGAAAGAGTACGACTACATCACCCACGAGAATCCTCTCTCGTTAAACACTTTGGAATCTTCGAGGGCAAGTTATTCCATCGACTCGTTGCTACAATCTAGTAGATAGATCTTGGCTTGTTTGTTTGTATGCGATAGAAATTTTTTGTTTTCCATGCTACGAACCCCTACACACGCCGCCCTATGGTGTGGGTGCCCTGGCCGCCCCCTGCCTCGCCTATTTGCCTATAAAATCCTCCCGATGCCAAAACCCTAAGTACCCGATCAGATCTCCACGAAACAGTCTGTAGCCGCCACCACCATAGTACCTAGGTTAGGGGGATCTAAAGCTCTTCCCGGCACCCTGCCGGAGGGGAGAGATCACCCCGGAGGCCTTCTTCATCACCATGCCAGCCTCTGGTATGATGCGCAAGTAGTTCACCCTTGGACTATGGGTCCATATAGTAGCTAGATGGTTGTTTCTCCTCCTTTGTGCTATCATGTTTAGATCTTGTGAGCTCCGTTCATGATCAAGATCATCTATTTGTAATCATACATGTTGTGTTTGCGGGGTTCCGATGGATATTGAGATACTATGTCAGATTCATTATTGATTCTATCATGTCTTATTGATTATTGATTCTATCATGTCTGTGTTGTTTGAGATCTTGCATGCTCTCCGTTTCTAGTAGCTATCTTGGCCAAGTAGATGTTAGTGACTCCAAGAGGGAGTATTTATGCTTGATAGTGGGTTTGTGCCTCTATTGAATCTGGGGAAGTGACAGAAATCTCTAAGGTTATAGATGTGCTGTTGCTACTAGGGAGGAAACAACATTCTTTTTTTCATGGAACAATTGTATTGTTTACTTTACACACATTTCTTAATGCAATTATCTACTGCTTGCAACTTAATACTAGAGGGGGTTCGGACGATAACCTGAAGGTGGATTATTAGTCATAGATGTAGTTGGATGACGGTCTATGTATAATGTTGTAATGCCCAATCAAGTCTCATAGGAATCATGAATGTCTAGTATTTGCATTTTTATGCCTTGCTCAGTTCCTGTCAATTGTCCCGCTGTAATTTGTTTACCCAACATGTTATGTTATTTATCTTAAGGAGAACACCTCTAGTGAACTGTGGACCCTAGTCCAATCTTTACCATTGTTACATTATCTACTATTACCGTTTACTTTCTGCAAGCATTCAGTACCTTCCACACTGTACGTTTAATCCTTTGTTTTTAGCAAACCAGTGAGATTGACAACCTCACTGTAAGTTGGGGCAAAGTCTTGAGTTTGTGTTGTGCAGGATTCCAAGTTGCTAGCAACACCTTGGAGTTGTTTCCTTGCTCCTAGTGGTTCGATAACCTTGGTTTCGTAACTGAGAGAAAATTTGATGTTGTGCTCATCATACCTTCTTCTTGGGGTCTCCCAACGAATACGATCTATAATTGAGCCGCGAGGTGCACTAGTTCGGCGAAGAGATAGTGAAATACAAGTAATATGGATGATTATAAGTGGTAATTGCAATCTAAAATAAAAATGGCAGCAAGCAAACATGTAGCAGGACTGGTTGTAACGGTGTTTCAATGCTTAGAAACAAGGCCTAGGAATCCTACTTTCACTAGTGGACACTCTCAACAATGATAACATAATTGAACACATAAATATCTTCTCTTCACTATGCTACCCTGAACTACTCTCCGATTGGATAACGAACACCAATTCACCGCGTAGGGCTATAAAAGCACACCTTAAAGTTCGCATTTCCCATCTAGGTAACCCCACACTGTCACCTTGAGCGCTAGATGGTTCCAGACAAACACCACAATTTCATAGAGACATCCAACTCAAATTATAACTCATGATAAGTATTTTTGTAATCTTTAGCCTAAGAGCCACACATGGTGTGCACACTGTCACCTTCACATGCGTGGGACAAGGTGTTTCTGAAGATCACATTAATAAAAGCACTTGAGTAGCATAATAGACAAAGAGTAGCACCTACTTATTCAACTAGATTACAAAGCTCGTGATCGCAATAAGATCACACCATGGAGAGAGAGATGAACATATAGCTATCGGTAGATCCCTTAGCCTCGGGGGGGATAACTACTCCCTCCTCATCATGGGAGTTGGCAACGGCGATGAAGATGGTGGTGGAGTCGATGGAAATGGCTCCAAGGGCAATTCCCTATCCTGCCAGGGTGCCAGAACAGAGACTTCTGTCCCCCGAATCTCATCTTCAGTGGCGGTGGCACTGCGGAACTTTTTGTGGAATTTTGATCTCCCCCTGATGGCGATGCGTCAACGTAGAGCGCTTCGTCGGGAAACCCCAAGATCAAGGTATGATGTAGCACATCAACAAGTCTTCCCTCGGTAAGAAACCAAGGTTATCGAACCAGTAGGAGGAAGGAAACGTCTCAAAGGTGTTGCAAGCAACGTGGAAACCTGCACAATGATATGTCAGAAACGTGTCTATAATTTTTGATGTTCCATGCTTGTTTAGTATCTACTTTGCTTTGCTTTGTCTACACTTTGAGGTGCTTTTTACATGTTTTCTGGTACTAACCTATTAACAAGTTGCCACAGTGACAGTTGCCTTTTTTTGCTGTTTTTGGTTCCAGAAAAGCTAGTAAGGAAATATTCCCGGAATTGGACGGGACAAACGTCAAAGTCAATAACTTTCCATGGGGAACAAGAAGTCCATAGGGGAGACGGAGAAGCGGGCCAGGGTGCCTAGACCCCCTAGGCACGGGTGGGCCCTGCCCCGCACCTAGGCAGGGTGTGGGGCCCCTGGCCGCCTCCTTGGCCTCCCTCTTCTCCTATAAGAAGCCCCCAATGCAGAAACCCTAAGTACCCGATCAATATTCCACGAAACCTTCTGTAGCCGCCACCATCGTCGTCCCTAGATCGGGGGCATCTGAAGTTCTTCCCGGCACCCTGCCGGAGGGGAGATCATCCCGGAGGCCTTCTCTCCGGTATGATGTGTGAGTAGTTCCCCATTGGACTATGGTCCATGTAGTAGCTAGATGGTTGTATATCCTCCTTTATGCTTTCATGTATAGATCTTGTGAGCTCCGTTCATGATCAATATCTAATCTATTTGTAATCATGCATGTTGTGTTTGCGGGGATCTGATGGATATTGAGATTATTATGTTGGTTTGATTAATGGTTTTGTCTTTATGATTCTATCATGTCTGTGTTGTTTGTGATCTTGCATGCTCTCCGTTTTTATTAGCTATCTTGGCCAAGTAGTTGCTAGTGACTCCAATAGGGAGTATTTATGCTCGATAGTGGATTCATGCCTCTAGTTTCCAAGGGAAGTGATAGAAATCTCTTTGGTTGTAGATGTGCTTTTGCTACTAGGGAGAAAACAACGGTCTCTTGTTCATGGAACATGTGGACTGTTTACCTTACACACTTTGCTTAAAGCAGTTGTCTGTTGCTTGCAACTTAATCTGGAGGGGGTTCAGATGATAACCTGAAGGTGGACTTCTAGTCATAGATGTAGTTGTATGGCAGTCTATGTATATTGTTGTATTGCCTAATCTAATCTTATAGGATCTTTCTGATTAGTAATTGCATTGTTATGCCTTGCTCAATTCCTGTCAATTGCCCTGCTGTAATTTGTTTACCCTTCACGCCATGTTGTTTATCTAAGGAGAGCACCTCTAGTGAACTATGGACCCCGGTCCAATATTTACCATTGATACATCTTCCACTGTTACTTGTTTACTTGCTGCAAACCACCATTACCTTCTACACCATACGTTTAATCCTTTGTTACATTAAACCGGTGAGCTTGACAACCTTACTGATTCGTTGGGACAAATTCTTGAGTTTGTGTTGTGCAGGTCTCCATGTTGTTTGCAACACTTGTGTGACGTTTCCTTCATCCTTCTAGTTCGATAACCTCGATCTCAACTGAGGGAAAACTTGTTGTGCTCTTCACACCCTGCGCTTGGGGTTACCAACAAAGTGCCACATCGAGCACCACCAAGTCTTTCTGGCGCTGTTGCCGGGGAGGCTAAGGACGTCTTCACAAGGGGAGTCCTCCACTTCCTTTCTCTTTACTTTGTTTTTAGTTTGTTTGGTTTCTTTTGCTTGGTTTTGTTTGCCTCTTTTCAAAAAAAAACAAAGAAATAGTCTAGCTTGGTTTGCTTGCTTTATTCAAAAAACACATAAAAATTAGTTCCTGCTCTAGCTGCTGCTGCTGTTTTTGGCTTGCCCACCTTTGCCAAAATGAATTCTGCTGAGAACACCAAGCTGTGTGACTTCACTAGCACCAACAACAATGATTTCCTAAGCACTCCTATCGCTTAGGAAACTTGATAAACTTGACGAAGATATCATGCAAACGACTGAAGCAGGTTTCACTATGAGTCTCAAGGCGATACAAACCCTCCAAAACAACAATAAGATCATTAAAGAGCAAGTGAAAGTGATGGAGAAGAATAATCTCCTCTAAAAGTTGCGTATTAAAGAACTGGATGCCATCAATCAATCCCTACGCCTCAGGCTTGCCCATGAAGATAAGATACCACACGCCATGGGACCACAGTGACCTTCAAATAAAGCACGGTATCAAATAATCACAAATGATTATTTGATCCTGCCTGGCTTGATTCCAAGCCTGGGAAAATCTTTAAGACCTTGTAATCTATCTTACAAGTTTTTATTTCTATTCTAGTTTTGTATTAGTTCAAGCTCATAAATATAGTTTGCATCATTAGATTCCCTTCAGGAATAGTTGATCCCTCTTATGAAATTCTAAGTTTATTATAATATATGGAGCATTATTGAGTTTGAGTTTGTCTTATTGGATATATGAATGACTTAAGTATGATTTTACTTGCACTTGATGATAGTGATGACTATAAGTGCACAGATCGTTTGTAGATAGTTTCAGAATAAAGATATCGATCCCACAGGGAGCAGGAGTCTAAAGTCTAAATAACTCTTGAACTAAATACTGAAATAGTAATGCTAAATAACATTCTAAGTAACAAGATAAAATGCGAGTTTTGTGTAAAATATATTTTTGAGTTTTCAAATAGGAGAACAATAAGTAAATAAAGCTGTAAGTAAACAAGAGCATGCGATTATGACTATGAAGGTTTGCAAGATGATGAAAAGAGTTCACAGGAAGTAGTGGATCCACCGCTAGTAATTAGAAAGAGTGATCAAAATTATTATAATGAAACCATGTATGATATGTGTGGGAGGAGATCCATATATGGATGAATAGGTAGCAACCACTGCTCACATCATCCATCATAACCACAACAGACAATAATCGACAACCATCATGTTATTGTGCTATTAAGGGATTTCTCCTGTGGCATGGACATGGCTTGATGAGTTCTCCTCGATTCCCCAAGTTAGTACATAAAGAATGATAACTACTTTATAGTCAAAAATAAGTTCTATCATCCTTCTGTATACCAACAAGTGATCCCCTTCATCAAGTCCCCGTAAGAGGAAAATATTAAGGAGGTGCACAACTCCCAACATCAAGATGAAGACAATTAACACAGACACATAATGAAAAATATCACATAATAATCTTTATCTCAATTCAATCACATGCTATGGTTTCTCCATCTCCCCAAGAACAAAGGAAACTACTCACACATGAAGGCAATCAACATCATAGATAGAATATGGATGAAGTATGATGATACAATTGAAGAGTGCAAATCCAAGATTCAATCTAGAATTACAACAAGTAACTAAAGAGGATCGGTGATGGAGACGTTGTTGATGAAGATGACGATGTAGATCGATGTGGAGGCCTTAAAGATCCTAGTCCCTTATCCTCTTATGTGGTGGTGATGGTGTATATCTGATTGGAGGAGGCTATGGTGGTGGCACGGCGGCAGGGCTCCGCCGTGGGTGGACAGTATGGCTTGGTGGCTCTCTCTTGGATCCTTTCCTCTTTATATAGGCCTTGCTGATGCCCTAGGTTACCCCCTAATACCGTCATATGACTTGGGAAAGGTTCTGGATTTTTTGTGGGGTCAAATACCGTTGTTTCCGACCTTTTTGGCAACTATACGGTCCGGTCGTATAGTCGTCGTCATACCTTCAACATCCTTTTGTATTTTGGTCGCCATTTCTTCATACGAACTCGGTTTTGGGTGTTCTTCGGCTCGTTGGATTCATATCGACAAGGGATGCAATCCAGTAGCCTTGGATCTTTATTTTGAGAAGTTGGGAAAAATCACTTTTTCAACCTCTCAAATGGCTAAGTCTGGTCCCTGCAACTCCTCCATACTAGCTCTCTTTGTTCCTTTCGCCTCTATTTAATCCATAATCATCATCAACACCTACTCACATGTCATAGACAAGGAAATTGATAAAATTCTACCTAAACTACTAAATGTGCAAAGCTCATATGAAAGTAGAATGAAAATTAGAAGTCATGCAAATAAGGCATAGCTATAGCTAGAAGAAACATGACATGAGAGATAAATAGCACATTTTATATGGATAAAAGCGGTGGTATTTCACAGCCATCAGATGACAATAGGAGTCTTCCACACCATTGGTATTAATGCAACATATAAAGATAATTTGATCAATATGTTGTAGGTCAATGGTTTGATTTACAAAAAAGAGAAACTATCTAATTAATTAAGATGAAAAAGAAAAACCTTGAACAAAGGAGAAATTATAAGTGCTATCAAATAGAGTGAGAATAAGTTTGAGGTAGAATACTCAAGTTATAAAGATGTTTCATATATATATTTGAAATTTGATAATTGAGATCGTTAAACTTTGAAATTCCTATATGAAGCGAAAATCTGGCTAGCTCCTTTGCACATCACTTAAACAAAAGTGTGAGCACAAATATATATAGAAAAAGAAGAAAAATAAAGATTAAAAAGAGCGAATGTGCAAAGATAAAATAGGCATATACCACTATATTGTAGTAAGACAAAGTAACATTTGAGATTTTAAATCCTAAGTGAATATGTTAATCCTAAAAACACTTAGGACTATCTCACTAACTCATTCGGTTGAACCGAATACTTTAACATCATGTTGAGAATAAATTTTTGTGAACTATTAATTGCTAAGGTGTGGAAGCCTGCTAATATTATTCAGAGGGTTCGAGTAAGGTACTATTTATGAACCTATTTATATGTATCCATTATGATCAACACATGCTACAACTGCCTCATTTATTTTATCGACCCAGCTTCATGAATATGAAAATCACATACATTAAGCTAAACTTGCTCGGGACGAGCAAAAGTCTAAGCTTAGGGAAGTTGATGAGTGCATATTTGCATCATGTTTTACATTATTATTGTGCATTGTAGATATAGGACCTTGGTATTTTATGACATTCGCACACACTTTTTATGTTTATTTTCACCAGGATCAGATCAAATGATGGATCCAATGGACACAATTCTTGGAACAGTTGTACTGGAGAGAAAATGAGCCAAAAACTACGTAAATCGCTTATTTGGGAAATATTAATAATATCAGAAGAAAACCCGAAGCGATAAACGGAGACAGAAGAGTTGACGATCAACTATACAGGTCGCCGCCGTATAGTTGGCGCCGTCTCTGTCTCCTCAAATAGTTTCACCCCGTGCAAGTGGTTCGAAGAGACGACATACAGAACATTCAGAAATCGCCGAAACCTAACCGTGGCATTATTATATAATTATTATTTATTTGTTGTGCAGATAGCTGCCTAGGTTCTGTTGATCAATATTTTACTAATGCATTTTAAAGACACAGAACTCATAACACGTTGATTTTTTCCATTTTGTAGCTTTGTCATGTTCACTTCAAGTATTAAAGGTCACTAATACTTCTGCTAGATATTGCTTTTATGCTCATTTGTAACTTTTTCCTTAAATGTACTATATTTTAGTTTACGAAACCTGGATTTTTTAAAAATCCTCACCGATTAATAGTCGACTGATTATATCAGTTAATAGGCCAATTTTTGATTTATCATTAAACTCAAACCGACCGAGCAGTTAATGATTACTGATTTCCCGAACATTGATTTTACCTAATGTGTATATACCGTACAAGTATAGTTTGCCTGAGCTTGTAATGTGTTAATAGAAAAGCATTTCTTTAGGGATTTTATATATGTTGCTTATCAAAGAAATATGTTATGAATTTATCTTCTGAGTGCTTGCTATGATTCTTGGCTAGACTAGCTAGGACGATGATGGGACATACTTTTATTTTCATCAACACTTGATCTTAAATGTCCTTTATGATAGTCCATGCTAAATATGCTATGTTTGTGTTATCGCCATATTTTGGCCAAAGGAGGAGATGGGCCGTAATCAAGATGGGCTTGGAAGATACGTATATGCGACGTGTTGTTGGATCGGCCTTGTGCGTGGATTTGGGGCTAAATTGCCCGTGTATCTGTGTATCGTAATAGGTTCCGTTTCAGTTTAGGTAAAGATAGAGTTGTAGAGTTATTCCAAAGATAGGAAGTCTCCGGACTATAAATATGTACCTAAGGTTATCAAGAAAAAGAGGACAATCACGTTCACAACAAACACAATCTCCAAGATCGCCACCCCTTGTTTCTAGGGTTTCTTTCGGTAGTAATATGCTGCCTAGATCTTGCGATCTAGGCGATTCTGCTATCGTTATCCGGTGTTACTCGATCTTGAAGCCTTGTTGATGGCGAGTAATACTATTATCGTAGATTTGTTTAGGTTAGCATCGGTACTTTTCGCTATGATTGTTAAGTTATGCTACCTCTAGTTACCTCGCTACCTTTGCACCTTTTCCCGTGTAAGGGTAGCATCTTGCTTGATCTTTATTCGCTTGTTTCGATCTGTTATAGTTATGCCTTGTTCTCCGTGGTTTAGTTTGATATCCACGTAGTCAGGCCTTGTAAACGGGTTGAAGGATCCAGTAGTACGTAAGGATATGGTTTGCTAGTTCGAGAGGAGTGGTTCCGGTAATTGATTTTACGTCGATTGTTAGGTCTCCTCTAGGGTTAGTTTTCTATCATCTTTTGTATCTACTGTGCTCAATCACGCGTGATGTTCCAATTACGTGGTGAAAACATTAACTGTCGTGGATTGATTTAACTCATATTGATGAAGCAAAACCCCATGTTATCATAGATTTAATGCAGAACCATGGGATAATCGGCTCTAGGAGCCGATTTACAGGGAAACCTGGGAGCCGGTCACGGCTCGAATTTTACGTATACTTGTTTACCATGCAGGAAATTGATTGAAGCAATCCTTCACCTTCCTGACCAGGTATAGGTCAGGTGGCACGCCCTCGAACCAAGCTAGGACGTGTGCCGGAGTTTTGCGGGCCGTTGCCCGAGGGACCAGAGCCCACCAGTAGCCTGGAGCCTACCGCTCTTCGTGTTGCTCGTCACGGTGGGTTTTGACAGCAACACATTCTCGCACGCCCGGTGGACATTCAACAAAGATCTGCATCAACATCCGACCGAGATGGGGGATGCATCACGCACGATGAGCTGCCCGAGGAGCACAAGGCGAAGTATGATGACATCAAAGCTCTTGAAGCCGATCTCATCGGCTCTTTTGAGAGGACCCGTAAGCATGGCATCGTGGAAAGGTTTCTCACCAAGGTGCTCTTGATGAGGTGGACCTGTCTTCTTGAGGAGCGCACTGAGCTCGCGATGTGAAGTCAACTATATGGTGGCTCATTCTCTTCACCGCCATTCGAGAGCCCGTGAACGCTTTCGAGCGGATCGCAGTCGCGTGGTTCGGAGATCATGAAACATCGTACTCTCCGGGCCTACTGGGACTCACCAGGAGAAAGACCGCCTGTGCCGTGCAACCGCCATTCACACTTGCAGCCCGAGCCACCAGGCAGCAGACGTCGTCTACAAGGTCGGAGGTGACCCAGAGATTGCCAGTTCTGTTTGAGCCACCTAAAGAAATCCCACATGGATATGTGTGCACCCACGTGCGGACTTCAATAACGACACGCACCAACCAGATTGCAACCGCAGGATTTACTGGCGAGCTCTGGCGCAGGGCTTCAGCAGCGCTTCGAGCAGATGTCCGGATGGACGCCGACAACAAAGCGTGGCTAGCCAAGTATGCCACCGAACGAGTCATGAGAATCTAGCCCCTGCAGCTCAAACAAGGAGCAAATCCGCACCATCTTGAGAGACCGGTTCGCGTCAAGAGAAGGACAATCGGCTATTCAAAGCCGCACCTTAACGAAGTTTGACCTGATTCCGCCGCCACCCAAGTATCGGCTCGAGTTCTCAAGGTTTAGCGGATCGAAGGGTCGAGCTCGATCGAGCACGTGAGCCGATACCGCATGCTTAGGCATGATTTCAAGATCGGATCGCTGCGTGTAAGGTTTTTTGATCTCGACAGACCAGCTTTTGGTGGTACACCTTGTCGCCACCGATTCGATTCAGACCGGAAGCAACCGGAAGAGCAGTTCCACATTCAAGATCATTCGAGTCTACCGAGGTCGGCATTGCGACTGCAAAAGTGCGGCAAAAGCGGGAGAAACAGAGCCGAGTACATCCAGCTTCAGATCGCTAAGAACCGATGTTACTCACTGCTTAATCGAAAAAGAAGCAGCAATGGCGGTGTTGGGTCTCTCAAGACCTATCAAGGATCCGCTTTCAAGTAGAGTACAACTCATTGGCACATGGCCTGAAGCCGACGATGTATGAACAGCGCCACCGAGTTGTACCAAGACAAGTTCAAACGTCGATAGGCTCGGTCGTCTGAAGAAGAAGATCCTACACAAGACCGTGGAGGTGGCCGTGGTGAATGGGCTCGGGGCGATCTCGTATCCCGCAAATGGGTGAAACAACAAGGGCTCAAAAGGGTTCGACTTGACGTGAGCAAAGCCGAGATATTCGATTCTCAAGGAGAAGCGGTGAGGTTACCCAAGGCCACAAAATCCCACGGCTCAGAGATGAACGGAGACCATACGCAAGTGGCATCACTCGTTCACCCACACCACCAACGATCGCAAAGATCTACGCCGCCAGATCCAAACAGCGATAGAACAAGGCCGTTCGATCCTTGGGCTTCGCCATGAAAGTGGACACAAACCCATTTCCCGGCGTCAACATGGTAGAACACAGTCACTCCACGAGGCGTCAGCTGGATTTCTCGTTCGATGTTAATATGGCAGGATCTGGGTACCACCATGGCGCGTACAAGGAGGAAGGCGGTCGCTCTCGGGGCAAAGAAAGAGAGGAGGCTGGGCCACGCGACCGGCCCAGCTACGATGACAGGCGGTATTTAACTGAGGAACAGGTGAGGAGCGTGCGATATCAGAAGCCACATTCCACGCATCTCCTTAACAAGTATGAGCATCAGTATGACCGACGTCGCCGGCGCGATGGAGACGATGAAGGATATGAGCACCTCGCTAGGGGACCGTCAAAAGAAAAGGAAGGCGCAGACAAACATTGGGATTGTCCTTTCTTCAAGTATTGCTGGGATGCGGGAATGAGCCGATTGCCTACAATCGATAACCGCCGGAATGTGGACAGCAGAGGAGGACACGGGCCGGTGTTCAAGCGTCTAGGGCCTCTCCCACCTCAGAGCCGATACAGGGAGTCCGCTCGAGCAAAAGATCGCGAGGAGCCAATGGATGACAAAGAAGAAGACAGATATCACCGTCCAAGGTGGTGTCCCGACGGACTCAGACACACCCAAAAGCGTAGAGTGCAGCGGCTGCGTAACTTGGAGGAAGCCGAAGCGCAGTATCTCCACGCTTTGAGGAAAGCACGGCCCGATCTGGCCGTTAAAATTCGGCAGACCTTGGAAATGGAAGATCGCCCGAAAAGGAAAGAGTGGCGCCCCAAGCCAGTAAAAGCCGATGCAAAGACAGCGGCTGGCACAAACATGGTGTTCATACTTCCGTCAGAGTTCTGCGCACCAAGAACCAACGAGCTACCAGTGGCACAGTTTGACTGCGGCCCACGGCCGGTTATCTTTGAGAAGCCACGGAAGAAGGGCTACAAACATTTGAAAGCCCTGTACCTACGAGGTTACATCAATGGGCAGCCTGTCAGCAAGATGTTAGTGGACACCGGAGCGGCAGTCAATATAATGCCATACTCCATGCTACGGCGTTTGGGACGCTCCACTGCAGATCTGATCAAAACCAACGTCACTTTAAGCGACTTCAACGGCCAAACTTCAGAAACGCAAGGCGTACTAAACGTGGATCCGACTGCAAGCGAAAAACCATCCTACGTCATTCTTCGTCGTGGATAGCAAAAGCACCTACGCTGTCTTGCTAGGGAGAGATTGGATTCATGCCAACTGCTGCATTCCGTCCACGATGCACCAGTGCCTAATACAGTGGGATGGAGATGAAGTGGAGGTCATTCATGCAGATGATTCTATCGAGATCTCCATAGCTGGCATGAACGTCTGGGAAGCAGAAGACCAAGAGCCGATCTCGAATCGCCTAGACGGATGTGAGCGCATTGAAGCTACAAAAACGGGTAAGGCTGGTCTTATCCATCGCCCGACAGAGTAGCAAAGTCCACGATCAGATGGTACGGCCGATCCTCGCGATCGCCACAAAAATAAAAAGCAATCTTACGACAAGCGGATCATAGTCGAAAGTGGAGATTCCCTGCCATTGTAAAACACAAATAAGGTGTAAACTGTCCTTGACTAATGCAATCAAAAAGGGGGCCGATTCAGGCAATCGGCCCAAATTATTTTTGTTATCCTCACCTACTGTTTGCCCTGTGTTTAGCATCGATTTAACAGGTGACGGAAAGCTAGGGTATGGGTTTACATCCGCTGATGAGCTAGAGGAAATCGACATCGGTCCTGGGGATAAGCCACGACCAACATTTATCAGCAAGAAGTTAGATCCGAGTCTGCGGGGTCCGATGATAGCTCTGTTGAAAAAATATCCAGACTGCTTCGCCTGGGACTATACAGAGATGCCTGGGTTAGACAGGAGCATCATTGAGCATCGACTCCCGCTTAAAAAAGGATTTCGGCCATTCCAGCAGCGAGCACGACAGATGAAGGCCGAAATTTTGGAAGAAGTCAAGAAGGAGGTCGAGAAAATGTTGATGACCAAGTTAATCAGCCATGCAGTATGCCGAGTGAATTTCTAGTATCGCACGTGTAGAGAAAAGGATGATACCGGCGTGTTGCCATAGATTTTCGGATCTCAATAGAGCTACCCCAAAGGATGAGTACCCGATGCTTGAAGCGTAAACGTTAATCAACGCAGCCGGTCATAAGATCTTGAGCTTCATGGATGGCAATGCTACAACCAAATTTTTATGGCTCGAAGACATACACAAGATCGCATTGAGTCCCGTGTTCGGTGGGGTTGTTTGAATATGTAGTCATGACGTTTGGATCAAGAATGCCGCCACGCACCAAAGAGCCATGAATTACATTTTCCATGATCCGATCGGCAAGTCGGTGGAAATTTACATCGATGACGTGGTCAAGTCCGCTTCAAGACAAGGACACTTGGACGATTCGCAACGCCCCGGACCGAACAAGAAAATTAGACTACGGATGAATCCAAAGAAGTGTGCCTTCGGGTGACGGTACGGTTCTTGGGTTTCTTGGTCCATGAACGCGAATTGAGATCGGCATGAAAAGTCGAGGCAAGGCGAACAATGAAGCCACCTACCACGAAGAAAGAACTGCAGTCTCTCATCGGCAAGATCAACTTCGTCAAGATTCATCTCCAATCATCGGGAAGAATAGAGCCGTTCATGGACTGGTGAAAATTAAATCGACGAGGAATTCCTGGGGGGGCGTAACAACAACGAGCCTTCGACGAGATCAAAGAATATCCGACGCCGTGGTGTTGGTTCCGCCTCACGGAGATCGTTCTACATTTACTTGTCAAGAGTCGACACGCCCATCGCCGGTGGTGGTGCAAGTTTATGATGGTGCGGAGCGAGTCGTGTTTTACATAAGCGTAAGGATGCCGATGCGAGACAAGGTATCCCGATATCGATAAGTTGTGCCTCTCGCTGCTTTTTCACCGCACTAAGTCGCGCCACATCTTGCTCTTAGCGAGATTATCATCATATGCAAATCGGATGTCATAAAGCACATGCCGCCCCTATGTTGAAGGGCCGACTCGGCAAATGGATGTTTGCGTTATCGAATTTGACATCCGTATCAACCCAAAGCGTTAAGGGTCGCATTAGCCGACCTTATTGCCGAAAGGATCAACACCAACATAGCAAAGACCGCCCATACGGCGTGGGCTATGTTTTTGATGGATCGGTTTGTGACGATGGTGCGGCATCGGATGTTCGTGTCGCCCGGGCAACATTTTCCTTCTCCATCGTTATCGCCCTCGCACCAACAACGCCGCCGAGTAGAGGCGATACGCAAGGAATGGAGTTGCTCATCAAGCCGGAGCGTAAGTGGAAATTTTTGGAGACTCCAAGTTGGTGATTTCTCAACTCACGGAGGAATATAGGTGTGAGAGCGAGTCACTCTTCCCATTATGGCTGCAATGTCGCGAGCTGATGGCACAGTTCCTGTACATAAACTTCACCTGGATCCCGCGATCGCAGAATACCGAGGCGAATGATCTTGCACAAATGGCTTCAGGCTACAAGGACGAAAGGTAGGGAGCCGATGTTCGTGCACAGCCTCCGGAAGCAGATGATCGAGAGCCGATATCTTCAATTACTTGAAAGATTCGCTGGGGCACCTAAACGGATAAGGTACAAAGTTATGAAGTATGTGCTTATCGGGACGACATGTTTTGAGGACTGGAGGGTTATTGCTCAAATGTTTGGGGACAGCCGAGGCCAATCGGCTCCTACACGAGGTACACGAAGGCGCTTGTGGAACTCACCAATCGGCTCACAAGATGAAATGGTTGATCAGGCGATCAGGGTTCTATTGGCCCACCATGCTTGAGGACTGCTTCAAGTACTACAAAGGATGTCAAGCATGTCGAAATTTGGGAAAATTCAGAGGGTGCCCACAAAGAATGAACCCCATCATCAAACCTTGGCCATTCCGAGGTTGGGGCATGGATATGATTGGCAAGATCAATCCTCCATCAAGCAAAGGCCACATGTGGATTTTGGCCATTCGATTATTTCACTAAATGAGTGGAGGCTGTCCCGATGAAGTCGAGAAACTCAAAGGATGTTATCAATTTTGTGAAAGAACATGTCATTCATAGATTCGGATTCCCCAAACTATCACGACCGATGGAGGTTCGGTCTTCATTTCTCACGAGTTGAGAAAATTCGCGGAGGACACGGGATTAAGTCGATTCGATCATCTCCATACTATGCTCAAGCAAATGGGCAAGCGCCCAACCGAGCCTTATCAAGCCGATCAAGAGAAAAGTCGACGAGCACCCTAGGCGTTGGCACGAGGTTCTCGAAGCTTTATGGGCTTATCGCATGTCATGCCATGGAGCGATAAAACCTCTCCATACCATCTAGTCTATGGACAAGAAGCCGTATTGCCTTGGGAAATTACTACTGGATCGAGACGTGTCACTTTTCGAACAATCTAACAATCGAAGAATATGCAACCACGATGAGTGACGGTGTTGAGGATTTAAGCGAGCTCAGCCGTGGTCGCTTGAGAAAATCAAAGAGAACAAGGCCAAGGTAGCTCGTGCATATAACAAGAAAGTGAGACCAAAGGAGTTCCACGTTGGCGATCCGGTATGGGAAGTGTGTTGCCATTAGGGACTAAGGATGCAACATATGGTAAATGGTCTCCAAATTGGCACGGGCCATACAGGTCGATCGTTTTAAGAGGGAACGTACATGCTTGAGGAGCTAGACGGGCGTAAAATTCCCAGTGGTCACAACGGCCAACATCTCAAGAAATATTTCCCAAGCATGTGGGATGATGGATGTGAAATGTGGGCCGATACATGAAATCGGCCAAATAAAGAAAATATATAGCCGATGCAGTCATCGACTCTAGAGGTTCAAACTTACAAGCAGATGCGCCATATGAACGAACCATCAAGAAATGCCTCGAAGGCATGGAGGGCGTCAGCACGGACACGATCCACCTCGGCGATCTCGGCTTCGTCATCTTCGTCCTTGCCCGTCACTAGCTGCTTGTTCAGGGCACGTATTTCTGCCAGATCGGTCTTCATTTGAACTTTGAGGCTTCGCTTCGCCTTGGGAGCGGGCGATGGATTCTTCCTTGTCGCGAATGAGCTGTTTAGTCGCCCGGACCTTCTCTTCAAGATCTTCCAACTCCCTTTTCAAGGATGCGAGCTCGGCGGTACTGACAGAGGTGTTAGTTTTGGCATCCAGAGACGCTTTTTTCTCGTTGAGTCCGACATCCGCGATATTGGCCTTCGATGGAAGTTGGGCGCAGACTGATCCTCTCACGAGCTGACTTCACCCTTGGCCCGTAGAAAGACATAGTTACAACTGGCCAAAGCTTCACCTGCAATGCTACTGGGAGTTGGTCTTTGATTTCAGCCAGAACGCTCTTCACCTCCTCAGAACCCTCGATCAACTCTTCGATCGGGGAGGACAGCAGGGCTTTAAGACGCTGGAATTGAGGTGGAACAACCCTGGCTCGTGGTTCATCAGCAGCAACAGAGGGGCTTGGTTCGATGGATTCAGGGTCGAACGTCAACAAGCCTGAAATATCACAACTCTGGCAGCCCGAAAAAGCGTCAGTATGCGTCCAAACGTGTAAGAATGAGCCGAAAGAAGCTAACGTACCTCTCCTAAGACCGAGGGGATAGCAGATGAGGAGACAATCGGCTTGTGTGTGGTTGCTGGGGGCTTGGCCAAAGTAGTAGCCGTTTCATCTGCACCTTCGGGGATTGCTAGATCTGGCTTGGCTAAAGGCATCGGCACTGCCCCAGCTTTCCCACTAGAAACGTCAGCCGTCTGCATGGAAGGTGTTTAGCCGATGTAAATAATGATGAATCGGCAGATAAAAAGAAGCAAGTGGTAAGAGCATGAAGGGTGATGATTTTCAAAACCTCCTGGCTCGACGAAGAAGCTTGCAGTCCTTTTCGAGCTCTCTTGGGACCCACAGCTGGCCCCGCCTCGACTGGTGCTCGGGGGGCAGCAGGTTCAGGAACCGACCTTTTCCTGGAAGCCGATGGTGGTGAATCTGGCTGGCTCGATGTGATGGTCCTCTCAGAATCTGTTGGGCCCAGTTCTCCTCGATTGGTCTGAGTGTCCTTGCTGGAGGTGTCTTCGACGGAAGCCTGTAAAAAAGGAGAACCAGTGAGCACGAGCATGTCTGCAAGAATGGAAGAATGAGAAGGATCGACCAAAGGCATGAATCAGCCTACATGCAAGCTTTCTGGAGAAGGGTTCCGGCGCCTCAAGGTCTTCCTGGCAGCTACCTTCCTCACCATCGTTCTTGTTTTAGTTGGAACTCGAGGGGCAGCTGACTTAGGAGTTGCTTGGTCCTTGGAAGCCGATTGTGGTGTTATCGGCTGTTTCTGCATTATGACCTTTTTCAAAGGTGGCGAGTTTTTGCAGTAAAGAACCACAGAGTCAAGGAAGAACTCAAGGGGGAGCCATCACCATGCGTAGGTTCAGGCCATCTTGTTGCCGCAAAGTGAAAAGAGTGGGTTAGTAGAAGAATCATTTGAGTCTGCATCAAGAGATTCTCACAAGTAGTGGTACTGCTCCACAGGATGTCATAGTCAAGATCGAGCTGTTCAAAGAACGGTCCCAGCTCTCAAGGCGTGAGTCTTCCACATCGACCACCGCCTTCTTCAAAGCCATGCTGATGAGGCGAAGGTGAGGTCGTTGGGAATTGGGATGGTCGAGCGTCAAAGAAGGAATAACACCTTTGGTCGGTGAGAGGATCAGTGTCGGCTCGCTCTCTGTAAGATGGTGGAGAAAGAAATGGGAGGTACTTGTCCAAGGCCAAATTGACGAGCCACTACGATCGGTGGTAGAATTCATACCTGAGCTTGATTATTCATTGGATGTACTCATGCCAACCGGAAGGAAACAGGACGGATCACAAGGAAAAGAGCCGCCGAAAATTTGGTGTCATCGGCAAAATTGTCTAGCTCAAGGAGAGTGGATTTTCAAAATGTTCCGATTCTTCCATGTAAGGAAAGAAGATAGGATTGTCCAGCCTTGAAAGAAAGTCTCGAACCACTTGGACGCCTCTTGAGGGTCATTTACTACCCGAGTCTATACAAAGCTTGGCCATAGCCGGTGCATCGGATCCGCTTCCTTTACATCCGGAAAGGTGCAACTCGCCAAAAGGGGAAGTTTGGGATGTGGTTTTGAAAATACAGGTGAGCCCATAGTGAATGAACCACCAAGGACCACCTATTTTGATCGCTATGCGGAGAACATTTGACAGACATCAATCGGAGATATCGATAGACCTCTCCAAGGAGCTTGCCGAGGCTGTTGAGTGCCCTTGGCCAGTGGGCTAAGGAGAGATAATTCTTGGTTGGAGCAAGGGAAGGGCCATGAATATGAAATGCTCCAGAAGTTGAGAAAGGTATGTTCTTTCTCCGAGACAGGCCTTTGTTTTCATATGGCGTTGGAGGTAGGCACCCGATTCAGGCAAATTGCTTTGAAGATAGTTTGTAGGGGACTTTGGTCGGTTTAAAATCGAGGGCTGGGTGATGTGACATCCGATCAAGAATCATCACCACGCCTAATGGTTGGTGACATAGGGCCATGACCGAACATGAAGCGATTGAGCGTCGGACTGAAGTAGCCGATGGTTTTCAGAAGGTTCTCATGTTTCTCAAGAGGAGACAATGATAAATGCAAGGCATCGGCTATTCCTGTAGTTTCCCATTGGGATTGGTAAGCTCTAGCTACTCTACTGAACCAGGAGACCCAATGTTCAGGGGGATTAGGCCAGGCTCGCAGACAGTCGGTCCAAGAGTTCAGATCTAGGTCTTGGCTTACGAAGGGGATTCTATTTGCTTCGCAAGAAATCAGATGAGCAGGGCTAGATTCTGTGCGAGGGCCAAGGCAGAGAGAGTTTGGGAGAGAAGGATGCGGCAGCAGAATGTCTGAAACCTAGAAAATTAAATGGTGGAATAAGGCATTAATTCTGGTGTTCGCCATTAAGTCTAGCATCGTGTTCAGACTGCGAGGAGTAGGCGTACCTTCAGACCGGAGACCTCTATGTTGGTGTTGGACGATTCGGCCATCTAGTTCGCCGGCGGAGATGGATCTATGCAGTTGGGGATCGAGGGTTCTTGTCGCTGTGAGCTCGATCTGGTCGATGGGCAATTGGAGATCTGGGTCGCCCCTTTTTGAAGAAGGTCGCAGGTTACCGTTTGAAACTGGAAAGTGGCCGCTCAGATTTGTTTAAATACGCGACCAAAATTGACCTTGTCAACGTTTTTTGAAAGCCGATGCTTTACCATCGGCTCTTTGAGATTTGACTTGTTTTGACTGTATGAGTGCAGTGTGGTGAAAGCCGATACATTATCGGCTCGGAGCATCGACCTATTTTGACTATCAAAAATTGGGTCGGAAAAGCAATCATGAGTTGAAAAGTAATCTTCATTCATTCAAAAGACGCTTCATTCATTCAAAAGACGATTATTTACTGATAATGATTGCTTACAAAAGGAAGCCTACTACTACTACTATTGGTTCCTAATCTAGAGGCCGAGGTCGTCGCCGCTGTCTTCGCCGTCGTCTTGTTATTTGTCATCGCTGCCGGGCCGGCTGCCTTTTCTTCTTCTTTGAAGAAGCGGGGGCCTCCTCGTCCTCGTCGTCGTCTTCGTGTCCTCATTGGACCCGGAAGCACTTCACCGGTGGATACTCATCGGAGGAGGTGTCCTCCTCCGATTCCTCCTCCTCGTCGGAGGATTCGACGCCGTCCCAAGACCAGGCGTCGTCGCTGCTCTTCGCCTCCAGTTCCCCGTCGACGAGGAACTGCAGACCCTCCTCGCCGTTAGTCAGGGACGCGTCGTCCTCCGACCAAGCGGCGAAATTCCAATATCTCTCGTCCCACCATTGTGGGGCGAGAGTCTCGTACGCCGCCGTGGGCGGGTGCTCCGGCGTCGGCTCCCGGTCGCTGATGGTGTTGGAAGACTGGGAGGAACGGGCGGAAGAAGAGGAGGCCATGGCGGAGGAAGAGGGTTTTTTTCGGCGGAGGAAGAGGTTTTTTTTGCTGCTGGAGGAAGATGGGGACTGCGAACTGCTCAGATGAATTTAAATAAGGAGAATAGTGGATGCGGTTCAATGCCATAGCGGTTTCCCAGAATGTGCTGCCAAAATCGTCAAATCATGCACTGCGAAGGAGTTGAGAAGACAGGGCATCATGATGAAGGGGTGGCGTGACGATTCTGCTCTGCAACGCGTAACCCGATGTGAAAAAAAAAGGGAAGGGGAAAGAAAAAAACATCAGCAGAGTGGTTTTGAAATTATTATTGCCAAAACCAGGGGGGCATGTGTTATCGCCATATTTTGGCCAAAGGGTCGTAATCAAGATGGGCTTGGAAGATACGTATATGCGACGTGTTGTTGGATCGGCCTTGTGCGTGGATTTGGGGCTAAATTGCCCGTGTATCTGTGTATCGTAATAGGTTCCGTTTCAGTTTAGGTAAAGATAGAGTTGTAGAGTTATTCCAAAGATAGAAAGTCTCCGGACTATAAATATGTACCTAAGGTTATCAAGAAAAAGAGGACAATCACGTTCACAACAAACACAATCTCGGCGCATCGCCACCCCTTGTTTCTAGGGTTTCTTTCGGGTAAGTGTCATGCTGCCTAGATCTTGCGATCTAGGCGATTCTGCTATCGTTATCTGGTGTTACTCGATCTTTGAAGCCTTGTTGATGGCGAGTAATACTATTATCGTAGATTTGTTTAGGTTAGCATCGGTACTTTTCGCTATGATTGTTAAGTTATGCTACCTCTAGTTACCTCGCTACCTTTGCACCTTTTCCCGGGTGTAAGGGTAGCATCTTGCTTGATCTTTATTCAGTTGTTTCGATCTTATAGTTATGCCTTGTTCTCCGTGGTTTAGTTTGATATCCACGTAGTCAGGCCTTGTAAACGGGTTGAAGGATCCAGTAGTACGTAAGGATATGGTTTGCTAGTTCGAGGGGAGTTGTTCCGGTAATTGATTTTACGTCGATTGTTAGGCCTCCTCTAGGGTTAGTTTTCTATCATCTTTTGTATCTACCGGGCTCAATCACGCGAGGATGTTCCAATTACGTGGTGAAAACATTAATCGTCAGGATTGATTTAACTCATATTGATGAAGCAAAACCCCATGTTATCATAGATTTAATGCAGAACCATGGGATAATCGGCTCTAGGAGCCGATTTACAGGGAAACCTGGGAGCCGGTCACGGCTCGAATTTTACGTATACTTGTTTACCATGCAGGAAATTGATTGAAGCAATCCTTCACCTTCGACTGTATAGGTCAGGTGGCACGCCCTCGAACCAAGCTAGGACGTGTGCCGGAGTTTTGCGGGCCGTTGCCCGAGGGACCAGGGCCCACCAGCAGTTCTGGGAGCCTCCCGGCTCTTCGTGTTGCTCGTCGTTGCTCGCCGGTGGGTTTTGACAGGCAACAGTTTGCCTCTATGGTGCCTCTTCTAAGAGAGTGCACAGTGCTAAAATTCTCAAATATTGGCTACTATAACTCTTGGCTTGGCCTATGATGCTAGGTTGAGGCACTTTTGTATAAGAATAAATATTTTTATCTGCTACCTCACTTTTCTTGTGTTCCATGATATTTAGTTCTAAACAATGCTTTTTATGGCTTTTAGGAAAATGATTTGATAAATTCTGTAAGAATTGTTCTGGTTGATTCTTACTTCATAAGATAAATTTATGAGATGAAGCCACTACTGAGGTGCTACCTTCTTTAGGATGTGCCCAGTAATGGTCAATCAATGAATCCCTTTGCATCTAGTTATGAAACTAGAGATTACCACCCAAGATCAATGATGCATAAGCTGAGATCTTGGCTATGGGTTTGAATAGATTTGTTCTTGGATTTTTATCTTTCTTCAAGGATGAATGGACACCCCACTTGGTTGTATTTTAGAGAAGAGCCTTATAAAACAAATCATGTTCTTATGGAATGGATAAGATCAATAGAATTAAAGATCTTGATTAATAAACTCACCAAACAAATGTTGTTGGTGATGTTGCTGTGGTGGTTAATTCTATTGGCTTATTTATGTAACTGTGACCTCTCCCTAGGCCTTGTCCTGCACTTGTTGGTACTTGCCCTGCTCCTCCTGGCTCTTGTGAACTCCTTCTTGGCCTTGCTATCCTCCTAGACCACCCCCTCCATTAGGTCACCATCACGTGGATGATCTGATTGGGTTTTTATGTAGATGAGTTGGTTGATTTGTTGAGTATCTAGCAGGAACTACTTATGGTTATATGTTGTGTTCTTGAGAGCTAGAGCTAGGGTTATGATGTTAAAGTGTTGTGCAGAACTGCTGTGCTGTTTGCGAGTGTGATGTTGATGCTTCTCTCCTCCTTTTGCTGGTCGACATCACACGACATGCATTTAGGTGAATGAGCTGCTTCACTATGCTCCATTCTTTGGATTAGATCAAGTGAATTTTCTTCACTGTTTATCCTTTTACTATTCTACTGATATGGTGAAACTTGCCCCTTTATCTTGGCTTATGATGTTGTACTAAAGCCTCTGTGAAAGAACAAATACTACATATTGGTGAAACTTGCCCCTTCATTTACTCAATGAGATAAAAGTGGACAGTGCACTTCACTATTCCCAACTGAGAGTAAAACTAATTTTTTGTTTCTCTTTTTTCCTTTTTGTTTTGCAGGTACAAAAACTTTGAAGATCAAGATTTAGTTTAGGAGTAGACAGTAGTTTAGGTTTTAATCCTATTGTATTCTTTTATTTATTCTTTTGTAAAGAATCTTTGTAATACCATTCTTTTATTTAATAAAGTTTCCATTTTATTGTAACTTGTTTTTGTAATATTCTTGTTTAACATATATCTTTTTATTTGTATTGTTGTAATGGAATAAATAAAATAAATAAGAAATTCTTTCTTATTTAAATTATTCTTTTTGTTTTATTTTCAATTCTCATTATTGTTTAATACCCATCATATATTCAAACAACACTACTAATTCATTTTGGAAAACAATTTAATACCAATTACTTATAATTTTCAAATATTGTTCAAATAATTCAAATTTAAACTTGAATTCAATTTGTTTACCAAAAATCATTTAAATTTCTAAAGATCATGTCAAAATTCTATCTCACTTGGTCTGATGTTCCTAGCAGTATAGAAAAGATCTCAATCCCTGTTATTGTTCTTTTAGTTTTGCATGAAAATTCCCTAGATTTTCTATATGTAAATGCAATGCACAAACATGTGTCCTCTCTATTTTGAGATGCTAAATCCTGAGATGTTACACCTCGCCATCCACTAGCTCCATATCTCTCAAAAAGTTGTAGCACTTTTCCTCTTCAGGTGTGTCAGACACCAGCCAACCCATAATGTCTCTTCTAGCTAATTCCAGAAAGTCGGGTAGAGTACCATCGGGTCCTGCATCAGCCTTGCAGTGTTTGGGCTCTGAACCATTACTGCCTTTTCCCCTTGCAGCGATGTCGTGCCAACACCCGTGCAATTCTTATCAGCAACTAGACCATTTGTAGGAGGTTGTTTAGAGGAGGATTAATTCTCCATATCCATGTTGGCAGATTTAAGAGGGTCTGTACCAACAAGGTTATCTGGATCATCGGGGCCTTCATTCACAACCTCCTCAGGGAATTCAACAGAGAAAGTGACAAAGTGATGTTTCTTCTTGATCTCGAACACGTGACTGTCTAGGACTAGATGAGGCTCTTTGCACTGGATTTTCACCCTGACAACCTCAAACAGGTTCTGAAACATCCCATTCGAGTCAACATCCACTAAGATACCTATGACTAAGGTAAACTGTGCCAACAAATTCCACTTGCACCACTCTGGCTTAAGACCACGCAGTTGAATCCAAATCTCCTGGTTCTCTCCAACATATTGCAATTCTCCATCCCAAACTTCCACATTAAGGCCCCCTTCTTTTTAGCTTCTTGGCCAGCTTCTCCCAAAAGCTACCCTCGACCAGCTTCTCCCAGAATGTCATCTGCTAAGATTGTTTATACTTTTAAATTGCCATCTACACTACTAGTTAAGAAGTTTGAACGAATTTTAAAGATGAGATTCTGGGAGAAGCTGGTTGAGGGTAGCTCCTGAGAGAAGCTGACCAAGAAGCTGAAAAGAAGGGGGCCTAATAGTCACCCCATCTTTAACTAAGCCAAAGCAAGGACATCCAACCACATCTTCAACTGGAAAGTGTGGGGAGGTGGGATTTGACTAAGAAAGACCAGTCATCAAGCTGTCTGATCTGCCAAGGCCAAGTGGTCTTGTAGATAATTGCAAACTCTTGAGCCAGCTCCTCTTTGCTGATTTCACCAGCCTCAATGAGGACTATCCCTACATTTTTTTGCTTCCAGATCATTGTTGTTGCATTCCGGTACCTCCACATGATAGAATTCTAGCCCCTGAGCAGCTTTACCATAAAGTTTGGCAGCAGGCAAAGCTAACTTACTCACTGGGCACCTATCTTCCTTGTGGTTAACCATTTTGCAAATGAAGCAGTGAAACATTGTGCCTTATTGTGGCCAGGCTCCCCATAGGTAAAACAGACCACATCTAAGTAGCTATCTTTGGCTCTCAACTCATTGTCCCTCCGTGAGCTTTGCCCTTCATTCACCATAGTTGAAGCTTTCCCCTTCTTCCTATTTCCCAACTGTTTGCCACTAACCAATTGTTGACTTTGTTGAATCTGCCCCAGAGGTTTCTGCTGCTACGCAATTGGCCCCTGAATCTGCATGGGATGCACACCCAGAAATGGTTGCTGCTGCCGGAATGGTTGCAGGAATTGCTGCTGAGTGCTGAGCCTGTATTTGGGGGAAGGAAGGAGGTTGTTGCTGTGATAAACTAGGACCAGACCACGCACGCCTGGGTGTTGATCCATTGATTTGGAGGAAATTGACCTCCTGGGAACTGGTTAGGAAACCCCCAAGAAGGAGGGAAACCAAAACCAAATCCCAGAGGTTGCTGGTTTTGAGGAACAAAAGTCGGCTAAGCTTGAGGTTGCTGATTTTGCCACGCGCCACCTTGCGCTCCCCCTCCCTTAGGCCTACTGTTTCCTCCTCCCCTCCCTCTTCCACTCCCTTGGTTAGTCATCCTTGTCGCTAGAGCTTGGTAGAGGCAGGGATCACAGATTAACCTCGGCTTACGAGTGGAAGGATCAATGAACTGGGCAAGGAAGAAACTGTCCGCTGAGGGAGCTCCAACCCCTTTGCGCACCCAAGCCAGGAGCGGTGGTTTGCAGGGAACCCTACTCTCGATCCCGACGCGCCAGCTGCTAACACCAAGCGACACAACAGAGCAAACCCATTTGCTTTTTTTTCGAAACGGGGAGAAGACCCCGGCCTCTGTATTCTAGGATGCACATAGCCTTTATTAAGTTTAAAATGTATCATCAGAGTATTACAATTCACGGATCAGATAGAGTTGATACATAAACCAACCATTTGCGTGTATGTGTGTTGTGTTATTGTTGTTGTTGTTGTTGTTGTTGGTGTGTGTGTGTGTGTGGGGGGGGGTGGGGTGGGGGCGGGGACGGGTTTTCAGAAACCGCCAAACTCTGTTAAAAAAATGGGACAGAAATCTGACCAACAACGAACACCTTAGAGTTTTAGACTCGCCTGCCGAGAAACATGGCAAACTAGAATTAAATCGGTGTAAAGCATAGTAAAAGGCAAAGTAATGTGCAACAAATTATAAAGACTCAAAGTAAAAATATGGCAAATCATATCTCCCCGCCCTACGCCCCTTGACTGAAGGTCTGAAGCCGCGTCCTTTATCAGCTCAGTCGAAAATCCGCAAAAAGGGCACGCGCTCCTCACATCCTTTTTTCCCCTCTTGCCCCTTCGTCTTCGTCTCGTCCCCCTCCCCGCTTTCTCCCTTCACCTCTCCCCTAAACCCTAGCACGCGAGCCCCAAATCCCCGTATTCCCCGCAGCGATCGTCGACTCGACCCGATCCCACGTCCGTCCGCCGCCGCCTCCACAGCTGTACATGACCATGGTGACTCCTCGCGCCCCCGAGGTAAACCCCCCAGCAAACCTCGCCGTCCGCGCCACTCCTGAGTCCAGACGCTTCGGTTCGGGGCGCCTTACTGTCCCGTGGAGGGTTTCGCGGTTAGGGATTGTTTTGGCCGGATTCGAATTGGAGTGGTTTCGCGGGCGTCGATTTGTTCTGTTCCATCATTTAGCTCCCTGTGCTGAGTCGTTCGGCCTGCCTGTTTTTTGTGCAGCCGCCGCCGCAGGACCAGGACGCGGAGATGTTGGTGCCACAGCAGGAAGTCTTCGAGGGGCCGCAGCCGATGGAGGGTGAGGGTTTTCGTTTCCCCCTTTTGGGGTATTTCGACTGAGTTCAATCTGCTTCACATAATCTGTGGCTTTATGTTAAAATGTATTATCTCCTCAATCTATGTCTGGGATCTGTTATGACTCTTTTACAATCTTAGCTTGATGTCAGATGTCTCCTTACAATCTTAGGTTGACGTCAGTCCGATGCCAATTTTTGTTTGGTTTGTGCTTGTATTAGTTTAATGGTGATTTCAGGGCAGTTTAATGGTGATTTCACTTGGTCCTTGTACTGTTATAGGTTACATCTTAGTTTCAATGTTAAAATTATCTGTGGCTTATACACCCTATGATATCTGTGTTACCCGTGGAGTAAATATAAACTGCACATTGCATCAAAGAACGTTTGAGAGAACGCAGAAACACTGTATCACTAAAATTGGAAGGTGAACCGAGTGCTGGGTGACCTTGACATGTGACGTGTTTTATCCATTTGAATGAACTGGATGCTATTGCAGACTTTCATGCTAGTTAGTAGTTAAAAGGATGTCAGAAGGTGCTGATTGCTTGGTTATGTCCAATGGTCATAAGGGTGATAGCCACTATCCTTTATATGGTACTGAACAAGGCAAGGGTTCCAATACACATAGTACGATGTTAGACTACATGTCACAATAGGATGAGCTATTTCACTAGCTAAGGCAGTTGAATATCATACTTGTTATGCAGTCCTGACTGCCTTCTTTTTGTGAAGGGACCTATGCATCCTGCAATCATAAGCATCTTTTGTCCCTCTTAAGGGTTATATTATTACGAGCTCATTATACCATGGTAACATTCTGTCTTTTCGTGTGAATGCCAGTACTGTCAGGTGTTCTTTGTGGCCATTGACTTTGATTGGTGTGTACATTGACCTCAATCTAAACATGGACACTTGGACAGTGCTTTATGGTAGACATGGAGCTTCCTGTAAAGCTAATGACCGCAGTTTATGCATTTGTTCTATATGGCTTTCATAGCCTTTATAGTGCTGGTGTTTGATGTGAAGGCAAAAACACTAACGATGCAGATGGTGGAAAGATGAAAGCCTGAACTAGAAGTAACATTCCAAAACATGTTGAGTTGTGGAATCCTTTTTTGCTGTGCATGTTGTTTTTGAGTGGGTAACTAGGCGGTAGATGTCTACTGTTATTAGGTCACAGAGCCACAGAGGTGATGGTGTTTATGTTCTATAACTCCACATTGATAAGCTAACATATGCTAAACATTAGTTGGAAATTTACACGCTTCCAAGTGGGCAATTTTTGACATTGTAGGTGCGTGCGATGCTACACTAATAGTTAATACCCAAATTTCCAGAACAAAATGTCATTCTAGTCTTTTTTATCTTTGCTTCTTTTGTTTACTATTTATTTGGTGTTGCAGAATCCACGTCAACTGTTGACCAAGAAAGCTTGCCTGATACCTCAACATCCAGATTTACATGGAAGATTGAAAGTATTTCCAAACACAATGGTGGAAAGGTCCACTCTGATGTCTTTGTGGTCGGAGGTTACAGCTGGTAAGTAAATACAGCCTCTTATGCTATGTTACAACCATTAGTTCTAGAACTTAGTTCATCTCCTATTACCTCTTTGCAGGAGAGTGCTGGTTTTCCCTACAGGAAACAATGTAAATCACCTTTCGATGTACCTTGATGTTGCTGATGCCAAGTCGCTACCTACTGGCTGGAGTAGGACTGCCCAATTTAGCCTCGCTGTGATCAACCAATTAGACAGCAAGCACTCATCGAGAAAAGGTATCTCCTGCTGTTTTTCAACAAACCTTACTTTTCTTGAAGTATTAACGTTAGTTTGATTCCACTAGCAACACAACTTACATCAGGCTTTTGTGCCACCTCAAGTGCTTGTTCGTTTAGCTATTCTGAAGTAGATGCTGCTTACTCCCTCTGTCCAGAAATGTAGGCCCCTATGGAAGCCATGGTGTCAACTTTTGAAACTTTGACCATATTATATGTCCAAGTATGTAAGTTGACTACACAAATAATGTCATTGAATTTGCTGCAAAGTCCTTTCATAATGTAGTTAAATTAAATTTTACTGGCATATTAGATTGGAAATCATAGTTCAAGTCTTGCACTGGAGACTGAAAAATAATAAACAGCTTAACTTTGTGGACGGAGGGAGTATTTGTTAAGCTACACGCTCACTTGCCCTTATTTTTGAGTGTTGAACAATGTCTTTGTTCTATGGCATATGGTATTTTTTGTAGCTTCATGCTTTTGAAGTGAAAGCATGACATATTGCCTTTACAATTGACATGTTCATGCAGTCTATATGTGATTGCTGTTGAGGCTCCCGTCTCTGGGGCAAGTTAGACGAACTATTCTTCTAATTCTTGCTCGATTCTTGATAGAGCTCTATATACGAGGGCTCTAATCTAAGTAAGAAATTGTAGATCTTATCTCTAATTTTCTTAAAGGCCCAATCTAAACAATTCATCCTAATTTAAAAGGCAAACTTCCTAACTGAGATCATGGGGATGCTTTTCCTAACTTAGTGCCTATTGGGCCATGTACTATATGCACATAACACAAGAATAATTCTTATTCTGCTGCAAAGTGTGTCATATTTGTCATCAGTTATATAAAGTTTGGACTGGTATATCTTCTTCACACCTTTTTCTCAGTTAAAGAACCACTTTCTGCTGTTCAATTGCGTTATATTTGAAATGTACTTTGAAGATTTAGCACAGTATCTGACACATTATACTAGTCATTATCTTCTTGACACTTTTTTCTCAGTTAAAGAAACACTTTCTGCTGTTCAATTGCGTTATATTTGAAATGTACTTTGAAGATTTAGCATAGTATCTGACACATTATGCTAGTCATTATCTGATGCTTTTCCTTTCTCCCTACAGAAGCAACACATAATTTTAATTCTCGAGAAAGTGATTGGGGTTTTACCTCTTTTATGCCTTTAATGGATCTATATGATCCTAGTAAAGGATATGTAGTGAATGATCAATGCATCATTGAAGCTGAGGTTGCTGTGCGTAAAATGACGGATTATTGGAACTATGACTCCAAAAAGGAGACAGGTTATGTTGGCCTCAAGAATCAAGGAGCTACTTGTTACATGAATTCGCTGCTCCAGACACTTTATCATATTCACTACTTCCGGAAGGTAAGTTGTATTTCTGGTTTTGTTTTACCTCAAAAGGGAGGCTGTATTTCTGGTGTTCTTCGTATATAATCCATTTGTGATTCTGATACAAAGAAAGATACTGTAGGCTGTATACCATATGCCTACTGCCGATACACCTCCAGGGAGCATTCCTTTAGCTTTGCAAAGTCTATTCTACAAACTTCAGCACGGCGACAGTAGTATTTCCACAAAAGAGCTTACCAAATCTTTTGGATGGAATACCTATGATTCGTTCATGCAGCATGATGTCCAGGAGTTGAATCGGGTTCTTTGTGAAAAGCTGGAAGATAAAATGAAGGTTTGGCATTTGCGTGTTGATTTTCATTTAACAATAAAACCCAAGAATTGATGTGTAACTATTCCTTTGTCCAGGGAACTATTGTGGATGGAACAATACAAAAATTGTTTGAAGGTCATCATATGAATTATATTGAGTGCATTAATGTTGACTATAAATCTACTAGAAAAGAGTCATTCTATGGTAGGTAATAACTGACAAGGTGACATCTAGATCTTATTTATCTCGTGTTCTCTTTGTGGCCATAACTTTACACCATACTCGTCATTTTTTCAGATCTCGCACTTGATGTGAAGGGCTGCTCGGATGTTTATGCATCTTTTGATAAATATGTAGCTGTAGAGATGCTGGAAGGCGACAATAAGTATCAATCTGAAAAACATGGTCTGCAGGTTAGTTTGACTTGGCATTTGATATCGAGAACTATCAAAAACTTATTTATAGTTTTTTTGTACAGATTAAATCTTATTTCTACATTTTAATAGATTTGTTGAATTAGAAATAGAATCTTCCTTCAGTTGTGCTAGGATATTCTTGAGGTTCATACTCAGCTGTGGCAAAGCCTATCTCAGATTGTCTCAAGCTGAACAATAAGTAAACAGTTCATGCTCACCTATCCAGGTCCTTCTCAATGCTATTGGACATGGTTGAATCTAGATTTTGATGGTAGCCTGGCATGTATTCTTTGTTTTTTGCTGATGACTGGGTCATCAATGCTGACCGTACGAGATAGTATACAGTTATACACATATTTAAGTACAATGTGTTTGGAATTAGTTTAGGCTTATTCAGTATTATCTGGAAAATGTGCTTTGATAAAATGCACTTTATCTGATATTATTCTGACATAAATAATTCATGTTTTTTTATTTAATGCATTTTGTCCACTTTTTCAGGATGCCAAGAAAGGGATGCTTTTTACTGATTTCCCTCCAGTTTTGCAGCTTCAACTAAAGCGGTTTGAATATGATTTTACGCGGGATACAATGGTTAAGGTCTGGATTCAACTCTTATGCTTTCCTCATCATCTTTGTAGTTTTTCTACTACTATATTATTCATTTTGGTCGTTAAGTATCACACAAGAAGAACGTTACAGTAAGTCTCCACATATGCTCTGGACTGCATTCAGAATGCAGTACTATAGATGAGGATATGGAGAAACTAGAATTGCAAAGTTATCTTATCAATGATTGTACGGATTAGTGTGCATGGTTCATGTCATTTCAGATGTGCAACTCTGAACGTTTCATCACTTCCAATTGACTTTAAGTGCGTGACTGAAACTTTTCTGTGAAGTGCTTGTGGATTTGTTGTTCCTTACATGCCATTACCAGCTCTATATTATTTAGTTTTTCACAAACCAGAGATTCCATTTTATATAAAAAAGAATCGCAAAGCTGTATTTTGTACCATAGGATGCTTATGAGTCAATCTTTGAACATTCCAGTGTCATTTCTGAAATTTAACTTTATATATTCAAAAGTATGGAGTTCACTGTTCAGTATTAGTGATTAATAGTCTGTCAGTGACTAGAAAGTTCCTTGATTAGTGAAACTAGGGTTGCTGAAGGTTGGGTGAGCAACTACATGTTTGCCGCAAGTACTTTCTCATACACATGTTATTAGCTCTGTTACAACATTTTTACATTAAATTATTCCAACGATGTAGATAAACGACCGTTATGAGTTCCCACTCCAGTTGGACCTTGACAGAGATAATAGAAAATATCTCTCTCCAGAAGCTGATAAGACTGTGCGCAACCTCTATACTCTTCACAGGTAATAGTTTAATAAGTTCTTTTTGTGCATTATATTCTGTTATGCCATTTGTAGTGCCTTATAAGTACTTAAATACCCAAGCAGTTAAATTTGACATACTGCACATGTTAACTATGCCCAGTTTATTTTCTGTAGTAATTACATTGTTGACATGCTGTCCCTGTGTTATTCTTAGCTATTCAATCCTTTCTGTTTGTAGCAGTGAATGAACTAGCATGGTGCAAATACTTATCTTTTTATTTTGGAATATTAATACACACTTCCAGTGTCCTCCAATTTATGGGCAGTAGGAAGCATTGCAATTTTAGCCTGCACTGGTTAGATGTGGACTGGTATTTTTCTTGTTGATTTTGAATCTGTTGACTTCTCTTGAATGCAGTGTACTAGTTCATAGCGGTGGAGTTAATGGTGGACACTATTATGCCTTCATTCGCCCAACTCTTTCAAATCAATGGTATGGTTTAGTTCTAAATAGTTGATGTTTCCTATGTGCAGACTTGCTGGAGATTGTTATTTGACATTAGATTGGTAATATATTTTTAATCCTCATCTGATAAGATGATTCAAGTGGAAATGATATGATTTACATTAATACCTAGTCTGTCCTGTTTCATCTTTTTAACTCTTGATCACAGTACTCTAAATTTTCTATTGCAGCTTAGATTTGACATGCTTCTGTTTGAACAGGGGTCTATTGTGGTCCATGGGACTTAAATTACCATGAAACATGTGGCCTAAGTGTTATTTAGTTTTATCATTAATTTTGATAGTGTATTCGAAAAGGAGGCATTTGGCTGTGGAAATTAAAGTACCATGATATATGTGGACAGAGTAATACTTTGTTATTTTGTACTAAAAAGTTGATTCAACAATCTAAAGTTTGGTGCCCAGCGCACTTAACTCTCTCAACTATAACAAGGACATCCTATGGGCTCAACTTTTAAAACTGGGTCACGTCATCCTCTATGACAGCTTTGCACAGTGGTATTCTCACGATGGCTGTGGTTTTGCAGCGGTGACAATGCAGATTGACACATCACTGTCACCTGGAACACTCCCTTGATCTCTGTCTTCAGAATTTTTCCTATTTAGTGCCCATTTCCTGGCTGTGGTGATAATTACTTTGGCACACTTTGATAGTTATATATGAGACAAGAGATGGAAAATCACTCCCATCTTATAAAAGTACTTCCTACCAATATAGAAATTAACGTAACTACCAAGAAGCCTAATAGATAATTGTATTGATATTTAGCTTAACGATGAAACTTGCCAGTTCTAACTGCTCCCAATGTTGCTTGATGGCCCTGCCATCACCCTGTGTTACTGGTGTTGTCGACAATAGCCAATTGTTTGGTTAGCCTTGACCGACACTGACCATTGGACTTGTCCCAAAATGGCTCCACAGTGATGATTACTACGAGAACAGGGCCAAAAAGCATTGTTCTTCCTCCTTCTCATCAATACAAATCATTTCGCACATTATCCTAAAAAGAACTAAGTGTTTGCCATGATTTTGAAGGCGAGACTGTGATTTGAACTACTTTTGCCTAGTTGGATTATGTCTATCGTGTTGCCTCGCCGCATGGCTTAAGCCCTTGAAAGGTGTAAAGGGGGTGGGTGGCTCTGAAAAACAAGGTGTTAACTTTTGCATGTTTACTCAAATCATTTGGGCGGCAAACAATATTTGATCTGCGTGCTACTAAAACTAAGTTTCCTATGATAGATGGCATTCTCTTTGTTAAGCATGATCGCTCTGTTGTATCTTGCATTTTGCTAATTAATACCTGAATAGTCGCATAGTAACCCTCGTTTACATATTTTAGTAATAGTCACTATCTCATCACAACATATTTTCTGATAAGAGAAGATCATGTTTTCCTGATAATTCTGGATATTCAGAACTTCATAATGTGAAATTTTGTAGTTAACGTAGTTAGAAAGATGTGCCTTTTTGCTGATTGCTTTGTTGTCATAGCTCCTCCCTCCGTCTCTTTATATGTATATATATATCAGCACTACATTGGAAATTTACAGGAGTATTGCCCCCAATTTATTGACTTTGCAAAGTTGTAATTTAGGTACAAGTTTGATGATGAACGAGTGACAAAACAGGACATGAATCGGGCGTTAGAGGAGCAGTATGGTGGTGAGGAAGAGGTAATTTCCATTTGGAAACTTTGAAATTCTCAGCTTGACCTTTGCTATATTTTCTTATTCTCAATAATGTCTATTTCTTGTTTACAGCTCCCCCATACTAATCCCGGACTGAATACAAACCCACTTAGATTTACCAAGTACTCAAATGCTTACATGCTTGTGTACATACGTGAAAGTGACAAAGAGAAAATTATCTGTGATTTGGATGAGACAGACATATCTGAACACCTTAAGGTAGTATTACCTTTTTTTTTGTTTTCACATTTTGATATCATAGAGTTTATGTCAATATCATATAAAATCCTCCCAGACTAGGCTAAGAAAAGAAAACGAAGATAAGGAGAACAAGAAAAAAGAGAAAGCTGAGGCTCACATGTTCACCACATTAAAGGTTTGCCTTTATTGCGTCATTTGACTGGGACTGTCATTCCGGTTGCCCTTCTCATTTGCTTCATTTGAACAATCACCCAGGTCGCCAGAGATTTTGATTTGGCAGAGCAAATTGGAAGACACATGTTTTTTGATCTTGTGGATTATGAAAAGATTAATAGTTTCCGTGTATCTAAAGACATGACACTCAACCAGGTCAAGGTATTTATTCTCACTCAATAGCCTTGTTGCTGGATAGTAAGGAGTAGATGAAGATATTTTCTGAACAAATACATGTGTTTCTTTTTGCATATAATAGTATTGATAGTCATGTCTCCCACATCAGTGCACATAGCCAAACCTGCGGTGAGTCGCAATGTAATTTGGACTTAACTAATTTTAAACATATAATAAGTCTTGAAGAATGTGTAATGGGCTAGATAAAGTTTCATTTCCCTGGATGCATCACTGGACTCAAACCTGCACTCTCAATTTCATGGGCTGATATGTAGACTGATATTCTGGATTTACTCAAGGTGCTGATTTTTGTTACTCCCTCCGATCCATATTAATTGTCGCTGAAATGGATGAATCTAGACATGTTTTAGTGCTAGATACATCCGATTCAGCGACAATTAATATGGATCGGAGGGAGTATTTAGCTTTATGAGGCCAACTAGTCAGGCAGCAGGTTTACAAGTCATATGGTGCTGTTCAGGTCACGTGTATAACTCCCTCTGTTGCAAAATAAATGACATTTTTTATATGGACAGTCTAAAAGGTGTAATGTTGACCTTATCTGAATACATTAGTAATAATAATAATAATGATAATAAAATATTTTAATGACAAATCTAGTGGTATTATTTTTATTTCATATCACAGTAATCTCTCTATTTTTTCGAAGTTAGGGAAGTTTGCATCTCAAAAGAAGTTAGAGAAGAGGATGTAGTACATGTAAAGCCTTCTTTCTTATAAGTTAGAAGGCTGAAGGCATACTACAAACACAATCAAGTTATCTCAGGATTATTGGGAAATGTGCACTACACGTATAATGCATATAGTGGCACAAAATAGGATAGCACTTGCCCTTCTTTCCTTGATTTGGTAATCTGCTTGATCTGCGCTTAGCAGATTGACATATTTCACCCTTCAAACCCTCTACAGACAGTGGGCCTTAAGCCACCAGGTTGGGTGATTTGGGGTTCCTAGTCGATGGTGGTCTCCTGCTAGCCGATGAGGCGTTCTACTTTATCTGATAGTTAGGTCACCGCACCGAGCTAGGTTTGCAGAAGCGATAAGTTAACAAGTCATGAACTTGAGAACTATCGCGTATGAGATGTTTCCTTTCCTATGTTAACTGATTTATCTGCTTCTAGTCTCAGGCTCGGATTCTGTCAGTTTACTTTTTTGAGTCTGAGGTTGGGTGACAGGTCTAATTTATTAAACAACGCTTATGCGGAAATTAACAAAATTGTTTACTGGACTTTGGTTGCAACATCACATTTTGTTGACGCACTTTCTGATTGTTGCCTAATTTTATTTATTGCTCTCACTACAATGCCAAAACTCTGTTGTTTTGATTTAATGATTTTTACTTGACAGGAGGAGTTGTCAAAAGAATTTCGTATCCCTGCACACTGCCAGAGGTTTTGGTTGTGGGCTAAGCGGCAGAACCATACATACAGGCCCACTCGGCCATTGACTCAACAGGAGGAAGCAAATAATGTAAGTGAATATTGACATATGCATACCTGGGCAACATGCAGAAGTACCAACACACCATTGTTGCCATGTAATTGCCCCTGTTAGCTTTATACCATTCTCTCACCCCCAGTACCTAACTGCAAAGTTGAAATGACTGAGTGAGCCCAAATTAAATCTTCAAATTTAGATGTAAGAGCTACTGCAACCAATGGACGATGTCATGTTGCTACTTGCCACCACAATACCACATTAAATGTGCCGCCTCCTAGTTTTGTGCGCCGTGTGTTGTCATTTATTCATACCAAGCCATGTGTTTTCGACCTCGCTCACCTTGCCAATTCACCCTGCTTTTGCGACTGGCTGGCCTTTCCTGGGCCCGCCTAATTGGCGATGTGGCGTTACCGTACTAGTTTTTCTGCCTGACTGGCACCTTCGTGAATCGTGAACACTGCCTTCTATTTATTATATGTATCACTATCAGTTTTCTTTGATTCAAAATTAATCAATTCAACTTTTTTAGGTTGGACAGCTTAAGGATACAGCCAATCGATTGCAAGATTCCGAACTGAGGCTGTACTTGGAAATTCTACAGGTTAGTATTCTAAACTGCTTTTTATTTGCTCAGTCTGTTTTTTATATGATTCATATGCCCAACTGCAGTACTGTAACATTTGCTTGTGAGACACATACAGGAAAATCATTTGACTCTTCCGTTGAAGACAAAAGATGATATTTTACTTTTCTTCAAGCTCTATGATCCAGACAAAGAAGAATTAAGGTTGTTTCTTTCTCCAGCTTGGATATTATTGTTCTTTGTGTAATTGTACGACAATACTGAGCCTAGCTGGATATTCTCCCTGTGATTATAAACAGATATGTTGGAAGTCTTTTCCTGAAAGCATCAAGTAAGCCATCTGATATAGTGCAAAAGTTGAATGAGATGGCAGGATTTCAGCCTGATGAAGATATTGAGCTGTATGAGGTTGGTTTTGAAGTGATTCAAATTGCACTAGGCTCTTTTCCTTAAAAAGTTTTGGTAGCATGATGACATTTTACTTTTACCTCTGTAGGAAATAAAATTTGAGCCAACTGTGATGTGTGAACCGGTTGACACTGATGTTTCCTTCAGTTCGTGTCAGGTTTGTACTTAATGTTATGTTTAATATTAATCATTATCTGTGTATTACTTATGTGATGTTTGGTGCTGATTTCAGATTTCAGATGGTGACATATTATGCTACCAAAAACGTTGCTCTCTGGATAGAATGGACCAACACCGGCATCCGAATGTGTCATCTTTCTTTGAATATATCCGTAATAGACAGGTAAATTTGTCTGGATGAGTGTATGTTCTTGGACCTTTCTTCGCAAACTTGCCTTGCTTTGATGGTTCATAGATCCATGCTTGGGATAGCTAACCTTTTGTGTCCATTTTAGCAAACATTTTTTTCTATGGTTGGTTAGCTTGTTGGCATGATCTTTTTTTGGAGAAATGATTGTTAACGTGATGTTTTTGGTTGCTTTAAAACTGTTTGAAGGAGTCCATGTTCCTTCATGGAGCTAGTGCTACAATTTTAGCCTTATTATGCTACGTCTTTTATCTTTATGTTACTGCTGTGTGAGAAAAGTTAGTGACTGTGCCTGTGCAAAGTGCTTGGGCGGCATTTGTGGATGTGCAGTTTTTGAATGTATGTTGTGGTTTGACTGCTAATCTGACTTATATTACCTGCTTATTAAACAAAAGTAGCACGTCATGCTTCAATTGGATTCTGCTTCTGAGAAGTAAAATCAAATTTTGAACTCATCACTCTAAATTATGTATGGTAGATTATCATTTGATGAAAATAGAGAACTCCAGTGAGTTAAGCCTACAAAATGAGCTCAAACTTTGCAATGCGGAGTTTCTAAGAACTTTGCATGCCATAATTTCATGAAAGCCATATATTCCCTTTCCTACCAATATATGTTATAATTCCGAGGTTTATCTTGAGTTGACAATGGCTCTTTGTGTTAATACATTTTCTGATGTTCTGATGCATCATACATGCCATCAGTTCAGCAATGTTGACTCTACTTCAGTTCTTGTTGACATTCTATTTTATGCTGTTTTAATTTTCGTTTACTCTGTTTTCTTGTTGATTCTCGATTTCTGTCCCACTTGTTAATATCATATATTCTGTAATGTAGGGAATATGTACGTGCTAGGTGTTTGATGTTCCTTTATTCTAGTGAATTTTGTCTATTTATTTATACTTGCGGCAGTTTCACTTTTTTTTAATCTTACATATTGTTGCCTGATGATCACCTATACTTAAATGTTGCCTTTTCTGAAAAATTAATTCCTGCTGTCTATAGGTTGTGCATTTCAGATTGCTTGATAAGCCAAAAGAAGACGACTTCTCTCTAGAGCTGTATGTGCTGAGTCTCTTTAGCCTACATTTAACACATTGATCCTTTTTTTCATAAAAGAGAGTACCCATAACGATTTTTAATTTCCTCCTTGTAAAGGTCAAAACGTTCCACATATGATGATGTCGTTGAGAAAATTGCTCACCATCTTGGTCTGGATGATCCTTCAAAACTCCGCCTTACACAACACAACCCATTTTCACAGCAACCGAAACCTCAGTACATCAAGTACAGAAGTCTTGATCATCTTTTGGACATGTTACATCACATCAATCTGGTTAGGCACCGTTTTTATGTGTTCCTATTTACTAGCTTGCATCACATGGGATTACCTGAGCTTCCTTTAATCTTGCAGATGTCTGACATATTATATTATGAGATACTGGACATTCCTTTGCCAGAACTGCAAGGTCTGAAAACATTGAGAGTTGCTTTGCACCATGCTACAAGCAGTGAGGTAGTTTGCACGAAATTTTGGGGTTGCAAATGCTTTTACGTTTCTGAACATGTCCTGAAATAACCCTTTGTTGACCAGGTGCAGTTTCATGTTGTACGATTGCCTAAAGGCAACATTTTTTCAGATCTGATTGAAGACGTAAAATCAAAGGTGAATTCACTTGTAAAAGCTGTTAATTTTCCTTCAGTGTTCTGTGTGCTTGCCAATCTGATTCTGAATTCTTCTATTCTTCCATTTGTCAGGTTGAGCTGTCGAAAAGTGATGCTGAACTTCGGTTATTTCAGGTCTACAATAACAAGATATTAAAGGTATTTAATAGCTCTATTGCGCTATTGAAATTATCCTTCCTCCAGACTATAGATTTATATGGTGCATTGTTTTGTTCAGATGCCTATATTTTAGTTGTGAAAGCTTGTTTTGGGAACAGGGGAGTTGTATTATCATGGAAATCAACCCATACCATGATTAGTTGTCTTATCATGAAAGTCAACTCTTACCGTGATTTGCGTTTTTAAGTTGTACATTGCAATTGCTAAAGGTAGTACACCATTAAAGAAGAATGCACCGGGACTGCTGGCTGTGATAGTCACTGTAGGCAGGAACTAGGAAGGCAGAGCACCGATCCTTAGCTGTGTGGTACTAGATTACATACGTCGGGGCCACAACCTCCACTTTCTTGTAGCAAATCGTGTGCAATATAAATAAATCAAGTGTAAGTTGCAATCACGGATATCCATGCATCAAGTACGTGGTTTTGGTTATCTAGAAGGAAGTACAAATGATCTTGCCATGATACCATTTTACTTCTTTTATGAATCCAGTCTTTTAAGATGATGTACATACTTCTCAATAATCTGGATGACTTTTGTATTCATTATCAGTCATTTGCCTAATTTTGCAGGTATACCAGCCTGCTGAGAAAATAGATTCATTTAATGATCTAAATGGACCTCTTCACATTGAGGAGGTATGCAGCATGACCTTGTATTCTATTCACCACTGTTCCAACCTTCCAGTAGTCTTTATCGGTGTACTTAAAGCTTTAAAGGCTTAACCTCAGGCTATTCACTTCTATTTTACACTTTGCGAGTACTTCATTTAAGGAATTGGTCTGTCATACTACTTTTTTTGCTTGGTTTGAGGAACGGAGTAATTTGGTCCATTGCCATCTCATTCCTCTTAAGCACTTCTTAACTCTTTTTCTATTGTCAGATTCCTGAAGAAGAGAAAAATGCTGGTCCACGCGACCGTTTGGTTCATGTTATTCATTTCTTCAAAGATAACCAGGTACCAATGTTTTTAATGCTCCTTTCCAGTTCTAATGCTTCACAGCTGCATATCAAAATTTAAATCGTTTTGAATCCAACAGATGCCATTTCTAAATGTACTGGCAGTTAGTGGTTGACATGATTGAGAAGTTGTTGTGCATTGTGTCACTGCTAATTTATATGCTGGAAAAACTTATTGAGGAGCAACACGATAGTGGTTTGATGTGCAAGTTTCAACTTGTATGCCCTTAGCCTTTTGAAAACACTAGCTTCGCGTTTATACGTATAATCTATCAAAAGTCCTCTTCTTTTATGTCATCCGGATCTAGAAAGTAGACATAAAAATGATGTCCCGTGTGTTAGCTTTAATTTATTCAGCATAGGCTTGGCCTGTCCGAAAACTAGCTTGGGGCTTATATGAGTAATCCATCAAATGCTTTATTCTTTAGTATAAGGCCAATTGGATGTTGGGCTGTATTGTTGACATAGAGGAGACAGTTTCAACATCTATGGTGCTTATTGTGACATTTCCACCTTTTTCTTTTGTTCGGTATCTTGTTCTTTTTGCACACCTTCTGAGAAAACAATGCTGCTTTACATGTAGTTTTTTTCATTGAAACTGTTACTGCCATCTTTGCAGCAGATGCAATACTATGGAGAGCCGTTTTTCTTCCTTATTCATGATGGCGAGGCTTTATCTGACATCAAAGTGCGCATTCAGAAGAAATTTCAGGTTCCTGACGAGCAGTTCCTCAAGGTGTGGTCTCAACCTTTTATTTCGTATATGGTCAAATTCTGCATGTTTTGTTTTATATTCACTACTGTGTGAACACACCTGGGCATAACTAATGTACTGTCTGCCGTTTACTGTTGGCATACTACCGTTGGCATATTCCTTTACTCTGTCAAAGCTGTTGTCTGTTGATGACACCATTTGACTGTAGGCTTCCCCTTCCTAAATACTCCCTCCGTCCCAAAATAAATCTAGACATGTTTTGTGACTAGATTCATACGTATCTAGAGAAAGTAAAGTCGCTTATTTTGGGACAGAGGGAGTATGTAGAAACATGCATATCTTGGTTTCAGTTTGAGGAATATTGGGGTTTTCAGTTTCCCACTTCTGTTGGTGTTTTTCTTTTTATGTTTCCTTCCATATTGTTGGATGGCGTCTGATGTTATGTTGGTTTGTTTCAGTGGAAATTTGCTTATGTTACCTACAATCGCCCGGAATACCTCCAGGACACAGATATTGTATTGAGCCGATTTCAGGTAGTATATTGCATTTTCATTTGAGTGTTGGAGAGAAATACAACTCTTGTCTGATTTTTCTTGCTTGTGTTTCCTCAACTAGAAAAATATTTATGGAGCATGGGAGAACTCCCTAGGACTGGAGCATTCAGACATGTCCACAAAAAGAGCCTACATGGCCAATCAGGTATTAACAATAAAGACTGCAAACACACAACTGATATATTAACTGCTGCTGTATTCTTAAGTCGATCTAAACATTGCAGAACCGCCATTCTTTTGAAAAACCGGTGAAGATCTACAACTAAAGATGGTGATATATTCAACTGCAACGTGATGTACATCGGTTCTGATTGTTATGACAGTTCCTTGAAAAGAATTGCCAAGAACACTATCTAAATTTTTCCACACCCTGCTGGTGAAGTGGAGGTTCTGTCCGTCCATGATGTGCTTTTGAGGAGGTGCTGTGCCGAGTCATTATTTTTGTGGACATGTACGTGTGAGCGGACGTTGCATACAGTGGATGTGTTGTGACATGTTGAAAGAAATTTTCCATTTATTTGGCTGTACAGGGTTCTAAGTTAGCGCTTTTTCTGTAGTTCAGTTTCTAGTTATATTTTGTAATATGTATGTTTTGCAATGATTTTTGGGAAATGATGGTCTTCCCCTGGTCGATGCATGTTTTGGGTCGCTACCATGACTTCTCTCTCGTGTCTTTTACTCCCTTGAGAACATAGCCGATTCTTCTCCCTGTATGTTGCTGTTGTGGCTAGTCCCGGTGAGCTGTAACACTGGCTTGTGTGTGAGGGACTAAACCCATCTGTTCAAGTAGTACCGAAGGAGTATCTCGAGTTAAGGAGTACCTAAGGGAAGGAAGAAAAACCAAGTGAAAGAAAGAGATCGCAATGGTCTAAGATATAGTAGGTGAACAATAACTCAGGGGCTGGCTGGTACCTGAGCTCGTGGCTGAGTTTGCTGCCTGCTGTAACTTCTTGGCCTGTCACTGGGAGAGAGCACTGTCGTGCCCCTAGCCTGTCACTGGGAGTTCCCTCAGGATCACTGCGTGACACTATCTGCAAGGAGGTTTGTGAGCTGGTGTAGCCACCAGCGATGCTGCCATAGGGCACTAGCGTTGCTACCAAACTCGTTGATACCTAAGGCCTCTTGCATTGCTGCCGAAAGGCATCGATTTGCTACCCAAGGCCACTTGCATTGCTACTGAAGGCCACTTGCTCCTTGCACCTCGATATTTTTGCTAATGACGTTCTACAATGTAGAATTTGTATTGCTACAACCATTCTATGCTCTTGCTATAATAGTATAATTTTTTTGTTACTTGTTCTCCGGCAAGTCTCTGGCAAAGTTGGTTTTTGCTACGATGCATATTTTATTTTTGCTACAACCGTTATGTATTTTTGCTACAATTTGTAAGCCTGTGTGTTGCAACAGGAAAAAAAATCCATGTATATGCTTTGTTCGTCGTGTATGGTTGCACTACCGTGAAGGCCGCACGGATTCTACCATGTAAGTGAGCTTGTACTCTGTGTAGTAACTCTTTGTACCGACAACCGCCTCCATCTCTCACCATTTAACTAAGTTTAATAACCCTTATTATGTTTGCATAACGTCTGTTCAGCCCATTTGATCTCGCCGTTTGGTTTTTGAACACCGTGGGCTTCCGTAGCCAGGATCTTGATCAAGACCTTGGATGCGGCAACTTGCGAGTAATGGTATAAGAACGAACCTTTGACAAAGACGGCAACAAAGTCCACACTATGCATTTAAGAAATGAAAAAATATCAAATTAAACATGAGTTAGATTTAAATCAAATAGTTCTCCAAACACACAAACAACATCCACTAGATTTCTTTTTTTTAGAACTGACTGTAGAACCTTGGTCCCACAATATTTTATTGATTAAGCTAAAAGGAGTTCATCATAATTACAGGATATATACAAAATACACCACACCCACATTAAACTAGAGTGTCAAGCCATTTTGACAAACTTTCAACATGTTTAGCCTTCACCCTATGCACATGCATGGTGACCTCATGGATAATCCTCCTTCTCCAGCCTCTAGAATATGGTAGGATCCCCTAGAATATTGCCTCATTCCGCTGTTTTCGAATGTGCCAAGAAGCCAAAATAACCACCTCAGTGAAGAACGACTTGTTAAATTTCTTCTTAACTTCAAAGAATACCTCTTCAAAAGTATCCCTGGCTTTCCATTCAATTTGCAAGTAATTCCATATTATGATACTAAAGTTGCACTAGAAGAACAAGCACATACAATCCTCAACCATATGTGAAGGGCATAACACACAATGATAGGCATTGGTAACGTTCCAGTTCCTGCGCCTGAGCATGTCTCTAGTGTTCAATCTGTCACTAACCATGAGCCAGACAAAGACTTTTATTCTTAACATGACCTTGCTGGACCAGATATAATGGTAAATTCGACTAGCCACAGTATCCTTAAAACAATGCTGATAGTACCTGCTTGAGGTATACATCCCATCCTTCCATACTGTTGACCAACAGCCCTTGACCAATGGCCCCACAGCACATTGTTGCAGCTCTGTGTTAATCATAGTCAGCTCCTGAAATGCTTGTGGAGACATCGACAAATAAAATAGAGAACTCCTGTCTTCAGACTAGAGGAAGTGCTGCACTGATAGATTAACATCAATGGCATAAGAGAAAAGCCTGTGATACTTAGGTTGAACTCGTGCCAACTATCTTGCCAAAATAGAACAGTGTCCCCGACCCCGATTTGAACCGTGCAAACATCTCTATATTTCTGAACCAGCTTCATTATATATCTCCACCAGAATGAGCCACAAAGGTTTGTTGCATGAGGAACTACTCCCTGATAGTATTGCTAGACTAAATGCACCCAAGGAATATCCTCCTTACTATAAAATTTGTGTAAATGCTTAATAAGCAGGCCTTCATTCCGCCTCTTGAAGACCATGATCCCTAATCCACTACTTCTCTTAGGCTTACATATCATATCCCAAGATGCCAAGGATTGCTTCTTGGATTCAGGATTATTTCCTCTCTAGAAGCACTTCCTAATCCCATAAATTTCCTTAAGTATCCCAACAGGAATATCCAGAGATCACATGAAGTAGATTGACATGGATGACAGACAAGATGCAATGAATTGCAGCCTTTCACCATAGTCCACAAAGGAAGAACTAGCAGTTAATCTTCATTCAAGTATATCCACCAGGGGCAGCATATCAATCATTTTTGGCCTAGTGGTTCCCATTGGAAGACCTAGATATGTGAAAGGGAAAAATACCCACCTCACAGCCAAAATCATCAGCCAAACCTTGAACCTCCTTAGTAGTGATATTAATGGGTAGCATGCATGACTTGTGGAAGTTGATTGTTAGGCCAGAGGAAATACTGAACTCTTGCAGAGCTTGCTTGAGAACAGCCAACTGCTCAGGATCTGCTTCTATGATCATAATGGTATCATCATCATATTGGACTATAGGAAAGTCACTTCTCCCCACATGTATTGGCAGGTGAATAAGGCCTCTATCCTTGAGATCATTTATTATGTACTACAATAATTCTACCCCTAAAACAAAGAGAAGAGGAGATAGTGTGTCACCTTGTACGACCCCTCTCCTACACTTGAAATTTCTCCCAGGTACCCCATTCAATAGAACAGAGGAAGTGCCAGACTCCAATTTTTTTTGACCCAGCTATTGAATTGCTCAGGAAACGCCAACCCCCTTAAGATCCCGTAGATGAGTTCATGCTCAATAGAGTCAAATGCCTTTTCAAAATCCAGCTTTAGGACTACAATCTTCTTTTTAGATGCCTAACACTGATGTATGTATTCAAAATACCAGGCTAAACAATCATGAATAGACTTTCCCTTGATAAACCCGTACTGTTTCTTATGGATGAAGTCAGTAATTCTTCCTTGAAGTGTATCAGCCACCATTTTATACAGAAACTTAAGGCAAGTATTAGTCAAGGAGATTAGCCTATAATCATTAATCTGCTCAAGACTAGCCTTTTTGGGAACAAGAGTGATAAAACAGGAGTTGATATTCTCAAGAGAAACCTTATTCTCATGAAGTCCTTTGTCAAGCTATAAAAACCATCCTTGATTATGTCCAACATTTCTTAAGAAATAGCCCATTAAAACCATCAGGGCCAGGAGCTCTGTCCCCAGGCATTTTGGTAATTACCCCATACATTTCTTCAAAAGAGAAATCCTTAATCAGATCAGATAGGTTCTCCACCCTGGGAATCAAGTTTTTGAACTGAAAGGTCATTTGAATTCCATTAGAAGTTCCCATCTTCTGTTTGTAGCTATTCCATGCAATTGATGCCATTTGATCATGGTATTTCACTACATGCCCATCAGCGAGTTGCAAGTTGGAGATGACATTCTTCCTATACCATTTAGTGGAGATTTTTAATATGCGTCCCAAAAGTTCAGACGCCAAGGCATCGCGGGGTCAGAGTTGCGTGTAATCTCGTGGAGGGGCTGTAGTAGCTTCGCCAATTGTCGAGAGGGGCCAAATGGGGGGGGGGGGGGGTAAATACAAATCTAACGGTCAAACGATCATTTGAACCAGTCAAAAAACGGTTGAAATCAAATCCCGTCGTTAGGTTAACTCTTCTTGCCCCGCCGTGTCAGTATTTTCCGTTATCCTTTGCGGTCGTGGACTGGTTTACCCCTGTGACTTTGCGGTCGTGGACTGGTTTACCCCTGTGAGGACTAGATCTTCTTCTCTGCTATGCTCTTCTCTCCTATTATTGCCCTCTCCATTACCTTGCTTAGCTCCGGCTACTGGTATCTAGATCGAAGCTTGCCATTGCTCTCCTTGGGTCCCCGCCATGGCCGGTCACCCTTCCATGCCCTTAATAGAAGCTCGCCGCTGTCACCCTTGCCTCGTTTTTCATAGTCGGCCTATCGGAGCTTCGCGTCCCCAGCCTAGCCTCTCGCCGCTGCCAAGACCTTCTCGCATGGCGGAGCGTGTCCGGCCAGGCAATCCGGACGACGATCGGCCTCGGGTGGTTGCGTGCTGTCACGCACCCCAGGCATGGTAGAGGAGTTCGACGACAACGTTCTTATGGCCACCGTGCTGGACACGTGTCCCGCCGTGTCGCCGACAGACTTTCTGTCGGCTTTCATGTGTCGTTTTGGGATCAGACAAAAAGTGGTCAATATTGAGGTATGCACGCCGCCATTCGATTTCTTCGTTCGGTTCGCCCACAGCTCAGACATCGAGCGTGTTCTGCATTCTTCCCGTTCTTTTGAGTGCTATGGGAAGAAAATGAGCTTCATGTGTTGTCATCACGCCTGTGGGTGGGACGATCGCTTGGGGCAGCCTCGTTTCTTCTCTAAACTTGGATTTAACGGCCTCCCTTTGGATGCTTGGGAACCGGAGGCCCTCAAGCAGGTCGCCAGTAGCCTTGGTGGCGAGCTGGTGGAGATTGTGCCACCAAGCGATAGATGGATCATCGAGGTAAAGGTGTGGCTGAAAGATCCAAACATCATTCCTAAGATGTACGAGGTAGAGATTCCAAGCAGGGCAAGACGACAACTTTGCTGGAATCACCGGGTGATCATCCACCTGCAGGAGGTTCTGGATACGGTACATGGCATTCAGGACCCCGACGAGGCGGCCAGAAAAGTCCTTGTCGCCTGCAGTGTTGGCATATGACCACCACTATTTTGCGACGGAACGCACGGTTTCGGTGGGGGGACCGGGCATGGACAAGCTGGTGGTTCTGATTTCCCTCGAGTGAAGACAGGGGTTTAGTGAATCTGAAAGATTGCTGACTTAAGAGTCGAGCACGTAGTACGCCTTATGTAATAGTTTGAACTGATGTAATATGTGTGGCTACTGAATTTGTAATGTGTGGCTACTGAATTCGTACTATGTGTGGCTAATGATTTATTGTTTGTGTGCCTACTGAATTCGTAGTATATGTGGCTAATGATTTGTAGTTTATGTGGCTAATGAATTTGTAGTATGTGTGTCTAATGAATTTGTGTGAATAACCAAGGTTAGCCTCGTGAAAAGAGGGTGGGCTAGCAATGATCAATGTCACCATTTCCAGGAAAATGCTGCTGGTGAGCGATCCAAAAGGCACGGAATGCTGCTGGTTTGTATGCCTCAAACAATTTTTACATAGATTTATTTGAGCTGGTGCGTGATTCTGTATGGAACTTGCATGAATAAACCAACCAAGATCAGTTCATAAAATGCTGTCAAAATCTTGTCTGCCTCGGATAAGTATGACAGTAAACTGAATTCAACCTCCGATAGTAATTGAATAAATAGATACATCTTGATAGTATTTGATTACTTCCGAACTAATTTCATACTACAGTATGGGATAGCTGCACAAAAGGGGGATATTGCATCTATAAAAGACATTCTACAGAGTTAGTCTGAACTTAACTATTCTACACTGAAGAAACTATAGATATCCACCATAAAAGTTGGCTAGCCAATTGCCTATAGAGGACATAAGTTTAGGGATCATTCAACCACAACTGATCTTTTTTCCTTCCCGCCAAACTTTAAGAGATCTGCAATATTCATGCACTAGGTGATGCGCTTGAACCAGTCCTGGTTCAGTACGAACCACACCGCCGCAATGATTTCTTCGAACATGAACTCCGGCTTCTCTTGGCAAGGATCGTAGGTCCTGTGAATCTGAACCTGAATTTTGGTGCTGAGTTATTGCCCGTCGTCGACTCTAGCTGTCGAACACTCCAACAAGCTAAGTGTAGATGGATGCATGCCACTGCGGTGTGGCCACCGACGGTGCGTATGATGGATCGTCTTTGCCACTGATGGCGTGCGCCTAGATTTCCCCACTGCGGTAAGGTCGCCCGCGCTGAGGAATGGAGGCGAGAGTTTGTTGACCTTGGCGCCGCCCTGTTCGGGGGTTTGTTTCCTCCGTGGCATGCTCACTGGAACATTTTTAAACCTACCTTCTTTATTATGCGCATAGCACAAGAAAATACCGCTGCGTGCTTTCTCCATGACGCTCGGTTGGCCCTTCTCGATGCTGCCGTGGACTTTGCTATTGCCATCGCCGCCGCTGCAGATGCAGCGCATTCTGCAAAATCAACCATCTCGGATGGCAATGGAAGACCGTCCTTGTAGTATAGCCGCATGGCCTGCCTAAGAGGGGCCAAATAGCCAAGCTTCAGAGGCAGCGGCGGCCGCCAGGGCGGCGGCTTTTGCTTTGGCGGAGCCATAGCTAAGCTTCCTAAGAGTGTATCTTATTTATTCGAAACTAGTTTGACTAACTACTGAATCTTTATTTCCCTTCTCAGCATAAGAGTGCTAAGATATTAAAAATACAGGTCGTGGCTAAAAACCGGATCGGGCAATGTACCAGGTCAGGGTTCCATTTTAAGTATATTTACACGAGTGTGTCCTTAGTTGTGTCCATAAATTTTGCCTGTGCCACTATGATCGTAGAATTGTAGCAACACCATCAGAAACAGGGGAAGAGTATGTGGCATTTTACTAAATGGTGGGCCCGCACCCTCGACCGTCGACGACACGCTCTGGTCTTGCACGCCGCCACTCCATCCCGTCCGACAACACTCTCATCCTCCCCCCTGGACTATCATCTTCCCGTCATCCCCTACCCGCCCTGCCTTTCCCCTTGCCCTATCTCCTTGCCTCCGTCCCCGCCCAGGCGTGTCTGGGAACGAAAATCGTTAGGTGGGCGCTAGGTTCTCGCTCAACGATGGTGGCTTTGATCTGGAACCCGCACAGAAATGGATCTTGCATGGACGGAGAACACAAAGATGGGTCCTTCCCGGATGGAGAGCGAGGAGATGGACCCTTCAAGGATGGAGAACATGGAGGAGCACAAAATAGGGGAAGAGGATGCGGGGTGCAAAGCTTTTGTGCTCTGGAGCCCATTGAACGTGCCGTACATCCTCTCTAAAGGGTAAGAACTACAATTCCATCTCTGCATCTCCCAATTAGAGTTTCTAGTCCCGTGTTGATGGAGATGATCTGTGTTGGTGACCGTAGGACGTCTTCTACATTCAGATTTCTTTTGAAGATTCGGCATGGGTGTTGGACTGAAACCTTGTCCGGCGGTAGAATTATAGTTACCAGTGGATTTGATTATTGGCTGACAGTAGACGCAGAGGACATAACTCTAAGTGACTTGCACATGCAATTTGGCAAGTTTCCGATTGTCCAACATGATGAATTCGTAATCAGGTACTACGACACAAATTCACAGACTTTCTGCAACGTTAGAACTGAGGAGGCTCTGGCCATGATGTGGGGTAAACACCTCGACACGAGGACTATGCTTGTTTGTGCACATCGTTAACAAAGATACTGGGGAAGATATTGTTGTGAATGATACCGGCCTGTGTGGAACGCGAACAGAGCAGTCTCTATTTTTTATACCGAGTGCGACCGACTAGCCTGTCATTGATCATGAAGACATCAAAATGTGTGGCGGTCAGGGTGATTTTGTGCTCTAAGATGATGATGATGAGAAAGCATATCCGGATGTGGCTGTTGACCCTGATAGGATGGAGAGTAGGGAATATTTGGTTGATTCGAACTATGAGCCTGACTATGGGACTGATGAGGAAGAGGAATGTGATGATGGGGAAATGGTATGCAGATATGATGACGAAGACGAGGAGAGGCCAGTGGTACACTTTGACAGGGACAACCCTACAATTGATGAGGGGACTATCTTTGATACTATGTAGGAATGCAAATATTCCGTTTCTACCTATGCAATAAGAGTTGGGTTTGAATTTATAGTTGAAAATAGCGACCAAAAGAGATTTAGGGTGCATTGTAGGGAAAGTAAGGTGTGTAAATGGAGATTGCATGCATCTCCAATGCGGGGTGGACACCCATTTCAGGTTGCAATAGCTACATTTAGTTTCGGTCTTTCTCATATTTGTTCTGCTGATGAGTCCTCTGATTTATTTTTATTCCCATGAAATGCAGATCAAGGTAAACACGAAGAAACACAACTGCCCTAATACTTCTTTAAGTGATAAAATTAGACCGGCGACAACCAAGTGGATTGCCGCTAAGGTAGTTGACTGGGTGAGGCAGGATCATAGCATTGGACCTGCTGAACTCAGAACTAAGCTTAGCGAAAAGTTTAATGTTCTGATTCCTTACCATAGAGTCTTTGATGGGAAGGAGATGGCTCTAGACTTCATTCATGGCAAGTGTAATGACAGTTTTCACATGTTGTATAGTTTCAAAGCTGAGGTAGAGAAGACATCACCTGGTAGTGTTGTTGACATTGATTATGAGGTTGTGAAAGGAATAAAAAAGGCCTCAAGGGGGTTCAAGTATAAGCAGACAGATAAGAAATGCTTCAAGAGATGTTTGTCTGCCTGAAGGCATGCTGGAAGGGGTTCCTAGATAGTTGCAGGCCATATTTGGCAATAGAGGCAACTTCTTTAACAGTTCAGGGGACAGCTTGCTACCGCTTGTGCTATGGACGCGCATAATTGGCTTTTCCTGTAGCCTATGCTGTTATTGAGGGTGAATCGACTGAAAGCTGGACATGGTTCATGCAGAGACCACGTGCAGTAATTGGTCACCCTGAAGGCTTGGTGATACACACTGGTGCATGCAAGGGGCTTCATAATGCTGTTGATGCTGTGTTTCCTGGGGTTGAGCATAGGGAATGCATGCGACACCTCGCTACTAGCTTCACTAAGAAGTTTAAAGGAAATACCTTTGAATACAAATTGTGGCGATCAGCATGCACGTACACCCCAAGCACGCATGCTACTTACATGCATAACTTGTATACCGTGCCGAAGCTGAAAGAATACCTCGAAGAACATCATAGTAAGTTATGGGCCAGAAGCAAGTTTGGTAAGTTAAAAAAAGTGGATTTTGTTTGCAATAATCTGACAGAAAGGTTCAATGCTAAGATTAGGAGCATGAAGTCACTTGCAATTGTTATTTTGTTAGATGCAATAAGACAGTGTATAATGGTGAAGATAGATTTTAGGCAGAGAATTTGTGCGAGAAAATTTGTAGGGCATAAAATAGTTCCAAATGTGGTTTTATTACTGAATGCAAGAACCAGGGCAATGAGAATGATAAAGAAGAGGATGGTCAGAAGTTCCAATACATTGGCAGAGGTTTATGCACAAGACAAGCATGGAACTGAACGGAGGTTTACTGTAGACATTGGTAACAAGACTTCTTCATGCAGGAAGTGGCAGGTTATGATGACCCATAAGTATAGGGGGTGTATCGCAGTACTTTCGATAAATAGGAATGTCGATCCCAACGAGGAGCAAAAGGTGTTGACTAGTGGTATGGAGCAGGAAATCTCTGTAAATACTTAGCAAACAGATTTTTAGTGGTTTACTTATAAAGCAACAAAACAAAGTGCAAGTAACAAAGACAACAAACAAATGTAGCAAGTGGCCCAATCCTTTCTTAACAAAGGACAAGCCGGTGGAAATACTTATAAGGACCAAACGTTCTCGAGGACACATGGGAATTCTGTCAAGTGCTTTCGCTTCAAATAGCTGAGTACTCTTCTTTGGTGTTGTAAGTGTTGTGTGGGTGAACCTGTGCTAATGTACCGACCTTACTTGGACTAATACATACTTGTGATTAAACCCCCTGCAAGCATCCGCAACTACAGGAAAGTAATTAAGATATAAATCTAACCATAGCCTTAAACTCTGAGATCCTACGCTCCCTTGTGCAAAGGTGTCCTAACGGGGTTCAGGTTTCTGTCACTCCGTCAACCCCACAATTAGTATCCAAATACACAATGCATTCCTCTAGACCCATAAATGGTGAAGTATCATGTAGTCGATGTTCACATGACACCACTAGAAGAATAGCACCACAACTTAAATACTAAACCATTGAATAATAACTCAACACAAATTCACTACTAACAACATGAATTCTCCCATGTCCTCAAGAACTAAACGAACTACTCACGAGACATCATATGGATCAAGATCAAAGATGATATGGGAATGGATAACAATCTGAACATAAACAATAATCCAATGGTTCCACTCACAAGCATCAACTACAATAGTAATCAACACCGGGAAAGTTTCCCCTAATGAACTAAGCAAGTATTCAACACAATTGTTACATCGGGATGGAGTGGTGATGATGGTGCTGGTGGAGATGATGGTGTGGATGATGATGATCCTGATGAAGCCTAGCTTGACGATGGTGTTGATGGCGACGATCTCCCCTCTCCGGGAAGGAATTTCCCTGGCAGAAATCTGTTTGCCGGAGAGATCTTTCTCTCTCGGTGTTTTCCGCCCCGCAGAGGCGCGGAAATCTTTCTATGGTCGCTCCCCTGGTATTAGGGTTCCATGAGGAAGATATAGGAGAGAGGGCGTAGTCGGAGGCCAGGCAGGTGGGACACACCTGCCCTAGGCGCGGCCTAGGGGGGACCCGCGCCTAGGGGGTGTGGGCCCCCTGTGGCCCTTCTACGCCTCCCCTTCTGGCTTCCTCTGTCTTCTGGGAAAATATAATTTTCCCATATTTTTCTGGTATTTTTCTGATCTTCACGAAATTGCATCAAAACACCTCTTTTTCCATCAGAATCCAGACTCCGGCAGTTCATCCTCCAAGAATCATCCAACATGCATAAACAGAGGAAAATACATAAGTAATACCTCATAATAAGATATATATCAACGAATAGAGGCAAATTATGATATAGAATGGTGATGCAAATTGGACGTATCAACTCCCCCAATCTTAGACCTTCGCTCGTCCCCAAGCGAAAACTGAGCTCAGTAAACATGTCCACAGGTTTATGGAGTGAAGTTTCGATAAAACAATACGGACAAGAAGCATCACACTTACCATTACACAACTCATAGAAGAAAGCAATCACCATTATATAACTTAGCTTGCAACAAGTACATGAGTCACCATAGAGATGCATAAAGATAAATCATAATTGGAATTGGCAAACTTTGTTCTTAGTCAGAGAACAGCTAGCAAACAGTTTCTCAAAAAGCTTTTTGTAGAAGTTTTCAAACAGGAGGACTCTTTGCTCAAAAAGGTTTTTCAATGAAGGTTTTCAAAGTAATACTCAATAGATAAGAGTTTTGTGCAAATAAGAAAAATAAAGAACATGATTGAATAAATCACCATATGAATGCTTAAAACACAATAGCTAAAATTATTGCTGGAGAAAGAGAGGAATTAGGTTTACTGACTCAACTTAGAAATAGGAGAAAGGTCCCTTTATAGAGGGAAGCAGGGAATTCAAGTCATAAAGAGATTCCAAAAGATTATGGTACTTAATAGCTTTGAGCCCTCATTGCCCCTATCATAGGCATCTTGAGATGATTAAGGTTAAAGTGAACAAGGATGGAGTATATGCTTAACGAAATATAAGTTGGAAATCTCATGTCCCTTGAGTACGAGGGCCGCTCCTCATGGTACTCAACTTTGGTCACCGATAAGTTCTTGTCATTGTAAGTACATGCGTATCATAAAGAACCACCAACGGGGTACCCCCTGCACATGGTACAGGAGCTATCCCATAACCAAAATGACAAGGCAAGCAGACAATGAGCATCTCATCGACCTTTTTATTTACTATGTGCATAGCTTTTTATTGAGGATGCTTCATAGAATGCTCATTATGGTGATGCTACAAGTTTCCACCATGATTAGGCATGGCTTAGGCTAGCGGCCCAGGCGTTTCTCTAACACACATACATCACTCCATGGACTTACAGGTTCCCTCTTTATTTCACACCGTCGACATCCACAAACAAAAGAACATGATATCAACTATGTACAACGTACATGTGCAATGTTGAAAGTGTTCCCCATGACAGCACGGTTCTGCTAATCCCAACGTATAGGTGCAAGCATATACAACTTCCTTGACACAATTATTCAAGTCTATTAGGGGCAAGAAAAATAAGGTGTGTCATCAAGTTCGTCAGAGCTTTACTAACTAGTTTTCACATAACAAAATACTTTTTAATTCGAAAGATAGATGAAGCTTGATAATTTGCTTGGAATAACAATAATGCTAATAGGTAGATATGGTGGACACAAATGGCACAAGTTTTGGTTCAAAGGGATTGGAAACATGAGAAGCATGCCTTCTCAAAATAGGTTTTTGGCTAGCAAGGCTGGGTAGCAAGCAAAAGAGTTGAAAGAAACAAGCAAACATACAAGTGATAAAGCCAAACATGCAATCTTCCTTGAAGACACAAAAGATCTTAAATAAAGAATACTAAGCTTATGAGCCAACAAGAAAGAAAATAAATGATACAAAATACCTGTAAGCTTTTTCTCTTTTCCTTTCAAACCTCAAAAGTGTTACTCTTGACTGAGCTCGGTTTGCCAAAACCAATTTAGATTTACTTGATGCTCCCAAAGTGATGCCAATACTGATCAACAAGATCCATCATATAATAGAGATTGCAAACTACAATAAGAAGTGCAAAAAGTAAAAGATGAGACTTCTCATTAATATTCAAAAAAAGGCACTCACACCAAGGGATACATAGATAATCAACTAAAGGAGAGATACTTCCACATGCAAACCAAACTATAAGATAACCTCTCTACCAAAGATACGAATCCACTAAAAAAGCAAAAGATAAAAGATGATGATGGTGATACCGCGGCACTCCCCCAAGCTTGGAACAAGCCAAGGGGATGCCAAACCCGATGACGAATTACTCCTTCGGTGGTGGTCCCTTGTTCAGGGTAAGAAAACCCTCCAGCATATTACGAAGCCTGTTGTTCTCCTCTTGAAGTATATCCACCTTCATCCTCAAAGCACGGTACTTGTCACAAAACTCATCAGTGGTTCGAAGGGCTTCCACTGCCTCAGGGCAGGATCTGAAGTTTGGAACGGAGGCTATAATCCCCTGCATGTTACGAGAAAATGCACGTCCAGTGTTAATTGCTCCTACAAAAGTAGGTTTCCTTGCCCTTGACCCTGCGGCAGTTTGTTCATCCATCTTAACTTTCTCCTCAACGCTCCAATCCATGTCTTTGTAACTCGCAGCGATCATTTCTTCTTCCACGGTCTTCTTGCCTTTGTCGTTGGCGAAGACCATGGTGCTCTAATCTTGAGAAGATTTCCTGACAAAAACAGATCGAAACAAAAACACGACAAGAACACGATGCACGAACCTCGAGGGATCTGGGGGGTTATATATTACGAAGTTTCAATGCATAAGGAAGGTGGTGATACGAAACCGAGGCGGAGACAGAGCTCGGGGCGGTCACACCCCCTCCAGGCATGGCCAGCTGGGGCCCGTGCCTGGGGTGGGTTTGGCCACCCTGGTCTCCGTTTCCTCCTCTGTTCCGTCTCGTAATATTCCATATGTATTAAAAACATCAAAAATATAAAAATATTAGGCTTTCACGTACCTTCTGTTTTCACCACTTTTACCTACTCAAAGACGAACTCCGCAGACTCCTTTCCTCCTTCTCCTAGAAATTCCTTTCTTCACAAGGCAATACACAAACTTCAATGGCAACATCAGTGTAAGCAAAAACAATAAATCTTTGGGTACACACTTCAACTGAAGTCGATCAAAACAAAAGCTTCTGTAAGAGGCAAATGCAAATGATAACAGAAATCCGTTAAAACAGACCAGCAGGTAAAGATTGATTTTTTCGAAAATCTTCTATTGCTCAAATAAAAAAATGTAGAACTAATGGAAGTTTGGTAACAACTTGGAGAACAAGCTCAGAAAAATACAGCTCCATCTGAAGTACTGAGTTCCCATCGAATTTTTACAATTCAGCACAAAAATCTGTCCCAGGATAACCACTTTTCGCAACTCCTCTACTTCACAGAAGTAGTTGAACTTGACACAAAAACCAAAACAAAAAGGACAGGGAGCGGTTATTACAGAAGCAATAACTTCCAAGACTCGAGAAAACTCTTGGGTTATCTCCCAACAAGTACTTTTCTTTAATGCCTTTAAGTTAGGCTTAAAACTTTCAAAGATGCTCACATAGGGGATAAATATTTGAAGTGAAAGAGAGCATCAAGAAGAAAATAACCAACACATTTAAGTCTAACCCACTTACTATGCATGGGGGTATCATGAGAAAACGAATTGTTGAAACAAAAGGCCACTAGCATAGGAAGACAAAACAAATGCAACTTCAAAGCTTTCAACATAAAACGGGGAAACTTAACATTATTGAGGTGCAAAGAACCATGTTTCACTCTCTCATAATAACTTTCAGTAGCACTTTGAAGAAAGTTGACAATATAACTATCACTGGCAACAACTTTATCATCAGAATGGGCATACTTACAGTCATCATAAAGAGGTCCAAGGTCATAAACTGGATCAATAGAAGCAAGTTGTTCCATTCTGAAATCTTCATTAGGCAAGCTATTTTCACACAGAGCTTTGGCAAATTTGGAAAAGTTAAACTCATAAGAATCTCCATCGAACTTGGTCAAAACCTTTTCCTTCCTACAATCTATAATATCTCCACAAGTGTTCAAGAAAGGTCTACCAAAAATGATAGGACAAGTTTTGCTAGTTGCTGAATTAAGCACTAGAAAATCAGCATGATACTTAATCTTACCACAAAGAACCTCCACATCTCTTACAATACCAATAGGGCAAGGTGAATAACCACATCAATGTCCAAGCTCACAAGGACCAATCTCATGCATAATTTCCCTGTAAATATCATAAGGAATATCACTAGAACTAGCACCAATATCACACAAACCATAATAGCTATGATCACCAATTTTAACAGAAAGCATAGGAACACTAGCTTTACTAGGATGAGAGATAATATTAGAAGTGTCTTCATAGAAGACAATGTGCTCATCCTCTATATTTCTAGTGACAGGGTCTTTCACAATAGCTACCACAGGTTCAACATTCAATTGCTCATCAGGTTCCACAGTTTTCATTGTACCTTTGTTATTTGCATTAATAATCATAGAATAATCCTTTACCTTAGCTGGGAAAGGAACTTTCTCAACATGAGGTTCATGCACAATATGATTAGTAGTACAAACTTCAGTACTTCTAACAGGAACATGACTAACAACATCTTTATAAGGTGCATGGTACTTATTCCACTTCTTCTTGGGAATTTCTATGTAAGAGGCAAATGCCTTAAAACAGTTGGCAATACTTTGGGAATCAAGACCAAACTCATTTCTAATATCACGGAAGTCATCAGTTCCCATAAAATATTTAATGCATTCATAATCATAGTTTATACCTGACTTTCTTCCTTTGTCATTCTCCCAAGCTTTAGTGTTCTCTTGAATACGGTCTAGGAGATCCCATTTACATTCTTCCTTCATACGTGTGAATGATCTAGCACAAGAATCATCTAGTAAATCTTTATCATGAAGAGAAAGCCTAGCATAAAAGTTATTGATAATTATATTGTTAGGGAGTTCATGAATAGGACATTTAAGCATTAGTAACTTCAATCTCCCCCAAGATTGAGCTGTACTCTCTCCATCACGAGGCCAAAAGTTATATATCAGATTTCTATCCTTAAGAATCTCACCGGGAGGATAGAATTTAGAATAAAAGAGAGATGCCATCTCCTCCCATTCCATGGATTGTCCATTCTTCAGCAGCTTATACCATTCTTTAGCTCTCCCTTTCAAGGATATGGAGAGTAACTTCTTCTTCACCTATTTAGTTGTGATACCTGCACACTTAAATAACCCGCATAATTTATGGATAAAAAGCAAATGATCACCAGGATGGACAGTTCCATCCCCTAAATAATAATTATCCATAACACAATCAACAATACTTGTAGGTATCTTAAAAGTATCTATCTCAACATGTGGTGGTTCATCTTCTACCCTAACAGTGGTAGTAGTTTTACCAAACATAAAACCAAGTGGGTTATCCATATTGGAAATAAAGCAACAAACAGAAACAAAAAACAATACTCATAGTAGAAGTTTCCCTTACCAGTTCCACTCTTTAATAGCGCTTCACTTCCCGACAACGACGCCAGAAAATAGTCTTGATGACCCACAAGTATAGGGGGTGTATCGCAGTACTTTCGATAAATAGGAGTGCCGATCCCAACAAGGAGCAGAAGGTGTTGACTAGTGGTATGGAGCAGGAAATCTCTGTAAATACTTAGCAAACAGATTTTTAGTGGTTGTCTGATAAAGCAATAAAACAAAGTGCAAGTAACAAAGACAATAAACAAACGCAACAAGTGGCCCAATCCTTTCTTAATAAAGGACAAGTCGGTGGAAATACTTATAAGGACCAAACGTTCTCGAGGACACATGGGTATTCTGTCAAGTGCTTCCGCTTCAAATAGCTGAGTACTCTTCTTTGGTGTTGTAAGTGTTGTGTGGGTGAACCTGTGCTAATGTACCAACCTTACTTGGACTAATACATACTTGTGATTAAACCCCCTACAAGCATCTGCAACTACATGAAAGTAATTACGATATAAATCTAACCACAACCTTAAACTCTGAGATCTTACGCTCCCTTGTGCAAAGGTGTCCTAACGGGGGTTCAGGTTTCTGTCACTCCGGCAACCCCATGATTAGTAGCCAAATACACAATACATCCCTCTAGGCCCATAATTGGTCAAGTATCATGTAGTCGATGTTCACATGACACCACTAGAAGAATAGCACCACAACTTAAATACTAAACCATTGAATAATAACTCAACACAAATTCACTACTAACAACATGACTTCTCCCATGTCCTCAAAAACTAAACGAACTACTCACGAGACATCATATGGATCAAGATCAAAGATGATATGGTAATGGATAACAATCTGAACATAAACAATAATCCAATGGTTCCACTCACAAGCATCAACTACAATAGTAAACAACACCGGGAAATTTCCCCTAATGAACTAAGCAAGTATTCAACACAATTTTTACAGCGGGATGGAGTGGTGATGATGGTGCTGGTGGATATGATGGTGTGGATGATGATGACGATCCCGATGAAGCCTAGCTTGACGATGGTGTTGATGGCGATGATCTCCCCTCTTCGGGAAGGAATTTCCCCGGCATAAATCTGTTTGCCAGAGAGATCTTTCTCTCTCGGTGTTTTCCACCCTACAGAGGCGGCGGAAATCTTTATGTGGTTGCTCCCCTGGTATTAGGGTTCTGTGAGGAAGATATAGGCGAGAGGGCGTAGTCGGAGACCGGGAAGGTGGGCCACACCTGCCCTAGGCACGGCCTAGGGGGACCTGCGCCTAGGGAGGTGTGGGCCCCCTGTGGCCCTTCTACGCCTCCCCTTCTGTCTTCCTCTGTCTTTTGGGAAAATATAATTTTCCCATATTTTTCTGGTATTTTTCTGATCTTCGCGAAATTGCATCAAAACACCTCTTTTTCCATGAGAATCCAGACTCCGGCAGTTCATCCTCCAAGAATCATCCAACATGCATAAACAGAGGAAAAGACATAAGTAATACCTCATAATATGATATATATCAATGAATAGCGGCAAATTATGATATAGAATGGTGATGCAAATTGGACGTATCAGGTTACTGGCCTGCCATGCCACCATGCACCGCACTTCATCTTAAAGCTGAGAGGTAGAGGTGCTGAAATGGAGAACTATGTTCATAACTATTTCTCCGTGGACAAGTTTGCTGCAACTTATGCAGAAAACGTACCATCTATGGCTGATGAAAATGATTGGTAGATAGTCGATCCAGGGTTCAAACTCGAACCACCAGTTCTTAGGAGGCCACCTTGGAGGCCTAGAAAGCAAAGGACCAAAGCCTTCACTGAAAAAGGTTCGAGACTAGGAGCAGGGAAGTAGAAGTGCAAACGGTGTGGAGGGTTGGGCCATATCAAGAGGCTATGCAAAAACCCAGTTCCACGTGATTTCGAAGATGCTGACCTTGTCCGTGTTCACATCACGGACGCACAAGATGATGCTTCTCAGACAGAACTTGGGGAAGCGCAGCGAGATGACGTAGAGGAAGTGCTGCATGTGAAGGAAACCAGTGATGCGCATGTGGAGGGAAACATCGATAAGCAGCAACTGGTTGAGGATGTGGATGTGCCAGTGGGGATAGGGGCGAAAATAAACAAAAGGGTTAGTGGGAGCGGAAGTGAAACGATAATAATGGAGTTGAGTTTGAATATGAAGAAGTTGCTGGGTGATTGAGCATGTTCTTGAGGATCTTTCGGCTAACTGTAGGAGAAACAATAAATCCCTGTGAAATTCGTATTTGTACGATTCTCTAGACGAAAGGTAAGCTTGAAACTAGTTTTACTTGACATTTTGATGATTTTTGTTTCAGTCCTCATCAATTGTTGTTTATTGCAGCGCGGGATTGAACAGTAATAAGAGGAGCAGAGAGAAGGTGGCACAGTAACGTCGTTTCTTGAATTTTTGTTGAAATTTATCTATATCTGGTGCTTGTAACGGGTATGTGATATGTGGTGTCAACCAGATTGCAGGTCGTTAGATAGTACATTAATTTTGAAACTAATTATCAATAAACAATAATCATGGATTTTTAACCGTTCAACGACCAAAACTATGGCCGTGCCATGGAGTTGGTGAGGCTCACCTCCCTTGTATTCCCATCTCAAACAACAGGACACACGCGTCTCCTTCTCCTACGGCCCACTCCAAAATTATGACTGTGCCATCAAGTGTTGGGAGCACAGACAACGTACCGTCCCATTACCCTCGCCTCGTCTTTGTCAGTGATGTCTGATGCTCGCATCAGCTACGTCAGGGGCATTTATGCTCTCCTCGGTCCCGCTCATATGCCAAGTTTCATCTCCAGCAATGGAAACTTCATCCACATGGTCCTACCAGAGCTGTCGCGATGGCGGCGGTCGTGCCGCCGGATTATCCGGAGGTGGTCGTGACCGAGCAGCCGGAGGTGGCTTTGGTGCCGGTGGCTAACACACTTAGATCTTGGCCATTCTATTCGAAGAGGTCATTAAGCTACCATACATGGATTAAATTTAGGCTCAAGTGACCCTAATCGACTATGCCGCTCCGGCTGTCTTTGTCGTGCACGACATCCTCCATGTCGCCGTCCGCCTCTTCCGAGTATGAATCGATGAGGACGAGCCTGGTGGCGTTCCTCTGCACGAGTTCTGCACGGCGCGCAGAATTTGTAACGATGGAGGAAGTACGCCCAGGACTGCCTACCTTTGGGGTTGCGCATATCCGGGTGGATCTCCGGATGGTGAGCTCTGCAAAGCCAAAGCAACGCCTCCCGCTCCTTCTTGAAGCGCCTTGGCCAGTGCACGCTGGTGCACGCGTATCAGTCCATTGCCCTCTTCCACTCCGGCAGCTGGTGGCGGTGCTCCTCGATCTGCCTCGACAGCGCGATGTCGTGCAAGAGCGGAGCCACGGGCACCCCGGCGTAGCTGAGCTCATAGCCGACCGGTAGCCTCGCTAGCAGCGGCGTGAGTATGTCGTAGTGGGCGAACAACTTGTCCTCATGCAAGCTGATACGGGGCCTCTCCATGGCGAGGTGCCGTTTCTTCAGGTAGGATTCGACGCTTGTGCTGACGCGAGTTGCAGAGAACGAACGGGGTTTGAGCTTCGGCCACACGGTCACGGTTATAAAGTCAAGGAGGTAGGCCCACTGTTGGTTGCGAGGGCCAATAGGGACACATAAATGCCTACTCGCGGATCGCTCTTGCAAAGGACGGTCCTCATCGTCCATTCTCCCCAATCCAATGGTGCCTAACAATTGGGACATAGAATCAACCTAGCCCCGTGAGGGGGCTTCTAGAAGACCCTAACAACATGCATAGTTTCTGCAAGGTTCACGAGCTAGTTAACGTGGTTTATCCTAGGTTTGACCATATTTCAAAAAATCATAAGTCTTTCAGAAGCATGATTGGAAATTGCCTCGGGCCCCTGGGTGCGCCCTAATCTTGCACCTACTTTGGGAAAACACCGTTTTTTGGGTTTAGAAAATGGAAAGTCAAAATTTCTCCAAATGACCATGAAATCTGTAGTTAAAGAAGTCGCTTGCGATGCCGAGAGGGAGCTAGGTGCCGAGTTTGGGCTCAATCCATGGAGTGGTTCCATGTTCTGAGCAGCGAGGGGGGGGGGGGATCTAGGGTTGGAATCCATGTTAACTCACACTTGATAGACATCCTGGTGGTGCCTTGGGTGCTAAAGGACCTGGTATGCCTTGCTTTTGATTTTATGAGGGCAGTGGGTCACATGCAAGGGCTCCAGGAGCTGTTTTCACATTTTTTTTAGATTTTGTTTGGTGCTACCCAATAAACGGAGAAACCCGCCGGCGGCCGCGGCAACGCAATGGTTGGTGTAATCTTGGAACCGGCCATGCATCCAGCCTAGGCACCCCATGGGGCACCCCAAACCATTTTTCCCAGAAATTTAAGAGTGTCTTATAGGGTACATAAAGTTAGAAACCACATTTACCGGGCCATAACTCAAAAAATACAGTATATGCTTGCACCACGAGATAAATACCCACCTCCCGGGAATGGCCATGCACCATAGTGTAACATCCGTGGAAATTGCCTCGGGCTCCTGTCAAGCCCTAATCTTGCACCTCCTTTGGGAAACACCGGTTTTCAGGTTCAGAAAATGGAAAGTTAGTATTTCTCCAAATGACCACGAAATCTCTAGTTGGAGAACTCGCTTGCGATGCCGAGAGGGAGCTAGGTGCCGGGTTTGGGCTCAATACATGGAGTGGTTCCATATTATGGGCAGCGAGGGGGGGGGGATCTAGGGTTGGAAGCCATGTTAACTCACACTCGATAGACATCATGGTGGTGCCTTGGGTGCCAAAGGACATGGTATGCCTTGCTTATGATTTTATGAGGGCAGTGGGTCACATGCAAGGGTTGGAGGAGCTGTTTTCACATTTTTTATTTTTTTAGATTTTGTTTGGTGCTGCCCAAAAAAATGATGAAACCCGCCGGTGGCCGCGGCAACGCAACGGTCAGTGCAATTTTGGACCCATGCATGCATCCAGCCTAGGTACCCCATGGGGCACCCCAAACCATTTTCCCTAAAAATTGAGAGTGTCTTATAGGGTACATACAGTTAAAAACCGCATTTACTGGGCCATAATTTAAAAAAATACAGTATATGCTTGCACCACGAGATAAATACCCACCTTTCGGGAATGACCATGCACCATGGTGCAGCATGCATGGAAATTGCCTCGGGTCCCCGCGCGTGCCCTAATCTTGCACCTACTTTGGGAAAAGACCGGTGTTTCGGGTTCAGAAAATGGAAAGTCAAGATTTCTCCAAATGACCATGAAATCTCTAGTTGGAGAAGTCTCTTGCGATACCGAGAGGGAGCTAGGCATCGGGTTTGGGCTCAATCCATGGAGTTATTCCATGTTCTGGCCAGCGAGGGGGGGGGGGGATATAGGGTTGGAAGCCATGTTAACTCACACTGCATAGCCATCCTGGTGGTGCCTTGGGTTTCAAAGGACCTGGTATGCCTTGCTTATGATTTTATGAGGGCAGTGGGTCACATGCAAGGATCTAGGAGATGTTTTCATTTTATTTTTTCTAGATTTTGTTTGGTGCTACCCAAAAAATGGCGAAACCCGCCAGGGGCTGCGACAACGCAACGGTCGGTGCAATCTTGGACCCAGGCATGCATCCAGCCTAGGTACCGCATGGGGCACCCTAGACCATTGTTACCTGAAAATTGAGAGTCTCTTATAGGGTACATATAGTTAGAAACCACATTTACCGGTCCGTAACTCAAAAAAATATAGTATATGCTTGCACCATGAATAAATACCTTCCTCCCAGGAATGTCCATGCACCATGGTGTATCATGCGTGAAAATTTCCTCGGGTCCCTGGGCGTGCCCTAATCTTGCACTTCCTTTGGGAAAACACTGGTTTTTCGGGTTTAAAAAATGCAAAGTCAAGATTTCTCCAAATGACCATGAAATCTCTAGTTGCAGAAGTCGCTTGCCATGCCGAGAGGTAGCTAGATGCCGGGTTTGGGCTCAATCTATGGAGTGGTTCCATGTTATGGGCAGCGAGGTGGGGGAATCTAGGGTTGGAAGCCATGTTAACTCACACTCGATAGACATCTTGGTGGTGCCTTGGGTGCCAAAGGTCCTGGTATGCCTTGCCTATGATTTTATGAGGGCAATGGGTCACATGCATTGATTTGGTTATGATCCAAAGAGAAAAAAGAAAGGGTTAGCTTGATCAATTTATGCAAGAATGAAGCTAGTGACATCACATTAGCTACATTCACTTTAATAGAAATATGGGTTAGCAGAAGACTATTCTTGTGCCACAAACTTATTGCTTTGGAGAAGCATTTCTTCAATGAATCTTACTCAGGTCTCTAGGAGTTGTTTTCACATTTTTTTATTTTTTTTAGATTTTTTTGGTGCTGCCCAAAAAAACGGCGAAACTCGTCGGCGGCCGCGACAACGCAATGGACCCAGGCATGCATCCAGCCTAGGTACCTCATGGGGAACCCCAAACCATTTTTACCTAAAAATTGAGAGTGTCTTATAGGGTACATACAATTAAAAACCGCATTTACCAGGCCATAATGCAAAAAATATAGTATATGCTTGCACCATGAGATAAATAGCCACCTCTCGGGAATGGCCATGTACCATGGTGTAGCATGCGTGGAAATTTCCTCGGGCCCCTTGGCGTGCCCTAATCTTGCACCTCCTTTGGGAAAACACTGGTTTTTTGGATTCAGAAAATGGAAAGTCAAGATTTCTCCAAATGACCATGAAATCTCTAGTTGGAGAAGTTGCTTGTGATGCCGAGAGGGAGGTAGGTGTCGGGTTTGGGTTCAGTCCATGGTGTCGTTCTATGTTCTAGGCAATGAGGGGGGATCTAGGGTTGGAAGCCATGTTAACTCACACTCGATAGACATCCTGGTGGTGCCTTGGGTGCCAAAGGACCTGGTATGCCTGTAAGATCCCTCCCTTTATAAAGGTAAGAATCCCTGTGATTGCAATGCTAGTCCCTGGATCAATGCTAGCATCCACAATTTAAGATGAAGTACATAGAAACAAAGGTCATTATTACATATCATTCCAGAGACAAACATAGTCTTTTACAACTCCATGGCCATAGGCCTAATACAAGAGTTCAATGTAGAATAAGATAAATAAGTCTTCATCTTCATGTGCCACAGGCAAGCATGTTGAGTGTAGACTCATAACCCCTAATCACCATCAAAATAACCTGCAACATCACAAATTACAACCACAATGGGTCAATACATTGGAATAGTATTGGCAAGTGATACCTTAGTAGAATATTAACATCTAAATACTATATGAATTTGGCTAAGTGTAGCTTAGGCTTGCTTCGCTCAAAATAGGTTTTACCTATTAGTTGAAAACACTAAGTTTTTCTTTGACAAAACTTTCCCAAGGAATCACCAATAGAAATTGGTGAACCTTCACCCTTGTTCAACCACAAGTTTTAACTTAGAAAATTGGGATGAGGAGATTCTTGATAGCTTCCATGTCTTGATGCTCAAGTTGTCCATTACCAGGGACATGGCTAAGTACTTAGATTCTTCCATCTGCAGAGGTTGTGCACTTTCCCCACAAGACTTGATTTTCACCATGACATGACCTTTCAGAAGCCTTCCCTTAGACCAAATGGACGCGCTCCAAACCTATCATACCACTACCACCAACTGTCCAAATGGCTAAGTTATTGCAACCTATATGATCCAGGCAGAGCCCATAATGCCATGTGGTTGCACTAGAAGCTTCTTAACATTTGACATCTCAAAACCCTTTGTTCCTGGGTGGCTTTCCACAAGTGAGATACACAAGGTAAACCATAGATATGGGCCTTGTGTAACCACTCAACACAAACCATTCTTTCCATTCCACCCAGTTGTTTTATTCACTTAATTGTTTTATTAAGCAAAAACACAAGTCAATGACTTGGAAATATTTCACATAGCATGAATATATATACCACCCATGGTTGCTACTAGCTAGGCTAAGCATGGCAAAGGCAAGTATCATAACTTAGAGGAAATTCTAATATTACTACAACTACTAGGATTTCCCAAGCATAGCATATAGATACTTAGCAAAATATTCATGCAAGTCCTATACAAAATATTTATAATGCATAGGTGAAAATATAGGGATAAAAACATGAAGCACCACTTCCCTTGGTAGTTTGGGGAGTAGCAACAATCTTCACAACCACAATCACTATTAGCACCAAAATCTACACATAAAATAATGGCACCAAAATCACATATAAAAAATATACAAACAAAAATATATGAATGCATGCAAATGCCATGTGATGTTTTTCTACAACAAACAAGACAAGTATACAGTACTGAATCATAAAAAAGTCCAAAACACACCAAATAATCTTTATTTGATCTTTAAATCATTTTCAAATAATTACTATACTCAAATTATGCCTATAAATGTCTCTGCAAAAATAACCTTTTTACAGAGGCAAAACATTAAACACATTGCATAAACAGATAGGATTTTCTCTCCTGATTTCAATGATATAAAATTTGTAAAATTTGAACGTGTGGATCTGAAGTTATGAAATTTACAAGTTTGATTATCTAATAGATCAAATTTCTGTTTTAAATTTAAACTCAGGCCACGCGGCGCTCTCTGATTCGTCGTTACCGTTTCGCACGGATCGGCCGATGCGGTGCATTGGATCTAACTTAAAACCAGCGGTTCTGATCTGCCCGTACCTCTTCGGCCTGCATCTAATCTAAACCACTGGATCTAGATCTAGTGGACAAAAATGCTCTGACCTAAATCGGTAGCGGCTGGTTGTCGGCGGAGGCGCGCTCTGTCGGCGGAATGGTGAATCCAGCGAGATCTAGGGGTGATGGAGATGCTTACCAGACTCGCACGTGCACGAGGGAGCTCAACGTGTTTGCGGTTGGGCAGGGGGCATGCTGTAGCGGGTCCTAGGGCTCGTCGGAGTTGCTGGCGGTGTAGGGAGTTTGCAGACGTGGTCGTTGCCGAGGTTCTGGGTCGCCCTAGCACGAGTCAGTGGTGTTAATAGCTGCGCAAAGACAAGGCGAATCTGACAGTATGCACGCGAGGTCAAGGGGCGTTCGATTTATACCGCTATTGCTCGTCGGAGTTGAGACGGTGGTTCTGTCGTTCACTGAGGTGGTCGGGGACGGCGACCTGGGTCATACGCGGGCAAACCAAAGGCATTAGATGAATCACAGAGACATGGCGAACCCGATAGAGGCAAGAAGGAGGCGAGGGGCGCTCGGTACTCACCGGAATCAGACGTCGGAGTTCGTCGGGATAGCAGAGAGGTTTGGCGAAATCCGAGCAGCCTGGTGGCGGAGCGAGCGAGTGGGGTGAGGGGAAATGGCCGTGGTGAAGAGGAGATTAAATAGCCAGGAGCGGGGCGGGGATTACTCCCTGCATCAATGGGATTTAAGCGGGCAGTGACTGCGGCGAGGTAACGGCGGAGCGGCTCGGCCGCGCGTTGATTGGGGACGAAGCTGACGGGGCACGGTGGGGTCAGGCTGTCAGCGGGTGGGTGCACGCGGCTGCGGTGAGAAACAGAGGGAAAGGGAAAACCCCGGGTGGGCTGCTTTGTCTGTTGGGCCGAAAGAGTGGCGCCAGGCCCAGCTATGTTTTCTAAACCTTTTTGTTTTTCTAAATTGATTTTCAGGAAACCTTTTCAAATGAATTCAAATGTATTTGAATTCCAAAACTTTCTGGACTTTTATAAAGTGAAACCTACATGATTTTGAACATAAAACCATGCTGTCTTACTAGACTTGCTTGGTTCCGTTTAAATTTAAAATAAATAGTGCCTTACCACAATATTTGATAAAAGATAGGAAAATGGTTTTAAAACCATGTTTGTTTTGGAAAATTTTGTCCAGGCTTTGAACTCAACTTAACCAACTTATGAGCAAACAAAACTTGGTTTGAAATATACTCTCACTTGAGAGTGGCACTTTGATCAATGCTTGTCTACATAAAATAATAAGCACTCAATGCTTCTGTTTTCTTGAAATGGCTTTGAAATTGATCCCTAAATGATTGCATGGATGATATGCAATCTTTGAAAACATGATTTTAGGGATGTTACAAATCTAACCCCCTTAAGGTGAATCTCGCCCTCGAGATTCGGATTGGCTAGCAAATAGGTGAGGGTGGTCTTTCCGAAGATCATCTTCTCTTTCCCATGTTGCTTCTTCTTCGGAGTGATGGTTCCATTATACCTTGCAGAATTTGATAGTCTTAGTCCGAGTAACTCTTTCTGCAGTCTCAAGAATTTTGATAGGTTTTTCCTCATAAGTGAGATCACTTTCCAACTGAACCTCCTCCAAAGGTATAGTATCCTTCAAAGAAGTCTTTTCCATCTCTGGATGGCATTTCTTTAGCCGACTCACATGGAACACATCGTGAACGGCAGACAATGACTCTGGCAATTCAATCTCATAAGCTACTTCTCCTTTACGACTCAGAATCTTGAATGGTCCAACATATCTTGGGGCCAATTTTCCTTTGACTCCAAATCTCTTCACTCCACGAAGTGGTGATACTCTAAGATAAGCTCTATCACCCACTTCATAGGTGACATCTCTACGCTTAGGATCTGCGTAGCTTTTCTGTCGGGACTGTGCTATCTTCAATCTGTCCTTAACAAGCTTGACTTTCTCTTCAGCTTCTTTGATTAGTTCTGGCCCGAACAAGTTCCTTTCTCCTACACCATTACATAGCAATGGGGTAGTACACTTTCTCCCATAGAGAAACTCAAACGGTGCCATCTCAATACTGGCTTGATAGCTGTTATTGTAAGAGAATTTTGCGTAAGGCATACTTTCATCCCAACTAGCTCCCTAGTCTAGAGCACATGCTCTCAACATGTCTTCAAGAATCTGGTTGGTTCTTTCTGTCTGTCCATCAGTCTGAGGATGAAAAGCAGTGCTGAATTCCAATCTTGTTCCCAATGACTCATGTAGTTGCCTCCAAAAATGAGAAGTGAATTGAGTTCCCCTATCAGACACAATACTCTTGGGTACTCCATGCAGACATACAATCCTACTCATGTAGATCTTGGCTAACTTAGCACTTGTATAGGTTGTCTTCACGGGTATGAAATGAGCCACTTTAGTTAGGCGATCCACTACTACCCAAATAGAATCATATCCTGACCTGGTCCTTGGCAATCCAGTGATGAAATCCATGCCAATCTTGTCCCACTTCCAATCAGGAATAGGTAGTGGTTGTATCAATCCTGCTGGTTTCTGATGTTCCGCTTTCACTCTACTACATACATCACACAAAGCAATATGTTCGGCGATGTCCTTCTTGAGATTATTCCACCAAAATCTTTCCTTCATATCCATGTACATTTTGGTGTTACCCGGATGAATGGAATATGGTGAGTTGTGCGCTTCTTGTAAAATCAGTTTCCGAAGCTCCGGATCTTGTGGAACGCAGATACTTTTTCCATACCATAAAGTACCTTGTTCGTCTTCATGGAATCCTTAGGGTTTAGGGTTTAGGGTTCAGGGTTTATGATTTTATGAGGGCAATGGGTCACATGCAAGGCTCTAGGAGCTGTTTTCACATTCCTTTTATTTTTCTTAGATTTTGTTTAGTGCTGCCCAAATAAAATGGTGCAACCCGCCGGCGGCCGTGGCAACGCAACGGTCGGTGCAATCTTGGACCCAGGCATGCATCCAGCCTAGGTACCCCATGGGGCAGCCCAAACCATTTTTCCCTAAAAATTGATAGTGTCTTATAGGGTAGATATACAGTTAGAAATCGCATTAACTGAGCCGTAACTAAAAAAATATAGTATATGCTTGCACCACGAGATAAATACCCACCTCCCGGGATGGACATGCACCACGTGTAGCATGCGTGTAAATTGCCTCGGGCCCCTGGGCGCGCCCTAATCTTGCACCTTCTTTGGGAAAACACCGGTTTTTCGGGTTTAGAAAATGGAAAGTCAAGATTTCTCCAAATGACCACAAAGTCGCTAGTTGGAGAAGTTGCTTGCGATGCCGAGAGGGAGCTAGGTGTCAGGTTTGGGCTCAATCCATGGAGTGGTTCCATGTTCTGGACAGTGAGGGGGGAATCTAGGGTTGGAAGCCATGTTAACTCACACTCGATAGACATCCTGGTGGTGCCTCGGGTGCCAAAGGACCTGATATGCCTTGCTTATGATTTTATGAGGGTAGTGGGTCACATGTAAGGGCTCCAGGAGATGTTTTCACATTTTTTTATTTTTCTTTGATTTTGTTTGGTCCTGCCCAAAAAAATGGCGCAACCCGCCGGGGACCGCGGCAACGCAACGGTCGGTGCAATCTTGGACCCAGGCATGAATCCTGCCTAGGTACCCCATGGGGCACGCCAAACCATTTTCCCTAAAAATTGAGAGTGTCTTATAGGGTACATACAGTTAGAAACCGCATTAACCAAGACATAACTCAAAAAATATAGTATATGATTGCACCACGAGATAAATACCCACCTCCCAGGAATAGCCATGCACCATGGTGTAGCATGCATGAAAATTGCCTCGGCCCCCTAGGCACGCCGTAATCTTGCACCTCCTTTGGGAAAACACCGGTGTTTCGCGTTCAGAAAATGGAAAGTCAAGATTTCTCCAAATTACCACGAAATCTCTAGTTGGAGAAGTCGCTTGCGATGCCGAGAGGGATCTAGGTGCCTGGTTTAGGCTCAATCCATGGAGTGGTTCCACGTTCTGGGCAGCGAGGGGGGGGGAATCTAGGTTGGAAGCCATATTAACTCACACTCGATAGACATCCTGGTGGTGCCTTGGGTGCCAAAGGACCTGGTATGCCATGCTTATGATTTTATGAGGGCAGTGGGTCACATGCAAGCGCTCTAGGAGTTGTTTTCACATTTTTTTTATTTTTTTAGATTTTGTTTGGTGCAGCCCAAAAAAACGGCGAAACCCGCTGGCGGCCGCAACAATGCAACAGTCGGTGCAATCTTGGACACAGGCATGCATCCAGCCTAGGCACCCAAACTATTTATTCCTGAAAATTGAGAGTGTCTTATAGGGTACATACAATTAGAAACCGCATTTATCGAGCAATAACTCAAAAAAATATAGTATATGCTCGCACCACGAGATAAATACGCACCTCCCGGGAATGGCCATGCACCATGGTGTAGCATGCATGGAAATTGCCTCGGTCCCCTGGGCGCGCCCTAATCTTGCACCTCCTTTGGGAAATATCGTTTTTTCAGGTTCAGAAAATGGAAAGTCATGATTTCTCCAATGACCATGAAATCTCTAGTTGGATAAGTCGCTTGCGATGCCGAGAGGGAGCTAGGTGCCGTGTTTGGGCTCAATCTAGGGAGTGGTTCCATGTAATGGTCAGCGAGCGGGGAATCTAGGTTGGAAGCCATGTTAACTCACACTCGATGAACATCCTGGTGGTGCCTTGGATGCCAAAGGACCTGGTATGCCTTGCTTATGATTTTACGAGGGAAGTGGGTCACATGCAAGGAGTGAAACCCGCCGACGGCCGCAGCAACGCAACAGTCGGTGCAATCTTGGACCCAGGCATGCATCCAACCTACGTACCCCATGGGGCACCCCATACCAATTTTTATCTGAAAATTGAGAGTGTCTTATAGGGTACATACAGTTAGAAACTGCATTTACCAAGCCGTAACTCAAAAAAATATAGTATATGCTTGCACCACGAGATAAATACCCATCTCCCAGGAATTGCCATGCACCATGGTGTAGCATGCATGAAAATTGCCTCGGGCCCCTGGGCGCGCGCTAATCTTGCACCTCCTTTGGGAAAACACCGGTTTTTCAGGTTTAGAAAATGGAAAGTCAAGATTTATCCAAATGACCACGAAATCTCTAGTTGAAGAAGTCGCTTGTGATGCCGAGAGGGAGATAGGTGTCGGGTTTGGGCTCAATCCATGGAGTGGTTCCATGTTCTGGGCAGCGAGGAGAGAATCTAGGGTTGGAAGCCATGTTAACTCACACTCGATAGACATCCTGGTGGTGCCTTGGGTGCCAAAGGACCTAGTATGCCTTGCTTATGATTTTATGAGGGCAATGGGTCACATGCAAGGCTCTAGGAGCTATTTTCACATTCTTTTTATTTTTTTAGATTTTGTTTGGTGCTACCCAAAAAAACGGTTAAACCCGCCGGCAGCCGCAGCAACGTAACGGTCGGTGCAATCTTGGACCCAAGCATGCATCCAGCCTAGGTACCCTAAACCATTTTTACCTAAAAATTGAGAGTGTCTTATAGGGTACATATTGTTAGAAACCTCATTTACCGGGCCGTAACTCAAAAAAATGCAGTATATGCTTGCACCACGAGATAAATACCCACCTGCCGGAAATGGCCATGCACCATGGTGTAGCATGCATGTAAATTGCCTCGGGCTCCTGGGCACGCCCTAATCTTGCACCTCCTTTGGGAAACACCAGTTTTTCGGGTTCAAAAAGTGGAAAGTCAAGATTTCTCCAAATGACCACGAAATCTCTAGTTGGAGAAGTCGCTTGAGATGCCGAGAGGGATCTAGGTGTCGGGTTTGGGCTCAATCCATGGAGTGGTTCCATGTTCTTGGCAGTGAGGGGGGTGGGGTGGGGAATGTAGTGTTGGAAGCCATGTTAACTCAGTTTTTCCCTCTATGCTAGTCACGAATACTCAGAAAATCCTTTACTATAGCTCACCTAGAAACCAACACACCCTGATTGGTCAGATAGTTGTCACGCGGATCGTGCCCGCCAACCGTTGATCCTCTTTGACCTAACGGCCACACAAAATTGTTATAGTAGCAACATCCCAATATTATAGCACGACATGGTAGTTACAACAATCACAATTTAGGACATGAATCAAATTCTTCTCCAAGCATACTGTGAGTATAAGATAACTCAGCCACCAACACTCGATCGTTCACCTTGGGAAGAAAATAACTCAACCCAGGGACTAGCCAACGTATCTATAGAATCAACTTTAGATGGAAAAACATCATGATAACTCAGATTAGAATTTGATTCAGCTTATCTTTGATTTGGATTAGTGTTTGATTCAGCTTACCGGCTTATCTTTGATTCAGATTAGTATTTGATTCAGCTTATCTTCGATTCGGATTAGTATTTGACTCAACTTACCAGCTTATCTTTGATTAGGATTAGTGTTTGATTTAGCTTACCAGCTTATCTTTGATTTGGATTAGTATTTGATTCAGCTTATCTTTGATTCGAATTAGTATTTGATTCAACTTACGGGCTTATCTTTGATTCAGATTAATATTTGATTCAGCTTACCAACTTACCTTTGATTCAGATTAGTATTTGATTCATCTTATTAGCTTATCTTTGATTCGGATTTGTATTTTGACTCAGCTTACCAGCTTATCTTTGATTTGGACTAATATTTGATTCATCTTGCTAGGGAATATTATAACTCGAATTTGTATTTTGACTCAGCTTACCATCTTATCTTTGATTCAGATTAGAGTTTGATTCAGCTTGCCAGGTTATGTTATGACTCAGATTTGTATTTAACTCATCTTACCAGGTTATCTTATATATCGGATGGCTATTTGCCAGCATATCATATCTCAAATTAATATCTTGGATCTACATCTCGAATCCCATCTCTTGGCAGTTTGTCCGAGTATCATATCTTAAAAATATATCTTGGATCTATATCTCAGATCCACATCTAAGGCAGTTTGCCATCATATCATAAGACCAAATTATATCTTAGCAGTTATAACTCGGATTTTGAATCAGATGACTCAGAAACGAGACATAAGTCAGATTTGAGTAATATAACTTGGATATAAAATCAGATGATTCGGATTCGGAATCAGATGACTCGGATTTGAGTCATATAACTCAGATTTTGAGTCAGATGACTCAGATTGAGACATAAGTCAGATTTGAGTAATATAACTCGGATGTAAAATCAGATGATTCGTATTTGGAATCAGATGACTCGGATTTGAGTCATATAACTCAGATTTTGAGTCAGATGACTCAGATTTGAGACATAATTCAGATTTGGGTAATATAACTCGGATGTAAAATCAGATGATTCAGATTTGGAATCAGATGACTCAGATTTGAGTCATATATCTCAGATTTTGAGTCAGATGACTCAGATCCGAGACATAAGTCAGATTTGAGTAATATAACTCGTATTGAGAAACAGATGACTCGGATTTGAGTCATATAACTCGGATTTTGAGTCAGATGACTCAGATTCGAGACATAAGTCAGATTTGAATAACATAACTCGCTTTGAGAATCAAATGACTCGGATTTGAGTCATATAACTCGTATTTTGAGTTAGATGAGTCATATTTGAGACATAGGTCAGATTTGAGTAAAATAACTCGATTTGAGAATCAGATGACTCGGATTTGAGTCATATAACTCAGATTTTGAGTTAGATGAGTCAGATTTGAGTAAAATAACTCAGATTGGGAATCAGATGATTCGGATTTGAGTCATATAACTCGTATTTTGAGTCAGATGACTCAGATTGAGACATAAGTCAAATTTGAATAATATAACTCGGATTGAGAATCAGATGACTCGGATTTGAGTCATCTGACTCAGATTTTGAATCAGATAACTCAGATTTTAAGCATAAGTCGAATTGGAATCATGTGACTCAGACAAGATAACTCGGGTTATAAACTTACCCAAAGGGGTTATAAGACCAGTGCCAAAAAAGGCCAGAAGTCATAACTTACCCGAATGGGTTAAAAGACGAGTGCCCAAAAAGGCCAGAAGTCTAAACCTACCCAAAAGGGTTAAAAATACAAGAGCCCAAGAAGGCCATAAGTCATAAACTTACCCAAAGGGGTCAAAAGACCATTGTCCAAAAAGTCCAGAAGTCATAACTTACCCGAATGGGTTAAAGAGATGAGTGCCCAAACATGCCAGAAGTCAAAACTTACCCAAAAGGGTTAAAATGACCAGAGCCCAAGAAGGCCATAAGTCATAAACTTACCCAAAGGGGTCAAAATACCAGTGCCTAAAAAGGCTAGAAGTCCTAACTTACCCAGAGGGGTTAAAAGACGAGTACCCAAAAAGGACAGAAGTCAAAACTTACCCAAAAGGGTTAAAAAGATCGAAGCCCAAGAAGGACGGAAGTCATAAACTTACCCAAAGGGGTCAAAATACTAGTACCCCAAAAGGCTAGAAGTCGTAACTTACCCAAAGGGGTTAAAATACTAATGACCATGAAGTCCAGATATCAAGACTTACCCAAAACGGTTATATAACAACTTTGGGAATGTTTTATTATGAAGCCTATGCGCGACTCTATGAGTCCCACATAGCCTCGGAGACTAATGTCTGGGATAACCCCAGGTACCCTAGAGTTGAGGTGTCAACAGACCTCATTAAAGGAATGGATGATTTAATAGAATATATATGTGGAGAAAGGACATATACGAGTAGAGAAATGAGGTACAAAGATGGTTGAATAAAAGAAAGAGATAAAAGAGATTCTAGGCCGAATCATATTTAATTCGGCCTCAAGGAAGGTATCCTGGACCAAATTCGGCCTAGCTAAGCCGAATTATCTATATTTGCCAGTTGGGCCGGATTACCTCAGCCGGCCCACATCACCTCGTCCACACCACGCCAGCAATCCGGCCCACCGCCTTATTGAACCGCGCCAGCACTTCCTCCCGCCAAAACCCGTCGCCATGCTAGCACAGTCACGCGTCAAGCCAACCCACGATGCGAGCGTCTCGCTCAACTCACTCCCGCGACGCCACCTCCCTTGCCCCCTCGATGCGCAGCAGCAACAACTCCCGGGTGGGTCGATGCCAGTTGATTCGGACCACCACGAGACAACACCGATCCCCGACGCCGACTTACCGTGCACCCACGATGCTCCCTCGACACCACATTTCATCGCCACCATCCACCCAGGTGGGCCGGCTTTGGTTGATCCGGCCCGTCCCGGGAGACCTCGGGCCGCCAGCAATGACCCGGGTGGGCCGGCGGGGGTGTAGTCCGGCCCATCTCGGAAATCAACTCCACCGGACCAAGTCACCCGACTGGGCCATACTCAGGCTCAAGCCGACTCCACCCCCAGGCCGAATACAAAGTGACCCGGCTGGTCCACCCAATAACCCAACTGGGCCTTTACCTTTCGTTATCAGAACGAGGTCGAATCAACTAATAAACAGGCCAAATCAGCACTTCGTTTAGGAAGTCTGGCCGAAGTATTTCACCCTATATTCCCTCTTATTTATCTCCATATGCATCCCCAACCTCCACAAGAACACGCCATCAAACGAAGACAAGCTCCACAAGTATCATGCCATGTTGGAGATATGCCCTAGAGGCAATAATAAAGTAGTTATTGTTATATGTTTGTGTTTATGATAAATGTTTACTTTCATGCTATAATTGTATTAACCAGAAACATTAATACTTGTGTGATTTGTAAACATAAAAGAGTCTCTAGTAAAGCCTCTTGTTAAACTAGCTTGTTGGTTAATATATGATCATGGTTTCCTGATCATGAACATTGAGATGTTATTAACAACAATATCATATCATTAGGAGAATGGTGTGATGGACATACTCCTATAGATAAGCGTAGCATAAAGATCAAGTCATTTCAATAGTTCGTTTGCTATAAGCTTTCTGATACATAGTAACCTAATTCCTTCGACCATGAGATCATGCTAATCACCATCACTGGATGGATACTTTGATGACATCAAACACCACACGTAACTGGGTGGCTATAAAGATGGCATTGAGTGTTTGGAAAGTATGTGTTGAGGCACATGGATAAAGAGTGGGATTTGTCCATCCATATGACGGATAGATATACTCTAGGCCCCCTCGGTGGAATATCATCCAATTAGCTTGCAAGCATGTGACTGGCTCAGAAGGGATCACATATCACAGAAACGAGTAAATAGTACTTATCGGTAACGAGGTTGAACTAGGTATGCAGAGATACCGACGATCAAACCTCGGATAAGTAAAATATCGCGATACAAAGGGAAATTGGTATCGTATGTAAATTGTTCATTCGATCGGAAAGTAACCATAGAAATATTTGGGAGCCATAAGAATTTCCAGATTCCTCTATTGGTTATTGATCGGAGAAGATTCTCGTTCATGTCTGCATAATTCACGAACCGTAGGGAGACACACTTAAGGATTCGATGTTGTTTAGTAGATATGGAATGTAAGTAGGAAGATCAAATGTTGTTCAGAGTCTCGTATGGGATCCGGGATATCACGAGGAGATCCGGAATGGTCCGAAGAATAACATTCATATAAGGAAAGTCCAATTCCGGAGTTCGGAATGGTCCGGAGAATAAGATTCATATAAGGAAAGTCCAATTCCGGAGTTCGGAATGGTCCGGAGAATAAGATTCATATAAGGAAAGTACAATTTCGGAATAAGATTCATATAAGGAAAGTCCAATTCCGGAGTTCGGAATGGTCCGAAGAATAAGATTCATATAAGGAAAGTCCAATTCCGGAATGATTCTGGTGTTTTCACCGGAATGATCTAGAAGGGGCTAGAAGTTTCACCGGACCGGAAGGGGATGGGTACATGAATGTGTCATGACTAAGTGGAAAGAAAGAAATTAAACTCCAAAATTGAAAGTCAAAACACCCCGCACCTAGAAGAGAATCCTTCTCTATCCACCCCTATCCCTAGAAGAAGAGGGAGTTGGGGAAGGATTCAAACTCCCCTATCCCTAGCTGCCCCTCCCTCTCATAAATAGAGGGGAGGTGTGCCCCCCAAAAGACCACAACAAGCTCCACCTCACCAAGCCTCCGCCACCTGCTGCCACCGCTGTTAATTGCATAGCTCAGATTACTATGGAGCTTCGTTGGGAAACCCCAAGAAGAAGGTATCATGAGCACAACAGCAAGTTTTCCCTCAATAAGAAACCAAGGTTATAGAACCAGTAGGAGGAAGGAAACGACTCAAAGGTGTTGCTGGCAACTTGGAAACCTGCACAACACAGACTCAAGACTTTGCACCAACAAACAGTGAGGTTGTCAATCTCACCGTGTTGCTGAAAACAAAGGATTAACCGTATGGTGTGGAATGTAATGGTGGCTTGCAGAAAGTAAACAGTAATAGTGGAATATGTATCAATGGTAAAGATTGGACCGGGGTCCACAGTTCACTAGAGGTGTTCTCCTTAAGATAAACAACATAACATGCTGGGTAAACAAATTACAGCGAGGCAATTGATAGGACTTAGCAAGGCATAACAATGCAATACTAGACATTCATGATCCTATGAGATTCGATTGGGCATTACAACAATATACATAGACCGCCATCCAACTGCATCTATGACTAGTAATCCACCTTTAGGTTATCGTCCGAACCCCCTCCAGTATTAAGTTGCAAGAAACGGATAACTGCTTTAAGCAAGGTGTGTAAAGTAAACAATACAATTGTTCCATGAACAGAAGATTATTGTTTTCTCCCAAATAGCAACATCACATCTACAACCTTAGAGATTTCTATCACTTCCCCAGATTCAGTAGAGGCATGAACCCACTATCGAGCATAAATAATCCCTCTTGGAGTCACTAGCATCTACTTGGCCAAGATAGCTACTAGAAACGGAGAGCATGCAAGATCTCAAACAACATAGACATGATAGAATCAATAAGATAGAATCATTAACCAATTTGACATAGTAATCTCAATATCCATCGGATCCCCGCGAACACAACATGCATGATTACAAATAGATGATATTGATCATGAACGAAGCTCACAAGATCTAAACACAGTAGCACAAATGAGGAGAAACAACCATCTAGCTACTGTATGGACCCATAGTCCAAGGTGGAACTACTCACGCATCATACTGGAGGCTGGCATGGTGATGAAGAAGGCCTCCGGGATGATCTCTCCCCTCCGAAAGGGTGCCGGCAAGAGATTCAGATACCCCCCGATCTAGGTATGATGGTGGCGGCGGCTATAGACTGTTTCGTGGAAGATTGATGGGGTACTTAGGGTTTATGTATCGGGGCTTCTTATAGGCGAAGGGGGAGAACGAGGGGGTTCCCGAGGCGGCCGCACCCCCAGGCGCGGGCCAAGCCTGGCCGTGCGACCAGGGGGTGTGGGCCCCTCGAGGCCCTCCTCCGTCTCGTCTCTGGCTCCGTGTTCTCCTCGGTGAAATATTGACTTTGGCTTATGTCCCTTCCAATTCTGAGAATATTCATTTTCTAGATTTTCTGGAACAAAAACAATAGAAAACAGGCAACTGGAACTGTGGCATCTTGTTAATAGGTTAGTCCTAGAAAACATATAAAAATACCTCAAAGTGTAGACAAAGCAAAGCAAATTGGATACTAAACAAGCATGAAACATAAAAAATTATAGATACGTTTATGACGTATCAAGTGATGACTCCTTGATGGCGCCAGAGAACTTTGTGCTTGACGTGGAGTCTGTTGGGAACGCCAAGAGAAAGGTGTGAAGCATCACAACATCAAGTTTTCCCTCAGTAAGAAACCGAGGTTATCGAACCAGTAGGAGGAAGGAAACGTCACACAGGTGTTGCAAGCAACGCCGAGACCTGCACAACACAAACTCAAGACTTTGCCCCAACTAACAGTGAGGTTGTCAATCTCACCGGTTGCTGTAACAAAGGATTAAACGTATGGTGTGGAAGGTAATAGTTTGCATCAAGTAAACAAGTAACAGTGGAAGATGTAGGCCCAGTTCTTTTGGTGGCTTCTCCCAGAAGTTGCCCTACCCCCAGCTTCCTTGGAAAGCCAGTTCAAAAAATTTGCGAGGCTTCCAAATTTGTTTGGCTTAACTATTTTGGAAGTCTCGCAAACTTTTTAGACCGGCTTCTCCAGGAAGCAGGGGGAAGGGTGGCTTCTCGGAGAAGCCCCCAAAAGAACTGGGCCGTATCAATGGTAAAGATTGGACCGGGGTCCATGGTTCACTAGAGGTGCTCTCCTTAGATAAACACCATGGCATGAAGGGTAAACAAATTACAGCAGGGCAATTGACAGGAACTGAGCATGGCATAACAATGCAATACTAGTCAGAAAGATCCTATGAGATTCGATTGGGTAATACAACAAGATACATAGACCGCCATCCAACTACATCTATGACTAGAAGTCCACCTTCAGGTTATCATCCGAACCCCCTCCAGTATTAAGTTGCAAGCAACAGACAAATGCTTTAAGCAAAGTGTGTAAGGTAAACAGTCCACATGTTCCATGAACAAGAGACCGTTGTTTTCTCCCTAGTAGAAACAACACATCTACAACCGAAGTGATTTCTGTCACTTCCCTTGAAACTAGAGGCATGAACCCACTATCGAGCATAACTACCCCCTCTTGGAGTCACTAGCAACTACTCGGCCAAGATAGATACTAACAACGGAGAGCATGCAAGATCACAAACAACACAGACATGATAGAATCATAAAGACAAAACCATTAATCAATCCAACATAATAATCTCAATATCCATCGGATCCCCACAAACACAACATGCATGATTACAAATAGATTGGATCTTGATCATGAATAGAGCTCACAAGATCTATACATGAAAGCACAAGGAGGAGATACAACCATCTAGTTACTACATGGACACATAGTCCAAGGTGGAACTACTCACGCATCATACCGGAGAGAAGGCCTCCGGGATTATCTCCCCTCAGGAAGGGTGCCGGGAAGAACATCAGATCCCCCCAATCTAGGGAAGACGGTGGTGGCGGATACAGAAGGTTTCGTGGAATATTGATCGGGTACTTAGGGTTTCTGCATCGGGGGTTCTTATAGGCGAAGATGCGAGGCAGGGGGAGCCCAGGGGCGCACACCCTGCCCAGGCACAGGCCAGGCTTGGCCGCGCCTGGGGGGTGCGGCCACCCCGTGGCTCCCCTCCGTCTCTCCTTCTGGATTCGTGTCCCTCACGGAAAGTTATTGACTTTGGATTTTGCCCGTCCAATTTCGAGAATATTGATTTTCTGCTTTTCTGGAACCAAAAACAGAATAAAACAGGCAACTAACACTGTGGCCACTTGTTAATAGGTTAGTTCCAGAAAAGATATAAAAACACCTCAAAGAAAGACAAAGCAAAGCAAAGTAGATAGTAAACAAGCATGGAACATTAAAAATTATAGATACGTTTCCGACGTATCAAGCATCCCCAAGCTTAACTCCTGCTCGTCCTCGAGTAGGTAAGTGATAAAAGAATAATTTTTGAGGTGACATGCACCTTCACAATAAAGATCAAACCATTTGCAAGCATTGAAAGCTGGGATCAAAGAACTCTAAACATGTGCATGAAAGTGAAGGAAATATGCCCTAGAGGCAATCATAGAGATGATTATATTTCTTAAGTATCCATGAGTTATTGTATTGTTCCTTGAATATCCATATCAGGCAACTTGTATTGATTGGCAATTATGTGAATTGTTTGTGAAACTCTTTACTTGTATGGTTATTTAATAGGTGTCCCTAGTCGGAGTTCATGTGAGGACACATGTGAATATTAGACTAGCACATCGATTGGTTGATGACTATGTTTCGCAAGTCATAGACATGGAGATGTCAAACCAATGATGTGGACACATGTTATGAACATGGGGTTGGACTGACCCAACTTGAGACTGGAAAATAGTTGCAGCTCTCTCTCTACACAACGTGTACGTTTTTTCCTTAGACCTGAGATTGCCGCATGTACTTGAGATGTGGATCGACATACTTTAGGGCTATTAGATGCTACTCCGTAACTGGGTAGTTATAAAGGTAGCTTTCGGGTTTGTCCTGAAGCATGCTGCAAGGCATGGTCAATCAAGATGGGATTTGCCCCTCTCTAATTGAGAGAGATATCTCTGTGGCCCTCGAGTGATCGGATCAAGAAATGCATGGCCGTGCTACATATGGTTAAGAGTTAACCTAGTAAAGGGATTCCGAATCACAGTGTCGAGAAAGGGAGGTCAGCTTGGAGCTAGACCAAATATCATGAGGCAAAGAGAAAAACATGTACTAAACCTTGTGATGGTTCGTACGATATGATCTTTGTATGCGTTTAGGAGTTGGCACGTCTTGCTAGGGGCCACTACCAACTATTGACAGAATAAGTGTATTCGTGTCATGTCTATACGTATATGAACCTATAGGGTCACACACTTAAGGGGCTGGAAGCCTAATGAGGATTGGATCCGAATTAGACCAGGCTTAGGCTACTAATGGGCTGCTAATGTAGAAGCCCACTAGCGACGCCTATAAAAGAGAGGGTGGGGCGTGCTGACCAGGGTTAGACCATTCCACCCAGCTGCCACACCTCACGCCTGTGTTGCACGCCATGACCTAGCGATCCGGGCTCGACGCTTCCACCGCACGTGGATACCTTGGAGGCGCTGCATATGTAGAGCTTGGACGAGCCGCGCAAGGGGAGCTCCTCGTGGGACGAGAACAAGGAGGAGACGTAGATCGTATGCACTGTCTCGACGCGCTTCATCAAGTTCCGCAACTGCGCGTCTAGTGGTAATCGCGTGATCTATGGCATCAGTAATCCTGGTTTACGCGGTAGAAAATTTTGATTTGCGCTAGTGTAGCCTACCCGTATCCCTACAGAAAGATGGAGTTCTAACAATAGGATATAGTAACTATGCATGCAACATGAAAGGCTACAAACAAAGATCATGAATAACATGCATTGAAAAACGTTTGTTTGTTTCACATACAGAAAACATAGCATAGTGGCAATCGGCTTGTCCCTCATAGAGTAGCAAATAGATGCATAGGACACCTTCAAAGTTCACAAGGGTGACTAGAAGCAAATAGCACAAGAAAAAGTAGTATCACAATATGCATCAAGCAATAAGTTTTGGGACACTGCACACAGAATGACAACTATGCTCTCTTAATGGTGCCTAAAGGTAGAAGGTGGAGACTCAAATAATGGTGGAAGAAAGACCTTTTATAAAGGGAAGCAGGTATTTCAAGTTTCAAAAAGAGATTCCAAAAATTATGGTACTTGTTAGCTTTCAGCCCTCATTGCCCCTATCATAAGAATCTTGAAGTGATTAAGGTTAAAGTGAACTAACTATGGAGTATATGCTTGACAAAGTATAAGTTGGCAATCTCATGTCCCTTGAATACGAGCCACACCTCATGCTACTCAACTTCAGTAACCTGTAAGTTCTTGTCATTGTAAGTACATGCATATCATAGAGAACCGCCAACAGGGTACCCCTTGCACATGGTACATGAGCTATCCCATAACCAAAATGACAAGGCAAGCTGACAATGAGCATCTCAGCGATCTTTTTATTTACTATATGCATAGCTTTTTATTGATGATGCTTCATAGATAGCTCACTATGGTGATGCTGCAAGTTTCCACCATGATTAGGCATGGCTTAGGCTAGTGGCCCAGGCGTTTCTCTAACACAAAATACTTACTCCATGGACTTACAAGATTCCTCTTTATTTCACACCGGTAACATCCATAGACAAAAGAGCATGATATAAACTGAGTACAAAGTACAAGTGCAATGTTGAAAACGTTCCCCATGACAACATGGTTCTGCTAATTCCAACGTATAAGTGCAAGAATATACAACATAGACGACACAATGGTTCAAGTTTATTAGGGGCAAAGAATATAAAGTGTGCCATCAAGTTTGTGAGGGATTTAATCACTAAGTTTTCACATAACAAAATATTTTTTAATTGTAAGATAGCTGAAAACAAGAATATACTTGGAATGGTGTAACACACCATGCATAGGAGTTTATAGTGGTCACTTTGGAATAACTTGGTTTCTTGGGAATTCGAAGCATGAGTAAAGCTTACTCATATAAGTGGAGGCTAGCAAAAGACTGAGAGCAACCAACTAAGAGAGCATAATGGCCATAATCAAGCAGATCAACAAAGCATTACTAATCAAAGCATAGAGTGGTACTACAAGTCAAGGACTAAATGATCATAGAGGCTATGGTGACTTGTCATAGTCATAACATGGTGTGAGCATGTGCCAAGTCAACCCAAACAAAGCATCAAAGGAGAATACCAAAATACTATGCTTTTGCATGCTAAAACAACGCATAATTTCTTCAAGGCACACTAAGCAATCCCAATTGTTTGGAACAAGACATGCTACAGCAATAATCACTAAGCATAGAGTCAAAACAACACCTGGCATGTCATGCTAAAGTCTAAGTCACAGTCATTGCAAGATCCTCTTGCACTTACAAGCAAGAACTTACTAATCCTTTCCAACACCAAGCAACTTGTTTACAAAACAACATAGCAAGAACGGGGGTCCAAACTACTTTATTCAAGAAAACTAAACAACCTAAGCAAAGCAAACGAAAACTAAGACTCTCCAAGAACAACACAACTATGCATGAAACAATAAAAAAGAAGTGTCTAGACAGACCTAAGCTTTTTATTGATGAAGAAGGGAATATCTTGGGCATCCCCAAGCTTTGACGCTTGTACCTCTTGGATATTTCTTGGGGTGACACCATGGTGGCATCCCCAAGCTTTGACGCTTGTACCTCTTGGATATTTCTTGGGGTGACACCATGGTGGCATCCCCAAGCTTGAGATTTTGTCCATTCTTCATCTCATTACATCATTCTCTCTCTACACTAGAATGTTTTCCTTCATACAAAACTTCACACAATCTTCATTAGCAACATTAGTGTATTCAAAAGATATTAGACCTCTGGCAAAGCGTTTTGACGGTTGAGCTCGACAACTATCTTATTTTCAAGCGTGTCCGAGTTATCTTCAAGACTGATATGCCGGAGGACTGGACATGGGGCCTGAAGCCATTCCTCCCCCAAGTCATCTTCGTACAACTCGGCTGCCTTCTCCTCCGCCCCCTGAAGATACTCGAGCTCCTAGTCCCGCTCGCGTTTACTCTCCTCCTGCACCGACTCAGACATCACCTCGGCCAGATGTACCCACAGCCTCCATTGCTGACGCCGACATAACTCCATCAGTAGATCCTCCTACCGAACTTGTTGCCTCCGTTACGAACCCCGAAGTTTCCCCCAAAATTCCTTTGACTCCCCCAATTCCAACTGCGACTCCAACTCCAGCCGAGGATATCACCATCTCGGCCCCATCGGAAACCATAGTTCCTCCTGCCTCCAAAGATTCCACTCCTAGTGCCGAAGTTGCGGCCCCTGCCGACACCTCTTCTAAGGCTAAGAAGGTTGTTGTTACCAAACCTTCATCATCTCAGAAGGGGCCGGCTAGCTCTTCTTGTAGGGGTTCGTAGCATGGAAAACAAAAAAATTTCTACCGCATGAACACACAATCAAGATCTAATCTATGATCAAGCCAAGATCTATCTACTAGATTGTAGCAACGAGTCAATAGAGTACTAACCCTCGAAGATCCAAAGCGGTTAACGAGAGCAGATTCTCGTGGATGATGTAGTCGTACACTTCCGATCTCAAGATCGCGTAGACGATCCTTCTGGCGCTGCGTTCCGGCAGCGCTTCCGCAGTTGGTCACACGTTCGGTACTCGATGAAGACCTTCCTCTCCCTTGTTCTAGCAGGCAGCGGAGGTTGTAGCACTCTCCCCGCGATTCCGGTAGCACGATGGCGTGGTACCGGAAGTAGAGGGGAGATCTCGCAGGGCTTCGCCTTAAGCCGGAGCGAGTATGGTGGAGTATGAGAGAGGCCTTGGCGATCTACGGTTTAGAGGGCACCAAGGGGAGGGGCTACGACGGCGGCTAGGGTTTGGAGAAACCCCAAGTCGCCGACTTGGAGGAGCCCTAGGCGGTGGCGGCTGCACTTGGGTGGAGGCGCCAGGAGCTAGGGTTTTGGGTGTGAGAGGTGTCGGTAGAGGGGGCACCCCTGCCCCTTCTTTTATAGGTGGGAGGGAGGTGCCTAGGAGGAGGGAGCCCTCCTCCAACTCCTCCTCCTTGGCCGGCGGGTGGAGGGAGTGGGACTTCCTCCCCAAGTAGGTTTCCTACTCTCCCTCTACCAAGAAAACTTGCCGTTTGACTTTTCAAATTGGCGTTTGACTTTTCAAACTAGGATTTGATTTATCCCTTTATTTGCTCAGCGATGACACCTAGTACATGATGCAACCATTCCAACTTGTTATGAAACATTCATGTACCCTTCCCCTCCGGAGTGCTAGACCTTCCGGACCCTTCTAGAACATTCCCGATGAAAACACCGGAATCATTCTCCAACTCCGAAACATGACTTTCCTTATATGAATCTTATTCTCCGGACCATTTCGGATCTCCTCGTGATATCCCGGATCCTATCCGAGACTCCGAACAACATTCAGTCTCTTTAATCATCATTCCATAACTACTCAACAACATCGAATCCTTAAGTGTGTCTCCCTACGGTTCGTGAATTATGCGGACATGACCGAGACACTTCTCCGATCAATAACCAATAGAGGAATCTAGAAATTCATATGGTTCCCACATATTTCTACGATTACTTTGCGATCGAATGAACCACTTACATACGATACCAATTTCCCTTTGTCTCACGATAGTTTACTTATCCGAGGTTTTGATCGTCGGTATCTCTGCATACCTAGTTCAACCTCGTTACCGATAAGTACTCTTTTCGTTCGTGATATGTGATCCCTTGTGAGCCAGTCACATGCTTGCAAGATAATTGGATGACATTACACCGAGAGGGCCCAGAGTATATCTATCCGTCATATGGATGGACAAATCCCACTCTTGATCCATGTGTCTCAACCCATACTTTCCGAACACTCAATGCCACCTTTATAGCCACCTAGTTACGGTGTGGTGTTTGATGTCATCAAAGCATCCTTCTGGTGATGGTGATAAGCATGATCTCATGGTCGAAGGAATTAGGTTACTATGTATCAGAAAGATTATAGCAAATGAACTATATTAAATGACTTGATCTTTATGCTACGCTTAACTATAGGAGTATGTCCATCACATCATTATCCTAATGATATGACCCTGTTGTTAATAACATCTCTATGTTCATGATCAGGAAACCATGATCATATATTAACCAACAAGATAGTTTAACAAGAGGCTTTACTAGGGACTCTTTTATGTTTACAAACCACACAAGTATTAATGTTTCCTTTTAATACAATTATAGCATGGTATGTAAACATTTATCATAAGTATGAAGATATGATAATAACCTACTTTATTATTGCCTCTTGGGCATATATCCAACACTTCTCAACCCAACATCGCTGATGCGTTCCGTAAGGGGGTTTCCTCTACTAAGCCTGTTGTCACCCGGCCGCTGATACTCAGCTTACTGTCCACAAGAGTCCTGCGGTGGCGGTGGTTACACAACGGGTCCGAGGTAAAGTGATGACCCGTACTGAGAGTGGGAACATCCTCGGCTCTTTGGTGGAATACGAAAATAATTGGAATGCTGCCGATCAGCTTGAGGGCAATCCGAGCAATCAGCCATTTCAGCTCTCCGACATCAGCAGTCGCTTGCATATGGCTGCTAAGATCGTTATTGAAAGCGATAATATGAACGAGGTAAGTGATTTTGTTGATGTCTGGTCAGTTATTCAAATGATAGTATATATACCCTAGTACCCGAAGCTTACAACCGAATAATTTGTTGTTCGTTTGGAAGCTTTGTTAGGCTTAAGTGTGTTATTTGCTTGATTCGGATCTGTTTTCAAATGATCTATCTCGGCTTTTATTATCCAGCCATTTAGGTCCGAGATAAGTTTTTCTTGATTCGGATCTGTTTTAGCTTTGAATGTCTAGCCACCTAGGTCTGAGTTAAGCTTTGCTTGTTTCGGATCCGTCTTAGCTTTGAATATCTAGCCACCTAGATCCGAGTTAAGCTTTGCTTGATTCGGATTTGTATTAGCTTTGAATATCTAGCCACCTAGATCCGAGTTAAGCTTTGCTTGATTCGGATCTGTCTTAGCTTCGAATATCTAACTATGTAATTCATTTTGGCACTTAGGTTGCCCATGATCGGCGGACAGCCGAATTCCAAAGGTTGCTTTTTGTGCACAAGAAATTGGAAGAGAAGTATGAGAAAGTTCTCCCCGTGGTGAAGAAAACTGGTAACTTAACAAATCTTTGCATTATCCCATACGTTCTTAATATTTTCAACTTGAGGTGCTAACCCATTTTTTGCTGGGAAACAGGTAATATCAATAATCTTAATATCCGTCTTAACAAGAAGGTCAAAGATCTGGAAGGTTAGTTATTATTTTCCTCTATTGACTTTCGTTTGAGACTTATCCTAGGTTTCTTATAACCTTCTGGCTTTGGTATAGCCGAGTTACAAACACTTGCAGCGTCGCATCAAGAATGCATACCCATGCCTGATATGAATTTGCATTTTTTAGAGCAAGCCGCCACTCATTCGGCGCAACTGAAAGAGAAAGATGACGAGATAACCCGATTACCTGCCGAGGTTGAGTCTCAAGCTTTCTCAGAAATCCGAGTTAGAGAAAGTTGACCAGGAATTCTCTGAAGAGAAGAATCGGCTGAGTCTGCAACTGCAGAAAGATAAAGAACTCCTCGAGTCTACCGAGATGAAGAATCGGATGAGGAGAGAGGAAATCACTCGCTTTGAGAAGAGTAAGGCTGACTGGGCCCAGGATCTCCAGAAAATGTTGAGTTATATTCATCGTAAGTTTCTGACTGTGGCCGAGTTATCTTCTTCTCTTTCTTATTTTTAACTGATATGTTTTCCTTTCGTGTAGATCATTTTCCGGAAGCTAGACCAGTGAGCTCTAAGGCAGTGATTTCTGCTCGCCAACGCCGAGGTGTTCCCGCAGACTCGAGTCCAGAATACTCAATGGAAGACTTCCTGATTGCCGTTGGCGCTGCATTTGGACCAATGAAGATTATGGGCCGAGATCTGGTACAAGCGGCCATTCGAGCCTACCATGTTCTTTGGACGAACACGTCAGGGACACCCGATATTGACGAAGTCAAAATACTCGTGGAGAGGTTAATGGCATCTCAGAACCAGCTAAATCTCTGGAGGGAATTTGCTGGGAGGGCCGGTGCTGACATGGCACTTACAGCCGTTCTATCTTGGTACGAGGACATTTCGCTCGACACTTTGATAAACTTGCGCACTGTCTCTCGTTGGGTTGAGGATCTAGAATTCGTCGCTCGCCGCCAAGCTCATGCCTTCCAGCTTGTTGAGTATGTTGATGTGCATAATTGGATTGAAGGGCCGAGTTTTCTTTCCAATCCAGCGGATGACGTCGAGATTGAAGACGCCTTTGATGATGATTCAGCCGACCAGGATGAGGCAGAGGATGACTCGGACAACTCCCGTGATTCCAATGCAAGCTCGGATGAGGACGACGACACGTGATCATCTTCCAAAGGGACTGGGAACTCTCAAGCTCAAACTAATATTTCTCAGCAGCCCAGGATTTCCCCCGAGGTTACTATCGCTTCTGTTGAAGGCGAAGTAACTTCGGCCGAGGCGCCGTCTACCTCGGAGCGCCCAGTTCCTGAAAATGCCCCTGCACAAGAGACCGAGGTCGCGCCGCCTTCATCCGAGGTAGCCGTTCCTGATGCTCCTGATCATGCAGCTGCCCCTTAAGGGTGCTCTGGCCCTTTTCGATGTTTATGTTCAAAAAACCTCTTAAGTTATTTTCAGTCCTCGGTATGCCGGGCATATGATGTCTATGGAACAATTGTTTGGCTTTTGGTGTGATGCGAACCTTCTTTTACCTTTTGCGGCTAAGACATGGGTGATGGTAATCATTATTACTTTGCTTAAACGGGTCTCATTGCTTTATGTCTTTGTTTTGGCGACCTTTGATTTCGTAAATTCGGATTGTACTTCTCCACGTGGCTGACTTTAGTTCGGCATATATCTTGCCTGCCCTCTATAAACTCGATGGCCTAACTGTTGTGTTTTCAACTTCTACCTGAGACACAAAGCCCTAATCCCACATATGATAAGGTGATACAATAAACTGCATCCCGTATCATACTTCGATTTGCTGGGGTTGTTGTTCTTTTTTGCATTATCCTTAGAGATCTTTATTTGTTGAGTGATGGAACTTTTATGTGTCTGGCGATAAATACTGGGCTATACCAATTAGTCCCCGAGTTATCACTTGGGTTACCGAGTTCTTGAGTGTGCTCAAAGAATTACCTTGGACCATGTGGCAGTCCCCGAGTTAAAAACTGGGTTGCCGAAATACATTCATGGGTTAATGCAAAGAATACTACGGGGTAGTCCCCGAGTCATTGCTCAAGGTGCCAAAGTTTAATACGTGTTTTTAGACCAAGAAACAATCACGGGGCAGTCCCCGAGTTAGTGCTCAAGGTATCGAGGTTTTAATGCATGATTCGGGATAGGGGATAATACGGTGCAGTCCCCGAGTCCCTGCTCGAGTTCTTGAGAGTTAACACATAATTCCAGAATAAGAAATAACACGTTACAGTCCCCGAGTAACTGCTCGAGGTGCCGAGGTTTAACACATAACTTAAAATAAGAAAAAACATAGAGCAGTCCCCGAGTCACTGCTCGAGGTGCCGAGGTTTACTACATAGTCTAAAAAATAAATACAACATTGTGCGATCCTCGTCGTCGCTCGAGGTGCCGAGGTTCAATACACACTTGATACTCCTCCTTGAAGCGCCACATTACGACGTACCATATATGGATCCTAAGTGTAGAATGGGGAAAGTAAAGCTATGTTCCACGGTCTTTTCGATTCGTCGCCGGCTTTGTTTGCCTTGTTCTTTTCTGGTGGCTGAGCATCGATTAGGTAATATGCATCGTTGTGCAATGCTTTACTCATGATGAAAGGTCCTTACCATGGGGGTGATAGTTTGTGCATGCCGGCTGTGCGCTGCACTAGCCGAAGGACCAAATCTCCTTCTTTAAAAACTCTTGGATTGACTTTCTTGCTGTGATATCGCCGGAGATATTGCTGATAGATAGCTGATCTTGATAATGCCAAGTAATTGGTATCGTCTTTAACTCGGACGATGGCATATGTATCTTGCTGGCGTATCTCTGGCAACCATTACATTTTTCTACTAATTCTTTCGCCTCTTTAAATGCCGTCGGCCAATAAAATCCATGCCTAAATGCTTTGGCAACTAAAGCTCTGGAAGAGGCGTGATGCCCGCGTTCTCCCTGATGTATATCTAGGAGTATCTCCTGGCCTTCTGCCAAGTCAACACATCTTTGCAGCATGCTTGTGACGCTTCTTTTATACAGCTCATTGTTTATGATTGTATAAGCTTTTGCTCTTCTTACTGTCTGTCTAGCCAGTACCTCATTACTCGGCAAGATTGCGTCCTTAAGGAAGGAAAATATGGGTTGCGCCCATGTCGGCATGATTTTCTCTGGGATAATTTCACTATCTATTTCCATATTTTCCGCCGACATAACAGCTTCAGATTTCTCTATATTCATTCGTGTGATGGCCGGGTTCACTTTCGGAAATTCCGGGTTGCATTCTTTGTCAATTTCCATTGGCATACTACCTTATCTTGATTCTACTGAGATATGAATGGACTCGGACTCTGGTGATGGTGTTATCGATGGTTTTCTCAGGTGCTCTAGGGCGATACCCGGGGGAATTGACTGCCTGGTTGATCCGAGTTTTGACAGCGTGTCTGCAACATCATTTTCTGCCCGAGGTATATGATGAAACTCACATCCATCGAAGTATCCACTGATTTTTTGCACATGGAATCTATATAGGGCCATATTCGCATCTAATGTTTCCCAATTGCCTGATACTTGCTGCACTACTAGATCTGAATCCCCGTAGCATAGGATCCGACGTATACCAATCTATTTTGCCACTTTTAACCCGTGGACGAGTGCTTCATACTCGGCTACATTATTTGATGCGTAGAAATGTATTTGCAACACATATTTCAACTGATCTTTCTTCAGTGAAGTCAACACTATCCCTGCCCCCAAGCCATTTCTCAGTTTGGATCCGTCGAAATGCATTATCCAATAATTCAGATCTGGTAAGGGTGGTTCATATTGTACCTCGGCCCAATCCAAAAAGAAGTCGGCCACCGCCTGAGATTTGATTGCCTCTCGCCTATCGAATTGCGGAGCATAAGGTGATAATTCGATTGCCCATTTTGCTATTCGGCCACTTGCATCTTTGTTGCTCAATATCTCGGCTATGGGCGCTTCACAAATTACTTTTATCGGATGTTCTTCGAAGTAATGTTTAAGTTTTTTCGCCGACATGTATACTCCATAGGACATCTTTTGATAGTGCGGGTAGTTATGTTTTGAGGCCGATAATACCTTGCTTAGGTAGTATACCGGCCTTTGTATTGACTTGTCACCTTCCTTTCGCTCCACGACAACCACCGCACTTACCACCTTGTTAGTGGCAGCTATATAAAGTAACATAGGTTCTTTTGACAGTGGAGAGGCTAGGATTGGAGCTGTGACCAACATCTTTTTTAACTCATGAAATGCATTATCTGCTTGCGGTGTCCAGATGAATTTATCAGACTTTTTCATCAGTTGATATAGAGGTAACGCATTTTCCCCCAGCCGGCATACAAATCAACTCAGCGAAGCTAGACAGCCCGTGAATTTTTGTACATCATTTAAACACCTCGGCAATTCCATTCTTTCAACTGCTCATATTTTAGTTGGATTTGCCTCTATACCTCGGCTGGATACAAGGAAACCGAGTAATTTTCTAGCCGGCACACCGAAGGTGCATTTTTCCGGGTTAAGCTTCATTCGGATCCTTCTCAAGTTTTTGAATGTCTGCCGAATATCATCCAGGAGCGTTTTGATCTCTTTGGTTTTTATAACCACGTCATCTACATATACTTGTACATTTTTTCCTATCTGGCCATGTAGACACTTTTGCTTGCATCTCTGGTATGTTGCTCCTGCATTACGCATGCCGAATGGCATGGTGCGATAGCAATAAGCCCCGTACGGGGTGATAAACGCAGTCTTTATTTGATCCGCCGGATTTAACAGTATCTAGTGGAAACCAGAATACACGTATACAAATGACAACAGCTCACAACCAGCGGTCGAATCAATGACTTGGTCTATCCTAGGTAAAGGAAAAGGATCTTTGGGACACGCCTTGTTTAGGTTCGTGTAATCAATACACATTCGCCATACGGCGGTGTAACACCCTCAGAATCGGACCTATGCAAGTTTTAGCGAAACCCGCCAAACCCGCATAGAAACGATTCAAAGGTGCCCACCAGGCACTTGCGTGCGGGTGGAAAACGAAGTAATAACATTACACAACAGTCCTCGATGGGACCCACAGAACATATATATATACAACACGACTCCATGAGTCAAGAATACAGATATAAGGTTCAAAGATCCAAATCACCTTGAAAAGAGGGGGCGTCCGACTACGGACAAGATGCAAATGGGGCTAAGAGACCTGAAGAATAACCACTGGCGTCCATAACCCTGCCCAGGCCAAGCCGGAAGGGTAACCCTGCTAACGGCGTCAATCTCAAAACCTGCTTAAACAAAAGGGGTGCCGACAAAGGGCAAAGGAAAAAGAGGAGCGTCAGTATTGAGGCCAGTACACGGCGAGGCTAGAATTCGGCGGTCCTCGCCTACATAGGTATGGTGGACTGAAGCGGCAGCGGCAGCATGCACAGAGCAACCTATAGAGACTCGATACTACTGGCGGCTATCAGAGAGGGGTAAGGAAGACCTATTCGGATCCAACCTGATACTATCATCAAACAACCCCATCCTGGCGTTTCCCCCTCGAGACCAAACGAGGAAGTCAACCGAGGAACTCACACAGTTGGCAGTTTTACTTATTCAGTTATAGTTGCGGCACTTTACTAGTCAGGTTTAGATAATCATCCTGATAAAGTAAGCAGTGGGCACTTTTAGTTAACCATTCCGTTAAAGTGGCAACACTTACTAGTCAGATACAATTAGCATGAGATAACCCCAAAACCCAGCAGTTGTTGGTACTTTTATTTAGCCATTCCGTTGTAGTGAAGCTGATTACTAGTCAAATCGGATACAAGTCAATTTATAACAGTAAACTTTAGTTATAGTTGTCTATGATCAAGCACTGTGCTCCAAGTCGTCCATAACCGCGGACACGGCTTCTCGAAAAGATTTAACCCTGCAGGGGTGCACCAAAGTATCCACAGGCACTTCGACCCTTTTTGCCAGATCAGTTAACATACACCCATCGGTATGTCGGCGGGGCCTAAGTCACGACGTTCCCAGACCCAAAGCAAGTACATGGGGGCCACCCCACCAAGTCGAACCCGCAACGAAGTCGGCCGGTCTCCGAGACGGACTTAGGGTTTGGGTAGACGGCTGTGAACGACAGCAAATCCCAAAACTGGGACTGTCGACACCGCGAAAACGTGTCCCGATCCTAAAGCGATGTGCTCCTCGCACAAACGTAATAAAGCAAGTAAGCATGGCATAAGTACAGGATCGTAAATAAAACCTCAAACTAGTTTGTGGCCCCAAGACAATACTTTGAAATCATGTAATAATCAATGGGGCCCATATCTCCCCACCGTGGTTAGCGCTCGATCTCGGAACAGGTGTCAAGAACTCGGGGTCCTACGGGACACAAGTGGGCGGTCGGAAACCAAATATTATCTATCACCCACCGATGCCTCTGCTTACTTCAATTTTAGTTGTTAAACAGGAATTAAAGTGAACGATAAGTAAAACCATGATCATCTCCAACATCAACATGCGGCATTACTCCAACAACTGTGGCACTTGACGACACGCAGCAGCAATTGAGCAAGCGACTACAACGCGCAAGTCCAACTATCTACCAACAACAGGTAATAGGATGTGTCCAAGGCAATATAAGGCTGCAAGGGATATCTCGGGTACGAAAACTAGAGCAACGCGACACAGATAGCAATAGATCAACAGGAGGGAATAAATACTATAAAAGTAAGATAGGTAGAAAAGGGGGAGATGCTCGCCTGAAAAACATTGCCGAAGGTTCAACCGAAGATCGGGTCGGCACTCGCATCAACTCAACGGCCCAATCCGCGAAGAAGCAAAACACTAGAAGGAACACCGGATGCAATATTTAAGATTATGGCAGAAGATCGGCATGATGCATGCAGGATGTATGGCATGGCAAAGATGCGATGCAATTAGGTCATATTAAGCGGAACCGGGGTCCCGACAATTAATTAAATGGTTCCAGTTGTATAGCTACCCCGCAATTTAAATGTTGTCTTAACAAGGCAAAATTATATCACCGGTTCGCTACACAAATTTAAATGAGGCCAATATAAGACTAGATTTGCCCACATATGGGACCCATATTTAATTATAAAGTGAATCGGCATAAGGCCCCCAAACCACATGAATGTATGCATGCAAGACAATTATTATGCGGCAATTTGTATCATGTTATAAAATAGGGTTTCGGGAAGGGTTCACACATTAGGGTTCGGCGAACTTGGTTCCGGGGTTCGGTCTCAGGGTCCAGGGTTCGACGGGTTCGGTCTCGGCGGAAGCGTTCTCGGATAACAGAGGTAGATCTCATCGCAACCGGGAAGCAGGACTTGGTTGGCGTCGGGGTCGCATCGGTCTTGCCCTGGTTGGTGTCGATCTTGTCGCATCCGCGGTCGGTTACTTGAAGGAGCATTGGTGTTCCGCGGCGAAGTGCTTGTCGTACCGGTGGCGATCTTAGCGGTCATCGGGCCAGGGAGCGGTTCTCGGCGGACTGGTAGGTTCCACGTCGGCGTACTTGGCGTTGCGTGAAGGAGATCTCCGGGTTCAGGGTCTCGGCCACCGGATCCGTGATCGGCCTTCGGGAGCGGCTGAACTTGGGATCCGTGGAGTAGATCTTGTCGCACGGGCGTCCTGGTAGGCGAACTTGTCAGTTCCGCGGTTTCCATTGTCGGGGTCGGACTTGGTTCTCGACATTGGGAGATCTTGGTGTTCCGTGACGGAGAACTTGGTTTCCGGGGTAGGCGATCTTGTCGTCAAAGGCGAACTCATATCCGCACCGATGGTTCTCGGGTTGGGTCGATGGCGAACTTGGGGATTAACTCCGAGGTCGTCGAGTGATGCCATGTATCGTCTTTGGAATCATTGGCTTCGAGCCGGACTTGTCGGCGCGATTTGAGTTGGTGATTATCTTTCAGCGACACCAGATACTCGTGGCCACAGGGAAAAACGTCGAGGCAACTCCTACCAGAGAACTGAAACACACCACGACCACCGTCTGAGGGAACCACACATCGAACACAGGCAGAGGCCGACGGGTGCTTCGCCTCGCAGACTGGCGACACACGCGAGCAGGAGAGGCCGCAGGAGGCGCGCTACAGCGAGGAGGGGCCTGGTGCGGACGACGGAGGAGCCGCCACGCCGGGAAGAAGCACGGGCGCGGCTGAGGCGGGCCGACGCTGGGTTGGCGGCGCGCGGCCATGGCCGGGCGAGGGGCGAGGAGGCGCGCCGGAGAAGGAGGCGTGGCGGCTCGCGCGAGCTCGGGCGGAAGACCGGGCGGCTCGCCGGAGCTCGCAGACGGAGGCGGGTCGCGCTCGAGAACGGTGGCGGGAGGTGCCGAGGCGCAGGAGGCGGGCAGGTGCCGCAGAGGGAGCGGGCGTGGCCGGGCGAGCCTGGGCCTCGGGAGAGGGGCTCGGAGAGGAGTCGGGAGAGGAGGCGGGGAACGAGCGGGCAGAGGCGGGTCGGTGACGCGGTTGGCGAGCGGAGGGGCGGCAAGGCGGGGAGGAGAACGGAGGCGAGCGCGGCCGGCCGGAGAAGAGGATGGGGCGCGAGGACGGGGGTCGCCGGCGACGGAACGCTCGGCCACGGCCAGAAGAGGAAGGGAGAGAGGCGCGGCCGGCGAGGGAAGAAGAGGCCAGGGGCGGCGAGGCTTGCAGGAAGAAGAGAGGAGGCGGGCGCGGCGCAGAGAGGGAGCGAGCGAGGAGGAAGGAGCGGGCTTGTGGGAGGATGGGGACGACGGGGTGGGGCCTGACGCGGGGTGGGGACAGCGGCAGGGGCCAGTGGCTGGCATGCGTCGCGTGTGTGCATGCGTGTGTGGCTGCGGTGTGTTTGGGTGGGTGAGGGTAGGCGGGGCCACAGGGGAGAGAGAGGAGAGAGAGGGCAGGGGAGAGGGGTAGGCTGATGTGGCAGCTGCTGATTGGAGGGGATGAGGGAGAGAGGTGAGGTGGCGTCTAGCTATTGGGTGGGGTGATGTGGAGGGGGTGTGGGTAGACTAGGTTGGGTAGGAATAGGATTTTGGGGTAGACCGTTTTGAAAATGGGGGTGGTCGTTCGGGTCGAAGCGGCCCGTTCGACTGCCCTCACTAAAAAAATAATTAAATGATTTATTTATTTCAAACAAACTTTTGCAAACCGATAGCAGACAAAACAAAATATTCCGGCGACCCGGGTTTTGCGTGTTGAACAAAGGCGGGGCGTTTAGAAAACAAAACTAGGTTTTTCCGTAATTATTTTTATACAAGCAATTGCAAGATGACGACAATGCCCGAATGCAAGGTGGCATGATGACATGATCATGCTATCATGATGATGCAATGCACAAAAACCACGCGATTTTCTAGTAGTGGTTTTGCGGGATGCCACAATTCGACACCACTAACAATGGATCTCGCCCTCGAGATCCGCCTCATGGTACCGGAAGGAAGGTCGGCGATCTGCGTCTTCTCGCTTCGTGTAGATCCTCGCGACACCACTAACAAGAGGTCGTTGTCCTGATCATCAAGAGAACACTCCGGAAAACATCGAACGAAGTTAAAGGTAAGGCCACCTCTAACTTCCACGGAAGGAGTAAGATTGCATCGATCCACGATTCAATATACAAAGCAAATGATAAGAGTAGTGGTATGGAAGCGACTCCATCCCGCACTCAAAGCATTACTCCGCATAACAATGATAGATTATGCGACCAACCCTCAGGACTTAGACTGAAGATCTCGACAAACACGGTTCAGGAACAAAGGGGTGATGCAGACTCTGCATCGGATCTAGCGTAGAGGATGTCGTCGCGTCGGGAAACACCGGAAGGCACAAACAAGGAACAAAGAATGGTACCACAGATAAAGGATCACTCAGGCAGCATGAACACCGGATGGTAGAACACCGTTATCAGAGGAGGAAGCGAAACCCTGAAGGTACGACGGAAACCCAACCACGAGAATTCCTGGACTCGAAGAAAGAGAAGAGAGCGGATTCAAAACACGTAGAGGTAAGAGGAGAATAGTAGAGGGGTACGGAATAAAAGCAGACCTAACCAGAACTATCCAACTGATTTTTTCAAAAATAGTTTTGACACTCTACTACGGCCGTTAGCTAGGTTATCCTACAGGCTGGACTTGTGGGGTATCGCAACTGCTGAGCTCTGATACCACTCTGTAACACCCTCAGAATCGGACCTATGCAAGTTTTAGCGAAACCCGCCAAACCCGCATAGAAACGATTCAAAGGTGCCCACCAGGCACTTGCGTGCGGGTGGAAAACGAAGTAATAACATTAAACAACAGTCCTCGATGGGACCCACAGAACAGATATATATACAACACGACTCCATGAGTCAAGAATACAGATATAAGGTTCAAAGATCCAAATCACCTTGAAAAGAGGGGGCGTCCGACTACAGACAAGATGCAAATGGGGCTAAGAGCTCAAGAATAACCATCGGGCGCCCATAACCCTGCCAAGCCGGAAGGGTAACCCGCTAACGGCCGATCTAAAACCTGCTTAAACAAAAGGGTGCCGACAAAGGGCAAAGGAAAAGAGGAGCGCCAAGATCGAGGCCAAGACGGCGAGGCTAGAATTCGCGGTCCTCGCCTACATAGGTATGGTGGATCAAGCAAGATGCACAGAGCAACCTATAGAGACTCGATACCATGGCGGCTATCGAGAGGGTAAGGAAGACCTATTCGGATCCAACTGATACTATCATCAAACAACCCCATCCCGGCTTTCCGCGAGACCAAACGAGGAAGTCAACCGAGGAACTCACGCTTGGCGCTTTTACTTATTCGATTATAGTTGCGACACTTTACTAGTCGTTTAGATAATCATCCCGATAAAGTAAGCGGTGGGCACTTTTAGTTAACCATTCCGTTATAGTGGCAACACTTACTAGTCGATACAATTAGCATGAGATAACCCCAAAACCCCAGCTTGTTGGTACTTTTATTTAGCCATTCCGTTGTAGTGAAGGCGATTACTAGTCAAATCGGATACAAGTCAATTTATAACAAGAACTTTAGTTATAGTTGTCTATGATCAAGCAATCGTGCTCCAAGTCATCCATAACCGCGGACACGGCTTCTAAAAGATTTAACCTGCAGGGTGCACCAAAGTATCCACAGCACTTGACCCTTTTGCCGATCGCTTAACATACACCCATCGGTATGTCGGCGGGCCTAAGTCACGACGTTCCTGCACCCAAAGAAGTACATGGGGCCACCACCAAGTCGAACCATAGCGAACGGTCGGCCGGTCTCCGAGACGGACTTGGACTTAGGGTTTGGGCCAGAACGACAAAGAAATCCCAAACTGGACCGCCGACACCGCCAAAACGTGTCCCGATCCTAACAGACAAAGTGCTCCTCGCACAAACGTAAATAAAGCAGTAAAGCATGGCATAAGTACAGGATCGTAAATAAAACCTCAAACTAGTTTGTGGCCCCCAGTACAATACTTTGAAATCAGGTAATAATCAATGGGGGCCCATATCTCCCCACCTGTGGTTAGCGCGCTCGATCTCGGAACAGGTGTCAAGAACTCGGGGTCCTACGGGACACAAGTGGGCGGTCGGAAACCAAATATTATCTATCACCCACCGATGCCTCTGCTTACTTCAATTTTAGTTGTTAAACAGGAATTAAAGTGAACGATAAGTAAAACCATGATCATCTCCAACATCAACATGCGGCATTACTCCAACAACTGTGGCACTTGACGACACGCAGCAGCAATTGAGCAAGCGACTACAACGCGCAAGTCCAACTATCTACCAACAACAGGTAATAGGATGTGTCCAAGGCAATATAAGGCTGCAAGGGATATCTCGGGTACGAAAACTAGAGCAACGCGACACAGATAGCAATAGATCAACAGGAGGGAATAAATACTATAAAAGTAAGATAGGTAGAAAAGGGGGAGATGCTCTTTGAAAAACATTGCCGAAGGTTCAACCGAAGATCGGGTCGGCACTCGCATCAACTCAACGGCCCAATCCGCGAAGAAGCAAAACACTAGAAGGAACACCGGATGCAATATTTAAGATTACGGCAGAAGATCGGCATGATGCATGCAGGATGTATGGCATGGCAAAGATGCGATGCAATTAGGTCATATTAAGCGGAACCGGGGTCCCGACAATTAATTAAATGGTTCCAGTTGTATAGCTACCCCGCAATTTAAATGTTGTCTTAACAAGGCAAAATTATATCACCGGTTCGCTACACAAATTTAAATGAGGCCAATATAAGACTAGATTTGCCCGCATATGGGCCCCATATTTAATTATAAAGTGAATCGGCATAAGGCCCCCAAACCACATGAATGTATGCATGCAAGACAATTATTATGCGACAATTTGTATCATGTTATAAAATAGGGTTTCGGGAAGGGTTCACACATTAGGGTTCGGCGAACTTGGTTCCGGGGTTCGGTCTCAGGGTCCAGGGTTCGACGGGTTCGGTCTCGGCGGAAGCTTTCTCGGATAACAGAGGTAGATCTCGTCGCAACCGGGAAGCAGGACTTGGTTGGCGTCGGGGTCGCATCGGTCTCGCCCTGGTTGGTGTCGATCTTGTCGCATCCGCGGTCGGTTACTTGAAGGAGCATTGGTGTTCCGCGGCGAAGTGCTTGTCGTACCGGTGGCGATCTTGGCGGTCATCGGGCCAGGGAGCGGTTCTCGGCGGACTGGTCGGTTCCACGTCGGCGTACTTGGCGTTGTGTGAAGGAGATCTCCGGGTTCAGGGTCTCGGCCACCGGATCCGTGATCGGCCTTCGGGAGCGGCTGAACTTGGGATCCGTGGAGTAGATCTTGTCGCACGGGCATCCTGGTAGGCGAACTTGTCGGTTCCGCGGTTTCGATTGTCGAGGTCGGACTCGGTTCTAGGCATTGGGAGATCTTGGTGTTCCATGACGGAGAACTTGGTTTCCGGGGTAGGCGATCTTGTCGTCAAAGGCGAACTCATATCCGCCCCGATGGTTCTCGGGTTGGGTCGATGGTGAACTTGGGGATTAACGCCGAGGTCGTCGAGTGATGCCATGTATCGTCTTTGGAATCATTGGCTTTGAGCCGGACTTGTCGGCGCGATTTGAGTTGGTGATTAGCTTTCAGCGACACCAGATACTCGTGGCCACAGGGAAAAACGTCGCAGGCAACTCCTACCAGAGAACTGAAACACACCACGACCACCGTCTGAGGGAACCACACATCGAACACGTGCAGGCCGACGGTCGCCGCGGGCAAGACCGGCGACACACGCGAGCAGGAACAGAGCGCCACAGAGGCGCGCTGCGGCAGGAGGGGGCCTGGTGCGGGACGATGGAGGAGCTCGCCGGCGCCGGGGAAGAAGCACGGGGCGCGGCTCGAAGGCGGGCCGACGCCGGGTTGAGCAGCGCCGGCAGAGCCGGTCGGCGAGGCGCAGGAGGCGCGCCGGAGAAGGGAGGCGGGCGGCTCGCGAGCTCGGGGCGGGAAGACCGGCGGCGCGCCGAAGCTCGCAGACGGAGGCGGGGTCGCGGCTCGAGAACGGAGGTGGCGGGGAGGTGCCGAGGCGGAGGAGGCGAGGTGGCCGACAAGGCCGCAGAGGGAGCGGGCGCCACGCGAGCCTCGGGCCTCGGGGAGAGGGGCTCGCGGAGAGGAGTCGGGGAGGAGAGGGAGGCGGGGGGAACGGAGCGGGGCAGGAGGCGGGGTCGGTGACGCGGTTGGCGAGCGGAGGGGCGGCGAGGCGGGGAGGAGAACGGAGGCGAGCGCGGCCGGCCGGAGAAGAGGATGGGGCGCGAGGACGGGGGTCGCCGGCGACGGCACGCGCGGCCGCGGCCGGAAGAGGAAGGGAGAGAGGCGGAGGAGGCACGGCCGGCGAGGGAAGAAGAGGCCAGGGGCGGCGAGGCTTGCAGGAAGAAGAGAGGAGGCGGGCGCAGGCAGAGGAGCGCGAGGAGGAAGGAGCTTGTGGGAGGATGGGGACGACGGGTGGGGCCTGACAGGGGTGGGGACAGCGGGGCAGTGGTCGGGCAAGCGTGTGTGCATGCGTGTGTGGGTGGGTGAGGTGAGGCGAGGCCACGGGAGAGAGAGGAGAGAGAGAGGGAGGGAGAGGGCTGGCTGATGTGGCAGCTGCGGATTGGGGGGGATGGGGGAGAGAGGTGAGGTGGCGTCTAGCTATTGGGTGGGGTGATGTGGAGGGGGTGTGGGTAGACTAGGTTGGGTAGGAATAGGATTTTGGGGTAGACCGTTTTGAAAATGGGGGTGGTCGTTCGGTCGGCTGCTCGACCGCCTCACTAAAAAATAATTAAATGATTTATTTATTTCAAACAAACTTTTGCAAACCGATAGCAGACAAAACAAAATATTCCGGCGACCCGGGTTTTGCGTGTTGAACAAAGGCGGGGCGTTTAGAAAACAAAACTAGGTTTTTCCGTAATTAGTTTTATACAAGCAATTGCAAGATGACGACAATGCCCGAATGCAAGGTGGCATGATGACATGAGCATGCTGTCATGATGATGCAATGCACAAAAACCACGCGATTTTCTAGTAGTGGTTTTGCGGGATGCCACAGGCGGCTACATTTGGGTCATCCTTTTTCTTTTCTACTAATACTGGGTTTGATAACCAATCCGGATGGAGCACTTCCATGATGAACCCGACCGCAAGGATCTGAGCTATCTCATCCCCTATTATTTTTCTCCTGTCTTTGGCGAAGCGGCGGAGAGGTTGCTTCACCAGCCTTTTCTCCTGGCCTTACATGCAAAGAGTGCTCAGCCAACTCCCTCGGCACACCTTGCAGGTCCTGAGTTGACCGGGCAAAGATGTCTCGATTCTCACGGAGGAAGTTGGTGAGCTCGCCTTCCTATTTGGCATCTAGGCCGGCACCAATGGTGATGGTGCGTTCTGGGAACTGCTCATCTATCTGGACCTTTTTTGTCTCTTTAGTCGGCTGGAAATAAACACTTCCATGTGGGTTGGCTAATGCTGGCATATTCATCTGTGCCGACTGAGCTAGAGCCGCTACATCCTGAATCCTTTTTTTTTCTCTTGTGATCACCAATGACTTGGCCAGGTTTGATCCGGCCGAAGCACATTCCATCGACTTCATGTAATCTCCTGGTACTGTTATCACCCCTTGTGGTCCGAGTAACTTCATTTTCAAGTAAGTGATGTGGCAGCTGATCATAAATTTGGCCAATGTCGGCCGTCCGAGAAAGGCGTGATAGCAACTTTCTAGGTCCACCACTTCAAACTCCAAATTTTCCGCTCTGCAATTCTCCCTCGTGCCGAATAATACATCTACTCGGACCTTCCCAATGGGTTCACATGAAAGTCCTGGCACTATTCCATGGAATGTGGTTCTTGTGGATTGCAGCATATTCTGCGCTATTCCGAGTTTATGCATCGTATCTTTGTACATGATATTGAGACTTCTCCCATTGTCAATGAGTACTTTTGAAAATTTCACATTAATGTTGGGCCCGACAAAAGTCGGATCTAGTATGAGTGTGTACGACCCTGGGTTCGACATTATTTTCGGGTGATCCTTTATGTTCCAAGTTATTTCTTGGTCTGACCAAGGTACATATCTTGGTACCGCCGGCATAACTGCATTCACTTCCATATGCCGGCGCTGTACACTTTGCCTGTCTTGCTGTTCTGTTGTGAACATGCAATATGATTGATGATTCTCCCTGTAATCATTACGTCCATTATTTCTGGGGTTTGTCCTTCCATCCTGACCTTGATTTATCACTTGATGCACTACATCTCTCCGGTCCAGTCAACTGCGGCTGCTGCCGATGCGTTTGATGAGGGGGCGTTTGCATGCCTGCCGGGTTCCCCATTGCATTTTTCATCCAGGCGCATTGACGAGTTGTATGATTAGCCGGCTTGGCCGGGTTTGGAGTGTGAAACTTACACGGTTGATCCAACATGGATTCAAACGTGTACTTCGGCCTTTCCTGCCACTGCTTTTTCTGTTTTGGTGTCCACTGTCTCTTCCCTTCATTCCTTGGTGTTCATTGCTGAGGACCATTTTTCTGCCGCTGACTGTTTCCGTGACTCAGCTGATCTTGCACTACCACTGCCACCTGATTGGAGGCATATCTGTAATCCGATCTTTCCTATCTTCTTCTACCTCTGAACTCGTTGTGCCTCGATGATCCGGCTGCATCTCTTGCATATTGATCTTGATGCTCCCGATGCTCCGCCGACATTAGTTCTGGTTGTGTCGGATCGCCCAATGCATACGAATCCGCTATCCTGATGGTTCCTGCCAAGGTGGTTGGCATATCTCTTTGCAACCTCTGCCACAAAACACTGGCGTATTGGCAACCTTGAGCGAACCAAGCTATCGCTTGAGATTCTATAACTCCTTCACATGAGTTCCTAAGGTTACACCACCGAGTCAAGAATTCTCTATCTGTCTCATTCGGCCTCTGCTTGCACATAGCAAGCTGTTGTGGCATATTTGGTCTTTTGTAAGTACTGGTGAAGTTGCTGACAAACATCTCTTCAAAATCTAGCCAACAGTTGATACCGCTCGCGCATTGTTTAGCCATACCGGCTGGTCCTTCCAAAGATATGCGGACATATCTTACCGCCCATCGCAAAGTTTCCACTAGCTATCTTTACTGCAGTAGCATAGTCAATCAACCAATCCTGTGGTTTGGTGCTCCCATTGTATGTTTTCGTGCCCCTTGCCAGCTGAAAGTTCGGCACTGGTGGCTCGCCCATGATCCGAGGTCCAAAACACGCTGGGCCAGGCGGACCCTGCTCCTCTAACAACTCAGACCGGTACAACCTGTCCAATTTTAATCTTGCATCATTTGACGGCAAGTTTTTGTAAATGATTCTTTCCTGTATTCCATAATGGTTATTTCTACCATGCCCTGCATACTCCATATCTGAGTAACCATCATTGTACCTCTCGTTTGCCTGATTATGGTGAGCAGGTCTCACTTCTCGCTCTTGCCGAGGTTCACACCTCGGCTGAGGATTGGGCGGTGGGTCTCTCCTTCCTTCCGCCTGGTCATTATTCTCATGATTTCCTCTTCCGAGGTTTCCATTACCTCGGCTTCCGTTGCCTTTGTTGGCACGGTCGAGGTTCCTTTCGCCAATGTTACCTCGGCTCCCATTGCCTCTGTTCTCATTGACTTTTCCGGCTACTGCCGGATCATACGGAACAATTTGCTTATTTCTTTTTCCTGAAGTTACTGCTCTATCTTTTCGTGTGTTGTTTCCGGGTGAGGATGCGGCTGCCACTGATAGGGCGGGCGCTGCTCCAGCCGAATGAACCATAAGCGAGGCCCCCGGTCTTGCCGGGTCAGCCCTAAGCATTTCTTCATTTTGCTGGTTCGTAATGCGTACCGGCTCATTCACTCTTTCTTGCTGTTTCTGCCGGGCTTTGCCGGTTAATCCTTCTAACTCCAATGCAGCGGCATTTGCCGCCCTTAGGTTCTTTGCCAGGGTGCTATACCTCGGCAACCCTAGATCAACTGAATCTGCCTTGTGAGTCTCATGCTCTTTGTTGATATCATTCATGAGGTTTTTTCCTCTCAATCTTAACTCATCTACCCGCTCGGGGGCAACATCTAGTTTATTTGCCTTGGCATATTCTCGCAGGGTCCTGTTCAGGGACTCCCGCAAGGCCGACACCTTTTTTGCCTCTACCAGTACTTTCTGCCTAGTATCTTCTAACTCAGCCTGAGCATTAGCCGGATCAAGTATCGGCGCTACAGGCGTGGTCAGATTATCTATAGTTGCCTGGATAATATTTCTGGTCTTTCTAGAGGTGGCCATCTTACCCTTGGTGCCTTCGGGGTTGTCTCCTGCACCTCGACTGACTTGGTTGCTGACGGATCTACCTCGGTGGGCTGTGGAGCTGCTTGCTTTGTGGTCGCCTGTCCTCCCGCCACCGGTTCCTTGCTTGATCCGGCGCCTGCTGCTGCCGTTTGTGCCCCGGCTGCGACCATCACCTCGACGCTGCCGACGGGGCGTGCTCCACGCGGACCATTCGCAACGCTGAGGGGAGGCTCTCCTGCATCAATAATTAGGTGAGGATAAACGCAAGAGGTGTCGACGCCGACGTATATCTGGTGCGTGCCCAAGTTGATGAAGACGCCGTTGCGCGGTGGAGCTTTTCTCCTGAAGCTACCTGCGTTATCGCTGACGTAGTCGCAGAGATCAAATCTCTGGACCAAGCCAGAGACAACACGCTCGCCGGTGTGAATGAAGTTTCCCGTCCGGATCTTGACTCCATCTAGCACCGCTGCTGGCCCCACGGTGGGCACCAACTGTCGTGGTGGTGGCACGACAGATGCCATGGGTAGGCTAAAGTATGGGGCCAATGGATGCTAGAGGGATCCGGGGAGGGAAGATGTAGTTATTTCTACACTCAAATAACTAACATGTAGATCTTTATTTCTCTTTCTCTTGGACTACAAGTGCTCCTCGAGCTGTATGCAGGAAGAAGAGAGCTAACACACGAGTATTACGACCTCGACCCCATCGCCCCCTCCTCAGGATCCCGCGTCTCCCCTTATAAAGGGCTGCCTTGGCTCCTCTAGGGCTGACGTGGCAAGCATATTCGAGGAATATGCTTGTCCCAATATGGTAACTCGGCGACTCTCTTTCCGCGTCCCCCTTCTAGCGACAGCAATGTTCCAGAGAGCCCCACCTGCGCGCCTCGGGATCCATGACTGTCACCTCCGTGACCTTCTTCTGCCCTTCTGCTGCTCTGCTCCTTATCCTTTGTGCTTGCCTCTGTTCAGATTCTCCCTAGCTAGCGACTAGGGTTTGACTATAGGCACCTCCTTCTCCTGCAAGCTTCGTGTTACTTGGCCTTGTCTCGCATAACTCGGCTCGGCCTTCACCTGTATTCAAGTTAGTCAGACTTACTCGGCCGACTTAACTCATATGTCGGCCGGATAAGGTGTTTATCCTTCTGTAGCCGTCATGGCCTTGCTTAGCTCGGCCGACTCTTACATGACTCGGCCGATATAAACAGTAACTCGGCTCATGACAAAGGAGACTCCTTTCATCTTTCCACTGTCTTGACCCTATCCGGGGTCACCTCCCCAACAACTACTTTCATCAAAAAGATTTTCAGGAGCAATCGAATCAAAATTATTTTCAAAGGCTTCATGCATTCCAACAAGCTTAAAGAGCATGGGTATCTTAAATTCCTCTCTAGGCTTAGTTTTATCAGAAGTACCCACAACATTTACACTTGAACCTAGCATATTAAAATGCTCAAAGACCTTTTTAGCTTCCCTAGCAACATCATGGAATTCTTTTAATAAAGTTTCAAGGATTAATTCCCTCTTTTCAGCATTCTTTTCTTCTTTTAGTTTTAGGAACAAGAATTGTATGAAGGGGTTAAGGCTAACAAACCTAGCCTCCAACATGTGAACTAAATAAGTTGCAGCATTCTCATAATTAGGAGCAAGCTCTGCTATAGATTTATCCTCATGCTTGCTAACATGATTAAAGAATTCTTCAATATTATGTTTCCCAATTATGGAGCCACTACCTATCGCAAGATCTTTCAAGGCAAACTTGGGGAACAACATGGTGATCTAGAGCAAGGTGGCAACTAGAGTAGGAACTAATTTTTTTGTGTTTTTGAATAAAGATAGTGAACCAAACTAGACTAATTTTTTGGAGGTTTTTTGAAAAGAGGCAAAGAAAACCAAGCAAAAGAAATAAAACAAACTAAAAAAAAGTAAAGAGAGAGGAAGTGAAGGACTCCCCTTGTGAAGACGTCCTTAGCCTCCCCAGCAATGGCGCCAGAAAACTTATTGATGACTCCTTGATGGCGCCAGAGAACTTGGTGCTTGACGTGGAGTCTGTTGGGAACCCCAAGAGCAAGGTGTGAAGCAGCACAACAGCAAGTTTTCCCTCAGTAAGAAACCGAGGTTATCGAACCAGTAGGAGGAAGGAAATGTCACACAGGTGTTACAAGCAACGGGAAGACCTGCACAACACAAACTCAAGACTTTGCCCCAACTAACAGTGAGGTTGTCAATCTCACCGGTTGATGTAACAAAGGATTAAACGTATGGTGTGGAAGGTAATGGTTTGCAGCAAGTAAACAAGTAACAGTGGAAGATGTATCAATGGTAAAGATTGGACCGGGGTCCATAGTTCACTAGAGGTGCTCTCCTTAGATAAACAACATGGCATGAAGGGTAAACAAATTACAGCAGGGCAATTGACAGGAACTAAGGATGGCATACAAATGCAATACTAGTTAGAAAGATCCTATGAGATTCGATTGGGTAATAGAACAAGATACATAGACCGCCATCCAACTGCATCTATGACTAGAAGTCCACCTTCAGGTTATCATCCGAACCCCCTCCAGTATTAAGTTGCAAGCAACAGACAACTTCTTTAAGCAAAGTGTGTAAGGTAAACACTCCACATGTTCCATGAACAAGAGACCGTTGTTTTCTCCCTAGTAGCAACATCACATCTACAACCGAAGAGATTTCTATCACTTCCCTTGGAAACTAGAGGCATGAACCCACTATCGAGCATAAATACCCCCTCTTGGAGTCACTAGCAACTACTCGTCCAAGATAGCTACTAACAATAGAGAGCATGCAAGATCACAAACAACACAGACATGATAGAATCATAAAGACAAAACCATTAATCAATCCAGCATAATAATCTCAATATCCATTGGATCCCCGCAAACACAACATGCATGATTACAAATAGATTAGATCTTGATCATGAACATAGCTCACAAGATCTATACATGAAAGCACAAGGAGGAGATATAACCATCTAGCTACTACATGTACCCATAGTCCAAGGTGGAACTACTCACGCATCATACCGGAGAGAAGGCCTCCGGCATGATCTCCCCTTCGGCAGGGTGCCGAGAAGAACTTCAGATCCCCCTTAATCTAGGGACGACGGTGGTGGCAGCTACAGAAGGTTTCGTGAAATATTGATCGGGTACTTAGGGTTTCTGCATTGGGGGCTTCTTATAAGCGAAGAGGCGAGGCAGGGGCGCCCGGGGGGCCCACACCCTGCCCAGGCGCGGGCCAGGCTTGGCAGTGCCTAGGGGGTGCGGCCACCCCATGGATCCCCTTCGTCTCTCCTTCTGAATTCGTGTCCCTCATGAAAAGTTATTGACTTTGGATTTTGTCCCGTCCAATTCCGAGAATATTGATTTTCTGCCTTTCTGGAACCAAAGACAGAAGAAAACAGGGAACTGGCACTGTGGCAACTTGTTAATAGGTTAGTTCCAGAAAAGATATAAAAACACCTCAAAGAAGGACAAAGCAAAGAAAAGCAGATACTAAACAAGCATGGAACATTAAAAATTATAGATACGTTTCCGACGTATCAAGCATCCCCAAGCTTAACTCCTGCTCGTCCTCGAGTAGGTAAGGGATAAAAAGAATAATTTTTAGGTGACATGCACCATCACAATCAAGATCAAACCATTTGCAAGCATTGAAAGCTGGGATCAAAGTATTCTAAACATGCGCATGAAAGATGAAGTTCTAACAATAAGACAAAGCAACTATGTTGCAACATGAAAGGATACAAACAAACATCATGAATAACAATGCATTAAAAACGTTTGTTTGTTTCACATATAGAAAACATAGCATAGTGGCATTTAGCTTGTCCCCATGGAGTAGCAAAACATAAATGCATAGGACACCTTCAAAGTTCATAAGGGTGACTAGATACAAATAGTTCAAGAGCAATCAATATCAATAATATGCATCAATCAAAAAGTTTTGGGACAATGCACATAGAACTAAGAATGGCAACTATGCTCTCTTAATTAGTGCCTAAGGATGGAAGGTGGAGACTCAATATAACAGTGGAAGAAAGGCCCTTCATAAAAGGGAAGGAGGGATTTCAAGTCCCATAAAGAGGTTCTAAAAGTTATGGTACTTGTTAGCTTTCAGCTCTCATTGCCCCTATCATAAGCATCTTGAAGTGATTAAGGTTAAAGTGAACTAACTATGGAGTATATGCTTGACAAAGTATAAGTTGGCAATCCCATATCCCTTGAGTACGAGGGCCGCTCCTCATGCTACTCAACTTTAGTCATCGGTAAGTTCTTGTCATAGTAAGTACATGTGTATCATTGCACATTATACAAGAGCTATCCCATATCAAAATGACAAGGCAAGCACACAATGAACATCTCAACAATCTTTTTATTTACCATGGGAAAATGGTGCTTTTTTCTCTCTTTCCCCTTTTCACATTTTTTTCTCAATCTCTTTTTTCTATCTCTTTTTTATAAGAAGAATGCTTCATGGACTGCTCACTATGGTGATGCTGCAAGTTTCCACCATGATTGGGCATGGCTTAGGCTAGCGGCCCAGGAGTTTCTCTAACACACATACATAACTCCATGGACTTACAATCTCCCCTTTCATTTCACACCGACGACATCCATAAACAAAAGAGCATGATATCAACTGGGTACAATGTGTAGGTGCAATGTTGAAAGCGTTCCCCATGACAACATGGTTCTGCTATTTCCAACGTATAAGTGCAAGCATATACAACATATATGACACAATGGTTCAAGTTTATTAGGGGCACGAAAATAAAGTGTGCCATCAAGTTAGTGAGAGCTTTAATCACTATTTTTTCACATAACAAAGTGACTTTTTAATTGGAAGGTAGATGAAACAAGAATATACTTGGAATGCTGTAACACACCATGCATAGGAAATTATGGTGGACACTTTGGAATAACTTGGTTTCTTGGGAGTTGGATGCATGAGTAGAGCTTACTCAATACAAGTGAGGCTAGCAAAAGACTGGGAGTGACCAACTAAGAGAGCAATAATGGCCATAATCATGCAGAGCGACAAAACATTGCTAATAAAAACATAAAGTGGTACCACAAGTCAAAAACTAAATGATCATAGATGCTAAGGTGACTGTTCCATAGTGATAACATGGTGTGATCATGTGCCAAGTCAACCCAAACAAAGCATCAAAGGAGAATACCACAATACTATGCTTTTGTATGCTAAAACAACGCATGATTCTTTCAAGGCACAGTACGCAATCCTAATTGTTTGAAACAAGTCATGCTACAACAATAATCACTAAGCATAAGGTCAAAACAACATCTATCATGATATTATAAAGTCTAAGTCACAGTCAAAGCAAGCTCCTTCTTGTACTACTAAAGCAAGAACTTCCTACTCCTTTCCAACACCAATCAACTTATTTGAAACAACACGGCGAAAACAGGGTTCCAACTACTTTATTCAAGCAAACTAAGCAAACAAAAACCAAAAACAAAAACTAAGATGCTCCAAGAACAACACAACTGTGCATGAAACAATAAAAATGAAATGTCTAGAAAGACCTGAGATTTTTATTGATGGAGAAGGGGATGCCTTGGGCATCCCCAAGCTTTGACGCTTGTACCTCTTGAATATTTCTTGGGGTGACACAGGGTGGCATCACCAATCTTGAGCTTTTTTTTTCATTCTTCATCTCATTACATCATTCTTTCCTTACACCTGAAAATTTTCCTTCATACAAAACTTCACACAATCTTCATTAGCAACATTAGTGCATTCAAAAGATAATAGACCTTTGGGTTTAGTTTAAAAACAACAAAACTTTCACTAAATACACAAGCTATTGTATCAATTCCCTCAAAAATCTCAATTTCCCAAAAAGAACCCAAAAAGGAATTAATAAGAAGCAAATGCAAATAATGGCAGAAATCTGTCAAAACAGACCAGCAGGTAGAAACTGATTTTTTTGAAGACCATCTGTTGTTCAAATCAAAAGGTGTTGAACAAACGAAAGTTAGCTAACAACCTGGGGGATATACTAAAAAAATTACAGCTCAATCCGACATACAGAGATTTTCAAGAATTTTTACAGTGGAGCACAAAAATCTATTCCGGGACAACACTTCCCCAAATCTTACTTCCCTCTAATTAGAGGTTATTCTTGGAACAAAATCAAACAAAAAGGATAAGGAGAGGTTATTACAGAAGTAATAACTTCCAAGACTCAATAAAACTATTGGGTTATCTCCCAAGAAGTACTTTTCTTTAACGCCTTTAAGTTAGGAACAAGAATCAAGAATCAAGTATTTTCAAATGAAGAAGCATTAAGATCAAGTTTCTTGCTCCTACCTTTCTTACATTTCTTCTTATCTTTAGGGAATGTATGGTTGCTTATTGGATAAGAAAAATGCATAATGTCTTTTCCCATATCTATTATTGCTCCAAGGTGTTTCAGTAGGGATCTTCCAAGTGTAATATGTTCTTTTCCTACACGTTCAATAACAAGATAATCAGTAGACACCACTTTCCGTGAGATCTTTGTAAACACACCTTTAGCTATTCCAATGGGTAATATATTTGCATTATTGGTAATATATATATCTTCTCCTCCTTCAGAAAGTCCCCAAAGATTCAAAGACTCATAGATACCTTTAGGCACAAGACAAAATTCAGACATGATATCACAACGGGCATGAAAAGTTTCACTGTTTATAGCAACTTTTTTTGTAGGAAACAATTTTGAAGGCTCATAATTTATTGGAACATAATCATGGTGGTCTCTAAGCATGTTATAGCAATCTTCCAAAGAAACTCTATTGTTCTCAAGAGTGTTCAACCTAGCATAGATGTTTATAAAGGAAGAATCAGACTTGCTAGGCATATTATAAATTGTAATCAACTTCTTCATGGCATCCAAAGCTTCATTCTCATTACATTTAAAAATATATCTCCCTTCTATAGCATCCAAAGCATATCTATAAGAAAGAGCAAGACCATGGTAGAAACTGCTGATAACTAGGCCTAGACACATTTTAGGCACAGTTTTTCCTTGTAAATCAGAAATTCTAGACCAAGCTTCTTTGAAACTCTCTTCACTTCCTTGCTTGGAAGTAAAGATCCTTTCCATAGGTGACACAGTGATTGGAACAACACCAGACATGGTAGCAACTAAAGTAGGAACTAATTTTTTTTGTTTTTTATAAAAGAAAGCAAACCAAACGAAACTATTTTTTTGGATTTTTTGATAAAAAGAACCAAGCAAAACAAGGCAAAATAAACTAAGAAAAACAAAAACAAAGTAAAGAGAAAGATTGTGAAGGACTCCCCTTGTGAAGCCGTCCTTAGCCTCCCCGGCAACAGCGCCAGAAAAGCTTGTTGATTGCGTAGCTCAGATCACTGTAGAGCTTCGTTTGGAAACCCCAAGAGGAAGGTATGATGAGCATAGCAGCAAGTTTTCCCTCAGTAAGAAACCAAGGTTATCGAACTAGTAGGAGGAAGGAAACAACTCAAAGGTGTTGCTAGCAACTTGGAAACCTGCACAACACAAACTCAAGACTTTGCCTCAAGGAACAGTAAGGTTGTCAATATCACCGGTTTGCTGAAAACAAAGGATTAACCATATGGTGTGGAAGTTAATGGTGGCTTGCAGAAAGTAAACAGTAACAGTGGAAGATGTATCAATGGTAAAGATTGGATCGGAGTCCATAGTTCACTAGAGGTGTTCTATTTAAGATAAACAACATAACATGTTGGGTAAACAAATTACAGTGAGGCAATTGACAGGACTAAGCAAGGCATAACAATGCAATACTAGACATTCATGACCTATGAGATTCGATTAGGCATTACAACAATAAATATAGACCGCCATCCAACTACATCTATGACCAGTAATCCACCTTCAGTTTATCATCCGACCCCCCTCCAGTATTAAGTTGCAAGCAACGGATAACTGCTTTAAGCAAGGTGTGTAAAGTAAACAATACAATTGTTCCATGAACAAAAGATTATTGTTTTCTCCCTAGTAGCAACAACACATATACAACCTTAGAGATTTCTGCCACTTCCCTGGATTCAATAGAGGCATGAACCCACTATCGAGCATAAATACTCCCTCTTGGAGTCACTAGCATCTACTTGGCCAAGATAGCTACTAGAAACGTATATCATGCAAGATCTCAAACAACACAGACATGATAGAATCAATAAGATAGAATCATGAACCAATCTGACATAGTAATCTCAATATCCATCGGATTCCCGCAAACACAACATGCATGATTACAAATAGATGATCTTGATCGTTAACGGAGCTCACAAGATCTAAACATGGTAGCCAAAAGGAGCACAACCATCTAGCTACTGTATGGACCCATAGTCCAAGGTGGAACTACTCACGCATCATAACGGAGGCTGGCATGGTGATGAAGAAGGCCTTGGGGATGATCTCTCCCCTCTGGCAGGGTGCCAGGAAGAGCTTCAGATCCCCCCGATCTAGGGACAATGGTGGCAGCGGCTACAGACTGTTTCGTGGAAGATTGATCAGGTACTTAGCGTTTAGGTATCGAGGGCTTCTTATAGGCAAAGGGGGAGACCGAGGGGGTGCCCGAGGCGGCCGCACCCCCTTAGGCGCGGGCCAGGCCTAGCCACGCGGCCAAGGGTGTAGTCCCCTCTAGGACCTCCTCCGTCTTGTCTTCTGGCTCCGTGTTCTCCTCGGTGAAATATTGACTTTGGCTTTTGTCCCGTCCTATTCCGAGAATATTCATTTTCTGACTTTTCTGGAACCAAAAACAATAGAAAACAGGCAACTTGCACTATGGCATCCTGTTAATAGGTTAGTCCCAGAAAACATATAAACATACCTCAAAGTGTAGACAAAGCAAAGCAAAGAAAAGTGGATACTAAACAATTATGGAACATCAAAAATTATAGATACGTTTACAACGTATCAGCCGTCGCCAGCGCCACCGCCGGATCACCGCCGCTGACACGGGATCGCTGCCGCCCTAGTAGCCACCGGCATCTAAACCCTAGACGCCGGGGAACCCTACTACTCCACCATAACCCGGTCCGGCTTAAGGAGAAGCCCCGTGGGATTTCTCCTCTAACTCCGACACCATGTCGTCATGCTGCGGGAATCGTGAGGAGAGAACTACAACCTCCGCTTCCTGCTAGAACAAGGGAGAGGAAGGTATTCATCGAGTACCTAACATGTGACTGACTGCGGGAGCGTTGTCGGAACGCGGCGCCAGAAGGATCGTCTTCGCGATCTTGAGATCGGCAAGTGAACAACTACATCACCCACGAGAATCTGCTCTCGTTAACCGCTTTGGAATCTTTGAGGGTGAGTACTCTATCCACTCGTTGCTACAATCTAGTAGATAGATCTTGGCTTGTGTGTGTTCATGTGGTAGAATTTTTTTGTTTTCCATTCTACGAACCCCTATAGTGGTATCAGAGCCGTGTCTATATGTAGATCTATTGCACGAGTAGAACATAATGGTCATTGTGGGCGGTGGTGCTTTTATTATCAATTGCTTTTTGTATACTTTGCATCTTGCAGTATGGTGGGATGAAGCGGATCGGACTAACCTTACATGACATCGTTCATGAGACTTGCTCCACGCTCAACATGCAACTTGTATTGCATAAGTGGCTTTGCGGGTGTCTGTCTCTCCCATCATAGTAAAGATTCAATTTACAATGGGCACTTGATAGTTCAAGCATCAACGTTGTGGTTCTTGTTCGTAAGTTAGAAAAGTACTTATTGAAAGTCCCAAACCACGTAAAATATGCAAAGAAAATTAGAGGCGTCTAACTTTGTTTTGCAGGGGTGTGATGTGATGTGATATGGCCATGATTGTGATCATACATTATGTATGCAATGTTCCTTATTGTAAGTCGGCAACCGACATGAGCCTTATGGTTATCTTTTAAATTTCGTTAAGACCTGCGTGTCTATTATTCAAAGTAGTTGTAATAGTTGATGTTGGTGGATGACAACCATGGAGCAGTGCCATTGACCTTGACGCCACACTGGTGATGATGGAGATAATGTTTGTCGTGGTATTGACGATGAGTACACCATGGAGGGATCTGCACAGTGTGTGTTTAGAGACATGGGGTAAGGCGGAAGGTTGGTGGGTACGACCTAACACAGCTTACCCAGGTTCAGATCCCACGACGGTGGTGGAATCCTACTCCTGCTATAAATCACTATAATGGCAATATGCCGAGTTACAGGGATTGGTTTGCTATGCGCGATATGAGTTGTGTCGATTGTTGATGCCCTAAAGGCTCTCATAGGTCCGGCTTATATAGTCACCAGATCCTAGGGTTACAGGCAAAGTCCTAGCCGGACAGGTTACAGAGTCCTACAGAGTGTACAACCAGTCTAACGTGTCTTGCACTCCAAGGCTCCGGGTACGTCGGTGACTCCTCCGTAGCCTTCCTTTATCTGGTATGGGCCTCCCTTCTAGATCCAACTAACTGGGTCGCCCAGCAGTCCATGGGCCTTGCTACCAACTGTGGGCCACCCGGGTTATCCGGATAAGAGACATGCTATGATTATACCCATATAGCATATCCCCAACAGTAGCCCCGGAGAACTCCGAGATCTTGCGCCGTCTTGCCTCTTCAGTTTGAATGCTCCGTCTAGATGAATGTCGGCAAATCGTCAAGCAATATCTTGTGGTCCTCCCAAGAACCCTTCAATGTTTCTCTGTCTTCAACTTGTAAGTCAGAGAACTGCTGAATCTTCCATCGTACTCTTCTCGTAGCCGGACTGGATCCGTCCAGGCCGGAATCTTCCGATGGGATGGTTCACCTGCCCGTGTAAGCTAGAGCGACATAGACCATAGGTCATAGACACCTCGTAACTCACACATGCAGAGAAACAATCATGTCTGTTTTTCCCGCACGAAGGATACAAGCCGTTGGCGGCGACGGTTGGGAACATGGCGAAATTTCCACGCACGCGCACGCACACGTCGTCCACGCGACAACCATTCGATCACTTTGCATGAATCTTGACGCTGGGGGTTATAAATTGAAAGATTCTATCTTTTCACCTCATTCTCCCCTGCGTCATCGTCTTCCTCCTGCGAGCTTCTCCTCGAGCTCTCCACGCGCACGCGAAAAACCCTAACTCCTCCCCAATCTCCCAATCACCTCTCCCCCATCTCAATGGTGAGCAGCAGCTCTAACCCATCCATGGCGGCAGCGGGCGATGCTGCGGCGAAGCCGGCGAGCTCCATCGAGGTGCCCCCATTGGGTCTGGTGCTGCCACGGTCCGCGGTGGTGGAGTCCACCAGCGGCGACCATATTATAGCGGCGCTAGAGCCGCTGGAGGAGGAAAGCGGCTCCCACAAGGGAGAATGGCGCGGCTCCCACAAGGGAGAATGGCGCGGCTCCCATATCGCTGATAGCGATATCAAGGACTGCTCGTCAAAGGATACCTCCCCGCGACGGAGGGGCTTGTCTGGCGGGTGGCGCCGGCCGGCGAGGTCACTCCTTCTCCCCAAGCCGTAGAGAAGGTGTACCTCAAAGCACAGATGGTACGCGGTGTCTCCCTCCCGATCTCTGACTTCTTCCTTTCTGTCCTTAGCCATTACCGGGTTCAACCTCAGAACCTATCCCCCAATAGCATCCTCATGCTTAGCAACTACGCGGCGCTTTGTGAGGGTTACCTAGGGATTAGGCCGAGTTTAGATCTGTTCATCTACTTTTTCACTGTCAAGTGGGAAGCCGGAGCGAGCAAGGACGACCTCAGGAAATGTGGAACAATTAGCTTTAAGATCCGGCCTGGCCGGCGGTTCCCCGACATCGTAGGCCACGAGTCTTGCAAGAACAGGCAGCGGACATACTTCTACGGCCCAGATATCCCTCTGTCCGGCCGAGAAGAAACGTATCCGGACTTCGTTGATGGGGCTGCCGCTGAAGACCCGACATGGAGATCCCAGGCCACCCTTCCCTCTAACAACGATGCTTCCCGCGCTACAAGGCGGATAGAGTGGTTCGTAGAGACGGGTCTAACCGGATTGGACCTGACCATGTGCTGGTTCGTCAGGCAGATCCAGCCTCTGTAGCACCATGCAAAGCTGATGCACCAGTACACCAAGGACAGGAAATATAACCTCCGCATCTCCGAGGATAACTGAAGGGTTTCACGGCATAGTAAATCAAAATTTTCTACGGATGCGAACAGAGGGAAAGCCAAGATCTAATCTAGGAGATGCAATCAACGAGAGAGATTGGATTAGATCTTCATACCCTTGAAGATTCGCACAGCGGAACGTTCGTCGGAACGTGGGTGATGTAGTCGTACTCGCTTCTCATCCTCGCGATCCGATCCGATCTAGCACCAAAAGTGGCAGTGCCTCCGTGAGATGCACACGTGCAACACCTCGACGTCTCCTCCTTCCTCGGACCAGCAAGTATGGTGGAGAATTTCTGCAGCAGGGCTTCGCCTACAAACAGTCGGGAGGGAGAGAGGAAAGCTAGCAAGGCGGCTAGGGTTTGGAGGAGAGGTGTGTGTAGTAGGGGGGAGGGGGCGCACCACCCCTCTATATATAGAGGGGGGGCGGCCAGCCCTTGCCCCTCCTCCAAGCCTATCTCTAGTTTAAACAATTTAAACTCTCCCTTATCTAGAAATCCTATCTCTAGTTTAAACGATTTAAACTCTCCCTTATCTAGAAATCCTATCTCTAGTTTAAACGAGTTTAAACTTATCTAGGATCGGCTGGGACCTATGGGGCCTTGTGCCCCTGGCCCAATGCGGCCAGGACACTCCCTCATAGGCCCATGCCCCCTCCCGGAAGGTGGGGCCACGTTGGTCCCCTTCCGGAAGGTTCTAGAAGCTTCCGGTACAATACCGATTAACCCGGAACAATTTCGAACTCCAAAACTGCACGCCTTATATGAATCTTATTCTCCGGACCATTCCGAACCTCGTGATATCTCGGATCCCATCCGAGACTCAACAAAAATTCATAAACCAATTATCCAATCTATCCTAGCGCCGAGATACGTTAAGTGTGTGACCGCGGTTCGAGAATATGCGACATGATCTTCTATATAGCGGGTGCAGGCACCCATATTGACTCCCACACATTCATCGATGATCATATCGGATGAACCACGATGCCAGTGATTCAATCAATCCCATATATATATTCCCTTCGTCTCGCGATATTTTACTTGCCCGAGATTCGATCGTCTTGCATCATACCTAGTTCAATCTCGTTCACGTTAAAGTACTTTACTCGCTTGTAATCCGATATCACTTTGTGATTAACTCCTTAACCACATGCTTGCAAGCGTGTTGATATCGACACGAGTGGGCCCAAGTATATCTCTCCGACTTGGGAGGGACAAATTCCATCTCGATACATACAACCCAACAGATACTTTCCGATCACCGAGAGACACCTTTATGATCACCCTCTCATAGGATGACGTTTGATGACCTCAAAGCTTTCTTCCGGTACAGGAGTTGCATTATCTCATGGTCTAAGGAATACAATATTTGACATAGGAAAAGCTTCGCAAAGATGAACACGATGAAACGATCTAATTGCTTCACTTAGTTTGGGTCTGTCCATCATATCATTCTCCCAATGATATGATCTCATTATCAATTGACAACTCATGTCTATGGTTAGGAAACCTTAACCATCATTGATCAATGAGATAGTCCATAGAGGCGTACTAGGGACACGGTGTTGTTTACAAACCACACAAGTATTAAAGTTTCCGCTTAATACAATTCTAGCATGGAGCATAAACTTTATCATGAACAATAATTATAATAATAACATCTTTATTATTGCCTCTAGGGCATAATTCCACCAGTCTCCCACTTGCACTAGAGTCAATAATCTAGTTTACATTTGGCAACAATCTCACACCCATGGCACTGAGGTGTTGATCATGTTTTACACGTGGAAGAGGTTTAGTCAATGGATCTGCGACATTCAGATCCGTATGTACTTTGCTAATCTTCAGATCTCCATCTGCTATATAATCTCGGATTATATGAAACTTGCGGTTGATATGCTTGGTCTTCGGATGATATCTTGGTTCCTTAGCGAGTGCTATGACGCCAGTGTTGTCACACAATATCTCCAGTGGGTCCAATGCACTTGGAACCACGCCAAGCTCGGATGAAGTTTCGATCCAAACTCCTTCACTTGACGCTCGCAGCAGCCATGTATTCCGCTTCTCTTGTAGATCCCGCGATCATGCTTTGCTTGCAGCCTTCTCCACTCCTCCATTCAAAATATACACGTATCCTGCTCGAGACTTAGAATCATCCTTGTCGGTCGAAACTAGCGTCGACGTAACCTTTACGACAAGTCGCTCATCACCCCATAGACTAAGAACATTTCTTTAGTTCTATTTAGGTACTTTAGGATGTTCTTCACAGCTGTCCAGGTTCCACTCCTGGATCACTTTGATATCTGCTCGTCAAACTAAGAGCATTGGACACATCCGGTCTAGTACACAACATGGCATACATGATGGAACCTATGGCCGAGGCATAAGGCACTTTGCTCATAGCTTCCCTATCATTAGCTAGACACTGAGCCTTGCTCAATATCTTACCTGACAACATAGGCACCGAACCTTTCTGTGCCTTATCCATTCTGAACCTTTTCAGAACTTTGTCTAGGTATGTACTCTGGCTTAAAGCTATCAGGCGTGTTTGTCTATATCTATAGATCTTGATGCCCAATATATAAGAAGCTTCACCTAGGTCTTTCATTGAAAAACACTTGTTCAAATAACTCTTCACATCGTTAAGCATGTTGATGTCATTTCCAATAATCAATATGTCATCCACATATAGTACCAGAAACGTCACCGAGCTCCCACTCACTTTCTTGTAGATGCAAGCTTCGTAGAAATTTGGAACAAATCCAAAGCTCTTGATCACTTGATCAAAACGAAGGTTCCAACTTCGAGATGCTTGCTTCAGTCCATAAATGGAACGCTGAAGTTTGCATACTTTACTAGCATCCTTAGGATCGACAAAACCTTCGGGTTGCATCATATACAACTCTTCATCAATGTTCCCATTGAGGAAAGCAGTCTTGACATCCATCTGCCATATTTCATAATCATGAAACGCAGCAATTGCTAATAAAATCCGAATGGACTTAAACATCGCTACGGGAGAGAAAGTCTCATCGTAGTCAACACCTTGAACTTGTCGAAAACCTTTTGCGACAAGCCGTGCTTTATAGACGGTAACATTACCATCCGCGTCCGTTTTCTTCTTGAAAACCCATTTGCATTCAACGGCCTTTCGGTCGCTAGGAGGGTCCACCAAAGTCCATACTTGGTTTTCGCTCATGGATCCCAATTCGGATTTCATGGCTTCCAGCCATTTCTCAGAGTCTGGGCTCATCATCGCTTCCTCATAGTTCGTAGGTTCACTGTCTTCTACCAACAAGACCAAGACAGGTTGCCGCACCACTCAGAGGGGCACGCGACCTTGTCGACCTGCGACGCTCAAGAGCAAGATCGTCCAAGCTTCATGATCCTTGTCATTAGCTTCCTCTATTGTTGGTGCGGTGACCGGAACAATTTCAGTGTGCGCTACTCTCCAATTCAAGAGAAGGTTCAATAACCTCGCCTAGCTCTACTTTCCTCCCACTCACTTCTTTCGAGAGAAACTCCTTCTCAAGAAAGGAACCGTTCTTTGACAAACACTTTGCCTTCGGTTACGTGATAGAAGGTATACCCAATAGTTTCCTTAGGGTATCCTATGAAGACGCATTTCTCCGCTTTGGGTTCGAGCTTGTCCGCATCAACTTCTTGACGAAGCTTCGCATCCCCAAACTTTAAGAAACGACAACTTAGGTTTAGCACCAAACCACAGTTCATACGGTGTCGTCTCAACGGATTTAGATGGAGCCCTATTTAAAGTGAATGCAGCGTTTCTAATGCATAACCCCAAAATGATAACGGCAAATCAAGAGACATCATTGATCGGACCATATCTAATAGGGTTCGATTCCGGCTCAGACACACCATTGCTACTGTGGTGTTCCGGTGGCGTGAGTTGTGAAACGATTCCACTTGCTTTAAGATGCGTGAGAAAATCATAACTCAAATATTCACCTCCACGATCGGATCGTAGAAACTTAATCTTTCTATTACGATGGTTCTCCACTTCATTCTGAAATTCCTTGAACTTTTCAAATGTTTCAGATTTATGTTTCATTAAATAGATATACCCATATCTACTTAAGTCATCGGTAAAAGTGAGGAAATAGCGATATCCACCGCGCGTCGAAACACTCATCGGTCCGCATACATTGGTATGTATGATTTCCAACAAGTCCGTTGCTCGCTCCATCATACCGGAGAACGGGGTTTTGATCATCTTGCCCATGAGGCATGGTTCGCATGTGTCAAATGATTCAAAATCAAGAGACTCCAAAAGTCCATCAGAATGGAGTTTCTTCATGCGCTTTACTCCAATATGACCTAGACGACAGTGCCACAAATAAGTAGTATTATCACTATCTACTTTGCATCTCTTAGCCTCAATGTTATGGATGTGTGTTTCATCCCTTTCGATATTTAGAAGAAATAAACCATTCACAAGAGGTGCATGACCATAAAAGATGTTACTCATATAAATAGAACAACCATTATTCTCCGATTTAAATGAATAACCGTCTTGCAATAAACACGATCCGGAAATGATGTTCATGCTCAACGCAGTACATAATAACATTTATTAAGGTTTAAAACTAATCCCGAAGGTAAAACTAAGGAGAGCGTGCGACGGCCATCACATCAACTCTTGATCCGTTGCCAACGCCGCATCGTCACCTCATCCCTCGCAAGCCGCGCTCATTCCGTAGCTCTGCTTCGAGTTACAAATATTAGCAACCGAATCGGTATCAAATACCCGTGCACTACAACGAGGGCTAGTATGGAAAACATCAATAACATGTATATCAAATATACCTTTGATGGTGCCACCTTCTTGTCCGCTAAGTACTTCGGACGATGCTTCCATGATCCTTGTCCTTGCAATAGAAGCACTCAAAGGTCCGGCTTGGGACCAGACTGAGCTTCTTCTCGCGAGGGCATTGCGCTTGCCGCCCGTCTTGAAGGGCTTCTTTGCTCCCTTACCTTTCTTAAAGGAGGGCTTGTTGACCATCAACACATGATTATCCTTCTTGATGTCCACTTCCGCAGCCTTGACTTTGCGAAGAGCTCGGTGATCGATCGATGGAACCAATCTGATTATGAGTCACTACAAAACTTTTGTAGGGAGGGAGTGATTGCAGGAACCCCGCCAATCTTGAGCTCCTCCGAATCGTGCATTCCAGCTTGCTCAATGCTGAGTGTAGCCGACATCTTTATGGCGTGCTCACTAACGGAACTCCCTTCCTCCATCTTGCGCTTAAAGAACTTCTCGAGATCTCATATCTCTCGAACGGGCTTGAGTGCGAAACATGGTTTTCAGCTCCTCGAGAATCTCAAAGGGCCCGGATATGTTTCAAAACGATTTTGAAGCTCGGTTCCCATAGCAAACAACATGGTGCTCTTAATCACACCATAATCATCTTTGTGATCGACAGATGCCTTTCATCACCGGTAGCGATGTTAGGGGGTCACCTAACGCTTTACCAAGGACATAGTCCTTTGTCCGCCGCATGTAATGATTCTTAGATTGCGGAACCAATTGGTGAAGTTAGACCCATTGTTTCTAAGCTTTCCCTTCTCAGCAAAAACGTTGAAGTTGAAGTTGGATTTGGCCATGTGATCTACAGTATTTGCAAGTACAATTTAGACTATGTTCATGATCAATAGTTCAATTTAATCAAATTACTAGATGAACTCCCACTAAATTCAACATCCCTCAAGTTGTTTAGTGAACACGATCCAAATTCACCACAACTAATCCGATCATCACGAGAAGAGATGTGGTTTCAATGGTGGACAAAAAAGTGTCGATCATATCACTCATATGACTCATGCTTAACCTTTCGGTTCTTGTGTTCCGAGGCCATGTCTGTACATGCTAGGCTCATCAAGCTAGACCCAAGTATTTCTGCGTGTGCAAAACTGGCTTGCACCCGTTGTATGTGAGCGTAGAGTCTATAGCACCCGATCATCACGTGATGCTTGGACACGACGAACTTTCTCAACGGTGCATACTTGGGGAGAACACAGTTTTTATCTTGATCTTTAAGTGAGGAATCATCTTATAATGCTACCGTTGCGATCTAAGCATAATAAGATACATAAAGGGATAAACATCACATGCATATAACTTTATGTGACATGGTATAGCCAATCCTCGCGCAATGATCTCCATCTTGTGCGTTCCGGCATGATCTCCATCACTCCACCATGATTGCCTCCACCACGAATAGCAACTACAACTATTGCTAACTACTTAGCGATAAAGTAAAGCTATTACATGGCGTATAAGAAGTTGACTCAGGTCATACACAATTATAAAGACAACCATATGGCTCTGCCGGTTGTGTACTCATCGACATGCAAGTCGTGAAACATTACAAAACATGATCATCTCATACAATATACACATCACATCTTGGGCCATACCATATCACAGAAAACACTCTGCAAAAACAAGTTAGACGCCTCTACTTTGTTGTTGCATGTTTTACGTGGCTTATGGGAGTAGATGCTAAGAACGATTCTTACCTACGGAAAGCCACAAGGTGATATTATGGTTGCCAAACTCCGGTGTTAATCCCATGACAACTATAGTGAGAGAAACCGACATCCACCACCGCATGTGTGAACAAGCCACACGTCAAGTGCGGAGCGGTCTCGCGAACGAAGTCGTAAGGTTGGCCTGGACCGCTTCAATCTCACTATCCCGCCATAAGAAGAACACAAACAAGAGGCTTGCAACAGAAAACATCAACGCCCGCAACAACCATGTTGCGTTTCTACTCGTGAAACACATCTACGCATAGATCTAGCTCGATACCATCAAGGGTTTGGCGGCATAGTAAATCAAAATTTTCTACGGATGCGAACAGGGAAAGCCAAGATCTAATCTAGGAGATGCAATCAACGAGAGATTGGATTAGATCTTCATACCCTTGAAGATTCGCAAATGTGAACGCTCATTTGAACGTGGGTGATGTAGTCGCATTCGCTTCCTCCTCGCGATCCGATCCGATCTAGCACCACAAGTGGCGGTGCCTCCGTGAGATGCACACGCAAAGACCTCGACGCCTCCTCCTTCCTCGGACCAGCAAGTATGGTGGAGAATTTCGCACAGGCTTCGCCTACAAACAATGGGAGGGAGAGGAAAGCTAGCAAGGCTAGGGTTTGGAGGAGAGGTGTGTAGTAGGGGGGGGGCGACCACCCTCTATATATAGAGGGGCGGCCAGCCTGCCCTCCTCCAAGCCTATCTCTAGTTTAAACAATTTAAACTCTCCCTTATCTAGAAATCCTATCTCTAGTTTAAACGATTTAAACTCTCCCTTATCTAGAAATCCTATCTCTAGTTTAAACGAGTTTAAACTTATCTAGGATCACTGGGCCCTATGGGGCCTTGTGCCCTGGACCAATGCGCCAGGACACTCCCTCATAGGCCCATGCCCCTCCCGGAAGGTGGGGCCACGTTGGTCCCTTCCGGAAGGTTCTAGAAGCTTCCGTACAATACCGATTAACCGGAACAATTCAACTCCAAAACTGCACCGCCTTATATGAATCTTATTCTCCGGACCATTCCGAACCTCTCGTGATATCCCGGATCCCATCCGAGACTCCAAACAAAAATTCATAAACCAATTATCCAATCTATCCTAGCCGAGATACGTTATGTGTGACCTGCGGGTTCGAGAATATGCGACATGATCTTCTATCAATAATCAACAATGGGTCTGGGCACCCATATTGACTCCCAAACATTCATCGATGATCATATCGGATGAACCACGATTCCGTGGATTCAATCAATCCCATATATATATTCCCTTCGTCTCGCGATATTTTACTTGCCCGAGATTCGATGGTCGATGCATCATACCTAGTTCAATCTCGTTCACAAGAAGTACTTTACTCGCTCCGTAATCCGATATCACTTTGTGATTAACTCCTTAACCACATGCTTGCAAGCGTGTTGATATCGACACCGAGTGGGCCCGAAGTATATCTCTCCGACTTGGGAGGGACAAATTCCATCTCGATACATACAACCCAACAGATACTTTCCGATCACCTGAGAGACACCTTATGATCACCCTCTCATAGGATGACGTTTGATGACCTCAAAGCTTTCTTCCGGTACCAGGGAGTTGCATTATCTCATGGTCTAAGGAATACAATATTTGACATAGGAAAAGCTTCGCAAAGATGAACACGATGAAACGATCTAATTGCTTCGCTTAGTTTGGGTCTGTCCATCATATCATTCTCCCAATGATATGATCTCATTATCAATTGACAACTCATGTCTATGGTTAGGAAACCTTAACCATCATTGATCAATGAGCTAGTCCATAGAGGCGTACTAGGTACACGATGTTGTTTACAAACCACACAAGTATTAAAGTTTCCGCTTAATACAATTCTAGCATGGAACATAAACTTTATCATGAACAAGAATTATAATAATAACATCTTTATTATTGCCTCTAGGGCATAATTCCAACAATAACTTCTCGAGTGACTCCATCAAGCTCCGCCTCAAGGACATCGTCAAGGTGAAGGACAGGAAGCGTGGCTTCACCATCACCTACGACATGTTCGTTGACGGCACGTTCCCAAAGGTATGTATTTATTTTCCGTGTATGACATATACTCCAATTCTTCCGTCTAGCCATTACCATCTCATCTAACACTTTGGGATTTCACTTAACAGCTCAGCAGTCTAGAGGAGGATAGCATGGTTGTCCAAATCTATGACCCCAAGATGAAGGAAGTCACCATCATGTCCGACGACGATGTTCCATTGGCACGTAAGCGGAAGAGCTCCACCTCTGACGCTACTGACGGAGGCAAGAAAAAGAAGACGGAGGGTGGAGCCTCCAAGAAGTCCACCGCCTCCCTAGAGGCGGAGAAAGGAAGAATTACCGGCACCCTTTCACCAAGGCACCCACTGTTGTGTAAGCTTCTTATCTTCGGACATTGTCCATTACTCGTCTTATTCTTGTACTTATACTTTTGCATGTTTCAGGAAGAAGGATAGTTTGAGTTTGAAGAAGATCTCCAAAACATCGGGGGCTTATAAAAATATTAGAGATATGTTGCACCGATATGTGTCGCACCAAGCATATCCCACCATTGCCCCTACCACTCCCAGCATCCAGCCTGCCGCCACACCGACAAGCTCCTGTGCAAAGGTAGCATCTGCCCCCTCCGCCATGGAGGTGGATCCAGGTGTCTCTGTGGATCTTGTCGTTGCCGGCGAGCAGGCGACACAAGAAAGCACCACGACCAAAATGGCTGAAGCTCCGGCTAAGGATGCCATTGGGAGCGGCAAGGCGATAGTGGAAGGTGGAACGTCTGCCGAAGGCGGCGCCATGGCACCCCAGAAGCCAGCAGAGCTCCCAAAGATTGTCTACCCGACGCTTACACCGAGTAGCTCAGCTCTGGCTCCTTGTGCAGTGCTAACATCTCTGACTTGCGGCCTTCAGGAGCTGCTCAAGCAAGCGGATATCCTGCGAGGAAATAGCCTTTACTTCAGCAAGATATTTGCCGAGAGCGAGTTAAAAACTCTTACTGTAGACCCCAAGCCTCTAGGTGGATATTTATCCGGCTAGATGCTACAAGAGACTAAGTGATTTTGATCTTCTTTCCACAGAACAAGAATGCTCGGAGAGGCGTCGCCAACGAGAAGTTCCACAATATGCACGCGGAGCTGGAAGCTGAAGAGGGTAAAACTGCCTTCTTGAAGGAACAAATCACCAAGAGCAAGAGTCTGTTTTTCCTTTCAATTTTGTACTCAAGCTTGGTCTTGTGCGATCATTCTCCGACTACTCATTGTGTGTTGTTATTTCTCCGTCTTGTAGAAGCTATCACCAAGGCCAAGGACATTGTCGAGCAATCCAAGCACATTGAGCTACTGGATAGTGAGAACAAGATCCTTAAGCAGGAGAGAGCTGACACTCTGAAAATGCACGAGTCCATGAAGGCCCTACAGGAGTCCGCCAACACAGAGATGAACTGCTTGAAGGAGGAGATTGCGATGCTCAAGGAGCAGAAGAAAGCTGCCGATGAGCAGAATCAGCGCAACCTCGAAGCATACAAGATCCTTCGACAAGAGCGGGATTCCATGGCGGAAAAACTCTAGGAAGCCGAGGCGAGCATCTTTGGTAAGCGATCTCCGTCTTGTACTTATGTAAGCCAGATACTCTGGACTTTTGTGTTATTGAACTCACGCGCTCCTTTGCTTGTCGGAAATGCAGCTCCTATTGGTTTGACCAATTCGCCTCCTCCGCCAAAGGAATGCATGGTTCTCGCCGACAACTTCATCAGCACCGCTGGCAAGCAGGCCAAGGAGATTGCCAAGACCCTCAACATCAACATCAAGGCAGTGGACTCCGTGATGAAGTACTCGCAGATCTTGCGCCAAGCCCCCGAGCGTATCGTAAGATGGAAAGATTCATGTACCCGGGCTAGTGCAAGGATGTCACTGGCAATGGTTAAGGCCCACTACGAGAACGCCGACATTGACACGGTAACCTCGGGTCTTCCTGATGTAGACGATGAAAGCCAGAAGATTGACCATGAGGATATCTGGGCATCGCTCGCGGGTTTTGACACCAGGGTTGCCGAGTTAGTCGACCACAACGTCTTCGTGCCTCTGGAGATTATTGACGGTGACCACCAAAGATCCTCTGAGTCCCTCAAGACCACCGACTTTGAAGATGATCGGGATGGATCTCCTGCCGTGACGATGCTGCCTCAAAGTCTCCTACACCAGAGGAATTAAAAACACTTTGTAATATTTGTTTCCTCTCGATTGGTGTATGCGGAAAAACTACTATGTTAACTTAAGGCGGAAAAACAATAGTTGTAATTTCCTGCTACTCAAGTACTAGTTCCAGCATGTAAATATTTTTAAGCAAGTGCTGGTTTATCCATTACTTTGGTTTTTATGCTTAACCTTTCATGAGTCGGAAGACCCGTAGTCGGAACCATGCGGTCCGGTGATGATGCCCAATGGCACCGTCAAAAACCTAAGCACAAAATCGCCGACTTCAAGTGCCAAAAGTCACTACTCCAGAATCCACATAAAAACAACAAAGAACATGTAGACCAGAATACTTAAGCTAACGCCCGTAGGTGGAATTTTCACAAGTGCAAATGTAAAGCTTGCGCATAAAGGTTTTATACGATCCAAAAATAAACACTAAAGGAGGTAAAAGACTCAGGAATATGAGTGAACCAGAGAACTTTATTTCATTGATCATATAAGAGGCACAAAATAGATAAACAATATGCTAAGTGTAAAAAGGACGTAGCTGTACTATGTTCCATGGCCGATCAAGCTCCGGGTAGTCATCATCCGGGTCATAACGCTTACGCTTATGATCATCACTGGGTCTATCCTCAAGTTCACGATTGTCAACGAGGTAGTAAGACCCATTGAGCAGCGCCTTGCTTATGATGAACGGTCCTTCCCATGGCGGGGATAATTTGTGTGACTTCTTCTGCTTAAGTCGGAGCACCACATCCCCCTTTTTAAGCGAGCGATGCTAAACGCGGCGAATATGGTAGCTGCGTAGCTTCTGCTGGTAGATGGCGGATCTTTGGCATGCCAATGTGTGCTCTTCCTCGAGAAGGTCCACATCTAGGCATCTGTATTCTTCAGCGTCATCCTCGTCGTAGGCGGCAACTCTTGGTAAATCGTGAAGGATGTCGGAAGGTAGGATGGCTTCTGCTCCATATTACATGAAGTAAGGGGTGTAGCCAGTAGATCTGTTGGGTGTAGTTCGTAAACTCCACAGCACAGATGGTAATTCCTCCGCCCAGGATCCAGCTGCTCTATGTAGTGGTGCCTCAAGACGTGGCTTGATTCCCTGCAAAATTAATCCATTGGCTTGCTCAACCTGACCATTGGATTGTGGATGTGCCACAGAAGCTAGGTCAAGTCGGATGCCCTTCTCCCAACAATAAGCTTCCACTTCTCCGAGTGACAAGTTGATGTCGTTGTCGGTGATAATGCTATGTGGGAGACCAAATCTCACCACTAGATCCCGGACAAACCTAAGGGCAGTTTCCCCATCAAGCTTTCTAATGGGTTTAGCTTCTATCCATTTGGTGAATTTATCAACTGCTACTAGCAGATGCATAAACCCACATGGTGTCATCTACAACGGACCAACCATATCTAGCCCCCAGACTGCAAACGGCCAAGTTATTGGTATTGTTCACAATTCTTGTCGTGGTGGTATCACGGCATATGCCATGGGTAGGCTAAAGTTGGGGCCGATGGACGTGGAGGAATCCAGGGAGGGATGATGCAGTGAAGACCGCACTCGTATGAACAAAGAGAAATACAACGTATATAGGATTGATGCTCTCATGTGGAGATAAGACCTCTTTCTCTACATCTAATCTCTTATAATCTTGACATACTTGTGGCTACAATCATGCTCCTTGAGCTGTATCTCCTATGCCTCTATCTAGATCTCTCTGTGAGATTGGAGGAAGAAGAAGAAGAAGAAGAAGAAGATCTCCTATTGAGCAGAGAGGGGAAGAGCCCTTCGCGGCCTCCCTGGGAATGATCCCCCTGGTGCTCCTTACAAAGGGGAGCCCAGGGGACAAGCCTTGCTCTCCACGCTTGGCATCTGTGTGGCATATTCCCGGCATCTTCTTAGATGCTCAGCATATGCCTTGGCATCCTCTTGGATGCTCAACATATGCCTTGGCATCTAAGAAGATGCCAAGGCATATTCCTTAGCATATTCTTGGATGCCATTGGCATATTCCCTAATGCACGTGTTAGTCTGAGCCATGGGCGTCCCAAGACTAACACGATACTTGATGAGCTTTCCCTGTCTTGATAATGAGTCGTCGTAGATGTTCTGAAGGCTTTTGGAGGTGAATAATGGGGTGCTTGGATCTTTATACCTCGGCCCAAACGCCCTGGGCCAAGAGGAAATTCGGCCTGCCTTGTGGTTGATTCGGCCTGGAGGTCCAAGCACTCGGCCCAGTCCTGGGGCAGAGCAAGAAGGCCCAGCCGAGTCATATTAGTCGGCCCAGGATGCTGGCAGCCCGGCCGGGTCGTCCAACTGGCAGGAGAGCTCGTGGTGGGCCGCGTCGGCCCACCCGGGTGACGCCGGATCGGCACGTGGGCATGCTAGCTTGGCTCCGTGCAGACGAAGGCCCGCGGTGGGCCGGCCGGGGCGAGGTGGATGCCGGCCCACCCGGGCATGGCGAGCATGGAGGCTGGTGCTGAGAACCCTCTCGATGGGCCGAGATTCTCCTCATCCGGCCCACCCGGGATCGCAGCGGGGACGTGGGGCGAGTTTGATTCGGCCCGAGGCTGGGGTGCGCTAGGTCGGATGGGTAATTCGGCCAGCTGTGGCCTGATTCGGCCTGGGGGCTGATGATTCGGCCTCTGTAGGCCAAATTCTACTTTGGGAGTGAATATTTGGTCCATTATGACCAATATTAGGCCGAATTAAGTATAATTCGGCCCAATCTGTCTTCTATATTTTTCCCTTTTAGTTTTCTTCCTCCGTGCCATATTTCTCTACTTATGTGTGCATATTTCTCTCATTAAATCCTCCATTCTCCATTCCTCTACAGAGATCCTTTTATATATCAACTCTGGGGTACCCGGGGGTACACCCCCGACATTAGTCCCCGAGGCTATGTTGGACTCGTAGAGTCGTGCATAGACTTTATAAAATATCTCCAGAGTTGTTTATTCGGCCTAAAGTCCTTGTCATATATTATCGACTCCTGGCCGTCTGGGTCATAACCTTTTTGGGTAAGTCTTCGACTTCTGGCCTGCTCCGGCTCCGGTCTTAACCTGTTTGGGTAAGCTCTTTGATTTCTGGCTTGCTTTGGCTCTGGTCTTAACTCCTTTGGGTAAGTTTCTGGACTTCTGGCCTTCATGGGCACTGGTCTTATAACCCCTTTGGGAAAGTTCTGACTTCTGGCCTTCTTTGGCTCTGGTCTTATAACCCCTTTGGGAAAGTTATGACTTCTGGCCTTCATCGGTACTGGTCATAACCCCTTTGGATAAGTTTCTGGACTTCTGGCCTTCATGGGCACTGGTCATAACCCCTCTGGATAAGTTTCTGGACTTCTGGCCTTCATGGGTACTGGTCATAACCCCTTTGGGTAAGTTTCTGGACTTCCGGCCTTCATGGGAACTGGTCATAACCCTTTGGGTAAGTTTCTGGCCTTCTGGCCTTCTTGGGCACTGGTTATAACCGCTTTGGGTAAGTTTCTGGACTTCTGGCCTTCTTGGGCACTGGTTATAACCGCTTTGGGTAAGTTTCTGGACTTCTGGCCTTCATCGGCACTGGTCATAACCCCTTTGGGTAAGTTATGACTTCTGGCCTTCTTGGGCACTGGTCTTATAACCCCTTTGGGAAAGTTTCTGGACTTCTGGCCCTCATCGGCACTGGTCATAACCCCTTTGGGTAAGTTACGACTTCTGGCCTTCTTGGGCACTGGTCTTATAACCCCTTTGGGAAAGTTCTGACTTCTGGCCATTTTTGGCACCGGTCTCTTAACCTCTTTGGGTAAGTTATACTCCGAGTTATCTCGTTTGGGTAGCATATTTCTAACTCGTCTGATGCTTCAAATCCTACTCAAAGTTCCAGTTATATGACTCAAATTTGAGTCGTCCGTTTCCAAATCTGAGTTATATGACTCACATCCGAGTTATCTGATTTCAAATTCGAGTTACTTTACTCAAATTCGATTTATGTCTCGAATCTGAGTTACCTGGCTCAAAATCAGAGTTATATGACTCAAATCCGAGTTGCATGACTCAAATCCGAGTTACTTTACTCATATTTGACTTATGCCTCGAATCTGAGTTACCTGGCTCAAAATCTGAGTTATATGACTCAAATTCGAGTTACTTTACTCATATTTAACTTATGTCTCGAATCTGATTTACCTGGCTCAAAATCCGAGTTACCTGGCTCAAAATCCGAGTTACATGACTCAAATCCGAGTTACTTTACTCATATTTGATTTACGCCTCAAATCTGAGTTACCTGGCTCAAAATTCGAGTTATATGACTCAAATCTGAGTTACTTTACTCATATTTAACTTATGTCTCGAATCTGAGTTACCTGGCTCAAAATCCGAGTCACCTGGCTCAAAATCCGAGTTACATGACTCAAATTCGAGTTACTTTACTCATATTTGACTTACGCCTCAAATCTGAGTTATCCGGCTCAAAATCCGAGTTATATGACTCAAATCTGAGTTACTTTACTCATATTTGACTTACGCCTCAAATCTGAGTTACCTGGCTCAAAATCCGAGGTATATGACTCAAATCCGAGTTACTTTACTCATATTTGATTTACGCCTCAAATCTGAGTTACCTGGATCAAAATCCGAGTTATATGACTCAAATCTGAGTTACTTTACTCATATTTAACTTATGTCTCGAATCTAAGTTACCTGGCTCAAAATCCGAGTTATATGACTCAAATCCGAGTTATATGACTCAGATCCGAGTCATCTATTCGCCAAGATACAATTTGATCCGATGAGATGATGTCAATTTGCCTCTGGTATGGATCCGAGATATAGATCCGATATTAAGTTTTGGGATATGATAATAGGGCCAATCGCTGAGAGATCTGATTCGAGATGTTGATATGAGATATAGATTCGAGATATGATAAGCTGGCAAATAGTCATCCGAGATACGAGATGACCTGGCAAGATAGTGAGATATCAATCCGAGATATAACATAACCTGGCAATCTGGCGAGCTGAATCAAACTTTAGTCCCAATCAGAGATGAGCGAGTACGCCAAGTCCGAATGCAAATCCGAATTATCATATACCCTGGCAAGCTGAATCAAATGTTAGTCCGAATCAGAGATAAACTACTGAGCTGAGTTAAAGGTTAATCCGAGGCATAAATAAACTGACTCAAATTATATATGAATCATCAATAAGCTGGCTGGTGATCTGAGTTAAAGGATAATCCAAAGCATAAGTAAACTGACTCAAATTCTATCTGACTCATAAATAAGCTGACTCAAATTATATCCGAGTTATAAATAAGCTGACTCAAATTCTATCCGAATCATAAATAAGCTGACTCAAATTCTATCCGAATCATAAATAAGCTGACTCAAATTCTATTCGAGTTATAAATAAGCTGACTCAAATTCTATCCAAGTCATAAATAAGCTGACTCAAATTCTATCTGAATCATAAATAAGCTGACTCAAATTCTATCCGAGTTATAAATAAGCCGACTCAAATTCTATCCGAATCATAAATAAGTTGACTCAAATTCTATCCGAATCATAAATAAGCTGACTCAAATTCTATCCGAGTTATAAATAAGCCGACTCTCATTAAATCCGAATCATAAATAAGCTGACTCAAATTCTATCTGAATCATAAATAAGCTAACTCAAATTCTATCCGAGTTATAAATAATCCGACTTTAATATAGATCTGAATCAACATAATGTTCTCTTAATCTAAAGGTGATTATACGGATACGTTAACTAGTCCCCAGGTTAAGTTATTTTCTCCCCGGGGTGAAGGATCGAGCGTTGGTGGCTGAGTTATCTGGCACTTACAATATACTTGGAGAAGTGTTTGAGTGATTCTCGCTAAGTCATACCTGTATTGCTGAGTTACGTGGTACTTACAGTAAGCTTGGAGAAGAGTTTGAGTCCTTCTTGCAGAGCCTTACCTTCTTTGATGAGTCAGGCTTGGAGAGCCTCTGCGCTTACCTCTCTGTTCTCTGTTCGCTTGGTGGAGCTGAATGATCTCTACGAGGAAGAAGTTGATGAAGATGCTCCCATCCGGATGGAAACCCAACCAACGCCACTAAGAGGCCCCACGGTGGGCGCCAAATGCCGTGGTGGTATCACGGCATATGCCATGGGTAGGCTAAAGTTGGGGCCGATGGACATGGAGGAATCAGGGGAGGGATGATGCAGTGAAGACCGCACTCGTATGAACAAAGAGAAATACAACGTATATAGGATTGAGGCTCTCATGTGGAGATAATACCTCTTTCTCTACATCTAATCTCTTATAATCTTGCCATACTTGTGGCTACAATCATGCTCCTTGAGCTATATCTCCTATGCCTCTATCTAGATCTCTCTATGAGATTGGAGGAATAAGAAGAAGAAGAAGAAGAGCTCCTATTGATCAGAGAGGGGAAGAGCCCTTTGGGGCCTCCCTGGGAATGATCCCCCTGGTGCTCCTTATAAAGGGGAGCCCAGGGGACAAGCCTTGCTCTCCACGCTTGGCATCTGTGTGGCATATTCCCGGCATCTTCTTAGATGCTCAGCATATGCCTTGGCATCTTCTTGGATGCTCAGCATATGCCTTGGCATCTAAGAAGATGCCAAGGCATATTCCTTAGCATATTCTTGGATGCCATTGGCATATTCCCTAATGCACGTATTAGTCTGAGCCATGGGCGTCCCAAGACTGACACGATACTTGATGAGCTTGCCCTGGCTTGATAATGAGTCGCCGTAGATGTTCTGAGGCGGCGCTGCGCTGCAGAGAGAGAGAGGTGAGGCGCGCGCGGGGAGGGGCGGTGCTGGCCAGGCGGGGCGGAAGGCGAAGGAGGGGTCGCCGGCGGTGAGGGGCCCGGAGGGAGGAAGGGCTGGGCCGGGCAAGGGAGGCGTGGGCGCAAGGGCCGTCTGGGAGGAGGAAGGGAGAGAGGCGGGAGGAGGCAATGGGTGGGTCTGCAGGTGGGACCAGGGGACAGGGGCCACGTCGGGGATGGGTTGGGCGCTGTGTGCGCGTGAGTGTGTGCGTGCTAGCGTGTGGGGGCAGGTGGGTTGTGGTGTGGCTGGGTTTGGTTGGGGGACAGGCTGGTCGGGTGGGACCCGCTGTCAGGGAGAGGAGAGAGGGCTGAGGGTGGAGGACTGGGTGTGTTTGGGGTGGGCTGGGTTGAGAGGAGAGAGAGGGGGGAGGTGGTTTAGTCTAGGTGGCAGGAGTTGATTGGGTGGGGGGATAGAGCCAGGTGAGGTGGCAGCCTGCTACTGGTTGGGGTGAGGTGGAGGGTTGGGCTGGGTAGGTAGTTTGGTAGGTTTAGGATTATGGGTGGGACTGGTTGGACCGATTTAAAATCCTGGGGGTGGTCGTTCGGGTCAATCGGCCCGTTCGACTGCCCCCACTAAAATAATATAATTAAATTATTTATTCAACCAGCGCTTTTGCAATTCCGACAGCGGACAAAACAAAATAATCCAGGAACCCGGTTTTGATGTTTGAATAAAAAGGGGGCGTGTTAGAAAACAAGACGGGCTTTGCGAACATAGTTTTATGCAAACAATGCATGATGATGACGATGCAATGCACAAATTCAACGCGATTTTCTAGTAGTGGTTTTGCGGGATGCCACACATGCTATGATGATACCCATATAGCATATCCCCAACAATGTTCGTGCTTGAAGATGGAGATCCGAAGCACAAGAAGAAAGGCCATATCATATCACATATTTTGAATTGCATGTGATGTTAACCCATTTATGCATCTTGTATTGCTTAGTTCACGACAATAGCATTATAAGTTGATCTCTCTCACAAAATATCATGTTATAAAGTGTTCATCCTTAGTAGGCACTGTTGCCAAGACTCGTTGTTTCGAAGCACCACGTGATTATTGGGTGTGTTAGATTCTGCGAGTATATACAACGGGAGCAAGCCAGATTTTCTCATGCGGAAACTAAGGTTTGATCTTGACGATCCTAGCATGTACAGACATGGTCTCGGAACACGAAACACCGAAAGGTAAAGCATAAGTCATATAGTAGATATGATGAACATGTTGATTGTTCGCCTATGAAGCTACATCATCTCTCGTGATGATCTGTTTTGATGTGGTGGGTTTGGTTCGTGTGATCACTAAAACAATCTGATGGATGTTGTTTTGAGTGGGAGTTCACCTAGATTAATTTAACTATTAACTAGAACTCAATTTGTCATAAACTTAGTCTAAAAATATTGCAAATATGTTGTAGATCAATGGCGGCCCCTACCATCAATTTTAATGCGTTCCTAGAGAAAGAAAAGTTAAAAAACAATGGAAGCAACTTCGCCGATTGGTTCCGCAATTTGAGTATTGTCCTCAGTGTTGGTCAGTAAATCTATGTGCTGGATGCACCGCTAGGTGACCCACTTACAAAAGATGCTACCGATGATGAGAAAAATGTTTTCCGTACTCGGAAGAATCAATACTCCACGGTTCCGTGTGCTATCTTGTATGGTTTGGAATCGGAGCATAAAAATAGGTTTGAGAACTTTGACCCACATGATATTGTCCGTGAACTCAAAATGATATTTGAGGCTCACGCGGCAGTTGAGAGTTATGAAGCATCTAAAAAGTTATTTAACTGCAAGATGGAGGAGGGTAGCTCCATCAGTGAGCATGTGCTTAAGATGTCTGGGCACGCCAATAAGCTCCAGAGCTTGGACATAATAATTACCAATGCGTTGGGGATTCACCGTGTCCTCCAATCACTACCACCAAGTTACAAGAACTTTGTGATGAACTACAACATGCAGCGCATGGATAAGACATTGCCAGAACTCTTCTCTATGTTGAAGTCTGCGGAACTGGATATCAAGAAAGAGCACCAAGTGTTGATGGTCAATAGGACCACCAATTTCAAGCAGCAAGGCAATCCTAAGAAAAAGGGAAACTTCAAGAAGGGCGGTAAGAAAGCTACCGTGCCGGCGAAGAAGACCAAGGCTGGGCCTAAGCCTGATACTGAGTGTTTTTACTGCAAGGGAGAAGGTCACTGGAAGCGGAATTTCCCTAAGTACTTGGCGGATCTAAAGAACGGCAACATCAAGAAGAAAGGTATATCCAATATACATGTTATTAATGTGTATCTTACTAGTAGTCGTAGTAGTGCCTAGGTATTTGATACTGGTTCGGTTGCTCATATTTGTAACTCGAAACAAGTGTTGTAGAATAGACGGAAACTAGCGAAGAATGAGGTGATGATGCATGTTGGAAATGGATCAAAGGTTGATGTGATCGCGATCGGCATGCTACCTCTTCATCTACCATCGGGATTAGTTTTATACTTAAATAATTGTTATTTGGTGCCTGCGTTGAGAATGAACATTATATCCGGATCATGTTTATTGCGAGATGGTTACTTGTTTAAGTCCGAGAATAATGGTTGTTCTATTTATATGAGTAATATCTTTTATGGTCATGCACCGTTGATAGATGGTCTATTTTTATTGAATCTCGATAGTAGTGATACACATGTTCATAATATAGAAGCTAAACGTTTGAAATTAAGCGATAACTCGACCTGTATGTGGCACTGTCGTCTTGGTCATATTGGAGTGAAGCGTATGAAGAAACTCCATTCCGATGGACTTCTTGAATCACTTGATTTTGAATCACTTGGAAGATGCGAAGCATGTCTGATAGGTAAAAAGATTAAGACTCCATTTTCTGGTATGATGGAGCGAGCTATAGACTTATTGGAAATCATACATACCGATGTGTGTGGCCCAATGAGTGTAGCATCGCGCGGTGGTTATCGTTATGTTCTTACTTTCACGGATGACTTGAGTAGATATGGGTATATCTATTTCATGAAACATAAGTCCGAAACTTTCGAGAATTTTAAGGAATTTCAAAGTGAAGTAGAGAATCAACATAACAAGAAGATTAAATTTCTACATTTTGATCATGGAGGTGAATATCAAAGTTACGAGTTTGGCGAGCATTTGAAGAAATGCGGAATCTTTCACAATTGACACCGCCGAGAACACCACAACGTAATTGTGTGTCTGAACGTCGCAATCGAACTCTATTAGATATGGTTCATTCTATGATGTCACTTACAGATTTACCTTTGTCATTTTGGGGTTATGCATTAGAAATAGCCGCATTCACTTTAAATAGGGCACCATCTAAATCCGTTGAAATGATACCGTATGAATTATGGTTTGGGAAGAAACCTAAATTGTCGTTCCTTAAAGTTTGGGGTTACAAAGCTTATGTAAAGAAGTTACAGCCCGATAAGCTTGAACCCAAAGCGGAAAAATGCGTCTTCATAGGATACCCAAAGGAAACTATTACCTTCTATCATAGATCCGAGGGAAAAATCTTCGTTGCCAAGAATGGATCCTTTCTAGAGAAGGAGTTTCTCTCGAAATAAGTGACTGGAAGGAAAGTAGAACTCGACGAGGTTGTCGAACCTTCTCTCGGATTTGAGAGTACGCAGCACCGAAAGAAGTTCATGTGTATCCTACACCAATAGGAGAGGAATCTAATGATAAAGATCATGAAACTTTGGTTGAAGTCACTATGGAACCTCACGGGTCAACAAGAACTTGTACCACTCCCGATTAGTATGATCCCATTATAAGTGTCATGTTGGTGGACAATACCGATGACCCTGCGACATATGAGCAAGCAATGATGAGCCCAGATTCCAATAAATGGCAAGAAGCCATGAAATCCGATATTGGATCCATGTACGAAAACCAAGTATGGACTTTGGTGGACTTACCGGATGGCCGGAAGGCTGTCGAGAACAAATGGATTTTCAAGAAGAAAACAGATGTTGATGGTAATGTAACCGTCTATAAAGCTCGACTTGTCACAAAAGGGTTTCGACAAATTCAAGGAGTTGACTATGATGAGACTTTCTCACCGGTAGTGAAGCTAAAGTCTATAAGGATTTTGTTAGCAGTCGCTGCATATTATGATTATGAGATATGGTAGATGGATGTCAAAACGGCGTTCCTCAATGGAGACATTGATGAAGAGTTGTATATGGTACAACCCAAAGGTTTTTTCAATCCTAAAGATGCTAACAAGGTATGCAAACTTCAACGGTCCATTTATGGATTGAAGCAAGCATCCTAAAGTTGGAATCAACATTTTGATAAGGTGATCAAAAGTTTTGGTTTTATAAAAACTTATGGAGAAGCTTGCATTTACAAGAAAGTGAGTGGGAGTTCTGTAGCATTCTTAATAAAAGTATTTATTATTATATCTTAGTGTTTATGATAAATGTTTACATTCATGCTATAATTGTATTAACCGGAAACATTAATACTTGTGTGATTTGTAAACTAATTAGAGTACCTAGTAAATCCTCTTTATAATACTAGCTTGTTGGTTAATTGATGATCGTGGTTTCCGAATCATGAATATTGAGATGTTAACAACAAGATCATATCATTAGGAGCATGGTATGATGGACGTACTCCTATAGATAAGCATAGCATAAAGATCAAGTCATTTTATTAGTTCGTTTGCTATAAGCTATCTGATACATAGTAACCTAATTCCTTCGACCATCAGATCATGCTAATCACCATCACTGGATGCATACTTTGATGACATCAAACATCACACCGTAACTGGGTGGCTATAAAGATGGCATTAAGTGTTTGGAAAGTATGTGTTGAGGCACATGGATCAAGAGTGGGATTTGTCCATCCATATGACGGATAGATATACTCTGGGCCCTCTCGGTGGAATGTCATCCAATTAGCTTGCAAGCATGTGAATGGATCACATATCACAACAACGAGTAAAGAGTACTTATCGATAACGAGGTTGAACTAGGTATGTAGAGATAACGATGATCAAACCTCAGATAAGTAAAATATTGTGAGACAAAGGGAAATTGGTATCATATGTAAATGGTTCATTAGATCGCAAAGTAATCGTAGAAATATGTGGGAGCCATACGAATTTCCAGATTCCTCTGTTGGTTATTGATCGGAGAAGAGTCTCGTTCATGTCTGCATAATTCACGAACCATAGGGAGACACACTTAAGGATTCGATGTTGTTTAGTAGATATGGAATGTAAGTAGGAAGTACAAATTTTGTTTGGAGTCTCATATGGGATCCGGCATATCACGAGGAGATCCGGAATGGTCCGGAGAATAATATTCATATAAGGAAAGTCCAATTCTGGAGTTCGGGAATGATTCCGGTGTTTTCACTAGAATGATCTAGAAGGGTCTAGAAGGTTCACCGGACTGGAAGGGGATGGGTACATGAATGTGTCATGACTAAGTGGAATGATTGCATCATGTCCTAGGTCACTTAGCTGGGCGTTTCAAAGAAAGAAATTAAACTCCAAAATTGAAAGTCAAAGGACAAGTTTGAAAAGTCAAACTAGGATAATGTTTCCTCGTGGAGGATGGAGAAAATCCTTCTCTCCCTCCACCACGCGCCTAGAAGGAGAGGGAGTTGGGGAAGGATTCAAACTCCCCTCTCCCTAGATGCCCCTCCCTCTCATAAATAGAGGGGAGGGGGTTCCCCCCAAAAGACCACAACAAGCCCCACCCCACGAAGCCGCTGCCTCCCTAGTCGCCGTCGGCTCCACCTCCTCCTCTCCGGCTTCTAAACCCTAGACATCGGGGAACCCTACTACTCCACCATAACCCGGTCCGTCTTAAGGCGAAGCCCTACGGGATTTCTCCTCTAACTTCGACACCACGCCGTCGTGTTGCCGGAATCGCGAGGAGAGAACTACAACCTCCGCTGCCTGCTGGAACAAGGGAGAGGAAGGTCTTCATCGAGTACCGAATGTGTGACCGACTGCGAGAGCGCTGCCGGAACGTGGCGTTGGAAGGATTGTCTTCGCGATCTTCATATCGTCAAGTGAACGACTACATCACCCACGAGAATCTACTCTCGTTAACTGCTTTGGAATCTTTGAGGGTGAGTACTCTATCGACTCGTTGCTACAATCTAGTAGATAGATCTTGGCTTGTGTGTGTTTATGCGGTAGAATTTTCTGTTTTCCATGCTACTAACCCCTACAGTGGTATCATAGCCGTGTCTATATGTAGATCTGTTACACGAGTAGAACACAATGGTCATTGTGGGCGGTGGTGCTTTTATTATCAATTGCTTTTTGTATACTTTGCATCTTGCAGTATGGTGGGATGAAGCGACCCGTGCTAACCTTACATGACATCATTCATGAGACTTGCTCCACACTCAACATGCAACTTCTATTGCATAAGTGGCTTTGCGGGTGTCTGTCTCTCCCATCATAGTAAAGATTCAATTTACAATGGGCACTTGATAGTTCAAGCATCAACGTTGTGGTTCTTGTTCGTAAGTTAGAACGGTACTTATTGAAAGTCCCAAACCACGTAAAATATGCAAATAAAATTAGAGGCGTCTAACTTTGTTTTGCACGGGTGTGATGTGATGTGATATGGCCATGATTGTGATTATATATGATGTATGCAATGTTCCTTATTGTAAGTCGGCAACCGGAAGGAGCCTTATGTTTATCTTTTAAATTTCATTAAGACCCACGTGTCTATTATTCGAAGTAGTTATAATAGTTGTAAGTCGGCAACCGGCAGGAGCCTTGGGATGCCACCAGCTGAGATTGGGACATGGAATATGGAATATGCCCATGGCATCTAATAAGATGCTAGGGAATATGCCTGGCATCTCCAGATATGCCAAGGAATATGCTGAGCATCTCTAGAGATGCCAAGGCATATGCTGAGCATCTCCAGAAGATGCCAGGAATATGCTATATAGATGCCAATCATAGGGAACAAGACTTGTCCCCAGGGCTCCCCTTTATAAGGAGCACCAGGGGGGTCGTTCTCAGGGAGACCCCTGGAGGGCTCCTCTCCTCTCTACTCGCTAGGAGCTCTCTTTCTTCCTCCTCCGCTCTCACAGAGAGACCTAGATAGAGGCATAGGAAATACAACTCAAGGAGCACCATTGTTGCCACAAGCATGGCAAGATTATATGAGATTAGATGTAGGGAAAGAGGTTTTATCTCAACATGAGAGCCTCTAACCTAGATACATCGTATTTATCTTTGTTCTTACGAGTGCGGTCTTCACTGCATCATCCCTCCCCGGATTCCTCCACGTCTAACGGCCCCAACTTTAGCCTACCCATGGCATATGCCGTGATACCACCACGACACTGAGTAACCTACATATTCTTTTTGACAGAAACCACCTTCTTCGAGGATTCACACCCACCATCCAATCGAACCCCAACTGTTGGAAAACCATCCCCAGCCTCAGAAAAAGCTTTAGTAGAATCTCTTTTGTGCGCTTGAGCAGAACCTAGACTAGGCAAGTACTTAACCTCCTAATCAACTCTACTGGCAATGGCAACCGGAGGAATCAAATTACCATTAGTAGGACCAACCACTAAATTACCCTCCTCAGCAACATCTGGAGCAGCCACAGTATTGACAAGATCTTGAACCAAAATTTCATGTGCAACCCCCACTACAATCTGCGCAGCAGGTTCAGCAAATATGTGCAGTAGGTTCAGCAACCACCACATCCACGTGATCATGTGCAACCTGATCATCCCCGTCAACTTCCACCTGACTAACCAGACCAACTATAGCAGGCGAGCCTGCAACATGACCAACAACAGTCCTAGGTGCAACATTAAGTACCTGCTCATCATTTAGCACCCCAAAACTGATAACAGACTCCGAAGAAATCATCGAGTTCGCAGAGTGACCAGGGGGTATGTTAGCATTTTGTGCAGGTGGGACGGGATTATCTTGAAAAACATGTGGTTCGGGCATATTCCAATCCATGGCTGGGAATTCAGGCAGAACGAACAAACTGTCATCAGGTTGTAATTGACATGGCAAAGGATACAGATTACCATTGAGTGGCATTGGATCCTCATCCGCAGGTTGCACCCTAGCAAAATCAGCAGAAAGGATGTAGCAAGGGGCCGTCCACGAATGTGTCACCGTAGAGTGTCTTCCGACCTTTGTATATCTAAAAACCACATCACGCGGAACCAAAGTAACCTCAGATAAGGTTGCATAAATAAGAACTCTGCACTTCTAAATATCCCTATGTTGCCAATACTGAAATTCACCAAAAGTGTTCACCGCCTCGGCGATAGTTTCAATGTTGCAAAAATCCATTGGGATTCCAATAAACATTAGCCATCCTGTTTTAGCCCCATGAGGTGATCTAAACCCTTGGCCTTCGTCATGCTTCATGAAGTGAATAGTGGATCCATTGCCAAAAGGCCATGACCCATGAGCAAGCAACGCTGATCCGACTACATGATTTATAAACTGAAAATCACCAGCGCCAAAGAACCAGGGTAGATAGTTCATAACCTCAACATCCTTTGTTATCCAAAAACAAGCGAACCTCGTGCATCACTTGTTGCAGGAGATCAACCGGGGGTGGAGGTTCAACCACCGCAATCGACCAACCTTCATGGGCATCTACCATTGGAGCTGATAGGGTGTCAAAAGTACGGGGAAGACGCTGAGGCCCTCCATCGATGATATCAAAACCGCCAGGCACCCATGGCAGGGTCGAACTCAAACATAGCCATGGAACTAGGGGAAGGGGTAGTGTTTGGTGGTGGCGGCGTTGCAGGCGGCGGTGTCGAGGAGGACGAGACCACAACCCGACTAGGAGAGAAAGAAGAGGCAGGGTAACTATTACCTGAATTACCGACCGGGATATCCGCCCTGCGTTTAGGAATCCACTTTTTTCCTTTTTTTTCTTGAGAAAAATGAGACAGCCCTTTGCATAATTCCCATAATGAAAGCAAGATTTATAACAAAGCCCATTAGTGCACTTAGAAATCACATATCCATATACTTAGACACCAAGAACATTTCCAATACGAAAAGGCCCACTTATCAACCAGTTTTGTCGGCCCATCCAATGAACTAGAATATGTAGCCAGTTCCATAATCCGTACATGTTGAGCAGTGGTGGTCGTGGGCCAAACAACAGATACCGGAGAGTCTTGAAGTCTAGTCTCCAATAGAGCACGCTGAACACGAGGGAAAGCTTTGGATGAAGTTGTGGAAGATCTCTGTCCCAGCTAAAATCAGGATATTTCTATGGAGGCTCGCAAAGCAATCCTTGCCCACGAGCGATGTGAGACACAATAGAAATATGGCAACGACGAGTATGTGCTCGTTGTGTGGTCTGGAGGACTCTTGGAGGCATTCATTGATTGAATGCACCATGTCGAGGTGTGTTTGGGCGCTGACTGAGGCAGATATAGTGGAGCATATCACCATGTCCAGTGAACTAGTAGCAAAACAGTGGTTGTTTGCCATGATCGAGTCGATGACGAAAACTGACTTGACAAGGATGCTAGTCACCCTGTGGGCGATTTGGCATGCACGCAGGAAAGCCATACATGAGGAGATCTATCAAAGCCCGATGGGAACGGTCTCGTTTGTGGATAGATTCTTGGATGATCTTGCAACCTCTGGTGCTGCGGAAAGGAAGACCGGGGGGGCCAAGTCAGGGCGAAAACCAGTGCAGAGAAGATGGATTGCACCGCTGGAGGGTAAAGCTAAAATTAATGTCGACGGTGCGGTTGCAAAATCTACCTCGAAGGGGGCAGTCGGAGTGGTCTGTCGTACCGAGCTGGGAGAGTTTATGGGGGCCTCGGCGTTGGTGATTGAAGGCCTCACACACCCTGGGTGTCTAGAGGCAATTGCATGTAGGGAGGCGCTTGATCTGGCTGATGACCTCAATTTAGGGTCGATCCATGTCGCTTCTGACTGCATGGAAGTGGTAAAGGGCCTACAGAACAAGAACCATGGGGTTTTTGGAAGCATACTGAAGGAGATTGTTGTTAGATCAGAACTCCGAGGAGTTTATTTCTGCCATGAAGGTCGAGAGATGAATGTGGAAGCTCATACGGTAGCCCGTTTTGCTTCCTCCCTCCCAGCAGGCCGGCATATTTGGTTAGTTGATCCACCTGCTGGCTTACAGGTCTTTGTAAACACTGTTTCAGCTTGAATAAAAAGGCTAGAACGTTCTCAAAAAAAAAATAGAGCACGCTGAACAAAATCAAAATTTGAAATATCCTTTACTGCTCCATCCTGGGAAACAGTTCCGTGATCCACTCCCGCATGCAAAACAGATTGCTGAAAATCCAGAGTAGGCAGAACCCCTGGAGATGGCTCTGACACCGGCAAAGGCATCGGAGATCTCACTGGCGGAGACCTCAAAGCCATATTTCTAGAACCCTGGCGATTGACATAGAGAGGGACATGGCGGGATAGATTTTTAGACTGCTTAACCCTCGACAGAGATGATTTCTTTCTAGAGGAAATGATTCATTCCCCTGCACATTCTATTTCCCATAGCCAAAATTCCTTCTCCCAATTGGGACGTCCATAACCCCAAAGATGATAGAAACACTTGAAATGAGGACATATATAGTACTTTCGAGCATAGATCAGAAAACCAACCTTCTTGGAAGAAATAGTGAAGGAGAACACACGATCTCGCAGACATGTGACATTGAGATTACCACAGAAAACCCCAGTAGCCTCCTCCAACGCCAAAGCTACAGATCTTCATCCATACGAAAGGAGGACCTAGAAAATATACCACCATGGTGAAACGGCTCGAGTGATTCAACAGAGCAGATCTAGCCAACTCCCTGGCGAAAACTTGGTCAGGATAGAAATCCAACCAGAGCGCAATGGAAGCCAGAACTGCCATGAAAAACCTACTAGAGGGGAGCTTAGACTACAGGGAATGGGATGGTGGGAGTGGAAGGGTGGGATTAGGCCGGAGATGGGAGATTGCCGGCGGTGAGTTCTAGGGCGAGGTGTGAGGTCGGAGTCGCGAGAGGAGAGCCCTTTATTAATCCTCGGATAGCTAAGAATCAGGTTCAACCATTCCACTAGATTTCTTTGGTTAGACAAATATGCACCCATCTCGAAATCAGGAGGGAAAAAAGACAACACATAAAGAGGTCAAGAGGGAGGAACGAACACATCAAGTTGTAAGCAAAAACGATGATTGTTCTCATGGATCTACACCGTTTTCATGCTACGACGTTACGAGTCATTGTTGGCAAGCCGGCTTCACAAATTCATCCTCTTGACTCTCTGTCGTTGTGTTCTCATTCTCATTCTACGACACCACGAGTCGTTTCTGGCAAGCCGGCTACACAAGTGTTATTGTTGGCAAGCCGGCTACACGTTCATCCTTGCATCAAAGTTTGTAGAAAAAACTCTAGTTTTAAATATTCATATCTCTCGAACTAAACTGAAATAAAAATATTTTCAAAATAATTTGTTTATATAATCTGAATATAAATTTATTTCTCAGTTTGGATTTTCTAAAAAGGCAAACAAATTACCACTTTGCCCATTTCCTATTAAATTGCATTAATTCCTAACTTTTAATTCGTAATTCCGAATTTGGCAAATGATATGTCTAAATCGATCAGAAAAACACGAGGATTCCAAATATGCTATCAATATGGTCATTTGCATCATGAATCATCCATGATTAAATTACTATGCAAGCGCAAACCTAACTAAATGTGGCCATTTATTTATTATTGCAATGTGTTTGTGCATCGGCTAGTTAAACTTGATCCATATACAATCTTGCACCATGATAGTGTGTCATGCATCATTATTGATTGCATTGCATTGTGTATGTGTTGATACGTGTTCTTTCTTTTTCGTATGTGTGTTTGATTCTTCCCAATAGAGGATGAGTACGAGCTTCACCGAGAGAGTTCATCTTCATTCTCGGGACGTTACGATTCTATACCACTGCATTTGGGTGTCCAAGCGAGCATTTCTCCCTCCTCTACCTATTTTGCATTTATAGTTTTCTCTTGTCTATTGATATCCTTATGTCGATGATTTAGCTACGTTCTAGTATTAATTCCTGGAGCTATTATCGTCTTGGTTGTCATGTTGTCTTGTTTGAGAAGTTGTAGTGCATGCTTAGTCCCACTCTCATAAAGGTGAAAGTTTGTAGTTGTTTCTATCTACTACTATGGTAGTAAACTGATGTTGCCGATGTTTCTCTCTAGTAAACAACTAAACTAATAAGAAACTTGTGGGAATTCGTTGCATAAGCACAATTTTGCGCTTCTCCTCAATTGTGTCTCCTAGGGCCCATCGTTCTAAACATCTGTTCTGAGACTATTGCGCTAACCGCACATGAGACCCATGGGGATCCCCTTGAGTACTACTAGAGCTATTCTTATATCCAGGATGCCACAAACATAGTCGCTTTTCAACAAGCATTTGCATAATAAATGGTGACATGTAAAGTGATGAGATGTGATATGATATTGAAAGGATACGGATGTCGCCTAGAGGGGGGGTGAATAGGCGATTAAAACTTTTCCTAGAGTGGCTCAACAACGGCGGAATAAAACTAGTGTTTACTTTGTAAAGAACAACCTAGAAACAACTAAGGTTTACCTATGTGCACCAACAACTTATGCTAAGCAATACAAGCAACAAAGTGATAGTAAGATATATATTACTTCAAGCACGAAGGCTATCACAATGTAAAGTGCATAAGTAAAGAGCTCGGGTATAGAGATAACCGAGGCACGCGGGGACACCGATATTTTACCGAGTTCCTCCCAACATGGAGTATGTCTCGTTTGGAGAGGGGGTGGTATCAAACCACCAACGCCACAAAAGGCCTCCCTTATTCTCCGGTGAATCTCACCCCAATGGGATCGATCCACGCTTCCACTATCGGTGCACTTTTCGGTGGCAAACGGAACCTCTCACAAGGTTGGGGCACAACTCCACAACTTAATTGGAGGCTCCCAACAAATGCCACAAAAGGCCACAATGCCACCAAGGCCACAAAACCGTCTAGGGTTCCAAGAACCCAAGAGGGACAAGCTCCAATGAGCAATTCAAACCAAATCCCCCAAAGAGAACTCAAACTGATGCACCAAATGCAAATGTCAAGAACACCACAAAGATGCTCAAATCCCTCACTCTCAAGTTCCAACAAAGCTACTAAAGCTATTGGGGGGACAAGAGAGGATGAATCAAAGAGAGACACAAAATCCTCCAAAATCTAGATCCCCAAAGATGCACTCACAAAGAGATGAATCGGTTAGGTCAAAACGTGGGGCTAGATCTCCTCTCTCTTCCACTCAAAAATGGGCAAGAATCAGCGGAGGGAAAATATTAGGCAAGCTTCAAGATCTAGAGCAAGTGTGGACAAATTTAGCCTAATAGATAAGAGAGGAGTTTACAAAACTAAAAAAGGCAAAGGCTTAAATAGGGACCAGAAAAACTAGCCGTTGGGGCATATTTTTAGGTACTACCGGATCCGCACTGGTCCAACCGAAGCGAAATGAGCAAATCGAATTGGGTCAAGGCGATTAGGAAAAGCAGCTGTGCGGCGCATGGGGCAGGCAGCGATGCGCGTGCAGCAAGCCATTGAGCAGCGCAGCTGCCAGCACGGGCCCCAGCAGCAGCAGCATGCATGCATGCGCGCAACACCAGCAAGGCAAGCACGCGCGTAGCAGCAGAGTAGTAGCAGCGCAGCGAGCGGCGGCAGCTGGGGGCCACAGCGGGCAGAGCGGCGCGCACGTGGCAAGCGAAGCGAGCGAGCTGGCCAGCTGCGGCCGCGCGCGCGAGCGAATGCAGCCAAGCGAGCGGGGCCCAGCGCTCGCGAGCAGGGGCGAGGCGGGTGCAGGCGTGAGGGGGCCTAAGCGAGATGGCGGCGGCGGCGGCGGATAAGCTAGGCCAGGGAAGCGCAACTGGGCAGGCAAAACTGGAAAACAAGGTGGGCCGGCCGGTAGTACCGGCCCACCCGGGCGGTACTACCGGGCCGAGCCGGTACGACCGGAAATCGGTACCGGGTGGCACTGATGTGGCCCATGCGCGCACTGGGCTGTCCGGTAGTACCGAGCGGTACTACCGTTCGGCCCAGAAACCCAGTTTCCTTTTTCTTTTTCAAACCGAATAAAATCAAATATTCAAACGGTCATAACTTTTAAACGGTGGCTCCGATTGACCCGATTCCAATTGCGTTGGATAGAGGACAACAAGGGCTTTCCAATAAAAGGTGGAAATATTGATTATCACCAAGTGAGGGTGTATCAACTAGAATAATGTGAGATACCTCACTTGGTGAGAAACCGAAAAGCCGCATAAATCAAAATCGCAACAAGATATATATGGGAGATCCGATTTTGATGAACAAGAGCTTGTTATGGAGATTACAACAAGCTCTATATACTCACAAGAATAAGACCAAATAACAACCAAATACGATGATGCAAGTATGCAAAAGTTTGAGCTCTCTCCGAATGATGTGACCGAATTACTCATACGAGAGCCCCTCTTGATAGTACGGTTATCTATCCTAAACCCGGTCTCCTTCACACAACAAGAGACCGGCAAAAGGGAAAAACCTATCAAGATTATACCTTTGCCTTGAGCATTCCACTTGAGCTCGATGTAGACGGTCTTGCCCTTCTCAAGATGGAACGCCTTTCTTAATTCCTCATCATCGACCTCGCATATTGAGCTTGCCCAACATATCTTCTTTGCATTTCATCGACCTTGAAGCCAACACATGCTCCAAGCGATGCCAATAGACAAATCCTACAAGTATAACTTAATACACACATTAGTCTATAAAGATTGTCATTAATTACCAAAACCACACATGGGGGCCCAACATGTTATTTCAGATATGATTTTGGTGGGCAATCCATACAATGATACATACATGATCACGGGTCATTTTACAAAGTTGGCGTACACTCCCGCCGGGCATTATCACCTTCTTATCCAATCACGCAATGTTGTGCCACCTTGAGAATTGGATGTGCCTCTTGTATTGGATAAAACTTAGTAGGTGGCTACCCGGATATCCACATGGCTTTGGGACAATTATCTTGTTGAAATATCCAGATGACACACAAAACCAATTTTATTGAAGTGTTGCTTTAAGATTTGAACATGTGTGTCGGGTACAGTAGTGCATCCTTACAGTGTAAATATTTTTGAAAATTCGTGTCCACGGTTATGGACTACTCAAGAGCATAGCATCATGATCATATACAACTTACACTAAACACTTGTTAATTATAACTTCACTAGTAATTATCCCTACAAACTAAATACTGGTTAATAAAACTACCAACGTGTGTTCTATTGGATGACTTCCTCATCTATGGTTTTCGAGGGGATTTCCTTAAATGGGTTATGTTTGGTGTTAGTTATATCTTCTTATCGGATAGGTCTCTCTTATCCCTTTCTAATATCCACAGTTGTAGTTGGTCTCTATAAGGTAGTTAGTGCAAGCTTTGTCGCTGATGAGTGCAAGTGCACATGAATATTGTAGCTAGTTTTGAAAGTAAGAGTAATGAACCACATAGAGCTATTTGGTTAAGATCTTAATACCCCTCGTCACTATCTATCAAGAAATACTTGTAAGGTGCCCTTGATATCAAGTAAGAGTGTTTTAAGAGGGTTGTTTTTTTGTAAATTAAAGACTAAAGAGTAAAGCAACAAGGAGACAAACACGATGTAAATGTTAATGAAACAATAGTAAGGCGAAGTGTTCTCGGAGATTGTAGGATCCACCTCTAGCATTGGTATTAATCATGATTAGGATAAATCTATGTATTTATTCATGACATGTGTGAGGAGAGCTCCATAAATGAATAATTAGAGAAAGTCATCTCTTATTTCATCCCTAATAACCACTGCGATGATCGCAAGAAAGCCACTCCAATTCCTCATAATTAAGGGCTTCCCCAAGAATATTTATATGAGCTTAGTGAATCTCTCCTTATTCCCCTTGACCATATGAATATCATGCCAACACTTTATGTCACTTAGCATTGTACGTACTACCATATACCCAACAGTAATGATAAGTCTATTTTTGAAGCATATTTATCTTGTGTTTTTGCATCAGTAGAGTTAGGATTTTTGTATTTTATGGTGCTCGCGCGCACCTTTTGTCCTTGTTTCAACAAGATATCGAATTATTAAGTATTTTGTGAATATATCAATTGGGACTGTCATGTTATGCAATAATATGATGTTTCTAAGTGATAAATAGCATTTAAATGATTTTCCACACACCAGAGAAGAGAGAATGCAAGGAGAGGTTACTGTTTAATTACTTGCGGTACATGCAAAGCCCGCCTATTCTGTTCGCCCATACCACATGTCAGGATGTCCTCCTCGTCAAATACTCTCACCACGTGAAGACGGATCCGAGATCCGACATTCACAGAAACCTCCAGCCTTGAAATACCATGCCATAAAGGGATCTGGAGGAGGAACTTGAAGAAGGCAAAATCCTTGCTTCTACATGGATCATCAGAGGACATCACATCACCCCCTTCACCACCAACCGCTACATTTCCATCAACACTATCATTCCCCTCTCTCATCCATTAGTTCTTCTTGTAATTTCAATATAATTGTGGTTTACACTAGATTTACCTTGGCATTTTCAACCCATCCATATGAATATGATGATATTGTTGATTGCTTTCATGTGTGAGTAGTTACCTTTGTTCTTGGGGAGATGGAGAAACTCTAGCATTATTATGAAATAAAACAAAGATTATCTATAATTTTGGTCCACAGTCCATTGATTTATGATATTGTGTTAGATCTCTCTCTGATGATCCACTCATTAGGGGGTTAATTGTGCATGTACATGGCCGCATCTATCTCTGGATCTCTCAAGTAAGAATAAACTTGACAAGATATTATTCATGCTCCATTGCTAATCTATGTGCTAAGTAAATCTGGGCTCCCCTCGAGAACGTTTATTTCATATACATACACGTTGCGAGCTTGTCTCTTACTACATGGAGGATTGGGATTTCTCAGAAAGGAGCTATTTATATTTTACTTACACTTTAATTTACTGGCATTTTACTTTACTTGAAATTTACATTGCAAGAACTTATAAATCAAAATACAAAATCTCTCCATATATTATTTTCTCTACTTTGCCAAATTTGTGAACTAATACTTCAGCTTCGCATGGATTCAACAATCAATATATATTGAAAGGTACTATAATCGATCCCCTACACTTGTGGGTATCAGCCTCTTAACAGTTCGGTGCTCCTATTGACTCAACAAAAAACCATGAAACATAAAATGAAACACATACACTTCTCCTTTATAAAATATGGGGTCTCCAACAATCACAAAGGACTAAAATCTTAGCAGATACTTCACATGTAATATTAGTCGTACAATAGCTCCAGTGTCATCTTAGTAAAAATTATGATTAAGTTTAAAATCTCCCCCTTTTTAGTTAAAATGACAATATGAGCTAGAGTTCACAAAATATATTTAATATTATCATTAATGTTTCCATAGAAGATATAACAAAAGATCCCCTTATATATGTGCACTTGGTTGAAATTTTATTTTGAATGCAAAGTGCAACGTCAATAAAATATAAGAACCCCCTATATCTTTAGAAATATGATGTGATGCCAACAAAAAATGTGCACAAGTAAATATATTTGCATCACTATCTAGTGAGTAAGCAAGAGAATACCATGTAAACAAATCTCACTTGCTCGGAGTGTGTGACAAAGCAATATGATATGCAAGATGTGGACAAGATATATAAAACATGAATAACTATAGATAAGCACATAAGCATACAACACATAGAGTTCATCTAAGCCTTGTTCATCACACACGAATTAGAAAGGTTCAACACAATGTAAAACATACACAAGCCAATATAAACCAAATAAAGTGTGAGACCTTGGCAAAACGACAAAGTACCCATATATAGGAACCCACATAACCTAATAGAACTCTACTCCATATCCCCCTTGGCATCGAAACACCAAAAAGGGTGCATGAAGTAGGCTATGTTAGCTCACACCAACTACTTGTATTCCCCCTTCTCGATTTCCTTTTCATCACAATCTTCATTATCACCATAATTGCCTTCATTTTATTCATTTTCTTCACCGCCATCATTGTCCTTGTTTATGCCCGAGGTTCTTCCTTCACCGAACGACCAAGGCAACTCAAATGTACATAACATGGGACCATCAACGAGAGGCATCTTGAAGTCAACAAAAGGTTTGGGAGCAAGCTAGGAAGCATCAGGGGTAGCATCAATGTAGCATCCCAGTTGTCTAACCCCTGTAATGCTACTAGTTATAATAATAATATGGGCCACTTCCAACATATAATTGTTGCATCATCATCACATCATGCTCATGTCATCATGTCCCCTTGCATTTGAGCATCATATAAAACCTTTTCTTGTTTGGTTCTTACCTCATGTGCATGATTAATTGTAGTTGCCTCTTGATATTGTATTTGGTTCTTAATAAATTGTTAAATGCCCAAGTTGAGTTGGGGGCATCTCTCTTTTTGACTCCACCACCTTATATTTCACCACCTTATAGTTCCACCATCCAATAATATGGGCTTGGCATTTTATTGAGTTATCTCTAGCCATGTTGTTGGTTGGATCCACCCATAATCTTTGCTTGGCTTTGCCCACTTTTTGGGAATGCATATGAGAAATGCCATGATAATCTTCTTGTTTTCACAAGGATATGGTTGGCATTAAATATGTTGCATGGGCCATGCAAGTGCCACCTTTTTTTTTCCAGTATTTGGTTTTTGTTTGTTTCTCAGTGGATCACCTCTCCCTTGGTCTAAATCTGGTGTTAGCTAGTAGCTGATCTTCACCCATATAACCTAAACCTTTCCCCCATGTCCCATGCACACACTTGTGCTAATGTGGCATGCACCCTCTAAACCCCCTCCCTTTGGATCTTGCTTGTTCTTGCTTGGATCATGCATGGGCCAAAGGAGGACCACATCATCACCTTGGCCATCTCTCTCTTCCTCTTCCTCTTTTCTTGCTTGATCTTGCTAAGTATAGTTTGTAGCATGTTTGTTTAAGCCTAAGTACCCCCTCCATCTTTCTTACCTCTTTTAGCAAAAACCCTAATCCTACTCTTGCCATCTATCCTTCTAGCTAAACCTAAACCCTAAGCTATCTCCCCCCTCTAATCAACATCCCCCTAAACCAAACCCTAAACCACCCTCTTATCCTAATCTACCTCTCCCCTAGCAAAAAACCCTAATACCCCTCCTCCTTTTAGCTTGGGCACCCCACCTAGCTCGACCCTTCCCTCTTCCATGCATGCCCCACCCCCAGCTCGCCACTCCCCTCTCTCTACCTGCCCCCACACGTGACCAGGACCACCCCAACCCTACCCTAGCCGAACCATGCCCCCCCTCTTTCTCCTAACCTAGCTCCAAACCTATCTAGCCGAGCCTCTCTCTCTCTCTGCATGGGACCCCTCCACCGAACCTCCCTGTACACCGCCAGCCCCCTCACCTCCCGGCTCGACCACGCCACCGCCCATGCCGTGCCCGTGAGGAAGGAGCAAAGCGCCGAGTGACCTGCCCTCCCCACGCAAGCCCCACCTCGCCTCGTTCTTATCCCCTCCCACACACTCTGCCCTCGCCCCAGATCCCTCCCCTAGAGCGCTATCCCCTTCCTCCTCCTTCTCCACCTCTTCCACGCCGACGCCGGTCGACCCCGCCCACCTCGTCGGTACCCTGCAGCAGAGGCAGCGCGAGCCGCAGCGCCGAGGAGGCCTGAAGGACGTCTGACGCTTCGCACACGCAGGCGGAGGAGAAGGACCGAGCCGCCAGCGCCGCCGAGCCGGAACCCTAGCCTCGCCGTCAAATGCGCCTCGACGCTTTCCTCTGCTCCCCGCCACGATCCAAGCCCTCCATCCGTCTCGCGCAGAAGCCGCCAACCCTTCTAGACATGCTCGAACCGCTTCCTGCCGCGCTCGTTTCGTCCGAGCGCTGCGGCGGCGGCGAGTTCTTTTCTGCTAGCTCCCAGACGCGGCCACCACATCTAGCACGCGAGCTCCCTCCGAACGTCAACCCGCAGCCACCGCAGCTGACTCTGCGCAAGCGCCACGGTCATGGGTTCGAGTCCCACTGCTGCGCAAGGCCTTGCAAGGCCGATGCACGCTGGAAGAAGTACAGTGCACCGCGCCCTTTGCAAACCCCCCAGCTTTTGTTTTGCAAACCCAGCCCAGCGGCCCACTTGTGCATGTCTGTATCTTTGCAAAAGGCTCTGGCGTTGCTAAAATAAACCCGGGTCCCTCTGTTCCCGAACCTTGGCGTGTGGGCCAGAGAACCCCCCCTGGCCCCACCTGTCAGTGACCAGAGCTGGGTCAGTCTGAGTAGAAAACGTTTAGGGACTGTTTTAAATTCAAAACCTGTTTAAATAAATTCAAAATTCAAATTCTATTCAGTTTTAAATAACTTTTTATTTGTAAATCCAAATTGAACAAGTAATATAGGTTTGGATATCAGAAAAATGAGAGGATTCCAAATATGCCATCTATTTTGACTTTTGCACAAGTAAAATGCCAAGTTAGTTTAATTACCCAAATTGCCACTAGGATTTAAATAATTCATAACTTTTAATTCCTAAATCCAAATTTAGCAAATGATGAGTCTAAATTGATCAGCTCGACGAGACCTTTCTGTTTATGCCATCCATGACTTCCATTGCAGCATGCATCATATAAAAATATAGGGAACAGCAACTGTTATGGCAATGAAATGTGACTAAAACCCACTTAAAATGTTATTTTCTTGTCCACCACACCTCACCATGCCATGCTACCTTACTTTCCATGTAAAATGTGCATCATTCATCATGGCATGATTGTTTGCTTGACTCATCTTATTCATATGCTTGTGCTCTATATTCATGTTGGCCTTGTTTGTTTGGTTTTTCTCGGATAGACATCCTGTGGGTCAGATCAAGAGAACCAGGAGCACTACCTGCATCCCCTTGCTACAATCGAGTTGAGGCAAGCACTTCCACATGCTTGCATACATACTGACCTATTGCCTCTATCTTATTCTTGCATCATCGAGTCGCGATTGCATTAAATTGAATCCCAAGTATGCATAGCCTTTACTTTTAAACCCCACCAAGCTTGTTCCTCCATCCCATGAGCCCTTACTATAGGAGTTGTTTGAGCCATGCAGTCGTGAAACAACATGTGTAGGGTTTGTGAGTGTCTCATGGATAATGAGGTACCTAAACAACTTAACTTTGAGTAGTTCGGGATAACTAAAGAAAGTGGCACCGGTGAGCAACATCTGCTATTTGGTTCTTCCCGCTCACTTGTGTCCCGTAAGACCCCGAGTACTTGATTCCTGTTCCTTGATTTATCGCTATCCACATCCGGAGGTATATGGGACCCCAGGCGAGCTTGATTCCGTCTTATTTCTTGGGGCCACAAACTAGTTTGAGGTTTTATTTACTATCCTGTACTTATGCCATACTGCATTTAAATTGTGCGAGGAGCACCTGCATCGCTTAGGATCGGGACACGATTCGCGGTGTCGACAAGCCCAGCCACACTTTCGGGTTCCCGATGCTCACTGGCCCACCCAAACCTTGAGTCCGTCTTTGAGCTTGCTTACTCGCTATGGATCTACTCCAAGGTGGCCCCAAATATTTCGAATCTTGTGATTGTTCATTCGTGAAAGCCTCGTTGGGTTTTGAGTTGGTTTTTCCGAGGTTGATCGAGCGTGTGTTGCTATTGGTGCACCCCGGCCGGGTAAAACTTTCTGAAAGCCGTGTCCGCGGATATGGACGACTTGGAGCACAGTTTCTTGATCATAGACAAGCATAACTAAAGTACCGCTTTTAATCTGACCAAAGTAACTTGACTAGTAAATAGTGCAATACTCATGGAATGGTTAATAAAATTGCCAATGGATGGGGGTTGTTCGTCCGCTTCCTTGTTGGTAAGCAGGGAGGAGGATGGATCGGATGAAATTACCATTATAACTGTTGTTCTTAAATTCACGGATATCCGTCTATCATTGGTTAGGCGGATGGTTAGCGTTATCGTAGAATTGCTAGGGTTATCTTTTCGTAATTGCGTCACCCCAGTTGTGTCCCTTTAGAGGCATTAAGACTTGCTGAGTACTTTAGGGTCTCACGATAAATTCTTGATTCAGATGAACAGGTACCTTCTCAGGACGGATACTGGGTGGAAGAAGCCGATGATGTGGGCAACGATCGTTCGGTGTAGAGATTCCGGGAACGGGGATCCATGAGACCTGTAGTTGGGATGTGCTTATTTCTCTGGCATCTTATGCCGATTTGCTTCTTATCCGTACTCGGATCTTGTTTGCCGCTTCCGCATGATACTCTGATGTGTGTTGTATGAGGAGTTATCCTAAAATATAGATTTATCCAGGTCATTTGAATCTTGCCGTATGGCGTTGGTATATTTCCTTTCTTTCTAGATGGTGTGGCTCTGATGTACTCTTGTATGGTGGCTTGCGTACATACCCACTTGTGTACGTAGTTGATCCCTTTGCATGCCGACTACGTCTGAGTCCCATTGAGAGGGTAGTGGTTGGGACGTCTGAAAGGACTACCAGTGAGTGGCTTTTGGGGCCCCACCGTACTATTTCAACCACTATCACTCATCCGGGCTTGTATCTAGGAGCGTAGTTCACCGAGGTAGTTACAATTGGTATCAGAGCCATCCCGACCTTCAGGGTTTCAGCCAAACGGTCGTTGTCAGTCTAGCAAATATTTTGGTAGTTATGTATATTAGGGAAAAACAAAACGCGAGAGTAGGACTGCTTCCATTTTTCTTCTTAACCCCCCCCCCCCCCCCTTTTTGTTAGGAAGTGCAACGTTTTCAATTCTCTTCTCAAAGTTCAAACTAGGATTCACGTGTTCTGGGTTTCCGTAGTACCATAGGTTGTGTGTGTGTGTGTGTAATCCCTTGTCTATCTGTTGCATCCAAGTTGTTATCTTATCTGCCTTTGGTTATCAACTGTTGGTACATTCCATACCGACAGGCTTTTGCAAACCGACGCAATCTATCTTCCTCTTGTATCCGACGCTATCTTGTTTGGGGTGTTCGTTTCCGTAGTTACCAATCTTTAGGTTTCGTCGTGAGAAGAAGGGGTTAGGATATGTGTTCCACTTGTTCATGTGCGGAGTAATGATTTGAGTGCGGGATGGAGTCGCGACCATACCACTACTTGTATCATTCGCTTTTGTATATTGAATTGGTAGAGTCACTAATCTTGATTCGTTAAGTAATTTTTCGCATCTATTGGTATTCTAATGCCGAAATTTGTGGAAAATTTTTCTTTGATATGTTTGTGTACCACACTCCTTTTCAGTCGTGTGCGATATGCTTAATATCTTTGAGGTGCTATGAACTTTGTTGATATTTTAATATCATCTCAGTAAATTGTATCCTTTAATCTTGGTTAATTCCATCTTGGTACTATTTTGGATTATTATCATTCTCCATTATAGTACTGATTTGAGTTTTATATCCATGACAGGATGGCTCCCCCACGCCGGACTTAAGAGGACATCACTCCGGAACTGGGCTCAGCGCTGTCAAGCATAGCTAATGCTTTGGCGGCAATGCAAGAGAACCAGCAGCGCTTTGAGGAGAGCGTCAGAAGGAATGAGTTTGCTCCACTTCCTCCACCTCCCAAGCGTGGTGACATCAAGAGCTTCCTCAAGTTCAACCCTCGTCAGTTTGATGTTTCTGACCGACCTCTTGACGCGGATGATTGGCTGCGCGAGATCTCAAGGTTGCTCGAGACTGCTGATGTTCCAGAACAGGAGTGGGTCAAGTGTGCTACCCACCTTCTCAAGGGAGATGCAGCTCTATGGTGGGAAAACTACTTGAAGGCAAGCTGCACTGGGTTCCAGCCAACTTGGGAGAGGTTCACTGCAGCTTTCAAAGAACAGTTTCTCTCAGAGATTGTGATGGAAAGGATGAAGGAGGCTTTCCTCAACTCAAGGTGGAAATGATAACGCAACACCTACATCAGAACTTCATGAACTTGTCTCGCTATGGTGGTGATGAGGTATCGATGACAAGAAAAAGCGTAAAAGATTCGTGCAAGGGCTCAATGCGTCGATCAAGTATGCAATCACGCATGCAAGACCGCAACCTTCTGGAACTACAGCACTGCAGACCGCAAGAGGAGGCAAGTAGGCAGATGTTCGAGGAGTCCAAGAAACATAACAGGATGCATCAAGCTCTGCGATTATGGCAGCTCCTTCTAAGCGGCATGTCCGGGTTCCTAACACCCCACCGTCGCTCCGGCTCCACCAAGACCGCGAGTTTCACGTCAAGGCCACCAAACTTCACCATCGCGGCTCTGTGGGCTACAACAACCCTTACTGAGCGCTGGCGGAGTCCCCGGCTACTCGCCCACGTCCTCACGGTGCTTGTTACACATGTGGAGATCATGGACATCCAAGCTGAATCGCCCAATGAAGAACAAAGCTCTCCTCAACCCCCGCCAAGATCGCAACAAGCTCTCCTTGATTCGTGCACCACCGCCTCGGGCTCTCAACATCAACTCTAAGCCCGGGTCTGCGGTCGTGCGTGCCAACTGCGTCAACGCCTCTCAAGCTGAGCTCGCACCTGGAGTTGTCATGGGTATGCTTTCAGTTAACTCAATTCCTGCACGAGTTCTCTTTGATTACGTGCATCGCATTCTTTGTGTCTCACAAGTTTGCAAATGAGAATGAGTTAGTCATGGTTCCTCCAAAAGCGGTTGATGGTTCTTTCTCTGGGCAAACATGAGCTGTTCATATCGTCATGGCAACAAGATTGAGATTGGTGGTTCTTCATTCTTGGCTTCTTTGATTGTTCGGGCAGCTCGACATTGATGTCATCTTGGGCATGGATTGGTTGACAAGAATGCATTGTGATCGATTGTCTTTGAACGCTCGGTGTCTCGAAGATTCTCAAGGCCATGTAGTCTTTTCTCCAAGTCGACTCCCTTTGTCCAGCTCTATTCCTTGGCAGCTCAATAACGATGCTATGGAAGCTATTCGAGGGTACCAGTGGTCCGTGAGTTCCGGATGTTTTTCACGAAGAGTTGCTGGTATGCCTCCGGATCGCGGTTGAATTCGTGATTGAGCTTGAACTCGAACGGCTCCTATCTCCAAGAGGCCATACAAAATGGGTCCTTCTGAGTTGGCTGAACTCAAACGACAACTTGATGAACAAGAGAAGTTGGGTTTCATTCAACACAGCACTTCTTCTTGGGGTAGCCCAACAAGCTTTGTGAAGAAGCGTGATGGAACCGATAGGCTATGTGTTGACTACGGGCTCTAAATGCTAAAACCATCAAGAACAAATATCCTATCCCTCGGATAAATGATCATTTGATCACCGGGAGTTGTGGTGTTCTCTAAGCTGGACTTGAGAAGTGGTTATCACCAAATCAAAATTCGCAAAGAGGATGTGCCCAAGACAGCTTTCACCACCCGCTATGGCCTGTATGAGTACACGGTTATGTCTTTCGGTCTCACCAACGCACCTGCTACCTTCTCGAGGCTGATGAACTCCGTTTTCATGGAGTACCTGGACAAGTTTGTTGTGGTATATCTGGATGACATTCTGGTCTATTCCAAGTCCAAGGAGGAGCATGAAGAACACCTGCGGTGTGTCCTGAACAAGCTCCGTGAGAACCGCTTGTATGCAAAGTTCTCAAAGTGTGAGTTTTGGTTGCCTGAAGTAACATACTTGGGTCATGTTATCTCTGCCAAGGGCATTGCAACAACCCGAAACCGTGAAGACAATAGTTGAATGGCTTCCTCCTGCTAATGTCAAGGAAGTGCGGAGTTTTCTCGCTTGGCTAGCTATTGCCGTCGCTTTGTGCAGAACTTCTCAAGATAGCAAAGCCTCTTACCGACCTCCTCAAGAAAGGCAAGAAGTACTGTGGACTCACCTTGTCAAGAAAGTTTTGAGACACTCAAAGAGAAGCTCACTTCCACACCAGTCTTGGTTCCTCCGGATACATCTAAGCCATTCCAGATATTCTGCGATGCCTCTTTGCAAGGATTGGGTGCGGTCCTTATGCAAGAGAGACAGGTGGTTGCTTATGCCTCTCGTCAGTTGAAGACGCATGAGGTCAACTATCCCACACATGACCTTGAGCTAGCAGCAGTGGTCTTTGCTTTGAAGCTATGGAGGCACTACTTGCTTGGTAACCGTTGCGAGATCTTCTCGGACCACAAGAGTTTGAAGTATATCTTCACTCAGCCTGATCTCAATCTTCGGCAAAGGAGATGGATTGAAGCAATCAATGACTTCGATGTGACCATCAACTACACTCCAGGCAAAGCAAATGTCATGGCAGATGCGCTTAGAAGAAAAGCTTATGTCAACAACCTCATGGTAGAAGAGCAGCAGCCTCTCTTGTGCGAGGAATTCCGTCAGCTCAACCTGGAAATTGTGGAACAAGGGCATCTCCTGAACCTTCTGGCTACTCCTCTCTTGGAAGAACAGATTCGTTCTCGTCAGCTTGGTGATCCACACACCAGAAAGCTCATCTCTAAGCTTGGCCTTCCGAAGTATGAGTCCTTTCATGTCGATGATCAAGGCACGCTCTTCTTTGAACACCGGATGTTTGTTCCAAACTATCCGGGTCTGAGAGACCAAGTTCTCAAGGAGGCACATGATTCGGTTCTTTCTATCCATCCTGGCAGCACAAAGATGTACATGGACTTGAAAACACAATACTGGTGGCCTGGGTTGAAACGGTATTGCGCCAAGTATGTCTCAGAATGTGATGTCTGCCGCAGAGTCAAGGCTGTCCATCAGAAACCATTTGGTCTTCTACAGCCATTGAAACCTCCGGAATGGAAATGGGAGAAAGTTGAGATGGACTTCATCACTGGTTTCCCAAGATCGCAGAAGGGCAACAATGCAATCTTTGTTGTCATCGACAGGCTTTCTAAAGTGGCTCACTTCTTCCCAGTCAAAGAAACAATTTCTGGAATTCAGTTGGCTGAGCTCTATATCAACAGGATTGTCTCTTTGTATGGGGTTCCACTTGAAATCAGTTCAGACCGTGGGAGCATCTTCACCTCAAAGTTCTGGGAGAGTTTCCAAAAAGCTTTGGGAACAAAGTTGAACTTCAGACCGCTTACCACCCGCAGCCTAGGGGACAAGTGGAGAGAATCAATCGATTCTGGAGGATATGCTTAGAGCTTGCGTCATCTCTTTTGGCATGAAGTGGGAGGAATGCCTTCCATATGCTGAATTCTCCTACAACAATGACTTCCAAGAGTCTCAAGATGGCACCATTCGAGGCTCTCTATGGACGCAAGTGCGAACTCCCATTGGTTGGTCAGTGCGGAGAAAGAACTGGTTTGGCCACGACATTGTGACTCGGCAGAGGAGAAGGTGCATATCATTCGAGAACTCAAGATTGCTCAAAGTCGTCAGAAGAGCAACTATGACAGGAAGCACACAGATATGGTATATGCCCCTGGTGATCTCGTCTACCTTCGTGTCACTCCCATGAGAGGAACACACCGCTTCGGTATCAAAGGAAAGTTGGCTCCTAGATACATCGGTCCTTTCAAGATACGTGGTAGAAGAGGAGAAGTTGCTTATGCACTTGAGCTTCCGGAAAAACTCAAAGTCCATGATGTTTTCCACATCTCTCAGCTCAAGAAGTGCTTCAAAGATCCCGGTAAGACCGTGGATCATGAGCTGATCGACCTCCAAGAAGATCTGTCTTATAAGGAACACCCCACCAAAATCCTTGAGACCGCAGAACGGAGGACGCGCAACAAGTCCATCAAGTTTTGCAAGGTGCAGTGGTCACACCATTCTGTTGATGAAGCAACATGGGAGCGTGAAGATGAACTCCGTGCCAACCATCCTTCTCTATTTGTGTCTTCTTCTTCTTCTTCCTAGAATCTCGGGGCGAGATTCCTGTTTAGTGGGGGAGAGTTGTAGCATCCCAGTTGTCTAACCCCTGTAATGCTACTAGTTATAATAATAATATGGGCCACTTCCAACATATAATTGTTGCATCATCATCACATCATGCTCATGTCATCATGTCCCCTTGCATTTGAGCATCATATAAAACCTTTTCTTGTTTGGTTCTTACCTCATGTGCATGATTAATTGTAGTTGCCTCTTGATATTGTATTTGGTTCTTAATAAATTGTTAAATGCCCAAGTTGAGTTGGGGGCATCTCTCTTTTTGACTCCACCACCTTATCTTTCACCACCTTATAGTTCCACCATCCAATAATATGGGCTTGGCATTTTATTGAGTTATCTCTAGCCATGTTGTTGGTTGGATCCACCCATAATCTTTGCTTGGCTTTGCCCACTTTTTGGGAATGCATATGAGAAATGCCATGATAATCTTCTTGTTTTCACAAGGATATGGTTGGCATTAAATATGTTGCATGGGCCATGCAAGTGCCACCTTTTTTTTCCAGTATTTGGTTTTTGTTTGTTTCTCAGTGGATCACCTCTCCCTTGGTCTAAATCTGGTGTTAGCTAGTAGCTGATCTTCACCCATATAACCTAAACCTTTCCCCCATGTCCCATGCACACACTTGTGCTAATGTGGCATGCACCCTCTAAACCCCCTCCCTTTGGATCTTGCTTGTTCTTGCTTGGATCATGCATGGGCCAAAGGAGGACCACATCATCACCTTGGCCATCTCTCTCTTCCTCTTCCTCTTTTCTTGCTTGATCTTGCTAAGTATAGTTTGTAGCATGTTTGTTTAAGCCTAAGTACCCCCTCCATCTTTCTTACCTCTTTTAGCAAAAACCCTAATCCTACTCTTGCCATCTATCCTTCTAGCTAAACCTAAACCCTAAGCTATCTCCCCCCTCTAATCAACATCCCCCTAAACCAAACCCTAAACCACCCTCTTATCCTAATCTACCTCTCCCCTAGCAAAAAACCCTAATACCCCTCCTCCTTTTAGCTTGGGCACCCCACCTAGCTCGACCCTTCCCCCTTCCATGCCTTCCCCACCCCACTCCCCTCTCTCTACCTGCCCCCACACGTGACCAGGACCACCCCAACCCTACCCTAGCCGAACCATGCCCCCCTCTTTCTCCTAACCTAGTTCCAAACCTATCTAGCCGAGCCTCTCTCTCTCTGCATGGGACCCCTCCACCGAACCTCCCCAGGGCCACCTGCCCCTCTCACCTCCCGGCTCGACCACGCCACCTGGCCCATGCCGGTGCCGTGAGGAAGGAGCAAAGCGCCGGTGACCTGCCCCTCCCCCACGCAAGCCCCACCTCGCCCTCGTTCTTATCCCCTCCCACACCCTCTGTCCTCGCCCCAGATCCCTCCCCTAAAGCGCTATCCCCTTCCTCCTCCTTCTCCACCTCTTCCACACCGACGCCGGTCAGACCCCCGTCCACCTCGTCAGTACCCTCGCAGCGGAGGCGTGAGCTGCAGCGTCGAGGAGGGCAAGGACGTCCGCGACGCCTGACACGCAGAGCGGAGGAGAAGGACGAGCCATGATACCAGCGCCGCCCGAGCGGAACCCTAGCCTCGCCGTCTGCTCGCTGGCTTGTTCCTCTGCTCCCGCCACGATCCAAGCCCTCCATCCGTCTCGCAGAAGCCGCCAACCTCCTAGACATGCTCTGGAACCGCCTCGCCACGGCGTTCGTTTCGTCGGCGCTCTCGTGCGGCGGCGGGCGAGTTCTTTCTGCTAGCTCCCGACGCGGCCACCACATCTAGCACGCGAGCCTCCGACGTCAACCCGCCACCGCTGCTCGGTCTGCAAGCGCCACCGGTCGCGGTTCGAGTCCCACCTGTTGCTACACAAGGCCGCTGCAGCGATGCAGCGTGGGAAGAAGTATAGTGCACCGCGTCCCTTTTGCGAAAACCCCCCCCAGCTTTTGTTTTGCAAACCCGCAGTCCAGACGGCCCACTTGTCTGTGTCCAGGTATCTTTGCAAAAAGGCTCCTGGCGTTTGCTAAAATAAACCCGCGGTCCCTCCGTTCCCAGGCACTGGCGTGTGGGCCAGAGAACCCCCCCTGGCCCCACCTGTCAGTGACCAGAGCTGGGTCAGTCTGAGTAGAAAACGTTCAGGGACTGTTTTAAATTCAAAACCTGTTTAAATAAATTCAAAATTCAAATTCTATTCAGTTTTAAATAACTTTTTATTTGTAAATCCAAATTGAACAAGTAATATAGGTTTGGATATCAGAAAAATGAGAGGATTTCAAATATGCCATCTATTTTGACTTTTGCACAAGTAAAATGCCAAGTTAGTTTAATTACCCAAATTGCCACTAGGATTTAAATAATTCATAACTTTTAATTCCTAAATCCAAATTTAGCAAATGATGAGTCTAAATTGATCAACTCGACGAGACCTTTCTGTTTATGCCATCCATGACTTCCATTGCAGCATGCATCATATAAAAATATAGGGAACAGCAACTGTTATGGCAATGAAATGTGACTAAAACCCACTTAAAATGTTATTTTCTTGTCCACCACACCTCACCATGCCATGCTACCTTACTTGCCATGTAAAATGTGCATCATTCATCATGGCATGATTGTTTGCTTGACGCATCTTATTCATATGCTTGTGCTCTATATTCATGTTGGCCTTGTTTGTTTGGTTTTTCTCGGATAGACCTTTGGCGGTTTGTATCAAGAGAACCAGAGCACTACCTGCACCCGTCCCCTTGCTACGAGTGAGTGCAAGCACTTCCACATGCTTGCATACATACAGTACCTATTGCCTCTATCTTATTCTTGCATCATCGAGTCGCGATTGCATTAAATTGAATCCCAAGTATGCATAGCCTTTACTTTTAAACCCCACCAAGCTTGTTCCTCCATCCCATGAGCCCTTACTATAGGAGTTGTTTGAGCCATGCGAGTCGTAGAACAGCATGTGTAGGGTTTGTGAGTGTCTGTTGGATAACGAGGTACCTAAACAACTTAACCTGAGTAGTTCTGGGATAACTAAAGAAAGTGGCACCGGTGAGCAACATCTGCTATTTGGTTCTTCCTGCTCACTTGTGTCCCGTAAGACCCCGAGTACTTGATTCATGTTCCTTGATTTATCGCGCTATCCACATCCGGGAGGTATATGGGACCCCCCTGGGCCAGAGCTTGATTCCGTCTTATTTCTTGGGGCCACAAACTAGTTTGAGGTTTTATTTACTATCCTGTACTTATGCCATGCTACTTTCTGTACTTAAATTGTGCGAGGAGCACACTGTACTGTTTAGGATCGGGACACGATTCCGCGGTGTCGACAAGCCCAGCCACACTTTCGGGTTCCCAGTCGTTCACAGCCGTCCACCCAAACCTTGAGTCCGTCTCGGAGCTTGCTTACTCCGTTGCGGGATCTACTCCAAGGGGTGGCCCCCTGAAATATTTCTGAATCTTGTGATTGTTCAGTCGTGAAAGCCTCGTTGGGTTTTGAGTTGGTTTTTCCGAGGTTGATCGAGCGTGTGTTGCTATTGGTGCACCCCGGCCGGGTAAAACTTTCTGAAAGCCGTGTCCGCGGATATGGACGACTTGGAGCACAGTTTCTTGATCATAGACAAGCATAACTAAAGTACCGCTTTTAATCTGACCAAAGTAACTTGACTAGTAAATAGTGCAATACTCATGGAATGGTTAATAAAATTGCCAACGGATGGGGGTTGTTCGTCCGCTTCCTTGTTGGTAAGCAGGGAGGAGGATGGATCGGATGAAATTACCATTATAACTGTTGTTCTTAAATTCACGGACATCCGTCTATCATTGGTTAGGCGGATAGTTAGCGTTTATCTGTAGAATTGCTAGGGTTATCTTTTGCTGCAATTGCGTCACCCCAGGTTGTGTCCCCTTTAGAGGCATTAAGACTTGCTGAGTACCCTTAGGGTCTCACATGATAAATTCTTGATTCAGATGAACAGGTACCTTCTCAGGACGGATACTGGGTGGAAGAAGCCGATGATGTGGGCAACGATCGTTCGGTGTAGAGATTCCGGGAACGGGGATCCATGAGACCTGTAGTTGGGATGTGCTTATTTCTCTGGCATCTTATGCCGATTTGCTTCTTATCCGTACTCGGATCTTGTTTGCCGCTTCCGCATGATACTCTGATGTGTGTTGTATGAGGAGTTATCCTAAAATATAGATTTATCCAGGTCATTTGAATCTTGCCGTATGGCGTTGGTATATTTCCTTTCTTTCTAGATGGTGTGGCTCTGATGTACTCTTGTATGGTGGCTTGCGTACATACCCACTTGTGTACGTAGTTGATCCCTTCGCCTGCCGACTACGCCGCCCGTACAGGTCCCGTTGAGAGGGTAGTGGTTGGGACGTCTGAAAGGACTACCAGTGAGTGGCTTTTGGGGCCCCACCGTACTATTTCAACCACTATCACTCATCCATGCTTGTATCTAGGAGCGTAGTTCACCGAGGTAGTTACAATCAATGCCATGTGTACAAAAATATGCACTTTTCCTTCTTGTTATTTTTTTCTCATCTCATATTGGTTATGGTTCATAAATAGGACTCGCGAGACATTCTAGAGAGCGATGTGAAGAACTTGGAAGCCCTAGTATTTGGCTTCATAATGGGAGCACGACTAGAACTTGCACTTTTCTCCATAGCATCATGACGCCACCTGGAACCATGCTCATAAGGCCCCGACCACATCATGGTTAGATCCCCGCGAACACCATGGAGAGGGATGGCTAGCACCCCATGAGTCTCTCTCTCTCTCTCTCTCTCTCTCTCTCTCTCTCTCTTCCCAACCACGAGTTCTGGTGGCACAACATAATTGAGGAACCGTTGCACAATGGAGGAATAGTTAGGAGTCATCCTTTCCTCAATGCTTCTATTCATCTCATGATAAATAAAATCAACCACATCTAGATTTGTTTGACGATCCAGGTGTCAATAGTACATAAGGTTGACATGATGGAAACGACAAGTCGATAAATCTCCCCATAAGTAGTACATGTCGGTGTGAATGGTTGACCACGAGTTGGACTGGAAGGATATGAAAATGATAGACAAGAAATATGCATGGGCCTATCCTTGTGAATGTGAAGACTTCCTCTCTTTTCACCACCATAACCTAAAACACTGGCAAGATGAAAAAAGTTGGACTCAAACTTGAGATGACACTCATCCAATACATTGCCCTTTTAGAGTCCCCATGAAAGTATAGTATGCAAAATATTTGTCATATCACATCAGGATATTGATCTTCCTTGAGTGTGGCAATGTCAAACATATGCTTCTTATTCAAGGCTTTGTCCACAAAGCAAAAGTCTAACTCGAGATGGATATTGCGGTAATCAGAATTGAGTGATAGATGCTTCACATAATAATCCAAACGCAGATGATTATACAATTCTGGCCACATCAAAGCTTGAGACTTGGTCCAAAAGAGAGAGTCACCCTGATTGGTCCTTTTTACAAAGCGGTAAGTATTTTATTTGCAAAGAGTTGTCCACTTGCGACGCTCACAAGATTACATATTCTTGTAAGAAATATCCTTAGGATTAGGCTCTTCTTTTTGCACCGGTTCACCCATGTTACCCTTCTTGCGAGCTAGTATTTAATTTGACGGATTACCACTAGATCTAGCCCATTTTTCCATCAGACCGCCTGAACACTGCCTTGACCCTGTGCATCCTTGACCTTCACATGATCTGGATTTGTTCGAACCCCCTCGTGCCTCATGATAACAACCTTCTTCTTCTTTGGTGGTTCCACAACAAAGTCATCATCACGTGTGAAGTAGATATAAGTATGTAGCACATGGAGAGTACACATGCCATAGGAGTATGTGCCAAAGAGATCATTTTTTATAAAGTGGAGATTGGAGAACAAACAATGCCAAACATAGGCGGTCGGTCTCAACGTCGGTGGAACCGGGGCTAGAACCAGACAACTTGGTTTGATTCCATTCCTAGCTTCGGTCAACCTACCGAGAAACCGGTGTTGAAAGTGAAACCGAACCATAGCATGGATAGATTTTCAATCTTACTCAAAACTTTCACAAAATGAACAAGAAGCTAACACGAGTCATGAATAGATGTCCTTGACCCCCCAATAGGACAAGATCTATGCCTAAAAATTCTCAATTTCTGGTATACTTGTAGCATTTGAAGGAGTACTTGAGAAGGAGGGAGAGAAGAGGGGCAAGAAATGCACCTGAAAGTTGCATAACACTTATCTTGTGTAGAAGTCTCTATTTTACGCCACCATATTTATAAGAGGGACATGTTAAATAAAGCCATAAACTCCGGTCTATTTTTTACTATTATAAAGAACACTTTTACTTTGCTACCCAATCTTTAATATTTTTTGTAAAATATTCCTAAATTATAAAATAGTTGTTTCATTTACATTTACAGTTTTACACATTTTCTTATAATTTTCATCTCGTTTTAATTCTCTATTGCCCGACCACCACAACTGAGTTGGGGAAAAACATTTTGTTATCGATATTAAACTCCTAGTTATTTTTATGGGAAAGAATATTTGCTACAACTCTCTATGCTTAGAGTTTCAACCTTGTATATCGCCATCACCACCGGACATAGCATGTACGTTGACCCTGATTGAAGTTCATAGATTCACCACGAAGCTGAGAGCCCGACAAGTGACAAGTCATCATCTTTGGTGATGATGTAATCGTCATTTACAAAGGCAGCCGTGTACCATCCCATTTGGTACACAGAATTTTAGGCATGGACCATCCCATTTGGTACACAGAATTTTAGGCGTGGACCATCCCATTTGGTTGACATGCGGCAGCCCAGATTTATGTTTTTCGTCAAATTCGCGAACACATTTTTTCTCCAGACCACGTGTTGTTTAATTTTCTTTTAGACTTGGTCCACACTGTTGATTCCGTGGACCGGGTCCGATAGAATTTTTCCGGTATCACTATGAAATTATTGTTTACAATCAGGGTTGGAATTATAACTTAAAACTCGCGAGCTAAATGAGTAACTAGTTACTCGGCTCAAACTCGGTGTCTAATGAGTCGAGCCAAGTTTTTTATTTGAACTCATTTGTCTATCCAAGCTAAATGCTCGTTAAACTCAGAGTTTGATATTTTTTATAGATGAATGTTTGTTGAACATGTAATGGTGTAGAGATAGTATATTTTTCATTGATCTTTCTTTGTGTTATTATAAAAGTACTATCGGTGTTCTAGTTCTAAATTAGTAAGATAGTTACTACTCCCTCCGTTCCAAAATAGATGTCTCAAATTTATTAAAATTTGGATGAATCTAGACATTATTTACTTTATAGATTCATCCAAAATTTGAAAAACCTAAGATATCTATTCTTGAACGGAGGGAGTAGTTTTTTTTATATATGTGCTCTTATTCATAACTTACAACAAACTAACGAGCTATCTTACAACAAACTAACGAGCTATTCACAAGCTACTCGTGAGTTTACCAAGTCAAGCCAAGTTTTAAATATTAGCTCATTCTGTAAACGAGCTGATTCGAGCTAACTTGTTAGTTGAACGAGCTTTAGCGAGTCGGCTCGACTTGAATTCCAACCCTATTTACAATTTTGTCTAAATTCAGTCCATGCATATCTAAGAAAAATGAAAGTATAATATACGGGTGGGACCGTGGCAGGGGAAAATCACGAAGAAAAAGGATTGTTCGGTGCTTCCATCCCATGGCGTCCCTTCTCCGGCCCACGTCGCCGTGCTCCTCCCCGTCGTTTCGCCTCTCCTCATCCCCAGTCCCCACTCCCCCCTCGAGCTTTCCTTCCAGGGGGGCCAAGGCACCTCCCGCACCACTCGCATCCCCCGCTCCTCCTTCCCGGCCCCGCGTCGTCGCCGCAGCAGCCTACGGAGGAGGGCCCCCCGTCGACACGCAGACATTCATCATCGCCGCCTCCGTCGTCGGCGCGGTCTCCCTGTCCCTCGTCCTCGGCCTGAAGGTAGCGTCGCCTCCTCCTCCTCCTCTCTTCTTTCTTACCGATAAGCGACGAGTGGCTGTTGCGGGCTCTGAATTCGTTTCTTTCTCCTTCGCAGGGGGACCCTGTTCCGTGCGACAGGTGCGCTGGAAATGGTACTACTCCTCTTTGATCTCGTCTCCTACTGTTTATAAGATCTTATAAATTGCTCCACCGATGCATTGCCTCGCAATTGAGCTAAAACTGTAGCTTCAACATTTTCACCTATTCAGCTACTGATCTCTAGGTGATTTTATTTTATAAGAAAGTATATATGGCCATATAGAAGAAGCAAATAAAATGCTGAAGGTAGCTTGTAAGATACTCTTTCCGTTCCATAATTCTTGTCATGGTTTTAGCGCAAAATTGAACTACAACCACGACAAGAATTACGGAACGGAGGGAGTATAGAGTCGTATGTTCATTATGGCGCGACGTAGTTGGAAGAGAGCGGCCAATGGATGGATGTAGTACTGCTTTAAGTAAAATGGAATGTTTTCGCAAAAAAAAAAAGTAAAATGGAATGATATTACCTCTTTATTTGTTAGCGAAGCCAATCGACCTTTAATCATAACCGAGTTACACTTACTCAATATCTGAGCCTGCACACAACATTGTCACTTCGCTTGTGTGGTATAAAAATAGTTATCAGTGCTCACCTCACTTGTATGAAGCATAAACAGAGGAGCAGTTTGCACCATTCATGAATGTGATACTTCAACATGATCGTAGGTAGTACATACTTTGCACATGCGGATTGCTAAACATTGTCTTTCTTTTTTCCTGTTCTACCTAGGGGGCACAAAGTGTGTCTTCTGCAATGATGGCAAAATGCAGGCGGACAATGGAGTAGTCGAATGCCGGGTATGCAGAGGAGCAGGTTGCTTTCTTCCCTTATTTCACATCCCTCGTTTGTAGCATTTCGTAGGGCAAGCTCTTAACAGGTCAATAGATGATGATTCGTTCTCAAAGACAAAATGCTTATAGTCTTCATTCTATCTCTGACATCCCACCATTGTATTTATCATGCAGGGCTGATACTATGCAAGAAGTGTGCAGGTTCTGGTTACTCTAAGCGCTTGTAGCCCCAGTTACCACACATTACGCGCTTTTGTCTACGGGACAAGTTGCAGGTTTACATGTGAAACTGGGATCTGTTCAGATAAATGGAGAGTTCTTCTCTATTGCCGAATTGTTTAGATAGATATGAATATGAGATGGAGATGATGTATTAGCATCTGCAAGTACATTTACCCAGGAGAACATGGGTTATACCTGCCGAACATGGGTTATACCTGCCTTAATCATCCAATTTGATCTGCATACGTTGGTCCATGTTCCCTAGCCAGTTCCAGGGCCTTTATACCAACACTGGGGATTTAATCCACGTTTGATCAGGATGTGGATGTTGCTGTCACATTTATCCAAGTTGCACTGCTCAAACTTCAGGTCTTCGCCTTGTTCTAGCAGGTTATACGATTTGCAAGAGTGAAAACAAATACAGAATACATACTCCCTCCGTCCCAAAATAGATGTCTCAGATTTGTCAAAATTTGAATGAATCTAGACACTATTTATTATATAGATTCATTTAAATTTTAAAAAACTTGAGACATCTATTTCGGGACGGAGGGAGTATAACATTTCGAAGTGCAACTCCATGTGAAGACTGCAATTCGTTGTCTGTGTAACATGAAACATAACATGCACAGTCGTGCTCATTCTTGGTGCTAGCTGACAGGACTGAGAACAGAACTATACAAAATTGAGCCTACAACTACAAAGCGAACACTTAGGATAACTGCAGCAGATAAAAAGTCTCCCAAACTGTGTCTCCATCTTCCCGTTATTACAACCATGACACTGCAATGCTCAAAAGAGAAACCATAAAAGGGACCTAGATATCCCGCGAAACACAGGATTCAGCTCCGGGACAGTAAGTGATACGACTGTATCTCACTACACATCTGTGATCTGGCTCCCAAATTCCGAGTACTCATTCTCCTTGGCCTTCTTCCCCGCACCTTCCTCAATATGCCTCTCCACAGGTCGCCTAGGAAGTGCTCTCGATTCCTCATCACGAGTGGAAGGAAACCCAAAGGATTTGAAGAAATCGCTTGCCATCCTGTTCGCCATCCTCTCAGCTTCGTCCAGAAAGCTACCGAGGCCCCCGGTGAAGTCTTTCTCAATGGCTTCTATGTCGCTGCGAAGTCCTGGAAATGCAAAGGACTCTTTTGTTGGGAAGCCAAGAGAACGTGATGCGCCTGTCATCTCATCTGTGACATCTTCTTCAGTCTTCTCAGTTTTCGATTCCACCAGTTCAGAGGGCCTAATGGAAGAACATTGTTGGTTAATTCAGATGAGCCAAGAAGGAATACATAAGTAATCTATCCATAACACTTCAAGGCAATACATTAACGCATAAACCTATCTAACCTGCTGAACATGATGCAGTATTCGTTTCAAAGCAATCAGGTACTAGTACTAAGCAACTCCCTTCGAGAAAGGGGAACACGAGAAGTCGGATTCATTCACCAATCAATTTGATAGCCATTTGCAAGAAAGCTAACAAAACATTAAACATGCTAAGTTGATATGAGTTTCCAATGATCTTCAATTATGTATTTACAATGAAGATATGTCTCTTTTATGGCTAAGCGACATTGCTTGCTTCCGTGACAGACCAAATTAAAACTATGTGCCAAACAGAAAGAGTATCCCTTGCGGATAACAGTGTTTGTACCGCATATTGCTCAACCGGCATAAGGAAAAACTCTGGAGTATGTAATACTTTGTAGATGATATAGCACATTGATGTTTATGCTTTTGCAACCGTCTATGGTTGAACAGGCTCGTGGATTAAGTGTATCAAGTATCGACGACACAAGTACCAGGTAATTTTGTTGTCACGTTGGAAGCCATCAAAGCTGTCAATTAACTGGTACAGCACAAAGTGCTACACCAGGAATGACTGAAGCATATCATCCGTATGTCCTACACAGAGACCTAAAACTCTCTTTGGCATCAATAGATTGCTCGCCAGTTTCACCAATCCGTCGTTACATGTCCAAAATGACAATCAACGGCGCTTGCCTAACAAACAAATCCATGGCAAGAGGGGCCACGATACCTCAAACTGGGAACTCAATCACCAGGAAATCAACTCCATACATGGCAGGACAGCACTAGTATTACTAACATAATAACAGGCACAAATGCGATCCTTGCAGGAGTACTCGGACAGGTCGAGGGGGGAAAAGCGTTTTAGCCGGAAATTTACCTGCCGACGGAGTCGCGGAGGAGCTGCTCGGTCTTCTCGCACTTGCGGACGAAGCGGCCAGGCTCCACCTCCTCCGTGTGGCAGCGGGACTGCACCACCCGGCGCGTGCCGACCTGCGCCCCCTCGCCGCCGCCTCGCCCGACCAGGTCAGGGATGCCGCCGAGCCCGCGGCCACCGTCGCCTTCGCCGTCGTCGTCGTGCCAACGCCAACCCATGGGTGCGGAACGATCTTGGGGAATCAGGGAAGGATGGGAATTGGGGGAACCGGGTTTGGGCCGAATCTATTTCTGGCCGCCGGTTCGGGCTTTGCCTTGGAGAGCAATCCGTTCTCGCGTGGCTGCTTCCAGAAGGATGTGGAAGGCCCGAGCAGTCTCGACACAGACGCCTCCGCGTCAACTTCGCAACTCACAAAAGAATATCACTCAATTTCCTCACTCCTTTCGAAATAAATTGATTTGAATTTATGTAGATTCATACTATGTATCTATACATAAAAACATGTCTAGATATATGTGAATTTATAAAAATACAAGTACTAAGTTATTTCTAGACACGGGAGATAGATAATATGATCACTTAGCATTAAAAAAGTCAGTTAGGATGTCTTGGGTTAAAATAAGTTATTTTAGGTTGCAAAAAGAAATTTTATCGCTACTTTAGAGAGTTTTCTTATAGGAGAAACAAGATTATATTAAATAAACAAAATAATCATTACAATATTGAACGATACCAGAAAGAGCTTCCAGAGCCAAACCCAACTATACCTAAGTTTCTAATTTAAGATTCCAGATCTAGTTAACTCATGACTAACACTGATGCTCTTTCTAGGAATCTTGGTTATAGAGATAATATGCTCCGAGGAGAATAGTAACTTATCCCTTTGTGAACCTTTTTGTGTATAAATTCATTCGTTGTTATGTTTTGCACTTCAAAGATGATAATCCGTTGAATCCAAAAGCATTTCCATGCTTCAACATCAACTATATCATATACTACATGATCTTCTAGAAATATCATGCTTTATATTATGCAATCAAACAATACTATCTATCACACATTCATCCGTTTCTGATTGATGTAGGAGTGAACTACAAACGAGAGGTCCCTTGATAGTCAACTGTCTTTTTCCGGAAGATGGTATTAGTACTACCTTAAAAACAGTGGTATTACGAGGAGTGTCTTTGCCTCCCGTGCTCTTTTCATTTTTTTTACAAAAAATCATTTTTTTCAAGTATAAAATAACAAAAATATTTATTTTTTAGAAAATAAAAATAATTCTAGATAAAGTCAATGTCGTATCCTACGAAGCATGCAAAATCGTAACACGGAATTCTTTGCATTATGGACTACACAAAAATAACAAAATCTGATAAAATTTGGAGATTTGAAATATGCACAAACAGATTCATATTTTTTGTCATTTTGTGTAGTTAGAATACAAAGTATCTAAAATTACAAGTTTGCGGGATATAACATTGGTTACATTGGATTTTCTACTATCTTCTAAAACTTGTAATTTTTTTTAGTTTTTAAAATAATGGGATCATTTGAACTCGGGAGCCGAAAGCCTCCACTGTATTGCGTTATTGGAAATCAAAGTATTCTTAGTGAAGGAACACATAATATCTACTCCCTCCATCCTGAAAAAAGATATTATAAATTTATCATAACATTATTTTTAGAATGGAGGGACTACTCACGAATCTAATTCGACCTACGAGGAAACACGATTACTCCTCCATCCCAAGGCTTAAGACATATAACTTTTTTGAAAAGTCAAGCCATGTAAAGTTTGACCAAACTTTTTAAAAAAACTGTTAAAAACTATTATATAAATATCATGTGAAAATATGTTTCATGATGTATGAAAGGATATGGATTACATATTATAAATATTTTTATTTTCTCTAAAAACTTGGTAAAATATTAGCTAGTTTGACTTTTTTAAAAAGTTATGTCTTAAGCCTTGGGACGGAGGTACTCTCTCCGTTCTAAAATATAAGATGTTTTAACTTTATAAAGCAAATATATCTAGACTAGTTTTAATATGTAGAATTATTCAGGTTTAAAATAAATCTATAAACTAAAATAAGTCTAAATATTTTTTTTATAAATTTAAAACATCTTATATTTTAAAACGGAGGAACGAGTATATAATTAGGAAGACAGCAAACTGTGTTCGCTGGGCCCACATGGCATTCACAGCCGAAATCTCCTCTACAAGCAGACGCAAGCAGATGACCAAATTCCCCATTACTCCTTGCTAACCCCTAAACCCTTTCCTCCTCGCCGCCCCAGGATGCTCCGCCGCGCCGCCCCCTCCGCCGCCAGCGCGCTCCTTCGCCGGGCCCTCTCCACCTCACGGGCGCGCTTTCCCGCGGCAGCCACCGCAGTCGCGTCCTCCTCGGCCGTGAACTCCATTATCCTCCGCTCCCTCAAGGAGCACTACCTCGAGGTCTCCAAAATGACGCCCCCACCCAAGATCAGCCCACCCAGGCCCTACACGATCGTCAAGGGCGCCCTGGACCAGTCCACCGGCCCCGTCCTCCGCTGCGTCTACGGCGAGGCCGGCGAGGAGATCTCCATCTCCGTCGCCAGGCTCGCCAACATCATGCCCCCCGGCGCTGACTCTGACTACTCCGACTCCGACGGCGGAGGCGGGGCGAGCGAGTCGATTAGCCAGCTATTCCTCCACGTAGACATCTCCAGGCCGGAGAGTAGTAAGTCGATGCAGTTCCTTTGTGGGCTGTACCCCGACGCAGTGGGGATCCATTCCGTATGCCTTCGGTCGAAGACCGCGCCGTCTGGAGCAGCGGCTGTGGCGATGGCGGCGAAGGGAGGTGGCGAGTACCAGGGTCGCATATTCCAGTGAGTTATCTCTTGCGAATTCCTTGGAGTTCGATAGTTTGTGAATTTGTTAAATAGAGGAGCCTTGTATCAGTGCTCTATTTTTCGAGAGATCTGATTTACTGCCCAATACAATTCTGATTAGTAGGCGGTCAGCTTGATACGCAACATCGAAACATGAGTGCGAATTGTGATTTTACTAATTTAGTTGGCACAGCTGGTGTTATAGGTTGTATGATTCTGGCACACAGAATGGTAAAGCGGATTTGCTAGCTGCTAGATATGAGCCTGAGGGCCTATGGCTGTGTTTGTTTGGGCTGCAGCTGTGAGAAAGCAGCTGTGGAGAATCAGCTGTGGAAAATCAGCTGTAGGAAGGTGCTGCTGAAACAAAGATTTGGTGTTTGGCAGTAGTGCTTTTGATGGCTACTGTTACTGGTTTTACGACTGAAATGTCTAAAATACCCATAAGTGTAGCATGTAGCAGGTATAAGCTTGATCTGAAATGAATCTGACCGCTTTTATTTGAGTATCATACTTAAATACTACCTCCGATCTATATTAGTGTTCTTAATTTTGTCTAGATACAAATGCATCTAGTCTAAATATTTAACTAGATACGTACGAATCTAGCCAAAGTTGAGAGGGAGTAGCTAAATTATCTCAATTTATCATTTTTACAAAAATATATACATTTCACCAGCTGAATTGTTGTTGACAAATGTATGAATTCATGTCCGGGTATTATCTTCTAGTCAAATAAAAATTGGGACGAACACCACCACGAGATGGCACTGACACCACCACGAGATGACATTAGCACGGACACCACCACGAGATGGCACGAACACGCAGTGGCCTCTGGAGCGGAGGAGCTTGGGACGGCGGGGCGAGGGTGTTGCCGCCGTCCATCTTTTACGGCGAGGAGGGGTAGGTGAGGCCGCCAGTAGCAGTGCTTGCGGGGAACAGCGGTGGAGGCCATGGAATGGGCGGGGGGGATGGGTAAACGGCGGGGAACAGCGGCGTTGGCGACAGGAAGGTCGCACGGTGGCCGCTGGGAGCTCGTGGGTGCCCGCATCGCTCCGTGAAGGAGCTCTCGGACGACCGGCGGCGGGGATAGCGGCCAACGGCGGGGACGGCGACCAGCGGCCGGCAGCGAGGATGGCGACCGGCTTCGGGGACGGCTATCGGGCAGGGACGGCGACCGGCGGAGGTGAAGGGAGGCGGCGGAGATCCTGGCGACCAGACAGGATGGTCGAGGACGAACGGGTGGGAGTTTGTGGTTGATGTGGTCTCGGTGGCAGGTTTCCCGTAATTATCTTGAGCTCTAGAGGACAATTCCGTCTGCCGCAACTCGGGAAGCTGCAGAAGCGCCCCGCGCCCCGCTTCGGCCGACCGCGCTCGGGTAGTGTATTTCTTGCCCCGCTTTTGTGTAGCGCTGTGGAAAATTTAGCTGTTTGTTTTGGGCACAGATTCTAGACCATAAAAGCTCTAAAAGCTAAAGCTACAGCGGAAACAAACAGAGCCTATGCCCAGTGGTGGTAGTTTTGATGATAACCGCAAGGTCCTAAATCATGGTAGGCAATTCAGGTCTCCAGGAGTAGGCTGTTAGGGACTTATGAGAAGGACACTTAGATCTAAGAACATCCTGCAAGTGGTGTTAGGAGATATTGCGAATTTGTGGCTGCATATTGCTTGTTGGTTTGTGCGGGATAAATAATTTACCGTATTTTTGCACTTTGTCTAGCTGCGTTCTGTAGTAGTTGTTGCCAATGGGGTGTCAAAACACAGATATTAGTGTTAAGGGAAATCTTTTAGATATACCAATGTTCTTAAAATTCAATACTCATTACGAAGTACATTTTTCTGTCATTGAGTCTGGCCATATTTCTAGACAACTTGCGTGATGAGATAAGAAAAGAAAAGAAATGAGTTCGTGAACAGATATCAATTTTCTATACTATAGATGTTGTTTTTAGAAAAGGTATCTTCCTGATTTCATTAAAGAAAAATCCATTGCAAAATACCAACATTTTTTATAGAGAAAAGGCACAGTGCAGCTTTTACATAAAATCCACTGTTAATACATTGAGGACGTACTTGGGATCACCAGTTTTAGCTAGAAACACAGAACTAGCAGTAGAATGGCCACACCCTGCCTAGAGGCAAATAACGATGCTCCCTACCACTCCCAGCGCATAGATTAGAAGGACCCAGCCCCTGGAACAACAAAAGACACTAGCCAAGACAAAGAAGAATATGAGCACAGATTACAGAAACAGCTTTTTATCAAACACGATTGGCCTGCGCCTTCAGACTTCTAAGCTTGTGTTTGCATCTCCGAGTCACCCAGCCGAAGGTCTGTTGCATTCTTGAATCCCATAGTACTCTCCACTTGTGCAAGAAGAAAAGCATCTGGAAGACAGCATCAGCAAGTTGCTTCAAGATCTTGTGCTTAGAGAATAGCTTGTTGCGTACAGTCCAGAGAGGCAACCATACAGCAGCCACTCCACACCAGAAAAGACGAAGTCTGTCAGAATTTCCATAACGAGACCAAGAGAGGAACTCCAGAACTGAAGACGGTGAAGAAGTCCATTCCATAGACTCCCTAATCACAGCCCACATGAAGATAGCCGCAGGAAAATGAAAAGGCAATTGATCTGAAGTTTCATCTCGATCGCATAATCTGCAACGGCCATATAAGGGTCTCTGCCTTGTCAGGATCTGTTCTTTAGTTGGTAGGCTGCCATTAACCACTTGCCAAAGGAAAACACGAACTTTCAAGGGTTTTAAGTTTCCACGTCTTCTGTAGTTGAGGGTCAGATGCCCGCAAAGTATAACTAATAAGAAGAATGCCTCTCCTTTCATAAAATAGACCTGTGTTCTATGTTCCACAGATCAACCAGGCTACAAGTCATGGAATAACACTTTTGGGCAGGTACAGAAGGAAACACGTCGACAGGCCCAGCAGAAACAGGGAGACTGAATAAACACCAGCCCCATGCATCACAGGTCGTTGCCACCAGGATCAAGGCAGCAGAGCGATCTTCTATTCATCGGCGCCCACCCTTTGGCACAATCAAACACCTTTAAAGATAGTCCCCGGAGTCTTCTAGATCATTTTGGTATCTTTTGTCTGTTTTCTTTTTGCAGATTTGAACACTAGCACACCCAGCTGCAACCATCTTCCTCTGGTTCAAATGAAAGCTCTGAAACAAACTATCAAACATATGTGACAAACCAGTAGGCATATAAGCAAAACTCATGGCACATTGAGCTTGTTAGATACTTTGATGAAGAATCTGTGGCCTGTAGACATGTAGTAGTGACTGGCTGACTGCTCACTAGGTTGATGTCAATGACAATGTTACATGATAGCAGTCTTAGTTTAATTACTGCAATCAGATCTTAAAGGAAATAATTATGTAGATGAATGTATGTGCCTACTTAGTCCTGTTATGCAGTGCGCCGTAATACTGAAAAACTTCAAATTGTTATATTAAAAGATCCTGAACCATGTTCTCCAGTGATCCAATCAAATCGGAAAAACCTTTCTTATAATAAATAATACTCAATTTGTGCTTTATGCTGCTGTTGTTTGCATCTTTGCATAGCTGTTTGGATCATGGTTGCTTGGTATACCTGGTATGTATAAGTCATGCGATGTTTAATTGTTTACTGCCTGTTGATAGACTAATTCTGTTATTTTTAGCTGCTAAGACTGGTTGATACATTACAAACATTAGAACACTAATATGACAACCGATGCTCTTAGTGTTGCCTTGCTATGTTTGACTTATAACAGATGGAAAATTGCCTTTGATTGACAGAGAGCTGGACGAGAAGGTGCGTGATGCATTCCATCTTTACATTGAGGCCCGTGGCATAAATGAGAAGCTGTTCCCTTTTCTGCAAGCTTGGCTTTATGTGAAGGATCACCGCAACCTGGTGCGCTGGTTCAAGAGCGTGGGTACGGTCATCAGTGAGCCAAAGCCTGAGCCAAAGACCGAGTAAGCTGCATTGCTGTTTGTCCTATGCGACATCTTGTTACATCTAGTCATATGCATCTTTCTTACGGAGTACTAGAGTTATATTCTGTAAAACACTGTCCAGTATTAAAACGCATTATATGTTATACTCCCTCCAGAAATAACTGGTATTGACTACCCTCACACTGCTAGTTTGATTGCTTCGAAAGAAACTCACTGCCACCACATCATATAATGCGGGGCCCTATTAGTGTGGAGATCTGACTCGAGTTCAATATTTTTTTTCAGATGATAAGAAGGCCTTGCTCAAGTTCATCCGTGAGGCGAGCACAAACAAGTTTTTGCCTTTTTAAGAGGACCCAGAGAATTGAAAGTAGTGTTAGTATAAAGTGGCTGCAGTACGAGATAGTGCAATCAGCTGTAATATATATTGTCTTGTCGTTATGTTTTGACCGTCCTCTTAGTGGGACTGGAGGATGGTAATTTCACCGATTTCACCGGAGGGCTTAATCGGATGTGTGGTAGTTGCATGATTTTGTCATTAGTCACTGTGACGTGCCGCCCTATCTTTGTATTTGTGGTTGTCTTGTCTGACATCAGTTATTCAATGACCGCGCACCGCACCAGTCCATTGTCAAGTCGTGCATTTTAATTTTTTGGGAAAGATGAACACGAAGATTTGTGTTGCACTAGCGTTTTGTGCTAAGGACCGTAAAAATTGATGCCGTGGGTTCCGAAAACAAATTATTGCCTTTTTTTTTGGCTGAATCGAGCTTATTGTCTGTTTGGCTGAATCGAGCTTTGTTTCCAGTATGGAGTACCACGCTACTCCCTTTCGTATATGTTTTTCTAGAAAAAAATTTATATGTGGAGTACGGTTTACACTTGGTAACCTTTAAAAGGTTTGAACTGATACAGATTTATAGGCTTTTACTAAACTACGAACCTAGAGGTTAAGATCAATCCGAAAATTTACCCTCATTTTCACCGGGGACACGATTTTACAACCTTACAATCGGACAGCACCTCTCCGGTGCACTGCACCCCCAAGCGTGGCAGAGTAGATTGCATCACTCGGGAGAATCGGGCCACACCATTCGCCAGATCTGGCAAGTCGCCAACGCCTGCCATGTGTGTGCTTGTTTTAAGTACTAGTACACGCAATACTCTACAAGCCCACGACGTGGAACTGGGGGCAGCTTGACCGTGACAGCCAGCTGGCAATCGAGTACAAAGAAAGAAAATGTGGAAACACGTGGAGCGGTTGTTCACTAAACTACTGGCTAATCAGTCCTACTAGGGCCTAGCTGCTGCTGCTGCTGCTGTTCCCCGGGTCCCGGCACGAGCGGCAAGCATCGCGACCGGCGACCGACCGTGGAACTGATTCGGACTTGCGGAGCACGGAGGGCGAACGTGTCCTCTCGTCGCCAGCGACGTGGCGGCATGGCACGCTCCGGCGAGCCTGAGACGCGAAGCCTAGGCGCGTGCGTCACCCCGAATCTGACCTGCCAAATCGAGATAGGCTCCGTGGGGGAACGTATCCCGAAAGTTGGGGCCCCGCCGCGCGATATTTCCATATTGTCCACAGCCAGCAGTCCGTTCGTTCATGTCCGTGGCGTGGAGATAGGGACGCGCAAGCCCCGTGATATGATGATGCAGCGACGGACGGCGCGGAAAGAAGATCTTGACATGATATTGCGGCCCGATCAGTGAGCGGTTTGGTGAGGTATCCACCACGTAAACCTGGCCGCCTAATTCTCCCTTCAAGTCAGGTTAATTCTCGATCGGCTGTTACTGTTTGAAGTTTTAGCAAAATCTTGGACTTTACCACCACATCATGATTAAGAAGAGATTTGTTTGCCGGCGCGCTCTAGCTTGGAGATCCGGGGAACTAAGACATCGTTGAAAAATGTTATGCTTGCCATGGACAGAACGATGCCTCCTGTAAACCTGTAAAACCAAAAAATCACGAGCATCGGGGCATCTTCAATGGGCCAATCCAACCCGACCTATTCAGAAGAACGCATCTATCTTGATCCATTTGTACATCAAATCTGGACAATGGTTGTGTCGACTCAGACTGCACGGACGGAGTGCGTGTCCGGCCCGCGGGTGCCACTGGCCCACCCGTCAGCGACCGTTAGCGCGACATTGATTCAGACGCGGGTAGCGACATCAGATTCAGACACAACCGTGAAAGTGATTCAGAGACGCTGGCGGAAGACTAACCGGCAGCAGCATGCGCCATCAATGACGACGAGACGGCATGCTGACTCACTGGACGTCGCCCGCGTTTTCGCGCCGGCATTGATGGCGAAGGAGCGGGAAGTTGCGCGTGTTTGCGGGCAAAGGGCTATTTACCCCTACGCCCGTCGGTGCCGCACTTCTCACCTCTCGCCATCGTAACCCTAGCAGCCGCCGTCGCCAACGATAATGATGAAGACGTCGTCCTGGCTAAAAGGAGCAAGAACGACCATGAGGCGTCCGACTTTAGCAGCCAGCGCTCCCTGCTGTCGGCCTTCCTTCGGGCACATCCTCCGCCACCACGGGAGCGCCGCAGCCGGCAGTACTTCTGTGTTGCGGAGTGCGAGCACCGATGAAGGGAGGGCCGGGCCATCAAGCACACGGATGTTGACATGGTTATACCCTACGGGTACACAATATTAGCATACCCGGTCCAGCCCAAGGAAGGCCCACAAGAATATACGCAGCCTGTGGAGATTTTCGGGTGTCCCAAGCCCATGACGTCTTCGGATCCTTGGCCCAAGCCCGTGGCGGGCAACAAGATCCTACCCGTGAATTCTTCACGTGACCTGCTGATGGAATACCACCTCCTCCTCATCGGAGAGCACAACAGGCAGGTGAAGCTGCAGGAGGAGCTCGACAAACGCAAGCAAGCGGCTTCGGAGTCTAGCGCGCAGCGAGCTGCGCTCTCCGCCGCTGGCGGATCCAGCTCGCACGGCAACAATGCCAACAATCATCACTCTCGCACGGATAACATGGACCCCGCTGCACGTTGCGAGGTCACCCGAACCCTCAACACGTCCTTCAGGGAGATGGACGTCAACGGCAACGTCATACCGAAGATGCCGCAAGCTGCGATCATGGCAGCCACCACATATCTCGCATCCCATCCACCTCCGGTGGGGGACCCGAAGAGAGCCATGCATAAGTCCGCACAAGCCGGACTCGGACTCGTCGGAGCTGCGCTCCACGATGAGGCTCCTATGGAGCCGAAAAAGAAAGTTGCGGTCAGATTCAACTGCAGCCCCATGCCCTCATCCGACGAGGAGGAAGACGAACACGATCTACCTCGACGACGCAAGAGTCCAAGACGTCGCAGCCGCGACTACGACGCTCGAAGCGACCTCGCTCAGCGCAAGGTCGACAAGGCACGCGTCAAACGCGCGTGCTCAACCGAATTCGAAGAGGATGACGACGGAGAACTCTGCGGAGCTCGATGCTTCAGCAGATCTGTTCGGCGAACGCGGATGCCGAGAAATTTCAAGGTTCCTTCGGACACTCCAAAATTCGACGGGAAATAGGATCTGAAAGCCTGGCTCAGCGACCACCCGCCGTCCGTCAAGCTGCACAGCGGAAACAAGAACACCGACCTCCAATGCCTTCAGCTGCAGCTGACAGGCGCAGCCGAATCTGGCTCACCGGCCTGTCTTCAGGCTCAATCTGAAACTGGGAGGAGCTGACATACAGTTTCATCCGAAACTTCAAGGGCACCAGCAAAAGGCCAGCCTCAATCGAGGAGCTATGGGCCTGTACCCAACGAACGGGCGAATCCATTCGCTCGTACATCTTGCGTTGGTCCAACATCAAGAACTCCGTGACGCACATCTTCGAGGAGAGAACGATCGACATCTTCAAGGATGGTGTCAAGCGCCCTGACTTCAAGGAGGAACTTGGGCGCGTCAAGCCCAAGACACTTGACCACCTCATGGACATCGCCAATAGGTGGGCAGATGGCGAGGATTCCCTCCACCGAGCACATTCGGATGAGGAAGATGAGTACGGCCGCAGACGTGAAAGACGCCGTAGCAAACAAGGATCGCGCATCTACAACGATCGCGACGGCCCCTACATGGTTGCGGCTGGCTACGCCAAACGCCGCAACGACAACAACCACAGCAGCAGAGGATATCGCGGAGGCAATTTCCGCGACGGGCGACGCCCCGCGCAGACGTGGCAACGCCGCAACCGCGACGACGAGCCCTCGGCATACGACAAGTTGTCGTGCCCTTGCACCATCCACTTCTACATCGACAAGCAGGATGGCAAAAAGAAGGCCAGCCACATCTTTGAAAAGCGCGCGAGTTCCAAAACTCGGCGAGGTCTCACCTAGATGCGACGCGGATCACGAACCCGGGTTCGGGCACTTACCGGTGACATCGCCCACAGAGCTCATCCACCACCACCCGTGGGACCTTCGAATCAAGCAATCGCACCCATGCAAAACAACGGCGTAAACGGGTACCCAACGCCAAAAGGGTCCCTGATGAACCAAAAAGGGCGCCCAATAAACAGGGTGCAAAAGAATATCACCCGCCAAGTCAGCCTGGCTGTGACCGCTCCACCCACCATTCCTGAGTACCTCAGCGACTCGGAGTCCTGCATCACATTCAGTCGTTCGGATCACCCCCGCCAGATCCCTCGCCCAGGTCATGCTGCCCTGGTGCTTGAGGCGCAAATCGGAGGGTTCGAGATGAGCCGCATCTTCATGGACGGCGGCAGCAGCATCAACCTAATGTTCGCTAGAACCCTAGCAGCAATGCGGATCCTGCTATGCAACCTGGAACAATCCGACACAACATTCCACGGCATAGTCCCAAGGAAGGGCGTATATCCCCTGGGAAAGATATGGCTCGACGTCACCTTTGGCAAACCCGAAAACTTGCGGTGTGAGCGGCTCGAGTTCGAAGTGGTGGACTGTCCATCACAATACCACGCCATCCTCGGACGCGTGGCATCCGCAAGGTTCCTGGCAGTACCGTACTATGCGTACCTGCTACTCAAGATGCCAGGGCCTAGGGGCGTCATCACGGTCCAGGGCAGCTTCACCCGATCCGACCACTGTGACAGAGACTTCAACAGAATCTACCAGTCGTTCGGTATGCAGGAGGAGCTCACGAGGCTTCGAGAGGTGATAGACAATGGGGCACCCCCAGTCTCCAGGCAAAACGCACCTGAGCATCTCATACGCGACAGCCCGAGTAGCTGATTCTGCCTGACCATCGAATCCTTGAACTCCGAGTGTCTCAGCTAGGTACCGAGACTAAGGGTATTCAGGCTAAGGAAAAGGCCTAGCAAACAGTGCAAAAGTGTCGATTTGATTGGCACCAGAATTTTACTTTACAAGCCGACAAGCAACTATTATTTACAAGATACAAATACTTCACAATTATTCATGTTTTTGCAGCTTACAAGGACATCGACTGCGTCAAGCTATTCAATCGAGTCCCTCCTCGGATGGCCGCATTGCTTGATGCTACAAAGACGCGACGCTGGCCACACACCCGACAGAAGAAATGGCATCGACTTCATCCGCAACGCCGAGTCCTTCTGGCTAAACGTCGCACGACTCCGCCACGTCAACTCCGACCACATCATCGATTCCTGGCTACTTATGTGTGAGACGCTGACTCGATGCACTTTCGGGTCAGTGGTTTCTCCTCACATGAGTCTCCACTCGAGTCTGCGACTCGACTAGACACTCGGGGGATACTCCTATCAGGAGCGCTGGTTGCGCACCCGATGTACTTCCGGGTCAGCGGTACGCCCATGAGATTGTCGACTACAACTACACGATATAAGACTCGAGTCTCTGCCCGAGTCTACGACTCCGCTAGACACTCGGGGGGCTACTCCAAACTAGAGCGTTGGTCGCGCACACAGAAGATCTTTGAGTAGCACGCTTTGATTCCTCACTCGAATCAATGATTCGACTGAGGACTCGGGAGCTACTCCCATAGAGAGCGTTGGTTGCACATTCAAAAAAATAAAGGCATTGAGGGCATTCGCAAGAGCATCAAAAGAACTTTTGGATCGTCGTAACACGCAACTGACGACTATAAGTGTGACTCGAGCAGACACTCGGGGGCTACTCCCATAGGGAGCGCTGGTCGTGCACCTGTAACACCCTCAGAATCGGCCCTATGCAAGTTTTAGCGAAACCCGCCAAACCCGCATAGAAACGATTCAAAGGTGCCCACCAGGCACTTTCGTGCGGGTGGAAAACGAAGTAATAACATTACACAACAGTCCTCGATGGGACCCACAGAACAGATATATATACAACAGCGACTCCAAGAGTCAAGAATACAGATATGCGGTACAAAGATCCAAATCACCTTGAAAAGATGGAGCGTCCGACTACGGACAAGATGCAAATGGGGCTAAGAGCCCTGAAGAATAACCAATGGCGTCCATAACCCTTCCTGAGCCAAAGGAAGGTAACCACTAACGACGTCGAAACACCTTAAACAAAGGGTGCCGACAAAGGGCAAAGGAAAAAGAGGCGTCGATCTTGAGGCGACACGGCGAGGCTAGAATTGGCGGTCCTCGCCTACATAGGTATGGTGGATCAAGCGGCGGCATGCACTAGACAACCTATAGAGACTCGATACAATGGCGGTTATCGAGAGGATAAGAAAGACCTATTCGAACCAACGATGCTACCATCAAACAAACCCATCTGGCGTTTCCCCTCGAGACCATACGAGGAAGTCAACCGAGAACTCACACGGTTGGCGGTTTTACTTATTCGGTTATCGTTGCAGCAATTACTAGTCGGGGTTTAGATAATCATCACGATAAAGTAGGCGATGGGCACTTTTAGTTAACCATTCCGTTATAGTTACAACACTTACTAATCGGATACATATAGCATGAGATAACCCAAAACCCAGGTTCTTTGGTACTTTTATTCAGCCATTCCGTTGTAGTTGCAATACTTACTAGTCGGATACAATTGTGCATAGCGACAACCTAAACAAGCAATTGTGGCGATTAGTTAGCCATTCCATTATAGTGAAGCTGATTACTAGTCATTATAAAGTCAAATTTATAGCAATAAACTTTAGTTATGCTTGTCTATGGTCGAGAATCATGCTCCAAGTCGTCCATATCCATGGACATGGCTTTCGAGAAAGTTTTACCGGCCGGGTGCACCAATAGCAACACACTCGATCAACCTCGGAAAAACCAAATAAAAACCCAACGAGGCTTTCACGACAAAGCAATCACAGATTCAGAAATATTTCAGGGGCCACCCCATTAAGCTACCATAACAAAGTTAGTGACTCGAAAGCGGACTCAAGGTTTGGGTAGACGGTGTGAGCATTTGAAACCCAAAAGCTGGGCTTGTCGACACCGGAATCGTGTCCGATCCTAAACAGTACAGGTGCTATCTGTCGCACAATTTAAATAAAGCGATAAAGCATGGCATAAGTACAGGATAGTAAATAAAACCTCAAACTAGTTTGTGGCCCCAAGAAATAATGAATCAAGCTCGCTCGGGGGTCCCATATACCTCCGGATGTGGATAGCGCGATAAATCAAGGCAAGTATCAAGTACTCGGGGTCCTCTGGGACACAAGTGGGCGTTCGAAACCAAATATTATCTATCACCCACCGATGCCTCTGCTTACTTCAATTTTAGTTGTTAAACAGGAATTAAAGTGAACGATAAGTAAAGCCATGATAATCTCCAACATCAAACAGGCGGCATTCTCCAACAACTGTGGCACTTGACAACACGCAACAGCACTTGAGCAAGCGACTACGACGCGCAGGGCCAACTATCTACCAAACAACAGGTAATAGGATGTGTTCAAGGCGATATAAGGCTGCAAGGGATGTCAAGTGCGAAACTAGAGCATCGCCACGAGATAGCAATAGATCAACAGGAGGAATAAATACTATAAAAGTAAGATAGGTAGAAAGGGAGATGCTTGCTGAAACATTGCGAAGGTTCAACGAAGATCGGTGAAACTCACATCAACTCAACGGCCTTATCCGCGAAGAAGCAAAACACTAGAAGAAACACCGGATGCACTATTTAATTCAACGGCAGAAGATCGGCATGATGCATGTATGATGTATGACATGGCAAGGTTCAATGCATTTAGGTCATATTAAGCGGAACCGGGGTCCCGACAATTAATTAGGTGGTTCATGTTATTTAGAAGCCCCGCAATTTAAATGTTGTTTAACAAGGCAAAATATATCACCGGTTCGCTACACGAGTTTAAATGAGGCCAATATGAGACTAGATTTGCCCGCCTATGGGCCCCATATTTAATTATTAGGTGAATTGGCATAAGGCCCCCAAACCACATGGCATGCATGCAAGGTGAATGATTAATATGCAACAGGTTTTATATTTAGCATTTATAAAATAGGGCTCGAGGAAAGGGTCACACATTAGGGGGTCTCGACGAACTTGAGGTTCCAGGGTCCGGGGTCCGACAGGGGCTCAAGGTTCAGGGTTCGGCGGATCGGTATCAACGGTAACATTCTCGAACAACGGGGCAGATCTTGTCACATTCGGGTTCTCGGCGAGCTCGGCGTCCGGGAAGGAGAACTTGTCGTCCAGGGTCTCGGTGTCCGGGGTGAAGTACTCGGCGCCCTTTGGTTCCACGTCGACGGCCTTGGTTTCCTCGATGGAGAACTCGGTGTGTCCGTGTCGGGGTTCTCGGCTTTGGGCGTCGGGCGTTAGTAGACCTTGGCGATTCCATGAAGGAGGCCTTGGTGCTTCAGTCTTGTGTCGATCCCCGGGTTCCGCGAAGTGGCCTGCGAATATGGCGACGCATGTCGAAGATCTTGTCGGTGGCCTTGTCAACGGGAAGATCTTGTCGCCTCGGACCTTTGTCGAATCATCTACGGAAGATCTCGGCATGGGGCGATTCTCGTCGGGGTCATCCGGGTGGCCTCCAACAACTCACGGGCACCACCAAGCACAACAAGAGGCTGAAGCAGCAGGAGTTCTACAGCACCAACACACACAGCACTACTAGATGAAAAACCACAAGGAAACCGACATGCTCGAGGCAGAGGACGAGCACGGCGACGCAAGGAGGCCGGGGTGGCCGCAAGGAAAGGAGGCAGGCTCACGCTAGCAAGGCGGTAGCGGACAGGCAGACGCAGGGCGCGGTGGCAGTGGCGGAGGGACAGTCGGAGCTCGGCAGGAGGAGGAGCGGCAGCCGGAGGCAGTGGGCCTGGCAAGGCGGCGGAAGGAGGCGGCTCTGGCAGGCGGCAGCGACCAGCGCGAACACGTCGGCCGTTGGCGCTAAGGAGGCCCGAGGTCGGCAGGGCGGGACCAAGGAGAGGTGAGGCCGGTCGTGGCGGGCAGCGGGCGGAGGCGGCGAGCTTCGAGGGGCAACGAGGCGCCAGCGAGCGGCGCTGCCGAGGTGGCCGGCGGCTCGAGGAGGCGGCGGGCGGAGGCGGAGGCGGGGCAGGCGGAGGCGAGGCGGAGGCGGGCGGCGGAGGGGCAGGCGCGGAGGTCGGGCCGAGGCGGCGGTGTGGCGGCGCGCGAGGCGGAGGCGATATCCGGCTAAGAAGCGTGGCGGTGGCGGGCCCATCAGGGAGGCGTGCCAGCGGCGGAGGAGGAGGACGGGAGGAAGGAGCTCGCGGGGGACGCTCGGGTGAGGGGGTCGCCGGCCGGAGGGGAGGCGACGGGGTGGAGAGAGAGGAGTGGCCGGAGGGGAGGAAGAAAGGGACGGGGCGAGCGCGTGAGAGAGAGGTGAGGCGGGGGCGGGCTCGATCGGGGGCAGGTGGGGAGCGGGGTCAGGTGGGACCGGGGCCTGAGGGGAGGGTGGACGTGCGTGGGTGCGTGTGTGGGTTGGGTTGGTTGGGGCTGGGTGAGAGAGGTGGAGAGAGAGAGGGGAGGGGAGAGAGAGGCTGGCCAGGTGGCGGGTTGTGATTGGGTAGGGGAAGGGAAGAGGGTGAGGTGGCTACATGCCATTGGGTGGGGTGAGGTGGAGGCTGGGTGGGTAGAATAGGACTGGGTGTAAAAGGGGTTTGGGATGGACCGATTGTTTGGACTGGGGGTGGTCGTTCGGGTCGAATCGGCCCGTTCGACTGCCCCCACTAAAAAATAATTAAATATTTTAGTTGTTTTAAAACGGACCGTTTGCAAACCGATAGCAGACAAACAAAATAATCCGGAGACCCGGGGTTCGCATTTTGAAAACAAGACGGGGCGTTTAGAAAATAAAGACAGGTTTTTCCGCAAATAGTTTTGTGCAAGCAAATGCAAGATGATGACGATCCTCAAATGCAATGTGGCATGATGACATGAGCATGCGGTCATGATGATGCAATGCACAAAAACAACGCGATTTTCTAGTAGTGGTTTTTGCGGGATGCCACAGCACCCTATGAATTCTTCGACTGTGATCCTTCGGATCAAAAATGCAAAAACTTTCTGGCAACTTTGCCTCAACCAGCGCTAAGTGAGAAGTATCCTCCTTGGCCACCTGAAACACGTCCGCGGTGATAATATTCCGGATGTTGTGTCTACGACACAAAGATAAGACCCACAGATATCATCTACTGGCCTGGTAACGCACCTGACTATGCTCTGCTAGTAAAAAACCGTGTCAACAGGTGTGATGAAAATCCTAACGGACGCGTTGGGTACATCACTCGAAAACTACTAGGATTCGACTCCTGTAAGACCTCAACGGCCTGAGTCGAATTACGGCAGCATCCGTTCCAGATTCGAGTCTAGGGACTCGAGTCTGAAGAAGATCTTGTTATTTTATCCTAAGACAGTTAACTGACTCTGATCCGTCAGGAGAGTCAGGCACACACATCAACAATCCCTACGAACTACAAACATTCTTTCTCTTATGAACAGAAACAGCTGCACCCAAAAGATTGAAGAGTTCTCAGACGAATCTACGATTCGACTGAACACTCGGGAGGCTACTGACATGGTTATACCCTACGGGTACACAATATTTGATGGGTTTCGCAACATGGAAAACAAAAAAATTCTACCGCATACAAACAAACAAGCCAAGATCTATCTACTATATTGTAGCAACGAGTCGATAGAATAACTCACCCTCGAAGATTCCAAAGTGTTTAACGAGAGCGGATTCTCGTGGGTGATGTAGTCGTACTCTTCCCGATCTCAAGATTGCGTAGACGATCCTTCCAGCGCTGCGTTTTGGCAGCGCTCCCGCAGTCGGCCACATGTTCGGTACTCGACGAAGACCTTCCTCTCCCTTGTTCCAGCAGGCAGCGGAGGTTGTAGCACTCTCCTCGCGATTCCGGCAGCACAACGGCGTGGTACCGGAAGTAGAGGGGATATCTCGCAGGGCTTCGCCTTAAGCCGGAGCGAGTATGGTGGAGTATGAGAGAGTCCCTCGACGATCTAGGGTTTAGACACGCCGAGGAAGAGGTGCTAGAGCCGGTGGCTAGGGCTTGGAGGTGCCCAAGTCGGCGGCTAGGGGAGAAACCCTAGGGGGCGGCGGCGGCTATGGTGGGCAGCAGCTGCTAGGGTTTGAGGCGTGGAAGTTGTGTATCAAGGAGGGGAGCCCTGCCCCTCCTTATATAGGTGGAGGGGGGCGGCCGGCCAAGAGGAGGGAGAGGAGTCCCTCCCCAACTCGGCTTGGGTGGGCGCCGCCGGTTGGAGGAGGGAACTCCTCCCCAACTCGGTTTCCCACTCCTCCTCCTCTTTCCAAAAACTGTCGTTTAACTTTCAAACTAGCCGTTTGACTTTTCAAACTAGGATTTGAATAAACCCTCTATTTTGATCAGCGATGACACCGAGTACATGATGCAACCATACCAACTTGATATAACACATTCATGTACCCTTCCCCCCGGAGTGTCGGACATTCCGGAACCTTCTAGAACATTCACGATGAAAACACCGGAACCATTCCCCAACTCCAAAACGAGACTTTCCTTATATGAATCTTATTCTCCGGACCATTCCGGATCTCCTCGTGATATCCCGAATTCCATTCGAGACTCCGAACAACATTCGTACTCTTTCTCATCATTCCATAACTACTCAAACAACGTCGAATCCTTAAGTGTGTCTCCCTACGGTTCGTGAATTATGCGGACATGATCGAGACACTTCTCCGAACAATAACCAATAGAGGAATCTGGAAATTCATATGGCTCCCACATATTTCTACGATTACTTTGCGATCGAATGAACCACTTACATACGATATCAATTTCCCTTTGTCTCACGATAGTTTACTTATCCGAGGTTATGATCGTCGGTATCTCTGCATACCTAGTTCAACCTCGTTACCAATAAGTACTCTTTTCTCGTTCCCGTGATATGTGATCCCTTGTGAGCCAGTCACATGCTTGCAAGCTAATTGGATGACATTTCACCGAGAGGGCCCAGAGTATATCTATCCGTCATATGGATGGACAAATCCCACTCTTGATCCATGTGTTTCAACCAATACTTTCCGAACACTCAATGCCACCTTTATAGCCACCCATTCGGTGTGGTGTTTGATGTCATCAAAGCATCCATCCGGTAAAGGTGATATGCATGATCTCATGGTCGAAGGAATTATATTACTATGTATCAGAAAGCATATAGCAATTGAACTATTAAAATGACTTGATCTTTATGCTACGCTTATCTATAGGAGTATGTCCACCATATCATTCTCCTAACGATATGATCTTGTTGTTAATAACATCTCAATGTTCATGATAGGGAAACCACAATCATCTATTAACCAACAAGCTAGTATTATATAGAGGCTTTACTAGGGACTTCAAATTAAGTTTACAAATCACACAAGTATTAATGTTTCCTTGTTAATACTATTATAGCATGAATGTAAACATTTATCATAAACACAAAGATATAATAATAACTACATTTATTATTGCCTCTAGGGCATATCTCCAACAGTCTCCCACTTGCACTAGAGTCATCTAATCTAGATTACATGGTAATATACCGAACACCCATGGCAGTTTGGTGCTGGTCATGTTTTTCCCTCGGGAGAGGTTTAGTGAACGGATCCGCCACATTCAGATCTGCGTGTACTTTGCAAATCTTTATATCCCCATCTTGGATATGTTCTCGAATAGCGTGAAAACGTAGCTTGATGTGCTTCAGCTTCTTGTGTGACCTTGGTTGTTGCGCATTGGCTATGGCGCCCATGTTATCACAGTAGATAGACATTGGGTCCAGCGCACAAGGAACCACACCCAGCTCTGTAATGAACTCTTTCATCCATATCGCTTCTTGTGAAGCCTCCGAAGCAGCCATGTATTCCGATTCAGTTGAAGATCTCGCCACAACACTTTGCTTTGCACTCCTCCAGCTAACTGCTGCACCATTCAAAATAAATCATTATCCAGTTGTGATTTAGAATCATCCGGATCGGTGTTCCAACTAGCATCGGTGTAACCATTAACAACGAGTTGTTCATCACCTCCATAAGAAAGAACCATATCCTTAGTTCTTCTCAAGTACTTATGGATGTTTTTGACTGATGTCCAATGATCCACTCCTGGATCACTTTGATATCAGCTAGTTAAACTAACAGCATATGCAATGTCGGGTCTAGTACATAGCATGGCATACATTAGAGATCCTATGGCTGAGGCATAGGGAGTCTTACTCATCCTTTCTCTATCTTCTGCCGATGTCGGACTTTGAGTTTTACTCAAGGTCGTATTGGGCAACATGGGCAAGAACCCTTTCTTGCTATCTTCCATTCCAAACCTCTTTAGAACTTTGTCCAAATATGTACTTTGTGACAATGATATTTGGCGTTTCGATCTATCTCTATAAATCTTTATGCCTATTATATAAGCTGCTTCGCCAAGATCCTTCATTGAAAAACTATTATTCAAATATTCCTTGACACTATTAAGAAGGTCTACATCATTCCCAATCAACAATATGTCATCTACATATAGTATTAAGAATGCTACAGAGCTCCCACTCACTTTCTTGTAAATACAAGCTTCTCCATAAGTTTGTATAAAACCAAAACTTTTGATCACCTTATCAAAACGTTGATTCCAACTTCGGGATGCTTGCTTCAATCCATAGATGGACCGTTGAAGTTTTGTGGCATCCCGCAAAAACCACTACTAGAAAATCGCGTTGTTTTTTTGCATTGCATCATCATGACCGCATGCTCATGTCATCATGCCATACTGCATTTGAGCATCGTCATCATCTTGCATTTGCTTGCATAAAACTATTTGCGGAAAAACCTATTTTTGTTTTTCTAAACGCCCCGTCTTTGTTCCAAACGCAAAACCCGGGTCTCCGGAATATTTTGTTTTGTCTAACCACAGATTTCAAACGCCCCGTTTTAATTAAATAAGATGTTTAAATATTTTTAGGGGGCAGCCGAACCGGGCCGATCCGACCCAGTTGGCCCCCAAGACAAAACAAGCGGTCCACCTAAATCTATTCCCACCCAATCCTATTCTACCCACCAACCAGCTCGCCACCTCACCCCTGGATCCAATCCCCACCCTTGCCACCTCACCAATCCTCTTCTTTTCCCTCCTCCCTCTCTCACATAGCCCCACCACCCTCTCCCTTACACCCCCGGTCCCACCTCTTGCCACCTCACCCCACCTCCTCTTCCCCCACTCCCACTCAACGCCACACACCCTCACCCCTTCTTTGCCCTTCCCTCAGACCCCACACCTCCACACCCACTGGCCGCCAGGACCCACCTCCCCTACCCCTCGTCCTCCCTCCCGCATCTGCTCCTTCCTCCCGCGTCTCCACCTCCCGCCTCTCTCCCTCTCCCGGCAGGCCCCTCGCCGGGCGCCTCTGCTTTGCCATGCGTCCCCTCCTCCTCTCGCCCGCGCTTGTCTCAGTTCCACTTCCCACTTGGCAGGCTCCCGTCGCCGTCCTCCGCCCCATCACACGTCGGCCTCCTCGCCGCGGGCGAGCTCCGCGACCAGGCGCCCTCGCCTCGCGCTCCTCTTCCCAGCCTCGCCAGAGGGCTGCCTCTCGACCAGCGCTCCCGAGCACCTCCCGCGGCGTCCCTCACACTGGTCACAGCTGCCGGGCGTCCCCAGCGCCCCGCGCCTCGACGCCCTCCGGCGGGCCCACATCCCGCCTCGTCCGTCAGGCCGCGCCAGAGCGCAACCACGCCACCGCCGACCTTGCCTCACCGCGCCTCCGTCCCCGCAGCCTTCCCCTCCGTCGACCTTCACCGCAGCCCGGCCACCTCCCAGAGCTCGCGTCCTCGCCACAACTCAGCGCCACGCCTGCCATGGGCGCCACCGCCTCGCCCCATGTCCGCAGCGTCCTCATGAGCCGGACCCCGTCGAGCTCGTCGCCCTTGCAAGGTCGCCATAGCCCACCCTCTTGCTTTCGACGCCGGCCTCTTGGTCGTGGCGTGTTATGCGGGTCCATGCTCTGTCTTGGTGAGATGTTGGTGAAGTGGGCGTGGATATATCGGATGATGAACATGCTACATCAACGATCTTGATCTGATACTAAAAAGATACAAGTTAATGGTGTGTCCTTCCGCGGCATCGACAAGATCTTCCGGGTGCCAACGGCGCGGACGAACGGTACCCTAGGTCTCCAACATGGTGCGACATGTACTTCTACCGGAGCATAAGCCCGCGGAGCCACGATCACAACACGGAACCCCGAGTTCGCCATCACGGACATGTGGCGCCACACCCCAAGATCTGCCTCGCGGGACCGAACCCCTCGGAACTCCATGTTCTCCTACCCGGAGACCCCGATGCCTTCGACACGGAGCACCGATGATGCCTTCATGGGACGCCAAGACACCCGTCGAACCCCGAAGGCCGAACCCCGTGGACCGACATGATCTTCTTCACGGAGACGACAAGTATTCCCTCGAGGACGCCGAGTACTTCACCCCGGACACCGAGACCCTGGACGACAAGTTCTCCTTCCCGGAAGCATTGACGCTCGTGCGACAAGATCTTCTTCCCCGATCCGAAGACTCTAAATCCCGGAGTCCGAGAACGATCCCATCGAACCCTGAACCCTGAGACCGACCCCGAAACCCTCGGAACCAAGTTCGCCGAACCCCAAAGTGTGACCCTCTTTCCGAGACCTTATTTTTTATAATTGAAATATATAAACTTGTTGCATATTAAATTGTCATACTCGCATGCATATTTGTGGGTGTTTGGGGGCCTTATGCCAATTCACCTAAATGAAATATGGGGCCCATATGCGGGCAAATCTAGTCTTATATTGGCCCCATTTAAATTGGTGTAGCGAACCAAAGCCATGTTTGGTCTTGCTAATTCAACATTTAATTTGCGGGGTAGATAAATAACTTGAACCGTTTAATTAAATGTCGGGACCCAGTTAATATTATTCCAATTGCATCACACCTTGCCATGTCATACATCATACATGCATCATGCCCGATCTTTTGCCGTAGTATTAAATATTGCATCCGGTGTTTCTTCTAGTGTTTTGCTTCTTCGCGGATAAGGCCGTTGAGTTGATGTGAGCTTCGTCCCGTTCTTCGGATGAACCTTCGACAATGTTTTCAGGCGAGCATCTCCCCCTTTCTACCTATCTTACTTTTATAGTCTTTATTCCCTCCTGTTGATCTATTGCTATCTGTGTTGCGATGCTCTAGTTTCCGTACCCGTGATATCCCTTGCCGCCTTATATTACCTTGGACACATCCTATTACCTGTTGTTTGGTAGATAGATGGACCTGCGCGTCGTAGCCGCTTGCTCAAGTGTTGTTGCGTGTCGCCAAGTACCACAGTTGTTGGAGTATTGCCGCCTGTTTGATGTTGGAGATGATCATGGCTTTAATTATCGTTACTTTAATTATTGTTTAACAACTAAAATTGAAGTAGGTAAGCAGAGGCACAGGTGGGCAATAGATGTTATTTGGTTGTTAACCGTCCACTTGTGTCCCGTAGGACCCCGAGTACTTGATACCTGTTCCTTGAATTTTCGCGCTATCCACATCCGGGAGGATTATGGGACCCCCCTGAGCTAGAGCTTGATTCAGTCTTATTTCTTGGGGCCACAAACTAGTTTGAGGTTTTATTTACGATCCTGTACTTATGCCATGCTTTTTGCTTTATTTAAATTGTGCGATGGATAGCACCTTTGTCATTTAGGAAAGCGGTGTTTTCGTGTCGACAAGCCCGGTTTGGGTTCCCGATCGTTCTGACCAGCGCAAACCTTGAGTCCGTCTCAAGTCAACCGTTCTACCGTTGGTAGCTTAATGGGGTGGCCCCCTGAAATATTTCTGAATCCTGTGATTGCTTTGTCGTGAAAGCCTCGTTGGGTTTTGAGTTGGTTTTTCCGAGGTTGATCGAGTGTGTGTTGCTATTTGTGCACCCCTGCAGGGTAAAACTTTCTGAAAGCCGTGTCCGCGGTTATGGACGACTTGGAGCACAGTATCTCGATCATAGTGTTACCACCGTATTTTGGCTAGAGACGGAGATGGGCCGTGATCAAGATGGGCTTGGAAGATATGTATATTCAACGAGTTGTTGGATCGGCCTAGTGTGTGGATTTGGGCTAAATTGCCCGTGTATCTTGTATCATAGTAGGTTTCGTGTTTGTTTAGGTTCCGTTTATGTTTAGGTAAAGATAGAGTTGTGGAGTTATTCTAAAAGTAGAGAGTCTCCGGACTATAAATATGTACCTAGGGTTATTGAGAGAAAACAACAACCACGTTCACAACAAACACAATCTCGGCGCATCGCCACCCCTTGTTCTTAGGGTTTCTTTCGGGTAAGTGCCATGCTGCCTAGATCGCATCTCACGATCTAGGCAGTATCTACTTATTCGTTTCCTGGTTTTACTCGTACTGAAGCGTTGTTGATGGCGAGTAATACCATTATCATAGATTGTTTGAGGCTAGCATCGGTACTTTTTCATTACTATCGTCGAAGTTATGCTACCTCTAGCTATCTCGCTACCCTTGCACCTTTTCCCAAAGTGCAAGGGTAGCACTAACTTTGATCTTTATTTAGTCGATTCGATCTGTTATAGTTGTGCCTTGTTCGTCAAGGTTTAGTTTAATATCTGCGTAATCAGGCCTTACAAGCGGGTTGAGCGATCGGTAATGCATAAAGGCGTGGCTTATTCATTCTAGAAGGGATGTTCCGTAATTGGCTTTACGTTGGTTATTAGGCCTCCTCTAGGGTTAATATTCTTCATCTTTTGTACATGCCAGGCTCAATCACGCGTAGGATGTTCGATTCACGTGTGGTTAGACTATACGTAGATCGATCGATTTAACTTTTAGTGATCAAGCAAAACCCCATGTTATCATAAATCTAACGTGAACCATGGGGCAATCGGCTTTAGGAGCCGATTTGAGAAACACAGGAGCCGATTCGGCTCGAATTTTACGTATACTTGTTTATCATGCAGAAATCAATCGGAGCAATCCTTCACCTTCATGACCAGGTATAGGTCGGTGTACGCCCTCGAACCAAGCGGGGATGTGTCGGAGCTTTTGCGGGCCGTCGCCCGAGGACGAGGCCCACGATCTGAGGAGCCTCCGGCTCTCCGTGTTGCCGATCGCTGCTTTCGCGGTGGGTTTTGTCGGGCAACACATTACACGCCGGTGGGACCTTCAACAACGTCTACATCAACACCCGACGCTGCGATGGAGACAGACCCGATCACTTACGATGATCGCCTAACGAGCACAAGGCCGTCACGAGATCAAGGCCCTCTTGAAGAAGACCTCATCGACTCTTTTGAGAGGACCCGTCGCATGGCATCGGTGGAAAGGGTTCTCCCGAGGGCTCTTAATGAGGTGGATCATGCATTTCCCGGAGGCGCACGAGCCCTCTGACGAAGTCAACTACATGGTGGCTCATTCTTTGCACCGCCATTACGAGAGCACAGTGAACGCTTTGGCGGGTCACGGTTCGCGTAGTCGAGAGATCATGAAGCATCAGTACTCCCGTCGGGACCTACTTTAGGGACTCACGGGGAGAAAGACCGCTCCAGACCAGCCACGGCTCCGTTCGCACTTGCCGCTCGAGCCGCGGGGAGCGGCTTCGTCGTCTACAAGGCGGAGGCGACCAGCGTGCCAATTCCTGTTTGAGCCACCTAAGGAGATCCCACACGGATATATATGCGCCTCGTGCGGTGCAATAACGACACGCACAAACAGATTGCAACGCAGGAGTTTCTGCGCCGAGTGCTTGGGGCGGATCTTGAGGCGTGTGCAGGCGGCGATGGCTGGGATAGCCGACAAACAAGCGTGGCTAGCCAAGTATGCCAGCAGGACAAGTCATGAAAATTTAGCCCCTACGGCTCAAGCGATTGGAGCAAATCGGTACCATCACGAGGACCGGTTAAACCGTGCGAAGAGAAGGACAATCGGCTATTCAAAGCCGTACAACGAGTTTGATCTAATTCCACTACCACCTAAGTATAAGCTCCGAGTTCTCAAGGTTCGTTGGTCGAAGGGTCAAGCTCGATCGAGCACATAAGCCGATACGCACAACTAGGGATGATTTGGCATCGGATCGGATCGCGTAAGATTCTTTGCGCAATCTCGGACAGACCAGCCTTTGGGTGGTACACCTCACTACCACCGATTCAATTCATACACGGAAGCAAGCTGGAAGCGGTTCCACATCGGCACCATTCGAGGCTCTTGAGGTGGCATTGCGGACTGCACAGTCTGGCGAAGCAAGGAGAAACTATAGCCGAGTACATCCAGCCGCTCAGATCAAGAACCGATGTTACTCGGCTCGTTTAGCGAGAAGGAAGCGATCGGTGGCGGTGTTGGGTCTCTCGGCACCCATCAAGGATCTGGCGTTCGGTGAGTACAACTCATTGGCGCACATGGCCCGGAATCGGCGATGTATGAGCAGCGCCACCACGAGTTGTACCAAGACAAATTCAAGCGTCCGATAAGCACGGTCGATGCGGAAGAAGAAGATCCTCGCGGGACCGGAGGTGGCCGTGGTGAATGGGCTCGGGGGCAGATCACGTGGCTGCAAATGGGTAAAGCAAGGGCCTGCGAAAGGTTCGACTTGATGTGAGCAAAGCTGAGCGGATATTCGATCTCTGCTGAAGGAGAAGCGGTGAGGTTACCGAAGGCCACAAAATCCCTACGGCTCAGAAATGAGCGAGAGACCATACTGCAAGTGGCATCATTCGTTCACTCCACCAACGAGTGCAAAGAGCTTCGCCAAATCCAAATGGCGATAGAACAAGGCCGTCGATCCTTGGGCGATTCGCCAGGAAAGTGGACACAAACCCATTTCCCGGCGTCAACATGGTAGAACTCAGTCGCTCCGCGAGGCGTAAGCTGGATTTCTCGTTCGGCGTTAATATGGCAGGATCGGGGTACCACCAGGACACGTACAAGGAGGACGGTGGTCGCTCTCGGGGCAAGGAAAGAAAGGAGGCCAGCCCATGCGACCGGCCCAGCCACAATGACAGGCGGTACTTAACAGAGGAACAAGTGAGGAGAGTGCGATATCAGAAGCCACATTCTACGCATCTCCTTAACAAGTATGAATGCCAGTATGACCCACGCCGCTGGCGCGGCAGAGACGACGAAGGATATGAGCACTTTGCTAGGGGGCCGTCCAAAAAGAAGGAAGGCGCAGACAGGCATTGGGATTGTCCTTTCTTCAGGTATTCTTTGGCAGGAATGAGCCGATTGCCTACAATCGACAAGCCGAGAATGCGGTCAGCAAAAGGAAGACACGGCGATGTCGGTATTCAAGCGTCTAGGGCCTCTTCAGCCTGGGCCGTCACAGAGGAGTCCGCTCGGCGAAGACCTCGAAGCCAAAGGATGACAAGGGCGAAGACAGTATCGCCGTCCAAGGTGGTGCCCGACGGATGAGACACACCCGAGCGTAGAGTGCGGCTGCGTAACAGAGGAAGTCAAGCGCGATATCTCACGCTTTGAAGAAAGCACGGCCTGATCTGGCCGTCAAAGTGAGGCGGTGTGAAGCGGAAGACCGCCCGACCAGGAAAGAGTGGCGCCCCAAACCGATAAAAGCGATGCAAAGACATCCGGCACAAACTATGGTGTTCGTACTCCGTCGATTCTGCGCCAGAACCGATGAGCTACCCGTGGCAGTTTGATCGCGGCCCGGCGGTTATCTTTGAGAAGCCACGTGAGAAGGGTTACAAACATCGAAAGCCACTGCGCGAGGTTACATCAATGGGCAACTTTGTCGTCGGCAAGATGTTGGTGGACACCGGGCGGCGATCAACATCATGCCATACTCCATGCTACGACGTTTGGGATGCTCCACTGCAGATCTGATCAAAACCAGCGTCACGTTGGCGACTTCAGCGGTCGGTCTTGGGAGCATAAGGCGTGCGAGCGTGGACTTGATGGGCAGGAAAACGTGCCACGTCATTCTTCGTCGTGGACAGCAGAGCACTTACACTGTCTTGCTAGGAAGGATTGGATTCACGCTAATTGCGCATCCGTCCACAATGCATCGATGCGATCGATGGGATGGAGCGAAGTGGAGGTCATCCACGAGATTCTATCGAGATCTCCATAGCTGGCATGAGCGTGCGGGAAGCGAAGACCAAGAGCCGATCTGGAATCAATCTAGCGGCTGCGGCGTATTGAAGCTACAAAAAGCGGGGTGAGGCTGGTCTTATCCACGGCCTTACAGAGTAGAAAGCCCACGATCATCCGTACGGCCGATCCTGCGATCGGCCACAAAAATAAAAGCAGCGATCATCGACAAGCAGCCCATGTAGTCGTAGCGAGAGATGCTCGCCGCTGTAAAATAATAAGGTGTAAACCGTCCTTGATGCAAGCAAAAGGGGCGATTCAGCGATCGGCCCAAGTTATTTTGTTGTCCTCACCCACCGTTGCCTGTGTTTAGCGTCGATTTGACAGTGTGGAAAGCTAGTACGGGTTTACATCGGTGATGAGCTAGAAGAGATCGACATTGGTCACGGGATAAGCCACGACCAACATTTATCGCAGAAAGTTAGAGCCGTCTGCGGGGCCCGATGATAGCCTGTTGAAACAATATCCAGCCGCTTTGGGACTACGAGAGATGCAGGTTGGACAGAGCATCATCGAGCATAGACTCCGCTAAAAGGATTCGGCCGTTTCGGCGGGCACGACAAATGAAGGCGAAATTGGAAGAAGTCAAGAAAGAGGTCGAGAAAATGTTGTGACCAAGTTGATCGGACCATGCGGTATCTTTGAATGGATTTCTAGTATTGTACTGTAGAGAAGAAGGAGGCCAATGGCGTGTTGCTATAGATTTTCGAGATCTCAATAGAGCTACCCCAAAGGATGAATATCCGATGCGGTGGCGAAACATTAATCAATGCGGCTGGTCATAAAATTTTGAGCTTCATGGGCGGCAATGCCGGTACAACCAGATCTTCATGGCCCCGAAGACATACACAAGGCGCATTGAGTCCCGGGTCCGTGGGGTTATTTGAATACGTAGTCATGACGTTTGGTGAAAAATGCGGCCACGTACCAAAGGGCCATGAATTATATTTTCCATGATCGATCGGCAAGCGGTTGAAATCTACATCGATGACGTGGTGGTCAATGCGCTTCGGCGCACGGACACTTGACGATCGCAAAGCGTCTGGACCGAGCAAGAAAATTGACCTACGGATGAATCCAAAGAAGTGTGCTTCGGTGACGGCGTCGGTTCTTGGGTTTTAGTCCATGAACGCGGAATTGAGATCGGCCTGAAAAGTCAGGAGGCAGTACGGACAATGAAGCCACCCACCACGAAGAAAGAACTACAGTCCCTTATCGGCAAGATCAACTTTGTCAGACGATTCATCTCCAATCTATCAGGAAGGATTGAGCCGTTCATGGGACTAGTAAAAATCAAATCCGACGAGGAATTCCGCTGGGGGGCAGAACAACAACGAGCCTTTGACGAGATCAAAGAATATTTGACGAAGCCGCCAGTGTTAATCCCACCTCAGCCTGACAGGCCATTCTACATTTACTTGTCAGTGGCTGACACGTCCATCGCCTCGGTAGTGGTGCAAGTTTATGATGGGCTGGAGCGGGTCGTCTTTTACATAGCGGAGGATCTTTGACTTGAGGCGAGGTACCACGATATCGATAAGTTGTGCCTCTGCTGTTTTCACCGCACCAAGTTGCGACACATTTTGCTATCGTGAGAGATCATCATCATATGCAAATCGGGCGTCATAAAGCACATCTTTCGGCTCCTATGTTAAAAGGCGGCTGGGCAAATGGATGTTGGCATTGTCGAGTTTGACATCCGGTATCAACCAGCGAAAGCGATTAAGGGACAAAGCCGGGCTGATCTTATCGCTGAAAGGATCAACACTAACATAGCCGCCTTGTCCATAGGCGTGGGCTATGTTTTTGACGGATCGGTTTGTGACGATGGCTGCGGCATCGGCATTTTACTCGTGTCACCGAGGGCAACATTTTCCTTCTCCATCAGATTGTCTACCTCTCGCACCAACAATGTAGCGAGTGCGAGGCGATATGCAAGGATGGAGTTACTCCTCGGCCGGGCGAGCGGTGGAAATTTTGGAGACTCCAAGTTGGTGATTTCCCGACTCACGGAGGACTACAAGTCGAGTGAGTCCCTCTTCCCATTATGGCTGCCTTGCGGTGATAGCGCAATTCGATGCGTCAACTTCACTTGGATCCCACGGCAGAATACCGAGGCGAGCGATCTTGCGCAGATGGCTTGGATACAAGGATGTGGTAGAAGGAGCCGACGTTGATGCAGTTCACAGGCGGACGATTGAGAGCCGATATCTTCAATTACTTGAAAGATTAAACAAGGTGCACCTAAACGGATAAGGTACAAAGCCATGAAATACGTGCTTATTGGGGATGACATGTTTCTGAGGACTGGAAGGGCTATTGCTCAAATGCAGGGACGGCCGAGGCCAATCAGCTCCTACACGAGGTACGAAGGCTGTGGAACTCACCAATCGGCTCATAAGATGAAATGGTTGATCGGCGATCGGGGTTTTATTGGCCCACCATGCTTGAGGACTGTTTCAACTACTACAAAGGGTGTCAAGCATGTCGAAATTTGGAAAAATCCAGATGGTACCCGTCGACAATGAACCCCATCATCAAGCCTTGGCCATTCCGAGGTTGGGGCATGGACATGATCGGCAAAATTAATCCTCCATCGAGTAAAGGCCACATGTGGATTCTGGCTATTACTGACTACTTCACTAAATGGGTGGAGGCTGTCCCGATGAAGTCAGTAAACTCGAAGGATGTTATTAATTTTGTGAAAGAACATGTCATCCATAGATTCGGGATTCCCCAAACTATCACGACCGATGGAGGTTCGGTCTTTATTTCTCAGGAGTTTAGAAAATTCTGCGAGGACATGGGGATCAAGCTGATTCGATCATCTCCATACTATGCTCAAGCAAATGGGCAAAAGGCGTCCAATCGAGCCTCATCAAGTTGATCAAGAGAAAAGTCGATGAGCACCCAAAGGCGTTGTACGAGGTTTTGTCGAGGCGTTATGGGCTTATCGTATGTCATGCCATGGAGCAATAAAAACCTCACCATACCATCTAGTATATGGACAAGAAGCCGTCCTACCCTGGGAGATTACAGCTGGATCAAGACGCGTCACTTTTAGACGATCTAACAAGCGAAGAATACGCAACCTTGATGAGTGATGTGTAGAGGATTTAACCGAGCTCGGGGCTGTGGTCGAGAAAATCAAAGAGAACAAGGCCAAAGTAGCTCGTGCATACAACAAGAAAGTGAAGCCAAAGGAGTTCCACGTTGGTGATCTGGTATGGGAAGCTGTGTTGCCCTTGGGGACTAAGGATGCGACATATGGTAAATGGTCTCCAAATTGGCACGGTCCGTACAGGGTGGACCAAGTTTTAAGAGGAAACGCATACATGCTCGAGCAGTTGGATGGCGTAAAATTCCCAGTGGCAGTCAACGGGCAACATCTCAAGAAATATTTCCCAAGCATGTGGGATGTTGGACAGTAAAACTCGAGGGGCCGATACATGAAATCGGCTAAGTAAAGGCACGTGAGATGATGGACAGTAAAAATATGGGGGCCGATGCAGAAAATCGGCCGAATAAAAAAAAAGGAGATATATAGCCGATGCACGCGGTTTCAGCTTAGTCATCTTCATCTTTGCTTATCACTAGTCGTTTGTGCGGGGCACGTTTTTCGATGGGAAATTGGAGATTTGGGTCGCCCGTGTTGAGGAAGGTCGCAGGTCATCATTTGAAACCAAGAAGTGGCCGTTGTAATGTGTCTAAGGATGCGACCGAAGGTTGACCCTGTCAACGGTTTTTTGGGGAAAGCCGATGGGTAGTCATCGGCTCTGTGCGATTGGACTTGTTTGACTATATGCGTGCAGTATGTTGAAAGCCGATACAGTGTCATCGACTTCTGAAGCATCGACCTATTTCGGGCGTCGGCAAAATTGAAGCAAAGAGGAACAATATTTGGGAAACAGATTTTCATTCCTTCAAAAGATCATTGCTTACAGGACGATCGATTACAAAAGGGGCCTACTACTGCTACGGCTATTACTACTGATTCCTAATCTAAGCCGAGGTCGTCGTCGCCGCTGTCGTCGCCGCCGTCCTCTTCGCTGTCTTCAGCGCTGCTGCCGGCATCGTCCTCGCTGCTGCTGCTGAAGAAACCAGCGGGGACCTCTTCATCCTCGTCGTCATCTTCAGTGTCTTCGCTGGACCCGGCGGAAGCGCTCGTCAGCGGATACTCGTCGGAGGTGTCCTCCTCGATTCCTCCTCCTCGACGGAAGAGTCGACGCCGTCCCGACCGAGCGTCGTCGCTGCTCTTCGCCTCGATTCCCGTCGACGAGGAATCGTAGGCTCTCTTCGCCGTCGATCGGGGCGCATCATCCTCGACCCGGGCGAAATCGATCCTTCGTCCCACCATCGTGGGCGAAATCTGCTCCGCCGTGGTAGTGCTCTGGCGTCGGCTCTCGGTCGCTAATCGAGTTAGAGGCGTGGGAGGACACACCGGAGGAAGCAGAGGAGGCCATGGCAAGAAAGAGGGTTTTTTCGGCGAAGGAAGAGGGTTTTCTGGCAACCGGAGGAAGATGGGGATTGTGAACTGTTCAGGCGAATTTAAATAAGGGGAATAGTGGAGAGACGGTTCAATGCCATAGCGGTTCCCAGTTACTGCTGCCAAAATCGTCAAATCATGCCTTCGCAGGATTTGAGAAGACGAGCATCATGATGAAGGGGTAGCGTGGCGGTTACGTTACGCCCGCGCGTTACGAAAAAAAAAAAGAAGAGGAAAAAACACAGAGTGGTTTTGGAATTATCATTGCCAAAACCAGGGGTCATGTGTTACCACCGTATTTTGGCTAGAGACGGAGATGGGCCGTGATCAAGATGGGCTTGGAAGATATGTATATTCAACGAGTTGTTGGATCGGCCTAGTGTGTGGATTTGGGCTAAATTGCCCGTGTATCTTGTATCATAGTAGGTTTCGTGTTTGTTTAGGTTCCGTTTATGTTTAGGTAAAGATAGAGTTGTGGAGTTATTCCAAAAGTAGAGAGTCTCCGGACTATAAATATGTACCTAGGGTTATTGAGAGAAAACAACAACCACGTTCACAACAAAGACAATCTCGGCGCATCGCCACCCCTTGTTCTTAGGGTTTCTTTCGGGTCTAGGCAGTATCTACTTATTCGTTACCTGGTTTTACTCGTACTGAAGCGTTGTTGATGGCGAGTAATACCATTATCATAGATTGTTTGAGGCTAGCATCGGTACTTTTTCATTACTATCGTCGAAGTTATGCTACCTCTAGCTATCTCGCTACCCTTGCACCTTTTCCCAAAGTGCAAGGGTAGCACTTTGCTTGATCTTTATTTAGTCGATTCGATCTGTTATAGTTGTGCCTTGTTCGTCAAGGTTTAGTTTAATATCTGCGTAATCAGGCCTTACAAACGGGTTGAACGATCCAGTAATGCATAAAGACGTGGCTTATTCATTCTAGAAGGGATGTTCCGGTAATTGGCTTTACGTTGGTTATTAGGCCTCCTCTAGGGTTAATATTCTTCATCTTTTGTACGTACCAGGCTCAATCACGCGTAGGATGTTCCAGTTACGTGGTGAAAACGTTAGACTATCGTAGATCGATTTAACTTTTAGTGATCAAGCAAAACCCCATGTTATCATAAATCTAACGCAGAACCATGGGGCAATCGGCTTTAGGAGCCGATTTACGGAAACACAGGAGCCGATTACGGCTCGAATTTTACGATACTTGTTTATCATGCAGAAATCAATCGAGCAATCCTTCACCTTCGACCAGGTATAGGTCAGGTGGCATCTCGAACCAAGCGGGGCGTGTCTGGAGCTTTGCTTGCCGTCGCCGAGGGACGGGGCCCACCGGCGATCTGGAGCCTCCGGCTCTCCGTGTTGCCAGTCGCTGCTCGCCGGTGGGTTTTGGCAGGCAACACATAGACAACTATAACTAAAGTAGTGCTATAAACTTGACTTTATAATGACTAGTAATCAGCTTCACTATAATGGAATGGCTAAATAAAACTGCCAACAATTGCTTGTTTGGGTTGTCGCTTGCGACCATTGTACCTGACTAGTAAGTATTGCAACTACAACGGAATGGCTAAATAAAAGTACCAACAACTGCTGGGTTTTGGGTTATCTCATGCTAATTGTATCTGACTAGTAAGTATTGCAACTACAATGGAATGGATAACTAAAATGGCCCACTGCTTATTTTATCAGGACGATTATCTATACTTGACTAGTAATTGCTGCAACGATAACTGAATAAATAAAACTGCCGACTGTGTGAGTTCCTCGGTTGACTTCCTCGTGTGGTCTCGAGGGGGAAACACCAGGACGGGTTTGTTTGATGGTAGCATCAGGTTGGTTCTGAATAGGTCTTTCTTACCCCTCTCTGATAGCCGACAGTTATATCGAGTCTCTATAGGTTGTTTAGTGCATGCTGCCGCTGCCGCTCGGTCCACCATACCTATGTAGGCGAGGACCGCCGAATTCTAGCCTCGCCGTGTACTAGCCTCGATCGACCGCTCTCTTTTCCCTTTGCCCTTTGTCGGCACCCTTTTGTTTAAGCGGGTTTTGAGATCGGCGTCGTTAGCGGGGTTACCCTTCCGCTTGGCGAGGGTTATGGGCGCCATTGGTTATTCTTCGGCTCTTAGCCCCATTTGCATCTTGTCCGTAGTCGGACTCTATCATTTTCAAGGTGAATTGGATCTTTGTCTTGTATATCGTATTCTTGACTCATTGAGTCATTGTTATATATCATTCTATGGGTCCCATCGAGGACTGTTGTGTAATGTTATTACTTCGTTTTCCACCGCACGAAAGTGCTGGTGGCACCTTTGAATCGTTTCTATGCGGGTTTGGCGGAATCGTTGAAACTTGCATAGGGTCGATTCGAGGTGTTCTGAGTGGTATCGAGCTCGGCGGTTGCGATACCCTGAAGTCCACTGTAGGATAACCTAGCTAACGGCCGAAGTAGAGTGTCAAAACTATTTTGCAAAATCGGTTGGATAGATCTGATTAGGTCTGCTTTTACTCCTTACCCTCTGCTATTCTCCTCTTACCTCTACGCGTTTTGAATCCGCCCTCTTCTCTTTCTTTGAGTCCAGGAATTCTCGTGGTTGGGTTTTCGTTGTACCTTCAGGGTTTCGCTTCCTCCTTTGATAACGGTGTTCTGCCATCCGGTGTTCATGCTGTCTGAGGAATCCGTCTACTGTGGTACCATCCTTTGTTCCTTGTTTGTGCCTTCCGGTGTTTTCCGACGTTACGACATCATCTACGCCAGATCCGATGCAGAGTCTGCATCACTCCTCTGTTTCCTAACCTCGCTTGTCGAGATCTACAATCTGAATTCCGAGAGTTGGTTGTACAATCCGCCTATTCGTGTGCAGAATAATGGTTTGAGTGTGGGATGGAGTCGCGACCATACCACTACTCTTATCATTCGTTTTTGTATATTGAATGGTGGATCGATGCAATTCTTACTCCTTCCATGGGCGTTAGAGGTGGCCTTACCTTTAACTTCGTCTGTTGTTTATCCGGAGTGTTCTCTTGACGAACAGGATCAACGACCTCTTGTTGGTGGTGTCGCCGATTTCAAGACGGAACAAGAACCTTTGTTAGTGGTGTCGCGAAGATCTACACGATGCGAGAAGATTCAGATCGCCGGCCTTCTTCCCGGTACCATGAGGCGGATCTCGAGGGCGAGAACCATTGTTAGTGGTGTCGAATTGTGGCATCCCGCAAAAACCACTACTAGAAAATCGCGTTGTTTTTGTGCATTGCATCATCATGACCGCATGCTCATGTCATCATGCCACATTGCATTTGAGCATCGTCATCATCTTGCATTTGCTTGCATAAAACTATTTGCGGAAAAACCTATTTTTGTTTCTCTAAACCCCCCGGCTTTGTTCCAAACGCAAAACCCGGGTCTCCGGAATATTTTGTTTTGTCTAACCATAGATTTCAAACGCCCCGTTTTAATTAAATAAGATGTTTAAATATTTTTAGGGGGCAGCCGAACCGGGCCGATCCGACCCAGTTGGCCACCCCCAGTACAAAACCAAACGGTCCACCTAAATCTATTCCCACCCAATCCTATTCTACCCACCAACCACAGCTCGCCACCTCACCCCCTGGATCCAATCCCCACCCACCTTGCCACCTCACCAATCCTCTTCTTTTCCCTCCACTCCCTCTCTCACATAGCCCCCACCTACCCCCTCTCCCTTACACCCCGGCCCCACCTCCTGCACCCGGTCCCACCCTGCTGCCACCTCACCCCACCACCTCCCTCTCCCCCCACTCCCCACTCAACGCACCCCACACACCCTCACCCCGGCCAGGCCCATGGGCCCTTCCCTCACCCCTCCACCCCCACCTGGCCGCCAGGGACCCACCTCCCCACCTCCCCCTCGTCCTCCCTCCCCGCATCTCTGCTCTCCTTCCTCCCCGCGTCTCCCACCTCCCGCCTCCTCTCCTCTCCCCGACGAGCCCCCTGGCATGGCGCCCTCCGCTCACCCAGCCGTCCCCTCCTCCTCTCGCCGCCCTTGTCAGTTCCCTTCCCCACTGGCGCCTTGCTGGCACTCCGTCGCCGTCCTCCCCTGTCCACATAGCGTCGGCCTCCTCGCCGCCGGGTCGAGCTCCGCGACCACCGGCGCCCTCGCCCTGCAGCCGCGCCTTCCTCTTCCCCTGGCCTCGCCACAGGCCGCCTCTCCGACCCCGCTCTCCCCGAGCACCTCCCGCGGCGTCCTCACGCTGTCACTTCGCCAGGCGTCCCCACGCGCCAAGGCCTCGACGCCGCCTCGGCGGGCCCGCATCCCCGCCTCCTCGTCCGCGTCCGACCGCCGCCGGAGCGCAACCACGCCACCGCCGACCTTGCCTCACCGCGCCTCCGTCCCCGCAGCCTTCCCCTTCGTCGACCTTCACCGCAGCCTGTCGGCCACCCTCCCCGCGGCAGAGCTCCGCGTCCTCTGGCCACAACTCTGGCCGCCATGCCCTGCCATGGACGCCACAGCCTCTGCCCCATGTCCCGCGCGCGTCCTCCGCGAGCGCCGGACCCCGTCGAGCTCGTCGCCCCTGCAAGGTCGCCAGCGCCATGGCCACCCTCCTGCTCACTGACGTCGGCCTCTTGGTCGCGCGTGTGCCCATGCCGGGTCCATGCTCTGTCTTGGTGAGATGTTGGTGAAGTGGACGTGGATATATCGGATGATGAACATGCTACATCAACGATCTTGATCTGATACTAAAAAGATACAAGTTAATGGTGTGTCCTTCCGCGGCATCGACAAGATCTTCCGGGTGCCAACGGCGCGGACGAACGGTACCCTAGGCCTCCAACATGGTGCGACATGTACTTCTACCAGAGCATAAGCCCGCGGAGCCCTGATGCCGTCAACACGGAACCCCGAGTTCGCCATCACGGACATGTGGCGCCGCACCCCAAGATCTGCCTCGCGGGACCGAACCCCTCGGAACTCCATGTTCTCCTACCCGGAGACCCCGATGCCTTCGACACGGAGCACCGAGGATGCCTTCATGGGACGCCAAGACACCGTCGAAGGCCGAACCCGAACCGTGGACCGACATGATCTTCTTCACGGAGCGACAAGTATTCCCTCGAGGGGCCGAGTACTTCACCCGGACACCGAGACCACGGCGACAAGTTCTCCTTCCGGAAGCATTGGCCAGCGACAAGATCTTCTTCCCTGATCCGAAGACTCTAAATCCCGGAGTCCGAGAACGATCCCGTCGAACCCTGAACCCTGAGACCGACCCCGAACCCCTCGTAACCAAGTTCGCTGAACCCCAAAGTGTGACCCTCTTTCCGAGACCTTATTTTTTATAATTGAAATATATAAACTTGTTGCATATTAAATTGTCATACTCGCATGCATATTTGTGGGTGTTTGGGGGCCTTATGCCGATTCACCTAAATTAAATATGGGGCCCATATGCGGGCAAATCTAGTCTTATATTGGCCCCATTTAAATTGGTGTAGCGAACCAAAGCCATGTTTGGTCTTGCTAATTCAACATTTAATTTGCGGGGTAGATAAATAACTTGAACCGTTTAATTAAATGTCGGGACCCCGGTTCCGCTTAATATTGCCCAATTGCATCGCACCTTTCCATGTCATACATCATACATGCATCATGCCCGATCTTTTGCCGTAGTATTAAATATTGCATCCGGTGTTTCTTCTAGTGTTTTGCTTCTTCGCGGATAAGGCCGTTGAGTTGATGTGAGCTTCGTCCCGTTCTTCGGATGAACCTTCGACAATGTTTTCAGGCGAGCATCTCCCCCTTTCTACCTATCTTACTTTTATAGTCTTTATTCCCTCCTGTTGATCTATTGCTATCTGTGTTGCGATGCTCTAGTTTCCGTACCCGTGATATCCCTTGCCACCTTATATTACCTTGGACACATCCTATTACCTGTTGTTTGGTAGATAGATGGACCTGCGCGTCGTAGCCGCTTGCTAAAGTGCTGTTGCGTGTCGCCAAGTACCACAGTTGTTGGAGTATTGCCGCCTGTTTGATGTTGGAGATGATCATGGCTTTAATTATCGTTACTTTAATTATTGTTTAACAACTAAAATTGAAGTAGGTAGCGAGAACAGTGGGCAATAGATGTTATTGTTGTTAACCGTCCACTTGTGTCCGTGGACTCCGAGTACTTGATACTGTTCCTTGAATTTTCGCTATCCACATCCGGAGGATTATGGGACCCCTGAGCGAGCTTGATTACATCTTATTTCTTGGGGCCACAAACTAGTTTGAGGTTTTATTTACGATCCTGTACTTATGCCATGCTTTACTGCTTTATTTAAATTGTGCGATGGATAACACCTGTACTGTTTAGGAAAGCGGAGTGTTTTCGTGGTATCGACAAGCCCAGTTTTGGGTTCCCAGTCGTTTACAGCCACTGGCACAAACCTTGAGTCCGTCTCGAAGTCAGCTAACTTCGTTGCGGGTAGCTTAATGGGGTGGCCCCCTGAAATATTTCTGAATCCTGTGATTGCTTTGTCGTGAAAGCCTCGTTGGGTTTTGAGTTGGTTTTCAGGCGATCAGTGTGTGTTGCTATTTGTGCACCCTCAGGTAAAACTTTCTGAAAGTCGTGTCCGCGGTTATGGACGACTTGGAGCACAGTATCTCGATCATAGACAACTATAACTAAACTAGTGCTATAAACTTGACTTTATAATGACTAGTAATCAACTTCACTATAATGGAATGGCTAAATAAAACTGCCAACAATTGCTTGTTTGGGTTGTCGCTTGCGACCATTGTACCTGACTAGTAAGTATTGCAACTACAACGGAATGGCTAAATAAAAGTACCAACAACTGCTGGGTTTTGGGTTATCTCATGCTAATTGTATCTGACTAGTAAGTATTGCAACTACAATGGAATGGTTAACTAAAATGGCCCACTGCTTATTTTATCAGGACGATTATCTATACTTGACTAGTAATTGCTGCAACGATAATGAATAAATAAAGCGCCAAGCGTGAGTTCCTCGGTTGACTTCCTCGTGTGGTCTCGGGGAAAACACCAGACGGGTTTGTTTGATGGTAGCATCAGTTGGTTCGAATAGGTCTTTCTTACCCCTCTCGATGGCCAGCGGTTATATCGAGTCTCTATAGGTTGTTTAGTGCATCTTGTCGCTGCCGCTTGATCCACCATACCTATGTAGGCGAGGACCCAATTCTAGCCTCATGCCGTGTACTAGCCTCGATCTTGACCGCTCTCTTTTCCCTTTGCCCTTTGTCGGCACCCTTTGTTTAAGCAGGTTTTGAGATCGGCGTCGTTAGCGGGGTTACCCTTGCTTGGCACGGGCAGTTATGGGCCATTGGTTATTCTTGAGGCTCTTAGCCCCATTTGCATCTTGTCCGTAGTCGGACTCTATCATTTTCAAGGTGAATTGGATCTTCTTTGTATATCGTATTCTTGACTCATTGAGTGTTGTTATATATCATTACGTGGGTCCGATCGAGGACTGTTGTGTAATGTTATTACTTCGTTTTCCACCCGCACGAAAGTGCCTGGTGGGCACCTTTGAATCGTTTCTATGCGGGTTTGGCGGGAATCGTTGAAACTTGCATAGGGTCGATTCTGAGGGTGTTACAAGTTTGCATACCTTGTTAGCATCTTTAGTATCGACAAAACCTTTGGGTTGCATCATATACAAATCTTCATCAATGTCTCCATTGAGGAATGATGTTTTGACATCCATCTGCCATATCTTATAATCATAATATGCAGCGATTGCTAACATAATCCTCACAGATTTTAGCTTCGCTACTGGTGAGAAAGTCTCATCGTAGTCAACTCCTTGAATTTGTCGAAACCCTTTTGCGACAAGTCGAGCTTTATAGACAGTAACATTACCATTAGCATATGTTTTCTTCTTGAAAATCCATTTGTTCTCGACAGCCTTCCGGCCATCCGGTAAGTCCACCAAAGTCCATACTTGGTTTTCGTACATGGATCCAATCTCGGATTTCATGGCTTCTTACCATTTATTGGAATTTGGGCTCATCATTGCTTCCTCATATGTCTCAGGGTCATCGGTGTTGTCCACCAACATGACACTCATAACGGGATCATACCAATCTGGAGTGGTACGAGTTCTCGTTGACCTGCGAGGCTCTGTAGCAACTTCAACCAAAGTTTCATGATCATCATCATTAGCTTCCTCTCTTATTGGTGCAGGCACCACAGGAACTTCTTCCGGTGCTGCGCTACTCGCAATTTCGAGAGAAGGTTCAACAACCTCGTCAAGTTCTACTTTCCTTCCAGTCACTTCTTTCGAGAGAAATTCCTTCTCTAGAAAGGAACCATTCTTGGCAACGAAGATTTTGCCCTCGGATCTATGATAGAAGGTATACCCAATAGTTTCCTTCGGGTATCCTATGAAGACGCACTTTTCCGCTTTAGGTTCAAGCTTGTCCGGCTGTAACTTCATTACATAGGCTTCACATCCCCAAACTTTAAGGAACGACAATCTAGGTTTCTTCCCAAACCATAATTCATACGGTGTCGTTTCAACGGATTTAGACGGTGCCCTATTTAAAGTGAATGCGGTTGTTTCTAATGCATAACCCCAAAATGATAGCGACAAATCTGTAAGTGACATCATAAAATGAAGCATATCTAAGAGAGTTCGATTACGATGATCGGACACACCATTACGCTGTGGTGTTCCTGGTGGTGTCAACTGCGAAAGTATTCCGTATTTCTTCAAATGCTCGCCAAACTCGTAACTTAGATATTCACCTCCACGATCAGAACGTAGAAATTTAATCTTCTTGTTACGTTGATTCTCTACCTCACTTTGAAATTCCTTAAACTTCTCGAAAGTTTCGGACTTAATGTTTCATGAAATAGATATACCCATATCTACTCAAATCATCCACGAAGGTAAGAACATAACGATAACCACCGCGCGATGCTACACTCATTGGACCACACACATCGGTATGTATGATTTCCAATAAGTCTGTAGCTCGCTCCATCATACCAGAAAATGGAGTCTTAGTCATTTTACCCATCAGACATGCTTCGCATCTATCAAGTGATTCGAAATCAAGTGATTCAAGAAGTCCATCGGAATGGAGTTTCTTCATACGCTTCACTCCAATGTGACCAAGGCAGCGATGCCACATATAGGTCGAGTTATCGCTCGATTTCAAACGTTTAGCCTCAATGTTATTAATATGTGTATTTCCACTATCGAGATTCAATAAGAATAGACCATCTATCAAAGGTGCATGTGCATAAAACATATTACTCTTATAAATCGAACAACCATTATTCTCGGACTTAAACAAGTAACCGTCTCGCAATAAATAAGATCCCGATATAATGTTCATGCTCAACGCAGGCACCAAATAACAATTATTTAAGTATAAAACTAATCCCGATGGTAGATGAAGGGGTAGCGTGCCGACCGCGATCACATCAACCTTTGATCCGTTTCCCACGCGCATCGTCACCTCGTTCTTCGCTAGCTTCCGTTTATTCTAAAGACCTTTTGTTTCGAGTTACAAATATGAGCAACCGAACCAGTATCAAATACCCAGGCACTACTACGAGTACTAGTGAGATACACATCAATAACATGTATATCAGATATACTTTTCTTCTTGATGTTGCCGTTCTTCAAATCCGCCAAGTACTTTGGGAAATTCCTTCGGTGACCTTCTCCCTTGCAGTAAAAGCACTCAGTATCAGGCTTAGGTCCAGCCTTGGTCTTCTTCGTCGGCGTGGTAACTTTCTTACCACCCTTCTTGAAGTCTCCCTTCTGATTAGACTTGCCTTTCTTGAATTTGGTGGTCTTATTGACCAACAACACTTGGTGCTCTTTCTTGATCTCCACTTCTGCAGACTTCAACATGGCAAAGAGTTACGCAGCGTCTTGTTCATGTTCTGCATGTTGTAGTTCATCACAAAGTTCTTGTAACTTGGTGGTAGTGATTGGAGGACACGGTAAATCCCCAAAGCATTAGGAATCACAATACCCAAGCTTTGAAGTTTGTTTGCGTGCCTAGACATCTTAAGCACATGCTCAGCGAGAGCTTCCTCTTCCATCTTGCGGTTAAAGAACTTTTGAAGCCTCATAGCTTTCAATTGCGCATGAGTCTCAAAGATCAATTTGAGATCCTCGACAATATCATATGGGTCTGAATTCTCAAACCTTTTTGAAGCTCGATTCTAAACCATACAAGATAGCACACTGAACTATGGAGTCTTGAGTCTTCCGAGTGAGGTAAACGTTCTTTACTTCATCGGCATCACTGCAGGTGGGTCACCAATGATTGCATCCAAAGACATAGGTCAAATTACCAGCTGTGAGGACAATCCTCAAATTGCGGAACCAATCCGCGAAGTTGCTTCCATTGTTTTTCAACTTTTCTATCTCTAGGAACGCATTAAAATTGATGGTAGGGGCTGCCATTGATCTACAACATATTTGCAATAGTTTAGACTAAGTTTATGACAAATTGAGTTCAAATTAATAATAAAATTAATCAAGGTGAACTCCCACTCAAAACAATATCCCTCACATTGTTTTAGTGATCACATGAACCAAATCCACCACATCAACACCGATCATCACGAGAGTTGATATAGTTTCAATGGCGAACAATCGACATGTTCATCATATCTACTATATGATTCATGCTTTACCTTTCGGTGATCCGTGTTCCGAGACCATGTATGTACATGCTAGGCCCGTCAAGATCAAACCTTAGTTTCCGCATGAGCAAATCTGGCTTGCTCACGTTGTATACACTTGCGGAATCTAACACACCCGATCATCACGTGGTGCTTCGAAACAACAAGCTTTAGCAACGGTGCTAACTAAGGGTGAACACTTTATGACTTGAAATTCATGTGCATGAGGGATCATCTTATAATGCTACCGTCGTCTACTAAGCAATACAAGATGCATAAAGGATTAACATCACATGCAATTCATAATATGTGATATGATATGGCCTTTCTTCTTTGTGCTTCCGATATCCATCTTCTAGCACGAACATGATCTCCATCATCACCGGCATTGCATCAAGGTCAATGATGCTTCTCCATGGTTGTCGTCCACCGACTTCAACTATTATAACTACTTTGAATAGACACGCGGGTCTTAACATAAATTAAAGACAACCATATGGCTCCTGCCGGTTGCCAACTTACAATAAGGAACATTGCATACATCAAATATAATCACAATCGTGGCCATATCACATCACAGCACACCCCTGCAAAACAAAGTTAGACGCCTCTACTTTCTTTGCATATTTTACGTGGTTTGGGGCTTTCAATAAGTGTCGTTCTAACTTACGATCAAGAACCACAACATTGTGTTGCCTGCCAAAACCCACCGGCGAGCAGCGACTGACAACACGGAGAGCCGGGAGGCTCCCAGGACTGCTGGTGGGCCCTGGTCCCTCGGGCGACGGCCCGCAAAAGCTCCGGCACACGTCCTGGCTTGGTTCGAGGGCGTGCCACCTGACCTATACCTGGTCAGGAAGGTGAGGGATTGCTCCGATTGATTTCCTGCATGATAAACAAGTATACGTAAAATTCGAGCCGTGATCGGCTCCCAGGTTTCCCTGTAAATCGGCTCTTAAAGCTGATTACCCCATGGTTCTGCGTTAGATTTATGATGACATGGGGCTTTGCTTGATCACTACAAGTTAAATCGATCTACGATAGTTTAACGTTTTCACCATCGCTGGGCGTCCTGGCGTAATTGAGCCTAGTACGTACAAAGATTAAGAATATCAATCCTAGAAGGCCTAATAACCAACATAAAGCCAATTCGGAACATCCTCTCTAGGACGAATAAGCCACATCCTTATGCATTACCGGATCGTTCAACCCGTTTGTAAGGCCTGATTACGTAGATATTAAACTAAACCTTGACGAACAAGGCACAACTATAACAGATCGAATCGACTAAATAAAGATCAAGCAAGGTGCTACCCTTGCACTTTGGGACACGGTGCAAGGATAGCGAGATAGCTAGAGGTAACATCACTTCGACGATAATAATGAAACAGTGCCGATGCTAGCCTCAAACAATCTAAGATAATGGTATTACTCGCCATCAACAACGCTTCAGTACGAGTAAAACCGGGTAACGAAATAAGTGAATCGCCTAGATCGCAAGATGCGATCTAGGCATATGGCACTTACCCGAAAGAAACCCTAAGAACAAGGGGTGGCGATGCCGAGATTGTGTTTGTTGTGAGCGTGGTTGTTGTCTTCTTTCAATAACCCTAGGTACATATTTATAGTCCAAGACTCTCTACTTTTGGAATAACTCTACAACTCTATCTTTACCTAAACATAAACGGAACCTAAACAAACACGAATCCTACTATGATACAAGATACACGGGCAATTCAACCCAAATCTACGCACTAGGCCGATCCAACAACATGTTGAATATATGTATCTTCCAAGCCCATCTTGATCACGGCCCATCCCCGTCTTTGACCAAAATATGGTGATAACATGCCCCCGGTTTTGGCAATGATAATTCCAAAACCAATCTGTGTTTTTCCTCTTCTTCTCCTCCCTTTTTTATCGGGTAGCATCGATCGAATGCGTGGCGAGCACCGCAAATCACGCTACCCCTTCATCATGATGCCTGTCTTCTCAACTCCTGCAAGCGTGTGATTTGGCGATTTTGGCGGTGCAACTGGGAAACCGTCATGGCATTGAACCGTCATCCACTATTCCCTTTATTTAAATCAGCAACGATTCGCGGTCCCCATCTTCCTCCAGAGCGGAAAACCCTTCTCCCATCACCGGAAAAACCCTCTTTCTTGCCATGGCCTCCTCTACTTCCTCCGTCGTCCTCACGCCTCCAACTCGATTAGCGGCGAGAACCAACTCGAGCACCGCCCATGGCGACATCTGATACTTCGCCCACGATGGTGGGACGAAAGGGATTGATTCGCCGTCTGGTCGAAGGGATCGTCCGCCCGGCGACGAAGAGCCTCTGATTCCTCGTCGACGGGAACTGAGGCGGAGCGGCAACGACAATCGGTCGTGGGGCCGGCGTCGACTTCGTCCGAGGAGGAGGAATCGGAGGACACCTCCTCCGGCGGTATCCGCCGACGAAGCGCTTCCGCTTCTGGTCCAGCGAGATACTTAGGATGACGACGAGGCGAAGAGGTTCCGCTGGCTTCTTCAGACGGCGGCGGCGCGGGAAGCGGCCGAAGGCAATGAAGAGGGCACGGCGGCAGCGGCGGCAACGACCTCGGCTTAGATTAGAATCGATAGTAATGGCCGTAGCGATGGCCCTTATGTCGATCATCCGTAAGCAATGATCTTTTGAATGAATGAAACTCTTTCCCAAATGTTGCTTCCTTTTGCTTCAATTTTGCCGAACCGAAGCAGTCGATGTTCCATAAGCCGATGACCCGTATCGGCTTTCATCATCTTGCATGCATATAGTCAAACAAGTTAAATTGCACAAAGCCGATGACCACCCATCGGCTCCTCCTAAAAAACGTTTGATAGGGTCAACCTTCAGTCGAATCTTTAACACATCACAACGGCCATTTCTTGGTTTCAAATGACAACCTGCGACCTTTCTCAACACGGTGGATTCAAACACAAACGACCCAAATCTCCAATTGCCCACCGAAAAACGTGCCCCGCACAGACGAAGATGACGAGGCTAAGACCGTCGAGGTGGCCCTTTTTGTAACATGTGTGAACCTCTAGCATCGATGACCGTGCATCGGCTACATATATGCATATATTTTTTTTTTTTACTCGGCCGATTTCCAGCATCGGCCCCCATATTTATCTGTCCATCGCTTCTCGTGTCTCTACCTAGCCGTTTTCATGTAACGGCTCTTCCAGTTTTACTGTCCAACATCCCACATGCTTGGGAAATATTTCTTGAGATGTTGTCCGTTGATCTTTGGGAATTTTACTCCATCCAATAGCTCGAGCATGTATCGTTTCCCCTTAAAACTTGGTCGACACCTGCGGACCGTGCCAATTTGGAGACCATTTACCATATGTTGCATCCTTAGTCCCCAAGGGCAACATGACTTCCCACACGGATCACCAACGTGGAACTCCTTTGGCTTCACTTTCTTGTTGTATGCACGAGCTACCTTGGCCTTGTTTTCTTTGATTTTCTCCGGACCATAACTTGAGCTCGGTTAAATCCTCCACCTTGTCACTCATCGGGGTTGCGTACTCTTGATTGTTAGATCGTCACGAAAAGTAACACGTCTCGATCCAGTAATTTCCCACGGTAGGGCGGCTTCTTGTCCATATACTAGATGGTAGGGTGATGTTTTTATTGCTCCATGACATGACATGCGATAAGCCCATAACGCCTCGACAAAACCTCGTGCAAGCGCCTTGGGTGCTCATCGACTTTCCTCTTGATCAGTTTGATGAGGCTCGGTTGGGCGCTTGACTTGCCCATTTGCTTGAGCATAGTATGGGGATGATCTAATCAGTTTAATCCCCATGTCCTCGCAAAACTTTCTAAACTCCGAGAAATAAAACCGAACCTCCATCGGTCGTGATAGTTTGGGAATCCGAATCTATGGATGACATGTTCCTTCACAAAATTGATAACATCCTTGAGTTTCATCGACTTCATAGGGACAGCCTCTACCCATTTAGTGAAGTAGTCGGTGATAGCGAGAATCCACATGTGGCCTTTGCTTGATGGAGGATTGATCTTGCCGATCATGTCCATGCCCCATCCTCGGAATGGCCAAGGCTTGATGATGGGGTTCATTCTTGACGTGGTACCATCTGGATTTTTCCAAATTTCGACATGCTTGACACCCTTTGTAGTAGTTGAAACAGTCCTCAAGCATAGTGGGCCAATAAAACCACGATCGCTGATCAACCATTTCATCTTGTGAGCCGATTGGTGAGTTCCACAGCTCCTTCGTGTACCTCGTGTAGGAGCTGATTGGCCTCATTGTCCCTAGGCATTTGAGCAATAGTCCTTCCAAAGTCCTCAGAAAACATGTCATCCCCAATAAGCACGTACTTCATGGCTTTGTACCTTATCCGTTAGGTGCCCCGAGCCGAATCTTTCAAGTAATTGAAGATATCGGCTCTCGATCGTCTGCTTCTAGGAACTGACCGAACATCGGCCTTCTACCACATCCTTGTACCTCAAGCTATCTGCGCAAGATCGTTCGCCTCGGTATTCTGCGTCAGGGATCCAAGTGAAGTTGACGTCAAATTGCGTCATTAGCTCGCGGCAGTGCAGCCATAATGGGAAGAGGGACTCGCTCTCACACTTGTAGTCCTCCGTGAGCTGGGAAATCACCAACTTGGAGTCTCCAAAAATTTCCACTGCTTCTGCTCCGGCTTCGAGGAGTAACTCCATCCCCTTACGTATCGCCTCGTACTCTGCTACATTGTTAGTGCGAGAGGTAGACAATCTGATGGAGAAGGAAAATGTTGCCCCCCGGGGCGACACGAGTAAAATGCCGATGCCGCAGCCATCGTCACAAACTGATCCGTCGAAAAACATAGCCCACGCTCTTATGGACGGTCAGCTATGTTAGTGTTGATCCTTTCAGCGATAAGGTCGCCAGGCTGTCCCTTAATCGCTTTCGCGGGTTGATACGGATGTCAAACTCGACAATGCAAACATCCATTTGCCCAGGCCTCTTAACATAGGAGCCGGCACATGTGCTTTATGACGTCCGATTTGCATATGATGATGATTTCCGATAGCAAAATGTGTCGCAACTTGGTGCGGTGAAAAAGGCATAGGCACAACTTATCGATATCGGGTACCTTGTCTCTGCGGCGTCCAAAGATCCTCCCTTATGTAAAGACGACTCGCCCAGCCCATCATAAACTTGCACCACTACGAGGCGATGGGCGTCACCATCGACAAGTAAATGTAGAATGGCTGTCGGTGAGGTGGAACTAACACCGGTGGCGTTGTCGGTACTCTTTGATCTCGTCAAAGGCTCGTTGTTGCTCGCCCCCACCGGAATTCCTCGTCGATTTGATTTTAACTAGTCCCATGAACGGCTCAATCCTTCACGATAAATTGGAGATGATAAATCGTCTGAAGTTGATCTTGCCGATAAGGGACTGCAGTTCTTTCTTGGTGGTGGGTGGCTTCATTGTTCGACCGCCTCGACTTTTCAGGCCGATCTCAATCCCGCGTTCATGGACCAAAAAACCCAAGAACTGACCGGCCGTCACCCCAAAAGCGCACTTCTTTGGATTCATCCGCAGGCCGAATTTTCTTGTTCGGTCCAGGACGCGTTGCAAATCGTCCAAGTGTCCGTGCGTGGAAGCAGACTTGACCACCACGTCATCGATGTAGATTTCCACCAGTTTGCCGATCAGATCATGGAAGATATAATTCATGGCCCGTTGGTACGTGGCGCCGGCATTTTTCAGTCCAAACGTCATGACCACATATTCAAATAACCCCACGGACCCTGGGACTCTGAATGCAGTCTTGTGTATGTCCTCTGGAGCCATAAAGATCTGGTTGTACCCGGCATTGCCGTCCATGAAGCTCAAAACTTTATGACCAGCTGCTGCATTGATTAATGTTTCTGCCACCGGCATCGGATACTCATCCTTTGGGGTAGCTCTGTTTAGATCTCGAAAATCTATAGCAACCCGCCATTGGCCACCCTTCTTCTCGGCAGTGCGATAGTAGAAATCCACTCGATACACGCATGGTCCGATCAAATTGGTCAACATTTTTTCGACCTCTTTTTGACTTCTTCCGAATTTCGCCTTCATTTGTCGTGCTCACCGAACGGGCGAAACTTTTTTGAGCGGAGAGCGATGCTCGATGATGCTCTGTCCAATCCAGCATCTCTGTAGTCCTGCGAAGCAATCTGGATATTGTTTCAACAGGGCTATCATCGGGCCCCGCAGACTTGGCTCTAACTTTCTGCTGATAAATGCTGGTCGTGGCTTATCCCCAGGACCAATGTCGATCTCTTCTAGCTCATCAGCAGATGTAAACCCGTACCTAGCTTTCACACTGTCAAATCGACGCTAAACACAGCAAAGCGGTGGGTGAGGACAACAAAATAATTTGGGCGATCGCTGAATCGCCCCTTTGCTTGCATCCGTCAAGGACGGTTTACACCTTATTATTTTACAGTGGCAGAGCATCTCTCTGCTACGACTACATGAACTGCTTGTCGTATGATTGCTGCTTTTTATTTTTTGTGGCCGATCGCAGGGATCGGCCGTACACGGTGATCGTGGACTCCTCTACTCTGTAAGGCCGTGGATAAGACCAGCCTCACCCCGCTTTTTGTAGCTTCAATACGTTCGCAGCCGTAGATTGATCGAGATCGGCTCTGGTCTTACGCCTCCCAGACGTTCATGCCAGCTATGGAAATCTCGATGGAATCGTCTGCGTGGATGACCTCCACGCCTCCATCCCATCGGATCGCATCGATGCATTGTGGACGGATGCGACAATTAGCATGAATCAATCCTTCCTAGCAAGGCGGTGTAAGTGCTCTTGCTGTCCACGACGAAGAATGACGTGGGTACGGTTTTCCTGCCCACTGTCAAGTCCACGTTCAGTACGCCTTGTGTTCCCGAAGACTGACCGTTGAAGTCGCTCAACGTGACGTTGGTTTTGATCAGATCTGCAGTGGAGCGTCCCAAACGTCGTAGCATGGAGTATGGCATGATATTGACTGCCGCTCCGGTGTCCACCAACATCTTGCTGACAGGTTGCCCATTGATGTAACCTCGCAGGTACAGGGCTTTCAGATGTTTGTAACCCTTCTCACGTGGCTTCTCAAAGATAACCGGCCGTGGGCCGCAGTCAAATTGTGCCACGAGTAGCTCATCGGTTCTTGGCGCGCAGAATTCTGACGGGAGCACGAACACCATGTTTGTGCTAGCCGATGTCTTTGCATCGGCTCTTACCGGTTTGGGGCGCCACTCTTTCCTGGTCGGGCGGTCTTCCGTTTCCACATCCTGTCTCACTTTGACGGCCGATCAGCCGTGCTTTCTTCAAAGCGTTGAGATCTGCGCTTGGCTTCCTCTAGATTACGCAGCGCTGTACTCACGCTTAGGTATGTCCGAGTCCGGACACCACCTGACGGTGGCACCTATCTTTGACCTTGTCATCCTTCGGCTCCTCGAGGTCTCCTGCTCGAGCGGACTCCTTGTGTTGGCTCTGGGACGGGAGAGGCCCTAGGCGGTTGAATACTGACACTGGCCTCGTGTCCTCTTCCTGCTGGTTGCATTCCGGCTTGTCGATTGTAGGCAATCGGCTCATTCCGTGCCCCAAAGAATACTTGAAGAAAGGACAATCCCAATGCCTAGCTGCGCCTTCTTTCTCTCTCGGCGGTCCCCTAGCAAGGTGCTCATATCTTCCGTCTCTCGTCTTTGGTCGTTGGCCATACTGGCGCTCATACTTGTTAAGGAGATGCGTGGAATGTGGCTTCTGATATCGCACTCTCCTCACTTGTTCCTCTGTTAAATACCGCCTGTCATTGTGGCTGGGCCGGTCGCACGGACTAGCCTCCTTTCTTTCCTTGCCCCGGGAGCGAACACCGTTCTCCTTGTACGTGTCATGGTGGTATCCAGACCCTGCCATGTTAACACCGAACGAGAAATCCAGCTTACGCCTCGCGGAGCGACTGAGTTCTACCATGTTGACGCCGGGAAATGGGTTTGTGTCCACTTTCATGGCGAACTGCCCAAGGATCAGACGACCTTGTTCTAGCGCCATTTGGATTTTGCGGCGAAGCTCCTTGCACTCATTGGTGGGGTGAGTGAACGAATGATGCCACTTGCAGTATGGTCTCCCGTTCATCTCCTGAGCCGTAGGGATTTTGTGGCCTTCGGGTAATCTCACCGCTTCTCCTTGATGAGATCGAATATCCGCTCAGCTTTGCTCACATCAAGTCGAACCCTTCGCAGGCCCTTGTTGTTTCACCCATTTGCGGCCAGGATCGCCCCGAGCCCATTCAGCTACGGCCACCTCCGGTCTGCGTCGGATCTTCTTCTCGCATCGACCAGGCTTATCGGACGCTTGAATTTGTCTTGGTACAACTGTGGTGGCGCTGTTCATACATCGTCGTTTACGGGCCATGCGCCAATGAGTTGTAATCTACAGAACGCCAAGTCCTTGATGGGTGAGAGACCCAACGCTGCCAGCTCGACGCTTCCTTCTCGATTAAACGAGCCGAGTAACATCGGTTCTTGTGATCTGGCGCCGGATGTACTCGGCCACGTTTCTCGCTTCGCCGCGCCAGTGCGCAATGCCAGCCTCGGTAGCCTCTCGAATGGTACTGGATGTGGAACCGCTCTTCCGCTTGCTTCGGTATGAATTGAATCGGTGGCGGTGAGGTTTACCACCCAAAGGCGGTCTGTCGAGATTGCAAAGAATCTTACAGATCCGATCCGATGTCAAATCATGCCTAGTTGTGCTAGGTATCGGCTTATGTGCTCGATCGAGCTTGACCCTTCCGACCGCTGAATCTTGAGAACTGTGGAGCTTATACTTGGGTGGCGGAATCGATCAAACTTCGTTGGGGTACGGCTTTGAATAGCCGATTGTCCTTCTCTTGACCTGGCCGAACCGTCCCTCGATGGTACCGATTTGCTCCAATGTTTGAGCCAGGGGCTAGATTCTCATGACTTGCTCGATGGCATACTTGGCTAGCCATGCTGTTTGTCGGCGTCCATCCCAGCCATCGCTGCTCGGACACGCCTGCCCTGAAGATCCTCGCCCAAGGGTTCTCGCCGAAACTCCTGCGTTGCAATCTGTTTGGTGCGTGTCGGTATTGCGCCCGCACGAGGCATATATATCTGTGGGATCTCCTTAGGTGGCTCAACAGGAATTGGCATCCTGGTCGCCTCCGCCTTGTAGACGACGTAAGCCGCTGCCCCGCGGTTACGAGCGGCAAGTGCGAACGGATCTGTGGCATGCGGGCGGCCTTTCCCGGTGAGTCCCTAAAGTAGGTCCCGGGGAGTCGATGCTTCATGATCTCGGACTACGCGGACGCGACCCGCTCAGCGTTCACGGTGCTCTCGAGAATGGCGGTGCAAGGAATGAGCCACCATGTAGTTGACTTCTGTCAGAGCCACGTGCGCTCCTCCGAAGGAATGCAGATCCACCTCATTAAGGGCGCCTCGGGAGAGAACCCTTTCCACGATGCCATGCGACGGGTCCTCTCAAAAGAGCCGATGAGGTCTTCCTCAAGAGGGCCTTGATCTCGTCGTGCCAGCCTTGTGCTCGCCAGTGATCGTCGTAAGTGACGGGTCTGTTTCTCCATCGCGGTGTCGGTGTTGATGTAGACGTTGTTGAAGGTCCCACCGGCGTGCGAATGTGTTGCTGCCAAAACCCACCGGCGAGCAGCGATCGACAACACGGAGAGCCGGAGGCTCGTGGATCAGTGGGCCTGGTCCCTGGGCGACGGCCCGCAAAAGCTCCGCACACGCCCCGGCTTGGTTCGAGATGCCACTGACCTATACCTGGTCGGAAGGTGAGGATTGCTCCGATTGATTTCTGCATGATAAACAAGTATCGTAAAATTCGAGCCGTGATCGGCTCCTGTGTTTCAGTAAATCGGCTCTTAAAGCCGATTACCCCATGGTTCTGCGTTAGATTTATGATGACATGGGGCTTTGCTTGATCACTACAAGTTAAATCGATCTACGATAGTTTGACGTTTTCACCACGAATCGGAACATCCTACGTAATTGAGCCTAGTACGCATAAAAGATTAAGAATATCAATCCTAGAGAAGGCCTAATAACCAACATAAAGCCAATTAGAACATCCTCTAGGACGAATAAGCCACATCCTTATGCATTACCGGATCGTTCAACCCGTTTGTAAGGCCTGATTACGTAGATATTAAACTAAACCTTGACGAACAAGGCACAACTATAACAGATCGAATCGACTAAATAAAGATCAAGCAAGGTGCTACCCTTGCACTTTGGGACACGGTGCAAGGATAGCGAGATAGCTAGAGGTAACATCACTTCGACGATAATAATGAAACAGTGCCGATGCTAGCCTCAAACAATCTAAGATAATGGTATTACTCGCCATCAACAACGCTTCAGTACGAGTAAAACCGGGTAACGAAATAAGTAGATACTGCCTAGATCGCAAGATGCGATCTAGGCAGCATGGCACTTACCCGAAAGAAACCCTAAGAACAAGGGGTGGCGATGCGCCGAGATTGTGTTTGTTGTGAACGTGGTTGTTGTCTTCTTTCAATAACCCTAGGTACATATTTATAGTCCGGAGACTCTCTACTTTTGGAATAACTCTACAACTCTATCTTTACCTAAACATAAACGGAACCTAAACAAACACGAATCCTACTATGATACAAGATACACGGGCAATTCAGCCCAAATCTACGCACTAGGCCGATCCAACAACATGTTGAATATATGTATCTTCCAAGCCCATCTTGATCACGGCCCATCTCCGTCTTTGGCCAAAATACGGTGATAACACATTGATACTAGTATTGTTAATCGCCTGTTGTAAATTGGATCTTAACTATGCTAGGAGAAACAGGCACCCGCAAAGCCACTTATGCAATACAAGTTGCATGTCAAGCGTGGAGCAAGTCTCATGAACGATGTCATGTAAGGTTAGCCCGGGCCGCTTCATCCCAACATACCGCAAGATGCAAAGTACACAAGAAGCAATCGACAATAAAAGCATCAACGCCCACAATGACCATTGTGTTCTACTCGTGCAACAGATCTACATATAGACACGGCTCGATAATCGATGGGTTTCGCAAAGGCATGGAAAACAAAAAATTTCTATCACATACAAACAAACAAGCCAAGATCTATCTACTAGATTGTAGCAACGAGTCGATGGAATAACTCACCCTCGAAGATTCCAAAGTGTTTAACGAGAGCAGATTCTCGTGGGTGATGTAGTTGTACTCTTCCCGATCTCAAGATCGCGTATACGATCCTTCCGGCGCTGCGTTCTGGCAGCACTCCCGCAGTTGGTCACACGTTCGGTACTCGACGAAGACCTTCCTCTCCCTTGTTCCAGCAGGCAACGGAGGTTGTAGCACTCTCCTCGCGATTCCGGCAGCACAACGGCGTGGTACCGAAAGTAGAGGGGAGATCTCGCAGGGCTTCGCCTTAAGCCGGAGCGAGTATGGTGGAGTATGAGAGAGTCCCTCGACGATCTAGGGTTTAGACACGCCGAGGAAGAGGTGCTATAGCCGGCGGCTAGGGGAGAAACCCTAGGGGGCGGCGGCGGCTATGGTGGGCAGTAGCTGCTAGGGTTTGAGGCGTGGAAGTTGTGTATCAAGGAGGGGAGCCCTGCCCCTCCTTATATAGGTGGAGGGGGCCGGCCGGCCAAGGGGAGGGAGAGGAGTCCCTCCCCAACTCGGCTTGGGTGGGCGCCGGTTGAGGAGGAACTCCTCCCAACTCGGTTTCCTCCTCCTCCTCTTTCCAAAATCGCGTTTGACTTTCAAACTAGCCGTTTGACTTTTCAAACTAGGATTTGAATAAACCCTCTATTTTGATCAGCGATGACACCGAGTACATGATGCAACCATACCAACTTGATATAACACATTCATGTACCCTTCCCGAGTCTGGGACATTCCGGAACCTTCTAGAACATTCGATGAAAACACGGAACCATTCCCCAACTCAAACGGACTTTCCTTATATGAATCTTATTCTCGGACCATTCGGATCTCCTGATATCCCGAATCCCATTCGAGACTCGAACAACATTCGACTCTTTTTCATCATTCCATAACTACTCAAACAACGTCGAATCCTTAAGTGTGTCTCCACGGTTCGTGAATTATGGACATGATCGAGACACTTCTCGAACAATAACCAATAGAGGAATCTGGAAATTCATATGGCTCCCACATATTTCTACGATTACTTTGCGATCGAATGAACCACTTACATACGATATCAATTTCCCTTTGTCTCACGATAGTTTACTTATCCGAGGTTATGATCGTTGGTATCTCTGCATACCTAGTTCAACCTCGTTACCGATAAGTACTCTTTTCTCGTTCCCGTGATATGTGATCCCTTGTGAGCCAGTCACATGCTTGCAAGCTAATTGGATGACATTTCACCGAGAGGGCCTAGAGTATATCTATCCGTTATATGGATGGACAAATCCCACTCTTGATCCATGTGTTTCAACCAATACTTTCCGAACACTCAATGCCACCTTTATAGCCACCCAGTTACGTTGTGGTGTTTGATGTCATCAAAGCATCCATCCGGTAAAGGTGATATGCATGATCTCATGGTCGAAGGAATTAGATTACTATGTATCAGAAAACATATAGCAATTGAACTATTAAAATGACTTGATCTTTATGCTACGCTTATCTATAGGAGTATGTCCACCATATCATTCTCCTAACGATATGATCTTGTTGTTAATAACATCTCAATGTTCATTATAGGGAAACCATAATCATCTATTAACCAACAAGCTAGTATTATATAGAGGCTTTACTAGGGACTTCAAATTAAGTTTACAAATCACACAAGTATTAATGTTTCCTTGTTAATACTATTATAGCATGAATGTAAACATTTATCATAAACACAAAGATATAATAATAACTACATTTATTATTGCCTCTAGGGCATATCTCCAACAATATTAACATGCCTGGTCCAGCCCAAGGAAGGCCCACAAGAATATACGCGGCCTGTGGAGATTGTCGGGTCGCCCAACCCATGGCGTCTTCGGATCCTTGGAGAGTAAGACTAGAGTAGATAGAATATTTAAAGGGGCAAACCCTAACTTTTAGCCGACTCGATCTGTGCCCGAGAGCTGTCTATCTCTATATAAAGGCTAGGAGAGCACGACGAGGAGGGAAACTTCTCACCGCATACACACCTCCATGCCAGATTGCATCTGCGCACCCGTGTACTTTTTGGTTCCGCCGTAATCAAGAGCAGACAAGCAGGAGTAGGGTTTTCCCTCCGGAGACCTGAATATGGGTAAATCTCATGTCCCCTGGTTGCTTGTCTGTTAACTGTTCCGCGATCTCCAGCACCTCCATCTGTAGGGTTCGCAGCATAGAAAACAAAAATTTTCCTACGATGTGAACTATATACCAAGATCTATCTACTAGATACAAACAACGGGCGGATGTATATCCGTAGAGAACATACCCTTGAAGACCGACAAAGCTTAACGAGTTCAACTCGTGGTTGATGTAGACGATCTCTTGCCGATCTCAAGATCGAGAGGAGTCTTAAGCGCCAAATCAGCACAGCGCATCCGCTTTCGCACACACGCTCGAGGCACCGAGCAACCTCCGCCTCTGGATCCAGCGATGCAGCGAAGCACAACTCTTTCTTGCCGAATAGCCACGGGAACATGTATCTCGCTAGTCCGAGACCATGGGGATAAATTCTAGAGAGGAGAGATCCTTCACGAGGAGGTGTGAGAGACAAGTGAGGAGGGGGCCTTTTATAGGAGGAGGGGCACCCAAGGGGTGGCCGCGGCCATGGGGCTGCCTCCCTCCTTCATTCATGTGGGTGGACACTCCACTCACAAAATGCCCTTTAAAATCTCTCCACTCAAAAGTCCACTCAAATTCCCATTAAATTTCCACCAAATTTAATGCAAACTCTCATTAAATAAAACTATTTTATTTTATTCAGAATTTTGTCAATTACTTTAATGACAAACATTCACAAATAACCTTGCTAGAATTCTATTTCACATGCATAACCAATTTATGCAATTTCACCCAAAACCTGCTTTGGTATCTAGTGAAATAAATTCCTGCGCTTTGTTCATTCTTTCGGCATGAAACATTTGCTCCAATTGGATGTCGGTGTCTCTTAAGTGTGTCACCCTACGGTTCGTGAATAATGCGGACATGATCGAGACCCTCTCGGATCAATAATCGAGCGGGATCTGGAGACCCATACTGACTCCCACACATTCAACGATGACTTTCTTGTGATCGTCGGAACCTTTTACTCTAGTATCTTAATCCCTTTGTTTCACGATATATTACATGTCTGAGATTCGATCATCGGTATCTCCATACCTAGTTTGATCTCGTTACCGACATGCACTCTTTTCTCGTTCTGATATAACATTCTAGTGATGAAATCACTTGCTTGCAAGCTAATCAATGTGATATCACCGAGAGGGCCAGTATATCTATCCGTCACCGGATGAACAAATTCCACTCGATCCATGAGCCTCAACATAACACTTTATTAGTTACGAATCCATCTTTATAATCACCTTACATTGTGACGTTTGATGTTATCAAGAAACTCTTCCGGTGTTAGTGATTGACATGATCTCATGGTCTAATGATTAGGATCACTTCGTAAGTTGTTATAGCAATATAAACTCAATGACTTTGATCGTAATGCTATACTTCGGATGAATGTTCATCACACCATTACACTAATGTTGTGATCCCGTTATTAACAACATCCAATGTCCATGATCAGGAAACCTTGATCATCTTGTTAATCAACGAGCTAGTTTATGAGAGAGGCATAACTACGAACTTTCTATTTGTTTATTAAACACACATGTATTAACGTTTCCGTATTAATACAATTATAGCATGCAAAATAAACATCTATCATATACTTGGAATACACATAATAAACACTTTATTATTGCCTCTCAGGGCATATTCCCTTCACCATCTTCTCCAAAACCCAAGCTCATAACAATGGGCATTGACGAGTCGAAACCTCGTCAGATGTCTTCCTCCCTACCGGATGGCACCTCAACCGGGACCGTGTCCCGGTGCCGCCTGTGCTGGAGGAGGAGATCCGTCATCGAATCTCCAACCTCCCGCAGGCCCAACGATGGGAGAGGGGCTACCACAGCGAGGACTACTGGGTAAAGTTCCTCGAGTGGAAGCACAAGGCGCGGCGCGCCAGCACCATACGCTGCGAGCTGTAGCTGAGGGAGGTCTACCCCGTCCCCGACATCGACTCGGACGACGAGGGCGCCTTCAACCACTGCAACGCCAACCTCAACAGTGAGGACAACGACAACCCCGTCCCAGTTGCCTCCACCACCTCCGTTGTCGGGGTGGGCGCCGCCCGTCGCTCCGAAGGTAGGGATGGAACTGACGCACCTCCAACACCACATGGGAGGTTGACCGCCGTGGCCTAGACATGTGATTCATCCACCCGCGTCCGCGCCCGCTCCGGCCTTGCCACTGTCCAACCTCTGGACGCCGTCGTAGTACATCGATCTTGACCCGTAGATGGTCGAGACGGTGTCGGCGTGCGAAAATCGTTAGCTAGAGTTATGGCTAGTTTAAATTTCGTTTTCTATATTTTAAATATAAATTACCTATGAAATGTATGAACTTTGTTAGTTTCAGCGCAAATGATTTACGTTTAATTTTTTTTTAAAAGACTCGCCACCGAATAAATGATTTGTACCGCTAGATGTGGCTGACCGGATAGACTAGACCCGAACTAAAAACAACCCCGGACTGACCGCGTTCGCGGACCGATCCAAACAGCGTTTTGGAATGCCCTCAGACGTCGTGCTCCGTATCGATGCGCAGGACTTGCATGAGGTCAGCTGTCTCCATGCCAAGACTTGTATCGCGTTCGGCGTATATTGCATGGTCCATAGTGAACCGGGAAATGTCGAGTCGATCGCCGCTTCTTGCTTTAGGTCCACTCATCTGCACCACACCCACGCGCACTGTCTAGTAGCGTAGGCTCCATCGCGCCCAACACTCCGCGTGCGTAATTCTCGCGACGAAGCACTCGCGGATATGGTCGTCCCTCGTCCTACGCCAGCTAGCTGCTGCATGCCGTGTTAAACTGAGTTGCCGTGCGCCAAGTCATCATGGGCATCGCGCCCTTGGCACCATGCGGATGGGTTCATTTCGGCTTGTGGTCGCGCCGCCACGCGTGCACCTCGTACATGGAGTAGTACAGTATATTCGTTCCTTCTTCCATGTACGATGTTCGCACCGCCACTCTGCTGGATGTTGGCTGGCGGCCGCGTGCCACATGGCCTCGTGTTATATGTGCCTTGTTCATGGACAGGTTGATGATAAAGCTGGCCATTTGCCCATCACTAAAGCCACGTGCTTCCTAAGACATTTTAGTTTTGTGGAATGAATGTATCTGGATGTCTTGTAATATACTACGTATAGGTTACTTCAAGACTCTATAAATATATATTTAAACGTCTAGATATATTTGATTTACAAAATTAAAATGTCTTATATTTCTGAACGAAGGGAGTAGTACTGATCTCAAGTTCTCAACGATGTTTGTGCGTGGCTCGTTGCCTGCAAACATTTTAGCATTCACACACATGCATTAGATTATTAGAAATAAAACAAATATTGGCTGATTTGTCATCGTCGAACTATGCTTAATTTCATAACACTGATTACGATCCATTTTTACTTTTGGGTAAATTGCTTTTTTTCTTCAAATTATAAGGTATGAATTAGGTTTCCGATATGCATGAGCACATTCTAAATGGCAAACACTTTTTTGGCTCACTTTATATGCCTTTTAAGGTTTGACTAAGAAACTCTAACAATACTATAAATCTTTGCCATTTAAAAGGCACAAAAACCTTGCTTTAAGGTTTGTAAAAGCATCATGCAAAACATAACCAATAAACAAGAACCATTTTTTTAAAACTTGCCTTTGCGGCAAAATCAAGAGATGAACTGCGAGATCATACATATTTTTACATAATTCTAGGAAATCAAAAGACTACATTCATACATAGACTAGATTTGGATGAGCCGCCGCTAACCCTAACCCTCGCCAGTGGAGTAAGCGTCCTCAGTGGAGGACGACATAGGTGGGTGAGCGCGGTGTGCGAGCTCCCCGCCTCCACGTTGTGAGAGCTGCAGAAGAAGGGTGGTGGCGATGTGAGGCCGTGGTTGATGTTTTCGAGCAGCGTTTGAGCGAACGAGTCGCTTTCTCTCCTTGTCAGAGTCTTGAGCGGTGGGGGTTCCACAACCGCGTGAGTTCACAGAGCCCCCCTCTCCCGCGCTCCAATTAAACAAGGCTTGGCCACATCCCATGGTGGGTTGCCGGATCTGGTGAGAAAAATGGTGGATTGTGTCAACAACGACGAATTATGTGGCCTCGTACCCGCGGAGGTGGGGGAGAAAGGGGCGGGGGGAAATTATGGTCGCAGCCTATATATCGTCTTCCGAACGGTAGCAGATGCGGCAAATATTTTGGTCGATGGTACAACCTTTACTTGCATGCCCCATTTTACGGGTTCTGTCCAGGACCAAAACAACCTAAATCTGTATAACCGCTGGATTTTTTATTGGTTGGGCGGTTTTACATGATCCGTTAGAGTTGATCCAAGGGATCTTCTAGAGATGCTCTAATGCAGCCATATTCAAAGGAGAAATGTCTATTGTACCCATGTTAAGTATCTCTTTATCTTTCTTTCAAGTCATGGACATGCAAATACTCCCTCCGTTTGGAAATATAAGATGTTTTAGGTTCGTGAATAAGATGTATCTAGATACCTTTTATTGTCTAGATTCATTTGAACCTATACACTAAAAGGTGTCTATATACATCTTGTTCACAAATCTAAAACATTTTATATTTCTAAACGGAGGGAGTAACAATCGACTAAGCACTTTCATATTTGATGCTACCTCCGTTTCATAAGGGAGAACATTTTGGTAATATAAATTAGTCTACTAAAATACATTACATTATAAAACAGATTTATATACTCCCTCGGTTTCATAATACAAGACTTTTTAGTAACTAAAATAGCTTGATAAAAGGATCATATTACGAAACAGAGGGAGTACTTTATAAGTGGTTTGGTATAGTAGCGTTTAACTTTTTTTTTATGAGGGAAGGGTTGCTTTAACTTCGTTGTTGTCGTGAGCCGTAGTGTGGAGTGTGGAGTATAGACCAGTATTCGGACCAACACCGACCGTTCTCCGACCCTCGCCAACGCGTATACCAAACCTCGAGTCTCGAGCTCTTCTATATATCGTGGACCTCGAATCTCGAGCTCTCGAACCTTACCAAAGAAAGCAAGCAACGCCAACGAGAGCGCACGCGTACGGCCTTCGAGCACAAGCAGCAGCACGACGACGACGCAGGCGGCAATGGCGATCGTGGGCGAGGAGTACTGCGACCTGAAGGAGCGTCTGCTGACGGTGCGCAAGACGTCCCACTTCTCCCCCGGCGACGGCTTCGCGGCCTACGACCACCGCACGGGCGGCCTGGCCTTCCGCGCCGACACCTACGGCCGCGGCCACGGCGGCGGCGCGGCCTCCCCCGGCGAGCTCGCGCTCCTGGGCCCCGCCGGCGAGCCCCTGCTCACCGTGCGCCGCCGCCGCCCGTCCCTGCACCAGCGCTGGGAGGGCTTCCTGGGCGCGCGCGCCGACGGCCAGAGGCCCCTCTTCTCCGCCCGCAGGCCCTCCATCCTCGGCGGCGCCGGGCGCGGCGCCGTCATCGAGCTCTCGGCCTCCGCTGCGGAGCTCCGCGTCGAGGGCTCCTTCGCGCGGCGCTGCTGCCGCGTGGTGGCCAAGGGCGGCGAGGACGGGGAGGAGACGGTGGTGGCGGAGATCAGGAGGAAGGTGGACGCGGGCGCGCGGGTGGTGATGGGCCGGGACGTGTTCGTGCTGCGCGTGGGGCCCGGGTTCGACGCGGCCTTCGCCATGGGGATCGTCCTCGTGCTCGACCAGATCGCCGGAGACGAAGCTTACGACGGCGGAGAGGATGTCCTCAACGCCAAGATTTGGTGACCGTGAGGTCGCTCGTTTCTTGGTTTAGCTGTAGAGAGTTTGGTGAATTCCCCACATCTTCCTTCTCTGTTCGCAGCTCGGCAATGTACAATAGATGATTTTTTTTTTTTTTGCGACAATAGATGTTTTGTTGCTGTAGTTTCCCCCCTTTTGTATCAAGAAATGGCCAGTTTGGCAGAAAAAAAATCTGCTGAAACTGTATGGAACGCGGCACGCTGCTCATTCCGCCCATCAAACTCTGCATTCTCTCTCTCCCGTTTCCTGCTGCTACTTTTTTTTTCAACAGTCTGGACTTTGGATCTGTTTCCTTCCTCAGCTTGGGTAATCTACCTTAGCTGCATTACTCAAAGAGACTTGAGTCAACAATGTGGAAACATCGTGTGGTAGTACTAGTTAAGTAGCTAGTGAAGTGAAGCTACCGTTTTCAGAGAGCGCAAGTTGCCGATTTAAATCCAAATAATGGAGATACTCACTCTCTGTGGCTGAGATCGCAAAGGGAACCAAGTCCAATTGGTTGGAACTTTGAACCGACTGAATAGAAAGCTTGACAGCGGTTGCGACGACCGACGAGTATGTGAGCACAAGCACGCATGTCTCATTTCATTACTTCCGTGATACACGCTGGGTGTGAAAATACTAGCGATAATAAGTACTCCCTCCGTCCAGAAATAATTAATGGTTAGATTCACATGTATCTAGACTCAATTCTAAACAAATACTACCTCCGTTTCAAGGCTTAAGGCGCACACGCTTTCCAAAACAAAGTTTGACCAAAAGAATTGAGCAACAAAATCCTGATTATATTATACATAATTAGTACCGTTGGATTCATATTGAAAAATATTTTACAGTGATACTAGTTTTATACCAAAACTCTTTACGTATTTAGAGAAATTCTTGGTCAAAAAAACACGCAAAACGAGGACGCCTTAAGCCCTGAAATTGAAGGAGTACAACTCACTTATTTCTAGACAGAGAGAGCACGTCATCGTGCATTAAATAAGGAGAGCGGAATGTATCCGCGAGCTTATTAAGATCGTGAGGGCGCGGTGATTGGCGGAGCTTCGGGGGTGGGGGAATGGGGAAGAAAGGCGGGAGGGGGAAGAAAAGGGCGGGGAGCTCGGCGAATTGGCGGAGTGCCTTCTCGCCGGCTGAGCACCCACACCCTTTTTCGCTGAGTCTGGCGTTCGAAGTACCGGATCCTAGGACGGCAGAGGGACCAAACACCAAATCCGGACGAAAACACGTCGACGCTGATCGGTACCCGATTTTGACGTCCGGACCGAAATTAGAGCGGAGATGTTCTAAGATCGTGAGGGCGCGAACGCGAAGAGACAAGGTCCGGGAGCAGAGAGAATCTTTGGGCAGAGAACGACTTTTGCAGATGAGCAGCTCACGATGATGCGCGCGCGATATGGAAATGGAACGCCATTTTTTTTATGCGCGCACGAGCTTCTTTTCTGCGTCTTTCTACGTCAGCCTCATCTGGCAGCACAGTATAGCATGCCTGCTCTACAGTTCGCTTTCTTTCTTTAGAAAAAAATAAGTCTAGGATTATATATTTGTATAATATAATCAGCTCTGTCCTCTGCTCTGCAAAGAATAGTAACCACGTTGGTCAGTGTATGGAAAATGTGCCCTCCTCTCACGTTGCATGGACACAATATGCTTTTCCCACGTACGGCAAGATACGGCGGCGATCGCCCTTTTGCGCTAAACAAACAACGCGTGATAATGGCTGGGAAATAGCTTGTATACTATACTAGTATTACCCTTTTGAGCTAGTAGCAGGTTGCTGAAAAGAAAGAAAGAAAGGATTGGCACACGAACACCTGCTGCCACTCGATCGATCTCAGAGCTAGTTTCCAGTCTCCCCCTGTTGTTTTCAGGTCGCACGCTCCGGTCGATTCCGTCGGTTCGGGCGATCGGTCGGTCTTCGATTCGGTTGGTGGTGTGGTGTGCACAGCACAGGAGGATGACAGGAGAGGAGGAGGATCGGTAGTTTCAAACCGACCATCCACTGACGAGGGACAGGGTCGGCACCGCGGCCGGCCGCCCGGCACACGTCGCCAACAGCGTTTTTTTTTGCCATTAAAATTCAGTCGGTGGGAATAAATTACAAGCAGGACCTCTACAAAAATAAAATTGCAGAACAGTCCTGCGAATAAGCAAGGTGGACCCTAAAGAAAATCTTGGAAACGCAATCAGGTCCTTGAAACCCTCCACCGACGATGTGCTAGCGCCGCCGGCCATCTCGATCTCGCCGGGGACGAACCACTTGGCCAGGAAGAGCTGGTGAAGTCCGACGCAAGCACCTGCAGGCCTCCATCTTGGAGGTTGAGATCACGCCCTCGCGGCGTGGAAGAAACCCTTCATGGGCATGGATGCCGGTGGCAGTCGATACCACCGAGCAGGGAGCTCTAGAAGGCAGCAGAGCAACGCGAACAACAACAGCAAGGCCAACCTCTTGTCCCTCCTCGCCACCTTGGCCGGCCAGGTCGAAGAAGACGCCCTTGATGTCGTCGATACGCCGTTGCCACGGGCGCTTATGCAGGGGCCCTGCAAGAGGAACCTCCGCCGTGAACTCCCACCATGAGAGCCTGACAGCGAGATTCGTCGACGTCGCCAACAGCGTGATCGCTCCTCAGGGCCCACAAAGTTTCCTTTCGTCTTGTGAGAGCGAGCATGGATGTTATTATGTTACCCTGACGGAGCAGCGAGTTAATCAGAAACGAATCCGGGTAGGAGAACCACGTCACCGATCCTTGGTTGCTTACGCACCAGGAATTACTCGAGCCTGGGCAGGCCCAAGCGAGTGGGCTATGTCTAACTAGTCAGTCCACAGCAGCGCTAAATTTGCAGAGCGTAAACCGGTCAGGGCATATGTAAACCGTATTTCTGTAGCAACCTCCAAGGACCCCGCCATGGGCCCGGATCGTCCTCGTGCTCGACCAGATCGCCGGGGACGAGGCCGACGACGGCGACGCCGGCCGAGAGGATGTCCTCATCAACGCCAAGATTCGGTGACCGTGGTCGCTCGCTTCTTGGTTTAGCTGTAGAGAGTCTGGTGAACTTCCCCATTTTTCTTTTCTGTTTAGCACGTCTCTGCTCGGCAATGTACAATAGATGCTCGATTTGTTGCTCAAGTTTTTCCTTCTTACATTTTTGTACCTAGCAATCGCCAATTTAGCAGATTGCTAAAGCCTGCAGAAATTGTATGGAATCCGACAGCTCCGAGTTCATCTAATTCTGCATTCTCCGTTCCTATCCCTGCTGCAATAATGGACCTTGCTTGATATATCCTTTGTAACCTTTGGTAATAATCTACCACAGCTGCTTTACTCAAAGCACAACAAAACGATTTTTAAGTCAACACCGTGGAATCATTGTGTGGCACTAGTTAAGTGGCCAGTGAAGTGAAGCTACCGTTTTCAGAGTGCAAGTTGCCGATTTAAAATCGAGCATCCAAATAATGGAGATACTCTCTGTGTGTGGCTGCAGAGATCGCAAAGGGGAATCAAGTCCAATGGGCTCCAGCAACTCGAAAGGAAGCAGCTTGACAGCGCTACGGTACGGGTGCAGGTGAGACGGTTTCTCGCAGACGACGAAGCATGTCTCGTTCGTTCCGTGGTACACGTTGTGACGTAGAAATGCTATCGATAAGCACATAAGGCTTAAGCCCTATAACTCTTTTCAAAAATCAAAATATCTAAAGTTTTTGACCAAGCTTTTAGAGAAAAAAATTAATATTTACAATAATTAATCCATACCTTTCATATATCATGAAATATATATTTTACATGGTATCTATATAATATAATAGTTTTTAATATATTTTTTAAAAGTTAGATGTAGGGAGTATATACATGATCCGGCATTAAATCAAGGAGCGCGAAACGAAATCCGTGATGGGATTAAGGACAAAGGATCTGGAGCAGAGAGAATCTTGGCGTAGAGAACGACTTTAGCAGATGAGCAGCTCGCGATGATGAAGCGTGCGCGATATTTGTGGAACGCGGGACGGGGCGACGGGCAGATCACGCGTTTCCGCGCCTTTCTACGCCAGCCTCCGCACAGTACGTAGCATGCCTGCTCTACTGTTGCCATTGTTCTGTGTTCTCCCATTTTCTATAATCGCAGTAGTAGTATACTCCTAATCCCCTCACGTTGCATGGACACAACATAATACTACTATATGCTTGCCCACGTACGGGAAGATACGATCGATTGCCCTTTTGCGTTAAGAGCATCTCTCGTTAGTCTTTTCCAAGCCAAAATCTGGATGTATTTTAGGATGGACCAAACTAGATTTAAGCCCTGCTTCCGTTCCCAGGCCGAGTTCCCGTGTTTAACTAAAATTCACTCGGCGAACTTTAGGCCAATATAGGCGGTTTTCATTAATTAAGGACGAATACATATATATATAAATAGAATTCGGGCGAACACCGAAATTTAAACTAGACTGGCCGCCGACGCCGCTTTTACGCAGGATTCTTTGTAGCGAGGTGTAGCGGCCTTGATGTCGCCTTCGGTGCGGTGGCGGGACTGCCTCGCGTCGTCGCCGCACCTCCAGGGCTTGTAGAAGGTGCCGGCCTCGTCGTCGTCGACGACGACGAGCGACATGCCCTGATAGGCGAGCTCGCGGCCAACCCAGGCCTGGCGTTCAGCCTGCTCCTGCTGGCGCTAGACAGGGTGCCTCTCCTCCTCCTAGTCCGTCCTGGACTAGACGAGGATGTTCGGCGATGCAGGCTCCGGCGGGGGCACGGCGTCGCAGAGGGATTGATCCATCGCCATTCTCATGGCGAAGGCATCCTCTTCGACAGGCACCGCCCATTCCGTCGGCTTCGGCTGGCGAAGCCGGAGACGGCCAGTGGGCGGCGAGGGCACGCGCGACTCGTTGGTGACGATGTCGTGTTCCTTGTCCTCGACAGCGAGTGGACCAGCACCTTCGGCTCACGCTTGATAGGACGGAGTGCAGCGACGCCACCGGCGCGGACCCGGAGGGGCAGGAGGCCGAGGCTACGGGCGAGAGGAGGCGAGGTCGGCCATCCTCCTCGGGCAGATTGGCGGAGGATGGCGCCTCGCCCTTGCCACCGGCGTCGGGTTGCGGGGGAAGCTGAGGCGAGGGTTGTTGCCGGCGGGGATATGCTCCAGCACGGCGGCGAGGGTTCGTCGAGGAGCGCTCCACCAGCGGCGTCGCGCCGCCGCATTGTTGCGCTTCGGCGACGACCCTAGCAGTCCCTCATGGCGGGCGAGCTCTTGGAGCCGCCTGTCGGCGAAGAACTCCTCCCAGTAATGGAGGTTGCCCAGATCTTTGGCCAGATCCGGGTCCTCCATGGCCACGATGGCGGGCTGGATATCGTCGACAATCTTCTCGTCGGTCAGCACCGACAAAACTAGGATCCCGTCGACACTGAGTTTCCAGCCATGCGGGACCCGGTTTTCCGTCGGCGCCATGTAGCCCGCTTCATGCAGCATGCGGGACTCCCACGACCGGAGCATGCGCCGGCCGAAGCCATTCGCCGCCGCGGGGTCGCCGGAAAACCTCTCGGCATGGGGAAGTAGGGAGGATGTGGGCTCTGAGTTCGCCGGAGTTTGGGGTTCGCCGGAGTTGGGAGAGCGGGGAGCTGCGAGAGAGTGTGAAGTAAGCCGACGAGGGGTACGACTTTTTTAGGCCGAGTCGAGCAGCGAGGGCGGGAGGGGTGTAGCGGCGAGGGCGGGAGAAGGGGGACCGACGGGAAGTTATTGACCGTCGATCCGTTGTGGGAGCCGAGACGGTGGTGGCACGCTATTTCGGCGACGCGTGGTCGACGAGACATGCGATTAATGCCCGGCGGTCCTTCGCGGGGTTCCGAGGCGGAAGGATGACGAAGACTCTGTTTCTATCGCTGACTGGGCGAGTCCATGCGTTGTTTTCCGTCGAATTCGCTCCGTCCGACGTTCACAGGAACCCGGGTTCAATCTAGGAAGTCCGGACCAAAATTGGTCAAAATCAGAAACTAAAATCCTAGAAACATGCCTGAACCAATTTTCGGCGTACTAATTCAAAAACACCCTAGGAACGGCCTCGTGAGAAGCAGAGTAGTGGAGATGCTCTAAACAACACAGGATAATGGCGCTAGCACAGTAGCATGCCTGCTCTACAGTATAATAATCAGCTATGTCCTCTGCTCTGCAAATAATACTAACCACGTTGCATGGACATAACATAAACATGATATGCTTTCCCACGACTGGCCGGGAAGATATGGCGATCGCTCTTTTGCGCTAAATAACACATGATAATAGCGAGGAAAAAACTACTCCCTCCAACCCATATTAATTGACTTGGATTTATTAAAATTTAAATAAACCTATATATTAAATAGTGTCTAGATTTATCCAAATCTAGATAAATGTGAGTCAATTAATATGGGCCGGAGGGAGTAGTACTATTCGTCTATTCCCCTTTTGAGCTAGCAGGTTGCTGAATAGTAAAAAGGATTGACACACGAACACCTGCCACTCGATCTCGATCTCGATCTCTAGCTAATTTCCAGACTCCCCCACGCGTACGTGCTGTTGTTCTCAGGTCGCGCGCTCCGGTCGATTCGGCCATCCATCCGGTTGGTGGTACGTGTGCACAGATGACAGGAGAGGGGAGGATCGGGTGTTTGAAACCGGCCATCCACTGGCGAGGGACAGCAGAGCAGGGTTGGCACCGCCGCCACGCGCACCAGGCAGTGAGCGTTCCACGGCCACGGGATCGGTCCCGGCCGCTCAGCACACGTCGCCAACACTGTGATCGCTCCTCGGGGCCACCTCGGTTTTACTATGCGTCTTCCGATGATAATTTCCTAAAATCCTCTGAGGTCTCCTGTTTACACATGTTTATCAGAAAGTCCTCGAAACCCGTTTTTTTTATAAACTTACCCGCTAAATCGTCCATTTTTGCTATATATAGTAGAAAACAGAAAATAGAAAAATAGACTGGATCTCGCCAAAGATTTCGTGAGACCTTGCCGGCGACCGTTAGCAAAAAAATCATCTTAATGTAGCAAACCCGACCTCACCGGAGACTCGCAGGAGACCTCGCCGAACAATTTGTAGCAAACCTTTGCGCTAGTGTAGCAAAATCCGGAGAATAATTGTAGCAAACAATTTGTGCTAATATAGCAAATCTCGATTTCGTCGGAGACATCGATGGTGGCATTGCCAAAGATTCTCATCGGAGACCGTATAGCAAAAAATTTATAGTATTGTAGCAAAACACAAGACCGATTGTAGCAAAAACTTTATTAGGTTGTAGCAAAAAATTTCCATATCATGCTAGACCATGAAACTTATATAGCAAAACAAATTATTCTTTGTCGCAAAATTACACAACCATTGTAGCAAAAAAATGGTGCAAAAAATCACAGATCGGCTGGTGTCCCCTCGCCCTTGCACGGGACGAGATCAGGAGCCGGTGAGCCCCCTCTCCCGGCTGCACCTGTAGCAGGCCCGACCATCCTTTCGAGCAAAGGTCGGCCCTCATAGCAACAGCCATGGCCGCACCTCACGGCTCGGGGCCGAGACCAAGCTTTTTTGCCGTCAGACCTGCACGCCAGGGCCTCCTTGCAGCACCATCGCAACCCCATTGCCGTCGGCACCCGTGCTCGCGCCGCGGTGGTCGCCTCCCCTCAAAGCAGCATGGCGTCGGTGAGATCGGAGAACATGGTGTCGACGAGAGGGCGGAGTGGGGCGGCGGCAGCGAGATAGGGGAGCAGGGCGGCTTCTGCCTAGACGGTGGGAGAAGCGACGGCGGAGACGCAAGGCGAAGGCTTGTCAGCGACGCATGCGAAGGCGTGGAGAAACTCATCGGGGAGAAAGATGAGCAAACAAATAGAGATAGACCGCGCTGTGGGGCCCACCCACCTTCACAGTCGGGTCGCGAGGGCCCTCGCGACCCGGTGGATGGAAAACGTGCTATCCCCCGGGGGAAGCCAATCCTTAGTGTGTGTTTGGTTGTAAAGTCCTAAATTTTTTAGTTTCCTACTTGGTCGCTGGGTGCTTTATGAAGGTAGATTGGGATCATGTCAACTTGAGCATTTTGTTGTGCTTCTCGCATTCAGATTTTCTGCAAATTGGTCCAATTGTTTGGCTGCATATATTCAAGACTTTTTATGTTGCTGGTGCATTTTACAAGTGTTTAGCGTGATGTTTTGCACCTGATCACATGTTGTTATGATCACATATTTTAAATTGGGTGATCTTCCCGTCCAGTACACATAACACATGATCATAATAACATGCATAAGCACACACAACATTACGAGCTACGGCAGTCTGAACTTTGGATCTATTTCCTTCCTCAGCTTGGGTAATCTGCGTTACTCAATGCACACACACAAAAATCTTGAGTCAACAATGTTGAACCATCGTGTGGTACTAGTTCGGTAGCTAGGGAAGTGAAGCTACCGTTTCCAGAGTGCAAGTTGCTGATTTAAAACCGAGCAACCAAATAATGGAGATACTCTCTGTGTGGAAACATCGTGTGGAAACATCGTGTGGTACTAGTTCGGTAGCTAGTGAAGTGAAGCTACCGTTTTGAGAGTGCAAGTTGCTCCTGATTTAAAACCGAGCAACCAAATAATGGAGATACTCTCTGTGTGTGGCTGCAGAGATCCCAAAGGGGGAATCAAGTCCAATTGGTTGGGACAAACAAACTGAAGAGAAAGCTTGACAGCTTGACAGTGCACGCAGAGGCCGCATGTCTCATTCCTTCCGTGATACACGTTGGGGATAAGCACGTCGCATATACTACTACATAATCCTGCATTAAACCAAGGAGAGCGGAACGTATCCGCGAGCTTGAGACGTTTCTCTGTAGCAGGCACTATGGCAGGTATAGTATTCAGAGGCACTCTAAAGTGTCTCCAATAGTTAAATTAGTGTCACAATTGAGTTTTGAGACTAAAAGAGCGACGGCAGGTAAAGTTTTTGAGGCAGTTTTAAAAATGCCTCTAAATCATAGTTAATTGAGGCACTATGACTAATGCCTCTAAATCCTAGCCAATTGAGGCACTATGACTAGTACCTCAAAAACCAACCTAAGGCACAAATTAGAGTGCCTCTAAATCCTAGCCATTTGAGGCACTATGACTAGTGCCTCTAAAACCCAACTTTTTGAGGCACTATCAATAGTGCCTCTAAAACCCAACTTTTTGAGGCACTATGACTAGTGTCTCTAAAACCCAACTTTTTGAGGCACTATTAATAGTGCCTCTAAACCCAACTTTTTGAGGCACTATGACTAGTGCCTCTAAAACCCAACTTTTTGAGGCACTATCAATAGTGCCTCTAAAACCCAACTTTTTCAGGCACTATGACTAGTGCCTCTAAAACCCAACTTTTTGAGGCACTATTAATAGTGCCTCTAAACCCAACTTTTTGAGGCACTATCAATAGTGCCTCTAAAACCCAACTTTTTGAGGCACTATCAATAGTGCCTCTAAAACCCAACTTTTTGAGGCACTATTAATAGTGCCTCTAAAACCTAGCTAAAAGCAAATGTGTACTACAGTGACATATATTACAAAATGGCTCACATTAATTGAATCGTAGCGACATATATTACAAACCACATTACAGTGAAATATTACCATGAAATATATTACAAACCACATTATAGTCATATCTTACAGTGACATATCTTACAGTCATATCTTACATTTGTTCACAGCCATATCTTACAGTCATTGTTCACAACCATTCGTCCACAACCATTGTTCACAACCATTCGCCCACAACCATTCGTCCACAACCATTGCTGCTCGCCGAAGCTGTGGCCAGAGCTCCTCCTTGCTGGCCGAGCCGCCGAAGCTGCTCCCTGGTTGGGATCAAGAGGCAAGTCGCCTCACCACTGGAGCTCCTTCCTTGCCCTCCTTCCTCGCCCAAATCAGGGGAGCAAAGTTTGGATTTAGCAAAGACTAATGTGTACGTGCATAAATGCCTAGTGATGTGTACTAATTAAATCCTTGTATCATCACGGTTTAACTATGACACCGTCAAGAGAAGTCCAGAAGCTACGTTGCGGCATCAAGCAGAAAACTATGAAGGACCAACGATCTGAAACTTGACAGCAGATGTTTAGTCCTAACAATATCTAAGTGATACTGATCATCTCGATTAAATTGTACGAGTAGCTATAGACAAAACAAAGGCATTATTCTCCTAGCTAAGTCTCAGCAACAATAACTGAAGTGTGTGAGTCTGGCACTAGCTAGCTAGGCCAATCATTAGGTACAAGCAGTGGTGGACCCAGGATTTGGGTAAGACCAGGACTAATTTCTCGAATGCTCTCCCAGTAACAATATATATCAATCGAAGCACATATTCTTCGGTCCGCCTTGGCGCACAACCCTGTGGCTGTCAGCACATATTTCTATTTTCTATAACACTAATAAAAATAATTGAAAAAAATAATATTTTGGGAGCTCTGCAACCTGTCATTCGTACCGGTAAACAACTGGTATAACTTACGTGCACATATTTTCAAAATATTTCCTAGACCAGAAAGGTTTACATGACTGTTTTTTCACAGAAAGCTTAATCTTACATATGAAATAATAAATATTCCTACCCTTTTCACATGGATACTACAAGCTGCAAGATAGGAAATCCAATTAAAATGTTCAACAGCAATAAAATTAAAGCTTTGGAGAATCAATATATACATTTTTCTAACTAAAAGCTAAGAGAAATCTACGCTCGTATATAAAGCAAGGATTACAGTGTAACTTCATTATATATTATTAACACAAATTAGAAAGACAACTAACATTCTATTTTCTAAACAAAGCATTGCCACTGACCTTCACATCTGGCGAAGAATATGAATTCCATGTAAATAGCCACAAGAAGCCATAGAAGCCACCTGCAAAGCTTCTGCAAAATAATAAAAAAGTTGAAGATGTGTTCCTTTTTCTTCTGGAGAAATAAGAGAAATTTTTGGATACTGGTAGATGATGATCTAGTGCACACAGGGCTAATGCAGTGTTGGTGTGTGGCTAGTACGTTGACTATATCGTGGCTGCATATTACCTGATCGACATACAAATTCCTGGACGTGCTCAGCACAAAGATCCACTTGGCATCCCTTGACCCGCCAGATGTCTCGAGGATTGTCTCCATATTTGTACCCTTGATTCTACATGTATGCACCAAACACTAGATGTCAATGCTCCAAGACCTAGGCAATATTAAGTATATTCCACCCTCAGATTCAGTGCAAACACAATTAGGCAAGAAATTAACACTACAAAGAATCGGATGATTCCTAAGAAACTTGAGCACATGTTACTAATTTATAGGAACTGAAATATTACTTTTCGGTGGCATATCACACGGTAAATCGGAACACTTGCACATGTGGAAAGTACCAAGATTCCATACCTAATTATTGCTGAGTGAATTAAATTTTCTTCTCTGTTGGAGCAGATATGTGTTCATCCGCTGTCTCATCTTCCCCTTCCCATATTTTCTTCTTCCCCTTCCCATCTCCCTCACAACCAGCAGCGAATCACCCAAAAAACAACCGGATGCAGCAAGAACAAAAGCAAGAAAAAATACAATGAGGGGAGAGGGAGAGGGGACAGAGGTATGCAACCACAAATCGCCTTCCAACAATGAGAAAGAAAATGTCAGAAGTATAATCTGCTACTTCAGTTCAATGATAAAATTTCTGATAGAACAGAACACGGTGATTATGGATCAACTAAACGGAAGAGAAAACAATGTTCAAACCCAGAATTTTGATATGCAACATAGAATTAAATGTAGTACACCTGCAGGTATACAATGTCTACACTGTTAATGTTTTACGAGTTACTAGAATGAGGCAAAATGGCCAATGGTAACTTCTTCTGAAAATTTGAACCACACATAATAGAATTTCAACCCTTTCATACCCTATACCAAGTGAGATACCTGGCCATTGTTGGATGGAGTTGCAGTTGAGATGAACAGAAGGTCGGCGATAGCAGCGACGGCCCAATCTTGTGCTCAATCCCCGCATCAATCTCCCGTTTCCCATACAACGAAGCTCTGTTGCTAGTAGATCATCAGAATCACAAGAAATTGGATGAACAGGGGACCAATGTCATCCACATGGCATATAACCATCATCAAGAAGAAAATCTAAAGATTTCATCATCAACGAAAAGGGAAAAATAAAGTTGCATATAACCATCATCTACATGGATATTTACCAACAAATCAAGATGAATCCACTTCAGGCTTGGGTCTTGAGCCACCCGCCTCCTAGGCTGCTGCAACCTTCGGGATGCTACCGCTTTGCTCCTAAAAATAACACAAGCAATCAATGGTTTTTATGTTGAATTCTAAAAAGGGGCATGAACACACAAAATGTTCTCATCTACAGGCTTAACAAAAATATACTACTAGATGCACAGTTATTTTCCCTAGGACCCGATCAAGTTACCAACAGTTCGACATTCTTGGTTTAGCATGCATCATACATAATTTAACAACATAGAAAAACCACCAAATAGGCACCTGACTCATGTCGATAGCAGCAGCAGATCAACCACGGTTTGCATAGTGCACTCATATGTTCCTACCATCAAGCAGCTGAAAATCAAACAATTGTCATCATGTAGAAAAGCCGTGTTATCAAAAGGAAAAGAACCGCACTGAGTGCTACACATTATCCTGCTGCTACTTGACTTGTGTTATATCTATCTACAGACTAGGTAGAAACGCGCCGCAAGCCGCGTGTTTGCCCGCCTACGCTGGGCGCATAAAATTGAGGAGGCTGCAAGACATAGTACAATGATCTAAAAACAACATTTCACGCATGTATAAACATTGCAGTCAGTGAGATACGGATAAACTGTGATGTGATGTTTCTTGTAGGCAACATAATAGAAATAAGAAATGTGGCTCAGAGTAGCAGTTTCTGTTATGTAGATTTGGGTGTGTAGCATACACCTAAGAAGTTTATACATTGTCAGGGTTTGACATTTTTCAATCGTTAATCAAGACTGCCCGGAAGACTGAAGTACAGGGAAACAAAAATTAAGCAATTTAACTGAATTCTAACCAAGCAAACAGAATAAGGCGGGTTGACTGCCTCTATTTGACTTTTGCTGAAGTAACTTATGTTTAACAAACAGTGGTTGGATTTTTCAAAGGAGAGATTTCTATTATATCAAAAGTAGCAGAGAAACTTGTCTAGAAATGATAAAGAGAGGGGTCATATTAGGGACATCAGGAGCGCCTGTCACCTACCTCCTCCACTGAGCTGTAACTGTCTGCTATGAACATCGGCTCCTTGGAGCTTCTGGAGGGGAAATGAGCGTGTTGATCATGCTTGTGATGCTCATGCTTGTGATGATGAGTCCTCTCACCCCACATTCTCGGTAACTATCTGCAGGGAAAACCACACAAATTTTTGCCTACGCATTAGCGACTCGCATGCAGACAATATCCATTTGTTTAGTTCAGAAACACTCTACATGTACTAGTTTGTAAACGGGAAGGAAAATGTTCACACTGGTGCACTGGGAACATGTTGTGTGACAGGAAAGAGTGGGTTCCAGAATTCAGATACCAACAACATATCCATGAGCTGATGAGCAGAGCATCAAGGACGACACGACCAGTCAAGCGGCGCTACGGTGAACCCAGATTAGATTAGCTCGGAATCCTCCCTATCCCACCCATAAGCGTGCCCCACCTCCGCCAGATCGATCGATTCCCCGCTGCCGATGAAGGGAACCAGCGAAGTTTGCGGGGGGCGGGGTCGAGGGGGAAACGAAACGAGCGAGGAATTTCATCCCAGCCCAACCTGTACCCTTAGCCGAATAGGGGAATAAGCTAAAGGAGGAAGGAGGGGAGGGCAACGCCGTGCGGACGTACCACGGTACCGGACAGGCGATCCGGAGAGCCGCACGCGCGGGGACCTGGACTGCGAGCTCCGCGGCGGCATCGCGGAGGCGCTGGTGTCGCGCCGGGACCCAAGCCGTGAGGGCTAGGGTTTCACGGAGCCGAGCACGGGGAAGCAGAGCGGCAACGAGGCGCGGAGGGCGACGGAGGAGATCTATTTGTGGTGTCGACGGCAGGCGGAGGGGACGGAGTTGGCCGGCGACTGGCCAGAGCAGCGGCACTGGCGGTGGCGCATCGAGCGCGTGTAGAGAGGAGCGCGTGCATAGAGGACCTCCTGTATGCGTACGGAGAGAAAGAGAGATGAGGGAGGGTGAGAGAGAGGTCGGGTTGGGTAGCCTAGCCGGACCGGAAAAAATGGCCCGGTTTGGTCCAGTTGGACCCGGTGGTCTCAGCCCAGTTAGCCCGGTTGTCTACTTCAATTATAAAGCTAACTTTTGGTTCTCAGATTTTTAGGTTCATGTTTCAAAATTTGAATGAATGTATATAATAAATAGTGTCTAGATTTATACAAATTTTAATGAATCTGAGACATCTATTTTAGGACAAAAGGAGCACTTCTTTTTATGAACTACTACAGCCATTAGTACTAACACTGTAAGACTTGTGCGGTGGTATACCTACACTAGCTAAATGACTACTAAAACATACGCAAAAATAGAGTTGCAAAGATTCACATGTACTCCTGCGTATTTTCTTAATCTCTACGCAGTTCACAACAGAGACTAAGAGAAGCATCAAACCCTAACCATAAGGGTCATACTACGCGTCCTCCGGGATAGTTCCCCAATCCCCCGGGTCCTCCTGCTTTTGCTACAAATATATCCACTTTTGCTAAAAAAAAGTTTGGATCACTCGGGAGGTTGTGGATCGCCAAGCAGGGACCGATCGCGTTTGGAAAGGCATAGGAGGGGGTGGCTGCAAGAATTGCAAGCAGAGTCATTCATTTCATTTGCGTGTGCGTGTGCGTTGCGTGCGTACACGTCAGGGTGTGTGTGTGCGTTGCTTTGTATTTTTTTAGAATCGTGTGCATTGCGTTGCAGTGTCCAGAACTCGGGTGAGTTCTTTCCGATGATCAAAAGATAGATACTTATTATTATATTATACTCCCTCTGTTTCAAAATATAAGATGTTTTAGGTTTGTAAAGAAAATGAATCTAGACTTCTTTTAGTGTGTAGATTCATTCCAAAGTTGAGTGAACCTAGATACTAAAACAAGTCTAGATTCATCTTCTTCACAAACCTAAAACATCTTATATTTTGAAACGGAGGGAGTATTAAGAATATTTCGAATATAAATTACTAAAAGTATTAAAATAAAATCTCCAATTTACGGTCCTTTAGCCAAAGTATTAAAAAAAATCCATATAGAGCCATCTTAAAACACAAGCCGGTGTTGATACAGAGAAGTCTAAATAAACATATTCTTGCCAATCTAGAAGAGGCAACAAGCAGTCATAATTAAATTGAGTTAACTTTAGAAAGACGGCTTGTCAGATCTGAATAAAAATAGATATAGAAATTTAAAGATCCAATCAATTTAGTGGATATATAATACTAAACAAGCATGGAACATAAAAAATTATATATATGTTTCTGACGTATCAAGGGCATAGGACAATAAAAAGGCAACTGACCGGCAACCGCTCGCTTGGTGAAACGATTTGTTTCCACCAAGGGTCGCGCATCCACAACATCTGCTGCGGAAAAATCTATGATGACGGCGTGGGCGTATTTGGAGTACATGGCGCGGTGGGAGTGGCAGGTGGAGCGACGGCAGCTGTTCCTCCGGAGCTACCACTTCTCCCGCGATGCCGACGTCTCGCCATGCGCCCGCACGCGGCGCGCCGCCTGCGCCGCGCGGCCACCACGGGGCTCCACTGTTGGACAGGCATTTCCATATGAGGATTCGGTCTATGCCAGCTGCAGCCTGCATTCAATAAAGCATGAACTGGATCAATCTTCAAAAGTGAGCAATGAATATCAATTTACTAAATACTAAATAGAAATAATGGTATGTGTATTAGACTTATGGACTTCCACGCATCCTCACAACACCAATAGAAAAAACTATGACTAAGTTACGGATCAGCAGTAGCACACTCCTTATTGTCAACAGAAATCCTATGCCATTGAACATTTGAGTAGTTGATGTACCAGTAGTTGCTTGCATATATCAAGGCTCGCTAGTAAATTTAAGATGCAGATAGACGGACTGGAGTTACACGTTGCTCATGAGCTAAGTTCCCGGTGACAACATGTCTCCATGTTCGGGTAGCTAAGCCTACAAATAATATGCACATAAGAAATAAAATAACATCATATGCGACATATGCAGATGAAGTTTACCCGTTGGCTCGTTCCAATATACTCCTTCCGTTTTAAAATATAAGATGCAAAAAACAAGTCTAGATGCAAAATATAAGTTTACCCGTTGACTCGTTCCAACATACTAAAACAAGTCTAGATGCAAAAACATCTCACAGGCAAATGCACTTTTATTTGTGCCTAAAAAACTATGTATTTGAGGCACAACTAATGGTGCCACAATTGGTCAACCATTAGAGGCACAATTGAATGTCTCTAAAGACAAACCATTTGTGACACTTTCATTTGTGCCTAAAAAACTATGTATTTGAGGCACAACTAATAGTGCCATAATTGGTCAACCATTAGAGGCATATTTGAATGCCTCTAAAGACAAACTATTTGTGGCACTTTCATTTGTGCCTAAAAAACTATGTATTTGAGGCACAACTAATGGTGCCACAATTGGTCAACCATTAGAGGCACATTTTTGAGTGCCTCTAAAGGTATACCATTTGTGACACCTTTATTTATGCCTCAATGTTATACTTTTAGTGGCATTTTGATAAATAGTGCCTCTAAAAGATCGGTCTTTTTGAGGCACAAATTAAGTGCCACAAATAGTTCAACATAGAGGCACTAGAATGTGCCTCTATTTTTAAAATATTAGAGGCACTATCAATAGTGCCTTAAAAGACTTAACTATTAGTGGCATTCTAAAAATTGCCTCTAAAAGCTTATAATTTAAGGCATTATATTTTAAAGTGCCACAAAATATTAAAATTAGAGGCAGTTATAAATAGTGCCTCCAAAAAAATGCCTCTAATTCTTTGACGTGCCATAGTGAGGAGAGGAGGGCGCGATCGCGAGGAGAGACGAGGACCGGGAGCAGAGAGAATCTTGGAGTAGAGAACGACTTTAAACGGATGAGCAGCTCACGATGATGCGGTGCGTGGCTTGAAACTGAAATTTTTTATGCGCACGAGCTGGTATGCGGACGTGTTCCTTTTCCGCGCCTTTCTACGTCACCCTCATCTAGCATATACCTGATCTACAGTTCTCGCTTTCCGTTTTATATGGAGTAGTAGCTCTTCCTTTTAAAAAAAGGTCTAGGATTACATTTGTATAATAATCAGCTCTGTCCTCTGCTCTGCAAAGAATAGTAACCACGTTGGTTGGTCTGTGTATGGAAGATGCGCTCTCCCAAGACCGTTTCCACTTCGCTACCTAGGACGTCGATCCGGACGCCAAAAATAGGTTTGGACGTTGAAAATAGGTCTGGACGCTGAAAATTGGCACGTACGCAGGAACCTGTTTTCGTCTGGATTCGGGTGAATTTTGGTTCGAACTTCCTAGGTCGTATCCAGGTTTCCAGAAACGTCCTGGGAACGCCGGACGCAGCGAAAACGACTGTGGGCCAGCTCTGTCGGCGAGACAGTCTCATTCCTCCCACTCCACTTGCGGCGGAGAGCTCCCAGCGCCTTTGTCGTCATGACTTCGCCGGCGGAGCTCCTCCACGCCGAGACATGCCCACAACTCTAGATATGCTCGCCGTAGTTGCCGCCCACTCCGCCGCCGCTTTCGGCGCTCGAACTTCGTCGTAGCTCGGCTTCGCTGCGAGCTCTCACCACCACGCCCGCCAAGTGTTGGGAAGTTGCTACACATGATCTTTGGATCTGGCACTCCTTCTTTGGCATGGCAGGATCGAACAACGACATCAACGTCCTCAACTCCTCAACTGTCTTTTCCAAGTTTGTTGAGGGTCATGCTCCCCCTGTGGAATTTAAGATCAACGGGCACCACTACAACAAGGTATACTATCTAGCAGGTGGTATCTATCCAAGATGGTCAACATTTGTAAAGACTATCTCAAACGCAATGCTACCCAAGCATTCTCAGTTTGCTAAGGAACATGAAGCTTGCAGGAAGGATGTGGAGCGGGCATTTGGTGTGCTCCAGCAGAGGTTTGTAGTTGTCCGATTTCCGGCTATGACCTGGTCGAAAGATCAGATGTGGAAAGTGATGAAGTGTTGTGTGATCTTGCACAACATAATCATTGAGGATGAGAGAAAGGATCCAGTGAGTTTTCTCGAGCAGAACGAGCCATACTACAGACATGGTCCTCTTGCCGAGCCTGATTATCATGTGCCTCCAACATGGGTTGCATTCATCGCCACGCGTCAGGAGATCTGAGATCCGGCGGTGCATCAACAGCTACAGGATGATCTTGTTAAGCACATATAGATACGCAGGATGATCTTGTCAACGGCTGCAACAGTGCATCAACACTGTATTCATAGTATGCCGAAATCTAGACGAACTCGAGTCGAATTTGAGCGGAAACGGGTGTCCCGGAAACACGGGCTAGGAACACGAGTGAGAAACTCGGCGTTCTTAGGCCAAAACGTGTTTCGTCTGGCCAAAGTTTGGTCCGGATTTTAGCCAGGATTCGCCCTACGAGTGGAGATGCTCTAATCCTATCACGTTGCATGGACATATTGAGTAATATGCTTTCCCACGCCCGGCCGGCGGGAAGATACGGCGATCTCCCTTTTGCGCTAAACAACACATGATAATGGCGAGTAAACAACTAGTATGCCCTTTCTCCTTTTGAGCTAGGAGGTTGCTGAATAAAAAGGATTGGCACACGAACACCTGCCACTCAATCGATCTCTAGCTACTTTCCAGCCTTCCCCCACGCGTACCTGCTGTTGTTCTCAGGTCGTCGCGCGCTCCGGTCGTGTTCCGTCGGCTCGGGCCGATCGGTCGGTCATCTATCCGGTTGGTGGCGTGCGCAGATGACAGGAGAGGAGATGATCGGCCCGGTGTTTGAAACCGACCATCCGCTGGCGAGGGACAGGGTCGGCACCGGCCGCCGCCACGCGCACTAGCCACTAGGCAGTGAGCGTTCCACGGCCACGGGATCGGGCCCGGCACACGTACGTCGCCAACAGTGTGATCGCTCCTCATCAAGGCCACCACGGTCCCCAAAGTTACCGTGAGGTATCGATCAAGTTTCCACGATGCCTGCCCATCTTCAGATCGCGGAACGCTAGCCAGGAGCACCTGCACGTTTCGTTCTTAATAGTAAGAAGAATATATTCCATTCGTTCTTTGCCCTGCGTACTGTACTTGCGTAGCCAGGCGTCGGTTGGTTAAACAATTCAAAGATGCATGCATACTACTTTTGGTTCTCTGTTTCGCCGGGAAATTTTTGAGCATGGCATCAGTGAATATCATATCGTACGACTGCATGTCGCATGCTTAATTAGTCTCCTGATTATGTTTGGAAAAGGAACTAGTAGTCTATTAAGTAGAATTTTACGACTTCCCTCCGCGCGCGGTCCTGCATAACAGAGAAAAGCTCAGCGAACACCTGGTGGCTGGAACTAGAAAAGGAGATATACTCCGGTTTGGTCGATCGTCCATACAAATTTCAGCAATATTATACATACGCCCACGTGTTACTCCTGTTTGTCACGGCGCCCACGGTGGTGGGTACCTATGGGGACTAGTTTGAGGAAACACCGTACCTCCGAGACGCGGATCACGGGCACTCTGGGGCCAAGATTCTTGGAGCAGACGGTTACGTTCACAACACCTGGTGGAATTATAAAGAGGATGTGCATCTACAGCTGTGTCCGTCGGCGTGCTTGGTGGCACGAGCGTGACGTTGGCACGAGTCTAGTATGGCTACCAGCCGCCTCCATCCCGTCTACCACGAGTGTCCATCTTGCACGTGCAGTCCCAGTCAACCTCATGCTGAGGGTCCTCGGTGTCGCCCCACTCATTTCACTACCTGACACGTGCTTTCACACGAGGCATCGTCATCCACAAGCAGGCTTCACGCGGTTCGTCGGTGTCCATCCTTCGCCCGAAGAAGGGGAAGGTGGGCGCCCCCCACGTGGGAGCCTTTTCCTCTGGCTCCAAAAGAAGGAGAAGGAGGTCGTTCCCCTGCAGACGCCGAAGAAGGAGAAGGCGTGATGGGAAGTGGAGCTAGAGCTACAAGCGGCACACCGCAGCCCGAGCGATCCTGAAGACTCGTCCGGAAAACGACGTTCATGGCGAGCTCGTTCAATGTTATCTAGCCGACTATCAACGTGTTGGCGCAATAGTGGTTCGTGGAAGACAGTGGCTCCATCATCGACTTCACGGGGCCAGAAGGGCCACAAGATCCTCGAGAGGACGACAACTTCGACAAGTTGTGGGGCGACGACAATGACGACGACTGTGGCTACAACACGGGCAACCTGACTACATCGTCCTCTACTAGTAGATTTATTATTTTTTCCATGTTTTAGTTAAAATTAGTTAAATAATGCAAATTATGTTCTAAATTTCAATGAATCTGGAGTCTATGTAGCTGATCGAATATTTTTTGGCACAAATTTCTATTCGATACTGGACGCGCTGCCCCACCTAGTACGAGCTCATCATGTACCGACACCCCAATTGGTCGTGTGGCGGCTCGCTGCTAGCACCAACATCTTGGGACCCGCTAGTGGAGACGCGGAGAGCAAAAAAAACCGTAGCTCACGATGCTACGTCACTATGTCACGTTCGGAAATCTAAGGCACTTTCCTAATGACATTTTCTAAAGTGCCTTCAAATGATCCTTTAAGGCACTTTCCTGTGTGGTGCCTCACAATGTTGGATAATGCAAGGCGAAAAAATATAATGCCTCCAATAGATCATCTTTGAAGGCAAAAAAAAGTGCCTCCAAAAGTTCATCTTCTATGGCATTTTCACCACATGCAGGCAAAAACTTTCTGAGGCAGTACAACTAAAGTGCCTCTAAAGGTTTACTTTCAGAGGCAGTATCAACAATGCCTTTAAAGCTGAACCTTTAGTGACACTTTCAAAATATGCATGCAAAAACTTTCTAAGGCAGTACCACTAAAGTTCCTCTAAAGGTTTACTTTCAGAGGCAGTATCAACAATGCCTCTAAAGCTGAACCTTTAGTGGCACTTTCAAAATATGCAGGCAAAAACTTTCTAAGGCAGTACCACTAAAGTGCCTCTAAAGGTTTACTTTCAGAGGCAGTATCAACAATGCCTCTAAAGCTGAACCTTTAGTGGCACTTTTGTAGAATTGCAGGCATAACTAAATGTAAACATAGTAGATAATTGCCAGGTATTTCTTGCTACTGATCAAACTTACCAGTGCATAATTACATACCACATAAACTTAGTAGTCCACGAACCATTAGAACTTAGTAGTACTTGAAGGGAATATGCCCGAGAGGCAATAATAAAGTGGTTATTATCGTATTCCTATTTATGATAAATGTTTATTTTACATGCTATAATTGTATTAATACGGAAACGTTAATACATGTGTGTTTAATAAACAAATAGAAAGTTCCTAGTTATGCCTCTCTTATAAACTAGCTCGTTGATTAACAAGATGATCAAGGTTTCCTGATCATGGACATTGGATGTTGTTAACGGGTCACAACATTAGTGTAATGGTGTGATGAACATTCATCAAGTATAGCATTACGATCAAAGTCATTGAGTTTATATTGCTATAATAACTTACGAAGTGATCCTAATCCTTAGACCATGAGATCATGTCAATCACTAACACGGAAGAGTTTCTTGATAACATCAAACGTCACACCGTAATGTGGTGATTATAAAGATGGATTGAACTACTAAAGTGTTATGTTGAGGCCCATGGATCGAGAGTGGAATTTGTTCATCCCGATGACGGATAGATATACTGGGCCCTCTCGGTGATATCACATTGATTAGCTTGCAAGCAAGTGATTTGATCACTAGAATGTTATATCACGGAACGAGAAAAGAGTGCATGTCGAACGAGATCAAACTAGGTATGGAGATACCGATGATCGAATCTCGGACATGTAATATATCGCGAAACAAAAGGATTAAGATACTAGCGTAAAGGTTCCGCGATCACAAGAAAGTCATCGTTGAATGTGTGGGAGTCGATGGGTCTGATCCCGCTTCGATTATTGATCCGAGAGGGTCTCGATCATGTCCGCATTATTCGCGAACCGTAGGGTGACACACTTAAGAGACACCGACATCCATTTGGAGCAAAAGTTTCATGCCGAAAAGAAAAGGAAAGCGCAGGAATTTATTTCACTAGACACCAAAGCTTTTCGGTTGAAATTCAAACCGGTTCTGCATGTGAAATAGAATACTAGCAAGGGTTTTATGTGAATGTTTGTTAATTAAAGTAATTAACAAAATTCTGAATAAATAAATAAAAGAGTTTTATTTAAATGAGAGCTTGCATTAAATTTGGTGGAAATTTAATGCATGTGAGTGGATTTTGAGTGGAGGCTTTTTAATGGGTGGAGGCTTTTCATTTTGAGTGGGAGCTCCACCCACATGAATGTGGAAGAGGTGGGGCAGCCCCATGGCTGGGCGCATGGCCCTTGGTGCCCCCTCTCCCTATAAAAGGCCCCCTCTCCTCCTCTCACACCACACCTCCTCGTGAAGGATCTCTCTCCCCCTCTAGAATTTATTCCCCATGGTCTCGGACTAGCGAGATACATGTTCCCGGTGGCTATTCGGCAAGAAAGAGTTGTGCTTCCGCTGCATCGCTGGAGAGAGGAGGCGGAGGTTGCTCGGTGCCTCGAACGTGTGTGCGAGCACGGACGGATCTGTTTTATGGCGCTAGGACTTCCTCTCGATCTTGAGATCGGCAAGAGATCGTCTACATCAACCACGAGTTTGCACTCGTTAAGCTTTGTTGGTCTTCAAGGGTATGTTCTCTACGGATATACATCCGCCTGTTGTTTGTATCTAGTAGATAGATCTTGGTACATAGTTGTTCCCATCGTAGGAAAATTTTTGTTTTCTATGCTGCGAACCCAACAGTACTGACCAACTGTGCATACTTCCATACTTACATACTTCCATTAGTTACGTATATCCAAAAGTACTAACCAAATGCGCATACTTTATACTTGCACTCACCATCATCAACACTACTTCATTTAACCTAGGTAGTAGAGATCACCTGGAAACAACGCAAGCATAATATTGAGATTCTTAACCTGATCCAACCAGAAAGCGAACAACACCACTTCTGACTTAACTATATTGAAAGCCTGAATAGCTGGCCACCATCCACTTGTCATAATTGCTCTGTTTGAGACACCCATCTTCATCCTGACATCATATCTCCTTGCACTGGTCATGTGCTCAACCCTTACAGTTATCGGTTCATCCAGGAACTTCTTCAGATACTTGCAAGTGTACTCTGCTGCAAATTCCTGTGTAAATATCGAGTTTTTGGACAGTTAGCATACTTTCAACTGTTCATCTACCACAGTACTATGGAATATATAGTAGAAACCATCTTACCATTTTGCATTTATTTCTCATGACAGATGACTCTGTCATCTTGTAGACATAGTATCTGATTTTTGGTTTAGGGTCTTTGCACCAGTCAGCAAGGAAGGTCACCTGATCTTCATTCAGAAACATTTGATTGCCAAAGAAACATTGACTGTCAAACCTTTCTAGTCCCCTGAGTTGAGGTCCTGATACAACACAAATTCGACACACATGCTTCATATTAGTAACATTTCAAATTGTGCACACTGTTAAACAGAGACAACACATGTGGTACTATAAGATGCATAAATTATATACCCCTTTCCAGCATCTCTTCCTCTTCTTCCTCTTCCTCTTCTTCCTCAGAGCTGCTGTCACTGGAGTTCACAGAGCTGCTGTCACTGTCACTGTCATCAGGGAGAGGGATGACATTTGTAGCATCCCATTTGTCTAACAACTGTAATGCTACTGGGTTTAGTAATATAATGGCTACTCCCTACATATAATTGTTGCATCATCATCATGCTCATGTCATCATGTCACCTTGCATTTGAGCATCATACAAAAACCCTTGTGTTTTGGTTCTTATCTCATATGCATCATTATTTGTGTTTTGCCTCTTGATATTGTATTTGGTTTCTTGATATATTGTTGAAATGCCCAAGTTGAGTTGGGGGCATATCTTTTATTCCATTCCACCACCTTTTTCTGTGTCACCACCTTACACTTCCATCATACCATAACCTATGAGCTTGTAATTTTTTCTTTGGATTTTATTTCTAGCTCATGTGGGTTGGATGGATCCAATTCTAAATCCTTTTGCTTGGCTTGTTCCATATTTCTGGAATGCATATGTATGAATGCCCTGAATAATTGTTTTGTTTTCACAAGATTGAAACATGGCATTTAATGCTTATGCATGGCCCATGCAAGCTTGCACCAATCTCTTAGGGAGTGCATTAAATGTAATGCATGTCCCATGCAACCATCACCAACTTTGGTCATCTTTGGTTTTATTTGAAGTTTTGAGTGGTTCATCTCTATCTCTATCCTTTCTTTTAGGCTTGATATATTTTTGATCTTGCTTAAACCTCATCCCCATCTCTATCTACCCCATCACCACCTTTTCTTATTTTCTCTCTTTGGCTATCTTGTTTGAGCTTGTGTGATCATGCTTGATCTAGTCAAATGAACCAATCCATCTCTCTCTCTCTCTCTCTCTCTCTCTCTCTCCTGCGCCCCACCTGCCAGGCCCCATGCCGATCACGTGAGGGAGAAGGTGGAAAAAGGTGGCTGACGCCACCTTCCCCTCCTCCACGCCATCCACCCCTTTCCCCCTGTCCTTATCTACTCCCATCCCCCTCTCTGCCTCACCAGATCTCCCCAGGGCATCGCCCCCTTCTCTCCTTCCTCCCCACCACCGTCTACCCCCACTACGACGGCCATCGTCGGCCTCCTTGTGGCATCCCGCAAAACCACTACTAGAAAATCGCGTTGAATTTGTGCATTGCATCGTCATCATCATGCATTGTTTGCCAAAACTATTTTCGAAAACCCCGATTTGTTTTCCAAACGCCCCATCTTATTCAAACACCGAACGCCGGGTCCCCGGAATATTTTATTTTGGCCGCTATCAGTTTGCGCACGGCCCGTTTAAAACAAATAAAAGTTTTATTAATTTTTAGTCAGGCGGTCGAGCAGGCAGGCCGACCCGAACGACCGCCCCAGATATTTTAAATCGGTCCAAACCTGCCCGCCCTTCTATTCCTATCCCACCTAAAAACCTACCCACACACCCAAGCCACCTCACCCCACCCTATGGCAGCATGCCACCTCACCCTCTCCCCTTTCCCTAACCAATCTAAACTTGCCACCTAATCCTACCCCTCTCTCTCTCTCTCCCTCCCTTTCTCTCCCCAATCAGTCCCACCCCACACACCCTGCACGCACGCACACACCCCCCGCTGACAAGACCTTCCACCTGTCCCTTGGGTCCCACTGAGTCCCACCACCACCGGCTCTGTTCTTCTTCCTCCGCCTTCCCTCTTCCTCCTGTTCCGCCTTTTTTGGCACCTCGCCCAGCGCTACCCCCTCCTCGTCCCCTGGCCCTGGCGCCCCTCGCCTCCTTTTCCTCCTCCACTGCACCCCCCTCCGAGCCAAGCGCCCGCCTTCTGCCGTCGCCGCCGCCTCATCCTCACTCTCCATGCTGCTGCCCTCGCCCGGCCTTGCCTCGCTCCTCGGCCGCGGCCAGCTCTCTCCCCACCCTTCCCCAGCTCGCCGCCCTCCTCCTCCTCTCCTCGGTCCACACCTGCCGCCCGTCCTGCTCGCCCGCCGGAGTCCTCCGCGCCCGCCTCGGCCATGACGAAATCGAGCCTCCGCTTGCCTCGCGCTGCCGCCCAGCCTTGTGGCGCCAGCGCCCGGCGCTCCCAGTCACCCGCCAGCTCGCCCGCGTCCGTCCGCCCTAGCTCGTCGCCGGAGTCGCCCGTCGCCAACCACCTCGAGCTCGCCGGAGCCCTGCTCATGCCTCTCCCGCCTCCACGCGACCAGCCGCCTCCCCTCGAAGCGGCTCCCTCGCCGTCGCCGCCCGCTTGCCCGAGCCGCTGCCGCCGCCCGCCAGCGCCTTCGCTGCCGCCCGCCGCGCATCCGCCTCAGCGAGCCGCTTCGAGCTCGCCCCTTTCCGCGGCGACAGCCCCTGACCGCCTCCCCGAGGCCCACTTCGTCGACGCTTTACGCCTCCAACGTGCGGCGTTCTGGGTAGTACCAAGTGGTGCTAGCTGTTGGGTGTGGAGACGACGAGTTTGACACCGGTAATCGGGCCCCCGCAAACCCCAAGCTCCCCCTCGCCAAGATCTTCCGCGGCCCAGATCTCGACCGCAAGACCGCCACACGGACGCCGAGACTCTAAACCCTGAGGACCCGTTCCCAGAGACGAAGATCGAACCCGACAGATCTGCGAGACGACAAGATCGCCACCGGATACGCCAAGCACTTCTTCCCGGAATCGCCATGACCGTCCAAGATCCCCGAAGACCACGGAACCAGGGAATTCCAGGACGACAAGAACTACTTCGCGGACCCGACAAGGTCTTCCCGACGACAAGAACGACACCGCCCGGAAGGAACCGATGCGCACCGACACCGAGACTCGGAGCGACAAGATCTTCCTCCCGGACGCCGAGCTCGCCGAGAACCCTGTTGCGCCGAGACCTACCCCGGAGTCCGAGAACGACCTCGCCGACCCCGGAACCCCAAGTCCGTCGGACCCTGAACCCCGAGACCCGACCCCGAACCCCGGAACCCTAACAAGATCGTCGAGACCCTAATGTGTGACACCTTTTCCTCGAACCCTATTTTATAACATATCAATTTGTTGCACATTAAATTGTCATTCCGCATGCATAGCATTGGTTTGGGGGCCTTATGCCGATTCACCTAATAATTAAATATGGGGCCCATATGCGGGCAAATCTAGCCTTATATTGGCCTCATTTAAACATGTGTAGCGAATCGGTTCCATCTGTTGCATTGCTAAACAACATTTAAAATGCGGGGTAGCTAAATAACTTGAACCACCTAATCATTGTCGGGACCCCGGTACCGCTTAATCTTGACCTAATTGCATCGCACCTTGCCATGCCATGCATCATACATGCATCATGCCGTTCTTCTGCCGTTGTATTAAATATTGCATCCGGTGTTTCTCCTAGTGTTTTTGCTTCTTCGCGGATAAGGCCGTTGAGTTGATGTGAGCTTCGCCCCGATCTTCGGTCGAACCTTCGACAATGTTTTCAGGCGAGCATCTCCCCCTTTCTACCCTCTGTAACACCCTCAGAATCGGACCTATGCAAGTTTGGCAAAATTCACCAAACCCGCATAGAAACGATTCAAAGGTGCCCACCAGGCACTTTCGTGCGGGTGGAAAACGAAGTAATAACATTACACAACAGTCCTCGATGGGACCCACGAGCGAGATATACAACGGCGACTCAATGAGTCAAGAATACGAATATACTATACAAAGATCCAAATCACCTTGAAAGCGATAGGCGTCCGACTACGGACAAGATGCAAATGGGGCTAAGAGCCACGAAGAATAACCAATGGCGTCCATAACCTTGCGAGCCAAGCGGAAGGGTAACCACTAACGGCGTCGATCTCAAAACCTGCTTAACAAAGGGTGCGACAAAGGGCAAAGCAGAAAACAAAGAAAAGCGTCGATCTTGAGGCGATTACGGCGAGGCTAGAATTCGGTCCTCGCCTACATAGGTATGGTGGAGCGGCGGCGGCATGCACTAAACAACCTATAGAGACTCGATACAATGGCGTCAATTAGAGAGGGTGAGAATGACCTATCCGGATCCAACACGAGACTAGCACCAAACAAACCCATCTGGTGTTTCCCTCGAGACCGAACGAGAAGTCAACAGGAACTCACACAGTTGGCAGTTTTATTTATTCAGTTATGGTTGCGGCACTTTACTAGTCAGGTTTAAGTAATCATCCTGATAAAATAAGCAGTGGGTCATTTTAGTTAATCATTCCGTGACAGTTGCAACACTTACTAGTCAGATACAATTAGCATGAGATAAACCCATAACCCAGCAGTTGTTGGTACTTTTATTCAGCCATTTCGTTGTAGTTGCGATTTACTAGTCGATTACAATGGTATGGCGACAATTCAAACAAGCAATTGTGGGCAGTATTATTAGCCATTCCATTATAGTGAAGCTGATTACTAGTCATTATAAGTCAAATTCATAGCGATACTTTAGTTATGCTTGTCTATGATCGAGATCTTGTGCTCCAAGTCGTCCATATCCGCGGACACGGCTTTGAAAGTTTTAACCCGGTAGGGGTGCACCAATAGCAACACACGCCGATCAACCTCGGAAAAACCAAATCAAAACCCAACGAGGCTTTCACATGAACAATCACGAGATTGAAATATTTGAGGGCCACCCTTAAGTAGAATCCATAGCGGAGTAAACAAGCTCGAGACGGCCTCAAGGTCTTTGGGTATACGGTGAGCGACTGGGAACCCCAAGCGGGCTTGTCGACACCGCGGAATCGTGTCCCGATCCTAAGCGATGCGATGTGCTATCCGCACAATCGTAAATAAAGCGATAAAGCATGGCATAAATACAGGATCGTAAATAAAACCTCAAACTAGTTTGTGGCCCCAAGAAATAAGGCGAATCAAGCTCGCTCGGGGGTCCCATATACCTCCCGGATGTGGATAGCGCGCAAAATCAAGGAACAGGTATCAAGTACTCGGGGTCTTACGGGACACAAGTGGGCGTTCGGAAACCAAATATTATCTATCACCCACCGATGCCTCTGCTTATTCAATTTTAGTTGTTAAACAGAAATTAAAGTGACGATAAGTAAAACTAGAATCATCTCCAACAACAACATGCGGCAATACATCAGCAACTGTGGCATATGGCGAGTACTGCAACTACAACGAAATGGCTGAATAAAAGTACCAACAACTGCTGGGTTATGGGTTTATCTCATGCTAATTGTATCTGACTAGTAAGTGTTGCAACTGTCACGGAATGATTAACTAAAATGACCCACTGCTTATTTTATCAGGATGATTACTTAAACCTGACTAGTAAAGTGCCGCAACCATAACTGAATAAATAAAACTGCCAACTGTGTGAGTTCCTCGGTTGACTTCCTCGTTCGGTCTCGAGGGGAAACACCGAGATGGGTTTGTTTGGTGCTAGTCTCGGTTGGATCCGGATAGGTCATTCTCACCCTCTCTAATTGACGCCCGGTTGTATCAGTCTCTATAGGTTGTTTAGTGCATCTTGCCGCTTGATCCACCATACCTATGTAGGCGAGGACCGCCAATTCTAGCCTCGCCGTGTCTTGGCCTCGATCGACGCTCTTTCTTTGTTTTACGCTTTGCCCTTTTGTTAAGCAGGTTTTGAGATCGGCCGTTAGCGAGGTTACCCTTCCGCTTGGCTGGGCAGGTTATGGGCGCCATTGGTTATTCTTGAGGCTCTTAGCCCCATTTGCATCTTGTCCGTAGTGGGCTTCTATCGCTTTTCAAGGTGATTTGGATCTTTGTATAGTATATCTGTATTCTTGACTCATTGAGTCGCGTTGTATATCCGTGGGTCCCATCGAGGTGTTGTGTAATGTTATTACCGTTTTCCACCGCATTTAAAGTGCTGGTGGCACCTTTGAATCGTTTCTATGCGGGTTTGGTGAATTTTGCCAAACTTGCATAGGTCCGATTCGAGGGTGTTCTGAGTGGTATCGAGCTCGGCGTTGCGATACCCCACAAGTCCGACGTAGGATAACCTAGCTAACGGCGAAGTAGAGTGTCAAAACTATTTTGAAAATCGGTTGGGCAGTTACGAATAGGTCTGATTTTACTCCTTACCCCTTTGCTATTCCTCTCTTACCTCTCCGTGTTTTGAATCCGATCTCTTCTCTCTCTTCGAGTCCAGGATTTCTCGTGGTTGGGTATCCGTCGTACCTTTAGGGTTCCGCTTCTCCCTTTTTTGTAGCAGGGCCTTCGATCATCAATCGCAACTTATGCATTGTATCTTCCTCCAATCTCTTGTTCTTGAGATCTTTATCCATGTGTGTTCCTTCTTTGGATATCGGTTGCGTTGAAAAACATCGAGAAGGGCGAGCTTTGGTGAAGTTGGAGTCGACCATGAGCATGTGTTGTTCATGCCAATGGAACCATCGCGAAACCTAATCGGCGTGTCTTTCATACGATTTCTGGCGACATCCCTTTGTTCGGATACCATCTAAGAAGATCTTCAGTCTAATTCCGAGAGTTGGATGCTTAATCCGCTTATTCGTGTACAGAGTAATGGTTCGAGTGTGGGATGGAGTAGCTACCCTACCACTGCTCTTATCATTCACTCTTGTATGTCGAATCGATGGATCGACAATTACTCCGTCCACGGAAGTTAGGGGTGGCTTGATTTGTGATACCTCTACCTCCGACCTTTTGTTTCCGGAGTGCTCTCGACGATCGGGAACAACGACCTTTGTTGGTGGTGTCGCCGATACCAGATGAAGAAGGAACCCTCGTTAGTGGTGTCGCGAGGATCTACGAAGCGCGAAGGATCGGTCGCCGACCTTCCTTCCGGTACCATGAGGCGGATCTCGAGGGCGAGATCCATTGTTAGTGGTGTCGGTGTGGCATCCCATAAAACCACTACTAGAAAATCGCGTTGAATTTGTGCATTGCATCGTCATCATCATGCATTGTTTGCCAAAACTATTTTGAAAACCCGATTTGTTTTCAACGCCCATCTTATTCAAACACGAGCGGGTCCCCGGAATATTTTATTTTGGCCGCTATCAGTTTGCGCACGGCCCGTTTAAAACAAATAAAAGTTTTATTAATTTTTAGTCGGGGCAGTCGAACGGGCCAGACCGACCCGAACGACCGCCCCAGATATTTTAAATCGGTCCAAACCTGCCCGCCCTTCTATTCCTATCCCACCTAAAAACCTACCCACACACCCAAGCCACCTCACCCCACCCTATGGCAGCATGCCACCTCACCCTCTCCCCTTTCCCTAACCAATCTAAACTTGCCACCTAATCCTACCCCTCTCTCTCTCTCTCCCTCCCTTTCTCTCCCCAATCAGTCCCACCCCACACACCCTGCACGCACGCACACACACCACAACCCCCCTGCCGACAGCACCTTCCACCCTGTCCCTTGGGTCCCACCAGGGTCCCACCACCGCCTGCCTGTTCTTCTTCCTCCCCACCTTCTCCCTCCTCCCTGCCCGCCCGCCAGCACCCTCGCCCGCTACCCCCTCCTCGTCCCCTGGCCGCTGGCCCTCGCCTCCTCCTCCTCCTCCACCCCTCAAGAGCCAGCGCCCTCCGTCCTCTCCCCCACCCGCTTGGCTCGCCAGCACGGCGCCCTCCTCCTCGGTCCACACTGCCTCGCCCGGTCCCGTGCTCGCCCTTGCGGAGTCCTCCAAGGCTGCCGCCTCGGCTGCCCTGAGCCTCACTTTGCCTCGCTGCCGCCCGGAAGCGCCGCCAAGGCTCCCGGCCTAGCTCGCCAGTTTGGCCTAGCTGCTTAGCGTCGCCGAGTCGCGCCGCTAACCACCTCGAGCTCGCCGGAGCCCTGCTCATGACTCCACCCGCCTCCACCGCGACCAGCACCGCCTCCCCCGAGCAGCGCTCTCGCTGCCGTCGCCCGCTTGCCCGAGCCGCATTCGCTGGCCCGCGAAGGCCAAGGCGCCTGTTGGCCGGCCGCTCACAGCATCCGCCTCGCGGAAGCCGCTTCCGAGCCTCGCCCTTTCCGCGCAGCAGACAGCCCCCTGGACCCGCCTCCCCCGCGGGGCCCACTTCGTCGACGCCTGCCTTCTGCCTCCAACCGTGCGCGTTCTGGGTAGTACCAAGTGGTGCTAGCTGTTGGGTGTGGAGACGACGAGTTTGACACCGGTAATCGGGCCCCCGCAAACCCCAAGCTCCCCCTCGCCAAGATCTTCCGCGGCCCAGATCTCGACCGCAAGACCGCCACACGGACGCCGAGACTCTAAACCCTGAGGACCCGTTCCCAGAGACGAAGATCGAACCCGACAGATCTGCGAGACGACAAGATCGCCACCGGATACGCCAAGCACTTCTTCCCGGAATCGCCATGACCGTCCAAGATCCCCGAAGACCACGGAACCAGGAATTCCGTGAACAAGAACTACCCAGCGGACGACAAGGTCTTCCCGACGACAAGAACGACACCGCCGGAAGGAACTGGCAAGACCGACACGAGACTCGGAGCGACAAGATCTTCCTCCCGGACGCCGAGCTCGCCGAGAACCCTGTTGCGCCGAGACCTACCCCGGAGTCCGAGAACGACCTCGCCGACCCCGGAACCCCAAGTCCGTCGGACCCTGAACCCCGAGACCCGACCCCGAACCCCGGAACCCTAACAAGATCGTCGAGACCCTAATGTGTGACACCTTTTCCTCGAACCCTATTTTATAACATATCAATTTGTTGCACATTAAATTGTCATTCCGCATGCATAGCATTGGTTTGGGGGCCTTATGCCGATTCACCTAATAATTAAATATGGGGCCCATATGCGGGCAAATCTAGCCTTATATTGGCCTCATTTAAACATGTGTAGCGAATCGGTTCCATCTGTTGCATTGCTAAACAACATTTAAAATGCGGGGTAGCTAAATAACTTGAACCACCTAATCATTGTCGGGACCCCGGTACCGCTTAATCTTGACCTAATTGCATCGCACCTTGCCATGCCATGCATCATACATGCATCATGCCGTTCTTCTGCCGTTGTATTAAATATTGCATCCGGTGTTTCTCCTAGTGTTTTTGCTTCTTCGCGGATAAGGCCGTTGAGTTGATGTGAGCTTCGCCCCGATCTTCGGTCGAACCTTCGACAATGTTTTCAGGCGAGCATCTCCCTCTTTCTACCTATCTTACTTTTATAGTCTTTATTCCCTCCTGTTGATCTATTGCTATCTGAGTTGCGATGCTTTAGTTTCCGTACCTGTGATATCCCTTGCAGCCTTATATTGCCTTGGACACACCCAATTACCTGTTGTTTGGTAGATAGTTGGACTTGCGCGTCGATTAGTTGCTCGCTCAAGTGCTGATGTGTGTCGCCATATGCCACAGTTGCTGATGTATTGCCGCATGTTGTTGTTGGAGATGATTCTAGTTTTACTTATCGTCACTTTAATTTCTGTTTAACAACTAAAATTGAATAAGCAGAGGCATCGGTGGGTGATAGATAATATTTGGTTTCCGAACGCCCACTTGTGTCCCGTAAGACCCCGAGTACTTGATACCTGTTCCTTGATTTTGCGCGCTATCCACATCCGGGAGGTATATGGGACCCCCGAGCGAGCTTGATTCGGTCTTATTTCTTGGGGCCACAAACTAGTTTGAGGTTTTATTTACGATCTGTACTTATGCCATGCTTCTTGCTTTATTTACGATTGTGCGACGGATAGCACCTTTGCATTTTGTTAGGATCGGGACACGATTCCGCGGTGTCGACAAGCCCGCTTTGGGGTTCCTCGTTCACGCCGTATACCCGGCACCTTGAGGCCGTCTGGAGCTTGCCTACTCCGTTGCGGATTCTACTTAAGGGTGGCCCCTGAAATATTTCGAATCTGTGATTGTTCGATCGTGAAAGCCTCGTTGGGTTTTGATTTGGTTTTTCCGAGGTTGATCGGCGTGTGTTGCTATTGGTGCACCCGGGTTAAAACTTTCTGAAAGCCGTGTCCGCGGATATGGACGACTTGGAGCACAGTATCTCGATCATAGACAAGCATAACTAAAGTTTACTGCTATGAATTTGACTTATAATGACTAGTAATCAGCTTCACTATAATGGAATGGCTAATAATACTGCCCACAATTGCTTGTTTGAATTGTGCGACCATTACATTGTAACTAGTAAGTACTGCAACTACAACGAAATGGCTGAATAAAAGTACCAACAACTGCTGGGTTATGGGTTTATCTCATGCTAATTGTATCTGACTAGTAAGTGTTGCAACTGTCACGGAATGATTAACTAAAATGACCCACTGCTTATTTTATCAGGATGATTACTTAAACCTGACTAGTAAAGTGCCGCAACCATAACTGAATAAATAAAACTGCCAACTGTGTGAGTTCCTCGGTTGACTTCCTCGTTCGGTCTCGAGGGGGAAACACCAGGATGGGTTTGTTTGGTGCTAGTCTCAGGTTGGATCCGGATAGGTCATTCTCACCCCTCTCTAATTGACGCCAGTTGTATCGAGTCTCTATAGGTTGTTTAGTGCATGCTGCCTTGCCGCTTGATCCACCATACCTATGTAGGCGAGGACCCCGAATTCTAGCCTCGCTGGTGTCGGCCTCGATCGACGCTTCTTTGTTTTCTGCTTTGCCCTTTGTCGGCACCCCTTTTGTTAAGCAGGTTTTGAGATCGACGCCGTTAGCAGGGTTACCCTTCCGGCTTGGCCTGGGCAGGGTTATGGACGCCATTGGTTATTCTTCAGGGCTCTTAGCCCCATTTGCATCTTGTCCGTAGCTGGACGCTCTATCGTTTTCAAGGTGATTTGGATCTTTGTATAGTATATCTGTATTCTTGACTCATTGAGTCGCTGTTGTATATCTGTTCTGTGGGTCCCATCGAGGACTGTTGTGTAATGTTATTACTTCGTTTTCCACCCGCACGAAAGTGCCTGGTGGGCACCTTTGAATCGTTTCTATGCGGGTTTGGTGAATTTTGCCAAACTTGCATAGGTCCGATTCTGAGGGTGTTACACTCCTCCTCCCCATCCACTACCAGCCGGTGGCGTGGCGAGAAGGGTTGTCGAGGAAGCTCCGCAAGACCTCTGCATCGCCCCAGTACCCGCCGTCGTGAAGGAGAAGCCCCAGGAGCCCAGGACCAGCGCCGAGCCGACGCGAAACCCTAGCCTCTGTCCGCGAGCCACGCCGACGATCGCCTGCGCCACTACCCGCTCCAACCAAACCAACGACCCCGCGGTGAGTCCCCGAACCCCCTAGACATGCCCCTGTCCTTCTTCGTTTCCTGCCGGCGGCGTTCGTTCCGTCGAGCAGGCTGCGTGCACCGGCGAGCGCGCACCGTCTGCCCGCTTGCGCCTCGCAGATACCTTACCTGAGCCGCGCGTCCCTTCCTGACAGCAACCCCACCCCACTGAAGGGTTTCGCGGCATAGTAAATCAAAATTTTCTACGGATGCGAACAGAGGGAAAGCCAAGATCTAATCTAGGAGATGCAATCAACGAGAGAGATTGGATTAGATCTTCATACCCTTGAAGATTCGCAGTGAACGTTCATCGGAACGTGGGTGATGTAGTCGTACTCGCTTCTCCTCCTCGCGATCCGATCCGATCTAGCACCACAAGTGGCGGTGCCTCGTGAGATGCACACGCAAAGACTCGGCGTCTCCTCCTTCCTCGGACCAGCGAGTATGGTGGAGAGATAGATTGGATCTACAACACGGCGTGGTGTATATGGTGGAGAATTTGCTGCGGGCTTCGCCTACAAACAGTCGGGAGGGAGAGAGGAAGGCAGGCTACTAGGGCTTGGAGGGAGGTGTGTGGGAGGCGCACCACCCTCTATATATAGAGGCGGCCAGCCCTGCCCTCCTCCAAGCCTATCTCTAGTTTAAACAATTTAAACTCTCCTTATCTAGAAATCCTATCTCTAGTTTAAACGATTTAAACTCTCCCTTATCTAGAAATCCTATCTCTAGTTTAAGCGAGTTTAAACTTATCTAGATCGGCTGGGCCCTATGGGGCCTTGCCCCTGCCCAATGCGGCCAGGACACTCCCTCATAGGCCCATGCCCCTCCGGAAGGTGGGGCCACGTTGGTCCCCTTTAGGAAGGTTCTAGAAGCTTAGGTACAATACCGATTAACTCGGAACAATTCGAACTCCAAAACTGCACCGCCTTATATGAATCTTATTCTCGGACCATTAGAACCTCTCGTGATATCCGGATCCCATCCGAGACTCGAACAAAAATTCATAAACCAATTATCCAATTTATCCTAGCGTCGAGATCGTTAATCTGTGTGACCTGCGGGTTCGAGAATATGCGACATGATCTTCTATCAATAATCAACTGGGTGCAGGCACCCATATTGACTCCCACACATTCATCGATGATCATATCGGATGAACCACGATGCGATTCAATCAATACCATATATATATTCCCTTCGTTTCGCGATATTTTACTTGCCCGAGATTCGATCGTCGATGCGTCATACCTAGTTCAATCTCGTTCACGGCAAGTACTTTACTGTTCGTAATCCGATATCACTTTGTGATTAACTCCTTAACCACATGCTTGCAAGCGGTGTTGATATCGACACGAGTGGGCCCAGTATATCTCTCCGACTTGGGAGGACAAATTCCATCTCGATACATACAACCCAGATACTTTCCGATCACCGAGAGACACCTTTATGATCACCCTCTCATAGGATGACGTTTGATGAACTCAAAGCTTTCTTCGGTACCGGAGTTGCATTATCTCATGGTCTAAGGAATACAATATTTGACATAGGAAAAGCTTCGCAAAGACGAACACGATGACACGATCTAATTGCTCTGCTTTGTTTGGGTCTATCCACCATATCATTCTCCCAATGATATAATCTCATTATCAATTGACAACTCATGTCTATGGTTAGGAAACCTTAACCATCATTGATCAATGAGCTAGTCCATAGAGGAGTACTAGGGACACGGTGTTGTTCACAAACCACACAAGTATTAAAGTTTCCGCTTAATACAATTCTAGCATGGAATATAAACTTTATCATGAACAAGAATTATAATAATAACATCTTTATTATTGCCTCTAGGGCATAATTCCAACACCCATCAGACTTGCCTCAGCAAGGCCAATGGACTGGTTCGAGCCTCGCCCACCACAGTGTCCGATTGTCGTGTGCGTCAGCCGATTTCGTGACCGGGAAGAAAAACAGTAGTGTGGCCATCTTGCAGATACCCCCCCCACCTTTTTGCTCCTCAACCCGCGACCCTCGCCCCACTGTCAGCCTACGCCATTTTGCAAAAGGCTCGACAAACGTTCAATCAACTGCAGCCCTCCCACTCACATGCGTGTGGCGCTGAGTCAGCCTGCCCCACCACATGGCGGTGGCTAGGTCCAGGCTGAGTAGAAAAGGTTTCTGTTTCTGTTCAATTTAAAACCTTTTCAAAATTTGTTTAAAATTCAAATTTAAATCTGTTTTCAAATAACTTTTGAATTATAAATCCAAAATTAACAAATAATATATGAATTTGAATCAAGAAAATATGAGGAATTCAATTATGCTATCCACAATATCAATTGAGCACTTTATTTTCTAAGTTGAATAAAATTACAATAAATGCCATTTACCTTAAATAATTAATAACTTTAGTTCTATAACTCCAAATTAAACAAATGATATGTCTAAAATGATCAGCTCGACGAGACCTTTCTGTTTATGCTATCCATGAATTAAATTGCAGCATGCATCATATAAATATATAGTATACAACAACTAATATGACAATAAATTGTTGCCAAAACTCAATGAAATATTTATTTTTTGTATTCTACACCTCACCCATGCCATGCTACACTATTGCCATGCAACTTGTGCATCATTCATCATGGCATGATTGTTTGCTTGACGCATTTTATTCCTATGCTTGTGCACTTTATTTATGTTGGCCCTTGTTTGTTTGGTTCTTCTTCGAATAGACACTGAGCAGGGGATATATCAAGAGAACCAGGAGCACTACCCAGATCCGTCTCTCGCTTCAACTGAGTTGCCATGCAAGCACTACCACATGCTTGCATACATACAATACCTATTGCATCTATCTTATGCTTGCATCATTGAGTCGCGATTGCATTAAACTGAATCCCAAGTATTGCATAACCTTTACTTTTAAACCCCACCGAAGCTTGTTCCTCCATCCCATGAGCCACTACTACAGGAGTTGTTTGAGCCATGCGAGTCGTAGAACAACATGTGTAGGGTATGTGAGAGTCTGATGGATAACGAGGTACCTAAACAACTTAACCTGAGTAGTAATGGGATAACTAATGAAAGTGGCACCGGTGAGCAATATCTGCTATTTGGTTTTTCCTGCTCACTTGTGTCCCGTAGGACCCCGAGTACTTGATTCCTATTCCTTGATTATTCGCGCTATCCACATCCGGGAGGCTTATGGGACCCCCGAGGCGAGCTTGATTCCGTCTTATTTCTTGGGGCCACAAACTAGTTTGAGGTTTTGTTACTATCCTGTACTTATGCCATGCTTTATCGCTTTATTAAGATTGTGCGAGGAGCACCTGCATCGCTTAGGTAAGGAGTGTTTTCATGGTATCGACAAGCCCATCACATTTTCGGGTTCCCGTTGCTGACCATTGTCGCAAACCTTGAGTCTGTCTCAAGTCGCCTAACCGTTCTGGTCTACTCAATGGGGTGGCCCCAAATATTTCTGAATCTGTGATTGCTTTATCGTGAAGGCCTCGTTGGGTTTTGATTTGGTTTTTCCGAGGTTGATCGAGTGTGTGTTGCTATTTGTGCACCCCTGCAGGGTAAAACTTTCTGAAAGCCGTGTCCGCGGTTATGGACGACTTGGAGCACAGTTTCTCGATCATAGACAAGCATAACTAAAGTACCGCTTTTAAATTTGACTAAGTAACTGACTAGTAAATAGCGCAACACTCATGGAATGGTTAATAAAATTGCCAACGGATGGGGGTTGTTCGTCCGCTTCCTCGTTGGTAAGCGAGGAGGAGGATGGATCTTTGGATATTACTGTTATAACTGTTGTCATTAATTCACGGACATCCGTCTATTTTTGGTTAGGCGGATGGATAGCGAGTATCTATAGAACTGTTAGGGTTTATCTTTTGCTGCAATTGCGTCACCCCAGGTTGTGTCCCCTTTAGAGGCATAAAGACTTGCTGAGTACCCTTGGGGTCTCACACGATAAATTATTGGTTCAGATGAACAGGTACACTCGCAAGATGGATACTGGGTGGAGGAGGCTGATGATGTGGGCAACGATCGTTCGGTGTAGAGATTCCGGGAACGGGGATCCGTGAGATCTGTGGGCGGGATGTGCTTATTTATGGGGCATCTTATGCCGATTTGCTTCTTATCCGTACTCGGATCTTGTTTGCCGCTTCCGCCTGATACTCTGATGTGTGATGTATGAGGAAATATCCTAAACTATTAAATCTATCTAGGACATTTGAATCTTGCCGTATGGCGTTGCTATATTTCCTTTATTTTTAGATGGAATGGCTCTGATGTACTATTGTATGGTGGCTTGCATACATACTCATTTGTGTATGTAGTTGGTCCCTTCGCCTGCCGATTACGCCGCCCGTACTTGTCCCGATGATTGGAAATGGTTGGGACGGCCGAAAGGTCTACCCGTGAGTGGCATTTGGGCCCCACCGTACTATTTCAACCATTTCCGCTCATCCAGGCTTGTATCTAGGAGCGTAATTCACCGAGGTAGTTACAATTGGTATCAGAGCCATCCCGCCCTTCAGGGTCTCAGCCAAATGGTCGTTGTCAGTCTAGCAAATATTTTTGGTAGTTATGTATACTAGGGAAAAACAAAACGTGAGAAGTAGGGGTTAGGATATGTGTTCCACTTATTCATGTGCGGAGTAATGATTTGAGTGCGGGATGGAGTCGCGACCATACCACTACTCTTATCATTCGCTTTTGTATATTGAATTGGTAGAGTCACTAATCTTGATTCGTTAAGTGATTTTGCGCATCTATTGGTATTTTAATGCCGAAATTTGTGGAAAATTTTTCTTTGATATATTCAGGTACCACACTCCTTTTCATGTGCGATATATGCTTAATATATTCTAGGTGCTTTGAACTTTGTTGATATTTTAATATCATCTTAGTAAATTGTATCCTTTAATCTTGGTTAATTCCATCTTGGTACTATTTTGGATTATTATTATTCTCCATTATAAATCTTGACTTGTGTTTATATCAATCACAGGATGGCTCCACCACGCCGTTCTGATGAGGACATACCACCTGAACTGGGCTCCACGTTGTCAAAATCGCCAATGCCTTGGCAGCAATGCAGCAGAACCAGCAGCGCTTTGAGGAAAGTGTTCGGAGGAAAGAGTTTGCTCCACTACCTCCACCTCCCAAGCGAGGAGACATCAAAAGCTTCCTGAAGTTCAACCTCGCCAATTTGATGTTTCGATCGACCCTTTGGATGCGGATGATTGGTTGCGTGAGATGTCAAGGCTACTCGAGGCTGCGATGTTCTGAGCAAGAGTGGGTAAAGTGTGCTACTCACCTTCGAAGGGGATACAACTCGGTGGGAGAATTACGAAGGCAAAGCCTTTGGTTTTCAGCCTACTTGGGAACGGTTCACTGGAGCGTTCAAAGAGCAGTATCTGTCAGAAATTGTCATGGAGAGGATGAAGGAAGCTTTTCTCAACCTCAAGCAGGGAAATGATAATGTCAACACCTACATCAGGAACTTCATGAATATTTCTCGTTATGATGGCGATGAGATATCTGATGACAAGAAGAAGCAAAAGAGGTTCAGGCAAGGGCTCAATGCATCGATTAAATATGCAATCACAAATGCAAGGCCAGCGTCTTTTCTGGAACTTCAGCACACAGCTCTGCAGGAGGAAGCAAGTAGGCAAGTGTTTGAGGAGTCAAAGAAACACAACCGTGATGCACCAAGCTCTTCAGCTATGTCAGCTCCTTCTAAGCGGCGTGTCTGGGTTCCTAACACCCCACCGTCGCTCCCGGCTCCACCAAGACCTGCAAGCTACGTGTCAAGGCCACCAAACTTCATCACCTTGCTCCGGGGCTACAACCACCACTACTGGAGCGCTGGCGGAGTCCCTTGCTACGTTGCTCCACGCCCACCGGTGCTTGTTTCACGTGGATACCTGACATCTAAACCGAATCGTCCGATGAAAACAAAGCTCTTCCTCCACCCTCCAAGATCTGCAGAAGCTCTCCTATGGTTCGTGCACCACCACCTCGGCTCTCAACATCAACACCAAGCCCGGTCTAATGTTGCTCGTGCTAAGCGTGTCAACGCCGCTCAAGCATGCACCTGGAGTTGTGATGGGTATGCTTTCCGTTAACTCAGTCCCTGCACGAGTTTTGTTTGATTCTGGTGCATCGCATTCTTTTGTTTCTATCAAGTTTGCAAGTGAGAATGGGTTAGCATCGGATCCTCTTCTTAAGCGGTTAATGGTTCTTTCTCCTGGAGCAACAATGGCAGCTTCTAAAATCAGCCATGGCAATCAAATTGAGATTGGTGGCTCTTCGTTCTCGGCATCCTTAATTGTTCTGGGCAGTTCTGACATTGATGTCATCTTGGGCATGGATTGGTTGACAGCAAATGCAGCTGTGATTGATTGTCTTTGAACGCTCGGTTTCTCTCAAGATTCTGAAGGCCATATAGTCTTTTCTCCAAGTTTGACTCCTGCATGTCCAGCTTTTCTCTTTGGCGGCTCAATGATGATGCTATGGAAGCTATTCAGTGTTCCGTGGTCTGTGAGTTCCCGGATGTCTTTCTGAAGAGTTACCGGTATGCCTCGGATCGTGAGGTTGAGTTTGTAATTGAGCTTGAACCTGAAACGGCTCCTATCTCCAAGCGGCCTTATAAAATGGGTCTGCTGAGTTGGTGAACTCAAACGTCAACTTGATGAACAAGAGAAGTTGGGTTTCATTCAACAAGATACTTCTTCTTGGGGTAGCCCAACAATCTTTGTGAAGAAGCGTGACAAGACCGATAGACTTTGTGTTGACTATCGGGCTCTCAATGCTAAAACCATCAAGAACAAATATCCCTTCCGCGGATTAATGATCTCTTGATCGCCTAGTGAGCTGTGGTGTTCTCTAAGCTTGACTTGAGAAGTGGTTATCACCAAATCAAGATTCGCAAGGAAGATGTGCCTAAAAGCTTTCACCACCCGCTATGGCCTGTATGAGTACAAGGTCATGTCTTCGGTCTCACAACGCACTGCTACCTTCTCGAGGCTTATGAACTCGGTTTTCATGGAGTATCTCGATAAGTTCGTTGTGGTCTATCTGGATGACATCCTAGTCTATTCTAAGTCAAAGGAAGAGCATGAAGAACACCTTGATTGTGTCCTAAACAAGCTTCGGAGAACCGCTTGTATGCAAAGTTCTCAAAGTGTGAGTTTTGGTGACTCAAGTAACCTATCTTGGTCATGTCATCTCGCCAAGGGCATTGCGATCAACCCGAAACTGTGAAGACAATTGTTGAATGGCTTCCTCCTTAATGTCAAAGAAGTGCGGAGTTTCCTTGGTTTGGCTAGTTATTGCCGCCGCTGCTCGTAACTTCTCGAAGATAGCGAAGCCTCTTACCGATCTCCTCAAGAAAGGCAAGAAATACCTTTGGACTCCTGCATGTCAAGCAAGCTTTGAGACACTCAAAGAGAAGCTCACTTCCACACCAGTCTTGGTTCCTCCGGATACATCTAAGCCTTTCCAGATATTCTGTGACGCCTCTTTGCAAGGATCGGGTGCGGTTCTTATGCAAGAAAAACAAGTGGTTGCTTATGCCTCTCGACAGTTGAAGACGCATGAGATCAACTATCCTAGACATGACCTCGAGCTCGCAGCAGTTGTCTTTGCTTTGAAGCTATGGAGGCACTACTTGTTTGGCAACCGTTGTGAGATCTTTTCTGACCACAAGAGTTTGAAGTATATCTTCACTCAGCCTGATCTCAACCTTCGGCAGAGGAGATGGATTGAAGCAATCAATGATTTTGATTTGACCATCAACTACACTCCGGGCCCCGATGCTCTCAGCCGCAAAGCTTATGTCAACAACCTCATGATGGAAGAACAACAGCCTCTCTTGTGCGAGGAATTCCGTCAACTCAACCTGGAAATTGTGGAACAAGGGCATCTCCTGAACCTTCTGGCTACTCCTCTCCTGGAAGAAAAGATTCGCTCTCGTCAGCTTGGTGATCCGCACACCAAAAAGATCATCTCCAAACTTCAGCTTCCGAAGTATGAGTCCTTGCACGTCGATGATCAAGGCACGCTTTTCTTTGAACACCGGATGTTTGTTCCAAACTACCCGGGTTTGAGGGAGCAAGTTCTCAAGGAGGCGCACGATTCTGTTCTATCTATCCACCCTGGCAGCACAAAGATGTACATGGACTTGAAAACACAATATTGGTGGCCGGGTTTGAAACGATATTGTGCCAAGTATGTCTCGGAGTGTGATGTCTGCCGCAGAGTGAAAGCTGTCCATCAGAAACCTTTTGTTCTTCTACAGCCATTGAAACCCCTGGAATGGAAATGGGAGAAAGTAGAGATGGACTTCATCACTGGTTTTCCAAGGTCGCAGAAGGGCAACAATGCAATCTTTGTTGTCATCGACAGGCTTTCTAAAGTGGCTCATTTCTTCCCCGTCAAGGAAACAATTTCTGGAATTCAGTTGGCGGAGCTCTATATCAACAGAATTGTCTCTCTGCATGGGGTTCCGCTTGAGATCAGTTCAGACCGTGGGAGCATCTTCACTTCCAAGTTCTGGGAAAGTTTCCAAAATGCTTTGGGAACAAAGTTGAACTTCAAAGACTTACCACCCTCAGTCGCAAGGACAAGTTGAAAGGATCAATCAGATTCTGGAGGATATGCTTCGTGCTTGCGTCATCTCTTTTGGCATGAACTGGGAGGAATGTCTTCCTTATGCTGAATTCTCTTACAACAACAGCTTCCAGAAAAGTCTGAAGATGGCACCATTTGAGGCTCTCTATGGTCGCAAGTGCAGAACTCCGATTGGTTGGTCAGGTGCAGGAGAAAGAATATGGTTTGGCCCTGACATTGTAACTCAAGCGGAGGAGAAGGTGCATATCATTCTTGAGAATCTGAAGATTGCTCAAAGTCGCCAGAAGAGAAATTATGACAGGAAGCACACGGACATGGTTTATGTCCCTGGTGATCTCGTTTACCTTCGTGTCACTCCCATGAGAGGCACACACCGCTTTGGTATCAAAGGAAAGCTGGCTCCTAGATACATTGGTCCTTTCAAAATTCGTGGTAGAAGAGGAGAAGTTGCTTATGCTCTTGAGCTCCCGGAAAAACTCAAAGTTCATGATGTTTTCCACATCTCTCAACTCAAGAAGTGCTTCAAAGATCCCGGCAGGACCGTGGATCATGAGCTAATCGATCTCCAAGAAGACCTGTCTTATCAAGAACACCCCACAAAAATCCTTGAGACCGCAGAAAGAAGGACTCGCAACAAGTCCATCAAGTTCTGCAAGGTGCAGTGGTCGCACCATTCTGTTGATGAAGCCACTTGGGAGCGTGAAGATGAGCTCCGTGCCAACTATGCTACCCTCTTTGTGTCTTCTTCTTCTTCCTAGAATCTCGGGGCGAGATTCCTGTTTAGTGGGGGAGAGTTGTAGCATCCCATTTGTCTAACAACTGTAATGCTACTGGGTTTAGTAATATAATGGCTACTCCCTACATATAATTGTTGCATCATCATCATGCTCATGTCATCATGTCACCTTGAATTTGAGCATCATACAAAAACCCTTATGTTTTGGTTCTTATCTCATATGCATCATTATTTGTGTTTTGCCTCTTGATATTGTATTTGGTTTCTTGATATATTGTTGAAATGCCCAAGTTGAGTTGGGGGCATATCTTTTATTCCATTCCACCACCTTTTTCTGTGTCACCACCTTACACTTCCATCATACCATAACCTATGAGCTTGTAATTTTTTCTTTGGATTTAGCTCATGTGGGTTGGATGGATCCAATTCTAAATCCTTTTGCTTGGCTTGTTCCATATTTCTGGAATGCATATGTATGAATGCCCTGAATAATTGTTTTGTTTTCACAAGATTGAAACATGGCATTTAATGCTTATGCATGGCCCATGCAAGCTTGCACCAATCTCTTAGGGAGTGCATTAAATGTAATGCATGTCCCATGCAACCATCACCAACTTTGGTCATCTTTGGTTTTATTTGAAGTTTTGAGTGGTTCATCTCTATCTCTATCCTTTCTTTTAGGCTTGATATATTTTTGATCTTGCTTAAACCTCATCCCCATCTCTATCTACCCCATCACCACCTTTTCTTCTTTTCTCTCTTTGGCTATCTTGTTTGAGCTTGTGTGATCATGCTTGATCTAGTCAAATGAACCAATCCATCTCTCTCTCTCTCTCTCTCTCTCTCTCTCTCTCTCTCTCTCTCTCTCTTACCCTATAGCTAAGATCCTACCCTATCACCATACCCCCATCTAACCCTAAACCCTACCCCCTCTTTAAACCATCCCCCATCCATGCATGATCATGTGGGCATGCACAAGCCCTAAAGCCCCCCTCTCTCGGCCTCTCTCTCTCTCACCTAGCTGGCCCCCACCATACCACCTAGCTACCCACCCAAACAAAACCCTAGCCCGAGCCACCCCATCCCTCCTACCCTAGAGCTCAAACCTGAGCCTCCCTCTCACCCTAGCTCCTAACCAAGACAAACCCGTGCCTCTCCCCCTACCCTCTTCCTACTCCCTGCCATATGGGCCCCAGCCCGAGCTTCCCCCTGCCTGCGCCCCACCTGCCAGGCCCCATGCCGATCACGTGAGGGAGAAGGTGGAAAAAGGTGGCCGACGCCACCTTCCCCTCCCCCACGCCATCCACCCCTTTCCCCCTGTCCTTATCTACTCCCATCCCCCTCTCTGCCTCACCAGATCTCCCCAGGGCATCGCCCCCTTCTCTCCTTCCTCCCTACCACCGTCTACCCCCCACGACGCCACCTCCTCCCTCCTCCCATCCACTACCAGTAGGTGGTGTGGCGGTGGTTGTCGAGGAAGCTCCAAGACCTCAGATCGCCCCCAGACCCGTCGTGAAGGAGAAGCCCCAGGAGCCCAGGACCAGTGCCGAGCCGACGCGAAACCCTAGCCTCTGTCTGCGAGCCACGCCGACGATCGCCTGCGCCACTACCCGCTCCAACCAAACCAACGGCCCCGCAGTGAGTCCCCCAACCCCATAGACATGCCCCTGTCCTTCTTCGTTTCCTGCCGACGGCGTTCGTTCCGTCGAGCAGGCTGCGTGCACCGGCGAAGCCAAGCTGTCCGCTGCGCCTCGCAGATACCTTACCGAGCCGCAGCATCCTTCCTCGTAAAGAAACCCCACCGCGCGGTTGCCGCCTCAACGCTGTACAAGAACTGGTTCGAGCCTCGCCAGGCACAAGGCATTGTCAAGGCGTCGATAGTTCGTCGATGCCGGGAAGAAAAACAGCAGTGTGGCCATCTTGCAGATACCCCCCACCTTTTTGCTCCTCAACCATGACCCTCGGGCTCCACTGCCTCTGTGCTCGCCATTTTGCAAAAAGGCTCCCGACAAACGTTTCAATCAACCCATGATCCCACTCCACAATGCGTGTGGGCGCTGAGTCAGCCTGGCCCCACCTGTCACTGGCAGTGGCTAGGTCGAGGCTGAGTAGAAAAGGTTTCTGTTTCTATTTAATTTAAAACCTTTTCAAAATTTGTTTAAAATTCAAATTTAAATCTGTTTTCAAATAACTTTTGAATTATAAATCCAAAATTAACAAATAATATATGAATTTGAATCAGTAAAATATGAGGAATTCAAATATGCTATCCACAATATCAATTGAGCACTTTATTGTCTAAGTTCAATAAAATTACAATAAATGCCATTTACCTTAAATAATTAATAACTTTAGTTCTATAACTCCAAATTAAACAAATGATATGTCTAAAATGATCAGCTCGACGAGACCTTTCTGTTTATGCTATCCATGAATTAAATTGCAACATGCATCATATAAATATATAGTATACAACAACTAATATGACAATAAATTGTGGCCAAAACTCAATGAAATGTTTATTTTTTGTATTCTACACCTCACCCATGCCATGCTACACTATTGCCATGCAACTTGTGCATCATTCATCATGGCATGATTGTTTGCTTGACGCATTTTATTCCTATGCTTGTGCACTTTATTTATGTTGGCCCTTGTTTGTTTGGTTCTTCTTCGAATAGACACTGAGCAGGGGATATATCAAGAGAACCAGGAGCACTACCCAGATCCGTCTCTCGCTTCAACTGAGTTGCCAGGCAAGCACTACCACATGCTTGCATACATACAGTACCTATTGCCTCTATCTTATGATTGCATCATTGAGTCGCGATTGCATTAAACTGAATCCCAAGTATTGCATAACCTTTACTTTTAAACCCCACCGAAGCTTGTTCCTCCATCCCATGAGCCACTACTACAGGAGTTGTTTGAGCCATGCGAGTCGTAGAACAGCATGTGTAGGGTATGTGAGAGTCTGATGGATAACGAGGTACCTAAACAACTTAATTTGAGTAGTAATGGGATAACTAATGAAAGTGGCACCGGTGAGCAATATCTGCTATTTGGTTTTTCCTGCTCACTTGTGTCCCGTAGGACCCCGAGTACTTGATTCCTGTTCCTTGATTATTCGCGCTATCCACATCCGGGAGGCTTATGGGACCCCCTGAGCCAGAGCTTTATTCCCTCTTATTTCTTGGGGCCACAAACTAGTTTGAGGTTTTGTTACTATCCTGTACTTATGCCATTCCTTACTGCTTTATTAAGATTGTGCGAGGAGCACACTGTACTGTTTAGGTAAGCGGAGTGTTTTCGCGGTATCGACAAGCCAGTCACATTTTCGGGTTCCCCCGTTTCTGACCATTGTCATGAAACCTTGAGTCCGTCAAGTCGGCTAACCGTTCACGGTCTACTCAATGGGTGGCCCCTGAAATATTCCTGAATCCTGTGATTGCTTTGTCGTGAAGGCCTCGTTGGGTTTTGATTTGGTTTTTCCGAGGTTGATCGAGTGTGTGTTATTTGTGCACCCTGCAGGTAAAACTTTCAAAGCCGTGTCATGTTATGGACGACTTGGAGCACGCTTTCGATCATAGACAAGCATAACTAAAGTACCGCTTTTAAATTTGACTAAGTAATCGACTAGTAAATAGCGCAACACTCATGGAATGGTTAATAAAATTGCCAACGGATGGGGGTTGTTAATCCGCTTCCTCGTTGGTAGCGAGGAGGAGGATGGATCTTTGGATATTCTTGTTATAACTGTTGTCATTAATTCACGGACATCCGTCTATTTTGGTTAGGCGGATGGATAGCAGTATCTATAGAACTTAGGGTTTATCTTTTGCTGCAATTCGTCACCCTGTTGTGTCCCCTTTAGAGGCATAAAGACTTGCTGAGTACCCCTAGGGTCTCACACGATAAATTATTGGTTCAGATGAACAGGTACACTCGCAAGATGGATACTGGGTGGAGGAGGCTGATGATGTGGGCAACGATCGTTCGGTGTAAAGATTCTGGGAACGGGGATCCGTGAGATCTATGGGCGGAATGTGCTTATTTATGGGGCATCTTATGCCGATTTGCTTCTTATCCGTACTCGGATCTTGTTTGCCGCTTCCGCCTGATACTCTGATGTGTGATGTATGAGGAAATATCCTAAACTATTATATCTATCTAGGACATTTGAATCTTGCCGTATGGCGTTGCTATATTTCCTTTCTTTTTAGATGGAATGGCTCTGATGTACTATTGTATGGTGGCTTTCATACATACTCATTTGTGTATGTAGTTGATCCCTTCGCCTGCCGATTACGCCGCCCGTACTTGTCCCGATGATTGGAAATGGTTGGGACGGCCGAAAGGTCTACCCGTGAGTGGCATTTGGGTCCCACCGTACTATTTCAACCATTTCCGCTCATCCAGGCTTGTATCTAGGAGCGTAATTCACCGAGGTAATTACAACATTGTCCTTTTTGGCACTGTCAGTGTCATCAGGAATGTCGATGACATTAGCATAAAACTGGCAGTAAGGTCGATCACAGATATTGGAATCCATCTAATATAAAGCAGTGAAAGTAGTCAGGAACAAAACAAGACTGCAATTAATCAGAAACAAAGCTAGACTGCAATTGGACAGTAACATGAATGTAAAATTATCATTGCAAGTATAAAGTATCACGTTCAGAAACTAACAAATCAAGAACTAACAAATAAACTAACAGAACATTCATGTTCAGAATGTACATGAATCTACAATTATCTAAAATTCTGAACAAATGCAGATCAAGAACTAACAAATAAACTAACAAAACACTAACAGAATGTTTTGATTATCATTCATGATTATCTAACATTAATGATAGAATTATCTAACATATAGTAGAATGTTTTGATTATCTAACATGAATGTTAGAATTATCTAACATTATGAATAAATGCAGATCAAGAACAATTATCTAACATGGATGTACAATTATCTAACCTGATTCTTACAGAACATTTTGAACATTCTAACCCGAACATTCTGAACATGTGTCCAAGTTCTGAATGATAATCAGAACATTCTGAACATTCTAATCAGATTATTATTCTGAACTAATAGAGTTGTCACTGGATTTCATGCGGTCACTTACAGGATTTAGCAGATAAACTAATATATAAAACGACGAGCGGATAATTTAAACTACTAGATCAAAAACTAACAGAGCAAACATTGTTCACAGATCTAAAACAGGGCAGAGCTAAACTACTAGATCAAGAACTAACATATCTAGTAGATGCAGATTAAAGAACAATGTAGAACTAGTAGATGCAGATTGAAGAACAAATGCAGATCATGAACATATTCGAAAAATAAAAGATGCAGATCTAGATCTATGAAATATGCATATAAAAGATTCTCTACCGTTCGTTTCCGGCGAGGAGATTCAAAGAAAATAAAACCTAAGCAAATAAAGGAAATAAGATCAAGAAGATGCAAATCAAGAAAGAAGATGTAGATAAAGAAAACCTACCACCTACCGTACGTTTCCGGCGAGGAGATTCGTCGGAAAACCTAAGCTACGGCGGCGGGGGAGGAACCCTAAGCGGAGTGAGTGAGTGAGCGAGGAGTGTAAAGTGAGCGAGGGGCCGTGACTGCTAATGTTATAATGCCGTCATTTTGCAATGTAGTCCCTCGGTTTGTAACTTTTCATTGCATGTCCTTCCACCTCGTCTATTTAGTTATTCCGTTTTCTAGTAACATCTCTCGTATTTTTTTTGTTCTGTTTTAGTCCCTCCACCTCGCAGGAACCCTCCCGTCTACTCTGACCTGTTTTAGTCCTCCGTAGTTAGGGTTTCGCCCCATTTGTCTCCTTCGCGCCGCCGCACCACCCTGTTGCGCCGCCAGATCCTCTCCTCCGTGTCGCCGCACCGCCGCTAGATCCTCTCCTCCGCACCGCCGCACCACCTGCTGCGCCGCCAGATCCTCTCCTCCTCCTCCGCCGCCGCCATATCCTCTCCTCCGCCGCCTCCTACACGAGAATGGACCGCCGCCGCCGCATCATCCGGAGCATTTCCGCTAAACCGGCCACAGATTCTTCTCCTCCGCGTGAGAACTCCAGGTTAGAACTCTACTTCTCCTTTCTGTTCATCCGTTAGAGTTATAGGGTTCCCCTCTTTTGTGATCTGAATCATCCTTCTGTAAAAACTATGTAATTTTTTTACAGAAAAATATGTAATTTTTTTACAGAAAAATATGTAATTTTTACTATAGGGTTAATTGTCTGCATTATTCAGTTGTGTTTTTCTTGTATGCTATCAGTATCTAAAGATGAAATATGTAATTCCTTGTCTGTAATTATGAACTTAACAACTGCGTATCTGCAATTCAGTGAACAAGAACAAGATGAGGGAGATGAGAGACTATTGATAACAACTAGAGGTATGTTTCTCACCATTGACCTTTCTGTATATTGCCATTGATCTATCTTTGTTAGGAAATTTACTGACTAACACACATTGATCTATCTTTGTTAGGACCTGGACATTCAGGATTTGAAACAATTGATACAAACTGCTTTTTTGGAAATTTAGTTGAGATGAATTTCCAGCAAGTAATGAAGCTTAGAAGCATTGTTGAAGTGCTACCAAGACCTGCAGTTATGGATTATGTTAACACGATTACATCAACTAATGTTGATCCTATAGAGGGGATAATGGTAGGTATATATGTTTTCAACTCTGTTTCTTTTTTGCTTCACAGTTCTAGCCTGCAGTGTTGTAATTTGATAGATCTTCATATAATTTATCTTAATACTTCCAGGAATTCAGCCAAGTGTTCACTAGAAAGTACCTTCTGCAGTTCCTTATGGATAAGCACATCATGACGTATTATGTTCAAGCCAGATCACAAGTGATCAGTTTAGGTGTAAAGCTCAAGTTAGGATCTCCCATCAAGTACTGCAGGATGAAACTTCATGATGATGGCAAGGCCCATATCATCTCTCCTCGACGAGCAAAGGTGGTAGAAGCATTTAATTTGAAGGAAGGGGACGTTTGCATGTTTAGTTTCACAGATGAGAGGAATCTCCCACCAAGACTCAGGCACCATTGGTTTTATCTTAAACTGGAGATTCTTAAACTTGAAGAGTAATACTCTGTCTTAATAAAAAACATTTTTACTATATTATGTTCATAAATATGGTATCTGGAAATATTTAACAATATATCTATGTAGGCACAGCACATCTGATGTTGATGAAAGGGGGCTTCTTACAATTAGAGGTATGATTCTTACTTTTAAGACCTGGTCATGCTGGAGAAGAATAGAATTATTTGAGTGATATTGATGAAAGGGGGCTTCTTTCTTATACTTATTTGGGTGATGGTAACAAATTGCTTTATTTTGTCATGTAGGACCTGGTCATGCTGGAGAAGAATCTTTTGACCATAAATGCATTTTTTCAAACAATTTAGAATTAACATTCAATCAAGTAATGCAATTGAGAAGCTTTGTAGAGGAGATACCAAGACCTGAAATCAAGGAGTATGTTTGGAAATTGACAGAAAACAATATAATAGCTACATTTGATTATGTTCATTGGAGACCTGGAGAAGGAAGAATGGTTAGTACTGCTTACTTACATGAAGATTTATGTGAACTTTGTGATTTGCAACAAATACATCATGCTTTGATCATAATAGATCTTTGTGATTTGCAGGATTTTTCTCAAGAATTCACATCTACTTATCTTCTGAAGTTCCTGAAGCCTATCTTATGCTCAAGAGCTCCCAAACATGGAATTCCTAAAGGTTCTGAAGTAATTCTTCTTGCTGTGAACATTCCAACAGTGTCTAAGACTGAGTACTACAGAATGGTGCTAAATGACTGTGGAGAAGCAGTTATCAGTTTTGGATGGGCAAATGTTGTCAAAAAATTCAATCTGAAAGAGGGAGATGTATGCCTGTTCAGTTTAAGGGACTCTAGAACCCTTCCAGTAAAACTTAGGGATCCAGCTGCATAGCTCCAACTGTTGATAATAAAACTTGAGTAGATTAGGAATGTACCTGCAAATCTGCAATTGACACTATGTCAAGTGTTGTAAGACCTTTTATATGATCAGTAAGATTTGGTTCTCATGTGCAACATTTTATATGATCAGTAAGATTTGATATGATCAGTAAGATTTGGTTCTCATGTGCAACATTTTATATGATCAGTTTCTTTTATATTGACTAGAATGCCATCACTGATCTGGATTATACTCTATCCAGAACATAGGCATCTAGTCTAAATTTGTAGTCTAAATTTATAGTTTAAATTAACCAGTATTTAGAAGATTGACATATTCTGACGGTGGGAATTAGTTATTTAATAGTTGTAGTCGCATCATTTTTTTAGAAATTAGTTATTTAATTGTCCTGATTTTGTGTGTGCGAGTGGAAAGTGGATCCCTAAATGGGCCACATCGTGGGATAAGTGGAGGACGTGGGGTAGTGTGTCAGTTTTACCATCCCCCCTCTATAAAAGAAAGAGAAACCAGACGCATTTCTTTTCCAGTTTGCAACAGGACGTGGGGCAGAGAGCATTTCTCTCAAGGTGATTTATTTTCTTTAATCCTGTACATAAATCTTCTTCTTCTAATTCATTTATCATGATGCTATCATTCCTTTCCTGGATTTGCAGTTCATTCTCTAGATCTTCAGCGCGCCAGATAGGAATAGTTAAGTTCAGAACTTTCTCTTCAACTATCATGTTCTTACTTTTTACTCAATCTGTAACTAATATTTATTTCTATACAATTAACTGTAGGTGATGGATGAAATGACATGTGTTGTCTGTGATCAGCCTGCACACAATTGTGGCAGATCTAACATGAGAGCTAATGGATTTGAAGTTGTCATTGGCCATGGTTTTAGACGTGGGGTGGTAAGCTCTCTTGATTTTGCTTGTGTGATATACTAATTGCAATAGTCTGCAACAGTTTAGACTGAGTTTTGTTCAAACTGCAGAATATGCCATGCTCATTCAAACAAAGGTTGAACACTTTAGTTCTAGGAAATTGGTTAGTTGCCAAGAGCCCAAGATTTCGCAGATTTGATTTATTCTTACAGAAGGATGAGTCAGCTACACTGATATGTGGCCCTTACTGGAAATATTTAATTAGAGTTTATGATCTGGGATGGGATATGTTGTGCATTTTCAATGTACTGATGACCCATTTGAGCCTTTAGATAATTCATTTGACATAACAGTTCATTCCAACTATGTTGAGAAAGATGAAGTTGAAGAAACTGGTATATGAAGACTAACTCATCCTTTTTAAATTTGTTACATATTTGTTGAACATTAAACACTAACCCATCCATTTTTGATCAGTTGTAGGAGATTTGCCTAGCCCAATAAGAAGTATCCTGTACAGGACCATCTTCTCAAACATCAACTCCATTACTGAGCAGGAAATTGGTGCAATCTTATTTGGCATCTACAAAGATGTGTTTGTAGAGAAGGAATTCTATGAACCGAAGGCCCAGAAACATTTCTGGGTGCACAAGATGAATCACTGGAATGTTAACTTCAATGCACTAGTAAGTGCACTGGCAAGTTTCCACAAGATGAATCACATAAATTAAAGGCAATTGTTCTGACTTATGAAAGTTTTCTTTTGCAGTATATGCCTACTGAGGCTATAGATGGGTACAGGTATCCACCTTTTGGCATTGCTCATCTATCCAAGGAGGGACAACTATTAGGAGAAGATGAAGAAGAATTTATTGACTGCACTTACTCCATTACCTGGGACATGGAACATGTATGTTTTCAGAATGGATGGACTGATTTCACCAATGTTGCTAACATTGGCAATGAAGCACTTCTTCTGATGAAAGTAGAGCACATGAAAGAGTATATTGGTCTCAATTTTGTAGAGATCATCAACTAGGTTTGATCACATGAAATATCCAGTGTTGTATTGGTCTATGTATCCAGTGTATTTTCTGGCTTCAGTGTTAAACTTTGTATTGAATTATGTATCAACTTTGTGTTAAACAGTGTGCTCCATTTGTGTTGTATTCCAATGTGGATGTAACAAGTTGTGTTTGTTTATCATGAATCCTGAATATTTTTTGTTATCTGAAAACATATGTGCAACAACTCCATATGGCTGCTGTGTTAATTTCTCATAATAGCCAGGGTAAGTTGTTGCAACAACCCCTTTGTTTTTTATTTTTCAAACTCTTTTGCTGGTAATATTTTTTATTTTTCAAACTCTTTATTGATGGGGCAATAAACTCTTTGCAATAAACTCCTTCATTTTTTACTTTGATGGTAATATTTTCTTTTTCAAAAATTAAAATGTTATTGTTGGTGCAATAATGAAAGGTTCTTGCTGGGGCAAGGCCCATCTTTGAAAGGTTATTCCTGGTGCAAGGCCCATCTTTGAATAGGGCCAAAATATCAGGAACCAAAAAGATGCAGTGACGTTATAAAAAGGAGGGAACCGAATGGGCAACCTCTCTCTCCCAGTCGGCAGTTGTGGCATCCCGCAAAACCACTACTAGAAAATCGCGTTGAATTTGTGCATTGCATCGTCATCATCATGCATTGTTTGCATAAAACCGTTTCGCAAAGCCCGTGTTGTTTTCTAAAAACGCCCCATCTTTATTCAAACGCCAAAACCCGGGTCGCCGGACTATTTTGTTTTGTCTGTTATCGGGTTGCAAAAGACTCGTTCGAAACAAATAAAAATATTTATTATTTTAGCGGGGGCAGTCGAACGGGCCGTTCCGACCCGAACGACCACCCCCAGTTTAAAAATCGGTCCACCCCTTTAAATCCTACAGCTACCTACACCTAATCTACCCTCCCTCTCTCTCTCCCCACCGACAACAGGGCCCCACCCCGGCCCCACTCTCCACTCAACCTTCCTCCCTCACAGCCACCTCCCTCCCTGCCCTGTGGGACCCGCCCCCCACCTGCACCGACCCCAACCGCGCAGGCCACGCGCAGGCCACACGCCCCCACGCGCAGGCCACACGCCCCACGCTGCCCACCTGCCACGCCCGCCCCCTCTCACCGCTCACGGTCCCACCCGACCGCACGCCTACGCACAAAGACCCCACCCAGTCCCCGCCTTGCCATCGACCACCCGCCCCGAGACCACTCTGCCCCACCCGCCTGGCTCTCTCTCTCTCTCTTCTTCCTCTCTCTCCCACGCCTCCCTCCCTCTAGCTCTCCTGGCGCCCCCGCCCTCCGGCACGCACCTCCGCCACCGCCCAGCATGCCCCAACCCTTCTCCCTCTCGCGCCGCTGGCTGAAGCTTCCAAGGCCAGCCCCTGCCTCCGTCAGTCTGCCTCCGCCTCACGCAGCCCCGTGCTCGCCTCATGAGCTCCGCCCGGCCCACAGCCTCCCGTCGCCTCCGGTCTCCACCGCCACCGCTAACCGCCTCGCCGCCCCACCTCCGCCTCTTCCTCAGCTGCGACGCCCTGCCAAGCTCACCTCCTCACCTCGCCCGAGCCGTTCCCGCTTGTGAGACCCCTCCTCCGCCGCGTGGTTCCGCTGCGCCGTCTCCTGGCCGTGCCGCTCTCCCCACCGCCGGTCACGGCCGCGCCGACGCCGCCCCGCAACATCCCCTGGCTACCCCCGTTCCGGCCTGCTCGTCCTCCGCCGCCGGCCAACCGCCACCAACCCGCTTCGCCGGCCGACCCCATCGCCGCTGCCATGTGGGCTGCCTCCTGCCGTAGCTGCATGTGCTGCAGATGGCCCACCTCTGTGCTTTTAGTGGAAACGCGTCAAGAACTTCAGTACCACGCGAGTCTCGGAAGAACCACCAGAGCCAAACCTGCGAGCACCCAAGTTCTTCAAGGACTACAAGATCTTCCGACGGCTCCAACAATTAAACAAGATCGTCCTCGAAAGTGGAGCCGCAAACCCCAAGATCATCGAGAGGGGGGGGGGCGATGACCTCGGACCAAGAACGTCGACATGAAACGCCAAGTACTCCTTCCCGGACCCGAACCCCGGTACCGGACAAGATCGCCATAGACCCCGAGAACTTCCCCCTGAACGCCAAGTTCGCCGACACGGGTGCGACGAGTATTTCTCCTCAAGGACGCCGAGTACTTCACCCCGGACCCGATAACCGCCAAGATCGCCACAAGAACGACAAGTACTTCATCCCGAACGCCATGACCGTCGACTTGACCCGAGGACCGCGAATGCGACAAGACCTACCTCGGAGTCCGAGAACGTTTCCGTCGAACCCTGGACCCCGAGACCCGATCCCGAACCCCGGATCCCCAAGTTCGCCGAACCCTAAATGTGTGAAACCCTTCCCGAAACCCTATTTTATAACATAATACAACTTGTTGCATATTGAATTGTCATTATCGCATGCATATCTGTGGTTTGGGGGCCTTATGCCGATTCACCTAATAATTAAATATGGGGCCCATATGCGGGCAAATCTAGCCTTATATTGGCCTCATTTAAACATGTGTAGCGAACCGGTTCCATCTGTTGTCCTGCTAAACAACATTTAATATGCGAGGGTTTGAACAACTTGAACCATATATTAATTGTCGGGACCCCGGTTCCGCTTAATATGACCCAACTGCATCGCATCTTTGCCATGTCATTCATCATACATGCATCATGCCGATTTTCTGCCGTTGCATTAAATAGTGCATCTGTTGTTTCTTCTAGTGTTTTGCTTCTTCGCGGATAAGGCCGTTGAGTTGATGTGAGCTCCGCCCGATCTTCGGTTGAACCTTCGACAATGTTTTCAGGCGAGCATCTCCCCCTTTCTACCTATCTTACTTTTATAGTATTTACTTCCCTCCTGTTGATCTTTTGCTATCTGTGTTGCGATGCTTTAGTACCGTACCTGGAATATACCGTGCAGCCCTATATTGCCTTGGACACATCCTATTACCTGTTGTTTGGTAGATAGTTGGACTTGCGCGTCGTAGTTGCTTGCTCAAGTGCTGATGTGTGTCGTCATATGCCACAGTTGCTGATGTATTGCCGCATGTTGATGCTGGAGATGATTCTAGTTTTACTTATCGTCACTTTAATTCCTGTTTAACAACTAAAATTGAAATAAGCAGAGGCATCGGTGGGTGATAGAAAATATTTGGTTTCCGAACGCCCACTTGTGTCCCGTAAGACCCCGAGTACTTGATACCTGTTCCTTGTTTTATCGCGCTATCCACATCCGGGAGGTATATGGGACCCCGAGCGAGCTTGATTCGGTCTTATTTCTTGGGGCCACAAACTAGTTTGAGGTTTTATTTACGATCTGTACTTATGCCATGCTACTTTCAGTATTTGAATTGTGCGAGGAGCACATCGCTGTTTAGGAAAGCGGAGTGTTTTCATGTATCGACAAGCCCAGCCACACTTTCGGGTTCCCGATCGTTTCGACCAGCGACGCAAACCTTGAGCCCGTCTCGAGCTTGCTTACTGCTATGGATCTACTCAATGGGGTGGCCCCCTGAAATATTTCTGGATCCTGTGATTGTTCAGTCGTGAAAGCCTCGTTGGGTTTTGATTTGGTTTTTCCGAGGTTGATCGAGCGTGTGTTGCTATTGGTGCACCCCGGCCGGGTAAAACTTTCTGAAAGCCATGTCCGCGGATATGGACGACTTGGATCACGGTATCTCGATCATAGACAAGCATAACTAAAGTTTATTGCTATAAATTTGACTTATAATGACTAGTAATCAGCTTCACTATAATGGAATGGCTAATAATACTGCCCACATTTGCTTGTTTGGAGTGTCGCTTGCGACCATTGTACCTGACTAGTAAATCTTGCAACTACAACGGAATGGCTGAATAAAAGTACCAACAACTGCTGGGTTTTGGGTCTATCTCATGCTATCTGTATCTGATTAGTAATTGCTGCAACTATCACGGAATGATTAACTAAAAGTGCCCACTGCTTACTTTATCAGGACGATTATCTAAACCTGACTAGTAATTGCTGCAACGATAACTGAATAACTAAAACTGCCAACTGTGTGAGTTCCTCGGTTGACTTCCTCGTTTGGTCTCGAGGGGGAAACGCCAGGATGGGTTTGTTTGATGATAGTATCAGGTTGGATCCGAATAGGTCTTTCTTACCCCTCTCTGATTGCCGCCAGTTGTATCGAGTCTCTATAGGTTGTTTAGTGCATGCTGCCGCTGCCGCTCAGTCCACCATACCTATGTAGGCGAGGACCGCCGAATTCTAGCCTCGCCGTGTACTGGCCTCGATCGACGCCTCTTTTCCTTTGCCCTTTGTCTGCACCCCTTTTGTTTAAGCAGGTTTTGAGATCGACGCCGTTAGCAGGGTTACCCTTCCGGCTTGGCCTGGGCAGGGTTATGGACGCCATTGGTTATTCTTCAGGGCTCTTAGCCTCATTTGCGTCTTGTCCGTAGCTGGACGCTCTATCGTTTTCGAGGTGATTTGGATCTTTGTATATTATATATGTATTCTTGACTCTTTGAGTTGCTATTATATATCTGTTCTGTGGGTCCCATCGAGGACTGTTGTGTAATGTTATTACTTCGTTTTCCACCCGCACGAAAGTGCCTGGTGGGCACCTTTGAATCGTTTCTATGCGGGTTTGGCGAATTTTGCTCAAACTTGCATAGGTCCGATTCTGAGGGTGTTCTGAGTGGTATCGAGCTCGCAGCGATACCCTGATACAAGTCCAAATTAGGATAACCTAGCTAACGGCCGAAGTAGAGTGTCAAAACTGTTTTTGCAAAATCGGTTGGATAGTTCTGATTAGGTCTGATTTTACTCCTTACCCCTCTGCTGTTCCCCTCTTACCCCTACGTGTTTTGAATCCGCTCTCGTCTCTTTCTTCGAGTCCAGGAATTCTCGTGGTTGGGTTTCCGTCGTACCTTTAGGGTTTCGCTTCCTTCTTCGATAACGGTGTTGCTACATCTGGTCTTCATGCTATCCGAGGAATCCTTCGTCTGTGGTGCCGTCCTTTGCTCTTTGTTTGTTCCTTCCGGTGTTTTCCGACGCGACGACCTCATCTATGCCAGATCCGATGCAGAGTCTGCATCACCCCTTTGTTTCCGAACCTCGCTTGTCGAGATCTTCAGTCTAATTCCGAGAGTTGGTTGCATAATCCGCCTATTTGTGTGCAGAGTAATGGTTCGAGTGCGGGATGGAGTAGCTACCATACCACTACTCTTATCATTCGCTCTTGTACATCGAAGCAGTGGATCCAGCAGTTTTACTCCGTCCACGGAAGTTAGGGGTGGCTTTATTTGTTGATACCTCTACCTTCGACCTGTTGTTCCCGGAGTGTTCTCCCGACGATCACGGACAACGACCTCTTGTTAGTGGTGTCGCGAGGATCTACACGAAGCGAGAAGATGCAGATCGCCGACCTTCCTTCCGGTACCATGAGGCGGATCTCGAGGGCGAGATCCTTTGTTAGTGGTGTCGAATTGTGGCATCCCGCAAAACCACTACTAGAAAATCGCGTTGAATTTGTGCATTGCATCGTCATCATCATGCATTGTTTGCATAAAACCATTTCGCAAAGCCCGTGTTGTTTTCTAAAAACGCCCCATCTTTATTCAAACGCCAAAACCCGGGTCGCCGGACTATTTTGTTTTATGCATTATCGGGTTGCAAAAGACTCGTTCGAAACAAATAAAAATATTTATTATTTTAGCGGGGGCAGTCGAACGGGCCGTTCCGACCCGAACGACCACCCCCAGTTTAAAAATCAGCCCACCCCTTTAAATCCTACAGCTACCTACACCTAATCTACCCTCCTCTCTCTCCCCACCGACAACAGGCCCCACCCGGCCCCTCTCCACTCAACCTTCCTCCTCACAGCCACCTCTCCCTCCACTGTGGGACCCGCCACCTGCAGACCCAGCCCCAGCCACGTGAGCCACACGCCACGCCCCAGCCACCACGCCCTGCCCAGCCGCCTTGCCCGCCCCTCTCCTTTTCGCCGGTCCCACCGACCACTTTACGCTACGCTGACACCACCCAGTCCCTTTGCCATGACCACCGGCCATGAACCACTCAGCCCCACCTGCCCGTCGCGTTCTCTCTCTTCTTCCTCTCTCTCCCACGCCGCCTCTACCTCTAGCTCTCCTGGCCGACCCCGCCTCCTCGGTGCTGCACCTCCGCCACCGCCCGCCATAACCCTTCTCCTCTCTCGCCGCCACCGGCCCCAGCTCGCGCCTCCGTCAGTCTGCCCGCCCCTCGGCTCGCCTCGCCCCAGCGCAACCCGTGCTCGCCTCCGCCCCGAGCTCCGCCCGCCTCCGACCACAGCCTCGCCCGTCGCCCTCCGGTATCCACCGCCATCACTTCTAACCGCCTCGCCCGCCGCGCCTCGCCGCCTCACCTCGCGCCGCCTGCGCCAAGCTCGGCCTCCTCCATGACCTCGCCCCAGCCGTTCCCGCGCCGCCGCCGCGAACCCCCTCTCCGCCGCGTGTTTCCGCTGCGCGTCTCCTGGCCGTCGCTCCCGCCGCGGTCACGGCAGCCGCCCGCAACATCCCACAGCTACCCCGTTCCGGCCTGCTCGTCCTCCGCCGCCGGCCAACCGCCACCAACCCGCTTCGCCGGCCGACCCCATCGCCGCTGCCATGTGGGCTGCCTCCTGCCGTAGCTGCATGTGCTGCAGATGGCCCACCTCTGTGCTTTTAGTGGAAACGTGTCAAGAACTTCAGTACCACGCGAGTCTCGGAAGAACTACCAGAGCCAAACCTGCGAGCACCCGAGTTCTTCAAGGACTACAAGATCTTCCGACGGCTCCAACAATTAAACAAGATCGTCCTCGAAAGTGGAGCCGCAAACCCCAAGATCATCGAGAGGGGGGGGGGGGCGATGACCTCGGACCAAGAACATCGACATGAAACGCCAAGTACTCCTTCCCGGACCCGAACCCCGGTACCGGACAAGATCGCCATAGACCCGAGAACTTCCCCGACGCCAAGTTCGCCGACACGGGTGCGACGAGTATTTCTCCTCAAGGACGTCGAGTACTTCACCCCGGACCCGATAACCGCCAAGATCGCCACAAGAACGACAAGTACTTCATCCCGAACGCCATGACCGTCGACTTGACCCGAGGACCGCGAATGCGACAAGACCTACCTCGGAGTCCGAGAACGTTTCCGTCGAACCCTGGACCCCGAGACCCGATCCCGAACCCCGGATCCCCAAGTTCGCCGAACCCTAAATGTGTGAAACCCTTCCCGAAACCCTATTTTATAACATAATACAACTTGTTGCATATTGAATTGTCATTATCGCATGCATATCTGTGGTTTGGGGGCCTTATGCCGATTCACCTAATAATTAAATATGGGGCCCATATGCGGGCAAATCTAGCCTTATATTGGCCTCATTTAAACATGTGTAGCGAACCGGTTCCATCTGTTGTCCTGCTAAACAACATTTAATATGCGAGGGTTTGAACAACTTGAACCATATATTAATTGTCGGGACCCCGGTTCCGCTTAATATGACCCAACTGCATCGCATCTTTGCCATGTCATTCATCATACATGCATCATGCCGATTTTCTGCCGTTGCATTAAATAGTGCATCTGTTGTTTCTTCTAGTGTTTTGCTTCTTCGCGGATAAGGCCGTTGAGTTGATGTGAGCTCCGCCCGATCTTCGGTTGAACCTTCGACAATGTTTTCAGGCGAGCATCTCCCCCTTTCTACCTATCTTACTTTTATAGTATTTACTTCCCTCCTGTTGACCTTTTGCTATCTGTGTTGCGATGCTTTAGTACCGTACCTGGAATATACCGTGCAGCCCTATATTGCCTTGGACACATCCTATTACCATTGTTTGGTAGATAGTTGGACTTATGCGTCGTAGTTGCTTGCTCAAGTCTTGATGTGTGTCGTCATATGCCACGATTCTTGATGTATTGCCGCATGTTGATGCTGGAGATGATTCTAGTTTTACTTATCGTCACTTTAATTCCTGTTTAACAACTAAAATTGAAATAAGCGAGGCATCGGTGGGTGATAGAAAATATTTGGTTTCGAGCCCACTTGTGTCCCGTAAGACCCCGAGTACTTGATACTGTTCCTTGTTTTATCGCTATCCACATCCGGGAGGTATATGGGACCCCCGAGCGAGCTTGATTAGTCTTATTTCTTGGGGCTACAAACTAGTTTGAGGTTTTATTTACGATCCTGTACTTATGCCATGCTACTTTCAGTATTTAAATTGTGCGAGGAGCACCTTGTCTGTTAGGAAAGCGAGTGTTTTGCGGTATCGACAAGCCCAGCCACACTTTCGGGTTCCCGATCGTTTCTGACCAGCGCAAACCTTGAGCCCGTCTCGGAGCTTGCTTACTCCGTTGCGGGATCTACTCAATGGGGTGGCCCCCTGAAATATTTCTGGATCCTGTGATTGTTCAGTCGTGAAAGCCTCGTTAGGTTTTGATTTGGTTTTTCGAGGTTGATCGAGCGTGTGTTGCTATTGGTGCACCGGCGGGTAAAACTTTCAAAGCCGTGTCCGCGGATATGGACGACTTGGAGCATGTATCTCGATCATAGACAAGCATAACTAAAGTTTATTGCTATAAATTTGACTTATAATGACTAGTAATCAGCTTCACTATAATGGAATGGCTAATAATCGCCCACATTTGCTTGTTTGAGTGTCGCTTGCGACCATTGTACTGACTAGTAAATCTTGCAACTTCTAGCGGAATGGCTGAATAAAAGTACCAACAACTGCTGGGTTTTGGGTCTATCTCATGCTATCTGTATCTGATTAGTAATTGCTGCAACTATCACGGAATGATTAACTAAAAGTGCCCACTGCTTACTTTATCAGGACGATTATCTAAACCTGACTAGTAATTGCTGCAACGATAACTGAATAACTAAAACTGCCAACTGTGTGAGTTCCTCGGTTGACTTCCTCGTTTGGTCTCGAGGGGGAAACGCCAGGATGGGTTTGTTTGATGATAGAATCAGGTTGGATCCGAATAGGTCTTTCTTACCCCTCTCTGATTGCCGCCAGTTGTATCGAGTCTCTATAGGTTGTTTAGTGCATGTTGCCGCTGCCGCTTCAGTCCACCATACCTATGTAGGCGAGGACCGCCGAATTCTAGCCTCGCCGTGTACTGGCCTCAGTACTGACGCTCCTCTTTTTCCTTTGCCCTTTGTCTGCACCCCTTTTGTTTAAGCAGGTTTTGAGATCGACGCCGTTAGCAGGGTTACCCTTCCGGCTTGGCCTGGGCAGGGTTATGGACGCCATTGGTTATTCTTCAGGGCTCTTAGCCTCATTTGCATCTTGTCCGTAGCTGGACGCTCTATCGTTTTCGAGGTGATTTGGATCTTTGTATATTATATATGTATTCTTGACTCTTTGAGTCGCTGTTATATATCTGTTCTGTGGGTCCCATCGAGGACTGTTGTGTAATGTTATTACTTCGTTTTCCACCCACACGAAAGTGCCTGGTGGGCACCTTTGAATCGTTTCTATGCGGGTTTGGCGAATTTTGCTCAAACTTGCGTAGGTCCGATTCTGAGGGTGTTACAGCAGTCTCCTAGGAACGGTGAGTTCTAGATTCAACCGCCCCTCTTCTACATCATTTTCTCCCTCTTCTACATCATTTTATTTAGAGTTATAGCTCTAATCATTCTTTCTCTCTTTGTTTCATCACTTGCAGATACAGAAATCGTAGCATTTCATCTGGAATCCCCTGTCTCTCCCAGTCGGCAGTCTCCCAGGAACGGTGAGTTCTAGATTCAACCGCCACTCTTCTACATCGTTTTTGCCCATTTTTTTTACTCTTGATTGATTGATTCTTCCAACAATCTACCCTCATGTCCATTTGTTCAGTTCTGTTGATTGATTCTTCCAACAATCTTCTCCCCTCTAGATTTATTCTTCATTATTTTCCGTTTCCATCTAAATTAATCCCTCTTCCTACTAATTTTTGCAGTGAGCGCAAGGCATCCCTCTTCCTACAACTATTCATTCGGTGAGTGGTTTCGATAGATTAGGGTTTTCTGATTAGGGTTTTCTGAATACATTAGATGTCTTCTACTAGATTAGGGTTTTATGTTCTTGGTACAGTCACATTACACCGTCTGTAATTGATTCATGCACAAGGTCGGCAAATTACACTATTAGGGTTTTCTGTTCTTGGTACAGTCACATTACACCGTCTGTAATTGATTCATGCACAAGGTCGACAGATTACACTAGATTAGGGTTTTCTGTTCTTGATTCATGCACAATGTCGATAGATAAGATTGATTCATGCACAAGGGTTCTAACTATCTGTTTTCTGTAATTGATTAATAATCCATGCTTAGTCTACTATCTGTTTTTTTGGAATTAAGAAATAATCCATGCTTAGTCTACTACCTGTCATGTTTGTGTAATTTCTGTTTTTCTGTAATTGATTAATAATCCATGCTTTTAGCAGTTCACTGCTACAATGGACTGTGTTGTGTGCGGGCAGCCTGCACACAACTGAGGAAGGACACAGAGAAGGGCAACCATGTTCCAGGTTGTCATTACTGAAAATATTCCATATGATGGTGTGGTAAGTTTTCCAAACTCCCTCTCCTTTTCCTGTCTGTTGATTACATGTTTCAGGTTTCAGGACCAAACAGTCTTTTGTTGATTACATGTTTCAGGTTGATTACTGATGTTCCATTTTCTCATTATTTTTTACCTGTAGGTTGTTCCATGCTCATTTAGGGAAAAAATAAATGAGTTCGCACCAAATAATTGGATGTTTGCTAACACAAATGCCATTAGAAACTTTGATTTGTACTTGCAGAAGGATGAGCAAAGGACAACTATTTGTGGTCCATACTGGAAATCTCTAATGAGGGTCTACGATATTGGACTCAATGATGTTGTTGAGTTTGAATATGATAGGGCAAAGGTGTCCGATCTTTCGATGAGATGATGATAGTCTATTTGGTGGAGTTCGGGCTTGACGATCCGACTACACGTGCGAGCACGAGCGCCAATGCAATCGCTAGGCCAATCTCCTGGAGGTTACCGATCCTGCGGGAACACGATCAGCCTGACCAGCGAGGGTCTTAATTCCTACCTGAAATCGAGAACAAGTAAGAACCAATATTGCAATCAAGATATTGCGTATTAAGAGGAAAGCTTTATTGAAGAGGTGGGATCCTGAATAGGTGAAGTACAAGAGGCCTCTGACGCTCGAGCCTTCATGGTTAACTATATGGCTAACTTAATGTCTAAACAAAATCCGAGTCTAGAGGGTCGGCTATGGATGATTTAAAGGTGGGGGTTTCGGCCAGCCATGGAAGTGGTGGCCGAATCCAACCCTAAAAGTCCTTTTCCCCTTAAATACGGACTCTAAAAAGTGGCTAATTAAAATCCTACGAAAATTACATGGGCCTGGCCCAAAATAAAGGTGTCGCAGCACCATATTAAGCTATGGACGAATTTGTAAAGTATTGATCTTGAATGTTTCGTCCAAGCCTTATTTCTTCATTATGGAGGCCTCAAAGTTCTGAAATCTTCATCTGTGGCCTTCTCTTGGATCATCACATGCTTGCTGCCATCTCCATGCATGGCCATGCTCCAATGCTTGTCCCTCTCATCCATGCTTGGTCCATCATTCCTAAGAGTAAGAAATACATCTGATTTAGGCAGCATCATATTCTCATGTATGTGAGGAATAGTTCCAAGAAACGAAAGTACCTGATAGTTAAGTTGTTTGGCACGAGATCTTGTGATGGGTCCTTGTATGTGTGTTCTTTGAGGTACAACGGTTGTATCAATAGTAGGGATGTCCACATCATGCTCCCCTTCTTGAATTGAAGTCGTCCTCGACGCAATCTCATCTTCCTAACCAAAGTAAGGCTTCAAATCTGCAATGTTAAACGTAGGACTAACCGTACCAAAGTCTGCAGGCAACTCAAGTTTATATGCATTATCATTTATTTTCTCTAACACCTTAAAGGGACCAGCAGCACGTGGCATTAACTTAGACTTGCGTAAATCAGGAAAACGATCTTTACGCAAATGTAACCAAACAAGATCGCCAACATCAAACACACCATGCTTTCTCCCTTTATCCCCAACAAGTTTATTCTTAGCATTCATGTGTTCAATGTTATCTTTAGTAGTCTTATGCAAGTTTAATATCAATTCAGCGCGTTGTGTAGCATCCAAATTATGTTGCACCGAAGAAGGTAAAGGCAATAAATCAATAGGTGCACGAGGAACAAAACCATACACAATCTCAAATGGGCACATCTTTGTGGTAGAATGCAACGAACGATTATAAGCAAATTCTATATGAGGTAAAAATTCTTCCCACAATTTTAAGTTCTTCTTTAAAACAGTCCGCAACATAGTAGATAAAGTTCTATTTACTACTTCAGTTTGACCATCAGTTTGGGGATGACATGTAGTACTAAAGAGCAATTTAGTCCCCAACTTAGCCCATAAACATCTCCAAAAGTGGCTAAGAAATTTAGTATCATGATCAGAGACAATAGTATTTGGCACACCATGCAAACGAACAATTTCACGAAAGAACAATTCAGCAATATGCGCAGCATCATCCGTTTTATGACAAGGAACAAAGTGTGCCATCTTACAAAACCGATCCACAACAACAAAAATACTATCCCTCCCCTTCTGTGTTCGTGGCAATCCCAAAACAAAGTCCATAGAAATATCCTCCCAAGGAACACTAGGAACAGGAAGAGGCATATATAAACCATGTGGATTAAGGCGAGACTTAGCTTTTTGACAAGTAGTGCAGCGTGCCACAAATCTCTCAACATATCGACGCATACGGGGCCAAAAGAAGTGTGTAGCAAGAACATCCTCTGTCTTCTTGACACCAAAGTGTCCCATCAATCCTCCTCCATGCGCCTCCTGTAACAACAAAAGACGAACAGAACTATTTGGAATGCATAGTTTGTTAGCACGGAACACAAATCCATCATTGAAGACGAACTTGTTTCAAGTTCTACCATCTCTACAATTCTGCAACACATCTTTAAATTCAGCATCATGCACATATTGTTCCTTAATAGTTTCCAATCCAAATATTTTGGAGTCAAGTTGAGATAACAAAGCATAACGGCGCGACAAAGCATCAGCAATAATATTATCTTTACCCTTTTTGTGTTTGATAACATAAGGAAAAGACTCAATAAATTCAACACACTTTGCATGACGACGATTCAACTTAGCTTGACTACGAATATGCTTCAAAGATTCATGATCAGAATGAATAACAAATTCCTTAGGCCATAGATAATGTTGCCAAGTTTCTAATGTCCGAACCAACGCATATAATTCTTTATCATAAGTAGAATAGTTCAGACTAGCCCCACTCAATTTCTCGCTAAAATATGCAAATGTTTTCCCTCATGTAATAACACCCCTCCCAAACCAATTCCACTAGCATCACATTCAAGCTCAAAAGTCTTAGTAAAATCAGGAAGTTCGAGTAAGGGAGCATGTGTTAGCTTATCTTTCAATATGACGAAGGCCTGTTGTGCATCGCCCCAAACAAAGGGCACATCCTTCTTGGTAAGCTCATTCAGCGGCGCGGCAATTGATCCAAAGTCTTTGACAAAGCGCCTATAAAAACCAGCGAGGCCAAGAAAACTCCTCACTTGTGTGACCGTCTTGGGCTGCGGCCAATTCTCAATAGCTTCAATCTTGGCTGGATCCACTTCAATACCCTGTGATGTAACAACATAGCCAAGAAACGCAACTCGATTGGTGCAAAAGGTGCACTTCTCAAGGTTACCAAACAAACGTGCATCACGTAAAGCATTGAAAACATCACGTAAATGGTCCAAATGTCCTCTAAAGATTTGCTATAAATCAGAATATCATCAAAGTAGACTAACACAAAACGTCCAATGAAAGCACGTAAAACTTCGTTCATTAATCTCATGAAAGTTCTAGGTGCATTAGTTAAACCAAACGGCATTACTAACCACTCATATAGACCGAACTTAGTTTTAAATGCTGTTTTCCATTCATCTCCTAATTTCATACGAATCTGGTGGTAACCACTACGCAAATCAACTTTAGAAAACATGGTAGAGCCACTCAATTCATCAAGCATGTCATCTAAACGTGGAATAGGATGACGATATCGAATACTAATATTATTGATATCTCTACAATCAGTACACATGCGCGAAGAACCATCTTTCTTAGCTACCAAAATAATAGGAACAACACAGGGGCTAAGGGACTCACGAATATGATCTCTGTCGAGTAGTTCCTGAATTTGGCGTTGTATCTCCTTTGTCTCCTCTGGATTGGTTCTATATGGAGCGCGGTTGGGCAACATGGCACTAGGAATTAGATCAATTTGGTGCTCAATTCCTCTAATAGGAGGTAGTCCTGGTGGCAACTCAGCGGGAAATACGTCCTCATATTCCTGCAAAAGGTTAGCAACAACGGGTGGCAAAGAAGGAGGCATATCCTCAAATGAAAACAAAACCTCTTTGCAGACAATTGCATAACATTGAGTATTGTTTACATCCAGTTCAGCAATATCAATTTTATTTGCAAGCATACATGGACTCTTCAAACGAATTTCAGTAGCATGTGTAGAATCAGATTTAGTGTTCTTTGGTGGTATAAAATCTGCAGCAACAATCTGATTCTCACTTTTATTTTTCTCCTTAGTTTTAGCTCTACTAGCTCTAGCAAGATCATCTTTTAAAATCTGTTCGGGAGTCATAGGTTTTAGACCAATTTTCTTTCCATCATGCATAAGAGAATAGTGATTAGTTTTTCTATTATGAACAGATTCTCTATCAAATTGCCATGGTCTACCAAGTAACAAAGAACAAGCTTGCATAGGTACAACATCACAATCAACAAATCAGAATATGTACCAATAGTAAAATGCACGCGTACCGTTCTTGTTACCTTGATCTTGCGAGAACTCTCAAACCATTGGATGTAATATGAATGTGGGCGTTGTCGTGTTGGAAGCGCAAGCTTCTCTACCATGTCAACACTGGCCAGATTATTACAACTCCCTCCATCAATGATGATCCGTATAGCTCTTTCCTTGACAACACCACGTGTTTGGAACATGTTGTGGCGTTGATCTTGCTCAGATTTGCTCAATTGCACACTCAACACACGTTGTGTAATTAAGCTCTTGTATTGATCAGCAGCTTCAGCTCCCATTACCTCTGGCTCTTCATCAGCATCAGAATTATCTCCATCTCGAGCAGAAATAAGGGCTAGTGTATCTTCATCGAAGTCACTCGCTGAATCGTATTGACCATCTTCTTGCACCATCATCACACGTTGTGTTGTGCACTGTCTCTCAATATGACCAAAACCCCAGCACTTGCGGCATTGTATATCCTTTGTCTTACCCGTGGAATCCATAGAAGATGCACTACGAGCAGGAGCATTGGATGAAGGTGGAGTAGCAGCTGGAAATATTGTGGTGGCCTTGGATGTGGTAGTAGCTGGTGGCGAATCACGAGGAGGCGCTGATTGTCGGGATGTCCAAGGGGATGTGCGACCTGCAGAATTATTAGTCCTCCGCCATGGTGTTTGGCGATCCTGCACTTCACGTTCAGCTTTGCAAGCAAGATGAAACAAACGAGTGATAGAATTATATTCCTTATAATCTAATATGTGCTGAATGTCTTTGTTTAATCCACCAAAGAAACGTGCAAGCATTTGTTCATTAGATTCAACAAGACCACACCGAACCATCCCCGTTTGCAATTCCTGATAATACTATTCTACAAAAGTTTTCCCTTGCTCTAAACGTGTCAGATTCTTTAGTAAATCACGTTGATAAGTGGGAGGTACAAAACGAACACGCATAGCAGTTTTTAAAGCAGTCCAAGTACTAGGAATAGTAGTAGGATTTAAACGATAATACTCAGACCACCAAAGGGAAGCAAATTCAGTAAATTCACATGTAGCAGCACTAACATGCATATTCTCAGGATATTTTAAGCATGCAAAACGTTGTTCTACTTCCATCTCCCATGTAAGATATGCATCAGGATTATATTTACCCTCAAAAGATGGAATATTTAATTTAAGCTTTGCAACATGATCATCATCACGTACCGGTGGGCGAGCGTTGCGGTAGTAATGTCGGGGACGGCCAGCAGGTACCTGTGGAGGTTGTTCAACCTCCTCGTCAAACAGATCGTCGTCGTCGGGGTCGTAGTAGTACCCGTCATCTGTCCCCAATGTCGCATGGCGTAAGCGGAAGTCCGAGGCGTCGACCGGCGGTAGCCGCCGGGGGTGCGTCTGCAGCCGAACCAGCAGTCCGACCCGTGATCGGAGTGCACCGTGCGCCATGTGTGGGTGCCGGTGCGGGTGCGGGCAATCGGTTCAAAATCTCCTTGAACCGAACGTCAAGCTTGGCGTTGAAGGATTTCTCTAGTCCATCGATCTTGTCCACGGCGTTGGTGAGCTTGGTGTCAAACTCCCCGAGGCGCGTATCCACGTCTTCAGCGCGACTGACCAAGAGCACGGAGAAGTGGGCATGTAGTTCTTCGTTCATAATTGTGGCAGGGTTCCGCGAAGTATCTGTCATGGTTAGTCCGTAAAAAGGACAAGTATATAGTACGGAAATATGGTGGAAGTCACGCGTAATCCGTCAAGCAATATACGAAGCTCTTACAAGTTCTTACCAAACAGCAGGAAAAGGCGATGTGCAACCGCGAGGATCAGTGGGTCCAGAGATTGAACCAAGCGATTACCAGGAGTCGAGACACCGCACGTGGAGAATATCTGTGGAGCTCTGGGAAGCCTTAACAAGGGGGGTTAGCAATTATCAAAACAGCAATGCAAAAGTTGAAAGAATGCTCAACGACGGTACTGTGCTGGTCCTAGGCTAGACCGTACTAGAGACGCGAGCCTAGATCACCAACGATGTCACGACGCGACACAACAAGCACTGTATGATGATATGGCATCATGAAAAGCGAACCGAGATGCAGAAAAACTCTATGATGGCGAGTGTCTAGAACTGATCTACGGGGTCTAAAAATAGGTTAGCCCCAAAAAAAAATTTCGAAATTTTTTATTTTGCTCCGGAAAGCGCGTCGGCGCCAAAAAAATATCGCTATAACGGCCGATGGAGAAAAATGATCCCCGGGGTCGAAAACTAGTATCGCCAGAATTTTTTTTCGGAGGCGGTTCGAGACTTTTTTTTGCTCTCCTTCTGGACTTACGACCGGACTCGGAGCTTGACACGGACTTTAGATTAACACGGAAACAACAAAGAAGGAGAGTAAAAAGAAATAACTAGGAAACAATAACTCTACTCGGACTCGTGCCATAGCAGGAAACTGATCGGATCTGTGTCGCGGTAGGAAGGCGGTGGCGGAGTATTAGGGTTTATGGTGGCAGGGTATATGGCGGCAGAATATGGTGGCGGAAGATGGTGGCGGTGATCGGAGAGTGTGGCGGTGACTATTATAATCAGAACTCGAAACTCTAAGGGACGAGACACTAAGACCAGCAACTCGACGTGACGATGTAGACACAAATTCAACAATGCAAAAACTGAAAAGATAATGCGAGGCGTAGATTGGTTATGGGATGGATCTAAACTCTAACTGTGTTTTTGTCTTTTTCGTGGGTGATAGGTAAAAACAGATCTAATCTACGAAAACAGTAAAATCTCACCGAGCAACCTGAAATCTGATACCACTTGATAGGGCAAAGGTGTCCGATCTTTCGATGAGATGATGATAGTCGATTTGGTGGAGTTCGGGCTTGACGATCCGACTACACGTGCGATCACGAGCGCCAATGCAATCGCTAGGCCAATCTTCTGGAGGTTACCGATCCTGCGGGAACACGATCAGCCTGACCGACGAGGGTCTTAATTCCTACCTGAAATCGAGAACAAGTAAGAACCAATATTGCAATCAAGATATTGCGGATTAAGAGGAAAGCTTTATTTAAGAGGTGGGATCCTGAATAGGTGCGAAGTACAAGAGGCCTCTGCGACGCTCGAGCCTTGGCGAAGTTGCGACTATGACTAACTTAATGTCTAAACAAAATACGAGTCTAGAGGGTCGGCTATGGGGCGTATTTATGGGCGAAAAGGTGGGGTTTCGGCCAGCCATGGAAGTGGTGGCCGAATCCAAACCTAAAAGTCCTTTTCCCCTTAAATACGGACTCTAAAAAGTGGCTAATTAAAATCCTGCGAAAATTACATGGGCCTGGCCCAAAATAAAGGTGTCGCAGCACCATATTAAGCTATGGACGAATTCGTAAAGTATTGATCTTGAATATTCCGTCCAAGCCTTCTTTCTTCATTATGGAGGCCTCAAAGTTCTGAAATATTCATCCGTGGCCTTCTCTTGGATCATCACATGCTTGCTGCCATCTCCATGCATGGCCATGCTCCAATGCTTGTCCCTCTCATCCATGCTTGGTCCATCATTCCTAAGAGTAAGAAATACATCTGATTTAGGCAGCATCATATTCTCATGTATGTGAGGAATAGTTCCAAGAAACGAAAGTACCTGATAGTTAAGTTGTTTGGCACGAGATCTTGTGATGGGTCCTTGTATGTGTGTTGCTGTAGGTACAACGGTTGTATCAATAGTAGGGATGTCCACATCATAATATGATGTAGATCCCATTGAGAATGTGAAAAATTTATTTCATGTAGTTGTCTACTCAAATGGTGTTGAAAAATACATTCATGAAGCACCTTGTAAGTCCTAGATAATCAATTTTTAAGTAACATGTTTAATTTATGTCCCAGTTTTACATGTACTATTACTAATTCGTGTATTTCCTATCTTCCCTCAGCGATTGGAGATGTCCCTTCTGGGTTAAGAAGCATCCTATACATGACCATCTTCTCTAATATTAACTCAATCACTGAACATGACATGGCCACCATCTTATTTGCCATGTACAAGGATGTTCATGTGACACAACATGAGTTATTTGAAAGTGAAGATGAAAAGAATTTCTGGATACACAAGATGACTGAAGAAAACGATGCATGGAATGCATTGGTTAGTTTGTACTCTCATATTACTTTTCTGCATTACTACTTTATTTGTTACTCTCATATTGTAACAATTGCTCTCATATTACAGTTCATGCCTATTGATACTATACAAGGCTACAAGTACCCTGTGCAGGGCATGGCACATCTCTATATGGAGGGGCAAGAACTAGATGGAGATGAACAGGATTTCATTGAATGTGCTTACTCCATCAGTAAGGAGCATGGAGAGGTTAGTTTCACCACAGGGTGGAATGATTTCACAGATGCTGCTGATGTTGGATGGGCTGCAATGCTTGTGATCAAGATAGAGCACAAGCTTGATTACATTGGGCTGAACTTTGTTGAGATTGTTCAGTAGTTATCTAGCTAGGTTGTACTGAAGTAGTAATCTAGATTGTTCATTAGTTATCTAGCTGGGTTGTACTGTCTAATTATGTAATGTTTACTGTGTCACTTGTAATGTAGTACTTATGATGCCTGTTCCCTGATATTATTTGTTTGTCTAATTATGTAATGTTTACTGTGTCACTTGTAATGTAGTACTTATGATGCATGTTCCCTGATATTATTTGTCTGTTCCCTGAAATTCTGTATGTTGTTCACAGTTATGTCTAGAAGGCCTTTATTGTTCTGAATTTTAAGTATTCAGAACATGGGCACCTAGACTACATTTGTTCTCATTTTCTGAATTCTGTTTAAACAATGAAATATTACATTGACTACATTTTCTAAATTTTGTTCATATACTTTGATTACATGAAGATTAAATTAACTACAGTTTGTATTTTGTTCATGAAGATTAAATTAACTACAATTTGTATTTTGTTCATATAATGAAATAGTTAATCTAGTAATTATTAATCCAAGTAATTAATCCAGTAGTAATTAATCTAATAACGTCCTGGGAAGTGGCGGAAGTGGGGGTAATTATTAATCCAAGTAATTAATCCAGTAGTAATTAATCTAATAACGTCCTGGGAAGTGGGGGAAGTGGGGGAAGTGGGTGTGTGTGTGCTGCGCCAGTTATCTTATAATGTGTTTAAATAGACTAGCATATTGATTGCCATTTCGTCTGGTGAGTTCCTGTTCTATTTTGGCTCAAATTTTCATCTGCGTGAGTTCCTGTCCGTCTCATCTCCTTTTCTACTACTGATTGCTTACATTGTTCAGATTGCAGTTCTCCTTTTATTCTGTGATTACCAATGGTTTAATCTCCTTTTATTCTTCAGATTGCAGTTCTGCTCCGAAGCAAAATGGAGGAAATGAATTGTATTCTGTGCCAGCAACCTATGGAAAACTGCGGTCTACACTCTGACGGGCGTGCAGTTTCCTTTGATTTGATGATGATGCCAGGATTTCATCATGGAGTGGTTAGTTACTTCTTAACATACAAAATGTAGTACCTGATAATCTTATCTGACTGCTAATCTTATTTTTGTCTGTTTGTAATAAAATTTCAGGCTATGCCTTGCAAATTCAAGGAACAACTTGAGAAGTTTGCAAAATCAAAGAACTGGATGGTGGCAAGATGCAATAACATGCACTTTTATGACTGCTTCCTGGAGAAAGAATTGGCAAGAACAACCATTTGTGGACCATACTGGTCATCACTTGTTAGAAAGTATGATATCCAGGAATGTGAGGTTGTCTCTTTCAGGTATCTAGAGGAAGACAAAATGTTTGCTATTGCAGTGTCTGAAATTGTCAACCATGCTTATGTAGAGAAGCATATTGTTGCAGATGGAGGTATTATAACAAGCATTTCTATGTACTTTGATCTTGCATCCAGTATATGAAAACTTGCCTATTGTTTGTTTACATTTTTGAGCAGTTGTTTACTCTGTGATGCCTGAAATCAGAGATATACTGCACAAAACCATCTTCTCAGACATCAGAGCAATCAGTGCGGACAACATGGCAACCATAAACTATGGTATCTACAAGGTGTTAGATCTGAAACCAGGAGAAGAACTGACACAAGATGAGTTTTATGATAGTGTCAGAGACATGCAGTTTGTGGTACACAAATATAATCAGGAAAATGTTCAACATGATGCACTGGTAAGTTCCTATCATATACTGTATATTTTCTAACTATCTGTAGATGCAATATGGTAAATTATTTTCTCACTATCTGTATATGCAATATACCAGTTCCTATCTGCAAAACCATTCAAAGAAGTTGGGTGCCCATGGCAAGGAAATTCAACTTTGTGGATGAGGGATTTAAATGTGCCACTTGAAGGCTGGTACCACATGGAAGATGAAGAAGACAGAATTGCATTTACAATAGGGTGGCAGCATTTCAGGGCTGTGGCAAATATCATGGAGGGATCACTATTGCTGATCATTGCAAATCCATTGAATGGTCAAGTTTGCCTTGACTTTGTGGAGATTGAAGACCCTTGAAGATAATGTGCAAGGAATCAAGAAGCTGTCCTGTGTGTAGTTTCTGTCAGTTGTTTGTAGTTTGTGTCATCTGTGTGTAGTTTGTGTCATGTGTGTAGTTTGTGTCATGTGTTTGTAGTTTCTGTCATTTGTATTGAACAATGTGTGCATCGTAATGGGAAGAACAACTTTGTTAATGAATGGGTTGTATGTCTACAAGTCCAACAATGTTTTATGATATTGATGTCATGTTTTCATATTTATGTCAAGTCCAACAATGTTTTATGATATTGAATGTTTTATTTGGCCATGTGGCTTTATGCTTGTATGTCTACAAGGCCAACAAACATTATGAATTTCATATTATTCAGAACATGGCACCTAGACTATATTGTTACTAAAATTTCATAACATTCCGAATTTCATATTATTCTGAATTTCATATTGTCTACAAAGCCAACAAATGGATTTTTTATGTTTCATTTTGAATTATTCAGAAAAAACAATTTAGACTGCATAACTTGAGGTTTAGAGTGCATAACTATTACTTTTTAATCCCTCATAGTTAACCCGCAGTGTCCCCTATCTGACTTATCCTTTTTTTTCAGGTTTATTATTTTAACTTTTACTAATTAGCCCCTTAGTTTGCAAAGTCATAAAACTTAACCACCGCCCGTTTTAGCCTTTTTCTGCAGATCGCCCACCGCGACGCCAAGGCCGGGATCCACCGCCGTGACGCCAAGGCTGGGATCCATCGCGCGAGATCTTCGTCCTCGCGAGATCCACCGTCGTGCCCTAGTCGACCGCGTGAGATCTACGCCACCAAGCTCTTCGACCGCGCGAGATCCACGCCGCCTAGCTCTTCGACCGCGCGAGATCCATGTCGCCGAGCTCTTCGTCCGCGCGAGATCCACCGCCACCGAGCTCTTCGACCGCGCGAGATCCACCCACCGCTGGATCAATGGAATGGGATCGGGCTCGAGCTCAAGTAGGAGTGGGATCCGCCGCGTCAAGGTTGGGATCGGGATCGAGGTCGGGCCAGGTCGTCTAGATTCCACCAGATAACCAAATCGAGGCACCAAATCGCGGCGGCCCCAAGGCTGGGATGCAGGATCACGTCGTCGTGTCCAAGCAGAAGGAAGGCGTCGACATGACAGGCGATCCGCGAACCAGCTACCTCCGGCGGCCCCCTGCTAATGTCATTGATGATGCAAGAGCATCTGGTATGGATCCCTCTACTAGAATTATTTTACTTATTATTACATCTTTGTTAGAGTAGTTATTGAATCATGAATTGTGTAGGTAGTAGATTAGAGAAGTCTTGGATGCAATCACCTAGACATTCTGTGATTTATCAAGCTGGTGTAGTTAAGTTCTTAGAGTTTGCATTCACTAATTCAGCAATTTATGGGAAGATCAACTGTCCATGCAAAACCTGTGGGATCAGGTTCTGGTTAGATTTAGATACTGTCCATCAGCATCTTATCAGTAAAGGCTTTATGAAAGGTTATAGCAGCTGGATATACCATGGAGAATCTATGGACTTACCTACACATAGCCAGCCTAATGAGGACCAGGATAGTAGTCAACTTAATGAACATCAAGATAACAGTCAACCTACATAATATGATATGGAACAACAACTTCTACATGAATATGGAATGTTTGAAAGAAATGTTTTAGGATCAGATATAGAGGAGGATAGTGATAATATAGATGATGATGATGAGGAGGAGGATGTTCAATCATATGTAGATTTTGTCAATGATGGTAAAAAAGAGTTATATCCAGGCTACAAAAGCTTGTGTAAGCTTCAATTTCTTGTTAGACTCCTTAACATAAAGAATGTTGGCAGTATGACAGTAGGTAAATTTGAGGATGTGTTATCACTATTCAGAGATGCATTACCAGAAGGCACTCCCTACCTATAAAATTTCATGAGTGCAAGCAATACATAAATGAAGTTGGACTTGGTTATAACAGCTATGATGCTTGTATCAATGACTGCATAATTTTTAAAGGAGATAATGCAAATGCTAAAGTCTGTCTTGTTTGTAATACAAGTAGATGGAAGACTAAAAAAAGTGTAGTTGATGGAAAAAGGATTAGCAGGGTTCCTAAAAAGGTGATTAGACATTTCCCACTAGTAAAGAGAGTTAGGAGGTTGTTTATGTCATCCAAAATATCACCATTGATGAGTTGGCATTCTGAAGGAAGAACTAAAGATGGGTTGATGAGGCATCCTACTGACTCAACTGATTGGAAAAACTTTGATAGAAAGTGGAGCAAATTTGCTAAAGAACCAAGGAACATCAGATTTGGTCTGTCATCTGATGGTTTTAATCCATTTAGAAACATGAACCTGTCCTACAGTATTTGGCCTATAATGTTGTTTCCCTACAATGTGCCTCCATCAGATTGTATGAAAGAGTCAAACTTCATTTTATCAGTTATTATACCTGGCAGGAAGGCTCCAGGGAAGGATATAGATGTTTATTTACAACATGTTATTGATGAACTACAAGTATTATCGCATAAAGTTGTTCTTGTTATGGATTCTACATTTGGAAAGAAGTTTAGAGTTTATGCTGCTCTGTTATGGACTATTAGTGACTGGCTAGGAAGAGGTATATTAAGTGGTGAAAGTATTGCTGTATGCTCCAATTGTCTGTTAGGAACTTGCTCCAGAAGGTTGAAGCATGGTCACAAGGCCTGCTATTTAGGTAACAGAAGATTCTTACCACCTGAGCATGACTTTAGGTCTGATTCTGAGTCATTTGATGGGACTGTTGAAATTAAGGAACCTCCTATTCAACCTACAGGCCATGAAATATCACAAATGACAATGGGCATACAGACATCATATGGAAAACTGCAGAAACAAAAGAGGAGTTCCAAGAAGAAGAGGAGAAGAGCTGAAGGGGAGGAAGAACAGGATCTAGAGGAAGTACACACTGTTGAAACAACCTTCAAGAAGATAAGCATTTTTCCAATTAGAATATTGGGAAGATCTTCTTGTTAGGAATAATTTGGATTCAATGCACATAGAGAAGAATGTGTTTGACAACATTGTGAACACACTGCTAGATGTAGATAAGAAGAAAAATGATAATGTAAATTCAATACTTGATCTCAAGAGGCTGAAGATTAGAGAAGGTCTTCATGTTGATGCAACTCAAACTAAAAATGATTGGCCTAGACCAATATTTTACATGAACCCTGCTCAAAAGAAGATGTTTTGCAGATTCATCAAATATGCTAGGTTTCCTGAAGGATATGCCTCAAACTTAGAGTACAAAGTGAGGTTAGAAGATAATAGGTTAGTGGCATTAAAAACCCATGACTGCCACATAATAATGGAAGATCTGTTCTCACTTGCTGTTAGTAGAACATTGCCTGAAGAAGTTGCTTGGCCATTGATCAGACTAAGCAAATATTTCAAAGTTGTGTGTGCCAGAGTTGCTGATGTAATAGAGATTCAGAAGATGGAAGATGAGATTCCAGAAATATTATCCCAACTAGAGAAGATATTCCCACCTTCTTTCTTTGATATAATGGAGCATCTTGTTATACACCTGGCAACAGAAGTTAGAATAGCTGGTCCAGTTTAGTTTAGGAATATGTGACTAAGAGATTTGTTGGCAAAGTTAAAGGTTCTGTACGTAGTAGAAGCCATCCCGAAGGCTCTATTGCTGAAGGGTACATTTTTGATGAAACTATATCATTTTGTTCAACATTTATACATGATTATGAGAGGAAAATCAATGGCGAGCCTATAAGCAGTGATACTTCCTCAGATATGGTTTTTGAATATCTGACAATCATTGGGAGACCTCTATCTGTTAGTTGTCAAGTTGAAGAACTAGATTTCATTTCTTGGACCCAAGCACAAAAACATGTTATCCTCAACTATCCTTCAATTTCCTTCTATACCGAGAAACACAAATTGGTTCTATCTGCTAATGAAAGAAGATCCAGGAGAGAGGTGGAGAATGACCATGACAGTAATTTCCAGAAGATCCAAGAAGATCCACAATCACAAGTTGTGAAAGGAATTGAAGTACATCAAGAAGTTTTATTGCTAGCACATAAGCCATATATGATGGTTAAAAAATACAAGAGTTACTCAATCAATGGATGTACTTATCATACATCCTCATATGCACATGGCAAGAGTTCCCAGTGTATAATGGGGTTATGTTTACTGAGACAAATGGTGCTGTACATTATGGAAGAATCCAAGATATTGTAGAGCTAAACTATTCAAATAAAGGTCATGTGGTACTGTTCAAATGTGACTGGATTGAACATACTGGCATTAGAGATGATAGTTTTGGATTCACTCTAGTCAACTTCAGCCATTCAAATAAACAAATGTTTAGTCAACCTTTCATTCTAGCTAGTCAAGCAACACAAATCTATTATGTGCAAGATCATGCTGATGAAGAATGGCATTTTGTTGTTACTCCTTCAACTGTAGATAATACTAGTTCATGTAAGTAATCTGATAATATTAGATCATGTATAATTTCATAATATTATGTATTTGTTTCTTAGTTGATCTTTTTTTACATGAAATTGCAGGAACCATCTTGTTGGAAAGTCAGGACAGACGACAGAATGAGGTGAACATTAGATTGGAAGAATTAGGAATTGTGCCAAAAGGAAGTATGTCAACTGGAACTACAAGTACACAAGTATTCCCAAGATTTAATATACATGATAGAGGACTTCAGAACAATGCAGAGGTAATTTGTCATCATTGTGTTGTTAATTATTCATCACTTATGTTGTTAATATACATGATTCCTAATTTGTCATCATTGTGTTGTTAATTATTCATCACTTATGTTGTTAATATACATGATATGGAATAACAACTTGATTTACCTGTAGAATAACATAATTTATGAAGAAATGTATGAGGACAGTGATCATGAGGAGGATGAATATGATAGTGATGCCAGAACAGAAGCTGGATTTGATAATAAAACCAATAGACAAGATAATGCAGAGAATAATATACAAGGTTTGTGTACATAGTCAATAGCTTTACATTCTGTCAAGCTGGATCCCTAATGTTTTAATCTTTTAATGTACCTACATTCTATAAAACTGACAGAAACAAATAAGAAGAGGGTGAGAGGACCTACTGTTTTGAAAGGATTCTGGAAGAATGTAGATCCAAGCAACATAATTACAATGGAGTATAACCATTTGGGTCAGCCATGTGGTTTGACTTTAAGCAAACTGGATAACTTCATAGCAAGTTTGGTCAAAGGAAAGGAGATATCCTTAGGAGCTACAAATTGGAGCAAGGTTCCAAAGCATGAAAAAGAGAAACTCTGGAATACAGTTAAGGTAAAGTATGCAATGACATATTTGGTAGACATTGTTTCCATTATTTCTAGATGCAAGTTAACTTCCAATCAATTAATGTTGTAATGACATTTGATAGGCATTTTTTTTGCTTTGGATGATAATCTCAAATTATGGGTCCTAAAATCAGCTAGTAAGAAATGGAAGGACTTTAAATGTGTGTTGAAGAAAACTTTCTTTAACAAACATTTGTCACTGCAAGCCAATATTGAAGCAGGCTGTAAAAATAGGATACCACCAAAACAGTGGGAATGGTTGTGTAAAATTTGGTGCACTAGGAAAGCTAAGGTAAATTTAATGCAAATTTTGGTTGATTAGTATTAATTATGCATTGATGGTGAAAGCATATGTAATCATACTGAATACTGCTTCATACAGGCTCTGAGTAAGCAGAATAAATCAACTAGAAGTAGACAAAAAAATTCAACTCATACAACAGGTTCTAGAAGTTTTGCAGTGGTACTAGAGCAAGCAGTAAGTTTTTATCTCTAATATGTTTTTATTTTCACAAGCAAACAACTAATACTAAAGAAGATTTGATAATTTATAAACATATTTGTAAGGAAATAAAAGAAGGTATGCCTTCAAATACATTTAACGACGGTAGTTGATGCGGCATTTTCTTTTGCCTTAAATAACAATTTAAGGCAAATTATGTACTTTTAAAGGCACTTTTTAGTGCCTTCTATTTGAGAATGTGAGGTAGTTCGATCTTTTATTTTGTTATTACTTTGAGCAACGGATAAAGGAATACGTGATCGATATAGAACGCGCTCTTTGTTTATACACGAGCTGATACGAGTGCGTGTTTCTTTTCCGCGACTTTTGTTCGTCAGCCTTCTGCACAGTACTTAGCCTGATCTACACTGTTCGCATCGTCTTCTATTTCTCCTATTTCCCATAGTAACCACAGCTGTGCGTAGGCTATGCAAACCAACAACAAAGCTAACCACTCTCTCGTGCATTACATTACAGTATTATAGTGTATTGAAGATGCGCCCTCTCCTCCTAACCCTCTCACGTTGCATGCATGGCCACAAAGAATAATAGTAATGCTTTTCCCACGTACTGACGTACGTACGGGAAGATACGGCGATCACCCTTTCGCGCTAAAAAACACACATGATAATGGTGTACTAGGGCCTTTTGAGCTAGCAGCAGGCCGCCGAATAGAAAGCCACGCGAACGGAACGCCTGCCACTCTCTAGCAACTGGAGGAGCTGGCTAGTCTCCGGTCTCTCCGGCACCGCGTCGCGTCCGTGCTGTTGTTTTCATGTCGTGCCGTGCCGTCGGTTCGGGTCGGTCATCGACTCGATTCGGTTGGCGGTGTGTGCACAACAGAGGATGACAGGAGTCAGGAGGAGATGATGATCGATCGATCGGGTGATTGAAACCGACCATCCGACATCCGCCGCCGCGCCCGCGCGCACTAGGCGGTGAGTGTTCCACGGGATCGGTCCCGGCCGGCCGCTCGGCACACGTCGCCAACAGTGTGATCGCTACTCATCGATCAGGGCCACCCTGATCGAACAGTGTGATCGCTACTCATCGATCGGCACACGTCGCCAACAGTGTGATCGCCAACAGTCTTGGTTCCCAAAGTTTCCGTGAGGAATCGATCAAGTGGAGTAGGGGTCGATGCCTGCCTAGCTTCAGATGAGATCGTACTAGAACGTCGCTAACCAAGACTCCAAGAGCTATAGCACCTGCATTTCTTCCTGAAGAAGAATATTAGTACTTTTCCTTTCGTCCTTGCGACCGGAATCGGAACGATGCTTAATAATTAGCTAGCAGTGCGTAGCCAGGCAGGGCGTAAGACCATAGGCGTCGGTTGGCTGTTAAACTTCCAAAGATGCATGCTATACTTTTGGTCGACCCGGAGAATTACGAACAGTTTCGGGTCCGAACAGCTATCTCACCCGTCCGTTCCGAAAGGACGATTTCCCCGATGGTTGACCAGATCCACCACACCACCGTATTATTTATTTTTTTAGACGGCCGTATTCCTCCGGACGTCTACCGCGCGTGGGCCCTAGTGCGGCCTCACCGGGCACCTACGAGCCTCTCCTCCCAATCGAACCGGTAAACAGTACCGGCAGAATCCCCACACACACACAAACCCTTATCCGCTTTTGTTCTTCTTGCTCTTGCAGTCGCTCCGCTCTCAGATCCATCCAGTTCGAACTAGATCTCTGCGATTCCAACAATATCTATCGTCTCTGAGCATTAGGAGGGCTTCATGTCTCCATGGTACGGGTTTGAAGATTCAGACGGAGGACTACCGTCATTCAATCCAGATCTAGATGTATCCTATCGGGGCGACATAGAATCGTAGGTTCGGCTCTTCATCACCTCTCTATGTTATTCCTTTGGTGAGAATTTAGTAAACCATCACGGAGACATATATATGCTTGATTACCCTCTTGTATACATCTGATTCTTTGTTAGTTTGAGCTAGAACTTTCATTCACATGAGCCGTTGAACTAGCCTAGAAACCTTAAACGACGGGAACAACAAAATGAATCCGCCTTCTGTTCTTTCGATTTCAGTACACTGTGTGTGTTGCCAGCGGTGCCTCTTATCTAATCCTGGCATTACACGCAAACACAACATTTAGCACTCCCTCTGTACCATTATAGCCGACACCTGGCTTAGTCCCTAGTTATCGTGTCTGAACTAGGACGAATCGTCCCTAATAGTTTTTTTCTGACTGTATATGCGGTTCTGGACAATTATATCACGATGGCATATTCGTTTTATTATACAAACAAACTAATACGCGAACGGTCTTGCCGTCTCACGATTCGTATGCTTTATAATGTCGAACCATACCGAGAGTATTTTCTTGATCGTTCATCCTTGCCAATATTAATCCTGTGCGAGCTCTGAATAAAATGTTGGACCACGTTGTGACAGTGGCGTAGCTACGATTTTCATATTGGGTATTCGGAGTCCAGATAGAATTTCCAGCACACCAATATGATATGTACGAAACCATAATAGGAAAAATCAGACTACAACTTATAATAGCTAAGAAGGATTGCTCATGTTCTCGTCATTATTTTGGCTAGACGACCTCGACGGTTATTATGAAGTTTGTGGCTAGTCAACCTTGACGGTTATTGGCTCGTAGGCGCTGAATACAAGTTATCGTTGGCTTCTCTGCAACTTCATACCACACACATTTCATATTTCTATACTTTTCATGCTTTTGCTTGTACTTATTTTTATACCAGCAATATATTTTTAATTAACCAAAGATAATTCTTACTAGAGAAAATAGAAACAGAAAATAAAAGTCAAGCACTTCTTACTGTGATTGAACCAGGATGACTTCTGATCCTGCATTCAAGGTTGAATTAGCACCCGAACACTTCTGATGCTAATCCGAATTCAGGGTAAAAAACATTCAATTCTGATTTTGTATTCATGGATAAAAACAAAAAATAAAACTGAGCCATTCTGCTTATCAATTTTTACTATGCTGAATGTGATCTTTTTAAATCTCAATTTGGTGTGTGGATGCTGAACACGGCGTATGCTGTTGTCCTGACGGGATACGGGTTGACGACGGCCGCTTGCGACTATCGAGGATAGTCTGAGCGACGTCTAGCGAGCGGCCGACCGGGTGCTTGGACTTGGAGACGACCCACGGCTGGCGGTGGTGATCGGGTTAGCCCCTGGAGACGAGGCTTAAACGCGTCAGGGCCGTAGATGATAGTCTGCTCTATTTGATCGCTGGCAGTAGGCCAGGAACGGGTCAGTAGAGCATTACTAAATACCGGTTAGGTTTTTTGGGCCAGCTTGGAAGTGCTGCGGTCTGGAGAGCTCTGGACAACTCCTTTTCCGACTTTTATGAGTTTAACACTTACAGTATGACTTTAACCTTAACATACATATATACAGCAGCTTATATAACGAACTGTTTTAGCAGAAATTATTGTGTATTCATTGCATACCCATGAATAGTTCTAGCTCCGCCCGTGCGTCGTGTTCTTGTATGGTATGTGAAAGTGCTTACCAAACTTCCCATTGTTTTATCTTCACTTCAAATTACCCAGCGTCTACAAATCAGAATAACCTATGGTTCACCCCCTTACACAGATTGGTAAAGATCCTCCAGCTTATCATGTCATACCTCGTGAAACTGATGACCCTGATTTCTGTGGCCTGGAGTTCAACACCTACCACCGTTGCTTCCACGGGTATCTACCACGGCGGAAGGTTGCATTTGACATGGCCGCAACTAGGCGTAGATTCCTCGGATGTCCTGTCGAGGTATGTATCTCCATCTATGTTACCTATATCTGACAGGAAAATCGTTTTATCTATAAACTTACTGTGTTGCCATCGTTCCATTCAGGGGATTGATATATGCCGTTTTGTCGTATGGATTGACGATCCCTGGAATCCTGTGCTTACTAGGGCCCTTATTGATGTCTGGCGCTTGGTTGGAAGCGTACACATGGATCATCTACAGCCAGAGATAGCTCGTACATTGAACGACAAAGTGTTCCATGACATGTCGAAAGAGGAGGTCAGCGCAGGAATGGCTACAGAAAGCGCAGAAATAGGTGCACCGAAAACAATCAGTTCACTCCGCGCGTTCGACTCGGGAACAACTACAATTCCGACAAAAATATATATGGCTGCTCTGAGCGCCGTAACATTCACAACTATTGTACTCATGTTAATCACATAGGGTAGTTGGTTTAGAATCTTCGATGTATCGGGCTGTAGCTTATTTTATAATCACACCAACATATGTGACATTGCATGTGGTATATATCATCCAATTTAATTGCGTGTCCTGTTTATGTTGTGATCGTTGGTTTGCTGTCGGTTTTAATCATCGATCCTGTCTTTATCTATGAGCAATATTCGTTACCTTTTCAGGGTAATTCTTTCGTGCAGGCCATGGCTGCCAATAACCGTATTTTTGATCATGATATAAAGCAAGATCGCATCAGTCCATCAGGCAGACATTAGAAAGTTTTGACCATCTCGAAAGTTTTGATCTTTATGGTTCAAACACGTTATCTGTCGAGAAACCTACGTTGGTCTGCACAAAATAAAGAACTATATTTACTCTCTTTTGATATAGTATCGAGATACCCTTATAAAATGAAATCAAGAACATGACCTCTACTGCAAGATTATCAGACGTTAGCTTTACAAATCCATACTCGACCTCCGCTGCTAGTCACCCTACCAATAGATTGATATAAATTCAAACTCTATTAAACACAAATTCAGCTGATGGGTACGTCATCGATCAGGCAGTCATAGTGGAAATAAAACATTAATTCATGCAGGGGTTAATGTACGGCAATAAAAATTCCAGTCGTTAATACTCAAAAGGCGATACAACAATATAGCATTGCTCCACCCATTGTCAACCCTGGTGTTGAGTGTAAGTCGAAAATACAACCTTACATATAGTTTCAATACTTCAAAATACAGTTCACTGCCATCGTGCCATAGCTTACGCGTTCAAGAAACCTGAAACCACATTACAGCAAAATATTGCTTGCTCACGATCATTTTTCTAATTGTAGGAGGCATTTCCTGTACTTCTCAGGAATATGCCCGATGTTCCCTTCGATAGAAAGCATCTCCACCAGTAGTATCCTCCTAGAGTCTATCAGACGATCCTCATTCCGCATATATTTATGTGTCAGGAAGACAAATCACGTGTTTGATGTACATAGATCCCCTGTCTATACTGTAGCCTATTTTCACTTACTGAGGAGAGGCTCTTCTTCAAGCGTGTACCGATCCAGTTCCTTGCGAAATGAAGCGCGTAAATCCCGCTGTCGTTGCTGTAAGAAATAATTGAGCATACCCATTATAGACGGTTACATTTAACATAGGGTGGCATCTATAGACAGAGAACATGAGAACTCTGAAATTTGTTCATACCTGTCGCATACGCCCATAGTTAATCCTTTAGGGAAGGATACATCCCAGCCCTTCATAAGCGGTTCCCAACCATCAAACAAAACAGCTATGCACTCTCCTAGTGCCTTGTGAAGTTCGGTAGCAATGCTCCTGTGTCTTGACTGTTTCACCTTGTCCGATGAATCACCATTGTTCATTGTTGGGTCGAGTATATTTGTTTGCTCCTCTTGAAAATCCCAAATATACGTAGACCAGCTTGCTTCGAATCTCACTAGCAGGACTATCTGTGTACATCAGCAAGCATATCAAACCCGACGGCATGAAATAACCCGGGGTGCCTTGATACAGTTAGATAATATATGAATATAGGGTTACCTCCGTGCAACGGTGGACCTCGAAAGTGATGCTAGGCCCTCTAAACAAGTCATATATATACTTCAATTTGGAAACCGCATCCCCCCAAAACACATGGTTCTAGTAGGCAACAATAGTACATAAATTAAACATAAGTTTTTTAGACAGGAATGTATATGGCATGCAAATCGTACGGAAAAATCCTTACTGCAAAGTCAGCCTCCAAGAATAGCCGCCAGCAACCCTCTTTATTCGCTTCAGCGAAAGCAATGTCAAGCTGCTGGTATCGCCTCAAGCCAAGTTCACTAATTCCGTCTCTAGAGACCCCTTCTCGCGGAGCATGCTTTGGAGCAGATGACCACTTATCTCTATATACTTTTGCTGCAAGCTGATTATCGAGTTGCTGAAACGGAGAATAAAAATAATGAGTTATCCCGAAATCATAAAGGAAATATAATAGCCTCCAACAATATCTTATTTGGATGTAATGGAGTGTTAGTACTCACTTTCTCAGGTTATCTCCCTTCTCTCGAAAGAATGCGTCGTAGAACTTCACAACTCCTGAAGGCGCTCTCACTGGCGGCTCATATCCAAGCACAAAAGGAGACTTGGCGCAAGGCCCTGGCTTCACTCTCCTCCAGTTCATCAGCTAAGAGCTTAAGTTTACTTAACCGTCATCCAGGTTAAGTTTTAGAGATGTGTTTTCCATTTCTTCCCTGTAAGCGAGCTCTAAAGCGGCGACCTCTCTGTTGCGGCTGACAGGAGATTTCTCAAGCACCACATTTCTTGCCCCGGACGGCGTTGAAGGCGTCAAGACCATCTCCAGCCCAGTAGATGGTTCTGCAAGAAGGTGTTATGTTAATCTTAATCCAACATTCAACGTCAAACCATATCACCAATATAATAAATCGCACTGAAATGTTCAGGACACCAATAAGCGATGATCCATAGGTCTATTGCAATGATAAATTCAAATATTCAGTAAAAAATCTGGATATATCAGCACATGGAAAGAGATGACAAGATTACCCATGTCACTGATAGATACAGTATGTCAAGAACACAGTTTCCTCCAAAATTTTAAACTTGAACAAAACAACACACCATGCATTCCAAAAGAATTTCGTTCACCAGAGGACTGTAATACCTGGGTCATCCGGTATTTCGATAACACCGACGAGTCCTTTGTTTACGACTTGCCTTATATCTGCCAACAGAAAGCATTAAGGACGTGAATATAAAATCGGTTATACATATGTGTGACACAAGGCATATTTATTAGCAATCCGTTAAAACAACAACTTGCCTGCGGAGAACGACGCTTCGCAGAACTCTGCCATGAGGTCCTTTTTTCTAAGGGCGTTGTCAGAGACATGATACTGCTTGCTCTGTGTGCCTGCAATGTCTGTATGCCCAGAGCTACGAGCAACCACTGACAGGGACAGATCCCCATGGACTCGTGAGGAGTGTCGCCCAACACATCCTTGGGTACCTTCCATATGAGGTTCGACATCTATCATCATCATCGTCTCCCCTTTGCCTACATCATTACCGTGCCTCTTACCGGTATCACCACACACAGAGTAGTCGGTACGGAGACCCCTTGACCCATGTATCTGTGGTGACCTCTCTTCGTCACTGAACAGTTCCATGGATGGTATCTCCAGGTTGTTTATCTGCATCCTCCTTCTCTTTGACTCAGGATCCTCCACCAGTATATCTTCCTGATTAATATTCAGAGGCGAGGACGCGTCAACACGTAGCCTTTGCTCAACGGCGATAGCATCTATTAAGCTGTCCAGATTCACGTCAACAGGATCCGATTCAGCGACACCCTTGTTAGGACACACAGTTTTCCTCTTAGGGGTGTTACCGCGCGACATCACCCGCTTTATCCGCATGCGCCTACCTCCAGGCCTCTGTTCTTGGTGTGTCAACGCACCATCGCCACACGATCCTCGTGGCTCCTTACTGATTATAGCCGGATCTTTTCCCATAGATCCATCGCACTCACCAACTCCTGAAAGACACAACATACCAAAGCATGTCAAATCAAATGGATAATATCAAAAAAATCGAGTAATGCACTAATGTGTGCATTCCTAAGAGCAAAAAAATACCTATCGCAGAGCCCGCACAGTACGTAGATGCAGCAGCACCAATTGCAGCATCCGTAGAATCATTTTCGAAACGGTTCACACCCCCTCCTGAACAACAGTTATATTATCCTTGACATAGATACGTATCATTTGGAAGAGAAGTTTAGCAGTAGTACCACTGTCGGTCATCCCAATTCCTAGGTTAGAACTGCTAGACGGTCCACCCCCTCCTGAAACATGTTCTGATTACAAGCAGGGCCTTCCCTTTAGTATCTTATACACATGCACGCACATTATACTGATATAATCTGTAAATCCACAGTTCTAAAAGTTATATACGTACCTTCCATGTAACGAGAATTCCTATTCACTTCTCCAGCACAAGGCGTCGTAAAGAGAACCCCGCAACCCCCTGATCGCCTTCCTGTCTCTGGAACAGAGACAATGTCTGCAGGTAAACATATTGCGCGAGTGCATATTACGCAATACTGACTTATCATGTACTACAGGGAACATGTTCAAATTAGGACCACACCACGTACACCACTTACCAGTAAAAGAGTCTGATTTATCGCCTGGCTTAGCTGCACCAAATTCTGAAAGTGGCGTTGAATCTACAGGATGCTCGCCTACCCCCTCTGAAATCATCAACGTGAGGGCTGGTATGAGGATCTAAAAAAAATATATATGTTATCAGTCAAACGACATGTTTCGGTACCATTTCCGTTGTTCGAGCCACCTCCAGGATGTTCTCCTCTAGTATTAGGATCTCGTTTCCCTCCCCCGCGCCCCATTGCTACTTCATCTGCAAGGTTAAGAACTCGTTACCAAAAAGGATGTTGAATACAGTTTTAGTACTGTTGGTGAATCTGATCTAAAAAGATAGATCTTTGAATGGTATTTTGATGTTCCGGTTCTAACCTCTGCTGCGATTTCCCATGACATCCTTAATTCTGTTAATATCGTTGACCAGTTTAGCGGTCTCTGAAGCTAATATGCAGTTTGTGTCTAGAACAAGTGAATCCCATTTCTCTCCATGGATACGGTTCATCTCCTTTCCGCGTCTTGAGGTCATTGCAAGCGCATCCTGGCACGTAGATGTAAATCTACCAACCTTTTCAAGGAGCATAGCCGATATCTGAAAAGCCAGATAGAAACAAAGTTTCGTCATACTTTTCTAGATTGATAAACCACGGCCAGGTTATAGTGAGCTACCTTTTCGATCAGTGGATCAGATGCACCGATTTCTTCCGATGATAATGGTATTCCCTTCCTACTGAATCCGGAATTCTTGTTCCTCCCATAGCAATACCGTTGCGTCAGGTCTAGGCTGTTAACAAGTGAAGGCGCGTATACTCAACAATTTTCACATGGCATGCAATGTGTTAAAAAAACAAAAGCGGTCTATATAGTCTGTTTAATGTACCAGCAGCCTGCCAAACACTTTAACTTCAGCCTTTCTCCCACTTATCTGGTCAGCACATATTATTTGGTTGATGAGCTGCTCACTGTACGCCACCATTCTGGGCATCACAGTATGGGGCAGGTTCGACGATCCTAGCTCAAGGTTATCAATGTAGAACACCTGATACAATAAAAAAACAAAGGACTCATAAGACAACATTATCAACAAACGTATCCTACCCTTCTGTCGCATAACTCAAACCAAAAGTTAGCTATGGTTTTTACACTCACCTGTAACCCATGAGTGCATACAGCGATGTGTGTCCTTTTGTTCCTTCAAGATCAGCCTTCACAAAACGTGCAGCCGACAGGATGCCGTCTCGCACCAGTGCTCCCCAGTCATACATGGAAATGAGTTCTGGGTCCATCAAAGCACCCCAGTAAAATGTTTGGAAGTAATTTCCTTTTAGCATTGGCGACAGCATGTGTGTAACAACACATATTGCATATGCTACTTTGAAACTGTTCTTGAGCTGCTGATTCACGACTGATGGAAAAGCATCCATAGCAATTTCCTCAATTGCTTTTATATTCGTAACTGTCTCGCTGATGCCAAGAGTCTTGTAGACTGCTGATACTACTTCAATCCCCGGATCTGTCCCTACGACGGTTCCTCCAAACGGGATTCCTAGAACCTTCCCGAAGTCTTCCGGGAAGAACGAGATGAATCTCAGATGCCCGTTGTCGATGGCTGAGGCTTGCTCATCTACATGCCTCAGCAGCCACATTGAGAATCCCCTTTTTGACCGGGCCAACTTAGGCGTCCCTGGTAATCCTTGGAATCCCATTTCCTCAACCAGTTTCCTCTTCTCATCACAGAAGCTACTCGCCAGCGCGCGCATCTTCTTTACGCTGCATCTCGAGTTGATTTGCTCGAGTTCTTCATCATCCTCGAGGTCTCCAATATCCTCTGTCTCTTCTCCCGAATCGGTCTGCGAATCTTCGTGATCCATTGCAAGAACCCGATCTATTACCTAAAAGGTGAAATCGATTGGCGGAATTAGATAAAATGTACTAGAAAACAACCAAGAATCTGGTTAGCCACCACTAGAAAACATTCAAGAGGACGTTCCTACGTTGTTGTGCTGCGCTAGATATAGTTAGCCACCGCTAGAAAACAACCAAGAATCATACCAAAACACTAACAAGGCGCGACCAGCGCAACGAATATATTATTGCCGTGTACTAACCTGGCTTATCCGACATGCAGAGGACGGGACCATCCGTGGTCCGCCAAAGAGTAGCACCCGTCTGCTATGTCGGATTCGAAGGAGCTGGACGGAGCGGATCGAGAAAGCTGGGGGTGGAAAGTGAAGCTCGATGGAGATGGTCCCTTCAGGTCCCATCAGAAGGCGAGATATCCCAGATCTACTATTCGGCAGCCGGCACTAGGATGGTTAGGTTATCCGCCGCATGATTGAGCGTTTTTTTCAGCCGCCGGGTCATGGTACCGGGTCGTAGTACCGTAGCTATACCATATGGCTTTGCCCCGCATCGTGCATCAAGCTGTATTAAGCTACTCCCTCCGGCCCATATTAATTGACTTTGATTTGTCAAATTTTGGATGAATCTATATACTAAATAGTGTCTAGATTCATCCAAATTTTAACAAATCCAAGTCAATTAATATGGGCCGGAGGGAGTATGAAGTACTGGACTGGGACGGGTAGGAGCACACTATGTTTAACGACTATTTACCGTACAACATTATTATTTCTGCTACCATCCCTATGTACTTATTTTTTCAGCGTAATCAACCATCTAAATACTCCGCTCAACATGCATTCCACGTCCCGACTACTTTATTGTATTTCGAACCCGTCCAAGGTTGGACAAACACGGAATTCTATTTTTTGTCGTATCCCCTATACTCGCTAAAATGTCATAAACACGTCACCAATTCGATACCGTCAAGTATATATTTTAGGATATGGAGTCGGCGTCTCGCTACCGTATGCGTCGGCGACACGAAGCTCGCCTTTCGTGACCTAACTATTCATTTCAATCTCCCCGTCCTCTCGCCTAACCACACCAAATATCATTACCCACCGGCTCGCTTTTTTATCATCAGCTGCCTCTCCCGGACAACCTCGACACCGTCTACCCGACATTCGATGGCCCGTATCAGTGCACCTGCACGAGAACCGAACAACCAGCTAACTAGTCCCGCTATATCGCAGGCGGTCGGCTAATCATAGTACAATGGGTAAGCAAGTATTTTCTGACTGCAATGACGTCGAATTCTGTCGGAGGTCAACTGTACTCCGATCTAGTGGAGCACCGGAACAAGCTGGAAGCTGTACACAACGATTAAGACGATGTGGATACATAATTCCAGACATCCATAACAATACTATGTGACTATATTTACGGATAGACTTGCGGAGATAGCATAGTTTGTTGTGTGCATAGGCGGGAGGGGATTTCCCTCTAGTTATATGAGGCGATGAGAGGATAAAACCCTAAGGAAAACCACAGGCACCCTGGCCAACCTTCTACATGCGAAGTGCGGTCCTGTTTTTCCCCATTTCTTCTATCATATGACTTGTGCCCCATATGGAGATACCATTCGAGCGAGGCCTGATCATCGTGGCACACTCCAATTGTAAAAAAAATCTGTTACATATCTATTTATATTGCCAATAAATAACATAAGCATATGTTCACAAATATATTTTTCAATATGGAACATGATTCGGACACCCTCCGATCAACATCGGACGACAGCCAGATCATGCCGCAGTCGGGTTGGGTGTAGGGTTTAGGGTTAAGTGTTTAGGTTTAGAGTTTAGGGTTTTTGGGGTTAGTTTTATGTTTTAGGTTTTACTGTTTAGGATTTATTTTTATGGTTCATGTTTAAGGGATCAGGGTTAGGTGTTTTGGGTTCAGTTTTATCTATCTTATTACTCATATGTAGTCGGGTTGACTCGTAAACGCGCCAACCTTTGGGGGTGGCCCCCCTTAGATCAAAGGTACTATTAACTTGACCAATAGCCCGATCACGTTAATCCGTCACCATCCGTATACCGCTAATCATCACATCCGGCGTGGCAATAACTATTACCGTATATTTAATATTTTGACCATGTGGTCATATATTTTCATTTGCCGTACTATCTCTGGAACATTCTAGACATGGTCTCAAGTATGTCCATACCTTTATCCGGCCTATAATCCGCTGTGATCAAACATGATAAGACCGGTATCATTTGTCCCCCCCCCCATCATTTGAGGGTGCTCCAATTGAACCCTCCTCCCCTCGGAGACGAAAATACTAAGTACATGACGATATCTCCAAGAAGATGTACTAATCCGCTGCAACGGTCGTCCCCAGACCGGGAGGGATGTTAAGCTCATCCCGACATCATGCCGGCGAGGATAGATCACCCCGAATGACCGCTCATTTTCAAGGATGCACCCTGAGTATTGTGTGAATAGTTCATATTTGAAATACGGTTCCATAGCGTTCGCTAGATGTTTTCTTCCAAATGTTCTGCCATGACCAGACCTAGTGAGATGCCTATCATGATCAGGATCATCTTATCGTAATGCAACATGTTGTGCCTTGATGCTTGCTCCCAGTGTTGACGTGGAGCACTTCGTTCGAAACCCCAATAGCAAGGTGTGATGAGCATGGCAGCAAGTTTCCCTCAGTAGCAATCGAGGGTATCGGACCTGAAGGAGGAAGGAAACACCTCAAAGGATTTGCAATCAACGTGTAAACTTGCATAACACAAACTCAATACATTGTTCAAAGAACAGTTAGTTGTCAATGTCACCGGATTGCCGTAACAAAGGATTCACAGTATGGTGTGGAAGGTAATGACGGTTTGCAACAAGTAAATATTAACAGCGGAAGATGTTGTTGCCAAGAATGGATTCTTTCCAGAGAAAGAGTTTCACGCGAAAGTCTTGAAAAGTCAAAAGGTAGAACCCAAAGAGGTTATTGACCCTTATCTTTAAAGTATGGCGAGCAGCGCAGCGTTGAAAGTCGTTCCGGAGTTGGCTTCAACAGTTTAAGAGTGAACTAATGCTATTCATCATGAACTCCGAAAGAGAGCACTACCGAACATCGCAGGTATAGCAGGAAGCGTGCAACCCCCGACCTGTACGGAAACACTGTTATGAATTTCATGGTTGAAGAAATTGATGTATGAAGAAGCGATGATGAGTCCGGACTCTAACAAATGGTCAGAAGCCATGAATTCTAATATGGAATCCATGTATGAAAATCATGTTTGGTACTTGGTCGACTTACCTCACGACCGAAAGGCCGTGGAGAATAAATGGATTTTTCAAACGGAAAACTAATGCCGATGGCAATGTGACCTTCTATAAAACTCGACTTGTCTCACGGGGGTTTCGACAAGTTAAAGGAGTTGTCTACGATGAGACGTGCTCTCCTGTAGCGATGCTAAAGCCAGTTAGGATTATGTTAGCAATGGCTGCATTTTTCGATCATGAGATGTGGCAAATGGATGTCAAAATCGCGTTCCTCAATGGTAATATCGTAGAAGAGTTATATATAATACAACCAAAAGGGTTTTATCAATCCTACGGATGCTAACAAGGTGTGCGAGATTCAGCGCTTCATCTATGTACTAAAGCAATCATCACGAAGTTTGAGTCTCCGATTGATGAGTCGATCGGAGAGTTTAGATTTGTCCAAGCTTATGGAGAAGTTTGTATTTCTGATATTATATGTGGATGGTATATTATTGATCGAAAATGATATAGAAATTTTAAACATTGTAAAAAGTTATCTAAACAGCCAATTTTCAATGAAGGACCTAGGTGGAGCGTCATACATATTAGGCATAAAGATCTATAAAAATAGATCTAGGCGCCTAATAGGGCTATCGCAAAGTACATACCTTCATAAGATTTTAAAGAAGTTTAAAATGGGTGAAACTAAGAAGGGGTTCTTACGTACGTTGCAAGGAAAGACACTGAGTAAGACTCAAAGTCCGGCTACGGCGGAAGAAAGAGAGATAATAGACAAAATCCCTATGCTTCAGCCATAGGCTCTATAATGTACGACATGCTATGCATAAGACCGGACGTGGCACATGCTATTAGTTTGACTTCTATGTATCAATCGGATCAATGTTCGGAACGATGTATAGCTGTCAAGAATATCCTTAAGTACTTGCGAAGAACTAAGGAAACATTTCGTTTGTACGAAGGCGAAGAAGAGCCGTTCGCTTAGTGTTATGTCGACGCTAGCTTTTACACATGTTAGGATGACTCTAAGTCTCAATCCGGATATGTATTTATCATGAATGGTGGAGCGGTTAGTTGGAGGAGTTCCAAACAACCCGTGGTAGCCGGGTCAACAACGGAGGCCGAATTTGTTGCTCCTTCTGAAGCGGCTCAGGAAGCGGTTTGGATGAAGGAGTTCATATCCGAACTAGGTGTGGTTGCTAGCGCATTGGACCCACTGGTGATCTGTTGTGTCAACAATGGTACCATTGCCAATGCAAAGAACTAAGGGCTCACAAAAATTCAAAGAATATTAAGCGCCGGTTTCACTCCATCCTTGAACACGTCAAGGATGGATATATAAAGATTTATAAATTACATACGGATCGCAATGTTGCAGACCTGTTGGCTAAAACTATCCCTAGAGAGAAAAGAGTGCATGTAATTGAAGAGATCAAACTAAGTATGGAGATACCGATGATAGAATCTCGGACGTGTTATATATCGCGAAACAAAAGTATTAAGACACTAGCGCAGAAGGTTCCGACGATCACAATAAAGTCATCGTTTAATGTGTGGGAGTCGGTATGGGTCTCCAGATACTGATTATGATTATCGATCATAGAGGGGTCTCGATCATGTCCACATTATTAGCGAACCATAGGGTGACACAATTAAGAGACACCGACATCCATTTGGACCAAAAGTGTCATGCCGGAAAGAATAACAAGCACGGGAAATGTTTTCACCAGATACCGAAACAGGTTGTCGGGTGAAATTGCAGAAAGTGTTTTTTTCATGTGAAAATGCAATAATAGCAAGGGGTTATAGGTGGATGTTTGTCATTAAAGAAATTGACAAAGTTCTGAATAAATAAAGGGAGTTATTTTATGATAGTTTCCATTAATTTTGGTGGAATTTTAACGTGATTTTGAGTGAGATTTTGAGTGGAGGGAATTGAAAGTATTTTTATGAGTGTAGTGTCCACCCACATGAATGAGTGGAAGACAAGGGGCAGCCCCCATGCGCCGGCCAACGCATTGGTGTCCCCCCTCTCCTATAAAACGGCACCCCCTCACTTCTCACTCACACCTTCACGTGAAGGATCTCTCTACCCCTATAGTATTTATCCCCTGGTCTCGGACTAGCGAGGTACATGTTCCTGGTGGCTATTCGGCAATAAAGAGTTGTGCTTCTGCTGCATCGCTGGAGCGAGGAGGCGGATGCTGCTCGGTGCCTCGAACGTGTGTGCGATCACGGATGCGCCGCTAAGTTGCGGTGCTAAGGTCTTCCTATCGATCTCGAGATCAGCAAGAGAACGTCTACATTAACCACAAGTTTGACAGGTTAAGCTTTGACGGTTTTCAAGGGTATGTCGTCTACGGATATACATTCGCCCATTGTTTGTATCTAGTAGATAGATCTTGGTACATAGTCGGTCCCATCATAGGAATTTTTTTGTTTTCTATACTGCGAACTCTACAATAGCTACTAACAACGGAGAGCATGTAATTCACAAACAACACATGCATGATAGAATCAAATGGACAATACCATTAATCAAGTATGACATAGTAATATCAATATCCATCCAATCCCCGTAAAAACGACACGCATGATTACAAATAGATGAAATCTTGATCGTGAACGGTGCTCGCGAGATCTATATATGAAAACACAAAGGAGGAGACACAACCATCTAGCTACTACATGGACCCGTAGTACAAGATGGAACTAATAACGCTTCGTACCGGAGAAGAACGCCTCCGCGATGATCTCCCTGATCTCCCCTCCGGCAGGGCGCCGGAAAGAACCTCAGACCCCCCACCCCCCGGTTATACGGATGATGGTGGCGGCGGCTACCGACGGTTTCGTGGAACATTGATCAGGTGCTTAGGGTTTTGGCGTCAGGCAGACTTTATAGGAGAATAGGCGAGGCAGGGGGACCAATAGGGTTGCTGCACCCCTCGGGCACGGCTCGGGATAGCTTGCGCCGCCTAGGGGTGTCCCACCGACTAGCCTACTCCTTCTCGTACTATCGCTTCGTGTCCCCATGATAAAATTTTGACTTTGGCTTCTGTCCTGTCCAATTTCGACAATATTGTTATCTGCCTTTCTGGAATAAAAAAACAGAAGAAATCGGCCAACCGGCAATGTGGCAACTTGGTAATAGGTTAGTACCAGAAATCGTATGAAAACACCTCTAAGTGTAGACAAAAAAATTAAAGTATATACTAAAAAAGCACGGAACATAAAAAATATTCATACTTTATTTTGTAAACGACTATCCTCCGACTCCAATGTTTCCACTAGTTCTATCATACACGTTGAAGAGTATTTAACCTTAATATTAATCTGACGTCTAATATGTCTACTCTTCCTCTCATTTTTTGCATAGTCAAATGAATTTGTTGCTCCCGGAATGTTGTTCTGTGATTAATTTTAGAGGTGTACATGTATATAAACATGTACACAAGGATCAAATAGTATAAAGTAGTATCATGGTATATAGTTCACTCCAAAAATATAAACAGTCAGTTTTGATTTTTTATCTAGATTTCAGAGGATATAGATCTAACAAATATAATTATTTTTTAACCCGTCATTGCATTACACGGATATTTCTCGTGTGGAATACTAATATTTTTTAACTCTGATGTGTGTAAACAAGTAGCGGATATTGAGCTAGACCATTGAGACGCTGTGGCATCCCGCAAAACCACTACTAGAAAATCGCGTTGTTTTTGTGCATTGCATCGTCATCATCATGCATTGTTTGTCTGCATTATTTGAAAAGCCTAGTTTTGATTTATACAAATACCCCTCTTACTTTCAAACACAAAACCCCGATCGCATCGGAGATTTTATTTGTCTAAAAACTATTTGCAAAATGGCCTAGTTTTAAATTAAACAAGACAGAACAAACACACCTTTTAAAAACAGCCCCCCCTAAATCCTATTCCTACCAAATTCTATCCTACCCACCACTCACAGGCTGCCACCTCCCCCTCTCACCCAAAACCTACCCACCTGCCACCTCAGCAATCCAGCCCCCTCTCCCCGTCTTTCTCACCCAGCCCACTCTTACCCACCCTCTCTACCCCCCTGGCCCCACACGTCATCCCCACGCACACACGCCCGCCCCTGGCCCCACAGCCCACTACACAAAGACACACTGCACGCAGCCAAGACGCCACACGCACCCACGCTACACACACGCACACACCACGCGACTCCACGCCACACACCACCCGCCTCGCTGCTCCTGGGTCCCACTGACCCCACGTTCCTCCCCTGGCCCACCTCCTTGCCTCTCTCTCCTTCCTTCTCTCTTCCCTCGACGCGCCCGCGCACGCGACGTCCCCGCTTTGCCTCGCTCTCTCTCTTCTTTCTTCCTCTCTTCCACCTCCGGCCGCCGGCGGCGACCCTCCCCGCCGCGCCTCCGCACCTCCCCCACCGACCCTCCTCTCTCCCGCGTCTCCACTACAAGGAATCTGGCTATATATGACCCTCTATTTTCGTCACAAAATAGTGAGTTTATGACGATTCTATGGCGATTTTGAGATCGTCGAAAGCTGAGCGTCGCAAATGAACTATAACGACGATTTTAGTAAAATCGTCATAACCGTCTATGACGATTTTGGATCATCATAACCATTATGACGATCCGATATCGTCATGGGCAAACTGGCCTCGCCAGGTCAGATCCTACGTGGCTGAGCCTACGTGGCAAACAATCAGCCCGGTCCATTTCAAAAATTACATGGGCCAAGCCAATGATTCAGTCCATTAATATTTTTCGTTGCTACTTGGGCCAAGCCTAATATTTTAGCCTTTTTGTTTTTAGGCCCACGGCCTTTTTAATTTTAGGGTCGTGGCCTTTTTACCATTCAGTTCTTTTTATTTTCAACCTTTTTCTAGGAATTGTTAATTGCTCCAATCGCTATGGACTTCTAAAAGCCCAAATAGCATTAGGATAAACAGATAGGCATTGCACAAATAATATTTTGGTAAGTGCATCTCAAATCACATTCAATAATTCTAACCAGAATTGAAACCCAGGAATGGTCCATTTCCACAAATAATACAATCAGGCATAATTCACATAAACCAGGGATAGAAAACATTTACAAAAGTACAGTGTAGTATATTACAAAGATTCCATAATACAAATCACACACGGCCACAAAAATATGAATATCAACTCTTTGATAAGTATGAAGCCTTCAGTTCTTCCATCTTCCGCCTGTAGCTCATTTAAAAGAGAGGAAATGATGGTTATGGTTGTCAGTCAAAGAAAGAAATATCTTCTAAAATTAACATAGATAGATCAGGTAGAAAGAAATTAAACAGATGTGCAGATCAATTCTGAAGCTATTAGCAAACATTATACTGGTGATACAAACCTACATCACTTTTAAGTAACACTTAAATATACATATGTCCTAGTTAAGGAAATGCATGGCTTGGAAAAACTAATGTACAACACACAAATTAGCTTACAATCAACCTTGAACATGTACCAGACAGAAACAACTGATGTACTGCACTTTGCAGCTCAGAGAAATATGTAAATTTCAATATCAAACATGTACAAGTCAATTAACTGAACAGAAGGTAGGTCGTACTCGAGTTACCAGTACTCATAAGGCTAAATGACAGTGTATTGGTACATATAAAATAAACTGCACTATAAGATATCCAATAGGCCCCTACTGATAAAACAAATTACGCTATTCAAAGCCCAGTGATGGTGATGCCAAGCTAGTGTAGACATCTCCACGTCTCCAAAACAAATAGTGGCAAACAATTTAACAGAAGAGCTGTTTTTACAAGGAGAGAGTTGTTAGTCTATATACCTCAGATAATATGGAAAACTATCAAATGACTCTGATATGTCACTAGCATTAACAATTGCCTTCTTTAGATCTTCTTTTAACAGTTGATGTTCAGCAAAAGGTACATTTTCTTCAGAAGTAAACTGGTCCTGCTCCTCCATTGTTTTACATAAATCACGACTATCTCTCATCGATGAACAAAAAGAGACATTCTTTAGACTCCCTTGCAGCATCAGAAGAAATAAAAGGTGTAACCAGGTTTGAGAAACACTAGACAAAAAACAAGTCCTCTTATGTTTGCCACTCCCTCCATATCACAAGATGACATTCTAGACACTGACATGGTCTTCAAGATTTACCTTTGAGGAACCAATGGAGGGCGGCCATTTCCAAGATTAAATGGCACTGATAACTTGGCTCTTTTAGATGACAAATGATCCAGTGTGCCTTCGATAGCTGGATACTGCCCTTGCTACACGTACGGTGATGAAAAGGTTGATGTGCTCGATTTATCCTCTGGAAGTTGCTGAAATATCTGCAAACACGTTAAGGATTTTACATCAAAAATGCATACTTCTCCAAACAAGGTGTTTGGTTCATTGCTAACCCCATAATTGTCATCTAACTGCACGGTAGAAGGCGATATTTAGATAGAGTTAAAAGCTTGTCCTCTCAAGCAAGTTTCTTGCATGGAGGCCCAAATTAGCTCTCCACTCTTCCATGTCAGCAATGTTAGCATGTTCTGTTTTTTCTGGTGTAGTGCACTAGATAGTCTTAAGTAAATACATAAAATATTTTGAGCAATAATTATACATATTTTGAGCAATAATTATACTTAATAGAAAACACACATTAAATTTACATTTTCGAGGCCCAAAAGCAGGATTGGTAGCAACACTTTAGTCACCACCACTCCTTCAGTCATAATAAGTAGGAAAACATCGTGATCACAAGAGTATAAACTTCACATGTTGTTTGGTTGAACTGTTGCTTCTTTGTGTTCCATTTACCAAGCCAAAAAATAAATACAGTATATTTCTATAACAGGGTAGTAGCAGTGTTTCCTTACCTCCTTAACATAAACCTGCCAAGGAAAGTGAAGATGCTAGATAGCTGCATCTGTGTTTCTGAGATAAAGTTCAGATTCACGTTAGCTACGTAATATCTACTTTCACCTGCAATAATACTATACAAAACAGGACTAAAAATTCAGATACAGAATCATCAATACGATCGTCATATTAAGTGCTGCTAATTTATCATCCAAAAAATCAGGCTTCCTTGTGTACTGATGTTAAGTATTACTATCATAAGAATATGTTATCAGAAGCTGAAAATCAAAGACTGGAAAAAAAGTAGCACTTCTACATTGCACATAGTTAACTTCAGTAAATCAGTTTGTTTATCAACTGCAGGGACATGAGCACATAGGAAATGATGGTATTCAACAAAATGCACTTGGGTAATTCCATTGGTTCTTGGCATGAAAAAACCAACTTATCTCACATTTCTTCTCACTTTTGTCAGTGCTTCTGCTTCACCAGCAAGGTATGGCTAATGGCCAGGTACAGATACCACATTAGGACTAAAACCACGTCCTTCTTAAGGAAACCCTGCTTGCCCATCTTGTGATGCTGGTACCCGGAGGCCAGATCACTTGGTTAACAAATCGATATCTCATAAATACCTGAAAAGTTTTGATCCTTCATATCAGAGTCGCAAACTTTATAGACTTTCCGAGCACAGCATCAGTTCATTGTCAGTCAGCTATCATCATTTAATAAACTTTGCGAACAATGTAGTATAAACCAGGCAGTCATGAGTTCAGAAGATACAGCTAACTGATCCCCATTGAACAAATTAACACAGGAAACTTGTGCTAGTACCAAGTATCCATCAATCAGGATTCAGAACAGATTAACACATGCAAACTGTAGTAGTATCAAGTATACACCATGCAGTCATGAAGTTCAGAAGATACAGCTAAGTGATTCTCATTTAACAAATTAACAGAGGCAAAGAATACCCATATAGAACTAGTTACTAGCAAAAAAAAGTATTCAATTGGCATCTCTGAACCTTAATTCACCAGATCTCACATCCTTTCTCGTCTACTCTTATAAATAGAGTTCTTTTGCGGCTCAAGCTAATAGTCAATGGGTACACATAGAGGCAATGGAAGAGTTGTGAAAATGGTTCACTCCGGGCCATCATCCGGAAGTCGAACTAAAATCAAGCATGGTACACGCTAAAAGCAAGCAGCAGACAGCTGCTGGTCAACCGACAGCTCTTACATAACCTTGCACCTAATTTGGCGGATACGGTCGAAGAGATCCAGAGAGTAGACGCCTTACTTGTCGGCATAGTAGACAATGTCGTCGATGCGCCAGTTCTCGACAACCTCCAGCGACACACGTTCTTCTGGCCGCCGTCTTCGAGTTCCAACCGCATGATTCCTGTTTCAATAGATGCAGCAAGTTAGAGGAGGTTGAGAAGGAGGTGATGGTGCCTGAGAGAAGAGGGAGATGGGTGGTGTTCGGTAGAGAGTGGCAAAGGTTCTCGGTCGACGGCGAGCTCCCGAGAAGATGGATCCGCCGACGCCGGGCAAAGAGGGGGCGGATTGGACTTGGGTAGATCTAGGGGGGTTCACTGGGGGGGGGGAGATCGAGCGGAAGCCTCGCTTGGGTGTGCTGGCGGCGGCGGTTGTGGGAGGGTGAGTGGGGGAGACAAGTCGCACGTGAGGGGAGATGGGTCGAGGTGGCGGAGGTGAGGAGGGGCGCCGAGGTGAGGAGGTGAGGAGGGCGCCAAGGTCTAGGGTGGCGGAGGAGGAGGGCGCCGGAGGTCTAGGGTGGCGGAGGTGAGGAGGCGCCATAGGTCTAGGGTGGCTTGAGGAGGGCGCCGAGGTGTGGGGTGGCCGGAGGTCTGCGCTGGGGAAGGATTAGGTTGTTGTATGGGGCAGAGGCGGCGCGCGCGGGTGGAAGAGAGGAGACGAGGGAGGACACGAGGGACGCGGTCTGACCTAGGTCAGGCCGAATTTTGGTCTTCGGCCCAAAATCGAAACATCTAGCGCCAAGAATGATTTGGCAACACGCGCGCAGCTCCAAATTTTCGGTTGGTGACGTGGACAACCTCTCATTTTCTAATGTACACAATATGACGATTTGAAATCGTCATAGTGAGCTACCAATACCGCCGAGATGCATTCACGATTTGAGCTAACAAAACCATGACGTTTTTAAGCAAGATCGTCGTAATTTTCTAAGGTTTTGAACCTCCTGAATACCTTACGACCATCTAGTGCAAAATCGTCATAATTCTATGACGATTTTGTCCACGGTCACTATTAGAAGGTCATAGAATAAAACATTTCTTGTAGTGCTCCCTCTTCCCCCCACCTTCTCCCTTCCTTCCAAGACGCCTCCCTGCCGCCTCTGCCTCGCCTCCGCCTGCCCTCAACCGGACCGCCTGTCCCCTGGCCAGCGGCTTCGCCAGTTCGCAGCAGCCCGCCTCCGCTGTTCACCCAGGCCCCCTGGCCGCCTCCTCCGCTGCGCCGCTTCCACTCGGCTTGAAGCGCCACATGGCCCGCCGCCTCGCCAGCTTCGCCGCGCTTCGAAGCTCCACCTGCTGCGCTGGCCTCATGCCAGCTCTGCCCTCGTCGCTGCCCCACTGGGCTCCACCGCTGACCCCGAACCCGCCCGCCGCGTCGCGTAGCTGGCCGCCGCTGCTACGCTCGCCGCCCGCCCGCCTTTCGCCTCGTCTCCGGCCGCGCCCCGTTCGCCGCGGCCCTCCCAAAGGCTCTCGCGCGCCGCTTCCTCCCTTTCCTCCGGTGTCGCCGCAGACGCTGCCAGGACGCCTTCGCCGCTTCGCGGCCTCGCCGCGTCCTCATCGCCAGCCGCCTCCGTTGACCCGAGCAGGCAGCGCGCACCAGAGATGTGCTAATATGGAGCCGTTCCAGAAAACAACGCCGAGGACTCATGTCGGGCCCGGTGAAGCGGACGCCTCAAGATCGCCCTCACGGATCGCAAGACCATCCCCCGGACCCGGAGTTCGCCACACAGATGACAAGATCTCCGAGCCCGACACCGGCATCCAACCCCGAAGCCCCAAGTTCCCCATCGATGACCAAGCCGGAACCGCAAGTGTGTCGATAGGGAGCCGAAGATCCCCGGACGCCAAGACCGCCACACGGAACCCGATCCTGGCACGCCAAGCTCTACATCCCGGACGTCGAGACCGATGCAATGGCGTGGGGCCCGACAAGACCCTCGCAACTGCAAGCTCGACCCCGTGGAATCCGACAAGATCTGCATGCGACAAGAACGACACCGTACAGGGCGAGCCCGATGCGCCCCCGACGCCAACCAAGCCCTGCTTCCCGGTTGCGACAAGACCTACCCCGATGGTCGAGAATGTTACGCCAAGATCGAACCCTAGATCCTGGACCCCGAGACCCGACCCCGAACCCCGGAACCCAAGATCGCCGAACCCTAATGTGTGACCCTTATCCGAACCCCTATTTTTTTTATAAACGCTAAACATAAAAACCTGTTGCATGTTAAATTGTCATCCTCGCATGCATAACATTGGTTTGGGGGCCTTATGCCGATTCACTGCATAATTAAATATGGGGCCCATATGCGGGCAAATCTAGCCTTATATTGGCCTCATCTAAATGTGTGTAGCGAACCCGGTGCTATCTTCTGCCATGCTAAAACAACATTTAATTTGCGGGGTAGATAAACAACTTGAACCATTTAATTAAATGTCGAGGCCCTGGTTCCACTTAACATGACCTAATTGCATCGCACCTTTGCCATGTCATACATCATGCATGCATCATGCCGATCTTCTGACGTAGTATTAAATATTGCATCCGGTGTTTATTCTAGTGTTTTGCTTCTTCGCGGATAAGGCCGTTGAGTTGATGTGAGCTTCGCCCCGATCTTCGGTTGAATCTTTCGGCAATGTTTTCAGGCGAGCATCTTCCCCTTTCTACCCATCTTACTTTTATAGTATTTATTCCCTCCTGTTGATCTATTGCTATCTGTGTTGCAATGCTCTAGATTTCGTAACCGTGATATCCCTTGCAGCCTCATATTGCCTTGGACACATCCTATTACCTGTTGTTTGGTAGATAGTTGGACTTGCGCGTCGTAGTCGCTTGATCAAGTGTCGCTATGTGTCATTCAAAGGCCAGCTGTTGATGTATTGCCGCATGTGGATGTTGGAGATGATCCTAGTTTTACTTATCGTTCACTTTACTTCCTGTTTAACAACTAAAATTGAAGTAAGCAGAGGCATCGGTGGGTGATAGAGAATATTTGGTTTCCGAACGCCCACTTGTGTCCCGTAGGACCCCGAGTACTTGATACTTCCTTGTTTTATCGCTATCCACATCCGGGAGGTATATGGGACCCCCGAGCGAGCTTGATTCAGTCTTATTTCTTGGGTCCACAAACTAGTTTGAGGTTTTATTTACGATCCTGTACTTATGCCATGCTACTTATGTATTTACGATTGTGCGAGGAGCACACTGTACTGTTTAGGATCGGGACACGTTTACGCGGTATCGACAATCCCAGCCACACTTTCGGGTTCCCATCGTTACCGTCCACCCAAACCTTGAGGCCGTCTCGAGTCAGCTAGCTTCGCTATGGATCTACTTAAGGGTGGCCTCGAAATATTTCGAATCTGTGATTGTTCACCGTGAAAGCCTCGTTGGGTTTTGATTTGGTTTTTCCGAGGTCGATCGAGCGTGTGTTGCTATTGGTGCACCCCGGCCGGGTAAAACTTTCTGAAAGCCGTGTCCGCGGATATGGACGACTTGGAGCACAGTATCTCGACCATAGACAAGCATAACTAAAGTTTATTGCTATAAATTTGACTTTATAATGACTAGTAATCAACTTCACTATAATGGAATGGCTAATTAATACTGCTCACAATTGCTTGTTTGAAGCGTCGCTTGCGACCCTTGTACCTGACTAGTAAGTATTGCAACTACAACGGAAAGTCTGAATAAAAGTACCAACAACTGCTGGGTTTTGGGTTTATCTCATGCTAATTGTATCTGACTAGTAAGTGCTGCAACTATCACGGAATGGTCAACTAAAAGTGCCCACTGCTTACTTTATCAGAATGATTATCTAAACCTGACTAGTAAAGTGCCGCAACTATAACTGAATAAGTAAAACTGCCAATTGTGTGAGTTCCTCGGTTGACTTCCTCGTTGGTCTCGAGGGGGAAACGCCAGGATGGGTTTGTTTGATGATAGTATCAGGTTGGATCCGAATAGGTCTTTCTTACCCCTCTCTGATAGCCGCCAGTGGTATCGAGTCTCTATAGGTTGTTTAGTGCATGCTGTCGCTGCCGCTCAGTCCACCATACCTTCGTAGGCGAGGACCGCCGAATTCTAGTCTCGCCGTGTACTGGCCTCAGTACTGACGCTCCTATTTTATTTTGGCCCTTTGTCGGCACCCCTTTTGTTTAAGCAGGTTTTGAGATCGACGTCGTTAGCAGGGTTACCCTTCCGGCTTGGCCTGGGCAGAGTTATGGCGCTATTGGTTATTCTTCAGGGCTCTTAGCCCCATTTGCTTCTTGTCCGTAGTCGGACGCTCTACCGTTTTCAAGGTGATTTGGATCTTGTATATTATATCTGTATTCTTGACTCATGGAGTCGCTGTTATATATATATCTGTTCTGTGGGTCCCATCGAGGACTGTTGTGTAATGTTATTACTTCGTTTTCCACCCGCACGAAAGTGCCTGGTGGGCACCTTTGAATCGTTTCTATGCGGGTTTGGCGGGTTTTCGCTAAAACTTGCATAGGTCCGATTCTGAGGGTGTTACAGACGCCCAAGAACTCTAATATTCTTAGTTATACAGTAATCTTAATGTTTGTTAAAAATAATAAATATTAAAATTAGCATTAGTAAATTCTTAGTAGTAGGGTGTACATTGTCCCTCTTAACCTTAGGGAAGTTCTTCCACGTAAAACAAAAGGCCATTGATGCCGTGTTTCCCTAGTGCCCTCAAAATCTATGTAACGTCCCCGATCGTCATTTTATTCCTTATGTGCTTGTTTGCTATAAAAACACCAGCAGAGGGGCGTCCAAGATCGCCACCAGCCTTAGCCGGATAAGGACTGCCACCCTGCTCTATATTTCTCCTTCTCTCACCTCCCACCCAGTTCATACCATGCCTGGTCCGCGCCTCACACCCGTTTCTTGGGGCTTATAGCTCCTATGCGACGTCTTTACAAGGAATTGGAAGGAAAGCGACATCGTTGCAAACAATAGCTGGCATGCGACGGTTGTGAGGCGGCAAATAACTCCCGTGCGACACTTCTACTTAACCCCACGAGACCGTCAACGAATTCGAATCAGCTGAGCACAATAGGACCCACAGCCTCTCCACGTCACGGCGGAACTCACCTGATGTCCACCTCATATCGTGGGACCCACCCTGTGGTCGAAGAGAGCCGTTGGCCCCGATCCGTCCCCGCACCCGAGCACTCCCGCCACCGTTCCAGCATCTCATCCCCTTCCGTTTTCTTCTCCGGCGAGCAAGTGCGGCAACGCCGGCGAGGGATGTCGAGCTCTGCTTCCTCCCACCGCTCATGGCCTCGGTATGGTGCGGTGCCGATGAGGAGGTGCCCCGATTTCCCTGCATCGCGCTGGCGGCTTGTCACATCCACCGACAAGAACGACAACATTGGCCGGAATTTGTGAAGTGTGAGAGCAAGCCAGCCGGAAAGGTGAGATCCGAGTGTTCGAGCGCCAATTTCTCGCTTTTCTTTCGAAATTTCATGTATTTCATCGAATTTGGGATTTAGGGTTCATCTCTGCGATTTCAGGAACTGCCAAAATGTGGGCATTTTGAGTGGCTTGATGAGTACATCGAGCGAATTGGGGTGGAGGTAGCATCCCGGGAGCTCGAAAACCCGTCCGTGGTGGAGCAATTGGGATGTGGCAACCCCATTTCCGCTGGTACTACGGTGGATGCGGAAGTGAAGGCCGAGCTAAAGAAGATGAACAAGCAGCTAAGGCAAATTATCGAATTGAAGAAGCAGGACAATCTAATGGCCGTTTTTTTTATTTTTGTGTAATTTCTCTCGGATTAGTTTATCTCCTCATCGTTATTCATTAGACAACGCAGTTAGTGTTCGAGTGATGCTTTGTAATGGATGTAATGGTCTATGTCTTTGGCTTGAATAAAATGCAACACAAATTCGGGCTAGTTTTGAGCTGCTCTGTTTTCGAAATCAGTGTTCCTTTAGTTTCGTCCAAGTCGGTGTTCCTTTTATCGGTGCAGGGGCGCCTGTGCAGGGGAGGAGGTTGAAAAGTAAAAAAACAATTGACGAGGATTGAAAAAGGCCAGGCTCAAATATAACTTAGCCATGCCAAAACGGACGTATCCAGGCCCAATAGTAACTATATGTTGATTGGGCAAAAAAAATGGTACTCACGTTACAATCTAAATAGGGACGTGTGGATCTGCAGATACTCGTGCTCAGGTTGCAATCTTTTTTTTGCAAAAGTAAATATATAAATGAAGTCCAAGGACATCCATTTAACTAACATAACTTGGGCGCTCCTTTAACTTATGTAAATATGTAAATGTCTTATTTGAAAATGAACCATGTGTTGTATGAACTTGTTTTTGTGTATTTTGTTTTATACACTTGTAAATATATAAATATTGCACGAGTATTATATGAACTTGTTTTTGTGTCTTTTGTTTTATACACTTGTTGTTTTGGGTGTTTTGACAAATGACAATACAATAAAACACAGATTACAATAAAACAAGGGGATAGATAATATTGGGATAACATTACTTATATTAGATAGGGGGGATCGATAACATTACAATAAAAAGAAAAAGGTACAATAATATAGAAGGGAATAGGCGCCTAAACCTGGCTAGCCCTAAACCCTAACCCTAACTACCCTACTCCATCGGGTGGAGGCGGTGCCAGCTGCCGCCATGCATTCCACGCCACAGATCTCCCGCCGGGTCCTGCTCGCCTCCCGGAAGGCCCGACCATTGGCCTCCTGCTCGTCTCCTCCTCCGTCGTTGCGCCTTTTCTTTAAGGCACTGGCCTCCTTCTCCTCCCACTGGCGATAGCGACCTCCTGCTTGCCTCGTCTTCGCCGCCTTAGCCCAAAGAGGGCTGGAGGGGAGGTCGCCGCCGCCGGGGAGGTTGGGGACTCCCGGGTTGGTGACGATGGGGCCCTGATCCCCCCAGGGGCAGGGCGGGGACTTCTTCTTCTTGCCACGCTTGGGGCGCGTGGGCGCCCCCTGCTCCCACCACTTCTTGTGGTCCGGGTGGTTGTCCTCGTCGCTTAGTTCGGTGTCGGAAGGGAGGCGGAAGGGGGAGGTCGCCATGGTCGGAGTGTTTGGGGGCTGGGAGGAGGCAAAGGGACGGGCTCGAGGTTGAAGATGAGGGGTAAGATGATATAAGGAGGCAAAGGCGTTTTGCCTATTTATTGAGGGCGGGGCGTGAAGGGCGGCGTGGGAAACCAGCGTCACGTTGGCGCAGACGACGAGACGAGACGCGTGCGCTGCGTTGCGTGTGGGAAACGGGCGTGATCAATGCGAAAGAGAGAAAAAAATAGCTAGGATGCGACGATCAGAACCCCGTGACCGCCTTCGCATGCAAAGGTGCATGCATGCATTAATGCGAAAGAGAGAAAAAACGTCCAAGGTAGTTATTCATTGGCAGTGAAAAATAAAAGGGAAAATATAATTTGGCCTTGATTTACTTCGGTAATAAATGCCGGAATCTAGTACCAAGGTACTCGTTCGTTTTTGCACACGCAAGAAAAATCGGTGGGAGTAATATTGAATTTTTGTATGGCGCATGAACCAGATGGAAGTAAGTTTGACTGAAAAAAGTTGTTTGACGTACACTTATTTAATGGGGCAGCGCTGTTGCACGCAAAATAGCTAGACTGCGACGCTAGGGACAGCTGCTGCATGCATGGTGCAGCCCGTCCAGACGCCGAGACGAGACGCGCAGGCCATGTTGCGTGGGAAGCGGGCGTGATCAATGCGAAAGAGAGAAACAAAATAGCTAGGATACGACGTACTGTAACCCCTGCACCGCCGCCCCCGACCCTGCATGCTGCATGCATGGTGCAGCCCGCCCCGCCCAGCGCCCTCGCATGCCACGCTCGGTCCAACGGTCAATGGAGTGTGCCAACGCTGTACGTTATATTTATTACATATTTTAGATTTTGATATTTTTTCTGCTGGTCATAGTGACATGCATACTCCCTCTGTCCACAAATAAGTGTACGTTTGGCTTCAAAATTTGTCCACAAAAAATGTACTTCTACCTTTCCAATGCACTTGAGCATCCACTATGTAGTCCATAAGGCTATCCACAAGCCAAAAAGTAGTCCATATGGCTATCCATATACATAGTGGAGGTTTAATTTATAAGATTTTCCTTAAGGGTGACCTACAAGCTTAGGGCATCACCTATGTATAAGGTGAACTTTAGCCATAAGGTGGGACCCATCTTTCTTGTAAAATCTTCCACTATGTATAAGGTGAACTTTAGCTATAAGCTGGGACCCACATGTCTCATCCTACATACTCATGCATGAGAGGGAAGAGAGAGTAAATTATTTTCTATTGCTTGTGGACAACTCATAAGCTTAAGGTCACCTACAAGCTTATGGACAACTCTTATTTCTTCCACCATGTATAAAGTAGACTACAAGCATTGCTACATAGGACTTAAGGTGTGGTTTTTTGCACATAGTGGATGCCCTTATGGGTTGCCCACAAGCAATAAACAATTATTTTACTCTCTCCTCTCTCTCTTGCGTGTGTGTACTTTTAACAGACATGTGGGTCCCAGCTTATGGTGAACTTGACCTTATAGCCATTTCCATAAGCTGTGTGGGTCCCATCTTATAGCAAAGGTTCCACCTTATACATAGGTGATGTGGTATCATGCATATGTTACTAGTCTAAGTTACTATTACATAGTGCAAAATAACATAGATGTGGTATCATGCAAAGTCTCATTTATTACAATGAACCTGAGGGGAGTAAGTTTGATCAAGAAAGTTGTTACGTACACTTATTTAATGCGACGAGGGAGTAAATAGCTGCAGCTATTGCACGAAATAGCTAGATCATGACGCTTAGGCATCTGCATGCATGGTGCAGCCCGCCCCGCCCAGCTCCCTCGCATGCCACGCTCGGTCCAACCGTCTGCCACGCTCGCATGCCACGCTGTTGCACGTAAAAACGATGAAGCCAATCAGATTTCAGAATCATCCATCCCACGGATCGCCAAGAGCTAGCCACGAAATCCTTCTAAGAGACGCCAACCAATCAGGTTACAGAACAAGCCCTTCCACGGATCGCCCAGATCCACCCGCGGAATCCTTCTAGAAGACGCAATCGAACGGCCACAGTGTCGCGCTAGGGTTAGATCTACGGTCCTCATTCGGCCTTAGGGTTAGCGGGGTTTAGGATGCAGTCAACGGGGTTTCACAAGTTTGACCAGACATTCAAATGTGCATAACTAATTCAAAAAAAATGAAAAAAATACAAAACCTTCGCATGGTGTCATGTTATGTGACATAGTTGTGAGTAAAAATATCAAACTTGGTCTATTGATCATATTTCAAAAAACCCTTCACAAAATGACCTATCTCCTCCGAGGTTTTCTGGCTTTCGGGTCAAATGACCAATGATATGGCTAGAATCAAGGCATAGTTTGTGATAATGTGCCCATATTTGGCATGCATGTCTATAATGGGATGACTAACAATGTTGTAGCACAAAGTTTTCCTTTACGCACAGAAAAATCATTTTCTATTTTCGAGTCTTAAAGAGGGGGATTTGTGAAGCAACCACCAAATTGAAGTTTCAAAATGGTAACATCCTATTTTTAAAAAATACTAGACCACCTAGAATGTACAATTTCCCAACTTGAATATCTCAAACCTTTTATTCCATCCCTGGTGAAAAAGACAAATCTCATAGAATCGGCTGGAAGTGGGTAAGATATGAACTACAGGTACATGATTCCATGCTGATGATTTTTTGTAAAAATAATTTTTAGGTTCACAACATTCTATTTCATCAGAGATCCAATGCTATTTTTGTGAGCCTCAGCCCCTAGCTAAGAATATTTATGAAAACCCTTCAAAAAGTTTGACCAGACATTCAAATGTGCATAACTAATTCAAAAAAAATCAAAAAAATACAAAACCTTCGCATGGTGTCATGTTATGTGACATAGTTGTGAGGAAAAATATCAAACTTGGGCTATTGATCATATTTCAAAAAACCCTTCACAAAATGACCTATCTCCTCCGAGGTTTTCTGGCTTTCGGGTCAAATGACCAATGATATGGCTAGAATCAAGGCATAGTTTGTGTAATGTGCCCATATTTGGCATGCATGTCTATAATGGGATGACTAACAATGTTGTAGCACAAATCTTTCCTTTTCGACGCACAGAAAAATCATTTTCTATTTTCTGAGTGCCGAAAGAGGGGGGGGATTTGTGAAGCAACCACCAAATTGAAGTTTCAAAATGGTAACATCCTATTTTTAAAAAATACTAGACCACCTAGAATGTACAATTTCCCAACTTGATTATCTCAAACCTTTTATTCCATCCCTGGTGAAAAAGACAAATCCTGCCGAATCGGTTGGAAGTGGGTAAGATATGAACTACAGGTACATGATTCCATGCTGATGATTTTTTGTAAAAATAATTTTTAGGTTCACAACATGCTATTTCATCAGAGATCCAATGCTAGTTTTGCGAGCCTCAGCCCCTAGCTAAGAATATTTATGAAACCCCTTCAAGTTTGACGGACATTCAAATGTGCATAACTAATTCAAAAAATCAAAAAATACAAAACCTTCGCATGGTGTCATTTTATGTGACATAGTTCGAGGAAAAATATCTAACTTGGTTTTAGAAATGGTCGAAAAAACTTGCTTAGAAATGGGGTGGTTTACCCTAGCTTTGGAGCCCATTTCTACCCCATTTTGGGTGAGGGTGAGTTGTACTTCAAAAGGGATCGGGTGAGGATGAGTTGTATTGTACATATGAGAAAAACGTTGGAAGCTCATACAAACATAGAAAAGTGACATAGCTACATATGTTGAAATTCAAATTTACCATCATATTTGAATTTTGTCCAAATTATCAACAAGTGACAAATTATTATAATAACAAATGTTTACAACAACAAGTGCCAAATTATTACAACAACAAGTGTCAAATGTTTACAACAATAACAAATGTTTACAATAACAAATGTCTATTTCTTTTGGCTCTTCTTACCCCTCGTTTTCTTCTCCTTCACAAGTTTCACACCACACAATAGGTTTATGCTCTTCTTTTTCTTACCATTACCATCTGGCCTCCCCACAGCACGTCCAAGAGTCTCCTTCATCTCCTGCACCTCCTCAACAACCTCATGATCATGATCCAGAGCCTCATCAACATGGTCACTTTGCACCAGAGCCTCAACAACATGGTCAGTTTGCACCAGAGCCTCAACAACTTGGTCAGTTTGCACCAGAGCCTCAACAACAGGCTCATTTTGCACCAGGCTCATTTTGCACCAGAGCCTCAACAACAGGCTCATTTTGCCCCTCATTTTGCACCAGAGCTTCCAAATCAGAAACGGTGTGCCCTAAAGCCTCAACAGTTTGCACATCATCCTCCAAAACAAGTTCAGATTGCACCTCAGCAGCACCAAACATGATTTGGTTAGTTCTCTTCTTTCTTTGGCCATTGATTCTTGCCCTTTTCACTGGCCAGCATTCGTCAACAACAAGAGGTGGGCCTTTTTCTCCACGCTTGCTCCTAAAAACAAGGGGAAAACAAGCAAGTTAGCTGGGGGAGAAAAATCATCAACAAGAAATGGGATAGATTTTGGATGAACATACTTTGGCTTTTCAGCAGTGTATCTGCACTTGGTAGAGCCAGCTCGGTGTCCAAGTTCTTCACAGAGTTTGCATCTATTCTTGTTACCTTTTTGGGCCCTTTTTGGCTTGGCATCTTTCTTTTCATCTTTCTTTCCCTTCTTGCTGCTCCCACCTTTCTCAAACCAAGCCTTGAATCTACTCGCTTGGGCCGCCACCTTTCTTTTCATCAAAGGAGGACACAAGGAGAACTGAATGTCCACTTCAGGCCCGAGATCGATCTGTAAGTGCTGGAATTGGTGTTCCATATGCAGCCTTGAATTTTTCTAGAATAATACTCATGCAAATATGGGTGCATATTTAGCTTGTGTTTGGAGGCCAAGAAAAGTATGGCATGCTCACAAGGCTTCCCGGTGTGTTGCCACTCAAGGCATGTGCATTCATGCAATTGAGTGTCAACAACATGCCTCTGTCGTCTTTGTATCTCCGACTTCAAAGACCCCACAATGAGGATTTCTCAACACGCAAATGTGCAAGATTTCGCTCCTTGACCACTGCGCACAACATCGGAAGCTTATCTCCTTGAAGAACATCACCAAGCCTTCTTCTCAATTCCCACAACCTCATGATCATGATCCCGATCCGTCAACCATGTCATGGACAGGCAAGTCTTTTAACTCCTTCACTTTGTTGTTGAAACTTTCGCCAAATTATTGTTGATATGATCACATTTGATGGCAGTGTTAAAACCAGACTGTACCATAAAAGAGAATGGTAGGTTTCCAACCATGTACAAAACTTGACCCTATCCTCCTCGTGAGCATGCCGCCTTAATCTTCTCAAGGTGATATGAATGTGTCTCACTGGTGTAAGATCTTCTTCGGGCCACATGCGTCCAAAATCATCTCCTCTGAATTTTTGATCAAATTCATCCACATATGGTCAAGCACTCCTCAAAGATGAGGAAAACAATCTTCACTGCATTTTCTAAACCTTTACATGCATCTGTGCACCGCCAATGGAGAGCGGCCTATGCATCTTTTCAATCGCATCATGAACCATGTCCATGATGCCTGTCTCGATCAAACATGCCAATAGCTACAGGGAACATCCAATTGTGTCCATCTAAAGCATTGCATGCTGCTAGTTGACCATTCCACTTTCCAGTCAAGAAAGATGAGTCTATACTCAAATATGGACGACAACCTGCTTTGAAGCCATCGATGCAACACTACAAGAAATGTGTTAACTTGTGACGTTTTGGTAGTGACCATCTACAAAATCGTCTTAGATTTATGAAGATTCCGCACTGGATGGTCTCAAGCTGCTTGGGAGGGCCAAAACCTCAATAAAATATGACGATTTCGCTCAAAAACGTCGTAATTTCTTCCAGTGAAATCGTCATAATAGCTAGAAAGGTCTAAATGCGGAGGATAGCAAGATGGACCATTGGATGTGAACAGGATGGACGGACATGATGTTGATCCGTGGGAATTTGACACGGATAGATAACGTGGCAAGGTACCCATCGCCACGTCCCCACCCTCCCAGCGAACGTACGTCCCCACCTTTCTCGGCTCCCCAACCCTAATTCTACCGCCCGCCGCCAGACACAAACGAGTGAACTTCTCTCCCTTCCTTCTACAGCGAGATCCGCGTGCGCCGCCGCCGCCCTCTGTTCGGGAGATTCTTCCCCACTCGCTCCAGCCACTTCCCTCATTCTCCGGCGAGATCCACAACCCCTCCAGCGAGATCCACCGACGATGAGGCGAATGATGGACGAGGCGGACGGCGACGGTTTCATATTCCTCACCTCTTCTCACACCGCTTCCCTCCTCTTCCATTGACCAGAGCCGCATCGAGCACGTGTAAGCCTGCCGATGGAGCCCTGCAAGGAGAGGATCCAAGGTCGGTGGCTGATCCGGCCGTCCCCATCCTTGTGTTCCTCGGATCTGGCAGCCCCGAGCCTCAAGCAGGGCTCGCGCCATGGAGGTCATCAAGCCCTCTGCTCAAGTAGGGCTCGCACCATGGGCATGCGTCGTCCTCCGCTCTGATCCACATGATGTCCTCGCTGCCTCCAACGAGCACGCCTCCAACTAGGGGCGTGTATTCCGCGTCTCCAACCGTGCCGTCGTCACCCTCGCGACCTCAACGCCGAGGGCCGCTCGTCTCCACCGCCTCACAGGCGAGGTACAGCTGTATATCCTCCGCCTGTCCTCCTTCTGCCCGCAAATTGAATCATTGGGTGGCCCTGTGTTGTGTGTTTTGACTAAACAGCACCATATTCTAATGATGCAAAGAAACAATTTCTGTACATGTATTACCTACTCATGTTTTCCTTCTGACTAAACAACACCATATTGTATGGATTTATCATGTTTGTCGTAGTTTCTATCACACATATATTCTTGAATCCGATTCACACTTAAACTTTTAGTCAAGAAGGATGCTAGGACATGAACTTGTAGATTATAGCAGATAGGACATGAAGTTGTGGATTATAGCATCTAGGACATGAACTTGTCTATATAGCCGTGCATTCACCTTGATTAGACAAATACATATGTATGGTTCGTTATATTTTTCCTGATGGAAATCAACCAATACGTGTGAATTGTGCAAGGGAATGGTATGCTCAAGTAGTAGTTCTGTAATTTAAGCATACACTGGAGTAGCAGTCTTTGTACTGATTCATGTTAAGTGTACCAGCAAGAAGCTTCTGGGAATTGTAGTCGAATGACAGTACAAGGTTTCTTCATTTATCTTACATATTCTATTTCACTCTCCCTCAACATTATATGATAGTAGATCCTTGTTGAGTTTTGCCATGTAGTATATATCTGTGAACTCAATCGTTTGTGATAGATCTAAAGTTATTGTAAGTGATTTTTCCGGTTTGATTGTTCAGCTACAAGACATGTTTTGTTGTAGACTTGTAGTAGATCCATGTTGTGTTGTGCCCTGTAGTTTATATCCATGGGCTCAATCATTTGGCTGTTTAGTACAAAATAAGCCGTCCACATAATGTGGTACATGTATACGAAATGGAGCTGCTCAATCGTATTATTTATTTGTTTGCTACCTATTATGCATAGGCAATGCTTAGTCTTGTACACTATCGGGTTTTTGATTTTTCTCGCTTATGCATAGATTGTTATATCGGCAATCAATTTGTACGGTTATAGTGCAAAGCTTCTTTTTTTGTTTCTTCATACTACTACTTACTAGTAGTTTCTGTTCCAATTTTCACTAAGGTTTGCTTGCTAACATATTGCAGCTATCCGTGCCGTGGCTTTCTGGTGCCTTCATGCTGCGAACCGAGACTTGGGGTTTCTAGACTGGTGGTGCTCCGGCTGTTGGGACAGCTTCCCTTGCATCGGATGCGCCACTAGAGCATGCTTCATGTCTCCCACGCTAGCGACATGGTCCTAGAATTGTGGTGCTGGTCTCGCTTGCCGTTGTGGTGGTGTCTCGCTATTGTTGTGCTATGTGTGTTTGTTTTCCTGGTAGTAAGATGCCTGCGACAGAGGTGCCTTGAGGTAATAAGATTGCGCCGCCTCTGCTCTGTTTTTTTCTTTGGTGAGCACACATATATGCTAGTCAATAGCCTCCTAGATCTTATATTGAGAATTCTTATGTCATTTGAGCACAACCCATGCTAGGAATGTTCACTTCAAAATTTGATCCGTAAATTTCATAACTGGGATACTACTTTATCCCCTATTAGTTTGTAATGGTGTAATCGGAATGAACAAATTTTGCTTGTATGTCAAAAGTTGAGAACCTGTGTTAAAATCTGTGTTCTTAATTCATAGTATCTTGCTTTATGCATGCACTGACACGCAAAGACGCATTGGAGTTGTACCAGACATGATTCTTGACTGTAATTTTGAGAACATGTGCATGCAAATGTATTACCGAGGCAAGATCTTTTCTTTTGTGCGTCTCTACGACTTGCACACGAAGGTACCTACTTGGACGCGCTCAAATTGATTTTGTCATGTCTTCATACTTACTGAAATGATATCAAAGAAGTGACTAACTCTCCCTTCATCGTCAGGAAGGGCTTTTGTGGCTGGTCGCTGATGGAGATCTCACAGTATAGCACACTGTTGATGTTGCCCGTGTCCTTCTGCTTGGCCATGGATGGGATGAGGTGTCTACTATGGATGGCATCACCACTCACCTTCGCGGTTGTGGCATAGAGGGTGAGACACCTCTCATCTTCTCTCTCTGCCCCCCACAACACACTGTCAGCGATCACAACAGCAGCACATTTATGTGCCACTTAGTACTCCATGTACTCCATTGTTGTTGCTCTTTCCTATCTTGATCCATTAGAATAGCTAAGATTGGGTTGCTAGCCTGGTCATAACACCTGTCATTGGAGAATGGTGTTGGCTGAACTCTATCGGCAAGATGACAACGAACCGGTACAAGCCATTTCTCCGTGACACTAGCACATCGATAATCAGTGCTGGATCTAAATGCAAGAGTGTATACCTGTGATCATATCCAGTTATCTGTTTATCAATCTGTAGAGTTGTCTGGCCTTTAATAGTTTATTTGGATTTTGCTACTTTATTCATTTTTTGAGTTAACTGCTTGGTTGACGATCTAGAAGTAGGTATATTCTTGGTTGACTATCATTATCATGTAATGATTTGCTCAGTCTTAGTTTTTATTCTAGAAGTGCTGTATATTCTACCTGTCTATAGCACATCAGTTTGTATTGTATCCCTGAAGACTGGTATAAGCTTAGGAGCTGCAGCGGTCTCTCTATTATTTGTAGAGAATATTATTGACTTTTGGACATGGAAGCTGGTTTCGTTTGTGTACAATTGAAGTCGATACATACATGGATTTATTGATGTTAGAGGGTGCATGTTCTTGGTTGTTCTAAAGTTTGTTTCTTCCAAAGAGATTGCAACCTATATACCATCAATGCTTTCTATAACCACTTTTTGCACTTGAACTACTAGGAATAATGCGCTTTGTGGCACCTCCTTTCTTTCATGGTTTGATTTTTCTCTTTTTTTCATGGTCCCTTCTTGATGAATGGAAGCCATAGATGATATCTTTTACAAGTCTCTGATAGTCCCCACTCATCAAACAACTTGTCTGTTATTTATTTGTGCAACTTGCTCCTGCAGTTTTAGAGATCTGTAGCTTTATATCATTGTATGGAAAATGCAGCGAGAATGGTTTGGTCCAAGTTTGTTCCTATTTGGCTAGTTCTATTTTACTCTAAAGCTTGAAATATATTTGAACCAGTTATGATCATTGACGGTGTGCTAATATAACTCAAGAGTTTGCGTGAATCTATATGCTTCATCAGATCTAACTATTTCGTGCTAAAATTCAATTGGCCCTTATTTTAGTTGGTTTGACCACGCAGCTGACATCCTTGATGCTTCCGACATCTACCTCTTGGTTGTTTTGCGGCAGCCCAGCTATGCCTGGATTCTCAGTTTTGGCCTCACCACACTAAATTCAGAGTAACGTTGTTGCTCAGCGACCGCCATCATCAAGTGCTTCACCGGATCTGTACGGGAGGAGGCGTGGGCTTGTACCTGTTGCTGTTGTTCGCCCTTAGGTTTGTGTTTGGGATTATACCTTCTTAGCATGTAAAATTTGTTTGCTAGATTGCAGTTAACTGTTTTAAGTGTAGTTGTAGTGTGTATTTCACACTAGTAGTGTACCATGGGCTATGCTATTTTGATTTTTCACTAGAACAGTGTGTTATATGGTGATTACTGTAGTTGTTTTTACTTCTGTGATCATACTCTATTGACCTCTATCTATGTATGGATGTCCTGGAACATTAAATAACGCATGTGGATGTATGCCTTAATATGTTTGTCTTTGAACAATTCCTGTTTTTGAGGTACTGCCACTTTGAGCTTTTGTAGGCATGTAGTTTATCTATTGCATCTAGGCTTACATTTTACATTGCTGGACCAATCAACTTCCTGTACTAGTTTCCATGATGCAATCTCAGTTTAGTGCTTCTGGTTGATGCAGGTGCACAACAATGTTGTTGAGTATATATTCTCCTCTTTGACAGTTGTTGACTGGATTTGGCAAGGCCAATTATGTAATTTCATTGTTTTTTTTGTGAAAGCAGCTCATGAGAATACCGTGGTCTCATATTTTGTGATTTCCATGCCATTTAATATCATCTCATTTCTTTCCAGCATTAAACATTGCAAGTAGAAGGTTAAAATGCACAATTGTGTTGGGGCTGACATGGTAGTCCTTTTTGCTTCAGTTTATGTATTTATGTTCGTATCGGTAAGTTAAAATAAACTAGTACAAATCAGACCATGCCATGCATTTTGTTTGATGCTATATGCTTCTGATACGTGCTTTTTCCAATGCTAGGTTCTTTATTTTTTCGAAACTGGAACAGGAAGACGATGAAATTGGTGGCCTATCAAATATTTATTTAGTTTTTTTAGTTTCTTTGATGTATGTCTGAATTGGCAGCTTGATTTCACCTTTTGTAAATATATGATATATATATTCTGGAATGAAATTCTGCCTGTGATGTACAAATATTAGTGCTGATATGAGAATATTTGATTTGCTTGCCTGCTGTACTGGTAAAAACAGATCGAGTTTCTGCTCTAAATAGCCACGACCGCAAAACAATTGATTCAGACTTTTGTATTCCATCAAAATAAAAAGGTTTAAAAGAAATGTTCTATTAAAATGCCAATCTCCGACATGGTAATGGATTGTAAAATGGCTTTGGCCCAAATGAAATCGCCAAGCCCAAGGCCCAAAATAAACTGAACTATAAAAGGCCAAAGCCTAAAAAAGAAAAAGGCCAGAATTACTGGGCTTGGCCTATATAGATCATTAAAATGGACCAGGCTGTATCTATGCCACGTAGGATCAGCCACGTGGGATCTGACCTGGCCATGCTAGTTTTCCCATGACGATATCAGATCGTCATAGACGTTATGACGATCCAATATCGTCATAGACGTTTATGACGATTTTGCAAAAATCGTCGTTATAGTTCATTTGCGACGCCCAGCTTTCGACGATCTCAAAATCGTCATAGAATCGTCATAAACGGACTACTATGACGATTTTGTGACAAAAATGGAGGGTCATATATAGACATATTCCTTGTAGTGCAAGGCTTTAAAGCCATGAAGAATTTAGAGAAGAAGACTTTCCCATCAGCTGTTACCTCAGTATCTATCTCCACAACACTGCCAGGTGACCTCTTCTCTACTTCTGCTTTGAAGTTATAAAGCATTCGAAAGGTATTTGCCCAATCACTATATAGCTCTTTCATTGCCCTTTGCTTTGCCTTCCACACTGTAGTATAATTCAGCTTAATGGGGTACTGCTTTTCCAAGTCTATTTTCAGTCTCTTTGCAGTGCTATTTGGTGTTGTGGCTAAAATGTGCTTGATCTTTTCTGCAACCCATAATTGTGATGTCATCTTTGTAACTGTTTGAGAACTTGTAATGCAAGTATGAGGTTTTGGAATTTGATTCACTCTTATTGTCCTTCCATCAGGTTGGCGTCTAGCACATATATACCACTTGCAAGGCTTGGCACCACCATCATAACCTATGCATTTTGCATAGAACTTCTTTTTATCAGTCCACATAGTCTTGGTAGCAAACTCACGTTTGACTCTATATGTCCTGAAACACATCCTGAATTCATCCATGATTGGAAACAATCTCCCAGCTTCAATAACTGGGTCCTCTTTGTCATAAACTGTTACTAGCTCATCATCATGTGCATCATCTACATGAACTGCAGCATTTTCCAACAACTCTAGATCTATATCTGCCTCTTCATCTCTTAAATGGTTGTCACCATCATTTGCAGCTTCATCCCTCTTCTTCTCCTTGTCTCTGTCATCTATAGGAATGCCAAAAATCTTTGCCATTTCAATGTCATCTATTGGTGCAATGACCAAATAAGTGCGGTCATGTATCTCAACTGAATTCCAATCAACAGTTATAATCCTTTGTGCATTACCATCTGCAGCCTCCCCTTGTGCATTAGCATCATCATCCTCCACTGTTAACACTTCCAACTCAGTAAATATAGGCATTACTTGCCTTTGTGCAGCCCAATCATCCTCGACCATCTGAGCAGCCAGCTTCGAGGCCACATATCCAACCCTCGAATCAGGTTTCAGATCAATGAGCTCTGCTAAAAACAGAACAAGTTTGCTTGTCCAACCGTTTCGCTCATCGATTTCATCAACTATATGTTCCCCTGTCTCAACCCTAATATAGTCACATTTGCAATCATCAAATCGTAACAAATAAACTTCTTGCTCTGGCCCCCAAACCACACTATCCCCAATTTTTTCCACCATTTTCCTTACTACCTCCTCTCCCATGTTTATTAGCTCTTGGGGATCAACATGTTCTAATTCCACCTCCCATTTAACAACCGTGTCTCTCTCAATGATCTGCGTGCTGCCATCAACTAAAACAGCCCTAGAGGGAAAGAAATTGATGCGAAATTCGAAGGTTTGGCGCGCAACATCGCCTCCCCTGTTTTTGGCGGGCACTGTGAGCTAGCGGAAGCGAACAAAGAGCTCAACCTTAAAGAAATTAAGTGCAGAGATACGGGATATACCGATTAGAATTCCCCTCTCCATGCTCCATATCGTTCCCCCTCGCCCCGTTCAGCACACCCTCGCCTCCACAATCTAGCATCAATGGGCACGCTCAGATCTCGAATTGAGAAGAATGGGAGAGGAATTAGCTTTCAAATGGCACTCACCACCTTCGTCGAACGAGCGCCGCCTAAATTAATTGCCGTGCTGGCGCCGAGAACGATGGGTGGTCCGCCGCCGTCGGGAAGCTACGATCGGTGTTACGCTCTCGGTCGGAAGCGGTTGTTTTGACTGGCTGTCCCAACCAACCGGTTTGGCTTAACCCTAATATTGGAACAAAGTTAAATGTGTCCTTACGACCGTTTTAAGGCCCGTGTGGCCCTGGGATATTAGCTGCCTCACAACCGTCGCATGCGAGCTATTCTTTTCAACGATGTCGTTTTCCTTCCAATTCCATGTAAAGACGTCGCATAGGAGCTATAAGCCCCGTTTCTTGCTACGACGCATGCCCTTTTCTGGACAGGCTGATGGCAGGAGTGATGGTACCTTGCCCATACAGCGGTCTCGGATGCAATGCAAGAGTGTCGATCAGCTCCCACACATCTCACGCATCCCTGTGCGAGTTCAAGACCCATGCTGTGACTACCATACTCCCCCGGACCGTGGAGTTTACAGCGGATGCGTCGTTGATTAGCTGCCGCGCGTGCAAAGCCTACCTTCGAGCTCCTTTCTCTTCGGTATTGTAAATCCTGCATAACAAGTTTCGGACCTCTGTTGTACAGATACTAACTAGTAGCTATTTTTTTAATCGCAGTGCCCGACCGGTCACGCTCTGTGCGTCGCATGCTGTCAGCGGGCAGGTGTTAGGCGGTGTGATCCATGCGGGGGCGACGTTCGCTTCTCACCCATGCTCGTGATGCCATGGCTGGACAGGTTCAGACTGGACTGTACCTTCCGATGCGATCAGACGTTTCCTTGCCATGCACTACAGGACCACAAGGACAGATTAGGCCACTGATTCGAGCCATGCGTTGTATGATCAAACTAAATAACGGCTATACGATTGTATCTCTGTAGTATTTTACCCAGTCCAGTTTGGATAATGCTAGCTATAGTTTATCTACTATGTTGTGAGTGCGTTATATTTACTTCCATGTTATGTACCAGCCGTGTGTCCGTTGTCTCCGTTGCCATAATAGAATTAAAATTCAGGCCATTTTTATAATAATATTTTTGTTTAGCCATTATTCACAGGTGATACACGAAATATATATATATATATAATTCAAACGCATCATCTTTGAGAAAGTATCCTACCGGACCTCCTCCTTAATTGAAACGACGATAGTGTTTAATTCAGAAAACATACAAATGCCGTTAGCTATTCGAATCGCCGGTTTTTTATAGCAACGCTTGCATTAATCAAGCATGTTACGTGATTAACACACCTTAAATAAGAACTCGGTTGCCGACGATGTTTCGCGCTGTTTTAACCTGCCTCCCTTCTCCCGTCTTATTTCCCTCTCCTGTGCTTCCCGCAGTTTTTTTTCCCGTCTCATTTCCCTCGCCTGTGCCTCCCGCAGATTTTTATTCCCGCCATCATTTTCCGCTGTTTTTGCACACTTATTCTCCCGGTACCCCTGTAATTCCGGCCAATGTGATGTTAGCTATTCAACGAGTTCATCTGTCGATCATTGTTCTAACGCATTCGATCTCCTGTCCGTCATGAGCGTGTCCCATTTGGAAGCAAAGTATAGGTGTATCAAGATTTCCACATATGTCCGTTGACCCTTCCTGTTTATCCAGAAAGTGCTACGGTAGACAATAAAACAACTACATTGGGGGACCTCCTCGCTCCTAATTTTGCAAAGAGTTGGGGCTAGAAATCAGCGCGAATCATGTTCGCCATCCGAATTATGATTTTTAGATGTGCCAGTCACTTAACTTGCATATCCGGAAAATCGGCCATTCGTTTGACTACCTGTTTTGGTTGTTGTTTTTTGAGTTATAGACGAGAACTTGTTTGCCTCCGAATTAAAGACCATCATTGGTCGACTCTTGAATAAAATACCATCGCTGGCCGGCTTTTCAATCATAGATGAGGCCTGTTCGTTTTTTGAATCAAAGAAGGCGAGCTAGTTTTAAAAAACATCCATCTTCACATATTAAACATGAAAATAAAATAAAATATAGTAACTGAAATAAAATAAAATAAAATAAAAGGATACTAGTTAAAGAACATTAGGTTATTTTTTGGATCATAACTTGCGTCGAATCATACATTAAGCGTGTATTTTTGAAAAATAAAAAACGATTATAGTGGTACGTCGCGATGAAATATACTACACAAGCTAAAATAAATCTTCACTCTTCATGTTAAAGTTAAACTAAATCCCAATGTATTAGTATGTATAAGTATGGGATATTGATAAATTAGGTGACAAGTTAGTCCCCTCAACATCCAGCGGTGCGGCCTCGGATATTGGGAGGCACATCAATATTTTAATGTATTTTCGGATGGACCAGCAACTCCACACCATACTATTTCCGCTTAAACCCCGTTACCATCTTGATAAATAAACTTGCTTAGACAACTCACACGATGCAATTAAACTAGGTGATACAACTCACGCGGTGCAAATAAACTAGGCGATACAACTCACACGTTGTGATAACACTAGACATCTCTTAAAAACACTCGTACCAAGCTCTGGCAACGCTACCATACGACAAAGACGAAGCATGATAATCACTTTGCTATCCATGCAGATGCAATAGCCAATGTCGCGGCAACCGGTGTGAACAGAGGAGGAAAAAACAATCAGAAAATGTAACGCGACAACCAAATATAAGCTTAGCCCCCGTTTTAAAAAAAGATAACAAAAATACCTCAGCGTTGGCGCAGTTGAGATAGAACTTTCCCCTGTTCTGGACTTGACTTGGATGGCCTCTTAGCGCATGCCCTCCCACAGTGGCAGAGGAGCCTAGCATGCACGTTGCCGGTGTTTGCGGTCGACATCTGAAACAGAGAAAAGGTTTGGATTCTTCCGCTTTGCACAATCTATCAGCTGTCCTTGCTGTTTGTCTCTGAAGGAGATGCAGTGTCGATAAGGGGCTTATTATACCACAACAGGAGGGTGCCGTGGAGCGTAAATAAATGCCATGCCGCAGCTCCCCAACGCCCATATCTACCCTACCGTAGGCATCGCGCACCGTGCGAATCGGAATCGCGGGTCTCTGATCACTAGTAGTACCGCAAGCAATAAAGAAGGCTACACCAGTCCTATGTTAGCACGCATGCGCCCCCGTCGCTGTTCTTTGCGTACGCCTGTTTTCTTTATCAGTAAATCCCCACAACAGGAGTAAAAAGACAGTCTCAATCATCCTACTCTAATTAATTGCTACACTTACATCCAGACCGTCGTGTCTTAAAAAGGGATATATTCCTTTATTAGATCACACGCATCGATATTAAATGCCCCCCTCAGCCTCAAATTACCCGTCCTTTAGGTTTAGTCAAAGGCAAAATTTATAATCATTGATTACGTATATAAAAAATATCAAAATCTAAAAATATGTAATAAATGTAATTATTTTTACCATAAAAATATATTCATATATTATATAAAATTAATATTTATATTTATAGATTGTTGTTGAATATGATTGATGAAGTTTTAAAAATGTTGGACTTTGAGTATATACAAAACGCTAATTAATTTGAAACAGAGGGAGTCATTAGCGTGCAGCAGGCAGCTTCACAAAATATCTAGGCATCAGTGCCGGATAGGAGACACGCTAGTATCCACACGCGTGGATGCCCCCCTTCTGACACCTGCATGCGGCATAGGCTGTGTAGTCCAGTCGAAGTCTGAATTTAATCCAACTTTTCTATCGTAGGTAGCCGATCTCGCATGCGGTTAATATGCCACTAGCTTTCTACAGAAATTGGGTGCCCTCACGGGATCCCCGTCCAGTCCTCCCATATGTCGACACGTCAACAGCTACCTACCTATTATAGTACAACGTAGGTGAGGTACGCGCGTCAAGTCGCCACTCGTCCGTCGCTCGCGCGACGCTGCTACAACAGCTTGGACCAGGAACAGCTGTAGCAGCATGCCCCCCCACGTTGTCACGTCCTACGTACGGGAGAATCATACGCAGCGAGATTCGTTCGGACCGACTCGCATTACTCCAGGCACCGTTTGAGATTTCATGGGCGTGCCATGCGAAGGTCTAGACAAAATACGCGTTCACGTTCGTTTTCTTTATGGTTCTCGTACCTAATGTTATTGAGTACTAATTAAAGAGTCATTATTTTAGATTTACTAGAAGGCGTCAGAATCTTTCGTCTCATAATATAAGACGGGTCGGATTAAAGTTCGAATTTTTACTCTACACAAGCGAGACCGTTGACCGTTCTTTTACTAGGTACACATGTATCAAAAAAAAGGTACACGAGTACACGTACTAGTCTGCATCCTCATCAATATAAGGGATCGCCAAGTCGTACCATACATCATCTGTTCAAGGCACCCATACTTCCACTCCTAGCTCACGTTGCGTATCTCTCAAGGATCTCCTAGCTACCCTGTGCTATCTCTGTACCATCATCATGAAGACTGAGCCAGAGGAGCAGCTGGAGTCCATAGTCGCCGGTGTTTCAGTACTGCCATCGCCTCCCCGCCCCCGGCTCGTGACGAATTTGCCGGTAATCACTACACGTAAATATGTCTTACTGTTAAAATACTCAGCCAACTATTACTGATCATCTTCCGTACCCTCATATTCAGGCTGACACATACACGCTTAGGCCGATGACAGCCAAAATGCTTACAGATGGCTTCCGCGCTGCGCCAGACGAGTGGAGGATAATCGTGGCTGGGGAGCCCGTGTCATCTGTAGCCACACGATCTTACTTTTAATCACACATGACGTTGTGGTCCTTTTATCATATGTATGCTCAATTCACTGGTTTATCGCGTCTCAGGTAAGGATGATAGGCCGCATGACTCGCAAGTCCTAGAGCGATGATGCCCTGACCTTCACCCTGTCAGACGGCACAGGAGGTGTCGACGTGATATACTGGTACGCTTGTTCATTTCCGCTGCTACGATTTTGCACACCAAATGAAAAATTATCTAAGGTGGCACTATTGAATTAATCAGGTTGGATGACAACCAGGATTATGATCTCTTGCGCCCCATCAGGTTAGCTACTTGACTACATAGCGTTTTAGAATTGGAATAACATGTTTGTGTTTCTCATAACAAAATGGCGAGCGTTTCCCCATAGCGATGGCGACTACGTTATGGTTACAGGAAAACCTACCTTCAGAGATAATCACATACGGGTTAAAGAGTACGTTGTAAGGTACGTTCATCTTGTTTCCTCTTGGAATTTTCCAGCAAACACATGATCTACATCCGTCTTTAGTCGGTTCGTGCTCAATATTGATAAAAATAGTTTCATGTCATAGGGCAATAACTAACTACAATGACATTACACATCACTTTTTGATGTGCATCTACACACACCTCCACACCTTGAAGACAAATTCTAAAAAGGTATCAACAATCAGTATAATCAGTGAACATTGTTTGTATTATGTGTTTGTCCCGTCTATCATTATATGTGCAAATTTGCCTTCATTGTCGATAGGCTAGAGATGTCGCCGCTGCTGGCGCTTCATCTTCTACTGTTAGAACAGAGCCACCTATCACCCCAGCGACGTTAGAGAGGCTGGGAGTGTGGCAGATAAGATTATGGGGATACTGATCGACCCGGCGTACAGGTATGTCATCGATTGACTCACGAGTTTTTCTGTTGTTAATTTCAAGATTCATACCAGCGGATAGCCTGAAATGCCATGTGTACCGACGTAAAAAACTTATATGGTTCCAAATGATATCTCGTGTAATATCGCCCGGTATTAGTTTGGATCAGCCTTATAAAAAATTTAATTATGCATGGCGTAATTATCTGAAAATTAGCTCCGGTTGTTGTACTAACAGATAACACTTGTAGAACGGCGATTGCTTGTACGATAAGTTTTGGATGGATCCGCGTGCTAATAAGCCCTGTATTGTGAACAAACATAAATAATTTTGAGGTTTTATTATTTCATTAGGGACATAGAGCATGGTGTAAGCTTCAAGCTGCTGTCTCGGCTCGTCGGAGTTGGCACCAATGAAATATCGTAAGTCCCGCTATCCTTTAAATATTATGTCAGAGAAAGACTTAGTGCCATATCTCATTTATATCGAAATTGTCTTACATGTCGCATATACTTTTCAGACGTGCCGTTGACCTCATGCTGGACACCGGCGTCGTGTTTACCACGGTATCGGACCACCATGTCAAGTCGTCCCTCGAATGACACGGGCAGAATAATCCACGCCGACGATGTGGCTAATAAAGATCTGACCATTACGCGGTTCTAGGGGCTATGGACCATGACCGGCCATGGAATAATGATCGCTCTTGCTAGGTTATCCTTTCATCGTTCTACTTCCGGATGTGTTTTTTAAAATTTAGATTTCCCCCGGCGTTTTTCGAACTCCCAAGTGTGGTTTATTCGTACTATTGCAACTTAATGTTTATTTCTTAACGTTCATTTTTTATTACTCGGTACGCCTATGGTTTCTGAATTTTATGCACATTTTCATGTGGGCAAAAAAAACGTGTAAACTGATCGATTAATTATTTGAACCATAGTTAAAATCTTATTACCGGTTTAACCGATGATATCATTTATGTACACGCTAAAACGCTTCCATGCCGTCAACTATAACGTTCCTGAGGATCCCAAGTATAATACAGTAATAAAAAACCCACCCCGTGAGGCGGTACTTGTTTAGCTAGCGTAGCACAACCAGAGATAGGGGAACTGCTTTGAACTCGCAGACTTCCCCAGGAAAAAAAGACCGGAACTCCAATGGAGCCAGCCATCGTCTGCCCCCTGGAGTCGCTGCCCGTGGAGATCTCCGCAGAGATCATCTCCCGTGTTGGTTGCACGAAGACGGTAGCCCGGTGCGCTGTCGTGCGCCGAGGGTGGAGGCAGCTCCTCCGGTCCCAGGTGGTCGCCGCCGCGTTCGCCCGGAGGAATGCGTCCACGGTCATCGGCTTCCTCATGGAGACAGAGTGCGTGTTCGGTAAGGGCTTCTTCCACATTGACGGCAAGGTCCAGACCGCGAGCGCTTCTGTCCGAGCTCTCCGCCACCGGATCGACCTCGCTGCCCTTGGGCTAGAGCCTGTCGTTGCGTGCCTCGACGGGCTCGTCCTCAAGCACAACGTCGACCTGCCTCGCGTCTTCTCCACGATGAACCTCTTCGACCCTATGCGTCGGCTGACATCGGTCACTCCCCCAATCCGTTTGGTGCGTTCGTACTGCAGGGGTGCGAGGAGGGTCGGCCGCAGGGACGTCAACACTAAGAACCTGCTGGGCCAGTTCGGTGTGCTTCCTCGGACAGGACACGCCGGCATGGCTTTCTTCGTCAGGCAGCCCGCCGGAGACTATGCCCGGTCTTATGATGGGGGTAAGCTTCTTGTCTGACGATCCAATCTACGTACACGTTAGCGTTTATGATGGCAGGCAGTGGGTTCGCTCAGTTTCCCATCCAATAGTTTCTCCTAGCCAACCACTTTTCCACACCATGCCATATTGTATCCTAAAAAACCAAACTCTCGTGTGCGTCTATCCCGTGAAGTTCTTGGTGTTATTCAGCACTAGAACACGCAGGTTCAGAACTCTTAATCTTCCACTGCCAGAAGCAGAATCACAGGGCGACTATGCTGTCGGCGAAAGCAGAGCTGGCTTATCCACTCTTGCTCACATGCATCTTGCCAGTGTTGTTCATGTATGGACCCTCACACTGAGTGATTCAGGTGCATTTAGTTGGGACCACGTCCACAACATCAACGTTGTGGACATATTCCGTGACACATATGGATTGTCTGTGTGGCGCCATCTATTCTCCCCTGAGTTCGACCCTGCCCCACTGCCATTGTCACTGTAGGGACACACCAACTTGTGCTTCTTCTCAATACACTTAACCACAGCATCAGGCTTATAGTGGAGGTAGACCCAGATGCAATAGACCACGTCTTCCAGGTCACGGAACCATGGCCACCATCAGTATTCTCCACATGAATCCGTTGTGCTGCTAATAGTATCATGTCTATGACCTCTGAACATGCTATATGTTAGGCGTTTCAGTTAGCCAATCGGATGCAGTGTGCCTTCCGAGTCTCTCGATATGAAAATGTAACGACGATATGTGTCCTGTTGAGGATGTTGTCCCTGCATCAGCTTCGTATTGATCGCCATTTTATTGTAGACTTGGGCTTGATATATTTCCAGACTATTTTTAATTCAATGGGTTGTAAGCACATTTATAATTTCGACCCCCATGATGTGGATGTTTTTACTATTATTTTTTACGTGGTTCGGGAAGCTCGCTGTTGTTTTATTTACGGCATTTGGTAGATAAATTAACACAGTCTTCTTCTACTCTATCAATCGTTACGGCATTGTAAACTTTTCTACCGGCACCACGTTTTCTGAATTTTTTTTAAAATATCCGTCCGTCACCGCGTAATCGCAAGATACATATATACTTAAATGACACAATGGAACACTGGCCCTAATAAACTAAACAGATGACACTAACACTGATATAATGTTCAATACACGCAAGATACATTTATTGCATGTTGGATAAAATAATAGTTAAAATTTCACAACCCATTGACCAAGACACTAACGCCGATATAACGTTAGACACCATCGCGAGCATCGCATAAAAATGACATCCAATGAAACACGTTGATGATGTCGTGCATATCGAAATACATAACGCGTAACACGTCGACAACATAAATGAAGATGTTACGATCGACATAGTTCTTAACACAGTATAGAGTACAAAGTATCGTGCTACGTAGTCCCGAAGAAAGCATCATAAAGTACCGGATGTTTTGTCAATGAAATATGTAAAAATGTCGCGGATATCAAAATAGGACATGTCTTACGATTATATCGCAAATGATGTTATCACGTTCGACGTCGTTGTTGACATGAAATCTAATGACACCATGTTTAACATAGTTTTTAATATGGTAACATTACACAAAGAGTAAATGTATATAGTACATCGTGAGACGTTTGTCATAATTGTTATGTAAATTTACAGTACCTTGAATGAATACCATATGGTTCCGAAGGAAGTAACATATAGTAACGAGTTATTTCATCGATGAATCGCATAGAAGGACGTCCCACTTATTCAAAAAGGGGTTATAACACGATAAAATCGCGAACGGCGATATCATGTTTAACATAGTTGGTAACATGGCATACGACAATGGAAAAAACACCATACGCAGACCGATGAAATGAACACAAGAATCCCGGTCTTGCAACCGAGATGAACTATAGTTAATCATAATGCGATCGGACATGCCGTCTATATACAGCCGAATGATATGCGGTAACAGTCTAAAAAATATATGTCAATGAAATACGTAAAAAATGTCACGTATAACAGAAAAGGTCATGTATTACGTTGACATCCATACGGTACATCAACAACGTCGCACATATCCAAATACAACATGTGCAATACGACATCAACACGAATGACGAAACATCGTTAGTCATAGTTGTTATGAAAGTTTTGCAGTACCATAAATGAACACCATATAGTTCCGAAGGAAGCAACATATAGTGTTTAGCAGATGCGACCAAGACAGGAAGTAAGCATCATATCATACCGAAAAAATAGTTGACGAACACGTAAAATATATCGTGGATATCCAAATGGGACGTGTAATACGATTATATCGTGAATGACGTTATCACGTTCGACGTAGTTGTTAACATGGTATACAGTATCGTAACTACATGTTTGGAATTCATCCTAAGGCGATTCGACATGCCGTCTGCCCGATCATGCTAGTAACGATAACGCTCTTCCAAAAATGGACACATATTACGATGTCACAGTTTCTACGAACTATACAAAACGACGATGTGTATTACGATCATGTTGTATATCGCATAAACGATGTAGAGTTTCTACAAAAGCAAGACGTGGAGTGCGACGATGACACTAACGCTGATATAACGTTAGACACCATCGCGGGCATCGCATAAAAATGACATCCAATGAAACACGTCGATGATGTCGTGCATATCGAAATACATAACGCGTAACACGTCGACAACATGAATGAAGATGTTACGATCGACACAGTTTTTAACACAGTATAGGGTACAAAGTATCGTGCTACGTAGTCCCAAAGAAAGCATCATAAAGTACCAGATGTTTTGTCGATGAAATACGTAAAAAATGTCGCGGATATAAAAATAGGACATGTATTACGATTATATCGCAAATGAAGTTATCACGTTCGACGTCGTTGTTGACATGCTATACAGTAATGTAAAGTGTTGGCTTGTAGTTCATCCTAAGACGATTATACATGCCATCAGCCCGATCGCGTGGATGAGAATAACGCTATTACAAAAAAATGACATATAATACAATGTTATAAAGTTTGAGGACACCATGTTCAACTATGTTTTTAATATGGTAAACATTACACAAAGAGTCATTGTATGTCGTACATCATAAGACGTTTGTCACAATTGTTATGAAAATTTACAGTACCTTGCATGAATACCATAGGATTCCGATGGAAGTAACAAATAGTTCCAAGTTGTTTCATCGACGAATAGCATAAAAGGATGTCACGCTTCTTCAAAAGGAGTTATAACACGATAAAATCACGTGCGACGATAACATGTTCAACATAGTTGGTAACATGGCATACGACAACGAAAAAAACACGATATGCAGACCGATGAAATGAACACAAGAATCCTGATCTTGCAACCGAGATGAACTAGAGATAATCGTAATGCGATCGGAAATGTCGTCTATATCCAGCCGAATGATATGCGGTACAGTCTAAAAAAGACATGTCAATGAAATACGTAAAATATGTCGCGTATTACGTTGACATCCATACGATACATAAACGATGTCGCACATATCCAAATACAACACGTGCAATACGACGTATAGTTCCGAAAGTTCGTAGTATCATAAATGAACATCGTATAGTTCCAAAGGAAGCAACATACAGTACCACGTTAGTCATTGTATGTCCTACATCATAAGACGTTCGTCACAATTGTTATGAAAATTTACAGTACCTTGAATGAATACCATACGATTCCGAAGGAAGTAACATATAGTACCGAGTTGTTTCATCGATGAATCACATAGAAGGATGAACCGCTTATTCAAAAAAGGGGTTATAACACGATAAAATCACGAACGACGATATCATGTTCAACATAGTTGGTAACATGGCATACGACAACGGAAAAAACACCATATGCAGACCGATGAAATGAACAACTGAGATGAACTATAGTTAATCGTAATGCGATCGGACATGCCGTCTATATCCAGCCGAATGATATGCGGTACAATCTAAAAAAGATATGTCAATGAAATACGTAAAAAATGTCGCGTATTACGTTGACATCCATACGATACATCAACGACGTCACACATAACCAAGTACAACACGGGCAATACGAATTAACACTAATAACGAAACCACGTTAGTCATAGTTGTTACAAAAGTTTGCAGTACCATAAATGAACATCATATAGTTCCGCAGGAAGCAACATACAGTACCGAGATGTTTCATTGACGGAATGCACAAAGGATGTCCCGCTTCTTCAAAATGTAGTTATAATACGATAAAATCACGAATGACGATATCATGTAGTTGGTAACATGGCACACACACGCATAAAAAATTATATGATGTCCGATTTAACAAACGTAGGAATCATGATCTTGCAACAGACACGCGACACATTTAATCGTAGTGCGATTCGATATGATGTCTTACAGAAGCACACGGTGAACGAACGTAATACCGGGAGACCTTTGCATCTGGAAACCAACAGTTGTAGTAAAACAAAAGGGACATCCTAAATCTGAATAGCGATAAACAAAAGGGACAGCCGACGAATAGCTTGATCACTTCGAATGCACCGATTTTTTGTAGCTAGTTTCGAAATAAAGGTATCGATCCCACAGGGAGAAGTAGGTAAAAGACTAAAATGCTTATTATAAAAAATATACCAAAGTTTAAAGGAATATTCCTAAGATACAAGAAACGTAAAATTATATTGTGTACTGGTTGAGTAATACATTGAAGTAACATGAAGTAAAACTTATTGCAGAAAGTAGTAATTGTGCGTGTAAGAAAGACTGACTCTGCAATTTGGGAGATTGCATTCTCGTGGAATGGTGGATACACCGCTAACGACTTATACTAATTTATCAATACTATTAATACGAAATCTTTCATGATACGAACGTATGTGGGTGGAGCTCCATATATGGGCGATTATGTAGCAACCACTGCTCACACCATCCTTCACAACTACATCTGAGAGTTAAACAACATCAATCGTAATATCCGCTAATAATAGATCTCTCCCGCGACATGTCCATGGCTTAAAGAGTTCTCGAAGACCCTATTTAGTACGTAAAGTATGACAAGGACTGATGGGGATACGCCTACTGGGGTATGCTCAGCGGGACGTTTCCGACTGGCCCAAGGACTGGCGAGTGGGCCTGCATAACGGCGAGTGGATCAAAGCCCAGCGAGGTACCAGGCGACTGGAAGTTGAAGGCCCAGGCGAGCAGATAGGCCCAGTCGGACTAGGTTGAATGATTACCGAAGTTGTAACCAAGTCGGTTGAGATATGTAAACCCTAGGGGAGGTGAGCTTATATAAACCTCCCTATGGGGTGAGTAGAGACACGTTCCCTCATACACCCAAGCAACTCGCCGCCTAGTCGCCGAGTTCGCCCATTGTAAACACCTCCATAATACAATCTAGCAGGAGTAGGTATTTACCCTCCGGGGGGGCGAACCTGGGTAAACCCTGTGTCTTTGCCCTCATCTCGCACCGCAGATGGCTGGCCGCCCTTGTCCTTCGTTCTACTACTCGCTGCCGATTGCAGCATCTGCCGTGGTCATTCCCACGACAGTGGCGCCCACCGTGGGGCCTGGCGGTCGGCGGTGTTCTGGCGAGATCCAATCTGCCCATCAACGACGGTCGCCACCGGCATGATAGCGATCGGCGAGATGCTCCAGATCTGCCGAGCAGCTACGTCCGGCGGCGCGACCCGTCACACCTGGCGTGATCACGCGGTCGGCACGATCAGCCTCTTCGTCGGCCTCACCGACGTCATCACCTCGGAGGACTCGGCTCGCATCCGCGAAGTCGCCACCACGCGATCGGCTCTCCGAGAGCGGATCCGCGACGATCCACCGCCTCCGAGTACAACTCGGCCCACGCAACGTGGCGAGAACTCGGCGCAGAAGACGGCCCTCACCGACGACGCCGACTTCGGCGACCCGCGTCACTCGCCGGATCCATCACCATGGCCTCATCCGCGGGCTCCATCGCCCAGTCTCCAACGGGAGATTTCGAGACCCCTCCATCCTCGGGATCTTGAATTCGACTCGGGTCGGAAAAATTCCGCCGACCTCCACGACGGTGCGATCGCCATGCGACCTACATGGCCACCGCACCGATCCGCGGAGGACCCTTTCTCCACCCGATCCTCCTAACGCCACGGCGGCGGTCGAGAACTCCGCTGAAGTTGGCGGGCGATGCAAAAGCAGGCCGAAAAATTTCGCCTCGGCGGTGTAACGCAGAGAACTGTCACGCTACCACCAGCCGGATCAGGTCACGCTGAACCCCACCGTTCAGCGCCCTGAACTTCGACGAAAGCGACCGGCGCGATAGCGAGCGCGATCTGCAAGAACGCGCCAGGAGGAAGCAACCGCCCCCCGCCAGGATCGACGGCGATGGGTGCCCCACCACCACCCAACCGCCCCCCTCCCAGGGACCAGCCGCGGATAGTCGTCTCCTCGCGGGAGCGAGACGCTAACGGCCTCCCACTGTTCTCCACCCCGATGGACAACCTCGTGGCGAGCGAGCAGCGCCGATAGCATCACGGCCACCGGCGGCGCCTTACAAATCCAATGACGTCAGGGCCCTACTGCGAAGGCCGTGGAACAGCAAAAGCGGCGCCGACCGCAAGCGGTATACTCGCGCTCCTCGGGAAGCAGGCGGCCTCAGCGGCCGTCCAAAGGTGGCAAACACCCTCAATTGCCCGCCACCGAGCCACCGCAGCTCAACGCCGACCCGAATGCGGCACTCTCCACCGATCCAAGGCCAGCGACCAACCGTCGCCGCTAACGGAGAACCAATCGACGCCCGCACTCACATCATCAACAACCAAATCTGGCGCAAGACGCCAGCCCGACGACTGCGGCACACCTAACTACTCGCCGCGATGGCGAGCCTATGTGGTCGCTCAGTCGACTAGGGCCTAAGTGCTTCAGACCAATGATCCGAGGCGAAAAGTACCCACCAAACTTCAAGGCGCCAAAGGAGATCGAAAAGTACGACTCCTCGTACGACCCCGGCTGCTCGACACATACCTCATGGCAATGGGGATCGCGGGTCACACTGACCTACTCGCCGCCCGTTACCTCCCACTGATGATGGAGGGGACGTGCAGGCAATGGATCAACACGCTCCCCCAGGACATTATCGACTCCTGGGAGGAAATGCGAGACGCCGTCGAGCACTTCGAGTGCTCCTACACCCGCGCCACCACCATCGAGGACCCGAACGATGCGTCCGGGGACCCGCGAGTCGACCATAGCTGGGTCCAACGGTGGCAAGAGCTCTGGTACAACGCGGTCGGCATCCACCGGACACCGCGATCCATTGCTTCAAGACCTCGTGCCGCCACGAGCCTCTAGTCGCCAAGCTCGACACGATCTCGACCTCGACAACCTCGAGAACAACAAACAGGAGGAGGAGGACAACCACATCAAGGACGACGAGTCGGAGGGCAACCCGCCGCACGGCGCGCACGGTGGACGCGGCGAACCGACCTACGCTACAGCGGCACTCGCCTCACCGGCAAGCGCCGCAACGACGGGCGAGTCGACTTCGTCGCCAACGCTGGGCACGCACAACGCGACCCCAAGAGCTACCGCCGTGACGGAGGGTAACGACGCGATGGCGGGAACTACAAGAACAAGCCAAGGTTCGACCCCGCGGCCCTCCTTAACCAACCGTGTGCGTTTCACAGCAGGGAAGGAAAGCCCGCCACGCACACCACCGCCGACTGCCACACCCTCAAGGAGATCGAGAAGGCACGGCACGCGCGGGAAGACACCGACAACGACCGCCAAATGGCGGAAAAATTTGGCAAAGTAGCGGCTCGCTCCATACCTTCACAGCTTCAACACGGCCGAGAAGAAGGTCATCGCCAGCGCGCCGTCACACGCGCGGTGGCCCAAAAAGCGTCCCCAGTTCCTCAACTGGTGAACAACCCATCACCAGGCCGGCAAGACCACTCGCCACGCATCGAGTACCGGGGCGAGTCGCCTTGGTGGTCAAGCCCAAGGTTGGCGACTACGGCTCCCCAAGACACCGATGGACGGCGGCAGCTCCATCAACATCCTCTACCTCGACACCTTCGGCTGCGGCTCCGCGATCGATGATCGAGACCACCCACATCACGTTCCGGCATCGTCCCGGTCGGAAGGCGTACCCGATCGGCAAGGTCACGCTACCCGTCACCTTCGGTACCCAGCGAACTTCCGCACCGGCGGATCATCTTCGGTGGTGCCTTCGACACCCTTACCACTGCGTCCTAGGGCGCGTTCGCCAAATTCATGGCGGCGCCACGCTACGCATAACGCGATGAAGCTCCGGGCCATGCGGAGTCATCACCATCAACGGCGACCCGACATGGCCGCGAATGCGAGGCCAAAGGGAGCCGAACTTCGCCGGCGTCATCGCGGCGAAACTAATCACGCCGAGCTCGCCAAATCGGCGGGGTTAACAACGACCCCATGATACTCAAGAAGCCAAACTCGAGGGCAAACACCTCAACCTTTGAGGCTACGGCACTTTTCGCACCGTTGAGCTGGTCCCGGCGACTCCAGCAGACGGTGACGATCGGGACAGGCATGAGCCCAAAGATAGGAAGGCGCTCATCGAGTTCCTCCGTGAGAACAGGACATCTTCGCATGGAAACCCTCCGACATGCCCGGTGTCCCTAGGGAGCTCGTGAGCACAAATTAAACGCCGACCCCAAAGTGCGACCCGTCAGCGATCGCTCGGCCCTTCAACGAAGAACGCCGTCGGGCAATCGCCGAGGAAGTGCAGCGTCTACTCTGCCGGCTTCATCCGCCAATTAAATACTCAAGTGGTGGCAAACCCGGTCACGGTCGAGAAGAAGAACGGGACCTAGAGAATGTGTATCGACTACACAAACCTGAGCGGCACGCCCAAAGGCGATTCGTCCTCCGCGGATCGATCGGATAATCGATTCCACCGCTGGTTCGAGTCGCTGTGTTTCCTCGACGCCTACTCGGGTATAACCAGATCAAAATGGCTGTCGAGGGCGAGGAGAAGACGGCGTTCATCACGCCATTCGGAGCCTTACGCTACACCGCCATGACCTTCGGCCTCAAGAACGCCGAGCAACCTACCAGCGGTGCATGCAAGAATGCCTCGCGAGCCAAATTGGCGCAACATCCACGTCTACATCGACGGCGTGGTGGTAATCCGCCGCCAAGGCGACCTACCGTCGACCTAGCGAGACCTTCGCCAATCTGCGAAGGTACAAGATAAAGCTCAATCCAAACAAGTGCACCTTGGCGTACCGCGGGCAACTACTAGGATCGTCGTCTCCAAGCGAGGGATCGAGGCAAACCCAACGAAGATCGACACGATCGCCCGGCTCGGCAAACCGAGTGCTGCGGCGTCGAGCTGGCCGAGTAGCGGCTCTCGATCGTTTCATCCCCGCGCTGCGAAAAGCGATGCCCTATACCGCCTGATGCGCAAGAACCCCACCTTCGATGGGACAAGGAGGCGACGGCGCTCGCGACCTCAAAAAGGTGCTACTCGCCGCACCACTACTCGCCGCACCGTGACAAAGAGCCCATGCTGGTTTACGTCGCGTCCGAACGTCGTCGTATTTGTAATGGTCGTCGAGCGACCAGAGGAAGGAAAAAGGCGCCCGGTCCAGCCGGTGTACTACATCAGCGAGGTCCTCACCGAGTCGCGCCAAATGATACCTGATACCAAAAACTGGTATACGCGGTCTTGAGCTCGTGGCGCTGCCGCACTACTTCGTGAGCACCGATCACGGTCTCCTCGGCACTACAAGATATCATCCGCAATCGCGAGGCGACCGGGCGGGTCGCCAAGTGCGCCGTCGAGATCGGCGTCCACAACATTAAATACGAGCCACGAAGGGCGATTAAGTCGCAGGCACTGGCAGACTTCCTCGCCGACTGGGAGGAGGCCCAGCAGCCAGAGAAGCCGCCGTACCTCCACCACGGAGCACACTTGACGGGTCCAAGAACGCGGACGCGGGAGCGGGGATAGTCTTGACCTCACCAAAGGCGACAAGCTCCGCTACATCCTCCGCCTCACGCCCTGCACCAACAACATGGCTGAATACGAGGCCCTACTCCACGGCATGCGAGCCGCAAGGAGATGGCGTCAATCGCCGATGCTACGGAGACTCGACCTCGTCGGGGCAAGTTGCGCTGCGACGCCGTCTCCCCCACCATGGCGGCGTACCGCCAAGAGGTGGACAAGGTGGGCGGCCACTTCACCGGCTACTCTGTCGAGTGGATCGACAGGAGAAAAAACAAGGAGGCCGACGCCCTCTCTCGCATTGGGTCGGCTCGACTCGCACCACCCGCCGGCGTGTTCCTCGACACAATCTTCACGCCATCAGTCTCTCCCCCGAAGGAGATCGACATCGGAGTCCCGCTCCAACCAGAGGTAGCCTTGGTCGCACTCATCACCAGCGACACGGACCAAGCCCTACATCGCCTACACGAAGCGGCACCGCCGCCAGGCAAACAAATGCTCGAATGATCGCTCGCCGATGCAAGTCTTACACCATCATCGACGGCGAGCTACACAAGCGCAGATCACCGAGTGTTCCAACGTTGCGTCAACCGGTGAAGGACGCAAAATCCTCCGACATCCACTCGGTATTGCGGCCATCACGCCGCCGCCGCTCCTGGTCGCCAAGGCCATGCGACACGGCTTCTATTGGCCCACGCCGCTGCGCTGTCGACATCGTCCAGCGATGCGCCGGATGCCGGCACGCCAATCGGGACGCATCGAGCTCGGCGCTCAAAACAATCCCCATCACGGCCATTCGCTGTATGGGGCATGGACATGGTAGGCCCTTCAAGAAGGCCCCTCTGGTTACACCCACCTGCTGGTCGCCGTCGACAAATTCACAAAGTGGGTAGAGGCCAAGCCAGTCCGAAATGCGACGGGAAGACCGCCACTAAGTTCCTACTGAGCTCATATACCGCCACGGGTTCCCCAACAGCATCATCACGGACAACGGCACAAACTTCGCCAAGGGAGCAATGGCGAATTTTGAAGAGCACCACATCCGGCTCGACCTCGCGTCGATCGCACACCGAATCCAATGGCCAGCAGGCGAGCCAACCAGCATCCTCCACGGCAAGCGCGACTCCAAGTACCACTCGAGCGCAGCTGGATGGGTTGACGAGCTCCCTCCGTCATCTGGGAATCCGCACCTCGGTCAACAGTCGACGGATTCACTCCCTTCTTCATGGTCTCTGGCGCCGCAGCAGTCATGCCCACCGACCTCGAACACGACTCGCCGCGGGTCGTCCACTATATGGAGGCCGAAAACGAGCTGGCCCGCCAAGACGGGCTCGATCAACTCGACGAAGCACGCGACCTCGCCCGATCGCGCACCGCCATCTATCAGCAAGGACTCCGCTGCTACCACAGCCGACGGGTGAAAACCCGCACCTTCCAGAAGGCGACACGGTGCTCGCCTCATCCAGACAAGAAGGGCATGCACAAGCTCTCCTTCGTGGGAAGGCCGTTCGCTATTGGGCGTGCTGCAGCAGCGCTTACTACCTCGTCGACGTCCGGCGGGGCGAACTCGACGTCAGCGGCCATGGAATGTAAATCTCCTCCGGAAGTTCTATTCCTAGAACCCCACATATGTACTCTCCGGTCGCTATGAATAAAAGAAACGGTTACCGCAAAATTGTCTCTCTCCATGCCTTGTGCCACTCGCACTTTTCGTAATTAACGTCATGCTAAAATACGAAGTCAACCCTTGGTACAGCGACCGCACGGCTAAGTAGTGCGATGTAAGAGCACCGTTGTGTCATTTCAGGTCTTGCATCGTCCACAAAACGCCAATCCGGAGCCCCATCGAGTCGCTTAGCACGACCGGTTTTACGAACCAAGACAATCGTCCTCGCTTCTCACAGCGACCTGGTCCTCCGCATCCTCGGCATAGCGACTCGAGCGGCTAAGTACCACGCTCGGGGACTGAATACCGGTTCGTCTCGATCGGATCGAAAACGCCAAGTAAGAGCATGCCTAGGACTCGCCACGCGACCGACCCAGGCCAGGCGGGGTGGCGCTCACACCAACGCTCAGTCCTCAACCACCCTCGAGTCGCGCCTTGAACTACCAAGTACCACGCCGGGGACTCGGCCACTGGCCCGTTCGCGTGGGAAAAGCGGTAAAATCTGAGCACTCAAGGGAGTCGCTTTGCGACTGGCTCTCCGAGCCCGGGCGAGTCGACTAAACCAACAACACACATGATAAACAATAAAACATCATATATGAGGTGAACCCCACAAAAGGGCGGACGCGCTCGGGGACTCACCCAAAATCAATCCAAAACACGCAAGCAAATAGCAAAATGAACACAACGTTCCATTCAATCGCATATCACATTGTCTTACATTACAAAATATGCCTACTCGGCAGAACTGCTACTAACACATCTAGGCAAACTACACTACTCTGCAGGCTTCGACGACGAGGCGCCAGCATCCCGGCGCCTACGGATGAACGCGGTGTACGGGTTTGACGGATACGTCGTCAGCTCGCCCGCCATCGCCGAGCGGAAAGGTTGCTCAACCTTGAAGTCGCGATGCGGCGGCTCGGGGTCGTTCGGCGCGACGACCGTTTCCTGGTAGGGAAGGAGGTCGCCCATCGCCCAGACGCGCTCCGAGTACGCGGCGGCACGTTCCTGCAGCTTGAGAACCTCGGACAGATCCACCGCGCCAGTCGATGAAGGGTACCCACTCGTCACATCGTCGAGATCGAAGTCCTCGGGAAGTGCGAGTCCAAGGCTCAAGGCCGTCGGCGCTCATGACGGCGCCGACCGCGTCATGAACTCTACGACCGCGGGCGCCTTCTCCAAGTACTCCCACACCTCAACGAGGTCACTGGGAATAACCTCGGTGGGCGACATCTCTTGGAGGTAGGCGCGGATGCAGGTCGCCGACAGCGTCGCCGAGTCGACGAGCATGCTCACGCACTCCCTCGCGTCAAGAGAGTTCGCTTCTTCTTGGCAGCCAATAACACGACCTGCGAGAAGAAGACAAGTATGAGTACCATGGAAACTACAAACAATACAATCATAAGACAGGGAAGACGCACTCACCAAGCAATGGGCGGGCGAGTCCCGTGATGAAACTTTGAAGCGATGTATGGTCGTCCTGAAGCCCAACAATGAGGGCTTCAGACGCCTTTCGGTCGTCCTCCGCGGCCGCAATGGCGGCCTTCGCTCGCCCGTTCGCCGAGCTTGCTTCTTCTTTTGCCTCCCGCAGTTCGCGCTCGAGGTCGGCGATCTTCTGCTCGGCGGTGCCTAACGCAGACCGCGCCGCCTCCAGTTCTCCGGCAGGGACAAGCTCCTGGCGAGCCACCTCCGCCTGCGCAGCAACAACCTGAAGCTCCTTGTTTGCTTCCTGGAGAGCGGCCAGTTCCTTCTCAGCACGCTGCTTCGCAGCCAATCGCTCTGCCGACTCCAGCTGCAGACCCTGTACATCTTCAAAGTCAGCACACATGAAAATTTCTCAGTGCCCACCCGCTAAAATTTAGCGGGTGCGCACTCGGGGACTGGCGATCACGAAAATTTCTCAGTGCCCACCCGCTAAAATTTAGCGGGTGCGCACTCGGGGACTGGCGATCACGAAAATTCCTCAGTGCCCACCCGCTAAAATTTAGCGGGTGCGCACTCGGGGACTGGCGACCACGAAAATTCCTCAGTGCATACCCGCTAAAATTTAGCGCATATGCACTCGGGGACTGGATTTGAAAGTACAAAACAAGTAATTATAAGAATCAAGCCGCTGCTAAGCACCGACCTGATCCTCGGGGACTGGAGGTACCTGGATGGCCGCACCAAGCATGCCGTGAAGTTGTACCGCGTCCACAGACGCAAGCAGCGCCGGCGTGTGCCCGCGACGTTGGTCGGTTTCAGCGTCGGTGGTCCCTGGAGCGGGGCTCGGGGTCGCAGCCCCACTCGCTATGGCCGCCTTGGTCACGAAACGGGGGAAGGTAGCGAGCGCCTGCCCCAAAGGAAGTCGCTTCCTGCGGGCAGGCGAAGCGCCCTCCTTCGTGAGCGGTTGCTTCCGCTGGTCAGCGGCGCGCCCGCCAGCGTCATCGAGACGGTGACGATGTCGTCGCCCGCCTTCTTGCTGCCTTCCGTTGGCGGCGACCTCGTCACTTTGCGCTTGCGGAAGGGTCTTCCTCGCCCGGTGCGGAGGATACCAGCCCGCGGTCGGGTGACCCATCTTCTTCACTCGGTCCCGCACATTGAATCAAATCAATAAAAGACAATCAAAGTACTAAAGGAAAATAAGGAATGCCGAATGCACTCACTTGGCGATGGAATGAAGCGCAGCCCTGTCACGGCCGGTTTTTCGATTCGAGGCCCTAATCGGCGACTAAGCCCAGCTCGGGGCGTCGGGGGCCCAGGATACAGACGGCTTCTTTGACGTTGACGTAGCGGTTGGCGCCTCCGGGGCGCCTTCGGCGGAGGCCTCCTCGTGAATTGGGGCCACCGCGGCCGGAACTTCCTTGCGGGGCGAGGCCACCGCGCTCGGGACCTCCTTGCGGGGTGAGGTCGCCACGACCGGAGCCTTCCCTAGCCCAGAAACCGGCGCGAATGGCGGAGGCATTGAGGCCAGCGGAGCTTCTGTAGAGGGCGCATCTGGCGCGGTGGTCGCCGGAACTGCGCCATCACCGGCCGAGCTCTGAGCATCCGAGATGCTCGCTGAGTGTGGCGGTGAAGCCACCTTCGGCGGCTTCATCTTCCTTCTCAGGGGGGCCCTCGCCTCCTTCTTCTCCTTCTTCTTCTTCGCGGGAGTGGCCTGACGGCGCGAGGTGGTCTCTGGGAGTTCGTCGTCATCGTCATGACGCTCGAGGCTCCTGCTCGCCTCGATCTCGCGCTGACGTTGTCCGCGGGTCTTTCGGACCAGTGGGGCAATCTCCTCTTCGGACTCGTCCTCGTCGTCCTCGTTACCCTTGGCGGGTGGCGACTCGCTTGTGTCCTGGGCGGATGGCTCGGGGCTCTCGTCGTCGGCGGGTGGTAACCACCCTTCCACCACTTGGAACAGCTGCGTCAAACACGAGACAGAGTTAGAGTTACCGCAACTGCACACGCTGCGGCTGCGAACAAGATAAAAGGATTACCGTCGGGGCTGGACGCTTCGCGGTGTAGGGAGGCACCCCAGCCTGCGCGTCCGCGTATGTGGCTTGGGTGATCTTCTTCAGCGCTGAGAGGTAGTCCTCCAGCTTCCACTCGGCGAGGCTTCGTCGGGTCTCCCGGCCCGTGTCTTGGTACATGTAATGGTCGCGTTAGGCGGAACGAGCCGTCGCCCAAGCCAACAATTGTATGCAGGTTTACCGTCTGAGCCTTCTTCTTCGGACGCGGATGGTGGAGCATCTCGTCGACGACCATCCGCTGGTCGTCGGGAGCTTGCGACTGGAGATGGCGGCTCGAACGATTAGCCGAGTACCGGGATCGCCGCCGCCCTCGAGTCGCCTCGGTCACGTAGAACCATGACTTTTCGATCGCTTGCGCTTTGGCGGCATCGGTCGAAGAAGGAGGCTTTGGATTTGAGTTGGAAAGTCAAGCCGCCGGCTAGCATTGGGCCGCCGCCTCGCATGGTGATCCGTCCATGGAGCAGATCTTGCCATAGGGAAAATAGGGCGGCAGCCCAAGCACTCGCGAACGCCACGAAGATGGCGAGCTGCTCGATACTATGGGGACCCAGATCCGAGGCTGGATCCGTGGTAGTAAGCGCCCGGAAGAACAAGGATGTGGGAACCCTAACCCCCGCTCGAGGTGGCTAGTGAAGCAGACGAACTCTCTCTCTCGCGGGTTGGGGGTGGTTTCCCCGGCTGCGGGGATACGCCAGCAGCCGGCCCGTAGGATTCCGGCCTCCTCGAAGGAGGCCAGCTGCGCCCTGGTGCATTTGGATCTACCCCAAGGTTCGGTGGAGAGGGCCATGGCTGAGGTTCTGTTCGGAGGTCGGAAGATTGCGGGTCGATTGGATCGCGGAATCAAAGGAAGGAAGATGTGCGTACTCGGAGAAAATGGTGGGCGGTTGGCTTTACGATAGCCTACCATTCCTCTTATATAGTGGGAGTTGCCCGCCAAGTCAGGGGGCCGTTACCGCGCGATGATTACGCCAGAAGTTACCGTTGAGTTACCTTAACGGCTAGTTTGACCACGCCTGACGGTCCAACTCTAGCCACTCGGCTCGTTAAGTCACTCGCCGAAACCGCGTCCCGTTGCCTCGACTCGCCCGGGACACGACTCGGTTTACCGGATTTTTTCCTTTATACAGGAGCCCGCTGACGATTCGACTGGATGCCAACTTGAAGCCGTATACTCCGACTGCCAGTAGCCACTCACGCCTAATCAACGACGGCCTCGGGGACTACTGATGGGGATACGCCTACTGGGGTATGCTCAGCGGGGCGTTCCGATCGCCCAAGGATCTGGCGAGTGGCTGCATAACGGCGAGTGGATCAAAGCCCAGAGGTACCAGCGATCGAAGTTGAAGGCCCAGGCGAGCAGATAGGCCCAGTCGGACTAGGTTGAATGATTACCGAAGTTGTAACCAAGTCGGTTGAGATATGTAAACCCTAGGGGAGGTGAGCTTATATAAACCTCCCTATGGGGTGAGTAGAGACACGTTCCCTCATACACCCAAGCAACTCGCCGCCTAGTCGCCGAGTTCGCCCATTGTAAACACCTCCATAATACAATCTAGTAGGAGTAGGTCTTTACCCTCCGGGGGGCCGAACCTGGGTAAAACCCTGTGTCTTTGCCCTCATCTCGCACCGCAGATGGCTGGCCGCCCTTGCCCTTCGTTCTACTACTCGCTGTCGATTGCAGCATCTGCCGTGGTCATTCCCACGACAAGGACTATATAGTCAGATTAAGTGCCATGATCCCATCCCTCTGCCAACAAGTGATCTCCTTCATCGATTCCTATCTAGAGGCAAATGTTAGGGAGGCGCACAACTCCGAACATCAATATGAAGACAATTATCACATACATATATATATTGATGTATAACATAGTAATCCTTATCTCATCTCAATCATATAAAAGTGTTTCTCCATATCCATAGAACTAAATATCTACTCATCCATGGTTGTAAATAGTATCATGGTAATGGTAATGAAAACAATTATCTTCCAATAGGTCTTGTATATATCCACAACTAGTGCAAGAATTGCAACAACAAAATAGAAGGGATGGATGTAGGAGACGTTGGTGATGAAGATGTAGCGGTTGATGCAGACGTAGATCATTCCCTTGGCCTCCCAAAAGGTAAACACGGTGAAGATTGATCCCTAGGTGAGGTTATTGACAAATTCGTGCTATTCCGTGTGTCGTCTGTCCGTTCTAGTTGCACGTGGTGAAACTATTCGAGGAGACGATGTCGGCGCACACTTTAAAGCGTGGACTAAGCGGCCGGAGCACTTTTCCCGCCGTATAGTTGGTCGTAAATTCGTCTGTATCATCCGGACCATCCAAGTTTTGCTTCTAGTGTGATTGATATTTTCCAAAAAAATAGATTTATGTTATTTATGGCAAGTTTGTCTTGCGCTTTAGTTTGTATTAATGTGATTCCTCACGCAGTCTGCTTCAACATATCGTTCAACGAATGTACCACTGGGTGACATTAACATATTGACACACACACTTGTAGACAAATGGTAACCGGGTACTAATTGGTTGTTTCGCATGCCTTCTGCTTGTCAACAACGGTAGACTATGCCATGTTCGGCATAAATGTAGTTGCGCTACAACGAGAAAACTTTCATTTGCATGTATAGGAATTCTACTACAATTCATCCCTATTCATGGGCTGGCGGTTTGGTTTAGAGGATGTGACCAAGCCGGACGTCCACCTCGTCCACGCATTGATGACCTGGAGTCCATCTATTGCTGACCTTCATGATCAACCGCACGCTAACAATCTATGATCAAAATGTGTTTCCGATCCCTAGCTGTAGTCATATGATGTTTGTTATCCTGAAAGAATTATAATAGAAAACAAGCACGATAACATTTTCCCATTTTACCCGTGTTAAACGGTATATGATGACCATACCCGACATGGCACAACAGTGTTCAGCCCACGATAGAATAGATGGGTAAGAGAGCTCTATTAATGTATTTTATGAGCCGATGAAACTGGTGGATGGCATGTAGAGGGGATCTCCATTCATCGTCCCTATAGATGGATAGATGGAACTGTATAGAGCATGTGATCCGTCCGGACGTCCAACACGACGCAAATGGTAACCGAGTACTCATTGGCCGTTTCGCATGCCTTCTGCTTGTCAACAATGGTAGACTATGCCATGTCCGGCATAAATTTAGTTGCGCTACGATGAGAAAACTTTCATTGGCATGTATAGGAATTATATTACAATTCATCCCTATTCATGGGCTGGCGGTTGGGTTTAGAGGATGTGACCAAGCCGGACGTCCACCTCGTCCACGCATTGCTGACCTGGAGTCCCTCTATTGCTGATGTTCATGAACAACTGCACGCTAACAATCTATGATCGAAATGTGTTTCCGATCCCTACTGGTAGTCATATGATGTTTGTTTTACTGACATAATTGTAATAGAAAACAAGCGCGATAATATTTTCCCATTTTACCCGTGTAGAACGGTATATGATGACCATACCCAACATGGCACAACGGTGCTCAGCACACGATAGAATGGATGTGTAAGAGAGCTCTATTAATGTATTTTATGAGCCGGTGAAACTGTTGGATGGCATGCGGAGGGGATCTCCATTCATCGTCCCTACACATGGATAGATGAAACTGTATAGAGCATGTGATCCGTCCGGACGTCCACCACGACCAAAAAGTGTTGACCTATAGTGGACGTCCAAGGCAGCCGTCGCAGAATTTTCTCCAAGCCAACGATCTTTCCTTAAGATGTGACTCTAAGTACCCTAGATACCGTAGCGCAAGGCAACGCCTCATCGATGTACGATCGAATACCCCCCTCCCCACCCAATCCCCCATGGCTGCACGACGGCATGGACGAGGGCACGAACGCATCCTAAATGAGTTGCATCCAAGCGTCTTTAAATTTAATTATTAAAGATATTTAATCTCTAGGATACAAAACCCAGAAAACACGCGTATTGCAAAAAAAAATTATGATCGTAGATCTGTATATTATTTGGGTCGCGACATACAATAAAAGGGCTTAAATTAGAAAAAAACACTATTAGGATTATCACTGCGCCGATATTATATAATACCGATTACTTACTCAACCGATTTTGTAGAGAGTGTGATATAATAGTTAGTCGTATCTATATCTGACTTTTTTTTCAAAACGTTAGTTCTAATTCCGAACATTGGCGGAATAAATAGACATTTCTGTGGCATGTGGCACCTCGATTGGACATTTTTATATTACACAGATATATGAATACCGAGGGCAATTTGATTGGATTCTGTCTCATCAATAAAATAACCAGAATGCTGAATTCAGGGTAACGTGGATTGCAACTGGAACAATTTCTCATACAATATGGCACATAAAAATAAATGTTGCTCCTAGAATCAGTTTTCAAACCCAACGTCAGTTAGATGGATAACCTTGATGGACATTTCATATTACATCCAGAAACTACGGTACGAATAGCACAATACAGAAAATGTTACTTCCTAGGATCTGACGACCACGAGATGTGGTCGTGTGTCTCACCTCACAGTTATATCACGCAACTACTGTCCTGAAAAACAACGTCGAGCAAGATGACTTATTGTGGCCTACAATTCCACAGTTTGAACATCGTGGCTCCTTCCTGAGCTTCTTTGTCTTCATTTCTATCGTAGGACAAGATGAAGAGTTGTGACCCCTGCTGCGGCACACGCCACAGAAACGTGTCCTCTTGACGCCAATCTCGTACCCTGGTCTTGATCTCGCTGTCGTGGGGCGTCCTAAGTCCTTCCTCCTCAATGGCGCTATCATGTCAGGTCTTAGGCTTGTGCCATGTGTTTCACAACGGGCCGAAGCTGCAATTAAGTTCACAGCCACCGCTGGAGACGGTGAGCGAAGCATTCGTTGTTCTATCCCAAGCCCATCTTTAATAATACTCGTCTCTGCAAGCTTTGGTATCACATCCAACATCACCCCCATAGCCACCTCAAACGATTCTGCGTTCGAGTCTGCTAACTGAACAACCTCCAGTGCCGTCCTGTACAGTGCAGTGTGACGGAAACTTGTTGACATCATAGCTGGGCTGTCCTTTTGGTACATCCTTAGATGTTCAGGTATAACATGGCATGCTGTTCTTGTCCATCTTGAGAGAATGTGGCTCTCTGGAATCTCCCTCATTCCAATATGTGACATTACCTGAAAAAAGATTACACGCCATTGAACAGAACATTAAATCATTGTGCCGAAATTGGATCCATTTGACATGCTATAAAAATATGTGACACTATAGAAACTCACCCTTATCGCATGGCTACAGATAATGCCCATATGCTCATACTTCTTGCACTCACATTGTATCATATCGTTATCTGGGTTTAGCCTAACCTCGTAGGCAACACGTCACCACCTGGATCTCTTTTCGGCATCGTAGTGGACAGCAAGGTACCTAGACCCTTGAATAATGTCATCCACTCTGTAAGAAGCCGACTGAAAAATCTCGGCCTCGATACGGGAGTACATGTACGGCGTGTATATTTTGCTTGCATGCTTCTCGATAGGTCCACCGCTACTAAGGAGAACCCGCCCCTGCATAAGTGGACAGGAGAACAAAATAATTCATGCAGGTTATTGTTGGAGATATGCCCTAGAGGCAATAATAAATGTAGTTATTATTATATCTTTGTGTTTATGATAAATGTTTACATTCATGCTATAATAGTATTAACAAGGAAACATTGATACTTGTGTGTTTTGTAAACTTAATTTGAAGTCCCTAGTATAGCCTCTATACTTCACTAGCTTGTTGGTTGATTAATGATTGTGGTTTCCCTATCATGAACATTGAGATGTTATCAACAACAAGATCATATCGTTAGGAGAATGATATGGTGGACATACTCCTATAGATAAGCGTAGCATAAAGATCAAGTCATTTCATTAGTTCAATTGCTATATGCTTTCTGATACATAGTAACCTAATTCCTTCGACCATGAGATCATGCATATCACCTTTACGGATGGATGCTTTGATGACATCAAACACCACACCGTGCGGGTGGCTATAAAGGTGGCATTAAGTGTTCGGAAAGTATTGGTTGAAACACATGGATCAAGAGTGGGATTTGTCCATCCACATGACGGATAGATATACTGGGCCCTCTCGGTGGAATGTCATCCAATTAGCTTGCAAGCATGTGACTTGGTCACAAGGGATCACATATCACGGAACGAGAAAAGAGTACTTATCGATGCGAGGTTGAACTAGGTATGCAGAGATACCGACGATCATAACCTCGGGTAAGTAACATATCGTGAGACAAAGGGAAATTGGTATCGTATGTAAGTGGTTCATTCGATCGCAAAGTAATCGTAGAAATATGTGGAGCCATATGAATTTCCAGATTCCTCTATTGGTTATTGTTCGAGAAGTGTCTCGATCATGTCCGCATAATTCACGAACCGTAGGGAGACACACTTAAGGATTCGACGTTGTTTGAGTAGTTATGGTATTATGAGAAAGAGACCGAATGTTGTTGAGTCTCGGATGGGATCCGGGATATCACGAGGTGATCCGGAATGGTCCGGAGAATAAGATTCATATAAGGAAAGTCCGTTTGAGTTCGGGAATGATTAGGTGTTTTCATCGGGAATGTTCTAGAAGGTTCGGATTGTCCGCACTCCGGGGAAGGGTACATGAATGTGTCATTGCTCATTGAATGATTGCATCATGTACTAAGTGTTCTTGCTGTCCCAAATAAAGGATTAAATTGAATCCTAAACAAAAAGTCAAATGTCCAGTTTGAAAGTCAAACGCCAAAACAAGAAACTGTGGGAAACAAGCAAGAGGAGTTGGAACCAACTTTGGAGGAGGAGTTGGACTCCTCAGGCCGCGCCACCCTAGGCCGAGTTGGGGAGGACTCCTCCCTCCTGGCCAAGGACCCCTCCCATATAAGGAGGGGCAGGGCTCCTCCATGGACACATAACTTTCTACTCTAGATCTCCGGTTTAGAGCCGTTTTGGTTTAGAGCTTCTAATTGCTTTAGCCATGGTTTAGAGCCTTCTAATTGGTTTAGAGCCTTCTAATTGGTGTGTCTAATTACTAGACCACTAATAGCCTCTCTCATAAGCTCCACCATACTCGCACCGGCTTAGAAGCCTGCGGGATCTCCCTCTACTTGGTACCACGCCGTTGTCTTTGGAATCGCGAGGAGTGCTACAACCTCCGGCCACTTTGGAACAAGGAGAGGAAGGTCTTCGTCAGTACCGAACGATGTGACCGATCGGGAGCGCTGCCGAACGTGGCGCTGGAAGGATCGTCTACGATCTTGAGATCGGGAAGATGCGACTACATCACCCGAGAATCCGCTCGTTAAACGCTTTGGAATCTTCGAGGGTAAGTTATACCATCGACTCGTTGCTACAATCTAGTAGATAGATCTTGGCTTGTTTGTTTGTATGCGATAGAAATTTTTGTTTTCCATGCTACGAACCCCTACAAAGGGTATCGAGCCGTGTCTATATGTAGATCTGTTGACGAGTAGAACACAATGGTCATTGTGGGCGTTGATGCTTTTATTGTAGATTGCTTTTTGTGTACTTTGCATCTTGCGGTATGTTGGGATGAAGCGGCCCGGGCTAACCTTACATGACATCGTTCATGAGACTTGCTCCACGCTTGACATGTAACTTGTATTGCATAAGTGGCTTTGCGGGTGCATGTTTCTCCTAGCATAGTTAAGATCCAATTTACAACGGGTGATCAACAATGCTAGTATCAATGTTGTGGTTCTTGTTCGTAAGTTAGAACGACACTTATTGAAAGCCCCAAACCACGTAAAATATGCAAAGTAGAAGCGTCTAACTTTGTTTTGCAGGGGTGTGCAGTGATGTGATATGGCCATGATTGTGATTATATTTGATGTATGCAATGTTCCTTATTGTAAGTCGACAACCGGCAGGAGCCATATGGTTGTCTTTATTTTATGTTAAGACCCACGTGTCTATTCAAAGTAGTTGTAATAGTTGAAGCCGGTGGACGACAACCATGGAGAAGCGTCATTGACCTTGATGCAATGCCGGTGATGATGGAGATCATGTTCGTGCTTGAAGATGGAGATCGGAGGCACGAAGAAGAAAGGCCATATCATATCACATATATATTGAATTGCATGTGATGTTAATCCTTTATGCATCTTGTATTGCTTAGTAGACGACGGTAGCATTATAAGATGATCCCTCATGCACATCAATTTCAAATCATAAAGTGTTCACCCTTAGTTAGCACCGTTGCTAAAGCTTGTTGTTTCGAAGCACCACGTGATGATCGGGTGTGATAGATTCTGCAAGTGTATACAACGTGAGCAAGCCAGATTTGCTCATGCAGAAACTAAGGTTTGATCTTGATGAGCCTAGCATGTACAGACATGGTCTCGGAACACGGATTACCGAAAGGTAAAGCATGAATCGTATAGTAGATATGATGAACATGATGATTGTTTGCCATTGAAACTATATCAACTCTCGTGATGATCGGTGTTGATGTAGTGGATTTGGTTCGTGTGATCACTAAAACAATGTGAGGGATGTTGTTTTGAGTGGGAGTTCACCTAGTTTAATTTCATTAATTAATTTGAACTCAATTTGTCATAAACTTAGTCTAAACTATTGCAAATATGTTGTAGATCAATGGCAGCCCCTACCATCAATTTTAATGCGTTCCTAGAGAAAGAAAAGTTGAAAAACAATGGAAGCAACTTCGCGGATTGGTTCCGCAATTTGAGGATTGTCCTCACAGCTGGTAATTTGACCTATGTCTTTGGATGCACCGCTGGGTGACCCACTGCGGTGATGCTTCCGATGAAGTAAAGAATGTTTACCTCGCTCGGAAGAATCAGTACTCCATAGTATGGTTTAGAATCGGAGCTTCAGAAAAGGTTTGAAGAGTCAGACCCATATGATATTGTCGAGGATCTCAAATTGATTTTTGAGACTCATGCGGCAATTGAAAGCTATGAGGCTTCTGAAAAGTTCTTTAACTGCAAGATGGAAGAGGGCAGCTCCGTCAGTGAGCATGTGCTTAAGATGTCTGGGCACGCAAACAAACTTCAAAGCTTGGGTATAGTGATTCCTAATGCTTTGGGGATTTACCGTGTCCTCCAATCACTACCACCAAGTTACAAGAACTTTGTGATGAACTACAACATGCAGAACATGAACAAGACGTTGCCAGAACTCTTTGCCATGTTGAAATCTGCAGAAGTGGAGATCAAGAAAGAGCACCAAGTGTTGTTGGTCAATAAGACCACCAAATTCAAGAAAGGCAAGTCGAAGCAAAGGGACACTTCAAGAAGGGTGGTAAGAAAGCTACCACTGACGAAGAAGACCAGGCTGGACCTAAGCCTGAAACCGAGTGCTTTTACCGCAAGGGAGAAGGTCCTCGAAGCGGAATTGCCCAAAGTACTTGGCGGATTCAAGAACGGCAACATCAAGAAGAAAGGTATATCCGATATACATGTTATTGATGTGTATCTCACTAGTACTCGTAGTAGTGCCCGGTATTTGATAATCGGTTCGGTTGCTCATATTTGTAACTCAAACAGTCTGCGAATAAACGGAAGCTAGCGAAGAACGAGGTGACGGCGCGCTGGGAAGCGGATCAAAGGTTGATGTGATCGCGGTCGACACGCTACCCTTCATCTACCATCGGGATTAGTTTTATACTTAAATAATTGTTATTTGATGCTGCGTTGAGCATGAACATTATATCGGGATCTTGTTTATTGCGAGGCGGTTACTTGTTTAAATCTGAGAATAATGGTTGTTCTATTTATATGAGTAATATGTTTTATGCACATGCACCTTTGATAGATGGTCTATTCTTATTGAATCTCGATAGTGGAAATACACATATCAACAACATTGAGGCTAAACGTTTGAAATCAGCGATAATTCGACCTATATGTGGTAATCGTCTTGGTCACATCGAGTGAAACGTATGAAGAAACTCCATTCGATGGACTTCTTGAATCACTTGATTTTGAATCACTTGAAAGATGCGAAGCATGTCCGATGGGAAAATGACTAAGACTCCATTTTACGGTATGATGGAGCGAGCTACGGACTTATTGGAAATCATACATACCGATGTGTGTGGTCCAATGAGTGTAGCGTCATGTGGTGGTTATCGTTATGTTCTTACCTTCACGGATGACTTGAGTAGATATGGATATATCTATTTCATGAAACATAAGTCCGAAACTTTCGAGAAGTTTAAGGAGTTTCAAAGTGAGGTAGAGAATCAACGTAACAAGAAGATTAAATTTCTACGCTCGATCGTGGAGGTGAATATCTAAGTTACGAGTTTGGCGAGCATTTAAAGAAGTGCGAATACTTTCACAATTGACACCGGAACACCACAGTAATGGTGTGTCCGAACGTAATCGAACTCTCTTAGATATGGTTCGTTCTATGATGTCACTTCAGATTTACCGCTATCATTTTGGGGTTATGCATTAGAAACAGCCGCATTCACTTTAAATAGGGCACCGTCTAAACTGCTGAAACGACACCGTATGAATTATGGTTTGGGAAGAAACCTAAATTGTCGTTCCTTAAAGTTTGGGGATGCGAAGCCTATGTAAAGAAGTTACAGCCGGACAAGCTTGAACCCAAAGCGGAAAAATGCGTCTTCATAGGATACCCGAAGGAAACTATTGGGTATACCTTCTATCATAGATCCGAAGGCAAAACATTCGTTGCTAAGAATGGATCCTTTCTAGAGAAGGAATTTCTCTCGAAAGAAGTGACTGGAAGGAAAGTAGAACTCGACGAGGTTGTTGAACCTTCTCTCGAAATTGCCAGTAGCGCAGCACCGGAAGAAGTTCCTGTGGTGCCTGCACCAATAAGGGAGGAAGCTAATGATGATGATCATGAAACTTCGGTTGAAGTTGCTACAGAGCCTCGGAGGTCAACGAGAACTCGTACCACTCCAGATTGGTATGATTCCGTTATGAATGTCATGGTGGTGGACAACACCGATGACCCCGAGACATATGAGGAAGCGATGATGAGCCCAGATTCCAATAAATGGCAAGAAGCCATGAAATCCGAGATTGGATCCATGTACGAAAACCAAGTATGGACTTTGGTGGACTTACCGGATGGCCGGAAGGCTGTCGAGAACAAATGGATTTTCAAGAAGAAAGATGTCGATGGTAATGTTATCGTTTATAAAGCTCGACTTGTCGCAAAAGGGTTTCGACAAATTCAAGGAGTTGACTACGATGAGACTTTCTCACCAGTAGCGAAGCTAAAGTCTGTGAGGATTATGTTAGCAATCGCTGCATATTATGATTATGAGATATGGAAGATGGATGTCAAAACAGCATTCCTCAATGGAGACATTGATGAAGAGTTGTATATGATGCAACCCAAAGGTTTTGTCGATCCTATAGATGCTAACAAGGTATGCAAACTTCAACGGTCCATCTATGGATTGAAGCAAGCATCCCAAAGTTGGAATCAACGTTTTGATAAGGTAATCAAAAGTTTTGGTTTTATACAAACTTATGGAGAAGCTTGTATTTACAAGAAAGTGAGTGGGATCTCAGAGCATTCTTAATACTATATGTGGATGACATATTGTTGATTGGGAATGATGTAGACCTTCTTAATAGTGTCAAGGAATATTTGAATAATAGTTTTTCAATGAAGGATCTTGCGAAGCAGCTTACATATTAGGCATAAAGATTTATAGAGATAGATCGAAACGCCAAATATCATTGTCACATAGTACATATTTGGACAAAGTTCTAAAGAGATTTGGAATGGAAGAAAGCAAGAAAGGGTTCTTGCCCATGTTGCTCAATACGACCTTGAGTAAAACTCAAAGTCCGACATCGCGTAAGATAGAGAAAGGATGAGTAAGACTCCATATGCCTCAGCCATAGGATCTCTAATGTATGCCATGCTATGTACTAGACCCGACATTGCATATGCTGTTAGTTTAACTAGCAGATATCAAAGTGATCCAGGAGTGGATCATTGGACAGCGGTCAAAAACATCCTTAAGTACTTGAGAAGAACTAAAGATATGGTTCTTTCTTATGGAGGTGATGAACAGCTCGTTGTTAATGGTTACACCGATGCTAGTTGGAACACCGATCCAGATGATTCTAAATCACAATCCGGATACGTATTTATTTTGAATGGTGCAGCGATTATCGGAGGAGTGCAAAGCAAAGCGTTGTGGCGAGATCTTCAACTGAATCGTAATGCATGGTTGCCGGAGGCTTCACAAGAAGCGATATGGATGAAAGAGTTCATTACAGAGCTGGGTGTGGTTCCAAGTGCGCTGGACCCAATGTCTATCATCTTGTGATAACATGGGCGCCATAGCCAATGCGCAAGAACCAAGGTCACACAAGAAGTCAAGCATATCAAGCTGCGTTTTCACGCTATTCGAGAACATATCCAGATGGGGATATAAAGATTTGCAAAGTACACACAGATCTGAATGTGGCGATCCGTTGACTAAACCTCCCGAGGGCAAACATGACCAACACCAAACTGCCATGGGTGTTCGGTATATTACCATGTAATCTAGATTAGATGACTCTAGTGCAAGTGGGAGACTGTTGGAGATATGCCCTAGAGGCAATAATAAATGTAGTTATTATTATATCTTTGTGTTTATGATAAATGTTTACATTCATGCTATAATAGTATTAACAAGGAAACATTGATACTTGTGTGTTTTGTAAACTTAATTTGAAGTCCCTAGTATAGCCTCTATACTTCACTAGCTTGTTGGTTGATTAATGATTGTGGTTTCCCTATCATGAACATTGAGATGTTATCAACAACAAGATCATATCGTTAGGAGAATGATATGGTGGACATACTCCTAGATAAGCGTAGCATAAAGATCAAGTCATTTCATTAGTTCAATTGCTATATGCTTTACGATACATAGTAACCTAATTCCTTCGACCATGAGATCATGCATATCACCTTTACCGGATGGATGCTTTGATGACATCAAACACCACACCAGAATCGGGTGGCTATAAAGGTGGCATTAAGTGTTCGGAAAGTATTGGTTGAAACACATGGATCAAGAGTGGGATTTGTCCATCCACATGACGGATAGATATACTCTGGGCCCTCTCGGGAATGTCATCCAATTAGCTTGCAAGCATGTGACTTGGTCACAAGGGATCACATATCACGGAACGAGAAAAGAGTACTTATCGAACGAGGTTGAACTAGGTATGCAGAGATACCGACGATCATAACCTCGGTAAGTAACATATCGTGAGACAAAGGGAAATTGGTATCGTATGTAAGTGGTTCATTCGATCGCAAAGTAATCGAGAAATATGTGGGAGCCATATGAATTTCCAGATTCCTCTATTGGTTATTGTTCGAGAAGTGTCTCGATCATGTCCGCATAATTCACGAACCGTAGGGAGACACACTTAAGGATTCGACGTTGTTTGAGTAGTTATGGTATTATGAGAAAGAGACCGAATGTTGTTCGAGTCTCGGATGGGATCCGGATATCACGAGGTGATCCGGAATGGTCCGAGAATAAGATTCATATAAGGAAAGTCCTGCTTTGAGTTCGGGAATGATTCCGTGTTTTCATCGAATGTTCTAGAAGGTTCCGATTGTCCCAAGACTCCGGGGAAGGGTACATGAATGTGTCATTGCTCATTGAATGATTGCATCATGTACTAAGTGTTCTTGCTGTCCCAAATAAAGGATTAAATTGAATCCTAAAACAAAAAGTCAAATGTCCATTTGAAAGTCAAACCAAAACAAGAAACTGGGAAACAAGCAAGAGGAGTTGGAACCAACCGGAGGAGGAGTTGGACTCCTCCAGCCGGCCACCTAGGCCGAGTTGGGGAGGGACTCCTCCTCCTGGCGCGCCAAGGACCCCCCTCCCATATAAGGAGGGCAGGCTCCTCCCATGGACACATAACTTTCTACTCTAGATCTCCGGTTAGAGCCGCTTTTGGTTTAGAGCTTCTAATTGCTTTAGCCAGCGGTTTAGAGCCTTCTAATTGGTTTAGAGCCTTCTAATTGGTGTGTCTAATTACTAGACCACTAATAGCCTCTCATAAGCTCCACCATACTGCAGACCGCTTAAGGCGAAGCCTCATGGGATCTCCCTCTACTTCCGTACCACGCCGTTGCCTTAGGAATCGCGAGGAGAGTGCTACAACCTCATTTGCTTTGGAACAAGGGAGAGGAAGGTCTTCGCCGAGTACGAACGTGACCGATCATGGAGCGCCTTTTAACGCATGGCCTGAAGGATCGTCTACACGATCTTGAGATCGGGAAGAGTACGACTACATCACCCACGAGAATCCGCTCTCGTTAAACGCTTTGGAATCTTCGAGGGTAAGTTATACCATCGACTCGTTGCTACAATCTAGTAGATAGATCTTGGCTTGTTTGTTTGTATGCGATAGAATTTTTTTGTTTTCCATGCTACGAACCCCTACAGTTATTTCATCATCCGTGATCATAGCTTTATGAGTTCAGATGTATACAACAGCAGAGAGATGGCTTACCAGACGCATCTTTTGTTCTAGGAACTGCTCCTCCTCACCCCTCATACGTTGAAGCTTCATGTATCCCTTCACAAACATATGCATTGATGATCCAGGTGGAACTAATTCAAAGATGTGGTTTGCGCTCGGACCGCTATGCTAGTCATCCTCGCGCAAAAGATGTCCGCAAAGTATGGCTTTGCCCACTTCGTTCGAACTTCGTATATCTGGGTTAGGAATGGGTGATCTTGCAGTCCATACTTACAAATTAGCTCGTCCCAAGCGCCCTCGAACTCATCTATCGTGAGCATGTGGTCGACCAACTTGTGAAACTCTTCTCTAAAGGCGCTGTTCTTACCGTATACTGGACCCAAGCATTCCTTTGCCCTTTTCAGCACATGCCACTTGCACCACCGGTGTGATGTCCCAGTAAGAACATTTTCTATAGCAACCTCCATCGCACGAGCCTGATCTGCAAGAATACATAAATTTGAACATGTTACGTCTTGCAAAATACATGACATGATGAATGCGTGAATGTCGGCATATAATTGTTATAAAGGATTTCACCATAAATGTTTGATGGTGTGCTAAAAAATGTATCTGCAAACTCACAACAGACGGGTTTGGCATGTTGTCATATATGAAAATTAACCATCAAACCTACTGCAGACATTGGCATGTACAAAATGGTCGGGTGAACATTTTGTAAAAGCAAAGATGGGCTAGTTGATTGATACCTGTTAGAATTGTGGCTGGAGCTTTTCCTCCCATCAAATTCACAAACTCTTTGAATACCCACTCGAACGATTCTATGGTTTTGTTTGTCAGAAGAACTCCAGCAAAAATAATGCTCTGAAAGTGATTGTTTACACCAACAAACATGCCGAAAGGCATGTCGTAAAGATTACATCGATATGTTGTGTCAAATGTGATGGCGTCTTCGAAGTGTTTGTACTGCATGCGGCTCTTACCATTGGTCCACATAACCGCTCTAATCTTGCCATCCTTAGTGACCATGCAACTGTCAACAAAGTTGGGGTCCTCTGCCTTAAGTTCGGAAAATAGCTGGTGGGTTTTCCTTACATCTTCGTCAGTATGATCCTTGTTGATGCTTGCACAGAGTGATTTAAGTGCCCTCTTATTAAAAGGCACGTTGTCCATCGATCCGAAGAAGCTACCAATGACAAAATACACCTTTCCTAGACCAACATTATTTTCACGGAGGTTTGTGATCAGCGCCTTTGTGTGATGGTCAATGTGTCTGTGGGATTTCCAATTCAGCTTCTCCCCACAGGTTATTGACATGCTGTGATTGTGTCCATCTCTGAACTCGTGGACGTACCAGCCATGGTCGTCAGTCCTACGAAGGCTTATCATCGCTGGACATTCACATGACATCGAGTTTGCCTTGTCATGCCTAGGCTTCCCCTGCAATTTTAACGTATCAGAATGAGAACTAGTTGTCTGTATGTGCACTAGCTCTTTCAGAAGCAGATATGTAGGTATATGGCACTTACCGCACAGGCACACACGATGTACTGCCCAATTTTGCTATTTGAGTTGTTCTTTCTTGACTGGCCGTATCTGATGCCGAACCCAACCTCCCATGAGTAGAGGTTGTAAAAGTCGTAGGCCTCGTTCAACGATTCAAATTCCATGCCTGGTTCAGGAGAAACGACAGCCTTGGTATTCCTTTCGCCAAACCTTCTAATGGTTGACTCCAGAGGCGATTTCCTACCACTCATCGGCGACCTGAAATCGGGTATAGGGCCATGGCATCGGACCCTGCGAAACAATACTCCCTTAAGTCAGTTTACGATGTAAACAAAACTGACAGAGATGAGTATAAACCAGTGAGTTAAGATACAATTATCCTATTCTGGGCTACTCAGACAACCTCCGAAATGATTCTGTTGGGCCACGCAGAGATAAAATAAAATTTTCCTCTAACTTGGTGATCCCAAGATCTAGCTGAGGTAGAAGGCCACGAGGTTTACCACTAGACGCGCGGTTGCGGATTACTGATGAAGCGCGTCAGTTGATGCAGTGCAGTCCTCACGATCCGATCGTCCTGGTGCTGATCAGACACCTCGCTGGTATCCACACGCATAAGGAGGAGCGCGGTGAACTGCTAGGTTCGTTACGGCCGGACTGTGGAGCTAGGGTTTCCAACACATGGAATGACCTAACCGAACAACGATTAACCTTTCTCGGTTCTTGTGCTCCACTATATATAGGAGTGAACGTGGGCTCGCCGCCGACCCATTCACTAAAGCCCATATAACACTAGTCACCGTGAGTCCAACTCACTAACTCAGTCCTAATCTGGTTTAGGTCCAACCCAACCAGATTATATGTTCAGATCCAATCCGAACTTTCTCCCGCTCTTAAGTGTGTGACCCTGCAGGCTCATGGCTACTTGGACACGATTGGAGTCCGACTCACAATCGATCAGTCGGTAGTGGCTCCTAGAAGAACGTGCCGACTCCCAAGTACCAAAGAGTCATGACGACTTCCCTTTCCAATGCGACTTACGTCCGAGTCCCTTTTGCCTCACGATATACCTTGTCAGACTATAGGCGAATATATGTCATCCCTTAAATAGTCTGACTCTCTTCTCGATCCGAGATAAGTGATTCACCCGACTAACTCTTAGTCGATCGCCACGGTTAACACTTAACCGAGTCGTGCATGGCCATGCTTTCCGAATCATATCTCACGAGAGGGCCCAGAGAATATCTCTCCGAGTGGAGGGGCAAAATCCCATCTTGGTTATTCACATCACGCAGCTTGATTCTCAGTCGACCCGAACTCTGCCTTTATAAGCGCCACGGATCAGCTGATGTAACCTAAGTCGGTGATCCTCAACTCGGACTATGCAACAACCTCAGGTCTAAGGATTACATTGATTGAGATATACAAATGACAGCTTAGTTCGTTGTACCTCAATATGGGTCAATCCGACTCGCTAAACTCTTTAGCCTAGTCTGTGTGAGTTGGAATAGCATCTCCATGCCCATGACAAGTGGAACCGAGTCATCAAGCCAACTTTCACATTGGTCTAAGTTGTGTGTCCGGCACAACCTCAATGACCAAGGATATTTAGTACAAACAACATGAATGCATAGTTCCACAACTGAATCACATATTCAATGATACACATCAGATGTTTATACAAGGACTACTTAATAACTTTATGAATACAATGGGAAATATTATCATACATGATTGCCTCTAGGGCATATTCCCAACAGTCTCCCACTTGCACTAGAGTCAATCTTCCAACATCACATGTCTAGGCATCTAATGCCCATGGCTCTCAGGTGCGCCTCATGCTTCGACTGGGGTAACGGCTTTGTCAACGGATCCGCAATATTTGCATCCGTGTGTACCTTGCATAACTTGATATCACCCTGATCCACGAACTGGCGAATTAGGTGGTACCGCATGAGTATGTGCTTGTTCTTCTGGTGTTGTCTAGGTTCCTTGGCTTGTGCAATAGCACCATTGTTGTCACAATACACGTCCAACGGATTGGACGAGCCCTTAACCACACCAAGATCCATGAGGAAATTCCTCATACAAACAGCTTCCTTTGCTGCCTCCGAGGCAGCAATATACTCAGCCTCTGTTGTAGACGCAGCATACGCCTCTTGCTTGGAACTTTTCCAGCTCACAGCACCTCCGTTTATAATAAACACGTATCCGGATTGCGAACGAGAATCATCAGAGTCGGTGAGATAACTCGCATCTGTGTAACCCTTTACACTAAGTTCATCTTCACCACCATAAACCAAGAACATATCCTTAGTCCTTCTCAAGTACTTTAGGATATTTTTAGCCGCTGTCCAGTGGATCTCTCCAGGATCAGCCTGGTATCTGCTCACAACACTTAGAGCATAGGAAACATCCGGCCTAGTACAAATCATGGCGTACATGATGGATCCGATCGTAAGCATATGGAATCACACTCATCCGACTTCGCTCATCGGTTGTCGAAGGACACCGAGTCTTGCTAAGTTTTACACCATGGGACATCGGTAAGAACCCTTCTTAGACGATTCCATGTTGAACCTTTTCAACACTTTGTCCAAATAAGTACTCTGACTCAATCCAATGAGCCTCCTTGATCTATCTCTATAGATCCGGATTCCGAGGATGTATGTTGCCTCACCCAAGTCTTTCATTGAGAAACTCCTTTCCAATGAATCCTTGGTTTCTTGCAACATCTGGACATCATTTCCAATCAGTAATATGTCATCCACATATAAGATTAGAAAATTTACTTTGTTCCCACTAAACTTCTTGTACAAACAAGAATCATGATCACTCTTGATGAAGCCAAACGATTTGACTACCTCATCAAAGCGAATATTCCAACTCTGAGATGCTTGCTTCAACCCATAAATGGATTTCTGAAGTTTGCATACCTTGTCAGCATTAGACGGATCGACAAAACCCTCGGGCTGTATCATACACGCCCCTCGGTTAAATTTCCGTTAAGGAAAGCCGTTTTGACATCCATCCGCCATATCTCATAGTCGAAATAGGCCGCTATAGCTAACATGATCCGAACTGATTTAAGCATCGCTACGGCGAGAAAGTCTCGTCGTAATCAATTCCTTGAACTTGTCGGAACCCCTTCGACAAGGCGTGCTTTATAGATTGAAACATTTCCATCCATATCAGTTTTCTTCTTAAAGACCCATTTGCACTCGACGGGTCTTGCAATCAGCGGCAGATCAACCAAGTTCCAAACTTGATTTTCATCCATGGACTTTATCTCGGATCTCATGGCTCCAAGCCATGACTCGAATCGATCCCACCATCGCTCGAATAATTTGCCGCTCATCACCGCTAACAAGAACACATCACGAACACTTCGTAATCTTGCCGATCTTCGTAGTACAGTGTGTGCTCGGCATTACCACGATCGGCTCAACCTCCAAGGTTTTTGCCGATTCGCTATTAGCCGATTCCTCTCGAATTTCTTCGAGTTGCACCGTGCTCCCACTTACTCCCCGATCGAGAAACTCTTTCTCAAGGAAGACACCATTCGAGCGACAAACACTTTGCCCTCTTCTCGGTTGTAGAAGTAGTAACCCAAGGTTTCCTCGGATACCCCACGAAAATACATTTATCCGACTTGGCCAGAAGCTTGTCCGATCAAGTCGCTGACAAAAGCTTCACAACCCCAAATCTTAAGAAAAGACAAACTAGGCTTCTTGCTGTCCACATCTCATGCGGTGTCTTCTACCGATTTTGATGGTACTTTGTTTAGTGTGAACGCCATTGTCTCTAGACAATAACCCCAAAATGATAAAGGCAGATCTGTCTGACTCATCATTGATCGTACCATGTCCAACAAGGTCCGATTCCGCCTTTCCAAACACCATTCCTTTGTATGCGTTCTGGCGAGTAAGTTGAGGAACTATTCCACAATTTTTCAGATGGTCATCAAACTCATGGCTCATGTACTCGCCTCCTCGGTCCAATCAAGAAACTTTATTTTCTTGCCGAGTTGATTCTGGCTTCATTCGAATTCTTTGAACTTTTCAAAGGCTTCCGACTTATGTTTCATCAAGTAGATATATCCATACCTACTCAAATCATCGAAGGTAATGAAGTACTCATAACCACCCCTCGTCGTGCTCATTGGTCCACATACATCACTATGTACTAGTCCCAACAAGTCGGACGCCTTTCGCAACTCTTTGCAAAAGGTGTCTTGGTCATTTTGCCGAGTAGGCAAGATTCGCATGTCTCGAGCGACTCTAAGTCGAACGGTTAGGAGTCCATCATCATGGAGCTTCTTCATGCTTTCCAACTTATATGACCAAGCCGACAGTGCCAAAAGTAAGTCATATTCAGATCATTTGGTTTCAAAATTTTAACATTTATGTTATAAACCGACTCACCATCAAGATTCAAAATAAATAACCCGTCCTGACGGGTGCAAAGCCGTGAAACATATCATTCAAATACAAAGAACAACCATTATTCTTGATATTCGACTCATAGCCTTGCCTCATCAAACATGAAGCGTAAATAATGTTTCGATCGAGCAATCGGAACATAATAACAATTATTTAGTTCCATAATGAATCCGAAGGTAAATGAAGTTGCATCGCGTCGACTTCCAACGCAGCAACTCTTGCTTTGTTGCCAACTCGAACATCAACCTTGCCTCTTGCTACGCTCCTAGTTCTTACCAGTCCCTGCAACGAGTTGCGTATGTGAATAATCGATCCGTCATATACCCAAGAACTATTAGGTGCATCGCCAAGATATATGTCTATAACATTGCAAACAAGTGTACCTGAGTCGGAAGTCATACCTCCACTCTTGGCCTTGTCGGCCAAATATTTGCTGCAGTTCCTCTTCCAGGGCCATCCGCCTTGCGAGAAGCAAGTGGATCCTGAAGGAGATGGTTTAGTCCCCGAGGAAGCGCTTGGGACCGGTCGAGCCTGCTTTCCTCCCGACTTAGCCTTCTTCTTAGTCCAAGAACTCTTCTTGAACTTAGCCTTATTCTCGCACCATCAACACTTGATGGTGCCCTTCTTGAGATCCGCCTACTGCTTGAGCATCCCATGCAATTCAGTGAGCTTCTTATCCATACCATGCATGTGGTAGTTCAAATGAACTGCCCATATGCACTAGGAAGAGAGTTCAGAATTATATCCGTAGCGAACTCTTCGCTTATGGGGTAGCCAAGCCTTCCAGACCGCACGTAACCAACCATTTTGATCACATGCGGACTCGGTGGATCACCATCCTTAAGCTTGCAACTCAGCAGAGCACGAGAGACTTGATACCTCTCGCCTTCGCCGAGCTCGAACATACTTTTGAGGCTTTCGATCATATCGTAGGCCTCAACATGCTCGAATCGCTTTTGCAAGTCCGGTTCCATGTGAGCAAGCATAAGATGCCTAATATCCGTGGACTCATCCTTAGCCCGACGGTAGGCATTGGTGGCTGCGATGATCGCATTCTCATTCCGCTCATCTAGAAGTGGGTTGTCTAGGACATGGTCCTTCTTTTCTTGTTTGAGAACAATTCTCAGATTTCGATACCAGTTGGTAAAATTAGTGTCATTCAGTTTATCTTTCTCAAGAATGGTTCTCAACGCAAAACCGGATATCTGAGAGTGACTGCTACTTGGTGCCATGATCTACAATGTAAAATATGCAAAACACTTAAGACATGTATTCATAAAAGAGCAAGCATATTAAACATTTTAATATTTTATGCTCCCACTAGAACCAACACCCCTCCGATGGTTACTTAGTGATTCAGGATCCTAAATAATCAAGTCGGCTAGTGAGCTTTAGCATCACCGCTAGCCGCCAAGTGATCTAGGTAGACAACTCCTTGTCAATCGCATCTCATGCGACTCCTGTTGGACGGGTGGCATCACATGCCCCGGCTCCCATCCGACTTTTCCCCGAGTCCCACAACCGTTGTGATAGACCCGTCTAGCTTACCAAGTGTTTCTGCAGTAAGAGTCCGACTCGAACCCACCTAGTCGGAAAGAATTGGCAGCACCTCAATTTTATGAGCCCACTACCAAAAATGTCCGACTTGTGATGGTGCAAACACTGGCAGGAAAACCGACTAGACCTTCTTTGAGGGATTAAATTTTACCGACTATCTAATAGGGGTAAAACTGAGACATAACAATAACACAAAATAAAGAATTATAATGTGAAATGGTATGGCTCTCTTCATGGCGATCTCCATCTCCACAAAGCCTGTAATCCGACTCGTGCCAACTCTTGTCACTTGCCGTCTTACTCCATGTCGCCGACATGTACAACGCCTTGCATGCCTTCCGGGTTCTCAAACAACTACACTAGCTTAGTAAAGTAAATTACATAGAGAATCCGACACGCAGGTCGTTATACAATAAAATGACAGCACCTAGGCTCCAGCCGGCTGACAAAAACCGTGATTCGCAGATCACGTATGGATTACACACATACATCACATGCACATGAACCATACCATTCACAACTTCCTACAAAAACAAGTTATGCATAGATACAATATCTACCGGCGTTGTGAAACTCGCAACGACATCTAAGGCGCTACGACAGGGCGAAGCCGGCGGTCCACGACCTCAGCAGTATGATCACGGAAATCAGATCTACCATTCCCCGAGTATAGTTGATCCAATCAACTTCATACAAAACCGATCTATCTCATAGATCGACCACCAAAACAGCACATAGATCTCATCTATAGCCTACCGCATATCATATATGCGAGATCTCGAGCCTAAAACCAGAAGCTATCGCTCTGATACCACTGTTGGGCCACGCAGAGATAAAATAAAATTTTCCTCTAACGTGGTGATCCCAAGATCTAGCTGAGGTAGAAGGCCACGAGGTTTACCACTAGACGCGCGGTTGCGGATTACTGATGAAGCGCGTCAGTTGATGCAGTGCAGTCCTCACGATCCGATCGTCTTGGTGCTGATCGTACAACACCTCTGCTGGTATCCACACGTACAAGGAGGAGCGCCGGCGGCGAACTGCTAGGTTCGTTACGGCGGCTAGACTGCTGTGGAGATAGGGTTTCCAACACATGGAATGACCTAACCGAACAACGATTAACCTTTCTGGGTTACTGTGCTCCACTATATATAGGGAGTGAACGTGGGCTCTGCTCGCGCGACCCATTCACTAAAGCCCATATAACACTAGTCACCGTGAGTCCAACTCACTAACTCATTCCTAATCTGGTTTAGGTCCAACCCAACCAGATTATATGTTCAGATCCAATCCGAACTTGCTCCCGCTCTTAAGTGTGTGACCCTGCAGGCTCATGGCTACTTGGACACGATTGGAGTCCGACTCACAATCGATCAGTCGGTAGTGGCTCCTAGCAGAACGTGCCGACTCCCAAGTACCAAAGAGTCATGACGACTTGCCTTTTCAATGCGACTTACGTCCGAGTCCCTTTTGCCTCACGATATACCTTGTCAGACTATAGGCGAATATATGTCATCCCTTAAATAGTCCGACTCTCTTCTCGATCCGAGATAAGTGATTCACCCGACTAACTCTTAGTCGATCGCCTCGGTTAACACTTAACCGAGTCGTGCATGACCATGCTTTCCGAATCATATCTCACGAGAGGCCCCAGAGAATATCTCTCCGAGTGGAGGGGCAAAATCCCATCTTGGTTATTCACATCACGCAGCTTGATTCTCAGTCGACCCGAACTCTGCCTTTATAACTGCCCAGTTACGGATCAGCGTTTGACAGAACCTAAGTCGGTGATCCTCAACTCGGACTATGCAACAACCTCAGGTCTAAGGATTACATTGATTGAGATATACAAATGACAGCTTAGTTCGTTGTACCTCAATATGGGTCAATCCGACTCGCTAAACTCTTTAGCCTAGTCTGTGTAAGTTGGAATAGCATCTCCATGCCCATGACAAGTGGAACCGAGTCATCAAGCCAACTTTCACATTGGTCTAAGTTGTGTGTCCAGCACAACCTCAATGACCAAGGATATTTAGTACAAACAACATGAATGCATAGTTCCACAACTGAATCACATATTCAATGATACACATCAGATGTTTATACAAGGACTACTTAATAACTTTATGAATACAAAGGGAAATATCATCATACATGATTGCCTCTAGGGCATATTCCCAACAGATTCCTGGATATAGTCGCTAGCGTACTTGTATATGATACGTAAAGGACAATTTTAATTATCTAGTGCCATAACTAACAATCAGTACAGTGGATTCAAAATACTATTTGCAACCACTGAAAGACTAAACCCGTTTAATACTTGCATCGTCGTTTCGACACACAGAAACCAGTTATAGTTTATAGAAATCACACGAGTTCGTAAAAAACTGGGGCGTCGAGCAAATGTGCATACATTTATTGGGGCATCATTCATTGACATATTTATGCAAGAAAGATCACACCAGGAAATTAATAATACGGTTTTGCTAGTTTTGCTAACGTAGACCCGTGTTAACTATTCCATAGAGCAAGTTTTAATTTATTTGGGGCACCATTCACTGAACATCTCCGTGCAACAAAATTAAATGACGAAAAGTACAGAGGTTTTGGTTAGATTTGTTCACTTAGATCGGTGTTGAACCGGTGTTAAGTAAGCCATCGAGCAAAGTTTTAATATATTTGGGGCATCATTCATGAACATATTTGTGTAAAAAGGTTCAGACGTATTTTGGCTACACACCCGGAATAGGGAAAAGTGCTCATCTAGACCAGTGCTAACTATTCGCTCAAGTGCACTTTTATTTCATTAGGGGCGTATCCCTAAAGATATATGTGCAATAAATCTAATAAATCCAAAGCACAATGTTGTTATGTTAGGTTGACTCCTAGCAAATCGGTGCTAAAATTAGTAACTCGGTGGGATTTTTTTCAGAACTCTATTTTACGAATTGAACAGATTAATGTAAACTATTCCATCGAGCAAATTTCACGATTTAATCCAGGTGCCACTCATGAACACCTTTGTACAACAAAGTTTACACATAAAAAAGTACAGAAGCAGGAAAACATACAACACCAGAGGTTCTATTGTCTAATGGTCAGGACACATGACTCTGAATCTTGTAACCTGCCTTCATGTTTAGAAGGTACCAAGCAATTTAGAGTTTGATTTTCCGAATTATGCAAACCACTGACCGACTGAACCCATTTAATAAATGCACCCAGTTCCAGATCTCACAAGATAATGTCAAAATTTTAAAAATAATGATTGCCCCCACTCCCAGTTAGAATCCTCTACACTAGAAGGTAACTTGAATGTAGTGCACATTTGCCGTATAGGTTGACTCATCTGAATCAGTTTCCAGGATGGATACCATTCAGACTATGATCAGGAATGTTTATATGTTCGCCGTCTGACAGAAGATCACGCATTGCGAAGACAAAAGACTGTGGGTTAATGCAGTACCTCCTTTTCCACGTAGGTGCCGGTATCGCTGAAAATTCAGGATCGTCGGTGCGGCGGTCCTGTGCACAGTCCGAAGCCAATTCGTCGGAGGCGAAGCTCATGTCCAGGGATGCATTCTATACGCTACCTTGACCCCGGTCTGAATTGTCTGAACCTCCAGGCCCAGACAAATCAGCGTCCAGCTCGGAGGGATTAGCGCTCGAAGTGGTCGTGTGTCGCTCCGGGCTTGATTGTTCTGCAAATGGAAGGGTGGTCCTTTCATGCGCGCACAAATCTGGACCTGTGCCGGCGAACTCCATGCTACGCAGATGGGAAGTAAATCATCTGGAGCTGTTTTTCAGCGAACAGAAAAAAAGAACTACGGCGAGAAACTCGCGGATAGAGCGACTTCGTACCTGAATAGAAGCTCGGTGAAACTCCCATGGTTGCAAATCCCCGCCATTCTGTACTGGTCCCTGCGGTGGCCCCTACTGATCTTGGCGAGGAAGAAGGCGCGGATGGTAGTTCCACCACGGAGCCGGGGATTAAGGATTTGGGAGAGGAAGACGGCGCAGTGTGTCCGAGTCTCCGATTCAAATTCAAATCATAGTGGGGATGGTGTTAGCAGATACCGGACCATCCGGTGAAGTGGAGGTCATGTCCCGGCCCCACGCCCGTATTGTACGTCCTCTCTGTACAACCGTATACACAAACAGTGCCCCGTATCCAAAAAAGTGTCGGGTCAAACATGCTACTATGTGGGGCCGGAGTAGGAATCGCGAGGCAGGAGCGGACGGGCGAGATAGCTGTTTGGCCAGGAAACCTTTCGTAATAGTGGATTCTATGTCGCCCCGATAGGATACATCTTGATCTGGATTGAATGACGGTAGTCCTCCGTCTGAATCTTCAAACCTGGACCATGGAGACATGAAGGGCCCTCCTAATGCTCAGAGACGATAGATATTGTTGGAATCGCAGAGATCTAGTTCGAACTAGATGGATCTGAGAGCGGAGCGACTACAAGAGCAAGAAGAACAAAAGCGGATAAGGGTTTGTGGGGGAGGATTCTGCCGGTACTGTTTACCGGTTCGATTGGGAGGAGAGTCTCGTAGGAGCCCGGTGAGGCCGCACTAGGGCCCACGCGCGGTAGACGTCCGAGGAATACGGCCGTCTAAAAAAATAAATAATACGGTGGTGTGGTGGATCTGGTCAACCATCGGGGAAATCGTCCTTTCGGAACGGACGGGTGAGATAGCTGTTCGGCCCCGAAACTGTTCGTAATTCTTCGGGTCGCATAGAATCGAAGGTTCAACTCTTCATCACCTCTCTATGTTATTCCTTTGGTGAGAATTTAGTAAACCATCACGGAGACATATATATGCTTGATTACCCTCTTGTATACATCTGATTCCTTGTTAGTATGAGCTAGAACTTTCATTCACATGAGCCGTTGAACTATCCTAGAAACCTTAAACGATGGGAACAACAAAATGAATCCGCCTTCTGTTCTTTCGATTTCAGTACACTGTGTGTGTTGCCAGCGGTGCCTCTTATCTAATCCTGGCATTACACGCAAACACAACATTTAGCACTCCCTCTGTACCATTATAGCCGACACCTGGCTTAGTCCCTAGTTATCGTGTCTGAACTAGGACGAATCGTCCCGAATAATTTTTTTTCTGACTGTATATGCGGTTCTGGACGGTTATATCACGATGGCATATTCGTTTTATTATGCAAACAAACTAATACGCGAACGGTCTTGCCGTCTCACGATTCGTATGCTTTATAATGTCGAACCATACCGAGAGTATTTTCTTGTTCGTTCATCCTTCCCATTATTAATCCTGTGCGAGCTCTAAATAAAATGTTGGACCACGTTGTGACAGTGGCGTAGCTAGAATTTTCATATTGGGTATTCGGAGTCCAGATAGAATTTCCAGCGCACCAATATGATATGTACGAAACCATAATAGGAAAAATCAGACTACAACTTATAATAGCTAAGAAGGATTGCTCATGTTCTCGTCATTATTTTGGCTAGACGACCTCGACGGTTATTATGAAGTTTGTGGCTAGTCAACCTTGACGGTTATTGGCGCGTAGGCGCTGAATACAAGTTATCTTTGGCTTCTCTGTAACTTCATACCACACACATTTCATATTTCTACACTTTTCATGATTTCGCTTGTACTTATTTTTAGACCAGCAATATATTTTTAATTAACCAAATATAATTCTTACTAGAGAAAATAGAAACAGAAAATAAAAGTCAAGCACTTCTTACTATGATTGAACCAGGATGACTTCTGATCCTGCATTCAAGCTTGAATTAGCACCCGAACACTTCTGATGCTAATCCGAATTCAGGGTAAAAAACATTCAATTCTGATTTTGTATTCATGGATAAAAACAAAAAATAAAACTGAGCCATTCTGCTTATCAATTTTTACTATGCTGAATGTGATCTTTTTAAATCTCAATTTGGTGTGTGGACGCTGAACACGGCGTATGTTGTCCTGACGGGATACGGGTTGACGACGGCTGCCTGCGACTATCGAGGATAGTCTGAGCGACGTCTAGCGAGTGGCCGACCAGGTGCTTTGACTTGGAGACGGCCCACGGCTGGCGATGGCGATCGGGTTAGCCCCTGCAGACGAGGCTTAAACGCGTCAGGGCCGTAGATGATAGTCTGCTCTATTTGATCGTTGGCAGTAGGCCAAGAACGGGTCAGTAGAGCATTACTAAATACCGGTTAGGTTTTTTGGGCCAGCTTGGAAGTGCTGCGGTCTGGAGAGATCTGGACAACTCCTTTTCCGACTTTTACGAGATTAACACTTACAGTACGACTTTAACCTTAACATACATAAATACAGCAGCTTATAGAACGAACTGTTTTAGCAGAAATTATTGTGTATTCATTGCATACCCATGAATAGTTCTAGCTCCGCCCGTGAGTCGTGTTCTTGTATGGTATGTGAAAGTGCTTACCAAACGTCCCATTGTTTTTTCTTCACTTTAAATTACCCAGCGTCTACAAATCAGAATAACCTATGGTTCACCCCCTTACACAGATTGGTAAAGATCCTCCAGCTTATCATGACATACCTCGTGAAACTGATGACCCTGATTTCTATGGCCTGGAGTTCAACACCTACCACCGTTGCTTCCACGGGTATCTACCACGGCGGAAGGTTGCATTTGACATGGACGCAACTGGGCGTAGATTCCTCGGATGCCCTGTCGAGGTATGTATCTCCATCTATGTTACCTATATCTGACAGGAAAATCGTGTTATCTATAAACTTACTGTGTTGCCATCATTCCATTCGGGGGTTTGATATATGCCTTTTTGTCGTATGGATTGACGATCCCTGGAATCATGTGCTTACTAGGGCCCTTATTGATGTCTGGCGCTTGGTTGGAAGCTTACACACGGATCATCTACGGCCAGAGATAGCTCGTACATTGAACGACAAAGTGTTCCATGACATGTCGAAAGAGGAGGTCAGCGCAGGAATGGCTACAGAAAGCGCAGAAATAGGTGCACCAAAAACAATCAGTTCACTCCGCGCGTTCGACTCGGGAACAACTACAATTCCGACAAAAATATATATGGCTGCTCTGAGCGCCGTAACATTCACAACTATTGTACTCATGTTAATCACATAGGGTAGTTGGTTTAGAATCTTCTTCGATGTATCGGGCTGTAGCTTATTTTATAATCACACCAACATATGTGACATTGCATGTGGTATATATCATCCAATTTAATTGCGTGTCCTATTTATGTTGTGATCGTTGGTTTGCTGTCGGTTTTAATCATCGATCCTGTCTTTATCTATGAGCAATATTCGTTACCTTTTTAGGGTAATTCTTTCGTGCAGGCCATGGATGCCAATAACCGTATTTTTGATCATGATATAAAGCAAGATCGGATCAGTCCATTAGGCAGACATTAGAATGTTTTGACCATCTCGAAAGTTTTGATCTTTATGGTTCAAACACGTTATCTGTCGAGAAACCTATGTTGTTCTGCACAAAATAAAGAACTATATTTACTCTCTTTTGATATAGTATCGAGATACCTTTATAAAATGAAATCAAGAACACGACCTCTACTGCAAGATTATCAGACGTTAGCTTTACAAATCCATACTCGACCTCCGCTGCTAGTCACCCTACCAATAGATTGATATAAATTCAAACTCTATTAAACACAAATTCAGCTGATGGGTACGTCATCGATCAGGCAGTCATAGTGGAAATAAAACATTAATTCATGCAGGTGTTAACGTACGGCAATAAAAATTCCGGCCGTTAATACTCAAAAGGCGATACAACAATATAGCATTGCTCCACCCATTGTCTACCCCGGTGTTCAGTGTAAAGTCGACAATACAGCCTTATAGATAGTTTCAATACTCCAAAATACAGTTCACTGCCATCGTGCCATAGCTTACGCGTTCAAGAAACCTGAAACCACATTACATCGAAATATTGCTTGCTCACGATCATTTTTCTAAGGGTAGGAGGCATTTCCTGTATTTCTCAGGAATATGCCCGATGTTCCCTTTGATAGAAAGCATCTCCACCAGTAGTATCCTCCTAGAGTCTATCAGACGATCCCCATTCTGCATATATTTATGTGTCAGGAAGACAAATCACGTGTTTAATGTACATAGACCCCCTGTCTATACTATAGCCTATTTTCACTTACCGAGGAGAGGCTCTTCTTCAAGCGTGTACCAGTCCAGTTCCTTGCGAAATGAAGCGCGTAAATCCCGCTGTCGTTGCTGTAAGAAATAATTGAGCATACCCATTATAGAAGGTTACATTTAACATAGGGTGGCATCTATAGACAGAGAACATGAGAACTCTGAAATTTGTTCATACCTGTTGCATACGCCCATAGTTAATCCTTTAGGGAACGATACATCCCAGTCCTTCATAAGCGGTTCCCAACCATCAAAGAAAACAGCTATGCACTCTCCTAGCGCCCTGTCAAGTTCGGTAGCAATGCTCATGTGTCTTGACTGTTTCACCTTGTCCGATGAATCACCATTGTTCATTGTTGGGTCGAGTATATTTATTTGCTCCTCTTGGAAATCCCAAATATACGTAGACCAGCTTGCTTTGAATCTCACTAGCAGGACTATCTGTGTACATCAGCAAGCATATCAAACCCGACGGCATGAAATAACCCGGGGTACCTTGATACAGTTAGATACATATATGAATATAGGGTTACCTCCGTGCAACGGTGGACCTCGAAAGTGATGCTAGGCCCTCTAAACAAGTCATATATATACTTCAATTTGGAAACCGCGTCTCCCCGAAGCACATGGTTCTAGTAGGCAACAATAGTACATAAATTAAACATAAGTTTTTTAGACAGGAATGTATATGGCACGCAAATCGTACGGAAAAATCCTTACTGCAAAGTCAGCCTCCAAGAATAGCCGCCAACAACCCTCTTTATTCGCTTCAGCGAAAGCAATGTCAAGCTACTGGTATCGCCTCATGGCCAAGTTCACAAATTCCGTCTCTAGAGACCCCTTCTCGCGGAGCATGCTTTGGAGCAGATGACCACTTATCTCTATATACTTTGGCTGCATGCTGATTATCCAGTTGCTGAAACGGAGGATAAAAATAATGAGTTATCCCAAAATCGTAAAGGAAATATAATAGCCTCCGACAATATCTTATTTGGATGTAATGGAGTGTTAGTACTCACTTTCTCAGGTTATCTCCCTTCTCTCGAAAGAATGCGTCGTAGAACTTCACAACTCCTGAAGGCGCTCTCACTGGCGGCTCATATCCAAGCACAAAAGGAGACTTGGCGCAAGGCCCTGGCTTCACTCTCCTCCAGTTCATCAACTAAGAGCTTAAGTTTACTTCACCGTCATCCAGGTTAAGGTTTAGAGATGTGTTTTCCATATCTACCCTGTAAGCGAGCTCTAAAGCGGCGACCTCTCTGTTGCGGATGACAGGAGATTTCTCAGGCACCACATTTCTTGCTCCGGACGACGTTGAAGGCGTCAAGACCATCTCCATCCCAGTAGATGGTTCTGCAAGAAGGTGTTATGTTAATCTTAATCCAACATTCAACGTCAAACCATATCACCAATATAATAAATCGCACTGAAATGTTGAGGACACCAATAAGCGATGATCCATAGGTCTATTGCAATGATAAATTCAACTATTCAGTAAAAAATCTGGATATATCAGCACATGGAAAGAGATGACAAGATTACCCACATCACTGATAGATATGAGGGTCAAGAACACGCTTTCCTCCGAAATTTTAAACTTGAATAAAACAACACACCATGCATTCCAAAAGAATTTCGTTCACCAGAGGACTGTAATACCTAGGTCATCCGGTATTTCGATAACACTGACGAGTCCTTTGTTTACGACTTTCCTTAGATCTGCCAACAGAAAGCATTAAGGACGTGCATATAAAATCGGTTATACATATGTGTGACACAAGGCATATTTATTAGCAATCCGTTAAAACAACAACTCGCCTGCGGAGCACGACGCTTCGCAGAACTCTGCCATGAGGTCCCTTTTTCTAAGGGCGATGTCAGAGACATGATACTGCTTGCTCTGTGTGCCTGCAATGTCTGTATGCCCAGAGCTACGAGCAACCACTGATAGGGACAGATCCCCATGGACTCGTGAGGAGTGTCGCCCAACACCTCCTTGGGTACCTTCCATATGAGGTTCGACATCTATCATCATCATCGTCTCCCCTTTGCCTACATCATTACCGTACCTCTTACCGGTATCACCACACACACAGAGTAGTCGGTACGGAGACCCCTTGACCCATGTATCTCTGGTGACCTCTCTTCGTCACTGAACAGCTCCATGGATGGTATCTCCAGGTTGTTTATCTGCATCCTCCTTCTCTTCGACTCAGGATCCTCCACCAGTATATCTTCCTGATTAATATTCAGAGGCGAGGACGCGTCAACACATAGCCTTTGCTCAACGGCGATAGCATCTATTAAGCTGTCCAGATTCACGTCAGCAGGATCCGATTCAGCGACAACCTTGTTAGGACACACAGTTTTCCTCTTAGGGCTGTTACCACGCGACGTCACCCGCTTTATCCGCATGCGCCTACCTCCAGGCCTCTGTTCTTGGTGTGTCAACGCACCATCGCCACACGATCCTCGTGGCTCCTTACTGATTATAGCCGGATCTTTTCCCACAGATCCATCGCACTCACCAACTCCTGAAAGACACAACATACCAAAGCATGTCAAATCAAATGGATAATATCAAAAAAATCGAGTCATGCAGTAATGTGTGCATTCCTAACAGCAAAAAAATACCTATCGCAGAGCCCGCACAGTACGTAGATGCAGCAGCACCAATTGCAGCATCCGTAGAATCATTTTCGAAACGGTTCGCACCCCCTCCTGAACAACGATTATATTATCCTTGACAGCTTTACTTGACATAGATACGTATCATTTGGAAGAGAAGTTTAGCAATAGTACCACTATCGGTCATCCCAATTCCTAGGTTAGAACTGCCAGACGGTCCACCCCCTCCTGAAACATGTTTTGATTACAAGCAGGGCCGTCCCTTTTGTATCTTATACACATGCACGCACATTATAGTGATATAATATGTAAATCCACAGTTCTAAAAGTTATATACGTACCTTCCATGTAACGAGAATTCCTATTCACTTCTCTAGCACAAGGCGTCGTAAAGAGAACCCCGCACCCCCCTGATCGCTTTCCTGTCTCTGGAATAGAGACAATGTCTATAGGTAAACATATTGCGCGAGTGCATATTACGCAATATCATGTACTACAGGGAACATGTTCGAATTAGGACCACACCATGTACACCACTTACCAGTACAAGAGTCTGATTTATCGTCTGGCTTAGATGCACCAAATTCTGAAAGTGGCGTTGAATCTACAAGACGCTCGTCTACCCCCTCTGAAATCATCAACGTGAGGGCTGGTATGAGGATCTAAAAATATATATATGTTATCAGTCGAACGACATGTTTCGGTACCATTTCCGTTGTTCGAGCCACCTCCAGGATGTTCTCCTCTGGTATTAGGATCTCGTTTCCCTCCCCCGCGCCCCATTGCTACTTCATCTGCAAGGTTAAGAACTCGTTACCAAAAAGGATGTTAAATACAGTTTTAGTACCGTTGGTGAATCTGATCTAAAATGATCGATCTTTGAATGGTATTTTGATGTTCCGGTTCTAACCGTACCTTTGCTGCGATTTCCCATGACATCCTTAATTCGGTTAATATCGTTGACCAGTTTAGCGGTCTCTGAAGCTAATATGCAGTTTGTGTCTAGAACAAGTGAATCCCATTTCTATCCATGGATACGGTTCATCTCCTTGCCCCGTCTTAAGGTCATTGCAAGCGCATCCTGGCACGTAGATGTAAATCTACCAACCTTTTCAAGGAGCATAGCCGATATCTGAAAAGCCAGATAGAAACAAGGTTTCGTCATACTTTTCTAGATTGATAAACCACGACCAGGTTATAGTGAGCTACCTTTTCGATTAGTGGATCAGATGCTCCGATTTCTTTCGATGATAATGGTATTCCCTTCCTACTGAATCCGGAATTCTTGTTCCTCCCATAGCATACCGTTGCGTCAGGTCTAGGCTGTTAACAAGCGAAGGTGCGTATACTCAACAATTTTCACATGTCATGCAATGTGTTAAAAAAACAAAAGCGGTCTATATAGTCTGTTTAATATACCAGCAGCCTGCCAAACACTTTAACTTCAGCCTTTCTCCCACTTATCTGGTTAGCACATATTATTTGGTTGATGAGCTGCTCACTGTATGCCACCATTCTGGGCATAACAGTATGGGGCAGGTTCGACGATCTTAGCTCAAGGTTATCAATGTAGAACACCTGATACAATAAACAAAACAAAGGACTCATAAGACAACATTATCAACAAACGTATCCTACCCCTCTGTCGCATAACTCAAACCAAAAGTTAGCTATGGTTTTCACACTCACCTGTAACCCATGAGTGCATCCAGCGATGTGTGTCCTTTTGTTCTTTTTTTGTTCCTTCAAGATCAGCCTTCATAAAACATGCAGCCGACAGGATGCCGCCTCACTGATGCTCCCACCATACATGGAAATGAGTTCTAGGTCCATCAAAGCACCCCATTAAAATGTTTGGAAGTAATTTCCTTTTAGCATTGGCGACAACATGTGTGTAACAGCACATATTGCATATGCTACTTTGAACCTGTTCTTGAGCTGCTGATTCACGACTGATGGAAAAGCATCCATAGAAATTTCCTCAATTGCTTTTATATTCTTAACTGTCTCGCTGATGCCAAGAGTCTTGTAGACTGCTGATATTACTTCAATCCCCGGATCTGTCCCTACAGCGGTTCCTCCAAACGGGATTCCTAGAACCTTCCCGAAGTCTTCCGGGAAGAACGGGATGAATCTCAGATGCCCGTTGTCGATGGCTGAGGCTTGCTCATCTACATTCCTTAGCAGCCACATTGAGAATCTCCTATTTGACCGGGCCAACTTAGGCGTCCCTAGTAATCCTTGGAATCCCATTTCCTCAACCAGTTTCCTCTTCTCATCACAGAAGCTACTCGCCAGCACGCGCATCTTCTTTACGTTGCATCTCGAGTTGATTTGCTCGAGTTCTTCATCATCCTCGAGGTCTCCAATATCCTCTGTCTCTTCTCCCGAATCGGTCTGCGAATCTTCATGATCCATTGCAAGAACCCGATCTATTACCTAAAAGGTGAAATCGATTGGCGGAATTAGATAAAATGTACTAGAAAACAACCAAGAATCTGGTTAGCCACCACTAGAAAACATTCAAGAGAAAGTTCCTACGTTGTCGTGTTGCGCTAGATCTAGTTAGCCACTGCTAGAAAACAACCAACAATCATACCAAAACACTAACAAGGCGCTACCAGCGCAACGAATATATTATTATCGTGTACTAACCTGGCTTATCCGACAGGCAGAGGACGGGACCAGCCGTGGTCTGCCAAAGAGTAGCACCCGTCTGCTATGTCGTATTCGAAGGAGCCGGTCGGAGCGGATCGATAAAGCTCGGGGTGGAAAGTGAAGCTCGATGGAGATGGTCCCTTCAGGTCCCCTCCGAAGGCGAGATATCCAAGATCTACTATTCGGCAGCCGGCACTGGGATGGTTAGGTTATCCACCGCATGATTGAGCATTTTTTTTCAGCCGCCGGGTCGTGGTACCGGGTCGTAGTACCGTAGCTATACCATATGGCTTTGCCCCGCACTATGCATCGAGCTGTATTAAGCTATGAAGTACTGGACTGGGACGGGTAGGAGCACACTATGTCTAACGATTATTTACCGTACAACATTATTATTTCCACTGCCGTCCCTATGTACTTATTTTTTCAGCATAATCAACCAGCTAAATACTCCGCTCAACATGCATTCCACGTCCCGGCTCCTTTATTGTATTCGAACCCGTCCAAGGTTGGACAAACACAGAATTCGATTTTTTGTCGTATCCCCTATACTCGCTAAAATGTCATAAACACGTCACCAATTCGATATCGTCGAGTATATATTTTAGGATATGGAGTCAGCGTCTCGCTACCGTATGCGTCGGTGACATGAAGCTCGCCTTTCGTGACCTAACTATTCATTTCAATATACCCGTCCTCTCGCCTAACCACACCAAATATCATTACCCACCGGCTCGCTTTTTTATCATCAGCGGCCTCTCCCGGACAACCTCGACACCGTCTACCCGACATTCCATGGCACGTATCAGTGCACCTGCACGAGAACCGAAAATCCAGCTAACTAGTCCCGCTATATCGCAGGCGGACGGCTAATCATAGTACAATGGGTAAGCAAGTATTTTCTGACTGCAATGACGTCGAATTCTGTCGGAGGTCAACTGTACTGCGATCTAGTGGAGCACCGGAACAAGTTGGAAGCTATACACAACGATTAAGACGATGTGGATACATATTCCAGACATCCATAACAATACTATGTGACTGTATTTACGGATAGACTTGTGGAGATAGCATAGTTTGTTGTGTGCATAGGCGGGAGGGGATTTCCCTCTAGTTATATGAGGCGATTTGAGGATAAAACCCTAAGGAAAACCACAGGGACCCTGGCCAACCTTCTACATGCGGGGGTGCGGTCCCGTGTTTTTTCCCCACCCCCTTCTATCATATGACTTGTGCCCCATATGGAGATACCATTCGAGCGAGGCCCGATCGTCGTGGCACACTCCAATTGTAAAAAAAATCTGTTGGGTATCTATTTATATTGCCAATAAATAACATAAGCATATGTTCACGAATATATTTTTCAATATGGAACATGATTCAGACACCCTCCGATCAACATCGGACGACAGCCGGATCATGCTGCAGTCGGGTTGGGTGTAGGGTTTAGGGTTAAGTGTTTAGGTTTAGAGTTTAGGGTTTTTGGGTTTAGTTTTATGTTTTAGGTTTAACTGTTTAGGATTTATTTTTTATGGTTCATGTTTAAGGGATCAGGGTTAGGTGTTTTGGGTTCAGTTTTATCTATCTTATTACTCATATGTAGTCGGGTTGACTCGTAAACGCGCCAACCTTTGGGGGTGGCCCCCCTTAGATCGAAGGTACTATTAACTTGACCAATAGCCCGATCACGTCAATCCTTCACCATCCGTATACCGCTAATCATCACATCCGGCGTTGCAATAACTATTACCGTATATTTAAGATTTTGACCATGTGGTCATATATTTTCATTTGCCGTACTATCTCTGGAACATTCTAGACATGGTCTCAAGTATGTCCATACCTTGATCCAGCCTATAATCCGATGTGATTAAACATGATACGAACGGTATCGTTTGTCCCCCCCCATCATTTGAGGGTGATCCAATGAACCCTCCTCCCCCTCGGAGACGGAAATACTAAGTACATGACAAGATCTCCAAGAAGATGTACTAATCCGCTGCAACGGCCGTCCCCAGACCGGGAGGGATCTTAAGCTCATCCCGACATCATGCCGGCGAGGATAGATCACCCCGAATGACCGCTCATTTTCAAGGATGCACCCTAAGTATTGTGTGAATAGTTCATATTTGAAATACGGTTCCATAGCGTTCGCTAGATGTTTGTTTCTTCCAAATGTTCCGCCATGACCAGACTTAGTGAGATGCCTATCATGATCAGGATCATCTTATCGTAATGCAACATGTTGTGCCTTGATTCTTGCTCCCAGTGTTGACGTGGAGCACTTCGTTGGAAACCCCAATAGCAAGGTATGATGAGCATGGCAACAAGTTTCCCTCAGTAGCGATCGAGGTTATCGGACCTGAAGGAGGAAGGAAACGCCTCAAAGGAGTTGCAATCAACGTGGAAACTTGCATAACACAAACTCAATACGTTGTTCAAAGAACAGTTAGTTTTCAATCTCACCGGATTGCCGTAACAAAGGATTAACAGTATGGTGTGGAAGGTAATGACGGTTTGCAACAAGTAAATATTAACAGCGGAAGATGTTGTTGCCAAGAATGGATCCTTTCCAGAGAAAGAGTTTCACGCGAAAGGCTTGAAAAGTCAAAAGGTAGAACCCAAAGAGGTTATTGACCGTTCTCTTTAAAGTACGGCGAGCAGCGCAGCGCTGGAAGTTGTTCCGGAGTTGGCTTCAACAGTTTAAGAGTGAACTAATGCTATTCATCATGAAACTCCGAAAGAGAGCACTACCGAACATCGCAGGTATAGCAGGAAGCGTGTAACCCCCGTCCTGTACGGAAACACTGTTATGAATTTCATGGTTGAATAAATTGATGACCCTGCGACGTATGAAGAAGCGATGATGAGTCCGGACTCTAACAAATGGTCAGAAGCCATGAATTCTAATATGGAATCCATGTATGAAAATAATGTTTGGTACTTGGTCGACTTACCTCACGACCGAAAGGCCGTGGAGAATAAATGGATTTTTCAAACGGAAAACTAATGTTGATGGCAATGTGACCTTCTATAAAACTCGACTTGTCTCACGGGGGTTTCGAAAAGTTCAAGGAGTTGTCTATGATGATACGTGCTCTCCTGTAGCGATGCTAAATCCAGTTAGGATTATGTTAGCAATGGCTGCATTTTTCGATCATGAGATGTGGCAAATGGATGTCAAAATCGCGTTCCTCAATGGTAATATCGTAGAAGAGTTATATATGATACAAACAAAAGGTTTTTGTCAATCATACGGATGCTAACAAGGTGTGCGAGATTCAGCGCTTCATCTATGTACTAAAGCAATCATCACGAAGTTTGAGTCTCCGATTTGATGAGGCGATCAGAGAGTTTGGATTTGTCCAAGCTTATGGAGAAGTCTGTATTTACAAGGAAGTCACTGGGAGAAATATGTCATTTCTGATATTATATGTGGATGTTATTGATCGAAAATGATATAGAAATTTTAAACATTCTAAAAAGTTATCTAAACAGCCAATTTTTAATGAAGGACCTAGGTGGAGCGTCATACATATTAGGCATAAAGATCTATAAAAATAGATCTAGGCGCCTAATAGGGCTATCGCAAAGTACATACCTTCATAATATTTTAAAGAAGTTTAAAATGGGTGAAACTAAGAAGGGGTTCTTACCTACGTTGCAAGGAAAGACACTGAGTAAGACTCAAAGTCCGGCTATGGCGGCAGAAATAGAGATAATATAATAAATCCCTATGCTTCAGCCATAGGCTCTATAATGTACGACATGCTATGCACAAGACCGGATGTGGCACATGCTATTAGTTTGACTTCTATGTATCAATCGGATCAATGTTCGGAACGATGTATAGCTGTCAAGAATATGCTTAAGTACTTGCGAAGAACTAAGGAAACGTTTCGTTTGTACGAAGGCGAAGGAGAGTCGTTCGCTTAGTGTTATGTCGACGCTAGCTTTTACACCTGGTAGGATGACTCTAATCCTCAATCCAGATATGTATTTATCATGAATGGTGGAGCAGTTAGTTGGAGGAATTCCAAACAACCCGTGGTGGCGGGGTCAACAACGGAGGCCGAATTTGTTGCTCCTTCTGAAGCGGCTCAGGAAGCGGTTTGGATGAAGGAGTTCATATCCGAACTAGGTGTGGTTGCTAGTGCATTGGACCCACTGGTGACCTATTGTTTCAACATTGGCACCATTGCCAATGCCAAAGAACCAAGGGCTCACAAAAATTCAAAGAATATTAAGCGCCGGTTTCACTCCATCCTTGAACATGTCAAGGATGGATATATAAAGATTTATAAATTACATACAGATCGCAATGTAGCAGACCTGTTGGCTAAAACTATCCCTAGCGAGAAAAGAGTGCATGTCATTGACGAGATCAAACTAGGTATGGAGATACCGATGATAGAATCTCGGACGTGTTATATATCGCGAAACAAAAGTATTAGGACACTAGCGCAGAAGGTTCCGACGATCACAATAAAGGCATCGTTTAATGTGTGGGAGTCGTTATGGGTCTCCAGATCCCGATTATGATTATCGATCATAGAGGGGTCTCGATCATGTCAACATTATTAGCGAACCATAGGGTGACACAATTAAGAGACGTCGACATCCATTTGGACCAAAAGTGTCATGCCGGAAAGAATAACAAGCGCAGGAAATGTTTTCACCAGATACTGAAACAGGCTGTCGGGTGAAATTGCAGAAAGTGTTTTTTCATGGGAAAATGCAATAATAGCAAGGGGTTATAGGTGGATGTTTGTCATTAAAGAAATTGACAAAGTTCTGAATAAATAAAGGGAGTTTTTTATGATAGTTTCCATTAATTTTGGTGGAATTTTAACGTGATTTTGAGTGGGATTTTGAGTGGAGGGAATTGAAAGTATTTTAATGAGTGTAGTGTCCACCCACATGAATGAGGGGAAGGCAAGGGGCAGCCCCCATGCGCCGGCCAACGCATTGGTGTCCCCCTCTCCTATAAAAAGGCACCCCCTCACTTCTCACTCACACCTTCGCGTGAAGGATCTCTCTCCCCCTCTAGTATTTATCCCCCTGGTCTCGGATTAGCGAGGCACATGTTCCTGGTGGCTATTCGGTAATAAAGAGTTGTGCTTCTGCTGCATCGCTGGAGCGAGGAGGCGGATGCTGCTCGGTGCCTCGAACGTGTGTGCGCGCACGGATGCGCCGCTAAGTTACGGTGCTAAGGACTTCCTCTCGATCTCGAGATCAGAAAGAGAACGTCTACATTAACCACGAGTTTGACAGGTTAAGCTTTGACGGTCTTTAAGGGTATGTCGTCTACGGATATACATTCGCCCGTTGTTTGTATCTAGTAGATAGATCTTGGTACATAGTCGGTCCCATCATAGGAATTTTTTTGTTTTCTATTCTGCGAACTCTACAATAGCTACTAACAACGGAGAGCATGTAATTCACAAACAACACAGGCATGATAGAATCAAATGGACAAAACCATTAATCCAGTATGACATAGTAATATCAATATCCATCCAATCCCCGTAAAAACGACACGCATGATTACAAATAGATGAAATCTTGATCGTGAACGGTGCTCGCGAGATCTATACATGAAAACACAAAGGAGGAGACACAACCATCTAGCTACATATGGACCCGTAGTACAAGATGGAACTAATAACGCTTCGTACCAGAGAAGAACGCCTCCGCGATGATCTCCCCTCCGGCAGGGTGCCGGAAAGAACCTCAGACCCCCCCCGGTTATACGGATGATGGTGGCGGCAGCTACCGACGGTTTCGTGGAACATTGATCAGGTGAAGGGAATATGCCCGATAGGCAATAATAAAGTGGTTATTATCGTATTCCTTATTATGATAAATGTTTATTTTACATGCTATAATTGTATTAATACGAAAACGTTAATTCATGTGTGTTTAATAAACAAAAAGGAAGTTCCTAGTTATGTCTCTGTCATAAACTAGCTCGTTGATTAACAAGATGATCAAAGTTTCCTGATCATGGACATTGGATGTTGTTAATAACGGGATCACAACATTAGTGTAATGGTGTGATGAACATTCATCCAAAGTATAGCATTACGATCAAAGTCATTGAGTTTATATTGCTATAACAACTTACGAAGTGATCCTAATCCTTAGACCATGAGATCATGTCAATCACTAACACCGGAAGAGTTTCTTGATAACATCAAACGTCACACCGTAACAGGGTGATTATAAAGATAGATTCAGAACTAATAAAGTGTTATGTTGAGGCCCATGGATCGAGAGTGGAATTTGTTCATCCCGATGACGGATAGATATACTCTGGGACCTCTCGGTGATATCACATTAGTTAGCTTGCAAGCAAGTGATTTGATCACTAGAATGTTATATCACGGGAACGAGAAAAGAGTGCATGTCAGTAACGAGATCAAACTAGGTATGGAGATACCGATGATCGAATCTCGGACATGTAATATATCGCGAAACAAAAGGATTAATATACTAGCGTAAAAGGTTCCGACGATCACAAGAAAGTCATCATTGAATGTGTGGGAGTCAGTATGGGTCTCCAGATCCCGCTTCTGATTATTGATCCGAGAGGGGTCTCGATCATGTCCGCATTATTCACGAACCGTTGGGTGACACACTTAAGAGACACCGACATCCAATTGGAGCAAAAGTTTCATGCCGAAAAGAAAAGGAAAGCGCAGGAATTTATTTCACTAGACAAAATCAAGCTTTTATTGAAATTGTCAAACTGGTTACGCATGTGAAATGGAATACTAGCAAGGGGTTTTATGTGAATGTTTGTTAATTAAAGTAATTAACAAAATTCTGAATAAATAAATAAAAGAGTTTTATTTAAATGAGAGCTTGCATTAAATTTGGTGGAAATTTAATGCATGTGAGTGGATTTTTGAGTGGAGGCTTTTTAATGGGAGTGGAGGCTTTTCATTTTGAGTGGGAGCTCCACCCACATGAATGTGGAAGAGGTGGGGGCAGCCCCCATGGCTGGGCGCCATGCCCCTTGGGTGCCCCCCTCTCCTCCTCTCACAATACACCTCCTCGTGAAGGATCTCTCTCCCCCTCTAGAATTTATCCCCCATGGTCTCGGACTAGCGAGATACATGTTCCTGGTGGCTATTCGGCAAGAAAGAGTTGTGCTTTCTCTGCATCGCTGGAGCGAGGAGACGGAGGTTGCTCGGTGCCTCGAACGTGTGTGCGAGCACGGATGCGCTGCTGTTTTGCGGCGCTAGGACTTCCTCTCGATCTTGAGATCGGCAAGAGATCGTCTACATCAACCACGAGTTTGGACTCGTTAAGCTTTGTCGGTCTTCAAGGGTATGTTCTCTATGGATATACATCCGCCCGTTGTTTGTATCTAGTAGATAGATCTTGGTACATAGTTGTTCCCATCGTAGGAAATTTTTTGTTTTCTATGCTGCGAACCCTACATCAGGTGCTTAGGGTTTTGGCGTCAGGCAGAATTTATAGGAGAATAGGCGAGGCAGGGGGGCCAATAGGGTTGCTGCACCCCCCGGGCATGGCTTGGGATAGCTCGTGCCGCCTAGGGGTGTCCCCCTGGGTAGCCTACTCCTTCTCGTACTATCGCTTCGTGTCCCCATGATAAAATTTTGACTTTGCCTTTTGTCCCGTCCAATTTCGAAAATATTGTTATCTGCCTTTCTGGAATAAAAAAACAGAAGAAATCGGCCAACCGACAATGTGGCAACTTGGTAATAGGTTAGTACCAGAAATCGTATGAAAACACCTCCAAGTGTAGACACAAAAATTAAAGTATATACTAAAAAAGCACGGAACATAAAAAATATTCATACTTTATTTTGTAAACGACTATCCTCCGACTCCAATGTTTCCACTAGTTCTATCATACACGTTGAAGAGTATTTAACCTTAATATTAATCTGACGTCTAATATGTCTACTCTTCCTCTCATTTTTTGCATAGTCAAATGAATTTGGTTATTCTACTATAGTCAATATCTAATTTGCAACGAGTTGTCAACAATTTGTTTATCCTCGTTGTGGTTCATGTTCGTAGGTAAGAACGGTTCTATCTTCGAAAGCCCTAAGCCACGTAAAACTTGCAATGGATAAATTAGAGGCGTCTAGTGTAGATTGTTGCTGGGCTAGTGTTATGATATGGTGATGTTGTAAGTAGAAGTATGAGATGATACTCTTACAACACACATAGCGTGTAAGTTCCATAGACCTTGGCCTTACACATAAAGGTATGATAGAGATCATATTATGGTGCACATGATAGAGATCATCTGCGGGAACCATATCATTTCACTAATAAACATATGATGTTTGATAGCATCTTATATTGCTTGTTTAGCACTTTGTTAGCATAATAAGGTGATCCCTCTTTTAGATATCAAGATAAAAATGTGTTCTTCCTTAAGTATGCACCGACAATGTTTCGTCGCTTCAAGACATCACGTGATGATCGGGTGTACTTGAATCCATGAGCATATCTCGGGTGTAAGACAGTTACACACGCGAATACTAAGGTTCTTACTTGGCGAGCCTTGCATGTACAGACATGGCCTCGGAACACGGACCGAAAGGTTAAGCATGAGTCATATGTTTTGATATGATGACCATATGGATGCTCGCCTTTGAAGCTACACCGACTCACGTGATGATCGGACTTGGTGTAGTGGATTTGGTTCATGTAATCACCAAAAAGACACGAGGGATGTCGTTTTTGAGTGGGAGTTCATTTATAATTTGTATTAGTAGAACTCAATTTATCATAAATTAAATCAAAGTGAATTTGCATAATTTCTTGTAGTTATTGGCATTCGTTCACCACCTTATGCTTAGTTGTAATTGAGATAATAGAACTATAGAATTCTGGATATATACTTTACGAACTGGTAACGTATTGTGTTGAGTGTCAATCTAAAGTTTAAGTCCTATTGCAAACTTTCAGCAAACTCTATTTACTCCGTGAAATTTAATAGTTGGTATTAAATCGAGAGTAACAATTCCAGTGTTAGTATCTTAAGTATCATGTTTGCCTCCATGATACTTGATTTTTTTTAATATCAAGTTTATCTTGGAGCTGAAAGAATTGTTTCAGAAACCATCATGTGTGGCAGATATAACGATATCTCAAAACAATGTTTTGGTTGCAATATGATAGAGTATAATATATGTTCTCATATTGGATGAGAATTTACAAAGGTTGGAGATGCTAGACATCCTAATCATCCAAAAGGGTTTTGGAAAGTAATGTTATACTCACGATTCGCCTTTATAAGCTACAGTAGCTTGATCATGAAAGTCGTCATGATAAGGATGAATAGAAGATGTATGTAAAGTGTTTACTACACTAAAAGATTACTAAAGAATGGATTTTGAAAGAATACCGATCATTTTGATGATGGTGATCTACTTCAAAGTGCAAGTCCAAAGGTATTATTATTTGAATATACACGCTTTGGACTATGTGTCATGTATATGGCGCCACTTTTGATGTTGATAAATTCTTTTAAAAAGGAAAAGGAAATGCTAAAAGAGAATCTATAAAATATACTTGGCAAAAAAAAGATTGGAAATATCCAATTTAGGTATATATATGATATACATGTTATGGTTGTATCCTTTGCTTGTTAAACAATGTGGTTCTTGGGTATTGGATACCGAATTGGTTGGTATGAAATTTCATACGGAACGATGCAATTCATGAACCACAATGGCCTAAGTAACTAGCAAGAGAATATGTGATGATGTTCATCAAAAACAAACAAACCGTTGTTTGTATTTCTCGTTGACATCAAGGCTTGACTTCAAGATTTGTTTTAATAATTGTTATTTGAATCAGGTATTATGAGAACAAAGGTTGTTCAAATAATTACCGTATTCCATATAAGATGGATGATTTACAAATCTAGTTGGAGAAATTACATCCATAAAACCTAATGCTAAAATGCCGCAAGACAAATGATTGAAAGATCACTTATGAAGTGACATCGCTGTTTAAATTATATTGGAAATAAAACATGAAGAAACTCCATTTTCATGGATTTTTGGAGTCTTTGATTTGATCAAGTGACGCTTGTGAGACTTTCCTCGGGATAATTAAAACTTCGTTCAAAGGCCAAAGAAGAACGATCGACTAAAATATTGGAATTTATACATATTGATGTATGTAGTCCATTATGTATAGTCGTAAGCAATGGGTTTCAACTTCATATACTTTCTCCAGAAATTTGAGTGAATGTTCACTTAATGAGAAAGAAGTATGAAATATTTGAAAACGTTCAAAGAATTTCAAGATGAAGTGAAAATCATTGTGACAAGAAAATAAATGGTTTATGATTTTATCATAAGGGATTTATTTGAGTTACAAGTGTAACAAGAAAATAAATAAATTATGATTTTTATCATGAAGGGATTTATTTGAGTTGCAAGTTTAGCAAAACACCTAGATTTACATATCCCGAAACACCATAGGAGTATGGAATGTTTGAGATTTGTAATGAAACCTTGTTTGACATGGTAGGATCAAAGGTGTTATTTATAAAACTGCCATTATGTTTTAAAAGATTAAATCTTTAGAGACTACCGCTTTTACACTGAAAAGAGCTCCATATTGATCCGTTGAAATGACACCATGGAAGTTATGGTTTGGGGTAAAACCCAAGTTGTCATTTCTTAAATTTTGGTATGCTAAACATAAGTAAGATGTTTACAACCGAAGTCGGATGAGCATGTCTTTGTACGTTATTTCGAATAACAATTGGTTATTCCTCCATAACACCAAGGACAAAGGGGTTTGTCGCTTGAAATATGAAGTTTCTTGAAAAAGGAATTTTTCGCAAAAGTTAAGTGGGAGGACAATAGAACTTTGATAAGGTTAACGAACCTTAGCTAAATGTGCTGAGTTGCGCCAGGAAATCGCTCGAGGCTGCCATAATGCTCATAGCTTATGTGCCTCAAAGGTTGTGGTCACGGAGGTCTAAAGTTCCTATTGAACCAAGAAGGTCGGTTAAACAATCAAATGCTAAGATTTGAAAGTAAATCATTATTGTTTGACAATGATGAACCGAATACATACAAAGAAGCGATGATGGGCCCTGACTCCGTCAAATGGCTTGAAGCCATAAAATCCGTGATAGTTCCATATACGAGAAATCAAGTTTTGAACTTGGAAGACCCTCCGGAAAGGTGTAAAACCTATCGGTCGATTTGGATCTATAAAGAAATGTATACATGGATGTCTCACATCTATGAAATATTCGACATGTCGTAAAGTATTTTATGACAATGTTCAAAGAGTTGACTATGGCAAGATTTGATCTTTCATAGCGATATTTAGTCTGAACGGATTAAAGTAGCAACCACTACATATAATTTGGTATATGGTAGATGGATAAACAAAACAAAGTTCTTCTAATAGAATGGTTACCTAGGACGTGTACATGACACGGTCCAAAGGGTTTTGTTAAATTCAAAGGATGCTAAAAGGACATGCAAACTTCAATGGTTGAAGTAAGCATCGCGGAGTTGGAATCTTCACCATGATGAAAAATGAGTTTTTCATCAGGAGTCAATGAAGATGCTTGCATTTGCAAGAAATTAAGTGGGAGCGCTGAGACATATTTCTAATACATTATGTGGAGGACATCTTGTTGATTGGAAATGATGTATCTTTTATTGACAAAGGTTAAGAATTTCATTTCGATGAAATACTTAGGAAAAACCCGAATATTTAGCATGAATGTCTATAGTGGATAGAATGTAACTCTAATATGTTTATGCCAAACATACATATATGAGATATTGAAGGAGTTCAATATAGAAACGACAAGAAACAGTTCTTGTTGCATGGAAAGGAATTGAATCAAGATTCAAGTGTATCGACACTTGATAAGTGAAACAAGATTCAAGTGCTTTGACACTTGACGAGTGCAATCACGAGAATGTTTTGATCAATCATACCATGATATGTACACATCCAGATATGTCCTATGCTCTAAGTGTTATGAGCATATACCAGAATGAATCATAAAATGATCATTAGACGATAGTGAGGATATTCTTATGATCTTTTGGAAGAACTAAGAATATATTTGTGTAGAGGTGACAAACAATTACAAATAGTTCATTGTAAAGCGTTACATTGATACTAGTTTTGTCACAAGATACAAATTAAGTTTATCTCAGTTTAAACTATGGGTGGCACAATGTAATGGAAAGGAGATTCCATGATGGATTTGGAAGAGTTCCAAAGTTAAGACATTGTGACGAATACTACAACAAAAGGCTAAGTATATGAGCTATAGTAGCAAAGGAGGGAATTTGTGTCAAGTAGTTTGTTATCAAACTAAGGTGTGGTTCGCAACGGGCTAACACTAAAGATATATTGTATGACAATAGTATCGATGTGTTTTAACCCCAAGGAACTAAAGGTCTCACCAAAAGACCAAATTTATACAATGCCATCTCATTGGAGAATGAGTGATGCGTGGAGACGCAAAGACATGCAAATACACACGGACCTGAAGCGTCAGATCCGTAGATTATGTTAACCACTTGCAGTTGCGTATATGGAACACCAGAAAGCCATAGGTGTTCAATACGCAAAGTTTTTCAAACTAGATTATTGTCTCTAGTGCAAGTGGGAGACTGAAGGGAATATGCCCGAGAGGCAATAATAAAGTGGTTATTATCGTATTCCTTATTTATGATAAATGTTTATTTTACATGCTATAATTGTATTAATACGGAAACGTTAATACATGTGTGTTTAATAAACAAAAAGGAAGTTCCTAGTTATGCCTCTCTCATAAACTAGCTCGTTGATTAACAAGATGATCAAAGTTTCCTGATCATGGACATTGGATGTTGTTAATAACGGGATCACAACATTAGTGTAATGGTGTGATGAACATTCATCCGAAGTATAGCATTACGATCAAAGTCATTGAGTTTATATTGCTATAACAACTTACGAAGTGATCCTAATCCTTAGACCATGAGATCATGTCAATCACTAACACCGGAAGAGTTTCTTGATAACATCAAACGTCACACCGTAACAGGGTGATTATAAAGATGGATTCAGAACTAATAAAGTGTTATGTTGAGGCCCATGGATCGAGAGTGGAATTTGTTCATCCCGATGATGGATAGATATACTATGGGCCCCCTCGGTGATATCACATTGGTTAGCTTGCAAGCAAGTGATTTGATCACTAGAATGTTATATCACGGGAACGATAAAAGAGTGCATGTCAGTAACGAGATCAAACTAGGTATGGAGATACCGATGATCGAATCTCGGACATGTAATATATCGCGAAACAAAAGGATTAAGATACTAGCGTAAAAGGTTCCGACGATCACAAGAAAGTCATCGTTGAATGTGTGGGAGTCAGTATGGGTCTCCAGATCCCGCTTCTGATTATTGATCCGAGAGGGGTCTCGATCATGTCCGCATTATTCACAAACCGTAGGGTGACACACTTAAGAGACACCGACATCCAATTGGAGCAAAAGTTTCATGCCGAAAAGAAAAGGAAAGCGCAGTAATTTATTTCACTAGACAATCAAACTGCTTGGTTGAAATTATCAAAACTAGTTCTGCATGTGAAATGGAATACTAGCAAGGGGTTTTATGTGAATGTTTGTTAATTAAAGTAATTAACAAAATTCTGAATAAATAAATAAAAGAGTTTTATTTAAATGAGAGCTTGCATTAAATTTGGTGGAAATTTAATGCATGTGAGTGGATTTTTGAGTGGAGGCTTTTTAATGGGAGTGGAGGCTTTTCATTTTGAGTGGGAGCTCCACCCAAATGAATGTGGAAGAGGTGGGGGCAGCCCCCATGGCTGGGCGCCATGCCCCTTGGGTGCCCCCCCCTCTCCCATATAAAAGGCCCCCTCTCCTCCTCTCATAATACACCTCCTCGTGAAGGATCTCTCTCCCCCTCTAGAATTTATCCCCCATGGTCTCGGACTAGCGAGATACATGTTCCCGGTGGCTATTCGGCAAGAAAGAGTTGTGCTTCCGCTGCATCGCTGGAGCGAGGAGACGGAGGTTGCTCGGTGCCTCGAACGTGTGTGCGGGCACGGATGCGCTGCTGTTTTGCGGCGCTAGGACTTCCTCTCGATCTTGAGATCGGCAAGAGATCGTCTACATCAACCACGAGTTTGGACTCGTTAAGCTTTGTCGGTCTTTAAGGGTATGTTCTCTACGGATATACATCCGCCCGTTGTTTGTATCTAGTAGATAGATCTTGGTACATAGTTGTTTCCATCGTAGGAAAATTTTTGTTTTCTATGCTGCGAACCCTACATCAGGTGCTTAGGGTTTTGGCGTCAGGCAGACTTTATAGGAGAATAGGCGAGGCAGGGGGGCCAATAGGGTTGCTGCACCCCCCGGGCACGGCTTGGGATAGCTCGCGTCGCCTAGGCGTGTCCCCCTGGGTAGCCTACTCCTTCTCGTACTATCGCTTCGTGTCCCCATGATAAAATTTTGACTTTGCCTTTTGTCCCGTCCAATTTCGAAAATATTGTTATCTGCCTTTCTGGAATAAAAAAACAGAAGAAATCGGCCAACCGGCAATGTGGCAACTTGGTAATAGGTTAGTACCAGAAATCGTATGAAAACACCTCCAAGTGTAGACAAAAAATTAAAGTATATACTAAAAAAGCACGGAACATAAAAAATATTCATACTTTATTTTGTAAACGACTATCCTCCGACTCCAATGTTTCAACTAGTTCTATCATACACGTTGAAGAGTATTTAACCTTAATATTAATCTGACGTCTAATATGTCTACTCTTCCTCTCATTTTTTGCATAGTCAAATGAATTTGTTGCTCCCGGAATGTTGTTCTGTGATTAATTTTAGAGGTGTGCATGTATATAAACATGTACACAAGGATCAAATAGTATAAAGTAGTATCATGGTATATAGTTCAGTCGAAAAATATAAACAGCCCGTTTTGATTTTTTTATCAAGATTTCAGAGGATATAGATCTAACAAATATAATTATTTTTTAACCCGTCATTGCATTACACGGATATTTCTCGTGTGGAATACTAATATTTTTTAACTCCCATGTGTGTAAACAAGTAGCGGATATTGAGCTAGACCATTGAGACGCCCAAGAACTCTAATATTCTTAGTTATATAGTAATCTTAATGTTTGTTAAAAATAATAAATATTGAAATTAGCATTAGTAAATTCTTAATCTTAGGGAAGGTCTTCCACGTAAAACAAAAGGCCATTGATGCCGTGTTTTCCTAGTGCCCTCAAAATCTATGTAACGTCCCCGATCGTCATTTTATTCTTATGTGCTGGTTTGCTATAAAAACACCAGCAAAGGGGCGTCCAAGCTCGCCACCAGCCTTAGCCGGAGAAGGATTGCCACCCTGCTCTATATTTCTCCTTCTCTCACCTCCCACCCAGTTCATACCATGCCTGGTCCGCGCCTCACACCCGTTTCTTGCTATGACGCATGCCCTTTTCTGGACAGGCCGATGGCAGGAGTGATGGTGCCTTGCCCATACAGCGGTCTCGGATGCAATGCAATAGTGTCGATCAGCTCCCACACATCTCACGCATCCCTGTGCGAGTTCAAGACCCATGTTGTGGCTACCATACTCCCCCGGAACGTGGAGTTCACAGCGGATGCGTCGTTGATTAGCTGCCGCGCGTGCAAAGCCTACCTTCGAGCTCCTTTCTTTTCGGTATTGTAAATCCTGCATAACACGTTTCAGACCTCTGTTGTACGGATACTAACTAGTAGCTACTCTTTTAATCGCAGTGCCCGACCGGTCACGCTCTGTGCGTCGCATGCTGTCAGCGGGCAGGTGTTAGGCGGTGTGATCCATGCGGGGGCGACGTTCGCTTCTCACTCGTGCTCGTGATGCCACAGCTGGACAGGTTCAGACTGGACTGTACCTTCCCTGGATGCGGTCAGACGTTTCCTTGCCATGCACTACAGGACCATAAGGACAGATTAGGCCACTGATTCGAGCCATGCGTTGTATGATCAAACTAAATAACGGCTATACGATTGTATCTCTGTAGTATTTTACCCAGTCCAGTTTGGATAATGGTAGCTATAGTTTATCTACTATGTTGCAAGTGCGTTATATTTACTTCCATGTTATGTACCAGCCGTGTGTCCGTTGTCTCCGTTGCCATAATATAATTAAAATTCAGGCCATTTTTTTAATAATATTTTTTTTAGCCATTATTCACAGGTGATACACGAAATATATATATTTTTAATTCAAACGCATCATCTTTGAGAAAGTATACTACCGGACCTCCTCCTTAATTGAAACGAAGATAGTGTTTAATTCAGAAAACATACAAGTGCCGTTAGCTATTCGAATCGCCAGTTTATTATAGCAACGCTTGCATTAATCAAGCATGTTACGTGATTAACACCTTAAATAAGAACTCGGTTGCCGAAATGTTTCGCGCCGTTTTAACCTGCCTCCCTTCTCCCGTCTTATTTCCCTCTCATGTGCTTCCCGCAGTTTTTTTTCCCGTCTCATTTCCCTCGCCTGTGCCTCCCGCAGATTTTTATTCCCGCCATCATTTTCCGCTGTTTTCGCACACCTATTCTCCCGGTACCCCTGTAATTCCGGCCAACGTGATGTTAGCTATTCAACGAGTTCATCTGTCGATCATTGTTCTAACGCATTCGATCTCCCGTCCGTCATGAGCGTGTCCCATTTGGAAGCAAAGTATAGGTGTCTCAAGATTTCCACATATGTCCGTTGACCCTTCCTGTTTATCCAGAAAGTGCTACGGTAGACAATAAAACAACTACATTGGGGGACCTCCTCGCTCCTAATTTTGCGAAGAGTTGGGGCCAGAAATCAGCGCGAATCATGTTCGCCATCCGAATTATGATTTTTAGATGTGCCAGTCACTTAACTTGCATATCCGGAAAATCGGCCATTCGTTTGACTACCTGTTTTGGTTGTTTTTTTTGAGTTATAGACGAGAACTTGTTTGCCTCCGAATTAAAAACCATCATTGGTCGACTCTTGAATAAAATACAATCGCTGGCCGGCTTTTCAATCATAGATGAGGCCTGTTCGTTTTTTGAATCAAAGAAGGCGAGCTAGTTTTAAAAAACATCCATCTTCACATATTAAACATGAAAATAAAATAAAATATAGTAACTGAAATAAAATAAAATAAAATAAAATAAAATAAAAGGATACTAGTTAAAGAACATTAGGTTATTTTTTGTATCATAACTTGCGTCGAATCATACATTAAGCGTGTATTTTTGAAAAATAAAAACGATTATAGTGGTACGTGTAGGGGTTCGTAGCATGGAAAACAAAAAATTTCTACCGCATGCACACAAACAAGCCAAGATCTATCTACTAGATTGTAGCAACGAGTCGATAGAGGAACTCACCCTCGAAGATTCCAAAGCGGTTAACGAGAGCAGATTCTCGTGGGTGATGTAGTCGTACACTTGCCGATCTTAAGATCGCGTAGACGATCCTTCCGGCGCTCGTTAGCGCTGGCAATCGGTCACACGTTCGGTACTGACGAAGACCTTCCTCTCCTTGTTCCAGCATGCAGTGAGGTTGTAGCACTTCCTCGCGATTCGGAAAGACGACTGACGGTACCGGAAGTAGAGGGAAGATCTCGCAGGGCTTCTCCTTAAGCTGGAGCGAGTATGGTGGAGTATGAGAGAGCTCCTCGGCGATCTAGGTTTTTAGACACACCAAGGAGGAGGTGCTAGAGCCAGCGGCTAGGGTTTGGGGCACCCCAAGTCGGCGGCTAGGGCAACCCTAGGAGGCGGCGGCAGCTACAGGAGGTGGTGGCGCCAAGCTAGGGTTTGGAGGAGAGGTACTTGTGTGTCCTAGGAGGGAGCCCTGCCCCTCCTTATATAAGTGGAGGGGCCGGCCGACCAAGGGGAGGGAGTGAGTCCTCCCAACTCGGCTTGGTGGTGCGCCTTGGGAGGAGGGACTCCCTCCCAACTCGGTTCCTTCCTCCTCTTTTCTTTCCAAATTTAGCCGTTTGACTTTTCAATTTAGCTATTTGACTTTTCAAACTAGGATTTGAATTAATCCTTTATTTGGAACAGCGATGACACTTAGTACATGATGCAATCATACCAACTTGATACAACACATCCATGTACCCTTCCTCCCCGAGTGCCGCACATTCGGAACATTCTAGAACATTCCGATGAAAACACGGAAACATTCCCCAACTCAAACGGACTTTCCTTATATGAATCTTATTCTTGGACCATTCCGGATCTCCTCGTGATATCCGGATCCCATCCGAGACTCAACAACATTCGGTCTCTTACTCATCATTCCATAACTAGTCAAAACAACGTGAATCCTTAAGTGTCTCTACGCTCGTGTATTATGCGGACATGATCGAGACACTTCTCCGAACAATAACCAATAGAGGAATCTGGAAATTCATATGGATCCCACATATTTCTCGATTACTTTGTGATCGAATGAACCACTTACATACGATACCAATTTCCTTTGTCTCACGATAGTTTACTTATCCGAGGTTATGATCGGTCAGATCTCTCGCATACCTAGTTCAACCTCGCATCGATAAGTACTCTTTTCTCGTTCCCGTGATATGTGATCCATTGTGAGCCAGTCACATGCTTGCAAGCTAATTGGATGACATTCCACCGAGAGGGCCCAGAGTATATCTATCCGTCATATGGATGGACAAATCCCACTCTTGATCCATGTGTCTCAACCAATACTTTCCGAACACTCAATGCCACCTTTATAGCCACCCTGTTACGGTGTGGTGTTTGATGTCATCAAAGCATCCTTCCGGTAAAAGTGATATGCATGATCTCATGGTCGAAGGAATTAGGTTACTATGTATTAGAAAGCTTATAGCAAATGAACTATATTAAATGACTTGATCTTTATGCTATGCTTAACTATAGGAGTATGTCCATCACATCATTCTCCTAATGATATGACCCTATTGTTAATAACATCTCTATGTTCATGATCAGGAAACCATGATCATATATTAACCAACAAGCTAGTTTAACAAGAGGGTTTACTAGGGACTCTTTTATGTTTACAAATCACACAAGTATTAATGTTTCCTGTTAATACAATTATAGCATGGTATGTAAACATTTATCATAAGTATGAAGATATGATAATAACCACTTTATTATTGCCTCTTGGGCATATCTCCAACAGTCTCCCACTTGCACTAGAGTCAATAATCTAGTTTCAAACCTTTGTGTATTCAACACCTATGGCTTTCCGGTGTTGTATGTACACGATTGCTAGTGGTCAACTGATCTCCGGATCTGACACTTCCAGGTCCGTGTGTAATTGCATGTCTTTGCGTCTCTACACATCATTCATTCTCTAATGAGATGGCTTTGTATAATTTTGGTCCTTTGGTGAGACCTTTAGTTATTTGGGGTTAAAACATGTTGATAATATTGTCGTACAATATATCTTCATAGTATTATCCCGTTGTGAACTACACCTAGTTTGACGACAAACTACTTGACACAAATGCCCTCTTTAGCTGCTATTATAGCATTCATATACTTAGCCTTTTGTTGTAGTATCTGTCACAATGTCTTAACTTTGGAACTCATCCAAATCCATTATGGAACTTACTTTCCATTATATTGTGCCACCCTTAGTTTAGATTGAGATAAACTTAATTTGTACTTTGTGACAAAACTAGTATCAATGTAATTCATTTACAATGAACTAACCATCTATTTGTCACTTCCAAAATAATATATTCTTATTTCTTCCAAAAGATCATAAGAATATCCTTACTATTGTCCAATGATCATCTTATGAATCATTCTGGTATATGCTCACAACATTTAGAGCATAGGACATATCTGGATTTGTACATATCACAGTATGATTGATATAAATACTCTTTGTGATTTCATACATCAAGTATCAATCTATACTTGAATCTTTGTTTCACTTACCCAGTGTCAATAACCTTGAATATATCATCAATATTGAACTCATTCAATCTTTTCTGTGTGACAAGAACCTTTCTTTTAGTTTCTATATTGAACTCATTCAATACATCATCTATGTACTTTCGGCACAACCATATTAGCGTCTATTGATGCCAAATATTTGGGTTTTGCCTAAGTCTTTCATCGGGATGAAATTCTTAATATGTGTTAATAAAAGATACATCATTTCCAATCAACAATATGTCTTCCACATAATGTATTAGAAACATGTCTTTAGCGCTCCCACTTAATTTCTTGCAAATGCAAGCATCTTCATTGTCTCTGATGAATTTAAACTCTTTTAACAATTTCATCATTGTGAAGATTCCAACTCCGCGATGCTTACTTCAACCATTGAAGTTTGCATATACATTTAGCATCCTGTGAATTAACAAAACCCTATGGACCGTGTCATGCACACGTCCTAGGTAACAATTCTATTAGAAGAACTTGTTTTGTTTATTCAACTACCATATAACAAAATTATATGTAGTGGTTGCTACATTAATCTGTCTAGACTAAATATCGCTATGAAAGATCAGATCTTGTCATAGTCAACCTTTGAACATTGTTGTGAACTCTTTCCCAACATGTCGACTATTTCATAGATGTGCAACATCCATGTCTATTTATTTATAGATCCAAACACAACTGTAAGGTCTTACACCTTTCTCGAGGGTCCTTCAAGTTCAAAACTTGATTTCTCGTGTATGGAACTATCACGGATTTTATGGCTTCAAGCCATTTTACGGAGTCAGGGCCCATCATCGCTTCTTTGCATGTAGTACGTTCATTCTTTCTCAAATAATGATTCAATCCTCAAATCTTGGTATTTGATTGTTTACTCGACCTACTTGGTTCAACAGAAACTTTGACCTTTATAACCACAACCTTTGAGGCACGTGAGCCATGAGCATTGTTCCGCCTCCTAACACTTTTCTAAGCTTAACTTTGCACATATAGCTAAGGTTCTTTTAACCTTATCAAAGTTCTATTGTCCTCCCACTTATCTTTTCACGAAAAATTCCTTCTCAAAGAAACTTGACGTTCTAAGCGACAAACACTTTTGTATCCGGTGTTATGGAGTAATACTTAACAGTTATTCGAAATAACATACAAAGACAGGTTCATGCGACTTTGGTTGCAAACATCTTTCTTATGCATAGCATACCAATGTTTAAGAAAGGACAACGTGGGTTTTATCCCAAACCATAACTTTATATGGTGTCATTTCAACGGATTATGATGGAGCTCTTTTCAGTGGAAAACGGTAGTCTCTAAAGCTTTTAAACTTTAAAATATAATGGCAGTTTCTGAATTACACCTTTGATCTTACCATGTCAAACAAGGTTTAATTACATATCTCGAACACTCCATACTCTTATGGTGTTTCGGGAAATGCAAATCCACGGAACGATTCCTTAAATCTTAGGTATTATGCTAAACTTGTAACTCAAATATCTTCCTTTATGATAAACTATTTATATTCTTGTTACAATGATTTTGCACTTTATCTTGAAAGTCTTTGAACTTTTCAAATGTTTCATACTTCATCCTTATTAAGCAAATATACATATATTCACTCAAAATTTTTTTTTGAAGAAAGCATATGAAGTTGAAATCCATCGCTCTTGACTACACATAATGGACTTCGTACAACAATATGTACAAGTTCCAATAATCTAGTTATTCTTTCCTTTTAGGCCTATGAACGAAGTTTTAATTATCTCTAGGAAAGTTTCATAAGCGTCATGTGATCAAAATCAAAAGACTCCAAAATTCCATCCACATGGAGTTTCTTCATTTTTTCTTTCCAATATAATTTAAACGGCGATGTCACTTCCTAAGTGATCTTTCAATCAACTTGTCTTTCAATATTTTTTAGCACTAGTTTTATGGATGTGATTTCTCCAACGAGATTTTGTGAATCATCCAACTTTTATGGATTACGGCAATTATTTGAACAACCCTTTTGTTCTCATAATACCTGATAAAACAAATCTTGAAGGCAAGCTTTGATGTTTAACGAGCAACACAATAACCCTTTATTTGTTCTCGATGAACATCATCACATATTATTTTACTAGTTACTTAGGCCATTGTAGTTCATGAATTGTGTTGTTTCGTATGACGATTCACACCAACAAATTCGATCAGTATCAAATATTTAAGAAGCACATTGTTTAATAAGCAAATAATATAGCCATAACATGTATATCATCTATATACTTAAAATGAACAATTCAAGTCTTTTCTTTTCTGCCATATATTTATGAGATTCTCTTTCAGTATTTCCTTTTCTGTTTGAAAGAATCTATCAACATCAATAGTGGAGTCATACATATGACACATAGTCCAAAGCGTGTATAATTAAATACCAATTTCTTTGGACTTGCACTTTGAGGTAGATCACCATCATCAAATGTTTGGTGTGCTTTCAAATTCCATTCTTTAGTAATCTCTTGGTGTAGTAAACATTTTACCTACATCAAATATTCACCCTTACCATGGAATTATTCATGATCAAGCTACATTTAGCTTATAAAAGTGAATTGCGAGTATAATGTTGCTCTCCAAAACCTTTTGGAGGATTAGGACAACTAGTGTCTCCAACCTTTTGCAAATTCTCATTAAATATGAGAACATGACTTTTGCCATATTATACTCTATCATGTTGCAACCAAAACTTCGTTTCAGATATCACAATATCTTCCACACATCATGGTTTCTGAAACAACTCTTTCAGATCCTAGATAACCATGATATTAAGACAATTCTTTGAATATCAAGAATCATGGAGACAAACATGATACTCATATACTAACTCTTGGAATTGTCACTCTTGATTTAATACCAATTATTAAACTTCATGGAGTAACCGGAACTTACTGAAAGTTTGCAATAGGACTTTTAAACTTTATATTAACACTTCAAAACAATACGATACCAGTTCGTAAAGTAACTTAACCAGAATTCTATAGTTCTATCATCTCAATTATAACTAAGCGCAAGGTGGTAAACGGATGCCAATGACTACAACAACTATGCAAATTCACTTTGATTTAATTTATGATAAATAGTGTTCAACTTTTAATCATATCGCTGTTGAACTCCCACTCAAAACAATATCCCTCACATTGTTTTTAGTGATCACACGAACCAAATCCACCACATCTAAACCGATCATCACGAGAGTTGATGCAGCTTCAATGGCGAACAATCAACATGTTCATCATATCTACTATATGACTCATGCTTTACCTTTCGGTGATCCGTGTTCCGAGACCATGTCTGTACATGCTAGGCTCGTCAAGATCAACCTTAGCTTTCGCATGAGCAAATCTGGCTTGCTCACGTTGTATACACTCGCAGAATCTAACACACCCGATCATCACGTGGTGCTTCGAAACAACGAGCTTTAGCAACGATGCTTACTAAGGATGAACACTTTAAAACTTGAAATTGTGTGCTTGAGGGATCATCTTATAATGCTACCGTCGTGAACTAAGCAATACAAGATGCATAAAAGGATTAACATCACATGCAATTCATAATATGTGATATGATATGGCCTTTCTTCTTGTGCTTCCGATCTCCATCTTCAAGCACGAACATGATCTCCATCATCACCGGTGTGGCGTCAAGGTCAATGGCGCCGCTTCATGGTTGTCTTCCACCAGCATCAACTATTACAACTACTTTGAATAGACACGCGGGTCTTAACAGAATTTAAAGACAACCATATGGCTCCTGCCGGTTGCCAACTTACAATAAGGAACATTGCATACATCATATATAATCACAATCATGGCCATATCACATCACAACACACCCCTGCAAAACAAAGTTAGACGCCTCTAATTTTATTTGCATGTTTTACGTGGTTTGGGGCTTTCAAAAAGTGTCGTTCTAACTTACGAACATGAACCACAACATTGATATTAGTATTGTAAATCACCCGTTGTAAATTGGATCTTAACTATGCTAGGAGAAACAGGCACCCGCAAAGCCACTTATGCAATACAAGTTGCATGTCAAGCGTGGAGCAAATCTCATGAACGATGTCATGTAAGGTTAGCCCGGGCCGCTTCATCCCAACATCCCGCAAGATGCAAAGTACACAAGAAGCAATCGAGAATAAAAGCATCAACGCCCACAATGACCATTGTGTTCTACTCGTGCAACAAATCTACATATAGACACGGCTCTGATACCACTGTAGGGGTTCGTTGCATGGAAAACAAAAATTTTCTACCGCATGCACACAAACAAGCCAAGATCTATCTACTAGATTGTAGCAACGAGTCGATAGAGGAACTCACCCTCGAAGATTCCAAAGCGGTTAACGAGAGCAGATTCTCGTGGGTGACGTAGTCGTACACTTGCCGATCTCAAGATCGCGTAGACGATCCTTCCGGGCGTATGCTCCGGCTTCCATGCGGTCACATCGCTCGGTACTGACGAAGACCTTCCTCTCCCTTGTTCCAAAGAAAGGCGGAGGTTGTAGCACTCTCCTCGATTACGCAAAGACGACGGCGTGGTACCGAAAGTAGAGGGAAGATCTCGCAGGGCTTCGCCTTAAGCCGGAGCGAGTATGGTGGAGTATGAGAGAGCTCCTCGGCTATCTAGGTTTTTAGACACACCAAGGAGGAGGTGCTAGAGCCGGCGGCTAGGGTTTGGGGCACCCCAAGTCGACGGCTAGGGCAACCCAGGAGGCGGTGGCAGCTGCAGGAGGTGGTGGCGCCAAGCTAGGGTTTGGAGGAGAGGTACTTGTGTGTCCTAGGAGGGAGCCCTGCCCCTCCTTATATAGGTGGAGGGACTGGCCGGCCAAGGGGAGGGAGTGGAGTCCCTCCCCAACTCGGCTTGGGTGGTGCGCCGGCTTGGGGAGGAGGGACTCCCTCCCCAACTCGGTTTCCCCTTCCTCCTCTTTTCCTCTTTCCAAATTTAGTCGTTTGACTTTTCAATTTAGCTATTTGACTTTTCAAACTAGGATTTGAATTAATCCTTTATTTGGAACATCGATGACACTTAGTACATGATGCAATCATACCAACTTGATACAACACATCCATGTACCCTTCCCCTCCGGAGTGCCGGACATTCCGGAACATTCTAGAACATTCCCGATGAAAACACCGGAAACATTCCCCAACTGCGAAACGGGACTTTCCTTATATGAATCTTATTCTCCGGACCATTCCGGATCTCCTCGTGATATCCCGGATCCCATCCGAGACTCCGAACAACATTCAGTCTCTTACTCATCATTCCATAACTACTCAAAACAACGTCGAATCCTTAAGTGTGTCTCCCTACGGTTCGTGAATTATGCGGACATGATCGAGACACTTCTCCGAACAATAACCAATAGAGGAATCTGGAAATTCATATGGCTCCCACATATTTCTACGATTACTTTGTGATCGAATGAACCACTTACATACGATACCAATTTCCCTTTGTCTCACGATAGTTTACTTATCCGAGGTTATGATCGTCGGTATCTCTGCATACCTAGTTCAACCTCACATCGATAAGTACTCTTTTCTCGTTCCCGTGATATGTGATCCCTTGTGAGCCAGTCAGATGCTTGCAAGCTAATTGGATGACATTCCACCGAGAGGGCCCAGAGTATATCTATCCGTCATATGGATGGACAAATCCCACTCTTGATCCATGTGTCTCAACCAATACTTTCCGAACACTCAATGCCACCTTTATAGCCACCCTGATACGTTGTGGTGTTTGATGTCATCAAAGCATCCTTCCGGTAAAAGTGATATGCATGATATCATGGTCGAAGGAATTAGATTACTATGTATCAGAAAGCTTATAGCAAATGAACTATATTAAATGACTTGATTTTTATGCTACGCTTAACTATAGGAGTATGTCCATCACATCATTCTCCTAATGATATGACCATGTTGTTAATAACATCTCTATGTTCATGATCAGGAAACCATGATCATATATTAACCAACAAGCTAATTTAACAAGAGGCTTTACTAGGGACTCTTTTATGTTTACAAATCACACAAGTATTAATGTTTCTTGTTAATACAATTATAGCATGGTATGTAAACATTTATCATAAGTATGAAGATATGATAATAACCACTTTATTATTGCCTCTTGGGCATATCTCCAACAGTACGTCGCGATGAAATATACTACACAAGCTAAAATAAATTTTCACTCTTCATGTTAAAGTTAAACTAAATCCCATTGTATTAGTACGTATAAGTATGGGATTTTGATAAATTAGGTGACAAGTTAGTCCCCTCAACATCCAGCGGTGCGGCCTCGGTTATTGGGAGGCACATCAATATTTTAATGTATTTTCGGATGGACCAGCAACTCCACACCATACTATTTCCGCTTAAACCCCGTTACCATCTTGATAAATAAACTTGCTTAGACAACTCACACGATGCAATTAAACTAGGTGATACAACTCACGCGGTGCAAATAAACTAGGTGATACAACTCACACGTTGCGATAACACTAGACATCTCTTAAAACACTCGTACCAAGCTCAGGCAACGCTACCATACGACAAAGACGAAGCATAATAATCACTTTGCTATCCATGCAGATGCAATAGCCAATGTCGCGGCAACCGGTGTGAACAGAGGAGGAAAAAACAATCAGAAAATGTAACGCGACAACCAAATATAAGCTTAGCCCCCGTTTAAAAAAAATAACAAAAATACCTCAGCGTTGGCGCAGTTGAGATAGAACTTTCCCCTGTTCTGGACTTGACTTGGATGGCCTCTTAGCGCATGCCCTCCCACAGTGGCAGAGGAGCCTAGCATGCACGTTGCCGGTGTTTGCGGTCGACATCTGAAACAGAGAAAAGGTTTGGATTCTTCCGTTTTGCACAATCTATCAGCTGGCCTTGCTGTTTGTCTCTGAAGGAGATGCAGTGCCGATAAGGGGCTTATTATACCACAACAGGAGGGTGCCGTGGAGCGTAATAAATGCCATGCCGCAGCGCCCCAACGCCCATATCTACCCTACCGTAGGCATCGCGCACCGTGCGAATCGGAATTGCGGGTCTCTGCTCACTAGTAGTACCGCAAGCAATAAAGAAGGCTACACCAGTCCTATGTTAGCACGCATGCGCCCCCGTCGCTGTTCTTTGCGTACGCCTGTTTTCTTTATCAGTAAATCCCCACAACAGGAGTAAAAAGACAGTCTCAATCATCCTACTCTAATTAATTGCTACACTTACATCCAGACCGTCGTGTCTTAAAAACGGATATATTCCTTTATTAGATCACACGCATCGATATTAAATACCCCCCTCAGCCTCAAATTACTCGTCCTTTAGGTTTAGTCAAAGGCAAAATTTATAATCACTGATTACGTATATAAAAAATATCAAAATTTAAAAATATATAATAAATGTAATTATTTTTACCATAAAAATATATTCATATATTATATAAAATTAATATTTATAAATTATAGATTGTTGTTGAATATGATTGATGAAGTTTTAAAAATGTTGGACTTTGAGTATATACAGAACGCTAATTAATTTGAAACAGAGGGAGTCATTAGCGTGCAGCAAGCAGCTTCACAAAATATCTAGGCATCAGTGCCGGATAGGAGACACGCTAGTATCCACGCGCGTGGATGCCCCCCCTCCTGACACCTGCATGCGCCATGGGCTGTGTAGTCCAGTCGAAGTCTGAATTTAATCCAACTTTTCTATCGTAGCCAGCCGATCTCGCATGCGGTTAATATGCCACTAGCTTTCTACAGAAATTGGGTGCCCTCACGGGATCCCCGTCCAGTCCTCCCATTGTCGACACGTCAACAGCTACCTACCTATTATAGTACAACGTAGGTGAGGTACGCGCGTCAAGTCGCCACTCGTCCGTAGCTCGCGCGACGCTGCTACAGCAGCTTGGACCAGGAACAGCTGTAGCAGCATGCCCCCCACGTTGTCACGTCCTACGTACGGGAGAATCGTACGCAGCGAGATTCGTTCGGACCGACTCGCATTACTCCAGGCATCGTTTGAGATTTCACGGGCGTGCCATGCGAAGGACTAGACAAAATACGCGTTCACGTTCGTTTTCTTTATGGTTCTCGTACCTAATGTTATTGAGTACTAATTAAAGAGTCATTATTTTAGATTTACTAGAAGGTGTCAGAATCTTTCGTCTCATAATAAAAGACGGGTTGGCTTAAAGTTTGAATTTTTACTCTACACAAGCGGGACCGGTGACCGTTCTTTTACTAGGTACACATGTATCAAAAAAAGGTACACGGGTACACGTACTAGTCTGCATCCTCATCAATATAAGGGATCGCCAAGTCGTATCATACATCATCTGTTCAAGGCACCCATACTTTCACTCCTAGCTTGCGTTGCGTATCTCTGAAGGATCTCCTAGCTACCCTGTGCCATCTCTGTACCATCATCATGAAGACTGAGCCAGAGGAGCAGCTGGAGTCCATATTCGCCGGTGTTTCAGTACCGCCATCGCCTCCCCGCCCCCGGCTCGTGACGAATTTGCCGGTAATCACTGCACGTAAATATGTCTTACTGTTAAAATACTCAGCCAACTATTACTGATCATCTTCCGTACCCTCATATTTAGGCTGACACATACACGCTTAGGCCGATGACAGCCAAAATGCTTACAGATGGCTTCCACGCTGCGCCAGACGAGTGGAGGATAATCGTGGCTGGGGAGCCCGTGTCATCTGTAGCCACACGATCTCACTTTAAATCACACATGACGTTGTGGTCCTTTTATCATATGTATGCTCAATTCACTGGTTTATCGCGTCTCAGGTAAGGATGATAGGCCGCATGACTCGCAAGTCCTGGAGCGATGATGCCCTGACCTTCACCCTGTCGGACGGCACAGGAGGTGTCAACGTGATATACTGGTACGCTTGTTCATTTCCGCTGCTATGATTTTGCACACCAAATGAAAAATTATCTAAGGTGGCACTATTGAATTAATCAGGTTGGATGACAACCAGGATTATGATCTCTTGCGCCCCATCAGGTTAGCTACTCAACTACATAGCGTTTTAGAATTGGAATAACATGTGTGTGTTTCTCATAACAAAATGGCGAGCGTTTCCCCATAGCGATGGCGACTACGTTATGGTTACAGGAAAACCTACCTTCAGAGATAATCACATGCGGGTTAAAGAGTACGTTGTAAGGTACGTTCATCTTGTTTCCTCTTAGAATTTCCCAGTAAACACATGATCTACATCCGTCTTTAGTCGGTTCGTGCTCAATATTGATAAAAATAGTTTCAAGTCATAGGGCAATAACAAACTACAATGACATTACACATCACTTTTTGATGTGCATCTACACACACCTCCACACCTTGAAGACATATTCTAAAAAGGTATCAATAATCAGTATAATCAGTGAACATTGTTTGTATTATGTGTTTGTCCCGTCTATCATTATATGTGCAAATTTGCCTTCATTGTCGATAGGCTAGAGATGTCGCCGCTGTTGGCGCTTCATCTTCTACTGTTAGAACAGAGCCACCTATCACCCCCAGCGACGTTAGAGAGGCCGGGAGTGTGGCAGATAAGATTATGGGGATACTGATCGACCCGGCGTACAGGTATGTCATCGATTGACTCACGAGTTTTTCTGTTGTTAATTTCAAGATTCATACCAGGGGATAGCCTAAAATGCCATGTGTACCAACGTAAAAAACTTATATGGTTCCAAATGATATCTCGTGTAATATCGCCCGGTATTAGTTTGGATCAGCCTTATAAAAAATTTAATTATGCATGGCGTAATTATCTGAAAATTAGCTCCGGTTGTTGTACTAACAGATAACACTTGTAGAACGGCGATTGCTTGTACGATACGTTTTGGATGGATCCGCGTTCTAATAAGCCCTGTATTGTGAACAAACATAAATAATTTTGAGGTTTTATTATTTCATTAGGGACATAGAGCATGGTGTAAGCTTCAAGCTGCTGTCTTGGCTCGTCGAAGTTGGCACCAATGAAATATCGTAAGTCTCGCTATCCTTTAAATATTATGTCAGAGAAAGACCTAGTGCCATATCTCATTTATATCGAAATTGTCTTACATGTCGCATATACTTTTCAGACGTGCCGTTGACCTCATGCTGGACACCGGCGTCGTGTTTACCACGGTATCGGACCACCATGTCAAGTCGTCCCTCGAATGACATGGGCATAATAATCCACGCCGACGATGCGGCTAATAAAGATCCGACCATTACGCGGTTCTAGGGGCTACGGACCATGACCGGCCATGGAATAATGATCGCTCTTGCTAGGTTATCCTTTCATCGTTCTTCTTCCGGATGTGTTTTTTAAAATTTAGATTTCCCCCGGCGTTTTTCGAACTCCCAAGTGTGGTTTATTCGTACTATTGCAACTTAATTTTTATTTCTTAACGTTCATTTTGTATCACTCGGTACGCCTATGGTTTCTGAATTTTATGCACATTTTCATGTGGGCAAAAAAAACGTGTAAACTGATCGATTAATTATTTGAACCATAGTTAAAATCTTGTTACCGGTTTAACCGATGATATCATTTATGTACACGCTAAAACGCTTCCATGCCGTCAACTATAACGTTCCTGAGGATCCCAAGTATAATACAGTAATAAAAAAACCCACCCCGTGAGGCGGTACTTGTTTAGCTAGCGTAGCACAACCAGAGATAGGGGAACTGCTTTGAACTCGCAGACTTCCCTAGGAAAAAAAGACCGGAACTCCAATGGAGCCAGCCATCGTCTGCCCCCTGGAGTCGCTGCCCGTGGAGATCTCCGCAGAGATCATCTCCCGTGTTGGTTGCACGAAGACGGTAGCCCGGTGCGCTGCCGTGCGCCGAGGGTGGAGGCAGCTCCTCCGGTCCCAGGTGGTCGTCGCCGCGTTCTCCCAGAGGAATGCGTCCGCGGTCATCGGCTTCCTCATGGAGACGGAGTGTGTGTTCAGGAAGGGCTTCTTCCGCATTGACGGCAAGGTCCATCCCGCGAGCGCTTCTATCCGAGCTCTCCGCCACCGGATCGACCTCGCCACCCTTGGGCTAGAGCCTGTCGTTGCGTGCCTCGACGGCCTCGTCCTCAAGCACAAAGTCGACCTGCCTCGCGGCTTCTCCACGATGAACCTCTTCGACCCTATGCGTCGGCTGACATCGGTCACTCCCCCAATCCGTTCGGTGCGTTAAATGCTGCGAAGTGCGAGGAGTCGGCCGCGAGGCGTCAACACCGATAACTTTCTTGGGCCGTTCGGTGTGCTTCCTCGGACAGGACACGCCGGCATGGCTTTCTTCGTCAGGCAGCCCGCCGGAGACTATGCCCGGTCTTACGATGGGGTAAGCTTCTTGTCTGACGATCCAATCTACGTACACGTTAGCGTTTATGATGGCAGGCAGTGGGTTCGCTCAGTTTCCCATCCAATAGTTTCTCCTAGCCAACCACTTTTCCACACCATGCCATATTGTATCCTAAAAAACCAAACTCTCGTGTGCGTCTATCCCGTGAATTTCTTGGTGTTATTCAACACTAGAACACGCAGGTTCAGAACTCTTAATCTTCCACTGCCAGAAGCAGAATCACAGGGCAACTATGCTGTCGGCGAAAGCAGAGCTGGCTTATCCACTCTTGCTCACATGCATCTTGCCAGTGTTGTTCATGTATGGACCCTCACACTGAGTGATTCAGGTGCATTTAGTTGGGACCACGTCCACAACATCAACGTTGTGGACATATTCCGCGACACATATGGATTGTCTGTGTGGCGCCATCTATTCTCCCCTGAGTTCGACCCTGCCCCACTGCACGTTCGTGTTGTCTCAGAGACGGGGAGTATGCCATTATCACTGTAGGGACACACAAACTTGTGCTTCTTCTCAATACACTTAACCACAGCATCAGGCTTATAGTGGAGGTAGACCCAGATGCAGTGTGTCTTCCGAGTCTCTCGATCTGAAAATGTAACGACGATATGTGTCCTGTTGCAGATGTTGTCCCCACATCAGCTTCGTATTGACCGCCATTTTATTGTAGGCTTGGGCTTGATATATTTCCAGACTATTTTTAATTCAATGGGTTGTAAGCACATTTATAATTTCGACCCCAATGCTGTGGATGTTTTTACTATTATGTTTTACGTGGTTCGGGAAGCTCGCTGCTGTTTTATTTACGGCATTTGGTAGAGAAAATAACACAGTCTTATTCTACTCTATCAATCGTTACGGCATTGTAAACTTTTCTACCGGCACCACGTTTTCTGAATTTTTTTTAAAATATCCGTTCGTCACCGCGTAATCGCAAGATACATATATACTTAAATGACAGAATGGAACACTGGCCCTAATAAACTAAACAGATGACACTAACACCGATATAATGTTCAATACACGCAAGATACATTTATTGCATGTTGGATAAAATAATAGTTAAAATTTCACAACCCATTGACCAAGACACTAACACCGATATAACGTTAGACACCATCGCGAGCATCACATAAAAATGACATCCAATGAAACACGTCGATGATGTCGTGCATATCGAAATAGATAACGTGTAACACGTCGACAACATAAATGAAGATGTTACGATCGACATAGTTCTTAACACAGTATAGAGTACAAAGTATCGTGCTACGTAGTCCCAAAGAAAGCATCATAAAGTACCGGATGTTTTGTCGATGAAATACGTAAAAATGTCGCGTATATCAAAATAGGACATGTATTACGATTAGATCGCAAATGACGTTATCATGTTCGACGTCGTTGTTGACATGAAGTCTGATGACACCATGTTCAACATAGTTTTTAATATGGTAACATTACACAAAGAGTAAATGTATATAGTACATCGTGAGACGTTTGTCACAATTGTTATGTAAATTTACAGTACCTTGAATGAATACCATATGTTTCCGAAGGAAGTAACATATAGTAGCGAGTTATTTCATCGATGAATCCAATAGAAGGACGTCCCGCTTATTCAAAAAGGGGTTATAACACGATAAAATCGCGAACGACGATATCATGTTCAACATAGTTGGTAACATGGCATACGACAATGGAAAAAACACCATACGCAGACCGATGAAATGAACACAAGAATCCCGGTCTTGCAACCGAGATGAACTATAGTTAATCGTAATGCGATCGGACATGCCGTCTATATATAGCCGAATGATATGTGGTACATTCTAAAAAATACATGTCAATGAAATACGTAAAAAATGTCGCGTATAACAGAAAAGGTCATTTATTACATTGACATCCATACGGTACGTCAACAACGTCGCACATATCCAAATACAACACGTGCAATACGACATCAACACGAATGATGAAACACCGTTAGTCATAGTTGTTATGAAAGTTTTGCAGTACCATAAATGAACACCATATAGTTCCGAAGGAAGCAACATATAGTGTTTAGCAGATGCGACCAAGACAGGAAGTAAGCATCATAGCATACCGAAAAAGTAGTTGACGAACACGTAAAATATATCGTGGATATCCAAATGGGACGTGTAATACGATTATATCGTGAATGACGTTATCACGTTCGACATAGTTGTTAACATGGTATACAGTATCGTAACTACATGTTTGGAATTCATCCTAAGGCGATTCGACATGCCGTCTGCCTAATCATGCTAGTAACGATAACGCTTTTTCAAAAATGGACACGTATTATGATGTCACAGTTTCTACGAAACTATACGAAACGACGATGTTTATTACGATGATGTTGTATATCGCATAAACGATGTAGAGTTTCTACAAAAGCAAGACGTGTAGTGCGACGATGACACTAACGCTGATATAACGTTAGACACCATCGCAAGCATCGCATAAAAATGACATCCAATGAAACACGTCGATGATGTCGTGCATATCAAAATACATAACACGTAACACGTAGACAACATGAATGAAGATGTTACGATCGACACAGTTCTTAACACAGTATAGGGTACAAAGTATCGTGCTACGTAGTCCCGAAGAAAGCATCATAAAGTATCGGATGTTTTGTCGATGAAATACGTAAAAAATATCGCGGATATCAAAATAGGACATGTATAACGATTATATCGCAAATGACGTTATCACGTTCGACGTCGTTGTTGACATGCTATACAGTAATGTAAAGTGTTGGCTTGTAGTTTATCCTAAGACGATTATACATGCCATCAGCCCGATCGCATGGATGAGAATAACGCTATTACAAAAAAATGACATATAATACAATGTTATAAAGTTTGAGGACACCATGTTCAACTTTGTTTTTACTATGGTAAACATTACACAAAGAGTCATTGTATGTCGTATATCATAAGACATTTGTCACAATTGTTATGAAAATTTACAGTACCTTGCATGAATACCATACGATTCTGATCGAAGTAACAAATAGTTCCAAGTTGTTTCATCAACGAATAGTATAAAAGGATGTCACGCTTCTTCAAAAGGGGTTATAACAGAATAAAATCACGTACGACGATAACATGTTCCACATAGTTGCTAACATAGCATACGATAATGGGAAAAACACGATATGCAGACCGATGAAATGAACACAAGAATCCTGATCTTCTAACCGAGATGAACTAGAGTTAATCGTAATGCGATTGGAAATGCCGTCTATATCCAGCCGAATGATATGCGCTATAGTTGAAAAAAGACATGTCAAAGAAATACGTATAATATGTTGCGTATTACGTTGACATCCATACGATACATAAACGACGTCGCACATATCGAAATACAACACGTGCAATATGACATCAACACTAATGACAAAACCACGTTAGTCATATTTGTTATGAAAGTTTGCAGTACCATAAATGAACATCGTATAGTTCCGAAGGAAGCAACATACCATACCACGTTAGTCATTATATGTCGTACATCATAAGACATTTGTCACAATTGTTATGAAAATTTACAGTACCTTGAATGAATACCATACGGTTCCGAAGGAAGTAACATATAGTACCGAGTTGTTTCATTTACAAATCGCATAGAAGGATGTCTCGCTTATAAAAAAATGGGTTATAACACGATAAAATAACGAACGACGATATCATGTTCAACATAGTTGGTAACATGGCATACGACAATGGAAAAAACACCATATGCAGACCGATGAAATGAACACAAGAATCTCGATCTTACAACCGAGATGAACTATAGTTAATCGTAATGCGATCAGACATGCCGTCTATATCCAGCCGAATGATATGCAATACGACATCAACACTAATGACTAAACCACGTTAGTCGTAGTTGTTATGAAAGTTTGCAGTACCATAAATAAACATCATATAGTTCCAAAGGAAGCAACATACAGTACCGAGATATTTGATTGACGTATTGCACAAAGGATATCCCGCTTCTTCAAAATGGAGGTATGATACGATAAAATCACGAATGATGATATCATGTAGTTGGTAACATGTCACATGCACGGATAAAAAATTATATGATGTCCGATGTAACGAACATAGGAATCATGATCTTGCAACATACACGCGCCACATTTAATCGTAGTGCGATTCGATATGATGTCTTACAGAAGCACACGGTGAACGAACGTACTAGCGAGAGACCTTTGCAAATGGAAACCAACAGTTGTAGTAAAACAAATGGACAGTTTAAATCTGAATAGCGATTAAAATTGAAATAAATTAATGACTACGTAGTCAAAGATTCCGTGCTATCGATGCTATCGCGCTTATCAAAATATGCAACGTGCAACACGACTATATCACGAATAACTATGCCAGGTTGGACATAAAGTGTTGGTTGGTAGTTCATCGTAAGACGAATAGACATGCCATCACCCCGATCGCGTGAACGGGGATAACGCTCTTACAGAAAAATGACATATAATACGACGTTATAAAGTCTGATGACACCATGTTCAACATAGTTTTTAATATGGTAAGCATTACACAAAGAGTAAATGTATGTAGTACATCGTGAGACGTTTGTCACAATTGTTATGTAAATTTACAGTACCTTGAATGAATATCGTATGGTTCCGAAGGAAGTAACATATAGTACGGAGTTATTTCATCGACGAATCCCATAGAAGGACGTCCCGCTTATTCAAAAAGGGGTTATAACACGATAAAATCACGAACGACAATATCACGTTCAACATAGTTGGTAACATGGCATACGACAACGGAAAAAGCACCATACACAGACCGATGAAATGAACACAAGAATCCCGATCTTGCAACCGAGATGAACTATAGTTAATCGTAATGCGATCGGACATGCCGTCTATATACAGCCGAATGATATGCGGTACAGTCTAAAAAAATATATGTCAATGAAATACATAAAAAATGTCGCGTATAACAAAAAAGGTCGTGTATTACGTTGACATCCATACGATACATCAACGACGTCGCACATATACAAATACAACACGTGCAATATGACATCAACATGAATGACGAAACACCGTTGGTCATAGTTGTTACAAAAGTTTTGCAGTACCATAAATGAACACCATATAGTTCCGAAGGAAGCAACATATAGTGTTTAGCAGATGCGACCAAGACAGGAAGTAAGCATCATAGTGTACCAAAAAATAGTTGACGAACACGTAAAATATGTCGTGGATATCCAAATGGGACATGCAATATGATTATATCACGTTCGACGTAGTTGTTAACATGGTATACGGTATCGTAACTACATGGTTTGGAATTCATCCTAAGGCGATTCGACATGCCGTCTGCCCGATCACGCTAGTAACGATAACGCTCTTCCAAAAAATGGACATGTATTACGATGTCACAGTTGCTACGAAATGACGATGTGTATTACAATCATGTTATATATCGCATAAACAATGTAGAGTTTCTACAAAAGCAAGACGTGCAGTGCGACGACGACACTAACGCCGATATAACGTTAGACACCATTGTGAGCATCGCATAAATATGACATCCAATGAAACACATTGATGATGTCGTGCATATCGAAATACATAACGCGTAACACGTCGACAACATGAATGAAGATGTTACGATCGACACCGTTCTTAACACAGTATAGAGTACAAAGTATCGTGCTATGTAATCCCAAAGAAAGCATCATAAAGTACCGGATGTTTTTAACATTTTTTTACGATTATATCGCAAATGAGGTTATCACGTTCGACGTTGTTGTTGACATGCTATACAGTAATGTAAAGTGTTGGCTTGTAGTTCATCCTAAGACGATTATACATGCCATCAGCCCGATCGCGTGGATGAGAATAACGCTATTACAAAAAAAATGACATATAATACAATGTTATAAAGTTTGATGACACCATGTTCAAGTATGTTTTTAATATGGTAAACATTACACAAATAGTCATTGTATGTCATACATCATAATACGTTTGTCATAATTGTTATGAAAATTTACAGTACCTTGCATGAATAGCATACGGTTCCGATGGAAGTAACAAATAGTACCAAGTTGATTCATCGACGAATCGCATAAAATGATGTCACGCTTCTTCAAAAGGGAGTTATAACACGATAAAATCACGTACGACGATAAAATGTTCAACATAGTTGGTAACATGGCATACGACAATGGAAAAAACACGATATGCAGACCGATGAAATGAACACAAGAATCCTGATCTTGCAACCGAGATGAACTAGATATAATCGTAATGCGATCGGAAATGTCGTCTATATCTAGCTGAATGATATGCGGTACAGTCTAAAAAAGACATGTCAATGAAATACGTAAAATATGTCGCGTATTACGTTGACATCTATACGATACATAAACGATGTCGCACATATCCAAATACAACACGTGCAATACGACGTATAGTTCCGAAAGTTCGCAGTATCATAAATGAACATCGTATAGTTCCAAAGGAAGCAACATACAGTACCACGTTAGTCATTGTATGTCCTACATCATAAGACGTTCGTCACAATTGTTATGAAAATTTACAGTACCTTGAATGAATACCATACGGTTCCGAAGGAAGTAACATATAGTACCGAGTTGTTTCATCGACGAATCACATAGAAGGATGACCCGCTTATTCAAAAAGGGTTATAACACGATAAAATCACGAACGACGATATCATGTTCAACATAGTTGGTAACATGGCATACGACAATGGAAAAAACACCATATGCAGACCGATGAAATGAACACAAGAATCCCGATCTTGCAACCGAGATGAACTATAGTTAATCGTAATGCGATCGGACATGCCGTCTATATCCAGCCGAATGATATGCGGTACAGTCTAATAAAGATATGTCAATGAAATACGTAAAAGATGTCGCGTATTACGTTGACATCCATACGATACATCAACGACGTCGCACATAACCAAGTACAACACGTGCAATACGAATCAACACTAATAACGAAACCACGTTAGTCATAGTTGTTACAAAAGTTTGCAGTACCATAAATGAACATCATATAGTTCCGCAGGAAGCAACATACAGTACCGAGATGTTTCATTGACGGATTGCACAAAGGATGTCCCGCTTCTTCAAAATGTAATTATAATACGATAAAATCAGGAATGATGATATCATGTAGTTGGTAACATGGCACACACACGCATAAAAAATTATATGATGTCCGATGTAACAAACGTAGGAATCATGATCTTGCAACAGACACGCGACACATTTAATCATAGTGTGATTCGATATGATGTCTTACAGAAGCACACGGTGAACGAACGTAATACCGGGAGACCTTTGCATCTGGAAACCAACAGTTGTAGTAAAACAAAAGGGACATCCTAAATCTGAATAGCGATAAACAAAAGGGACAGCCGACGAATAGCTTGATCACTTCGAATGCACCGATTTTTTGTAGCTAGTTTCGAAATAAAGGTATCGATCCCACAGGGAGAAGTAGGTAAAAGACTAAAATGCTTATTATAAAAAATATACCAAAGTTTAAAGGAATAATCATAAGATACAAGAAAAGTAAAATTATATTGTGTACTGGTTGAGTAATACATTGAAGTAACATGAAGTAAAACTTATTGCAGAAAGTAGTAATCGTGCGTGTAAGAAAGACTGACTCTGCAATTTGGGAGATTGCATTCTCGTGGAATGGTGGATACACCGCTAACGACTTATACTAATTTATCAATACTATTAATACGAAATCTTTCATGATACGAACGTATGTGGGTGGAGCTCCATATATGGGCGATTATGTAGCAACCACTGCTCACACCATCCTTCACAACCACATCTGAGAGTTAAACAACATCAATCGTAATATCCGCTAATAATAGATCTCTCCCGCGACATGTCCATGGCTTAAAGAGTTCTCGAAGACCCTATTTAGTACGTAAAGTATGACAAGGACTATATAGTCAGATTAAGTGCCATGATCCCATCCCTCTGCCAACAAGTGATCTCCTTCATCGATTCCTATCTAGAGGCAAATGTTAGGAGGCGCACAACTCCGAACATCAATATGAAGACAATTATCACATACATATATTGATGTATAACATAGTAATCCTTATCTCATCTCAATCATATAAAAGTGTTTCTCCATCTCCATAGAACTAAATATCTACTCATCCATGGTTGTAAATAGTATCATGGTAATGGTAATGAAAACAATTATCTTCCAATAGGTCTTGTATATATCCACAACTAGTGCAAGAATTGCAACAACAAAATAGAAGGGATGGATGTAGGAGACGTTGGTGATGAAGATGTAGCGGTTGATGCAGACGTAGATCATTCCCTTGGCCTCCCAAAAGGTAAACACGGTGAAGATTGATCCCTAGGTGAGGTTATTGACAAATTCGTGCTATTCCGTGTGTCGTCTGTCCGTTCTAGTTGCACGTGGTGAAACTATTCGAGGAGACGATGTCGGCGCACACTTTAAAGCATGGACTAAGCGGCCGAAGCACTTTTCCCACCGTATAGTTGGTCGTAAATTCGTCTGTATCATCCGGACCATCCAAGTTTTGCTTCTAGTGTGATTGATATTTTCCAAAAAAATAGATTTATGTTATTTATGGCAAGTTTGTCCTGCGCTTTAGTTTGTATTAATGTGATTCCTCACGCAGTCTGCTTCAACATATCGTTCAACGAATGTACCACTGGGTGACATTAACATATTGACACACACACTTGTAGACAAATGGTAACCAGGTGCTAATTGGTCCTTTCGCATGCCTTCTTCTTGTCAACAACGGTAGACTATGCCATGTTCGGCATAAATGTAGTTGCGCTACGACGAGAAAACTTTCATTTGCATGTATAGGAATTCTATTACAATTCATCCCTATTCATGGGCTGGAGGTTTGGTTTAGAGGATGTGACCAAGCCGGACGTCCACCTCGTCCACGCATTGATGACCTGGAGTCCATCTATTGCTGACCTTCATGATCAACCGCACGCTAACAATCTATGATCAAAATGTGTTTCCGATCCCTAGCTGTAGTCATATGATGTTTGTTATCCTGAAAGAATTATAATAGAAAACAAGCACGATAACATTTTCCCATTTTACCCGTGTTAAACGGTATATGATGACCATACCCGACATGGCACAACGGTGTTCATCCCACGATAGAATAGATGGGTAAGAGAGCTCTATTAATGTATTTTATGAGCCGATGAAACTGGTGGATGGCATGTAGAGGGGATCTCCATTCATCGTCCCTACAGATGGATAGATGGAACTGTATAGAGCATGTGATCCGTCCAAACGTCCACCACGACGCAAATGGTAACCGGGTACTAATTGGCCGTTTCGCATGCCTTCTGCTTGTCAACAATGGTAGACTATGCCATGTCCGGCATAAATTTAGTTGCGCTACGATCAGAAAACTTTCATTGGCATGTATAGGAATTATATTACAATTCATCCCTATTCATGGGCTGGCGGTTGGGTTTAGAGGATGTGACCAAGCCGGACGTCCACCTCGTCCACGCATTGCTGACCTGGAGTCCCTCTATTGCTGACCTTCATGATCAACTGCACGCTAACAATCTATGATCGAAATGTGTTTCCGATCCCTAGTGGTAGTCATATGATGTTTGTTTTACTGACATAATTGTAATAGAAAACAAGCGCGATAATATTTTCCCATTTTACCCGTGTCGAACGGTATATGATGACCATACCCAACATGGCACAACGGTGCTCAGCACAAGATAGAATGGATGTGTAAGAGAGTTCTATTAATGTATTTTATGAGCCGATGAAACTGTTGGATGGCATGCGGAGGGGATCTCCGTTCATCGTCCCTACACATGGATAGATGAAACTGTATAGATCATGTGATCCGTCCGGACGTCCACCACGACCAAAAAGTGTTGACCTATAGTGGACGTCCAAGGCAGCCGTCGCAGAATTGTCTCCAAGCCAACGATCTTTCCTTAAGATGTGACTCTAAGTCCCCTAGATACCGTAGCGCAAGGCAACACCTCATCGATGTACGATCGAATACCCCCCACCCAATCCCCCATGGCTGCACGACGGCATGGACGAGGGCACGAACGCATCCTAAATGAGTTGCATCCAAGCGTCTTTAAATTTAATTATTAAAGATATTTAAACTTTGGGATACAAAACCTACGTGCGTCCTAAACCTAGAAAACACGCGTATTGCAAAAAAAATTATGATCGTAGATCTGTATATTATTTGGGTCGCGACATACAATAAAAGGGTTTAAATTAGAAAAAAACACTATTAGGATTATCACTGCGCCGATATTATATATTTGTTAAGACACCGGAATACCGATTACTTACTCAACCGATTTTGTAGAGAGTGTGATATGATAGTTAGTCGTATCTATATCTGACTTTTTTTCAAAACGTTAGTTCTAATTCCGAACATTGGCGGAATAAATAGACATTTCTGTGGCATGTGGCACCTGGATTGAACATTTTTATATTACACAGATATATGAATACTGAGGGCAATTTGATTGGATTCTGTCTCATCCATAAAATAACCAGAATGCTGAATTCAGGGTAATGTGGATTGCAACTGGAACAATTTCTCATACAATATGGCACATAGACATAAATGTTGCTCCTAGAATCAGTTTTCAAACCCACCGTCAGTTAGATGGATAGCCTTGATGGACATTTCATATTACATCCAGAAACTACGGTACAAATAGCACAATACAGAAAATGTTACTTCCTAGGATCTGACGACCACGAGATGTGGTCGTGTGTCTCACCTCACAGTTATATCACGCAACTGCTGTCCGGAAAAACAACGTCGAGCAAGATGACTTATTGTGGCCTACAATTCCACAGTTTGAACATCGTGGCTCCTTCCTGGGCTTATTTGTCTTCATTTCTATCGTAGGACAAGATGAAGACTTGTGACCCCTGCTGCGGCACACGCCACAGAAACGTGTCCTCTTGACGCCAATCTCGTACCCTGGTCTTGATCTCGCTGTCGTGGGGCGTCCTAAGTCCTTCCTCCTCAATGGCGCTATCATGTTAGGTCTTAGGCTTGTGCCATGTGTTTCACAACGGGCCGAAGCTGCAATTAAGTTCACAGCCACCGCTGGAGACGGTGAGCGATGCATTCGTTGTTCTAGCCCTAGACCATCTTTAATAATACTCGTCTCTGCAAGCTTTGGCATCATATCCAACATCACCCCCATAGCCACCTCAAACGATTCTGCGTTCGAGTCTGCTAACTAACAACCTCCAGTGCCGTCCTGTACAGTGCAGTGTGACGGAAAATTGTTGACATCATAGCTGGGTTGTCCTTTTGGTACATCCTTAGATGTTCAGGTATAACACGGCATGCTGTTCTTGTCCATCTTGAGAGAATGTGGCTCTCTGGAATCTCCCTCATTCCAATATGTGACATTACCTGAAAAAAGATTACACGCCATTGAACAGAACATTAAATCATTGTGCCGAAATTGGATCCATTTGACATGCTATAAAAATATGTGACACTATAGAAACTCACCCTTATCGCATGGCTACAGATAATGCCCATATGCTCATACTTCTTGCACTCACATTGTATCATATCGTTATCTAGGTTTAGCCTAACCTCGTAGGCAACACGTCACCACCTGGATCTCTTTTCAGCATCGTAGTGGACAACAAGGTACCTAGACCCTTGAATAATGTCATCCACTATGTAAGAAGCCGACTGAAAAATCTCGGCCTCGATACTGGAGTACATGGACGGCGTGTATATTTTGCTTGCATGCTTCTCGATAGGTCCACCGCTACTAAGGAGAAACCGCCCCTGCATAAGTGGACAGGAGAAAAAAATAATTCATGCAGGTTATTTCATCATCCGTGATCATAGCTTTATGAGTTCAGATGTATACAGCAGCAGAGAGATGGCTTACCAGACGCATCTTTTGTTCTAGGAACTCCTCCTCAGCCATCATACGCTGAAGCTTCATGTATCCCTTCACAAACATATGCATTGATGATCCAGGTGGAACGAACTGCTTCAGCTTGTGGTTTGCGCTCTCGGACCGTTGCGTGCTAGTCATCCTCGCGCAAAAGATGTCCGCAAAGTATGGCTTTGCCCACTTCGTTCGAACTTCGTATATCTGGGTTAGGAATGGGTGATCTTGCAGTCCATACTTACAAATTAGCTTGTCCCAAGCGCCCTCGAACTCATCTATCGTGAGCATGGGGTCGACCAACTTGTGAAACTCTTCTCTAAAGGTGTTGTTCTTACCGTATACTGCACCAGGTATTCCTTTGCCCTTGTCAGCACATGCCACTTGCACCACCGGCGTGATGTCCCAGTAAGAACATTTTATATAGCAACCTCCATCGCACGAGCCTGATCTGCAAGAATACATAAATTTGAACATGTTACGTCTTGCAGAATACATGACATGATGAATGCGTGAATGTCGGCATATAATTGTTATAAACGATTTCACCATAAATGTTTGATGGTGTGCTAAAAAATGTATCTACAAACGCACAACAGAAGGGTTTGGCATGTTGTCATGTATGAAAATTAACCATCAAACCTACTGCAGACATTGGCATGTACAAAATGGTCGGGTGAACATTTTGTAAAAGGAAAGATGGGCTAGTAGATTGATACCTGTTAGAATTGTGGCTGGAGCTTTTCCTCCCATCAAATTCACAAACTCTTTGAATACCCACTCGAACGATTCTATGGTTTCGTTTGTCAGAAGAACTCCAGCAAAAATAATGCTCTGAAAGTGATTGTTTACGCCAACAAACATGCCGAAAGGCATGTCGTAAAGATTACAGCGATATGTTGTATCAAATGTGATGGCATCTCCGAAGTGTTTGTACTGCATGCGGCTCTTACCATTGGTCTACATAACCGCTCTAATCTTGCCATCCTTAGTGACCATGCAACTGTCAACAAAGTTGGGGTCCTCTGCCTTAAGTTCAGAAAATAGCTGGTGGGTTTTTCTTACATCTTCGTCAGTATGATCCTTGATGATGCTTGCACAGAGTGATTTAAGTGCCCTCTTATTAAAAGGCACGTTGTCCATCGATCCGAAGAAGCTACCAATGACAGAATACACCTTTCCTAGACCAACATTATTGTCACGGAGGTTTGTGATCAGCGCCTTTGTGTGATGGTCAATGTGTCTGTGGGATTTCCAATTCAGCTTCTCCCCACAGGTTATTGACATGTTGTGATTGTGTCCATCTCTGAACTCGTGGACGTACCAGCCATGATCGTCAGTCCTACGAAGGCTTATCATCCCTGGACATTCACAGGACATCGAGTTCTCCTTGTCATGCCTGGGCTTCCCCTGCAATTTTAACGTATCAGAATGAGAACTAGTTGTCTGTATGTGCACTAGCTCTTTCAGAAGCAGATATGTAGGTATATGGCACTTACCGCACAGGCACACACGATGTACTGCCCAATTTTTCTATTTGAGTTGTTCTTTCTTGACTGGCCGTATCTGATGCCGAACCCAACCTCCCATGAGTAGAGGTTGTAAAATTCATAGGCCTCGTTCAACGATTCAAATTCCATGCCTGGTTTAGGATAAACGAGAGCCTTGGTATTCCTTTCGCCAAACCTTCTAATGGTTGACTCCAGAGGCGATTTCCTACCACTCATCGGCGACCTGAAATCGGGTATAGGGCCATGGCATCGGACCCTGTGAAACAACACTCCCTTAAGTCAGCTTACGATGTAAACAAAACTGACAGAGATGAGTATAAACCAGTGAGTTAAGATACAATTATCCTATTCTGGGCTACTCAGACAACCTCCGAAATGATTCCTGGATATAGTCGCTAGCGTACTTGTATCTGATACGTAAAGGACAATTTTAATTATCCAGTGCCATAACTAACAATCAGTACAGTGGATTCAAAATACTATTTGCAACCACTGAAAGACTAAACCCGTTTAATACTTGCATCGTCGTTTCGACACACACAAACCAGTTATAGTTTAGAGAAATCACACGAGTTCGTAAAAAACTGGGGCGTCGAGCAAATGTGCATACATTTATTGGGGCATCATTCATTGACATATTTATGCAAGAAAGATCACACCAGGAAATTAATAATACGGTTTTGCTAGTTTTGCTAACGTAGACCCGTGTTAAATATTCCATAGAGCAAGTTTTAATTTATTTGGGGCGCCATTCACTGAACATCTCCGTGCAACAAAATTAAATGACGAAAAGTACAGAGGTTTTGGTTAGATTTGTTCACTTAGATCGGTGTTGAACCGGTGTTAAGTAAGCCATCGAGCAAAGTTTTAATATATTTGGGGCATCATTCATGAACATATTTGTGTAAAAAGGTTCACACGTATTTTGGCTACACGCCCGGAATAGGGAAAAGTGCTCATCTAGACCAGTGCTAACTATTCGCTCAAGTGCACTTTTATGTTATTAGGGACTTATCCCTGAAGATATATGTGCAATAAATCTAATAAATCCAAAGCACAATGTTGTTATGTTAGGTTGACTCCTAGCAAATCGGTGCTAAAATTAGTAACTCAGCGGGATTTTTTTCAGAACTCTATTTTACGAATTGAACAGATTAATGTAAACTATTCCATCGAGCAAATTTCACGATTTAATCCAGGTGCCACTCATGAACACCTTTGTACAACAAAGTTTACACATAAAAACGTACAGAAGCATGAAAACATACAACACCAGAGGTTCTATTGTCTAATGGTCAGGACACATGACTCTGAATCTTGTAACATGCCTTCATGTTTAGAAGGTACCAAGCAATTTAGAGTTTGATTTTCTGAATTACGCAAACCACTGACCGACTGAACCCATTTAATAAATGCACCCAGTTCCAGATCTTACAAGATAATGCCAAATTTTTAAAAAGAATGATTGCCCCCACTCCCATTTAGCAGCCTCTACACTAGAAGGTAACTTGAATGTAGTGCACATTTGCCGTATAGGTTGACTCATCTGAATCAGTTTCCAGGATGGATACCATTCAGACTGTGATCAGGAATGTTTATATGTTCGCCGTCTGACAGAAGATCACGCATTGCAAAGACAAGAGACTGTGGGTTAATGCAGTACCTCCTTTTCCACGTAAGTGCCAGTATCGCTGAAAATTCAGGATCGTCGGTGCGGCGGTCCTGTGCACAGTCCGAAGCCAATTCGTCGGAGGCGAAGCTCATGTCCAGGGATGCATTCTATACGCTACCTTAACCCCGGTCTGAATCGTCTGAATCTCCAGACCCAGACAAATAAGCGTCCAGCTCCGAGCTTGATTGTTCTGCAAATGGAAGGGTGGTCCTTTCGTGCACGCACAAATCTGGACCTGTGCCGGTGAACTCCATGATGCGCAGATGGGCAGTAAATCATCTGGAGCTGTTTTTGAGCGAACAGAAAAAAACGAACTACGGCGAGAAACTCGCGGATAGAGCGACTTCGTACCTGAATAGAAGCTCGGTGAAACTCCCATGGTTGTGAATCCCCGCCATTATGTACTGGTCCCTGCGGCCCCTACTGATCTTGGCGAGGAAGAAGGCGCGGATGGTAGTTCCACCACGGATCCGGGGATTACGGATCTGGGAGAGGAAGACGGCGCAGTGTGTCCGAGTCTCCGATTCAAATTCAAATCATAGTGGGGATGGTGTTAGCAGATACCGGACCATCCGGTGAAGTGGAGGTCGTGTCCCGGCCCCACGCCCGTATTGTACGTCCTCTTTGTACAACCGTATACACAAACATTGCCCCGTATCCAAAAAAGTGCTCGGTCAAACATGCTACTATATGGGGCCGGAGTAGGAATCGCGAGGCAGGAGCGGACGGGCGAGATAGCTGTTTGGCTCGGAAACCTTTCATAATAGTGGATTCTATGTCGCCCCGATAGGATACATCTTGATCTGGATTGAATGACGGTAGTCCTCCGTCTGAATCTTCAAACCCGGACCATGGAGACATGAAGGGCCCTCCTAATGCTCAGAGACGATAGATATTGTTGGAATCGCAGAGATCTAGTTTGAACTAGATGGATCTGAGAGCGGAGCGACTGCAAGAGCAAGAAGAACAAAAGCGGATAAGGGTTTGTGGGGGAGGATTCTGCCGGTACTGTTTACTGGTTCGATTGGGAGGAGAGGCTCGTTGGAGCCCGGTGAGGCCGCACTAGGGCCCACGCGCGGTAGACGTCCGGAGGAATACAACCGTCTAAAAAAATAAATAATACGGTGGTGTGGTAGATCTGGTCAACCATAGGGGAAATCGTCCTTTCGGAACGGACGGGTGAGATAGCTGTTCGGCCTTGAAACTGTTCGTAATTCTCCGGGTCGCATAGAATCGAAGGTTCAGCTCTTCATCACCTCTCTATGTTATTCCTTTGGTGAGAATTTAGTAAACCATCACAGAGACATATATATGCTTGATTACCCTCTTGTATACATCTGATTCCTTGTTAGTATGAGCTAGAACTTTCATTCACATGAGCCGTTGAACTAGCCTAGAAACCTTAAACGACGGGAACAACAAAATGAATCCGCCTTCTGTTCTTTCGATTTCAGTACACTGTGTGTGTTGCCAGCGGTGCCTCTTATCTAATCCTGGCATTACACGCAAACACAACATTTAGCACTCCCTCTGTACCATTATAGCCGACACCTGGCTTAGTCCCTAGTTATCGTGTCTGAACTAGGACGAATCGTCCCTAATAATTTTTTTCTGACTGTATATGCGGTTCTGGACAGTTATATCACGATGGCATATTCGTTTTATTATACAAACAAACTAATATGCGAATGGTCTTGCCGTCTCACGATTCGTATGCTTTATAATGTCGAACCATACCGAGAGTATTTTCTTGATCGTTCATCCTTGCCAATATTAATCCTGTGCGAGCTCTGAATAAAATGTTGGACCACGTTGTGACATTGGCGTAGCTAGAATTTTCATATTGGGTATTCGGAGTCCAGATAGAATTTCCAGCACACCAATATGATATGTACGAAACCATAATAGGAAAAATCAGACTACAACTTATAATAGCTAAGAAGGATTGCTCATGTTCTCGTCATTATTTTGGCTAGACGACCTCGACAGTTATTATGAAGTTTGTGGCTAGTCAACCTTAACGGTTATTGCCGCGTAGGCGCTGAATACAAGTTATCTTTGGCTTCTCTGCAACTTCATACCACACACATTTCATATTTCTACACTTTTCATGCTTTTTCTTGTACTTATTTTTAGACCAGCAATATATTTTTAATTAACCAAAGATAATTCTTACTAGAGAAAATAGAAACATAAAATAAAAGTCACACTGGTGGAAACAACCCCATGCGTCCCGGTTGGTAAGCGGCATTAGTCCCGGTTGCCCAACCGGGACGGGGCAATCGGGACTAAAGCCCGAACCTTTAGTCCCGGTTGCCCCACCAACCGGGACAAAAGATCATACACGTGGCAGCTGCAGTGCGAGGAGGGCTTTAGTCCCGGTTCGAATAACTAACCGGGACTAATAACCTTCGCTTGGCCAGATTTGCCCATTCTCTGCAGTAGAATTCATTTTGCACATTTTGTTGTCATGACATTTTCGCCACTTTTGTGCCGTGGCGTAGAATTCATTTAGGTTGTTTTATTGTTTATTTAGTGTTTTGCACTTATCAATGAAGGAACCTTATATTACACAAGATCATCATGACAATATTACATTCAATACACGGATCGAGTTCATGCACTACATACAAAAGTATTCCCTTGTCTATACACGGATCGAGTTGCTATTTTACAATCCCTATTGTCTATACACATGAATAGTACTCCCCTTTCGGTCTAGGACTTCGCATCCAAGAATCCCGCCAATTCCTCTGAATTGCTCGTACGCGATCCTTTGGCGTAAGACCGTCCCGTGAGACGCTCGATCTGATTTAAAAAAGTCGATCTATATGAATGAAACTAAACACAATTTGTTTGAAAATAAAACTATAGAAATTGTTTACATACGTGGAGTTGCTCTAAATTTCTGCCCTTCTCATCGCATACGTCTGCGGATGAACTCGCAAACATAGTATCCACAGATTGTTACCTGGTCCTCGTGTCGGCACTTCACAAGAACATAGTTCAATCAAAATAATAATCAAGCATGATAATAAGCGTATCAAAACTAGAATCAAAGAGATGCGGATATAGCTAGTGGTGCTTACATCTAGTGGTTGAAATGTAAGCTCCTCTTTCCAAACACCCTAGCCTTCTTGGTGAACCGTTTCCAAGCGCTAAGAAAAGCGAATAAAAGAAGTTATTAAGTACTTGATATCATAAAATTCACGACGCGTTGCCGATATAGTGTCGTAATGATTAGAATTACCTGGAGAAGTATCGCATGTCCTTCCACGTCTCAAGGGTTTATGTTTGAGTCCATGACTAGTACACGCCCTTTGTCAAGTTGAATGATTAACGAATATAGTGGAAGCTGCGAATGCATAACTAATCAATTATATACTTAACATCGAGTAAGCGAAATAGAAAGTGTATACAAGACAATAACACTCACTCGAAGTTGTAAGGAAAAAGTATTTCCCTTTTGGTTTCTTGAAACCTTAACGTGTACTATATTATCCTCCGTATCCGGGGCTTATTTTGAGATTAGCTTCATGAACCCAATATGGGTCAATGAAGCCAATATCATAGATTTGTCCTCTGCGCATTCGAGAATCTTCATTCGCATATTACGGATGATTATATACATGCAATAAACAAAGTGAGATAGCTGGAGACTAAGTTAATTACGAATTAGTACTTATAGACAATAGGCATCGATGAGCGATTTGTCCAAGGAGTCTTGATTGAATAATTGAAATAGCTCAACAAATTCAATGGATATCATGTCATCACTTTCTTTCCCATGATGCTTTTTGTAACCCTCAAAGACTATCCGATTAGCCCGGCACTTGTGGCGTGCATGTACCGATTATGCAATCTTCGCATTTTGTTGAAAGATTATTTACCTCCTCGGGTTTGACGAGAGGTTTGCCGTCTTGTATATTTGTATGCTACTTCACTCATGGGAAGAACTCTAATCGGGATAATCTTGGCAATACTCATACCTTGAGCAGCTTCTCCGTGTTGTGCAACTACCTCTGGATCATCTTGCTCTTCACCCCATATTTGCTCGACCCACATTGGTTTGAGAAATCACCTTGAGAGGCGCAAGTCATTTTGCTTGTTCTCCAGCTGGGCAACAGATTTCCGCTTGCATCGATCGCTCTTGAGGCTTTGTGCCGCATGTGACTTGAGAATAGAACGCTCATAGTCTGATGACAGCTTTGGCTCGGGTTGATGAAGAGTCTTTAGCATTTTCAACACTTTGGCTTTTTCTTCTTTGGTGCTGGGGAACTCTGGCTCTTTCGGCCGCCTCAGCTTAGCGAAAAACGCTGTCGTTTCCGCATCAACCCGAGCCGTGGTCTCCTCTTCAGCTTAGCGACGGAGCCGGGTGAGGCGACGAAGACGGCTGCCGCGGCGGCGACGACCTCGCTGGAGACGGGTGAGACGGCGGCGAAGATGGCCTTGGCATGTGATTTCGAAGCACGATACAATCCTTCGGCCATAGAATGGTGACGTTTTTTGCGTCACCAAAGCGATCACATCCCTTCACCAGGGGTAGTGAAGATCCAAAACCTCAAAGGTGGGCATGATTTCATCCACGCCGACAACAGCGTAGCCCTCGAACGGACGGTCGTGGTAAGTTGGTGTGGGTCCAATTGGTAAGGCATAGCCGATCGCCACCTTCATTGATATGTTCACAACTTTGACATGTAGATCGCGATGTGTCATCTACGTGATATCATCCACTGGGTAGCCAACAGCCATCGTCGGTGCATCATCGGCATCGCCATTGTCATCACCGGGACCTCGGTGGAAGCCACACTGCTTTTCGATTATTCGATAGGCGGTAGCATCGAATGCGGTGTCTTCTTGAGATGGGCGCCGGTAGTACTTTGCTCTTTAAGTGAGTTAATTTCATCTTGTTGTTGCTTTAATCGTTCTTCAATTAAGCATTCGCTCTTTCGACTTTCTGCTTCAACCGCCTGTCCTTACTCCTCCTCGTGGCTTCTATCGGATATTTCTTCCTCTCTTGAAACCCAGTCCTCCATGATTGGGAGCCTATTGTGCCTCGTGTTCGTCCATCATGTTCCTTATTTCCAAGGCGAGTGTGAGCTCATCATTCTCTCTATCGGGAATGAAGTCCCCATCTTTAACAACCTTTCGCTTTTCTCATCCTCTCGATTGGCAAGGGTCTTCTTTATGTCGTATGGTATATATACACCTCCTTCCGAGTCCAACGTGCCCCCATGCCCGTAAAACCAATTCCTTGCACGTTCTACCCAATCGTCATCTGCAGGGGTGATATTTTTATCACGCAGTTCCTGCTCAAGTTTCTCCCACTTAGGAATGCCACCACAGCCACCTTGCCCCATAGTATGGTGATACTTCTTGTTAGCGACATTCAGCTTATTCTTTGCGACATTTCCTTAGCTTTATTCGATGTCTTGTATTCCACAAACTCAGCCGAATGGTTTTATCTTCCTCTGAGTCTTCTTGAAATCCGAGTCTTCTCTTTCACGACATAGTCAAGGTGCAATCTTTTCTTCCAGTTGGTGAAACTTGGGCCATCTTCTTCAAAGCCCACTCCGACCTTAGCCTCCATGGCTCTCCCATGTTGTAAGGCGTCCTCAATCTGGATCCTCCGCATTTGGATCCAGCTCTATCTTCGTAGTTTGAAATTAACCATGAGCCTCTTCCACAAGAAATCTTTGGCGTGGTTAGGGACAAATAAACATGTTCCTCTTCATCCGCATTAGCAGGCCTATTCCAATTTCTAATGGTGATCGGGATTAAGTCCCTAACGATTACTCGCATTGTGCCACAAATTTGGTTGCGACAACTTCGGGCGGTGGATGCCGTCTCGGCGACATCTTCGATCTGAACCTCTCATGGTCTTCCAACTTTTTGGTTGGGCCTCGTGCGCTCATTTCGTAGATTCCTTGATCCGGAGGGCTAAAAGAAGAAAGATCGTCGTTACTATTTCTATATAGATAGCAGATGATTAATTAATGAATTGATTTATATTACATGCACCTCGCCGGATGATCGTCTTCTCGGTTACACAAGGCATCGCCTTCTCCCTCGGAAGGCAACACCTTCAACCTCAAACAAGTTGTCTACTCCGGTAAAGAGGATCACCCTCACGGAGTTGTTCGAACGTTGATACGTCTAAATTATCTTCCCCACGGATCACACCTTGGATCAACTCTTCCTTTTCTTTGTCTCGGCGTGTGGATCCATATTTTACGCATATAGGTGGAAAAAGAATAAGTCAAAGCGGCTAAAGGAGAAAGTTAAGGAGAAACCACGATATATACATACACAATAATAAAATGAAGAGAAACCCTAAACCTAGCTACAAAAGGAAACCGTGTAGTAGATAGGTAACTCTAGCTAAAATCAACGGTTATCAATATTCCGGAGTTCGAGGGTGTAACCTAGTTCGGAGAAACCTCCGATGCATATGAGAGGGAACCCACATGCACCTAAGGGTATTAATGATTCCTTATCAAACCACGGGATGGCAATGTGAATCGGTGCAGGGCTACCCACATTGGTGACCCGGTGGGGCGAAGACCAATAATACCAAACTAATTAATAAACCTAATAATACCTAACTAATAATAAACCTAATAATCGAAACCGAAAAGAAAGGAAACAATCAACACATGGCATCGATGCAATGCTCAAGCAAGTATGATGATATGACAAGTTAATTTGCATTGGAATGTAACCCTAAGACATGCTCGACGATTTAATCGGGTTCCGACGGTGAAAACCCTAACTCGGGAAACTCCGGAACATATGAGAGGGTGCATTTGTTCTTATAATTATACTTGTCATTTAAATTGTTGAACAATGCATGATTATAGGTTAAATAGATAGGTTTCATTTTTGAACAATTTGATATATTATTTGTAATTTTCGACTTATAAATAAAAGATATTGAATTTACAAGTTTATATCAATTTCGGAATTATTAAATCATTTAAAATTGAATTCTTGTGGGCCACGTCGGCAAGCCACCGTGGGCCACGTCGTGACCCCATACCACCGTGGGCCACGTCGTGAGCCCGTACCACCACCAGCGGCGATGGAGAAGCGGCATGGCGGCCAAGACCAGCGGTGGCGCCCAAGAAGACCACCACCGAGGAGGGAGGGGAGAGAGGGCCACGTCGTGAGCCCGTACCACCACCAGCGGCGATGGAGAAGCGGCCTTGGCGCGCCAGCACGGCATGGCGCCAGCACCACCAGTGGAGGAGGGCGAGGGAGGGCGGCGCCGTACACAGCGGCGGTGGGGAAAAAGCTTGATCGTCGATGGGAAGCAGTGATGCGTCGAGGGGAAAGAGCAGGCGGTGCGGTCGTCGGCCTTGGAAGAGACGCTGGTGGCGGCCGGGCGAGGCGTTGACGACGGCCGCTACTGAGAGCCTTGACGGTGGCGAAGCGACTGGCGGCGTCGTCGTCGGCGATAAGCGAAGCGGCAGTGGGGAAGGAAGAAGAAGGAGGCACACGCCCTTATAACTAAAGGCCTTTAGTCGGTTCGTGGCTCCAACCGGGACTAAAGGGCATACGTCGGTTGGAGCCACCAAGGACCTATAGTCCAAATTTTCAGCATTGAAGAAGCGCTTAGAGCTCTTCGTCCGGTTGGTGGCTCCAACCGGACGTATTCATTTTCAAATTATTTCATTATTTTCTCTCTGTTCCGCCTTATTTTTTATTTTGGGGTTTAAATTTGTAATTTTTTTAAATGATAATTACTTTGGAATTTAGAAAAACTTTAAACATAAAAAGTGTTTGGATTTGAATAACTAATTCGAAACCATTTTCTATTTTGAAAAATAATTAATGTAACCATTTAAACAACGAACCATTTAAAATTAATAATGAAATAACTTATATTTTTTAAATATTAATTTGGAATTTAGAAAAACTTTAAACATAAGAAGTGTATGGATTTGAATAAATAATCCAAAACCAATTTCTATTTTTAAAAAATAATTAATGTAACCATTTAAAATTAATTAACTTATATTTTTGAATATTAATTTGGAATTTAGAAAAACTTTAAACATAAAAAGTGTTTGGATTTGAATAAACAATTCAAAACCATTTTACATTTTAAAAACAATTAATGTAACCATTTAAAATATGAACCATTTACAATTAAAATGAATTAACTTATATTTTTTGATATCAATTTGGAATTTAGAAAAACTTTAAACATAAGAAGTGTATGGATTTGAATAAATAATTCAAAAACATATTCTATTTTTAAAAATAATTAATATAACCTTTTAAAATGAATTAACTTATATTTTGAATATTAATTTGGAATTTAGAAAAATTTTAAACATAAAAAGTGTTTGGATTTAAATAAATAATTCAAAAACATTTGTCCTTTTACTGAGGATGGACGAAAAGGTTTGAGATGTACCGGTTGGGATATAGTCCATGTAAGGTGGTCTAGTATTTTAGGAAAATAGGACGGTAGCATTACGAACGGCATTTTGGTAGTTACTTCACAAAGCGACCGTTTTGCGCTCGGAAATGGAAAAGGGCTTTTCCGTGCGACAAAAGGAAAACTTCCTCCTGCAACATTGTTCTCCATACCAATGTCCACACACATGCATAATATGGGCACAACATCACAAACTATGCCGTGATTCACACATAACATCGGTCATTTGGACCGAAAGCCATGAAACCTCGAACATGATAGGTCATTTTGTGAAGGTTTTTGAAACATGATCAATATACCAAGTCTGGTATTTTCCTTTCAACTATGTAACATAATATGACACCACTTGAAGGATTTTCATTGTTCAGATTTTTTTGAATTTATAATGCCCGTTTGAATTATTTGAATTTCTAACTATGGTCGAACGGTGTGCATGAAGATAGGGACGGCATTGTTAGAACTTGCATTGGATCTCTGAAGAAACCACATATTGCGAGTCTAAAATGATTTTTCAAAAATCACAGGCGATAGATCATGTACTGTAGTACAAACCGGACCCACTTCCTACCGATTCTACAGACATTTGTCCTTTTACCGGGGATGGACGAAAAGGTTTGAGATGTACCGGTTGGGATATAGTCCATGTAAGGTGGTCTAGTATTTTAGGAAAATAGGGCGGTAGCATTACGAAGCGGCATTTTGGTGGTTACTTCAAAGCGACCCGTTTTTTGCGCTCGAAATGGAAAAGGGCTTTTCCGTGCGACAAAAGGAAAACTTCCTCTGCAACATTGTTCTCCATACCAATGTCCACACACATGCATAATATGGGCACAACATCACAAACTATGCCGTGATTCACACATAACATCGGTCATTTGGATGAAAGCCATGAAACCTCGAACATGATAGGTCATTTTGTGAAGGTTTTTGAAACATGATCAATATACCAAGTCGGTATTTTTCCTTTCAACTATGTAACATAATATGACACCACCAAGGATTTTCATTGTTGATTTTTTTGAATTTATTATGCCCGTTTGAATTATTTGAATTTCTAACTATGGTCGAACGGTGTGCATGAAGATAGGGGCGGGCATTGTTAGAACTTGCATTGGATCTCTGAAGAAACCACATATTGCGAGTCTAAAAATGATTTTTCAAAAATCACGGGCGATAGATCATGTACCGTAGTACAAACCGGACCCACTTCCTGGATTCGGCGGACATTTGTCCTTTTACCGGATGGACGAAAAGGTTTGAGATGTACGGTTGGGATATAGTCCGTGAAAGGTGGTCTAGTATTTTAGGAAAATAGGACGGTAGCATTCTGAAGCGGCATTTTGGTGGTTACTTCACAAAACGACCCGTTTTTTGCGCTCGGGAAATGGAAAAGGGCTTTTCCGTGCGACAAAAAGGAAAACTTCCTCCTGCAACATTGTTCTCCATACCAATGTCCACACACATGCATAATATGGGCACAACATCACAAACTATGCCGTGATTCAGACATAACATCGGTCATTTGGACCGAAAGCCATGAAACCTCGAACATGATAGGTCATTTTGTGAAGGTTTTTTCGAAACATGATCAATATACCAAGTCTGGTATTTTTCCTTTCAACTATGTAACATAATATGACACCACGCGAAGGATTTTCATTGTTCAGATTTTTTGAATTTATTATGCCCGTTTGAATTATTTGAATTTCTAACTATGGTCGAACCGGTGTGCATGAAGATAGGGGACGGCATTGTTAGAACTTGCATTGGATCTCTGAAGAAACCACATATTGCGAGTCTAAAATGATTTTTCAAAAATCACGGGCGATAGATCATGTACTGTAGTACAAACCGGACCCACTTCCCTCGATTCGGCAGACATTTGTCCTTTTACCGGATGGACGAAAAGGTTTGAGATGTACGGTTGGGATATAGTCCATGTAAGGTGGTCTAGTATTTTAGAAAAATAGGACGGTAGCATTCGAAGCGGCATTTTGGTGGTTACTTCACAAAGCGACCGTTTTTTGCGGAAATGGAAAAGGGCTTTTCCGTGCGACAAAAAGGAAAACTTCCTCCTGCAACATTGTTCTCCATACCAATGTCCACACACATGCATAATATGGGCACAACATCACAAACTATGCCGTGATTCAGCACATAACATCGGTCATTTGACCGAAAGCCATGAAACCTCGAACATGATAGGTCATTTTGTGAAGGTTTTTTCGAAACATGATCAATATACCAAGTCTGGTATTTTTCCTTTCAACTATGTAACATAATATGACACCACGCGAAGGATTTTCATTGTTCGGATTTTTTTGAATTTATTATGCCGTTTGAATTATTTGAATTTCTAACTATGGTCGAACCGGTGTGCATGAAGATAGGGACGGGCATTGTTAGAACTTGCATTGGATCTCTGAAGAAACCACATATTGCGAGTCTAAAATGATTTTTCAAAAATCACGGGCGATAGATCATGTACTTAGTACAAACCGGACCCACTTCCTCCGATTCGCAGACATTTGTCCTTTTACCGTGGATGGACGAAAAGGTTTGAGATGTACCGGTTGGGATATAGTCCATGTAAGGTGGTCTAGTATTTTAGGAAAATAGGGCGGTAGCATTCGAAAGCATTTTGGTGGTTACTTCACAAAGCGACCCGTTTTTGCGCTCGGAAATGGAAAAGGGCTTTTCCGATGCGACAAAAGGAAAACTTCCTCTGCAACATTGTTCTCCATACCAATGTCCACACACATGCATAATATGGGCACAACATCACAAACTATGCCGTGATTCAGACATAACATCGGTCATTTGGACCGAAAGCCATGAAACCTCGAACATGATAGGTCATTTTGTGAAGGTTTTTGAAACATGATCAATATACCAAGTCTGGTATTTTTCCTTTCAACTATGTAACATAATATGACACCACGAAGGATTTTCATTGTTCAGATTTTTTGAATTTATTATGCCCGTTTGAATTATTTGAATTTCTAACTATGGTCGAACCGGTGTGCATGAAGATAGGGGACGGGCATTGTTAGAACTTGCATTGGATCTCTGAAGAAACCACATATTGCGAGTCTAAAATGATTTTTCAAAAATCAGGCGATAGATCATGTACTGTAGTACAAACCGGACCCACTTCCCCGATTCGGCAGACATTTGTCCTTTTACGAGGATGGACGAAAAGGTTTGAGATGTACCGGTTGGGATATAGTCCATGTAAGGTGGTCTAGTATTTTAGGAAAATAGGACGTAGCATTACGAACGGCATTTTGGTGGTTACTTCACAAGCGACCCGTTTTTGCGCTCGGAAAATGGAAAAGGGCTTTTCCGTGCGACAAAAGGAAAACTTCCTCTGCTACATTGTTCTCCATACCAATGTCCACACACATGCATAATATGGGCACAACATCACAAACTATGCCGTGATTCACACATAACATCGGTCATTTGGACCGAAAGCCATGAAACCTCGAACATGATAGGTCATTTTGTGAAGGTTTTTGAAACATGATCAATATACCAAGTCTGGTATTTTTCCTTTCAACTATGTAACATAATATGATACCACGAAGGATTTTCATTGTTCGGATTTTTTGAATTTATTATGCCCGTTTGAATTATTTGAATTTCTAACTATGGTCGAACGGTGTGCATGAAGATAGGGACGGGCATTGTTAGAACTTGCATTGGATCTCTGAAGAAACCACATATTGCGAGTCTAAAATGATTTTTCAAAAATCACGGGCGATAGATCATGTACAGTAGTACAAACGGACCCACTTCCGATTCGGCAGACATTTATCCTTTTACCGATGGACGAAAAGGTTTGAGATGTACCGGTTGGGATATAGTCCATGTAAGGTGGTCTAGTATTTTAGGAAAATAGGACGGCGGTAGCATTCGAAACGGCATTTTGGTGGTTACTTCACAAAGCGACCCGTTTTTGCGCTCGGAAAATGTAAAAGGGCTTTTCCATGCGACAAAAGGAAAACTTCCTCCTGCAACATTGTTCTCCATACCAATGTCCACACACATGCATAATATGGGCACAACATCACAAACTATGCCGTGATTCAGCACATAACATCGGTCATTTGGACCGAAAGCCATGAAACCTCGAACATGATAGGTAATTTTATGAAGGTTTTTGAAACATGATCATTGTTAAGCACACATTTAGTCCCGGATGTAGTCACAAACCGGGACTAAAAATACTTTCCGCCATTTCCACCGCTTCCCGCCAAGTTTTCCTGCCCTTTCCTTTCTACTAGAGCTTTTAGTCCCGGATGTAGTCACTAACCGGGACTAAAGATATTTCCCGCCATTTCCCAAAGCTTCACGCCAAGTTTTCCCGCCCTTTCCCTCTATATTTAGGGTGATCGTGTCATGGCTATCCACATCCACACCTTCCTCTCTTAGAACAATGGACAACGCCTCTTTGGGCCATTCGACCCTCGAGGAGACCGAGGCCAGGCGCCTCAACTACCCTTGTCCATCGGGTACCGCCATGGCTGGATCTTTGGCTGGAGGGTTCTGTCCCTCCTGTCCCTCAAGGTTCCGCACGCCAGGCGGCCATCACAAACCACTTCTACCACGAGCTCACGCCGAGGCGGATGGATCCCAGTGGGATCCGACAACTATGACACCTGGAATGCCTTCTTCGCTAATAGGCGGGAAAGGGAGCTCGCCAGGTACGAGGGTGATGGCCCGCCACCGGTGAACAACAACGAAGTCGGCCGTCGTCTGTGGTGGGAGAACCGTACTATCATCGAAGTGATGCGCTACATCGCCGGGGGAGACCATCCTCGCCTACGGTGCCCACGAGTCCACCCGCCACAGGCCCCACTTGTCAGCGTGGCATCGTCTTCAGAGACCCTCTCCCACCCGCCGTGAATCCAAGGCTGGAATGGCCCTGGTATATGCCATGGATGGGTGAGGATCCCGGAGTGGCGGTGGCGATGGCGATGATGATGGCGACGATGAAGACCACAGCTGCGTACTATAGGACTAGGCATGATTATGACTAAAGGGGCGGCTTTAGGCCGAGTGTTAGCTAGTCCCGATTTGTCCCGGTTTTAATATTAATAAATGTCTTAAGTGTTACCTAATAAATAGAGGGAAATGCCTATATAAAGAGAGGGTTCATATTTAGTCCCGATTTGTACGGTTGGGATATAGTCCATGTAAGGTGGTCTAGTATTTTAGGAAAATAGGACGGTAGCATTCGAAACGGCATTTTGGTGGTTACTTCATAAAGCGACCCGTTTTTGCTTTCGGAAAATGGAAAAGGGATTTTCCGTGCGACAAAAGGAAAACTTCCTCCTGCAACATTGTTCTACATACCAATGTCCACACACACATGATCATTGTTCGGCACACATTTAGTCCGGATGTAGTCACAAACCGGGACTAAAGGGATTGGCAGTGGGCGCACAACACTAATAATAGGGGTGAGTGTCGACATTATGTCGTGCGGCTTACCTTGTCGGATGGTGTCACCAACCGGGACTAAAGATGAACCTTTAGTCGGTTGGAGACACCAACCGACTAAAGATGAGTCGGCACTAATAATAGTGAGTGTCGACATTATGTCGTGAGTGTCGACATTATGCCGAGCTGCTTGTACTATAAATATGCATCCTTGTGAGTCCAGTCCTCCAGCCAGTTTGAGGCATCTCCAAGATGGTTTTAGAGAGCGAGGACACCACTACGGCCAGTTTGAGGAGATGCCGACGAGCCAGTCCTCGGCATCTCCGAAACTGGTCATAGAGGCACTCTAATATGTGAAATTAGTTAGCTCAAGGCGTATTGATCTAGTTAGTGAAGTTACAAGCTGCAAGATGGTTTTCGAGCAGGGACACCATCTGCGGCCATTTGAGGAGATGCCGACGGAGCCTGGTCCTCGGCATATCCGAAAACTGGTCATAGAGGCACTCTAATATGTGAAATTAGTTAGCTCAGGCGTATTGATCTAGTTAGTGAAGTTACAAGCTGCAAGATGGTTTTCGAGCAGGGACACCATGCGGCCGATTTGGAGATGCCTTAGAGCCAGTCCTCGGCATCTCCGAGAAATCGGTCATAGAGGCACTCCTAATATGTGAAATTAGTTAGCTCGAGGCGTATTGATCTAGTTAGTGAAGTTACAAGCTGCAAGATGGTTTTCGAGGCAGGGACACCACTGCGGCCAGTTTGAGGAGATGCCGAGCCCAGTCCTCCGGCATCTCCAGAAACTGGTCATAGAGGCACTCGGTCCAGCCACAAAATGGGAATAACACTCAAGACATTTATTAATATTAAAAGCGAGACTACAAAACCGGGACTAAAGGCCACAAACATGAAAGATATCCTTGTCAAGCCACAAACCGCGAAAGACATGAACTAGAGTTACATAATATGAGCATGAACTTCTTGGCATATGTCATTCCTTATGACCGCTTGGGGCGTAACCATGGAGCATCTTCTTTACTTAACGGAATGCTTGGGTCGATTTCCTTGTGAAGGGCGGAATTTCATCAAACTTATTATAATCTTGACATGTACATCTTGCCCTCGATTCCCACGATGTTTCTTTTCCCCGAAAGAACTATGTGACGCTTTGGATCATCATATGATGTATTCGTTTGCATATTTTTCTTTTTTGATCCGGAGGACATGTCCTTCACATAGAAAACACGAGACACATCATTGGCTAGACGAATGGTTCATCTCTATAACCAAGATTGTTGAGATCCACTTTGTTGTCATTCCGCATAACTGGTCTATCTTTACCCCTTCCCCATTCAGGTTGACCCATTTGCAGCGAAACAAAGGGACCTTAAAAGAGACTCCATAGTCTAGTTCCCATATCTCCTCTATGTAACCATAATATGTGTCCTTTTGTCCATTCTCGTATATTGCATCAAAGCGGACACCACTATTTTGGTTGGTGCTCTTTTTATCTTGGGCGATCGTGTAGAATGTATTCCCATTTATTTCGTACCCTTGGAAATTCAATACAGTAGAAGATGGTGACATCTTCACAATTTGGGTACAACAATTTCTTGTGATCTTCTAACATGCCCTCTAACTTCAACTTCTCATTTTCTGTTTCACAGTCTCGCTTTGCATCAGAAATGACCCTACCAAGTTCATCACCGCTCATCGATGCCCGTTCTTCACCTTTTCCTCTCCATTGTCTTCCATAGCGGTATCACCGTATTCAGAAACATATGATGATAGTTGTTATCATCATCTTCTTCTTCACCATCTTCCATCATAACCCCTCTTTCCCGTGCTTGGTCCAGCAATTATAGTTGGGCATGAAACCTTTCATAATCGGTGGCGCGAATGATTTTCGAGGAAGAGTACTCCTTGTTGTTCCGACATTGAACACATGGACAACGTATAAATCCATTCTCTTTGTTTGCCGTAGCCACATCGATAAATTTATCCACGCCTTTGATATACCCGGCTACCGCGGTCACCGTACATCCATTCCCGACCGTTCATACGCATCATATAAGTAAGTTTATCAAAAACAGGACATCGTAAATAGTGAAATAACCAATTCACACCGACACATGAATTGTATCAATGACCTAGAAAAGATAGGATTGCTAACCTCGATCGAGGGAAATAAAGAGGAGAAAGCTCAAGTGCGTCTGACACCTTCTATATTTTTGTTCTATGAGAAATTCAACTGATTTTCACTCAAACATTTCAACAAACACCTTCAATGCATGCATGAGAAAAACTAGCACACACCCTCACACCTTACACCATTCAAAAACAGAGTGGGCGGAGGCTGGGGCGTTGCATTTATAGAGGGCAAGGCCTTTAGTCGGTTGGAGCCGACAGCGGGACTAAAGGTGCGTACACGCCACGTGTTGTGGCCAAACCTTTAGTCCCGGTTGGTGGCTCCAACCGGACGCATCCCTTACCAACGGGACCCATGCCCCTGGCCCGTGCGCTCCAACCGGGACGCGTGCCAGCATTAGTCCCGGTTGGTGGCGCAACCGGGACTAGTGCTCTGAGGGGGCGTGGACGGATGGCCTGTTTTCTACTAGTGTCAAGCACTTCTTACTGTGATTGAACCAGGATGACTTCTGATCCTGCATTCAAGCTTGAATTAGCACCCGAACACTTCTGATTCTAATCCGAATTCAGGGTAAAAAACATTCAGTTCTGATTTTGTATTCATGGATAAAAACAAAAAATAAAACTGAGCCATTCTGCTTATCAATTTTTACTATGCTGAATGTGATATTTTTAAATCTCAATTTGGTGTGTGGACGCTGAACACGGCGTATGTTGTTGTCCTGACGGGATACGGGTTGACGACGGCTGCTTGCGACTATCGAGGATAGTCTAAGCGACGTCTAGCGAGCGGCCGACCAGGTGCTTGGACTTGGAGACGGCCAACGGCTGGCGATGGCGATCGGGTTAGCCCCTGGAGACGAGGCTTAAACGCGTCAGGGCCGTAGATGATAGTCTGCTCTATTTGATCGTTGGCAGGAGGCAAAGAACGGGTCAGTAGAGCATTACTAAATACCTGTTAGGTTTTTTTGGCCAGCTTGGATGTGCTGCGATCTGGAGAGATCTGGACAACTCCTTTACCGACTTTTACGAGATTAACACTTACAGTACGACTTTAACCTGAACATACATACATACATACATACAGCAGCTTATAGAACGAATTGTTTTAGCAGAAATTATTGTGTATTCATTGCATACCCATGAATAGTTCTAGCTCCGCCCGTGCGTCGTGTTCTTGTATGGTATGTGAAAGTGCTTACTAAACGTCCCATTGTTTTATCTTCACTTTAAATTACCCAGCGTCTACAAATCAGAATAACCTATGGTTCACCCCCTTACACAGATTGGTAAAGATCCTCCAGCTTATCATGACATACCTCGTGAAACTGATGACCCTGATTTCTGTGGCCTGGAGTTCAACACCTACCACCGTTGCTTCCACGGGTATATACCACGGCGGAAGGTTGCATTTGACATGGCCGCAACTGGGCGTAGATTCCTCGGATGCCCTGTCGAGGTATGTATCTCCATCTATGTTACCTATATCTGACAGGAAAATCGTGTTATCTATAAACTTACTGTGTTGCCATCATTCCATTCGGGGGATTGATATATGCCTTTTTGTCGTATGGATTGACGATCCCTGGAATCATGTGCTTACTAGGGCCCTTATTGATGTCTGGCGCTTGGTTGGAAGCTTACACACGAATCATCTATGGCCAGAGATAGCTCGTACATTGAACGACAAAGTGTTCCATGACATGTCAAAAGAGGAGGTCAGCGCAGGAATGGCTACAGAAAGCGCAGAAATAGGTGCACCGAAAACAATCAGTTCACTCCGCGCGTTTGACTCGGGAACAACTACAATTCCGACAAAATATATATGGCTGCTCTGAGCGCCGTAACATTCACAACTATTGTCCTCATGTTAATCACATAGGGTAGTTGGTTTAGAATCTTCTTCGATGTATCGGGCTGTATCTTATTTTATAATCACACTAGCATATGTGACATTGCATGATAATGCATGTGGTATATATCATCCAATTTAATTGCGTGTCCTGTTTATGTTGTGATCGTTGGTTTGCTGTCGGTTTTAATCATCGATCCTGTCTTTATCTATGAGCAATATTCGTTACCTTTTCAGGTAATTCTTTCGTGCAGGCCATGGATGCCAATAACCGTATTTTTGATCATGATATAAAGCAAGATCGCATCAGTCCATTAGGCAGACATTAGAATGTTTTGACCATCTCGAAAGTTTTGATCTTTATGGTTCAAACACGTTATCTGTCGAGAAACCTACGTTGGTCTGCACAAAATAAAGAACTATATTTACTCTCTTTTGATATAGTATATCGAGATACATTTATAAAATGAAATCAAGAACACGACCTCTACTGCAAGATTATCAGACGTTAGCTTTACAAATCCATACTCGACCTCCGCTGCTAGTCACCCTACCAATAGATTGATATAAATTCAAACTCTATTAAACACATATTCAGCTGATGGGTACGTCATCGATCAGGCCGTCATAGTGGAAATAAAACATTAATTCATGCAGGGGTTAACGTACGGCAATAAAAATTCCGGCCGTTAATACTCAAAAGGCGATACAACAATATAGCATTGCTCCACCCATTGTCTACCCGGTGTTCAGTGTAAGTCGACAATACAGCCTTACAGATAGTTTCAATACTCCAAAATACAGTTCACTGCCATCGTGCCATAGCTTACGCGTTCAAGAAACCTGAAACCACATTACAGCGAAATATTGCTTGCTCACGATCATTTTTCTAAGGGTAGGAGGCATTTCCTGTACTTCTCAGGAATATGCCCGATGTTCCCTTCGATAGAAAGCATCTCCACCAGTAGTATCCTCCTAGAGTCTATCAGACGATCCCCATTCTGCATATATTTATGTGTCAGGAAGACAAATCACGTGTTTAATGTACATAGATCCCATGTCTATACTTTAGCCTATTTTCACTTACCGAGGAGAGGCTCTTCTTCAAGCGTGTACCGGTCCAGTTCCTTGCGAAATGAAGCGCGTAAATCCCGCTGTCGTTGCTGTAAGAAATAATTGAGCATACCCATTATAGACGGTTACATTTAACATAGGGTGGCATCTATAGACAGAGAACATGAGAACTCTGAAATTTGTTCATACCTGTTGCATACGCCCATAGTTAATCCTTTAGGGAACGATACATCCCAGTCCTTCATAAGCGGTTCCCAACCATCATAGAAAACAACTATGCACTCTCCTAGCTCCCTGTGAAGTTCGGTAGCAATGCTCCTGTGTCTTGACTGTTTCACCTTGTCCGATGAATCACCATTGTTCATTGTTGGGTCGAGTATATTTATTTGCTCCTCTTGGAAATCCCAAATATACGTAGACCAGCTTGCTTCGAATCTCACTAGCAGGAATATGATTAGATACATATATGAATATAGGGTTACCTCCATGCAACGGTGGACCTCGAAAGTGATGCTAGGCCCTCTAAACAAGTCATATATATACTCAATTTGGAAACCTTATCCCCCCGAAGCACATGGTTCTAGTAGGCAACAATAGTACATAAATTAAACATAAGTTTTTTAGACAGGAATGTATATGGCACGCAAATCGTACGAAAAAATCTTTACTGCAAAGTCAGCCTCCAAGAATAGCCGCCAACAACCCTCTTTATTCGCTTCAGCGAAAGCAATGTCAAGCTACTGGTATCGCCTCATGGCCAAGTTCACAAATTCCGTCTCTAGAGACCCCTTCTCGCGGAGCATGCTTTGGAGCAGATGACCACTTATCTCTATATACTTTGGCCGCATGCTGATTATCCAGTTGCTGAAACGGAGGATAAAAATAATGAGTTATCCCGAAATCGTAAAGGAAATATAATAGCCTCCAACAATATCTTATTTGGATGTAATGGAGTGTTAGTACTCACTTTCTCAGGTTATCTCCCTTCTCTCGAAAGAATGCGTCGTAGAACTTCACAACTCCTGAAGGCGCTCTCACTGGCGGCTCATATCCAAGCACAAAAGGAGACTTGGCGCAAGGCCCTAGCTTCACTCTCCTCCAGTTCATCATCTGAGAGCTTAAGTTTACTTCACCGTCATCCAGGTTAAGGTTTAGAGATGTGTTTTCCATATCTACCCTGTAAGCGAGCTCTAAAGCGGCGACCTCTCTATTGCGGATGACAGGAGATTTCTCAGGCACCAGATTTCTTGCCCCGGATGGCGTTGAAGGCGTCAAGACCATCTCCATCCCAGTAGATGGTTCTGCAAGAAGGTGTTATGTTAATCTTAATCCAACATTCAACGTCAAACCATATCACCAATATAATAAATCGCACTGAAATGTTGAGGACACCAATAAGCGATGATCCATAGGTCTATTGCAATGATAAATTCAACTATTCAGTAAAAAAATCTGGATATATCAGCACATGGAAAGAGATGACAAGATTACCCACATCACTGATAGATACAGTAGGTCAAGAACACAGTTTCCTCCGAAATTTTAAACTTGAATAAAACAACACACCATGCATTCCAAAAGAATTTCGTTCACCAGAGGACTGTAATACCTAGGTCATCCGGTATTTCGATAACACTGACGAGTCCTTTGTTTACGACTTGCCTTAGATCTGCCAATAGAAAGCATTAAGGACGTGAATATAAAATCGGTTATACATATGTGTGACACAAGGCATATTTATTAGCAATCCGTTAAAACAACAACTCGCCTGCGGAGCACGACGCTTCGCAGAACTCTGCCATGAGGTCCTTTTTTCTAAGGGCGTTGTCAGAGACATGATACTGCTTGCTCTGTGTGCCTGCAATGTCTGTATGCCTAGGCCTCTGTTCTTGGTGTGTCAACGCACCATCGCCACACGATCCTCGTGGCTCCTTACTGATTATAGCCGGATCTTTTCCCACAGATACATCGCACTCACCAACTCCTGAAAGACACAGCATACCAAAGCATGTCAAATCAAATGGATAATATCAAAAAAATCGAGTCATGCAGTAATATGTGCATTCCTAAGAGCAAAAAAATACCTATCGCAGAGCCCGCACAGTACATAGATGCAGCAGCACCAATTGCAGCATCTGTAGAATCATTTTCGAAACGGTTCACACCCCCTCCTGGACAACGATTATATTATCCTTGACAGCTTTACTTGACATAGATAACGTATCATTCGGAAGAGAAGTTTAGCAGTAGTACCACTGTCGGTCATCCCAATTCCTAGGTCAGAACTGCCAGATGGTCCACCCCCTCCTGAAACATGTTTTGATTACAAGCAGGGCCTTCCCTTTAGTATCTTATACACATTCACGCACATTATACAGATATAATCTGTAAATCCACAGTTCTAAAAGTTATATACGTACCTTCCATGTAACGAGAATTCTTATTCACTTCTCCAGCACAAGGCGTCGTAAAGAGAACCCCGCACCCTCCTGATCGCCTTCCTGTCTCTGGAACAGAGACAATGTCTATAGGTAAACATATTGCGCGAGTGCATATTACGCAATATCATGTACTACAGGGAACATGTTCGAATTAGGACCACACCACGTACACCACTTACCAGTACAAGAGTCTGATTTATCGCCTGGCTTAGCTGCACCAAATTCTGAAAGTGGCGTTGAATCTACAAGACGCTCGTCTACCCCCTCTGAAATCATCAACGTGAGGGCTGGTATGAGGATCTAAAAAAATATATATGTTATCAGTCGAACGACATGTTTCGGTACCATTTCCGTTGTTCGAGCCACCTCCAGGATGTTCTCCTCTGGTATTAGGATCTCGTTTCCCTCCCCCGCGCCCCATTGCTACTTCATCTGCAAGGTTAAGAACTCGTTACCAAAAAGGATGTTGAATACAGTTTTAGTACTGTTGGTGAATCTGATCTAAAAAGATAGATCTTTGAATGGTATTTTGATGTTCCTGTTCTAACCTCTGCTGCGATTTCCCATGACATCCTTAATTCTGTTAATATCGTTGACCAGTTTAGCGGTCTCTGAAGCTAATATGCAGTTTGCGTCTAGAACAAGTGAATCCCATTTCTCTCCATGGATACGGTTCATCTCTTTGCCCCGTCTTGAGGTCATTGCAAGTGCATCCTGGCACGTAGATGTAAATCTACCAACCTTTTCAAGGAGCATAGCCGATATCTGAAAAGCCAGATAGAAACAAGGTTTCGTCATACTTTTCTAGATTGATAAACCACGGCCAGATTATAGTGAGCTACCTTTTCGATCAGTGGATCAGATGCTCCGATTTCTTTCGATGATAATGGTATTCCCTTCCTACTGAATACGGAATTCTTGTTCCTCCCATAGCATACCGTTGCGTCAGGTCTAGGCTGTTAACAAGCGAAGGTGCGTATACTCAACAATTTTCACATGGCATGCAATGTGTTAAAAAAACAAAAGTGGTCTATATAGTCTGTTTAATGTACCAGCAGCCTGCCAAACACTTTAACTTCAGCCTTTCTCCCACTTATCTGGTTAGCACATATTATTTGGTTGATGAGCTGCTCACTGTATGCCACCGTTCTGGGCATAACAGTATGGGGCAGGTTCGACGATCTTAGCTCAAGGTTATCAATGTAGAACACCTGATACAATAAAAAAAACAAAGGACTCATAAGACAACATTATCAACAAACGTATCCTACCCCTATGTCGCATAACTCAAACCAAAAGTTAGCTATGGTTTTCACACTCACCTGTAACCCATGAGTGCATCCAGCGATGTGTGTCCTTTTGTTCTTTTTTTGTTCCTTCAAGATCAGCCTTCATAAAACATGCAGCCGACAGGATACCGTGTCGCACCAGTGCTCCCCAGTCATACATGGAAATGAGTTCTAGGTCCATCAAAGCACCCTAGTAAAATATTTGGAAGTAATTTCCTTTTAGCATTGGCGACAGCATGTGTGTAACAGCACATATTGCATATGCTACCTACTTTGAACCTGTTCTTGAGCTGCTGATTCACGACTGATGGAAAAGCATCCATAGCAATTTCCTCAATTGCTTTTATATTCTTAACTGTCTCGCTGATGCCAAGACTCTTGTAAACTGCTGATATTACTTCAATCCCCGGATCTGTCCCTACGGCGGTTCCTCCAAACGGGATTCCTAGAACCTTCCCGAAGTCTTCCGGGAAGAACGGGATGAATCTCAGATGCCCGTTGTCGATGGCTGAGGCTTGCTCATCTACATGCCTCAGCAGCCACATTGAGAATCCCCTGTTTGACCGGGCCAACTTAGGCGTCCATAGTAGTCCTTGGAATCCCATTTCCTCAACCAGTTTCCTCTTCTCATCACAGAAGCTACTCGCCAGCGCGCGCATCTTCTTTACGCTGCATCTCGAGTTGATTTGCTCGAGTTCTTCATCATCCTCGAGGTCTCCAATATCCTCTATCTCTTCTCCCGAATCGGTCTGCGAATCTTCGTGATCCATTGCAAGAACCTGATCTATTACCTAAAAGGTGAAATCGATTGGCGGAATTAGATAAAATGTAAAAGAAAACAACCAAGAATCTGGTTAGCCACCACTAGAAAACATTCAAGAGGACGTTCCTACGCTGTCGTGTTGCGCTAGATCTAGTTAGCCACTGCTAGAAAACAACCAAGAATCATACCAAAACACTAACAAGGCGCTACCAGCGCAACGAATATATTATTGTCGTGTACTAACCTGGCTTATCCGACAGGCAGAGGACGGGACCAGCCGTGGTCCGCCAAAGAGTAACACCCGTCTGCTATGTCGGATTCGAAGGAGCCGGTCGGAGCGGATCGAGAAAGCTGGGGGTGGAAAGTGAAGCTCGATGGAGATGGTCCCTTCAGGTCCCCTCCGAAGGCGAGATATCCCAGATCTACTATTCGGCAGCCGGCACTGGGATGGTTAGGTTATCCGCCGCATGATTGAGCGTTTTTTTTCAGCCGCCGGGTCGTGGTACCGGGTCGTAGTACCGTAGCTATACCATATGGCTTTGCCCCGCACTGTGCACCGAGCTGTATTAAGCTATGAAGTACTGGACTGGGACGGGTAGGAGCACACTATGTCTAACGATTATTTACCGTACAACATTATTATTTCCACTGCCGTCCCTATGTACTTATTTTTTCAGCGTAATCAACCAGCTAAATACTCCGCTCAACATGCATTCCACGTCCCGGCTCCTTTATTGTATTTCGAACCCGTCCAAGGTTGGACAAACACGGAATTCTATTTTTTGTCGTATCCCCTATACTCGCTAAAATGTCATAAACACGTCACCAATTCGATATCGTCGAGTATATATTTTAGGATATGGAGTCGGCGTCTCGCTACCGTATGCGTCGGCGACATGAAGCTCGCCTTTCGTGACCTAACTATTCATTTCAATCTCCCCATCATCTCACCTAACCACACCAAATATCATTACCCACCGGCTCGCTTTTTTATCATCAGCGGCCTCTCCCGGACAACCTCGACACCGTCTACCCGACATTCCATGGCACGTATCAGTGCACCTGCAAGAGAACCGAACAACCAGCTAACTAGTCCAGTTATATCGCAGGCGAACGGCTAATCATAGTACAATGGGTAAGCAAGTATTTTCTGACTGAAATGACGTCGAATTCTGTCGGAGGTAAACTGTACTCCCATCTAGTGGAGCACCGAAACAAGCTGGAAGCTATACACAACGATTAAGACGATGTGGATACATATTCCAGACATCCATAACAATACTATGTGACTGTATTTACAGATAGACTTGCGAAGATAGCATAGTTTGTTGTGTGCATAGGCGGGAGGGGATTTCCCTCTAGTTATATGAGGCGATGAGAGGATAAAACCCTAAGGAAAACCACAGGGACCCTGGCCAACCTTCTACATGCGGGGGTGCGGTCCCGTGTTTTTTCCCCACCCCCCTTCTATCATATGACTTGTGCCCCATATGGAAATACCATTCGAGCGAGGCCCGATCGTCGTGGCACACTCCAATTGTAAAAAAAATATTTTGCGTATTTATATTGCCAATAAATAACATAAGCATATGTTCACGAATATATTTTTCAATATGTAACATGATTCAGACACCCTCCGATCAACATCGGACGACAGCCGGATCATGCCGCAGTCAGGTTGGGTGTAGGGTTTAGGGTTAAGTGTTTAGGTTTAGAGTTTAGGGTTTTTGGGGTTAGTTTTATGTTTTAGGTTTTACTGTTTAGGATTTATTTTTATGGTTCATGTTTAAGGGATCAGGGTTAGGTGTTTTGGGTTCAGTTTTATCTATCTTATTACTCATATGTAGTTGGGTTGACTCGTAAACGCGCCAACCTTTGGGGGTGGCCCCCATTAGATCGAAGGTACTATTAACTTGACCAATAGCCCGATCACGTCAATCCGTCACCATCCGTATACCGCTAATCATCACATCCGGCGTGGCAATAACTATTACCGTATATTTAAGATTTTGACCATGTGGTACTATCTCTGGAACATTCTAGACATGGTCTCAAGTATGTCCATACCTTGATCCGGCCTATAATCCGCTGTGATCAAACATGATACGACCGGTATCATTTGTCCCCCCCATCTATTGAGGGTGCTCCAATTGAACCCTCCTCCCCCTCGGAGACAAAAATACTAAGTACATGACAAGATCTCCAAGAAGATGTACTAATCCGCTGCAACGGTTGTCCCCAGACCAGGAGGGATCTTAAGCTCATCCCGACATCATGCCGGCGAGGATAGATCACCCCGAATGACCGCTCTTTTTCAAGGATGCACCCTGAGTATTGTGTGAATAGTTCATATTTGAAATACGGTTCCATAGCGTTCGCTAGATGTTTGTTTCTTCCAAATGTTCCGCCATGACCAGACCTAGTGAGATGCCTATCATGATTAGGATCATCTTATCGTAATGCAACATGTTGTGCCTTGATGCTTGCTCCCAGTGTTGACGTGGAGCACTTCGTTGGAAACCCCAACAGCAAGGTATGATGAGCATGGCAACAAGTTTCCCTCAGTAGCGATCGAGGTTATCGGACCTGAAGGAGGAAGGAAACGCCTAAAAGGAGTTGCAATCAACGTGGAAACTTGCACAAGACAAACTCAATACGTTGTTCAAAGAACAGTTAGTTTTCAATCTCACCGGATTGCCGTAACAAAGGATTAACAGTATGGTGTGGAAGGTAATGACGGTTTGCAACAAGTAAATATTAACAGCGGAAGATGTTGTTGCCAAGAATGGATCCTTTCTAGAGAAAGAGTTTCACGCGAAAGGCTTGAAAAGTCAAAAGGTAGAACCCAAAGAGGTTATTGACCATTCTCTTTAAAGTATGGCGAGCAGCGCAGCGCTGGAAGTTGTTCCGGAGTTGGCTTCAACAGTTTAAGAGTGAACTAATGCTATTCATCATGAAACTCCGAAAGAGAGCACTACCGAACATCGCAGGTATAGCAGGAAGCGTGCAACCCCCGACCTGTACGGAAACACTGTTATGAATTTCATGGTTGAATAAATTGATGACCCTGCGACGTATGAAGAAGCGATGATGAGTCCAGACTCTAACAAATGGTCAGAATCCATGAATTCTAATATGGAATCCATGTATGAAAATAATGTTTGGTACTTGGTCGACTTACCTCACGACCGAAAGGCCGTGGAGAATAAATGGATTTTTCAAACGGAAAACTAATGTTGATGGCAATGTGACATTCTATAAAACTCGACTTGTCTCGCGGGGGTTTCAAAAAGTTCAAGGAGTTGTCTATGATGAGACGTGCTCTCCTGTAGCGATGCTAAAGCCAGTTAGGATTATGTTAGCAATGGCTGCATTTTTCGATCATGAGATGTGGCAAATGGATGTCAAAATCGCGTTCCTCAATGGTAATATCGTAGAAGAGTTATATATGATACAACCAAAAGGGTTTTGTCAATCCTACGGATGCTAACAAGGTGTGCGAGATTCAGCGCTTCATCTATGTACTAAAGCAATCATCACGAAGTTTGAGTCTCCGATTTGATGAGGCGATGAGAGAGTTTGGATTTTTCCAAGCTTATGGAGAAGTCTGTATTTACAAGGAAGTCATTGGGAGCAATATGTCATTTCTGATATTATATGTGGATGGCATATTATTGATCGAAAATGATATAAAAATTTTAAACATTGTAAAAAGTTATCTAAACAGCCAATTTTTAATGAAGGACCTAGGTGGAGCGTCATACATATTAGGCATAAAGATCTATAAAAATAGATCTAGGCGCCTAATAGGGCTATCGCAAAGTACATACCTTCATAATATTTTAAAGAAGTTTAAAATGGGTGAAACTAAGAAGGGGTTCTTACCTACGTTGCAAGGAAAGACACTGAGTAAGACTCAAAGTCCGGCTACGGTGGAAGAAATAGAGATAATATACAAAATCCCTATGCTTTGGCCATATGCTCTATAATGTACGACATGCTATGCACAAGATCGGATGTGGCACATGCTATTAGTTTGACTTCTATGTATCAATCGGGTCAATGTTCGGAACGATGTATAGCTGTCAAGAATATCCTTAAGTACTTGCGAAGAACTAAGGAAACGTTTCGTTTGTACGAAGGCGAAGAAGAGCCGTTCGCTTAGTGTTATGTCGACGCTAGATTTTACACCTGGTAGGATGACTCTAAGTCTCAATCCAGATAAGTATTTATCATGAATGGTGGAGCGGTTAGTTGGAGGAGTTCCAAACAACCCGTGGTGGCGGGGTCAACAACAGAGGCCGAATTTGTTGCTCCTTCTGAAGCGGCTCAGGAAGTGGTTTGGATGAAGGAGTTCATATCCGAACTAGGTGTGGTTGCTAGCGCATTGGACCCACTGGTGATCTATTGTGTCAACGTTGGCACCATTGCCAATGCCAAAGAACCAAGGGCTCACAAAAATTCAAAGAATATTAAGCGCCGGTTTCACTCCATCCTTGAACATGTTAAGGATGGATATATAAAGATTTATAAATTACATATAGATCGCAATGTAGCAGACCTGTTGGCTAAAACTATCCCTAGCGAGAAAAGAGTGCATGTCATTGACGAGATCAAACTAGTTATGGCGATACCGATGATAGAATCTCGGACGTGTTATATATCGCGAAACAAAAGTATTAGGACACTAGCGCAGAAGGTTCCGACGATCACAATAAAGTCATCGTTTAATGTGTGGGAGTCGGTATGGGTATCCAGATCCGGATTATGATTATCGATCATAGAGGGGTCTCGATCATGTCCACAATATTAGCGAACCATAGGGTGACACAATTAAGAGACGCTGACATCCATTTGGACCAAAAGTGTCATGCCGGAAAGAATAACAAGCGCAGAAAATGTTTTCACCAGATACCGAAACAGGTTGTCGGGTGAAATTGCAGAAAGTGTTTTTTCATTTGAAAATGCAATAATAGCAAGGGGTTATAGGTGGATGTTTATCATTAAAGAAATTGACAAAGTTCTGAATAAATAAAGGGAGTTTTTTATGATAGTTTTCATTAATTTTGGTGGAATTTTAACGTGATTTTGAGTGGGATTTTGAGTGGAGGGAATTGAAAGTATTTTAATGAGTGTAGTGTCCACCCACATGAATGAGGGGAAGGCAAGGGGCAGCCCCCATGCGCCGGCCAACGCATTGGTGTCCCCCTCTCCTATAAAAAGGCACCCCCTCACTTCTCACTCACACCTTCGCGTGAAGGATCTCTCTCCCCCTCTAGTATTTATCCCCCTGTTCTCGGACTAGCGAGGCATATGTTCCTGGTGGCTATTCGGCAATAAAGAGTTGTGCTTCTGCTGCATCGCTGGAGCGAGGAGGCGGATGCTGCTCGGTGCCTCGAACGTGTGTGCGCGCACGGATGCGCCGCTAAGTTGCGGTGCTAAGGACTTCCTCTCGATCTCGAGATCAGAAAGAGAACGTCTACATTAACCACGAGTTTGACAGGGTAAGCTTTGACGGTCTTTAAGGGTATGTCGTCTACGGATATACATTGGCCCGTTATTTGTATCTAGTAGATAGATCTTGGTACATAGTCGGTCCCATCATAGGAAATTTTTTTTCTATACTGCGAACTCTACAATAGCTACTAACAACGGAGAGCATGTAATTCACAAACAACACAGGCATGATAGAATCAAATGGACAAAACCATTAATCAAGTATGACATAGTAATATCAATATCCATCCAATCCCCGTAAAAACGACACGCATGATTACAAATAGATGAAATCTTGATCGTGAACGGTGCTCGCGAAATCTATACATGAAAACACAAAGGAGGAGACACAACCATCTAGCTACTACATGGACCAGTAGTACAAGATGGAACTAATAACGCTTCGTACCAGAGAAGAACGCCTCCGCGATGATCTCCCCTCCGGCAGGGTGCCGGAAAGAACCTCAGACCCCCCGGTTATACGGATGATGGTGGCGGCGGCTACCGACGGTTTCGTGGAACATTGATCAGGTGCTTAGGGTTTTGGCGTCAGGCAGACTTTATAGGAGAATAGGCGAGGCAGGGGGGGCAATAGGGTTGCTGCACCCCCCGGGCACGGCTCGGGATAGCTTGCGCCGCCTAGGGGTGTCCCACCGACTAGCCTACTCCTTCTCGTACTATCGCTTCGTGTCCCCATGATAAAATTTTGACTTTGCCTTTTGTCCCGTCCAATTTCGAAAATATTGTTATCTGCCTTTCTGGAATAAAAAACAGAAGAAATCGGCCAACCGGCAATGTGGCAACTTGGTAATAGGTTAGTACCAGAAATCATATGAAAACACCTCCACAAAAAAATTAAAGTATATACTAAAAAAGTACGGAACATAAAAAATATTCATACTTTATTTTGTAAACGACTATCCTCCGACTCCAATGTTTCCACTAGTTCTATCATACACGTTGAAGAGTATTTAACCTTAATATTAATCTGACGTCTAATATGTCTACTCTTCCTCTCATTTTTTGCATAGTCAAATGAATTTGTTGCTCCCGGAATGTTGTTCTGTGATTAATTTTAGAGGTGTGCATGTATATAAACATGTACACAAGGATCAAATAGTATAAAGTAGTATCATGGTATATATTTCGGTCGAAAAATATAAACAGTCCGTTTTGATTTTTTTTATCAAGATTTCAGAGGATATAGATCTAACAAATATAATTATTTTTAACCCGTCATTGCATTACACGGATATTTCTCGTGTGGAATACTAATATTTTTTAAATCCGATGTGTGTAAACAAGTAGCGGATATTGAGCTAGACCATTGAGACGCCCAAGAACTCTAATATTCTTAGTTATACAGTAATCTTAATGTTTGTTAAAAATAATAAATATTAAAATTAGCATTAGTAAATTCTTAGTAGTAGGGTGTACACTGTCCCTCTTAACCTTAGGGAAGGTCTTCCACGTAAAACAAAAGGCCATTGATGCCGTGTTTGATGCCCCTCACCAGCCTTAGCTGGAGAAGGATTGCCACCCTGCTCTATATTTCTCCTTCTCTCACCTCCCACCCAGTTCATACCATGCCTGGTCCGCGCCTCACACCCGTTTCTTGCTATGACGCATGCCCTTTTCTGGACAGGCCGATGGCAGGAGTGATGGTGCCTTGCCCATACAGCGGTCTCGGATGCAATGCAATAGTGTCGATCAGCTCCCACACATCTCACGCATCCATGTGCGAGTTCAAGACCCATGCTGTGGCTACCATACTCCCCCGGAACGTGGAGTTCACAGCGGATGCGTCGTTGATTAGCTGCCGCGCGTGCAAAGCCTACCTTCGAGCTCCTTTCTTTTCGGTATTGTAAATCCTGCATAACACGTTTCGGACCTCTGTTGTACAGATACTGACTAGTAGCTACTCTTTTAATCGCAGTGCCCGACCGGTCACGCTCTGTGCGTCGCATGCTGTCAGCGGGCAGGTGTTAGGCGGTGTGATCCATGCGGGTGCGACGTTCGCTTCTCACCCATGCTCGTGATGCCACAGCTGGACAGGTTCAGACTGGACTGTACCTTCCCTGGATGCGGTCAGACGTTTCCTTGCCATGCACTACAGGACCACAAGGACAGATTAGGCCACTGATTCGAGCCATGCGTTGTATGATCAAACTAAATAACGGCTATACGATTGTATCTCTGTAGTATTTTACCCAGTCCAGTTTGGATAATGGTAGCTATAGTTTATCTACTATGTTGCAAGTGCGTTATATTTACTTCCATGTTATGTACCAGCCGTGTGTCCGTTGTCTCCGTTGCCTTAATATAATTAAAATTCAGGCCATTTTTTTTAATAATATTTTTGATTAGCCATTATTCACAGGTGAAACACGAAATATATATATTTTTAATTCAAATGCATCATCTTTGAGAAAGTATCCTACCGGTCCTTAATTGAAACGACGATAGTGTGTAATTCAGAAAACATACAAGTGCCGTTAGCTATTCGAATCGCCGGTTTTTTTTATAGCAACGCTTGCATTAATCAAGCATGTTACGTGATTAGCACACCTTAAATAAGAACTCGGTTGCCGACGATGTTTCGCGCCGTTTTAACCTGCCTCCCTTCTCCCGTCTTATTTCCCTCTCCTGTGCTTCCCGCAGTTTTTTCCCGTCTCATTTCCCTCGCCTGTGCCTCCCGCAGATTTTTATTCCCGCCATCATTTTTCGCTTTTTTCGCACACTTATTCTCCCGGTACCCCTGTAATTCCGGCCAACGTGATGTTAGCTATTCAACAAGTTCGTATGTCGATCATTGTTCTAACGCATTCGATCTCATGTCCGTCATGAGCGTGTCCCATTTGGAAGCAAAGTATAAGTGTATCAAGATTTCCACATATGTCCATTGACCCTTCCTGTTTATCCAGAAAGTGCTACGGTAGACAATAAAACAACTACATTGGGGGACCTCCTCGCTCCTAATTTTGCGAAGAGTTGGGGCCAGAAATCAGCGTGAATCATGTTCGCCATCCGAATTATGATTTTTAGATGTGCCAGTCACTTAACTTGCATATCCGGAAAACCGGCCATTCGTTTGACTACCTGTTTTGGTTGTTGTTTTTTGAGTTATAGACGAGAACTTGTTTTCCTCCGAATTAAAGACCATCGCTGGTCGACTCTTGAATAAAATACCATCGCTGGCCGGCTTTTCAATCATAGATGAGGCATGTTCGTTTTTTGAATCAAAGAAGGCGAGCTAGTTTTAAAAAACATCCATCTTCACATATTAAACATGAAAATAAAATAAAATATAGTAACTGAAATAAAATAAAATAAAATAAAAGGATACTAGTTAAAGAACATTAGGTTATTTTTTGGATCATAACTTGCGTCGAATCATACATTAAGCGTGTATTTTTGAAAAATAAAAAACGATTATAGTGGTACGTCGCGATGAAATATACTACACAAGCTAAAATAAATTTTCACTCTTCATGTTAAAGTTAAACTAAATCCCAACGTATTAGTACGTATAAGTATGGGATTTTGATAAATTAGGTAACAGGTTAGTCCCCTCAACATCCAGCGGTGCGGCGTCGGTTATTGGGAGGCACATCAATATTTTAATGTATTTTCGGATGGACCAGCAACTCCACACCATACTATTTCCGCTTAAACCCAGTTACCATCTTGATAAATAAACTTGCTTAGACAACTCACACGATGCAATTAAACTAGGTGATACAACTCACGCGGTGCAAATAAACTAGGCGATACAACTCACACATTGCGATAACACTAGACATCTCTTAAAACACTCGTTCCAAGCTCTGGCAACGCTACCATACGACAAAGACGAAGCATGATAATCACTTTGCTATCCATGCAGATGCAATAGCCAATGTCGCGGAAACCGGTGCGGTAGCAGCCAGAGAGATCCGCAGCACCTTGTTCATCTTTTGGAGCCTGCGTATCTTTGACTCCGCCACGTCCAGCTCGTCTACGTCGTGGCGTGTCTTGTGGTATTCAGCTTGCTCCATGTCCTCTACGTGTCTCTTACGCACGTAATCCTTGAGCTCCAACTCCCAAATTAGGACGTCGCAGTACCTAGCACCAGGGACCTGTGAACGGAGGAGGAAAAAACAATCAGAAAATGTAACGCGACAATCAAATATAAGCTTAGCCCCCGTTTAAAAAAACATAACAACAATACCTCAGCGTTGGCACAGTTGAGATAGAACTTTCCCCTATTCTGGACTGACTTCGATGGCCTCTTAGCGCATGCCCTCCCACAGTGGCAGAGGAGCCTGGCATGCACGTTGCCGGTGTTTGCGGTCGACATCTGAAACAGAGAAAAAGTTTGGATTCTTCCGCTTTGCACAATCTATCAGCTGGCCTTGCTGTTTGTCTGTGAAGGAGATGCACTGCGGATAAGGGGCTTATTATAGCACAACAAGAGGGTGCCGTGGAGCGTAAATAAATGCCATGCCGCAGCGCCCCAACGCCCATATCTACCCTACCGTAGGCATCGCGCACTGTGCGAATCGGAATCGCGGGTCTCTGCTCACTAGTAGTACCGCAAGCAATAAAGAAGGCTACAACGGTCCTATGTCAGCACGCATGCGCCCCCCGTGGCTGTTCTTTGCGTACGTCTGTGTTTCTTTATCAGTAAATCCCCGCAACAGGAGTAAAAAGACAGTCTCAATCATCCTACTCTAATTAATTGCTACACTTACATCCAGACCGTCGTGTCTTAAAAACATATATATATTCCTTTATTAGATCACACGCATCGATATTAAATACCCTCCTCAGCCTCAAATTACTCGTCCTTTAGGTTTAGTCAAAGGCAAAATTTATAATCACGTATATAAAAAATATCAGAATTTAAAAATATGTAATAAATGTAATTATTTTTACCATAAAAATATATTTATATATTATATAAAATTAATATTTATAAATTATAGATTGTTGTTGAATATGATTGATGAAGTTTTAAAAATGTTGGACTTTGAGTATATACAGAACGCTAATTAATTTGAAACAAAGGGAGTCATTAGCGTGCAGCAAGCAGCTTCACAGAATATCTAGGCATCGGTGCCGGATAGGAGACACGCTAGTATCCACGTGCGTGGATGCCCCCCTCCTGACACCTGCATGCGGCATGGGCTGTGTAGTCCGGTCAAAGTCTGAATTTAATCCAACTTTTTTACCGTAGCCAGCCGATCTTGCATGCGGTTAATATGCCACTTGCTTTCTACAGAAATTGGGTGCCCTCACGGGATCCCCGTCCAGCACTACTAGGAAAATGGTCGTTTGTGGCCAGGCGCTGGCATCCGTGGCGCACCGATGGCGTCACGGGCGCTTCTTGCTATCTCACCGGTAGTGGCGCCTGCCTAGCGCCACGGTTGTGTAGAGATAGGCGTGGCGCTTTGACTAGTGCGCCACGAAGTTTGGCATGGTGCGCTACCTTGGATCCTCGTGGCGCACTACAGGCGCCACTAAACATCCATGGTGCGCTTTTAGGGGTAGTCGCCCACGGAAGGTAGAACATGTACGGATGTATTTTTTTGTTTTTTAATTTCCAAGCCATTATATGCAATCTGATTATATACAATATTACAGAGATATACACACACAGATACAAGATATACAATTATATATATAAATACTCGATATGAAAACAAGATTGAAACAAATACATATAGATAAGTCTCATACATGAATACATAGTCCAAGTTACATTGTTTTGATCATGTTACAAAGTAGTAGTTGGTGACATGCGAATACATGTGTCGATCGAACAAGTTAGAGCTCTAGCTCGCCTAGACATCTAAACTAGCTAGCTAGACACAAAGCGGGATAAATAACCAAAGAAGATAAGCATGATCACCGCCGACGAAGGTGTAGGTCTTCATCCGGTTCCTTGTCCTAACTCCCGCTAGATAGCGCGTGTATCTATCTTCCGCCTCCGCCATAGTGTTGTACCCTTTGTAGCTATTGCTGAAGCGGTGCACTGTCTCGGCAGTCTTCCCAATCATCGTGACTCAGGGAACCGTCCCTTGTACACGACGTACCGTCATCTACAAGTTGACAATAATAACTAACCGGTGATTGAAAAACATGTATAATTAAAGTCGCATATGAAGATACACTTATAGAAAGTACTCTTAAATCAAAAGAGCAAACTCAAAAGCATGCCTCATATATAACTAGCTAGGTCGTTGGACACGGAATTGCTTATGACGGGACTGTTAGCCAAGTAGGATGCACAATTCACGGACTTGTGCATATCACAAGGCTAACAATCCCGTCATAGCACATTCACATATATATTGTGCCACGACATTTCAATCATCGGCATATTCTCGAAAAGACAAAATAACTCGAAAAGCATGCCTCATATATAACTAGCTAGGTCGTTGGACACGAATTGCTTATGACGGGACTGCTAGCCAAGTAGGATGCACAATTCACGGACTTGTGCATATCACAAGGCTAACAATCCCGTCATAGCACATTCACATATATATTGTGCCACGACATTTCAATCATCGGCATATTCTCGAAAAAGACAAAATAACTCGAAAAGCATGCCTCATATATAACTAGCTAGGTCGTTGGACACGAGAATTGCTTATGACGGGACTGTTAGCCAAGTAGGATGCACAATTCACGGACTTGTGCATATCACAAGGCTAACAATCCCGTCATAGCACATTCACATATATATTGTGCCACGACATTTCAATCATCGGCATATTCTCGAAAAGACAAAAATAACTCAAAAGCATGCCTCATATATAACTAGCTAGGTCGTTGGACACGAATTGCTTATGGCGGACTGTGAGCCAAGTAGGATGCACAATTCTGGACTTGTGCATATCACAAGGCTCACAATCCCGTCATAGCACATTCACATATATATTGTGCCACGACATTTCAATCATCGGCATATTCTCGAAAAGACAAAATAACTCGAAAAGCATGCCTCATATATAACTAGCTAGGTCGTTGGACACGATTGCTTATGACGGAACGTTAGCCAAGTAGGATGCACAATTCACGGACTTGTGCATATCACAAGGCTAACAATCCGTCATAGCACATTCACATATATATTGTGCCACGACATTTCAATCATCGGCATATTCTCGAAAAGACAAAAATAACTCGAAAAGCATGCCTCATATATAACTAGCTAGGTCGTTGGACACATGAATTGCTTATGGCGGACTGTGAGCCAAGTAGGATGCACAATTCACGGACTTGTGCATATCACAAGGCTCACAATCCCGTCATAGCACATTCACATATATATTGTGCCACGACATTTCAATCATCGGCATATTCTCGAAAAGACAAAAATAACTCGAAAAGCATGCCTCATATATAACTAGCTAGGTCGTTGGACACGAGATTGCTTATGACGGGATTGTCCAAGTAGGATGCACAATTCCTGGACTTGTGCATATCACAAGGCTGACAATCCCGTCATAGCACATTCACATATATATTGTGCCACGACATTTCAATCATCGGCATATTCTCGAAAAAGACAAAAATAACTCACACTTGTCGTCCGAGAACCAAAGAGTAAGCAAAAAAACCAAAGAGTAAGCAAAAAAACCAAGCATTGATTGATATATAATAATAAGCAAAATAAGTAAGCGGTGATTCATAAACCTAATAAGATAAGTACACTTGTCGTCCACACACACACAAAGGTCATCTATAGTTTGCAACTACAACTAGGCTGTGGCATCCCGCAAAACCACTACTAGAAAATCGCGTTGAATTTGTGCATTGCATCGTCATCATCATGCATTGTTTGCCAAAACTATTTTCGCAAAGCCGTTTTGTTTCTAAACGCCCCATCTTTTATTCAAACGCCAAACACCGGGTCTCCGGAATTATTTTTGTTGTTGCTATCGGTTTGCAAATGGTGTTTTTAAAACAAATAAAATTTATATTTATTTTTGCAGGCGGTCGAGCAGGCGATTGACCCGACGACCACCCATTTATTTTAAAGCGGTCCACCTATCTGCCCATCTAATCCTAAACCTACCAAGAATCCTACCCACCTTGCCTCCACATCACCCCAATCACGGAATGCCACCTCACCTCCCCTTTCCCCTAGCCTATCCCCATGCGCCACCTAATCCCTCCACCTCACCCACTCAAACCAGCCCCACACACATGCAACACAGCACACACCACCCCAATCACACAACACACGACGCGCAGCCTCGCGCCACCAGCCAGACGCCCCCCACGCTGCCCTCGCCCCACCGGCCCCACTGGCCCCGCTTGTCGCTTCCTCCTCCTCCCGCGTCCTCCCTCTCCTCCACTTCTCTCCCCTGACGCCCAGCCCGCCGCCTTCCTCCTCCCGCCTTCGCCCCCTCTCCCAGCTGCCGCCTTCTGTCTGCGCCTGCCCGGCCGCTTCGCCCTCTCTCCACGCTCCCGCCCGCGCCCTTGCTTCGCCCGCTCGCTCCCTTCGCGGCAACAGCGCCGCGCCCTCCAGCGAAGCTCGCTCTCCCCGCCCGGCCATCCCCGCCCTCGCCCCTCGCTCCACGTCCCGCCGGCGCCCGCGCCCGCGAGCCTCCCGCCCCACCGCCCGCCGCCGCCAGCCCCACGCACCGCTCCTTCCTCTGGCGCTGGCCGCCTCCCCAAGCATCTCCGCCGCCCCCTCTCCGTCGAGCTCCGCGGCCGCACTTCGCCGTGGCTGCCCTCCTAGCCGCCGCGGTCAACCGCTCAAGCCCGCCTCCCTCTGGTTTCCCCGCCGCCTCGGCCTCCAGGGAGACCGTCGTCGCCGCCGCTTCCCGTGGTGGCTTCCGCCACCGTGGTCCCGACCCGTCGCCGGGCGCTTGCCCTTGCTGCCGTCGCCGCTGGCCACCTCGGCAACCACGCCGGCTCGTCGCCCCGTGCAGCCGTCGCCAAGCCTCGCGGGTCCTTCCTGTTGCCGCCGCGGGCCGCTTCCTCCATCGGAGCTCACCGTGGTACCCGCCCTCTGGTTGTAGCATGTTCGTCCAGGCGCCTGCTAGGAGTCCCTCTGGTTGCCTCCCATCGCCGTGTTACCGACGTCACCTTCGTGGATGCGACAAGACCGTCCCGTTGACAAGGTTACCGACAAGATCTTCGACATACGCCGCCATACCAAGCCCACCGGCGGACGGCGACCACACGTGCAACAAGTGCTTCCTCGAACGCCGAGTGATCCACCGGCCCGAAGACCAAACAAAACCCGATGGCTCGACATGGTCTTCCCTAGAGGACGCCAAGATCGCTAAGGGACGCCAAGTACTTCGCTTCATATTTTCGAGACCCCGACATCGGAACGACAAGGTCGTCGCCTTAACACCCAAAGACCACAGGTGCGACAAGTACCGTTTTCCGGACGCCAAGACCGACCCGAAACGCCGGCCCGACAAGATCTGCCCGACGACAAGAACGGTACCGCCCCGGAAGATCCGATGAACCCCGACACCGAACCAAGTCCGGCTTCTCGGAACGCCAAGATCTACCCTTCCCGAGAACGTTCTCGCCGAACCCGTCGAACCCTGGACCCTGAGGCCGACCCCGAACCCCGGAACCCAAGATCGTCGAGAACCCTGATGTGTGACCCTTTTCCTCGAACCCTATTTTATAACATAACAACTTGTTGCATGTTTATTTGTCATCTCGCATGCACATCTGTGGTTTGGGGGCCTTAGGCCGATTCACCTGATAATTAAACATGGGGCCCATATGCGGGCAAATCTAGTCTCATATTGGCCTCATTTAAACTTGTGTAGCGAACCGGTATCTTATCTTGCCTTGTTATAACAACATTTAATTTGCGGGGTAATTAAATAACTTGAACCATCTAATTAATGTCGGGACCCCGGTTCCGCTTAATCTTGACCATTTTGCATCGCACCTTTGCCATGTCATCCATCATGCATGCATCATGCCGATCTTCTGCCGTGTATTAAATAGTGCCTCCGATGTTTCTTCTAGTGTTTTGCTTCTTCGCGGATAAGGCCGTTGAGTTGATGTGAGCTTCGCCCCGATCTTCGGTTGAACCTTCGACAATGTTTTCAGGCGAGCATCTCCCCCTTTCTACCTATCTTACTTTTATAGTATTTATTCCCTCCTGTTGATCTATTGCTATCTGTGTTGCGATGCTCTAGTTCTCGTACCCGTGATGATTCCTTGCAGCCTTATATTGCCTTGGCCACACCCTATTACCTGTTGTTTGGTAGATAGTTGGACTTGCGCGTCGTAGTTGCTTGCTCAAGTGCTGATGTGTGTCGTCATATGCCACAGTTGCTGATGTATTGCCGCATGTTGCTGTTGGAGATGATTCTAGTTTTACTTATTGTTCACTTTACTTTCTGTTTAACAACTAAAATTGAAATAAGCAGAGGCATCGGTGGGTGATAGAAAATATTTGGTTTCCGAACGCCCACTTGTGTCCCGTAAGCCCCGAGTACTTGATTCCTGTTCCTTGTTTTATCGCGCTATCCACATCCGGGAGGTATATGGGACCCCCCTGAGCCAGAGCTTGATTCATTCTTATTTCTTGGGGCCACAAACTAGTTTGAGGTTTTATTTACGATCCTGTACTTATGCCATGCTACTTTCTGTATTTAAATTGTGCGAGGACACTGCATCTTGTTAGGATCGGGACACGATTCGCGGTGTCGACAAGCCCAGCCACACTTTCGGGTTCCCGATCGTTCACAGTATTACCCAAACCTTGAGCCCGTCTCGGTCACCGCTTCGTTGCGGGATCTACTTAAGTGGCCCCCGAAATATTTCTGAATCTGTGATTGTTCGATCGTGAAAGCCTCGTTGGGTTTTGATTTGGTTTTCGAGGTTGATCGGCGTGTGTTGCTATTGGTGCACCCGGCGGGTAAAACTTTCGAAAGCCGTGTCCGGATATGGACGACTTGGAGCACAGTTCTTGATCATAGACAAGCATAACTAAAGTTTATTGCTATAAATTTGACTTATAATGACTAGTAATTAGCTTCACTATAATGGAATGGCTAAATAATACGCCCACAATTGCTTGTTTAAGTTGTCGCTATGCGACCTTTGTACTGATTAGTAAATCTTGCAACTTCTAGCGGAATGGCTGAATAAAAGTACCAACAACTGCTGGGTTTTGGGTTTAACTCATGCTATCATGTCGATTAGTAATTGTTGTAACTATAACGGAATGGTTAACTAAAAGTGCCCACTTGTTTACTTAATCAGACGATTATCTAAACTGACTAGTAAAGGGCCGCAACTATAACTAATTAAGTAAAGCGCCAGCGTGTGAGTGCCTCGGTTGACTTCCTCGTTTGGTCTCGAGGGGGAAACACCAGGATGGGTTTGTTTGGTGTTAGCTTCAGGTTGGAGTCGGATAGGTCTATCTTACCCCTCTCGATTACGCCGGTTGTATCGAGTCTCTATAGGTTGTGTAGTGCATCTTTCGCTGCCTTGATCCACCATACCTATGTGGCGAGGACCGCAATTCATTCTAGCCTCGCCGTGTCTTGGCCTCGATCTTGGCGCTCCTCTTTTCCTTCGCCCTTTGTCGGCACCTTTTTGTTAAGCAGGTTTTGAGATCGGCGTCGTTAGCGGGGTTACCCTTCCGGCTTGTCTGGCAGGGTTATGGGCCATTGGTTATTCTTGGGCTCTTAGCCCCATTTGCATCTTGTCCGTAGCTGGACGCTCTATCGTTTCAAGGTGATTTGGATCTTGTATATTATATTCGTATTCTTGACTCTTTGAGTCATATATATATATATACATTACGTGGGTCCCATCGAGGACTGTTGTGTAATGTTATTGCCGTTTTCCACCATACGAAAGTGCTTGGTGAGCACCTTTGAATCGTTTCTATGCGGGTTTGGCGAATTTTCTCAAACTTGCATAGGTCCGTCGAGGGTTCTGAGTGGTATCAGAGCTCAGCAGTTGCGATACCCCACAAGTCCAGCCTGTAGGATAACCTAGCTAACGGCCGAAGTAGAGTGTCAAAACTATTTTTGAAAATCGGTTGGATAGTTCTGGTTAGGTCTGATTTTACTCCTTACCCCTCTGTTCTTCTCCTCTTACCTCTACGCGTTTTGAATCCGCTCTCTTCCCTTTCTTCGAGTCCAGGATTTCTCGTGGTTGGGTTTTCCGTCGTACCTTCAGGGTTTCGCTTTCTCTCTTTTGTAACGGAGGTGCTACGATCATCAATCTGCAGCTGGTCTGTTGTGCCCTTCATCCGATCTTTTGTTCTTGGGCTCTTTATACATATGTGTTCCTTGCTGGATATCCGTATCGTTGAAAAACATATGAGAAGGACGAGCAATGGTGAAGTTGGAGTATACCTTAAGCATGTGTTGTTCATGCCAATGGAACCATCGCGGAACCTAATCATTGTGTCTTTCATACGAGTTCTGCTGGCATCATCCCTTTGTTCCGGATACCACCTATGAAGATCTTCAGTCCAAATCTCGAGAGTTGAGTTGCCTGATTCTCCTACCCATGTATAGAGTTGATAGTGTGGGTACGGGATGGACTGATCACCCTACCCGACTCTTACTGTTCGCTCTGTACATCGAACTGGTGGATCAATGTAACTTCTCCCTCGTCTAATGGAAGTTAGAGGTGGCCTTATCGTTTGATACCTCTACCTTCGTCCTTTGTTCTCCGGAGTGTTCTCTCGACGATCAGGAACAACGACCCTTTGTTGGTGGTTCCGCCGATTTCAAGATGGAGGATGAACTCTTGTTAGTGGTGTCGCGAGGATCTACACGAAGCGCGAAGGATCAGAACGCCGACCTTCCTTCCGGTACCATGAGGCGGATCTCGAGGGCGAGATCCATTGTTAGTGGTGTCGAATTGTGGCATCCCGCAAAACCACTACTAGAAAATCGCGTTGAATTTGTGCATTGCATCGTCATCATCATGCATTGTTTGCCAAAACTATTTTCGCAAAGCCGTTTTGTTTCGCGCCCCATCTTTTATTCAAACGCCAAACACGGGTCTCGGAATTATTTTTGTTGTTGCTATCGGTTTGCAAATGGTGTTTTTAAAACAAATAAAATTTATATTTATTTTTGCGGGGCAGTCGAACGGGCCGATTGACCCGAACGACCACCCCTGTTTATTTTAAAACGGTCCACCTATCTGCCCCATCTAATCCTAAACCTACCAAGAATCCTACCCACCCCTTGCCTCCACATCACCCCCCCCAAACCTGGAATGCAACCTCGCTTCCCCCTTCTCCCCCTAGCCTATCCCCATGCGCCACCTAATCCCCTCCACCTCACCCACTCAAACCAGCCCCACACACATGCAACCCAGCACACACCCACCCCACCCAATCACACAACACACGCACGCAGCCTCGCAGCACCACCCGAGCGCGCCTGCACGCTCCCCACCCGCGCCTGTCCCCTGGCCCACCGGCCCCGCACCTGGGCCCCGCTTGTCGGCTTCCTCCTCCTCCCCCGCGTCCTCCCTCTCCCTCCACTTCTCTCCCTCAGCCCAGACGCCTCCTCCTCCTCGCCGCAGCCTTCGCCCCCCTCTCCATAGCCGCCTGCTTCTGCCTTGCCCCGCTCGCCTCGCTCCTCTCCCGCTCTCCTCCGCCCCCGCTGCCGCTCGCTCGCCCGCAACGCCGCACCCCTCCAGTAGCTCGCTCTCCCCGCCTTGGCGCATCCCGCCTCGCCCCTCCGCTCCACGTCCCGCTGGCTCCCGCGCCGCGACCCTGCGAGCCCGCGCCCCACCGCCGCCGCCTCCCAGCCACGACCCGGCAGCCTCGCCTCCCCAGCGCTCGCCAGCCGCCTCCCGCAGCATCTCCGCCGCCCCTCTCCGTGAGCTCAGCGGCCGCCCCCTTCCGCCGCGGCGCGCCGCTCGCCTAAGCCGCCCGCCGCTCAAGCCCCGCCGCCTCCCTCGGTTTCCCGCCGCCTCGGGAGGAGACCGTCGTCGCCGCGCGCTTCCCGTGGGTGCTCCACCGTGGGTCCCGACCCCGTCGCCGGCGCTTGCCTCTGCCCCTGCCTGCTGCCGTCACCGCCGGGCCCACCCCTCGGCAACCACGCCGGCCCGTCGCCCCGTGCAGCCGTCGCCAAGCCTCGCGGGTCCTTCCTATTGCCGCCGCGGGCCGCTTCCTCCATCGGAGCTCACCGTGGAACCGCCCTCTGGTTGTAGCATGTTCGTCCAGGCGCCTGCTAGGAGTCCCTCTGGTTGCCTCCCATCGCCGGTGCAAGCGTCACCTTCATGGATGCGACAAGACCGTCCGTTGACAAGGTTACCGACAAGATCTTCGACATACGTCGCCATACCAAGCCCACCGCGGACGAGCAACCACCGTGCAACAAGTGCTTCCTCGAGAACGCCGAGTGATCCACCCCGGGCCCCGAAGACCAAACAAAACCCGATGGCTCGACATGGTCTTCCCTAGAGGACGCCAAGATCGCTAAGGGACGCCAAGTACTTCGCTCCGTATTTTCGAGACCCCGACATCGGAACGACAAGGTCGTCGCCTTAACACCCAAAGACCACAGGTGCGACAAGTACCGTTTTCCGGACGCCAAGACCGACCCGAAACGCCGGCCCGACAAGATCTGCCCGACGACAAGAACGGTACCGCCCCGGAAGATCCGATGAACCCCGACACCGAACCAAGTCCGGCTTCTCGGAACGCCAAGATCTACCCTTCCCGAGAACGTTCTCGCCGAACCCGTCGAACCCTGGACCCTGAGGCCGACCCCGAACCCCGGAACCCAAGATCGTCGAGAACCCTGATGTGTGACCCTTTTCCTCGAACCCTATTTTATAACATAACAACTTGTTGCATGTTTATTTGTCATCTCGCATGCACATCTGTGGTTTGGGGGCCTTAGGCCGATTCACCTGATAATTAAACATGGGGCCCATATGCGGGCAAATCTAGTCTCATATTGGCCTCATTTAAACTTGTGTAGCGAACCGGTATCTTATCTTGCCTTGTTATAACAACATTTAATTTGCGGGGTAATTAAATAACTTGAACCATCTAATTAATGTCGGGACCCCGGTTCCGCTTAATCTTGATCATTTTGCATCGCACCTTTGCCATGTCATCCATCATGCATGCATCATGCCGATCTTCTGCCGTGTATTAAATAGTGCCTCCAATGTTTCTTCTAGTGTTTTGCTTCTTCGCGGATAAGGCCGTTGAGTTGATGTGAGCTTCGCCCCGATCTTCGGTTGAACCTTCGAAAATGTTTTCAGGCGAGCATCTCCCCCTTTCTACCTATCTTACTTTTATAGTATTTATTCCCTCCTGTTGATCTATTGCTATCTGTGTTGCGATGCTCTAGTTCTCGTACCCGTGATGATTCCTTGCAGCCTTATATTGCCTTGGCCACACCCTATTACATTGTTTGGTAGATAGTTGGACTTGGCGTCGTAGTTGCTTGCTCAAGTCTTGATGTGTGTCGTCATATGCCACGATTCTTGATGTATTGCCGCATGTTGCTGTTGGAGATGATTCTAGTTTTACTTATTGTTCACTTTACTGCGTTTAACAACTAAAATTGAAATAAGCGAGGCATCGGTGGGTGATAGAAAATATTTGGTTTCGAGCCCACTTGTGTCCCGTAAGCCCAGTACTTGATTCCTGTTCCTTGTTTTATCGCGCTATCCACATCCGGAGGTATATGGGACCCCACGAGCGAGCTTGATTCATTCTTATTTCTTGGGGCCACAAACTAGTTTGAGGTTTTATTTACGATCTGTACTTATGCCATGCTACTTTACGTATTTAAATTGTGCGAGGAGCACCTTTGTCTGTTAGGATCGGGACACGATTCCACGGTGTCGACAAGCCCAGCCACACTTCGGGTTCCCGATCGTTCACGGCCGTATTACCCAAACCTTGAGCCCGTCTCGGTCGGTGGCCGTTGCGGGATCTACTTAAGGTGGCCCCTGAAATATTTACGAATCCTGTGATTGTTCAGTCGTGAAAGCCTCGTTGGGTTTTGATTTGGTTTTTCCGAGGTTGATCGAGCGTGTGTTGCTATTGGTGCACCCCGGCCGGGTAAAACTTTCTGAAAGCCGTGTCCGCGGATATGGACGACTTGGAGCACAGTTTCTTGATCATAGACAAGCATAACTAAAGTTTATTGCTATAAATTTGACTTATAATGACTAGTAATTAGCTTCACTATAATGGAATGGCTAAATAATACTGCCCACAATTGCTTGTTTAAGTTGTCGCTTGCGACCTTTGTACCTGATTAGTAAATCTTGCAACTACAACGGAATGGCTGAATAAAAGTACCAACAACTGCTGGGTTTTTGGGTTTAACTCATGCTATCTGTATCTGATTAGTAATTGTTGTAACTATAACGGAATGGTTAACTAAAAGTGCCCACCGTTTACTTAATCAGGACGATTATCTAAACCTGACTAGTAAAGGGCCGCAACTATAACTAATTAAGTAAAACTGCCAACTGTGTGAGTTCCTCGGTTGACTTCCTCGTTTGGTCTCGAGGGGGAAACACCAGGATGGGTTTGTTTGGTGTTAGCTTCAGGTTGGGTCCGGATAGGTCTATCTTACCCATCTCTGATTACCGCCAGTTGTATCGAGTCTCTATAGGTTGTGTAGTGCATGCTGCCGCTGCCGCTTCAGTCCACCATACCTATGTAGGAGAGTACCGCCGAATTCTAGCCTCATAGTGTCTTGGCCTCGATCTTGGACGCTCCTCTTTTCCTTCGCCCTTTCGGCACCCCTTTTGTTTAAGCAGGTTTTGAGATCGGCGTCGTTAGCAGGTTACCCTTCGGCTTGGCACAGGCGCGGGGTTATGGGCGCCATTGGTTATTCTTCACGGCTCTTAGCCCCATTTGCATCTTGTCCGTAGCTGGACGCTATCGTTTTCAAGGTGATTTGGATCTTGTATATTATATCGTATTCTTGACTCTTTGAGTCGTCATATATATATATCTGCATTACGTGGGTCCCATCGAGGACTGTTGTGTAATGTTATTACTTCGTTTTCCACCCGCACGAAAGTGCTTGGTGGGCACCTTTGAATCGTTTCTATGCGGGTTTGGCGAATTTTGCTCAAACTTGCATAGGTCCGATTCTGAGGGTGTTACATAGGCCAACATCAAGCCTTCTGGCTCGGCTTAGGGAACGGGAGGACGCCCTGCCTCGTCATGAACTTCCTATAGTCACCCTGCATCTCTAGGCGATCTTCTATGTCACGGTTATTCGGGATATTTCCTCCGTAGAAGATCCCCCCCGAAGTCATGACATCACGAAAGATGATTGCCCCAAACTGCTGCTGGATGCGATACATCTCTTGTCTAATATCCGAATCATTGATCTTGGCCTTTGCTTCGGCCCACTGTTTGAGATGATCTGGCGGCGTAGAATTCTGCTGGTCAAGTAGGAACGCCCTCATGTGATGGAGTGCGTAGTAGGCTTCCTTCTTACTGTTTTCCGGCTGCTTCACGCAGGAACTCATTACGTGGTTGAAGGCGTGCTGCGAACTTGACCTTCTTACGCCTGAAGCTGGTGCCTTCCGTCGAGGCAAAGCGGTGAGAGCATCATCGAACTTCCTTGATCTTGTCGTAGTTTTCTTCTTTTCTAGACTCCCGAGTCGAAATACGTGGCGTGGTAATGCTTGGCGATAAGGAGATGGCGTGCGGTGTTCATCTCTGTAAAAATTCAAATGGAATGTGTTGAAAAAGAATGATGATGATCTAATAAAGCCAATCGGCGGTGGCGGTGAATAACGACTTACTCGGGAAAGTAAGGCACGAGAATGTATTCCTTTGTCTTGTTCGCCACGAGGATTCTTTTTTTGCGAGGCCACGCGTCGTTCGTGGGGAACCCAAGCAGCATCACGCATGTAGTAGGGGTCCACTATAGCGATGCCGGTGTGTTCTCTCTAATGATCTGCGTGGCGGTGAGAGAAAAGGCGGACCATGGTATAGTGCAGCGGTATAGGTGGAACATATTGAAGATGTCCTCGAACGCGGGAAGAACAGATCCATGAGTGTCGGCGAAGCCCAAGCCTGGTGGCACCTTAACCACGAATCTGGGTGCGAGGATCTTTCTCCGATAGAAGGCGTCTCTCTATCGTCACGCCGTCATGCACACTCTGCGATTCGGCGGCGAGCTTCCGCAAATTCTTAGGTAGCATGGGCTCACCCGCCACATGAATCCTCCACATAATACCCTTGGGTCTTGGTGGCCCGTCCGAAACCTGATCGGATTCGCGGTTGTTGGCGCCACCGGTGGCTCGAGCTGCTAGATTTTCTTTTCTGCCCTTTTTCCTTTTGGAGAGCGGGCAGGCATAATCGAGCACCGCCCTATGTAGTGTGTCGGGGCTTAGAATAAAGGGCGGTTGGTTGTATCGGTGGCTCAGTAAAGGCGCAAGTCGTGAGGCGTCTCCGAGAACCAAGCAGGCGCTTGGTGATAGTGGCTTTCTCTGTGGGGCCACCAGCTAGGTCTTCTTCGTTGCATCGAGTCTTTGAAGAAGTGATCATTCCGTCTTGAAGTCCTCGGCGGATCTGCGCCATGTGCATATCATCAACATGATCATCCGACCCACCGCGTGGAGGTGACGAGGGCGGTGAGGTTTTGCCACCGCTTGTCGCCGGCACGACGGTGTCTTGTCTGTGGCGTGATGGCCCCGCCGTCCCCAAACGGATCATGCTCTTTGGCCATAGCAAGAACAAGCGAAGCAACTTCGAGGACATACGGCTCTTCTTCATCCGCTCACAGGGGTTGAATGGGAGGTTCAGTGTCGTCGCAGCCCCTTAGCACCCGACTAATTTTAACCCTGTGCACGCTATCTGGCATCGGCTTTGAGTGGAACGTGCGCTGCAAGGGTTGAACGATGGTACCCTTGGCAACATCCCTCAGCTCGTTGTTCACGTAGCATAAGAGAGTGCAAGGAACATCCGTCTGCGGAAAACATGTACGGACGTAAGGGTGATTGCCAGGTTGTCTTGGACGATCTGCGGGATCCGCGCCACTTGTGCCTTAAGTTCTTGAACCTCTCTGTTTTCCTCCTCGCTCCTTCCCGACGGCGCCACATGCGTCCTCGGCGGTGGACCAAAATGATCCACCCAATTCTTACCCCCGAGGCCGGCCAGACGGCCAGCCGACGACGGCTTCTTCAGAATCGCTCTATTTTCTTGGCCCGTTCATCGCCTGTTAAAAGGGTTATCCCACCGGTGGCCCGTCGACCCACAGGATGAGGAACCACAGGATCCATGACTAGCAACAATTTCCTCCTCCTGCAGAAGAAGTAGCGTGAATCATTTAGATCATCGATTAGATTGCAATCGTGTTGATCACGGTAATTAGATTATACTTACCACAATTTCCTCGAATTCCTTCACCGCAGATCCGCGGTGAGTTGTTTGGTTTTGGGTCCACATGGTAGCGCCACGATGAAGTTTCGAACCTGCCGGGTTCGAATTTAGCAAAGGGTTTTCTATCCTTGGATCTATACTCTTCGTCCTCCTTATTCCATTTGGCCTCCGCGTCAGATCCACCAGATCCGAGATGGTGATGACCTATATTCATCGCTGCCGCTTTCCCCGATTACTATTGGCGGGCTCTTTCGGATTCACACCTCTCCTTGAACTCCGGAATCGATCTTGGTGATCTGCGGGTCAATCTTCGGATCTCCTCGAGACTTTTGCCTTCTTTATAGATCTTCTTCTTTATCCGGTTCTCCGGTGGCGGCGGTGCTCATCTTTGTGAGGGCGGATTTGTTTACCGTTCCCATGATAATTTGTGTTACGATACTTAGCGGAAACTTGTATCGGCGTGCAGCTTCTCAAGAGGAGTGTGCGCAAGTGGCCATTATCTTTATGCCGAGATTCTCGGTGTTGATCGAGATGGTTGTCCGGTGATCGCCGCCACTTGCCCACCGCATCTTTGACGACAAGGGGGCTCCAAAGGAACCCCGATGGGCTCACTTGGTAATTTCCTCCCGACCGTGCCGACCGTGTTGGCGCCGGTCCTTCTTCTTCTTAGGAGGGTTGCTACCACTCCGTGCCCTCGCCGCCATCGGTGGTTTCATCGTCCGCCCTTCTTGGCTTCTTCCTCCGTCTTCCATCTCATCATCCTCGCTCTCGAAGGATGGTATTCTTCATCGTCTTCTAGACGCCTCCCGAATGTCAATTGTTTATTCGGAGGTCGAGTTCTCCTTCAGCCGATGCGCTTAGAACATCCAGCCTCGTCGTTATCACACATCTTTGCACTAATAAAAACAAATAATTGGTTAAATGCACGGAAAAATCCGGCATAACCTTTGCTAATTTTCTTAAACTAGGAGTGCCCGATTTCTGCCAAAACGGAAGTTAATCAACATTCCGGCAAAAATCGGGACTCGTTTCATACAAGAACCTGCATACACACATAATAAAGTGCTTCATATACAAGCACAAGCACAATTTCAAGGTGCTATTGTCCCAGCACAGATAGTAGCAAAACCAACACTACTCTATTTTTTCTTCCAAACCATTTCACAACCACATCCATCCGGTCCCAAAGACGATTGCCACAACCATATAAACTTTTGTTATCAATTTAAGCATAGCCATATGACAGAAGCTATCTCTTTAAGCAACAATGACAACCCAATTAAAATAAATCAGGCCATAGACATGCCTAAACCCATGATATATGCTGATACATCAAGGATCAGGATATTTCACTTCCATAATAACAACCCAACTAAAGTGGATTTGTGCATTGGTGTGAAGTGCGCAAACTCAACTAGATGGCCTGAAACTTTGAAAGTGGATTGAACTATGCAGCCTCTAACCTTGCTACTCTGAACCCTAAGCTTACCCTGAACCCTTGCTACTCTGAACCCTAAGCTATCTACAAGCTACATTTATCGTCGCAGTTCACAGCATCATCTGCATCAAAGGAACAAATGGTTCTTGTGCCTTGGTAATTTAACTGATCATGCATCAAAGGAACAAATGGTTCTTGTGCCTTGGTAATTTAACGATTTCGGTTTTCCATAAGGACCAAATAAGGACCTGTAACAGATTGTCCATATGCACAAAAGGAAATGCACTTTCTTATACAACAAGAAAAAGGGAACTTGGTTTCATGAAACCTTGAGTTACAGGTTCATAGTTAGTGAGTGCAATGTAAACTCGCATATCTTTGTTCTACTACTGCAATGTAAACATAGGAGACATGCATTAAAAAACACAAGTTTTACTACTGCAGATCTTTGTGCTACTATGGCAGTTTCATCTACGCTGAACCTAACCTAAACCTAACCGTAATCTTGCTACTCTGAGCCTAACTCGAACCTAACTCGAACCTAACACGAACGAGGCCTGCAGGCCAGTTCCGCACCGGACTTGGTCACGGCCCATCAATCCAACGCCGGCGAGAGAGGGAGAGAGGGAGAGGGGAGGTCGGCAGGAGACTGACCAGGAGGAGCGGAGCTGGACGACGGCGGGCGGGCTGGCGGACGACGGCGGTTCCTCCACGACTCCTCCTCCTGACGCCAAGACGACTCGGCTCCTCCTCCTCCACGCCTTGGTGGCAGGGCTCCTCCTCCTCCACGGGCAGTGGCAGGGCTCGGACGACGGCAGGCGAGCGGCGGAGTGCGACGACGGCGCCTCCACCTCCCGAGGCAGCTGCGCCCCTCCTCGGACACGGGCCTCCTGAGACGCGGGGAGCCCTCCTCCTCCTCAGACGCGGCGGCGGATCGAGAGCGGCGGCGGCAGATCGTGCTCGATTGGTGGGCTGAGAGATGGAGAGATGGGGATGAGAAGTGAGCGGGGACGGTAAGAAGAAGAGGAGGCACGCGCTGTTATTAAACGGCCTTTAGTCCCGGTTCGTGGCTCCAACCGGGACTAAAGGTCCATTCGTCCCGGTTGGAGCCACCAACCGGGACCTATAGTCCAATTTTCAGCAGCTGAAAGGGCGCGCATGCAGGGGCCTCTTTCGTCCCGGTTGGTGGCTCCAACCGGGACGTATTCCCCTGTTTTCAAAAATTTTCAGTTATTTTCTCTCTGCCTTATTTTATCACGGGGGCCTCTTTCGTCCCGGTTGGTGGCTCCAACCGGGACGTATTCCCCTGTTTTCAAAAATTTTCAGTTATTTTCTCTCTGCCTTATTTTTTATTTTGGGGTTTAAATTTGTAATGTTTTTTAAATGATAATTACTTTGGAATTTAGAAAAACTTTAAACATAAAAAGTGTTTGGATTTGAATAAATAATTCAAAACCATTTTCTGTTTTAAAAAACAATTAATGTAACCATTTAAAATATGAACCATTTACAATTAAAAATGAATTAACTTATATTTTTTTAATATCAATTTGGAATTTAGAAAAACTTTAAACATAAGAAGTGTATGGATTTGAATAAATAATCCAAAACCATTTTCTATTTCTAAAAAATAATTAATGTTGGGGCAGAGAGTAAATTTTCCATTTTCTATTTCTAAAACTTTAACCATTTTCTATTTCTACTTGAATAAATATTCCAAAAATGCCCAAAAGTAATAATATTCCAAAAATGCCCAAAAATATGATTTAAAGTATAACTAAATTTCATAATAATTTGTCCATGAATATTACAATCTTTTTCGACCACGTTTACAATATTTTTTGAGCTAGCGTTTTACAATCTTTTTCCCTTCTTTGTCGCGTTGAATAATTTAGCCCCGGCACTTTAATGTTTCTTCTTTCGAGCGGGCTACCTTTTTGGGTAGGGTTGTCCTTTTCTTCTTGTGATGTATGTTCTTTGCATCGTAGTCGTAAATCATCTTCAATCTTTGGATCGCCGTCTTGGTGAAGTCTTGCTCATTGGCGACTCCATCCATTCCGATGATGTTCCTTTTTCCTCTCCTCACGACAACACGGCTAGGCTTTGTCGGGTCGGTAATGAAAAACATTGGTCCACTTTGGTAGCCAGTACCACGGTTCATTTTTCGACCACGTTTGCCGTGCGGCCTTGGATTTGGCTGCCGGGTATAACCATGGTTGTGAAATACGGTCTTCTCTTTCGACGTTCTTTGCCCATCCGACACGGAACATCGGCACCTTTTCTCCACGATGAGTCGAGCTCCCGGATCTCCTCGATTCTTCCGTAGAATCTTTCCTTCACGTTGTCATCGGTGTAGAATTCGGCGTTACGCTGAGTTCGATAATCACACTTGTTGTCCTTTTCCTCCGTGTAGAATGTGTAGCCGTTGATATCATACGCTGATAGGTCACCAGGTTTTGCATCGGTCCCTGCGACAAGGTGAATATGATCTTTTCCGTGTCGGAAGAATGCGGCGGGGGATTATCAAGGCGTCTGCCTAAACCAACGCGTGAAATCTGAGTTGTGCTCTTTGATTATTTCTCCTGCGTCCTCTGTATGCCCCGGTCCATGCTTCTTCTCGATTAACCTTTTGTGCTTCTGCACCCAAGGATCGACCAGTTCTAAATCTTTGTAGCGCGGAGGTTTGCTCGATCAAAGTCTGTAGCGTCGAAAATCGAAATGCATGCGGTATCGGCGACCCTCTCGGTGACCAGATCCGTCGAGCTTGCCAAGGTGTACATTGACGGGAAGACCGGCAGGTTCTCGATGTCTAGATAATTCGTGCGTAAAGAGATGCACTCTTGACGAAAGCCCTTGGCTATGCTTCCATCCGGGCGGGACACATTGCTGACGTATCCTTTGATGTGTCCGTTCATCCTTTCGAACGCCATCATGCTGCGGAGAAACATCGGCCCGAGTTGTACGATGTCCTCCACGACATGGACCAGCAGATGCACCATAATGTCGAAGAATGCGGGTGGGAAGTAGACCTCAAGCTCACATAGTATCACCACGATCTCCTCCTGTAGCCTTCCGAGCTGATTCAAGCCAATCGACTTCCTAGAGATGACGTCAAAAAACTTGCATAAGCCAAATAACGTTTCACGGACGTGCTCGTCCATTATCCCTCTTAGTGCGACCGGAAGTACCTGCGTCATTAGCACGGCACAATCGTGAGACTTCATGCCACTGAACCTCTGCTTCGCCTCGTCCATTATCTTGCCCGCGTAGCCGTAAGGAAATTTGACTCCTAGAAGGCACTTGAAAAACTGTTTGATCTCATCCTGGCTTAGAGTGAAGCAAGAAGGAGGGCAGTAATATTCGTTCTTCTTGAACTTTTTACCCTTCCGACGACCTTGTGTCGTCTCCGACTCATGATCATCGTCATCTTCACGATCATCGAGGAGTAGTCGTCCTCCGTGAAGCTCCTTCCGGATACCCAAGCATATCAGTCGTGCCTTGCTTTGACCATCTTTCGTCCTATCGGCATGTTGATTATGGTGGCGACGGACTCTCGCACACGTTTTCGTGATATGCATGATGTCGAGGCTATGAGGCGTCGGAGAAACTTCGATATGGCAACTCGGAAAGCAGACCTTGTTTTCCATACCTTCATCCGGCTTGTCTTGTTGCTGCCTCTTCGCTTCTTTCCGGGCTTAGGACAATCTTTCCGGTTTTTCAGCAACTCTTCCACTTCTTCGCTACGCTCCAGGATTCCTCGGGTCTCGATTTGCCATCGAACAGGTCTCCACGTTTTCTCCGTGGATCATTCTTGCCGAGCCACCTCCGGTGCGCCATGAACACGATTTTCGATGACCACGGATCTTTCTCTAGTTGGAGATAGCTTGTGTTATCCATGCACCTAACGCGTGGAATCCTTGGATAACCTGCCCGAGATATACCCGCAACTGGATAGTCTTGCACCGTAGTGACCAACGCGGCTCTCATAGTGAAATAATCTTGTGCGGCGTCGTAAGTATTGGCTCGATTCCCATAACGTGGCTAGCTCCTCTTTCAACAGCCCGAGATACGATTGATGTCGGTGCAGGTTGTTTCGGCCCTTGAATTAGCATACTCATTTGTATGTACTTCTTCTTCATGCACAACCATGGAGGAGGTTGTACATCCATACAAACACAGGCCAAGTCTTTGCGTGCTGCTCACAGCTACCGAGCGGATTGAGTCCATCGGTGCTCGCACCAAGACGATGTTCCTCGAATCTCCACGGTCGGAATTCGAGGTCCAATGCTTTCAGCACGGCTAGCATCCGAAGGTGCGTCGGCAGCTCATCCTTTCGGGTCATCATCATCTCTGGCTTCTTCCTTTCCGCATGCCATCGCATGAGCTTCGCTTCCTTAGGGTCCGCGAAATAGCGCTGCGAGGGTGATAGGAAAGTACCATACCACTTTTCGAGGTGCTTTCTTCCCTTTCTTGTATCGACTCACCGCACACGGACATGTGGTTTTCTCGCGTCCTCGCCCGATAAATGATGCAATCGTTGATGCATACGTGATATCTAACGTCGGTAGATCGAGAGGACGACGATTTTCTTGGCATCCTCGATACTAGTTGGACATGTGTTCCCCTCCGGAGACGATCGTGCGAATGCCATCATATCGTCGAAGCTTGTCGCTCAATTTGTGCTTTGCCTTCATCTCCATAGCCTTGAGCGTTACATTCAACCGGGTATCATCGGGCTGCATCCTTCATACAATGGAGTAACGCGTCTTTCTCAAGTTGCGCAAGCTTGGCTTTCTCTCTAGCGGCAGCCCTGGCGTTACTAAATGCGCTTGAGAAGCAGCTCTTGCACATAAGGGTCCCGCACCCACTGACGTTGTTCCATAAATGCGCTCCTCCCATCTAGATCATCATCATCGATGCCTTCCGTACCTTCACCATCTCCGAGAGCCTCTTCATCATCTCGCCCGTTCTCGCCGTGATGATGATCACCGTCTCCATCATCTACGCCATCGCTTATCCAACGAGTGTATCCATCCATGAAACCATGGCGGGCGAGTGCGCTGCAGATTCCCGGAATCTGGGTCGATCACCCAGTTGAGTTTGCATCTTCTGCACGGACATCTTATATCTGTCTTATTATTTCGTATCATGTCGGTCGTCGCACATTTCAAAAATCTAGCCACAATGCCTTCTCTCATTATGCGGACCATTTTTGCATGCACGATGTACACGGTACAATTTTCAAGTCTATTAGAACCACATAATGAATGCATGCATGCAATGGTCGATAGAAAATTTCGGCATGACCTATCCTAAAATTAGGACCTTTGCGAAATGCCAAAGTCTTGCCAAAATGGAAATGAATCAACATTTTGGCAAAACAAATGGCAACTTGTTCACATACAAACACAAGAGAGAGAGAGAGACCGATCCATACACACATGAACATATCATTATCCTCTCCATACACACATGCATGAGCATCATCGATACTCTCCATATACACACACATATGACCATCGATCCTCTCCACACATACACACATCATGAGCATCGATCATCTACATACATATGAGCACATGCATCATCCATATACACATGAACACATCCTTACATGGACAACTTACGAGATGAGAGACCGATCGCGAGAAAGATGGAAAGGAGAGGTGCGCGCGTCGACCGGAGACGGATAGATGAGAGACCGGAGACCACCTCTATTACTTATGTAACATCCAAAGCAAGTTTTACATGCTAAAAATGGTGAATGTGTGGAGAAATTGAGGTGGGAAGGAGAAGAACCCGACTAGATCTAAGGAGGAAGAAGAAGGGGAAAGTGAAGTGTGGGGTGGTGGATGTGGTCACACATGTGCACATAAAGTGCTGTCCTAAAAAAATCGACACATCCGTGGCGCACACGGCCACAGTGCGCCACAGGGAGTACAAACTTCTGTGGCGCACTAGGCGGAGTGCGCCACAGATGCTCCTAGTCCCTGTGGCGCACTGGGCGGAGTGCCATGTAAGTTTGTGGCGTTTGAGGCAGAGGTGGGCATGCGCTCGTCGTGGCGCACCATGCACACGTGCGCCACAGATGACCCTAACAACCGTGGCGCACATGGCTGTAGTGCGCTGAAGTTTGGCGTGCCAACAGGCCTGGCTGGCCACATATCTGTGGCGCACTAGGGTCATGTGCGCCACGGATGTTCTAGTTATTAGTAGGGCACTGCCCACAGGTGAGCCACGCCTGTTTTACCCGTGGGGCACTTCAACCATGTGAGCCACGGATGTGCTGATTACCTATAGCCGTTTTCCTAGTAGTGCAGTCCTCCCATATGTCGACACGTCAACAGCTACCTACCTATTATAGTACAACGTAGGTGAGGTACGCGCGTCAAGTCGCCGCTCGTCCGTCGCTCGCGCGGCGCTGCTACAGCAGCTTGGACCAGGGACAGCTGTAGCAGCATGCCCCCCCCCCCCCCGCGTTGTCACGTCCTACGTACGGGAGAATCGTATGCAGAGAGATTCGTTCGGACCGACTCATATTACTCCAGGTACCGTTTGAGATTTCACGGGCGTGCCATGCGAAGGACTAGACAAAATACGCGTTCACGTTCATTTTCTTTATGGTTCTCGTACCTAATGTTATTGAGTACTAATTAAAAAGTCATTATTTTAGATTTACTAGAAGGCGTCAGAATCTTTCGTCTCATAATAAAAGACGGGTCGGATTAAAGTTCGAATTTTTACTCTGCACAAGCGGGACCGGTGACCGTTTTTTTACTAGGTACACATGTATCAAAAAAAGGTACACGGGGTACGCGTACTAGTCTGCATCCTCATCAATATAAGGGATCGCCAAGTCGGACCATACATCATCTGTTCAAGGCACCCATACTTTCACTTTCACTCCTAGCTCGCGTTGCGTATCTCTGAAGGATTGCCTAGCTACCCTGTGCCATCGCTGTACCATCATCATGAAGACTGAGCAAGAGGAGCAGCTGGAGTCCATATTCGCCGATGTTTCAGTACCGCCATTGCCTCCCCGCCCCCGGCTCGTGACGAATTTGCCGGTAATCACTGCCTGTAAATATGTCTTACTGTTAAAATACTCGGCCAACTATTACTGATCATCTTCCGTACCCTCATATTCAGGCTGATACATACGCGCTTAGGCCTATGACAGCCAAAATTCTTACAGATGGCTTCCGCGCTGCGCCAGTCGAGTGGAGGATAATCATGGCTGGGGAGCCCATGTCATCTGTAGCCACATGATCTTACTTTTAATCACACATGACGTTGTGGTCCTTTTATCATATGTATGCTCAATGCACTGGTTTATCGCGTCTCGGGTCAGGATGATAGGCCGCATGACTCGCAAGTCCTGGAGCGATGATACCCTGACCTTCACCCCGTCGGACGGCACAGGAGGTGTCGACGTGATATACCTTCACCCTGTCGGAAGGCACATGACTCTCAATCATCCTACTCTAACATTGTTTGTATTATGTGTTTGTCCCGTCTATCATTATATGTGCAAATTTTCCTTCATTATCGATAGGCTAGCGATGCCGCCGCTGCTAGCGCTTCATCTTCTACTGTTAGAACAGAGCCACCTATCACCCCCATCGACGTTAGAGAGGCCGGGAGCGTGGCAGATAAGATTATGGGGATACTGATCGACCCGGCGTACAGGTATGTCATCGATTGACTCACGAGTTTTTCTGTTGTTAATTTCAAGATTCATACCAGCGGATAGCCTGAAATGCCATGCGTACCAACATAAAAAACTTATATGGTTCCAAATGATATCTCGTGTAATATCGCCCGGTATTAGTTTGGAGCAGGCTTATAAAAAAATTAATTATGCATGGCGTAATTATCTGAAAATTAGCTCCGGTTGTTGCACTAACAGATAACACTTGTAGAACGGCGATTGCTTGTACGATAAGTTTTGGACGCATCCGCGTGCTAATAAGCCATTTATTGTGAACAAACATGAATAATTTTGAGGTTTTATTATTTCATTAGGGACAAAGAGCATGGTGTAAGCTTCAAGCTTCTGTCTCGGCTCATCGGAGTTGGCACCAATGAAATATCGTAAGTCCCGCTATCCTTTAAATATTATGTCAGAGAAAGACCTAGTGCCATATCTCATTTATATCGAAATTGTCTTACATGTCGCATATACTTTTCAGACGTGCCGTTGACCTCATGCTGGACACTGGCGTCGTGTTTACCACGGTATCGGACCACCATGTCAAGTCGTCCCTCGAATGACATGGGCAGAATAATCCACGCCGACGATGCGGCTAATAAAGATCCGACCATTACACGGTTCTAGTGCGAATATTCAAATAACAGGTATCAAGTACTCAGGGTCCTACGGGACACAAGTGGACGGTTAAAAACCAAATAACATCTATTGCCCACCTGTGCCTCTGCATGATTTACCTACTTCAATTTTAGTTATTAAACGATAATTAAAGCTATGATCATCTCCAACATAAAGCATAAGGCATTTCTCCAACAACTGTGGTACTTGACAACACGCAACAGCTCTTGAGCAAGCGACTACTAGACGCAAGTCCAACTATCTACCAAACAACAGGTAATAGGATGTGTCCAAGGCAATATAATGCTGCAAGGGATACCACGGGTACAAAAACTAGAGCATCGCAACAAAGATAGCAATAGATCAACAGGAGGAAATAAAGACTAGAAATGTAAAATAGGTAGAAAGGGGGATAATGCTCGCCTGGAAAACATTGCCGAAGGTTTATCCGAAGATCGGGTCGACACTCGCATCAAATCATCGGCCTAATCCGTGAAGAAGCAAAGCACTAGAAGAAACACCAGATGCACTATTTAATGCTACGGCAAAAGATCGAGCATGATGCATGTATGATGTATGACATGGCAAAGATGCGATGCAATTACGCATTATTAAGCGGAACCGGGGTCCCGACATTTATTGGATGGTTCATGTTGTTTAGATACCCCGCAATTTAAATGTTGTCTTATCAAGCCAAAACATGTCACCGGTTCGCTGCACAAATTTTATTGGGACCAATATAAGACTAGATTTTTCGCATATGGACCCCATATTTAATTTAGATGAATCATCTAGATACCTCCAAACACCCACAATATGTATGCAAACATGTTCATTTAATATGCAACAAGATCAATATCATATATTATAAAAATATGAGGGGTCTCGGATAGGGGTCACACATCGAATGGCGATCTTGGGGTTCCGAGGGATCTGGGGATCGGTCTTCGGATCCGGATAGGAGGTCTTGGCGCGGAACCAGGTTCGGGGTGTCGAGGCTTGGTCTTAGGGCCTTCAGATCTACGGTTCTCGAATACACGATGCAGGACTTGGGGTTCCGTGCAGGAGTTCTTGTCGGTGGTCTTCGAGTGGCACCGGGTGCGGTTCTTCTGGTTCGGCTTCCCACGTATCTCGTCTCGTCTGAGTAACCCATGCGTACCAGATCAAGATTCATGATAGAAGCGGCCACACGAGGTTGTGACAGGAACAAGATACAACAAACCCCTATACACACGGATGCAAAACAACACTGCAGGGGAAAAGGAAAACGGCTGCAGCACGCTACCAACAAGGCCATGATGCTTGTCCAGAGGCGTGCTCGACTAGATTGCAGCACAGCAGGGTGAACGTGAGGCGTCGAGGCGGCCAAACGGATACGCGCTGATTGCGGACGGGTCAACTGCAGGGAGGTGGAGGCGGCATCGGCAGGGGGCACGCCCAGGGCTCGCGCTGCCAGGAGGAGGTCGGCTTAGCAGCGAAGCCGGCCTGCGGGCGAGGACGCGAGGGAGCGCGGCCTGAGCAGCCAGGCATGGACGGGTGACGGAGTAGCTCAGGCAGCCTCGGGTGCTGGCGGCCGGAGGAGGCGAGGACGCGCTGGGAGTCCGGGTGGCGGCTCCTGGAAGACGGCCATGGCCAGAGGGGGTGTTGTATGGGTCGGCGGGGGCGGAAGGCGGAGGAGGCCCCGGAGACCGATGTAGGAAAGGAATCCGGGGAGGCGGGGAAGGCGCTCGGGGCCACGGAGAGCTCGACGGCGGCCGCAGATGGGCGCTGATGGTTGGTGGCGAGGTGGCGGGAAAAGGGTGTGGCGGCGGGATGAGGTCGAGCCGGAGGCGCTGCGAGACGGGTAGGAGGGCCTGCGGACGAGACCCGCGAGAGGGAAGGAAGGAGCAAGCCGGTGACGGGGTTCTTGGCGAGCAGAGGAGAGAGGCAGGCAGGGAGGTGAGGAAGACGATGGGGAGGTGGGGGTTGCGAGGTTGGTGAGCGGGCGATAGGACATGGTCCAGGGCGAAGGGGTGGAACGCGTGGTGGGGTACGGCGGCGGGGTGGGGTGGAGTGTGGCATGGGGAGTTTCGATCAGGGGGTGGCGGCGGCAAGGGAGTGTGGGGGTTTGAGGATGGGGTAGCTAGGGATTAGGGTTAGAGCTAGGGTTTGGTATAGTGGGTTGTAGGTGGCCTATTGGCTGGGCCTTTGGGTCTGGCCGACTGGGCTGCCTACCCGCAAAAATAGTTTGTATTATATATTTAGTTGTAAATATACTTTTGTAATTAATTTTTAGACAAAACGAAATATTCGGACAGACCGGATTTTGTAGTTGAAATAAAGAGGGAGGTAAATAGAAAACAATTAGGTCTTTGGAGAAATAGTTTTTAGGTTAAAAGATGCACGATGGTGGCATGATGATGCAAAAATAAAATAACAGACATTTTCTAATAGTAGTTTTTATCCGGGGTGCTACACTAGGTGAGGTTATTGACAAATTCGTGCTATTCCGTGTGTCGTCTGTCCGTTCTAGTTGCACGTGGTGAAACTATTCGAGGAGGCGATGTCGGCGCACACTTTAAAGCGTGGACTAAGCGGCCAGAGCACTTTTCCCACCGTATAGTTGGTCGTAAATTCTTCTGTATCACCCGGACCATCCAAGTTTTGCTTCTAGTGTTATTGATATTTTCCAAAAAAAAAATAGATTTATGTTATTTATGGCAAGTTTGTCCTGCGCTTTAGTTTGTATTAATGTGATTCGTCACGCAGTCTGCTTCAACATATCGTTCAACGAATGTACCACTGGGTGACATTAACATATTGACACACACACTTGTAGACAAATGGTAACCGGGTACTAATTGGCCGTTTCACATTCCTTCTGCTTGTCAACAACGGTAGACTATGCCATATTCAGCATAAATGTAGTTGCGCTACGGCGAGAAAACTTACATTTGCATGTATAGGAATTCTATTACAATTCATCCCTATTCATGGGCTGGCGGTTTGGTTTAGAGGATGTGACCAAGCCGGACGTCCACCTCGTCCACGCATTGATGACCTGGAGTCCATATATTGCTGACCTTCATGATCAACCGCACGCTAACAATCTATGATTGAAATGTGTTTCCGATCCCTAGCTGTAGTCATATGATGTTTGTTATCCTGACAGAATTATAATAGAAAACAAGGGCGATAACATTTTCCCATTTTACCCGTGTCGAACGGTATATGATGACCATACCCGACATGGCACAACGGTGTTTAGCCCACGGTAGAATAGATGGGTAAGAGAGCTCTATTAATGTATTTTAGGAGCCGATGAAACTGGTGGATGGCATGCGGAGGGGATCTCCGTTCATCGTCCCTACACATGGATAGATGGAACTGTATAGAGCATGTGATCCGTCCGGACGTCCACCACGACGCAAATGGTAACCGGGTACTAATTGGTCGTTTCGCATGCCTTCTTCTTGTCAACAACGATAGACTATGCCATGTCCGGCATAAATTTAGTTGCTCTATGACGAGAAAACTTTCATTGACATGTATAGGAATTCTATTACAATTCATCCCTATTCATGGGCTGGCAGTTGGGTTTAGAGGATGTGACCAAGCCGGACGTCCACCTCATCCACGCATTGATGACCTGGAGTCCCTCTATTGCTGACCTTCATGATCAACTGCACGCTAACAATCTATGATCGAAATGTGTTTCCGATCCCTAGTGGTAGTCATATGATGTTTGTTTTCCTGACAGAATTGTAATAGAAAACAAGCGCGGTAATATTTTCCTATTTTATCCGTGTCGAACGGTATATGATGACCATACCCAACATGGCACAACGGTGCTCAGCACACGATATAATGGATGTGTAAGAGAGCTCTATTAATGTATTTTATGAGCCGATGAAACTGTTGGATGGCATGCGGAGGGGATCTCCGTTCATCGTCCCTACACATGGATAGATGAAACTGTATAAAGCATGTGATCCGTCCGGACGTCCACCACGATGCAAATGGTAACCGGGTACTAATTTGCCGCTTCGCATGCCTTCTGCTTGTCAACAACGGTAGACTATGCCATGTCCGACATAAATTTAGTTGCGCTACGACGAGAAAACTTTCGTTGGCATGTATAGGAATTATATTACAATTCATCCCTATTCATGGGCTGGCGGTTGGGTTTAGAGGATGTGACCAAGTCGGAAGTCCACCTCGTCCACGCATTGCTGACCTGGAGTCCCTCTATTGCTGACCTTCATGATCAACTACACGCTAACAATCTATGATCGAAATGTGTTTCCTATCCCTAGTGGTAGTCATATGATGTTTCTTTTCCTGACATAATTGTAATAGAAAACAAGCGCGATAATATTTTCCCATTTTACCCGTGTCGAACGGTATATGATGACCATACCCAACATGGCACAACGGTGCTCAGCACACGATAGAATGGATGTGTAAGAGAGCTCTATTAATGTATTTTATGAGCCGATGAAACTGTTGGATGGCATGCGGAGGGGATGTCCATTCATCGTCCCTACACATGGATAGATGAAACTGTATAGAGCATGTGATCCGTCCGGACGTCCACCACGACCAAAAAGTGTTGAACTATAGTGGACGTCCAAGGCAGCCGTCGCAGAATTGTCTCCAAGCCAACGATCTTTCCTTAAGATGTGACTCTAAGTCCCCTAGATACTGTAGCGCAAGGCAACGCCTCATCGATGTACGATCGAATCCCCCCACCCAATCCCCCATGGTTGCACGACGGCATGGACGAGGGCACGAACGCATCCTAAATGAGTTGCATCCAAGCGTCTTTAAATTTAATTATTCAAGATATTTAAACTTTAGGATACAAAACCTACGTGCGTCCTAAACCCAGAAAACACGCGTATTGCAAAAAAAATTATGATCGTAGATCTGTATATTATTTGGGTCGCGACATACAATAAAACGGTTTAAATTAGAAAAAAACACTATTAGGATTATCACTGCGCCGATATTATATATTTGTTAAGACACCGGAATACCGATTACTTACTCAACCGATTTTGTAGAGAGTGTGATATAATAGTTAGTCATATCTATATCTGACTTTTTTTTCAAAACGTTAGTTCTAATTCCGAACATTGGCGGAATAAATAGACATTTCTGTGGCATGTGGCACCTCGATTGGACATTTTTATATTACACGGATATATGAATACTGAGGGCAATTTATCGGATTCTGTCTCATCCATAAAATAACCAGAATGCTGAATTCAGGGTAACGTGGATTGCAACTGGAACAATTTCTCATACAATATGGCACATAGACATAAATGTTGCTCCCGGAATCAGTTTTCAAACCCAACGTCAGTTAGATGGATAACCTTGATGGACATTTCATATTACATCCAGAAACTACGGTACGAATAGCACAATACAGAAAATGTTACTTCCTAGGATCTGATGACCACGAGATGTGGTCGTGTGTCTCACCTCACAGTTATATCACGCAACTGTTGTCCTGAAAAACAGCGTCGAGCAAGATGACTTATTGTGGCCTACAATTCCACAGTTTGAACATCGTGGCTCCTTCCTGGGCTTCTTTGTCTTCATTTTGATCGTAGGACAAGATGAAGAGTTGTGACCCCTGCTGCGGCACACGCCACAGAAACGTGTCCTCTTGACGCCACTCTCGTACCCTGGTATTGATCTCGCTGTCGTGGGGCGTCCTAAGTCCTTCCTCCTCAATGGCGCTATCATGTCAAGTCTCAGGCTTGTGCCATGTGTTTCACAACAGGCCGAAGCTGCACTTAAGTTCACAGCCACCGCTGGAGACGGTGAGCGATGCATTCGTTGTTCTAGCCCTAGCCCATCTTTAATAATACTCGTCTCTGCAAGCTTTGGCATCACATCCAACATCACCCCCATAGCCACCTCAAACAATTCTGCGTTTGAGTCTGCTAACTGAACAACCTCCAGTGCCGTCCTGTACAGTGCAGTGTGACGGAAACTTGTTGACATCATAGCTGGGCTGTCCTTTTGGTACATCCTTAGATGTTCAGGTATAACACGGCATGCTGTTCTTGTCCATCTTGAGAGAATGTGGCTCTCTAGAATCTCCCTCATTCCAATATGTGACATTACCTGAAAAAGATTACATGCCATTGAACAGAACATTAAATCATTGTGTCGAAATTGGATCCATTTGACATGCTATAAAAATATGTGACACTATAGAAACTCACCCTTATCGCATGGCTACAGATAGTGCCCATATGCTCATACTTCTTGCACTCACATTGTATCATATCGTTATCTGGGTTTAGCCTAACCTCGTAGGCAACACGTCACCACCTGGATCTCTTTTCGGCATCGTAGTGGACAACAAGGTACCTAGACCCTTGAATAATGTCATCCACTCTGTAAGAAGCCGACTAAAAAATCTTGGCCTCGATACGGGAGTACATGGACAGCATGCATATTTTGCTTGCATGCTTCTCGATAGGTCCACCACTACTAAGGAGAACCCGCCCCTGCATAAGTGGACAGGGGAACAAAATAATTCATGCAGGTTATTTCATCATCCGTGATCATAGCTTTATGAGTTCAGATGTATACAGCAGTAGAGAGATGGCTTACCAGACGCATCTTTTGTTCTAGGAACTCCTCCTCCTCTGCCCTCATACGCTGAAGCTTCATGTATCCCTTCACAAACATATGCATTAATGATCCAGGTGGAACGAACTGCTTCAGCATGTGGTTTGCACTCTCGGACCGTTGCGTGCTAGTCATCCTCGCGCAAAAGATGTCCGCAAAGTATGGCTTTGCCCACTTCGTTCGAACTTCGTATATATGGGTTAGGAATGGGTGATCTTGCAGTCCATACTTACAAATTAGCTCGTCCCAAGCGCCCTCGAACTCATATATCGTGAGCATGTGGTCGACCAACTTATGAAACTCTTCTCTAAAGGCGCTGTTCTTACCGTATACTGGACCCAGGCATTCCTTTGCCCTTTTCAGCACATGTCACTTGCACCACCAGTGTGATGTCCCAGTAAGAACATTTTCTATAGCAACCTCCATCGCACGAGCCTGATCTGCAAGAATACATAAATTTGAACACGTTACGTCTTGCAGAATACATGACATGATGAATGCGTGAACGTCGGCATATAATTGTTATAAAGGATTTCACCATAAATGTTTGATGGCGTGCTAAAAAATGTATCTGCAAATGGACAACAGACGGGTTTGGCATGTTGTCATGTATGAAAATTAACCATCAAACCTACTGCAGACAATGGCATGTACAAAACGGTCAGGCGAACATTTTGTAAAAGCAAAGATGGGATAGTAGATTGATACCTGTTAGAATTGTGGCTGGAGCTTTTCCTCCCATCAAATTCACAAACTCTTTGAATACCCACTCGAACGATTCTATGGTTTCGTTTGTCAGAAGAACTCCAGCAAAAATAATGCTCTGAAAGTGATTGTTTACGCCAACAAACATGCCGAAAGGCATGTCGTAAAGATTACAGCGATATGTTGTATCAAATGTGATGGCGTCTCGAAGTGTTTGTACTGCATGCGGCTCTTACCATTGGTCTACATAACCGCTCTAATCTTGCCATCCTTAGTGACCATGCAACTGTCAACAAAGTTGGGGTCCTCTGCCTTAAGTTCAGAAAATAGCTGGTGGGTTTTCCTTACATCTTCGTCAGTATGATCCTTGTTGATGGTTGCACAGAGTGATTTAAGTGACCTCTTATTAAAAGGCACGTTGTCCATCGATCCGAAGAAGCTACCAATGATAGAATACACCTTTCCTAGACCAACATTATTGTCACGGAGGTTTGTGATCAGCGCCTTTGTGTGATGGTCAATGTGTCTGTGGGATTTCCAATTCAGCTTCTCCCCATAGGTTATTGACATGTTGTGATTGTGTCCATCTCTGAACTCGTGGACGTACCAGCCATGGTCGTCAGTCCTACGAAGGCTTATCATCTCTGGACATTCACAGGACATCGAGTTCACCTTGTCATGCCTGGGCTTCCCCTGCAATTTTAACGTATCAGAGTGAGAACTAGTTGTCTGTATGTGCACTAGCTATTTCAGAAGCAGATATGTAGGTATATGGCACTTACCGCACAGGCACACACGATGTACTGCCCAATTTTGCTATTTGAGCTGTTCTTTCTTGACTGGCCGTATCTGATGCCGAACCCAACCTCCCATGAGTAGAGGCTGTAAAAGTCGTAGGCCTCGTTCAGCGAGTCAAATTCCATGTCTGGTTTAGGAGAAACGACAACCTTGGTATTCCTTTCGCCAAACCTTCTAATGGTTGACTCCAGAGGCGATTTCCTACCACTCATCGGCGACCTGAAGTCGGGTATAGGGCCATGGCATCGGACCCTGTGAAACAACACTCCCTTAAGTCAGCTTACGATGTAAACAAAACTGACAGAGATGAGCATAAACCAGTGAGTTAAGATACAATTATCCTATTCTGGGCTACTTAGACAACCTCCGAAATGATTCCTGGATATAGTCGCTAGGGTACTTGTATCTGATACGTAAAGGAAAATTTTAGTTATCAGTGCCATAACTAACAATCAGTACAGTGGATTCAAAATACTATTTGCAACTACTGAAAGACTAAACCTGTTTAATACTTGCATCGTCGTTTCCACACACAGAAACCGGTTATAGTTTAGAGAAATCACACCAGTTCGTAAAAAACTGGGCGTCGAGCAAATGTGCATACATTTATTGGGGCATCATTCATTGACATATTTATGCAAGAAAGATCACACCAGGAAATTAATAATACGGTTTTGCTAGTTTTGCTAACGTAGACCCGTGTTAACTATTCCATAGAGCAAGTTTTAATTTATTTGGGGCGCCATTCACTGAACATCTCCGTGCAACAAAATTAAATGACGAAAAGTAAAGAGGTTTTGGTTAGATTGTTCACTTAGATCGGTGTTGAACCGGTGTTAAGTAAGCCATCGAGCAAAGTTTTAATATATTTGGGGCATCATTCATGAACATATTTGTGTAAAAAGGTTCACATGTATTTTGGCTACACGCCCGGAATAGGGAAAAGTGCTCATCTAGACTAGTGCTAACTATTCGCTCAAGTGCACTTTTATTTTATTAGGGGCATATCCCTGAAGATATATGTGCAATAAATCTAATAAATCCAAAGCACAATGTTGTTATGTTAGGTTGACTCCTAGCAAATGGTTGCTAAAATTAGTAACTCGGTGGGATTTTTTTCAGAACCCTATTTTACGAATTGAACAGATTAATGTAAACTATTCCATCGAGCAAATTTCACGATTTAATCCAGGTGCCACTCATGAACACCTTTGTACAACAAAGTTTACACAGAAAAAGATACAGAAGCAGGAAAACATACAACACCAGAGGTTCTATTGTCTAATGGTCAGGACACATGACTCTGAATCTTGTAACCTTCCTTCATGTTTAGATGGTACCAAGCAATTTAGAGTTTGATTTTCCGAATTACGCACCCACTGACCGACTGAACCCATTTAATAAATGCACCCAGTTCCAGATCTCACAAGAGAATGTCAAATTTTTAAAAAGAATGATTGCCCCCACCCCCAGTTAGCAGCCTCTACACTAGAAGGTAACTTGAATGTAGTGCACATTTGCCATATAGGTTGACTCATCTGAATCAGTTTCCAGGATGGATACCATTCAGACTATGATCATGAATGTTTATATGTTCGCCGTCTGACAGCACGTAGGTGCCGGTATCGCTGAAAATTCAGGATCGTCGGTGCGGCGGTCCTGTGCACAGTCCGAAGCCAATTCGTCGGAGGCTAAGCTCATGTCCAGGGATGCATTCTGTACGCTACCTTGACCCCGGTCTGAATCGTCTGAACCTCCAGGCCAGACAAATCAGCGTCCAGCTCGTAGGGATTAGCGCTTGAAGTGGTCGTGTGTCGCTTCGGGCTTGATTGTTTTGCAAATGGAAGGGTGGTCCTTTCGTGCCCGCACAAATCTGGACCTGTGTCGGCGAACTCCATGCTGCGCAGATGGGCAGTAAATCATCTGGAGCTGTTTTTTAGCGAACAGAAAAAAAACGAACTACGGCGAGAAACTCGCGGACAGAGCGACTTCGTACCTGAATAGAAGCTCGGTCAAACTCCCATGGTTGCGAATCCCCGCCATTCTGTACTGGTCCCTGCGGCGGCCCCTACTGATCTTGGCGAGGAAGAAGGCACGGATGGTAGTTCCACCACGGAGCCGGGGATTACGGATCCGGGAGAGGAAGACGGCGCAGTGTGTCCGAGTCTCCGATTCAAATTCAAATCGCTGTGGGGATGGTGTTAGCAAATACCGGACCATCCGGTGAAGTGGAGGTCGTGTCCCGGCCCCACGCCCGTATTGTACGTCCTCTCTGTACAACCGTATACTCAAACAGTGCCCCGTATCCAAAAAAGTGCCGGGTCAAGCATGCTACTATGTGGGGCCGGAGTAGGAATCGCGAGGCAGGAGCGGACGTGCGAGATAGCTGTTCAGCCCGAAAACCTTTCGTAATCGGCAATAGCGTACTTTTGGTTCTCTGTTTCTCCGGGAACTTTTGAGCATGGCATCAGTGAATATCTATAATATCATACGACTCCATGCCACACGCTTAATTAGTCTCCTGATTCTTTTTAGAAAAGGGACTAGTATTACTATCTTTCCGCTTCAAAATATAAGATGTTTTATCTTTGTGAATCAAATATATCTAGCTACTTTTAGTACTTTCTCCCACCCATATTAGTTGACTTAATTTTTTCTAGATACGGATGCCTCTAGACTAGATACTAGATACGTATGAATCTAGAAAAAATTGAGTCAACTAATATGAATCGACGATAGTATATATGTTCACTCATATTTAGAGTGAATCTAGATACTAAAAAAAATCTAAATACATTTTCTTTACAAACCTAAAACATCCTATATTTTATAAAGGAGGGAGTAGAATTTTACGACTTTCCTCCGCGGTCCTGCAAAACAGAGAAAAGCTCAGCCAGCACCTAGAACTATAAAAAGGAGATTCTCCGGTTTGCTCGATCGCACACGTACGAATTTCAGCAACATACATACGCCCACGTGTTACTCCTGCTTGGCACGGCGGTGGTCGGGTAGGTATGGGGACTAGCTTGAGGAAACACCTGTAGCTCTGAGACGCGGATCACGGGCACTTTGGGGCCAAGAATCTTGGAGCACGTTCGCAACATCATCTCGATCAAGTGGGAAGGGTATCCCATCAAGATTGCTGCCCGTGTTCTACATGCCTCGGATGGAGAGTCACGTAAAACGTCTTCTCTCGATGGCTTCCAGCCCTGGCTTTAACTAGTGATCGACCATTTACCTCCCGATATCTGTAACTTTGGACATCCGCAAATGGCCAGTCATACTACCTCTGTTTAACGATTAAGGCGCACACGCTTTTCAAAATAAAGTTTGACCAAAAGAATTGAGCAACAAAATCTTAATTATATTGTATATAATTAGTACCGTTGGATTCGTATTGAAAAACACTTTTCAGTGATACTAGTTTTATACCAAAACTCTTTATATAGTTAGAGTAATTCTTGGTCAAAGAAAAAACACGCAAAACAAGAACGCCTTAAGCCCTAAAATGGAGGGAGTATCACAGAGACGCGTTTTTACCTCCATTTGCGGCAGAGCCAAACCTGACAACGGGCCGATACATAGCATGGCAATGCCCATCAAGTGTTCATCGTGATGGGCAAGGCATAGCCCACCAGGGCCGTCAATCCGTGTCGGCATCATCCTAAGGCCCAACGGGCCGGTCCTTTCATTTTAGACTATTTTTAAGGGATAAGACAAGTCCCATGATAACTACCAAGCACCAATACTACAATAGTATACTAACAATTCAACATTGAGTTATTAACTCTTGATTTAAGCCTTGATCATATCCTCATCTTACAAATTACAATATAACTCTATGATCATCTTTCTTGAAGAGATTGATGACATCTTCATCATTTATTTGATAATAGATTTTTCTCTCAACAAATGTAACTAAACAATTGTTCTAGTATTCATCATCCATTTGTTCCATAGCTTATTATTCACATACTTCATTGAGGAGAAAATACTTTCAATACTAGCGGTATAGACTGGTAGAATCAATCAAACTTAGGAAGCTTGTAAACAACAAAATGTTGTCCATGATTGTTTGTCTCGACATGCATAGTTGAAAGCTGACATAGATTCTTTAAGTTTTTTACTTTCATCTCTACACACATGTGTCACATCCCAAATTTTAGATTTGGTTCTGCATATCATTCATATCATTGCATCATACTCTTTCATGCAAAACCATCGATTGAAAAGACTCGGCAAAACGCTATTTTCTAAATCCTATTTTATTTTGCAATAATGCTCCTGCGGGAGGTTTTACTAGGACTTGTGTTTTCCACCCCTGTAGACAAGTGGATTCACTCACCCCTTGACCCTAGGTTGATCCCCTTGATTTTACAAAAATTTGGGAACAAGAATCGTCAATTCGGAGTTCGTATGAAGGAGTTACGGAGGTTTTACTAAATTGGAAAAAGAAAAGGAGATCAAAAAAAAACACAGCGCAACCGATGGGCCGAGCCGGCGGCAGCGTAGCAACGCCGCCGCCGCCAGCGTAGTAGCTAGGCGCCGCTCGCGCCAGCCGCCAGCCGCTGACGCGCGGCGCCCGCCCGTCGGCCTCCTCCTGTCACCGCCACGCGGTGCCCGCCTGTCAGCCGAGTTCGTCCCGAGCTCCAACTACTAGCAGATTTTCTAGTGAGGATTCCCGTGTCGTTTCCGAACCGATTGCAACGAAATTTTGCCTATAACGATCACCTCGAGCCCCTCTTCCAAACCCCCTACCTAATTGCAAACGAGACACCCTAAATCTCCGGCGATTTCTCGCCGGAGTTCGAGCCGCCGCCGCGCCATTGCTCAAGGTGACCTCGCCGCCTCCTCTCGTTGCGCCGCCGCCACAACGCCGCCACCGCCGCCGAGCCGCCACGCAGCCGAGTCACGCCGCGCCGCCTTCTTCCCAGCGCCCGCCTCGCCTCCTCGCCGCGATCAAGCCGCCACCACTGCTGACCCGCCTCTCTCTCCGCAGAACCTCCGCCTCTCTCCGCCGACGCCGACGCTGACGCCAGACGGCGCCGCCGCTCCGCCCCTCTCCGGACCCGCCGCCTCTGCGCCGACCCGCCGTCGCCGCCCGAGCCGGAGCGTCCCGAAGTCACCGCGCCGCCGCCGCCCTCACTCAAGACGATTCAGGGCTAACGGCCCAGATCGCCGTTGCTGATCAGCCCCAGGCGCTGACTAGTCAAACACCCAGTCAGCGCCCAGTCAGCAGCCACGTAGGCCAATCAACAGTCAAAGTTGATTGGGTAATTTCTTTAATCGATTTAATTGGCAGATTTTCGTAAAAACTTGTAAATTGCGTAGAAATTAATCCGCTGGGCCAAAAATGGCAAATAAAATATGTGTAGATTCAGTAAGTCGTGTAGAATCTTGCTGTACCATTGTTTCACACTTTTGAAGCAAGATTTTGCCCAGATTAATTAAATGAGTTAATGCCCTTTTTGGAGTAATTAATTCGTAGAAAAAGATCTGTAACTCCAAAAATTGCATATAATATGTTCCTGGATTCAGTAGAACAAGGGGAATCTCAAAGTGAATTAAAAAGATAGGCTTACAGTAAAAAGATCTGCAGAAACTATTTAGTGGATTTCTGCAGTGTTTTAATTATTTAGGGAGTTTTATAATTCCTTGAGTAATTCCAATTGGTACTGTTCCTAAATAGCAATGACTATACAGTAGAATTTTCCCAAGATTTTACAAACAGTAAACTATCGGTAATGAATTATTTGGGTTCTAGCTCTAGTTTTGAGCATTATGTTTTGCATAATAGTTTCCTTGCGCTAAAACTATTTTCCATGCATGCAATCAGTAGCTTTACTAAATAGGATTATGTGGTGCTACAGTAGCATCAATCCACTTGTCGTGCATGCATTCATGCATCATCTTTGTCGCATATGCTTGTGGATGGTTTGTTTATGATTGAAATTGTATCGTGTAGATTGTGACGAGTGCAACGTTTGCTCGTGTGTGGATTGTTCTTCCGACCGCTACAACCAAGGCAAGTAGATGTTATTTTGTTCATGATATTGTCCTACTATTTTCTATGCATTGTCGTGTATTTTGTAGACGCATGTGTAGGATGATACTATCGCTATGCTATGTCCTATTATGTGGTAGGGCTTTCCTTGTAGATGAACCACCGTTGGTAGATGTGCTTAGCCATGCTATGATGAACGAGGGCTGGGTTTACATCACTGGAGTTTGTTTCTAAAAGTATGGGTTTGCGAAAACTAAAACAACTTAATCAATGAATCTCCTGGGTGTGATGGGATTGATAATTTTTGGTGGTTTCATTGCGGAAAGGCACCCAGGCATCAAGAGAAAATGATTGGCTTCTTTATTCTGTAGCTTACGTGTACAACCATGTGCCAATAATGAAATGGGCGGTTGGTTGGACTTAGTAGGTTGTGGTAACTCGAACCCGCGTATCCAGAGATGTAGAAGTTTGGTAGGTTGGACCGGTGCGCGTCGGGATTGGGGAGCTACTTCCCGAACGGTCTCTTCTTGGACTTCTCCCTATCATCACCCAAAATGAGAGTGATGGTACGAGCTGGGCTGGCCAAGTCACATGGGTAAAGTGTACTAATCCCTGCAGGGTGTGTGATCTAATCGATTGGCCGTGTCCCCGGTTATGGACAATTGAGTTGCTTGATATTGATTCCATGACATGTTTCTCGCTCATTCTAATTTCCTAAATTGCTTTAATATTGTTGGGTTAACTTAATTGAGATCTTTTCAAAGGAAATCAAAAACTTTTTATGAAAGTAGGACAAAGGTATTTGCAAATGCAAGCCAGACATAGCTCCACTTGCCAAATATGCATGTAGATGTTAGCACTATTGTCTCCTTTACTAGCTCTACTTGCCATACATTCCATGTATTGACCCTTCGGAGCTGCTACGTTTCATGTCGCAGGATATTCCGATTCTGAGTAATCGATATAGGCCACGGTACTCCACTCGGCACTTGTTCACTTGTGGGCAATTTGAAGAATGGAGGATTTACTTTATTTATGTTGCTACCTGAATAATTTGAGCTAGCTTTGGGCTAAGCTTTTATTGTAATAATGGTACTCTGGATCTTCGTTATTTATGATACATGGATATTTTGCTATGTTATTCATCTTATTCTATTGTGGGCCAATGAACCGATCCAGGGATTGGCATGTCACATAGAAGCTACGGTCTTTTCAGAACCGTGGTGTTAGAAGATGGTATCAGAGCCCGTGTGTCGACTGTAGGATCGTGACCTAGGATTGGATTAGGAAACCATAGAATTATTAAAGTTTATATTAACTCTGTCTTTCATCTTATGCCTTTCACTCTCGTAAATTCTTACCATATGCTATTCTCACCCTTTTCTCTTTTAATTGATAGATGGGAGAAGTCAGGACTGAGTATGCAACCATGGAGTCACCAAGGCCCTTTGCAAGACAGTTAGCACAGCTCTCGCAGTCATTGGGATTGCCACTGCCCATGTTCAAGGGAAGAAGGTTGTACACCTATGGATATGGTGAGGATGCATGGGAGATCACCACCTTCGTCTTCAGGGATGCCGCCTTGCCAAACCCTGTGCACCTGATCTACACCAAGACATACTGCAACTGGGGACTTGGAATTAACTTGGCCATACATCAAGCCCTGTCTCGCCAGTGCCATCATCTCCGACACCTGCTGCTAGCAGATTCGCCCTACCCTGATTATGGGAGGCGTGATGAAGATAGGCACATTGTGGTTACCCCGGGCGACAGGAACAACATGCCGCCCCGTCGGAGGCACATAGAGGACATGGAAAGGGAGAATGGAGCTCTAACTGAGAAAGTGATGATGATAAAGGAGATTGCAGATTTTGCTAGCAATGGTATGGTGGTCCAAGGACAGGAGATTGACACCTTGCATGAAGCTGTGGGAGTTCTGGAGAATGCCCTGATAGCCAGAGATGCAACCATAGCTCATCTTCATGGTACAGTGCAGGAGAACACCCAGAACATACAACAGTTGCAAGGGACCGTCCAGGAAAGGGATCAAACTATTGAAGCTATGACAGCCCAGATTGCCGCTCTCCAAGCACAGCTGAATCCACCCTCTGATGATGACAATGGAGATGATGGCAACAATGGGGATGATGATGACAGTGGAAACGATGATGATGATGATGAGGACGAGGATGATGATGATGGAGACGATGATGGTGGAGGAGATGAAGCAGTTGCAGTTGCAGATGAGAGTGAAGAAGAAGAGGAGGATCCAGAAGAGGTGGAGTTTGAGACCTCAAGTGATAATTCAGGAGAGGTGTACACTCCGCCGCCATGGTTGAACCGTGGACCGAAGCACCAACGCATGAGTGCAAGGACCTACCGCGACCTCTTCAAGAAGTAGATAGAAGTCCACCAATTAGTCCTCGTTAGGTAAAATCGTTAGGATTAGTCTCGATCGATGTGAAACTTAATTACTGTTAGTTTAAGAGTGTTTAGTTGCTTATTTATGTACTCCAATATCCCAGGATTTATTTGTGCGAATTTTATGAAAGAGTTATGGCAAGTTTGGTTACTATCTGTGTTATTTTCGCTGCAGTTTTCTGCTGATACAGCAGTACTGTACGATTTTTTATATTTTTCTGGTAACTGGTAAAAATCTGAAAAAAAAAATAGGGATGGTGCGAAACTCTCTGTACTGTATGTGCAAAAATCAGCATATTTTTCTGACGAGTCTAAGTCTGGTAGAAAAATTCGTGAACGCTGCTGGACTGTTCTAGCAGATTATTGTTTTGTTGCTTAGTTGATTAACTGTTTAGATAACCATTGCCAACTCTTGTAAAATTATTTCAGTAGGTATGTACTGCTAGGATAACCCCTGGGATGTTGCTGGATCACTTGTTTGTTGATTGTGATTGTCTGCCATTGCTTATTGTTGTTTGATCATAATGCATGGGTAGAATCCTATTATCGTAGTTGATTCTTTCTAAACTTACCTGTGCTAAACCGCAGATGCCTCCCCGCCGTTAACCCACTGAGTTGGAGCAGCTCATGGCAGCTCAGGCACAGCTGACCCAAGTTATGACTCAGTTCATGAAAGCTCAGAACAACAACAACAACAACAACAACAATGGGAACAACCAGCCTCAGGGAGATGCTCTCACCAGATTTCTGAGGCTAAGGCCAGCTAAGTTCTCTACTGCAACGGAACCAATGGTTGCTCTCGACTGGTTGCGTTTAGTCAACAAGGATCTGGTAACGGTTGGATGCACTGATGCTGAGAAGGTGAGGTTTGCCGCTCACCTACTGGAGGGACCAGCCGCTTCTTGGTGGGACACTTTTCAGATCACCCACCCGTTGGATACTGTTACTTGGGCAATGTTTGAGGAAGGTTTCAGGACCAACCACGTGTCTTCAGGAGTTCTGAGCCTGAAGAGGAAGGAGTTCCGCAACTTGCGTCAAACCAATCGCATTGTGGCTGAGTACATTGAGGAGTTCAACAACCTGTCCCGTTATGCACCTGAGGATGTTGACACTTATACAAAAAGGAGGGAGAGATTCCTGGATGGCCTCAGTGATGAGCTTTCAGTACAGCTACTAGTGGTTTATTTCCCCACTTTCCAGGGGCTTATGGACAAGGCCAGGATCTTGGAAGGGAAGCACAAGCAGGTGGAGAACCGCAAGATAAAGAGCAATAATCACCACTCTGGTTCACATCACAAGTCTCGCACTTCATATGATGGGTACTCCAAGCATGGAGGGAGTGACCATGGGAACCATGACCGCCACCACCATGGGGGCGATGGACATCGCCATGACAACCACAAGAGCAGCCACCGCAGCCACAAGGGAGGACACTCTCACCACTCTGGAGGACACGGTGGACATGACCGCAACCGTGATCGCAGCTTTGTGAAGAAGGATCTGAGTGAGGTGACATGCTTCAAGTGTGGTCAGAAGGGACATTATGCCGACAACTGTCCGGAGAGGAAGGGTCTGAAGCCAACCAACAACCAGAAGGCCACAGTGAACCACATGAATGTGGAGGAGATCCCAGATGAGCCTGACCTTGTGATTGGTAAGTTCCCAATCAACACTCACCCTGCACTTATACTTTTCGATACTGGTGCATCGCATTCATTCATATCAAGGGCATTTGTGGATAAGTATAAGCTACCTACTGAGTCTATGAAAGAGTCTATTAGAGTAAGCTCACCTGGAGGATATATGATAGCTAGCGCGGGATGCCGCGGCTTAACTGTGAGGATTGGAACACACAACTTCATTGCACATCTGGTAGTGTTGGAATCACAAGGGTTAGATGTTATTCTGGGTATGGATTGGATGTCTATGCATGGAGGACACATAGATTGTGCAAAGCGAGCTGTTTCACTCAAAACCCCGGATGGTAAGAGAATTAGATTCAAGTCGGCTGTGCGACCGGGAAGGTGTAAGTTGAATTCTCTTAAGGGGGTTAGCATGGATACTGTGCCAGTGATTAGGGATTACCCCGACGTGTTTCCGGAAGAGCTGCCAGGAATGCCACCTGACAGGGAAGTGGGGTTTCTCATCGACCTGATGCCGGGAACAGGACCTATTGCAAAGAGACCTTATAAGATGGATGTGGATGAGCTGAAGGAATTGAAGAAGCAGCTGAAAGAGCAGTTGGACAAAGGATTCATTCAGCCTAGTTCGTCGTCATGGGGTGCACCTGTTCTGTTTGTGGAGAAGAAAGACAGCAGCAAGAGATTAGTGGTGGACTATCGCTCGCTGAACGAGGTGACTATCAAGAACAAGTACCCCCTGCCAAACATAAATGATTTGTTTGATCAACTGGAAGGAGCAAAGGTGTTTAGTAAGATTGATCTGCGATCGGGCTACTTCCAATTGAAGATCCGGAAGGAGGACATACCAAAAACCGCATTCACCACTCGGTATGGTTTATATGAGTATACAGTTATGTCTTTTGGACTAACGAATGCCCCGACATACTTCATGACCATGATGAACAAGGTATGGAGTACTTGGACAAGTTCGTGGTGGTGTTTATTGATGACATACGGATATACTCCAAGGATGATGCCGAGCATGAGAAACATCTGCGACTGATTATGGAGAAGCTGAGGGGACACAAGCTGTATGCCAAATTCAGCAAGTGTGAGTTATGGCTTAACACTGTTGGATTTCTTGGACACGTAGTGTCAGGAGAAGGAGTCGCTGTTGATCCAACCAAGGTGACTGCAGTAACTGAGTGGGAAGCCCCCAAGAATGCAGGAGAGATACGAAGCTTTTTGGGACTTGCTGGATATTACAGGAGATTCATTGAAAACTTCTCCAAGATTGCTAAGCCGATGACAAAACTTCTGAAGAAGGAGAGGAAGTTTGAATGGTCAGAGGTGTGTGAAGCCAGCTTTCAGGAACTGAAGCGTCGACTAGTGACTCCACCCGTTCTGTGTTTACCAGACCTTCAGAAGGATTTCCAAGTGTACTGTGATGCTTCACGACAGGGACTTGGGAGCGTGAGGATGACATCCGAGAGGACTACCCGCACTTATTTGCTAGCCGCGCCGAATCTCGGGGACGAGATTCATATTAAGGGGGTTAGTCTTGTCACATACCAAATTTTAGATTTGGTTCTGCATATCATTCATATCATTGCATCATACTCTTCCATGCAAAACCATCGATTGAAAAGACTCGGCAAAACGCTATTTGCTAAATCCTATTTTATTTTGCAACAATGCTCCTACGGGAGGTTTTACTAGGACTTGTGTTTTCCACCCCTATAGACAAGTGGATTCACTCACCCCTTGACCCTAGGTTGATCCCCTTGATTTTACAAAAATTTGGGAACAAGAATCGCCCAATTCGGAGTTCGTATGAAGGAGTTACGGAGATTTTACTAAATTGGAAAAAGAAAAGGAGATAAAAAAAACAGCATTGCTGGCCGAGGCCGCCCACGCAGCCAGCAAGCCGTGGCCGCGCCAGCCGCTGACGCACGGGGCCCGCCCGTCGGCCTCCTCCTGTCACCGCCACGCAGGGCCCGCCTGTCAGACGAGTTCGTCCCGAGCTCCAACTACTAGCAGATTTTCTAGTGAGGATTCCCGTGTCGTTTCCGAACCGATTTCAACAAAATTTTGCCTATAACGATCCCCTCGGGCCCCTCTTCCAAACCCCCTACCTAATTGCAAACGAGACACCCTAAATCTCTGGCGATTTCTCGCCGTAGTTCGAGCCGCCGCCGCCGCCATTGCTCAAGGTGAGCTCGCCGCCTCCTCGCTTGCCGCCGCCGACGCCGCCAGACGCTTCACTGGCGCCCGAGCCGCCGCCGCCGAGTCACGTCGCCTCCGCCTCGCCCTTTTCTTCCCGCGCCCTCGCCTCCTCGCCGCGATCATGAGCCGCGCCCACTCTACCGACGCCTTCGCCTTGACCGACGCCTGAGCCCCTCCTCCGCTGACCCGCCGCCTCTCCGCTGACCCGCGCCCGCCGGAGCGCCGCCCCGAGTCGCCGCCGCCGCCGGTAAGCCGCCGCCGCCCTCCCTCTGCCGCACGATCTGTGGCCAACGGCCCAGATCGGCCGTTGACCGGTCAGCCCCAGGCGCTGACTAGTCAAACGCCCAGTCAGCGCCCAGTCAGCAGCCACGTGGGCCAGTCAACAGACACAGTTGACTGGGTATTTTCTTTAATCGATTTAATTGGCAGATTTTCGTAGAAACTTGTAAATTGCGTAGAAATTAATCCGCTGGGCCAAAAATTGCAAATAAAATATGTGTAGATTCAGTAAGTCGTGTAGAATCTTGCTGTACCATTGTTTCACACTTTTGCAGCAAGATTTTGCCCAGATTAATTAAATGAGTTAATGCCCTTTTTGGAGTAATTAATTCGTAGAAAAAGATCTGTAACTCCAAAAATTGCATATAATATGTCCCTGGATTCAGTAGAACAAGGGGAATCTCAAAGTGAATTAAAAAGATAGGCTTACGGTAAAAACATCTGCAGAAACTATTTAGTGGCTTTCTGTAGTGTTTTAATTATTCAGGGAGTTTTATAATTCCTTTTTGAGTAATTCCAATTGGTACTATTCCTAAATAGCAATGCCTATACAGTAGAATTTTCCCAAGATTTTATAAACAGTAAACTATCGGTAATGAATTATTTGGGTTCTAGCTCTAGTTTTGAGCATTATGTTTTGCATAATAGTTTCCTTGCGCTAAAACTATTTTCCATGCATGCAATCAGTAGCTTTACTAAATAGGATTATGTGGTGCTGCTGTAGCATCAATCCACTTGTCGTGCATGCTTTCATGCATCATCTTTGTCGCATATGCTTGTGGATGGTTTGTTTATGATTGAAATTGTATCGTGTAGATTGTGACGAGTGCAACGTTTGCTCGTGTGTGGATTGTTCTTCCGACCGCTACAACCAAGGCAAGTACATGCTATTTTGTTCATGATATTGTCCTACTATTTTCTATGCATTGTCGTGTATTTTGTAGACGCATGTGTAGGATGATACTATCGCTATGATATGTCCTATTATGTGGTAGGGCTTTCCTTGTAGATGAACCACCGTTGGTAGATGTGCTTAGCCATGCTATGATGAACGAGGGCTGGGTTTACATCACTGGAGTTTGTTTCTAAAAGTATGGGTTTGCGAAAACTAAAACAACTTAATCAATGAATCTCCTGGGTGTGATGGGATTGATAATTTTTGGTGGTTTCATTGCGGAAAGGCACCCGGGCATCAAGAGAAAATGATTGGCTTCTTTATTCTGTAGCTTACGTGTACAACCATGTTCCAATAATGAAATGGGCGGTTGGTTGGACTTAGTAGGTTGTGGTAACTCGAACCCGCGTATCCAGAGATGTAGAATTTTGGTAGGTTCGACCGGTGCGCATCGGGATTGGGGAGCTACTTCCCGAACGGTCTCTTCTTGGACTTCTCCCTATCATCACCCAAAATGAGAGTAATGGTACGAGCTGGGCTGGCCAAGTCACATGGGTAAAGTGTACTAACCCCTGCAGGGTGTGTGATCTAATCGATTAGCCGTGTCCCCGGTTATGGACAATTGGGTTGCTTGATATTGATTCCATGACATGTTTCTTGCTCATTATAATTTCCTAAATTGCTTTAATATTGTTGGGTTAACTTAATTGGGATCTTTTCAAAGAAAATCAAAAACTATTTATGAAAGTAGGACAAAGGTATTTGCAAATGCAAGCCAGACATAGCTCCACTTGCCAAATATGCATGTAGATGTTAGCACTATTGTCTCCTTTACTAGCTCTACTTGCCATACATTCCATGTATTGACCCTTCGGGGCTACTACGTTTCATGTTGCAGGATATTCCGATTCTGAGTAATCGATATAGGCCACGGTACTCCACTCGGCACTTGTTCACTTGTGGGCAATTTGAAGAATGGAGGATTTACTTTATTTATGTTGCTACGTGAATAATTTGAGCTAGCTTTGGGCTAAGCTTTTATTGTAATAATGGTACTCTGGATCTTCGTTATTTATGATACACGGGTATTTTGCTATGTTATTCATCTTATTCTATTGTGGGCCAATGAACCGATCCAGGGATTGGCATGTCACATAGAAGCTATGGTCTTTTCAGAACCGTGGTGTTACAACATGACTAATATATATGTCTAATTGCCATAGAAGTCTTGCCGGTTCATCACTTGTGAAATCATTACCATAAACTTTGTAGCAAGCCTAACCAACTTCTCTTGATCATAAACAGCAAATAAATGAAGTGGATTTAATACTGCCATGCAAGAAATTAGATTTGTGGTTCGCTATAAAATATGTCATTCAACTCACAAATTTGCCTATCAATGCCACTCATATACATATCAACATGGAAGCGATGAAAATTCATTTCACCATTATATAAACCACTTTTAGGTCACCCAACAGGATAGTAAGGACCCTCTACATCAACAACTTTGATATTATGGCTTTGTAGGGGTCCGTACATGGAAAACAAAAAAATTCTACCGCATGCACACAAGCAATCCAAGATCTATCTACTAGATTATAGCAACAAGTCAATTAGATTACTCACCCTCGAAGATTCCAAAGCGGTTAACGAGAGCAGATTCTCGTGGGTGATGTAGTCGTACACCTACCGATCTCAAGATCGTGTATACGATCCTTCTGGCGCTGATTTCTGGCATCGCTTCCGCAGTCGGTCACATGTTCGGTACTCGATGAACACCTTCCTCTCCCTTGTTCCAGCGGGTAGTGGAGGTTGTAGTTCCCGCCTCACGATTTCGGCAGCACGACGGCGTGGTGTCGAAAGTAGAGGGAAGATCCTGCAGGTCTTTGCCTAAGCCGAAGCAAGTTATGGTTGATCTAGGGTTTCTGGCGATCTAGGGTTTAGAGAGCCGAAGAGGAGGAGGCGTGGCCGACGACGTCTACGGCGGCGGCGCAGCGGCTAGGCGGGGAGGGTTGGTGTTGTGTGTCCTTGGGACTCCCCCTCCCCTCTATTTATGAGAGGGTGGACAACTTGGGAGAGGGGAGTTTGAATCCTTCCCCAACTCCGTCTCCTAGTTGGCTTGTGGTGGAGGGAAAGAAGGATTATTTCCTTCCTCCACGAGGATACATTGTTCCAGTTTGACTTTTTTAACTTGCCTTTTTGACTTTCAATTTGGAGCTTAATTTCTTTCTTGCAAACGCCCAACCAAGTGACCTAGGACATGATTCAATCAATCCATTTATCCATGACACATTCATGTACCCTTACCATTCCGCTCCGGTGAATCTTCTAGACCCTTCTAGAACATGTCCGATGAAATCGTCGGAATCATTCCCGAACTCCAGAATTGGACTTTCCTTATATGAATCTTATTCTCCGGACCATTCCAGATCTCCTATTGATATCCCGGATCCCATCCGAGACTCCGAACAACATTTTCTCTCCCTAATTACATTCCATATCTACTAAACATCATCGAATCCTTAAGTGTGTCTCTCTACGATTCGTGAATTATGCAGACATGACCGATACTCTTCTCTGACCAATAACCAACAGAGGAATCTGGAAATTCCTATGGTTCCCACATATTTCTACAATTATTTTGCAATCGAATAAACCACTTACATACGATACCAATTTCCCTTTGTCTCGCGATAGTTTACTTATCCGAGGTCTGATCGTCGGTATCTCTGCATACCTAGTTCAACCTCGTTACCGATAAGTACTCTTTTCTCGTTCCCGTGATATGTGATCCCTTGTGAGCCAGTCACATGCTTGCAAGCTAATTGGATGACATTCCACCGAGAGGGCCGAGAGTATATCTATCTGTCATATGGATGGACAAATCCCACACTCTTGATCCATGTGCCTCAACCCATACTTTCCGAACACTCAATGCCACCTTTATAGCCACCCAGTTATGGTGTGGTGTTTGATGTCATCAAAGCATCCTTCCGGTGATGGTGATTAGCATGATCTCATGGTCGAAGGAATTAGGTTTCTATGTATCAGAAAGCTTATAGCAAACGAACTAATGAAATGACTTAATCTTTATGCTATGCTTATCTATAGGAGTATGTCCATCACACCATTCTCCTAATGATATGATCTTGTTATTAATAACATCTCAATGTTCATGATCAGGAAACCATGATCATCTATCAACCAACAAGCTAGTATTATAAAGAGGCTTTACTAGGGACTCTAATTTAGTTTACAAATCACACAATTATTAATGTTTTAGGTTAATACTATTATAGTATGAATGTAAACATTTATCATAAACACAAAGATATAATAATAACTACTTTTATTATTGCCTCTAGGGCATATCTCCAATAGTCTCCCAATTGCACTAGAGTCAACTAATCTAGATTACATGGTAATATACTGAACATCCATGGTGGTTTGGTGTTGGTCATGTTTTTCCCTCGGGAGAGGTTTAGTCAACGGATCCGCCACATTAAGATCTGTGTGTACTTTACAAATCTTTATGTCACCATCTTGGACATGCTCTCGAATAGCGTGAAAACGTAGCTTGATATGCTTTAGCTTCTTGTGTGACCTTGGTTCTTGCGCATTGGCTATGGAGCCCATGTTATCACAGTAGATAGACATTGGGTCCAGCGCATTGGGAACCACACCAAGCTCTGTAATGAACTCCTTCATCCATATCGTCTCGTGTGAAGCCTCCGAAGCAGCTATGTATTCTGATTCAGCTGAAGATCTCACCACAACGCTTTGCTTTGCACTCCTCTAGCTAACTACTGCACCATTCAAAGTAAATACGTATCCATATTGAGATTTAGAATCATCCGGATCGGTGTTCCAACTAGCATCGTTGTAACCATTAACAACAAGTTGTTAATCAACTCCGTAAGAAAGAACCATATCCTTAGTTCTTCTCAAGTACTTAATGATGTTTTTACCATTGTCCAATAATCCACTCCTAAATCACTTTGATATATGCTAGTCAAACTAACAACATATGCAATGTCGGGTCTAGTACATAGCATGGCATACATGATAGATCCTATGGCTGAGGCATAGGGAGGCTTATTCATCCTTTCTCTATCTTCTGCCGTACCTGGACTTTGAGTTTTACTCAAGGTCGTATTGGGCAACATGGGCAAAAACCCTTTATTTCTATCTTCCATTCCAAACCTCTTTAGAACTTTTTCCAAATATATACTCTATGACAATGATATTAGGCATCTCGACCTATCTCTATAAATCTTTATGCCTAATATGTAAGCTGCTTCGCCAAGATATTTCATTGAAAAACTATTATTCAAATAATCCTTAACACTATTAAGAAGGTCTATATCATTCCCAATCAACAATATGTCATCCACATATAGTACTAGGAATGCTACAGAGCTCCCACTCACTTTCTTGTAAATACAAGCTTCTCCATAAGTTTGTATAAAACCAAAACTTTTGATTACCTTATCAAAACGTTGATTCCAACTTCGGGATGCTTGCTTCAATCCATAAATGGACCGTTGAAGTTTGCATACCTTGTTAGCTTCTTTAGGATCGACAAAACCTTTGGGTTGTACCATATACAACTCTTCATCAATGTCTCCATTGAGGAATGCTGTTTTGACATATCTGCCATATCTCATAATCATAATATGCAGTGATTGCTAAAAAAATCCTCACAGACTTTAGCTTTGCTACCGGTGAGAAAGTCTCATCGTAGTCAACCCCTTGAATTTTTCGGAACCCTTTTGCGACAAGTCGAGCTTTATAGACAGTAACATTACCATCAGTATCTGTTTTCTTCTTGAAAATCCATTTGTTCTCAACAGCCTTCCGGCCATCCGGTAAGTCCAACAAAGTCCATACTTGGTTTCGTAAATGGATCCAATCTCGGATTTCATGGCTTCTTGCCATTTATTGGAATCTGGGATCATCATCGCTTCATCATATGTCGCAGGGTAATCGGTGTTGTCCACCAACATGACACTCATAACGGGATCATACCAATCGGGAGTGGTACGAGTCCTCGTTGACCTGCGAGGTTTCGTAGTAACTTCAACCGAAGTTTCATGATCAACATCATTATCTTCCTCTCTTATTGGTGTAGGCGCCACAGGAACTACTTCTGGTGTTGCGCTACTCTCAAATCCGAGAGAAGGTTCGACAACCTCGTCGAGTTCTACTTTCCTTCCAGTCACTTCTTTTGAGATAAACTCCTTCTCTAGAAAGGATCCATTCTTAGCAACAAATATTTTGCCCTCGGATCTATGATAGAAGGTATACCCAATAGTTTCCTTCGGGTATGCTATGAAGACGCATTTTTCCGCTTTGGGTTCAAGCTTGTCGGGCTGTAACTTATTTACATAAGCTTCGCAACCCCAAACTTTAAGGAACGATAATTTAGGTTTCTTCCCAAACCATAATTCATACGGTGTCATTTCAACGGATTTTGATGGTGCCCTATTTAAAGTGAATGTGGCTGGTTCTAACACATAACCCCAAAATGATAGCGGTAAATCTGTAAGTGACATCATAGAATGAACCATATCTAAGAGAGTTCGATTACGATGTTCGGACACACCATTACGTTGTGGTGTTCTCGGCGGTGTCAATTGTGAACGTATTCCGCACTTCTTCAAATGCTCGCCAAACTCGTAACTAAGATATTCACCTCCACGATCAGATCCTAGAAACTTATTCTTCTTGTTACGTTGATTCTCTACTTCACTTTGAAATTCCTTAAACTTCTCGAAAGATTCGGACTTATGTTTCATGAAATAGATATACCCATATCTACTCAAGTCATCCGTGAAAGTAAGAACATGACGATAACCACCACGCGATGCTACACTCATTGGACCACACACATCGGTATGTATGATTTCCAGTAAGTCCGTAGCTCGCTCCATCATATCAGAAAATGGAGTCTTAGTCATTTACCCATCAGACATGCTTCGCATCTATCAAGTGATTTGAAATCAAATGATTCAAGAATTCCATCGGAATGGAGTTTCTTCATACGCTTCACTCAAATATGACCAAGACGACAATGCCACATATAGTTCGAGTTATCGCTCAATTTCAAACGTTTAGCTTCAATGTTATTAATATGTGTATTACTACAATCGAGATTCAACAAGAATAGACCATCTATCAAAGGTGCATGTGCATAAACATATTACTCATATAAATCGAACAACCATTATTCTCGGACTTAAACAAGTAACCGTCTCGCAATAAACATGATCCGTATATAATGTTCATGCTCAACGCAGGCACCAAATAACAATTATTTAAGTATAAAACTAATCCTGATGGTAGATGAAGAGGTAGCGTGCCGACCGCGATCACATCAACCTTTAATCCATTTCTAATGTGCATCGTCACCTCGTTCTTCGCTAGTTTCCATCTATTCTGTAGCACCTATTTCGAGTTACAAATATGAGCAACCGAACCAGTATGAAATACCCAGGCACTACTACGACTACTAGTGATATACACATCAATAACATGTATATGGGATATACCTTTCTTCTTGATGTTGCCGTTCTTCAAATCCGCTAAGTACTTAGGGCAATTCCGCTTCCAGTGACCTTCTCCCTTGCAGTAAAGCACTCAAGACGTGCTTAGGCCCAGCCTTGGTCTTCTTCGCCAGCGCGGTAACTTTCTTACCGCCCTTCTTGAAGTTTCCCTTTTTCTTAGACTTGCCTTGCTTCTTGAATTTGGTGGTCTTATTGACCATCAACACTTGGTGCTCTTTATTTATCTCCGCTTCCACAGACTTTAACATGGAGAAGTGTTCAGGCAACGACTTGTCCATGTTTTGCATATTGTACTCTATCACAAAGTTCTTGTAACTTGGTGGTAGTGATTGGAGGACACGGTGAATCCCCAAATCATTAGGAATCACTATGCCCAAGCTTTGGAGTTTAATTGCGTGCCCAGACATCTTAAGCACATGCTCATTGACGGAGTTGCCCTCTTCCATCTTGCAGTTAAAGAACTTTTCAGAAGCCTCATAACTCTCAACTGCTCGTGTGAGCCTCAAATATCATTTTGAGTTCACGGACAATATCATGTGGGTCATTGTTCTCAAACCTTTTCTGAAGCTCCGATCCCAAACCATACGAGATAGCACACTGAACTATGGAGTACTGATTCTTCCGAGCAAGGAAAACATTCTTCACCTCATTAGTAGCATCATCCATAGGTGGGCCACCCAGCGGTGCATCCAACACATAGGTCAAATTACTAGCATTGAGGACAATCCTCAAGTTGCGAAACCAATCCGCGAAGTTGCTTCCATTGTTTCTCAACATTAAAATTGATGGTATGGGCCGTCATTGATCTATAACATATTTGCAATATTATAGACTAAGTTTATGACAAATTGAGTTTTAATTAATAGTTAAATTAATCTAGGTAAACTCCCACTCAAAACACATCCCTCACATTGTTTTAGTGATCACACGAACCAAATCCACCACATCAAAACCGATCATCACGAGAGATGATGTAGCTTCAATGCGAACAATCAACATGTTCATCATATATACTATATGACTCATGCTTTACCTTTTGGTGATCCGTGTTCCTAAACCATGTCTGTACATGCTAGGCTCGTCAAGATCAAACCTTATCTTCCGCATGAGAAAATCTGATTTTCTCCCGTTGTATAAACTCGCAGAATCTAACATACCCGATCATCACGTGGTGCTTCAAAACAACGAGCTTTGGCAACGGTGCCTACTAAGGAGGAACACTTTATAACTTGATATTTTGTGAGAGGGATCATCTTATAATGCTACCATCGAGAACTAAGCAATATAATATGCATAAAAGGATTAACATCACATGCAATTCAAAATATATGTGATATGATATGGCCTTTATTCTCGTGCTTCGGATATCCATATTCAAGCACGAACATGATCTCCATCATCACAGGCGTGGCATCAAGTTCAATGGCATCGCACCATGGTTGTCGTCCACCAGCATCAACTATTACAACTACTTTGAATAATAGACACGCAGGTCTTAACGAAATTAAAAGACAACCATAAGGCTCCTGCCGGTTGCCGACTTACAATAAGGAACTGTCGTGGTGGTGTCACGACAGATGCCATGGGTAGGCTTAAGTTGGAGCCGAATGGGTGCTTGCGGTCACTGGGGAGGGAGTGCACGGTCTAGCCATGCACGAAGAACAACAAGAACTCTCCACGCTTAGGAATTTTATTGATTCTCGAGGTTTACAAGTGCTCCTCGAGCTGTATGAACTAGTGTTCTCTGCACTAGTTCCCTACTTTGTCCAACCTCCTTCTACTACAGCTATGCCCTTCCTTATATAGACGATGCTTGCTAGGTTATACCCCTTTGGGTTCTAGGGTTACTGTTTGGATCTTGGTCCCTACTATACGGGTCGGGTCATGGGCATGCCCTAAGCCCAGTGGCCCAGTCCACAAAGCTATACAGCTAACGGTCTTCTGGTACGTCGCCTCCTGTTCCTTTTGGCGTCACGCAATAACTTTGTACGTTAGCCCTTGCTTTGGGCGTCACCCGGATCCTTTCGTGTCACCCGGCGTCGCCCTTCTATTTTGACCACGCTTTACCATGGTCCCTCCTGAACCTCACTCGGACAGGTGCCACGCGTCCTATCTGACTCGGCCCCTCCTCGGGAGATTCGGCTTGTTGGTTCCTGCAAGGTTAACATCTTTGTCCTATACGGGCCGACATAGTTTCTATGTCGGCCGCATACGATCATCTTACCTGGCCGTACTTACTCGGCCTGGTTCTTTCTTCACTCGGCGTAAGCCAAGCTGGGTTGTATTCTACCCCTTGTGACCCTACCGGGGTTATCCCCCCAACATTAGTCCCCGAAGCTGGCGAGGCCTAGCAGTTCTAGCTGTTAGGCGTCTCCAGGTTCCTTTAATGTGATTGGAACTTTTTCTTTTATCTTTATTTACTACTTAGGGCGCACTGTTTGGCGCAATCTTGCATCTTGCCGAGTCTATCTAACAATTTCCGGGTCCGTTCTTTGTCTTTCTGGCTCATTTTCGCCTCGTGCCGAGTCATTTTGGCCAATTCCAAGTTATTTTCGGCGTGCTTCAGTCACTGACAGCTGGTAATCATGGTAACTTGCCTCAAATTTTGTTCCAAGCCCGATCAAGACACCGACGGTCAAGATTATTCCAAATCGCCACTTTGGCAGTCCCATTGGTCTGCGCCCCTTGTCCTTCCTTTTGTGACGTGGCAGGGGATTTTTCGTGTATTGTTGTCACGTTGCGCCCACTGATTGGCTCACTCGGCTGGGTACACGCCCACACGCTGGCCGCACGGCGCAGGGGGATCCCACGATTGGGGTTTTTGCTACCCATAAGTAGGGGTGCGGTGATCGTAACTTCCCTCGCCCATTCAGTTTCCCCCATAGCCTCTTGTTCTTATTCCTTGCGCCTCCAAAATCCAACTCCCTCTTCTGCGGTTCCTCTTGCCCTCTGCTCTTGCTCTGTGATTGCTTTCTTCCTCTTTCCATTCCGCCACAGGTCCTTGTTCTTCCAAAAACCCTTCCAACGACGGAGGAGACTGACTCCAGGGAGATCATGGACGCTCGCAAGAACAGGAGGTTCCCGCCGGCGAGCGCGACGGCTGGGAGGGTTCAGAGGTCTCCGCCGAAGAGCTCGAATGGCTGCGCTCCACCAGGCGCATCCCGCTGGAGGTTGATTGCCGTCTTCCCATCGGTGAGATCTCTCCCAAACCCGATGCCAATGAGAGAGTGGTTTTCCTCTCCTACTTTGAGCGAGGCTTTGCCTTGCCCGTCAGCAGTTTCTTTGCTTCTTTTCTCTCCACCTTCCATCTTCATACCCATCATCTTCCTGCCAACATGATTGGCTCCCTTTCCTGCTTTATTTATGCTTGTGAGGCCTACCTTGGCATTTGGCCTACCGTTCTTTTATGGTCCAAGTATTTTAGATTTAGGGTCCAGGTAGTTCCTCAGCTCGGTGCTCCTCGAGCCGAGAAAAACCCGACTCGATGCGGTGCCGCTAGCGTCACACCCAGGAGAGACTCCATCTTTCCTCGGGTTACTAGCCTTGAATCTTGCAAGAAATGGCATAGGACTTTCTTCTATGTCAAAAACAGCAGGGCCACCGATTACATCCGGCTTCCCCTTTCTCGAATGAGGTCCCTAGCAAGAAGTTCTGGCAGCTTGACCCGCGCGACCAAAACGCTGCGGTGAATGAGGCCAATGTAATTCTGGAGAGGTTGCTGTCGCCGGATGAGAACTTTCATCTTGCCGACACGGATCTCATGTGCACCTTCGTCTCACGTCGGGTAAGCCCCATCCAAGCCAGGAGCCACAAGATGTGCTTCATGAGTGGCTCGCATGACCCTACTCGACATTCCACGAAGGAGCTCACCCACGATTCTGTGGCCCGCCGAGTAAGCTCTATCTTCAAATTAACCTTGGCCGAGGATTGGGCTTGGAGCTGCCCTCTGTTTAGTCGGGTCAGGCCTGTCCCCTGGGTAAGTTTCCGAGTCACCTTTACTGCCGAGTCATCTTTAGCTTGTTTGCTACTCTCAGTCTAGTTTTTGATGATTATTTTGTTTGTCTTTGGCAGAACCTCGTTCACTAGGTTGATGACAGTACCGTCCCTCCTAGCGGCTATAACGAGGATCGCTCCGACTCTGACGAAGTTGAGTTCGATCTGGAGCGCTTCATGCCCATCCCGCATGCAGCTGCCACTTCTTCTTAGGGTAAGAGCAACACTCGAAACCCCTTACGAGATTGGTCTGATGATGATGATGATTGTAAGATTTTGGAGGTACTTGACTTGTGACCTTTGCCCTCTAATTTATTCGAGTAAGTCTATCATTTACTTATGCAGCTGGCCAGGTACATACACTCCACCTCTCGCCGTGGGCGGAGTCAGCAAAATCCCCGTCGCCAAGCCGAATAAGCGACGCGGGGCCTCCTCCAGTACTCAGCCAGCAAAAAGAGCAAGGCCACTCCTGCTGCTCCTGCTACTGCCATGCTGGCCGAGACTCGCAAAGCTGCTGGGCGCCGAGTCACACGCCGCCCACCGCGCGAACCGACTGTCACTGGGTAAGCTTTCACGATCTGCTTACTTTGCATTTGTCCTTCTCATGTTATGTTCTTGCTTTCTCATGAGCACTTTGTTGTTTTTAGCGTGGCGCCCTTGTCAGCCAACCAGGCTGCTCCTAGCATTGCCTCGCCGCTGAGGCCTGCGCCTCCTCTGGCTGATTCTACGGTGCAAAGCCCTGTCCGAGTCGAGGCTCCCACTATTGAGGCTCATGCTTCTCAGTGTCAGTCAGACCCGATGGCGCACCCGGCGGAGGAGACTCGGCCCAATACCGGTGGCCAGAACAACTTCGATCTTGGTGCAGCGATGTCGGCCGAGAAAACCTTCGCCACCAGTTTGTCTAGCACCAGCCCACAAGATGGTGCGCATGAACAACTTCCTGATCTTGGTGCCAGCAATATTGCCGAGCCCACTCAGTCGGCACCCCTTTCTTCTCCCAACAAATCTGCTCACTCTCCTCTTCTGTCAAAGAACTAGACCCGGCCTACGGCTTCAGGTCCGGCTCGCTCCTCATCCAGCAAAACCACCACCACCAAACAGACAACTTTGGTCTGCGCTCCTCAGATCCGGCCTACCGCACCAACAACAATGCTCATCCCAATGGGTAAACCGAGCGGATCTGCGGCTGCCGGGTCAGGTGATGGCTCTAAAGATGTCACTCTCCACACCAGTGCCGTTGTAACCCGCGCCAATGTGGGAACTACCCTGAAGAAGGGGCAAGTTCTGTAACACCCTCAGAATCGGACCTATGCAAGTTTGGGCAAAATTCGCCAAACCCGCATAGAAACGATTCAAAGGTGCCCACCAGGCACTTTCGTGCGGGTGGAAAACGAAGTAATAACATTACACAACAGTCCTCGATGGGACCCACGTAATGTATATATATACAAATGACTCAATGAGTCAAGAATACAGATATAATATACAAAGATCCAAATCACCTTGAAAACGATTGAGCGCCCCCACGGACAAGATGCAAATGGGGCTAAGAGCCTCAAGAATAACCAATGGCGCCCATAACCGCCTGTGCCAAGCCGAAGGGTAACCACTAACGACGTTGATCTCAAAACCTGCTTAAAAAGGTGCCGACAAAGGGCAAAGGAAAAGAAGGAGCGAAGATCGAGGCCATACGGCGAGTCTAGAATTCGGCGGTCCTCGCCTACACAGGTATGGTGGACTGGAGCGGCAGCGGCAGCATGCACTAAACAACCTATAGAGACTCGATACAACTGGCGGTTATCAGAGAGGGGTGAGAGTGACCTATCCGGATCCAACCTGAAGCTAACACCAAACAAACCCCTCCTGGTGTTTCCCCCTCGAGACCAAACGAGGAAGTCAACCGAGGAACTCACACAGTTGGCAGTTTTATTTATTCAGTTATCGTTGCAGCAATTACTAGTCAGGTTTGGATAATCGTCCTGATAAAGTAAGCAGTGGGCATTTTTAATTAACCATTCCGTGATAGTTGCAGCACTTACTAGTCAGATACAATTAGCATGAGATAACCCAAAACCCAGCAGTTGTTGGTACTTTTATTCAGCCATTTCGTTGTAGTTGCAAGATTTACTAATCAGGTACAATTGTCGCAAGCGACAACCAAACAAGCAATTGTGGGCAGTATTAATTAGCCATTCCATTATAGTGAAGCTGATTACTAGTCATTATAAGTCAAATTTATAGCAGTAAACTTTAGTTATGCTTGTCTATGATCGAGATACTGTGCTCCAAGTCGTCCATATCCGCGGACACGGCTTTCAGAAAGTTTTACCCGGCCGGGGTGCACCAATAGCAACACACGCTCGATCAACCTCGGAAAAACCAAATCAAAACCCAACGAGGCTTTCACGACTGAACAATCACAGAATTCAGAAATATTTCAGGGGGCCACCCCTTTGAGTAGATCCCGCAACGGAGTAAGCAAGCTCCGAGACGGACTCAAGGTTAGCGCCAATGGCTGTAAGCGACTGGGAACCCGAAAGTGTGGCTGGGCTTGTCGATACCGCGTAATCACTCCGCCTTCCTAAACAGTACAGTGTGCTCCTCGCACAATTTAAATACAGAAAGTAGCATGGCATAAGTACAGGATCGTAAATAAAACCTCAAACTAGTTGTGGCCCCAAGAAATAAGACTGAATCAAGCTCTGGCTCAGGGGGGTCCCATATACCTCCCGGATGTGGATAGCGCGATAAATCAAAGAACAGGTATCAAGTACTCGGGGTCCTACGGGACACAAGTGGGCGTTTGGAAACCAAATATTTTCTATCACCCACCGATGCCTCTGCTTATTCCAATTTTAGTTGTTAAACAGAAATTAAAGTGACGATAAGTAAAACTAGTATCATCTCCATCATCATCATGCGGCAAAACATCAGCGACTGTGGCATATGACGACACACATCAGCACTTGAGCAAGCAACTACGACGCGCAAGTCCAACTATCTACCAAACAACAGGTAATAGGGTGTGTCCAAGGCAATATAGGGCTGCACGGTATATCACGGGTACGAAAACTAAAGCATCGCAACTCAGATAGCAATAGATCAACAGGAGGGAATAAATACTAGAAAAGAAAGATAGGTAGAAAGGGGGAGATGCTCGCCTGAAAACATTGAAGGGTTCAACCGAAGATCGGGGCGAAGCTCACATCAACTCAACGGCCTTATCCGTGAAGAACCAAAACACTAGAAGAAACACCGGATGCAGTATTTAATACAACGACTGAAGATCGGCATGATGCATGTATGTTGTATGACATGGCAAAGGTGCAATGCAATTAGGCCAGATTAAGCGGAACCGGGGTCCCGACAATTATTTAGATGGTGCATGTTGTTTAGATACCCCGCAATTTAAATGTTGTTTAACATGGTAGAAGATAGCACCGGGTTCGCTACACAAATTTAAATGAGGCCAATATAAGGCTAGATTTGCCCGCATATGGGCCCCATATTTAATTAGAGGTGACTCGGCATAAGGCCCCCAAACCACATGACAAGATGCAAGCAAGTATGACAATTTAATATGCACAAGTTGTTATTATCTTATAAAATAGGGTTCTCGGATAAGGGTCACACTTTAGGGTTCTCGACGATCTTGGGGGTTCCGGGGTTCGGGGTCCGGGGGTTCAACGGTTCGTCTCGGCGGATCATTCTCGAAAATCGGGTAGGTCTTGCCGCATCCGGGCCTTCGGTCATGTCGACGGCCTTGGTGTCCTTGTTGGAGAACCCGAGGTTGATGGCGAACTTGTCGCTCGTGGTCTCGGTGTCCGGGTGAAGCACCGTCGCTCCATGGCGATCTTGGCGGCTCGAGGGGTTCGAGGAATCGTAACGGTCTTCGGTTTCCGCGAGGGAGAACATGGCGTCGGTGAGGGCGATCTTGTCGGTTCCACGGTTTCAGTTGTCGGTGTCGGACTCGGGTTCCGGCACGGGGAGATCTTGGCGACGGAAACGAAGAACTTGTTATGGGTCGGTCTTGTCGGCGGTCTCGGGGTTCCGCGTCGGAGGTCTTGTCGAACTTGGCGTGTCGAGGTTCGGTATCCGGTGCCGGCGCCGTGGTCTTACATAGATCTCCGGTCCTCGACCCGGGTCGGTCGTGACGGCACGAGTGTAACTCTTGGCCACTGTCGTCGCTCACGTGCGGGGACAAAACGCAAGAGACTAGCAGCCCGTGGGGAGCCCGACGATGAACCACAGCGGAAGGTGACGGCGGGCTTGGGCGGCTAGAAGGGCGGCATGACGGAGTCCGTCATGGACAGCGGTTCCGCAGGGCGGTCCTCGAGGCGCCATGGACGGGCCGCGGCTCGCAGAGGCGAGCACCGCAGCAATGACGAGGGCCAAGCGCTGGTCGGTCCCTGTGGAGGCGTGAGCCGGCGCCGAGGCGCAGAAGGCGAGGAAGCTCCGGCGGCGACGCGAGGCGGCGCTGGGGCGGGAGGCCGAGGGCGAAGCGCGATGGAGGCGGGTTCGGTGGCGACGGGCGAAGCGTGGGCGCGCGGTCGCGGCTAGCGCGGCCGCTGGTGGTGGTGACGGGCGGGCCGAGCAGGGCCGGAGGACGCTGGAGCGGGCCGAGGAGCAGGCTGGGAGAGGAGGTGGGAGCGGGGGGCGTGGGGGACGGGTCGGAGGCTGGGGCGGGCGGGAGGGTGCAAGGCCACGGGAAGCTCGAGGGGCGGGGGAGGTGGTTGGGCATCACGGCCGAGGGGACCGAGCAAAGGGCCGAGGCGGTAGAGGCGAGGTGGGAGGAGGCGCTGGGTCGTGGCGTGGGGAAGAGGGCCAGGAGAAGATGAACAGGCGCGAGGGCTGCCTGTGGGGCCGGGTGGTGGGGCCTGGGGGCCTGTGTGTGTCAGGTGCGCGCAAGGCGTGGTTGGTGGGGGGGGTTGTGTGGCCAGGGTGTGTTTGGGTTGGTGGGGGGGTTGTGTGGCCAGGGTGTGAGCTGTAGAGAGAGGAGAGAGAGGGGGGATGTGGCAACATCTGATTGGGTGGGGGGGAGAAAGGTGACGTGGCGGCCAACGATTGGAGGGGGTGAGGTGGCCAGAGGGTTGGGTAGGTTTTCGGGTAGCTTTAGGATTGTCTGGTGGACCGTTTGTAAAACCTGGGGTGGTCGTTCGGGTCGAAACGGCCCGTTCGACTGCCCCCGCTAAAAATATAATTCTTTTATTTAATTTAAATGCAACTTTTGCAGACCGATAGCATTTAAACAAAAAAATAATCCGGAGACCGGGCTTTGCATTTGAAATAAGATGGGGCGTTTGGAAAACAAATCTGGCCTTGCGAAATAGTTTTTGACAAACAACATATGATGATGACGATGCAATGCACAAATTCAACGCGATTTTCTAGTAGTGGTTTTGCGGGATGCCACAATTCGACACCACTAACAATGGATCTCGCCCTCGAGATCCGCCTCATGGTACCGAAAGGAAGGTCGGCGATCTGCATCTTCTCGCTTCAGGTAGATCCTCGCGACACCACTAACAGGGGTTCCTTCTTCATCTTGAAGACGGCGACACCACCAACAAAGGGTCGTTGTTCCTGATCGTCGAGAGAGCACTCCGGAAACAAAAGGTCGAAGGTAGAGGTATCACAAATAAAGCCACCCCTAACTTCCGTTAGAAGAGGGAAAAGTTACATTGATCCACCAGTTCGATGTACAGAGCGAACAGTAAGAGTCGGGTAGGGTGATCAGTCCATCCCGGACCCAACTATCAACTCTATACATGGGTAGGAGAATCAGGCAACTCATCTCTCGAGATTTAGACTGAAGATCTTCATAGGCGTATCCTAACAAAGGGATGATGCCAGCAGGAATCGTATGAAAGACACAATGATTAGGTTCCGCGATGGTTCCATTGGCATGAACAACACATGCTCAAGGTATACTCCAATTTCACCAATGCTCGTCCTTCTCATATGTTTTTCAACGACACTGATATCCAGCAAGGGACACACATAGATAAAGAGCTCCAGAACAAGAAATTGGAGGAAGGGTACAACTGACAAGTTGCAGATTGATGATCGTAGCACCTCCGTTAAAAAGGGAGAAAACGAAACCCTGAAGGTACGACGGAAACCCAACCACGAGAATTCCTGGACTCGAAGAGAGAGAAGAGAGCGGATTCAAAACACGTAGAGGTAAGAGGAGAACAGCAGAGGGGTAAGGAGTAAAACCAGACCTAGTCAGAACTATCCAACCGATTTTGCAAAATAGCTTTTTGACACTCTACTTCGGCCGTTAGCTAGGTTATCCCACAGGCTGGACTTGTGGGGTATCGCAACTGCTGAGCTCTGATACCACTCTGTAACACCCTCAGAATCGGACCTATGCAAGTTTGGGAAAAATTCGCCAAACCCGCATAGAAACGATTCAAAGGTGCCCACCAGGCACTTTCGTGCGGGTGGAAAACGAAGTAATAACATTACACAACAGTCCTCGATGGGACCCACGTACGCATATATATATACGGCGACTCAATGAGTCAAGAATACGATATAATATACAAAGATCCAAATCACCTTGAAAACGATTGAGCGTCCAGCTACGGACAAGATGCAAATGGAGCTAAGAGCTCGAAGAATAACCAATGGCGCCCATAACCCCCGCCCAAAGCGGAAGGGTAACCCCGCTAACGACGTTGATCTCAAAACCTGCTTAAACAAAGGGTGCCGACAAAGGGCAAAGGAAAAAGAAGGAGCACAAGATCGAGGCCAAGACAGCGAGTCTAGAATTCCGGTCCTCGCCACACAGGTATCTTGGATCGAGCGGCGGCAAAGATGCACTAAACAACCTATAGAGACTCGATACAATGGCGGTTATCGAGAGGGTGAGAGTGACCTATCCGATCCAACCTGAAGCTAACACCAAACAAACCCCTCCGGTGTTTCCCTCGAGACCAAACAAGGAAGTCAACCGAGGAACTCACACAGCTGATGCTTTATTTATTCGATTATCGTTAAAAGAATTACTAGTCAGGTTTGGATAATCGTCCTGATAAAGTAAGCAGTGGGAATTTTTAATTAACCATTTCGTGATAGTTGCAGCACTTACTAGTCAGATACAATTAGCATGAGATAACCCAAAACCCAGCAGTTGTTGGTACTTTTATTCAGCCATTTCGTTGTAGTTACAAGATTTACTAATCAGGTACAATTGTCGCAAGCGACAACCAAACAAGCAATTGTGGGCAGTATTAATTAGCCATTCCATTATAGTGAAGCTGATTACTAGTCATTATAAGTCAAATTTATAGCAGTAAACTTTAGTTATGCTTGTCTATGATCGAGATACTGTGCTCCAAGTCGTCCATATCCGCGGACACGGCTTTCAGAAAGTTTTACCCGCCGGGTGCACCAATAGCAACACACGCCGATCAACCTCGAAAACCAACCGAAAACCCAACGAGGCTTTCACGATGAACAATCACGGATTCAGAAATATTTTAGGGGCCACCCTTTGAGTAGATCCCGAACGGAGTAAGCAAGCTCGAGACGGACTCAAGGTTAGCGCCAATGGTCAGAAGCGATCGGGAACCCGAGTGTGGCTGGGCTTGTCGATACCGCGTAATCACTCCGCCTTCCTAACAAGACAAAGGTGCTCTCGCACAATTTAAATACGTAAAGTAGCATGGCATAAGTACAGGATCGTAAATAAAACCTCAAACTAGTTGTGGCCCCAAGAAATAAGATGAATCAAGCTCGCTCGGGGTCCCATATACCTCCCGGATGTGGATAGCGCGATAAATCAAAGAACAGGTATCAAGTACTCGGGGTCCTACGGGACACAAGTGGGCGTTCGGAAACCAAATATTTTCTATCACCCACCGATGCCTCTGCTTATTCCAATTTTAGTTGTTAAACAGAAATTAAAGTGACGATAAGTAAAACTAGGATCATCTCCATCATCATCATGCGGCAATACATCAGCGACTGTGGCATATGACGACACACATCAGCACTTGAGCAAGCAACTACGACGCGCAAGTCCAACTATCTACCAAACAAAAGGTAATAGGGTGTGTCCAAGGCAATATAGGGCTGCATGGTATATCACGGGTACGAAAACTAAAGCATCGCAACTCAGATAGCAATAGATCAACAGGAGGGAATAAATACTAGAAAAGTAAGATAGGTAGAAAGGGGGAGATGCTCGCCTGAAAACATTGTCGAAGGGTTCAACCGAAGATCGGGGCGAAGCTCACATCAACTCAACGGCCTTATCCGTGAAGAACCAAAACACTAGAAGAAACACCGGATGCAGTATTTAATACAACGACTGAAGATCAGCATGATGCATGTATGTTGTATGACATGGCAAAGGTGCAATGCAATTAGGCCAGATTAAGCGGAACCGGGGTCCCGACAATTATTTAGATGGTGCATGTTGTTTAGATACCCCGCAATTTAAATGTTGTTTAACATGGTAGAAGATAGCACCGGGTTCGCTACACAAATTTAAATGAGGCCAATATAAGGCTAGATTTGCCCGCATATGGGCCCCATATTTAATTAGAGGTGACTCGGCATAAGGCCCCCAAACCACATGACAAGATGCAAGCAAGTATGACAATTTAATATGCACAAGTTGTTATTATCTTATAAAATAGGGTTCTCGGATAAGGGTCACACTTTAGGGTTCTCGACGATCTTGGGGGTTCCGGGGTTCGGGGTCCGGGGGTTCGACGGGTTCGGTCTCGGCGGGATCGTCCTCGGAAAACTGTGGTAGGTCTTGCCGCATCGGGGTCTCGGTCATGTCGACGGCCTTGGTGTCCTTGTTGGAGAACCCGAGGTTGATGGCGAACTTGTCGTTCAGGGTCTCGGTGTCCGGGTGAAGCACTGGTCGTTCCATGGCGATCTTGGCGGCTCGGAGGGGTTCGAGGAATCGTAACGGTCTTCGGTTTCCGCGAGGGAGAACATGGCGTCGGTGAGGGCGATCTTGTCGGTTCCACGGTTTCAGTTGTCGGTGTCGGACTCGGGTTCCGGCACGGGGAGATCTTGGCGGCGGAAACGAAGAACTTGTTATGGGTCGGTCTTGTCGGCGGTCTCGGGGTTCCGCGTCGGAGGTCTTGTCGAACTTGGCGTGTCGAGGTTCGGTATCCGGTGTCGGCGCCGTGGTCTTTCATAGATCTCCGGTCCTCGACCCGGGTCGGTCGTGACGGCACGAGTGTAACTCTTGGCCACTGTCGTCGCTCACGTGCGGGGACAAAACGCAAGAGACTAGCAGCCCGCGGGGAGCCCGACGATGAACCACAGCGGAAGGTGACGGCGGGCTTGGGCGGCTAGAAGGGCGGCACGACGGAGTCCGTCAGCGGGGACCCAGCAGGCGGGCCCGGGAGGCGCCAGGACGGGCGGCTGCGGGCAGAGGCGAGCACCGCAGCGAGGCGGCGGGCAGGTTGGTCCTGTGGAGGCGTGGCTACGCGGAGGCGCAGAGCGGCGAGAAGCTCGGCGACGGGAGGCGGGCGGGGCGGGAGGCCGGAGGGCGCAGCGGCGATGGAGGCGGGGTTCGGTGGCGACGGCGTGGCGAAGCGCTGGGCATGGGTCGCTGCTTGAAGCTTTGCCGCTGGTGGTGACGGGGCGGGGCCGGGAGCAGGGCGCCGGAGGACGCCATGAGCGGGCCGAGGGAGCAGCTGGGAGGAGGTGGGGAGTGGGGCCAGTGGGGACGGGTCGAGGCGGTCATGGCTGGCGGAGGTGCGCACGGGGGAAGCTCGAGGAAGGGGGAGGTGGCTGGCACCGCTGGCGAGGACCGAGCAAGCGAGGCGGGTAGAGGCGAGTGGGAGGAGGCGGGCTGGCGTGGGGAAGAGGGCTGGGAGAAGATGAGCAGGCGGGGGGCTACTCTGGGTGGGGCCGGGTGGGGCAGCCAGTGTGTGTGCAATGCGTGCGTGCGTGGTTGGTGGGGGGGGTTGTGTGGCCAGGGTGTGTTTGGGTTGGTGGGGGGGGTTGTGTGGCCAGGGTGTGAGCTGTAGAGATAGGAGAGAGAGGGGGGATGTGGCAACATCTGATTGGGTGGGGGGGAGAAAGGTGACGTGGCGGCCAACGATTGGAGGGGGTGAGGTGGCCAGAGGGTTGGGTAGGTTTTCGGGTAGCTTTAGGATTGTCTGGTGGACCATTTGTAAAACCTGGGGGTGGTCGTTCGGGTCGAAACGGCCCGTTCGACTGCCCCCGCTAAAAAATATAATTCTTTTATTTAATTTAAATGCAACTTTTGCAGACCGATAGCATTCAAACAAAAAAATAATCCGGAGACCGGGCTTTGCATTTGAAATAAGATGGGGCGTTTGGAAAACAAATCTGGCCTTGCGAAATAGTTTTTGACAAACAACATATGATGATGACGATGCAATGCACAAATTCAACGCGATTTTCTAGTAGTGGTTTTGCGGGATGCCACAAGTTCTTACTCGGATGCTCAACGGGAATGGCCTTGGTGCTGCTGAGCCCTATGCTGTGACGTGGAATGCAGCTGGCTAGCAAGAGATTAGCTCCCGCACTAGCAAGAAGATAAAGCTGGGTCCCAAGGCTGTCTCCGATATGACCCAGCAGGACATCACCTTAATGGCTCACGCGGATGAAGTGAACAAGGTAAATAACCTTCTTAATCTTTTGTGTTGATGAGTATTTCTGTTATACATATCACCTAGTCCCCGAGGTTACTGCCGAGTGAGTAACTTACTCGGCTATAAGCTCTAAGCAATGACTTAGTCTTTATTTCCTTATGCCAAGCTTGCATGCTAGAGTTTCAATCCCTAGTCCCTAAGGTTACTGCCGAGTGAGGAACTTACTCGGCTGTAAGCTCTAAGATAGGAGTCACCCTTTATCCGGCTTGGAGATTGACTTTTCCATTTACTCACTGTCCTTTCCCTTTGTGCAGCTTACGCATAATGAGCACACCAAGGTGCATCAATATCTCCTCCTGGAGCATCGCAGGCTCGAACTTGCTTATTTGAAGCTGCAAGTCGAGACTCAAGGCCAAGGTAATCTTCTTACTCGCCATATTTTTATCCGGTGTATCTTTCTTTGCTTCATCTTCTCAATCATTTTCTCTCTGTTTTCCCATAGCTTCTGCCCAGTCCACCATCGACACGCTCCACTCGCAGACCAGCGAGACGGAGAGTAAGTTCTTAGCCCTCCTTGTGCTGCTTTGTGTTCATGCCATTCTCTTGCATTGCCATCCTGACAGATCAAGATAGTTCTGTTGCTGCTGATGAGTAATTTGTTCCGAATAAGCAGAGAATCACCAAGCCGAACTCCAGAAGGAGCGAGACGAGGTGACCCGGTTGAAAAAGCTGATGGCCGACATGGAGCAAAAGCATCAGGCCGAGGTGAAAGGGCTGAAGGAGGATCTTGCCGAGAGAGACGTCTAGCATGCCGCCAGCGCCGAGAAGACCAGGGAGCTGCTCAAGGAGGCTGAATCGGCGGTTGAGTCGGCGAACATGAACCTGGACTCCCTCCAAGCCAAGGCCAAGACTTGGCAGAGCAAGCTAGGCGCCATTAACTCTTTTCTCGGCAGTGAGTTCTTACTCTTTTTTGCACTGTGCTTTTTGCTCTTGACCTTTTCATCTCCTTTAGTTACTTTGCTAATGTTCTCTTTTGCTTGCAGAGAATTTTCCCGAGGCCAACATGTTCGCCATTCGGGCCAGGAAGAGAGTGAGAGCCGAGTCTAGTGCTCCAGCTGATCGCGAGGTGACTAACGACGAGCATCTCGAAGCATTGTCGGAGCGCGTCAAGACCCTCAAGTCCTGCAGCGTGGACTTTCTCAAATCAGTCATTCATGTGTTCCACATGCTCTGGTCGGATGAAGATGCACCCACACTCGTCGATCCCCTTGCTGAAAGGTTGCTTCACACCGAAGATAGGCTGGATCAGTGGTGTGAGTCGGCCGGCCGAGCTGCAGCGGACAAGGCCCTTTCCTTCGTGCTCTCATGGTACGAGGACATCAATCTTGATGTTCTTGCACGCATAAGGGGGGACGACAAGTGGTTGGATGATCCTGAGTTGATCAAGAGACGCCAGGAGAGAGCCTATGCCATGATCGAGTATACTATGGTGCACGCTTGGTGCAATGGGCCCAGCTTCCTCGATATCGGCGAACCACTTGTTGAAGTTGCTGATGAGGAGGGTGCCGACAGCGAGGCCACCGAGTAGGATGACCCCGAAGACTCGGCGACTGATGCCCCTGAGTCGACACATGCTCCAAGTGATGCTCCCAGCTCCAAGACTGCTCCTTCGAGTCCTGCTGCTTCTTAGACTGAGTAGGAAAAATACTTGAACTTTGATGAGATTCCTGGTATTCCAGGTACAAATGTAATATAGATTGCACCTATGTTTGGTTGTGTGCCTTTTGATAAGGATTAAACATCTTTCCTTGACTTTGGCTCTTGTCTACCTTTTTTGGCATCCGACATTAGAGTCTCAAAGTACTAAGGATTTAGTTAGCGAGTATGAAAATTAGATCTTGGTTGAGGGTCATTCGACACACAATGTGATACAACCTGAAGTGGGTTAGGAAAAACACAGGGTTGACTCGTGTTTCTCCTTGTACTTATCCGACATTCATGTTTACTCATCCTGCATCCTTTCCTCTTGCTTGCCATGAAGCCGTGTTTTTGGACAACAACATAGTCGAAGAGTTGATTTTTTCCGAGTAAACACTACTTGTTCTGAGGTAAGCTTTAGGTGTTATGCCAGCCGACATAAAATAATTGAAAGGATAAACATAAGGGGCAGTCCTCAAGTAAATTTTTTCGAATCATACCATTTTATTATCAGCACATAGCCGGCACAAGCGTCTGACGTATGAGAGTTCGAGTGATACATGCATTGCTTATCTTAAGTGTAGAAGGGGCGAAGTAGTGCCACATTCCATGGCCTTTTGGTCTCATCACCTGCTCTATCCGCATTGTTCTTTTGTGCTTCACGAGCATCTATTAGATAATATGAATCATTGTGCAATGCTTTGCTTACAATGAATGGACCTTCCCATGGGGGTGATAACTTCAACTTGTATATTTGATTCTGGATGAGCGACTGATGCTACATCGAGTCTTATTTGGTTTTTTCTGTAGAATCGAGCAAAAGATCCTTCAGCAAAGTTTGTGCCATTATCTGTGATTACACTGTGTGGGTAACCATATCTCAGGATTATGTCCCTTAGGAATGTGACAACTATTTTGCCATCCAATTTTTTTATGGGCTTCACTTCTATCCATTTGGTGAACTTATCAATCATTACTAATATATGAGTCATGCCTCCCCTTGCTGGCTTGAATGGTCCTACCATATCCAGGCACCATACTGCGAATGGCCAAGTGATTGGTATAGTCTTCAATTTAGATGCTGGTAAGTGTGACTTGGATCCATAACGCTGGCAACCGTTGCATTTTCCGACTAGCTCTTGTGCCTCTGCAGTGCACTTGGCCCATAAAATCCATGTCGGAATGCCTTGGCCACCAAAGCCCTTGACGATGCATGGTGCCCACATTCTCCTTGGTGAATATCCAATAAAATTGCTTAACCTTTCTCTGAACAAATGCAGCGCTGCAGTACACTCGTCACACTTCTCTTGTACATCTTCTTGTTGATTATAGTGTATGCCTTTTCCCTTCTTTCTGTTTGCCTTGCCAATATCTCATCATCTGGCAAAGTTCCATCTTTTAAGTAGTTGAATATTGGTTGCGCCCATGTTGGTATCAGTAGTGTCGGATCTGTTTGCCCATCAATTTCCATTGGCTCAGCCAACATATGTTCTGCCAACATGACCTGAGGAGTCCCCGAGTGTGATTCGGCTACCCCTGAGTTTACTGGATCAGTTTTCGTGTGACTCGAACCTGCCCCTGAGTCAATATCCATTGGCACAACGTCCGACTCCTGATTTGTCGGGGTGAGCCTGATTGACTCAGATTCTGGTGACGGCTTGATCGATGGTTTCCTAAGATGTTCCAGTGCTATTCCTGGTGGTATTGCTTGCCGAGATGAACCTAACTTGGATAGTACATCTGCTGCTTCATTCTCTGCTCTTGGGACGTGGTGGAATTCACACCCGTCAAAGTATCCCGAAATTTGTTGCACATGGAAACGATATAGTGCCATGTTTGCGTCCAACACGTCCCAATGCCCAGAAACTTGCTGAATCACCAAACATGAATCACCAAAACACATGATCCTTTTGATGCCAATCGCTTTGGCCACTTTGATGTCGTGGACAAGTGCTTCGTACTCGGCAACATTGTTGGAAGCAGCAAAATGGATCTGTAACACATACTTGAGTTGATCCCTCTTTGGTGATGTGAGCACTATCCCGACGCCCAAACCCATTTTCATCTTGGATCTGTCAAAATGCATCTTCCAGTAATTCGGATCTGGCAGTGGTGGCTCGTATTGCATTTCCATCCAATCTACGAATAAATCTGTGATGGCTTGAGATTTAATTGCATCTCGCCTATCATATTGTGGAGTATATGGTGCTAGCTCTATGGACCATTTTGCAACTCGACCACTGGCATCTTTGCTGCCTAATATATCCGAGATAGGTGCCTCACATATTACCCGGATTGGGTGTTCTTGAAAATAATGTTTCAGCATCTTTGCTGCCATATACACCCCATATGTCATTTTTTGGTAATGAGGGTAATTCTGCTTTGATATAGAGAGCACTTCACTCAAGTAATAAACTGACCTTTGTACTAATTTGCCCTCTTCTTCGCGTTCAACCACTATTACTGCACTTACAACTCTATTGGTTGCGGCGACATAGAGTAACATTGGCTATTTGGATAGTGGTGATGCTAATCTTGGTGTTGTTGCCAACATTTTGTTTAGTTCATGGAAAGCGCTATCAGCTTGTTGTGTCCATGTGAACTTGTCTGATTTTTTCATCAGTTGATATAGTGGTAGGGCTTTTTCACCTAGCCGACTAATGAATCTACTCAACGAGGCCAGGCATCCTGTGAACTTCTGGACATCGTTGAGGGTTTAGCAATTCCATTCTTTCAATGGCCCTGATCTTTGTCGGGTTATCCTCAATTCCTCGGCTGGATACAAGGAATCCGAGTAACTTGCCAGTCGGGACACCAAATGTGCATTTTTCCGGGTTAAGTTTATTTCGGAATCTTCTTAAGTTTGCGAATGTTTGACGCAGGTCCTCAATTAGAGTATGACTTTGCTTGGTTTTTATCACCACGTCATCGACGTATACTTGAACATTTTTTTCCAATTGATCCTGCAAGCATTTTTGCATGCATCTTTGATATGTTGCACCTGCATTTCTCAACTCGAATGGCATGGTACGATAGCAATAAGCCCCGTACGGGGTAATAAAAGTTGTCTTTATTTGATCACTCGGATTCATTGGTATGTTATGGAATCCAGAGTACGCATCCACAAATGACAACAACTCACACCCGGCAGTAGAATCTATGACTTGATCGATCCGTGGCAGGGGGAATGGATCTTTTGGACATGCCTTATTGAGGTTCGTGTAATCAATACACATGCGCCACACCACTGCCACGTTCGGGTCATCCTTTTTCTTCTCGACTAAGACTGGATTTGATAACTAATCCAGGTGCAGTACTTCCATGATGAATCCAGCGACTAAGAGCCTGGCTATCTCGGCAACTATCACTTTCCTCCTATCTTCGGCGAAGCGGCGGAGGGGTTGCTTCACCGGCTTGGCATATGGCTTTACATGAAGAGAGTGCTCAGCCAGCTCCCTCGGAACTCCTTGCAAATCCTGTGTGGACCATGCAAAAATATCTCGATTCTCACGGAGGAAGCTGGTGAGCTCGTTTTCCTATTTTCCAGTTAGCCCGGCCCCAATGGTAACTGTGCTCTCTTGGAAAGTTTCATCCACTTGTATTTTCTTGGTTTCCTTGATGGCTTGGAATGATACACTGTCATGCGGATTAGTGAGTGTCGGCATGTACATTTGTGTTACTTTGGCCAATGCTACCACCTCCAACATTTGATGCTTTTCCTGTGCTATGACCAGTGACTCGACCAGTGAAGATCCGGCTGAGGCACAAGCAATGGACCTTTTGTAATCTCCTTCGACCGTCATCACCCCACATGGGCCTGGCAGCTTCATCTTCAAGTAAGCAACGTGAGTAGTAGCCATAAACTTTGCCATAGCCGGCCTGCCGAGTAAGGCATGATACGAGCCGACCAAGTCAACCACCTCGAACTCTATGGCTTCAGTCCAAAATTCTCTCTGTTGCCGAATAAGACATCTACACAGATCTTGCCAATTGGCTCACAGGACAATCCCGGCACAATGCCATGTAAAGTTGTCTTAGTCGGCTCCAGCATGTTCATGGTAATGCCTAATTTGACTATGGTATCATTGTACATGATGTTGATGCTACTGCCATCATCAATACCTTGGAAAACTTCACATTGATATCAGGGCTCATGAAAGTTGGATCCAAGACTAGAGCATAACCTCTTGGGGTTGGCATGATCTTGGGATGATCCTTTATGCTCCAAGTTATTTCCTGTTCAGACCAATGCATGTACTTTGGGATTGTCATCATTGTGTCATTCACCTCCATCGTCCGTCTCTGCTGACTCCTTTTGTCATTCGGCTCTATGACGAAGACGACATAGCTCTGGTGATGTTCTCTGTACTCATTTCTAGTTCCATTTCCCAGATGAGCGTCGTCACCTCTTGGATTGTGCACCCGGTGCACAACTTTCCTTCTTTCTTGATTATGATACCTCGGCTTCCTGTTTTCATATCTATTATCAGTTCCAACAGCTTGAGCATTTCCTCCAGTGAGTGGTGGAGGGGGAGGTGGTGGTATCTGCTTATTCGCGAATCCACTCTATCTCCTTTCTGAAACCAAGTGCATTGTCTTGTTGTGTGATTTGCTGGCTTACTAGGACTAGGCGTGTGAAATTTACATGGCTGGTCCAACATCATCTCATAGGTATACTTCTGTCTGTCCTGATACTGCTTTCTTTGTTCATATGGATTTTTTCCATCATTCTTTGGTATCCACTGTTGTTGTTGTCCATTTGTCCTTTGGTGTTGGCTACTTCCAGTATTTGGATGATCCCGACTCACGGATGCAACCTGAGTCAAACCATATCCGTAGTCTGGCCTTTCATCTCTTCTTTTGCTTCTGTATTCGGCCCTTTCCTGACGCCTTTGCGACCCGGCAGCATCATAAATCTGAGTCTCAGTCATCCCATCTGCCGACATGAGCAGTGGCTGAGTCAGATCTCCTAACGCATACGAGTCAGCAATGCTTATTGTTTCTGCCAAGCTTGCCGGCATATCCCTCTGTAACCTTTTCCACAACACACTTTCGTGTCTGCATCCTTGAGCAAACCAAGCAATTGCCTGTGACTCAATTACCCCTTTGCAAGAGTTGCGCATTGTGCACCATCTTGTGAGGAATTCTCTGTCTGTCTCATTCGGCCTTTGCTTGCACATTGCTAGCTGTCGTGGGCGATTCGGTCTCTTGTAGGAGCTCGTGAAGTTGCTCACAAAAGCGTCCTGAAAATCGATCCAACTGTTGATGCTTCCAGGTGGCAAATTGTTCAGCCATACCCGTGCTAGTCCTTATAACATTTGTGGTACATATCGTACTGCCCATCTCAAATTTCCCTACGCGATTTTCACAGCAGTTCCATAATATATGAGCCAGTCTTATGGCTTTGTGCTTCCATCATAAGTTTTTGTTCCTCTGGCTAGCTGGAAATTTGGTACAGGTGGCTCCTTCATGATCTTCGGGACAAAGCATGGTGGACCCTGTGGACTTTGCAACTCGATTAGCTCTGACATCTTTATTCGGTCAGGCTTCAGCCTTGCATCATCCGGCTGAAGGTTCCTTCCTCCGAGTCTGGCTCCCATCGCTTGATATGCGTGATCTGGAAATTCATATCCGTCGTTCACCATTGCCGAGTAACCATCATTATATCTGTATGCGTTCGGGTCAGCAGGCTGTTGTGCTTCCTTTCCCGTGCTTTGTTGTCTTCTTTCAGGTTGAGCTGGAGCATTATTCGGCATTGGATTTCCTCCTACTGCCGAGTGAGCTCCACGCCTAGGTTTGGCGCAAAATTTTGCCCTCCATTGTCATTCCTTTGCCCTGCTTGACTCTCTCGGCCTGCATTTTCCTGGTTCTCATTTCCCTGGGCATTATTCCTTCTCGTTCCCTGTGCATGCGTTGGGTTTCCCTAAGCCATTGTCGGGTCATAGGTGATCATTTGCTTGTTCCTCCCTGAATCCACACTCTTTTCTTTTCTCTGTCTTGGCGCCGCTCCGGGTGAGGACGCCGTATGACCTGCTGATCGTGTCGGGATAGGAGTTGCCGAATGAACCAGCTGTGACCTCCCTGCTATACCCGGATTCGCCCTGTAGTATGCTTCGTTCAGCATGCTAGCTGCTCTTACTAGTTCATTGACTCGCTCTTGTTGTCTTTTCTTCGCTTCACCCTTAAAATGGGGTAGCTCTGCCATTGCTGCTTCTGCGGCTCGCAGGTTAGCTGCTGTAGTATTGTATGCCGACCGCATAGTTGTTTCGTTGTTGTTCTCTGGTGTTATTTTTGACGTTGCATCCGCTATCTCATCATTGAGGTTTCTTCCTCTTAATCTGGTCGCATCAAGCCGGGTCTTTGCACCCTTGAATCAATTTGCCAAGTTGAGCTCTCGGATTGTGATATCCACATATTGCTGTAACTGTGCTAACTCTTTTGCTTTCTCCAGAACCTTTATCCTGGCCTCCTATAACTCGGCTTGCACGCGTGCTGGGTCAGTTGCTTGCGCTACTGGCTCTGCCAACTTGTCTATTGCATCTTGCAGCTCTTTGGCTCTCTTACTCCTAGCTATATTCTCTGGCTTTTCTAGCGGTGCCTTGGCTGTTCTCGCAGCCCTTGGTGTCTCCTCTTGATTTCCTCCCTCAGCATTCTCATTCACTACTGGAGCTATTGGAGGAGCTACTGGGTTAGAGGATGTCATCATTACCTCAACGGAGACGAGTTGTTGAAGTTTCCCTGTGACTGGGACCGCAGGTGGATCCGGCGCCAGGACGATGCGTCCCGGATAAGCGCACTCCACACACACGACGATGTAGACCTGGTGCTCGCCGAACTTGATGAAGCAACCGCCCCTAGGGAACGGCTTGGTCCTGAAGCATCCTGTGTTGTTGCTGACAAAGTTGAGTGCTCCAAACCTCTGGATGAGGCCGGAGTAGACGCGCTCGCCGGTCTTGGCAATGATGTTGCCCATTCGGATGAAGACTCCATCAAGCACCTGCTTCTGCCCCATGGTGGGCGCCAACTGTCGTGGTGGTGTCACGGCAGATGCCATGGCTAGGCTTAAGTTGGGGGCCGAATGAGTGCTTGCGGTCACTGGGGAGGGAGTGCGCGGTCTAGCCATGCACGAAGAACAAGAAGAACTCTCCACACTTAGGAATTTTATTAATGCTTGAGGTTTACAAGTGCTCCTCGAGCTGTATGAACTAGGGTTCTCTGCACTAGTTCCCTACTTTGTCCAACCTCCTTCTACTACAGTTATGCCCTTCCTTATATAGGCGATGCTTGCTAGGTTATACCCCTTTAGGTTCTAGGGTTACTGTTTGGATCTTGGTCCCTACTATATGGGCCGGGTCATGGGCTTGCCCTAAGCCCAGTGGCCCAGTCCACAAAGCTATACACCTAACGGTCTTCTGGTACGTCGCCTCCTGTTCCTTTTGGCGTCACGCAGTAAATTTGTACGTCAGCCCTTGCTTTGGGTGTCACTTGGCTCCTTTCGTGTCACCCGACGTCGCCCTTCTATTTTGACCACGCTTTCCTGAACCTCACTCGGAAAGGTGCCACACGTCCTATCTGACTCGGCCCCTCCTCGGGAGATTCGGCTTGTTGGTTCCTGCAAGGTTAACATCTTTGTCCTATACGGGCCGACATAGTTTCTATGTCGGCCGCATACGATCCTCTTACCCGGCCGTACTTACTCGGCCTGGTTCTTTCTTCACTCGGCGTAAGCCAAGCTGGGTTGTGTTTTACCCCTTGTGATCCTACCGGGGGTTATCCCCCCGACAGGAACATTGCATACATCATATATAATCACAATCATGGCCATATCACATCACAGCACACCCCTGCAAAACAAAGTTAGATGCCTCTAATTTTCTTTGCATGTTTTACGTGGTTTGGGGCTTTCAATAAGTGTCGCTCTAACTTACGAACAAGAACCACAACGTTGATACTAGTATTGTCAATCACCCGTTGTAAATTGAAGCTTCACTATATTGGGAGAAACAAGCACCCGCAAAGCCACTTATGCAATACAAGTTGCATGTCAAGCGTGGACCAAGTCTCATGAACAATGTCATGTAAGGTTAGCTCGGGCCGCTTCATCCCACAATCCCGCAAGATGAAAAGTACACAAGAAGCAATCGACAACAAAAGCATCAACGCCCATAATGACCATTGTGTTCTACTCATGCAATATATCTACATATAGACTCGGCTCTGATACCATTGTAGGGGTTCGTAGCATGGAAAACAAAAAAATTCTACCGCATGCACACAAACAAGCCAAGATCTATCTACTAGATTGTAGTAACGAGTCGATTAGATTACTCACCCTCAAAGATTCCAAAGCGGTTAACGAGAGCAGATTCTCGTGGGTGATATAGTCGTACACTTGCCGATCTCAAGATCACGTAGACGATCCTTCCAGCGCTCCGTTTAGGCAGCGCTTCCGCAGTCGGTCACACATTTGGTACTCGATGAAGACCTTCCTATCCCTTGTTCTAGCAATCAGCAGATTTTGTAGTTCTCCCCTCGCAATTCCGGCAGCACGACGGCGTGGTGTCGAAAGTAGAGGGAAGATCCTGCAGGGCTTCGCCTAAGCCAGAGCAGGTTATGGTGGATCTCGAGTTTCCGGTGATCTAGGGTTTAGAGGGCCTGAGAGGAGGAGGCGTGGAAGGTGGTGGATAGGGCGGTGACGGCGCTAGGCGGCAGCTAGCGACGGCGGCGCTAGGGGCCGGAGGTGGCGGCGCGACGGCTAGATGGGGAGGGGCTGGTGTTGTGTGTCCTTCGGGCACCCCTCCCCTCTATTTATTAGAGGGAGGGCAGCTTGGGAGAGGGGAGTTTGAATCCTTCCCCAACTCCCTCTCCTAGTTGGCTTGTGGTGGAGGGAAAGAAGGATTCTTTCCTTCCTCCACCAGGATACATTGTTGCCTTTTGACTTTCAATTTGGAGCTTAATTTCTTTCTTGCAAACGCCCAACCAAGTGACCTAGAACATGATTCAATTGTTCCACTTATCCATGACACATTCATGTACCCTTCCCATTCCGGTCCGGTGAATCTTCTAGACCCTTCTAGAACCTCTCCAATGAAATCGTCGGAATCATTCCCGAACTCTGGAATTTGGACTTTCCTTATATGAATCTTATTCTCTGGACCATTCCGGATCTCATCGTGATATCCCAGATCCCATCCGAGACTCCGAACAACATTCAGTCTCCCTACTTACATTCCATATCTACTAAACAACATCGAATCCTTAAGTGTGTTTCCCTACGGTTCGTGAATTATGCAGACATGACCGAGACTCTTCTCCGATCAATAACCAACAGAGGAATCTGGAAATTCATATGGTTCCCACATATTTCTATGATTACTTTGCGATCGAATGAACCATTTACATATGATACCAATTTCCCTTTGTCTCGCGATAGTTTACTTATCCGAGGTCTGATCGTCGATATCTCTGCATACCTAGTTCAACCTCGTTACCGATAAGTACTCTTTTCTCGTTCCCGTGATATGTGATCCCTTGTGAGCCAGTCACATGCTTGTAAGCTAATTGAATGACATTCCACCGAGAGGGCCCAGAGTATATCTATCCATCATATGGATGGACAAATCCCACTCTTGATCCATGTGCCTCAACCCATACTTTTCGAACACTCAATGCCACCTTTATAGCCACCCAGTTACAGTATGGTGTTTGATGCCATCAAAGCATCCTTACGGTGATGGTGATTAGCATGATCTCATGGTCGAAGGAATTAGGTTACTATGTATTAGAAAGCTTATAGCAAACGAACTAATGAAATGACTTGATCTTTATGCTACGCTTATCTATAGGAGTATGTCCATCACACCATTCTCCTAATGATATGATCTTGTTATTAATAACATCTCAATGTTCATGATTAGGAAACCATGATCATCTATCACTTAACAAGCTAGTATTATAAATAGGCTTTACTAGGGACTCTAATTTAGTTTACAAATCACACAAGTATTAATGTTTCCAGTTAATACTATTATAGAATGAATGTAAACATTTATCATAAACATAAAGATATAATAATAACTACTTTTATTATTGCCTCTAGGGCATATCTCCAACAGCCTTGTACAAAAAGATGTGACTTCCATAAGAAAATCGTTCCATACAAGATCAACCCTCAAGCAGTCGAAGTGATACTTGAGATCAACAAGATCCATAGCATGAATAATATCATGGTCTCTTGTTTGCAAAGCTCTGTTTAAATCATCCATGTCTCCAAATATTTCTAGCATCAAGTGTGCCATGCAAACAAACTCAAATGACTGAAATGATTTCAACATGATTAGAGCAGCCACGATATCCACACCATGGCACACTTCTCCAATATTGATGAGAACTCGCCATATTGCACATGCATAGTGATGACACGGATCACAGTTCTGAAGTGAGATCCCCAACATGTATCACATGGCCTTTCTAAACCCATTTCCTGATTGAGCCCACTCCCCGTTTCTACTTCTTACCATTCCAATGCATCAATTAGTTCCTCGGCCTAAACTATCCAAAGCACTCTCTTTTTTCACAAGACATGCCAAGAGCATTTAACAAGTTTGCAATCTTATAAAAGAACTCACTACAATCATCACTCTCCTTAGCAACAATAACAAGAGTTAACTGTAGTTGATGGGCAAAACAATGAACATAATAGACAAAAGGAGACTCATCCATATTAAGTTTTTTTAGTCCATTAGGATTACCTTTCATGTTACTAGCTCCATCCTCTCCTTGCCAATGAACCATCATCGCAAAGGTAAAATTGTAGTTCATAAACATTAATTTGTTGAATTACATCTCTAGGTGTCAAATAGGTAGTATCTTCAACATGAGCAAGACTAAGAAATCTTACAATTGTCCTTCCTTTATTATAAACATAATGCAGGCAACCAATTTTTCTTTCTGATACACATCGCTAGACTCATTCGTAAGTATTGCAAAATGACCACCATCAAGTTCTTTAATGACTAATTTAGTAGTCAAATGCGCACAACATTTTATGAGCACAATTTGTATATCACGGTGAATCATCCTACAGTTCCGTGGAGCATTATTGAGAGCCACCCTGTTAACCTCTTCAAAATTTCCTACTAGCCAGCGTATAAGCTCAAGGAAGTTTCCTTTATCTAGTGAGTATTCACTTTCATCATGTCATCTAGATGACAAGCCTTGGCACAATAGAAACCTCAAACACTTGTGTGTCCATGTCAAATGGAGCTTATACAATGCCTTGTATTGTGAGGTGTTTGATGCAAGAGACTCATGGATTGATGATTCTAGTGTAGTGAACATCTCAAATTTATCATGAGCTTCAACATGATGCACTACTAACACCACCTTCATGTCTCTTCAATATCGATTTCATCTTCCAGTTCCTAATCCCATTATTCACAAATGAAATCCCCACCTGCACCTTTTGCTTTATACTTGAAAAAATACCAAATAAAGTAGAAAGCTACATCTTTTTCCACACTATACTCAATCCATGGAAATATTTAAACCAAACACGGCAAAAGTGACCCTCAGTTCCACTTTTATTTGCAAATAGAAACTTATGATTGTTCGATTGACATGGATCCATCTCAATGTAACTCCTTTTTACTCTATCTTGGTATTCTACATCATACATTGAGATGGGAAACCGCTTCCTACTACCATATTGGAGTGTCCCCAAATATACTTTTGTTTGTTCATCCTCTTTATCATTTGCTTCACCATATTATATAATTGGGGTTGGGGATGTGCCTCTGCTCTATGGTTCATTTTCTACATCTTGTGCTTGCACTAGTGCCAATTCTGCATTGTTCCTGGGCCGAACAGAACTTGATGCGGCAGTAGTTTGATTTGGTGTGGATGTTTCATATGTATTTTTTCTTTGAAACTTTTTTCCACAATGAAAATATATTGCAGCCAGTAACACTTTTCTTCTTCATCTACATTAGAAGGAAACATGGGGAAAATACAAACTTGCATCCAGAATATCAGATCAATAGATCTGCTACTGTTAGAGTGTTAGTCTTTTTATTGCTAAAGTGCTAATCTGCAATTACCCAGACACTGGTTGTCGTTGAAGTCGCCTGCTTTGCTTCTCGTTAGCCTCCGGTTGTGTGCTTGGCTGCTCCGATTCCCGCCAGCCACTGCTCGCTGAATCGCTAGGGGAGAGCGAGCAGAACTGGTCCATCATGGGCCCATGACCGTGGGCTGGCCTGGCGCCCTGGCCTAGTGGGCCTAATGCATTTATTATTATTTTTGCTCTCAATCTTTGGTATTAATGTGAATACAACCTGCATACCCACTGCACCACCGACGAAAACCAATTTTTTCTAACACAATGCTTTGAACCATTATCTGATCACCAAGATCCATTTAAATACAAGTGAATAGCATTATTATCATGTGTATCTATATGTGGACCGAGCGGTACTATGAAATTCCACAAGTATGAGTTTATAAGACCAAGCCGTACTAAGAAATACTCCCTCTATATGAGCGTGTAAGGCTCGATCGGGTAATTAATCTATGGTGAAATCTTTAGTTTGACGGGTTGACCCAACATATGGTCTCTCTCGCTCGCGTGTGTCCAACAGAATGTCGCTTACCTCATTTTCCAACCTATCAGCCGGGTCACTCCAGCGTCTTCCTCTTCCCCCATAGATTTCCTTCTATCTGTCCTCAAAGCACACCTTATCCTCCTGCCGTGCATTCTCTACGCAACAACACATATCCCCCTTCTCCTTACACTTTGGCAACCCTCCTCACAGTAGACTCCTTCAACATCCCACCCGAAAAGCACATCATGCGAACCTTTCTCTCCTCCATGGATACCTAGATGTGGAGCTTGAGTCCATGCCACCAAACCCTAATAGATGACGAGAAGGGGAATGGATTCTAGGGCAGCTGATCTATCTCCCATGAGGTTCTGGCAAGTTCAATCCATGGTTGGTGATCCCAAATTGATGAAGGGTGGATGCCTCCAACCACCATTATTGATGGTTTGAGGTTAGTGAAAATCGAGATTGTAATACGCATATGGTATATTTCAACATGCTACAAACACATAGTATGATTTTTGTTAAGTGTGTTGAAAATGTAGCAAACCATGACATACTATTTTACGTTTCAAAATAACCAAATTGGCATTTTTTGTTTTTTGTTTTTGCTATGAAGAGTGTTCCTCCAAATGTTACAAAAGTATGTTTGTAATGTTGGATAAGTTGAGCATGTATGTTGGATGCATTGATTATTTTTGTTGCAAATGGTCACACATTTTTGCGTTTTGCATCAATCACATTTGTGGATTTATTGCGTACGTTGTTAATTTTTGCTACATAGATCTGCTCAAAATGTCTCAAACGGTGTCACGCTTTCTAAACATTTTGTTGTACAAAACTAGGATTTTGTTGCATATGTTTTTTAGTTTGCTACATAGACGCAATGTTTGCAATCTTTTTTTCATGACTTTTGACTCGGAGAAAAAATGTTGCAAACAACTATTGGATGCACAGACAAAATATGCTACATGCAAAAAATATGTTGCGACGATCGAACGCGCAAGATTCACTCGGATAGTTACAGTTTTTGAAAATCTGAAACTAGCCTCCAACCTTGGAACTCATATCGGAGGGAGTAACTATTTTCTGAAGTCGATTGAAAAACTCATAATTTTCAATTCCATTAATACACCGGAAAGAAACAAAGGTCAAAGTTTTCGAGAAAGAAACAAACACAACTTACATATGCGAGTTAAAGTAACATCCAGCATGATTTCCGAGTAGAGCCAACATGAGACCTAAATGTCATGTAGCCTAGATCTCCTATGTAATAGGGGTGCCAACACGCGTGGTAATCTGGCGGCATGTGCCAGCGCCAAGGGCTGTCGTTGTCGCGGTATCAGAGGAGAGGATCGCTGGTAGTCATGTCCCGCAGAGTAGACACATGAACTGCGTTAACAAAATCTTGGTGTCATCATCGTGATATGATTGCTTGTCCTCGGTAGGTCAACTATCCGCCTAATACGGTAATAGTAAGCCCTTTATTTTCACCTTCCAATAGCATTCACACAAATACTTAAATCCCGGTATAAACAAGACAAGAGCACACGTACGGATGTCAGACGGAACGCAAAGACGATTTTATCATTTGGAGAAGGTGGAGTCTGTTATTATCCTAAAACTAGCTAGGCAAGGAAATTTTGGAAGTATATGCAGTCTATGATGTATCGTCTTTTGCAGGTTGCTACCAACTGATTGGTCTGGTTATATTTGAATATTTTGTTACATGCCTGGTTCGGTTTGCGTAGTAGAGAAATGCCATTGGCAAATGTGATCGGTCCATAGCGGAAATGTGAAATTCCTCTGGTATCATGCGCTCCATTTGGGTAGTGAATTATAGTTGGAAGAGAGCCTAGTAGGGAAGGAACGCAGTGAAGCGATCTTGGAAGGAAACTTCAGGTTTAGGCCGGCCCTTTATTTTCGTTTCAACCCAAGAAACTTCAGGCTTAACCGTATATATTCATTTGCCGCCGAAATAAGACATCAATCAGTCATAATCACGCCAATCAACCATGAACAATCTCCATGAACTAATAGTCTAACACACAAGCCCCTAGACGAGACGAAGCAAGGATTTTTTCGACCTAGATAACAAAGTGCAGAAGCCAGAACAGTGCACAAAATCAGGCAAAAAAAATGTACAAGCAGATGCAAATAAATTAAGCATGTTTTCAATAACATTATCACGGGCCATAAAATTAGTAACAAGAGTACTACTCGGAATGAGAAATACATACTGCATTACAGATTGACAGCACAACATCAATTAATATTAGTGGCGGCGGATGTTCTTCACCCGTGCGACGGAACACAAGAGGGTCGGGGATCTCATCCCGGAGGCGGTGCTCCTTGGGCATCCATGGTCCATCTCGCAGCGGCTGCGGCCGGGTGAGGCTGTGGTGGTGGTGCGGCACGGTTGTGCTGCGGGGCGACGCAGATTTGCTGATTGCGTTGTCGGGGCTGCCTCCATGGCTAGATCTGTGCCCTAGGGCCTGATCTGGGCTTGGGCGGGCCTGGGCATCTTCGGATGCGTGGCTCTCTGAAGATGGCGATATGCCATTGCTAGTGTAGGGGGATAGCGACGCAACGGCCTGCCTATTGCAGCGGGGCGGCGGTGGCTTTACGGGTCTGATTTGGACCCGACCGGGCCTGTTTGGGCCTGGTGTGCTCTCGCTGCTCCGTCCGATTGACTACCGTCGTCGATGGTGGAGGATGGTCCCTCCCGTGAGGCTGTGGTGCTGCCGTCCCTCGATTCTAGCGATGTTGTCTGCCTCCGTCTTTCAGGCCAGGTTCCAGTGTTCGCGGTGAGGCGACGATAATGACTACGAGACTGTGGTGGCGTTTGCTGGTGGGCGGCGAGTGGAGTGGTGTGCACTGGATCGTTAGGGGTCGAGGTTGGGATTCAGGAGAAATCCCTACTGACTTGTTCGGTACCGATGCGGTGACACCTGTGGGTGTCACCCTTCCTTCCTAAAGGGCGTCGGTGGCACCCTACCACTTCCTCCCAAGTAGGGGGAAACCCTAGGACCAGTTTTCTGGTCTGGGAAACAACGTCATTTGGTGTCGCGTTCCTTCTTGAAGGTGTTGCTTCGGGACACTAGGAGCATGGAGGGACTTTTTCGAAGGACGCAACGGTTTCGAGTCATCTTTGTTCGTTGATTCACCATGATCGTCATTTTTTTGGGCATGTTGATGCTCCTCTCGTTCGGTCGAGACCTTGTATCATGTGACTGTATCGTGTGGTTGCTATATTAATATAGCGGGATGAAAGTCTGTTTCGAGAGAGACGATGGAGTCTGTTATTATCCTAAAACTAGCTAGGCAAGGAAATTTTGGAAGTATATGCATATGCATATATCGTATGATGTATACCGTCTTTTTTTTGCAGAAAAGCCCTTTGATAATATTAACCACGGTTCTTACAGAACAGCCCAGAAACAAAGAAAATTGCAGATTAGTCCCTCTAGACACCGATGTCGTAGACGAAGACGAGAACGTGCTGCCGGCGCGCCACTGCACCTCCTCCCTTCAGCCTTGGAACAGGAGAACCCCTGCACGGACGGGAAGTCGACAATCCTCAACTCCATAGAGCCTCCGCCCTGCAACGCCACTGCCACCGGCGTGGTCAACATCATCAGCCAGCTTCATCTTATTCAAAGTCCGGATCCGCCGCCATGCAAGATCTGGTCGGGGGTCACCGCACGACGCGAATCCGCAGATCCACGGGTGCAGAGCATGCATGCGCATCACCACGGAGCTCCACCGTCGAAGGGGACATGCACCTGCAACAAAATCCTCACCGGCGACCACACCACCTCCATGGCGCCGCCGGACTGAGACCCTGCAGAACCTACACTATAAACAACCGTGAGACGGGAATCCCCCGCCCTCCCGCCGCCGGAGCGGCCGACGGAGGACAAGGGATCCGGCGGGACGACGGCGGAGAGGTGGATCAGCGGGGAGTTTCAACAAATCGCCCCTCTGCTACAGTGACGGGAGAGGTGCGGACAGAACTTATAAACCACTGAGATAATATCTGAAGATAGATAAACTGACAGGTTTCATCCTCTCCGACAACATTGGAGATAAGCCAACTGCTAGTTTTTCACTTCCATATTCTTAGATAATCAGTGTAGCAATAGCCCAACCATGCCTCAATCTAATAACACTTGTCACGACGAATGATGTAGACCATCATCTTCAGGGGCTCCTCGTTCTCCATCAGCTTGAAGAGGCACAGATCATCTTTCCGCAGGTTGTTGTCGCGGGCGAAAGATGCCCATCCTTTCAAAATCATCGTGCGATCACTCATATGTCGTATGTCGTAGCTCCGTGCACCATGTCCTGCTCTTTCCTTCCCGTTGAAGCACCAAACTGGTAACATTCCTCTTTCCGTGATGCCCAGTAATGTAGTTCTTCTTTTCAAGATACCTTGACGCGTACCGCCTGCCAAAGCACTGTTTATACGCATCCGCAGGCAGGATTTAGTGACACGGACGCAGAAAAATAAAATCTGTGAATGTGTATTCTACCCAAGGACACGATAATGCAGATGAGGAATTGATAGGCCGCTACATAACATGGAGAAATTAAGATGTTTCTGAACTTACTAGGGACATGCCGGAATTTCTGCGACCCACATTGGACCCGTTCATGACCGCGACGTAAATTGGCAGTGCTGACTTGATCATCTTGATGGCTTCAACTTTCTCCTGCACTTTCAACTCCTGCGCCCGTGTTAGAGTGACTCTGTCTGACAGAATGAAGGGAGGCTCAAAAGATCCCTCAGAATTGTCAGAGGATTCATGGTCTTCAGGTCCCGGTGGTGAGATCTCTTCATCTGAACATGTACTCAAATAATCAGACACAGAGGAAATGCACTGAAATAGTATGACACATGAACTTTAGCGTCCATCATGTATTTTGTGTGCAGTGTGTGCCATACCATCGGTAGCTTCTTCCTCCTTTACACGGGCTGTCAAGTCTATCTTTGCGCTTGTCCTTCCGTGGTTTGAGACGGTAACGGTTCTTCCACCAATGCTCGCACTGCGGAGCAGATGGACCATTACTGTGAATCTTCTCGCCTTAGCCTTTGTCATTGGTTGAAAGATGCAGATATCTCCTACTCGAACACTGTTGTCACGGACGAAGTTTCCCAAATGTAGGTTGCACCCACCATCAGGCCTGACGCGCAAATTGCACCGCCAATCCTCGCTCTTCCTAGGAACCTGTAGTGTGACAGCTTGACTCTCGCGTGGAAAGTACACGAGTGCGTAGCTCTTGCGTATTGCCTGAAAAGGGACATGTGTGAACCTATTTTATATTTATCTAATAAAGAAAGTACATAAGACTGTCACAAGTCACAGTGCTAAAGCGTTTTTCAATACGCATGGCATGATTGTTATAACAAGGTAATGCTATTTTTTCAATTATCTCTTAAAATAGGCTTTCGTCCCGCTTTATAAATAAAGCAACATCCAGATCACAACCAGTCATACAATAAGAACGACGCTAACTGCGCCAAGAGGAAAATAAAAAGGTGGCAACGCTGGGGCCTCAGCACAATATAGCCCAAAACAAACGGCAAGACTGGAGTTCCCAGTTTGTTCCCAGTTTATAAAAAGTGTCGCGCTGCTCTGTTTCAGTTTGCTTTGCGGTTTCAATTATGAATGTGTTCTGTTGGAAAAGTATCTTTCAGAGATTCGTCACATGTTCAAACGGCAAGACTGGAGTTCCCAAAAATATCAAAATTATAAAATGTACCTACCTACAGGCAATTAGCAATTCATACAAATTGGGTGTTAAAATTAACGTACCAGATCAGTATAAGGTTCTACACTGGTCTTCTTCATCTGCACAACAAGCACTTCGGTTTTAGGTTGAATTTCAGCGGTGACTTCATGAATTTCTGCTTTCTGTGCTACTGTAAGAACACATCGGCCTGATAAGACAAAATCCTTTGGGAGCATCTGAAGATCGTCCCCTTCAGATGGATTGTCTTCTGCATTCAAAAAAAGAAGACTCGAGAGTACGTAACAGAGCAAAGGGTAAGTGGGCAATTGATTTAATTTGAAAACACAGCTTAACCTGAAAATTCCTCAGAAGTATAAGATGATGCAGCCACCCTTGCTGATTCACAATAACGGCACGAGCCTTGATTTGGGCATCCATCTGAATCTGATCCTTCGGCTGATAACGACCGAGTAGTGCCATCAAGTGAACTGGTCGAATTATGGACATAGCGACTCTTTGGTGTTTTCACATCAGAGCCAGTTTCCATTCGAGCACAGGACAAGGCTTTCTCCTTACCGTTGGAATCAAAAATTGTAACCTCAAAACGAGCATTTCCAAGGTATCGAAACATCAAGGAATAATTTTCTTCTATTTGATTGGCATCAAGAAATGCCGCCCATCCAGACTTGAGGATTGTTCTGTTCATGTTCTCAGTGACTCTGACATCATATGTGTTACCATTAGGTGCTTCTAATTTGACAGTTCCCGGGATCTTTCCTCCAAAGTAGTTCACAAACCACTCCGGTATGACCTGTAGTGAGCAGAAATGGGAGAAAAAAAAGAGAGAATAAGGCAGCGAAAAATCTCGACACATTTCAGGAAACCCACTGAACAAGGAAAGACAGAAGTAGCTCACCATGCTATCCATGAAGTTTCCATTAACCTGTCTTATGAACCTCAGCTTGCTTTCGCAACATTCACATGGATTGCTCATCTTTGGTATGTCCTGTAAAATGGATCATATATTAAGTCAGGTGGCATTATTCATTGCGTAAGTAATGATACCCGAAATCACTCGAGATTCAAAACCACCCCCGATAATATTTTAGGAGTACAGACAGAATTTTCTTTGTCTAGAATAGCAAGAAGGCATTGTGAACTCTACAAAACTGAATGCTGCCCTGCAAACCTGTTACGATTGTCATGTAAAATGAAAAAAATATCAACAGAAGAATAAGAAGAGATATTGCTGCACAGGTGTAGAGGAAGAGAATATGCATGACTAGATTGCAAACAAACAGAGCAACTTGGCAGAAGAAGCTCACCGCGGTGCTAATGGTTACTGCAGTGTATCAGAATTGTCAAGAGACTGAAAGGGCACAAAAAGGTCAAAATTAAGTCATTTAAGAAGGGAGCTGCATTCTTAGCGTTATTTTAGTGTCCATTGCATGCAGACTTCTCATTCCCAAGTAATCCTATAAGATTTAATTGGACACTTCTCATATTTGCAAAGCATTAACAGCGTGTATAGCATCTCTCTCCTGCCCAATATTATAATAAAATCCCCATGTCATGTACAACCTCCTTAACTCCCAGGATTTACCCCAAAAAATAAAGTGGGTAACTCCCAACACTACAAATCAAATTACAGTTAGAAAGCCAGACGATTTTCCAAAAGTAGTTTGCTCATACGTGGAAAACTTTCAAGTACTTCTTGTGTTTCTATATAATGCTACTGCTATTTTTTCTATAAAGGGTAATTTATTAATATAAGCTGGTACCAAATACACCCGGCCTCTGCAACAACACAATCTCAAAAGCTAGTTGAGACCAGTCGAGACATCGAGGATACACACAGCCAAAAACTACAAAAAAACAAGAAGAAAAAACAAAGGCCACAAACGAGGTTCAAGCCCAAGCAATCAGGAGCAGCATAGCACATGAACGCATCAACATCAACCACCGCCATTGGCAACACCAGACTTCAAAAAAGGTTCTCCAACAGCAACGCCTCAAGGGAATGACGCACGAGCTCCATCGTCGCTGGACCCAGCCACTAGGGCCAGACATGGGTTCTAGATAATGCTACTGTTATATCAGTGTTTGAACCTATAAACTTCATAACATATACTTCTAACCCACACCAAAATTATTCTTTGGAAGTAAAGAGGTAAAACACATGTCCTCTGCATTAATTGATGTACTGCATCAACATGCAGCCATTTGTTCATTTATTTATTCTAACCCATTTCAGATATGTCTAGGTCTAGATCCATATAAAGCAATTTCAAATGATGTCAACTTTACTTTGAGAAGTTACATTGCTGCAACACCAACTGAATAAACTAAAATGGATGTGCAGGGTGGACAGAAAATTAATGAGAGAGCATCATTGTATTACCAGTTTGTAAAGTTTACATCTGTTGTCTTAATAGAAAGATAATGAAAATTACGCTGGATAAAGCGAGAAGAATAAATTGACAAACTAGGAATTTTCACGACCCTAATAAAACGACATAACCGATAGAGAATAAATGAAAAACTTGATGCTCACATCACTTCGTAGAAAAACAGCACAACAAACAAGTCTCATATTCTCACATGTTAACCTAAACACACTTTAGACAAGTAGCTAATACTGCAAGAGAGCCAGTGTGGAATTTGTAATCACAGATCCTACAAAAATACCATCCAGAAAATGGTTCAACAGACTGCCTACAAACTGAACCTTCTTTTGTCTTATCAGGAAAAAAAATATAGAAACAGGAAACAATTGACAATCATACATTAAAAGAATTGAAATAGAAACTGAAACATAGTGCAGTAAGCTCTGAATGTGACTGTGAAACTGTAGGTAATGTTCGGTCATAGAAACATGTGTGTTCTAAAACGAAAATAATCTCATCATTTTCTTCCAATAGAATTTGTCACTGGCTGGGTGGTCTCATGCACAAACGAAGAGAAAGGAAAAAAGATCAACTAGTAGTATATATACCTTGATCTTATCCTTCTCTTTGAGTTTTGGTGAAACTTCTTTGAAGTTGGTACGGTGTAACCTAAATAGAGGATAAGAAAAACTGCGAGGGCCTCTCCCCCTCTCCTCTCCTCTCCTCTTCGTCTTCTTCCTTGAGAGTCGCTTCAGCGTCGCCGGCTCCCCTCCCCCTCTCCTCCGGCTCTGGCTGGAGTGGATGGGGTGGGCGATGCTGGCCGTTGTATAGCAGTAGTTGTAGGTGGTCTGGCCTTGTGCCGGTCTTGGGCTGGATGCCCGTAGTCGGAGGCGGTGCTAGGGCTCTGTGCAGCCAGATCCTTAGCATCTTAGGGTTGCTTGTCGGTCTCCTCCTTGTCCATGGTGGATGGATGGCGACGGCGACGACCACCGCTCTCCTCAATAAAGCTGCGTTGGACGCTGGTGCTGAGCAGAAGCGCCCAGATCTGAGGTCCTCTCTGGCCGGCCGTGGTGGCGGGGGGAGATGGCCTGGGTTTGGGTGGCGGCTGCGAATCGTCGCGTCTTCGAGCTACTCTCTGGCGTTTTCGAGCGGCGCCAGGAGGTCGCCAAGCTTCCCCCTCCGTGCGGCTGCAGTGGATGCATTCACTAGAGGGTGGAGCAATCTTGGTGGCTCGGGCATAAAGTTCGAGTGCTCCTTCAAGGCGTTGACGGCGACAAGCTCCCTTCCGGATCTCGCTGCCGTGGTGGCGAGGAAAGAAGGAAGGAACTGAAGGCTGATCTTTGGAGAAGGATGGGGCTGTTCCAGTGCGGCGATGCTGCGACTTCTCCGGCGTTCCCCAAGCGGAAGCTTTAAGCCACCCGCTATCTTTGGCCAAGAAGATGGCCACGCCGAGCTCGAACGGCCTCTGTGCCTGAGCTTCTTTAACCGCCATCGGCGGCCTTTTCTCTCCCTCCTCGCGGCATCATGCGTCGACGTCGGCCCAAGTGGTTCGTCCCCGGTTCCAACGACGGCGGCCGTGGCTGGAGGCGAGATTGTTGCGGTGTGCAGGACTCGATCGCGTTTGGGAGCTTTCCTGCAGGGTGCTTTGTGCAAAGTTGAGGGACCTTGTTGTATTGTCTTTTCTTTTCTGGTCCTTTCTGTAATTGTACCCACCGCTTTGGTTAATTGCAGTATCTAGGTCCTTCGGGGCCTATCCTGGTTCAAAAAAAAAAAAAATAGAGGATAAGAATTGAAAAAAGAATTACACGACACGAATCTGTACAAGAGGGAACAGTAAAACAAGCACCACACATCAACCCACACTACACTGCAAACTCTGTTTGAACTACTATGCTCTTATGGATTTTAAAACAACAAACATGGTGTAATGAAAAAAAAAAGAGAGCAGAAACAGAAACTAGCGGGCAGACGGCAGATACAATGCTCACGATCCGAACAACCAAAAACCCTGAAGCTGCAAATACAAACAAGCAAAGCAGTTCCAAAATATTCAGATCAGATGAGAGACTGCCGTCACTAACGCAGACCATTTCCTCCACGAGGAACATCGAATCGAACTAATCCGAAATCAAATCGGTGACATCACAGAAACCCCAGACGAATCGCCTTACAGAAAAAACCCAGTCGAATCGCCTTATGGAAAATCCCCAGTCGGTTCACATGCCAGATGCCGTCTCTGCAGCGCCAGCAACGAGCCGGAGGGCGGAGAGGATTCGGCACCTACTATCGAGGTCGCCTCTGCAGCACCAGCGACGATAGGGATACCGGAGAGGGTTTCTGCAGGATCGAGGTGGTGGGTAGGGGTAGGAAGTAGGAACTGGAGAGGAGCAGGAGGTGGAGAAGGACGTGTGATCGAGGCCAAGAACAAAGAAGAGCGGAAGATGGTGGTGAAACTTACGCCGGCGTGAATCGCCGGTGCCGGTGCCGGTGCCGTCGCTCCCGCTCGCTCAGTGTGTCAGGATGCGAAGGCGCGAGAATCCAAAGGTCGGGATAAGGACGAAAATTTATGAAGCTTGGACTCGGCGGTGGTTCTTAACTATTCACTCCGTCCGCAAATAAGTGTACATCTAGCTTTTGTCTAAATCAAATATAACTAAATTTGATCAATTTTATAAAAAAATATAAAAACATATATTACATCAAATTAACATATTATGAAACTAGATTTTAAAATAAATCTAATGATATCAATTTAGTGTCATAATTTAGTGTCATAACGTAATAAAATTTGACTTAAGATAAGGCTATAAGTACACTTATTTGCGGACGGAAGGAGTACTGTGAGAGTGTGAGACCATGGACCAGTAGAGAAAGCCAGAGGGTTACAAGAAAAGGCTTTATCTCCGTATCTCTGCTAGTTTCAAACGTTTGCATCTGTAGTCTGTACCTCCAATTGTTTGAAACATGTCTCTGGGGTGAGACTAGCAGGTCGGCAAAATCACAAACGGATAAATATATTTTACTCACAAATAGGATTGGCACAAATAAGAAAATTCACTTTTACTTTTAGGTGCGGAAATAGTTCTCTGTCGACCAAGAAGACCGAAGCTTAGCATAAATTTCGGCCACATCATCACGTCGTCACATGATTTGTACCCGTGAACATGGTTTTGTGGTGATATTTCAATTGCAGGAAGCATTATTTTTCTTGGTTGCAACTGAGAAAATCTTGGTTACGGCCCACTTATACAACTTAACATAGTATGAACTATGATGCAAATCAGACGACTTAGAGTCAAGTGAGAACTAGCAAAACCGTAGCTTTTATTTGGGACTATGATGTACCGTAGCAAAACAGGCATGATGTACCGTCTTTTGCAAGTGCTACCAACTTATTGGTCTGGTCATATTTTGAACATTTTTGTTACATGCCTGTTTCGGTTTGCGTAGTAGAGAAGTGCCATTGGCAAATGGGGACGGTGCATAGCGGAAATGTGAAATTCGTCTGTTATCATGCACTCCATTTGGGTAGTGAACTATAGATGGAAGAGAGCGTGGTAGAGAAGGAACGCAGTGAAGCGATCTGGAAAGGAAACTTCAGGTTTAAGCCGGACCTTTATTTTTGTTTCACGACAAGAAATTTTAGGCTTAACCGTACATATTCATTTGCCGCCCAAATTGCACATCAATTAGTCATAATCACGCCAATCAGCCATGAACAATCTCCATGAACTAATATTCGGATACACAAGCCGCCGGACTAGACGGAGCAAGGATTTTTTTTTCGGTCTAGATCACAAAGTACAGAAGCGGAGAACAGTGCGCAGGAAAGAAAGAAATATCATCAGGCAAAGAAAATGCACAAGCAGATGCAAATAATGTTAAAACCACCTTTACAACAAGGATCTAGTCTATATCTAACAGTAGCACTATACATCACCTTTGTAGATCAAGAACGTAGAGGGAAAGAGAGAGAGAACCGAAACGAGCTCTACCTGCTCCCTGGCTCGACAGACACGAGCCAGAGGGAATGCCCGAGCTGGTGCCGGAGCTCGAACCTCCGTCATTGGCCATGGGTGAAAGAGGGGGGGGGGTGAGTATGGCGGCGGTGGTGCTTCCCGTCGGCGCAGCATTAGCCTAGATCGGATATGGTTTGTAGGTGGGGCGGCTAGGGCACGTCTGACCTCGTAAGTCGTGCTGCCGGCTCCCCACCACTTTATATAGCGCTGGCGAAAGGGGCCCACCAACCAGATAAGGTTGGGCGCCCCCGATCGTATGCGATTAGGGGCGTCTTTGGGCGTTGGGCGATCACGTTGAGATCTATCCAACATTCTCTCCCTAGATCTCGACTTTACTTTTAACCTTGTTCTTTACTTATTTCATCACAAAATGATACATAGAGCATGTTTCATCGTCTCAGCTCAATTGCCGATGGAATCAGACAGCCACTATATACCTTCATGTTTTGAAACAAATCCTGTTACTTTTGGGCCTCTATAGTCCAGGAATCATAGGCTTCCCGTTAAACTCATGCCGGCTATGTGCTCCTTGAACACATTGGGTGGTAAGCCTTTCGTTAGCGGATCCGCAAGCATATCCTTTGTCCTTATATGCTCGAGACTTATAGTTTGATCCTGGACTTTGTCATTCACAACATAATACTTTATATCTATAGACTTTGAAGCATTACTCGGCTTGTTGTTGTGAGCATAGAATACTGCGGGCTCGTTGTCACAGTACATCTTTAGTGGCCTGCTGATGCAGTCAACCACTTTCAAGTCGGGTAAGAATTTCTTTAACCATAACGTCTGTCCCATGGCCTCATAACATGCTATAAATTCTGCATACATCGTAGATGATGCAACTATCGACTGTTTGGCGCTTCTTCACAAAATAGCACCTTCTGCGAGAGTAAAGACATACCCTGTCGTGGACTTTCGGTCGTCTTTATCTCCCGCAAAATCTGCATCTGAATACCCTTTTATCTCTAGGGAATCAGATCTTCTGTATGTTAGCATGAGGCCTTTTGTGCCTTGCACATAACGCAAAGCTTTCTTTACCATCTTCCAGTGCTCTATGCCTGGATTCTCTTGATATCTACCGAGTACCCCGGTGATAAATGCTAAGTCAGGGCGAGTGCACACTTGTGCATACTGTAAGCTTCCAACACCAAGCATATGGTACTGACTTCATTTGATCGATCTCATATTGATTCTTTGGACATTGGGATTTCCCAAAACTGTCGCCCTTGACTATGAGAGCAGGTGTTGAATTACTCGCATGCATATTGTATTTCTTTAAAATCTTTTCACAATGTCGCTTTGCGGACAGTCCTAACACTCCATTCTTTACATCTCGGTGAATTTCTATGCCCAAAACATAAGAGGCTTCACCAAGGTCTTTCATGTCAAAGTTTGATGACAAGAACTTCTTTGTTTCTAGTAGTAGACTAACATCACTGCTAGCAAGCAGAATGTCATCCACATATAGAATTAGGAAAATATATTTCCCACTTTTGAACTTTGCATAAATGCAGTTGTCCTCAACATTTTCTTTGAATCCAAATCTTTTAATGGTATCATTAAACTTTAAATACCACTGCCTAGAGGCTTGCTTTAACCCATAAATGGATTTCTTTAGGAGGCATCCCATATGTTCCTTCCCCTCCATGAAAAAACCCTTGGGTTGTTTCATGTAAACATTTTCTTCTAAATCTCCATTTAGAAATGCCGTCTTGACATCCATTTGATGTAACTCTAAATCAAAATGTGCAACTAGTGCCATGATGATTCTGAAGGAGTCCTTACATGAGGCCGGAGAAAAAGTCTCATTGTAATCTACGCCTTCTCTTTGCGTAAAGCCTTTTGCCACGAGTCTAGCTTTGTATTTTTCTACATTCTCATTAGAGTCATACTTTGTTTTGTAGACCCACTTGCATCCTACTGTTTTGGCTCCTTTGGGAATTTCCTCTAAGTCCCAAACATTGTTGGAATTCATCGATTTCATTTCATCTTCCATTGCCTCTACCCACTTGGCTGAGTGAGGGCTACTCATGGATTCTTCATATGAGGTAGGATCGCCCTCCATATGAACTACATTGTAAACTTTGTAGATTTCTTTGGAAATGGCTGGTCTTCGTTCTCTTTTAGACCGTCTGAGTTCATCAGACTCTTGCTCATTCCTTGCCTCGGGTTCAGGCACATTTACACTAGGTGGATGTTACGCTCCCTTTAATAGCAATGGTTCAGGTGGCTCCTGATGGACAGGTTCCAAACTTTCGCCCAGTGTTGTCACGTGTGGAGTCACAACAGGTGCCGACACCACAACCTCAGGGGTTGTAGATGGTGGCACAACAGGTAGCGAGAAAAATGGCTCCTGAATCATCGGATTAGGTGCATGCACCCTCTTCTCCTCAAGATCAATATGCCTAGCTACCGTGCTCCCCCTCATCAATTCGTCCTCAAAGAAGACTGCATGCCTCGTTTCTACAAACTTTGTGTATCTGTCGGGACAGTAGAAACGATAGCCTTTGGACTTATCTGGATAGCCAATAAAATGGCAAGATACTGTTTTGGGGTCTAACTTTGTAATGTTTGGATTGAAAACTTTTGCCTCAGCTGGGCTCCCCCAGACCCTCAAGTGGTGCAGAGGGACTGCATCGTCCACAATTCATATGGTGTTTTGGGCACCGACTTACTTGGTACTCTGTTGAGAATGTGAATGGCGGTTTTAAGCGCCTCCATCCACAATCCCAATGGGAGGGTGGAATAGCTCATCATGTTGCGCACCATATCCATAAGGGTACGGTTGCGCCTTTCAGCTACTCCGTTTTGCTGAGGTTCGCCCGACATAGAATACTGGGCGACTATTCCATTTTCTTGCAGGAACCTTGCAAAGGTTCCTGGTACTTGACCATATGGAGTATGCCGACCGTAGTACTCCCCCCCACGATCGGACCGAACTATTTTAATTCTTTTATCGTGCTGATTTTCTACTTCAGCTTTGAAAATTTTAAATTTATCCAACGCTTCAGATCTTTCTTTAGTTGGATAAATATAACCATACCGGGAGTGATCATCCGTGAATGTTATGAATGAATCATAGCCATCCACACTTTTCATCGGAAATGGTCCACAAATATCCGTGTGGATTATTTCTAGTGTAGTTATGCTTCGGTTTGCACCCTTTTTAATTTGTTTGACATATTTTCCTTTAATGCAATCTAGGCATTGTTCCATGTCGGAGAACTCTAACGGATGAAGAATGTCATTTTTAACGAGGCTTTCTATTCTTTCCCTCGAAATATGGCCTAGTCTACAGTGCCATAGTTTCGATGAGTCAAGAGTTCGCTTTCTTTTCTTTTGTTCTTTGTTCGACAAGGGAACTTTTTCATTCACATCACACACAGAAAGTACTTTCTCATGCAGGGATAACAAATATAACTTATCATATAATGTAGCAACACCCACACACTTGTCTTTCAACCAAATGGCACACTTGCCATTTCCGAAATAACATTCATAAGAATCTTTGTCCAAACAGGAAACACTTATTAAATTTCTATGTAATGAGGGAACAAAAAGCACATCTTTGAGCAAAAGGAAAGAGCCATCAGCCAGCTCCAGAGGGACGTCACCAATGGCCTCCACTTCTGCTTCTATTCCATTCGTCACTTCAATGAGTCTTTCTCTTCTTTGCGTGGTCCTTGTCGAATGGAACCCCTGTAAAGAGTTGGCAACATGAACAGTTGCACCAGAATCAATCCACCAAGTAGATCTAGTAAACTTTTCATACAGAGATTCATTAACAAAAGAAACAATATCTTTACCATTTTTGGCCATGATGTACTTCAGCCAAATTGGGCAGTCTTTCTTGTAGTGGCCAGGCTTTTTACAGTGATGGCACTGGTCTTTCTCCCCAGGGGTGGACTGGTGATGCTGGTACTGGTGCTGCATTGGACCCTTGCCATGTGGCTTGGAGGGTGAGCCACCATGGTTGCCGCTTGTGAAGCCTCTCTTCCTATTGTCCTTCACGAAGTTCAGGGAACCGCCGTGAAGGGCTTTCAGCCTTTCCTCTTCTTGGGAGCACATCCCAATGGTCTTTTCTATGTCCCACTTTTCAGGGGATATATTATAGTTTATTACAAAATTTTCGAAATTAAAGGCTGTGGAAGTGAGGCCATCACAAGGTGCACCAAGAGTGCTGGCTTTAGCTCGAGGTCCTCATCCATGGGCTTGAGCTTCGCTGCCATGTTTGACATCCTCAAGATGTGCTCTCTTATTCCGTGGGGTCCCCCCGTATACTTTTCAGTCACCAGCTGCTTTAACAGCTGGGTCGCATACATCTTTGAAGAGCTAGTAAACTGGCTCTTTATCTTGGCGAGATACTTGCCCACGGTAGCACACTCTCCAATTGATCCCACTATTGTGTTTTCAATTGTGTTCTTTACGAAGGCCAAACACTTCTTGTTGGCGTTCACCCATTTCTGGTTATCAATCGAGTAGGCCAGCTCCAATGGAGCATGGTCCCTCTTCCTTTTCTCAAACTCAGTACTTTCCTCAGCAGCTCCCCTGACCGGGTCAGCGGGCTTGACTGGTTGCTTGGTGTCAACCACCCAATCCACTTCGGCGCATACGAACGCCAAATCAACTTTCTTCCTCCATTCGGAGTAGTTGTCCCCCCTTAGCAGCGGGATGTCCTTCAAACAGGCCATGAGGTTGAGACCTCCTGAAAATCACAAAAGATGTGAGATCACCAAGGAAAACAACTGTATGCGTTAATTCAACGTTGGTATAAATTAAGCATGCAATAAAAGTTGTTTAAATTTTGACATAAAGATGTGATAAAGTGATTAAAAATGATTATGTCTCATGTTATTAATTGACCAACGTTATTAATAAACATAACCATAATTTTTTTCATTGAGTATTAAAGGTGCATTTAATTTAATTTTTGCCCAACGGTGATGTAATTTTAAATAGCACCAATGTTAAAACCACCTTTACAACAAGGATCTAGTCTAGATCTAACAGTAGCACTATACATCACCTTTGTAGATCAAGAACGGAGAGGGAAAGAGAGAGAGAGAGAGAACCGAAACGAGCTCTACCTGCTCCCTGGCTCGACAGACACGAGCCAGAGGGAATGCCCGAGCTGGTGCCGGAGCTCGAACCTCCGTCATTGGCCATGGGTGAAAGAGGGGAGGGGGGGGGTGAGTATGGCGGCGGTGGTGCTTCCCGTCGGCGCAGCGTTTAGCCTAGATCAGATAGGGTTTGTAGGTGGGGCGGTTAGGACACGTTTGACCTCGTAAGTCGTGCTGCCGGCTCCCCGCCACTTTATATATCGCTGGCAACAGGGGCCCACCAACCAGATAAGGTTGGGCGCCCCCGATCAGGACGCAGTTAGGGGGGCGTGCTGGGCCGTTGGGCCCAGTCACGTTGAGATCTATCCAACAAATAAATCAAGCATGATTTCAATATAACATTTATACAGGCTATCAAATTAGTAACAGGAGTAAGAGTACTCGGAATGAGAAATACTGATTACAGATCGACAGCACACTATCAATCAATATATTCGGAAACTGACAGACCATTAGTCATCACGCGGCCAAATGAGACGCGCTACAGCTAACAGATCACGAAATCTGAATGCAGCGTGCCAATGAAACCACATGCAGATCAACAGGATCACACCCACACTGATCACACCAACAACCTTTCCGAACCTACAAGGATCAAGATAGATAGATAGAGTAGAGACCTAGCAGCCCGCCGCCGGATCGAGGAATCCCTTGGCGCGGTCCTCCACCTGCGCGGCGCGTCCGCCGCACAGGCCGGCCCTGAAGAGCAGGAACCCCGCCGCGTGCCCGGCCACGGCCGCGAGGAGCACGCCGACGTTGAACGACATGAGCGCGAGCATGAGCACGTAGCCCCCGCCCACGCGCGCCGCGTGCACCGCCGCCGCCCCGACGGCCACCGCCGCGCGCCGGCCGCTCCTGGAGAGGTAGGCGCCCAGGAACTCGAGGAGCACGGCGAGGGCGAAGACGGCGGCGAGGGCGAGCGCGTACATGCCGCCGCCGCGCGCGCCGGGCCACCCGTCGAAGAGGATCTCCGACTGCGTGCCCCAGTAGAAGGTCATGTGCATGAAGTGCTTCCGCATGCCTGCGTGCGCCGCCGTCGCCGCCATCCCCGGCGCTGGGGCGGCCGTGGCGCCGCCCATGCCCATGCCCATGCCCATGCCGTGCCCTCCTCCCATGTCCATCGCTACCCGCCGCCGCCCTCTGATCCGTGCGAGGGTTTTGATGCTGCATCTGTGGGGGTGCGCGTATTTATGGGGACGGACGGCGCGCTGTGCAGTACGACACCGCGCGCAGAAGTACAGCGGTGTACACGGCGGAGGGAGATGTGTGTACTGCACACCCTGCCGCGAACAGATGACAAGTGGACGTGTTCCGTAGCGTACGCCATTCCGGCGCTCTTGCCAAATTTCCTAGTATCGGGCTAGTCGCAACTGTCCCTGACCGTAGCTCGTTGAGCCGCGAGTCCAGTCGCGATCCGAGTTTCAGATCAATTAATTTCAGGGGAATCTTCGAGGATGGATGGATGCGCGAACCAGTCGCAACTTGCGGGAGGGCAAACACCAAGAAGAAGGAGATCTCTGCCTGCAGTCCAGCTTCAATAATGAAGTTTATCAACTTTTGATTTTGGTTTTAGAAAAATCCGTCCACTACGGATTTTTGAAAAATATTTTGAAATTTATTTGAATTCCCGTGTACTACTAAAACATCTTAATTTTTTCGCTTATTTTTGTTTTGTTTTCGGTGTCTAATGAAATCACCAAAATTCAGTGAATTTCTGTTAGATTTCATTCAAAGTGATTTCAATTTCTTTTTTTTTTGTCTGATAAAATTGAAAAGCTTTTGGATGCACACGCACCAGAAGGAGTACATGCTCAAGGAAGGGAAACACCCAAATCTCAACATTGCCGACGAGACAAGGCGAGTCGTTATCACCGGGCCGTTTACAGAGTACATTTGTAAGCCGCTTAATGATGTACTCCCTTCGTTTAAAATATAAGATGTTTTAGCTTATCTAGACTACTTTTAGTATGTAGATTTACTCATGTTTAAAATAAATCTGCACACTAAAACAAGTCTAAATATATTTTCTTTACAAACCTAAAACATCTTATATTTTGAAACAAAGGAAGTACAAGTAGAATGTGTGAAGTTATAGCCTTCGATATATAGGGATGTACGAGTCATTGGCTTTTCTTCTACGAAATACCTATTGTCTAAAAATACATTATAAAATGTCAAACAATTCTAAAAGATATTATTTGTACATTTAGACATTCTATGTTTGGACACAAAATTTCGGCAAAAAGAACATTTTTTGCACAAAGTTTGACAAAAATATTTTTTTTTATGATTTATGAAAAAAAAGACAATTTGGCACGTTGTATTGGTTAGAAACCAATAGGTTTTATTCGATAAAACCAATCATGTCTATACAAGCAATTGCATATGATGTTGTAGCTGTCAGGAGTAAAATATACTAGATGGACACACGAGCTTCGCCTCGCCACCTCCAAGGTGTTGCCACCTGGTGTGGTTACATTGTATTTAGGGGCGGTAAATGTTTTTTATATTTTGTCATATAGATTTTATGGTTACCGTGTGAACATATAACTGAAAACCATGCATGTAGATTTTGTGTTTACTCGGCGAGATCAACATATATGTCTGGTGAAAGGTTAGTTAGAAGGATTTGTGAACTTTGTATAACTGAACTAAACGTTGTTTCTTTTCCGTGCAATTTTATTCTTAAAGTGAGTCTTGCAATCCTTAAATATCCGTCTATTTTGTACACAAACGAAAATCAATACAAAATAACCCTTCACCATGCATCAAAACTTAGACATTTTAAGAAGATAATCATGATATGCTACAGGTTTCTACATATAGTGCAAGCATGGGTCATAAACACCATAAGTTCAGGTCACGGAAATAGTTGCTAGATGATAATAAGAATAATTCGAGTAAAATGTCCCTGATCTGAACAAATATGAAATTTAGCAGATCTAGATAAATATGTAATTTAGCATTCACATGATATAATTTCCTTTGCATTCAACAATGCAAGTGCTTCAATATAGAGGGGAAACAACATTTAAGAAGAAAAATTCCAGAGAGCAAAAGTAAGTCAAAATTTGTTCCAACATGAATCATGGTTACTTGGTTCTCATTTTTGTTAGTTTGTATGCCTCCAAACTGGAAGATCATTTGAAAGTTGAACACTGAAACAATATTAATTGGTAATTAGATAAAAGAAAAATAGCATAGTAATATAATATATATCTTAATTGAGAGCATTGCAAGGAAATCATATGCTACTATTCTGTCAAAATCAAAGATGCAATACATGTCAATGTAAACTGATAATGTAATAGAAGAGTGTAAGTTTCAAGAAGTATGGCATAAATATGTAAAAATGATTTACATCCTTTCAAAAACACTACTCGAACTGATCAGTACTACAATGCATATATGAAATCAATTTCCACAAGCCATTAATGGATGAAATAGTATATTAGAAATTAATGAATGATGAAAAGTCAAAATAACTTTGTAATGTAAAACCTATGCAAATTTCGGTGGGACTATACAGAATGGTGTTCCTTCCCCCTCAGAAAAACAAATGGAACATGAGTCGTTGGATATAAAGAACTTAATTTGGTGAATATATCCATCTTCAAAGATTTCTAATTGTATGAAATCAATATGAAACTTCTATCAGAAAATTTATAAGGTTCAAATCTTACAATACTTTCGAGTCAAATTGGCTATGTGTGTGTTTTCCACAAAAAATGAATTAGAATGATAGATAAAAAGAATGCAATATGTAATAATCTAAATTAGAGACCATTTAATTAATGGCATGTGCATACAGTTACAGTTTACATGCACATCCAGAAGCTAACTGCTAACAAAAACTAAATGTAATATATCTGCAATATTATCTAGATAGCCTTTTCTGGTAACACATCAACTCTAATAGATAGCTCGGGTACTAAATGTCTGCAGCTGTGGAAAGCATATATCAGGCTGGGCACTGAATGTCTAAGGTTGTCGTCTGCATAAATGAGTCATATCTGCATCTACAATAGCAGAAACATAATCAAAGTTAGGTAGCATTTTCTGGAAGCAAGTGAAGAGCCAGTCTCGTGGCATTCCCAACAAACACTTCTATTATCGTGAATTGAGCGACATAAAAGTGAATATACAGTTACACTCATGAATTTGTTTGCAAAGCAACATACCTTGCAATATAGCATGGAAATCAGAGACAATGTGAAACCCCTTTCATGGTATACCTCCCCATTGGAGGTACAACAACCTCTTGAGAAAATTCCATTCATGTCTGCAAATGAAATCTCATATTGTCAATAAATTATATTTTGCTTAAATACCCCTAATCAGCAACTATCTCTTCGAAACTAAAAGTGAACAGTTAAATCAAATGCTAGTTATTAACCTTCTAATACACATTTTACATGAAGGTTAATAGCCAATGCGGCTGATCTAAGAATATCATGTTAATGACAATATCATGTTAATGTGAAGCCATCACTTGATATCTTTTATTTTCATTTGTCTTATACATGTAGCAAGTTTGTGTGCCCCATGATGTAATCATTTATACTGCTACTTTTAATAAGGAAATAAAGAAGGCCGCATGTAGGAAGATACCAGGGTTGGGTTACGCCCCATTTAAAAAATTATATTACACAGAGGTAGAACATGTGATGTCGTCTATTTATTTTAAGGGAAAAAACTGAATTATAAGTTGCAAACCTAGATAGTTTATTTTTTTGATAGCATTAGAAAATGCAAACACAATTACTCCCTCGGTTTTAAAATATAAGATGTTTTAGGTTTGTGAAAAAAATATCTAGACTTTTTTTAGTGTGTAGATTCACTCCAAATCTGAGTGAACCTACGTATTAAAAAAAATCTAGATAAATTTGCATCGCAAAGCTAAAACATCTTATATTTTGAAACAGAGGGATTAATAACAATCGTTCTATTATTTAAATTTCTCAGAACATGTAGAGATGTTCATAAAAATGTTCGGTATAGCCTCATAAATGATTGGCTTACCATGCCAGCACACACGTAAACTACCGTTATTTGTGGCTGAGAAAATTTATTACCATGGACTTATTACCAAATAGCGAGCATTTTTATAGATAGGAAATGTAGTTTACATGAGCTGAACGAACCGAATGTCCCTAGAAAATAGTACCTAGAAAATAGAATATATTTAACTATTGGAAGCTCAAATGTGCATAAACTACATCGTGGATGCTGCAAAATAGTAGTTTCAATGGTTGTTAATAGCAATAATATACCAGGACAAAACTGTATTCTAATTAGTAACTGGACTATAGCCAAAGACTAAAGGTGGATCCAATACTAAATGCCTACTTAGTACAATCCTAAATCCTTATGAAAGCAACATATTCTGTATGGCCAGGAAAATACACCTTCTTTTGAAACATGAATATACAGAACAAAGGAACAAATCAAAACTGAACTGAAGCTACAATATTATTCGTTTGAGAAAAAAATAACATATACACATATCATTAAGCATCCCTTTAAGTGAATGTCATGCATAAAAACAATACTTCAGCTGCGGAAAAGAATCAATATAGTCCTCAATTCACATATATTTTTACCGAATAAAGAAAGTTTGGTGAATGCCAGAAATTTCATAATCTCATCACACCAAAATTATGCATGAGAGTAAAAATACGAACCTTGTCAACTGGTACACGTACAGAGAGCAGTGATTGTATCGCTTGTATTTTGTTTGAGAGTTACAATAATATTGATCTTGTCTTTGACAATGTTTTCCTAGATGCACAGCTCCTGTTCTTTTTACTCCAGTAGTGCTAGTGTCACCAGTAGTGCTAGTGTCACTCTGCAATAGAATGAAACTACAAGAAAAGCTCATTTATTTGTTAAACAAAATATGCATTCATAGTGACCTCGTTGCATCCTGAATCTTATATCGCATCAGCCTGCAGTGTCATCTCCATTGGCGCTGTTAACCTGAATTGAAAACCGGCTAACTTTCATGCCAACAAACTGGATGTTGCCTGACATGCTCACTCCACAAAGTAACAATGGTTGTTTTTCTGTATAAAATATAGTATTTGATTAATATCTTATCATGGCATGTTTCCAAAACCACTAAGGTTTAGAATTGCCTAATACTAATCACACTTGATGGACCTTGAAAACTCTGTAATTATCTAATGGACATCTTAAAAACCATCTAAATCCATATCAATACTTTTTTTTCACGAAAAGTCGAAGGCAACCTCGGAGGGCCGCTAACTCAGAGGCTAACCCTGTGGCTAATGCTGTTTTTTGTTGGATATGCATCAAAGGGTAGCCTCTAGCTCGCCGGCTCACTGCTGGGAGGGGGGCAGGGAAGCTTACCAAATCCAGTTGATGTTTTCGTCATGAAGTGTCGGTAACCATACATAGTAGTTTAATAGTCGAGACCAACACACAACAACAGACTTTGCAAGCCATCCTGCAGACAACAGCACAATAGAGGAAGGGGATAGTGCGTCCCATCAACCGGCCATGCCGAGCATGCTGCCGTAGGAGGAAGCAGAGCATGATAACAGTGGTCGCGTCCAGCAACACAAGGGTGTGGGACTGGCCGCAACCCCAAGAAACAATGTGGCTACACAAGAATTACACCCTCGTTTAATGTAGAGATTAATGCAAAGATGGGTATATAAGGCTAATATATGAACAATTTATAGAGCTAAGGAAAATATAGAAAAAAATAGCAGCAAACTGATCACAATTTCTGATCGCCTAGCTCATATAATATATTTCATGCCATCAGAAAATAATAGGTAGCCTGCATCGCTTCCATGAAAATATATGATGCCATTCTTTGTATTCCTCTTTTCCTCTACTTTTAGATAATTGCAGTTACCTTCAAATACGATAAGGAAATATCAGCAAGACTGGGTGATATGAATAACATACATTGTAATTTAAATTCAGCAAAACTGGGTGGTATGAACAACATACATTGTAATGTAAATATCACCGGTTATCTAGAAAGTACTGAATTTCGATCTGCATCACAACTTCTGAACCTGCACATGATGATATAGCCTTGCAAATCCAAAAGGAAAAAACCAACTTAGATCCACATGAATCTTCTCTTATATAAACTCAACAAAGATGACCTATTGAAGATCAAAATCTCTTGAATCCAAAACATGGATGTACAGCATGGTCACGCATACTCTATGGAGTGAGCACAACCAGAAGAAAGGAAAATAAGACTTGAACAACCATTCCCAATCCCCATCTCGATTACCAGATACACTCTCATATTCTCGCACAAAAGCGTTCACACGCACATGCCCTGCTCTGGCCGGCGCCACCTAGACCGACCTCCAAAATCTTTCTGTCGACATACATATGCCGAGACCTATTTTGATTCCGTGCCGCTGTGGCGCGACGCCGAGACCGGCTGTCCACGTCCTTCTCGCGGTCAATTGACATGAGAGACAACGACGACCACCACGCGAGACCAGCCAAACCAGGCCATAGAGGTGCAGAGCATGGCGCGGCCCAGTCACGGAGCCACCTGCCCGGGCATGCCCCATAACACCCTTGAGCACCTTATTGGGACGGATGCACAAACTCCTAATACTTCCATGCATGCAGCACCGCCTGCCAACAGCGATGTGCAGAGAGGAAGAAGGCGCCCATGGCGCAACGGATCTGGCCGCCTAGATCCATTGACCGACCCTTAGACTCCATATAGGTAAAATCTAGACAAATACTATACCTAAAACTACAGCCGGCACCATCCCACCGCTCTCGCCGCACGGCAGCGCCGTCTGGAGAAGCTCTGGTCCGGCCCGGATTCGTGGAAGAAGAGAACAGAGACGAGCGGTTTTTGGAGAGATCGGAGAGAAAGAAAGGGGGCGTTGAAGCCGATCATGGAGGCCAGAAAGTAACGACGTAACAACGCGTCCACAGGCCCACTTCCAGCGACAACAAAAAGAAAGGCCCACATACAGAGAAATAAGACTGTCTTGCGCGCCACAAGAGCGCTGAGAATGTTTCCTGTCGCTCACGCTTAAACAGTTAAATAATGGCGCTTCCTGTCGCTCACGCTTAAACAGTTAAATAATGGTTAGTACATGGTCTTGTACGCATGGATGGATTGGTCACTATACAATGTAATACCAAATTACGGTCATTAAAGACGCTCCTGGAGTTTTCTATGGTCACCGCGCCCAAGTGCCTCTATATATGAGCCAACGTGACAACCTGTGGGACCCACTTGACAGTGAAGCGAACGGTTAACTTAAAGAGGCCCCATGTGTTCGACAGGGTAATATGCAACAGTGTCATTAGCACCATTATAACGGGATGCTTTTCCACTCTCAGCTAAATCCCTAGCCAAAATGCCTCTCTCCTCTGCCGCCAGTACCATAGGTCTGTGTCTTCGTAGTCTGGTATTGTCGGAGTCCGCATGGTTTTGGTCGACCGATGTTGCCAACTCGCCATGGCAACCGCTAGCCCATGCAGTTATGCGCTTCGTCGCCACGATCCCTTCATCCCTCTCATCCCTTGCCCCGACTGCAACAAGACGGTGAAGGGGAGCGTATCAGGGATGCCGAAGCATAGAGGCTAGACACACTATAGGTGCCACCATCATGGGGTAGGTCTCCTAGTTCAGATGCACCATTTGTTTTTGAGAAAATTCAAGGAATTTATGGTGATAAGTGCACTGGTTTAAATGTTGACACTATTTTTTTTCTAAATTTGATAGCACGGCTATGTTTTTTGGCAGTGGAAACTAGAGTATGTAGGGTACTTGATTTTACTTTCGAGGGGATGCTGTTGTCAATGCACTTGGTTGCGCCGAGGAAATGAGGGAGGAGATGAATCTGAGGCAGGTTGAAAGGGAAGCTATAGGGGGGAGGTGGAGCAGGTGCTAAACAGGAGAAGATGAAACAAGAACTTGTTGGCAATGGTAGATGTACTAGAGCAACTTGTGTTTTTTATGAATATTGTAGTTGGCTAATGTGTCTGTATGTGGTGTGTGTGTTACTAATTGTGAAGAAATGATGTAGTTAGGTTATAGTTGGAAATGATATTTGTAATAAACCTTTATTCTATGGTGTTGTGCTGACAAACATATCAATGAAGATTCTAGTGTATGCAAGTGATATGACATGACAATCTCTGTCTTTTTTCCCTAAATTGGATATGTAACCTCACATTATGACTTGTCAAATGTGTCATTTCATGCACAAATATGCATCATCAAATACAGTAGCTCAAAGTTACTTGTTTTTTCCATAGATAACGCAAACAAATGAGTTCAAATATATGACCAAAAAGCCATAAACCTGACACTGATACACTACCACTACCAAAATGACACTGACCAGAAGGCCATTGATAAGTCCAAAACGTATATACTTTCTCGAACACTTTTGCTATTGTCTCTCCTGTAAACTTGTGTGATTTGGATACAACTAACACAGACTGACGCTGTTTTCAGCAGAATTACCTTGGTGTCTTGTTTTTGTGCAGAAAAACAACTATCAGGAAAAATCCCGGAAAATATGCCAAAAATTATATTTCATCAGAAGACCCATGGAGCCAGAAGACGAGACGGAGAAGGGGCCTAGGGGCCCACACCCCTGCCATGCGTGGGCCCACCTCTGGCCATGCCTAGGGGTGTGCAGGCACCCCCTCGGCCTCCCTCTACGCCTATAAGTTGCCTTTCAACCTAAAAACCAAGGGGAGTTCAATAGTTTTCCATAAAGAGTTCTGCTCCGCCGCCACCACCAGAAACCAAGATTCGGATCCAGAAACTCCGTTCTAGCACCCTGCCGGGACAGGGAATTTGGAGAGGATCATCTCCATCGTCATCACCAACACATCTCCATCAACCACCGATGTTTCCCTCATCCACGAGTGAGTAATCCCCCGCTGTAGGCATGCGGATGGTAGGGATTTGATCAGTTCTATCATGTAATCGAATAAGATATGTTAGGGCATAGTGCCTAGTATCTCTATTAGTGTTATTTGATTTTTTTGCAACTTGTTGTGCTTAATGCTTGTCACTAGGGCCCGAGTGCCATGATCTCAGATCTGAACTTATTATTGAATCATTATGATAGTATTGTTTATGATCTTACCTGCAAGTTGTGTATACATATCATTTTCCGAATCCAAAGGCCCGAAAGTGACAATAATTGGGATTACTGGAGGAGATGGCTGTGCTGTGAGGATCACATGTGTTCACGGAGTGTTAATGCTTTGCTACGGTGCTCTATTAAAAGGAGCACCTTAATTGCCAGTAGTTCCCTAGAGGCCCCGCTGTCTCGGGCTGGCTGGACAGAAGATGTTGTGCAAGTTCTCATTGCAAGCACGTATGACTATATTTGGAGCACATGCCTAGGATTATTTAGTACTTGGATGCTTGTTATTATTTATCTGCAATGCCCTAGATCTTGAAGTTACATGTTTAGACTCGTCCATGCAAGCCCATCCATCCATCCCTATGCCTACCGCACTCGAATCCCACTGTTACTGTTACTGTTACTATTGCTCCTGTTTCACTGTTGTTGTTGCTACTGATAAACTTCTGTGAGGAAGAACTATTTCCAGGTGCAGCTGAATTGACAACTCAGTTGTTAAGGCTTGCAAGTATTCTTTGGCTTACCTTGTGTCGAATCAATAAATTAGGTAATACTACCCGCGAAGACTGTTGCGATCCCCTACACTTGTGGGTCATCAAGACTATTTTCTAGCGTCGTTGTCGGGGAGCATAGCTTTATTTGTAAGTTCACTTGGATCTATTATTATTCACTGCTACTCCGTTCATCATGGGTAAGTATCGTGATGGAAAGTTCCCTATTTTACCATCCACTACAAGAATAGGTACAGTCCTAAACACCTCTGTTGCTCTTGATTCACCTTCTGTTATAAGTAAGCTTGTTACACCACCACCACATGCTCATGCTACACACACTGCTACTACTGATGAATCTGAAACTGCTTTTGATGCTCATGGTGTTACTTCTACTGTGCTTGATGCGAGTGGTTCATTAGGTCCTTTCCTAGATGCTACTATGGCTAGTCTAGGAAATACTGAAACTCCTAGTGAAGACACTGTTACACCTGTTAGCTCACCTGAGTCTAGTGAGAGTTATGATATTAATGATGGTTACATTGAGTTCACTGATGAATTTTTTGAAGAGTACCGAAACACACATGGTACTAGTGCTATTAAGAGTCTCCTTGCTAGACGCACCATTATGCCTAAACTGTCCTCTGGTCCTAAGTTTGCCACCTCTCACATAGATATTAAAGATAAAGATTATGATTTCTCTCTTGATTTATCCTATTTGGACATTGTTGAGAAAGAACCTTTTTGTGGGACTGGAAATGAGAGTGTTGTGGCTCATATGAATGAGCTTTCTACTATGATTGTTTTGTTCTCTGATGATTTTAAGACGCGCAAGTACTTTGTTACTAAGATCTTCCCTTTTTCACTAAAAGGAGAAGCTAGGGCTTGGTTTAATATATTACCTCCTGGTTCCATTGATAGCCCTGATTTCTTGATTGCTTCTTTCTTTAAGAAATATTTTCCTCCCAGTGCTAGACATGTTGCTTTGCAGAGTCTTTTTTATTTTAAACAGGGAGAAGAAGAGAAATTGCCTGAGTCATGAACAAGGTTATGTGCCTTGATTCATGCACATCCTGGATGTCCATTGCCTAAGAATGAGATTCTTGATATTTATTATAATGGACTAACTGATGATTCTAGGACATACCTAGATAGCTTTGTTGATTGTGTTTTCAGGAAAAGAACTTCTACAGATGCTGAAGAATTAATGGCTAAGATAAGCAAGAATTATCATGATTGGACTTCAACTGAGCTAAATACACCTGAGCCTATTACTCCTAAACCAGTTGTGCCTGAACCAGTTCCAACACCAACACCAACAAAGAGGGGAGTTATTGCATTAAATGATGAAGTGATGAAGGAAGCTAAGAAGTGTCTAAAGGATAAAGGTATTAGAGCTGAAGATGTGAAGAATCTACCTCCTATAGAAGAATTATATAAGCCAATTCCCCACTCATCTACTATTGAGGTACACTCTCTCCACTTTAATGAAGGTGATATTCCTTATGGTAAGCCTCCTGATCAATGCTTAGAGGAACTTGACACATTTATTGTTAAACAAGGTAATTTTAATAAACAAGTTCAGAATCATTTATTGGAAAACTCTAGAGCTATCCATGAGTTGAAAGATATTATTGAAAGAACTTCTAATGATATTAAAATTATTTGTAAACACTTTCAAATGGTTCAAACCCAACTTGATCAACTTTCTAAGGTACAAAAAGATATGCTAGTTAACGCCTCAGGAAATAAACATGCTTATGGAATTGTAACTAGAAGTGGTATAGCTACTCAAGATCCTTTATATCCTGAAGGACACCCTAAAAGAATTGAGCAGGATTCTCAACAAGGTGAAAGTAGTGGTAGTCCTCGTAAGAGAAATAAAAAGAAACACAAGATAGTAGATGAACCACTTGAACCTGCTGTAGATCCTAATAGTATATCTGTCTCTGATGCTGAAACTGAGAGTGGTAATGATAAAAATGATGCTCCTGATAAGGAGGAAGGTGAATAAGAACCTGAGAAGCACACTAAGAACACTAGGTACACTAAGGAAGATTTTATTGCTAAGGAACATGGTAGTGAGAGAGAACCTTGGGTGCAGAAACCTATGCCTTTTCCAGGTAAGAAACACAAGTCAAAGGAGGAAGAACACTACAACAAGTTTTGTGAGTGGATGAAACCTTTATTTTTGCAAATTCCTTTGACTGATGCTATTAAGTTGCCTCCTTATTCAAAGTATATGAAGGATATTGTCTCTAATAAAAGGAAGATTCCTAATGAGGAGATTTCTACTTTGCTTGCCAATTACTCCTTCAATGGTAAGGTTCCAAAAAAACTTGGTGATCCAGGTATACCAACTATTCCTTGCTCTATTAAGAATAATTATGTTAGAAATGTTTTATGTGATTTGGGAGCTAGATTTAGTGTTATGCCTTTTTATCTCTACAAGAGACTCCAGCTAGAAAAGTTGATACCAACTGATATATCTTTGCAAATGGCTGATAAGTCAACTACTATTCCTGTTGGTATATGTGAGGATGTTCCTGTTCAAGTGGATCATAATTGCTTGGTTTTGACTGATTTTGTTGTGCTTGAAATGCCTGAAGATGATAATATGTCTATTACTCTTAGGAGACCTTTTCTTAATACTGCAGGTGTTGTCATTAATTGTAATCAAGGAAAAGTAACATTCAATATTGATGACAAAGAGCATACTATTTATTTCTCCAAGAAGGTTGTTAGAATCTATTGCCTGAATTCCATTGAAAATATTGAAAGCATCAAGGTTGGAGAAATATATTGTCCCATTCCACAAGAAAATTTTGAAACTATTATGATTGGGACCATTGCTATCAAGTATGAGGTAACATAATAACCTTGTGGATTACAAAGTTTTGTTTCATATAAGATTGTTTTGGTAACAAGACTTGATCAACCTTGTTAACAAAAGGATTTTAATGAACAAAATAATGTTTTCATTGTGGTTATACTTGCTTTCTTTTACTTTTCTCCTTCCTAGTCTTTGCCTTTCTTTTGCTAGCTTTGGTTTTGCTAGTTGTTTGCTTGTTAGCTTGTCTTAGAGCTTCTATAGTTTGGCTTTTGGTTTGCTTTTGCTTCTTCTGAAAAAGTTGTTTCTGCGAGAAAATCAATTTTCATACCCTGAAAATTGGCCAAAAATAAAGTTTCCCGAAAAATCCCAAAAAATTCAAAATAATTTTTTCCTCGAAAAAAGGGGCAGAGGGACACCTGAAGTGATCCAGGGAGCCACCCCAGACCACCACACCCATGGTAGGCGCGGTCTACCTGTGGGTGGCGCCTAGGGGGTCTGGCCCACCTGGGCCCCTTCAAGGTGCCCCCTCACAACCATCTTCTTTCTCTCTCCCGGAAAACACCGGAAAACTTGCTCAAGCTCGAGTTCTTGCTGTTCTTGCTCATGATTTTCGATCTCCTTGCTCGGCCCATCTTTGCTGCTGATTTTTGGAGGGATTGCTCCTGTTGGAGATATGCCCAAGAGGCAATAATAAAGTGATTATTATCATATCTTCACACTTACGATAAATGTTTACATACCATGCTATAATTGTATTAACCGGAAACATTAATACTTGTGTGATTTGTAAACTAAAATAAGAGTCCCTAGTAAAGCCTCTTGTTAAACTAGCTTGTTAGTTAATATATGATCATGGTTTCCTGATCATGAACATAGAGATGTTATTAACAACAGGATCATATCATTAGGAGAATGATGTGATGGACATACTCCTATAGATAAGCGTAGCATAAAGATCAAGTCATTTCAATAGTTCAATTGCTATATGCTTTCTGATACATAGTAACCTAATTCCTTCGACCATGAGATCATGCATATCACCTTTAACGGATGGATGCTTTGATGACATCAAACACCACACCGTGGCGGGTGGCTATAAAGGTGGCATTGAGTGTTCGGAAAGTATTGGTTGAAACACATGGATCAAGAGTGGGATTTGTCCATCCATATGACGGATAGATATACTCTGGGCCCTCTCGGTGGAATGTCATCCAATTAGCTTGAAAGCATGTGACTAGGTCACAAGGGATCACATATCACGGGAACGAGAAAAGAGTACTTATTGGTAACGAGGTTGAACTAGGTATGCAGAGATACCGACGATCATAACCTCGGCTAAGTAAACTATCGTGAGACAAAGGAAATTGGTATCGTATGTAAGTGGTTCATTCGATCGCAAAGTAATCGTAGAAATATGTGGGAGCCATATGAATTTCCAGATTCCTCTATTGGTTATTGTTCGGAGAAGTGTCTCGATCATGTCCGCATAATTCACGAACCGTAGGGAGACACACTTAAGGATTCGACGTTGTTTGAGTAGTTATGGTATTATGAGAAAGAGACCGAATGTTGTTCGGAGTCTCGGATGGGATCCGGGATATCACGAGGTGATCCGGAATGGTCCGGAGAATAAGATTCATATAAGGAAAGTCCCGTTTCGGAGTTCGGGAATGATTCCGGTGTTTTCATCGGGAATGTTCTAGAAGGTTCCGGATTGTCCGGCACTCCGGGGGGGAGGGTACATGAATGTGTCATTGAATGATTGCATCATGTACTAAGTGTTCTTGCTGTTCCAAAACTGAAAAGTCAAACTGCCAGTTTGAAAGTCAAACGGCTAAAACAGGAAACTGTGGAAAACAGGAAACTGTGGGAAACAGGAAACTGTGGGAAACAAGCAAGAGGAGGTTGAAACCAACTTGGAGGAGGAGTCCCTCTCCTCCAAGCCGGCGGCCAAGCCTAGGCCGAGTTGGGGAGGGACTCCCCTCCCCTTCCCTGGCGCGCCAGGCCCCTCCACCTATAAAAGGAGGGGCAGGGCCTCCTCCTCTAGACACACAAGTTTCTATCCTCTAATCTCCGGTTTAGAGCCGTTTTGGTTTAGAGCTTCTAATTGCTTTAGCCTGCGGTTTAGAGCCTTCTAATTGGTGTGTCTAATCCCTAGACCACTAATAGCTCTCTCTCATACTCCACCATACTCGCTCCGGCTTAAGGCGAAGCCCTGCGGGATCTCCCCTCTACTTCCGGTACCACGTTGTCTTCTTGGAATCGCGAGGAGAGTGCTACAACCTCCATTTTCTTTGGAACAAGGAGAGGAAGGTCTTAAATCAGTACGAACGTGTGTGATGCGAGGCGCTGCCAGGAACGATGGCGCGGAAGGATCGTCTACGCGATCTTGAGATCGGAAGAATCGACTACATCACCCACGAGAATCTGCTCTCGTTAAACACTTTGGAATCTTGAGGGTAAGTTATTCCATCGACTCGTTGCTACAATCTAGTAGATAGATCTTGGCTTGTTTGTTTGTATGCGATAGAAAATTTTTGTTTTCCATGCTACGAACCCCTACGATGGTATCGAGCCGTGTCTATATGTAGATCTGTTGCAGTAGAACACAATGGTCATTGTGGGCGTTGATGCTTTTATTGTCGATTGCTTCTTGTGTACTTTGCATCTTGCGGTATGTTGGGATGAAGCGGCCGGTAACCTTACATGACATCGTTCATGAGACTTGCTCCACGCCGACATGCAACTTGTATTGCATAAGTGGCTTTATGGTGCTGTTTCTCCTAGCATAGTTAAGATCAAATTTACAACGGGTGATTAACAATACTAGTATCAATGTTGTGGTTCATGTTCGTAAGTTAGAACGATACTTATTAACAGCCAAACCACGTAAAACATGCAAAGAAAGTAGAGGCGTCTAACTTTGTTTTGCGGGGGTGTCTTGATGATGTGATGCCATGATTGTGATTATATATGATGTATGCAATGTTCCTTATTGTAAGTCGGCATGGCGGAGCCATATGGTTGTCTTTGATTTACATTAAGACCCGTGTCTATTCAAAGTAGTTGTAATAGTTGAAGCCGGTGGACGACAACCATGGAACAGCATCATTGACCTTGATGAAATGTCGGTGATGATGGAGATCATGTTCGTGCTAGAAGATGGAGATCGGAAGCACAAAGAAGAAAGGCCATATCATATCACATATTATGAATTGCATGTGATGTTAATCCTTTATGCATCTTGTATTGCTTAGTAGACGACGGTAGCATTATAAGATGATCCCTCATGCACATGAATTTCAAGTCATAAAGTGTTCACCCTTAGTTAGCACCGTTGCTAAAGCTTGTTGTTTCGAAGCACCACGTGATGATCGGGTGTGTTAGATTCTGCAAGTGTATACAACGTGAGTAAGCCAGATTTGCTCATGCGAAACTAAGGTTTGATCTTGACGAGCCTAGCATGTACGACATGGCCTCGGGAACACGGATTACGAAAGGTAGAGCATGAGTCATATAGTAGATATGATGAACATGTTGATTGTTCGCCATTGAAGCTATATCAACTCTCGTGATGATCGGTTTTGATGTGGTGGATTTGGTTCGTGTGATCACTAAAACAATGTGAGGGATATTGTTTTGAGTGGGAGTTCACCTAGATTAATTTAATTATTAATTAGAACTCAATTTATCATAAACTAAATCAAAGTGAATTCGCATAGTTGTTGTAGTCATTGGCATCCGTTTACCACCTTGCGCTTAGTTATAATTGAGATGATAGAACTATAGAATTCTGGTTAGTTACTTTACGAACTGGTATCGTATTGTTTTGAAGTGTTAATCTAAAGTTTAAAAGTCCTATTGCAAACTTTCAGTAAGTTCCGGTTACTCCATGAAGTTTAATAATTAGTATTAAATCAAGAGTAACAATTCCAAGCGTTAGTATATAAGTATCATGTTTGTCTCCATGATTCTTGATATTCAAAGGATTCTCCTAATATCAAGGTTATCTAAGGATCTGAAAGAGTTGTTTCAGAAACCATGATTTGTGGAAGATATTGTGATATCTGAAACGAAGTATTGGTTACAACATGATAGAGTATAATATGGCAAAAGTCATGTTCTCATATTTGATGAGAATTTGCAAAAGGTTGGAGACACTAGTTGTCCTAATCCTCCAAAAGGTTTTGGAGAGCAACATTATACTTGCGATTCACCATTACAAGCTAAAAGTAGCTTGATCATGGATAAATCCATGATGAGGGTGAATATTTGATGTAGGTAAGATATTTACTACACCAAGAGATTACTAAAGAAAGGAATTTGAAAGAACACCAAACATTTGATGATAGGTGATCTACTTCAAAGTGCAAGTCCAAAGACATTGGTATTTAATTATACACGCTTTGGATTATGTGTCATATGTATGACTCCACTATTGATATTGATAGATTCTTTCAAACAGAAAAGAAAATATTGAAAGAGAATCTCATAAATATATGGCAGAAAGGAAAAGACTAGAATTGTTCAGCTTAAGTATATAGATGATATACATGTTATGGCTATATTCTTTGCTTATTAAACAATGTGGTTCTCAAGTATTTGATACTGAATTTGTTGGTGTGAATCGTCATACGAAACAACACAATTCATGAACTACAATGGCCTAAGTAACTAGCAAAAGAATATGTGATGATGTTCATCGAGAACAAATAAAGGGTTATTGTGTTGCTCATTAAACATCAAAGCTTGCCTTCAAAGATTTGTTTTATCAGGTATTATGAGAACAAAAGGGTTGTTCAAATAATTGACGTAATCCATAAAAGATGGATTCACAAATCTTGTTGGAGAAATCACATCCATAAAAACTAGTGCTAAAAATGTCGAAAGACAAATTGATTGAAAGATCACTTAGGAAGTGACATCGCCGTTTAAATTATATTGGAAAGAAAACATGAAGAAACTCCATGTGGATGGAATTTTGGAGTCTTTTGATTTTTGATCACATGACGCTTGTGAAACTTTCCTCGAGATAATTAAAACTTCGTTCATAGGCCAAAAGGGAACGATAGACTAGCTTATTGGAACTTGTACATATTGTTGTATGAAGTCCATTATGCATAGTCAAGAGCGATGGATTTCAACTTCATGTGCTTTCTCCGAAAATTTGAGTGAATATATGAATATTTACTTAATAAGGATGAAGTGTGAAACATTTGAAAAGTTCAAGGACTTTCAAGATGAAGTGCAAAATCATTGTAACAAGAATATAAATAGTTTATGATAAGATCATAAAGGAAGATATTTGAGTTACAAGTTTAGCATAATACCTAAGATTTAAAGGAATCGTTAGTGGATTTGCATTTTCCGAAACACCATAAGAGTATGGGCGTTCGAGATATGTAATTAAACCTTGTTTGACATGGTAAGATCGAAGGTGTAATTCATAAACTGCCATTATATTTTAAAGATTAAAAGCTTTAGAGATTACCGTTTTCCATTGAAAATAGCTTCATCATAATCCGTTGAAATGACACCATATAAGGTTATGGTTTGGGATAAAACCCAAGTTGTCCTTTCTTAAACATTGGTATGCTATGCATAAGAAAGATGTGTGCAACCAAAGTCGGATGAACTGTCTTTGTATAAACTTAAGTATTCCTCCATAAACACCGGAGACAAAAGTGTTTGTTGCTTAGAACGTCAAAGTTTCTTTGAGAAGGAATTTTTCGTGAAAAGTTAAGTGGGAGGCCAATAGAACTTTGATAAGGTTAAAGAACCTTAGCTATATGTGCAGAGTTGGCGCTTGAAAAGTGTTTGGAGGCGACAACAATGCTCATGGCTCACGTGCTTCAAAGGTTGTGGTCACGGAGATCTAAGTTCCTATTGAAACAAGTAGGTCGAGTAAACAATCAAATACCAAGATTTGAGGGTTGAATCATTATTTGAGAATAATGAACGGACTACATGCAAAGAAGTGATGATGGGCCCTGACTCCGTCAAATGGCTTGAAGCCATAAAATCCATGATAGTTCCATACACGAGAAATCAAGTTTTGAACTTGAAGGACCCTCGAGAAAGGTATAAGACCTTACAGTTGTGTTTGGATCTATAAATAAATAGACATGGATGTTGCACATCTATGAAATAGTCGACATGTTGGGAAAGAGTTCACAACAATGTTCAAAGGTTGACTATGACAAGATCTGATCTTTCATAGCGATATTTAGTCTAGACGGATTAATGTAGCAACCACTACATATAATTTGTTATATGGTAGTTGAATAAACAAAACAAGTTATTCTAATAGAATCGTTACCTAGGACGTGTGCATGACACGGTCCATAGGGTTTTGTTAATTCAAAGGATGCTAAAAGCATATGCAAACTTCAATGGTTGAAGTGAGCATCATGAGTTGGAATCTTCACTATGATGAAGCTGTTAAAGAGTTTAATTTCATCGAGACAATGAAGATGCTTGCGTTTGCAAGAAATTAAGTGGGAGTGCTAAGACATATTTCTAATACATTATGTGGAGGACATATTGTTGATTAGAAAAGATGTATCTTTATTAACACATATTAAGAATTTCATCCCGATGAAAGACTTAGGCAAAACCAAATATTTGGCATCAATAGGCGCTAATATGGTTGTGCGGAAGTGCATATACAAGATATTGAATGAGTTCAATATAGAAACTACAAGAGGTTCTTGTCACGAGAAAGGATTGAATGAGTTCAATGTTGATGATATATATTCAAGTGTATTGACATTTGGTAAAGTGAAACAAATAATCAAGTATAGATTGATACTTGATGTATGAAATCACAAAGAGTATTTATATCAATCATCTTGTGATATGTACAAATCAGATATGTCCTATGCTCTAAATGTTGTGAGCATATACCGAATGATTCGTAAGATGATCATTGGACAATAGTAAGGATATTCTTATGATCTTTTGGAAGAACTAAGAGTATATTATTTGTAAGTGACAAATAGATGGTTAGTTCATTGTAAAAGTACTACATTGATACTAGCTTTGTCACAAAGTACAAATTAAGTTTATCTCAATCTAAACTAAGGGTGGCACAATATAATGGAAAGTGAGTTCCATAATGGATTTGGATGAGTTCCAAAGTTAAGACATTGTGAGATACTACAACAAAAGGCTAAGTATATGACCGCTATAATAGCGACTAAAGAGGGCATTTGTGTCAAGTAGTTTGTTATCAAACTAGGTGTAGTTCACGTGGGATAATACTATGAAGATATATTGTGCGACAATATTATCAACATGTTTTAATCCCAAAGAGCTAAAGGTCACCGAAAGACCAAATTTATACAAAGCCATCTCATTAGAGAATGAGTGATGCGTGAGGCATAAAGACATGCAATTACACACGGACTGGAAGTGTCGGATCAGGAGATCGATTGACCACTAGCAATCGTGTACATACAACACCGTAAAGCCATAGGTGTTGAATACACAAGGTTTGAAACTAGATTATTGACTCTAGTGCAAGTGGGAGGCTGTTGGAGATATGCCCAAGAGGCAATAATAAAGTGATTATTATCATATCTTCACACTTATGATAAATGTTTACATACCATGCTATAATTGTATTAACAGGAAACATTAATACTTGTGTGATTTGTAAACTAAAATAAGAGTCCTAGTAAAGCCTCTTGTTAAACTAGCTTGTTGGTTAATATATGATCATGGTTTCACGATCATGAACATAGAGATGTTATTAACAACAGGATCATATCATTAGGAGAATGATGTGATGGACATACTCCTATAGATAAGCGTAGCATAAAGATCAAGTCATTTCAATAGTTCAATTGCTATATGCTTTCTGATACATAGTAACCTAATTCCTTGACCATGAGATCATGCATATCACCTTTCTGGGATGGATGCTTTGATGACATCAAACACCACACCGTGAATGGGTGGCTATAAAGGTGGCATTGAGTGTTGGAAAGTATTGGTTGAAACACATGGATCAAGAGTGGGATTTGTCCATCCATATAGCGGATAGATATACTCAGGCCTCTCGGTGGAATGTCATCCAATTAGCTTGCAAGCATGTGGTGGGTCACAAGGGATCACATATCAGGAGCGATAAAAGAGTACTTATCGGTAACAAGGTTGAACTAGGTATGCGGAGATCAAGCGATCATAACCTCGGATAAGTAAACTATCGTGAGACAAAGGGAAATTGGTATCGTATGTAAGTGGTTCATTCGATCGCAAAGTAATCGTAGAAATATGTAGAGCCATATGAATTTCCAGATTCCTCTATTGGTTATTGTTAGGAGAAGTGTCTCGATCATGTCCGCATAATTCACGAACCGTAGGGAGACACACTTAAGGATTGACGTTGTTTGAGTAGTTATGGTATTATGAGAAAGAGACGAATGTTGTTGAGTCTCGGATGGGATCCGGGATATCACGAGGTGATCCGGAATGGTCCGGAGAATAAGATTCATATAAGGAAAGTCCGTTTGAAGTTCGGGAATGATCCCGTGTTTTCATCGGGAATGTTCTAGAAGGTTCGGATTGTCGGCACTCCGGGGAGGGTACATGAATGTGTCATTGAATGATTGCATCATGTACTAAGTGTTCTTCTGTTCCAAAACTGAAAAGTCAAACTGCGGTTTGAAAGTCAAGCAGCTAAAACAGAAGCTGTGGAAAGCAGAAACTGTGGGAAGCAGAAGCTGTGGGAAACAAGCAAGAGGAGGTTGAAACCAACTTGGAGGAGGTCCTCTCCTCCAAGCGGTGACCAGCCTAGGCGAGTTGGGAGGACTCCTCCCTTCTGGCCTTGACCCTCCACCTATAAAAGGAGGCGGGGCCTCCTCTCTACACAAGTTCCTATCCTCTAATCTCCGGTTTAGAGCCGTTTTGGTTTAGAGCTTCTAATTGCTTTAGCCTGCGGTTTAGAGCCTTCTAATTGGTGTGTCTAATCTCTAGACCACTAATAGATCTCTCATACTCCACCATACTCGCTCGGCTTAAGGCGAAGCCTGCGGGATCTCCCTCTATTTAGGTACCACGCCGTTGTCTTTGCCGAATCGCGAGAGAGTGCTACAACCTCCATTTTCTTTGGAACAAGGAGAGGAAGGTCTTCGTCAATCGAACATGTGACCGACTGCGGGGCGCTGCTTAGGAACGTGGCGGAAGGATCGTCTCTGCGATCTTGAGATCGGAAAGAGTACGACTACATCACCCACGAGAATCTGCTCTCGTTAAACACTTTGGAATCTTCGAGGGTAAGTTATTCCATCGACTCGTTGCTACAATCTAGTAGATAGATCTTGGCTTGTTTGTTTGTATGCGATAGAAATTTTTTCTTTTCCATGCTACGAACCCCTACAGCTCCGTGGTATGTGTCTCCTCCACTTGTCCAATTAGATTTGTGATTGGTAGATTGTATCTTGAGTATTTTGCTGCTATAGGTGACATGTTGTTTGATCTTACATGCTTGTTCTATGCTTAGAAACTTTATTTTGATGCATGTGTAGTCCTCTAGCAAGTTCCTATAGTAGTTGCTCATCATTTATCAACTTGGAAATCACCTGGTTTGATGTTTGTCTAAAAATTTCAGAATAGAGTGGTCATGGATAACCACACATTTGGAGAGATATTTGAGGGTCATGCACCTAGAAGGGCAAGGCTTCCAAGATCATCCACCAGTGTCAGGCCCTCATACAATGAGGATCTCATCACTCGACGATTTGGTGACGAGGGAGATGAGGGGGATGTGCATCCCTCCACCTTTCCTTGCCAAACCTTCTTGTGGGCTGCTGGGATTCTTGATGATTTTATGAGCTTGGTTCGGAGGGCTGGTCTAACAAGTCTTATGCAGGACGAGAGCGTGCAATATGCTACGCTCACTAAAACATTTGTGGAGAGCTTCTCCTTCACGAACAGCTTGTTCCATCCAGATGTTTCTTTCAAAGTTTATGGCAGGTCTTAAGCCGCTGATTTGTTGGAGCTCTATCGCAGAATAACCAACAATGATAACCGTAGAGCTCAACGGGGAAAGATAAGAAATATTTAGCTTACAGCCATCAGGTACTTCACTTACTATCTTGCCACTAGTGTTCTTGGTAGGAAGAACACTAGTAATATTTCCAGTTATCATTTGGCTTTCTTAGCTGCTGCGCTCAACAACGAAACCAAGTATAATCTTGGTTCTCTCATTGCTCGTCGCTTAACAGCTAAGGGACCCATTTATGGGGGAATTATTGCTATGCGTGTTGCTGCTTTCTTGGATATTGTTGTTGATCCAAATGATACAATTTTGGCTCCTTAGAGGCTTGATCTTGTCGCCATGAAGGCGCACCACTTTGTCACTAATGGCTCTACCCTTGAGAACTTGGTCTATAAAATGTTGTTTGTTGATGGGGAAGAGAGAGAGATCCCTCTCCCCCAAACCACTTTGTTCAGTATTTCTCAGGGACCTTTGTCACGCTCCAGGGAGGAGATGGATGAGATACTGTGCTCTCTTGCCTTCCATGGGCACTATCTGGAGGAAGCGCCCTCTTACGACCCCGCGGTACACTACACAGGGGAGTCCTCGAGCTCGTACCAGGACGAGGGAGCTTCCTTATCATACTACGAAGGTGCACCTACTTGGGCACCATGGGATTGAGCCCCACTTAGGCCAAAAGCCTAAGCTTGGGGGGGGGGGGTATACCTACATCACACTCATCGATATATCATGTTCGGTCGGTTCTTTGTATATCCATTGTTTCGCTTTCTTTTTGGTTCTTGTTGCTTCTTTCTCAAAAACTCAAAAATACCAAAAATATTTTCGTTATTTCTCTTGGTTTGTTTCTTTGTTTCTTTGCTTTGGTTTGCCTTAAAAGAAAAATCCAAAAAGATTTGATTTGCTTGGTTTATTTTTGCTTTGCTTGTTTTTGCTTTGTTGGCTTCTTTAAAAAATCAAAAACACCAAAAATATTTGTTGTTCTTCTTTGGTTTTGTGAGTTCTTTGCAGGGTTCAGCCATCCTTAGTGGATTTTGGTTTTCATGTTATTATTCAAGTCACACAAGTGAAGGGCAATGATAAAGATTAAGAAAACTTGAGGAGTGGTAAGAGGCTGGTAACGAACTCTATTTGTTTCATTTTTGTACATATACTCATCATTGTGAGCATGCTTAGTCTGTTCATGGTAAGGAGTGTGTTAGTGATGGATGCTTAGTAGTTTTTGCTTGTCTATGATTAGATATAGCTTGCTAATAGTTTGTAGCATGTCATATGAATGTTTGCTTGCATTTTTATTCATATTTTGGTATAAATTGTGGTATCCTCCTCTGAAAGTTTCATGTGAATCGACTTGGCACATGCTCACGCATGCATATGACTAATCAATAGTCAGTAAGCCTCGATGATTTATTTTGCCTCAGAGTCCTTGTATCAGTTTCATGCCATAATTAGTCCTGTTTTATTGCAAGCATGATTATGACAATTATTGCTCTCTCGTTTGTCGCTACCTCTCTTTCGCTAGCCTTCACTTGCACTAAGCATGAGCTCTACCTGTGCTTCCAACTCCCCAAAACCAATATTGCCAGTTGTGTCCACCATACCTACCTATTAGCATTGTTTGCTATTTCAGTGCATATTCAATATGCCTTGTTTTCTTCCAAATAAAATGTTTGTCTATTTTGAGAAAATTAGTTAGTAAAGCTCTCACGAACTTGATGGCACACTTTATTCCTTGCACTTAATAATCCTAAACCATTATGACTTGTCCATGAAAGTTATATGCTTGCAAATTATATGCTGGGAGTCAGTAGAACCGTGCTGTCACGGGGAATGCTTTCAACACTTTTTTTTGGATATCCTATCCAGTTGATACTTTGCTCTTTTGTTTACGGATGCCGACGTTGTGAAATAAAAGGGGAGCTTGTGAGTTCATGGAGTCTATACATTGTGTTAGAGAAACGTCTGTGCCGCTAGCCTAAGCCATGCCTAATCATGGTGGAAACTTGCAGCATCACCATAATGAGCATTCTATGAAGCATCCCCAATAAAATGCTATGCACATAGTAAATAAAAAGATCGCTAAGATGCTCATTGTCTACTTGCCTTGTCATTTTGATCACGGGATAGCTCCTGTATCATGTGCAAGGGGTACCCCGTTGGCGGTTCTCTATGATACGCGTGTATTTACAATGACAAGAACTGACAGGTAACCAAAGTTGAGTAGCATGCGGAGCGGCCCTCGTACTCAAGGGACTTGGGATTTTCAGTCTATGGTCTGTCAAGCATATGATTTAGAGTGGACCTCACTTTCACCTTAACCACATGAAGATGCCTATGATAGGGGCAATGAGAGCTCAAAGCTAATGAGTACCTTCCTTTCAGCATTAGAAAGCCTTTCAAACTTTTCAAAACCATTTTCACAACCTTGTTGAGTCACCACTTATTCTATGAGCACCTTCTTGAGAGCATAGTTGTCATTCTTGTGTTTGTTCCAAAACTTGGTTAATTATGTCATGCCTTTGATGCTTGTATCTCTGATATTTTTACTTCTAGTCTTCACTTGAACTTCAGAGGTGCCTTGGCATTTATATTATGCTCTACAAACAAAGGCAAGCGAGATACCACACTATCATACCTTACTATGAGCATTGCAATGTTGCTTATGTTTATGTTCCATGCTACTTATTATTATTGAGTTGGTTTCTCTTCATAGCTTGCAATGACTATTGAGTAGACTTAGTTGCATACTTTTTATTATGAATGGTTTAAGCATCTACTCCTGTGCTAAGAATATATACATCATATAAAGCAAATGTGTTCATGAAAGTTCTTTTATCGCACTCAGTTTTCAATTGAATTGCTTGAGGATAAGCAATAAGCTAAGCTTGGGGGAGTTGATACATCCAAAACGTATCTACTTTATCGAACACTTTTGCTATTGTTTCTCCTCTAAACTTGTGTGATTTGGATACAACTAACACGGACTAACGCAGTTTTCAGCAGAATTACCTTGGTGTCTTGTTTTTGTGCAGAAAATCAACTATCAGGAAAAATCCTGGAAAATATGCCAAAAATTATATTTTACCAGAAGACCCACGAAGCCAGAAGACGAGACGGAGAAGGGGCCTGGGGGCCCACACCCCTTCTAGGTGCGGGTCCACCTCTGGCTGCGCCTAGGGGGTGCAGCCACCCCAGGCACCCCCTCGGCCTCCCTCTGCGCCTATAAGTTGCCTTTTGACCTATAAACCGAGAGGGGTTCGATAGTTTTCCAGAAAGAGTTCCGCTCCGCCGCCGCCACCAGAAACCAAGATTCGGATCCAGAAACTCCGTTCTGGCACCCTGCCGGGACAAGGAATTTGGAGAGGATCATCGCCATCATCATCAGAAATGTATCTCCATCAACCACCGATATTTCCCTCATCCATGAGTGATTAATCCCCCGTTGTAGGCTTGGGGATGGTAGGGATTGAATGAGTTCTATCATGTAATCGAATAAGATCTATTAGGGCATATTGCCTAGTATCTCTATTAGTGCTATTTGACTTTGTTGCAACTTGTTGTGCTTAATGCTTGTCACTAGGGCCCGAGTGCCATGATCTCAGATCTGAACTTATTATTAAATCGTTATGATAATATTATTTGTGATCTTACCTGCAAGTTGTATATATATATCATTGTCCGGATCCAAAGGCCCCAAAGTGACAATAATTGGGACGACCGGAGGGGATGGCTGTGATGTGAGGATCACATGTGTTCATGGAGTGTTAATGCTTTGCTCCGGTGCTCTATTAAAAGGAGAACCTTAATTGCCAGTAGTTCCCTAGAGGCCCACGCCATTTGGTCGGACGAAGATGTTGTGCAAGTTCTCATTGCGAGCACGTATGATTATATTTGGAGCACATGCCTATGATTGTTTAGTACTTGGATGCTTGCTATTATTTATCTGCAATGCTATAGATCTTGAAGTTACATGTTTAGACTCGTCCATGCAACACCCGTCCATCCATTCCTATGTCTACCGCACTCGAATCCCACTGTTACTGTTACTATTGCTCCTGTTTCATGTTGCTGTTGCTTTGCTGTTGCTATTATCAAACTGTTGCTACTGATAAAATTCTGTGAGCAAGAACTATTTCTAGGTGCAGCTGAACTGATAACTCAGTTGTTAAAGGTTCTTTGGCTCCCCTTGTGTCAAATCAATAAATTGAGTAATACTACCCGCGAAGAATGTTGCGATCCCCTACACTTGTGGGTCATCAGCCATAAACCTGCCAAGTATTATGCATATGTTTTAGACACAGAAGTAAAGGGAGAACAACACATCATTTCCTGGGAGGCCTTAGCTCATCAAACATGTTGACATTTTTTGCTTTCTTAGGTACATGAACATCTTGTTCAATTGCATCCCGAGGTTGGCTTCCAGCCATAAATGGGTCAATGTTTCTTGATGGTTTGGCAGGGCTCAATACTGGTGAAAGATGAACAACTATATAACTGATAACATCATCTCAATTAATTGCTCTCAAATTGTCATCATGATCCAAATACAGAGAGATAAAGTGGTTTCCTAGATCCATAAATGTCACCATCCTGTCTTCCTCATCTCCAAGCTCTTTCTGGATTCACTCCCTGCAATTGTTAGGAATGGAATGCAATAACGAACATTTATCCTGCCAGGTATCTCATACCCAATCTATTCTATAATGTTCTCAACCATTAGAGATGACCACGTGATAGTGTTAAGATCATCATACCATATGCCACTGGCACTGACATTGCTTCAATTATTTCTAGAGCCAATAAAATACCCGCATGATTGTATTTCAATCAAAACGCCAGCTACATGCTCCTGCCATAAGAATACATGCGTAAATTCACAAACTTTTGTCCCACAAATATTTCACTAAACCAAATTTCCAATTATCTCTTATTTTTCCTCTCCTCCCTCTTCTTTTCCTACGAATGATTGCCGAGGTGGCAAACAAAGCGGCTTAACGAATGGAGTTGCTATTAGTGGAAGAGGGACACATTTATTTGCCAGAGAAAGCTAGGGAGGTTCTCGCAAATATACGGTGGCCTAATTGATGCAAGACACATCCATCCTGTCAAGTGGGCCTAGTATGTTTGCTACGTCGATGCATACGAGTAGCACCTGGATGCAATGACCTGTAAAAAAACCCCACAACATTTTTAATGACCATAACTTGTATTTGAGTTGTATTGGGTTTGTAAAAAAATCATCGTGTACAAGTTCATGTATTGTGACCATACCTGGGTATTTTTCGGTCTAGGCCAGGCCAGAAAAAGCCCGTCATGCAAATGACCCAGCCGTCGGGGTCGAGCCGAAAATTTAGGCCCAGGCCCCTCCTGAGCAAGGCAAATTCCACCGAGCAGTTGAGCCATTCTTATTTTTCGCATCTCCTTGCTCCGAGCCCGTCCCAAGATGCCCACCGGGCTGCAGATGCTAGGCCCAAGCCCAACCCATGGGCCCCAAAAGCCCAGCCCGTCAGGCCATTTTCGGTCCGGGCCGACTGGGTTTGGTTTTTTTTAATGCCCGTGCTGATTGTGACCAACCCTAACTCGCTGCCTTGTGTATCGGCCCAGGCCCATCGTCTTGTCGCCATCGCCAACGATGGCGCACTACCTCACCGGAGGTGCCACCCCCTTCTGCTGCTGCCCCTACCCGCCCTGCTCCGCCTCCAGGCGAACTACCAGTCCGGCCGCTTCCTTTCGCAGCCGGCACCCAGTACTCGCCTCGGCTTCCCCTTCGCCAACTCCTCTGGCCATCGAGGGCCGCGGGGTCGGGTTCTCGGTGACGACGCGGCGGGGGATTGTACTGCCTGTGCTCAAGGATTGCTCGCTCAGCGTCCCGCCGGGGCAGCTATGGATGCTCCTTGGCCCCAACGGCTGCGGCAAGTCCACCCTTCTCAAGGTCTGTCTTCTCTGAACTAGCAGTACTACTAAGAGTCTGGTACTTGCTTTCACGCGCATTCCTATCCGTTCAATCATAACTGTGCTCATCAGCTCATTGACCGGAATTTTCTCAGATTTTTTTACGTGAATGATCAATTCCAAGGCTTATGGCTGAATAGCTGTTCTGTCTTTAGAGAGATTTTCCTTCTGTAGTGGTCAGAAACTCAGAACCAACCCATGGTGTGAATACATATCACAAACACAGTCTCATTGTGTTCGATTCAGTTCACATAAAGATATTTTTGGGAGGATTAGGCAGAGTATGTGTCATCAGGATTCAAAATGCTGAATGGGAGACTTTATATATTGGTCTTAGCAATGAGAGAGCTTCCTTGAGACCTATGAATGGCTCAGTAGTCGCTGAGATTGTGGTCGTGTGATGAGATCTTTCTTGCAAAAAATGTCAGCTGCCATCAAGAACAAATAGGAAGTTCAGTTTGATAGTTGAGGAATTATATCCTGTTTCATAAATACCAGGATCATTACGTGGGAAATGAGCAATCATGCATCAGATATTAAGTGTTCTGCATCAAGATATTTAACTATTGGAGCAGTGACACCAGATTGGCATGATAATTTAATATATTCAGGATGTTTGTTCAACCTAAATCAAACAAATAATATAAGTAGGAACTAGGAAGTAATCAAAAGAAGCCGCATATTCTATTCTGGTATTGATAGTCTGATACAAATTATTTCATAAAGCAGAATGATACATAGTTTGATTCTGAATCTTTTTATTTGCATGCTTTTCTTTCTCTTTGCCTAATCAGACTACAGAACGTTGATAGAGTTCTTACTCTAGTACCTTAGTAGGATGCTAACTTCTTTTTTTTCTAGGTTTTGGCAGGTTTTCAAAATCCCTCTGCTGGTACAGTGCATATTAATAGGCCATTCAGCTATGTATTCCAGAATCCCGATCACCAGGTTATCACTACTTCTTTGATGAGTTTTACCTGCAATTATACCAGACCGTATTATCGAGTGAAATTAAAAATAGTGTTAAAATATCGGTTTCTCTTACAGTATAAAACGAATGAGACCTTATGTTTCATGTAACGTCTAATAATAATATACCCTCCATTCCATTCTATAGTGTATACTAGTTTTTTGAAAGAAATTCCAAAATATAAGTGTATTTTGGTTTTTTGTCAATTACATCCCTCCACTGATCAGCGCCCACGCAGCATGCACGGAACAAATTCCCTCCAAAAAAGGAAACGATCATTTGGGATTCCTCCAGCTGTACATGCCATGCATTGCCCACCTATCCCTTAGATTTAGGAAATTATGTTTTTTTACTTAACATAACCTATGGGCTGCACAGAGTACCCTTCTCTCGTACATTTCGTAGCAGACCAGGAACAATAGCCGTCGCCGTCTCTCTCTCATGCCAGCTAGTCCTCTTCCATTGCCAAGGAGATCGTAAACCTGACAACCTCCCTTCCCATGGTCAAGGAGAACACGAAGGCGGTGACCTCTCTTCCCATTGTCAAGGAGGACATGAAGCCGGCGCCCTCTCTTCCCATGGTCAAAGAGGATATTAAGGCAGCGATCTCTCGTCCCGTGGTTAAGGAGAATATTATAATGGTGCCATGTGCTTTGTGTCTTGAATTATCCTTTACAATGACTGATTTCTCGCATTGATTCAGAGATATGACAAAGTATGAGTGTACTGCGTGTGGTAAGATGCACCCGATTCGAGCCATCCTCGGATTGATCTTCAACGAACAAATACGTATGTAGCGATTACGAAGACCACAAGAACTACCCAGAAAAATACATGTAGGAGTTGATCAGTTTTTCTTTAGCATGAATAAATGTATTCCCTTGTCATGTACTCCATCTTTGCGTTTTACCATGAGTAAAATATTAGAAGAAAATAAAAAGTGAATTATCATCTGGAGTACTTGTTTCGATTAGTTTTTCTTTACTATGAGTACTTTTTTCACGGACTCATCAGAGGTGGCCGATGAGTCGATTTTGAATTGAAGAACTTGAGCCATTTGCCCACCTAGTGCCCAACTGATGCTGCAGCTCAGTTCGAGTTCAGACATACTGATTTTACCTTAGTTTCTCTGGCAAGCTGAGAACATGCTTGAGCACCTCCCCACCTATACTTTGGTAGGACAATTACACTCCAAATAGTTGGCCACACTTTTTCTCGCCAAATCAAACCATTTCAAAAAAATTAAACTTACTCCAAGTAGTACAACTCTAATAAAACAAAAAGCCGAAAGGAAATTATTAAGAGTTCAAGACTACAAATAAACCATAGGCCTAATTGAATAACCTAAACTAAGCATCTGCTAAGAAATCATTCGTCCACTTGACAATACGAGCATTACATTGTAATGCCACTGGAAGAGCTCCGAGCCTCTCTAGAACAGCCTTCCGCATGTGGGGAACTTTGTAACGGTTCTCTCCTAGTTGTTTAAGCACTTTGTGCATACAATCTTGCAAAGTGAGGAAGATTTTGTTACTGCGGGCCGCTAGGTACTCGCCGAATGCTGGCTGTATCTTCAACACAATGTCTTCAACTGTACTACACAAATAGTCCAAAATCAACGCAACTCAAAAGTAAACTTATTTAAAATACTCCAACTTTTACAAAAATACCTGGAGATAACTTGTGAAAAATTGATTGCAGCGCCGCAAAAAAACCCAAATCGAGAATATTTAGGTCGGGGGAGTTCGAAGGTTAGCATGTGAGACAAATGTCCCACCTCCCACCCTTCTACTTGCGCTACTGCGACAAATTCTGGGTCGTCCATAGGGATATGTGTCTTTGCATTATCCTATTAGATATCGATTGACGTCCCATGCTCGGCTACATCCCATCTCTCCCTTATAATAGGAAGCATAAGGTAGAGATGATATGCAGCCTAGTGTGAGACGCAAATCTATATCCAACAGGATAATGCAAAGGCACATATCCCTGTGGACGACCCGGAATTTCTCGCAGCGGCTCAAGCACAAGGGTGGGACATCGTATCACATGCCGACCTCGAAGACTTGCATGTTTGATCATCTTAATTATTTTAAGTTACAGTTTTGGACTATTTGTGTAGTACAGTTGAAGACATTGTGTTGAAGGTGCAGATATTGACAGTACCTGGCGGCCTTAAACAACTAGGAACTGTTACAAAGTCCCACATGGAAGCTGTTCTAGAGGCTGAGCCGCATTACAATGTGCTACTAGTATTGTCAAATGGGCGAATGATTTCTTGGCGGATGCTTAGTTTTAGGTTACTGGATTAGGCTTATGGTTTTGTTTCTAGTCTTGAAATCGTAATGATTTCCATTCAACTTTCATTTTTATTTGATTCTTGTACTCCTTCTGAATATGTGGACAAGACTTGGAGCAAGTTTAGTTTTTTTTGAAATGTTTGGTTTGGCGAGAAAAAGTGTGGCCAAATATTTGGAGGGTAACTGTCCTGCCAAAGTCCAGGTGAGGAGTGCACTGCCAAATCTCGGTTTACCAATGGAGAGCACGTTCTTAGTTTGTCCGAGGAAACTAAGGTGAAATTGGTTTACCTCAACTTAAACGAGCTGCTTCGTGTCCTCCTTGACCATGGGAAGAGAAGGCGCCGGCTTCGTGTCCTCCTTGACCATGGGAAGAGAGGTCACCGCCTTCATGTCCTTGACCATGGCAAGGGAGGTCGCCTGGTTTTCGATCTCGTTGGCCATGGGAGAGGACTTGCTGGCGTGAGAGAGAGACGGCGACGACTATTGTTCCCGGTCTGCTAAGAAATGCACGAGAGAGAAGGGAACTAAGTGTAACCTATAGGTTATGTCAAGGAATAAAGAACATAAATTCCTAAATCTAAGGGATAGGTGGGGCCATGCATGGTAAATATGGCTAGAGGAATCCCAAATAATCGTTTCCTTTTTGGTAGGGATTTTGTTCCCTACATGCCGTGTGGGAGTTGATAAGTGAAGGGATGTAATTGACAAAAAAACAAAATACTCTCTCATATTTTGGAATTTCTTTCAAAAAACTATAGGCACTATAGAATGGAGTACAACTTTGTCTACTGCATAAGACCAATCATTGGTTAAAATGATATGGCTTGATGTTTTGATATTACGTTTAGTTGTGCAATATGGGGACGTGGTACTGAATCAGCCACATATTGTAAAAAAAAGAAAGAATGCATCTTGTAAATGATTTCCAGAAATCACATCTAGTTTTATGTATTGAAATTAATATTCAGAGCTTAGTTCACTAGTACAAATGAGCTACGAACATGATTATACAAGTGGTGATATATCAGATTATACTTTGATGTAAGTACTGACCATAACGGTTTTAGTTCCACCAAGGATAGATATTCCAAGAGCTTCTCCGATGACTCCAGCATTGGTTTCTTTTGTACCCTTTTCATTCACTATTGACAAACCTTGCGTGTAAGAGTGAATTTTGAGTTAAGAGTCACAAATATGTGTTTTATTTCCTTAGCAAATTTTATTTTTGTGTCAGTTGCTCAATGCTTGCACTGGAACCAAATGAATTATCTAAGACATTCTCGACTGTATGTGCATCATAAAACAGTGGTTTTGAGTTACCTTAGGATGTATGACTGCTGATGCTTTGGAGATTTGTTAGCAATGCAACTGTCTCAAGTTATATAGGTTGTGCTGAATATTGGATCATGTCCTTTGGATGCAGGTTGTGATGCCCACGGTGGAATCCGATGTTGCATTTGGTCTTGGTAAGCTCAATCTTTCATTGGATGAGGTTAGGTCAAGAGTGTCACAATCTCTGGATGCAGTTGGAATGTTGAGCTACTCTCAAGTAGGCAGCTGACATGCACATTTTGGATTATAATCTATTGTCTGCACAAGGTTCACACACATCCTTCATCCAAAACAGAGGCCAATCCAAACTCTGAGTGGTGGGCAGAAACAGAGAGTCGCCATTGCTGGTGCTTTAGCTGAAGCATCCAAAGTACTACTACTGGATGAGCTGACCACATTCTTGGACGAATATGATCAGGTATTAAGATTATTCATGCCTATCTTGTATAACTGTACTCAGAATTTTTTATCACGGGGTACCTAACTATTGTGCAAGGGGGTTGTAGTTTGGCAATTGTGCCAAAAACTCCAATAGACTACAATCCATCAAAATTGATACAGTGTTGGTTCTCGTTCTCATAAACACATCATGATTTTGGATTACTTTATATACCCCAAAAGTAGTACAATTTTACAATGCTTCTATTGCGTTTCTTGGGTGGACTGACATGCCTTAGAAGCCACATGGCTATTCTGTATGGAAAAGCCTATATTGATTGTTGAAATATTCTTTCTTAATGAATTATGATATTGCCCTGTTTCCGTTTAACAAAAAAAAACATTTCCCTGTTTCTGATATGATGTTACCACACGTATTCATTGACCATGGTAGTTATCATCCATTACTAGCCATCTCCATTTTATGAATTTTACAGATGGGTGTGATCAAGGCGGTGAGGAACTCTGTAACTGCTAGTGGGGAAGTTGCGGCACTGTGGGTGACTCATCGGCTAGAAGAACTCAAATACGCAGATGGTGCTATCTATATGGAAGATGGACGGACAATTATTCAAGGCGATGTCTCCAGTGTATCCAGATTTATAAAGAGGAAACAAGCACGCTACTTTGGTCATTTTGAACTCTGATCCTTGGGAGGAAAACAAGCACATTGCTTGGTCATTTTGAGCTCTGATCCCTGGGAGTCCGAAGCTTTAGGCAGAGTTATCTGTTGTCGTTACATCAGAGCACTACAGAACAGTTTCTTCTGTAGGACTGTTTGTGGGCAACAAGTAGTTATATGGATTCTGTCATTCTCAGCTGTACCATTGTTTTTTTTGTGGGGAGCTGTATAATTGGTGAAACGATGGTTTGGTGCAGTTTCACTGAGTTTCAGTTCAAGACATTGACCATGTTCACTGTTTTGTAATGTTGGGTTACCCAACTTGGGTGTACGCTCATGTAAGATTATGGCTTGTTTTTCCTTAAAAAGCGAGTATGATATGTTTTCTCGGGTAAAGTCTTTTGCCTCGAGGTTGATGTTTAGCAAGTTTTTTTTAACAATGCTGTTAAGCATATATGGAATAAATAACGAGGCTAACTGCATACACTTGTACAGTAAAAAACCTATAACTGTAAAATTCCGGCTAGGGTTCATCGTCTTTTGTATATGATCCGATGTACAGCAACCTCAAACTTTCGCATGTATGATCAGTTCATCATCTGAATTTTGCTGCCAAGGCATCGTCTGCTTAATTTTAAAAAGTTTAGTCCGTGTTTACTATTTCTATTCTGTCCGGGCAAGTTTCAAACTGAAAAACACGAGTTCAGTGTACTGAATTTGCGTTTCTACCGTTTCAGTTATACCATGATCTATTAGAGTTGCTCTAGCAATGGTTGCAAGCCGTCTCAATTGCGTCAAGATTCCGCATCGTGTAGCACCAGGGATACCCCGCGTTGCTGCACTCTTCTGGCATGGGATGCATCTGGGATTATATTTGTCCAGCAATGATCAGGTAGCCCTTTGTACTATTTTGACGGTAGCACCTGAAGACACAGCTAAATCCTATGCTACTGCTACTCTAATACCAGTAGCTCTTGTCCGCAAAAACAAAAGAGTGCCAGTAGCTCTAGAGCAGCTTACTAGTGAAAAGCTCTAAAGACAGTCTGCAGCTACACAAAGACACACGGTGGACTCGCGACAAACAAACAGTTGGTTCTTCTCATATCATCATCGAGAACATGTCGCTATCGAGCAAGGTGGATGAGCTGTGAGTGTCCCTGGCTCTTCAAACCGAACTCCCGATGCATCCCATTCTGAGTAATAGGTTTTACACGGTAGCACCGGACATCGACGCAAGTGTCTACACATGAGAAAGAAGTAGTAGGTTTTTCTTACAGGAGACAAGGGAGCAACTATTTATAATCGAAGAATAGCCTCCGTAAGAAACTTAACAGTACTCTGTCCCGATCACCAACCATTCAATAGCACAGAAGCCTCATTTGCAATAAATAGAGTTTACTTCTTGAACCTAACAACATGATTTTACTAGGGCACCAAATTTTGTTTCGAAAAGGGGAGTAAAACCCCGGCCTCTGCATTAGTCGATGCACATAATCTTACTGGGGCACCAAACTATAGTATGGAAAATTAAATATTTTAGTTAGAAAAGCAAAAAAGGTATTTCTATGATTCACGTTCATAGTACGAGTTAAGAAAGCCCGACGTCTCATATAGAATTGTGCATTGGATGAAAGATGGAAGATGAAAATAAATGGCTCCATGAGCTCTCCCAGCTACTCCCTCTGGGCGAGCCCCAACATCATGAATTAGTGTGCTCAATCTACCAAGAGAGTGCTTGCATACATCCTGAGCATGGCGGCGATGCAGGTCTCTGACATCCTACGATCCAAGAGCCGCATGATGAAGCCATGGACATTGGGCTTAGAGGGATGTTTTTATCCTTGTGTACACCATACCAATGTCCATTAGGCTTAGAGGGATGTTTTTATCCTTCTAGAAGAGGGGTGTTGTAATGTGCAATGTCCGCATGTGTGATGACATTAACATTAGCATCTAAAGACGACTTAGGAAAGTGAGGACAATGACGCCAAGTATTGTGGTTTGCGTATGTGGAAAGGGTTTAAAATGTTACTAAAAACAATATTTTGAACCTTGCCAGAATATCCATTTTGCGAAATTCAGAATTTTCTGAAAATAATTTCAAACAAGTTACAATTAATTTTGAAAATATTGAACCAACATTGAGTTCATTTCAATCTAGTCCAAAATTTCAATGTAAAATATTTTGGACGGGTGTGATCAAGGCGGCGAAGGAACTCTGAAACTGCTGGTAGGGAGGTTGCGGCACAGTGGGTGACTCATCGGCTAGAAGAACTCAAATATACAGATGGTGCTATCCATATGGAAGATGGATGGACAATTATTCAAGAAGATGTGTCCAATGTATCCAGATTTATAAAGAGGAAACAAGCACACTACTTTGGTCATTTTGAACTGTGATCTCAAAAGGAAAACAAGTGCATTGCGTTGGTCATTTTGAGCTCCGATCCTCGGGAGTCTGAAGCTATAGGCAGAATTATCTGTTGTTATTACATCAGAGAACTAGGGGAACAGTTTCTTCTTTAGGACTATTTGTGGGCAACAAGTAGTTATATGGGTTCTGTCATTCTCAGATGTACCATTGTTTCTTCTTGTGGGGAGCTGTACAATTGCTGAAACTTTGGTTTGATGCAGTTTCACTAACCACGCTACTAGTTAATATGTGAAATGAAATAACCAACGAGCCTAACCGCATATACACTTGGAATATATGAATGGTTGCAAGCCATCCTGTACGGATCCGGCATGGGTAGCATCTGCGAATACATCTGGCCGGCAATGCCACCGTTGAAAACAGAGGACAGTAGCTCTAATAGAGGTCCTTTTCTCCCGGGGTGTTGATCCAGTCACGAGGGTCATGGGCTCATGACTTTTCTTGCTAGGATTCAAATATGGTGGTTATATTTACGCAGCTACTGAGTAGAGGAATAAAGTAGATGTGCAGTTAAATATGGCTCTTCTTGCTCTCTAGAGCATCATACCAATGGTAAGCTCTAAAGACAGTCTCCAGCTGCACGAAGAAATCCCTTGGACTCGCGACAAGCAAACCCGTTGGTTCTTATCACATCACCCTCGTGGTCATGCTGACAACGACACCCCTAGCAAGGTGGATGAGCAATGGGTCTCACTGAATCTTCAACCCTGTAAAAACTAATGGAGAAAGGTAGACTGGTTTATGCCGCGATGATTAACTCATCAGGCGCTCGGTTCATATATATAAAGGCCTCAACGTGAGGCGGGCATAACAGCCCTGATTACATGGGATCGATCTTATCAGATCGTTTACAAACAGCTCACGTACAGCTTACAGCTCATGGACTTATCTACAGCTAACCATATACAGAATCCTACCAAACCTAATCTCATACGCTAACATCCCCCCTCGATCGAAACGTGGGTAGCACATTGAGATCGCTCCGGAATCGTTCAAACTGTCGAACCATCAACGGTTTGGTAAGAACATCTGCAAGCTGATCATGAGTTGAAATATGTCGAATCTCGAGCGCCTTCTTGGCAACCTGCTCACGTACAAAGTGATAGTCAATCTCGATGTGCTTCGTGCGGGCATGAAAAACTGGGTTAACTGAGAGATAGGTTGCACCGATATTATCACACCACAATGACGGTGGACGACGCAACTCAAGTCCAATCTCACCAAGCAATGCTTGTACCCACATAACCTCCGCTGTTGCATTGGCGACAGATTTGTATTCAGCCTCTGTACTGGAACGTGAAACTGTAGGCTGTTTCCGAGAGCTCCACGCGACAAGATTGCCACCAAGAAACACAGCATGTCCGCCAGTAGAACGCCGATCATCAGGACATCCAGCCCAGTCGGCATCAGAGAATGCACTGAGGGTCATCGAAGGAGACTGTCGGAGGAGTAATCCATGAGTAGCTGTGCCTTTGAGATACCGAAGGATCCGTTTTACAGCTGTCCAATGCAAGTCTGTGGGTGCATGGAGAAATTGACAAACTTTGTTGACACTATATGATATATCTGGGCGAGTAAGGGTGACATACTGCAAGGCCCCTACAACACTGCGATACTGTGTAGCATCAACTGGTGAAAGAGCAGTGCCGGAATCCTTGGACAGTCTTTCGGTGATCGCCATCGGGGTGGTGCACGGTTTCGCCATCCCCATGTTGACCTTCTGAAGCAGGTCAAGTATGTACTTCCGCTGACACAAAGCAAGCCCATCATCAACCTTATGAACCTCAATGCCGAGAAAATAACTGAGGGTGCCAAGATCCTTAACAGCAAAATCCTGACGAAGCTGAACAAGGAGGCGATCAACAGCTGTAGAGGATGAGCTAATGACAATGATATCATCAACATATATGAGGAAATACATGCAGATGCCCCCTTTCCGAAATATGAAGAGAGACACATCAGCAGCTGAAGCTAAAAACCCAAGAGCAAGCAGGCGAGAACTAAGGCGAGAAAACCATGCACGGGGAGCTTGTTTGAGACCATAAAGAGACTTCTGTAATTTGCAAATGTGACGAGGGTGCTGAGAATCAATATAACCAGGAGGTTGGTACATGTAGACCTCTTCGTCGAGAATACCATGTAAGAAGGCATTTTGTACATCAAGTTGTCGCAGGCACCAGTTCTTGGACACAGCCAGTGTGAGCAGAATGCGGATGGTAGCATGTTTAACCACTGGACTGAATGTATCATCATAGTCAATGCCTTCGCGTTGCTTGAAGCCCTTGGCGACAAGACGCGCCTTATAGCGATCAACCGAGCCATCAGCTTTATACTTCAACTTAAAAACCCACTTGCTATCAATAATATTAAGACCAGAGCGGTACGGTACAAGTTTCCACGTACCATTGCGATGCAACGCAGCCATTTCATCATCCATGGCAAGCTTCCAGGGAGCATGCGAGACAGCTTCGGAGTAGGAGAGCGGAGCAGCAGGGATAGGCAAACTCGGCACGGTCTGGCACGCATAGGTGACCGTGCCATCGGTGGAGCTTCTTGGCGATGCTGGCGAACGCGTCTGGGGCCGCTCGAGCACCGGAGCGACAGGAGCAGCCTGCTCAGGAGGCTGACAGTCCGCGGACGGCTCAGGCGAAGGCGGGTCGGCACCACGAAGCGGCGAGCACACAGCCGGAGGGCGGCGGGGACGCACGTGCAGGAGAAGCGGCCCGGGACGTCTGCTCGGGCGAGGCCTCACGATCCTGCTCGAGAGCGCTGCTGCGTGCATGCCCCATGCATGGTGACGGGGACGTGTAGGACTCCAGCTCGCCAGACGTTCCTGTAGCAGGATCAAAAGAAACAGCATGCTCATCGGCTATTAGATCAGCAGAACCATTAGTACTTCCGCTAGGAGGGTGGGTCGGTACTGGAGGTGGTGGAAGGAGCTGAACATAGGACGGTGGAAAAGAATCAGCCGGGGCAAGTCGAACGTGGGACTTGCGAGAAAAAGGAAAAACGGCCTCATCGAATACTACATCACGTGAGATGTGAATACGTCCTGTGGAGGTGTCCAAACACTTATACCCTTTATGATGAGAACTATAGCCTACGAAAACACATTCTTTCGACCGGAAGGCAAGTTTCCTGTTATTAAGAGGGCGAAGATGAGGCCAGCAAGCGCAACCAAAAGATTTGAGCATGGTGTAATCTGGTTTGCGCTGAAATAGCCGTTCCATGGGAGAAGCATTATCAAGAACACGAGTAGGTAGGCGGTTGATAAGAAAGGTGGCAGTTAAAAAGGCTTCATCCCAAAAACGAACAGGCATACAAGAATGAGCAAGGAGCGCAAGTCCGGTTTCAACAATGTGTCTATGTTTTCGTTCGGCAGCACCGTTTTGTTGGTGGGTGTATGGGCATGAGACATGATGGGCAATGCCATGAGTTTGGAAATATTTATGGAGGCGTTGGTATTCACCACCCCAATCCGATTGAACACAAAGTATTTTCCGATCAAGAAGACGTTCAACGTGGGTTTGAAAACGAAGAAAAACTTGTTCAACCTCAGATTTCGCATGCAAGAGATAGACCCAAGTAAATTTACTAAAAGCATCAATAAAGGAAACATAGTACTTATAACCACCAACTGATACCGTTGCTGGCCCCCATACATCGGAGTAGATAAGTTCTAATGGAAAATTGGCAACAAAATGAGAAGGGCCATAAGGGAGTTGATGACTCTTGGCCATTTGACATGCATCACACACCGATGCATCGTGCTTTCCACTAACGGGAAGTTTATTTAAACTAAGAATGGATTGAACCACTTGGGAGGATGGATGACCTAGGCGATGATGACATTGCCCTTTATTTGGAGGTGAGCATGGCGGCACGGACATGGTGAAGGGTGGATGACGGCAGTGGGTAGAGTCCAGCTCTACATGGTCCTTGAAGCAGAGTTCTCCGAGTTGCTAGGTCCTTAACAGCAAAAAAAGAAGGGTGAAACTCAACAAACACATCATTGTCTTTGGTTAATCGATGAATTGAGATGAGATTTTTTGTGATGTGAGGAACATGGAGAACATTGTGTAGTGCAAGAGGTATATTAGCGGAAGTATTAATGGAACTCTGACCAATATGTGCGATTTGCAAACCTGCGCCGTTGCCCACTTGAACGTTGTCGGTGCCGTTGTAGCGCTCGCGGAAGGAGAGGCGATCTAGGTCGCTGGTAATGTGGTCGGTGGCGCCCGTGTCTGAGTACCAGTTGGGGTCAACTTGGTACCCGGTGCTTGCTCCTGCTCCATGATTCCACCCAGCGCCAGTGCCAGCGACGTGGGCTTGCGGCTGCTCCTCCTCGCCCAGGAAGGTGGGATCGTACCGACGGTAGCACTTGAGGGCGACATGCCCTTGTTTGCCAGAGCGGCAGTGGGACGCTGTCCACCCGTCGCCGTTGTTGCCTCCGCCGCCATTGCGCCGCCACCTCCTTGGCCCTGACCACCGCTGCCCCCGCGACGCCAGTTGCCACCGCCGCCGTTGCGCCCTCCTTGATGGCCGCCGCCCTGGTAGCCGCCACCTTGTCCGCCACGGTTCTGCTGGTTTGACGGACGACCGGACCCAGCAAAGTTGGCGGAGGAGCTGGATCCGATCTGCAGGTCGGAGGAGTACGCCTCCTGGCGGTGCTCGAAGCCGAGCATGTAGGAGTAGACGTCGTCCAGGGTGAGGTCGGCCTTGACGTTGAGTGACGCGACGAGGGACTCGTATTCCGAGCCGAGCCCGGAGAGGATGTAGGCGATGACTTCGTCGGGCGTGAGGATGCCCGATGGCCGCAAGAGTGTCGGCCAGGGTTTTCTTCATCTTGAAGTAGCTCGAGCCGGACATGCCGGCCCTCTTGGGCGTCGCGAGCTGCGCCCTGATCTGGTTCAGGCGCGCGCGTGAGCGGGAGGCGAAGAGACGCTCCAGCTGCCCCCAGGCTCCCGCTGCTGATGTGGCAGCCATGACGTGCGGCAGCACATCCTCAGAGACGGTGGCGAGGATGCCACCGAGAATAGCCTGGTCCTTGGTGTACCAGGTGATGTAGGCGGGATTGGAGACCTCCGTGGTGATGCGATCTGCGCCGGTGCCTGAGGAGGTTGAGGTGGTTTTGTCTGGGGCAGGTTCACTGCCGTTGACGACGCCAAGAAGCTGATGGGTGCGAAGGTAGGCTAGGATCTGGGCTTTCCACATGAGGTGGTTTTCCTGGGTGAGCCGTACTGTGACGACAGAAGAGATCGGCGGCAGGGTGTTCATGGTGGGGGAGGAGAAGGAAGTAGACATATGTCACGGTGGCTCTGATACCATGTAAAAACTAATGGAGAAAGGTAGACTGGTTTATGCCGCGATGATTAACTCATCAGGCGCTCGGTTCATATATATAAAGGCCTCAACGTGAGGCGGGCATAACAGCCCTGATTACATGGGATCGATCTTATCAGATCGTTTACAAACAGCTCACGTACAGCTTACAGCTCATGGACTTATCTACAGCTAACCATATACAGAATCCTACCAAACCTAATCTCATACGCTAACAAACCCGAACTCCCGATGCATCCCATTCTGAGTAATATGTTTTACACGGTTGCACCAGACATCGACTCAAGTGTCTACACATGAGAGAGAACTTGGTTTTCCTTACATGAGACAAGTGAGCATCTATTTATAATCGAAGAATAGGCTCATAAACAACTGATTTATACTCTGTCTCGATCACCAACCAGTCAATAGTACATAACCTTCATTTGCAATAAATAGAAAGTTTACTTCTTGAACCTAACAATAGGTTTTTATTGAGGCACCAGACTATAGTCTGAAAAAATCAAATATTCGCATTAGAAAAGAAAAGGAGGTATTTCCATGATTCACTTTCACAACAGAGTTAAGAAAGCATATGTCTCATGCAGACTTGTCCATTGACTGGAAGCTGGAAGTGAAGGAAGATAGCTCCACGAGCTCTCCCTGCTACTCCCTCCTTGGGGAGCCCCGACCCTGTGAATCGGCATGCTCACATGAGATGGAGAGGGTGCTTGTGCACCTCCTCGAGCATGGCGGCTATGCAGGTCGACCCCTGGCCTCCTCTAACCAGGAGCTGCAAGAGGAGGCAGCATGAGCGCATGGCTTAGCTGCCTCCTAGATTGCATTTTCCTAACGCCACAATATCAGTCATCTTCTGTTGTCACTATCATTTGTGCAAAAGAATATCTTGCGGTGCCATCCGATCCTTGGACACCTTGCCAATGTCTATTGGGCTTAGAGGGATCTTCTCTTCCTTCCAAAAGAAGGGTGTTGTAATGCGCAATGACCGCATGTGTGATGACGTTAACATTAGCATCTGAAGATGAATGAGTAAAGCGAGGATAATGACGCTGAGTGTTGTGGTTTGGGTATGTGGAAAGGGTTTAAAATGTTACTGAAAACAATATTCTGGACCTTGCCAAAATATCTATTTGGCAAATATTCAGAATTTTCTAAAACAATTTTTAAAAAGTTATAATTAAAATTGAACCAAAATTGAGCTCATTTCAATCCAGTCCAAAAAATTTATGTAAAATTATTTCGATACCCAAACAGGTTACAGAAAATTCAGAAATTTTGTCTTGATTTTGAACCGTCACCACGGGCGGGATAGCGGATAGAGTTTGCTACTATCACGCGGACTGAGAAGGCATGACAACAATGATGTAGACAAGAGAGATTCAGACTTCTCACAATGGTCGATGATGGGTTACACCTACATGATACATCCTATGCTAGTTCTATTAAATAGTTAATCTAGAGGATCATTTCTTGTTGGGTGATGATCAATAAATGAGGTCACAGTTCTTAGTTGGTTTCAAATATGGTGCTTGTTTGTAATACACCGAGTGCTTTTAGTATAGAAATTTAGTAGACTTGTATTTGTCTTTTTTGCGAAAGATTTGTATTCTTTTTTTGTGAAAGACTTGTATTGTTTTTGACCATCTTTATTAATTATATAGTACATGATTATGAGACATACTCTTAGGATGTGCATGGGTGTGAGCCAATTTATAAAGAAAATCATGATTCATCTGGCTTATAAGAAAACACAGTATACACCAAAACCTAGTTTTTGGAAGGAAACAAGTGATCTACATCGCCTTAAAAGGGTAACTACTCCCAACAGAATACAAAAGAATAATAAACTAACAACATTGGGCCTGGACTACACACAATCAGTCCTCGACCTAGTAGAGACATAAGAAAATCTTGATCTTTAGTTTCCCCTCCCACTTCAACTCACAATTCTGGTGCGTCCCATTCCAAGTGATAATTTGTACACACGAGAAACGATGCAAGTGTATACAAGTAAGGTACAACTTGGAATTCTTTCTTGTTTTGCGATTCAAAATAGGCTACTATTTATAATTAGAAGTAGGCTCACAGAGTACATGCCTATACAATGACTATCATGAACTGTCAACTACAATACTGCATATAGTACATAAACGTTATCTGCAATAAATGGAGAATTCTCAGTTGTACCATTGTTTTTTGTGGGGAGCTGTATAATTGGTGAAACGATGGTTTGGTGCAGTTTCACTGAGTTTCAATTCAAGACATATTTTCTCGGGTAAAGTCTTTTGCCTCGAGGTCGCTGTTCAGTAAGTTTTTTTAACAACGTTGTTAAGCATATATGGACTAATTCATGTGTTGGTTACGGTAACATGTCCGCCATGTTACCACGTGAAATGAAATAAGTAAAGAGGCTAACTGCATACACTTGGAATATAAGAGCAACTCTAAGAGATACAGTAAAAATCCTAAAACTGTAAAATTCCGGCTTAGGGTTCATCGTCTTTTGTATATGATCCGATGCACAACGACCTCAAACTTTCATATGTATGATCAGTTCATCATCTGAATTTTGCCGCCAAGACATCGTTTGCTTAATTTTAAAAAGTTCAGTACGTGTTTACGATTTCTATTCTACCCGGGCAAGTTTTGAACTGGAAAACATGAGTTCAGTATACTGAATTTGCGTTTCTACCGTTTCAGTTATACAGGTTCTGTTAGAGTTGCTCTAACAATGGTTGCAAGCCATCTCAATTGCGTCAGGATTCCGCATCGCGTAGCACCAGGGATACCCCGCGTTGATGCAGTCTTTTGCCATGGGCTGCATCTAGGATTATATTTGGCCAGCAATGCCAGAGTCAGGAAGCCCTTTGTGCTGATTTGACAGTAGCATCTGAAGACACAGCTAAATCCCGTGCTACCGCTACTCTACCAGTAGCTCTTGTCCGCAAAAACAAAAGAGTGCCAGTAGCTCTACAGCAGCTTACTAGTGGAAAGCTCTAAAGGCAGTCTGCAGCTGCACAAAAACACACGGTTTACTCGCGACAAACAAAGAGTTGGTTCTTCTCGTATCTTCTTCTAGAACATGCCGCTATCCAGCAAGGTGGATGAGCAGCGGGTGTCCTTGACTCTTCAACCCAAATTCCCGGTGCATCTCATTCCGAGTAATAGGTTTTACACGGTTGCACTAGACATCGACGCAAGTGTCTACACATGAGAAAGAACTAGTAGGTTTTTCTTATAGGAGACAAGGGAGCAACTATTTATAATCAAATAATAGGCTCGGTAAGCAACTGAACTACTCTGTCTCGATCACCAACCAGTCAATAGTGCATATTGCAATAAACAAAGAGTTTACTTCTTGAACCTAACAACATGATTTTACTAAGGCACCAGACTATAGTGTGGAAAATTAAATATTTTTGTTAGAAAAGCAAAAAAAAAAAAAGTATTTCCATGATTCACGTTCACAAAAGCGAGTTAAGAAAGCCTAATGTCTCATACAGACTTGTGCATTAGATGAAAGCTGGAAGATGAAAAGAAATGGCTCCATGAGATATCCCCACTACTCCCTCTCGGTGAGTCCCGACCTCAAGAATTAGTGTGCTCAATCTACCGAGAGAGTGCTTGCACACATCCTTGAGCATGGCGGCAATGCAGGTCCCTGACCTCCTCTGATCCAAGAGATGCAGGATGAGGCAACATGGGTACATGGCTTAGCTACATCCTGGATTGCATTTGCGAGCTAACACCATAGTGGTAGTCATCTTTTGTTGTCACTGTCATCAGCGCAAAATAATATCCTTGTGGCGCCATCCGATCCTTGTGGACACCATGCCAATGTTCATTGGGCTTAGAGGGATGTTTTCTCCCTTCCAGAAGAGGGGTGTTATAATGTGCAATGTCCACATGTATGATGATGTTAACATTAGCATCTGAAGACAAATGAGGAAAGTGGGGACAATGACGCCGAGTGTATCTGGAAAGGGTTTAAAATGTTACTAAAAACAATATCTCGGACCTTGCCAAAATATCCATTTTGTGAAAATTCAGAATTTGCTGAAATCATTTCAAACAAGTTACAATTAATTTTGAACCAAAATTGAGCTCATTTCAATCTAGTCCAAAAGTTCAATGTAAAAAAATATTTTGGATGGTTGTGATCAAGGCGGCGAGGAACTCTCTAATTGCTAGTGGGAGGTTGTGGCACAGTGGGTGAATCATCGGCTAGAAGAATTCAAATACGCATATGGTGCTATCTATATGGAAGATGGAGGGACAAATATTCAAGGCGATGTCTCCAGTGTATCCAGATTTATAAAGAGGAAACAATATGCTACTTTGGTCATTTTGAACTCTGATCCCCAGGAGGAAAACAAGCAGATTGCCTTGGTCATATTGTGCTCCAATCCCTGGGAGTCTAAACCTTTTTTTAGAAATGGGGAAACCCCGGCCTCTGTATCAATTGATACATGCAGCCTTTGGAAGTCTGAACCTGTAGGCAGAATTATCTATTGTTGTTACATTAGAGTACTACAGAACAGTTTCTTCTCTAGGACTGTTTGTGGGCAACTAGTTATATGGGTTCTATCAGTCTCAGCTATACCATTGTCTTGTTTTCTTGTTTTGCCATTTCAATGTTTTTCTCTTCTTTTTTAATCCTCTTCCTTTTCGTCTTTGTACTTCTTGTATCATCGTCTAATTAAATGAAAAGCAGGCCAGGCTGCCTTTTCGTCAAAAAAAGTCTCAGCTATACCATTGTTTTTTATAGGGAGCTATACAATTGCTGAAACGTTGATTTGATGTAGTTTCACTGAGTTTCAGTTCATTACATTGACCATGTTCACTGTTTTGTAATGTTGGTTCACCTAATTCGGGTGTACGCTCATGTAAGATTATGGCCTGTTTTGCCTTAAAAATCGAGTATGGTATGTTTTCTCAGGTATCTGTTCAGTAAGTTTTTTTAACAATGATGTTAAGCTTATGGACTAATTCATGCATTGGTGCTGCATCTGGGAATACATTTGGCCAGAAATGCTACGGTGATGACCATATACCCCTTCTGTATTGATTTGATAGTAGCATCTGTAGACAAAGGTGAAACCTGTGCTAGTGCTACTAGACTACTAGAGTAACTCCTGGGGTGGTGATCCAGTCACGAGGTCATGGGCTCATGTCTCTTCTTGCTAGGATTCAAATATAGTGGTTACATTTACACAGCTAGTGCACCAAGTAGAGGAATCAAGCAGACGTGCGTTCAAATATGGCTCTTCTGGCCCTCTGGAGCATCATACCAATGGTAAGCTCTAAAGATAGTGGTGCACCAAGGCACACAGCGGACTTAAGACACAAACTTCAGGTTCTTTTAGTGTCGTCTTCTAGAACACGCTGCGAACTAGCAAGATAGATGAGCAACTTGAAGGGTTTCGCAGCATAGTAAATCAAAAAATTTCTACGGATGCGAACGGGAAAGCCAAGATCTAATCTAGGAGATGCAAACAACGAGGGGGGATAGATGAGATCTTCATACCCTTGAATATTCGCACAGCGGAACGTTCGACGGAACATGGGTGATGTAGTCGTACTCGCTTCTCCTCCTCGCGATCCGATCCGATCTAACACCGCAAGTGGCGATGCCTCCGAGAGATGCACACGTGCGGCACCTCGACGTCTCCTCCTTCCTCGGTACAACAAGTAGGGTGGAGAGATGGATTGGATCTACAACGCGACGGCGCGGTGCAAGCGGTGGAGAGTTTCACAGGGCGCCACGCCTGGCAATGGGGAGAGAGAGAGAGGAGGGGCAGCAGGGCGGCTAGGGTTGTGGAGGAGTGTGGGAAGGGTGCGCCCCCAGCCCTCTTTATATAGAGGGGTGGGCGGCTGGCCCTTGCCCCTCCCCCAAGCCCTAGGCCGGCGGCCAAGGAGGGAGGAGTGGGGGGCAAGTTCCCCCCTTCTAGAAGCTCCCCTAGGGTTTCCCTAGGGTTTGGCCGGCTGGGCCCTATGGGGCCTTGTGCCCCTGGCCCAATGCGGCCAGGGCACTCTCTCATAGGCCCACGCCCCCTCCCGACAAGTGGGGACACGTTGGTCCCACTCCGGAAGGTTCTAGAAGCTTCTGGTACAATACCGAATAACCCGAAACAATTCCGAACTCCAAAAACTGCATTGCCTTATATGAATCTTATTCTCCGGACCATTCCGGAACCTCTCGTGATGTCCCGGATCCCATCCGAGACTCCGAACAAAAACTCATAAACCAATTATCCAATCTATCCTAGCGTCGAGACACGTTAAGTGTGTGACCCTTCGGGTTCGAGAATATGCAGACATGATCTTCTATCAATAATCAACAGCGGGGTCTGGAAACCCATATTGACTCCCACACATTCATCGATGATCATATCGGATGAACCACGATGCCAGGATTCAATCAATCCCATATATATATTCCCTTCGTCTCGCGATATTTTACTTGCCCGATATTTGATCGTCGGTACCGTCATACCTAGTTCAATCTCGTTCACATCAAGTACTTTACTCGTTCCGTAATCCGATATCACTTTGTGATTAACTCCTTAACCACTTGCTTGCAAGCGGTGTCGATATCGATTACCGAGTGGGCCCGAAGTATATCTCTCCGACTTGGGAGGGACAAATCCCATCTCGATACATACAACCCAACAGGTACTTTCCGATCACCCGAGAGACACCTTTATGATCACCCTCTCATAGGATGACGTTTGATGACCTCAAAGCTTTCTTCCGATACCAGGGAGTTGCATTATCTCATGGTCTAAGGAATACAATATTTGACATAAGAAAAGCTTCACAAAGATGAACACGATGACACGATCTAATTGCTCCGCTTAGTTTGGGTATGTCCATCATATCATTCTCCCAATGATATGATCTCATTATTAATCGACAACTCATGTCTATGGTTAGGAAACCTTAACCATCATTAATCAATGAGCTAGTCCATAGAGGCATACTAGGGACACGGTGTTGTTCACAAACCACACAAGTATTAAAGTTTCCGCTTAATACAATTCTAACATGGAATATAAACTTTATCATGAACAAGAATTATAATAATAACATCTTTATTATTGCCTCTAGGGCATAATTCCAACAGTCTCCCACTTGCACTAGAGTCAATAATCTAGTTTGCATCTGGCAACAATCTAACACCCATGGTACTAAGGTGTTGATCATGTTTTGCACGTGGAAGAGGTTTAGTCAATGGATCTGCGACATTCAGATCTGTATGTACTTTGCTAATCTTTAGATCTCCATCTGCTATATAATCTCGGATTATATGAAACTTGCGGTTGATATGCTTGGTCTTTGGATGATATCTTGGTTCCTTAGCCAGTGCTATGGCGCCAGTGTTGTCACATAATATCTCCAGTGGGTACAAGGCACTTGAAACCACACCAAGCTCAGTGATGAAGTTCCTGATCCAAACTCCTTCACTTGACGCTTCTGCAGTAGCCATGTATTCCGCTTCTACTGTAGATCCCGCGATCACGCTTTGCTTGCAGCTTCTCCAGCTCACAGCTCCTCTATTCAAAATATAAACGTATCCTATCTGAGATTTAGAATCATCCTTGTCGGTGTCGAAACTAGCGTCGACGTAACCCTTTATGACAAGCTGTTCATCACCTCCATAGACTAAGAACATTTCTTTAGTCCTATTCAAGTACTTTAGGATCTTCATGGCTGTCCAGTATTCCACTCCTGGATCACTTTGGTATCTGCTCGTCAAACTAAGAGAATTGGACACATCCGGTCTAGTACACAGCATGGCATACATGATAGAACCTATGGCCGAGGCATAAGGCACTTTTCTCATAGCTTCTCTATCATTTACCGTAGCTGGACACTGAACCTTGATCAATATCTTACCTGAAAACATAGGCACTGAACCTTTCTTTGCCTTATCCATTCTGAACCTTTTCAGAACTTTGTCTAGGTATGTACTCTGGCTTAAAGCTATGAGGCGTCTTTGTCTATCTCTATAGATTTTGATGCCCAATATATAAGCAGCTTCCCCTAGGTCTTTTATTGAAAAACATTTGTTCAAATAACTCTTCACATCGTTAAGCATGTTAATGTCATTTCCAATAATCAATATGTCATCCACATATAGTACTAGAAATGTCACTGAGCTCCCACTCACTTTCTTGTAGATACAAGCTTCGTAGCAATTTGGAACAAATCCAAAGCTCTTGATCACTTGATAAAAACGAAGGTTCCAACTCCGAGATGCTTGCTTCAGTCCATAAATGGAACGCTGAAGTTTGCACACTTTATCAGCATCCTTAGGATCGACAAAACCTTCGGGTTGCATCATATACAACTCTTCATCAATGTTGCCATTGAGGAATGCAGTCTTGACATCCATCTGCCATATTTCATAATCATGAAATGCAACAATTGCTAATAAAATCCGAATGGACTTAAACATTTCCATGGGAGAGAAAGTCTCATCGTAGTCAACACCTTAAACTTGTCGAAAACCTTTCGCAACAAGTCGTGCTTTATAGACGGTAACATTACCATCCGCGTCCGTTTTCTTCTTAAAGATCCATTTGCACTCAACGGCCTTTCGGTCGCTAGGAGGGTCCACCAAAGTCCATACTTGGTTTTCGCTCATGGATCCCAATTCGGATTTCATGGCCTCTAGCCATTTCTCAGAGTCTGGGCTCATCATCGCTTCCTCATAGTTCGCAGTTCACTATCGTCTACTAACAAGACAGTTAAGACAGGGTTGCCGTACCACTCAGGAGGGGCACGCGACCTTGTCGACCTGCGACGTTCAGTAGTAGCATCGTCCAAAGCTTCATGATCCTTGTCATTAGCTTCCTCTATTGTTGGTGCAGGCGGCACTGGAACAATTTCAGGTGCCACGCTACTCTCCAATTCAAGAGAAGGTTCAACAACCTCGTCTAGCTCTACTTTTCTCCCACTCACTTCTTTCGAGAGAAACTCCTTCTCAAGAAAGGATCCGTTCTTTGCGACAAACACTTTGCCTTCGGTTCTGTGATAGAAGGTATACCCAATAGTTTCCTTAGGGTATCCTATAAAGACGCATTTCTCCGTTTTGGGTTCGAGCTTGTCCGGCATCAACTTCTTGACGTAAGCTTCACATCCCCAAACTTTAAGAAACGACAACTTAGGTTTAGCACCAAACCATAGTTCATAAGGTGTCGTCTCAACGGATTTAGATGGTGCCCTATTTAAAGTGAATGCAGCGGTTTCTAATGCATAACCCCAAAATGATAACGGCAAATCAGTAAGAGACATCATTGATCGGACCATATCTAATAGAGTTCGATTCCGGTGTTCAGACACACCATTGCGCTGTGGTGTTCCGGGTGGCGTGAGTTGCGAAACGATTCCGCTTGCTTTAAGATGCGTGAGAAAACCATAACTCAAATATTCACCTCCACGATCGGATCGTAGAAACTTAATCTTTCTGTTACGATGGTTTTCCACTTCATTCTGAAATTCTTTGAACTTTTCAAATGTTTCAGATTTATGTTTCATTAAATAGATATACCCATATCTACTTAAGTCATTAGTAAAAGTGAGAAAATAGTGATATCCATCGCGCGTCGAAACACTCATCGGTCCGCATACATCGATATGTATGATTTCCAACAAGTCCGTTGCTCGCTCCATCATTCCGGAGAACGGGGTTTTGATCATCTTTCCCATGAGGCATGGTTCACATGTGTCAAATGATTCAAAATCAAGAGACTCCAAAAGTCCATCAGAATAGAGTTTCTTCATGCGTTTTACACCAATATGACCTAGACGGGAGTGCCACAAATAAGTAGTATTATCACTATCTACCTTGCATCTCTTAGCCTCAATGTTATGGATGTGTGTTTCATCCCTTTCGAGATTCAGAAGAAATAAACCATACACAGCAGGTGCATGACCATAAAAGATGTTACTCATATAAATAGAACAACCATTATTCTCAGATTTAAATGAATAACCGTCTTGCAATAAACACGATCCAGATATGATGTTCATGCTCAACGCAGGCACATAATAACATTTATTGAGGTTTAAAACTAATCCCGAAGGTAAAACTAAGGAGGGTGTGCCGACGGCCATCACATCAACTCTTGATCCGTTGCCAACGCGCATCGTCACCTCATCCCTCGCTAGCCGCCGTCTATTCCGCAGCTCCTGTTTCAAGTTACAATTATTAGCAACTAAACCAGTATCAAATACCCAGGCACTACAACGAGGGCTAGTAAGCAAAACATCAATAACATGTATATCAAATATACCTTTGATGGTGCCAGCCTTCTTGTCCGCTAAGTACTTCGGACAACATGCCCAAAGGACCCTTGTCCTTGCAATAGAAGCACCAAAGGTCCGCTTAGGTCCGACTTGAGCTTCTTCTCGCGAGGGCAACGCTGTCACGCTGCCTTTCTTGAAGGGCTTCTTTGCGCCCTTACCTTTCTTAAAGCTGGGAGGCTTGTTGACCATCAACACATGATTATCCTTCTTGATGTCCACCTCCGCAGCTTTCAGCTTAGCGAAGAGCTCGGTGATCGTATCAGTGGAACCAATCTGATTATGAGAACTACAAAACTTTTGTAGCTAGGAGGGAGTGATTGCAGAACCCCTCACAATCTTGAGCTCCTCCGAATCTTGCAGTCCAGCTTGCTCACAGGCTGAGTGTAGCCCGGCATCTTTATGGCGTGCTCACTAACATAACTCCCTTCCTCCATCTTGCAGTTAAAGAATTTCTCAGAGATCTCATATCTCTCAGAACGGGCCTGAGTCTGAAACATAGTTTTCAGTTCCTCAAGAATCTCAAAGGGCCCGGTGTAATCTTCAAAATGATTTTGAAGGTCCGATTTCATAGCAAACAACATGGTGCTCTTAATCACACCATAATCATCCTTGCGCGACTGATAAACAGCCTTCTCATCAGCCGGCGCATCTACAGCAGGGGCGTCACCTAGCGCATTCTCAAGGACATAGTCCTTTTGTCCGCCAGCGAGAATGATTCTCAGATTGCGGAACCAGTTGGTGAAGTTAGACCCATTGTTCTTAAGCTTTTCTTTCTCAGCAAAAACGTTGAAGTTGAAGTTGGACTTAGCCATTTGATCTATAAAATTTGCAAGTACAATTTAGACTATGTTCACGATAACTAGTTCAACTTAATCAAATTACTAGATGAACTCCCACTAAATTCAGCATCCCTCAAGTTGTTTAGTGAACATGATCCAAATTCATCACACCTAATCCGATCTTCACGAGAAGAGATGTGGTTTCAATGGTGGACAACGAAGTGTCGATCATATCATTTATATGACTCATGCTTAACCTTTCGGTTCGTGTGTTTCGAGGCCATGTATGTATATGCTAGGCTCGTCAAGTCAAACCCAAGTATTTCCGCGTGTGCAAAACTGGCTTACACCCGTTGTATGTGAATGTAGAGTTTATAACACCCGATCATCACGTGATGCTTGAACACGACGAACTTTCGCAATGGTGCATACATGGGGAGAACACAGTTTTATCTTGATCTTTAAGTGAGGAATCATCTTATAATGCTACCATCGCGATCTAAGCATAATAAGATACATAAAAGGATAAACATCACATGCATATAATTTTATGTGACATGGTATAGCCAATCTCCACGCAATGATCTCCATCTTGTGCGTGCCAGCATGATCTCCATCACTCCACCATGATTGCCTCCACCACGAATAGCAACTACAACTATTGCTAACTACTTAGCGATAAAGCAAAGCTATTACATGGCGTATAAAAAGTTGACACACAGGTCATACACAATTATAAAGACAACCATATGGCTCCTGCCGGTTGTGTACTCATCGACATGCAAGTCGTGAAACATTACAAAACATGATTATCACATACAACATACACATCACATCTTGGGCCATACCATATCACAGAAAACACTCCCTGCAAAAACAAGTTAGACGCCTCTACTTTGTTGTTGCATGTTTTACGTGGCTTATGGGAGTAGCAAGCTAAGAACGATTCTTACCTACGGAAAGCCACAACGGTGATATTATGGTTGCCAAACTCCGGTGTAAATCCCATGACAACTATAGTGAGAGAAACTGTCATCCACCAGCCTCATGTGTGGAACAAGCCACACGTCAAGTGCGGAGCCGGTCTCGCGAACGAGGTCGCGTAAGGTTGGCCTGGACCGCTTCGATCTCACTATCCCGCGTCATAAGAAGTACACAAATAAGAGGCTTGCAACAGAAAACATCAACGCCCGCAGCAACCATGTTGCGTTCTACTCGTGAAACACATCTACGCATAGATCTAGCTCTGATACCACTGAAGGGTTTCGCAGCATAGTAAATCAAAAAATTTCTACGGATGCGAACGGGAAAGCCAAGATCTAATCTAGGAGATGCAAACAACGAGGGGGGATAGATGAGATCTTCATACCCTTTAAGATTCAAGATAGCGAACGCTCGACGAACGTGGGTGATGTAGTCGCATTTCGCTTCTCCTCGCGATCCGATCCGATCTAACACCGCAAGTGGCGATGCCTCCGAGAGATGCACACGTGTGGCACCTCGACATCTCCTCCTTCCTCGGTACAGCAAGTAGGGTGGAGAGATGGATTGGATCTACAACGCGATGGCGCGGTGCAAGCGGTGGAGAGTTTCTGTGGCAGGGTTTCGCCTACACGCAGTCGGGAGGGAGAGAGAGAGGAGGGGCAGCAGGGCGGCTAGGGTTGTGGAGGAGTGTGGGGAGGGTGCGCCCCCAGCCCTCTTTATATAGAGGGGTGGGCGGCTGGCCCTTGCCCCTCCCCCAAGCCCTAGGCCGACGGCCAAGGAGGGAGGAGTGGGGGGCAAGTTCCACCCCTTCTAGAAGCTCCCCTAGGGTTTCCCTAGGGTTTGGCCGGATGGGCCCTATGGGGCCTTGTGCCCCTGGCCCAATGCGGCCAGGGCACTCCCTCATAGGCCCACACCCCCTCCTGACAAGTGGGGCCACGTTGGTCCCACTCCGGAAGGTTCTAGAAGCTTCCGGTACAATACCGAATAACCCGAAACAATTCCAAACTCCAAAAACTGCATTGCCTTATATGAATCTTATTCTCCGGACCATTCCGGAACGTCTTGTGATGTCCCAGATCCCATCCGAGACTCCGAACAAAAACTCATAAACCAATTATCCAATCTATCCTAGCGTCGAGACACGTTAAGTGTGTGACCCTTCAGGTTCGAGAATATGCAGACATGATCTTCTATCAATAATCAACAGCAGGGTCTGGAAACCCATATTCACTCCCACACATTCACCGATGATCATATCGGATGAACCACGATGCCAGGATTCAATCAATCCCATATATATATTCCCTTCGTCTCGCGATATTTTACTTGCCCGAGATTTGATCGCTTGCCGTCATACCTAGTTCAATCTCGTTCACAGCAAGTACTTTACTCGTTCCGTAATCCGATATCACTTTGTGATTAACTCCTTAACCACATGCTTGCAAGCGGTGTTGATATCGATTACCGAGTGGGCCCGAAGTATATCTCTCCGACTTGGGAGGGACAAATCTCATCTCGATACATACAACCCAACAGGTACTTTCCGATCACCTGAGAGACACCTTTATGATCACCCTCTCATAGGATGACGTTTGATGACCTCAAAGCTTTCTTCCGATACCAGGGAGTTGTATTATCTCATGGTCTAAGGAATACAATATTTGACATAATAAAAGCTTCACAAAGATGAACACTATGACACGATCTAATTGCTCCGCTTAGTTTGGGTCTGTCCATCATATCATTCTCCCAATGATATGATCTCATTATTAATCGACAACTCATGTCTATGATTAGGAAACCTTAACCATCATTAATCAATGAGCTAGTCCATAGAGGCATACTAGGGACACGGTGTTGTTCACAAACCACACAAGTATTAAAGTTTCCGCTTAATACAATTCTATCATGGAATATAAACTTTATCATGAACAAGAATTATAATAATGACATCTTTATTATTGCCTCTAGGGCATAATTCCAACACAACCAATATCACTGAATCTTCAACCCAAACTTCTGGTACATCCCATTCGAGTAATAAGTTTTACACGGTTGCACTAGACACCGACGCAAGTGTCTATACATGAGGAAGAACTTGGTTTTCCTTACACAAGACAAGGGAGCAACTATTTATAATCGAAGAGTAGGCTCGGTAAGCAATTGAACTATACTCTGTCTCGATGACTCTTTCACCAACCAGTCAATAGTACATAGGCTTCCTTTGCAATAAATACAGAGTTTACTTCTTGAACTAAACAACAGAATTTTATTTGGCTGCTAGACTATAGTCTGAAGAAAAAATCCCATTAGAAAATGCAAAAAGGTATTTGTATGATTCACGCTTACAACAGCGAGAAAACCTATGTCTCATATAGACCTGTGCATTTACTGGAAGCTGGAAGTGAAGGGAGATAGCTCCATGAGCTCTCCCTACTACTCCCTCTCAACAAGCCCCGACCCTATGAATTAGTGTGCTCACTCTACCGAGAGAGTGCTTGCACACATCCTTGAGCATGGCGGTGATGCAGGTCCCTGACCTCCTCTGAACCAAGAACTTAGCTACATCCTGGATTGCATTTGCGAGCTAGCACCACAATGGTAGTCATCTTCTGTTGTCACTGTCGTCAGCGTAAACTAATATCCTTGCGGCGCTATCTGATCCTTGTGGACATCATGCCAGTGTCCATTGGGCTTAGAGGGATGTTTTATTCCTTCCAGAAGAGGGGTGTTGTAATGCGCAATGTCCGCATGTGTGATGACGTTAACATTAGCATCTGAAGATGAATGAGTAAAGTGGGGACAATGATGCCGAGTGTTGTGGTTTGCGTATGTGGGGGTTTAAAATGTTACTAAAAACAACATCTCAGACCTTGCCAAAATATCCATTTTGCGAAAATTCAGATTTTTCTGAAATCATTTCAAACAAGCTACAATTAATTTTGAAAATATTGACCAAAATTGAGCTCATTTCAGTCTAGTCCAAAATTTCAATGTAATTTTTTTTCAGATGGGTGTGATCAAGGCGGTGAGGAACCCTGTACCCACTGGTAGGGAGGTTGCGGCACTGTGGGTGACTCATCAGCTAGAAGAACTCAAATATGCAGATGATGCTATCTTTATGGAAGATGGGTGGACAATTATTCAAGGTGATGTGTCGAGTGTATCCAGATTTATAAAGAGGAAACTGGCACGCTATTTGGTCATTTTGAACTCTGATCTCGGAAGGAAAACAAGTGCATTGCCTTGGTAATTTTGAGCTCTGATCCTCGAGAGTCTGAAGCTATAGGCAGAATTTTCTGTTGTGGTTACATCGGAGAACTGCAGAACATTTTCTTCTCTAGGGCTGTTTGTAGGCCACAAGTAGTTATATGGGTTCTGTCATTCTCAGCTGTACTATTGTTTTTATTTTTTGGGGGAGTTGTGAAAAATCTGAAACTTTGGTTTGATGCAGTTTCACTGAGTTTTAGTTCAATACATTGACCTTGTTCACTGTTTTATAATGTAAGATTATGGCATGTTTCGCCTTAGAAATCAAGTATGGTATGTTTTCTCGGGTATAGTATTTTTCTTCGAGGTTGCTATTTAGTAAGTATTTTTTAACAATGATGTTGAGCTTATGAACTAATTCAGGAAATGTTGAGCTTAACGAAAACATGTCCACCACGTTACTACATGAAATGAAATAACTAAGGAGGCTAACACATACGCTTGGAATATATGAATGGTTGCAAGCTGTCCCGTACGGATCTGGCATGGGTTGCATCAAGGAATACCTTTCCCCTTAGGTAAATGAAGAACCAATGCAGCTTCCTGGGAATACATCTGTCTGGCAATTCTACGGTGATGAACTGATGATCAGGTGGTGATTTTACATTAGCATCCTAGGGTGGTGATCCAGTCACGAGGTTATGGGCTCATGGCTTTTCTTGGTAGGATTCAAATATGGTGGTTATATTTACGCAGCTACTGAGTAGAGGAATCAAGTAGATGTGCAGTTAAATATGGCTCTGCTTGCTCTCTAGAGCATCATACCAATGGTAAGCTCTAAAGACAGTCTCCAGCTGCGCGAAGAAATCCCGTGGACTTGCGACAAGCAAACAATTGGTTCTTATCACATCACCCTCGTGGTCATGCTGACAACGACAGCCCTAGCAAGGTGGATGAGCAATGGGTCTCACTGAATCTTCAACCCGAACTCTCGATACATCCCATTCTGAGTAATATGTTTTACACGGTTGCACCATACATCGACTCAAGTGTATACACATGAGAGAGAACTTGGTTTTCATTACACGAGACAAGTGAGAAGCTATTTATAATTGAAGAATAGGCTCGGTAAACAACTGAACTATACTCTGTCTCGATCACCAACCAGTCAATACGTGCATAAGCTTCTTGCAATAAATAGAGAGTTTACTTCTTGAACCTAATAATAGGTTTTTATTGAGGCACCAGACTGTAGTCTGAAAAAATCAAATATTCCAATTAGAAAAGAAAAAGAGGTATTTCCATGATTCCCATTCACAACAGAGAGTTAATAAAGCATATGTCCCATACAGAAGTGCATTGACTAGAAGCTGGAACTGAAGGCAGATAGCTCCATGAGCTCTCCCTGTTACTCCCTCCTCGGCGAGCCCTGACCCCATGAATCAACATGCTCACACGAGATGGAGAGGGTGCTTGTGCACCTCCTCGAGCATGACAGCTATGCAAGTCGATCCCTGGCCTCCTCTGACCCATGAGCTGCAAGAGGAGGCAGCACGAAGTGCATGGATTAGCTGCCTCCTGGATTGCATTTGCCTAACGCCACAATATCAGTCATCTTCTGTTGTCATTATCGTATGGGCAAATGAATACCCTTGCGGGGCCGTCTGATCCTAGTGGACAGCTTGCCAATGTCTACTAGGCTTAGAGGGGTCTTCTCTTCCTTCCAAATGAGGGGTGTTATAATGCGCAATGTCCGCATGTATGATGATGTTAACATTAGCATCTGAAGACGAACGAGGAAAGCAAGGACAATGACAACTGAGTTTTGTGGTTTGGGTATGTGGAAATGATTTAAAATGTTACTGAAAACAATATTTCGTACCTTGCCAAAATATCCATTTTTCAAAAATTCAGAATTTTTTGATACCTTTTCAAACAAGTTACAGTTAATTTTTTAAAAATTGGAAAAAAATTAGCTCATTTTAATTTAGTCCAAAATTCCGATGTAAAAGTATTTTGGTACCCAAACAGATTACAGAAAATTCAGAAATTCTATCTTGATTTTGAACCGTCACCACGGGCAGGATAGCGGAGAGAGATTGCTACGATCACGCGGACTGAGAAGGCACGACAACAATGATAATATAGACAAGATAGATTCAGACTTCTCACAATGGTCGATGACAGGTTACACCTACATAGTACATCCTATGCTAGTTCTATTAAATAGTTTATCTAGAGGATCATTTCTTCTTAGGTGATGATCAAGAAATGAGGTGACAATTCTTAGTTTGTTTCAAATATGGTGCTTGTTTGTAATACGCCCGATGCTTTTAGTACAGAAATTTAGTAGCGACTTGTATTTGTCTTTTTTGCGAAAGACTTGTATTCTTTTTTTGTATAAGACTTGTATTGTTTTTACCATCTTTATTAATTATATAGTACATAATTATGAGACATAATCTTAGGATGTGCGTGGGTGTGAGCCAATTTATAAAGAAAAACATGATTGATCTGGGTATAAGAAAACACGGTATACATTGAAACCTAGTTTTGGAAAGGAAACAAGTGATCTACATCGCCTTGAAAGAGGAACTACTCCCAACAGAATACAAAAGAATAATAAACCAACAACATTGGGCCTGGCCTACATACAATTAGTCCTTGACCTAGTAGAGACATAAGAAAATCTTGATCTTTAGATTCCCCACCCACTTCAACTCATAATTTCGGTGCGTCCCATTCCAAGTAATAATTTGTACACATCAGAACCGATGCAACTGTATACAAGTAAGGTACAACTTGGAATTCTTTCTTGTTTTGCGATTCAAAATAAGCCACTATTTATAATTAGGAGTACGCTCACAGAGTACCTGCCTTTGCAATGACCATCATGAACTAGTCAAATACAATACTGCATATAGTACATAAACTTTATCTGCAATAAATGGAGAATTTTACTTCATTGACCAAACAAGATGATTTTGTTGAGCCAACAAACTATTATCTGAAAATCATTGGTAGTAAAATCTGATAAAACACAATGCGTTAGAAAATAAAAAGTTATTTCCATGATATACACTTCTACAACCATTCAGTTAAGAAATGTCTCTTGTGAACTCGTGTATTGGATGGAAGAATAAGAGAGATAGTTCCATGTGCTCCCCTGGTCCTCCTCCTTCGTGTGCCCTGCCGCTTGGCATGCGACCATTTCCCTACCGGTCAAGAACATGCGTGCTTAGACAATGGAGATTGTGCTTCACCTCGTTCACTATTTACTAATGTTGGATGTAGACTGATTAAGATTACCGCATGTTTTGCTGTAAATAAATATTATTATGGTATGTTTTCTTGAGTAGTCTTTTGCTTCGAATGCAGCAAATTCTTTTTAACAATGTTGTCCAATAAGTTATTTGTTGTATGGAACAACTCAGATCTTGTATTGGGATCAAATACATGTGTATGATGTTACTACATGAAAATGAAATAACTAACCAACAATATTCTAAGGCTAACTACATACACTTTGAATTTATCAAGTTATCAAATTGATACAAGCCATCAAAAATGTGTCACGATACCAGGTTGTGTCATACGGATCAGGCATGAGCTGCATCTGGGAATACATTTGGCAGCAACGCCAGAGTTTTGATCAATGTGATCACTACATTTCTTTTTTTCTTCAAGGTATCCCTTTTTAGTACTTCCTCCATTTGTGAATAAGTATCACAAATTTGTCTAGATCTGCATGCAAAGCGCGTCTAAATACATACGTATATATACAAATCCGTGACACTTATTTTTAAATATTTTTGTGTTCGATGACATTAGCATCTGAAGACAGAGGCAAACTGTGCTATTGTTACTAGAGTAGCAGTAGTTCTAATAGAGGCCCATCTATCCTTGGTGATCCAGCCAGGAGGTCATGGGTTCATGGCTCTTCTTGCTAGAACTCCCATATGATGGTTACATTTGTACAGCTACTGCACTGAGTAGACGAGTTACGTATATTTGTATAATTATATTTGATCTTCGTTAATTCTAATCTGTAATTACCTGCAAAAACATTATAATCCTTAATTTGTGTCTACTTGTGCACAACATGTTTTTTAATTGTAATTGAAGGCAACTATTGTGTTTCAAAGTTTGTGGAAACATATGAGTGTGGAGTGACAGCACCAGTTTGTCAGGAAAACGAAATTTCTCCACAGTAAATTAGTTTGCACGAAGATATGTGCGCCTAGTGCTCTCTACAACACCATATAAATGGTAAGCTCTAAAGACAGTATGCAGCTGCCTTTCATAATAGATGCTGTGAAAAAAAAAAAAAAAAGTTCTTTCTTATCTGTCTTTTTTTAACACAATGACAACTGCAGCGCAACTGCGCAAGCAAGGTAGATGAGCATTCGTTCTATGTACCTCTTCCACCTGAACTCCTGGTGCATCCCATTCCGAGCCATAGGTTCAAACATCGAATCAAGTGTCTACACATGACGAAGAACTTGGTTTTCCTTACATGAGAGAAGGGAGCCACTATTTATATTCAAAGAATAGGCTTGGTAAGTAACTGAACTATACCCTGACTCGATCACCAACCAGTACATAGTGCATAAACTTCCTTCGCAATAAATAGAGAGTTTAGTTCATGAGCCAAATAATAGGAATTTGTTGGGCCACCAAACTATAGTCTAAAAAATAAATCACCGCATCCAACGGTTGTGAAACAAAGTGGGGATGAAACAACACTGTTTTAATCAATCGAATAGCTGGGAAGGGTGGGCGCGCTGGGAGGTGCCTCAGGAGGCGGGTAGCCTACCCTACCGGCTATTATAGGAGTAATGGTGGTTTCATTTACACAGCTAGCGCATTGAGTAGAGGAATCAAGTAGATGTGCATTTAAATATGCTCTTCTTGCTCTCTAGAGCATCACACGGGTGGTAAGCTCTAAATACAGTCTACAACCGCGTGAACAAATGTAGTGAACTTGCGACAAGCAAAGAGTTGATTTTTTCGTATCGCCCTCTTGATCATGCTAACAACAACAACCCTAGCAAGGTGGATGAGCAATGGTTCTCACTGGATCTTCAACCTAAACTCCCGACGATGCATCCCATTCTAAGTAATATGTTTTACACGGGTTGCACTAGACATTGACTCAAGTGTCTACACATGAGAATGAAATTGGTTTTCCTTACACGAGACAAGTGAGCGGCTATTTATAATTGAAGAATAGGCTCGGTAAGCAACTGAACTATACTCTGTATCAATCACCAACCAGTCAATAGTGCATAAGCTTCGTTTGCAATAAATAGAGAGTTTAATTCTTGAGCCAAAAAAATCAAATATTCTCAAGTATTTCCATGATTCACTTTCACAACAGCGAGTTAAGAAAGCATGTGTCTCATAGAGACTTGTGCATTGACTGGAAGCTGGAAGTGAAGGGAGATAGCTCCATGAGATCTCCCAGCTACTCCCTCCTCGGCGAGCCCCGACCCCATGAATCAACATGGTCACACAAGATGGAGAGAGTGCTTGTGCACCTCCTCGAGCATGGCGGATATTCAGGTCGATCCCTGGCCTCCTCTGACCCAGGAGCAGCAAGAGGAGGCATCACGAGCACATGGCTTAGCTGCCTCCTAGATTGCATTTGCCTAACGTCACAATATCAGTCATCCTCTGTTGTCACTATCGTCTGTACAAAAGAATATCCTTGCGGTGCCATTTGATCCTCGTGGACACTAACCAGTGTCTACTGGGCTTAGAGGGATCTTCTCTTTGTTCCAATGTCCGTGTGATGCCGTTAACATTAGCATCTGAAGAAAAATGAGGAAAGCGAGCACAATGATGCTGAATGTTACCGAAAACAATATTTTGGACCTTGCCAAAATATCCATTTTGCAAAAACTTAAATTTTTCCGAAACCATTTGAAACAAGTTACAGTTAAGTTCTAAAAAATTGAACCAAAATTGAGCTCATTTTAATCCAGTCCAAAATTTCGATGTAAAAGTATTTCGGTCCCGAATTGGTTACAGAAAATTCAAAATTTTTGTCTTCATTTTGAGCCGTCAGTGGGGAGAGATTGCTACGATCACGCGGACTGAGAAGGCACGACGACAATGATGATGTATACAAAAGAGATTCAAACTTCTCACAATGGTCAATGAGGGGTTACACCTTTTTTGAGATAAGGGTTAGACCTACATGTTACATCCTATGCTAGTTCTGTTAAATAGTTAATCTAGAGGATCATTTCTTGTTGGGCGATGATCAATAAATGAGGTAACAATTCTTGGTTGGTTTCAAATATGGTGCTTGTTTGTAATACGCGGATGCTTTTAGTATAGAAATTTAGTAGACTTGTACTTGTCCTTTTTTGTGGAAGAATTGTATTTGTCTCTTTTTTTTCTGCGAAAGACTTGTATTGTCTTTGACCATCTTTATTAATTATATAGTACATGATTATGAGACATACTCTTAGGATGTGAGTGGGTGCAAGCCAATTTATAAAGAAACACATGATTGATCTAGGTTATAAGAAAATACGGTATAATACCTTACACTAAAACCTAGTTTCTGAAAAGAAAACAAGTGAAAACAAATGCCATGAAAAAGGACCTACTCCCAACAGAATACAAAATAATAATAAACCTACAACATTGGGCCTGGTCTACACACAACCAGTCCTCGACCTAGAGACATAAGAAAATCTTGATCTTTAGTTTCCCCTCCCATTTCAACTCATAATTCCGGTGCGTCCCATTCCAAGTGATAATGTACACATGAGAACCGATGCAACTGTATACAAGGTACCACTTGGAATTCTTTCTTGTTTTGCGATTCAAAATAAGCCACTATATATAATTGAGAGTAGGCTCACAAAGTACATGCCTATGCTATGACTCTATCATGTAGTCAACTACAATACTACATATAGTACATAAAATTTATCTGCAATAAATGGAGAATGTTACTTCATTGACCAAACAAGATAATTTTGTTGAGACAACAAACTATTATATGAAAATCATTGGTAGTAAAATCTTATAAAACATATTGCATTAGAAAATAAAAAAAGTTATTCCCATTGAAAGGGCATGTATGCCCCATGTGTGGTTTTGGTAATTAATGACAATCTCTATGGACTAATGTGTAAATTGAGTTTCACTTGTAGGTTTGTCCATTGGCATCGCTTGGGCCATGTGTTGGTATCAAGGTTGAAAGATGAAGAAATGTCCAAGGGCTTTGTTCCCATTGGAATCATGAAGAAAGAAGGAGCTTGAAGGTTGATCAAGGCAAGTGCAAAGAGTTGCATCAAGATGGATCAACCTCAAGAAGGGATGAAGAAGGGCAAGGTCAAGATGCGACATCTCTAGAAGATCTCATGCTTGAAGCTTACCATCCTCGTGATCATGGAGTGATGAAGACAAGTTCAAAGAAGAGGTTTCCCCATGGAGTATGGGGGAGAAATTTGCAAGACTTCATCTTCATCAAGCAAGAGCAAGCAAGAGCAATCAAGAAAGGTTTTCCCACTCTAGAAGAACCTAGACGGTCTACATCAAGTTCAAGTGGAATGCTCAAGGCAAATCTATGTTCTTGATAGGGCTTCTCTTTTGTCGGTCTCATGTTGTTAGTTGGGAGACCGGGTTTAGGATAGATGGCCGTATTATCAAGAGGGGCTCTCAAGCGGGTGTCTTGTTCGTATCGTTTGGATAGAGGTCAAACCTTTGCATGCATAGCATCATATTTCTTGGTTGTTACTTGGTTCTTGTCCATGAGAGGATCTAGAGCCTTTGGTCATCATCATAACAAGCTCTAGTTCATCATTTAAGGATTTTCATTGCATATCTTATTGCGTTTTTTGATCTTGCGAGTTTTCCGACTCCACACCTTGGGAGATACATCACATATATATTCATGGTATTATCTCCCTAGGTGATACCCAATATTTTGCGGTGTTGGACTCTATTCGCCGTTATCTTTCCAACAAAATTGATTTCATCTCGTTTAGAGTTCGGATGCGAAAGTTATTGCAGTTTTGGTTTCTGGAATTTCCCTGACCGGAAGTTGCGGCTACCCACCTGAAGTTCCGCTAGGGCATTTTGCCGCCGAAAGTTACGGTGGAAGTTCCAGTTATTATTCCGCTCATGTACTATAAACCTTTGTTTTTGTATGTTCTATTTGACAGAACTTCAGTTGGAATTTCCACCGGAAGTTCTGGTGGACCGGCGGAAGTTCCAACCAGGCTCGCGTTTTCAGTCTCTCGCCTCGCAGTTTTCTGACCGTTGGTTGTGTGCCACCGAAACTTCTGGCCTCCCACCGGAAGTTCCGGCCAGGGTCGCGTATGCCCATAACGGGCAGATCTGGGAGCCCTTTAAAAGGAGTTCCTCTTCCCCTTCGTGTGGACTAGTTCTTTTCTTGGTTCTTGGATTTCTCTCTCTCCTCCATTATTGACCTTGAAGAGCTTTCCCTCTCCCTTTCCCTTCCTATGATTCTTGCATCTTTTTGAGGGATTTGAGAAAGGAGATCTAGATCTACAACCCCCCAAGCTAAATACCTTCTTTGTGAAGGTATCATTGGGATCTAGATCTTGGAGAATTTTGTGTTCTCCTCTTGTGTTCTTCCTCCCTTATTCCCCCAATAGCTTTTGTAGCTTTGTTGGAATTTGGGAGTGAAGGACTTTCCCTTGCATTTGTTGCATAGTTTTGAGTTTTCATCGAAGATTCGGCGAGTACAAGCTTGTGGGCTTGTTACTCGTTCTTGGAATCCTAGACGGTTATGTGGTTGGTTTGTTGACCTTTTGTGGTCTTGTTGACCTTTTGTGGTCTTGTAGCCTTTTGTGGTCTTGTAGCATTTTGTGGCTTTATTGGACTTTTGTGGCATTGTAGCCTTTTGTGGCTTTGTTGTTGGGAGCCTCCAGTTGAGTTGTGGAGATAGCCCCAATCTTGTACGGGTTCGGTGACTGCCCTCAAGCGTCCCATAGTTGAAGCGAGTGGCCGCCTTTTGTGGTGCGCACTCGGGAGAATAAGGTGAGCCTTTTGTGGCGTCGGTGAGTTGCGTGCTTCCGCATCCAGGGTGAGGCCTTGTGTGGCGTTGGGTGAGCATCGAGCCACCAAACCTCGAGGTGATCCATTTGTGGCGTTCAGAGAGCATTGCTCCATCACACCTCTCCAACGGAGACGTAGCTTCTTTAAAAGTGAACTTCGGGAAACAAATCTTCGTCTCCGCGTCCATCGGTTATGTCTCAACCGAGCCCTTTACTTATGCACTTTACTTTGTGATAGCCATCGTGCTTGAAGTATTTATATCTTGCTATCACCTTGTTGCTTGTATTGCTTAGCATAGGTTGTTGGTGCACTTAGGTGAACCTAGTATTTAGGTTTTGTGCTTAATAAATTAAACGTTAGTTTTATTCCGCATTTACTTGAGTCTAAACCGTAATATTTTTAAAAGCCTATTTACCCCCCTCTAGGCGACGTCCATTGCACTTTCACCCATGATATACACTTTTACAACCGCTCAGTTAAGAAATGTCTCTTGTGAACTCGTGTATTGGATGGAAGAATAAGAGAGATAGTTCTGTGTGCTCCCCTGGTCCTCCCTCCTTTGTGTGCCCTACCGCTTGGCATGCGACCATTTCCCTATCGGACAGGAACATGCGTGTTTAGACAATGGAGAGTGCACTTCACCTCATTCACCGTTTACTAATGTTGGATGTAGGCTGATTAAGATTTATCGCATGTTTTGCTGTAAATAAATATTATTATATGTTTTCTTGAGTAGTCTTTTGCTTCGAATGCAGCAAATTCTTTTTAACAATGTTGTACAAGAAGTCATTTGTTGTATGGACCAACTCAGATCATGTATTGGGAACAGATACATGTGTATGATATTACTATATGAAAATGAAATAACTAACCAACAATATTCCCTCAAAACAGTCTTTCACCCCGTTTTATAAATAAAGCACATATGTGAGACCGCTGCTGGGCCACACAGCACAACGCCCAAAGAAGACACAACACGATACAAGATGCTGGGGCATCAGCACACACACACCCGAACTAAAACAAGGAAAAGCAAAAATGAATGAAGACGAAGACGGATCAACTAAACGAGAAAGACCGCAACCACTACGCCCTCCAAAGAATGTCCACCCCGCTCCTAGCCCTGACTCATCAAGAACCAAGCAGCACCCTCAAGAGGGAAGCGACCGCTGCTTCCCGGGCCAACTGGCCCTAGGGTTTCCCCCGACTCACAGAGGGAAGTGGATGAAGGGTAGCCATGACGCCCTCTAGGAAGGAAGATGCCACCCGCGGGCGGCGCCGCGTCAGTGTTAGTCGAGCTGACAAGGATTTCTCCCGAAGACCCTATCCACAACCCCCGGACGAGGCGTAGCACGAGAGCCCCGCGAGGGAAGGCCTCACCACCAACAAACTTGCCACCCACGAACATGCGCCACTCTGATCCCGAATCCGCCAGCGTCGTCTCACCAAGCAAGCCGTCGCGAGGTCTACAGCATCACGACATAGGTAGAACTGAAACAAGGCCCCCGGTACCGTGGCCGCGTAGGAGGGAACTTCCTCCACCGTCGGAGACAGTAGTCGACCGATGGAGCCACAGACAAACCAGTCCTCCATAGGTCCGACCGGGTCCAGCGGACCCGTAAAGCCTCTACGGAGGCAAACCAGTCCCATAGCGGTCCGGCCGGGCCCCGACGGGCCCGTAAAGTCCGTAACCACGCTGCAACAGGCCGACCGAGGACACTGCGGATCCCATCTCCCCTACCCCGCCACGATATGCAAAGCAGTCAAACACGAGCCGACCGCCCCGCCCTACCCAGATCCGGGCCCAAAGGGGCCCGACTAGGCCGCCATGGCTCTGCCACTGCTGTCCGCCCTGCCCCGTTTCCAAGACCCCAGCACGCCGGTCCTCCGCCGCCCCAAGCACACCGCCGCCGAGCGAGGGAGCCCCGACTCCCATCCTCCCGACGTGTGGAGAAGAAGTCCGCCGTTGCCGGCGCCACGCGGGCAGCGCCCGATAGCCCTGGCCGGCAGCGGCGACGTGTGTGTGGGGGGGGGGGGATGGGGTGGCCGCCGGCGCTCCAGTCGCCCTGGGGGTGATAGCAGCGATCACCAACAATATTCTAAGGCTAACTGCATACACTTTGAACTTATCAAGTTATCAAATTGATTCAAGCCATCACAAATGTGTCAGGATACCAGGTCGTGCCATACGGATCAGGCATGATCTGCATCTGGGAATACATTTGGCGGCAACGCCAGAGTGCTGATCAATGTGATCACTACATTTCTTTTTTCTTCAAGGTATCCCCTTTTTAGTACTTCCTCCATTTGTAAATAAGTATCGCAAATTTGTCTAGATCTACATGCAAGTCTAAATATATGTGTATCTATATAAATCTGTGACACTTATTTTCGATTATTTTTGTGTTCGGTGACATTAGTATCTGAAGACAGAGGCAAACTGTGCTAGTGCTACTAGAGTAGCAGTAGTTCTAATAGTGGTCCATCTCTCCTTGGTGATCCAGTCAGGAGGACATGGGTTCATGGCTCTTCTTGCTAGGACTCCCATATGGGGTTACATTTAGACGAATTAAGTACATCTGTATAGTTATATTTGATCTTTGTCAACTCTAGTTTGTAATTACCCGCAAAAAATTATAATATGTAATAAGGAGATGCACTTATACACAACATGCTTTGTCATCGTAATTGAAGACAACTATTGGGTTTCAAAGTTTGTGGAAACAGATGTGTGTGTGGAGCCATAACATCGGTTTGTCAAAAAACGAAATTTGTCTACGGTAAATCATTTTGCACGAAGATATCTGCGCCTACTGCTCTCTACAACATCATACCAATGGTAAGCTCTAAAGACAGTCTGCGGCTATGAAAAATCACGACCCTGACTTGTGACAAAAAAAATGAGTCGGTTCTTATCGTGCCATCTTATAGAACATGATGACGACTGCATCCCAAGCAAGGTAGATGAGCATTCGTTCTCTGAACCTCTTCAACCTGAACTCCCGGTGCACCCCATTCCGAGTCATAGGTTCTACTCCCTCTGTTTTAAAATATAAGATGTTTTACCTTTGTAAAGCAAATGTATCTAGACTTCTTTTAGTATTAGGTTCACTCAGTTGTGGAGTGAATCTAGACACTAAAATAAGTCTAGATACATTTTCTTCACAAATCTAAAACATCTTATATTTTGAAACGGAGGGAGTACACAGTTGCAACGCCACATGAGGAAGAACTTGGTTTTCCTTACATGAGAGAAGGAAGCCACTATTTATAATCAAAGAATAGGCTCGGTGAGTAACTGAAGTATACCCTGACTCGATCACCAACCAGTACATAGTGCATAAACTTCATTCGCAATAAATAGAGTTTACTTCCTGAGGTAGACAATAGAAATTTGTTGGGCCACTAAACTATAGTCTGAAAAATCATTGTTATTAAAACTTTACAATGTATGTATATATTGCCATTAAAAATGCAAAATGGTATTTCCAACATACATATTCACAACCGAGAGCTAAGAAGCTATGTTTCATACAAACTTAAGCATTGGGTGGAAGTTGGAATATTAAGGCCACGAGATTGCTTCTGGACCTCCTAAGGCACGACAAGATTTAGGTCCCTATAATCTTAGGTCTCTGATATCCTCTGATACAACATACATGAGCTGCAGGAGGAGGCAGCGTGGGCATGGCTTAGCTGCCTCCATGGAATTTGCGAGCTAATGCTACAATGCTGGTCATTTTCTGTTGTTATTGTCATTTGCGTGAAAGATATCTAGCACCACCGCAGCAGTCGATCCTTGTGCACGCCTTGCCAATGCCCATTCGGCTTAGAGGGATTTTTTCCCTTCCAAAAGAGGGGTGTTGTAATATGCATGTCCGTATGTGGATGATGGGTGAATCTGATAACATTAGCATCTTAAGAGAATGAAGAGAGCACAGACAATGAAAACGGAGGTAGTAGTATGTATGTGTCAAGCTTCATGCACTAGCCATTGTATTATAACCAAAAGCTCTAACTGATAGAAAGGGCTAGACAATCTACATACACTATACAAAGGGGGACAACAACAATTTTCAATAAATTGTGAAAGGCGTGATTTGAACCAATACCTCATGATCTAACACCATGTCAGGGATCGTATCATACACTAGCCAATGCAAACAAAAGATCTAATGGTCCTGCTCGATCTTGTCCTCTTTGCTTGTGGGAAGATGAAACCAAATCCCTGCTCACCCGTTCCTTTTTTTCTGAAGACAAGTTTGGCAGTAATTCAGTTAGTTCCAATTCCAACGCACAAAAGCTTGCGTTTTAGTGACAAAGATGGATCGGTAATGTAGGAGAATCTGAGATTGCTAGGCTCTTCCTGCCCCTCAATTTTTTCGATTTAGGAGCAGCTGATACGAGTCCTATCTATAGATTATGGGCTTTGATCTAACATGGAGAAATAGTTGTCCTTGGCTGTTGTTTTGTCCTTTTAACTGATTTAGTTCTTTAATCCCTGTCAATTGTTAGTTCCGTCTTGGTGCAAAATTTATTGTTCTAAAAAAATCTACCAATAATGTTGCCCTTTCATCTTCTTTTTACTCTTTGGGGGTTGCTTCATTGAGTTAAAATGTTATTTGATGAGAAAGTTGGAATATCCCAAAGAGGATTGAAATAAATAATATTACCAACGGATGGTATACGAAGGTTCTAAATTCCTCCTTGGTTTCATGGATTTCTTTCTCTCTCTATGCAAGTAGAGAAAATATCTGTCTGTTTGTATCTCCTGCTTTTATCGGCATTACTCTTTTGCAGCCCCTTCCTAAACTTGGTATAGTCGGCCGGTTGTAAATTCAGTTAATTGTTTTGTGACTTTGGCTATTGCACATACATTCAATCAAAGACTCACTGAATTTAGATTTGACAAATGGATGGATTTCAACATACTGAAATATTGTTCATTTAATTTAATCGTGGCACCGTTGCAACGCAGGCTTTGTGCCAGTTTTCAATAAATTGCGAAAGCCGTGATTTGAACCAATACCTCATGATCTAATACCATGTCAGGGATCGTATCATAAACTAGCCAATGCAAACAAAAGATCTAATGAAATGGCTAGACAATCCACATGTACTAGTATAGACGTGTAGCCTAGCAGCATCCATAATGCAGTTGTGAATCAACTCCGCCGTGTTGGTCATCCTTGTTGCTCCATTTTATGTGTTAGAGAAGCTTCTTGCCTTGCTGGTGTGCGTGGCTCTACTCGCGACACATAGATTGAGCACAGCTCTACAAGGAGAGGAGCATGTCTTAGGCAAAGAAAATCAAAATTTGTGGACTGAAGCCATGCCTCGTTGGACATCCATCGCGATCACCTTATGCTCGACAAGGGGGAAGAAGAGGCAGATCAAACGAGGATGAGGTCTAGCAGATATCTCGCCGCTAACGAGGAAACATCCTAGGATTCAAGTCACGGTTGGGTAGTTATCAGTTCTTGTTGGGTTTATAGGCATGCATTTGTCAGTCTATGTGGGGAGAGAGTGAAGGAGGTCAGGTGAAGAGTATGACAAACTCTGGATGCAGTTGGAATGTTGAGATACTCTCAAGTAGGCAGCTGGTATGCACATTTTAGATTATAATCTATTGTTAGCACAAGGTTCACCAACAACGTTCATCCAAAACAGAGGCCAATCCAAACTCTGAGTAGTGGGCAGAAACAGAGAGTCGCCATTGCTGATGCTTTAGCTGAATCATCCAAAGTACTACTACTGGATCAGCTGGCCAAATTCTTGGAAGCATATGATCAGGTATTAAGGTTATTCATGCCTAGTTTTTATAACGGTACTCAGGTTGTTTTATTACCCGGTATGTAAACTATTGTTCTGAGGAGAGCAATGTCCAGTAAGCATTTCATTTCATGGAGTTGTAGTTTTGCAATTGTACCCAAACTCCAATAGTCTCTAATCCATTAAATTGATATGGTTTTGGTTCTCAATTCTCGTTTTCTTTGACACATTATGATTTTGGGGTTGCTTTATATACCCAAAATAGTACTACAATTTTCTGATAGTTATATTGCACTTGTTGGGTGGCTGATGCCTTAGAGCATCTCTAACCCATCCCCAAAAATTTAAGAGGAGAAAAATGCTCCCTATCCTTTAGAGGAGCAAATATACTCCTCTAAATTTTGCGCCGCGGAACCGATCCCCAATAATTTAGAGGAGTAACTTTTTTAACAAAGTTTGCAAATTTGAGAACATGAATACATGGAAACATATCACATAAAGATTCATAGTTCATGTATATCGATAAATTAGTCATACATAGTGATAGCATCATCCTAACTTGCAAGCTCAATGCCCATACACCATTATTCATACTAGCAAGCTCCATTTATTCATAGATTCTAGTCGGCTGCATTGGAGCGCTTTACTAGCAAGGTCCATCTATTCACAAGCGATACTAATGACCTAGCATCTACACTAGTTTTTTGATTAAAATTGGCATGTATTTCTTTCCAAAATTGTAGGAATGGTTGGTTGGATCCAACAATTGTTTGATGATGCCACACAAAATACAAATCATTGTCCTCATCCTCTGACCATGTAGATTTTTCCTTCTTCACTTTGCTACGATGAATCATCTAGATTAGAAAATTGACAAGTTTTAAACAAAATTCTACGAAGAACAATGAAGCTTATCTGTTCCTCACCTTGTTCCGGTGGCGCCGGTATGGGAAGGTGCCGGTGCGGGTCCAAGGGCTGGCACGGCTACTGGTGCCGGTGCGGGTCCGGGGGGGGGGGGCGAACCAAGTGCCAGAGCAAGTGGCAGCGCGGGTGCTCACGGCGGAGCTCCTGCGAGCTCGGCCAGGGGTTGCAACGGCGGTTATACATGCCGAAAGGTGCTTGGCCTTGAGGATCCAGACGTTTCTCGGCGAATCCCGGCCACGGTGCGTCGAAGGCGAAGCTCGGCGGCGGATTTGTGGCTGAGGAAAATGGCTCGTGGCAGCCGATTTTGGCGATGTAGACTGCCCGGAGAAGCACATAGGGTAGCTAGCGGTCGGCAGAGGACAGATCCGGCGAAGGGCGGCCGGGAGGGCAGCTGGCCGGCGGCGGAGGACAGGGTGGGGGAAAAAATTAAGGAGTCAAGGTCGCGGCCGTCTCAATATAGGAGTCGAAAACGGCGACTCCTATATTTATGGGTTCGGTTTGGTGCGGCTTCGGCCGTTAGAGGAGTAAATATAGCCGTTTTGGGAATGGGTTAGAGATGCTTTTAGAAGCCACATGGTTGTCCTGTATGGAAAATCCTCTATTGATTGTTGCAGTACCATCAGTCGATCAAATTGTACTGTTCCTTCAATCATTCAGAAAAAGTCATCCGAGTGATTCTCATAATTATTTTAGCTTTTTATGGTGGGTATTTGGAAGAGCGATTTTCACTTTTTACCATGTAGTTGTGTGCCTCCTTGAGCATGGCATCAACATCGTTTCAAGATCATGTAGGATCCGGGAGCTGCTGGAGGCGGCAACATGGATGTAATTCTTAGCTGCATCCTAGACTGTAATTTTTATGGTGTGTATTTAGAAGAGCGGATTTTGTTTTTACCATGTAGTTGTGTATCTGTTGCGCATATTATACAATTAGTGGAATTTGTACCAAAATATCCCATCAAAGACTTTAAACATGGTTGTAACCAGTTTAGCAATTTGCTTGTTTTTGTTATATTGGACCCGCATGTAATGGTAATGTGGCATGATAAGATGTGAATATATTGGAGGGTGCCAACGAACGACGACGGTCTTGTCCAAGATTCTCTTATGAGTTTCTTCCATTTCTCACACCTTATGAAATGCGTACGCATTTGTGCGCAATGTGCTGTCTTTTTTGTAACTGAAGACAAAACTATATTCATGTTTTTGCAAAATGAAACCTATGCTTGAGAACCCATAACTTCACTTACTATAGCAAGTGAAATTTATCCACGTCAATCGTTTTGTGTGAAATATGTCTGCGAATATCTCTCTCTAGAGCACCATACCAATGGTAAGCTCTAAAGACACATTTCGCAGCAACAATATGGCGGATCGTTGACTTCCGATAAACATTGAGTTGATTTTTGTGGCCCCGTCTTCCTCTAAATAATTAGCAATGCAGGCTGGGACGGTAGATGAACAATCGTCTGCCCCATCTATTCAACTGGAGCTCCCGGTGCATCCCATTCCGAGTAATAGGTTTCACACTATGCTTCAGACATTGACGCAATTGTCTACACGTGAGGAATAACTTAGTTTTTTTTACACAAGGGAAGTGAGCCACTATTTATCAAAGAATGACTCGACTACCAACAAGTCAATAGGGCATAAACTTTATTCACAATTAATTAATAGAGATTTTATTTCCTGCACTAAACAACAGGATTTTATTGTGCCACCAAACTATAGTCTAGAAAATCATATGTCCCCATTAGAAAAGAAAGAAGGTCTTTTTAATTTGAACATAGGGACTGTGGGGCAACGACCCCCAGCATTTTATTAATAAAAATAAAAAGAGGTCAGGAGATGACAGCATATTTACAGAAAATAAGTACAACAACCGGCCAGCTATACAGGATATCAACACATGATCAAAAGCCATCAACACTATTTAATCAGGGGAGAGTTGCAACCCAAGCCATCAACTTATCCCTATGCTTTGCTTTAATCCTATATTTCAGCAGCGAGATGTCATGAATGAACCTGCCTTTCCATTTTCCAAAACTAGGTTTCTCATCATTAAATATCTTCTCATTCCGTAAAATCCAGATATTCCAACACGCTGTGATCAAAACTTTCATGAAAAAAGGATGACTAAAACTAGCACGGGCATGAGACACTATAGCTTGCATATTATCATTGGATTGCCACTCAGTCTGCAAGTAATTCCAAATTCTCACACTGAAATTGCACTGAAAGAACAAATGTGAACGATCTTCATAGGCCTTGAGAGGACAGAGCACACAGTGTGTATCATCAGTAATTTTCCAATGTCGGCGCTGAAGCAAATCTCTAGTATTAAGTCTGTCAGAGAGTAGTAGCCAAGCAAAAACCTTGGACTTCATCATACAAGCATACTTCCATAGCCATTTGTATACACTGGGAACCAGAATATGATCATGAATTTTCCTGTAGAATTGAGCTGCCATGTAATTATCACCCCAGCAGTAAGACCAAACATCACATAGATCAGATCGTTGAGTGTCCTGCATGATCAGTTTCAACTCCTCAAGTTCCTGAAATGCCACTGACGACATTGGCCGATAAAATTGTAGTAATATCAGCAGAATCAAAAACTTCAGCCGCTGACAGATTATCATCCAAGACATAGGAAAATAGGTGTGGATATCTCAACTGCGTTGGAGTTGTACGCCCATTCACAATCCAGTTATCTAACCAGAATAAGAATGTGTCACCTCTGCCCAGCTGCACAGCCGATACCCCCTGAAGTTATCCACTTGTTTCAAAACATCTCTCCACCAATATGATCCACACAATTTTCCAGCATGAGGGATTTTTCGAATATAATGGGAGTGCCAAACAAGATGTACCCACGGAACATCCTTGTGATTATAAAACTTGTCCAGAAATTTTATCAACAAAGCTACATTTTGCTTCTGAAAATTCACCCCCCATTTCTTTTCGGTTTACACACCATTTCCCAGGCAGCCAAGGATTGCTTTGGTTCATCATGTTTTCTCCTCCAAAGGCACTGTCTAAGGATCCTATCCAACTGAGCCGTAAGACCAACTGGCAGACTCAAATTACAGAGAAAATGCAACGACATAGAGGCCAAAGCCAAGTTAATGAGCTGAAGTCTAGCACTCTGAGACAGAAAACAGGAACTTGATGTTAATTTCCTTTCCATTCTACATACCAATGGCATCAACTCACTAATGGTAGGTATTGTAGTGCCTAGAGGTAAACCAAGGTAAGTGAACGGCATGCTGCCAATTTGATAGTCAAACTCAGCATCCAACTCAGTCATGAGAACATCAGACACATTAATGGGAACTATACTAGTTTGATCATAATTTATCTTCAGCCCAGTTGATAAAGAAAACTTGTGAAGCACCTCTTTAAGAGCTCTCAACTGAGAAATATCCGCTGGCATAATGAGCAATGTGTCATCAGCGTATTGAATGGTAGGGAAGTCAGGGTCATTTGTTTCAATAGGTCTAGTAAGAACATTCTGCAGCACCAAATCATTGACCACTGACTGAAGCAGATCAGAACCAAGAGAGTATAGCGAAAGAAGGTCTTTTCATGATACACGTCCACAACCGTGAGTTGAGAAAGCATATGGACCAGTTTGGTTGCTCGTAGACATGAGTCCTACCCCCTCCTCGGCGAGCCCCGACCCATACGAATCGACATTTGCATGCGTTTGAGAGAGTGTCTGCGCTCCTTCTCTAGTACATGATGTGCAGTAGCATATCCAAGAAATTTCTTTAAGTCTAGGCAAACTGTGTATTTAAAGGATTAAACTGCAATTTTAGACCAAATCTCTATAAAAATAGGCCTGCCAGCCGGCCAAGAAACCCGGGCAAGTGTGGGGCAGTAGGGACGCTGTGTCCACCACGGGTGATGTGGGTCACAGATCTCCTCAGATCCAGTAGGAGACAATGTGGACGCATGTTTTAGACTAGTCACAATGGGAAGTATCATATAGTAGTATCATACATATGATACTAATATATGATACCATCTCCACAATGTATAGTATCATATAGTAGTATCATAGTCTTGATGTATTTATTGTTTTATAAAAACTTAATGTAAAATTGTGGACAAGATTTGTTTTGGATTAATTTTTCTAGTTTTATGTGCTATGATACCGTATCTACCTATGATACCAACAGAGTCTTTTTCATCATTAATTGCTATGACACATAAGCATTTTGCATGCACGTGATGTATAATACCACCTATGATATCGTCATTGGGGCTAGTCTTAGCTGCATTATATATTGCATTTGTGACCTAATGTCACAACGTAACACTATTGGTTCCCGTTCCTAGGTTGCATGAACTTTTTGTTCCCCAGGGTCATGCCCGCCAGCTGCTAGTATCGCCACAGCCAGACCTAGTAAAAAACAACCAAACAACAGGAAAAGTAAAGATTTGTATGGAAGTTGGTAGAAGTAGGTGTTTTTTTATTGTATGCGCTGCCATTTGATTTGGTTGCATCTTGCATTGTTAGTGAGAGGAGCACACAACTGACAGGTAATATTTTACCCCCTTGTGTTGTGCGCATGCCTGCATCTGGAGGAATAGTCGATTTGGCCGTTACCCCAGGGACTGGCTGGGCACTGGTTTACGCTGTGTGTGAAGGCTCGTATATAACCAAACAACAGGCAAAGTGAAACATTCCTTTTTGTTTTCTATATACCTACTTCTACCGACTTTCATGCAATTCTACCAACCACCATGCAATCTACCAATCGCGCCCTTATTGTTCATGTCGTCGCCCAAAAGAAGATCCTTGTGGTACCATCCGTGACATGTGGATCCTTGTGGGCACCTTGCCAATGCCTACTAGGCTTGGAAGCTTATTTTCTCTTCCAAAACAGAGGCGTTGTAACGCACAATGTCCTTATGTGTAGTGTGAATTTGTTGGCATTAATATTAACATCTCAAAATGAATGAGGAGAGCGAGGACAAAAACGTCGAGTTGCGGTTTGTATATGCAGAAAGGGTTTATAAAATGTTAAATAAAAATACCTAGGGGGCGTATAACATTAGCATCTATTCCTTTGAAAAATTTAGAAGTTTCGGAAGTTATATAGGAATTATTTCAAAGAAAAAATTCAACAAAAACTAAGCTCAATCTACTCCAAATCTTTCGAGAAATAGTATTTTGTCACCTGAATAGATTACCAGAAGTTCTAAAATTTATCAAACCGTCGTCATGAGTGCGATAGCAGGGAGAGAATGTTACGATGGGGCGGACAAAGAAGGTAGACATGATAAGGAGAGGAATACACAACATTGGTCACACAACATATCCTAGGTGACTACTTTAGTCAATGAACTCGTGAGATGTAGTGAATGGTCACATAGCTTCTTTTTAGCATACGGGTACGTTTTGTGTATGGAGAGATAATTTTTCCACATACGGTCGTGCATATTTATGGTACCCCCTTCTCCGGATTTTCCCGTGTGGCTTAAAATATAAAAGTAAGAACGTTGTTATATAGCAACCGATCTGAGAAAGTTAAAACCTGGTGGACGTTCCAGTCCAGTAATTGCATGCATGGTGTCTTGCTAAGTACTAAAGGAAAAAAAATTAATTAGTCATCTCAATTTAAAAACGAAAGTTCAAAATATTTTCTAATTCAAACTGTTGTCTGAATTAAGATCCGTTTTCACTGTTAGGCTAGTCGTGACGAGATCTTCAAAACTAGATCCCATGTTAGTATGTTCTGTTAACTTTTTTTTGGACCAAAAATTATCCACCCGAGTTATTCGGGCTTTAGCATGTAAGTTATCCACCACTATAAAATTACCCACAAATCACATGCTTAGGATGAGTAACTTTTTTCTGTTTATCCAGAAGTTACCCATCAGTAACACGAGAGTTATCTAGGCTTTAGCATGTAAGTTATCCACCAAATAACATGTAAGTTATTTATCATTATAAAATTTTATCCACAAATATAATATAAAAAATTATTCTAACGGCTCGGCCTCGTCGCCCATCGCCACTCTCATAGCATACAAGTACTCAACCTCGAAAGACTACCGTGTCAAACATCAAACATAATTTTTTAAAGGAACTAAATCTAACCTTCTTTTGCATAGGATATAAATAAATGTGGTCTTATGCTCACCCACCATGCAACCAGTAATCTAGCGGCTCGACTTCGTCTTCCGTCACCGGTACCGTGAAATAGGGTGACAAAGGCTCGAAGGGTGTTAGGTTACCGAGCCTTAATCGCGTCGACGCTAACGCATTAATGACAATAAAGTCTCAGTATCCTAATAACTAGGTTACAATGTTTTAATTAAACTTGCTTAATACGTATGCGAGAATACCTCAACCAACATGTTTATATGGTGGGTAACTTATGTGTTAGTTATGTGTTAGTGGGTTGATAACTTACAAATTATGACATAGATAACTCATGTGTTTAGGGTGGGTAACTTTTTGCTCCGAATTTTTTTCTCGAAACATATCAAACATGGGTTCTAGTTTTAAAGATCTCGTCGCGACTAGTTCAACGGTGAAAAAGAATCTTAAATCCGACAAACGGTTTGATCTATAAGGCATTTTGAATTTTTATACGATTATAAGCCGGCTGACAACACGTGTTCACACCTCCTGCCGAGTTTTGCAAACCAGCGACGATCTAAGAATAGAATTTCTGAAAAGTAAATCCGATTGTCTCCAATTTGTGATGGTTAGTCCTCCTCCACCCACGTCAACACTATCAACACAGTCGACACGGCGGAATTCTAGGTGGTGTCTTTCACTATCTCGGTTAACGGAACAATCAAGTTTTGGCAGGGGGGTGTCTCCACGAGGCACATCATGGAGCGAGTGTTGCGCAAGGACGACGAAGGCGTGCTGGGCATCCTCTGCTTCCTCCCTGCCAAGGACATCATACGTTATGTAGGTCACGTCCAGCACATATCCCGCTATGACAAACTTTCTAGATTCATGTGCACGGCAATGAGCAAGTTCCAGTTGGCCAGGTTCATGTGCGCTAATCCTCTAAGCACCCTTTAGGTCCAGTCGAGTGGCCATGCTCGGTGTACATGTCCACCAACATTGTTGCCATGTACACATCCAACTACATTTTGAGAAATTGGAATTTCTTATATAATATATAAATTTAAACTTCTTATTTAAGAAGTACTAATAGTTAATGATCCTCTCTAAAAAGTAAACTATTGTTTAGGTCATCACTTAAGTAATAGCATTGTTTTGTTGTGATCTTTGCTTATTTTGATACTTCTTAGAATAATTAAAATTTAATAAATAAACACAAAGTGCATAAAGCACATTATCATGACAATATGGAATAACTCGAACTTTGGAATTTACAATTCCAAAGAATTAGTAAAATATTTTTCATAACAATTCAAATAAAATATGATTAAATGTTAAAATATATAATTGAGAATTAAATATCAGAAGAATTTATTGAATATCTAATGTATTTTCAACTCATAAATGAATATTCCATGATTAAAAATGAAGAAATAAAAGAATACAAAGGAGAAAGAAAAATCCTAAACTAAGTTGAATCTTGATTTTCTTCCTTTCTTCTTTACCTGGAATAAAATAATTTGTTATGTTAAAATGTATGCCTTAACCATTGGCGATAAATTATTATGGTTTGAACTTGACTAAGTGAAATCAAGAATTTTTATTGATTTTAGAGACTAGAGGGATAATCTTCGGCCATATGGCAACTTAGGCGACTTTGTTGCAATTTGAGGCAACTTTGGGTCAAATGGAGGCAACAAGGGACAATTAGGGACAATACAACCAATATAATGATCATAGATTGATCAAGCAACTTTAGGCAACATCATTTTGTATCAATCTCTCTAATGTAGTCAAATTCAATTAAAGCTCACATTGAGTTGCTTAGTTGGATTCAAGATTGAGATGGCGAAGTCAAGTTGAATCAAGCCCACATTAGTACAATAGGATCTTGTTAGATCAACCCACATTATTAATTAAGCACACAGAAGCCTCTATTAATTGCTAAAAATATTCAGCCTAAATAAAATATGATCTTTTCTTGTTTCTGGTATGCACTGACCACCATATTTATTGACCATGGTTGTTATCATCCATTACTAGCTTTCTCCTTTTATGAAATTACAGATGGGTGGGCAAGGCGGCGAGGAACTCTGTATCTGCTTTTGGGGAGGTTGCGGCATTATGGGTGACTCATCGGCTAGAAGAACTCAAACACGCAGATGGCACTATCTGTGTGGAAGATGGACGGAAGATTTTTCAAGGTGATGTCTCTACCATATCCAGATTTATAAAGAGGAAACATGCATGCTACTTTTGGTCATTTGGAGCTCTGACCACATGGATGAAACAAGCACACTATTTTGAGCTCTGATCCAGGTAAGTATGAAGCTATGGGCAGAATTATCCGCTCACTACTTCATCAGAGTATTGATTTTTGCAGCAACTGGATGGCAGATTGTCGACTTACGACAAACAATGTGTTGATTTTTGTTGGCCCGTCTTCCTCTAAATAATTATCAGCGCAAACTGGGCATGGTAGATGAACAATTGTTTTCCCCTTTTATTTTTAACATGGAACACTCGTATTCCATTAAGACACGGCTTGATGGCCGGTCACAAGACAGGTTATAGAATTAGGATAGCGTACTGTCCATAAAACATGGTTTTCATGAGCTACGCCTATACCCGAAGCCGCTAGTTCATGAGTAGGCTTATTACAACCCCTTAGGACATACATAACACATGCATCAATAGAACACATACGGAGACAATACTTTATGTCACACAGGACAATACCCATGGGTCCCATATCATTGCTCAGCCGATGACAAAGCCAATTGTTCCCCCTTCGTCTTCAACTAAAGCTCCCGGTGCATCCCATTCTGAGTAACAGGTTTCACAATGTGCACTGGACATCGACGCAACTTTATACACATGAGAAAGAACTTAGTTTTCCTTGCACAAAAGAAGGAGGGCACTATTTATAATCAAAGAATAGGCTCCGACTCGACTACCAACAAGACAACATATAGGGCATAAGCTTCATTCGCAATAAATAGATATTTTATTTCCTGCACCAAACAAAAGGATTTTATTGGGCCACCACACTATAGTCTAGAGAACCATAGTATATCCCCATTAAAAAAGGAAGGTCTTTTAATGATACACGTCCACAACCGTGAGTTAAGAAATCATATATGCATCATATAGACTTGTGCATTGGACGAAACGTGGAAAACAAAGGGAGATAGCTCCATGAGTCCTAGCCCCTCCTCGGTGAGCCCCGACCCATACGAATCGGCGTTCATGTGATTGAGAGAGTGCCCGCACTCCTCTAATACGGTGGTGATGTGGGTGACTGATCTCAGATCCAATAGGAGACAGAGTGGACACATGGCTTAGCTGCATCTATATTGCATTTACGAGCTAACATTGCAACACTAATAATCTTGTGTTGCCACTGTCGTTCTCCCAAAAGGAGATCCTTGTGGAACCATCTGCGCCATGTGGATTCTGCTTGTGGACACCTTCCAATGGCCATTGAGCTTGGAAGGTTATTTTCTTTCCAAATGAGGGGCATCTCAAAATGAATTAACATTAGCATCTCAAAATGAATGAGGAGAGCAAGGACAATCGCGTCAAGTGTTGTGGTTTGTATATGCAGAAAGGATTTAAAATGTTGAACAAAAAACCTAGGGGACACATACCATTAGCATCTAATATTTTGAAAAATTTAGAAGTTTCAAATGTTATATAGGAATTATTTCAAAGACAAAATTCAATAAAAATTGAACTCAATCTACTACAAATATTCTGAGAAAATAGTATTTTGTTACCTGAATAGATTACCAAAAAATATAAAATTTTATCGAACTATTGCCATAAGTGTGATAGCAGGGAGAGAATGGTACGATGGTGCGGACACGGAAGGTAGACATGATAGGAAGAGGAAGGCACACCATTGGTCACACAACATAGCCTAGGTGAGTACTTTAGTCACTAAACTCGTGAGATGTAGTGCAATGGTCCCATAGCTTCATTTTTAGCATACGGGTAAGTTTTGTGTATGGAGAGATAATTTTGGCACACACACCATGCATATTTGTGTTACCCTCCTCCACCGGATTTTCCCGTGTGGCTTAAAATGTAAGCGTAAATCCCGACCGTCTCCAATTTGTGATGATTATTCCTCCGCCACCCAAGGCGACTCTATCAGCACAGTCAACACGGCGGGCTTGTAGGTGGTGTCGTTCAATGTTCCAGTTGACGGAACAATCAAGTTTTGGCGCACCTTGGGGGGAGGGGGGGAGGTTCGCCGCGAGGCACATCATGAAGTGAGTATTGCGCAAGGATGATGAAGGAATGGTGGGGCATCCTATACTTCCTCCCTGCCAAGGACATCACATGTTATCACATCCAACACATATCCCGCTCTAACGGACTTTCCAGATGTGTGTGCCCGACGATGAGCAAGTTCCAGTTGGTCAGGTTCATGTGCGCTTATCTGCTGAGCACTCTTTAGGTCCAGTCGAGGTGGCCATGCTCGGTGTACATGTCCACCAATGCCGTCGCCATGTACACATCCAACAACATTTTGAAAAATTCAAACTTATATAATAATTAAATTAAAACTTCTTATTTAGGATGTACGAATAGTTAATGATCCTTTCTAATATGTGAACTAGTGTTTAGGTCATCACTTAGAATTGTTTTAATGTGATCCTTGCTTATTTTGATACTTCTTAGGAACATTTAAAATTGAATAAATAAACACAAGTGCATAAAGCACATTATCATAACAATATGGAATAACTCGAACTTTGGAATTTAAAATTCCAATGAGTTAGTACAAGATTTTTCATAACAATTCAAGTAAAATATGATTAAATGTTAAAATATATAATTGAGAATTAAATATTAGAAGTATTTATTGAATATTTAAGATACTTTCAACTCATAAATGAATATTACATGATTAAAAAAATGAACAAATAAAAGAGTACAAAGGAGAAAGAAAAATCCTAAACTAAGTTGATTCTTGATTTTCTTCCTTTCTTCTTTACCTGAAATAAATAAAATAAAATAATTTGTTCTGTTAAATTATATGCCTTAACCATTGGTGATAAATTATTATGGTTTGAACTTGACTAAGTGAAATCAAGAATTTGTCTTGATTTCAAAGACTAGAGGGATAATCTTGGGCCATATGGCAACTTAGTCATGCAATTTGAGGCAACTTTGGGTCAAATGAAGGAAACAGTGGACAATTAGGGACAAGGCAACCAATATAATGACCATAGATCAAGCAAGCAACTCTAGACAACATCCTTTTGTTGGAGATATGCCCAAGAGGCAATAATAAAGTGGTTATTATCATATCTTCACACTTATGATAAATGTTTACATACCATGCTATAATTGTATTAACCGGAAACATTAATACTTGTGTGATTTGTAAACTAAAATAAGAGTCCCTGGTAAAGCCTCTTGTTAAACTAGCTTGTTGGTTAATATATGATCATGGTTTCCTGATCATGAACATAGAGATGTTATTAACAACAGGATCATATCATTAGGAGAATGATGTGACGGACATACTCCTATAGATAAGCGTAGCATAAAGATCAAGTCATTTCAATAGTTCAATTGCTATATGCTTTCTGATACATAGTAACCTAATTCCTTCGACCATGAGATCATGCATATCACCTTTTCCGGATGGATGCTTTGATGTCATCAAACACCATACCGTAATAGTGTGGCTATAAAGGTGGCATTGAGTGTTCAGAAAGTATTGGTTGAAACACATGGATCAAGAGTGGGATTTGTCCATCCATATGACAGATAGATATACTCTGGGCCCTCTCGGTGAAATGTCATCCAATTAGCTTGCAAGCATGTGACTGGCTCACAAGGGATCACATATCACGGGAACGATAAAAGAGTACTTATCAGTAACGAGGTTGAACTAGGTATGCAGAGATACCGACGATCATAACCTCGGATAAGTAAACTATCGTGAGACAAAGGGAAATTGGTATCGTATGTAAGTGGTTCATTCGATCGCAAAGTAATCGTAGAAATATGTGAGAGCCATATGAATTTCCAGATTCCTCTATTGGTTATTGTTCGGAGAAGTGTCTCGATCATGTCCGCATAATTCACGAACCGTAGGGAGACACACTTAAGGATTCGACATTGTTTGAGTAGTTATGGTATTATGAGAAAGAGACCGAATGTTGTTCGTAGTCTCGGATGGGATCCGGGATATCACTAGGTGATCCGGAATGGTCCGGAGAATAAGATTCATATAAGGAAAGTCCTGTTTGAGTTCGGGAATGATTCCTGTTTTCATCGGGAATGTTCTAGAAGGTTCGGATTGTCCCAAGCACTCGGGGAGGTACATGAATGTGTCATTACATATTGAATGATTGCATCATGTACTAAGTGTTCTTGCTGTTCCAAAACTGAAAAGTCAAACTGCAAGTTTGAAAGTCAAACGACTAAAACAGGAAACTGTGGGAAACAGGAAACTGTGGGAAACAAGCAAGAGGTGGTTGGAACCGACTTGGGGGAGGAGTCCCTCCAAGCCAGCCAACCAAGGCCGACTTGGGAGGACTCCTCCCTTGACGCCCCCACCTATAAAAGGAGGGCGGCCTCCTCCTCTAGACACACAAGTTCCTATCCTCTAATCTCCGGTTTAGATCCGCTTTTGGTTTAGAGCTTCTAATTGCCCCACCTTGGTTTAGAGCCTTCTAATTGGTGTGTCTAATCTCTAGACCACTAGCTCTCTCTCATACTCCACCATACTCGCTCGGCTTAAGCGAAGCCTGCGGGATCTCCTCTACTTAGGTACCACGCCGTTGTCTTGGGAATCGCGAGGAGAGTGCTACAACCTCCGTTTCTTGGAACAAGGGAGAGGAAGGTCTTCGAAAATTTAACGCGTGTGATCGATCAGGGAGCGCTGCCTGAACGTGGCGCCGGAAGGATCGTCTACACGATCTTGAGATCGGAAAGAGTACGACTATATCACCCATGAGAATCTGCTCTCGTTAACCGCTTTGGAATCTTCGAGGGTGAGTTCCTCTATCGACTCGTTGCTGCAATCTAGTAGATAGATCTTGGCTTGTTTGTTTGTATGCGATAGAAAATTTTGTTTTCCATGCTACGAACCCCTACAGTGGTATCAGAGCCGTGTCTATATGTAGATCATTGCTGCAGTAGAACACAATGGTCATTATGGGCGTTGATGCTTTTATTGTCGATTGCTTCTTGTGTACTTTGCATCTTGCGGTATGTTGGGATGAAGCGTCCCGGGCTAACCTTACATGACATCGTTCATGAGACTTGCTCCACACTCGACATGCAACTTGTATTGCATAAGTGGCTTTGTGGGTGCCTGTTTCTCCTAGCATAGTTAAGATCCAATTTACAACGGGTGATTAACAATACTAGTATCAATGTTGTGGTTCATGTTCGTAAGTTAGAACGACACTTATTAACAGCCCCAAACCACGTAAAACATGCAAAGAAAGTAGAGGCGTCTAACTTTGTTTTGCAGGGGTGTGCAGTGATGTGATATGGCCATGATTGTGATTATATATGATGTATGCAATGTTCCTTATTGTAAGTCGGCAACCGGCAGGAGCCATATGGTTGTCTTTGATTTCTGTTAAGACCCGTGTGTCTATTCAAATTAGTTGTAATAGTTGAAGCCGGTGGATGAAAACCATGGAACAGCATCATTGACCTTGATGCAATGTCGGTGATGATGGAGATCATGTTCGTGCTAGAAGATGGAGATCGGAAGCACAAAGAAGAAAGGCCATATCATATCACATATTATGAATTGCATGTGATGTTAATCCTTTATGCATCTTGTATTGCTTAGTAGACGACGGTAGCATTATAAGATGATCCCTCATGCACATGAATTTCAAGTCATAAAGTGTTCACCCTTAGTTAGCACCATTGCTAAAGCTTGTTGTTTCGAAGCACCACGTGATGATCGGGTGTGTTAGATTCTACAAGTGTATACAACGTGAGCAAGCCAGATTTGCTCATGCGGAAACTAAGGTTTGATCTTGACGATCCTAGCATGTGCACATGGCCTCGAACACGGATTACCGAAAGGTAGAGCATGAGTCATATAGTAGATATGATGAACATGTTGATTGTTCGCCATTGAAGCTATATCAACTCTCGTGATGATCGGTTTTGATGTGGTGGATTTGGTTCGTGTGATCACTAAAACAATGTGAGGGATATTGTTTTGAGTGGGAGTTCACCAAGATTAATTTAATTATTAATTAGAACTCAATTTATCATAAACTAAATCAAAGTGAATTTGCATAGTTGTTGTAGTCATTGGCATCCGTTTACCACCTCGCGCTTAGTTATAATTGAGATGATAGAACTATAGAATTCTGGTTAGATACTTTACGAACTGGTATCGTATTGTTTTAAGTGTTAATCTAAAGTTTAAAAGTCCTATTGCAAACTTTCAGTAAAGTTCCGGTTACTCCATGAAGTTTAATAATTAGTATTAAATCAAGAGTAACAATTGCAAGTGTTAGTATATAAGTATCATGTTTGTCTCCATGATTCTTGATATTCAAAGGATTCTCTTAATATCAAGGTTATCTAGGATCTGAAAGAGTTGTTTCGTAAAACCATGATGTGTGGAAGATATTATGATATCTGAAACGAAGTATTGGTTACAACATGATAGAGTATAATATGGCAAAAGTCATGTTCTCATATTTGATGAGAATTTGCAAAAGGTTGGAGACACTAGTTGTCCTAATCCTCCAAAAGGTTTTGGAGAGCAACATTATACTTGCGATTCACAGTTACAAGCTAAAAGTAGCTTGATCATGGATAAATCCATGATGAGGGTGAATATTTGATGTAGGTAAGATGTTTACTACACCAAGAGATTACTAAAGAAAGGAATTTGAAAGAACACCAAACATTTGATGATAGGTGATCTAGTTCAAAGTGCAAGTCCAAAGACATTGGTATTTAATTATACACGCTTTGGATTATGTGTCATATGTATGACTCCACTATTGATATTGATAGATTCTTTCAAACAGAAAAGGAAATATTGAAAGAGAATCTCATAAATATATGACAGAAAAGAAAAGACTAGAATTGTTCAGTTTAAGTATATAGATGATATACATGTTATGGCTATATTCTTTGCTTATTAAACAATGTGGTTATTAAGTATTTGATACTGAATTTGTTGGTGTGAATCGTCATACGAAACAACACAATTCATGAACTACAATGGCCTAAGTAACTAGCAAAATAATATGTGATGATGTTCATCGAGAACAAATAAAGGGTTATTGTGTTGCTCGTTAAACATCAAAGCTTGCCTTCAAGATTTGTTTTATCAGGTATTATGAGAACAAAAGAGTTGTTCAAATAAATTACCGTGATCCATAAAAGATGGATGATTCACAAATCTCGTTGGAGAAATCACATCCATAAAACTAGTGCTAAAAATGTCGAAAGACAAATTGATTGAAAGATCACTTAGGAAGTGACATCGCCGTTTGAATTATAATGGAAAGAAAACATGAAGAAACTCCATGTTGATGGAATTTTGGAGTCTTCTGATTTTTGATCAAATGACGCTTTTGAAACTTTCCTAGAGATAATTAAAACTCCGTCCATAGGCCAAAAGGGAACGAATGACTAGCTTATTGGAACTTGTACATATTGTTGTACGAAATCCATTATGTATAGTCAAAAGCGATGGATTTCAACTTCATATGCTTTCTCCGAAAATTTGAGTGAATATATGAATATTTACTTAATAAGGGTAAAGTATGAAACACTTGAAAAGTTCAAAGACTTTCAAGATGAAGTGCAAAATCATTGTAACAAGAATATGAATAGTTTATGATAAGATCATAAAGGAAAATATTTAAGTTACAAGTTTAGCATAATACCTAAGATTTAAGGAATCGTTCCGTGAATTTGCATTTCCGAAACACCATAAGAGTATGGAACGTTCGAGATATGTAATTAAACCTTGTTTGACATGGTAAGATCAAAGGTATAATTCATAAAACTGTCATTATATTTTAAAGATTAAAAGCTTTAGAGATTACCGTTTTTCCACTGAAAAGAGCTCCATCATAATCCGTTGAAATGACACCATATAAAGTTATGGTTTGGGATAAAACCCAAGTTGTCCTTTCTTAAACATTGGTATGCTATGCATAAGAAAGATGTTTGCAACCAAAGTCGGATGAACCTGTCTTTGTATGTTATTTCGAATAACTGTTAAGTAATCCTCCATAACATCGGAGACAAAAGTGTTTGTCACTCAAAACATCAAGTTTCTTTGAGAAGGAATTTTTTGTGAAAAGTTAAGTGGGAGGACAATAGAACTTTGATAAGGTTAAAAGAACCTTAGATGTATGTGCAGAGTTGCGCAGCGCCGAAAAGTGTTCCGGAGGCAGCAAAAAAAGCTCATGGCTCACATACCTCAAAGGTTGTGGTCACGGAGATCCAAGTTCCTATTGAAACAAGTAGGTCGGATGAACAATCAAATACCAAGATTTGAGGGTTGAATCATTATTTGAGAATAATGAACCGACTACATGCAAAGAAGCGATGATGGGCCCTGACTCCGTCAAATGGCTTGAAGCCATAAAATCCGTGATAGTTCCATTCATAAGAAATCAAGTTTTGAACTTGAAGGACCCTCGAGAAAGGTGTAAGACCTTACAGTTGTGTTTGGATCTATAAATAAATAGACATGGATGTTTCACATCTATAATCGACATATTGGGAAAGAGTTCACAACAATGTTCAAAGGTTGACTATGACAAGATTTGATCTTTTATAGTGATATTTAGTCTAGACGGATTAATGTAGCAACCACTACATATAATTTTGTTATATGATAGTTGAATAAACAAAACAAGTTCTTCTAATAGAATCGTTACCTAGGACATGTGCATAACACGGTCCATAGGGTTTTGTTAATTCATAGGATGCTAAAAGCATATGCAAACTTCAATGGTTGAAGTGAGCATCGCGGAGTTGGAATCTTCACTATGATGAAACTGTTAAAGCAGTTTAAAAGTTCATTAGAGACAACGAAGATGCTTGCATTTGCAAGAAATTAAGTGGGAGCGCTAAGACATGTTTCTAATACATTATGTGGAAGACATATTGTTGATTGGAAATAATGTATCTTTTATTAACACATATTAAGAATTTCATCCCGATGAAAGACTTAGGCAAAACCCAAATATTTGGCATCAATAGACGCTAATATGGTTGTGACAGAAGTACATAGACGATATATTGAATGAGTTCAATATAGAAACTACAAGAAAAGGTTCTTGTCGCACAGAAAGGATTGAAAGAGTTCAATGTTGATGATATATTCAAGTGTATTGACATTTGGTAAAGTGAAACAAATAATCAAGTATAGATTGATACTTGATGTATGAAATCACAAAGAGTATTTATATCAATCATACTGTGATATGTACAAATCCAAATATGTCCTATGCTCTAAATGTTGTGAGCATATACCAGAATGATTCGTAAGATGATCATTGGACAATAGTAAGGATATTATTATGATCTTTTGGAAGAACTAAGAGTATATTATTTGTAGAAGTGACAAATAGATGGTTAGTTCATTGTAAAAGTACTACATTGATACTAGCTTTGTCACAAAGTAAAAATTAAGTTTATCTCAATCTAAACTAAGGGTGGCACAATATAATGGAAAGTGAGTTCCATAATGGATTTGGATGAGTTCCAAAGTTAAGACATTGTGACAGATACTACAACAAAAGGTTATATGACTGCTATTATAGCAGCAAAAGAGGGCATTTGAGTCAAGTAGTTTGTTATCAAACTAGGTGTAGTTCACAGAGGGATAATACTATAAAGATATATTGTGCGACAATATTATCAACATGTTTTAACCCCAAAGAACTAAAGGTCACACCGAAAGACCAAATTTATACAAAGCCATCTCGTTAGAGAATGAGTGATGCGAAGAGACGCAAAGACATGCAGTTACACACGGACCTGGAAGTGTCAGATCCGGAGATCAGTTCACCACTAGCAATCGTGTACATACAACACCGGAAAGCCATAGGTGTTATGTACACAAAGGTTTGAAACTAGATTATTGACTCTAGTGCAAGTGGAAGATTGTTGGAGATATGCCCAAGAGGCAATAATAAAGTGGTTATTATCATATCTTCACACTTATGATAAATGTTTACATACCATGCTATAATTGTATTAACCGGAAACATTAATACTTGTGTGATTTGTAAACTAAAATAAGAGTCCCTGGTAAAGCCTCTTGTTAAACTAGCTTGTTGGTTAATATATGATCATGGTTTCCTGATCATGAACATAGAGATGTTATTAATAACAGGATCATATCATTAGGAGAATGATGTGATGGACATACTCCCATAGATAAGCGTAGCATAAAGATCAAGTCATTTCAATAGTTCAATTGCTATATGCTTTCTGATACATAGTAACCTAATTCCTTTGACCATGAGATCATGCATATCACCTTTTCCGGATGGATGCTTTGATGTCATCAAACACCACACCGTAACAGGGTGGCTATAAAGGTGGCATTGAGTGTTCAGAAAGTATTGGTTGAAACACATGGATCAAGAGTGGGATTTGTCCATCCATATGACGGATAGATATACTCTGGGCCCTCTCGGTGAAATGTCATCCAATTAGCTTGCAAGCATGTGACTGGCTCACAAGGGATCACATATCACAGGAACGAGAAAGAGTATTTATCAAGAACGAGGTTGAACTAGGTATGCAGAGATACCGATCATAACCTCGGATAAGTAAACTATCGTGAGACAAAGGGAAATTGGTATCGTATGTAAGTGGTTCATTCGATCGCAAAGTAATCGTGAGAAATATGTGGAGCCATATGAATTTCCATATTCCTCTATTGGTTATTGTTCGGAGAAGTGTCTCGATCATGTCCGCATAATTCACGAACCGTAGGGAGACACACTTAAGGATTCGACGTTGTTTGAGTAGTTATGGTATTATGAGAAAGAGACCGAATGTTGTTCTGAGTCTCGGATGGGATCCGCGATATCACGAGGTGATCCGGAATGGTCCGGAGAATAAGATTCATATAAGGAAAGTCCTGCTTTGAGTTCGGGAATGATTCCGTGTTTTCATCGGGAATGTTCTAGAAGGTTCGGATTGTCCAAGACCGGGGAGGGTACATGAATGTGTCATTACATATTGAATGATTGCATCATGTACTAAGTGTTCTTGCTGTTCCAAAACTGAAAAGTCAAACTGCCAGTTTGAAAGTCAAACGGCTAAAACAGGAAACTGTGGAAAACAGGAAACTGTGGGAAACAGGAAACTGTGGAAAACAGGAAACTGTGGGAAACAGGAAACTGTGGGAAACAAGCAAGAGGTGGTTGGAACCGACTTGGGGGAGGAGTCCCTCCAAGCCGGCGTGCCAACCAAGGCCGACTTGGGGAGGGACTCCCCTCCCCTTGGCCGCCCCTCCCACCTATAAAAGGAGGGGCAGGGCCTCCTCCTCTAGATATACAAGTTCCTATCCTCTAATCTCCGGTTTAGAGCCGTTTTGGTTTAGAGCTTCTAATTGCCCTAGCCTTCGGTTTAGAGCCTTCTAATTGGTGTGTCTAATCTCTAGACCACTAATAGCTCTCTCTCATACTCCACCATACTCGCTCCGGCTTAAGGCGAAGCCCTGCGGGATCTCCCCTCTACTTCCGGTACCACGCCGTTGTGCTGCCGGAATCGCGAGGAGAGTGCTACAACCTACGCTGCCTGCTGGAACAAGGGAGAGGAAGGTTTTCGAAAGTACCGAACGTGACCGATCAAGGGAGCGCTGCCGGAACGTGGCGCCGGAAGGATCGTCTACACGATCTTGAGATCGGAAAGAGTACGACTACATCACCCACGAGAATCTGCTCTCGTTAACCGCTTTGGAATCTTCGAGGGTGAGTTCCTCTATCGACTCGTTGCTACAATCTAGTAGATAGATCTTGGCTTGTTTGTTTGTATGCGATAGAAAATTTTGTTTTCCATGCTACGGACCCCTACACCTTTTGTATCAACCCTCTAATCTAGTCAAATTCAATTAATGCCCACATTGAGTTGCTTAGTTGGATTCAAGATTGACATGGAGAAGTCAAATTGAATCAAGACCACATTAGTACAATATGAACTTGTTATATCAACCCACATTATTAATTAAGAGCACGGGACCCTCTATTAATTTATGAAAAATATTCTGCCTAAATAAGTTATGATATTTTCTTCTTTATGATATGCAGTGACCACCATATTTATTGACCATGGTTGTTATCATCCATTACTAGCTTTCTCCATATTATGAAATTACATATGGGTATTATCAAGGGCAAGGTGGCGAGGAAATCTGGAACTCTGTATCTGCTTGTGGGGAGGTTGCGGCATTATGGGTGACTCATCGGCTAGAAGAACTCAAATACGTAGATGGCACTATCTGTATGGAAGATAGACAGAAGATTGTTCAAGGTGATGTCTCTACCATATCTAGATTTATAAAGAGGAAACATGCACGCTACTTTGGTCATTTGGAGCTCTGACTATAGGGCGGAAACATGCACACTATTTTGAGCTCTTATCCATGGGAGTACGAAGCTATGGGTAGAATTATCTGTTGTTGTCCATCACTACTTCATCAGAGTACTGCAAAACAGTTTCTTCTCTAGGGCTGTTTGTAGGCAACAAAGATGTAATGAGTTCCATCATTCTCAGCTGCACACATTGTAGTAAAGTAGTTTTGACACAATTACTCCAACTCGACTTTGAGATCGTACATTGACCTTATTCACTGCTTTTAAATGTTGGATGTACTGTCACATTATGGCCCGTTTTGCTGTAAAAAAATGATTATGGTACTCCGTATGCTTTTTTGAGTAGTCTTTTGCTTCGTGCTCATGCTTCACTTCAGCAACTGATTTTCTGTAGGGGCAGAGGGAGACTGATGTAGGCAGAGGAAAAACTAGTGCTGCTAGAGAGAACCCTCTCTCGTTGGGGGTGGTGATTAAGTCGCGAGGTTGCTTTTACATACAGGCTAATGAATGTAGTAGAGCAACTCAGTTGACTTGCAGATTTATTTTCGATCTTCATCGGTTCTGGTCCGTGATCAGGCGGCGATGTACATGTGCGCGTGTGTGTTTGCTCTGTAACTGATGGCAAAACATTCTCGTAGCCGTGACTCTGGGTTACTATGCAGAGGGGAAAAATCTTCACAGTTAATCGCTTTGCACAAAACAAAACTGCACCTATACTGATTTTCAGAGCTTTACACCAGTCGCAAGCTCTCACGATGAACAATGGAATGCTGTAGACTTCCAGCAAACAATGAGTTGGTATTTATCGCACCATCTTACTGATCAAGAAAAATATGGAATCCCGGTCAAGATAGTGAGCAATGCTTTTCTATACATCTTCAACTTGAATTTCCGGTGCATCCCATTCCAAGTAATAGGCTTTACACCAGCATCGACACTACTGTCTACACATGTGAGGCCAAATTTGGGTCTCCTTCCTATTCCACAAGACAATATAGATAGACATATTTATATTCGAAAGTAGGCTTAGTATGTAAATGAACTTTATACTAGGTTGATCATCTTCAGATAGCGCATAGGCTTTATTATCAATGAATGGAGAATTTACTTCGTGAATCGAAAAGAAGACTTGTTGTTGCTGGGCCACCAAACTAGTTTTGCAATAGTTGATATTAAAACTTGATTAAACTAAATTCAATTTAAAACATGAAAGTGCATTTCCAACATATACTTTTTACGACCGCTAGTTAAGATATTAGTTATCTTATATAGAGTAATTGCGCATTACCTCGAAGAAGAGAGATTATTTTGATAGAGAAAATATATTAATATCTTCTTCGTAACTGAGGACTTTTACGGTACCCCAAAATTAGTATGGGTCGTCCACTCCTATTGATCCTATGGCCACAATGTTTTGGTACTCCACCGCTAATCCTATGGAGTACTAACTCGAAAAGCCATGGAATACCTTGATCCTAAGGGCAAAACAGTAATCAGCAAACCTGTTATTATTTCTCGGGAAGACATAACCGTATTTTCCTTTGTATTGAATATAGGGTGAAGTAATACCAAATCTAAAAAATTATAATCCTGTTGGTGGCAGCCGGATCTGGGACATGGCCACCACCAATTGACCTCCGCCCATGATTGGGGAAGAACTGGAACGAGCCTCTTACCGGCCTGTTCATCGCGGGATGGGCGAAGCAAGCCACACAGACGTGATCTTCACCTTCATCGGGAAAGCTTATTTAACCTACAAATTCCTAACAAGTCCAATCCAAACCATGCCATAGTAGTACGAAGAACTAGAACTTCACAGAACCAACTTAATTCAGACGGAGGGGGTCTTAATTTTCATACAAATCGAAATCACATCAGTTTAATTAGATCTGGATGGGACTTCGTGGACTGGCAGTTAATTCACCATCTCATGCAAGTAGATAGGCCAAAAGATTTTATTAAAATGAGAGGCTTTGATGGTTTGGATAGGGCAGCGATGGGGAAGGTCTGCTTTTTTTAATCGGAATGCAGTTTGCGGCGTGCGATACGGCCGGAGGAGCCGACGAGCGGCGGCTTGGGAATATTTAGTTCTGGTGAATTGACTGCGGTGGGGAGGAGAGGCATCAGCCTATGATTTATCGGGGTAACATAAGAAGTCAAAAATGCCCTGCTAAATTGATGGCTAGATATGCGTGGTACTCCCATTCTCCTAAAGGAGTACCAGGGTACCGTAAAAATTCATCATTCATGTTTGTGCCAAAATGATACCTATGCAAGACAACCCATAACTTCACTTACTATGGAAAGTGAAATTCTTTACTTCTCTCATATTCGTTAGTGTATTCGTGTGGATCGGAGGGGTTATTCCAATTCCCGCAAAATTCCCATAGTCCGTCTATCACACCGGGTTTGACTGGGATAATCCCATAAATTCTTCATGTTTTTGTCTATATTGAAAACTCTTCTCTAAGTAGAGTATTTTTGGGGGAACAATGTGTTGGTTTTTGTTGGCCCGTCTTCCTCTAAATAATTACCAGTGCAAACTGGGCATGGTAGATGAACAATTGTTTTCCCCTTTTATTTTTAACATGGAACACTCGTGTTCCATTAAGACACGGCGTGATCGCCGGGCACAAGACATGTTATAGAATTAGGGTAGCGCATTGTCCATAAAACATGGTTTTTATGAGCTACGCCTATACCCAAAGCCGCTAGTTCATGAGCAGGCTTATTACAATCCCTTGGGACATACATAACACATGCGTCAATAAAGCACGTACGGAGACAATACTTCATGTCACACAGGACAATACCCATGGGTCCCATATCATGCTCAGCCGATGACAAAGCCAATTATTCCTTCGTCTTCAACTAAAGCTCCCGGTGCATCCCATTCTGAGTAATAGGTTTCACAATGTGCACTGGACATCGACGCAACTTTCTACACATGAGAAAGAACTTAGTTTTCCTTGCACAAGAGAAGGAGGGCACTATTTATAATCATAATCAAAAAATAGGCTTCGACTCGACTACCAACAAGTCAACATATAGGGCATAAGCTTCATTCACAATAAATAGAGATTTTATTTCCTGGACCAAACAAAATAATTTTATTGGGCCACCAAACTATAGTCTAGAAAATCATAGTATGTCCCCATTAGAAAAGAAAGGTCTTTTAACGATACACGCCCACAACCATGAGTTAAGAAATCATATATATGTCACATATAGACTTGTGCATTGGCCGAAAGCTGGAAAACGAAGGGAGATAGCTCCATGAGTCCTAGCCCCTCCTTGGTGAGCCCCGACCCATATGAATCGGCGTTCATGTGATTGAGAGAGTGCCCGCACTCCTCTAATACGGTGGTGATATGAGTGACTGATCTCAGATCCAGTAGGAGACAGTGGGCACATGGCTTAGCTGCATCTATATTGCATTTACGAGCTAACATCACAACACTAATAATCTTTTGTTACCACTGTCGTTCTCCCAAAAGGAGATCCTTGTTGTGGCACCATCCGCGCCATGTGGATCCTGCTTGTGGACACCTTCCAATGCCCATTGAGCTTGGAAGGTTATTTTCTTTCCAAATGAGGGGCATTGTAATGCACAATGTCCTTATGTGTGGGGTGAATCAGTTGACATTAACATTAGCATCTCAAAATGAATGAGGGGAGCAAGGACAATGGCGTCAAGTGTTGTGGTTTGTATATGCATAAAGGATTTAAAATGTTAAACAAAAAACCTAGGGGACACATACCATTAGCGTCTAATCTTTTGAAAATTTTAGAAGTTTCAAATGTTATATAGGAATTATTTCAAAGACAAAATTCAATAAAAATGAACTCAATCTACTCCAAATCTTCCGAGAAAATAGTATTTTGTTACCCGAATAGATTACCAAAAAATCTAAAATTTTATCGAACTATTTCCATAAGTGTGATAGCACGGAGAGAATGGTACGATGGTGCGGACAGAGAAGATAGACATGATAAGAAGAGGAAGGCACACCATTGGTCACACAACATATCCTAGGTGAGTACTTTAGTCACTAAACTCGTGAGATGTAGTGCAATGGTCCCATAGCTTCATTTTTTTTAGCATACGGGTACGTTTTATGTATGGAGAGATAATTTTGCCACACACGACGTGCATATTTGTGTTATCCCCCCAACCCTGGATTTTCCCGTGTGGCTTAAAATATAAATGTAAATCCTGACCATCTCCAATTTGTGATGATTAGTCCTCCGCCACCCACGGCGACTCTATCAGCACGATCAACACGGCGGTCTTGTAGGTGGTGTCGTTCAATGTTCTAGTTGACGGAACAATCAAGTTTTGGCGCGCCTGGGGGGAGGGGGGGGAGGGGTCGCCACGAGGCACATCATGAAGCGAGTATTGCGCAAGGACGACGAATGCGTGGTGGGTCATCTTGTACTCCCTCCCTGCCAAGGACATCACATGTTATCACATCCAGCACATATCCCGCTCCGACGGACTTTCTAGATGTGTGTGCCCGACGATGAGCAAGTTCCAGTTAGTCAGGTTCATGTGCGCTAATCTGCTGAGCACTCTTTAGGTCCAGTCGAGGTGGCCATGCTCGGTGTACATGTCCACCAACGCCGTCGCCATGTACACGTCCAACAACATTTAAAAAATTTAGAACATATATAATAATTAAATTAAAACTTCTTATTTAAGAAGTACTAATAGTTAATGATCCTTTCTAATATGTGAACTAGTGTTTAGGTCGTCACTTAGAATTGTTTTAATGTGATCTTTGCTTATTTTTATACTTCTTAGGAACAATCAAAATTGAATAAATAAACACAAATTGCATAAAGCACATTATCATGACAATATGGAATAACTCAAACTTTGGAATTTAAAATTCCAAGGAGTTAGTACAAGATTTTTCATAACAATTCAGGTAAAATATGATTAAATGTTAAAATACATAATTGAGAATTAAATATTAGAAGTATTTATTGATTATTTAAGATACTTTCGACTCATAAATGAATATTACATGATTAAAAAATGAAAAAAAATAAAAGAGTACAAAGGAGAAAGAAAAATCCTAAACTAAGTTGATTCTTGTTTTTCTTCCTTTCTTCTTTACCTGAAATAAATAAAATAAAATAATTTGTTCTGTTCAATTATATGCCTTAACCATTGGTGATAAATTATTATGGTTTGAACTTGACTAAGTGAAATCAAGAATTTGTCTTGATTTCAAAGACTAGAGGGATAATCTTGGGCCATATGGCAACTTAGGCATGCGATTTGAGGAAGCTTTGGGTCAAATGAAGGAAACAGTGGACAATTAGGAACAAGGCAACCAATATAATGATCATAGATCAAGCAAGCAACTCTAGACAACATCCTTTTGTATCAACCCTCTAATCTAGTCAAATTCAATTAATGCCCACACTGAGTTGCTTAGCTGGATTCAAGATTGACATGGAGAAGTCAAATTGAATCATGCCCACATTAGTACAATATGAACTTGTTATATCAACCCACATTATTAATTAAGCGCACGGAACCCTCTATTAATTTATGAAAAATATTCTTCCTAAATAAGGTATGATGTTTTCTTGTTTATGCTATGCAGTGACCACTGACCACCATATTTATTGACCATGGTTGTTATCATCCATTACTAGCTTTCTCCATTTTATGAAATTACAGATGGGTGGGCAAGGCGGCGAGGAAATCTGAAACTCTGTATCTGCTTGTGGGGAGGTTGCGGCATTATGGGTGACTTATCAGCTAGAAGATCTCATATTTGGGTGACTTACGTAGATGGCACTATCTGTATGGAAGATGGACGGAAGATTGTTCAAGGTGATGTCTTTACCATATCCAGATTTATAGAGAGGAAACATGCACGCTACTTTGGTCATTTGGAGATCTGACCATAGGGAGGAAACAAGCACACTATTTTAAGCTCTGATCCAATGGAGTACGAAGCTATGGGCAGAATTATCCGTTCACTACTTCATCCGAGTACTGCAAAACAGTTTCTTCTCTAGGGCTGTTTGTAGGCAACAAAGATGCTGTAATGGGTTCCCTCGTTCTTAGATGCACACATTGTAGTAAAGAAGCTTTGACGCACTTACTCCAATTCGTGTTTAAGTTTGTACATTGACCTTGTACACTGCTTTTTAATGTTGGATGTACTGTCACATTATGGCCCGTTTTTCTGTAAAAAAAAACGATTATGGTACTCCGTATGCTTTCTTGAGTAGTCTTTTGCTTCGTGCTCGTGCTTCACTTCAGCAATTGATTTGCTGTAGGGGCAGAGGGAGACTGGTAAGGTAGAAATAAAAACGACCATGTAGGCAGAAGAAAGACTCAGTTGATTTGCAGATTTATTTTCGATCTTCGTCGGTTCTGGTCCGTGATCAGGCAGCGATGTACAGGTGCGCGTGTGTGTTTCCTATGTAACTAAAGGGGAAAAAATCTTCACACTTTGCACGAAACAAAACTGCACCTATACTGGTTTTCAGAGCTTTACACCGGTGGCATGTGCTGACGATCGTTTCGGTCGAAAACATATAACCCTGTAGACTTCCAACGAACAATGAGTTGTATTTATAGGGATGTAAATGGATCGGATTGGATCGGATATTGTTATTACCATATCCTTTACCATATTTTTTTGGCGGATTCGAATGGGAGTGGATAATAGCCGGATACGGATTCGAATGCGGATTATATCGGATTGCGGATACGGAGCGGATTCGGAGCGGACTCGGATCGAAAAAGGATAATCGAACAAATACACATAGAAAAATAAAATTTTATTTAGTTTATGCAAAAGAAATGAAAAGAAAGCGTGCAACACTTGATAGCAGTAGTATAAAATTGCAAGATTTATAATAATATAGTATAATATGCATAGCTAGTCGATACAATTATTACATTGTCTAGAAATTAGGGTTGTGTGCTAAATTTATCGGATTATCCTATTTGAGTATCTCGGATAATCCACATAAAATATTGGATTATCCTTATCCGTCGGATATCATCAATACCATATCCGATACCATATTCGTCGGATATCCGCTTGATAAATATCCGTATTCGTATTCATATCTGCCGGATATCTAAAAATGCATACCATATCTTCAAAAACGGACGCGGATGCGGATTCGGAGTGGAAATTATTCGTACCATTTACATCCCAAGGTATTTATCGCACCGTCTTCCCGTTCAAGAAAAATATGGAAGACCGGTCAAGATAGATGAGCAATGCTTTTCTATCCATCTTCAACTCGAACTTCCGGTGCATCCCATTCTAAGTAATAGGCTTTACACATGCATCAACATAACTGTATACGAGTTAATAGCATAGAACTACCAGCTTGTGAGCTAAATTCCGAAAATCTACCAGTTTACATTTTCGCAGCAAAAATCTATCATATTTGGGGTTCGTTTTCTCAAATAGCACTAAACTCGTCCTAATCGCGAATTGACACGGGAACTGACAAGGGTGGCCCACCCGTTAGACTGACGTGGCAGCGAGAGACGGCATGCGTCTGCCGTTTTGCATGCAGGTCCTCAAGTTTTGATAGAAAATTGCGCACAAGTCCCTAACACTATTAAAACCTTCATAACTTTTGAATACAAATTCAAATGGGAAAAGTTTAAATAAGAAAAGTGCTTAGAATTGTTTGAATTTTTTTACAAACTTTATTTATTATTTTATATAATTAAAATATGCAAAAATATATAAAAATATTTTATTAATTATACAAAAACATTGGAAATTCATAACTTTAACTATATAACTTCAAATAATATAAATAATATGTCTAAATTTATTAGAAAAATCTAAGAAATCCATTTCTTATATTTATAATGCATGAATCATATTCGTTCCTCTCGGATACTAATGTAAGCTAAGTTGACCTAGCTCGATCGATCGATGTCCAACTGTCAAGACACTTGCTTGCTAGACTACGGTGCGCTCGATCGGCTGCGTATGTTGTAAGCCATGCAGATGCAGGGCTATAGCTTCACACAGGAAATAATTGCTACAGCCAGCCGTCGGCACAACGCCAAATTGCCGTCAAGACAGTCAGCCGACGGTGGCCGGGCGTAGCCCCCCCACAGACGCCCTCGCCGGCACAGCCTGCGGTCGGCACAACCCTCCCCACAGCGTCTTTCAGCGGGTCCCGCGTGTCAGTCAACGGCCGTCTTGGCTAACGGTTCAGCCTGGAGCTACGCCGACGGCCAGGCCGTCAGCATAGACTAAAATATTTTTTTATTTTTTTTATTATTTTTTATTTTTTAAATCTTTGAATTATTTGACTCCTTAATCTCCCGCTTTAATTATTTTAACACTATTTATAGTTAATAATTTATTAAATTGCAGTCTTACTCAAAGTTCCTGTTCGATCATCCATCCTAGCACTACTCCAGCTCTAGCACGCTTAACTTCCTCGTTCCTTCAGAATCTCTTCCCGCAAAGCAATTACTCATTGTTGTCGATATTATGATATCATTCCTATTAACTCTTATATCATCATGTCATATGGTTGTATTTTTTGAAATTACAAGCAATTATTTAAGTAAACAACAATGAATAAGTAAAAATATTATTGAATTCAAATAAAAATATAATGATTTTATTTTTTTGTATTTTTTATTTAATATGGAATAATTAATATCTTTAAATCTGTAAATCGGAATTCGGCAAATAATATGTCTAAATTGATTAGAAAAATCAGAGGAATCCAAATATGATATCAATATCAACTTATCACAAACTATTCCGTGATTCTTATCATAATTTCATTTGCCCGTTTAAAACGGCACGCATAAAGATTCTTAGCTCGGGGCTGAGACTCTCTAAACTTGAAATGGATCTATGATGAAACAACATATTTTGAACCTAAAAATGATTTTTGTAAAAAATCATGAGCATCCGATCATATACATGTAGTTCATATCTGACCTACTTCCTACCGATTCGGCAGGAATTTGTCTTTTTCACCAAGGATAGACGGAAATGTTTGAGATCCTCGTGTTATTAAATTATCCATGTAAGGTGGTCTAGTATTTTTGAAAAATGTGACGGTAGTATTTTGAATTAGCCATTTGGTGGTTGCTTCACAAAACCGTCCGTTTTTTGCACTCGGAAAATGGAAAACGGCTTTTTGGTGCGACGAAAAGGAAAACTTCCTCCTGAAACATTGTTTGCCATCTTATGATGCACAGTTATGCATAATATGGACACATTATCACAAACTATGCATTCATTCTAGCCATAACATTGGTCATTTGACCCGAAAGTCAAGACACCTCGAACGAGATAGGTCATTTTGTGAAGGTTTTTTTGAGACATAATCAATATACCAAGTTCGATATTTTTCCTTCTAACTATTTCACATAATATGACACCACGCGAAGGTTTCACGTTGTTTGGATCGTTTTTGAATTTATGATGCCCGTTTTAAACTATCGTTAAACTTTGTCGAAGGGCGGACATGAAGATTCTTAGCTCGGGGCTGAGACTCGCTAAACTTGAAATGGATCTATGATGAAACACATATTTTGAACCTAAAAATGATTTTTGTAAAAAATCATGAGCATCCGATCATGTACCTGTAGTTCATATCTGACCCACTTCCTTCCGATTCGGCAGGAATTTGTCTTTTTCACCAGGGATAGACAGAAATATTTGAGATCCCCTGTTATTAATTTATCCATGTAAGATGGTCTAGTATTTTTTAAAAAATGTGACGGTATCATTTTGAATTAGCCATTTGGTGGTTGCTTCACAAAACCGTCCGTTTTTTGCACTCGTAAAATGGAAAACGTCTTTTTGGTGCGACGAAAAGAAAAACTTCCTCCTAAAACATTGTCCGTCATCCCATGATGCATACTTATGCATAATATGGACACATTATCACAAACTATGCCTTCATTCTAGCCATAACATTGGTCATTTGACCTAAAAGTTAAGAAACCTCGAACGAGATAGGTCATTTTGTGAAGGTTTTTATGAGACATAATCAATATACCAAGTTTGATATTTTTCCTTCTAACTATGTCACATAATATGACACCACGCGAAGGTTTCACGTTATTTGGATCGTTTTTGAATTTATGATGCCCGTTTTAAACTATCGTTAAACTTTGTCGAAGGGCGGACATGAAGATTCTTAGCTCGGGGCTAAGACTCGCTAAACTTAAAATGGATCTATGATGAAAAAACATATTTTGAACCTAAAAATGATTTTTGTAAAAAATCATGAGCATCCGATCATGTACCTGTAGTTCATATCTGACCCACTTCCTACCGATTCGGCAGGAATTTGTCTTTTTCACCAGGGATAGACGGAAATGTTTGAGATCCTCGTGTTATGAAATTATCCATGTAAGGTGGTCTAGTATTTTTGAAAAATGTGACGGTAGCATTTTGAATTAGCCATTTGGTGGTTGCTTCACAAAACCGTCCGTTTTTTGCACTCGTAAAATGGAAAACGCCTTTTTGGTGCGACGAAAAGGAAAATTTCCTCTTGAAAAATTGTTCGCCATCCCAAGATGCATACTTATGCATAATATGGACACATTATCACAAACTATGCCTTCATTCTAGCCATAACATTGGTCATTTGACCTAAAAGTCAAGAAACCTCGAACGAGATAGGTCATTTCGTGAAGGTTTTTTTGAGACATAATCAATATACCAAGTTTGATATTTTTCCTTCTAACTATGTCACATAATATGACACCGCGCGAAGGTTTCACGTTGTTTGGATCATTTTTGAATTTATGATGCCCGTTTTAAACTATCGTTAAACTTTGTCGAAGGGCGGACATGAAGATTCTTAGCTCGGGGCTGAGACTCGCTAAACTTGAAATGGATCTATGATGAAACAACATATTTTGAACCTAAAAATGATTTTTGTAAAAAATCATGAGCATCCGATCATGTACCTGTAGTTCATATCTGACCCACTTCCTGCCAATTCGGTAGGAATTTGTCTTTTTCACCAGTGATAGACGGAAATGTTTGAGATCCCCCTGTTATGAAATTATCCATGTAAGGTGGTCTAGTATTTTTGAAAAATATGACGGTATCATTTTGAATTGGCCATTTGGTGGTTGCTTTACAAAACCGTCCGTTTTTTGCACTCGGAAAATGGAAAACGGTTTTTTGGTGCGACGAAAAGGAAAACTTCCTCCTGAAACATTGTTCGCCATCCCATGATGCATACTGATGCATAATATGGACACAATATCACAAACTATGCCTTCATTCTAGCCATAACATTGGTCATTTGACCTAAAAGTCAAGAAACCTCAAGCGAGATAGGTCATTTTGTGAAGGTTTTTTTGAGACATAATCAATATACCAAGTTTGATATTTTTCCTTCTAACTATGTCACATAATATGACACCACGCGAAAGTTTCATGTTGTTTGGATCATTTTTGAATTTATAATGCCCGTTTTAAACCATCGTTATACTTTGTCGAAGGGTGGGCATGAAGATTTTTAGCTCGGGGCTGAGACTCGCTAAACTTGAAGTGGATCTATGATGAAACAACATATTTTGAACCTAAAAATGATTTTTGTAAAAAATCATGAGCATCCGATCATGTACCTGTAGTTTATATCTGACCCACTTCCTCCCGATTCGGCAGGAATTTGTCTTTTTCACCAGGGATAGACGGAAATGTTTGAGATCCCCCTGTTATGAAATTATCCATGTAAGATGGTCTAGTATTTTTTTTTAAATGTGACGGTAGCATTTTGAATTAGCCATTTGGTGGTTGCTTCACAAAGCCGTCCGTTTTTTGCACTCGGAAAATAGAAAACGACTTTTTGGTGCGACAAAAAGGAAAACTTCCTCCTGAAACATTGTTCGCCATCCCATGATGCATACTTATGCATAATATGAACACATTATCACAAACTATGCCTTCATTCTAGCCATAACATTGGTCATTTGACCCAAAAGTCAAGAAACCTCGAGCGAGATAGGTCATTTTGTGAAGGTTTTTTTGAGACATAACCAATATACCAAGTTTGATATTTTTCCTTCTAACTATGTGACACCACGCGAAGGTTTCGCATTGTTTGAATCGTTTTTGAATTTATAATGCCCGTTTTAAACTATATATAATGTTTTATATTTTACTTAATTTTTGTTTATAAATGTGTAATATTTGAGTGTAGATAGATAGATTTTTTTTCTGCAAATTTGATATATTATTTGTATTTTTCTAAATTAGAATGATTTAGTTATGATTTTTCAAAAAATAATGAAAAAGAAAAAAATCTGGAGGCCTATGCCGATGGCCTGGCCGTCGGCATAGACCAAACAAAAAATTTCAAAGAGCTGTGCCGACGGCCTGGCTGCCTAATGCCGTTTTCGTCATCGTGTCTGAACTAGGGCTACGTCAAGGGCTATATCTACGCCGAGGGCCACCGTCGGCACAGACCTCGCTACTACGCCGACGGCCACACTACGTCGAGGGCTACCCTCGGCACCGTCATCTATGCCGACGGCCGTATCTACGCCGACGGCCGGGCTGGTCGGTTGGCCAGGGAAGGCAGCTACGCCGACGGCGTCGGCGTAGCCGGCCGGCCGTCGGCGCCTTTGTTCTTTCCTGTAGTGCTTGATAGGTTGGCATGCAATGGCAGCTGGTCCCTGCATGCTGCGTATGCCTCGGTCGGAGCAGCTAATTGTACGGGAGCACAAGTGTGGAAAAAGTGGAGTTGGTTCTTGATCAGCTGCGAAGGTCCGTTTCCTCTGCAGCCCACTTTGCCGTCCTGCTGCCTGCTAGCCTGCCAGCTAGCCGATCTCTCTCCCCTAATCGAGAAACGGAGGGAAAACGCCATCGTATTCTGCATCGGCAAATGAAATGGGTACGTAGGCAGTGTCACGTTGATTCTCCCCATGCAGCTGGATCTATAGCCGGCAAGGCAGGCCGGTAAAGGCGAGACGCACTGTAAGCAGTGCCCTGCGGGTCTCTCTTTCGCTTGGACCGGCCGGCCTGTGCGTATTTGCAAGGTGCCGACACGCACCTGGCCGAAAGAGAGGCACGCAGGGCCGCCGCTCCTGCAAGTACCGTACCATACTGCGCTTAATAAAAGGACCAGTTAAAATTACCGGCAACGGCAACGCCACACCTAGTATACATGCCCCCGCTCACGCTGCCACGTCAGCCTGACGGGTGGACCATCCTTATCAATTTATCTTGTTGGTGCTGTTGTCGGATCAGTTAGTAGATTACTTGCATATTTCTAGTGCATCTACAAATATGCACGAATAAATAAAATGACACACATTTATTATTATGATAACTTGCATAATCAAAATATCCGAGAGGAACAGATATGATTCATGCATTATAAATATAAGAAATGGATTCCTTAGATTTTTATAATAAATTTATACATATTATTTATATTATTTGGAGTTATATAGTTAAAGTTATGAATTTCCAAAGTTTTTGTATAATTAATAAAATAATTTCTTATAATTAATAAAATAATTTTTACATTTTTACATATTTTAATTATATACAATAATAAATAAAGTTTGTAAAAAAAATTCAAACAATTCTGAGCACTTTTTGTATTTAAAATTTTCTATTTGAATTCGTATTCAAAAGTTATGAAGGTTTTAATAGTGCCAGGGACTTCTGCGCAATTTTTTGTCAAAACTTGAGGACCTGCATGCAAAATGGCAGACGACACGTCGTCTCTCGCTGCCACATCAGCCTGACGGGTGGGCCACCCTTGTCAGTTCCAGTGTCAATTCGCGATTAGGACGAGTTTAGTGCTATTTGAGAAAACGGACGCCAAATATGGTAGATTTTTGCTGCAAAAATATAAACTGGTAGATTTCCGGAATTTAGCTCACAAACTGGTAGTTCTATGCTATTAACTCACTATATACACATATGAGGCAAAATTCGGGTCTCCTTTCTATTCCTCAAGGCAATAGAGAGAGGCATATTTATAATCGAAAGTTAGGCTCAGTATGCAACTGAACTTTATACTAGGTCGATCATCCTCAGATAGCGCATAGGCTTTATTCTCACTAAATGGAGAATTTACTTCGAGAATCGAAAAGAGGACTTGTTATTGCTGGGCCACCAAACTAGTTTTGCAATAGTTGATATTAAAACTTAATTAAACTACATTCAACTTAAAACATGAAAGTGCATTTCCAACATATACTTTTTACAACCGCTAGTACAGATATTATTAGTTATCTTATATAGAGTAATTGCTCATTACCTCGAAGAAGGGAGATTTTGTTCGATAAAGAAAATATATTAATATCCTGACCTAACCCCCATGACCTCCCCTGCCGGCCACCTACAGCCCCTCCCCCAACCTCTCTCCCCTACTGCCGCTGCGTCGGTGGCGCTATCGGGCAAAGCCCATGTGTTGTGGCGGCGACTGTGCTCCTCTGCCAATGGTTTCAATCTGAGGAGGCGGCGGCGTCCACTTTTTTCCCATCCACCGGCGGTGTTGTGGGGTGGCAGCGGTCAAGCAGAGCTCAGGTGGCTAGTGGTGGCGATTAGCGCGCGGTCAGGGCAGGTGGTGGCGGCGTCTTTGCGTCGTTATCATGTTGAAGGCATCACTGCTGTGGCTATCGTCTACGTACTCATGCTTCTTGGGGGAAACGTGATTCTGGATCAGAGGATGGCATCGCTTCAACCAAATCATTGGGCGTCGCTCTCCCCGCGCGTGTGTTTTCTCTGCAAAAGCATCTCCAACAGCCGCACTAAAACACGCAAGCTCTAAAATAACTGCTAGTATATAGCGTGCGCGGCAATTTTTGTTCCTCTAGCAGCAGCGCTAAAGTGCGCGTGTGGAAATTTGCGCTCACCGACGCCCCAAAATTGGTGCTCCTCGTTTAGCGCGTGCTATATTTCTGGCTCGCTCGCGAACGCCCAACTACTGCCCGGATTTTTCCCCGTGCTCGTGCCCTTGATTCCCACTCGCCTCTGCGCGGTCACCGGTGACATTCCGACAATGGAACCGTCCTTCGCCTCTCCGATGACTCCTCCCTACTCGGTCCCCGCCATAGCCGATGCCGGTGCGGCTGTTCCGCTGCCGCCAAACCCTAACCCTACTGTCGCTACGGCCGGGAGCTCCAGCACCCACATCCTCTTCATTCCTCCGCACCACAACTCGCATCCCGGCACCGCCCCCTCTCCACCTCCGCCCGCACCGAGAGGAACGGTTGCAGGTTCCAAGCGTCCGTCCACGGCCACGAAGGCGGGCGCCCAAAAGCCGGCCAAAAAGGCCAAAAAAGAATGATGGCAAACTACTTTCAAGGCCCAAAGTGAAGAGATGAATGCACCGATGATGAGTGGCTATGGAGGCATGGGTGGCTATGGTGGCATGTGAACACCATCGGGTGGGATTTGGAGGCTACGGTGGCATGGGTGCTATGAGGCTTGGAGGCATGGGTGACATGGGATTTGGAGGCATGGGAAGCATGGGAGCACCACCGGGAGGATTCATGGCCTCCTTGGTTGATCCATCACCTTCTATCAATGTTGGTGGCTATGGAGATTCAGGTTCATGCCAACACCACCGCCCAAGACTCCCAAGAAGGTGATGGGTATGAAGGTGTTGACAAATGATGTGTTCATGTGTGTTTGTGTCAAATTTATGTTGAACTTGGTTGCGTGGAACTCCCCTTGCATTTGAACTATGTCCTGAAATTGAACTATGATATCTAGGTTGGAATATGGAGATTTTGAGCCATTTATTGTTCTATTATTTTCGTTTGTTTGATCTTGTTGATGATATAGTTCATTGTAAATATTGTTTGCGCTGGCGCCACACTGCATTTTAGTGCGCCTGGCAGAGGCCTTTTTTTGCTCTATTTTGGCACGCCGGTTTTAGCGCTTCCGACGGGAAAAAGTGGACGCCGCGCGATAAACTGGTATCACGTGCTGTAAAGCCAATTTAGCGGGCCACGCTATGCTTTAACTGAGGACAAAACATGTTTGGAGCCGTTTTATATGCAATAAGCACTGACGATCGACTCAGTACCATTGACAGAATACTGCACCATCTTCCTGATCATGACTAACTTGGAAGCCCAGTCATCAGTCAACAGGTCAAGGAAGATGAGCAGTGCCTTTCTCCACATCTTCAGCTCAAACTTCCGGTGCATCCCATTCCATGTAATAGGCCTTACACCAGTATCGATACGGCTGTCTGCAAGTTAGGCAAATTTTGGGTGGCCTTCATATTTCGCCAGACAATAGAGGAGCATATTTATAATGTAAGAGTAGTAGGCCAGTAAGTGACTGAACTAAATACTGCGTCGACCACAATGCATGAGCTCTATTCACAATAAATTGGGAATTTATTTCATAAACCGGAAAACCGGAGAAGTAGACGTTGTTGTTGTTGGGCCACCAAACTAGTTGGAAATAGTTGATATTTGAACTTGATTAAACACCATTCAGTTAAAAACATGAAAGTGAATTCCAACATGCACTTTTACGACCGCTAGTTAAGATATTAGTTATCTTATAGAGTAAGTGATTTTTTAACAAAGAAAATATATTAATATCAAGAAGATAACGATTACATCCAACATCAATACTGTCAAGCTTCATGCACTAGCCAACGCAACCAAAAGTCTGAACTGATGAAAAGGGCTAGTGCAATCCACTTATACACTTCAACACCCCCTCTCACGTGTGACGGGGAGAAGTCAGCACGTGCAACCGGAAGAGAGCGACGGCGCGCGAAACTCACGTATGACTCAAGAGGCCTATACATGGCCACAGAGGGGTCTACAACAATTTTAGGATAAACTAGAAAAGTAGCCCTCGCAAATGCGAGGGCATCATTGTAAATATGTCAAAGATTTGAAATATTTATTTCCAAGCTTAAATCTTTTTTCTCCACTTACCTCCTTCATTGTAAAATACACAATGTAATAGAGACAGCTATATTTCTACATGTTTGAATTTGATAATTGCATATTATTATGTTGTAAAAGTGATTCATCTTATAAATAACCTGATTATAAATCCATGAATTTTTTCTTAGTGTCTACCAGCAAGCATTTTCTATGTTGCCATATTACCGCTTGTCTACGGAGCATGAGACGGGAACATCAAAATTTGTGTTGCTACTTTTAATTATAAAGGACCAATTGCGTATCTGTTAAGGACTAACATGTCCAAATATGCATATAATCTGATTGATAATGCACATATACAATTATAAATATTTTTTTCGTGTTGTATTTATAAATCCAAATGTATGATTAGTTGGTTTTTATTTATCGAGCTTTACAATGATATTATGGTTTTTTAAGTATTAAGTGTTATAGAGATCTATTGGATGCGATCTTCTTAGACATTGTTACCAAATCTAATTGGTATGATTTATTTTCGCAAGGTTGCGTAGAATTAACAGATGTGTAGTCTGTTTAGGTATGGTTATATCGATCTATCTTAAGGTCAATATATGAAGATACACCAAACATGGTCTACATTTATGTTAATCTAAAGGATGTGTCCATTTCATGTACAACTATATAGAAATTATGGGCATGATAAGTTTAGGCACCATTATGTAAATCTAGCGGTCCTAATATCCAGCAAATCGATATAAATATTTTAATTTCCTTTGATGGAGCTTCTAGCTTGACCCCGTATTTTTTATATCATTTTCACGATATAAAATTCTTATAAGAAGTAATGGTATGTAATATTGTGATTACAAACTCTTGAGCTTTGAATAGTTTAGTAGTTCAAATTAAAGTACCATTAAAACATGTTCCCCAAACCTATATTCTAAATCAACTTGTTGAAAAAACTACTATACATGCTATCTTATTATTCACCTGTAATATGTCTATCTTTATATTATATGTTTTCCTTATGTTGCGCCTGTGTGACTATCAAAAATGTTGACGAATAGAAAAGGTTGAAACCATAGGCTCATGAAACTACAGTTGATATACAAGATTAATGATATCATAATATTCAAAGATTGGCATTACTACCCTTGCCCCCACAACGATTTGCCTATTGCATAAAAGTCTAGACATCTACCTAATTATTAGGTTCTGCTGTCATACATGATTGAACATTTTCCAATGTTGCCAAGGTTGAATGAGAAAACTCAAAAGAGAGATAATTTTGTGAACTATATGGATGATTATCGTTGAAAACTATATTTATAAATTTCACTTACTATTCTGGTGTTCGAACACTATCTGCTAGTTTGGAAACATATTTTTAAGAATCAGACTGATTTAGGTAATGCAGTTACTGACACTACAAAATGAGTATTAGTTGTATGATTATTAATTCATGCATGCGAGAAAATATGTGGAAAAATAATTGAAGTAGGTAAAGTACAATTATGTTACCTGGGATCTGAGGCACTTGGACCAGGAAGGGGTCTCAATTATTTGCAATATTGAATTGACACGACCATGAGCAAGTATAGTTAGGATCAAAGATGCTAAATATGAACAGAAATGCAAAACTTGGCACTCTGGCTCTTTATTTTATAAAAGCAAAGTGAATTAGATATTCAAGCAAGAAGAAAACATTGCACTGATCACCATCAGCTGGCCCGAGTTCATATCAGATATGCACTACGTGCATGGAGGACTTCAAACTACATTTTCTATAAAAAATGTAATACGTGTCTCATTGTCACTCATTTGATGCTTTTGAAAATAGTTAGTTCCTCCGATCCAAATTAGTAACTCAAATTTTTCTATGTATCTAGAAGTGTATTAGTGTCGAATATATGCGTATATAGACAAAGTTGAGTCAATTAATTTTGATTTGAGGAAGTAATCTAGCCAAGACTTTAAAAAAGTAGATGCCTCTCTTAGAACAATGTGAGATTGAGCAAGGCAAGGGTAAAAATTGTATGGCAGTGAGCTTTCATAATTCAACTTCAACTCATCTAATGAAAGCCGATTTGGACATACTACCTCAATTCAACAATTAGCTTTCTAAAAAGGCTTATATTATGGAATAGAGGAAGTATCATATCATATATCTTTATATAAGGCTATCTTATATTCAACACCAAACAATGGTTAACATGTGCACATGAAAAATCCAATCGCTCTTCAACTATGGCAAATCGCCCTACAATTAGCAAATCGCCAGAAGAAAGTGAACTGCCATATAATTCTATAAAATGCCCTGGACTTGCCATCTAACGGTATGCATCACATGAAAAAACCTAGAGGTAGCAAGATTCAGAATATTCGCCTCCTCTGATAGTTCCACGCCATGCAACATCTTGGAAGTATTTTGAAACGCCACACCGAACTGAAGCATGAAGGCTGGTGGATCAGATGAAGCCTGAAGGGGAGTACTCTGACACGCCGCACTGAACAGAAAATATCAAAGAGGGAGCCTGATATGGCGGCGAGAAAGATTATCGTAAGTGTTGAATAACCAAACCAATCAAAGCAGGGTCTACCTAGGGCAAAGCATCCACAACATACCCTGGAGTCCTTGAAGCAGCGATCCTTATGGAGACGGTGCAGATTATCATGGAGACTCAATTAGCTGCCCGACCATGGTCAGGACCGGCAGCTCAGAGCAGATCAATTCTGAGATAGTAGAAGGGAAGGATGGCAAACGTAGGAGGCAAGAGGAATCTATCCGCGCCGTTTTTTAGGGAAGTAACCTATGTGGTTTGCATTCACGTACTACGTGTTATCTGCCTAGGACTTATGTGATTTGTTGGACTCGTGACATGTTGGAGCCAGACTTTTACGTGTACTAATCTGCTAATTAAATCACGGCCTTAAATTGTGGATCCAATGGTTAATGTAATTTAGGTGATGTGGATCAACCTGGTGCCTCGAAACATACCCTTATATTGCTTTTAGTATATAATAGATAGATTGCGAAAGCCAGGACTCGAACTCGAAACCTTTGGGTCTGATACCATGTCAAACTTTATGCATTAGCCAACGCAACCAAAAGTTTCATGCACTAGCCAACGCAACCAAAAATCCGAACTGATGGAAATGACTGGTGCAATCCACTTATACACTTCAACACCTCCTCTCACGTGTGACGGAAGAAGTCAGCACGTGTAACCGGAAGAGAGCGACGGCGCGCGAAACTCACGTATGACTCAAGAGGCCTATACGTGAACACAGAGGGGTCTACAACAATTTTAGGATAAATTGCTAAAGCCAGGACTCGAACTTGAGATCTCAGGCTCTGATACCATGTCAAGCTCCATGCACTAGCAATGTAACCAAAAGTCCGAACTGATGGAAAGGGCTAGTACAATCCACTTATACACTTTAACAAATACCAACATAACATCAAGAATTAGTCGAGGCATTAATGATTCTTATGCCCAAAATAAATAATAAATAATTTAAAAAGACCTCGCCACAATGACCAACCACTCGCAACAGCTAGATCCAAACCACCACCAAAAGCAACACCCTGACTACATGAGATGTCCTCCAAAAGCGACATCTTCAAGAAGTCAATAGTGCACCAGCGCCATCGTCGTCCAATCAAAGATTGTAGGTTTTCACCTAGGACAAAAATACGAATTCTCTAACTGAAATCTCAAAGTGCCGCCGCTCCCACCTGCCGAGGCCGCCGCTAGAAGCATCAATCACTAGGCTCACATGCATGTGTGCGATCTGGACAGGAACAACATCCTGCAGTCACGCTCGCACAACAACCTATTAATGTCTTGCTCGTATCCAAGACTATGCTTCCGCCAAGACATTCAAATCTTTGAATAATATTCGTCTTGACATTCCCCGCCTCTGCCAATAGCACAGAAATCATAAGCATCGACATGTCCCACGGTGTCAACTGGAAGCAGATCTTCACGACACACACCCTCAAAACTACTGAAAGTTGTGGATATGCACGACCAGATCTTATCCACTGGAGGTCTAGGAGCAAAAACGGCAATCTGCGAAAACCGTTGACGGAGTAATCCGGAGCTCGTCGTCGGCCAAATCTTGAGTGACCAACAATAGGCAGATCGGAAGAGTTGATCGGATGAAGACCACTAGGATCACCACCTACCTCTTTTATTTGACCCAGGGAACCATCAAAACTCACGCTTGATGTACATGCCCCTACCACCGGTGCAGGTCACCGACACTTGCCCAACGCCACCGATGCAAGCCACCACGGCATGCCACCGCCACCATCCCCACTCCTAATCTCTGCCACCATCACCATGACATCTAGGGCAACATGTCGCATTGACCGGAGAGCTCCCCGCGGGAGAGAAGCCACCACACAAAAGAAGAAGTGCATTGGTGTTCTATACAACTTCATCGTGAACTCCCGGTGCATCCCATCCCGAGTATGTAATAGGTTTCACAGAGCTGCGCTAGACAATAACAACTGACTACACAGGAGGAAGATTTTGTTTTCCTTACACAATACTAGAAGGGAGCCACTACTTTATAATCGAAGAATGGGCTCAATAAGTAACTGATGTACTCTGACTACTCGACCAACCAGCAATCAGTCAATAGTGCATAAGCTTCCTTCGCAATAAGTACATAATTTACTTCCTGAACCAAACTATAGGACTTTTTCTTGGAGGAATCCAAACAATAGGATTTTGTTGGCCACCAAACTATAGTCTCCCTTTTGAAAGAAAAAAACCAAACTATAGCCTAAAAAATAATTGTTACTCCCTCCGATCCATATTAATTGACGGATCTTTTGCGGTGTTCACCATGTCTTGCTCTAATTTGTTGCAGATAAGTCTAATCCTTTGTCAGTCTACCGTTGACAGCCAACCTGACGATGGGTACGGATACGGCATGAGCTGCATCCTGGATTACATTTGGCGGCAACACCACAGTGCTGACCATCTTATTATTCAGTGATTTTGGTCAATGCCTGCTGCAGTTCAGCAGGATAGGTAAATTGGAGAACGAATTTATCGCAAGTAGGTTGGTCCTCCGGCATCACATATGTCGTAGGATTGTTGGAGATTCGTGCAGAGTCCACAAGTCAACAGCTTCCACATATTTACACTTAAGCCCCCCTTCAAAAGTTTGAAACAACCCGAACTTCATCTGGCAGTGAAACTTGTATGTTTCTTCACCGGGTCTCCTGAAATTTGTATGTCTCATTAAAATTTTGTTACTTTTGTTTTTTTCTAATTTTTCTACTGTTAATTTTGTTGTTTTCTTGTTTATTCTATAATTGATACTGAATCGTGTATGTATCTATAAGATTCAAAGCAGTTTTGAGATCTTTAATAAATCTTGTATGAATCTAGACTAAGACAGAAGGGTCTTACCGTAAAATAGTTTGCACGAATCTCCAATAAATCAATGGTAATGATGGTTCCGGGGGACCAACATATGTGTGGTGCTGTATTTCCGGGTAAATTAAGGGAAGCAAGTGTCAAGCTTCATGCACTAGCCAACGCAACCAAAAGTCCCCGAACTGATGGAAAGAGATAGTGCAATCCACTTATACACTTCAACAGCAAGGAAGCGTATGCTACGATGGCACGCGGACAGAAAGGGACACTGATAGAGAAGACATGCAATGTACTTCCTCCCTCTAAAAATAAGTGTCCCGGATTTGATTAGATAACTAAAACGCGTCTATATACATATGAATCTAGATAAACCCGACTCACTTATTTCCGGACGGAGAAAGTACACGGGAAACACCATGGTGTAGACAAGAGAAAACCAGTGCTAGTGCTAGAGCCTAGAGGGCATTCTATCATTAGAGTGGTGATCAAGTCAGGAGGTCGATGCTTTTATTATCAAGATTCAAAGTGCTACATTTATACGCAGGTTATTTAGTAGAATTATCTTTGATCATGGCCAGTTTTAGTCTCTGATTAGGCGATGCCCTTTGTATTTGGGTGGTGATTTTCTTGTGCCGTCAGCGTTTCCTTGGTTACTGAATAAGTACAAATCTACAATTTTATGTTCTGTGGCAAAATGAAACATATATATGCGCGGAGCCATGAATTGGGTTCTCGTGTGTCCACAATTGTTTAGCATGTAGATAGACTGTACCTACTGCGACGCAAAGAGCCGTAAGCGCTGACGACTCAACTTGCAGCGACAGAATAAGATACCGTCCACTTGCAGCAAACAATGAGTTGGTATTTACCGCACCGTCTTCCACATCAGGGAAACATTGGGAGCCCAGTCAGGGTAAACGAACAGTGAATTTCTTCACATTTTCAACTCGAACTTCCCGTGCATCTAAATCCAAGTAATATGCCTTACACAAGACATCGACGCAACTGTCTACAAGTGAGGACAAAATTTAGGTCACCTCTCTATTTCGCCAGATAATATATAGAGAGAGATATTTATAATGAAGAGTATGCTAGTAAGTCACTGAACTACTAACTGTGTCGATCATCTCTACTACCTAAAAAGAATCTTGCGTTCCGTCTCCGCCGATACGTCGTTTCCATCGTCGACGTCCCGCGACAAAATGTTTTAGGCCCGCCTGACGCGACGTGACCAACCTCTCCTCCCAGTACTACTGCGGCCACCTCATCGATCCCAATCACCACGACCGCCCGTCTCCACCGCTGCCACCCCATCAATCCCCACCTCCGTCGCATCAAACCCCATCTCCACCACCGCCTCCCTCGATCCCCGTCTCTACTACCATCCCTACACATGCCCCAACACCACCGCATCTGGAATCAAGTTTGCTTGATCGCGATCTTCGAAGGCGGTCGCGGTAGTACCGAGGACTTCCTCAATCTGCACCCGATGGGAGGTCCCCTCGATCCCCATCTCCACCGCTGCCCCTGCCTGTTCCCCAGCACCACCACATCCACGATTTCAACAACGGAATCGAGTTTGCTTTATTGGGTTCTTTGGAGGACGACGTGGTCCGTTTTCCACGAAGTTGCCAGCACGTGTTTCCATGATCCTGGAGGCGTCCTTTTTTGAGGATGATGGTGCAGTTTTGAGATGTTAGGTGAAGCCGTTGGGTTCCCAACCTGGAGCTGGTCCGCATCCATGATTTCTTTGGCAGCCGCTACATCTCCCTTTGCACATTCATGTGACTTCACCTAGATTTGTTTTGTATAACATCGCACCAGAAGCATAGAAGCATTTGTGTCTGATTCTTTGGATAGCATATGGATTTTGTATGCACTCTGACAGTAACTCATGGAGCGCTCATACTCATATCTGTATTAAATATATTATATTCTTCCATCCATGGATTCAAGGTAAACCGGTAAAGTGGATTCTTACTTGTATATGTCAATCCTTCCTACGAAATTGGGATAGGATTTAATTATTGTAACTATATTTTTTTACATTCCCTCTATTCTTTAAAAGGTTTATCCTGATAGTGACTTGTCATCTAATCGATTATGTCTATAAATTTATGAAGCTCCGGAAATCCAATAACTGAATTTTTATGTCATGTGTTTATAAATTTCCAAATAAATTAATCTTTGAATAAGTAAAGTTCTAGAAAAATTGGATGGGAAGGTTCTCATGTTTCTCATATGGCAGGTAAGACGAGCAGGCATACGACTTTAACACATATCAAAATGAAGCTTCAAGGTTTGCTATTACACCATGTGTTGTATCAATAAATTTTTTGCTCACTCGTTTCAAGTCACCGATTTTTAGCCTCCCAATTAGTATCATTATGCAGCATTTCATGCAGTAACAAATGCATAATGTATTGGTTTGGATAGTAGCCTACATACTACGGCTTTGCATTTTTCAGCCTTAACCTACTCGCTTCACCTGTGATGTTAGAGTCCTCTTTCCATTTGACGGTGATAAGTGACCTGACATGTAATGATATAGAAAATTTTATACTTTATATTGTATCGGTGATCACATACATAACATAAATTCTTGGAAATGCAGTTAGTACATGGAGTACCTGAGTTGCAAGGTCTTTGAATTACATCTTTCCTATCAAGTACAACAGAAGGGTTCATCACCGATGAATTGAAAATATTCATATGTACTTTTCCTGCAATTCTAACTATGGAAGGTTATTCTAGCCCCTGATTTCATTCCTACTTATTGTTGTTTGATAGCTTGATGTAAATTCATAACAAATTATAAGAAAAATCCTTGATACTACCTACAATATTACCTTGGTCTTGAATATTGGTACAAGTTGAAGAAGTGAAAACAAGGGTCTTATCTATTTCTCTCTGTTGATTTATACTTTCTTTTTTTGATGCCTCTGGCTACTGCTCAGATTTTCTGAATCCTCATTTGTATCTGTATTGTTTTGGAGAAACGGGAATAATTGCCTTGTCTACATTGACACATGGTTGGGTTGTGACCTGCAGGTGAGATGCTAGCCTGCTATAACTGAAGCACATTTGAAGAGTGATAGCAAAACGGGTTTCAGTTTAAATTATTTTTCCATGACTGGTGTGTATATTTGAAGAGTGGTATCTAACCTGCTATAACCGGTGTGTATATTCCACGCAAATATCTTGGTTTGAAAAAATCAATGTTCAGAACTACTTATTTATATCATACTCTATCCTACTCATCGAAAAAACACCACTGAGTGTAAAACCTTGCGAATTTTATTATGACATATTAGATTAAGTCCATGTCGCATGCAGATCTGAGGGACAAGGGCACAAGCGGCGCTGCCTCCATACTAAGGCGTCGGTACAGGCAAACACGTACCACTACAGCTACCAAGATTTCTACCCTCCTATTTGTCCTCCTACAAAGGGTGGGAGCGAGCTTCGCATTACACATCCGACATATATGAATACCCAGGAGGTGAAGAAGGTATACTTCTTGATTTTGTCCTCCTTTTGCTAATCTTTTTGTTAAAGAAGAGGATGCCAACATTGAGGAGCTTACTAACTCAGTCATGATGCATCGAAGTGCGCTGCCTGATGTGCATAACTTTGTTTCAATATTCACGTTTTTCTTATTCTACCCATGTGTAGGAGGCTCATGTGTATAGCCGTAGTTGTTCAACAGTTTCAGTTATTTAATTCTTGGAGACTATGAATTGAGTTTCCGCGTGCCCCTCCCATATCTTCTTTGCTAGGCCATGCAATTATGGCTGTTTGCATACAAGAGAGAGAAATGTATAAATTGGCTGTTAACTCTGTTACTTTAGAGTTTCTGAAATCTGTTGTCATTGCTGAACTTGTCTAGAGAATTGGACGGGGCAGCAGAGTAGTCTGACGGATAGTAAACGGGCCGATGGACACTGACATATGGCTTAATCACACAGGCACAAGAAGCACGCCAGCATCTATCTACGAGCATGCCCACTTAGCTTATTTGTCATGTTGTATTGGCAGATTTTCTTCACATTGACATCAGTTTTAGTTCATACGAGGATGGAACAAGGTGCTAGAAGCTTCACCGCTTAGAACTTCCATGACTGCATGTTCTATTGGCAGTTGTTGCTGCTTGATGCTTGTGCCTGAGCGATTTAGCATGGTGTGAAGAAAACAAGATGAAAATGATTTGTTACTGTGGCCACAAGTGTCCTTATATTCTGAGAGGAGATTCATCAGTTCATCTATTGTTGATTTATAAGGTATTTCCAATGTTTGCTGATACTCATTTATCATATGCGTGCCTGATTAGTTAGATTTTCTTCTTCCAATGTCGGTGCGCTGAAGACATGCAAAAGGTATGTGCTTAGTTTATGAGATGAAAATTTGGTGTGAATGGCCATATCGTCTGCCTCTCTTTCAGATAGTTGCATCTTCCTTAAATTTGTCATTCAATATACATCCGTTTGGATCTCTTCTAAATTGTAGTACTCCATTTGATAGTTAAACTGATGTAGATTTTAGATTGGATTACTTTTACATTGCCTACTCTAGGAAGTATTGCAACAATTTTCTGGGCCAGTGTGCATGCCAAGAGGTTGTCATTTACAAATGAGGATGTTTGTCTTGGTTAGTATTTTTGTACAGTTTCAGTTTTAGTAATCAGACCTGCTAGGCAATGAGCAATACACATTGTGATTTCAAACGTAGCTGATTGGCATTTAAGTAGGTTTTTTGTGTTAGGATGACTAGACTTTGTTTGTGAAACCTTTTGGTTTTTCTGTAAGTCTTTCATGGTGAGCTGATTGAATCTTCACTACATTCAATTGTTCAAGGAAACTAATGTAACTCTTTTGCAGGCCTCTCCTAGAAAATCTGTGAGTGGAAACGCTAGCAGGAGTAGGATATCGTTCATTGAGTATGAAAATTTGACTAAAATGCTTGGATATGATTTAAGTAGTCCTACATGTGCTATTTTCTCATTTTCAGGCGATGTTTCTGTTTGTTATATACCCCTCCATTCCAACATGAATGGAAGACTCATTTCATGGGTACATCTTAGATGATTTACTTTTTATGTTAAGAAATTAGAAGCCTTTTTTATGTAGAAGTGCTTTCAATTTTATGGTGCAAGAAAGTACGTGTTTAGTTGAAACCATCTTATGAAGTGTCAGCCTAAGCCTAAGTACACAACGAGCAGCTACCCTACAAATGCCGCTGATGGGAGGGAAGAAATAAGGGATCAAGTAAAAAAAGGGATAATTATCGGTTTTTAGAAAGAAAAAAACTATTGTATGCATTGCATGAAATTGTAAATGTAGTTTTGTGTATGTTACTTATATAATATTTTCTTATTAAAAATTGTTGTCACTGTATAAACTAATACGCTATATATTTTCGTTCTTTCTTGCTGCTTCACATTCTTTTATATTGCGCATTTTAGCATTGATATAGACACTGAATTAAGACTAACAAAGTTTTTCTTGTTATCGATGAACTTTCACAATGAATGTGCCGCTAATTATCTTGTGCAAAGATGGCTAATAACCTTGTGTGCTATAAAAGCAATCACATGACATGTTGAAAAGGATAAAAAAGAACAGAATGAAAAATGCAAATATATATGATGGGGTATAAGAAAACTCTCAAGTCACCATGGGTGACGCCCAATCAAATGGAATCACGAATTTCTTTATATTTTATTTTTTCGTAGCAACGCACGGACATTCACCTAGTCTACATATATTGCATAAAGCTTTATTCATAATAAATGGAGAATTTATTTCGTGAACCAAAAAAGAGGACCCGTTGGTCCACAAAACAAGTCTGAAAATAATTGATATTAAAACTTGATAAACCTATATTCAATAAGAAACATGAATGTATATTTCCATCAAACACTTTTAAGTCCACCAGTTAAGATATTAGCTCTCTTATATATAGAGTAATTGTGTGTTACCTGGAAGTAGGGAGATTGCTTCATGAGCTCTCTACTCCTCTCTCCTCGGCGTCCCCTGCTTTCTGGATGTGCACCCCACCACGAACTTGCGTGTTCGTGCCATGTCGCATGCAAGTAGGGTGTCAAGCAGGGTGGGATGCGGGACTAGCCTATAGTACAATTTATCTAGAGATAGAATTAAAAGAGGACTTGTTAAATTTATAGGCCACGAAACTGCTTTGGGATTTGGGAATGATTGACATTAGAACTTCTTAAAATTATACTCAACTAGAACCTTGAAAGTTCATTTCCATCATATACTACTTACTTAAGATATTGAGTAAATTCCAGATTTTACCCCCGAATTCAATATTTTTGACACTAAATACCCCATTTAACAACTTTTCATCTGTATTACCCCATTTAGCATTACCCCATTTAGCCAAAGTTTTGCCAGTTTTTACCCTTACTAAGATTTGCACATGATCTGTCGTATATTAGTTCCCTTCCCTCGTGTTTTTGCCCGCACCTTTAAACACAAAAATTCTATACACCATCTCATACGTGGGAAATAATCGAACCTTTGTTTACACACGGTCTGTATGTGTGTGCGCGAGTTGTGTTAGATTCGATCCAAAAATAGTATTATGTCTCGGCTTTGCTGTGTAACAGTGTAATCATATAAATCACATGCACCGGTCAAGTCGGAAGAACTACAAAGTAAGTGTTACACATGAATTACATGCATGTAGCAAATCAATTTTCGTCGTCTCTTGTCTCCTGTGGTTTGCCTGCGAGATACTATATGTACATGATATTACCATCAGCCAAATGTATCGCCTGAATTAACAAAGGGACCCACTTAGTGTGATCGCTGCCTCGCCTCTAAGTCCATAGTGATTACCTCGACGAGTTCCCGATGGTTATCAATTGCATTGTTGAAACAGTATTGCGTACACCAAAAACTATGAGTCAAAAATTGGACGCGGCTCAACTATTAGACTGATTCAGGGGTGGAAAAAACTACAGGAGAAGAAGAGCGACGTGACACGCTACGGCTAAATGGAGTAATATTGATGAAAAAATATTAAATGAGGTAATTAGTGTGAAAAATATAAACTAGGGGGGAAACTGGAATTTACTCTAAGATATTTTTTTGAATGGTGCTACTAAGATATTTAGTTCTCTTATAGAGTAATTGTGTTACCTCGGAGAAGGGAGATAGCTCCATGAGCTCCATGTTCCTCCCTCCTCGGCATGCCACTGTCCTTCGGCCGTGAACCTGCGTGCTCTTGTGATACAGCAGACGCTTGCGCACCTCCTTGAATATGTCATCAATGCGGGTCCAAAATCTCATCAAATCTAGGAGCAGCTGGAGGCGGCAACATGGCCACATAGGCGGATCCACCATACCTATAGACCGGGCGGCCAAAATCTCATCAAATCTAGGAACAGCTGGAGGAGGCAACATGGCCACATAGGCGGATCCACCATACCTACAGCCCGGGTGGCCGTCTGGGCTTGCCGGCCGCGTCATGCCTTATATCCTATGTTTTTTATATAATTTTATTAAAAAAATTAGGGTCATATACATGTCTACCCAGGCTTCAAGAAATTTTTGGGTCCGCCATTCACTACGGGACACGCGCGCTACGCCGAGGGCAAAAGGCCGTCGGCGTAGGCCAAAATGCCCTCGGCGTAGCCTCCTCGGCAAAGATCTCCTCGTGAACACCTCAAGCCGTCGCGTATCAAAATGCCGTCGGTATGTTACGCCGAGGGCTTTGCTGTCGGCGTACCGTCGGCATAGCCTGTCGACTGGTTGCAAAAATATATATTTTTATTATTTTTGAAAATAATATTTTTATTTTTCTCAATTTTTTATTCTTTGAATTGTTTCACTTGTTAATCTCCTACTTTGAACATTTTAACACTAATTATACTTAGTATTTGATTAAATTCAGTCTTAGTCAAACTTCCCAGGTCACCCATCGTAATACTACTCCGACTTCAAAGACGCTTAACATCCTTGTTCCTTCGTTTTTAAAGTAATTCATACATTGGTGTCAATACTATGATATCAATCCTATTAACTCTTATATCATCATGTCACATGTTTGTATTTTTTGAAATTACAAACAATTATTTAAGTAAATATTAATGAATAAGTAAAAATATTAATGAATTCAAATAAAAATATAATAATTTTATTTTTTTGTATTTTTCTATTTAATATAGAATAATTAATATCTTTAAATCTGTAAATCGAAATTCAACAAATAATATGTTTAAATTGATCAGAAAAATGAGAGGAATCCAAATATGATATCCATATCAACTAATCACAAATCCTCCGTTTTTGAATTAGCTATTTGGTGGTTGCTTTAGAAAATTCCCTTTTTGCGCTCGGATAGTGAAAAATGCTTTTTTGGTGCGATGAAAAGGAAAACTTGCATCGGATCTTTGATAAAATAGCATATTGTGAACCTAAAAATGATTTTTGTAAAAAAACATGAGCATCGGATCATGTACCTGTAGTTCATATCTGACCCACTTCCTACCGATTCGGCAGGAATTTGTCTTTTTCACCAAAGGTGGACGGAAAGGTTTCGGATCCCCTGTTGGTACATTGTCCATATAAGGTGGTATAGTATTTTTGTAAAATGTGGTGGTAGTATTTTGAATTAGCCATTTGGTGGTTGCTTCACAAAACCGTCCGTTTTTTATACTCGGAAAATAGAAAATGGCCTTTTGGTGCGACGAAAAGGAAAACTTCCTTCTGCAACATTGTTCGCCATCCCATGATGCATGTGTATGCATAATATGGGCACATTATCACAAACTATACCTTGATTCTAGCCATAACATTGGTCATTTGACCCGAAAGCCAAGAAACCTCGAATGAGATAGGTCATTTTGTGAAGGGTTTTTTGAGACATAATCAATATATCAAGTTTGCTATTTTTCCTTATAAATATGTCACATAATATGACACCACGCGAAGGTTTCACATTGTTTCGATCATTTTTCAATTTTTTATGCCCGTTTTAAACTATCGTTAAACTTTGTCGAACGGCGGACATAAAGATTCTTAGCTCGGGGCCGAGCCTCTCTAAACTCTCATTAGATCTTTGATAAAATAACATATTCTGAACCTAAAAATGATTTTTGTAAAAAACATGAGCATCGGATCATGTACCTGTAGTTCATATCTGACCCACTTCCTACCGATTCGGCAGGAATTTGTCTTTTTCACCAAAGGTGGACGGAAAGATTTCGGGTCCCCCTGTTGGGACATTGTCCATATAAGGTGGTATAGTATTTTTGTAAAATGTGGTGGTAGTATTTTGAATTAGCCATCTGGTGGTTGCTTCACAAAACCATCCGTTTTTTATGCTCGGAAAATGGGAAATGGCTTTTTGGTGCGACGAAAAGGAAAACTTCCTCCTGCAACATTGTTCGCCATCCCATGATGCATGTGTATGCATAATATGGGCACATTATCACAAACTATGCCTTGATTCTAGCCATAACATTGGTCATTTGACCCGAAAGCCAAGAAACCTCGAATGAGATAGGTCATTTTGTGAAGGGTTTTTTGAGACATAATCAATATATCAAGTTTTCTATTTTTCCTTATAAATATGTCACATAATATGACACCACGCGAAGGTTTCACATTGTTTCGATCATTTTTCAATTTTTTATGCCCGTTTTAAACTATCGTTAAACTTTGTCGAACGGCGGACATAAAGATTCTTAGCTCGGGGCCGAGCCTCGCTAAACTTTCATTAGATCTTTGATAAAATAACATATTGTGAACCTAAAAATGATTTTTGTAAAAAAACATGAGCATCGGATCATGTACCTGTAGTTCATATCTGACCCACTTCCTACCGATTCGGCAGGAATTTGTCTTTTTCACCAAAGGTGGACGGAAAGGTTTCGGGTCCCCCTGTTGGGACATTGTCCATATAAGGTGGTATAGTATTTTTGTAAAATGTGGTGGTAGTATTTTGAATTAGCCATTTGGTGGTTGCTTCACAAAACCGTCCGTTTTTTATGCTCGGAAAATGGGAAATGGCTTTTTGGTGCGACGAAAAGGAAAACTTCCTCCTGCAACATTGTTCGCCATCCCATGATGCATGTGTATGCATAATATGGGCACATTATCACAAACTATGTCTTGATTCTAGCCATAACATTGGTCATTTGACCCGAAAGCCAAGAAACCTCGAATGAGATAGTTCATTTTGTGAAGGTTTCTTTGAGACATAATTAATATACCAAGTTTAATATTTTTCCTTCTAACTATGTCACATAATATAACACCACGCGAAGGTTTCGCATTGTTTCGATCGTTTTTGAATTTTTTATGCCCGTTTTAAACTATATATAATGTTTTATATTTTACTTAATTTTTATTTATAAATGTGTAATATTTAAGTGTAGATAGATAGGTCTTATTTTTCTGCAAATTTTGATATATTATTTGTATTTTGCCGAATTAGAATGATTTAGTTATGATTTTTCAAAGTTTAATGAGATAAAATAAAAAATAGCTACGCCGAGGGCAGCCGTCGGCGTAGCATAGAATATGCCGAGGGCAATTTTACGCCGACGGCTGCTTGGCGGGGCTGGCCTGAACGATGGCTACGCCGACGGCCCGACGTTTGGCCGTCGGCGTAGCGACCGGCCGTCGGCGTAGCTTCCCAGTCCTGTAGTGATTGCATGGCCATAATGCTTAGCTGCATCCTAGATTTTGTTTATGGTGTATTTTTCGAACTACGGTCTGTTCTGCTGTGAAAAACATATTATGGTGTTTTTTCTTACGTACTCCAGAGCTCACTATCAGTAAGCAGTTTTCTGTATTTTACTACATGACATGAAATGCAAGCCCCAGTCCAATTTAATTGTGGCAGGTTTAGCCAAGGTTTATGTAAAACTTTGGCTAAACATGTAAGAAATAAATCGGATCGGAGAGAGTAACTACTGTTCAATTATCTAGGGCTAATCAAATGCTTTCTTCATACACCATTAATCTATATATCAACAGGTGCACGCGCCAGAACTGCTGCATCTGGGAACAGATTTGGCCGCCACAGTGCTGATCAATGTGATCATCTACTTTTTTTTCTTCTGTAGGTTCTCCACTTCCCCTATTTTAATCTTCTTTGTTTGTTGGCATGAGCATTGAAGACAGAAGAAAAGTGTGATCTGGTGCTAGTTCTAATAGAGTGCAAGGTCACGTCGGAGTGATGTTCCAGTCACAAGGTCATGGCTCTTCCTACTGGCAATCAAAATGGTGATCCAGTCACAATTTGCAGTGACGGGATGGTACAAATTCTTGCAACAAACACATAATTGGTTTGTAGGCCACTCGCACAGTCTTCCAGTAACACGATGGCCACAGCAGTCGAAAGCAAGGTAGTGCAATGGTGTGGAATGCCTCTTCCTCTTGAACTCCCGGTGCATCCCATTCTAAGTAATAAGTTTTACACAGCCACGCCAGACAATAACAACTGTCTACACAGGATGACGATCTTGGTTTTCCTTACAATACTAGAAGGGAACCACTATTTATAATCGAAGAATGGGCTCAATAAATAACTGCTATAGTCTAACAAAAGAATGGGCTTCATTCACAATAGGTACATAATTTACTTCCTGAACCAAACAATATAATTTTGTTGGCCACCAAACTATAGTATGAAAAAATAATTGTTATTAAAACTTGGTAAAAATATATATTTCTGTAAGAAAATAAAAAAAGCATTTCCATGATTTTCTTTCACAACCACGAGTTAAGAATATGTCTCATACTTGTGCATTGGCTGGAGGTTTTTTTTAAAGAGAGCTCCCTCTCTATTTCTATTAATAGAAACCAAGTTGTTTTAGTACAAAGACCAACAGAAAAGAGAAAAAAAGTTCACCTAAACTTACTAACCTCAAGACAGGCTGCTGAAAAAAGAAACTACTCTAGAAAGAAATCAGAATAACAAGGATTTTCTCAGCATGTCATGTTACATAGCAGAAAACAGAAGACAAGATGCCATGATCTGCAGTTTCCTTGAATCTTCCACTCGCCTAAAATACCATTAGGAGTTACAGCGCCCATACGATCATCCAGTAATTCTGAGCACTCTAGGTCTCCATCCTTGCGCCGCCCGGAACACTTCACTTGCCACACATTCGAGAAGTTTTGCTCCCTAGACCATTCCCTCTTAGCTTTCATGTTTTGGCTGCATAATTGCCCACGAATTAGTCCAATGTATCACCATGTGAGTGAGACCAAAGGGTCATTGACTTTCTTATTCTCAAAGCAGGCTGCATTTCTGCTTTTTCTTATTTTCCGGAAAACAGTTGAAATTCCTACCACAACCAAATTTTTTAGTTCTTTTTGTCAAAAAAATTAAGCCACTGGTCAAAGAGTTCCGAAACTGAGTCATGAAATTTCTTGAGACTAAAAGAACAATACATCAAACTCCAACTCAATCTAGCAACTGAACAAGTCATGAATAAATAGTCTATAGTATCTTTATTACCACAGAAATGGCAAGTGTCATCTCCCTGCCATCCTCTTCTAATCTATTTTTTTTAGAATGCTATTCGTAAGTGTCAACCATAAGAAAACTTTAATTTTATATGGAATATTAACTTTCCACATATATTTGTGAGTATATCTAGTAGTGTTCAAGATCATTTTCCTATACAAAAAACCAATAGTGAATATCCCAACTTTAGTTAATGTCCATCCTATCTGATCAGCACCAGCAAACAACATGACTTCATTGCATGTCCTTTTGATGTCATTCCATAATTAAAGGGATTCCCCCAAAATGCTCTTCTAAAGTTTATTGATCTCCATCCATTCAATAGAACATCAGCAACACTTATATATTTGAGTATTCATGCTGATATTATATAAACGAGAATGACTCATTTTACAAGAGTCATCCCCACCCACCCTTCTTCCCAATATCTTATATTTTTTTCCATTCCCAACAATTTTCATGCAAAAATTTATAGAAAGTTTCTTTCACACCGAGCAAATCAGACCAAAATTGTGAATCACTTAGTTTGTGTATAATTCCAGAACTACAATTTTTTACATATTTATTTTTTAAGATAGTTTGCTATATTCCATGTCCGGTTTCCATTTCCGAGAAGCGTTACCTAAAAGTGCCTGGTTCATCAAGTCTAAATCTAGGATGCCCAAGCCTCCTCGTTCTTTAGGTTGACAAATCACACCCCATCTCACTAAATGATATTTTTACTCATCTTTTTCCTACCAAACCATCCTTGCTCTGTAGAAATTAGCTCTTTTGCTAACCCCTTTAGGAATTCTATAGTAAGACATCATGAATAAGGGTATATTTTCCAGGCATGCTTGTACCAGGGTGATTCTTTCTATATTTAACAGTCATCCCTGCCATCCAGCACGACGATTTGCAATTTTGTTCTCAACTATGTTCTAGTCTTTATCTCTTATTCTAATCTTATTCCAGGAATGCCTAGGTATCTCACTAGTAGCATACCATTTTGACATGTGAATATTCTCGTATACTCTTCCCTCCTATTGACAGCACTTCCGAGCAAAAGTAATTTGCTTTTATGAAATTTTATTTTCAGGCCCAACATTTGTTCAAAGGCACATAAGATGAATTTAATATTTTTTTGCATAATCAAGATTGTGTGGAATAAAAAAACCGTGTTGCCGACATATTGAAGCATGTTAATTCCTCCATTATATTCTTCTTCTAGAACTCCTCTTATTATTCCTTCTCTTCTTGCTTTATCCATGACAATTGCCAATGCATTTGTTGCTAAATGAAATAATAATGGAGACAAAATCTCATTGTTTCAAGCCTTTGTGGGTTATAAAGTATGGCCTAATCGTGTTGTTAAATTTAATACCCACATGCCCACCTCTCATAGAGAGAATAATACAACCAATCCATTTATCATGAAAACCTTTTAATTGAAGCATCTTATATACAAATGGCTATTTGATTTTGTCATATACATTTTCAAAATCAACTTTAAAAAGAACATATTTTGTTTATTCACATGGATGCTATTTAGGGCTTCATGTAGAACTAAAAACCCTCCATTTTGTATCAGCCTTTAATGAACGCAATTTGAACAAGGGAGATTATATTTTTCACCACACTACTATTGATAAATATTTTTGTGAAATCTTGAAACTAAAATTACGCTAAGAAGTTGGTCAAAATTTCTGAATTTGTTTAGCATCTTTACATTTAGGTACCTAGGTTAGCCGACAATGATGCAACTTCCTGCTTTGGGCCAAACCATTAAGGTGAGTTTTCTTTTCTTTTTTCCTTCTTTGATTATTTCACATTTACTATTTATTTTTGTTTACTATCACTCTTTATTTTTATTTAAATCTCCTAATTTAATTTTTGATTATTTTCTATTATAAATCTCTTTTTTGTTATATGTTTTATTATTTTTACACGTTGCTGAATAGTAGTCATCCAGTCCATGTCGGCACCCGCCCTGGAAGAGTATGCATGCGTGAACAGGGGATGGAGTTGATCTTTCCCATCGATTCAGGCCGCAGCCAAGCTCGTTGGGCGGCTGGGACGGTGACGGCCGGAAGTGGTACCTGGCGCCGGCGGGATCTAGACGTCCGGTAGGTCGAGTTGACCAACATCCTGGATCCTAGGTACAGTAAGTAACTTGCGTCCAAATGTTTCCGGAGAAAGTAGCAGCGTGACTTAGCCATCGCGTCCTTGATATATACTCCTACACATCCGGAATGTAAGACTTTATGTAGGTCAGCGGACACACGAGAGAGAATGGAGGCGCCATGCATGCATGTTGACCGCTGAAATGCTGGATCCTAGCTAGCTACAGGTAGCTTGCTAATTAACCCGGTCCGATCGGCGCGCCGACGACCCTCGGTTGAATTCCGGCGAAAGCACGCCTGTAATGTCACTTTGCCTCGCCCTACGCCACTTCTCGGACAAGCCACTTCGCCTCCAATTAAGCTCTCCTTTTAAGTTATACACGAACCTCCACCCTCCATAAGAACCCCTCGCTAGGTGCCACACAAACACACACCACAACCATCGTTCCAAAGCAGTACACCATCGAGCTAATTAACACAGCCCTCCTCAGCACTTTGACCCGAGAAGCCTTCCACGGCCAGCTCGACCGCCGTGGCAATGGCGCGGCGCGGCGGCATGGCCGGGCAGCTAGCGTGCTGCTGCATCCTGGTGGCGCTCGCGCTGGCGTGCGGCGTGGCCTTGGGGGCAAGCGCGCCCAGGCAGACTGGCCCGTCCAACAAGCTCCCCAAGATGAAGCTCGAGAAATTCTCATTCAAGAAAACCGGCGGTAAGCGGCTGTACAGCATCACCTGCAAGAAAGAGAAGGGAAAGAGGCCCTGCGTCATGACCTGCCCGGCCCACTGCCCCAACGAGTGCCTCGCCTCCTGCAGCTACTGCATGTCATTCTGCAGTAAGTCGGTTGGATCATTACAGCACAATCGAGTTTTGCTTAGTACTAGTAACATATACTACTGCCAGTGAATCTTGAGATCGATCCGTTTAATTAGCACATTGGTGTCTTATATGCATGCAGTGTGTGATATCTTCCCGGGCACCTCGTGCGGCGACCCTCGATTCACCGGCGGCGACGGCAACACCTTCTACTTCCACGGCAAGAAGGACCAGGACTTCTGCATCGTCTCCGACGCGGACCTCCACATCAATGCCCACTTCATCGGCAACCACAACCCCGCCGTGAGGCGCAGCTTCACGTGGATCCAGGCCATCGGCGTTAGCTTCGACGGGCACCGCCTCTTCATCGGCGCTCGCAAGGCCGCCCAGTGGGACGCCGACGAGGACCACATCGACATCACCCTCGACGGCGAGACCGTGGATGTGGAGACCTTCAAGGGTGCCATGTGGGTATCCAAGGCCCTGCCCAACCTCTCTGTCACCCGCACCGACAACTTGAACGCCGTCACGGTCGAGCTTGACGGCGTCTTCAGTATCAACGCCAACGCGGTGCCAATCACCGACGAGGACTCCCGGATCCACAACTACGGCAAGACTGGGAGTGACAGCCTCGTGCATCTTGACCTTGGCTTCAAGTTCTACTCCCTCACCAAGGCCGTCGACGGCGTGCTCGGCCAGACCTATCAGCCGGACTATGTCAACAAGGTGGACATAAGTGCCAAGATGCCAATCATGGGTGGCGCGCCAAAGTACCTCTCGTCGAGCCTATTCTCGACGGATTGCGCCGTCTCCAAGTACAGTGGCAACAACGCTGGCCCTGTCGTTACCTTCGCCTCCTAAACCAATCGCCCATATGGACGTACAAGCACACCCACCTATGCTATACCATGGATATACGTCATTTGGGGTATGCATACATACATACTGTTGAGCACGTACATGAAGAAATAAATTTGGAACACTTCGACGGTGCTTAGATTTTTCAAGCATTTATTGATTATTAAGGCTCTTTCAATTATAATGGAATTGAACAATGTTGATTCATTTTGTGTAATGTGGTATATATAACTTGTTGCGATACTTGGATGAGTAAATTAAATCTTTGCCAAACTTTGTTAAGTCATTGTAAGTACTTAGCAGCAACGGCTAGTTTAGCTTCTTTGCAGAGCGCTTTAGGCTTACTTTCTACCTACGCACCCCATGTCTCTACGAATCACTGGGTAATTAGTCCCCGCCATGCATGTGTTGCCTGTCAAAACTCACCGGCGAGCAGCGACGAGCAACACGAAGAGCCGGGAGGCTCCCAGAACTGCTGGTGGGCCCTGGTCCCTCGGGCAACGGCCCGCAAAACTCCGGCACACGTCCTGGCTTGGTTCGAGGGCGTGCCACCTGACCTATACCTGGTCAGGAAGGTGAAAGATTGCTCCGATTGATTTCCTGCATGATAAACAAGTATACGTAAAATTCGAGCCGTGACCGGCTCCCAGGTTTCCCTGTGAATCGGCTCCTAGAGCCGATTATCCCATGGTTCTGCATTAGATTGTTATGATAACATGGGGTTTTGCTTGATCACTACAAGTTAAATCGATCTACGACAGTTTAATGTTTTCACCACGTAACTGGAACGTCCTACACGTAATTGAGCCTAGTAGATACAAAAGATGATAGAAAACTAATCCTAGAGGAGGCCTAACAACCGACGTAAAGTCAATTACCGGAACAACTTCTCTAAAACTAGCAAACCACGTCCTTACGTACCACTGGATCGTTCAACCCGTTTATAAGGCCTGACTACGTAGATGTCAAACTAAACCTTGGTGAGCAAGGCACAACCATAACAGACCGAATCAACTAAATAAAGATTAAGCAAGATGCTACCCTTGCACTTGGGAAGAGGTGCAAAGGTAGCGAGGTAACTTAGAGGTAGCATAAACAATTATAACGGAAAAGCACTGATGCTAGCCTCAACAAATCTACGATAGTAGTGTTACTCGCCATCAAAAAGGCTTCAGTACGAGTAACACCAAATAACGCATAAGTAAAGATACTGCCTAGATCGCAAGATGCGATCTAGGCAGCATGACACTTACCCGAAAGAAACCCTAGAAACAAGGGGTGGCGATGCGCCGAGATTGTGTTTGTTGTGAACGTGATTGTCCTCCTTTCTTTGATAACCTTAGGTACATATTTATAGTCCGGAGACTCTCTACTTTTGGAATAGCTCTACAACTCTATCCTTACCTAAACTGAAACGGAACCTAAACTGAAACGAAACCTACTATGATACAAGATACACGGGCAATTTAGCCCAAATCCACGCACTAGGCCGATCCAACAACACGTTGAATATACGCATCTTCCAAGCCCATCTTGATCACGGCCCATCTCCTTCTTTAGCCAAAATATGGCGATAACACATGTCCCCCTGGTTTTGGCAATAATAATTCCAAAACCACTCTGTTTTTTTTTGTATTGGGTTGCGCGTTGACAGAATGCGTGGCAGAACAGGATCGTCACGCTACCCCTTCATCATGATGCCCTGTCTTCTCAACTCCTCCGCAGTGCATGATTTGACGATTTTGGCAGCACAATCTGGGAAACCGCTATGGCATTGAACCGTCTCTCCACTATTCCCCTTATTTAAATTCGTCTAAGCAGTTCGCAGTCCCCATCTTCTTCTAGTAGCCAGAAAACCCTTCTTCCTCCGCCGAAAAAACCCTCTTTCTCGCCATGGCCTCCTCTGCTTCCTCTGGCCTGTCCTCCCACGCCTCCAATAGCATCAGTGATCGAGAGCCAACGCCAGAGCACCCGCCGATGGCGGCGTACAACACTCTTGCCCCACAATGGTGGGATGAGAAAGGTTTGGGACTTCGCCGTTTGGTCGGAGGACGACGCGTCCTTGACTGACGGCGAAGAAGACCTGCAGTTCCTTGCTGATGGGGAGGCGGAGGCGAGCAGACCGACGACGCCATGTCACGGGCGGCGTCGACTCCTCCGAAGAAGAGGAGGAAGAGGAGGACACCTCCTCCGAGGAGTACCAGCCGGTGAAGTACTTCCGCACCGGGTCCAGCGAAGACACCGACGACGACGAGGACGAGGAGGCCCCTGCTGGCTTCTTCAGCAGCAGCAGCAAAGACGACGCCGGTAGCAGCGCTGAAGATAGCGCACAAGACGGCGGCGATGACAGCGACGACGACCTCGGCCTAGATTAGGAACCAATAGTAGTAGTAGTAGTAGCAATAAGCTCCCTTTTGTAATCCATCGTCCTTTGTAAGCAATCATCTTTTGAATGAATGAAAATCTATTTCCCGAAGATTGCCTTGTTCGCCCCTGATTTTGTCGATAACAAAAATAAGTCGATACTCCAGGAGCCGATAGCAACGTATCGGCCTTCACCTTGTTACGTTCTCATAGTCAACCAAGCTATAACTCAAAGAGCCGATGCACATCGGCTTTACCGAAATCGTTGACAAGGTCAACTCAGTCGCATACTTAGGCAAACCTAAACGGCCACTTCTTAGTTTCAAACGGTAACCTGCGACTCTCTTCAAAAAGGGCGACCTAGATCCCCAACTGCCCACCGACCAGATCGAGCTCACAGCAACAAGAACCCTCAATCCTCAATCTGCATAGATCCATCTCCGCCGGCAAACCAGATGGCAGAATCGTCCAACACCAATCCAGAGGTCTCCGGTCTGAAGGTACGCCTACCCCTCGCAGTCTGAACGCAATGTTAGAACTTAATGGCGAACACCTGAATTAATGCCTTTATTCCACCATTAAACTTTCTAGGTTTCAGACATTCTGCTGCCGCATCCTTCTCTCCCAAATTCTCTCTGTCTTGGCCCTCGTACAGATTCTAGTCCTGCCCATCTGATTTCTTGCGAAGCAAATAGAATCCCCTTCGTAAGCCAAGACCTAGATCTGAACTCTTGGGCCGACTGCTTGCGAGCCTGGCCTAATCCCCCCGAACATTGGATTTCTTGGTTCAGTAGGGTAGCTAGAGCTTACCAATCCCAATGGGAAACTACGGGCATAGCCGATGCCTTGCATCTATCATTGTCTCCTCTTGAAAAACACGAGAATCTTCTCAAAACCATCGGCTACTTCTGGTCTGACGCTCTGAACTGTTTTATATTTGGTCATGGCCCTATGTCACCAACCTTGCTAGACGTGGTGATGATCACTGGTCTGGATGTTACATCACCCATCCCCTCTGCTTTCAAACTGACCAAAGTCCCCTACAAACTGTCTTCCAAAACAATTCGCACGCAGTGGGTGCTTACCTCCAACGCCATATGAAAACAAAGGGCCTGTCTCAGAAAGAACATACCTTTCTCAACTTCTGGCTGGAGCATTTCATATTCTGTGGCCCTTCCCTGGCTCCAACCAAAAACTATCTCTCCTTAGCCCATGAACTGGCCAAAGGTACTCAACTTGGCCTCGGCAAATTGTTTCTTGGAGAAGTCTATCGATACCTCCAATTGATGTCTGTCAAGCTGTTCTCTGGCATAGCAGTTAAAACAGGTGGTCCTTGGTGGTTTATTCAGCTATGGGCTCAGCTGTATTTCCAAAATCACATCCCAAACTTCCCCCTTTTGGCGAGCCACACCTTTCCAGATGTAAAAGGCGGATCGATGCACCGATTATGGCCAAGCTTTGTATCGATTACCAGCGATAAACCGACCTCTCGAGGCATCTAAGTGGTTCACACTTTCTTCCAAGGCCAGACAACCCTACCTTCTTCCCTTACATGGAGGAATCGAACACTTTGAAAATCCACTCTCCTTCAGCTGGATAATTTTGCCGATGATACCAAAGACTCGGCAGCTCTTTTCCACCGTGATTCGTCCTGTTTCCTTCCGGTTGGCATGAGTATCCAGCAGAATAATCAAACCTGGTATGAATTCTACCAGCCGGTCGTAGTGGCTCGCCAATTCGGCCTTGGACAAGTAGCTCCCACTTCTTTCTCCATCACCTTACGGAGAGCGAGCCGATCTGCTGATCCTCTCACCACCAAAGGTGTTATTCCTTCTTTGATGCTCGACCATCCCAATTCCCAACGACCTCACCTTTGCCTCATCAACCGATGGCTTTGAAGACTGGTGGTCGATGTGGCAGACTCACGTCTTCAGGAGCGCTCTGGGACCGTTGCTGAAACAGCTCGATGCTGACTATGACATCCCCGTGGACCAGGTACCACTACTTGCAAATTTTCTTGATGCGACTGCAATTGATCCTTTTATTAATCCACTCTTCCTCTTTGCAGCAACAAGATGGCCCTGAGCCTACGCACAGCGATGGCTCCCCCTTCAAGTTCTTCCCACCAGCTCCTGTGGTTCTTTTCTGCAAAGACTCGCTACCTCTGAAAAAGGTCATAATGCGAGAAACCGATAACCCCACAATCGGCTTCCAAGAAACCAAGCTCCTAAGTCACCCCTCGAGTTCCGACTAAAACCGAGCGATGGTGAGGAAGGTAGCTGCTAGGAAGACTTTGAGGCCGGAGCCCTTCTCCGAAACTTCGCATGTAAGCTAATTCAGCCTTGGTCGATCTGGTCATTCTTCCATTCTTGCGGACATGCTCGCGATTCGATTCTCCTCCTTTACAAAGCTTCCGTCAAGACACCTCCGGTGAGGATACCTGCACCAATCGAGGAGAACTAGGCCCAACGGATTCGAGAGGACCATCACACCGAAGCCAGATTCACCACCATCGGCTTCTAGGAAAAGGTCGGCTCTGAACCTGCCCCCCGCGTCGGTCCGAGGCGGGCCAATCATGGGTCCCAAGAGAACTTGCAAGGACTACAAGCTTCTTCGTCGAGTCGAGGTTTCAAAATCACCACCCTTTTTTGTCCGCCGATTTATCGTTATTTACACCGCTAAGAACACCTTTCATGCGGGCCGACGTTTCCAGTGGGAAAGCCGGGGCAGTGCCGACGCCGGATCTGGGAATCCCCGAAGGTGCAGATGAAACGGCTACTACTCTGGCCAAGCCTCCAGCAACCACACACAAACCGATGGTCTCCTCATCGGCTATCCCCTCGATCTTAGGAGAGGTACGTTTCGGTTCTTTCGGCTCATCCTTGTACGTTTGGATGCATACTGACGCTTTTCTGGCTGCCAGAGTTGTGATCTTTCAGGTTTGCTGTCGTTCGACCCTGAATCCATCGAACCAACTCCCTCTGTTGCCCACGCTGAACCACAAGCCAGGGTTGCTCTACCTCAATTCCAGCGTCTTAAAACCTTGCTGTCCTCCCAGATCGAGGAGTTGATCGAGGGTTACGAGGAAGTGAAGAGCGTTCTTGCCGAAATTCAGGACCATCTTCGGTAGCATTGCAAGTGAAGCTTTGGTCGGTTGCAAATCTGTCCTTCTTGCCACCCACGGGTGAAGTTAGCTCGTGAAAGGATCAATCTGCGCCCAACTTCCGCCGATATTGCGCATGTCGCAGCTTAACGAGAAAAAGGCGTCTCTGGATGCTAAAACTGACACCTCCGTCAGTACCGCCGAGCTCGCATCCTTGAAAAAGGAGCTGGAAGATCTTGAGGAGAAGGTCCGGGTGACTAAACAGCTCATCCGCGACAAGGAAGAATCCATCGCCCGTTCCCAAGACGAGGCGGAAGGCCTCAAAGCTCAACTGAAGACCGATCTGGCAGACATACGTGCCCTGAGCAAGCAGCTAGTGATGGGTAAGGATGAAGATGACGAAGCCGAGATCGCCGAGGTGGATCGTGTCCGTGCTGACGCCCTCCACGCCTTCGAGGCATTTCTTCAGTAGCTCGTATGTGTAAACTGGCATCTGTTTGTAACGTGTGTGAACCTCTAGAGTCGATGACCGTGCATCGGCTATATTTTTTTTTTCGTTCGGCCGATTTCATGTATCGGCCTCCACATTTTACTGTCCATCATCCCACATGCTTGGGAAATATTTCTTGAGATGTTGGCCGTTGACCGCCACTGGGAATTTTACGCCGTCCAGCTGCTCGAGCATGTATGCGTTTCCTCTTAAAACTTGATCGACCCTGTACGGCCCGTGCCAATTTGGAGACCATTTACCATATGTTGCATCCTTAGTCCCCAATGGCAACACAGCTTCCCATACTAGATCACCAACGTGGAACTCCTTTGGCCTCACTTTCTTGTTATATGCACGAGCTACCTTGGCCTTGTTCTCTTTGATTTTCTCCAGTGACCATAGCCTGAGCTCGGTTAAATCCTCCACACTGTCACTCATCAGGGCTGCGTATTCTTCGGTTGTTAGATCGTCTGAAAAGTGACGTCTCGATCCACCGTAATTTCCTGTGGTAGTACGGCTTCTTGTCCATATACTAGATGGTATGGCGAGGTTTTTATTGCTCCATGGCATGACATGCGATAAGCCCATAACGCCTCTGACAAAACCTCGTGCCAACGCCTAGGGTGCTCATCGACTTTTCTCTTGATCAGTTTGATGAGGCTCGGTTGGATGCTTCACTTGCCCATTTGCTTGAGCATAGTATGGAGATGATCTAATCACTTGATCCCGTGTCCTCACAGAACTTTCTAAACTCGTGAGAAATGAAGACCGAACCTCCATCGGTCGTGATAGTTTGGGGAATCCCGAATCTATGGATGACATGTTCTTTCACAAAATTGATAACATCCTTCGAGTTTACTGACTTCATTGGGACAGCCTCCACCCATTTAGTGAAGTAGTCAGTGATGGCCAAAATCCACATGTGGCCTTTGCTTGATGGAGGATTGATTTTGCCGATCATGTCCATGCCCCAACCTCGGAATGGCCAAGGCTTGATGATGGGGTTCATTCTTGTGTGGTACCATCTGAATTTTCCCAAATTTCTGGCATGCTTGACACCCTTTGTAGTACTTGAAACAGTCCTCAAGCATGGTGGGCCAATAAAACCCGATCGCTGATCAACCATTTCATCTTATGAGCTGATTGGTGAGTTCCACAGCGCCTTCGTGTACCTCGTAGGAGCCGATTGGCCTCGGCTCCCCGTGCATTTGAGCAATAGCCCTTCGAGTCCTCAGAAACATGTCATCCCCAATAAGCACGTACTTCATGGCCTTGTATCTTATCCGTTTAGGTGCCCCAGGCGAATCCTTCAAGTAATTGAAGATATCGGCTCTCGATCGTCGCTTCCGTGAACTGCACGAACATCGGCTCATACGCAACGTCCTTGTAGCACAAGCCATCTGCGCAAGATCGTTCGCCTCGGTATTCGTGATCGTGGGATCCAAGTGAAGTTTATGTACGGAATTGCGCCATCACCGCTGCAGTGCAGCCATAATGGGAAGAGGATTCGCTCGCACTTGTAGTCCTCCGTGAGCTGGGAAATCACCAACTTGGAGTCCCAAAAATTTCCATACGCTCCAGCTTCGATGAGCAACTCCATTCCCTGCGACGCCTCATACTCGGCGTTGTTGGTGCGAGGTGAGATAACTGATGGAGAAATAGAATGTTGCCCCGGCGATACGAGTAGCATGCCGATGCCGCTCCATTGTCACAAACCGATCCATCAAAAACATAGCCCACGCCGGATCTGCAAGGTCGCTATATTAGTGTTGATCCTTTCAGCGATAAGATCGGCTAACGCTTGTCCCTTAATCGCTTTCGGGTTGATACCGGATGTCAAACTCGATAATGCAAACATCCATTTGCCCGGTCGGCCTTTCAACATAGGAGCCGGCATTTGCTTTATGACGTCGACTTGCATATGATGACAATCTCTGCGATAGCAAAATATGGCGCATCTTTGTGCGGTGAAAAAGCAGAGGCACAACTTATCGATATCAGGGTACCTTGTCTCTGCGTCCAGCATCCTTCTGCTTATGTAAAAGATGACTCGCTCCAGCCCATCATAAACTTGCACCACCACCGAGGCGATGGACGTGTCAGCTACTGACAAGTAAATGTAGAACGGCCTGTCAGGCTGCGGTGGAACTAACACTGGCGGCTTTGTCAGATATTCTTTGATCTCGTCGAAGGCTCGTTGTTGTTCTGCCCCCCAGCGGAATTCCTCGTCAGATTTGATTTTTACTAGTCCCATGAACGGCTCTATCCTTCCTGACAGATTAGAGATGAATCTTCTAGAAGTTGATCTTGCCGATGAGGGATCGCAGTTCTTTCTTCGTGGTGGTGGCTTCATTGTTCGTGCCTCGACTTTTCAGCCGATTTCAATTCCGCGTTCATGGACCAAAAAACCCAAGAACTGACCGGCCGTCACCCCGAAGGCACACTTCTTTGGATTCATCCGTAGCCCGAATTTTCTTGTTCGGTCCAGGACGCGTTGCAGATCGTCCAGGTGTCCGTGCACTGAAGCAGACTTGACCACCACGTCGTCGATGTAAATCTCCACCAGTTTGCCGATCAGATCATGGAAAATATAATTCATGGCCCTTTGGTACGTGGCGCCGGCATTTTTCAGTCCAACGTCATGACTACATATTCAAATAACCCTCGACCACGGGACTCTGAATGCGGTCTTGTGTATGTCTTCTGGAGCCAAGATCTGGTTGTAACCGGCATTGCCGTCCATGAAGCTCAAAATTTTATGACCAGCTGCTGCATTGATTAATGTTTCTGCCACCGGCATCGGATACTCATCCTTTGGGGTAGCTCTGTTGAGATCCCGAAAATCTATGGCCACACGCCAACGGCCATCCTTATTCTCTACAGGTACGACACTAGAAATCCACTCAGCATACCTGCATGGCCTGATCAACTTGGCTGTCAACATTTTCTCGACCTCCTTCTTGACTTCTTCCAGAATTTCGGCCTTCATCTGTCGTGCTCGCTGCTGAAATGGCCGAAATCCTTTTTAAGCGGAGTCGATGCTCAATGATGCTCTGTCTAACCTGGCATTTGTGTAGTCCTGAGCGATGCGGATATTTTTTCAACAGGGCTATCATAGGGCCCCGCATATTCGGATCTAACTTCTTGCTGATAAATGTTGGTCGTGGCTTATCCCCAGGACCAATGTCGATTTCTTCTAGTTCATCAGCGGATGTGAACTCGTACCCTAGCTTCCCGTCACCTGTCAAATCGATGCTAAACACAGGGCAAGCGGTAGGTGAGGATAACAAAAATAATTTGGGCCGATTGCTTGAATCGGCCCCCTTTTTGCTTGCATTAGTCAAGGACGGTTTACACCTTATTGTTTTACAATGGCGAGCATCTCTCGCTACGACTACATGAGCCGCTTGTCGACGATCGCTGCTTTTTATTTTTGTGGCGATCGCAGGATCGGCCGTACCATCAGATGATCGTGGGCTTTTCTACTACGTAAGGCGATGGATAAGACCAGCCTCACCCGTTTTGTAGCTTCAATACGCTCCACAGCCGTCTAGACTGATTCGGAGATCGGCTCTTGGTCTTCGCTTCCCGACGTTCATGCCAGCTATGGAGATCTCGATAGAATCATCTGCGTGGATGACCTCCACTTCATCTCCGTCCCCATCGATCGTGCCTTTGGTGCATTGTGGACGGAATGCAGCAATTAGCGTGAATCCAATCCCTTCCTAGCAAGACGGTGTAAGTGCTTTTGCTGTCCACGAAAAAATGACGTGGGGATGGTTTTTCCACGCCGATCTACGTTCAGTACGCCTTGCGTTTCCGAAGTCTGACCGTTGAAGTCGCTTAACATGACGTTGGTTCCGATCAAATCTGCAGTGGAGCGTCCCAAACGCCGTAGCATGGAGTATGGCATGATATTGACTGCCGCCCCGGTGTCCACCAACATCTTGCTGACAGGTTGCCCATTGATGTAACCTCGCAGGTACAGGGCTTTCAGATGTTTGTAACCCTTCTCACGTGGCTTCTCAAAGATAACGGTTGTGGGCCGCAAATAATCGTGCCACCGGTAGCTCATTGGTTCTTGTGCGCAATTCGACGGAAGTATGAACACCATGTTTGTGCGCCGATGTCTTTGCATCGGCTTTTACCGGTTGGGGTGCCACTCCTTCCTTCCGGCGATCTTCCGCTTCCAAAGTCGCCTCACTTTGACGGCGATCAGGCCGTGCTTTTAAAGCGTGGAGATACCGAGCTTGGCTTCCTCCAAGTTACGAGCCGCTGCACTCTGCGCTTTTGGGTGTGTCTCGAGTCCGTCGGGACACCACCTTGACGGTGATATCTGTCTTCTTCTTTGTCATCCCTTGGCTTCATGAGGACGTTTGCTCGAGTGGACTCCTATGGCTCGAGGTGGAGAGGCCCAGACGTTGGAACATCAAACTGGCTCCGTCCTCCTCCTCGGTGACCACATTCCGGCGCTTGTCGATCGAGGCAATCGGCTCATTCCGCGTCCCAAAGAATACTTGAAGAAAGGACAATCCCAATGTTTGTCTGCGCCTTTCCTTTCTTTTGACGGTCCCCTAGCAAGGTGCTCATATCTTCGTCGTCTCCGCTACCGCGACGTTGGTCATCTTGGCGCTCATACTTGTTAAGGAGATGCGGAATGTGGCTTCGATATCGCACTCCTCACTTGTTCCTCTGTTAGTACCTTTGTCATTGTTTGGGCCGGTCGCGTGGACTAGCCTCTCTCTTTCTTTGCCCCGAGAGCGACCACCTTCCTCGCTTGTGTCATCATGGTGGTACCTGGACCGCCATATTAACGCCGAACGAGAAATCCGGTGACGCCATGGAGCGATCGAGTTCTACCATGTTGACGCCGGAAATGGGTTTGTGTCCACTTTCATGGCGAATCGCCCAAGGATCGACGGCCTTGTTCTATCGCCGTTTGGATTTGGCGACGTAGCTCTTGCAATCATTGGTGGTGTGGGTGAACGAATGATGCCACTTGCGATGGTATCCCGTGCATTTCTGAGCCGTAGGGATTTTGTGGCCTTCGGTAACCTCACCGCTTCTCTTTTAGCAAGAATCGAATATCTGCCGGCTTTGCTCACATCGAAGTCGAACCCTTTTGCAGGCCCTTGCTGTTTCACCCATTTGCAGGATACAGGATCTGCCCCTCGAGCCCACTCGGCTACGGCCACTTCCTGGTCTTGTGTAGGATCATCTTCTTCTGCATCGACCAGGCCTATCGGACGTTTGAATTTGTCTTGGTACAACTCAGGGTGGCGCTGTTCATACATTGTCAGCTTCTGGGCCATGTGCGCCAACGAGTTGTACTCTACCTGGAAAGCCAGGTCCTTGATGGGTGCTGAGAGACCCAACACTGCTAGCTCGACTGCTTCTTTCTCAGTTAAACGAGCTGAGTAACATCGGTTCTTGACGGTCCCGCGATGGATACTCGCCACGGTTTCTCCCGCTTCGCCGCAACTGCGCCAGTGCGCAATGCCACCTCGGTAGCCTCCGAGTGATCTCGAGTGGAACCGGTCTTCCAGCTTGTTTCGTGTCTGAATTGAATCGTGGTAGCGAGGTGTACCATCCAAAAGCTGGTCTGTCCGATTGCGAAGAACCTTACGCAGCCTGGTCCGATGTCAAACCACGCCTAATCGTGCTGTATCGGCTCACGTGCTCGATCGAGCTCGATCCTTCCGATCCGCCGAACCTTGAGAACTCGGGAGCCGATACTTGGGAGGCAGCGGATCGATCAAACTCATTGGGATACGGCTTTGAATAGCCGATTGTCCTTCTTTGGCACGGCGAACCGGTCTCTCAGGATGGTACGGATTTGCTCACTGTGAGTCAGTAGGGGCTAGATTCTCATGACTCGTTCCATGGCATACTTAGCTAGCCATGCACGCTTGTCGGCGTCACCCGCATCGCTGCCCTGTGAACGCCATCTGAAACCCCAGCTCCAGAACTCCCCGCTGGAAATCCCGGCTGCAATCTGCTGGTGCGTGTCGTTATTGCAGTCCGCACGTAAGTGCACACATATCCGTGTGGGATATATTTAGGTGGTTCAAACAGGAACTGGCAATCGCCTGGGTCGCCTCCAACCTTGTAGACGACATACGCGGCTGCCCCTGGTGGCTCCGGAGCTGCAAGTGCGAATGGCAGTGGTGGCCTGTCCTGGAGCGGTCTTTCTCCCTGGTGAGTCCCCAGAGCAGGCCCCGTCGGAGAATACTGATGTTTCATGATCTCCTGAACTACGAATCGCGATCCGCTCAAAAGCGTTCACTGTGCTCTCGGAATGGCGGTGAAGAGAATGAGCCACCATGTAGTTGACTTCTGTCGCAGAGCTCTAGTGCGCTCCTCAAGGAAGGCGAACAGATCCACCTCATCAAGAGCACCTCGGCGAGAATCCTTCCACTTGATGCCATGCTTATGGGTCCTCTCGAAGAGCCGATGAGGTCTTCTTCGAAGAGAGCTTTGATCTCGTCATACTTGGCCTTGTGCTCGTCAGGTAGATCGTCGTAAGTGACTAGTCTGTCCCCCATCTCAGCGTCGGATGTTGATGCAGATGTTGTTGAAGGTCCCACCGGGCGTGCCAGAATGTGTTGCCTGCCAAAACTCACCGGCGAGCAGCGACGAGCAACACGAAGAGCCGGGAGGCTCCTGTAACTGGGCTCGGTCCTCGGCAACGGCCCGCAAAACTCCGCACACGCCCCGGCTTGGTTCGAGGTGCCACCTATACCTGGTCGGAAGGTGAAAGATTGCTCGATTGATTTCTTGCATGATAAACAAGTATACGTAAAATTCGAGCCGTGACCGGCTCCCAGGTTTCCCTGTGAATCGGCTCGTAGAGCCGATTATCCCATGGTTCTACATTAGATTGTTATGATAACATGGGGTTTTGCTTGATCACTACAAGTTAAATCGATCTACGACAGTTTAATGTTTTCACCACGAATCGGAACGTCCTACACGTAATTGAGCCTAGTAGATACAAAAGATGATAGAAAACTAATCCTAGAGGAGGCCTAACAACCGACGTAAAGTCAATTACGGAACAACTTCTCTAAAACTAGCAAACCACGCCTTACGTACACTGGATCGCTCAACCCGCTTATAAGGCCTGACTACGTAGATGTCAAACTAAACCTTGGTGAGCAAGGCACAACCATAATGAACCGAATCAACTAAATAAAGATTAAGCAAGATGCTACCCTTGCACTTGGGAAGAGGTGCAAAGGTAGCGAGGTAACTTAGAGGTAGCATAAACAATTATAACGGAAAAGCACCGATGCTAGCCTCAACAAATCTTTATAGTAGTGTTACCGCCATCAAAAGGCTTCAAGATTTAGTAACACCAAATAACGATAGTAAAGATATCGCCTAGATCGCAAGATGCGATCTAGGCAAAGATGACACTTACCCGAAATAAACCCTAGAAACAAGGGGTATGGCGCCGAGATTGTGTTTGTTGTGAACGTGATTGTCCTCCTTTCTTTGATAACCTTAGGTACATATTTATAGTCCGGAGACTCTCTACTTTTGGAATAGCTCTACAACTCTATCCTTACCTAAACTGAAACGGAACCTAAACTAAAACGAAACCTACTATGATACAAGATACACGGGCAATTTAGCCCAAATCCACGCACTAGGCCGATCCAACAACACGTTGAATATACGCATCTTCCAAGCCCATCTTGATCACGGCCCATCTCCTTCTTTAGCCAAAATATGGCGATAACAGCATGTCACGACGTAAGTGGCTCGTCTACTGGACATAAAGGAGGTGGTTATGGATCCCTCTCAAGTCAAGACGATGATCTGCCGGATGTTGGTCTCTGTTGATCTGGTTTCTGTGTCGTGTTCCGGAAGGCTTCGCCGGTGAACTCTATAAATGCTATCATGCCGTGAGTTTGCTGAAAGGATTGAATTCGGTCGTTCACACCCATGTTTTACTCTGACCATTTGATTTCAGAGGGTGTGCTTTGAAGATTTATTGGCTGTTATTATTATGGGGCATGTTCTCGTTTCATGGTGCTGACGGAGAAAGTCATAGAGACCGAGATCTGAGAACAGACAATGGTGGTTCAAGTCTGGGTGGTGATGAGGAATTGGCTAGATGACTTGTGAATTGGAGCAGTGGCATGCAAGTGGGGGCGACTGCATAGGAGAGGTTCATGGTCTCACCTCTCAGGGTGAAAACCCAGAGTCTGTCCTTAATTGATTATGTCTGGCAATGGCCCTGTTGAAGGTATTGTTTTGAAAACGTGGACTTTTTTCAGGGTGAAAACCTAGATCTTTGATCGGGCAATGATGGTGCTTGTGCACTGTTCCCTTCTTGAAGGCGTCGTTTTTTAAAGAAGCTGAATTTCTGGTGCTGTCTTGGTAATGGTAGTACTGCTGTTTCAATAAATGAGTCACTGTAGGGGGTTTTTCTTTTTTGTAATTCTTCTTTCTTTTTTTGCCTGTGCATCTGTGTGGCCGCTAGGACAATGCGCCATTGCAGAGGCTAGGTGTAATTGGTATCCTCTCATATTAATATATGCTCCTTTTCAAAAAAAATATGCTGGACATAAATGGAGTTGCCGTTTCAGCCACATATGTGTGATTAGCAGTTTTTGTGGCAGCCACCTAATATTTTCGGCGGCATTCTGCGGCTCAGCGGCACCGCTACAGCCGCTTTATCGATATAGCTGATAGTCAGCTACAACATGTGTATATGCATGTAAGAGTAGCCACGTATATAGCTCTGTATCACTAAATTTTTTCAAGAAATTATAGAAACGTTACAGAATAGAGTTGGAACTTAAATTCTACATACGGAGCAAGTATTAGGAACAAGAACAATAATAAATATTATATCAACAAGAAACCATAAACTCCAGTGAAAGCTACAGTAATAACAGCAAGAACACAAGTGGTTGGTATACATTAGGAATCATAGACAACCTACAACCTATTACAAGCCCACAAATAACAAGTTTCAGCTTTTGTCCGACATAATTATACAAGGATGCTAATGGAGCTTGGTATGCACTTTTCTAGCTAATGGAGCTTCAGGACTTATAAATGATGCTGCTGAGGTAACCCCATGACTTTAAAATCCCAATTGTTGATAAGATGGAGAACTGGACATGTTAAAGTATCAGAGAATGACCAAGAATATGCATCACCTGAAAAAGGAAAGAAATACTTCAATGAATATACAAGGATATGTAGAGTAGTACAATGAATATACAAGGATATGTAGAGCAGTATTGAAAATGCAAGGATGGACCTTACATCCAATAGTCATCTATATAGCCTTATCTTGAGGAGTCAAAGTAGAAACAACTAAAATAGTATCCTAATTCTAGCATAGCTCAACATATCAGAAAAAACAATATAAAGAGAACATACCTCCTCACAGATCATTATCATTAACAATATCAGCAAGTGACTCAAAATGTTTGAGCCAATCTTGCAAGCAGATCAAGGCTTCGACCGTGCTGCTGTTCAACCTACTTCTGTAATCACTTATAACCCGTTGTCCGGTACTAAATGCTGATTCAGATGGCACCGCGGAAGCAGGCATAGCAAGAACATCACGATCTATCCGAGAAAGGACAGGGAACTTTGAAGAGTGAAGGGCCCACCATTAAAGAATATTGAAATCATCTTTACGAGGGAAGGTTTCCTCTTGCAGATATATATCAAGCTCATTGGTAGGCCGGCGATGCTTGCTCTGGTATAGGTCCGAGTCAGCTAGAGGGTCATTTTCTTCCATCACAACCTCATCAATATGTTCTCCTTGAGTTGACCCATTCGATGACTTCGACAATTGTGAATATTCTTTGAAGAGGCCCTGGAGGGCTGCTTCCACCTTACCCAAGTGTTTCGCAACATCTTATCCAAAGGCTTGCTTTAGTCAAAACTTGATGAAATCATATTTGAACCCCGGATCTAGAATCACGGCTATAGAGTTTGCCAAATAAGACTCTACCCAATATTTATCAAACTTCGTTTGCATTTGATCAACCATTGCATTGATAACTCCTTTTCGTGATGCTTCATCCTTTCTTGATGCTTCTTTCTCCAAGATAAACTTCACATTCCAAAATTCATCAAAGTACAAATTCGAAGTAGGATAGGTAGAACCAGAGACTACTTGTGTTGCTGTGTAGAAAGTTTTTAACATGGAACACACTGTTTTAGCTGTTGTCCACTCTATAGAGGATGGGCAAAACTTGTAGTTTGTGTCCTCTTTCCCCAAAGTTTGGAAAGCTTTTCTAAATGGAAATGCTGACTCCAACATAAGGTAGGTCAAATTCCAACATGTGGACACATCAACTGAAGGGAGTTTGCAAGAAATTCCAACTCGTCGACTACTTCCATGAACTTATCCAATCTAGCCTGGGAGCTCTTGATGTATTTTGAAGACTCTCTTATGTTTTCTACCACACCTTTCACTTCTAACAACCCATCTTGAGCGATCAAGTTGAACACATGGCAAGAACAACGAATATGGAGCAATACACCTTCGTAAGGCAGCATATTCTTGCCCACAAAATTTTCTCTTAGATTATCGACCATTGTGCCATTAATAGATGCATTATCAACAGGTATACTAAACAGTTTGTCCTCAATATTCCATTCTTGCAAACTCTTCAATAGAACATTAAACATTGCAACTCCGTTGTGGGGAGTCTCTAGCATACAGAATCTGATGATCTTCTTGTTGGATATATGCCCTAGAGGCAATAATAAATGTAGTTATTATTATATCTTTGTGTTTATGATAAATGTTTACATTCATGCTATAATAGTATTAACCGGAAACATTAATACTTGTGTGATTTGTAAACTAAATTAGAGTCCCTAGTAAAACCTCTTTATAATACTAGCTTGTTGGTTAATAGATGATCGTGGTTTCCCGATCATGTACATTGAGATGTGGTTAACAACAAGATCATATCATTAGGAGAATGGTATGATGGACATACTCCTATAGATAAGCGTAGCATAAAGATCAAGTCATTTTAATAGTTCAATTGCTATAAGCTTTCTGATACATAGTAACATAATTCCTTCGACCATGAGATCATGCTAATCACCATCACCGGAAGGATGCTTTGATGACATCAAACACCACGTCGTAACTGGGTGGCTATAAAGGTGGCATTGAGTGTTCGAAAAGTATGGGTTGAGACACATGGATCAAGAGTGGGATTTGTCCATCCATATGACGGTTAGATATACTCTGGGCCCTCTCGGTGGGATGTCATCCAATTAGCTTGCAAGCATGTGACTGGCTCACAAGGGATCACATATCACGGGAACGAGAAAAGGGTACTTATTGGTAACAAGGTTGAACTAGATATGCAGAGATACCGACGATCAAAACCTCGAATAAGTAAACTATCATGAGACAAAGGGAAATTGGTATTGTATGTAAGTGGTTCATTCGATCGCAAAGTAATCGTAGAAATATGTGGAAGCCATATGAATTTCCAGATTCCTCTATTGGTTATTGATCAGAGAAGTGTCTCGGTCATGTCCGCATAATTCATGAACCGTAGGAAGACACACTTAAGGATTCGATGTTGTTGTGTAGTTATGGAATGATGAGTAAGAGACCGAATGTTGTTCGGAGTCTCGGATGGGATCCGGGATATCACGAGGAGATCCGGAATGGTCCGGAGAATAAGATTCATACAAGGAAAGTCCTGTTTCGGAGTTCGTAAATTATTCCGGTGTTTTCACCAGGAATGTTCTGGAAGGGTCTGGAAGGTCCGGCACTCCGGAGGGGAAGGGTACATGGATGTGTCATGACAATATGGAATGGTTGCATCATGTACTAGGTCACTTGGCTGGGCAATATGGAGAGAGAAATCAAATCCAAGTTTGAAAGTCAAACGCCAATTTGAAAAGTCAAATCCGAAGTTTTCTTGGTGGAAGGAGAGTAGGAAACCTACTTGCGGAGGAAGTCCCACTCCCTCCACCCGCCGGCCATGAGGAGGAGTTGGAGGACTACTCCCTCTTCCCAAACCTCCCCTCCCACCTATATAAGGAGGGGTAGGGTGCCCCCTACCCCTCACACCCAAACCCTAGCCCCAAGCACCACCACCTCCTACTGCTGCCGCCGCCTAGGGATTCTCCCAACTCGCCGAGTTAGGGTTTTCCCAAACCCTAGCCGCCGTACACACCTGTTGGAGATATGCCCTAGAGGCAATAATAAATGTAGTTATTATTATATCTTTGTGTTTATGATAAATTTTTACATTCATGCTATAATAGTATTAACAAGGAAACATTGATACTTGTGTGATTTGTAAACTTAATTTGAAGTCCCTAGTATAGCCTCTATACTTCACTAGCTTGTTGGTTGATTAATGATTGTGGTTTCCCTATCATGAACATTGAGATGTTATCAACAACAAGATCATATCATTAGGAGAATGATATGGTGGACATACTCCTATAGATAAGCGTAGCATAAAGATCAAGTCATTTCAATAGTTCAATTGCTATATGCTTTCTGATACATAGTAACCTAATTCCTTCGACCATGAGATCATGCATATCACCTTTACCGAATGGATGCTTTGATAACATCAAACACCACATCGTAACTGGGTGGCTATAAAGGTGGCATTGAGTGTTCGGAAAGTATTGGTTGAGACACATGGATCAAGAGTGGGATTTGTCCATCCATATGACGGATAGATATACTCTGGGCCCTCTCGGTGGAATGTCATCCAATTAGCTTGCAAGCATGTGACTGGCTCACAAGGGATCACATATCATGGGAACGAGAAAAGAGTACTTATCGGTAACGAGGTTGAACTAGGTATGCAGAGATACCGACGATCATAACCTCGGATAAGTAAACTATCGTGAGACAAAGGGAAATTGGTATCGTATATAAGTGGTTCATTTGATCGCAAAGTAATCGTAGAAATATGTGGGAGCCATATGAATTTCCAGATTCCTCTATTGGTTATTGTTCGGAGAAGTGTCTCGATCATGTCCGCATAATTCACGAACCGTAGGGAGACACACTTAAGGATTCGACGTTGTTTGAGTAGTTATGGTATTACTAGATTTAGGGGTGCGCCTTAGCGCACCGACCCGGTATACTCTAGCAGTGTAGGCGGTTGAAATTCCGAACAGCGAATGGAAACATGTTCATCTTTTATGATATAGATATCTAAATAGACAACCAAAAAGGCGAGATATGAAATAAGTAACACATACTGCAGACTTAACAGGATAATACATCTGCCGTGAGACATGGTGGATGCATCAGATGATTACATAATTGTGCGAATGCGAAGAGCAGAAGCGTAACCAAGTTTCTTAGACGTCTCCGGTAGAGGAAACCACAGGCAGCCAATAAGTGCTAATGTACATACAGAACCATCAAAAGAAGACGACCGCATGACCAAAATCCATCTACAAAAAGTGCTGAGAGTGAAGATCTTTAAGGTTCACAACTTTGTGTGTTGACTATGGCCTTTTGGTGTTGTCCATGAGAGGATGCATATTAACTTCTTCTGATCGGCTGTGTTGTGTGAAGATCCATTGCGGTGCAGGACGGAAAGGCTTTAGTTTGAAGTAGGTTGCTGGTTTCCAGTGGCATCAAACACCCATAGAAAGGACAAGTTAGTCAGCCACCTAACAGAGAAGAACCTCATGGCAACACAATTCCCTCTCAGGTTTAAGTATCAAAATTCTTTTCACGACAGGGCATGATTCTTGTGTAACTAAGAAACCTAGTGTTTTCTGAATCTAAAAGGCTTATCATATCATTTATATAAGTCCTTTAAAAAGATTGCTGAGAATGTCCTGTAAAATAGGAGTGAAATTTCTCTACAATGTACTCTAGTAGTATGAAAAGGGCCAATGTATTCTAGTAGTAATAAAGCTCTAAAGGATGTGCCTAATATCAGGAGCATATGTAGTTAATTTGGTGAAGACGTTCATTGCCCAGATTAAGGATACGAAAATATAACACTAAATATATAGCAGAGTCTAGGACATCATAATCCAGTGAATAAAGGTACAGAAATAGTATGGAAAATAGAAGAAAAAATGAGCTCACCCCAAGTGACAATCCCTTATATGTAACCTTTTCATTTTCATTGCACATTTGTTAAATTCTGATGCCATGGGAAGCACTTATAATCTTGCGGGTGAGATTGGCCCTTACAATTCTAGTACACTCTGGCTCGGATCAATGCCTGCAAAAATAGACATAATCTTACCTTGTAAAACTGATAAATGGCTTGTAAAACGATATATTGAACAGCTATAGAATCGATCATAGGGAAGCATCAATGTTTGTGCGGCTGTACTTAGATATAGCTCATTCGTTGAAAAATAGAACTCCATATTACCATAGTGCTTGCCATTGGATTAAATTATTAGCATATGCTGCTAATTAGAAAACACAATATAAACGAAAATGGTACACTTATATATTATACCTAGAACTGAAACAATTCATAAACGAAGTAGTTTGCGATGCAAAACTTTATCTTGTAAATAGCAAACCAACCCTCTCAAATAAAAAGGTCTCTGAACATCTCTTCAGGTATCGGTAGTCTGGACTATCCTCTTAATTATACTGCTGGCTTAATACCATCCTACTTACCACCTAAATACCAAACGGAGAGGAAAGGGGCACTTAAGTGTAATGTGTTACTTGGTACTACTCTCGTTGGAGTGGGTCTCAAACTTGAGTACACGGCGATGAGATGAGGGAGGTGAGCACACAAGTGTGAGGTATATGTTGTGTATTCACGATCCATTGCCTCTAGATGATCTGACCCAAAAGTTTAGAACTGAACCTGCAACACTATCAGGTGTCTGTATCAGGACTAAGGTGCACCATAATGAAATATCAGGGGACGGTACATCCATGCCAAGGTCACATCAACGCTGGCACGCTAGCAGGGACACCCTCAACCGTGAATCCAGGCTCCCTTGGCTCTTTGGCATTGACTCGTGGAGAAGAAAGGCATATTGGCAGTAAGGCTACAGCCTGGGATCCTGTTCAGAGCTGGAAAAACAACCAAATCAATTAGGATACTCAGTAACGAATAAGGTGAGACCATCTTGCAATTGCGATTGCCGCAGCTCAATGCTTCTTTTGGACGCTAGACACAAAATATAGATGCTAATTTCAACAGAAACCAACTTCTCTGATTAAGAATTTCAGCTAGCAAAAAGGTAAAAACCACTTTGTCACTTCCCAAGGGGAAAAACAGATGGATAATCAGACAAAGAGCAAAGCTCGCCTTATAGAAGTAACAGTAAATAAATAGCTTAACAACATGCATTTTTGGTTCCTAAATGATTACTTCACCACATCGAACAAATAACTTCCATTATCCAAAACTAACATAGTACATAGTCTGTCAAGGACTTCCTATTCCAAAATTTATTTAAGAAAATAAATGAATGAACGTTTAAAGGAGTGCATGCAATCTTCCATATTTGATCTGATTAGTACTAATGATCTCACCTGACGAATCCACGTGTACATATAAATGGATATTTTAAAGCACCTCGACGCATCGAACTTTTTGATCCTACGGAGTAGCCCTCTCAGATCACCCTGTCAACACCAATCAAATTTCCACATATTAATCTTTTTGAAGCACACTCGTTATCCTAGTGAAACAAACATATGCTAATATGCATGAACATATATTAGGAAATTAGCATCTCAGAGTTCATACAGGGTGAAGCTACCAAGCTTATGCATGAGATCTTAAACCCCACGCTGGCCACAACATCAACCATGGATTTAAAAGAATTTCTCCAACAGTTAAATGGTAGTGTTGAGTAGCTTGTTCAAGGGCATTACATCATCTGAATTATGCAGTATATGGACTAAGATATGAGATGACGTGTGAAACAAACCTTCGAGGCCCGTACTCTATATCAAGCAAATGAATCTGGGTGCTGAAACAATGACTTTCCCCACATGTCCAATAAAATCCAATTCAGAGTAAACAATATAATCAGAAAAATCTCAATATTTTGTACAACAAAAAACAATACTGAACAATCATGAACGTCAATCAAAGTTCATGGGCAGATTTGGGTAAAAAATCATAAATACAAGAGACTAACATGAAATGGAGAAATATTTTATGCGATGTAAGTGACCATAACAGTAAGATCACTGTGTGTGCTCTTGTTTCTTTTTATAACGAGTTAAATATATATATACAATGGCCTGCTAAATGGCGCTACATAATTCCAGTGTGAGTAACAAGACTGCTATAATATCACAATCTAAAAGAAAAAACCTTTTGATGAATTCGAGCTATTCCAAATAGAAGTGTAGAGTTCCAGCAACATATTAACATCTAAGTAAGGATCGAAACCGATCAAACTTTCCTAGGTGCAAAATAATCATGCGATGGCAATACACTGCTCAATATCCGGTCGCACAAAGTTCACTTTTTAATGAACTTAAACAATTCAAAATAGCAGCACAACGTCCCAACTCGAGTAACATTGCATTGGTAAATTAATAAAATGAAAAATAAGCAGAGGAGGGGGAGAAGCTGCAGTGATAAATCACCATTTTCATCCCATGCAGCTCCACCTCGTTGTCTGGCCATCAACATGACACCGAGCGCTCCCGTGGACCAAAGAACCAATTAATTTCACAAATTAATCAATTTAATCACAATTAAGCTGCACTAAGCATGAGCAGGCAGAGGATACTTTGCATTGACACCACTACAACCGAGGGTTCACTGGCTGCAGATGCCATGCCGGAATCTCACTCCCTAGCCAGCCCTAGCAATCAATTCAAAGCATCAAGCAGCAGGAAATTAGCAAGCAAATGTGCACGCACGCCCAGCAAATCAGCAAGCAAGCAGTAGAGCACGCACCAAAAAAAGACCAGAACAAACAGGGCGGAAGCATTACCTTGCTGCTGGCGACGAGCCGCAACGGAGGTGACTACAGGTCGCGGGGAGGGGCGAATCCAGGCAGAGGCGGCGCAATTCCGGCCGGGCGGCGACCCAAATCCGGCGGCTCTGGCACTCTGCTGCGGGGCAGCTGCGGCCCTGTGCACCTTCCCACGTTGAGGATGCTCAAGCTGCGCCAACCGCTCCTGTCTTGACAGCCCGAGTTGGTGTTGCGAGCAGCAACCTGACCTCGTCTCAGATCCTCTCTCTCTCATGTTGGAAGGGCCAGGGGAAGCACGTAGCTAGAGAGGTGGGGGCGGAAGAGGAAGAACCTGGTCGGGAAGAGGAACAGGGAAGGAGGAGACGCGGGAGAGCGGCGGCTCGATGCGGCCAGGTAGCCGAGCGGCAGGGACGGCGACCGTATGTGCGGGCGCGGTGAGTCAGCGGCGCAATGGCGAGGAGAGGAAGAGGAGGGGCATGAACAGCGTGAGGGGCGGCTAGGTTTTTTTTTGACAAAGTGGCTAGGGTTTTCACCGTTGGGCTTCTATCGAGCAAGGGATTGGGGACGAGCAAGCGGGGACAAGCTCGTGGGTGACGATTGGGTCGCAGCGGAAGGGTAGGGTCGTCCTCTCACATCCTCACACACCCAGAAAATGCCCCACAAAATTAGTACAACTGAGGCTGACCGTTGGGATCGAGAGAATCTAAGAGGCAATGCAGCCTCGCTCGAGAGGCGCGTCTGAGTAAGATGGAGTGCACATACCAGAATAAATATTAATTATTGACAAGGGTAAAATGACTTCAGAAGGCAACAGCCCGGATTTCCTCTCACAGCCTGATCCGAAGGTCCACATCATCTGACTATCCTAGGAGCTCCATGGGGCAGCACCAATAACACCTTTAGATGAGAAAGAGACCGAATGTTGTTCGGAGTCTCGGATGGGATCCAGGATATCACGAGGTGATCCGAAATGGTCCGGAGAATAAGATTCATATAAGGAAAGTCCCGTTTCGGAGTTCGGGAATGATTCCGGTGTTTTCATCGGGAATGTTCTAGAAGGTTCCGGAATGTCCGGCACTCCGGGGAGGGAGGGGTACATGAATGTGTCATTACATATTGGAATGATTGCATCATGTACTAAGTGTTCTCGCTGTTCCAAATGAAGGATTAAATTGAATCCTAAACTGAAAAGTCAAATAGCAAGTTTGAAAAGTCAAACGGCTAAAACAGGAAAGAGAGGGAAAAAGGAAAGAGGGGGCAAACCGAGTTGGGGAGGGAATCCCTCCTCCAACCGGCGGCCCACCTCCAAGCCGAGTTGGGGAGGGAGGGAGGACTCCTCCTCCCTTGGCAGCCACTCCACCTATAAAAGGAGGGGCAGGGCTCCCTCCTCTAGACACACAAGTTCCTATCCTCTAATCTAAACCCTAGCCAAAGTCTCCGGTTTAGAGCTGTTTTGGTTTAGAGCTTCTAATTGCCCTAGCCTTCAGTTTAGATCCTTCTAATTGGTGTGTCTAAACCCTAGACCAATATAGCTCTCTCATACTCCACCATACTCGCTCCGGCTTAAGGCGAAGCCCTGCGGGATCTCCCCTCTACTTCCGGTACCACGCGTTGTCTGCCGAATCGCGAGGAGAGTGCTACAACCTCCATTTCTTTGGAACAAGGAGAGGAAGGTCTTCGTCGAAATCCGAACGTGTGACCAAGGGGCGCCGTAACGCAGTACGGAAGGATCGTCTACACGATCTTGAGATCGGGAAGAGTACGACTACATCACCCACGAGAATCCGCTCTCGTTAAACACTTTGGAATCTTCGAGGGTAAGTTATTCCATCGACTCGTTGCTACAATCTAGTAGATAGATCTTGGCTTGTTTGTTTGTATGCGATAGAAAATTTTTGTTTTCCATGCTACGAATCCCTACAGTGGTATCAGAGCCGTGTCTATATGTAGATCTGTTGCACGAGTAGAACACAATGGTCATTGTGGGCGTTGATGCTTTATTGTCGATTGCTTCTTGTGTACTTTGCATCTTGCGGTATGTTGGGATGAAGCGGCCCGGGCTAACCTTACATGACATCGTTCATGAGACTTGCTCCACGCTTGACATGCAACTTGTATTGCATAAGTGGCTTTGCGGGTGCCAGTTTCTCCTAGCATAGTTAAGATCCAATTTACAACAGGTGATCAACAATGCTAGTATCAATGTTGTGGTTGTTGTTCGTAAGTTAGAACGACACTTATTGAAAGCCCCAAACCACGTAAAATATGCAAAGAAAGTAGAGGCGTCTAACTTTGTTTTGCAGGGGTGTGCAGTGATGTGATATGGCCATGATTGTGATTATATTTGATGTATGCAATGTTCCTTATTGTAAGTTGGCAACCGACGGGAGCCAGATGGTTGTTTTTAATTTATGTTAAGACCCGCATGTCTATTCAAAGTAGTTGTAATAGCTGAAGCCGGTGGACGACAACCATGGAGAAGCGTCATTGACCTTGATGCAATGCCGGTGATGATGGAGATCATGTTCGTGCTTGAAGATGGAGATCGGAAGCACGAAGAAGAAAGGCCATATCATATCACATATTTTGAATTGCATGTGATGTTAATCCTTTATGCATCTTGTATTGCTTGGTAGACGACGGTAGCATTATAAGATGATCCCTCATGCACATGAATTTCAAATCATAAAGTGTTCACCCTTAGTTAGCACCGTTGCTAAAGCTTGTTGTTTCGAAGCACCACGTGATGATCGGGTGTGTTAGATTCTGCAAGTGTATACAACGTGAGCAAGCCAGATTTGCTCATGCGGAAACTAAGGTTTGATCTTGACGATCCTAGCATGTACAGACATGGTCTCGAACACGGATCACCGAAAGGTAAAGCATGAATCATATAGTAGATATGATGAACATGACGATTGTTCGCCATTGAAACTATATCAATTCTCGTGATCGGTGTTGATGTAGTGGATTTGGTTCGTGTGATCACTAAAACAATGTGAGGGATGTTGTTTTGAGTGGGAGTTCACCTAGTTTAATTTCATCATTAATTTGAACTCAATTTGTCATAAACTTAGTCTAAACTATTGCAAATATGTTGTAGATCAATGGCAGCCCCTACCATCAATTTTAATGCGTTCCTAGAGAAAGAAAAGTTGAAAAACAATGGAAGCAACTTCGCGGATTGGTTCCGCAATTTGAGGATTGTCCTCACAGATGGTAATTTGACCTATGTGCTGGATGCACCGCTGGGTGACCCACCTGCAGCTGATGCTCTCGATGAAATAAAGAATGTTTACCTCGCTCGGAAGAATCAATACTCCATAGTTCAGTGTGCTATCTTGTATGGTTTAGAATCGGAGCTTCAGAAAAGGTTTGAGAATTCATACCCATATGATATTGTCGAGGATCTCAAATTGATTTTTGAGACTCATGCGGCAATTGAAAGCTATGAGGCTTCTGAAAAGTTCTTTAACTGCAAGATGGAAGAGGGCAGCTCCGTCAGTGAGCATGTGCTTAAGATGTCTGGGCACGCAAACAAACTTCAAAGCTTGGGTATAGTGATTCCTAATGCTTTGGGGATTTACCGTGTCCTCCAATCACTACCACCAAGTTACAAGAACTTTGTGATGAACTACAACATGCAGAACATGAACAAAGAGTTGCCAGAACTGTTTGCTATGTTAAAGTCTGCAGAAGTGGAGATCAAGAAAGAGCACCAAGTGTTTTTGGTCAATAAGACCACCAAATTCAAGAAAGGCAAGTCTAAGCAGAAGGGACACTTCAAGAAGGGTGGTAATAAAGTTACCACGCCAGCGAAGAATACCAAGGCTGGACCCAAGCTTGATACTGAGTGCTTTTACTGCAAGGAAGAAGGTCACTGGAAGCGGAATTGCCCAAAGTACTTGGCGGATCTGAAGAACGGCAACATCAAGAAGAAAGGTATATCTGATATACATGTTATTGATGTGTATCTCACTAGTACTCGTAGTAGTGCCTGGGTATTTGATCTTGGTTGGTTGCTCATATTTGTAACTCAAAGCAGGTCTTTGCGAATAAACGGAAGCTAGCGAAGAACGAGGTGACGATGCGCGTGGGAAACGGATCAAAGGTTGATGTGATTGCGGTCGGCACGCTACCCCTTCATCTACCATCGGGATTAGTTTTATACTTAAATTATTGTTATTTAGTGCCTGTGTTGAGCATGAACATTATATCGGGATCTTGTTTATTGCGAGACGGTTACTTGTTTAAGTCAGAGAATAATGGTTGTTCGATTTATATGAGTAATATGTTTTATGCACATGCACCTTTGATAGATGGTCTATTCTTATTGAATCTCGATAGTGGAAATACACATATCAACAACATTGAGGCTAAACGTTTGAAATCAAGCTATAATTCGACCTATATGTGGCACTGTCGTCTTGGTCACATTGGAGTGAAGCGTATGAAGAAACTCCATTCCGATGGACTTCTTGAATCACTTGATTTTGAATCACTTGAAAGATGCGAAGCATGTCTGATGGGAAAAATGACTAAGACTCCATTTTCTGGTATGACGGAGCGAGCTACGGACTTATTGGAAATCATACATATCGATGTGTGTGGTCCAATGAGTGTAGCATCGCGCGGTGGTCATCGTTATGTTCTTACCTTCACGGATGACTTGAGTAGATATGGGTATATCTATTTCATGAAACATAAATCCGAAACTTTCGAGAAGTTTAAGGAGTTTCAAAGTGAGGTAGAGAATCAACGTAACAAGAAGATTAAATTTCTACGTTCTGATCATGGAGGTGAATATCTAAGTTACGAGTTTGGCGAGCATTTGAAGAAATGCGGAATACTTTCACAGTTGACACCGCCGGGAACACCACAGCGTAATGGTGTGTCCGAACGTCGTAATCGAACTCTCTTAGATATGGTTCGTTCTATGATGTCACTTACAGATTTACCGCTATCATTTTGGGGTTATGCATTAGAAACAACCGCATTCACTTTAAATAGGGCACCGTCTAAATACGTTGAAACGACACCGTATGAATTATGGTTTGGGAAGAAACCTAGATTGTCGTTCCTTAAAGTTTGGGGATGCGAAGCCTATGTAAAGAAGTTACAGCCGGACAAGCTTGAACCCAAAGCGGAAAAATGCGTCTTCATAGGATACCCAAAGGAAACTATTGGGTATACCTTCTATCATAGATCCGAAGGCAAAATCTTCGTTGCCAAGAATGGATCCTTTCTAGAGAAGGAATTTCTCTCGAAAGAAGTGACTGGAAGGAAAGTAGAACTTGACGAGGTTGTCGAACCTTCTCTCGAAATTGTGAGTAACGCAGCACCGGAAGAAGTTCCTGTGGTGCCTACACCAATTAGAGAGGAAGCTAATGATGATGATCATGAAACTTCGGTTGAAGTTGCTACAGAGCCTCGTAGGTCAACGAGAACCCGTACCACTCCAGATTGGTATGATCCCGTTATGAGTGTCATGTTGGTGGATAACACCGATGACCCCGAGACATATGAGGAAGCGATGATGATCCCAGATTCCAATAAATGGCAAGAAGCCATGAAATCCGAGATTGGATCCATGTACGAAAACCAAGTATGGACTTTGGTGGACTTACCGGATGGCCGGAAGGCTGTCGAGAACAAATGGATTTTCAAGAAGAAAACATATGCTGATGGTAATGTTATTGTCTATAAAGCTCGACTTGTCGCAAAAGGGTTTCGACAAATTCAAGGAGTTGACTACGATGAGACGTTCTCACCTGTAGCGAAGCTAAAATCTGTGAGGATTATGTTAGCAATCGCTGCATATTATGATTATGAGATATGGAAGATGGATGTCAAAACAGCATTCCTCAATGGAGACATTGATGAAGAGTTGTATATGATGCAACCCAAAGGTTTTGTCGATCCTAAAGATGCTAACAAGGTATGCAAACTTCAACGGTCCATCTATGGATTGAAGCAAGCATCCCGAAGTTGGAATCAACATTTTGATAAGGTGATCAAAAGTTTTGGTTTTATACAAACTTATGGAGAAGCTTGTATTTACAAGAAAGTGAGTGGGAGCTCTGTAGCATTCTTAATACTATATGTGGATGACATATTGTTGATTGGGAACGATGTAGACCTTCTTAATAGTGTCAAAGAATATTTGAATAATAGTTTCTCAATGAAGGATCTTGGCGAAGCAGCTTACATATTAGGCATAAAGATTTATAGAGATAGATCAAAACGCCAAATATCATTGTCACAAAGTACATATTTGGACAAAGTTCTAAAGAGGTTTGGAATGGAAGATAGCAAGAAAGGGTTCTTGCCCATGTTGCCCAATACGACCTTGAGTAAAACTCAAAGTCCGACATCGGCAGAAGATAGAGAAAGGATGAGTAAGACTCCTATGCCTCGACCATAGGATCTCTAATGTATGCCATGCTATGTACTAGACCCGACATTGCATATCTTGTTAGTTTAACTAGCAGATATCAAAATGATCGAGTGGATCATTGGACAATCAAAACATCCTTAAGTACTTGAGAAGAACTAAGGATATGGTTCTTTCTTATGGAGGTGATGAACACTCGTTGTTAATGGTTACACCGATGCTAGTTGGAACACCGATCCGGATGATTCTAAATCACAACTGGATACGTATTTATTTTGAATGGTGCAGCTTAGCTAGAGGAGTGCAAAGCAAAGCGTTGTGGCGATATCTTCAAGAATCGGAATACATGGTCGCTTGGAGGCTTCACAAGAAGCGATATGGATGAAAGAGTTCATTATAGAACTGGGTGTGGTTCCTAGTGCTGGACCCAATGTCTATCTCTGTGATAACATGGGCGCCATAGCCAATGCGCAGAACCAAGGTCACACAAGAAGAAGACACATCAAGCTGCGTTTTCACGCTATTCGAGAACATATCCGTGATGGGGATATAAAGATTTGCAAAGTACACACAGATCTGAATGTGCGATCGTTGACTAAACCTCCCGAGGGCAAAACATGACCAACACCAAACTGCCATGGGTGTTCGGTATATTACCATGTAATTTAGATTAGATGACTCTAGTGCAAGTGGGAGACTGTTGGAGATATGCCCTAGAGGCAATAATAAATGTAGTTATTATTATATCTTTGTGTTTATGATAAATGTTTACATTCATGCTATAATAGTACTAACAAGGAAATATTGATACTTGTGTGATTTGTAAACTTAATTTGAAGTCCCTAGTATAGCCTCTATACTTCACTAGCTTGTTGGTTGATTAATGATTGTGGTTTCCCTATCATGAACATTGAGATATTATCAACAACAAGATCATATCATTAGGAGAATGATATGGTGGACATACTCCTATAGATAAGCATAGCATAAAGATCAAGTCATTTCAATAGTTCAATTGCTATATGCTTTCTGATACATAGTAACCTAATTTCTTCGACCATGAGATCATGCATATCACCTTTACCGGATGGATGCTTTGATTACATCAAACACCACACCGTAACTGGGTGGCTATAAAGGTGGCATTGAGTGTTCGGAAAGTATTGGTTGAGACACATGGATCAAGAGTGGGATTTGTCCATCCATATGACGGATAGATATACTCTGGGCCCTCTCGGTGGAATGTCATCCAATTAGCTTGCAAGCATGTGACTGGCTCACAAGGGATCACATATCACGGGAACAAGAAAAGAGTACTTATCGGTAACGAGGTTGAACTAGGTATGCAGAGATACCGACGATCATAACCTCGGATAAGTAAACTATCGTGAGACAAAGGGAAATTGGTATCGTATGTAAGTGGTTCATTCGATCGCAAAGTAATCGTGAGAAATATGTGGGAGCCATATGAATTTCCAGATTCCTCTATTGGTTATTGTTCGAGAAGTGTCTCGATCATGTCCGCATAATTCACGAACCGTGGGAGACACACTTAAGGATTCGACGTTGTTTGAGTAGTTATGGTATTATGAGAAAGAGACCGAATGTTGTTCGGAGTCTCGGATGGGATCCGGGATATCACGAGGTGATCCGGAATGGTCCGGAGAATAAGATTCATATAAGGAAAGTCCCGTTTCGGAGTTCGGGAATGATTCCGGTGTTTTCATCGGGAATGTTCTAGAAGGTTCGGAATGTCCCAAGACTCGGGGGGTACATGAATGTGTCATTACATATTGGAATGATTGCATCATGTACTAAGTGTTCTCGCTGTTCCAAATGAAGGATTAAATTGAATCCTAAACTGAAAAGTCAAATAGCAAGTTTGAAAAGTCAAACGGCTAAAACAGGAAAGAGAGGGAAAGAGGAAAGAGGGGGCAAACCGAGTTGGGGAGGGAATCCCTCCTCCAACCGGTGGCCCACCTCCAAGCCGAGTTGGGGAGGGACTCCCCTCCCTCCCCCTTGGCGCGCCGGCCCCTCCACCTATAAAAGGAGGGGCAGGGCTCCCTCCTCTAGACACACAAGTTCCTATCCTCTAATCTAAACCCTAGCCAAAGTCTCCGGTTTAGAGCCGTTTTGGTTTAGAGCTTCTAATTGCCCTATCCTTCGGTTTAGAGCCTTCTAAATGGTGTGTCTAAACCCTAGACCACTAATATCTCTCTCATACTCCACCATACTCGCTCCGGCTTAAGGCGAAGCCCTGCGGGATCTCCCCTCTACTTCCGGTACCACGCCGTCACCGGAATCGCGAGGAGAGTGCTACAACCTCCACTTCTTTGGAACAAGGAGAGGAAGGTCTTCGAAGTACCGAACGTGTGACCGATCATGGGAGCGCTGCTTAACGCAGCGCCGGAAGGATCGTCTACACGATCTTGAGATCGGGAAGAGTACGACTACATCACCCATGAGAATCCGCTCTCGTTAAACACTTTGGAATCTTTGAGGGTAAGTTATTCCATCGACTCATTGCTACAATCTAGTAGATAGATCTTGGCTTGTTTGTTTGTATGCGATAGAAATTTTTTGTTTTCCATGCTACGAATCCCTACAACACCCCCCTTGGTACCCTCTAAACCCTAGATCACCAAGGACCTCTCTCATAATCCACCATACTCACTCCGGATTAAGGCGAAGCCTGCTCTCTCTCCTCTACTCACACCTGCAGGTCGTCTTTCCGGAATCACGAGCAGAAGTTTACAACCTCCACCTGCCGAACAATGGGAACAATGGAGAGGAAGGTCTTCATCGAAAATTAACGTGTGCAGGATCAGGAAGCGCCGCCGAACGAACGGGAAGGAAAGGCGATCTCTAGCGATCTTGAGTTCGTGAAGTGTGTACTACATCACGAGGATCTGCTCGCTAACCGCTTTGGAATCTTCGAGGTGAGTTCCTCTATCGACTCGCTACAATCTAGTAGATAGATCTTGGCTTGTTTGTGTGCATGTAGAAATTTTTGCTTTCCATGCTACGAACCCCCACAAGGGTATCGAGCCGTGTCTATATGTAGATCTGCAGACAGTAGAACACAATGGTCATTGTGGGCGGTGGTGCTTTTATTATCAATTGTTTTTTGTGTACTTTGCATCTTGCGGTATGATGGGATGAAGTGGCCCGGGCTAACCTTACATGACATCGTTCATGAGACTTGCTCCACGCTCAACATGCAACTTGTATTGCATAAGTGGCTTTGCGGGTGTCTGTCTCTCCCATCATAGTATAGATTCAATTTACAACGGGCACTTGATAGTTCAAACATCAACGTTGTGGTTCGTGTTCGTAAGTTAGAATGACACTTATTGAAAGCCCCAAACCACGTAAAATATGCAAAGAAAATTAGAGGCGTCTAACTTTGTTTTGCAGGGGTGTGCTGTGATATGATATGGCTATGATTGTGATTATATATGATGTATGCAATGTCCCTTATTGTAAGTTGGCAACCGGCAGGAGCCATATGGTTGTCTTTTAAATTTTGTTAAGACCTGCGTGTCTATTCAAAGTAGTTGTAATAGTTGAAGCTGGTGAACGACAACCATGAAACGACGCCATTGACCTTGACGCCATACCGGTGATGATGGAGATCATGTTTTTGCTTGAAGATGGAGATCGGAAGAACAAGAAGAAAGGCCATATCATATCACATATTACGAATTGCATGTGATGTTAATCCTTTATGCATCTTGTATTGCTTAGTTTGTGACGGTAGCATTATAAGATGATCCCTCAAGCACACAAATTTCAAGTTTTAAAGTGTTCATCCTTAGTAAGCATCGTTGCTAAAGATCATTGTTTCGAAGCACCACGTGATGATCGGGTGTGTTATATTCTGCGAGTGTATACAACATGAGCAAGACATATTTGCTCATGTGAAAGCTAAGGTTTGATCTTGACGAGCCTAGCATGTACAAACATGGTCTCGGAACACGGATCACCGAAAGGTAAAGCATGAGTCATATAGTAGATATGATGAACATGTTGATTTTTCGCCATTGATGCTACATCAACTCTCGTGATGATCGGTTTTGATGTGGTGGATTTGGTTCGTGTGATCACTAAAACAATTTGAGGGATATTTTTTTGAGTGGGAGTTCACCTCGATTAATTTAACTATTAATTAGAACTCAATTTGTCATAAACTTAGTCTAAACTATTGCAAATATGTTGTAGATCAATGGCGGCCCCTACCATCAATTTTAATGCGTTCATAGAGAAAGAAAAGTTGAAAAACAATGAAGCAACTTCGCGGATTGGTTCCGCAATTTTAGGATTGTCCTCAATGCTGGTAATTTGACCTATGTGCTGGATGCACCGCTGGGTGACCTGCCTGCAGCTACTGCTACCGATGAAGTAAAGAATATTTACCTCACTCGGAAGAATTAGTACTCCACAGTTCAGTGTGCTATCTTGTATGGTTTGGAATCAGAGCTTCAGAAAAGGTTTGAGAACCATGACCCACATGAAATTGTCCGTGAACTCAAAATGATATTTGAGGCTCACGTGGCAGTTGAGAGTTATGAGGCTTCTGAAAAGTTCTTTAACTGCAATATGGAAGAGGGAAGCTCCATCAGTGAGCATGTGCTTAAGATGTCTGGGCACGCAAACAAACTCCAAAGTTTGGGTATAGTGATTCCTAATTCTTTGGGGATTCACCATGTCCTCCAATCACTACCACCAAGTTACAAGAACTTTGTGATGAACTACAATATTCAAAACATGGACAAGACGTTGTCAGAACTCTTCTCCATGTTGTAATCTGCAGAAGTGGAGATCAAAAAAGAGCACCAAGTGTTGTTGGTCAATAAGACCACCAAATTCAAGAATCAAGGCCAGTCTAAGAAAAAGGGAAACTTCAAGAAGGGCGGTAAGAAAGTTACCGCGCCGGCGAAGAAGACCAAGGCTAGGCCTAAGCCTGATACTGAGTGTTTTTACTACAAGGGAGAGGGTCACTGGAAGCGGAATTGCCCAAAGTACTTGGCGGATTTGAAGAACGGAAACGTCAAGAAGAAAGGTATATTCGGTATACATGTTATTGATGTGTATCTCACTAGTACTCGTAGTAGTGCCTGGGTATTTAATATTGGTTCGGTTGCTCATATTTGTAACTCGAAACAGGTGCTGCAGAATAAATGGAAGCTAGCGAAGAACGAGGTGACGATGCGTGTTGGAAATGGATCAAAGGTTGATGTGATCGCGGTCGGCACGCTACCTCTTCATCTACCATCGGGATTAGTTTTATACTTAAATAATTGTTATTTGGTGCCTGCGTTGAGCATGAACATTATATCTGGATCATGTTTATTGCGAGACGGTTACTTGTTTAAATCCGAGAATAATGGTTGTTCGATTTATATGAGTAATATGTTTTATGCACATGCACCTTTGATAGATGGTCTATTCTTATTGAATCTCGATTGTAGTAATACACACATTAATAACATTGAAGCTAAACGTTTGAAATTGAGCGATAACTTGACCTATATGTGGCACTATCGTCTTGGTCACATTGGAGTGAAGCGTATGAAGAAACTCCATTCCGATGGACTTCTTGAATCACTTGATTTCGAATCACTTGAAAGATGTGAAGCATGTCTGATGGGTAAAATGACTAAGACTCCATTTTCTGGTATGATGGAGCGAGCTACGGACTTATTGGAAATCATACATACCGATGTATGTGGCCCAATGAGTGTAGCATCGCGCGGTGATTATCTTTATGTTCTTACCTTCATGGATGACTTGAGTAGATATGGGTATATCTATTTCATGAAACATTATGTTCTTACGAGTAGATATGGTGATTATCTTTATGTTCTTACCGGAGGTGAATATCTAAGTTACGAGTTTGGCGAGCATTTGAAGAAATGCGGAATACTTTCACAATTGACACCGCCGGGAACACCACAGCGTAATGGTGTGTCCGAACATCGTAATCAAACTCTCTTAGATATGGTTCGTTCTATAATATCACTTACAGATTTACCGCTATCATTTTGGGGTTATGCATTATAAACAGCCACATTCACTTTAAATAGGGCACCATCTAAATCCGTTGAAACTACACCGTATGAATTATGGTTTGGGAAGAAACCCAAATTGTCGTTCCTTAAAGTTTGGGGTTGCGAAGCCTATGTAAATAAGTTACAGCCGGACAAGCTTGAACCCAAAGCGGAAAAATGCGTCTTCATAGGATACCCGAAGGAAACTATTGGGTATACCTTCTATCATAGATCCGAGGGCAAAATCTTCGTTGCCAAGAATGGATCCTTTCTAGAGAAGGAGTTTCTCTTGAAAGAAGTGACTGGAAGGAAAGTAGAACTCGACAAGGTTGTTGAACCTTCTCTCGAACTTGCGAGTAGCGTAGCACCGGAAGTAGTTCCTGTGGCGCCTACACCAATAAGAGAGGAAGCTAATGATGTTGATCATGAAACTTCGGTTGAAGTTACTATGGAACCTCGCAGGTCAACGAGAACTCATACCACTCCTGATTGGTATGATCCCATTATGAGTGTCATGTTGGTGGATAACACCGATGACCCTACAGCATATGAGGAAGCGATGATGAGCCCAGATTCCAATAAATGGCAAGAAGCCATGAAATCCGAGATTGGATCCATGTACGAAAACCAAGTATGGACTTTGGTGGACTTACGGATGGTAGGAAGGTGTCGAGAACAAATGGATTTTCAAGAAGAAAACATATGCTGATGGTAATGTTACTATCTATAAAGCTCGACTTGTCGCAAAAGGGTTTCGACAAATTCAAGGAGTTGACTACGATGAGACTTTCTCACCTATAGCGAAGCTAAAGTCTGTGAGGATTATGTTAGCAATCGCTGCATATTATATTATGATATATGGTAGATGGATGTCAAAACGGCGTTCCTCAATGGAGACATTGATGAAGAGTTGTATATGATACAACCCAGAGGTTTTGTCGACCCTAAAGATGCTAACAAGGTATGACAACTTTAAAGTTCCATATATGGATTGAAGCAAGCATCCCGAAGTTGGAATCAACGTTTTGATAAGGTAATCAAAAGTTTTGGTTTTGTACAAACTTATGGAGAAGCTTGTATTTACAAGAAAGTGAGTGGGAGCTCTGTAGCATTCTTAATACTATATGTAGATGACATATTATTGATTGGGAATGATGTAGACCTTCTTAAAAGTGTCAAAGATTATTTAAATAATAGTTTTTCAATGAAAGATCTTGGCGAAGCAGCTTACATATTAGGCATAAAGATTTATAGAGATAGATCGAGACGCCTAATATCATTGTCACAAAGTACATATTTGGACAAAGTTCTAAAGAGGTTTGGAATGGAAGATAGCAAGAAAGGGTTCTTGCCCATGTTGCCCAATACGACCTTGAGTAAAACTCAAAGTCCTGCAACGGCAGAAGATAGAGAAAGGATGAGTAAGATTCCCTATGCCTCAGCCATAGGATCTCTAATGTATGCCATGCTATGTACTAGACCCGACATTGCATATGCTGTTAGTTTGACTAGCAGATATCAAAGTGATCCAGGAGTGGATCATTGGACAGCGGTCAAAAACATCCTTAAGTACTTGAGAAGAACTAAGGATATGGTTCTTTCTTATGGAGGTGATGAATAGCTCGTTGTTAATGGTTACACCGATGCTAGTTGGAACACCGATCCGGATGATTCTAAATCTCAATCTGGATACGTATTTACTTTGAATGGTGCAGCAGTTAAATGGAGGAGTGTAAAGCAAAGCGTTGTGGCGAGATCTTCAACTGAATCGGAATACATAGCTGCTTCGGAGGCTTCACAAGAAGCGATATGGATGAAGGAGTTCATTACAGAGCTTGGTGTGGTTCCAAGTGTGCTGGACCCAATGTCTATCTACTATGATAACATGGGCGCCATAGCCAATGCGCAAGAACCAAGGTCACACAAGAAGCTGAAGCACATCAAGCTACGTTTTCACGCTATTCGGGAGCATGTCCAAGATGGTGACATAAAGATTTGCAAAGTACACACAGATCTGAATATGGCGGATCCGTTGACTAAACCTCTCCCGAGGGCAAAACATGACCAGCACCAAACCGCCATGGGTGTTCGGTATATTACCATGTAATCTAGATTAGTTGACTCTAGTGCAAGTGGGAGACTTTTGGAGATATGCCCTAGAGGCAATAATAAATGTAGTTATTATTATATCTTTGTGTTTATGATAAATGTTTACATTCATGCTATAATAGTATTAACCGAAAACATTAATACTTGTGTGATTTGTAAACTAAATTAGAGTCCCTAGTAAAGCCTCTTTATAATACTAGTTGGTTGGTTAATAGATGATCGTGGTTTCCCGATCATGTACATTGAGATGTTGTTCACAACAAGATCATATAATTAGGAGAATGGTATGATGGACATACTCCTATAGATAAGCGTAGCATAAAGATCAAGTCATTTTAATAGTTCAATTGCTATAAGGTTTCTGATACATGGTAACCTAATTCCTTCGACCATGAGATCATGATAATCACCATCACCGGAAGGATGCTTTGATGACATCAAACACCACACCGTAACTGGGTGGCTATAAAGGTGGCATTGAGTGTTCGGAAAGTATGGGTTGGGACATATGGATCAAGAGTGGGATTTGTCCATCCATATGACGGATAGATATACTCTGGGCCCTCTCGGTGGGATTTCATCCAATTAGCTTGCAAGCATATGACTGTCTCACAAGGGATCACATATCACGGGAATGAGAAAAGAGTACTTATCGGTAACAAGGTTGAACTAGGTATGTAGAGATACCGATGATCAAAACCTCAGATAAGTAAACTATCGTGAGACAAAGGGAAATTGGTATCGTATGTAAGTGATTCATTCGATCGCAAAGTAATCATAGAAATATGTGGGAGCCATATGAATTTCTAGATTCCTCTATTGGTTATTGATCGGAGAAGTGTCTCGGTCATGTCCGCATAATTCACGAACCGTAGGGAGACACACTTAAGGATTCGATGTTGTTGTGTAGTTATGGAATGATGAGTAAGATACCGAATGTTGTTCGGAGTCCCGGATGGGATCCGGGATATCACGAGGAGATCCAGAATGGTCCGGAGAATAAGATTCATATAAGGAAAGTCCTGTTTCAAAGTTCGGAAATGATTTTGGTGTTTTCACCAGGAATGTTCTAGAAGGGTCTGGAAGGTCCGGCACTCCGGAGGAGAAGGGTACATGGATGTGTCATGACAATATGGAATGGTTGCATCATGTACTAGGTCACTTGGCTGGGTAATATGGAGAGAGAAATCAAATCCAAGTTTGAAAGTCAAACGCCAATTTGAAAAGTCAAATCCGAAGTTTGCTTGGTGGAGGGAGAGTAGGAAACCTACTTGGGGAGGAAGTCCCACTCCCTCCACCCGCCGACCATGAGGAGGAGTTGGAGGAGGACTCCCTCCTCCCAAACCGCCCCTCCCACCTATATAAGGAGGGGTAGGGCGCCCCCTACCCCTCACACCCAAACCCTAGCCCCAAGCGCCACCACCTCCAAGTGTTTCCGCCGCCTAGGACTTCTCCCAACTCACTGAGTTAGGGTTTACCCAAACCCTAGCCGCCGGCCACACCCCCCTTGGTGCCCTCTAAACCCTAGATCACCAAGGCCCTCTCTCATACTCCACCATACTCGCTCCGTCTTAAGGCGAAGCCCTGCGAGATCTCCCCTCTACTTCCGACACCACGCTGTCGTGCTGCCGGAATCACGAGGAGAGTGCTACAACCTCCGCTGCCTGCTGGAACAAGGGAGAGGAAGCTCTTCATCGAGTACCGAACGTGTGACCGACTGCGGAAGCGCTACCGGAACGCAGCGCCGAAAGGATCGTGTACGCGATCTTGAGATTGGCAACTTACGACTACATCACCCACGAGAATATGCTCTCGTTAATTTCTTTGGAATCTTCGAGGGTGAGTTCCTCTATCGACTCGTTGCTACAATCTAGTAGATAGATCTTGGCTTGTTTGTGTGCATGCGGTAGATTTTTTTGTTTTCCATGCTACGAACCCCTACACTTCTTATGCAATTTCCAGTTCATATCTATGAAGTGAATGGTAATGCATATGTAACCTAAAGTCTGGTTCGATGTCCACATATCTGAAGTCAAAGACACTCTGCCATCATAGTTCTCAAACCCTTCACAATACGCAGAGCTCTTTTTATTGTATAGTTTCATGCAATCATCTTTAATAGTATTTCTAGAAACCATCTTAAACAATGGATTCAAACTTTTCACAAAATCCACAAAGCCACTATACTCAACGATTGAGAAAGGCATCTCATCTAAAACTATCATTTGTGCAAGTAGTTGTCTAGATAGTTTTGGATCCAACTCCCAATTCTTGAGTACAGATGCATGAGGAGATGAAACCAAAGACTTCAACTTCTGGACAATGAGGTTCAGATCTGACCTTATTTTGCAAGTGGACACGTGTCGGTGCACACCACTTGTGCCCACATCTCGTCCAGCTGGAATAAATTCATTGCAATGCTTACAATCATCTTCCACAAGTTTTCCATCATCATAATAAGGAATAAAATCCCTCCAAACAGCAGAAGTTAACCTGTGGACTTTACGCCCTAGTAATGGCAGTAGATAGCATTTGTAAGAACACTGCAAGTTGTAGCTCTAAATGTAAGTAGCACAAGTGAACATCGAAAGATAAGTTGACTCACCATGTGGAATTTTACTTGAACCACCACCTGGAGAACTTGTTGGAGAGGGAGATCTTGACATAGATGGTGACCTCATAGATGGCTTGGCACTTTTGGCTCTTTTAGACAAAGGAGAACTTTCAGCCCTTGTTAACGGAGACCTCTCCCTTTTTGAAGCAGCCACTTCTGCAAGAACCCCAAGTGAACACCTTAATTTATTCGCTCCTGGTGACCTCGCCAATGGTGACTTCATGAATGGGGACCTTGTCACTCTTTGACTCAAATTTGTTGCCGAAGAAGAACCACCTCCCTTGATAACAAAATAGCACAAACTTAGACCAAGCAATTAATTTTTACTATGGTAACTACAAGAAGATTTGCTAGACTTGATGCAAATTGTTAAAGTAGGAGTAAAATAAATTGCCCTTGTTGACTTAATCATCCTATTTTTTAGCTCCTTTCTCCTTACATCTATGTCCATTCTTTTCTTCTTCTTCTGCCTCCTCTCCTCCTTCTTCTTCCTCTTTTCCTCAAGCATCTCCAATGTGCCAACTCAAATATTATATGGGCAACAAAAAAAATACGTTACGAAAAAATGAGTATAAATAGGGAGAGGGACGCACTTCCGCTGCTTGTCAACAACATCCCATATCTGCATATTATCATCCATGTCATCCCAGACCTGCCTCTACTTGTCAACATCCTCCGAGTGGTGCACTTTATGACCTTCCCAACCTGAGTCATTCACTTGCCCACTAACGACATATGAGACCTTCACTTGCTTGTCGACATCACCCAAGAGCTTCACTTGGTTGTCAACGTCGCCCAAATTTTCCCCGCTAGCGGCAACGACTTCTTGTTGTGATGACTTCACACGTGTGCCAGCCATTGCTCTGCAAAAATTGCATGTGACCTTATATATATTCAGTAAATTATTTAAGAAGTTAGATGCACATTCAGTATCATCTTCAATGCAATATACATCACCTTACGTCATAGTCAAAAGGGCAAAGTCATATTCCATAGACACTCTCACTTCATGGACATAGGGGTCAAAATCAGGGTCCTCGCGGAGGGCTGGAAGAGGGGCATACAATTCATCCAAGTTGAAATCAAAGGAGATATCAGAGTGTGATCCCAACAGCTTCTTATAGAAGGATGAAAACATACCTACTTAACTGAATATGTGAGGACAAAAGTGACTAAACTGAATCTAGGTACCAGAAAATTAAATCTGCTACTGGTTTAGGTGAAAACAAGGGCATCAGGACGTCAAATCAAACTGAATTAATGAAGAACCTAGGCATGAATGGAGAACCTAATTAACCTGGTTTCCATGGGGATTAAGGCATGGCGTGATGGGGACCAGGAAGTACCCGAGCATGAACTAAATCAGGAAGTATGAGGATTATAATAGCAGTGTGGGAGCTAGTTTCTAAGTCTATATCTAACATAAGAGTATAAATCGCTGCAAGATTGAGGCATGTGGAGAGCTCCTCCTAAAGGAAGATGAGCAAGAGAGAGGAATTACCAGAGTTGGATTTGGCGAGGCGAGGCGAGATGGTAGGTGGCGACCGGAGAGGAAGGAGATACTTAGGCCATGGCGTCCGATGTCGTCATCCTATGGAAGAGCAGATCGGAGCAGGGGCTTGCGCTAGGGAAGGCAGAGCCGATGGGGAGGTGGGGTGGTGCGTCACCTCTTGCCGTCGGAGGTAGGGGAGGAAGCGAGCGAGCATTTTTCCTTCGAGACAACAAGCGAGCGAGCGAGGTCAGATAACGCGTTGGACCCGGTGGGCTATTCCACATACGCCATTTAATTTTCACGGCTATCCACTTACGCCATTTAGATGGTTTTTTTGCGGGCGGCGTATGTCGGCTCGTTGGGCGCCGCTGCCACTTACAACCTGACATGCATGTTATGTGAGTCCTTCCCGCAAATAAAGGTTATGTGAGTCCTGCGATACCTACTATGGCAAGCACACAATCTTTGAGCCTGTTTTTCCTACAAGTACCCAAATTGTCGTGTTTTCAGTTATCGGATGTAATATGTCATGACATCATATTCCACATTTTTCCTATTCCTGCCTTTCAAAAATCATGTGAACCAAACAAGCCATAAAGAGATAGATTTAGATGACTTGTCCAAAGTACATGACATGTCGTTTAAGTTGGCTAGTTTAATCGAGATTTGGATGAAAATGACTAAATCATGCCATACTATGATGCATGACCTAGACGTTTTTTAAACTCAGAGGGTCTGAGATTTTTCTCAGAGGACCTAAGATCTAGAAACTAGCCACCTCAAGTGGTGTATTCTATCTACTTTTGACCTAGTTTAGGCGAAAAACGGTTAAGTAATTTTTGTCCAAGATACACAAAAATTGGAATGTCCCAAGCGATGTTTACTACAAAAGGCATATGTGGTTGAAAGTTTGTCCAAGACAAAAACAAAGGAACCAGAAGTTCCACAAATCGCTAGTAGCTTGTGGTGACCCAGCATACCATTGCATGTTGTAGTATACTATAGTCGTGGACATAACACTCACGGAGTACCATTCCGCAAATATTACATCCTCAGAGTGGTACAACAAAAACAAAGCGGGTCCACATCATACATTATCATTATTACAACGAGAAATTACATGACGACGTTGAGATTCTCCTAGGTCCATAGATATATCCCGATGACTCAGGGCTAAGCTATAATAATTCTGAGAACAAGATAAAGAAGCAAACTAAACTTTAAGGTTTATATGAGATTTAATATAGATAGGGGATAGAGATCTATGCTACTGGACAAGATCACTATATATGATACATCTACACTTCAGATACGTCGGTCTCCATTCCATAGATATTTTCGTAATTGTTCCCTTCGACGCTTCTGGATACTTCTGGTTCTTCATAGCGGAATTCTTCTTGGTCTTCAATTGGATATAGTATTTCCTCTTCCTGACCGGTAATGTCTTCAGAATCTTGCAAGGGTTAAGAAGATACGTTGAGTACGAGCGTACTCAGCAAGTTCACTAAAAATGAGTGTTTGATGCACTATATCTATAGCCACATACCATCGGTCATTGGCAATGCAGGTTTTCATAAACATTTCTTCAAAAGTTGCTTTTATTCTGAAAATCTCTGTCCGTCAGGCTTCACAAGTTTACCAGAACTTTCATAGAGTTCCTTTCCTGTAGCGTTCATATATCCTTTCCAGAACAGGGAGTAACAAGTTACAGTTCTTACACTCTACAGAGGTGCGTTGCTTTACTCATGAGAGATCAAATCCTTGATGCACAACCGGAAGAATCTTTCCCATCCACACTTCCTACGGTGTGGGGCCCAGTAGATGATCCAAGCCAATCAGTGTCCTTCTCCGCGACCTCGCATACATCGCAATTGTTGTATGCCCAAACTCAAGGTAGACCTTTCCCCGTATAAAATGGCTATACCTTAGTTGGATACACACAACAACCATTAACACTAGAAATCTGTCTTTTGTAAGCCCAGATCCACGGTATAACTTTCCCCGTATAAAATGGCTATACCCATGATCTGCAACTTACAAAATGACCAGAACAGTGTCCAATTCATGCGAAAGGGAGCCGATCCAGCTGAATTCTTCATCCCACTCTAAATCTCATGGTTAACGCGTAATATACGGCGCGAGAATCACTAAAGACATTGGTTGTTAAGTCCTAGATGATATATTCCTGTGCAGTGGTATTCCAACTGCCAGATTTAATAGATTAGCCGATCACCCTGGATCAGTAACCAATAGTTCATTTTAATTATGAAAATAGTGTTTTCAACCTTTTTGAAATGCAGGTGATGACAACATTGGATTTACAAAATACTTTACAGAAAATAATCAAAGGACATGAGCAAGTGTGAACTTGCCTTGGTATATCGAAGTTTTGTAGTCGAATGTCTCGACTTGACCCTAGACCTCGGGTTCTACAAAAATATCATCATTTCCCGGTAAGGACAATGTTTAAAGAAGAAGTACGTTGTTATGCATAAGTAATTACATGCATAATGTAGAACCCCAAGTAATTCCCCAATCATTATAAGTGAGATGGAGTTAGATGATTTATTTGAAGGTTTGGTTTAACTTCAAGTTTACTTCACAAAAGAGTGTGGTCGTAAGGATTTTGAGTTAAACATATAAGTCATGAAGATAAAGTATAATCATACTACAATTCTAAGATTAGGTGGTATCATGTAATTATTACAAAGTTCATGTTTTAAGTTGTTATGGTTTAAAAGAAATGGTATAGTGTTTCTTCTGAAGTGGCAAAAAGAATAACATTTGAAGAAAATATTATTTATGTTAAGTTAATCAACTCTGAAGATTAATAGGGTTGAAGCTACGGTTTTGTAATAAGGTTTAAATGATCTTAAGTCATTATATATTTAGCTTAGGATACATCAAACCAAAGTAAACTATAAAAATGTAATTAGACTTGAGATATAACATTTGTAACATTATCAACTATTAGGGTTTTTCTAAGCATAATCAAAGATGGAATCTTAGAGTCATGAAACTTTGTTTTAAAAATTGAATTCTAACATGTGTAATTTTTATAGATTGTACTATAAGATTCTTCCATATAAAGAAAAATAGGTGAATATGTTATATAATTTATTTAGTGAATACCAAGTTTGCTAATTATGATTATATATGAATTGAGATTATTTACTTATAAGTTAATGATTCAAAAATAACTTTGTAAATCTTTAACTTATAGTTAGTTAAAGATTTTAAAAGAATATTATAAAGTTAATTGTTTACACATGTATTTTATATTAAATTATAATTATGGTTTTTAAACTAGTTAAAGGATTGTGTTTTGAATATGATGATTTCTTACTTAGGAAGTAATTATAATTAATTAACAAAACAACTGTTTCATTTTAATAATTTAAATAATTAAAGATATATGTTTTAAGAATTTTAAAATGTTTTTGGAATAATATATTTAGTATTATACTAGTAAGTATTCTTACTAAAAACCTTAAAAATGAATTTTATTTATTTATAGGCATTCTCTATATGTTTTATAAAATTTCTTAATTATTTAATGTCTTTAAATATTTTTTTTGAATTTTATTTGTAAAATTTTAAGTTAGTATTTTATGAGATAAGAGATTTATTTTCATTCATAAAAGTGATTTTTTATTTATTTTTAGGAATTTTTCTAAATTTATAAAATTTCATTTATATATTCAAGAGCATTAATATTTATTTGCATTTTATTAAACTCAAATAAGTAGTATTATATTTTTCTTAAATAGATATTATTTTATTAAACATTTTGATGTTTTAAACATATTTTTAGGATTTTTCTACATTTTTCTAGAGCTTGCATATTCTTAAGGTATGTTTTAAAATTTCCATTTTTGTTTTTATATGTATTGGGCCTAGTTCTCGGGCCCATCTAGCCCAATACCCAGTCCACCTAGTTGGACTAAGCCACAAAACTGGGTCGACCGAGTCGGTCAAACCGACCCATACGACCCCTTCTCCTCTCGCACGCTAGCTCGTTCCTCTCCTTCTCCCTCTCTGGCGACGTGGTGTCGCCGCCGTCGCCGCGCAACCATGGCCGGCTCCGGTCTCCTTGGCCGCCGCCATCGGCCTCCCTCGATGCTATCCTCTCTTCTACTCCTTCCTATCCAATTCGACATGTGATTCAAACCCTCTTTCGCTCGTCCCCGCTACATTACTGTTGCTAGGGTTTCGGCCTTCAACTCCGGTATGCTCCGGTGACTCCTGGATGGTGATGGTGGCGAGGTGGTGTGTGGTTATGGTGGTTTGATGATCACATCTGATTGCGGTGATGAATTGGTGGCGCCAATTGTCACAGATTGCAGCTCGGCGTAGTGTCTAGCACTCGGTGCTCTCTATGTCGCTGTTTATTGTGCCCTCTGTCACTGGCATGCTTCCTCTTCTCGAGCTTAAGCGAGGACCACCAGTGAGTTTCTCCTTCCCCTCTATTCCTCTTTTTTATCTCTTCCTCATTGCTCTGTATGAATCCTAATTAGAGTTCCCCCTCTGTGATTCTATTAATGGCTCTTTGTGATTCTATTAATGGCCCTCTAGAAGCTGCCCAACAATGTTGTTGATCATATATCTCTTAGCAAGATTTATGCCTAATACCTTCTGAAATTCCATTAGTCAGATGCTATGTTGTTAGTTTAATTGGAGTTCATACTATACTCCTGCAATAGATGGCCTTTCTTCTAGATTGGCTACAGAAGAAATGCTTGGATTACACCATGTGTGTAAATTCAATTCATGAGAACCTTGTGTATTTTAATGGATTGATATTTGAGTTTAAAGCACTGAATCTTTGCTTTAGTGAGTAGTTCCTGGAACCTACTATATCTTCATGTTGGCTTAAATGACTATCCCCTAAATAGGATGAATGTCATGGGTGACTATGGATTTGTATCCAAAGATGTTTCCTAGTATTATTCATAGGAAAATGATTTGTTCTTTTGTTTGATATGATTCCTAGTGACCAACACTAAGAAAATGATTTGGCTTACAGGTATAATTGCATGTGAACTAGTGGCTGATTTAGTTAATGTGAATGGTGGCTTCTGCTAATATGGTCATGCTATTGTGATGCCTCCTTGGAGTGTACACAATAGCCTGATCATTCCTAGCATGATTAGTTTTCATTTATTTGGCTAAGTTTGATGAGACACATAAGATAAGCCATGGAAAGTGCGGTGACCCAGCATACCACTACATGTGTAGTACACTATAGTCGTTGACATGACATTCACAGAACACCGTTCCGTAAATATCACATCCCTCAGAGTGGTACAACAAAAACATTGCGGGTCCATATTACCAATATACACATATTGTTATTATTACAATACTGGAAGTTCAAGACTTCCTAAAGATTCAACTTACAAACCAAAATATAAAGTGTTTCAGCGGAATTTAAAAGTAGCAACTCCGACTAGGAGTTGAGCTCAGCAGCTTATTCTATAGAGTTCATGCTGCTCGGCTCCGTTGGTTACTACTAACTAGGGATACTTAGTTGGACTCGTTATCATCGACACCATAGTGGATTTCGTAATCCACTCCTTCAACGCCTCAGGACAGATCAGGTTCTTCGTAGAACACATCTTCTTGACATTCGACTTCATACATTGGCACGTCTTCGGGATCCTCATAGTCTAAGCAAGGGATCAAAGGAAAGAATGAGTAACAGCGTTACCCAACAAGTTCATTGTATGCAAGGTGGGAAGTTTGATTGTCTAACTACCACCTCGGATTATAAATCCTTAGTACAATGCAATTTTTGTAAATCTTTCTTCAAAGATTGATTTTATTATGGAAATCTATGACAATCAGCCTTCACATGTTGACCAGAACTTTCATGGAGTTCCTTTCCTGCCGCGTTCGCAGTTCCTTCCCAGAACAGGGAGTAACAAGTTACAATTCTTACACTCCGCAGAGGTGCATTACTTTACCCATGAGAGATCAAATCCTTGTTGCACAACCGGGCATACTTTCCCGTCCACAATTCCATGATGTGGGGCCCAGTAGTTGGTCCAAGCCAATCACTGCCCCTTCGCGACCTCACATGCCTCCTTGGTGTACACCATGCCCACATAATGAATTACGGCAATGGTTTGTACAAACCGTTAGATGCCAGAACTATCATGGGACGATAAGGTTCCCACCCATATGCTGCATATCCTCTACGAATTACCAATTAATATGCACGCTACGAGGATAACATCCATGGCCTGCACATCCGGCTAAATGCGGAGGAAGAAGATACAGCTAACTTCTCTGTCCCATTCCAAATCTCATGGCTAACGCGTAATAAACGGCGCTAGAATCATTGATGTCAGGGGTTATTAAGTCCCTACTTAATCATCATTATTGCAAATAGAACTCTAAGTTCTATTGCTCCATTATATCATCACTTAGGATAATATCTATGATTTCTTTATTTGTGAAAATAATATTTTCTTTCTTTTATAGTATATATGATAACACACAATTTGCAAATACTTTGATAAAGACTCTTCAAAGGACATGAGCAAGTGATGAACTTTCCTTGTGGTGGCAAGGTAGTGAAGTCTGATGCTTGCACTGGATCTTCAGCTTCTATGTCTACAAAACATCATTATTGCCCGGTAAGGACAATATTTAAAGAAGCAAAATGATTATGCAAGTAATGTAATGCATCATTTAACTTGATATGCATTCTCCCCATTATTATAAAAAGTCTTTTTGATAATAAAGGATTTATAAATATTACTTTTTAATATATATAACATATATTGAATTATTTTATTTTATTTCCCTTTTATTTGTATTTTATTAATTTAATAATTCTTTTAGGAATTATCACTTAAATATCAAAAATTGTTATTAAATATTTATTTATTTTTTTCAGAAATACTACAATATTAATATATAATGAAAGTGATTTTTATTTATTTTTATCATCTTTCAATAATTTTGTAAAATTCCATAAGGAATATATAAATTACAAAATTCTTAATAAAATTAAATGTCTTAAAATTTTATATCTTAATTTATTTAGATAATGTGGATTATTGTGAATCCAAAAATATTTTATTGATAATTTTTTGACTTTTATTTTATTTTTTAGAATTTAATTAAGTTCAGGGGTATTTTAGTCTTTTCCTATTTATTAAAACAGGCCTAAACGATTTCTGGGCTGGCTTAATCTTATTGGGCCCTGGTGGCCCATTAGACATAGTCAAAATAGCCACCCTGAAGGGTCTGGCCCAACTCAGCCCACTCCCTCGCTGCCTCTCACCCTCGAGCTCACTCCTCTCCTCTTTTGTCCCTGACCTCGTGGTTGGTGATATCGCCGCCGGCGATTCCCGCCGCCGTGGTGCGGTAGGAGGTTGTCGACTATGCCCATCCTTTCTATCCAACTGGATTTTAGCATGGAGCTCTCCTGCGACGGATCGATGCCGTCCCGAACCCTAGGGTTTGGGGGTTGGCGTGGATCTTGGTGTTGCCACTGCCGTCGTGCGTCGTGGTGATTCTCTTCGCCTTAAGGCGTGGTCATGGTCGCCGCCATGGCGTTGTATGGGTCGCCGCCGTGGCGTTGTATGGGTCGCAGCGCCCCTCCTGGGGTGCTTCCCGTGCCGCCATGGTCGTCGGCCACCTCTGCTTCCTCTTCTAGTCTTCAGCGAGGACCTTTGGTGAGTTTTGTTCCTCTCCCCTAGTGCTCTCTGTGCTCGCTCATCCTATGCTAGATGTTGGCAGTAACCTCTCATGTTACTGTCTTGTCCTGATTAAGATGATTTATTTCATTTAGGGTTCTTATCCTGTAGTTGATCATATACTGGATGAATTAGATCATGTGTGGATGGTCTGTAAGCATGCTAAATGATTATTAGCTTGAGGCTTGTTGCTTGAGATGAACTATAATGGTTCTGGTGGCTTATTAGATGATCATATACTTAGATTTCATATGATCCAGATGATATAGTTGCTCTGAAATCAATGATTTGTATAGTCAGTGAGTTTGATAACTTACCCCTGTCCTTACTTGATTAAGGATAATGAGTATGGTGTGATATAATCACTGTCCTAGTGTTGTTGGCTTGAGAATTCATATGTGGTTTCAGATCACAATGATCTTAGACAGTAAATATTTACATAGAAATGTCCTAATTATGATTCCTGTATTGACAGGAAAATGATTAGTAAATTAATTGATTGAATCTGTGATGATTGAATGTTTATCCTAATTCATGTAGAATTGTTCTTGTGACACCATATTGGTATGGCACACAAGATTGATTCTAATCCATTGATTGGGTTGATTTAAGCTTAAGACAAGCTTGGCTTTAAAAGATAAATAGAAATGTTCTTTTCTGAAATCCCTAAGACCAATGATGTTGGTCCGAGGCTTAGGGTTTAGGCCTTATCTAGTTGATTCACATGGATAGTCCTGGTAGTGGTACCAGCTATTGTTTCTTGAATCAAAGCTTGGAGAAAAATGATAGTAGGCTTGATCATTATATGGATCCAAAAGATTAGCTTCTAAGGTGCTACCCTTATCTTAGGGATGTGCCTATAAATTAAATCTTAGCTATATTTGTGCTTGGATTGAAATATATAGCTTGACAACCAAATCAATGATGTTGTTATGAGTTTTGGTTGGATCCTTGTACTTTGGTGTTTGCTTTTAAAGTTTAAAATCTCAATGATGGATTCACCCCACTTGGGTATTTTCTGAGAGTTTGTTTCATAAAACAACACATGCTTCTGTCTAGATAATATGATTAGATCATGTGAGGGTTTTATGATACTCACCACAAAAACTGTTGATTAAGGAGTTGGGTGGTGATGTTGATCTTGTTTTGCTGAGCTCATGTGCTTCACCTTGAGCTAGCCTGCTCCTCCTAGATCCTGGACTTGGTCTTGTTGTCCACCTGATCCTTCCCCCTCCTTATGTCACCATCCTGGTGATGAGATCTTGGGCTTTGGTTGGTTTGGTTGCTGGATGTTGTGCTTGGTTTAGCTGCTGGTTGTTCTTGTGTGTGAGCAGTGAAGAGATGCACTAGTGCCTCTCCACGGCTGTGCTGATGGTTTTGTGTGTTTGAGCTGTGTTGTGAAGATGACAGCACACCACATGCATTTAGGTGTGTGTCCTGCTTGTGCGCTTGTTGTGCACTTGTGGATATGCTTTGGACTTGAGAGTTACTTTGATCTGATTACTTTTACCTGGCTGGTGAAACTTGCCCCTCATTGCTGTCAATTTGACTCTTTGGCTTAAAATTTATGAAAGATAGATTCTTTCATATTGGTGAAACTTGCCCCCTTTTATAAATTTCTCAATTATGAAACTTGTTCAGTGCATCTCACTAACATGTCTGAAAGTAAAACAATTCTAACCCTAACCTTTATTATTTTTTTATTAGTGTTTGTCTTGCACGTACATATTTGAAGATGAAGATTTTAGTATAGGTTTTCTTTATAGGATAGTTAATGTAATCTTCTTTATTCTTTTGTAATTTTCATTTTATTATTTTGTAATCTTCATTTTATCCTTTGTAATAAAGGATATATTATTATCAATAAAGAAATATTCTTATTCTTTATTTATTTGCTATTGTGAAGTTTGTGGATAATTTCAATAAGTTACATTTTTGTAACTTATTTATGGAATGAAAATATGAAATAAGTTTTCATATTCTTAATTCTTTTCTTTGGATAAAGTTTGAGTTACAATAATTAACTCTTAATTAAATCAAGATTCAAACCTTATTCCCAATTCATTTGAATTATAATTCAAACACTCAAGTTTAAAATTCAAATTCATTTTCCAAAACACATAATTCCTCAAAGATCATATCAAAGTCTATAGCAATCATCCTTTAAGAATAAACCTAATCTCAAAGTATGAAAGAAACCTTGATCACTTTAGGTTTTTATTTGGCGAAAATTTTACCCACATTTTCACAGATGAATGCATGCAACATTCCAAATTCCTAAATCTACCCTTCGTTAGTTCCTAAATGCTAGGATGTTACAGAAAGAAAATTATTTTTGTCTCTTCCCATGATATTTAAACTGAGGCTTTAAGTTTGTAAGATTAAGCATGGAAGAAAGATGCTTTGTTTGGGATCTTAAGAAAGAAATGAGCTTCCTGTCATTTGTATAGTGAAGAAATTTATGGATCTGATTCCTAGAACATTTACTAGTAAAATGATTTGTGTTGATTGAGTTGTCATTGTCGCTAGAGAGAAAACTTCTGTAATATGGCTATGCTGTTGTGGAACCTCCTTAAGAGTGATCACGACAGCACATATCATTTACATGATCTGTTATACTTTTATTTAACAGAACGTTGGTCTATGTCCTGGCCAATGATGCCAAGTCTGAGGCTTTACTTGTGTTGCACATGATCATATATTATTTTTGCCTTGCAACTAATTTGGCTAATGTCTAACTATTGTCATTAAGGCAGTATCTTATGATTCCTAAATGTATCTATCTAGGAAAATGATTATGTGGTGCAATCCTCTTGTGTTGTGTAGATTCACTAGTGAGATGCCACTATGATGCCTCCATTAGGATGGAACACAGTGGTTTCACCTGCTGGATCTTTTTAAATTTGCAAAATAGAGTGTGGAAAAAGGATACCATCTAGTTTGCATGATCTAGATGCACCACCCTAATATTTTACCTTGGCCAATGATGCACAAGGCTGAGGCCAAACTCTTAGAGAGATAATAACATATACTTGTTGGCTCTTAATAGCTCTGGGGTGAACTAGTGTAGCATTTCTACACTATAATGAGATCTCCCTCTCACCCAAAACCATCTTGGGAAAAAGTAGAAGAAGAATTGATATTAAGTACTCAGGCTGACTTAGAGATGAATAGCAACCTGAGATTGAGCAGTATATGCTGATGCTTGGTGTGTCTTGAGTTGATCTTGAGTAGCTCTTCCTGGTGCTTTGGTTTTGGTCTAGTTGACCTTCTCCTCCCTGATCTGCTACTGGCCTCCTTCTTGATATTCTCCTCTTCCTCCTCCTGATATTGTTTGATCCTGACTACATCTGGATGGCTCATTGAAGCTGTTGGAGATATGCCCTAGAGGCAATAATAAATATAGTTATTATTATATCTTTGTGTTTATGATAAATGTTTACATTCATGCTATAATAGTATTAACAAGGAAACATTAATACTTGTGTGATTTGTAAACTTAAATTGAAAGTCCCTGGTATATCCTCTATACATCACTAGCTTGTTGGTTGATAAATGATTGTGGTTTCCCTATCATGAACATTGAGATGTTATCAACAACAAGATCATATCGTTAGGAGAATGATATGGTGGACATACTCCTATAGATAAGCGTAGCATAAAGATCAAGTCATTTCAATAGTTCAATTGCTATATGCTTTCTGATACATAGTAACCTAATTCCTTCGACCATGAGATCATGCATATCACCTTTACCGGATGGATGCTTTGATGACATCAAACACCACACCGTAACTGGGTGGCTATAAAGGTGGCATTGAGTGTTCGGAAAGTATTGGTTGAGACACATGGATCAAGAGTGGGATTTTTCCATCCATATGATGGACAGATATACTCTGGGCCCTCTCGGTGGAATGTCATCCAATTAGCTTGCAAGCATGTGACTGGCTCACAAGGGATCACATATCACGGGAACGAGAAAAGAGTACTTATCGGTAACGAGGTTGAACTAGGTATGTAGAGATACCGACGATCATAACCTCGGATAAGTAAAGTATCGTGAGACAAAGGGAAATTGGTATCGTATGTAAGTGGTTCATTCGATCGCAAAGTAATCATAGAAATATGTGGGAGCCATATGAATTTCCAGATTCCTCTATTGGTTATTGTTCGGAGAAGTGTCTCGATCATGTCCGCATAATTCACGAACCGTAGGGAGACACACTTAAGGATTCGACATTGTTTGAGTAGTTATGGTATGATGAGAAAGAGACCGAATGTTGTTCGGAGTATCGGATGGGATCCGGGATATCACGAGGAGATCCGGAATGGTCCAGAGAATAAGATTCATATAAGGAAAATCTCGTTTCGGAGTTGGGGAATGATTCCGGTGTTTTCATCGGGAATGTTCTAGAAGGTTCCGGAATGTCCGGCACTTCGGAGGGGAAGGGGTACATGAATGTGTCAATGCAAGTTGGAATGATTGCATCATGTACTAGGTGTCATCGCTGTCCAAAATAAAGGGTTTATATAAATCCTAGTTTGAAAAGTCAAACGGCTAGTTTGAAAGTCAAACGGCAAGTTTTGGAAAGAGGAGGAGGAGTGGGAAACCGAGTTGGGGAGGGTTTCCCTCCTCCAACCGGCGGCGCACCACCCAAGCCGAGTTGGGGAGGGACTCCCCTTGGCCGTCCGGCCCCTCCACCTATATAAGGAGGGGCAGGGCTCCCTCCTAGACACACAAGTTCCCTGCCCCAAACCCTAGCTTGGCGCCACCACCTCCTGCAGCTGCCGCCGCCTCCTAGGGTTGCCCTAGCAGCCGACTTGGGCTGCCCCAAGCCCTAGACGCCGGCTCTAGCACCTCCTACTTGGTGTGTCTAAACCCTAGATCACCGAGGAGCTCTCTCATAATCCACCATACTCGCTCCGGCTTAAAGCCTGAGACCTCCCTCTACTTGGGTACCACGCCGTTGTCTCTTAGGAATCACGAGGAGAGTGCTACAACCTCCATTTTCTGGAACAAGGTAGAGGAAGGTCTTCGTCAGTACGACGTGTGACCGATTGCGGAGCGCTCCTAACGCAGCCCGGAAGGATCGTCTCACGCGATCTTGAGATCGGGAAGAAATGCGACTACATCACCCTCGAGAATCTGCTCTCGTTAAACACTTTGGAATCTTCGAGGGTGAGTTATTCTATCGACTCGTTGCTACAATCTAGTAGATAGATCTTGGCTTGTTTTGTTTGCGTGCGGTAGAAAATTTTGTTTTCCATGCTACGAAACCCTACAGTGGTATCAGAGCCAGGATCTATATGTAGATCTGTTGCACGAGTAGAACACAATGGTCATTGTGGGCGTTGATGCTTTTATTGTCGATTGCTTCTTGTGTACTTTGCATCTTGCGGTATGTTGGGATGAAGCGGCCCGGGCTAACCTTACATGACACCGTTCATGAGACTTGCTCCACGCTTGACATGCAACTTGTATTGCATAAGTGGCTTTGCGGGTGCCTGTTTCTCCTAGCATAGTTAAGATCCAATTTACAACGGGTGATCAACAATACTAGTATCAATGTTGTGGTTCTTGTTCGTAAGTTAGAATGACACTTATTGAAAGCCCCAAAACCACGTAAAATATGCAAAGAAATTAGAGGCGTCTAACTTTGTTTTGCATGGGTGTGCTGTGATGTGATATGGCCATGATTGTGATTATATTTGATGTATGCAATGTTCCTTATTGTAAGTTGGCAACCGGCAGGAGCCATATGGCTGTCTTTAATTTATGTTAAGACCCGCGTGTCTATTCAAAGTAGTTGTAATAGTTGAAGCCGGTGGACGACAACCATGGAGAAGCGTCATTGACCTTGATGCAATGCCGGTGATGATGGAGATCATGTTCGTGCTAGAAGATGAAGATCGGAAGCACAAAGAAGAAAGGCCATATCATATCACATATTATGAATTGCATGTGATGTTAATCCTTTATGCATCTTGTATTGCTTAGTAGACGACGGTAGCATTATAAGATGATCCCTCATGCACATGAATTTCAAGTCATAAAGTGTTCACCCTTAGTTAGCACCATTGCTAAAGATTGTTGTTTCGAAGCACCACGTGATGATCGGGTGTGTTAGATTCCGCAAGTGTATACAACGTGAGCAAGCCAGATTTGCTCGTGCAGAAACTAAGGTTTGATCTTGACGAGCCTAGCATGTACAGACATGGTCTCGGAACACGGATCACCGAAAGGTAAAGCATGAATCATATAGTAGATATGATGAACACTTCGATTGTTCGCCATTGAAACTATATCAACTCTCGTGATGATCGGTGTTGATATGGTGGATTTGGTTCGTGTGATCACTAAAACAATGTGAGGGATATTGTTTTGAGTGGGAGTTCACCTAGATTAATTTTATTATTAATTTGAACTCAATTTGTCATAAACTAAGTCTAAACTATTGCAAATATGTTGTAGATCAATGGCAGCCCATACCATCAATTTTAATGCGTTCCTAGAGAAAGAAAAGTTGAAAAACAATGGAAGCAACTTCATGATTGGTTCCGCAATTTGAGGATTGTCCTCACACTAGTAATTTGACCTATGTCTTTGGATGCACATTGGTGACCCACTGCGGTGATCTTGCCGATGAAGTAAAGAATGTTTACCTCACTCGGAAGACTCAAGACTCCACGATTCGATGTCTTTGTCTTGTATGGTTTAGAATCGAGCTTCAGAAAAGGTTTGAGAATTCAGACCCATATGATATTGTCGAGGATCTCAAATTGATCTTTGAGACTCATGCGGCAATTGAAAGCTATGAGGCTTCTGAAAAGTTCTTTAACTGCAAGATGGAAGAGGGCAGCTCCGTCAGTGAGCATGTGCTTAAGATGTCTAGGCACGCAAACAAACTTCAAAGCTTGGGTATTGTGATTCCTAATGCTTTGGGGCTTTACCGTGTCCTCCAATCACTACCACCAAGTTAGAAGAACTTTGTGATGAACTACAACATGCAAAACATGAACAAGACGTTGCGAGAACTCTTTGCCATGTTGAAGTCTGCAGAAGTGGAGATCAAGAAAGAGCACCAAGTGTTGTTGGTCAATAAGACCACCAAATTCAAGAAAGGCAAGTCTAAGCAAAAGGGACACTTCAAGAAGGGTGGTAAGAAAGTTACCACGCCGACGAAGAAGACCAAGGCTGGACCCAAGCCTAATACTGAGTGCTTTTACTGCAAGGGAGAAGGTCACTGGAAGCGGAATTGCCCAAAGTACTTGGCGGATTTGAAGAACGGCAACATCAAGAAGAAAGGTATATCTGATATACATGTTATTGATGTGTATCTCACTAGTACTCGTAGTAGTGCAGGTATTTAATCTTGGTTCGGTTGCTCATATTTGTAACTCAAAGCGGTCTTTGCAGAATAAACGGAAGCTAGCGAAGAACGAGGTGACGATGCGCGTGGGAAACGGATCAAAGGTTGATGTGATCGCGGTCGGCACGCTACCCCTTCATCTACCATCGGGATTAGTTTTATACTTAAATAATTGTTATTTGGTGCCTGCGTTAAGCATGAACATTATATCGGGATCTTGTTTATTGCGAGACGGTTACTTGTTTAAGTCCGAAAATAATGGTTGTTCAATTTATATAAGTAATATGTTTTATGCACATGCACCTTTGATAGATGGTCTATTCTTATTGAATCTAGATAGTGGAAATACACATATCAAAAACATTGAGGCTAAACGTTTGAAATCAAGCGATAATTCGACCTATATGTGGCACTTTCGTCTTGGTCACATTGGAGTGAAACGTATGAAGAAACTCCATTCCGATGGACTTCTTGAATCACTTGATTTTGAATCACTTGAAAGATGCGAAGCATGTCTGATGGGTAAAATGACTAAGACTCCATTTTCTGGTATGATGGAGCGAGCTACAGACTTATTGGAAATCATACATACCGATGTGTGTGGTCCAATGAGTGTAGCATCGCGTGGTGGTTATCGTTATGTTCTTACCTTCACGGATGACTTTAGTAGATATGGGTATATCTATTTCATGAAACATAAGTCCGAAACTTTCGAGAAGTTTAAGGAATTTCAAAGTGAGGTAGAGAATCAACGTAACAAGAAGATTAAATTTCTACGTTCTGATCATGGAGGTGAATATCTAAGTTACGAGTTTGGCGAGCATTTAAAGAAATGCGGAATACTTTCGCAGTTCACACCGTCGGGAACACCACAGCGTAATGGTGTGTCCGAACGTCGTAATCGAACTCTCTTAGATATGGTTCGTTCTATGATGTCACTTACAGATTTACCGCTAACATTTTGGGGTTATGCATTAGAAACAGCCGCATTCACTTTAAATAGGGCACCGTCTAAATCCGTTGAAACGACACCGTATGAATTATGGTTTGGGAAGAAACCTAAATTGTCGTTCCTTAAAGTTTGGTTGCGAAGCCTATGTAAAAAGTTACAGCCGGACAAGCTTGAACCCAAAGCGGAAAAATGCGTCTTCATAGGATACCCAAAGGAAACTATTGGGTATACCTTCTATCATAGATCCGAAGGCAAAATCTTTGTTGCCAAGAATGGATCTTTTCTAGAGAAGGAATTTCTCTCGAAAGAAGTGACTGGAAGGAAAGTAGAACTTGACGAGGTTGTCGAACCTTCTCTCGAAATTGTGAGTAACGCAGCACCGGAAGAAGTTCCTGTGGTGCCTACACCAATTAGAGAGGAAGCTAATGATGATGATCATGAAACTTCGGTTGAAGTTGCTACAGAGCCTCGAGGTCAACGAGAACCCGTACCACTCCAGATTGGTATGATCCCGTTATGAGTGTCATGTTGGTGGATAACACCGATGACCCCGAGACATATGAGGAAGCGATGATGAGCCCAGATTCCAATAAATGGCAAGAAGCCATGAAATCCGAGATTGGATCCATGTACGAAAACCAAGTATGGACTTTGGTGGACTTCTGGGATGGTAGGAAGGTCGAGAACAAATGGATTTTCAAGAAGAAAACATATGCTGATGGTAATGTTATTGTCTATAAAGCTCGACTTGTCGCAAAAGGGTTTCGACAAATTCAAGGAGTTGACTACGATGAGACGTTCTCACCTGTAGCGAAGCTAAAATCTGTGAGGATTATGTTAGCAATCGCTGCATATTATGATTATGAGATATGGAAGATGGATGTCAAAACAGCATTCCTCAATGGAGACATTGATGAAGAGTTGTATATGATGCAACCCAAAGGTTTTGTCGATCCTAAAGATGCTAACAAGGTATGCAAACTTCAACGGTCCATCTATGGATTGAAGCAAGCATCCCGAAGTTGGAATCAACATTTTGATAAGGTGATCAAAAGTTTTGGTTTTATACAAACTTATGGAGAAGCTTGTATTTACAAGAAAGTGAGTGGGAGCTCTGTAGCATTCTTAATACTATATGTGGATGACATATTGTTGATTGGGAATGATGTAGACCTTCTTAATAGTGTCAAAGAATATTTGAATAATAGTTTTTCAATGAAGGATCTTGGCGAAGCAGCTTACATATTAGGCATAAAGATTTATAGAGATAGATCAAAACGCCAAATATCATTGTCACAAAGTACATATTTGGACAAAGTTCTAAAGAGGTTTGGAATGGAAGATAGCAAGAAAGGGTTCTTGCCCATGTTTCCCAATACGACCTTGAGTAAAACTCAAAGCCCGACATTGGCAGAAGATAGAGAAAGGATGAGCAAGACTCCCTATGCCTCAGCCATAGGATCTCTAATGTATGCCATGCTATGTACTAGACCCGACATTACATATGCTGTTAGTTTAACTAGCAGATATCAAAGTGATCTAGGAGTGGATCATTGGACAGCGGTCAAAAACATCCTTAAGTACTTGAGAAGAACTAAGGATATGGTTCTTTCTTATGGAGGTGATGAACAGCTCGTTGTTAATGGTTACACCAATGCTAGTTGGAACACCGATCCGGATGATTCTAAATCACAATCTGGATACGTATTTATTTTGAATGGTGCATCAGTTAGCTAGAGGAGTGCAAAGCAAAGCGTTGTGGCGAGATCTTCAACTGAATCGGAATACGTGGCTTCTTCGGAGGCTTCACAAGAAGCGATATGGATGAAAGAGTTCATTACAGAGCTGGGTGTGGTTCCTAGTGCGCTGGACCCAATATCTATCTACTGTGATAACATGGGCGCCATAGCCAATGCGCAAGAACCAAGGTCACACAAGAAGCTGAAGCACATCAAGCTACGTTTTCACGCTATTCGAGAACATATCCAAGATGGGGATATAAATATTTGCAAAGTACACACAGATCTAAATGTGGCGGATCCGTTGACTAAACCTCTCCCAAGGTAAAAACATGACCAACACCAAACTGCCATGGGTGTTCGTTATATTACCATGTAATCTAGATTAGATGACTCTAGTGCAAGTGGGAGACTGTTGGAGATATGCCCTAGAGGCAATAATAAATATAGTTATTATTATATCTTTGTGTTTATGATCAATGTTTACATTCATGCTATAATAGTATTAACAAGGAAACACTAATACTTGTGTGATTTGTAAACTTAAATTGAAAGTCCCTGGTATAGACTCTATACATCACTAGCTTGTTGGTTGATAAATGATTGTGGTTTCCCTATCATGAACATTGATATGTTATCAACAACAATATCATATCGTTAGGAGAATGATATGGTGGACATACTCCTATAGATAAGCGTAGCATAAAGATCAAGTAATTTCAATAGTTCAATTGCTATATGCTTTCTGATACATAGTAACCTAATTCCTTCGACCATGAGATCATGCATATCACCTTTACCGGATGGATGCTTTGATGACATCAAACACCACACCGTAACTGGGTGGCTATATGTAGGGTTCGCAGCATAGAAAACAAAAAAAATCCTACGATGTGAACTATATACCAAGATCTATCTACTAGATACAAACAACGGGCGGATGTATATCCGTAGAGAACATACCCTTGAAGACCGACAAAGCTTAACGAGTTCAACTCGTGGTTGATGTAGACGATCTCTTGCCGATCTCAAGATCGAGAGGAAGTCCTAGCGCCGCAAATCGCCAGCATCCGTTGCTTTCGCACACACGTTCGAGGCACCGAGCAACCTCCGCCTCCTCGCTCCAGCGATGCAGCGGAAGCACAACTCTTTCTTGCCAAATAGCCACCGGGAACATGTATCTCGCTAGTCCGAGACCATGGGGGATAAATTCTAGAGGGGATAGAGATCCTTCACGAGGAGGTGTGAGAGACAAGTGAGGAGGGGGCTCCTTTTATAGGAGGAGGGGGGAACCCCAAGGGGGTGTCCGGCGCATGGGTGCTTCCCCCTTGCCCTCCCCTCTTCATGTGGGTGGACACTCCACTCACAAATCTCCTTTAAATTCCCTCCACTCAAAAGTCCACTCAAATTCCCATTAAATTTCCACCAAATTTAATGCAAACTCTCATTAAATAAAACTCTTTTATTTTATTCAGAATTTTGTCAATTACTTTAATGACAAACATTCACAAATAACCCCTTGCTAGAATTCTATTTCACATGCATAACCACTTTATGCAATTTCACCCGAAAACCTGTTTCGGTATCTAGTGAAATAAATTCCTGCGCTTGTTCATTCTTTCGGCATGACACATTTGCTCCAATTGGATGTCGGTGTCTCTTAAGTGTGTCATCCTACGGTTCTTGAATAATGCGGACATGATCGAGACCCCTCTCGGATCAATAATCAGAAGCGGGATCTGGAGACCCATACTGACTCCCACACATTCAACGATGACTTTCTTGTGATCGTCGGAACCTTTTACGCTAGTATCTTAATCCCTTTGTTTCACGATATATTACATGTCCAAGATTCGATCATCGGTATCTCCATACCTAGTTTGATCTCGTTACTGACATGCACTCTTTTCTCGTTCCTGTGATATAACATTCTAGTGATCAAATCACTTGCTTGCAAGCTAATCAATGTGATATCACCGAGAGGGCCCAGAGTATATCTATCCGTCACCGGGATGAACAAATTCCACTCTCGATCCATGAGCCTCAACATAACACTTTATTAGTTCTGAATCGATCTTTATAATCACCCTGTTACGGTGTGACGTTTGATGTTATCAAGAAACTCTTCCGGTGTTAGTGATTGACATGATCTCATGGTCTAAGGATTAGGATCACTTTGTAAGTTGTTATAGCAATATAAACTCAATGACTTTGATCGTAATGCTATACTTCGGATGAATGTTCATCACACCATTACACTAATGTTGTGATCCCGTTATTAACAACATCCAATGTCCATGATTAGGAAACCTTGATCATCTTGTTAATCAACGAGCTAGTTTATGAGAGAGGCATAACTAGGAACTTTCTGTTTGTTTATTAAACACACATGTATTAGCGTTTCCGTATTAATACAATTATAGCATGCAAAATAAACATCTATCATATACTTGGAATACACATAATAAACACTTTATTATTGCCTCTCAGGGCATATTCCCTTCAGTATCCCACTTGCACTAGAGACAATAATCTAGTTACATAGTGATAAATCTAACACCCATTGAGTTCTGGTGTTGATCATGTTTTGATCTACGGAGAGTTTTAGTCAACGGATCTACTACATTGAGATCCGTATGTACTTTACAAATCTTTATATCTCCATCCTTGACATGCTCGCGGATGGAGTGAAACCGGCGCTTAATATGCTTGGAATGCTTGTGAGACCTTGGCTCTTTGGCATTGGCAATGGCACCATTGTTGTCACAATAGATCACCATTGGGTCCAACGCGTTTGCCACCACTCCTAGTTCGGATATGAACTCCTTCATCCAAAGCGCTTCGAGCTTCAAGCAAAGAACATATTCGGCCTCCGTTGTTGATCCCGCTACCACGGGTTGTTTGGAGCTCCTCCAACTAACCGCTCCGCCATTCATGAGAAATACGTATCCGGATTGAGACTTAGAGTCATCCGGATCGGTGTCAAAGCTAGCGTCGACATAACACTTAGCGACGAGCTCTTCTTCACCTCCGTATACAAGAAACATATCCTTAGTTCTTCGTAAGTACTTAAGGATATTCTTGACCGCTATCCAGTGTTCCGAACCTAGATCCGATTGGTACCTACTAGTCAAACTAATAGCATGTGCCACATCCGGTCTTGTACATAACATGGCGTACATTATAGAGCCTATGGCTGAAGCATAGGGGACTTTGTCTATTATCTCTCTTTCTTACGCCGAAGCCGGACTTTGAGTTTTACTCAATGTCTTGCCTTGCAACATAGGTAAGAACCCCTTCTTACTTCCGTCCATTTTAAACTTCTTTAAAATCTTATCAAGGTATGTACTTTGCGATAGCCCTATTAGGCGCCTAGATCTATCTCTATAGATCTTTATTCCTAATATGTATGACGCTTCACCTAGGTCCTTCATTGAAAATTTGCTGTTTAGATAACTTTTAACACTGTTTAAAAGATCTATATCATTTCCGATCAATAATATGTCATCCACATATAATATCAGAAATGCCACATTGCTCCCACTCACTTTCTTGTAAATACAAGCTTCTCCATAAGTTTGGACAAATCCAAACTCTTTGATCACCTAATCAAAGCGGAGATTCCAACTTCGTGATGCTTGCTTCAATCCATAGATGGATCGCTGAAGCTTGCACACCTTGTTAGCATCCTTAGGATCGACAAAACCCTTTGGTTGTATCATATACAACTCTTCTTCAATATTACCATTGAGAAACACGGTTTTGACATCCATCTGCCATATCTCATAATCGAAATATGCAGCAATTGCTAACATAATCCTAACTGACTTTAGCATCGCTACGGGAGAGAAAGTCTCATCGTAGTCAACTCCTTGAATTTGTCGAAACCCCTTTGTGACAAGTCTAGCTTTATAGACGGTCACATTTCCATCAGCATCAGTTTTCCTTTTGAAAATCCATTTGTTCTCCACGGCCTTTCGGTCGTGAGGTAATTCCACCAAGTTCCAAACTTGATTTTCATACATGGATTCCCTCTCGGATTTCATGCTTCTAACCATTTGTTGGAATCCGGGCTCATCATCGCTTCTTCATACGTCGCAGGGTCATCATTTTCATCAACCATGAAATTCATGACAGGATTTTCGTATAGCTCGGGAGCTGCACGCGTCCTGTTTGACCTGCGAGGTTCGGTAGTACTCTCTTTCGGAGTTTCATGATCATTATCATTAGTTCCCTCTTCAACAGGTGGAGCCAACTCCGGAACAACTTCCGGCGCTGCGCTACTCGCCATACTTTGAAGAGAAGGTTACACAACCTCTTCGAGTTCTACCTTCCGACTACTCACACCTTTCGCGAGAAACTCTTTCTCTAGAAAGGATCCATTCTTAACACAAAAACCTTGCCCTCGGATCTGTGATAGAAGGAATACCCAATAGTTTCTTTAGGGTATCCTATGAAGACGCATTTTCCGCTTTGGGTTCGAGTTTATACGGTTGAAGTTTCTTCACATAAACATCGCATCCCCAAACTTTAGAAATGATGACTTAGGTTTGTTTCCAAACCACAATTCATACGATGTCTTTTCAACGGATTTAGATGGTGCCCGATTTAAAGTGAATGCAGAAGTTTCTAGTGCATAACCCCAAAATGACAACGACAAGTCCGTCAGAGACATCATAGATCGAACCATATCTAATAAAGTACGATTACGACGTTCCGACACACCATTTCGCTATGGTGTTCCGGCAGGTGTGAGTTGTGAAACAATTCCACACTCTTTCATGTGAGTGCTAAACTCGTAACTTAGATACTCACCTCCACGGTCGGACCGTAGAAATTTGATCTTTCTATTACGATGATTTTCCACATCATTCTGAAATTCCTTGAACTTTTCAAAGGTTTTAGACTTGTGTTTCATCAAGTATATATAACCGTATCTACTCAAATCATCCGTGAAAGTAACAAAATAACGATATCCACCTCGCGCCGACACACTCATTGGACCACATACATCAGAATGTATGATTTCCAATAAATCTGTCGCTCGTTCCATTGAACCGTAAAACGGCGTTCTAGTCATCTTGCCCATAAGGCATGGCTCACATGTATCAAATGATTCATAATCAAGTGATTTCAAAAGTCCATCCGAATGGAGCTTCTTCATGCGTTTAACGCCAATATGACCTAGAGCGGATTACACATATATGCGGATATATCATCATTAAGTTTAATCCTTTTAGCATCAACATTATGAATATGTGTAACATTATCATCGGGATCTAATATAAATAAACCATTCATCATCGGTGCATGACCATAAAAGATTTCATTCATATAAATGGAACAACCATTGTTCTCGGATTTAAATGAATAACCACTTCGCATCAAACACGATCTAGATACAATGTTCATGCTCAGTGTAGGCACCAAATAACATTTATTCAAGTTTATAACTAATCCCGACGGCAAGTGGAGAGGCAGCGTTCCGACGACGATCACATCAACGCTTGATCCATTGCCGACACGCATCTTGACCTCACTCCTTGATAGCGGTCGCTTGTTCCGCAGCCCCTGATTCGATTTACAAATATTAGCAACTGAGACGGTATCAAATACCCAAGTGCTATTGCGAGCACTAGTCAAGTACACATCAATAACATGTATATCATATATACCTTTGTTTGCCTTGCCGGCCTTCTTGTCTGCTAGATACTTGGGGCGAAGGCTTCGATGGCGATCCCTTACAATAGTAGCACTTCGGAATCGACTTAGGTCCAACTCGGGTTTTTCAGCGGCAACAGGATTGCCGCCTTTACTTCCTTCTGCTTTTCCTTCTTGTCTTTCTTGAAACCGGTGTTCCTATTGATCATCAACACTTGATGTTCCTTTTGATCTCCACTTCTGCGGTTTTAAGCATTGTGAAGCTCGGGAGAGACTTCTTCATGCCTTGCATATTATAGTTCATCACGAAGCTCTTATAGCTAGGTGGCGAGAACACGATGGATGCCTAAGTCAATGGGAATCGATATTCCCAAGGACACAAGCTTATCGGCGTAACCGACATCTTGAGTACATGCTCACTAACAGCTGTGCTCTTCCATCATGCGACTAAAGAACTTTTACGAGCGTTGTAGCTCTCTGACAAAGATGTGTGTCGAAAATCATTTTCAACTCACCCATTTTATCAAATGCATTGCCGCTTTGGAAACGCTTTGAAGTTCGGCTCTAGCCCATACAATATGCCGCAATGAACTAAGTTGTGGTCCTCTGACGAGTCCGATAGACATTCTTCTCCTCGTCGGGGCATCATCTAAAGGTGGGGGCCTAACGACTTCTAGCACATATTGCTTTTGTGCGCAGAGAGGAGAATCCTCAAATTCATGGCCCATTCGGTAAAGTTGCTACCGTTCGTTGCTAGTTTCTCTTTCTCCATGAACACATTGAAATTAAAAGGTGTGGTGCCATCTACAGAATTTGTAAAGTTTAGACTAAGTGTATGATAGATTGAGTTCAAATAATCCATATTATGAATGAACTCCCACTCAAAACGACATCCCTCGTGCCTTTTGGTGATTACATGAACCAAATCCACTACACCAAGTCCGATCATCACGTGAGTCGGTATAGCTTCAAAGGCGAGCATCAAATGGGCATCATATCAACTATATGACTCATGCTTAACCTTTAGGTCCGTGTTAGAGGCCATGTCTCACATGCTAGGCTCGCCAAGTTAGAACCTTAGTATTCGCGTGTGTAACTGTTTTACACCCGAAATATGGTCGTGGATCCAAGAACACCCGATCATCACGTGATGTCTTGGAGCGACGAAAACATAATCGGTGCATACTAAATGAAGAGCACATTCTTATCTTGATATTTAAATGAGGGGTCATCTTATTATGCTAACAAAGCGCTAAACAAGCAATATAAGATGCTATCAAACATCATATGTTTATTAGTGAAATGATATGGTTCCCGCAGATGATCTCTATCATGTGCATCGTGGTATGATCACTATCATACCTATATGTGTAAATCCAAGGTCTATGGATTTTACACGCTATGTGTGTTGTAAGAGTATCATCTCATACTTCTACTTACAACACTACCATATCATAACACTAGCCCAGCAACAATCTAAACTAGACACCTCTAATTTATCCATTGCAAGTTTTACGTGGCTTAGGGCTTTCGAGATAGAACCGTTCTTACCTACGAACATGAACCACAACGAGGATAGTAAAATTGTTGACAACTCGCTTGCAAAATAGATATTGACTATAGTAGGAGAGACAGACACCCGCTAGCCACTTATGCAAACTAGTTGCATGTCAAGCGTGGAACAGGTCTCATGTGCGAGGACATGTAAAGTTTGTCCGGGCCGCTTCATCCCACTATGCCACCAATATCCAACATTACAACAAAGGAGCAACAACATGATCATCATCGCCCACATACTCATATGTGTACTACCCGTCTAAAGTATCTACGCATAGATCCGGCTCTGATACCACTGTAGGGTTCGCAGCATAGAAAACAAAAAATTTCCTACGATGTGAACTATATACCAAGATCTATCTACTAGATACAAACAACGGGCGGATGTATATACGTAGATAACATACCCTTGAAGACCGACAAAGCTTAACGAGTTCAACTCGTGGTTGATGTAGACGATCTCTTGCCGATCTCAAGATCGAGAGGAGGTCCTAGCACCGCAAATCAGCCAAGATACGTGCACACACGTTCGAGGCACCGAGCAACCTCCGCCTCCTCGCCCGGTGATGCATGAAGCACAACTCTTTCTTGCCGAATAGCCACCGGAACATGTATCTCGCTAGTCCGAGACCATGGGGATAAATTCTAGAGGGGAGAGAGATCCTTCACGAGGAGGTGTGAGAGACAAGTGAGGAGGGCTCCTTTTATAGGAGGAGGGAACCCAAAGGGGTGGCGGCGCATGGGTGCCTTGCCCTCCCCCTCTTCATGTGGGTGGAAACTCCACTCACAAATCTCCTTTAAATTCCTCCACTCAAAAGTCCACTCAAATTCCCATTAAATTTCCACCAAATTTAATGCAAACTCTCATTAAATAAAACTCTTTATTTTATTCAGAATTTTGTCAATTAATTTAATGACAAACATTCACAAATAACCCTTGCTAGAATTCTATTTCACATGCATAACCACTTTATGCAATTTCACCAAAACCTGTTTCGGTATCTAGTGAAATAAATTCCCGCTTGTTCATTCTTCGGCTGAAACATTTGCTCCAATTGGATGTCGGTGTCTCTTAAGTGTGTCACCCTACGGTTCGTGAATAATGCGGACATGATCGAGACCCCTCTCGAATCAATAATCAGAAGCGGGATCTGGAGACCCATACTGACTCCCACACATTCAACGATGACTTTCTTGTGATCGTCGGAACCTTTTACGCTAGTATCTTAATCCCTTTGTTTCACGATATATTACATGTCCGAGATTCGATCATCGGTATCTCCATACCTAGTTTGATCTCGTTACCGACATGCACTCTTTTCTCGTTCCTGTGATATAACATTCTAGTGATCAAATCACTTGCTTGCAAGCTAATCAATGTGATATCATCGAGAGGGCCTAGAGTATATCTATCCGTCATCGGGATGAAAAAATTCCACTCTCGATCCATGAGCCTCAACATAACACTTTATTAGTTCTGAATCCATCTTTATAATCACCCTGTTACGGTGTGACGTTTGATGTTATCAAGAAACTCTTCCGGTGTTAGTGATTGACATTATCTCATGGTCTAAGGATTAGGATCACTTCGTAAGTTGTTATAGCAATATAAACTCAATGACTTTGATCGTAATGCTATACTTCGGATGAATGTTCATCACACCATTACACTAATGTTGTGATCCCGTTATTAACAACATCCAATGTCCATGATTAGGAAACCTTGATCATCTTGTTAATCAACGAGCTAGTTTATGAGAGAGGCATAACTAGGAACTTTCAGTTTGTTTATTAAACACACATGTATTAACGTTTCCGTATTAATAGAATTATAGCATGCAAAATAAACATCTATCATATACTTGCAATACACATAATAAACACTTTATTATTGCCTCTCAGGGCATATTCCCTTCACTATAAAGGTGGCATTGAGTGTTCGGAAAGTATTGGTTGAGACACATGGATCAAGAGTGGGATTTGTCCATCCATATGACGGACAGATATACTCTGGGCCCTCTCGGTGGAATGTCATCCAATTAGCTTGCAAGCATGTGACTGGCTCACAAGGGATCACATATCACGGGAACGAGAAAAGAGTACTTATCGGTAACGAATGTTGTTCGGATTCTCGGATGGGATCCGGGATATCACGAGGAGATCCAGAATGGTCCGGAGAATAAGATTCGTATAAGGAAAGTCTCGTTTCGGAGTTGGGGAATGATTCCGGTGTTTTCATCGGGAATGTTCTAGAAGGTTCCGGAATGTCCGGCACTCCGGAGGGGAAGGGGTACATGAATGTGTCATTGCAAGTTGGAATGATTGCATCATGTGCTAGGTGTCATCGCTGTCCAAAATAAAGGGTTTATTCAAATCCTAGTTTGAAAAGTCAAACGGCTAGTTTGAAAGTCAAACGGCAAGTTTTGGAAAGAGGAGGAGGAGTGGGAAACCGAGTTGGGGAGGGTTTCCCTCCTCCAACCGGCGGCGCACCACCCAAGCCGATTTGGGGAGGGACTCCCCTTGGCCGGCCGGCCCCTCCACCTATATAAGGAGGGGCAAGGCTCCCTCCTAGACACACAAGTTCCCTGCCCCAAACCCTAGCTTGGCGCCACCACCTCCTGCAGCTGCCGCCGCCTCCTAGGGTTGCCCTAGCCGCCGACTTGGGCTGCCCCAAGCCCTAGCCGCCGGTTCTAGCACCTCCTCCTTGGTGTGTCTAAACCCTAGATCGCCGAGGAGCTCTCTCATAATCCACCATACTCGCTCCGGCTTAAGGCGGCCTGAGATCTCCTCTACTTCGGTACCACGCCAGTTGTCTTAGGAATCACGAGAGTGCTACAACCTCCGCTTCTTTGGAACAAGGAGAGGAAGGTCTTCATCGAAAATCGAACGTGTGACCGATCATGAGCGCTTTAACGCAGCCTTGCCGGAAGGATCGTCTACGCGATCTTGAGATCGGGAAGAGTACGACTACATCACCCACGAGAATCTGCTCTCGTTAAACACTTTGGAATCTTCGAGGGTGATTTATTCTATCGACTCGTTGCTAAAATCTAGTAGATAGATCTTGGCTTGTTTTGTTTGTATGCGGTAGAAAATTTTGTTTTCCATGCTACGAAACCCTACAGAAGCAACCAGATTGCTTGGAATACAAGATTGAAAATAGAGTGGTTGATGAGATGTAGCTATTGTTTTCTGGTGAAGGGTTGGAAGAACAGATAAGGTTCTGTATAAATTCTTGCTATATGTGTGGTGCTGTATTCAGAAGAGAGAGCTCTCTGCTGCTACAACTATGAACTGTTATGCTGAGAAAGAGGTGATGCTACGGCTGGCTTCTCTTCTCCTTCTAATACATGCCTTGTTGTGTTGACAATAAACACATTTGCATGTGTTGTGTGAGATGTTGGTGTGAATGGATCAGATCAACTGAAAACTAGATATTTTGCTAGGTATTACTATTTTACTTTTACCTTCTTCTCAATTGGTGAAATTTGCCCCTGTTTGCCTATGATGTGGTTCTGAGGCCAGATTTAAAATAAGAACAGACACTAATCCATTTGGCCCTCATTTTACTCTGCTCAATGATGTAAATAGCAATGCGTTTCATTGCTAAACTGAGAGCAAAACTAATCAGCACTAACCTCTTTCTTTTTTTCTTATTAGTATTTGTTTGCAGGTACTAAGAGGAAATACGGGAAGGTCCATACTAGATGTAAAAATTAGTTTTAGGTGTTCTCTTTTTTATCCAATTTTGTAATTTCCTTTTCTGTCAAGAATTAATGTATAGACATTGTAATACATTAGTTTATCTTATTATTGTAACCATTCTTATTATTCCTTTATTGTAAAAGCATAATGTAATATATATTCTTTTAATAAAGAATTCTTCTATTTAATTCATTGTTATATTTCATTTTCTATTTTATTTATCCATTTTATTGTTTTATTATAATTTTTCCTTTATTCTTTTATTGTAAAAGAACAATGTAATGTTGGTTTTTAATAATCTTTATACTTTTATTTATAAAACTTGTATTTGTATTATTGTGAATAATTATTTATAAATCAAATTTCTCCCCTCACAACTCAATAAAACAATAGAGGTCATGTCAAAATTCATCCCACTCACCTCAGATGACACTAAACCTAATCCATTGGAGTGAGAGAATTCTGATCACTCTAGTCTTTTAATTTGACGAATTTTTTCCCGTGATTTTAAGATGCATGCATGCAGATGCACAAAATCCTAAATCTACCCTTCGCTTAGTCCTAAATGTTGGGATGTTACATAGCTAGAAAAAAGCCTACCAGTAGCATTTGGTTTTCGGCGTTATGATGCTATGTACTGGTAGTGTGGTGTCCTCGCGCTGATAGTAACTAACTTAGTGGTAGCGTGGGGTACGCGCCACTAATAGTTTTCAATTTTTTAAAAATGGCAGCTTCTATTGTTGAATTATTAGCAACAATATATATGATAAATCTAAAATATCATATTCATCATCGAGAAGCAATAGATTCATATTAATAAATGGCCTTTCATAGCTTATTGATGTTCTCGACATAGTACTAGCTAGAGTTAGTGACTCCTCGATATCATAGTACTAAATGACCACTCACTGATGATTTTTGGCCTATCGAACTATAAATAAAGATGAAGGGTCATCATCTCACGGGTCATGGTCTGAAGAGTCTCCATCAGAGTTGTCTGAGTTATCGCGATCCCTATAATCGAAGTAGGTAGTGCCATCATCATCGAGAAAGAAGACACACTTCTCCAACGTTCATCACATAGTCTTCGATCAACTTTCTCCACCTTGGTCAACTGAAAAAGGTCTGGTTTGCCTCGCTCGTGACTTGAACCATGTAGCGTTTGCCAGGTATCTTTTAGCGGGTCCTTAATGACCATCGATGAATGTCCTTATGAAATGGTCCAGAAAGTCATGTCTAAAGGGATGTTATGAGTAAAATCATAAGAAAACAACAATTAGTTTGCATTATCATTGCACATATAGTTTATAAACAAGTTAGATTACTCATATATACAATTTATAGAACATACCATTCTAACATTATAGTTATCACAGAGCACTATGACAAAAAATCTTGTCCATGCACCTCGAATAACAAAAATTGCCGCATGTCAAAAACAAGTTGATTGCCGCACATGGGAAACTACAAATGATCAGTATTAATTTTGAATAAAGTCTAGCTCTAATTGCATAAACAAGACCTTGGCACATTAGTTGCACGCTAAACGCAAACTTGACACATGAGTCTAAATAGCATAATAAGTGGCACGTTCAAATTAAACATCCTAACAAAGCATCATAGGTATCACGATACACATCATAAGTAGCATGGTAAGTAACACGATAAATAAATATCTGGCTCTGCAGCGAGATCCCTACAATCAACGCCTTCCTTGAAGTCGCCGACTCCAAAGTCGTTGTTGTCCCCGGAGTCGTTAGTCCACCGGTCGTCCTCCTAGGGCTCATCAGAGGGACTAACCTCCTGGCCGAGTTGTTGGCGTGTCCATGTGGAGGAGCCATCCTCTTGGCCATGCTGATGGCCTCTGAAGTATGCGTACTGCTCTGCCACCACCAATTGTTGGAGATATGCCCAAGAGGCAATAATAAAGTGGTTATTATCATATCTTCATGCTTATGATAAATTTTTACATACCATGCTATAATTGTATTAACCGGAAACATTAATACTTGTGTGATTTGTAAACATAAAAGAGTCCCTAGTAAAGCCTCTTGTTAAGCTAGCTTGTTGGTTAATATATGATCATGGTTTCCTGATCATGAACATAGAGATGTCGTTAACAACAAGGTCATATCAATAGATGAATGATATGATGGACATACTCCTAAGTTAAGCATAGCATAAAGATCAAGTCATTTAATATAGTTCATTTGCTATAAGCTTTCTGATACATAGTAACCTAATTCCTTCGACCATGAGATCATGCTAATCACCATCACCGGAAGGATTCTTTGATGACATCAAACACCACACCGTAACTGGGTGGCTATAAAGGTGGCATGAAGTGTTCGGAAAGTATGTGTTGAGGCACATGGATCAAGAGTGGGATTTGTCCATCCATATGACAGATAGATATACTCTGGGCCCTCTCGGTGGAATGTCATCCAATTAGCTTGCAAGCATGTGGTGGCTCACAAGGGATCACATATCACGGAACGAGAAAAGAGTACTTATCGAACGAGGTTGAACTAGGTATGTAGAGATACCGACGATCAAAACCTCGGATAAGTAAACTATCATGAGACAAAGGGAAATTGGTATCGTATGTAAGTGGTTCATTCGATCGCAAAGTAATCGTAGAAATATGTGGGAGCCATATGAATTTCCAGATTCCTCTATTGGTTATTGATCGGAGAAGTGTCTCGATCATGTCTGCATAATTCACGAACCGTAGGGAGACACACTTAAGGATTCGATGTTGTTGAGTAGTTATGGAATGATGAGTAAGAGACTGAATGTTGTTCGGAGTCTCGTATGGGATCCGGGATATCACGAGGAGATCCAGAATGGTCTGGAGAATAAGATTCATATAAGGAAAGTCCTGTTTCGGAGTTTGGGAATGATTCTGGTGTTTTCACCAGGAATGTTCTAGAAGGGTCTGGAAGGTCCGGCACTCCGGAGGGGAAGGGTACATGGATGTGTCATGACAATGTGGAATGGTTTCATCATGTACTAGGTAACTTGGCTGGGAAATATGGAGAGAGAAATCAAATCCAAGTTTGAAAGTCAAACGCCAATTTGAAAAGTCAAATCTGAAGTTTGCTTGGTGGAGGGAGAGTAGGAAACCTACTTAGGGAGGAAGTCCTACTCCCTCCACCCGCCGGACAAGGAGGAGGAGTTGGAGGAGGACTCCCTCCTCCCAAACCGCCACCCTCCACCTATATAAGGAGGGGTAGGGCGCTCCCTACCCCTCACACCCAAACCCTAGCTAAGGCGCCACCACCTCCAAGTGCTGCCGCCGCCAGGGCCTCCTCCCAAGTCGCCGAGTTGGGGTATCCCAAACCCTAGCCGCCGGCTACACCTCTCCCCTTGGTGCCTCTAAACCCTAGATCGCCAAGGCCCTCTCTCATACTCCACCATACTCTCTCTGGCTTAGGCAAAGCCCTGCGGGATCTCCCCTCTAATTCCGACACCACGTCGTCGTGCTACCGGAATCACGAGGAGATTGTTACAACCTCCGTTGCCTGTTGGAACAAGGGAGAGGAAGGTCTTCATCGAGTACCGAACGTGTGACCAACTGCGGGAGCGCTGCCGGAACGCAACGCCGGAAGGATCGTCTACGTGATCTTGAGATCGGCAAGTGTACGACTACAGCATCCACGTGAATCTGCTCTCGTTAACCGCTTTGGATCTTCAAGGGTTAGTACTCTATCGACTCGTTGCTACAATCTAGTAGATAAATCTTGGCTTGTGTGTGTTCACGCGATAGAATTTTTTTGTTTTCCATGCTATGAACCCCTACAGTGGTATCAGAGCCGTGTCTATATGTAGATCTGTTGCACGAGTAGAACACAATGGTCATTGTGGGTGTTGATGCTTTTGTTGTCGATTGCTTCTTGTGTACTTTGCATCTTGCGGGATGGTGGGATGAAGCGGCCCGGGCTAACCTTACATGACATCGTTCATGAGACTTGCTCCACGCTTGACATGCAACTTGTATTGCATGAGTGGATTTGCGGGTGCGTGTTTCTCCCAACATAGTTAAGATTCAATTTACAACGGGTGATTGACAATACTAGTATCAACGTTGTGGTTCTTGTTTGTAAGTTAGAACGACACTTATTGAAAGCCCCAAACCACGTAAAACATGCAAAGAAATTTAGAGGTGTCTAACTTTGTTTTATAGGGGTGTGTTGTGATGTGATATGGCCATGATTGTGATTATATATGATGTATGCAATGTTCCTTATTGTAAGTTGGCAACCGGCGGGATCCATATGGTTGTCTTTTAATTCCGTTAAGACCCGCGTGTCTATTCAAAGTAGTTATAATAGTTGATGCTGGTGGACGACGACCATGAAACGGTGCCATTGACCTTGACGCCATGCTGGTAATGATGGAGATCATGTTCGTGCTTGAAGATGGAGATCGGAAGCACAAGAAGAAAGGCCATATCATATCACATATTATGAATTGCATGTGATGTTAATCCTTTTATGCATCTTGTATTGCTTAGTTCACGATGGTAGCATTATAAGATGATCCCTCAAGCACACAATTTCAAGTTTTAAAGTGTTCATCCTTAGTAAGCACCGTTGCTAAAGCTCATTGTTTCGAAGCATCACGTGATGATCGGGTGTGTTAGATTCTGCGAGTGTATACAACGTGAGCAAGCCAGATTTGCTCATGCGGAAGCTAAGGTTTGATCTTGACGAGCCTAGCATGTACAAACATGGTCTCGAAACACGGAACACCAAAAGGTAAAGCATGAGTCATATAGTAGATATGATGAACATGTTGATTGTTCGCCATTGAGGCTACATCAACTCTCGTGATGGTCGGTTTTGATGTGGTGGATTTGGTTCGTGTGATCACTAAATCAATGCGAGGGATATTGTTTTGAGTGGGAGTTCAACAACAATATGATTAAAATTTGAACACTATTTATCATAAATTAAATCAAAGTGAATTTGCATAGTTGTTGTAGTCATTGGCATCCGTTTACCACCTTGTGCTTAGTTTTAATTGAGATGATAGAACTATAGAATTCTAGTTAGTTACTTTACGAACTGGTATCGTATTGTTTTGAAGTGTTAATCTAAAGTTTAAAAGTCCCATTGCAAACTTTCAGTAAGTTTCGATTACTCCGTGAAGTTTAATAGTTGGTATTAAATCAAGAGTAACAATTCCAGTGTTAGTATATAAGTATCATGTTTATCTCCATGATTCTTGATATTCGAAAGATAGTTTCAATATCAAGGTATTCTAGGAGTTAAAAGAGTTGTTTCAGAAACCATCATGTATGGAAGATATTGCGATATCTGAAATGATGTTTTGGTTACAACATGATAGAGTATAATATGGCAAAGTTTAAGTTCTCATATTTGATGAGAATTTACAAAAGGTTGGAGACACTAGTTGTCCTAATCCTCCCAAAAGGATTTGGAGAGCAACATTATACTCGCGATTCACCGTTATAAGCTAAAAGTAGCTTGATCATGGATAATTCCATGATAAGGATGAATATATGATGTAGGTAAAATGTTTACTACACCAAGAGATTACTAAAGAAAGGAATTTGAAAGAACACCAAACATTTGATGATGGTGATCTACTTCAAAGTGCAAGTCCAAAGACATTGGTATTTAACTATACATGCTTTGGACTATGTGTCATGTATATGGCTTCACTATTGATGTTGATAGATTCTTTCAAACAGAGAAAGAAATACTGAAAGAGAATCTCATAAATATATGGCAGAAAAGATAAGACTAGAATTGTTCAGCTGAGATATATAGAGGATATACGCGTTATGGCTATATTATTTGCTTGTTAAATAATGTGGTTCTTAAGTATTAGATACTGAATTTGTTGGTATGAATCGTCATACGAAACAACAAGATTTAAGAACTACAATGGCCTAAGTAACTAGCAAAAGAATATGTGATGATGTTCATCGAGAAAAAATAAAGGGTTATTGTGTTGCTCGTTAAACATCAAAGCTTGCCTTCAAGATTTGTTTTATCAGGTACTATGAGAACAAAAGGGTTGTTCAAATAATTGCCGGATGATTTAAAAATCTCGTTGGAGAAATCACATCCATAAAACTAGTGCTAAAAATGTCGAAAGACAAATTGATTGAAAGATCACTTAGGAAGTGACATCGCCGTTTAAATTATATTGGAAAGAAAACATGAAGAAACTCCATGTGGATGGAATTTTGGAGTCATTTGATTTTGATCAAATGACGCTTGTGAAACTTTCCTAGAGATAATTAAAACTTTGTTCATAGGCCAAAAGGGAACGAATGACTAGCTTATTGGAACTTGTACATATTGTTGTATGAAGTCCATTATGTGTAGTCAAGAGCGATGGATTTCAACTTCATATGCTTTCTCCGAAAATTTGAGTGAATATATGAATATTTACTTAATAAGGATGAAGTATGAAACATTTGAAAAGTTCAAAAACTTTCAAGATGAAGTGCAAAAATCATTGTAACAAGAATATAAATAGTTTATGATAAGATCATAAAGGAAGATATTTGAGTTACAAGTTTAGCATAATACCTAAGATTTAAGGAATCGTTCCGTGGATTTGCATTTCCCGAAACACCATAAGAGTATGGAGCGTTCAAGATATGTAATTAAACCTTGTTTGACATGGTAAGATCAAAGATGTAATTCATAAAAATGCCATTATATTTTAAAGATTAAAAGCTTTAGAGACTACCGTTTTCCACTGAAAAGAGCTCCATCATAATCCATTGAAATGACACCATATAAAGTTATGGTTTGGGATAAAACCCAAGTTATCCTTTCTTAAACACTGGTATGCTATGCATAAGAAAGATGTTTGCAACCAAAGTCGGATGAACCTGTCTTTGTATGTTATTTCGAATCACTGTTAAGTGTTCCTCCATAACATCGGAGACAAAAGTGTTTGTCGCTTAGAACGTCAAGTTTCTTTGAGAAGGAATTTTTCGTGAAAAGATAAGTGGGAGGACAATAGAACTTTAATAAGGTTAAAAGAACCTTAAGCTATATGTGCAAACTTGCGCAGCGCCGAAAAGTGTTCCGGAGGCAGCAACAATGCTCATGGCTCACGTGCCTCAAAGGTTGTGGTCATGAAGGTCTAAGTTTCTATTGAACCAAGTAGGTCGGGTAAACAATCAAATACCAAGATTTGAGGGTTAAATCATTATTTGACAATAATGAATGGACTACATGCAAAGAAGCGATGATGGGCCCTGACTCCGTAAAATGGCTTGAAGCCATAAAATCCGTGATAGTTTCATACACGAGAAATCAAGCTTTGAACTTGAAGGACCCTCGAGAAAGGTGTAAGACCTTACAGTTGTGTTTGGATCTATAAAGAAATAGACATGGATGTTTCACATCTATGAAATAGTCGACATGTTGGGAAAGAGTTCACAACAATGTTCAAAGGTTGTATATGACAAGATTTGATTTTTCATAGCGATATTTATACTAGACAGATTAATATAGCAACCACTACATATAATTTTGTTATGTGGTAGTTGAATAAACAAAACAAGTTCTTCTAATAGAATTGTTACACAGGACGTGTGCATAACACGGTCCATAGGGTTTTGTTAATTCAAAGGATGCTAAAAACGTATGCAAACTACAATGGTTGAAGTGAGCATCGCGGAGTTGGAATCTTCACCACGATGAAATTGTTAAAAGAGTTTAAAATTCATCAGAGACGATGAAGATGCTTGCATTTGCAAAAAATTAAGTGGGAGCGCTAAGACATATTTCTAATACATTATGTGGATGACATATTGTTGATTGTAAATGATGTATATTTTATTAACACATATTAAGAATTTCATCCCGATGAAAGACTTAGGCAAAACCCAAATATTTGGCATCAATAGACGCTAATATGGTTATACCGAAAGTACATAGATGATGTATTGAATGAGTTCAATATAGAAACTACAAGAAAGGTTCTTGTCGCACATAAAGGATTGAATGAGTTCAATATTGATGATATATTCAAGTGTATTGACACTTGGTAAGTGAAATAAATATTCGAGTATAGATTGATACTTGATGTATGAAATCACAAAAAGTATTTATATCAATCATACTGTGATATGTACAAATCCAGATATGTCCTATGCTCTAAATGTTATGAGCATATACCAGAATGATTCATAAGATGATCATTGGACGATAGTAAGGATATTCTTATGATCTTTTGGAAGAACTAAGAATATATTATTTTGTAGAAGTGACAAATAGATGGTTAGTTCATTGTAAAAGTACTACATTGATATTAGTTTTGTCACAAAAGTACAAATTAAGTTTATCTCAATCTAAACTAAGGGTGGCACGATATAATGGAAAATAAGTTCCATAATGGATTTGGATGAGTTCCAAGTTAATATATTGTGACATATACTACAACAAAAGGCTAAGTATATGACTGCTATAATAGCAACAAAAGAGGGCATTTGTGTCAAGTAGTTTGTTATCAAACTAGGTGTGGTTCACAGTGGGATAGTACTATGAAGATATATTGTATGACAACATTATCAACATGTTTTAACCCCAAAGAACTAAAGGTCTCACCAAAGGACCAAATTTATACAAAGCCATCTCATTAGAGAATGAGTGATGCGTAGAGACGCAAAGACATGCAATTACACACGGACTTGGAAGTGTCAGATCTGGAGATCAGTTGACCACTAGCAATCGTGTACATACAACACCGGAAAGCCATGGGTGTTGAATACACAAAGGTTTGAAACTAGGTTATTGACTCTAGTGCAAGTGGGAGACTGTTGGAGATATGCCCAAGAGGCAATAATAAAGTGGTTATTATCATATCTTCATGCTTATGATAAATGTTTACATACCATGCTATAATTATATTAACCGGAAACATTAATACTTATGTGATTTGTAAACATAAAAGAGTCCCTAGTAAAGCCTCTTGTTAAACTAGCTTGTTGGTTAATATATGATCATGGTTTCCTGATCATGAACATAGAGATGTTATTAACAACAAGGTCATATCAATAGATGAATGATATGATGGACATACTCCTAAGTTAAGCATAGCATAAATATCAAGTCATTTAATATAGTTCATTTGCTATAAGCTTTCTGATACATAGTAACCTAATTCCTTCGACCATGAGATCATGCTAATGACCATCACCGGAAGGATGTTTTGATGACATCAAACACCACACCGTAACTGGGTGGCTATAAAGGTGGCATTGAGTGTTCGGAAAGTATGTGTTGAGGCACATGGATCAAGAGTGGGATTTGTCCATCCATATGACGGATAGATATACTCTGGGCCCTCTCGGTGGAATGTCATCCAATTAGCTTGCAAGCATGTGACTGGCTCACAAGGGATCACATATCACGGGAACGAGAAAAGAGTACTTATCGGTAACGAGGTTGAACTAGGTATGTAGAGATACCGACGATCAAAACCTCGGATAAGTAAACTATCATGAGATAAAGGGAAATTGGTATCGTATGTAAGTGGTTCATTCGATCGCAAAGTAATCGTAGAAATATGTGGGAGCCATATGAATTTCCAGATTCCTCTATTGGTTATTGATCGGAGAAGTGTCTCGATCATGTCTGCATAATTCACGAACCGTAGGGAGACACACTTAAGGATTCGATGTTGTTGAGTAGTTATGAAATGATGAGTAAGAGACCGAATGTTGTTCGGAGTCTCGGATGGGATCCGGGATATCACGGGGAGATTCAGAATGGTCTAGAGAATAAGATTCATATAAGGAAAGTCCTGTTTCGGAGTTCGGGAATAATTTCGGTGTTTTCACCAGGAATGTTCTAGAAGGGTCTGGAAGGTCCAGCACTCCAGAGGGGAAGGGTACATGGATGTGTCATGACAATGTGGAATGGTTGCTGAAGGGAATATGCCCGAGAGGCAATAATAAAGTGGTTATTATCGTATTCCTTGTTTATGATAAATGTTTATTTTGCATGTTATAATTGTATTAATACGGAAACGTTAATACATGTGTGTTTAATAAACAAATAGAAAGTTCCTAGTTATGCCTCTCTTATAAACTAGCTCGTTGATTAACAAGATGATCAAGGTTTCCTGATCATGGACATTGGATGTTGTTAATAACGGGATCACAACATTAGTGTAATGGTGTGATGAACATTCATCCGAGGTATAGCATTACGATCAAAGTCATTGAGTTTATATTGCTATAACAACTTACGAAGTGATCCTAATCCTTAGACCATGAGATCATGTCAATCACTAACACCGGAAGAGTTTCTTGATAACATCAAACGTCACACCGTAACAGGGTGATTATAAAGATGGATTCAAAACTAATAAAGTGTTATGTTGAGGCCCATGGATCGAGAGTGTAATTTGTTCATCCCGATGATGGATAGATATGCTCTGGGCCCTCTCGGTGATATCACATTGATTAGCTTGCAAGCAAGTGATTTGATCACTAGAATGTTATATCACGGGAACGAGAAAAGAGTGCATGTCGGTAACGAGATCAAACTAGGTATGGAGATACCGATGATCGAATCTTGGACATGTAATATATCGCGAAACAAAAGGATTAAGATACTAGCGTAAAAGGTTAAGCGATCACAAGAAAGTCATCGTTGAATGTGTGGGAGTCGATGGGTCTCAGATCCCGCTCGATTATTGATCCGAGAGGGTCTCGATCATGTCCACATTATTCATGAACCGTAGGTGACACACTTAAGAGACACCGACATCCATTTGGAGCAAAATTTTCATGCCAAAAAGAAAAGGAAAGCGAGGAATTTATTTCACTAGACACCAAAGCTTTTGGTTGAAATTGCTGAAACTGGTTACGCATGTGAAATGGAATACTAGCAAGGGTTTTATGTGAATGTTTGTTAATTAAAGTAATTAACAAAATTCTGAATAAATAAATAAAAGAGTTTTATTTAAATGAGAGCTTGCATTAAATTTGGTGGAAATTTAATGCATGTGAGTGATTTTTGAGTGGAGGCTTTTAATGGGAGTGGAGGCTTTTCATTTTGAGTGGGAGCTCCACCCATGAATGTGGAAGAGGTGGGGCAGCCCCATGGCTGGGCGCCATGCCCCTTGGGTGCCCCCTCTCCCTATAAAAGGCCCCCTCCTCCTCTCACATACACCTCCTCGTGAAGGATCTCTCTCCCTCTAGAATTTATCCCCATGGTCTCGGACTAGCGAGATACATGTTCCAGTGGCTATTCGGCAAGAAAGAGTTGTGCTTCCGCATCATCGCTGGAGCGAGGAGGCGGAGGTTGCTCGGTGCCTCGAGCGTGTGTGCGAGCACGGATGCGCTGTTTTTGCGGCTCTAGGACTTCCTCTCGATCTTGAGATCGGCAAGAGATCGTCTACATCAACCACGAGTTTGGACTCGTTAAGCTTTGTCGGTCTTCAAGGGTATGTTCTCTACGGATATACATCCGCCCGTTGTTTGTATCTAGTAGATAGATCTTGGTACATAGTTCTTCCCATCGTAGGAAAATTTTTGTTTTCTATGCTGCGAACCCTACAGTGGTATCAGAGCCGGATCTATGCATAGATACTTTGCACGGGTAGTACACATATGAGTATGTGGGCGATGATGATCATTTTATTGCTTCTTTGTTGTACTTTGGATATTGGTGGCATAGTGGGATGAAGCGGCCCGGACAAACTTTACATGTCCTCGCACATGAGACCTGTTCCACGCTTGACATGCAACTAATTTTGCATAAGTGGCTAGCGGGTGTCTGTCTCTCCTACTATAGTCAATATCTAATTTGCAACAAGTTGTCAACAATTTGGTTATCCTCGTTGTGGTTCATGTTCGTAGGTAAGAACGGTTCTATCTCGAAAGCCCTAAGCCACGTAAAACTTGCAATGGATAAATTAGAGGCGTCTAGTTTAGATTGTTCTTTGGGCTAGTGTTATGATATGGTAGTATTGTAAGTAGAAGTATGAGATGACACTCTTACAACACACATAGCGTGTAAACTCCATAGACCTTGGATTTACACATATAGGTATGATAGTGATCATACCACGATGCACATGATAGAGATCATCTGGGAACCATAACATTTCACTAATAAACATGTGATGTTTGATAGCATCTTATATTTTTTGTTTGGCGTTTTATTAGCAAAATAAGATGATCCCTCATTTAGATATCAAGATAAGAATGTGTTCTTCCTTAAGTATGCACCGACAATGTTTCGTCGCTTCAAGACATCACGTGATGATCGGGTGTACTTGAATCCACGAGCATATCTCGGTGTAAGACAGTTACACCGCGAATACTAAGGTTCTTACTGACGAGCCTAGCATGTACAGACATGGCCTCGAACACGGACCGAAAGGTTAAGCATGAGTCATATGTTTTGATATGATGACCATATGGATGCTCGCTTTGAAGCTATACCGACTCACGTGATGATCGGGACTTGGTGTAGTGGATTTGGTTCATGTAATCACCAAAAGACACGAGGGATGTCGTTTTGAGTGGGAGTTCATTTCTAATTTGGATTAGTAGAACTCAATTTATCATAAATTAAATCAAAGTGAATTTGCATAATTTGTTGTAGTCATTGGCATTCGTTCACCACCTTATGCATAGTTGTAATTGAGATAATAGAACTATAAAATTCTGGATATATACTTTACGAACTGGTATCGTATTGTGTTGAGTGTCAATCTAAAGTTTAAAGTCCTATTGTAAACTTTCAGCAAAATTCTATTTACTCCGTGAAATTTAATAATTGGTATTAAATCGAGAGTAACAATTCCAGTGTTAGTATCCTAAGTATCATGTTTGCCTCCATGATTCTTGATTTAAACATCAAGTTTATCTAGGAGCTGAAAGAATTGTTTCAGAAACCATCATGTGTGGCAGATATAACGATATCTGAAACAATGTTTTGGTTGCAATATGATAGAGTATAACATATGTTCTCATATTGGATGAGAATTTGCGAAGGTTGGAGATGCTAGACATCCTAATCATCCAAAAGGATTTTGGAAAGTAATGTTATACTCACGATTCGCCTTTATAAGCTAAAGTAGCTTGATCATGAAAGTCGTCATGATAAGGGTGAATAGAATATGTATGTAAAATGTTTACTACACTAAAAGATTACTAAAGAATGGATTTTGAAAGAATACCGATCATTTGATGATGGTGATCTACTTCAAAGTGCAAATCCAAAGGTATTATTATTTGAATATACACGCTTTGGACTATGTGTCATGTATATGGCGCCACTTTTGATGTTGATAAATTCTTTTAAAAGGAAAAGGAAATGCTGAAAGAGAATCTATAAAATATATTTGGCAGAAAAGAAAAGATTGGAAATATCCAATTTAGGTATATATATGATATACATGTTATGGTTGTATTCTTTGCTTGTTAAACAATGTGGTTCTTGGGTATTGGATACCGAATTGGTTGGTATGAAATTTCATACGGAACAATGCAATTCATGAACCACAATGGCCTAAGTAACTAGCAAGAGAATATGTGATGATGTTCATCGAAAACAAACAAACCGTTGTTTGTATTTCTCGTTGACATCAAAGCTTGACTTCAAGATTTGTTTTAATAATTGTTATTTGAATCAGGTATTATAAGAACAAAGGTTGTTCAAATAATTACCGTATTCCATATAAGATGGATGATTTACAAATATAGTTGAAGAAATCACATCCATAAAACCTAATGCTAAAATGTTGCAAGACAAATGATTGAAAGATCACTTATGAAGTGACATCGCTGTTTAAATTATATTGGAAAGAAAACATGAAGAATCTCCATATTCATGGATTTTTGGAGTCTTTGATTTGATCAAGTGACGCTTGTGAGACTTTCCACGTGATAATTAAAACTTCGTTCAAAGGCCAAAGAAGAACGAACGACTAAAATATTGGAATTTATACATATCGATGTATGTAGTCCATTATGTATAGTCGTAAGCGATGGGTTTCAACTTCATATGCTTTCTCTGAAAATTTGAGTGAATGTTCACTTAATGAGAAAGAAGTATGAAATATTTGAAAAATGTTTCAAAGACTTTCAAGATGAAGTGAAAAATCATTGTAACAAGAAAAATAAATGGTTTATGATTTTATCATAAGGGATTTATTTGAGTTACAAGTGTAACAAGAAAAATAAATAAATTATGATTTTATCATAAAGGGATTTATTTGAGTTACAAGTTTAGCAAAACACCTAGATTTACATCTCCCGAAACACCATAGGAATATGGAGTGTTTGAGATTTGTAATGAAACCTTGTTTGACATGGTTGGATCAAAGGTGTTATTTATAAAACTGCCATTATGTTTTAAAAGATTAAAGCTTTAGAGACTACCGCTTTTACACTGAAAAGAGCTCCATCTTGATCCGTTGAAATGACACCATATGAGTTATGGTTTGGGGTAAAACCCAAGTTGTCCTTTCTTAAATTTTGGTATGCTAAACATAAGTAAGATGTTTACAACCAAAGTCGGATGAGCATGTCTTTGTAGGTTATTTTGAATAACAATTGGTTATTCCTCCATAACACCGAGGACAAAAGAGTTTGTCGCTTGAAATGTATAGTTTCTTGAAGAAGGAATTTTTCATAAATGTTAAGTGGGAGGACAATAGAACTTTGATAAGGTTAACGAACCTTAGCTAAATGTCTTTGAGTTGCGCAATAGGAAATCGTTCCGGAGGCTGCCATAATGCTCATAGCTTATGTGCCTCAAAGGTTGTGGTCACGGAGATCTAAGTTCCTATTGAACCAAGTAGGTCGGTTAAACAATCAAATGCTAAGATTTGAGAGTAAATCATTATTGTTTGATAATGATGAACCGAATACATACACAGAAGCGCTGGTGGGCGCTGACTCCGTCAAAGGGCTTGATGCCAGAAAATCCGTGATAGTTCCATACACGAGAAATCAAGTTTTGAACTTGGAAGACCCTCGGAAAGGTGTAAAACCTATCGGTCGATTTGGATCTATAAAGAAACAGACATGGATGTCTCACATCTATGAAATATTCGACATGTCGTAAAGTATTTTATGACAATGTTCAAAGAGTTGACTATGACAAGATTTTATCTTTCATAGCGATATTTAGTCTGAACGGATTAAAGTAGCAACCACTACATATAATCATTATGGTAGATGAATAAACAAAACAAAGTTCTTCTAATAGAATGGTTACCTAGGACGTGTACATGACACGATCCAAAGGGTTTTGTTAATTCAAAGGATGCTGAAAAGGGCATGCAAACTTCAATGGTTGAAGTAAGCATCGCGGAGTTGGAATCTTCACCGTGATGAAAAGGAGTTTTCATCAAGAGACGATGAAGATGCTTGCATTTGCAAGAAATTAAGTGGGAATTTGAGACATATTTCTAATACATTATGTGAAGGACATCTTGTTGATTAGAAATGATGTATATTTTATTGAAAAAGGTTAAGAATTTCATTTCGATGAAAGACTTAGGCAAAACCCGAATATTTAGCATGAATGTCTATAGTGGATAAACTGCAACGCTAATATGTTTATGCCAAACGTACATATATGAGATATTGAAGGAGTTCAATATAGAAACGACAAGAAACAGTTCTTGTTGCATGGAAAGGAATTGAATCAAGATTCAAGTGTATCGACACTTGATAAGTGAAACAAGATTCAAGTGCTTTGACACTTGATGAGTGCAATCACGAGAATGTTTTGATCAATCATACCATGATATGTACACATCCAGATATGTCCTATGCTCTAAGTGTTATGAGCATATACCAGAATGAATCATAAAATGATCATTGGACGATAGTGAGGATATTCTTATGATATTTTGGAAGAACTAAGAATATATTTGTGTAGAGGTGACAAACAATTACAAATAGTTCATTGTAAAGCGTTACATTGATACTAGTTTTGTCACAAGATACAAATTAAGTTTATCTCAATTTAAACTATGGGTGGCACAATGTAATGGAAAGGAGATTCCATGATGTATTTGGAAGAGTTCCAGAATTAAGACATTGTGACGAATACTACAACAAAAGGCTAAGTATATGACTGCTATAGTAGTAGCAAAGGAGGGAATTTGTGTCAAGTAGTTTGTTATCAAACTAAGGTGTGGTTCGCAACGGGCTAACACTAAAGATATATTGTATGACAATAGTATCGACGTGTTTTAACCCCAAGGAACTAAAGGTCTCACCGAAAGACCAAATTTATACAATGCCATCTCATTGGAGAATGAGTGATGCGTGAAGACACAAAGATATGCAAATACACACGGACCTGAAAGCGTCAGATCCGTAGATTATGTTAACCACTTGCAATTGCGTATATGGAACACCAGAAAGCCATAGGTGTTCAATACGCAAAGTTCTCAAACTAGATTATTGTCTCTAGTGCAAGTGGAGATCAAGGAATATGCCCGAGAGGCAATAATAAAGTGGTTATTATCGTATTCCTTGTTTATGATAAATGTTTATTTTGCATGCTATAATTGTATTAATACGGAAACGTTAATACATGTGTGTTTAATAAACAAATAGAAAGTTCCTAGTTATGCCTCTCTTATAAACTAGCTCGTTGATTAACAAGATGATCAAGGTTTCCTGATCATGGACATTGGATGTTGTTAATAACGGGATCACAACATTAGTGTAATGGTGTGATGAACATTCATCCGAGGTATAGCATTATGATCAAAGTCATTGAGTTTATATTGCTATAACAACTTACGAAGTGATCCTAATCCTTAGACCATGAGATCATGTCAATCACTAACACCGGAAGAGTTTCTTGATAACATCAAACGTCACACCGTAACAGGTGATTATAAAGATGGATTCGAACTAATAAAGTGTTATGTTGAGGCCCATGGATCGAGAGTGGAATTTGTTCATCCCGATGACGGATAGATATGCTCGGGCCCTCTCGGTGATATCACATTGATTAGCTTGCAAGCAAGTGATTTGATCACTAGAATGTTATATCACGGGAACGAGAAAAGAGTGCATGTCAGTAACGAGATCAAACTAGGTATGGAGATACCGATGATCGAATCTTGGACATGTAATATATCGCGAAACAAAAGGATTAAGATACTAGCGTAAAAGGTTCCGACGATCACAAGAAAGTCATCGTTGAATGTGTGGGAGTCAGTATGGGTCTCCAGATCCCGCTTCTGATTATTGATCTGAGAGGGGTCTCGATCATATCCACATTATTCGCGAACCGTAGGTGACACACTTAAGAGACACCGACATCCATTTGGAGCAAAATTTTCATGCCGAAAAGAAAAGGAAAGCGCAGGAATTTATTTCACTAGACACCGAAACTGTTTCGGTTGAAATTGCTGAAACTGGTTCTGCATGTGAAATGGAATACTAGCAAGGGTTTTTATGTGAATGTTTGTTAATTAAAGTAATTAACAAAATTCTGAATAAATAAATAAAAGAGTTTTATTTAAATGAGAGCTTGCATTAAATTTGGTGGAAATTTAATGCATGTGAGTGGATTTTTGAGTGGAGGCTTTTTAATGGGAGTGGAGGCTTTTCATTTTGAGTGGGAGCTCCACCCACATGAATGTGGAAGAGGCGGGGGCAGCCCCATGGCTGGGCGCCATGCCCCTTGGGTGCCCCCCCTCCTATAATAGGCCCCTCTCTTCCTCTCACAATACACCTCCTCGTGAAGGATCTCTCTCCTCTAGAATTTATCCCCATGGTCTCGGACTAGCGAGATACATGTTCCCGGTGGCTATTCGGCAAGAAAGAGTTGTGCTTCCGCTGCATCACCGAGCGAGGAGGCGGAGGTTGCTCGGTGCCTCGAACGTGTGCGAGCACGGATGCTGCTTTTTGGCGCTAGGACTTCCTCTCGATCTTGAGATCGGCAAGAGATCGTCTACATCAACCACGAGTTTGGACTCGTTAAGCTTTGTCGGTCTTCAAGGGTATGTTCTCTACGGATATACATCCGCCCGTTGTTTGTATCTAGTAGATAGATCTTGGTACATAGTTCTTCCCATCGTAGGAAAATTTTTGTTTTCTATGCTGCGAACCCTACAGTTGCATCATGTACTAGGTCACTTGGTTGGGCAATATGGAGAGAGAAATCAAATCCAAGTTTGAAAGTCAAACGCCAATTTGAAAAGTCAAATCTGAAGTTTGCTTGGTGGAGGGAGAGTAGGAAACCTACTTAGGGAGGAAGTCCTACTCCCTCCACCCGCCGACCAAGGAGGAGGAGTTGGAGGAGGAATCCCTCCTCCCAAACCGCCACCCTCCACCTATATAAGGAGGGGTAGGGCGCCCCCTACCCCTCACACGCAAACCCTAGCTAAGGCGCCACCACCTCCAAGTGATGTCGCCGCCAGGGCCTCTTCCCAAGTCGCTGAGTTGGGGTATCCCAAACCCTAGCCGCCGGCTACACCTCTCCCCTTGGTCGTATGAGGAAGGTCTTCATCGAGTACCGGACGTGTGACCAACTGCGGGAGCGCTGCCGGAACGCAACGCCGGAAGGATCGTCTACACGATCTTGAGATCGGCAAGTGTACGACTATATCATCCACGTGAATCTGCTCTTGTTAACCACTTTGGATCTTCGAGGGTTAGTACTCTATCGACTCGTTGCTACAATCTAGTAGATAGATATTGGCTTGTGTGTGTTCATGCGATAGAAATTTTTTGTTTTCCATGCTACGAACCCCTACACCTATCTATCCCGACGGAGAGCATCCAACAATGTTTGCCCCTCCTTCTCCTGGTGGCGCCTGAGCGCTAGCTACCGCTCGGCCTGGCGGTGCTTTAACTCCTGGGCCCTCATGACAATCTGCATGTCACTGGACATGCGCATTTCTACGCGGTGGCTCGATATTGGGGAAGTTGAGCCTCACCATGTTCCCTAGTGCATTATTGCCGTCCAATTGAGGATCATGCCAAAGTCTCCTGGTCCCTCCAAACATCAATGTGGTGCTTGGTGCAATCAATTTTGATGGCTGATGCCCACGCGGTCACCTTTGTCGTCTTCCTGTAAATGACCTGATAACAACGCGACTCATCTACCATGGTGGGCACGAGAGATCCAACAAATAGAAAATGCAAACAAATTATTATATTTATCCAGACATGTAAAAACATGGCCTTTGACTTAAACAAAGACATATTAAGTGCGTGTAATTTGTCAAAATGGAAACTAATCGACACCTCATGAAAACATAGACAAGTAATGTCAATCATCCAATAAACTACACAATAATGTATCTAAATCACCTAACAAACTACACAAAATGTACCTATCTGCATTCATATACTAAAACTACATTTTTGTCCAAATAAACTATCTAAATATTGTTTTTCTACGGTCGCCCCATAAATAGCGCATAGCAGAGCCACGCCTAATACTCTGGCAAGGAACCTCGATCGAAAAATGTGAGTCTGTTCTTCCCACTTTATCCATCCCCCTCTATCAAAATGATAAAAAAGGTAAAATAATTTAACAAAACAAAATTGAATTGAAACTCGAATTTGAGACATCCCATTCCAAAATGATCTATTAATCTGCTAATAAGTCGTTTCATACCAGTTTCGTCTATCTCTTTATTATGAAAGACCAGATTGACGTGTTCCGCCATACATAAGTACCCCCTTTTCGGCTGAGTAGGATTCAACAATTGCTGAGTAGGATTCGACAATGGGCCTGAGTCAGTGATTCGAAACTATCCAAATTATTTACACTATATAAATAATCTATCCATATCATCTATACTATCTAAATCATCTAACATTTTATCTAAATAAACTAAGCAAATACATTAAAAAATAAAAAGAGGGAAGGCCTCACCTTCGGTTGGAGCGGCTGCAGTGGCTCTGGCAGGTTGAAGGAGAGGGGCGATAAGGACAGTGTTATGGTGGCGGCGGCGTCTCCGAGTTGATGTGGCGGCGACAGGCAGCTCAGATTGGAGAAAAGAAGATGAGGAGGGAGGGACCGACGGGCGGACACGACGATGGTGGCTATGCGGCGTCTGGCAGCGTGAGGAGAGAGAGTGGGGTGCGAGAGGAATGAGAATCCACGGGCTAACCAGACGGGTCAAAGGAACTACGAAGTACTGCTAGCGTGCGCTTTGCGGCGCGTATATATCAATAATATTCCTTTAATACCGCATCCTTTAATATATGTGCAGGCATGGGTGCTCCACTTGCTAGTAGTGTGCACCGTCAGACTGACCACTACCGGTAAGAGTTACTTGTACTCCCCCGTTCCATAATATGCTGTACATAATTTTAAGTGCAAGTCAAACTTGGAAAGTGATTAAGAATATATAAAATAATAATATAAATATGTATATAAAATATATATAATATGAAAATATATTTTAAACCAATTCTAATAATATTAATTTGGTATTATATAGGTTTATATCTGTATCAAATTACTTGGTGAAACATCGTAAAATTTAACTTTGATAAAAGGTTATATTTGCGCAGTACTTAAACCGTGCCACTAGCTAGTGTGTTTGCGCCTATACAAGATCCACCCCGCTGTCTACCTTAACGCCGAAGCTTCCATCCACCAGCATTGCCACCCTCGTTGCTCTGACCAGCCACGCCCAAGCTCACACGGACTTTGGCCAGCTGTTGTGAGTAACCGGGGCAGTGGGCACGTTGCCTGCAGCCTGCAGCCTGCAGGTCCGTGGATCGGAGCCGAACTCGCGGCGTCAGTTTCGCGCGCAAGATTCTTCGCGTGCCCGCTGCAGACCTAGCACAGCGCATCTGTCAGTTTCCCAAATAATATTTAATCGGAGCTAGGTAGTATGACAGATCCCGTTCTCATGGATCGCCCCAGGCACCTGAGAATTTAGACGTGGCGGATGCAAGTACGCTCGCGCGTGCGTTCGATCCGAGCCGTCGGTGTCACGATCCGACGGGACGAGCCATCGGTCCCGGTCTCTGTCAGCTGCGCGGTTCTTCCTTGCACGCCACCGCACCTCAGCACAACGACGCGCGCGGGCGGTGCGAGGTCAACTACCAATGGAACGGAACGCGCCAGTCCCGTCGGGTTGCTGATGTTTGTTAGGCCGGAGGTAGGGGTCGCCGTCGGAGTTTTGGTCCGACCGCGACGTACGTGCTCAGCCACTGCCACTGGCCGGGCATTTTCCCGGTGGAGGAAGAGTCCGAGCGCGCTCGGGACTGGGGGGGTCGCTGTGCCGATCGCACCGCCGTCCCCGCCCTCAACGCCTGCACCACAAGGCCACCACGGTGACGGTCGGGTGGGGTGGGGTGATCTCGATCCCCACTACGGCATGACCTCCGCGATCAGCGCTTGAGCGTGACACGTGACACGTCGCCCGCACCCACCACCCAAAGGCCAGGCCAAGAAGAGGGCGTCACGCGCGGCCGCCGTGCCGTACCCGTGCCGTGCCCGAGCGTGCCGACTACTCCCTTCCATTCCAACAGAAATCCCCCAACCCGCGACTGACTCACTCTCGCCCCCGCCCCCGCCTAGCGCCGACGCCGACGCCCCCGGATCCCGATCTGCGCCGCCAGTGCGCCTGGTTCGGTTTGGTTGGGCGTCTCTGCGGGTGGCGGGGATGGAACAAGGACGCGAGGGTTGGCCGCCTGCGGACGGCCGCGCGGCCGCGGGCGAAGAGGAGGAGGAGCAGGACGAGGAGGAAGACCATTTCGACCGGCTCCCGGACGCGGTGCTCCTCGACGTCTTCAACCACATCGGCGACGTCAAGGCGCTGGGCCGCTGCGCCCTCGTCTCGCGCCGCTTCCACGCGCTCGTCCCGCTCGTCGACTCCGTCTTCGTCCGCGTCGACTGCGTCATACCGGACGACCCGCCCCCCTCGCCGGCCGCCTCCCCGCCGCCGCCCGCGCGTGGCGGGCGGGGCGCGCTCGCACACATCGCGCGCCTCGTGCTCGGCGGCATCGTCAGGCCCATCCAGGCGCTCGGCCAGATCCTCTCCCCCACCTTGGCGGTCGTCCACCGCCGCTCCGTAACCCCGCCGCCGCCTCCCGCCTCCCCTCCGCCCGCCGGGGACATCTCCCACCACTCGCCCTCCGAGGTCCTCCGCTCCTTCAAGGAGCTCCGCAGCCTCCGCATCGAGCTGCCCACCGGCGAGCTCGGCGTCGAGGACGGCGTGCTCCTCAAGTGGAAGGCCGACTTCGGCTCCACCCTCGGCAGCTGCGTCATCCTTGGCGCCTCCTCCGTATCGTCCAAACCGCCGCCGCACCAACCAATGTCTTCCCCCACTACCATGGACAGCTCGTCTCCCGATCCCACTAGGGAGCCCGAAGAACTGGGGAGCATCCCCGAATCGCTGCACACAAACGGGGGCCTTAAGCTCCGGGTCGTCTGGACGATCAGCTCCTTGATCGCCGCATCGGCACGGCATTACTTGCTGCAGCCAATCATCGCCGATCACGAGACGCTCGATAGCTTGAACCTGACGGATGCCGATGGGCAGGGAGTGCTCACTATGGACAAGAGGCAGCTGCAGGAGCTGCGGGTGCGACCCTTATCGGTTTCCGGGAACTCGCATCGCACGCTCATGCCGTCGCTCATTATGCGACTGTGGTACGCCCCACATATTGAGCTTCCGGGAGGAGTACTGCTGAAGGGCGCCACGCTGGTGGCCATCAGACCTAGTGACGATGTGCTCAAGGAGGGGGGTGGGGTTGAGGCTGCTGGTCCGGCAGGTGCCACCTGGATCTCTGATGCCTTTGAGGAGCCATATCGGACGGCGGCAAAGGCGCTTTTCAAGCGCAGGACATATAGCCTTGAGATGAACTCGTTCTGAGCTTCATGGAGTTTCACCTTCTAGGAGGTAATTTATCACTTCATATCATTATTGCACACAATAATTGCCAAAATATAGATAGTGAATATGGTGATGTCCAATAGCATTGCAGTATCTCTAAGGAATTGGCAGTTCTATTTCTCCTAAAGTAGATAACTATTTTTCTTTGCTAAAATCAAAGTGATAGAGTGAACCTACATTTGTGTTTTTAACCATTACATTTTTGGCACCTGTGTCTAAAAATGTAATGCCACTCGGACTTATTCAGCAATAAACCATTGTAGTTTTATATTATAGCTAAGTTTGTGGTTTTGGCTACATTGTCTTCTCTTTCCATTCTTGCAAATTACCAAAAACCACAACTGGTTTCTGCTCCACTCTTTTGTGCACCAAAATTTCGGGGAACATTTGTCAGCCTCTCATTCTGATGGGTCCCAATCCTTAATGCTTTGCAATGAGTTAGTGAACCTAACACCAGGCAGTTTCGTATCATTCGTGGTGTTCTTCATATACTAATATTCTATTTGCTGTAAGTGTTACGAAATGACACCAAGGTTCCAGTTCTCCACAATTCAGAATTCTATAAGAGACCTAGAGCCCAAGCGTTCAAGATCAATAAGGACTGATTGGCCCAACCATAACTACCCCAGTATGCAAACATAGCTTGCAGGTTAGCATTTGCTGGCCTATTCTTCTTAGTCAAGGGTAAATAATGGTCATGGACACTTTGGCAGAGATCATGGTTTGGGGTGATCGGGGCATATGGCTCCGTGCACATAGGTCAAGTTTTTGTATGTATTTAGGTTAGAGTAGTAAACAGAAAGTATATTTACTAATTTAGAATATTCATTTCTACTACCATGCTGTTGGCTTTTCTGGACCATCACCGAGCTGCCACATCATGTGCTCCTTTTGGCATGGTATGAGTTCTTTACAAAGTTCAGGATCGTCTAAGTGCTCTCTGCTCAGCTATTTTTACGTGGCATTTTTGTTCTTTTCTGTTCCAGCTAGCATATCTTTTCCATCCTACTTTTCCTACTTATAGATATTGGAGTTGGTGGTGAGTTCACTTCTCTCCTCTTCTCCCTTCACTGTTACTCACTTTAAGGGGCCAACAGCCTTGTAAAAAAGCCATAAATAAACAAATGCACCCTTACTCACACCTGGGACCTGACATAAATAAATAACTCCACTTTTACTTCATGTTGGACCAGCTCTCTTGTAAAATGGATGAATAAAGTCCATAAACAAATAAAAATGGAGACTCCAAAAAAACGCTCTTGGTTATAGTTTCTCTGCCCAGCTAACGCTCTTGTATCTTCTTCATCCACACACATAGAGATAAAAGTGGGTAAACAAATAATCTTTTCTAATGACATTATCATTTTGAAAAAGTTAGTTCATTTTTTTGAACTAAACAGGGTGGAGGGCACCCTAATGCTGACCCACTTACATCTCTACATACACGCCCCTCAAATATCCCTTCAATGTCATGAGTTTATTATTCATGTGGGCCACGGCTCACGCTGAGTAATCCTCTTTTTTCCGATTTTCCAGTGTGGACTCCGATCCCAGTCCTTATTGCCGCTTCGCGAGAAGGAGGAGGTTGCTGCGCTAGCGATAATGCCCTTTTGCGGTTGAATTAATATGCTATAGTCTGTTGAATTGCCGAGCTGCTGCATGCCAAATATGTTACTTTCTCACTATAATCAAAACACTCTGGTATAATCAGTACCAAATTAGACCAACGAGGGCACGCAACAGAAGCCGGCTATATCCTCAAAGATATTGGTTATTAATGTCATACAAGAAATAGGATACAAATGGGGTATCTATAATCTGGTGGCCACTGGAATGACCCTAGCTTGCGAGGCTCATCAGCTTCCCCTTCCTGATGAGCTCCTGGTCCAGATCCTCGTCACCTGACGCGGGAAGTTGAGATCAAGATCAATAGCACCAACTTGAGATGGTAATGCTCCTCGATAAAGTCCACACTCCCCACCTCTGTTGCTGCTACCAGGGACGAATGCGAAGGTGCCAATGATCTAGTCGGTTAGACAGACACTACACAACTAATCTTTTATTTATTTGGCTTAAGTGTCCAGTCAAGCACCTATGGCTTGTGCATGCTATAGGAAGAACCGAAGAAACAGTTTAATTAGCAATAGAAAGGGAATTAAATCCATCCACTAGCATCAGCCTAGTTCACAACAGGAAAGAAAAAAACGAAGGTCGGCATTCCTCTGCACCTTCTCTCACACGATCTTAGCACTTGGGTTTCCCTTACGTCGTTGTGCATCACTCGCCTCAGCCGCCACCCTCAACGCCACTGGCCCATTCCTGGCCCTGTTTCCTCTGCTCGAGCAACCACTTGTCCTCCCAAGTGCCCATGAAATTGGGGACATAGTTGAAGGAGAAACTTGAGAGATAGAGCGAGAGATCCACAGCAACGCGTGGGTACTTTGCTAGTAATAGCATAAAGGAGTGAATACTACTACTTATTCTAACCCGATGATAGACCTCATAATACCAGATCGGTATCCTCGTGGTCTCCTGCCTAATGCACATTTTTCAAGTGTTTGAAAATTCGAAATGTTGTCTCACTTCAAATCTTGCAATGGACCTTACATTGTTGCTTCATATTCTTCAACAACTTACCACATGCAACTCTCTCATCGTGTTTACGTGCTCGTCTTAATTGCTAACCTGCAGCGGCCGGAGGACACCAACGACTCTCTCTCAAGTTGACTGCCTAACTTACCTTTTTATGGCTTTGTACCAACAAGAATTCCTCATTTATTTGTGGCTTCGTAGAAACGCACGTGCATCATGCTAGTTATTTACTACATGATGCAGTTCCTGATGTATTAGACAGGTGGTTACTGACCATCAATAAACTAGGAAGGTTTAGAATGTTGTTCTAATTGTATGGGACAGAAATAATGCTCTTGAGTCTTGTCATCTTATCAAAGAATACGGGGATTTTTTGTTTCCCAGCCACTATTTGCCACTCGTAACCTTAAGCGCACCAAAGATTCTAGGTATCTGCTTTGTTTGCACTGCAACTATGGCTTGCCACAGTTAATATTCATATGGGGCACATTTTACAGACTATACTTTTGCCACTTCTTCCCTCACTTCTTGCTAACTTTTGTTAGCCACACTTTGTGGCAAGTCGCACATTGACCAAGCTTACTTGTGGCATATGCATTACAAGTTTAGAACGTGTCCCCCTGTGCGACTGTGACCCCCTTGCCTTCAATGGGTCTACAATGGAGAACACTTGACAAATATATGTTTGATTCAACATGCAGAATTGTGTTTACTCATAAAATATATGGAGAAAGCTAATGTTCGATTGATGAGAGACTTCAAAGGAGAGTATTTTAGAATGTAGAAGTTTGCTGATTCATGTTATAACCTCTGTGTAAACCTATAGATTTTTCTTAATAATGTTTACACTCTAAACTCGAAGGATCATTTTCCTCAATTTAATGCTTGTTGAATGTCAGAAAGCATTTGAGATGATGCTGTGTTTTCTTAGCGCTTCTTTTGCACTCAACTGCTGGTGAACATGAAGATTTAACTTTTTGAGAAGTGATTAACGATGTTTTTCCCCATTCGTACTTCTTTTATGTAACTCGTTATTTATGTAATTTTCTGTTTCTATACTATTGACGTCGAGTCTGATTAGTTCCTAAACAATATCATTGCATATTTACAATTGAGTACACCGATTATCATTACATTTTGTGTGTATATGTCTATTTATCAGATTATAGGACTTCTGAGGTATAATTGTTGGTACGGACAAGACGAACGTGTTGTGCAAGTTTAGAACTTATGGTTGTTCCACTGAACTCATTTTCACCCGTACTTACAGGATCATGGGATGCGCCACACATATGCGGAGCAGACACACCCTGTATAGCGAAGTGGAATGGAATGTTTTATCTACAGAAGAAGCGCCTTGAAGTGAATCCATGTTATGTTCCAGACATGAGGTTGTGGTTCTCTTCTATGGCGCACCAGTCCATATTCGATTTCGGCGAATCATTTTTTCATGTTTCTGCCCCTGTTTTTCTGCTAGCTCTATATACTAAACTATAGACTAAACATGCTGAGCTACGCTGTCGAATGGTTGAACCTTTATGTGTATCAGACTTTATAGTGATTACGTTTCTAAATTATAGACTACACATGCTGTCATTTCTAGAAACAGTTTGAGCTAATCAGCATATGACTTGAATGGTTGAACCTTTAGGCCTTGTTTGGCACGGGAGTTTTAACAGGTTTTATTGGGTATAATCCCAACCTAACACAAAAACACTAGGAAACACGGATTGTTTGGCAGGCCGGTATCAGGTAGGTTTAGGCTTGGCAATCCCCACAAAACATGGCGGGTGGATGTGGAATTGTGACACACCTATCCCCTTGCATCTGTTGTTGGCGGCTGCTCGAGGATGCCGCATCTGTGCTCTCTGAAGAAGAAACCAACTGTGGGTTCTCCCTCCACTTCGGGATCAGCCCTGGCCACACTTCTGTGTAGGCGCTGAGCAGATGACCTCGATAGCTTTGTCGAGGGCCGCCTGTCATTAACTCCTCTGTTGGCCATGTCCAGAACTCAAGATGCACTGAAATGCTCACACCAAGAACTTCCGTATAGCTTGTAAAGCTGGCTTGCCTTTGAGACCTGATTGATCACTAGCACACATGCGAACGCTAGGAATATGACATTTATTGCCCTACATTGCGAAATCATGTTTCTTTGTCTCGTTTGATTTTACGTTGAAATTGCGACCGAATGAAATCCCTGTGTGCCAAACACACAAAAATTATTGATGAGGAGGGATTTGAGGAGTATTTGGACGGAACAAGGGAATTGGGTGAAGGAAATTTTTTCACACAATACACCTGGTATAGTACTCAGCGAAACGCTCAAAGACTCAAAGACTCTTCTGCCAAACGAGGTCTTATGCGTATACCAGGCTCAAAGTAATTGACTATTTACTAGAAAAGAGATGCGTAACTATTGTATGAGAAGCTCCGCCTGTGTTGAAGACTGAGTGACTCAATGCCTTCTTGGTCTTCTTGGTCATTGGTGAGCAAATCCTACCCGTATGATGAACTTCCGGTTAAAAAGTAAAAAAGTGGAGTTAGGGCATCTCCAGCGGGCAAGACACAAATGGTCGAGGCCGGGACGATCTGGTCCGCGCGGACAGAGGGACCACGGAACCACGGTCCAGCGGAATGACTCAAACGGATCAACTTATGCGGATGATCGACCCGTCCGTTCTCCAAATTTGCACCGCGGATACGTCTGTCCGGACAGCGCGCGTGTCCTTCCGTGTCCTCCTCTTGACCTTGTCCCAAACAAAGCATATTAAGATAGACTATCATTTTTGTTCGTGAGAAAGTTGCTAGCAAACAGCTAGATATCAAGTTTATCTCCAACAGAGATCAAGTTGCAGATGGTTTTACTAAAATATTACATGTAAAATTATTAAGCGAGTTTAAGCGTAATCTCAACCTTTCTGAAGATTGTGATTAAATAGCATATAATTGGGTTAATCGACATTCTCTAGCTATGTTCCAGCTGATGGTTGTTATTCGACATGCTCTTGCTCTATTCCAGCAGATGGCCCTTGATTTGTATTGCATACTTGAAACTGGAAACTAAGATAATGGCACTTCTTCTACCTCATTGACAACTTCAGTCCTTCTAGCTCTCGGTGCTTAGGTGGACTGCTAATTACTTGAGTGATCACTCCAGTGTCATATGGAACAAGAACATTCTATACTATTTGAACTTCATCTTCTGAACTTCCAGCTGGCTCGACACTAATGATAATGTCAGCTTCATTATCAATAGTTAGGTCCATCACATCATCTTCAAATTCACTAGCACTACTGTTGTACTCATTGTCCCCCTCCCCATGATACTCTACATACACATCTGATACTCCTCCAACCTTAGTGTAGTCTGCCATCCTCACACATCCAATGTCACCATGCAGAAACACCAAACCATCTGCAAGAGATTACCTAGGAATAAGGAAATAGTACTTCATTAATTCTTTCAACTGGATATGATCTCTCAGAAACCCTTCCAATTAATGGAAGGACAACTTGTCCCTCTTGATCTCTGGCATCTCATCATCAACCCCCACATAATCCATATTAGGACCATGGCGGATGAACTCCAAAGTGCAATCTCACGTTCAAAATCTGAGTATGGTCCATGGTTTAGCTGCAATAAACAAAAATTATCACTACACACTCCTAATACGAACAATATACCACAAAATCAACAGAAGTCGAGCCAAAAGCCAACCTTTACTAGCACCCGACCTCCATCTCGTCTAAAACCCTGACCCTAACGCCTTAGAGAGACTGCTCAATACAACTACCGGAGGTGGAGAGGATTTCAGAGACATTACCTTTGCCGTATAAAATCGTCGCGCCATCATGATCATCACCGTTTCCCATCAACTGCACGTCGCCATGGCCATCATAGGAGATAAGGAGGAATGAGAGGGGACGCCACACGTGTGTAAAAGCTGGACTATCCGAGCCACTTGTTGCGGCTAATGGCGACAAAGGCGTGGGCTGCAGTGGACCGGCCCAACTTCGTTCATCCCACAAGCACGTCGAACCTCCCACTTCTCTATGCATCAGCGAAGTCCCGACCACGTCGGTGAGTCCTTGTTTTGGAAACCGTCTCAAGGTCCAAATTAGGTCGGGATCATGAACTAGGAGTGTCAGTTTCGGGGGTCATGAATTGAGGGTTCGATTTGCTAAGCTCTACGAGTTCAGGGTTTATTTTGGAATGTTCTCCTTCCCACAGACATTGACATGATCTACGGATTAGAGCATTGTGCAAAAAAAACAACATCGTGCTCACCATCCGTGCTCGCTCGTATGGGGCAACATTGGGCTAGGCTTGATACGTCGGAAACGTATCTATAATTTTTGATGTTCCATGCTTGTTTAGTATCTACTTTGCTTTGTCTATACTTTGAGGTGTTTTTATATCTTTTATGGTACTAACCTATTAACAAGTTGCCACAGTGCCAATTTCCTATTTTCTTCTGTTTTTGGTTCCAGAAAGGCAGAAAATCAATATTCTCGGAATTGGATGGGACAAAAGCCAAAGTCAATATTTTACCGTGGGGAACACGGAGCCAGAAGACGAGACGGAAGAGGGCCTCGAGGGGGCCACACCCCTGGCCGCACGAGTGGGCCCACCCCCGCGCCTGGGGGAAGTGCATCCGCCTCGGGCACCCCCTCGGCCTCCCTCTTCGCCTATAAGAAACCCCCGATGCCTAAACCCTAAGAACCCGATCAATATTCCACGAAATCGTTTGTAGCCGCCACCACCATCGTCCCTAGATCGGGGGGATCTAAAGCTCTTCCCGGCACCCTGCCGGAGGGAAGATCATCCCGGAGGCCTTCTTCTTCATCATGCCAGCCTCCGGTATGAAGCGTGAGTAGTTCCACCTTGGACTACGTGTCCATATAGTAGCTAGATAGTTGTATCTCTCCTTTGTGCTTTCATGTCTAGATCTTGTAAGCTCCGTTCATGATCAAGATCTCATCTATTTGTAATCATGCATGCCGTGTTTGCGGGGATCCGATGGATATTAAGATTACTATGTCAGATTGATTAGTGGTTTTGTCTTATTGATTCTATCATGTCTGTGTTGTTTGTGATCTTGCATGCTCTCTGTTGTTAGTATCTATCTTGGCCAAGTAGTTGCTAGTGACTCCAAGAGGGGTATTTATGCTCGATAGTGGGTTCATGCCTCTATTTAATCTAAGGGAAGTGACAGAAATCTCTAAGGTTGTAGATGTGTTGTTGCCACTAGGGAGAAAACAACAATCTCTTGTTTATGGAACAAGTGGATTGTTTAACTTACACACTTTGTTTAATGCAGTTGTCTGTTGCTTGCAACTTAATACTGGAGGGGGTTCGGATGATAACCCAAAGGTGGACTTCTAGTCATAGATGAAGTTGGATGGTGGTCTATGTATCTTGTTGTATTTCCCAATCGAATCTCATAGGATCATGAATGTCTAGTATTACATTGTTATGCCTTGCTCGGTCCTGTCAATTTCCCTTCTGTAATTTGTTTACCCAGCATGCCATGTTTGTTTATCTAAGGAGAACACCTCTAGTGAACTATGGACCCAGGTTCAATCTTTACCATTTATACATCTTCCACTGTTTACCATTTACTTGTTATAAACCACCATTACCTTCCACACCATACAGTTAATCCTTTGTTATAGCAAACCGGTGAGATTGACAACCTCACTGTTCGTTGGGGAAAAGTATTGAGTTTGTGTTGTGCAGGTCTCCAAGTTGCTAGCAAAACCTTTGAGTCATTTCCTTCCTCCTACTAGTTCGATAACCTTGGTTTCTTACTGAGGTAAAACTTGCTGTTGTGCTCATCATATCTTCCTCTTGGGGTCTCCTAACGAAGTGCTGCTACACGCCTCAAGATTTTTTCTAGCGCCGTTGCCGAGGAGGCTAAGGACGTCTTCGCAAGGGGAGTCCTCCTCAACCTTTATCTTTACTTTGTTTTTAGTTTGCTTGGTTTTGTTTGCCTCTTTTTATCAAAAAATCCAAAAATAGAGTTTAATTTGGTTTGCTTTCTCCTATAAAAAACACAAAAAAATTAGTTCCTGCTCTAGCTGCTGCTGCTATTTTTGGCTTGCTCCACTTTTGCCAAAATGAATTCTGCCGAGAACACAAAGTTGTGTGACTTCACTAGCACAAACAACAATGATTTCCTTAGCACTCCTATTTATCCACCTACTCCTGATGCTACCTTTTATGAAATTAAGCCTGCTTTGTTGAATCTTGTGATGAGAGAGCAATTTTCTGGTGCTAGTTATGATTATGATGCTGCCCATCTCAATAGCTTTGTTGAACTTTGTGAGATGCAAAAGTATAAGGATGCAGATGGAGATATTATTAAGCTCAAGCTATTTCCTTTCTCCTTGAGAGGAAAAGCTAAAGAATGGTTGCTATCCTTGCCTAGAAATAGTATTGATTCTTGGATTAAGTTCCAGGATGCTTTTATTGGAAAGTACTACCCTCCTGCTAAGATTATATCTATGAGAAGTGATTGAAAGGATACGGATGTCTCCTAGAGGGGGGGTGAATAGGCGATTAAAACTTTTCCTAGAGTGGCTTAACAAAGGCGGAATAAAACTAACATTTACTTTGTTAAGCACAAAACCTAGAACAATCTAGGGTTCACCTATGTGCACCAACAACTTATGCTAAGCAAGACAAACAACTATGTGATAGCAAGATATATACTTCAAGCACGAAGGCTATCACAAAGTAATGTGCATAAGTAAGAGCTCGGGTATAGAGATAACCGAGGCACGCGGGGACGATGATATTTTATCGAGTTCCTGCCAACATGGACTACGTCTCGTTTGGAGAGGGGGTGGTATCTAACCACCTACGCCACAAAAGGCCTCCCTTATTCTCCGGTGAATCTCACCCCAACGGGATCGATCCACGCTTCCACTATCGGTGCACTTGTTGGTGGCAACCGGAACCTCTCACAAGGTTGGGGCACTTCTCCACAACTTAATTGGAGGCTCCCAACAAATGCCACAAAAGGCCTCAACAAATGCCACCAAGGCCACAATGCCACCAAGGCCACAAAACCGTCTAGGGTTCCAAGAACCCAAGAGGTACAAGCTCCAATGAGCAACTCAAACCAAATCCTCCGAGGAGAACTCAAACCGATGCACCAAATGCAAATGGAAAGAACACCACAAAGATGCTCAAATCCCTCACTCTCAAGTTCCAACAAAGCTACTAAAGCTATTGGGGGAACAAGAGAGGAGGAATCAAAGAGAGACACACAATCCCTCAAAATCTAGATCCCCAAAGATGCACTCACAAAGATATGAATCGGTTAGGTCAAAACGCGGATCTAGATCTCCTCTCTCTTGCACTCAAATATGGGCAAGAATCATCGGAGGGAAAGAGATTAGGCAAGATTCAAAATCTAGAGCAAGTGTGGATAAAGCTTAGCCTAATAGATAAGAGACGAGCGATCTAAAATGAAAAAGGGCAAAGCCTTAAATAGTAGCCCAAAAAAAACGGCCGTTGGGGCATATTTTCAGAACGGACCGGTAGTACCGGATTAGACCGGTACTACCGGACGCTCCAGGAAAAAGAGTAGCAGTGACAGCAGAGCCAGCCAGCAGCTCGTGGGCCACAGCAGTAGCGAACCAGGTGGGGCAGATGCGCGGTGCAGCGATGCAGGCCCAGCAAATCAGCGCGCGAGCGGGGGCGTGGGACCAGGGTGGGTGCGTCCCTGGCGCAGGTCAATGCGGGGAGTTAGCGCGTGTGCGAGGGGATCTGCAGGCAGCGCGTGAGATTGGGCGAGGCGGCAGGCGCGGCGCACGCATGCGACAGCGTGCGATGCGAGGCCAGGCGGGCAGGCGCGGTGGGCCAAGCGAGCACGCGATGAGCTGGCGCAGCGGCGGCGCGCGGGCGCAGCACCGTGCGAGAGTAAGCAAGGCTAGAGCAGGGAGGCAAGCTGGGCTGGAGATTGAGGGCAAGCCGGATGGGTCGGCCGGTAGTACCGGCCCACCCGGCAGAGATTATCGCCAACCTGACAGCCGGGCTACCGGGGAGGACTGAAAGGAGTAGGCCGCTGCCAGGGGCGTCCGGTACTAGGCTCGGTAGTACCGGACGACCTAGTAAACTGTTTTTCCTTTTAGCATTAAATCGGCAAATATTCGAACGGTCATAACTTTTGAACGGTAGCTCTGATTGACCCGATTCCAATTGCGTTGGAAAGAGGGACGACATAGGCTACCCTATAAAAAGTGAAAATATTGGTTATCACCAAGTGAGAATGTATCAAGTATAATAATGTGGGATACCTCACTTGGTGAGAAACCGAAAAACCGCATAGATCAAAATCGTAACAAGATACAAACAGAAGATCCAATTTTGATGAACAAGAGCTTGTTATGGAGATTACCACAAGCACTATATACACACATGGATAATACCAAATAACAACCAAATACGATGATGCAAGTATGCAAAGGTTTGAGTTCTCTCCAAACGATGTGACCGAATTACTCATTCGAGAGCCCCTCTTGATAGTACGGTTATCTATCCTAAACCCGGTCTCCCACACACAACATGAGACCGGCAAAAAGGGAAAACCTATCAAGATTATACCTTTGACTTGAGCGTTCCACTTGAGCACGATGTAGACGAACTTGTCCTTCTCAAGATGGAACGCCTTTCTTAATTCCTCATCATCGATCCATGATCACGGAGGATGGCAAGCATCAAATATGAGATCTTCTATAGATGGCGCATTTTGAGCTTGCACAACATATATTCTTCTCATTTCATCGACCTTGAAGCCGACACAAGCTCCAAGCGACGCCAATGGACAATTCCTACAAGTATAACTTAATACACACATTAGTCCATAAAGATTCTCATTAATTACCAAAACCACACATGGGGGCCCAACATGTTCTTTCAATCTCCCCCATTTTGGTAATTGATGACAATCCCTTTAAGAGGGTTTATATAAGGAATATTAATGAATAAAATGGTAATACCAATATAAAATACTACAAAAGTACGTGATATTGGTACCACCACCATATATAGAGCAAACTCCCCCACAATCTATGCATGTGTGATAAACTTGAATTTCATTGCATATATTGCCAATCATTATCATTGGTGGAGTTTCCTCTATATATACCACATGCTAAGCAACAACAAAGATGCAAGAGCATGAAAGGAAAATGCTTAAGAACAAACTCAATGAATCGACCAACTTCCCTTAAACCCTCTAAAACTTCTCCCCCATTGGCATCGATTGCCGAAATGGGTGACAAGTTCTAGAAGGAAAATGTAGTAATACTTCCTCCAAAGGTGTGCCTTCGCACATATCCAATGATGAATACTTTGGAGGGAGTAGGACTATATCGAGGACCCAAAGATTGCTAGAATAAAGTCAAATGAATCAAGCAACTACAAATCCGACAAACCAATTTGAAAACAACAAATGAGTCCAAATGGAAACTACAATATATTATGATATGAGCAAAAAGGTGCTTTAAATAACTAATAGAGAAGCTCCCCAAGATTTGTGCACTACTCAACATAAATGCATTAGAATACATATTGCACAAATATGGAATCCTTGCTCCCCCATAAGCATTTAAGACGCAATAAATGAGATAAGAGGTAAATAAGTATTATTAAATGAATTAGATGAGCTCCCCAAAGGTAATGCACCAATTGTGATTATTGGATTTGGGAACAAGGTGCATAATCATGGAATCCTCACTCATCCAAGTTCATTTAATAATACAAGTCATGAGAGAACAAATATGAGTGACCAAAGATGCAACCAAGAGGAACAAGCACTCATAGGCAATTAAATTTGGAAGTCACTGAAGAATAAAAAGAAATAGAAAGGTGGTCTCCAAGGATTAAAAATCGACTAAAATTATCTCCTCATATGTGTATATGTCTCTAATTGGAAAACATCACAAGGACATATGCCAAAGAAGAAATATGCACACATAAAGAAGATTATACAAGAAAGCACATGAAAGGAAAAAATGAAGTCATAACATATATCAATAAGATTTTAGCTTTAAAGCATGGCCAAAGGCTCACATATATCTTATTGTACATTAATGAGCTTCAAACACCAACACACTACATATATTACAACTATCACCAAGGGAAAAAGGAGAAAGTTGGAATATACGGAGAAAGGCAACAAGTATCATAAGATAGAATAGACTAGCAAAAATCTCACTATTGCACATGAGAGAAGTTGATGAAATGATAGGCAATAAAATTGCTAGATTGACATATTTGGGATTGGAGGATCATATGCATGATTTTGTATAGTCCCAATTATATGCACTCATCTCAACTTAAACACATATACATAGAGAGTCCTCCTAAAACCATGGCTAGAACTACAACAATTACAAATACATTAAATCATGCTAGAAGGCAACCGACAAACGGTTGGAATCAAGATATGTGAGCATGAGAAAGAGATACTTGTTACCGAGATATAATTGGTAGGATGTAGAGGATATGAATTCGTTGATCATCCTATATCTTGCCTCAAATTTTCTTCTAAGTATCACTTCTTCAAAATTGAGAGACAAGCGTCCAATATATCACCAATGTACCTAAAACAAATTTAAGTACAAAATGGTCCCCAAACATATTACGTCCAAAGTAGTTAGTGCAAATACAATACATAGGAGAGACTCCACATAATTATGTGCATATTGATATGAAATTGAATTTCATGCACAACTTAGCCGATGGGAATCAGTGGAGTTTCCCCTATATATTGGATCAAAGAAAGCAAACATGCCTTAATATAAGCATATAGTAAACATGCATGCATAAAGATTTCAAGAACCAAAAATGAGATACAATTTGAACAAAAACACCAAGTAAACCGAGTTGGCACACACAAGAGTGTGACAAGACAAGCAGTGTCCAAATTGTATCAAATAACCAATTCAACACATGAAAGAGCATAAGTTCAAAAATGAACTCGACAAAAGCCAAAGAGCAAAAGATAGATAAAAATACAAATGCTCAAGGATTTAACTCATTCTAAAATGGTCAAAGTGTGAAACAAGGAATGAGCCGAAACCAACTCCCAAAAATAGTAAGGTTCCAACAAGTAAACCAAACTCTCCAAACTTTTCATGATGGCGCAAAATACCAAAACGAAAAGATCAAATTTTCAAGCACATAAAACCCGATATGGATCAAACAAGGAAGCATAAAAGGATTGTTCTAGATAATATAGGAGAGCTCACCCATAAGTAGTACATTATATAGAATTTTGCTTTTGAATGCAAAATGCACACAAATGAGATCATCACCACTACCTATATTAAATAAAACACACGAGAATACCAATAAAATAAGAAGATTCATAAGAGGCGAGGAAGGAATGGGAGAGCACACAAAACATTTACTGGGCCAAAGATAGGATTCGATTAAGCAAAGGCCAAAGTGACTATGATCAATAAATTCTACCATCACTTTAGTACTCATTGTCCAAGGACAAGAAATATTGGGAATAATTTTCCCAAGGTAGCTTGCATGGATATCCAAGATCATAGTCACAACAAGAAGCATATAACTAAATATAAGAATTGAGCATGATACTTCAAGCAAGATTCTTGGTAGCTTCCAATAGTCACACAATCACTAGTGATTAGAGTAACTTGAAGCAAATGGTTTCCATGCGGATATATATATCTAAATATGAGGAAACACATACCAAGAATCATTCTCATATACAAGATCCAAAATAAGATCAATAAAGGCATTCAAGCAAATTGGAACTTGTAAGAGCATATATCAATTCTAAGTGACACAACCTCGAATATTCACATTTTCTAGGATTGTAATATGCACTAAGCATATGACTCCCCCATAATGTGACACTACCATAAAAACCAACACGAGGCAAAATAATACAAATAGAGATAATTAATGGACATTATAAAACTTAAATTTCTCATGAGAATTATACCACATAGAGACTAGACAATAATCCAATATAAATACTAGGTGGTATTCCTCATGTACACACAATTTTAGGATTGTGGAATGCCCAAGCATAACACTCCCCAAAATGGTATAATCCATTAATCTCTCAGAGGAGCTAAATAAGATATCAAATATAATCAATTAAGGCTCAAACATAAGAGACACACATACATGGTGTGCCACCTAATCGTACACAAATATGCTTGATACCTCAAGATAATTAAGTGGATAGCACAACATGTACAAAAGCATGGAAGATACAAAACCAACACATGCACAAGGGGGCGAGTAGCTTTCAATGAAATGAGTTAAGCATATGTTACCGCAAGGAGGAACATTGGAAATATAATATAATCATGATAATCCAAATGGCTTGGCTTGACAATAATAATTGAGAAGATCCCTATATTCTTCATAATGTAGCCAAGACTCCAATGCCCTCCAACAATACCTATTGATCAAGTTTTGGCTTGTTGGTCCCCAACCAAGTTGGGTCCTAAGAGGTTAGTCACAATAGGCTTGGCAACCCAAATGGTTCCTTTATTGAACCCACATTGAGCACCAACAAATTTGGCAAACACATTGCCAAACTCATCCTTACGAAGTGAATAAGCATCATCAATCAAGATAGGATGGGATGAGGAGATACCAATAGTGCATGAGGAAGAAATGTGTCCCTTCTCACGACATGTGTAGCAAGTTCTACTCTTGCCATCTTTCTTTTTGGATGAAGGAACAACTTGAGGAAGATCTTGAGTCTTCTTAGGAGGAGGCCCATCTCTAACAATATGTAGAGCTTGAGGCCGCTTCCCTTGTTGCTTCTTGCCAAGGGACTTCTTCTTGAATGGGCAATGTTTGACATGATGCCCTTCTTCCTTGCACTTGAAGCAAACAATGTTGGCCGGATTCTTGACTTGATCTTGGCCATTCTTCTTGTTATCCTTGTGCTTCAACTTGATAGTGGACTTGTTCTTGACATTGGAGTTGAATCCAAGCCCACTCTTGCCATTTGGGGATTTTTTCACACTCAAGATTTTGTTGAGTGCGACCTTCCCTTGATGACCATTTTTCAAGTCATTCTTCAAAGAAGTGACTTGAGCCTTGAGCCTTGAGCCTTTTGATTTCCTCTACATGGTTAGTTTCAACAAAAACACTAGAGGAAGTAGATGCTACATTGTTAGAGAAACAAGGCACGGAATGTAATTCATCACAAGATATATCATGGTTTTGAGAGGATGAACTACAAGGACTAGCACATGGCAATATAACATTTGGAGTATATGTAGTGCTAATGTCCACATGAGGCCCACTAGATGTTACCTTTGACACGATGGCCTCATGAGCTAACTTTAGCCTACCATGGGAGACTAGAAGATCCTCATGCGAGCTCGAGAGCTTAACATGACTTTCTTCTAATTTCCCATAGTTGCTAGTTAGCAAAGCAAGTTGAGCCTTTAGCTCAACATTCTCCTTCAAAATAGATGCTTCACAAGAAATAGAGTTAGTAGCACAAGCATCATTATTATTAGCAAGAGGTGAGGGCAACTTGTCAAGCTCTTTTAAATATGAAGCTTTAAGTTGCTCATGTGACTCGGTGAGTTTGATGAGCTCCCTCTTAACGACCCGAGAGCCATTTCTGAGGTGCTCAAAATCCTCAAGGAGTTTAGCATAAGAAACTTGAGTCTCATCATTTTTAATTTTGAGATCACTTACCACCTCAAGATCTCTATCATGAGATTCCTTTACTCTAGATAGCTCTAAAGCAAAGGTTTCCTCAAGAGATTCCTTAGTGGTTTGTTCCTCTTCAAGAGCTTTATTTAGGTTTGCAATTATATTAGCATACTCACGCTCAAGACTACACATTTTATCAACGTTGTTATCATGCACCTCAATTTGTGTTTCTAACTTATCAATATGTTCTTTGCTCTTAATAGCAAAGTCCAAGACTTCAACAAAGTTAGAACAAGCAATATCCTTTTTAACAAGGGCACGATAAATAATCTCACCCTTTTCATATAAATCATCAATATTAAGCTCTTCTTCCACATTATCCACATCCTCCTCATCACAAGAGGTAATGGGTTCCAAAGTAGGAGTTACCTTAGAATCCCTATCCATAAGGCATAGGTGGGTACCGGAAGAAGGTGAAGATGAGATTGTATTTGTGGCTTCATTCGAAACCATGTCTTGGCCCATAGAATCTTCGGTTTCCTCTAAATGGTTAGCAACACAAGCACTAGAGGAAATGTAAGCATTTTTATCATGGCAACAAGACAACACAAGAATATCATCAAGAGATTTATTCAAGTCATTTCTACATGATATGCAAGGACTATTAACACAAGCATGTGAGGAATTTTGAGTGCTAGAAGTGTTAAGGTCCAAAGATAGATCATTGCAACTAGATAGATATGAGGGATTACAAATAGTGAACACACTATCCATATTGCAATTTCTATCACCACTCACCATATCATTACCTTGTGAAAAGTCACATGTTGGTGAAGTGGTAGAGGATGAGAACTCATCTCGACCGGAAGTGGAAGCAACACATTCATCCTCAATAATGTTGGACACAACATATTTATCTTGAAGTTTTGTCCATAACTCATGAGCGCTCCAAAAAGGAATGATTGGAGATGTAACTACATAGCTCAAAGCATTAACAAGCACATTAGAAGCTTGAGCATCGAGATATAAGTTTTTATCATCCTCACTAGATACATTTTTGAAATCCATAGGAGGAGAAAAACCTATATCTACAATATGCTCCAAATTTGGGTCCATGTCCCGAAAATGAATGAGCATGCGATTTTTCCATATATCATAATTTGTGCCATCGAATGTGAACATGTCATTGTGCACTAATCCTCTAGCCAACATCTTTACTCTCAAGGCGGTGAAGCCTAAAATGAGAGACCGGGCTCTGATACCAATTGAAAGGATACGGATGTCGCCTAGAGGGGGGAGGGTGAATAGGCGATTAAAACTTTTCCTAGAGTGGCTCAACAAAGGCGGAATAAAACTAATGTTTACTTTGTTAAGCACAAAACCTAGAACAATCTAGGGTTCACCTATGTGCACCAACAACTTATGCTAATCAAGACAAACAACTATGTGATATCAAGATATATACTTCAAGCACGAAGGCTATCACAAAGTAATGTGTATAAGTAAGAGCTCGGGTATAGAGATAACCGAGGCACGCGGGGACGACGATATTTTACCGAGTTCCTGCCGACATGGAGTACGTCTTGTTTGGAGAGGGGGTGGTATCTAACCACCTACGCCACAAAAGGCCTCCCTTATTCTCCGGTGAATCTCACCCCAACGGGATCGATCCACGCTTCCACTATCGGTGCACTTGTCGGTGGCAACCGGAACCTCTCACAAGGTTGGGGCACTTCTCCACAACTTAATTGGAGGCTCCCAACAAATGCCACAAAAGGCCTCAACAAATGCCACCAAGGCCACAATGCCACCAAGGCCACAAAACCGTCTAGGGTTCCAAGAACCCAAGAGGTACAAGCTCCAATGAGCAACTCAAACCAAATCCTCCGAGGAGAACTCAAACCGATGCACCAAATGCAAATGGCAAGAACACCACAAAGATGCTCAAATCCCTCACTCTCAAGTTCCAACAAAGCTACTAAAGCTATTGGGGGAACAAGAGAGGAGGAATCAAAGAGAGACACACAATCCCTCAAAATCTAGATCCCCAAAGATGCACTCACAAAGAGATGAATCGGTTAGGTCAAAACGCGGATCTAGATCTCCTCTCTCTTCCACTCAAATATGGGCAAGAATCATCGAAGGGAAAGAGATTAGGCAAGATTCAAAATCTAGAGCAAGTGTGGACAAAGCTTAGCCTAATAGATAAGAGAGGAGCGATCTAGAATGAAAAAGGGCAAAGCCTTAAATAGTAGCCCCAAAAAAACGGCCGTTGGGGCATATTTTCAGAACGGACCGGTAGTACCGGATTAGACCGGTACTACCGGACGCTCTAGGAAAAAGAGTACCAGCGACAGCAGAGCCAGCCAGCAGCTCGTGGGCCACAGCGATGAAAGCAAGGGGCGGTGCAGCTGATGCAGCCCAAGCAAATCAGCACATGAAGGGCGTGGGACTGTGGTGGTGCGTCCTGGCGCAGGTCAATGCGAGGAGTTAGCGCGTGTGCGAGGGGATCTGCAGGCAGCGCGCGAGATTGGGCGAGGCGGCAGGCGCGGCGGCGTCATACAGCAGGCAAGGCAGGCGCGGTGGGCCAAGCGAGCACGCGATGAGCTGGCGCAGCGGCGGCGCGCGGGCGCAGCACTGTGCGGGAGTAAGCAAGGCTGGAGCGGGGAGGCAAGCTGGGCTGGAGATTGAGGGCAAGCCTGATGGATCGGCCGGTAGTACCGGCCCACCCGGGCGGTACTACCGGGCCGGCCGGGTACAGCCGGCCTGGGCTACCGGGGAGGACTGAAAGGAGTAGGCCGCTGCCAGGGGCATCCGGTAGTACCGGACGGCCCAGTAAACTGTTTTTCCTTTTAGCATTAAATCGGCAAATATTCGAACGGTCATAACTTTTGAACGGTAGCTCCGATTGACCCGATTCCAATTGCGTTGGAAAGAGGGACGGCATAGGCTACCCTATAAAAAGTGAAAATATTGGTTATCACCAAGTGAGAATGTATCAAGTATAATAATGTGGGATACCTCACTTGGTGAGAAACCGAAAAACCGCATAGATCAAAATCGTAACAAGATACAAACAGAAGATCCGATTTTGATGAACAAGAGCTTGTTATGGAGATTACCACAAGCTCTATATACACACATGGATAAGACCAAATACGATGATGCAAATATGCAAAGGTTTGAGCTCTCTCCGAACGATGTGACTGAATTACTCATTCGAGAGCCCCTCTTGATAGTACGGTTATCTATCCTAAACCCGGTCTCCCACACACAACATGAGACCGGCAAAAAGGGAAAACCTATCAAGATTATACCTTTGCCTTGAGCATTCCACTTGAGCACGATGTAGACGAACTTGTCCTTCTCAAGATGGAACGCCTTTCTTAATTCCTCATCATCGATCCATGATCACAGAGGATGGAAATCATCAAATATGAGATCTTCTATAGATGGCGCATTTTGAGCTTGCACAACATATATTCTTCTCATTTCATCGACCTTGAAGCCGACACAAGCTCCAAGCGATGACAATGGACAATTCCTACAAGTATAACTTAATACACACATTAATCCATAAAGATTGTCATTAATTACCAAAACCACACATGGGGGCCCAACATGTTCTTTCAGTGATATTATGAAATTTAAACAACTTGATAATGAACATGTTGCTCAAGCTTGGGAAAGAATGAAATCTTTGGTTAAGAATTGTCCCACTCATGGACTTACTGCTTGGATGATTATCCAGACTTTTTATGCAGGTTTGAACTTCTCTTGAAGAAACCTGTTGGATTCAATTGCTGGAGGTACATTTATGACCATCACCTTGGGTGCTGCAACAAAACTCCTTGATAATATGATGGTTAATTATTCTGAATGGCACACTGAGAGAGCTACACATGTTAAGAAGGTAAATTCTGTTAAATAAACCTCCTCTTTGAGTGATAAGATTGATGTTATCATGGCTATGCTTGTTAATGGGAAAGCTCCTTTAGACCCTAATAATGTTCCCTTAGCCTCTTTGGTTTCTCAAGAATAGCAATTTGATGTGAACTTCATTAGAAACAACAATTTCAACAACAATGCCTATAGGAATAATGTTGGTAGCAACAACAATTATAGGCCTTATCCTCCTAATAATGGCAATACCTATGGAAGATCCTACAACAATACTAGAAGTGCCCCCTCTGAACTTGAAGTCATGCTCAAAGACTTTATAGTAAACAAACCACTTTCAACAAGACTGTGGAGGAAAAGCTTTTGAGTGCTGAGAAAAATATTTCCTCTTTGTCTGAAGCACAGTCCTCTTTGATTAATAAAATGGCTGCTAAACCTGAAACCATGGAAAGTACCTTTGTTGCTACTCATGCTATAGAAGTTACTATTGATGAAAATGTTAGACTGTTATCCCAACTACATGCTAAGTGGGAAAGAGAAGCTGAAATTGCTAGAAACAATAGTGTGTGCACTATCACCACCACCCATATGGATGCCACTAAACCACAAGAAGTCCATATTCCTCCTCCTATAATGCCTAAGCCCAATGAGCCTACTACTAGTGATGCTAAGTTTGATTTTGATCTTGATGGTTTCAATATTTCTGAAGTGATTATGTTCCTACAAAAGCTTGCTAGAAGTCCTGATGCTAGTGATATGCATGTAGCTTTCACCAAACACATTACAGATGCTCTTGTCAAAATTAAGGAAGAGAAGTTGAAACAGAAAGCTTCTATTCCTAGGAAAGTAAAAGATAGTTGGGAACCTATTATTAATATGCAAGTGAATGACTTCGATCTCAAAGATTCATGTGATCTTGGTTCTAGTGTCTCTATTATGCCTAGGAAGATTTATGAAATGCTTGATTTGCCACCTTTGGAAGATTGTTATTTGGATGTCCCACTTAATGATAATGCTAAGAAGAAACTAATGGGAAGTGTTAATGATGTTCTTATTATGGTTAATAATGCTTATGTCCCTGTTGATTTCTATGTTTTGGATGTTGCATACAATGCTTCTTGTCCTATTACTTTGGGAAGACATTTTCTTAGAACTGTTGGTGCCATCATTGATATGAAAGAAGGCATCATTAAATATCAATTTCTATTCAAGAAAGGTATTGAACACTTCCCTATAAGGAGAGAGAAGTTGCTTTTTGCTCCTCCTTTGAAAGCAAGGTTTGATGTTAATGTTTCTTCATTTGAAAATACTTGATTTTTGCTTCTTGTGCCTAACTTAAAGGCGTTAAAGAAAAGTACTTGTTGGGAGATAACCCAAGAGTTTTCTTGAGTATTCGAAGTTATTACTTCAATAATGACCTCTCCTTATCCTTTCTGTTTGCTTTTTGTGCCAAGAATGACCTCTAATGAGAGGGAAGTAAGATTTGGGGAGTTGCTGTCCCGAAACAGATTTTTGTGCTCCACCGTAAAAAATCGTGAGGAATCTCTGTAAGTCGGATCGCTGATATTTTATGAATAAACCCCCCAGTATGTTAGATAACTTTCGTTAGTTCAACAATTTTTTTATTTGAACAACAGAAGGTCCTCGAAAAAATTGGTTTCTACCTGCTGGTTTGTTTTGACAGTTTTCTGCCATTATTTTCATTTTCTTCTTATTGATTCCTTTTTGGGTTCTTTTTGGGAAATTGAGCTTTTTGAGGGAATTGCTACAGTAGCTAGTGTTTTTAGTGTAAGTTTTGTTGTTCTAAAGCTAAACCCAAGGGTCTATTATCTTTTGAATACACTAATGTTGCTAATGAAAATTGTGTGAAGTTTTGTATGAAGGAAAAATTTCAGGTGTAGAGAGAGAATGATGTAATAAGATGAAGAATGGACAAAAGCTCAAGATTGGGGATGCCACCCGGTGTAACCCCAAGAAATATTCAAGAGGTACAAGCGTCAAAGCTTGAGGATGCCCAAGGCATCCCCTTCTTCATCAATAAAAAGCTCAGGTCTTTCTAGACACTTCGTTTTTATTATTTCATGCATTGTTGTGTTGTTCTTGGAGCGTCTTAGTTTTGTTTGATTTTCTTAGTTTGCTTGAATAAATTATTTTGGACCCCTGTTCTCGCTGTGTTGTTTCAAATAAGTTGATTGGTATTGGAAAGGAGTAGAAAGTTCTTTCTTGAGTAGTGAAAGAGGAGTTTGCTTTGACTATGACTTAGACTTTAGCATGTCATGCTAGGTGTTGTTTTGACCTTATGATTAGTGATTATTGTTGTAGCATGACTTGTTCCAAACAATTGGGATTGCTTAGTGTGCCTTGAAAGAATCATGTGTTGTTTCAACATGCAAAAGCATAGTATTGTGGTATTCTCCTTTGATGCTTTGTTTGTGTTGACTTGGCACATGCTCACACCATGTTATGACAATGAACATGTCACCATAGCCTCTTTGATAATTTAGTCCTTGACTTGTAGTACCACTCTATGCTTTGATTAGTAATGTTTTGTCGCTCTACATGATTATGGCCATTATTGCTCTCTTAGTTGGTTGCTCCCAGTCTTTTGCTAGCCTCCACTTGTACGAGTAAGCTCTACTCATGCATCCAACTCCCAAGAAACCAAGTTATTCCAAAGTATCCACTATAAATTCCTATGGTGTGTTACACCATTCCAAATATATTCTTGTTTTCATCTATCTTCCAATTAAAAAGTATTTTGTTATGTGAAAACTTAGTGATTAAAGCTCTCACAAACTTGATGGCACACTTTATTTTTCTTGCCCCTAATAAACTTGAACCATTGTGTCATCTATGTTGTATATGTTTGCACTTATATGTTGGAATTAGCAGAACCGTGCTATCACGGGGAACACTTTCAACATTTCACTTGTACTTTTTACACAGTTGATATCATGCTCCTTTGTCCATGGATGTCGTCGATGTGAAATAAAAGGGGAGATTGTAAGTCCATGGAGTTATGTATGTGTGTTAGAGAAACGCCTGGGCCGCTAGTCTAAGCCATGCCTAATCATGGTGGAAACTTGCAGCATCACCATAATGACATCTATGAAGCTTTATTCTTATAAAAAAGAGACATATTGAGAAAAGAGGAAAGAGAGAAAAATCACCATATTCCCATGGTAAATAAGAAGATTGCTGAGATGCTCATTGTCTGCTTGCCTTGTCATTTTGGTTATGGGATAGCTCCTGTACCATGTGTAAGGGGTACCCTGTTGGCGGTTGCGGTGAACCAGCATACCACCACATGTGTAGTACACTATAGTCGTTGACATGACATCCACAGAACATCGTTCCGTAAATATCACATCCCTCAGAGTGGTACAACAGAAACATTGCGGGTCCATATTACAAAGATACACACATTATTATTATTACAATATCGGAAGTTCAAGACTTCCAACAGATCCAACTTACAAACCAAAATATAAGATGTTCAGCGGAAATTTAAAAGTAACAACTCCGACTAGGAGTGGGGCTCAACAGCTTATTTTATAGAGTTCATGTTGTTCGGCTCCGTTGGTTACTACTAACTAGACTCTTAAGTGGACTCGTTCTCATCAACACCGTAACGGATCTCGTAGTCCACGCCTTCAACTCCTCCGGATAGATCAGGTTCCTCGTAGAACACGTCTTCTTGGCATTCAGCTACATACATTGGCACGTCTTCGAAATCCTCAGAGTCTAAGCAAGGGATCAAAGGAAAGAATGAGTAACAGCGTTACCCAACAAGTTCATTATATGCAAGACGGGAAGTTTGATGCTCTATATACCACCTCGGATTATAAATCCTTGGCACTATGCAGTTTTTGTAAATCTTTCTTCAAAGATTGATTTTATTCTAAAAAAAACTATGACAATCAGCCTTCACAGGTTGACTAGAACTTTCATGGAGTTCCTTTCCTGCCGCGTTCGTAGCTCCTTCCCGGAACAGGGAGTAACAAGTTACAGTTCTTACACTCTGCAGAGGTGCGTTACTTTACCCATGAGAGATCAACTCCTTGTTGCACAACCGGGCGTACTTTCCCGTCCACAATTCCATGATGTGGGGCCCAGTAGTTGGTCCAAGCCAATCACTGCCCCCTTCGCGACCCCGCATGCCTCCTTGGTGTACACCATGCCCACATAATGAATTACGGCAATGGTTTGTACAAACCGTTAGATGCCAGAACTATCGTGGGACGTTGAGGGTTCCCACCCATATGCTGCATATCCTCTACGAATTACCAATTAATATGCACGCTACGAGGATAACAGCCACGACCTGCACATCCGGCTTCATGCGAGAGGAAGAAGATACAACTGACTTCTCTGTCCCATTCCAAATCTCATGGCTAACGCGTAATATACGGCGCTAGAATCACTGATGTCAGGGGTTATTAAGTTCCTACTTGATCATCATTGTTGCAATTAGAACTCTAAGTTCTATTGCTCCATCATATCACCACTTAGGATGATATCCATAATTTCTTTATTTGGGAAAATAATATTTTCTTTCTCTTATAGCATATATGATAACACACAATTTGCAAATACTTTGATAAAGACTCTTCAAAGGATATGAGCAAGTGATGAACTTGCCTTGTGATGGCAAGGTAGTGAAGTCTGATGCTTGCACTGGACCTTGATCTTCTAGTTCTACAAAAACATCATTATTGCCTGGTAAGGACAATATTTAAAGAAGCAAAATGATTATGCAAGTAATGTAATGCATTATTTGAATTTATATGCATTTATCCCAAAAAGTTTCTTTTTAAGTAATAAAGGGTTTATAAATATTTATTTTTAATATTTATAACATGTATTGATTTATTTTATTTTATTTCCCTTTATTTGATATTGATTGATTTAATAATTCCCTTAGGAATTATTAATTATACCTTTATTTTATTACTAAATATTTATTTAGTATATTTCAAAAATACTATAATATCAATAAATAATGAAAGCGATTTTTATTTATTTTTATCACCTTTCAATAATTTTGTAAAATTCCATAAGGAATATTTAAATTACAAAATTCTTATAAAAATTTGAATATCCAAAATTTGATATCTTGTTTTTATTTGGACAAAATGGATTATTGTGAATCCAAAAAATATTTTGTTTATAATTTTTGGACTATTATTTTATTTTCTATAATTTTATTAAGTCCAGGGGTATTTTGGTCTTTTCTTTTTATTAAAACAGGCCTGAAATTGTTTCTGGGCTGGTTATTTTTATTGGGCCCTGTTGGCCCACTAGTACTAGACAAAAGATCCACCCCGAAGGGTCTGGCCCAGCTCGGCCCATTCCTCACTATCTCTCTCTCTCGCGAGTTCATCTTCTCCTCCTCTCGCCCCGACCCTGTGGCCGGCGATGCCGCCACCGGCGATTCCCGCCGCCATCGGCCGTTCTGGTCGCCACTGTGGTATATTAGGGGGTTGTCGACGACGCCCGTTCGTTCTATCCAATTGGATTCGAGCCTAGGGCTCTCCTGCGATGGATCGATGCCGCCCCGAACCCTAGGGTTTGGGGATTGGCATGGATTGAAGTGCGGCCGAGGTCTTCGTGCGTTGAGGTGATGCTCTGCTCCTCCAGGCGTGATCAGGGTCATTTTTGTGGCGCCATGCGGGTTGCAGTGCCCCCTCTGGGGTGCTCCCCGTGCCGCCATGGCCGTCGGCCCCTCTGCTTCCTCTTCTATCCTTCAGCGAGGACCTATGGTGAGTTTGTTTCCCCTCTCCTGGTGCTCTCTGTGCTTGCTGATTCGATGCTAGATGTTAGAAATGTCCTCTCTGGCTATTGTCTGATTCAGATTAGGATGATTATCCCTTTTAGGGTTTATGTGATGTGCTTGTTCATGTACTGGAGGAATTGATTCATGTTTAGATGGTCTGTACCCATACTGAATGATTATTGGCCTGAGGCTTGTTGGTTGATCTGAGGTATGGTGTTTCTGGTGGCTTACTTAATGATTTGATGCTTGGATTGCATCTGATTCAGATGATGTGGTTGTATGGGAACCATGCTTGGTACAGCTAATGATCTTATAGCTTTCCACTGTTTATTTGATTCATGTTCATGATTATGATAAGATATAGCTAGTGCCCTAGTGCTGTTAGCTTGGAAATTAATATGTGGATTGAGATCCTCATGATCTCAAACAGTGAAGTGTATTATAGGAATATTCTAGTTATGATTCCTGTTTTTAACAGGAAAATGATTAGTTAGTTGATTTTCTGAATCTAGGATGATTTTCTGCTTTTCCTGATTCATATTGAGTTGTTCTTGTGACACCATCATATATGGCACACAGGTTAAATTCTAAACCATGGATTTGGTTAGTTTATGCTTGAGACAATCTTGGCTTTGAAAACTAGAGATGCTCATATCTGAATTCCCTATGACCAATGATGTTGGTCTGAGGCTTAGGGATTCAAGTCTTATCTAGTTGGTTCATCTAGATAGTCTTGGTAGTGGTACCAGCTATTCTTTATTGAATCAAAGCTTGGAATTTTTTTGTAGTGAGCTTGATCAATCTATGGATCCCAAAGATTTGTTGCTAAGGTGCTACCCTTCTTTTAGGGATGTGCCTAGAAATAGATCATATGTATATGTATGATTGAATTGTAGAATATGGTTTGACAACCAGAGCAAGGATGTTGCTCTGAGCTCTGGTTGGATTCTGGTGCTTTGCTGTTTGCCTTTAGATTTTTAGAAATCCCTATGATGGATTCACCCCACTTGGGTGTCTTCTGAGGGTTTGTTTTGTAAAACAACACATGCCTTTTTCTAAATAAGATGATTAGATCATGTGAAGGTTTTATGAAACTTACCACAAAAGCTGATATTTGTGGAGTAAGTTGGTGATGATCTTGATCTGGTTTTGCTGGACTTTTGTGCTTGATCTGGAGCTAGCCTGCTCCTCCTAGCTCCTGGCTTGGCCTTGCTGTCCACCTGGTTCTTCCTCCTCCTTATGTCACCATTCTGGTGATGTTTGGGGTTAATCTGGTGGTTGGTTTGGCTGCTGTTCTTGGTTTACTTGCTATTCTCCCAGGCTGTGCTGTGGTGTGGTGTGGTGTTGTGTTGCACTGGGGTGCTTCCCCACCGTGTTCTTTTGGTTTTTTGATTTGGTGTGCTTGCAATGACAAAGACACCTTGCATGCTTGTGTGTGTGCAGCCTGTGTGCCTGCTATGCACATATGGATAGGTTCAGAAAATTTGATCTTACTGTTACCAATCTACTTTTACCTTGGCTGGTGAACTGATCCCTTTTGGCTGTCCTTTGCATTCTGGCTGTGAATTTATGAAATATGAAATCTTTCATATTGGTGAAACTTTCCCCTCTTTAACATTTCTCAGTGATGAGATTGTCAAGTGCACCTCACTGACATATCTGAGAGAAATACATACTAACACTAATCTTGTTTTATTTCTGTTTAATCTTTGTTTTGCAGGTTTAAAGATAAAGATGAAGATTTAGTTTAGGTTTTAGATATAGGATAGTTAGTAGATGTAATTTTCTTAATCCTTTGTAATTTTTTATAGTTCATGTAATCTTTATTTTATTCAATTGTAATAAAGATTATGTTATTATTAATAAAGAAGATTCTCATTCTTTATTCTATTGTAACTTGTTTATGTCTTTATAATATGAAAATGAATTTCATAATTTCTATTGTTTTGAGATTTAAGTTATACTACCTATATCTGAATTAATTTAAGATTCAAATCTTATATCTAAATCATTTAAATTACTATTCAAACACTTAAGTTTTTAAATTCAAACCCCTTTCAAAACACACCTAATTCTTTTAAGATCACATCAAAGTTTATAACAATCCTACTTTAAGTCTAAACCTAATCTTAAAGTAAGAAAGAAACATTGATCACTTAAGATTTTATTTGGCGAAAATTTTACCCATTTTTTTACAAATAGATGCATGCAACAATACTTCGTCCTCAATCTACCCTTCGTTAGGTTCCTTAATGCTGGGATGTTACAGACTTCCCCCCTTAAATTAAACTTCGTCCCGAAGTTTGTTGGAGATGTACCTGAATAGTTCTGGATAAGTTTTTCTTAAATCCTCTTCTTTCTCCCATGTAGCTTCCCTTTCAGGGTGATGTTCCCATTGTACCTTGCAATACTTGATTGCCCTATTCCTCAATCTTTTCCAATTTTCTTTTAAAATCTTGCAGGGATTTTCAATATAAGTCAGGTCTGCTTGCAGTTCTATCTCTTGATGGGTTATTGCATCCTCTGGAACTTTCAAACACTTACGAAGTTGTGACACATGAAAAACATTATGCACTTGAGCCAGTCTTGATGGTAACTCTAAAGCATAAGCTATAGTTCTGTTTTGGCTCAGTATCTTGAATGGTCCAATATATCTTGGACTTAATTTCCCTTTGATTCTGAACCTTTTTACTCCTTTCCTTGGACTTACTTTCAAATAGACCATATCTCCTACTTCTGGATGCCATGATCTTCGGCTTTGATCCGCATAACTTTTCTGCCTGCTCTGGGCTATTTTCAGTCTATCCCTGATCTTATCAATGATGTATTGTCTCTCCTTGATATAATCAGGCGCAAATTCTTTGCTGCTTCCAGGTTCGTACTAACATATTGGTGATCTACCCTTCCTTCCATACAGAACCTCATATGGAGCTGCCTTCAGACTACTCTGATATCTATTGTTATAAGAAAATTCTGCCAATGGTAGGTGATCCTCCCATGTTCCTCCAAAATCCAGTGCACAAGCTCTCAACATGTCCTCTAGTATTTGATTTGTTCTCTCAGTTTGACCTCCTGTCTCAGGATGATATGTCGTGCTGAAATCTAACTTTGAACCAAGCGCCTCATGTAATTGCTTCCAAAATCTTTGAAACACCGATCCCCTATCGATTCTGATCTTCTTGGGTACTCCATGCTCACTTACTATCTCTTTGACATATACTTCAACTTCTCGGCATTATCTTTTTGATTCCTTTGGAATAAAATGTGCACTCTTAGTGAGTCTGTCCACTATTACCCATATCATGTCCTTCTTTTTTGGTGTCATAGGTAATCCTGTGATGAAATCCATGCCTATTTCCTCCCATTTCCATTCAGGAATTTCTAAGGGTTGTAATGGTCCTGCTGGATTTTGATGTTCAGCTTTCACCCTTTAGCAAGTATGGCATTCAGATACATATTTAGCAATATCTCTTTTCATGTTATTCCACCAGAATAGTTCCTTCAAATCCATATACATCTTAGTACTCCCTAGATGTATAGAATATGGGGTAGTATGTGCTTCTTTGAGTATGACATTTCTGATCTCAGTCACATCTGGAACACATAAACGATCTTGGAACCATAAAGATCCATAATCTCCAAGGCTAAAAACTGATTTTTGCCCTTGAGATATCCTCCGAATTTCCTCAGCAATAAAAGGGTCTTCTTCTTGACGTCTAAAAATTTCTTGCTTAAGATCACTGTCATGTTCTGCAACTACTTGCATAGTCGCAAATCCTCCAAGAACCTCTGTTCTAATGAATTGGAGTTCTAATCTTTCCAAGTCCATTTGTAACTCTTTTGGTAACTCTCTTGCTAAATTTGAATATCTCTTTTAAAGCATCTGCTACAACATTTGCTTTTCCTGGGGTGTAATTGATTGTTAGATCATAATCCTTGATTAATTCCAACCAACGCTTCAGTCTAATGTTCAATTCCTTTTGAGTGAAGAAATATTTGAGACTTTTATGGTCAGTGTATAACTCACATCTGGCTCCATAAAGAAAATGCCTCCAGCCTTTCAGTGCAAAAACTACTGCTGCTAACTGTAAATCATGGGTTGGATAGTTGACTTCATGTGGTTTCAATTGTCTTGAACCATAAGCAATTACTTTCCGGTCTTGCCTTAATACACACCCCAAACCTTCTTTAGATGCATCACAGTATACGGTAAAATCCTTCCCTGTTTCAGGAACTGCTAGGATTGGAGCCGTTGTTAATCTCATTTTCAACTCTTGGAAACTTGCTTCACACTTCTCATCCCACTTAAATGGTGTATTCTTCCTTAATAATTTAGTCATTGGTCCGGCTATTTTGGAGAAACCTTCAATGAATCTCCGATAATAACTAGCCATTCCTAGGAAACCTCGAATTTGTTTCATATTGGTTGGTGTAGTCCACTCTAGTACTGACTGAACTTTAGATGGATTCACAGCAATCCCATATTTACTGATCACATGACCGAGGAATTCTACCTCATCTAACCAGAACTCACACTTACTAAACTTAGCATAAATCTTATGTTCTCTTAAAGTCTGCAATGCTATTCTCAAATGGTCAGCATGCTCTTCCTTATCCTTGGAATATATCAGAATATCATCAATAAATATGATGACAAACTTATCCAAGTATGGCATGAAGATCTTGTTCATCATATTCATGAATATTGCCGGTGCATTGGTCAAACCAAATGGTACCACCAGATATTCATGGTGTCCATATCTTGATACAAATGCTGTTTTTGGAACATCTTCCAGCTTGATTTTTATTTGATGGTATCCAGATCTTAAATCGATCTTTGAAAATACTCCAGCTCCTTTCACTTGATCAAACAAATCCTGAATTCTTGGTAAAGGATACTTGTTCTTGATCGTCACGTTGTTCAGATTTCTATAATCACCACACATCCGTCTTCCACCATCTCTCTTATCCACAAAAATTACTGGTGTTCCCCATGGAGATACACTTTCCTGAATAAATCCTTTTCTTGCTAACTCATCAATTTGATCCTTGAGTTCTTTCAGCTCCTTGGGTCCCATTTTATATGGTGCCTGAGCTATTGGGGCTGTACCAGGTATTAGGTCAATGGTGAACTCTATCTCCCGGTCTGGTGGCATTTCTGGTAATTCCGTTGGGAAAACATCTTGGAATTCATTAACTACAGGAATTTCTTCTAATTTAACTTCCTTCATTGAATTCAATTGCAGATCCACCATGATATGACTGTGTTTATCTGCCTGGTAAACTATCCTTGCTCCACTTGGAGTTTTGATTGAGACAGTTTTCTCCTCACAATTTATCTGAGCTCCATGTTCCATCATCCAATCCATCCCAAGAACTACTGCAATTCCCTTCAAAGGAATCACATAAAGGTCTGCGAAATATGTACAACCACAGATCGAGATAACCTGATCTTGTTTTATGTGGCGCACAATCACATTCCCTCCTGTCGTAACTACGGTCATAGGACGTTCTAACGTTGCCCTTCTAATCCCGAACTTATCATAGAATTCTTCAGAAATGAATGAAGTAGTTGCACCAGTATCAAATAGAACTTTGCCGGGATTGGTAAGGATATTGAGCGTACCTATTACTGCATGCTCCGAATTATCCACCTCCCCGAGGGTTGCACAGTTTAGTTTTCCGGTAGGTCGGTTTCTCTTGCCATTATTGTTCTTGCCATTGTTTCCTCCTTTATTGGGCCGTCCATTTCCTCCACTGGCCTGTCCTCCTCCTTTGGCAGGCCATCCTCCCGGTGGTTTGCTCGGACAATCCGGCTTGATATGCCCCTTCTGACCACAACCATAACAGATCACTACAGGCTTTTTGCACTCCCTCTGGAAATGCCCTGGAATTCCACAGTTGTTACAGATAACATTCCTTCTCGGATTAGATTGGTTTCCACCGCTGCCCTTGTTATTGTTGTTGTTGCCATAATTCCTATTCCAGGGTTTGAACTCCAGGTTAGGTTTAGGTTTGCTTGCCTGAATTATCTTTGTTTCCTTCTTGGCTCTCTTCCTCCTGTCCTCTTGGACATTCTTGTAATCATCTTCAAAAGTAATGGCTGCATCCAACAACTGCTGATAAGTTTACTTATTGGCTAACCTTAGCTGCATCCTTACAAATGGATTTAATCCACGCAAGAAACGTTTCTTCCTCTTCTCTTCAGTGTTAACATCCTCCTCAGCATAACGAGACAGTTGGCTAAACTCCCGGATGTACTTCATGACACTAGTATATCCTTGCTGAAGCTCCTCAAATTCTCTCCTCTTCAACTCCATGACACTTTCCGGAACATGGTATTCACGGAATCTCTGCTTGAACTCCTCCCAGGTAAATTCCCTTCCTGGTTGTTGCATGGCTAACTGATTTTCCCACAATGATGCTGCAGGTCCGGTCAGCAGATGAGTTGCATACCTCAATTTTTCCTCATCGTTGCAACCTATAGTTTTCAGCTTCCTTTCCGTATCGGCTAACCAGTCTTCTGCATCCATTGGTTCAGGAGCTGATGCAAAAGGTAACGTCCTTGCATTTTGGAAATCAGATAAACTCACTCCTCCTCCTTCAGGTGTCCTCGGATTTTCTCGCCCCAGCAACTCCTCCATAAACTTGTTCTGGTTCTCTTGCATCATTTGCATGTATTGCATAAAGTTTTGCTCCTTTAACGGTCTCATTGGTGGTGGTGGTAATGCTCCTTGATTTGCTGTATCAGCATCGGCCTTTTCCTTGGCCTCACGCTCCATCCACTGCTGCTCAGTTTCCATTTCTACACCTGTATCCATGACCCCTAGTCCTGCAACATAAAGCGAATACTCATAATTACATCATGCCCATGTGTTCTGAGCTCGACTTTACGCACAGAACTAGTCACACAATGAATATCCAAAGAAAATCCAAATATGCATCTCACATATTTTACATAATATCATAATGATACAAAGTCATTACACATATACCATATAGGTATAATCACACAACTACCTTATTACTTGGGGTACAAACACGGTAATTGATACTACTAACTAATTGTCTTCTAGTAGTAACTACGCTCATCGTACAAGCCTGATGTCCAACCGTGATGACGTGTTGTTCGTCGCACAGTTTGTGGAACATATGGCCTTCCAGAAGGAACATACTCTGTATCTGAAGTGTCAGGACTTGAGTCATTACTCAACCTGAGCGCATTGACTCCTTCCAGCTCAGCTGAAAAGTCTTCAGAAACATATTCAACATTATCTCCAGCCTGCATCTCCTGAGCTTCATCTCTAGAGTTGTCACCAGGGTACGCAGATCCTGCTGCTCCCCAGGTGCCCTCGTGGACAAGATAATTGAATACTGGATAATGTATATTCCCTGGGCTTTGAGAATATGTTGATGATTCAAAAACTCTTTCCTCAGGATCTTCTTCTTCATCCTGATCATCTATTGACATGTTATTTCTAATTTTGTTATTAGGATTCATTCTTGCACTCATCCAACTAGATTGTCCAACATTTCTGTCAGAACCATCTATGGACATCTGGTGTTCATGAGGTTCATTATATGATTGCATTCTCCATCCATCCGAGTTCTCAATAGGAAGTTCTGAGTCAGAACCATCCTCTGAGCCCTGTGGTGCTGCATACCGCATATCTATAGTAGGATCATATGTAGGTTCAGGTCTTGGTGAGTAAGGATATGGTGTAAAGGAGTCCGGATCTATAGGTATATCCTTAAAGATAGGTGTTGCACTACTACTTGCTTCTTTCTCTAACTGGGATGCTAATTTCTTCCTCCTTTCCGGATCAGTTAGATCCTCTAACATGTCATTTTTGTCTTCGACAATCACTTGATGAGTCTTATAAAAAGACGCAACGAGTGTCCGGTATCTGTCCATAAACTTGGAAGCTAACTTAGGATACTTATTAACCAAATTAAGATGGTCCGGTATAGGCTCCGAGTCTATAGAATCATGAGGTATCACAGAAAATGTGCTACCTTCTAGCTCCTTGGTTTTCTGCTCCTGGATATTAGCTATTGCCTCCACAACCGCAACATGATAGGCTGCTAAATGACTCCTACCTTCACCTATGGGTAGATCGTGGTACAATCCAAACTTCTCTGGAAGTTGGATACACACACGATACTTGGATAACATCCGGCCATCAAGATAAGTGATAGTGTTCTAGTTGGACAATTAAAAAGATTTAAAAGTTGATGAAGTTGGTCTGTAAATGATCCTTGATAATCATCAAGAGTCTCCTCTTTCCTTACCAAAGTATGTTTGGGAAACTTTGGTGAAATATCTCTGTATATCGGAAAAATTAATTTTAATTAGTATCCAATAATATATTGCATCATAACAAAGAATTATCGCACTAAAATATATAACGGAATATTCTCATTTGAACACCCATTATATTACTTTTAAAGAATTCTTTATCGTTGCTAAATCTCCTACAGGTAATACCCTTAACTAGGTTTTCCAACCTAAGGTCAAAGCAATTTTATCTGATACCAACTGCGGTGACCCAACATACCACTGCATGTGTAGTACACTATAGTCGTTGACATGACATCCACAGAACACCGTTCCGTAAATATCACATCCCTCAGAGTGGTACAATAGAAACATTGCGGGTCCATATTACAAAGATACACACATTATTATTATTACAATACCGGAAGTTCAAGACTTCCAAAAGATCCAACTTACAAACCAAAATATAACATGTTCAGCGGAAATTTAAAAGTAACAACTCCGACTAGGAGTGGGGCTCAACAGCTTATTTTATAGAGTTCATGTTGTTCGGCTCCGTTGGTTACTACTAACTAGACTCTTAAGTGGACTAGTTCTCATCAACACCGTAACAGATCTCGTAGTCCACGCCTTCAACTCCTCCGGATAGATCAGGTTCCTCGTTGTCACATCCCAAGATTTTCCAAATCTTGTAATGTGAAAAATAAATAAACAAAATAATTGATTGTTGAATTTTAGGGTGAAAAGAAACTTTTGTTTCTAAATGGAAACTTAAAATCCCATCTTTAACAAACTTTGGTTAATGATTGAATCCAACTAAATTCAAATCAAGTCGAATGCATTCTCCATAAATGCATCTGGAAAATTTAAACACTTGGAAAATAAATCCAAACCCTAAACCCTAATGGAATAAAAATCATTTCCAAGTTATCTCCAAGCCTATGGATTTGATCCATATAAAAATTTGTCAACAAACATTTACAAATGATCAATAAAGACAAATAGAAATATTATAAGACCATAAAAATTGGTTTCACTTAATTTGGAGCCATAGATAAAATCTTATGAATATAATAAGATAAGGAAATTAAATTTCCAAAGCTATTAAAGCACCTATCTATAAATCCATACCAAATTATGAGCAAATAATCCTAAAGGGATTTAAAAGGATAAACAAATATTAAATAAGATTTTACAAATTGGAATCACCAAGTTTGGATCTCTAAATAAAAAGATATGGATTTTATAAGATGAAGAAAGAAATATTAAATAAAGAATATTTAAAGACCAAATTAAATCTTGGCCAAATCCATAAGCAAATGGAATGAATATAATCCAAATCCAAATGAAAATAAATGGATAAAGAATTTTCCAAAATAAAATAAAATGGCATAAATCAAATCCTATTGGAATAAAGACAAATCCAATTTTAAATGATTAATAAATCATATTAAAAACTTTTCGAAATAATTCAAGATGAATTATATGACACCCAAATGATCAAATAAAAACCCACTGAAAAGATTTGGAAGGTTTTTAGAAACTTAAAAGGTGTTTGAAGATATTATTAAATCTTATTTGATTTAAAACAAGGGCTTATTTGAATAATTAAAAGACCCCAAAAAGAATAAAATTTTATTCCAAAATTGACTTCAGATTATATTACTAATCAGTATTTAAACCTACACATATTTTGGTTGAGGTTTGAATTCAAATTGATGTTTGAATTAATTAAGCAAAATCAAAACAGAAATTGGATTTGGAAAAAGAAAAAGAATCAGAACAGGAAAAAAATAGAGCAAGGTCGACCCAGCCCAGCTATCCCAACGAGGCCCAGCAAGCCCATTCCCCACCCCACCCGCAGCGAATCGTTCTCACTCACGAATCGACCCGCTGAGTCTATGACGCGTGGACCCCACCTCCTCCTCCTCTCTCTCGCAGACAAACAGGTCCCACTCCCTAGCTTTCTTCCTCACCCGCCGCGACTTCTTCTCCCCTCACCTCGCCGACTGTTTCCGCAGATGAATGCTCGATTTAATTCGCGGCATTGATGCTGCCTTTACCCTCTGTGACCACGCTCGTTAAAGCGCATCGACGCCCTCTCTCTTTCCCCTCTATCGCCCGACCCTCTCTGCCCTCAGGCTGCCCGCATTGCTTGCGACAACCTCCCTGTCTCCGACGAACATCCGCGGCGATTCCGGCCAGCTCACACCCCCCTTGCTCCCCGGCGCACCCGAGCTTGCTCCCCACCTCCAGGCAAACCTCCCCGTAGCGCCAGCTCGCCCGCGCATGCCTTGCAGCCTCGACTTTGTCCATGTCTGAGCGCCACCGATGATAAGCCCGACTCCGGCGAGCCATAGCCGACGACCTCGTGCGCCCCTTGCTCACTGGTGAGTGTTTCCGTGACCCTTGAACTCGTGTGCATCTTCCTGATGCGTTGTTTTTCTCGTTTGCGTCCCAGAGACTCGCCTTCGACCACAGCCGTGCGTGCCCGAGCCCGCAAGCTACTCCGAGAGGAATCACCGTCACCACCGTGCGCCCCTCGACGATCTATCACCACGTTGAGCTTCAGCGTCACTCCGCGAACCTGGTGAGACACTCCCCTTCCTCCCTCGCTTCCTCTATCACCAGCCCGCCAGTAGCGAGCCGGTACGCCACCGTCGGTACCGCATCTTGGTCAAAGCAGTAAGGTCCATTGGATCTTGATCTGACGGTTAAGATTAGAACTGAGCAAAGGGGTAAGTAGCAACCTGTGCCGTGCGATCAAGTTAAATCCTACGGTCTGAATCGCTCGATCCAACCGAAGCGGTACCGAAGAATAAAAACGCGCCGCGTGTCATAGAGTCTGTTTTAAAAAGAGGATTTGATCTATTTGTGATTCAATTTTGTAAAATTCATAACTTTCAAACCACACGTCCAAATTTTGCAAATTTTATATCAATGGATTCAGCAAGACAAGCAATTTCTGACCATGCACTTTGTTTAGTAAATTGCTTCTGTTAAATTGGTTGATTTTGCAGAAACTTGTGTATGCATGTTTAGAATATAAAATTTGTTCTAAAATGATTTTGGAGATAAAATCTTTGGCAAATGGTTTGTTTTGAACCTACTGACCCTAGGAATCTATTGGTGGTTTCAAAAATGTATTTGGTGAAACAAAAGAATGAATCTTTGATTTAAAACATTTCTAGCCCAATAAAAATGTTGATTATAGTTTAAAAATAATTTTGGAAGAAAACTTTTGGGAAATGTTTTGATTTAAACTCTCTGACCCTAAGAATAAGGTTTTATGATTTGAAAACATTTCTTGTGAACCCTATAGATTGTTGCCTTATTAAAAGCATTTCTCCACCACATAAAATAATACTTTGTCTTAAAAAAGGTTTATAGATAGAATCTTTTGCAAATGATTTTGCCACTTTGTAAAATGACCATTAGGTGTTTTCAAATGTTTATGAACCATTAGAAAACCACTTTTACAAATAAAACAATCTTTTGCATGCTTGCATGCATTGTTTTGTTTCTATCATTTTATGTGATGTTTTGCTTGAATGATAGATTGAAATATTGCTTGCTTGATTGAATTGTAGTGATTTGAAGAGTGTGAATATTGCAAGATCAAGGAGTGAACTTATATTCTATACCAAAAGGCAAGTGATGCTTCATACTTTTGTCCCATTATTTTCACTATACATTAGTGATATTTCTAAGTAGGACTTGCATGGAATTTTGCTAAGTGTAAACTATGCCATGGGAAATCCTAGTAGATGAAACCTTAGTAGAAATTTCATAAGTTAAGATTCCTACTACTATCATGCTTAGCTTAGACAATAGAAAACAAGGGTGGAATATATATTCATACTATGGAATATTTCCAAGTCAAGGACTTGTGTTTTGTTTAATAAAACAACTAAGTGAATGAATCACCTGGGTGGAACGGAAGGAATGGTTTGTGTTGAGTGGTTCACAAGGCCCATTTCTATGGTTTACCTTGTGTATCTCACTTGTGGATGGCCACCCAGGAACAAAGAGATTTGAGATGTCAAATGTTGAGAAGCTTCAAGTGCAACCACTTGGCATTATGGGCTCTGCCTGGATCATATAAGTTGCAATAACTTAGCCAAATGGACAGTTGGTGGTAGGGGATTGATAGGTTGGAGCGCGTCCATTCTGGTCTAAGGGAAGGCTTCTGAAAGATCTTGTCTTGGTGAAACCAAGTCTTGTGGGGAAAGTGCACCACCTCCGTAGAGTGTAAAATATAAGTACTTAGCCATGTCCCTAGTAAAGGACAATTTGAGCATCAAGACATGGAAGCTATCAAGAATCTCCTCATCCCAATTTCTAAGTAAAACTTGTGGTTGAACAAGGGTGAAGGACCCCAATGTCTATTGGTGGTTCCTTGGGAAAAGTTTTGACAAAGAAAAACTTAGTGTTTTAAACTAATAGGCAAAACCTATTTTGAGCAAAGCAAGCCTAAGCTACACTTAGCCAAATTGCATATAGTATCTAGTCCACCAAAATTATACTAAGGTATCACTTGCCAACACAATTCAAATGTATTGACCCTTGTGGCTATAACTTGTTATGTTGCAGGTTTGTTTGATATTAGTGAAGTTTAATGATTAGGATTACAAGTCTACAACCAACATGTCTGCCTGTGGCACTTTGAAGATGAAGGACCCCATGCTATTGTTATATTATGCTGCATTGTAATGAGATAGCCAAATGAGCTATGTAATATGTAATAAATTATTTCATTCCTGGTTATAAAGTTGTATTATGACCTTTGTTTCTTGATATTACATCTTAACTGTGGATGCTGGCTATTGATCCAGGGACTAGCATTGTAAACACAGGGATCTCTACCTTATTAAAGGTTGGGAACCTTACACTCGTAGAACACGTCTTCTTGGCATTCAGTTGCATACATTGGCACGTCTATGAAAACCTCAGAGTCTAAGCAAGGGATCAAAGGAAAGAATGAGTAACAGCGTTACCCAACAAGTTCATTATATGCAAGGTGGGAAGTTTGATGCTCTATCTACCACCTCGGATTATAAATCCTTGGCACTATGCAGTTTTTGTAAATCTTTCTTCAAAGATTGATTTTATTCTAAAAAAAACTATGACAATCATTCTTCACAGGTTGACTAGAACTTTCATGGAGTTCCTTTCCTGCTGCGTTCGTAGCTCCTTCCCGGAACAGGGAGTAACAAGTTACAGTTCTTACACTCTGCAGAGGTGCGTTACTTTACCCATGAGAGATCAACTCCTTGTTGCACAAACGGGCGTACTTTCCCGTCCACAATTCCATGATGTGGATCCCAGTAGTTGGTCCAAGCCAATCACTGCCCCCTTCGCGACCCCGCATGCCTCCTTGGTGTACACCATGCCCACATAATGAATTACGGCAATGGTTTGTACAAACCGTTAGATGCCAGAACTATCATGGGACGTTGAGGGTTCCCACCCATATGCTGCATATCGTCTATGAATTACCAATTAATATGCATGCTACGAGGATAACATCCACGACCTGCACATCCGGCTTCATGCGAGAGGAAGAAGATACAGCTGACTTCTCTGTCCCATTCCAAATCTCATGGCTAACGTGTAATATACGGCGCTAGAATCACTGATGTCAGGGGTTATTAAGTTACTACTTGATCATCATTGTTGCAATTAGGACTCTAAGTTCTATTGCTCCGTCACATCACCACTTAGGATGATATCCATAATTTCTTTATTTGGGAAAATAATATTTTCTTTCTCTTATAGCATATATGATAACATACAATTTGCAAATACTTTGATAAAGACTCTTCAAAGGATATGAGCAAGTGATGAACTTGCCTTGTGATGGCAAGGTAGTGAAGTCTGATGCTTGCACTGGACCTTGAGCTTCTAGTTCTACAAAAACATCATTATTGCCCGGTAAGGACAATATTTAAAGAAGCAAAATGATTATGCAATTAATGTAATACATTATTTGAATTTATATGCATCTATCCCAAAAAGTTTCTTTTTGAGTAATAAAGGGTTTATAAATATTTCTTTTTAATATTTATAACATGTATTGATTTATTTTATTTTATTTCCCTTTATTTGATTTTGATTGATTTAATAATTCCCTTAGGAATTATTAATTATACCTTTATTTTATTACTAAATATTTATTTAGTATTTTTCAAAAATACTATAATATCAATAAATAATGAAAGTGATTTTTATTTATTTTTATCACCTTTCAATAATTTTGTAAAATTCCATAAGGAATATTTAAATTACAAAATTCTTATAAAAATTTGAATATCCAAAATTTGATATCTTTTTTTATTTGGACATAATGGATTAATGTGAATCCAAAAAATATTTTGTTTATAATTCTTGAACTATTATTTTATTTTCTATAATTTTATTAAGTCTAGGGGTATTTTGGTCTTTTATTTTTATTAAAACAGGCCTGAAATTGTTTCTGGGCTGGTTATTTTTATTGGGCCCTGTTGGCCCACTAGTACTAGACAAAAGAGCCGTCCCGAAGGGTCTGGCCCAGCTCGGCCCATTCCTCACTGTCTCTCTCTCTGTCTCTCGCGAGTTCATCTTCTCCTCCTCTTGCCCCGACCCTATGGCTGGTGATGCTGCCATCAGCCGTTCTGGTCGCCGTCGTGGTACATTAGGGGGTTGTCGATGACGCCCGTTTGTTCTATCCAATTGGATTCGAGCCTAGGGCTCTCCTGCGATGGATCGATGCCGTCCAGAACCCTAGGGTTTAGGGATTGGCATGGATTCAAGTGCGGCTGAGGTCGTCCTGCATGGATTCAAGTGAGGCCGTCCAGAACCCTACAGGCATGATCAGGGTCGTTGCCGTGGCGCCGTGCGGGTTGCAGCGCCCCCTCTGGGGTGCTCCCCGTGCCGCCATGGCCGTCGGCCCCTCTGCTTCCTCTTCTATCCTTCAGCGAGGACCTATGGTGAGTTTGTTTCCCCTCTCCTGGTGCTCTCTGTGCTTGCTGATTTGATGCTAGATGTTAGCAGTGTCCTCTCTAGCTATTGTCTGATTCAGATTAGGATGATTATCCCTTTTAGGGTTTCTGTGATGTGCTTGTTCATGTAGTGGAGGAATTGATTCATGTTTAGATGGTCTGTACCCATACTGAATGCTTATTGTCCTGAGGCTTGTTGGTTGATCTGAGGTATGGTGTTTCTGGTGGCTTACTTGATGATTTGATGCTTGGATTGCATCTGATTCATATGATGTGGTTGTATGGGAACCATGCTTGGTACAACTAATGATCTTATAGCTTTCCACTGTTTATTTGATTCATGTTCATGATTATGAAAAGATACAGCTAGTGCCCTAGTGCTGTTAGCTTGGAAATTAATATGTGGATTGAGATCCTCATGATCTCAAACAGTGAAGTGTATTATAGGAATATTCTAGTTATGATTCCTGTTTTTAACAGGAAAATGATTAGTTAGTTGATTTTCTGAATCTAGGATGATTTTCTGCTTTTCCTGATTCATATTGAGTTGTTCTTGTGACACCATCATACATGGCACACAGGTTAAATTCTAAACCATGGATTTGGTTAGTTTATGCTTGAGACAATCTTGGCTTCGAAAACTAGAGATGCTCATATCTGAATTCCCTATGACCAATGATGTTGGTCTGAGGCTTAGGGATTCAAGTCTTATCTAGTTGGTTCATCTAGATAGTCTTGGTAGTGGTACCAGCTATTCTTTATTGAATTAAAGCTTGGAATTTTTTTGTAGTGAGCTTGATCAATCTATGGATCCCAAAGATTTGTTGCTAAGGTGCTACCCTTATTTTAGGGATGTGCCTAGAAATAGATCATATGTATATGTATGATTGAATTGTAGAATATGGTTTGACAACCAGAGCAAGGATGTTGCTCTGAGCTCTGGTTGGATTCTGGTGCTTTGCTGTTTGCCTTTAGATTTTTAGAAATCCCTATGATGGATTCACCCCACTTGGGTGTCTTCTGAGGGTTTGTTTTGTAAAACAACACATGACTTTTTCTAAATAAGATGATTAGATCATGTGAAGGTTTTATGAAACTCACCACAAAAGCTGATATTTGTGGAGTAAGTTGGTGATGATCTTGATCTGGTTTTGCTGGACTTTTGTGCTTGATCTGGAGCTATCCTACTCCTCCTAGCTCCTGGCTTGGCCTTGCTGTCCACCTGGTTCTTCCTCCTCCTTATGTCACCATTCTGGTGATGTTTGGGGTTAATCTGGTGGTTGGTTTGGCTGCTGTTCTTGGTTTACTTGCTATTCTCCCAGGCTGTGCTGTGGTGTGGTGTGGTGTTGTGTTGCACTGGGGTGCTTCCCCACGGCTGTGCTCTGGTTTTGTTTGATCTGGCTGTGCTTGTGCAGTCGACAGCACACCCTTGCATGCTTGTGTGTGTGCAGCCTGTGTGCCTGCTATGCACATATGGATAGGTTCAGAAAATTTGATCTTACTGTTACCAATCTACTTTTACCTTGGCTGGTGAACTAATCCCTTTTGGCTGTCCTTTGCATTCTGGCTGTGAATTTATGAAAGATGAAATCTTTCATATTGGTGAAACTTTCCCCTCTTTAACATTTCTCACTGATGAGATTGTCAAGTGCACCTCACTCACATATCTAAGAGAAATACATACTAACACTAATCTTGTTTTATTTCTGTTTAATCTTTGTTTTGCAGGTTCAAAGATAAAGATGAAGATTTAGTTTAGGTTTTAGATATAGGATAGTTAGTAGATGTAATTTTCTTAATCCTTTGTAATTTTTTTATAGTTCATGTAATCTTTATTTTATTCAATTGTAAAAAAGATTATGTTATTATTAAAAAAGAATATTATCATTCTTTTTCCTATTGTAACTTGTTTATGTCTTTATAATATGAAAATGAATTTCATAATTTCTATTGTTTTGAGATTTAAGTTATACTACCTATATCTGAATTAATTTAAGATTCAAATCTTATATCTAAATCATTTAAATTACTATTCAAACACTTAAGTTTTTAAATTCAAACCCCTTTCAAAACACACATAATTCTTTTAAGATCACATCAAAGTTTATAACAATCCTACTTTAAGTCTAAACCTAATCTTAAAGTAAGAAAGAAACATTGATCACTTAAGATTTTATTTGGCGAAAATTTTACCCATTTTTTTTACAAATAGATGCATGCAACAATACATCGTCCTCAATCTACCCTTCGTTAGGTTCCTTAATGCTGGGATGTTACAGCGGTTCTCTATGATACACATGTACTTACTATGACAAGAACTTACATGTGACTAAAGTTGAGTAGCATGAGGAGCGGCCCTCGTATTCAAGGGACATGAGATTACCAACTTATACTTTGTCAAGAATATACTCCATAGTTTGTTCACTTTAACCGTAATCACTTCAAGATGCTTATGATAGGGGCAATGAGAGCTGAAAGCTAACAAGTACCATAATTTTTGGAAGCTCTTTTTGAGACTTGAAATCCCTGCTTCCCTATATGAAGGGACTTTCTTCCACTATTATATTGAGTCTCCACCTTCTACCTTTAGGAACCAGTTAAGAGAGCATAGTTGTCATTCTTAGTTCTATGTGCATTTTCCTAAAACTTATTGATTGATGCATATTGTTGATATTGCTTGTTCTTGCGCTATTTGTATCTAGTCACTCTTATGAATTTTGAAGGTATCCTATGCATCTATTTGCTACTTCATGAGGGACAAGCTGATTGCCACTATGCCATGTTTTCTGTATGTGAAACAAACAAATGTTTTTCAATGCATGTTATTCATGATCTTTGTTTATAGCCTTTCATGTTGCACACATAGTTACTTTGTCCTACTGTTTCAACTCCATCTTTCATGCTCATGTTTAGAGTTCTTTGATCCCAGCTTTCAATGCTTGAAAATGGTTTGATCTTGATTTTGATGGTGGATGTCACCTAAAAAATTATTCTTTTTATCACTTACCTACTGATACGTCGGAAACGTATCTATAATTTTTTATGCTATATGCTTGTTTTATATCTACTTTGCTTTAATTTGTCTACACTTTGAGGTATTTTTATACACTTTCTGGTACTAACCTATTAACAAGATGCCACAGTGCCAGTTGCCTGTTTTCTTCTGTTTTTGGTTCCAGAAAGGCAAAAAAATGAATATTCTCGGAATTGGACGGGACAAAAGCCAAAGTTCATATTTTCTCCTGAATGATACGGAAAATCAAAGACGAGACGGAGGAGGAAATCAGGGTGGCCACACCCTACGTGGGAGAGGGCCCACCCTAGGCCACACCCATAGGGGGTGTGGTCCCCCTGGACCTCCACCGACCTTGCCTCCTTCGCCTATAAGAAGCCTCCAACCCGAAAACCCTAAATAATCCATCATACTTCCAGAAAAACCTCTGTAGCGTTGCCGCCACCGAAAGGGAGATTCGGGGGATAGAAAGTCTCTGTTTCGGCACCCTTCCGGGATGGGAAAGTGCCCCTGGAGCCATCTCCATCGATCTCTACCACCATCTCCATCACTGTTGCTGCTTCTCATGATGAGGAAGGAGTAGTCCTTCCTCGAGGCTAAGGTCTCTACCGGTAGTTGTGTGTTCATCTCTCTCTCTCTATGCATGGTCATATTGTGATCATGAGATCTGTAATCAAGTAGATATACCTTGTTACTCAAGTGCTTTAATAGATCTCTGCTCTCCCCATGTGTGTGAAAGTGACAGCGTGCATTCCATGGTGGCACTTAGGTTTGAGTCTACATAAATACTCTTTGTGCTTTAATAGATCTATGCTTTTCCCCACGTGTGTGAAAGTGACAGCGTGCATACCGTGTGTGGCACTTTGCCTAGATTGAATATTTGTTATGAGTTATATTTGGAGTTGGATGTCTCTATGAAATTGTAGTGTTTGTTGAAACCATCTAGCGCTCAAGGTGACAGTGTGGGGTTATGGGGAGGCGGACTTTGAGGAGTGCTGTTATAGCCCTACCGATGATTAGAGTGTCCAACCGAAGAGTAGTTAAGAGTAGTATCATGAAGAGAGGATATTTATATGAGAGAGTGTTCATTAGTGAAAGTATGATCCCTAGGCCTTGTTTCTAAACATTGAAACACCGTTTGCATCTAGATCTATTGCATGTTTGCTTGCTTTAGTATTTACCTCACTCACGCACATTACCCCACGTCAACAACAAGTCAGAAGCTATTTTCTGGCACTGTTACCACTTGTATTTCACTATCTATTCGCCGAACTAGTGCACATATACACCTGACAAGTGTATTTTGGGTGTGTTGGGCACACAAGAGACTTCTTGTATCTTTATTGCAGGATTGCTTGAGAGGGAATACCTTTGACCACTTCCTCCCTAAGTTCTATAAACCTTGGGTAATCCACTAAAGGGAAACTTGCTGCTGTTCTACAAACCTCTACACTTGGAGGCCCAACAACTGTCTACAAGAATAGAAGTGCGTAGAAATCACCTACTTGAGGACGTGCAGGAGTTAAGCTTGGGGATGCTTGATACGTCGGAAACGTATCTATAATTTTTGATGTTCCATGCTTGTTTAGTATCTACTTTGCTTTGATTTTTGTACACTTTGAGGTGTTTTTATATGTTTTCTGGTACTAACCTATTAATAAGATGCCATAGGGTCAGTTGCCTGTTTTCTTCTATTTTTTGGTTCCAGAAAGGCAGAAAATCAATATTCTCGGAATTGGATGGGACAAAAGCCAAAGTCAATACTTTACCGTGGGGAACACGGAGCCAGAAGACGAGACGGAGGAGGGTATCGATGGGGCCACACCCCTGGCCACATGGGTGGGCCCACCACGCGTCGGGGGGGGGGGGGTACAGCCGCCTCGGGCACCCCCTCGGCCTCCCTCTTCGCCTATAAGAAGCCCCCGATGCCTAAACCCTAATAACCCGATCAATATTCCACGAAATCGTCTGTAGCCGCCGCCACCATCGTCCCTAGATCGGGGGGATCTGAAGCTCTTCCCGGCACCCTGCCGGAGGGGAGATCATCTTGGAGGCCTTCTTCTTTGTCATGCTAGCCTCCGGTATGAAGCGTGAGTAGTTCCACCTTGGACTACGGGTCCATGTAGTAGCTAGATGGTTGTATCTCCTCCTTTGTGCTTTCATGTCTAGATCTCATGAGCTCCGTTCATGATCAATATCTCATATATTTGTAATCATGCATGTTGTATTTGCGGGAATCCGATTGATATTGATATTACTATGTCAGATTGATTAGTGGTTTTGTCTTATTGATTCTATCATGTCTGTGTTGTTTGTGATCTTGCATGCTCTCCATTGTTAGTAGCTATCTTGGCCAAGTAATTGCTAGTGACTCCAAGAGGGGGTATTTATGCTTGATAGTGGGTTCGTGCCTCTATTTAATCTAAGGGAAGTGACAGAAATCTCTAAGATTGTAGATGCGCTGTTGCCACTAGGGAGAAAACAACGGTCTCTTATTCATGGAACAAGTGGATTGTTTACCTTACACACTTTGCTTAAAGTAGTTGTCTGTTGCTTGCAACTTAATACTAGAGGGGGTTCAGATGATAACCCAAAGGTGGAGTTCTAGTCATAGATGCAGTTGGATGGCGGTCTATGTATCTTGTTGTATTGCCCAATCGAATCTCATAGGATCATGAATGTCTAGTATTGCATTGTTATGCCTTGTTCAGTCCTGTCAATTTCCCTTCTATAATTTGTTTACCTAGCATGCCATGTTTGTTTATCTAAGGAGAACACCTCTAGTGAACTATGGACCCCGGTCCAATTTTACCATTGATACATCTTCCATTGTTTACCGCTTACATGTTGCAAACCACCATTACCTTCCACACCATACAGTTAATCCTTTGTTACAGCAAACTGGTGAGATTGACAACCTCACTGTTCGTTGGGGCAAAGTCTTGTGTTTGTGTTGTGCAGGTCTCCAAGTTGCTAGCAACACCTTTGAGTCATTTCCTTCCTCCTACTGGTTCGATAACCTTGATTTCTTACTGAGGGAAAACTTGTTGCTGTGCTCATCATATCTTCCTCTTTTGGTCTCCCAACGAAGTGTTCATGCACTCATCAAGGCTCTAATAGCCGCAGTTGTAGAACGATAGAGAGAGATTGGCGTAATATGATGGATCCATTATTGAGCCTCATGGGCGAATATATATAAACATACATGGGATCATCTTGGAGTAAAAGTCAAGTTAGGCTAGAGTCTTAACTATCCTAAACTACCATAACAACCGTGTACGTATAATACTCTAACATCCCCCCACAGCCGTAGTGGTAGCGTCGCGAACAACTAGAACGTTGTAGACGGTCAGACTGGAGATAAACCAAAGTAGAATCCAGTAGGCTGACATCCACCCACAATCCGAGCGGGAACGTCATGGACGGTGTCACATCGCAGTACCTTGGGATGTAGAGGAAGCTAATGATGCTCAAGCGAGGTGGTATCCCTTGTGCCGATGTCGAGGGAGTTGAGAGCGTGAGGCAGTGTCGAGGTCAAGGTAGCCATGCGAGGGGTCACCATGGTCAATGTCATGGTCGGGGATGCTGGTATCAAGGTAGTCGCATGCGCATAGTACACGAGGAGGATGATGGAGACGCGTCGAGGCAGTCATCGTGGATGTCGATGCCGAAGCCGATGCCGTCCGAGCCGTCGAGGATGAGGTGCAGCCATAGTTTTGCCAGAACTAGGCGCATGTTGGGGACGAACTCACACTCCGGTTTTGCCACAACCGAGTATGCAAAGAAGAACTCGTCGGTGACGCGGTTGAGGCAGTTGTAGAGGAAGCGGTGAAAGATCATTTAACAATCCCTCTGATTTTGATGTTTGATAACAATACACTTATCGATTTAACTGTGTACTAAGTTTATTACAGGATTGATTAAAGGAGGCACAAGTTATGGCATAACAATTCCCCTTGCAAAAACTTTTGTGTCAACCAGTAGTACCGGACCTACAACTGGTACTACCGCTTGACACCGGTACTACCGGTTCCAGTACCGGTTGGCACTGATCAAAAGTGATAAGGGTGCGTGCTAGTCAGTACCCACCGGTACCACGAAGCGGCACTACCGGCCCAACCGGTAGTACCGCTTGGTACAAGCGGTACTACCGCTTGAGGCGGTCGTACCGCTCGTCTGTACCGTGGCATACTGACCAGCACCCACCCCTCTCCATTTTGGTCAGTACCAAACGGTACTTGGGACCGGTACTACCGCTCAAACCGGTAGTACCGCTTTATACCTCCGGTACTACCGGCAGGTAGTACCACAAGGCGATACCGCCCAAAGCTAAAGAACATCAAGAATCGAGACATCTCCGTGCACGGTCCGGTATTGGACGAGATGCAAGCAAGCTGTACTGGCTTGAGTACCGTACTACCGGTACATTAAATGCTCCAACCATATATTTCGTGGAGGGTATAAATACCCCTCCACCTACCTTGGGACAAATTGCTCAGCACATTAAAGTCATTGCCCACCATTGGAGTCCATTGGAGCCACTCAAATCTTCAAGATCTCCTCATCCATCCACCCAAAGTCCTTGATCTTTGGGGAATCGAAGGAGGAGGCCCCGATCTACTACTTCACCAAAAGAGATCTTCATTTCCCCCTCATTTCATTGAGGGCCCCTTTGCTCTAGTGTTTTCTTGGAAACCCTAGTTCGTGTTTTGGTTCTTACAAGCTTGTCTTTGATTGCTTTGATAGCTTGCTTGTATTTGGGAGTCTCCGATTCAGTTGTGGATGTGTGCCCCAAACTTGTAACGGTGTCGGCTTCCACCTTGAAGGTTGCCGATATAGTGGAAGGTGAATCGATCCCGTTGGGGTGAGATTCATCGGAGAACAAGGGAGGCCTCTCGTGGCGTTGGTGGTTTGAAACCACCCCCTCTCCAAACGTAGACGTACTTCCCCTCAAAAGGAAGGAACTACGGGAAACAAATACTTGTGTCTCCGCGTCCACTTTTCGGTTACTTCTATCCTTTACCACACCTTACTTACTTGTTACTACTTTGTGTTGTTGTAGCTCTTGCATAATTGTCATATAGGTAAATTCACCATAGTTGCATTATCTAGAGAATTTACCTTATTGTCAAACCTTAATTTGAAAAAGACGAAAATTTGAAGTAGCACCTATTCACCCCCCTCTAGGTGCCCATACGATCCTTTCAATTGGTATCAGAGCCTCGGCTCTTTATTTGGGCTTTACCGCCTAAGAGAATATGGGTAGCCGCGAAGGGGATGGTGATGGTGAGCCGACCACGGTGACCATGGAAGATCTCAAAAACTTGGAAACAAGATTGAGCTCTTCCTTGGTCAACGAAGTCAAGAAGATGCTTGAGCAACTTCTTAAAGACAAAGAAGGCTCACCACCCCCATCTCCTCAAGAGGATCAACCATCCATTTTACCTAAGGGGAATACGTCAGTATCCCCCGAGGGTGCATTGGTAGGGGGTAAACCAGACAACGCTAATTCCTCCACACACAATAATGGTGGGAAGGGTGAGCACCGTGACTCATGGTACTCTCCCGACCCTCCAATCCCTCACCCTCATGTATACAATAGAGGTGACCCACCTAAGCTTGAAGAATCCGCTACTTTTGCTCAATGGCAATCACTAATGAGAACTCATATGCGCAGCTCTTGCATTGAACTATGGAACATCATCGAGCATGGACTCTTTATTGGGGATCCAACCAACTTGACAAGAAGAGAGATTGTCAATAGTCAACTCAATGCCACTGCTCTGCATATGATTCAACAAGGTTTGGGGACAAAGGATTATCCTCACATTGAGCACTTTAGCATTGCCAAGGAAGCTTGGGATGCTCTCACTGTGTTGTTTGTTGGCAATGAAAGTATGAGGAGGAATCGATATGATGCTCTAAGCAATGAAGCCGAAGGATTCTACATGAAAGAAGGTGAAGATCATGAAGACATGTACCGAAGGCTCAAGACCACCGCCACCGCCTTTAGAAATGTGGGTGCCTCACATGTGGATGATGCATGGATAAAAAGGAAGTATGTGAGTGCACTCATGCCTTTTGAGCCCACCGACTCGAAGAGTCTACAAGGAAGACACAGCTACCATCTCATGACCTCAAATGAAGTTATGTAAGAGATGGCTGCTTTTAAGGTTGCCGCCAAGAATGCCAAAGATGCCCGTGCTCGTGCCCTTGGTATGAGTAATGTTGTCAATGTTGCGTTGAAGGCCAAAGTTGTGGACCATGGGGATGAAGATGATAGTGATGAAGGGCTTTCCATGGACCATCCCGATGAAGTGAAGATTGCTCATGGTCAATATATGGCTTTCTATGCAAAGAACTTTTGGAAGAACCCTGCCAAGGCCAAGATGGAAATGGAACGGAGAAGCAATCCAAATGGGAAAAGAGAGAATACCACAAGATTGAGAACTTGCTTCAATTGTGGTGACCGCTACCACTTTGTGGCTAGTTGCCCCTATGAGAAGAGAGAAGATCATGGTGGAAATCTTGTGTTGAAGAAGACTCTCAAGGGACCGTACAAGAAACCTTTCATCAAAAGGAATCCCATCAACAAGAAGTCGGGAGAAATTGTCTTGATCACTCATGAAGAGTACTCCTCCGACAATGAAGATGATGAAGATGACGAAGAGGAAACTTCTCATGGTGTGGCTGCTCTTGCCACCACATCTACTCTGACATTCTCTCTCTTCGATTCTCCAAATTATAACTCCTCCACCAAGAACGCCACTTGCCTTATGGCAAGAGCAACGGAGGTATCTTCATCATCCCGCTCTACTCACTTAGATAATGATGAAATTGATGATGAGATGTCTCTTGATGTTAAAAAGGAGTTAATTGCCTTTGATGAGTTTATGACTAACCTAGAAGGTGATGCTAAGCTACATTTTGGAAACATCTTAGATCAACTATCACATACTCAAGAGCTTCTAGATGTAAGATGTAAACTTGGGCATGAACATATGATTGAGCTAGAGGCCCTAAACAATGCTTTAGAAGAAGAACAAGAAACTAGGTTGTCACTTGAATTAAAACCTGAAGGGATTGATGAGGCCAATGACATTATTGTTAACAAACTCATCAAAGAGCGTGATCATGCTATTGCTAAATATAAACGAGCTAAAAAGGACAAGGTTGAGTTTGGTGTGGTTCATGAAAAACTTGCCGAGGACTTTAGCTTGCTTAACAAGGCCCACAAAGCCTTGGAGAGTGAACTCTTGTCTCTCACAAAGTCCCATGAAACGCTTCAAACTCAATTGGCCAATATTCCTCCACCTAGTAACTTCATTCCATCTAGTAGCACAACTATCCTTGAAGAGAATGCTAGGTTGAAGGGGGAGCTTGCTAAGGCCACATTTCCACAAGGCAACAAGTCTATTGATGATCTTTTGAGCAAGCAAAGGCGTAGTGGTGATAAAGGGGCATTGGTTTTGTCTCCAAAACAAAGAAGAAGAACAACAAGAAGAAGAAGGACAAGCCCGCACAAGAGACCAACAAGATCATTGTGGAGAGTAAGACCACAAATGGTAAAACTATGTCACATGATGATTTTGCGGGAAGTGATAACCCTCACTGTGTTCTAATGCGTGATTACTATGGTGATGTGTATGCACAATATGTTGGTCCTTATGATGGTTATATTGCTTGGCCAATCAACATCTGGGGCTTGCAAATTCCTTGGTAGGTCCTTGGTATGTTGGTCTTCTAAGAAGCAAAATTGTATATCTCTCTCCACCGCCGAAGCCGAGTATGTTGCTGCTGCTAGTGCTTGCACCCAATTGCTATGGATGAGGCAAAATTTAAAGGAATACGGTGTCCAGTGTGACAAAGTGCCTCTTCTATGTGACAATGAAAGTGCCATCAAGATTGCATACAACCCGGTGGATCACACAAGGACAAAGCATATTGAGATTCGACATCACTTCATTAGAGACCATGTTGCTAGAGGTGATATTGATCTATCCTATGTATCAACCAAAGATCAACTTGCCGATATCTTCACGAAGCCACTTGATGAAGCAAGGTTTTGCTACTTGAGGAATGAACTAAATATCGTAGATTCTAGGAGTTTGACTTGATTATCTTGCACTCTCACCTAATACTCGACCCATGTTTGGTTTAGTTGTAGGCATGGACATAGGGGGAGTGCGGTCCTAATTGATTGGACTATCCCTCCCCCATTATGCGCAAATTAAACAAAATCATTCCTCTTAATATCATTTTATGATATGTGAGCTCAATGATGAGTTTCGGTAATGGACCCAAGATATATCTTCGTGGTGCCAAGCCGAGTATACTCAAATATGGTGGCCTAGGCCACCGCCCCCTCTCAATCAAGAGGTTGATGTGCTTACTCGTGTTTGTCACCTAGTTGAATTGGTTTTCACTCATGATTGTTATCTATTTGAATTGTCTTCATCTTTCTTAGTCTCATGCACTCTAGTTTGGTATTTACTTGTTTCTTCAATTTCTTTTAGAGTGCATGTGCTTCTCAGCTCACTTGTCTTAACCCAAGCCTCCGTACTCCCTCACGAAAACTCTCTCTCTCTATCCGCACAAGAATCTTCCTTGATCCCTGGCTTTGGACTCAGATGGGACCGGTACTACCGGATGTGTGAGCGGTACTACCGGACCTGGGAAGTTCCCAGGTCGTCTCCTGGCAGAACTGCTCTTGAAACGGTACTACCGCCCACATGTCCGGTCCTACCGGTCACCGGTACTCATATGGTAGTACCGCTCCAACAACCGGTACTACCGGTTGACGGTTTCCAGGTATATATTGGACGCATGGGGAGAGGCACCCCTCAGTGCCTCATTATTTCCCACGTCCTCCACTCAAACCTGCGCCGCTACCAGAGATCTTGAAGCCACCGGAGCCCTGCCGCGCCCTCCCCTCTCCGGATTCTCCTTGGATTCGGCCTCTTGGCGGGCTCCCACTCCTTTCCACCGCCATGGATCCCGGTACAACCGCCCCTTCTCTTCTTGTTTGATTTCCCCATTAGATCTAGGTTTTGGCTTAGATTTGTGGAGAAATTGACTTCTTGCAAGGTTGTACTGCCATATTATTCCTTGTTATTGAGTAGAATCTTCAATTTAGTAGTTTATGCCGTCAATTTGGGCCGTTCCCATCAGATCTGACACTTGTGTGTCGCTCAACCGGTAGTACCGGAACTTTTTCCGGTACTACCGCTTGCAAGCGGTACTACCGGTCGTCAGGTCCGGTAGTACCGGTCCACTCTGACCACATTGTTCTGCCCAAATTGTAGATTCTCTCGTTTTTGCCTTATTGATTCTTGTGCCCTTATCTCCTTGCTATCCTCCCTCGTGCTTTCACAGATGCAGGTGGTTCTCGGGGTGCACGCAAGCGCTCCAAGTCTGACCGTGACATTGTTGAGGAAGAGACTGAGTCTGAGGAAGAAGTTATGCCTCAGCCAAGACACTGTTCCAAGCTGCCTGCCAATCGAGGTGGTCGTGGGGGTCGTTAAGGGGTTACCAAGCGCTCAGCTGGGCGTGGCAGCGCCCCTCCCTCTCGCCCCCTTCCACTGGGCGTACCAAGAGTCTCATCTCTGGGCCATCTGGGCCCAAGAAACTTTCAGACATCTCTGAGTCAGACTTTAGGGCTCTTCGGGTGGACAATGCATACTCCCGCAACTGGAGCGAGTCAAGGGCAGACAGTCTTTTCTATGATGACTTCCAAGAGCGTGTGTATCATGAGGTTATTTTGACCAACACCCAGCTGGTGGTGCCTCAGCAGTGGCTTGACATGGGACACATTGACGAGAACCCTGACTACTTTGCTGAAGCTAAGGAAATCTGCTCAAGCCTTGGCATGTTCCCCATTATGGAGTTTCAGTATGACTATGATCCCCTCCTTATCTGCCAGTTTTATGCCACTGCACACTTCCACAATGGCCGCAATCGGAAGATTACCTGGATGACTCAAGGTGCTGTCAAGGAAGCTACACTTGTGGAGTTTGCTGCCATCTTAGGGTATGAGGACCGCGGCCGGGACGTTCCTTGTGGTTTCCGTTGTCACATGCCGGAGCATCCCTCCAAAAAGGTGAAGGGAATATGCCCGAGAGGCAATAATAAAGTGGTTATTATCGTATTCCTTGTTTATGATAAATGTTTATTTTGCATGCTATAATTGTATTAATACGGCAACGTTAATACATGTGTGTTTAATAAACAAACAGAAAGTTCCTAGTTATGACTCTCTTATAAACTAGCTCGTTGATTAACAAGATGATCAAGGTTTCCTGATCATGGACATTGGATGTTGTTAATAACGGGATCACAACATTAGTGTAATGGTGTGATGAACATTCATCCGAAGTATAGCATTACGATCAAAGTTATTGAGTTTATATTGCTATAACAACTTACGAAGTGATCCTAATCCTTAGACCATGAGATCATGTCAATCACTAACACCGGAAGAGTTTCTCGATGACATCAAACGTCACACCATAACTGGGTGATTATAAAGATGGCTTCAGAACTACAAAAGTGTTATGTTGAGACCCATGGATCGAGAGTGGAATTTGTTCATCCCGATGACGGATAGATATGTTCTGGGCCCTCTCGGTGATATCACATTGATTAGCTTGCAAGCAAGTGATTTGATCACTAGAATGTTATATCACGGGAACGAGAAAAGAGTGCATGTCGGTAACGAGATCAAACTAGGTATGGAGATACCGATGATCGAATCTCGGACATGTAATATATCGTGAAACAAAGGGATTAAGATACTAGCGTAAAAGGTTCCGACGATCATAAGAAAGTCATCGTTGAATGTGTGGGAGTCAGTATGTGCTTCCAGATCCCGCTTCTGATTATTGATCTGAGAGGGGTCTCGATTATTCGCGAACCGTAGGAATTTATTTCACTAGATACCGAAACGGGTTTTCGGGTGAAATTGCAGAAAGTGTTTCTGCATGTGAAATGAAATACTAGCAAGGGGTTATATGTGAATGTTTGTCATTAAAGTAATTGACAAAATTCTTAATAAATAAAAGGAGTTTTATTTAATGAGAGTTTGCATTAAATTTGGTGGAAATTTAATGGGAATTTGAGTGGGTTTTTGAGTGGAGGGAATTGAAAGGCATTTGAGTGAGTGGAGTGTCCACCCACATGAATGTGGAATAGGTGGGGGCAGCCCCATGGCTGGGCGCATGGCCCCTTGGGTGCCCCCCTCTCCCTATAAAAGGATCCCCCTCCCTCTCTCTCACTCACACCTCCTCGCGAAGGATCTCTCTTCCCCTTTAGAATTTCCCCCATGGTCTCGGATCAGCGAGATACATGTTCCCGGTGGCTTTTTCTGGAAGGATTTGTTGCTTCCGCTGCTTCGCTGGAGCGAGGGCGCGGAGGTTGTCGGGGTACCCGTACGTGTGTGCGATCACGGATGCACCACTGCTTTGAGGTGCTGGACCGGCTGGACCAGACGGACTTCATCACGATCTTGAGATCGACAAGCGTTCGTCTACATAATCCACGAGTACAACCTCGTTAACGCTATTCGGTCTTCGAGGGTATGTATTCTATGGATGTATATCCACCCGTTGCTTGTATCTAGTAGATAGATCTTGGTACATAGATGTTCCCATCGTAGGAAATTTTTTGTTTTCTATGCTGCGAACCCTACAGTGGTATCAGAGCCGGATCTATGCGTAGATGCTTTGCACGGGTAGTACACATATGAGTATGTGGGCGATGATGATCATTTTGTTGCTTCTTTGTTGTACTTTGGATATTGGTGGCATAGTGGTATGAAGCGGCCCGGACAAACTTTACATGTCCTCGCACATGAGACCTGTTCCACGCTTGACATGCAACTAGTTTGCATAAGTGGCTAGCGGGTGTCTGTCTCTCCTACTATAGTCAATATCTAATTTTCAACGAGTTGTCAACAATTTGGTTATCCTCGTTATGGTTCATGTTCGTAGGTAAGAACGGTTCTATCTCGAAAGCCCTAAGCCACGTAAAATTTGCAATGGATAAATTAGAGGCGTCTAGTTTAGATTGTTGCTGGGCTAGTGTTATGATATGGTGATGTTATAAGTAGAAGTATGAGATGATACTCTTACAACATACATAACGTGTAAACTCCATAGACCTTGGATTTACACATAAAGGTATGATAGTGATCATACCACGATGCACATGATAGAGATCATATGCGGGAACCATATCATTCCACTAATAAACATGTGATGTTTGATAGCATCTTATATTGCTTGTTTGGCGTTTTATTAGCATAATAAGATGATCCCTCATTTAGATATCAAGATAAAAATGTGTTCTTCCGTAAGTATGCACCGACAATGTTTCGTCACTTCAAGACATCACGTGATGATCGGGTGTACTTGAATCCACGAGCATATCTCGGGTGTAAGACAGTTACACACGCGAATACTAAGGTTCTTACTTGGAGAGCGTAGCATGTACATACATGGCCTCGGAACACAGACCGAAAGGTTAAGCATGAGTCATATAGTAGATATGATGCCCATTTGATGCTCGCCTTTGAAGCTACACCGACTCACGTGATGATCGGACTTGGTGTAGTGGATTTGGTTCATGTAATCACCAAAAAGACACGAGGGATGTCGTTTTTGAGTGGGAGTTCATTTATAATTTGGATTAGTAGAACTCAATTTATCATAAATTAAATCAAAGTGAATTTGCATAATTTGTTGTAGTCATTGGCATTCGTTCACCACCTTATGCATAGTTGTAATTGAGATAATAGAACTATAGAATTCTGGATATATACTTTACGAACTGGTATCGTATTGTGTTGAGTGTCAATCTAAAGTTTAAAGTCCTATTGCAAACTTTCAGCAAAATTCTATTTACTCCGTGAAATTTAATAATTGGTATTAAATCGAGAGTAACAATTCCAATGTTAGTATCTTAAGTATCATGTTTGCCTCCATGATTCTTGATTGTTTTAATATCAATTTTATCTAGGAGCTGAAAGAATTGTTTCAGAAACCATCATGTGTGATAGATATAACGATCTCTGAAACAATGTTTTGGTTGCAATATGATAGAGTATAATATGTGTTCTCATATAGGATGAGAATTTACAAAGGTTGGAGATGCTAGACATCCTGATCATCCAAAAGGGTTTTGGAAAGCAACATTATACCCACGATTCACCTTTATAAGCTACAGTAGCTTGATCATGAAAGTCGTCATGATAAGGATGAATAGAAGATGTATGTAAAGTGTTTACTATACTAAAAGATTACTAAAGAATGGATTTTGAAAGAATACCGATCATTTTGATGATGGTGATCTACTTCAAAGTGCAAGTCCAAAGGTATTATTATTTGAATATACACGCTTTGGACTATGTGTCATGAATATGGCGCCACTGTTGATGTTGATAAATTCTTTTAAAAAGGAAAAGGAAATGCTGAAAGAGAATCTATAAAATATATTTGGCAGAAAATAAAAGATTGGAAATATCCAATTTAGGTATATGGATGATATACATGTTATGGTTGTATTCTTTGCTTGTTAAACAATGTGGTTCTTGGGTATTGGATACCGAATTGGTTGGTATGAAATTTCATATGGAACAATGCAATTCATGAACCACAATGGCCTAACTAACTAGCAAGAGAATATGTGATGATGTTCATCGAAAACAAACAAACCGTTGTTTGTATTTCTCGTTGACATCAAAGCTTGACTTCAAGATTTGTATTAATAATTGTTATTTGAATCAGGTATTATGAGAACAAAGGTTGTTCAAATAATTACCGTATTCCATATAAGATGGATGATTTACAAATCTAGTTGGAGAAATCACATACATAAAACCTAATGCTAAAATGTCGCAAGACAAATGATTGAAAGATCACTTATGAAGTGACATCGCCGTTTAAATTATATTGGAAAGAAAACATGAAGAATATCCATATTCATGGATTTTTGGAGTCTTTGATTTGATCAAGTGACGCTTGTGAGACTTTCCTCGGGATAATTAAAACTTCGTTCAAAGGCCAAAGAAGAATGAACGACTAAAATATTAGAATTTATACATATCGATGTATGTAGTCCATTATGTGTAGTCATAAGCGATGGGTTTCAACTTCATATGCTTTCTCCGGAAATTTAAGTGAATATTCACTTAATGAGAAAGCAGTGTGAAATATTTGAAAATGTTCAAAGACTTTCAAGATGAAGTGAAAATCACTGTGACAAGAAAATAAATGGTTTATGATTTTATCATAAGGGATTTGTTTGAGTTACAAGTGTAACAAGAAAATAAATGAATTATGATTTTATCATAAAGGGATTTATTTGAGTTGCAAGTTTAGCAAAACACCTAGATTTACGTATCCCGAAACACCATAGGAATATGGAATGTTTGAGATTTGTAATGAAACCTTGTCTGACATGGTTGGATCAAAGGTGTTATTTATAAAACTGCCATTATGTTTTAAAAGATTAAAGCTTTAGAGACTTCCGCTTTTACACTAAAAAGAGATCCATCTTGATCCGTTGAAATGACACCATGGAAGTTATGGTTTGGGGTAAAACCCAAGTTGTCATTTCTTAAATTTTGGTATGCTAAACATAAGTAAGAGGTTTACAACCGAAGTCGGATGAGCATGTCTTTGTAGGTTATTTCGAATAACAATTGGTTATTCCTCCATAACACCAAGGACAAAAGGGTTTGTTGCTTGAAACGTGAAGTTTCTTGAAGAAGGAATTTTTTATAAATGTTAAGTGGGAGGACAATAGAACTTTGATAAGGTTAACGAACCTTAGCTATATGTGTTGAGTTGCGCAGCGCCAGAAAATGTTCCGGAGGCAGCCAGAATGCTCATGGATTACGTGCCTCAAAGGTTGTGGTCACGGAGGTCTAAAGTTCCTATTGAACCAAGAAGGTTGGATAAACAATCAAATGATTAAGATTTGAGAATAAATCATTATTGTTTGACAATGATGAACCGACTATATGTAAAGAAGCGATGATGGGCCCTGACTCCGTCAAATGGCTTGAAGCCATAAAATCCGTGATGGTTCCATACACGAGAAATCAAGTTTTGAACTTGGAAGACCCTCCGGAAAGGTGTAAAACCCAATCGGTCGTATTTGGATCTATAAAGAAACAGACATGGATGTCTCACATCTATGAAATATTCGACATGTCGTAAAGTATTTTATGACAATGTTCAAAGAGTTGACTATGACAAGATTTGATCTTTCATAGCGATATTTAGTCTGAACGGATTAAAGTAGCAACCACTACATATAATTTGGTATATGGTAGATGAATAAACAAAACAAAGTTCTTCTAATAGAATGGTTACCTAGGACGTGTACATGACACGGTCCAAAGGGTTTTGTTAATTCAAAGGATGCTAAAAAGGGCATGCAAACTTCAACAATTGAAGTAAGCATCGCGGAGTTGGAATCTTCACCGTGATGAAAAAGGAGTTTTCATCTGGAGACGATGAAGATGCTTGCATTTGCAAGAAATTAAGTGGGAGCGCTGAGACATATTTTTAATACATTATGTGAAGGAAATCTTGTTGATTAGAAATGATGTATCTTTTATTGACAAAGGTTAAGAATTTCATTTCGATCAAATACTTAGGCAAAACCCGAATATTTAGCATGAATGTCTATAGTGCATAGACTGTGACGCTAATATGGTTGTGCCAAACGTACATATATGAGATATTGAAGGAGTTCAATATAGAAACGACAAGAAAAGGTTCTTGTCGCATGGAAAAGGAATTGAATCAAGATTCAAGTGTATCGACACTTGATAAGTGAAACAAGATTCAAGTGCTTTGACACTTGATGAGTGAAATCACGAGAATGTTTTGATCAATGATACCATGATATGTACACATCCAGATATGTCCTATGCTCTAAGTGTTATGAGCATATACCAGAATGAATCATAAAATGATCATTGGACTATAGTAAGGATATTCTTATGATCTTTTGGAAGAACTAACAATGTATTTGTGTAGAAGTGACAAACAATTACAAATAGTTCATTATAACGCATTACATTGATACTAGTTTTGTCACAAGTTACAAATTAAGTTTATCTCAATTTAAACTATGAGTGGCACAATGAAATGGAAAGAAAGTTTCCACGATGGATTTGGAAGAGTTCCAAAGTTAAGACATTGTGACGAATACTACAACAAAAGGCTAAGTATATGACTGCTGTAGTGGTAGCAAAGGAGGGAATTTGTGTCAAGTAGTTTGAAATCAAACTAAGGTGTGGTTCGCAACGGGCTAACACTAAAGATATATTGTATGACAATAGTATCGACATGATTTAACCCCAAGGAACTAAAGGTTTCACCGAAAGACCAAATTTATACAATGCCATCTCATTGGAGAATGAGTGATGCGTGAAGACGCAAAGACATGCAAATACACACGGACCTGAAGCGTCAGATCCGTAGATTATGTTAACCACTTGCAATTGCGTATATGGAACACCGGAAAGCCATAAGTGTTCAATACGCAAAGTTCTCAAACTAGATTATTGTCTCTAGTGCAAGTGGGAGACTGAAGGGAATATGCCCGAGAGGCAATAATAAAGTGGTTATTATCGTATTCCTTCTTATGATAAATGTTTATTTTGCATGCTATAATTGTATTAATACGGAAACGTTAATACATGTGTGTTTAATAAACAAACAGAAAGTTCCTAGTTATGCCTCTCTTATAAACTAGCTCGTTGATTAACAAGATGATCAATGTTTCTTGATCATGGACATTGGATGTTGTTAATAACGGGATCACAACATTAGTGTAATGGTGTGATGAACATTCATCTGAAGTATAGCATTACGATCAAAGTCATTGAGTTTATATTGCTATAACAACTTACGAAGTGATCCTAATCCTTAGACCATGAGATCATGTCAATCACTAACACCGGAAGAGTTTCTCGATGACATCAAACGTCACACCAGAATGGCGGGTGATTATAAAGATGGCTTGAACTACAAAAGTGTTATGTTGAGACCCATGGATCGAGAGTGGAATTTGTTCATCCCGATGACGGATAGATATGCTCTGGGCCCTCGGTGATATCACATTGATTAGCTTGCAAGCAAGTGATTTGATCACTAGAATGTTATATCACGAAGCGAGAAAAGAGTGCATGTCGATGAGATCAAACTAGGTATGGAGATACCGATGATCGAATCTCGGACATGTAATATATCGTGAAACAAAGGGATTAAGATACTAGCGTAAAAGGTTCCGATGATCACAAGAAAGTCATCGTTGAATGTGTGGAGTCGATGGGTCTCCAGATCCCGCTTCTGATTATTGATCTGAGAGGGGTCTCGATCATGTCCGCATTATTCGCGAACCATAGGGTGACACACTTAAGAGACACCGTCATCCATTTGGAGCAAAAGTTTCATGCCGGAAAGAATAACAAGCGCAGGAATTTATTTCACTAGATACCGAAACGGGTTTTCGGGTGAAATTGCAGAAAGTGTTTCTGCATGTGAAATGAAATACTAGAAAGGGGTTATATGTGAATGTTTGTCATTAAAGTAATTGACAAAATTCTGAATAAATAAAAGGAGTTTTATTTAATGAGAGTTTGCATTAAATTTGGTGGAAATTTAATGGGAATTTGAGTGGGTTTTTGAGTGGAGGGAATTGAAAGGCATTTGAGTGAGTGGAGTGTCCACCCACATGAATGTGGAAGAGGTGGGGGCAGCCCCATGTCTGGGCGCATGGCCCCTTGGGTGCCCCCTCTCCCTATAAAAGGATCCCCCTCCCTCTCTCTCACTCACACCTCCTCGCGAAGGATCTCTCTCCCCCTTTAGAATTTCCCCCATGGTCTCGGATCAGCGAGATACATGTTCCCGGTGGCTTTTTCTGGAAGGATTTGTTTCTTCCACTGCTTCGCTGGAGCGAGGGCGTGGAGGTTGTCGGGTTACCCGTACGTGTGTGTGATCACGGATGCACCACTGCTTTGAGGTGCTGGACTTGATCGTGTTGGACCGGCTGGACTAGACGGACTTCATCACGATCTTGAGATCGGCAAGCGTTTGTCTACATCATCCACGAGTACAACCTCGTTAACGCTATTCGGTCTTCGAGGGTATGTATTCTATGGATGTATATCCACCCGTTGCTTGTATCTAGTAGATAGATCTTGGTACATAGATGTTCCCATCGTAGGAAATTTTTTGTTTTCTATGCTACGAACCCTACGAAAGGATGTTCTCACACCTTTGTATATTCGAGGCCGTGGGGTTGCTGGCAAGATCAAGGATCTTCTCCCCACATATGACATTCTCCATCGAATTTTCCGTGAGACTGTTGCTCCTCGTGCGGGCAACAAGGACGAGATACATGGGTTCTCCGTTGACTTGCTGCTCAACACCTTCCTCAACAGAGAATCAGGCCAACCTCTTGATGTGACAGACTTCATTTGGAATGAAATGGTTGTTGCCGCACACACTCGGAGGGTCCCACCATTTGCTCCTTACATTATGTCCCTCATTGTGTCCAAGTGCCCCGTCATTGCTAGGACGCTCTCCACTCGCTCTCTCGTTGTGCACAAGCCAAAGGCACTCAAGATCAAGACACATGCTAAACCTCGCGTTGAGGCAGGTGAGGAGGATGAGGATGACTCTGAGCATGCTGACAGTGGTCATGACACTGACTATGTTGTCTCTCGCCGCAAGAATGCCAAGCCCTCTTGGGCCAAAAGGATGGAGGTCAAGCTCAAGAAGATCTTCTGCTTCCAGGTTGACAACCAGAAGCGCATGTATGAGGCGCACGTGTATGCAAAGAAAGCCTGTGCTCGGCAGAAGGAAATGATGTCTGCTCAAGGTTTGACTATCTCCGAGGGATCCGAGAACAACATCACTCCAGAAGATCAGTGGATTTCTCAGCACAGCCGTTGGGACGATGATGTCTCTTCCTCGCACCGCGCCCCACCCACGTATGAGGATGAGGAGGACCTTGAGGATGAGGAGGAGGAGGAGGAGGATGATGATGATTGACCTTTGGGACGGTAGCGTTGCCCTTGTTCCCTTTTTGGCTTCTTGATGCCAAAGGGGGAGAAGTTGCACTTTAGGCACGGGTGTTGCATGGGAAGTCACAAGCTCGTTCTTCTCTTTGATCCTTTTATTGCTTGTGAACTTCGATTTCTCTCTATTTTATGTGTGAGACTATGTGTTTATGTCGTGTGAGACTATGTGGTTTATGTCGTGTGAGACTATGTGGTTGGATCCATCTTATGCGACTATGTGGTATATTTTATTGGATCCATCTTGTGATGTTATGCAGTATCTATTGTCTATATATTCCTCATCACATGTTTTGTGCAAAGGTATGTTTTCAAACGCTAGTATCCATACTTGTGTACCCATGTTGGGTTTGTAAAATAGAGGGGGAGGTTTGTTTCTACACATCTAGGGGGAGTCTCTTCTCTATCTTACAAATATCATATGCCTATTATTAAAATCATCCTGCAAAAGTGTATTATCATCAAACACCAAAAAGGGGGAGATTGAAAGAGCATTTAACAATCCCTCTGATTTTGATGTTTGATAACAATACACTTATCGATTTAACTGTGTACTAAGTTTATTACGGGATTGATTAAAGGAGGCACAAGTTATGGCATAACAATTCCCCTTGCAAAAACTTCTGTGTCAACCGGTAGTACCGGACCTACAACCGGTACTACCGCTTGACACCGGTACTACCGGTTCCAGTACCGGTTGGCACTGATCAAAAGTGATAAGGGTGTGTGCTAGTCAGTACCCACCGGTACCACGAAGCGGCACTACCGTCCCAACCGGTAGTACCGCTTGGTACCAGCGGTACTACCGCTTGAGGATCGTCTGGCTCGTGCATCTTGTGGCATCTTGACTAGCACCCCTCTCCACTTTGGTCAGTACCAAGCGGTACTTGGGACCGGTACTACCGCCCGAACCGGTAGTACCGCTTCCTACCTCCGGTACTACCGCTTGGGGGTAGTACCGCAAGGGCGATACCGCCCAAAGCTGAAGAACATCAAGAATCGAGACATCTCGGTGCACGGTCCGGGTATTGGACGGTATCAGCTTGCTTTTGGCTTGAGTACCGGTACTACCGGTACATTAAATGCTCCAACGGCCATATATTTCGTGGAGGGGTATAAATACCCCTCCACCTACCTTGGGACAAATTGCTCAGCACATTAAAGTCATTGCCCACCATTGGAGTCCATTGGAGCCACTCAAATCTTCAAGATCTCCTCATCCATCCACCCAAAGTCCTTGATCTTTGGGGAATCGAAGGAGGAGGCCCCGATCTACTACTTCACCAAAAGAGATCTTCATTTCCCCCTCATTTCATTGAGGGCCCCTTTGCTCTAGTGTTTTCTTGGAAACCCTAGTTCGTGTTTTGGTTCTTACAAGCTTGTCTTTGATTGCTTTGATAGCTTGCTTGTATTTGGGAGCCTCCGATTCAGTTGTGGATGTGTTTCCCAAACTTGTAATGGTGCCGGCTTCCACCTTGAAGGTTGCCGATATAGTGGAAGTTGAATCGATCCCGTTGGGGTGAGATTCATCGGAGAACAAGGGAGGCCTCTCGTGGCGTTGGTGGTTTGAAACCATCCCCTCTCATAACGTAGACGTACTTCCCCTCAAAAGGAAGGAACTACGGGAAACAAATCATTGTGTCTCCGCGTCCACTTTTCGGTTACTTCTATCCTTTACCGCACCTTACTTACTTGTTACTACTTTGTGTTGTTGTAGCTCTTGCATAATTGTCATATAGGTAAATTCACCATAGTTGCATTATCTAGAGAATTTACCTTATTGTCAAACCTTAATTTGAAAAAGACGAAAATTTGAAGTAGCACCTATTCACCCCCCCCCTCTAGGTGCCCATACGATCCTTTCAAGCTGGACGATGTCAAAGAAGACCATGTTGAAGACGAGGCATCGATCCGAGCTTGCCAAACTCGGGAACGCATCAGGGACGAAGGAACTCCCGGTGTTGCCAGTACTAGGCATGCGAGGGGCAGGGACCATCATGAACCTGTTGCCATGTTAGAGAGACTAGCAGAGGAGGCCTCTAGAGCGGTTGAGAGGCGCAGAGCAGCAATGGGAGAGATGTCAATGCTGTCCGCGGTTGTCGGAGTAGAGGAGCAGGTGGTGTAGTCGGGGAAGTTGCAGTGGACGAAGAAGCAGAGGGCGGTGAAACCAGCGGCAACCCAGAGTGGTCATGTTGGACGCCTAAAGAGGCGCGGTGGCGGTACTCGATGTAAGCAAAGAAGAACCCGACAGCGTGACGAAGACCATGCGCAAACATCCACGCCGTAGGAGATGACGCAGTGGAAACTGAGGATGTCGGTGCACGGGGACGGCGAAGTAGACTGCGTGCATCGACGCTACGACCTGAAGGGATGGTATAGCTGCAAGGTGCAAGTTGGTGCAATGGCTGGGAGACCACCATCAACGTACACACCAAGGAAGGTGCGTTGGAAGCCGGTAGCTTGGACCAAAATTAACGGTACTACGGCCCAAAGGGGCGACACAGCGGCTGCCCGTAGCTCAATCGATGCTAGGCGCGTGCTCAGGGGCGTGCTTGGCGTATACAGGCACGGGATCGGTTGATCAGACCGACGGTGTGTCATATGCGACATGACATGGACGACGCGTAGATCGTAGTCGATGACATCATTGTCAATGAAGTCCCGGACGATGATGACGAAGACGATCTGAGGGGGCGGGCGCGGCAGCCTCCCAAAGAAGGCATAGAAGACGTCCGCGGTGCGCGGCAGCTTGCCATGAGGCCGCAACAGCCGTCCAAGGCAGGCGGGGCATCAGAGAGGGCAGGCGCATAGGCGCGGTGTAGATCGTTGATGCCGATGGTCGGAGTAGAGGCGTATCAATGGCGACGGTGGTGGGCGACTCAATCCGATCTAAGATCGGTAGACCAAAAAATAAAACCGATCAAGAGATCAAAAAAAGAGACTTACAGGGCAGCCGATCGCAGATCGGCGGACGAACCCTGCGTACGGGTTGCGCAGCCCCGACGGAGATCATGGAGATCGACCTCCCGGGGGGCAGTGCGGCGGAAGCGTGTTGCTCGGCTAACGTGGTGCCATAGGAGGGGGCAACGCAAGGTTGGGGAGAGGTGGCGATGACGCTAGACTTTTTGACGGCGGCGGCGGCTCTAGAGTAGGATCGAATTTAGGGCTGATACCATGTTGAACGATAGAGAGAGATTGACGTAATATGATGAATGTATTATTGAACCTCATGTGCGAATATATATAGACATAGTCTAGAGTCCTAACCACTGGCGGACCTTGGGACAAAATCTGGGAGGGGGGGGGGGGCAAATATGCCTGGGGCGAAATTAAGCTTTAGACTGACTTTTAATTGACAAATAGACTAAATATATGTAAATAGTATGTAATTTTTTGATGGGTTTGGGGGTGATGATCTTTTTTGCCTTCATTAAAATCCCCGTATAATACTAACAGCAGCCTCGAACAAAGCTTAGCTGCATTACTTGTTGTACCACTGGTGTGAACATGTGTGCAGCCGTGAAGGTGAGCATGTAGGTACAGTAAAATCAGCGCCAAGGCTCCAAGCCTCCAACTCAGCGTCGCACTGCTTCGACACGATCGACCATGCATGACCATGCATTCGACGACGCAAGTATACCATTAATGGCGCCGGCCGGGTCGGTGGTGGAAGACACGCAGCAGCAGCGGTTCCCCAACGTGCTCGACGTTGAGGAGTTTCAGCGCCAAAAGTCGCAGGTCATCGACCTCATCGCTGGCTGGCGCGAGAGTAGTGTGACTAGCAAGAGATAAAAAGTACCGTGGCCGCATCGGCGACTATCCCGCGCGCCCCACCGTCACGCCCGGCCTCCCGTGCAAACTGCTCGCACCGGACGCGCCGTCCACGGTCACCCCGGGAGGCCGGCGGATTTTAGCTCGGCGTACGCTACAGCACGTTCGTCACCCTCTTCGTCCCCGGCATGACGTTCTGGCACTGGCTGACTGGCAGAGCCCTCGCCACTTGGTGCCTTCCCGGACTCCAGCAAGCAGCACCGTCGTAATCCTCGACCGATCGGGCCTAGTATTTTCCTCCGGAGCTCCCTTTTTTGCCACATCAATCTTGCTATGCACTTGTCAAAAACTATTACGAATTGTATTTTGTAATTAGAGAGAAATGCTATACTGATGACACGTTTTAACCGAAAGATTACAGCAAGGCTTCTCCAATTATAAAATTATTACAATTTTCAGAGAAAGGCATAACGCCGATACCATAAATGGATTTCCTTTGTTGTTTTCGTAATTAATGAAGAAAAGACTCGACTCTTACATTGTTGTGTCTACTTTTCGTGTGTGCTCTTCTAAATCTCAACATCAGAAGGACCCCCATCCCCCCCACCCCCACCCGCCTCCCATCCCCTGAAGGCACGGTTCTCGAAAGTTCCGAACAGAGCAAAAGCACATCCGACAAGATCGAAATTCACGCGTTTGTCGACTACCCGCTGCCATTCAGTTCACGACCTTCCATTTGTCGCGTGTGGTGTTATTGTTTGCGGCGGCGCGGCCTCCCGGCATGTTATATAGTGGAACTCCATCGGCTTGGTGTGCTCATGTGAGTTTAGACGGCGTTGATGTTTTTTCTGAAAATTGTCCCGGAAGACGTCATTTTTATTAAAGAAGAGGGTTAAAACAACTGGTGCAACGTCATAGAACAACACATGACACTCACCGACGAAATGATTTTCGTCTTACAACACATTCACACGACAACCGCACGCCAAAGACTCGCATTTGTGCAACCTCTAAATATGAAGACTTCTCCATTATAAAGTTGTAGTTTCTAGAAAAGACATAATGCATATACCATGAACGCATTTTCTTTGTTGTTTTCATAACTAGATTTTTAATCTATGGTCAAATATTAATCGTGTGTAATGAAAAGAACTCTTACACTATGTATACTTTTCGTTTGTGCTCTGCTAAGTCTCAACAACAGAAGAAAACCCCCACCACCACCACCTCCCTCCTAGGAAGGGATGGTTCTCGAAAGTTTCAAACAAAGTAGAAACACATTCGACAAAATCGAAATTCTCATGTTTGTTGAGTACCATGTTGTCGTCCAGTTCACGGCCTTCCATTTGTCATGTGTGGTGTCATCATTTGTAGTGTGGCCTCCCAGCATGTTATACAGGAACTCCTTCAGCTTGGTGTGCCCGTGTGGATTCGCACAACCCTAGTTTTTTTTTCTGGAAATTGCCCCGAAAGACACCAGTTTCACTAACGAACAGGGTTAAAACAACCGGTACAACATCATAGAACGGCACATGATACTCACCGACGCAATGCTTTCCGTCTTACAACACATTCACACGACAAATGCACGCCAAAGACTCGTCTTGTGCAACCTCTAATTATGAATGGCGAGGAGGAGAGACACCGAGCCTAGAGACCGCAGCAGAGACGGGTAGTAGCCTAGTAGGCTAGATAGCTCGGGTATGAAAGTTGCTAGAGCTCGATAATGACCCGTGAGTATGGTCATACATATTTTCTCGTTAGCTCCCTTTTGCCATATCAATTCGCGTCGAACCTATTTGTGCACAACAAATTACTTTCGTTTTGACTTGACAACCAATTAGTTTGATGTGCTATTATTGTGGGCCACTTGCGTTAGGGAAGGACGATTTGCTCGTGACTGTGGTGATTCCACCTGTATATATAGCAATCGGAGCCGTTCTCAATTAGCATCAGTCGACATCGTCAAAGGTCTTGTAGGAAGCTGGTAGCTAGCAGCGCGGCAGGCCTATTAATTCCTTGATCCCTGACTGCTTGATCCGTCGAGCACATTCCGCCGCATTGCACATATGGCCCCACCGTCGAACTGCTTCGTCACCGTCGACGGTACGGCCGACAATGGCGCCGTCCCTGCGCCGGTGATGGTGGAGGCGCCGCAGCAGAAGCTTCTGTGCCCCAACATGCTCGACGCTGACGAGTTCCGGCGCCAGGGTCATCAGGTCATTGACTTCATCGCCGACTACTACGGCCGCATGGGCGACTTCCCCGTGCACCCCAGCGTCACGCCCGGCTTCCTGCGCGACGTGCTGCCCACGGAGGCGCCGTCCCGTCCGGAGCCCGACGCGTTCGGCTCGGCGCTGAAGGACGTCCGCGACCTCATCCTCCCGGGCATGACGCACTGGCAGAGCCCTCGCCACTTCGCGCACTTCCCGGCGTCGAGCAGCACCGTCGGCGCCCTCGGGGAGGCTCTCACTGCCGGCATCAACGTCATCCCGTTTACGTGGGCCGCCTCGCCAGCGGCCACCGAGCTGGAGATGGTGGTCGTGGACTGGCTCGGCAAGGCGCTGCACTTGCCGGAGAGCCTCTTGTTCGCCGGAGGCGGCGGGGGCACGTTTGTAGGCACGTCCTGCGAGGCCATACTCTGCGCCATCGTCGCGGCGAGGGACCGGAAGCTCGCCGAGATCGGAGCGAAGAGGATCGGCGACCTCGTCGTCTACTGCTCCGACCAGACCCACTTCTTCTTCCGCAAGGCCGCGCGCATCGCCGGGATCCAGCGTGACCACTGCCGCGAGGTGCAGACGTGCCGCGAAGACATGTTCGCGCTCTCGCCCACGGAGCTGCAGGCCGCCATGCAGGCCGACGTGGACGCCGGACTGGTCCCACTCTTCCTGTGCGCGACGGTCGGGACCACCCAGACGACCGCCGTCGACCCCATCGGCGAGCTCTGCGCCGTCGCGGCACCTCACGGCGTCTGGGTGCACGTGGACGCGGCCTACGCCGGCTCCGCGTTGGTGTGCCCGGAGTTCCGGCACGTGATCGACGGCGCGGAGGCCGTGGACTCGTTCAGCATGAACCCGCACAAGTGGCTCCTGGCCAACAACGACTGCTGCGCGATGTGGGTGAAGAGGCCGTGCGCGCTGGTGGCGGCGCTGGGCACGGAGCAGGAGTACATCCTCAGGGACGCGGCGTCGGAGGGGCACGACGTGGTGGACTACAAGGACTGGACCACCACGCTGACCCGCCGGTTCAGGGCGCTCAAGATGTGGCTCGTGCTCCGCTGCTACGGCGTCGACGGCCTGCGCGGCCACATCCGCTCGCACGTGCGCATGGCCAAGGCGTTCGAGGACATGGTGAGAGCCGACGCGAGGTTCGAGGTCGTGACGGAGAGGCAGTTCGCGCTGGTGTGCTTCCGGCTCAGGTCTCCGGAGAAGCTGGGCGGCGAGAAGACGGCCAACGAGCTCAACCGGAGACTTCTTGAGAAGGTGAACGCGGTCGGCTCGGGCCCGTACATGAGCTCGGCGAACGTCGGTGGCATGTACATGCTGAGGTGTGCCATCGGAAGCACGCTCACGGAGGACCGGCATGTCAGCGATGCGTGGAAGGTCGTTCAGGATCAGGCTTCAGCAATCCTTCGTAAAATGGAAATTATCTATAGCGTTCTTGGTTAAGCTAGGTGAATATGTTTCTACTTTCTCTCCCTCAAAAAAAGGGGGAATATGTTTAGGTAAACACTATACATCATATGTTTATCCAAGTGTAGTACTAGCTAGTACTTGGGGCAAAGGTTGATCGTAATTAAGTTGCACCTGATTTCGGTCGGAGTTATGAGGATTATGTTGTGTATGCGAAATAGGTCACCTCAAAACTTTTGAACCGTTATATGCACCCCCCAAGGAGCTTAGGGGCATAGCTATTTTAAACTCGTGCCGCTTTGATGTGGCGCTTATGTTAAAATCGGTTTGTCGCATTCTCTCTGACAATGGTGGACTATGTCTTTAACTCATCAAAATCAAATACCTATAGGGGTGATCGCTTCTTGCGTGTGAACACAGGGAGGGCTTCCAGTTTTGGAGAGCGATATAGGACATCAAACAGGAGATCCGCCTTAGGATTTTCTTCACCACTGGCAATGGAGAAGGAATCCTTCCTGGAATGACCCATGGCTCGCCGATTCGTCTCTGCGAGCCGATTTCCCTTTGCTCTTCGCGATCTGCTCCGACCCCATGCTCCTTGTGGCCAACGCCTTCCAGGAGGGGACCTGCTAGTATATCCCGTTCCAGAGAACCTTTGGCATGGCCGAGGCCATGACCTTCGAAGCTTTGAGAGGGTGTCTGCCTAAATCCCTTTCAGAGTCATCGGATAGTGTCTCCTAGCGATTGTTTCCATCTGGGACTTTCTCCGTTAGTTCATCTTATCGAGCTCTCTTTCAAGAGCCCCTGCTCCCCTGGATGAACCATCTTGGAAAGCGTCACTATCTCTTAATATCAAGATCTTTGTGTGGCAATTTCTGCGTTATTTTACCTTTGGAAGTGGAGGTGTCCAAGCGTCATGGCCGGACAATGGCATATGTCCGATTTGTGGGACTCTAGAAATGGGGACCACATAATGTTCACATGTCCTCATGCCTAGTTTCTATGAAGGTTTGTCCTGGAGGCGTTTGGACCAGCCTAGAAGGTCCAAGACCTCGGTGAGTTTCTGAAAACCTTCTGGTTAGTGTTTGCCGCGATGACTTGGATCCTTTGGAATATTCGTAACAAGATGGTCATCTAGAAAGGTTCCATGTCATGCTTTTAACTCTATCTTTAAATTTCTTGCTTTTCTACAACAATGAATCGATTACTAGGCAGTGGGACGTGAAGCAGTTGAACGCCACTCTTTAGGCTTTGCTGGTGACGGCTCGCTAGTTCACCTCAGCGCCAGCCGCATGGCTCTCTCGTAGTCGGAGCTTGAATCTTGCCCTTGATTTTTCTTTGTTCTTTGGGATTTGTTTTGTTGTTGCCCCAGCAGACTATCCTTTTTTGTTTTATTTTCATTGCTCGAAACTTATACGAATTAGGATATGTGTGCTTTATTTACAAAGCGGGGCGAAAGCCTATTACAAGAAAACTTTTAAACCGTAGTAGGGCGCTAGCGTTTTTACAGGAAGGTCTGCATGTGTGGCTAGAAGTTGCCAGGCATCATTGTTCATGGCCCTGAGCGACTAACTGTGTGGCAATTTTTTCTGAAGTGTCATCCGCCGTGCAGTTGAACATCAGACGGTTGGCCATCCGTTCTCTCTATATGACTAAAATTTTCACGTTTTCTCTTTACACTTTGAGAAACTTATTTAGGGAGTGAAAAAAATAGTTTTAGTTTATAGGGCACAAAAATGCTTTGTGTTTAACAAATGATGTAAAAGTGGCGCCCTAAGATATATCACTATTTTTCTGCATATGCATTACCTCTTGACACACAACGTGGTACCCTAAATTACATTGCGCGGTGGTCATGCGAATATACATGGCCTCTTGCAGTAGAGTTTTTGGCAAAAGTGATGCCCTAAAATACATCAGGAGCCTACGTGGTCCCCCCACAACCACCCGTGGCTCTATCTTATTTTAGGGAAGCCGAAATTGTGATTTATATTTAGGATTCTTGGGGCCAAATATAGTTGTTGCACTAAAAATTGTTGGGCAAAATATAAGGATACATTACATGTTGGAGCTGTTTTTTGTCCAAATGGCTCAGTGACCTGTTTTGCATCATTGTTGGGATGCTCTAAAACAATTAATTTGTATCCTATTCGATTAGTATGCATGTAATTGTTTTACTCACATAGTTTACATATTTGTCCTTATTGAGTTCTCAAACTAAGGTTGGTAGTTAAAGTATAATCCCCGAAAAATCATGGAAGGTATTTTTTAAATCAAAAATGATATTTGAAGTTTCAAATAAGAATATATGTACATAGAGACAATAATGTATATTTTAAGTGGGCAAAGTATCAATTTGAAATAAGTTTTATTATGGGAGAGTTAAAAGAAAAAATTGGAAGGTGCACGATTCACATATAGATCTAGCATGTCGCCATTTACAACATATTTAAGATTGATACTTTGCATATTTGAAGTATATATCATTGCCTACATATACATATTTATTTTGATTTTTTAAACTTTGAAAATATATCTTTCAAATGTTTAAACAGAGTGCTCCGGGAGCCTGGAGGTCAAACTGATGCACTCATATAACCCCCATTTCAACAAATATATCATTGAAATGTACAATATGAGAATATACAATTTGCGACTTTGCGGTATTTGTGGTAGGATTTCCGCCCGACCCAGGTGTCACACTATGTGCTCATGTCTAGCGGTGATACTTTTACGCATAGATTATCTCTCATGCCCACTCTTCACGTTCATACCACGAACATGGTGACAATGAGATTTTGTGATGAAAATAGAGTGTGGGCACTAAGTTGATATCAATCTAGTGGTGGTCAATATTTGTTTGCTCTTGTCATTTGGGAGTTTCAGGATGCTCTCAGCACAGCTAGAGGCAATGGAAGATCTAGGGATTGGTCAGTTGGGTGCCAAACTTAAATCTTAGAGTTCAAAAATCATAAAAAATAGCACATAAGTTAAAACCTTGCCAGAATGATAATAGCATCCCGATTTACCTTTTCACCTGATATACACATGAAATTATTTCAAATACAACTTGGTACAAAATAGGTATTTCTAAAGGGGTTCCATGGCACCAACCAAGACTTGGAAAAGGTTTGGGAACTTTGGACCATGCTCTCATCTATTAACTATAATGCACTCTTATTTGAGCGATTTGTGCTTATTGAAGGTGTAGTTCAAGATGTTTGAATATGTTACCCTCAGGTTAGGCTTGCTCGTATAAAATAGTTCATCGAGGCATCCTACAACAAGCTAGCAGGAAAGTAGATAAGAATGTTCATGACTTCATGTTAATGGTACAATAGCCTTTTTTGTGTTTCTTCTTGTCATTATAAAATGAATCTAATTTTTTCAGCATGCTAGACTAAAACACGATGATCAAGGTCAAACACAATGGTGGGGGATTCTTGAAAACATAATTATTAAACTACCTACTAATGGAGATCACATTATGACTACTTTCCATTTGTTTTCCTTTGTGTAGATAAATTTGTGAAACACAAGAAGTATAAGGAAAATACGAAGAAGATTTACATAGAACTCATAGGAAGCCTAGCTACTAGGTACAACAGGATGCCACGAGGTTGTGTGGTTCCCACAACGCGCCCAACTACCTCTCCTTTGTAAAAGGATATTGTGTTGACTCCTATGTCTCCTCACTATTTATTTCAGGATTTCAAAAAGTGTCAAGCCTCACATATAAAGTAAAATCTCAAACATAGTTGCCATAATAACACCATAAGCCTACTTTAGATCCAATTAGGATTGAGTGACTGGCCACCTCTGGAAATAAAAATTGTATTGATCCCATGATGAAATGTCAGTAGCACCATAGTATCTCATGAAGGCTATGATTTGTAGATCTAGCTATGTAGCACTCCTTGTATTGATATGTTGCTAAACATGAAAATGATCTTGATCATCCATGGTTTGAAATACAACTTATCATTGGTCCATACTAGAACGTGTTTTAGTTTGGGAATCATGAGATCCCATCTACTTAATTCAATGATTATTTCGTATATGTTGAGAGGCACTCGAGGTGACATTGGTGTGCATCTACACATTTACAATTTATAAATATAATTACTAGATGTGTAATTCTATTACCACATACATGATACGTTGGAAACGTATCTATAATTTTTGATGCTCCATGCTTGTTTAGTATCTACTTTGCTTTACTTGTCCACACTTTGAGGTGTTTTTTACATGTTTTCTGGTACTAACCTATTAACAAGTTGCAACAGTGCCAGATGTCTGTTTTCTGCTGTTTTTGGTTTCAGAAAAGTTAGTAAAGAAATATTTTCGGAATTGGATGGGACAAACGTCAAATTCAATTACTTTTCGTGGGGAACAAGAAGTCCAGAGGGGAGCACGAGGGGCGAGCCAGAGGGGCCACACCCTCCCAGGCGCGGGTGGTCCCAATCCCACGCCTGGATAGGGTTTGGCGCCCCGGCCGCCGCATCGGCCTCCCCCTTCGCCTATAAAAAGCCCCCGATGCAGAAACACTAAGTACCCGATCAAATATCCACGAAACCGTCTGTAGCCGCCACCACCATCGTCCCTAGATCGGGGGATCTAAAGTTCTTCCTGGCACCCTGCCGAAGGGGAGATCATCCCGGAGGCCTTCTCTCCGGTATGATGCGTGAGTAGTTCCACCTTGGACTATGGGTCCATATAGTAGCTAGATGGTTGCATCTCCTCCTTTGTGCTTTCATGTATAGATCTTGTGAGCTCCATTCATGATCAAGATCTAATCTATTTGTAATCATGCATGTTGTGTTTGCGGGGATCCGATGGATATTGAGATTATTATGTTGGTTTGATTAATGGTTTTATCTTCATGATTCTATCATGTCTGTGTTGTTTGTGATCTTGCATGCTCTCCGTTGTTAGTAGCTATGTTGGCCAAATAGTTGTTAGTGTATTTATGCTCGATAGTGGTTTCATGCCTCTAGTTTCCAAGGGAAGTGACAGAAATCTCTTTGGTTGTAGATGTATTGTTGCCACTAGGGAGAAAACAACGGTCTCTTGTTCATGGAACATGTGGACTGTTTACCTTACACACTTTGCTTAAAGCAGTTGTCTGTTGCTCTCAACTTAATACTGGAGGGGGTTCGAATGATAACCTGAAGGTGGACTTCTAGTCATAGATGCAGTTGGATGGCGGTCTATGTATATTCTTGTATTGCCCAATCGAATCTCATAGGATCTTTCTGACTATTAATTGCATTGTTATGCCTTGCTCAGTTCCTTTCAATTGCCCTGCCGTAATTTGTTTACCCTTCATGCCATGTTGTTTATCTAAGGATAGCACCTCTAGTGAACTATGGACCCCGGTCCAATCTTTACCATTGATGCATCTTCCAATGTTACCTATTTACTTGTTTCAAACCATTACCTTCCAAACCATACTTTAATCCTTTGTTACAGCAAACCGGTGAGCTTGAGAACCTCACTGATTCGTTGGGGCAAAGTCTTGAGTTTGTGTTGTGAAGGTCTCCATGTTTCTTGTAACACATGTGTGACGTTTCCTTCCTCCTTCTGGTTCGATAACCTCGGTCTCTACTGAGGGAAGACTTGCCGCTGTGCTCATCACACCTTGCTCTTGGGGTTTCCAACAAAGTGCTCCACGTCAGCACCATCAACAAGTTTTCTAGCGCCATTGCCGGGGAGGCCAAGGACGTATTCACTAGGGGAGTCCTTCACTTCCTTTCTCTTTACTTTGTTTTTAGTTTGCTTTGTTTCTTTTGCTTGGTTTTGTTTGCCTCTTCCCAAAAAACACAAAAAAATTAGTCTAGTTTGGTTTGTTTGCCTCTTTCAAAAACACAAAAAATCAGTTCCTGCTCTAGTTTCCACCTTGCCCTAGCTTACCATGTTGCTCCTCAAGTTCGCCCTAAAAGATCTTGCAATAGGTAGTGGCTTCATAATTGGGAAAGATAATATTGAAGAATTCTTTAATTATGTTAGCAAGCATGAGGATATGAGGATAAATCTATAGCAGAGCTTGCTCCTAATTATGAGATTGATGCAGCTTCTTTAGTTCATATGTTGGAGGCTAGGTTTGTTAGCCTTAACCCCTTCATACAATTCTTGTTCCTAAAACTAAAAGAAGAGAAGAATGCAGAAAAGAGGGAATTCATCCTTGAAACTTTATCAAAAGAATTCCATGATGTTGCTAGGGAGGCCAAAAAGGTCTTTGAGCGTTTAGATATGCTAGGATCAAGTGTAGATATTGTGGGTATTTCTGATAAAACTAAGCCTAGAGAAGAATTCAATATACCCATACCCTTTAAGCTTGTTGGAATGCATGAAGCCTTTGAAAAGAATTTTGATTGGATTGCTCCTGAAAATCTTTTTGATGAAAGAAGTAGACCAAAGAGAGATGAAAAGGGATCCTCCAAAACCTATTTGGATGAGATACCTTTCATAGTTGAAGATTTTGCAAGTATGGATATCAATTCCTAATTTGAAAATACTTGATTCTTCTTGCTTCTTGTGTGTAACTTAAAGGCGTTAAAGAAAAGTACTTGTTGGGAGATAACCCAAGAGTTTCCTTGATTCTTGGAAGATATTACTTCAGTAATGACCTCTCCTTATCCTTTTTGTTTGCTTTTTGTGCTAAGAATGACCTCTAATGACAGGGAAGTAAGATTTGGGGAGTTGCTGCCCCGAAACAGATTTTTGTCCTCCACCAAATAAATTTGTGAGGAGGCTCTGTAACTCGGATTGATCTCAAAATTTAGGAATAAATCCCCCAGTATGTTATATAACTTTCGTTAGTTCAACACTTTTTTAATTGAGCAACAGAAGATGTTTGAAAAAATCGGTTTCTACATGCTGGCCTCTTTTGACAGATTTCTGCCATTATTTGCATTTGCTTCTTATTGATTCCTTTTTGAGTTCTTTTAAGGTGAATTGAGATTTTTGAAGAAGTTACTACACTATCTTGTATTTTTAGTGAAAAGCCTTGCTGTTCCAAAGCTTTTCCAGTGGTCTAATATCTTTTGAATACAATAATGTTGCTAATGAAGATTGTGTGAAGTTTTGTATGAAGGAAAAATTTTAGGTGTAAAGAGAGAATGATGCAATGAGATGAAGAATAGACAAAAGCTTAAGCTTGGGGATGCCACCATGGTGTCATACCAAGAAATATCCAAGAGTTACAAGCGTCAGAGCTTGGGGATTCCCAAGGCATCCCCTTCTTCATCAATAAAAAGCTCAGGTCTGTCTAGACACTTTGTTTTTATTGTTTCATGCACAGTTGTGTTGTTCTTGGAGCGTCTTAGTTTTTGTTTGCTTTGCTTAGTTTTTTTTAGTCTGGTAAAGTAACCCCCGTTCTCGCTGTGTTGTTTTGCAAATAAGTTGCTTGGTGTTTGGAAAGGAGTAGTAAGTTCTTGCTTGAAGTGCAAGAGGAGCTTGCATTGATTGTGACTTAGACTTTAGCATTACATGCTAGGTGTTGTTTTAGCATTATGCTTAGTGATTATTGCTGTAGCATGTCTTGTTCCAAACAATTGGGATTGCTTAGAGTGCCTTGAAGAAATTATGCATTGTTTAAGCATGCAAACGCATAGTATTATGGTATTCTCCTTTGATGCTTTGCTTGGGTTGACTTGGCACATTCTCACACCATGTTATGACTATGACAAGTCACCATTAGCCTCTATGATCATTTATTCCTTGACTTGTAGTACCACTCTTTGCTTTGATTAGTATGCTTTGTTCTACTGCATGATTTTGTCCATTATTGCTCTCTTAGTTGGTTGCTCCCAGTCTTTTGCTAGCCTCCACTTGTATGAGTAAGTTCTACTCATGTTTACAACTCCCAAGAAACCAAGTTTTTCCAAAGTGTCCACTATAAACTCCTATGCATGGTGTGTTACACCATTCCAAGTATATTCCTATTTTCAACTATCTTCCAATTAAAAACTATTTTGTTATGTGAAAACTTAGTGCTTAAATCCCTCACGAACTTGATGGCACACTTTATTCTTTGCCCCTAATAAACTTGAACCATTATGACAACTTTGTTGTATATGCTTGCACTTATAAGTTGGAATTAGCAGAACCATGCTGTCACGGGGAACGTTTTCAACATTGCACTTGTACTTTGTACTCAGTTGATATCATGTTCTTTTGTCTATGGATGTCACCGGTGTGAAATAAAGAGGGAACTTATAAGTCCATGGAGTTTGTATCCTGTGTTAGAGAAACGTCTGGGCCGCTAGCCTAAGCCATGCCTAATCATGGTGGAAACTTGCAGCATCACCATAATGAGCTATCTATGAAGCATCCTCAATAAAAAGCTATGCATATGGTAAATAAAAATATTGATGAGATGCTTATTGTCTGCTTGCCTTGTCATTTTGGTTATGGGAAAGCTCCTGTACCATGTCCAAGGGGTACCCCGTTGGCGGTTCTCAATGATATGCAAATACTTACAGTGACAAGAACTTACATGGACCCAAAGTTGAGTATGCATGAGGTGTGGCCCTCGTATTCAAGGGACTTGAGATTGCCAAATTATACTTCATCAAGCATATACTCCAGTTTTGCCACTTTAACCTTAACCACTTCAAGATTCTTATGATAGGGGCAATGAGGGCTGAAAGCTAACAAGTACCATAATTTTTGGAAGCTCTTTTTGAAACTTGTAATCCCTACTTCCTTTACAAAAAGGCCCTTCTTCCACCATTGTTGAGTCTCCACCTTCTACCTTTAGGCACCATTAAGAGAGCATAGTTGTCATTTTGTGTGTAGTGTTCCAAAGCTTATTAATTGATGCATATTGTGATATTACTTGTTCTTGTGCTATTTGTTTCTAGTCACCCTTGTGAACTTTGCAGGTGTCCTATGCATCTATTTGCTACTATATGAGGGACAAGCTGATTGCCGCTATGCTATGTTTTCTGCATGTGAAACAAACTAACATTTTTCAATGCATGTTATTCATGATCTTTGTTTGTAGCCTTTCATGTTGCATGCATAGTCACTATGTCCTATTGTTAGAACTCCATATTTAATGCACATGTTTAGAGTTCTTTGATCCCAGCTTTCAATGCTTGCAATGGTTGGATCTTTATTGTGAGGGTGCATGTCACCTCACAAATTATTCTGTTTATCACTTACCTACTTGAGGATGAGTAGGAGTTAAGCTTAGGGATGTTGATACGTTGGAAACGTATCTATAATTTTTGATGCTCCATGCTTGTTTAGTATCTACTTTGCTTTACTTGTCCACACTTTGAGGTACTTTTTACATGTTTTCTGGTACTAACCTATTAACAAGTTGCAACAGTGCCAGATGCCTATTTTCTGCTGTTTTTGGTTTCAGAAAAGTTAGTAAAGAAATATTCTCGGAATTGGACGGGACAAACGTCAAAGTCAATTACTTTCCGTGGGGAACAAGAAGTCCAGAGGGGATCCAGAGGGGCCACACACCCTCCCAGGCGCGGGTGGGCCCATCCCCACGCCTGGCTAGGGTTTGGCGCCCCTGGTCGCTGCCTCGGCCTCCCCCTTCGCCTATAAGAAGCCCCCGATGCAAAAACCCTAAGTACCCAATCAAATATCCACGAAACCGTTTGTAGACGCCGCCACCATCATCCCTAGATCGGGGAGGGGGGTCTGAAGTTCTTCCCGGCACCCTGCCGAAGGGGAGATCATCCCGGAGGCCTTCTCTCCGGTATGATGCGTGAGTAGTTCCACCTTGGACTATGGGTCCATGTAGTAGCTAGATGGTTGTATCTCCTCCTTTGTGCTTTCATGTATAGATCTTGTGATCTCCGTTCATGATCAAGATCTAATCTATTTGTTATCATGCATGTTGTGTTTGCAGGCATCCGATGGATATTGAGATTATTATGTTGGTTTGATTAATGGTTTTGTATTTATGATTCTATCATGTCTGTCTTGTTTGTGATCTTGCATGCTCTCCGTTGTTAGTAGCTATCTTGGCCAAGTAGTTGCTAGTAACTCCAAGAGGGGGTATTTATGCTCGATAGTGGGTTCATGCCTCTAGTTTCCAAGGGAAGTGACAGAAATCTCTTTGGTTGTAGATGTGTTGTTGCCACTAGGGAGAAGACAACGGTCTCTTGTTCATGGAACATGTGGACTGTTTACCTTACACACTTTGCTTAAAGCAGTTGTCTGTTGCTTGTAACTTAATACTGGAGGGGGTTCGGATGATAACCTGAAGGTGGACTTCTAGTCATAGATGCAGTTGGGTGGCGGTCTATGTATATTGTTGTATTGCCCAATCGAATCTCATAGGATCTTTCTAACTAGTAATTGCATTGTTATGCCTTGCTCAGTTCCTATCAATTGCCCTGCTGTAATCTGTTTACCCTTCATGCCATGTTGTTTATCTAAGGAGAGCACCTCTAGTGAATTATGGACCCCGGTCCAATCTTTACCATTGATACATCTTCCACTGTTACCTGTTTACTTGCTGCAAACCATTACCTTCCACACCATACGTTTAATCATTTGTTATAGCAAACCGGTGAGCTTGACAACCTCACTGATTCGTTGGGGCAAAGTCTTGAGTTTGTGTTGTGCAGGTCTTCGCGTTTCTTGCAACACCTGTGTGACGTTTCATTCCTCCTTCTGGTTCGATAACCTCGGTCTCTACTGAGGGAAGACTTGCTGCTGTGCTCATCACACCTTGCTCTTGGGGTTTCTCATGAAGTGCTCCATGTCAGCACCATCAATACACCTGAGCCCCCTCACATATTTGTTGCCAATTATAGGACTTAATGATGTTTTAGTATGTGTTTTCATGCAATATTGTTGTTCAGAGTCGCTAGTATTGATAGTGCTAATCCAACTCCATATTTCTGATGGTCAAAACATTTTTCCTCCCTTTTGCATGCCTTTCAGTAACATTTTTTACTTAAATACAAATACATTATTTCCTTTATCATCTATATTATACTCTTTGTCAAACTACTACATCTACACAATGGAAAATTATGAAACTTTTTGGAGACAAGGGGATCCTTGTATCTTAATTGCAATGTTGCTTGAGGGTAGAATACTTACATATTACGCCTCTTATGGGTTGATATACATTAGGTCACTCAGGTATTAAAATTTGTGTTGTCGGACAAACCTTTATGATTGAATGCCAAATAAGAGACTATAAGAATAAATGAATAGGATGCATCAAGTTTTTTGTGTCATCGTTGTCCAGTAGGAAAATGCTTGTGAAAGGGCATGTATGCCCCATGTGTGGTTTTGGTAATTAATGAAAATCTCTATGGACTAATGTGTAAATTGAGTTTCACTTGTAGGTTTGTCCATTGGCATCGCTTGGGCCATGTGTTGGTCTCAAGGTTGAAAGTTGAAGAATTGTCCAAGGGATTTGTGCCTATTGGAATCATAAAGAAATAAAGTGCTTGAAGGTTGATCAAGACAAGTCCAAAGAGTTGCATCAAGATGGATCAACCTCAAGAAGGGATGAAGAAGGGCAAGCTCAAGATGCGCCATCTCTAGAAGATCTCATGCTTGAAGCTTCCCATCCTCGTGATCATGGAGTGATGAAGACAAGTTCAAAGAAGAGGTTTCCCCATGATATGGGGGAGCAATTTGGAAGTCTTCATCAAGCAAGAGCGATGAAGTGCAAACAAGAAAGGTGTTCCCACTTGAGAAGAACAAGACGGTCTACATCAAGTTCAAGTGGATTGCTCAAGGCAAAGGTATGATATTGATAGAGATTATCTTTTGTCGGTCTCATGTTGTTAGTTGAGAGACCAGGTTTAGGATAGATACCCATACTATCAAGAGGGGCTCTCAAGCGGGTGTCTCGATCACATCGTTCGGAGAGATCTCAAACCTTTGCATGCATAGCATCATCTTTCTTGGTTGTTATTTGGTTCTTGTCCATGAGAGGATCTAGATCTTGTAGTCATCATCATAACAATCTCTAGTTCATCAAATAAGGATTTCACTTGCATATATTATTGCGGTTTTTGATCTTGTGAGTTTTCCGGCTCCACACCTTGGAAGATACATCACATATATATACATGGTATTTTCTCCCTAGGTGATACCCAATATTTCTGGCTCCACACCTTGGGATTCTATTCGTCTTTATCTTTCCAACAAAATTGGTTTCATCTTGTTTGGATTCTGGATGCGAAAGTTGTTGCAGTTTTGGTTTCTAGAATTTCCTTGACCGGAAGTTCCGGCCAGCCACCGGTAGTACCGCTAGGGCAATTTGCCGCCGGTAGTACCGGTGGAAGTTTCGGTACTTCTTCCGCTCACATACTGTATTCTCTATGTCTGGTTTGTTGTATTTGATGGAATTTGTATCGGAAGTTGCACCGGAAATTCCGCTCGGGCCTAGTTGCTGCATGAAGTTCCGGTTGAAAATCTGGCTCTCGTTCCGCTCACGTACTGTAACCTCTGTGTTTTATGTGCTCTTTTTTATGGAACTTCGGTTGGAATTTCCACCGGTAGTTTTGCTCCCACCGGAAGTTTCGGTGAACCGGCGGAAGTTCCGACCAGTCTCTTTTTTCTGTCTTCCGCGTCTCAGTTTACTGACCGTTGGCTGTGTGACACCGGAAATACCGGCCTCCCATCGGAAGTTTCGGCCATGGTCGTAAATGCCCATAACAGGCAGATTTGAGTGCCCTTTAAAAGGGGCTCCTTTTCCCCTTTGTGGATACAACTCTTTTCTTGGTTCTTGGTCTCCTCCATTATTGACCTTGAAGAGCTTTCCCTCTCCCCTTTCCCTTCCTATGATCCTTGCATATTTTGAGGGATTTGAGAGAAGAGATCTAGATCTACAATTCCCCTAAGCCAAATCACTTATTTGTGAAGGAATCATTGGGATCTAGATCTTGGAGAGTTTTGTGTGCCCCTCTTGTGTTCTTCTTCCCTTATTCCCCAAGTAGCTTTTGTAGGTTTGTTGGAATTTGGCAGAGAAGTAATTTCCCTTGCATTTGTTGCATAGGTTTGAGTTCTCCACGGAGTTTTGGCGAGTTCAAGCTTGTGGGCTTGTTTCTCTTGGATTATTGGAATCCTAGACGGTTGTGTGGTTGGGTTGTTGACTTCTTGTGACCTTTTGTGGTCTTGTAGAATTTTGTGGCTTTGTTGTCCTTTTGTGGCGTTGTAGCCTTTTGTGTCTTTTTTGTTAGGAGCCTCCAACTGAGTTGTAGAGATAGCTCCAATTTTATACGTTTTTTGGTGACCGCCCTGAAGTGTCCCTTAATGGATTGTGAGTAGGCATTTGTGGCGAGCTCACAGGAGAACAGGGTGATACTTTTATGACGCCGGTGAGTTGTGTGCCTTCGCATCCGGGGTGAGGCCTTGTGTGGCATTGGGTGAGCATCGAGCCACCACACCCCAAGGTGAGCCATTTGTGGCGTTCGGATAGCATTGCGCCATCGCACCTCTCCAACAGACACATAGCTTCTTTGAAAGTGAACTTTAGGATAAAAATCTTCGTCTCCGCGTCCATCGGTTATCTCTCAACTGATCCCTTTACTTATGCACTTTAGTTTGTGATAGCCATCGTGCTTGAAGTATTTATTTCTTGCTATCACCTTGTTGCTTGTATTGCTTAGCATAGGTTGTTGGTGCACTTAGGTGAACCTAGTGGTTAGGTTTTGTGCTCAATAAATTAAACCTTAGTTTTATTCCGCATTTATTTGAGCCTAAATTGTAATAATTTTAAAAGCCTATTCACCCCATCTAGGCGACGTCCATTGCACTTTCATCTTGTTAGTATCTTTTAAATCTTGCAAACTTCTATATTTTAGTTTTTAGTTATTAAGTTTTCTTTTATTCTCCTGTTGTTCACTTCATGCTTATTAATGAAAACCCAAAATAAATGTAGTTTATCTTCTTGCAATTTATTTTTAAAAATAGTTACATTTTGTTTTGTAGTATGCTTGGTTTAAAATGCCTCAGTGTTAGTACATTGGTTCCTTTATAAGATATTTTGGTGAATCTATTGATGGTGATGAATCTTATGGCGATGAATCCTTAATGTTAAATTAGTGTGTATGGTGGATTTCATGATGGTGTTTGAAATTTTTTATTTGGAAATGTTACTACTTTAAATTCTCCCATTACAATAGCTCGCATGAATTTGAGCATAAGGTAAGAACACTATCAAGGGTTATGCAAACTAAAACATCATTTCAGACTAGCATAAATTCATAGAACCTTGATTTGTGAAAAGTGAGATGGAATCTCTGCCAGGAAGGAAGATGAGTCCCATAAATCATTTTGAAATCGTTTTGATAGTGTTATCGTTGGTCTTAAAGTCTTTGGGTGTGACCATTGACGATAATTTTGTGGTCACGAAGTTTCTCCGGGTTTATCACCCCAAATTCATTCTACCATGGTTTTTCACATCCAACAAAGACCGGACTACAAGATCCCCGACCTTCATGATCTTCTTTCTATGTTTGTAACTCACAAGAGCATGTCAAAAATTTACTATAATATGCATATCAATCTCCAAGTCACGAAGAATAATACCAACCTGACAGTCACTAAAGAAAAAGTTACCAAGACCAATATCCGGGTGACCAATAAAAATAATAGTGATAAGATTGATGCCACCAAGTAGGCATGCACCGAGGAGAATATATATAGTGATCTACATGTCTTTGTCCTGTCGAGAATCCACACGAGGACAAAAATAAGATTTCTAGGAAACACAACTACGCGACCCTTGGTCCACCGCATACAACTACAGAAGTATCCTTGCCTGATTGCAACAACGACATACTTTAAAACAACCTTAATCTTCCATGGATGCACCGGTGCACCACTGCTACCAGTGTTTGACTACACCAACAATACTTTGTGTAAGTTCCAAGAGATAACTTTATATCAATATTAAATACATGCATTCTCAAAAAAAATATTAAATACATGCATAAGGGCATCTATAGTGGGGACAGAAGCCTTCCCTTAGAGTTGTCACTTAAGATTTTTCCTTATTTAGCAGAAAGATAGAATAAAAAAAGAAGGTTGCCTTCCTTTAACTAAGGATTGGTCTATATTAAGAGAAGTCTATTTTCTCTATTGTACCCATGTCTTCCCTTAAAATTATGATTTCTTACTAAAAACTAATTAATTCTAATTAATCGGAAGGGATGACAACAATTGATAATGCATTGTAGAACTTATATATATCACGTACTCTGTATAATGTGGAGGATATGGGAAGACATGTCTTCTCATGCCCTAAGAGTGTACTCCTTAGAGTGTTCATATGTGCTGCCTAGTGATGATAGGTTGTATTACCTGGTTAGGAATATTCTCCTTCCATCAGAAAAGTTGTCAGCATATTTATTTTCTATTTACGAATTGTGCCTCATGTAAATTCTTACCAATAAATTTAGTTATGTAATAATTGTTACAAATAAAATATTGTTTATATTTTCCATCATCATCTCGGGTTAGAAATCTTGTGATGTCTAGTTTACAAAGCGAAAGACCCAACATATGTTTTTTTTGTTGAAGGACCAAAAGATAACCGAGGCAAGAGTATAGGGAGTAAGCACATATATGCTCCATGCATTTGATATAATAGGTAAATAATAATGGGGGATTAAATACAAAATATTAGCAGAATGTGATCATGTCAAACAAAAAAATATTCATTTGAAATCTATGCATTTAAACATCAATTTTATTTCGAGACTTTATGGTGATACCAGATCATATTAGTTTCAAAATATCAATAATAAATTACCCCATCTAGATTTCTTAGATCTTTAAATACAAATTCACAACCACATCAAAATGAAATCCTTGCCTTTAAATGTAGCCAAATAATAATATACTACTATATATCATTAGTTAGCAATAATTATATTTTTCTTTCTTTACAGGTATTCTTTGATGATCCCGCTGCACAAAAAAAGGTATGCTTGAGTGACTATAATATGCACTTCCTTTATTTGGTCTATGTGCAAAATCGAGATCTAAAGATAGTCGAGATCATCCAAAATTAATGGGCCCTATATATTAACTTGGAAGAATCTCAAAGAAATTCTCTAATATTACTACAGAAGATGTGCACAGTTCTTATATAAGATCACCACCCATGCTCGCTAGTATTGATCGTGGAACCCACAGATTGCATCCAGCCTCGCACAAGCTTAGCTAAGTTTTAGTACTGCTGTCATACCTCAAAAAAAAAGTTTTAGTACTGCCACCGCCACACTGGTGTGGTGCGCGGCCGTGAAGGCGAGCGCGTAGGTACGGTCCAATAATCCCCCACATTCCAGGTATGGCCCCACCGTCGCGCTGCTTCGACAACACCATGAACGGTGCGACCGACAATGGCGCCGTCCCCGTCGTTGTGCACACGCTTCAGCAGTCGCCCAAAGTGCTGGACCCTGAGGAGTTTCGGCGCCAAGGTCATCAGGTTATCGACTTCATCGCGGACTACTACGGCCGCATGGGCGACTATCCCGTGCACCCCAACGTCACGCCCGGCTTCCTGCGCAACCTGCTGCCCACGGAGGCGCCGTCCCGTCCGGAGCCCGACGCGTTCGGCTCGGCGCTGCAGGACGTCCGCGACCTCATCCTCCCGGGCATGACGCACTGGCAGAGCCCTCGCCACTTCGCGCACTTCCCGGCGTCAAGCAGCACCGTCGGCGCCCTAGGGGAGGCGCTCACTGCCGGCATCAACGTCATCCCGTTTACGTGGGCCGCCTCGCCGGCCGCCACTGAGCTTGAGATGGTGGTCGTGGACTGGCTCGGCAAGGCGCTCCACTTGCCGGAGAGCCTGCTGTTCGCAGGCGGTGGCGGGGGCACGCTTCTGGGCACCTCCTGCGAGGCTATGCTCTGCGCCCTCGTCGCTGCCAGGGACAAGAAGCTCTCCGAGATCGGCGGCAACAGGATCGGCGACCTCGTCGTCTACTGCTCCGACCAGACCCACTTCGCCTTCTGTAAGGCCGCGCGGATCGCCGGCATCCAGCGGGAGCACTGCCGCGAGATACAGACGTGCCATGAAAACATGTTCGCGCTCTCGCCGACGGCGCTGCAAGCCGCCATGAAGGCTGACGCGGACGCCGGGCTGGTCCCACTGTTCCTGTGCGCGACAGTCGGGACCACCCAGACGACCGCCGTTGACCCCATCGGCGAGCTCTGCCCCGTGGTGGCGCCTCGCGGCGTCTGGGTGCACGTGGACGCGGCCTACGCCGGCTCCGCGCTGGTGTGCCCGGAGTTCCGCCACCTGATCGATGGCGCGGAGGCCGTGGACTCGTTCAGCATGAACGCCCACAAGTGGCTCCTGGCCAACATCGACTGCTGCGCGATGTGGGTGAAGAAGCCGAGCGCGCTCGTCGCGGCGCTCGGCTCGGAGCCGGAGTACATCCTCAAAGACGCCGCCGGCGTGGTGGACTACAAGGACTGGAGCATGGCGCTGACTCGCCGTTTTCGGGCGCTCAAGATGTGGCTCGTCCTCCGCTGCTACGGCACTGACGGCCTGCGTGACAGCATCCGCTCCGACGTGCGCATGGCCAAGGCGTTCGAGGACATGGTGAAGGCCGACGCGAGGTTCGAGGTGGTCACGGACAGGAAGTTTGCGTTGGTTTGCTTCCGGCTCCGATCGCCGCAGAGGTTCGGAGGCGAGAAGACGGCCAACGAGCTCAACCGAACCCTTCTCGAGGAGGTGAATGCCGTCCGCTCGGGCCCGTACATGAGCTCGGCAATGGTAGGTGGCGTCTACATGCTAAGGTGCGCCGTTGGGAGCAAGCTCACGGAGGAGAGGCACATCAAGGATGCATGGGAGGTAGTTCAGGATCGAGCTTCATCAGTTCTTGGTAAAATGGAAACTATCTATAGCGTGCATTGTTAAGGTGGGTGATTCTCTAAGCATAATATACATGGGGACAAACTTGTATTACAAGAGGTCCATCTGAATTTGGTTAGAATACTTTAAATTTGTAGTACTCCATTCCTCTGGTCCATATTAATGGCCTCAAATTTGTCAAATACCAATGCATCTAATCTAAATTAATATATAACTAGATACATATGGATCTAGATAAAGTTGATGCTATTAATATGAACCTAGCGGAGTATGTAATTTTTCTTTGTTCTTTATGAGCGTAGCCGATTCTGCCGTTGGATAAAGCAGTGATCACAATGTGTTGGATAAAGTAGCAAAGTGTAAAACTTTTGTTGAAGTGTATCTCTTTGTCTCAGGTCGCCTACATGTTATATACTACAAGCAATAGCTCTAGGGTTGCAATAGAGTTGATTCGGTTTTGATCTCCCTTGATCCTCACTTAACTATACACTGAATTGTTAGATCCCTTTGGATCAACTAGCACATGATTTGAGCCACAAAGAATAGGATCAGGGGTGTGTACCTTGATCTCGAGGTCCAGCCATGGCCTCCTCTTGATTTGCTTCACCTGATCCTTGTTGATGTAGATATGACGATTCTTCCTACTACTTTAGATGCTTGCTTGATCACTGAGCTGGGGAATATATATATATATATATATATATATATATATATATATATATATATATGTATATATATATAGAGAGAGAGAGAGAGCACTGCTGTGTGTATTGAGAGTGATCATCTCTAACCCTAGGACCCCTATTTATAGCATTTGCACTAGGGGAAACCACACCATTGGATGGACGGCCAGGATGCCCCTGATCAGGGCATCCAATGTCTGTTAATCAACAGCCCCTAAAAGCCATTAATTTGACTTAGATTAATCACAGTAACTTTTAGATCACTGCAGATCACTTATATCCAACATTCTTGTGGCGTCCCGCAAAACCACTACTAGAAAATCGCGTTGTTTTTGTGCATTGCATCATCATGACCGCATGCTCATGTCATCATGCCACATTGCATTTCAGCATCGTCATCGTCTTGCATTTGCTTGCATCAAACTATTTTCGGAAAAACCTAATTAGTTTTCTGAACGCCCCGTCTTTAATTCAACTGAAAACCGGGTCTCCGGAATATTTGTTTTGTCTACCCGCGGTTTGCAAAATTCCCGTTTGTAATTCATAAAATATTGAATTATTTTTAGTGGGGCAGTCGAACGGGCCGATTCGACCCGAACGACCACCCCCAGAAATAAAATCGGTCCGCCTAAATTCCTAAAGCTACCCATCCTAGTCTACCCAACCCTCTGGCCACCTCACCCCCACCTATCCCAGGCCGCCACGTCACCCTGCCTCTCCCTCCCAACCAATCCCCTTATGCCACCTCACCCCACTCCCTCTCTCTCCCTCACCCACCACACAACACACCCCACCCCACACACCCTGCACGCACGCACGCAGCAACCACACGCGCCCAGGACCCGCACCCTTCCGTCCCCGCTGCCCCTGGCCCGTCCCTGGGTCCCACCGCGCGTCCCACTCCGCTCGTCCTCTTCCTCCTCACGCCGCACCACCCCCCGCAGCCTCCTACCGCCCCCACTCCTCTCACCGACCGGCCCCCTCGCCGCCGGCGCCCCCACCCTCCGCTCGCCCCACCATCCTCGCCGCGCCGCCCTGGCTCTCTTCCTCGCCACGGAGCCTCCCCTCCGACCAGCGACGCCCGCCTCACCTCCTCGAGCCTTTGCCCGGCCCGGCAGCGCCTTCTTCCTTCCCGCCGCCTCCGCCTTGGCCACCCTCCTCTCTCCGCGCCTCCCTCCTCTCTAGTTCCTCCTGTGTGCCGCCGCTCCCGCTGCCCTCTCGGGCCGTCCTCCGCGACCGGCCGGCCGCTTCCTCCTCGCCGCCTCATGGCCGAGCCGCCAGCGCCAGCGCCTCCACCGCCGCGCCTGCCTCCGCCGAGCGCGCCTTGTTCCTCCTCCCCGCTCGCCGGAGGCCGCTCCTCCCCTGGCCGGCGACGAGCCCCGCCACCGTCCGCGCATCGCCGTCCACACGCGCTGCCAGGGCCGCTCGCCCTCAACCTCCCCGGAATATCTCTCTCGCGCGCCCCGGCCCCGACCTGCGCCGCCCTTCCACCTCGCCGGCGACCCCCGACCGTCGACCTCGGCACCGCCCCTGTCCGCCTCCCCCAGGGCTCGCTGGCCGTGCCCGAGCCCGTGCCTCGCCTGCTTCCGCTGCCCCTGTCCCCGGCCGCCGACATGAGCGTCCGCGACCTCGGCCGCGTGCGCCGCCCTCGCCGAGCTCTTCGTCACCCCTATGCTGCTGCCGTGGTGTTTTGGTACAAGTGCAGGTCCTCTAGTACCAGTGGAGTTGCTCCTATGCTTAGTTTTGGCACCGTTTTTATGAAGATGAATTAGTTGCGACCATCTGGTTTCTGTGACCTCCACCAAACAAGTCCGACGAGTACCTCACCCAGACCTCGGAAGCGACAAAATCTACCGATGACCGAGGACCCGGTTGCCAAGATCCGCGACTCGGAGATGCCGGAACACCAAGTACGTCGAGACCCTGAAGACCCGTTCCCAGAGGCGAAGTCCGGACCCAATGACCGCCAAGAACGCCACCGGTTCAACAAGCACTCCGTCCCGGACACCAAGTGCTGCATTCCGAACGTCAAGACCGATGCAATGGCGCGGACCCGACAAGATCCTCGCAACAACAAGATCGACACCGACCAGAACAAATCCGATGTGCCCCGATGCCAGACCAAGTGCTTCCTCCCGGAACGCCAAGATCTGCCCCGTTGCTCGAGAACGTTCCCGCCGAGACCGACCCGTCGAACCCTGGACCCTGAGACCGACCCCGAACCCCGGAACCCCAAGCTCGTCGAACCCTAATGTGTGAACCCCTTCCCGAAACCCTATTTTATAATATATTAAACTTGTCGCATATTAAATTGTCATGCATGCATACTGTCATGTGGTTTGGGGGCCTTATGCCGATTCACCAAATAATTAAATATGGGGCCCATATGCGGACAAACCTAGTCTTATATTGGCCTCATTTAAATTTGTGCATCGAACCGTTGTCATATCTTGCCTTGTTAAACAACATTTAAATTGCGGGGTAGCTAAACAACATGAACCGCCTTATTAATTGTCGGGACCCCGGTTCCACTTAGTATGACCTAATTGCATCGCACCTTTGCCATGTCAAACATCATACATGCATCATGCCCGATCTTCTGCCGATTTTAAATATTGCATCCGGTGTTTATTCTAGTGTTTTGCTTCTTCGCGGATAAGGCCGTTGAGTTGATGCGAGTGTCGACCCGATCTTCGGTTGAACCCTCGACATGTTTTCAGGCGAGCATCTCCCCCTTTATACCTATCTTACTTTTCTAGTATTTATTCCCTCCTGTTGATCTATTGCTATCTGTGTTGCGATGCTCTAGTTTCCGTACCCGTGAAATCCCTTGCATCCGTATATTGCCTTGGACACATCCTATTACCTGTTGTTTGGTAGATAGTTGGACTTGCGCGTCGTGGTCGCTTGCTCAAGTGTTGTTGCGTGTCGTCAAGTGCCACAGTTGTTGTTGTATTGCCGCGTGTTGATGTTGGAGATGATCATGGCTTTACTTATCGTTCACTTTAATTCCTGTTTAACAACTAAAATTGAAATAAGCAGAGGCATCGGTGGGTGATAGATAATATTTGGTTTCCGAACGCCCACTTGTGTCCCGTAAGACCCCGAGTACTTGATACCTGTTCCTTGATTTATCGCGCTATCCACATCCGGGAGGATTATGGGACCCCCCTGAGCCAGAGCTTGATTCAGTCTTATTTCTTGGGGCCACAAACTAGTTTGAGGTTTTATTTACTATCCTGTACTTATGCCATGCTACTGCTTTATTTACGATTGTGCGAGGAGCACACTGTACTGTTTAGGATCGGGACACGTTTACGCGGTGTCGACAAGCCCAGTTTTGGGTTCCCGATGCCACGTAGTCCACCCAAACATCGGGTCCGTCTCGGAGCTAGCTTACTTCGTTGCGGGTGTACTCCAAGGGGTGGCCCCCTGAAATATTTCTGAATCCTGTGATTGCTTTGTCGTGAAGGCCTCGTTGGGTTTTGATTTGGTTTTTTCCGAGGTTGATCGAGTGTGTGTTGCTAATTGTGCACCCCGGCCGGGTTAAAACTTTCTGAAAGCCGTGTCCGCGGTTATGGACGACTTGGAGCACAGTATCTCGTCCATAGACAAGCATAACTAAAGTAGTGCTATAAATTTGACTATATAATGACTAGTAACTAGCTTCACTATAATGGAATGGCTAAATAATACTGCCCACAATTGCTTGTTTGGAGTGTCGCTTGCGACCATTGTACCTGACTAGTAAGTATTGCAACTACAACGGAATGGCTCAATAAAATTACCAACAACTGCTGGGTTTTGGGTTTATCTCATGCTATCTGTATCTAATTAGTAATCGTTGCAACTATCACGGAATGGTTAACTAAAAGTGCCCACTGCTTACTTTATCAGGATGATTATCTAACCCTGACTAGTAATTGCTGCAACGATAACTGAATAACTAAAACTGCCAACTGTGTGAGTTCCTCGGTTGACTTCCTCGTTTGGTCCCGAGGGGGAAACGCCAGGATGGGTTTGTTTGATGGTAGCATCAGGTTGGTTCCGAATAGGTCTTTCTTACCCCTCTCTGATAACCGCTAATTGTATCGAGTCTCTATAGGGAGTTTAGTGCATGCTGCCGCTGCCGCTCAGTCCACCATACCTATGTAGGCGAGGACCGCCGAATTCTAGCCTCGCTGCATCGGCCTCGTGATCGACGCCTCTTTTTCCTTTTCCCTTTGTCGGCACCCCTTTTGTTTAAGCAGGTTTTGCGATCGGCGTCGTTAGCAGGGTTACCCTTCCGGCTTGGCCTGGGCAGGGTTATGGACGCCATTGGTTATTCTTCAGGGCTCTTAGCCCCATTTGCATCTTGTCCGTAGCTGGACGCTCGGTCGTTTCAAGGTGATTTGGATCTTTGTATATTATATCTGTATTCTTGACTCATGGAGTCGTGTTGTATAGATCTCTGTTCTATGGGTCCCATCGAGGACTGTTGTGTAATGTTATTACTTCGTTTTCCACCCGCACGAAAGTGCCTGGGGGGCACCTTTGAATCGTTTCTATGCGGGTTTGGCGGGATTCGCTAAAACTTGCATAGGTCCGATTCTGAGGGTGTTACAGAGTGGTATCAGAGCTCAGCAGTTGCGATACCCCACAAGTCCAAATGAGGATAACCTAGCTAACGGCCGAAGTAGAGTGTCAAAACTATTTTGCAAAAATCGGTTGGATAGATCTGGTTAGGTCTGCTTTTACTCCTTACCTCTCTGCTATTCTCCTCTTACCTCTACGTGTTTTGAATCCGCTCTCGTCTCTTTCTTCGAGTCCAGGAATTCTCGTGGTTGGGATTTCGTCGTACCTTTAGGTTTTTCGCTTCCTCCTTTGGTAACGGTGTTGCTACATCTGGTCTTCATGCTATCCGGGGAATCCTTTATCTGTGGTACCATTCTTTGTTCCTTGTTTGTGCCTCCCAGTGTTTTCCCGACGCGACGACATCATCTACGGCAGATCCGATGCAGAGTCTGCATCACTCCTTTGTTTCTGAACCTCGTTTGTCGAGATCTTCAGTCTGAATTCCGAGAGTTGGTTGCATAATCCGCCTATTCGTGTGCAGAGTAATGGTTTGGGTGCGCGATGGACTGATCACCATCCGACTACTCTTATCATTCGCTCTTGTACATCGAATCAGTGGATCCAGCAATTTTACTCCGTCCACGGAAGTTAGAGGTGGCTTTATTTGTTGATACCTCTACCTTCGACCTTTTTTTCCGGAGTGTTCTCTCGACGATCACGGACAACAACCCTTGTTAGTGGTGTCGCGAGGATCTACACGAAGCGAGAAGATGCAGATCGCCGACCTTCCTTCCGGTACCATGAGGCGGATCTCGAGGGCGAGATCCATTGTTAGTGGTGTCGAATTGTGGCGTCCCGCAAAACCACTACTAGAAAATCGCGTTGTTTTTGTGCATTGCATCATCATGACCGCATGCTCATGTCATCATGCCACATTGCATTTGAGCATCGTCATCATCTTGCATTTGCTTGCATCAAACTATTTTCGGAAAAACCTAATTAGTTTTCTAAACGCCCCGTCTTTAATTCAACTGAAAACCGGGTCTCCGGAATATTTGTTTTGTCTACCCGCGGTTTGCAAAATTCGCTTGTAATTCATAAAATATTGAATTATTTTTAGTGGGTATCGAACGGCGATTCGACCAACGACCACCCCGTAAATAAAATCGGTCCGCCTAAATTCCTAAAGCTACCCATCCTAGTCTACCCAACCCTCCGCCACCTCACCCCCACCTATCCCAGCCACGCACCCCCGCCTCCTCCCAACCAATCCCCTTATGCCACCTCACCCCACTCTCTCTCTCCTCACCCACCACACAACACACCCCACCCCACACACCCTGCACGCACGCACGCAGCAACCACACGCGCCCAGGACCCGCACCCTTCCGTCCCCGCTGCCCCTGGCCCGCCCCTGGGTCCCATCGCGCGTCCAACCCCGCTCGTCCTCTTCCTCCTCACGCCGCACCACCCCTCGCAGCCTCCTCCCGCCTCACCTCTCACCGACTGCCCCCCGCCGGGGCGCCCCACCCTCCGCCGCCCACCATCCTCGCCGCCAGCTCTCTTCCCCGCCACGGAGCTCCGCCCTCCGACCCGAAGCGACGCCTCCGCACCTCCTCGAGCCGCTGCTCGCCGGCAGCTCGCTTCTTCCTCCGCTGCCGGCCTTCGCCGTCATGGCCGTCACCCTCCTCTCTCCCCGCGCCTCCTCTCTAGTTCCTCCCAGTGTGCCGCCCTCTCCGCACTGCCTCCTCCGCGACTGCCAAGGCCGCCTTCCCCGCCGCCTGCGGTCGAGCTCGCCAGCGCCCCAGCGTCCTCACCGCTGGGCCGCTGCCTCCGCCGAGCCGCCTGTTCCTCCTCCCCGCCGCCGGAGGTTCCTCCTGGCCGGCGACGAGCCCGCCACCGCCACAAGACGCTGGCCATTGCCAGGCCGCTCGCCTCAACCTTCCTGCCTCTCTCGCGCCTGGCCCCGACCTGCGCCGCTTCCACCTCGCCGGCGACCCCCGACTGCCGACCTCGGCACCGCCTGTCCGCCCCCCGCCAGGCCTCGCCTGCTGCCGTGCCCGAGCCCTGCCTCGCTCCGCTGCCGTTTCCCCTGCCCCGCCGCCGACCTGCTGGTTCGCGACCTCGCCACAGGCGCCGCCCTCGCCGAGCTCTTCGTCACCCCTATGCTGCTGCCGTGGTGTTTTGGTACAAGTGCAGGTCCTCTAGTACCAGTGGAGTTGCTCCTATGCTTAGTTTTGGCACCGTTTTTATGAAGATGAATCAGTGGCGACCATCTGGTTTCTGTGACCTCCACCAAACAAGTCCGACGAGTACCTCACCCAGAACCTCGGAAGCGACAAAATCTACCGATGACCGAGGACCCGGTTGCCAAGATCCGCGACTCGGAGATGCCGGAACACCAAGTACGTCGAGACCCTGAAGACCCGTTCCCAGAGGCAAAGTCCGGACCCGATGACCGCCAAGAACGCCACCGGTTCAACAAGCACTCCGTCCCGGACACCAAGTGCTGCATTCCGAACGTCAAGACCGATGCAATGGCGCGGACCCAACAAGATCCTCGCAACAACAAGATCGACACCGACCAGAACAAATCCGATGTGCCCCGACGCCAGACCAAGTGCTTCCTCCCGGAACGCCAAGATCTGCCCCGTTGCTCGAGAACGTTCCCGCCGAGACCGACCCCGAACCGGACCGAGACCGACTCAACCCCGGAACCCCAAGCTCGTCGAACCCTAATGTGTGAACCCCTTCCCGAAACCTTATTTTATAATATATTAAACTTGTCGCATATTAAATTGTCATGCATGCATACTGTCATGTGGTTTGGGGGCCTTATGCCGATTCACCATATAATTAAATATGGGGCCCATATGCGGACAAACCTAGTCTTATATTGGCCTCATTTAAATTTGTGCATCGAACCGTTGTCATATCTTGCCTTGTTAAACAACATTTAAATTGCGGGGTAGCTAAACAACATGAACCGCCTTATTAATTGTCGGGACCCCGGTTCCACTTAGTATGACCTAATTGCATCGCACCTTTGCCATGTCAAACATCATACATGCATCATGCCCGATCTTCTGCCGATTTTAAATATTGCATCCGGTGTTTATTCTAGTGTTTTGCTTCTTCGCGGATAAGGCCGTTGAGTTGATGCAAGTGTCGACCCGATCTTCGTTTGAACCCTCGACATGTTTTCAGGCGAGCATCTCCCCCTTTCTACCTATCTTACTTTTCTAGTATTTATTCCCTCCTGTTGATCTATTGCTATCTGTGTTGCGATGCTCTAGTTTCCGTACCCGTGAAATCCCTTGCAACCGTATATTGCCTTGGACACATCCTATTACCTGTTGTTTGGTAGATAGTTGGACTTGCGCGTCGTGGTCGCTTGCTCAAGTGCTGTTGCGTGTCGTCAAGTGCCACAGTTGTTGTTGTATTGTCGCGTTTTGATGTTGGAGATGATCATGGCTTTACTTATCGTTCACTTTAATTCCTGTTTAACAACTAAAATTGAAATAAGCAGAGGCATCGGTGGGTGATAGATAATATTTGGTTTCCGAACGCCCACTTGTGTCCCGTAGGACCCCGAGTACTTGATACATGTTCCTTGATTTATCGCGCTATCCACATCCGAGAGGATTATGGGACCCCCCCCCCTGAGCCAGAGCTTGATTCAGTCTTATTACTTGGGGCCACAAACTAGTTTGAGGTTTTATTTACTATCCTGTACTTATGCCATGCTACTGCTTTATTTACGATTGTGCGAGGAGCACACTGTACTGTTTAGGATCGGGACACGTTTACGCGGTGTCGACAAGCCCAGTTTTGGGTTCCCCAGCCACAGCCGCCCACCCAAACCTCGGTCCAGATCGAGCTAGCTTACTGCTATGGTGTACTCCAAGGGGTGGCCCCCTGAAATATTTCTGAATCCTGTGATTGCTTTGTCGTGAAGGCCTCGTTGGGTTTTGATATGGTTTTTTCCGAGGTTGATCGAGTGTGTGTTGCTAATTGTGCACCCCGGTCGGGTTAAAACTTTCTGAAAGCCGTGTCCGCGGTTATGGACGACTTGGAGCACAGTATCTCGTCCATAGACAAGCATAACTAAAGTAGTGCTATAATTTGACTATATAATGACTAGTAACTAGCTTCACTATAATGGAATGGCTAAATAATACTACCCACAATTGCTTGTTTGGAGTGTCGCTTGCGACCATTGTACCTGACTAGTAAGTATTGCAACTACAACGGAATGGCTCAATAAAAGTACCAACAACTGCTGGGTTTTGGGTTTATCTCATGCTATCTGTATCTGATTAGTAATCGTTGCAACTATCACGGAATGGTTAACTAAAAGTGCCCACTGCTTACTTTATCAGGATGATTATCTAAACCTGACTAGTAATTGCTGCAACGATAACTGAATAACTAAAAATGCCAACTGTGTGAGTTCCTCGGGTGACTTCCTCGTTTGGTCCCGAGGGGGAAACGCCAGGATGGGTTTGTTTGATGGTAGCATCAGGTTGGTTCCGAATAGGTCTTTCTTACCCCTCTTTGATAACCGCTAGTTGTATCGAGTCTCTATAGGGAGTTTAGTGCATGCTGCCGCTGCCACCACCATACCTATATGTAGGCGAGGACCGCCAATTCTAGCCTCGCTGCATCGCCTCAGTATTGACGCTCCTCTTTTTCCTTTGCCCTTTGTCGGCACCCCTTTTGTTTAAGCAGGTTTTGCGATCGGCGCCGTTAGCAGGGTTACCCTTCCGGCTTGGCCTGGGCAGGGTTATGGATGCCATTGGTTATTCTTCAGGGCTCTTAGCCCCATTTGCATCTTGTCCGTAGCTGGACGCTCGGTCGTTTCAAGGTGATTTGGATCTTTGTATATTATATCTGTATTCTTGACTCATGGAGTCGTGTTGTATAGATCTCTGTTCTGTGGGTCCCATCGAGGACTGTTGTGTAATGTTATTACTTTGTTTTCCACCCGCACGAAAGTGCCTGGTGGGCACCTTTGAATCGTTTCTATGCGGGTTTGGCGGGATTCGCTAAAACTTGCATAGGTCCGATTCTGAGGGTGTTACAATTCTCCCCCTTGATCGTAAGGATAAACTTATAAACTCATTTCTCAACAAAACTGCATATGAGACAACAGAATTACAATGGCCATAGAGTACCGCAGAACCTAGTTACTACAATATACCGCTTTATTTTAAAACAAAGCTTCTTTAACTTAGGAGCTCCATGAACTTATATTTATTACAAACTTATGAGCTCAACTCTTTGTTAAAACTTATACAGGGACAATAAACTGCAATAGTCAGTTAAGTACCATTGAACTAATTGACTACAGTACATCATTCCAGCGAAGGAGAAGAACCCTTCTTAGACTTATGGGAAGATGGTGTCATAACGGTTCCAATTCGAGGACCAAAAGCTTTCTATCAATCCCATGTTAGCAACATGCTCTTTTAACACACTGGGTGCCAAGCCTTTCGTAAGTGGATCCGCTAACATTGCATTAGTCCTTATATGCTTAATACTTATTGTCTGATCCTAGATTCTATCTTTCACAACAAGATACTTGATGTCAATGTGTTTGGCAGCACCACTTGACTTGTTGTTACTCAAATATATCACTGCGGGTTGATTATTGCAGAAAAGAGTGAGTGGTTCAGATATACTTTCAATCACCCTTAAGCCCAGAATGAAATTCTTCAGCCATACTGCCTGCCCGGTTGCCTCATAACATGCCACAAACTCTGCCTGCGTTATTGACGATGCAGTAACACTTTGCTTGGTGCTTTTCCAAGAAATAGCACTTTCTGCAAGGGTGAATATATAACCCGATGTGGATTTCTTAGTATCAACACACCCTGCAAAATCAGCATCTGAATAACCCACCACCTCGAGGTTATCAGTTCTCTTATATGTGAGCATGAGGCCTTTAGAACCTTGCAAATAACGCAAAGCTTTCTTAGCAGCCTTCCAGTGATCCAACCCTGGATTAGACTGATATCTGCCAAGCATTCCGGTTATGAATGCTAAGTCAGGGCGAGTGCACACTTGTTCATACATCATACTTCCAATGATTGAAGCATAAGGAACTGACTTCATCTGCGCAGATTCATAATCATTACTTGGGCACTGGAAAGTCCGAAACTTGTCGCCCTTGACAATAGGAGAAGGCGAGGCTAAGCACTTATGCATATTGAACTTTTTGAGTACCTTCTCAATATACGCTCTTTGTGATATCCCCAAGATTCCTCTAGATCTATCTCGGTGAATTTGAATGCCTAAGACATAAGCGGCTTCACCAAGATCTTTCATGTCAAACTTTGAAGAGAGAAACATTTTAGTTTCAAGCAACATATTCTTACCGCTACTGGCTAAGAGTATGTCATCAATATACAGTATTAGGAAGACAAAATTTCTCCCCCTGAATTTCACATAAATACAATTGTCCACTTCATTCTTTTTGAAACCAAAAAACTTTATGACCTGATCAAACTTGAAGTACCATTGCCTCGAGGCTTGCTTCAATCCATAAATGGATTTCTTAAGACGACATCCTAAATGTTCTTTCACTTCTATAACAAAACCTTCCGGTTGAGCCATGTAAACATCCTCATGTAAGTCACCATTCAGAAATGCCGTTTTGACATCCATCTGATGCAACTCTAGATCATAATGAGCCACAAGTACCATAATAATTATAAACGAGTCCTTAGAAGAGACAGGTGAAAAAGTCTCAAACCTTCTCTTTGAGTGAAGCCCTTAGCCACAAGCCTTTCTTTGAACCTTTCGATATCACCTTTGGAGTCACGTTTGGTCTTATAGACCCATCAGCTGCCCACAGTTTTGGCTCCTTTAGGAATTTCTACTAAGTCACATACATCATTAATGCTCATGGGCTTCATGTCATCTTTCATAGCATTAAGCCAATCTAATGAATGATCACTTTGTATGGCTTCCTTAAATGATGCAGGACATCATCCAACATCGACTCATTTATATCCTCACTCATATAAGTCACATAATCATCAGGAATAGCAGACTTTCTAGCCCGCTTTGACCTTCTGAGAGGTGCATTATTTGGTACCTCAATCACAACTTCAGGCTACTGAGCATATTCCGTAGAAGTATCATTAGGTATAGACTCTGACAGAGTCATAGGTATCTCAGCAGGGTTAGGATTAGCAGTTCTTTCAACTGGAGGTGTAACCTCAACATGAACAGGAAACATTGTTCTTGTATCATAGGTATCGGGATATATTCCTTCTTCTCCTCCAAGGTTATTTGCCTAGGAGTCACACTCCCCCTCAACATACCAATTTCCAAGAACATAGCGTGTCTTGTTTCAACAAACTTAGTGAATTGCTTTGGACAATAGAAATGATATGCCTTAGATTTGTTAGGATAACCAATGAAATGGAAGCTGATAGTCTTGGGGTCTAACTTTCCCATAATTGGATTGAAAAATCTTGCCTCGGCAAGGCAGCCCCACAGATGCAAATAACTCAGGGTAGGTTTTCTCTCAGTACATAATTCATACGGTGTTTTCGGCACCGATTTACTGGGAACCTTATTAAGAATATGTGCAGCTGTCTTTAGAGCTTTTATCCATAAACCAAGCGGCAAAGTGGAGTGACTTAACATACTCCTTACCATATCCATAAGGGTACGATTCCACCTTTCGGCGACTCCATTTTGCTGAGGTTCACCCAGTGCTGAATACTTACCATTTTCCTGTAGGAACTTAGCAAAATGTCCAGGAATTTGTCCATAAGAAATGTGTCTTCCATAGTACTCACCACCACGGTCATACCTTGCAACTTTAATCTTTTGACCAGCTTGATTCTCAACTTCAGCTTTAAATATCTTAAACTTTTCTAATGTCTCAGATCTTTCTTTGATAGGATAGATGTATCCAAAGCGGGAGAAGTCATCAGTGAATGTTATGAAGGAATCAAAACCATCCACTGATTTCACATTAAACGGACCACAGATATTTGTGTGAACAATTTCTAAAACTCACGTGCTTCGATTTGCACCTTTATTAATTCTCTTAGCATATTTCCCTTTGATGCAATCAATACAATGATCCAGATCCGCATCTGAGAAATCCAAAGGATGAAGAACTTGCTCCTTAATGAGACGCTCGATTATCCCCCTCGAAATATGGCCCAGGCGATAGTGCCATAGTTTCAACAAAGTCTCATCATCATCGCGTTTACGCTTGGTACTAATATTCACATTAGAGGAAGCATTAACTTCACTTATGGAATCACTTAAGGAAACAAGATAAAGTTTGTCTTGTCGGAAGGCAAGACCAACATCATTATTGTCAAACATAATTGTACATCTCTTGTTCCCAAAGTCAAAGTGAAAACCATCATCATCTAAGCATGAGACGGACACAAGGTTTCATCTCATAGAGGGTGCATAAAGTACATTACATAAATGAAGCATAAAGCCGCTATGGAGCATAAGTGAGAACTCTCCAATAGCCTCAGCCTCAGCCTCAACACCATTAGCAACTCTAATGGTTCTTTCCCCTCTTCTTAGGGTCCTCTTCATATCGAATCCCTGTAAGGAGTTTGCAACATGAATTGTTGCACCTGAGTCAACCCACCATGTATTGGTGGCATAATGTACATAAAGGGCTTCGTTAACAAAGATTATAACATTAGTACCTTCTTATTAAGCCATTTCATGAACCCAATACAATCCCTCTGGACATGTCCTCTTTTTCCACAAAAACGACATCCATTAGGATCTTTACCATCAGCATTAGGGGGTGCATATGCATTAGGAGCTCTATTAGGGTTATTTTGCTGAAAGAATTTAGAAGATTGCCCTTTATCTATAAACTGAGCAGGCTTAGGCTTTATAAACTTTTTATTCTTCTGAGAATGCTTGAACTAATTGACATGATCAACTCGTCCATCTTTAAGCCTTTCCTCCTCTTGTACACATCTAGCCATCATTTCATCCATGCCCCATTTAGAATCCATTGCATTGTAATTGATGGTGAACGGAGAGAACTTCGTGGGCAAAGATGACATAATAAAATGGACAAGGAAACCTTCAGAGATTTCCATTTACATTGTCTTAAGTTTAGTGGCCATGTTAATTTTCCTCATGATGTGCTCTCTTAGAATCCTAGTTGGATCATACCTTTCATCAATAAGCCTTCTATTGAGGCTTGTTGCATAAATATTGGATGATCCCTTAAACTGGTCCTCAATCTTCCCAAGGTATCCCTTGGCAGGCTGAGAGTATGGAATAGCTCCCCTCATACTTTGAGTAATGGAGCCCTTAATAATCATGAGGCACTTACGATTTGAATCCTCCCACTTAGTTTTCTCACCATCATAAGCCCCTTTAAGGGCATCATAATTTTCATCACCTTCGGCAGTTGCTATAGGAGGATCCTTAAGGAGGGCATAATCTATATTCAGCAAAGCTAAAGTGATCTCAATCTTCTCCTTCCAAGTACCAAAATTGCTACCAGTCATCTGTTCTATGCCATTTATAATATCGACAATTTGAGAGGCATTAGATGCTGCAAAAGAAAACAAATGCTTTGAATAAGCATCACAATTTTATACTCCTTTCATCAATCTAGTCTACATCAGCTTTGGCCAGAAATAGACATGATCGATAAAATTTTGTGATCAAAATATTTGCCAATCAGCTTTGGCCAGAATGACAGATATAAGACTCACTTAATTAAATCCTCTAATTATATATAATTCTTTTATCAATCTGAAACACATCAGCTTTGGCCAGAAGTGAACCAGACCAGTAAAATTTCATGGTCAAAATTCCCATCAATCAGCTTTGGCCAGAATGATTGACATAATCCATGCTCAATTTGAGGACTTACAAACTTTATTTTTCCAGCAAAACATTATTATCACAATATGTTTGGAAAACAGTCACAAAAGAACCAACTAAATATAATAAACACAAAAGAAAGAATTAAACTAATCATAATAAAACACATTAAACTTGCTTAAGTGAGGTACATAATTGCATGACAAAAGAATAATTTTTCACATAATTATGTTCCATAATTGACATAATAAAATATGCCAAAAATTTTAGCCCCAAAAACTATTTATATAGACTCTAACTCTTATAAACATTAATACTTAAATTCTTTTTTATTCATTATCTGGGCCCAAAAGGAATTTTGGCCCACAAACCCTAAAACCCCCTTTACTAATTTAAATTTAAATTTAAAAGAATAAACTTCTAGACTGGGCCAAAACTGGCCCAGCCCATCTCCCCTTCTCCCCTTTTTAGTGGCCCACTGGCATGTTAAACAGCCGAGGCTGTGAGCCATTGGATCACATCCAATGGTAGAGGACGCACCGGGTCGAAGAACAAAACCGACCAACGGCGTGCCCCCCGCGTTCCCTAGCCCCCATTTTCCTCTCCCTCCTTTCCTCTCTGCCTCCCGACGCAAGCGGCGCAAGCGAGAGAAGCAGCGGCGGCGATGAGCACCAGCGCCAAAGAAGGAGGGACGGTGTCGACCATGCCTCCTTGCTAGAGCTGCGTGCGGCTTTAGCCGGCGCACACCTCCGTCAAGCGGCCCTATGCATGGGGATTGCGCGTGCAGGCATCCCTGCATCCACGTCGACCGCCATCGCCAAGTCCGGCACCATGGCGAGACTCAACGGCGAAGAGCGCATGAGGAAGCACCGCCACGGCCCGGTGCAGCAAACGACGATACCGCTCAGGACAAGCCCGAGCAGGCCTGCCCTTCTTAGGTGGCGACCCCGACACCGCTGTGGCCAACGACGATGGCAGGGTCCTCATGTAAGTGCCTGCTGCTCCTTAATCTTAAGAAATAGGGTTAGGGTTCCTCAATTTTGGAATTAGGGTTAGGGTTCCTTAGTAATCGGGGAAATTAGGGTTAGGGTTCCTCAGTAATTGGGTTAATTATGGTTAGAGTTCTTTGATTCGATGAACTAGAGTTAGGATTTGTCAGGAATTGGGGATTAGGGTTTGCACCAATAACTCAAATACCCACATAAAAATTGCATAAAAGCAACCCTAGCACATGTTCTTGATCAAATAAAACTTAAACTTAGTAATTTTAGGGCTAAAACATCAACTTTGTTGTTCTTAAGCAAGAACTAGAACAAGAACATAGCTCCAACAACAAAAGCATGAACAAACCAGGAAGAACAAGCTTGCAGGAACATAATTTAATACATAATAGGGTTCAATCTTAGAACTACAGGCTCTGATACCACTGTTAGATCCCTTAGGATCAACTAGCACAAGATTTGAGCCACAAAGAATAGGACCGGGGATGTGTACCTTGATCTGGAGGTACAGTCATGGCCTCCTCTTGATTTGCTTCACCTGATCCTTGTTGATGTAGATGTGAGGATTCTTCCTAGTACTTTAGATGCTTGCTTGATTAGTGAGCTGGGAAATAGAGAGAGAGCACTGCTGTGTGTATTGAGAGTGATCATCTCTAACCCTAGGGCCCCTATTTATAGCATCTGCACTAGGGGAAACCACACCATTGGATGGACGGCCAGGATGCCCTTGATCAGGGCATCCAATGGATGTTAATCAACAGCCCGTAAAAGCCATTAATTTGACTTAGATTAATCATATTAACTTTTAGATCACTGTAGATCACTTATATCCAACATGAATATGACCGAGAAGATCTCTAGTCGAATTGGTATACAATGGTTACACAAGACATTAAACATTGTTTTATATTCCCCTGAATCATAACTTCTCCAGGATCTTAGTAAATCGACTTGTCTTCCGAAGACACAAATTTGAATACCAAAGAGTTTCCCTCCATCATGTTTACGCACAAAATGATAATATACATCAATGTATTTTGTCAAAGCATGAAACTGACCTTGACTAGCAGAAAATTAAATAGCATCAATACTATCGCACAGAAGACATGCAAACGGTGGATGATCAATTCCCAGTTCATCTAGTGGATTTTACACCCGCATAACTTGAGCAATTGCATTAGCCATAGACTTGTACTCAACTTTTGTTCTTGATCAAGACATCATGGCTTTCTTATGATCACTCCATGAAACAAGATTAGATAAAAAAAAGCTTAACCTCCCGTAGACCTACGATCATCTGGATAACCAGCTCATTCTGCAAAAAAAATACTGACAAGTGTGGATGAATACTTATTGGTCCAGGTCCCAAAATCTAAGGATCACTTCAGATACCTCAACATCCTTTTGACGGTTGTCTAATGAAGACTAGTAGGTGAGTGAAACAATTGGCACACCTTATTAACAGAAAAAGCAATATTAGGTCATGTGAAAGTAAAATATTGAAGCTCCCCACAATAGTATGATAGAGAGTTGCATAATTCGGGCCTAATATTTTTCCCAACTTAGAAAGATTTTAGAAGTAGACAAGGGAGCGGGTGCGGATTTACATTTTTGCATATTCACACACTGTCGGGGGGTTAACCTCGGGTAGGTCAGAGACGGGGAAAGACAGAGGTACTGTCCCCGTCTGGTTTCCGAGTTACGGCCTAAGTCGGCCGAATCATGGATATGTCGGCCGATGAAAGGATGCAAGAAGCCCATGTATAGGTATCAAGTGGTTACCCGGCCGAGTTATTGAGAGAATCGGCCGGGTTACCCAAATGATCTTCATGCGGTGAGAGCAGCCGAGTAACACAAGGTAAGGCCGAGTGATCTGAAGCTTACAGGAGAAGGAGAAGCCTGGTCAAACTATAGCTGCAGGCTAGAAGGAATCGTAAGGGCCAAGCACAAGAGACAAGGATGCACGTCGAGGAGGCGTAAGGAGGTCACGGAGGTGACATCCCGGAGCCCGAGGCACGGGAGGGGGGCCACTGGAGCCTTGTCATTAGAAGGGCGACAGGAAAGGAGGCGCGAACTACTATTTTGGGACAAGCATATTCCACGAATATGCTTGCCTCACAACCCTAAGGGCACCCAAGGCACCCTTTATAAGGGAGGTTTGGACCCTGAGGAAGGGATCGACTCTTTGAGCACCGTTAGGCTGGGGAGATTCATTTGGTCCCCCTGTATTCAGCTCAAGGAGCATTTGTAACCCATCAAGAGAGAAATAAAGTTGATCACTTTGGCAGCTTGAGTGTAAAGACAGTTGCATCTTCCTCCCGGATCCCACTAGCATCCATTGGCCCGTGCTTTAGCCTACCCATGGCATCTGCCGTGCCACCACCACAGTTGGCGCCAGTGGGGCGGCGGTGCTAGCTGGAGTTGTGATCCGGACGGAAACTTCATCAACACCGCGAGCGTTGTTTCGCTTGGTCCAGATTTGGTCTCTACGACTATGTCAGAGACAATGCAGGGAGCTTCAGGGGGAAAACTCCCCCGCGCAACGGGATCTTCATCGGCCTGGGCGAGCACAGGGTCTACGTCGGCGTCGACATCACCGACATTTATCCTCACCAGGTTGTTGCGGAGAACCACCTCAGCGCGCGAACTCCATCGAGAGAGCATCTTGCAGGCAGCGTCGAGGTGATGGTCGCAGCAGGAGCTCAAGCGGGCGCAGCACTAGCCGGGTCAAGCAGAGAACCCGCCGCAAGCGCACAGGGTCCGCCCAAGCAGACCACACTGCAAACAGCCGAGGTAATTCCGCCAGTGACAAATCCGCCGAGCTGCATGACACCACCCCAAAGGCACCAAGAGTGAGAGGGCCACCTCGGAGACCGAGAACATTCGTCAGCAACTATAGAAAACTTAACCACACCTGTAGCGCCGATACTTGATCCGCAAATGCTCAGCAGAGTTAGAGGAAACCAGGCAAAGGTCTGGTAGAGGCCAAAAAGTGTCACCATATGGAATCCTTGAACAGACCACGAGAGAATATGCAAAAGCTAATAAGTTGATATCGCACCGAACGGGTGGACGAACTAAGATTAAGAGGAAGAACCTCATGAATGACATTAACAAGAGCATGAGGCTCACAGGCGAATCGGTGATTTGGGTTTGCCGAGTCTGATGCCCGCGAAAAACCTGAGAGCGGCAAATGCCGCAGCATTGGAATTAGAGGGGTTAACAGGGGAAGCTCGGCAGAAACAACAAGAAAGAGTGAATGAGCTGGTGCGCATCGCGAACCAGCAAAATGAGGAAATGCTCAGAGCTAATCCGGCAAGACCAGGGGCTTCACGGATGGTTCATTCGGCAGGGGCAGCACCTGCTTTATCTGCAGCAGCGGCATCTTCACCCGGAAACAACGCTAGAAAAGAGAAAGCAGTAACCTCAGGGAAGAGGAACAAGCAAATTGTTCCATATGACCCGGCGATAGCTGGAAAGGCAAATGAGAACAGAGGCAATGCAAGCCGAGGTAATAGTGGGGAGAGAAACCACGGCCGTACGGAAAAGGACGGCGGCGGCCGAGGTAATGGGGAGCACGGCAGGAGAGAACCTGCAAAAGACAATCATGAAGATCAAACCCCGCCCGAAGTAAGGAGAGAAGTGCCGCCCAACCCGCAACCAAGATATGAGCCTCGGCAGGAAAGAGAAGTGAGGCCAGCTCGCCACAATCAGATGAATGAAAGGTATAATGATGGATATTCCGAGGTAGAATACGCAAACCAGGGTGGAAACAATCACTATGGGATGCAGGATAGAATCCTGTACAGAGATTTGCCAGCAAATGATGCAAGAGTAAATTTGGATCGGCTATACCGGTCCGAGCTGTTGGAAGAGCAAGGTCCGCCGGGTCCGACATGTTTTGGACCACGGATTATGGGCGAACCACCAGTGCCGAATTTTCAGTTGGCAAGAGGCACAAAACGTACAATGGAAGTACCAAGCCACAAGACTGGTTGATTGATTATGCCACCGCTGTGAAGATAGCGGGTGGCAACCTAAGATGGGCAGTGCGGTATGTCCCACAGATGTTGGAAGGACCAGCCAGGGTATGGTTGAATAATCAACCAGCTGGCAGTATCAACTGCTGGTTAGATTTCGAAGAAATGTTCGTTAGCAACTTTACCAGCACATACAAGAGACCAAATAGACCACAACAACTAGCCATGTGCAAGCAGAGGCCGAATGAAACGGATAGAGAGTTTTTAACACGATGGTGTAACCTGAGAAACTCATGTGAGGGAGTTATCGAATCACAAGCAATCGCTTGGTTCGCGCAAGGCTGTCGTTATGCCAGCGTGTTGTGGCAACGCCTGCAAAGAGACATGCCAACCACACTGGCAGAAACTATCAGAATAGCAGATTCCTATGCTTTGGGTGACCCAACCCAACCGGAGTTAATGTCGGCAGATCATCGTGAGCAACAGGACCAGTACGCGAGAGAATTGGCCGGGTCATCCAGGCGTGATTTCAGAGGAAGAAGAAGAGAGGAGAGGCCGGATTATAGATATAATTCGGCCCAGGTGGCGGCTGTAGCACAAGATCAGCCGAGTCACGGAGCAACTCAACGACAGAAAAATGGACCTCAACAGTGGACATCAAGAAACGAGGGAAAGAGGCAATGGACCCCAGAGCAAAAGAAGCAATGGCAAGAGAGGCCGAAGTATACGTTCGAATCCATGTTAGATCAGCCGTGCAAATTTCACACATCAAACCCATCCAGACCAGCCAATCATACAACCCGGCAATGCGCCTGGATGAAAAATGCGATGGGGAACCCAGCAGGAGTTCAGGCTCCCCATCAGGTGCAACAGCAGCATCAGCCGCAATTAACGGGAGCAAATGCACAGCAACTGATGCTACCGCCCCCTCCCCCGAGGTACGATAACTCGGATCGGAGGGATGCAGTGCATCAAGTAATGAACCAGGGCCAGGACGGAAGGATGAATCCGGCAAATACTGGACGTAATGATTACAGGGAACATCACCAGTCTTATTGTGTGTTCACAACAGAACAGCAGGACAAGCAAAGTGTGCAGCGCCGGCATATGGAAGTGAATGCAGTTGTGCCGGCAGTGCCAAGATACCAGCCATGGTCTGATCAGGAGGTGACCTGGAGCATGAAAGACCACCCCAGAATAATGCCGAGTCCAGGATCATATGCACTTGTGTTGGATCCGACGTTTGTTGGACCAAGCATCAATGTAAAATTTTCAAAGGTACTCATCGACAATGGGAGCAGTATCAACATCATGTACAAAGATACCATGCATAAACTCGGAATATTGCAGCATATGCTGCAGTCCACGAGGACAACTTTCCATGGGATAGTGCCAGGGCTTTCATGTGAGCCCATCGGTAAAGTCCGAGTGGACGTATTCGATACAAGAGATAATCGCAGAGCGAAAACTTAGAATTTGAAGTGGTGGATCCGGAAAGTTGTTATCATGTTCTACTCGGACGGCGCACCGCCAAATTTATGAGCACTGTCATATAAGTTATCTAAAGATGAAGTTACCCGGACCACAAGGGGTGATAACATTGGGATTACAAGAAGTCAATGGGTGTGCTTGGCCGGGTCAAATTTGGCCGAGTCATTGGTTATAGCAAGAGAAAAGAAAAGGATTCAGGAGGTAGCAGCCCTCGCTCAGTCAGCACAGTTGAGCATGCCGGCACTGGCCAACCCTCATGGCAGTGTTTCTTTTCAGCCAACCAAAGAGACGAAGAAATTTCAGATTGATGAGCAATTCCCAGAGCGCATTTATTACTATTGGTGCAGGCCTTGACGCTAAATAGGAAGGCGAGCTCACCAACTTCCTCCGTGAGAATCGGGACATATTTGCATGGTCAACTCAAGATCTGCAAGGTGTTCCGAGGGAGTTGGCTGAGCACTCTTTAAACGTCAGGCCAGGAGCAAGGCCGGTGAAGCAACCTCTCCGCCGCCAAGACAGGAGAAAAGTAATAGGGGATGAAATAGCTCGGCTCCTCGCAGCCGGGTTCATCATGGAGGTGTTATATCCGGATTGGTTATCAAATCCGGTGCTAGTAGAAAAGAAAAAAGATGACCCCAATGTAGCCATTGTGTGGCGAATGTGTATCGACTACACTAACCTGAACAAGGCGTGTCCGAAAGATCATTTTCCATTACCTAGAATAGACCAGGTCATTGACTCGACCGCTGGCTGTGAGCTGTTATCATTTGTAGACGCGTACTCTGGTTTCCACCAGATACCGTTAATTCCGGCCGATCAGATAAAGACTGCATTTATTACCCCGTACGGGGCTTATTGTTATCGCACAATGCCATTCGGCCTGCGAAATGCAGGAGCAACATATCAAAGATGCATGCAAAAATGCCTACATGATCAGATAGGAAAAAATGTACAAGTGTACGTGGATGACGTAGTCATCAAAACTAAGGAGAGCAAAACCTTGCTAGAAGATATACGGCAAACTTTCGCGAACCTGAGAAGGTTCCGAATGAAACTTAACCCAGAGAAATGCACATTTGGCGTGCCGGCAGGAAAACTACTCGGTTTCCTTGTGTCCAGCCGAGGTATCGAGGCTAATCCAACGAAGATAAGAGCAATAGAAAGAATGGAATTGCCGAGATGTTTGAACGATGTACAAAAATTCACGGGCCGCCTGGCCTCGCTTAGTCGATTTGTATGTCGGCTAGGAGAAAAGGCACTGCCACTTTATCGGTGATGAGAAAGTCGGACAAATTCAATTTGGACTCCCAAGCGGACCTTGCATTTCATGAGTTGAAAAAGATGCTAGTTACGGCACCCATTTTAGCTTCTCCATTATCGAAGAACCTATGCTACTCTATGTAGCGGCTACCAATCGAGTAGTTAATCTGTGGTTGTAGTGGAACGACTTGAAGAGGGTAAGTCGTTCAGAGGCCATATATTATCTAAGTGAAGTATTATCCACTTCAAAGCGTAATTATCCGCACTATCAAGATGGCTTATGGAGTATATATGTCGGCAAAAAGCTTAAGCATTACTTTGAAGAGCACCCCATCAAAGTAATGTGAGGCACCCATAGCGACATATTGAACAACAAAGATGCAAGTGGCCGAATAGCAAAATGGGCGATCGAGTTATCACCGTATGCTCCACAATTTGATAGAAGAGATGCAATCAAATCTCAGGCTGTCGCCGACTTTCTCGTAGACTGGGCCGAGGTGCAATATGAGCCACCATTACCAGATCCAAATTACTGGACAATGCATTTTGATGGTTCCAAACTAAGGAACGGTTTGGGAGCAGGAATAGTGCTAACCTCGCCTAAACAAGATCAATTGAAATATGTACTGCAAATACATTTTGCTGCGTCCAACAATGTAGCTGAATATGAAGCATTAGTCCATGGATTAAAAGTGGCAAAAGAAATTGGTATACGCTGAATCCTATGCTACGGTGACTCGGATCTAGTAGTACAGAAAGTATCGGGCAGTTGGGACGCATTAGATGCTAATATGGCTTTATACAGATTCCATGTGCAAAAGATCAGTGGATACTTTGAAGGATGTGAATTCCACCACATACCACGAGCAGAAAATGACGCTGCTGACACATTGTCAAAATTAGGATCAACCCGGCAGTCAATTCCGCCAGGTATTGCCCTGGAGCACCTCAGGAAACCATCAATAAACCCATCACCAGAATCCGAATCAATATTTATCCCAGCAAGTTCTGCAGAAAATCACACGCCAATGGAGGTAGATCCCAGAAGATTGAACCCCTAAAGAGGGGACAGCCGAGGTAATAACAATCATGGAGAGAGCCGAGGTATATGTACGGCGAAAACATGGAGATAGAGCGGTGAGATCACCGCAGAAAGAGTAACACCGATATGGGCAACCCATATTTTCTTACCTAAAAGGCGATATTGCCGAGTAATGAAGTATTAGCTAGACAAACCATAAGAAGAGCAAAAGCCTATACAATCATAAACAATGAGTTATATAAGAGAAGCGTAACAAACATATTGCGAAGTCGTGAGTTCCACGAAGGTCGAAATCCTTCTAGACATACACCAAGGAGAATGTGGGCACCATGCCTCATCTCGCTTTAGTAGCCAAGGAATTTAGGCATGGATTTTCTTGCCAACGGCGTTAAAAGAGGCGTAAGAATTAGTTAAGAAGTGCAATGGGTGTCGAGATACAACCAGAATACATATGCCGGCCGAGTTAAAAACAATACCCATCACTTGGCCATTTTCTGTATGGGGTTTAGACATGGTGGGACCATTCAAGCCGGCGAGAGGAGGAATGACCCACATGTTGGTTATGGTAGACAAGTTCACCAAGTGGATTGAAGTAAAACCAATCAAAAAGTGTGATGGGCACACAGCAGTGAAATTTCTCAAGGATATCATCTTGAGATACGGGTACCCACATAGCATTATTACGGATAATGGCACAAACTTTGCAGAAGGAGCCTTCGCCAGATTTTGCCAAGAGAAGCACATAAGACTAGATATTGCCTCGGTGGCCCACCCAGCATCCAATGGGCAAGTTGAAAGGTCTAATGGACTGGTGTTATCAGGAATAAAACCACGACTTGTTGAACCTTTGCAACGGTCGGCAGGATGTTGGATCGAAGAAATCCCAGCCGTGTTATGGAGCCTTCGGACTACTCCGAATAGATCAACAGGTTACACTCCATTCTTTCTGGTATACGGGGCAGAGGCCGTACTCCCAGCCGACATAATATATGACTCGCCAAGAGTTGCTCAGTACACAACCTCAGAAACAAATGAAATAGCTCGGCAAGATGCCGTAGACCTGTTGGAAGAAGCCAGAGAGTTGACATTATCACGATCGGCCATTTATCAACAGAACTTACGGCGGTATCACAGCAAGAAAGTGAATCCAAGAGTATTCAAAGAAGGAGATTTAGTCCTCCGGCTGGTGCAACGCACGGCCGGCATGCACAAATTATCACCCCCATGGGAAGGACCATTTATCGTGAGCAAAGCATTGCACAACGATGCATATTATCTGATCGATGCTCAGTCCCCTGGAGAGAACAAGGCAGACAAAGCTGGTGAAGAAACGAAGCGCCCCTGGAATGTGGCTTTACTTCGGCCATTTTACTCGTAGCGTTATATCTCAAGGTCAAAATCCAATGATGTATTTGCATCTCGGCACCCAGAGCAGTGACTCGGGGACTGCCGTAGGATATATTTATTTCATATCATGTATTCAAACCTCGGCACCCAGAGCAGTTACTCGGGGACTGCCATATGTTATGTTATTTCATGTTAGATGTTTGAACCTCGGCACCCAGAGCAGTTACTCGGGGACTGCCATATGTAATGATTATTTCGTATTATATGTTTGAACCTCGGCACCCAGAGCAATGACTCGGGGACTGCCATATGGTATATTTATTTCTTTCGCGTTACATACTTGAACATTGGCGACCAGAGCAGTGACTCGGGGACTGCCGTATGTTGTATTCCTTTCATGTTACGAATATGCACCTCGGTGCCCAGAGCAATGACTCGGGGACTATCATATGATATGTCAAATTCGTATTGACACTTAAACTTCGGCATCTAAAGCAGCGACTCGGGGACTACCGTATGATACCTCAAACTTATGCTGAACGCAATCATATCAGTTTTATACTACCTCCGAAACTTGATTTATATAAGGGAGTTCCGGACAGTAAACAACGATCCAGCGATTGTTGCTTGCTTCCACAACGGAATAGTTAACTTATGTTCAAAACAGGTCAATAGCGTAGATATTCAGCGCTAAAGCCTGGTTAAGATCATCAAAATAACGGCAAAGTTAAGCCCTAAAAGATCAAGAAATTACGAGCCAGCAAGGCAAGAATTCGGACGAGCATCCACTTAACCAAGAATCTCAACAATACATAGCAAAAGAAATTCAAATCATACGAGTTGACAAATTTTTCGTCTACATTATACGCCCGGCATACCAAGGATCGCAAATAACCTAGGCGTTGTTCGTTGGAGGGGCAGCTACTTGCTCAAAAAGGGCACTCAAGTAGGAGGAACTTCGACCGAGGTCGCCCGCCTCCGCCGACCAGTGCAACTTCGGTATCCGGGTTGTTCAGAGGCGTCGATGCGCGGTAGAATGCCGGTGCCTTTGAGGAGGACCGCGCATCACCGTTGCTATCCGAGCTTGAGCTGGAGCTATCGGATGTGGCCGAATCATCTTCACCTTCCCCATGCTCAGCTGAATCATCACCCGAAGCACCCTCAGCCGCGACCTCCTGATCCGGATCTGGGAGAAAACTCGGCCCTTCATTCCAAGTGTGCACGTCGGCGTACTCGACGAGCTGGAAAGCCCGAGCTTGCCGAAGAGCAACAAAGGTGGGATCTTCAACCCAGCGGGAGCCAGTGCGCAAATTCCTCAGAATGTCAAGAGAGATGTCTTCATACCATGACATGATTACAGTAAGGGCCATGTCGGCACCGGCACGCCCAGCAGATTCTCTCCAAAGACTCAACTGCCTCTCAGATGCCATCAGCCTTGTCACCAATAACTTGACTTCGTTGATATCAGGAGTCCCTGAGGTATTCGGCCAGAGTACATGGTAAGCTCGGATAGCGCCATGCACCAAGTCCCGGCCCATAATTTTCATCGGACCAACTGCAGCACCAACAGCAACCAAGAAATCCTCCATCGAATATTCGAAGTCAACAGCAACCGGTTCACCTCGGCGCGCGCGAGCTGCAAGAACAGCTTTAGAACTCACGGGTTTGGCCTCGGGGAAGTGATCTGTGCAAAACATGGACATGTCAAAGGGTAGCAGGGACGACAAAGAAAAAATATAGTTCGGCCATGCCAAATAACTTACGATGAATGTAGCTCATCATTATCTGAAGGTCTTTGGCCCAATCAGCTTTACTCTTCTCGAAACGAGCAATTTCCTCGATCAAACCGCGAGTTTTAAGTTCGGCAGCTTCGAGGAGTTCTTTGTTTTTCTATAGATCCAGAGTAAGCCGGTTCTTTTCCTCGGAAAATTCTTGGTCGACCTTTTCTAGCTCGGACTTCTGAGAGAGCTTGAGGGTATTCACCTCGGATCTCAGGCGAGCTATCTCATCATCTTTTTCTTGTAATTGCGCCGAATGAACTGCGCTTTGTTCTAAAAAATGCAGCATCACGTCAGGCATGGGCACGCAATCTTGTTGCGACACTGCAAAGTCTTGCAACTTGGCTTTACCACAAGCAAATAAGGAAACTTAGCATAGATATTAAAAGGAGAAGGAGTAAAATAGAAAGGAAACTAACCTTCCAAGGTCTTGATCTTCTTTTCAAGGCGGATATTGAGGTTATTGATATTACCTATTCAACAAGAAGTAAGCCGGCATTCCGCGGACGAATACATGAGAAAGATGGGAATAAGGAAAAGGAACTATCGACTTACCGGCCTTCTTTGCCACGGGCAGAACTTTCTCGTACTTCTCTTCCAGCTTGCGGTGCGAAAAAAGCAACCTCTGGAACTCGGCGGTCCGTCGGTCATGTGCAACCTGAGTAATGAGGCAAAATGATAAAACAACAAGTAAAAGCTAAACTATATCCGAATCAAGCAAAGCTTAATTCGGCTCTAGGTGGCTGGATATTCAAAGCTATACCAGATCCGAGTCAAGAAGGACTTAACTCAGATCTAGGTGGCTGGATATTCAAAGCTAAACTAGATCTGAATCAAGCAAAGCTTAATTCGGCTCTAGGTGGCTGGATATTCAAAGCTAAACTAGATCCGAATCAAGCAAAGCTTAATTCGGCTCTAGGTGGCTGGATATTCAAAGCTATACCAAATCCGAGTCAAGAAGGACTTAACTCAGATCTAGGTGGCTGGATATTCAAAGCTAAACTAGATCCGAATCAAGCAAAGCTTAATTCGGCTCTAGGTGGCTGGATATTCAAAGCTATACCAAATCCGAGTCAAGAAGGACTTAACTCAGATCTAGGTGGCTGGATATTCAAAGCTAAACTAGATCCGAATCAAGCAAAGCTTAATTCGGCTCTAGGTGGCTGGATATTCAAAGCTATACCAGATCCGAGTCAAGAAGGACTTAACTCAGATCTAGGTGGCTGGATATTCAAAGCTAAACCAGATCCGAGTCAAGCAAGACTTAACTCGGCTCTAGGTGGCTGGATATTCAAAGCTAAACCAAGTCCGAATAAACTCCGAACTAGATGGCCGGACTAACGAACCTTAGAAATAAATTTAAGTCAAACTTCCAAGCATACAACAAGTTATTTCCTTGCAAGTTTCGGGGACTAGAGAATATGGTAACATCTGGAGAATAATTTAAGACTCAGAGATAAAACAATTACCGCATTCATCTTGTTGGTATCAATGATGAACCGGGCAAAGATGGTCAAAACGATGTCGATGTCGAAAGTCGAAAGGTTGGTTGGCGGATTACCCTCAAACCGATCAACAACATTCCGATTATTGGCATACTCAACCAGCTCTCAAGGCTGTTCCGCTCATTGTCCGAGTTAAAACTTTACCGGCAGGCGGTCCGACCACGGCGATGAGGCTCTTATGAAGAGCAAGCTGGCTGCCGGTGGCCGAGGTAACAGGGACTTTGGCAGATGCAGCTCCCTTACGCAGCACGTCAGCAATACTCGGCTGAGAAGAGCCGGCAAGACCTTTCTGAGAAGAAGTCTTGACGGCAATAGCTCTTTTCGCCTTAGAAGAGGCATCAGCAGGAAGTTGCGCCTCCGAAGTGGGGACGGAGTCCTTAGGAGCAGCGGAGGATAAGGTCGCAGAGGGCGCCGGGGCAACGACCTTTTCGGCCGAGGTCGGGATGACCATAGAAACTGCCGGAGTAGATGGAGGCTCAATGGTAGCGCTAGGGCCCATAGAAGGGACAGCTGGCTCAACGAAAACCTCGGAGGGCCGGATCGGATCCAGGTCAATGGAAGAAGTCTCAGGGACATCGCGACGAACAGGCGATGTATTCGGAGCGGGGGGAGAAGCAGGACGAATAGGACTAGGAATTCTGGTGTCATCAGCGGGAGGAGGAGATGGCGGCCGAATCGGACGGCTAGTCATACTAGGACCGCCGGGTTTAACAGACAGAGGAGCGCAAAAATAAGAAAGAAGATTCACAAGATGAGAAAGCGAAGAGAGAAACAAGAAATATAGGCAAAAGAACTTACCCAGCGACCCCGGGCATAGTCTTGCGCCTGGGAGGATTCGAAGCGGATTTCTTTATTCGCTTCTTAGGAAGCTCCTCCGAGGCGCTAGCAGGAGCCCCGCGCTTCCCCGAGGTAACGGGAGGCCGGGAAGCAATAGGTTCGGCATCGTGAACCTGACCGGCCGGATTAGCTGGGAAAGTAGAAGCCGGGAATGCATAAGAAATAGGCATGGCGGCAACTACCTCAAGAATTTGGACCTCGTCCGAATCACCTTCCTCCTCTTGCGCTGAAGTTTTGCCGCGAGCTCGAGCCGGAGCTGGATCCGACTTAGGGACGAACTCCTCGGAGTCCGTCTCGCCAAGATCCGGTACTCCTGTCCATGGGCCAAGGGAGCTGCAGAACTTGGCGTCTCGTTCTTCCGCTGCGAACCTCTGCAAGACAAGGAGAAAGAAAATCATGTAAACCAGTCTTTAAAAGCGGGAATAATAGAGTAATGGAGATTAGGCTTACCTCGGGAGGCGGACGGTCATGGTGAATGGTTTTAACCCCAAGACCAATCCTCGTGCATCTCGGTCTTGAAGATAGCTCGGACGCGCTTATGAATAAGGTAATTATTCAGCTCCACGGTCGAGACTCGGTTAGGGTCAAGAGGACCACTCATGTAGCATAGCTTGTGGGTCCGCTGCTGGAAGGGGCAGATCCGGCTACTAATAAAAGTTGCCATCAGGTCTTCGCCGCCCAGATCAACTCTTTTAGCCGAATCTCGAAGGCCTCGGCCAAGGCGTGAGTTTTCCTCGGATTATAGAGCCAGTTCACTTTGGAAGGTGGGCCAATTGAGAATGGAGGGAGCCGAATCTTGTCTTCCGCCCCTCTGTTCTTGACATAGAAGAATGACTTGTGCCACTTCTTGCACGACTCCAACCCAGTGACACGGGGGAACACGGATTTCCTCCGAGGTGTAATAGACGCCGCCCCACATTGGGTAAGCAACTTCTCGGAAGGATGCAGAGATTTGTCGGGAACAACGTTGGAGCGGATATGGAAGAACTTCGACCAGACATGCACTGACGGCCACATGCCGAAGTAACCCTCCGAAGCGGAGATGAAAGCAGAAAGAGAAGCTATGGCGCTCGCAGGAAGGTGGTGCGGTGAAGGTCAAATGTCGAGAATTCTCTAGCGAAATCACTAAGAGGAGACCGAAGCCGCGGGCGAAGTGAGACATGAAGACCACATACTCGCCCTCTCTGATAACTGGAGAGGATTCGCTGCCGGGTAAACGACAGGAAACCTCGGCAGGAATCCGTCGAGTTCGGATGAGCCATTCAATCTCACGTGGATCGAAGAGCTCGCCACGAGCCACGCCGCCCGAGCCGCGTCATCGTCCTCAACAAGAGCGCCGCTAAACGAACTAGACATGGGTGCCGAGAGATCGCCAGAGGAAAAACTGGCAGAGGGAGCTTAGAGCTACAAGGCCCGTCGGAACTTAGCACGAAAACAATGGCGAAGAGCGGAGGAACCGCCGAAACCAGCAACGGAGATGGATCTAGGGCAAGATCAGGCAAGATGGTCGAGAGGACTCACCGTGGCGGAGCCACAGCGCGGGCGAGAAAGGCAGAACGACGCGGAGGAATCCTCGTCGGCGGAGGCTCTGGCTGACGAGCGGCGGCGGAGCGGCAAGAGAACACGCAGGCGAAAGGAAGAAGGAGAGCGGAGGCGAGCGATAAGGGGAAAGGTGAATCATGCGGGCGCGCTTCCCCTCTTTATAGTCAAGCCATGAATGGGGGAGTGGGATCGTGGGTGTGGCAGTTACCCGTGTAGATCGTGGGAACAGCACGAATGCACGACGGTGAGTGGAGCCACACCAACGGCCACAGGCGAAGAAAGGTTGTTACAATCCCAAGGGGAGCGGCACACGAGGAGTCGCGGCGGCGGCGCAGCAGGTGCAGGGTTCACTGTAGCCTGTCAGTAAGCACTGTAGAAGGACCTAAAAACTAGAAGAACAATGATGGGGTGACACGTAGGACGTGGCGTACGAGGGAAGGAACGAGGAAACCTCGGACGAGGCCATAGCTCGGAAACAAGACCGAAGAAAGTGATGAAGCTGATATAACCCGGCCAAAGCTATTGACAGGGCCACACCAGCTTCGGGGACTAATGTCGGGGGGTTAACCTCGGGTAGGTCAGAGACGGGGAAAGACAGAGGTATTGTCCCCGTCTGGTTTCCGAGTTACGGCCTAAGTCGGCCGAATCATGGATATGTCGGCCGATGAACGGATGCAAGAAGCCCATGTATAGGTATCAAGTGGTTACCCAGCCGAGTTATTGAGAGAATCGGCCGGGTTACCCAAATGATCTTCATGCAGGTGAGGAACGAGCCGAGTAACACAAGGTAAGGCCGAGTGATACGAAGCTTACAGGAGAAGGAGAAGCCCAGGGTCAAACTATAGCTGCAGGCTAGAAGGAATCAGAACAGGGCCAAGCACAAGAGACAAGGATGCACGGCGTCAGAGGGGCAGAAGGAGGTCACGGAGGTGACAGTCCTGGAGCCCGAGGCACGCAGGAGGGGGCCACTGGAGCCTTGCCGTCATTAGAAGGGCGACAGGGAAAGGAGGCCGCCGAACTACTATTTTGGGACAAGCATATTCCACGAATATGCTTGCCTCGTCAGCCCTAAGGGCACCCAAGGCACCCCTTTATAAGGGGAGGTTTGGACCCTGAGGAAGGGATCGACTCTTTGAGCACCGTTAGGCTGGGGAGATTCATTTGGTCCCCCTGTATTCAGCTCAAGGAGCATTTGTAACCCATCAAGAGAGAAATAAAGTTGATCACTTTGGCAGCTTGAGTGTAAAGACAGTTGCATCTTCCCTCCCCAGATCCCACTAGCATCCATTGGCCCCGTACTTTAGCCTACCCATGGCATCTGCCGTGCCACCACCACGACACACACTGAAGAATATCTAAGTATTTTTTTCTTGAGTGGGAAGACAATCACATATCTTGGTGACCTCGATGCAAGGAAAAGGTGAAAATTACTCAAATAGTTTAAAGTAAGCTTACATTGTAGCGCATGAAAACGAGGCAGAGGAAGCATCCTTGGATGAGCTAGCAACAATAATAGTACCAACATATACCAAAACAAAACAGTGACCTTCTCATACCAAAAGAAAAGGAAAGAAGTATGCCTTGGAGGGAATAAAACTAAGAGTTTGTAGCTTGTCACTAAGTTGGGAATACCATACCCGAGAAGCACACATCCTCCTTCAGAACACCATGAGGTAACACGTTCTGCACATCAAGTTGCCGGAGACTACAATAAAGAGAACAAGTTGTATTGTAGAAGCCATAACAACAAGACTAAAGTTGTCTTCATAATCAAGACAATAACGTTGCTTGTGACCCCCGTGCGGCGGCGCCTTCGCCGCACCAGGGATCCCTTCCTCCCAGCGCTTGACTACGCTCCTGTCCCTCTCTCCCTCCCCCGTTGTCACCGGAGGCACCGCCGGGTAAAGCCCGCGCAGTGTAGCGGCGGTGGGGTACCTGCTGGTTGCAGTCAGGTGTGGCGGCGGTGAACCCTGCTCCACCATCGGCCGCGGGGATGCCAGGCAACGACGGCCGGATGCGATGGCCGGAGTGGCATGATGGCGCCCAGTACTGGTCATGGGACGCTTCGTTGGAAACCCCAAGAGCAAGGTATGAAGCAGCACAACAGCAAGTTTCCCTCAGTAAGAAATCGAGGTTATCGAACCAGTAGGAGGAAGGAAACGTCACACAGTGTTGCAAGCAATGCGAATACCTGCATAACACAAACTCAAGACTTTGCCCCAACGAATCAGTGAGGTTGTCAATCTCACTGGTTTGCTGTAACAAAGGATTAAACGTATGGTGTGGAAGATAATGGTGGTTTGCAGCAAGTAAATAGGTAACAGTGGAAGATGTATCAATGATAAAGATTGGACCGGGTTCCATAGTTCACTAGAGGTGCTCTCCTTAGATAAACAACATGGCATGAAGGGTAAACAAATTACAGAGGGGCAATTGACAGGAACTGAGCAAGGCATAACAATGCAATTACTAGTCAGAAAGATCCTATGAGGCTACTTGGGCAATACAGCAATATACATAGACCTCCATCCAACTGCATCTATGACTAGAAGTCCACCTTCAGGTTATCATCCGAACCCCCTCCAGTATTAAGTTGCAAGCAACAGACAACTGCTTTAAGAAAAGTGTGTAAGGTAAACAGTTCACATCTTCCATGAACAAGAGACCGTTGTTTTCTCCCTAGTAGCAACAGCAAATCTACAACCGAAGAGAATATTGTCACTTCCCTTGGAAACTAGAGGCATGAACCCACTATCGAGCATAAATACCCCCTCTTGGAGTCACTAGCAACTACTTGGCCAAGATAGCTACTAACAACGGAGAGCATGCAAGATCACAAACAACATAGACATGATAGAATCATAAAGATAAAACCATTAATCAAACCAACATAATAATCTCAATATCCATCGGATCCCTGCAAACACAACATGCATGATTACAAATAGATTAGATCTTGATCATGAACGGAGCTCACAAGATCTATACATGAAAGCACAAAGGAGGTGATACAACCATCTAGCTACTACATGGACCCATAGTCCAAGGTGGAACTACTCACGCATCATACCAGAGAGAAGTCCTCCGGGATGATCTCCCCTCCGACAGGGTGTCGGGAAGAACTTCAGATCCCCCCGATCTAGGTACGACGGTGGCGGCGGCTACAGACGGTTTCGTGGATTTCTGATCGGGTGCCCTAGGGTTTTTGGGTCGGAGGCTTCTTATAGGCGTACGAATCAAGGTCGGTGGGGTACAGGGGCCCCACACCCCTGTGGGCGCCTCCAGGGCTTGCCCGCGCCTAGGGGTGGTGCGGCCACCCTGTGGCCCCCCTCCGGCTCTGCTTCGTGGTTCGCTGTTGCTCCGGGAAAAATAATTACTTTGGATTTTGTACCGTCCAATTCCGAGAATATTGATTTTCTGCCTTTCTGGAACAAAAAACAGAAGAAAACAGGCAACTGGCACTGTGGCAACTTGTTAATAGGTTAGTTCCAGAAAAGATATAAAAACACCTCAAAGTGTAGACAAAGTAAAGCAAAGTAGATTAAAACAAGCATGGAGCATAAAAAATTATAGATACGTTTCCGACGTATCAAGCATCCCCAAGCTTAACTCCTGCTCGTCCTCGAGTAGGTAAGTGATAAAAGAATATTTTTTGAGGTGACATGCACCATCAAAACCAAGATCAAACCATTTGCAAGCATTGAAAGCTGGGATCAAAGAACTCTAAACATGTGCATGAAAGGTGGAGTTTTAACAATAGGACATAGTAACTATGCATGCAACATTAAAGGCTACATACAAAGATCATGAATAACAATGCATTAAAAGACTTTTGTTTGTTTCACATATAGAAAACATAGCATAGTGGCAATCATCTTGTCCCTCATAGAATAGCAAATAGATGCATAAGACACCTTCAAAGTTCACAAGGGTGACTAGAAACAAATAGCACAAGAACAAGTAATATCACAATATGCATCAATCAATAAGCTTTGGAACAGTGCACATAGAATGAAAACTATGCTCTCTTAATGGTGCCTAAAGGTAGAAGGTGGAGACTCGAGTAATGGTGGAAGAAAGGCCTTTCATAAAGGAAGCAGGGATTTCAAGTTTCAAAAAGAGCTTCCAAAAATTATGGTACTCGTTAGCTTTCAACCCTCATTGCCCCTATCATAAGCATCTTGAAGTGATTATGGTTAAAGTGAACAAAGATGGAGTATATGCTTGACGAAGTATAAGTTGGAAATCTCAAGTCCCTTGAATACGAGGGCCACACCTCATGCTACTCAACTTTAGTCACTTGTAAGTTCTTGTCATTGTAAGTATTTGCATATCATAGAGAACCGTCAACGGGGTACCCCTTGCACATGGTACATGAGCTTTCCCATAACCAAAATGACAAGGCAAGCAGATAATGAGCATCTCAACAATCTTTTTATTTACCATATGCATAGCTTTTTATTGAGGATGCTTCATAAATAGCTCATTATGGTGATGCTGCAAGTTTCCACCATGATTAGGCATGGCTTAGGCTAGCGGCCCAGGCGTTTCTCTAACACAGAATACAAACTCCATGGACTTACAAGTCCTTCTTTATTTCACACCGGTGACATCCATAGACAAAAGAACATGATATCAACTGAGTACAACAAGGTACAAGTGCAATGTTGAAAACGTTCCCCGTGACAGCACGGTTCTGCTAATTCCAACTTATAAGTCCAAGCATATACAAATAAGTTGTCACAATGGTTCAAGTTTATTAGGGGCAAAGAATAAAGTGTGCCATCAAGTTCGTGAGGGCTTTAATCACTAAGTTTTCACATAACAAAATAATTTTTAATTGGAAGATAGTTGAAAACAAGAATATACTTTGGAATGGTGTAACACACCATGCATAGGAGTTTATAGTGGATAGTTTGAAATAACTTGGTTTCTTGGGGGTTGGAAGCATGAGTAGAACTTACTCATACAAGTGGAGGCTAGCAAAAGACTGGGAGCAACCAACTAAGAGAGCAATAATGGCCATAATCATGCAATGCAACAAAGCAAACTAATCAAAGCAAAGAGTGGTACTAAAAGTCAAGGACTAAATGATCATAGAGGCTAATGGTGACTTGTCATAGTCATAACATGGTGTGATCATGTGCCAAGTCAACCCAAGCAAAACATCAAAGGAGAATACCACAATACTGTGCTTTTGCATGCTAAAACAACGCATAATTTCTTCAAGGCACACTAAGCAATCCCAATTGTTTTGGAACAAGACATGCTACAGCAACAATCACTAAGCATAATGCTAAAAAACACCTAGCATTTCATGCTAAAGTCTAAGTCACAGTCAATGCAAGCTCCTTTTGCACTTCAAGCAAGAACTTGCTACCCCTTTCCAAACACCAAGCAAACTTATTTGCAAAACAACACAGCGAGAACGGGGGTCCAAACTACTTTATTCAAGCAAACTAAACAACCTAAGAAAAGCAAATGAAAACTAAGACGCTCCAATAACAACACAACTATGCATGAAACAATAAAAACGAAGTGTCTAGACAGACCTGAGCTTTTTATTGATGAAGAAGGGGATGCCTTGGGCATCCCCAAGCTTTGACGCTTGTACCTCTTGGATATTTGTTGGGGTGACACCATGGTGTCATCCCCAAGCTTGAGATTTTTTCCATTCTTCATCTCATTGCATCATTCTCTCTTCACACCTGAAATTTTTCCTTCATACAAAACTTCACACAATCTTCATTAGCAACATTAGCTTATTCAAAAGATATTAGACCACTAGTAAAGCTTTGGAACAACAAGGATTTTCATTAAAAACACAAGCTACTGTATTAACTCCTTCAAAAATCTCAAATCCCCAAAAGAGAACTAAAAAAGGAATCAATAAGAAGCAAATGCAAATAATGGTAGAAATCTGTCAAAACAGACCAGCAGGTAGAAACCGATTTTTTCGAACATCTTCTGTTGCTCAAATCAAAAAGTGTTGAACTAATTAAAGTTAGATAACATACTGGGGGGTTTATTTGTAAATTTTGAGCTCAATCCGAGTTATAGAGACTCCTCACGAATTTTTATGGTGGAGGACATAAATCTGTTTCAGGACAGCAACTCCCCAAATCTTACTTCCCTCTGATTAGAGGTCATTCTTAGCACAAAAGGCAAACAAAAAAGGATAAGGAGAGGTCATTACTGAAGTAATAACTTTCAAGACTCAAGGAAACTCTTGGGTTATCTCCCAACAAGTACTTTTCTTTAACACCTTTAAGGTAGGCTTGATAGCTTGAGAAGATGCTCACATAAGAATTATGAATTGAAGTCAAAGAGAGCATCAAGAAGAAAATTCAAAACACATTTAAGTCTAACCCACTTCCTATGCATAGGAATCTTGTATGCAAATAAATTCACAAAGAACAAAGTGACGGGCATAGGAAAATGAAACAAGAGCAACTTCAAAACTTTCAACACATAGAGAGGTGTTTTAGTACCATGAAAGCTTTTACAACCATACTTTCCTCTCTCATAATAATTTTCAGTAGCATCATTCATAAACTCAACAATATAGCTATCACATAAAGTATGCTTTTCATGATCTACAAACACATAATTTCTATCAAGCTCAAAAACAGTGGGATTAAAACTTCCACCGGTTTTATCCAAAGTAGATATTTCAAAAGGATCTGCAGAAACATAACATTCGTCCTCCTTTGGTAAGCATGGGGACAATCAAATAATGTAGGGGATAAAGAGTTACTCTCATTAGAAGGTAGGCATGGGTAGATCCATTCTTCCTTCTTTTTTTCATCACTCTCCTCCTCTTTTTCATCTAATGAGCTTCCAGTTTCAACAATTTTTTCTTCCATGGGCTCCTGCAAGGCATTAGCCTCTTCCATTTGTGGAAAGCATCTATTAAAATATTCAAGAATATAGACATTTGCTTCCTTGTAATTATCAAAGCAAAATTTAAGTATCTCATAAACCTCATATTCATAAGGTGTATCATCAGTATTTTCAAGCAAACTAGCAAGTTCAATTGCACCCTTGAAAGCAATAAACTCTTCAATTTGTTCCACATCATAAAAGTCATAATTTCCTTTAACATAAGAAGATATGGTAACATTATCATTATACTCACATTTAAAAGGAAGGTGTTTATACCTCCTGCAACAACAAGATTTATCAAAGCAATAAGTAACATTATAAGAAGAGCACACGTCTCTAGCAATAGTATTCAACTTATCAATTTGTTCCCATACGTGTTTCCCTTTTTGTGACAAACGGTGTTCCTTATAATAATACTTTTGTTCTTCTGTGAACCCACCTTGCTAATAAGAACTAGTTTCAAAGAAACCATCCATTGATGGAAAGCATGACCAAGCAAGGCAATGACAGACCACCAACTAGAGTAAGAACTATGTTTTTTTGTGTTTTTGAATAAGGGAAGCAAACCAAACTAGACTAATTTTTTGGTGTTTTTTGAAAAGAGGCAAACAAAACCAAGCAAAAGAAAAAAAGCAAACTAAAAACAAAGTAAAGAGAAAGGAAGTGAAGGACTCCCCTAGTGAAGACGTCCTTAGCCTCCCCGGCAATGGCGCTAGAAAATAGCTTGATGGCGCCCAATACTTGTTGTGGGACGCTTCGTTGGAAACCCCAAGAGCAAGGTATGAAGCAGCACAGTAGCAAGTTTACCTTAGTAAGAAACCGAGGTTATCAAACCAGTAGGAGGAAGGAAACGTCACACAGGTGTTGCAAGCAACGCGGAGACCTGCACAACACAAACTCAAGACTTTGTCCCAACGAATCAGTGAGGTTGTCAAGCTCACCGGTTTGCTGTAACAAAGGATTAAACATATGGTGTGGAAGATAATGGTGGTTTGCATCAAGTAAATAGGTAATAGTGGAAGATGTATCAATGATAAAGAATGGACCGGGGTCCATAGTTCACTAGAGGTGCTCTCCTTAGATAAACAACATGGCATGAAGGGTAAACAAACTACAGTGGGGCAATTGACAGGAACTGAGCAAGGTATAACAATGTAATTACTAGTCAGAAAGATCCTATGAGGCTGATTGGGTAATACAACAATATACATAGACCTCCATCCAACTGCATCTATGAATAGAATTCCACCTTCAGGTTATCATCCGAACCCCCTCCAGTATTAAGTTGCAAGCAACAGATAACTACTTTAAGCAAAGTGTGTAAGGTAAACAGTCCACATGTTCCATGAACAAGAGACCGTTGTTTTCTCCCTAGTAGCAACAACACATCTATAACCGAAGATATTATTGTCACTTTCCTTGGAAACTAGAGGCATGAACCCACTATCGAGCATAAATACCGCCTCTTGGAGTCACTAGCAACTACTTGGCCAAGATAGCTACTAACAACGGAGAGCATGCAAGATCACAAACAACATAGACATGATAGAATCATAAAGATAAAACCATTAATCAAACCAACATAATAATCTCAATATCCATCAGATCCCTGCAAACACAACGTGCATGATTACAAATAGATTAGATCTTGATCATGAACGGAGCTCACAAGATGTATACATGAAAGCACAAAGGAGGAGATACAACCATCTAGCTACTACATGGACCCATAGTCCAAGGTGAAACTACTCACGCATCATACCGGAGAGAAGGCCTCCGGGATGATCTCCCCTCCGGCAGGGTGCCGGGAGGAACTTCAGATCACCCCGATCTAGGGACGATGGTGGCGGCGGCTACAAACGGTTTCGTGGATTTCTGATCGGGTGCCCTAGGGTTTTTGGGTCGGAGGCTTCTTATAGGCGCAGGAATCAAGGTCGGTAGGGGTCTAGGGGCCCCACACCCCCTGTGAGCGCCTCTAGGGCTTGACCGCGCCTAGGGGTGGTGCGGCCACCCTGTGTCCCCCCTCCGGCTCTGCTTCGTGGTTCCGTGTTGCTCCGAGAAAAATAATGACTTTGGCTTTTGTCCCGTCCAATTCCGAGAATATTGATTTTCTGCCTTTCTGGAACCAAAAACGGAAGAAAACATGCAACTGGCACTATGGCAACTTGTTAATAGGTTAGTTCCAGAAAATATATAAAAACACCTCAAAGTGTAGACAAATCAAAGCAAAGTAGATATAAAACAAGCATGGAGCATCAAAAAATATAGATACGTTTCCGACGTATCATGGCAGCCGGAGGAGCGACGGAGGTAGGCAGGCAGAGGAGGCAGGGTGGTTTGGGCCCGATATTAACCCATTTGGGCCTAGAGGGTCCCGATATCCTTCTCTAGTGTCGTCATGCACGTGGCATCGATGGCTTGCTGCTCTGCTCGCTTCACCAGGGAGCCGGGGTGGCGGCCTCGGGCATGGCGGTGTCAACCTCAGCCTTCCGCCAAAGGTGGGCAGCGAGATATGGTGGATCCTGGGATCCCATGCCTTGCACAATAATTACTGCAAGTGGTCCTAGGGTTCCTCCTCCTACCGAGATGAAGACTGTCCAGATGCATGTCCTTTTTGATTCGGTTGCAGTGGCATGTTCTGGAAGGCTCCGTCAGAGACCTCCATTGGGCGACACATGCTTCGAGTTTGCTGGATCGGGAGATCCGATCGTGTGCACCCGTGTTTTACTCTGGCCGTTTGGTTTCAAAGGGAGCACTTTGAAGCTCTGCTGGCTGTTAATATCATGGGTCATGTTCTTGTTCCATGGTGCTGGCGGAGAAGGTCATGAAAGCCGATATATGAGGACTAGCAATGGTGGTTCGAAGCTTTGTGGCGATGAGGAATTGTCTTGGTTTTTCTTGACTTGGAGGAGTGGCTTTCAAGTGGGGGCGATTGCACAGGAGAAGTTCAAAGTCTTGTCTTGCGGGGTGAAAATCTAAGGTCTGGCCTTCATTGGTTGTGCCTGACAATGATCTTGTTGAAGACATTATTTTGAAAGCAAGGACTTTCTTCAGGGTGAAAATCTAAGATCTATGATCAGGCAGTGATAACTCTTGTGCATTGTTCCCTTCTTGGAGGCATAGCTTTTGGAGAAGCTAGACTTCTGGTGCTGTCCCAGTGGTGTTAGTGTCGCTGTTACAAGGAACATATCGTTGTAGCGGGGCTTTTCTTTTCTGTAATTTTTCTTCCTTTTTTGGCTGTATGCATCTGTATTACCATTAGGGTGATACGTTCTTGCAGAGGCTAGGTGTAATTGGTATCTTCGCGATATTAATATATATTTTTTATCGAAAAATAACGTCGTTTGAATCCTTTAGCAACATGTGATATTTGTATCTACTAATAGAACCATCGGCACACCGTCTTATTTTTTCTAACTACTTACACTCAAATAACATTTGTACCATGATGAGCATGAAGAAGATGACAAGTCTTTTCTTTAAGAAGTGAATTGATGTCATTATCCATTGAATGCTTACAACTTTGATTGTTGAAAGCATCATGAAGAGACGTAGGTTCACATGTGGTGCTCAGACAACCATATCGGATCATGGTGTCACCTAGATTAGCCAGTTTCGCAATGCCCCGAGAAAGTTGAGTAACATGATGAGAAATAACATGTAGTCACAATGGTGGTGGTGGGAGACTTGGCGATGGAGTTACTGGCGCAAATGATACAGAGTCAGCAAATACCATTGTTGTGCTATTGTCACGTAATTGCACAACAAACTAGAGTGGACCGTATAGGCACCAGATGATGCACGTCCCGGTTCATTGACTATGGTGCAAGGGTAGTCGAGGCTGATGCGGCGTGAGCCTGTAGAGATTGCACGAGAGAGTAAGAAGAAGATATGCATGGGTATCTGCACTTAGACTCCTGATGGGTTGCCCTTACAACTACATAAAATCATAGCTAGTTTTTTCCAAACAACCATTAGATGCACTAGACACTTTAGTAGATTGAGCAAGAATAGTAATCAAATGTTAAGTCGGTACAATACTTGTATCCCTATAAAGGGAAGCGAGAGAACCAAATTTGGTGCAATAAGAAGGATTTCATTAAGTTGGCATCAACATTAGAATGAAGGTGGTGAAGGGAAAAACTGTTTGAGCAAAAGACAAGACCATGGAACATATAGATTCGACCAATAGAAATAGCATTGTACTTTTAGCATTTGTGATGTGTATGGATGGAGATTAGGTCACATGCGCAACTAAAAACTAAAATAAAATTATAATATGTTTTTTGTGAAGGAGACGATCAAGGGGGTGGTGTTCTTGTCGGATTCAGTAAAACCAGTGTTCTGATCCACTGTATATGGACCCCCGCCCCTAGTACCGAGGCTAGACGAGAGAACCTTAGTTGGGAAACCTGAGCCTGAACCCAGGAACGTTCCGCCTGGCTCGGTGTCCCGAGAAGGAATTGTTAGCTGTGACGCCACTACTAGACCCGGGAAGGATATGTTAGAACGTGACATAGCCTTGACCGCTTTACACGCAGGCTATGAGATAGCTAGGTACTCGGTCTGCACCATCCGGCCTGGTTATCACCGTCTTCACCCTAACACCTAGCAGTGATCATAGATTTGTGACATACTCATCAGTAGGAAAATTCCTATAGCAGTCATTTTGCCAGTGGCGTGCCATAGAAAGAACACGCTGTTGCTAAGAGCCAACATAGTAGTGGCATCTCGAATACACCGAATGCCACTATTAGATCTTAACTGTGGCATTCAGTGTACTCCGAACACCACGACTAAAGCGGACCCACAGGTGGAACTAGACCAAATTTATGGGTGGCGTTTGGAAGTTGCAAATGCCACCAATGCCTATAGTTCTAGTGGCATTCGTAGGAAATAAACACCGATGCTATCCTAGCTATAGAGTCAAAAACTTCCCCGCTCCGCCCCGGCCCACATATCCCCCCCCCCATTCACTCCCTCTCCCTCTTCCCTTACCTCCCTCTCCCTCTTCCCAACCGTGTCGGCCGCTGCTGCACCCCGCGTGCACCGCATCAACCACCGCCGCCCCCGCCTCCACCACATCCGCTCCTCCACCCACCGCCTCTTCCCCATCGTCGCCTCGTCCCCATCTCCTCGTTGTTGCCTTGTCCCCATATCGATGCATCCGCTCCTCCACCTGTCGCCTCGTGCATGTCGTTGCCTCGTACCTATCCCCCCATCACCGCCTCGTCCCTATCTCCCCCTCGCCGTCTCGTCCCTGTCCCCCCTTGCTGCCTCGTCCTCGTACCCGCGACCCCCCGCGTCCACCTCCCCTCGCAACCGCATCAAGCCACCGCCGGTGAGCCCCTCTCTCCCCTTTTTTATTTGTTTTAGAGTAGATGATTTTAGATGGTTTAGTGTAGATGATTTTAGATGGTTTAGTGTAGATTTAGTATATATTAGCAAATGTACATGATTTTAGGGGGAGAAAATTAAGTAGGGGTACAAAACCTAGATGATTCTTGTGTAATGTAGAAAATAGGTGATTTTAGGCTGATAATTAAAATGTGAGGATGAAGGCGGTGGTGTGAGCGAGACTTGTGATATGCACAAATAAATAATTTATGCATCCTACTTGGATCACTTACGTCATCTCTATAATTATTTTGCGTCCAATGCAAATATGAGGCCCTACTTTTAGGTTGATTTTGGTTTTTGTACTTCCATATAGCCGATGATTACAATGTGAGGATGCAATGTCGGGGGAACTCACTCCATCCCTAAAATTATTTTGCGCCCATTGCAAATATGAGGCCCTTTTTGTTCTTAGAGAGCCTTGTGATTAATTAACGGGTGCTTTATATTAGATATGGTGATGTGTGAGACATGCATGTATAAGATAATTATATTTTCTTTGTAGAGGACATGGCGCTATGTCAAGTTTGTTTCACGGACTATAGCGATGATACTATGTCAGGTTCGCTATTCAGTGTCCGTCTCATACGGGGTCGATTTGAGTGTTCATTGGTATGTATAATTTTTTCTATTTAAATTCATTGAATTTTATTTCCATACTATTATCATTTATTTACTTAGTTTTTTCATGTTTACACTATCTCATGCAATTTAAGGAGGGACTTTAATAGAATAACAGGACAAAGCGTGGAGTTTTAAACTCTTGGACGAAATATTGTTGACGTGCGCAAAGAGCGAGCAATGACTTGCCTTGCAGGTCCTTCATGTTTTCGAAAACCGAATCCCCTCTAGTGTGTACCTATTTTTTGCAATAGGAGCTCCTTGTCAAAGAATCACCGTTGCATATATGAATGACGAGGAGGATGAGGGCGATGAGGATAAGGACTATAAGGATGAGGGAAACGATGAGGACGAGGGCGATGAGGATCAGGGCGATAAGGATATGGGCAATAAGGATGAGGGCAACGACGAGGATGAGGCGACGAGGAGAAGGACGAGGATGAGAGCGATGAGGAGCAAACATGACCATTGGATTATACAATTGTCGCTCAGAGATGCAAGCTTATCCAGAGTGAAGAGTGTTATCTCGTACACAATATTCCTTCAAAAAATTCTTACATCGTCCTAGCATTTGTCACTCGCTTGACCAGGACGCATATTCAGCTACATGATATGATATGTTTTCACTTATCATTTTTTCTTTAGTTCCTATTGTTTTTGTATTGTATGATAGTTATAAGATTTCTAACTTCTGTGTCTTAATTAGAAACTATCACCAAAAATGATTTTTTTCTCTTCAAATTTCTGAAGAAGGCTTGGCTATAATACGCGTTGGAGAAATAGGTCTTGTAAGCGTCATTTCATACAAGATAGTGAGTGATGAATGCATAATCTTCAACATCCAGGAGTGGAAGAACTTTGTTGAAGCTCATGATGATCTACAAGTTGGGCAAGCCATTCTCAGCACTAGTAGGACCACTTCACGCCGTAACATTCATATAATGTTCATCACTGACATTATCATTCATAGTTACTAGTTCATCACTGACATTATCATTCGTAGTTACTAGCTAGTTCATTGTGATGGTTTGTTAGTGTAGATGCAACTTGTGATGTTTTGAATCGCTTGTAATATTTTGAACCGCCTATTAATAATTTGTGGTGAACCAAATCATTATTTTCCTGCTTATGTTAATATGCATTTCATGATGTTACATTGTTATTATATTGCAACCTTTAATCAACAACATGCAGTACCTTTTTTAAAAATATATATACTTGCGGTGTTTGACTTTGTTGAAACGCCACAAATAGTACATATAACACTAGCATTTGCGCCAAACGCCATCACTATGTCTCCTAGTCGTGGTGTTCAGACCGAACGCCACCAATATAAGCGGTAATGGTGGCGTTCACATAGGATGCAACCACTACGACCTACCAGTGATGTGAGGTTAGTGGTGTGCGGCTTAAACGCTACGAACCTCCTTTTCCGAACGCCGCCACTAGGTCTTTTCCTACTAGTGACTAGCCTATGGCTTAATAGGATTTGATAGGACAAACATACCAACAAGTTACAACTTATTTATCCAGAAGCTCGTCTAAAAAGAACTCTGAGGTTAAGCATGCTTTTCTTGAAGCGATTTGAGGATGGGTGACGGACCGGAAAATTGATCCCGGGTGCGCACGACTGAGGATAAAGTGCGCAAGAAAGACATATGTTGGTCTTTGGGAACAGTCTAGAGGTCCTAGAGAGCGGCCAGGAGTAACATGCCCGCCCTCGGGATGGTCATGGTGCTACGGGTTTTCCAAGGACGGGGGAAGGTAGTTGGAGTATCACCGCTTCGGGGATGTTGGGGGGCCCAAGAAGCTAGACATGGTAGGAGAGGACGAAACCCGAGAGTCAAAAGATGGGATAGGATGAGGATGTGTCCATGTTGGGTAGTCCTCATAATCTTTTGACACCTCTCTCTCATAAGTGGAGAGCTAGAGTTTGATCCAGCTACCGTGGTATCCCCTTAGAATTACAAAAGGAGGATCGGGCCAAGTGAGAAGGGCAAAGTGTAAGATATCCATTTGAACTCATTGAGTTGTACACCAGGGAGAGAAGTTTATAATACCATCTTGGGATACAAGACTGGCGCTATGCCAAGTGGCTCGTTCCCCGGCAACAGCGGCGGTTCCCAATCTTGGAGTTCGCCCAGATGCAGTGGTGAAGACCAGGGACTTGATCGCGTTTTTATGTTTTTTCCTTAAGGTCTTCTTTGCATATTTCATAGCCTTATCCAGAAATCCCCTATCTTTTAGGGGCTGATTGTAATTCTATACCCACCGCTGTGATAATGAAGCTTTTAGGGCTTTCGAGCCCCTGCCTGTTAAAAAAAATCGAGAGACATATATTCTGGCATACATGGGCCATATGGGCTTACTCTAGAATGGGCCTAAGCTACACATACACAAGATATATACATATTCTAAGAGTCACATCACTCTCTCCCTCAAATAAAGTTAGCATGCTTGCCCAATCAATGATATGCCACGATTCCACTAAATAATTGATTTTTTTTGTGATAGGTTGAAACACATGATGCCTTGAGCTGATCGTGAAATGCCAGTACCCATCAATACAGTTCACCACAAATTAGAGCTAACCTCATAAACACACTCGAGCATAGTCATAGAACGACCAGATCAGCAACACACAACAAGTACCGCCTTACTCCTAATCGTCACAGCCGTACAAAATTTATGTAGTGCATATATGGTTCTTCAATAAAATCAAGGGTCCTGTTTCACAGAGACTATTTCACAAATTAATGTATTAGTGAATAATTAATTATACAATCTTTGTTTTCCAGATTTAAGATACATAACAGAGGATAAGAATTGGCATATAATATGGTGAATGTTGCATTGAAGTTTAGAAAAAGGTTTATACAAAGTAGCTTTTTTTTAAATGCATGTATCTAAACGCCTTTCATGAGTGAATCTACACACTAAAAGATATCTATTTTAAAAAGAAAAAAAACTGAAACATCTTACTTTAAAACAATTTGGACTTCAATGGAAACACATTGCAACAAAGCGATCAAGTTTGACCAAACTACTAATAGACAATTATAGTACTGTATCATTTTCTTTCCCAATCCTTTTCCGTGTAATAATCGTTACAAGTCCACTACCACTATCAATCAGTCAATCATAGTGCAATCATGGCCGTTCACATTAACGAACCGTTTCCAGAAACCAATCTTTGTAGCTGTTCGTCAAACAAACATTATTAACGATCTACTAGCAGTATATGTCAGAATTCGCGCGCATTAACACCTTCGGTTGGCTGTTGGAAGAAGAAGAAGATGGGAATCAGACACGCTGTCCTCTCCTATCCGAGTGCTATTTACACGCAGGCGCTCCACGCCGACGATCAAACTGCAAGCAACAACAATGGACGGAGCAGCAGCCACCACCCTGCGCAAGCGGCCGCTCTCGGCCCGCACGTCGGCGAGCGATGGCAGCAACGGAGCCGACGGGCGGAGGGCGGCGGACGACGAGCTGGGGGAGCCCGTCAGCCCCTCCGCGAGGCTCGTGGAAGATTTCTACATCGTCGTCGTCATCGGCTCCGGGACGCCCCTCAACGTCCCGGCCCTCCGCGCCGGCATCGAGGCCCAGCTCGCACGCTACCCGCACTTCCGCAGCATCCAAGTACGATCGCATGCAGCATGCTCATCCGTGCTACTAGCTAGTTACATGATGTTTTTTTTTCAAGTTTCGCCGGCCGTCCGACCGCTGTACGTACGTGCAGGTGACGGACAAGGACGGCGACCTGCGGTGGGCGCGGGCGACGGTGAACGTGCAAGACCACCTGATCTGCCCGAGGCTGGACGCGGCCGCGGTGGCGGCCGACCCGGACAAGGCCGTGGAGGACTACGTGGCGTCCCTGTCCACGCTGCCCATGGACTGGTCCCGGCCGCTCTGGGAGTTCCACCTGCTCGACTTCCCGACCTCCGAGGCGACGGCCACCACGGCCATCCGCGTGCACCACTCCCTCGGGGACGGCATGTCGCTGCTCACGCTCCTCATGGCGTGCACGCGCAGCGCCGCCGACCCGACGAGGCTGCCGGCCATGCCGCCGCTGCCGGCGCGCACGGGCGCCATCTACCAGCGCCCGCGTCCCTCGGCGGGCGCCCTGGCGTACCTCGCGTGGGCGTGGTCGTTCGTCGTGCTCGCCTGGCACACCGTGGTGGACGTCGTCGCCTTCTTCGCCACGATACTGTGGCTGAAAGACCCGCACACGCTGTTCAAGCGGGTGAACCATGGGGAGTCCCAGCGCAAACGCATCGTGCATCGCGCCCTGAGCCTCGACGACGTCAAGTTCGTCAAGAACGCCATGAACTGCGTAAGAGCTTTTCTGTTCTTCCTGGGGTGCAAGTGCATGTATTCTGAGTAGGGTCGCAACCCTGACTTTTGGAATACTCATACGTGGATTTATGCGGACTCATGGTTGCAACCCTGATTCTTAGAGGCATATCTAAAGAAATGCTTAATATTGTTGAGCATCGCGAAGATCCAACCGAAGTCAAACCATCCCAACTCCCAAACTTGCATGACCTTAATATAGTAGTCGAATCTGTAACTATTTATCTACAACCAGAGATAAAATATTCCCTCCATTCCAAAAACTGAATTGCTACTATATTTTTTCCTCGGTCAAACTCTTTAAATTTTAATTAATTTGAAATCAAGGGAGTATTATCTTTAGTGATTTCAATAAATGATACTTGCATATATAAACAGAGCCCCGGGTTATATGTATTCTCTTATTTTACCATCTAAAAACGTGTATTTCAATGAAATAGTAGTTTCACACACATGTACCAGTGCCAAATATCAGGTTAAATAAGAAAAATGGAATATATCAGAGTAAGAATAATACTATTAGAAAAGTAAAATCAAAGTAAAATAGAGGAAGATAAATCTTCGAATTCAAGAACAACTACCAATTACTAAATTTGTATTACTTTATTTTCTTTTTGTTATAAAACAAAATAGAAAAATTATGAAAATATCTAGTCAAAATCGTAGAGAAGTGGCCTTTTCCATGAATAAAACAAAACATGGAAAGAGTGAATCACACAAGTTAGGAAACTTGATGAAAACTAGAAGTGGCTTTTTTCCATGAATGTTTTTGTGATTTTCCCTGAAAATTTGGGGGTTTTAATTATATTTCATACTTTTCATTTTCTCTAAATTTCTTGAATTTTATTTAAATGTTCCCCTCCATTTGAATTGTAGAATATCTCAATTAGTCCAATATATGTTTTTTGGATTTATAGACATTTTATTAGTATCTTTGGGTTTTACAACCTCGTCATAAATATTTTTTTGTGTGCACTTTTTCATGTTTTTCTCTAAATTTAGTACTACCTCCGATCCTAAATAAGTGTCGCCATTTTAAACTAGAGTTAGTTCAAAACCGTGACACTTATTTAGGATCGGAGGGAGTATTTTTTTTAGAACTTTTGTACTAACTAGGCTACCATGTGTGTGATACCACCACCCGAGTGATAATACTGATTTGGCAGGTCGTTGATATACCAAATTTGCTTAATTTTGAGAAGTTCACCAAAGAAAGAAGTTTCCCTTATTATGTATGATTAAGTTAACTTTGATGCCACGCGGACCTGTTTCTTTCTATGTTTATGGCTGACCTGTTGCAACCAATAAAACTCACAGGGAACATATTTTTCTCCATGTATGCTGCAGACAGTTAACGACGTGTTGGTTGGAGTCACATACGCTGCCCTATCACGCTATTACTTCCGGAAGTCAGGTGATCTATTGGGAAATAAGCTATGGCGCTGCTTTAATAAACACAGTAATGTATTGTTGGCGGCTCCTAACTGAATGTGACCGTGGCGTTGCCTGTCTCCCTTCTTATCAGGTGACACCGACAAGGAGATACGTGTGCGCTCAATCCTTCTCGTCAATTTAAGGCCAACCACAAGCCTACACGTAAGACAGTATGAAATCCATATCTCCGCGATAGATTTGAACATTTGAAGAGCAGGGCTGGTTAATTCTTATTTTACTTCAAATCTTTGGTAACCATGAGCAGGCATGTGTTAACATGATCGAGTCTGGCAAGGGAAGCGCCGTGAAATGGGGAAACAAGCTCGGCTTCATCATCCTCCCCTTCTTCATAGGCACGTGCGGCGACCCGCTGGACTATGTTCGCAAGGCGAAGAAGGTCGTGGACAGGAAGAAGAGCTCGCTGGAGGTGGTGTTCACACACCTGGCCGCAGAAGTGATCCTCAAAGTTTTCGGGCTCAAGGTAATAAATATATATTTGGTCCTTTTACATCTCAGTACAAATGGTAACATGTACTAGTAACTAGCTATCCAAGAGAAATGCTGGGTGACTAATCCTTGGTACCATCAGCTTTTCTTGTTTCCTAATCTAGAGAGAACATTGCGCACCTGTCGAGTCTTGAGCCATTTGGGTTCTTGTTTCTAACAGCATTCTGGCTCAAACAGGCAGCTGCAGCTATCTTCCATCGTATGATCTCCCACACTACCATATCCTTCTCCAACATGACTGGCCCGGTCGAACAGGTGGAGTTTTGTGGGCATCCAGTTGTCTTCATCGCCCCTAGCGGCTATGGGCCTCCAGAAGTAAGTCCACCAAAAATATGACTGCACTAGGATCAAATAAATAGATTAACATGTTAGTTTCCTACAACATCGGATCTCATAAGTATTTTCTGGCATAACAGAATCTGCATAAATTTATGGTTGATTGTTTGGTTTGCTTATGTAGGCTCTAACCGTGAATTATCAAAGTTATGTCAACACCGTCATGGTAAATCTAGCACTGGATGAGGCACAGTTTCCAGACTGTCATGAACTTTTGGACGACTTCGCTGAATCCCTTGGGCATATCAAGGATGCAGCTTCGAGCCTTGGAAAGCAGCATAGGAAGGCTTAAGGCTATTTGGATTAATGCAGCAATATTCATGCTTTCGTTCCAAAGAATAATTGTACCATTCAATATTATTGTTGTACTACATGTTATATTACTGCTGTACTATATATTTGTAGCAGCTAAACATAGAAACTCGGACAAATTCATGGAGCGGATAGAGTGATTCCGGCTCAGGATTTCAGAGAGTGAACAGACTATAGTTAATTTGCTCGAATTTCTCAGAAGGTTAAATAATAAAGAGTATTTGATAAGCTTGCCTAATTACTCACCTTTGTGTCATGCGCACAACAGAAAATAAACGCCCGTAGCATTACTCATCTTCTTCAAAGTCCATAAGGAAATCAGTGAGGTTCTCAGAATCATTAATAGCATCTTTAAGTGACAGCTGATCTTTCTTCAACTTTTCCTGGAAAGAGAAAAGCAAGCATTGTCATCTCGAATAGAAGTTGTTATTGTTGTGTGCCCTGGACACGATCACCATATGATGATATAAAAATAGTAAAATGTTCCATGAATTTACACAAAAACATAACTAGACATATGCACACAACAAAGACATCCAATAAGACCAGCAACAATTTTACTGTTTCAGTATTTCTGAGTGCCAAAAGACAGCATGAATGTATTACCATCAGGGGGGGAAATGCTTATAAGATACCTTTGGTTTTTCATCCTGTCCAGTAGTCTTTAGAACGCTCCAGTTCTGAGTCACTTTGCCTTCACCTTCCTCAGACTCATCGCCACCATCTTCCTCATCCTATATATAGAGCAGATGATTTCAAGGAATTGTCAGCCTTCGAATAGGAAGTGTTTTATATTTGATAGTCATCTCATCTCACTTATTTGGTGCCCCAGTATTACAAAAAATATTCAACATCCAGCTTCCATAAGCATTTATGCGAACTGACATATTCTTTTGTTGTGATTTGCACGTAACAAAACCATCAATGCAATATTATAATGGCAACTGTAGAATGTCTATGTTCCCACCCAGTAAAATAGTTCAGTAAGATACCTGTAGTGACTCAGGCTGTACAGCAGCTTTGTCAACCTCCTCCTCATCATCACTATCTTCATTGAACTTTTGGAAAGTAGAAAGTATCATAGTCAGATGATAACATATTATAATGCATAAGATATCTAAAATGTTTCCATGTACACATAATCTTGTAGGTATGACCGAAATGAAATCTCCCCACAAGAAACAATGAACAAAATAAAACCAATGATTCAAAATCATTTTTCTTTCCTGCATGATATGCATGGACTGGAGCGTTTTTGTGAAGTAAAAAATAAAGCACTTAGAATGGACACTCACAGAATGATCTCCAATATCGACAGCAGTAGCCATGGGATCTTTGACTTCAGGAATGTACTGTCAGTATAGCAGAACAAGGATAAGCAAAAGAGGATTTGTGCTACCTATATACACAGTCGGTTATAGAAAAATCAGTAGTACAATTTAAGGTATACCGTAATGTCTTGATTGATGTCCTCCTGCTCTTCACTCAATCGTGTATCAAGTTCTTCCTTCGTGATCATTATCCCATGCTGAAAGGAGAAAATACAACATATAAAGTTAGGATATAATTACTGAGCTGCAGCATTACTTCTATGAGCGACACACATCACATGATTGACATGTTAAGTGTTGAGTGCTGTGTTTTAGACGGAGTATTAAAGACCATTAGAAAGTAAAATCATATATATGGTGTGATGGATTTCCAAAACAATAACAACCCAAAACCATGACTCTAGTAAACCTTAGTTGGCAATGTGAAATGATAAAAAATATGTGTGGGTGCTATCCCATACCTCCATCAAATAAGGTACAACTTCAGGGGTAGGCTCATGAAATTCCGGACCCCTGTAGTCAATCACTTCATCAGGATCCTGAACATAGTTCACAGTTGGGTAAACAGGATCACCACCCCAAACTGCATATTTGAATATCACAGGATTAAGTCCAAGTTGTTATATATCCTAATGCAGTTGCATTATTAAAACAGCAGGCCGTTTATTTTAACAAGGTAGATTCCCTCAATGTGTACACAATTATGCAGAGCATATACCATATTTAGATGTAGTAAAATACTAATTGTTCAAAGTTTCTTAAACATAACAGGACAGACACATGAATGATGAAACTGAAGAGAAAAATAATAAGCCATGTTGTGGTTCAACTCCGATGAGTCTTTTGATAGATCAACCTGGTAGAGGCATGAGGTAACCACCCCAGATGGTTTTGAGGGTGGTTTTGCCAGTGTGGTCAGTGACGTGGGCGAGGGGTTTATTTAAACAGTATACAATGCCTTAAAAATCTGCTTAGAAAGTTTTAAAGCTATGAGGGTTGTGTTGATTTGGCCCCGAAGCTTAGGGGATGATCTAAACCTCGCAGGATGAACTGCAAATAACTATTCAGCAAGAGCAGCTTTGTAGATGTAGATAAGACAATCAGAATTTGAGGATCAAAATAAATACTCTGTTTAATCTGGTCTTCACGCATCCTCATAGCCAAAGGATCTCGTTGGATACGGACATCAGTGCCCATCATAGTACGAAATTCGCCGGCAGTTTGGTGTTGAAACATTGTTATAAGTTGAGTAGTCTCATCTTCACCAGTCTCCTCAAAGTGCTTCTGTATGGCCTCCCATGATGTGTCCTTTTGTTTATATGCTTCGACCCACTCTGAATAGTACGCTATTGGTCCTATTTCTTCTAGTCTCCTTTGCTCTGCTTCTAACCTGTGTTTATTGCATATCAAATATAACAGCCACTGGTAAACAAGATAATACTTTAGTCCTGACAACCACTTATGAGGAAACAATAGTAGTATTTTATCAACCTTTCCTCTTTGTGTAAATGCCTCCTTGTCTTGGCAAGAGCAGCTTCTGTTCTTGTAGGGTGGTCTCCAAATATTTTAATCTGCCCAGTTTCGGCCATTGCCTTTGCAAAGACCTAACATAACAAAACAAGCATTACAATGTGGATTAAAACTGAAGCATGGCATAGAGCTGGAAGTTGTCATAAAAAACTAAATGAACTAGGACAAAATGAAAAAGAAGAAAATGAATCTGGCACATACCATGGGGGAAAAAATAACAACACAACTCTTTCATGCCACATGTGCAAGCGACGCACGTATCCAGTGGTGTATTTAATATGACTATATGAGGTGTGGGGTTTCAGTTGAACCCCTACTTTAGTGATAGTTTAGGGTATTAGACGTCCAAAAAGAACACACATATATCTATTCACCTGATATTCATCCACAAAATCTTGTTTCTGTCACTATCTACACCACCCCGATCAAATTCAAGTTGTACACAAGAAGATGAATTAGAAATGCATGATAATCTGGCTTGAACCTGGCAATGATTAGCGCACCTAGAGATGCAAGTAGGTCACCAACTCACCATTAGGGTACCCTTTACCCTCTTTAGTTCAAAAAAATGAACTAAAATTTTCCAAAATGATGATGTCATCAGAAAAGTTAGTTCATTTTGTTGAACTAAAGAGGGTAGAGGGTACCCTAATGTTGACCCACTTGCATCTCTAGGCACACCGCATATACAGACACAAGGGCATCGTTGTGCCCTCGTGCGGCTTGTGCATGTGCTGTCTGACTTGGGCATAGAAAGACTAGGGAAGTACCAATGCAAATCCTCGTAATTGTGGTGCAGTAAAAGAATATGAATCTCTGCCGTGTACCTTATATTCTACTAAGTGGCCATGCTGACGACAGGTAAAGAGGCCCAATAAAGAACATTGCATTCTATCACTATTAAGTGCAATCAGTTGAGTACTAACCGTGTCAACATCTGGACGCCTCCTCTGCCATCTTGACCACATTTCTGCCTCAGACTTCCTCCTCCAATTCCACCAGAGCTCTTCGCTCGACTTCGGTTCCTCTGCCAACATCGCCTTTGCTGGGTCGACAAATGGGTGTGGCCGTCCCATCATCTTGTCCATCTCATACTCACTCAAATTCTCTTCCTTGGGCGCCTCGTAAATGACATATTCATCCAGTGAATCGGTTATTTCCTCCGGCGTGTCATCTAAGGGGATTTCAGTGGCCACAATGAACTCGCCATCATCGCCAGTGGTCTCCGCACCATCCGCTGCTGATGCTGATGCTGCCAGCCCCTTGTACCCTTTCCTTCTACTCCCTGGATTCTTGCCAAGAGACGGAGTCCCGGACGATTCCCCAACCGGTGCAGGCGCACGGGCAGCACGCACCTGAGCTGCAGTGCCCTCCGGCCAGTAGTCCTGCCCAGGTATGCTTGCCCGGGCACCTGACGCCGGCTCGAGCTGACCAGACGTGGAGTCTAAGTAACTGGAGTACGGCGGTGCTTCAATCTTGGATGGATCAAAATGGAGAGACTCGTCCTTGACACACCTGATCCTGGCTCTCCGCGTTCTGCTCGGCGCAACTGACCCTACCTTTCTCCGCTGAGGCAAAGTAGCAAACACCTTCTGCGCAAGCACAGAATGAACCTAAATATAGCCCATAGAGCAAGCAGGCCTAGTAATTTTGAAGAATTTGAGGCACCTAGGTGGGTAATTACCGAATACTTGCAGAAGCGAGGAACCGGCCCGGCGGTGGAGGCAGCCGGCGGTGGCGACATGCCTGCAGAGTGTTCGACGGAAAACTGGGTCAGCGGGGGATGAAAATTCCTCTGTTCCGTGTGCAGAGCAGGGCGGAGGTTGAAATGGGGAAGAGGCTGCTACCTGGGAAGAGCCAAGGGTGGGAGCAAGACGCCATGATTCTTCACCCGACACGGCGGTTGGTGCTAACCGCGGCTTCGAGTTCGAGGAGGATTAGGAAGCGACGACGAGGGGTTCAAGAAGCGGAGGGGGTTAGAGTTATCTGGATTCAGGTGGGAAGCGACGACGAGGGGTTCAAGAAGCGGAGGGGGTTAGAGTTATCTGGATTCAGGTGCTGGGGAACTGCGAGTGGGTAGAGCTAGCCTCTGAGTTCCATGGTTACGCTGGCTGAGCACCAAGGTTTTTCGTTCAGGATAACGAGCAAGAGAAGGGTTTTCGGGTTTTATTTTTTAAACAGGGCTTTTCAGGGATTCCCTCGTAGGCAAAGAACAGCTCTAGCAGGCGTGCGGATGGCGCTGTTGGGTGCGGGTGGGTGGGCTTAAGTACTTAACGAAACCTGCATCCATACCGTATTCGTACCGTACATGGATATAGATTTTGTCTTATATCTATACCCGTTGGGATAAAAAAACGCCGATAATACCTACCTATTAGTGGATTAGTGGAGGGAGAAGAAGATTACGATAATAACAAGAATGCTAGATTAACAGGATAGAAAATTAAGCGGTGGGCAATGAAATTAATATGATTTTAGGAATTACGAGATTTTTTGGCAGCCGAGGGCGTTTGTTTTTAGTTTTGAGAATTTATTTTGAAAGAATTGTATGATACTAATTTCCCCGTACTCATATATGGTAAGCATGCGACCAAGATAATAACGGCTTGTTCTAGTTCATGAGAAAAATAAGCGTTCCAAATAAATCCTAAAATATGGGCCGGCTTAAATAAAATTTCTAGCGGGAAATTCCGCGCCAAGGCCTCCGGGTTGGCACGTTGTTTACTCGGTCTCTTGGTATCTAACATTCATTTAGTGGAACAAACATTTTAGCTCGCACTTTGTGGCCTACCCGCCATCTCCTACATGATCTCTCTCCCTACCTCGCATCTCGCCTCTCCATGGCGCTCATGTGCTCCCATAGACGCAACAGGCGAGTCGCATGTTCTATCAGGGGTCTCATAACCCCCTTCCTCTGTTCCCCGAGCTTTCTTGGCTCGAGCTCTCGCGGCTACCCGAGTCTGTTGTCAACGTAGGCGCGGCCAAACGGAAGTGGCAGGGCAACCACATTGTGCAAGTAGGCGTTTCCGGGAAAAGCTTTGTCGTCTGGCGGTCGGCCAAAATCCACGATGGAGAAGCCCCGAAGAAGACAAAGAGGCACTGTTGGAGATATGCCCTAGAGGCAATAATAAATGTAGTTATTATTATATCTTTGTGTTTATGATAAATGTTTACATTCATGCTATAATAGTATTAACAAGGAAACATTAATACTTTTGTGATTTGTAAACTTAATTTGAAGTCCCTAGTATAGCCTCTATACTTCACTAGGTTGTTGGTTGATTGATGATTGTGGTTTCCATATCATGAACATTGAGATATTATCAACAACAAGATCATACCGTTAGGAGAATGATATGGTGGACATACTCCTATAGATAAGCGTAGCATAAAGATCAAGTCATTTCAATAGTTCAATTGCTATATGCTTTCTGATACATAGTAACCTAATTCCTTCGACCATGAGATCATGCATATCACCTTTACCGGATGGATGCTTTGATGACATCAAACACCACACCGTAACTGGGTGGCTATAAAGGTGGAATTGAGTGTTCGGAAAGTATTGGTTGAAACACATGGATCAAGAATGGGATTTGTCCATCCATATGACGGATAGATATACTCTGGACCCTCTCGGTGGAATGTCATCCAATTAGCTTGCAAGCATGTGACTAGCTCACAAGGGATCACATATCACGAACGAAAGAGTACTTATCGGTAACGAGGTTGAACTAGGTATGCAGAGATACCGACGATCATAACCTCGGATAAGTAAACTATCGTGAGACAAAGGGAAATTGGTATCGTATGTAAGTGGTTCATTCGATCGCAAAGTAATCGTAGAAATATGTGGGAGCCATATGAATTTCCAGATTCCTCTATTGTTTATTGTTCGGAGAAGTGTCTCGATCATGTCCGCATAATTCACGAACCGTAGGGAGACACACTTAAGGATTCGACGTTGTTTGAGTAGTTATGGTATTATGAGAAAGAGACCGAATGTTGTTCGGAGTCTCGGATGGGATCCGGATATCACGAGGTGATCCGAATGGTCCGGAGAATAAGATTCATATAAGGAAAGTCCGTTTGAGTTCGGAAATGATTCGGTGTTTTCATCGGGAATGTTCTAGAAGGTTCCGGAATGTCCCAAGACTCGGGGAAGGGTACATGAATGTGTCATTACATATTGGAATGATTGCATCATGTACTAAGTGTTCTCTTGTTCCAAATAAAGGATTAAATTGAATCCTAAAACTGAAAAGTCAAATGGATTTGAAAGTCAAACGGCTAAACAGAAACCGAGGGAAACAAGCAAGAGGAGGTTGAAACCGACTTGGGGAGGAGTCCTCCTCTCCAAGCAAGGCCACCCAAGGCCGACTTGGGGAGGGACTCCCTCCCCTTGGCCGCCCCTCCCACCTATAAAAGGAGGAGCAGGTCCTCCTCCTCTAGACACACAAGTTCATATCCTCTAATCTAAATCCTAGCCCTAGACTCCGGTTTAGAACCGCTTTGGTTTAGATCTTCTAATTGCACTAGCCTTCGGATTAGAGCCTTCTAATTGGTGTGTCTAAACACTAGACCACTAATAGCTCTCTCTCATACTCCACCATACTCGCTCCGGCGAAGCCTCTGGGATCTCCCTCTACTTAGGTACCACGCCGTTGTCTTCCGGAATCGCGAGGAGAGTGCTACAACCTCCGCCTCTTTGGAACAAGGAGAGGAAGGTCTTCGTCGAGTAACGAACGATGTGACCCGGAAGCGCCTTAGCCTTGGGAAGGATCGTCTACACGATCTTGAGATCGGGAAGAGTACGACTACATCACCCACGAGAATCCGCTCTCGTTAAACACTTTGGAATCTTCGAGGGTAAGTTATTCCATCGACTCGTTGCTACAATCTAGTAGATAGATCTTGGCTTGTTTGTTTGTATGCGATAGAAAAATTTTGTTTTCCATGCTACGAAACCCTACAGGCACGCCTATTGCGCTTTAAATGGGACCACACACTCGCATGATGGTTTCCAGGACTCGCCAATATGTTTGACCTACTAACATATAAGCACTTTACTCGAGTTAATTGGAGAAGTAAGGTTGAAGCACCTCAATACGTCTCTAGGATACCGAACTTACAACGCGATACGCATGATAGTAAGTTGGCGCTTTTGGAATGAGAAGTCTCGGTTTCTCTAGAGGGACCCATGTGATATTTCGACGACTATTGGCTAAGCTAGTCGACCTAATCATCGTAACTTGTTTATCGATCGTTTGAAGACGCGAAGTCGGTGAAGAAATGGGAGAAAACAGGGGGTTTAGGAGTAAAAGTAGATTCTATTGATTTGTCGATTGATGTTTTATCAATTCCAATCGGATGTCACCCCTCACATACATATGTTATGATTGGTCTTTCCGTGCAAGCTTGTAAGACTATTACATGAGTATAATAAGAGTCCTAGTACAAAAAACTACTCCAAAATAGGTAAACCACCGTTGGCTTCATACCGGATTTGGACTCCAATCGCCCGAGTCAACTCATTGCAGAGCAGATTTTTCTTTTGTGTTAGCGTAGTTCACACAGTCCTTGAGCTTCTTTATGTCTACTTCATGGTCTTCTGGGCATCAACTAGTTCAACTTCTTTGACATGGCTTCTAGATGCTGCCGGCTAAGTTGATTTCTGCCATGCCATGAATTGCCTGTTATCTAAGCCTATTTCTGAATAAGCCTTAGAATATTCTGCAACACCGGCTATTTCCTTAGTATATGGCCCGATCTTGACCAAGTTTCACTAAATATAAAAATGTGTCCACCTGCAACTTACTTCCATGCGGTTCTACAAGTCAAATCGACTACTGGCCTAATATGGGTGCTAACAGCGCGTGAAGTGATCCTCCTTCGCCAGCCTCCTGCTCCCATGTCGAGGAAACGTCCAAGAGGTATAAATCCTCCGATTTCCCCCAAAATCGTGTCCGCATTTTTCTTACTTCTTTTGATTTTTGGTTGTATAGCTTGCATTTTGTTCCATGCTTGTATGTGGATATCAGTGTCGAATAAGGTCAACATTGGCATGATTCCGCTTGATCACTTTGATGCCGACTATGAGTACAGGGACAATGAGTTTGGGGAGAATGGTGAGGTGGGTGGTAATGAGAATGGGGAGGGTGACGATGAGGTTGACAAGATTGTGGAGGAAGTTTTTATGCTTCTGGGAAAAACAATAAGAGGTACTAATTACACGGATATACATAACTTTTGTTTGGTGAAAGCATGGGAGCAAGTTTCACTCGATCTGGTTGCCGAAAATGATAAAACTGGAAACTTTGATGTCAAAACACATGGAAACCAAGTTGTCCATGGCCAAAAAGAAATATGAACTCAAGAGTACCAAGTGGAAATCCATTTGGGGAGATGAAAATAAGAAATTTGACCTCAAAGAGATCAAAGCGAGGGCCGAAGCGGTGAAGCCCTAGGACGAGGCCACCAAGGCCAAGGGCTACATAGCTCTCCGAGGACAACCAGATCATCATGGTCAATCCAAGTGGGATGGATTCCTTGGCAAGCGAGTTTGGGGAGTGATCTCCTGGAAGAGTACGAGTTCAACATAGCACGTTTTCGTGGAAGTATTAGTTTCAATTTTTATATCGATCCAAATAAGGAGCCTAGGAAAATGTTTATCTGTGATGTTTCTGTCGCACTCAAAGTATCACTTGTCTTGAATGAATTGGCTACAAGAGTTGAGGTGGAAATTGGTGGGTAAAAAGGAAGTGGTTTTGAGTATTGAACGGTACTTAAAATAAATAACATAAAAGTAAAATAGCACAAAGGTTGTTTGGGGTTTCATGTAGATGAAAATTTAGGCGCGGAGAGAAATAGTTCATGGTGATAGTGAATGTGCCAAGTGAATAAAATTATATAAGTAATTATGAAACTTATTTATACGTGAGTAGACAAGCAACTCATATACCAATCAAGAGTCCTCTTGGTAGATTCTTCTCGATCCCAAAATCCTTCTACGTGTTATCAAAGCCATGATCAACACATCAATAAAGGTCTTTCGACCAGATCAAGGCTTTAAACTTAATGGTTCCTTGTTGTCCTCGAGTTGTACTAGATCCTCTTTGATATCGGTCGTGTCACTCGGGGATCGCCGTTTCACTAGTAAACAAGTTCATATCTATGAGATCTCAGGACCATGTTACCCGGGCCCTTAAATTGGATAACAAGCATTAGAAAAACATAGATAATCATTCTCACAATATAATAATCACAAATGGATGGAAATAAAAGAGGCACATTACATATCACTAATTTCCTACATCTCCCACGCCTATGGGGATTTACTCACACATGAGAGGAGAATAGATCAAAGATATAATCATATTGCAAGTAGAAATTATCTTAAATTTACCATAGAAACCACAATAATATTGAACATCAAATCAAATACAAATCAAAGTAGGAATAGAGGTTCAATCCCTAATCTTACTAGTATAAATATATCTCTCTCTCTGTATAAGTAGGGAATTATGGTGGATTTGATGATCAAGAGGCTAGAGATCTCCGAAGGATGAGGTGAGATTCTTGTCCTTCTTCAGATATGATCTCTCTTCTAGGATGGTGTGTGGAGGCTACGTTCGTATTTTCCCCTCTCTCCCTTCATGAAATATGTTTGTATTGATACAACAGAGGCAATGGAGGAGGTTGTATTGGCGGACCATACGGGTGGCCTCTGGCCATACTGCAGGTCGTTAAAGGTTCTGCAAGCCTGGGATGGAATTGCCTTCAATTGGAGTTTTGTTCATTTAGGTGTGATTAGCCCGTAAATGCTCTCAAATTTTTCCAAAAGTGTCTAGTATCTGAAAGTCATCATAAAAGAATAAGGTTTTGCTAACTTGCGATATTAGTGTTAGTTGAAATACCAAGTCAACAAAACCAAGTGAAAACCAATAGAAAATCCTCGAGAAAAGTGTCAATATTTGGAGCTATTAACCTCCCCAATTTAGCTATTATTCGCCCTCGAGTGACAAAGATATAAAGAATAGCATCGAGAAATAAATTTAAGCAGAGAAACTCACAAGTCCAAGGTGGTATCATATTTCATCGTCACAAATCCTACAACCTTGAATATGAGTATAATATATCTACACAATTGCACTTAAGTTCGCTTCCTAACCGCATGTAACTTTCTAGCTAATAAATCTTAAACTCAAAAGAGATTGTCAAAATTTTGGTTAGGCTTGCGAATCAATTCTTTCAGCGCATCTCTTTTATGAGAGTAAAATCATTTTTGAGCAAACATGCTTCAGTCAAATTAAGGGTGCACTAATAGATGTCAAAAGAAGGATAAACTTAGAGCTTTTCATTAACACCCACTTCGAAATTCGTGGTCCTCTAACACCCAATATTTTCCTTGTCTTTCAAGAACTTTAATATTTTTAGTGGTGAGGCGATGCCAAGACTTTCATTAGGATCAAATAATTCTCAGCACAATTTTTGATAGAGTTCAGTATTGCTACAATACTTCGGCCCATGAAATTAAAAAATTTCACATCGCAGTATTGCTACAAATTTCTAGCCAACTCATAGCCAAAATCTGAGATTAACTCAAGATCGTTCGTAGGCCATCGAAGTTGTTAGTTCCATGAAGTTTTGGTACTCTCATAAATCACTTCAACTTAAATTATTTATTTTCAACTCAGTGAGACAATATTTGGCATCTCCCTCATCCACCTTAAAATAATACATTCCCTCAAACATTTTTTTCAAAAAGTGTTATCAAGTCAAAACCGTTAAGATATAGGGTTGAGTGATGCTAAGATTAAGCCCTTAAGACAAAAACATAACACGAAAGTTGTTAAGAAGACACTTTCTCTTGTTATGCTGGAATTTAATCCGATGCAGTTGTTTTTCAAACTAAGAGTAATTGTCATAAGTCGAAACCAAACTAGTGACACTAGCTTTGAGAGTAAGTTTTAGAAGATAACAAGCTAAGCATGGAGTGAAACTCAAGTGCAACAAAACAAACATAAAATGTTCATGAATAAACTACAGGAAGAGGTAAAACAAAAATGTGGTACCTCCTCTCGCTTGCTCATTTCACACTCAAATCGACTCCTCGCATTCTTCTCCATCGCTAAGTCACTTGCAACGAATAACCTATGGAAAATTTGATAATGAAACCAAGGGAGCTTCACACAAAACAAGATAAAAGCTACTCTAATTTATTTTTTGTGTTTTCCTTTTATCAATGAAACTAAAAGTAAACATGCTACTAAAGAAAGATAACAAATTAAAAGAAGAAAACAAAACATGAATGCAAAAGGTGGCGAGGAGTTCAAGCTCCCCAAGCTTAGACTCTTGGTCTATCTCGAATCAAATACCGCCGCCATCGTTGGGCGGCGGCTGTTGATGCGGCTGATACGGGTAGTAGTTTGGGAAATTAGACATGAAATGGGTGAAGTCCTGGGTGAGAGTAAGAACATTGGCATTCACGTCATGCAGTGTGTTTCTCCACACCACTGACATGAGTCACCATCTGATCAAACTCACCTCTTGGGACATAGTTGTATGCCGGATGAGGTGGTGGCATGTTCTGTTGCTGCTGGTACTAGGGGAAGTGTTTTTGATGCTGGTGCTACTGTCCATAATCGTCCCAGCCCATGGTGTTCCAATTTTGCTCCTCCTCCTTAGGTTGGTGTTGCTCTTGGCCACCTCCTGCATTTTCCAAGCAGGGTTTCCTCTCGGGTGTATGATCCTCCCCGAGATGATCATTGCTTGTTTGAACTCCTCCTCGTCGAGGACCCAACTCTACCTTCCTGGAAAAGCAAAAGCTTGAATAAATGGAAGCAAAATTTGGTGAAGTTCATCGTTAGGATCATAATAAAATTGATAAGCACGGAGAGGAAGGTGAGCCCTATAGACTCCCATGAATTTGGTGCTTGCCATGTGAACATCATACAAGTACTTACTACCTGGCACCGGTATTTCTTGAGGTAGGACAAACCCACTTGCATAGGCGATCTGAGTGATCAAACAACCACAACGAATATCTCCTGAATGGGACGACCTTTGGTCGCGAAAGTGTTGGAGTAGCAATGCACCCCAAGTTTACCTTATGCTCCATCTATGAATGAACAACCATGTAAATCACACTTATCTTAGGGAAAGCCATCGCCCCTGGTGTCTCCCTTCCCAAAAATAGAATTTGCAAAGAAAGTGGCAAAGTACCGGATGGTGGGATCCTAGATGGTGGCGGTCTTCTTACGCAAATAATCAACATCCCTATGAATAGAAATTTGCTCCCAAGAAAACATTGTCTCTGCAAGGACTTCATCAATAGTATCGATCTCTCCATCATAGCAGAACCCAAAGCAATCACAAAACTCATAGAAAGTAAGGCTTATTGGCTGCCCATTGAGTATGAAACTTACAGTGCAATGACGTTGTGGAGTGTATGGTCATCGTGGAAACTCGAGAGGAACTCCCACATGGAGAACTTGAAGGTGTTTACATCAAGGATGGCAAAGGCAGTCATACCAAAGTTCTCAGCCATCGTGTCGAAGTCCTCCTTCAGACCATTGCGAGAGAGGAAAATGTTGCATACCCACTTGGCAGGAAGCACCTTGAATTCACTCACTCTCTTGTAGTCCTTGTTCAAGGCGGACTTTAGAGCATCCTCTCCTGGCGTCTCTTCTTCGAGCTCGGCACGGTGGAGCTTCTAGAGGGTCCCGAGCCTCTCGAGCTCCCTCCGGTGCGGAAAATCCTTCCAATATTCATTATACTGACATATTTCAAAGCAAAACTATAGGCATAAGGTTTCTATCATATAAACAGACGATTACATGTAGAAACTTTGAATCCTAATGTGAGGAATCAACAATAATCTCAAAATATCAAGAAACCATATAGATAGCCAATTTGAGGGATTCAACCATGGATTTCGGAAAATAAAGCATGGATCGAGTGAAAACATACCAAGGTGAAGATTCCTCGCTCAAATGAATGAAATTGGTGAAGAATCAAGGATTCTAGGAGGTTAGAGTTTGAGTTTAAGAGGGAAAGAGAGAGAAAAGGAGAGGAAGACGATGGCTGGTTGGGCTGCCCAGCCAGCCGCCATCGTATTTGGGAGGCGACACACGAACCATATGGGCGCATCCCATCCATACCGGTGGTCTTCTCCATTAGATATGCGGTTAGGGTTTTGAGATCGAACCTGAGCCTCAGTATGGGAGCGTGCTATGGGAAGGTGTGGTAGTACTACAGATTGTTATCCATTTAGTACTCTATGAGAAAATTTTGTTGGCTTCGTCGACCCAGTACTGGCGCACGGTACAGGGCCATCCGGTAGTACGGCAGCTCATTAAAGGTTCTGTAATGACGAGCAACTTATTGTTTTCTTTGGGTCTTTGGTACGAGCGTGCGGTAGGGTCCCTTCCAGTCATACTATAGCTCGTTAAAGGTTCATAAGACCTCTTTATTGTTTGTTTTCAGTTCCTTCCTTCAAACTTAAGACTTAACTTCATATTAGCCTATTTTCTACAAATTTGGCTATTTTTTTATTAGAATAACTAAAATAAAATACAAAAATAAATATGATACTTTATTCAAGGATGGGTTGACTCCCATCGAGCATTTATTTTGAATTGGTTGATTCGACTTAACTAATCTCTAAATCTTTGGCATATACCTTGGGTTGCCCTTCATCGAAGTTACTTACCACTTGAACACGTTTAGGTGGTGGTACATATTTTCGACCTTGTTCTTGTTTCATCGAGAAATATCGAACAATCTGATCATCATTTATGTTGAAGAAAATTTTCCTTCTAGAGAAGTCAACATTAGCCCCTGCAGTGCTAAGAACAGGTCTTCCAAGGATGATTGAAAGTTTGACGTCTTCAGGAACATCAAGTATAATAAAATTAGTCGGTATGACATGTTGAGCAATTCTAAGTAAATCGTCTTCAATCATACCAATGGGTTGTTTAGTGGTTTTATCATCCATTTGCGAGGTAATGGAAGTATGGGAGTAATCTCCTAGATTCAGTTTCTTGAAGAGGGGATATGGCATTGACACTAACACCTACACCTAAATCACATAGGGCATTGAATATATTAGTTTTTCAATAGTATAAGAGATGGTTGGTATACCAGGATCCCAAATCTTAGCGGGAAGCTTGTCACCATAGCTTTTCATCACAGCTATAGTCTTAGTTATCTTTTTCTTTCTTTTAAGAATATCTCGCATAAACTTTTTATAGGTAGGAACTTGAATTGCATCAGCTAGAGGAAGTTCTAAACAAAGATTACTTAAAGCCTCGGCAAATGAGTCATGGACATTCTTGTCAGGTTCGTATTGAACACGGTTAGAATAAGGGATTTTCTTTTTAGTTGGTTTTACCTTTTCCTTTACCTTGGTCACTGGCTCAAAATCTTTTTTATTATTCTTGTTTATTGCAGGCTTTTGTTTTTCAACTTGTTTATCCTTTGATATGATAACCTCTTATTCTTGTTCACAACTAAGCAAAACTTCTTATATTGGATCGACAATTTTAGTGTCGGGGTCATATTTATGTTTATTTTCTGCCTCTGTCTCTTCTTTGTTTTAATTTGAAGGTTCTTTTTATTTTATTTGGGATTCAAGATTAATATTATCTTGTGGATCAACAAGGTCCTCTTCTTCTTGACTTGTTTCTTGAGTCTCATTTGCTTTACGTCCTATTCTTCTTGATACCAAGGTGGCCCTGGAGGTTCCTATGTTTCTGTACCACATTTAGTAATAATATTAGTAGATATAGTATTGCGATCATGATTAATTTGACTTAGAATCAAAGATTGAGTTTCAGCTATTTGATCACATTGAACTTTAACCATACAAATATGTTTATCAAGATGTCTAGTAGCATGTCCTAAATCATCAAAACCTGCAGTCAATTATTTTATATCTCTCGTGGAGCATGAGGTATTTATTATATCTATCATGAACTAACATTGTTGATGTTTACAATTTTCCAAAACAAGATCATATTTCATCTTCTAATACAAAAGGTTTGGAGAACATCGACTTGATTTTATTTATGAGTTCCTCTGCTATGCCTTTTTATTCCATGGACTTATTGAGTTTAGGCATAAGTTTAGAGGTATATGAAGCATACCTTTCTTTGTTCTAATATCCTCAACATGATTATACTATTCATAATTAAACGATCTTACTATGAAAATATCTATGCATTCAGGTAGCGTCATGTTGCTCAAAGTTCCTCCTGCAGTTAAATCAACCATTTGTTTGGAGTCATTAATAAGTCCATTATAAAAGTATTGTATAATTGGAAAGAGAGAAACAGACGAATCTTCACCGGACGACGACTGACTTATGTCGAGGTGGCTGAGATCGCTAGGGAGGATATCAGGCAACGCGGCCAGGCTTTTGGGGCCTTCGGGCCTGCCATTCCCGCGGAGCCTGATTAGGCGTGGTTTTTTTGTTTCTGCAGTGTTTTTCCGCATGTTTTCACCTTAACCAAAACATGCTCCCATGTATCGTGTGTTTCGTTTTCCCTCTATCTATTTGAAAAGGCAGAGCTCCTGCCGGTTGCCCCCAAAAAAAAGTATTGTATAATTAAATGCTCCTTAAAACCATGATTTGGTACTTTCATAATCATCCCATAAAATCTTTTCCATGCCTGTGAGAAATTTTCTCCAATTCTCTAAAAGAAATTGGATATGTCGCACTTGATCTTCATAATCTTAGTAAATGAGCAGAATTTTTGCATAAATTTTCGGATGCAATCCGTCTAGCTTTTTATAGTGTGGTTAGGTAAGGACTATAACCAAGTAAAATCTTTATCTTTTAATGACCAGTAGAAAATTTTAAGAAGTACAAACTATTTGGGTAGTCCAGCTGGTTTAAGAGTATCACAAAGGTCATGAACCTTCGTCAAATGATTGCTTGGATCTTCATCTTTTCTTCCTACAAAATAAATTTCTTCCATAATATAGATTAGCTTGGGATCTATTTCAAATTCCATGCCTTCAAGATTACGATAGAGAATATGTATTTTTCTAAGATGCCTGGATGGATTCCCATAATCTCCCAATAATTTATTAGGCTCTTTTGCTCCTTGGGTGATGGTCAAATCTATCATCAAAGGAATCAAACTGTTCACATCTATAGAGCATGAGTTAGAATTGTTTTTAATATATTCTAGGTGTGTTTAAATTGGTACATGTTCAATATAAGGAGGGGAATAATATCTTCCAGAACGTGTAGTTCCTCTGTCTTCAACAGAGATCATAGATGGTTTCAACACTTGCGGATGTCAAGAAACAAACACTAGCATTCTCACTGGCAACTGCGCCAGAAAATAGCTTGATGATTCAAATTTGCCCCAAAAGAGTTCACATGCAGTCATATTGTATAAGAAGGATTACATTTTAATTTCCTACTGTCTCCAATGATTCAAATTTGCCCCAAAAGAGAGGTAGACACATTAATTAGTGTCAGGTTTTTTCAGGGATGAGTTAGCGAACCCGGGTCAATGTACAAGAACGATATATACATTGTGCATTTGTTACTTGGTTCTCTCACGCCATCCTGAAGAAAACTTATGAGGCCCCAGATTTATTCTACATTCATATGAACTATTATATTTTAATTCCGCAGTGAGGCCGATGATTCAAATTTTCCCCAAAATAGTTCACATGCATTCATAGTATATAAGAAGGATTACATTTCAATTTCTTATTGTGGCCAATGATTCAAATTTGCCCCAAAAGAGAGGCGGATGCATTAATTGATGTCAGATTTTTTCAGGGATGAGTTAGCGAACCCAGGGCAATGTACAAGAATAATATATAGGTTGTGCAATTGGTACTTGGTTCACTCATGTCATCCCTGAAGAAAACTTATGAGGCCCCAAACTTTGTTCTACATATAACTCTCATCCAATTAATTGTCATTTTGTTTGGATACATGAATGATATATGAACTGATCAAACTATTGTCTTACATATATATGTTAATTGTCATTTAATATCGTCTTACATATATATGTTGTCAATTCTTGAGTTATAATACAATTCAATCATATGTATGAGTTCTAAGTTATGTTCTTAAAAATCAACACGATGATTCTAATGATGTGGACTCTAGCAAGCAGTCCAGGAGCAACAAGAGTCGCTACATGTTGAGGCGCTTATGGTGGGGGCTAATTCGTTTCCGCCATAAGGGGGATTTATTTTGCCCATTCTGTTGTAGAGTCGTCAACACGGACATCCACAACATGATCCAGCATGCGGTGGAGATTGTCGAAGGCCAAGGCTGAACGCACCAGCCGAAGACCTTAGCACAACACGCATCCTATAGAAAATTCCTCCGAAAATATGTATTGACTGGCATGTTTGACATTGATCAGTAGGCTGATGCTCCTGCTAAGGCGGCTCCGTGTCCCTGCTCATGCTGCTGCACTGCTGCCGGCTTATATTTTGTTTAAGTTAAATATTACCTCTGGTTGCATGTAAGACAATATCCACATCTGTAGTCTCTGGTGGTTGAACTATTATAAGTACCTCGTGTATATAGTAATCTACTCCTTTATATGGAGTTCCTTCAATTTTCTCGTGTTCAATTATATTACTAATCATGCTGCCGCACTGATCTATATCCATAGTCTCTGGTGGTTGAATTAATAAAGATGTAAGTGTAACCGTTACCATATATAGGAGTTAATACTTAGGTACTACGCCATATATTTTCTTTGATGTATGAACCTCATTTACTATTAGGCCTTTCACAATGGAGTGTATATATCTTAGCACATTACCATATATTGGAGTTATAAATACCTAAGAAAAACAACCTCTTCAATGCATTGTATCTTAGGGCTTGTTTGATTCAAAGGATTTCCAAAGAAATTCTATAGGATTCCAATCCATAGGAATTTTTCCAATAGGGTGTGTTTGTTTCAAAGGAATAAATTCTTAAAAATTCCTATGCATGGCTTTCCAACACTACAATCCTATAGGATTTCTAACAAGAGGTGAGACCTCTTGAAAAATTCCTTTTTTTCTATGACAACTATGACATATACCTAAATCCTATAAAATTTCCTGCGTTTTTCCTGCGGTGCAATCAAACAGCTTATCTTACCGATTCCTGTATTTTTCATTCCTATAGGATTTCTAAGTGTGTAAACACCTAGCAATCATATCTAAACACCTAGCTAGCAAGCATCTCTAAATTTATGATTAACGAAATCCGGAGTTCTCAATATATCCGGATTTCCAAATATTCACTCAACCAGACTTCCTTCAAATAATACATGAAAAACGGTTATATTGGTGAAATATTCATAATTAAGAAACCAAATGATCTCACTTCGTGATTAGACATTTGAATTAGTTAAATTTAAAACACTTGCACCTTATTGCTCTGCCCCCAAGCGCATGAACACTAGGAGTCATCATGCTTTCAGGGTATAAGATCCAAGGTTTGTACTATGCCAATTTTTTTCTTAAATTTATGAACCTCATTTAGTATTAGGGGACTCAATTTCACTCTAGCAAGCATGTATACACAACTTTATTTGCTTTTAAAATATGAATAATTATCAAATTTTATAATAATCAAATGCCAGAGTTCTGAATATATCTGGAGTTCCGAACATGTTTGTTTCAAACTACTAGTCGTCTTAGCTAGGAAAGTTTCTTGGCGAAAAAATATGAAATATTCAGAGAACGTATGTTCTTAGAGACATTTTCCACGTGCAGCCGTCTGAGCCTAGTACTTGGTGGCAAATATACAAAAAAATTGGACAAATATTTCAGATTTGTGCCACATTTTTTCTTCCCCGCCCACCCAAACCAATGTCCACCGCTGCCGCTGGTCCCCTGCCTCTCCAGCACCGCTGTCGTTGGTCCCCTGCTTCTCCACCACCGTTGCCCCCGGTCTCCTGCTTCTCCACCATCGTTGCCTCCGGTCCCCTGCCTCTCCACCACCGCCGCCTCTGGTCCCCTGCGGTGCGGACGCTCTCCCTCGCTTCCAAGGACCCCTTTGTCGTCCACATAGGTATGCATGAAAACCAAACCCCCCAAACCCTAAATTAGTAGCTTTGATTTAGGAATCTTGCCATGGAATTTGCCAATTTGGTTATCGATTTTAAGGTTCAGGCCAGGTTACCGAGCTGCAAAGACCCGATGGCGCCGTCGGAGAGCCTCCCCCCAGACGGCTTGCATCTATCCCAACTCTTTTCCCCTTGTATAAATCTCAAAATCTGTAATTATCACTTCTAGCAATAGAGATTTAATTGTCACTTCATTGGTCTCTCTATATCTTGATTGTATTAATATGCTCTCTGCATGTATCTATTTAACATATCGAAACCTTCAGTGACGCTATCTTTGGTGGTTTTGAATTCTTGTCATCAGATGAAGAGCCCACCGAGAGGATTGAGTTTAGAGGTATCAAAAGAACATCAAAATTGCAGTCATATGTTTTGTATGTGTTTAGACAATAGACATTGATTTGTTGTTGCATCAGGGCCTCAACACAAGGGGGACACTAATTTTGATAAGCAGAGCCTTTTTGGAAATGACATGTATCTGAAAGAAGTTCATGTAGACTTCCTCTTAGACTGGTGTGAACCCAAATTTCCATGAGAAATCAAGTACTTCATCTATAGGCTGCCATATTCATCTGTCATGAAAAAGAAGTGCAAGCTGGTAAGATGATATATTTGATAATGTTATCAACAACAAGTTACCCTGTGATATTTAAATACTTCCAGTAATCACAAGCATGCTAATTTTTCAATTCTCTGTACTTGCCCAGACATTTGGAGCCGAGCTAACAAGAAAATATCTAAAGAATCTCCTTGATGAACCTATTGATATCCATGTTTCGCAAATGAAGAGCAAAAAGCCAAAGATGGTTAGGATGAATATAGGAGCTGGCCAGCATTGTCCTTTTTTGCTCTGATATCCATAGGTCAAATGCAATCTTGACGAATTAACGACTGAAGATAACATTGTCTTGTTTTGCTCTTATGAAAAAGATAATGGAGAGGTACATATTATGGTTCAGCAACTACCACCGGGCGGACCATTATAAATGCAATGCTAATTTGTTAGAGAGTACTAATTATGCTATTCTGATTGATTTATGGACTGCACTCTGTATGTACTGCCATAATGTGTAATGACTAAATTTGTATGGATTTCCCCAACTATCTGGCTAATGTTACCGCGATTGAGCTGTTATAAGTTCTTGAGTTAATCTGTATATCTGGCTACTGAATCATGATTATGTGTCATGTCAGCTATGATCGAGTTCGAATTAGCATGCTACTATTTAAAATGGTTTACACACTCTGGATATGGTCAATTTAAAAATAAGCTTCAAGGAATACTAGTTCTAGAGATGGTCTTTGTTAGAATCGGACTCAGGTTGCCCCACTATTCGATCGGTCCATAGTATAGGCCATCTGAGGTGGAAGAGTTCTTGCAAGATGTTTGATTTTTTGCACCGTCTGAGGTTGCGTATGTTAGAGACACAAAGAAAAACCGGCTCAGGTAGTGCGCTCTTAGAAGCTATGCGCTTGAGCCGGAACGAGAAACTGTCTGAGGCCTATGGGAAATTGACATCTCTAAGTAGAGAGTTTGTACTAGTGGCGACATCATAGGTTAAGTGCGTGAGCCGACGGGTTTGAGAACATGCAGACATGATCGAGACAACTTTTCAATTAATAACCATCAGTGGGACCGGGATCCCCATAACGGTTCCTACATATTCAATGATGTTCTTTTTGGTTGAACCACAATTTCAAAGATTCAAACAATCCGGTATACGATTCCTTTTGTACCATGATATGTTGCTTGCCCGAGATTCGATCGCCGGTATCACTATACCTAGTTCAATATCGTTACTAGAAATTTCTTGTAACTCGCACCATGGTATAGGATCCATGTAACCAACTACTTTAGCCACTGAGCTCTTGGATGTCATACTACCGACAGGGCCCAGAAACATCTTAATCTCCTTCATACGAAGGAAAAAATCCCAATTTTGATTCACGCAACCCAACAGACATCATCGGAGATGCCTGAAAGCCATATTTATAGTCACCCAGTTATGGAGTTAGGTTTGATGTCCACAAGGTATTCCTCCGATGCTCGGGAGTAACATGATCTCATGGTCTAAGGAAACTATACTTGACATATTCATAACGCGATAGCAAACAAACTAGACAATTGGTTCAGAAGCCATGCTTATTAAGGGTCTCGTCTATCACATAATTCTCCAACGAAGTGATCCCGTTGTCAAGTGACATACATGTCCATGGTATAGAAAACTTTAACCACATCGCTTAACTAATTAAGAAACAGTAAAAATCGCCTAGCTAGGATCCTCCATAGGGCTTTAGGAACCTGGATCGTCCGATGAAACCATCTAATGGTCTTTAGCGATTTACTTTGTCCCAAAACATCGTTACCGATGGTTGATTTAGTTGGCCGCCTTGAGGAATTCAGCTTATTGTTGGGTTTCTGCTCCACAGAATGAGTGGGGCATCACCTGGTGATGTCTACACATTTCTATTCTTGTAGACAGTTGTTGGGCCTCCAAGTGCAGAGGTTTGTAGAACAGCAGCAAGTTTCCCTTAAGTAGATTACCTAAGGTTTATCGAACTCAGGGAGGAAGTGGTCAAAGGTACCCTCTCAAGCAACCCTACAATCAAGATACAAGAAGTCTCTTGTATCCCCAACACACCCAATACACTTGTCAGGTGTATATGTGCACTAGTTCGGCGAAGAGATAGTGAAATACAAGTGGTATGATGATTATAAGACAATGGTGCCAGAAAAGAGCTTGACAGAAGTTAGAGACTAAAGGCAATCTGAAATAAAGATGGCAACAAGCAAACATGCAACGGATCTAGTTGTAAACGGTGTTTCAATGTTTAGAAACAAGTGTAGGGTTTCGTAGCATGGAAAACAAAAAAATTCTATCGCATACAAACAAACAAGCCAAGATCTATCTACTAGATTGTAGCAACGAGTCGATGGAATAACTTACCCTCGAAGATTCCAAAGTGTTTAACGAGAGCGGATTCTCGTGGGTGATGTAGTCGTACTCTTCCCGATCTCAAGATTGCGTAGACGATCCTTCCACACAGATTGCATTAGCGGCGCTCCCTTGATCGGTCACACGTTCGATTTTCGCGAAGACCTTCCTCTCCTTGTTCCAAAGAAAATGGAGGTTGTAGCACTCTCCTCGCGATTCCCAAGACAACTGGCGTAATGCAGGAAGTAGAGGGAGATCTCGCAGGGCTTCGCCTTAAGCCGGAGCGAGTATGGTGGAGTATGAGAGAGTCCTCGGTGTTCTAGGGTTTAGACACACCAAGGAGGAAGTGCTAGAGCCGGCGGCTAGGGTTCCGGGGACCCCAAGTCGACGGCTAGGGCAAAACCCTAGGGGGCGGCGGCGGCTATGGTGGGCTGCAGCTTCTAGGGTTTGAAGTGAGGGACTTGTGTGTGCTAGGAGGGAGCCCTGCCCCTCCTTATATAGGTGGAGGGGCCGGCGACCAAGGGGAGGGAGGGGAGTCCCTCCCCAACTCGGCTTGGAGGGGGCGCCGCCGGTTGGAGGAGGGATTCCCTCCCCAACTCGGTTTCTCACTTCCTCCTCTTTTCCTCTTTCCAAATTTAGCCGTTTGACTTTTCAATTTAGCTATTTGACTTTTCAAACTAGGATTTGAATTAATCCCTTATTTGGAACAGCGATGACACTTAGTACATGATGCAATCATTCCAACTTACAATGACACATTCATGTACCCCTTCCCCTCCGGAGTGCCGGACATTCCGGAACCTTCTAGAACATTCCCGATGAAAACACCAGAAACATTTCCCAACTCCGAAACGGGACTTTCCTTATATGAATCTTATTCTCCGGACCATTCCGGATCTCCTTGTGATATCCCGGATCTCATCCGAGACTCCGAACAACATTCGGTCTCTTTCTCATAATACCATAACTACTCAAACAACGTCGAATCCTTAAGTGTGTCTCCCTACGGTTCGTGAATTATGCGGACATGATCGAGACACTTCTCTGAACAATAACCAATAGAGGAATCTGGAAATTCATATGGCTCTACATATTTCTCGATTACTTTGCGATCGAATGAACCACTTACATACGATACCAATTTCCCTTTGTCTCACGATAGTTTACTTATCCGAGGTTATGATCGTCGTATCTCGCATACCTAGTTCAACCTCGTTACCGATAAGTACTCTTTTCTCGCTCCCGTGATATGTGATCCCTTGTGAGACAGTCACATGCTTGCAAGCTAATTGGATGACATTCCACCGAGAGGGCCCAGAGTATATCTATCTGTCATATGGATGGACAAATCCCACTTCTTGATCCATGTGTCTCAACAAATACTTTCCGAACACTCAATGCCACCTTTATAGCCACCCGATTCACGGTGTGGTGTTTGATGTCATCAAAGCATCCATCCGGTAAAGGTGATATGCATGATATCATGGTCGAAGGAATTAGGTTACTATGTATCAGAAAGCATATAGCAATTGAACTATTGAAATGACTTGATCTTTATGCTACGCTTATCTATAGGAGTATGTCCATCATATCATTCTCCTAACGATATGATCTTGTTGTTGATAACATCTCAATGTTCATGATAGGGAAACCACAATCATTTATCAACCAACAAGCTAGTGATGTATAGAGGCTATACTAGGGACTTCAAATTAAGTTTACAAATCACACAAGTATCAATGTTTCCTTGTTAATACTATTATAGCATGAATGTAAACATTTATCATAAACACAAAGATATAATAATAACTACATTTATTATTGCCTCTAGGGCATATCTCCAACAACAAGTCCTAGGGATCATACTTTCACTAGTGGACACTCTCATATAAATATCTTCTCTTCATGATACTACTATGAACTACTCTCTAGTTGGACAACTCTAATACACAGTAGGGATATAACAACACTCCTTAAAGTTTGCAATCCCCATCTATATAACCCCACACTGTCACCTTGAGCTCTAGATGGTTCCTTCAAACACCACAATTTCATAGAGACAATCAACTCAAAATATACTCATGATAAGTATTTATGTAATCTATAGCCCAAGTGCCACACGGTGTGCACGTTGTCACTTTCACACACATGGGGATGGCCGGAGATTGATTAAAGCACTTGAGTAGCAAAGTAGATCTACTTGATTACAAAGTTCATGATCACTAATATGTCGTAAACGTATCTATAATTTTGGATGTTCCATGCTTATTTAGTATCTACTTTTGCTTTGATTTGTCTACACTTTGAGGTATTTTTATATGTTTTCTGGGACTAACCTATTAACAAGATGCCACAGTGCTAGTTGCCTGTTTTCTTCTGTTTTTGGTTCCAGAAAATACAGAAAATCAATATTCTCGGAATTGGATGGGACAAAACCCAAAGTCAATATTTTACCGTGGGGAACACGGAGTCAGAATACTAGACGGAGGAGAGCCACCAGGGGGCCATACTCCTGGCCGGGCGGCCAGGCCTGGCCTGCGCCTGGGGGGTGCGGCCACCCCGGGTGCCCCCTGCCTCGCCTCTTCGCCTATAAGAATCCCCTGATACCAAAACCCTAAGTTCCCGATCAATCTTCCACGAAACAGTCCATAGCTGCTGCCACCATCGTCCTAGATCGGGGGATTTGAAGCTCTTCCCGGCACCCTGCCAAAGGGGAGATCATCCCGGAGGCCTTCTTCATCACCATGCCAGCCTCCCGTATGAAGCATGAGTAGTTCCACCTTGGACTACGTGTCCATGTAGTATCTAGATGGGTGTTTCTCCTCTTTTGTGCTACCATGTTTAAATCTTGTGAGCTCCGTTCATGATCAAGATCATCTATTTGTAATCATGCATGTTGTGTTTGTGGGGATCCGATGGATATTGAGATTACTATGTCAGATTGATTAATGGTTCTATCTTATTGATTCTATCATGTCTATTTTGTTTGTGATCTTGCATGCTCTCCGTTTCTAGTAGCTATCTTGGCCAAGTATATGCTAGTGACTCCAAGAGGGAGTATTTATGCTCGATAGTGGGTTCATGCCTCTATTTAATGTGGTAAAGTGACAGAAATCTCTAAGGTTGTAGATGTGATGTTGCTACTAGGGATAAAACAACGGTCTCTTGTTCATGGAACAAGTGGATTGTTTACCTTACACACTTTGCTTAAAGAAGTTATTTGTTGCTTGCAACTTAATATTGGAGGGGGTTCGGATGATAACTTGAAGGTGGATTACTAGTCATAGATGTAGTTGGATGGAGGTCTATGTATCTTTTTGTATTGCCCAATCAAATCTCATAGGATCATGAATGTCTAGTATTGCATTGTTATGCCTTGCTTTGTCCTGTCAATTACCGCACTGTAATTTGTTTACCCAGCATGCCATGTTTGTTTATCTTAAGGAGAGCACCTCTAGTGAACTATGGACCCCAGTCCAATCTTTACCATTGATACATTTTCCATTGTTGGTTGCTCAAGAAGAGAAAGTTGATGTGAACTTCATTAGAAACAATAATTTAAACAACAATGCCTATAGGAATTATTTTGGTAGTAACAAAAATTATAGGCCTTATCCTCCTAATAATGGCAATACTTTTGTAAACTCCTACAACAATACTAGACATGCTCCCTATGAACTAGAAGTCATGCTTAGAGACTTTATTAGTAAACAAACCACTTTCAACAAAACTATGGAGGAAAAGCTTTTGAATGTTGAGAAAAATATTTCCTCTTTGTCTGAAGCAGTCCTCTTTGATTAATAAAATGGCTGCTAAACCTGAAACTTTGGAAAGTACCTTTGCTGGTAGTCATTCCATACAAGTTATTATTGATGAAAATGTTAGACTGTTAGCTCAACTACATGCTAAGTGGGAAAGAGAAGCCGAAATTTCTAGAAACAATAGTATGTGCACTACTACCACCACCAAAATGGATGCCACTAAACCACAAGAAGTCCCTATTCCTCCTACCATAATGCCTAAACCCAATGAGTCTACTACTAGTGATGCTAAGTTCTATTTTGATATTGATGGTTGCAATATTTCTGAAGTGATTATGTTCCTACAAAAGCTTGCTAGAAGTCCTGATGATAGTGATATGAATGTGTCTTTCACCAAACACATTACAGATGCTCTCATTAAAATTAAGGAAGAAAAGTTGAAACACAAAGCCTCTATTCCTAGGAAAGTAGAAGATAGTTGGGAACCCATCATTAATATACAAGTGAATGACTTTGATCTCAAAGCTTCATGTGACCTTGGTTCTAGTGTCTCTATTATGCCTAGAAAGATTTATGGAATGCTTGATTTGCCACCTTTGGAAGATTGCTATTTGGATGTCCCACTTAATGATAATGCTAAAAATAAACTCATGGGGAGTGTTAATGATGTTCTTATTATAGTTAACAATGCTTATGTCCCTATTGATTTCTATGTTCTGGATGTTGAATACAAAGCTTCTTGTCCTATTACTTTGGGAAGACCTTTTCTTAGAACTGTTGGTGCCATCATTAATATGAAAGAAGGCACCATTAAATATCAATTTCCATTCAAGAAAGGTATTGAACACTTGCCTATGAGGAGATAGAAGTTGCTTTTTGATCCTCCTTTTAAAGCAAGGTTTGATGTTAATGCTTCTTCATTTGAAATTACTTGATTCTTGCTTCTTGAGCCTAACTTAAAGGCATTAAAGAAAAGTACTTATTGGGAGATAACCCAATAATTTTCTGAGTCTTGGAAGTTATTACTTCTGTAATGACCTCTCCTTATCCTTTTTATTTTCTTTTTGTGCCAAGCATAACCTCTAATGAGAGGGAAGTAAGATTTGGGGAGTTGCTGTCCCGAAACAGATTTTTGTGCTCCACCGTAAAAATTTGTGTAAAATCTTTGTAAGTCGTATTGAGATGTAATTTGATTAATAAATCCCCTAGGTTGTTAGATAACTTTGGTTAGTTCAACACTTTTTGATTTGAGCAACAGAAGGTCTTCGACAAAATCGGTTTCTACCTGTTGGTCTGTTTTGACAGATTTCTGCCATTATTTGCATTTGCTTCTTGTTGATTCCTTTTTGGGTTCTTTTTCGGAAATTAAGATTTTTGGGGGAAATGATACAATAGCTTGTGTTTTTAGTGAAAGTTTTGCTGTTCTAAAACTAAAACCCAAAGGTCTATTATCTTTTGAATGCACTAATGTTGCTAATGAAGATTGTGTGAAGTTTTGTATGAAGGAAAATTTTCAGGTGTAGAGGAAGAATGATGTAATGAGATGAAGGACGGAAAAAAGCTCAATCTTGGGGATGCCACCCTGTGTCACCCTAATAAATATTCAAGAGGTACAAGCTTCAAAGCTTTGGGATGCCCAAGGCATCCCCTTCTTCATCAATAAAAATCTCAGGTCTTTCTAGACACTTCGTTTTTTATTGTTTCATGCACAGTTGTGTTGTTCTTGAAGCATCTTAGTTTTTGTTTTTGGTTTTTTTTCTTAGTTTGCTTGAATAAAGTAGTTTGGACCCCTGTTCTTGCTGTGTTGTTTCAAATAAGTTGATTGGTGTTGGAGAGGAGTAGAAAGTTCTTGCTTGAGTAGTACAAGAGGAGCTTGCTTTGACTGTGACTTAGACTTTATCATGCCATGCTAGATGTTGTTTTGACCTTATGCTTAGTTGATGTAGCATGACTTGTTCCAAACAATTAGGATTGCTTAATGTGCCTTGAAATAATCAAGCGTTGTTTTAGCATACAAAAGCATAGTATTGTGGTATTCTCCTTTGATGCTTTGTTTGGGTTGACTTGGCACATGCTCACACCATGTTATGACTATGAACCAGTCACCATAGCCTCTATGATCATTTAGTTTTTGACTTGTGGTACCACTTTATGCTTTGATTAGTAATGTTTTGTCGCTCTGCATGATTATGGCTATTATTTCTCTCTTAGTTGGTCGCTCCCAGTCTTTTGCTATCCTCCACTTGTATGAATAAGCTCTACTCATGCATCCAACTCCCAAGAAACCGAGTTATTCCAAAGTGTCCACTATAAATTCCTATGCATGGTGTGTTACACCATTCCAAGTATATTCTTGTTTCATTTATCTCCCAATTAAAAAGTCTCTTTGTTATGTGAAAACTTAGTGATTAAAGCTCTCACAAACTTGATGGCACACTTTATTTTTCTTGCCCCTAATAAACTTGAACCATTGTGTCATCTATGTTGTATATTCTTGCACTTATACATTGGAATTAGCAGAACCATGTTGTCATGGGGAACGCTTTCAACATTGCACTTATACATTATACACAGTTGATATCATGCTCTTTTGTTTGCGGATGTCGTCGGTGTGAAATAAAAGGGGAGCTTGTAAGTCCATGTAGTTATGTATGTGTGTTAGATAAACGCCTGGGCCACTAGCCTAAGCCATGCCTAATCATGGTGGAAACTTGCAGCATCACCATAGTGACATCTATGAAGCTTTCTTCTTATGAAAAAGAGACATATTGAAAAGAGGAAAGAGAGAAAAAAGCACCATTTTCCCATGGTAAATAAGAAGATTGTTGAGATGTTCATTGTCTGCTTGCCTTGTCATTTTGATTATGGGATAGCTCATGTATCATGTGCAAGGGGTACCCCGTTGGCGGTTCTCTATGATAAACATGTACTTACTATAACAAAAACTTACAGGTGACTAAAGTTGAGTAGCATGAGGAGCGACCCTCGTAATCAAGGGACATGAGATTGCCAACTTATACTTTGTCAAGCATATACTCCATAGTTTGTTCACTTTAACCTTAATCACTTCAAGATGCTTATGATAGGGGCAATGAGAGCTGAAAGCTAACAAGTACCATAATTTTTGGAAGCTCTTTTTGAGACTTTAAATCCCTGCTTCCCTTTTATGAAGGGCCTTTCTTCCACCATTATATTGAGTCTTCACCTTCTATCCTTAGGCACCAATTAACAGAGCATAGTTGCCATTCTTAGTTCTATGTGCATTGTCCCAAAACTTATTTGATTGATGCATATTGTTGATATTGCTTGCTCATGAACTATTCGTATCTAGTCACTCTTATAAACTTTGAAGGTGTCCTATGCATTTATTTGCTACTCCATGAGGGACAAGATGAATGCCACTATGCTATGTTTTCTATATGTGAAACAAACAAACAAACAAAAACGTCTTTGAATGCATTGTTATTCATGATCTTTGTTTGTAACCTCTCATGTTGCATGCATAGTTACTTTGTCTTATTGTTAGAACTTCTTCTTTCATGCTCATGTTTAGAGTTCTTTGATCCCAGCTTTCAATGCTTGCAAATGGTTTGATCTTGATTTTGATGGTGCATGTCACCTCAAAAATTATTCTTTTTATCACTTACCTACTCGAGGACGAGCCGGAGTTAAGCTTGGGGATGCTTGATACGTCCTAAACGTATCTATAATTTTTGATGTTCCATGCTTGTTTAGTATCTATTTTTCTTTGCTTTGTCTACACTTTGAGGTATTTTTATATGTTTTCTAGGACTAACCAATTAACAATATGCCATAGTGCCAGTAGCCTGTTTTCTTCTGTTTTTGGTTCCAGAAAAGGCAGAAATCATTATTCTCGGAATTGGATGAGACAAAATCCAAAGTCAATATTTTACCGTGGGGAACACGGAGCCAGAATACGAGATGGAGGAGATCCACCAGGAGGGCACACCCCCTGGCCGCGTGGCCAGAGGTTGCCCGCGCCTAGGGGGTGCAGCCACCCTGGGTGCCCCTGCCTCGCCTCTTCTCCTATAAGAAGCCCCTGATACCAAAACCCTAAGCACCCGATCAATCTTCCATGAAATAGTCCGTAGTCACCGCCACCATCGTCCCTAGATCGGGAGGGATCTGAAGCTCTTCCCGGCACCCTGCCAGAGGGGAGATCATCTCGAAGGCCTTCTTCATCACCATGCCAGCCTCCGGTATGAAGCGTGAGTAGTTCCACCTTGGACTACGGGTCCATGTAGTATCTAGATGGGTGTTTCTCCTCCTTTGTGCTACCATGTTTAGATCTTGTGAGTTCCGTTCATGATCAAGATCATATATTTGTAATCATGCGTGTTGTGTTTGCGGGGATTCGATGGATATTGAGATTACTATGTCATATTTATTAATGGTTCTATCTTATTGATTCTATCATGTTTGTTTTGTTTGTGATCTTGCATGTTCTCCATTTCTAGTAGCTATCTTGGCCAAGTAGATGCTAGTGACTCCAAGAGGGAGTATTTATGCTCGATAGTGGGTTCATGCCTCTATTTAATCTGGGGAAGTGACAGAAATCTCTAAGGTTGTAGATGTGTTGTTTCTACCAGGGAGAAAACAACGGTCTCTTGTTCATGGAATAAGTGGATTGTTTATCCTACACACTTTGCTTAAAGCGATTATCCGTTGCTTGCAACTTAATACTGGAGGGGGGTCGGATCATAACCTGAAGGTGGATAACTAGTCATAGATGCAGTTGGATGGCGGTCTATGTATCTTGTTGTATTGCCCAATCAAATCTCAGAGGATCATGAATGTCTAGTATTGCATTGTTATGTCTTGCTTTGTCCTATTAATTGCCCCGCTGTAATTTGTTTACCCAGCATGCCATGTTTGTTTATATTAAGGAGAGCACCTCTAGTGAACTATGGACCCCGGTCCAATCTTTACCATTGATACATTTTCCACTGTTCCTGTTTAATTTCTGCAAACCACCATTACCTTCCACACCATACAGTTAATCCTTTGTTTTGAGCAAACCGGTGAGATTGACAACCTCACTATTCGTTGGGGCAAAGTCTTGAGTTTGTGTTGTGCAGGTTTCCAAGTTGCTAGCAACACCTTTGGGTCGTTTCCTTCCTCCTGCTGGTTCGATAACCTTGGTTTCTTTCTGAGGGAAGACTTGCTGTTGTGCCCATCATACCTTCCTCTTGGGGTCTCCCAACGAAGCTCTACATTGATCTGAGCGCATCAATCACAATATGATCATGCATAGAGAGAGAGAGATGAACACATAACTACCGGTAGCGCCCTTAGCCCTGAGGAATAACTACTCCCTCCTCATCATGGAAATCAGCAACAGCGATGGAGATGGTGGTGGAGATCGAAGGAGATGGATCCGGGGGCACTTCCCCATCCCGGTAGGGTGCCGGAACATAGACTTCTTGTGGCATCCCGCAAAACCACTACTAGAAAATCGCGTTGAATTTGTGCATTGCATCGTCATCATCATATGTTGTTTGTCTAAAACTATTTTTGCAAAGCCCGATTTGTTTTCCAAACGCCTCGTCTTTATTCAAACGCCAAAATCCGGGTCGCCGGAATATTTGGTTTTGTCCGTTGTCAGTTTGCAAAAACGCTGGTTGAGATAAATAATTTAATTAATTATTTTAGCGGGGGCAGTCGAACGGACCGTTTCGACCCGAACGACCACCCCCAGGATTTTACAAACGGCCCACCTAATCGGCCCCTTCTAAATCCTAAAGCTACCTATTAAACTACCCAACCCGCTGGCCACATCACTCCCTCCAATAACCATGTGCCACCTCACCTGGCCCTATCCCCCCACCCAACCAACTTCTGCCACATCACCACCCAACTCTCCTCCTCTCCCACACAACACCACCCCACCACACAACCAACCCCCACCCACACCCCACCCCGCACACCTGACGCCTTCCAGCCGCTCACCTGGGACCCACCTGGCCCCCACGCCAGCCCCGGACCAGTCCACCCACGCCATACCCTCTCCCCTCTTCTCTCACGGCCTTGGCCCCACTGCGTGTCCTGTCCCTTGATCCCAGCTGTCTCCCCACGCCCACGTTCTCCACCCACCCCCAGCGTCGTCCCCAACCTCCCCATCTCCTACCTCTGACGCCCGCGTCTCCTCTCCCCACCTTCCCCACCGGCCCCATCCCTCTCTCTCCTCCGCTCCCTTCTCCCAGCCGCTCCGCCCGGCCACCGCTGAGCTCGCCGTCCTTCCTCCTCTCCCGCTGCACCCGCATCGGAGGCCTCCGCCGCTGCCGGCTCTCGCCGCCCCTCAGCTCCGCTCCTCCACGCGTCCCGTTCCCTAGCGCCGTCGACCTCGCCCGGCATGGCCAGCACGCCACCTCCGCTCGAGCACCGCCAGCCGGACCCGCCTCCCGTCTCCCGTCACCGCCACCGCCTCGCCGGCAACCTGCCACCCCCTCTCGTCGCGGCGACCCTCCTCCCCCGGGCTCCGCGCGCCGCCCGCGTCTCGCCGTCTCCGTCGCTCGCGCCAGACTACCCGAGTCGCCGTCGCCCCAGTCCTCGCTGCGCTGGTCGCCGCCCACCTGCACGTCGTCGAGCCGCCCTCGTCGCCTTCCCCAGCCGTCGCCACCTCGCTGGGCCTGGGCGCCGCCGCTCGCCAAAGTGCCACCGCCGCCCTCGCCTTGTCGCCAAGTTCCGCCAAGACCCGTTATCGGACTCCGGGGCCCGCCAAGTTCTTCCACGTGGACCCAATGAACCGCAGACCGACCCGTGGCGGGTGCATCGACCCCACCAAGATCTGCCGGCCGAGAACTCACGATAACGCCAAGGCCCGTTTCGAGGCGAAGTCCGACGTGAAGACCACCAAGCTCTCCTTCCGGATTCGGCCGAGACCATCACGAGGAGGCGAAACGCCAAGGCCTTCGACACGGAACCCTGAACCCCGACGAACCCCCGGACGCCAAGATCGACTCGATGGCGCGGACCCGACAAGACCCTCGCCCGACAAGATCGACCCTGTGGGACCCGACAAGATCGACACAACGACAAGAACGACACCGACCCGGAAGCACCCGATGCACCCCGGCACCGAACCAAGTACCCCTTTCCGGACGCCGAGACCGCCGAGAACCCGGATGCGACAAGACCTACCCCAGTTATCCGAGAACGATCCCGTCGAACCCCGAACCCCAGATCCGGACCCCGAGACCGACCCCGGAACCCCAAGTTCGTCGAGACCCCTCAATGTGTGAACCCCTTTCCGAGAATCCTATTTTTATAATATAATAAACTTGTCGCATCTTAATTGTTCATGCATGCATATTGTCATGTGGTTTGGGGGCCTTATGCCGATTCACCTAATAATTAAATATGGGGCCCATATGCGGGCAAATCCAGTCTCATATCGGCCTCATTTAAACTTGTGTAGCGAACCGGTAACTTATCGTGCCATGTTAATTCAACATTTAAATGGCGGAGTAGTCTAAATAACTTGCACCATCTAATTAATTGCCGGGACTCCGGTTCCACTTAATATGACCTAATTGCATCGCACCTTTGCCATGTCATACATCATGCATGCATCATGCCCGATCTTCTGCTGTTGTGTTAAATAGTACATCCGGTGTTTCTTCTAGTGTTTTGCTTCTTCGCGGATAAGGCCGTTGAGTTGATGTGAGCTTCGCCCCGATCTTCGGATGAACCTTCGACAATGTTTTTCAGGCGAGCATCTCCCCCTTTCTACCTATCTTACTTTTATAGCATTTATTCCCTCCTATTGATCTATTGCTATCTGTATTGCGGTGCTCTAGTTTTCGTACCCGTGATATCCCCTGCAGCCTTATATTGCCTTGGACACATCCTATTACCTGTTGTTTGGTAGATAGTTGGACTTGCGCGTCGTAGTCGCTTGCTCAAGTGCTGTTGCGTGTTGTCAAGCGCCACAGTTGTTGATGAATTGCCGCATGTTGATGTTGGAGATGATCATAGTTTTACTTATCGTTCACTTTAATTCCTATTTAACAACTAAAATTGAAGTAAGCAGAGGCATCGGTGGGTGATAGATAACATTTGGTTTCCGAACGCCCACTTGTGTCCCGTAGGACCCCGAGTACTTGATACCTGTTCCTTGATTTATCGCGCTATCCACATCCGGGAGGTATATGGGACCCCCCTGAGCCAGAGCTTGATTCAGTCTTATTTCTTGGGGCCACAAACTAGTTTGAGGTTTTATTTACGATCATGTACTTATGCCATGCTACTTATGTATTTACGATTGTGCGAGGAGCACACTGTACTGTTTAGGATCGGGACACGATTCCGCGGTGTCGACAAGCTCAGTTTTGGGTTCCCAGTCGTTCACAGCCGTCCACCCAAACCTTGGGTCCGTCTCGGAGCTAGCTTACTTTGTTGCGGGTAGACTTCAAGGGGTGGCCCCCTGAAATATTTCTGAATCCTGTGATTGTTCAGTCGTGAAAGCCTCGTTGGGTTTTGATTTGGTTTTTCCGAGGTTGATCGAGCGTGTGTTGCTATTGGTGCACCCGGCGGGTAAAACTTTCGAAAGCGTGTCATGGATATGGACGACTTGGAGCATGATATCTCGACCATAGACAAGCATAACTAAAGTTTATTGCTATAAATTTGACTATATAATGACTAGTAATCAGCTTCACTATAATGGAATGGCTAATTAATACTGCCCACAATTGCTTGTTTGGAGTGTCGCTTGCGACCATTGTACCTGACTAGTAAGTGTTGCAACTACAACGGAATGGCTGAATAAAAGTACCAACAACTGCTGGGTTTAAGGGTTATCTCATGCTAATTGTATCTGACTAGTAAGTGTTGCAACTATAATGGAATGATTAACTAAAAGTGCCCATTGCTTACTTTATCAGAATGATTATCTAAACCTGACTAGTAATTGCTGTAACAATAACTGAATAAATAAAACTGCCAACTGTGTGAGTTTCTCGGTGACTTCCTCGATCGGTGTCGAGGGGGAAACGCCAGGATGGGTTTGTTTGATGGTAGTATCAGGTTGGATCCGCATAGGTCCTTCTTACCCCTCTCTAATTGCCGCCAGTTGTATCGAGTCTCTATAGGTTGTTTAGAGCATGATGCCGCTGCCGCTTCAGTCCACCATACCTATGTAGGCGAGGACCGCCGAATTCTAGCCTCGCCGTGTACTGGCCTCGATCGACGCTCCTCTTTTCCTTTGCCCTTTGTCGGCCCCCTTTTGTTTAAGCGGTTTTGAGATCGGCGTCGTTAGCGGGGTTACCCTTCCGCTTGGCACTGGCAGGTTATGGACGCCATTGGTTATTCTTCGGGCTCTTAGCCCCATTTGCATCTTGTCCGTAGCTGGACGCTCTATCGTTTTCAAGGTGATTTGGATCTTTGTATATTATATTCGTATTCTTGACTCTTTGAGTCTGTTATATATATCTCGTTACGTGGGTCCCATCGAGGACTGTTGTGTAATGTTATTACTTCGTTTTCCACCCGCACGAAAGTGCCTGGTGGGCACCTTTGAATCGTTTCTATGCGGGTTTGGCGAATTTTGCTCAAACTTGCATAGGTCCGATTCTGAGGGTGTTACACTTCTGTCCCCCGAATCTCCGCTTTGGTGGCGGCAGCGCTGCAGAACTTTTTTTTGGATGTATGCCGATTCATCTAGGGTTTTCTCCTCGGGGGATTCTTATAGGAAGAAGGGCAAGGTCGGTGGAGGGATAGGGGGCCCACTGTTGGAGATATGCCCTAGAGGCAATAATAAATGTAGTTATTGTTATATCTTTGTGTTTATGATAAATGTTTACAATCATGCTATAATAGTATTAACAAGGAAACATTAATACTTGTGTGATTTGTAAACTAAATTGAAGTCCCTAGTAAAGCCTCTTCATAATACTAGCTTGTTGGTTAATAAATGATTGTGGTTTCCCTATCATGAACATTGAGATGTTATTAACAACAAGATCATATCGTTATGAGAATGATATGATGGACATACTCCTATAGATAAGCGTAGCATAAAGATCAAGTCATTTTAATAGTTCAATTGCTATATGCTTTATGATACATAGTAACCTAATTCCTTCGACCATGAGATCATGCTTATCACCATCACCGGAAGGATGCTTTGATGACATCAAACACCACACCGTAACCGGGTGGCTATAAAGGTGGCATTGAGTGTTCGGAAAGTATTGGTTGAGACACATGGATCAAGAGTGGGATTTGTCCATCCATATGACGGATAGATATACTCTGGGCCCTCTCGGTGGAATGTCATCCAATTAGCTTGCAAGCATGTGACTGGCTCACAAGGGATCACATATCACGAGAACGAGAAAAGAGTACTTATCAGTAACGAGGTTGAACTAGGTATGCAGAGATACCGACGATCAAAACCTCGGATAAGTAAACTGTCGTGAGACAAAGGGAAATCGGTATCGTATGTAAGTGGTTCATTCGATTGCAAAGTAATCGTATAAATATGTGGGAGCCATATGAATTTCCAGATTCCTCTATTGGTTATTGTTCGGAGAAGTGTCTCGATCATGTCCGCATAATTCACGAACCGTAGGGAGACACACTTAAGGATTCGACGTTGTTGAGTAGTTATGGAATGATGAGTAAGAGACCGAATGTTGTTCGGAGTCTCGGATGGGATCCGGGATATCACGAGGAGATCCTGAATGGTCCGGAGAATAGGATTCATATAAGGAAAGTCCTGTTTCGGGGTTGGAGAATGGTTCCGGTGTTTTCATCGGGAATGTTCTAGAAGGTTCCGGAAGGTCCGGCACTCCGGAGGGGAAGGGTACATGAATGTGTCATAACAAGTTGGAATGTTTGCATCATGTACTAGGTGTCATCGCTGAGCAAAATAAAGGGATAAATCAAATTCTAGTTTGAAAAGTCAAACGCCAATTTGAAAAGTCAAACGGCTATTTTGCTTGGTGGAGGGAGAGTAGGAAACCTACCTGGAGAGGAAGTCTCTCTCCCTCCACCGCCGGCCTTGGAAGCCGAGTTGGGGAGGGACTCCCCTCCCCTTGTACGGCCCCCTCCACCTATATAAGGAGGGGCAGGGCTGCCCCTCCAAGCACACACCTTGCACCCTGCAAACCCTAGCCCCAAGTCACCTCTTGCCGCCGCCTAGGGCAAAACCCTAGCCGCCGAGTTGGGGCATCCCCTTGCCCTAGCCGCCGGCCTAGCCTCTTCTCCTTGGTGTGTCTAAACCCTAGATCACCGAGGGCTCTCTCATAGTCCACCATACTCGCTCCAGCTTAAGGCGACCTTAAGAGATCTCCCTCTACTTACGGTACCACGTCGTGTTGCGGAATCGCGAGAGTTCTACAACCTCCGCTTCTGCTAGAACAAGGAGAGGAAGGTCTTCGTCAATCCGAACGATGTGACCGATCATTGAGGCGCCACTGAACGGAAGGATCGTCTGCGATCTTGAGATCGGAAGAAATCGACTACATCACCCACGAGAATCCGCTCTCGTTAAACACTTTGGAATCTTCGAGGGTGAGTTATTCCATCGACTCGTTGCTACAATCTAGTAGATAGATCTTGGCTTGTTTGTTTATATGCGGTAGAAATTTTTTGTTTTCCATGCTACGAACCCCTACAGTCGTATCAGAGCCGTGTCTATATGTAGATCTGTTGCACGAGTAGAACACAATGGTCATTGTGGGCGATGGTGCTTTTGTTATCAATTGCTTCTTGTGTACTTTTCATCTTGCGGTATGATGGGATGAAGCGGCCCGGGCTAACCTTACATGACATCGTTCATGAGACTTGCTCCACGCTCAACATGCAACTTGTATTGCATAAGTGGCTTTGCGGGTGTCTGTCTCTCCCATTATAGTATAGATCTAATTTGCAACAGGCACTTGATAGTTTAAACATCAACGTTGTGGTTCTTGTTCGTAAGTTAGATCGACACTTATTGAAAGCCCCAAACCACGTAAAACATGCAAAGAAATTAGAGGCGTCTAACTTTGTTTTGCAGGGGTGTGCTGTGATGTGATATGGCCATGATTGTGATTATATTTTATGTATGCAATGTTCCTTATTGTAAGTTGGCAACCGGCAGGAGCCATATGGTTGTCTTTAATTTCAGTTAAGACCCGCGTGTCTATTCAAAGTAGTTGTAATAGTTGAAGCTAGTGGACGACAACCATGGAGCAGCGTCATTGACCTTGATGCAATGTCGGTGATGATGGACATCATGTTCGTTCTTGAAGATGGAGATCGGAAGCACACAGAAGAAAGGCCATATCATATCACATATTATGAATTGCATGTGATGTTAATCCTTTATGCATCTTGTATTGTTTAGTTAACGACGGTAGCATTATAAGATGATCCCTCATGCACATGAATTTCAAGTTCTATAGTGTTCATCCTTAGTAAGCACCGTTGCTAAAGCTTGTTGTTTCAAAGAACCACGTGATGATCGGGTGTGTTAGATTCTACAAGTGTATACAACGTGAGCAAGCCAGATTTGCTCATGCGGAAGCTAAGGTTTGATCTTGACGAGTCTAGCATGTACAGACATGGTCTCGGAACACGGATCACCGAAAGATAAAGCATGAATCATATAGTAGATATGATGAACATGTTGATTGCTCGCCATTGAAGCTACATCAACTCTCGTGATGATCGGTTTTGATGTGGTGGATTTGGTTCGTGTGATCACTAAAACAATGTGAGGGATATTGTTTTGAGTGGGAGTTCACCTAGATTAATTTAACTATTAATTAGAAATCAATTTATCATAAACTTAGTCTAAACTATTGCAAATATGTTGTAGATCAATGGCGGCCCCTACCATCAATTTTAATGCGTTCCTAGAGAAAGAAAAGTTGAAAAACAATGGAAGCAACTTCGCGGATTGGTTCCGCAATTTGAGGATTGTCCTCAATGCTGGTAATTTTACCTATGTGCTGGATGCACCGCTAGGTGACCCACCTGCAGCTACTGCTACCAATGAAGTAAAGAATGTTTACCTCGCTCGGAAGACTCAGTACTCCACAGTTCAGTGTGCTATCTTGTATGGTTTAGAATCGGAGCTTCCGAAAAGGTTTGAGAATTCAGACCCACATGATATTGTCCGTGAACTCAAATTGATTTTTGAGACTCACGCGGCAGTTGAGAGCTATGAGGCTTCTGAAAAGTTCTTTAACTGCAAGATGGAAGAGGGCAGCTCCGTCAGTGAGCATGTGCTTAAGATGTCTGGGCACGCAAACAAACTTCAAAGCTTGGGTATAGTGATTCCTAATGTTTTGGGGATTTACCGTGTCATCCAATCACTACCACCAAGTTACAAGAACTTTGTGATGAACTACAATATGCAAAGCATGAACAAGTAGTTGCTAGAACTCTTCTCCATGTTAAAATCTGCAGAAGTGGAGATCAAGAAAGAGCACCAAGTGTTGATGGTCAATAAGACCACCAAATTCAAGAAAGGCAAGTCTAAGCAAAAGGAACACTTCAAGAAGGGTGGTAAGAAAGTTACCGCACCGATGAAGAAGACCAAGGCTGGACCTAAGCCTGATACTGAGTGCTTTTACTGCAAGGGAGAAGGTCACTGGAAGCGGAATTGCCCAAAGTACTTGGAAGATTTGAAGAACGGCAACATCAAAAAGAAAGGTATATTCGATATACATGTTATTGATGTGTATCTCACTAGTACTCATAGTAGTGCATGGGTATTTGATACTGGTTCGGTTGCTCATATTTGTAACTCGAAACAGGTGCTGCAGAATAAACGGAAGCTAGCGAAGAACGAGGTGACGATGCGCGTGGGAAATGGATCAAAGGTTGATGTGATCGCGGTCGGCACGCTACCTCTTCATATACCATCAGGATTAGTTTTATACTTAAATAATTGTTATTTGGTGCCTGCGTTAAGCATGAACATTATATCGGGATCTTGTTTATTGCGAGATGGTTACTTGTTTAAGTCCGAGAATAATGCTTGTTCGATTTATATGAGTAATATGTTTTATGCACATGCACCTTTGATAGATGGTCTATTATTATTGAATCTCGATAGTGGAAATACACATATTAATAACATTAAAGCTAAACGTTTGAAATCGAGCGATAACTCGACCTATATGTGGCACTGTCGTCTTGGTCACATTGGAGTGAAGCGTATGAAGAAACTCCATTCCGATGGACTTCTTGAATCACTTATGCGAAGCATGTCTGATGGGAAAAATGACTAAGACTCCATTTTCTGGTACGATGGAGCGAGCTACGGACTTATTGGAAATCATACATACTGATGTGTGTGGCCCAATGAGTGTAGCATCGCGCGGTGGTTATCGTTATGTTCTTACCTTCACGGATGACTTGAGTAGATATGGGTATATCTATTTCATGAAACATAAGTCCGAAACTTTCGAGAAGTTTAAGGAATTTCAAAGTGAGGTTGAGAATCAATGTAACAAGAAGATTAAATTTCTGCGTTCTGATCGTGGAGGTGAATATCTAAGTTACGAGTTTGGTGAGCATTTGAAGAAATGCGGAATACTTTCACAATTGACACCGCCGGGAACACCACAGCGTAATGGTGTGTGCGAACGTCGTAATCGAACTCTCTTAGATATGGTTCGTTCTATGATGTCACTTACAGATTTACCGCTATCATTTTGGGGTTATGCATTAGAAACAGCCGCATTCACTTTAAATAGGGCACCATCTAAATCCGTTGAAACGACACCGTATGAATTATGGTTTGGGAAGAAACCTAAATTGTCGTTCCTTAAAGTTTGGGGTTTGAAGCCTATGTAAAAGTTCTGAGGACAAGCTTGAACCCAAAGCGGAAAAATGCGTCTTCATAGGATACCCAAAGGAAACTATTGGGTATTACCTTCTATCATAGATCCGAAGGCAAAATCTTCGTTGCCAAGAATGGATCCTTTCTAGAGAAAGAATTTCTCTCGAAACAAGTGACTGGAAGGAAAGTAGAACTCGACGAGGTTGTCGAACCTTCTCTCGAACTTGTGAGTAGCGCAGCACCGGAAGAAGTTCCTGTGGTGCCTGCACCAATAAGAGAGGAAGCTAATGATGATGATCATGCAACTTCGGTTGTAGTTTCTAAAGAGCCTCGCAGGTCAACAAGAACTCGTACCACTCTTGATTGGTATAATCCCGTTATGAGTGTCATGTTGGTGGACAACACCGACGACCCTGCGACATATGAGGAAGCGATGATGAGCCCAGATTCCAATAAATGGCAAGAAGCCATGAAATCCGAGATTGGATCCATGTACGAAAACCAAGTATGGACTTTGGTGGACTTACCGGATGGCCGGAAGGCTGTCGAGAACAAATGAATTTTCAAGAAGAAAACAGATGCTGATGGTAATGTTACTGTCTATAAAGCTCGACTTGTCGCAAAAGGGTTTCGACAAATTCAAGGAGTTGACTACGATGAGACTTTCTCACCTGTAGCGAAGCTAAAGTCTGTGAGGATTATGTTAGCAATCGTTGCATATTATGATTATGAGATATGGCAGATGGATGTGAAAACAACGTTCCTCAATGGAGACATTGATGAAGAGTTGTATATGATGCAACCCACAGGTTTTGTCGATCCTAAGGATGCTAACAAGGTATGCAAACTTCAACGGTACATTTATGGATTGAAGCAAGCATCCCGAAGTTGGAATCAACATTTTGATAAGGTGATCAAAAGTTTTAGTTTTATACAAACTTATGGAGAAGCTTGTATTTACAAGAAAGTGAGTGGGAGCTCTGTAGAATTCTTAATACTATATGTAGATGACATATTGTTGATTGGGAATGATGTAGACCTTCTTAATAGTGTCAAGGAATATTTGAATAATAGTTTTTCAATGAAAGATCTCGGCGAAGCAGCTTACATATTGGGCATAAAGATTTATAGAGATAGATCGAGACGTCTAATATCATTGTCACAAAGTACATATTTGGACAAAGTTCTAAAGAGGTTTGGAATGGAAGATAGCAAGAAAGGGTTCTTGCCCATGTTGCCGAATACGACCTTGAGTAAAACTCAAAGTCCAACAACGGCACAAGATAGAGAAAGGATGAGTAAAACTCCCTATGCCTCAGCTACAGGATCTCTAATGTATGCCATGCTATGTACTAGACCCGACATTGCATATGCTGTTAGTTTGACTAGCAGATATCAAAGTGATCCAGGAGTGGATCATTGGACAGCGGTTGTAACACCCTCAGAATCGGCCCTATGCAAGTTTTAGCAAAATTCGCCAAACCCGCATAGAAACGATTCGACGGTGCCCACCAGGCACTTTCGTGCGGGTGGAAAAACAAAGTAATAACATTACACAACAGTCCTCGATGGGACCCACAGAACAGATATATATAACAGCGACTCAAAGAGTCAAGAAGACAGATGTAGTGTACAAGATCCAAATCACCTTGAAAATGGTAGAGCGTCCGACTACGGACAAGAAGCAAATGGGGCTAAGAGCCACAAGAATAACCAATGGCGTCCATAACCCCGGGCCAAGCGGAAGGGTAACCACGCTAACGGCGTCGATCTCCAAACCTGCTTAACAAAAGGGTGCCGAGGCAAAGGGCAGAAAACAAAGAAGGAGCGTCAAGATCGAGGCCAAGACAGCGGGCTAGAATCGGCGGTCCTCGCCTACATAGGTATGGTGGATCAAGCGGCAGCAAAGAATGCACTAAACAACCTATAGAGACTCGATACAATGGCGGTTATCAGAGGAGGGTGAGAATGACCTATCCGGATCCAACCTGAAGCTATCACCAAACAAACCCGTCCTGGCGTTTCCCCCTCGAGACCAAACGAGGAAGTCAACCGAGGAACGCACACAGTTGGCAGTTTTACTTATTCAGTTATCGTTGCAGCAATTACTAGTCAGGTTTAGATAATCGTCCTGATAAAGTAAGCAGTGGGCACTTTTAGTTAACCATTCCGTTAAGGTGGCAGTACTTACTAGTCAGATACAATTATCATGAGATAACCCCAAAACCCAGCAATTGTTGATACTTTTACTTAGCCATTCTGTTGTAGTGAAGCTGATTACTAATCATATCGGAAACAAGTCAATTTAGAACAAGAACTTTAGTTATAGTTGTCTATGATCAGACACTGTGCTCCAAGTCGTCCATAACCGCGGACACGGCTTCTCGAAAAGATTAAACCCTGCAGGGGTGCACCAAAGTATCCACAGGCACTTCGACCCTTTTTGCCAGATCAGTTAACATACACCCATCGGTATGTCGGCGAGGCCTAAGTCACGACGTTCCCAGACCCAAAGCAAGCACTGGGGGGCCACCCCACTAAGTACACCATAGAAGTCGGCCGGTCTCGAGACGGACTCGGGGTTTGCGTCGATGGTCAGAACGACAGCAGATCCCCAATCGGGACCTGTCGATACTGAAAACATCCCGCCTAAAAGCGATGCGGTGTGCATTACCTCGCAATCGTAAATAAAGCGGTAAAGCATGGCATAAGTACAGGATAGTAATAAAGCCCCAAACTAGTTTGTGGCCCCAAAGACAATACTTTGAAATCGGTAATTATCGATGGGGGCCCATATCTCCCCACCGTGGTTAGCGCTCGATCTCGGAGCAGTGTCAAGAACTCGGGTCCCACGGGACACAAGTGGGCGTCGGAAAACCAAATCTTACCTATCACCCACCGATGCCTCCGCTTAATTCAATTTTAGTTGTTAAACAGAATTTAAAGTGAAACAATAAGTAAACCATGATCATCTCCAACGCCAACATGCGGCAATTCTCCAACAATGGTGGTACTTGACGACAAGCTAAACACTTGAGCAAGCGACTACGACACGCCGGGTCCATCTATCTACCAAACAACAGGGAATAGGATGTGTCCGGCTATATATGGCTGCAAGGGATATCACGGTTCGAAACTAGAGCATCGCAACCAGTATATAGCAAAGATCAACAGGAGGAAGTAAATACTAGAAAAGTAAGATAGGTAGAAAGGGAAGATGCTCACCGAAAACATGTCAAGGGTTCAACCGAGATCGGTGAGCTCACATCAACTCAACGGCCTTATCCGCGAAGAAGCAAAACACTAGGAGAAACACCGGATGCAATATTTAAATAAACGGCAAAAGATCGGCATGATGCATGTATGATGGATGACATGGCAAAGGTGCGATGCAATTAGGTTATATTAAGCGGAACCGGGGTCCCGACATTAATTAGGTGGTTCAAGTTATTTAGCTCCCCGCGATTTAAATGTTGTTTAGCAAGGCAAAAGATATCACCGGTTCGCTACACAAGTTTAAATGAGGCCAATATGAGACTAAATTTGCCCGCATATGGGCCCCATGTTTAATTATTAGGTGAATCGGCATAAGGCCCCCAAACCACAGATATGCATGCGAGTATGACAATTAAAATATGCAACAAATTGTTATTATGTTATGAAATAGGGTTTCGGAAAGGGGTCACACATTGAGGGGTCTCGACGGACTTGGGGTTCGGGGTTCGGCGGAAGCGTTCTCGGATTCCGGGGTAGGACTTGGTGCATCCGGGGTCTTGTCGGGTCCGCGCTTCGGATTCCGTGCGGCGTTCCTGACGCTCCGTGTCGAAGTCCTTGAGGTTTTCTCCTTATGCACCGGTGGCGAACTCGGAGCTGTGGTCCTCGAAGTACTAGTCGCACTCGGTCGGAGTCCTTGAATCCGGGAAGGGGAACTTGATACGACGCCGGGTTCGGGATCGGCCTTCGGGTTCGGGGTCTCGGCGTCCGGGGCCTCGACGTCTTTAGGGTCCGAGAACCGCTTCGGAAACCGGGGGACGATCTTGGCGCTCGATGTCCGGGAGGCAGATCTTGGAGTTCAGGCCGGAGGTCTCGTCGGTGGCCTTCGGGTCCGTCCCGGGTAGGCACCCTCGGCGTCGGGAAGATCTTGATAGGCCTCGGCACACGGTACATGCTCCTCGGCAAACGTTTGCGTTCCATGACGACGTTCTTGGTCCGAGGTACGGTTCCTCGATGGTCTTGGCTTGCGGTTCCTCTTTCGATGACGAACTTGTCGAGAAGAACCCTGGCGCGAGAGCCACTGCAGAGCTTGGCCTGCCCAAAGCAATCAAGGCCCACAGGCGGGCGCCAGGCGGCGCAGGCGAGCCGGCAGGAGCGACGGGTTCGACGGCGGCAAAACTTCGAGGCGGCCGGGCGGAGTCCTGCGGGCGCGTCGGGAGAGGTCTTGCCCGGCTCGGTGACGGGAGGCAGGGCTGCTGGCCGGCCTTGGCGGCGGAGAAGCGGAGGGGGCGCCAGAGCGGCGGACTCGGCCGGAGGTCGCTGCGGACAGTGGGGACGGCGAGGTAGGCGGCTGCTGAGCTCCGGCCCAGGGTTGCAGCGACGGAGGGCCGCAGCGGCATCTGGCGGGCTCGAGCCGTGGTCGAGGTTGACGAGGGCGGCGAGGTTGGCTGGCGCGAAACGCGAGGCGAGGTTCGATCGGCAGTGGGGGCCCGACGGAGAAGGCGTCTTGAGGAAGCTTTGTCAGGCGAGCTGGGAGGCGAGGGAGGCGGTGGAGGAGGAGGAGGAAGGAGGTGCCGCGGCGGAGCGGCCGCAGCGCAGCTCCGGCGGGCGCTATGGGGCGGGGCAGCCATGAGGGCGGGTGAGGCATGCGGGCGGGCCGGCGGCATGACGGGGCTCGCAGTGAGCGAAGAGGAGGGAAGGAGGAGCCGGGCCATGGACGGTGAGCAGTGAGGCGAGCTTGCTGCACGCGGGAGGGCGATTCGAGGAGGAAGAAGAGAGGTTGGGGACAGGGACCGGGTCAGGGGGGTGGTGGGCCCAGGGAAGGGTGCGGGTCAGGGAGTGGGCACAGGGAGCATGGGATCCAGGGGTGGGGCGGCTTGGGGATCAGGGGTGCATGCAGCGTGTGTGTGTGCGTCGTGTGGTGTGCGTCTGGGTGGAAGTTGGATGAGAGATTGGGTGAGAGAGGGAGGGACACGTGGCATGTTTAGATAGGTAGAGGGAGAGAGGAGGGGTGAGGTGGCGTGCAGGGATTGGGTGGGGTGATGTGGAGGGGTGGGTTAGGTAGATTTCTGGGTAGCTATAGGATTAGCAGGGCGGCCAGGTTTGGACCGATCTAGAAAACTGGGGCGGTCGTTCGGGTCGGTTGGCCCGTTCGACTGCTCCGGCCAAAAATAAATAAATACTTATTCGATTTAAACGGGCCGTCTGCAAACCGATAGCGGCCAAAACAAAATATCCCGGGGACCCGGTTTTTGGCGTTTGAGTAAAGATGGGGCGTTTGGAAAACAAATCGGGTGTTGCGCAAATAGTTTTGGCAAACAATGCATGATGATGACGATGCAATGCACAAATTCAACGCGATTTTCTAGTAGTGGTTTTGCGGGATGCCACAATTCGACACCACTAACAATGGATCTCGCCCTCGAGATCCGCCTCATGGTACCGGAAGGAAGGTCGGCGATCTGCGTCTTCTCGCTTCGTGTAGATTCTCGCGACACCACTAACAAGAGGTCGTTGTCCCTGTTCGTCGAGAGAGCACTCCGGAAAACAACGGACGAAGTTAAAGGTAAGGCCACCTCTAACTTCCATGGAAGGAGTAAAGTTGCATCGATCCACCATTCAATATACAAAGCAAATGATAAGAGTAGTGGTATGGTCGCGACTCCATCCCGCACTCAAAGCATTACTCTTTACACGAATAGACAGATTATGCAACCAACCCTCGGATTCAGACTGAAGATCTCGACAAACGAGGTTCGGATCAAAGGAGTGATGCAGACTCTGCATCGGATCTGATGTAGCTGATGTCGTCGCGTCAGGAACCTCCGGAGGCACAAGAAAGAACAACGAGAAGTCCACCCAACGAAGGATTCCTCGGATAGCATGAAGACCGGATGGTAGAACACCGTTATCAAAGAAGGAAGCGAAACCACAGATGCACGGAACCCAACCACGAAAGCCGAACTCAAGAGGAAGGAGAGAGCAGATTCAAAACACGTCGAGATGAGAGGGGAATAGCAGAGGGGTAAGGAGTAAAATTAGACCTAATCAGAGCTATCCAACCGATTTTCAAAAATAGTTTTGACACTCTACTTCGGCCGTTAGCTAGGTTATCCTATTTGGACTTGTGGGTATCGCAATCGCCGAGCTCGATACCACTCAGTAACACCCTCGAATCGGCCCTATGCAAGTTTTAGCAAAATTCGCCAAACCCGCATAGAAACGATTCGACGGTGCCCACCAGGCACTTTCGTGCGGGTGGAAAAACAAAGTAATAACATTACACAACAGTCCTCGATGGGACCCACAGAACAGATATATATAACAGCGACTCAAAGAGTCAAGAAGACAGATGTAGTGTACAAGATCCAAATCACCTTGAAAATGGTAGAGCGTCCGACTACGGACAAGAAGCAAATGGGGCTAAGAGCCCTGAAGAATAACCAATGGCGTCCATAACCCTGCCCAGGCCAAGCCGGAAGGGTAACCTCGCTATGGCGTCGATCTCCAAACACGCTTAACAAAAGGGTGCCGAAAAGGGCAAAGCAGAAAACAAAGAAGGAGGCGTCGATCTTGAGGCCAAGACAGCGGGGCTAGAATTCGGTGTCCTACATAGGTATGGTGGTCAAGCGGCGTGGCGCAATGCACTAAACAACCTATAGAGACTCGATACAACTGGCGGTTATCAGAGGAGGGTGAGAATGACCTATCCGGATCCAACCTGAAGCTATCTCCAAACAAACCCATCCTGGCGTTTCCCCCTCGAGACCAAACGAGGAAGTCAACCGAGGAACGCACACAGTTGGCAGTTTTTACTTATTCAGTTATCGTTGCAGCAATTACTAGTCAGGTTTAGATAATCGTCCTTATAAAGTAAGCAGTGGCACTTTTAGTTAACCATTCCGTTAAGGTGGCAGAACTTACTAGTCAGATACAATTATCATGAGATAACCCCAAAACCCAGCAATTGTTGATACTTTTACTTAGCCATTCTGTTGTAGTGAAGCTGATTACTAATCATATCGGAAACAAGTCAATTTAAAACAGTAAACTTTAGTTATAGTTGTCTATGATCGAATCGTGCTCCAATTCGTCCATAACCGCGGACACGGCTTCTCGAAAAGATTAAACCTGCGGTGCACCAAAGTATCCACAGCACTTGACCCTTTTGCGGATCGGTTAACATACACCCATCGGTATGTCGGCGAGGCCTAAGTCACGACGTTCCTGCACTCCAAAGCAAGCAATCGGGGCCACCCCACTAAGTACACCGCAACGAAGTCGGCCGGTCTCGAGACGGACTCGGGGTTTCGTCGATGGTCAGAACGAAGCAGATCCCCAATCGGGACGTCGATACATGGCAAAACATCCCGCTTCCAAAAGCGATGCAGTGCATACCTCGCAATCGTAAATAAAGCGGTAAAGCATGGCATAAGTACAGGATAGTAATAAAGCCCCAAACTAGTTTGTGGCCCCAGACAATACTTTGAAATCAGGTAATTATCGATGGGGGCCCATATCTCCCCACCGTGGTTAGCGCTCGATCTCGAACAGTGTCAAGAACTCGGGTCCCACGGGACACAAGTGGGCGTCGGAAAACCAAATCTTACCTATCACCCCGATGCCTGCTTAATTCAATTTTAGTTGTTAAACAGAATTTAAAGTGAAACAATAAGTAAACCATGATCATCTCCAACGTCAACATGCGGCAATTCTCCAACAATGGTGGTACTTGACGACAAGCTAAACACTTGAGCAAGCGACTACGACACGCGGGTCCATCTATCTACCAAACAACAGGGAATAGGATGTGTCCAGGGCTATATATGGCTGCAAGGGATATCACGGGTTCGGAAACTAGAGCATCGCAACACAGATAGCAAAGATCAACAGGAGGGAAGTAAATACTAGAAAAGTAAGATAGGTAGAAAGGGGGAGATGCTCGCCTGAAAACATGTCGAAGGGTTCAACCGGAGATCGGGGCGGAGCTCACATCAACTCAACGGCCTTATCCGCGAAGAAGCAAAACACTAGGAGAAACACCGGATGCAATATTTAAATAAACGGCAAAAGATCGGCATGATGCATGTATGATGGATGACATGGCAAAGGTGCGATGCAATTAGGTTATATTAAGCGGAACCGGGGTCCCGACATTAATTAGGTGGTTCAAGTTATTTAGCTCCCCGCGATTTAAATGTTGTTTAGCAAGGCAAAAGATATCACCGGTTCGCTACACAAGTTTAAATGAGGCCAATATGAGACTAAATTTGCCCGCATATGGGCCCCATGTTTAATTATTAGGTGAATCGGCATAAGGCCCCCAAACCACAGATATGCATGCGAGTATGACAATTAAAATATGCAACAAATTGTTATTATGTTATGAAATAGGGTTTCGGAAAGGGGTCACACATTGAGGGGTCTCGACGGACTTGGGGTTCGGGGTTCGGCGGAAGCGTTCTCGGATTCCGGGGTAGGACTTGGTGCATCCGGGGTCTTGTCGGGTCCGCGCTTCGGATTCCGTGCGGCGTTCCTGACGCTCCGTGTCGAAGTCCTTGAGGTTTTCTCCTTATGCACCGGTGGCGAACTCGGAACGGCGTCAGGGTCCTCGGGGGAAGTACTAGTCGCACTCGGTCGGAGTCCTTGAATCCGGGAAGGGGAACTTGATACGACGCCGGTTGGATCGCCTTGGGTTCGGGTCTCGTCCGGGGCCTCGGCGTCTTTAGGGTCCGAACCGCTTGAAACCGGGGACGATCTTGGCGCTCGATGTCCGGAGGCGATCTTGGAGTTCAGGCCGGAGGTCTCGGTGTGGCCTTCGGTCCGTCCGGTAGGCACCCTCGGCGTCGGGAAGATCTTGATAGGCCTCGGCACGGTACATGCTCCTCAAACGCTTATGCGTTCCATGACGACGTTCTTGGTCCGAGGTACCGGTTCCTCTCGATGGTCTTGGCTTGGTTCCTCTTCGATGACGAACTTGTCGAGAAGAACCCCGGGCGCGAGAGCCTGCCCAAAGCAACCGCGGCCCACAGCGGACGGGCGGCTGGCCAGCGCGGCCGGGCCAGGAGCGACGGGGTTCAGACGGCGGCAAAAACTCGGAGGCGGCCGGCGGCGGAGTCCTTGCGGCGGCGCGGGAGAGGTCTTGGCCGGGCTCGTGACGGGAGGCAGGGCTGTTGTGGGCCGCTTGGCGGCGAGGGCAGCGGAGGGGCGCCGAGGCGCGGACTCGGCCGGAGGTCGCTGCAGCCAGACGAGGCGGCGTGGCGGCTGCTGCTCAGCCAGCGGCTGGAGGCCGGCAGCTGGCGGGCTCGAGCCGGCGCTTGGTCGAGGTTGACGAGGGCGGCGAGGTTGGGCGCTGAGGCGCGAGGCGAGGTCCGGCGACGGTGGGGGCAACGGCCGGAGAAGGCGGCGGAGAAGCTTGTCTTGGCGGCGAGCTTGGGAGGCGAGGGAGGCGGTGGCCGGAGGAGGAGGAGGAAGGAGGTGCCATGGCAGGCGGAGCTGGCAGCAGCTCGGCGGGCCGGGCGCTATGGGGCAGACGCCATGAGGCGGAGTGAGGCATGCGGGCGGAGGGCAGGCTTGGCGGCGACGGCGGGGCTCGCCGGGGCGGTGAGCGGCGAAGAGGAGGGAAGGGAGGAGCCGGGGCGGCGGGCGCTGCGGACGGTGAACAGGCGGGGGCGAGCTTGCTGCACGCGGGAGGGCGATTCGAGGAGGAAGAAGAGAGGTTGGGGACAGGGACCGGGTCAGGGGGGTGGTGGGCCCAGGGAAGGGTCTGAGTGGGCACGGGGAGGAGCATGGGATCCAGGGGTGGGGCGGCTTGGGGATCAGGGGTGCATGCAGCGTGTGTGTGTGCGTCGTGTGGTGTGCGTCTGGGTGGAAGTTGGATGAGAGATTGGGTGAGAGAGGGAGGGACACGTGGCATGTTTAGATAGGTAGAGGGAGAGAGGAGGGGTGAGGTGGCGTGCAGGGATTGGGTGGGGTGATGTGGAGGGGTGGGTTAGGTAGATTTCTGGGTAGCTATAGGATTAGCAGGGCGGCCAGGTTTGGACCGATCTAGAAAACTGGGGCGGTCGTTCGGGTCGGTTGGCCCGTTCGACTGCTCCGGCCAAAAATAAATAAATACTTATTCGATTTAAGCGCCGTACGCAACCGATGGCCAAAACAAAATATCCCGGGGACCCGGTTTTTGGCGTTTGAGTAAAGATGGGGCGTTTGGAAAACAAATCGGGTGTTGCGCAAATAGTTTTGGCAAACAATGCATGATGATGACGATGCAATGCACAAATTCAACGCGATTTTCTAGTAGTGGTTTTGCGGGATGCCACAGCGGTCAAAAACATCCTTAAGTACTTGAGAAGAACTAAGGATATGGTTCTTTCTTATGGAGGTGATGAACAACTCGTTGTTAATGGTTACACCGATGCTAGTTGGAACACCGATCCGGATGATTCTAAATCACAATCTGGATACGTATTTACTTTGAATGGTGTAGCAGTTAGCTGGAGGAGTGGAAAGCAAAGTGTTGTGGCGAGATCTTCAACTGAATCGGAATACATGGCTGCTTCAGAGGCTTCACAAGAAGCGATATGGATGAAAGAGTTCATTACAGAGCTCGGTGTGGTGCCAAGTGCACTGGACCCAATGTCTATCTACTGTGATAACATGGGCGCCATAGCCAATGCGCAAGAACCAAGGTCACACAAGAAGCTGAATCACATCAAGCTACGTTTTCACGCTATTCGACAACATGTCCAAGATGGGGACATAAAGATTTGCAAAGTACACACATATATGAATGTGGCGGATCCGTTGACTAAACCTCTCCCGAGAGCAAAACATGACCAACACCAAACTACCATGGGTGTTCGGTAGATTACCATGTAATCTAGATTAGTTGACTCTAGTGCAAGTGGGAGACTGTTGGAGATATGCCCTAGAGGCAATAATAAATATAGTTATTATTATATCTTTGTGTTTATGATAAATGTTTACATTCATGCTATAATAGTATTAACAAGGAAACATTAATACTTGTGTGATTTGTAAACTAAATTGAAGTCCCTAGTAAAGCCTCTTCATAATACTAGCTTGTTGGTTAATAAATGATTGTGGTTTCCCTATCATGAACATTGAGATGTTATTAACAACAAGATCATATCGTTAGGAGAATGATATGATGGACATACTCCTATAGATAATCGTAGCATAAAGATCAAGTCATTTTAATAGTTCAATTGCTATATGATTTATGATACATAGTAACCTAATTCCTTCGACCATGAGATCATGCTTATCACCATCACCGGAAGGATGCTTTGATGACATCAAACACCACACCGTAACTGGGTGGCTATAAAGGTGGCATTGAGTGTTCGGAAAGTATTGGTTGAGACACATGGATCAAGAGTGGGATTTGTCCATCCATATGACGGATAGATATACTCTGGGCCCTCTCGGTGGAATGTCATCCAATTAGCTTGCAAGCATGTGGCTGGCTCACAAGGGATCACATATCACGAGAACGAGAAAAGAGTACTTATCAAGATGTGAGGTTGAACTAGGTATGCAGAGATACCGACGATCAAAACCTCGGATAAGTAAACTATCGTGAGACAAAGGGAAATTGGTATCGTATGTAAGTGGTTCATTTGATCGCAAAGTAATCGTAGAAATATGTGGGAGCCATATGAATATCCATATTCCTCTATTGGTTATTGTTCGGAGAAGTGTCTCTATCATGTCCGCATAATTCACGAACCGTAGGGAGACACACTTAAGGATTCGACGTTGTTGAGTAGTTATGGAATAATGAGTAAGAGACCGAATGTTGTTCGGAGTCTCGGATGGGATCCGGGATATCACGAGGAGATCCGGAATGGTCCGGAGAATAACATTCATATAAGGAAAGTCCTGTTTCGGGGTTGGAGAATGGTTCCGGTGTTTTCATCGGGGATGTTCTAGAAGGTTCCGGAAGGTCCGGCACTCCGGAGGGGAAGGGTACATGAATGTGTCATAACAAGTTGGAATGGTTGCATCATGTACTAGGTGTCATCGCTGAGCAAAATAAATGGATAAATCAAATCCTAGTTTGAAAAGTCAAACACCAATTTGAAAAGTCAAACGGCTATTTTGCTTGGTGGAGGGAGAGTAGGAAACCTACTTGGAGAGGAAGTCCCTCTCCCTCCACCGACGGCCTTGGAAGCCGAGTTGGGGAGGGACTCCCCTCCCCTTGGCCGGCCCCCTCCACCTATATAAGGAGGGGCAGGGCTACCCCTCCAAGCACACACCTTGCACCCTGCAAACCCTAGCCCTAAAGTCGCCGGCGCCGCCACCTCCTGCTGCCGCCGCCACCTAGGGCAAAACCCTAGCCGCCGAGTTGGGGCATCCCCTTGCCCTAGCCGCTGGCCTAGCCTCTTATCCTTGGTGTGTATAAACCCTAGATCACCGAGGGCTCTCTCATAGTCCACCATACTCGCTCGGGCTTAAGGCGAAGCCCTGCGAGATCTCCCCTCTACTTCTGGTACCACGCCGTCGTGCTGCCGGAATCGCGAGGAGAGTGCTACAACCTCCGCTGCCTGCTAGAACAAGGGAGATGAAGGTCTTAGTCGAGTACCGAACGTGTGACCGACTGCGGGAGCCTTCTTAGGAGCGCCGGAAGGATCGTCTATGCGATCTTGAGATCGGGAAGAGTACGACTACATCACCCACGAGAATCCGCTCTCGTTAAACACTTTGGAATCTTCGAGGGTGAGTTATTCCATCGACTCGTTTCTACAATCTAGTAGATAGATCTTGTCTTGTTTGTTTGTATGCGGTAGAATTTTTTTGTTTTCCATGCTACGAACCCCTACACCCACACCCCTGGTGGCGCCACCAGGGGCTACCCACGCCACCATAGGGTGTGCCCACCCTGGTGCCCTCCTCCGTATCTGCTTCACGTTTTCGTATTGCTCTGGTAAAAATAGGAAGATTGGCTTTTGTCCCGTCCAATTCCGAGAATATTCAATTTTTAGCTTTTCTGAAACCAAAAACAACAGAAAACAAGAACTGGCACTGCGGCATCTTGTCAATAGGTTAGTTCCAGAAATTTTATAAAAATACCTTAAAGTTTAGACAAAACATAAGACAAAAGTGTGATGTAATCCAACCAACTTATTTCAGCAAACAAAGCAAAAGAAAACTAAAAGCAAAAAACAAAAACAAAGACGCTCCAAGAACAACACAACAGTGCATGAAACAATAAAAACGAAGTGTCTAGAAAGACCTAAGATTTTTATTGATGAAGTAGGGGATGCCTTGGGCATCCCCAATCTTTGACGCTTGTACCTCTTGAATATTTCTTGGTGTGACACATGGGTGGCATCCCCAAGCTTGAGGTTTAGCCCATTCTTCATCTCATCACATCATTCTTCCCCTACACTTGAAAATTTCCTTCATACAAAACTTCACACAATTCTGCATTAGCAGCATTAGTGTATTCAAGATAATAATCCCTTGGGTTCAGTTTAAACTCAAGTAAAACTTCCATTAAAACACAAGATATTGTATCAATTCCTTCTAAAATCTCAAGTGATCAAAGAGAACTCAAAATAAACCGATTAAGAGACAAATGCAAATAATGGCAGAAATCTATCAAAACAGACCAACAGGTAAAAACCGATTTTTTTGAAGACCTTTTGTTGCTCAAATCGGAAAGTGTTGAACTAATAAAAGCTAGATAACAACCTGGGGCATAATATTAGAAAATTATAGCTCAATCCGACATACATGGATTTTTCACGAATTTTTACAGTAAAGCACAAAAATCTGTTTCGGGACAGCAACTTCCCCAAATCTTACTTCTCTCTCATTAGAGGTTATTCTTGGCACAAAAATCAAAAAACAAGGATAAGGAGAGGTTATTACAGAAGTAATAACTTCCAAGACTCAACAAAATAAAAACCTAATGAAATGTGGGCTATCTCCCAATAAGTACTTTTCTTTAACGCATTTAAGTTAGGCTTGATAGTTTGAAAAGATTCTCACATAAGAAATGTGAATTGAAGTAAAAGAGAGCATCAAGAAGCAAATTCAAAACACATTTAACTCTAACCCACTTCTTGTGCAAAATAATCTTGTAAATAAACAAGTCATGAAAGCACAAAGCAACAAGAATAAGAAAGCAAAACAAATGCAACTTCAAAATTTTCAACATAAAGAGGGGAAACTTAATATTATTGAGATGCATAAAACCATGTTTCCCTCTCTCATAATAAATTTCAGTATAATCATGAATAAAATTAACAATATAACCATCACATAAAACATTCTTATCATGAGCCACATGCATATAATAATTATTACTCTCCACATAAGCATAGTCATTCTTATTAATTGCAGTGGGAGCAAATTCAACAAAATATCTATCATTATTATTCTAATCACCATAATCATCAAATATAGGAGGCATATTGTAATCATAATTAATTTTCTCCTCAATAGTAGGTGGACTGAAAATATCATATTCATCATTGTAATCATCATATATTAGAGGTTTGGTATCATCATAAGCAATAGAATAGCTATCTACCAAAGCTGGGGAACTAAAAAGATCATTTTCATAAAAACTAGCTTCCCCAAGCTTAGACGTTTCCATAGCATTAGCAATAATGGTGTCCAAAGAATTCATACTAATAACATTGTTATTAACATGCAAATAACGTTCCATAGGTTTTTTAATTTTCTCTTCAAACACTTCATGTCCTAACTCAAGATAAATACAATAAAGCTCTCTAATTTTTTTTGTTTTCCATTAAGCCTAACTAGTGAAAACAAGAAACAAAAAGACAAAATTGCAGAATCTAAAGGAAATAACTTTGAGCACTCACACCGGAGGATGTGAGTACCTTTTACCTACCTCCCCGGCAACTGCGCCAAAAAAGAGCTTGATGTTTACGCACTTCTAATATTGTAGACAGTTGTTGGGCCTCCAAGTGCAGAGGTTTGTAGAACAACAGCAAGTTTCTCTTAAGTGGATTACCCAAGGTTTATCGAACTCAGGGAGGAAGTGGTCAAAGGTATCCGTCTCAAGCAACCCTACAATCAAGATACAAGAAGTCTCTTGTGTCCCCAACACACCCAATATACTTGTCAGGTGTATAGGTGCACTAGTTCGGCGAAGAGATAGTGAAATATAAGTGGTATGATGATTATAAGACAACGGTGCCAAAAAAGATCTTGACAGAAGGAAGATACTAAAGGCAATCTAAAATAAAGATGGCAACAAACAAACATGCATCGCATCTAGTTGTAAACGGCATTTCAATGTTGAGAAACAAGGCCTAGGGATCATACTTTCACTAGTGGACACTCTCATATAAATATCTTCTCTTCATGATACTACTCTGAACTACTCTCCGGTTGGACAACTCTAATCCACGGTAGGGCTATAACGGCACTCCTTAAAGTTTTCAATCCCCATCCAGATAACCCCACACTGTCACCTTGAACGCTAGATGGTTCCTTCAAACACCACAATTTCATAGAGACAACCAACTCAAAATATACTCATGATAAGTATTTATGTAATCTATAGACCAAGTGCCACATAGTGTGCACGCTGTCACTTTCACACACGTGGGGATGGCCGAAGATTGATTAAATCACTTGAGTAGCAAAGTAGATATACTTGATTACAAAGCTCATGATCACAATATGATCATGCATAGAGAGAGATATGAACACATAGCTACCGGTAGAGCCCTAAGCCTCGAGGAAGAACTACTCCCTCCTCATCATGGAAATCAGCAATGGTGATGGAGATCGTGGTGGAGATCGATGGAGATGGTGGTGGTGTGCGGTGACCTAGCATACCACTGCATGAGTAGTACACTATAGTCATGGACATAACACCAATGAAACACCGTTCACTAGTATTACATCCCTCAGAGTGGTACAACAGAAACACAGCAGGTCAAAGACATGGCTAAAGGTTACAACTTGACTCTTTACATAAGATCCATAGAACACTCTAGGTTAAAGAGAGAGAAAGAAACTTCTTTCAAAGAATAATCAGAAATAAACGATTCAAAAATTATCATACTAATAAGACTAGTATCTGAACTATTAGGGCCTGCATTGCTGCTATTGCAATACTCTACGGAAGTAGGTTCTATGGTTAGAGATTATATTCATATCTAATCAGCAACTTCGTCTTCACTTGAGTTGATGTATACGTTGACTTCCTTCACTTCATTAAAGAACTTGAGCTTTTGATGATGATTCCGGGAGCATAACTTGGTGTAGACATCGTCTTATTGGCATCAGATCTAGCAAGGGTTAAGAAGATACGTTGAGTATGAGCGTACTCAGCAAGCCCACTAGAAAGGAGTGTTTGATGCACTATATCTATAGCCACAGACCGTAGGTCTTAGGCCATGCAAGTTTTCATAAACATTTCTTCAAAGGTTGCTTTTATTCTAAAAAGCTATGTCTGTCAGCCTTCACGGGTTTACCAGAACTTTCATGGAGTTCCTTTCCCGCCGCGTTAGTAGCTCCTTCCCGGAACAGGGAGTAACAAGTTACAGTTCTTACACTCTGCAGAGGTGCGTTACTTTTCCCATGAGAGATCAACTCCTTGTTGCACAACCGGGCAGCTTAACCGTCCACAATTCCATGTTATGGGGCCCAGTAGATGATCCAAGCCAATCACTGACCTTTCCGTGACCCCATATGTCTGCACGATCCTTCGGGGCTAGCTCACCTCTGTTAAGCCCCCTTATGGGCAGGCTAAAACCCTGATGAGTTCCCGAAGACTCTATGAGTTGGTGATGCCCCTGGCAAGTACCAATTAGGTCCGGCTAAACCTCCAATAGCCACTCATAGATAATCTAGACACCAAAAACGAGGGGCCTAAGGGTGCCCACCCATATGTTGGACCCGCATAAGGAATCACAACGTCACGTTTAGGTCGTATTGCCTCCATATGAAAGGAAAAGGATACAACTGACTTCCCCGTCCCATTCCAAATCTCATGGTTAACGTGTTATATACGACGCAAGAATCACTTGCGACATTGGTTGTTAAGTCCTAGATAATATGTTCCTTTACCACCGGAACTTCCATAGAAGGTTATTACCTCATGGTGAATAACCTATAATTATATTTATGAAAATAGTGTTTTCTAACCTTTTTGAAATGCAGGTGATGACAACATTGGTTTTGCAAAATACTTTACAGAAAATAATCAAAGGACATGAGCAAGTTGAACTTGCCTTTTATGATTGCAAGATTATGCACTCACGGTCTTCAAGACAATATAAGATCCAATATCTGAAATCAGCATCATTGGTCTGCTAAGGACTAATGTTTAAAGAAGGAGGATGCTATTATGCATAAATAATATAATGCAATTTGATAAGTTTGTATCCCTAGAATAAGCGTTGATCTAGGGTTTGGAAACTGGAAGGGTTTCTCTAGAATGTGTTATACTTTTAGATAAGTTTCGTACTTGGGCTTCTTATTAAGGTTGTTGAGGGTGTGTGAAACAATGTGTATTTAAAATACCATGTAACCAATAAGGTATATAAATGAGGAATGCTATGCAAGGCTGCTCATATAAGAATTGTTCTATCTTTAAACTTTACTTTACAATAATGACATTTATAAGGAACTTAGGTGTTAACAATCCAAGGTATATAAGTAAACTTTAAAACATTATGATTATGATTAATTTTCATCTGTTGACTATGATGAAAGTCCTTGAGTTTAGTTGTTAAGTGTTGGAGATATTATCTTAAGATTTGTTGTTTTAAGTGGCAAAAAGAATAACATTTGAAGAAAATATTTCTTTTCTGAGGTCTAAACAATCTTTATGGTTAATCAAATGTGGTCGATGTTGTTAATGCTTGCTTGAATAGTTTAGACTTGATATGCTTTAGGTCTTAATTAAAATAGACCAAAGTTAACTATAAAATACATAATAAGTCTTAAGCATTCTATTTAAAGTCTTGTAGACTAAAGTTATATTTAAGAACATAGATGGGATTAAGGTGTAATGCTTATGATATTTGTACTTTGTTATACTCATAATGTTTCTTTAAATCTAATTAAGAGTGGTAGTACTTCTATTTGAGTAGTGGTTTCTTATTATTATACTGGAATGGAATCATTTATCTCCTTATAAAGGTGTGGTTATGGTTTGTGAATAAGTAAACAATATTAGTGGATACTTATGAAGTCACTATAGTGTCTTGGTATGTTTATAAAATTGTGGTTGAAGTAAGGGAATAAGTTTTATTTAGCCACAATTTATTCTTGAAGATTTTATATTTGATAAGGATGATATTTAAAGATATTTCTATACTTTCGGTGGAATGATATTCAATAAGATTATATTTAAAATGTGTTGAACCACTTTGGATTCATATAGTATCAATATTTAAGACTAATACTATTTATTAGACCTCAATTAGCTAATCTTAAAATATTAGCAATTTTTATTTACCTTTATAAGAATTATTAATTAAGAAAATAAGTTTAAACTCCATTTATTAGAGTATTAGACTTTTACTTATTTCAAAAGTGGGATGTTATATTTTTAACATGTAGGTATTATTTTTGTGATCATTTTGGTATGTTACAAGTATTTTTGTGATTTATAAATAATAAGATATGATTTTTATAATATTTATTACTATAAAAACATTTAATAAATAATATATATTTAATTAAGTGATATAATAACACATGATTATAATTTTAAATTTTGGTTCTTATTTTTCTAAGAATTTTGGTATATTAATTATATTTTTATTTATTACCATTATTAAAATATGAATTATCAAAGTTTTATTACTTATAAAATCTTTATTAAATAAGTTTTTTTAAATAATTAACATAATAATGTTGGATAATAAAGTTAAATTATAGATTTTATTTTTCTAAACATTTTCATATATTACACATATTTTTTTGAATTGTAAAATAAAAGTTATTGAATTTACAATGTTTAATCATTTTATTTATTTTCTCAAAATATTTATACTTAGACTTATAAAGTTTAATCTATTTCCTAAACAGGAAATAACTTTTCACACCACACCCAGACCTACCCTACTCATAGACAGGTGGGGTACTGGCCACGTCGACATGCCACGCAAGCAGTGGACAGGTCAAACGGTGGACTAGGTCAAGGGTGATGTCGGCATGATGTCATGATGACATCAGTATAGTCTTCACCACCGGTGGATGGTCGCCAGAGACGATTTGTGGCGCCCCAGCAAGCGAAACTAACCTAGTTCGAATCAACGCGACATGCTGAACCCTAGAGTGGTGGCGTCGCTCGGAAATGGTCATCGGAGCCTCGGCTTCGACGAGCTCCGACGGTGGCCGATGGTGTCTTATGGTGCGACAGCGATTTACAACAAGATAATGCGATTGAGGGGTACTGGAGGATTCAGGAACTCACCCTGATGACGATAGAGAGGTCGACGAGGACTGGCACGGTCGGAGATAAGTACACGGTCAACTTCTCTGACGAACTCCGACGAAAAGGAACGGTGAAATTCACACCCACCCGAGCTCCCCTTGTTCTATTTAGCCTGTTAGTATGAAGAGGGGAACATGGCGATTCTCCTCGACCACGCCATAGGCTCTAGGGTGGCCTCTATCGACGACGATGTGTGGCTCCAGCGAACTAAGGTTTCGGATAGAGGAGGAATCCTTGAGGAAGGAAGGAAATGGGGATGAGGACGAGAGGAGTGAGCTCTATGGCGTTCTTATCCTTCTCCGGTGTCGGCAACGCTAATCTTGGCGTAGATGCGGTGGCAGACGACATCACCGGCGTCCAGCGAGCTGCTTCCAGCTGGAGGAGGAAGACGATGACGACGCTTTTGCAGAAAACCCCTGGCGATTCTTTAAACTCAACCCGCAGTCTCTCCTCGGTCCCACCAGTCAGCCAGAGAGAAAGGTAAAGGGCTGACCTTGCTGGGCCATTGCTGGGCCTTGGTGTAATGCGTGTGAGCAGTAGATAAAAAGTTAGGAAATGGGCCTCGGGCCAGATTCTAATATGAGCTGTTTATTTGATTTATTTCTTTTCAAATTCTGTTAACTTTTCTAATTTTTGTATTTTAACAATTGTTTTGAATATTCCTTATAGAATTTTATTAGCTAAATTCTTGCAGCAACAAATAAAATGTATTCAGATTCATTTAGTGAACCTTTATGATATAAGGGTTATATTTTCCTTATTCTCTTTATTTAGGTTCCTTTTTTTTAACATTTTGTAGAGGTTTTTGTTATGAGTTTGATTACCTAAATAAACCACAATTTATTTAGGAATGCCTTACTATTAATTCATGAGATTTAATTCTTATTAACTTATCATTTAGGAAATTTTTATATAGTAATCCCTCTTATTATCTGCCACATATATTCTTGAGAACTAAAAACGGTTAGTGTTACTCTCATAAACTTAAATGATATTAAAATATTTGGTTGATCAAAACTTGCATAGAATTTTTAGGGTTTAAGATTATAACTATTTACTATCAGTTTTTAGGAGGCTTAAATTTATCTATGATCTTAGAGTTAGGAATAACATTTAAGGTTTAAGACATATTGTATTTAGGCTTATGATTGGAAATGATACCATTATTTAAGGTTAAGTAATAGAGTTGTTCTTTTTAGAATGGTTTAAAATTAAGGTTGATAATTATAGTTCCTAGGCACTTATTGTTTTAATGTTGTGAAGTGGCAAGATATACTTCAGTGATTTGCTATAGAAAAATATTCCTATAGGCCATTGTGTGAAATAAAATGGTTGATCATACAGATGAATATATAGTGGTTTTGATTATAGATTTAAGTTGAATGCTTACCAAGAATTTACTAGCTTCCATACTTCATAATTCTGGACTTCTAATTAAGGAATTCCTTTCCTGGATATTCTTCTTCTTCATATCCATCATCATGTGTTAGCATGATGAGCTTTACTTCACAAGAATATTCTTATGAACCTAATTCCACTTAAATGATCACCCTCTAATTCATTTAGTAGTTGCTGCTAACTTACTTTATATATACTTCCTTTGTCCTTCATTACTAACATTAATCCATTAGATGTATCTACCAAAATCTACTTTCCTCATGTGTCTAATATCCTGTAATAGGAATAACTTAATGTTGCTCTGGCATTAACTTAATCATACTATCTTATCCTTTACTTGCCTCAGTAACTCATATACTAATTTCTCATTATACCATTGTGATTTGTCATGACTAACCTAGGATAACATTTCCACACAAGAGTGTAGTTATGTTCTATCCACCAATGTCACTTATACATTATATAATCCTTCACTCTTAGTGTCTTGAGCATGATCATTATAATCCTTTTATCATTTATGGCTTAGATTTCCAGTTGGCTAATTAAGGCTTTATCAATAATATAATATAATTGTATTAAAATTATCTTCTCAGTATCTTTATTTGACTAGGAGATTTATTCATTGACTATACCTACTTGATCCAATAGGAGTACTCCTAGTAACTATCTTCATAATTCAACCTTATAATCTTCTTGGTTACCATATATATATATATTTATTAAGGATAACTCTTTTATCTAATCAGGAGTGAATTAACTCCATCAAGTATTCTATTATTTGGATACTCTTCAAACACTTCCATTTATAGATGATAACTTAAGCTAGCATTACTACTTACCTAATCTTACTTCTTTCTTTATAAGCTTTAAGTGAATGCTATAATAAGGACAAGAGTTAATAGATCAAGGATTGATAAATCAACAGTTGATCCTTCAACATTGATTAACAACAGATACAAGGATGTGGTTCAATAGAGATGATAAAGATTGTTATGGAAGAGAGATATATGGTGAATGGTCTTGAATTTATTCCCTTCCAACTCAACAAGTGATACGGAATTAGTGTTAGAGAACTTCCATGGTGCTCATGGTAGGAATAGATGAGAATTTGAATAATCAATATTTTGGTTATTGGATTCTAATTACTTGAGTTATATTCTTAACTTGGTATTCTTGAGTTGTGTAGTGAATACTAGGATATAATCTCTAAAATATCAGGTATCAATCATTAAGTAAGATGTTGTGGTTTAGTTTTACTGCATTTGATCTACCCTTAGATCAAATCATGTTTACCCAAAATAAGATTTTAGCAAAGGTCATATTGAAACTTATCACAGTCAACTTGATGATCTACTTCAATTCCATCAAGTTAAGAGAAGCTTCAGTCATTTTGACAAGTTTTGTTCAAAAGCGCAAAAATTATTCGGATTTTCTATGCATGAATGCAATGTACAATCTGAGTTCAGCTTATTTCTAAGCTCTAATGCTGGGATGTTACATGGAGATCGAAGGAGATGGCTCCGAGGGCACTTCCCCTTCTCGGCAGGATACCGGAATGTGGCATCCCGCAAAACCACTACTAGAAAATCGCGTTGAATTTGTGCATTGCATCGTCATCATCATGCATTGGTTGCCAAAACTATTTTCGCAACACCCGATTTATTTTCCAAACGCCCCATCTTTATTCAAAGTCCAAAACCCGGCCCCCGGAATATTTTGTTTTGGCCGCTATCGGTTTGCACGCGGCCCGTTTAAATCAAATAAAAGTTTAATTGTTTTCAGTAGGGGCAGCCGAACGGGCCGTCCCGACCCGAACGACCACCCCCAGTTTATTAAAACGGTCCAATCAGTCCCACCCTTTAATCCTATGGCTACCTAAAAGCCTACCCACACACCCAAGCCACATCACCCGGCCCAATCAGGACACGCCACATCACCCTTGCCCACCCCTCACCCACTCAGAACCTGCCACATGGCCTATTCCTCCCTCTCCTCTCAACCCACTCACCCACACCCACCCCAAATCCCACACACGCACGCCACACCACACAACGCCCCACCGGATCCCCCTGCCCCGCGTGGCCCCGGTCCCACCACCCCGCGCGACCGCTCCCTCCCACCATCGTCTTCCTCCCTGGTCCGCTCCCCCGTCCAACCGCCCCGTCGCTCCCTCCACAGCCCCTCCTTCCGACGGCGTCCTCCCTTCCTCCTCTCTCCTCTCCGGCCTCCCTCCCCCCTTCGCCGGCAACCACCTCCCCCGGCCCCGGCGCTCACGCTCGCCACCGGCCACCCCGCATGCCCGCTCGACCTCATGACCGCCCGCTCAAGCCCACTCGCCAGTGAGGCCTCCTTCCCAGCCTGCGCGCCTCCCTGCCGCCTCCCTCCTCCGGCTGCAAGGCCGCCGCCGGGTTCTCCCCACCTCCCTCCTCGCTCGCTCTCGTCCCGCGCCTCGCCGCCCAGTCGCTGCCCTACCTCGCCTCGCCTCGCCCGCCCTCCTGGCTCGCCTCCGCCTGCGGCGGCCGCGCCTGCTTCCTCCTCCGAGCCGACGCTGCCACGACGCCTGCCTCTCGGCGCCGGTCCTCGTCGAGCCGGCCGCCGTCAACCGTCACCGTGGCCCTCGCAGCCTGCTCCTCCGGCCCGGCGCTGCGCCTCCCGGACCCGCCTCGTTCTTCTCGTTGGCGTCCTCACGTCCTTTTTCCTCTGATCCCTTTTTCCAATGTGTGCTCGTGTTTGTATGTGTACGTGTCCCTGCTTGTACCAGTTTTTCTACTGGTTGTGTTTGAGCCGACAGGAAGTCCATCCTTGAAGGCCATCGACATGGGTACTCAAGACCTTCGCTTGGTGTTGTAATCCTGCGGCCACCAAGTTTTGCCACGCATGCCAAGACCGACGCGTGAAGATGTATCGAAGGATTCTCTCTGTCACGGATCCGAAGATCTGAACCCTGAACCCGGCGCCGTGCCAAGTACCCCTTCCGAACCCGGACCCTCGGAACCGCCAAGTTCGCCAAGGCCCGTTCCCGGAGGCGAAGTCCGAACGTGAAGATCACCAAGCTCTCCTTCCCGGATTCGATGCCCCGAGACCATCACGAGGAGGCGAAACGCCAAGGCCTTCGACACGGAGCCCTGAACCCCGACGAACGCCAAGATCGCCACCGGTTCAACAAGTGCCTCGTCCCGGATGCCATGACCGACAACATGCCCCGAGACCACGGACGCGACAAGATCTACCCCCCGGAGTCCGAGAACGTTCCCGCCGAGACCAATCCGTCGAACCCCGAAACCCAGATCCGAACCTCGCCGACCCGTCGAACCCCGAACCCCGAGACCGACCCCAAACCCCGGAACCCCAAGATCGTCGACCACCCCTAATGTGTGAACCCTTTCCGAAACCCTATTTCATAACATAATAACAACTGTTGCATATTAATCATTCATCTCGCATGCATATCATTGGGTTGGGGCCTTATGCCGATTCACCTAATAATTAAATATGGGGCCCATATGCGGGCAAATCTAGTCTAATATCGGCCTCATTTAAACATGTGTAGCGAACTGTTTCCATCTGTTGCATTGCTAAACAACATTTAATTGCGGGGGTTCTAAACAACTTGAACCATCTAAATAATTGTCGGACCCCGGTTCCGCTTAATATTGACCTAATTGCATCGCACCTTGCCATGTCATGCATCATACATGCATCATGCCGATCTTCTGCCCTCGTCTTAAATATCGCATCCGGTTTTCTTCTAGTGTTTTGGTTCTTCGCGGATAAGGCCGATGAGTTGATGTGAGCTTCGCCCCGATCTTCGGTTGAACCCTTCGACAATGTTTTCAGGCGAGCATCTTCCCCTTTCTACCTATCTTACTTTTATAGTATTTCCTTCCCTCCTGTTGATCTATTGCTATCTGTGTTGCGATGCTTTAGTTCCCGTACCTGTGATATCCCTTGCAGCCTTATATTGCCTTGGACACATCCTATTACCTATTGTTTGGTAGATAGATGGACTTGCGTGTCGTAGTTGCTTGCTCAAGTGCTGATGTGCAACGCCATATGCCACAGTTGCTGATGTATTGCCGCATGTTGGTGTTGGAGATGATCCTAGTTTTACTTATTGTTCACTTTACTTTCTGTTTAACAACTAAAATTGAATAAGCAGAGGCATCGGTGGGTGATAGATAATATTTGGTTTCCGAACGCCCACTTGTGTCCCGTAAGACCCCGAGTACTTGATACCTGTTCCTTGTTTTGGCGCGCTATCCACATCCGGGAGGTATATGGGACCCCCCTGAGCCAGAGCTTGATTCAGTCTTATTTCTTGGGGCCACAAACTAGTTTGAGGTTTTATTTACGATCCTGTACTTATGCCATGCTTTACTGCTTTATTTACGATTGTGCAGGTATCGCACAATCGCTTTTTGGAAGCGGAGTGATTACGCGGTGTCGACAAGCCCCGTTTGGGGTTCCCAGTCGCTCACAGCCATTGTCGCAGACCTTGAGGCCGCCTCGAAGCTTGCTTACTCCGTTGCGGATTCTACTTAAGGGGTGGCCCCCTGAAATATTTCTGAATCCTGTGATTGTTCAGTCGTGAAAGCCTTGTTGGGTTTTGATTTGGTTTTTCCGAGGTTGATCGAGCGTGTGTTGCTATTGGTGCACCCCGGCCGGGTAAAACTTTCTGAAAGCCGTGTCCGCGGATATGGACGACTTGGAGCACAGTATCTCGATCATAGACAAGCATAACTAAAGTTTACTGCTATAAATTTGACTTATAATGACTAGTAATCAGCTCTACTATAATGGAATGGCTAATTAATACTGTCCACCATTGCTTGTTGGTTGTCGCTTGCGACAAATGTATCTGACTAGTAAGTATTGCAAATACAACGAATTGGCTGAATAAAAGTACCAACAACTGCTGGGTTTTCGGGTTTATCTCATGTTAACTGCATCTGATTAGTAATTGTTGCAACTATAACGGAATGATTAACTAAAAGGGCCCACTGCTTATTTTATCAGGACGATTATCTAAACCTGACTAGTAAAGTGCCGCAACTATAACTGAATAAGTAAAACTGCCAACTGTGTGAGTTCCTCGGTTGACTTCCTCGTTTGGTCTCGAGGGGGAAACACCAGGATGGGTTTGTTTGGTGTTAGCTTCAGGTTGGATCCGGATAGGTCTTTCTTACCCCTCTCTGATTGCCGCCAGTTGTATCGAGTCTCTATAGGTTGTTTAGTGCATGCTGCCGCTTCAGTCCACCATACCTTTGTAGGCGAGGACCGCCGAATTCTAGCCTCGCCGTGTACTGGCCTCAGTACTGACGCTCCTTCTTTGTTTTCTGCTTTGCCCTTTGTCGGCACCCCTTTTGTTAAGCAGGTTTTGAGATCGACGCCGTTAGCAGGGTTACCCTTCCGGCTTGGCCTGGGCAGGGTTATGGACGCCATTGGTTATTCTTCAGGGCTCCTAGCCCCATTTGCATCTTGTCCGTAGTCGGACGCTCTACCATTTTCAAGGTGATTTGGGTCTTGTATCTTATGTCTGTATTCTTGACTCTTTGAGTCGCTGTTATATATATATCTGTTCTGTGGGTCCCATCGAGGACTGTTGTGTAATGTTATTACTTCGTTTTCCACCCGCACGAAAGTGCCTGGTGGGCACCTTTGAATCGTTTCTATGCGGGTTTGGTGAATTTTGCCCAAACTTGCATAGGCCCGATTCTGAGGGTGTTACACGGAACAGAGACTTCTGTCCCCCGAATCTCCCCTTTGGTGGTGGCGGCGCTGCGAAACTTTTTGTGGATGTATGCGGATTTATCTAGGGTTTTCTCCTCGGGCGCTTCTTATAGGCGGAAGGGCAAGGTCGGTGGAGGGCCAGGGGGCCCACACCCCCTGGTGGCGTCATCAGGGGCTACCCGCGCCACCATAGGGTGTGCCCACCCTGGTGCGCTCCTCCGTCTCTACTTCGCGTTTCCGTATTGCTCCAGGAAAAATAGGAAGATTTGCTTTTGTCCTATCCAATTCCGAGAATATTCATTTTTTAGCTTTTCTGAAACCAAAAACAGCAAAAAACAGGAACTGACACTGCGGCATCTTGTCAATAGGTTAGTTCCAGAAAATGTATAAAAATACCTCAAAGTGTAGACAGAATATAAGACAAATGATATAAAACAAGCATGGGGCATAAAAAATTATAGATACATTTACGACGTATCACCTGGTTTGTCGGGCCATGAAAAAAATTACGAGCCTTACATCGCGGCCTTTACACCTTTTACTGGTGGTAACGGTAGGAGCTGTGCAACTGTGAAAACAAGGAAAACGCGAACATTACCCTTTTATGCTCCTCTTGACCTTAGTTGCGCCGCCATGCCATTGCTCCTACGTCGGTGCCGCCGAAGGGAATGCCACGGAGGCTAATACACTAGGATACGTACGCAATCGGGTAATAAATTTCCCTTTGTTTCGCGTCTTCTATCGATTTCCCCCTCTATTTCATGATGTTCTTTACAAGAACGCAAATTTCTTTCCTTTCTTCTCTGTACCGGCACCGGCAAGGTTCGGAAGGGAGACAGACAACGAAGTAGGCACTCTAGAATTCTTTGATCCGCCGATTCTTCGATCCATGGGTGGTCCCGGCTCATCATTCCATGAAATGCATGGCTAGCATCCTAATGACAGTGTCAAAACTGAAACCGTAGGTGCCCTAATAATGGTGGTAAATTTCGACCATTATTGTCAGTTATCCTCTCTCCTTGGTATAAATATGTGCATAATCGTATGTCCTTACCCCTCCCATATCTTTTGACCTCCATTGTTCATCAGAGAATGCTTCTAGCTTAGGGTTGGTTATCTATTTGGCTGCCACTACTTTCCTTTCCTATAATATCATTCACGCGAACATTGGGTGTACAAATGACTCACTCTTCATTTTTTCAGGGATTGTCCTCCTTGTTTCTACAAAATTATATTCACTAATTCTCTGAGCTTTCTATTCACTGATTAATCATACCACCTGTGAAACCTCATTTGAGAACATCGCTGCTGGACAGGTAATCTTGCTCATATATGCCACCTCTAATATTCCTTACATATATAGTCTTACTCAAACTTTTTAATTGTAAATCCCAGCAAATACATGCATTTGGCCGCTTTGCCGTGTGTTGGTTCGTTTGAGATTTGTATTCAGGAACTGCTCCAAGGGACTATGAGACCTTCATCTACGACATGGCTACTAGACAGGTGCATCCGTTTATGAAATTCTAGCTCAAGCTTCTTCCTTAGAATTGTAGGGTCCTTTAGGAGCGTTATGAGATTATGTTCAACATTATCTGGATGCCATGATAGTTCGTGAGTCCATGGTGGTCCTGAACTCGTGATACATTCTCTACTTTTACTTGCAATTCTTAATGGCGAGAAACTAGTAAGGCACTTAGGTTTGAACCTGGCTAATACCCATCATACCGGCCTTGCATTGTTAATGGGGTGTATAAATTGAAACAAGATGAACTGATTGATGATATTAAGAGCTGAGCAGTTTTTGGACCTGTTGTAGCAGGTAATATTCTTTTCAAAAGCTTTTTGAAACCAAACATGTTTGTTGTGAATTGTTGTTGATAATTATTTTCCATATTTCAATGCTACATAGTGCTGAAATTGAAAAGAGAGAGCTACTATGCCTACACTGTCTTGCCTGGCTTAAAAAAAATTAAAATTGACACACTTTCCTATATTGATTCTCTTATTAGTCCTGAGATTCCTGTCATTGTCACTTATCCACTATGATATGGCTTGTAGAAGAATTTCTGATACACGGTCCCTATGATAGTATGAATGATAAATGCCCTTGCATGAAAACGGTTTTTGCTTAAAACTTTATCCAAAGCTCTGCATGCTGGGCTCACTCACACGGGATCGGTTCCGATTTCTTCTTCTGTTAATGATTTGTTTGGAGACCCCAAGGCCGATGGGAACAACTACTGTACACTGTTCATCGGGAACCTCTCCCAGTCCCACCTCATCGACAAGAGACTCTCTGGAAGGTGCAATATTCTCTCTTGCGCCTCTGCACTGGGTTGTTGATGTACTTGTATCCTTTCCTACTTGATGGTTCGAGCTCTTGTTTTGCTGATTTGGCGTGCCGTGTAGGTGATGGGAAAGTACGGGAAGGTGAAGAGCATGCGGATTATGCTACATGATATTGGTGAGTTGAGCATTTTACTCCTTGAATTCTAGCAGTGCCTACCACAATAATTTATTTTGCTTACTTTGCATCTGTACAACATGAAATGCATGATGCTATTGTAGAGAAAATAGCATGATTATAGTTCATCTCAATGCAAATTTGATATTTTGCATCATTAACACACTGGAAAGGTGTGCTACTTCCTAATAAGGTCAAATAGGGACGTATGTATCTGTTGTATTTTTGGTGATACCAGTAGTACTAATTAATAAAACATGTGATGTTTATTATTCTATTGTAAAAATGGTAGTTGTGTTAGATCAGAGCTTACTTGCAAAGAGCCAAAGACTTATTTTCACCCATTTGAGAGAGATGAATTATAGTTTACAATCTTACCTAATGCTAACTTACATGAATTTTCTTCTAAAATCACAGGTTATGTTCTGCAAATTGTTCACCCCATAGTTATCAGACCTAGTAACACATGCATCAGCTTATCACTCCAATTGAGGTACCACTTCAACAAATTTTAGTTGTCTGCTTAAGTACTATTTACCAATATGATTCATTTTGCTCCTATGTGTAGAAAATTAATATGATTGATACTTGTTTTTATTCATATAGAGTATACTCTGGACTAATCAAGATGTTAGATACGTTGAAGCTAGCAAGATAAGAGAAGAAACTAAGAACTGAATCTTTAGATGTTCTGGTTCTTATGTTTAGTAGTTATTAGAAAAACAAGAGAACAAGCTAGATATTTTAATAAAATTATAGGGCCATATATATTCTCTCTGCAACAACCAAACCAGCCTCTTTTAATCACCTCATGATTAGGGTTCTACTTTACCAACATGTTGCTTTCTCAAGTATTCAGTGAATAGTTAACAATCCTTTAATCAGTCGGTAATACCCAAGAAAACGATTGGTCATAGACTATTAGCCTTCATGCCTATATTACACATGCAACAGAAGTTTATTTATGTTTGAGTCTAGACAAAAATTTCTTACTAACAGTTGTGCAAAAATCAGATCATATAGGCGATCCAATCCCGCTTCATAATCTAGATATTGAAGCCGAAGGTGATCAGGGTGAATTGATGAATTCTGGTACAGGGCTACACCGTATTGAAGTTGAAGGTGATCGGTTTGAATTAAGTACTTTTGGGAAAGGGCCACACTGGATACTTCTCGAGTTGCATGGGAACTCTTCACAGATGGCCACATGGACATAAAATTTATACATGTTCATGGAGTATGTTTTATCTAATCTTTTTTGAGTTACAAGTGTATATCAATATCAATATATATATATATATATATTGCATTTCCATGGAATATATTACCATATAATTTGCAATAATCTCCCACTTATTTAATTTTATTTAGTTATGTTAGACCGTAACCTCCCTAGGATTTACTATGTTTTTCTGAGGTTTTAGGATTGACTTTCTACTCCAGTAGAACCCAAAATGAATATGATTTAGAAATAAGAGGTTAGGCACACATATCAGTGTTGCGAACAAACTTGTTTGCAAACAATCAAAAGTATTTTGGTGATCCTTCAGACAACACATATCATGCATTTGAATGTGCATTGCAAATTGTTATCACACACTTGATGAAGGAATGCAAGGTAGAAATTGGCGGTCCAAATTATAGTTTGCTAATGGCTGTACAAAAGAAACTTAAAGAAGCTACCAGCTTAATTTGAGGCATTCTTCATCAAAGATATTTGCCAAATTTCTATTGACAGTGTTCACATCCAAAGGCATGTGCAGTATACCAGTACTATACCGCCACCAACACTATGTTGTTCATGTAAAAAAAGAGTACAATTTCGGACTTGAGTTCTACTACATAGTTCATATATGTACAGTTGTTAATAAACGACATTACATTCTAATATCTAGGAACAAGAATGACATTATTCACTATTTTGCAAGGCTATCACATGGAGTTCAATTACCAACAACAATGACACTCAAATTTTATTTAGCAAAAAATCCCTTCCAAATGTTTATGTCCATTTCATTGAAGGTTCAAAATGTCTATATGTTTGTATATGATACCCACTATGTCTTCAAATATGAGCGGGCGCGGCAACGTGTGCTATCATGGTCTAGAAGAGGTTTACTAGGGACTCTGTGTTTTTTTATTTACCCACACATGTATTTAGTTTTCAATACATACAGTTATAGCATGGACGATAAACAATATAATGAACAAGAAATATGAATAATAACAACTTTAGTATTGCCTCTAGGGCATATTTCCAACATTGTGCATTATGTTTGATTGATACTTGTGTTTATGCGTGTATTTTATTTGATGAGAGATGGTCCGCATAAAACAATTTGTACCAATTAATGTTTATGCATATGAAATATATATCAATATCTGGTACCGCATGATCCTTGACCGAAATAGATCCACTAAACACTCGTCCTGCATAAATATGGGCCAAATTTTGGAGGATATTCCACCATATCTCATGAGGCCCCAGACACACATTTTCCATATCCCGATCAAAGATATCCGAATTCAGTTTATCCAGGATCTGCTAGAGATGCTATTAGACCATCCATTGTACAATGAAAAACGGTTCAAATGCCTGATTGAGGAGATTGATACATCGTCATGTCAGATGGAAAGGTGAACCTAGTTGGTTTGATTTTCTATGTATAAAAAATATGACACAATAGAAGATAAGGCTGCGTGTGAGGCAGGAACGAGCAACACGGAGAAAGATTTTTTTATCGTGTTCTATGTCACATTGTTTCATGCCTATGCGATGCTATATACTGCACACAAATCAAATCGGACCTTCTCTGAAAATTTTCACGCTGTGGATGGTTTTAGAGCCGATTTAGTAACAAGACTGGATGCAAAAATTAACTGTTTGTCTTATGCTATAAGGAGCCCTAGGTTTTCTTATTCCTTGCCAACAATGTCTCATGCATTGTATTTCTCAAGATCCTTTCTACAGTTTCTATTAAACCATTTTCAATGTTTCCATAAGGGTTAAATTTTGTTCCAAAATGGGTTTGGTACTCATTTACCCCTTTATCTATCTGGGCATATTTATAATGACTAGGAAAGTCTGGAAAGTACTAAAATGTAACATTAGGGCAATGAATTCTCCTAATAAGTGACCTACATTTATAACAAAGTGCAATGATCATGATGCTATGTGGTTTTCTTTTAGGAAGCAAACAAGGAAAGCATAGATGTTGATTTCTGTCCAAGACACTTATTCCTCGGTTGTATGTGTAAGTTTTGTTCCTAGGAAAAACACAAGATGTTCTTTTGGTTATTGATGCAGAATGGACAAAATACTAGAGAGTTGTTGTGAAAAAGTCACTCCCTAATTATAATTGTGTCATATGTGATACTGCAATGTTCTGAAATAAGACCCCGCCTTGTTGTGAAAAGGTCCCTCCTTGATTATAACTGTGTCATGTGTGATACCGCAAGTTCTAAAAAAATACCTCGCCTCATTTTCCAATGTTGCTACGCCATCGTCTGTTGAAAATATGTCTTCCCCTGGTTGAGCCATATGCCCCTTAAAGTGTAGAATCATATCTCAATCCTGAAACATCTTATCAATTTCCCTTTTTAACATGAAAATAGTTATCTTAGTCACCTATTTAGTTTGGACAATAAGGAATGGCATTACCTTCAAGGGATCTCCTCATAACCTTTATATATGTAGGAGAAAATTTAAAGGAAGAGATATGCTACTAGTGCACACGAAAGCAAATCTTGGTCGGTGTACGCTGCTTTGGTGTGAATATTTATTGTAGTTTGTTATATCTCAAATTTCCAAAATAAATTACCACAATTATCATATTATTTTATATAGTTTACATATGCATAATCATATTTTGATTAATTATTTATATTAATATATGTTTTTGGAAAAAAAAAATTTACATGACTATGATGGTGGTTTAATCAACTCACCAACCAAAAAAACTTTGGCTGTTATGCACGAATATTCAGTCAGTCATATAAAAGAGCAAATGAACCATCACAATTGACCATTTTAGTGAATAAGAGAAATAAAATACTATTTGGAGTGTTACATAGTTACACAAATTGTGATGAAAAGTACTAATGAAGGATAGTTTTCATGATTCCTCGGCAATCTCACTTTTGAAGATTAAAAGGGAGTTTATTTGTTGGCAAAGCCTCGGGTCAGCAGGTTTGAATCAAAGATAATTATGATAAAGTTCCCCCAGACTTTATTCATGATGTCATCACAAGATTGTACAAGGTTAAAAGATGGATCTCATCGGATTTATAGATGCACCGCACAAGAGTATATGAAATTGGGGGTTCGGCTACGGAAACTAGGGATTTTGCGTATACGTGAATGACATGTACTTTTCAGTTGAATGGTCTTGAATATATATAGTTGTTAGTTGTAGAGTCTCCATGTGGAATGTTAGACCTTCATCTTTTCTTGCATGCTAATTTGATCTCGTGACCTCACTTCAATGTATGTTTGGTCTTGGGATCCTTTAGAAAGTCTTTTGTAGCATGACAAGCCAGATCGTTTTAGAGCTTATGGATGCAGGCCTTTAGGTCATGGATCTTGAGGCCGTAGTGGTCTGGAAGTGGTACAAGGGCCGTATCGTACGAGATATAGATCTTGTCCCACCTATCTCTGACAAATACGCACATTGAAAATCTCTAGCTTATTCCAAAGTAAAATTTTCTGGCTCATGTCGTCCTTGGGCTAAAGATTATCCTTCTATTGAAAAAGTTGTTATGGTATCCTTTTAGCATGTTCTTTGGCTAAAGATTATCCTTCAAATGAAAAAGTTGTTATGGTATCCTTTTAGCATGTTAAGTTTTTGATGGAATAACATATATGGAAAGGTGTCTTGTTAAATATGTAATGGAAAAAAAGAAAAAAAAGCAAGCTCAGTATATAGCTCATATCATGTAAATCAGACGAAACCAACAATTCATCATCACTTGCCAATTATGAAAATTATGGGATGAGAGAATCTCGAACTCTCGACATTGGAAACACTTGGTAAATACCCGCGTGCAAGCCAACTCCCCACTAATTCAATGATGTCGCATTCATATGTATCTTTACCATTAAATGGAAGTTGTTGGAAACACTTGTTAAAGACCTGCGTGCAAGCCAACTCCCCACTAATTCAATGTGTCGCATTCCTATGTATCTTTACCATTAAATGAAAGTTGGTCGATACCAAAACTCCTGTAACCTCTCCCTCCCGACCCCTCCTGTAACCCAGATCCCGCCGCTTCTAGAGGCGCCGTTGGGCAAAGCCCGGACAGCGTGGCGGTGGCGAAGGCCTCCCTCGGTCCCCGTTGGCTGTAGTGAAACCTGACCCCGGTGATGTGGCATGTCCCTCCCCTTGGCGGCACGGATCCTCCCCGGGTAGTGCCTCTCTTGCCCCGACGGCGTGGTCATGGTGGCACACCCACATGGGTGGTGTTGTCGGCGGCCCTTAACGGTGGTGTGACCTTTTGTTGCCCAGGCGGAGGCATGGCTTCGGAGCCTGGGCAGCCGCGAGATCAGGATGTTTTGGTGGCGTCGATGGCAGGCCATGCAAGTTTAGTGTATTGATCTCTCCAAAAGTTGGGTATGCAAAAGAAGGCGGCGTCTAGGACTTTCTGGAGCGTGTATGCTGATACGCGTTGAGGGTCTTCCAGGTCGGTTGTTCCACTTGCTCTCCATTGGGCAATTTGTCGAGGCCTTTGGTTTTAGATGATGTGCGTTGGTGGGATGTCAGGGATATTGACCTTGTTTATAGGCACCCCCTTCATCAGGGTTGTAGGATTAGTGAGTTGTTGCTTGTTTTGGTGGGTTTCTGTTTTATCTTTGTAATCCCTCTTGTAAGGTTTTGAGAATATTTTAATAAAATATGATGTGTGCATCTCTTGGATGCAGAGACCGGGGCGATCTTCCCCCATTTAGAAAAAATGAAAGTTGGTGCCTAGTCGCTTATCCCACCACCTCATCATCACATCTCCCACAGAAACTTAATATATACCTCCTACTTATACCATCTACCCACCACAACTTAACCCACACATCCTACTCATCCTATCTTCCCACTATCTTAACAAACCTCAAAAACTCTTAGACACTACTGGGTAGAGCTGCCGCATTGGTGGCTTCCTATGCTCTATCAATTATACTTCACATCTCTCTCCTACATACATGCAACTAAATACACCCCATACATATAACTATACATCATAAAATATTCCTTTATAGTCAATTTTTTATCTCTCAAATAGTTAATCCGATTCAGGATCCTTTTTAGTGTTGGCTTAGTAGAGAGGAGATCTTCGGGACTGCATGTGACATATACATCTTTCAAAAACTTTTATTCTCTTTAGCAATTGTAATATTGCTACCACTTACTTTCCAGATTAATTATACACTACTGTCAGATTATAACAATTTGGTTTGTTGGATTACTGAATGTCATTCTACACAAATGCAAAACTTTCCATGATAGGAATTTTGTGAAATGATACCATGCCTTGCCTATGGGAAACACTAGGATGCCCGCTCTCTAGTTTTGCATAACATTGCAATGTCCAAAAATATGTAAAAGATATCCTGTAATTATGTGCAAATATTGTGGTAACCATTCGTTGTATATCTAGAAAATAAACACAGTGTATAAATATGGTAACTAGTAATAATTTTGTCAAAACATAGTGAAAGTGCAATGAATGTCGCCTAGAGGGGGGAGGGTAAATAGGCTTTTAAAATTATTAAGGTTTAGGCTCAAGTAAATGCGGAATAAAACTAACGTTTAATTTATTGAGCACAAAACCTAGCCACTAAGTTCACCTAAGTGCACTAACAACCTATGCTAAGCAATACAAGCAACTAGGTGATAGCAAGAAATAAATACTTCAAGCACGATGGCTATCACAATGTAAAGTGCATAAGTAAAGGGCTCGATTGAGAGATAACCGATGGACGGGGAGACGAAGATTTGTTTCCCAAAGTTCACTTCCAAATAAGCTACGTCTCCGTTGGAGAGGTGCGATGGTGCAATGCTCTCTGAACGTCACAAATGGCTCACCTCGAGGTGTGGTGGCTCGATGCTACCCAACGCCACACAAGGCCTCACCCCGGATGCGGAAGCACGCAACTCACTGACGCCACAAAAGGCTTACCTTATTCTCCCGAGTGCGCACCACAAAAGGAGGGCACTCGCTCCACTATGGGACGCTTGAGGGCTGTCACCGAACCCGTACAATATTGGGGCTAACTCCACAACTCAATTGGAGGCTCCAAACAACAAAGCCACAAAAGGCTACAATGCCACAAAAGTCCAACAAAGCCATAAAAGGCTACAAGACCACAAAAGGTCAACAATCCAACCACACAACCGTCTAGGGTTCCAAGAACCCAAGAGTAACAAGCCCACAAGCTTGTACTCGCCGAATCTCCGAGGAGAACTCAAACCTATGCAACAAATGCAAGGGCAAGTCCTTCACTCCCAAATTCCAACAAAGCTACAAAAGCTATTGGGGGAATAAGGGAGGAAGAACACAAGAGGAGAACACAAAACTCTCCAAGATCTAGATCCCAATGATTCCTTCACAAAGAAGGGATTTAGCTTGGGGGATTGTAGATATAGATCTCCTCTCTCAAATCCTTCAAAAAGATGCAAGAATCATAGGAAGGGAAAGGGGAGAGGGAAAGCTTCTTCAAGGTCAACAATGGAGGAGAGAGAGAGAGAGAGAGAGCCAAGAACCAAGAAGAAAAGCTAGTACCCACGAAGGGGAAGAGGAGCCCCTTTTAAAGGGCTCCTAGATCTGCCTGTTATGGGCATTCGCGACCCTGGCCGGAACTTTCGGTGGGAGGCCGGAAGTTCTGGTGGCACTCAGCCAACGGTCAAAAACTGCGAAGCGAGAAATTGAAAACGCGAGTCCTGGTCGGAACTTCCGTCGGTCCACTGGAACGTCCGGTGGGAGCGGAACTTCCGGTGGAAGTTCCGACTGAAGTTCCGTCAAATAGACACAACCAAAACAGAAGGTTACTGAACGTGAGCGGAACAAGAGCCGGGTTTTCAATCGGTACTTCCGGCGGCAACTAGGCCCGAGTAGAACTTCCGGTCCCTAGCCGGAACTTCCGGTGCGGGCGGTATTTCCGCTGTAACTTCCAGCACAAATTCCGTCAAATACAACAAACCAAATAGAGAGGATACAGTACGTGCGCGGAAGAAGAACCGGAACTTCCACCGAAACTTTCGGCGGCAAAATGCCCTAGCGGAACTTCTAATGAGAAGCCAGAACTTCCGGTCAGGGAAATTCCAGAAACCAGAAATGCAATAACTTTTGCATCCGAACTCCAAAAAATATGAAACCAATTTTGTTGGAAAGATAACGACAAATAGAATCCAACAAAAAACCCCAAGGTGTGGATCCGGAAAACTCGCAAGATCAAAAATCGCAATAATATATGCAAGGGAAATCCTTATTTGAAGAACTAGAGATTGTTATGATGATGACCACAAGCTCTAGATCCTCTCATGGACAAGAATCAAATAACAACCAAGAAATATTATGATATGAATGCAAAGGTTTGAGCTCTTTCCGAACGATGCAAACGAGACACCCGCTTGAGAGCCCCTCTTGATAGTACGACTATCTATCCTAAACCCGGTCTCCCAACTAACAACACGAGACTGGCAAAAGAGAAGCCCTATCAAGAGCATATTTTTTCCTTGAGCATCCCACTTTAACTTGATGTAGACCGTCTTGTTCTTCTATAGTGGGAACACCTTTATTGTTTGCTCTTACTTGATGAAGATGAAGACTTGCAAATTTATCCCCCATACTCCATGGGGAAACCTCTTCTTTGAACTTGTCTTCATCACTCCATGAACATGAGTATGGCAAGCTTCAAGCATGCGATCTTCTAGAGATGGCGCATCTTGAGCTTGCCCTTATTTATCCCTTCTTGAGGTTGATCCATCTTGATGCAACTCTTTGCACCGTCTTGATCAACCTTCAAGTTCCTTCTTTCTTCATGTTTCCAATGGCACAAATCCCTTGGAAATTTCTTCATCTTTCAACCTTGAGACCAACACATGGCCCAAGCGATGCCAATGGACAAACCTACAAGTGAAACTCAATTTACACATTAGTCCATAGAGATTGTCATTAATTAACAAAACCACACATGGGGCATACATGTCCTTTCACATAGGAACATATGATTTAGTTGAAGGATCAAATATGTTTACTAAAAGGGTGAATATGATACTGCAAATTTTAATAAACTTTATTTTATTTTAGAAATAAATGAGGACAAATAAATTTATCCTAACAAGTACAAGTAATTATTATAAAGATGTTATTATTATAATTCTTGTTCATGATAAAGTTTATATTCCATGCTAGAATTGTATTAAGCGGAAACTTTAATACTTGTGTGGTTTGTAAACAACACCGTGTCCCTAGTACGCCTCTATGGACTAGCTCATTGATCAATGATGGTTAAGGTTTCCTAACCATAGACATGAGTTGTCAATTGATAATGAGATCATATCATTGGGAGAATGATATGGTGGATAGACCCAAACAAAGCGAGCAATTAGATCGTGTCATCGTGTTCATCTTTGCGAAGCTTTTCTATGTCAAATATTGTATTCCTTAGACCATGAGATAATGCAACTCCGGTATCGAAGAAAGCTTTGAGGTCATCAAACGTCATCCTATGAGAGGTGATCATAAAGGTGTCTCTCGGTGATCGGAAAGTATCATTGGGTTGTATGTATCGAGATGGAATTTGTCCCTCCCAAGTCGGAGAGATATACTTGGGCCCACTCGAATCGATATCAACACCGCTTGCAAGCATGTGGTTAAGGAGTTAATCACAAAGTGATATCGGATTACGAACGTAAAGTACTTTGCGTGAACGAGATTGAACTAGGTATGACGGTACGCACGATCGAATCTCGCAAGTAAAATATCGCGAGACGAAGGGAATATATATATGGGATTGATTGAATCCTGGCATCGTGGTTCATCCGATATGATCATCGATGAATGTGGAGTCAATATGGGTGCCTGCACCCATGTTGATTATTGATAGAAGATCATGTCCGCATATTCTCGAACCCGCAGGTCACACACTTAACGTATCTCGACGCTAGGATAGATTGGATAATTGGTTTATGAATTTTGTTGAGTCTCGGATGGGATCCGGGATATCACGAGAGGTTCCGAATGGTCCGGAGAATAAGATTCATATAAGGCGGTGCAGTTTTGGAGTTCGAACTTCGGGTTAATCGGTATTGTACCGGAAGCTTCTAGAACCTTCCGGAAGGGGACCAACGTGGCCCCACCTTCCGGGAGGGGGCATGGGCCTATGAGGGAGTGTCCTGGCCGCATTGGGCCAGGGGCACAAGGCCCCATAGGGCCCAACCGATTCTAGAGAGATTTGACTCGTTTAAATCTCGGGATAGAATTTCTAGATAAGGGATAGTTTAAATCGTTTAAACTAGAGATAGGATTTCTGGATAAGGGAGAGTTTAAATTGTTTAAACTAGAGATAGGCTTGGAGGAGGGGCAAGGCTGGCCGCCCCCCCCCCCTCTATATATAGAGGGGTGGTGCGCCCCCTTCCCCACTACTACTCCACACCTTCCTCCAAGCCCTAGCTGTCTTGCTACCTTCCTCTCCCTCCCGATGTTTGTAGGCGGCCTGCGAGAAATTCTCCACCATATACACCACGCCGTCGTGTTGTAGATCCAATCTATCTCTCCACCATACTCGCTGGTCCGAGGAAGGAGGAGACGTCGAGGTGCTGCACGTGTGCATCTCACGGAGGCACCGCCACTTGTGGTGCTAGATCGGATCGGATCACGAGGAGGAGAAGCGAGTACGACTACATCACTGTAGGGGTCCCAACCTGATAAGGTAGAGTCCTCCTGTGTTTACAATGCTAGTCCCTGGATCAATAGCTAGCATCCACAGTTAAGATGTAATATCAAGAAACAAAGGTCATAATATAACTTTATAACCAGGAAAACATAATTTTATTACATCATACATAGCTCATATGGCTATTACAATACATTGCAGCGGAATAAATATAGTCATGGGTCCTTCATCTTCAAAGTGCCACAGGCAGATGTTGGTTGTAGACTTTGTAATCCTAAACAATCAATCTTCACTAAAATCAATCAAACCTGCAACATACAAGTTCTGACCACAAAGGGTCAATACATTTGAATTGTATTGGCAAGTGATTCTCTTAGTAGTATGGTGGAGTCTATCATCTGTATGCATTTGGCTAAGTGGAGTTGAGGCTTGCATTGCTCAAAATAGATTTTTCCTTAACGTTTTGAAAATAAATAGTTTTGTCAAAAACTTTTCCAATGCTTCTCTCAATCAAAGACTGAAGATCCTTCTCGAGGCATCTACAAATCAAAGACTGAAGTGCTTGGTAAAATCATTTTCCTCAATCCAAGATTTCAAGATCCTTATATCAAGCCATCTTTCCATCAAAGATTGAAGAATACACACAATCCCTTGTTCACCCACAAGTTTTTATTTAGAAATTGGAATGATGAGATTCTTGATTGTTTCCATGTCTTGATGCTCAAATTGTCCTTTACAGGGACATGGCTAAGTACTTAGATTTTACACTGCAGAGGTGGTGCACTTTACCCACAAGACTTGGTTTCCCAAGACAAAATCTTTGAAGCCTTCCCTTAGACCAAAATGGACGCTGCTCCAACCTATCAAAACACTACCACCCACTGTCCATTTGGCTAAGTTCTTGCAACCTATATGATCATGGCAGAGCCCATATTGCCAAGTGGTTGCACTTGAAGCTTCTCAACATTTGACATCTCAAATCCCTTTGTTTCTGGTGGCCATCCACAAGTGAGATACACAAGGTTAACCATAAATATGGGCCTTGTGAACCACTCAACATAACCCAATCCTTCCATTCCACCCAGGTGATTTATTAACTTAGTTGTTTTATTAATCAAAACTTAAGTCCTCAGACTTATAATATTTTTCCATAGTGTGAATATATATTCCACCCATGTTTTCTATTAGCTAGGCTAAGCTTGGTAGTAGTAGGAATCTTAACTTAGGAAAATCCTAAGGAATCATCTACAAGGTTTTCCTATAGCAAGATCTATACTTAGCAAAATCCATGCAAGTTTACTTAGCAAAATCACTAATGCATAATAAAAGTATTGGGATGGAAAGTATGAAGCATCACTTGCCTTTTTGGTAGAGTATAGGTTCACTTCTTGATCTTTGCAACAATCACTCTCTTCAAGTCACTACAAATCAATCAAGCAAGGCACAAACTCAATCTACCAATCAAGCAAAACAACACACATAAATAACAAGGTCAAAGAAATGCATGCAAGCATGCCAAGCTTTGTTTCGTTTGAAAAAGTGGTTCCTAGTGGGTCATAGTCATTTGGGTACATCTAATGGTCATTTCCTAAAGTGGCCAAGTCATTTGCAAAAGGTTTCACTTAAAAACCATTTTCAAAACAAAGTGTTATTTTATGTGGTGTAGAAATATTTTTATTAAGGCATTAGTCTATAGGGTTCACCAAATGAGTTGCTATTGCAAAACTTGGTGTTTTTAGGTCAGTAGGTTTGGTCCAAATTATTATCTCAAGTTTTCCTTCCATACACATTTTCATAGATAAAACTATTCTTTTTATTTGGCTAGAAAATGGCTAAGTTTAAATAATTCAACTTAAATTTCACAAAAATCATTTTTAATACTATGGGTTGGTTCCTAGGGTCAGTAGGGTCACAGTAAACCAATTGGCAAAGGTTTGATCTCAAAATTTATTTTTAAATGATTTTTCTAATGTTAACAAGCAACCAACAGAATCTGCAAATTCAAACCAGCTACCAGTTACTATTTGCTAAACTAAGGGTAGGGTTGGCTAGGGCTTGTTCTCCTGAATTCATTGATATAAAATTTGTCAAATTTGGACGTGTGGTTTGAAAGTTACAAGTGTTTGAAAATAGCATCAAAATCTGATTTCAATTTCTATTTTTAACAAGCAGATGACACGCTGCACGTTCCATTCGCCATACCGGTTCGCTGCGGATCACACTGGTGCGTTGGATCTAGTTAAATCGAATGGCTCAGATCGAGTACCCTTCGCGACTTAAGTCAACTAATCCTGCTCGCTCACTCTGGATCGAACGCGCAATCACTCGACGAAAGCGGCGCGGTGGTGCACGGCGGCGACGGCCAGACGAGATGCTCGCGGTGGTTCTAGGAAGCGAGGAAGAGAGAGATGAAGCTCACCGAGTTCGTGGCGCGACGCTGATGCTCAACGAGGTTTCGAGGAGGTGAGGGTGTCTTGGGCGATACCAATTGCTTTCACGGAGTTCTTCGGCGTCGGGCTTCTCTGTTTATCGTCGGAGGTGTCGACACAAGCCACGGAAAGCAAGATAACAAATGCGTTAGTTGCATACGGGGTCAGTGATCGTGTGTGCATCAACGAGACAGAAGGGGGTGGTCAGATGCTACCTGCGGGCTTCGCCGGAGAAGAAAAACAAAGGCGCTCGGTGGTTTGCTAGAGACGTTAGGCGCCTGGGTAAAGTAAAAGTGCTGGAGATGCTCACGGGAGTGGAGAAGGTGAGGTTGGTCGGGAGAAGAGGCGGCGAGGGGCTGCGGTTGGCGTCGGGCGTCGGAGACAGTGTAGTCGAAGAGAAATTGAGAGGGACTGGAGGCGTGCTCGGGAAAGGGAACAGAGGGAAATGGAGGAGAGGGAGTGGGCGATTTATCACGCGTGCTTACTGCGGCTTTTACTCAGGGCATTAAAGTGAATTAAGTCCGATAAATTACGTCTGCAACGGCTAAGGGAGGAGGAAGAACAGTTCGCGGGGTGGGGTGGGGAAGAAGAGTGTGGTGGTGGGGTCCTTTGATCAGTGGGGAAAAGAAAATGAGGGGGGTCCACTTGTCAGGGGCTTGCGGGTTGTTTCAGTCAGTGAAGAAAACGGTTCGGGGATAGGGGAGAGGGGAGCTGGGCTGCTGGGCTAGGGTAGTTGGGCTGGGCCGGCTGGGCTGCTTTATTTTTATTTCCTGTCTGTTTTCTTTTTCCTTTTCTAATTTTAATTTCTGTTTTGAATTTCCAAACAAACAATTCACACTCAAATCAAATCCAAACAATCATTCAGTTTGTAAATTTGAATTTGATTTTGTTTATCAACATAAACCAAATCTCAAAATAAAATAAAATAATATTCTTATTTATTTTAAGATCCATTTAATAGTTAAATAAAATGGATCACTAGTTATTTAATAAAATAGGGTTTGATTTTTATTAATAAAACTTCCATTTGAAATCTAATTATTTACATAATCAAACCAGTAGGTTTTATTTGAAAATAAGGATGCTTGGAAATCTTGTTTTAAAATAAAATAACCTTTTATTTTAGGTTCCATTTATAATTAAATAAGTGGTCCTTAGATAATAATCCATTTAGGATTTGTTTATTTGGTTCAATAATTCATATTGAATTATTTGGAAAGTATTCCAAAGTGATTTATTAATCATATAAGATTGGGTAATTGTTTTAATTCCAAATATCATTTTCTCATGTATTTTTATTTAGAGATTTGTCCTTATTTAAAATAGGGATAGAATGGTTATTTCCATTTTATTTTTATTTGGAATATTCTTTATTTCATATTTTTATTTGAATTGGGATTAATCATCACTCCATTTACTTCATGGATTAGGCCAAGATTTGATTTGGTCTGTAAATATTCTTTATTAATATTTTCATCTTTGTCTCATGAAATCCATATCTTTTTATTTAGAGATCCAAACTTGGTGATTCCAATTTATGAAAACTTATTTATTATTTGTTTATACTTTTGATTCCTTTTAGGATCTATTGTACTCCACTTGGTATGGGTTTTTGGTAAGGCTTTAATAGCTTTGGAAATTCAATTCACTTATCTTTTTATATTCATAAGATTTTGTTTATGGTCTCATCTATAATTTAAAAATGGACCATGGTTTATTAATCATATAGGGTTTGGTTTATTTAATAAAATCCAAAAGTTTGGTCAGTAGGTTTAATTTTCTTTTATTAAATGTTTATCTTTTTAAATCTCTTGAGGTTTATTTTAATTCAAATGGGTTTGAAGTTCCAATTGAATTCAAAAAGTTTCTTCTGGCTCTGAGAATCAACAAAGTTTTATTTTATTAATTTATTTTCACATTACAAGATTTGGAAAATCTTGGGATGTGACAGGCTACCACCCTTAAAATAAATCTCGTCCCGAGATTTGGGGAGGCTGGGGTTACAAGCATGTTCAAACAACTAGGGTACTACCACCCTTAAAAATTTTCAAACAAAAATTACACATTGTCCTTCTTGGGATCCTGGGAAATCTTCCTCTTGGAAAACTTTTGCATAGTGTCCATTGTTTCCATAATTGACTTATGGTCCAAGGTTGAGTTTCTCCATAGGCTTGATCAACTTGTTCTTCATCTTTTCTGGACAGTTGCTTGCATAGTGTCCTGGGTTCTTGCAATTGTAACATATCACTTGGCTGATATCTCTCAAAGGCTGGTTTATCTTATGTTTTATATTTTCTGGACAGTAGTTTGCATAATGTCCAAACTCTTTGCAATATTTGCACATCACTTGGCTAAAATTCTTCCTTATCTTGGGTTTCACTAGCTTTTGTTTGTCTTCTTGTCTCTTCTTCTTTTCTGGGCATTCATTGGCATAGTGTCCCATCTCTTTGCAAGTGTAACATTGCTCTTGAGTAATATCCTTCTTGCTAGTGTTGGGAAATTTCTTTTTCTTCTTGGGTCTCTCCAAAGCTAGGAGTTCTTCTAGTTCATGTTCTTCATGAGTGGGAGATCTTTCTCTCTTCTTGAGGCATTGATCTTCATGTTCCTTGGATGCATGATCCTTGTCTCTAAAAATATTGCTAGTTTTGGTTCCTTCTAGAATAACATCTTTGTCATCCTTGTTGTCATTAGCTTTTTGGAAAAAGTTGTCTCTCATGATGATCACTTGAGTAACTAATCCTTGCAACAATTGAGATTGAAGTTTCAAAACCCTTTGTATGGCTGGGTCTAGTCCATTGTTGTTGGCTAAAAGCTGAGTTGTCTCTTGGCTCAACTGGTTTTGGGTTGCTATAAGTTCTCTCATGTTGTCCTCTTGGTTGTGGTTGTCATCAACCTTGATGTTGGAATTTCTTGGAGTAGTCATCTGTTTGGGTTTGAAGGGAGATTAGAGTAGGCAAGATATTTCTAAGGAATTATTTCTAATCACACACATCATAATTTCACACAAACAATGTGCATGCAATCACAAACCAAACATTCACAAACAACTTTGCACCCAAACAACCAAGTTCAAGCACATACTTAGGCAAAAAAATTTTTTTTTTTTTTTTTTTTTGTTACACCACATAAGTTGGTGTGTTTGATTTAACTAAAATATGGTGGTCCATCTATAGGGTTCACTTGTGATCTTTCCTTCCTTCTTGATTCTTCTTGTATGAGATCTTGGTTTCTTTGAGAAAAACTCTTGGTCACAATACTTCAAAGTTGTTGATGGTTTCTTCTTATTTTGCATTTCCTTCAGTCTCTAATTCTTGAGCAAGATTTCCTTGTTTCACTTGTGGTCCTTAGTGGTATCCAAGTTGGAAGTCCTTGTTGAATATGCTGAAGATGTTGAAGTCATTAGAGTTGAAGATGTTGAAGCCATTAGAGTTGAAGATGTTGAAGAAGTCCTTTGCACATGGTGTAGTCTTTGGTCATGAGGTAGGATTTTATCCATCAAGTTGAAATAGAAGAGATGTAGAGTTGAAACCAAAATGGTTAAGGAAAGAGTTTACAAGTGTTTTTGTAAATAAGTTTTGGATTGAAATGCAACTCCTAATTTTTCTAAGGGTTTTTGTCCAATCCTAGGGTTTACAAATCCTACAGGCAACACAATGCTCTGATACCATCTGTAGGGGTCCCAACCTGATAAGGTAGAGTCCTCCTGTGTTTACAATGCTAGTCCCTGGATCAATAGCTAGCATCCACAGTTAAGATGTAATATCAAGAAACAAAGGTCATAATATAACTTTATAACCAGGAAAACATAATTTTATTACATCATACATAGCTCATATGGCTATTACAATACATTGCAGCGGAATAAATATAGTCATGGGTCCTTCATCTTCAAAGTGCCACAGTGTATGTTGGTTGTAGACTTTGTAATCCTAAACAATCAATCTTCACTAAAATCAATCAAACCTGCAACATACAAGTTACAGCCACAAAGGGTCAATACATTTGAATTGTATTGGCAAGTGATTCTCTTAGTAGTATGGTGGAGTCTATCATCTGTATGCATTTGGCTAAGTGGAGTTGAGGCTTGCATTGCTCAAAATAGATTTTTCCTTAACGTTTTGAAAATAAATAGTTTTGTCAAAAACTTTTCCAATGCTTCTCTCAATCAAAGACTGAAGATCCTTCTCGAGGCATCTACAAATCAAAGACTGAAGTGCTTGGTAAAATCATTTTCCTCAATCCAAGATTTCAAGATCCTTATATCAAGCCATCTTTCCATCAAAGATTGAAGAATACACACAATCCCTTGTTCACCCACAAGTTTTTATTTAGAAATTGGAATGATGAGATTCTTGATTGTTTCCATGTCTTGATGCTCAAATTGTCCTTTACCAGGGACATGGCTAAGTACTTAGATTTTACACTCTGTAGAGGTGGTGCACTTTACCCACAAGACTTGGTTTCCCAAGACAAAATCTTTCAGAAGCCTTCCCTTAGACCAAAATGGACGTTGCTCCAACCTATCAAAACACTACCACCCACTGTCCATTTGGCTAAGTTCTTGCAACCTATATGATCATGGCAGAGCCCATATTGCCAAGTGGTTGCACTTGAAGCTTCTCAACATTTGACATCTCAAATCCTTTGTTTCTGGGTGGCCATCCACAAGTGAGATACACAAGGTTAACCATAAATATGGGCCTTGTGAACCACTCAACATAACCCAATCCTTCCATTCCACCCAGGTGATTTATTAACTTAGTTGTTTTATTAATCAAAACTTAAGTCCTCAGACTTATAATATTTTTCCATAGTGTGAATATATATTCCACCCATGTTTTCTATTAGCTAGGCTAAGCTTGGTAGTAGTAGGAATCTTAACTTAGGAAAATCCTATTAAGGAATCATCTACAAGGTTTTCCTATAGCAAGATCTATACTTAGCAAAATCCATGCAAGTTTACTTAGCAAAATCACTAATGCATAATAAAAGTATTGGGATGGAAAGTATGAAGCATCACTTGCCTTTTTGGTAGAGTATAGGTTCACTTCTTGATCTTTGCAACAATCACTCTCTTCAAGTCACTACAAATCAATCAAGCAAGGCACAAACTCAATCTACCAATCAAGCAAAACAACACACATAAATAACAAGGTCAAAGAAATGCATGCAAGCATGCCAAGCTTTGTTTCGTTTGAAAAAGTGGTTCCTAGTGGGTCATAGTCATTTGGGTACATCTAATGGTCATTTCCTAAAGTGGCCAAGTCATTTGCAAAAGGTTTCACTTAAAAACCATTTTCAAAACAAAGTGTTATTTTATGTGGTGTAGAAATATTTTTATTAAGGCATTAGTCTATAGGGTTCACCAAATGAGTTGCTATTGCAAAACTTGGTGTTTTTAGGTCAGTAGGTTTGGTCCAAATTATTATCTCAAGTTTTCCTTCCATACACATTTTCATAGATAAAACTATTCTTTTTATTTGGCTAGAAAATGGCTAAGTTTAAATAATTCAACTTAAATTTCACAAAAATCATTTTTAATACTATGGGTTGGTTCCTAGGGTCAGTAGGGTCACAGTAAACCAATTGGCAAAGGTTTGATCTCAAAATTTATTTTTAAATGATTTTTCTAATGTTAACAAGCACACAAAAGAATCTGCAAATTCAAACAAGCTACCAGTTACTATTTGCTAAACTAAGGGTAGGGTTGGCTAGGGCTTGTTCTCCTGAATTCATTGATATAAAATTTGTCAAATTTGGACGTGTGGTTTGAAAGTTACAAGTGTTTGAAAATAGCATCAAAATCTGATTTCAATTTCTATTTTTAACAAACAGATGACACGCGGCACGTTTCCATTCGACGGTACCGGTTCGCTGCGGATCACACTGTGGTGCGTTGGATCTAGTTAAATCGAATGGCTCAGATCGAGTACCCCTTCGCGACTTAAGTCAACTAATCCTGCTCGCTCACTCTGGATCGAGCGGCGCAATCACTCGGGCAAAGCGGCGACTGCAGTGGTGCACGGCGGCGGGGCCGACGAGATGCTCGCGGTGGTTCTAGGAAGCGAGGAAGAGAGATGAAGCTCACCGAGTTCGTGGCGACGCTGATGCTCAACGAGGTTTCGAGGAGGTGAGGGTGTCTTGGGCGATACCAATTGCTCATGGAGTTCGCTCGGCGTCGGGCTTCATTTATCGTCGGGCGTCGACACAAGCCACGGAAAAGCAAGATAACAAATCGTTAGTTGCATACGGTCGATGATCGTGTGTGCATCAACGAGACGAAGGGGTGGTCGATGCTACTGCGGGCTTCGGAGAAGAAAAAGCGGCGGCTCGTGGTTTGCTAGAGCGGCGTTAAGGCGCCAGCGGTAAAGTAAAAGTGCTGGAGATGCTCACGGAGTGGAGAAGGTGTGAGGTTGGTCGGGAGAAGAGGCGAGGGCTGCGGATTTGGCGTCGGGCGTCGTCGGAGACAGTGTAGTCGAAGAAATTGAGAGGGACTGAGGCGTGCTCGAAAGGGAACAGAGGAAATGGAGGAGAGGGTGGGCGATTTATCACGTGCTTACTGCGGCTTTTACTCAGGCATTAAAGTGAATTAAGTCCGATAAATTAAATGCCTAGCAGCTAAGGGAGGAAGAAACGATTCATGGGTGGGGTGGGGAAGAAGAGTGTGGTGGTGGGGTCCTTTGATCGTGGGAAAAAGAAAATGAGGGGTCCACTTGTCGAGGGCTTGCGGGTTGTTTCATCAGTGAAAAGCAGTTCGGGGATAGGGAGAGGGGCTGGCTGCTTGGGCTAGGGTAGTTAATTTGGGCAATTTGCTTTATTTTATTTCTGTCATTTTCTTTTTCCTTTTCTAATTTTAATTTCATTTTGAATTTCCAAACAAACAATTCACACTCAAATCAAATCCAAACAATCATTCAGTTTGTAAATTTGAATTTGATTTTGTTTATCAACATAAACCAAATCTCAAAATAAAATAAAATAATATTCTTATTTATTTTAAGATCCATTTAATAGTTAAATAAAATGGATCACTAGTTATTTAATAAAATAGGGTTTGATTTTTATTAATAAAACTTCCATTTGAAATCTAATTATTTACATAATCAAACCAGTAGGTTTTATTTGAAAATAAGGATGCTTGGAAATCTTGTTTTAAAATAAAATAACCTTTTATTTTAGGTTCCATTTATAATTAAATAAGTGGTCCTTAGATAATAATCCATTTAGGATTTGTTTATTTGGTTCAATAATTCATATTGAATTATTTGGAAAGTATTCCAAAGTGATTTATTAATCATATAAGATTGGGTAATTGTTTTAATTCCAAATATCATTTTCTCATGTATTTTTATTTAGAGATTTGTCCTTATTTAAAATAGGGATAGAATGGTTATTTCCATTTTATTTTTATTTGGAATATTCTTTATTTCATATTTTTATTTGAATTGGGATTAATCATCACTCCATTTACTTCATGGATTAGGCCAAGATTTGATTTGGTGTAAATATTCTTTATTAATATTTTCATCTTTGTCTCATGAAATCCATATCTTTTTATTTAGAGATCCAAACTTGGTGATTCCAATTTATGAAAACTTATTTATTATTTGTTTATACTTTTGATTCCTTTTAGGATCTATTGTACTCCACTTGGTATGGGTTTTTGGTAAGGCTTTAATAGCTTTGGAAATTCAATTCACTTATCTTTTTATATTCATAAGATTTTGTTTATGGTCTCATCTATAATTTAAAAATGGACCATGGTTTATTAATCATATAGGGTTTGGTTTATTTAATAAAATCCAAAAGTTTGGTCAGTAGGTTTAATTTTCTTTTATTAAATGTTTATCTTTTTAAATCTCTTGAGGTTTATTTTAATTCAAATGGGTTTGAAGTTCCAATTGAATTCAAAAAGTTTCTTCTGGCTCTGAGAATCAACAAAGTTTTATTTTATTAATTTATTTTCACATTACAAGATTTGGAAAATCTTGGGATGTGACAATCACCCACGTTCCGACGAACGTTCCTCTATGCGAATCTTCAAGGGTATGAAGATCTAATCCAATCTCTCTCGTTGATTGCATCTCCTAGATTAGATCTTGGCTTTCCCTCTGTTCGCATCCGTAGAAAATTTTGATTTACTATGCCGCGAAACCCCTCAGTGGTATCAGAGCTAGATCTATGCGTAGATGTGTTTCACGAGTAGAACGTAACATGGTTGTTGCGGGCGTTGATGTTTTCTGTTGCAAGCCTCTTGTTTGTGTTCTTCTTATGACGCGGGATAGTGAGATTGAAGCGGTCCAGGCCAACCTTACGCGACGTCGTTCGCGAGACCGGCTCCGCACTTGACGTGTGGCTTGTACCACACATGCGGCTGGTGGATGTCAGTTTCTCTCACTATAGTTGTCATGGGATTAACACCGGAGTTTGGCAACCATAATATCACCGTTGTGGCTTTCCGTAGGTAAGAATCTGAAGGGTTCGCAGCATAGAAAACAAAAATTTTCCTACGATGTGAACTATATACCAAGATCTATTTATACTAGATACAAACAACGGGCGGATGTATATCCGTAGAGAACATACCCTTGAAGACCGACAAAGTTTAACGAGTCCAAACTCGTGGTTGATGTAGACGATCTCTTGCCGATCTCAAGATCGAGAGGAAGTCCTAGCGCCGCAAATCAGCAGCGCATCCGTGCTCGCACACACGTTCGAGGCACCGAGCAACCTCCGCCTCCTCGCTCCAGCGATGCAGCGGAAGCACAACTCTTTCTTAGAAAAGCCACGGGAACATGTATCTCGCTAGTCCGAGACCATGGGGATAAATTCTAGAGGGAGAGAGATCCTTCACGAGGAGGTGTGGTGTGAGAGGAGGAGAGGGGGCCTTTATAGGGAGAGGGGGCACCCAAGGGGCCATGCGCCCAGCCATGGGGCTGCCCCACCTCTTCCACATTCATGTGGGTGGAGCTCCCACTCAAAATGAAAAGCCTCCACTCCCATTAAAAGCCTCCACCCATAAATCCACTCACATGCATTAAATTTCCACCAAATTTAATGCAAGCTCTCATTAAATAAAACTCTTTTATTTATTTATTCAGAATTTTGTTAATTACTTTAATTAACAAACATTCACATAAAACCCTTGCTAGTATCCTATTTCACATGCAGAACCAGTTTCAGCAATTTCAACAAAAGCTTTGGTGTCTAGTGAAATAAATTCCTCGCTTTCCTTTTCTTTTCGGCATGAAACTTTTGCTCCAATTGGATGTCGGTGTCTCTTAAGTGTGTCACCCTACGGTTCGCGAATAATGCGGACATGATCGAGACCCTCTCGGATCAATAATCGAAGCGGATCGGAGACCCATCGACTCCCACACATTCAACGATGACTTTCTTGTGATCGTCGGAACCTTTTACGCTAGTATCTTAATCCCTTTGTTTAGCGATATATTACATGTCCGAGATTCGATCATCGGTATCTCCATACCTAGTTTGATCTCGTTCGACATGCACTCTTTTCTCGTTCGTGATATAACATTCTAGTGATCAAATCACTTGCTTGCAAGCTAATCAATGTGATATCACCGAGAGGGCCAGTATATCTATCCGTCATCGGGATGAACAAATTCCACTCTCGATCCATGGGCCTCTACATAACACTTTAGTAGTTCGAACCCATCTTTATAATCACCACATTACGGTGACGTTTGATGTTATCAAGAAACTCTTCCGGTGTTAGTGATTGACATGATCTCATGGTCTAAGGATTAGGATCACTTCGTAAGTTGTTATAGCAATATAAACTCAATGACTTTGATCGTAATGCTATACTTCGGATGAATGTTCATCACACCATTACACTAATGTTGTGACCTCGTTATTAACAACATCCAATGTCCATGATCAGGAAACCTATGATCATCTTGTTAATCAACGAGCTAGTTTATAAGAGAGGCATAACTAGGAACTTTCTATTTGTTTATTAAACACACATGTATTAACGTTTCCGTGTTAATACAATTATAGCATGCAAAATAAACATTTATCATAAACAAGGAATACGATAATAACCACTTTATTATTGCCTCTCGGGCATATTCCCTTCAGTCTCCCACTTGCACTAGAGACAATAATCTAGTTTGAAAACTCTGCGTATTGAACACCTATGGCTTTCCGGTGTTCCATATACACAATTGCAAGCGGTTAACATAATCTACGGATCTGACGCTTTCAGGTCCGTGTGTATTTGCATGTCTTTGCGCCTTCACGCATCACTCATTCTCCAATGAGATGGCATTGTATAAATTTGGTCATTCGGTGAGACCTTTAGTTCCTTGGGGTTAAAACACGTCGATACTATTGTCATACAATATATCTTTAGTGTTAGACCGTTGCGAACCACACCTTAGTTTGATAACAAACTACTTGACACAAATTCCCTCCTTTGCTGCTACTATAGCAGTCATATACTTAGCCTTTTGTTGTAGTATTCGTCACAATGTCTTAACTTTGGAACTCTTCCAAATCCATCATGGAATCTCCTTTCCATTACATTGTGCCACCCATAGTTTAAATTGAGATAAACTTAATTTGTATCTTGTGACAAAACTAGTATCAATGTAACGCTTTACAATGAACTATTTTTAATTGTTTGTCACCTCTACACAAATATATTCTTAGTTCTTCCAAAAGATCATAAGAATATCCTCACTATCGTCCAATGATCATTTTATGATTCATTACGTATATGCTCATAACACTTAGAGCATAGGACATATCTAGATGTGTACATATCATGGTATGATTGATCAAAACATTCTCGTGATTGCACTCATCAAGTGTCAAAGCACTTGAATCTTGTTTCACTTATCAAGTGTCGATACACTTGAATCTTGATTCAATTCCTTTCCATGTGACAAGAACTGTTTCTTATCGTTTCTATATTGAACTCCTTCAATATCTCATATATGTACGTTTGGCGTAACCATATTAGCGTCATCGTCTATCCACTATAGACATTCATGCTGAATATTCGGGTTTTGCCTAAGTCTTTCATCGAAATGAAATTCTTAACCTTTGTCAATAAAAGATACATCATTTCTAATCAACAAGATGTCCTCCACATAATGTATTAGAAATATGTCTTAGCGCTCCCACTTAATTTCTTGCAAATGCAAGCATCTTCATCGTCTCCTGATGAAAAACTCCTTTTCATCATGGTGAAGATTCTAACTCCGCGATGCTTACTTCAACCATTGAAGTTTGCATGCCCTTTTAGCATCCTTTGAATTTAACAAAACCCTTTGGACCGTGTCATGTACACGTCCTAGGTAACCATTCTATTAGAAGAACTTTGTTTTGTTTATTCATCTACCATATACCAAAATATATGTAGTGGTTGCTACTTTAATCCGTCCAGACTAAATATCGCTATGAAAGATCAAATCTTGTCATAGTCAACTCCTTGAACATGGTCATAAAATACTTTCGACATGTCGACTATTTCATAGATGTGAAACATCCATGTACATTTCTTTATAGATCCAAATCGACCGATAGGTTTTACACCTTCGGGAGGGTCTTCCAAGTTCAAAACTTGATTTCGTGTATGGAACTATCACGGATTTTATGGCTTCAAGCCATTTGACGGAGTCAGGGCCCATCATTGCTTCTTTGTATGTATTCGGTTCATCATTGTCAAACAATAATGATTTACTCTCAAATCTTAGCATTTGATTGTTTAACCGACCTTCTTGGTTCAATAGGAACTTTAGACCTCCGTGACCACAACCTTTGAGGCACATAAGCTATGAGCATTATGGCAGCCTCGTAACCATTTCCTGCGCAACTCAGCACATTTAGCTAAGGTTCGTTAACCTTATCAAAGTTCTATTGTCCTCCCACTTAACATTTATGAAAAAATTCCTTCTTCAAGAAACTTTACATTTCAAGCGACAAACCCTTTTGTCCTCGGTGTTATGGAGGAATAACCAATTGTTATTGAAATAACCTACAAAGACATGCTCATCCGACTTTGGTTGTAAACATCTTACTTATGTTTAGTATACCAAAATTTAAGAAATGACAACTTGGGTTTTACCCCAAACCATAACTCCCATGGTGTCATTTCAACGGATCTAGATGGAGCTCTTTTCAGTGTAAAAGCGGTAGTCTCTAAAGCTTTAATCTTTTAAAACATAATGGCAGTTTTATAAATAACACCTTTGATCCAACCATGTCAAACAAGGTTTCATTACAAATCTCAAACACTCCATACTCCTATGGTGTTTCGGGAGATGTAAATCTAGGTGTTTTGCTAAACTTGCAACTCAAATAAATCCCTTTATGATAAAATCATAATTCATTTATTTTCTTGTTACACTTGTAACTCAAATAAATCCCTTTATGATCAAATCATAATTCATTTATTTTTCTTGTTACAATGATTTTTCACTTCATCTTGAAAGTCTTTGAAACATTTTCAAATATTTCATACTTCTCTCGCATTAAGTGAACATTCACTCAAAAAACCGGAGAAAACATATGAAGTTGAAACCCATAAACTACATTTGCACATAATGGACTACATACATCGATATGTATAAATTCCAATATTTTAGTCGTTCTTCTTTTGGCCTTTGAGCGAAGTTTTAATTATCCAGGAAAGTCTCACAAGCGTCACTTGATCAAATCAAAGACTCCAAAATCCATGAAAATGGAGATTCTTCATGTTTTCTTTCCAATATAATTTAAACAGCAATGATGTCACTTCATAAGTGATCTTTCAATCATTTGTCTTGCAACATTTTAGCATTAGGATTTATGGATGTGATTTCTTCAACTAGATTTGTAAATCATCCATCTTATATGGAATACGGTAATTATTTGAACAACCTTTGTTCTTATAATACCTGATTCAAATAACAATTATTAAAACAAATCTTGAAGTCTTTCTTCAACTAGATTTGTAAATCATCCATCTTATATGGAATACGGTAATTATTTGAACAACCTTTGTTCTTATAATACCTGATTCAAATAACAATTATTAAAACAAATCTTGAAGTCTTTCTTTGATGTCAACGAGAAATACAAACAACGGTTTGTTTGTTTTCGATGAACATCATCACATATTCTCTTGCTAGTTACTTAGGCCATTGTGGTTCATGAATTGCGTTGTTCCATATGAAATTTCATACCAACCAATTCGGTATCCAATACCCAAGAACAACATTGTTTAACAAGCAAAGAATACAACCATAACATGTATATCATATATATACCTAAATTGGATATTTCCAATCTTTTCTTTTCTGCCAAGTATATTTTATAGATTCTCTTTCAGCATTTCCTTTTCCTTTTAAAAGAATTTATCAATATCAAAAGTGGCGCCATATACATGACACATAGTCCAAAGCGTGTATATTCAAATAATAATACCTTTTGGACTTGCACTTTGAAGTAGATCACCATCATCAAAATGATCGGTATTCTTTCAAAATCCATTCTTTAGTAATCTTTTAGTGTAGTAAACACTTTACATACATATTCTATTCACCCTTATCATGACGACTTTCATGATCAAGCTACTTTAGCTTATAAAGGCGAATCGTGAGTATAACATTACTTTCCAAAACCCTTTTGGATGAGTAGGATGTCTAGCATCTCCAACCTTATAAATTCTCATCCAATATGAGAACATATATATACTCTATCATATTGCAACCAAAACATTGTTTGAGATATCGTTATATCGCCACACATGATGGTTTCGAAACAATTCTTTCAGCTCCTAGATAAACTTGATGTTTAAATCAAGAATCATGGAGGCAAACATGATACTTAAGATACTAACACTTTGGAATTGTTACTCTCGATTTAATACCAATTATTAAATTTCACGGAGTAAATAGAATTTTCTTGAAAGTTTGCAATAGGACTTTAAACTTTAGATTGACACTTAACACAATACGATACCGTTAAAAGTATATATCCGAATTCTATAGTTTTATTATCTCAATTACAACTATGCATAAGGTGGTGAGCGAATGCCAATGACTACAACAAATTATGCAAATTTACTTTGATTTAATTTATGATAAATTGAGTTCTACTAATCCAAATTAGAAATGAACTCCCACTCAAAAACAACATCCCTCGTGCCTTTTGGTGATTACATGAACCAAATCCACTACACCAAGTCCGATCATCACGTGAGTCGGTGTAGCTTCAAAGGCGAGCATCAAATGGGCATCATATCTACTATATGAATCATGCTTAACCTTTCGGTCCGTGTTCGAGGCCATGTGCGTACATGCTAGGCTCGCCAAGTAAGAACCTTAGTATTGCGTGTAAGCATCTTACACCGAGAGTGCTCGAGGATTCAAGTACACCCGATCATCACGTGATGTCTTGAGCGGCGAGAACATAATCGGTGCATACTAAAGGAAGAACACATTCTTATCTTGATATTTAAATGAGGGATCATCTTATTATGCTAATAAAACGCCAAACACGCAATATAAGATGCTATCAAACATCACATGTTTATTAGTGGAATGATATGGTTCCGGCATATGATCTCTATCATGTGCACCGTGGGATGATCACTATCATACCTATATGTGTAAGTCCAAGGTCTATGGAGATTACGTTATGTGTGTTGTAAGTATCATCTCATACTTCTACTTACAACATCACCATATCATAACACTAGCCCAGCAACAATCTAAACTAGACGCCTCTAATTTATCCATTGCAAATTTTACGTGGCTTAGGGCTTTCGAAGATAGAACCGTTCTTACCTACGAACATGAACCACAACGAGGATAACCAAATTGTTGACAACTCGTTGCAAATTAGATATTGACTATAGTAGGAGAGACAGACACCCGCTAGCCACTTATGCAAAACTAGTTGCATGTCAAGCGTGGAATAGGTCTCATGTGCGAGAACATGTAAAGTTTGTCGGGCCTTCATCCCACTATGCCACCAATATCCAAAGTACAACTAAGAAGCAATAAAATGATCATCATCGCCACATACTCATATGTGTACTACCTGCAAAGTATCTACGCATAGATCCGGCTCGATACCCTTTGAAGGGTTCTGACATAGAAAACAAAAATTTTCTACGATGTGAACTATATACCAAGATCTATTTATACTAGATACAAACAACGAGGATGTATATCCGTAGAGAACATACCCTTGAAGACCGACAAAGTTTAACGAGTCCAAACTCGTGGTTGATGTAGACGATCTCTTGCCGATCTCAAGATCGAGAGGAAGTCCTAGCGCCGCAAATCGTGACGCATCCGTGCTCGCACACACGTTCGAGGCACCGAGCAACCTCCGCCTCCTCGCTCCAGCGATGCAGCGGAAGCACAACTCTTTCTTGCCGAAAAGCCAGGGAACATGTATCTCGCTAGTCCGAGACCATGGGGATAAATTCTAGAGGGAGAGATCCTTCACGAGGAGGTGTGGTGTGAGAGGAGGAGAGGGGGCCTTTATAGGGAGAGGGGGCACCCAAGGGGCCATGCGCCCAGCCATGGGGCTGCCCCACCTCTTCCACATTCATGTGGGTGGAGCTCCCTCAAAATGAAAAGCCTCCTCCCATTAAAAAGCCTCCACCCAAAAATCCACTCACAGGCATTAAATTTCCACCAAATTTAATGCAAGCTCTCATTTAAATAAAACTCTTTTATTTATTTATTCAGAATTTTGTTAATTACTTTAATTAACAAACATTCACATAAAACCCATTGCTAGTATCCTATTTCACATGCGAACCAGTTTCAATTTCAACCAAAGCAGTTTGGTGTCTAGTGAAATAAATTCTGCGCTTTCCTTTTCTTTTCGGCATGAAACTTTTGCTCCAATTGGATGTCGGTGTCTCTTAAGTGTGTCACCCTACGGTTCGCGAATAATGCGGACATGATCGAGACCCTCTCGGATCAATAATCGAAGCGGGATCCGGAGACCCATATCGACTCCACATTCAACGATGACTTTCTTGTGATCGTGGAACCTTTATGCTAGTATCTTAATCCCTTTGTTTCGCGATATATTACATGTCCGAGATTCGATCATCGGTATCTCCATACCTAGTTTGATCTCGTTCGACATGCACTCTTTTCTCGTTCGTGATATAACATTCTAGTGATCAAATCACTTGCTTGCAAGCTAATCAATGTGATATCACCGAGGGCCCAGAGTATATCTATCCGTCATCGGGATGAACAAATTCCACTCTCGATCCATGGGCCTCTACATAACACTTTAGTAGTTCTGAACCCATCTTTATAATCACCGTTACGGTGTGACGTTTGATGTTATCAAGAAACTCTTCGGTGTTAGTGATTGACATGATCTCATGGTCTAAGGATTAGGATCACTTCGTAAGTTGTTATAGCAATATAAACTCAATGACTTTGATCGTAATGCTATACTTTGGATGAATGTTCATCACACCATTACACTAATGTTGTGACCTCGTTATTAACAACATCCAATGTCCATGATCAGGAAACCTATGATCATCTTGTTAATCAACGAGCTAGTTTATAAGAGAGGCATAACTAGGAACTTTCTATTTGTTTATTAAACACACATGTATTAACGTTTCCGTGTTAATACAATTATAGCATGCAAAATAAACATTTATCATAAACAAGGAATACGATAATAACCACTTTATTATTGCCTCTCGGGCATATTCCCTTCAGAATCGTTCTTAGCATCTACTCCCATAAGCCACGTAAAACATGCAACAACAAAGTAGAGGCGTCTAACTTGTTTTTGCAGGGAGTGTTTTCTGTGATATGGTATGGCCCAAGATGTGATGTGTATAATGTATGCGATGATCATGTTTTGTAATGTTTCACGACTTGCATGTCGATGAGTACACAACGGTGAGCCATATGGTTGTCTTTATAATTGTGTATGACCTGCGAGTCAACTTCTTATACGCCATGTAATAGCTTTACTTTATTGCTAAGTAGTTAGCAATAGTTGTAGTTGCTATTAGTGGTGGAGGCAATCATGGTGGAGTGATGGAGATCATGTCGGAACGCACAAGATGGAGATCATTGCGCGAGGATTGGCTATACCATGTCACATAAAGTTATATGCATGTGATGTTTATCCCTTTATGTATCTTATTATGCTTAGATCGCGACGATAGCATTATAAGATGATTCCTCACTTAAAGATCAAGATAAAACTGTTCTCCCCAAGTATGCACCGCTCGAAGTTCGTCGTGTCCAAGCATCACGTGATGATCGGGTGTTATAGACTCTCGCTCACATACAACGGGTGCAAGCCAGTTTTGCACACCAGAAATACTTGGTCTAGCTTGACGAGCCTAGCATGTACATGGCCTCGGAACACAAGAACCGAAAGGTTAAGCATGAGTCATATGAGTGATATGATCGACACTTTGTTGTCCACCATTGAAACCACATCTCTTCTCGTGATGATCGGATTAGGTGTGGTGAATTTGGATCGTGTTCACTAAACAACTTGAGGGATGTTGAATTTAGTGGGAGTTCATCTAGTAATTTGATTAAGTTGAACTATTTATCATGAACATAGTCTAAATTGTACTTGCAAATCTTGTAGATCCAATGGCCAAGTCCAACTTCAACTTCAACGTTTTCTTTGAGAAAGAAAAGCTTAGAAACAATGGGTCTAACTTCACCAACTGGTTCCAATCTAAGAATCATTACATGGCGGACAAAGGACTATGTCCTTGGTAAAGCGTTAGGTGACCCCTGCTGCAAGGCGTTACCGATGAGAAAGCTGTCTATCGGCAAGCAAAGATGATTATGGTGTGATTAAGAGCACCATGTTGTTTGCTATGGAACCGGAGCTTCAAAATCGTTTTGAAACCTATCCGGGCCCTTTGAGATTCTCGAGAGCTGAAAACCATGTTTGAGACTCAAGCCCGCTCGAGAGATATGAGATCTCTGAAGTTCTTTAAGCGCAAGATGGAGGAAGGGAGTTCCGTTAGTGAGCACGCCATAAAGATGTGGGCTACACTCAACGCTTTGAGCAAGCTGGAATGCACGATTCGAGGAGCTCAAGATTGACAGGTTCTGCAATCACTCCTCCCAGCTACAAAAGTTTTGTAGTGACTCATAATCAGATTGGTTCCATCGATCACCGAGCTCTTCGCAAAGTGAAGGCTGCGAAGTGGACATCAAGAAGGATAATCACGTGTTGATGGTCAACAAGCCCTCCTTTAAGAAAGGTAAGGAGCAAAGAAGCCCTTCAAGAAGGGCGGCGAAGCGCAATGCCCTGCCGAGAAGAAGCTCAGTGCGGTCCAAAGCCGGACAATCGAGTGCTTCTATTGCAAGGACAAGGGTCCTTTGAAGCAACTGTCCGAAGTACTTAGCGGACAAGAAGTCTGGCACCATCAAAGGTATATTTGATATACATGTTATTGATGTTTTCCTTACTAGCCCTCGTTGTAGTGTCTGGGTATTTGATACCGGTTCAGTTGCTAATATTTGTAACTCGAAACAGGAGCTACGGAATAGACGGCTGACTTGCGAGGATGAGGTGACGATCTTGGCGTTGGCAATGGATCAAGAGTTGATGTGATGGCCGTCGGCACGCTCTCCTTAGTGTTACCTTCGGGATTAGTTTTAAACCTTAATAAGTGTTATTATGTGCCTGCGTTGAGCATGAACATTATTTCCGGATCATGTTTATTGCAAGACGGTTGTTCATTTAAATCGGAGAATAATGGTTGTTCTATTTATATGAGTAACATCTTTTATGGTCATGCACCTCTTGTGAATGGTTTATTTCTTCTAAATCTCGAAAGGGATGAAACACACATCCATAACATTGAGGCTAAGAGATGCAAAGTAGATAGTGATAATACTACTTATTTGTGGCTTGTCGTCTAGGTCATATTGGTGTAAAGCGCATGAAGAAACTCCATTCGATGGACTTTTGGAGTCTCTTGATTTTGAATCATTTGACACATGCGAACCATGCCTCATGGGCAAGATGATCAAAACCCGTTCTCGGTATGATGGAGCGAGCAACGGACTTGTTGGAAATCATACATACCGATGTATGCGGACCGATGAGTGTTTCGACGCGCGGTGGATATCGCTATTTTCTCACTTTTACCGATGGCTTAAGTAGATATGGGTATATCTATTTAATGAAACATAAATCTGAAACGTTTGAAAAGTTCAAAGAATTTCAGAATGAAGTGGAGAACCATCGTAATGAGAAGATTAAGTTTCACGATCCGATCGTGGAGGTGAATATTTGAGTTATGATTTTCTCACGCATCTTAAAGCAAGTGGAATCGTTTCGCAACTCCATACGGAACACCACGGTAGCAATGGTGTGTCTGAACAGGAATCGAACCCTATTAGATATGGTCCGATCAATGATGTCTCTTCTTGATTTGCCGTTATCATTTTGGGGTTATGCATTAGAAACCGCTGCATTCACTTTAAATAGGGCTCCATCTAAATCCGTTGAGACGACACCGTATGAACTGTGGTTTGGTGCTAAACCTAAGTTGTCGTTTCTTAAAGTTTGGGGATGCGAAGCTTACGTCAAGAAGTTGATGCCGGACAAGCTCGAACCCAAAGCGGAGAAATGAGTCTTCATAGGATACCCTAAGGAAACTATTGGGTATACCTTCTATCACGAACCGAAGGCAAAGTGTTTGTCATGAAGAACGGTTCCTTTCTTGAGAAGGAGTTTCTCTCGAAAGAAGTGAGTGGGAGGAAAGTAGAGATAGGCGAGGTTATTGAACCTTCTCTTGAATTGGAGAGTAGCGCAGCACTGAAATTGTTCCAAAGGTCTTTGCACCAACAATAGAGGAAGCTAATGACAAGGATCATGAAGCTTGGACGATCTTGCTCTTGAACGTCGCAGTCGACAAGGTCGCATGCCCTCCCGAGTGGTACGGCAACCTGTCTTGTTGTCTTGCTAGTAGAAGACGGTGAACCTACGAACTATGAGGAAGCGATGATGAGCCCAGACTCGAGAAATGGCTCAAGCCATGAACCGAATTGGGATGCATGAGCGAAAACCAAGTATGGACTTTGGTGGACCCTCCTAGCGACCGAAAGGCCGTTGAGTGCAAATGGATATTCAAGAAGAAAACAGACGCGGATGGTAATGTTACCGTCTATAAAGCACGGCTTGTCGCAAAAGGTTTTCGACAAGTTCAAGGTGTTGACTACAATGAGACTTTCTCTCCCGTAGCGATGTTTAAGTCCATTCGGATTTTATTATCAATTGCTGCGTTTCATGATTATGAAATATGGCAGATGGATGTCAAGACTGCTTTCCTCAATGGCAACATTGATGAAGAGTTGTATATGATGCAACCCGAAGGTTTTGTCGATCCTAAGGATGCTAGTGAAGTATGCAAACTTCAGCGTTCCATTTATGGACTGAAGCAAGCATCTCGGAGTTGGAACCTTTGTTTTGATCAAGTGATCAAGAGCTTTGGATTTGTTCCAAATTGCTACGAAGCTTGCATCTACAAGAAAGTGAGTGGGAGCTCGGTGACGTTTCTGGTACTATATGTGGATGACATATTGATTATCGGAAATGACATCAACATGCTTAACGATGTGAAGAGTTATTTGAACAAGTGTTTTTCAATGAAAGACCTAGGTGAAGCTGCTTATATATTGGGAATCAAGATCTATAGAGATAGACAAAGACGCCTGATAGCTTTAAGCCAGAGTACATACCTAGACAAAGTTCTGAAAAGGTTCAGAATGGATAAGGCAAAGAAAGGTTCAAAGGCCTATGTTGTCGGGTAAGATATTGAGCAAGGCTCAAGGTCCACCACGGTAAATGATAGGAAGCTATGAGCAAAGTGCCTTATGCCTCGGCCATAGGTTCCATCATGTATGCCATCTTGTGTACTAGACCGATGTGTCCAATGCTCTTAGTTTGACGAGCAGATATCAAAGTGATCCAGAGGAACATCGACAGCCGTGAAGAACATCCTAAAGTACCTAAATAGAACTAAAGAAATGTTCTTAGTCTATGGGGTGATGAACAGCTTGTCGTAAAAGGTTACGTCGACGCTAGTTTCGAATCGACAAGGATGATTCTAAATCTCGAGGATACGTGTATATTTTGAATGGAGGAGCTGTGAGTCGGAGAAGCAAAGCGTGATCGCGGATCTACGTGAGAAGCGGAATACATGGTCACGCAGGCGCCAAGTGAAGGAGTTTGGATCGAAACTTCATCATCGAGCTTGGCGTGGTTCCAAGTGCATAGGACCCATCGGAGATATTGTATGACAACATCGGGCGCCATAGCACTCGCTAAGGAACCAAGATATCATCCAAAGACCAAGCATATCAATCAAGTTTCATATAATCCGAGATTATATAGCGATGGAGATCTGAAGATTAGCAAAGTACATACGGATCCGAATGTCGCATCCATTGACTAAACCTCTTCCACGTGTAAACATGATCAACACCTCGCCATGGGTGTGAGATTGTTGCCAAATGTAAACTAGATTATTGACTCTAGTGCAAGTGGGAGACTGTTGGAATTATGCCCTTGAGGCAATAATAAAGATGTTATTATTATAATTCTTGTTCATGATAAAGTTTATATTCCATGCTAGAATTGTATTAAGCGGAAACTTTAATACTTGTGTGGTTTGTAAACAACACCGTGTCCCTAGTACGCCTCTATGGACTAGCTCATTGATCAATGATGGTTAAGGTTTCCTAACCATAGACATGAGTTGTCAATTGATAATGAGATCATATCATTGGGAGAATGATATGGTGGATAGACCAAAACAAAGCAGAGCAATTAGATCGTGTCATTGTGTTCATCTTTGCGAAGCTTTTCCTATGTCAAATATTGTATTCCTTAGACCATGAGATAATGCAACTCCCTGGTATCGGAAGAAATCTTTGAGGTCATCAAACGTCATCCTATGAGAGGGTGATCATAAAGGTGTCTCTCAGGTGATCGGAAAGTATCTGTTGGGTTGTATGTATCGAGATGGAATTTGTCCCTCCCAAGTCGGAGAGATATACTTCGGGCCCACTCGGTAATCGATATCAACACCGCTTGCAAGCATGTGGTTAAGGAGTTAATCACAAAGTGATATCGGATTACGGAACGAGTAAAGTATTTGTGAACGAGATTGAACTAGGTATGACTACCGACGATCGAATCTCGCAAGTAAAATATCGCGAGACGAAGGGAATATATATATGGGATTGATTGAATCGGCATCGTGGTTCATCCGATATGATCATCGATGAATGTGTGGAGTCAATATGGGTGCCTGCACTCCTGTTGATTATTGATAGAAGATCATGTCCGCATATTCTCGAACCCGCAGGGTCACACACTTAACGTATCTCGACGCTAGGATAGATTGGATAATTGGTTTATGAATTTTTGTTCGGAGTCTCGGATGGGATCCGGGATATCACGAGAGGTTCAGAAATGGTCCGGAGAATAAGATTCATATAAGGCAGTGCAGTTTTTGGAGTTCGGAATTGTTCCGGGTTAATCGGTATTGTACCGGAAGCTTCTAAAACCTTCCGTAAGGGGACCAACGTGGCCCCACCTTCCGGGAGGGGGCATGGGCCTATGACGGAGTGTCCTGGCCGCATTGGGCCAGGGGCACAAGGCCCCATAGGGCCTAGCCGATTCTAGAGATATTTGACTCGTTTAAATCTCGGGATAGAATTTCTAGATAAGGGAGAGTTTAAATCTCGGGATAGAATTTCTAGATAAGGGAGAGTTTAAATCGTTTAAACTAGAGATAGGATTTCTGGATAAGGGAGAGTTTAAATTGTTTAAACTAGAGATAGGCTTGGAGGAGGGCAAGGCACGCCCCCCTCTATATATAGAGGGTGCGCCTCCCCACTACTACTCCACACCTTCCTCCAAGCCCTAGCTGTCTTGCTACCTTCCTCTCCTCCCGACCGCTTGTTTGCGAAGCCCTGCAGCAGAAATTCTCCACCATATACACCACGCCGTCGTGTTGTAGATCCAATCTATCTCTCCGCCATACTCGCTGGTCCGAGGAAGGAGGAGACGTCGAGGTGCTGCACGTGTGCATCTCACGGAGGCACCGCCACTTGTGGTGCTAGATCGGATCGGATCGCGAGGAGGAGAAGCGAGTACGACTACATAACCCACGTTCCGACGAACGTTCCGTTGTGCGAATCTTCAAGGGTATGAAGATCTAATCCAATCTCTCTCATTGATTGCATCTCCAAGATTAGATCTTGGCTTTCCCTCTGTTCGCATCCGTAGAAAATTTTGATTTACTATGCCGCGAAACCCTTCATTTGCATCATGTCTTTGCATAAGTAGACATTAGTATTTTAGCGCGCAAGTGCCCATGTTTTTGGTTGATTTCACCAGGATCCCTAAAATCAAGTGTATGAAAGAAAACTATGGAAACTTCCTACTTTTTTGGAGACTAATTTGATCGGAAGCCATAAACACCTTCCATTTGAAGAGACAAGCACCCGAGAAGAAGGAAATTTGACTTCGTACCAAATTCACTTCAAATATGTCAGTGCGTGGTATCGTCGCACCCGCTCGTATCAGGAGCCGTCAACATCCCTTCATCATATATATGACCCATGTATGATTGGATCTAGGAGACAATGAATAGATAATCCCATACCATTTGAAATGGTACGGAAAAACTCATATCTGGAAGGGATCCGGATGGAGCATTAGTAGAAGAGCATCCACCCCGCCATATTCGGTCTCGGAGGCCACATAGTCGTTCTCCATCAGGAAAAACACTAGACATTTATGCCCTCATCATCATATATTGCATCCATCTTGTTACCCTAACATGGACTTGTATTTGTGTTACTTTAATTATTCATTTGTCATTTCCTCTTGATTATCTACTTGGTCAGTCCACCGTTCATGATGAAGTCTACATGAAAAAGATGTTGATCGACGATGTGATTTCATTCCGGCAATCGGTTCCAATTTTCCCTTAACTTCAACTTATCTATTACATGTTCAAGTGTTATTTTTTTACAGAAATTTCAGCAGATTCATCGCACACGGTCTATTGTTCGCAATTTCTTTTGACCGCTAGATTCATTTTATTGTTCCACACCACTCTCGTGCTGTAAGTTTATATTTCAAAACGCATATACGAAGTTGTTTGAAGTGTGGTGGTCTGCGATAAGTTCACCATATAAATAAGGGTGGGAATAACCATGACTGTGCATGTCACCAAACAGCCGAACTTACATATATGAGGAACAAGGAGATGACGTGAAATGTTGTGATTGTGTTTCTACTCACATTAGTTCAGTGCCCGTGTGTTGCTATGGGAAAACAAAATATATAGAAATGCTATTTGATTATATTGGGTCTTCTGAAGCATGACGACTTACAGTTTTGTATTAATAGTGCTCAAATACCCCCACATTATGCACGTGCATATTTCAAAAACTCCACACTATACTAAATACTGAGAAACTATGAACTGACATCTTCCCCCGCATGGGTAAATCTTTAACCAAAATAAATATCAATAGCCAAAAACATTCATACCGAGAGATGAATAGAGAATTTGAATCGGGAGAATGTTTGTATATCAGGGGGTGTAGATAATAATGTTAAAACAAATGAAGCTTGTCCCAATCAAAAATACCAATGAAAGTATGAAACATAATGCCTTACAAAAGCACCCATTCATGTGTATATATCTTAAACAGAACAGTGGGACCAAATGTATTGCAGAAAAAATAGGGAAAGCAGGAGAGTCAGAACGGTGTGCTCTGCGTACCAAGCTTGAGAAATCCTTGGAAGCAATAGTGCATTCTCTGTGCCTGTATGCTTGTAGCCGATGAACATCTCCTGTTGAACTCATTACAAGTAGAACATCAATAGACGGATGATGTCCATCATTGAATCGATCAACCAGAATGCAAACACGATAAAGTTCTAGCCACACGTATCTCAACTGCATGGCACAAAATCTTCACCTAATTTGAACTAATTCCAGAGATTCTAACTGATCAGATTTAGGTGCTAAGTTCATTAGCACCAGAATATATTTAGACTCCAGGAATATTTTCAATTCATTGAGGGGAAAGCCAAAATAATTAATTTGATGCAATTAAGGGGTGACTGACTAGATTGAAATAGTAGTAAGGTAGAGTCGCACAAACCTATTGTCAACATTGATTGCCCCGGCGTTATCTTGTTGGTCTTCTGGGGAAGAACTCTCGCCTACATAGAAATCATTATTATTACATAATGATAACTACATGAAAAAGCAACGCGAGAGTAATTTTTCTAACCATTTAACATTAGAATGTGAGAGTACACTAATTTTCTACCCATTCAACATTTAAAAATGTTAAAATATTCCCATAGTTCAATCCCATCTGTTAGAAACCAATTTGTTCTCTGCTTAAGTAATTTAAACCTATCCATTAGTGCATTACAGATTATAATATAAACATAGGCAATCAAACTATTGAATGTTGCCATAATCAGTCAACTTCAGAAATTCATGTGGGTGAAGCTTTATTTAAACGACATGTCATGCTTTTCTCTACAGAATAATTTTCTCTGTTGTTCTGAACATGAAAATGTATAACCTAGATTAAAAATCTGAAAATATGACATTATGTCATTAGAGTAAAAAGAAGTTGAGAACGCCAGGCTTAAAATACAACCAACCAATCTACTTCATTGGGTCTCTTGCCCAACCCATGCACCACCATGCGGCACCCATAATTAATTCTATTGGCCTTCCTTGACAATGGCGTGTCACCTGCAAGCAGTTAACTTAAATTAGTTGCATGAATAAATTGGATGTCTGCATCCCCAAAAATAACTCCACGAGTTTGCACATCTGAAACTTAAGAATAGATACAAAAAACACAAGAATACATTAGAGGAGTGTGTTTTCAATATCCATAGTCAAAGATGTGGATACCTGATTCAGATACAGAACTGAACAAAGCACTATTGGTACATTTAAAGTAAACACAAAGGAACATATTAATAGATTAACCACCTTTGATCTAGAATCTACTCTCATGTCAAAATACTCTTGCAGACACTTAGCTAATAGTCCATGCATGAAGAAAATATAGACATCTTAAAGTCCGCTAAATATTTAACAAACATCAGTGTAGGAAATAAAAAATTAGGAAATGAGGGGAATCTAGCATGCAAGAAATATTTAACATGCATACTACGACGACTCACGTTGATGAGTAAGCGTGCACCCAGGAGCTCCACACGTGTAGCCGTCAAAAATAAATTGAAAGATAGGGACAATTCAAGAACATAGAAACGATTCATGATGAGTATGTCAAAAAAAGATATAAAATTCATGATGAGTAAACAATTCCAGGGAGCAAAAGGTCAAACAACACTAGCCAAAAAAGACTCAACACCCACATCATGAACATTTTACAATATAATGGCCCAGTTGCAGTTCTTCCCCGATCCTCTCATTTACAGGCAACAATGATTCAGAATATACCTTAACCCCTCCAAAATTTCAAAGACCTCTTTAAAGATAAGCCGATGTTCCCTGAGTGATTAACCTAATGGCGTATAGTGTAGCGTCGTTCCACGGAACATCAAAAAGCCAACCAAATGTCTTCAGAGAAGTATTCAGTAGCGCTTCCTTTCCGGCGAGTGTTACCACCTGTAGAGGCTCAGACACCTCCCATCTCACTGCCTTTATCTGCCACGATGGCCAAACCGGACGACCCACTAACTACATAATAGGAAAGTGTTTTAGTTTCTAGAAAGCAAACGATCAACAGTACATTATAAATTTCCTTGAACGGCAAGAGAAGTATGCTTACTTGAGATAGAAGATGGCTCTGCCCCTGACCTTTGATGACCATGGAGTTAACCTGCTTGTGGTTAAGATACTATCCCTGAGAGGCCTCCACCACCATCCACTATATTTCCTTCTTAGTCAACTCTAGATCATAGTAGGGTTGTCCTTGAGACAAAAGTTTCTAAAATTACCATCAACACAAGTATCAAGGATGTACAATTTGATTATTTGACCTATTTAATTACGGATTTGCTAATATATAATGTAAGAACACATGAATTATTAGCACTACTCACATTCTCATTTGTTGGTCTTGCTGAGCTTTTTTGCATCCTTCACTTGGTCACTATCAATTGCAATCATACATCAGAAGCAAATGTCCATGCACACTAACCCCTACTATGAATAGACATGTGATTTTTTCATATGAATTGCCCTTATCTCATATTTGCAAGAATTACATACTAAACTTTATTGAAGATTAGAATTCCTATTAGATCAACAAATCATAGAATAATACCAACATATAGATAGGGTAATACTAAAGAGTGTGTTTCTGTTGGAGATATGCCCAAAAGGCAATAATAAGATGGTTATCATCATATCTTCGTGCTTATGATAAATGTTTACATACCATGATATAATTGTATTAACAGGAAACATTAATACTTGTGTGATTTGTAAACATAAAAAAGTCCCTAGTAAAGCCTCTTGTTAAACCAGCTTGTTGGTTAATATATGATCATGGTTTCCTAATCATGAACATTGAGATGTTATTAACAACAAGGTCATATCATTAGAAGAATGATGCGATGGACATACCCCTATAGTTAAGCGTAGCATAAGATCAAGTCATTCAAATAGTTCACTTGCTATAAGCTTTCAAATACATAGTAACCTAAATCCCTTGACCATGAGATCATGTTAATCACCATCACTAGATGGATGCTTTGATGACATCAAATACCACTTCGTAACTGGGTGGTTATAAAGGTGACATTGAGTGTTCGGAAAGTATGTGTTGAGGCACATGGATCAAGAGTGAGATTTGTCCATCCATATGACGGATAGATATACTCTGGGCCCTCTCAGTGGAATGTCATCCAATTGGCTTGCAAGCATGTTACTGGCTCACAAGGGATCACATATCACAGGAATGAGTAAAGAGTACTTACCAGTAACAAGATTGAACTAGGTATGTAGAGATACCGATGATCAAACCTCGGATAAGTAAAATATCGCGAGACAAAGGGAAATTGATATCGTATGTAAATGGTTCATTCGACCATGAAGTAATCGTAGAAATATGTGGGAGACATATGAGTTTCTAGATTCCTCTATTGGTTATTGATCAGAGAAGAGTCTCGGTCATGTCTGCATAATTCATGAACCGTAGGGAGACACACTTAAGAATTCGATGTTGTTTAGTAGATATGGAATGTGAGTAACAAGACTAAATGTAGTTCAGAGTCTCGGATGGTATCCAGGATATCACGAGGATATCCGGAATGGTCCGGAGAATAAGATTCATATAAGGAAAGTCCAATTTCGGAGTTCGGAAATGGTTTCGGTGTTTCCACCGGAATGTTTTAGAAGGGTCTAGAAGGTCCACCGATCCAGAAGGGGAAGGGTACATGGATGTGTCATGACAAAGTAGAATGGTTGCATCATGTCCCGGGTCACTTGGCTGGACGCTTGAAAGAGAGAAATCAAACTCTAAATTGAAAGTTAAAAAGGTAGTTTGAAAAAGTCAAAGTGGAGAGAGGGAAGGAATCCTACCTAAGGGAGGATTCCTCCCTCTCCCTTGCGCTGACCACATGAAGTGGAGTTGGGGGAGGACTCCCTCCCCCTTAGCGCCTCCCCACCTATAAAAGGAGGGGTAGGTCGCCCCCCTTGCCCATACAAGAAACCCTAGGTTGGCTGTCGCCCTTTCTCTAGTTGCGGTCAATCTAGATCTCCTCTAAACCGCTACCGACTAGCTAAACCCTAGTTGCTAGCTACCTATAAACCTTGGCCCTCTAAATCCTAGATTGTCAGGGCTCCCTCTACTCCACCATACTCGATACGGCTTAGGCGAAGCCCTGCAGGATCTCCCCTCTACTTCCGACACCACGCCGTCATGCTGCCAGAATCGCGAGGAGAAAGCTATAACCTTCGCTGCCTGCTGGAACAAGGGAGAGGAAGATATTCATCAAGTAACGTACGTGTGACCGACTGCGAGAGCGCTGCCGGAGCGCGGCACCGGAAGGATCGTCTACGTGATCTTGAGATCGGGAAGTGAACGACTATATCACCCACGAGAATCTTCTCTCGTTAACCGCTTTGGAATCTTCGAGGGTGAGTACTCTATCGACTCGTTGCTATAATCTAGTATATAGATCTTGGCTTGTGTATGTTCATGCGATACAATTTTTTTGTTTTCCATGATACGAACCCCTACAGTTTCATACCCAATTAATTAGGAAACTATGAATCTAGTGAGTATAAAAATAGAATAAAAAATATTTTTCTTTTAAAAATATGCATTACCAAAATGTATATGAATTATAATGCTCCCAAATCTAAAGATTTTTTTTGCAGAATAGGTATATTTACTATAAATCCAGGAGGAATATATTTTACTTCAGCCCATGCCTAAGGTGAGGTGTCGGCTAGAGTAGGTTGTATAGTATACTACCTCCGTTCTAGAAAATTGGGTGTATGATTTTTTTTTGAAAGGTCACATGGTGTCAAGTTTATAAGAACTATTTTATAATACCATGTTGATACAATGTGAAAATACATTTCATAACGTATTTAATGATACAAATTTGACATCTCAAATATTAATACCTTTTCAATAGATTTGGTCAAACTTAACAACGTTTGACTTCTCAGAAAATGTATACGCCTTGTTTTTTTTGGAATAAAGGTAGTAGAGCTAGGTGTTGTTCCCAGGTGGATTATGGGAATAGAGTTTCACATCCGTCGATCGGATCTGGAGTGACCTGAACCTCGTATTCTTTGACGTGCTTCTCTGATGGCAGGAGCAGTCATGAATGATGGAAAAGAGTTGTGGGGATCTCCGGCAATAAGGATTCACTCTCAAGCTACTCTTTGGCACATCTGATCCTTGTTGGGAGGTTGCTAGGCTTCTTCTTTCTCCTGCTAGTGCTCCAATAGCTGGAGCTAGTGTTGGAGAGAGATGAGTCGAGCAGCTTGGTCAATAAGTACGGATGGCACCCGTCGGGTATGGAGGCGGGTATGGTACCTCCATACCCTCCTCCACCACCTCTCCCTGCCACCACCACCTGCCTCCATACCCGTCGTCGGGTCCAAGTCTCCACCAGACCCGCCACCCGGTGGGTACCCCACGACCCGACGGGTACCCGCTTCTGGCTGCCTCCTTGCACTCCCGTGTTGGCTCCTGACAGCAAACAGGCTCCGTGCTGGCCGCCTCCGTGCGCTCCCCTGTCATTCGACGTCGAGATCAGCACACCGACGAGGAATCCAAGCCGAGACGCGCTCCCATGGGGCGGGATCTCCGGCAACTCATTGCCTTCTGCTTGTTGGAGCGACGTCATGGGGCCTGTGGGATGCGCACCTTGCTAGAGCGGTCCGTCCCTGAAGTCACTGTCCTCCTCGACGTCGACTGACTCGGCCTCCATGGCTTTGAGCCTTGGCGGCGGTGAAAAGGACCAGGGAGGGAAAGGCGACTGGCGTGGCGAGAGAGGGATGCTGCGGGAGGAATTGTGGCGCGGGGGTGGGAGGAGAACTGAGAGGGGTGGGTGCGGGAGGAATTGTGGCGCGGGGGTGGGAGGAGAATTGAGAGGGGTGGGGTCAGGCTCGGTCGGCCACTTAGGAAGTTAGGGTTAGCCACTTAGGTTTCTTGTAGTCACTTATATGCGAGGCCTACCTGTAGTTGACGGGTCTGCGGGTTAAAGGGTATGGGTTTATCACCTCCAGACCCGCATCCGCTAGACCCGATGGGTCTGGATATTTACCACTAAGTGGACCCATGGGTTTTATTTTCAACCAAACCCTCCTACATTTGTTGCGGGTATCCACCGGGTTAGCGGGTGACAGGTACCCATTGCCATCCATATCAATAAGCTTGTTGAGCCCTCATCTAGGGCTCTTGTCTGCGGTGTTGGTTCGGCGTCATGGGTGTCTTCTCTCGTGCGAGTCGTCGAGGTGACGAAGCAGGCGGGAGTTGTGCTTGTCTAGTTTTCTCATGGGCTAATCTGCAAAAGAGGTGGTATGGTGCTGTTGTGGGGAGCTCAATCTTGACGGCTTTCTTCACCGGTCGCCGACTCTTATAGTCGAAAGGCGGATATCCCCAACCAGGTCGCCGATGGAAGGTATTGTTGTTTCTCTGTGTGCGTCGGGCCGTGTCAACCTCTAGGCCAGGTGCCAACTAGGAGGCCCTCCTGCTCTAGTTGAAGGGAATATGCCCTGAGAGGCAATAATAAATTGTTTATTATGTGTATTCCAAGTATATGATAGATGTTTATTTTGCATGCTCTAATTGTATTAATACGGAAACGTTAATACATGTGTGTTTAATAAACAAACAGAAAGTTCCTAGTTAAGCCTCTCTCATAAACTAGCTCGTTGATTAACAAGATGATCAAGGTTTCCTGATCATGGACATTGGATGTTGTTAATAACGGGATCACAACATTAGTGTAATGATGTGATGAACATTCATCCGAAGTATAGCATTACGATCAAAGTCATTGAGTTTATATTGCTATAACAACTTACTAAGTGATCCTAATCCTTAGACCATGAGATCATGTCAATCACTAACACCGGAAGAGTTTCTTGATAACATCAAACGTCACACCGTAATGTGGTGATTATAAAGATGGGTTCAGAACTAATAAAGTGTTATGTTGAGGCTCATGGATCAAGAGTGGAATTTGTTCATCCCGATGACGGATAGATATACTCTGGGCCCTCTCGGTGATATCACATTGATTAGCTTGCAAGCAAGTGATTTGATCACCAGAATGTTATATCACAGGAACGAGAAAAGAGTGCATGTCGGTAACGAGATCAAACTAGGTATGGAGATACCGATGATCGAATCTCGGACATGTAATATATCGTGAGACAAAGGGATTAAGATACTAGCGTAAAAGGTTCCGACGATCACAAGAAAGTCATCGTTGAATGTGTGGGAGTCAGTATGGGTCTCCAGATCCCGCTTCTGATTATTGATCCGAGAGGGGTCTCGATCATGTCCGCATTATTCACGAACCGTAGGGTGACACACTTAAGAGACACCGACATCCAATTGGAGCAAAAGTTTCATGCCGAAAAGAATAACAAGCGCAGGAATTTATTTCACTAGATACCAAAAAAGTTTTGGTGAAATTGCATAAAGTGGTTATGCATGTGAAATAGAATTCTAGCAAGGGTTATTGTGAATGTTTGTCATTAAAGTAATTGACAAAATTCTGAATAAAATAAAAGAGTTTTATTTAATGAGAGTTTGCATTAAATTTGGTGGAAATTTAATGGGATCTTTGAGTGGGATTTTGAGTGGAGGAATTTGGAGGAGTTTTGTGAGTGGAGTGTCCACCCACATGATGAGGGGAGGGCAGCCCCATGCGCTGCCACCCCTTGGGGTTCCCCCTCCTCCTATAAAAGGAGCCCTCCTCTCACTTCTCACTCACACCTCCTCGTGAAGGATCTCTCTCCTCTAGAATTTATCCCCATGGTCTCGGACTAGCGAGATACATGTTCCGTGGCTATTCGGCAAGAAAGAGTTGTGCTTCCGCTGCATCGCTGGAGCGAGGAGGCGGAGGTTGCTCGGTGCCTCGAACGTGTGTGCGAGCACGGATGCGGCTGATTTGCGCGCTTAGGACTTCCTCTCGATCTTGAGATCGCAAGAGATCGTACATCAACCACGAGTTTGGACTCGTTAAACTTTCGGTCTTCAAGGGTATGTTCTCTACGGATATACATCCCCGTTGTTTGTATCTAGTATAAATAGATCTTGGTATATAGTTCACATCGTAGGAAATTTTTGTTTTCTATCTGCGAACCCTTCAAAGGGTATCGAGCCGATCTATGCGTAGATACTTTACAGGTAGTACACATATGAGTATGTGGTATGATGATCATGTTGTTGCTCCTTTCTTGTGATTTTGGATATTGGTGGCATAGTGGGATGAAGCCCCGACAAACTTTACATGTCCTCGCACATGAGACTGTTCCACGCTTGACATGCAACTAGTTTGCATAAGTGGCTAGCGGTGTCTCTCCTACTATAGTCAATATCTATTTTGCAAGCGAGTTGTCAACAATTTGATTATCCTCGTTAGGTTCATGTTCGTAGGTAAGAACGGTTCTATCTCGAAAGCCCTCACCACGTAAAACTTGCAATGGATAAATTAGAAGCGTCTAGTTTAGATTGTTCTTTGGGCTAGTGTTATGATATGGTAGTGTTGTAAGTAGAAGTATGAGATGATACTCTTAACACACATAGCGTAAAACCCATAGGCGTGGATTTACATATAGGTATGATAGTGATCATACCACGATGCACATGATAAAGATCATCTCGGGAACCATATAATTTCACTATTAAACATATGATGTTTGATTGCATCTTATATTGCTTGTTTAGCGCTTTGTTAAGCATAATAAGATGATCCTCATTTTAAATATCAAGATAAGAATGTGTTCTCCTTTAGTATGCACCGATTATGTTTTCGCCGCCCAAGACATCACGTGATGATCGGGTGTACTTGGATCCTCGACCATACTTGGTGTAAAGACAGTTACACGCAAAAATACTAAGGTTCTAACTTGGCAGCCTAGCATGTACAGACATGGCCTCGGAACAGATCGAAAGGTTAAGCATGAGTCATATAGTTGATATGATGCCCATTTGATGCTCGCTTTGAAGCTACACCGACTCACGTGATGATCGGACTTGGTGTAGTGGATTTGGTTCATGTAATCACCAAAAGAACACGAGGGATGTCGCTTTTGAGTGGGAGTTCATTCGTAATATAGATTAGTTGAACTCAATCTATCATACACTTAGTCTAAACTTTACAAATTCATTGTAGATGGCACCACCGCTTTTAATTTCAATGCGTTCATGGAGAAAGAGAAACTAGCAACGAACGGTAGCAACTTTACTGAATGGGCCATGAATTTGAGGATTCTCCTCTCTGCTGCACAAAAGCAATATGTGCTAGAAGCGCCGTTAGGCCCCCACCCTTTGACGATGCCCCTGACGAGGAGAAGAATGTCTATCGACTCGTCAGAGGACCACAACTTAGTTCATTGCGCATATTGTATGGGCTAGAGCTGAACTTCAAAGCTTTAAAACGGCAATGCCTTTGATACAATGGGTGAGTTGAAAATGATTTTCGACACACATGTCAGAGAGCTACAATGCTTCGTAAAAGTTCTTTAGCTGCATGATGGAAGAGAACACTCCGTTAGTGAGCATGTACTCAAGATGTCGGTTACGCCGATAAGCTTGTGTCCTTGGGAATAACGATTCCCATTGACTTAGGCATCCATCGTGTTCGCGGTCCGCCACCTAGCTATAAGAGCTTCGTGATGAACTATAATATGCAAGGCATGAAGAAGTCTCCCGAGCTTACAATGCTTAAAACCGCGTAAGGAGATCAAAAGGAACATCAAGTGTTGATGATCAATAGGAACACCGGTTTCAAGAAAGACAAGAAGGGCAAGCGGAGGAAGTAAGGCGGCAAGCCTGCTGTCGCTACCAAAAGAAACCCCGAGTTGGACCTAAGTCCGATACCGAAAAGTGCTACTATTGTAAGGGATCGCCATCGAAGGCAGAATCGCCCCAAGTATCCGCGCATAAGAAGGCCGCAAGGCAAACAAAGGTATATATGATATACATGTTATTGATGTGTACTTGACTAGTGCTCGCAGTAGCACCTGGGTATTTGATACCGTTCAGCTAATATTTGTAACTCGAATCGTGGTCATGCGAACGCTAGCAAGCAAGGTGAGGTCAAGATGCGTGTCGGCAATGGATCAAACGTTGATGTGATCGCCTGAACGCTACCTCTCCACTTACCGCCGGATTAGTTATAAACTTAAATAACTGTTATTTGGTGCCTGACCGAGCATGAACATTGTATCCGGATCATGTTTAGCATAAAGTGGTTTTCATTCAAATCTGAGAACAATGGTTGTTCCATTTATATGAATGAAATCTTTTATGGTCATGCACCAATGTTGAATGGTTTATTTCGTTGGATCTCGATGATAATGTTACACATATTCATAATATTGATGCTAAAAGGATTAAACTTAGTGATGATATATCCGATATATGTGGCAATCGCCGTCAGGTCATATTGGCATTAAACGATGAAGAAGCTCCATTCGGATGGACTTTTAGAATCACTTGATTATGAATCATTTGATACATGTGAGCCATGCCTTATGGGCAAGATGACTAGAACGCCGCTTTTCCGGTTCAATGGAACGGGGCATGATTTATTGGAAATCATACATTCGGATGTATGTGGTCCAATGAGTGTGTCGCCGAGGTGGATATCGTTATTTTGTTACTTTCACGGATGATTTGAGTAGATACGGTTATATCTACTTGATGAAACACAAGTCCGAAACCTTTGAAAAGTTCAAGGAATTTCGAATGAAGTGGAAAATCATCGTAATAGAAAGATCAAATTTCTGATGCGACCGTGGAGGTGAGTATCTAAGTTACGAGTTTAGCACTCACATGAAAGAGTGTGGAATTGTTTCACAACTCACACCTTAGGAACACCACAAAGAAATGGTGTGTCGGAACGTCGAATCGTACTTTTATTAGATATGGTTCGATCTATGATGTCTCGACGGACTTGCCGTTGTCATTTTGGGGTTATGCACTAGAAACCGCTGCATTCACTTTAAATCGGGCACCATCTAAATCCGTTGAAACGACACAGTATGAATTGTGGTTTGGAAACAAACCTAAGTGTCATTTCTAAAGTTTGGGGTTGCGTTTATGTGAAGAAACTTCAACCGGATAAACTCGAACCCAAAGCGGAAAAATGCGTCTTCATAGGATACCCTAAAGAAACTATTGGGTATTCCTTCTATCACGCATCCGAGGGCAAGGTTTTTGTTGCCAAGAATGGATCCTTTCTAGAGAAAGAGTTCCTCGCGAAAGGTGTGAGTAGTCGGAAGGTAGAACTCAAGAGGTTATGGAACCTTCTTCAAAGTATGGCGAGTAGCGCAGCCGAAGTCGTTCCGGAGTTGGCTCCACTGTTGAAGAAGGAACTAATGATAATGATCATGAAACTCCGAAAGAGAGTACTACCGAACCTCGCAGGTCAAACAGACGCTGCAGCCCCGAGTCAGGAAATCTGTCATAAATTTCATGGTTGATGAAAATAATGACCCCGACGTATGAAGAAGCGATGATGAGCCCGATTCCAACAAATGGTTAGAAGCCATGAAATCCGAGATGGAATCCATGTATGAAAATCAAGTTTGGAACTTGGTGGAATTACCTCACGAAAAAGGCCGTGGAGAACAAATGGATTTTCAAAAGGAAAACTGTCGATGGTAATGTGACCATCTATAAAGCTCGACTTGTCGCAAAGGGTTTCGACAAATTCAAGGAGTTGACTACGATGAGACTTTCTCTCCGTAGCGATGCTAAAGTCGATTAGGATTATGTTAGCAATTGCTGCATATTTCGATTATGAAATATGGCGATGGATGTCAAAACCGCTTTCTCAATGGTAATATTGAAGAAGAGTTGTATATGATACAACCAAAGGGTTTTGTCGATCCTAAGGATGCTAACAAGGTGTGCAAGCTTCAGCGATCCATCTATGGATTGAAGCAAGCATCACGGTTGGAATCTCCGCTTTGATGAGGTGATCAAAGAGTTTGGATTTGTCCAAACTTATGGAGAAGCTTGTATTTACAAGAAAGTGAGGGAGCAATGTGGCATTTCGATACTATATGTGGATGACATATTATTGATCGAATGATATAGAACTTTAAACAAAGGTTAAAAGTTATCTAAACAAGAAATTTTCAATGAAGGACCTAGGTGAAGGCGTCTTACATATTAGGCATAAAGATCTATAGAGATAGATCTAGGCGCCTAATAGGGCTATCGCAGTACATACCTTGATAAGATTTTAAAGAAGTTTAAAATGGACGGAAGTAAGAAGGGTTCTTACCTATGTTGCAAGGCAAGACATTGAGTAAGACTCAAAGTCCGGCCGGAAGAAAGAGAGATAATGGACAAAGTCCCTATGCTTCACCATAGGCTCTATAATGTACGCCATGCTATGTACAAGACCGGATGTGGCACACGCTATTAGTTTGACTAGTAGGTACCAATCGGATCCAGGTTTCGAACATCGGATAGCGGTCAAGAATATCCTTAAGTACTTAAGAAGAACTAAGGATATGTTTCTTGTATCTGGAGGTGAAGAAGAGCTCGTCGCTAAGTGTTATGTCGATGCTAGCTTTGACACCGATCCGATGACTCTAAGTCTCAATCCGGATACGTATTTCTCATGAATGGCGGAAGCAGCTTGGATGAAGGAGTTCATATCCGAACTAGGAGTTGTGGCAAGCGTTGGACCCAATGGTGATCTATTGTGACAACAATGGTGCCATTGCCAATGCCAAAGAGCCAAGGTCTCACAAGCATTCCAAGCATATTAAGCGCGGTTTCACTCCATCATGAGCATGTCAAGGATGGAGATATAAAGATTTAGAAGTACATACGGATCTCAATGTAGCAGATCCGTTGACTAAAACTCTCCCTAGAGCAAAACATGATCAACACCGAACTCAATGGGTGTTAGATATATCACTATGTAACTAGATTATTGTCTCTAGTGCAAGTGGAGGCGAAGGAATATGCCCCGAGAGGCAATAATAAATTGTTTATTATGTGTATTCCAAGTATATGATAGATGTTTATTTTGCATGCTCTAATTGTATTAATACGGAAACGTTAATACATGTGTGTTTAATAAACAAAGAAAGTTCCTAGTTAAGCCTCTCTCATAAACTAGCTCGTTGATTAACAAGATGATCAAGGTTTCACGATCATGGACATTGGATGTTGTTAATAACGGGATCACAACATTAGTGTAATGATGTGATGAACATTCATCCGAAGTATAGCATTACGATCAAAGTCATTGAGTTTATATTGCTATAACAACTTACGAAGTGATCCTAATCCTTAGACCATGAGATCATGTCAATCACTAACAGGAAAAGTTTCTTGATAACATCAAACGTCACACCGTAATGGGGTGATTATAAAGATGGGTTCGAACTAATAAAGTGTTATGTTGAGGCTCATGGATCAAGAGTGGAATTTGTTCATCCCGATGACGGATAGATATACTCTGGCCCTCTCGGTGATATCACATTGATTAGCTTGCAAGCAAGTGATTTGATCACTGGAATGTTATATCACGGGACGAAAAGAGTGCATGTCGTGAGATCAAACTAGGTATGGAGATACCGATGATCGAATCTCGGACATGTAATATATCGTGAGACAAAGGGATTAAGATACTAGCGTAAAGGTTAGCGATCACAAGAAAGTCATCGTTGAATGTGTGGAGTCGATGGGTCTCGGATCCGCTTCGATTATTGATCGAGAGGGTCTCGATCATGTCCGCATTATTCACGAACCGTAGGGTGACACACTTAAGAGACACCGACATCCAATTGGAGCAAAAGTTTCATGCCGAAAGAATAAACAAAGCAGAATTTATTTCACTAGATACCAAACAAGGTTTTCGGGTGAAATTGCATAAAGTGGTTATGCATGTGAAATAGAATTCTAGCAAGGGGTTATTGTGAATGTTTGTCATTAAAGTAATTGACAAAATTCTGAATAAAATAAAAGAGTTTTATTTAATGAGAGTTTGCATTAAATTTGGTGGAAATTTAATGGGATCTTTGAGTGGGATTTTGAGTGGAGGAATTTGGAGGAGTTTTGTGAGTGGAGTGTCCACCCACATGATGAGGGAGGGCAGCCCATGCGCAAGCCACCCTTGGGGTTCCCTCCTCCTATAAAAAGGCCCTCCTCTCACTTCTCACTCACACCTCCTCGTGAAGGATCTCTCCCCTCTAGAATTTATCCCCATGGTCTCGGACTAGCGAGATACATGTTCCCGGTGGCTATTCGGCAAGAAAGAGTTGTGCTTCATTGCATCGCTGGAGGCGAGGAGGCGGAGGTTGCTCGGTGCCTCGAGCGTGTGTGAGCACGGATCTTGGCGATTTGGCGCTAGGACTTCCTCTCGATCTTGAGATCGGCAAGAGATCGTCTACATCAACCACGAGTTTGGACTCGTTAAACTTTGTCGGTCTTCAAGGGTATGTTCTCTACGGATATACATCCGCCCGTTGTTTGTATCTAGTATAAATAGATCTTGGTATATAGTTCACATCGTAGGAAATTTTTTGTTTTCTATGCTGCGAACCCTTCACTAGTGTGGTTTGCTCCCGCCATTCTGCCCCAAGTAGCCAAGTCCCCGGAGTCGGTATGGTTACGGTACGAAGCTTTTCGCTCGATGGAAGAGGAACACGACCGATTGTTTTTCTCTATCCTCAAAAGCAAAATATAAGGATTTAGGTGTATTTTTCTTATTTCCTTTGTTCCTTGTTGTAAGTTTTACCACTGACTAAAATAAATGATGTATCTCGGTCCTTCGGGACCGGCACCTATTAAACAATGTTTAAAAAGGTATAAATAAATTACACTAGTTCCTCCATCCATCTTAAAATAGATATTTTAGGTTTTTTAAAATTTGAATGAATCTATATAATAAATAGTGTTTAGATTCATCTAAATTTTAACAAATCTAAGACATTTATTTTGAGACAGAGGGAGTACATGTTTGTTTGTTGAATCAGTCAAGAAGCATGGTAAAACAAGATCCAGGATACTGGTAGGTGCATGCGTGATATTGCATCTAATCTCTTAATGAAAAACAGACCATATATATATCACTGCGATTGCGAGAATATACAAAATTACGCGTGATATTGCATCTAATCTCTTAATGAAAAACGGACCATATCACTGCGATTGCGACAATATACAAAATTACGAGAGACAGAACCAAAAAAAAGATGGAAATTCAGATTCGCTCAAATCATCTGAATCAGACGACTGTGACGACCCAAGTTGCCAACAGAGCATTTCATCATCACTTCGAAAATATGGGGTGAGAGAGGCTCGAACTCTCGACCTCAGGATCACTCACTTAGCTATGAGACCTACGCGCTAGCCAACTGCGCCACCACCCCTTTGGTGATGGTTTAACAAATATTTCTCTGAAATATATGCAACTCGAATTGATAAATTCTACTATCACCGAACAATCATGTGATGATTCACAAACACGGTATGATGTCCTCAGAAACAAAAGCGAAATAAGATGGTACGGTAGCATATAGCGCAGGTGGTGGGCGATAGACTTCTGCAAAAAGGGGTTTCTCATTCGTCAAAAGAGGGGCGTTCTGGTACATTCTCTTTACAGTTATTGTTCACCTGCTCATCTACTTACATCGACATGCTTCAAAATGTACAGCAAAGAACAACTAAATAACCCTGAAAAAAAGAATAACAACGAAATAAACTCTGGTCATTCTAGCCCCAAGAAGTCAAGTCACCGCTGCGTATACTGGATCAAGTCAGGTCACCGTTTCCATAGGACGGCGTCAGCTTACGGGTGATCAGGAACTGTACACGACCTTCGACATGACCGAAAATGGAATGATCGCCTGGTGACCCCTGTCGCCATAGAATCCAACGATCCCGAAGCTTGCCGAAGAGTTGTTCATGGTGGCATTCACAGTGAAGGTCACGACCTGCTTCTGCCCGCTGGGAAGAAAGAACTGTGTTGGTGCTGCGGACACTGCCACCCCGTAAGGAGCGTTGCAGCTGACCGTGTAGTTCTCGTCACCCGCCACATTGGTGACCGTTCTTGTTATTGTTCTCGACTGGTTGAGCACTGCTATGGTGATCGAGGGTAGGTTTAGGTCTGATCCAGTCATGGTGGACACACCACAGTTGTTGCCAGTGTAATTCGTCACTACTGGACCAGAACCATTTATACCACACAGAAAAGAGAAGTAGTCGTCATAACCTGTAATTTATCAGAGAACAAATAATTTGGAAGGCGTTAGGCACGCGTCGTGTTTGCTGAACACAAAATCCCTCTTGAAGGGCAGGATACCATAGTGAGAACCTAGAGGGTGGTCTGAACTGAGATATGCACTGATTAGCATTGCATACTAATATTCTGATAAATGACTACATCGACCTAATAGCGTTGTCAGTCAAAGCCCAGTTGCTAGTCTCAGCCCTCAAGGAATGCACGACAGTTCGTTGGTGGATGTGGTATTTTAGCACAAATAAGCTAAGCCAATCTAGTACTAACATAAAGAAAAGCCGAATGAGCACTGAACTTACTGCAATCAAATATGAGTCCAGGGTCCAAAGCAGCAGTAGCATTGGCGAACCCATTCCCCATGTCAAAAGGTGTAGCAGGAGTTTGTGTTGAGTCCGGGTTGCTGTATGTTCGCTGTGACATGATAGGGTTTCCTTGCCTGTCACTAAGAGTTGTAGTGGTAGACAGCGCGGAACCTATAGCTGCTGGGCTAAAAGAAGGAAACCTCTGCTTGATCAGTGCAGCAAGGCCAGCAACATGTGGTGCAGCCATACTTGTTCCGGAGAGCATCGCAAAACTTTCACCTGAAAAGTAAAATCAGACAACTATCATGGTTTACGCATTGTAATAGAAGATCCGACTTATTCTAATGACTAATGCTAAGACAGCATCTTATTAATGGATTTAAGAACCAGAACAACACAAATGTCATCAGTAATATCATTATATAGCGTGGAGAGCACGACCCAAACTTTTGATTTTAAAATATAAATTGCTAGCCAATGCATGTAATGCTTTCCTTCAAACAAAAAGCAGTACCTCAACAATACGAGGAGCAAAGACCTTTCAAGAATTTCACATTCACTAGTACTCATGCTTCACAGTTTCATACTCCTAGTCCAACCATTAGGGTTTTCTCTACTGAATACATATTGTAGCACCTAACAGAGTAAGGAAGAAAAGATAAAAAGAAATGAAAACACTGTTTTGTACAATTGGAATGCTATTTATAGGTTTGATGCTCTTGAGTAGGTAAAACTACACTTTTAAATGAAATAAAAGGTAAGTTTTCAAATACCTGTAAATTCAGCAGAATCTAATCCAAGCGAACTCCAAGCACCCCAGATGGAACTGCCAGGTGCTACCAGATTTGGTTTCAGGATATCAGCATTGGCCAATGTGTTGTCCTCTGGGTCAGGACCCCTAGCAGAATAAAACATTACTTTTGGTGCAGAACTACCATAATCTGGCTCCAAACCTCCTAGTATTTTGGCAACTGCACCAAAGCTGACAATTCTGTTTGATGTTTCATCTCGTACAAGGGACTCATTGTAATAACTTAAGAATATCTGGCATATTGAATCACATATGTTAGCACATCAATTCTCTTTAAGAAATTACCAAGTCTCACATAAGTAATTTTTTTTTCCAGCTCATGAGTAATTTAATCAATCAATGTATCAACTTTCAGTATATTGTAGTCAACAACTAAACTGACATAAACCACTAAACTACCAGAGCATCTCTCTCAAAAAAAAAGCCAGAGCCAAAAACATGGGGAAAGAGCACATAAGTAACAGTGAAAGAGAATTCAGCTTAAGAAAACAAATAACTAAAGATATCTGGACTAAAAACCGAAGTTCAAAACTACATAAGTTGACTAAAATTTTGCAAGAGCTGGACAAGCACTTAAACATTTTAGCCTCCTGACACATTTATCATGTCCAATAATCTGCGAAAAAAGTACTCCCTCCGTCCGGAAAAGAATGTCGCTGATTTGTTTAGATTCACATGTATGTCAAGATACGTGCGAATCTAGACAAATCTGCGACATCTAATTCGGAACAGAGGGAGTACCATGTTAGTCCTGAGTACCACGGTTGACAAATTAAGGCTCAGTTTGTGATTTCTGAACTTATTTTAAAATCTACTGTGGAAAAATAGCCACTGAAGTGGAAATAAGTTAGTTAAACAAATATTCAGATAGGAAGAATCTGGTTAGACAAATGGGATTATCACAATCCACCACAATGCCAAATGAATCCTAACACAGAACCACAAGCTCATACAGCAAAGCGAAACTAGAGTACCATAACTTAAGCTGTTAAGCAGGACTAGAAACATGACTGCTCGAAGTTAAAAAAAAAGGAAGATAAGAATAAAAAACCTCTAATGCTGGCTGTCATACCTTAGAGTCATCAGATGATGGTATTATAAGTCCAGGTATATCCATTGGAGTTGGGTTCAACTGGAAACCAAGGACAAAAGGGTCCAAGTAGAATATAACTCCTGCAGCGCTGACATTCCTTGCTGTATCTAAAGCTTGCTTCACAGAAGAAAGGCCAAGCACAAATCTTATGGAATAGCTGCAGACCAGTATCTTCCCGCATATCAGATCTTTATCTAGGTGGCTTGAATCTTGGCACTCTCCGACGGACATTTCAATAGGACTGGTAGTATAATTTTTCAGTGCATGAGGTGCAGCAATTAGATTGTACATGGAATCGCCATCTGTTCCAGCTGAGTTTGCAATTTAAGAAAGGTTAAATAGATAAAAATGTGCAGTTGTGCACACATCCCACAATCAAATAACTTAATAGGAACTTACGAGCAAGGCCAACTCCTGGAATGGTCAAATTGTTGCCAAGTACAACATAATTTTTGTACTCCCTGTCATGAGCAGAAGCACCTACAGTAAAAATCCACGGACTGTACGAAGACATGCTCTTAGGGGAAGGACCAGTGTTTCCTGCAGCTTGCACAACAAATATGCCAGCTTTCACAGCTGACATTAGTGCCATATCAATTGGATTAAAGAATGTAGCCAATCCAGGAGGCCTCCTATTAGGTGTAATAGATAAGCTGATTATATCCACATTATCTTCAGCTGCCTGCAAATATGATGCAAGATCCTGTTGTCAACAATGCTGCAATGTACCTTTCTTAATTAAAAATTTAAGATGCTTCTACCGAGTTGGCAGATCTTTGCCAAAAATACCACACCCAAAGTTTAAACAATGGCATGTCAACTTCCTACATAAATATATGTCCAAAACCTACTAGAGTTTTAGTCAACACATTTACACTTGGCCATCATAGAATTTGACTTCCAAATGTAGATTTAATGATTTATTCAGTAACTCGGCCTAGGTCTTTTTGTGTGGTGTCCCCGTCTTGATTGGTTAATATATGCTACAATAATCAATCTCTTAAGGTCTCAAGCCAATTAGATAACTATCAAAATGTCCTTTCTTCACCGTGAGCATCACATTCTAAAGTGGGTCAATAATTTTGTGCTTAAACCAGATAAGCAACATGCAGAAAGATCATTTACCTGATCTATTGCAGCCACTACATCAGCAGCAAAACCTCCAAAGCCTTTGTACAGAGCTTTATAGACAGCAATGCTGAAAAATAATTTTGTTACATTTGGTAATAAACTGAATCACACCTATATCCCTAACCCAAAAGGTAGTAGACTTACTGTGAATGAGGAGCCATTCCACTTGCATTCCCAAAGTGATGCCCAGCCACAATAACAGGAATTCCATGATTACCAGCCGCGATGGATGCTGTGTGGCTGTATGCACAAATATTAGAATAAGAAAACTTGAGTTTGAGTTGAAAGGAAGAAACAATGGAAAAAACAACAACGGTAAATTAGTGTCTCTCCTAGAACTTCTGCGTAAATCATTTCTTACAACTTAATTGCATCAATATATTACTAGCTTGAACTATACTTGAACATTCACATAATAGGATTAGGCCAGGTTCTATCACAAAAAAGAGAGAGACAAGGCTACGTTTATGGATTATTGGACCACAATGATATGCAGGATCTAGCATTTAAAAGCAACTTCTGAATAAAATTAAAAGAGTTGGATAGTCAAACAACAATAATTATTGCGAGTAACTGGAGAATACAACCGTGCAACAAAAATGCCGCCTGTCTGACTGCACATCAAGACACACTAATAGAAACCATTCCTTTATTCTATTTAATAATGACAGGGATGGTAAATCAGAAAGTATTACTTACGTCCCGTGGCCATCACTGTCAGATGGTGAAGCAAGATCTTGAGAGGCATTAAAGACGCCTCGGGTTATTGCAGACGCTGCAAAATGTTGAGCACCAACAAGCTTCCTGTTGCAGGAACCAGATGGAAAATCATTTGTAACCTCACAATTGCCAGCGTAGTGAGCAGGAACTGGATAATTATCGGTTGTCAAGTCATCTGCGAAGCTGGGGTGATTTGGATCAATTCCTGTATCAATAAGCCCAATAACAACACCCTGGCCAGCACATTGAGGACCACCTTCTTGCACCCATGCACCCTGTGGCAGGCCAAGGAACTCAGGGGTATACGTAGTTGCGGTCCTAACAGAGAAATCCAACATCATGTTTGCCACTTCTTTTCTCCTATAAAGCTTCTCTGCCTTTCAATGCAAACAGAAAACTAGTTAAATTATTAAGATAAGAAATGAGTGAATAAACAGTCTTCTACAAATTCCGAAAAATCGATAAGGAATGAGAAAGGAGGGTAACAGCTAACAAGGTGCAAGAAATAAACTACAGGAGATCACACAAAAGGTAGTATTCGGTGATTATCCATGTTTCACAATTCATAATTCCATAAATATCCTTATTTCGCAATACTGACATCATGCAACAATGAATAGTTTGCAAGACATCTCATGCTCTTTTCTTTGAAAAGTGACTCAGAAGTAATCACAGGACACTACAGGATAACACCATAATAGCGCCGAAATAGCACAAGGAACAAACTCACAAAACTGGATACCTGCCGAGGAGTGAGGACAACAGCAAAACCATTCATCAAGTAGCGGTAACTGTACAACTTAATGTAGTGCTCTCCTCTTAGTGTCCTCTTCAAGAGAGAATTATGAAGGTGAACTAGGTATGAGCCATAATTCAGAGGTTTGGATGAACCATGTCTGCATTACCAGATTAATATCAGTGTGAGAAAGAAGGCAGATAGAGTACAATATTGCACACACACAAAATTGCTGGGCCTTAATAAGCTAAACCGATAATTAATCGTCAGCAAATATACTGCGTTTAGCAGAAACCAATTGGGCAGTGACACTTCATTTTAGCATAAAACAAGTAGACGCAAGTAGAGAGTGGCTTTTCCCTTTTTCCCGGTGTGGAATTTTTGGCTGTTATGACAGAAAGCAAAGACAGTCTATCATGATTTTTTTTTAAAAAAAAATCCTGCATTTTATGGGTACTGCTTTGTAAATAAGTACAGATTGATGCCAACGGAGGTCATAAAGCCTAGTAAACCATACTGACGAATTTCAACTAGTACCAGTTACAATGTAATGTAATACCATAGAGTAAGAAATAGGAATGCAGTAACATCCCAGTCAACTGAGTAGTACTAATAGCACAATCAAGTTTTCCCAAAAGGCCAAAACCACCCCAAGACGAGCTAAAACCTTATTAAACTTAACCGACGAATAAAATTTCCTTATAAGGGTATAAACTGTGGAATCTAAGGCGAGCCAATTGCAAAAGGGGGGAATTTTTGCTAAGAGTGACCCCCACCTGGGCTTACTGAGAACGCTGGCGGCCGGAGTATCCCCGCCGCCGCCGCCACCGGCGGCCGCAACCCTGCTACCCCCAGACTTCTCCAAGTCGAGGCGCTTGTGGGACGCCCCCGCCTGCTTCATGGTCACAATGTAAACCGCGGTGCCCTCCTCGAAGCCGCGGACGACCCCGCCGCCCAGCAGCAGCACCCCAAGAACCGCTACTACCCAGAGGAAGGGGGCAGCCCGTTGCTCCCTCCGCACCACCCCCATTGCCTCAGAGCGCAGCTTTTTTTTTTATGCGCTCCTCAGCCCTCGCCGCCGCAGACTCCAGTCCAGAGGAGACCGAGGAAGACTAGCTGCGCCCGTCCATGGAACTAGCACGGGACAGCCTTTGGGCGAGGTGGAGCACTGCTGGCGTTGCACGCGGCACAATAATGGCGAGGGCGGAGGAGGTGTGCGGCTTTTAAGCCGTGCGTGCCCGAGTCTCGGTAGTGTGTCGTGCACCGCGGCTGCGCTGGGCACACAGTAAAGACGGACTGCGTGCGACGGGATGGGAAGGGTAAAGAAGTGACCACTGCAGCAGCAGCAGCAGCAAAGCCCTCCCCTTTGGCGTGTGTGTGCACCTTGGTTTCTTTCGTTGTTGCTCTGGATGTGCCCTTCCTTGTGTGTGCACGTCGGCTTGTGTGAAAGGGAGTGTGAGGTTGCTACAGAATACTACTTCACGGCTCAGCGCAGCGTTCCAGGACCTCGTTTTTCTACTGCCTCGGGGACTGTGGTTTTCATCTGTTCAGCTTTTTTAATCTGGCTCCTGAGAGTAATTTGTCTTTTTTACCTTGCCTTTTTTATCATAGTACTACTACGTAATAGACTCTTTACAGTGGAAATTAACATGTGTGTGGGGTGTTAGTTAAGGACTAAAAATTAGGTTACAGACCTCGTATGGTCTTGGTATGTGTCCTCTCTTTTTTTTATTAATTATCATTTCGTGTCACCAATTTGCTTATTTGGCATTGTATGTATATACATGTTACTAGCTAAGTTATTCTTACTATGACTAGCCTAAGAACTTTTACAGTAGGTGTTTTTTTAGCACAGGTATAATAGTTATTTTCCTTATGTGGCATATCATTTAATGAAGAAAAATGATGTTTTTTTATCTTAGAGCAAATACTACCTCCATTTTGATTTATAAGGCAAATATATTCTTTAAGAAAATAGTTTGACTGTAAATTTAGTCAATAAAATATAAACTATATTTAACAAAAATTATATCATTAAATTTATATTTAAAATACGCTTCTAATAATACAAATTTTTGTGACATATGATTCATATATTATTGACCAAATTTATAGTACTATTTTTTCAAAGTATGTATTTGCTTATAAACCGGAATGGAGGTAGTACAGTAATGGGCTATAAGTCTGTTGACAACATTTTGGTCTATTTTGGTCTAAAATACGACATAAATATCTTTTCTCATTAACTATAGTGTCACATAAGCAATGTGTCTAGGATACAATGCTAAGAAATACTCATTCTCAAAGGCCTAATAGCGAACCTTAGAGCCAACACTATTTTATAAAGCTAACTTTTGATGATATAGCAACTTCTCGTAACCGGCTGCTGGATATACTATTGTTCTTGCTCTTAGAGTAAGTGTAATAGTGGGCTATAAGCTTGCTGACATGACAATTTTTTATATGTGGAGAGATAAGAAAAAATGCAAGTTGTTGGCTCTCATAGTGGCGGTAACATCACTAATAACTAAGAGTCTAACTTAACACTTTTGCTTATATGACAATGAGTTAATAAAAAAGAAATAGATAGAATAATTAGCTATGTTACTCCCTTCGGTCCGGTTTATTGGGCACACACGTAGTTTAAGAACAATTTTGATCAATAATTTTGGTCAACAAAATTTATATAATATATCACAAAAATTATATCATTGGATTTATCTTCAAAAGTACTTTTCAATAGTATATATTTTGGGATATATATAGCATATTTTATTGGTCAAAGATTGTGTTAAACTACGTACGTGTCTAATAAACTGAACCGGAAGGAGGGAGTATAAGTTACTTTTCACTATGAAGATACTAATCTAGACTAATAACATATGCATGTTACTAATTTAAGTTACTATGCACTATGACCAACCTTATATCCAACTCTATTATAGTTGTACAAGTTAGCTCTTGATGATATAGCAACTTCATATAGCTAGCATCTAAAGAAACTTCATATAGCCAGGTTGCTAGCTACATTATTATTCTTGCTCTTAGCTAAGATAGTACAACACTTACGCGCTACCATAGGCAATAACTTGGCTAGTCCAATCATACGTATGTATGAGCACAAAATCATTAAATACAACATCGTGGAGAGTATCATATAGTAATATTATGCATATGATACTAGTACTCCCTTCATACCGGTTTATTGGACTAACACGGAGTCCAAAAAATATGTTTAACTATAAATTTGACCAGCAAAATATGAATCATATGTCATAAAAATTATATTATTGAAAAGAGCTTTTACTACCTCCGTTTCAGGGCTTAAGACGCACACGCTTTTTAAAGCAAAGTTTGACCAAAAAATTGAGCAACAAAATCTTGATTATATTGTACATAATTAGTACCGTTGGATTCGTATTGAAAATACTTTCCAGTGATACTAGTTTTATACTAAAACTGTTTACGTATTTAGAGTAATTCTTGGTTAAAAAAACACGCAAAACGAGGACGCCTTAAGCCCTGAAACGAAGGGAGTAAATATCAATCCAATGGTATAATTTTTATAAAATATAATTCATAATTTATTAATAAATTTTATAGTTAAATTTTTTTCTTAAACTCCGTGTTATCCCAATAAACCGGTATGGAGGTAGTATATGATATCATCTCCACACTGCATAGTATCATATAGCAGTATCATAGTTTTAGTGTATTTATTGTTTTGTAAAATTTTAATATAAAATTGTGTATAAGATTTATTTGAGATTAGTTTTTCTAATTTGCTATGATACCATATCTATCTATGATATCAATACAATATGTTTTATCATTAATTGCAGTGACATATAAGCATTTTAGGGCTAGTCTAAGAAGCACCATTTAAATTACATTCCATTGTGATAGTTGTTTTTTAAATTTTAATAGGTTCTATAAAAACATACTAAGATACACCACATTAAAAAATGCCTAATCAAGTGACCCTTGGATCCGTATCCACAAAGGATCTATGACAAATGTGGCACCGATCCCAGCTAAAGAAGTCGAAAAAGTGTGCCATCACAAGACCAAGCATGTCCATTAAAGAAACAAACTCTAACTGGGTATAAAATTGTGTATGCTTCAGTCTTCGCATGCACATCTACTCTGTTCCAAAAAAGTGCACGTCCCATAATCATCATCAATAGTTCACGGTTCCAAACCCTAAAATCAAGGTACATCTGTCAAGTCACTTTTCTAATGTTATGATGTATTTTTTTTAAACAGGAAAGGGTCAAAACGACCCCAGGAGCTACATTAAGGAACACGTGGCGGGTACAAATTTATAGCAAAGCCTTTTTCAACACTTGCTCTAAGAACCTAAAATTCGAATATAAGGGCTTGCAAAGTGCAAAGAACACCCTAGGACACAAAGATAAAAAGCAATCAGATCCACTGGTATCTCCGCCACCCACCGTCAGTGACCTGAAAGCGGCGGTCGTCGAACCTCCCGCTAACGCAGACGAAGGAGCAGTAGAGCCCAACACCAAGATCCAGAGAACAACAACGAAAGCTCCCATCGCTATCCTCTCCGACGGGACTCTCTGCCGCAGGCCAACTCCTCCTCGCCAAGGAAGAACCACTTGGAAAGGGGAAGAGGTCGAGCTCCTGTGGTAGGAGCCAGAATCCTCCACGAAGGAGGGAGAAACATGGCCACCATGTCGGCCAAAGAGCATGGCGGGGAAGCACTTCGCCGCCGTGGAATTCGCTCGAAGAAGCTGCAGCAGTAGCTGCCAACGCCGCTAGCCCATCAAAACTCTGAATCCAAAGCTCCCCTCGCCTCCAAGGCCGGTCAGAGAAGGAAGAAGAGCTCCATAGAGCCACCGACGCTGACCACCAGAACACCGACGATAATTGAGAAGGGAGCTCTGAAGGGGTTCGTGTAGGGATTCGTAGCATGGAAAACAAAAATTTTCTATCGCATACAAACAAACAAGCCAAGATCTATCTACTAGATTGTAGCAACGAGTCGATAGAATAACTCACCCTCGAAGATTCCAAAGAGTTTAACGAGAGCGGATTCTCGTGGGTGATGTAGTCGTACTCTTCCCGATCTCAAGATCGCGTAGACGATCCTTCCGGCGCTGCGTTCCGGCAGCGCTCCCTTGATCGGTCACACGTTGACTCGACAAAGACCTTTCTCTCCTTGTTCCAGGTGGCGTGGAGTTTGTAGCACTCTCCTCGCGATTCAAGGCAAAGGCATGATGCATGGAAGTAGAGGAGATCTCAGGCTTCGCCTTAAGCCGGAGCGAGTATGGTGGAGTATGAGAGTCCTCGACGATATAGGGTTTAGATCGCCGAGGAGGAAGCTTGGCCGGCTAGGGTTGCTAGGGCGGCTTGACCTAGAGCGTGGTGGCAGTGGCGGCGCCGACTTAGGGTTTGGGCGTGGATCTTGTGTGTCTAGGAGGAGCCCCCTCCTTATATAGGTGGAGGGCGGCCGGCCAGGGAGGAGTCCCTCCCAATTGAATCTTGGAGGTGGGCCAGCCGTGGAGGAGGGACTCCTCCCAACTCTTTCCTCCTCTTTCTCCACTTCCCAAAAATAGCCGTTTGACTTTCAAACTAGGCGTTTGACTTTTCAAACTAGGATTTGAATAAACCCTCTATTTTGTTCAGCGATGACACCGAGTACATGATGCAATCATACCAACTTGATATAACACATTCATGTACCCTTCCCCTCGAGTCTTGGGACATTAGGAACCTTCTAGAACATTCCCGATGAAAACACCGGAACCATTCGCCAACTCCGAAACGGGACTTTCCTTATATGAATCTTATTCTCCGGACCATTCCGGATCTCCTCGTGATATCCCGAATCCCATTCGAGACTCCGAACAACATTCGGACTCTTTCTCATCATTCCATAACTACTCAAAACAACGTCGAATCCTTAAGTGTGTCTCCCTACGGTTCGTGAATTATGCGGACATGATCGAGACACTTCTCCGAACAATAACCAATAGAGGAATCTGGAAATTCATATGGCTCCCACATATTTCTACGATTACTTCGCGATCGAATGAACCACTTACATACGATATCAGTTTCCCTTTGTCTCGCGATAGTTTACTTATCCGAGGTTATGATCGTCGGTATCTCTGCATACCTAGTTCAACCTCGTTACCAATAAGTACTCTTTTCTCGTTCCCGTGATATGTGATCCCTTGTGAGCCAGTCACATGCTTGCAAGCTAATTGGGTGACATTTCACCGAGAGGGCCCAGAGTATATCTATCCGTCATATGGATGGACAAATCCCACTCTTGATCCATGTGTTTCAACCAATACTTTCCGAACACTCAATGACACCTTTATAGCCACCCAGTTACGGTGTGGTGTTTGATGTCATCAAAGCATCCATCCGGTAAAGGTGATATGCATGATCTCATGGTCGAAGGAATTAGATTACTATGTATCAGAAAGCATATAGCAATTGAACTAATAAAATGACTTGATCTTTATGCTACGCTTATCTATAGGAGTATGTCCACCATATCATTATCCTAACGATATGATCTTGTTGTTAATAACATCTCAATGTTCATGATAGGGAAACCACAATCATCTATTAACCAACAAGCTAGTATTATATAGAGGCTTTACTAGGGACTCTTATTTTAGTCTAAAAATCACACAAGTATTAATGTTTCCTAGTTAATACTATTATAGCATGAATATAAACATTTATCATAAACACAAAGATATAATAATAACTATATTTATTATTGCCTCTAGGGCATATCTCCAACAGTCTCCCACTTGCACTAGAGTCATCTAATCTAGATTACATGGTAATATACCGAACACCCATGGCAGTTTGGTCATGGTTTTTTTTTTCGGGAGAGGTTTAGTCAAGGTCCCACATTCAGATCATCTGTGTACTTTGCAAATCTTTATATCCCCATCTTGGATATGTTCTTGAATAGCGTGAAAACGTAGCTTGATGTGCTTCTTTCTTGTGTGACCTTGGTTCTTGCGCATTGGCTATGGCGCCCATGTTATCACAAGAGATAGACATTGGGTCCAAGACACTAGGAACCACACCCAGCTGTAATGAACTCTTTCATCCATATCGCTTCTTGTGAAGCCTCAAAGCGACCATGTATTCCGATTCAGTTGAAGATCTCGCCACAACGCTTTGCTTTGCACTCCTCCACTAATCTTGCACCATTCAAAATAAATACGTATCCAGTTGTGATTTAGAATCATCCGGATCGGTGTTCCAACTAGCATCGGTGTAACCATTAACAACGAGCTATTCATCACCTCCATAAGAAAGAACCATATCCTTAGTTCTTCTCAAGTACTTGAGGATGTTTTTGATCACGTCCAATGATCCACTCGGATCACTTTGATATCTGCTAGTTAAACTAACATCATATGCAATGCGGGTCTAGTACATAGCATGGCATACATTAGAGATCCTATGGCTGAGGCATAGGAGTCTTACTCATCCTTTCTCTATCTTACGCCGATGTCGGACTTTGAGTTTTACTCAAGGTCGTATTAGCAACATGGGCAAGAACCCTTTCTTGCTATCTTCCATTCCAAATCTCTTTAGAACTTTGTCCAAATATGTACTTTGTGACAATGATATTTGGCGTCTCGATCTATCTCTATAAATCTTTATGCCTAATATGTAAGCTTCGCCAAGATCCTTCATTGAAAAACTATTATTCAAATATTCCTTGACACTATTAAGAAGGTCTACATCATTCCCAATCAACAATATGTCATCTACATATAGTATTAAGAATGCTCTGAGCTCCCACTCACTTTCTTGTAAATACAAGCTTCTCCATAAGTTTGTATAAAACCAAAAACTTTTGATCACCTTATCAAAACGTTGATTCCAACTCCGGGATGCTTGCTTCAACCCATAGATGGACCGTTGAAGTTTGCATACCTTGTTAGCATCTTTAGGATCGACAAAACCTTTGGGTTGCATCATATACAACTCTTCATCAATGTCTCCATTGAGGAATCTTTGTTTTGACATCCATCGCCATATCTCATAATCATAATATGCAGCGATTGCTAACATAATCCTCACAGACTTTAACCGCTCTTGGTGAGAAAGTCTCATCGTAGTCAACTCCTTGAATTTGTCGAAACCCCTTTGCGACAAGTCGAGCTTTATACGATAACATTACCATCGACATTTGTTTTCTTCTTGAAAATCCATTTGTTCTCGATGACCTTCCGGCCATCCGGTAAGTCCACCAAAGTCCATACTTGGTTTCCGTACATGGATCCAATCTCGGATTTCATGGCTTCTTGCCATTTATTGGAATCTGGGCTCATCATTGCTTCCTCATATGTCTCAGGGTCATCGGTGTTGTCCACCAACATGACACTCATAACGGGATCATACCAATGCAGGTGGTACGAGTTCTCGTTGACTGCGAGGCTCTGTAGCAACTTCAACCAAGTTTCATGATCATCATCATTAGCTTCCTCTCTAACTGTGCAGCACCACGGAACTTCTTCCGGTCTTTGCGCTACTCGCAATTTTCAGAGAAGGTTCGACAACCTCGTCGAGTTCTACTTTCCTTCCAGTCACTTCTTTCGAGAAAAATTCCTTCTCTAGAAAGGATCCATTCTTGGCAACGAAGATTTTGCCTTCGGATCTATGATAGAAGGTATACCCAATAGTTTCCTTCGGGTATCCAATGAAGACGCATTTTTGCGCTTTGGGTTCAAGCTTGTCCGGCTGTAACTTCTTTACATAGGCTTCGCAACCCCAAACTTTAAGGAACGGCAATCTAGATTTCTTCCCAAACCATAATTCATACGGTGTCGTTTCAACGGATTTAGATGGTGCCCTATTTAAAGTGAATGCGGCTGTTTCTAATGCATAACCCCAAAATGGTAGCGGTAAATCTGTAAGTGACATCATAGAACGAACCATATCTAAGAGAGTTCGATTACGACGTTCAGACACACCATTACGCTTTGGTGTTCCCGGCGGTGTCAAATTTGAAAGTATTCCGCATTTCTTCAAATGCTCGCCAAACTCGTAACTTATATATTCACATCCACGATCAGAACGTAGAAATTTAATCTTCTTGTTACGTTGATTCTCTACCTCACTTTGAAATTCCTTAAACTTCTCGAAAGTTTCGGACTTATGTTTCATGAAATAGATATACCCATATCTACTCAAGTCATCCGTGAAGGTAAGAACATAACGATAACCACATGATGCTACACTCATTGGACCACACATCGGTATGTATGATTTCCAATAAGTCGTAGCTCGCTCCATCATACCAAAAATGGAGTCTTAGTCATTTTACCCATAAGACATGCTTAGCATCTTTCAAGTGATTCAAATCAAGTGATTCAAGAAGTCCATCGAATGGAGTTTCTTCATCGCTTCACTCAATGTGAACAAGACGACAGTGCCACATATAGGTCGAGTTATCGCTCGATTTCAAACGTTTAGCCTCAATGTTATTAATATGTGTATTTCCACTATCGAGATTCAATAAGAATAGACCATCTATCAAAGGTGCATGTGCATAAAACATATTACTCATATAAATTGAACAACCATTATTCTCGGACTTAAACAAGTAACCGTCTCGCAATAAACAAGATCCCGATATAATGTTCATGCTTAACGCAGGCACCAAATAACAATTATTTAAGTATAAAACTAATCCCGATGGTAGATGAAGGGGTAGCGTGCCGACCGCGATGACATCAACCTTTGATCCATTTCCCACGCGCATCGTCACCTCGTTCTTCGCTAGTTTCCGTTTATTCTGCAACACCTGTTTCAAGTTACAAATATGAGCAACCGAACCAGTATCAAATACCCAGGCACTACTACAAGTACTAGTGAGATACACATCAATAACATGTATATCAGATATACCTTTCTTATTGATGTTGCCGTTCTTCAAATCCGCCAAGTACTTTGGGCAATCCCGCTTCCAGTGACCTTCTCCCTTGCAGTAAAAGCACTCAGTATCAGGCTTAGGTCCAGCTTTGGTCTTCTTTGTTGGCGTGGTAACTTTCTTACCACCCTTCTTGAAGTGTCCCTTCTGCTTAGACTTGCCTTTCTTGAATTTGGTGGTCTTATTGACCAACAACACTTGGTGCTCTTTCTTGATCTCCACTTCTGCAGATTTCAACATGGCAAAGAGTTCTGGCAACGTCTTGTTCATGTTTTGCATGTTGTAGTTCATCACAAAGTTCTTGTAACTTGGTGGTAGTGATTGGAGGACGCGATAAATCCCCAAAGCATTAGGAATCACTATGCCCAAGCTTTGAAGTTTGTTTGCGTGCCCAGACATCTTAAGCACATGCTCACTGACGGAGCTGCCCTCTTCCATCTTGCAGTTAAAGAACTTTTCAGAAGCCTCATAGCTTTGAATTTCTGCATGAGTCTCAAAGATCAATTTGAGATCCTCGACAATATCATATGGGTCTGAATTCTCAAACCTTTTCTGAAGCTCCGATTCTAAACCATACAAGATAGCACACTGAACTGAGATTCTTCCGAGTGAGGTAAACATTCTTTACTTCATCGGCATCGGTGCGGTGGGTCACCAATGTGCATCCAGCACATAGGTCAAATTAACAGCTGTGAGGACAATCCTCAAATTGCGGAACCAATCCGCGAAGTTGCTTCCATTGTTTTTCAACTTTTCTTTCTCTAGGAACGCATTAAAATTGATGGTAGGGGCTGCCATGATCTACAACATATTTGCAATAGTTTAGACTAAGTTTATGACAAATTGAGTTCAAATTAATAATAAAATTAACCTAGGTGAACTCCCACTCAAAACAATATCCCTCACATTGTTCTAGTGATCACACTAACCAAATCCACCACATCAACACCGATCATCACGAGAGTTGATATAGTTTCAATGGCGAACAATCGACATGTTCATCATATCTACTATATGATTCATGCTTTACCTTTCGGTGATCTGTGTTCCGAGACCATGTTTGTACATGCTAGGCTCGTCAAGATCAAACCTTAGTTTCCGCATGAGCAAATCTGGCTTGCTCACGTTGTATACACTTGCGGAATCTAACACACCCGATCATCACGTGGTGCTTCGAAACAACAAGCTTTAGCAACGGTGCAAACTAAGGGTGAACACTTTATGACTTGAAATTCATGTGCATGAGGGATCATCTTATAATGCTACCGTCGTCTACTAAGCAATACAAGATGCATAAAGTATTAACATCACATGCAATTCATAATATGTGATATGATATGGCCTTTCTTCTTTGTGCTTCCGATCTCCATCTTCTAGCACGAACATGATCTCCATCATCACCGGCATTGCATCAAGGTCAATGACGCTTCTTCATGGTTTTCGTCCACCGGCTTCAACTATTACAACTACTTTGAATAGACACGCGGGTCGTAACATAAATTAAAGACAACCATATGGCTCCTGCCGGTTGCCAACTTACAATAAGGAACATTGCATACATCAAATATAATCACAATCATGGCCATATCACATCACAGCACACCCCTGCAAAACAAAGTTAGACGCCTCTACTTTCTTTGCATGTTTTACGTGGTTTGGGGCTTTCAATAAGTGTCGTTATAACTTACGAACATGAACCACAACATTGATACTAGTATTGTTAATCACCCGTAGTAAATTGAATCTTAACTATGCTAGGAGAAACAGGCACCCGCAAAGCCACTTATGCAATACAAGTTGCATGTCAAGCGTGGAGCAAGTCTCATGAACGATTTCATGTAAGGTTAGCCCGGGCCGCTTCATCCCAACATCCCGCAAGATGCAAAGTACACAAGAAGCAATCGACAATAAAAGCATCAACGCCCACAATGACCATTGTGTTCTACTCGTGCAACAGATCTACATATAGACACGACTCTGATACCAGTGTAGGGATTCGTAGCATGGAAAACAAAAAATTTCTATCGCATACAAACAAACGAGCCAAGATCTATCTACTAGATTGTAGCAACGAGTCGATAGAATAACTCACCCTCGAAGATTCCAAAGAGTTTAACGAGAGCGGATTCTCGTGGGTGATGTAGTCGTACTCTTCCCGATCTCAAGATCGTGAGCGATCCTTCCCAACTGTGTTCGGCGGTGCTCCATGATCGGTCACACGTTCGACTTTCAAGAAGACCTTCCTCTCCCTTGTTCCAGCAGGCAACGGAGGTTGTAGCACTCTCCTCACGATTCCGGCAGCACAACGGCGTGGTACCGGAAGTAGAGGGGAGATCTCGCAGGGCTTCGCCTTAAGCCGGAGCGAGTACGGTGGAGTATGAGAGAGTCCCTCGACGACCTAGGGTTTAGATACGCCGAGGAGGAAGCTTGGCCGGCGGCTAGGGTTGCTAGGCGGCGACAGCAGGTGGCGGCGCCGGCGGCTTAGGGTTTGGAGGCGTAGATCTTGTGTGTCTAGGAGGGGAGCCCTGCCCCTCCTTATATAGGTGGAGGGGCCGGCCGGCCAAGGGGAGGGGAGTCCCTCCCCAACTCGGCTTGGAGGTGGGCCGGCGGTGGAGGAGGGACTCCTCTCCAACTCGGTTTCCTCCTCTTTCTCCACTTCCCAAAAATAGTCGTTTGACTTTCAAACTTGGCGTTTGACTTTTCAAACTAGGATTTGAATAAACCCTCTATTTTGTTTAGCGATGACACCGAGTACATAGTGCAATCATACCAACTTGATATAAAACACATTCATGTACCCTTCCCCTCCGGAGTGCCGGACATTCCGGAACCTTCTAGAACATTCCCGATGAAAACACCGGAACCATTCGCCAACTCCGAAACGGGACTTTCCTTATATGAATCTTATTCTCCGGACCATTCCGGATCTCCTCGTGATATCCTGAATCCCATTCGAGACTCCGAACAACATTCGGACTCTTTCTCATCATTCCATAACTACTCAAAACAACGTCGAATCCTTAAGTGTGTCTCCCTACGGTTCGTGAATTATGCGGACATGATCGAGACACTTCTCTGAACAATAACCAATAGAGGAATCTGGAAATTCATATGGCTCCCACATATTTCTACGATTACTTCGCGATCGAATGAACCACTTACATACAATATCAATTTCCCTTTGTCTCGCGATAGTTTACTTATCCGAGGTTATGATCGTCGGTATCTCTGCATACCTAGTTCAACCTCGTTACCGATAAGTACTCTTTTCTCGTTCCCGTGATATGTGATCCCTTGTGAGCCATTCACATGCTTGCAAGCTAATTGGATGACATTTCACCGAGAGGGCCTAGATTATATCTATCCGTCATATGGATGGACAAATCCCACTCTTGATCCATGTGTTTCAACCAATACTTTCCGAACTCTCAATGCCACCTTTATAGCCACCCAGTTACGGTGTGGTGTTTGATGTCATCAAAGCATCCATCCGGTAAAGGTGATATGCATGATCTCATGGTCGAAATAATTAGATTACTATGTATCAGGAAGCATATAGCAATTGAACTAATAAAATGACTTGATCTTTATGCTACGCTTATCTATAGGAGTATGTCCACCATATCATTCTCCTAACGATATGATCTTGTTGTTAATAACATCTCAATGTTCATGATAGGGAAACCACAATCATCTATTAACCAACAAGCTAGTATTATATAGAGGCTTTACTAGGGACTTTTATTTTAGTCTACAAATCACACAAGTATTAATGTTTCCTAGTTAATACTATTATAGCATGAATGTAAACATTTATCATAAACACAAAGATATAATAATAACTATATTTATTATTGCCTCTAGGGCATATCTCCAACAGTTCGTAGCATGGTAAACAAAAAAATTCTACCGCATGCACACAGACAAGCCAAGATCTATCTACTAGATTTTAGCAACGAGTCGATAAAAGCACTCACCCTCGAAGATTCCAAAGCGGTTCACGAGAGCGGATTCTTGTGGGTGATGTAGTCATACACTTGCCGATCTCAAGATCGCGTAGACGATCCTTCCGGCGCTGCGTTAAAGCGGCGCTTCATGATCGGTCTGCGTTCGATTTTCGATGAAGACCTTCCTATCCCTTGTTCTAGCAGAGCGAAGGTTGTAGTTCTCCCTCGCATTCCGAAGACGACGGTGTGGTGTCGAGTAGAGGAAGATCCTAGGGCCGCCTAAGCGGTCTGAGTTATGGTGGATTAGGGTTTCCCGGAGATCTAGGGTTTAGATGACCGGGAGAAGGAGGAGGTGTCGGCGGCAAGGGCAACATGACGAACCGGGCGGCGAGGCGGCAGCGGCGGCAGCGGCATGGCGGCGGCGGCGGCTCGTGTGCGGGGAGAGGGGCTAGGGCTTGTGTGCTTTGGGGCAGCCCTCCCCCTCTATTTATGAGAGGGGCAGCCTTGGGAGGGTGGGTTTGAATCCAAACCCAAATCCAAGTTGGATTGAGAGAAGGACTTGTTTCTTCTCCCACTAGGAAACCATTGTTCCAATTTGATTTCTCAAACTCCCGTTTGACTTTCAATTTAGAGCTTTAATTCTCTCTTACAAATGCGCACACCATGTGACCTAGGATATGATCCAATCATTCGGCGGCGGATCGTGTGCGGGGAGAGGGGCTAGGGCTTGTGTGCTTTGGGGCAGCCCTCCCCCTCTATTTATGAGAGGGGGCAGCCTTGGGAGGGTGGGTTTGAATCCAAACCCAAACCCAAGTTGGATTGAGAGAAGGACTTGTTTCTTCTCCCACTAGGAAACCATTGTTCCAGTTTGACTTCTCAAACTCCCGTTTGATTTTCAATTTAGAGCTTTAATTCTCTCTTACAAATGCACACACCATGTGACCTAGGATATGATCCAATCATTCCGCTTACCCATGAAACATTCATGGACCATTCTCCTTCCGGACCGGTGAACCTTCAAGACCCTTCTAGAACCTCTCCGATGAAAACATCGGAAACTTTCCCGAACTCCGAAATAGGACTTTCCTTATATGAATCTTATTCTCCGGACCATTCCGGATCTCCTCGTGATATCCCGGATCCCATCCGAGACTCCAAACAACATTCGGTATCCCTATTAACATTCCATATCTACTAAACAACATCAAATACTTCAGTGTGTCTCCCTACGGTTCATGAATTATGCGGACATGACCGAGACACTTCTCCGATCAATAACCAATAGAGCAATCTGGAAATTCATATGGCTCCCACATATTTCTATGATTACTATGCGATCGAATGAACCACTTACATACGATACCAATTTCCCTTTGTCTCACGATAGTTTACTTATCCGAGGTTTTGATCCTCGGTATCTCTGCATACCTAGTTCAACCTCGTTACCGATAAGTACTCTTTTCTCGTTCCCGTGATATGTGATCCCTTCTGAGTCAGTCACATGCTTGCAAGCTAATTGGATGACATTCCACCGAGATGGCCTAGAGTATATCTATCCGTCATATGGATGGACAAATCCCACTCTTGATCCATGTGCCTCAACCCATACTTTCCGAACACTCAATGCCACATTTATAGCCACCCAGTTACGGTGTGGTGTTTGATGTCATCAAAGAATCCTTCCGGTGATGGTGATTAACATGATCTCATGGTCGAAGGAATTAGGTTACTATGTATCAGAAAGCTTATACCAAATGAACTATTGAAATGACTTGATCTTAATGCTACTCTTATCTATAGGAGTATGTATATCATACCATTCTCCTAATGATATGATCTTGTTATTAATAACATCTCAATGTTCATGACCGAGAAACCACGATCATCTATTAATCAACAAGCTAGTATTATAAAGAGGCTTTACCAGGGACTCTAATTTAGTTTACAAATCACACAAGTATTAATGTTTCCGTTAAATACTATTATAGCATGAATGTAAACATTTATCATAAACACAAAGATATAATAATAACCACTTTTATTATTGCCTCTAGGGCATATCTCCAACAAGCTCGCCATCGTCTTCTTCCACCATGGAATCCAGAGAAGAAACGGCGCCTAGGTCCTGCTACGCCACAGCAACACACTGCGAAGGAACTCCCGAGTGCCTCCAGTTCTTGGCATCGCCCTGTTCTTCCGACCCTCCTCGCCTCAATGGCCGACTAGGGCAAGAAGCAACAAGCACGCGATACCGAAGAAAAGGGGGGCACCCCTGACCTTATCGCGGAGATATTCTAATTGTGGTACGTTGCCGCCAACTCTGACCTCTAGAGCATTGCCGCCGGTAGACCATGTCGAGCAGCTCAAGATCTGGTCGAAGAAAACTCGAGCCATACTCCAAACCTCGGCAAGCAGCCGAAAACAACTACTCCTACCTAATATACATGTGCCTGAACCTCTCCTCCGCCTCCCTCGACCGGCAATGCCAGCGCGTTCGGCCTTGGATTGGCCTGGCGCCCGTGGGGAGTTTCTGGAGAGCTGTTGCAGGGGAGAAATAAAATGCGGGTAAGCGCACAATGCTTATGATGTATACCATAACCTATTCACATACTACTCCCTTGGTTCTAAACAGAATGACTCTTGTTGACTCAAATTTGTCAAGATATGGATATATATAATACTAAATCATGTCTAAATACAATCAAACTTGAACAAATCTAAATCAACTAATTTGGGTCAGAGGAAATATTATCTATACACTAAAAATTGTCTAGATATATATGTTCAATTTAGATAAATCTACTATTGGGAATATGCCCTAGAGGCAATCATGTATGATGATATTTCCCATTGTATTCATAAAGATATTAAGTAGTCCTTGTATAAACATCTGATGTGTATCATTGAATATGTGATTCGGTTGTGGAACTATGCATTCATGTTGTTTGTACTAAATATCCTTGGTCATTGAGGTTGTGCTGGACACACAATCTAGACCAATGTGAAAGTTGGCTTCATGACTCGGTTCCACTTGTCATGGGCATGGAGATGCTATTCCAACTTACACATATTTGAAGGGTTTCGCAGCATAGTAAATCAAAAAAATTCTACGGATGCAAACGGGAAAGCCAAGATCTAATCTAGGAGATGCAATCAACGAGAGGGATATATGAGATCTTCATACCCTTGAAGAAATCGCACAGCGGAACGTTCAACAGAACGTGGTTGATGTAGTCGTACTAGCCTTCTCCTCCTCGCGATCCGATCCGATCCAACGCCGCAAGTGGCGACGCCTCCGAGAGATGCACACGTACGGCACCGTGACGTCTCCTCCTTCCTCGGTCCAGCAAATGGGGCGGAGAGATAGATTGGATCTACAACACGACGGCGTGGTGCTATGGTGGAGAGTTTTGCGGCAGGGCTTCGCCTACGCGCAGTCGGGAGAGAGAGAGGGAGGGCAGAAGTATGTCGGCTAGGGTTGAAGGAGTGGGGGGGCCGGCCCCCTTGGCCCCTCCTCCAAGCCCTAGGGCGGCGTCCCCAAGGGTTGGAGTGGGAGGCAAGTTTCCCCCTCCCTTCTAGAAGGTCCCCTAGGGTTTTGGCCGGCTGGGCCTATGGGGCCTTGTGCCCCTGGACCAAAGCGGCCAGGGCACTCCCTCGTAGGCCCACACCCCCCTCCGACAAGTGGGGCCACGTTGGTACCACTCCGGAAGCTTCTAGAACCTTCTGGTACAATACCGAACATTCCGAAACAATTCTGAAATCCAAAAATTGCTTTCCTTTATATGAATCTTATTCTCCGGACCATTCCGGAACCTCTCGTGATGTCCTGGATCCCATCCGAGACTCCGAACAAAAAACTCATAAACCATTTATCCATTCTATCCTAGCGTCCAGGCACGTTAAGTGTGTGACCCTACGGGTTCGAGAATATGCAGACATGATCTTCTATGAATAATCAACAGCGGGATCTGGAAACCCATATTGACTCCCACATATTCATCGATGATCATATCGGATTAACCACAATGCCAGGATTCAATTAATCCCATATTTATATTCCCTTCGTCACGTGATATTTTACTTGCCCGAGATTCGATCGTTGGTATCGGCATACCTAGTTCAATCTCGTTCACATCAAGTACTTTACTCGTTCCATAATCCAATATCACTTTGTGATCAACTCCTTAACCACGTGCTTGCAAGCGGTGTTGATATCGATTACCGAGTGTCCCAAAGTATATCTCTCCGACTTGGGAGGGACAAATCCCATCTCGATACATACAACCCAACAAGTACTTTCCGATCACCTGAGAGACACCTTTATGATCACCCTCTCATAGGATGATGTTTGATGACCTCAAAGCTTTCTTCCGATACCAGGGAGTTGCATTATCTCATGGTCTAAGGAATACAATATGTGACATAAGAAAAAGCTTCGCAAAGATGAACACAATGACACGATCTAATTTCTCTGCTTGATTTGGGTATATCCATCATATCATTCTCCAAATGACATGATCTCATTATTAATCGACAACTCATGTCTATGGTTAGGAAACCTTAACCATCATTAATCAATGAGCTAGTCCATAGAGGCGTACTAGGGACACGGTGTTGTTCATAAACCACACAAGTATCAAAGTTTCCGCTTAATACAATTCTATCATGGAATATAAACTTTATCATGAACAAGAATTATAACAATAACATCTTTATTATTGCCTCTAGGGCATAATTCCAACAGTCTCCCACTTGCACTAGAGTCAATAATCTAGTTTACATCTGGCAACAATCTAACACCCATGGCATTGAGGTGATGATCATGTTTTGCTCGTGGAAGAGGTTTAGTCAACGGATCTGTGACATTCAGATCCGTATGTACTTTGCTAATCTTCAGATCTCCATCTGTTATATAATCTCGAATTATATAAAATCAGAGGTTGATGTGCTTGGTCTTTGGATGATATCTTGGTTCCTTAGCCAATGCTATGGCGCCAGTGTTGTCGCACAATATCTCCAGTGGGTCCAAGGCACTTGGAACCACACCAAGCTCAGTGATGAAGTTCCTGACCCAAACTCCTTCACTTGACGCTTCTGCAGCAGCCATGTATTCGATTCTCATCAGATCCCGCGATCACGCTTTGCTTGCAGCTTCTCCAGCTCACAGCTCCTCCATTCAAAATATAAACGTATCCTGTCTAAGATTTAGAATCATCCGGGTCGGTGTCGAAACTAGCGTCGACGTAACTTTTTACGACGAGCTGCTCATCACCTCCATAGACCAAGAATATTTCTTTAGTCCTATTTAAATACTTTAGGATGTTCTTTACGGCTATCCAGTGTTCCACTCCTGGATCGCTTTGCTATCTGCTCGTCAAACTAAGAGCATTGGACACATCCGGTCTAGTACACAACATGTCATACATGATAGAACCTATGGCCGAGGCATATGGCACTTTGCTCATGGTTTCTCTATCGTTTACCGTAGCTGGACACTGAGCCTTGCTCAATATCTTACCTGACAACATGGGCACTGAACCTTTCTTTGCCTTATCCATTCTGAACCTTTTCAGAACTTTGTCTAGGTATGTACTTTGGCTTAAAGCTATTAGGCGTCTTTGTCTATCTCTATAGATTTTGATGCCTAATATATAAGCAGCTTCTCCTAGGTCTTTCATTGAAAAACATTTATTCAAATAACTCTTCACATCGTTAAGCATACCAATGTCATTTCCAATAATCAATATGTCATCCACATATAAAACTAGAAATGTCACTGAGCTCCCACTCACTTTCTTGTAGATACAAGCTTCGTAGCAATTTGGAACAAATCCAAAGCTCTTGATCACTTGATCAAAACGAAGGTTCCAACTCCGAGATGCTTGCTTCAGTACATAAATGGAACGCTGAAGTTTGCACACCTTATCAGCATCCTTAGGATCGACAAAACCTTCGGGCTGCATCATATACAACTCTTCATCAATGTTGCCATTGAGGAACGCAGTCTTGACATACATCTGCCATATTTCATAATCATGAAACGCAGCAATTGCTAATAAAATCCGAATGGACTTAAACATCGCTACGGGAGAGAAAGTCTCATCGTAGTCAACACCTTGAACTTGTCGAAAACCTTTCGCGACAAGTTGAGCTTTATAGACAGTAACATTACCATCTGTGTCTGTTTTCTTCTTGAAAATCCATTTGCACTCAACGGCCTTACGGTCGCTAGGAGGGTCAACCAAAGTTCATACTTGGTTTTCGCTCATAGATCCTAATTCGGATTTCATGGCCTCTAGACATTTCTCAGAGTCTGGGCTCATCATTGCTTCCTCATAGTTCGCAGGTTCACTGTTGTGTACTAACAAGACAGTTAAGACAGGGTTGCTGTACCACTCAAGAGGGTCACGTGACCTTGTCGACCTGTGACGTTCAGTGGTAGCATCGTCCGAAGTTTCATGATCCTCATTGTTGAGAAATAGAGCAATTTACCAAGCGAATTACCCATAATAAACGCTAGATAAAACATGACTAGAATAATAGGTAATATACTAATCATGTTAAATAGCGAATACAAAATAAGGCATATAGCCACACAAACTACAAGGCATAAAACTCTGGATAGAATCAGAACAAGATTGAGACAGAAGTTGTACATGGCAGTAGCAGAAGTAGAACCGCCGGTGTTGGAACCGTCATTGGCCATGTCGTCGAGGAAGAGGGTGCTGATGTCGGGGAAGAAGTCCTCGTCGGGGAAGACGTCGCTATCTGTGAAGGAGTCCGTGAAGCAGTAGTCGTGATAGCGCTCCCCAAAACCTTATCGCCCTTCTCCGTACAGACTCGAAGCGGGGTCTCGGAGGCCCTCTTGTCCGGCTCGCGGTGCACGCCGCAAGACGGGATGGGGAAGATGGAAGTAGCACAGTGCTCTGGAACTCGAGGCAAGGGATGTGTAACAGCACAACTGAGAGGAGGCGCGACCTCTCTCTCTTATAGGCGCAGAGGAGAAGGCAGACGGTGAAGCAAACGTTTCACCTTCGTATAAGTCGATGCTCCAGGAGCCGATAGCAATGTACCTCAAAGAGCCGATGCATCGGCTTTCCCAAAATTGTTGATATACCATTCATGCGTGGCAAAATAAAGCTCGGCTCGGCGATTCTCGCAACCATAACCCGCAACCCGCAACTCAAGCCTTGCTGCTGTCGTGACGGCGTGAGGCGTGGCGTGGCGGCGAGGAGGAGGAGGAGGAGGCGTGTGGAACTCTCTCCTTCTCCTTCTCATCCTTTACCAAGTGGTAGAAGAGCTCACCTTATAAGCTGGTCCAACTTCCACTCAACTAGCAATGTGGGACTAAACATTTGTCCCACCTCTTGCCTTGCATGAATAGGCCACATGGGCCTCTAGGATTTTCAGGAATTATTGAAATAGAAAATGGGCTAGAATATTTGGGCCAAAATTCCAACAATCCCCCACCAGATCCCAGAGGCACATGTAATTTGCCTTTGGTTCCAAAACACTGTTTATATACCGGTACTTTAGTGGAGACTGTTAAGTTGAACTTCCACCTAGAATTCTATGCTACACTAGATTGCGACTTGTACAGTGGACTATGCCTTGAACTGCAAGTTTGCTGCAATCTAGCTTCACACGAAGTCTTGACCGATACTGGTCTACCGTGGGACTTCCCATGGGTGGAGCTTATACGTCATACTCCATGACCTTTCATGAGTTTATTAGAGAGCACCCACTCTCATAGATCGCGACGTTTTAACGAAAGACTCATATAGGTGTGTTCTTCAAAAGATGTTCTGCAGGACACCATCTTTGCTTAGAATAAGCCACTTAGAACACATTAAGATAATAAATCAACCTGCCATGCAGAATAGGAAAGTATTGCATCTTTTATGGAGTGGTGTTTATTAAAGTAGGGATACTTTCCTCTCAGCTAACCAACAGCTTGTTTCTCAATTCTAATTCACGGGATCTCTGATCACATAGAATGGTTTACCACTATGGAAAGCTCAAATTGTGGGTCTCATACCCATCTCCTTTGATGCATTTTCTATCACGTTGCGTGATAGACCCTTTGTGAAGGGATCTGCCAAGTTTTTAGATGTTTGGATATAATCCAATGCAATAACTCCGGAGTTTCTCATTTTCTGTGATTTGGTCTCCTCTTCACATGTCTTGAGGACTTCATATTATCCTTAGAACTGTTCACTTTAATAATCGATTTGATTATCACAGTTCATTGGAATTGCGGTATAGGTTTTTCAACCACGTAAGTCCATCAAGAGTTCACGAAGCCACTCGCTGCTTCAACGGTGGCCGTGTCTAGTCTTGTGAGTTCGCTTCCATAGTTGACCTCGTTAAGATGGTGCGCTTGCAAGACTTCAAGAAGCGATACCACCACCAAGTGTGAAAACATATCCACTGTGGCCTTTATCTCATCAACATCGGATATCCAATTTGAATCACTATAACCCTCTAGTACCCTTGGATACCGGTATAGTGTATGCCATAGCTCATGATGCCTTTTAGATATCGCATAACTCTCTCAAGAGCATGCCGGTGATCATCTCTGGATTTGAGACAAATCGACCGAGTTTGCTTACAAAAGGCGATGTCGTCTCGTGGCACTAGCTAAATACATAAGCGAGCCAATAATTTGAGAGTATCTTAGTTGGTCTCTAGCATTTCCTCGATTCTTCAAGCAACACACTAGGATCATATGGTGTAGGAGAAAAATTGACGTCGCTATACCCAAAACGACTCAAAATCTTTTCCACATAGTGGGATCAAGCAATGTAATCCCACCGTCATCATCTCTCAATAGCTTGATGTTCTGATAACATCAGCTACTCCCAGATCCTTCATCTCAAAGGAACGAGATAAGAAATCTTTGACCTCCTTAATTGCATTAAGGTTGGTTCCGAAAATCAGTATGTCATCAACATACAAACAAAGGATGACTCCCTCACCCCCACCATGGCGATAGTATACGCACTTGTAAACCGTTTACAACAAAGCCTGCAGCGGTTAAGGTTTTATCAAATTTTTCGTGCCACTGCTTAGGTGCTTGTTTAAGACCATACAAAGACTTCAGTAGCTTGCACACTTTTCTTTCTTGACCATTTACTATAAAACCATCTGGTTGATCCATATAGATTTCCTCATCCAGCTCTCCATTTAGGAAAGCCATCTTAACATCCATTTGATGAACGAGAAGACCGTGTGAGGCAGCCAGAGAAAGTAGTACTCGAATGGTGGTCAACCTTGCTACAGGTGAGTAAGTGTCAAAGAAGTCTTCACCTTCCTTTTGGGTATAACCCTTGGCTACAAGCCTTGCCTTGTACTTCTCAATAGTACCATCAGGCCTTAGTTTCTTCTTGAACACCCATTTACATCCTACAGGTTTGCACCCATAAGGACGATCAGTGATCTCCCATGTTTCATTAGCTAAGATGGAATTCATCTCACTATGAACAGCTTCCTTCAAAGAGTCGCATCGAGATGCATAAGCTTCGAAATGGAAGTGGAGTGTCATCTACAAGGTACACAATGAAATCATCACCAAAAGACTTTGCGTCCTTTGTCTCTTGCTCCTTTTAGGAATTTCATTGTCATCCTCCTTAGGACTTTCAGTGTTCAATCGGAATGATAGGTTCGGAGAATATAGCAAATTCTGATTAGATGAACTAGGTATCTCCGGATTTGATGAGTTAGGTTTATCCTTCATTGGAAATATATCCTCAAAGAAAGTCATCGATCGACTCCATGATTGTACCGACATGAATGTCGTACTTCAGATTTTACTATCAAGAATCTATAACCAATGCTATGAAAAGCATAGCCCGGAAAAACACAATCAATGGTTTTGGTCCAAGCTTGCGCTTCTTGGGGATTGGTACATTAACCTTTGCCAAACCCCAAATACGTAAGTAAGAGAGTTTTAGTCTTTTCTTCTCCCATTCTTGAATGGAGTAATTTCTTTGTTCTTTGTGGGAACTCGGTTTAGGACATGACACGCGGTCAATAATGCCTCCCCACCATTCCTTAGAAAGACCCGATGTGTCTAACATGGCGTTAACCAAATCATAGAGTACGGTTCTTTCTTTCGGCTACTCCATTTGACTGGGGTGAGTAGGGAGGTCCTCTCATGAATTATACCATGTTCCACAAAAGAATCAAACTCGTTGGAAAAATACTCTCCACCACGATCGGACCTAAGCCTCTTAATCTTTCGATCAAGTTGATTTTACGCCTCGGCTTTATAGATTTTGAAGAAACTCAAAGCCTCATCTTTTGATTTCGGAAGATACACATGACAATATCTCGTAGAGTCATCGATCAAAGTCATGAAATATTTCTTTCCACCTTTTGTCAACACACCATTCATCTCACAAAGATCGAATGTATGAGCTCTAGTGGTGTTAAATTTCTCACTTCGCAATCGTATGTGACTTGCGAGGTTGTTTAGCTTGTACGCAGACTTGGCACTTAGATCCCTTAACGGTTGAGAAATCGGGATTAAATTCATTTTGGCTAGCCGTCATACAGCCAAAATTAATATGACAAACGAGTGCCGGACATTTGATTCAAAATTTGTGTAAATATGATTAACAACTTTATTACAAATGTCGACATAGATAAGCGGAACAAGCCTCCGCATTCATAGCCTTTACCAATAAAGGTTCCATACTTGAAATTACAAATTTATTGGACTCAAATACAATCTTGTAGCCATCTCGACGTAAGAGATCCGCTAACAAGATTTTTATTTATTGAGGAACATGATGCACGTTCTTCAGCGCAGTCTTTCCCGAAGTGAACTTCAGATCGACCGTACCAACACCATGAGCGAAGCATGCGGCGTTCCCCATCAAGACGGTTTGAGTCCCTCGACTGATATGAAGAAAACATGGAAATATCGAGCAGACATGTACATTAGCGCCCGTGTCAATCCACCAATCAGGAGAATGACATAATGAAAGAACAGTAGGTAATATACCATACCCAACATCTTTCATCTCAACGTCGCCCATGACAACATTAGCAGTCTTGCTGCTCTTCCCATGTTGGCGTTTGTCAAAGCGGTTGGGACAAGTAGGAGCCCAATGATTAGGATCACCGCACACATGACAAGCACCTTTCCTCTTATCAGTCTTCTTCTTGAAGCTGGTAGACTGTGAGGCCTTGTTCTTTCCATCGAACTTTCCTTTGTCATCAAACTTGCCTTTGTTCTTGAACTTGTAAGGCTGGAAGTTCCTTTTCTGTACCAGGTTGGCATTAGACCCTCCCTCGGTACCTCGAGCACGTGTGTCTTTTGCTCTCGCCTTCTCTTCCACATCAAGAGTCCCAATGAGATCCGTCACGGAGAACTCTTGTCTCTTGTGCTTCAGAGAAGTAGCAAAATTCCTCCATGACTGGGGAAGTTTGGCAATGATGCCTCCGGCAACAAACTTGTCCGGTAACACACAAGTGAAGTGCTCAAGCTCCCTGGCAAGTGATTGTATCTCATGAGCCTGCTCCACAATGGAGCGGTCATCAATCATCTTGTAGTCATAGAATTGTTCCATGACATACAGTTCCTCGCCACATCGAGACTCCAAATTTTCTCTCGGCGCATCCCACATATCTTTGCCATTGCTGAATGCGAGATATGAATCGACAATATTGTCGCCAAGGATCTTGATCAAGGCAGCCTTGAAAGTAGTATCAAGTTTTGAACGCCTCTTCCGGCGGGATTAAGTTCCCTCAGTGCGCCATAGATGGCGTTATAGCAGCTCATGGTGCGAGCGAACCTTTGCTCAGACGCCACCGTTTGTAATTCACACCTTCAAACACGGTGGCTTCATAGAAGCAACAAAGCCACTTGGGGCAAATTGCACGAAATAAGGTTTTTGGATTGTTGAGAAATAGAGCAATTTACCAAGCGAATTACCCATAATAACGCTAGATAAAACATGACTAGAATAATAGGTAATATACTAATCATGTTAAATAGCGAATACAAAATAAGGCATATAGCCACACAAACTACAAGGCATAAAACTCTGGATAGAATCGAACAAGATTGAGAGAAGTTGTACATGGCGATGTGAGTAGAACCGCCGGTGTTGGAACCGTCATTGGCCATGTCGAGGAAGAGGGTCGATGTCGGGAAGAAGTCCTCGTCGGGAAGACGTCGCTATCTGTGAAGGAGTCCGTGTGAAGCCGATGTCGCACCGATAGCTCCCAAAACCTTATCGCCCTTCTCCGTCTGGGACTCAAGCGGCGGGGTCTCGAGGCCCTCTTGTCGGCTCGCGGTGCACGCGCAAGGCAGGATGGGGAAGATGGAAGTAGCGTGCTCTGGAACTCGAGGCAAGGGATGTGTAGCAGACAATCGAGAGGAGGCGTGACCTCTCTCTCTTATAGGCGCAGAGGAGAAGGCGAGAGTGCGAAGATGAAACAGCGAGGCACATTTAACTCGTATTAAGCGTCCATTTAAAGCAAACATTTCACCTTCAGATAAGTCGATGCTCCGAGCCGATAGCAATGTACCTCAAAGAGCCGATGCATCGCTTTCCCAAAATTGTTGATATACCATTCATGCGTGGCAAAATAAAGCTCGGCTCGGCGAGATTCCATAACCAGCAAGGCCTTGCGTCGTGACGAGGCGAGGCGTGGCGTGGCGTGGCGAGCGAGGAGGAGGAGGAGCGCGCGTGTGGAACTCTCTCCTTCTCCTTCTCATCCTTTTACCAAGTGGTAGAAGAGCTCACCTTATAAGCTGGTCCAACTTCCACTCAACTAGCAATGTGGGACTAAACATTTGTCCCACCTCTTGCCTTGCATGAATAGGCCACATGGGCCTCTAGGATTTTCAGGAATTATTGAAATAGAAAATGGGCTAGAATATTTGGGCCAAAATTCCAACACTCATCATTAGCTTCCTCTCTTGTTGGTGCAGACGGCACTGGAACAATTTCAGGTGCTGCGCTACTCTCCAACTCGAGAGAAGGTTAAGTAACCTCGTCTAGCTCTACCTTCCTCCCACTCACTTCTTTCGAGAGAAACTCCTTCTCAAGAAAGGATCAAGTCTTTGCGACAAACACTTTGCCTTCAGATCTGTGATAGAAGGTATACCCAATCGTTTCCTTAGGGTATCCTATGAAGACGCATTTCTCCGCTTTGGGTTCGAGCTTGTCCGACATAAACTTCTTGACGTAAGCTTCGCATCCCCAAACTTTAAGAAACAACAACTTAGGTTTAGCACCAAACCACAGTTCATATGGTGTCGTCTCAACGGATTTAGGTGGTGCCCTATTTAAAGTGAATGCAGCAGTTTCTAATGCGTAACCCCAAAATGATAATGACAAATCTGTAAGAGACATCATCGATCGCACCATATCCAATAAAGTACGATTCCATCGTTCAGACACACCATTGCGCTATGGTGTTCCGGGTGGCGTGAGTTGCGAAACGATTCCGCTTGCTTTAAGATGCGTGAGAAAATCGTAACTCAAATATTCACCTCCACGATCGGATCGTAGAAATTTAATTTTCCTGTTACGATGGTTTTCCACTTTGTTCTGAAATTCTTTGAACTTTTCAAACGTTTCAGATTTATGTTTCATTAAATAGATATACCCATATCTACTTAAGTCATCGGTAAAAGTGAGAAAGTAGCGATATCCACCGTGCGTCTAAACACTCATTGGTCCGCATACATCGGTATGTATGATTTCCAACAAGTCCGTTGCTCGCTCCATTATTCCGGAGAACGGGGTTTTTATCATCTTGCCCATGAGGCACGGTTCGCACGTGTCAAATGATTCAAAATCAAGAGACTCCAAAAGTCCATCAGAATGGAGTTTCTTCATGCGTTTTACACCAATATGACCTAGACGGCAGTGCCACAAATAAGTTGAATTATCACTATCTACTTTGCATCTTTTAGCCTCAATGTTATGGATGTGTGTTTCATTGCTTTCGAGATTCAGAAGAAATAAACCATTCATAGCAGGTGCATGACCATAAAAGATGTTACTCATATAAATAGAACAACCATTATTCTCCGATTTAAATGAATAACCGTCTTGCAATAAACACGATCCAGATATGATGTTCATGCTCAACGTAGGCACATAATAACATTTATTAAGGTTTAAAACTAATCCCGAAGGTAAAACTAAGGAGAGCGTGTCGACGGCCATCACATCAACTCTTGATCCGTTGCCAACGCGCATCGTCACCTCATCCCTTGCTAGCCGCCGTCTATTCCGTAGCTCCTATTTCGAGTTACAAATATTAGCAACTGAACCAGTATCAAATACCCAGGCACTACAACGAGCGCTAGTAAGGTAAACATCAATAACATGTATATCAAATATACCTTTAATGGTGCCAGCCTTCTTGTCCGCTAAGTACTTCGGACAGTTGCGCTTCCAGTGACCCTTGTCCTTGCAATAGAAGCAATCAGTGTCCGGCTTAGGTCCAGACTTGAGCTTCTTCTCAGCAGGGGCAACACGCTTGCCGCTGCCTTTCTTGAAGGGCTTCTTTGCACCATTACCTTTCTTAAAGCTGGGGGGCTTGTTGACCATCAACACATGATTATCTTTCTTGATGTCCACCTCCGCAGCTTTCAGCTTAGCGAAGAGCTCGGTGATCGTATCAGTGGAACCAATCTGATTATGAGTAACTACAAAACCTTTGTAGCTTAGGAGGGAGTGATTGCAGAACTCTGTCAATCTTGAGCTCTTCTAGAATCTTGCAGTCCAGTTGCTCAAGACGTTGAGTGTAGCCCGACATCTTAATGGCGTTCTCACTAACGGAACTCCCTTCCTCCATCTTGCAGTTAAAGAATTTCCCAGAGATCTCATATCTCTCAGAACGGTCCTGAGTCTGAAACATGGTTTTCAGTTCCTCAAGAATCTCAAAGGGCCTGGCGAACTCCTCAAAACGATTTTGAAGGTCCGATTCCATAGCAAACAACATGGTGCTCTTAATCACACCATAATCATCCTTGCGCGACTGATAAACAGCTTTTTCATCAGCCGACGCATCTATAGCAGGGGCGTCACCTAGCGCTTTCTCAAGGACATAGTCCTTTTGTCCGCCAGCGAGAATGATTCTCAGATTGCGGAACCAGTTGGTGAAGTTAGACCCGTTGTTCTTAAGCTTTTATTTCTCAGCAAAAACGTTGAAGTTGAAGTTGGACTTAGCCATTTGATCTACAAAATTTGCAAGTACAATTTAGACTATGTTCATGATAATTAGTTCAACTTAATAAAATTACTAGATGAACTCCCAATAAATTCAACATCCCTCAAGTTGTTTAGTGAACACGATCCGAATTCACCACACCTAATCCGATCTTCACGAGAAGAGATGTGGTTTCAATGGTGGACAACAAAGTGTCGATCATATCATTCATATGACTCATGCTTAACCTTTCGGTTCGTGTGTTCCGAGGCCATGTTTGTACATGCTAGGCTTGTCAAGTCAAACCCAAGTATTTCCGCGTGTGCAAACTGGCTTGCACCCGTTGTATGTGAACGTAGAGTTTATAACACCCGATCATCACGAGGTGCTTGAACACGACGAACTTTCGCAACGGTGCATACATGGGGAGAACACAATTTTATCTTGATCTTTAAGTGACGAATCATCTTATAATGCTACCGTCGCGATCTAAGCATAATAAGATACATAAAAGGATAAACATCACATGCATATGATCTTATGTGACATGGTATAACCAATCTCCGCGCAATGATCTCCATCTTGTGCGTGCCAGCATGATCTCCATCACTCCACCATGATTGCCTCCACCACGAATAGCAACTACAACTATTGCCAACTACTTAGCGACAAATTAAAGCTATTACATGGCGTATAATAAGTTGACACACAGGTCATACACAATTATAAAGACAACCATATGGATCCTGCCGGTTGTGTACTCATCGACATGCAAGTCGTGAAATATTACAAAACATGATCATTGCATACAACATACACATCATATCTTGGACCATACCATATCACAGAAACACTCCGTGCAAAAACAAGTTAGATGCCTCTAGTTTGTTGTTGCATGTTTTACGTGGCTTATGGGAGTAACAAGCTAAGAACGATTCTTACCTACGGAAAGCCACAACAGTGATATTATGGTTGCCAACATCCGGTGTAAATCCCATGACAACTATAGTGAGAGAAACTGGCATCCACCAACCGCATGTGTGGAACAAGCCACACGTCAAGTCGAGCCGGTCGCTACGAGGTCACGTAAAGTTGGCCTGGACCGCTTCCATCTCACTATCCCGCGTCATAAGAAGTACACAACAAGAGGCTTGCAACAGAAAACATCAACGCCTGCAACAAGCATGTTGCTTTCTACTCGTGAAACACATCTACGCATAGATCTAGCTCTGATACCACTGAATGGTTTCGCGGCATAGTAAATCAAAAATTTCTACGGATGCGAACGGGAAAGCCAAGATCTAATCTAGGAGATGCAATCAACGAGAGGGATAGATGAGATCTTCATACCCTTGAAGAAATCGCTGTGAACGTTCAGCGTAGCGTGGTGATGTAGTCGTACTAGCCTTCTCCTCCTCGCGATCCGATCCGATCCAACGCCGCAAGTGGCGACGCCTCCGAGAGATGCACACGTACGGCACCGTGACGTCTCCTCCTTCCTCGGTCCAGCAAGTGGGGCGGAGAGATAGATTGGATCTACAACACGATGGCGTGGTGCTATGGTGGAGAGTTTTGCGGCAGGGCTTCGCCTACGCGCAGCCGGGAGAGAGAGAGGGAGGGCAGAAGTATGGAGGCTAGGTTTGAAGGAGTGGGGGGAGGAGGGTGTGCCCCTGCCCTCTTTATATAGAGGGATGGCCGGCCCCCTTGTCCCCCTCCTCCAAGCCCTAGGGCGGCGGCCCCAAGAGTTGGAGTGGGGGGCAAGTTTCCCCCTCCCTTCTAGAAGGTCCCCTAGGGTTTTGGCCAGCTGGGCCTATGGGGCCTTGTGCCCCTGGCCCAAAGCGGCCAGGGAACTCCCTCGTAGGCCCACGCCCCCCTCCGACAAGTGGTGCCACGTTGGTCCCACTTCGGAAGCTTCTAGAACCTTCCGGTACAATACCGAACATTCCGAAACAATTCCGAAATCCAAAAACTGCTTTCCTTTATATGAATCTTATTCTCTAGACCATTCCGGAACCTCTCGTGATGTCCTGGATCCCATCCGAGACTCCGAACAAAAAACTCATAATCCATTTATCCATTCTATCATAGCGTCGAGGCACGTTAAGTGTGTGACCCTACGGGTTCGAGAATATACAGACATGATCTTCTATCAATAATCAACAGCGGGATCTGTAAACCCATATTGACTCCCACATATTCATCGATGATCATATCGGATGAACCATGATGCCAGGATTCAATTAATCCCATATTTATATTCCCTTCGTCACGCGATATTTTACTTGCCCGAGATTCGATCGTTGGTATCGACATACCTAGTTCAATCTCGTTCACAACAAGTACTTTACTCGTTCCGTAATCCGATATCACTTTGTGATCAACTCCTTAACCACATGCTTGCAAGCGGTGTTGATATCGATTACCGAGTGGACCCGAAGTATATCTCTCCGACTTGGGAGGGACAAATCCCATCTCGATGCATACAATCCAACAAGTACTTTCCGATCACCTGAGAGACACATTTATGATCACCCTCTCATAGTATGACGTTTGATGACCTCAAAGCTTTCTTCCGATACCAGGGAGTTACATTATCTCATGGTCTAAGGAATACAATATGTGACATAAGAAAAAGCTTCGCAAAGATGAACACGATGACACGATCTAATTGCTCTGCTTGATTTGGGTCTGTCCATCATATCATTTTCCCAATGACATGATCTCATTATTAATCGACAACTCATGTCTATGGTTAGGAAACCTTAACCATCATTAATCAATGAGCTAGTCCATAGAGGCGTACTAGGGACACGGTGTTGTTCATAAACCACACAAGTATCAAAGTTTCCGCTTAATACAATTCTAGCATGGAATATAAACTTTATCATGAACAAGAATTATAATAATAACATCTTTATTATTGCCTCTAGGGCATAATTCCAACAATATTCGGCTAAAGAGTTTAGCGAGTCGGATTGACCCATATTGAGGTACAACGAACAAGTTGTCATTTGTATATCTCAATCAATGTAATCCTTAGACCTGAGGTTATTGCATAATCTGAGTTGAGGATCACTGACTTAGGTTCTGTCAAACGCTGATCCGTAAATGGACAGTTATAAAGGCAGAGTTCGGGTCGACTGAGAATCAAGCTGCGTGATGTGAATAACCAAGATGGGATTTTGCCCCTCCACTTGGAGAGATATTCTTGGGCCCTCTCGGATGATATGATTCGGAAATCATGGCCATGCACGACTCGGTTAAGTGTTAACCAAGGCGATCGACTAAGAGTAGTCGGGTGAATCACTTATCTCGGATCAAGAAGAGAGTCGGACTATTTAAGAGATGACATATATTCGCCTATAGTCTGACAAGGTATATCGTGAGGCAAAAGGGACTTGGACGCAAGTCACATTGGAAAGGCAAGTCGTCATGACTCTTTGGTACTTGGGAGTCGGCACGTTCTACTAGGAGCCGCTACCGACTAATCGATTGAGAGTCGGACTCTAATCGTGTCCAAATAGCCATGAGCCTGCTGGGTCACACACTTAAGAGCGGGAGCAAGTTCGGATTGGATCTGAACTGGAAATCTGATTGGGTTGGACCCGAGCCTGATTTAGACTGAGTCAGTGAGTTGGACTCACAGAGACTAACATTATATGGGATTCAGTGAATAGGCCGCGCGAGCAGAGCCCACGTTCACTCCCTATATATATAGTGGAGCACCGTAACCCAGAAAAGTTAATCGTTGATCGGTTAGGTCATTCCATGTGTTGGAAACCCTAGCTTCACAGCAGTCCTGCCACCGTTACGAACCTAGCAGTTCGCTACCGGTGCTTCTCCTTGCACGTGTGGATACCAGCAGAGGTGTTGTACGATCAGCACCAGGACGATCGGATCGTGAGGAATGCACGACATCATCTGACGCGCTTCATCAGTAATCCGTAACTACATGTCTAGTGGTAAACCTCGTGGCCTTCTACCTCAGCTGGATCTTGGGATCACCATGTTAGAGGAAAAGTTTTGTTTTATCTCTGCGTGACCCAACATCTACAACATATTTTAAAGATGAAGGGACTACTACATTGGTCACACTGCACTTCTTGCATAAAGGCATGGACATGTTTTCCACACACGGTTTTACTAGTGGCGAACCTAGGAAAGAAATTGAGTGTGGGCACACTATTTTTTCTCACTTAGCCTGTATGCGATGAAAATTCACAGAAGAAATAATGTAAATGGCAAATCAATTTCTATAACATTTAGTTCAATAATACAATATTTCAAAGTGTGTTCATGCGCTAGCCGTGATTTGTTCTGGAGGCCCTAAAATTTTGTTCCACATAGTCTAAATCTGTGTCCCGTGTGTAGACGTGATTTGTTCTTTGGGACTCTAATAAATCTCCTGTTCCACCTTTAGTCGTGGTTCACTTGACTATCACTTGTCCAAAAAAATTCTTCTGCGCGTAGTCATGATTTGTTCCACCCATACTAAGATTTTATCCCACTTTTCCTGCAATTCTGTTGTTCCCACTAGTAGGGTTAATTCGTATAGCGTGTTAATTCCGTATGTCGAATGTTAGTGGTTACAAATTCCTTTGCTCGTGCTCTCCCGCAGTTCATCTTGCGCCTACCTCAACTTATTTGAGGCTTAACAACATATAAGGCACGAAAAATAATACATAATGTAGCATGTTTTAACAAATTAAATTAGTTTGCTGAAACTTTCTACATTATGGAACAAATCTAATAACCCCATTCCATAAAAACCGTCGCGGATTTGTCTAGACTCTGCATGTGTGTACATAATTAAAACCATCTAGATACAAGCGTAAAAAAAAGTTAATATGAAGGGAGAGAGTAGAAAATTACACGTGTTTTCAGTTTTAGGAGAAAGATGTACGAGATACTTGTTGTACTAGTTGGTATTGGGAATGAACGGATAGCTGTGACCTCTCCGATGCATGAGCAAGTGATCAGACTACTACGAATGAACGCTGCTGATTACACCGCTCCTCTCCTCTCCCTCGAGTGAACAGTGCTTTGAGAGTCGCCTCGTCTCTTCCGGGCCGACCTGAAGCCTCTCCGGCCGGCGATGCCGGTCGGCGACGGCGGAGGGGAGGCGCCGGATCCGTAGTAGTAGCTAGTAGATCTAGGGTTTTTGGCTGTTTGCCAAGTGAGTCCGAGTAGGCACCGGGGTCCCCTGACCGGACCTCGTGCATCCAACGCAAGCCCTCTTTCTCTGTCGAGCTCCGGTGGTCGGAGGGGGCGGAGGTGTGGCGACGCGTTGGGATCTCCGAAAATAAGGCCTGTCTCCTGGCTCTCTTCTTGTTAGTGGTTCTGGTCTTCCCTTTTCCTTGGCGGTAGTGGAGGCGAGGAAGGAGGAGGATTTCTGCATCCCTACGAGTTGGGAAGCCTCGGATGGTTTACCTTCTTTGGTGCATCGGCTGCACCGCATGGTCGCCGACGCGGATCTGCTCGCTTCTTTGGTGGAAGGAGGTGAGGTCCCGGAAGCGCATCCTCCAATAAGTGCCAGTTGGTGCTTGCCATGACCGGCGATGGGCTGTACCCCAATCTTTCTGGCCTGCCGTGGTGGCGAGGAGAAAGCGGTTGCCGCTCTTCTCGGCCTTTGTCGTGGTGGTGCGACCACCATCTCGCCGCAACGACGACGAGCTTATCACGCGGTGGTCATGGATGACTCGCGTTCTTGACCGGCTCGGCGGTCTGGCGCCAAGATGGCGCTCGATTCAACCTCCAAGATGGAGGCCTCTCCTGGTGCTTCAGGTCGGAGCTCCCTCCTTCTCGCCGCCAAGTGATTCGTTCCCGGCGGAGTCAAGAAGGCCGACTTCGGAAGCCCTTCTTCGGTGGTGACGACCAAGGACTTGATTGCATTTTCCAGTTTCTTCCCAAGGTCCTTTGTGCACTTGTTCAGGACTGCTTTGCATTGTCATCTTTTTTTAGGGTCCTGTTTGTAATTGTTCCCACCGCTTAATGAATGTCTGCAGCCTGGGGTCTTTTGACCCCTTCCTTGTTCAAAAAAAAAAAAAAAAAAAAAAAATCAGACTACTACGATGCAGTGGCATCGCGGGTCCTGGCCTCCTGGCGGAGACGATCGCGCGGGCTACAGGCGGTCAACCGTGTTACCGGGAAAAGCATGGGAGCAACAACTACTGTCGGGGTCGGTATGTCGTATGCTTCTCGACGAGTCTATGTGGTGGTGGTGGTCCTGACTCGTGAGTGGCAAATTGAAAATGACAGCACTCCATGGCTTTCCTTGGGAGGGACATGATGACGACGATACTGCAGATATACGGCCCGGCCGAGCTCGCTTTTGCTGTTTACTCCTCCCCTTTTGCTTGCCGGCCGGCCACCGCCCTGTCCGCGCATCGCCGTACGTAGCAGCCGGTGCACAGCTTGAGGAGTTGGTCCACTGTATTCCGCCGGCGGCCGGAGTGCGGTGGAGCTTGGGCATCATGGACGCCGGTCTGGCCGGTCTGGCTCGGCGGCTAGCTAGCTACCTCGGCACGGCGAAATGTCGGGAAGCGAGAAGAGGAGGTGGAATCATTGCGTGTAGCGGACTGATGAGCTTCGGCCCCAATCATGCCCGGCCGGCAGATTGTTTCTGGCGTGAATTACTCAAAGGTCGAACTGGATCATGAGTCGCTTGCACACTCACCGCACCAATCACCATGAGTGCCCCATCGGCAGAGATTCCTCGCGTCCCCTCCCCTAGCACCTGCACGCGCTCGCCGCGTGCAGCCACCCACCAGCTCGCTTTGCGTTGTTTTTCTCTTGGCTGATCAGTTCGGTGGGGGCCTGTGCGGAGCCTCGTTGAACCGGAGCCGATGATTCGATCAGGTCAGAGGGGCTAGAGCATCTCCTACTCGTTGGCAGTTGTCGGACCGAAAACCGGATTAGAATATGGTCCGAACGAAACACACTGTTAGTTTAGAAACAGCGAGTTTTCCACTCGCGTCCAACTCGAGTTCCTAGTACTTTTTTCTCGTTCAAATTCGACCAGTTTTTAGCATAGTTTAGCATAATATAAATACAGAGCAATGTTTGACCAAGTTCGGCATAAATTTAAATATAGTGCAGCGTAAAATTAAAATAGTTCGGCATACAATAACAATACGACATATTTTGGTCTAGTTCGGCCAGTTCATGCTCGGTAGTGTTTTCCATGCGAGGAAGATCGGCGACAGTGGCGTTCTCCTCCCAGCAACACGGCGAACATCCCCTCGTCATCGGAGTCCATGACCGAACTGGCAAAACGCCAAACACTTGGAGGGCAAGGTGGCGGGAGCTCGCAGCGAAGCAGGGCTACGGCGAAGTTTTTGCGGCAAAAGATGGCCTAGGCCGAAGGGAAAGGGGCGGCGACTGCGGCGAGCCTATCTTGAGGCGGGGACTATGGCGAGCTTCGCCAACGAAGTCATGGCGGCAGAGGTAGCTGCAGAGCTCTTCACCGCAATCTAGACGAGTGGATGTGGGAAATGAGACTGTCTCGCCGACAAGGTTGATCCACGCCTGTTTTTGCTTCGTCCGGCGTTCTGAGGACCCGAAAATGGTCTGAAAAGTCCGGACTAAACTTAGCCCAAATTCAAACGAAACCGAGATCATGAAAACGCGGTAGGACCAATTTTCAGCGTTCAGACTAAAAAAATCATTTTAGAACCTGTGTTCTTGAAACCGAGTGGAAATGCTCTTAGGTCAGAAAAGAATAATGTGTTAAAAGTCGGCTCTTCTGATGCAAGTTTTGTAATGGGAGGAACAGTGCAGGCATGCGTGTGGGAGACGTTACAGGTAACCGTTGGGCTTCACGGGCCTGGCCGCTGTACAGTGTGTGTTTTACGGGTTCTTTTTTGAACAAGGGTCGGTTCCGAAGGATCTAGATACTGTCATTAATATAATCGGTGGGATTACAACTTACAAGGAGGAGCTCAAAAGAAATAACAATTATAATCAAGCCCTCCAATATATAAAAAGGACCTTAGATAAAAGTTTGAAAACGCTATCAGGTCCCTCTCCACCGCGAAACCGCCACGCACGGCCAACCGCGCCGTCGCCGGGGACTAGGCCACTTGGGACGGTGCAGCTGGGAAACGCCGTGCTAGAGTAGAAGGAGGGCCTCCTTTGTGGCACACCGGCCTAGAGGTTGAAGAAGAGATGACGTCGGCTTGCCGGCGACAGATCTCGGAGCAGCCGCCCTTCGTCCATGAGAGTCGACGGCAGGACGACCCGAGGCCGTCGAAGAGCCGTCGGGGATGTGCTCGAGATTGCAGTACCGCTAGATCCCTTTCGAGCACCAGACCAGCTCCAGCCAAGAATGCATCCCCAAGCCCGCCCGTCACCATGACGGCCAGAGAGGAAAGATCCAGCAAGGCCAGAACGTCCGGAGCCACAACAAAACTTATTGAAAGAAGAGAAGGGAGAACAGAGGCGTAGGGGCGATGGTGGCCTAAGCAACACCTCGCCATGGATTCGGCTAGTGGGTGTCGGCATAGGATATGCTTCAAGTCTTTCTCTAGTATTCCAAATCACAGCCATGGCCACGAGCAAGGAAGATCAAAAAAGAACTAAAACAGATCTGGATCCGATCGCCCGATTATTTGCCTGGGAGAAGAAACACAAGGAAAAACCTAAAGCTAGAAGAAGCCAGACCCCCCTCCCACCCGTCGCCGGCCACCATGGTCGCCGACGGCGAGGGGGAGAGAGGCCGGCGGGGAGATCTAGAGATGGGGAGGAAAGAGAGAGCAGCACGAGGCTGAAGACGCCACAGGGGCAAAACCGTATCATCAGTCTACAAGAGATGATGTTGTTGCAGCCTTGCAGCTGTGTGTTACGGGTAGGTACTATATAGAGCAATCCCAGCCCCATATCCCTCATGCCCGTACCCAACAGGCGTTGACCTCTCCTCCCTCCCTCTCAAGAATCGGGAGCTCTTTCGTGCAGTCGCCGACGAAACCCTCCTTGGGCGCCAGTGAGGGCGGAGGGGAGGCATAGGAGTAGGTAGGTTAGTTGGTTGTCTCGGTGCTAGGCCGGTTGTGGGCTTCTTGCCCGGTAGTTGGACTGGAGGGACAGATCCATCCGCCTGGATCTTGGTCGTTGTAGGGCTTCTCTTCTCGATGTTTCTTCTCCGATTGTCGGAGGGGAAGATGGAGGGAAGGGTCGACGCTCCTAGCAATAAAAGAAAGGCGGTGTACCCCCTGGGGTTGCTCGAGGGTCGCAAGCTTATGTTCTTCCCGGCCGGCCATGGAGGCGAGGGGGAAGATCTGGGTTTGCGGGCTAGCGATGTCGTGGCGGCTCTCTCGACTGGCCGTGGAGGCGAGGGAGAGTGCTGCTCCTTCAAAGCGATCTCGGCTTCTTCCAAGGAGTCATATCCGCGCCCTCGCCGCGGCGCTACTGCTCCCCTTCGTTCTTGGCCGGCCTCGGTGGCGAGGGAGAAGAAGGCAAGGGTGTGGTGGTCGTTGTCGACTGGAGGCGCTTGGGATGCGCGAGATTGGTGCGCTCGGCCTCCCATCTGCTGCCGCACCTCGGAGATCCCTGCTCGGTGGCCTCGTCTGCCGCCGGCAATCTTGGCCATGAAGGGCCTGTTACACGCCAGGAGGGCGTGTTTTCTTCAACCTCCAAGATGGAGGCCTTTGTCGAGCGTGGCACCGACGTTCTGCATCTTCTTCCTTCCAAGTGGTTCATCCCCGGCGGGCTGGAGGTGGCCGGCGACTGCGGCTCGGTTGCGGTGGAGAGGGAAAAGGACCCGATTGTGTTTTTCCTGGAAATTTTAGGGTCTTCCTTGCTTATTCGCATGTCCTCATTTTATTTTCTTGAATGTAATGGATCTGTTTGTAATTTGTACCCACCGTCTGAAATACAATGGCAGCACCGGGGTCTAGGTCTTTCTAGACCCCTCCCCTTGTTAAAAAAAAACTATCTATAGCAATCGGCTGCTAGATTAAGGCCAATTTGAACAGAGTAATCACACATCGAGCTGGAATGTATAGCAGTTTTTTTTTTTTGAACTGGGGAATGTATAGCAGTAGAGAAAGAGAACTTGGGATCACATCACCATATATATTGAGGACGTAAATCTTACTAAGACAGCAATGTGTCAATCCTTACGTACGCTTCTCGGGTCCACGGTGTCGCCATTTCACAAAGCAGATCCGTGTTTAGCAGTTAGTTTGGGTCGGTTCACAGACAGGCAACCGAACCGAGTACCACCAGCAATCACAGCGCGTAGGCGGGAACTGCCGGACGGCACGTGACAAGGCCTTGTTTGTGCCCGACCTGCAAGCAGTTCCTCGTCGTTGTCTTTTGTCTGCAAGGTCCGGCTCGCTGCATCCTGCGTGCGCCCGTGAACTGGAGCAGGTCTCCGGCGAACCGGATCAAGATTCCCGCAGGAGATTTGTTGCGACTCGAGCGCGTGCCTCCTCTGCCGTGGCGACGACGGCGACCGTGGACGGGGACGGTCTGGGGGCTGGGCGTTTTCCGGTCGACCCGTACAGGCCGGCCTGGGCGTTAGTTTCCGGTCGACCGGTCGAATATATCCGGTGGTCCGGAGCACGGAACAGGGAGGAGCGCTGCCGTGACGACCGCGACGGGAGAAGCGGCGGCTGTCTGTCTGTGCGTCCACCTGATGACCGACCTGATCGTTTTCCTGACACTCGATCACGGGGCCGTCCCGGCTGATCACGCCTTGGAGCCTGGAGGCTTGGACCATGTACTGTACACTGGACTGGACAGGGGCGCACAGCAGCTAGCGCCGTCTCCTTCGATCTTCCTTCGTCTCGTGTTTACTATCGGTGGTCCTCTCTTGAGTTTTTTTTTTTCCGGATGGTCCTCTCTTGAGTTTACCGGTCAGTGTGTCGATGGTCCTGCAAGGCTGCAACTGTTCTCCGACAGGGAGTATCACCTGTTCAAAAAAAAAAAAGACAGGGAGTATCACCGGAACGTTAATTGCTCTGCTTTCTCCCGGGACGGTGGTTTATCAGTTGAGACGAAGTCATCGCCGCCCATGGAGGACCAGCTTGGGATCACGATGGTCGATGGCATGGCAGTAATACGTGTGAAGCCGGCGGCATGGTGGCTGGCGCGTGACCATTCATTCACGGACCAAGAGTGAGGCGGCGTGTAATCGCACGGCAAGTACTACTGCTGTCGTTGCAACATTTACCACTGCAACAAAAGAACGCAGCCAGCTGCTTCACATTGCGCACCGTACCACCGGTCCACCGCGCACAACACAAATCGAAGCTCGAAGCTGCGTGGAAGTTAACCGATCAGTTGTTCATCACCGACACGGGCAAAGACCAGCTAATTTCTGTCTTCCTAAATGAGCTCACACGTACACGTACGTGCAGCGTAGGTCCCGTCAGAAATGATCACACTTTTACCCCAACCGACCATGTTTCCTCGGGGACAAGGAGTGCGTGATGAACCACTCATGAGAACGCCATGTCCTGCCCTGCCCTGCAGCCATTAAATTACCTCCTCACACTGTGCCGCGCGAGCTTTAAGCCTTTTAGGTAGAGCCGACCTGCCACAGTGCCAGTGAGCTTTAAGCCATGGCGCAAGGCATCGTAACGAAACAGTTTCACAGCAGAGCTGCTGCGGTATTTTTCTGGCCAACCTAGTGCATGCACCGTCAAAGACTAGGGCAGAACCGTCGACGACGAGGGGAAAACGATGGCGCTGGCCTTTGTGTCGTCACGCCCTTTCCTTTCCCGGCTTGTTTCGCGCCTAGTGCAGCACAAACAGTGACCACAATCACGGCTCTTTCGTGCTTCAGAAGTTCAGAATGAAAACAGTCGTGCAGGATCGAGAGCTTTATCTTTCTTTCTTTTTTTTCTTTCCGTTTCTATTCGAAGAGTAGCTTTCGTCTTTCTTAAAGAAAAAAGATGTAGACAGATTATTTTACACATCGCAGTGCCAAGTACGTACGTTTTTTTTGACAAATCTGACCCTAGTCAAAACTAATTATTTATCTGACCCCTCTATAAAACTATTTTCAAAATATGACCCCTGAGGCCAGCGCCATTTAAAATGGAGCCGAAATTATATAGGCCGACGCCAACACGAGACAACAGAGGAGCAACATAGGGGCCGACGTCGGCGCCAGACGCTGATCTGTAAAATTTTGGCTCCATTTTAAATGGCACCAATCCAGGGGGGGTCAGATTTCGAAATAGTTTTGCAGAGAGGTCAGATGAAGAATTAGTTCGGTCAAAAAATACGCCAAGTGCAGAGAGCATTTCGTTTCATGTGCTGCAGCTGCAGTCCGTCTGCTTGTCATGAATCGACTCACCTAGTGCTCTTCCGTAGTCAACTGGTCATGGAGAAGTGTCTCCCCTCTTTCCCCTCGTTTCTCTCTTTTTCTTCCACAAAATGATGGATAAAGCATTGCGTAATCAAACCAGGGGAGGGACAGCTTCATATGGACTATTCACCAACAGCTTTTCACATATGGTTTCAGAGGTCATGATACAACAGCAACCAAAAAATGGCGTCCCCAATTTTCTCTACCCAACAAGGGGCATCTACTGCAAAGATAAAATGTGTCTATGCTATCTAAAGAAGAAAAGCAGGGGATGAACTTTCAGAACGAATAGAATGATTGTGTCACCATCCTTTTCTGGTGCTGCTCCGAGAGTGAGCATACAAGGCAGAAGAATCCGATGGCAGTGCTTTTGTGCATGTCGACATATCCCGGTTAAGCATATCCTGGTTAAGAGGAGGAAGATGCGGGTTTAGTCTTCTGATTCCTCACCAAGTTCTCCACAAAGAGCTCCCCTGCACGGTATGACGACCGAACCTGGGATGAATCACACGAGGAAAGAGTGAGTTCATGCAAATTCTCTACTGCAGTGCTGGGGGCTAGGTTTGTATGTTTGAACATCGTGTTGCATCGACGTTTGCTGCATGTCATCAGCGGCTGTAGGCTTTGAGCTTGGTCTGAATATTCTTTATTTCTTGTTCCAGACTTGTAAACTACGTAAGGAATCTTTGTGGGTTTCAGTATATGAGGCCGGGGGTTGTCAGTCCCTTTCTCTTAAAAAAATCACTGAAAGAAGCAAGTAATTAAAAAAAATGCATGCTTTACTCCTCTCTAGATCGAACAACCACTGATAGGACCACAAACTGTATTTCTTGATTAGTTTTATAGCGTGGGCAATCAAGATATTATTTCCAGAACTTCAGTTATGCAAACGCGGTGCAATTTGTTTCAAAGCAGTAGCACAAAAGAGTAATCAGCGTTATGTAGCGCTTACCAGAGGTCCACTCGCAACGTAGCGAAAGCCCACGGATTCTCCATACTCCTTCCAGAACTGGAACTTCTCAGGAGGCACGTACTCCCTGACTGTCAAATGCTTATCTGTAGGCTGTAGCATCAAGCAGTTCGGTTCGTAAGAAGAAAGGATTGGAAGATATGCTGCACCAAAGCCAAATGCAGGTATACTGGGCTAAACCTGTAAATACTGGCCCAAGGTGAGAATGTCAACACCAATGGCCCTTAAGTCGGTCATGGCTTGTTTCACCTCCTCATCAGTTTCTCCAAGACCAAGCATGATAGAAGACTTGGTTATCATGCCCTCTTTGCAATTCTTTGCATGCTCCAAAACAGCTAAGCTCTGTTCATAACTGTAAAAATATGAGGTGATAAAAAATGCTTACATTGCCGGATGCCGTGAAAAAAAATGGATATAAGGGTTAACTGGACATTGCCAATTTTTTGTTATCGTTTATAGCAATATACGTGCAAATTTTAGCAACACTCAAACAAAATACATTGTACCATATAACATCTTCCATCCTAAGGGAATGGTAATTGGCCAGCTAAAAGAATCACATCCAGGACCTGACCAACATTACAACCATAGCAACTCACTAATCAAATAGACAACAAGACTCTCTGCCCTGAAACTAATTTAAGCATTTGATGTGTACATATATTAGATGTTTGCATATTTTAAATGTGATATCCAACACTTTGATTATTACTTAAGCAGCAACAGATTGCAACCTATAAAGAACTCTGCATTGGTAAGGTTTGTGCAGCTAGATAAAAATAAGATTCATGGGTTTTCAGGGTACAAATGGCAGATATATCGTCCGGACTATGCACTAATGACCTTAAGCTGATCAAATCACCATGGTACAACTGTTTTGTAGAATTGATTGCATTGTTAGAGCACTGGAATCAAAAGAAGCGATATGTGTTTATCTTTGTTATGTTTGTTTGAGGCCTTCAGTTAGAATTCAGCATATTATTCATGTAAAAAGGAGACGGCAAATAAAGATTTAAATGGTCAAATATCCATGTGACTATGTTGATCTTATGCAATGCTTCAAACCTGTAACCATTTTACATCTCTGAAGAGAATATCAGAGTATAAAGAAGTGAAAAACCTGTAACCATTGTACATCTGGAGAGAATACCAGAGTACAAAGAAGCTGTTTCGAAATTGTCGGCGACTGGTAATGTAACGGTGTTGGTGAATCAGGGGAATTAAAGTTATGGGTGCTTCAAACTTATAATTTACAATGTTATGACACGAAAATCAGTTGATCAAATTACCCTGCTCGAGGATCCCTCACAATTCTTTGCAGACTCCTAACAGTTTCAATGTTGTGGGCGAAGACATCTAGACCAGAATTTGCTAAAGAGGAAACGGCTTCCAGATCACCTCGAAAATCTGAGGTTAGGCATTCCACCAATATCCCCGGTTTGAGCTCCTGAATAGGAAGTTTATAAATCTTTAGTACGTATTTGACCAAAGTTAAACTTAAATGAAAGACACACCAAGAAAGCATTAAGGTAGACCTTCAAAGCTCTCACTGTCTGAACAAAATGGTCACTTCCACCATCGGGTAAGTCATCTCTATCAACACTTGTCAGCACAACGTAGTCTACTCTGCGAAGAACGGCATTTTGTCAGATATTCTGTGTAATCATGCAAGGTAGATAGGCGTTTTTACATTGATTCACATACAAACTTCATAATCCTCATCTACTCCCTCTGTTTCAAAATATAAGATGTTTTAGATTTGTGAAGAAAATGTATCTAGACTTATTTTAGTGTGTTGATTCACTCCAAACATGAGAAAACTTACATACTAAAAGAAGTCTAGATACATTTGCTTCACAAAGCTAAAACATCTTATATTTTGAAATGGAGGGAGTATGTTGGTTACTTATGCCTCTCGATTAATCTAGACGCTCAAAATGACAAGCTAATACTGGAAAATTTGGAGATGAGCACCGGCAGAAGTTCAAGATATCATACCCCCAACTCACGACGGCCAAGGCAGTATTCAGAGGTTCCATGGGATCCGGCGGTGGAGGATTGTTGCTAGTCTTCACGGCGCAGAATCGACAACCGCGCGTACACGTATCACCGAGCACCATGATGGTAGCCGTGGCAATGCCGTCTCCTTCCCCGCCCGCCCCTCCGCCTCCGTTCCAGCACTACGCCCACAAAGCAGAAAATTTCGTCAACCCAAACACCAAAAGCCAGCACTAATCTTGCAGGAATTTATCGTCCTGATCGTAGAATACTAGGTACGTGGAAGAATCACACGGGCGAAGCATCCGTGTTATGTCTGTGTGTATACCTCGCCGATGTTGGGGCACTGGGCCTCGACGCAGACGGTGTTGAGCTTGAGCTCGCTGAGCGACTCCCGCATCCGCGCGTACTTTCCCCCCTGCGCTGCCCTCTGCCTCAGCCACGCCGGCTTCTTCACCTCCGGGTCTCTCCCGGTGTGCGGCCCCGTCCTAGCGACAGAGACCGGCGGCGCGGCCTCGGCGCGGCACCGGAGCGAACGGGGCCGATCACTGCGGATGGGATCCGCGTAACCGGGACGGACGGGCAGAACCAACTGCCTGGCGAGGGAGGTCTGCATCGTGGCCGGCGAATCGGATGCCGGATTGCGCAGCCTTGTGTAGCCGCGGCGCCGTGCAGGTGCAGGCGATGGGCTCGAAGCGAGGGGTAAAGATTTTTGGCAGTTCCAATTTTGTCCCTTTGAGCCGGTGACGACCACGGGATGTTTACGGAGCGGTCAAGGGTAGAAAAGATATTTTAAAGCAATGCCGGCGATGATACCAAGGTCTTTGCCGGTTTCCCCGCGTCTACCAGGTTTGCTGCCGGTTGTGGCGGCTCAGCGACTTAGCGGCGGCTGACCTGTTGTACCGGACGCGGACCTTCACGGCGGACGGCGGTATGAATCATCACTTTTTCGAGTTCATTTGTTTGAACTACTACCTCTAGTCCAATTTATTAGACATGCATTTAGGTTAAAAATAACTTTAATCAATGTCAACAAATTTTACTACTTCCTTCGTCTCAAAATAGATGTCTTAGATTTGTTAAAATTTGAATGAACAAATCTAAGACATCTATTTTGGGATAGAGGGAGTACATAATATATCATAAAAGTTATATCATCGGATTCATCTTCAAAAGAAGTTTTCAATGATAGTATTTTTTAAAACATATATTGCATATTTTATTGATAAAAACTAATGGTTAAATATTTTTTTAAACTGCGTGCTTGCCGAATAAACTGAACCGGAGGGAGTAGATTAAAATAGAGAGTACCCTAAAGGTTTTAAAGTTTTATCATCTTTAGATGTGATGTTGTCATGTCCAGTCATCGGCCACAAAGGTAGGAAGAGCCCATGGACGAGGCAGGCGCTAGGGTTGGCTGCGGCGGCGACGCCAAATGGCATTATGAGCGACAACGGAACTCCAGAAGGTTACGGGCGCTCGAGGAGGATGCTTGGCTCTTTGTGTTGCGTTTTTTCAGCGCGTCATGACGAATGGACCAAATTTGACACGGGATATGCCGCGCGCCCAAAAAAATGTTATCCCGCGCATTTTTTGCAGCGACTTCTTGAGCGCCAGATCACGCGTTGGCGCGCTAAATCAGTGGTCTTTACCACACGTGCGCTTTTTACGGAGCCTATTGGAGATGATCTTAGTGTTGTCGATGGACACGCAGAACGCACGCTCACAACGCGGCCCACATCCCACCAACGTCTTCTTCCTCGTAAGAATCATCTCCTGACCTCATCTTCTTTTGAGTGACTCCCCCGCTACAAGCACACACCACCGGCAACACCTAGCCCCTAATCCCCCCCACCCCAGTTTAGTTTTCCTCACCTCCGCTGCAATGTTCGCCTACCCGGGTTGTCCCCATCTCCGAAGAGGTCTTGGCCTCACCTTTGCCGAGGAGGTAGGTATTTCGCACCTTTTCCGGACCGGGATTATCATTTGTATGCATATCTAGTGACGAACAAATGTCCTTGTGGTGATTGGTTTCAGGCAAAGGAGTTGCGGTGGAAGGTGGATCAGATGTTTTTGCAGCTCGGCAAGGATTGTAAACTCAACATCATTCCCCTAATTCAATATGTTTTTCTTCACCCGAAAACATGTGAACGGTAGCATTTGCTTATCTCTGCCTATATGTGACATTGACATGGTTTCACTAGTGGAAACGAGGCCTTTGGTTGAGGTCGGAAATGGGTTTTAACACCGGTTCTTCTACGAACCAGTGTTAAAGGGGGTGCCCGTACCAGTATGACCCGTGCAACAAAAAGGCGAACCGGTGTTAAAGGCCCTGCACCAGTGGCCCGCGCAGCCCCCCCTTTAACACCGGTTCGTGGCTTGAACCAGTGTTAAAGGGGGGGCTATATAACACACCGCAGCCCACACCCCTCTCTTCCATTTTTTCACTCTCTCGTTTTGGAGCCTAGCAAGAGGGTGAGAGGTGTGCTAGTTTGTGTTTTTTTCCTATGCACAAGAGGTGTTCGGTGAAATGCCCGAGAGCTCGAAATAAGTTTTCTCGTTGTTCTTTCCTTCTCGGTCGAGGTCGGCAACTTTATCCTTTCATGTTTCATTGATGTACTATATATAAATGGTCATCTTCCTATTAATTTTTGATATACTATATATTAATGCAGATGAACCGGCAATGGATGTACGGTGACCGACGCACTTTCGAGTAGAACAGGCCTCCAAAATTTCATCGTTGTGGCTAATGCAAACCATGGTCACAATGGTTTTATGTGTTGTCCGTGTGTTCACTATCAGAACAAGAAAGACTACTCAAATACCAGAACCATTCACGCCCACCTGCTTCGATCCAGTTTCATGGACAGCTATAATTGTTGGACCAAGCACAGAGAAAAAGGGGTTGTGATGGAAGACAACGAAGAAGAAGAGGATGATGACAACTATCATAATATGTATCCTGAATATGATGATACTGCAGCGGGGGTAGATAATGAAGATCAAGAGGCAGCAGATGGGCCCGCTGATGACGATCTTGGTCGGGCCATTACTGATGCAAAGGAAGAATGTGAAACTGAAAAGGATAAGGAGAAGCTAGAGCAGATGTTAAAGGATCACAAAACATTGTTCTACCCAACTTGCGAAGATGGCCACAAAAATCTAGGTACCACACTGGATTTGCTGCAATGGAAGGCAAAGAACGGTGTGACTGACAGCGCATTTTCAAAGTTATTGGTAAAAATGAAGAATCTGCTTCCAAGAAATAATGAGTTGTCCGACAGTACATACCAAGCAAAAAAGGTTGTCTGCCCTCTAGGATTAGACGTGCAAAAGATACATGCCTGCATTAATGACTGCATCCTCTACCGCGGTGAGAAGTATGAGAATTTGGATGCATGTCCAAGATGCAATCGCATCAGTATAAGATCGACGACGATCCTGGCGATGTTGAGGGCGAGGCCACTAGGAAGAAGGTTCCTGCTAAGGTTATGTGGTATGCTCTTATAATACCACAGTTAAAACGTCTCTTCAAAAATAAAGAGCATGCCAAGTTGTTGCGATGGCACATGGAAGACCGTAAGAAAGACGCGATGTTGAGACACCCCGCTGATGGTTCACAGTGGAGAAAAGTCGAGCGAGAGTACCCGGACTTCGCACGTGACGCAAGGAACTTAAGGTATGGTCTAAGTACAGATGGTATGAATCCTTTTGGTGAGAAGAGCTGCAGTCACAACTCCTGGCCTGTGACTCTATGTATCTATAACCTTCCTCCTTGGTTGTGCATGAAGAGGAAGTTCATTATGATGACAGTGCTCATCCAAGGCCTGAGGCAACCCGGCAACGACATTGATGTGTATCAAAGGCCATTAGTTGAAGAACTTTTACAGCTGTGGGCCAAACCAGGTGTACGTATGTGGGATGAGCACAAAGGGGAGCTATTTGACCTATGAGCGTTGCTTTTCGTAACCATCAATGATTGGCCTGCTCTTAGTAACATTCAGGGCAGACAAACAAGGATACAATGCATTCACACACTGTTTAGATGAGACTGAAAGTGTATATTTGGAGAAATGTAAGAAGGTTGTGTACCTAGGGTATCGTCGATTTCTTCCGAACCTGCATCCAGTAAGAAAGAAAGGCAAACATTTCAAACGTCTGCGTAACCGGAGGAAGCCATCCCTCCGTGCGGTGAGGAGGTATTTGGTATGGTCAAGGACCTAGAAGTAATCTTCGAAAAGGTCCCGCACTATCTATTCCGAATGACGATGCCGGACACGTGCCCATGTGGAAGAAGCAATCTATATTTTGGGACCTACCCTATTGGAAAGTCTTAGAGGTCCGCTCTTCAATCTACGTGATGCACATGACAAAGAATGTTTGCGTGAACCTGCTAGGCTTCCTAGGAATGTATGTGAAGACAAAAGATACACCGGAAGCACGGCAGGACTAGTGAAAGAACATGTTGGGCCCCCATGTGTGGTTTTGGTAATTAATGACAATCTTTATGGACTAATGTGTGTATTAAGTTATACTTGTAGGATTTGTCCATTGGCATCGTTTGGAGCATGTGTTGGCTTCAAGGTCAATGAAATGCAAAGAAGATTTGTTGGGCAAGCTCAATATGCGAGGTCGATGATGAGGAATTAAGGAAGGCGTTCCATCTTGAGAAGGGCAAGATCGTCTACATCGAGCTCAAGTGAAATGCTCAAGGCAAAGGTATAATATTGATAGGTTTTCCCTTTTGCCGGTCTCACGTTGTGTGTATGAGACTGGGTTTAGGATAGATAACCACTTTATCTAGAGGGGCTCTCATATGAGTAATTCGGTCACATCGTTCAGAGAGAGCTCAAACCTTTGCATACTTGCATCATCATATTTGGTTGTTATTTGGTCTTATCCATGTGATGTTATAAAGCTTGTGGTAATCTCCATAACAATCTCTTGTTCATCTAAATCGGATCTCCCATTTATATCTTGTTGCGATTTTGATTTATGCGGCTTTTCGGTTTCTCACCAAGTGAGGTATATCACATTATTCTACTTGATACTTTCTCACTTGGTGATAATCAATATTTCACCAACGCAATTTGAATCGTTGATAATCACTTGATACTCACTTGGTGATAATCACTTGATACTTTCTCACATTATTCTACTTGATACTTGGCTTTATGCCCTCTATCCAACGCAATTTGAATCGGGTCAATCGGAGCTTCCAATCAAAAGTTATTGCCGTTTGAATATTTGTCTGCCTGTTTTTACGGGCGGTAATCTGCTTGATGGGCCAGATTACCGCCTAAAAACGGCCTGTTTTCCTTCTACCTCGCTAGGTACCTTTTTGCGGTACTACCGGACGGCCCGGTAGTACCGCCCGGGTGGGCCGGTAGTACCGGCTGGCCCGTTTATTTGTCCAGATTTTTTTTTGTTTCAGATCCATATCTGCCGATCGCGTTGACCCGCTGCCGCTCGCTCGCTCTCTCTCACGCCAAGACGCCGCACTGCCCGCCGGCCGTCATGCTGCTGCCGCGCTGCCGCTGCCCCCGCTTGCTGCCACCGTTGCAGCCACCGGCTGCTTCTTGCGACCGGCCGATCTTTGCTTGTTGCCCGCCGCTTCATCTTGGTGTCTTTGCTGCACTAGCATTGCTGTTGCTTCCGGCAGGCCCCGCCTGGTCCTCTTCACATGCGCGCAAGATGTCCCCGCCGCTGGCTGCCATCGCTTCTTTCTCTCTCTAGCTCGCCGCCGTTCGATTCATTGGGCCGGTACTACCGGACCGTCCAGAAAAATCACCCCAACGGCCAGATTTTGGCCGTGTCTTTAAATAGCTTTGCCCCATTTTCATTTAGGGTGACTTCTTTCTCCTTTTCTTGCCCAAGCTTTGCCCCCATTTGCTCTACTGTTTAAGCTTGATTTCTACACACCCCTCCATTCATTCTTGCAAATATTTGAGGGGTTGTTGGAGGAGATCTAGCCCCACGTTTTGACCTAATCGATTCATCTCTTTGTGAGTGCATCCTTGGGGATCTAGATTTGGGGGATTTTGTGTCTCTCTTTGATTCCTCCTCTCTTGTTCCCCCAATAGCTTTAGTAGCTTTGTTGGAACTTGAGAGTGAGGGATTTGGGCATCTTTGTGGTGTTCTTGCCATTTGCATTTGTTGCATAGGTTTGAGTTCTCCTCGGAGGATTTGGTTTGAATTGCTCATTGGAGCTTGTCCCTCTTGGGTTCTTGGAACCCTAGACGGTTTTGTGGCCTTGGTGGCATTTGTTGAGGACTTTTGTGGCGTTTGTTGGGAGCCTCCAATTATGTTGTGGAGTTGTGCCCCAACCTTGTGAGAGGCTCCGGTTGCCACCGACAAGTGCACCGATAGTGGAAGCGTGGATCGATCCCATTGGGGTGAGATTCACCGGAGAATAAGGGAGGCCTTTTGTGGCGTTGGTGGTTTAATACCACCCCCTCTCCAAACGAGACGTACTCCATGTTGGGAGGAACTCGGTAAAATTTCGGTGTCCCCGCGTGCCTCGGTTATCTCTATACCCGAGCTCTTTACTTATGCACTTTACATTGTGATAGCCTTCGTGCTTGAAGTAATATATATCTTGCTATCACTTTGTTGCTTGTATTGCTTAGCATAAGTTGTTGGTACACATAGGTGAACCTTAGTTGTTCTAGGTTGTCCTTAACAAAGTAAACACTAGTTTTATTCCGCCTTTGTTGAGCCACTCTAGGAAAAGTTTTAATCGCCTATTCACCCCCTTCTAGGCGACATCCGTATCCTTTCAACCAGCAACGTATGAAAGACCCTGAAGAGCATATGCATCCTGAGAACGAGAAGGGTAAACAATGCCACTTAACTCCTGCCAGCTACGCTCTTACCAAAGCAGAGAAGGAAATCTTTTTTGAATTCCTGAGAAGTATCAAGGTCCCGTCTGGCTTCTCGTCGAATATAAAGGGAATAATAAATATGGCAGAGAAAAAATCCAAAACCCGAAGTCTCATGACTGCCACGTGATTATGACACAATTGTTTCCGATTGCATTGAGGGGGCTTCTACCTGAAAATGTTCGAGCACCCATTGTGAAGCTATGTGCATTCCTCAATGCAATATCTCAGAAGGTAATCGATCCAGAAATCCTACCAGGGTTACAGAGAGATGTGGCCCAATGTCTTGTCAGCTTTGAGTTGGTGTTCCCACCATCCTTCTTCAATATTATGACGCATCTCCTGGTTCACCTAGTAGAAGAGATTGTCATTCTCGGTCCTGTATTTCTACACAATATGTTCCCCTTTGAGAGGTACATGGGAGTCTTAAAGAAATATGTTCATAACCGTGCTAGGCCAGAAGGAACCGATGTTAAAGGGGGGGCACATTTATTTCGTTACACAGCATTCTTTAACACCGGTTCGTATCTGGAACCGATGTTAAAGGGAGGGGTGCGGCGAACGATTCTCCCCTTTAACACCGGTTCCAGCCACGAACTGGTGTTAAAGGGGGGGATTTATAACGCGCGCCACTTCCTTCTTCCCCCCAGCCAGATCAAGCGCGCCCAGAGGAACAAAAGCAGAGGCTGCCGCAGCCCACGCCCTCGCTGCCGTCATGGAGCTGTCGCCGAGATCGGCCCCGCCCCTCTCACTGCACCGCTGCCTCCCTGTTGGAGATATGCCCAAGAGGCAATAATAAAGTAGGTTATTATCGTATCTTCATACTTATGATAAATGTTTACATACCATGCTATAATTGTATTAACAGGAAACATTAATACTTGTGTGATTTGTAAACATAAAAGAGTCCCTAGTAAAGCCTCTTGTTAAACTAGCTTGTTGGTTAATATATGATCATGGTTTCCTGATCATGAACATAGAGATATTATTAACAACAGGGTCATATCATTAGGAGAATGATGTGATGGACATACTCCTATAGTTAAGCGTAGCATAAAGATCAAGTCATTTAATATAGTTCATTTGCTATAAGCTTTCTGATACATAGTAACCTAATTCCTTCGACCATGAGATCATGTTAATCACCATCACCGGAAGGATGCTTTGATGACATCAAACACCACACCGTAACTGGGTGGTTATAAAGGTGGCATTGAGTGTTCGGAAAGTATGTGTTGAGGCACATGGATCAAGAGTGGGATTTGTCCATCCATATGACGGATAGATATACTCTGGGCCCTCTCGGTGGAATGTCATCCAATTAGCTTGCAAGCATGTGACTGGCTCACAAGGGATCACATATCACGGGAACGAGAAAAGAGTACTTATCAGTAACGAGGTTGAACTAGGTATGCAGAGATACCGACGATCAAAACCTCGGATAAGTAAACTATCATGAGACAAAGGGAAATTGGTATTGTATGTAAGTGGTTCATTCGATCGCAATGTAATCGTAGAAATATGTGGGAGCCATATGAATTTCCAGATTCCTCTGTTGGTTATTGTTCGGAGAAGTGTCTCGATCATGTCCGCATAATTCACGAACCGTAGGGAGACACACTTAAGGATTCGACGTTGTTTGAGTAGTTATGGAATGATGAGTAAGAGATCGAATGTTGTTTGGAGTCTCGGATGGGATCCGGGATATCACGAGGAGATCCAGAATGGTCCGGAGAATAAGATTCATATAAGGAAAGTCCTGTTTCGGAGTTGGGGAATGATTCCGGTGTTTTCATCGGGAATGTTCTAGAAGGTTCCAGAATGTCCGGCACTCCGGAGGGGAAGGGGTACATGATGTGTCATTACAAGTTGGAATGGTTGCATCATGTACTAGGTGTCATCGCTGTCCAAAATAAAGGGTTTATTCAAATCCTAGTTTGAAAAGTCAAACAGCTAGTTTGAAAAGTCAAACGACAGTTTTGGAAAGAGGAGTAGAGGTGGAAACCGAGTTGGGGAGGAGTTCCCTCCTCCAACCGGCGGCCCACCTCCAAGCCGAGTTGGGTAGGGACTCCCCTCCCCTTGGCCGCACCTTCCACCTATAAAGGGAGGGGCAGGGCTGCCCCTCCTAGCACACAAGTTGCCTCCCTCTAAACCTAAACCCTAGCCACAGCTTAGGGATTTCTCCCAAGCCGCCGAGTTAGAGCTTCTAATTGCCCTAGCCGCTGGTTTAGCCCCTTCTAATTGGTGTGTCTAAACCCTAGATCACCAAGGCTCTCTCATAGTCCACCATACTGCCCGCTTAAGGCGGCCTGCGAGATCTCCCTCTACTACCACACTGCCGTCAGCCGGGAATCGCGAGGAGAGTGCTACAACCTCCATCACCTTGGAACAAGGGAGAGGAAGGTCTTCGCCGAAAACCGAACGTGACCGATTACGGAGCGCCGGAACGCAGCGCCGGAAGGATCGTCTACGCGATCTTGAGATCGGCAAGAGTATGACTACATCACCCACGAGAATCTGCTCTCGTTAACCGCTTTGGAATCTTCGAGGGTGAGTTACTCTATCGACTCGTTGCTACAATCTAGTAGATAGATCTTGGCTTGTTTGTTTGCATGCGGTAGAATTTTTTTGTTTTCCATGCTACGAACCCCTACAAAGGGTATCGAGCCTTGTCTATATGTAGATCTCAGACGAGTAGAACACAATGGTCATTGTGGGCGTTGATGCTTTTATTGTCGATTGCTTGTGTACTTTGCATCTTGGTATGTTGGGATGAAGCGGCCGCTAACCTTACATGACATCGTTCATGAGACTTGCTCCACGCTTGACATGCAACTTGTATTGCATAAGTGGCTTTATGGGTGCTGCTTTCTCCCAACATAGTTAAGATTCAATTTACAACGGGTGATTGACAATACTAGTATCAATGTTGTGGTTCTTGTTCGTAAGTTAGAACGACACTTATTGAAAGCCCCAAACCACGTAAAAAATGCAAAGAAAATTAGAGGCGTCTAACTTTGTTTTGCAGGGGTGTGCTGTGATGTGATATGGCCATGATTGTGATTATATATGATGTATGCAATGTTCCTTATTGTAAGTTGGCAACCGGCAGGAGCCATATGGTTGTCTTTAATTTCTGTTAAGACCCACGTGTCTATTCAAAGTAGTTGTAATAGTTGAAGCTGGTGGACGACAACCATGGAGCAGCGTCATTGACCTTGATGCAATGCCGGTGATGATGGAGATCATGTTCGTGCTTGAAGATGGAGATCGGAAGCACAAAGAAGAAAGGCCATATCATATCACATATTATGAATTGCATGTGATGTTAATCCTTTTATGCATCTTGTATTGCTTAGTTCACGACGGTAGCATTATAAGATGATCCCTCAAGCACACAATTTCAAGTATTAAAGTGTTCATCCTTAGTAAGCACCGTTGCTAAAGCTCGTTGTTTCGAAGCACCACGTGATGATCGGGTGTGTTAGATTCTGCGAGTGTATACAACGTAAGCAAGCCAGATTTGCTTATGCGGAAGCTAAGGTTGATCTTGACGAGCCTAGCATGTACAGACATGGTCTCGGAACACGGGTCACCAAAAGGTAAAGCATGAGTCATATAATAGGTATGATGAACATGTTGATTGTTCGCCATTGAAGTTGCATCAACTCTCGTGATGATCGGTTTTGATGTGGTGGATTTGGTTCGTGTGATCACTAAAACAATGTGAGAGATATTGTTTTGAGTGGGAGTTCAACAGCAATATGATTAAAAGTTGAACACTATTTATCATAAATTAAATCAAAGTGAATTTGCATAGTTGTTGTAGTCATTGGCATCCGTCTACCACCTTGCGCTTAGTTATAATTGAGATGATAGAACTATAGAATTCTGGTTAGTTACTTTACGAACTGGCAACATATTGTTTTGAAGTGTTAATCTAAAGTTTAAAAGTCCCATTGCAAACTTCCAGTAAGTTTTGATTACTCCATAAAGTTTAATAGTTGGTATTAAATCAAGAGTAACAACTCCAATGTTAGTATATAAGTATCATGTTTGTCTCCATGATTCTTGATATTCAAAAGATTGTCTTAATATCAAGGTTATCTAGGATCTGAAAGAGTTGTTTCAGAAACCATGATATGTGGAAGATATTGTGATATCTGAAACGAAGTTTTGGTTGCAACATGATAGAGTATAATATGGCAAAAGTCATGTTCTCATATTTGATGAGAATTTGCAAAAGGTTGGAGACACTAGTTGTCCTAATCCTCCAAAAGGTTTTGGAGAGCAACATTATACTCGCGTTTCACCGTTACAAGCTAAAAGTAGCTTGATCATGGATAAATCCATGATGAGGGTGAATATTTGATGTAGGTAAAATGTTTACTACACCAAGAGATTACTAAAGAAAGGAATTTGAAAGAACACCAAACATTTGATGATGGTAATCTACTTCAAAGTGCAAGTCCAAAGACATTGGTATTTAACTATACACGCTTTGGACTATGTGTCATATGTATGACTCCACTATTGATGTTGATAGATTCTTTCAAACAAAAAAGGAAATACTGAAAGAGAATCTCATAAATATATGGCAGAAAAGAAAAGACTAGAATTGTTCAGTTTAAGTATATAGATGATATACATGTTATGGCTATATTCTTTGCTTATTAAACAGTGTGGTTCTTAAGTATTTGATACTGAATTTGTTGGTGTGAATCGTCATACGAAACAACACAATTCATGAACTACAATGGCCTAAGTAACTAGCAAAAGAATGTGTGATGATGTTCATCGAGAACAAATAAAGGGTTATTGTGTTGCTCGTTAAACATCAAAGCTTGACTTCAAGATTTGTTTTATCAGGTATTATGAGAACAAAAGGGTTGTTCAAATAATTGTCGTAATCCATAAAAGATGGATGATTCACAAATCTCGTTGGAGAAATCACATCCATAAAACTAGTGCTAAAAATGTCGAAAGACAAATTGATTGAAAGATCACTTAGGAAGTGACATCGCCGTTTAAATTATATTGGAAAGAAAACATGAAGAAACTCCATGTGGATGGAATTTTGGAGTCTTTTGATTTTTGATCAAATGACGCTTGTGAAACTTTCCCAGAGATAATTAAAACTTCGTTCGTAGGCCAAAAGGGAACGAATGACTAGCTTATTGGAACTTGTACATATTGTTGTACGAAGTCCATTATGTGTAGTCAAGAGCGATGGATTTCAACTTCATATGCTTTCTCCGGAAATTTGAGTGAATATATGAATATTTACTTAATAAGGATGAAGTGTGAAATATTTGAAAAAGTTCAAAGACTTTCAACATCAAGTGCAAAATCATTGTAACAAGAATATAAATAGTTTATGATAAGATCATAAAGGAAGATATTTGAGTTACAAGTTTAGCATAATACCTAAGATTTAAGGAATCGTTCCGTGGATTTGCATTTTCCCGAAACACCATAAGAGTATGGAGCGTTCGAGATATGTAATTAAACCTTGTTTGACATGGTAAGATCAAAGGTATAATTCATAAAACTGCCATTATATTTTAAAGATTAAAAAGCTTTAGAGACTACCATTTTTCCACTGAAAAAAAGCTCCATCATAATCCGTTGAAATGACACCATATAAAGTTATGGTTTGGGATTAAATCCAAGTTGTCCTTTCTTAAAACGTTGGTATGCTATGCATAAGAAAGATGTTTGCAACCAAAGTCGGATGAACCTGTCTTTGTATGTTATTTCGAATAACTGTTCCTCCATAACATCGGAGACAAAAGTGTTTGTCACTTAGAACGTCAAGTTTCTTTGAGAAGGAATTTTTCGTGAAAATATAAGTGGGAGGACAATAGAACTTTGATAAGGTTAAAAGAACCTTAGCTATATGTGCAAAGTTGCGCAGCGCCGAAAAGTGTTCCGGAGGTAGCAACAATGCTCATGGCTCACGTGCCTCAAAGGTCGTGGTTACGAAGGTCAAAGTTTCTGTTGAACCAAGTAGGTCGAGTAAACAATCAAATGCCTAGATTTGAGGGTTGAATAATTATTTGAGAATAATGAACGTACTACATGCAAAGAAACGATGATGGGCCCTGACTCCGTAAAATGGCTTGAAGCCATAAAATCCGTGATAGTTCCATACACGAGAAATCAAGTTTTGAACTTGAAGGACCCTCGAGAAAGGTGTAAGACCTTACAATTGTGTTTGGATCTATAAATAAATAGACATGGATGTTGCACATCTATGAAATAGTCGACATGTTGGGAAGGAGTTCACAACAATGTTCAAAGGTTGACTATGACAAGATCTGATCTTTCATAGCGATATTTAGTCTAGACGGATCAATATAGCAACCACTACATATAATTTTGTTATGTGGTAGTTGAATAAACAAAACAAGTTCTTCTAATAGAATTCTTACCTAGGACATGTGCATAACGCGGTCCAAAGGGTTTTGTTAATTCAAAGGATCCTAAATGCATATGCAAACTTCAATGGTTGAAGTAAGCATTGCGGAGTTGGAATCTTCACTATGATGAAACTGTTAAAGGAGTTTAAATTCGTCGGAGATGATGAAGATGCTTGCATTTGCAAGAAATTAAGTGGGAGCGCTAAGACATGTTTCTAATACATTATGTGGAAGACATATTGTTGATTGGAAATGATGTATATTTTATTAACACAAGATAAGAATTTCATCTCGATGAAAGGCTTAGGCAAAACCCAAATATTTGGCATCAATAGACGCTAATATGGTTGTGCCGAAAGTACATAGATGATGTATTGAATGAGTTCAATATAGAAACTACAAGAAAGGTTCTTGTCGCACAGAAAGGATTGAATGAGTTCAATATTGATGATATATTCAAGTGTATTGACACAGGGTAAGTGAAACAAAGATTCAAGTATAGATTGATACTTGATGTATGAAATCACAAAGAATATTTATATCAATCATACTGTGATATGTACAAATCCAGATATGTCCTATGCTCTAAATGTTATGAGCATATACCAGAATGATTCATAAGATGATCATTGGACAATAGTAAGGATATTCTTATGATCTTTTGGAAGAACTAAGAGTATATTATTTGTAGAAGTGACAAATAGATGGTTAGTTCATTATAAAAGTACTACATTGATACTAGTTTTGTCACAAAGTACAAATTAAGTTTATCTCAATCTAAACTAACGGTGGAACAATATGATGGAAAGTAAGTTCCATAATGAATTTGGATGAATTCCAAAGTTAAGACATTGTGACAGATACTACAACAAAAGGCTAAGTATATGACTGCTACTATAGCAGCTAAAGAGGGCATTTGAGTCAAGTAGTTTGTTATCAAACTAGGTGTAGTTCACAGCGGGATAATACTATGAAGATATATTGTGCGACAATATTATCAACATGTTTTAACCCCAAAGAACTAAAGGTCTCACCAAAGGACCAAATTTATACAAAGCCATCTCATTAGAGAATGAGTGATGCGTAGAGACGCAAAGACATGCAATTACACACGGACCTGGAAGTATCAGATCTGGAGATCAGTTGACCACTAGCAAACGTGTACTTGCAACACCGGAAAGCCATAGGTGTTGAATACACAAAGGTTTGAAACTAGATTATTGACTCTAGTGCAAGTGGGAGACTGTTGGATATATGCCCAAGAGGCAATAATAAAGTAGGTTATTATCGTATCTTCATACTTATGATAAATGTTTACATACCATGCTATAATTGTATTAACAGGAAACATTAATACTTGTGTGATTTGTAAACATAAAAGAGTCCCTAGTAAAGCCTCTTGTTAAACTAGCTTGTTGGTTAATATATGATCATGGTTTCCTGATCATGAACATAGAGATATTATTAACAACAGGGTCATATCATTAGGAGAATGATGTGATGGACATACTCCTATAGTTAAGCGTAGCATAAAGATCAAGTCATTTAATATAGTTCATTTGCTATAAGCTTTCTGATACATAGTAACCTAATTCCTTCGACCATGAGATCATGTTAATCACCATCACGGAAGGATGCTTTGATGACATCAAACACCACACCGTGAATCGGGTGGTTATAAAGGTGGCATTGAGTGTTCGGAAAGTATGTGTTGAGGCACATGGATCAAGAGGGATTTGTCCATCCATATGACGGATAGATATACTACAGGCCCTCTCGGTGGAATGTCATCCAATTAGCTTGCAAGCATGTGACTGGCTCACAAGGGATCACATATCACGGGAACGAGAAAAGAGTACTTATCAGTAACGAGGTTGAACTAGGTATGCAGAGATACCGACGATCAAAACCTCGGATAAGTAAACTATCATGAGACAAAGGGAAATTGGTATTGTATGTAAGTGGTTCATTCGATCGCAATGTAATCGTAGAAATATGTGGGAGCCATATGAATTTCCAGATTCCTCTGTTGGTTATTGTTCGGAGAAGTGTCTCGATCATGTCCGCATAATTCACGAACCGTAGGGAGACACACTTAAGGATTCGACGTTGTTTGAGTAGTTATGGAATGATGAGTAAGAGATCGAATGTTGTTTGGAGTCTCGGATGGGATCCGGGATATCACGAGGAGATCCAGAATGGTCCGGAGAATAAGATTCATATAAGGAAAGTCCTGTTTCGGAGTTGGGGAATGATTCCGGTGTTTTCATCGGGAATGTTCTAGAAGGTTCCAGAATGTCCAAGACTGAGGAGGAAGGGGTACATGATGTGTCATTACAAGTTGGAATGGTTGCATCATGTACTATGTGTCATCGCTGTCCAAAATAAAGGGTTTATTCAAATCCTAGTTTGAAAAGTCAAACAGCTAGTTTGAAAAGTCAAACGACAGTTTTGGAAAGAGGAGTAGAGGTGGAAACCGAGTTGGGGAGGAGTTCCCTCCTCCAACCGGCGGCCCACCTCCAAGCCGAGTTAGGGACCTCCCTGGCCAAGCTGAAGCCTTGAGATCTCCTCTACTACCGTACCACGCCGTCTTCTTGGGAATCGCGAGGAGAGTGCTACAACCTCCATCACTGGAACAAGGGAGAGGAAGGTCTTCACGAAACCGAACGTGACCGATCATGGAGCGCCTGAACGCAGCACGGAAGGATCGCTCACGATCTTGAGATCGGCAAGAGTACGACTACATCACCCACGAGAATCGCTCGTTAACCGCTTTGGAATCTTCGAGGTGAGTTCCTCTATCGACTCGTTGCTACAATCTAGTAGATAGATCTTGGCTTGTTTGTTTGCATGTAGAAATTTTTGTTTTCCATGCTACGAACCCCTACACCCTCCGCCCATCCCGGCCAAAGGCCACCCACGCTGTCGCCACCCACGCCGCGCGCCATGACACCACGCCGCATGCAGTGAGCTTCTCTGTGCCCGCCGCCGATTATTGGTTAATTAGTGTTGGGTATAGTGTTAGTTAGTGTTTTTGGTTAGTTAGTGTTAGTTAGTGATTTTTGGTTAGTTAGTGATTTTTGGTTAATTTGTATGTCTATGATATATATGTATGTATATATTTTTTGTATATGTATGTGTGTATATATGTATATATATTTGTATATGTATGTGTATATATGTATATATTTTTTGTATGTGTATGTGGAATGTATATATTTATATATTTTTTTGTATGTGTATGTGTATGGTCAGAAGCAGGCAGATTGCATGTGGTCGGCTTAGGGCTCCCTTTTTCAATCGGTTTGCACTTGACCGATTACTTTTCCAATGATGTGGACCCTGAACTCCTCTGCCCTCGCTGAGTCGCCCATTTTAGGTAGCCCACGTCGTGCTGGTTCGAACGCACACCCCCACGCATCCCGGACCCGCTCTCGCCCTAGCGCCGCCAGCCGCCGCCCTAGTACACCTCTCGTTGTCAATATAGCATTAGGGTTTCTCCGAATCCAGGTTTTTTTCGAATGTATCCTCTCATATGAATCCGGGGTTTCTCCGAATTAGGGTTTGGAATGACCAAGCATGTATTAGGGTTACATTTCAATACTTTTAACCTGTCATATCATCATCCTCTGCCCTCGATGAGTCGCCCATTTTAGGTAGCCCACGTCGTTCTCGTTCGAACGCACACACCCACGCATCCTGGCCCCGCTCTCGCCCTAGCGCCGCCAGCCGCCGCCCTAGTACACCTCTCGTTGTCAATATAGAATTAGGGTTTCTCCGAATCCGGGGTTTTTCCGAATGTATCCTCTCATATGAATCCGGGGTTTATCCGAATTAGGGTTTGGAATAACCAAGCATGTATTAGGGTTACATTTCAATACTTTTAACCTGTCATATCATCATCCTTGCTTGAGCATTTCAATAGATGTATTACTGATATTTGTGTGATAATATTATTGTTTTAGAAACTATGGATCCACTCAGTAGAAACCTTGAAGAGGAAGAAATAATGGAGAACATCATCCACGAGGACACCTCACAATATCTGAACTTGGAGGGACATGATGACAACTCAAGTATTCATGGAGAAGATGACGACAATATCCGAATTTGTGGCATACAAGGAAGGTGCTATAGCTACAAAGAGGTCAGAAACCAATACGCTAAATGCCCAGAAGAAGGAATATCACCAGAGGACGGGGTCAGGTGGCTACATATCTCAGAGGCCTAAGTGGGAGGAAGCTAAGAAGGCCTCATGATAGAGGATCACACCCGGACACATGGGTGGGACCTACGTGCAAAGACTTGGTTCTACGGAATCGGGCAAAGTTGGACCCGTAAATGATTGTGTATCTTCCCAACCCTCCTTGCCAAACCCGTCACTGAACTCATCACGGCATACGAGGAAACAGCCGCCAGGACCTTCCATCCCGACAGAGAGAATGCCCAGCTCACACGCGCCATCGGTAAAAAAGAACACCCTGGACTTGCACGAGGCACATGGGGTATAACGTGGAAGGATGGGTTTTCCGAGTGGGGCGACTCTTACAGATGGCGCGGCAGAAAAGAAAAAGAGCGTACAGAGCGGATGACACAAATAGAACATGCACTTGTGGCGCTACAGGCGCAAGTGAATACACAAAAGAGCCAGCAAGCTATCGGCCCATCTCAGCGGCACGAAGAGCCAGCATTGGAAGCTGCCGTTCTGCATCACAAGAAGCAGCGTGGCTTCCACGGAGAACGTGCAACCCACGCTTGAAATGGCAGGTCCTCGATACCCCGTGGATGAGATCACGGAGAGCGAACACGCTGAGCTGCATGTGAAATTAATGGGCTTATCCATTAAGGTGGCGGTCGGCTATGCCTTACCTCCTGTAGCTGGTGAAACTTACCACTGCCGACCGATTCCAGATGACTATGCTATTGTCAGGGTGGATGAGGTTATGAATGAATATGAGGAAGCACATCTTGACCATGCTACAGGTGAAGGGGAAACTCAAATCAAATTTGCAGTGAAAACAACCATTCTTTGTAAGAAGGAACACATAGTGCTTCCAAATTGGAGGCCACTGGCACCCCCGCCGTCTCCGCAGCGTCAGCAGTCTGAGCCGCCTCAGCCGTCTCCAAGTCATCAGAATACTCCCTGTCGTCTCCGACGCTTCAGCCATCTCCTGCGCGGTATCCATCTCCGGCGCGCCAGCCATCTCCTACATGTCAGCCATCTTCGGCGCGCCAGCCATCTCCTGCGCATTAGCCATCTCCGGCGCTTCAGCCATCTCCTCAGCGTAAGCGGAAGAGCACTGCCACGAAGAGCATCACTAGCACTGCCATGAAGAAATTCGTAGGAAACCGTACGCCAAAGAGTTCAAGAAACTACGTCCCGCAGCCTTCCGACAAGCCATTGTTGGTTTTGTAGGGTTTCGTAGCATGGAAAACAAAAATTTTCTATCGCATACAAACAAACAGGCCAAGATCTATCTACTAGATTGTAGCAACGAGTCGATGGAATAACTTACCCTCGAAGATTCCAAAGTGTTTAACGAGAGCGGATTCTCATGGGTGATGTAGTCGTACTCTTCCCGATCTCAAGATCGCGTAGACGATCCTTCCAAGCGCTGCGTTCCGGCAGCTCAGCCGTCATCGCGTTAGACTGACGAAGACCTTCCTCTCCTTGTTCCAAAGGCAGCGGAGGTTGTAGCACTCTCCTCGCGATTCCGTAAAGACAACCAAGTGGTACCGGAAGTAGAGGGGAGATCTCGCAGGGCTTCGCCTCAAGCCGGAGCGAGTATGGTGGAGTATGAGAGAGTCCTCGGTGTTCTAGGGTTTAGACACACCAAGGAGGAGGGTGCTAGAGCCGGAAGCTAGGGTTTGGGGCACCCCAAGTCGGCGGCTAGGGCAAAACCCTAGGGGGCGGCGGCGGCTATGGTGGTGGCGCCAAGCTAGGGTTTGGAGGAGAGGTACTTGTGTGTGCGAGGAGGGAGCCCTGCCCCTCCTTATATAGGTGGAGGGGCCGGCCAGCCAAGGGGAGGGAGGGGAGTCCCTCCCCAACTCGGCTTGGGTGGTGCACCGGCTTGGGGAGGAGGGATGTGGCATCCCGCAAAACCACTACTAGAAAATCGCGTTGAATTTGTGCATTGCATCGTCATCATCATGCATTGTTTGCTTAAAACTATTTTCGCAAAGCCTGTTTTTGTTTTCTAAACGCCTGCCTTGTTTTCAAATTCAAACCCGGTCGGAATATTTTGTTGTCTACTATCGGTTTGCAAACGGTGCATTTAAAATAAATAAAAGATTAAATTATTTTTAGTGGGGCAGTCGAACGGGCCGAATAGACCCGAACGACTACCCCCAGAAATTAAAACGGTCCAACTAATTCCTAAACCTACCCAACCTAATCTACCCACACACCCCTCCACATCACCCCACCCAATCCCCACCTGACACCTCACCTCTCCCCTCCCTCTACCCTATCCCACGCTGCCACTTGGCCATAGCCCTCTCTCCCTTCCCTCTCTCTCTCAGCACCCTCACCCTTGGCCACACAACACCCACGCCACACACACGCGCGCAACGCCTGCCACCCGGCCCACCTCCTGCAGCCGGCCCCACCCGCAGTGCCCACACCCCACGCCCTGGCCCCACCCCCACCACGCACGCGCGCCTCTCTCCTCCCCCGTCCTCTTCCTCCCGCTCACCCTCTCTGCTCATCCCCGACGCCGGCCGCCTCCCCCCGTCACCGCTTCTCTCCTTCCTCTAGCCTCCGCTCTCGCCTCTGCCTGGGACCTCGCTGAACCCTCCGCCGCCTGTCCGCCACCCTCGCAGCCCGCCGCTCACTTGGCGAGCGGGCGCCCACGCCAAGGCCTCTCGCTGGCGACCCGCACTTCCACCTCGCCGCCTCCATCCGCCGCTCGCCGCCCGCTCCACCACCTCCCCACCTCTTCGCTGCCGCTCAGCCGGCCGCTGGCGCTCAGCGCCGCTCTCCGCCAGCTGCCGCCTACCGCTGTTGCTCGCCGACCTCCGCGAAGCTCCGGCCGTCTTCCTCGAAGGCCGCGCCCTATGGTGCTTGCCGCTCCCTCGTCCCTCCGCCTCGCCTCGCCTTGGCCGCCATCCTCCCGGCCGTCGCTCGCCGCCTCCGGCACCTCCGGCGAAGCTTCCCTGACCCGCCGCCGCCGTGCCTCCGCCCGCGACATCCTCGCACCAAGCCGCCTGGCGCGTCCTTGGCGCCGCCTCTCCTTGTTGCTTCCCGAGCCTCCGTCGTTCCGCCGCAGTCGCGTTGCCGCTCGCCGCCTTGCATCGCTGCAACCGCCCGACCCTGTGACCCACGCCAGTGCCTTTCCGAGGCCTAGGTGTTCCCTGCAGTGTCTTTGGATGTGGAGAAGTGTGGTGTAGAAGTGGTGATGATGTTAAGCTGTGGCTCGATGTCGTGCCGTGTTGATGTTGCGAAGGCATGAGGAGATTCTTGTACAAGGTCGCCAAGACTCCGATAAGATGGGAGTACCTAGACGCCCAAGATCGCCACCGACAATGGTCGGGACCCAAGCGCTCCGTCCCGGAATCTGGAGACCAAACCCGATAACCGCCAAGATCGTCGACACGGTTACGACATGAACTCCCGCTCGGTAACGCCAAGTGCTCCTTCCCGGACCCGAAGACCATCGGTCAAATTCACCACCGACTAAAGACGGACTACAAGTTCTACTTCACGGATGCCAAGCGACAAGATCTACTACCCCGGAGTCCGAGAACGACCCCGTCAAAACCCTGGACCCCGAGACCGGACCCTGGACCCTGTCGAACCCCGAACCCCGGAAACCCAAGTTCGCCGAACCCTAAATGTGTGACCCCTTTTTCCCGAGCCCTATTTTATAAATGCTAAATATAAAACCTGTTGCACTTTACTCATTCATCTTGCATGCATGCTTGTCATGTGGTTTGGGGGCCTTATGCCGATTCACCTCTAGTTAAATATGGGGCCCATATGCGGGCAAATCTAGCCTTATATAGGCCTCATTTAAATTGTGTAGCGAACCGGTGCGATCTTTTGCCATGTTATAACAACAGTTAAATTGCGGGGTAGATAAATAACATGAACCACCTAATTAATTGTCGGGACCCCGGTTCCACTTAATATGACCTAATTGCATTGCACCTTTGCCATGCCATGCATCATACATGCATCATGCCGATCTTCTGCCGTAATCTTAAATATTGCATCCGGTGTTTATTCTAGTGTTTTGCTTCTTCGCGGATAAGGACGTTGAGTTGATGTGAGCTTCGCCCCGATCTTCGGTCGAACCTTCGACAATGTTTTTCAGGCGAGCATCTCCCCCTTTCTACCTATATTACTTTTATAGTATTTATTCCCTCCTGTTGATCTATTGCTATCTGTGTTGCGATGCTCTAGCTTTCGTACCCGTGATATCCCTTGCAGCCTTATATTGCCTTGGACACACCCTATTACCTGTTGTTTGGTAGATAGTTGGACTTGCGCGTCGTAGTCGCTTGCTCATGTGATGTTGCGTGTCGTCAAGTGCCACAGTTGTTGGAGTATTGCCGCATGTTGATGTTGGAGATGATCATGGCTTTACTTATCGTTCACTTTAATTCCTGTTTAACAACTAAAATTGAAATAAGCAGAGGCATCGGTGGGTGATAGATAATATCTGGTTTCCGACCGCCCACTTGTGTCCCGTAGGACCCCGAGTTCTTGACACCTGTTCTGAGATCGAGCGCGCTAACCACAGGTGGGGAGATATGGGCCCCCCCATTGATTATTACCTGATTTCAAAGTATTGTACTGGGGGCCACAAACTAGTTTGAGGTTTTATTTACTATCCTGTACTTATGCCATGCTTTACTGCTTTATTTACGATCAGCGAGGAGCACACTGTCTCGCTTAGGATCGGGACACGTTGCGGTGTCGATCCCCAGCTTTTGGGATTTGCTGTCGTTCACAGTCGTCTACCCAAACCCGAAGTCCGTCTCGAAGACCGGCCGACTTCGTTGCGGGTTCGACTTGGTGGGGTGGCCCCCATGTACTTGCTTTGGGTCTGGGAACGTCGTGACTTAGGCCCCGTCGACATACCGATGGGTGTATGTTAACCGATCCGCAAAAGGGTCAAGTGCTGTGGATACTTTGGTGCACCGCAGGTTAAATATTTTCGAGAAGCCGTGTCCGCGGTTATGGACGACTTGGAGCACAGTGCTTGATCATAGACAACTATAACTAAAGTTTACTGTTATAAATTGACTTGTATCCGATATGACTAGTAATCAGCTTCACTATAATGGAATGGCTAATAAAACTACCAACAACTGCTTGTTTGGTTTGTCGCTTGCGACAATTGTACCTGACTAGTAATCAACTTCACTACAACGGAATGGCTAAGTAAAAGTACCAACAACTGCTGGGTTTTGGGTTTATCTCATGCTATCTGTATCTGATTAGTAATTGATGCAACTATAACGGAATTGCTAACTAAAAGTGCCCACTGCTTATTTTATCAGGATGAATATCTTTACCTGACTAGTAATTACTGCAACGATAACTGAATAAATAAAACTGCCAACTGTGTGAGTTCCTCGGTTGACTTCCTCGTATGGTCTCGAGGGGGAAACACCAGGGTGAGTTTGTTTGGTGTTAGCTTCAGGTTGGATCCGGATAGGTCATTCTTATCCCTCTCTGATAACCGCCAGTTGTATCGAGTCTCTATAGGTTGTTTAGTGCATGTTGCCGCTGCTCCCACCATACCTATGTAGGCGAGGACCCATTCTAGCCTCGCTGCAATCTGGCCTCGCATCGACGCTCCTTCTTTTTCCTTTGCCCTTTGTCGACACCCTTTTTGTTTAAGCAGGTTTTGAGATCGACGTCGTTAGCAGGGTTAACCTTCCGGCTTGGCCTGGGAAGGGTTATGGACGCCATTGGTTATTCTTCAGGGCTCTTAGCCCCATTTGCATCTTGTCCGTAGTCGGACGCTCTATCATTTCAAGGTGATTTGAATCTTGGTACATTATATCTGTATTCTTGACTCTTTGAGTCGCTGTTGTATATATATTTGTTTTGTGGGTCCCATCGAGGACTGTTGTGTAATGTTATTACTTCGTTTTCCACCCGCACGAAAGTGCCTGGTGGGCACCCTTGAATCGTTTCTATGCGGGTTTGGCGGGTTTCGCTCAAACTTGCATAGGGCCGATTCTGAGGGTGTTACAAGGGACTCCCTCCCCAACTCGGTTTCCCCTTCCTCCTCTTTTCCTCTTTCCAAATTTAGCCGTTTGACTTTTCAATTTAGCTATTTGACTTTTCAAACTAGGATTTGAATTAATCCTTTATTTGGAATAGCGATGACACTTAGTAAATGATGCAATCATTCCAACTTGCAATGACACATTCATGTACCCCTTACCCTCCGGAGTGCCGGACATTCCGGAAGCTTCTAGAACATTCCCGATGAAAACACCGGAACCATTCCCCAACTCCGAAACGGGACTTTCCTTATGTGAATCTTATTCTCCAGACCATTTCGGATCTCCTCGTGATATCCCGGATCCCATCCGAGACTCCTAACAACATTCGGTCTCTTTATCATCATACCATAACTACTCAAACAACGTCGAATCCTTAAGTGTGTCTCCCTACGGTTCATGAATTATGCGGACATGATAGAGACACTTCCCTGAACAATAACCAATAGAGGAATCTGGAAATTCATATGGCTCCCAAATATTTCTACGATTACTTTGCGATCGAATGAACCACTTACATACGATACCAATTTCCCTTTGTCTCACGATACTTTACTTATCCGAGGTTATGATCGTCGGTATCTCTGCATACCTAGTTCAACCTCGTTACCGATAAGTACTCTTTTCTCGTTCCCGTGATATGTGATACCTTGTGAGCCAGTCACATGCTTGCAAGCTAATTGGATGACATTTCATCGAGAGGGCCCAGAGTATATCTATCCGTCATATGGATGGACAAATCCCACTCTTGATCCATGTGTCTCAACCAATACTTTCCGAACACTCAATGCCACCTTTATAGCCACCCAGTTACGGTGTGGTGTTTGTCATCAAAGCATCCATCCGGTAAAGGTGATATGCATGATCTCATGGTCGAAGGAATTAGGTTACTATGTATCAGAAAGCATATAGCAATTGAACTATTGAAATGACTTGATCTTTATGCTACGCTTATCTATAGGAGTATGTCCACCATATCATTCTCCTAATGATATGATCTTGTTGTTAATAACATCTCAATGTTCATGATAGGGAAACCACAATCATCTATTAACCAACAAGCTAGTGTTATATATAGAGACTTTACTAGGGACTTCAAATTAAGTTTACAAATCACACAAGTATTAATGTTTCCTTGTTAATACTATTATAGCATGAATGCAAACATTTATCATAAACACAAAGATATAATAATAACTACATTTATTATTGCCTCTAGGGCATATCTCCAATAGTCTCCCACTTGCACTAGAGTCATCTAATCTAGATTACATGGTAATATACCGAACACCCATGGCAGTTTGGTGCTGGTCATGTTTTGCCCTTGGGAGAGGTTTAGTCAACGGATCCGCCACATTTAGATCTGTGTGTACTTTGAAAATCTTTATATCCCCATCTTGGATATGTTCTCGAATAGCGTGAAAACATAGCTTGATATGCTTCAGCTTCTTGTGTGACCTTGGTTCTTGCGCATTGGCTATGGCGCCCATGTTATCACAGTAGATAGACATTGGGTCCACAAGCACTAGGAACCACACCAGCTTCTGTAATGAACTCTTTCATCCATATCGCTTCTTGTGAAGCCTCCGCAACCATGTACTCCGATTCGCTTGAAGATCTCGCCACAACGCTTTGCTTTGCACTCCTCCACCTAGCTTCGCACCATTCAAAATAAATACGTATCCAGATTGTGATTTAGAATCATCCGGATCGGTGTTCCAACTAGCATCGGTGTAACCATTAACAACGAGCTGTTCATCACCTCCATAAGAAAGAACCATATCCTTAGTTCTTCTCAAGTACTTAAGGATGTTTTTGGCCGCTGTCCAATGATCCACTCCTGGATCACTTTGATATCTGCTAGTTAAACTAACATCATATGCAATGTCGGGTCTAGTACATAGCATGGCATACATTAGATCCTATGGCTGAGGCATAGGGAGTCTTACTCATCCTTTCTCTATCTTCTGCCGATGTCGGACTTTGAGTTTTACTCAAGGTCGTATTGGTCAACATGGGCAAGAACCCTTTCTTGCTATCTTCCATTCCAAACCTCTTTAGAACTTTGTCCAAATATGTACTCTGTGACAATGATATTTGTCGTTTCGATCTATCTCTATAAATCTTTATGCCTAATTTGTAAGCTGCTTCGCCAAGATCCTTCATTGAAAAACTATTATTCAAATATTCATTGACACTATTAAGAAGGTCTACATCATTCCCAATCAACAATATGTCATCTACATATAGTATTAAGAAGCTCCCATTCACTTTCTTGTAAATACAAGCTTCTCCATAAGTTTGTATAAAACCAAAACTTTTGATCACCTTATCAAAACGTTGATTCCAACTTCGGGATGCTTGCTTCAATCCATAGATGGACCGTTGAAGTTTGCATACCTTGTTAGCATCGTTAGGATCGACAAAACCTTTGGGTTGCATCATATACAAATCTTCATCAATGTCTCCATTGAGGAATGCTGTTTTGACATCCATCTGCCATATATCATAATCGTAATATGAAGCGATTGCTAACATAATCCTCACAGACTTTAGCTTCGCTACTCGTGAGAAAGTCTCATCGTAGTCAACTTCTTGAATTTGTCGAAACCCTTTTGCGACAAGTCAAGCTTTACAAACAGTAACATTACCATCAGCATCTGTTTTCCTCTTGAAAATCCATTTGTTCTCGACAGCCTTCCGGCCATCCGGTAAGTCCACCAAAGTCCATACTTGGTTTTCGTACATGGATCCAATCTCGGATTTCATGGCTTCTTGCCATTTATTGGAATCTGGGCTCATCATCGCTTCCTCATATGTCTCAGGGTCATCGGTGTTGTCCACCAACATGACACTCATAACGGGATCATACCAATCTGGAGTGGTACGAGTTCTCGTTGACCTCCGAGGCTCTGTAGCAACTTCAACCGAAGTTACATGATCATTATCATTAGCTTACTCTCTAATTGGTGCAGGCACCACAGGAACTTCTTCTGGTGCTGTGCTACTCGCAATTTCGAGAGAAGGTTCGACAACCTCGTCGAGTTCTACTTTCCTTCCAGTCACTTCTTTTGAGAGAAATTCTTTCTCTAGAAAGTATCCATTCTTGGCAACGAAGATTTTGCCTTCGGATCTATGATAGAAGGTATACCGAATAGTTTCCTTTGGGTATCCTATGAAGACGCATTTTTCCGCTTTGGGTTCAAGCTTGTCCGGCTGTAACTTCTTTACATAGGCTTTGCAACCCCAAACTTTAAGGAACGACAATTTAGGTTTCTTCCCAAACCATAATTCATACGGTGTCGTTTCAACGGATTTAGACGGTGCCCTATTTAAAGTGAATGCGGCTGTTTCTAATGCATAACCCCAAAATGATAGCGGTAAATCTGTAAGTGACATCATAGAACGAACCATATCTAAGAGAGTTCGATTACGATGTTCGGACACACCATTACGCTGTGGTGTTCCCGGCGGTGTCAACTGTGAAAGTATTCCACATTTCTTCAAATGCTCGCCAAACTCGTAACTTAGATATTCACCTCCACGATCAGAACGTAGAAATTTAATCTTCTTGTTACGTTGATTCTCTACCTCACTTTGAAATTCCTTAAACTTCTCGAAAGTTTCAGACTTATGTAGAAATAGATATACCCATATCTACTCAAGTCATCCGTGAAGGTAAGAACATAACGATAACCACCGTGCGATGCTACACTCATTGGACCACACACATCGGTATGTATGATTTCCAATAAGTCCGTAGCTCGCTCCATCATACCAGAAAATGGAGTCTTAGTCATTTTACCCATCAGACATGCTTCGCATCTATCAAGTGATTCAAAATCAAGTGATTCAAGAAGTCCATCGGAATGGAGTTTCTTCATACGCTTCACTCCAATGTGACCAATACGACAGTGCCACATATAGGTCGAATTATCGCTTGATTTCAAACGTTTAGCCTCAATGTTGTTGATATGTGTATTTCCACTATCGAGATTCAATAAGAATAGACCATCTATCAAAGGTGCATGTGCATAAAACATATTACTCATATAAATCGAACAACCATTATTCTCGGACTTAAACAAGTAACCGTCTCGCAATAAACAAGATCCCGATATAATGTTCATGCTCAACGCAGGCACCAAATGATAATTATTTAAGTATAAAACTAATCCCGATGGTAGATGAAGGGGTAGCGTGCCGACCGCGATCACATCAACCTTTGATCCATTTCCCACGCGCATCGTCACCTCGTTCTTCGCTAGCTTATGTTTATTCTACAGCACCTGTTTCGAGTTACAAATATGAGCAACCGAACCAGTATCAAATACCCAGGCACTACTACGAGTACTAGTGAGATACACATCAATAACATGTATATCAGATATACCTTTCTTATTGATGTTGCCGTTCTTCAAATCCGCCAAGTACTTTGGGCAATTCCGCCCAAAGTGACCTTCTCCCTTGCAAGAAAAGCACTCAAGATCGTGCTTAGGTCCAGCCTTGGTCTTCTTCGTCGCGTGGTAACTTTCTTACCACCCTTCTTGAAGTGTCCCTTGCTTAGACTTGCCTTTCTTGAATTTGGTGGTCTTATTGACCAACAACACTTGGTGCTCTTTCTTGATCTCCACTTGCAGACTTCAACATGACAAAGAGTTCAGCAATGTCTTGTTCATGTTACGCATGTTGTAGTTCATCACAAAGTTCTTGTAACTTGGTGGTAGTGATTGAGGACACGAAATCCCCAAAGCATTAGGAATCACTATACCCAAGCTTTGAAGTTTGTTTGCGTGCCTGGACATCTTAAGCACATGCTCACCGACGTGAGCTGCCTCTTCCATCTTGCGCTTAAAGAACTTTTCGAAGCCTCATAGCTTTCAATTGCCGCATGAGTCTCAAAAATCAATTTGAGATCCTCGACAATATCATATGGGTCGAATACTCAAACCTTTTCTCAAGCTCGATTCTAAACCATACAAGATAGCACCGAATCGTGGAGTACCGAGTCTTCCGAGTGAGGTAAACGTTCTTTACTTCATCGGAGCATCGGCAGTGGGTCACCCAGCGGCATCCAAAGACATAGGTCAAATTACCAGCTATGAGGACAATTCTCAAATTGCGGAACCAATCCGCGAAGTTGCTTCCATTGTTTTTCAACTTTTCTTTCTCTAGGAACGCATTAAAATTGATGGTAGGGGCTGCCATTGATCTACAACATATTTGCAATAGTTTAGACTAAGTTTATGACAAATTGAGTTCATATTAATGAAATTAATCTAGGTGAACTCCCACTCAAAACAATATCCCTCACATTGTTTTAGTGATCACACGAACCAAATTCACCACATCAACACCGATCATCACGAGAGTTGATATAGTTTCAATGGCGAATAATCGACATGTTCATCATATCTACTATATGATTCATGCTTTACCTTTCGGTGATCCGTGTTCCGAGACCATGTCTGTACATGCTAGGCTCGTCAAGATCAAACCTTAGTTTCCGCATGAGCAAATCTGGCTTGCTCACGTTGTATACACTTGCAGAATCTAACAAACCCGATCATCACGTGGTGCTTCGAAACAACAAGCTTTAGCAATGGTGCTAACTAAGGGTGAACACTTTGTGACTTGAAATTCATGTGCATGAGGGATCATCTTATAATGCTACCGTCGTCTACTAAGCAATACAAGATGCATAAAGGATTAACATCACATGCAATTCATAATATGTGATATGATATGGCCTTTCTTCTTTGTGCTTCCGATCTCCATCTTCAAGCACGAACATGATCTCCATCATCACCGGCATTGCATCAAGGTCAATGACGCTTCTCCATGGTTGTCGTCCACCGGCTTCAACTATTACAACTACTTTGAATAGACACGCGGGTCTTAACATAAATTAAATACAACCATATGGCTCCGTCCGGTTGCCAACTTACAATAAGGAACATTGCATACATCAAATATAATCACAATCATGGCCATATCACATCACAAGACACCTGCAAAACAAAGTTAGACGCCTCTACTTTCTTTGCATGTTTTACGTGGTTTGGGGCTTTCAATAAGTGTCGTTCTGACTTACGAACAAGAACCACAACATTGATACTAGTATTGTTAATCACCCGTTGTAAATTGGATCTTAACTATGCTAGGAGAAACAGGCACCCGCAAAGCCACTTATGCAATACAAGTTGCATGTCAAGCGTGGAGCAAGTCTCATGAACGATGTCATGTAAGGTTAGCCCGAGCCGCTTCATCCCAACATACCGCAAGATGCAAAGTACACAAGAAGCAATCGACAATAAAAGCATCAACGCCCACAATGACCATTGTGTTCTACTCGTGCAACTGATCTACATATAGACACGACTCTGGTACCACTGTAGGGTTTCGTAGCATGGAAAACAAAAAATTTCTATCGCATACAAACAAACAGGCCAAGATCTATCTACTAGATTGTAGCAACGATTCAATGGAATAACTTACCCTCGAAGATTCCAAAGTGTTTAACGAGAGCGGATTCTCGTGGGTGATGTAGTCATACTCTTCCCGATCTCAAGATCGCGTAGACGATCCTTCCCAAGGCTGCGTTCGGCACTCCTTGATCGGTCACACGTTCGATACTCGACGAAGACCTTCCTCTCCCTTGTTCCAAAGCAACGAAGGTTGTAGCACTCTCCTCGCGATTCCGAAGACTGGCGTGGTACCTAAGTAGAGGAGATCTCGCAGGGCTTCGCCTCAAGCCGGAGCGAGTATGGTGGAGTATGAGAGAGTCCTCGGTGTTCTAGGGTTTAGACACACCAAGGAGGGGGGGTGCTAGAGCCGGCGGCTAGGGTTTGGGGCACCCCAAGTCGGCGTCTAGGGCAAAACCCTAGGGGGCGGCGGCTATGGTGGTGGCGCCAAGCTAGGGTTTGGAGGAGAGGTACTTGTGTGTGCTAGGAGGGAGCCCTGCCCCTCCTTATATAGGTGGAGGGGCCGGGCCAAGGGGAGGGAGGGAGGAGTCCCTCCCACTGCCTTGGGTGGTGCTTGGGGAGGAGGGACTCCCTCCAACTCAGTTCCTTCCTCCTCTTTTCCTCTTTCCAAATTTAGCTGTTTGACTTTTCAATTTAGCTATTTGACTTTTCAAACTAGGATTTGAATTAATCCTTTATTTGGAACAGCGATGACACTTAGTACATGATGCAATCATTCCAACTTGCAATGACACATTCATGTACCCCTTCCCCTCGGTCTTGGGACATTCCGGAAACTTCTAGAACATTCCCGATGAAAACACCGGAACCATTCCCCAACTCCGAAACGGGACTTTCCTTATATGAATCTTATTCTCCGGACCATTCTGGATTTCCTCGTGATATTACGGATCCCATCCGAGACTCCGAACAACATTCAGTCTCTTTCTCATCATACCATAACTACTCAAACTACATCGAATACTTAAGTGTGTCTCCCTACGGTTCGTGAATTATGCGGACATGATCGAGACACTTCTCCGAACAATAACCAATAGAGGAATCTGGAAATTCATATGGCTCCCACATATTTCTACGATTACTTTGCGATCGAATGAACCACTTACATACGATACCAATTTCCCTTTGTCTCACGATACTTTACTTATCCGAGGTTATGATCGTCGGTATCTCTGCATACCTAGTTCAACCTCGTTACTGATAAGTACTCTTTTCTCGTTCCCGTGATATGTGATCCCTTGTGAGCCAGTCACATGCTTGCAAGCTAATTGGATGACATTTCACCGAGAGGGCCCAGAGTATATCTATCTGTCATATGGATGGACAAATCCCACTCTTGATCCATGTGTCTCAACCAATACTTTCCGAACACTCAATTACACCTTTATAGCCACCCAGTTACGGTGTGGTGTTTGATATCATCAAAGCATCCATCCGGTAAAGGTGATATGCATGATCTCATGGTCGAAGGAATTAGGTTACTATGTATCAGAAAGCATATAGCAATTGAACTATTGAAATGACTTGATCTTTATGCTACGCTTATCTATAGGAGTATGTCCACCATATCATTCTCCTAATGATATGATCTTGTTGTTAATAACATCTCAATGTTCATGATAGGGAAACCACAATCATCTATTAACCAACAAGCTAGTATTATATATAGAGGCTTTACTAGGGACTTCAAATTAAGTTTACAAATCACACAAGTATTAACGTTTCCTTGTTAATACTATTATAGCATGAATGCAAACATTTATCATAAACACAAAGATATAATAATAACTACATTTATTATTGTCTCTAGGGCATATCTCCAACAGGTTTTACCGTGGAATCACAGCGACGAGGAGACCAATAGGATCTCGGAAGAAGAGGTCAAGAAATTCTTTGCACCTAGACGGGCCGAGCCAAAGGAGAAAACAAATCCGACAATGGTGGAGAAGTTTTACAATAATCTTTTAAAACCTGAAACCCCACTTGTGCCGGACTACGAGCGCCAGATTTTGAAGGGGGGTGCAAGGCGGAGGGAGACTGAAAGTAGCAGTCGTGCGGCACCCCAAAAAACAGTTCCCATGCTCGGAGAGCAGGAAAAGCAATCATGCGCTCCGCTTTAAGTGTTCGACACACGGAACGCTCCTCCTGTAAATGATTACGAGGCAGAGCTACAAATAAAGGCCAATGAGATGGGGATGACTTACATTGCATACTTGAACATCATGGAAGACAACTTGCCCAAAGGCGATGTTAACCCCATACAACGATGGAAGTATGGGAAGAATCTCGTCAAGAAAGAGGAGCTCAAGAATCTACCAACAAAGATGCGAAGATTGCACAAGTGGTACCTTGATTTCTGCAAGAAGAGAAAGGAAGAATGGATCACAGCGTATATAAGAGATCGGATTTTCTTGTGCGGAGACGACGAGATTGCCTTCAACATTCAAGACTTGCATTTTCTATTCAATCAGAAGGAACTCGACAAAGCTGCCATCAGCCTTTATTGTGTGTAAGTACTATTTCTGTAATTTCTATCTCATCTCATTCAATTCATTAATTGCATGTATATATATATGCTCATCATATATGTATATACTATTATGCAGGAAAAAGGTTATGGAATGCATGAAAGGAGGCCCTTTTGACAGTGGGTTCGTTGACCCAAATAGAGTTCATGACGAAGTGGTAAGACACAAATCCGGGCAAACAAAAGATTTTTTGCTAACGTCTTTACTGAGAAAACAAACCCAAAGGGAAATACTATTGCCTTACAACTTCTCGTGAGTACTGTTACCCTCTCTTATACACATTCTGTTTCGGCTTACTCGATGTTAAGTGTAACTGATGATGAGTTATGCGTGCGTAGGTTCCACTTTATTCTGCTAGTCATTCAACCTGACTCAGGAAAAGTCCTTGTCATGGACTCGTTACGAAAAGACCAAGAGCTATGGACAGACTTTAAAGAGATGCTCCAGAGGTAATTTCAATCATATTATCGCACTAGATCGGCAACTTTCGTGATAACAAGTAATTAATTACCCATTTATCCATTTTCTTTGTCGGACAGGGTTTGTAAAAAGTTCACGGGCACGGCCGTGGGTGAATGGTCAGAAGAACTAAAATCTGAAGACCAAAATGTAAGTAATACTACTAGCTAGGTCTGTGTATCTCTTTGATTCTGCTTCCAATTCCATTATATCATGCTTTATTTATTATTATTTTGATTGAACTCTCTATTCTCGTAAAGTGCGCGTATCAGGGACCCGACAATAACTTATGTGGATACTATGTTTGCGAGTTCATTCGCAACACGATATGTCTTGACGGGCAAGCCTTTGGAACAACTTAGAGTAAGTAAACAAAGTACACAATATTATTTTATTACCATCAATTGTGTTGAGTTTTATTCTTATATATATATATATATATTGACCCCATTCTTCATATATATTTAGATCGAATGGATGCGGGACCAACTCCTACCATTTGACCGTATACGATCCATTCAAGGGGAATTGGCGGGGTTCATACTTGATGAGGTCGTCACGCCTGGCGGAGAACTCTTTAGATATCCACCAAAATAAACGTTGTATATATGCTTGAATGTGTTTGTCTTGTACTTGATGCTTCAACGTTTACGGAGAATACCACACGATGACGATGTTTGTGTATAATAATAGTTGCTTAATTATTCATGTACTCGTATGTACCGACGACGATGTATGTGTATACCGCTCCCAATCGATTCCCCCTCCCCCCTTCCCGTCTCCGCCGCGCCGCAGAAATACGTCCAGAACGGGGCAGCGGTAGAACTCTGCCGCAGCAGAGACTTAGGCCGTTTTCCTGCCGCGACACAGAACCTTTAACAGGGGAAGCTGAGCGCCGCGGCAGCCCCACGTGCGCCACCCTTTAACACCGGTTCATATAAAAACCGCTGTTAAAGGGGGGAGGGGGGGGGCTCTAACACCGAACCCTAACAGCGGTTCCAGAACCGGTGTTAGAGACCTCGTTTCCACCAGTGTTTAAGTGCACACATAGTTTAGAACAATTCAGCATGGATGTCTACTTAATTCGTTCCATTGTGTTGAGCAGGGATGCATGTCTACTTAGTTCGCACCATTCAATTGCAAGTAACCCGTTTGCAATTACTAGTTGATTTCACGTAGAACTTAGGGATGTGTGGATTTTATGGGGTTGTCATATTAGTCATATCAGATATAGAGAAAATTTTGTGAGATACTAGCAATGCAGCTTTTTTGCTCTGTTCCTTTCAAGCAGATTGAATTGTTGAAAAGTATGTCTTCACAGATCAATGAAAAAGACCTGTTGTTTCTCTTATATAATGTGTAATATAGGACAGTTCCAGAAAGATAAAGTTGAAGTTGTTCTTGCAAATCAAATGGATAAAACTTACCACATGATCTTCCATGAATTAGGAAGACTTATATTCCAGTGGTTACTCGCTAAAGCTGATCTAGTGAGACTAAGGAAAGGGACAGAGTTGTTCTTCAGTGTTGATTTGGTACAAATGTTTGCTAGGATCGAAGCACTAGCACATATGCCTCAGGCAAGCAACAGCCCGCGCTATTCTAGAGCAATAGCACACACACAAAAAAAGGAGAACAATAGCACATTGGACCTTCGGATTTACACGAGAAGCGAGCATTAGTGTTGAGCTCGATCACCAAAAACGAATAATGTGCGTTGCAGTGTTAATATGTCTCCTGCCATCATACCATATATACATAGATAAATAAAATCTCAAACAATAATAAACTTTGTTTTCGCTGAAAGCTTCTCAGCAATGACTGTCATGGCTGCTCTACGACGGATGTCTGAGAGACTTCTTGTTCTGGCTTCCGTAATCATATCAATACTGGCTCGAACATGGTGCCTTATTGGATCTATAGTCAAAATCTCGAGAGCAGGGGCATTTTCCACAATGTGTATGATAAGCTCTAGTTGGTCCTTCTGACCGGTGAATTCATGAGCTCTCAAGCTCTTTAGATGCTTGTATTCGGACCGATCCTGTGCCAAGCTCCTTAGAGGTCCTTCGCCACCATTGTTGAAAGCTGACACGAACTTTACGTCCAATTCCTCGAGCAACGGAGCCGACTCCAGAAAATAGGAGATGGAGAGGGCAGCATCAGACCGTTGAGGGTAGATGCAGAACGGCAGCTGTAGATACCTCAGATTGGAAAACCTGAGGGTGTTCTCAAGTAGTACTAGCGATGGTGGAACCGTCGGCGGTACACAAGTACAACATAGAGACAGTCGTCGCACCATGTGGAACGCGTTGGGCAATGAGCTGACAGCCTGCTGTAATGTTAGCTTAAAACATTGGATATTAACGTTTCGAAGTGCTGGAGTTTCGCCGAGGTTGATGATGGTAGGCACCGAATGCCCCCTGAATATGAAAGTCGTGAGCTTGTTGGCAGTGAGTTGTATCTCCTCGGTTACCCTGCAGTCGATCAAACGCAGGTATAGCAGGCGGGGCATGGGCCGATGCAATCTGAGACCATCGTCCAGATAAACCATGTAGAGATCCAGCCGCTCAAGACTAGGGCAATTCGCCAGCATCTGTTGCAGATCGCTCGTAGACACGGTCGCCAAGCCTAGGCCGAGGCTCCTGAGGTTTGGGAAACTGATGAAATTCGTGTGGAAAGGCGGCAGTTTGAGCAGTACAGAGTGAAGGTGGATGTGCTGGAGGCTGGACACGCCGCCTCCGGCGTCGAGCAGTTGCAAGGGAAGCTCATGCCGATCGCGGCCATAGCCATACACCTCCTGTTCGGGTGCTACCGACACGTGAAGCGTCACGCCCTTGGCTCGCGACGAGACAGCGAAGCGAATCCAGTCGTCCAGACGGCCGGAGACCTGCGGGAGGTGGTGGTCGTCGAACCTGAGCTCCAGCTCGACCCCGTCGCCGCGGTGCTGGGGCAGTATCGTGTCGACGGTGTCGATGAACCTCTGCACGTATGCGCGGTACTGCTTATCGCCGGGCATGCAGCAGGAGCCGTATCCGTCGCCGCCGCCGCATATCGCGGCGATGTCGAGGGCCAGCTTGGGGGAGTGCTTCCAGGCGTGCCTCCACGCGCTCGACAGGACGCTGGTCCTCGCCGCCTGTTTCGCGTCCAGCTTTGACAGGATCGTCGGCAGCAGCTCCGCCGGAAGGTCTCCGAACGGGTCTCTTGTTGCTGGTCTCGCTGATTTGCTGCAGGCGGCGGGCGCTCGTCGGCCGTCACCGGAAGACGGTGGGGTTTCCTCGTTGCGGCGTGGCGGCGGCTTGCAATGGCAGAGCAGGCTGGGGTTGCAGCGGCAGCCGATCAGCACGGTGGCCACTCCTTCTCGACGTGCATCGCCCGCGATCGGTCCAGGACGAAGTGGACGATTGTTCCCCATGGACGTTTCCTTCCAGCAGTAGCTAGCCGAGGTTAAGACGCAGATCTCAGCTCTTCTCGCCACGAAACGAGGTCAGGTCGACGACACGATCTTTTCTTGGGAGGGAGAGAACGATACGGTCACGATCGACCGCCGCGCTGTTCGTACCGGACTATGTTCCGTATATTCTTGGGCCTAACAGGCCAAAAAGTCGCGGGGCACGTGAGCAAACAAGGGTCCATGACCGAGCCGAACACCTAATTACTTTTTACTGCTACTATATACTCCCTCCGATCCATATTAATTGATTTTGTTGTCAAAATTTGGATGAACCTATATAATAAATAGTGTCTAGATTTATTCAAATTTAGATAAATTTGAGTCAATTAATATGAACCGGAGGAAGTATAAAAATGTACTGTAATTATTTTTTAAGTTGAATTTTTGAATGTTGTAATTCGCCTTCAAGTTTTGAAAGATCACAAGGGTTTTGAAGAAGTCGCTACATTTTAGCTGAAGTCTTAAAAAATAGTCGAAAGTTAGAGGCAGAGGGTGATCATGCGTGAATTTTCATTTGTGTGTCAACATGAACTGGGTAAGAGTTCCTCTATTGTTTTCTAGAACGGTTATGAAAATCCATGTTACGACACCCCACATGAAGACTATACAAGGATTGTTTTGAGTGACGTAAGGGTTCCTCTGTGATCAGTCATGAATTGACAACACCCATATTACTCAATAGTGCTTCTTGTAAGACCAAGTAATGAAAGGGGTAGTATTATTTTTCCTCAATTTTGACCCGATAGAAAACTTAAGCCTATACAAGGATTGTTTTGAGTGACGTTGCCTATCTTTTGCCCAACAATGACCTCTACATTATACAAATCATAGATGGAATTTCGCCGAACGATCCGGGGCAGTTGCCCGGGGTCGCCAGGAGGTAGCTCCACCCAATATATGTGCCATAGCCCGCCAGCAACCGCATTATTCTAGAACAGTAGTAGTAGCATATTAAAGAAGTGGACACTACTACTACAGTCTTATGCTTGATCACAAAAATGAATAATGCTATTTCATTTTTAGTAATGTCTCCTGCAGTAGCGTACAATGAACCATATACATAACAAAAATCTCATACAACAATGAACTTTGTCTTTGCTAAAAGTTTCTCGCCGATTAATGTTGTGACTCTATTACGGATATCCGAGAGACTTCTTGTTTTGGAATCCGTACCTTGATCAACAGTAGCTGGAACATGGTGCCTTATTGGATCTATTGTCAATATCTCGAGAGAAGGGGCATTTTCCACAATGTGTATGATAAGCTCTACTTGATCCTTCTGGCCACTGAATTCACGAGCTCTCAAGCTACTTAGACGCTTGTATTCGAATCGACCATGTGGTAAGCTCCTTAGAGGCCCTTCACCACCATTCTTGCAAATTGATACGAACTTTATGTCCAACTCCTCAAGCAACGGAGCCGACTCGAGGAAATACGCGATAGAAAGGATACCATGTGAATGTTCAAATGGGTAAATACAAAACCCCAATTGTAAATACCTCAAATGGGAAAACCTGGGGATGTTCTCAGGTTGCGAGGAAAGCGTGGGTAGCATTATAGTACCACAGAGAGACAGTCTTCGCACCGCGGGGAACGAGTTGGCTAGTGAGTTGACAGACTGTTGTAGTGTCAGCTTATAACACTGAAGATTAACATTGTGAAGTCGTGAGGTTTCACCGTGGTTGATGAGGATAGGCGGCGAACGCCCCCTGAATATGAAAGTTGTGAGCTTTTCGGCATCAAGCTCTATCTTGGTTACCTTGCAGTCAACCAAACGCAGGTATTGCAGGCGGGGCAAGGGGCGATGCAGTCTGAGTTCATCGTCTAGATAAACCATGTACACATCCAACCGCTCTAGAATAGGGCAATTTGACAACATATGTTGCAAATCACCCGTGGATACAGTCGCCGAGCACAGGCCAAGACTCTTGAGGTTTGGAAAACCAGTAATAGGCTGTGTGGGGGAAGAAGGCAGTTTGAGCGACACAGAGGAGAGGTGGATATGCCGCAGAATGGATACGCCTCCTCCGGCGTCGAGCAATTGCAGAAGAAACTCATACGGAGGAACATACACGGCGAGAGGTGATTCCGACACGTGAAGCCTCAAACTCTTCGCCTGCGACGAGACCGCGAAACGTATCCAGCCATCCAGGTGGCCGGAAACATGCCGAAGGTGGGACTCGTCGAACCGGAGCTCCATCTGCTCGACCACGCTGCCGCGGCGCTGCCGCAGTATCGTGCCGACGCTGTCGATGAACCTCTGCACGTAGCGTCCCCTCTCGACGAACGCACGGTACTGGTCCTCGCCGGGCTTGCGGGACCTGTCTCCTACGCCGCATATCGCGACGATGTCGAGGCTCAGGTTGGGAGAGTGCTTCCAGGCGTGCCTCCACGCGCTCGACAGGACGCTTGTCCGCGCGGCCTGTTTCACGTCCAGGTTCGAGAGGATCGTGGGCAGCAGTTCCGCCGGAAGGTCTCCGAACGGGTCTCTTGCTGCTTCCGCTCTCCTTGATCCGTCGCCGCCGGAAGATGGATGGTCGACGCGTATGGGTTCTTGGGCTTCCGGTGGGGTTTCTTCGTCGGAGCGCGGCGGCTTGCAGTGGCAGATCAGGCTGGGGTTGCAGCGGCAGCCGAGCAGAACGGTGGCTACTCCTTCTCGACGCGCGTCGTCCGGGATCCGGCCGGGATAACGTGGAAGAGTGTCCCCCATCGATGTTCCCCGCAATCTCGCTAGCCGAGATTCAGACGCAGATTTCAGCTCTTCTCGCCAGGAAACAAGGTCAGATCGATGGAACAGAAATTGTGCTTCTCCAGCCACGATCTTTTCTTTGGGGACCTGAAAATTATCCGGTCACGATCAATCACCGCGCTGTTCGTCTCGGACTATGTTCCGTATATTCACGGGCCCAAGGCCCTTGTTGAGGCCAGCTCAGGCCTGCCAACACACTCTTCGGCCTAACAGGCCACAAAGTCGTGCGGCACGTCAGCACTCAGCACAAACCTAACGGGCATCGGTCCAGGTCCGAGCCGAACCGACTCCCCTTTCGCAAACCCCTCAACCCTCGCCGCCGCCGCGCCGGCCGCTCTGTCCGCACCGCCGCCGACGCCATGGGCAATTTCCGCAAGCTCGGGCGCCACGCCGCGCACCGCATGTCCATGCTCAGGTATCAAGTCCTCCTCTATTTGCATCTCTGCCCGCCGCTGGGAATATATCTCTGCTCATTTTCCTGATCTGTCTCCTCGGCAGGACGATGGTGTCGCAGCTGGTGAAGCACGAGCGCATCGAGACCACCGTTGCCAAGGTACGTGTTTGTGGTGCTGGACCGGAATTTGTGTGTCTGTAGCTGTGACAAATGACTGTCCCTGTGGTGATTTGTTTCAGGCAAAGGAGGTGCGGAGGAAGGCGGATCAGATGGTGCAGCTCGGCAAGGATGTAAGTTAGCCACCATTCCCTTAATGCCCAGTGTTTTTTACACCCAAAATGTGAATGCGGTGCTTACTAGCACTTTTAGTCCATGTAGAGCTCTGGGTCTGTAACAATGACTTTCTTAAGCTTACACATAGCTTAGACCAATTCAGCATGGATGTCTAACTTGATTGGATCCATTGTGTTTGTTTCACTTTGAATTTAGCGATCTATGGAATTTAAGGATCTAGCATATTTGACATCTCCACTCATTCCCCCCTAAAGGCCCCCTAAGCATATATGGGGGCGGCGGCGACAAAAAACGCGCCCAGCCGTCTCCCCCAAATAAAATTTTCAGCCGGCGGAAGCTCAATAATCATCCGGCGCCCCCAGCCCACCCCCAGCCCATAGGGAGTCAATCGGGGGCGCCGGCTAGCACGTTTGGCCCCAAGGACCCACCCGGCAGCCTCTCCACTATCTTTAGTATTGGGGGTGTGACTGGCTAGCATACACACCCCTATAATTAAAAATCATCCAGCGTCCCCCCATACGGGCTACCGCCAGACTCCGTATTGGGGGACGAGTGGAGATGCTCTTAGCAGCACAGCTTCTTTTCCTCTGTTATTTTCAAGCAGAATAGTCTGTCATCATAGAACTGTTCAATGAGAAAAAAAATAGCTTCTCTTAACGCATAATCTTAGAGACAGACTCTTTTTTAGCAATAATGCTCTCTGTTTTGTTCTCCCGTGCTAAAATATCATTATAGTGCTAAAGAGGTGACTATGTTATGACCTGCCTTTTTTGTTGAAGTAAACGAGAGCTTTACTTCTTCTTTTCAAACGCTGAGGTTTGAGTCTGTCGTTGGGTCAGATCTTTTTCTCTCTTTTGAAATGCCATTGTTATAGATGTCTCGACTACTGAATTCTTTGAACAACTCAGTTCCATTGATTCCTTTTCCCTCTGTTGAAATTCCATAGATATAGATGCCTCGACTGCTGAATTCATTGAACAACTCGATTCTGTCGATTCACTGTCCATTTCTCCTTCGAGGATAAAGAATTTAGGAAAGATATTCGCATACTGAAAAAATACAAGCAAAATATTCCTTGGTGAATCGGTCGAAAACTTGAACTACGCACATACATTTCTTTTAAAAAGTTAAAGCCAAGAGAGATATAAAAACTGGTAGGGATGTCTTATTGTCGTATTTGTGTTGTACTACCTCCGTTTCAAGGCTTAAGGCGCACACGCTTTCCAAAGCAAAGTTTGACCAAAAGAATTGAGCAACAAAATCTTGATTATATTGTACATAATTAGTACCGTTGGATTCGTATTGAAAAATACTTTTCAGTGATACTAATTTTATACCAAAACTCTTTACGTATTTGGAGTAATTCTTGGTCAAAGAAAAAACACGCAAAACGAGGACGCCTTAAGCCCTGAAACGGAGGGAGTACTACATAAGTTCCTGATATTTCATATTTGTGTATATTCTCTTTGTATTATTATCTGCTTCCACAGACACGACCTCGAGTATCTTGTGATCTGACTTTTGTTAACACTTTACACTTAATACTTGAGACTCGTGTCCTCTAGGCTATCAATGCAGAAACTCATGCCGTATTCACAAATTATGTAGGGTACACTGGATGCTGCAAGACGTGCTTCTGCCTTTGTTCGGGGAGATGATGTTGTCCATAAGTTATTCACAGAGCTGGCCTACCGCTATAAGTATGCCTTCTTGGCCATGGATCAGTTTGATCTATTAGAAACTGGCAATCTCTCATTGAATTTTGCTACTCCCTTTGTATTACTTCTTAAACTTGTTTACATCTTCATACTTAAGGGTTATTTCTCTCCAAAAAGCACGTTGTAATTGATGAATGCGGGTTATGTTGGAAGGGGTATATTGTGAATGTCCTTGAAGCTGTAGGACTGCGTGTATTTAGAAAGTAGAAACATAACTGTAAGACTAGGACTAGAATAGTGTGTATTTAGAAAGAGAGTAGAATATAATCTTGTTTATCAAATTTCAGGGATCGATCTGGTGGATACACGAGATTGTTACGAACTAGGATACGGATCGGTGATGCGGCACCAATGGCTTACATTGAGTAAGTTCCGTCATTCATATTTCCTTACATTTCCACAGGGTGGTATTTGTTGGTGCATTTAACTTGTACATTTTCTTTCGACTTTGCCTTTGCTTTATGTCCAAGATGTGACTGCTTGAGAAAATGGTTTATTTTCATGTATACTTTGTTTAATTGAAAGAATCCACTGCTAAGAATCTTCTGAAATTAATAAGTTGTCATGCTATCCAAAGCAGTCAATGAAATTGACAGCTATTTAGTCGATGAAAAAGGCTGGTCAGTTCAGTATAAGATATAGAGCTCGTTAGGCCAAGGTAGTCTAAGGTTTAGGAAATCCGGCCAAGATTGCCATCGTATCAAAAAATCGCTCCCTGTAATCTCGATATATGATAACTGCTTGTCTTCTATTATTTGCGATATTTTTTGGGGCTTTCCACCCTGTTTATTCAGATGTTGTATCTAAGATGTTCCGTGTGCAGGTTTGTGGACAGAGAAAACGAACTCCGAGAGGCCAAACCTGCAACACCGCCACCGCCTCAGCGGGTTCCACTCGATCCATGGGCTAAGTCTCGTGCTAGCCAACAATGGGCAGGACCTAAAATTACCTCGAGCCCGAAATCAGAAGGCTTGTAGAGCAGTATCTCCTGCTGGGATTTCTTTCTCGTGAATGAGGATATCCATTTTGTCTGTAGAATTCTGCCGGGCACGAGGCTTGTCATGCATGAGGATTTATGTCATCAGGGTATAATTGTCAATAGAATAATCCAACTTAGGATTGCTATTCCTCTAGCATTACGAGATGCATGATCGACTGAGGATGCAGTGTAATCCGCACAGGTGTGTGATGGTGTAAGAAATGACAGTAGTGATGTTTTGGCTTTCCTATTTTTACTGATAATGCGCAATGAAATATTCTACCGATCGCCTGGCAAGTTCGAGCCTTTTGTAACATAATGCATTGTCGTTCCATGGCCTCCATCAAAATATTTCTCGGCGGTCTAAAATTCAGGATTGCTGGACAACGTCATTGTAGTAATAATATTACTGCCATTCTTGCACTTTGATGCCTCTGTTAAACTCAAAAGTAATAATGGTTCTTGAACTTGGCTTGTCGACAGTAGTGACGTTGATCATTGTCAAACTCGGTCTCGCGTGCTGCTTGAGCATTGCACGTCTTGCACTGGGTGTTTTACAGAAAGAGTGGAACTTCTGTTTAACCGCATCACTGAACAATCCCTAGTCTCGTCTACCAGTTCTGCTATCTCGGCCCAAGAAGCTCGATATCCTCGGCAGCAACCACTTCCAATTCTCGAAACACCAAATATCCCAGCGCCCCCACGAAGCCGCCCAAATCTTTCCTGCCCATTACAAGATACCAAGAAATCGTATGCCGAAGTCCTCAAAGCGGGGACACGGCCGTCCCTGACCCAGACCAGAGCCGCCCTGCAGACCGCGCACAGCCTGCTCGACGGAATGCCATACCGGGACGTCGTCACGGCCACGGCCGCCATCGGCGCGCTCACCCGCCGCGGCCGGCACCGCGACGCCGTAGCCCTCTTCTCTCAGGTGCTCGCGGACGGCGTCCCGCCTAACAACTTCACCTTCGGCACCGTCCTCCGCTCGGCCACCGCGCTGCGCGACCCGCGCGTCGGCGCGCAGCTCCACGCCTGCGTCGCCAAGTTCGGCCTCTGCTCCAACGTCTTCGTGGGCAGCGCCCTCGTCGACCACTACGCCAAGATGGGCGCCATGAGGGAGGCCCAGGGCGCGCTGGGCGACACCCACGAGCCCAACGTCGTCTCCTACACCGCTCTCATCGCGGGGTTCCTGAAGGCCGGTATGTTCGAGGACGCCCTCCGGCTGTTCCGGTGCATGCCGGAGAGGAACGTGGTTTCCTGGAACGCGATGATCGGCGGGTGCAGCCAGGCGGGCCTCAACGAGGAGGCGGTCGCTCTGTACCTTGAAATGTGCCGAGAAGGCGTCAGGCCGACCGAGAGCACGTTTCCCTGCGTGCTCACCTCTGTCGCCAATGCTGGCGCGCTCGGTGTCGGTAGGAGCGTCCACGCGTCGGCTGTCAAGCACTTTGGCAAGCCCGACGTCTACATCGGCAATTCTCTCGTCAGCTGCTATGCCAGGTGCGGTAGCTTGGAGGACAGTGTGCTGGTCTTCAGAAAGATGGAGCAAAAGAGCGTGGTCTCCTGGAACGCTTTGATCTGCGGGTACGCGCAGAACGGGAGGGGCGAGGAAGCCTTGGCTGCCTACAAGACGATGAGGACAATGGGCTTGAAGGCGAATGATGTTACTCTTCTCGGATTGATGTTCGGTTGCAACCATGCTGGTCTGGTTGACGAGGGTTACTCGTTGTTCAGGACTGCACAGGTGGAGCAACCGGGCATATTGAAACCTGAGCATTATGCTTGTGTTGTCGATCTGCTCTCTCGAGCTAATAGATTCGACGACGCCAAGAGGTTTCTCGAGGACCTTCCGTTTGAGCCGGGCATCGGGTTCTGGAAGTCAATGATAGGAGGGTGCCAGATTCACTGGAACAAGGACCTGGCCGAGAGCGTCGCGAGGCGTATTCAAGCACTTGATCCAAAGGACACTTCTTCATACATCCTTCTTTCTAATGTTTATTCTGCAGCTGGAAGCTGGCAGAGCGTGTCAATGGTCAGGAGGCAGATTAGGGACTTGGGGCTGAAGAGGATCACTGGCTGCAGCTGGATTGAGGTCCAGGACAAGGCCCATGTCTTTTTTAATGGAGACCATAGACATCCTCAGAGTGATGAAATTTACATGATGCTTGAAGCTTGCCTAAATACAGATGAAGATGACGAACATTGCCTTGTATAACTGGAAAACGGTCCAAAGAACAGCTGACGGGACATTCTTCTATGTTTGGCTACTGATGCAGGGCTTGGGGGACAGGAAAACTAACTGAGAGTAGCACTTAGTCTTGTTCATCTGTTAAAAGTTTAGTTATCTTCCTATCAGAGGATGGTGTTGCAATCCTGAAAGACATGCATCAAAGCTTCCATCCATCATGCTGATTTGTTTCAGTTGTTAATTAAGGGGTATCGAGGATGCACTTGCAGCGTAGCAGGAGTTAGAACCTGTACCAAATTAACTTTTTTTGTGTGGGTTAGGCCTTGTATCAAATTAACTGCAGAGAACCTTGAAACCAGGTACATTGGGTTATCTTCGTAGCAGTTGATGGTGTTGCAAATTGCAATCTTGGAAGACATGCAACTTAAAGCTTTCGTGATGCTGATTTGGTTCCTTTCTCCTCTTTACATTCCTAACATTCTTATATAACTTTTGGATTTAGAACTAGAATTTTTTTGCGACCAAACTGTAATGTGTCGATTTGTATAAGAAAATCTTTCAGAATTTAAGCTACAGAACATACACAGATCAAATATCCTCTATATGGCTTTGATACTTCAAAGAGTTTTCTTACTTCTTTTTGAGGGAGGGGAAAAAAAGTAAGAAAACTCTTTGAAGTATCAAAGCCATATAGAGTTCTTACTTCTTTGTTATGCCTTCATCCTGAGCTGTTTTCAGTGCGGAAGAAACACCCTCTTCTGGTTAAGTAGACATACATAATTCAAAAAAATCACTAACTCAGAACGCGTAGACGTTTAGCACTATTTACAGTTTGTACAGAATCAATAGAATATGGCTGGCATTTGAATACTAGAATTCTTAGTAACGTGCCAATGTCGCACCAGGAAAGAAGACTCAGTGTTCACCAAATCTGGACAAATAAATACCTTGGATAAGTACATCTTCTATACATTTCATGAACAAAATTGGCAGCTAATCATCTCATCAAAAGATTTCGACAGCTGATCACCTCATCAAAAGATTTCTAGATAGTAACACTAGACTAAGCATATACAAGCTCCCGGTCGGTTTCAACGGCATCTTTCTGACAGAAGCAAAAGGTTCAGAACAGGAAATTTGTTCAAGGAGATTGTAGATGCAACAAAGAAACATATTTAAAACTGAAGCAGAACATATTTGGAACTTCAAGACGATTCATTGATTCAGCAAACTGGAATCATTTTACACTGTTCCATAGGGAGATCTAACCCCTAGCATATGATGTTTGACACAGGAACAAACCAACACAACCTAACAGACTCAGCAGAAGGGAAAATCTAAGACGAGATGACCTTGGGGCTGGAGAGGATCACTGGCTGCAGCTGGACTGAGGTCCAGGACAAGGCTCATGTCTTCTTTAATGGAGACCATAGGTCTTCTTTAATGGAGACCATAGACATCCTCGGAGTGATGAAATTTACATGATGTTTGAAGCTTGCCTGAATACCAACGAGGATGACGAACTTTGTCTTGTATGACAGGAAAACTGTCCAAAAAACAGCTGAAGGAACATTTTTCTATCTTTGGTTACTGAGATGCAGTGCTTAGAGGAGAGCAAAGCCAACTGAAAATTGGATGCGCTTGCAGTGTATGTGGAGTTCAGAAGTGCAGAGAACCTGGAGATCAGAACAAAGATGGCCAGGTTGAGTTATATTCATACCAGATGTCGGCTTCAACATCAAATTTCTGACAGATTCATTGATTCAGCAAACCGGACTCGTATTACACTATTCCATAGGGAGATGTAACCCCCGCTATATGATGTTTGACACATGAAGAACAAACCAAAGACTCAGCATACAGGAAAAAATCTAAGACAAGGTGAACTTGGTGACAGCATTGGTGCCCTCGGAGACGGCATGCTTGGCATAGGATTCATCAACGTGTACAATTTGTATAGCAGACTCATTACAATACAGCTGGCTTTTGAATTATTAGTAACAAGTCAATGGTGTTAAAGCTTGCAATGAAATGCCGCAACAGGAAACAAAATTTGGACAAATAAACACATTCCCGAACAAACACGTGTTTACATCAAAAGATTTCGACAGCTGATAACTTCAAACACTTTCCATATGTCAGTTTCAACAAGTTTCCGACAGAAGCAAAAGTTTCAGAACAGGAAAGTTGTTGAAGGAGATCGCAGTCAAAACAGAATTAGAACACATTTGCAACTTCCCCAGTATGATTCATTGATTCAGCAAACCGATTCATGTTACACTGTTTCCAGAGGGAGATCTAACCCCCTACGATATGATGTTTTGACACAGGAAGAACAAACCAACACAAACTAACAGACAAAAAAATATCTAAGACGATGTGAACTTGGTGACGGCCTTGGTGCCCTCGGAGACGGCGTGCTTGGCGAGCTCGCCGGGGAGGACGAGGCGGACGGCGGTCTGGATCTCCCGGGAGGTGATTGTGGGCTTCTTGTTGTATCGGGCCAGCTTGGCCGACTCGCCGGCGAGCTTCTCGAAGATGTCGTTGATGAAGGAGTTCATGATGGACATGGCCTTGGAGGAGATGCCGATGTCCGGGTGCACCTGCTTGAGGACCTTGAAGATGTAGATCTTGTACGTCTCGACGCTCTTCTTGGCCTTCTTCTTCTTCTTGTCGGCGCCGCCGTCGCCCTTGGCGCCCGGGACGCGCTTCTCGGCCCTGGGCTTCTTCTCCGCCGCGGGCTTCTCCGCCTCCACCGGCTTCTTCTCCGCGGGCTTCTTCTCGGCCTTGGGCGCCATCGTCGCTGGTTCGGGTGGGTGGGAGGGGCGGCGAGATCGAATTTGGTTTGGGGGCGCGAGGAGCAGGAGGCGGCGGCTTGGAGATTTTGGTCGGGTTTTCGGTGTGGGATTTCTGGGACGGGGGCGGTGGGAGTATATAGGCGGACGAGGAGGGGCGTGATTGGTGGAGCGGGTTGGGGTCCGGATCGGTGAGGTGGCGAGGGGTGGGAGCGTTGGATTGGTGGGACGGCCGGATTTGGACGCGCGGAGGGGGTGGATCCGTGTGAGGATGCGTGATCTTGCGGTTCCGTAGGCGGCGAGCGCGAATTTGGGTCGCGAAATGCGCGCGGGAAGATGTGTTTTCGGGTGATTCGGGATGGGTTTTGTGGGGATTTTCGCGCCAGGGAGGCAAGTTCGGCTGTTCCATGACCATGTCGAGGTGTGAATAGGGTCCGCGATAAAGTAGTTCATTCCGCAGGTTTCGGCCGCGATTTGGTTGCCCGTGGAAGGCAGGCCTAAAAATAATCTACTCCCTCAGTCCCAAAATAACACGGAAAAGATTTTATTTGATATGTACTTTATTTTACATAAAACCTTTTGAAATTTTGAGTTAAATCCTTCAAGTCCAGCAAGCAGATCGTGATCCACGATTCTCGCGATCGCCTCGTGATCCAGCCCCACCTCGCCAGCGCCCCTGCTACTGCACCGCCCCTGGTAGACTGTTCGCCGGCCCTTGTGCACCGCCGGTCCAGCAGCACCTTGCCGAACGCCGGTCCTAGTTGCACCTCGCCCTCTTCGGCCACCGATCCCAGCAGCACCTCGTCGGCCGTCAATCCCAGCAGCACCTCACCTCTCTGGCCGCCGGTCCTAGCAGCACCTCGCCGGCAAGATCATCCACTCGTCGACCTTTGTCCAAAGACACCTCGCCTCTCGTCCGTGGTCCCAAGAAGACACCTCACGGCCGGTCCTAGCAAAGACACCAGCAAGATCATTCACCTCGCATCGCTTGTCCCATCAAGACGCCACGGCCGTCCTAGCAAAGACCTCGCCGATTGCTTGTCCCATCAAGACGCACGGCCACGGTCCTAGCAAAGACTCGCAAGCAAGATCATCCACCTCGTCGGCCTTTGTCTAGCAAAGACACCTCGCGTCTCCGATCGAAGACTGACACCTCGGCCGTCGGTCCTAGCAGCACCTAGTCGGCAAGATCATCCACCTCGCCGTCCGCTAGTCCGCTCCCTGCAGAGCAGGAGCCTCGCTACCCTCGACATCTCTTTCGCTGCCACGCCTCCAACGCTGGATTGAGACCGGAAGGAGCCGGGCTTCCGCTGGTCGGCCGACCTGCTAGCCGGAGCTTGACGGAGGCGGCGCGCACATCCCCGACCTCCTCGACATGTCTATGTTTTCATATCGCTGCAAATAAGATCAATATCATGCTTTAGAATGTCAACACTCGGGTTTTAATCCCAGATATCTGTTATGTCATATATCGCAATCCCAGGATTACCATTTTTGCGAGACATAACAGATTTGGATATTACAGTACATCATCCATTACAAACCATACATAAGGTCTTACACAAATAAGGATCTCATGATCCAGTTCTTAATACAACTCAAGCAGCGGAATAACGTAAAGATAACGATAGCATAGGCGAAGCTCCATCTTTAGGGTCACAGGCAATGCTGACGATGAGAGATGATCCTAGTTGTCGTAACCTTCCTGCGGTCCGTCATCCTGATACTCCTCTTCATAGTCTGGCCATGGGAATAGCCAGGGACAAAGCCATGAGTACTCTTTAAGTACTCGCAAACTAATACTAGTAAGTAAAGAGGGTTTTTGTAGTAGGATGCTAAGCTCTAGGGTTGTTTTGCAAAAGGCCAAATTTACTCTACTAAGTTCAAAATCAAAGATAACTAGTTGAAAGTTTTATATCACCTTAGTGGGAAATTGAATTATCACAACTCTGTTGTGGTCAAGTCAAAGTCATAATTCATTTCACAAGTCATTTTGAAAACATCTGACGGGGGAACAGTATGGCCACTCTGAAAGGACTATATCTTACCATGCTGTTTTTGGTGTTAATGATAATCCCAATTGTGTTTTAATTGTGCGCTTGAGTTTCAGGGGAAACGTTGTTGATGTCTCCTTCAATTGTGGTGGTTGCTCTCTTGGGATCTCATGAAGAGGATGGCTTTTAGTTTTCTCCTAGTTTCTCTCTGGTTGTTGTTTTTAGGTCACCGTACTATTAAGAGGGGGTCCATCTTGAAAGGCTGTGGGAAATCACTTGTTCTTGCACAAACTTATATGCACTGCCACAGCAATCCTACTATTCCGTGAGAGAGTGAGTTCTTGTTCTGTTGGAGCCTTCTGTGTCTCACCGGAACTTCCGGCCTGGCGCCGGAAGTTCCGTTGAGGCTTTTTCTGCGGGCTGTTCTAAGCTATGTTCCGACGCTAGTTCCGCCCCAAGTTCCGCTGGTGGATCAGTAACCTTCTGTATGAAGTGTTCTATTTGCTGGAACTTGGGCCAGAACTTGCATCGGAACTTGTCCTGCCAAAAGGTCCTAAGCGGAACTTCCGCCCAGCCGGAACTTCGGCGATTGATTCATGACCGAAATTCCGCCTAGTTCCGCTCCAAGTTAGATGAAGGCTCATTAACCTTCATTTTGAAGTGTTCTATTTGCGAACTTGGTGAACTTGCGTCGAAGTTCACCGAAACTTCCGTCTGTTTTGACCGAACTTCCGGCTTGCTCGAGGCAGGCCAACGGTCTCGATGACCATTGGAGCCAGTGGCAGAACTTCCGGTGGTCGCTGAATATGTGATTCAGTGAGGGCCTATTTAAGGCACCCCTCTTCTTCCTCCCACTCTCTCTTGAATTTTTCTCTCTCCTCCATTAATGCTTGAGCTTCACCTCACTAGATCTCTCTCTCTAGCCACTCAAATGACTTGATCTTTTGAGAGGTGAGGGAGGTGACCTAGATTTACACTTCCACCAAAGAAGATTTGATTTCCCCCACCCATCCTTTGTGGATCTTGTTGCTCTTGGGTTTCTTGAAACCCTAGACGGTGTAGGGCATCCTCGGAGCTAAGGCTTGTGTTGTAAAGCTTCAAGGTGTCGTTGAGGGCCTCCAATTGAGTTGTGGAGCCTCCCCCTCAACCTTGGTGTAAAGGTTTCGGTTGGCGCATTCAAGGTCACCGGTTAGTGGATTGTGAGGCCTCCTTTGTGGGGGAGCTCACCGGAGTAGAAGGTGAGGCCTTTGTGGCGCTCGGGTGACCTTGTGTGGCCCCGAAACCTCTCCAACATAGACGTAGCTCCTTGGGAGTGAACTACGGGAATTACATCTCCATGTCCCCGCTCCGGTTACTTCGTTCCCTTCCTTTACTTCTTGCTATTTACCGTTTTTGTGGTTGGTGTTTGTTTTCTTGCATTTAGGTTGTTCACTTAGTTGCATCTCTAGATAACTTTCCTTCTCGTTGAGCCTAAAAGTGAGAAACAAATTAAAATTGGGTAGACGCCTATTCACCCCCCCCTCTAGTCGTATCAAGTCGGTACTTTCAATTGGTATCAGAGCCAAGTATCTTATTTCGGGCTTTACCGCCTAAGAGACTATGGCCGACGAAGGTGTAGGGTTCGCAGCATAGAAAACAAAAAAATTTCCTACGATGTGAACTATATACCAAGATCTATATACTAGATACAAACAACGGGCGGATGTATATCCGTAGAGAACATACCCTTGAAGACCGACAAAGCTTAACGAGTTCAACTCGTGGTTGATGTAGACGATCTCTTGCCGATCTCAAGATCGAGAGGAAGTCCTAGCGCCGCAAATCAGCGGCAAGATCCGTGCTCGCACACGCTCGAGGCACCGAGCAACCTCCGCCTCCTCGCTCAGCGATGCGGAAGCACAACTCTTTCTTCCGAATATCCACCGGGAACATGTATCTCGCTAGTCCGAGACCATGGGGATAAATTCTAGAGGGAGAGAGATCCTTCAGTAGGTGTGAGAGACAAGTGAGGAGGGGCTCCTTTTATAGGAGGAGGGGGACCCAAGGGGTGGCACGCATGGGGGCTGCCCCCTTGCCCTCCCCTCTTCATGTGGGTGGACACTCCACTCACAAAACTCCTGTAAATTCCCTCCACTCAAAAGTCCACTCAAAAATCCCATTAAATTTCCACCAAATTTAATGCAAACTCTCATTAAATAAAACTCTTTATTTTATTCAGAATTTTGTCAATTACTTTAATGACAAACATTCACAAATAACCCTTGCTAGAATTCTATTTCACATGCATAACCACTTTATGCAATTTCACCCAAAACCTGTTTGTATCTAGTGAAATAAATTCCTGCGCTTGTTCATTCTTTTCAAGACGAAACATTTGCTCCAATTGGATGTCGGTGTCTCTTAAGTGTGTCACCCTACGGTTCGTGAATAATGCGGACATGATCGAGACCCCTCGGATCAATAATCGAGCGGGATCCGGACCCATACTGACTCCCACACATTCAACGATGACTTTCTTGTGATCGTCGGAACCTTTTACGCTAGTATCTTAATCCATTTGTTTCACGATATATTACATGTCCGAGATTCGATCATCGGTATCTCCATACCTAGTTTGATCTCGTTACCGACATGCACTCTTTTCGTTCGTGATATAACATTCTAGTGATCAAATCACTTGCTTGCAAGCTAATCAATGTGATATCACCGAGAGGGCCCAGAGTATATCTATCCGTCATCGGGATGAACAAATTCCACTCTCGATCCATGAGCCTCAACATAACACTTTATTAGTGTTGCCTGCCAAAACCCACCGTGACGGCGGCAACACGGAGAGCCGGAGGCTCCGGAGGCTGGTGGGCCTGGTCCTCGGGCGACGGCCGCAAAACTCCGACACGTCCCGGCTTGGTTCGAGATGCCACCTAACCTATACCGGTCGAAGGTGAAGGATTGCTCGATTGATTTCTGCATGATAAACAAGTATCGTAAAATTCGAGCCGTAATCGGCTCCTGGTTTCCACAGTAAATCGGCTCCTAAAGCCGATTGCCCCATGGTTCTGCGTTAGATTTATGATAACATGGGGTTTTGCTTGATCACTACAAGTTAAATCGATCTACGATAGTCTAATGTTTTTACCACGTAACTGGAACATCCTACGCGTGATTGAGTCTGGTACGTACAAAAGATGAAGAATATTAACCCTAGAGGAGGCCTAATAACCAACGTAAAGCCAATTACCGGAACATCCTCTCTAGAACGAATAAGCCACGTCCTTATGCATTACTGGATCGTAATGCATGATTTGACGATTTTGGCAGTGCAATCTGGGGAACCGCTATGGCATTGAACCGTCTCTCCACTATTCCCCTTATTTAAATTCGCCTGAACAGTTCACAATCCCCATCTTCCTCCTTGCGGAAAACCCTCTTCCTTCGAAAAACCTCTTTCTTGCCATGGCCTCCTCTGCTTCCTCCGGCGTCTTCCACGCCTCCAACTCAATTAGCGAGAGAGCCGACGCTGAACACCCCCCACGGCGTCTAAGACTTTTTCGCCACGATGGTGGGACGAAAGGATTTCGCGTCTGTCGAGAGGATGATGCGTCCCGACGGCGGAAGAGCCTGGTTCCTCGTCGACGGGAACCGGAGGCGAAGAGCACGACGACGCTGGTCGTGGACGGTGTCGAATCTTCCGAGGAGGAGGAATCGGAGGAGGACACCTCCTCCGGCAGTATCTGACGAAGCGCTTCTGGCCGGTCCAAATAAGACATCAAGATGACAACGAGGACGAAGAGGTCCGCTGGTTTCTTCAAAGCAGCGAGGACGATCTTGCGGCGAAAGGCTGAAGACAGCGAAGAGGACGGCGGCGACGACAGCGGCGACGACGACCTTGGCCTAGATTAGGAATCAGTAGTAATAGTCGTAGCAGTAGTAGGCCCCTTTTGTAATCGATCGTCCTGTAAGCAATGATCTTTTGAATGAATGAAAATCCGTTTCCCAAATATTGTTCCTCTTTGCTTCAATTTTGCCGATAACCGAAATAGGTCGATGCTTCAGAAGTCGATGACATCAGATCGGCTTTCAACATATCTTGCGCTGATAACAAACAAGTCAAATCGCCAGAGCCGATGACTACCCATCGGCTTCTCCAAAAACCGTTGACAGGTCAACCTTGTCGCATCCTTAGACACATTACAACGGCCATTTCTTGGTTTCAAATGATGACCTGTGACCTTCCTCAATACGGGCGACCCAAATCTCCAATTGCCCATCGAAAAACGTGCCGCGCACAAACGACTAGTGATAAGCAAAGATGAAGATGACGGTTGAGATCGCCGAGGTGGACTGTTTGTAACATGTGTGAACCTCTAGAGTCGATGACCGTGCATCGGCTATACAAATTATATATTTTTTTTACTCGGATTCGAAAATCGGCCCCACATCCCATCGTCTCACGTGCTCGAAACCAAGTTCTATTGTCCAACATCCCACATGCTTGGGAAATATTTCTTGAGATGTTGACCGTTGACACATCGGGAACTTTACGCCATCCAACCGCCGAGCATGTATGCGTTTCCTCTTAAAACTTGGTCAACCTGCGGAGACCGTGCCAATTTGGAGACCATTTACCATATGTCGCATCCTTAGTCCCCAAGGGCAACACGCCTTCCCATACCGATCACCAACGTGGAACTCCTTTGGCTTCACTTTCTTGTTGTATGCACGAGCTACTTTGGCCTTGTTCTCTTTGATTTTCTCGAGTGACCATAGCCCGAGCTCGGTTAAATCCTCTACTTGTCACTCATCGTGGTTGCGTATTCTTGATCGTTAGATCGTCACGAAAAGTGACGTCTTGATCCAGCCGTAATTTCCTGGTGGGAATGACTTCTTGTCCATATACTAGATGGTATGGTGAGGTTTTTATTGCTCCATGGCATGACATACGATAAGCCCATAACGCCTCCGACAAAACCTCGTACAACGCCTTGGGTGCTCATCGACTTTTCTCTTGATCAACTTGATGAGGCTCGATTGGGCGCTTGACTTGCCCATTTGCTTGAGCATAGTATGGAGATGATCTAATCAGCTTGATCCCCATGTCCTCGCAAATTTTCTAAACTCCCGAGAAATAAAGACCGAACCTCCATCGGTCGTGATAGTTTGGGAATCCGAATCTATGGATGACATGTTCTTTTACAAAATTGATAACATCCTTCGAGTTCTTGACTTCATCGGGACAGCCTCCACCCATTTAGTGAAGTAGTCGAATGGCCGTAATCCACATGTGGCCTTTACTCGATGGAGGATTGATTTTGCCGATCATGTCCATGCCCCAACCTCGGAATGGCCAAGGTTTGACGATGGGGTTCATTGGACGTGTACCATCCGGATTTTCCAAATTTCGACATGCTTGACACCCTTTGTAGTAGTTGAAACAGTCCTCAAGCATGGTGGGCCAATAAAACCACGATCGCTCGATCAACCATTTCATCTTATGAGCCGATTGGTGAGTTCCACAGCGCCTTCGTGTACCTCGTGTAGGAGCTGATTGGCCTCGGTGTCCCAGCATTTGAGCAATAGTCCTTCCAGTCCCGTAAAACATGTCATCCCCAATAAGCACGTACTTCATGGCTTTGTACCTTATCCGTTTAGGTGCCCCCGAATCTTTCAAGTAATTGAAGATATCGGCTCTCCGATCGTCCTTCGGGAAGCATGCACGCGTCGGCTCCTTCTACCACCTCCTTGTATCCTGAAGCCATCTGCGCAAGATCGTTCGCCTCGGTATTCTCGCTCGTGGGATCCAAGTGAAGTTTACGCATCGAATTGCGTCATCGGCTCGCGGCAAGGCAGCCATAATGGGAAGAGGGACTCGCTCTCGCACTTGTAGTCCTCCGTGAGCTGAAATCACCAACTTGAGTCTCCAAAATTTCCATCGCTTCCGCTCCGGCCGAGGAGTAACTCCATCCCTTTGCATATCGCCTCGTGCTCGGCTACATTGTTGGTGCGAGGTAGACAATCGATGGAGAAGGAAAATGTTGCCTCGCGACCACGAGTAAAATGCCGATGCCGCGACCATCGTCACAAACCGATCCGTCGAAAAACATAGCCCACGCTCTTATGGACGGTCGACTATGTTAGTGTTGATCCTTTCAGCGATAAGATCAGCCTTTGTCCTTAATCGCTTTCGGGTTGATACGGATGTCAAACTCGACAATGCAAACATCCATTTGCCCGGTCGGCCTTTTAACATAGGCCGAGCGGCATGTGCTTTATGACGTCGATTTGCATATGATGATGATCTCTGGCGATAGCGAATGTGGCAACTTGGTGCGGTGAAAAACAGCGGAGGCACAACTTATCGATATCGTGGTACCTTGTCTCTGCGTCCGGCATCCTCCACCTTATGTAAAGGCGACTCGCTCAACCCATCATAAACTTGCACCACTCGAGGCGATGGACGTGTCACCATCGACAAGTAAATAGAACGGCTGTCAGCCGAGGTGGAATTAATCTCGGCGGCTTTGTCGGATATTCTTTGATCTCGCCAAAGGCTCGTTGTTATTACCCCGTTGAACTCCTCGTCAGATTTGATTTTTACTAGTCCCATGAACGGCTCAATCCTTCCTGACAGATTGGAGATGAATCGTCTGACGAAGTTGATCTTGCCGATAAGGGACTGTAGTTCTTTCTTCGTGGTGGGTGGCTTCATTGTCCGCACTGCCTCCTGACTTTTCAGGCCGATCTCAATTCCGCGTTCATGGACCAAAAAACCCAAGAACTGACCGGCCGTCACCCCGAAGGCACACTTCTTTGGATTCATCCGTAGGCCGAATTTTCTTGTTCGGTCCAGGACGCGTTGCAGATCATCCAAGTGTCCGTGAGCTGAAGCAGACTTGACCATCACGTCATCGATGTAGATTTCAACCAGTTTGCCGATCAGATCATGGAAAATATAATTCATGGCCCTTTGGTACGTGGCGCCGGCATTTTTTAGTCCAAACGTCATGACTACATACTCAAATAACCCCACGGACCCTGGGACTCTGAATGCAGTCTTGTGTATGTCTTCTGGAGCCATGAAGATCTGGTTGTACCCGGCATTGCCGTCCATGAAGCTCAAAATTTTATGACCAGCTGCTGCATTGATTAATGTTTACGCCACGGCATCGGATACTCATCCTTTGGGGTAGCTCTGTTGAGATCTCGAAAATCTATAGCAACACGCCATTGGCCACCTTCTTCTCTCAGTGCGATACTAGAAATCCACTCGGCATACCGCATGGTCCGATCAACTTGGCGTCAACATTTTCTCGACCTCTTTCTTGACTTCTTCCGAATTTCGGCCTTCATTTGTCGTGCTCATTTTGAACGGCGAAATCCTTTTTGAGCGGGACGATGCTCGATGATGCTCTGTCCAACCCAGCATCTGTGTAGTCCTGTGAAGCAATCGTATATTGTTTCAACAGGGCTATCATCGGGCCCGCAGACTCGGCTCTAACTTTCTGGCGATAAATGTTGGTCGTGGCTTATCCCGGGACCAATGTCGATCTCTTCTAGCTCATCGTGGATGTAAACCCATACCCTAGCTTTGTCACTGTCAAATCGACTCTAAACACGGGGCACACGGTCGGTGAGGACAACAAAATAATTTGGGCGATCGCTTGAATCGCCCCCTTTCTGCATCGATCAAGGATGGTTTACACCTTATTATTTTACGGTGCGAGCATCTCTACGTCGACTACATGAGCCGCTTGTCGTATGATCGCTGCTTTTATTTTTTGTGGCCGATCGCGAGGATCGGTACTACCTGGATGATCGTGGGCTCTTCTACTCTGTAAGGCGATGGATAAGACCAGCCTCACCCGCTTTTTGTAGCTTCAATCGCCGCAGCCGTCTAGATTGATTCGGAGATCGGCTCTTGGTCTTCGCTTCGGGACGTTCATGCCGCTATGGAGATCTCGATAGAATCGTCTGCGTGGATGACCTCCACTGCCGTCTCCATCCCATGGATCGTGCAGCGATGCATTGTGGACGGGATGCAACAATTAGCGTGAATCCAATCCCTTCCTAGCAAGACAGTGTAAGTGCTCTTGCTGTCCACGACGAAGAATGACGTGGGTACGGTTTTCCTGCCCACTGTCAAGTCCACGTTCAGTACGCCTTGCGTTCCCGAAGACTGACCGTTGAAGTCGCTCAACGTGACGTTGGTTTTGATCAGATCTGCAGTGGAGCGTCCCAAACGTCGTAGCATGGAGTATGGCATGATATTGACTGTCGCTCCGGTGTCCACCAACATCTTGCGACGGTTGCCCATTGATGTAACCTCGCAGTGCTGTGGCTTTCGGATGTTTGTAACCCTTCTCACGTGGCTTCTCAAAGATAACCGTGGGCGCGATCAAGCCCGTGCCACGGTAGCTCATCGGTTCTTGGCGCAGAATCGGACGGAGTACGAACACCATGTTTGTGCCACCGATGTCTTTGCATCGGCTTTTACGGTTTGGGCGCCACTCTTTCCTGGTCGGCGGTCCGTTTCCATAGTCTCGCCTCACTTTGACGGCGGATCAGGTGCTTTCTTCAAAGCGTGGAATCTTTCAGCTTCCTCTAAGATTCTGCCGCTGCACTCTACGCTCGGTGTCCGAGTCCGGTCGGGCACCACCTTGGGCGGTGATATCTGTCTTCGTCCTTGTCATCCTTTGGCTTCTCGAGGTCTTCGCCGGCGGACTCCTGTGACGGCCACAGGCGGAAGAGGCCCTAGACGTTTGAATACCGACCGGCCTCGTGTCCTCCTCCTGATTGCATTCGGCGGTTGTCATTGTAGGCAATCGGCTCATTCCCCGCTTGACAATACTTGAAGAAAGGACAATCCCAATGCCTCTGCGCCTTCCTTCTCTTTCGACGGTCCCCTAGCAAGGTGCTCATATCTTCGTCGTCTACATTATACTTGGCGACGTTGGTCGTCTTGGCGCTCATACTTGTTAAGGAGATGCGGAATGTGGCTTCGATATCGCACTCTCCTCACTTGTTCCTCTGTTAAGTACCGCTTTATCCTTTGGGCTGGGCGGTCGCATGGACTAGCCTCCTTTCTTTCCTGGCCCCGAGAGCGACCACCGTCCTCCTTGTACGTGTCATGGTGGTACCTGGACCGCCATATTAACGCCGAACGAGAAATCCAGCTTACGCCTCATGAGCGATCGAAGTTCTACCATGTTGACGCCGGGAAATGGGTTTGTGTCCACTTTCATGGCGAACTGCCCAAGGATCAGACGGCCTTGTTCTATCGCCATTTGGATTTGGCGGCGAAGCTCTTTGCACTCGTTGGTGGTGTGAGTGAACGAATGATGCCACTTGCAGTATGGTCTCCCGTTCATTTCCTGAGCCGTAGGGATTTTGTGGCCGTCGGGTAACTTCAGCTGCTTCTCTTTCAGCAGCAGATCGAATATCTGCTCAGCTTTACTCACATCGAAGTCGAACCCTTTCGCAGGTCCTTGCTGTTTCACCCATTTGCAGGCCACAGGATCTGCCCCCCGAGCCCATTCAGCTACGGCCACCTCCTGGTCCTGTGTAGGATCTTCTTCTTCTGCATCGACCAGGCTTATCGGACGCTTGAATTTGTCTTGGTACAACTCAGGGTGGCGTTGTTCATACGTCGTCAGTTTCTGGGCCATGTGCGCCAATGAGTTGTACTCTACACCGAAAGCGGATCCTTGATGGGTCGAGAGACCCAACACGCCACGACCGCTTCCTTCTCGATTAAACGAGCCGAGTAACATCGGTTCTTGCGATCTGGCGGTTGGATGTACTGCTCTGATTTCTCCTCGCTGCCAAGCGCCAGTCCGCAATGCCACCTCGGTAACCTCGAATGGTATTGGATGTGGAACTGCTCTTCCGATTGCTTCGGTATGAATTGAATCGGTGGTAGTGAGGTGTACCACCCAAAGGCTGGTCTGTCGGAGATTGCATAAAAAATCTTACGCGCATCGATCCGATGCGAAATCATGCCTAGTTGTGCGGTATCGGCTTATGTGCTCGATCGAGCTCGACCCTTGACCTGAACCTTGAGAACTCGGGAGCTTATACTTGGGGGCGGAATTAGATCAAACTTCGTTGGGGTACGGCTTTGAATAGCCGATTGTCCTTCTCTTGACGACGGTTTAACCGGTCCCTCGTGATGGTACCGATTTGCTCCTTTGTTTGAGCTGAGGGCTAGACTCTCATGACTTGTTCGATGGCATACTTGGCTAGCCGCCTTGTTTGTCGGCGTCCATCCCAGCCATCGCTGCTCGACACGCCCGCCTCAAGATCCCGCCCAAGAGCTCCTGCACGAAACCCTGCGGTTGCAATCTGTTTAGTGCGTGTCGAGCTATTGCGATCCGCACGAGGCGCATATATATCCGTGTGGGATCTCCTTAGGTGGCTCAAACAGAATTGGCATCGCTGGTCGCCTCCACCTTGTAGACGACGTAGCCGCTCCCTGGCGGTTACAGGCGGCGAGTCTGAGCAGGGCGTGGCACTGTCTAGGCGGTCTTTCTCCTGGTGAGTCCCTAAAGTAGGTCCCGAGAGTCACGATGCTTCATGATCTCTGACTACGCGTCTGCGACCCGCTCAAAAGCGTTCACTGGCTCTCGGAATGGCGGCAGAATGAGCCACCATGTAGTTGACTTCACAGCCGAGCTCAGTGCGCTCCTCGAAGGAAGAGCAGATCCACCTCATTGAGAGCGCCCTCGGAGAACCCCTTCCACGATGCCATGCTTACGGGTCCTCTCAAAGAGCCGATGAGGTCTTCCTCGAAGAGCCTTGATCTCGTCGTACTTGGCCTTGTGCTCGTCGGGTAGATCGTCGTAAGTGGTCCATTCTCCATTGCGTCGGATGTTGATGTAGACGTTTGTTGAAGGAGTCCCACCGGGCGTGCCAGAATGTGTTGCCTGCCAAAACCCATCGGCGAGCAGCGACTGGCAACACGGAGGCCGGAGGCTCCAGATTGGTGGGCCCTGGTCCCTCGACGGCGCAAAAACTCAAGCACACGCCTGGCTTGGTTCGAGGCGTGCCACTGACCTATACCGTCAGAAGGTGAAGGATTGCTCGATTGATTTCTGCATGATAAACAAGTATCGTAAAATTCGAGTAATCGGCTCCTGTTTCCAGTAAATCGGCTCCTAAAGCCGATTGCCCCATGGTTCGCGTTAGATTTATGATAACATGGGGTTTGCTTGATCACTACAAGTTAAATCGATCTACGATAGTCTAATGTTTTCACCACGTGAATGGAACATCCTACGCGTGATTGAGCACGGTACGCATAAAGATGAAGAATATTAACCCTAGAGGAGGCCTAATAACCAACGTAAAGCCAATTCGGAACATCCTCTCTAGAACGAATAAGCCACGTCCTTATGCATTCTTGGATCGTTCAACCCGCTTGTAAGGCTGATTACGTAGATATTAAACTAAACCTTGACGAACAAGGCACAACTATAACATCGAATCGACTAAATAAAGATCAAGCAAGGTGCTACCCTTGCACTTTGGGAAATGGTGCAAGGGTAGCGAGATAGCTAGAGGTAGCATAACTTGACGATAGTAAAGAAAAAGCACCGATGCTAGCCTCAAACAATCTATGATAATGGTATTACTCGCCATCAACAACGCTTCAAGACGAGTAAAACCAGTAACGCATATAGATATCGCCTAGATCGCAAGATGCGATCTAGGCAAGACCTGACTACCCGAAAGAAACCCTAGAAACAAGGGGTGGCGATCTTGAGATTGTGTTTGTTGTGAACGTGGTTGTTGTTTTCTCTCAATAACCCTAGGTACATATTAATAGTCCGGAGACTCTCTACTTTTGGAATAACTCTACAACTCTATCTTTACCTAAACATAAACGGAACCTAAACAAACACGAAACTTACTATGATACAAAATACACGGGCAATTTAGCCCAAACCCACGCACTAGGCCGATCCAACAACACGTTGAATATATGTATCTTTCAAGCCCATCTTGATCACGGCCCATCTCCGTCTTTGGCCAAAATACGGTGATAACAATTAGTTCTGAATCCATCTTTATAATCACCCTGTTACGGTGTGACGTTTGATGTTATCAATAAACTCTTCCGGTGTTAGTGATTGACATGATCTCATGGTCTAAGGATTAGGATCACTTCGTAAGTTGTTATAGCAATATAAACTCAATGACTTTGATCGTAATGCTATACTTCGGATGAATGTTCATCACATCATTACACTAATGTTGTGATCCCGTTATTAACAACATCCAATGTCCATGATCAGGAAACCTTGATCATCTTGTTAATCAACGAGCTAGTTTATGAGAGAGGCATAACTAGGAACTTTCATTTGTTTATTAAACACACATGTATTAACGTTTCGTATTAATACAATTATAGCATGCAAAATAAACATCTATCATATACTTGGAATACACATAATAAACACTTTATTATTGCCTCTCGGGGCATATTCCTTGATCTCCCACTTGCACTAGAGACAATAATCTAGTTACATAGTGATAAATCTAACACCCATAGAGTTCGGTGTTGATCATGTTTTGCTCTAGGGAGAGTTTTAGTCAACGGATCGCTACATTGAGATCCGTATGTACTTCTAAATCTTTATATCTCCATCCTTGACATGCTCATGGATGGAGTGAAACCGCGCTTAATATGCTTGGAATGCTTGTGAGACCTTGGCTCTTTGGCATTGGCAATGGCACCATTGTTGTCACAATAGATCACCATTGGGTCCAACGTTTGCCACAACTCCTAGTTCGGATATGAACTCCTTCATCCAAAGCGCTTCGAGCCGCTCAAAAGACAACATATTCGGCCTCGTTGTTGATCCCGCTACCACAGGTTGTTTGGAGCTCCTCCAACTAACCGCTCCGCCATTCATGAGAAATACGATCCGGATTGAGACTTAGAGTCATCCGGATCGGTGTCAAAGCTAAGCGTCGACATAACACTTAGCGACGAGCTCTTCTTCACCTCCGTATACAAGAAACATATCCTTAGTTCTTCGTAAGTATTTAAGGATATTCTTGACCGCTATCCGATGTTAGAACTCGGATCCGATTGGTACCTACTAGTCAAACTAATAGCATGTGCCACATCGGTCTTGTACATAGCATGGCGTATATTATAGAGCCTATGGTTGAAGCATAGGGATTTTGTCCATTATCTCTCTTTCTTCCAGAAAGCCGGACTTTGAGTCTTACTCAATGTCTTGCCTTGCAACATAGGTAAGAAACCCTTCTTACTTCCGTCCATTTTAAACTTCTTTAAAATCTTATCAAGGTATGTACTTTGCGATAGCCCTATTAGGCGCCTAGATCTATCTCTATAGATCTTTATGCCTAATATGTATGATGCTTCACCTAGGTCCTTTATTAAAAATTTGTCGCTTAGATAACTTTTAACATGTTTAAAAGTTCTATATCATTCGATCAATAATATGTCATCCACATATAATATCGTAAATGCCACATTGCTCCCACTCACTTTCTTGTAAATACAAGCTTCTCCATAAGTTTGGACAAATCCAAACTCTTTGATCACCTCATCAAAGCGGAGATTCCAACCGTGATGCTTGCTTCAATCCATAGATGGATCGTGAAGCTTGCACACCTTGTTAGCATCCTTAGGATCGACAAAACCCTTTGGTTGTATCATATACAACTCTTCTTCAATATTACCATTGAGAAACGCGGTTTTGACATCCATCTACCATATTTCATAATCGAAATATGCAGCAATTGCTAACATAATCCTAATCGACTTTAGCATCGCTACGGGAGAAAGTCTCATCGTAGTCAACTCCTTGAATTTGTCGAACCCCTTTGCGACAAGTCGAGCTTTATAGATGGTCACATTACCATCAAGACGCTTTCTTTTGAAAATCCATTTGTTCTCCACGACCTTTCGGCCGTGAGGTAATCCACCAAGTTCCAAACTTGATTTTCATACATGGATTCCATCTCGATTTCATGGCTTCTAACCATTTGTTGGAATCCGGGCTCATCATCGCTTCTTCATCGTCGCCGCAGGTCATTATTTTCATCAACCATGAAATTCATGACAGATTTCCGTCTACCGGGGCTGCAGCGTCTTGTTTGACCTGCGAGGTTCGGTAGTACTCTCTTCTGAGTTTCATGATCATTATCATTAGTTCCCTCTTCAACAGTGGAGCCAACTCGGAACAACTTCCGCCACTAGGCTACTCGCCATACTTTAAAGAGAAGGTTCCACAACCTCTTGAGTTCTACCTTCCGACTACTCACACCTTTCATGAGAAACTCTTTCTCTAGAAAGGATCCATTCTGGCAACAAAAACCTTGCCCTCGGATGCGTGATAGAAGGAATACCCAATAGTTTCTTTAGGGTATCCTATGAAGATGCATTTTCCGCTTTGGGTTCGAGTTTATCGGTTGAAGTTTCTTCACATAAACATCGCATCCCCAAACTTTAAGAAATGATACTTAGGTTTGTTTCCAAACCACAATTCATACGGTGTCTTTTCAACGGATTTAGATGGTGCGATTTAAAGTGAATGCAGCAGTTTCTAGTGCATAACCCCAAAATGACAACGGCAAGTCCGTCGAGACATCATAGATCGAACCATATCTAATAAAGTACGATTACGTTCCGACACACCATTTATTTGTGGTGTTCGGCAGTGTGAGTTGTGAAACAATTCCACACTCTTTCATGTGAGTGCTAAACTCAGAACTTAGATACTCACCTCCATGGTGACCGTAGAAATTTGATCTTTCTATTACGATGATTTTCCACTTCATTACGAAATTCCTTGAACTTTTCAAAGGTTTCAGACTTGTGTTTCATCAAGTAGATATAACCGTATCTACTCAAATCATCCGTGAAAGTAACAAAATAACGATATCCACCTCGGCCGACACACTCATTGGACCACATACATCGAATGTATGATTTCCAATAAATCATGCCTGCTCCATTGAAGGAAAACGGCGTTCTAGTCATCTTGCCCATAAGGCATGGCTCACATGTATCAAATGATTCATAATCAAGTGATTCCAAAAGTCCATCCGAATGGAGCTTCTTCATGCGTTTAATGCCAATATGACCTAGCGGCGATTGCCACATATATGCGTATATATCATCATTAAGTTTAATCCTTTTAGCATCAACATTATGAATATGTGTAACATTATCATTGAGATCTAACAGAAATAAACCATTCATCATCGGTGCATGACCATAAAAGATTTCATTCATATAAATGGAATAACCATTGTTCTCAGATTTAAATGAATAACCACTTTGCATCAAACATGATCCAGATACAATGTTCATGCTCAGCGCAGGCACCAGATAACATTTATTCAAGTTTATGACTAATCCCGACGGTAAGTGGAGAGGCAGCGTTCCGATGGCGATTACATCAACGTTTGATCCATTGCCGACACGCATCTTGACCTCACCCCTTGCTAGCGGTCGCTTGTTCATGACCCACGATTCGAGTTACAAATATTAGCAACCGAACGGTATCAAATACCCGGTGCTCTGCGAGCACTAGTCAAGTACACATCAATAACATGTATATCATATATACCTTTGTTTGCCTTGCGGCCTTCTTGTCCGCCAGATACTTGGGGCGATTGCTTCGATGGCGATCCCCTTACAATAGTAGCACTTTCGGAATCGACTTAGGTCCAACTCGGGGTTTCTTTTCGGTAGCAACAGGCTTGCCGCCTTACTTCCTTCCGTTTTCCCTTCTTGTCTTTCTTGAAACCGGTGTTCCTATTGATCATCAACACTTGATGTTCCTTTTGATCTCCACTTCTGCGGTTTTAAGCATTGACAGAATCTCCGGAGAGACTTCTTCATGCCTTGCATATTATAGTTCATCACGAAGCTCTTATAGCTAGGTGGCGAGGCTGAGAACACGATGGATGCCTAAGTCAATGGGAATCGATATTCCCAAGGACACAAGCTTATCGGCGTAACCCGACATCTTGAGTACATGCTCACTAACAGCTGTGCTCTTCCATCATGCGACTAAAGAACTTTTCTAAAGCATTGTAGCTCTCTCTGACAGCATGTGTGTCGAAAATCATTTTCAACTCACCCATTGTATCAAATGCATTGCCGTTTAAACGCTTTGAAGTTCGGCTCTAGCTCATACAATATGCCGCAATGAACTAAGTTGTGGTCCTCTGACGAGTCGATAGACATTCTTCTCCTCGTCGGGGCATCATCAAAGGTGGGGGCCTAACGGCTTCTAGCACATATTGCTTTTGTGCGTGAGAGGAGAATCCTCAAATTCATGGCCCATTCGGTAAAAGTTGCTACCGTTCGTTGCTAGTTTCTCTTTCTCCATGAACACATTGAAATTAAAAGCGGTGGTGCCATCTACAATGAATTTGTAAAGTTTAGACTAAGTGTATGATAGATCGAGTTCAACTAATCTATATTACGAATGAACTCCCACTCAAAAGCGACATCCCTCGTGCCCTTTTGGTGATTACATGAACCAAATCCACTACACCAAGTCCGATCATCACGTGAGTCGGTATAGCTTCAAAGCGAGCATCAAATGGGCATCATATCAACTATATGACTCATGTTTAACCTTTCGATTACGTGTTCCGAGGCCATGTCTGTACATGCTAGGCTCGCCAAGTTAGAACCTTAGTATTTATGTGTAACTGCTTTTACCCAAAATATGGTCGTGGATCCAAGAACACCCGATCATCACGTGATGTCTTGGAGCGACGAAAACATAATCGGTGCATACTAAAGGAAGAACACATTCTTATCTTGATATTTAAATGAGGGATCATCTTATTATGCTAACAAAGCGCTAAACAAGCAATATAAGATGCAACCAAACATCATATGTTTATTAGTGAAATTATATGGTTCCATGAGATGATCTCTATCATGTGCATCGTGGTATGATCACTATCATACTATGTGTAAATCCAAGGTCTATGGATTTTACACGCTATGTGTGTTGTAAGAGTATCATCTCATACTTCTACTTACAACACTACCATATCATAACACTAGCCCAACAACAATCTAAACTAGACGCCTCTAATTTATCCATTGCAAGTTTTACGTGGCTTAGGGATTTCGAGATAGAACCGTTCTTACCTACGAACATGAACCACAACGAGGATAATCAAATTGTTGACAACTCGCTTGCAAAATAGATATTGACTATAGTAGGAGAGACAGACACCCGCTAGCCACTTATGCAAACTAGTTGCATGTCAAGCGTGGAACAGGTCTCATGTGCGAGGACATGTAAAGTTTGTCCGGGCCGCTTCATCCCACTATGCCACCAATATCCAAAATCACAACAAAGGAGCAACAACATGATCATCATCGCCCACATACTCATATGTGTACTACCCGTGTAAAGTATCTACGCATAGATCCGGCTCTGATACCACTGTAGGGTTCGCAGCATAGAAAACAAAAAAAAATTCCTACGATGTGAACTATATACCAAGATCTATATACTAGATACAAACAACGGGCGGATGTATATCCGTAGAGAACATACCCTTGAAGACCGACAAAGCTTAACGAGTTCAACTCGTGGTTGATGTAGACGATCTCTTGCCGATCTCAAGATCGAGAGGAAGTCCTAAGCGCCAAAATCAAGAGCGCATCCGTGCTCGCACACGCTCGAGGCACCGAGCAACCTCCGCCTCCTCGCTCCAGTGATGCAGCGGAAGGACAACTCTTTCTTGCCGAATATCCACCAGGAACCTGTATCTCGCTAGTCCGCGGCCATGGGGATAAATTCTAGAGGGAGAGAGATCCTTCATGAGGAGGTGTGAGAGACAAGTGAGGAGGGGCTCCTTTTATAGGAGGAGGGAACCCCAAAGGGGTGGCAGCATGGGGCTGCCCCTTGCCTCCCTCTTCATGTGGGTGGACACTCCACTCACAAAACTCCTCTAAATTCCCTCCACTCAAAAGTCCACTCAAAATCCCATTAAATTTCCACCAAATTTAATGCAAACTCTCATTAAATAAAACTCTTTTATTTTATTCAGAATTTTGTCAATTACTTTAATGACAAACATTCACAAATAACCCTTGCTAGAATTCTATTTCACATGCATAACCACTTTATGCAATTTCACCCAAAACTGTTTGGTATCTAGTGAAATAAATTCGCGCTTATTCATTCTTTCGGCACGAAACATTTGCTCCAATTGGATGTCGGTGTCTCTTAAGTGTGTCACCCTACGGTTCGTGAATAATGCGGACATGATCGAGACCCTCTCGGATCAATAATCGAAGCGGGATCTGAGACCCATCGGCTCCCACATTCAACGATGACTTTCTTGTGATCGGCGGAACCTTTTACGCTAGTATCTTAATCCATTTGTTTCACGATATATTACATGTCCGAGATTTGATCATCGGTATCTCCATACCTAGTTTGATCTCGCATCGACATGCACTCTTTTCTCGTTCGTGATATAACATTCTAGTGATCAAATCACTTGCTTGCAAGCTAATCAATGTGATATCACCGAGAGGGCCCAGTATATCTATCCGTCATCGGGATGAACAAATTCCACTCGATCCATGAGCCTCAACATAACACTTTATTAGTTCTGAATCCATCTTTATAATCACCCTGTTACGGTGTGACGTTTGATGTTATCAAGAAACTCTTCCGGTGTTAGTGATTGACATGATCTCATGGTCTAAGGATTAGGATCACTTCGTAAGTTGTTATAGCAATATAAACTCAATGAATTTGATCGTAATGCTATACTTCGGATGAATGCTCATCACATCATTACACTAATGTTGTGATCCCGTTATTAACAACATCCAATGTCCATGATCGGGAAACCTTGATCATCTTGTTAATCAACGAGCTAGTTTATGAGAGAGGCATAACTAGGAACTTTCTGTTTGTTTATTAAACACACATGTATTAACGTTTCCGTATTAATACAATTATAGCATGCAAAATAAACATCTATCATATACTTGGAATACACATAATAAACACTTTATTATTGCCTCTCAGGGCATATTCCCTTCAGAAGGGGGTAGTGAAATCGAAAAATCCAAGAACTTGGCCACTATGGATGACCTCAAGCAATTGGAGTCGTCCATGATGTCCAAGTTCGAGGAAATGATGACTATCTTGCAGTCTCTCAAGCCAAACCCCATGGTTGCTCTCGACACACCCCAACCCACCGAGCTTCCTCCCACCGTTACGTTGTCCACCCCGGGGTAACTCCCGCGGCCGCCACCACTTGCTTGGGACTTAGTTTTGTTGCTCAAACCTCTACCAAGGTTCCAAGTGAGAACACCGAGGATCCCGAGAACCTAACTTCCAAAGAGGAAAATGGAGGAAAGGACTACTCGGCGGTACCCCCACCGCCGAAGTACACTCCGGATCCACCCATTCCCATGCCACACATTATAACTCAAGGAGCACCACCCATGCTAGATACTTCTAATTTCGCCAATTGGCAATATCTAATGCGCTCACATATTTCCAGCTCTTCTATTGAGTTAATGAGGATTGTGGAGGATGGATTCTCTCCATATGACCCAAAGAAGTTGACACAAGGTGAAGTGTGGACAAGCAACTCAATGCCACAGCTTTGGGGATGATTCAAAAGGCCTTGACTCCAAAGGACTTTGCTCGCATTCGCCAATTCGACACCGCCAAGGGAGCTTGGGATCAACTCACCGAGCTCTTTGTTGGGAATGCAAGCATCCAAAGCTCCAAGTTTGATGAAATCAACAACGAGTGCGATGGTTTCGCAATGCAAGATGATGAGACCCCCGAAGACATGTATAGGCGCCTTAAGGTCCTTTGTTCCACTATGAGGGACCTTGGGGCCCACTATGTTGATGACAAGTTTATGAAGAGGAAGTTCATCCAAGCTCTCTTTCCGTTTGAAGAACAAAAGCTCAACTCTATCAAGGGAAGAACCAACTTTCACCTAATGACCTCTCAAGAAGTCTTGAGTGAAGTAATTGCCATGACTATTGCCAAGAAGAATGCGGAGTCCGCTCGAGCTAGGGCCATTGGGTCAACCAAAGTGAATCTTGCTTTGAAGGCCAATGCTATTTAAGTTGATGATGATGATACATCAAGTGAGTGTTCTCAAGAGGATCTCAAATGTGCCTTCAACGAACATCTTGCTCTCGCTTCAAGGGCCTTTTGGAACAAGTCTGGATTCAAGTCAAGATCAAGGGACAACTCAAGATTCAACTCACCCAACAAGTATCCCAAGGCAAGGTCGTGCTACAATTGCAACGACAAGAGTCACTTCGTGGCCAAGTGTCCCTTTGAGAACCGTGAAGACAATGGTGGTCGTCTCATTCGCAAGATCAAGTCAAGACCTCCTCATCCCAAGGGGTACCAAATGGCCTAACCCTATTCCAAAGTGACAACTTTGCCGGAAAGAACAATCCCTCTTATATTCTTTGCAAATCATATGATGGTCATGTATATGCTAGATATGTGGGAACTTCTTACACGCATATTATCATTGGGACATTTGGGTGCCAAAGGCTCTTGTCACTAACAAAAGGGGACCCATTGCAAAATGGGTACCTAAAAACCAAAGCTTGATTTTCTTTTAGGACTATGTTTCTGGTGGATCAAAATGGGTGCTTGATAGTGGTGCCACGAGTCATATGACCGGAAGAAAGTTTATCATGACCGAGATGAGGCCCAATATTGCCAACACCATGGTCTCCTACGGTGACAAAACAAGCTCTCAGGTTTTGGGTTTTGGCAAAGTGGTGGTAACCCCGAATGTATCCTTGGTTGATGTCATGCTTGTCAAAACTTGGTTACAACTTACTCTCAGTTCGTGCTCTTACTCTTATGGGTCTTTATTCTTTCTTTAATACTCATACCGTGGTCGTCTCTCAAGGTGGCTTTTGTAGGATATGTAGAACATGACTTGTATGTGGTGGACTTTTCAGGGACCACTACTCCTCATGCTCTATGTCTCTATGCTAAAGCCGACAAGGGCTGGTTGTGGCATCGCCGCCTAGCCCATGTTAACATGAGAACTTTGCAAAGACTTCACTCCGAGGGCCACATCCTTGGAATTAACGATGTTTATTTTGCCAAAGATCGTGTTTGCAGGGCTTGTATTGAAGGGAAGATGCATGAAACTCCTCACAAAGCACTCAATCAAATCACCACCGAGAGGTGTTTAGAGCTCTTGCATATGGATCTATTTGGTCCACCCTCTCATGATAGACTTGGAGGCAAGAAGTATTGCTTGGTTATTGTGGATGATTTCTCAAGATACACTTGGGTGTTCTTTTTCAAGTACAAGAGTGAGACTCAACAAACCGTCATCGATTTTGCTAATGAGGTTCAACGGAAGCACAATGCAACTATTCTCTCAATTCGAAGTGACAATGGCACCGAGTTCAAAAACTATACCTTGGATGAGTTTCTTAGTGATGAAGGAATCAAGCATCAATACTCCACTCCCTATACCCCTCAACAAAACGGAGTTGCCGAAAGGAAGAATCGCACTTTGATGGATGCGGCTCGGTCTATGCTGGCTGAGTTCAAGTCTCCATACAACTTTTGGGCCGAGGCCATCTCCACCGCTTGCCATGCAACCAACCGGCTTTATCTCCGCCAAAAAAAGAACAAGACCCCCTATGAACTTCTCACCAGGAAAAAGCCTAATGTTAGCTACTTTCGGGTGTTTGGTTGCAAGTGCTACATTCTCAAGAAATGAGTTCGTTTGTCCAAGTTTGAATCCAAGGCTCAAGAAGGAATTTTCGTTGGCTACTCAAATCAATCCCATGCTTATAGAGTCTACAACAAAGCCAATGGAAGAGTTGAAGAGACGAGCAATGTGAAGTTTGATGAAAATCATGAGTCTCTTGTTAGGCAAGATGGTGTTTGTGATCCAAGTGATGAAATTCCTCCTAAGGCCATAAGAAGAATGGGTGTGGGTTTCCACCTCCCCATTGAGGATCCCCTTATGGACGAAGGAGAAGAACCAAGCTCTACTCAAGTGGATCCCTCACTTTCACAAGATCATCTTGCCCCTTAAGGACCTACATTTCTGGAACAAGCTCCCTCAAGCTCTTCCGAAGCTTCCCATGCTCATGACTCTCCAAGCTCCAAAGGTCAAGCTCTTCATCAACAACATCAACCTCCCAAAGATGGGGCTCCTCCTCAAGGTCACGGCTCTCCCTAAGGTCAACCTCGTCAAGATCAAGAGCAAGTCAATGATCCTCCAGGATCCACTCCAAATGATGACTCCCCCGAAGTGGAAATTGATGAAGATGACCCTCGTGTTCGTGCTTATAGTCAAGGTGTTGGAATTATGCCCTAGAGGCAATAATAAAGATGTTATTATTATAAATTTTTTTCATGATAAAGTTTATATTCCATGCTAGAATTGTATTAAGCGGAAACTTTCATACTTGTGTGGTTTATGAACAACACCATGTCCCTAGTATGCCTCTATGGACTAGCTCATTGATTAATGATGGTTAAGGTTTCCTAACCATAGACATGAGTTGTCAATTAATAATGAGATCATGTCATTGGGAGAATGGTATGATGGACAGACCCAAATTAAATAGAGCAATTAGATCGTGTCATCGTGTTCCTCTTTGCGAAGCATTTTCTTATGTCAAATATTGTATTCCTTAGACCATGAGATAAATCAACTCCCTGGTATCAGAAGAAAGCTTTGAGGTCATCAAACGTCATCCTATGAGAGTGTGATAAAAAAGGTGTCTCTCAGGTGATCGAAAAGTACTTGTTGGGTTGTATGTATCGAGATGGGATTTATCCCTCCCAAGTCGGAGAGATATACTTCGGGCCCACTCGGTAATCGATATCAACACCGCTTGCAAGCAAGTGGTTAAGGAGTTAATCACAAAGCGATATCGGATTACGGAACGAGTAAAGTACTTGTTGTGAACGAGATTGAACTAGGTATGCCGATGCCAACGATCGAATCTCGGGCAAGTAAAATATCGCGTGACGAAGGGAATATATATATGGGATTAATTGAATCCTGGCATCGTGGTTCATCCGATATGATCATCGATGAATATGTGGGAGTCAATATGGGTTTCCAGATCCCGCTGTTGATTATTGATAGAAGATCATGTCTGCATATTCTCGAACCCGTAGGGTCACATACTTAACGTGTCTCGATGCTAGGATAGAATGGATAAGTGGTTTATGAGTTTTTTTGTTTGGAGTCTCGGATGAGATCCAGGACATCATGAGAGGTTCCGGAATGGTCCGCAAAATAAGATTCATATAAGGGAAAGCAGTTTTTGGATTTCGGAATTGTTTTGGAATGTTCGGTATTGTAGCGGAAGGTTCTAGAAGCTTCCGGAGTGGGACCAACGTGGCCCCACTTGTCGGGAGGGGGTGTGGGCCTACGAGGGAGTGCCCTGGCTGCATTGGGCCAGGGGCACAAGGCCCCATAGGCCCAGCCGGCCAAGCCCTAGGGGAAACCCTAGGGAGAGCTTCTAGAAGGGGGGAAACTTGCCCCCCACTCCACCCATGTGGCCGCCGGCCCTAGGGCTTGGAGGAGGGGCAAGGGCAGCCGGCCAGCCCTCTATATAAAGAGGGCAGGGGCGCACCCTCCCCCCACACCTCCTCCAACCCTAGCCACCTACCTGCTGCCCTCCTCTCTCTCTCCCGACTGCGCGTAGGCGAAGCCCTGCCGTAGAAACTCTCCACCTTTGCACCACGCCATCGTGTTGTAGATCCAATCTATCTCTCCACCCCACTTGCCGGACCAAGGAAGGAGGAGACGTCGAGGTGTCATACGTGTGCATCTCTCGGAGGCGTCGCCACTTGCGATGTTGGATCGGATCGGATCGCGAGGAGGAGAAGGCTAGTACGACTACATCAACCACGTTCCGTTGAATGTTCCGCTGTGCGGTTTCTTCAAGGTTATGAAGATCTCATCTATCCCCCTCGTTGTTTGCATCTCCTAGATTAGATCTTGGCTTTCCCGTTCGCATCCGTAGAATTTTTTGATTTACTATGCTGCGAAACCCTTCAGTGGTATCAGAGCTAGATCTATGCATAGATGTGTTTCACGAGTAGAACGCAACATGCTTGTTGCGGACGTTGATGTTTTCTGTTGCAAGCCTCTTGTTGTGTACTTCTTATGACGCGGGATAGTGAGATCGAAGCGGTCCAGGCCAACTTTACGCGACCCCGTTCGCGAGACCGACTCCGCACTTGACATGTGGCTTGTTCCACACATGCGGCTGGTGGATGCCAGTTTCTCTCACTATAGTTGTCATGGGATTTACACCGGATGTTGGCAACCATAATATCACCGTTGTGGATTTCCGTAGGTAAGAATCATTCTTAGCTTGTTACTCCCATAAGCCACGTAAAACATGCAACAACAAAGTAGAGGTGTCTAACTTGTTTTTGCAGGGAGTGTTTCTGTGATATGGTATGGCCCAAGATGTGATGTGTATGTTGTATGCAATGATCATGTTTTGTAATATTTCACGACTTGCATGTCGATGAGTACACAACCGGCAGGAGCCATATGGTTGTCTTTATAATTGTGTATGACCTGTGTGTCAACTTCTTATACGCCATGTAATAGCTTTACTTTATCGCTAAGTAGTTAGCAATAGTTGTAGTTGCTATTCGTGGTGGAGGCAATCATGGTGGAGTGATGGAGATCATGCTGGCACGCACAAGATGGAGATCATTGCGTGGAGACTGGCTATACCATGTCACATAAAATTATATGCATGTGATGTTTATCCTTTTATGTATCTTATTATGCTTAGATCGCGACGGTAGCATTATAAGATGATTCCTCACTTAAAGATCATGATAAAACTGTGTTCTCCCCATGTATGCACCGTTGCGAAAGTTCGTCGTGTTCAAGCACCACGTGATGATCGGGTGCTATAAACTCTACGTTCATATACAACGCGTGCAAGCCAATTTTGCACACGCGGAAATACTTGGGTTTGACTTGACGAGCCTAGCATGTACAGACATGGCCTCGGAACACACAGACCGAAAGGTTAAGCATGAGTCATATGAATGATATGATCGAAACTTTGTTGTCCACCATTGAAACCACATCTCTTCTCGTGAAGATCGGATTAGGTGTGGTGAATTTGGATCATATTCACTAAACAACTTGAGGGATGTTGAATTTAATGGGAGTTCATCTAGTAATTTTATTAAGTTGAACTAGTTATCATGAACATAGTCTAAATTGTACTTGCAAATTTTGTAGATCAAATGGCTAAGTCCAACTTCAATTTCAACGTTTTTTCTGAGAAAGAAAAGCTTAAGAACAATGGGCCTAACTTCACCAACTGGTTCCGTAATCTGAGAATCATTCTCGTTGGCGGACAAAAGGACTATGTCCTTGAGAAAGCGCTAGGTGACACCCCTGCTGTAGATGCGCCGGCTGATGAAAAAGCTGTTTATCAGTCACGCAAAGATGATTATGGTGTGATTAAGAGCACCATGTTGTTTGCTATGGAATCGGACCTTCAAAATTGTTTTGAGGAGTTCGCCGGTCCCTTTGAGATTCTTGAGGAACTGAAAACCATGTTTCAGACCCAGGCCCGTTCTGAGAGATATGAGATCTCTGAGAAATTCTTCAACTGCAAGATGGAGGAAGGGAGTTCCGTTAGTGAGCACGCCATTAAGATGTCGGGCTACACTCAATGTCTTGAGCAACTGGACTGCAAGATTCCAGAAGAGTTCAAGATTGACAGAGTTCTGCAATCACTCCCTCCTAGCTACAAAGGTTTTGTAGTTACTCACAATTAGATTGGTTCCACTGATACGATCACTGAGCTCTTCGCTAAGCCGAAAGCTGCGGAGGTGGACATCAAGAATGTTAGGGTCCCAACCTGATAAGGTAGAGTCCTCCTGTGTTTTACAATGCTAGTCCCTGGATCAATAGCTAGCATCCACAGTAAGATGTAATATCAAGAAACAAAGGTCATAATATAACTTTATAACCAGGAATAACATAATTTTATTACATCAAACTTAGCTCATTAGGCTATTACATTATATTGCAGCGGAATAACAATAGGTATGAGTCCATCATCTTCAAAATGCCACAGGCAGATGTTGGTTGTAGACTTTGTAATCCTAAACAATCAATCTTCACTTAAAACAATCAAACCTGCAACATACAATTCTGACCACAAAGGGTCAATACATTTGAATTGTATTGGCAAGTGATACTCTTAGTAGTATGGTGGAGTCTATCATCTATATGCATTTGGCTAAGTGGAGTTGAGGCTTGCATTGCTCAAAATAGATTTTTCTTATCATTTTGTAAATACTAAGTTTTTGTTTGGCAAAAACTTTCCAAGACATCTACTAATCAAAGACGGAGATCCACTCGGGGCATCTACCAATCAAAGATCAAGATTTGCTTGGCAAAACAATTTTCTTCAATCTAAGATTTCAAGATCCTTGTCTCAAGCCATCTTTCCATCAAAGATTGAAGAATACACACAATCCTTGTTCACCCACAAGTTTTATTTAGAAATTGGAATGATGAGATTCTTGATTGTTTCCATGTCTTGATGCTCAAATTGTCCTTTACCAGGGACATGGCTAAGTACTTAGGTTCTACACTCTCAGAGGTGGTGCACTTTACCCACAAGACTTGGTTTCCCAAGACAAAATCTTTGAAGCCTTCCTTAGACCAAAATGGACGCGCGCCAACCTATCAAACGCGACGGCCCGCTGTGCATATGGCTAAGTTCTTGCAACCTATATGATCATGGCAGAGCCCATATTGCCAAGTGGTTGCACTTGAAGCTTCTCAACATTTGACATCTCAAATCTCTTTGTTTCCTGGGTGGCCATCCACAAGTGAGATACACAAGGTTAACCATAAATATGGGCCTTGTGAACCACTCAACATAACCCAATCCATCCATTCCACCCAGGTGATTTATTAACTTAGTTGTTTTATTAAACAAAAACATAAGTCTTCAGACTTAGAATATTTTTCCATAGTGTGAATATGTTTTCCACCCATGTTTTCTATTAGCTAGGCTAAGCTTGGTAGTGGTAGGAATCTCTAACTTAGGAAAATCCTACTAAGAATTCATTACTATGTTTTCCTAAAGCAAGATCTACACTTAGCAAAATCCATGCAAGTTTTACTTAACAAAGTCACTAATGCATAGTGAAAGTAATAGGACAAAAAGTATGAAGCATCACTTGCCTTTTTGGTAGAGTATGGGTTCACTTCTTGATCTTTGCAACAATCACACTCTTCATGTCACTACAAATCAATCAAGCAAGGTACAAACTCAATCTACCAATCAAGCAAAACAACACACATAAATATCAAAGTCAAAGAAATGCATGCAAGCATGCCAAGCTTTGTTTTGTTTGAAAAAGTGGTTCCTAGTGGGTCATAGTCATTTGGGTACATCAAATGGTCATTCTCTAAAGTGGCTAAGTCATTTGCAAAAGGTTTCACTTTAAAACCATTTTCAAAACAAAGTGTTATTTTATGTGGTGTAGAAATATTTTTTACTAAGGCTTTAGCCCATAGGTTTCACCAAATGAGTTGCTATTGCAAAACTTGGTGTTTTTGGGTCAGTAGGTTTGGTTCAAAACATTTCCTCCAAAGTTTTCCATTCAAAACCATTTTTCATAATCAAATCAATAGTTTTATTTAGCTAGAAAGGGATTAAATCAAGTAATCCATTCTAAATCTTTCCAAAAACATTTATAAGGGCATGGTTTGGTTCCTAGGGTCAGTAGGGTCACAATAAACCAATTGGCAAAGGTTTGATCTCAAAATTCATTTTTAAATGATTTTTCTAATATTAGCAAGCACACAAAAGAATCTGCAAATTCAAACAAGCTACCAGTTACTATTTGCTAAACTAAGGCTAGGGTTGGTTAGGTCTTGTTCTCCTGAATCTTTTGATATAAAATTTGTCAAATTTGGACGTATGGATCAAAAGTTACAAAGGTTTGAAGTTTGCAATAAAATCTGATTCAAATTTCTGATTTAAATCGAACACTGGACACGCGGCAGCTTCCTATTCGCGGATACCGCTTCGCTGCGGATCACGCTCTGGTGCGTTGGATCTAGTTAAATCGAATGGCTCAGATCGAGTACCCCTTCGCGAATAAGTGGATCTATCCTATTCGTGCGATCTCGATCTAACGGTTGCTACTGACCGGCCACGGATGGGCGGCGCTGCGCGACGGTGAACGGTGGTGACGGACAGACGGCGGCGGCGCTGGCGAAGCAGGAAGCGAGGAAGAGAGAGAGGGAGCTCACTGTGTTCGTCGTGGCACGAGGATGCTCAACTTGCCACCGGTTGATGAAGGGGCGCACGGGGACGGGAAGAATTGCTCGCCGGAGTGGAGCTATGCCTCAGCCTTGCTCAGTCGTCGTCGAGGATAGCGCTGGGGATCACCCGGAGACAAACAAGATGCATGGTCAGACGCGCAAGGATAAGGCGAACGTGTTTGCGTGAGCGAGAGGGGTCGGGGTGGTTTAGTTTACCCGAGAGGTTTCGCCGGAGTGGCCGCGACGTCGGTGATGCTCAGAGGTTGACGAAGCCGAGCGTCTAGTGTGTCCGTGGCCAAGCTGTTGACGCTGGGAGGTTCGCCAGACGATGTAGACCAAGCTCGCGTGCAGAGGCAGTTGAGGTGGCCAGGTGTGGTCGAGAAAGCTCGTCGAGGCAGTGGTGTTCGGGTGGAATTGGGCGGCTGTAGATTGGGGAAGGAAACAGAGGGGAACGAGAGAGGAGTCCCTGGCGATTTATCACGCGTGCTTACTGCGGCTTTTACTCGGGGCATTAAAGTGAATTAAGTCCGACAAATTACGTCTGCAACGGCTAAGGGAGAAAGAAGAACAGTTCGCGGGGTGGGGTGGGGAAGAAGAGTGTGGTGGTGGGGTCCTTTGATCAGTGGGGAAAAGAAAATGAGGGGGGTCCACTTGTCAGAGGCTTGTGGGTTGTTTCCGCGGTGAGGAAAACGGTTCGGGGGGGGGGAGAAGGGAGCTGGGCTGGACTGATGGGCTTCGTGGGCTGGGTAGTTGGGTTGCTGTTGTTTCCCTTTTTTTTTGTACTGAAACATTTTCCTTTTTCCATTTTATTTACTGATTTGAATTTCATTTCACAATTCAAACAACAAGACAATCATTCAAATAATTCAAACTATTGTAATGAGTTTTTGGTTCTGTTTATCATCATAATTCACATTCTAAAATAAAATATTATTTTAAATCTTTTTAGGTTCCATTTATTAATTAAATAAATGGACCATTAGTTATTTAATAAAATAGGGTTTGTTTTAATTAATAAAAACTTCATTTAAAGTTCAAATATTTTCAAAACCCAATCAGTAGGTTTTATTTGGAAATAATGAATACTTAAAATACTTGTTTAAAATAAAATAACATTTTATTATAGGGTCCATTAATAATTAAATAAAATGGCCTTAGTTATTAAATCAAATAGAGTTTGATTTTTTTATTAATAAAATCTTTATTTGAAACCTAAATATTTTCAAAATTAAATTAGTAGGTTTGATTTGGGAAGTATATAATATTTGGAAATTTGTTTTAAAACAAAATAACCTTTTATTTTAGTATCCATTATTAATTATTATAATAGACTTTCATTATTAAATCCAATAGGATTTGTTCTATTGAGAAATTTGTTTTGAAATCTAAAACAAAGCCAAAACACTTTAGTAGGTTTTTATTTGGAAAACCTATTTAAAATAATTTTAATAAGTTTTGATGTTTTAATTAAAATGGTAAAGCCTTTTATTAAATAAAGTTGGATATTAAATCTTTATTAATTTATTTTAAATAAACCTTTGCTAAATTTATTTAGAATAAATGTTTTAATTCCAAAGCTTGCCCAAGTTTTAATTTGTCTTTATAAAATAATCCTTATTTGTAAATCCATCTTTTCTTTTGAATATCCAATCCTTTTATTAAAAGATCCAAATTAGTAATTCCAAAACATTTTAATTTCCCTTTATTAAATGTTTATCTTTAAGATTCCCTTTAGGATTTTATTTAATTCAAATGGGTTTGAAGTTCCAATTAAGTTAAAAAAGTTTCTTACGCTCTGAAAATCAAACAAAGTTTTATTTTATTAATTTATTTTCACATTACAAGATTTGGAAAATCTTGGGATGTGACAGTTACCACTTAAAATAAATCTCGTCCCGAGATTTGGGGAGGCTGGGGTTACAAGCAAGTTCAAAACAACTAGGGTACTACCACCCTTAAAAATTTTCAAACAAAAATTACACATTGTCCTTCTTGGGATCCTGGGGAAATTTCTCTAAGCAAACTTTTGCAGGTGTCCTTGGTTTCCATTCTTGACTCATGGGCCAAGGTTGAGTTCCTCCATAGGCTTGATCAACTTGTTCTTCATCTTTTCTGGACAGTTGCTTGCATAGTGTCCTGGGTTCTTGCAATTGTAACATATCACTTGGCTGATATCTCTCAAAGGCTGGTTTATCTTATGTTTTATATTTTCTGGACAGTAGTTTGCATAATGTCCAAACTCTTTGCAATATTTGCACATCACTTGGCTAAAATTCTTCCTTATCTTGGGTTTCACTAGCTTTTGTTTGTCTTCTTGTCTCTTCTTCTTTTCTGGGCATTCATTGTAATAGTGTCCCATCTCTTTGCAAGTGTAACATTGCTCTTGAGTAATATCCTTCTTGTTTGGGTTGGGGCATTTCTTCTTCTTCTTGGGTCTCTCCAAAGCTAAGAGTTCTTCTAGTTCATGTTCTTCATAGGTGGGAGATCTTTCTCTCTTCTTGAGGCATTGATCTTCATGTTCCTTGGATGCATGATCCTTGTCTCTAAAAACATTGCTAGCTTGGGTTCCTTCTGGATTAACATCTTTGTCATCCTTGTTGACTTTTGCTCTTTGGGAAAAGTTTTCTCCCATGTTGATCACTTGAGTAACCAATCCTTGCAACAATTGGGATTGAAGTTTCAAAATCCTTTGTATGGCTGGATCTAGTCCATTGTTGTTGGCTAAAAGCTGAGTTGTCTCTTGGCTCAATTGGTTTTGGGTTGCTATAATATCTTTCATGCTGTCCACTTGGTTGTTGTTGTCATCAACTTTGATGTTGGAGTTTCTTGGAGAAGTCATCTGTTTGGGTTTGAATTGGGATTAGAATAGGAAAGATATTTTTAAGGAATCAATTCTAATCACACACATCACAATTCACACAAGCAATATGCATGCCATCACAAACCAAACATTCACAAACAACTTTGCACTCAAACAACAGGGTTCAAGCACATACTTAGGCAACAAAATATTTTTGTTACACCACATAAGTTGGTGGGTTTGACTTAACTAAAATATGGTGGTCCATCTATATGGTTTACTTGTGATCTTTCTTCCCTTTGTATGAGATCATGGCTTCCTTAAGACAAACTCTTGGTTACAATACTTCAAATTTGTTGATAGCTTCTTCTTATTTTTGCATTCCCTCAGTCTCTAACTCTTGAGCAAGATTTCCTTGTTTCACTTGTGGTCCTTAGTGGTTTCCAAGTTGGAAGTCCTTGGTGAACATGCTGAAGATGTTGAAGTCATTAGAGTTGAAGAAGTTGAAGTCATTAGAGTTGAAGAAGTTGAAGAAGTCCTTTACACATGGTGTAGTCTTTGGTCATGGGGTAGGCTTTTCCATCAAGTTGAAATAGAAGAGAATGTAGAGTTGAAACCAAAATGGTTGAGGAAAGAGTTTACAAGATTGTTTGTAACTAAGTTTTTGGAACAAATACAACTCCTATTTTTCTAAGGGTTTTTGTCCAATCCTAGGTTTACAAATCCTACAGGCAACACAATGCTCTGATACCATCTGTTAGGGTCCCAACCTGATAAGGTAGAGTCCTCCTGTGTTTTACAATGCTAGTCCCTGGATCAATAGCTAGCATCCACAGTAAGATGTAATATCAAGAAACAAAGGTCATAATATAACTTTATAACCAGGAATAACATAATTTTATTACATCAAACTTAGCTCATTAGGCTATTACATTATATTGCAGCGGAATAACAATAGGTATGAGTCCATCATCTTCAAAATGCCACAGGCAGATGTTGGTTGTAGACTTTGTAATCCTAAACAATCAATCTTCACTTAAAACAATCAAACCTGCAACATACAAGTTACAGCCACAAAGGGTCAATACATTTGAATTGTATTGGCAAGTGATACTCTTAGTAGTATGGTGGAGTCTATCATCTATATGCATTTGGCTAAGTGGAGTTGAGGCTTGCATTGCTCAAAATAGATTTTTCTTATCATTTTGTAAATACTAAGTTTTTGTTTGGCAAAAACTTTCCAAGACATCTACTAATCAAAGACTGGAGATCCACTCAGGGCATCTACCAATCAAAGACTGAAGATTTGCTTGGCAAAACAATTTTCTTCAATCTAAGATTTCAAGATCCTTGTCTCAAGCCATCTTTCCATCAAAGATTGAAGAATACACACAATCCCTTGTTCACCCACAAGTTTTTATTTAGAAATTGGAATGATGAGATTCTTGATTGTTTCCATGTCTTGATGCTCAAATTGTCCTTTACCAGGGACATGGCTAAGTACTTAGGTTCTACACTCTGCAGAGGTGGTGCACTTTACCCACAAGACTTGGTTTCCCAAGACAAAATCTTTCAGAAGCCTTCCCTTAGACCAAAATGGACGCGCTCCAACCTATCAAACACTACCGCCCACTGTCCATATGGCTAAGTTCTTGCAACCTATATGATCATGGCAGAGCCCATATTGCCAAGTGGTTGCACTTGAAGCTTCTCAACATTTGACATCTCAAATCTCTTTGTTTCCTGGGTGGCCATCCACAAGTGAGATACACAAGGTTAACCATAAATATGGGCCTTGTGAACCACTCAACATAACCCAATCCATCCATTCCACCCAGGTGATTTATTAACTTAGTTGTTTTATTAAACAAAAACATAAGTCTTCAGACTTAGAATATTTTTCCATAGTGTGAATATGTTTTCCACCCATGTTTTCTATTAGCTAGGCTAAGCTTGGTAGTGGTAGGAATCTCTAACTTAGGAAAATCCTACTAAGAATTCATTACTATGTTTTCCTAAAGCAAGATCTACACTTAGCAAAATCCATGCAAGTTTTACTTAACAAAGTCACTAATGCATAGTGAAAGTAATAGGACAAAAAGTATGAAGCATCACTTGCCTTTTTGGTAGAGTATGGGTTCACTTCTTGATCTTTGCAACAATCACACTCTTCATGTCACTACAAATCAATCAAGCAAGGTACAAACTCAATCTACCAATCAAGCAAAACAACACACATAAATATCAAAGTCAAAGAAATGCATGCAAGCATGCCAAGCTTTGTTTTGTTTGAAAAAGTGGTTCCTAGTGGGTCATAGTCATTTGGGTACATCAAATGGTCATTCTCTAAAGTGGCTAAGTCATTTGCAAAAGGTTTCACTTTAAAACCATTTTCAAAACAAAGTGTTATTTTATGTGGTGTAGAAATATTTTTTACTAAGGCTTTAGCCCATAGGTTTCACCAAATGAGTTGCTATTGCAAAACTTGGTGTTTTTGGGTCAGTAGGTTTGGTTCAAAACATTTCCTCCAAAGTTTTCCATTCAAAACCATTTTTCATAATCAAATCAATAGTTTTATTTAGCTAGAAAGGGATTAAATCAAGTAATCCATTCTAAATCTTTCCAAAAACATTTATAAGGGCATGGTTTGGTTCCTAGGGTCAGGGTCACAATAAACCAATTGGCAAAGGTTTGATCTCAAAATTCATTTTTAAATGATTTTTCTAATATTAGCAAGCACACAAAAGAATCTGCAAATTCAAACAAGCTACCAGTTACTATTTGCTAAACTAAGGCTAGGGTTGGTTAGGTCTTGTTCTCCTGAATCTTTTGATATAAAATTTGTCAAATTTGGACGTATGGATCAAAAGTTACAAAGGTTTGAAGTTTGCAATAAAATCTGATTCAAATTTACGATTTAAATCGAACCTCGGACACGGCAGCTTCCTATTCATGGATACCGTCACTGCGGATCACGCTGCAGTGCGTTGGATCTAGTTAAATCGAATGGCTCAGTACCCCTTCGCGAATAAGTGGATCTATCCTATTCGGCGATCTCGATCTAACTCTTGACACCGACCACGGATGGGCTGAGCGACGGTGAGCAGTGGTGACGGACGATGGCGGCGGCAGGTGAAGCGAGAAGAGAGAGAGAGGAGCTCATCGTGTTCGCCGTGGCACGAGGATGCTCAACTTGCCACGGTTGATGAAGGCGCCAGGGACGGGAAGAATTGCTCGCCGGAGTGGAGCTATGCCTCAGCCTTGCTCAGTCGTCGTCGAGGATAGCGCTGGGGATCACCCGGAGACAAACAAGATGCATGGTCAGACGCGCAAGGATAAGGCGAACGTGTTTGCGTGAGCGAGAGGGGTCGGGGTGGTTTAGTTTACCCGAGAGGTTTCGCCGGAGTGGCCGCGACGTCGGTGATGCTCAGAGGTTGACGAAGCCGAGCGTCTAGTGTGTCCGTGGCCAAGCTGTTGACGCTGGGAGGTTCGCCAGACGATGTAGACCAAGCTCGCGTGCAGAGGCAGTTGAGGGGCGGCGAGGTGTGGCCAGAATTGGTCGAGAAAGCTCGTCGGAGGCAGTGGTGTTCGGGGTGGAATTGGGGCGGCACAGGCGAGATTGGGGAAGAAGGAGGGAACGAGAGAGTCCTGGCGATTTATCACGCTGCTTCTGCGGCGGCTTTTACTCGGGGCATTAAAGTGAATTAAGTCCGATAAATTACGTCTGCAACGGCTAAGGGAGAAGGAAGAACAGTTCGCGGGGTGGGGTGGGGAAGAAGAGTGTGGTGGTGGGGTCCTTTGATCAGTGGGGAAAAGAAAATGAGGGGGGTCCACTTGTCAGAGGCTTGTGGGTTGTTTCCGCGGTGAGGAAAACGGTTCGGGGGGGAGAAGGGAGCTGGGCTGGACTGATGGGCTTCGTGGGCTGGGTAGTTGGGTTGCTGTTGTTTCCCCTTTTTTTTTTGTACTGAAACATTTTCCTTTTTCCATTTTATTTACTGATTTGAATTTCATTTCACAATTCAAACAACAAGACAATCATTCAAATAATTCAAACTATTGTAATGAGTTTTTGGTTCTGTTTATCATCATAATTCACATTCTAAAATAAAATATTATTTTAAATCTTTTTAGGTTCCATTTATTAATTAAATAAATGGACCATTAGTTATTTAATAAAATAGGGTTTGTTTTAATTAATAAAAACTTCATTTAAAGTTCAAATATTTTCAAAACCCAATCAGTAGGTTTTATTTGGAAATAATGAATACTTAAAATACTTGTTTAAAATAAAATAACATTTTATTATAGGGTCCATTAATAATTAAATAAAATGGCCTTAGTTATTAAATCAAATAGAGTTTGATTTTTTTATTAATAAAATCTTTATTTGAAACCTAAATATTTTCAAAATTAAATTAGTAGGTTTGATTTGGGAAGTATATAATATTTGGAAATTTGTTTTAAAACAAAATAACCTTTTATTTTAGTATCCATTATTAATTATTATAATAGACTTTCATTATTAAATCCAATAGGATTTGTTCTATTGAGAAATTTGTTTTGAAATCTAAAACAAAGCCAAAACACTTTAGTAGGTTTTTATTTGGAAAACCTATTTAAAATAATTTTAATAAGTTTTGATGTTTTAATTAAAATGGTAAAGCCTTTTATTAAATAAAGTTGGATATTAAATCTTTATTAATTTATTTTAAATAAACCTTTGCTAAATTTATTTAGAATAAATGTTTTAATTCCAAAGCTTGCCCAAGTTTTAATTTGTCTTTATAAAATAATCCTTATTTGTAAATCCATCTTTTCTTTTGAATATCCAATCCTTTTATTAAAAGATCCAAATTAGTAATTCCAAAACATTTTAATTTCCCTTTATTAAATGTTTATCTTTAAGATTCCCTTTAGGATTTTATTTAATTCAAATGGGTTTGAAGTTCCAATTAAGTTCAAAAAGTTTCTTCTGGCTCTGAAAATCAAACAAAGTTTTATTTTATTAATTTATTTTCACATTACAAGATTTGGAAAATCTTGGGATGTGACAAAGAAAGATAATCATGTGTTGATGGTCAATAAGCCCCCTAGCTTTAAGAAAGGTAAGGGTGCAAAGAAGTCCTTCAAAGAAAGGCAGCGGCAAGCGCGTTGCCCCTGCTGAGAAGAAGCTCAAGTCTGGACCTAAGCCGGACACTAAGTGCTTATATTGCAAGGACAAGGGTCACTGGAAGCGCAACTATCCGAAGTACTTAGCGGACAAGAAGGCTGGCACCATCAAAGGTATATTTTATATACATGTTATTGATGTTTACCTTACTAGCGCTCGTTGTAGTGCCTGAGTATTTGATACTGGTTCAGTTGCTAATATTTGTAACTCGAAACAGGAGCTACGAAATAGACGGCGGCTAGTGAGGGATGAGGTGACGATGCGCGTTGGCAACAGATCAAGAGTTGATGTGATGGCCGTCCGCACGCTCTCCTTAGTTTTACCTTCGGGATTAGTTTTAAACCTTAATAAATGTTATTATGTGCCTGCGTTGAGCATGAACATCATATCTGTATCGTGTTTATTGCAAGACGATTATTCATTTAAATCGGAGAATAATGGTTGTTCTATTTATATGAGTAACATCTTTTATGGTCATGCACCTGCTATGAATGGTTTATTTCTTCTGAATCTCGAAAGCAATGAAACACACATCCATAACATTGAGGCTAAGAGATGCAAGGTAGATAGTGATTATACGACTTATTTGTGGCACTGCCGTCTAGGTCATATTGGTGTAAAACGCATGAAGAAACTCCATTCTGATGGACTTTTGGAGTCTCTTGATTTTGAATCATTTGACACGTGCGAGCCATGCCTCATGGGCAAGATGATCAAAACCCCGTTCTCCAGAATAATGGAGAGAGCAACGGACTTGTTCGAAATCATACATACCGATGTATGCGGACCAATGAGTGTTTCGACGCGCGGTGGTTATTGCTATTTTCTCACTTTTACTGATGGCTTAAGTAGATATGTTTATATCTATTTAATGAAACATAAATCTGAAACATTTGAAAAGTTCAAAGAATTTCAGAATGAAGTGGAAAACCATCGTAACAGGAAAATTAAATTTCTACGATCCGATCGTGGAGGTGAATATTTGAGTTATGATTTTCTCACGCATCTTAAAGCAAGCGGAATAGTTTCACAACTCACGACACCCGGAACACCACAGCGCAATGGTGTGTCTGAACGCCGGAATCGAACTCTATTAGATATGGTGCGATCAATGATGTCTCTTACAGATTTGCCGTTATCATTTTGGGGTTATGCATTAGAAACCGCTGCATTCACTTTAAACAGGGCACCATCTAAATCTGTTGAGATGACACCGTATGAACTGTGGTTTGGTGCTAAACCTAAGTTGTCATTTCTTAAAGTTTGGGGATGCAAAGCTTACGTCAAGAAGTTGATGCCGGACAAGCTCGAACCCAAAGCGGAGAAATGTGTCTTCATAGGATACCCTAAGAAAACGATTGGGTATACCTTCTACCACAGATCCGAAGGCAAAGTGTTTGTCGCAAAGAACGGATCCTTTATTGAGAAGGAGTTTCTCTCGAAAGAAGTGAGTGGGAGGAAAGTAGAGCTAGACGAGGTTATTGAACCTTCTCTTGAGTTGGAGAGTAGCGCAAGACTGAAATTGTTCCAAAGGTTGCCTGCACCAACAATAGAGGAAGCTAATGACAAGGATCATGAAGCTTCGGACGATGCTACTACTGAACGTCGTAGGTCGACAAGGTCACGTGCCCCTCCTGAGTGGTACGGTAACCATGTCTTGACTGTCTTGTTAGTAGACAACAGTGAACCTGCGAACTATGAGGAAGCAATGATGAGACTCTACTCTGAGAAATGGCTAGAGGCCATGAAATCCGAATTAGGATCCATGAGTGAAAACCAAGTGTGGACTTTGGTGGACCCTCCTAGCAACCGAAAGGCCGTTGAGTGCAAATGGATTTTCAAGAAGAAAACGGACGCATATGGTAATGTTACTGTCTATAAAGCACGACTTGTCACGAAAGGTTTTCGACAAGTTCAAGGTGTTGACTACGATGAGACTTTCTCTCCCATAGCGATGTTTAAGTCCATTCGGATTTTATTAGCAATTGTTGCATTTCATGATTATGAAATATGGCACATGGATGTCAAGACTGCGTTCCTCAATGGCAACATTGATGAAGAGTTGTATATGATGCAACCCGAAGGTTTTGTCGATCCTAAGGATGTTGATAAGGTGTGCAAACTTTAGCGTTCCATTTATGGACTGAAGCAAGCATCTCGGAGTTGGAACCTTCGTTTTGATTAAGTGATCAAGAGCTTTGGATTTGTTCCAAATTGCTACGAAGCTTGTATCTACAAGAAAGTGAGTGTGAGCTTAGTGACATTTTTGGTACTATATGTAGATGACATATTGATTATTGGAAATGACATTGACATGCTTAACGATGTGAAGAGTTATTTTAACAAATGTTTTTCAATGAAAGACCTAGGGGAAGCTGCTTATATATTGGGAATCAAAACCTATAGAGATAGACAAAGACGCCTGATAGCTTTAAGCCAAAGTACATACCTAGACAAAGTTCTGAAAACGTTCAGAATGGATAAGGCAAAGAAAGGTTCAGTGCCTATGTTGCCAGGTAAGATATTGAGCAAGGCCTAGTGTCTAGCTATGGTAAACGATAGAGAAGCTATGAGCAAAGTGCCTTATGCCTCGGCCATAGGTTCTATCATGTATGCCGTGCTGTGTACTAGACCGGATGTGTCCAATGCTCCTAGTTTGACGAGCAGATACCAAAGTGATCCAGGAGTGGAACACTGGACAACCGTAAAGAACATCCTAAAGTATCTAAATAGGACTAAATAAATGTTCTTGGTCTATGGAGGTGATGAGCAACTCGTCGTAAAAGGTTACGTCGATGCTAGTTTCGACACCGACAAGGATGATTATAAATCTCAGATACGATACGTTTATATTTTGAATGGAGGAGTTGTGAGTTGGAGAAGCTGCAAGCAAAGCGTGATCGCGGGATCTACAGTAGAAGCGGAATACATGGCTGCTGCAGAAGCGTCAAGTGAAGGAGTTTGGATCAGGAACTTCATCACTGAGCTTGGTGTGGTTCCAAGTGCCTTGGACCCAATGGAGATATTGTGTGACAACACTGGCGCCATAGCACTCGCTAAGGAACCAAGATATCATCCAAAGACCAAGCATATCAACCGCAAGTTTCATATAATCCAAAATTATAATAATAAAGATGTTATTATTATAATTTTTGTTCATGATAAAGTTTATATTACATGCTAGAATTGTATTAAGCGGAAACTTTCATACTTGTGTGGTTTATGAACAACACCGTGTCCCTAGTATGCCTCTATGGACTAGCTCATTGATTAATGATGGTTAAGGTTTCCTAACCATAGACATGAGTTGTCAATTAATAATGAGATCATGTCATTGGGAGAATGGTATGATGGACAGACCCAAATTAAGCAGAGCAATTAGATCGTGTCATCGTGTTCATCTTTGCGAAGCTTTTTCTTATGTCAAATATTGTATTCCTTAGACCATGAGATAAAGCAACTCCCTGGTATCGGAAGAAAGCTTTGAGGTCATCAAACATCATCCTATGAGAGGGTGATCATAAAGGTGTCTCTCAGGTGATCGGAAAGTACTTGTTGGGTTGTATGTATCGATATGGGATTTGTCCCTCCCAAGTCGGAGAGATATACTTTTGGCCCACTCGGTAATCGATATCAACACCGCTTGCAAGCAAGTGGTTAAGGAGTTAATCACAAAGCGATATCGGATTACGGAACGAGTAAAGTACTTGTTGTGAACGAGATTGAACTAGGTATGCCGATGCCAACGATCGAATCTCGGGCAAGTAAAATATCGCGTGACGAAGGGAATATATATATGGGATTAATTGAATCCTGGCATCGTGGTTCATCCGATATGATCATCGATGAATATGTGGGAGTCAATATGGGTTTCCAGATCTTGCTGTTGATTATTGATAGAAGACCATGTCTGCATATTCTCGAACCCGTAGGGTCACACACTTAACGTGTCTCGACGCTAGGATAGAATGGATAATTGGTTTATGAGTTTCTTTGTTCGGAGTCTCGGATGAGATCCAGGACATCATGAGAGGTTCCGGAATGGTCCGGAGAATAAGATTCATATTAGGGAAAGCAGTTTTTGGATTTTGGAATGTTCGGTATTGTACCGGAAGGTTCTAGAAGCTTCCGGAGTGGGACCAACATATCCCCACTTGTCGGGAGGGGGCGTGGGCCTATGAGGGAGTGCCATGGCCGCATTGGGCCAGGGGCACAATTCCCCATAGGCCCAGCCGACCAATCCCTAGGGGAAACCCTAGGGAGAGCTTCTAGAAGGGGGGAACTTGCCCCCCACTCCACCCATGTGGCCGCCGACCCTAGGGCTTGGAGGAGGGGCAAGGGCAGCCGGCCAGCCCTCTATATAAAGAGGGCAGGGGTGCACGCTCCCCCCACACCTCCTCCAACCCTAGCCGCCTACCTGCTGCCCTCCTCTCTCTCTCTCTCTCTCTCTCTCTCTCTCTCTCCCGACTGCGCGTAGGCAAAGCCCTGCCGCAGAATCTCTCCACCTTTGCACCACGCCATCGTGTTGTAGATCCAATCTATCTCTCCACCCCACTTGCTGGACCCAGGAAGGAGGAGACGTCGAGGTGCCGTACGTGTGCATCTCTCGAAGGCGTCGCCACTTGCGGCGTTGGATCGGATCGGATCGCGAGGAGGAGAAGGCTAGTACGACTACATCAACCATGTTCCGTTGAATGTTCCGCTGTGCGATTTCTTCAAGGGTATGAAGATCGCATCTATCCCCCTCGTTGTTTGCATCTCCTAGATTAGATCTTGGCTTTCCCGTTCGCATCCGTAGATTTTTTTGTTTTACTATGCTGCGAAACCCTTCACAAGGCGGCGGCTCAATTGGTGGCAATGACCAAGTGGTATCTCAAGAACCTCGTGTTGAAGCACAAGCCCGCCGTCAAGCCTATCGTCTCGCGAAGCTTGTTCGAGATGGCCATATCCTTGATAATGTCTATGGAGATTTCAATAAAGGTTCCACTACTAGGAGGCAACTAGCTTCCTTTAGCTCTCACCATGCGTTTATCTCTCTTGTGGAACCACAGAAAGTCTTCGAAGCTCTTGAAGATGATGATTGGCTTGATTCTATGAACGAGGAACTTCACAACTTCAAGAGGAACAATGTTTGGACATTGGTTGAGCGGCCCAAAGATTGTCAAAACGTCATTGGAACCAAGTGGGTTTTCAAGAACAAGTGTGATGCGAATGGAATTGTCGTGCACAACAAGGCAAGGTTAGTTGCCCAAGGATACTCACAAGTTGAGGGCATCGACTACGGTGAGACTTATGCCCCCGTTGCTCGCCTTGAATCCATTCGTATGCTTCTTGCCTTTGTTACCCATCATAACTTTAAGTTGCATCAAATGGATGTTAAGAGTGCTTTTCTTAATGGTCCTTTGAAAGAGTTGGTATACGTCAAGCAACCTCCGGGTTTTGAGGATCCACTTTTTCCGAACCATGTCTACAAGCTCAATAAGGCACTCTATGGCCTCAAGCAAGCCCCACGTGCGTGGTATGATTGCCTCAGGGAGCTCTTGTTAGACCGTGGCTTCGAAGTGGGCCTCATTGATCCCACGTGCATTTTTTTATTACTTGAACATTATTTCTATAAGTAAATCTCTATATTTTTATATATTCTGAAAGGTATAGTTAAATGTGATTTTTGAGAGTTGGACTCAACTCAAAAGCTCTTATGGTTGAATTTTGAAAAATGTTTGAATGCAGAAAAGTTGCTGCCTTGTTATTTTTACCATGGTTGATCTATAATCTAAATGGTTTGAATCCAATGGGCCTGGATTAAAAATTTCAATACCTTTCTGACAAAATTGGTTTCATGCTATTTGCTTTAGCGAAACTCCCTGAATTGATTTTTGAATCAACAGACAGAACTAGGGTTTGAGTTTAAATGAAAAATCTAAATTTAAACTAACTGGGTTGCGCGGGAGAGTTACTGGGCCGGCCCGCTATGCATAGCGTGCGGGCGGGCTGCTGACAGATGGGGTCCACAAGTCAGCGGAACTAACTAAACGAAATGGTATCTATGAATCTGAGCCTTACGATCTAATTCTAATCTAACGGCTGAGGGTCATCGTTGACGACAAGCTACTCCGATGAGGAACTAACCCTAACATGGCCAGTTGGGGTCTGGGGCGGGCTCATCGGGGCTCAGGCGATGGTCGGCGACAGGGGCGAATGACGAAGTCGACGACGGTGATTCTCCTGGTACCGGCAGCTTCTCTTGGGGCGGCTCCAATCTACGGCTCCCTTCTCCTCCAACAGCGGCGTGCTCCGGCAAAATTCCGGCGGGAGAGAGATCGCCTTGCTCCGGGAAGAAGTGGGAAGGATCAGGTGGGGAGTGAGATGGTGTGGAAGAATCGGTCTGGGGAGGCCTCCTTTTATAGGCGAGCAAGAGGGGCAACATGGCATGGGCTGAGCTCGTCGGAGGTGAACGTACAAGCGGCTATTGGCGTGGCTGAGGCTAGGGTACGGTGCGTGGTCTCCTGGCGATCGTTGCTAGTTTAAAGGCGAGGCGTAGGGCGGTGGGTTTTGGTCTAGAACGTGCGGTTCTCTACGCGGTACCGATGGCGAACTTCGCGGCGTGCGGCAGATACGGGATACGATCAAGGAAACGAGCGTGTCTAGTGGTCTCCTAGGACGGTGGGGTTCGTGCTGGCGGGCGGCAAGGGCTCGAGGTGGTCGGGTTGAGTGGGAACGGCGTGTGCACGGTGGTGCGCGTCGGCATGGTCGACAGCGACGCGGGCACGGCGTTTCCGGTGGTTCCTGTCTCTGTCTTCGAGCTAGGGCTGGTCTAGAGGGGGCGGTGAGGCACGAGCAGCATGCGAGACAAGGTTGGCGCGGCTAGTTCTTCCTCTAGCTTGTTGTCCACATTGGGGGTGGCAAAGGGGCTCGACATGGTCACCATTAATGACTATGCCAAGATCACAGTGGTGCTAAGGCTTGTTAATTTGGCTAGTTCATCTACTGAGAGTGTAGTGATAGCTAGAGAGGGAACAAGGTTGGCCAAAATTACTGCACACTATAGTGTTTGATGTTTTGTCGTTTGTAACAAGGTGTTTGATAAATTGGCCGAAAGAATTTCAAATTTTAATTTTGGATCCAAACTTGGTGGGTTTGCTAGGCACATGCTAGGGAGTATCTGGTTACTTGGATTAGTCAAGGGGCACTGGTTTGGTTGGGTTTTGAAAATGTGTGATCTTCACATATGTTAAAGATTCAATTTTGAATTATGATTTGAATGAGGTTGCCAAATGTTTCTGCAAGTTTGAACTATGGGCTTTGCTTCACTTTTACTTGGTCTAGAAAGGGGTGAAAAGAATTGGAAAAGTTTCTGCTTGAAATCTTGGACTAGAAACAATCAAAGTGACCTAGTGAGCAAGATTGGCAAAAATGACCATTTGCTTTATTTGATTTGTTTTTTATTTTCTCTTGATTTGTTTCTACATGGAATTGTTTTATATGATGTTATATTCATCTTTAAACCATTTATTGCTATTTAGGTTAATCACACAAGTTCATTCATGCATTTATCAAATCATCACATACACACATGCATTCATATGATTTTAATTAATCAAATTTTTTTTGTTAACCCTAATTTTAGTGATTAAAGTTTGTTGATCATTGTTTTATATTTTTGGGATGTTATAAACCTTCCCCCCTTAAACAAAATATCGTCCCGAGATTTGAAAAAGGAAGAAGAAAGATTACCTAGGATTTAAAGAGATCGGGAAACTCCGTCCTGTTGTGATCTTCTCGCTCCCAGGTAGCTTCTTCTTCAGTGTGGTTGCTCTACTGAATCTTGAGAAACTTGATGCTTCGGGTTCTAGTGGTTCTGAAAGCTTCTTGCAAAATATGGATGGGTACTTCGGGATACGTCAGGTCATCGTTGATTTCTATTTTCCGGTGATCAATGTTCTTGAAAACTTCGGTCTTCTCCGGAACTTCAAGGCATTTACAAAGTAACAATATATGGAAGACACTGTGCACTGCTGACATTTCCTCTAGCAGTTCCAATTGATATGATACTTATCCTCGATGATTCAGAATCTTGAAGGGTCCGATATATCTGGGGGCTAACTTTCCTTTGAGCTAGAAACACTGCATTCCCTTCAAAGGCGACAGCTTAAGATACACAAAATCTTCGATATTGAAAGCGAGGTCTCGATGTCTCTTGTCAGTGTAACTCTTTTGTCTTGACTGGGCGGTCTTGAGGTGCTCATGAATCTTGTGAACTTTCTCTTCTGCTTCTCGTAGGATGTCTGGTCCAAAAAGCCGACTCTCTCCTACTTCCGAACAATTCAAAGGGGTGGGACACTTCCTTCCATACATGAACTCAAATGGGGCCATTTGCAGACTAGCTTGATAACTGTTGTTGTATGAAAATTCTGCGAAAGGCAGACAGTCTTACCATTTATATGCATACTCTAGCACACATGCTCTCAACATATCTTCGAGTATTTGATTTACTCGCTCCGTTTGTCCATCAATCTGAGGGTGATACGTTGTGCTGAAATCCAGTCGGGTTCCTAAACCTTCTTGGACTTTCTTCCAGAACCTCGAGGTGAACTGGGTTCCTCGATCCGGTACGATGTTCTTGGGGACTCCGTGCAAACTGACGATTCTAGTGATGTATAACTCTGCTAACTTCGAACTCTGGTACATGGTCTTGACTAGTAAGAAATGGGCTACTTTGGACAATCTATCAACTATGACCCATATAGTTATTTTCCCTACTATAAGTAGGCAATCAAGTGATAAAGTCCATTCCAACTGAATCCCATTTCCATTCTGGAATCTATAATGGTTGCAACAGTCCTGCGGGTCTTTGATGTCCCGCCTTGACTCTCTGACATATATCACACTTGGCGATATAGCTTCCGATTTCTCTCTTCATATTATGCCACCAAAAATTGTTCCTTCAAATCCTATACATCTTCGTTCCTCCGGGGTGGATAGAATAAATAGTATCATGGGCCTCTTTCAAAATCACTACTTTCAATTCTGAATCTGCTGGTACACAAAGACGTCCTTTGTACCACAGAACTCCTTCTTTGTCTTCGGTCAATCCGGGTACTTTGCCTATACCGATACGACGTTTGATTCCGTCGATACTAGCATTTCCTTTTTGCTCCTTTTTGATCTGACTGATCAAAGTGGGTTGAAGTTCTATACTAGGCAAAAAATCCTTCACTCACTAATTCCATTCGAAAATCTTCCATCTCTTTGTGCAAACTTGGTTGCTCCTTCAAAATCATGGAGTTCAAGCGTCACGACAATCTCCTAAGGGCATATTCTACCACATTGGCTTTACCGGGGTGATAGTGAATGTACATATCGTAATCCTTGATTATCTCGATCCATCTTATCTTCCTCATATTCAGCTCCTTTTGAGTGAATATATACTTCAGGCTCTTGTAATCTTAATAGATCTCACAACGGTTTCCCATAATATAATGCCTCCATGTCTTCAGGGCTAGAACTACGGCTGCTATTTCAAGGTCATGGGTTGGATAATTCTGTTCATGTTGCTCCAATTGTCGGGATAGATAAGATATAACATTGCCTTCTTGCATTAGCACACATTCGAGACCGATCTTGGATGCGTCACAATACACATCAAAGGGCTTCGTGATATCCGACATGATCAAGATTGGGGCTGAGATCAATCTCCTCTTGAGTTCCTGAAAACTCGCTTCACATTTGGCCGTCCATTCAAACTTCTTGTCCTTCTTCAGCAATTGGGTCATGGGTCTTGCGATACTCGAGAATCCTTCTACGAACTTGCGGTAGTATCCCACTAATCTGATAAATGCACGAACTTGGGTTTGAATGGTTGGGGCTTGCCAATCTTCAACATCCTTCACCTTCGCAGGGTCAACGGCAATTCCTCCGGCTGATACAATATGTCTGAGGAATCCTACCTCCTGTAACCAGAGTTCACATTTGCTAAACTTGGCATATAGATGATGCTCTCTAAGGGTTCCAAGAATGGTCCTTAGGTGTAGCTCATGTTCTTCTTCTGATTTGGAATAAATCAGAATGTCGTCGATGAAAACAACGACAAACTTATCCAGGAAGTCCATAAAAATCTTATTCATGAGGATCATGAAATAAGCGGGGGCATTGGTTAATCCAAAAGACATGACCGTATACTCATATCTGGTGGTGAAGGCAGTCTTTGGAATATCCTCTGCGCGAATCTTGAGTTGATGATAGCCAGTTCTAAGATCAATCTTAGAAAACACTTTGGCACCAGTCAATTGGTCAAACAGATCTTCTATCTTCGGCAATGGGTACTTGTTCTTGATGGTAACATCATTCAACTTCCGATCATCCGTACACAAATGGTTTCTCCATCTTTCTTTTCCACAAATAAAACAGGTGATCTCCATGGTGACGCACTTGGTTGAATCAATCCAATTTACAGCATGGCATCCAGTTGCTTCTTCAGTTCTGCTAGTTCAGACGGGTTCATACTATATGGTCTCTAGGCTATGGGTCCGGTTCCAGGTATTAGTTCAATGATAAACTCGATATCTCGATTTGGGGGCATACTGGGCAAAACATCTGGAAATACATCGGGGTATTCATAGACTATCCGAACTTGGTCAATGGTTGGCTGGGCTATACTCTTGTTGCACTTGAATTGACGGGGCAAGGTTTCATATACATGCTCGACTGATATTCCGGCGGTACTAGTCATGGTTATGGATTTCTTGGCACAGTCAATTAATCCTTTGTGTTTGGACATCCAATCCATTCCTAGTACTACTACCAAACCTTTAGTTCCGAGTACTATTAGATTAGCATAAAAATCTATGCCATGGATTCGAATAGGGACGACCTTGAAAATTTGCCTAGCTTTGGTGGTTGAACCGGGTATTTGAACAACCATAACATGCTTCAATTTGGTTGGTTGAATCTTATTAGTGCATGCAAATTCTAGTAACAAATGAGTGCAATGCTCCAGAATCAAACAACACTCTTGTAAGTACTGAGTTAACAGAGAACATACCCAGCACGACATTTGGCGCTTCCTGGGCTTCTTCTGCATGCATGATAAAGAGACGGCCATTGCGGTTGAGCGATTTCCCTGGGTCAAACCTTCTTCCGGGCTGAACACGACGCTGTTGCTGAGCTGGGGCATTTGCATTGGGGGATGCGGCAATTTTCTTGGGACACTCATTGGAATAGTGACCCTTGGTTCCACATTCATAACAAGTCACTTGCGACTTGTCCTTCGCTGCAATAGGCACAACATTGCTTCCAGTCCTTGGGGCAGTGTTGGTGTTGGTGGCGGCATTGTTGTTGTTGAACTTGGGTGGTGCACGGTTGAAATTGCTGGAGTTTCCGGGGTTGTTGTGGTTTCCTCCGGGCCTTGGGTGTCCACGGTTGGGATAGGTCGGACGGTTAATCGGGGGTCTGTTGTTTCTTGGGGCAAATCCTGGAGATGGGTTGGGGCGATACTTTGGTGTATGGTGGGTTCCTGGTTGATGCATCATGCGACGCTTGTGGTTCTCATTGGCTTGGTTGATCTTTCCTTCCATCTGAATGGCAGAGTCAACTAAGGCTTCAATATCTGCAAAGGGGATATTGACTAACACCGTCTGCATCTCATCGTGTAGACCATTCAGGAATCTCTCCTTCTTCTTGGCTTTAGTGTCGATCTCATCTGGTGCATACCTAGCCAATGACAAGAATTTGTCATGGTATTCCACTACGGTCATTCTTCCTTGCTTTAGTTCCCTGAATTCATCTCTCATCCTCTTGATTAAACCCGGTGGCACATGGGTTCTGCTGAACTTGACTTTGAACTCTTCCCAAGTCATCATCTGACCTCCTGTCATTGCACGAACGCTGTTCCACCATGCTCTTGCATCTTCGGCCAGATAGTGGGTAGCAAACAATAATTTCTCGTTAGCTTCCACTCCTGCAACTTCCAGATTGTTCTCCATGGTTTGTAACCAATCATCTGCATCTAGGGGCTCTTCTGACTTAGTGAAAACAGGTGGATTGGTGTTCTGGAAATTCTTGAGTTTAGATCCATGGTTGTCTTGATTTCGATGGCCTTGATTGTTGTTGGCCATCTGGGCGATGTGTTGAAGGGTGGCTAAGTTGGCTTGACGTTCGGCTCTTTCGGCTTCGCGGTCAGAAACCAACATTTGCAAGAGTTGCAACATCGGGTCCAGGGCTGAGTTGCTTCCTCCGCAAGGCATCTGAAGATTGAGACAGATCATGAGAAAAGAGGGAAATTTCTAAGGTTCAGGGTTTTTTAGAAGTTTTTAAAGTTTGACTCAGATTTTTCTAGCAACTTGCTTTTCATTCATTCATTCATTCATAGCACACGATACAAATAGACACCACAACAAAGGAAAACAGATGGTTTTAGGAACCATTCTATAGAGCTACGATACAATGGACCGAATACAACTCACTAACGCTAGTGCTCAAGTGCTACTCCTTGGAGTCAGTGTCCTCATCAGCATCGATGAAGGCAAAGTAATCCTCATCGGTGAAGAAGTCCATGGCCTGATCCTCCAGAAAGTCATCATCATTGCTGAGATAGGAGTAGGGGTCTCCACGAAGGTCTTCCCCTGCATTTCCTCCAACTGCATGTCCCTCTCGTGGATGGTCTCCTCAAAATCCGTGATCTGGTGACGAAGACGGACAATGATGCGCTCCTTCTTGTCGAGCTGACGGCGACGAGACTTGTGATCCCTCACTAGCATGGTGAGGGTCTGATCGTTCTTCTTGGCGATGACGTACTTGTGGTTGGCGTAGGAACGGGCATTGTCCAACTCCTTCTGACGGTCGTACATCATGAAGCCGAGGTGGTCCAGTTGACTCTTCATCTCGTGTGATATGGGGCCTCCAGTGGCTGTCCCATAACATCACGCCTTGGGTAGAACTCAAAGCGGGTACCCTTGATTTGATTGATACTCTGCCCACACAGACGGGCAAGAGCTTCCTGCATTTCCCTGGCAAGTCCATCGAGCCAGTTGTTCTCTTTTAAGGTGAACCGAATTCCCTCTGAAGTGGTAGGTTCAATCTTTCCTCAGAAACTTTCAACAACTAGCCACTGCAATTCTTCTCCTTCCTGATCATTGAGTTGAGCTTCGAAGAACTTGGGGTGTGGACGCTCCAGCATCTCTGACAGCTGGTCCAAGTCACGCTCAAAGATGAGGTCTCCTCCATTCCCCAACTGATAAAACTTGTTGTACTTCACGTCCATCTATAAGAGTATAGGATGAGTAAGTTAGTAGAGTGATCAAGTGTGTCAAATTTTATGTACTTTGCAAGAATTTTTTAGGAACATGAATTTTCATGAAAGAATCCAAGTGATGAGAATGGGAATAAGTTTTTGTAAATACTCACTTCATTTGGTTTTGAAACTAAGTTTTTGATTCGAACGTCCATTCTAACTAGGGTCTCCTAAGGTCAACCTGGCTCTGATACCAACTTGTCAACACCCGGGTTTTTAATCCCAGATGCCTGTTAGGCCATACATCGCAATCCCAGGATTATCATTTTTGTGAGACATAACAGATTTGGATATCACAGTACATCATCCATTACAAACCATACATAAGGTCTTACACAAATAAGGATCTCATGATCCAGTTCTTAATACAACTCAAGCAGCGGAATAACGTAAAGATAACGATAGCGTAGGCGAAGCTCCATCTTCAGGGTCACATGCAATGCTGACGATGGGAGATGATCCTAGTTGTCGTAACCTTCCTGCGGTCCGTCATCCTGATACTCCTCTTCATAGTCTGGCCATGGGAATAGCCAGGGACAAAGCCATGAGTACTCTTTAAGTACTCACAAACTAATACTAATAAGTAAAGAGGGTTTTTGTAGTAGAATGCTAAGCTCTAGGGTTGTTTTGCAAAAAGCCACATTTTCTCTACTAAGTTCAAAAGCAAAGATAACTATTTGAAAGTTTTATATCACCTCAGTGGGAACTTGAATTTCATAGCACAACTCTGTTATGTCAAGTCAAAGTCACAATTCATTTCACAAGTCATTTTGAAAACATCTGACGGGGGAACATTATGGCGACTCCAACTGTCCATAACCGCGGACGCGGCTATTCGAATAGTTTGACACTCTGCAGAGATTGTACACTTTCACCACAACATTCGATACATCCGTCAGGAACAATCCTGAATTCACCATACTCAGTATGCGGATAATCAATCCTAACCTTTCAATTACATGCCCTAGTATAGTCACCTCTCCTGTGAGTTTGGCCTCCCAACCATGACCATATGTCATCTTGGGTACTGCACATGTGGACAATCTTCACAAGTTAGCCTCAGCTCAGACCTTGGCCGCAAGGGAACCCATACTAAGGTATATAAATTTCAAGTCAAGCCCTACCCAATTTTCGGGTATTATGGTTGTACGGTAAAATTGGAATGGTATCGCATCCAGACAACCATCAGTTTTATAAAGGGATAAGGCTCATGCCTCAACATTTTCATCATCAAAATCATCTGGTGTTCAAGAACACATGTCAAAACATTTCAGTAGAATGACTCATCATTCTAAGGTTTTCATAACTATTTTCACCAAGCATTCCCATCTAAAGTTGATCAAGTTTTATGCTTAGCACTAGCATCTATCAGTGGGGGTAAACACTAATGAGGGTGGTAACAAAGGTGAATGATCTAAGTTCAATCTCATGCCTTAGGATGACATCAAGATTATCTAACTTAGGCCATATTTTATGCTCTTTATGCTACCTTCAATTATCTTTCTAGAATCTACAAGTCGCTAAGTAAACTTTTGCTAGAAAGATTTTAGTAAAGAAAATAAAATACTAAGCTTGCAAGTAAAACTAGGATGGTGTGTCAAGTGGGTATAATCACATATGCTTAAGGCATATAGTTGGCATAGTAACAAGCAAGTAGTAGCTTGCATAAGTAGGGTATCTTGCAAGTGTTAGTTTGCAAGGTTGCAAGTATAGGCTTGCTAGGATATTAGTATAAGCTTGCCTTATGCAGAGCAGTGGTTGAAGTTCTCCTCGGCTTCTTCCTCGTAGTATCCTCCTTCCTCCTCGTATCCTTGGTCGGCACTAGCGTCTATAAATAAATATGAGGTACACAATCACCAAACAATACTTAACTATTGCTAATCATCACACAAAGGTTCACACTAGGGGATCTATCATCATCACTAACATTACAAGGATTAAAACACTTTTCCCATCTATTTTATTTTGAGAAAAGTAATTTCTACTCATTGAAAAACTACTTAAGATTTAATATTCTCCAACTAAAACATGGGATCATGTTGACACATGTCATCACCACATATTTCAGTACATGGGAATATGATTTAAAGTGGTGTCACAATTTAATAAGGTTTAACCTTTTTATTTTATTTAAATAAAGTGACTAGAAATGCCTATGTGGCATTCTTTTATTACTTGAACATTATTTCTGTAAGTAAACCTCTATATTTTTATATATTCTGAAAGGTATAGTTAAATGTGATTTTTGAGAGTTGGACTCAACTCAAAAGCTCTTATGGTTGAATCTTGCAAAATGTTTGAATGCAGAAAAGCTGCTGCCTTGTTATTTTTACCATGGTTGATCTACAATTCTAAATGGTTTGAATCCAACGGGCTTGGATTGAAATTTTCAATACCTTTCTGACAAAATTGGTTTCATGCTATTTGCTTTAGCGAAACTCCCTGAATTGATTTTTGAATCAACAGACAGAACTAGGGTTTGAGTTTAAATGAAAAATCTAAATTTAAACTAACTGGGTTGCGCGAAAGAGTTACTGGGCCGGCCTACTACGCACAGCGCGCGCAGGCTGCTGACAGATGGGGTCCACAAGTCAGGAGAACTAATTAAACGAAATGGTATCTATGAATCTGAGCCTTACGATCTAATTCTAATCTAACGGCTGAGGGTCGTCGTTGATGATGAGCTATTACGACGAGGATCTAACCCTAACACGGCATGGGGGTCTGGGGAGGCTCACCGGGGCTCACGCGATGGTCGGCGACGGGGGCGAATGACAAAGTCGACGACGACAATTCTCCTGGTACCGGCAGCTTCTCCTGGGGCGGCTCCAATCGACGGCTCCCTTCTCCTCCAGCAGCGGCGGGCTCCGGCCAAATTCCGGCGAGAAAGAGCTCGCCTTGCTCCGGGAAGAAGTGGGAAGGATCAGTGAGAGGTGGGGAGTGAGATGGTGTGGAATAATCGAGCTGGGGAGGCCTCCTTTTATAGGCGAGCAAGAGGGGCAACATGGCATGGGCTGAGCTCGTCGGAGGCGACGGTACAGGCGGCAATCGGCGTGGCTAAGGCTAGGGGACGGTGCGCGGTCTACTGGCGATCATTTATAGTTTAAAGGTGAGGCGTACGGCGGTAGGGTTTGGTCTGGAACGTGCGGTGCTCTGCGCGGTACCGACGGCAAACTTCGCAGCGTGCGGCGGATACGGGGTACGGTCGAGGAAACGAGCGTGTCTAGTGGTCTCCTGGGACGGTGGGGTTCGTGCTGGCGGGCGGCAAGGGATCGAGGTGGTCGGGTTGAGTGGGAACGGCGCGTGCACGGTGGTGCGCGCGGCATGGTCGACAGCAGCGCGGGCACGGCGTTTCCGGTGGTTCCTGTCTCTGTCTTCGAGCTAGGGCTGGTCTAGAGGGGGCGGTGAGGCACGGGCAGCATGCCAGACAAGGTTGGAGCATCTAGTTCTTCCTCTAGCTTGCTGTCCACATTGGGGGTGGCAAAGGGGCTCGGCATGGTCACCATTAATGACTATGCCAAGATCACAGTGGTGCTAAGGCTTGTTAATTTGGCTAGTTCATCTACTGAGAGTGTAGTGAGAGCTAGAGAGGGAACAAGGTTGGCCAAAATTACTGCACATTATAGTGTTTGATGTTTTGTTGTTTGTTGCTAACAAGGTGTTTGATGAAATGGCCGAAAGACTTTCAAATTTGAATTTTGGATTCAAACTTGGTTGGTCTGCTAGGCACATGCTAGGGAGTATCTGGTTAATTGGATTAGTCAAGGGGTACTGGTTTGTTTGGGTTTTGAAAATATGTGATCTTCACATATGTTAAAGATTCAATTTTGAATTATGATTTGAATGAGGTTGCCAAATATTTCTGCAAGTTTGAAATGTGGGCTTTGCTTCACTTTTACTTGGTCTAGCAAGGGATGAAAAGAATTGGAAAAGTTTCTGTTTGAAATCTTGGACTAGAAACAATCAAAGTGACCTAGTGAGCAAGATTGGCAAAAATGACCAATTGCTTTATTTGATTTGTTTTTGATTTTCTCATGATTTGTTTCTGCATGGAATTGTTTTATATGATGTTATATTCATCTTTAAACCATTTCTTGCTATTTAGGTTAATCACACAAGTTCATTCATGCATTTATCAAATCATCACATACACATGTGCATTCATATGATTTTAATTAATCAAAGTTTTTTTTGTTAACCCTAATTTTAGTGATTAAAGTTTGATGATCATTGTTTTATATTTTATGGATGTTACATAGAAGGAACTGTGTAACTTTGTCATGGACAAATGTGTATGAGACACCCCTATCATTCATTTCACCTAAAGAATTTGAACTGTGCCTGTTGATCATAAAGTTTGGATAAACAAAAGCATGGGTAGCTTTTGTCCCTGATCGAATTTCATCACAGTTGTGCTATGTCAGAACCTGCATCATTCATGGATCCACAGCATATGCCACTTAGCACGAATGATGGGTAAAAGGCAAAAACATGCTCTCAAAGTTAAGGGTGGGCATAAAAAATCGAACACCAAACACCGAAATGCTTGAAATCGAATTAACCAGAAAATTGACACATGAAAACCGTATGTATACTGGCACGAGCTCGTATGTATACTGACACATGCTCTCACAGTTATGTCATGAGCTCGTATGTATACTGGCAGCCACATGAAAACTGACACACATACGTCTTGTCCAAGAAGAATTAGAATTTGTTTTGCAGGAGGAATTAGAAGTTGTTGTGAGCTACTAATGTTTGGACTTTGTAGTTTTCTACAAAGCATTGGCTTTACCCTTTTTTTGTGTATGTGAATTGTAAGTACTGAAGTGTGTCCTTGAACTTTCATGCAAGTCTCGATCATCTTACTTCTTCAGTACCAGAGGTAGGTGATTGTTGACAACTAACTAGCTATAAGCAGGCTTATGATTCTCTCTGTAAATAACTACAAGGCTGGGTCACGAATTAGCAGAAGAATACATGAATAGAGTGACAGCCAAGTTCAGTCAGAACATGTACGTATTGCTTAAATAAGTATTGTTTATTATCACGTTGTGCTCCTGCATAAGGCAACTAGCACTTGTACTAGGAGTACTGAGACATGAATGTTCGAGTAAAATTTTCTACCTCATCTCTCTAGAGGAATTCACTTTTCTACCTTCATCACATAGTCCCCATGCCTCCTTACTTAATTCGTCAAAAAAACCCGAAGCCAAGAAACCTCACCCCAGACCGACCTCACCTAAAGTAAGGTTAGGAGATGCACTAACCTCTTATGTTCTGACATGCCTAGTTCTCCAAATGATAAACGATGCACTAACCTCTTTTGTCCAGTCCACCCTGGTCTGGATATGAACACTGATGTAGTCATCTCCAGTAGCTGAAGTAATGGAAAAAGGGCACATCTTTCCTGGTAGAAGGCACGCCTTGAGGGCATCAAATTAAGTAAGAACATGATCATATTTTTTGCCTAATTTCTTACTTCACACTAGTAAATTTAATCCAGCTTGATAAGTGAATCCAACATGATCATATTATAAGCTAGCACTTAATTATAATCATGCACCAGGGCATACATCAAGAGGCACAATGTAATTTTCTATCCACTAATTTCATTTAAAGTACTTTATAAATAATTTCATTTAAGATACAGTTCAGGGTGAATGGATAGCTGAAGCTACATGAACTACTCCATCTCCAGCGGTGTCAATTGAAAATGACACTGGCAAAGGAAATTCTGAGGAATATGAGCCATGTTGTATTTGTCTATCAATATGATCCTAGTCCTACCAATATACTTTCAGGACTATCAAATGCATCTGCACTAGACACAATATACTCAAGATTGAACATCTAGCGGCAGCTTCTATCTAAAATTCAGGATTGAGAAGCTACAGTACAAGCACAAGAAGGAGCTCAAGCACAAGAAGGAGCAGGAGAAGAATCATCATCCATATATGCTGAACATAATACACCGCTGAAAGCTTGCAATTTTAGATCTAAGAGTGTATAGGAGAAGAAATCGAGATCTCACTAGGGCGTATGATCTCAACATGGACAGATCGAAGCCTTGCAGGATGCCCTACATCTCCAGTGGCAGATTCATCTTCATCCCCTGTAGCTTCTGCTGCCTTGTCGTCGCCGTCCAAAAAAAATCCATCTTTGTGACCTACAGCGAGGCTAGGGGACGGTGGTAGTGATGCTGGGGGACGGAGGCCGTGAGGCTAGACTGTGGCGGCAAGGCGAGGAGACAGAGGCGAGGCGAGGCGAGGAGGTGGCAGCGGCAGAGAGACAAGGGGATGATAAGCCCAATTTGCATCACCTTTCTATATCATAATTTACCTCTATTCATTGATATTTGTCTTATTATGAGGTATCACTTATGGCTTTTTCATCTGTTTATGCATGTTGGATGATTCTTGGAGGATGGACTGCCGGAGTCTGGATTATGATAGAAAAGAAGGCGTTTCAGTGCAATTTCGCAAAGATCAGAATAATACCAGAAAAATATGGAAACATATTATTTTACCAGAAGACGAAGGAAGCTAGAAGGAGGGACGAAGTGAGGCCTCAGGGGGCCCACACCACCCTAGGCGCGGGCCCACCTGGCCCCGTGCCTAGGGCAGGTGTGGCCCACCTGCCTGGCCTCTGACTCCGACCCTTCGCCTATATCTTCCCTACGAAACCCTAAGCCTAAGAGAGTGACCATAGATAGATTTCCGCCGCCTCTAGGGGGCGAAAAACACCGAGAGAGAAAAATCTCTCCGGCGGACAGATTTCTGCCCGAGGAATTCCTTCACGGAGAGGGGAGACCGTCGCCATCAACACCGTCATCAAGCTAGGCTTAATCGGGATCATCATCATCATCCACATCATCATCTCCACCAACGCCATCATCACCACTTCATCCCATTGTAATAATTGTATTGGATCTTGCAGTAGTTCTTAGGGGAAACTTTCCCGGTGTTAATTACTATTGTAGTTGATGCTTGTGAGTGGAACCATTGGATTATTGTTTATGTTCAGATTGTTATCCATTAGCATATCATCTTTGATCTTGATCCATATGATGTCTTGTGAGTAGTTCGTCTAGTTCTTGAGGACATGGGAGAAGTCATGTTGTTAGTAGTTAATTTATGATGAGTTATTATCCAATGGTTTAGTATTTAAGTTGTGGTGCTATTCTTCTAGTGGTGTCATGTGAACATCGACTACATGATACTTCACCATTTATGGGCCTAGGGGAATGCATTGTGTATTTGGCTGCTAATCGTGGGGTTGCCGGAGAGACAGAAACCTGAACCCCCGTTAGGACACCTTTCCACAAGGGAGTGTAGGATCTCAGAGTTTAAGGTTGTGGTTAGATTTATATCTTAATTACTTTCATGTAGTTACGGATGTTTGCACGAGGTTTAATCACAAGTATGTATTAGTCCTAGGAAGGGCGGTATGTTGGCACAGGTTCACCCACACAACACTTACAAACACCAACGAAGAGTACTCAGCTATTTGAAGCGAAAGCACTTGATAGAATTTCCATGTGTCCTCGAGAATGTTTGGTCCTTATAAGTATTTCCACCGGCTTGTCCTTTGCTAAGAAAGTATTGGGCCACTTGCTCCCTTTGCTCGTTACCTTTGTTACTTGCTCCTTGTTTTGTTGAAGAAAACCACTAAAAATACGTTTGCTAAGTATTCACAGGAATTTCCTGCTCCATACCACTGTTTAGCACCTTCTTCTCCTCGTTGGGATCGACACTCCTATTTATCAAAAGTACTACGATACACCCCCTATACCTGTGGGTCATCAAGACTATTTTCTGGCGCCGTTGCCAGGGAGTGAAGCGCTATTGAAGAGTGGAACTGGTAAGAGAATCTTTTACTGTGAGTATTGCTTCTGTTACTGCTTGTTACTTTGTTTCCAATATGGATAACCCACTTGGTTTTCTGTTTAGGAAAACTACTACGACTGCTAGGGTAGTATATGAAGCACCTCCTGTTGAGATAGATCCTTTTAAGATACCTACAAACATTGTTAATCGTGTTATGGATAATTATTATTTTGGGGATGGAACAGTCCATCCTGGTGATGAATTGCTTTTTATCCATGAATTATGCGGGTTGTTTTAGTGTGAAGGTATCACAACTGAATAGGTGAAGAAGAAGTTACTCACCATATCCTTGAAAGGGAGAGCTGAAGAATGGTATAAGCTAGTGAAGAATGGACAATCCATGGAATGAGAGGAGATGACATCTCTCTTTTACTCTAAATTTTATCCTCCTAGTGAAATTCATAAGGATAGAAATCTTATATATAACTTTTGGCCTCTTGATGGAGAGAGTACAGCTCAAGCTTGGGGGAGATTGAAGTTACTAATGTTTAAATGTACTATTCATGAACTCCCTAATAATATTATTCTCAATAACTTTTATGCTAGGCTTCCTCTTCATGATAAAGATTTACTAGATGCTTCTTGTGCTGGATCATTCACACGTATGAAGGAAGAAGCTAAATGGGATCTCTTAGACCGTATTCAAGATAATACTAAAGCTTGGGACAATGACAAAGGAAGAAAGTCAGGTATAAACTATGATTATGAATGCATTAAATCTTTTATGGATACTGATAACTTCTGTGATATTAGCAATGAGTTTGGTCTCGATCCTCAAGTTCTTGTAAAATGTTTTAATGCATTTTCCTCTTATATTGAAATTCCCAAGAAAGAGTGGGACAAGTATCACGCTCCTTATAAAGACACTGTCACCCATGTTCCTACTAGTACAGACGTTTGTACCGTTGATCCTATTTTGCGTGAACCTTATATTGAAAACTCCTTTTCCTTCCAAGGTAAGGGAGCATTCTAATATGGCTAATGTGGTTAGCAAAAGAGCAAAGAAAATTGTAGGGTCCGATGAGCTTATTGATATTGAGCCTGTGGTAGCTATTGTGAAAGATCTTGTCACTAGAAATATAGAGGATGAGCATATTGTCTTCTGTGAAGACGCTACTGATATTGTTTCTCATCCTAAGAAAGTTAGAAAAACTAGTGTCCCTGTGCTTTCTGTCAGTGCTATTCCTTATGAGCTTACAGGGAAATTATGCATGAGATTGGTCCTTGTGAACTTGAGGACATTGATGTGGTTATTCAACTTGCTAACAAAGAGCAAGTTTGCCCCATTGGTATTGTAAGAGATGTGGAGGTCCTTTGTGGTAAGATTAAATATCCTGCTGATTTTCTAGTACTTGGTAAAGAAGCTAGTAAAACCTATCCTATTATATTTGGTAGACCCTTCCTTAATACTTGTGGGGCTATCATAGATTGTAGGAAGGAAAAAGTTTTGACTAAGTTTGCTGGAGAATCTTATGAGTTTAATTTTTCCAAATTTTCCAAAACTCCTTATGAAAATGAACTACCTGATGTGGACTTCAGGGTTGAACAACTGTCTGCTATTTCTCTTGCTCCTGACAATGCTTTGCAGCAGTTCATGGAATACCATGAAAGTGATGTCTTCATGAAGGAAAGAAATGAGTTTGACGAAGTTTTCCTTCGTCAACCGGAACAGCTTAAGCATAATCTACCTGTGGAATATTTGGGTACCACACTACTACCTAGAGGGGATCCTGTTTTCGAATTAAAACCTTTACCTGATGATCTTAAATATGCTTATCTTGATGATAAGAAAATATATCCTGTTATTATTAGTTCTAAGCTTTTAGGGAAGGAAGAAGAAAGGTTGTTGGAAGTATTGAAGAAGCACCGAGGAGCTATGGGTTATACTCTTGATGATTTAAAAGGAATTTCTCCTACTATATGTCAGCGTGCTATTAATATTGAGCCTGGTGCAAAACCAGTTGTTGAGCACCAATGCCATCTAAATCCTAAGATGAAGGATGTGGTAAGAAATGAGATATTAAAACTCCTTGATGCTGGTATTATTTATCCTATTGCTGATACTCAATGGGTTAGCCCTGTTCATTGTGTTCCCAAGAAAGGGGGAATAACTGTTGTGCCTAATGAGGATAATGAGATTATACCCCAAAGAGTAGTGGTTGGGTATAGAATGTGCATTGATTTTAGAAATATTAATAAAGTTACTAAGAAATATCATTATCCTTTGCCCTTTATTGATCAAATGCTTGAGAGGTTGTCCAAAAAGACTCATTTTTGCTTTCTTGATGGTTATTCGGGGTTTTCTCAAATTGTTGTGAAAGCACAGGACCAAGAGAAAACCACTTTCACTTGTCCTTATGGTACTTATGCTTATAGGCGTATGCCTTTTGGTTTATGTAATGCTCCTGCTACCTTTCAGAGATATATGTCTGATATCTTTCATGGTTTTTGTGAAGAAATTGTGGAGGTTTTCATGGATGATTTTTCCATCTATGGAACTTCTTTTGATAACTGTTTGCACAACCTTGATAAAGTTTTGCAAAGATGTGAAGAAACCAACCCTGTTCTTGACTGTGAGAAATGCCATTTCATGTTTAATGAAGGGATTGTTCTTGGACACAAGATCTCTAAAAGAGGCATTGAAGTTGACAGAGACAAAATTGAAGCAATTGAGAAGATGCCTTGTCCTAGGGATATCAAAGGTATTTGTAGTATTCTTGGTCATGCTGGTTTCTATAGGAGGTTTATTAAAGATTTCTCCAAAATTTCAAAGCCCCTTCCTAATATTCTTAAAAAAGATGTGCCTTTTGTTTTTGATGATGATTGTAAGGAAGCTTTTGAAACTTTGAAGAAAGCTTTGACAATTGTCCCTATTGTCCAACCACCTGATGGGACTTTACCTTTTGAAATCATGTGTGATGCTAGTGACTTTGCTGTGGGTGCTGTCCTTGGACAACGTGTTGATAAGAAGCTGAATGTTATTCATTATGCTAGCAAGACCCTGGATGCTGCTCAAAAGAATTATGCTACTACTGAAAAAGAGTTCTTAGCTATAATCTTTGCTTTTGATAAGTTTAGACCTTATATTGTTGACTCTAAGGTTACTATTCATATTGATCATGCAGCTATTAAGTACCTTATGACAAAGAAGGACGCTAAGCCTAGGCTTATAAGGTGGGTGTTGCTTTTGCAAGAGTTTGATCTACACATTATGGATAGGAAAGGTGTTGATAATCATGTTGCTAATAATTTATCTCGTTTGAAAAACATTTATTTTGACCCTTTGCCTATTAATGATAGTTTTCCAAATGAGCAGTTAGCTGCAATAAGGGTAAGTCCACATGAGAGTCCTTGGTATGATGATTATGCTAACTTTATTGTTTCCAAGTATTTTCCTCCAATCTTTACAGCTCAGCAAAGAAGGAAATTCTTTTATGATCTAAGGCATTACTTTTGGGATGACCCACACTTATATAAAGAAGGAGTAGATGGCATTATGCAAAGATGTGTTCCAGAATTTGAACAACAAGAGATATTGAGAAAATGTCATGGCAGTGCTTATGGAGGACATCATGCTGGGGATAGGACTGCACAAAAGGTTTTACAATCTGGATTTTATTGGCCTACTCTTTTTAAAGATGCAAGGAATTTTGTCTTATCATGTGATGAATGCCATCGAGTGGGTAACATCTCTAGACGCAATGAAATGCCTATGAATTATTCTCTTGTTATTGAACCTTTTGATTGTTGGGGATTTGAGTTTATGGGGCCTTTTCCTCCTTCAAAAGGGTATACTCATATTCTTGTTGCTGTTGACTATGTTACACAATGGGTGGAAGCCATACCTTCAAACAATGTTGATGGTAAGACCGCTTTGAAAATGCTTACATATGTCATTTTTCCTAGGTTTGGTGTGCCTAGATATCTCATGACTGATGGAGGCTCTCATTTTATTCATGGGGGTTTTAGAAAAACTCTCGCTAAGTATGATGTAAACCACAGAATTACTTCAGCTTATCACCCCCAAACTAGTGGGCAAGTAGAACTTTCCAATACGGAAATTAAATCTATCTTTGCAGAAAATTGTCAATAGATCTAGGAAAAATTGGGCTAAGAAGTTGAATGGCACTTTGTGGGCTTATAGAACTGCTTATAAAAATCCTATGGGTATGTCTCCTTACAAAATGGTTTATGGGAAAGCTTGTCACTTGCCATTATAATTATAACACAAAGCTTATTGGGCAGTGAAAGAGTTGAATAGAGACTTTAGACTTGCTAGTGAGAAAAGATTGCTCGATTTAAGTAATCTAGATGAGTGGAGAGGGGAAGCTTACGAAAATGCTAGGATCTTTAAGGAAAAAGTAAAAAGATGGCATGATAGTAGAATTCTCAAAAGGGAGTTCCATGTTGGTGAGAAAGTTCTTTTGTATAGGTCTTGTCTCAGATTTTTTACAGGGAAACTACTCTCCAAATGGGAAGGACCTTTTGTTATCAAGGAAGTGTACCGTTCAGGTGCCATCAAAATTAGATGACACAAGGCAGGTGGTTAATGATCAAAGACTAAAACATTATATTTCTGGAGATTCTTAGAATGAATATGTGGATGTCATTCAAATGGTGACTCCATAAGAATTTATCAAGAACCAAACACCAGAACCTGCGGAGTTCGTCTTTGAATAGGTAAAAGTGGTGAAACAAAAGGATCATGAAACTCCGATCTTTTTATATTTTTGATGTTTTTAATAGATAAGGGAAGTTGCGAGACGAAACTGAAGAGGAAATGGAGCTCGGGATGGACAAACCCACCCTAGGCACGGGCCCAGCCTGGCCGCGCCTGAGGGGGGTGTCCCACCCTCGAACTCCGCCTTCGTTTTTTTTTCGTGTCAAAACCTTCCTTATGCATTGAAACTTCATAATATATACCCCCCCCCGGGTTCCCCGAGGTTCTTGCACCGTGTTCTCGTCGTGTTTTCATTTTGATCTATTTCTGTCAGGAAAATTCTCAGATTTGGAGCCTCAATGTCTTCCTCTAAATCCCCCACGGAGGGTTCCTCTGCGGATATCCTCAACCCGTACATGTGTGAGTTGAGGATTCATCCCAAGGAGTTGATCCTCAGGGAAGGAAAGTTATAGATGAAAGAAGTTCAAGGCCCTAAAGGAGAGGGCAGTCTGGAAGACGGGATGGAAGCATTGGAACAGGAAGTTTTTAGGTACAAGAAGATGGCGAAAGGCGAAGTGGATGTTATTCATAAGATAAGTTCAGAACTCATCACCAAGCACGAGGGAGAAGTAGCTGAGCTCCTAGAAAAGATCTTTTCACTCCGTCAGACCACCAACCAATTGCAAGCACAACTCTATGACATACAGAACCAAAATTGTGAGTATGAGGCTAGATTTTATTGCATAACCTCTGCTGCTAGTTTCAGGATTGCGGAGACAAGGACATCATAGGAGGATCCATAGGGTGGCCAGGGTGGTGCTTGGACCACCCTGGAATTTTGGTCCGCTCCATATACCTAGCAAAAAAATGCTTCCTCTGTCTAAAAAAATGTTGTAAATTTGACTAAATTTAAATTAGACTTGATATATTTTAGTGTATAGATTCATTCAATTTTTGCAAATCTAAGACATACTTTTCTAAATGGAGATAGTAGAAAAAGGACATTTCCAGAGAACGCGAGCAGCAAGTCGATCCTAGGATAAAACACGAGCTGGCCTCCTTTGTTCAGTCGTTCACTTCATGACTTCCTCCATTTGATACTATACATCGCCGCTCGTCATCCAAGATGGCCTCCTTCGCTCAGTCATTCTCTTCATGACTTCCTCCATTCGATACTAGATATTGTCGCTCGTCGTCCAAGATGGCCTCCTTTGTTTAGTCGTTTGCTTCATGCCTTCCTTCATTCGATATGGAGACCACCGCCCATCACCGAGCTCGGTGCCTCGCTGTCGCCCCACCTCGTCGACTCTCGGCATCCAGCACACCTCCTCCCTACTGCTCCTCCCTCCCGCAGTTCCTCTAGATGCCAACCCCCGGGTTTGGGGCCGGGTTTTCCCCCACCTCATACCCGCACCCGACCCTCACCCGCGACACGCCCCCAAACCCGTCGTCGGGTTTAGATCTTCACCATACTCGCCACCCTCCATGGATCGGGGACCCGATGGTACCCAGTCATTTCCATGTCCTTCGCCTTGCCGGGCACTGGCCGTCGGTAGAGGGAGCATAACTGAGAGGAAGAGCGTCACTACAAGATGGGAGGCGGCGACACAATGGGTGGCGATGCGAGATGGGTAGGGAAGGGACGAGGGAGCAGGGGACTGCGGACCTCAACCCTCCTTGCTTAGTTGTGTTAAAAAAACTTTTTTTGAAGGTGGACCACCCTGCGTCCAAATTCTGGATCCGCCACTGAAGGACATCCTTTTTGGATGGGGAACTATTTCCTTGGAAGTTTGATGATAACAAGGCAATACCACCACCACCACCGAAGGAGTAATTCGTCATCAGGTTTGGCATCCCCTTGGCTTGTCCAAGGTTGGGGGAGTGCCGCGGTATCACCACCATTATCTTTTATCTTTTACCTTTTTAGTGGATTCATATCTGTGGTAGAGGGGTTATCTTATAGTTTGGTTTGCATGTGGAAGTATCTCTCCTTTAGTTGATTATCTATGTATCCCTTGGTGTGAGTACCTTTATTGGAATATGAATGAGAAGTCTCATCTTTTACTTTTTGCACTTCTTATTTTAGTTTGCAATCTCTATTATATGATGGATCTTGTTGATCAGTATTGGCACCACTTTGGGATCATCAAGTGGATCTAAATTGGTTTTGGCAAACCAAGTTCTGGTGAGTAGCATTACTATGAAAGAGAAAAAGAAAGAAAAAAAAGGCTTACAGGTATTTAGTATCAATTGTTTTCTTTCTTGTTGGCTCATAAGCTTAGTATTCTTTATTTAAGATTTTTTGTGTCCTCAAGGAAGATTGCATGTTTGGCTTTATTACTTGTATGTTTACTTGTTTCTTCCAACTCTCTTGCTTGCTACCCAGCCTTGCTAGCCAAAAACCTATTTCGAGAAGGCATACTTCTCATGTTTCCAAAACCCTTTGAACCAAAAACTTTTGCCACTTGTGTCCACTATATCTACCTAGTAGCACTTTTGCTATTCCTAGCAAATTCTCAAGATTCATCTACCTTTCGAATTAAAAAGTATTTTTTTATGTGAAAACTAGTTAGTAAATCTCTCATGAACTTGATGCCACACTTTATTTCTTTGCCCCTAATAGACTTGAACCATTGTGAACATCGAAGTTGTATATGCTTGCATCTATACGTTGGAATTAGCAGAACCATGCTGTCACGGAGAACATTTTCAACATTGCACTTGTACTCTATACACAGTTGATATTGTTCTCTTTTGTCTATGGATGTCAACAGTGTGAAATAAAGAGGGAACTTGTAAGTCCATGGAGTTTGTATCCTGTGTTAGAGAAATGCCTGGGCCGCTAACCTAAGCCATGCTTAATCATGGTGTAAACTTGCAGCATCACCATAGTGAGCTATCTATGAAGCATCCTCAATAAAAAGCTATGCATATGGTAAATAAAAATATTGTTGAGATGCTCATTGTTTGCTTGCCTTGTCATTTTGGTTATGGGAAAGCTCCTGTACCATGTGCAAGGGGTACCCCGTTGGCGGTTCCCAATGATATGCAAATACTTACAATGACAAGAACTTACCTGGACCCAAAGTTGAGTATGCATGATGTAACACCCCCGGTCACTCCGGATCGACGGTTGTCACTTCTAGCAGCTCAATAGGATCTCTAACTAACCCCACAAACCAACACTAGTCTTTTCTGTGCACTTTGTCCTCACTCATGCGCACCCGGTACCCACTTCCCGGTCGGTCACCCATCCTAGAATTGCTCTAGGCCAAGCACGCTTAACCTTAGAGTTCTTTTCGAATGAGCTTCCGGAAAAGAAGTTGCAACTTGTTGGTATGGGTTTCCTATCAATCCTATTGAGCCATGCGCCAGGGTCTCACATACACCCACCCTTAGAAGATCGACGTCCTCGTCGATCAACCACAAGCCAGGAATGTCCCCTCTTAGCACACGCTCATGCGTCAAGGCTTAAGACACGTGCCATGTCGTGTCCACTCCGGGCCACACGCGCCATGCGCCACATGTCCGCCACTGACCCGCACACGCCCATGTAACCGCGAGGGTCGGCTCTGATACCACTTTTAACACCCCCGGTCACTCCGGACCGACGGCTGTCACTTCTGGCAGCTCAATAGGATCTCTAACTAACCCCACAGACCAACACTAGTCTTTTCTGTGCACTTTGTCCTCACTCATGCGCACCCGGTACCCACTTCCCGATATGTCACCCATCCTAGAATTGCTCTAGGCCAAGCACGCTTAACCTTAGAGTTCTTTTCGAATGAGCTTCCGGAAAAGAAGTTGCAACTTGTTGGTATGGGTTTCCTATCAATCCTATTGAGCCATGCGCCAGGGTCTCACACATGAGGAGTGGCCCTCATATTTAAGGGACATGAGATTGCCAACTTATATTCCGTCAAGCATATACTCCATCTTTGTTCACTTTAACCTTAATCATCTCAAGATGCTTATGATAGGGGCAATGAGGTCTCAAAGCTAGTAAGTACCATAATCTTTTGGAAGCTCTTTATGACTTGTAATCCCTGCTACCCTCTAAGAAGGGACCTTTCTCCTAGTTACCAGTTGAATCAGTAAACCTAGTTCCTCTCTATCTCCATCAAGCATTTGCGTTGTTGTGTTTCAACCATTCATATGGTGATTTATCAATCATGTTCTTTATCTTCCTTGTTTGCACAAAACTCTTATTTATTGAGTATTACTTTCAAAGCCTTCAATTGTGAAAAAACTTTTTGAGCAAAGAGTGCTCCTGTTTTGAAACTTTTACAAAAATCTTTTGTGAAACCGTTTGTGAGGTGTTCACTGACCAAGAACAAGTTTGCCAATTCCAATTATGATTTATCTTTATGCATCTCTATTGTGACTATTGTACTTGGTTGCAAGTTAAGTTATATAATGGTGAGTTGCTTTCTTCTATGAGTTGTGCAATGGTAAGTGTGATGCTTCTTGTTCGTATTGTATTATTGACACTTCACTCCATAAACCCGTGTACATGTTTACTGAGCTCAGTATTCGCTTGGGGACAAGCAAAGTCTAAGCTTTGGGGAGTTGATACGCCCAATTTGCATCACCTTTCTATATCATAATTTACCTCTATTCATTGATATTTGTCTTATTATGAGGTATCACTTATGGATTTTTCATCTGTTTATGCATGTTGGATGATTCTTGGAGGATGGACTTGAGTCCGGATTACGATGGAAAAGAAGGCGTTGATTGCAATTTCGCAAAGATCGAAAAATATGGAAACATATTATTTTACCGTAAGAAGGAAGCTGAAGGAGGGGCCAGTGGGGCCTCAGGGGGCCCACCCCCTAGGCGCGGGCCCACCTGACCCCGCGCCTAGGGCAGGTGTGGCCCACCTGCCCGGCCTCCGACTCCACCCCTTCACATATATCTTCCCTACGAAACCCTAAGCCTGAGAGATCGACCACAAATAGATTTCCTCCACCTCTGGGGGGCGAAAAACACCAAGAGAGAAAGATCTCTCCGGCAGTCAGATTTTTGCTGAGGGAATTCCTTCCCGGAGAGGGGAGACCGTCGCCATCAACACCGTCATCAAGCTAGGCTTCATCGGGATCATCATCATCCACATCATCATCTCCACCAGCACCATCATCACTACTTCATCACGCTGTAACAATTGTATTGGATCTTGCAGTAGTTCTTAGGGGAAACTTTCCCGGTGTTAATTACTATTGTAGTTGATGCTTGTGAGTGGAACAATTGGATTATTGTTTATGTTCATATTGTTATCCATTATCATATCATCTTTTATCTTGATCCATATGATGTCTTTTCAGTAGTTCATTTAGTTCTTGAGGACATGGGAGAAGTCATGTTGTTAGTAGTGAATCTGTGATGAGTTATTATTCAATGGTTTAGTATTTAATTTGTGGTGCTAATCTTCTAGTGGTGTCATGTGAACGTCGACTACATGGTACTTCACCATTTATGGGCATAGGGGAATGCATTGTGTATTTGGCTACTAATCGTGGGGTTGCCGGAGTGACAGAAACCTGAACCCCACGCACAAGGGAGTGTAGGATCTCAAAGTTTAAGTGTCGGGGATATAACCCTAGGTACCCCAGAGTTGAGGTATAAAGAGACCTCGAGAGAATAGTCGACATTTATATATAAGAATGTAGACATGTAAAAATTATATATCAAAAGATATGAGAAATGAGGAAAGAAATATAAAAGAGAAAAGGGAGAAAGGGGACCTGGGCTGAATTACAGCTATTTCGGCCTAGTTTAGTAATTCCTCCTAAGCCAGAGAAGCACCTACGGGCCGAATAAGGTTCGGCTCGGTGGCACTGGGCCGAGTTACCTTTAGTCCGGCCCACCTCGCAGCCTTTGTCTCCACCAGGTCACCGCCTCGTCGCTGGCACAACCGACATCGCCGGGTACTCCCTACGTTCCCGCCAGCGTCGACCTCCCACGCCAGGACCGCGTCGCTAATTACCCAGGATGGGCCGGCAACGGAGTGATCCGACACACCCCAGGATTCCCTCCTCGCCAAAAAGCGCTGCCACGCCGGGTCAACGCGATGCCCTGCTGGCGCGGGCCGAACCAAGCTTCCACCGGATGAGCCGACGCTAGGGTGAGCCAGCCCACCACGGGCCACATCTCCACTGCGCAGATCAACTCCACCAGGACGAGGTCACAGGCTCACCCGGCTGGGCCAAGTCCTTCCTCCGCTTGACCATCCCACCACGCAGATCCACCTCACCCGGCTGGGCCACTGCTGCACCAGGACGACTCCCCCCTCTGGGCCGAGTAACAAACAGTTCGGCTGAGGCAGGAAATAGCCCGGATGGGCCTTTTCACTGAAAGGCCGAATCAGCCTTTCCTCAGGCCGAATTACCGCTCCCTCTGGGGCATACGGCCGAATTGTATCACCCCGTAACCCCCATATTCACATCCGAACGCACCCCGACATCTACAACGACGCACCATCGAGCCAGGACAAGACCAACCAATCTCGTAACAGTCTTGGGACGCTATGGGGCTCAGACTGACACATGGCATATGGAATATACCCTTGGCATCTAATAAGATGCTAGGGAATATGCCCAGGCATCTCCAAAGATGCCACAGCATATGTTGAGCATCTCCAGAAGATACCGGGAATATGCTGCCTAGATACCAATCGTGGGGAACAAGATTTGTCCCCTGGGCTCCCCTTTATAAGGAGCACCAGGGGGTCATTCACAGGAGAGGCCCCGAAGGGCTCTTCCCCTCTCTGTTCAATAGGAGCTCTTCTTCTTCCTCCTGCACTCTCACAAATATATCTAGATAGGGGCATAGGAGATACAGCTCAAGGAGCATGATTATAGCCACAAGTATGGCAAGATTATAAGAGATTAGATGTAGAGAAAGAGGTGTTATCTCCACGTGAGAGCCTCAATCCTGTATACATTGTATTTCTCTTTGTTCATACGAGTGCGGTCTTCACTGCATCATCCCTCCCCGGATTCCTCCACGTCCATCGGCCCCAACTTTAGCCTACCCATGGCATATGTCGTGATACCACCACGACATTTGGCGCCCACCGTGGGGCCTTTTAGTGGTGTTGGTTGGGTTTCCATCTGGACGGGAGCATCTTCATCAACCTCTTCTTCATAGAGCTCCTGCAGCTCATTCAAGCGAACAGAGAACAAAGAGGTAAGCATAGGGGTCTCCAAGTCCGACTCAGCAAAGCAGGTAATACTCAGCAAGTATGACTCAAACTCTTCTCTAAGCATACTGTAAGTACCAGATAACTCAGCCACCAACATTTGATCCTTCACCCCAGGGAGAAAATAACTCAACTCGGGGACTAGCCAACGTATCCATAGAATCACCTTTAGATGGAGAAAAACTTATGTTGATTTGGGTATGTATTTGACTATCTTATTGATGATTCAGATAGAATTTGAGTCAGTTTATTTATGCTTTGGATTAACCTTTAACTCAGCTCACCAGCTTATTGATGATTCAGATAAAATTTGAATTAGTTTATTTATGCTTCGGATTAACGCTTAACTCAGCTCACCAGCTTATTTATGATTCGGATAGAATTTGAGTCAGCTTGTTTATGATTCGGATAGAATTTGAGTCAGTTAATTTATGCTTTGGATTAACCTTTAATTCAGCTCACCAGCTTATTGATGATTCAGATAGAATTCGAGTCAGTTTATTTATGCTTCAGATTAACGCTTAACTCAGCTCACCAACTTATTTATGATTCAGATAGAATTTGAGTCAGCTCGTTTATGATTCGGATAGAATTTGAGTCAGTTAATTTATGCTTTGGATTAACCTTTAACTCAGCTCACCAGCTTATTGATTATTCAGATAGAATTTGAGTCAGTTTATTTATGCTTAGGATTAACGCTTAACTCAGCTCACTAGCTTATTTATGACCCGGATAGAATTTGAGTCAGCTCGTTTATGATTCGGATAGAATTTGAGTCGGTTTATTTATGCTTCAGCTTAACCTTTAAATCATCTCACCAGCTTATTGATGATTCAGATATAATTTGAGTCAGTTTATTTATGCTTCGGATTAACCTTTAACTCAGCTTAGTAGCTTATCTCTGATTCCGACTAACATTTGATTAAGCTTGCCAGGGTATGTTATAATTCGGGTTTGTATTCTGGTTTAGCCTACTAGCTTATCTCTGATTCGGACTAAAGTTTGATTCAGCTCGCCAGATGGCCAGGTTATGTTATGACTTGGATCGATATTGGACTATCTTGTCAGGTTATCTCATATCTCGGATGACTATTTGCCAGCATATCATATCTTGAATCTATATCTCAGATCTACATCTCGAGTCACATCTCCCAACGATTAGCCCTATTATCATATCCCAAAGCTTTATCTCAGATTCACATCTCAGATCCATATCAAAGGCAGGTTGCTATCTTCTCATCAGATCAAGTTATATCTCAGAAAACATATGACTCGGATTTGAGTCACATACCTCGGATTTTGAGTGAGATCACTCAGAGTTGAGACGTGAGTCAAATATGAGTAAAATAACCCAGGTTTGGAAAAAGATGACTCAGATTTGAGTCATATACCTCGGATTTTGAATCAGATGACTCGGATTTGAGACACGAGTCAAATATGAGTAAAATAACTCGGATTTGGAAACAAATGACTCGGATTTGAGTCATATACCTCGGATTTTGAGTCAGATGACTCAGATTTGAGACATGAGTCAAATATGAGTAAAATAACTCGGATTTGGAAACATATGAATCAGATTTGAGTCACATACCTCGGATTTGAGTCATGTAAATCAGATTTAAGACACGAGTCAAAATTGATTAAAATAACTCGGATTTGGAATCAGATAACTCAAACTTAAGTCATATAACTTGAACTTTGAGTCGGACTTGAAGCATAAGACGAATTAGAAATACGCAACCCAAACAAGATAACTCAGATCGCTACTTTACCAAAAGGGTTATAAGACAAGAGCCAAAGAAGGCCAGAAGTCAAAACTTTCCCAAAAGGGTTATAAGACCAGAGCCAAAGAAGGCCAGAAGTCAAAACTTTCCCAAAAGGGTTATAAGACCAGAGCCAAAGAAGGCCAGAAGTCAAAACTTTCCCAAAAGGGTTATAAGACTAGAGCCAAAGAAGGCCAGAAGTCAAAACTTTCCCAAAAGGGTTATACGACCAGAGCCAAAGAAGGCCAGAAGTCAAAACTTTCCCAAAAGGGTTATAAGACCAGAGCCAAAAATTAGCCGGAAGTCACAACTTACCCGAAGGGGTTTAAAGACTAGTGCCAAAAATGGCCAAAAGTCACAACTTACCCAAAAGGGTTAAATAACGAATGCCCATGAAGGACGAGTATCGAAACTTACTAAAAAGGGCTATACAACCAAAGCCAATGAAGAAAAGATGTTAAGTTTTACCCAAAAGAGGTATGAGACAGAGAAATATATGACGAGGAAACCTTATGTCGACATACAACTCTGGGAACATTTTAGTATAAAGTCTATGAGAGACTCTACGAATCCCACATAGACTCGCGGACTAATGTCGGGGATATAACCCCAGGTACCCCAAAGTTGAGGTATAAAGAGACCTCGAGAGAATAGTCGACATTTATATAGAAGAATGTAGACATATAAAATATATATATCAAAAGATATGAGAAATTAAGAAAGAAATATAAAAGAGAAAAGGGAGAAAGGGGACCTGGGCCGAATTACAACTAATTTGGCCTAGTTTAGTAATTCCTCCTAAGCCAGAGCAGCAATAAGGTTCAGCTTGGTGGCACTGGGCTGAGTTACCTTTAGTCCCGCTCACCTCGTAGCCTCTGTCTCCACAAGGTAACCACCTCGTCATTGGGACAACCAACATCGCCGGGTACTCCCTATGTTCCCGCCAGCGTCGACCTCCCACACTAGGAACGCGTCGCAAATTACCCAGGATGGGCCGGCAACGGAGTGATCCGGCCCACCCCGGGATTCCCTCCTCGCCAAACAGCGCTGCCACGCTGGGTCAACGCGACTCCCCACTGGCGTGGGACGAACCAAGCTTCCCCCGGATGGGCCGGCGCTAGGGTGAGCCATCCCACCACGGGCCACATCTCCACTGCGCAGATCAACTCCACCAGGCCGAGGTCACAGGCTCACCCGGCTGGGCCAAGTCCTTCCTCCGCTCGACCAGCCCACCACGCAGATCCACCTCACCCGGCTGGGCCACTGCTGCACCAGGCCGACTCCCCCCTCTGGGCCGAGTAACAAACAGTTCGGCTGAGGCAGGAAATAGCCCGGCTGGGCCTTTACACTGAAAGGCCGAATCAGCCTTTCCTCAGGCCGAATTACTGCTCCCTCTGGGGTGTACGGGCCAAATTGTATCACCCCGTACCCCCCATATTCACATCCGAACGCACCTCGACATCTACAACGACGCACCATCGATCCAGGACAAGACCAACCAATCTAGTAACAGTCTTGGGATGCTATGGGGCTCAGACTGGCACATGGCATATGGAATATACCCTTGGCATCTAATAAGATTCTAGGGAATATGCCCTGGCATCTCCAAAGATGCCAAGGCATATGTTGAGCATCTCCAGAAGATGCCGGTAATATGATGCCTAGATACCAATCGTGGGGAACAAGATTTGTCCCCTGGGCTCCCCTTTATAAGGAGCACCAGGGGGATCGTTCACAGGAGAGGCCCCGAAGGGCTCTTCCCCTCTCTGTTCAATAGGATCTCTTCTTCTTCCTCCTCCACTCTCACAAAGCGATCTAGATAGGGGCATAGGAGATACAGCTCAAGGAGCATGATTATAGCCACAAGTATGGCAAGATTATAAGAGATTAGATGTAGAGAAAGAGGTGTTATCTCCACGTGAGAGCCTCAATCCTATATACATTGTATTTATCTTTGTTCATACGAGTGCGGTCTTCACTGCATCATCCCTCCCCGGATTCCTCCACGTCCATTGGCCCCAACTTTAGCCTACCCATGGCATATGTCGTGATACCACCACGACATTAAGGCCGTGGTTAGATTTATATCTTAATTACTTTCATGTAATTACGGATGTTGTAGGGGGTTTAATCACAAGTATGTATTAGTCCTAGGAAGGGCGGTATGTTAGCACAGGTTCACCCACACAACACTTACAAACACCAAAGAAGAGTACTCAGCTATTTAAAGCGAAAGCACTTGACAGAATTCCCATGTGTCCTCGAGAACGATTGGTCCTTATAAGTATTCCACCGGCTTGTCCTTTGCTATGAAATGATTGGCCACTTGCTCTGTTTGTTCGTTACCTTTGTTACTTGCTCCTTGTTTTGTTGAATGGTCATAAAACCACTAAAAATCCATTTGCTAAGTATTCACAGGAATTTCCTGCTCCATACCACTGTTCAGCACCTTCTGTTCCTCGTTGAGATCAACACTCCTATTTATTGAAAATACTATGATACACCCCCTATACTTGTGGGTCATTAGGGGACAGAGGCGGCGAGGTGAAGGGCCGGAGGCAGCGCAGGCTGGCTGTCGCGACGAGGAGAGGAACGACAGGAGGAGAGGTAGGCGAAGGGTCTTCGGGTTCAGGTGAAAAAACTTAGGGGTGTTTTTGCAAAACAAACGCCGCGTCAGTTATTTTGGGACGGAGGGAGTACGTTTTTTCCCTAGTGAGCCTATCCAGCAAAAAACAATGTAAAAAATCCGTTATCAAGTTATTTGGCAGTTTGCATGATGGTAGTTGGGGAGTTAATTGGATAAAACTACCATAATTGGGGCCGTTAGGACGGGTCAGTACCATTTTCGATAATTTTGGCATGTCAGTACCAATTTTGGAGTACAAGTGTTGCAAATCACACTAATTTTCTTTTGATAGTAGTTTGACATGCTTCCTGACATGTAGGACCCATCTTCATAGCTGACTAGTCAAAAAAATCCGCCACTTCTCGCCAACCAGCGTCTTCACGCCGGCGAGGCTGGTGGTTCCGCCGGAGACCATGTCCGGCCGGAGCACCCAGAGGAAGGCGTACCCGGTGGCGGCGAGGCCGGATAGGAACTCACGTGAGGTGCTCCTCCGAGATGACCGTGAGGCTGCCCATGCTAACGTACACGACCGACCGGTTCTTTTGTCCGTCCAGCCACGACATGCATCCGTCGTCCTCGTGCCATAGGCTCGTCGTCGTAGCCTTCGATTTGGTGCTTGTGTCTACTGCGGCGTGGAGAGGCCCCACGGAGAACACGTCGCGCATGTGCGACACGATCTGTGCTAGCGCTGCCGCTTCCATGGACTCGGAGGTGTTGAGGATGAGCACCCGTGCCTTGCCGCTGTGGACAGTGCACTCACCCATGTTGAGAAGCATGTGGTCGACGGCGAAGTCATCGGTGGAACTGCCAGCAGGGCGGGGTGCGGGAGGTCTCGTTGGTGCAGGAAGCCTTCCATCCTAGGAACACTGCTTACCGGCTGGTCCGAAGGGAACGGGAACTAGAGGAGCTCAACGATCCTACGCACGGACATGTACGTCAGGAAGCTGCACGCGCTGGCCGTGTGGAAGACAATTGCCGGCACGCCGACCTCCTCGGCAACATCGACGGCAAACACCATGACGTCGTTAGCGCACGATAACGCAGGTCAGCGGTGGATGGCCATCTTTGTTGGAAGACGAGGCCGGCAGGGTGCGGTAGGCGGCGCCGCCGGTGGTCCGCATGGAGTCCATGAGGTCATTGAGGTGGACGATGGAGCGCAGGTGGTCCTCGGGGAGGCCTCGGGGATGGAAAGCAGGCGAAGACGCGGATGCTCTGGCTCGGCAACCAAGCAGCGGAGGTTGTGGTGGGTGTGGAGAAAGGTGACGTGGAGGTCGGCGTCGAGGAGGGCTGCGGCGATGAGGCCGACGTCGAGGAGGGTTGTGGCGAGTGATACGTCGGAAACGTATCAATAATTTTTTCTGCTCCATGCTTGTTTACTATCTACTTTTCTTTGCTTGTCTACACTTTGAGGTGCTTTTTACATGTTTTCTAGTACTAACCTATTAACAAGTTGCCACAGTGCCAGTTGCCTATTTTCTGCTGTTTTTGGTTTCAGAAAAGCTAGTAAAGAAATATTCTCTGAATTGGACGGGACAAACGTCAAAGTCAATTACTTTTCATGGGGAACAAGAAGTCTAGAGGGGAGACGGAGAAGCGGGCCAGGGAGGCCACCCCCTAGGCGTGTCCATGGGTAGGACCGTGCCTGGGTAGGGTTTGACCCTCCTGGTTGCCTCCTCGGCCTCCCCCTTCGCCTAAAAGAATCCCCTGATGCATAAACCCTAAGCACCCGATCAAATCTCCACGAAACCATCTGTAGCCGCCGCCACCATCGTCCCTAGATCGGGGGATCTGAAGTTCTTCCCGTCACCCTGCCAGAGGGGAGATCATCCCGGAGGCCTTCTCTCTGGTATGATGCGTGAGTAGTTCCACCTTGGACTATGGGTCCATGTAGTAGCTAGATGGTTGTATCTCCTCCTTTGTGCTTTCATGTATAGATCTTGTGAGCTCCGTTCATGGTCAAGATCTAATCTATTTGTAATCTTGCATGTTGTGTTTACGGGGATCCGATGGATATTGAGATTATTATGTTGGTTTGATTAATGGTTTTGTCTTTATGATTCTATCATGTCTATGTTGTTTGTGATCTTGCATGCTCTCCGTTGTTAGTAGCTATCTTGTCCAAGTAGTTGCTAGTGACTCCAAGAGGGAGTATTTGTGCTCGATAGTGGGTTCATGCCTCTAGTTTCCAAGGGAAGTGACAATAATCTCTTCGGTTGTAGATGTGCTATTGCTACTAGGGAGAAAACAACGGTCTCTTGATCATGGAACATGTGGACTGTTTACCTTACACACTTTGCTTAAAGCAGTTGTCTGTTGCTTGTAACTTATTACTGGAGGGGGTTCGGATGATAACCTGAATGTGGACTTCTAGTCATAGATGTAGTTGGATGGCGGTCTATGTATCTTGTTGTATTGCCCAATCGAATCTCATAGGATCTTTCTGACTAGTATTGCATTGTTATGCCTTGCTCAGGTCCTGTCAATTGCCCTGCTATAATTTGTTTACCCTTCAATTGCCCTGCTATAATTTGTTTACCTCTAGTGAACTATGGACCCCGGTCCAATCTTTACCATTGATACATCTTCCACACTTACTTGTTTACTTGCTGCAAACCATTACCTTCCACACCATACGTTTAATCCTTTGTTACAGCAAACCGGTGAGCTTGACAACCTCACTGATTCATTGGGGCAAAGTCTTGAGTTTGTGTTGTGTAGGTCTCCGCGTTGCTTGCAACACCTGTGTGACGTTGATGCGTCCACCCAGTGTTGACGTGGGACACTTTGTTGGAACCCCAAGAGCAAGGTGTGATGAGAACAACAACAAGTTTCCCTCAGTAGAGACCGAGGTTATCGAACCTGAAGGAGGAAGGAAATGTCTCAAAGGTGTTGCAAGCAATGTGGAGACCTGCACAACACAAACTCAAGACTTTGTCCCAACGAATCAGTGAGGTTGTCAAGCTCACCGGTTACCCGTAACAAAGGATTAAACGTATGGTGTGGAAGGTAATGGTTTGCAGCAAGTAAGCAAGTAACAGTAGAAGATGTATCAATGGTAAAGATTGGACCGGGATCCATAGTTCACTAGAGGTGCTCTCCTTAGATAAACAACATGGCATGAAGGGTAAACAAATTACAGCAGGGCAATTGACAGGAACTGAGCAAGGCATAACAATGCAACACAAGTCAGAAAGATTTTATGAGATTCAATTAGGCAATACAAAAAGATACATAGACCGCCATCCAACTGCATCTATGACTAGAAGTCCACATTCAAGCACATTTTATCCTCAGTATCAACATCAAATCTATAACCAAAGAGATTATTGTCACTTCCTTGGAAACTAGAGAGACCATCCACATTTCAAGACCCCTCTTCACTTCACTTCACTTTACCAACAATGGAGACTATGCAAGAACAATGGAGAGCACAAACAATATACATGATATAGAATCATAAAGACAAAAAAATTAATAAACAACAAAATAACATCATAATAATCCTCGCATGATCCCCGCACACACACACAAACAAATTTAACAATTAGAAATGATGATAGAGCATGGATCACATAAAAATCTATACATGAAAGCAAAGGAGGAGGACAAACCATCTAGCTACTACATAGCCACACATGGGACTGTGAACTACTCACGTGATCATACCAGAGAGGGATGATCTCCCTTGATCCTCTCCGTCATGGTGCCGAGAACTCCCCCCTCCCCCCGATCTAGGGACGATGGTGGCGGGTGACTAGACGGCTTGGAGGTTTGATTCTGGGTGCTTAGGGGTTTCGGGCGGGGCTTATAGGTGAAGGGGTGGGTGAGGGTGCCCTGGGGCCCGACACCCTCCCGGTAGTGGCAAGCACCCGCGCCTAGGGTGGGTCTGGCCACCCTGGCTTGCATCTCCGTCTCCCCTCTGGACTTCTTATTCCCCACGGAAAGTAACTGACTTTGACGTTTGTCCCGTCCAATTCCGAGAATATTTCTTTACTAACTTTTCTGAAACCAAAAACAACAGAAACATGCAACTGGCACTGTGGCAACTTGTTAATAGGTTAGTACCAGAAAACATGTAAAAAGCACCTCAAAGTGTAGACAAACAAAACAAAGTAGATACTAAACAAGCATGGAGCATCAAAAATTATAGATATGTTTCCGACGTATTAAGCATCCCCAAGCTTTACTCCTGCTCGTCCTCGAGTAGGTAAGTGATAAAAAGAATAATTTTTGAGGTGACATGCACCCTCACAATAAAGATCCAACCATTTGCAGGCGTTGAAAGCTGGGATCAAAGAACTCTAAACATGTGCATGAAAGATGGAGTTGTAACAATAGGACATAGTAACTATGCATGCAACATGATAAGCTACAAACAAAGATCATGAATAATATGCAATGAAAGACGTTTGATTGTTTCACATACAGAAAACATAGCATAGTGGAAATCAGCTTTTCCCTCATAGAGTAGCAATATAGATGCATAGGACACCTTCAAATTTCACAAGGCCGACTAGAAACAAATAGTACAAGAACAAGTAATATCACAATATGCATCAATCAATATGCTTTGGAACACTGCACAAAGAATGACAACTATGCTCTCTTAATGGTGCCTAAAGGTAGAAGGTGGAGACTCAATAATGGTGGAAGAAATGCCCTTTTTTAAAGGAAGCAGGGATTACAAGTTTCAAAAAGAGCTTCCAAAAATTATGATACTTGTTAGCTTTCAGCCCTCATTCCCCTATCATAATCATCTCGAAGTGGTTAAGGTTAAAGTGGCAAAGATGGATGGCAATCTAAAGTCCCTTGAATACGAGGGCCACACCTCATGCATACTCAACTTTGGGCCCAGGTAAGTTCTTGTCATTGTAAGTATTTGCATATCATTGAGAACCGCCAACGGGGTACCCCTTGCACATGGTACATGAGTTATCCCATAACCAAAATGACAAGGCAGCCAGACAATGAGCATCTAGCAATCTTCTTATTTACCATCGAAATATGGTGCTTTTTTCTCTCTTTCCTCTTTTCTCAACGTGTCTCTTTTTTATAAGAAGAATGCTTCATAGATGTCACTATGGTGATGCTGCAAGTTTCCACCATGATTAGGCATGGCTTAGGCTAGCGGATCAGGCATTTCTCTAACACAGGATACAAACCCCATGGACTTACAAGTTCCCTCTTTATTTCACACCGGTGACATCCATAGAAAAAAGAGAATGATATCAACTGAGTACAAAGTACAAGTGCAATGTTGAAAACGTTCCCCGTGACAGCACGGTTCTATTAATTCCAACGTATAAGTGCAAGCATATACAACAAAGTTGTTACAATGGTTCAAATTTATTAGGGACAAAGAATATAAAGTGTGGCGTCAAGTTCGTGAGGGCTTTAATCACTAAGTTTTCACACAACAAAATAGTTTTTAATTGGAAGATAGTTGAAAACAAGAATATACTTGGAATGGTGTAACACACCATGCATAGGATTTTATAGTGGACACTTTGGAATAACTTGGTTTCTTGGGAGTTGGAGGCATGAGTAGAACTTACTCATACAAGTGGAGGCTAGCAAAAGACTGGGAGCAACCAACTAAGAGAGCATAATGGCCATAATCATGCAGAGTAACAAAGCATACTAATCAAACCAAAGAGTGGTACTACAAGTCAAGGAATAAATGATCATAGAGGCTATGGTGACTTGTCATAGTCATAACATGGTGTGAGCATGTGCCAAGTCAACCCAAGCAAAACATCAAAGGAGAATACAATACTATGCTTTTGCATGCTAAAACAACGCATAATTTCTTCAAGGCACACTAAGCAATCCCAATTGTTTGGAACAAGACATGCTACAGCAATAATCACTAAGCATAATGCTAAAACCACACCTAGCATGTCATGCTAAAATCTAAGTCACAGTCAATGCAAGCTCCTCTTGCACTTCAAGCAAGAACTTACTACTCCTTTCCAACACCAAGCAACTTATTTGCAAAACAACACATCGAGAACGGGGGTCCAAGCTACTTTATTCAAGCAAACTAAACAAACTAAGCAAAGCAAACAAAAACTAAGACGCTCCAAGAACAACACAACTGTGCATAAAACAATAAAAACGAAGTATCTAGACATACCTGAGCTTTTTATTGATGAAGAAGGGGATGCCTTGGGCATTCCCAAGCTTTGACGCTTGTACCTCTTGGATATTTCTTGGGCTGACTCCATGGTGGCATCCCCAAGCTTGAGCTTTTGTCCATTCTTCATCTCATTGCATCATCCTCACTCTACACCTGAAATATTTCCTTCATACAGAACTTCACACAATCTTCATTAGCAACATTAGTTTATTCAAAAGATATTAGACCTTTGGCAAAGCTTTGGAACAGTAAGGATTTTCACTAAAAACACAAGCTACTGTAGTAACTCCTCCAAAAAGCTCAATTCACCTAAAGAGAACTCAAAAAGGAATCAATAAGAAGCAAATGCAAATAATGGCAGAAATTTGTCAAAACAGACCAGCAGGTAGAACCCGATTTTTCGAACATCTTCTGTTGCTCAAATCAAAAAGTAGTGAACTAACGAAATTTAGATAACATACTTTGTGATTTATTCGTAAATTTTGAGCTCAATCCGAGTTACAGAGATTCCTCACGAATTTGTTTGGTGGAGGACAGAAATATGTTTCGGGACAGCAACTCCCCAATCTTACTTCCCTCTCATTAGAGGTCATTCTGGGCACAAAAAGCAAACAAAAAGAACAAATAGAGGTCATTACTGCAGTAATAACTTCCAAGACTCAAGGAAACTCTTGGGTTATCTCCCAACAAGTACTTTTCTTTAACGCTTTTAAGTTAGGCACAAGAAGCAAGAAGAAACAAGTATTTCCAAATGAAGAAGCATTAACATCAAATTTTGCTTTCAAATGAGGAGCAAAGAGAAACTTCTCTCTCCTCATAGGGAAGTTTTCAATACCTTTCTTGAATGGAAAATGATATTTGATAGCGCCTTCTTTCATATCAATGATAGCACCAACTGTTTTAAGAAAAGGTCTTCCCAAAGTAATAGGACAAGAAGCATTGTATTCAACATCCAAAAGATAGGAATCCATAGGGACATAAGCATTATTAACCATAATGAGAACATTATTAATAATCCCCATGAGTTTATTCTTAGTATTATCATTGAGTGGGACATCTAAAAAACGATCTTCCAATGGTGGCAAATCAAGCATTTCATAAATCTTCCTAGGCATAATAGAGACACTAGAACCAAGATCACATGAAGCTTTGAGATCAAAGTCATTCACTTGCATATTAATAATGAGTTCCCAAGTATCTTATACTTTCCTAGGAATAGAAGCTTTGTGTTTTAGCTTCTGTTCCTTAATCTTAACAAGAACATCTGTAATGTATTTGGTGAAAGCAACATGCATATCACTAGCATCAGGACTTCTAGCAAGCTTTTGTAGGAACATAATCACTTCAGAAATATTGCAACCATCTATATCAAATTCAAACTTAGCATCACTAGTAGTAGGCTCAATAGGCTTAGGCATAGTAAGAGGAGGAACATGGACTACTTGTGGTTTAGTGGTGATGGTGCACACACTATTGTTTCTATCAATTTCAGCTTCCCTTTCCCACTTAGCATGAAGTTAAGCTAACAGCCTAACATTTTCATCAATACTAACTTGTAGGGCATGAGCAGTAGCAAAGGTGTTTTCCATAGTTTCAGGTTTAACAGCCATTTTATTAATCAAGGAAGACTGAGCTTCAGACAAAGAGGATATATTTTTCTCAGCACTCAAAAGGTTTTCCTCTATAGTCTTATTGAAAGTGGTTTGTTTACTAATAAAGTCCTTGAGCATGAATTCAAGTTCAGAGGGGGCACTTCTAGCATTATTGTAAGAGCTTCCATAGGAATTGCTTCTATAGGCATTGTTGTTTCTAATGAAATTCACATCAACTTGCTCTTCTTGAGCAACCAAAGAGGCTAAGGGAACACTATTAGGATCTTAAGGAGATTTCCCATTAACAAGCATAGCCATAATAACATCAATCTTTTCACTCAAAGAGGAAGTTTCCTCAACAGAATTTACGTTCTTACCATGTGGAGCTCTCTCAACATGCCATTCAGAGTAGTTAACCATCATATTATCAAGGAGCCTTGTTGCAGCACCCAAAGTGAGGCCCATAAAGGTACCTCCAGCAGCTGAATCCAACAGATTTCTTAAGGAGAAGTTCAAACCTGCATAAAAAGTCTGGATAATCATCCAAGCAGTGAGTCCATGAGTAGGGCAATTTTTAACCAAAGATTTCATTCTTTCCCAAGCTGGAGCAACATGTTCACTATCAAGTTGTTTGAATTTCATAATGTCACTTCTCATAGATATAATCTTAGCAGGAGGATAGTACTTTCCAATAAAAGCATCTTTGCACTTATTCCAAGAATCAATACTATTTTTAGGCAAAGAAAGTAACCATTCTTTAGCTTTTCCCCTCGAGGAGAAAGGAAAAATCTTGAGCTTAATAATATCTCCATATACATCCTTATACTTTTGCATCTCACAAAGTTCAACAAAGCTATTGAGATGGGCAGCAGGATCATCAGAACCAGCACCAAAAAATTGCTCTCTCATCACAAGATTCAACAAAGCAGGCTTAATTTCATAAAAGGTAGCATCAGGAGCAGGTGAAGCAATAGGAGTGCTTAGGAAATCATTGTTGTTGGTGCTAGTGAAGTCACACAACTTGGTATTCTCAACAGAGTTCATTTTGGCAAAGGTGGGCAAGCCAAAAACAACAGCAGCAGCTAGAGCAGGAACTAATTTTTTTGTGTTTTTGAATAAAGCAAGCAAACCAAACTAGACTAATTTTTTGGTTTTTTTTTGGAAAGAGGCAAACAAAACCAAGAAAAATAAACAAAGAAAACTAAAAACAAGGACTCCCCTTGTGAAGACGTCCTTAGCCTCCCCGGCAACGGCGCCAGAAATCTTGATGCGTGCACCCAGTGTTGACGTGGGACACTTTGTTGGAACCCCAAGAGCAAGGTGTGATGAGAACATTAGCAAGTTTCCCTCAGTAGAGACCAAGGTTATCGAACCTGAAGGAGGAAGGAAATGTCTCAAAGGTGTTGCAAGAAACGTGGAGACCTGCACAACAAAACTCAAGACTTTGTCCCAACGAATCAGTGAGGTTGTCAAGCTCACCGGTTTGTTGTAACAAAGGATTAAATGTATGGTGTGGAAGGTAATGGTTTGCAGCAAGTAAGCAAGTAATAGTGCAAGATGTATCAATGGTAAAGATTGGACCGGGATACATAGTTCACTAGTGGTGCTCTCCTTAGATAAACAACATGGCATGAAGGGTAAACAAATTACAGCAGGGCAATTGACAGGAACTGACAAGGCATAACAATGCAATACTAGTCAGAAAGATTCTATGAGATTCGATTGGGCAATACAACAAGATACATAGACCACCATCCAACTGCATCTAATACTAGAAGTTCACCTTCAGGTTATCATCTGAACCCCCTCTAGTATTAAGTTGCAAGCAACAGACAACTTCTTTAAGCAAAGTGTGTAAGGTAAACAGTCCACATGTTCCATGAACAAGAGACCGTTGTTTTCTCCCTAGTAGCAACAACACATCTACAATCGAAGATATTATTGTCACTTCCCTTGGAAACCAGAGGCATGAACCCAATATCGAGCATAAATACCCCCTCTTGGAGTCACTAGCAACTACTTGGCCAAGATAGCTACTAACAACATAGAGCATGCAAGATCACAAACAACACAGACATGATAGAATCATAAAGACAAAACCAGTAATCAAACCAACATAATAATCTCAATATCCATCGGATCCCCGCAAACACAACATGCATGATTACAAATAGATTAGATCTTGATCATGAACGGAGCTCACAAGATCTATACATGAAAGCACAAAGGAGGAGATACAACCATCTAGCTACTACATGGACCCATAGTCCAAGGTGGAACTACTCACGCATCATACTGGAGAGAAGGCCTCCGGGATGATCTCCCCTTTGGCAGGGTGCCGGGAAGAACTTTAGATCCCCCGATCTAGGGACAATGGTGGCGGCGGCTATAGACATTTTCGTGGAGATTTGATCTGGTGCTTAGGGTTTCTGCATCGGGGTATTATTATTGGCGAAGGGGGAGGCCGAGGCGGCGGTCAGCGGCCCCACACCCCTCCCAGGCGCGGGGCAGGGCCCACCCGCGCCTAGGGTGGGTCTGCCGCCTTGGCTTGCGTCTCCGTCTCCCCTCTGGACTTCTTGTTCCCCACGGAAAGCAATTGAATTTGACGTTTGTCCCATCCAATTCCGAAAATATTTCTTTACTAACTTTTCCGAAACCAAAAATAGCAGAAAACAAGCAACTAGCACTGTGGCAACTTGTTAATAAGTTAGTACCAAAAAACATGTAAGAATCACCTCAAAGTGTAGACAAGCAAAGCAAAGTAGATACTAAACAAGCATGGAGCATAAAAAATTATAGATACGTTTCCGTCATATCAGACGTTTCCTTCCTCCTACTGGTTCGATAACCTCGATTTCTTACTGAGGGAAACTTTTTGCTGTGCTGCTTCATACCTTGCTCTTGGGTTTTCCAACGAAACGTCCCACGACAAGTGTTGGGCGCCATCAGCGAGGTAGGTGTAGATCACGGAGGCGGTGCCGCCGGACACGGACTGCAGCGATGACGTGTACCAGTCGGCGTGCGACGCGAAGCTGCTCGGCTTGGCGGAGCGCGAAACATGGACGATGTACGTCTTTTCATCCCACACAGCCGCCGCTACCATCGCCGCGAGGATGGCAACGACAAAGATCGCCGCCGCACATCTCTTGCAAAGCTCACGTCTACGTGGCGTTTTTTTGACTAGTCAGCTCTGCAGATGGGTCCCACCTACCACGAAGTATGTTAAACTGCTATCAAAAGAAAATTAGTGTGATTTGCAACACTTGTACCCCAAAATTGGTACTGACATGCCAAAATTATCGAAAGTGGTAATGACCCGTCCCAACAGCCCCAATTGTGGTAGTTTTATCCAATTAACTCGTTGGTTATGGCGACTTCGTGCATGAGCTGTGAGGGCACCCACAGTGTGTAGCCAAAAGTGGTTCCATATTTGCCTTTTGCTTTTGGAACTAGTTCTCTACATTGTGGAGGTGGTTCCAAATTGAGCAAAAGAGAAAACCGGAGCAAGAGGGTGCTCCAATATCAAATGTGGTTCCAAATTAGTTAGTCAACTTGCGTGTGACATGTGTCCTCTGCTGTCATATCTTAGACAAAAAATAAGGCTATTTTTGTCAAGGATGGGACCGCATGGAGCAAGAATTTAGAATAGCTAGGAGCTGTAGCCAAATTGCATGACAAAGACAAATCTAGCTTTTTGTTAGATTTAGCTATAGCAACATTGTGTCTGTCTTGAGAGAGACATGCAACCTGCCACCGAAAGTAAGGGAATCTTTTGTCCTCCAGCCTGTCACAGGGGTGCTTCGAGAATCGGACGGACCACTTTTCTCCGACTCGACCTCTCCTTTCGCCTACATATACCCTCTGACCTAAACACATAGGGGGATCGACGTTTTTCCAGATAGAGTTCTATTGCGCCGTCACCACCAGAAACCGCGATTCAGAACCAGAAACTCCATTCTGGCACCTTGCCGGGACGAGGAATTGGAGGAGATCATCGCCATCATCATCACCGACGCCTCTCCATCAACCATCCATGATTCTCCCATCCATGAGGGAGTAATCCACGCAGTAGGTTATGGGGATGGTAGGGATTGGATGAGATCACTCATGTAATTGCATAAGATTGTTAGGGCATGGTGCCTAGTATCTATTGTTAGTGCTTTTGACATTGTTGCAACTTGTTGTGCTTAATGCTTATCACTAGGGCCCGAGTGCCATGATATCAGATCTGAACATGTTATTGATTCATGATGATATTATTGTTTGTGATCTTACTTGCAATTTGTGTACACATATCGTTGTCCGAAACCAGAGGCCCCAAAGTGACAGCAATTGTGATAACCAGAGGGGATGGCTGTGATGTGAGGATCACGTGTGTTCACAGAGTGTTAATGCTTTGCTCCGGTGCTCTATTAAAAGGAGCACCTTAATTGTCAGTAGATTCCCTTGAGGAGCCGCTGCAAATGGGCTGGCAGGACAAAAGATGTTGTGCAAGTTTCTTATTGTAAGCACACATGACTATTTGCAGAACACGTTCCTATGGTTACTTAGTACTTGGATGCTTTATCTTTATTATCTGCAAATGTCTCTGTCTTGATTATTACATGAATTATTTTGTCCATGCAACACCCCTCCATCCATCCCTATGTCTACCATATTTAATCCTGATGTTTATTATAATTGCTATCGCTGTCCTTATTTTACTGTTGTTATTATTTTGCTACTGCTACTACAAAACTATTACCATTGATAAACTATTGCGAGCAAGACTATTTCCAGGTGCAGCTGAATTGACAACTCATCTGTTAAGACTTATAAATATTATTTGGCTTCCCTTGTGTCGAATAAGTAAATTTGGGATTTACTTCCCTCGAAGACTATTGCGATCCCCTATACTTATGGGTCATCATCCGCCTATGTAAATATTGGGAAAATTATGGCGTGAAGGGATATGGGTAGGCTACACTAGCATAAATCAAAAATTTCTATCGCGTAAACTAGGAATACTATTGTCATAGATCACGGAATTACCAGACACGTAGTTGCGGAACTTGATGAAGCGTGTCGAGGCGGTGTAGACGTTCTATGTCTCCTCCTTGTCCTCGTACCACGAGCAGCTCCCCTTGCGCGGCTCGTCCAAGTGCCACAGATGCAGCACCTTCGAGGTATACACACGTGCGGGGTGGAAGCGTCAGACGCCGGACTGCAAGGTCCGCGCGCGCAACACAGGCGTTAGGAGTGGCGGCTGGGTGGAATCGTTTAACCCTGGTCAGCTTGTCCCACCCTCTCTTATATAGGCGTCTCTAGTGGGCTTCTACATTAGCATCTCGTTAGTAGCCTAAACCTGGTCTAATTCGGATCCAATCCTCATTAGGCTTTCAGCCCCTTAAGTGTGTGACCCTATAGGTTCATATACGTATAGACATGACACGGATACACTTATTTTGTCAATAGCTGGTAGAGGCCTCTAGCAAGACGTGCCAACTCCTAAACACATACAAAGATTATTCGAACGAACTATCACAAGGTTTAGTACATGCCTTTCTCTTTGTCTCATGATTTTTGGTCTAGCTCCAAGCTGACATTCCTTTCTCGATACTGCGATTCGGAATCCCTTTACTAGACTAACTCTTAACCTTACGTAGCACGACCATGCATTTTTGGATCCGAGCACTCGAGGGGCCCCAGAGACAGATCCCATCTTGATTGACCATGCCTTGCAGCATGCTTCGGGACAGATCCGAAAGCTACCTTTATAACTACCCAGTTACGAAGCAACGTCTGATAGCCCTAAAGTAGGTCGATCCACATCTCAAGTGCATGCGACAATCTCAGTCAAAGGACAAAACATACACGATGGTCTAATTGTCAGTCTCAAGTTGGGTTAGTCCAACCCCATGTTCATAACATGTGTCCACATCATTGGTTTGACATCTCCATGTCTATGACTTGCGAAACATAGTCATCAACCAATCGATGTGCTAGTCTAATATTCACGTGTGTCCTCACATGAACTCCGACTAGGGACAACTATTAGATAATCATACAAGTATAGAGTCTCACAAACAATTCACATAATTGTCAATCAATACAAGTTGCCTGATATGGATATTCAAGGAAGATTACAATAACTCATGGATACATAAGAAATATAATAATCTCTATGATTGCCTCTAGAGCATATTTCCTTCATGGCGTAGGTTTTCTATAGAGATGGAGGCTTGGTAAAAGGGAGCTGAGATGATACTCGAGTACCAAATGGGCCTGGCTGGCTTGACCCAGTAAGGTGGCCGTGCCACCTGGGCTCATTTGGCCCTCGTGTCTCCCCTCACGTGGTTCTAGTGACCATGTCCTTTTCTCGATGAAAAACTTTCATGGTATTTGGTTTTCTGTCTTCCAGAAATTAAATACCAAAATAAGGGACTTTGTAGGAAAGTCCCATAAATCATCTAAAGATGCATAAACAATGGTGAATTGATGCAAATAATAATATAAACTATCTCTATATGTAACTATTATGATGATACAAAATGCAAGTATCATGAGGGTTCTAATTTTTCCTCTTGGCCACATACTAAGAGTGGTCAATACTCTCTCTGATCTACATAGAATTTGGCTAGAACATAAGAGTTTCATTTGTTTAGGAGTGTACCCAAGATACGATGCTCCTCAAACACTTAGAAGGAAACACTGTTGTGAAAGAAGCTTTGGGGGGATCACATTGTCAGACAAGATGAAGTTTACCCTATGGCACTTTGCCCACAATTGTCTCTTCTCTGGTCAACAACTCAGGCACTGTCATATCGCGTGCAAATGACGCATGCATGCACTATGGCCATCCTGACCCATGGACTCGCACCTTGCTTTTTTTCCAACATGTAAGAGACAAGTGGGGTGAATTGAAACAAACATTCTCGGTAAAATTGAGCAAGACGAGCTTCATCAACCTGAAGGCCTAGATCTTTGGCTTCTTATCGTAATCTTTGCTGTGAGATGCATCCGTGATGACAGTTGCGTTGTGTCATATTTGGAATGCAAGAAATGGGGGTTCATAACAATGATCCAATGAAAGATCCATGTCAACTGGCCACGCAAAGTAAGGCATATACCGTCATGATCGTGATGCCTTTGTCTAAACATGTTGCTAACCACATGTGTGATTCCAATTCTTGACCACCAAAGTGGATTCCATCGATAGAAGGCATGTTTCTCTTCAATATGGTTGTAGCCTTGTTCAAATTCTCCAATCGAATGGGATCCGACGTTGTGATGATGAACCACATAGGTGAACGTTTAGCTGCTTGCAGCGAGCTACTTCATGTGGTTACAACTGCCAGAACTCGCAGACGTTTTGGCTTTGAGGCGTGCATTGATTCTCGTTTGTGAGGAAAGCTTTTATCAAGTCATGGTGGCGTCAGATTGTCTATTAGTGGTGCAACACATCAACTCTAGGACACATGATCGTTTTTATCCGGGTGTGATTATCCAAGATATTTGGCAAGCTCATTTGTCTCATGTTCTTTCTTCTATATCTCTTGTAAGATTTTTTTAGATGTATCTCTTGTAAGCTTAATGAGTCATCACATGTTTTAGCTAGACTCTCTGAACTTTATGGTTTTGTCTAGTTGTACCCCCAGACTCTGTAACGATTTGCTGTGATGTGTCAAATTCTCTTCTTAGAAAAAAGAAGACGACATCCAACAGGCCGCAGACGAGGCAAGTGCGAAGGCCCACAACGCCAAGCGGGGCAGTTTCGCGCGGAGGTCTTCTTTCCGCCGCCCTTGCTTCCCCCTCGTATAGATCGCGGTTCGTCAGAGCCCTTTGAACGGTGAGACAGCCAGTCACCGGCGGCGCGCCTCCAGCGGGACCGAAATCAAGCGCTCCAGCAGCCCTTATAACCAGTCATGTCCTCGCCGGCTTGCCGATATATCGCCGGTACGCTCTATTCCATCTCTCACCACCCTCATGGCCCATCCACGCATGACTACGGCCAAGGCCCACCCATCGGCAGATCCCCTTCTGCAAAGATTCGCTCGCTTCGGCCGCGATCTGATCTGCCTAGTCGCGCAACGAGCTGCCTTCCGATTCGACAAATCCTAGGTCAGATCTGCTGTCAGTTTCTGTATACTTATGTGTAGCAAATATGATGGTCAACGCGCAGGCGGTGGTAGAGTTTGTGACATGAGAGTATTTTGGTTCTGTTTTGTAGCCGCGGTTGGTTTCTTTGCTCGCTTCTCTCCAGATTAGTATTGGGAACCTATGGAACTAGGGGGCATTTCTGAACCAAACTAGGAATTTAGGGAGACACCTGTGACCTGATTGGTGCGTCCCCATTGCTCCTTTCTGAATGTTTTCACCATAGAGCCACGATTGAACTGATTGGTGATGCTCAGAGTGAATGCAGTGATCTATACTTGTGTGTTTTATGATGTATATGTACACCTGATTTGTGTGTTTGTTTTGCCTTGAATTTTCCTTTCCACTGTTTGTAGCATAACAATGGTATCTATTCACTAGGTCCAAAATCATGTGTATTATGCAGTAGTGTTAGCGAAGCCATTACTTGAGAGTTGATCTGTGCATACACCTCAGTTTTGTGTTTGTTGTGCCTTGAATTTTCCTTTCCATTACTTCAGAGTTGATTATAGATCACATGTAGCTATGTGTGTTGTATATTGCGGAACTCTGAGTGTCTGCCATGCGCCCATGATGTAGCTATCGTTCTATAAATTTTGAAACCTCTATGAGTCTGCTTTGTTTTCCCTATTGACAATACGAGGTCGATTCTGATGTACTATACAGTAAATTTAACAGTCACTGGTTATATATCAAATCATCTGCTTCAGTTTTGGATGTTAATGGTAGGCATGTGTGGGCCTTAACATTGTCTGGTGTGTCCTGCACCTCTTTGAAGATAGGGCATGGATGGATGTAGATGGCCCTTATGTATCATAATTCTGCAAGGAAGTCAAGAATGGTCATATAGCGAAGTGGATATCGCGTTAGATTCCGAATCTATAGGTCGTGGGTTCGAATCCCACTATGATCAATTTGTCTCAGGTTTTGTAGAGTAATTTTTTGTCTGGGCCTCTATTTTTGTTTCTTGTGTTCTTCAGCAGACAGTGATACACTGGCATCGCCCACAAGCTATTCAGGGTTCTTGTGAACAAGATTGGTCCCAAAGACCCCAGCTCCCTTCCAGCAGGATTGTCCGGATTGCAGAATTTCAGCTGTGCAGTAACAATCACTTTTACCCCCAAATCTGGGTCCATTTGGGTAGTGTAATGCTCTGGTGACTTGGTGTTAACTTCTGTATGGAATAGATTGTAATTATGCGCCGTTGGTTGAGTTTTATGTATGTTTCTGTGAAGGTATTGAATTAGTTTCAACACAGTAGCACACGCAATCATTTTTAATCTTGTAGATGTATCAAAATGGATGATCAGAACAAAGATAACACGATCTATAGAGAATTGAGGTACTCCGTTTTCTTTCTGTAGTGCCTATATTTTCTGACACAGAAATTAAAGAACACATGTGGAGAGAAAATAACACAAGTTTTGGGCAGGATTACTCTTGGCTAATTGAAGGTGTGTACTGCAATATACCTTAAATTTTAGATTTTTTTCTCAAAAACCTATAGGCACTATAGAAAGGGAGGAAGTATTAAAACTACTTCAAAGAACTGGCGTTTTCCATAGTCATAAAAAGGTCATCTCTCAATTGCAGTGGAAATTAAGACTCTTTTGCAATGTTATTTTGGAGGGGTGAGTTCACTACCAGGGATAATATCAGTTTCTACCAAGGAACTGATCCGAGACAACATATTGCACCCATGCACATATGCGTTCAATATTGGACTTAAAACAATCAGCTCATCAGACATGTGTCCTTTTATATCAGATCCGTTACAAATGTTATGGTGAGTGGCAGCTCTCCCAAGTTTTTCAATCATGATAGCCCAACGCCATGCAAATACAACAACGTTCAGTCGCAGTGCAATTTCAGAGACAACCAAGACCCGTGGAACACTAAATGGAAAATATACAGGGGAAAAGTGAAATTGCTATCGCCGGATTGGCATTTGGAGATCCACAGCAAAACCTTGCACGCCTAAAAAGGCATGGCTAACTTCCCCGGTACTACCATTTTATTCAAAGCATTTCCTGAGATTTCCGTACTGCACGCCTAACCTTTTTCTTGAACTCATCCCGCTTGTCCCTCCAGTCTTTCTGCGCAAGCAACACAGCAGGTGAATTTCAAGCTAAAAGAGATCCATTAAGAAATGCAAAGAGAACAACTTCCGCCAATTGGAAAAACAGCAGGTGAATTAAAAGCTAAAAGACACCATTAAGAAGTACAAAAAGAACAAATTAGCGGTGGAGATCAGCGTGCAGAGAGCAGCAGTGACAACACAAATGGGTAAACGAAGGACTTGTAGCCAAGTTGAATTTGGTTAGCTATATGTCACTGTCTTGTCGCTGCATGTGTCCTTACCGAATAGTTCTGGTGAGCTCCATAGTTGGTATTTTAGTTGTGTCCCTTTTGGATATTTACCATATCTGGTTGATTAGTCCAAACTATATGACTCTAGTTTACCTGTTAGGCTCATCAGCTCTATCTAAGAGGCGATAATTTCTGAATCAGTGCACCCGGTCACCTAGCAACATTCTACTTCAAGGCATGCTGTCCTCTACGGTGGTTGTTTACTATATCGTCACTTAAATGCACAACAATTGACAATTTATGACTGTCAGCACAACATTTCCAGCATTGGCAAGTGAAAGAATGTGTACATGCTGTTGTATTATGATACTCCCTCCGATCCTAAATAAGTGTCACGGTTTTGAACTAACTCTAGTTCAAAATGGTGACACTTATTTTGGATCGGAGGTAGTATGATTTATCGGCACCCGCTTCAGGCAATATCATTGGATTCAGGAAAATAAATATGATTTTCCATCTACACAAATAGACGTCATAGAAATAAAGTTATCATGTAATTGTTGAAGTGAACTTACAGCGGCTTCAATATTTGCTGGTGATTCATCATTTGGGCTAGAAAGCATCGAAATGATGCTCAGAACTATACTTTCGACCTGCAAACAAAGATTTAACAGTTTAAATTAACAACTACAAACATTGACATACGCATTCTCATTATTACACAGTAGGTCAAAAAATATATATGAAACAAAAAAGTCTGATCAAGAGGAGCACTCCAATCAAGTGGAAAATGCTTTTTTTCTCATAGTTACCCTGAATGGAAACAAGCTTGTAGTATGTTTTAAAGAGAATAGTATTCAGAGATGGAATTAATATGAGGATGACATCCCTATCGTATGATGGATCCAAAAGCACATAACTTACAAAAGTCAAGCCCCTCTGGTATTTTTCAAAAACTTTCATCATCATTGTGAGCTTTTTGCCCTTTTCAGGAGATTTTAGTTGTTATTAAAAGAAGAGAAATTAGCAAAAGGGTTACACAGGTAAAGAGTGTGACATAAACATTTACCATCAACATACAGAAATCCACATGAAAGGCATTACCATGTTCTATGGGACTTGCATAAGACTGAGCTGAGTTATGAAATGGTTGCATCTTTTACACAAAATTGTTCTCAGTTGAATTTTACCAGAAATACTCAAAACACATAGCAATTACAAGGTATTGCAGATCTATCAACAAGCTTAAAAGGTTCACATTTCATTGCAGTATGTTTTTTTTTGTTTTGAATGCTGTTTGATGATGTTTGGCAGCACATATAGCAGATAAAGCCATAAAGTTACAATCGCAGGACGAAATATAAAGGAAGAGAATTATTAGCATGGTAGACTATAAGAAGCATTACCGTATGAACTGGTGTCCAACGCTCACTAGCAAGCTCGTATCCGTTGGGATCATCACCAGGTGGATGAAGAATAGAAATGCATACGCGCCCATCCGGATAAACTGAGGAAAAAAGGCATAATGTCAGAATGATGTATGGTGGAAATCCAGAAATATAAAGTTCTAATAGTGAAATTCTGACCATTTGGATGCCACATTTCAGAAGTAAATCGAACTGATGGAGGGCTGTTCGGATAATTTGGTGGGAAGCTCATTATTGCATTGAAGTAACCTCCGTCACTGCAAAGTGAAAAACAGTGTTACTGAGCAGACATTATGATATTTCGCAATAGAGCATACTTATACTTCTTGTTCTTAGCCATCAATGAATGTAATTTTCATAGCCCCATCTGACAACGAACTCCATTACCCCGCTTACATACTAGCATCAAGTCAAATAACATGATAAATGCCCAATATTATCACAGTAGTATAGATGTCTAGAGAACGCGGAGAAAAATCCAGCCACATCAGACTGGTAGACGGTACTAACAATGGCCAAAAGTGGTCGATGTGCTCCCCTTCTAACCCAAGCCCATATCTATAAAGTAGAACACGGCATTTGGACAGAAGAGATGTGTGCGAACATATGTACATTGAACTCATTGATCAACAAAATTGGTGTATCCACAACTCAAACACACAAGAAAGAAATACTTGCTTGCTACTTTAGATATTCTCCCAAGTAGTATAACAACAATAAATTTAGCTCGTCTTGCCTACAACTTAAACTTTCAATCTGTTTGAGATTTTTATCCCTACTCATGCACCAAAACACATGATGAAATTAGCATAAACCGGCCACGAGATACATGTAGTTCCATCTAATAACATGATGTTGGACAATTCAACTCAATTTTGCATGAATCCTCCACACCCTGAAACGTGCACACGCAGCAGACCCAATTCCACACAACCACCAAAACTATTACTAACGAGTTTCAGAGCTAGATTAGAGGCACACAAAGGGACGACACGTGCAGGATGCGAGAGATCGAATCGGACTCACTATAGGGTCTCGGGCGGGCCGATGATGGTGACTTGCCACTCGAACACGTTGCTGTCGTCGACGAGCCCCGCCGAGAAGCCATCGACGGGGTGCTTGGCGAGATCTGCAACAATCGAACACGACAACACGAATCAGTCAGTCCCCCAGATCAATCGACGGGTTACCGACCGGGAGGGGGCGACGCACGCGGATCCGTACCTCTGAGCTGCTTCGAGAGCAGGAGGCTCGCCTGGCTGGAGGCGGTCGCCATGGGATCCTCGGAGCGGCGGCGGCGGCTAGGGTTTTTGGCGGCGAGCAGGAGGGAAATTCGCGGTCTCGGGAGGCTGCTGAATCGATGGCAGCCTCGCCGCGGGCCGCCCGGCTTATTTATAGATAGAGGAGTAGGAGCTCGGAGAAGGAATCGGGGCCGGAGCCCGGATTAGAGAGAGAGACGGGAAGGAGAAAAGCGGAGAGGTGGTTGATTTGGAGTCGGCAGCGGCGTGGTTGAGGCGCAGTCCGGGCTATAAAACGGGAGCGCGTCCCGTCCGGTGGCCGTTCGCTCGCTGCTAGGAGTAGATGCGAACTCTGTTTCGGGTAAAAGGAGTTTAATCTGGATGGATCTTAATCATGAGGTACTAGCGCAACCTTCGTTTGGAGTGGTGGTAGAATTGACTTTGGGTGCTGCGTGTGTTGAGAGCACCTCCCTGCTGACGTTGCACGTTTCCGCTCGTGTTAGGCCGAGTTTTCACGGTTAATCATAAATTAATTAAACCCAATGAAATTTAGACGAATATATAATTTTATTAATATTTAGCCAAGTTTGTATATATTATAAACTCCCAAATTTTGACTACATTAGGCTATTTTTTTCTTAAAAAAACTTAGGAAATAATACTAGGCCTAGCCGATGCCGATGCCCCGGGGGCACGCCGATCATATACCAAAGTTGCGGTAGAAGACAGTGTAGTCGGCGTCCTAGGTGCTGTCGTCGTCGTCACTTGGCGGCTGCGGGGGACGCGAGCTGTCCTGCCTGGCGTCGCTGCATCGCCAGATATGAGACGATGGACCGACCTGATCATTGTCTAGGAAGATGAGCGGCGCGCTCTCGGCGAGCGGAGCGAGCGGCCTGGCGCTCGGCCTCCTCCTGATGGTGCCGAACGCAGTTCACCTCCTCACGCTCTCAGTCGGCCCTAGACCAGACGCGGGCGTCGGGCGCCTGCATGGGCGGCACATCATTTGGAGAGCGCTCCAGCGCCATCTTCAGGACAAAGGCATCCTCGTCGACGGAAACCGCCCGCTCGGGCTTCGGTGTGCGCAGAAGAAGTCGGCCGACGATCGGTGCCAGCACGAGCTTGGTTGATGGGACGAGGCCGACGACTCCTCCCGCCTTCACCGACCGGCGGGGCATGGCGACGATCTTGCGAGGTGACTACCAGGACGCCATCGCCGAACCAGACACCCGCGACGCCAAGGCCGAGGATGAGGAGTCGATGCCCCCATCCTCCTCGGCAGCCAGTTCGCTGCCAGATGGCGCCAGGCGGCCAACGGAGGAGACCGAGAAGGGTAACCTAGCTTTGGGCGGTCTCCGACGGCGATGTGCTCGAGGATAGCCTGGAGGGTCCGGGCTGGAGCGCTCTGTAGGGTTCGCAGCATAGAAAACAAAAAATTTCCTACGATGTGAACTATGTACCAAGATCTATCTATTAGATACAAACAACGGGCGGATGTATATCCGTAGAGAACATACCCTTGAAGACCGACAAAGCTTAACGAGTTCAACTCGTGGTTGATGTAGACGATCTCTTGCCGATCTCAAGATCGAATGGAAGTCCTAGCGCCGCAAATCAGCAGCGCATCCGTGCTCGCACACACGTTCGAGGCACCGAGAAACCTCCGTCTCCTCGCTCCAGCGATGCAGCGGAAGCACAGCTCTTTCTTGCCGAATAGCCACCGGGAACATGTATCTCGCTAGTCCGAGACCATGGGGGATAAATTCTAGAGGGGAAGAGAGATCCTTCACGAGGAGGTGTGAGAGACAAGTGAGGAGGGGGCTCCTTTTATAGGAGGAGGGGGGCACCCAAGGGGTTGGCCGCCGGCCATGGGGGTTGCCCCCTCCCCTCCTTCATTCATGTGGGTGGACACTCCACTCACAAAAGTCCTTTAAATTCCCTCCACTCAAAAGTCCACTCAAATTCCCATTAAATTTCCACCAAATTTAATGCAAACTCTCATTAAATAAAACTCTTTTATTTTATTCAGAATTTTGTCAATTACTTTAATGACAAACATTCACAAATAACCCCTTGCTAGAATTATATTTCACATGCATAACCACTTTATGCAATTTCACCCGAAAACTGTTTGGTATCTAGTGAAATAAATTCCTGCGCTTGTTCATTCTTTCGGCATGAAACTTTTGCTCCAATTGGATGTCGGCGTCTCTTAAGTGTGTCACCCTACGGTTCGTGAATAATGCGGACATGATCGAGACCCCTCTCGGATCAATAATCAGAAGCGGGATCTGGAGACCCATACTGACTCCCACACATTCAACGATGACTTTCTTGTGATCGTCGGAACCTTTTACGCTAGTATCTTAATCCCTTTGTTTCACGATATATTACATGTCCGAGATTCGATCATCGGTATCTCCATACCTAGTTTGATCTCGTTACCGACACGCACTCTTTTCTCGTTCCCGTGATATAACATTCTAGTGATCAAATCACTTGCTTGCAAGCTAATCAATGTGGTATCACCGAGAGGGCCCAGAGTATATCTATCCGTTATCGGGATGAACAAATTCCACTCTCGATCCATAAGCCTCAACATAACACTTTATTAGTTCTGAATCCATCTTTATAATCACCCTGTTACGGTGTGACGTTTGATGTTATCAAGAAACTCTTCCGGTGTTATTGATTGACATGATCTCATGGTCTAAGGATTAGGATCACTTCGTAAGTTGTTATAGCAATATAAACTCAATGACTTTGATCGTAATGCTATACTTCAGATGAATGTTCATCACACCATTACACTAATGTTGTGATCCCGTTATTAACAACATCCAATGTCCATGATCAGGAAACCTTGATCATCTTGTTAATCAACGAGCTAGTTTATGAGAGAGGCATAACTAGGAACTTTCTGTTTGTTTATTAAACACACATGTATTAATGTTTCCGTATTAATACAATTATAGCATGCAAAAATAAACATCTATCATATACTTGGAATACACATAATAAACACTTTATTATTGCCTCTCAGGGCATATTCCCTTCAGTCTCCCACTTGCACTAGAGACAGTAATCTAGTTACATAGTGATAAATCTAACACCCATTGAGTTCTATTGTTGATCATGTTTTTCTCTAGGGAGAGTTTTAGTCAACGGATCTGCTACATTGAGATCCGTATGTACTTTACAAATCTTTATATCTCCATCCTTGACATGCTCGCGGATGGAGTGAAACCGGCGCATAATATGCTTGGAATGCTTGTGAGACCTTGGTTCTTTGGCATTGGCAATGGCACCATTGTTGTCACAATAGATCACCATTGGGTCCAACGCGTTTGCAACCACTCCTAGTTCGGATATGAACTCCTTCATCCAAACTGCTTCCTGAGCCGCTTCTGAAGCAGCAACATATTCGACCTCCGTTGTTGATCCCGCTACCACAGGTTGTTTGGAGCTCCTCCAACTAACCGCTCCGCCATTCATGAGAAATACGATCCGATTGAGACTTAGAGTCATCCGGATCGGTGTCAAAGCTAGCGTCAACATAACACTTAGCAACGATCTCTTCACCTCCAGATACAAGAAACATATCCTTAGTTCTTCGTAAGTACTTAAGGATATTCTTGACCGCTATCCATGGTTCCAAACACGGATCCGATTGGTACCTACTAGTCAAACTAATAGCATGTGCCACATCCGGTCTTGTACATAGCATGGCGTACATTATAGAGCCTATGGTGAAGCATAGGGACTTTGTCCATTATCTCTTTCTTCCACCGGTCGGACTTTGAGTCTTACTCAATGTCTTGCCTTGCAACGTAGGTAAGAACCCTTCTTACTTCCGTCCATTTTAAACTTCTTTAAAATCTTATCAAGGTATGTACTTTATGATAGCCCTATTAGGCGCCTAGATCTATCTCTATAGATCTTTATGCCTAATATGTATGACGCTCACCTAGGTCTTTCATTGAAAATTTGTCGTTAGATAACTTTTAACACTGTTTAAAAGATCTATATCATTTCCGATCAATAATATGTCATCCACATATAATATTAGAAATGCCACATTGCTCCCACTCACTTTCTTGTAAATACAAGCTTCTCCATAAGTTTGGACAAATCCAAACTCTTTGATCACCTCATCAAAGCGGAGATTCCAACTTCGTGATGCTTGCTTCAATCCATAGATGGACCGCTGAAGCTTGCACACCTTGTTAGCATCCTTAGGATCGACAAAACCCTTTGGTTGTATGTCACATCCCAAGATTTTCCAAATCTGGTAATGTGAAAATAAATTAATAAAATAAAACTTGTTTGATTTTCAAAGCCAGAAGAAACTTTTTGAATTCAATTGGAACCTCAAACCCATTTGAATTAAATAAAATCCTAAAGGGATTCATAAAGATGAACATTTAATAAAGGAAATTAAAAAGGTTTTGGAATTACTGTTATTTGATCCTTTAATGAAAGATTTGGTTTTTAAAAGAAAAGGTGGATTTATAAATAAAAGTTATTTAATAAAGACAAATTAAACCTTGACCAAACTTTGAGAATTAAAACACTTAGTTTTGAATAAAAATAACAAAAGTTTATTTAAAAAAAAAAGAATTAATATCAAATTTTATTCAAATAAAAGATTTTACCAATTTAACAGAAACATCACAACTTATTAAATTATTTAAATAATTTTTTCCAAACATTTTATATTCACCAATAAAACTTACTAAAATGTTTTGACCTTATTCTAGAGTTCAAAATAAATATCTCAATAAAATAAGTCCTAATTGAATTAAGTAATGAAAGCCTATTATATCTAATTAAAATGGATCCTAAAATCAAATGTTATTTATTTTAAACAATTTTCCAAATATTCCTTTCTTTCAGATAAAACCTACTGAAGAGGTTTTGAAAATATTTGGGTTTTAAATGAAGATTTTATTAATTAAAACAAACCCTATTTTATTAAAAAACTAAAAGAACCATTTTATTTAAATTAAAGAATGGTTCTTAAAAAGAATAAAATTATTATTTTATTTTGGATTTTGGTTCATAATAATAAACAGAACTATTTTCAATATCACAAAGTTGGATGTTATTTGAATTGATTTAAACATTGTTTGACTTGATTGAATAATTGATTGGAAATTCAAAACAGAAATCAGAAAAAGAAAAGGAAAAAGTTACAGAATAAAAAAAAATGGAGATTGGCCAACCCAGCCTAGGCAGCCCAACAAGCCCAGGAAACAGCCTAGCCCCTCACCCCGCGAGGAAAACGATTTGCACCCTGTCCCTGAACCACACTGAGTATGACCGGTGGACCTCCCTCTCTTTTCATTTCCCACTGACTGATGGACCCCACCGTCCCTGTTCTTCTCTCACACCCGCGCGACCCCTTCTTCCTCCCTCGACCACCGTTACCTGCTGTGATTCCGCGCGATCAATTCGCCATAACGCCGCGCCTTTACCTCACCTTGACCATGCTCGATAAAACGCCAACGCCTCCTCCTCCTTTTTCCCTGCACTCCTCCGCCCCTAGGTCCGCCAATCTCGCTCAGACCACCGCTGCCTCCGTTAACTTATTCCCCAATTCCGGCGACACGACACCACCCCGAGCCTCCCCGAGCACACTAGCAAACTCCCCACTCCCAGACAATCCTCCCAGTGCTTATCGTTCGACCGCGGGCGCCCAGAACACCGCCCTCGACAAACACCGAGCACCGCCGCGTCTGTCTCCAACTCCGGCGCGTTCCCCAGGTGAAATCCGACCGCCCCTCTACTTATCGATCACGCGAGCATCTTCGCCTTGGTTTTACGCACCTGACCATACTCCTGTCTTGCCTCCGCGTGACCTACAGCCTCGCCTTCGTCTTCGTCTGAGCGCCACCGACGGCTAGGTCAACTCCGACGAGCTCCTCTGGTAATCCCTGACCGCCCCCTCCTCTCTAGTTGACACTATCGTACTCCCCTTCCTCGTACGTGTCTAACGCTCCCTCTGTTATGCACCGGCGTGCCTTGTAGCCTCGTTCCCGACAACAACCGAGCGTGCCTGACGGAAGCAGGAACTCCGGCGAGCGATTAGTACCGCCCCAGTGCGCCCCTCGCCTTCTCGAAACCACGTCGAGCTTCACCACGACCCTGCGATCACGGTGAGCATCCTCCCCTCTCTTCTAGCTTCCTGTTTCACCAGCACCGCCACTGCCTGACCGTCGCCGCCGCTAGCCACCACCAGCGCCGCCCACTTTAGGTCAAATTCGCCAGTACCATTCGATCCAGATTTAGCGGCCACGATTAGATCACTTATCGTCGAAGGGGTATGTCCTCTGGGCCACTCGATCTAACTAGATCCAACGCCCCACAACCGCGATCCAACCGAAACGGTATGGACCAATAGGAACACGACGCGTGGCCAGGTTTAAAACTAAAAACAGATTTGAATCTCATTTAATTGCAAACTTCAAACCCTTGTAGCTTTCAAACCACACGTCCAAAAATTGTAAATTTTATGTCGTTGGATTCAGGAGAATAAGCCCTAGCCAACCATGGCCTTAGTTTCGAAAATAGTATCTGTTAGCTGGTTTGAAATTGCAGATCCTTGTGTATGCTTGTTTAGAGTAGGAAAATTGTTTAAAATTGATTTTAGGATTAAAACCTTTGCAAAATGGATTTATGTGACCATACTGACCCTAGGAACCAACCCCTTGGTGTTAAAAATGATTTTGGTAAAATATAGGTTGAATTATTTAACTTAGCCATTTTTTAGCCAAATAAACTCATTGATTTTATTATAGAAATGTTTTTGCAAGGAAAACTTTGGTAAAATGTTTTGGACCAAACTTACTGACCCAAAACACCAAGCCTTGCCAAGGGGCAACTCACTTGGTGAAAAACATAAAGTTTTGCTTTGATAAGAATAATTTTCACCACATAAAATGATGAATGAATTTTAAAATGGTCTTGAGATAAAACCCATTTGCAAATGACTTTGCCATTTTGGTAAATGACCAATTTGGACCTTACAAAGTTTAGAAACCTAGTGGAGACCATCCTTGCAATAGAACCATCCTTTGCATACTTATGCATGACTTAGTTTCCTTCTTGTCTTATGTGTGATTTTGTTTGAGTAAATGTGGGTTGGAATGTTAGTTGATTTGGTGTTTGCTTGATTGACTTGTAGTGAAATTAGCAAAGTGTGAGACTAGCAAGATCAAGGAGTGAACCCTCATTCCCTACCAAAAAGGCAAGTTACACTATCATACAAATGCCCTACTATTTTCATTATACTTAGTAAATTATGAAAACATGCATGAAAAAGATTTCTTTATACTTATGCTATGCTATATCCTAATAGGATTCACTATACACTCCTTAGTGAAAATATTGAAGTTGTACATGCTTAGCCATGCTATGTTTTGAAAAGAGATACATGTTGAGATTTTACAAAGGTTGAGAAAAGACTTATGTTTTACATAATAAAACAAGGACTCAATGAACCACCTAGGTGGTGGATACTTTAAGTTTTGGAGAAGGTGGCAACAAAAGAAACCATGTCTATGGAAATCACTTTGTGTTGTGCTCCAAAAGAAAACCACCTAGGAAACTTAGAGATTGAACATGTTTCTCCAATTGTGGCTTTCGTGTACAACCACATGCTATTATGGCTCTGGCTTAGTCAACTACATAGGAAGACCCATACATTGTCTTTGGTTACCGGACATGGGGATCTGGAATGCTTCATGGGGGCTGAAGGCAAGCTAGCAATGATGTATGGGAGGACCTTTTGGAAAGACTTCGTCACACTCTCAGTCTGCCGGTACTCCATCGTGGTGAGTACTAATCCAGTAGGCCACTGGTGGCAACAAGATGGGATTGTGTCATGTGGGTAAAGTGTACTCCTTCTGCAGAAGTTAATAAAATCTAAGTACTTAGCCGTGTCCCCGGTTATGGACAATACTTAGCAACTAAAGTTTGAACTATGGGAGATCTCGACATTCTAACTTCTAATATAAAAACTTGATGCACTTGGGGGTACCAAGGAATTCAAAGAGATTTTGTTAAGCTTGTTGCACTTGGGGTTACCAAGGTGCTCAAGAGCATGATGTACTTGGGGTTACCAAGGAACTCATGAGTTTTGATAAAACTTGTTGCACTTGGGGTTACCAAGTAGCTCAAGGGATTTTGACAAGGACTTGAACACTTGTGTTTCTACCAAGGAGTTCAAGGGATTCCTGGAAAAGAGATTTGACAAAGGACTTAAAACCCTTTTAGAAAAGATAGGATAAAATATTGCTTTATGCAAATAAGCCTTGAACTCTACTTAGCCAAATATGCATATAATGATAGGATCCACTCTTATATACATAGAAGTGAAGCTTGCCAATACAATTCAAATGTATTGACCCTTGTGGCTGTAACTTGTAATGTTGCAGGTTGATTGTTTTAAAATGAAGATTGTTTGATTGACTAGGACTACAAAGTCTACAACCAACATACACTGTGGCACTTTGAAGATGAAGGACCCATAACTATAGTTATTCCGCTGCAATGTAATGTAATAGCCAAATGAGCTATGTATGATGTAATAGAATTATGTTATTTCTGGTTATAAAGTTATAATATGACCTTTGTATCTCGATATTACATCTTACTGTGGATGCTAGCTATTGATCCAGGGACTAGCATTGTAAAACACAGGAGGAATCTACCTTATTAAAGCTTGGGACCTCTACAGATGGTATCAGAGCATTGTGTTGCCTGTAGGATTTGTAAACCTAGGATTGGACAAAAACCCTTGGAAAAATAGGAGTTGTATTTGTTCAAAAACTTATTTACAAAAACACCTGTAAACTCTTTCCTCAACCATTTTGGGTTTCAACTCTACATCTCTTCTATTTCAAACTTGATGGAAAGACCTACCCATGGCCAAGGACTACACCATGTGCAAAGGATGACTTCAACTTCTTCAACTCTAATGACTTCAACATCTTCAGCCTCTTCACCAAGGACTTCCAACTTGGATATCACTAAGGACAAGTGAAACAAGGAAAAACTTACTCAAGATTTAGAGACTGAGGGAATGCAAAATAAGAAGGAGCCATCAACAACTTGGAAGTATTGTGACCAAAAGTTTTCTCAAACCATGATCTCAAGTAAGAAGAATCATGAAGGAAAGAAAGATCACAAGTGAAACATATAGATAGACCACCATATTTTAGCTAAAAACACACCAACTTATGTGGAGTAACAAAATATTTTGTTGCCTAAGTATGTGCTTGAACCTTGTTTGAGTGAAAAGTTTGGTTTGTGATTGCATGAACGTTTCTTGTGTGAAGTGTGATGTGTGTGATTAGAAATATCTCCTTAGAAATATCTAGCCTATTCTAATCTTCCTTCAACCCAAACAGATGACTACTCCAAAGGACTCCAAGGTTGATGACACCAACACCAACCAAGCTGACAGCATGAGAGAGCTCATAGCAACCCAACATCAGTTGAACCAACTGACAGCTCAGTTCCTAGCCAACAATAGCGATAAAGATCCAGCACTGCAAAAGTTTTTGGAGGAACAATCCCAACTGATGCTTAAGGTGACTAATCAAATGATTAGCATGGAAGAAAGCTATCCCAGAAGAGTGTATGATAACAAGGATGACAAGAATGTTGTTCTAGATGGAGCCCCAGCTTGCATTATTTGTGGAGACAAGGATCATACTTCCACGGAGCATGAAGGACAATGCCCCAATTGTGAGGAAGACCATCCTGTTGGACAATGCCCCACCTCTCAAGCTACTTGCTACCTTTGTGAAGGAAGTGATCATACTCCTGACCAATGTCCCATCTATGCCATGGTAGAACAAAGGAAACAAGAAGGATCCAAGTCTACCAAAGGAAAAGGACCACTCATACCTCCAAACAAGACAACCCAATTCAAAGGATCAAAGAAAACCAAGAAGCCCAAGCAAGACATGAGCCTTGCACAATGTCGTAAATGTAAGGAAATGGGACACTACTCCAGTGGATGCCCAGAGAACAAGAAGAATAAAGAGATTGACCAAGTGTGGTGCAACAACTTCAAACAACCAGGCCACTATGTAGCAACTTTCCCACAAGAGCCACGTAAAGAACTCAAGGACATTCATTGCTTCAACTGCAAGAACCCAGGACACTATGCGAGCAACTGTCCAGATAGAATGAAGAACAAGTTGAACAAGCCTATGGAGAAGCTCAATCTTGGCCCATGAGTCAAGTATGGAAACCAAGGACACATGCAAGTGTTTGCTATGAGAAATTTTCTCCAGGATCCCAAGAAGGACAATATGTAATTTTTGTTTGAATTTTTTTTTAGGGTGGTAGTACCCTAGTTGTTTGAACTTGCTTGTAACCCTAGCCTCCCCAAATCTCGGGACGAGATTTATTTTAAGGGTCGTAGCCTGTCACATCCCAAGATTTTCCAAATCTGGTAATGTGAAAATAAATTAATAAAATAAAACTTGTTTGATTTTCAAAGCCAGAAGAAACTTTTTGAATTCAATTGGAACCTCAAACCCATTTGAATTAAATAAAATCCTAAAGGGATTCATAAAGATGAACATTTAATAAAGGAAATTAAAAAGGTTTTGGAATTACTGTTATTTGATCCTTTAATGAAAGATTTGGTTTTTAAAAGAAAAGGTGGATTTATAAATAAAAGTTATTTAATAAAGACAAATTAAACCTTGACCAAACTTTGAGAATTAAAACACTTAGTTTTGAATAAAAATAACAAAAGTTTATTTAAAAAAATAAATAAAAAGGAATAAATATCAAATTTTATTCAAATAAAAGATTTTACCAATTTAATAGAAACATCACAACTTATTAAATTATTTAAATAATTTTTTCCAAACATTTTATATTCACCAATAAAACTTACTAAAATGTTTTGACCTTATTCTAGAGTTCAAAATAAATATCTCAATAAAATAAGTCCAAATTGAATTAAGTAATGAAAGCCTATTATATCTAATTAAAATGGATCCTAAAATCAAATGTTATTTATTTTAAACAAGTTTCCAAATATTCCTTTCTTTCAGATAAAACCTACTGATGAGGTTTTGAAAATATTTGGGTTTTAAATGAAGATTTTATTAATTAAAACAAACCCTATTTTATTAAAAAACTAAAAGAACCATTTTATTTAAATTAAAGAATGGTTCTTCAAAAGAATAAAATTATTATTTTATTTTGGATTTTGGTTCATAATAATAAACAGAACTATTTTCAATATCACAAAGTTGGATGTTATTTGAATTGATTTAAACATTGTTTGACTTGATTGAATAATTGATTGGAAATTCAAAACAGAAATCAGAAAAAGAAAAGGAAAAAGTTACAGAATAAAAAAAATGGAGATTGGCGAACCCGGCCAGGCATTCAACAAGCCCGAGAAGCTTGACCCCTCACCCCGCGAGGAAAACGATTCGCACCCTGTCCCTGAACCACACTGAGTATGACCGGTGGACCTCCCTCTCTTTTCATTTCCCACTGACTGATGGACCCCACCGTCCCTGTTCTTCTCTCACACCCGCGCGACCCCTTCTTCCTCCCTCGACCACCGTTACCTGCTGTGATTCCGCGCGATCAATTCGCCATAACGCCGCGCCTTTACCTCACCTTGACCATGCTCGATAAAACGCCAACGCATCCTCCTCCTTTTTCCCCAAACCACTCCTCCTCTCTGCCCCTAGGCTGTCGCCAATCTCGTCTGCACCACCGCCGTCTCCGACGAACTTATTCCCCAATTCCGGCGACACGACACCACCCCGAGCCTCCCCGAGCACACTAGCAGACTCCCCACTCCCAGACAATCCTCCCAGTGCTTTTCGTTCGACCGCGGGCGCCCAGAACACCGCCCTCGACAAACTCCGAGCACCGCCGCGTCTGTCTCCAACTCCGGCGCGTTCCCCAGGTGAAATCCGACCGCCCCTCTACTTATCGATCACGCGAGCATCTTCGCCTTGGTTTTACGCACCTGACCATACTCCTGTCTTGCCTCCGCGTGACCTACAGCCTCGCCTTCGTCTTCGTCTGAGCGCCACCGACGGCTAGGTCAACTCCGACGAGCTCCTCTGGTAATCCCTGACCGCCCCCTCCTCTCTAGTTGACACTATCGTACTCCCCTTCCTCGTACGTGTCTAACGCTCCCTCTGTTATGCACCGGCGTGCCTTGTAGCCTCGTTCCCGACAACAACCGAGCGTGCACGGCGGCAGGAACTCCGAGCGATTAGTACCGCCCGGTCGCCCTCGCCTTCTCGAAACCACGTCGAGCTTCACCACGACCCTGCGATCATGGTGAGCATCCTCCCCTCTCTTCTAGCTTCCTGTTTCACCAGCACCGCCACTGCCTGACCGTCACCGCCGCTAGCCACCACCAGCGCCGCCCACTTTAGGTCAAATTCGCTAGTACCGTTCGATCCAGATTTAGCGGCCACGATTAGATCACTTATCGTCGAAGGGGTATGTCCTCTGGGCCACTCGATCTAACTAGATCCAACGCCCCACAACCGCGATCCAACCGAAACGGTATGGACCAATAGGAACACGACGCGTGGCCAGGTTTAAAACTAAAAACAGATTTGAATCTGATTTAATTGCAAACTTCAAACCCTTGTAGCTTTCAAACCACACGTCCAAAAATTGTAAATTTTATGTCGTTGGATTCAGGAGAACAATCCCTAGCCAACCATGGCCTTAGTTTCGAAAATAGTATCTGTTAGCTGGTTTGAAATTGCACATCCTTGTGTATGCTTGTTTAGAGTAGGAAAATTGTTTAAAATTGATTTTAGGATTAAAACCTTTGCAAAATGGATTTATGTGACCATACTGACCCTAGGAACCAACCCCTTGGTGTTAAAAATGATTTTGGTAAAATATAGGTTGAATTATTTAACTTAGCCATTTTTTAGCCAAATAAACTCATTGATTTTATTATAGAAATGTTTTTGCAAGGAAAACTTTGGGAAAATGTTTTGGACCAAACTTACTGACCCAAAACACCAAGCCTTGCCAAGGGCAACTCACTTGGTGAAAAACATAAAGTTTTGCTTTGATAAGAATAATTTTCACCACATAAAATGATGAATGAATTTTAAAATGGTCTTGAGATAAAACCCATTTGCAAATGACTTTGCCATTTTGGTAAATGACCAATTTGGACCTTACAAAGTTTAGAAACCTAGTGGAGACCATCCATGCAATAGAACCATCCTTTGCATACTTATGCATGACTTAGTTTCCTTCTTGTCTTGTGTGTGATTTTGTTTGAGTAAATGTGGGTTGGAATGTTAGTTGATTTGGTGTTTGCTTGATTGATTTGTAGTGAAATTAGCAAAGTGTGAGACTAGCAAGATCAAGGAGTGAACCCTCATTCCCTACCAAAAAGGCAAGTTACACTATCATACAAATGCCCTACTATTTTCATTATACTTAGTAAATTATGAAAACATGCATGAAAAAGATTTCTTTATACTTATGCTATGCTATATCCTAATAGGATTCACTATACACTCCTTAGTGAAAAAATTGAAGTTGTACATGCTTATCCATGCTATGTTTTGAAAAGAGATACATGTTGAGATTTTACAAAGGTTGAGAAAATACTTATGTTTTACATAATAAAACAAGGACTCAATGAACCACCTAGGTGGTGGATACTTTAAGTTTTGGAGAAGGTGGCAACAAAAGAAACCATGTCTATGGAAATCACTTTGTGTTGTGCTCCAAAAGAAAACCACCTAGGAAACTTAGAGATTGAACATGTTTCTCCAATTGTGGCTTTCGTGTACAACCACATGCTATTATGGCTCTGGCTTAGTCAACTACAATAGGAAGACCCATACATTGTCTTTGGTTACCGGACATGGGGATCTGGAATGCTTCATGGGGGCTGAAGGCAAGCTAGCAATGATGTATGGGAGGACCTTTTGGAAAGACTTCGTCACACTCTCAGTCTGCCGGTACTCCATCATGGTGAGTACTAATCCAGTAGGCCACTGGTGGCAACAAGATGGGATTGTGTCATGTGGGTAAAGTGTACTCCTTCTGCAGAAGTTAATAAAATCTAAGTACTTAGCCGTGTCCCCGGTTATGCACAATACTGAGCAACTAAAGTTTGAACTATGGGAGATCTCGACATTCTAACTTCTAATATAAAAACTTGATGCACTTGGGGGTACCAAGGAATTCAAAGAGATTTTGTTAAGCTTGTTGAACTTGGGGTTACTGTAGCATCCCAGTTGTCTAACCCCTGTAATGCTACATGTCATAATAATAAAAAGGGCCACTTCCAACATATAATTGTTGCATCATCATCATATCATGCTCATACCATCATACCACCTTGCATTTAAGCATCATATAAAACCTTTTCTTGTTTGGTTCTTATCTCATGTGCATGATTAATTGTAGTTGCCTCTTGATATTGTATTTGGTTCTTGATATATTGTTAAATGCCCAAGTTGAGTTGAGGGCATCTCTCTTATTGACTCCACCACCTTTTTCTTTCACCACCTTATAATTCCACCATCCAATCAATATGAGCTTGGCATTTTAAATTTGGGTTATCTCTAGCTCATGTTGGTTGGTTGGGTTCCACCCATAATCTTTGCTTGGCCTTGCCCATCTTTTGGGAATGCATATAGATAATGCCACATGAAATAATGTTGTTTTCACAATATAACCATTTGGCATTAATTATGTTGCATGGGCCATGCAAGTGCCACCTTTTCTAGTATTTGGTTTTTGTGTGTTTTCTAAGTGGATCTTTTCCTTTGCTTTAATCTTGTTTTGGGCTTGTAGTGGTTTCATCAAATCATCTATCCCTATCCCTTCTAGCTTTACCTTTTCCCCATCTCCATGCTTACACATGTGGTCATGTGTGAGCAAGAGCCATCCCATCATCTTGATCATCTCTCTCTCCCTCTCCCTCTTTTGCTTGTTTGATCTTGTTAAGGTTGTTTGGAGTTTACTTGATCAACTTAAGTGCCACCATCTTTCTCTCAACCCCTTAGCAAAACCCTAAATCTACCCCATGCCCCATAACCTTCCACCTAGAACCTCTACCCCTCACCCCTTCTAATCTCAACCCAGGTGCCCCTCTTTCTCTCCTCTTAGTCAAGCCCCCTCTTTCCAAACCTCCTGTTGACAAAGTTCAAACGAATTTGAAATCAGTAACTGGTTTGGATTTGAGATAGAATTAAAACAAGCAAAACAGATAAAGAAAATAAAAGAGAAAGAAAATAAAAGAGAAAGGAAATAAAAGAGAGAAAGGAGCAGCCCAACAGTAGCGACTCAGAGCAAACAGCAGGCCGTCATACCCAGCTTCCCCCCGGCCCAACTCGCCTCCCCGGCCCAGTACCGCTTCGCCGCCGTCGCTCCTGTTCTTCTTCCTTCCTGACGCCGTCGGTCGCTCGCTCGGCAGCGGACGGAAAGCAGTGGCAGCGAGCAGGTGGCCGTTCCCCCGCCGTCAGCCGCGTCACCCTTTCCCCCTCTTCTTATCCCCAGATCGAGGCCCGAACCCTAGCTTTCTCTCCCCAGGCGCCGCGGCTTACCCTGTCCCTCCTCCTTTTTCCTGTGCGCCGCCTCTGCTCCGCCATGGCCCCGCCTGGCGGTCCCGTTCAAGCCGCCACCGGTGAGTGCCTCAACCTCGGGTGAGTTCAAATCGTTTAGAGCCTCGCTGCGTTCCCCAGCCCTCTCTCTCGTGCCTGGCTCGTCACGTCGTCGCGCAGGTACCTCCCGTCGGCGACTTCGTCGACGAGCCGTGTCGTGAGTAAAGACAGGACCGCTAGGAGCGGCGACGTCTTCTTCCGGACCTCGAAGCCTCTGCCCGTCCTCTACCCGGGCCGCGGCCGCCGATTCCCTCGCCCGCCACCTCTGCCGCCTTCCGGTGGGAATCGACGAGGTAAGTTCCTCCCCAAGCCCCTACCGTTTACCCCCTCTGCGCCTTGCGCCCTTGGTTGTGACCCCACGACGAGCCGTCCCGCCGACGCACAAGCCCAGACCGGCGATTCCCCCCCTGTTCCCCGACGTGTCCTTTCCAGCACAACGCGCCGCCGATGAACCCTCCTTGAGAGATCTGTAGCCGGAGCCACCCTCTGCGTTTTTCGTTTTGTGGGCCAGGGCCACCTCGCCGTGGACGCGACGCCTTCCTCGCCGGCGAATCTCGCCGTCGCCAGGACAATGGCTTCAGAGCTGCGTCCGTCGATGAGCCAGCGTGTAGTTTGCGAAAACCCCTCAAGTTTTCGGTCGAGCACGCGAGATCCCCTAGCAACGATGCCCACCTGCCGCCCGGTGTTTTGGCGAAACCCCCAGCACCAGCCTCACCGACTCCTTCCTCATTGCTACGCGCCACGGCCACAGCCTCGGCATCACGTGGGACCGGATGCACCTACGTGCCCGCACGACAGCGACTGGGCTGGCTAAGCCCGGGTAGCCGAAGTTTGTCCGCGCGTCTGAGGCCTGTTTCCCTCTGCCCCACCTGTCATCGTCGAAGGGTAGGTAGCCCCTGAGTGAGAAAAGACAGCCAGGATTTTCTGGAATCAAATAAAATTCAGAAAATGTATAAATCAAATTAAATTCATATCTTTTGAAATAATTCGAATTTGATAAAACTTTCAAAATGAAAAGTGAATGTTTTTCAAATATGAATTCAACCATGTTTCTGAGTTTGACCAAGTTTGACCCTATCTAGTCAAACCTTTGACTTTGACCATAATTAATTAATTTTGACTTAAAATAAATTTAAATTCCAAATTCCAAATAATACAAGTAATATATGTTTTCAAATCAGAAAAATGAGAGGATTCCAAATATGCCCTTCAATTTGCCTTTTGCACAATTAAATTCCCAAGTTTATTTAAATTACATCAATTGCCACTGGATTTTCAACAATTAATAAATTTTGTTTTATAATTCCAAATTAAGCAAATGATATGTCTAAAATGATCAGCTCGACGAGACCTTTCTGTTTATGCTATCCATAACTTCAATTGCAGCATGCATCATATAAAAATATAGGGAACAACAACTGTTATGGCAACAAATGTGACTAAAACCCAATTCAAATGTTATTTCTTGTCCTCCACACCTCACCCATGCCATGCTACCTTACTTGCCATGTAAACTGTGCATCATTCATCATGGCATGATTGTTTGCTTGACGCATCTTATTCATATGCTTGTGCTCTATATTCATGTTGGCCTTGTTTGTTTGGTTTTTCTCGGATAGACACTGAGCAGAGGTTGTATCAAGAGAACCAGGAGCACTACCCAGATCCGTCCCTCGCTTCAACTGAGTTGACAGGCAAGCACTTCCACATGCTTGCATACATCTGATACCTATTGCCTCTATCTTATTCTTGCATCATTGAGTCGCGATTGCATTAAATTGAATCCCAAGTATGCATAGCCTTTACTTTTAAACCCCACCAAGCTTGTTTCCTCCATCCCATGAGCCACTACTATAGGAGTTGTTTGAGCCATGCGAGTCGTAGAACAGCATGTGTAGGGTATGTGAGTGTCTGTTGGATAACGAGGTACCTAACAACTTAACCTGAGTAGTATGGGATAACTAAAGAAAGTGGCACCGGTGAGCAACATCTGCTATTTGGTTTTTCCTCACTTGTGTCCGTAAGACCCCGAGTACTTGATTCCTGTTCCTTGATTTATCGCGCTATCCACATCCGGGAGGTATATGGGACCCCCCTGAGCCAGAGCTTGATTCCGTCTTATTTCTTGGGGCCACAAACTAGTTTGAGGTTTTACTACTATCCTGTAATTATGCCATGCTACTTTCTGTATTTAAATTGTGCGAGGAGCACATTGTACTGTTTAGGAATTGTGACCCGTTCGTGGTATCGAGGTCCCGTTTGGGGATCTGCTGTCGTTCTGCTTGACCCACAAACCTTGAGTCCGTCTCGAGCTTGCTTACCGTTGCGGGTAGACTCCAAGGGTGGCCCCTGAAATATTTCTGAATCGTGCGATTGTTCAGTCGTGAAAGCCTCGTTGGGTTTTGATTTGGTTTTTCCGAGGTTGATCGAGCGTGTGTTGCTATTGGTGCACCCCGGCCGGGTAAAACTTTCTGAAAGCCGTGTCCGCGGATATGGACGACTTGGAGCACAGTTTCTTGATCATAGACAAGCATAACTAAAGTACCGCCTTAATCTGACTAAATAATTTGACTAGTAAATAGCGCAACACCCATGGAATGGTTAATAAAATTGCCAACGGATGGGGGGTTGTTCGTCCGCTTCCTTGTTGGTAAGCAGGGAGGAGGATGGATCGGATGAGATTACCATTATAACTGTTGTACTTAATTTCACGGACATCCGTCTATCATTGGTTAGGCGGATGGTTAGCGTTTATCTGTAGAATTGCTAGGGTTTATCTTTCGCTGCAATTGCGTCACCCCAGGTTGTGTCCCCTTTAGAGGCATTAAGACTTGTTGAGTACCCTTAGGGTCTCACACGATAAATTCTTGATTCAGATGAACAGGTACCTTCTCAGGACGGATACTGGGTGGAAGAAGCCGAAGATGTGGGCAACGATCGTTCGGTGTAGAGATTCCGGGAACGGGGATCCATGAGACCTGTAGTTGGGATGTGCTTATTTTCTCTGGCATCTTATGCCGATTTGCTTCTTATCCGTACTCGGATCTTGTTTGCCGCTTCCGCATGATACTCTGATATATGTTGTATGAGGAGTTATCCTAAAATATAGATTTATCTAGGTCATTTGAATCTTGCCGTATGGCGTTGGTATATTTCCTTTCTTTCTAGATGGTGTGGCTCTGATGTACTCTTGTATGGTGGCTTGCGTACATACCCACTTGTGTACGTAGTTGATCCCGCTGCCGACCACGCCGTCTGACAGTCCCGTTGAGAGGGTAGTGGTTGGGACGTCGAAAGGACTACCGGTGAGCGGCTTTTGGGGCCCCACCGTACTATTTCAACCACTACCACTCATCCAGGCTTGTATCTAGGGCGTAGTTCACCGAGGTAGTTACAATTGGTATCGAGCCATCCCGACCTTGAGGTTTCACCAAGCGGTCGTTGTCGGTCTAGCAAATATTTTGGTAGTTATGTATATTAGGGAAAAACAAAGCGAGTAGGACTGCTTCCATTTTTCTTCTTACCCTCCCACCCACCCTTTTCTGGTAAGGAAGTGCAACGTTTTCAATCCTCTTCTCAAGATTCAAATTAGGATTCACGTGTTTGGGGTTTCCGTAGTACCATAGGTTGTGTGTGTGTGTGTGTGTGTCTGTGTGTAATACCTTGTCTATCTGTTGCATCCAAGTTGTTATCTTATCTGCCTTTGGTTATCAACTGTTGGTACATTCCATACCGACAGGCTTTTGTAAACCGACGCAATCTATCTTCCTCTTGTATCCGACGCTATCTTGTTTGGGGTGTTCGTTCCGCAGTTACCAATCTTTAGGGTTCGTCGTGAGAAGAAGGGGTTAGGATATGTGTTCCACTTGTTCATGTGCGGAGTAATGATTTGTGTGCGGGATGGAGTCGCGACCATACCACTACTTTTATCATTCGCTTTTGTATATTGAATCGGTAGAGTCACTAATCTTGATTCGTTAAGTAATTTTGCGCATCTATTGGTATTTTAATGCCGAAATTTGTGGAATTTTTTTTTCTTTGATATATTTGTGTACCACACTCCTTTTCAGTCGTGTGCGATATGCTTAATATCTTTTAGGTGCTATGAACTTTGTTGATATTTTAATATCATCTCGATAATTGTATCCTTTAATCTTGGTTAATTCCATCTTGGTACTATTTTGGATTATTGTCATTCTCCATTATAGTCTTGACTTGAGTTTATATCAATGACGGGATGGCTCCCCACCCGGATGAAGAGGACATCCCTCGGGCGGGCTCATTGCCAAGCATAGCTAATGCTTTGGCAATGCAAGAGAACCACAGCTTTGAGGAGGCGTCGGAAGGAATGAGTTTGCTCCACTTCCTCCACCTCCCAAGCGTGGTGACATCAAGAGCTTCCTCAAGTTCAACCCTCGTCGGTTTGATGTGTCGACCGACTGGACGCGGATGATTGGCTGCGAGATCTCAAGGTTGCTCGAGGCTGCGATGTTCGAGCAGTGGGTCAAGTGTGCTACCCACCTTCTCAAGGGAGATGCAGCTCTTTGGTGGGAGAACTACTTGAAGGCAAGTCTGCGGGTTCCAGCCAACTTGGGAGAGGTTCACTGCAGCTTTCAAAGAAACGATTTCTCTCGAGATTGTGATGGAAAGGATGAAGGAGGCTTTCCTCAACTGAAGCGAGGAAATGATAACGACACCTATATCAGGAACTTCATGAACCTGTCTCGCTATGGTGGTGATGAGGTATCGATGACAAGAAGAAGCGTAAAAGGTTCGGGGCAAGGGCTCAATGCGTCGATCAAGTATGCAATCACACATGCAAGACCGACAACCTTCACGGAACTACAAGACTGCAAGAGGAGGCAAGCGGGCAAATGTTCGAGGAGTCCAAGAAACACAACAAGGATGCATCAAGCTCTGCAGTTATGGCAGCTCCTTCTAAGCGGCGTGTCTGGGTTCCTAACACCCCACCGTCGCTCCCGGCTCCACCAAGACCTGCGAGTTTCACGTCAAGGCCACCAAACTTCACCACTGCGGCTCCCAGGGGCTACAACAACCATTACCCTGGAGCGCCTGGCGGAGTCCCTGGCTACTCTGCTCCACGTCCAGCTGGTGCCTGCTTCACGTGTGGAGATCCTGGACATCCCCATTGGAACTGTCCAATGAAGAACAAAGCTCTCCCTCCACCCCCGCCAAGATCTGCAACAATCTCTCCTTCGGTTCGTGCACCACCGCCTCGGGCTCTCAACATCAACACTAAGCCCGGGTCTGCGGTTGTTCGCGCCAATTGCGTCAACGCCTCTCAAGCTGAGCTCACACCTGGAGTTGTAATGGGTATGCTATCCGTTAACTCAGTCCCTGCACGAGTTCTCTTTGATTCTGGTGCATCGCATTCTTTTGTCTCGCATAAGTTTGCACAAGAGAATAACCTGGATAGGGTTCCTTTATCACGTCGTCTGGTGGTGCTATCTCCTGGTTCAAACATGAGGTTTGCTGCTATCATCATGGCAATCGATCGAGATTGGTGGTTCTTCATTCTTGGCTTCTTTAATTCTTCGGGCAACTCGACATTGATGTCATTTTGGGCATGGATTGGTTGACAAATGCGCTGTGATTGATTGTCTTTGAACGCTCGGTGTCTCTGAAGATTCACGAAGGCCATGTAGTCTTTTCTCCAAGTCGACTCCTGCATCGACTCTATTCCTTGGCTGCTCTTAATGATGATGCTATGGAAGCTATTCGGAGGGTACCGATTGGTCAGTGAGTTCCGGATGTCTTTCTGAAGAGTTGCGGTATGCCTCCGGATCGCGAGGTTGAATTCGTGATTGAGCTTGAACTGGAGCGGCTCCTATCTCCAAGAGGCCATATAAAATGGGTCCTTCGAGTTGGTGAACTCAAGCGGCAACTTGATGAACAAGAGAAATTGGGTTTCATTCAACAAAGACTTCTTGGGGTAGCCCAACAATCTTTGTGAAGAAGCGTGATGAACCGATAGGCTATGTGTTGACTACCGGCTCTAAATGCTAAAACCATCAAGAACAAATATCCTCTTCCTCGGATAAATGATCTATTTGATCACCGGTGAGCTGTGGTGTTCTCTAAGCTGGACTTGAGAAGTGGTTATCACCAAATCAAAATTCACAAAGAGGATGTGCCCAAGACAGCTTTCACCACCCGCTATGGCCTGTATGAGTACACGGTCATGTCTTTCGCCTCACCAACGCACTGCTACCTTCTCGAGGTGATGAACTCCGTTTTCATGGAGTACCTGGACAAGTTTGTTGTGGTATATCTGGATGACATTCTGGTTTATTCCAAGTCCAAGGAGGAGCATGAAGAGCACCTGCGGTGTGTCCTGAACAAGCTTCGTGAGAACCGCTTGTATGCAAAGTTCTCTAAGTGTGAGTTTTGGCTGCCTGAAGTGACATACTTGGGTCATGTTATCTCTGCCAAGGGCATTGCAGTCAACCCGGAGACCGTGAAGACAATAGTTGAATGGCTTCCTCCTGCTAATGTCAAGGAAGTGCGGAGTTTTCTCGGTTTGGCTAGCTATTGCCGTCGCTTTGTGCAGAACTTCTCGAAGATAGAAAAGCCTCTTACCGACCTCCTCAAGAAAGGCAAGAAGTACCTGTGGACTCCTACTTGTCAAGAAAGTTTTGAGACACTCAAAGAGAAGCTCACTTCCACACCAGTCTTGGTTCCTCCGGATACATCTAAGCCTTTCCAGATATTCTGTGACGCCTCTTTGCAAGGATTGGGTGCGGTCCTTATGCAAGAGAGACAGGTGGTTGCTTATGCCTCTCGTCAGTTGAAGACACATGAGATCAACTATCCCACACATGACCTCGAGCTAGCAGCAGTTGTCTTTGCCTTGAAGCTATGGAGGCACTACTTGCTTGGTAACCGCTAGAGATCTTCTCGGACCACAAGAGTTTGAAGTATATCTTCACTCAACCGGATCTCAACCTTGGCAGAGGAGATGGATTGAAGCAATCAATGACTTGATGTGACCATCAACTACACTCCGTGCAAAGCAAATGTCATGGCAGATGCGCTTAGTCGTAAAGCTTATGTCAACAACCTCATGGTGGAAGATCGGCAACCTCTCTTGTGCGAGGAATTCCGCAATTGAACACGAAATTGTGGAACAAGGGCATCTCTTGAACCTTCCGCTACTCCTCTCTTGGAAGAACAGATTCGCCTCGTCGCCTTGGTGATCCGCACACCAAGAAGCTCATCGCTAAGCTTGACCTTCCGAAGTATGAGTCCTTCCACGTTGATGATCAAGGAACGCTCTTCTTTGAACACCGGATGTTTGTTCCAAACTATCCGGGTCTGAGAGACCAAGTTCTCAAGGAGGCACATGATTCGGTTCTTTCTATCCATCCTGGCAGCACAAAGATGTACATGGACTTGAAAACACAATCTTGGTGGCACAGGTTGAAACGGTATTGCGCCAAGTATGTCTCAGAATGTGATGTCTGCCGCAGAGTCAAGGCTGTCCATCAGAAACCATTTGGTCTTCTACAGCCATTGAAACCTCCAGAATGGAAATGGGAGAAAGTGGAGATGGACTTCATCACTGGCTTTCCAAGGTCGCAGAAGGGCAACAATGCAATCTTTGTTGTCATCGACAGGCTTTCTAAAGTGGCTCATTTCTTCCCAGTCAAAGAAACAATTTCTGGAATTCAGTTGGCTGAGCTCTATATCAACAGGATTGTCTCTTTGTATGGGGTTCCACTTGAAATCAGTTCAGACCGTGGAAGCATCTTCACCTCAAAGTTCTGGGAGAGTTTCCAAAAAGCCTTGGGAACAAAGTTGAACTTCAGCACTGCTTACCACCCTCAGTCGCAAGGACAAGTGGAGAGGATTAATTAGATTCTCGAGGACATGCTTAGAGCTTGCGTCATCTCGTTTGGCATGAAGTGGGAGGAATGCCTTCCATATGCTGAATTCTCCTACAACAACAGCTTCCAGAAGAGTCTGAAGATGGCACCATTCGAGGCTCTCTATGGTCGCAAGTGCAGAACTCCTATTGGTTGGTCGGTGTGAGAAAGAATCTGGTTTGGCCTCGACATTGTAACCCAAGCGGAGGAGAAGGTGCATATCATTCGAGAACTCAAGATTGCTCAAAGTCGTCAAGAGCAACTATGACAGAAACACACGGATATGGTATATGCCTGGTGATCTCGCTACCTTCGTGTCACTCCCATGAGAGGAACACACCGCTCGATATCAAAGGAAAGTTGGCTCCTAGATACATCGGTCCTTTCAAGATACGTGGTAGAAGAGGAGAAGTTGCTTATGCACTAGAGCTCCGAAAACTCAAAGTCCATGATGTTTTCCACATCTCTCAGCTCAAGAAGTGCTTCAAAGACCCGGCAAGACCGTGGATCATGAGCTAATCGACCTCCAAGAAGATCTGTCTTATCAAGAACACCCCACCAAAATCCTTGAGACCATGAGCGAAGGACTCGCAACAAGTCCATCGTTTTGCAAGGTGCGTGGTCACACCATTCATTGATGAAGCCACATGGGAGCGTGAAGATGAACTCCGTGCCAACCATCCTTCTCTCTTTGTATCTTCTTCTTCTTCCTAGAATCTCGGGGCGAGATTCCTGTTTAGTGGGGGAGAGTTGTAGCATCCCAGTTGTCTAACCCCTGTAATGTTACATGTCATAATAATAAAAAGGGCCACTTCCAACATATAATTGTTGCATCATCATCATATCATGCTCATACCATCATACCACCTTGCATTTAAGCATCATATAAAACCTTTTCTTGTTTGGCTCTTATCTCATGTGCATGATTAATTGTAGTTGCCTCTTGATATTGTATTTGGTTCTTGATATATTGTTAAATGCCCAAGTTGAGTTGAGGGCATCTCTCTTATTGACTCCACCACCTTTTTCTTTCACCACCTTATAATTCCACCATCCAATCAATATGAGCTTGGCATTTTAAATTTGGGTTATCTCTAGCTCATGTTGGTTGGTTGGGTTCCACCCATAATCTTTGCTTGGCCTTGCCCATCTTTTGGGAATGCATATAGATAATGCCACATGAAATAATGTTGTTTTCACAATATAACCATTTGGCATTAATTATGTTGCATGGGCCATGCAAGTGCCACCTTTTCTAGTATTTGGTTTTTGTGTGTTTTCTAAGTGGATCTTTTCCTTTGCTTTAATCTTGTTTTGGGCTTGTAGTGGTTTCATCAAATCATCTATCCCTATCCCTTCTATCTTTACCTTTTCCCCATCTCCATGCTTACACATGTGGTCATGTGTGAGCATAAGAGCCATCCCATCATCTTGATCATCTCTCTCTCCCTCTCCCTCTTTTGCTTGTTTGATCTTGTTAAGGTTGTTTGGAGTTTACTTGATCAACTTAAGTGCCACCATCTTTCTCTCAACCCCTTAGCAAAACCCTAAATCTACCCCATGCCCCATAACCTTCCACCTAGAACCTCTACCCCTCACCCCTTCTAATCTCAACCCAGGTGCCCCTCTTTCTCTCCTCTTAGTCAAGCCCCCTCTTTCCAAACCTCCTGTTGACAAAGTTCAAACGAATTTGAAATCAGTAACTGGTTTGGATTTGAGATAGAATTAAAACAAGCAAAACAGATAAAGAAAATAAAAGAGAAAGAAAATAAAAGAGAAAGGAAATAAAAGAGAGAAAGGAGCAGCCCAAACAGCTACCGCAGCCAGAGCAAACAACAGTCATTATACCCGGCTTACCAACTAGCCTCCCCGGCCCAGTACCACTTCGCCGCCGTCGCTCCTGTTCTTCTTCCTTCCTGACGCCGCTTTCGCTTTCGGCAATGACGGAAAGCAGTGTGGCCGTTGCCTCCGCCACCACACCCTTTTCCCCCTCTTCTTATCCCCAGATCGAGGCCCGAACCCTAGCTTTCTCTCCCCAGGCGCCGCGGTTTACCCTGTCCCTCCTCCTTTTTCCTATGCGCCGCCTCTGCTCCGCCTTGGCCCCGACGCTCTGAGCAGTCCCCGTTCAAGCCGACGCCACCGGCGGGAGTGCCTCAACCTCCGGGTGAGTTCAAATCGTTTTAGAGCCTCGCCGCGTTCCCCTGGCCCTCTCTCTGCGTCTTGGCCGTCTGATCGTCACCGCCGCAGGTACCTCCCCGTCAGCGACTTCGTCGACGAGCCCGTGTCAGCAGTAAAGACAGGACCGCTAGGAGCGACGACGACGTCTTCTTCCCGGCGGACCTCGAAGCCTCTGCCCCGTCCCTCTACCCGGAGCCGCGCAGCCGCCGATTCCCCTCGCCCCGGCCACCTCCTGCCTCGTTTCCGGTGGGAATCGACCGAGGTAAGTTCCTCCCCCAAGCCCCTACCGTTTTACCCCCTCTTGCGCCGCTTGCTTGTGACCCTGACGAGCCGTCCCGCCGACGCACAAGCCCAGACCGGCGATTCCCCCCTGTTCCCCGACGTGTCCTTTCCCGCACAACGCGCCGCCGACGAACCCTCCTTGAGAGATCTGTAGCCGGAGCCACCCTCTGCGTTTTTCGTTTTGTGGGCCAGGGCCACCTTGCCGTGGACGCGACGCCTTCCTCGCCGGCGAATCTCGCTGTCGCCAGGGGACAGCGGGCTTCAGAGAGCTGCGTCCGTCAGACAGAGCCCGCGTGTAGTTTGCAGAAAACCCCCTCAAGTTTTCGGTCGAGCACACTCAGATCCCCTAGCAACCAGTGCCCCACCTGTCAGCCGCCCGGTGTTTTGGCAGAAAACCCCCCCAGCAGTGCCTCACCCAAGACTCCTTCCTTCCTGCCAAGGCCCACCTCGCCTCGTCCACGTGGGACCGGATGCACCTACGGGCCCGCACGACAGCGACTGGGCTGGCTAAGCCGGGGTAGCCGAAGTTTGCCCGCGCGTCTGTGGCCTGTTTCCCTCTGCCCCACCTGTCATCGTCGAAGGGTAGGTAGCCCCTGAGTGAGAAAAGACAGCCAGGATTTTCTGGAATCAAATAAAATTCAGAAAATGTATAAATCAAATTAAATTCATATCTTTTGAAATAATTCGAATTTGATAAAACTTTCAAAATGAAAAGTGAATGTTTTTCAAATATGAATTCAACCATGTTTCTGAGTTTGACCAAGTTTGACCCTATCTAGTCAAACCTTTGACTTTGACCATAATTAATTAATTTTGACTTAAAATAAATTTAAATTCCAAATTCCAAATAATACAAGTAATATATGTTTTCAAATCAGAAAAATGAGAGGATTCCAAATATGCCCTTCAATTTGCCTTTTGCACAATTAAATTCCCAAGTTTATTTAAATTACATCAATTGCCACTGGATTTTCAACAATTAATAACTTTTGTTTTATAATTCCAACTTAAGCAAATGATATGTCTAAAATGATCAGCTCGACGAGACCTTTCTGTTTATGCTATCCATAACTTCAATTGCAGCATGCATCATATAAAAATATAGGGAACAACAACTGTTATGGCAACAAATGTGACTAAAACCCAATTCAAATGTTATTTCTTGTCCTCCACACCTCACCCATGCCATGCTATCTTACTTGCCATGTAAACTGTGCATCATTCATCATGGCATGATTGTTTGATTGACGCATCTTATTCATATGCTTGTGCTCTATATTCATGTTGGCCTTGTTTGTTTGGTTTTTCTCGGATAGACACTGAGCAGAGGTTGTATCAAGAGAACCAGGAGCACTACCCAGATCCGTCCCTCGCTTCAATCGAGTTGACAGCAAGCACTTCCACATGCTTGCATACATACGACCTATTGCGTCTATCTTATTCTTGCATCATTGAGTCGCGATTGCATTAAATTGAATCCCAAGTATGCATAGCCTTTACTTTTAAACCCCACCAAGCTTGTTTCCTCCATCCCATGAGCCACTACTATAGGAGTTGTTTGAGCCATGCGAGTCGTAGAACAGCATGTGTAGGGTATGTGAGTGTCTGTTGGATAACGAGGTACCTAACAACTTAACCTGAGTAGTATGGGATAACTAAAGAAAGTGGCACCGGTGAGCAACATCTGCTATTTGGTTTTTCCTGCTCACTTGTGTCCCGTAAGACCCCGAGTACTTGATTCCTGTTCCTTGATTTATCGCGCTATCCACATCCGGGAGGTATATGGGACCCCCCTGAGCCAGAGCTTGATTCCGTCTAATTTCTTGGGGCCACAAACTAGTTTGAGGTTTTACTACTATCCTGTAATTATGCCATGCTACTTTCTGTATTTAAATTGTGCGAGGAGCACATTGTACTGTTTAGGAATTGTGACCCGTTTACGTGGTATCGACAGTCCCCGTTTGGGGATCTGCTGTCGTTTACCGCCCCACAAACCTTGAGTCCGTCTCGGAGCTTGCTTACTTCGTTGCGGGTAGACTCCAAGGGGTGGCCCCCTGAAATATTTCTGAATCCTGCGATTGTTCAGTCGTGAAAGCCTCGTTGGGTTTTGATTTGGTTTTTCCGAGGTTGATCGAGCGTGTGTTGCTATTGGTGCACCCCGGCCGGGTAAAACTTTCTGAAAGCCGTGTCCGCGGATATGGACGACTTGGAGCACAGTTTCTTGATCATAGACAAGCATAACTAAAGTACCGCCTTAATCTGACTAAATAATTTGACTAGTAAATAGCGCAACACCCATGGAATGGTTAATAAAATTGCCAACGGATGGGGGGTTGTTCGTCCGCTTCCTTGTTGGTAAGCAGGGAGGAGGATGGATCGGATGAGATTACCATTATAACTGTTGTACTTAATTTCACGGACATCCGTCATCATTGGTTAGGGATGGTTAGCGCTATCTGTAGAATTGCTAGGGTTTATCTTTCGCTGCAATTGCGTCACCCCAGGTTGTGTCCCCTTTAGAGGCATTAAGACTTGTTGAGTACCCTTAGGGTCTCACACGATAAATTCTTGATTCAGATGAATGTACCTTCTCGTGACGGATCTTTGGGTGGAAGAAGTCAAGATGTGGGCAACGATCGTTCGGTGTAGAGATTCCGGGAACGGGGATCCATGAGACCTGTAGTTGGGATGTGCTTATTTTCTCTGGCATCTTATGCCGATTTGCTTCTTATCCGTACTCGGATCTTGTTTGCCGCTTCCGCATGATACTCTGATGTGTGTTGTATGAGGAGTTATCCTAAAATATAGATTTATCTAGGTCATTTGAATCTTGCCGTATGGCGTTGGTATATTTCCTTTCTTTCTAGATGGTGTGGCTCTGATGTACTCTTGTATGATGGCTTGCGTACATACCCACTTGTGTACGTAGTTGATCCTTCGCCGACCACGCCCGTCAGAGTCCCGTTGAGAGGGTAGTGGTTGGGACGTCTGAAAGGACTACCAGTGAGCGGCTTTTGGGGCCCCACCATACTATTTCAACCACTACCACTCATCCAGGCTTGTATCTAGGAGCGTAGTTCACCGAGGTAGTTACAGTTACCAAGGTGCTCAAGAGCATGATGTACTTGGGGTTACCAAGGAACTCATGAGTTTTGATAAAACTTGTTGCACTTGGGGTTACCAAGTAGCTCAAGGGATTTTGACAAGGACTTGAACACTTGTGTTTCTACCAAGGAGTTCAAGGGATTCTTGGAAAAGAGATTTGACAAAGGACTTAAAACCCTTTTAGAAAAGATAGGATAAAATATTGCTTTATGCAAATAAGCCTTGAACTCTACTTAGCCAAATATGCATATAATGATAGGATCCACTCTTATATACATAGAAGTGAAGCTTGCCAATACAATTCAAATGTATTGACCCTTGTGGCTGTAACTTGTAATGTTGCAGGTTGATTGTTTTAAAATGAAGATTGTTTGATTAACTAGGACTACAAAGTCTACAACCAACATCTGCCTGTGGCACTTTGAAGATGAAGGACCCATAACTATAGTTATTCCGCTGCAATGTAATGTAATAGCCAAATGAGCTATGTATGATGTAATAGAATTATGTTATTTCTGGTTATAAAGTTATAATATGACCTTTGTATCTCGATATTACATCTTACTGTGGATGCTAGCTATTGATCCAGGGACTAGCATTGTAAAACACAGGAGGAATCTACCTTATTAAAGGTTGGGACCTCTACATTGTATCATATACAACTCTTCTTCAATATTACCATTGAGAAACGCGGTTTTGACATCCATCTGCCATATCTCATAATCAAAATATGCAGCAATTGCTAACATAATCCTAACTGACTTTAGCATCGCTACGGGAGAGAATGTCTCATCGTAGTCAACTCCTTGAATTTGTCGAAACCCCTTTGCGACAAGTCGAGCTTTATAGACGGTCACATTACCATCAAGATCGCTTTTCCTTTTGAAAATCCATTTGTTCTCCACGGCCTTTCGGTCGTGAGGTAATTCCACCAAGTTCCAAACTTGATTTTCATACATGGATTCCATCTCGGATTTCATGGCTTCTAACCATTTGTTGGAATCCGGGATCATCATCGCTTCTTCATACATCGCAGGGTTATCATTTTCATCAACCATGAAATTCATGACAGATTTCGCAGCTCGGAGCTGCACGCGTCTGCTTGACCTGCGAGGTTCGGTAGTACTCTCTTCGGAGTTTCATGATCATTATCATTAGTTCCCTCTTCAACAGTGGAGCCAACTCGAACAACTTCCGGCCAAGCGCTACTCGCCATACTTTGAAGAGAAGGTTCCATAACCTCTTGAGTTCTACCTTCCGACTACTCACACCTTTCGCAAGAAACTCTTTCTCTAGAAAGGATCCATTCTCGCAACAAAAACCTTGCCCTCGAATCGTGATAGAAGGAATACCCAATAGTTTCCTTTAGGGTATCCTATGAAGACGCATTTTTCCGCTTTGGGTTCGAGTTTATCCGGTTGAAGTTTCTTCACATAAACATCGCATCCCCAAACTTCAAGAAATGATGACTTAGGTTTGTTTCCAAACCACAATTCATACGGTGTCTTTTCAACGGATTTAGATGGTGCCCGATTTAAAGTGAATGCAGCAGCTTTCTAGTGCATAACCCCAAAATGACAACGCAAGTCCGCTGAGACATCATAGATCGAACCATATCTAATAAAGTACGATTACGACGTTCAGACACACCATTTCCTGTGTTGTTCCTAAGCGTGAGTTGTGAAACAATTCCACACTCTTTCATGTGAGTGCTAAACTCGTAACTTAGATACTCACCTCCACGGTCGGACCGTAGAAATTTGATCTTTCTATTACGATGATTTTCCACTTCATTCTGAAATTCCTTGAACTTTTCAAAGGTTTCAGACTTGTGTTTCATCAAGTAGATATAACTTGTGTTTCAGACTTGTGTTTCATCAAGTAGATATAAACTTTTCAAAGGTTTCAGACGGCAGTGCCACATATATGCGGATATATCATCATTAAGTTTAATCCTTTTAGCATCAACATTATGAATATGTGTAACATTATCATCGAGATCTAATAGAAATAAACCATTCATCATCGGTGCATGACCATAAAAGATTTCATTCATATAAACGGAACAACCATTGTTCTCGAATTTAAATGAATAACCACTTCGCATCAAACACGATCCAGATACAATGTTCATGCTCAGTGCAGGAACCAGATAACAATTATTCAAGTTTATAACTAATCCCGACGGCAAGTGGAGAGGCAGCGTTCCGATAGCGATCACATCAACGATTGATCCATTGCCGACACGCATCTTGACCTCACCCCTTGCTAGCGGTCGCTTGTTCCGCAGCCCCTGATTCGAGTTACAGATATTAGCAACTGAACCGGTATCAAATACCCAGGTGCTACTGCGAGCACTAGTCAAGTACACATCAATAACATGTATATCATATATACCTTTGTTTGCCTTGCCGGCTTTCTTGTCTACCAGATACTTGGGGCAGTTGCGCTTCCAGTGGCCAGTCCCCTTACAATAGTAGCACTCGGTATCAGACTTAGGTCCAACTCGGGGTTTCTTTTCAGGCACGGCAACAGGATTGCCGCCCTTACTACCCTTTCGTTTTCCCTTCTTGTCTTTCTTGAAACCAGTGTTCCTATTGATCGTCAACACTTGATGTTCCTTTTTGATCTCCACTTATGCAGTTTTAAGCATTGACAGAAGCTCGGGGAGAGACTTCTTCATGCCTTGCATATTATAGTTCATCACAAAGCTCTTATAGCTAGGTGGCAGAGACTGCAGAACACGATGGATGCCTAAGTCAATGGGAATCGTTATTCCCAAGGACACAAGCTTATCGGCGTAACCCGACATCTTGAGTACATGCTCACTAACGGAGTTGTGCTCTTCCATCATGCAGCTAAAGAACTTTTCTGAAGTGTTGTAGCTCTCTACAGCAGCATGTGTGTCAAAAATCATTTTCAACTCACCCATTGTATCAAATGCATTGCCGTTTTTGAAACGCTTTCGAAGTTCCGGCTCTAGCCCATACAATATGCCGCAATTATGCAGCAGAGAGGAAAATCCTCAAATTCATGGCCCATTCGGTAAAGTTGCTACCGTTCGTTTCTAGTTTCTCTTTCTCCATGAACACATTGAAATTAAAAGCAGGTGGTGTCATCTACAACAGAATTCGTAAAGTTTAGACTAAGTGTATGATAGATTAAGTTCAACTAATCCATATTACGAATGAACTCCCACTCAAAAACGACATCCCTCGTTCTTTTTTGGTGATTACATGAACCAAATCCACTACACCAAGTCCGATCATCACGTAAGTCGGTGTAGCTTCAAAGGCGAGCATCAAATGGGCATCATATCAACTATATGACTCATGCTTAACCTTTCGGTCCGTGTTCCGAGGCCATGTCTGTACATGCTAGGCTCGCCAAGTTGGAACCTTAGTATTCGCGTGTGTAACTGTTTTACACCCGAAATATGGTCGTGGATCCAAGAACACCCGATCATCACGTGATGTCTTGGAGCGACGAAACATAATCAGTGCATACTAAAGGAAGAACACATTCTTATCTTGATATTTAAATGAGGGATCATATTATTATGCTAACAAAGCGCTAAACAAGCAATATAAGATGCTATCAAACATCACATGTTTATTAGTGAAATGATATGGTTCCCGCAGATGATCTCTATCATGTGCATCGTGGTATGATCACTATCATATGTATATGTGTAAATCCAAGGTCTATGGAGTTTACACGCTATGTTTGTTGTAAGAGTATCATCTCATACTTCTACTTACAACACTACCATATCATAACACTAGCCCAGCAACAATCTAAACTAGACGCCTCTAATTTATCCATTGCAAGTTTTACGTGGCTTAGGGCTTTCGAGATAGAACCGTTCTTACCTACGAACATGAACCACAACGAGGATAACCAAATTGTTGACAACTCGTTTGCAAAATAGATATTTACTATAGTAGGAGAGACAGACACCCGCTAGCCACTTATGCAAACTAGTTGCATGTCAAGCGTGGAACAGGCTCATGTGCGAGGACATGTAAAGTTTGTCCGGGCCGCTTCATCCCACTATGCCACCAATATCCAAAATTACAACAAAGGAGCAACAACATGATCATCATCTCCCACATACTCATATGTGTACTACCCGTGTAAAGTATCTATGCATAGATTCGGCTCTGATACCACTGTAGGGTTCGCAGCATAGAAAACAAAAATTTTCCTACGATGTGAACTATGTACCAAGATCTATCTATTAGATACAAACAACGAGCGGATGTATATCCGTTGAGAACATACCCTTGAAGACCAACAAAGCTTACCGAGTTCAACTCGTGGTTGATGTAGACGATCTCTTGCCGATCTCAAGATCGAGAGGAAGTCCTAGCGCCGCAAATCAGCAGCGCATCCGTGCTCGCACGCACGTTCGAGGCACGATCAACCTCCGCCTCCTCGCTCTAGCGATGCAGCGGAAGCACAACTCTTTCTTGCCGAATAGCCACCGGGAACATGTATCTCGCTAGTCCGAGACCATGGGGGATAAATTCTAGAGGGGGAGAGAGATCCTTCACGAGGAGGTGTGAGAGACAAGTGAGGAGGGGGGCTCCTTTTATAGGAGGAGGGGGGCACCCAAGGGGTTGGCCGCTGCCCCCTCCCCTCCTTCATTCATGTGGGCGGACACTCCACTCACAAAAGTCCTTTAAATTCCCTCTACTCAAAAGTCCACTCAAATTCCCATTAAATTTCCACCAAATTTAATGCAAACTCTCATTAAATAAAACTCTTTTATTTTATTCAGAATTTTGTCAATTACTTTATTGACAAACATTCACAAATAACCCCTTGCTAGAATTCCATTTCACATGCATAACCACTTTATGCAATTTCACCCAAAAACCTGTTTCGGTATCTAGTGAAATAAATTCCTGCGCTTGTTCATTCTTTCGGCATGAAACTTTTGCTCCAATTGGATGTCGGTGTCTTTTAAGTGTGTCACCCTACGGTTCATGAATAATGCGGACTTGATCGAGACCCCTCTCGGATCAATAATCAAGCGGATCTGAGACCCATCGACTCACACATTCAACGATGACTTTCTTGTGATCGCGGAACCTTTTACGCTAGTATCTTAATACCTTTGTTTCACGATATATTACATGTCCGAGATTCGATCATCGGTATCTCCATACCTAGTTTGATCTCGCATCGACATGCACTCTTTTCTCGTTCCCGTGATATAACATTCTAGTGATCAAATCACTTGCTTGCAAGCTAATCAATGTGATATCACCGAGAGGGCCCAGAGTATATCTATCCGTCATCGGGATGAACAAATTCCACTCTCGATCCATGAGCCTCAACATAATACTTTATTAGTTTTGAATCCATCTTTATAATCACCCTGTTACGGTGTGACGTTTGATGTTATCAAGAAACTCTTCCGGTGTTAGTGATTAACATGATCTCATGGTCTAAGGATTAGGATCACTTCGTAAGTTGTTATAGAAATATAAACTCAATGACTCTGATCGTAATGCTATACTTCAGATGAATGTTCATCACACCATTACACTAATGTTGTGATCCCGTTATTAACAACATCCAATGTCCATGATCAGGAAACCATGATCATCTTGTTAATCAACGAGCTAGTTTATGAGAGAGGCATAACTAGGAACTTTCTGTTTGTTTGTTAAACACACATGTATTAATGTTTCCGTATTAATACAATTATAGCATGCAAAAATAAACATCTATCATATACTTGGAATACACATAATAAACACTTTATTATTGCCTCTCAGGGCATATTCCCTTCACGCTCCACGACCGACGGTGATCCGCGGCGTGATGACGCCGTCGTGCGCCGCCAACTGCTCGTTTCGGCACTCAGTGAAGAAATTTTCCCAATACGGTATATTGTCTGGGTCTTCGGCGAGCTCGGGGTCCTCCATGGCCGTGATGGCGGCCTGGATCTCCTCCACCATGTCGGCGCCCTCGGGCACCGGCGACACCGGCACGACCCGACATTGAGCCGCCGGGTCGGCAGGCACCGGAAATCCGGCGGCGCCATGTAGCTGGCGTCGTGCAGCATCTGGGCATCCCAGGGCTACAAAGACCGCCGGCCGAACCCGTTCGCCATCGCTGGGTCATCGGGGGTACCTCTCTGCCATTGCTTTCGTCGAGGTCTTCTTCTTGTTGCCGAAGGAGGAGTGTGTGATTGGGGAGTGGGAGCTGTGAGAGTGTGTGCTCTGAACCGGCGAGGGGCGCCAACATTTATAGCCGAAAGATGAAAGAGCGGCGAAGGCGGGAGGGATGTAGCGATGTGGGCGGGAAAACGGCGGAACGCGAGCCGGCGGTGGCGGGCCATTACAGCGACGCGTGGCCGACGCAACAGGCGGTCATTGAACGGAGGTCCCTCATGGAAGACGAGGCGACGGAATGAGGACGACTCGGCTTATCTCGTGACAGGGCGGGGCCACAGACGTTTTTTTCCATGGATTCCACATTTGGTGTTCCCAGTCGGTTCTCGGCATTTTGAACACTCAATTGGACGAATATAAAAAATGAGTCTACAAACGTCGTCGCGGGAACACGGCTGATGCTGTGAGTCACGGGTACGGGTTTCATATGGAAAAGGATCCAACTCCCCCGGGGGATATGAGCGTCGCATCGTCCGGATGCGTGGCCGTCTGATGGCCTCCATCACACGGACGCGGAAGTCCTTGGCCCCACCACCAGCCCACAATGACTTCTCCTTTCCCCTTTTTAATTCCCTTTATTCTCTCTATCAACAACTGCTCCGCATCTTGCGCCACCGTGTCTCATGTCTGCAGCCGCCCCGCACCACCAGTAGGCCCCCGCTTCATCTCCGACCAGGCCTTCTCCGGCTGCGGATGCACACCGGCGGTCCGACGAGACCCGGCTCCAGCGCTGCTACTGGACGAGGTGGCGTGGATCATGTTCGGCAACGGAAGGAAGACCGGGTACCTGGTCCGGCGGGAGGCGATCTACGACGAGTCGACGACCTGAACGTGATGGAGACGCTGCGGGCCAGTGTCCGTGGGCGCCGGCGTGCTCCCACCAGCAAGGTCGTCGCCTGACGACGAGGTCGCGTACATGTGCGGCTGCGGCGAGGAGAGGTCCTTCGAGGCCACCCACCATGGCTGACAACCGGCGCTCATCTTTGCTACAACGCTCTGGGCCGCCCGCTGCTACACGTGTCGGCCTTGCGCCGCTGCTGCTACATGCGACTAGCGTCTTTGCTACACACGTCGGGATCCCTTGCTACACGTGCATGACACCGTTGCTATACTGTACAAACATTTTGCTGTTTTACTACAAACGTTTTGTTGTTTCGCTACAATAGTAATAGGTTTTTGCTATGAGAGATCTTCGGCGAGGACTCCGGCAAGGACGAATTTGCTACATTAGGACTTTTTACTTGCTACAAGCGTTTTATTGTTTTGCTACATTAGCGCAAACTTTTCGCTACAAGGTCTTCGGCGAAGTGTCCGGCGGAATCTCCTGGTGAAAGTCTCCAGCGATTCTCCAGCGAAGTTGATTTTGCTACATTAGCTTTTTTTTTTGCTACACAGTCTCCGACGAGGTCTCTGAACTCTCCGGCGAGAACTAGTCTGTCTGTTTTTTTTCAGACCAAACTATTTTCTGCTACATGTAGCAAAAGCGGAACATTCTGTAGCAAAAGCTGGACATAATGTAGCAAGATATTTTTTGAAAAACACGTGGCAGTAGGAGGACCCATGGGATTTTTAGAAATTATCCCCGGGAGATGCGTAGTACCCTACTTTTCATATACAAGTAGGACCAATCTCCCGTATTGTGTTCGCAAGATATGAGACACAGTATTCAGCACATGTACTCTGGAGTTTTAAAAGTGCCAACGTTATTATTTTCTGTTTTAAAAAATGATGATTTATGAGTGCGACGTATTTCCCTTTGTACGACTGCCCGTCTCTTCTTTTCTGTTGGGAAACTGGGCCGGTAGAGGCCCACTCGGTGTGGTCTCTACCAGGCTAGGGTTGGCCTATGTGGGTATCGTATCCCCCTTTAGTCTATAAATAGAGGAACAATCTGTGTACGGGAGTTTACCGAGAGAGTTTTCAATAAAATTCCCTTTTGTTCCCTGTGTCATCTACTTCTGTACTGTGTGTGCTTTCTCCTAGTCTTCTTCTCGGGTGTGGAACAGCCTCGTGACCGACCAGTCGACAGGGGGTGTTCCAACACGTTATCAGCATGTGTCTCTCCGTCGAGCCTCCGTCAAGCCACCGTCGAGCCTGCATCACGCAGGCTTTCGTCGAAGGTAACACAAATCTGACCGTAAAAATAGATTCGCCTCACAATTTCTTTTCAAGATATGCGTTCAGATCTTAGATCAGATCCCATCTAAGGTGCAGATTTTTCTTTCCGGGAGTCGAGCTGACCTGTTGTCGCCGACCAATGTCGATCTAATCACTTTCAGATTAGAATTTTGTTGACTGTACCATCGATGGAGGAACCTGCTGTGCCGATCTAAATTTTATTTAGTAGATCAGACTGATCTTTAGAAGATCGGATCGAATCTACAGTTTTTTGTAATTTGTTCTTTAACCGCACGCTGGCTTCTAACAGCGAGCACGCGCACAGCAATGGCTGCTAACAAGCACACGCAAGATCCGCGCTGCGGCGTCTTCATTGCCACGGCCGCCGCTGCTCGCCTTCATTGCCGCATGTTCTGCGCGCCCAGCGCTGCGGTTTGGCTCGGCCACACAGGTTTACGCCCGCCGCCACAGGTTTACTCGCCGCTGCGCCAGCCTTGCCGCTGCCGCCATGGCTGTCAAGGCCGCTGCCGCGCGCGCTTACGCGCACTGCCGCCTCGGCCGTTTTGCTCGCCGCTGGCTTGGCCGCGCCTCCAAGCCGCCGCATGCGCCGTCGCTGCCCTCTTGCCTTGCTCGTCATGGCCGCTGTCCGCGCCACGCCGCTTCGCCTCTGGTGCTGCGCAGACGCATTCGCCAGCCATGCTCAAGGCTGCCTGCCGCAGCCACCGAAGGCCATAACGCTGCTGGCCAAGGCTGTTTCGCTGGCTGCAGCGCCGCCACAAGCTGATGTCGCCAGCTGCCGTGCCCTTCGCTGTATTCTTGTCGCCCGCGCAAGCCGCGCATGCAGCCGCACGCATGCAGCAGCTAATTGATCCCTTGTTTCCTGCATGGTCAGTTAGGGTGGGCCATACCACTTAGCCAGGCGTTTGACCCGCACGTTTTGTCCATTTTCTGGACATTATTTTTAATACTTGGTACGGGCCTGCAACCTTCGCCGGCTACGCCCACACGCCAATCGCTGGTTGACCCGCCTGTCACCGCCGCCCAGCCGAGCTAGCTCGCTAGCTCGCTCTCGCTTAGCGGGCAGATCTGGGCTGAGCGGACGCAGAGACAAGGGTAGCTGGGCCGTTTGGTAGCACGCGATCGCGGGCGGTTGGACCCTTTTTTTGCTCAGTTTTCGGTCCGATTTTCTACAAGCTGTTGAACTATGTTTTACTACAGTTATTAATTAACGCATGTTTTTAATACTATGTACCTCATAGATAGCTTGTACCGTTTTTACATTAAATTTTGAAACGCCGTCATATTTGAATTATTGTATCGATTATCGCATTTATGCAACCGATTACCTGATGTAATCTTACATACTTTGCATAAATTGCAGATGACCGGAATCGTCAGCCGCGAGTTTCCGGAGTTGACCCAGGATGGGCTTAACTACCTGACTTAGGCCTCGGACGTTGAGATCGTCCTCGAGGGCCGATGCATCAAGGATGCGTTGATTGAGGGGACCCCGATAGCCCTCAGAAAAACCATCCTGGCGGACAACGCCAAAGCCCTGCACTTCCTCCGCCATCACATGTGTGAGACTCTCAAGAACGAGTACATGGCAGAACGGAGTGCTTATGCCCTTTGGACCGTCCTCAACAAGCGGTTCTCTAGGCTGAAGTACACCATTCAGCCACAGGTGGAGGCAGATTGGATACGTCTGAGGTTTGCGGACTTCAAGACGGTGGGAGAGTACAACTCCAGGTTGCACCAGATTTGTACTATTCTTCAGCTGTGTGGGACCAGTACCACTGATCAGCAGAAGATAGACAAAACCCTCTCCACATTCCATCCGGACAACATCCAGTCCTCGCGAAACTTTCGCCAGGAAGGATTCACGGAATATGTAGCGCTTATTGATGCTCTCCAGGTGGACGAGGCGCAGGATAATGTTCTGAAAAAGAACTTCTCCGCGCAACCCTTCGCGGGGGGCCCAAGTCATGAGGCCAATGCCGGTGCCTACAAGGTGCGCAAGCCCATCCACAAGAAGAGAGACAAGAAGGGCAAGAAGGGCCCCAACTCCTCCAACCCGGCCAAGCAACGCAAGGCGGGCAAGGGGGAGGCGAGGCCCCAGGACTGCTTCCGTTGTGGCTCCAAGACTCACTTCTCTAGGCAGTGTTTGGCCCCTAAACACGTCGTGGACGCGTTCAAGGCCAACAAGAAGGCGCGCGAGGCGCATCTTGTCCAGGTTGAGGCACCACTGGCGCCCGGAGCGGCGCTTGTGCAGAACGTCGCGCACGTAGTGGCACAGGACGTAGCACAAGTGGCAGCACCCTCGGCGGTCCCAACGGACGCCGCTGTGCCCATGGAGGTTGAGCACGTTGTGCCCCCGCCGCCTCAGCTAGGCCCCTTGTCCATGATGATGGCCAACATGCTCACTGACGGAGCTGCCCTCTTCCATCTTGCAGTTAAAGAACTTTTCAGAAGCCTCATAGATTTCAATTGCCGCATGAGTCTCAAAGATCAATTTGAGATCCTCGACAATATCATATGGGTCTGAATTCTCAAACCTTTTCTGAAGCTCCGATTCCAAACCATACAAGATAGCACACTGAACTATGGAGTACTGATTCTTCCGAGCGAGGTAAACATTCTTTACTTCATTGGCAGCATCACCGCAGTGGTCACCCAATGCATCCAAAGACATAGGTCAAATTACCACCGTGAGGACAATCCTCAAATTGCGAACCAATCCGAAGTTGCTTCCATTGTTTTTCAACTTTTCTTTCTCTAGGAACGCATTAAAATTGATGGTAGGGGCTTCCATTGATTTACAACATATTTGCAATAGTTTAGACTAAGTTTATGACAAATTGAGTTCAAATTAATAATGAAATTAAACTAGGTGAACTCCCACTCAAAACAACATCCCTCACATTGTTTTAGTGATCACACGAACCAAATTCACCACATCAACACCGATCATCACGAGAGTTGATATAGTTTCAATGGCGAACAATCGTCATGTTCATCATATCTACTATATGATTCATGCTTTACCTTTCGGTGATCCGTGTTCCGAGACCATGTCTGTACATGCTAGGCTCGTCAAGATCAAACCTTCGTTTCCGCATGAGCAAATCTGGCTTGCTCACGTTGTATACACTTGCGGAATCTAACACACCCGATCATCACGTGGTGCTTCGAAACAACAAGCTTTAGCAACGATGCTAACTAAGGGTGAACACTTTATGACTTGAAATTCATGTGCTTGAGGGATCATCTTATAATGCTACCGTCGTCTACTAAGCAATACAAGATGCATAAAGGATTAACATCACATGCAATTCAATAATATGTGATATGATATGGCCTTTCTTCTTTGTGCTTCCGATCTCCATCTTCAAGCACGAACATGATCTCCATCATCACCGGCATTGCATCAAGGTCAATGACGCTTCTCCATGGTTGTCCTCCACCGGCTTCAACTATTACAACTACTTTGAATAGACACGCGGGTCTTAACATAAATTAAAGACAACCATATGGCTCCTGTCGGTTGCCAACTTACAATAAGGAACATTGCATACATCAAATATAATCACAATCATGGCCATATCACATCACTGCACACCCATGCAAAACAAAGTTAGACGCCTCTACTTTCTTTGCATATTTTACGTGGTTTGGGGCTTTCAATAAGTGTCGTTCTACCTTACGAACAAGAACCACAACATTGATACTAGTATTGTTGATCACCCGTTGTAAATTGGATCTTAACTATGCTAGGAGAAACAGGCACCAAGAAGCCACTTATGCAATACAAGTTGCATGTCAAGCGTGGAGCAAGTCTCATGAACGATGTCATGTAAGGTTAGCCCGGGCCGCTTCATCCCAACATACCGCAAGATGCAAAGTACACAAGAAGTAATCGACAATAAAAGCATCAACGCCCACAATGACCATTGTGTTCTACTCGTGCAACAGATCTACATATAGACACGGCTCTGATACCACTGTAGGGTTTCGTAGCATGGAAAACAAAATTTTCTATCGCATACAAACAAACAAGCCAAGATCTATCTACTAGATTGTAGCAACGAGTCGATGGAATAACTTACCTCAAGATTCCAAAGTGTTTAACGAGAGCGGATTCTCGTGGGTGATGTAGTCGATTCTTCCCGATCTCAAGATCGTGTAGACGATCCTTCCAAGGCATTGCTCCTAGCGCCTCGCAATGGTCACACGCGTTGTACTGACGAAGACCTTCCTCTCCCTTGTTCCAAAGCGGCAGAGGTTGTAGCACTCTCTCGCGATTCCAAAAGACAACGGCGTGGTACCTGGAAGTAGAGGGATATCTCGCAGGCTTCGCCTTAAGCCGAGCGAGTATGGTGGAGTATGAGAGAGCTCCTCGGCGATCTAGGGTTTAGACACACCAAGGAGGAGGGGCTAGAGCCGTGGCTAGGGTTCCGGGACCCCAAAGTCGGCGGTTAGGGCAAAACCCTAGGTGGTGGCGGCTATGGAGGCTGCAGCTTTCTAGGGTTTGAGGTGAGGGACTTGTGTGTCTAGAGGAGGAGCCCCGCCTCCTTATATAGGTGGAGGGGCATGGCCAAGGGAGGGAGTCCCTCCCCAACTCGGCTTGAGGGCGCCGGGCTGGAGGAGGGATTCCTCCCCAACTCGGTTCTCTCCTTCCTCTTTTCCTCTTTCCAATTTTACGCTTGACTTTTCAAACTAGTTATTTGAATTTTCAATTTAGGATTCAATTTAATCCTTTATTTGGAACAGCGAGGACGCTTAGTACATGATGCAATCATTCCAATATGCAATGACACATTCATGTACCCTTCCTCCGGAGTGAGGACATTCCGAACCTTCTAGAACATTCCCGATGAAAACACCGGAATCATTCCCGAACTCAAACGGGACTTTCCTTATATGCATCTTATTCTCCTGACCATTCCGATCACCTCGTGATATCCCGGATCCCATCCGAGACTCGAACAACATTCGTCTCTTTCTCATAATACCATAACTACTCAAACAACGTCGAATCCTTAAGTGTGTCTCCCTACGGTTCGTGAATTATGCGGACATGATCGAGACACTTCTCCGAACAATAACCAATAGAGGAATCTGGAAATTCATATGGCTCCCACATATTTCTACGATTACTTTGCGATCCAATGAACCACTTACATACGATACCAATTTCCCTTTGTCTCACGATAGTTTACTTATCCGAGGTTATGATCGTCGGTATCTCTGCATACCTAGTTCAACCTCGTTACCGATAAGTACTCTTTTCTCGTTCCCGTGATATGTGATCCCTTGTTCACATGCTTGCAAGCTAATTGGATGACATTCCACCAAGAGGGCCCAGAGTATATCTATCCGTCATATGGATGGACAAATCCCACTCTTGATCCATGTGTCTCAACCAATACTTTCGAAACACTCAATGCCACCTTTACAGCCACCCAGTTACGTTGTGGTGTTTGATGTCATCAAAGCATCCATCCGGTAAAGGTGATATGCATGATCTCATGGTCGAAGGAATTAGGTTACTATGTATCAGAAAGCATATAGCAATTGAACTATTGAAATGACTTGATCTTTATGCTACGCTTATCTATAGGAGTATGTCCACCATATCATTCTCCTAACGATATGATCTTGTTGTTGATAACATCTCAATGTTCATGATAGGGAAACCACAATCATTTATCAACCAACAAGCTAGTGATGTATAGAGGCTATACTAGGGACTTCAAATTAAGTTTACAAATGTCGTGGTAGTATCACGGCATATGCCATGGGTAGGCTAAAGTTGGGGCCGATGGACGTGGAGGAATCCAGGGAGGGATGATGCAGTGAAGACCGCACTCGTATGTACAAAGAGAAATACAATGTATATTGGATTGAAGCTATCAAGTGGGTATAACACCTCCTTCTATACATCTAATCTCTTATAATCTTGCCATGCTTGTGGCTACAATCATGCTCCTGGAGCTGTATCTCCTATCCTTCTATCTGGATCTCTCTATGAGAGTGGAGGAAGAGTAAGAAGGAGAGCTCCTAGTGAGCAGAGAGGGGAGGAGCCCTTCGGGGCCTCTCCCATGAACGTTTCCCCTGGTGCTCCTTATAAAGGGGAGCCCAGGGGACAAGTCTTGTTCCACACGTTTGGTATCTACATAGCATATTCCCAGCATCTTCCCAGATGCTCAGCATGTGCCTTGGCATCTTCGGAGATGCCATGGCATATTCCTTAGCATATTCTTGGATGCCTAGGGCATATTCCTTTTTCCATGTGCCTGTCTGAGTTCGTTGGGTCCCAGAACTGGCATAATACTTGTGCAACGTGTCTTGGCTTGATCTGATGATGTGCTTTATCTGGAGATGAATAGACTGGTACCTGGAGCAATATACCTCGGCCCAAATGACATTGCTGGAGGTGTAGTTCGGACTGGGTAGAGCGATTCACTGGCGGTCGATTAATTGCCCACCTACTGGTCGATCCTATGGAGCTCAGAGATTGTCCTGGTGGGCCGAGCTTGCGCCATCTGCCCACCGGGCGGTGAAGGGAGGAGTTGGCCGAGTCCATGGCCGACTTGTGCTCATTCCCCACCCGGCTGGCGAAGGAGGAGTGAGCCGAGTCCTGAGGTGGGCCGAGCTAGTGCTCATTCGCCCACCCGGCGACGAAGGGAGGAGCTGGTGCCGAGTCCCGCGGTGGGCCGAGTTAGTGCTCATTCGGCCCACCCGGGCGACGAGGTGGAATGGAGGGGAGCATCTTGGCGGGAGGGCGCCAACTGCAGTCGGTTCATGGGAAGTGGAGCGGCGGGTAGGAGGTGTGGTGGGCCGACTTAGGCTTAGGTCGGCCCACCAAGTTAGTCTCTTTCTTTTATTTAGTTTGGACATGGGAGGGTCCGAGGTTTCCCTTACTCGGCCCAGTTGCTCTTTCTTGTCTTTTTCCTTTTCTATTTTGCCTAATATCTCCTTATTAAATACTCTTTCCTTTATTCACGTCTCTTAGGAGTTTACTTATAGATCAACTCTGGGGTACCTGGGGTTATATCCCCGACATTAGTCCCCGAGGCCATGTGGGATTCGTAGAATCGCTCATGGGCTTTATATCTAAAATATCCCTATAGTTGTTTTCTGACATACAACTTATTTGTCATACATTTTTTGGTCGCATAATCCTTTTGGGTAAATTTGTGATTTCGTCCTTCTCGGGCTCTGCTCATAACCTTTCTGGGACCACTTTTGACTTCCGGCCTTCTCTGGCACTGGTCATAACCTCTTTGGGTAAGTTTCTGGACTTCTGGCCTTCTGGGCACAGATCATAACCCCTTTGGGTAAGTAATGAATACTGGCCTTGTCGGGCACTGCTCTCTTAACCTCATTGGGTAAGTTATGAGTTCTTGCCTTCTTTGGCATTGTTCTATTAACCTCATTGGGTAGGTTACGAGTTCCTGCCTTCTTGGGCATTTCTCTTTTAACCCCATTGGGTAAGTTATGAATTCCTGCCTTCTTTGGCATTGCTCTATTAACCTCATTGGGTAAGTTACGAGCTCTTGCCTTCTTGGGCTTTGCTCTATTAACCTCATTGGGTAAGTTACGAGCTCTTGCCTTCTTGGGCTTTGCTCTTTTAACCCCATTGGGTAAGTTATGAGCTCTTGCCTTCTTGGGCTTTGCTCTTTTAACCCCATTGGGTAAGTTATGAGCTCTTGCCTTCTTGGGCTTTGCTCTTTTAACCCCATTGGGTAAGTTATGAGCTCTTGCCTTCTTGGGCTTTGCTCTTTTAACCCCATTGGGTAAGTTATGAGTCTTGGCTCTCTCTGGCACTGCTCTTTTAACCTCATTGGGTAAGTTATGAGCTCTTGCCTTTTTGGGCTTTGCTCTTTTAACCCCATTGGGTAAGTTACGAGTTCCTGCCTTCTTGGGCATTTCTCTTTTAACCCCATTGGGTAAGTTATGAATTCCTGCCTTCTTTGGCATTGCTCTATTAACCTCATTGGGTAAGTTACGAGCTCCTGCCTTCTTGGGCTTTGCTCTTTTAACCCCATTGGGTAAGTTATGAGCTCTTGCCTTCTTGGGCTTTGCTCTTTTAACCCCATTGGGTAAGTTATGAGCTCTTGCCTTCTTGGGCTTTGCTCTTTTAACCCCATTGGGTAAGTTATGAGCTCTTGCCTTCTTGGGCTTTGCTCTTTTAACCCCATTGGGTAAGTTTTGAGCTCTTGCCTTCTTGGGCTTTGCTCTTTTAACCCCATTGGGTAAGTTACGAGTTCCTGCCTTCTTGGGCATTTCTCTTTTAACCCCATTGGGTAAGTTATGAATTACTGCCTTCTTTGGCATTGCTCTATTAACCTCATTGGGTAAGTTACGAGCTCCTGCCTTCTTGGGCTTTGCTCTTTTAACCCCATTGGGTAAGTTATGAGCTCTTGCCTTCTTGGGCTTTGCTCTTTTAACCCCATTGGGTAAGTTACGAGTTCCTGCCTTCTTGGGCATTTCTCTTTTAACCCCATTGGGTAAGTTATGAATTCCTGCCTTCTTTGGCATTGCTCTATTAACCTCATTGGGTAAGTTACGAGCTCCCCGCTTCTTGGGCTTTGCTCTTTAACCCCATTGAGGAAGTTATGAGCTCCTGCCTTCTTGGGCTTTGCTCTTTTAACCCCATTGGGTAAGTTATGAGCTCTTGCCTTCTTGGGCTTTGCTCTTTTAACCCCATTGGGTAAGTTATGAGCTCTTGCCTTCTTGGGCTTTGCTCTTTTAACCCCATTGGGTAAGTTTTGAGCTCTTGCCTTCTTGGGCTTTGCTCTTTTAACCCCATTGGGTAAGTTACGAGTTCCTGCCTTCTTGGGCATTTCTCTTTTAACCCCATTGGGTAAGTTATGAGCTCTTGCCTTCTTGGGCTTTGCTATTTTAACCCCATTGGGTAAGTTTTGAGCTCTTGCCTTCTTGGGCTTTGCTCTTTTAACCCCATTGGGTAAGTTATGAGCTCTTGCCTTCTTGGGCTTTGCTCTTTTAACCTCATTGGGTAAGTTTTTATCCGAGTCATCTGATTCCAAATCCGAGTTTCCTTACTCAAAATTGACTTTATGCCTAAGTCTGAGTCATTTGACTCAAATCCGAGTTAACTCATCCTAAATCCGAGTTACTTTACTCAATTTTGACTTGTATCCCAAATCTGAGTCATCTGACTCAAATCCGAGTTAACTCATCCTAAATCCGAGTTACTTTCCTCAATTTTGACTTGCATCCCGAATCTGAGTCATCTGACTCAAATCCGAGTTAACTCATCCTAAATCCGAGTTACTTTACTCAATTTTGACTTGCATCCCGAATCTGAGTCATGTGACTCAAATCCGAGTTAACTCATCCAAAATCCGGGTTACTTTACTCAAAATTGACTCATATGTTAGTTTGAGTCATCTACTTGCCATGATATGGCTTGATTTGGCGTGATGACGATAACCTGCCTTTGGTATGGATCCGAGATATGAATCCGAGATTAAGCTTTGGGATATGATAATTGGGTTAACTGTTGAGAGACCCGGTTCGAGATGTAGATATGAGATATAGATTCGAGATACGATAAGGTGGCCAATAGCCATTCGAGATATGGGATAACCTGGCAAGATGGTGAGATATCAATCCGAGTCATATCATAACCTGGCAATCTGGTGAACTAAATAAAGCTTCGGCCTGAATCAGAGATACAATTAGTACGCCGAGTTTGAATTCCAATCCGAATTATAAAGTACCCTGGCAAGCTGAATCAAATGTTAGTCCGAATCAGAGACAACTTATTGAGCTGAGTTAAAGGTTAATTCAAAGCATAAACTAACTGACTCAAAATCTATCCGAACCACAAATAAGATGATTCAACTTACGGCCGAGTTAACTGAAATGCTGGCTGGCGAGCTGAGTTAATGGGTAATCCAAAACATAAACCAACTGACTCAAAATCTATCTGAATCATAAATAAGATGATTCAACTTATGGCCGAGTTAACTGAAAAGCTGGCTGGAGTATAGATCCAAATCCACATAGTGCTCTCTTAATCTAAAGATGACCCTATGGATAAGTTGACTAGTCCCCGGGTTAACTTATTTCCTCCCCGGGGTGATGGATTGAGTGCAGGTGGCTGAGTTACCTAGCACTTACAGCATACCTGGAGAAGTGTTTAGGTGAGTCTTGCTAGGTCATACTTGCCCTGCTGAGTTACTTGGTACTTACAGTAAGCCCGGAGTAGTGCTTGAGTTCTTGCTGAGTCTTACCTGCTTTGATGAGTCAGACTTGGAGAGTCTCTGCGCTTACTCTTTGTTCTCTGTTGACTTTGTGAAGCTGAATGAGCCCTGTGAGGAAGAAGTTGATGAAGATGTTCCCGTACGGATGGAAACCCAACCAACGCCACTAGAAGGCCCCACGGTGGGCGCCAAATGTCGTGGTAGTATCACGGCATATGCCATGGGTAGGCTAAAGTTGGGGCCGATGGACGTGGAGGAATCCGGGGAGGGATGATGCAGTGAAGACCGCACTCGTATGTACAAAGAGAAATACAATGTATATTGGATTGAAGCTATCAAGTGGGGATAACACCTCCTTCTATACATCTAATCTCTTATAATCTTGCCATGCTTGTGGCTACAATCATGCTCCTGGAGCTGTATCTCCTATCCTTCTATCTGGATCTCTTTATGAGAGTGGAGGAAGAGTAAGAAGGAGAGCTCCTAGTGAGCAGAGAGGGGAGGATCCCTTCGGGGCCTCTCTCATGAACGTTTCCCCTGGTGCTCCTTATAAAGGGGAGCCCAGGGGACAAGTCTTGTTCCACACGTTTGGTATCTACATAGCATATTCCCAGCATCTTCCCAGATGCTTAGCATATGCCTTGGCATCTTCGGAGATGCCATGGCATATTCCTTAGCATATTCTTGGATGCCTAGGGCATATTCCTTTTTCCATGTGCCTGTCTGAGTTCGTTGGGTCCCAGAACTGGCATAATACTTGTGCAACGTGTCTTGGCTTGATCTGATGATGTGCTTTATCTGGAGATGAATAGACTGGTACCTGGAGCAATATACCTCGGCCCAAATGACATTGCTGGAGGTGTAGTTCGGACTGGGTAGAGCAGATTCAGCCTGGCAGTCAGTTAATTCGGCCCACCCCGGCCTGGGTCTGATCCTATGGAGCCTGTAGTACTGGGTCCCGCGGTGGGCCGAGCTTGCGCTCATTCGGCCCACCCGGGCGGTGAAGGGAGGAGCTGGTGCCGAGTCCCGCGGTGGGCCGAGCTTGTGCTCATTCGGCCCACCCGGGCGGCGAAGGGAGGAGCTGGTGCCGAGTCCCGCGGTGGGCCGAGCTAGTGCTCATTCGGCCCACCCGGGCGACGAAGGGAGGAGCTGGTGCCGAGTCCCGCGGTGGGCCGAGTTAGTGCTCATTCGGCCCACCCGGGCGACGAGGTGGAATGGAGGGGAGCATCTTGGCGGGGGAGGGCGTCAACCTGCAGCGTCGGTTCGGCGGGAAGTGGAGCGGGCGTCGGGTAGGAGGCCTGTGGTGGGCCGACTTAGGCTTAGGTCGGCCCACCCAAGTTAGTCTCTTTCTTTTATTTAGTTTGGACATGGAGGGTGGGCCGAGGTTTCCTTACTCGGAGCTTGCTCTTTCTTGTCTTTTTCCTTTTCTATTTTGCCTAATATCTCCTTATTAAATACTCTTTCCTTTATTCACGTCTCTTAGGAGTTTACTTATAGATCAACTCTGGGGTACCTGGGGTTATATCCCCGGCAACAAATCACACAAGTATCAATGTTTCCTTGTTAATACTATTATAGCATGAATGTAAACATTTATCATAAACACAAAGATATAATAATAACTACATTTATTATTGCCTCTAGGGCATATCTCCAACAAGACCGTCCCCCCTAAAGGTGAAGGATGAACTCCCCGTGTTCTTGGAATGCATTCAAGGGGATATATGTGGTCCAATTTAGCCCCTCTCCGGGCCGTTTCGGTACTTCATGGTGCTCATCGATGCTTCCTCTAAATGGTCCAATGTTTGCCTGTTGTCAACAAGGAACCATGCTTTTGCAAAGTTGATCTCCCAGATCATACAAATAAGGAATAAATTCCCTGATTATCGTTTAAAGTCTATTCGAATGGACAATGCCGAAGAATTTACTTCAAAGGCATTCGATGATTATTGCATGGCAACTGGAATCAAACTTGAGCACTCCGTACTGCATGTCCACACTCAAAATGGACTTGCGGAGGCATTGATTAAAAGAATTAAATTCATTACCAGACCACTCCTTCAGGGTTGTAATTTACCAACTACATGTTGGGGACACGTGGTGTTACACGTCGCTAATCTCATCAACTTTCGACCATCGGCCTACAACATCCACTCTCCCATCCAAGTTGCGCAAGGGTCGGCACCGAAAATTTCCACCCACGAGGTTCTGCCGGTATATGTACCTGTACCACCACCCCAGCGATCAGCAATGGGACCGCTCCGTAAGTCGGGGATATACGTTGGTTATGAGATTATGTCCATAATCAGGTTCTTGGACCCCTTGACAGGTGACTGTCACACGGCCCGTTTTGCTGACTGCATTTTTGAAGGGTTTCGCGGCATAGTAAATCAAAATTTTCTACGGAGCGAGCAGAGGGAAAGCCAAGATCTAATCTAGGAGATGCAAACAACGAGAGAGATTGGATTAGATCTTCATACCCTTGAAGATTCGCATAGCGGAACGTTCGTCGGAACGTGGGTGATGTAGTCGTACTCGCTTCTCCTCCTCGCGATCCGATCCGATCTAGCACCACAAGTGGCGGTGCCTCCGTGAGATGCACACGCGGCAAAGACCTCGACGTCTCCTCCTTCCTCGGACCAGCGAGTATGGTGGATAGATAGATTGGATCTACAACACGACGGCGTGGTGTATATGGTGGAGAATTTCTGCTGCAGGGCTTCGCCTACAAACAGTCGGGAGGGAGAGAGGAAGGTAGCAAGGCTGCTAGGGCTTGGAGGAAGGTGTGTGTAGGGGGGAGGGGGCGCACCACCCCTCTATATATAGAAGGGGGCGGCCAGCCCTTGCCCCTCCTCCAAGCCTATCTCTAGTTTAAATAATTTAAACTCTCCCTTATCTAGAAATCCTATCTCTAGTTTAAACGATTTAAACTCTCCCTTATCTAGAAATTCTATCCCGAGATTTAAACGAGTCAAATCTCTCTAGAATCGGCTGGGCCCTATGGTGCCTTGTGCCCCTGGCCCAATGCGGCCAGGACACTCCCTCATAGGCCCATGCCCCCTCCCGGAAGGTGGGGCCACGTTGGTCCCCTTCCGGAAGGTTCTAGAAGCTTCCGGTACAATACCGATTAACTCGAAACAATTCCGAACTCCAAAAACTGCACTGCCTTATATGAATCTTATTCTCCGGACCATTCCGGAACCTCTCGTGATATCCCGGATCCCATCCGAGACTCCGAACAAAAATTCATAAACCAATTATCCAATCTATCCTAGCCGATACGTTATGTGTGACCTGCGGGTTCGAGAATATGCAGACATGATCTTCTATCAATAACCAACAGTGGGGTCTGGGCACCCATATTGACTCCTACACATTCATCGATGATCTTATCGGATGAACCACGATGCCAGGATTCAATCAATCCCATATATATTCCCTTCGTCTCGCGATATTTTACTTGCTCGAGATTCGATCGTCGGTATCGTCATACCTAGTTCAATCTCGTTCACAGCAAGTACTTTACTCGTTCCGTAATCCGATATCACTTTGTGATTAACTCCTTAACCACATGCTTGCAAGCGGTGTTGATATCGATTACGAGTGGGCCCAAGTATATCTCTCCGACTTGGGAGGGACAAATTCCATCTCGATACATACAACCCAATGATACTTTCCGATCACCGAGAGACACCTTTATGATCACCCTCTCATAGGATGACGTTTGATGACCTCAAAGCTTTCCGATACCGTGGAGTTGCATTATCTCATGGTCTAAGGAATACAATATTTGACATAGGAAAGGCTTCGCAAAGACGAACACGATGACACGATCTAATTGCTCTGCTTTGTTTGGGTCTATCCACCATATCATTCCCCCAATGATATGATCTCATTATCAATTGACAACTCATGTCTATGGTTAGGAAACCTTAACCATCATTGATCAATGAGCTAGTCCATAGAGGCGCATTAGGGACACGGTGTTGTTCACAAACCACACAAGTATTAAAGTTTCCGCTAATACAATTCTAGCATGGAATATAAACTTTATCATGAACAAGAATTATAATAATAACATCTTTATTATGGACTCTAGGGCATAATTCCAAGTCTCCACTTGCACTAGAGTCAATAATCTAGTTTACATTTGGCAACAATCTCACACCCATGGCAATCGAGGTGTTGATCATGTTTTACACGTGGAAGAGGTTTAGTCAATGGATCTGCGACATTCAGATCCGTATGTACTTTGCTAATCTTGATCTCCATCCGCTATATAATCTCGGATTATATGAAACTTGCGGTTGATATGCTTGGTCTTTGGATGATATCTTGGTTCCTTAGCGTGCTATGGCGCCAGTGTTGTCACACAATATCTCCAAGGGTCCAATGCACTTGGAACCACGCCAAGCTCAGGATGAAGTTTCGATCCAAACTCCTTCACTTGACGCTCGCACAGACCATGTATTCCGCTTCATCAGTAGATCCCATGACACGCTTTGCTTGCGACTTCTCCACTCAATTTGCTCCATTCAAAATATAAACGTATCACGTCGAGATTTAGAATCATCCTTGTCGGTGTCGAAACTAGCATCGACGTAACCTTTACGACAAGCTATTCATCACCCCATAGACTAAGAACATTTCTTTAGTTCTATTTAGGTACTTTAGGATGTTCTTCACTACCGTCCATGTTCCACTCGGATCACTTTGATATCTCGTCAAAACTAAGAGCATTAGACACATCCGGTCTAGTACATAGCATGGCATACATGATGGAACCTATGGCCGAGGCATAAGGCACTTTGCTCATAGCTTCCTATCATTTCTGGTAGTCGGACACCGAGCCTTGCTCAATATCTTACCCGACAACATAGGCACGAACCTTTCTTTGCCTTATCCATTACGAACCTTTTCGAACTTTTTCTAGGTATGTACTCGCTTAAAGCTATCAGCGCCTTTGTCTATCTCTATAGATGTTGATGCCCAATATATAAGCTTCACCTAGGTCTTTCATTGAAAAACACTTGTTCAAATAACTCTTCACATCGTTAAGCATGTTGATGTCATTTCGATAATCAATATGTCATCCACATACATCGTAAACGCCACCGAGCTCCCACTCACTTTCTTGTAGATACAAGCTTCGTAGCAATTTGGAACAAATCCAAAGCTCTTGATCACTTGATCAAAACGAAGGTTCCAACTCCGAGATGCTTGCTTCATCCATAAATGGAACGTGAAGTTTGCATACTTTACTAGCATCCTTAGGATCGACAAAAACCTTCGGGTTGCATCATATACAACTCTTCATCAATGTTTCCATTGAGGAAAGCAGTCTTGACATCCATCTGCCATATTTCATAATCATGAAACGCAGCAATTGCTAATAAAATCCGAATGGACTTAAACATCGCTACGGGAGAGAAAGTATCATCGTAGTCAACACCTTGAACTTGTCGAAAACCTTTTGCGACAAGCCGTGCTTTATAGACGGTAACATTACCATCCGCGTCCGTTTCTTCTTGAAAATCCATTTGCACTCAACGGCCTTTCGGTCGCTAGGAGGATCCACCAAAGTCCATACTTGGTTTTCGCTCATGGATCCCAATTCGGATTTCATGGTTTCTAGCCATTTCTCAGAGTCTAGGCTCATCATCGCTTCCTCATAGTTCGTAGGTTCACTGTCTTCTACTAACAAGACAGTCAAGACAGGGTTGCCGTACCACTCAGGAGGGGCACACGACCTTGTCGACCTGCGACGCTCAAGAGCAGATCGTCAAGCATCATGATCCTTGTCATTAGCTTCCTCTATTGTTGGTGCAAAGCACCTTGGAACAATTTCGTGTGTCGGCTACTCTCCAATTCAAGAGAAGGTTCAATAACCTCGTCTAGCTCTACTTTCCTCCCACTCACTTCTTTTGAGAGAAACTCCTTCTCAAGAAAGGAACCGCTTCATGACAAACACTTTGCCTTGATTCGGATAGAAGGTATACCCAATAGTTTCCTTAGGGTATCCTATGAAGACGCATTTCTCGCTTTGGGTTCGAGCTTGTCCGCATCAAATTCTTGACGAAGCTTCGATCCCCAAACTTTAAGAAACAACAACTTAGGTTTAGCACCAAACCACAGTTCATACGGTGTCGTCTCAACGGATTTAGATGGAGCCCTATTTAAAGTGAATGCAGGTTTCTAATGCATAACCCCAAAATGATAACTAAATCAAGAAGAGACATCATTGATCGGACCATATCTAATAGGGTTCGATTCCGCTTCAGACACACCATTGCTGTGGTGTTCCGTGGCGTGAGTTGTGAAACGATTCCACTTGCTTTAAGATGCGTGAGAAAATCATAACTCAAATATTCGCCTCATGATCGGATCGTAGAAACTTAATCTTTACATTACGATGGTTCTCCACTTCATTCGAAATTCCTTGAACTTTTCAAATGTTTCAGATTTATGTTTCATTAAATAGATATACCCACATCTACTTAAGTCATCGGTAAAAGTGAGAAAATAGCGATATCCACCGCGCGTCGAAACACTCATCGGTCCGCATACATCGGTATGTATGATTTCCAACAAGTCCGTTGCTCGCTCCATCATACCGGAGAACGGGGTTTTGATCATCTTGCCCATGAGGCATGGTTCGCATGTGTCAAATGATTCAAAATCAAGAGACTCCAAAAGTCCATCAGAATGGAGTTTCTTCATGCGCTTTACTCCAATATGACCTAGACGGTGCCACAAATAAGTAGTATTATCACTATCTACTTTGCATCTCTTAGCCTCAATGTTATGGATGTGTGTTTCATCCCTTTCGAGATTTAGAAGAAATAAACCATTCACAAGAGGTGCATGACCATAAAAGATGTTACTCATATAAATAGAACAACCATTATTCTCCGATTTAAATGAATAACAGTCGCCTTGCTATAAACACGATCCAGAAATAATGTTCATGCTCAACGCAGTACATAATAACACTTATTAAGGTTTAAAACTAATCCCAAGGTAAAACTAAGGAGAGCGTCTGACGGCCATCACATCAACTCTTGATCCGCTACAACGCCAAGATCGTCACCTCATCCCTCACAAGCCGCCTATTCCGTAGCTCTGCTTCGAGTTACAAATATTAGCAATCGAACCGTATCAAATACCTGCACTACAACGAGGGCTAGTAAGGAAAACATCAATAACATGTATATCAAATATACCTTTGATGGTGCCACCTTCTTGTCCGCTAAGTACTTGGACAACATGCTTCAAAGGACCCTTGTCCTTGCAATAGAAGCACAAAGGTCCGGCTTGGGACCGACACGAGCTTCTTCTCGGCAGGGCACTTGCACGCCCTTCTTGAAGGGCTTCTTTGCTCCTTACCTTTCTTAAAGGAGGGATTGTTGACCATCAACCCATGATTATCCTTCTTGATGTCCACTTCCGCAGCCTTGACTTTGAGAAGAGCTCGTGATCGATCAGTGGAACCAATCGATTATGAGTCACTACAAAACTTTTGTAGCCGGGAGGGAGTGATTGCAGAACCCCGACAATCTTGAGCTCCTCCGGAATCGTGCATTCCAGCTTGCTCAAGCTGAGTGTAGCCCGGCATCTTTATGGCGTGCTCACTAACGGAACTCCCTTCCTCCATCTTGCGCTTAAAGAACTTCTCGAGATCTCATATCTCTCGAGCGGGCTTGAGTCCGAAACATGGTTTTCAGCTCTCGAGAATCTCAAAGGGCCCGGATAGGTTTCAAAAGCGATTTTCAAGTTCGGTTCCATAGCAACAACATGGTGCTCTTAATCACACCATAATCATCTTTATGGCGACTATAGACAGCTTTCTCATCACCGCAAGTAGGGGGTCACCTAACGCTTTCCCTAGGACATAGTCCTTTGTCCGCCAGAATGATTCTTAGATTGCGGAACCAATTGGTGAAGTTAGACCCATTGTTCCTAAGCTTTTTCTCAAAGAAAACGTTTAAGTTGAAGTTGGACTTGGCCATTGGATCTATGATTTGCAAGTACAATTTAGACTATGTTCATGATAAATAGTTCAACTTAATCAAATTACTAGATGAACTCCCACTAAATTCAACATCCCTCAAGTTGTTTAGTGAACACGATCCAAATTCACGACACCTAATCCGATCATCACGAGAAGAGATGTGGTTTCAATGGTGGACAACGAAGTGTCGATCATATCATTCATATGACTCATGTTTAACCTTTCGGTTCTTGTGTTCCGAGGCCATGTCTGTACATGCTAGGCTCGTCAAGTTAGACCCAAGTATTTCCGCAGTGCAAATCGGCTTGCACCCGTTGTATGTGAGCGAGAGTCTATAGCACCCGATCATCACGTGATGCTTGGACACGATTTAACTTTCGCAACGGTGCATACTTGGGGAGAACACAATTTTATCTTGATCTTTAAGTGAGGAATCATCTTATAATGCTACTGTCGCGATCTAAGCATAATAAGATACATAAAAGGATAAACATCACATGCATATAACTTTATGTGACATGGTATAGCCAATCCTCGCGCAATGATCTCCATCTTGTGCGTTCCGGCATGATCTCCATCACTCCACCATGATTGCCTCCACCACGAATAGCAACTACAACTATTGCTAACTACTTAGCGATAAAGTAAAGCTATTACATGGCGTATAACAAGTTGACTCGCAGGTCATACACAATTATAAAGACAACCATATGGCTCCTGCCGGTTGTGTACTCATCGACATGCAAGTCGTGAAACATTACAAAACATGATCATCGCATACAATATACACATCACTTCTTGGGCCATACCATATCACAGAAAACACTCCCTGCAAAAACAAGTTAGACGCCTCTACTTTGTTGTTGCATGTTTTACGTGGCTTATGGGAGTAGATGCTAAGAACGATTCTTACCTACGGAAATCCACAACGGTGATATTATGATTGCCAAACTCCGGTGTTACTCCCATGAAAACTATAGTGAGAGAAACTGACATCCACCAGCCGCATGTGTGGAACAAGCCACACGTCAAGTGCGGAGCCGGTCTCGCGAATGACGTCGCGTAAGGTTGGCCTGGACCGCTTCAATCTCACTATCCCGCGTCATAAGAAGAACACAAACAAGAGGCTTGCAACAGAAAACATCAACGCCCGCAACAACCATGTTGCGTTCTACTCGTGAAACACATCTACGCATAGATCTAGCTCGATACCATCAAGGGTTTCGCGCATAGTAAATCAAAATTTTCTACTTGAGCTCAGAGGGAAAGCCAAGATCTAATCTAGGAGATGCAAACAACGAGAGAGATTGGATTAGATCTTCATACCCTTGAAGATTCGACATGTGAACGCTCGTCGGAACGTGGGTGATGTAGTCGCATCGCTTCTCCTCCTCGCGATCCAATCCGATCTAGCACCACAAGTGGCGGTGCCTCCGTGAGATGCACACGCAAGACTCGACGTCTCCTCCTTCCTCGGACCAACGAGTATGGTGGAGAGATAGATTGGATCTACAACACGGCGTGGTGTATATGGTGGAGAATTTCTGCAGGCTTCGCCTACAAACAATCGGGAGGGAGAGGAAGGTAGCAAGGCGCTAGGGCTTGGAGGAAGGTGTGTGTAGGTGGGAGGCGCACCCCTCTATATATAGAGGGGCGCCAGCCCTTGCCCCTCCTCCAAGCCTATCTCTAGTTTAAACAATTTAAACTCTCCTTATCTAGAAATCCTATCTCTAGTTTAAACGATTTAAACTCTCCCTTATCTAGAAATTCTATCCCGAGATTTAAACGAGTCAAATCTCTCTAGAATTGGCTGGGCCTATGGGGCCTTGTGCCCTGGCCCAATGCGCCAGGACACTCCCTCATAGGCCCATGCCCCTCCCGGAAGGTGGGGCCACGTTGGTCCCCTTCGGAAGGTTCTAGAAGCTTCTACAATACCGATTAACCCAAACAATTCCGAACTCCAAAAGCTCTTTGCCTTATATGAATCTTATTCTTGGACCATTCGAACCTCTCGTGATATCCCGGATCCCATCCGAGACTCAACAAAAATTCATAAACCAATTATCCAATCTATCCTAGCGCCGAGATACGTTAAGTGTGTGACCTCGGGTTCGAGAATATGCGCATATGATCTTCTATCAATAATCAATGGGTGCGGCACCCATATTGACTCACACATTCATCGATGATCATATCGGATGAACCACGATGCCGGATTCAATCAATCCCATATATATATTCCCTTCGTCTCGCGATATTTTACTTGCTCGAGATTCGATCGTCGGTATCGTCATACCTAGTTCAATCTCATTCACGAAGTAGTTTACTCGTTCGTAATCCGATATCACTTTGTGATTAAATCCTTAACCACATGCTTGCAAGCGTGTTGATATCGACACCGAGTGGGCCCAAGTATATCTCTCCGACTTGGGAGGGACAAATTCCATCTCGATACATACAACCCAACAGATACTTTCCGATCACCGAGAGACACCTTTATGATCACCCTCTCATAGGATGACGTTTGATGACCTCAGCTTTCTTCCGATACAGGGAGTTGCATTATCTCATGGTCTAAGGAATACAATATTTGACATAGGAAAAGCTTCGCAAAGACGAACACGATGACACGATCTAATTGCTCTGCTTTGTTTGGGTCTATCCACCATATCATTCTCCCAATGATATGATCTCATTATCAATTGACAACTCATGTCTATGGTTAGGAAACCTTAACCATCATTGATCAATGAGCTAGTCCATAGAGACGTACTAGGGACACGGTGTTGTTCACAAACCACACAAGTATTAAAGTTTCCGCTTAATACAATTCTAGCATGGAATATAAACTTTATCATGAACAAGAATTATAATAATAACATCTTTATTATTGCCTCTAGGGCATAATTCCAACAATTTTTGACGAGGATCTTTTCCTGACTTTGGGGGAAGGTAATCAACCCCTGGATGACAAAAGTCGAGAAATCACGTGGAAAGCCACGGGGATCCACGCTCATGACCCGCGCACTGTTGAGACTAATAGAGAAGTCCAAAAGATACTAGATTTGCACTCCCTAGCGAATCAACTGCCCGATCATTTTAGTGATTTAAAGACTGTGACAAAGTCGCATGTGCATGCACGCAATGCACCGGAAAGGGTTGAAATACCAAAGAAAAATGATGGTATACCCGCTCCAGCTCTAAGGCCTAAGAGGACGCGGATTCCGGTTTCTCAAATCCCAAGTACCCGGGACGCTCAAGAAAAGGATAAGAGATTTATTACAATCACTTTGTTGAGGGAGCAGTTGAGACTGGCACAGTACGGATATTTCAAGGTACGAAATTCGGACTTGAACTTTACTATATCGGAAATACCGGAAGTTGTGTGCACACATCAAGGGAAGCTAAAGGACCTAGCTCTGGATTGGGAACCGATGGAGCAATAGGATGTGCTGATGCACTCCATGACGAAATGGCCATTAACTATGTTAATTGAGTCATACAACCGAGCCATGGCAAATGTCGACGCGTTAATTTTGCCAAGAAAATTGCCTCAATCATAGATCTTGACCACGAGCCTAACACGCCACGATTGCAAGAAAAGGTCGGATTGGAAAGATTGGCGAAGGCAATTACCGTTGAATTATTATCGTTAATCAAAAGAGAGGTATTTGGACTGTTTGTCTAACTCCTCCCACATTCGCCTGCTGGACATAAGTGGGTTTTTGTTAAAGAGAAACGAGAATAATGAAGTAGTAAGGTACAAAGCAAGGCTCTTTGCTCAAGGTTTCACTCGCGACTGTGTGTCGACTTTGAGGAAACTTACTCCCCTGTCATGGATGGAATTACCTTTAGATACTTGATCTCAATGGCAGTAAACATGGACTTAAAAATGAAACTAATGGATGTTGTCACCGCTTACCTATATGGTAACTTGGATTCATACATATACATGAAAGTACCGGAAGGTATCCTGTCCAACCGGATAGAGCAAACAGGAGCTTATACAGTGTTCAGCTTAAGAAGTCATTGTATGGACTAAAACAGTCAGGTAGGATGTGGTATAATCGTTTAAGTGATTTCCTTCATCAGAAGGGCTACGCGAGCAATGAAGATTGCCATGTGTTTTTATACGGAGATCCTAGAATGGTTTCTGTATTATCTCGGTGTACGTGGACGATTTGAATATAATCGGTACACCTGACGATATTGAGGAAGCGAGTTCCTACTTGATGTCGGAATTCGAGATGAAAGACTTAGGCAAAACCAAGTTCTGCCTCGGTCTGCAACTTGAGCATTCCCCTGCTGGGATTCTAGTTCACCAGTCGGCCTACACACAAAAGGTGTTGGAACGATTCGGGTTTGAAAAGGCATATCCTTCTAAGACCCGATGGTCGGAAGATCTTTGCAGCAAGACAAGGACCCGTTCAGGCCTAAAGAAGAGGGGGAGGAAATTCTGGGACCGGAATTTCCCTACTTAAGTGCAGTTGGCGCACTTATGTACCTCGCAAATTGTACACGGCCGGATATTGCATTCGCCGTCAATTTGCTTGGTACAGCCCGAGCCTACCAAGAGGCATTGGAAAGGCGTTAAGGACATCTTTAGGTACATACAAGGGACAAAGGACCTTGGCTTGTTTTACCAAAAGAACCAAGACCTATCTCATTGTAGGCTATGCAGATGTCTTTGGGTACCTTATGCTCCACCCATACATCCAAGTCGCAGACTGGATATGTTTTCCTTTATGGTGGAACAGCTATTTCCTGGAAATCGTCTAAGCAAACTCTTGTGTCAACTTCGACGAACCACTCGGAAATCATAGCATTATATGAAGCATCACGAGAATGTTTATGGCTTCGACGAGTAGTCAGTCACATCCAGATGTCATGTCGACTGAACACCGTACAAACCCCAATGATTATCTATGAAGATGATGCCGCTTGTGTTGCACAAGTCCAGACGGGTTACGTGAAGAGCAATCTCACAAAGCATATAAACCCCAAGTTCTTCTATGCACATGAGTTGCAAAATATGAACGAAAGTGAAAGTCTTGCATACTAAGTCGTGTGAAAATCTCGCTGATTTGTTCACTAAATCTTTGTCAGCGTCTTCTTTCGAGAGATGTGTCCGAGGGATAGGCATGATGAGACTTAGGAAGATGCAAGGTTCAGGGGGAGAATCTTCACAAACTCATCGCTAAAATCTTGATCCCGATGATTGAGTACTCAACTTTATAGTTAAGTGAATTGTACTCCTTTTTCCTTAGCGAGTTTTTATGAAGTTCTCACATGAGGTTTTTAATGAGGCAATTCGTGCAACATAGCAAGAAGTATACCGTGTGCATTTCTCCATATTTTTTCCACTGGGTTTTTCGGAGTTTTAAGCCATGGTTATACAGATAAGATACCCAGGGAGAGTGTTTGGAAATTGGGCCGGTAGAGGCCCACTCGGTGTGGCCTCTACTGCGTTGGTATTTACCACGCAAGATCGTATCCCCTTTAAATTTATAAATAGAGGAACAATCTGTGTACGGGAGTTTACCGAGAGAGTTTTCAATAAAATACCCTTTTGTTCCCCGTGTCATCTACTTATGTACTATGTGTCCTTTCTCCTAGTCTTCTTCTCGGGTGTGGAACAGCCTCAGGACTGGCCAGTCGGCAGGGCTTGTTCCAACATTTTCCACTCGGCGATGAGCCACGACCCTAGAAAATGGGTGACAGCATCGTCGCCGTCAGGAGCCGCCGCCCGATAACGAAACTTAACCTAAGTTGCAACGCTTCCGTAAAGGCTGCGTGCGTGCGTGCGTGCCGTGGTCATCCTGGCCGGATGTACCATTGGCGAATCAAATCAAAGCACTACTGGTAGGCAGCCAGGGGAGCCTCACCTGGACCTGGATATACCCGCTGGCTGCGGCAAGTTGCGGGGACGGGCTAATCGCCTCTCCTCGTCCTTTTTACGGCTACGCGACGACACCCCTGACGCACTTCACCGGCCGGGAACGCGCAAATGGGCCGACAAAGGTAGCGTAGCAGCGCAGCGCAGCGGTGTGGTTGCGTTCGCGTTTCCCGCGTCCCGACCCGTTGCCCTCCGCCCCCACCGCCCAACGTGAAGCGATGATGAGCCCCCCGACTGTGCCATACCGCCATGCTGGTATGATGTGCGATGCTTTCGCCCTGGGCCCTGGCGGCCGATGCGTGCAGGAACCAGAACAGCTGCAGCAGGGCAAACAGTCTCGGGAGATCTCTCCCGTGCCATCGATTCGCCGCCGGCCGGCGCGGCCCCGCGCGATAGACAGCGACCGGATCCTCCCCGTAGATCCGTCCCGCGAGGTCGCACGTTTCCTGCGCGCCACCAGTAGTGCGGTGCGGTCTAGTCTAGGCCACGGCCGGCGGTGGACGACGCGATGCGATGCCCGCGGCTTTCTATCCTGCCCGCCAGCCTTTGCTATTTCGGGCATCATCATATCTCTTCGGCCAGTCATAGTAGTACCTGACTGGCTTGCTGTTGGTCTCGCGTAGGCTCGCCACTCGCGCGCAGTCGTGAAAGCCGGCCCGGGGTCGCTCTCGGGAATCTCCGGAACGGAATACTACTCATCAGCCAGCCACTCATTTCTATCAATCACCACGACGACGATGGATCTGTTGTTTGATGCAGCACTACGCTTTTTCGAATCGTGCAAGTGGTACCAACGACAAAATGCTGGTACAGTGGTAGGGTCGGTGGACATTCAGTCGTACGCCAAGGAAAGAGTGGCCAATTCCTTGAATTCAAGTCATTTCAATCATTCAATGTGACGTACAACCTCTGTTCCGTAAGGTAGAACGTTTTGTTTCTCGCCAAAAAAAAAAAGGTACTAGAAGATTTGAGAAACTCCATTACAGAACAGATTTGCATCGAGAGTTTATCGTTGCGAGCGACTCTCTACTAGCTGTAAACTTCTGTAACTCTGACGACGATGATGATAGGTCAGAATTGAAAGTAATTTACCAAGAGGTTCCAGAGATTAGGAAGACTTTTTCTGGCTTTAGCATTTTGGCTGTTGGGCTTGGCGCAAACGATGCTGCTCATTTATGTGCTATAAACAAGAAAGAGGTGTCTTCGGATCAACTATAACTCAGGTTCCTCGTTGCCTGTCAACTAGTAATATATAAAGCTATTGATTAGTAAAAAAAGAGTTTATGCTAATTGTTAGAATGAAATTTATGTCAAAAAAAACTTAAGATATAAGTAACACTAGCTTTAACGGGTAAACTCTAAAAAATCACAATAATTGTTGTCACGTATCCAAAAGACTTATAAACTAAATTTCTTAGAAATTATTTTTCACTACTAATGTAAGATGTGCATCACACTAAAAAATATTTACTACCTTTTGAATACAGCATAATATCAACAGAAACATGCTTATTTTCAAATAAAATAGTATAATTTTATGATTTTTTTGAAAAACATCTGTTTGCTTCGAAACGCCGCTACATTATTAGAAAATGTTTCTAGGATCTAGAATAGAGAAGGACGTGAACTTGACTAGGTGCCTTTTTTTTGTATCAGGGAAATAAGAGATCATAGCCAACATTCGTAAAAGAAGTAAAAAAAGATCGTCCAAATATATCGACGAGGGTTCTTGTTTGAATCTCTCACATGTAGCCATTAGTAATACAATGGTTCAAATGGATTGGTAGCATACAATATCGAAGGGGGCGGGGTGGACTCTTTTCACCCTTCTAATTCCTTCTCCTTGCGCACACGGGTATCTGCCGAATCACCGATGTCTCCTCTCCCTTCGTCCTCCTATGTCAACATGTCCAGCTAGAGAAGAGAGAGGGGCTCGGCGTCACCTTCCACCTTGTTTATTCTCGAGTTGTGGTTGATGTAGCCCAAAGCGATGTTTGTGGCCTGATATTCATAGATTCAAGGGGCGGGGAGGTAAAGAGGAGACGAAGAACACGATGAACACACGAGTGAAAATTGAGAATATAAACAAATACCACACCCGAATCTGTTTTTATCGTGTTGGCCTGAACCACCAAGCTAATATAATCCACGCGAAAGAGACACAACGGTAGAGATACACGGTTAAAAGATTGGCAAACAAGAGAATAAAATCCTATTATGAAAACATTGAAACTGATAGATACACAAAGATAGTTTTGCTTTACATATAGGCATGGACTGTATCATTTATGTTATAATCATCTGGCCGGGGGATACCAAACCAAACGAGATGTTTAATGGCCGGAGAAGAAAGCACCAGTTGTGCTAAATTGTGAGGTTCCTTTTCTGAAGCCCGATTCTCATGCACAAATGTGGCCGCCTCAAAGCCCATTGCACTAATTTTTATCTTCTGCAAAATGTGACAATAACTCCCAAGTTTTTCTTTCCTTAACGCCTTAATCACATTGCAATAGTCACTAGGCACTCATCGCAGAGAGGTACATGGAGATCCCGTGCAAGGTTTACCCTTCTCTAACCGCGAGTACCTCAAATGTCTCAGGATCTTGACCCGCAGTAATGGCCACAGCTGATGCACCTAGGAACATACCATCGCCTGATCGAGCTACGACTGCAAGTGCCATAGTCTATTTCTTGCGACAGTAGCGTGGTACTAGTATTTTTATAGTGATTAGCGGGGCTAATCCCCAAGAGTATTGGATGAAACCCTTACTTTCACCTAAACCCCTATAATTCCAACAAAATTCCAATCTCCACAGATCCATTAGGTATGCGTGGTGTATTGAATATTGAAAAAATACACTAGACAATGGAAAAAATGGAAATAAGCGAGAATTAAACTAGCCTAATACTCTAGAACCAAACATGCTTTTAGCCATAGGTGAGGATCTGGGATTTGGTAAGATTATTTTCCTCTGATCCCACAAACACAGTAATACCAAACAAGGGCCTCAGTTGGATATATCGAGAGGTGATGGGTTTAGTTAGGAGATGGACCGTACCATTTGCCATGCCAGGTGCCAAATAGGCCTACAACCGGATAATCTCTGCAATCTAAAAAGAAACTCGGGTTCCGTCTCCTCCGATACGTCGCACCCGTCGTCCAACATCCTTCGTCGCTCGCATTGTCCCTTGACCGCGTTTTTTTGTGTGTGTGGAAGAACCACATGTATGCCCGCAAATCACGCTCAATCCTGCCCCTCAATCCCTCCCCGATACCACGGCGCCCTCCTCTCCCGCTGCGGCTCGCTGCCCTTCTCCCCCATGGCTCGCCGCTCGAGCCTACGCCGCTGCCTGGCCCTGGTATGCGGCTACTCCGCTCGCCGGCGGCTCTCCTGGTTGTCTCTCGCGGAACCCTAGCTCCCCGTGTTGGTCCGGCATCGAGGATGAAGCGACCAGCGAGACTGCGCCAGACAAGAGGGACTAGCTAGATCTAGCGTCGAATTTCCTGGTGGAGGCATTATTCTCTCGATTGGGCGGCGCCATCTCATGCTGCCGCTCGTGGCGATACACCGCATACACTCGACCGGTGTCCTTTGCGTCGCTCGACCTCGATCCTCCTTCGAGTCCATCTGCGCTGATGCTGCCGAGTGGTGGACGATCGCCTTCGAGCACCACATCCACGCTATGCTCCGCTCCACTGCATATTCTTGCCGCATGGGACCTCAGCGAGGTCCAAATTGAATATTGGTCTAAATTATAAGTTGCAGCTGCAGGAGGCATGGATGTCCCGTCAAAACATCATACTCTCGGACAACTTCCATGTACAATTAGCGCAGGCAACAACTGAGCCAAGGGATACTATACCCAGGACGCTAAGCTCATCGACTCCGTCCTCGACATGGCGCGCAAGGAGACCAAGAACTACGACTGTTTCTAAGGTATTAAACACGCTGCCCTGTTCATTTATCTCTGCAATAGGTGAACTCGGTGGAATTTTAGCACACAAGGATAGAAGCATAATACCGATAAAATACTAGATATTGACATATTAAGGAGAACCTCTGTAGATCAATTTCTCATAGTATTTGTATATGTCCCCTAATTGTACAGGAGCACAGTTGATAGTGTGGTTCTTAGTTGTTGTATGTTTGCATCTGCAGTCAGATGTGTGAGCAGGTATAGTACACCTTTGATAATTTTTTCAGTCTTTGAACTCATTGTCCTACCTTTTAGAAATATTATATTTTATATATTTACTAATTGAAGGCACCATACAAAGCCTCGTGTTGATCCTCAGAAGCTATGTTTAATTGTCCATCAGATCACCATATTAATCAACTATGACCATCGGATGAAACTGCACATCTAAAATTGTTGATGCAGCCAAGGATCTGATGTCCATATGTCTCACACAATAGAATGGATTATGAGGTGCGCATCGATGGAAGTTTGAATTAGATCCGAGGAGTGGAAGAACTGCGTAAGATTAATGACGCTGAGGTTTTCCTCACGTACACTACTAGAGTTCGTCATAGACACTCTTATCCACATGGTGAAGGGAAGTAATTAGCCCAATATATATCCTCCCTGTATTTAATTAACCTTTGAATCTGCTCAGATTCGAATTTCTGACATGTTTCAGTCCAGCCTCTTTCAGACCAATCCATTCTCAGTACAATCATACATGCAGCAGAGTATCCGATCGATGTAAAGATGGCACGTCGAAGCAGATAGGAATCCTCCCAGCGATCCTCTTGCCTTCCTTTCATAAGTGTGGTGCTAAGCATTGTAGGAAGTAGGAGAGTATGGAGAGTATGTCCACTAGCTAGGCGAAGCCGATGGCAAGCATCACATAGCATTAAATGGTGGCCAATGATGCATATGTGATCGCAATTTATATTTCTCTTATAAGGTATTCTGTCTTTGATTTTTTTCACTCATAGACAACTCCTCACGTCCTGATACTCATATGTTCCTTGATGTTCCGCACCAAAAGCTGGCCTAATATATAGTAAGTAGTATCCCTGCTGCTGACATGTACTGAAATTAGTCACAGATGGGAATGCACTATGCAGTCTTAACGTAAGAGGGATGGAAATTTCTATCCAGGGACTGCAATATTGAAATTTATATTACTCAAAGTTCTGTCTATACTTTATGTTATTTTCAGACTGATCTAAGTTACTTCTTTGACAGAGGATACTTGGTCACCACTCCAATGTACAATGTAATATTTGTAAACTTGCAGCATGCCATTTGCAGGTAAGTAGGAACTCAGAACATTTAATTTCATATGTTTTTTCTTCTTTCTGTTTAATTTCAACATTTATTTGATGCCCACTATTATGTTCGCTATGTACAGATGTGGGATTATTTTTGGAAATTTCAATCAGAAAAACAATCACCATGCTAAAAAGAACATCTTCTATTTATTAAGCTATAGTTATCATTACTGTGCACGAATTGCTTGTCTACCTTCATCGGTTGTCTGAAAATGCAGACTATATGCTGTCCGAAGACGCAGGCTTACTGCACAAACTTCGGTTGGAAATAGTACACTATAGGAATTAATTTTCAAATTGCATGTTGTGTCCAGCCAATCCATTATTTCTGGGATTGTTATTTGTGTGTTAGCAAGGTCTATATACTTCATTTTGTATACCGTAGGTAATTAAAATGCTTTCATGTATTGATACGGTGTATATTGCTTTGGATACCTACGTATGAGATGAATGTCCTCGGAGAAGTATTATCCATATAACCTATAAGTTTTGCTAAAGCAGCCAACATGAAGTATGATAATCCACACTCAACACCTTGGGAATTGCCTATTAGCACTGTTCCTTTCAGTGTAATGCTTCTAAAGCAACTCGCCATTTTGTGGCTACCTATAGAACTATATTCCTTGAACCTGGGAGTTGAGACTGGTAGAAAAATCTCACTAGACCTTGTTTGGTTATTGGTTATCTATTAGGTGAGCACATGCTTTTCAATCTTTCTGTAAATTGTTACTGATTTATGCCCTCCACTGATTTGCCACGACAACACATGTCTTTGTTTGGTTATTAGTTATTTCCATGGTTATGCCTTCTCCTTCACATCATTTTCCATTGCACAATTTTTGGGGTGGTTCTGGTCCGCAAAACTATCAAGTAGATGTGATGTATGCAGGGAGAACATATGGAATAGATTAATGATGGTTGATAAAAAATGGTGGAATAATTAGAAGGAGATTAGAAGTAGTGGCAATTTCCATATGCCAATTCTTGCTCTTTGATATGATGTTGTTGTGATGGGTTTTCATGGCGGTGATTCCTCTTCTGCTGCACGTCCTAGGTGGAGTAGGCCTCCAAGTTGTGGGTGAGGATCTGGAAGTGATGTGTTTGTGCTACACACGATGATGTATGTAGACGAGGCCGATGCACGTAGGGCAGCAAATGCGGGTGGGGGGATGCAGTGTTTGATTCTTGAAAGGCTATGAACCAGAGGTTTGACCTTCCAGAGCTTCATCTCACGTTGTAGCTTCATCCTCCTCTCGGTGTAATTCTTCTCGACTTTGCAATATATTACTAAGTGTGCTCCTCTGATCTCTTGAGTGTAAGTCTATAATAATTGAAAACTAATAGTTACATTGGCATACAGTGCTTGCTTGACATCAAGGAGCCACACAGTTGTTCATATCCGGCAATATGAAGATATGCATGACAAATGCAACAACTGCAAGCCTGTTGACCATTTTCAAATAATAGTGCAAGCCTGGTATTGTCGACTTCGTTTGACTCTGCAATCAAGACAAGCCAATTGCCAGTAACAACAGCTTCTTCATGGTGAGTGATAGACCCGTCCCTCATGTATGGTTTGTTTCAGCATAATCATCACCCATTGTGTTGTGACTTAACAATAGTCAACATGTCACTCCCTTGATCATATATAAGATTCGGATGAGAACTATCAACATGTGAAATATCACCATTATTTGACGCAAACCATCCCTTGGTTTTAGTTGCTCTGATCCTCTTCGATTGTGTGCATTATTATTGAGCATAACATATGTTTGATAGATTTTCCATAATAAAGGCTTCTTTGATCTAACAATATATAAATATATGGATTAGACATATTCGGTTTTCAAACACAAGTTACACTCATCCCCCATCTATAGCCTTCAGTTACACTCATATATCGGTTTTCAAACACAAGTGCATGTTGCAAACTAAGACGTGTGTGCTTAAATTACATTATGCCATGGATTTTATCTTTGTTCTGTTAGGAACTGTGTAGATGTAATATTTAGTGAAAATTAATTTTTTGGTCCTTCAGATGTGTTTCATATGACATCCTCACTTACAAATTGTTGGTTTTTAGAGAGCATGAACAAGATCTGGATTGTGCACAGGATAGCAGTGAAGCGTTTGAGCATCTAGGAAAGGAAGAACGGAGGTGGATATCGTGAGCCGGTTATAGTAGTGAGGAGGTGCATCGTCGGGACGGTGCGTATGCACGGAACAGATTAGTAGCTAGCATGTATCCTGAATGTCATTCTGGTAGGACCACTCAAGATATTAGCGGTTGTTGCTACATTGTATATACATAGGAAGTGATAATCGATTATAGGCTCATTGAAGTACCATTTTGGAGGAGCCAACCCATTTATAGCTGGTTATGGATATAGATTTTGTACTTCTGTTCAAAATGGAAGACTTATTGATGTATTAAGTCCTGATGTAATTGAGTCCCACAAAATTAGTGGTACTATTTGTCAATATGTCATTCTACGGAGGGATCAGTTAGAAACTCTGAATCATGTGTGATGATGTGTAAATGGCTCTTGAGTAATTGATGCGGCTGATAGCGTTAATTTGTTCTATGACACGGCTATGCTGATGTGTAAATGGCTCTTGAGTAATTGATGCGGATGATAGCGTTAATTTGTTCTATGACACGACTGCTATTTGTTTCGAGAAGGCACCACACTACTGGATGTTGAGAATATTGTGATTTTTTGTTATGTTGTTCCATTCTTAGAAAACCGAGTATTTTTTATGACTCCAAAGAGAAGAACATGCAGGTGTACAATATGAAGTATAAGCAAATTTTTGTGTATGCATGGAAGTGATATGAAGTATAAGCAAGTTTTTGTGTATCTATGGAAGTGGTTGAGCTTTTTTCTCAAGTGAACACGGTTAGTGCAGAAGGACATGAAGATTTACTTCAGCTAATATTTTTCAACTTCGCACTATGAAGATCTTTTGCTTAGGTAAGTGTACTAGCTTAACTATAACATGGATTATTTTCCAATGTCTTCTCGATAATGTGCAAGTTGCATAGTTGTGTCATCCATTTGCTTATCAAAACCTAACAATGATTCCTCATGTGCATAGGAATCCTGACATTACATGTTTGAGAGGATTAGTGAAATTTTTATGCCTCGTGAGATATAAGATGATGTTTTTTGTGATGTAGCCAAAAAAAATGTGATTCTTTTTGCCGAATCTTTGCTCAAAACTCCACAGGGATGTAAGTATGTTTGATGTGTATAATAATCCTAAAGTTCCATGGTCGACACGATTAGAGTGAAACCATTAAAAATTTATAACCCGTTGCAACGCACGGACATGTTTCCTAGTAGTTTAGAAGTTCCTCAGAGAGCCCTTGCTAGGCCGGCCCATGCTGAAGTGCTGTGGTCGTAGTACTCGTTAACGCTTGCAGGGCGATAGTTTCCGAGAGCGAAACTCATTTTTATCCTACTATTTTTGTTGACCCTTTTCATTGGCCGAGGAAACTAGAGAAACATTTATTCATGTTAATATCATTTCATACAGCCTTTCTTCTCTTGAAGTCGTGAAGGCCATCGGGCTCATCCATGGTTATCCCATTTTGAAGGGACCACTGATTTTAGCGAATCTCAAGGTAAGCAACACACTTTTGGCACAAGAAAGTTGGTACTGGGTGGTAGTGTGTTCTGCGTGAATTCATGCTAGTGCTATTCAACTTTTCACCGCTTCCCACGCAATGCAACGGCTTTCTCCAAAGCTAGGTTAACCTCAAGCAGAGACTGAAAAGCACAGGTTACCTCAAGCAGAGACGAGTCAAGAGCCATCGAATCAAACAGGGGAAGGCAACGGACGTGCCGTCCTCGAGTACCCGGGGCAGAGTACATGACTTTTTTTTTTTTGAAAATCAGAGTATATGACTTTTGGAGTTTTGGTGCCATTGTTCGTCCATCTCGATCCATTTTTTGTTTTCTTTGGGGGAAAAGTCATTTGGCTTAGGTTTAAAAAGTTCATAGACACTTCGAGAACTTGATACACAATACGTACGTGATAGCATCATAATATTTCTCAACATGCGTTCGGATCACTGGCCAATGCCAATCCATACATTATGTTATTTCAGACTGGGATCCGGGCGCAGCTAACATGACACTGCAACAAACACGAGCGGCAGATCGATAACGAACCACACCAAACACTCCTGCCTCATACATACTCCGTAGCATAACCGAACGCTTGCACATATGCAAGAACACACACACACATACCATAGTTAATCAGATCCTAGCGACGACACTCGCCGTCGGCGGCCGGCGGCCGGCTCGGCTGCTCGATATGGGCTCTAGTGGCAGAAGATGACCTTGAGCTCGCGCGGCGCGGCGCACTCGTGGGTGAGCGAGGGGCTGTCGTGCGCGTAGGTGAATGCCTGCGGGCACTCGTTCTCGAAGAACTGCGAGTACTGCGACGGGCGGCACGCGGCCGGGCTGTTGTACGCGTTGCGGCAGCACAGCTCGTCGGTGCCGAACGCCTCGCACCCGCTCTTGCACGCCACCACGGCGCCGCCGGACGACGCGGGCGCACGCACCTGGAGCTCGCTGGGGCACGTCTGGGTCAGGTCCTTGCGGCACGCCAGGACGGGGCAGTTGCCGCGGCCCTCGTGCGGGGTCACGGACAGCCCCACGTTGAAGCCGTCCACCACGCTCACGCCGTACGAGGTCTGGTCGTTGACGCCGTGGAGGGTGACCTGCGCCAGCGTGGCGGGCGATGCGCCGCCCAGGCCCCCGCACTGGAGCCGCCCGCCGCAGTCGCCCGTCACGCAGTGGAGCTGCTCCGCGCCCGCGGGCGTGCACCCGGTGCGCGCCCAGATGCGGCCGGACCAGGCGTTGGAAGGAGCCTGGAAGGAGCGGTGGGACAGCGCCGGGAGGTAGAAGCCGCCGCCCTCCAGGACCTCGCTGCCGGCGTTCGCCTGGATGCCGGGCCATATCGGGTAGGCGCAGTTGTTCACCACGGTCAGGGTCATCGGGGCGAAGTCCGCCAGGAGGAGGCCGCAGCTCGGGAGGAAGGTGGCCAGGAGGAGCAGAAGCTTAGGAGAAGCCATGGTGCTCTGGCTACTGGGGCTGCCTGGAACCCCAGGCGTTGGTCTGATTATGGTGGAGCGGTGGTGACGAGTGATGGGGTTTTAGGGGGTCTTTATAGGCGAATTTGAATTGGATTGGAGCCTGCCTTAATGCCTGATGGGTGCCGATGGGTTGGGCTCTTTTGCTGGTGGGGTACTTGGGGAGTAGGACATGTTAGCAAAGAAATCAATAATCATGTTGTAAGTTTTTAAATGTTGTGAAAAGAATCATACATACTACTACATGCAGATTTTTACAAAATTATACAATCATTTATGATCTATAACTCTAAAACTTCTTTACCATATCTTGTTATACCATGACTTAAATTGTTATTTCCTCACACTAAGAGATTATCATACTAGTATTTTCCTAACATGTGTAGCTTGATTTTTTCTTTCATATTTCTTTGGAACTTGTATCATGAATTAGTGATCCTATGATCTCAGGATCAGAATACACACTTTTTCACCATGTTATTTTCTACTCTTTTTTGTGTACTCAAATGTTTGGGGTTGGGATAAAGCAACATGGGGCCAGCTCGTGCCGCTACTGGAGAACTTCTTGATTTGCTTGTGTGATAGGCACCCATGCTTGCTCATGTTCGCTACCAGAGTACAGCATAGAAATAATTACTAGACTATTAGTACACTTGTGCTATACTAGTTTCTTCTCGACTAAGGATCATACATGGCATCAAGTCCAAAAAAGAAATAAGTTAGCACAGACCAATTGCTTGGCGTTGAACCAATTTTCTCAAAGTTGCTTCCCTAAAACAACCAAACAAGATACATATAACAACTCATTGTATATGTATGTCCAATAATTTAAATTGTAATTTTTTATCAACTCAAAAGATTGTTTTATTTCCTACAAAATCCTACATGTGTATGTGTCTATATATCTTTTACACGCTTAATTTCTTTACAAACAATTCTAAAACTGATGGATTTTCTTTTGACTATCATGAATTCATGCACATCATCTTATCATGTAGTGCTTTTCTTTTAGGATGAGCTGTTATCGTGTACTGAGATGTTTAGAGTTGAGATAAAATATGAGGTTGTCCCGTGCCGTTCCCGCGGAGCTTCATGACTTGCGCGTGTGACTGGTGCCCACACAAGTCTTGCACTAGTATCATTTCATGATTCCGTTTATGGTGCATTGTGGTTCAAATGCCATACTTAGATTTGAGATTGTGTAATAAAATGCCAAGATAACACTAAACGAAACAAAAGCCCCCAATGAAACTAGAAATCATTATTACGGAGCCTCATCGAATTATTACATCTCCATCATTTGCAGATTGGACGGTATACTACTTGTGAGTACCAGTTCCTTCTTGACTAAGTAAGGATCGGCATCGAGCCCGCGGAAAAGAAGCAAGTTTACCTTGGAGTTGCTTAGCCTCGAACCTGCTTTCCCAAAGCTGCATTCCCGTCCCGGAAACAACCAAACAAGATGCAGATAAGCTCTTGGATTCATGCATTCGAACGAAAACTTCCGCGCTTTGTACACGGATTCGGCCGTTTGATCGACGGATGGACATCTGAGTTGCTTTGTTCGGCAAAGGCGCCCAGCCGATACGGCCAATTCCGTCGCCAATCTTTTCCCGAAAGCCGGAGCCAGTGGTGAGCCACCACCAGGCCAGGCCAGGCCCTGTAACCGGTGGGTGAGCCGTGGATAGGATCAGAGCTGTCAGACGTGGCACGAGCGCAACAATAAAGGGCACCGCCTCGTTCTTTTCCGGCGCACCGCGCCGCACCGCGCAGTCGCACGCGGGTCCCCTCCCCTCGGGTTCTCTAGCGGTGCAGCCGAATCCTGATTCCTGGCAGTGCCACCAGGCTTCCTCGCTCGGTTCCTCCTGCTGCTGGCACGAGCTAGTACGTGACTGCGCGGTGCCGTGGTGGGGCTCAAAAGCCCGACGCTTTCTCGCTTTGTTCGGTTTTAGTACCAGTACGTGCTTTTTCCCAGTTCTCGCGTCGCGACGACCGCTCCAAAGCGCCGCACCACATGCAATGCGTGTGCTATTGTGGGTGCAATTTCCCTTTTCCTGCTCCAGAGGGAAATGACGGCGTGGGCTTTGAAGTTTCAAATCGCGTCCAGTGTGATGTCTCCGATCGAATCCAGTGGGGTATCATGGCACCCCTACAAATTTGCAGTTTTTTTTTAATCTTGTAGCAATTAGTCTAATTTTATGTGTTAAAAATACTTATACACATAAACTATAAATATTGAGCTTGACAACCCCTCTGATTCAATCCTATGTCTGCCACTTGGTGGCATGAACCATGATAAATAATAGAGCATGTGCGACGCGTAGATAATCTACGAGAGAGCGCAATTTACACATATTTACCGAGCATTCAGATGCACACAAACAACCGGTGTTCGGGCAGATAGCATGACACGCAGGAGCACATGCCTGTTTTGCATGAATGAGTAGTTTTTGATCAACGATTCGCTTGGTAAGGTTATGATAAGCAAAAATCCATATGAGTTAATCCGAATAATAAACTGATAAAGCATAATTATACAAACAGTACTAAAACCAATCATGCAGATCAACAAAGTAGATAAACATATTACATCTATACAAGACAAACCTAACACATCTACGCCAAACGCTATAACTAGAGACTCTAGCATAATCTGAAAAAGAGAGATTGAGATCACATACGATGCAGTTGTGGCAGTAGCCGCAGCGGTAGCAGCAGCAGAGCTGTCGCCCATGTTGAGGTTGCCGAAGAGGTCGTTGACGTCCGGGAAGAAGTCGTCGTTCGGAAACTCGTCGTCGGACGACGTCGTGGTTGCCAGTAGTCGCACTTGAGCGCTCCCCAAAGACCTGATCGCCCCTCGCCGTCTGAGTTCACGAGAGGCGGGGTTAGGAGGCCCTCTTGTCCCGATCTGCGGTGCACGCCGCAAGCCGGGATGGGGAAGACGAAAGCGGCAACGCAAGGTTCTGGAGGTAGGCGCGTGTGTGGATTGATTCACCGATTAAGTTTAGCGCAAACGCTTATATAGTGCAGGTTAGGAAGATCGTGGGGCTCAGCCCACGTCCGAGTAATAAAGCTCGGCTCGGCGAGATTCCCGCAACCAGCGGCGCGCGCGCGTCATGACGAGACGAGGCGGGCGGCGTCGGAGGAGGAGTGCGCGAGGGCTTCTCTCCTTGTCACACCTTAGTGAGTGGTGCAACACTCTACTATATAAGATGGTCCAACTCTCCTTTAACTAGCAATGTGGGACTAAACTTTAGCACCACTAGCACAGCCATATGCTGCCATATACAAGTGGGCCAAAGAGAATTTCAGAATTTGTCTAATGGGCCAGCAGCCCAAAACTCATCAAATTCCAATAATCCCCCACAAAGTCTCATTGGCACATCACATCATTTTTATTTCAGAACATTGTTTTATATACCAGTGTGTAGTGGAGTCTGTTAAGTTGAACTTCCACGTTAAACATCATGCTACACTAGCTAGCAACTTGAATAGTGGACTATGCCTTGAGCTACAAGTTTTTTGCGCGCTAGTTTCACACAAAGTCTAGACCGGTACAGGGCTGCCATCGGCTTTCCCGCGGTTTGGAGCTTATGCGTCATACTCTAGGGCCTTTCATGAGTTTATTAGAGATCACTCAACTCCCATGGACTGCAACGTTTAACAGTCAGACTCATATAGGTGTGTTCCTCAAGAGATGTTCTGCAAGACAACATCCCCGCTTATAAAAGCCACTTGGAACATATTAAGATAAATATCAACCTGCCATGTAGATTAAGAGAATATTGCATCTTTATGGAGATGTAAATATAATATGGGGATACTCTCCTCTCAGCTGACCAACATCTTGTCTCCCAGCTCTAATTCACGGGATCTCCGATCATATAGTGTAACATCCCAAAAATACCAAACTTAAAACATCAAACACTAATCATCAAGATTAGGGCTAACAAAAACTTTTCTAAGTAAACCCATGAATGCATGTATATGTGTATGCATGGATTTTGAATTTCTTTAAAAACCACCTTGTTTGTGTGATCCATTGCTTGTAAAATGTTTCTTAGGTGAAATGAACATCATCTAAAACCTTTCCCACACTTTTCCTAAAGACAAGTAAATCAAAACAAATATATGAGGTGAATGGTCATTTTGACCAATTTAACTCCCATGCCTACTTTGGCTGTCTCAAACTTTCAAAACCTAACAGAAACTTTTCTGGATCTTTGCACCCCTTGAATGTACTCGTAACAAGGTATCAAGGCCCACTTTGTGATCATCCAGAAACTTTCAAATGCATAGTTTAAATGACAATTCAAAATTGAATCTTCTTAATATGGGAAGATCCCACTTTTTCAAAACCCACTCAAACAAGCTCAACTTTCAAAACCCAAGCATCTGCAGACTCACCAGCACCAATCTAGCAAACCCACCAAAAATCATTTCAAAATTCAAAACTTGATTTCATGCGGCCATTTCATCAAACAGGTTGCAGACACAAATCAAACAAAACATCAAACACTCTAGTGTGCAGTGATTCTTGCCTAACTTGTTCCCTAGTTAGCTCACACACACCTCAGTAGATCATCTAGAAAGATTAGCCCAACACTAGCACCCTTGTGAGCTTGCCATTGCCATTAATGGTGAACAGCCGAGCACCTCAATGCAACCCCATTGTGGAAAGCAAGCTAGGAGCAGCAGCAAGCCTAGCCAGCATATCTGGGAGACATCCCACCGTCCACCTCCACTCCCTGTCCCATCCGCGAGCGTTGCCAAGCCCTGGACCACGCGCACGAGACACGCCCAGACCATGCCGAGCGTGCGCCAGAGCGCCACCCTCGACCATCACCCACAGACCGCGCGCCGCCCTCACCGCGTGCTGTAACACCCTCAGAATCGGCCCTATGCAAGTTTTAGCGAAACTCGCCGAACCCGCATAGAAACGATTCGAAGGTGCCCACCAGGCACTTTCGTGCGGGTGGAAAGCAAAGTAATAACATTACACAACAGTCCTCGATGGGACCCACAGAACAGATATATATACAACAGCGACTCAAAGAGTCAAGAATACAAATGTACGGTTCAAAGATCCAAATCACCTTGAAAACGATGGAGCGTCCGACTACGGACAAGATGCAAATGGGGCTAAGAGCCCTGAAGAATAACCAATGGCGTCCATAACCCGGCCCAGGCCAAGCCGGAAGGGTAACCCTGCTAATGGCGTCGATCTCAAAACCTGCTTAAACAAAAGGGGTGCCGACAAAGGGCAAAGGAAAAAAAGAGGAGCGTCAGTACTGAGGCCAGTACACGGCGAGGCTAGAATTCGGCGGTCCTCGCCTACATAGCTATGGTGGACTGAGCGGCAGCGGCAACATACACTAAACAACCTATAGAGACTCGATGCAACGGGCGGCTATCAGAGAGGGGTGAGAAATACCTATTCGGAACCAACCTGATACCACCAACAAACAAACCCATCCTGGCGTTTCCCCCTCGAGACCACCGAGGAAGTCAACCGAGGAACTCACACAGTTGACATTTTTACTTATTCAGTTATCGTTGCAGCAATTACTAGCCAGGTTTTAGATAATCGTCCTGATAAAGTAAGCATTGGGCATTTTTAGTTAATCATTCTGTTATAGTGGCAACACTTACTAGTCAGATACAATTATCATGAGATAACCCCAAAACCCAGCAGTTGTTGGTACTTTTACTTAGCCATTCCGTTGTAGTGAAGCTGAATACTAGTCAAAACGAATACAAGTCGATTTATAACAGTAAACTTTAGTTATAGTTGTCTATGATCAAGCACTGTGCTCCAAGTCGTCCATAACCGCGGACACGGCTTCTCGAAAAGATTTAACCCTGCAGGGGTGCACCAAAGTATCCACAGCACTTGACCCTTTTGCGGATCGGTTAACATACACCCATCGGTATGTCGCGGGGCCTAAGTCACGTTCCGGACCCAAAGCAAGCACGGGGGCCACCCCACTAAGTACACCCGCGAAGTCGGCGGTCTCCGAGACGGACTTAGGGTTTGTGGGGCGGTAACGGCAATGAGTCCCCAATCGGGGGCTGTCGATACCACGTAACGGGTCACAATTCCTAAACGAAGACAGTGTGCTCCTCGCAAACGTAAATACATAAGTAGCATGGCATAAGTACAGGAAAGTAAAAACACCTCAAACTAGTTGTGGCCCCCAGTACAATACTTTGAAATCAGGTAATAATCAATGGGGGGCCCATATCTCCCCACCTGTGGTTAGCGCGCTCGATCTCGGAACAGGTGTCAAGAACTCGGGTCTTACGGGACACAAGTGGGCGGTCGGAAACCAAATATTACCTATCACCCACCGATGCCTCTGCTTAATTCAATTTTAGTTGTTAAATAGTAATTAAAGTGAACAATAAGTAAAGCCATGATCATCTCCAACGTCAACATGCGGCAATCCTCCAACAATTGTGGTACTTGACGTCAAGCAAAACACTTGAGCAAGCGACTACGGCACGCGGGTCCAACTATCTACCAAACAACAGGTAATAGGATGTGTCCAAGGCTATATATGGCTGCAAGGGATATCACGGGTACGAAACTAGAGCATCGCAACACAGATAGCAAAGATCAACAGGAAGGAATAAATACTAGAAAAGTAAGATAGGAAGAAAGGGGGGAGATGCTCGCCTGAAAACATTGCCGAAGGTTCAACCGAAGATCGGGGCGACACTCGCATCAACTCAACGGCCTTATCCGCGAAGAAGCAAAACACTAGAAGAAACACCGAATGCAATATTTAATACTACGGCGAAAGATCGGCATGATGCATGTATGATGCATGGCATGGCAAATATGCGGTGCAATTAGGTCAATATTAAGTGGAACCGGGGTCCCGACAATTAATTAGATGGTTCAAGTTATTTATTTACCCCGCAAATTTAATGTTGCATGAACATGGCAAAAGATAGTACTGGTTCGCTACACAAGTTTAAATGAGGCCAATATGAGACTAGATTTGCCCGCATATGGGCCCCATATTTAATTAAGAGGTGAATCGGCCTAAGGCCCCCAAACCAATGATATGCATGAGAGATGACAATTTAATATGCAACCAGTTGTTATTATCTTATAAAATATGGTTCTCGGATAAGGGTCACACTTTAGGGTTCTCGACGATCTTGGGGGTTCCGGGGTTCGGGGTCGGGGTCCAGGGTTCGACGGAACGTTCTCGGCTCCGGGGTCGTCCTCGAATTACGGGGGTAGATCTTGTCGCATGGTATCCGTGAAGTGGAACTGGTAGTCCGTCTTTTGTCGGTGGTGAACCTGACCGATGGTCTTCTAGTTCGGGAAGAAGAGCTTGGTGTTCTGAGGCCTTGACGTCCCTGACGATGATCTTGTAGTTCCGTGTCCGGGGTTCTTGTCGTACCATGTAAGAAGATCTTGTTGTCCAAGAAGGGGAACTCGGCGTTCCGGGGACTTCGGTTCCGGGTTGGCGTTCGAGCTCCGGGAGAACTCGGTTTCGCATCTGGTGGTTGAGGGTGCCATCGCTGCCGGTGCCGACTTGTCGTACCTGAGCCGCAACAGTACTATCCCGCTGCTTATCCTCTTCGCATCCGCCATCGACATGAGCACTACCTAAGTAATACACGGATCACACTGGCGAGCAGGCATGGCTCGCGCTGGCACGCGAAGAGATAACCGAGGGCGCGGGGCTTGAGCCCGCGAGCGGCAACCGGCGGCCAGACGCAATGACCGAAGCGCCGTGGCGGAGGTTGATGGCGGCGCGGCTGGGACGGGGCAGCGGCGGCGGCGGCGGAGGCGGAGGTAAGCTTCGCTGGCGCGGCGCGGGCGGCGCAGCTCGGGGCACCGCCGACGCCGGAGTGGAGAAAGGTGGGCGCGACGGGTGCTGCAAGCGAGGTCGGGGCGACGGACGCTCGGGGCGAGGCCGGCAGCCTGTGGCCTCGGCGGCGTGGCGGCGAGGAAGGCGACGCAGCGGAGGGGCGGGCGGCGGAAGCGGGCGGGCCTTGAGCAGAGGGGGCCGGCGAGCTGGGCGAAGGAAGCACTGCCGGCGTGGCCGGGCTGAGCGACTAGGCGGCGAGGGAAGAGGTGCGGAGGCGGTCGGCGACAGGCGACCGGCAGGCGCGACGCGGAGAGGGTGAGGGAGGCGCGGATGGTGGCGGGCGGCGGCGGCCGTGGCGAAGGCGGCGGTGGCTGGCGGGGCTCGGGCTTGGGTTGGGGAAACGTGGGGAGGAGGAGGTGGGAGGCGGTGTGCAGGTGGGGCCAGTGGCGAGGGACGCAGGTCAGGGGAGAGGCTGGTGGGGTGGGATCCGGGCGTGAGCGCGTGGGTGAGTTGGTGGGAGTGGGTTGGGCTGTGAGGGTGTGAGGGAGAGAGAGAAGAGAGAGGGGGCTGATGTGGCAGGGGGGGATTGGGTAGAGGGAAGGGGCAGGGTGACGTGGCGGCCTAGGATAGGTGGGGGTGAGGTGGCCAGAGGGTTGGGTAGGTTTCCTGGTAGCCTTAGGATTTAGAGGTTGGACCGATCTGTTTTATACGGGGGTGGTCGTTCGGGTCGGGTTGGCCCGTTCGGCTGCCCCCACTAAAAAATACTTTAAATTTTATTTATTTTAAAACACGGCTTTCGCAACCCGATAGCCGACAACAAAATAATTCCGGAGAACCGGTGTTTGGCGTTTGAATAAAAGACGGGGCGTTTCAGAAAACAAAAATAGGTTTTTCTGAAATAATTTTAGACAAACAACACATGATGATGACGATGCAATGCACAAATCAGCGCGATTTTCTAGTAGTGGTTTTGCGGGATGCCACACGTGCACACACGATCACCACCGACCCAGGAGAACGCCAGACATCCCCGTTTGCCGCCCCGTGCCATACAGCCACCGCCCGCCGTCGAAGACGCCGCCTCTGCCGCGCAGAGCACCGCCCGTTCCAGACCAAACCACACCGCCCCATGCCTCGTGACCATGTCGTTGTGTATCGCCAGGAGACACAGCATCGTCCCCTACCCTTGCCCATGCCTATAGCCGCCTGTAACGTCGCCCCCGACGAGCTCACCGTGCGCCCAGACGGTCCCCTCGCTCGACTATAAATAGAGACCACCCCCGCACGATTTCTTCACACCATATCACTCCCCTCTCCCCACTGACCGTGCCACACCATCCTCAGAGCAAGGCGAGCACCACCTCGCCGGAATTTCACTGGAGCCTGCCGCTGCCGGAGAAGAAGGGAGCCAGCGATTGGAGCCGCCTGGGAGAAGCCACGGTACCAGGAGGTTCGCCGTCGACTTCGTTGCTCGCCTCGACCCTCGCCCGTACCGGTGAGCCCCAGCCTCACCGGCGCGCTAGGTTTCGTTCTCGGAGTTGTCTCGCCGACGATGACCCTTAGCCGTTGGATTAGAACTAGATCGAGCGATCCACGTTGCCCATACCGGCCGCCCAGCCCGTGTCAGCGGCAGTGGGGACACCCACTTAAGCAGCCCGTGGGAGCACTGCGCTTAGCAGGCCGGCCCGTTAGAATTTCCCGCGCAGCCCAGCAATTCAAATTAAACCTTTTTATTTTTAAATTCAAACACACTTCTATACCCAACTTCAAAAATCAACCCAGATCGATTCAGTGCACCAAATTGAATGAAACCAATTTTGTTGGAAAGGTCTGTGAGTGCTTAATCCAAGCCCGTTGGATTCAAGTCATTTGGATCTGTAGATCACCCATAGTAAAAATAACAAGGCAGAAGCTTTTCTGCATTCAAACATTTTTCAAATTTAAACCATAAAAGCTTTTGAGTTGATTCCAACTCTCAAAAATCACATTTAACCATACCTTTAAGAATATATAAAAATATATAGGTTTACTTGCAGAAATATTATTCAAGGAATAAAAGAATGCTACATAAGCATTTCTATCCACTTTAATTAATTAAAATAAAAGGGTAAAACCTTATTAAATTGTGACACCACTTGAAATCACATTCCCATGAACTACAATATGTGGTGATGACATGTGTCAACATGATCCCATGTTTAGTTTGGAGAATATTAAATCTTAAGTAGTTTTCAATGAGTAGAAATTACTTTTCTCAAAATAAAAGGATTTAAACCAAGCTTTAACCTTGTAATGTTAGAGATGATGCTAGATCATCTATAGGACCCTTGTGTGTGATGATTGCAAGTAGTTAAGTATTGTTTGGTGATTGTGTACCTCGTATTTATTCATAGACGCTAGTACCGACCAAGGATACTACGAGGAGGAAGGAGGATACTACGAAGAGGAAGCCGAGGAGAACTTCAACCACTGCTCTTCACAAGGCAAGCCTAATACTACTAGTGAATGTGCAAGCTTATACGGATATTGTGCAAGCTAACCCTTGCAAGATACCCTACTGATGCCACAAACCCATACTTATGATCCTACCTACTGGTTAAACCAATCCTAGTTTTATGGAAAGCTTTTTACTTTATTTCTTTATCAAAGCTTACTTAGAGTCTATCTAAGAGTTTGGTAGATATCAGACAGTGTGCTGAAGGTTGCATAAAGAGCATAAAATTTGGCCTAATCTAGAAACCTTGATATCATCCTAAGATATAAGGTTGGACTTAGTGAAACTCCACTAGTTACCACCCCTCATTAGTACTACCCTCACATGTAGATGCTAGTGCTAAGCTTAAAACTTGATCAACTTTTAGATGGGAATACTTGGTGGAAAAATGGTTATGCAAACCTTGGAATGATGGATCATTCTATTGAAATGTTTTGGACATGTGTTTCCAAACACTTGAGGATTTTTGGTGATGAAAATGTTGAGGCATGAGCCTTAGCCCTTTATAAAACTGATGGTTGTCTGGATGCGATACCATTCCAATTTTTGCGTACAACCACAATACCCGAATATTGGGTAGGGCTTGACTGGAAACTTATGTCCCTTAGTATTAGTTCCCTCCCGGCCAAGGTCTGAGCTGAAGCTACCTTGTGAAGATTGTCCACCTGTGCAGTACCCAAGATGACAGTGGTCATGGTTGGGAGGCCAAACTCACAGGAGAGGTGCTTATACTAGGGAGTGTAATTGAAAGGTTAGGATTGATTATCCGCATACTGAGTATGGTGAATTCAGGATTTGTTCCTGACGGATGTATCGAATGTTGTGGTGAAAGTGTACAATATCTGTAGAGTGTCAAACTATTCGAATAGCCGCGTCCGCGGTTATGGACAGTTGGAGTGGCCATACTGTTCCCCCGTCAGACTTTTCAAAAGGACTTGAGAAATGAATTGAGACTTTGACTTGACCACAACAGAGTTGTGACTTGAATTACAAGATCCCACTTAGGAATTATAAAATTGTGACTAGCTCTGGAACTTAGTAGAGATAAATCTGGCTTTTGCAAAACCACCCTAGAGCCTAGTTTCCTATTATACAAAAAAACCTTTATCTGTTAGTATTAGTTTGCGAGTACTTGAAGAGTACTCATGGCTTTGTCCCTGGCTATTCCCATGGCCAGACTATGAAGAGGAGTACCTGGAAGATGGACCCCAGGAAGGTTACGACAACTAGGATCATCTCCCATCGTCAGCATTGCCTGTGACCCCGAAGATGGAGCTTCACCTACGCTACCGTTATTATTACGTATTCTGCTGCTTGATGTTGTACTAAGAACTGGATCATGAGATCCCTATTTGTGTAAGAACTTATGTATCGTTTGTAATGGATGAAGTACTATGGTATCCAATTCTGTTATGTCTCGCAAAAATGGTAATCCTGGGATTGCGATGTATGGCATAACAGGCATGTAGGATTGAAAAATCCGGGTGTTGACAAGTTGGTATCAGAGACATCCTGACCATAGGAGACCCTAGTTAGATTGGACGTTGAACCAAAAACTTAGTTTCAAAACCCAAGAACAAAAATATTTACGAAAACTTATTCTCATTCTTACCTCTTCAATTCTTTGATAAAAATTCATGTTCCTCAAAAACTCTTGCAGAATACCTAAAATTTTGACACACTTGATCACTCTGCTAATCTACTCATCCTCTATTTTTATAGATGGACGTGAAGTACTGAAAGTTTTACCAACTGGGGAATGGTGGAGACCTTATCTTTGAGAGGGATCTGGATCAGCTTTCGGAACTTACGAGCGTCCACTCGAGTTCTTCGGAGCTCAGCTCAATGATCAAGGAGGAGAAGATCTGCAGTGGCTAATTGTTGCAAGTCTCCGAGGAAAGATTGAACTTCCCACTGCGGAGGGAATTCAGTTTACCTTGAGGGAAAACAAATGGCTCGATGGACTTGCCAGAGCAATGCAGGAAGCTCTTTCCCGTCTGTGTGGGCAGAGAATCAATCAGATCAAGGGTACTCGCTTTGAGTTTTGCCCAAGGCGTGATGCAAATGGACAACCACTGGAAGCCCCATACCACCCCGAGCTGAAGACTCAATTGGATCACCTGAGCTTCATGATGTATGATCGTCAGCAGGAGTTGGACAACTGCCGTGACTATTGCAACCACAAGTCTGCCATCATCAAGACGAAGGACCAGACCATCGCCATGCTAGCAAAGGATCGCAAGTCTCACCGCCGTCAGCTCGACAAGAAGGAGCGCATTATTGCCCGTCTTCGCCATCGCATCTCCTCTCTGGAAGAGACCATCCACGAGAGAGACATGCAGTTAGAGGAAAGGGAGAATGCCGGAGAGGATCTTCGTGGAGATCCTTACTCCTATCTCAACGATGACGATGATTTTCTGGAGGATCAGGCCATGGACTTCTTCACCGATGAGGATGATTTCGCCTTCATCATGATGCTGAAGATGATGAAGCCATAGACTCCGAGGAGTAGTAGCACTGAGCACTAGCGTAGTAAGTAGTAGTCGGTCCCACTGTATCGTAGTTTCCAGAATGGTTCTTAAAACCATCTGTTTTTCTTTGTTGTGGTGTGTGTTGTACTGTGTGCTATGAGTGAATGAATGAAAAAGCAAGTTGCTAGAAAAACCTGAGTCAGGCTCTAAAAACTTTTCAAAAACCCAAAACCCTAGCAATTTCCCTCTTTTCTCATAATATATATCAATCTTCAGATGCCACGTGGAGGAAGTGGTTCAGCCCCGGACCTGATGTTGCAAATCCTGCAAATGTTGACTTCTGACCGCGAAGCTGAAAGAGCGGAACGTCAAGCCAACCTAGCCACTCGCAATGAGCAGCCCAGCTAGCCCACAACAACCAAGGCCATGGAAATCAGGACAACCATGGATCTAAGCTCAAGAATTTCCAGAATACCAACCCACCCATTTTCACCAAATCAGAAGAACCCCTAGACGCCGATGATTGGCTGCAAACCATGGAAAATAACTTAGAAGTAGCAGGAGTAGAAGCCAACGAGAAAGTCCTGTTCGCCACCCATTATCTAGCCGGAGATGCCAGGGCATGGTGGAACAGTGTTCGTGCAATGACCGGAGGCCAAATGATGACCTGGGAAGAATTCAAAGTCAAGTTTAGCAGAACCCATGTGCCACCAGGTTTGATCAAGAGAATGAGAGACGAGTTCAGAGAGCTAAAGCAAGGAAGGATGACTGTAGTGGAATACCGTGACAAATTTTTGTCATTATCTAGGTATGCCCCGGACAAGATAAACACCGAAGCCAAGAAGAAAGAAAGATTCCTGAATGGTCTGCATGACGAGATGCAGACGGTGTTAGTCAATATCCCCTTTGTTGATATTGAAGCCCTTGTCGACTCTGCTATCTAGATGGAAGGAAAGATCAACCAGGCCAATGAGAACCGTAAGCGTCGCATGATGCATCAACCAGGAACCCATCAGACCCCATAGTATTGCCCCAACCCATCTCCAGGATTTGCCCCAAGAACCAACAGACCCCCTATGACCCGTCCAACCTATCCCAACCGTGGAAACCCTAGACCCGGAGGAAATCACAACAACCCCGGCAACTCTAGCAATTTCACCCGTGCCCCACCCAAGTTCAACACCAACAATGCTACCGCCAACCCCAACACTGCCCCGAGGACTGGAAGCAATGCTGTGCCTGTCGCAGCCAAGGACAAGTCACAAGTGACCTGTTATGACTGTGGAAATAAAGGCCACTATTCCAACGAGTGCCCCAACAAGAAGAATGCTACAGCCCCCAACGCCAATGTCCCAGCTCAGCAGCAGCGTCGTGTTCAGCCAGGAAGAAGATTTGCCCCAGGGAATTCACTCAACCATAATGGCCGTCTTTTTCTCATGCATGCTGAAGAAGCTCAGGAAGCGCCAGACGTCGTGCTGGGTATGTTTTCTGTTAATTCAGTACTTGCAAGAGTGTTGTTTGACTCTGGTGCATCGCATTCATTTGTCACCAAAGAATTTGCCTGCACTAGTAAAATTCAACCAACCAAATTGAAGCATGTGATGATTGTACAAATTCCCGGATCAACCACCAAGGCTAGGCAAATTTGCAAGGCCGTCCCTATCCGAATCCATGGCATAGATTTTTATGCTAATCTAATAGTACTCGGAACTAAAGGTTTGGAAGTAGTACTAGGAATGGATTGGATGTCCAAACATATAGGATTGATTGACTGTGCCAAGAAAGCCATCACCATGACCAAGATCTGCTGGAATATCAGTCGAGCATATATCTGAAACCTTACCTCGCCAATTCAAGTGTAACAAGAGTATAGCCCAACCTACCATTGACCAAGTTCGGATAGTCTGCGAATACCCCGATGTATTTCCATATGTTTTGCCCGGTATGCCCCCAGATCGGGATATCGAGTTTATCATTGAACTAATCCCCGGAACAGGACCCATATCCCAGAGACCCTATAGTATGAATCCATCGGAACTAGAAGAACTGAAGAAGCAACTGGATTCCATGTTGAAAATCGGATTGATTCAACCAAGTGCGTCCCCATGGAGATCACCTGTCTTGTTTGTGGACAAGAAGGATAGAGGTAACCGTTTGTGTACGGATTATCGAAAGTTGAATGATGTCACCATCAAGAACAAGTACCCCTTGCCTAAGATAGAAGATTTGTTTGATCAGTTGACCGGTGCCAAAGTGTTTTCTAAGATTGATCTTAGAACTGGCTATCATCAACTCAAAATTCGTGCAGAGGATATCCCAAAGACTGCCTTTACCACCAGATATGGATTGTATGAGTATACAGTCATGTCTTTTGGATTAACCAATGCCCCCGCTTATTTCATGAACCTCATGAATAAGATTTTTATGGATTTCCTGGATAAGTTTGTCGTTGTTTTCATCGATGACATTCTGATTTATTCCAAATTAGAAGAAGAACATGAGCTACACCTAAGGACCATTCTTGGAACCCTTAGAGAGCATCAGTTGTATGCCAAGTTCAGCAAATGTGAATTCTGGTTACGGGAAGTAGGATTCCTCGGTCACATTGTATCAGCCGGAGGAATTGCCGTTGACCCTGCCAAAGTGAAAGATGTAGAAGATTGGCAAGCCCCAACCACTCAAACCCAAGTTCGTGCTTTTCTCGGATTGGCGGGATATTACCGCAAATTCGTAGAAGGATTCTCGAGTATCGCCAGACCCATGACCCAATTGCTGAAGAAGGACAAGAAGTTTGAATGGACCGACAAATGTGAAGCGAGTTTTCAAGAGCTCAAAAGGAGATTAATTTCAGCCCCAATTCTGATCATGCAGGATATCACGAAGCCCTTCGATGTGTATTGTGACGCATCCAAGATTGGTATCGGATGTGTGCTAATGCAAGAAGGCAAAGTTATATCCTATCTCTCGCGACAATTGAAGCAACATGAACAAAATTACGCAACCCATGACCTCGAACTCGCAGCCGTAGTTCTAGCCCTAAAGACATGGAGACATTACCTGATGGTAAATCGTTGTGAGATTTATTCGGATCACAAGAGCCTAAAGTATATATTCACCCAGAAGGAGCTGAATATGAGGCAGATAAGATGGATTGAACTAATCAAGGATTACGACCTGGACATTCACTATCACCCTGGAAAAGCCAATGTGGTAGCCGATGCCCTTAGCATTGCCGCGCTTGAACTCCATGATTTTGAAGGAGCAACCAAGTCTGCACAAAGAAATGGAAGATTTTCAAATGGAATTAGTAAGTGAAGGATTTTTGGCTAGCATAGAACTTCAGCCCACTTTGATCAGTCAGATTAAAGAGGCGCAGAAGGGAAATGCCAGTATCGACAGAATCAAGCGTCGTGTCAAAAGTACAAAATGCGGATTCACCGAGGACGAAGAATGAGTTTTGTGGTACAAAGGACGCCTTTGTGTACCAGCAGATTCGGAGTTGAAAGAAATTATCTTGAAGGAGGCTCATGATACTCTTTATTCTATCCATCCCGGAGGAACTAAGATGTAGCAAGATTTGAAAGAGCAATTTTGGTGGCATAAGATGAAGAGAGAAATCGGAAGCTATATCGCCAAGTGTGATATATGTCAGCGAGTCAAGGCAGGACATCAAAGACCCGCTGGATTGTTGCAACCTTTGCAAATTCCGGAATGGAAATGGGATTCTGTAGGAATGGACTTTATCACTGGACTACCTACTTCTAGTAGGGGAAATGACTCTATTTGGGTCATAGTGGACAGATTGTCCAAAGTTGCCCATTTCTTGCCCGTTAAAACCACCTATCAGAGTTCGAAGCTAGCAGAGTTGTACATCGCTAGAATCGTTAGTTTGCACGGAGTCCCCAAGAATATCGTATCGGATCGAGGAACTCAGTTTACCACGAGATTCTGGAAGAAAGTCCAAGAAGGTTTAGGAACCCGCCTAGATTTCAAGATCTGCGTATCACCCTCGCATCGATGGACAAGCGAGCGAGTAAACCAAATACTCGAAGATATGCTTAGAGCATGTGTGCTAGAATATGGATCCAAGTGGGAAGACATGCGCTTGCAGAATTTTCCTACAACAACAGTTACCAAGCCAGTTTGCAAATGGCCCCATTTGAATTCATGTACGGAAGAAAGTGCCGCACCCCTTTGAACTGGTCGGAAGTAGGAGAGAGTCAGATCTTCGGACCCGATATCCTACAAGAAGCAGAAGAGAAGGTTCACAAGATTCGTGAGCACCTCAAGATAGCCCAATCCCGACAAAAGAGTTACGCCGACAAGAGATGTCGAGACCTCGCCTTCAACATCGGAGATTTTGTTTATCTGAAAGTGTCGCCATTGAAGGGAATGCAGCGTTTCCAACTCAAAGGAAAGTTATCTCCCAGATATATCGGACCTTTCAAAATTTTGAACTGTCGAGGAGAAGTATCATATCAATTGGAACTACCTGAAGAGATGTCAGCTGTGCACAATGTATTCCATATCTCGTTACTTCGCAAGTGTCTCGAAGTCCCCGAGAAGACCAAAGTGTTCAAGAATATCGATCACCGGACCATAGAGATCAACGATGACCTAACCTATCCCGAAGTACCCATCCGTATATTGGAAGAAGCCTTTCGAACTACCCGAACCCGAAGCATCAAGTTTATCAAGATTCAGTGGAGCAACCACACAGAAGAGGAAGCTACCTGGGAACGCGAGGATCACATCAGGACGGAGTTTCCAGATCTCTTCAAACCCTAGGTAATCTTTTCATCCTTTTTCAAATCTCGGGACGAGATTTTGTTTAAGGGGGGAAGGTTTGTGACATCCCAAAAATACCAAACTTAAAACATCAAACACTAATCATCAAGATTAGGGCTAACAAAAACTTTTCTAAGTAAACCCATGAATGCATGTATATGTGTATGCATGGATTTTGAATTTCTTGAAAAACCACCTTTTTTGTGTGATCCATTGCTTGTAAAATGTTTCTTAGGTGAAATGAACATCATCTAAAACCTTTCCCACACTTTTCCTAAAGACAAGTAAATCAAAACAAATATATGAGGTGAATGGTCATTTTGACCAATTTAACTCCCATGCCTACTTTGGCTGTCTCAAACTTTCAAAACCTAACAGAAACTTTTCTAGATCTTTGCACCCCGTGAATTTACTCATAACAAGGTATCAAGGCCCACTTTGTGATCATCCAGAAACTTTCAAATGCATAGCTTAAATGACAATTCAAAATTGAATCTTCTTCATATGGGAAGATCCCACTTTTTCAAAACCCACTCAAACAAGCTCAACTTTCAAAACCCAAGCATCTGCAGACTCACCAGCACCAATCTAGCAAACCCACCAAAAATCATTTCAAAATTCAAAACTTGATTTCATGCGGCCATTTCATCAAACAGGTTGCAGACACAAATCAAACAAAACATCAAACACTATAGTGTGTAGTGATTCTTGCCTAACTTGTTTTCTAGTTAGCTCACACACACCTCACTACATCATCTATAAAGATTAGCCCAACACTAGCACCCCTGTGAGCTTGCCATTGCCATTAATGGTGAACAGCCGAGCACCTCAATGCCACCCCATTGTGGACAGCAAGCTAGGAGCAGCAGCAAGCCTAGCCAGCATGTCTGGGAGGCAGCCCACCGTCCACCGCCACTCCCTGTCCCAGCCGCGAGCGTTGCCAACCCCTGGACCACGCGCACGAGACACGCCCAGACCATGCCGAGCGTGCGCTAGAGCGCCACCCTCGACCATCACCCACAGATCGCGCGCCGCCCTCACCGCGTGCACACACGATCACCACCGACCCAGGAGACCGCCAGACATCCCCGTTTGCCGCCCCGTGCCATGACCACCGCTTGCCGAAGACGCCCGTCTGCCACATGAGCACCGCCTGCCTGCACCAAACCACACCGCCCCATGCCTCGCGACCATGTCGTTGAGCATCGCCAGGAGACACAGCATCATCCCCTACCCTTGCCCATGCCTATAGCCGCCTGTAACGTCGCCTCCGACGAGCTCACCGTGCGCCCCGACGGTCCCCTCGCTCGACTATAAATAGAGACCACCCCCGCACGATTTCTTCACACCATCTCACTCCCCTCTCCCCACTGACCATGCCACACCATCCTCAGAGCAAGGAGAGCACCACCTCGCCGGAATTTCACTGGAGCCTGCCGCTGCCGGAGAAGAAGGGAGCCAGCGATTGGAGCCGCCCCAGGAGAAGCCACCGGTACCAGGAGGTTCGCCGTCATCGACTTCGTCGTTCGCCCGCCTCGCCCATACCCGGTGAGCCCCGGCACCCTCACCGGGCTGTGCTAGGTTTCGTTCTCGCCGGAGTTGTCTCGCGTCGACGATGACCCTCAGCCGTTGGATTAGAACTAGATCGAACGATCCACGTTGCCCCATACCGCTTCGCCCGGCCCGTTGTCACTGACGAGTGGGGACACCCACTTAAGCAGCCCGCGGGAGCACTGCGCTTAGCAGGCCGGCCCGTTAGAATTTCCCGCGCAGCCCAGCAATTCAAATTAAACCTTTTTCTTTTTAAATTCAAACACACTTCTGTACCCAACTTAAAAAATCAACCCAGATCTATTCAGTGCACCAAATTGGATGAAACCAATTTTTTTGGAAAGGTCTGTGAGTGATTAATCCAAGCCCGTTGGATTCAAGTCATTTGGATATGTAGATCACCCATAGTAAAAATAACAAGGCAGAAGCTTTTCTGCATTCAAACATTTTTCAAATTTAAACCATAAAAGATTTTGAGTTGATTCCAACTCTCAAAAATCACATTTAACCATACCTTTCAGAATATATAAAAATATATAGGTTTACTTGTAGAAATATGGTTCAAGGAATAAAAGAATGCTACATAAGCATTTCTATCCACTTTAATTAATTAAAATAAAAGGGTAAAACCTTATTAAATTGTGACACCACTTTAAATCACATTCCCATGAACTACAATATGTGGTGATGACATGTGTCAACATGATCCCATGTTTAGTTTGGAGAATATTAAATCTTAAGTAGTTTTCAATGTGTAGAAATTACTTTTCTCAAAATAAAAGGATTTAAACCAAGCTTTAACCTTGTAATGTTAGAGATGATGCTAGATCATCTATAGGACCCTTGTGTGTGATGATTGCAAGTAGTTAAGTATTGTTTGGTGATTGTGTACCTCGTATTTATTCATAGACGCTAGTACCGACCAAGGATACTACGAGGAGGAAGGAGGATACTACGAAGAGGAAGCCGAGGAGAACTTCAACCACTGCTCTGCACAAGGCAAGCCTAATACTACTAGTGAATGTGCAAGCTTATACAGATATTGTGCAAGCTAACCCTTGCAAGATACCCTACTGATGCCACAAACCCATACTTATGATCCTACCTACTGGTTAAACAAATACTAGTTTTATGGAAAGCTTTTTACTTTATTTCTTTATCAAAGCTTACTTAGAGTCTACCTAAGAGTTTGGTAGATATCAGACAGTGTGCTGAAGGTTGCATAAAGAGCATAAAATTTGGCCTAAGCTAGAAACCTTGATATCATCCTAAGATATAAGGTTGGACTTAGTGAAACTCCACTAGTTACCACCCCTCATTAGTACTACCCTCACCCGTAGATGCTAGTGCTAAGCTTAAAACTTGATCAACTTTTAGATGGGAATACTTGGTGGAAAAATGGTTATGAAAACCTTGGAATGATGGATCATTCTATTGAAATGTTTTGGACATGTGTTTCCAAACACTTGAGGATTTTTGGTGATGAAAATGTTGAGGCATGAGCCTTATCCCTTTATAAAACTGATGGTTGTCTGCATGCGATACCATTCCAATTTTTGTGTACAACCACAATACCCGACTATTGGGTAGGGCTTGACTGGAAACTTATGTCCCTTAGTATTAGTTCCCTCCCGGCCAAGGTCTGAGCTGAGGCTACCTTGTGAAGATTGTCCACCTATGCGACTCCAAGATGGCGTGGTCATGGTTGGGAGGCCAAACTCACAGGAGAGGTGCTTATACTAGGGAGTGTAATTGAAAGGTTAGGATTGATTATCCGCATAGTGAGTATGGTGAATTCAGGATTTGTTCCTGACGGATGTATCGAATGTTGTGGTGAAAGTGTACAATCTCTGCAGAGTGTCAAACTATTCGAATAGCCGCGTCCGCGGTTATGGACAGTTGGAGTGGCCATACTGTTCCCCCGTCAGACTTTTCAAAAGGACTTGAGAAATGAATTGAGACTTTGATTTGACCACAACAGAGTTGTGACTTGAATTACAAGATCCCACTTAGGAATTATAAAATTGTGACTAGCTCTGGAACTTAGTAGAGATAAATCTGGCTTTTGCAAAACCACCCTAGAGCCTAGTGTCCTATTATACAAAAACCCCTTTATCTGTTAGTATTAGTTTGTGAGTACTTGAAGAGTACTCATGGATTTGTCCCTGGCTATTCCCATGGCCAGACTATGAAGAGGAGTACCTGGAAGATGGACCCCAGGAAGGTTACGACAACTAGGATCATCTCCCATCGTCAGCATTGCCTGTGACCCCGAAGATGGAGCTTCACGTACGCTACCGTTATTATTACGTATTCCGCTGCTTGATGTTGTACTAAGAACTGGATCATGAGATCCCTATTTGTGTAAGAACTTATGTATCTTTTGTAATGTATGAAGTACTATGGTATCCAATTCTGTTATGTCTCGCAAAAATGGTAATCCTGGGATTGCGATGTATGGCATAACAGGCATCTAGGATTGAAAAATCCGGGTGTTGACACATAGAGTGGGTTGCCACTAGGATCAACTCATAGCGTGGGTCTCAAACCCATCTCCCTCGATGCATTATCTATCACATTGCGTGATAAACCCTTTGTGAAGGGATCTGCCAAATTCTTAGATGTTTTGATATAATCCAATGCAATAACTCCGGAGTTTCTCAGTTTCCTGACAGATTTCAATCTCCTCTTCACATGCGTTGATGACTTCATATTATCCTTATAACTGTTTACTTTGACGATCACAGTTTCATTATCACGGTTCATCGGGATGGCGGGTATTGTTTTTTCAACCACAGGTCAGTCCATCAAGAGCTCACGAAGCCACTCTGCTTCAACAGTGGATGTGTCTAATGCTGTGAGTTCTGCTTCCATTGTTGACCTTGTTAAAGATGGTCTGCTTGCAAGACTTCCAGGAAACAACGCCACCACCAAGTGTAAACAAATAACCACTTGTGGCCTTAATCTCATCAGCATGAGATATCCAGTTTGAATCACTATAACCCTCAAGTACCCGTGGATACCCAGTGTAGTGAATACCATAACTCGCAGTGCCTTTCAAATAGCGCAAAAATCTTTCAAGAGCATGCCAATGATCATCTCCAGGATTTGACACAACTCGACTCAGTTTGCTTACAGCAAAGGAGATGTCAGGTCTAGTAGCGCTGGCTAAATACATGAGCGAGCCAATGATTTGAGAATATCTCAATTGATCTTTAACATTCCTTCGATTCTTTCGAAATAGCACACTCGGATCATAAGGCGTTGGAGAAGAATTGCAGTAAATATACCCGAAGCGACTCAATATCTTTTCCACATAGTGAGACTGAAGCAATGTAATCCCACCATTTTCATCCTTTAGTAGCTTGATGTTTAAGATTACATCAGCCACTCCCAAGTCCTTCATTTTAAAGCAACGAGATAGGAAATCTTTGACCTCCTCGATAACAACGAGGTTGGTCCCGAATATCAATAAGTCATCAACATAGAGACACATAATAACTCCCTCTCCCCCACCATGGCGTTAGTACACACATTTGTCAGCTTCGTTTACAACAAAGCCTTTAGCAGTTAAAGTTCTTTCAAAATTCTCGTGCCAATGCTTAGGAGCTTGCTTAAGACCATACAAAGACTTCACTAACTTACACACCTTTCCTTCTTGACCATCTACTACAAATCTGTGAGGCTGCTCCATATAAATTTCCTCATCTAGCTCTCCATTTAGAAAAATTGTCTTAACGTCCATTTGATGAACGAGAAGACCATGTGAGGCATCCAAGGATAGTAGTACTCGAATAGTGGTCAATCTGGCTATAGGTGAGTAGGTATCGAAGAAGTATTCACCTTCTTTTTGGGTATAACCCTTGGCCACAAGACGTTCCTTGTACTTTTCAATAGTACCATCAGGTCTAAGCTTTTTCTTGAACACCCACTTACATCCTACAGGTTTGCACCCATAAGGACGATCAGTGACTTCCCAAGTACCATTAGCTAAAATGGAGTCCATCTCGCTTCGGACAGCTTCCTTCCAGTAGTCAGCATCTTGAGATGCATAAGCTTCTGAAATAGAAGTGGGAGTATCATCCACAAGGTACACAATAAAATCATCGCCAAATGACTTTGCGGTCCGTTGTCTCTTGCTCCTTTTGGGAGCTTCATTGTCGTCCTCCACAGGATCAGCATAGTGGGTTCAGGAATTATAACAAATTCCTGACTAGACGAACTAGTCATCTCCTGATTTGATGAGCTAGACATATCTTTCATAGAAAAGATATCCTCAAAGAAAGTCGCATCATTCGACTCCATAATTGTACCAACATGCATGTCGGATACCTCAGATTTTACTATTAAAAATCTGTAGCCAATGCTATGAGAGCATATCCCAGAAAAACACAATCAACGGTTTTTGGTCCAAGCTTTCGCTTCTTGGGTATTGGAATATTGAATTTCGCCAAACAACCCCAAGTTCGTAAGTAAGAGAGTTTAAGCCTTTTCTTTTCCCATTCCTCAAATGGAGTCATGGTTTTATCCTTTACAGGAACACGGTTTAGGACATGACACACAGTCATTAGCGCCTCCCCCCACCATTCCTTGGAAAGACCCGATGTATCTAACATGGCGTTAACCAAATCAGTTAGAGTGCGGTTCTTCCTTTTGGCCACCCCATTTGACTGAGGTGAGTAGGGAGGCGTCCTCTCATGTATAAGACCATGTTCCATACAGAATAAATCAAATTCGTTTGAAAAGTACTCTCCACCATAATCCATGCAGGCGAACATGTTCGTGTGATTCAGAGACGGAGGGGAACACGAGGCTCACTGAATTTTGTCGCCGGAGTTGGAGACGTCGTCGGGAACTTGCAGTGCTTAACGAAGTCGACGACCTGGGGCAGTACAGGATGAACCAAAGACATCAGAAGAAGCGCAAGGATGTTGCGAAGCAGTCTGCATGAACTAGAGAGGAAGGGGCGCACGGTGCTCACCGGGATTGGTCGCCGGAGAGGATTCTGCCTGCTGCGGTGCAAGGGCGATTACGGGCAACCTGGTGGCACAGTGGTGGCGCTAAGTGAGGGGAAATGTTCGCGGTGCAGAGGGGGTTCAGGAGGCAGGAGGGGGGCGGCGATTACGCGCAGAATCAATGGCAATTAAGCCCGCAGTGACTGCGGCGAGGTAACGGCGGAGCGAGCGCCTCGGCCGCGCGTGATTGGCGACGACGACGACGTGGTCGCAGGGTCCACTTGTCAGCGAGTGAAACAAAGAGGGGGTAGGGTCAGGTGGTCAGTGACTTGGCGGGTTTGTCTGCGAGTGAGAGAGAGAGAGGGGGAACCCGGGTGGGCTTAGTGGGCTGATTCTGTTGTTGGGCTAGAAAGGTGGCGCCGACCCTTTTCTAATTCTTTTCTCCTTTTCTTTTTCTGTTTGCAATTTCAGGAATCAAATTCAAATGATTTCAAAAGCTGTTTGGATTCAAATCTTTTCAGGATTTTTGTAGAGTGCAACACTCACAAATCTGGACACAAAACCAAGTGGTCACTTTGAATTGTCCTGGTCACTTGGAATAAAACAAAATAAGCAGTGGCATAGCACTAGTTTAAATAGGTTTTGAAATTGGTTTTCAAATCATATTTGTTTTGAAACTTTGGTTTAAATCCTAGCAATCTAGCAATACAATCTGAGAGCAATAAGACAACCAGGTTTTGTTCAATGAACAACAATCTCTCATGGATAGTAGCATTTGTTTTAAATGCTGATCACATAAAATAATGAGCTCATATGCTCCTGTTTTTGAATTGGTTTGTTTGAAATGAACTCTACATGATCATGGATGCATGGATGATATGCATGAGTTTGAAACATGATTTTAGGGATGTTACAAATCTAACCCCCTTAAGGTGAATCTCGCCCTCGAGATTCGGATTGGCTAGCAAATAGGTGAGGGTGGTCTTTCCTAAGATCATCTTCTCTTTCCCATGTTGCTTCTTCTTCGGAATGATGGTTCCATTGAACTTTGCAGAACTTGATAGTCATAGTCCGTGTGAATCTTTCTGCAGTCTCAAGAATCTTGATAGGTTTCTCTTCATAAGTGAGATCACTTTCCAATTGGACTTCTTCCAAAGGTATGGTATCCTTTAAAGAAGTTTCTTCCATTTCTGGATGACATTTCTTAAGTTGACTCACATGGAACACATTATGAACTGCTGACAAAGACTCTGGCAATTCAATCTCATAAGCAACTTATTCTTTATGACTCAGAATCTTGAATGGTCCAACATATGTTGGGGCCAATTTACCTTTGACACCAAACCTCTTTACTCCAGGAAGTGGTGATACTCTAAGATAGGCTCTATCACCAACTTCATAGGTGACTTCTCTACTCTTAGGATCAACGTAGCTTTTCTGTCGGTACTGTGCTATCTTCAATCTGTCCTTAACCAGCTTGACTTTCTCTTAGGCTTCTTTGATTAGTTCTGGTCCGAACAGACTTCTTTCTCCCACACCATTCCATAGTAATGGGGTGGTACACTTTCTCCCATAGAGAAACTCAAATGGTGCCATCTCAATACTGGCTTGATAGCTGTTGTTATAAGAAAATTCTGCGTAAGGCAGACTTTCATCCCAATTGGCTCCATAGTTTAGGGCACATGCCCTCAACATATCTTCAAGAATCTGATTAGTCCTTTCTGTTTGTCCATCAGTTTGAGGATGAAAAGCAGTGCTGAATTCCAACCTCGTTCCCAATGATTCATGTAATTGGCTCCAAAAATGAGATGTGAATTGTGTTCCCCTATCAGACACAATACTTTTGGGTACTCCATGTAGACATACAATTATACTCATATAGATCTTGGCTAACTTAGCACTTGTATAAGTTGTCTTCACGGGTATGAAATGAGCCACTTTAGTTAGGCGATCCACTACTACCCAAATAGAATCATATCCTGACCGGGTCCTTGGCAATCCGGTAATGAAATCCATACCAATCCTGTCCCACTTCCAATCAGGAATAGGTAGTGGTTGAAGCAAACCTGCTGGTTTCTGATGTTCCGCTTTCACTCTACTACACACATCACACAAAGCAATATGTTCGGCGATGTCCTTCTTGAGATTATTCCACCAAAATCTTTCCTTCATATCCATGTACATCTTAGTGTTACCCGGATGAATAGAATATGTTGAGTTGTGTGCTTCTTGTAAAATCAGTTTCCGAAGCTCCGGATCTTTTGGAACACAGATACGTTTTCCATGCCATAAAGTACCCTGTTCGTCTTCATGGAATCCTTTGGCTTTTCCCTTGCTAATCTTTTCCTTAATCTCTTCAATTTCCTTATCTGCCTTTTGGGCTTCTTTGATCTTGTCCAACAAAGTGGGTTGAACATCCAAAGACATAAGATGTCCTTCAGGCACAATCTCCAATCTGAGATCTCTAAATTGGGCACACAAATCATCTGGCAATTCTCCCTTAGTAAGGCCATTCACAAAAACCTTACGGCTTAGAGCATCCGCTACAACATTTGCTTTACCGGGGTGGTATTGCAAACTCAGGTCATAGTCCTTGATGAGTTCTAGCCATCTTCTTTGTCTCATGTTAATTTCTTTCTGGGTGAAGATATACTTCAAACTCTTGTGATCTGTGAACACTTCACATCGCTTTCCCAAAAGATAGTGTCTCCATGTTTTGAGTGCATGGACAACAGAGGCTAACTATAAATCATGAGTAGGGTAGTTCACTTCATGAGTTTTGAGTTGTCTCGAGGCATACGCCACAACTTTTCCTTCTTGCATAAGTACTGCACCCAATCCATGATGAGATGCATCACAATACACTTGGAAATCCTTCTCCAAATCTGGCAAACATAATACTGGTGCTGTCACAAGTCTCTTCTTCAATTCTTGAAAGCTAAGTTCACATCCTTCAGTCCAAGCAAATTTCTTGTCTTTCTTTAACAGTTCTGTCATAGGTTTAGCTACCTTGGAGAAATTCTCAATGAACCTTCTGTAGTAACCTGCTAAGCCAAGGAAACTACGAACTTATTTCACTGACTTGGGAGATTCCCATTCAGTTACAGCTAAAACTTTAGCAGGATCAACTGCCACACCATCTCCTGACACAACGTGTCCAAGAAATCCAACTTCATTCAACCAGAATTCACACTTGCTGAATTTGGCATACAGTTTATGCTCTATAAGCTTCTCAAGTATCAAACGCAAATGTCCTTCATGTTCTTATTTTCTCTTGGAGTAGATCAAAATGTCATCGATGAAAACGACAACAAATTTATCAAGAAATTCCATGAACACCTTGTTCATCATATTCATGAAGTATGCTGGTGCATTGGTCAAACCAAATGGCATCACGGTATACTCATACAATCCATACCTTGTGGTAAAAGCTGTCTTAGGTATGTCTTGTTCTCTTATCTTGAGTTGGAAATAACCTGACCGGAGATCAATCTTTGAGAACACACAGGCTCCTTCTAACTGATCAAACAAATCATTGATTCTAGGCAAAGGGTATTTGTTCTTGATAGTCACCTCATTGAGTGAACGGTAATCTATGCATAACCTTTGACTTCTATCCTTCTTTTCCACAAACAAAACTGGTGCTCCCCAAGATGAAGAACTTGGTTGGATAAAACCTTTCTGCAACTATTCTCCAAGCTGCTTCTTGAGTTCTTTCAAATCATCAACTGCCATCTTGTATGGTCTTTTTGCTATTGGTCCAGATACTGGTAGCAAATCAATAAGAAACTCCACATCTCTATCTGGTGGCATTCCCGGATATTCTTCCGGAAACACATCTGGATACTCACACACAATAGGCACACTGTCCATGCTAACCCCCTTAAGAGAATTTAGCTTACTCCTTTTTGTTTCAAAGTTGGTCTTGAATCTGTTTCTTTTTTTTTCTGGAGTTGTGAGTGAGACAGTATGGTTTGCACAATCTATCACTCCCTTGTGCTTAGTCATCCAGTACATTCCCAAAATGACATCAAATCCTTGGGAATTTAGGATTATCAAGTTAATGGGAAACTTATACTTCCCAAACTCTATGACTAGATCATGACACCCTGAATTCACTATCATTTCTCTGCCAGGAGAACTTACTTTTACAGGACACCCAATAGTTTCTACCGGTAGTTCATTTCTTTCAACAAATGCTCTTGATATGAATGAATGAGATGCACCAGTATCAAAGAGAACAAATGCTGGAACAGAATTGAGTTTGAACTTACCAGCAACAACATCAGGCTCCTCATAAATTTCCTCCACATTGATGTGGTTCACTTGTCCCTTCTAAAAAGGGTTGGGCTTGTTGGGTCCTTCAACTTTCTTTTCTGGGCATTCATTTGCATAATGCCCCATCTTCTTGAACTTGAAACACTCAACCTGACTAATATCCTTCTTGACAGGCTGGCTTCCACTACCACTTCCACTACCACTGTGGTGGCTCTTATATCCACCCTTGTGGTTCTTGTACTTGTCATTGTCATGACTACGGTGATGCTTGTTGTCATGATGACGGTTGTGGTTGTGGTGCTTGTTGAATTTCCCATGCTTGTGGGATCCTGAGCTACCACTATCATCATAATGGGAACGCTTGTGAGACGATCCCGAGCTGTGCTTGTCTGAGTGCTTTCTCTTCCTACTCTCAACTTGCTTCATTTTGTTCTCCAAAATAGCAGCCTTATCACAAAGAGACTGATAAGTGGGAACATAGGCCACTGATAGCTGCAGGTTCAGTTCATCATTCAACCCTTCAAGGAATTTTCCCTTCCTCTTAGCATCAGTGTCAACTTCATCCGGTGCATAACGCGCCAGATTGTTGAACTCTTCAATATATTCAGCCACGCTACGGTGGCGCTGCTTTAAATTATGGAACTCTTTCTTCTTCAAACTCATCACTCCGGATGAGATGTGAGCAGTACGGAAACCATCTTCAAAGATAGCCCATGTCACATCCTCAATGGGAGTGGTGATTTGGAAGTTATCCCACCAAGTAGCTGCTGGTCCTTCCAACAAGTGAGCTACAAATCTAACTTTCTCTTCATCAGTACAACCAACTGTTACCAAGTCCTTGTTCACAGAGCGTAGCCAATCATTGGCCACCATAGGATCAGTTGTTCCTGAGAACTTTGCTGGCCTCAATCTCAAGAACCTGGTAAGCATGTCAAAACCAGGTGGGTTGTTCTGATTGTTCTTATTGTTATTGTTATTGTTATTGTTGTTGTTGTTGTTGTTGTTGTTGTTGTTGTTGTTGTTGTTGTTGTTGTTGTTGTTGTTGTTGTTGTTGTTGTTGTTGTTGTTGTTGTTGTTGTTGTTGTTGTTGTTGTTGTTGTTGTTGTTGTTGTTGTTGTTGTTGTTGTTGTTGTTGTTGTTGTTGTTGTCGTTGTTGTTGTTGTTGTTGTTGTCGTTGTTGTTGTCGTTGTTGTTGTTGTTGATGTTGTTGTTGTCCTTGTTGTCGTCGTCGTCGTTGTTGTTGTTGTTGTTATTGTTGTTGTTGTTGTTGTTGTTGTTGTTGCTGCTGCTGCTGCTGTTGTTGTTGTTGTTGTTGTTGTTGTTGTTGTTGTTGTTGTTGTTGTTGTTGTTGTTGTTGTTGTTGTTGTTGTTGTTGTTGTTGTTGTTGTTGTTGTTGTTGTTGTTGTTGTTGTTGTTGTTGTTGTTGTTGTTGTTGTTGTTGTTGTTGTTGTCATTGTTGTTGTTGTTGTTGTTGTTGTTGTGGTTGCTGATTGTTGTTGTTGTTGTTGTTATTGTTGTTGTTGTTGTTGTTGTTGTTGTTGTTGTTGTTGTTGTTGTTGTTGTTGTTGTTGTTGTTGTTGTTGTTGTTATGATTCTGGATGAACGTAGTCATCATCTGCATCAGCTGAGTCTAAGCTGTCATCATTTGCTGCATCTCAGGGGTGATGTTGTTGTTATTGTTGGGGTTGGGATTGGCACGACGGGGAGGCATATGTGGTTTGTTCAATAGAGATAAGAATGCGATACCCATAGATGCTAACATGTACAATACATCACAACCAAACATGCATCATAATAAAAAAAATAGTTAAACAACATAAACGACAACTTTGCAAAGTAAACACACCAATAGCAAGCCATCCACATGTTGGATGGTCATTGCGACTCAATGAAAAGCATGATAAATGAGTAGTCAACACTACTCCTCGGCATCAACCTCCTCCTCAACAAAGGTAAGACCTGCATTCTCCATAGCGGTCTTGTATTCCTCGACATTGGTGGTCAAGGTCTCTACTTTGGATTTGAGAGCCCTCTTCTGAGAACGAAGCCTCTCAATCACAGTCTGCTGATGCTCGAGCTCGAAGTCCTTGGCCTCCAGTTCTGCAGTCATGTCTCGAATCCTCTTGTTCCTATCTTGGACTCGCTTCTCTTGACTCTTGAACTTTCTGTCCTGACTCTCAAACTTTGTATCCATCTCCTTGACTATCTCATATTACTCCGCGAAGATCTTGTCCTTCTCACGAAGCTGCACCTGGAGTTCGTCATTGCTGAGCATGACGTTGGTCCTATCAGTGTCCACGTGCCTAAGAAGAACCTCTAAGTCCTGGAGGTATAGACGAATCGGCTCTGTTGTCTCCCTCGAAGTGTCCTCGAATTCGATGGCCTCTCCATCCTCATCATGTCTACCGAAGGCGTGGAAGTGATTACCTCTAACCTGTCGAGAGTGTCTCCCTAACAGACGTCCAATCAATTCCTGCATGACTACCTCAAGGCCTCTCTCCTTGTCATCGTGCATGAGCTTGAAGATGATAGCCTCCGTGGTAGGTTCAGTCTGGCGTCCGGGCTGATTGACCTTGAAACCCCAAAGGTCTTTCCTCTCAAACTTGGTGAGGGGAAGCACCATGATGGTAGGAAGAGGAAGACTGAGCAAAGTAGTGAGATCAATAATACGAGGGCCAAAACGAGTTCCTTGGAACTCTTCAACAGTGCTGAGGGTAACATTAGGCATCTATTTAATAAGATAGAAAAAGTTAGAATCAACACAATTTTAAGACAATTCACAAGACAAAGCATCACAAGCATAACTTTGGAAATCAAACACACAAGTCATAGCATACATGGATCCATTACAAATAACCAAGGTTCAACTTATTTCAAGCAACATTTGGAAAATAAGGTGATAAGTGTGGTGGTCCAACTAATGTGGTACATTACAATCCCATCTCACTTGCCAAGTTGGCTAACAGGGCATCCCTAGAGGCAATCTATTTGTCTAGATCACAAGAATCCATTGCTAAGTCTATGATGTACTTCCTTAGGCTTTGGTTGGTAGCCTCTAACTCTTGGGCATGTTTCTTCTCTTCATTAAGATCATTCTGAGTGTTAAGCATTCTACACTTGATTCTATCACCAAGTTCTTTGATGGCCCTCCAAGCTGCATCCCTTGTTGAATCAAAGAATGTAGTGTGCATCATTGTGTTGGTGACCATGCAGAATCCTGAGTCCTTGTGGTTGTCTTCCTTGTTTTTATACAAGTGAAGTTGCACCCACTAGTACTCAACTCCTTCATCCATCACTGGAAAGCCTTTGTACACAGCTGCACCATGAATTTCCATTGCCACCATGAGGTCCTTGAGAATTTTGGGAAACTCAGTCTCACACTCCAAGGTCATGGTCCTGAGTGGTCCTTTCTTTACGGATTCGTTGATGGAGTTCATCTACAAATAGAGATGAGAATGAGAAGATTAGAAAAGTTTACGAGAAGAATAGACAAGTGTAGAAGTAGTTGAAAACTTTTCCTTAGTGGTTTCCAATCCTAGGGTCATAATCCTACAGGAAACACAGTGCTCTGATACCATCTGTAAGATCCCTCCTTTGTAAAGGAAAAGGATCCCTGTGATTGCAATGCTAGTCCCTGGATCATTGCTAGCATCCACAGTTTAAGATGAAGTACACAGATACAAAGGTCATTTATTACATCCATTCCAGAGATAAAACATAGTCTTTTACAACTGAAGGCCATAGGCCTAGTACAAGAGTTTTGGAATAAGTAAATAAACAGTCTTCATCTTCACGTGCCACAGGCAAGCATGTTGAGTGTAGACTCATGACACCTAATCATCATCGGAGTAACCTGCAACATCACAAGTTACAGCCACAGTGGGTCAATACATTGGAATAGTATTGGCAAGTGATACCTTAGTAGAATATTGGTGGACTAGATACTATATGCAATTTGGCTAAGTGTAGCTTAGGCTTGCTTTGCTCAAAATAGGTTGTTGCCTATTAGTTGAAAACATTAAGTTTTTCTTTGTCAAAACTTTTCCCAAGGAACCACCAATAGACATTGGGGTCCTTCACCCTTGTTCACCCACAAGTTTTACTTAGAAATTGGGATGAGGAGATTCTTGATAGCTTCCATGTCTTGATGCTCAAATTGTCCAATACCAGGGACATGGCTAGGTACTTAGATTCTTCCATCTGCAGAGGTTGTGCACTTTCCCCACAAGACTTGATTTTCACCAAGACAGGACCTTTCAGAAGCCTTCCCTTAGACCAAATGGACGCGTTCCAACCTAACATCCCACTACCACCAACTGTACAAATGGCTAAGTTATTGCAACCTATGTGATCCAGGCAGAGCCCATATTGCCAAGTGGCTGCACTAGAAGCTTCTTAACATTTGGTCTCTCAAATCCCTTTGTTCCTGGGTGGCTTTCCACAAGTGAGATACACAAGGTAAACCATAGAAATGGGCCTTGTGTAACCACTCAACATAACCCATTCACAACCATTCCACCCAGGTGATTCATTCACTTAGTTGTTTTATTAAGTAAAAACACAAGTCCAAAGACTTAGAAATATTTTATCATAGCATGTATATTTCACCACCCTTGGTTACTACTAGCTAGGCTAAGCATGGCATAGATAAGCATCTTAATTAGAAATTTCTAGCAATTCTACAACTACTAGGATTTCCCAAGCATAGCATATAAGCAAAATATAACCATGCAAGACTAGCAAAATATTTCTAATGCATAGTAGAAAACATAGGAATAAAAACATGAAGCACCACTTGCCTTGGTAGTATGGAGAGTAGCTACACTCCTCAAAATCACAATCACTATTTGCACCAAAATCTACACATAAAATCATAGCAACAAATCACATACAAGAAAAAATATATGGATGCATGCAATATGATATGTGATGTTTTTTTATACTTAACAAGACAAGTGCACAGTACTGGTTCATAAACAAGTTCAAACTTGCCAAAAAAACTTTATTTGAACACTAAACATTTCTCAAATAATTAATATACACAAAATAGGCCTACACATGTTTCTGTAAATAAAACCATTTTAACAGAAGCAAAACATTAAACACATTGCATATTTGGAAAGGTCTTTCTCTCCTGATTCCATTGATATAAAATTCATCAAATTTGGACGTGGGAATCAAAAGTTATGATTAAAACAAAATCAAACATCTAATAGATTCAAATTCTGTTTTTAAATCTAAATCCTAGCCACGCGTCATGTTCTGATTGGTGCGTACCGGTTCGCTCCGAATCGCGTTTGTGAGCCGTCAGATCTAACTTAAACTGCACGGCCCAGATCTATTCGTACCCCTTCGCTTAAGTGTTCTATCTAGCCCATCAGATCTGGATCCAACGGTGCGCGATCCAACGACCACACTCTGGCGGCGCTAGCGGCGACGACTGGTGGCGGCGGCTCTGTCTATGGTGGCGCGGTGGCTACAGGGAGGGCTAGGGTCAGTGGAAGTGCTTACCAGACTCGCAGTGACGTACTGAAGCTCAACGTGGTGGCGGATTGACAAGGGGCGCGCTGCAGTGGCCGTGGGAGCTCGTCGGAGTTGCTGGCGGCGTCAGATGCTTGCTGTCGAAGATGAAGGCGACGCTCTGGGACACAAGGATCCAAACGGAGAGTGTCAATAGATGCGCTAGATGCAGGCAAACATGTTCATGTGATTCAGAGACGGAGGGGAACACGAGGCTCACTGAATTTTGTCGCCGGAGTTGGAGACGTCGTCGGGAACTTGCAGTGCTTGACGAAGTCGACGACCTGGGGTAGTATAGGATGAACCAAAGACATCAGAAGAAGCGCAAGGATGTTACGAAGCAGTCTGCATGAACCAGAGAGGAAGGGGCACACGGTGCTCACCGGGATTGGTCGCCGAAGAGGATTCTGCCTGCGGCGGTTCAAGGGCGATTACGGGCAGCCTGGTGGCAGAGTGGTGGCGCTAGGTGAGGGGAAATGTTCGCGGTGCAGAGGGGGTTAAGTAGGCAGGAGGGGGGCGGCGATTACGCGCAGAATCAATGGCAATTAAGCCCGCAGTGACTGCGGCGAGGTAACGGCGGAGCGCCTCGGCAGCGTGATTGACGACAACGTGGTCGCAGGGTCCACTTGTCAGCGAGTGAAACAGAGAGGGGGTGGGGTCAGGTGGTCAGTGACTTGGCGGGTTTGTCTGCGAGTGAGAGAGAGAGAGGGGCAACCCGGGTGGGCTTAGTGGGCTGATTCTGTTGTTGGGCTAGAAAGGTGGCGCCGACCCTTTTCTAATTATTTTCTCCTTTCCTTTTTCTGTTTGCAATTTCAGGAATCAAATTCAAATGATTTCAAAAGCTGTTTGAATTCAAATCTTTTCAGGATTTTTGTAGAGTGCAACACTCACAAATCTGGACACAAAACCAAGTGGTCACTTTGAATTGGCCTGGTCACTTGGAATAAAACAAAATAAGCAGTGACATAGCACTAGTTTAAATAGGTTTTGAAATGTGTTTTCAAATCATATTTGTTTTGAAACTTTGGTTTAAATCCTAGCAATCTAGCAATACAATCTGAGAGCAATAATACAACAAGGTTTGGTTTAATGAACAACAATCTCTCATTGGAGAGTAGCATTTGTTTTAAATGCTGATCAGTTAAAATAATGAGCTCATATGCTCCTGTTTTTGAATTGGTTTGTTTGAAATGAACTCTACATGATCATGGATGCATGGATGATATGCATGAGTTTGAAACATGATTTTAGGGATGTTACATGTGCTAACATACTGCCCTTCCTAGGACTAATACATACTTGTGATTAAACCCCCTGCAAACATCCGTAACTGCAGGAAAGTAATTAAGATGTAAATCTAACCACAACCTTAAACTCTGAGATCCTACACTCCCTTGTGCAAAGGTGTCCTAATGGGGGTTCAGGTTTCTATCACTCCGGCAACCCCATGATTAGTAGCCAAATACACAATGCATCCCCCTAGACCCATAAATGGTGAAGTGTTATGTAGTCGACGTTCACATGACACCACTAGAAGAATAGCACCACAACTTAAATACTAAACCATTGAATAATAACTCATCACAGATTCACTACTAACAACATGACTTCTCCCATGTCCTCAAGGACTAGACGAACTACTCACAAGACATCATATGGATCAAGATCAAAGATGATATGATAATGGATAACAATCTGAACATAAACAATAATCCAATGGTTCCACTCACAAGCATCAACTACAATAGTAATCAACACCGGGAAAGTTTCCCCTAAGAACTAAAGCAATACCCAACACAATTGTTACATCTGGATGGAGTGGTGATGATGGTGCTGTTGGAGATGATGGTGTGGATGATGATGATGATCCCGATGAATCCTAGCTTGATGACGGTGTTGATGGCTACGATCTCCCCTCTCCGGGAAGGAATTACCCTAGCAGAAATTTGTCTGTCGGAGAGATCTTTCTCTCTCGGTGTTTTCTGCCCCCCAGAGGCGGCGAAAATATATCTGTGGTCACTCTCCTGGTATTATGATTACGTAGGGAAGATATAGGGGTCGGAGGCCGGGCAGGTGGGCCACACCTGCCCTAGGCGCGAGGTCAGGTGGGCCCGCGCCTAGGGGGTGTGGGCCCCCCTGAGGCTTCCTTCGTCTTCTGGTAAAATAATTTGTTTCCATATTTTTCTGGTATTTTTCTGATCTTCGCGAAATTGCACCGAAACGCTTTCTTTTCCATCAGAATCCAGACTCCGGCAGTCCATCCTTCAGGAATCATCCAACATGCATAAACAGATGAAAAAGCCATAAGTAATACCTCATAATAAGACAAACATCAATGAATAGAGGTAAATTATGATATAGAAAGGTGATGCAAATTGGGCGTATCAACTCCCCCAAGCTTAGACTTTGCTTGTCCCCAAGCTAATACTAAGCTCAGTAAACATGTCCACAGGTCTATGGAGTGAAGTGTCGATAAAATAATACGAACAAGAAGCATCACACTTACCATTGCACAAGTCATAGAAGAAAGCAACTCACCATTATATAACTTATCTTGCAACCAAGTACAACAGTCACAATGGAGATGCATAAAGATAAATAATAATTGGATGGCAAACTTGTTCTTGGTCAGAGAACACCTGGCAAACAGTTTCACAAAAGCTTTTTGTAGAAGTTTCAAAATGGGAGCACTCTTTGCTCAAAAAGGTTTTTTACAAGTGAAGGCTTTCAAAGTAATACTCAATAGATAAGAGTTTTGTGCAAACAAGGAAGATAAAGAACATGATTGAATAAATCACCATATGAATGCTTGAAACACAACAAATCAAATGCTTGCTAGAGATAGAGAGAAAGTAGGTTTACTGACTCAACTAGTAACTAGGAGAAAGGTCCATTTATAGAGGGTAGCATGGATTACAAGTCATAAAGAGCTTCCAAAAGATTATGGTACTTACTAGCTTTGAGCCCTCATTGCCCCTATCATAAGCATCTTGAGATGATTAAGGTTAAAGTGAACAAAGATGGAGTATATGCTTGACGAAATATAAGTTGGCAATCTCATGTCCCTTGAATATGAGGGCCACTCCTCATGCATACTCAACTTTGGGCCCAGGTAAGTTCTTGTCATTGTAAGTATTTGCATATCATTGAGAACCGCCAATGGGGTACCCCTTGCACATGGTACAGGAGCTTCCCATAACCAAAATGACAAGGCAAGCAGAAAATGAGCATCTCAGCAATCTTTTTATTTACCATATGCATATATTTTTATTGAGGATGCTTCATAGATGACTCACTATGGTGATGCTGCAAGTTTCCACCATGATTAAGCATGGCTTAGGCTAGCGGCCCAGGCGTTTCTCTAACACTGGATACAAACTCCATGGACTTATAAGTTCCCTCTTTATTTCACACCATTGACATCCATAGACAAAAGAGCACGATATCAACTGAGTACAAAAGTACAAGTGCAATGTTGAAAACGTTCCCCGTGGCAACACGGTTCTGATAATTCCAATGTACAAATGCAAGCATATACAACTTCGATGTTCACAATGGTTCATGTCTATTAGGGGCAAAGAAATAAAGTGTGCCATCAAGTTCATGAGAGCTTTACTAACTAGTTTTCACATAACAAAATAATTTTTAATTCAAAAGGTAGATGAAGCTTGAGAATTTGCTAGGAATAGAAAAAGTGCTACTAGGTAGATATGGTGGACACAAGTGTCAAAGGTTTTTGGTTCAAAGGATTTGGAAACTTGAGAAGTATACCTTCTCAAAATAGGTTCTTGGCTAGCAAGGCTGGGTAGCAAGCAAGAGAGTTGAAAGAAACAAGCAAACATACAAGTAATAAAGCCAAACATGCAATCTTCCTTGAAGACACAAAAGGATCTTAAATAAAGAATACTAAGCTTATGAGCCAACAGTAAGGAAAACAAATGATACAAAATACATGTAAGCTTTTTCTTTCTTTTTCTCTTTCATAGTAATGCTACTGACCAGAACTCGGTTTGCCAAAACCAATTTAGATCCACTTGATGATCCCAAAGTGGTGCCAATACTGATCAACAAGATCCATCATATAATAGAGATTGCAAACTGAAATAAGAAGTGCAAAAAGTAAAAGATGAGACTTCTCATTAATATTCCAATAAAGTCACTCACACCAAGGGATACATAGATAATCAACTAAAGGAGAGATACTTCCACATGCAAACCAAAATATAAGATAACCCCTCTACCACAGATATGAATCCGCTAAAAAAGGTAAAATATAAAAGATAATGGTGGTGATACCGCGACACTCCCCAAGCTTGGAACAAGCCAAAGGGGATGCCAAACCTGATGATGAGTTACTCCCTTGGTGGTGGTGTTCTCTTGTCATCATCAAACTTCCAAGGAAATGGTTCACCATCCAAAAAGGATGTCCTTGTCTCCGCAATCCTGAAACTAGCAGCAGAGCTTATGCGATCAAATCTAGCCTCATACTCACAGTTTTGGTTCTGTATGTCATAGAGTTGTGCTTGCAATTGGTTGGTGGTCTGATGGAGTGAAAATATCTCTTCTCGGAGCTCAGCTACTTCTCCCTCATGCTTGGTGATGAGTTTTGAACTTCTTTCATCTTGTACGTGAAAACTTCCTGTTCCAATGCTTCCATCCTGTCTTCCAGACTGCCCTCTCCTTTAGGGCCTTGAACTTCTTTCATCTATACCTTCCCATATTTGAGAATCAACTCTCTAGGATGGATCTTTAACTCATACATGTATGTGTTGAGGACATCCGCAGAGGAATCCTCTATGGGTGATCCAGAGGAAGACACTGTAGCTCCAAAACTGAGAATTTGCCTAACAAAAACAAATTGAAACAAAAACACGATGAGAACTCGGTGCAAGAACCTCGGGAAATCCGGGGGGTTATATATTACGAAGTTTCAAAGCATAAGGAAGGTTTTGACACGGAAATGAAGCGGAGACGAAGTTCGAGGGTGGAACACCCCCCTCAGGCGTGGCCAGGCTGGTTCCGCGCCTAGGGTGGGTCTGTCCACCCCGGACTCCGTTTCCTCTTCAGTTTCGTCTCGTAACTTCCCTTATTTATTAAAAACATCAAAAATATAAAAAGATTGGAGTTTCACGAACCTTCTGTTTTCACCACTTTTACCTATTCAAAGACGAACTATGCAGTTTCTGGTGTTTGGTTTCTGATAAATTCTTCTAGAGTTACCATTTGAATAACATACACATCTTCATTATAAGAATCTCTAGAAATATAATGTTTTAGTCTTTGACCATTAACCACCCGTGTTGTGTCATCCTTCAAAGAAGAAATTTTGATGGCACCTGAACGGTACACTTCCTTGATAACAAAAGATCCTTCCCATTTGGAGAGTAGTTTCCCTGCAAAAAATCTGAGACAAGACCTATACAAAAGAACTTTCTCACCAACATGGAACTCCCTTTTGAGAATTCTCCTATCATGCCATCTTTTTTACTTTTTCCTTAAAGAGCCTAGCATTTTCGTAAGCTTCCCCTCTCCACTCATCTAGATTACTTAAATCGAGCAGTCTTTTCTCACCAGCAAGTGTAAAATCTCTATTCAACTCTTTCACTGCCCAATAAGCTTTGTGTTCTAATTCTAAAGGCAAGTGACAAGCTTTCCCATAGACCATTTTGTAAGGATACATCCCCATAGGATTTTTATAAGCAGTTCTATAAGCGCACAAAGCGTCATTCAACTTTTTAGCCCAATTTTTCCTAGATCTATTGACAGTTTTCTGCAAAATATATTTAATTTCCCTATTGGAAAGTTCTACTTGACCACTAGTTTGGGGGTGATAAGCTAAAGTAATTCTGTGGTTTACATCATACTTAGCGAGAGTTTTTCTAAAAACCCCATGAAAAAAATGGGAGCCTCCATCTGTCATGAGATATATAGGCACACCAAACCTAGGAAAAATGACATCTTTAAGCATATTCAAAGAGGTATTACCATCATCACTGTTTGTAGGTATGGCTTCCACCCATTTTGTAACATAGTCAACAACAACAAGAATATGAGTATACCCTTTTGAAGGAGGAAAAGGCCCCATAAAGTCAAATCCCCAACAATCAAAAGGTTCAATAATAAGAGAATAATTCATAGGCATTTCATTGCGTCTAGAGATGTTACCTACTCGTTGGCATTCATCACATGATAAGACAAACTTTCCTGCATCTTTAAAAAGGGTAGGCCAATAAAATCTAGACTGTAAAACCTTTTGTGCAGTCCTATCCCCAGCATGATGTCCTCCATAAGCACTGCCATGACATTTTCTCAATATCTCTTGTTGTTCAAATTCTGGAACACATCTTCGCATAATGCCATCTACTCCTTCTTTATATAAGTGTGGGTCATCCCAAAAGTAATGCCTTAGATCATAAAAGAATTTCCTTCTTTGCTGAGCTGTAAAGGTTGAAGGCAAATACTTGGAAACAATAAAGTTAGCATAATCAGCATACCAAGGACTCTCATGTGGACTTACCCTTATTGCAGCTAACTGGTCATTTGGAAAACTATCATTAACAGGCAAAGGGTCAAAAGAAATGTTTTCCAAAAGATCTAAATTATCAGCACCTTTCCTATCCATAATATGTAGATCAAACTCTTGCAAAAGCAACAACCACCTTATAAGATAGGCTTAGCGTCCTTCTTTGTCATAAGGTACTTAATAGCTGCATGATCAGTATGAATAGTAACCTTAGAGTCAACAATATAAGGTCTAAACTTATCACAAGCAAAGATTACAGCTAAGAAATATTTTATAGTAGTAGCATAGTTCTTTTGAGCAACATCTAGGGTCTTGCTAGCATAATGAATAACATTCAGCTTCTTGTCAACACGTTGTCCAAGGACAACACCCACAACAAAGTCACTAGCATCACACATGATTTCAAAAGGTAAACTCCAATCAGGTGGTTGGACAATAGGGGCAGTTGTCAAAGCTTTCTTCAAAGTTTCAAAAGCTTCCTTACAATCATCATCAAAAACAAAAGGTACATCTTTTTGAAGAATATTAGTAAGGGGCTTTGAAATTTTGGAGAAATATTTAATAAACCTCCTATAGAAATGTAACATCCCCGATCACTCCGGACCGATGGCTGTCACTTCTGGCAGCTCAATAGGATCTCTACACTAGCACACAGACCAACACTAGTCTTTTCTGCGCACTTTGTCCTCACTCATGCGCACCCGGTTACCCACTTCCCGGTCGGTAACCCATCCTAGAATTGCTCTAGGCCAAGCACGCTTAACCTTAGAGTTCTTTTCGAATGAGCTTCCGGAAAAGAAGTTGCAACTTGTTGGTATGGGTTTCCTATCAATCCTATTGAGCCATGCGCTAGGTTCTCACAAGAAACCAGCATGACCAAGAATACTATGAATACATTTGATATCTCTAGGACAAGGCATCTTCTCAATTGCCTCAATTTTGGCTCTGCCAACTTCAATGCCTCTTTCAGAGATCTTGTGTCCAAGAACAATCCCCTTCATTAACCATGAAATGGCATTTCTCCCAGTTAAGAACAAGGTTGGTTTCTTCACATCTCTGCAAAACTTTATCAAGGTTGTGCAAACAGTTATCAAAAGAAGTTCCATAGACAAAAAATCGTCCATGAAAACCTCCACAATTTCTTCACAAAAACCATGAAAGATAGCAGACATACATCTCTAAAAGGTAGTAGGAGCTTCACATAAACCAAAAGGCATATGCCTATAAGCACAAGTACCATGAGGACAAGTGAAAGTGATTTTCTCTTGGTCCTGTGCTTTCACAACAATTTGAGAAAACCCAGAATAACCATCAAGAAAGCAAAAATGAGTCTTTTTGGACAACCTCTCAAGCATTTGATCAATAAAGGGCAAAGGATAATGATCTTTCTTATTAACTTTATTAATCTTTCTAAAATCAATGCACATTCTATACCCTACCACTACTCTTTGGGGTATAAGCTCATTATCCTCATTAGGCACAATAGTTATTCCCCTTTCTTGGGAACACAATGAACAAGGCTATCCCATTGACTATCAGCAATAGGACAAATAATACCAGCATCAAGGAGTTTTAATACCTCATTTCTTACCACATCCTCAATCTTAGGATTCAAACGACGTTGGTGCTCAACAACTGGTTTTGCATCAGGCTCAATATTAATAACATGTTGACATATAGTAGGAGAAATTCCTTTTAAATCATCAAGAGTATAACCTATAGCTCCTCGGTGCTTCTTCAATACTTCCAATAACCTTTCTTATTCCTTCCCTAAAAGTTTAGAACTAATAATAACAGGATATATTTTTTTATCATCAAGATAAGCATATTTAAGATCATCAGGTAAAGGTTTTAATTCGAAAACAGGAATAGGACATAATTTAGAGTTCATGAATAGGACATAAAATTTATTGAGAATAATATTGTTAGGGAGTTCATGAATAGGACATTTAAGCAGAGTAACTTCAATCTCCCCCAAGCTTGAGCTATACTCTCTCCATCAAGAGGCCAAAAGTTATATATAAGATTTCTATCCTTATGAATTTCACTAGGAGGACAAAATTTAGAGTAAAAGAGAGATGCCATCTCCTCCCATTCCATGGATTGTCCATTCTTCAGCAGCTTATACCATTCTCCAGCTCTCCCTTTCAAAGATATGGAGAGTAACTTCTTGTTCACATGTTAAGTTGTGATACCTGCACACTTAAACAACCCGCATAATTCATAGATAAAAAGCAAGTGATCACCAGGGTGGACAGTTCCATCCCCAAAATAATAATTATCCATAATACGATTAACAATACTTGTAGATATCTTAAAAGGATATATCTCAACAGGAGGTGGTTCATCTACTACCCTAGCAGTGGTAGTAGTTTTCCCAAACAGAAAACCAAGTGGGTTATTGTCACATCCTAAATTTTTCCAAATTTTGAAATGTAAAAAAATAAATAAACAAAAGAAACAATTGGTGAAATTTAGGGTGAAAAGAAACATCAAAACCCTTCTTGAACAAATTTGAATGAAAAGGGAATCCAACAAAATTTCAATCAAGTGAAATGCATTCATCAATGAATGTATCTTGAAATTTAAATATTTGGAAAAGTTAAACCAAAACCCCAAATCCCTAATGGAAGAAAATGATTTCAAAGATCTCTCTAAGACTATGGATTTTATCCATATAAAGATTCAACAACAAACATTTATAAATGATCAAAAATGAAAAACAAAAATATTATAAAACCATAGAAATTAGTTTCATTTAATTTGGAACTGTGGATAAAAACTTATGAATTTAATAAGGTTAAAGGAAAATAATTTCCAATGCTAATAAATATCCTAAAAAAATCAATACCAACTTGTGAGCAAAATAATCCTAAAAGGATTAAAAAAGATAAACAAATATTAAATAAAATTATACAAATTGGAATCACCAATTTTGGAGCTATAAATAAAAAGATATGGATTTTATAAGGCAAAGAAAGAAATAAATAAATAAGGAATATTTAAAAGCCAAATTAAATCTTGGCCAAATCCATAAACAAATAAAAGTTTACTAAATAATAAAAAGGAATAAAAGGTTATTTAAATAAAACCATATGGATTGGACCATATTTAGTTTTATTTAAATAAAGACAAATTGCCTAAACTAAATAATAAATCCCAACAAAATTATTTAGAAGACAATTTAAAAACTTGAATTAAATCCATAAGCAAATGGAATAAAGATAATCCAAATAAAAATAAAGAAATAAGGATTATTTAAATAAAATTATATGGGCTTGAACCATATTTGATTTTATTTTTATAAAGACCAAATTCCTAATATAAATGATTAATTAAATCATGAGAAAATAATAAATGAAATTGTCAAAGTGGATAAAAAGTTATCTAATTAACTTAAAAATAATAAAAGATTAATTAAATAAAATTATATGGTTGGAACCATATTTAAATCTTATTTAAATAAAGACAAATGTCTAATTTAAATAAATAATAAACCATAAAAGAATATAGGAATTATTCTAAAATGGACATTAAAATACATTGTTAAATAATATAAAAACCTACTAGAAGTTTGGAAAAGTTTTGAATTAAATTGAGTGTTTGAATCATTTAAATAAAATCAAAACATAAAATAGAAAAGGAAAAAAGAAAAAGAAAACAGAAGGAGAAAAAATAGAAAATAAACCACCCCAGAAACCCCAGCCCAACATCTTGGCCCAGCAAGCCCACCCGGCACCCCTCTCTCCCCCGCGAGCCCCTTTCTCACTCAAACATGTACCCTCTCATCTCGCTGACGAAACGACCCCACGTCACGTCGACTGCCTCGTCATCATCTTCCTCACCCGCCAGACCCGTGGAGTAAATTCGCGATAATGACTCAGGAAATCTCGCCCTCAACCTTGTCATCTTAATTTCCCCTCTCTCCTCTCTCTTTCCCCTCACTTTCCACCTCCTCTCCGCCCCTAGGCTGTTCTAATTTCCCCCTACAACCACCTCTGCTCTGACGAGTCACCGCGGCAATTCTGGCCATCCACGACCCCCTCCTACCTCCTAGATCACACGAACCTGCTCCCCATCGACACGCACGTCTGCCCGTACCCTCACCTCACCCGCATGCACCCTAGAGGATCGGCAACGACCTCGTCCGAGCGCCATCGTTGTCTGCGTCAACTCCGGCGACCTTCCTCGGTAATCCCTGACCACCCCCTCCTCTCTGGTTGACACGAGCTTGCTAGCCTCTCTCGCACGCGACTGACGCACTCTTTGCTTTGCCTTAGCATGGTCCGTAGTTTTGCCAGCGATGATGCCCCGAGCACACCGTCGTCGATAGCGTCTCCGACGAGCGATTCAGGCCAACCCTGTGCGCCCCTGCCCTACGATGACAAAGTTGAGCATCAGCACGTCACGGCGAATTTGGTAATGCCCTCCTCCCTCTCCAATGCTTCCTGGAATAGACGGAACACCTCAGCCCGAGAACCGCCGCCGCTCGCCATCGCCTAGCACCGCCAGTTATTGTCCAGTAGCTGTAGGCTGTTAGATGCAGATCATGTGGATGCGATAGATCATCTAATCGAAGATGTATGTGATGATCTGAGCCGCACATATTCCTTTTAATACTGCGCCCGCATCGCGCAATCCTGTCGAACCGGTACGCGCCAGTAAGAACACGCCACGTGGCCTGATCTGTCTGATTAAAATTCCAGAAAATGGTTTTTGATGATTAAACTTGCAAAAATCATAACTTTTGTTCTACTTACAAATTTTATATCAATGGATTCACAAAAATGTGAAATTTTTATCCATGCCCTTAGTTTAGTATTTTGCTTCTAGAAAATTGTGTGTTTTGCAGAAACATTATTAGGTCTATTTTGTGTATAAAATTTATTCTAAAATTATTTTTTGAGTAAAACCTTTTGAAAATGGTTTGATTAAACTCTATGACCCTAAACATTAACTTTTGGATTTAAAAATGTATTTTATTAACCCAAGAAAATTATTACTTTGATTAAAGGCATTTCTTGTGAAACAAAAAAATGTTGCTATAATTTAAAAATGATTTTTGAGTAAAAACTTTTGCAAATGGATTAGTTTTAAACAATTTGACAATAAACACTAAAATTTGTGTTTAAAAATATGTTTGTCGAAAACTAGAAATTATTCCTTTGATTAAAATCATTTCTAGCAAAACAAAAATGATTTAAATGGCCCATTTTCACTAACTTGATTTTAAATGGTTTTGCCACTTTTATAAATGACCAATAGGTGTTTTAAAATTTTAATAACCTTATTAGAAACCAACTTTTAAAATAAAACAATCTTTTGCATGCTTGCATGCATTGCTTTGTTTTTATTATTTAATGTGATGAATTGTTCGAATGCTAGTTTTGAATTTGTGCCTTGCTTGATTGAATTGTAGTGAACTTTGAAGAGTGTGAGAATGTAAGATCAAGGAGTGAACCTAGTTTCTCTACCAAAAAGGCAAGTGGTGCTTCATACATTTTGTCCTATTATTTTCACTATGCATTAGTGATATTTTGAGTAGGACTTGCATGGAATTTTTACTAAGTATGCTATGCTTTGGGAAATCCTAGTAGATGATTCCTTAGTATAATTTTCCCTAAGTTAAGATTCTTGCTACTAGTATGCTTAGCCTAGCTAGTAGAAAACAAGGGTGGATTATATTCATGCTTTGAAATATTTCTAAGTTTGTGACTTAAGTTTTTGCTTAATAAAACAACTATGTGAATGAATCACCTGGGTGGAATGGAAAGAATGGTTTGTGTTGAGTGGTTACCCAGGGGCAATACCTGGTGTATCACACTTGTGGAAAGCCACACAGGAACAAAGAGATTTGAGATGTCAAGTGTTGAGAAGCTTCTAGTGCAGTCACATGGCAATATGGGCTCTGTCTGGATCATATAGGTTGCAATAACTTAGCCAGATGGACAGAAGGTGGTAGGGGTGATAGGTTGGAACGCGTCCATTTGGTATAAGGGAAGGCTTCTGAAAGATCTTGTCTCGATGAATGTCAAGTCTTGTGGGGAAAGTGCACCACCTCCCGAGAGAGTAAAATCTAAGTACTTAGTCGTGTCCCCGGCAATGGACAATTTGAGCATCAATACATGGAAGCTATCAAGGATCTCCTCATCCCAATTTCTAAGTTAAAACATGTGGGTGAACAAGGGTTAAAGGATTCCAAATTTCAATTGGTAGATTCCTTGGGTGATTTTGACAAACAAAAACTTAGTGTTTTCAACTAATAAGGAAAACTTATTTTGAGCAAAGCAATCCTCAGCTACACTTAGCCAAATGCATATAGATGATAGATACCACTACTCTACCATAGTATCACTTGCCAATACAATTAAAATGTATTCACCCTTGTGGCTGTAACTTATTATGTTGCATGTTTGTTTGATGTTAGTGAAGTGTGTTGAATAGGATTACAAGTCTACAACCAACATGATTGCCTGTGGCATATGAAGATGAATGACTCCATGCTATATAGATTTTTCTGTTGCATTATAATGAGATAGCCAAATGAGCTATGTAAGATTTAATGTATATTTTATTCCTGGTTATAAGTTGTAATATGACTTTCGTTCCTTGATATTACATCTTAAACTATGGATGCTAGCTATTGATCTAGGGACTAGCACTATAAACACAAGGATCTCTACCTTATCAGATTGGGACTCTCCATTTATCCATATTGGAAACAAAGTAACAAGCAGTAACAAAAGCAATACTCACAGTAAAAGTTTCCCTTACCAGTTCCACTATTCAATAGCGCTTCACTCCCTGGCAACGGCGCCAGAAAATAGTCTTGATGACCCACAAGTATAGGGGGTGTATCATAGTAATTTTGATAAATAGGAGTGTCGGTCCCAACAAGGAGAAGAAGGTGCTGAATAGTGGTATGGAGCAGGAAATCCCTGTGAATACTTAGCAAACAGATTTTTAGTGGTTTTCTGACAAGGCAACAAAACAAGGAGCAAGTAACAAAAGTAACGAACAAACAGAGCAAGTGGCCCAATCCTTTCTTAGCAAAGGACAAGCCGGTGGAAATACTTATAAGGACCAAACGTTCTCGAGGACACATGGGAATTCTGTCAAGTGCTTTGGCTTCAAATAGCTGAGTACTCTTCTTTGGTGTTTGTAAGTGTTGTGTGGGTGAACATGTGCTAACATACTGCCCTTCCTAGGACTAATACATACTTGTGATTAAACCCCCTGCAAACATCCGTAACTACAGGAAAGTAATTAAGATGTAAATCTAACCACAACCTTAAACTCTGAGATCCTACACTCCCTTGTGCAAAGGTGTCCTAACGGGGGTTCAGGTTTCTGTCACTCTGGCAACCCCACGATTAGTAGCCAAATACACAATGCATCCCCCTAGGCCCATAAATGGTGAAGTGTCATGTAGTCGACGTTCACATGACACCAGTAGAAGAATAGCACCACAACTTAAATACTAAACCATTGAATAATAACTCATCATAGATTCACTACTAGCAACATGACTTCTCCCATGTCCTCAAGGACTAGACGAACTACTCACAAGACATCATATGGATCAAGATCAAAGATGATATGATAATGGATAACAATAGGAACATAAACAATAATCCAATGGTTCCGCTCACAAGCATCAATTACAATAGTAATCAACACCAGGAAAGTTTCCCCTAAGAACTAAAGCAATATCCAACACAATTGTTACAGCGGGACGGAGTGGTGATGATGGTGCTGGTGAAGATGATGGTGTGGATGATGATGATGATTCCGATGAAGCCTAGCTTGATGAAGGTGTTGATGACTATGATCTCCCCTCTCTGGGAAGGAATTCCCCCGACAGAACTCTGTCTGCCTGAGAGATATTTCTCTCTCGGTGTTTTCCGCCCCCAGAGGCGGCGAAAATCTATCTGTGGTCGCTCTCCTAGTATTAGGGTTCCGTAGGGAATATATAGGGGTCGGAGGCCGGGCAGGTGGGCCACACCTGCCCTAGGCGCGGGTTCAGGTGGGCCCGCGCCTAGGGGGTGTGGGCCCCCTGAGGCCCCACTTCGTCCCTCCTTCTGGCTTCCTTTGTTTTCTCGTAAAATAGTATGTTTCCATATTTTTCTGGTGTTTTTCTGATCTTCGCGAAATTGCACCGAAATGCCTTCTTTTCCATCAGAATCCAGACTCCAGCAGTCCATCCTTCAGGAATCATCCAACATGCATAAACAGATGAAAGAGCCATAAGTAATACCTCATAATAAGACAAACATCAATCAATAGAGGTAAATTATGACATACAAAGGTGATGCAAATTGGGCGTATCAGTAGTTAAGATTATGATGCAGCCCGACCTACGGTCGTTACTATATCAAGGTCTCCAACTTACGCCAAGTCGTCATGGACACCAAAGGTGAATTTGTTCCTCTATGCAAGCTCACTTCCTACCCTATTGAATGGTATACTACTTCATGCTCGGTCCTATGGCCATGATAGATTCACATTGATAAGTACGGAGGCAAGGGAGGAAGCCGGAGTATCAAGCCCGACAAGACGGTGGCTTGGAAGAGAAGACGGAAGAAGGCAGGCGCCTATGGTACTACCGCTCCCATCATCGGTACTACCGGGCACCAGTACTACCGCCCCACATGACCGGTACTACCGCCCAGTACTGAAGCCTGCTATAACATCCTGAAAATCATGATTTGAAAGCTTGCATATCATTCATGCATTCATAATCATCTTAGGATCATTTTCAAATAAGATTTCAATAACATAAGCATTTGAATGTCTATTATGTAAGCAAGGCAATGGCCACTGCTACTCTCTAGTATGAGATTATTTGTTTTAAAACCAGAAAGATTTGAACTTAGAATTATTTGGTATTTCCAAAACTTGATCAAAGTTTTCAAAACAAATTATGAAATGAAAACCATTCTTATGCCTATTATAATAATTTAATTAAGACATAGTTTTAAACTTCTTTTCCAAACCCAATTTGAATTTGAGTGTGAATAGATGTTTTACACACCCCAGGATACAAGAAACACAAAACAAAAGTTTGGAGAATATTTCATTTGAAACAGAATTGATTTGGGCATTTGAATTCAAACCAGAAAATCAAATCAGAAAAAGAAAAAGAGAAAGGGAGGAAAAAATAAACAAACTAGCTAAACTAACCCAACCCAGCCCAGCTAGCCCATCTAGCCCAACAGCTCTGCACGTAAAACGTTTGACCACGTTGCGTTGTTAACCCGCCGACCGACGCAGAGTGGACCCCACCCCGTATCTCTCTCTGACTGAACGCCAGGCCCCACTCGCCAGTCATCGTCTCCACCCCGCGCGCGCAGACTCCGTCGCCACCGCCATTTCCTCCATGAACGCCGCGTTGATTGCTCGCGTAATTGGCATTGAACCACTACGTAAATCTCTTGCCCCTCCTGGCTAATTAAACCCCTCGCCTCCACGGTCATTTTCCCCCACACAGCACACCTACCTCGCCACCAGGCTGCCAGTATTTCGAGTCACACCGCCGCTGCCCGACGAACTCCGGCGTGTGATTACGGTAAGCTCCGACCACCCCTCTACCTATGGTTCACACGATCAAGACCCTCGTGTGCATGCGCACCTCATGACGCCATTCGTTTGCCTTCTCGTGACCCAGGTCACCGTCCTCGTTCGCGCCCGCAAACGATAGAACCGCCGCTCAACTTCGACGAGCAGTCTAGGTAAAACCCGACCGCCCCTTGTCTTCTCCCTGACCTTGTAGTGTTCTCCGTAACCTTGCGCATCTCCTGATACATCTGGTCCGTGCTAGGGCGATCCAGAGCCTCGGCAACAACCTCGTTTGCAAGCACCCGACGCCGCCAGCAACTCCGATGAGCCCCAACGACCTCTGCAGCACGCCCCTGTCCATGCCCGCAACACTTTGAGCATCATCGTGTTCCCGCGAGTCTGGTAAGCCACTGCTCGACCCTTAGCCCCCTCTGGAATCAACGGAGCGTCGCTGGCAGAAGCGCTGTCGCCGCCAGCACCCATTGGCGCCGCCAGTCTTTTGTCGTTTGCGTCGTGGCCGTTAGATCTAGATCTGATGCTCAGGATTAGATCACTTAAGTGAACCGGCACGCGCAGATCTGGCCGTGCGCTGCCACTTAAATCCAACGGCTCTCGTTGATAGATCCACACGAAACGGTATCGATGAATCAGAAAGCGTCGTGTGTCTGTGTTTTGATTTAAAATCTGAAATTAGATCTATTAGTGATTGAAACTTGCAAAATTCATAACTTTTGATCCACACGTTCAAATTTTGTAAATTTTATATCATTGTAATCAGGAGAAAGAATTCTACCCAATTATGCACTTTGTTTAATACATTGCTGTAAGATCACTCTTTTATAAAGGAAAAGGATCCCTGTGATTGCAATGCTAGTCCCTGGATCAATGCTAGCATCCACAGTTTAATATGAAGTACATAGAAACAAAGGTCATTATTACAGTCATTCCAGAGACACTATAGTCTTTACAACTCCATGGCCACAGGCCTATTACAAGAGTTTAAATAAGTAAATAGATAAAAGTCTTCATCTTCATGTGCCATAGTCAAACATGTTGAGTGCATTGGAATAGTATTGGCAAGTGATACCTTAGTATAATTTTGGTGGACTAGATACTATATGCAATTTGGCTAAGTGTAGCTTAGGCTTGCTTTTCTCAAAATAGGTTTTGCCTATTAGTTGAAATCACTAAGTTTTTCTTTGTCAAAACTTTTCCCAAGGAACCACCAATAGACATTGAGGTCCTTCACCCTTGTTCACCCACAAGTTTTACTTAGAAATTGGGATGAGGATATACTTGATAGCTTCCATGTCTTGATGCTCAAGTTGTCCTTTTCCAGGGACATGGCTAAGTACTTAGATTCTTCCATCTGCAGAGGTTGTGCACTTTCCCCACTAGACTTGATTTTCACCAAGACAGGGCCGTTCAGAAGCCTTCCCTTAGACCAAATGGACGCGTTCCAACCTATCATCCCACTACCACCAACTGTCCAAATGGCTAAGTTCTAGCAACGTATGTGATCCGGGCAGAGCCCATATTGCCAAGTGGCTGCACTAGAAGATTCTGAACACTTGGCCTATAAAATCTCTTTGTTCCTGGGTGGCTTTCCACAAGTGAGATACACAAGGTAAACCATATAAATGGGCCTTGTGTAACCACTCAATATAAACCATTCCTTCCATTGCACCCAGGTGTTTCATCCACTTAGTTGTTTTATTAGGCAAAACACAAGTCCAAAGACTTAGAAATATTTTAGTCATAGCATGTATATTTCACCACCCTTGGTTGCTACTAGCTAGGCTAAGCATGGCATAAATAAGCATCTTAACTTAGAAATTTCCTAGCAATTCTACAACTACTAGGATTTCCCAACATGGCATATAAGCAAAATATAACATGAAAGACTAGCAAAATATTTCTAATGCTTAGTAGAAAACATAGGGATGAAAATATTATGAAGCACAACTTGCCTTGGTAGTTTGGAGAGTAGCTACACTCCTCACAATCACAATCACTATTGGCACCAAAATCTACACATAAAATCATAGCAACAATCACATACAAAATATATACAAACAAAAATATATGAATGCATGCAATATGATATGTGATGATTTTTAAAACTCAACAAAGCAAGTGTACAGTACTGGTTCATAAACAAGTTCAAAACTTGCCAAACAACATTTATTTAAACCTTAAAACATTTCTCAAACAATTCATATACTCAAAATAGCCCTACACATGTTTCTGTAAATAAAACCATTTTAACAGAAGCAAAACATTAAACACATTGCATATTTAGAAAGGGATTGTTCTCCTGATTCCATTGATATAAAATTTGTCAAATTTGAACGTGGGGATCAAAAGTTATAGCTAAAACAAATTCAAACCACTAATAGATTCAAATCATGTTTTTAAATCTAATCTCTAGCCACGCGTCTTAATCTGATTGGTGCGTACCGGTTCGCTCAGGATCGCGTCTGTGAGACGTTAGATCTACTTAATCTGCACGGCCCAGATCTACTCATAACGCTTCGATAAGTGATCTGTTTATACGCTACCGGATCTAGATCCCACGGTCCCGGATCAGCGACCACGATGGGCGGTGGCGGTGGCTCTTGGCGGCGAGCTCGGTCTCACGGCGGGCGGCGACAGTGGCCTGGGTCGTCGAAGATGCTTACGAATCGTGGCGATGCGCGATGCTCAACCCGGCGACTTGGCAAGGCGACGGACGGACCGCACGGGCTCGTCGGAGTTCTTGGCCGCGTCGAGCTCGGTGGACGATTTACGCATGGCGTCCCTGGTCACTCTAGCATGAACAAATGGCATCGGAAGATGCGAAGACTACGAAACTCGAACTCGTGTGAATCAAAGGCGAAGGGGAACAAGGGCTCACCGAATTTAATCGCCGGAGTTGAGGACGTCCGAACCTTTGCCGGCTTGACGAAGACGACGACCAGGCAGTATAGGAGGAACCAACGGTGTCGGTGCGCAAGGAAGTGGCAAGCTGTCTGCGAGAACTAGAGAAGAAGGCGACGGGCTCACCAGTGATTGGTCTCCGAGTGAGCTATGTCTGCAAGGTGCGAGGATGATTGCATGGGCACTGGGGTGCTCGGGAGTCTGGGGGAAAATGGAGAGGGGGCAGAGGGGGTTTAAATAGCATGGTCGCGAGCGAGATTTACTCCGGCATTCAACATGAATTGACGCCGCGAATCAATACAGGGAACTGTCGGCGTGATTTGGGGAAGAACACGTCGCGGGTGGAGACGACGACGCCGTGTGGGCCGCTGCCACGAGAGAAAGAGAGGAGTGGGTCCCAGATATCACCACTCGGCGGGTGTGAGTAACGAATAACGGTTCATGGTGGGTTGCTGGCTTAGTTGGGCCAGTTGGGCAGATACTGTTAGCTTATTTTTTCCCTTTTAACCTTTTTCTTTTTCTCGCTTGATTTTCTGAAATGATTTTCAACTCCAAATCAAATGAGTTTGAATTCAAAACTTCTCTAGGTTTTTATACTGCAAACCTTGCACTCAAATGTGTGTCAAACACTACTGTTTACTCAAAACACTTTGATCAAATGAAAATAAAAATAAAACCAAGACTTTATGTGATATATTCAATAGGCATAATATTGATTTTACTTACTCATTTTATTTTGAAAACTTTGCTCAAGCTTTTGAAGGTGCCTAAGTTGAATTCAAACCTTACTGAACCAAACAAAGTACTCTTCTCATTGGAATATAGCACTAAGGCTAGAGCAAACTTACATGAAATAATAAGCATATATGCTTCTGTTTTGAAATGATTTATTTGAAATGAAATTCATATGATCATGGATGCATGGATGATATGCATGAGTTTGAAACATGTTTTTAGGGATGTTACAAATATAACCCCCTTAAGGTGAATCTCGCCCTCGAGATTCGGATTGGCTAGCAAATAGGTGAGGGTGGTCTTTCCGAAGATCATCTTCTCTTTCCCATGTTGCTTCCTCTTCGGAATGATGGTTCCACTGAACTTTGCAAAACTTGATGGCCTTAGTCCGTGTGACTCTTTCTGCAGTCTCAAGAATCTTGATAGGTTTCTCCTCATAAGTGAGGTCACTCTCCAACTGAACCTCTTCTAAAGGTATAGTATCCTTCAAAGAAGTTTCTTCCATTTCTGGATGACATTTCTTAAGCTGACTCACATGAAACACATTATGGACAGCTAACAAAGACTCTGGCAATTCAATTTCATAAGCAACTTCTCCTTTACGAATCAGAATCTTGAATGGTCCAACATATCTTGGGGCCAACTTTCCTTTAACTCCGAACCTCTTCACTCCACGAAGTGGTGACACTCTAAGATAAGCTCTATCACCAACTTCGTAGGTGACTTCTGTACGCTTAGGATCTACGTAGCTTTTCCGGACTGCTATATCTTCAATCTGTCCTTAACCAACTTGACCTTCTCTTCAGCTTCTTTGATAAGTTTTGGTCCGAACAAACTTCTTTCTCCCACACCATTCCATAACAATGGGGTGGTACACTTTCTCCCGTAGAGAAACTCAAATGGTGCCATCCCAATGCTGGCTTGGTAGCTGTTGTTATAAGAAAATTTTGCGTGAGGCAGACTTTCATCCCAACTGGCTCCATAGTCTAGGGCACATGCCCTCAACATGTCTTCAAGAATCTGATTAGTCCTTTCTGTTTGTCCATCAGTTTGAGGATGAAAAGCAGTACTGAATTCCAACCTCGTCCCCAATGACTCATGTAGCTATCTCCAAAAATGGGAAGTGAATTGAGTTCCCCTATCAGACACAATACTCTTTGGCACTCCATGTAGACACACAATTCTACTCATATAGATCTTGGCCAACTTAGCACTTGTATAGGTTGTCTTCACGGGTATGAAATGAGCCACTTTAGTTAGACGATCCACTACTACCCAGATAGAATCATATCCTGACCGGGTCCTTGGTAATCCGGTAATGAAATCCATACCAATCTTGTCCCACTTCCAATCAGGAATAGGTAGTAGTTGAAGCAAACCTGCTGGTTTCTGATGTTCCGCTTTCACTCTACTACACACATCACACAAAGCAATATGTTCGGCGATGTCCTTCTTGAGATTATTCCACCAAAATCTTTCTTTTATATTCATGTACATCTTGGTGTTACCCGGGTGAATAGAATACGGTGAGTTGTGTGCTTCTTGCAAAATCAGTTTCCGAAGCTCCGGATCTTGTGGAACACGAATACGTTTCCCATGCCATAAAGTACCCTGTTCGTCTTCATGGAATCCTTTGGATTTTCCTTTGCCAATCTTTTCCTTAATTTCTTCAATTTCCTTATCAGTCTTCTGGGCTTCTTTGATCTTGTCCAACAAAGTGGGTTGAACATCTAAAGACATGAGATGTCCTTCAGGCACAATCTCCAATCTGAGATCTCTAAATTGGGCACACAAATCATCTGGCAATTCTCCCTTAGTAAGACCATTCACAAAAACCTTACGACTTAGAGCATCTTCTACAACATTTGCTTTACCGGGATGGTATTGCAAACTTAAGTCATAGTCCTTGATGAGTTCTAGCCATCTTCTTTGTCTCATATTAATTTCTTTCTGGGTGAAGATATACTTCAAACTCTTGTGATCTGTGAACACTTCACAACGCTTTCCCAAAAGATAATGTCTCCATGTTTTGAGTGCATGGACAACAGATGCTAACTCTAAATCATGAGTAGGGTAGTTCACTTCATGAGTTTTGAGTTGTCTCGAGGCATAAGCCACAACTTTCCTGTCTTGCATAAGTACTGCACCCAAACCATGATGAGATGCATCACAATATACTTGGAAATATTTTTCCAAGTCTGGAAAACACAAGACTGCTGCTGTCACAAGTCTCTTCTTCAATTCCTAAAAGCTGAGTTCACAACCTTCAGACCAAGAAAATTTTCTTGTCTTTCTTTAGCAATTCTGTCATAGGCTTAGCTACCTTGGAGAAATTCTCAATGAACCTTCTATAGTAACCTGCTAAGCCCAGGAAACTACGAACTTCTTTCACTGACTTGGGAGATTCCCATTCAGTTACAGCTGAAACTTTAGCAGGATCAACTGCTACACCATCCCCTGACACAACGTGTCCAAGAAATCCAACTTCATTCCACCAGAATTCACACTTGCTGAATTTGGCATAAAGTTTATGCTCTCTAAGCTTCTCAAGTATCAAACGCAAATGTCCTTCATGTTCTTCTTTGCTCTTGGAGTAGATCAAAATGTCATCGATGAAAACGACAACAAACTTATCAAGAAATTCCATGAACACCTTGTTCATCATATTCATGAAGTATGCTGGTGCATTGGTCAAACCAAATGGCATCACGGTATACTCATACAATCCATACCTTGTAGTGAAAGCTGTTTTAGGTATGTCTTGTTCTCTTATCTTGAGCTGAAAATAACCTGATCGGAGATCAATCTTTGAGAACACACAAGCTCCTTCTAGCTGATCAAACAAGTCATTGATTCTTGGCAAAGGGTATTTGTTCTTGATAGTCACCTCATTGAGTGAACGGTAATCTATGCATAACCTTTGACTTCTATCTTTATTCTCCACAAACAAAACTGGGGCTCCCCAAGATGAAGAACTTGGTTGAATAAATCCTTTCTGCAACTGCTCTCCAAGTTGTTTCTTGAGTTCTTTCAGTTCATCAACTGGCATCTTGTACGGTCTCTTTGCTATTGGTCCAGATCCTGGTAGAAAATCAATAAGAAACTCCACATCTCTATCTGGTGGCATTCCCGGCAATTCTTCCAGAAACACATCCGGATATTCACTCACAATTGGCACACTGTCTATGCTAACCCCCTTAAGAGAATTTAGCATACCCCTTTTTGTTTCAAAGTTGGTCTTGAACCTGATCCTTTTATTTTCTGGAGTTGTGAGTGATACAGTATGGTTGGCACAATCTATCATTCCCTTCTGCTTAGTCATCCAGTCCATTCCCAAAATAACATCCAATCCTTGGGAATTTAGGATTATCAAGTTAACGGGAAACTTATACTTCCCAAACTCTATGACTAGATCATGACATCCTGAATTCACTATCATTTCTCCGCCAGGAGAACTTACTTTTATATGACACCCAATAGTTTCTACTGGTAGTTCATTTCTTTCAACAAATGCTCTTGATATGAATGAATGAGATGCACTAGTATCAAAGAGAACAAATGCTGGAACAGAATTGAGTTTGAACTTACCAGCAATAGCATCAGGCTCCTCATAAATTTCCTCCACATTGATGTGGTTCACTTGTCCCTTCTGAAAAGGGTTGGGCTTGTTGGGTCCTTCAACTTTCTTTTCTGTGCATTCATTTGCATAATGCCCCATCTTCTTGCACTTGAAGCACTCAAACTGACTAATGTCCTTCTTGACAGGCTAGCTTCCACTGCCACTTCCACTACCACTGTGGTGGCTCTTATATCCACCCTTGTGGTTCTTGTACTTGTCATTGTCATGACTACGGTGATGCTTGTTGTCATGATGACGGTTGTGGTTGTGGTGCTTGTTGAATTTCCCATGCTTGTGGGTTCCTGAGCTTCCACTATCATCGTAATGGGAACGTTTGTGAGACGATCCCGAGCTGTGCTTTCTCTTCCTGCTTGTGGGATCCTGAGCTTCCACTATCATCGTAATGGGAACGTTTGTGAGACGATCCCGAGCTGTGCTTGTCCGAGTGCTTTCTCTTCCTGCTTTCAACTTGATTCATTTTGGTTTCCAAGATAGAAACCTTATCACAGAGAGACTGATAAGTGGGAACGTAGGCTACTGATAGCTGCAAGTTCAGTTCATCATTCAGGCCTTCAAGGAAATTTTCCTTCCTCTTAGCATCCGTGTCAACTTCATCCGGTGCATAACGCGCCAGATTGTTGAACTCCTCAATATATTCAGCCACGCTGCGGTGACGCTGCTTTAGATTATGGAACTCTTTCTTCTTCAAATTCATCACTCCGGATGAGATGTGAGCAGTACGAAAACCATCTTCAAAGATAGCGCATGTCACATCTTCGATGGGAGTGGTGATCTGGAAGTTATCCTACCAAGTGGCGGCTGGTCCTTCCAACAAATGTGCTGCAAATATAACTTTTTCTGCATCAGTACAGCCCACAGTTACCAAGTCCTTGTTCACAGAGCGTAGCCAATCATTGGCCACCATTGGATTAGTTGTTCCTGAGAACTTTGCTGGCCTCAATCTCAAGAACCTGGTAAGCATGTCAAAAGCCGGTGGGTTGTTGTTGTGTAGGGGTCCCAACCTAATAAGGTAGATTCCTCCTGTGTTTTACAATGCTAGTCCCTGGATCAATAGCTAGCATCCACAGTTAAGATGTAATATCAAGAAACAAAGGTCATAATATAACTTTATAACCAGGAATAACATAAGTTTATTACATCAATACATAGCTCATTTGGCTATTACATTACATTGCAGCGGAATAACTATAATCATGGGTCCTTCATCTTCAAAGTGCCACAGGCAGATGTTGGTTGTAGACTTTGTAATCCTAATCAAACAATCTTCACTAAAATCAATCAAACCTGCAACATACAAGTTACAGCCACAAAGGGTCAATACATTTGAATTGTATTGGCAAGTGATACTATATTGGTAAAGTGGAATCTATCATCTATATGCATTTGGCTAAGTGGAGTTGAGGCTTGCATTGCTCAAAATAGATTTTTCTTATCATTTGAAAATACTAAGTTTTTTTTTTGACAAATTACTTCCCAAGGCATCTACCAATCAAAGACTGAAGATCCTTTCCAAGGCATCCACCAATCAAAGACTGAAGTGCTTGGCAAAACCATTTTTCTCAATCAAAGATTTCAAGATCCTTGTACCAAGCCATCTCTCCATCAATGATTGAAGAATTCAAACAACCCTTGTTCAAACCACAAGTTTTAACTTAGAAATTTGAATGATGATATTCTTGATTGCTTCCATGTCTTGATGCTCAAATTTTCCTTTACCAGGGACATGGCTAAGTACTTAGATTTTACACTCTGCAGAGGTGGTGCACTTTCCCCACAAGACTTGGTTTCCCAAGACAAAATCTTTCAGAAGCCTTCCCTTAGACCAAAATGGACGTGTTCCAACCTATCAAACACTACCACCCACTGTCCATATGGCTAAGTTCTTGCAACCTATATGATCATGGCAGAGCCCATATTGCCAAGTGGTTGCACTTGAAGCTTCTCAACATTTGACATCTCAAATCCCTTTGTTCCTGGGTGGCCATCCACAAGTGAGATACACAAGGTTCACCAGTCCCCTGGCCTTGTGTAACCACTCAACATAACCCAATCCTTCCATTCCACCCAGGTGATTCATTAACTTAGTTGTTTTATTAAATAAAACATAAGTCCTCAAACTTAGAGCTTTTTCCATAGTGTGAATATATATTCCACCCATGTTTTCTATTAGCTAGGCTAAGCTTGATAGTAGTAGGAATCTTTAACTTAGGAAAATCCTACTAAGGATTCATCTACTAGGTTTCCTATAGCAAGGTTTATACTTAGCAAAATCCATGCAAGTTTTACTTAGCAAAATCACTAATGCATAGAGAAAGTAATGGGATAGAAAGTATGAAGCATCACTTGCCTTTTTGGTAGGTAATGTTGGTTCACTCCTTGATCTTTCTAGTCTCACACTTCACTACAAGTCAATCAAGCAAACACCAATTCAATTTACATTCCAAACCAATAATCACTCAAACAATTTCACACACACAAAACAATGGAAACTAATTCATGCATGGGAGCATGCACAAGATAGTTTTATTTTGCCAAGGGGTATCCATGGGATTTATAAACTTTGTATATCCAAATTGGTCATTTACCAAAGTGGCAAAGTCATTAGCAAGAGGGTTTTTTCCAAATACTATTTTTAAAACCATTCATCATTTCATGTGGTGAAAAATGTTTTTATTAAGGCAAGACTCTTAAGTTGTTCACCAAATGAGTTGCTATTGCAAAGCTTGGTGTTTTTGGGTCAGTAGGTTTGGTCCAAAACATTTCCTTAAAGTTTTCTTTTCATAAACATTTTTATAATAAAAACCATTCTTTTTATTTGGCTAGAAAATGACTAAGTCAGGTAATCTAACCTAAATCTTACAAAAATCATTTCTAACTCCAAGGGTTGGTTCCTAGGGTCAGTAAGATCACAACAAACCATTTTGCAAAGGTTTTAATCCAAAAATCATTTTTAAACAATTTTTCTAATCTAAACAAGTACACAAATGTTTCTGCAAATTCAAACAAGCTAACAGATACTATTTGTCAAACTAAGGCCATGGTTGGCTAGGGCTTGTTCTCCTGAATCCAACGACATAAAATTTGTAATTTTTGGACGTGTGGTTTGAAAGTTACAAAGGGTTGAAGTTTGCAAATAATTGCTTTTCAAAAATCTGTTTAACTCAACCATCGACACGCCGCCCGTGATTGCCAATACCGGTTAAATGCGCTGGATCGAGTGACACAGACCACAGGATTAAAAGGGCATGCGGCTCAGATCAAACGCATTCTTCGTTTTAGTGAATCTATCCAAGCCATCCGATGCTAATCTAACGGTTCCAATTGCTTTGGCCAAACAGCAGCGGCGCTGGCGGCGGCGTCTGGTGGCGGAGCGGCTAGACGGCGAGGTTGCCGACGATGCAGGATGCGAGAAAGAGGGAGGGGAAGCTCACCGAGTTCGTAGCGCACCGCTGATGCTCAACGTGGTCTTTGTTGGCCAAGGGGCGCACTATGCTGGCTTGAATCGCTCGCCGGAGTTCGTGTCCGCGTAAGCTTCGCTTATCGTCGGAGGCGACGATACAAGTCACGGGAAAGCAAGATAGCAGTTGCGTCAGATGCGTACGGGGTCGGTGATCGTGTGTGCATCAACGAGACGGAAGGGGGTGGTCAGATGTTACCTAGGGTACTTTGTCGGAGTAGAGGCAGTGATCGGTGGCGAGAGGGCGTCGTCGTTGCCGGGGTTCTGGGGCGTGCGCGAGCGAGCTAATGCCTCTGGGAGGTTCGCTAGGATGTGGGGATCGGGTGAGGGTGGTCGAAGAGACAAGGGGCGGTGAGAGGCTGCTGGAATTGATGAGAATGGTCGCCGGAGACAGTCGAGGAGGGATTGTGGCGGCCTGGAGGCGTGCTCGGGGAAGAAGGCAGAGGGGAAACGGAGAGGAGTGGCTGGCGTTTAAAGGGGCGTGGTCATTACAAGGAATCAAAGCCCCGTTCATGTGCAATCAATCGCCGGAGTAACTCTCTCTGCAACGGTCAGGCGACGGTGTCTCGTTGAAGACGATGGTCAGATGTGGGGCTGCTGTCAGCGAGTGAGGAAAGCTTCAGGTGGGCTCCAGTTGTCATACACTGCGTGGGTTAGTTTTGCGGTGAAAAACGATTCACTTCGCTGAGAGAGGGAGGTGGGCTCGGTTGGGCTGAGTTGGGCTGGGGTAGTTGGGCTGTTGTTGTTTCTTTTTTTTTGTACTGAAACATTTCCCTTTTCTATTTCTATTTGCTGATTTGATTTTCAATCAATATTTCAAACATTCATAACAATTCAAATTTTCACCAAACATTGTAACTAAGAATTTGGTTCTGTTTAGTGACCTGAACCAAAATCCTAAATAAAATAAATAATATTTTAATCTTTTTAGGTTCCATCCTTAATTAAATAAGTAGGCCATGGTTTATTAATTAAATAGAGTTTTTAATAAAATCCCTATTTGAAATCCAATTATTTTCAAAATCAAATCAGTAGGTTTTATTTGAAAATAAAATTCATTTGGAAATCTTGTTCAAAAATAACCTTTTATTTTAGGGTCCATTAATACTTAAATAAAATGGGCTTTAGTTATTAAATCAAAATAGAGTTTGATTTTATTAATAAAATCTTTATTTGAAACCTAAATATTTTCAAAACCAAATCAGTAGGTTTTATTTGGGAAATATAGAATACTTGGAAATTTGTTTAAAACAAATAACCTTTTATTTTAGAGTCCATTATTAACTAAATATAATAGACTTTTCATTATTAATTCAAATAGGATTTGTTTTATTGAGATATTTATTTTGAAACCTAAAATAAAGCCAAAACACTTTAGTAGGTTTTATTAGAGAATATAAAATACTTAGAAAACCTATTTAAAATAATTTAATAAGTTTTGATGTTTTAATTAAAATGGTAAAACCTTTTATTTGAATAAAATTTGATATTAATTCCTTATTATTTTATTTTAAATAAACCTTTGTTATTTTTATTCAAAACTAAATGTTTTAATTCCCAAAGTTTGGTCAAGGTTTAATTTGGCTTTATTAAATAATCTTTATTTTTAAATCCACCTTTTCTTTTGAAAACCAAATCTTTTATTAAAGGATCCAATAATGGTAATTCCAAAGCATTTTTAATTTCCTTTATTAAATGTTTATCTTGATGAATCCCTTTAGGATTTTATTTAAAAATGGGTTTGAAGTTCCAATTGAATTCAAAAAGTTTCTTCTGGCTCTGAAAATCAACAAAGTTTTATTTTATTAATTTATTTTCACATTACAAGATTTGGAAAATCTTGGGATGTGACATGTTGTTGTTATTATTATTATTATTATTATTGTTGTTGTTGTTGTTGTTGTTGTTGTTGTTGTTGTTGTTGTTGTTGTTGTTGTTGTTGTTGTTGTTGTTGTTGTTGTTGTTGTTGTTGTTGTTGTTGTTGTTGTTGTTGTTGTTGTTGTTGTTGTTGTTGTTGTTGTTGTTTGTTGTTTATTGTTATTGTTGTTGTTGTTGTTGTTGTTGTTGTTGTTGTTGTTGTTATTTATTTATTTGTTGTTGTTGTTGTTGTTGTTGTTGTTGTTGTTGTTGTTGTTGTTGTTGTTGTTGTTGTTGTTGTTGTTGTTGTTGTTGTTGTTATTGTTGTTGTTGTTGTTCTGGTTCTGGATGGACGTAGTCATCATTTGCATCAGTTGGGTCTGAGCTGTCATCATTTGCTGCATCTCAGGAGTGATGTTGTTGTTATTGGGGTTGGGGTTGGCACGACGGGGGGGCATCTGTGGTTTGTTCAATAGAGATAAGAATGAGATACCCATAGATGCTTTCATGCACAATACATCACATAAGACAATCACCAAGCATGCATCATAATAAAAATAGTTCAACAACAAAAATGACAAGTTTGCAAAGTAAACACACCAATAACAAGCCATCCACATGTTGGATGGTCATTGTGACTCAAATAAAGTATGGTAAATAAATGATGAATGAGTAGTCGTCACTACTCCTTGGCATCAACCTCCTCCTCAACAAAGGTAAGACCTGCATTCTCCATAGCAGTCTTGTATTCCTCGACATTGGTGGTCAAGGTCTCTACTTTGGCTTTGAGAGCCCTCTTCGAAGCCTCTCAATCACAGTCTGCTGATGCTCGAGCTCGAAGTCCTTGGCCTGTAGTTCTTCAGTCATGTCCCGAATCCTCTTGTTGCTATCTTGGACTCGCTTCTCCTGACTCTTGAACTTTCTGTCCCGTCTCTCGAACTTTGCCTCCATCTCCTTGACTATCTCATCTTGCTCCGCGAAGAGCTTGTCCTTCTCACGAAGCTGCACCTGAAGTTCGTCATTGCTAAGCATGACGTTGGTCCTATCAGTGTCCACGTGCCTAAGAAGAACCTCTAAGTCCTGTAGGTATAGGCGAATCGGCTCAGCTGTATCCCTCGAAGTGTCCTCGAAGTCGATGGCCTCTCCATCCTCATCATGTCTACCAAAGACGTGGAAATGAGTACCTCTAACCTGTCGACGGTGACTCCCTAACAGACGTCCAATCAAGTCCTGCATGACTACCTATAGGCCTCTCTCCTTGTCATCGTGCATGAGCTTGAAGATGATGGCCTCCGTGGTAGGCTCAGTCTGTCGTCCGGGCTGATTGACCTTGAAACCCCAAAGGTCTATCCTCTCAAACTTGGTGAGGGGAAGCACCATGATGGTAGGAAGAGGGAGATTGAGAAAAGTAGTGAGCTCAATAATACGAGGACCAAAGCGAGTTCCCTGGAACTCCTCAACAGTGCTGATGGTAACATTAGGCATCTATTTATAAGATAGAAAAAGCTAGAACAACACAATTTAAGATAAAACACAAGGCAAAGGATCACATACATATCCTTGGAAATCAAAACACACAAGTCATGGCATACATGGATCCATTACAACAACCAAGGTTCAACTTATTTTAAGCAACATTTGGAAAATAAGGTGATAAGTGGTGGTCCAACTAACGAAGTAAGTTACAATCCCAACTCACTAGATATGTTGTCTAACACAATATTTCTAGAAGCAATCACTCTATCTTGAGCACATGACTCCATTACTAAGTCTATAATGTATCCTCTTAAGGTTTGGTTGGTAGCCTCCAACTGTTGGTTATGTTTCTTCTCTTCTATTAGGCTATTTTGGATGTTGAACATTCTGCACTTGACTCTATCACCAAGTTCTTTGATGGTCTTCCAAGCTGCATCCCTTGCTGAATCAAAGAATGTAGGGTGCATCACTGAATTGGTGAACATGCAGAATCCTGATTCCTTGTGGTTGTCTTCCTTGTTTTTATACAAGTGAAGTTGCACCCACTAGTACTCAACTCCTTCATCCATCACAGGAAAGCTTTTGTACACAGCTGCACCATGTATTTCCATTGCAACCATGAGGTTGTAAAGTTCCCAACCTTTAATAAGGTAGAGTCCCCTGTGTTTACAATGCTAGTCCCTGGATCAGTAGCTAGCATCCACAGTTAAGATGTAATATCAAGAAACAAAGGTCATAATAAAACTTTATAACCAGGAATAAAATAATTTATTACATCTTTTATAGCTCATTTGGCTATTACATTACATTGCAGCAGAATATCTATAAGCATGGGGTCCTTCATCTTCAAAGTGCCACAGGCAGACATGTTGGTTGTAGACTTTGTAATCCTAATCAACACACTTCACTAAATCAATAAAACCTGCAACATAACAAGTTACAGCCGCAAGGGTCAATACATTTGAATTGTATTGGCAAGTGATACTATGGTAGTATAGTGGAGTCTATCATCTATATGCATTTGGCTAAGTGGAGCTTAGGCTTGCTTTGCTCAAAATAGATTTTCCTTATCATTTGAAAACACTAAGTTTTGTTTGGCAAAAATCACCCAAGGCATCCAACAATCAAAGATTGAAGATCCTTTAACCTTGTTCAACCACAATTTTTTAACTTAGAAATTTGGATGATGAGATTCTTGATAGCTTCCATGTCTTGATGCTCAAATTGTCCTTTACCAGGGACATGGCTAAGTACTTAGATTTTACACTCTACAGAGGTGGTGCAATTTCCCCACAAGACTTGGTTTCACCAAGACAAGATCTTTCAGAAGCCTTCCCTTAGACCAAAATGGACGCGCTCCAACCTATCAAACCCTACCACTAACTGTCCATTTGGCTAAGTTATTGCAACCTATATGATCCAGGCAGAGCCCATAATGCCAAGTGGCTGCACTTGAAGCTTCTCAACATTTGACATCTCAAATATCTTTGTTCCTGGGTGGCTTTCCACAAGTGAGATACACCAGGTATAACCCCTGGGTAACCACTCAACACAAACCATTCCTTCCATTCCACCCAGGTGATTCATTCACTTAGTTGTTTTATTAACAAAACACAAGTCCTCAGACTTAGAAATTTTTCCATAGTATGAATATATATATTCCACCCTTGTTTTCTATTAGCTAAGCTAAGCTTGATAGTTGTAGGAATCTTAACTTAGGAAAATTCTACTAAGGTTTCATCTACTAGGTTTTCCCATAGCATGGTTTATACTTAGCAAAAATTCCATGCAAGTTTTACTTAGAAAAAAATCACTAATGCATAGTGAAAGTAATGGGAACAAAAGTATGAAGCATCACTTGCCTTTTTGGTAGAGGGTATAAGTTCACTCCTTGTCCTTGCAACAATCACACTCTTCAAGTCACTACAATTCAATCAAGCAAGGCACAATCTCAATTTACCAATCAAGCAAAACATCACATAAAATGATAAAGTCAAAGTAATGCGTGCAAACATGCCAAGCTTTGTTTTATTTGAAAAAGTGGTTACTAATGGGTCATAAAAATTTGAAAACACCTAATGGTCATTTTATAAAGTGGCAAAGTTATTTGCAAAAGATTTCACTTCATAAACCATTTTCAAAACAAGGTATCATTTTATGTGGTGTAAAAATGTTTTCAATAAGACATTAATCTATAGGGTTCACCAAATATGTTTTCAAACCATAAAACTTTGTGTTTAGGGTCAGAGAGTTTAAAACAAAACATTTCTCAAAGGTTTTCCTTCAAAACCATTTTTAATAAATAAACCCTCTTTTTATTTGACTAGTATTGGTTTTAAATCAAATAATCATTCTTTTTCTTCACCAAATATATTTTTGAAACCACAAAGTGATTCCTAGGGTCAGTAGGTTCAAAACACACCATTTGCAAAAGATTTTATCCCCAAAATCATTTTTGAACAATTTTTACATCCTAAACAAGCATACATATGTTTCTGCAAAAACAAACATTTTAACAGAAGCTTTTTACTAAACAAATTGCATGGTTGGCTAGGGCTTGCTTTTCTGAATCCATTGATATAAAATTTTCAATTTTTGGACGTGTGGATCAAAAGTTATGAGGTTTACAAATTTGCATCTAAATCAGATTCAAAATTTGTTTTAAATCAAACTTCGTCCACGTGGCTGTTTCTAATTCGTCCATACCGTTTCGCTTGGATCGGCTACGGGGTGCGTTGGATCTAACTGAAAACGTGCGGCACAGATGGACGCGTACCTTTTCGATTGGATCTAATCCTAGCCAGATGATTCGCATCCTACGGCTCCTTACACACTAGCCAAAACCTGGCGGCGCTTAACGGTGGCTGGCGGCGGCGACGCGCTGCAGGCGGTGCTACGGCGGCTATAGGAAGCGAGGGAGAGGACGGATATGCTCACCGGGTTCTCCGTGGTATTCTGGTGCTCAACGTGGTCGCCACAGGGACAGGGGCGCACGGGTTCGTCCTGAATCGCTCGCCGGAGTTGCTTGCAGACGGCGGTGCTGTCAGCTGATGTCGTTGCCGGCGCTATGAGGCACGCGCGAGCTAGCTGGGGATGCAGAGAGATGCTCTAGGGCTTGAGGAATATGTGAGTGTGGTCGAGGAGGCGAGGGGCGGTGAATGCTGGCCGGAATCATCGTCGGAGCATCGTCGGACAGAGGGTGATGTGGAGAGGAATTGGGCGGCCTGGGGGCCCGCTAAGGTGGGGCGACAAAGGGGAAATGGAGAGGAGTAAGAGGCGATTAAATGGGCTTGATCACAGCGAGGAATAAACGCAGCGTTACGACGAATTTAATCGGAGGAATCAACGGCAGGAGCAGGGAAGAACTGGTCGCGGGTTGACGACGAGGTGAGCTGGCGGTGGGGTCCGCTTGGCAGCGTGAGAGAGAGAGAGGGAACGAGGGTCCACCGGTCAGTCGCTGAGTGGGTGAGTTGCTGAGTGTGAATCGTTTTGCTGCGGGGTGAGAGGGAGTGGGCTAACTGGGCTTAGTTGGGTCGAGTCCGTTTCATTTTTTTTGTTCAGATACTTTTTCCCTTTTTCATTTCTTATTTCTGTATTGATTTTGAATAAGCAATTCAAACATCTTTTGAATTTCAAACCTTTGCCAAAATTTGTGAGGATTTAAATACTGATTAGTATATTCTGATGTCAAATTTTGGAATTTACATTATTCCTTTTTGGGTCTTTTTAATTAATAAAGTAGGTCCTTGTATTAATTCAAATAGGTTTTAATAATGTTTTAATTACCATTTAAATTCTTTTAAACTTTCCAATCTTTTCAGTAGGTTGTGTTTACTTAAAAGGGTGTCAAATAATTCATCTTGAATATTTGGAAAAGCATTTTAATAGGATTTATTAATCTTTTTAAGATTGGATTTATTTGTTTTAATTCCCATAGGATTTAAATATAGTTTTAATTCCATAATTTTATTTAGAGGTTTCCTTTGATTTTATTATTTAAGTTATTTAAACAACTTTTAATTCACTTGGGTAAATTCCAAAATACCAATTCTCATGAATTCTTATTTAGAGATTTGTCTTATTAAGATAGGGATAGAATGGTTAATGCCTTTTTATTTTATTTGGATTTGGATTATAATTCATTCCATTTGTTTATGGTTTTGGCCAAGATTTGGTTTGGTCTTTAAATATTCTTTAATTAATATTTTTATCTTCATCTTATAAAATTCATATCTTTTTATTTAAAGATCCTAACTTGGTGATTCCAATTTATAAAATCTTATTCAATATTTGTTTATCTTTTTAAATATTTTTAGGATCAATTGTTCACCAATTGGTATGGATTTCTAGATAGGTTCTTCAAATAGCTTTGGGAATTTAATTTCTTTATCTTATTAAATTCATAATATTTTATTTATGGTTCCAAATTGAGTGAAACCAATTTCTATGGTCTTATATTGTTTATATTTGTCTTTCTTGATCATTTGTGAATGTTTGTTGACAAGATTTTATATGGATCAAATCCATAGGCTCGGAGATAATCTTGGAAATGATTTTATTCTAATAGGGTTTAGGGTTTTGGATTTATTTTCCAATTGTTTAAGTTTCCAGATACATTCATTGAGGAATGCATTTATTTTGATTTGGATTTTGTTGGATTCAAACTCTTACCAAAGTTTGTTCAAGATGGGATTTTAAGTTTCCTTTTTGAAACAAAAGTTTCTTTTCACCCTGAAAATCAACAAAGTTTTATTTTATTCATTTAGTTTTCACATAACAAGATTTGGAAAATCTTGGGATGTGACAGAGGTCCTTGAGAACCTTGGGGAATTCTGTCTCACACTCTAAAGTCATTGCCATGAGTGGTCCTTTCCTTACGGCTTCGTTGATGGAGTTCATCTACAAATAGAGATGAGAAAGATGATTAGAAAAGTTTATGAGAAGAATAGACAAGTGTAGAAATTGTTGAAATTTTTTCCTTAGTGGTTTCCAATCCTAGGGTCATAATCCTACAGGCAACATAGTGCTCTGATACCATCTGTAAGATCCCTCCTTTATAAAGGAAAAGGATCCCTGTGATTGCAATGCTAGTCCGTGGATCAATGCTATCATCCACAGTTTACGATGAAGTACACAGAAACAAAGGTCATTATTACATATCATTCCAGAGACAAACATAGTCTTTTACAACTCCATGGCCACAGGCCTAATACAAGAGTTCAAATATATAATAAGATAAATAAGTCTTCATCTTCATGTGCCACATGAAAGCATGTTGAGTGTAGACTCATGACTCCTAATCATCATCAGAATATCCTGCAACATCACAAGTTACAGCCACAGTGGGTCAATACATTGGAATAGTATTGGCAAGTGATACCTTAGTATAATTTTGGTGGACTAGATACTATATGCAATTTGGCTAAGTGTAGCTTAGGCTTGCTTTGCTCAAAATAGGTTTTGCCTATTAGTTGAAATCACTAAGTTTTTCTTTGTCAAAACTTTTTCCAAGGAACCACCAATAGACATTGAGGTCCTTCACCCTTGTTCACTCACAAGTTTTACTTAGAAATTGGGATGAGGAGATTCTTGATAGCTTCCATGTCTTGATGCTCAAGTTGTCCTTTTCCAGGGACATGGCTAAGTACTTAGATTCTTCCATCTGCAGAGGTTGTGCACTTTCCCCACCAGACTTGATTTTCACCAAGACAGGACCTTTCAGAAGCCTTCCCTTAGACCAAATGGACGCGTTCCAACCTATCATCCCACTACCACCAACTGTCCAAATGGCTAAGTTCTAGCAACCTATGTGATCCAGGCAGAGCCCATATTGCCAAGTGGCTGCACTAGAAGCTTCTTAACACTTGGCATCTAAAATCTCTTTTTATCCTGGGTGGCTTTCCACAAGTGAGATACACAAGGTAAACCATAGAAATGGGCCTTGTGTAACCACTCAACATAAACCATTCCTTCCATTCCACCTAGGTGTTTCATTCACTTAGTTGTTTTATTAGGCAAAACACAAGTCCAAAGACTTAGAAATAATTTCATCATAACATGTATATTTCACCACCCTTGGTTGCTACTAGCTAGGCTAAGCATGGCATAGATAAGCATCTTAACTTAGAAATTTCCTAGCAATTCTACAACTACTAGGATTTCCCAACATGGCATATAAGCAAAATATAACATGCAAGACTAGCAAAATATTTCTAATGCTTAGTAGAAAACATAGGGATGAAAATATCATGAAGCACCACTTGCCTTGGTAGTTTGGAGAGTAGCTACACTCCTCACAATCACAATCACTATTGGCACCAAAATCTACACATAAAATCATAGCAACAATCACATACAAAATATATACAAACAAAAATATATGAATGCATGCAATATGATATGTGATGATTTTTAAAACTCAACAAATCAAGTGTACAGTACTGGTTCATAAACAAGTTCAAAACTTGCCAAACAACATTTATTTAAACCTTAAAACATTTCTCAAACAATTCATATACTCAAAATAGCCCTACACATGTTTCTGTAAATAAAACCATTTTAACAGAAGCAAAACATTAAACACATTGCATATTTAGAAAGGGCTTGTTCTCCTGATTCCATTGATATAAAATTTGTCAAATTTGAACGTGGGGATCAAAAGTTATAGCTAAAACAAATTCAAACCACTAATAGATTCAAATCCTGTTTTTAAATCTAATCTCTAGCCACGCGTCTTAATCTGATTGGTGCGTACCGGTTCGCTCAGGATCGCGTCTGTGAGCCGTTAGATCTACTTAATCTGCACGGCCCAGATCTACTCATAACGCTTCGATAAGTGATCTGTTTATACGCGCTGGATCTAGATCCTACGGTCCTGGATCAAGCGACCACGGATATGGCGGTGGCTCTTGGCGGCGAGCTCGGTCTACGGCGGCGTGGCGCTACAGGTGGCTCTGGGGTCATCGGAGATGCTTACCAGAATAGTCGCGATGCACTGATGCTCAACCTGGTGACGGCTTGGCAAGGGGCGCACGGACACGGCTGCACGGGCTCGTCGGAGTTGCTGGCTGCGTCGGGCTCGGGTGGACGACGACGTTGGCGATGCTCCTGGTCACCCTAGCATGAACAAACGGCATCAGAAGATGTGCAAGACTACGGCGAACTCGTTCGTGTGAATCAGAGGCGAAGGGGAACAAGGGGCTCACCGAATTTAATCGTCGGAGTTGAGGACGTCGTCGGAACCTTGCTGTGCTTGACGAAGACGGCGACCTAGGGCGGTATAGGAGGAACCAACGGTGTCAGAAGGTGCGCAAGGAAGTGGCGAACCTGTCTGCGAGAACTAGAGAAGAAGGGGCGCACGGGGCTCACCGGGATTGGTCACCGGAGTGAGCTCTGTCTGCGGCGGTGCGAGGATGATTGCGGGCAGCCTGGGTGCGCTTTGTGCTCGGAGTCTGGGGGAAAATGGAGAGGGGGAAGAGGGGGTTTAAATAGCATGGTCGCGAGCGAGATTTACTCCGGAATTCAACATGAATTGACGCCGCGGATCAATACAGGGAACGGCCGACGTGATTTGGGGAAGAACACGTCGCAGGGTGGAGACGACGACGCCGTGTGGGCCGCGGCTGTCAGCGAGAGAAACAGAGAGGGAGTGGGTCATGTCTGTCAGTAACTCGGTGTCGTGGGAATGGTCACGACAGATGCTGCAATCGGCAGCGAGTAGTAGAACGAGGGGCAAGGGCGTCCAGCCATCTGCGGTGCGAGATGAGGGCGGAGACAAAGGGTTTTACCCAGGTTCGGCCCCCGAGAGGGTAAAGACCTACTCCTGCTAGATTGTATTATGATGGTGTTACAACGGGGCGAGCTCGGCGGCTAGGCGGCGAGTCGCTTGGGTGTATGATGGAACGTGTCTCTACACGCCCTATAGGGAGGTTTATATAGACTCACCTCCCCTAGGGTTTACATATCTCAACTGAATCAGTTAAGGCTTCGGTACTCGTTTAACCTAATCCGACTGGGCCTATCTACTACTTTGGGCCTTGACTTCCATCGCTTGGATCCACGGGCCTCGATCCGATCGCCATCTTGCAGCCCACTCGCGGTTCCTAGGCGATCGGAAGCGTCTGTGGGTATACCCGGTAGAATATCCCCATCAGTAGTCCCGAGGCCGTCGTCGATTGGGCGCGTGGTGGCGATCGAGTATCTGGCTTTCAAGGCGGACATCCAGTCGAATCGGTGGCGGGCTCCTGAATAAAGGAGGAAACTAGTCATTCTGGTCGCAGCTTTGGCGATTGGATCAGCGAAATATTTAGTCACTGTTTGTAGTGATCGGGTCGGCGAGCCGAGTGGATGAAGTCGGACCATCAAACGTAGTTAAACTAGCCGTTGGGATAATCCAACGGTAACTTTTGGTGTAATCACCGCGTAGTAACGGCTCCCTGATTTGGCGGGCAACAACCGCTATATAAAGGGAATGGTAGGCGATCGGAGAACCACATCCTTGTCATTTCCTCTGATTGCGCGCACCTTCGTTTTCCCCCGCATCGCGATCCGGCCGAGCCGAAATCTTCCGACCCCCACGAACCCCTCCACCAATGGCTCCCTCCACCAAACCATGGGGCAGGTCCAAGTGTACGAGGGCGCAATTGGCGTCCTTTGAGGAGGCCGGGATCCTGCGCACCGGCATGTGGAGCATCCCTGCGGCCGGAGAGGTGACCCCAGACCCGCGTGAGGGAGAGTTCGTCTGCTTCACCAGCCACCTAGAGCGGGGGCTGGGATTTCCAACATCCCTTTTCTTCCGGCGCTTCTGTGCCTTCTACGGGATCCAACCGTCGGACCTGGGCCCGCACATCATTGAACAGCTCGCCATTTTCGTGGCGTTTTGCGAGTGCTAACTGGGCTGCAGGCCCTACTTCCCCCTGTGGCAAGATCTATTCCACGGGCGGATCAGTCGCGAGGAAGCGGGCGGCCCAATGCTCGCTGCAGGCGGCCTGACGTTTCAGCTGAAATCGAAGGCTTCCTTCTTTGATCTGATGCTACCCGCCAAGGCGGCGAGTGAATGGAAAACGTCTTGGTTCTATGTAACCGAGGGGACTCCGGACGGCGAGGTGGCGATCCCAAGGTACTCCGCCGACCGGCGTGAGCCGCGCCGACTCCAAGTCGGCAAGCTTCCAACAGACCAGCGGATGGTTGTGGATGAAATGCTTCAGACCATCCGCGGCCTGAAGAAGAGGGGTCTCCAGCCCATCAATTTGTACAACTGCTGGCTCGGGCGGCGACTCGTCCCCCTGGCCCGCCGTGACCACTATATGTACGAGTACGCGGGCCGGGAGGACTCGACGAAGTCGTGCCTCATTGAGTGGCAACTCGAGGATTACCTCCTGGCGCTGAAGAAGATCACCCAGGCGGCGTACCTCGATGCGAAGGCTGGGGTCGCCCCCTACACCGCGAAGCATCCAGCCCCAACGATAAGTCATCTTTCTGTCATTCGCAGTCGCAGTTAAATGCAGTCGCGGTCGTGCTGATGTTGTTTATGCTTTTTGCAGCTATTCCAAGTGGTGGAAGGGTGGCTTCCGCCCGCGGACGACGAGAATTCGAGCTCGTCCGTCCAGGAGATGGGAGAATCGCCTCCAGCAAGGGGAGGCATCGAGAGTGACGGGAGCGGCGACGACGATGAATCCGAGGAAGAGGTCGCCCCGCTGGTCCGGAAAACACGCAGACAGCGGCAGCGTGAGCTCGAAGCGAGCAAAAGCCTCGAGTGTCATGATGATGACGACGACGAGCTCCCCGAGCACACCTCGCATCGCGAAGCCACTCTATCGAAGAATAAGAAGGAGGAGAAGGCCCCTCCAAAGAAGAAGGCGAAGCCAGCAAAACAGGCGTCTCCGCCTCATTCGCCAAACAGCTCCGACGCGACCAGCCTGGCCGGGGGTGAAGCTCCACAGATGGCGACGGCGCCGGATATCACCGCCGTCCTGAATGAGGTGCCTCTGGCCTCGATGCCTCCGTCGTTCGCCCCAGTCTCTGGGTCGGGGGCTGCTCCGGTCGCGGTAGCTTCGCCGCCCAAGGATGCTCCTGCCAAAAATGTTTCGGAAGCTCCAGCCGCAGCCTCGACAACGAAGAAACCGTCCGTGTCTAGGGCACACGATGTCCTGGATATGGGCCTCAGTCGCCGACTAGGCCCCGAACTGGAGAAGCCGGCCGGCATCCGCACGGGGCTACGCTTCATTCCAGTCGCCAAGTGAGTTTTGCTCACCTAACTTTGTCTTTCATTGTACTCGGATTATTTTGCTCACGCGATCAATTTGTAGGACCGGAGCTAAGAAGATAGGCCACCCGTCTGTGGCCAAGGTGTCGCCAGTCATCGCGGAGGAGGACCCCTCTCGGAAGAGAAAGGCTGATGAGGTCGCTGCCCCTACAGATGGTGCTAAGAAGGCCAAGAACGACGAGGTCATCACGGTGTCTGACGACACGACGGTGGCCCCGAGCGATCCTGCGGCGGTGACGGCCTCGGTAATCAAGGAGGGTGCTCCTTCGCGAGGGGAGGACGAGCCAGCCTCTTTTGGTGCCGGCTCGTCCATCGCGACCTTCCCGCGCTTCATGGCTAGAGCGGCCACGGCGAGTGGTACCACACCGTCGAGTCGCGCACCCGGAGTCGCCGATACGGAGGTCGAGCAGCGGCGCGGGCACACTCCGGTCCTTCTTACCTCCGTGGATGCACTGCAGCTTCATGGCATGCTGGGCGCGGCCATCCAGGTATGTCCAGTCCCCGAGGATCAGGCCGCTGTGTTGCAGTGGTCTGATTATTTTAATGTCTTGTTTTTAATTCTCGCGTCCAGTCCCCGAGTGCGCGCTCGCTGAATTTTAGCGGGTGGGCACTTAGGATTTTCGATTGCCAGTCCCCGAGTGCGCACTCGCTGAATTTCAGTGGGTGGGCACTTAGGATTTTCGACTGCCAGTCCCTGAGTGCGCACTCGCTGAATTTCAGCGGGTGGGCACTTAGGATTTTGATTTTGCTGACTGTTTGGCTTGTGTTCAGGGTTTGCAGCGCGAGTCGGCTGACCGGCTTGCTGCGAAGCGTCGCACGGAGGAAGAACTTGCCGCTGTCCAAGAGGCGAACAAGGGACTCCAGGCGACTGCTGCGAAGGCGGAGGAGGTCCGCCAGGGCCTTGTCCCAGCGAGTTAGTTGGCGGCAGCTCAGACTGCGCTGAGCTCGGCCGAGAAGCGGATCGCCGACCTTGAGCGCGAGCTGAAGGAGGCGAAGGAGGAGGCAACTTCGGCGTATGGGCGAGCCAAGGCTGCCGTTACAGCCGCAGCCGAGGAGCGGAAGGTCTCCGACGCCCTTGTTGCTGGGCTTCAAGATGACTACACTTCTCTTTAGAGCTTCATCAAGGATCTCTCCTGTCCCCTGATTGGTGAGTGTGCCTTGCTTTGCCTGTAACGTTTGTATTGTGTAATCTTTGATGTACTCACTCTCACTTTCTGTCCGCAGGTCGAATCACTGACAACGAGGAAGAGGCGAGTTCGTTCGACGCGCGGCAATGTGTGGCCACGCTGGTCGACTCGGCCGCGTTGTCGGCGACGTGCATACGGGCGTATCTCTAGGAAATGTCACCCACAGAGGTGATTCCCAGCAACCTTGTCGAGGTGTGGCGATACTTGGAGAAGGCGCCGTCGGTCGTCGAATTCATGATGCGATCGGCGTTCCGACGCGGAGCGGAGACGGCGCTTAGCCTTGGGCTTGCTCACTTCGCGGAGGACTTCGATCTGTACGATGTGACGAGTGGCTACCCGTCGTCGACCCACTCGGTGGAGATCTCTGAGGTCTTTGAAGGCGGCGGACCGCGCAAAGATATTCCGGCGGCGTCTGGGCGATGGGCGACCTCCTTCCTTACTAGGAGACGGTCATCGCGCCCAACGACCCCGAGCCGCAGCACCGGGACTTCAAGATCGAGCAACCCTTCCATGCAGCGATGGCGGGTGAGCTGACGACGTACCCGTCAAACCCGTACATTCCCTTCATTCGCAATCGCAAGGGTGGTGGCGAGTCATCGTCGAAGCCTGCAGAGTAGAATATTGTGCCACGGGCGTTAGTAGCGTCTGCCATTGGGCATATTTTGTATTTTGTATCGCTTGCGACATGCTATTAATGGAATATCGTGTTGTTTTGTGAATTGTCGTGTGTTTCTGATTGAGGTTTGAACGAGTCCCCGAGGGCGTCCGCCCTTTTTTTATGGGGTTTACCTCGTTTGTTATGTGTTTGCTGTTTTGAATGTTTTGTTTATTGGGGTCAACTTGCCCGAACTCGGAGAGCCAGTCGCAAGGCGACTCCCATGAGTGCTCTGTACTTCACCATTTTCCCTTGCGCGAACGAGGTCGGGTGGCCGAGTCCCCGAGCGTGGTACTTGGCTGTTCTAGGCGTGACTCGAGGGTGGGTGAGGACTTGGCGCGTTATGGTGAGCGCAATACTCCTGCCTGACCCGTCGGTTCAGTCGCATGGCGAGTCCTGGGCATGCTCTCATACTTGGTGTTTTCCCTAGCCGCTCGTGCTAAACTGGTCGTCAGTCCCCGAGCGTGGTACTTGGCTATTCAAGTCGCTATGTCGAGGATGCGGAGGATCATGGTCGCTGTGAGAAGCGAAGGCAGTTGTCTTGGCTCGTAGAGCCAGTCGGCCTAGGCGACTCCAATGGGGCTCCGGGTAGGCGTTTTTCGTGGACTTTGCAAGACCTGAGATGACCCAGTGCCCTTGTAACGCACTACTTTGCCGTGCCGATTGCTGTACCAAAGGTTGACTTCTGCAGTTAGCTTGATGCTGTTATTACGAGTGCGAGTGGCACAAGACACGGAGAGTAGGCGAAATTTGCGGTAACCAATTATTTTTATTTCATAGCGACTGGAGGGTACATATGTGGGGTTCTAGGAGTAGAACTTTCGTAGGAGGTTTACATTCCACGGTCGCTTGACGTCGAGTTTGTCGTCCCCGCGGACGTCGATGAGGTAGTAGGCGTCGTTGCCGAGTACTCGCCCGATGGCGAATGGTCCCTCCCACGGAGGGGATAGCTTTTGCATGCCCTTCTTGTCCTGGATGAGGCGCAGCACCAGGTCGCCTTCTTGGAAGGTGCGAGTTTTCACCCGCCGGCTGTGATAGCGGCGGAGTCCTTGCTGGTAGATGGCGGTGCGTGATCGAGCGAGGTCACGTGCCTCGTCGAGTTGATCGACTACATCCTGACGGGCGAGTTCGTTCGCAACCTCCGTGTAGTGGACGACCCTTGGCGAGTCATGCTCGAGGTCGGTGGGCATGACTGCCTCGACGCCGTACACCATGAAGAAGGGGGTGAACCCTGTCAACCTGTTGACCGAGGTGAGGATGCCCCAGATGACGGAGGGTAGCTCCTCGGCCCAGCACCCGGCGGTGCGCTCAAGTGGTACTTGGAGCCGCGGCTTCAGTCCGTGGAGGATGCTATGGTTGGCCCGTTCCACCTGGCCGTTGGATTCCGGGTGGGCGACTGACGCGAGGTCGAGCCGGATGTGGTGTTCCTCGCAGAACTTGGCCATGGCTCCTTTGGCGAAGTTGGTGCCGTTGTCCATGATGATGCTGTTTGGGAACCCGTAGCGATATATGAGCTCGCGTAGGAATTTAGTGGCGGTCTTCCCGTCGCATTTCCGGTCTGGTTTGGCCTCCACCCACTTTGTGAATTTGTCGATGACCGGGGAGGTGGGTGTAGCGGAGGGCCTTTTTGAAGGGGCCTACCATGTCCATACCCCACACGGCGAATGGCCAGGTGATGGGGATTGTCTTGAGCGCTGAGCTCGACACGTGCGTCTGGTTGGCGTACTTCTGGCACCCGACGCACCGCTGGACAATGTCGACGGCATCGGCGTGTGCAGTGGGCCAGTATAAGCCATGCCGCATAGCCTTGGCGACCAGAGAGCGGGAGCCGGCGTGGTGGCCGCAGTCGCCGGAGTGGATGCCATGGAGGATCTTGCGTCCTTCGGCGGGTTGGACACAGCGTTAGAACACGCCGGTCACGCTTCGCTTGTGGAGCTCGCCGTCGATGATGGTGAAGGATTTGCATCGGCGTGCAATCATCCGGGCGTCTGTCTCGTCTGCCGGTAAGGTGCCAGCCTCCAGGTAGGCGACGTACGGCTTGGTCCAGTCGTCTGGCTCGGCGACGAGTGCGACCAGGGCTGCCTCCGGTTGCAGCGGGACTCCGATGTCGACCTCCCTTGGGGGAGAGACTAAAGGCTTTGTGATCGTGTCGAGGAAGACGCCGGCGGGTGGTGCGAGTCGAGCCGACCCGATGCGAGAGAGTGAGTCAGCCTGCTCGTTCTTCCGCCTGTCAATCCACTCGACGGAGTACCCTGCGAAATATACCCCCAGCTTGTCTACTGCTTGGCGGTATGCCGCCATGGTGGGCAAGACGGCGTCGCAAGTGCCAGCGACTTGCCCAGCGACGAGGTCGGAGTCTCCGTAGCAGCGTAGGCGATTGACGTTCATCTCCTTGGCAGCTCGCATGCCGTGGAGGAGTGCCTCGTACTCGGCCATGTTGTTGGTGCAGGGGGTGAAGTCGGCGGAAGGGCGTGAGCTTGTCGCCCTTCGGTGAAGTCAGCACGATCCCTGCTCCTGCGCCGTCCGTGTTCTTAGAGCCGTCGAAGTGCAGGCTCCAGTAGTGGAGGTATGGCAGCTTTTCTGGCTACTAGGCCTCTTCCCAGTCGGCGATGAAGTCCGCTAGAGCCTGCGACTTGATCGCTTTTCCTGGCTCGTATTTGATGTTGTGGACGCCGATCTCGACGGCCCACTTGGCGACTCGCCCGGTCGCCTCGCGGTTGCGGATGATGTCCTGCAACGGTGCTGAGGAGACGACCATGATTGGGTGCTCCTGGAAGTAGTGCGGCAGGCGCCGCTGTGCTCTAAAGACCGCGTATACCAGTTTCTGGTACTACGGGTACCGCTGGCGTGACTCGGTGAGGACCTCGCTGATGTAGTACACCGGTCACTGCACCGGGCGCTTCTTTCCTTCCTCTGGCCGTTCGACGACCATTACGGCGCTGACGACGTGCTCGGAAGCTGCGACATAGACCAGCATGGGTTCTTTGTCGACAGGGGCGGTGAGTAGCGGTGCGGCGAGTAGCGCCTTCTTGAGGTCGCGGAGCGCGTCGTCTGCCTCCTTGTCCCACTAGAAGGTGGGGTTCTTGCGCATCTGGCGGTATAGGGGCATCGCCTTTTCGCCCAGGCGGGGGATGAAGCGACTGAGAGCCGCTACTCGCCCGACCAGCTTCTAGACGTCGCGCAGGCACTCGGGTTTGTCGAGTCGAGCGATCGTGTCGATCTTGGTGGGGTTCGCCTCGATCCCACGCTTGGAGACGACGTACCCCAGTAGTTGTCCTGCTGGTACCCCGAAGGTGCATTTGCCTGGGCTGAGCTTTATCTTGTATTTCCGCAGGTTGGCGAATGTTTCCGCCAGGTTGGCGAGTAGATCGCCCTGGCGAGTGGACTTTACGACCATGTCATCGATGTAGACGTGGATGTTGCGGCCAATTTGGCTCGCGAGGCACTCCTGCATGCACCGCTGGTAGGTCGCCCCGGCGTTCTTGAGGCCGAAGGTCATGGAGGTGTAGCAGAAGGCTCCGAATGGCGTGATGAACGCCGTCTTCTCCTCGTCCTCGACAACCATTTTGATCTGGTTGTACCCAGAGTAGGCGTCGAGGAAACACAGCGACTCCGAGCCGGCAGTGGAATCGATTATTTGGTCGATCCGCGGGAGGACAAACTGCTCCTTCGGGCAGGCGCTGTTCAAGTTTGTGTAGTCGATACACATCCTCCAGGTCCCGTTCTTCTTCTCGACCAAGACTGGGTTTGCCAGCCACTTGGAGTATTTAATTGGCCGGATGAAGCCTGCAGCGAGTAGACGCTGCACCTCCTCGGCGATAGCTCGGCGGCGCTCTTCATTTAAGGGCCGCAGCGACTGCTTGACAGGTCGCACTTTGGGGTCGGCGTTTAGTTTGTGCTCAGCGAGCTCCCTAGGGACACCAGGCATGTCAGAGGGCTTCCATGCGAAGATGTCCCTGTTCTCACGGAGGAACTCGATGAGCGCGCCTTCCTAGGCTGGGCTCATGCCCGTCCCGATCGTCACCGTCTGGCTGGAATCGCCTAGGACCAGCTCGACGGTGCGGGTGTGCGTCGTTGCCTCGAAGGCTGAGGTGTTTGCGCCCTCCGAGTTGGGCTTCTTGAGTATGGTGGGGTCGTCGTTGTTGAACCCGCTCGCGTACTTGGAGAGCTCGTCGGCGTGGTTGGTTTCTGCCGCGATGACGACGTCGGCGAGTTCGGCTCCTTTGGCCTCGCACTCGGCGGCCATGTCAGGGTCGCCGTTGATGGTGATGACGCCGCACGGCCCGGGGAGCTTCATCGCGTTATGCAGCGTGGTGGCCGCCATGAACTTGGTGAACGCTGCGCCCAGGCCGATGGTAGGGGCTGTCGAAGGGTACCAGTTTGAAGACGATCCGCTCGATGCGGAAGTTTGCTGGTGTGCCGAAGGTGACGGGTAGCGTGACCTTGCCGATCGGGTACGCCTTCCGACCGGGGACGATGTCGTGGAACGTGGTATAGGTCGTATCGACCATCGACTGCGGCAGTCGCAGTCGCCTGAAGGTGTCCAGGTACATGATGTTGATGGAGCTGCCGCCGTCCATCAACGTCTTGGGGAGCCAGTAGTCGCCCACCTTAGGCTTGACCACCAGGGCGACTCGGCCTGGGTAATCGATGCGTGGCGAGTGGTCCTGGCGGCTCCAGGTGATGGGCTGCTCCGACCAGTTGAGGAACTGGGGAACGTCCACCTGGGCCACCGCGTTGACGGCGATGGCGCGGGCGATGACCTTCTTCTCGCGCTTCGTGTTGAAGCCTGTGAAGGTATGGAGCGAGCCGGCCACATTGCCGAATTTTCCGCCGTTTGGCGGGTTGTTGTCGGGGTCCTCCCGCGCTCGCCGTGCCTTCTCAATCTCCACGAGGTGTGGCGGTCGGATGCGTGTGTAGCGGGCTTCCCTTCCCTGCTGTGAAACGCACAAGGTTGGTTAAGGAGGGCCGCGGGGTCGAACCTTGGTTTCGCCTTGTAATTGCCGCCATCGCGGCGTTGCCCTCCGTCGCGGCGGAAGATCTTGGGCTCGCGCTGCGCGTGCCCGGCGTTGGCGACGAAGTCGACTCGCCCGTCACTGTGGCGCTTGCCGGTGAGGCGACTGTTGCTATAGCGTAGGTCGGACCGTTGTCCGTTGTCGTTGCCGCTCGTGCGGCGTTGGCCTCCCGATTCGTCGTTGGTTTCCTGGTTTGGATCTTCCTCCGCGTACCATTTGGCGATCTCGAGGAGGTCCGGTATGTTGTCGAGCGTGCGAGAATGTCGCTTGAGCTTGGCGACCAAGGGCTCGTAGCGGCACGAGGTCTTGAAGCAATGGATCGCGGAGTCCGGGTGGATGCCGACCGTGTTGTACCATAGTTCTTGCCACCGCTGGACCCAGTTGCGGGTCGACTCGCAGGGTCCCTGGACGCATCGCTCCAGATCATCGATGGTGGTGGCGCTCATGTAGGAGCACTCGAAGTGCCTGACGAAGGCGTCTCGCATCTCTTCCCAGGAGTCAATGTTATCCTGGGGAAGGGTGTTGATCCACTGCCTGCATGTTCCCTCCATCATCAGGGGGAGGTAACGGGCGGCTAGCAGGTCGGTGTGGCCAGCGATCCCCATCGCCATGAGGTATATATCCAACCACACGGAGGGGTCGTACGAAGGGTCGTACTTTTATATTTCCTTCGGCGCCTTGAAGTTCGCCGGGTATTTTTCGCCTCGGATCATCGGGGCCGAAGCACCTGGGCCCGAGTCGAATTAGCGATCCCATCGGCTCGCCGTCGCGGCGATTGGTTAGGGTGTGCCGCAGGTCGTCGGGCTGGCGTGCGCGCCAGCTTTGGTTGTTGATGATGTGGGTGCGGGCGTCGACGGGCTGACCGTTGGCGGCGACGAAGTTGGTCGCTGGCCCGGGATCGTTGGTGGAGAGTGCCGCGTTCGCGGGTCGATGTTGGAGCTGCAGTGGCTCTGGTGGCGGACAGTTGAGGATGTTTGCCACCAATGGGCGGCCGCTTGAGGCCGCTCTGCTGCCCGAAGAACGCGAGTGCACCCGGCCATGCGAGTCGGCGCCTGCGTTTTGCGTCTCGACCGCCTTTGCGAGCAGTGATGTTGTCGGCCGCTGCTCGACCTGCCACGAGGTTGTCCATCGGGGTGGAGAACAGTGGTAGGCCATTCGCGTCTCGCTCTCGTGAGGAGACCACTATCCGCGGTTGGTCCCTGGGAGGTGTGCGGTTGGGTGTAGGTGGGGAGCCGTTCGCCGTCGACCCTGGTGGGGGCCTAGTGCTTCCTCCTGGCGGAGGGTTCTCACAGATCGCGCGCTCGACCACGCGGGCCGGGTCATTCTCGTTGTCGAAGTTCAGGGCGCGCCCCTGGACTGTGGGGTTCAGCGACACGATTCATCGCTGGTGGTATACGCGGCTCTGCCGTCACCTGCTCGAGGCAAAAAAAATCGCGCTCGGCTTGCTCCTTGCGAACTGCCTCTGCCAGCCTCAGGAGGAGTTCCTCGACCTCCATTGCCGTGGCGTTAGGAGGGATCGGGGTGGAGAAGGGGTCCTCCGGCGGATCGGTGCCGGTCGCCATGTACGTCGCGGCGTGGTGACCGGTCCCGTCGCGGAGATCGGCGGAATTTTCCGATCCGGAGTCGAAGTCGAAGATCCCAAGGATGGAGGGATCCTCGAAGTCTCCCATGTTGGAGACCTGGGTGATGTAGCCCACGGGTGAAGCCGCGGTGATGGATCCGGCGAGTGACGCCGGGGTCGCCGAGTCAGCGTCGTCGTCGAGGGCCGCGTCTTTCGCGGCCACGGAGTTTTCGGCCACGTCGCTGTGGGCCAAATTGTACTCGGAGGCGAGGCGATAGATCATGCGGACCTGGCTCTCGGAGAGCCGGTCGCGTGGCGGCGACTCGTGGATGCGAGCCGAGTCCTCCGAGGTGATGACGTCGGTGAGGACGACAAAGAGGCTGATCGTGCCGACCGGCAAGATCATGTTGTGCGTGACGGGTCGCGCTGCCGGGACGTAGCTGCTCGGCAAGATCTGGAGCATCTCGCCGCTCGCTATCATGCGGCCGGTGGCGATCGTCTCGTTGATGGGCAGATTGGATCTCGCCGCAGAACACCGGCCAGACCGGCCAGGCCCCACGGTGGGCGCCACTGTCGTGGGAATGGTCACGGCAGATGCTGCAATCGGCAGCGAGTAGTAGAACGAGGGGCAAGGGTGGCCAGCCATCTGCGGTGCGAGATGAGGGCGGAGACACAGGTTTTACCAGTTCGGCCCGGAGGGTAAAGACCTACTCCGCTAGATTGTATTATGATGGTGTTACAGCAGGCGAGCACGGCGGCGGCGAGTCGCTTGGGTGTATGATGGAACGTGTCTCTACACGCCTGCAGGAGGTTTATATAGACTCACCTCCCTAGGGTTTACATATCTCAACCGAATCGATTAAGGCTTTGGTATTCGTTTAACCTAATTATTTGGGCCTATCTACTACTTTGGGCCTTGACTTCATCGCTTGGATCCACACCGGGCCTCGATCCATTCGCCGTCTTGCAGGCCCACTCGCCAGTTCCTGGGCCAGTCGGAACCGTCCTGCTCGGTATACCCCGGTAGGCATATCCCCATCACTCGGCGGGTGCGGGAGTGAGTAACGAATAACGGTTCGCGGGGTGGTTTGCTGGGCTTAGTTGGGCCAGATTCGCCTGTTAGCTTATTTTTTTTCCCTTTAAAACTTTTTCTTTTTCTGTACGAATAACGGTTCGCGGGGTATGATTTTTCTGAAATGATTTTCAACTCCAAATCAAATGAGTTTGAATTCAAAACTTCTCTAGGTTTTTATACTGCAAACCTTGCACTCAAATGTGTGTCAAACACTACTGTTTACTCAAAACACTTTGATCAAATGAAAATAAAAATAAAACCAAGCCTTTATGTGATATATTCAATATGCATAATATTGATTTTACTTACTCATTTTGTTTGAAAACTTTGCTCAAGCTTTTGAAGGTGCCTAAGTTGAATTCAAACCTTACTGAACCAAACAAAGTACTCGTCTCATTGGAAGATAGCACTAAGGCTAGAGCAAACTTACATGAAATAATAAGCATATATGCTTCTGTTTTGAAATGATTTGTTTGAAATGAATTTCATATGATCATGGTTGCATGGATGATATGCATGAGTTTGAAACATGTTTTTAGGGATGTTACAATTGCATCTGTAAAATGGGTTGTTTTTGAAGAGACATTTCTAAGCTTATTTTGTAAATAAAAATTATATGGAAAATGTTCTAAGGGCCAAATCAATTTTATTTAGTGTATAATTGTTTTTTTTATGATTCAGTACTGTTTCACTTGTCTTGTTTGATTTAGAAAAATCATCACATGGCATTTGCATCCATTCATATATTTCTTTGCTTGTATATTTTGATATGTGAATTTGGTGCTATCATTTTATGTGTAGATTTTGGTGCTAGTGGTGATTGTGGTTGTGAATATTGTTGATACTCCCCCAACTACCAAGGAAAGTGGTGCTTCATATTTTTGTCCCAATATTTTGACTATGCATTAGAAATATTTTGTATAGGGCTTGCATGAGTATTTTTACTAAGTATCAATATGCTATGCTTGGGAAATCCTAGTAGTTGTAGAATTGTTAGAATTTTCTCTAAGTTGTGATACTTGCCATTGCCATGCTTAGCCTAGCTAGTAGCAACCAAGGGTGGAATATATACATGCGATGTAAAAATATTGCTAAGTCTTTGACTTATGGTTTTTGCTTAATAAAACAACTAAGTGAATGAAACACCTGGGTGGAATGGTAATTGCTTGGTGGTTTTTGGTTGAGTGGTTACACAAGGCCCATTTCTATGGTTTACCTTGTGTATCTCACTTGTGGATTTCCACCCAGGAACAAAGGGATTTGAGATGCCAAATGTTAAGAAGCTTCTAGTGCAACCACATGGCATTATGGGCTCTGCCTGGATCATATTGGTTACAATAGCTTAGCCATTTGGATAGTTGGTGGTAGAGGGATGTTAGGTTGGAATGCGTCCATTTGGTCTAAGGGAAGGCTTCTGAAAGGTCATGTCTTGGTGAAACCAAGTCTTGTGGGGAAAGTGCCCCACCTCTGCAGATGGAAGAAACTAAGTACTTATCCATGTCCCTGGTATTGGACAATTTGAGCATCAAGACATGGAAGCTATCAAGAATCTCCTCATCCCAATTTTCTAAGTTAAAACTTGTGGTTGAACAAGGGTGAAGGTTCACCAATTTCTATTGGTGGTTCCTTGGGAATGTTTTTGCCAAACAAAAACTTAGTGTTTTCAACTGATAGGTAAAACCTATTTTGAGGAAAGCAAGCCTAAGCTACACTTAGCCAAATTCATGTAGTAACTAGATGCTAATATTCTACTAAGGTATCACTTTCCAATACTATTCCAATGTATTGACCCACTATGGCTGTAACTTGTGATGTTGCAGGTTACTCTAATGATGATTAGGGGTTATGAGTCTACACTCAACATGCTTTCCTGTGGAACATGAAGATGAAGACTTCTATTTTTATATTGTTAAGTTAAACTCTTGTACTAGCCTATGGTTATGGAGTTGTAAAAGACTATGTGATCTCTGGAATGACGATGTAATAATGAACTTTGTTTCTGTGTACTTCATCTTAAACTGTGGATGCTAGCAATTGATCCAGGGACTAGCATTGCAATCACAGGGATCTTTACCTTTATAAAGGTGGGATCTTACAGATGGTATCAGCGCACTGTGTTTCTTGTAGGATTATGACCCTAGGATTGGATTAGAAACCACTAAGGAAATTTTTTCAACAATTTCCACACTTGTCTTTTTCTTCTCGTAAACTTTTCTAATCTTCTTTCTCATCTCTATTTGTAGATGAACTCCATCAACGAATCCGTGAGGAAGGGACCACTCATGACCATGACCTTGGAGTGTGAGACAGAATTCCCCAAGGCCCTCATGAACCTCATGATTACCATGGGGATACATGGTGCAGCTGTGTACAAAGGATTCCCCGTGATGGATGAAGGAGTAGAGTACTGGTGGGTGCAACTTCACTTGTACAAAAACAAGGAAGACAACCACAAGGAATCAGGATTCTGCATGGTCACCAACTCAGAAATGCACACAACATTCTTTGACTCTACAAGAAATGCATCTTGGAATGCCATCAAGGAGCTTGGTGATAGACTCAAGTGCAGAATGATGAACACCCAAAATGACCTTGGGGACGAAAAGAAGCATACCCAAGAGTTAGAGGCTACCAACCAACGTTTAAGAGAAGACATCATAGACTTAGCAATGGAGTCATGTGATCAGGATCGACAGATTGCCTCTAGGGATGCCTTGTTAGCCAACTTGGCAAGTGAGATGGGATTGTAATGTACTTCGTTAGTTGGACCACCACACTTGTTGTTTTTATCTCCAATTTTTTTTATCTAAGTTATGTGGAACCTTGATGCTTGTAATGGATTTGTGTATGCCAAGACTTGTGTGATTGTTGCCAAAGATATGCTTGTGATACTTTGTCTTGTGTTTTTATTGATGATTGATTCTAACTTTTCTCTATCTTATATAAATATATGCCTAATGTTACTATCAGCACGGCCGAGGAGTTCAAGGGAACTCGTTTTGGCACTCGTCTCATTGAGCTCACTAGCGTGCTCAACCTTCCACTCCCTAGCATCATGATGCTTCCCCTCACCAAGTTTGAGAGGAAGGACCTTTGGGGCTTCAGAGTCACTCAGACCGGACGCCAAGCAGAGCAAACCACGGAGACCATCACCTTCAAGCTGATGCATGACGACAAGGAGAAAGGATTAGATATAGTTATGCAAGAGTTACTTGGGCGTCTAGTAGGGAGACACTCCAGAGAGCTTAGAGGTATTTACTTTCACCCCTTCGCGAGACGCGACGAGGAGGGTGAGGCTATTGAGTTAGAGGATGCTGCTATAGAGACGGTGGAGCCGATTCGTATGTACCTTCAGGACCTAGAGGTTCTTATTAGGCACCTAGATACTGATAGGACCAACGTCATGCTTAGCAATGACGAGCTCCAGGTGCAGCTTCATGAGAAGGACAAGCTCTTCGCGGAGCAAGACGAGATAGTCAAAGAAATGGAGGCCAAGTTTGAAAGCCTGGACAAGAAATACAAGAGCCAAGAGAAGAGAGTCCAAGACCGGAACAAGAAGATCCGGGAGATGAAGGAAGAGATGGAGGCCAAGGACTTCGAGCTCGAGCATCAGCAGGGTGTGATTGAGAGACTTTGCTCACAGAAGAGGGCTCTTAGGGCCAAGATAGAGGCCTTGACTACCAATGTCGAGGAATACAAGACCGCTATGGAGAATGCAGGTCTTACACTTGTTGATGTGGAGGTTGATGCAGAGGAGTAGTGATGACTACTCATTTATCTTTCATTTACCGGACTTATGATTATTGAGTCGCAATGACCATCCAACATGTGGGTGGCTTGCTATGGCGTGTTTACTTTTACAAACTTGTTGTTTACGTCTTTGAACCTTATGTGTAACATCCCTAAAATCATGTTTTCAAAGATTACATATCATTCATGCATGCATATCATTTAGGGATCAAATATCAAACCCGTTTCAAGAAAACAAAGCACTAAGTGCTATTATTTTATGTGATCAAGCATAAATCAATTACCACTCTCCAATGGGAAATTATTTGTTCAAAACCAAACCTTGTTGCTCTCAGAATGTTTTGCTTGCTTGCTAATGCTTAAACCAAAAATTTGCAAAGCAAATGTGAATTTAAAAATCATTTTCAAAACTTGATCAAATCATGTGCTATGTCACTGTTTATTTTTGTTTGATCAAGGGACCAAGCTAATACAGAGAGACCACATGATTATATGCCCAAAATGTGAGTGCTACACTCTACAAAAATCTAGAACAAATTTGAATTCAAATGGCATTTTAATTTGTTTAAAAATGGATTCAGAAAATCAAAACAGAAATATAAAATGAATAGAGAAAAGGAAAAAGGCCGGCGCCAGTCATTTGGCCCAACAGTGAAACCAGCCCACTAAGCCCACCCGGCTTCCCCCTTCTCTCTCTCTCTCTCTCACTCGCAGCCATACCCACTGAGTCACTGACTGCTTGGGCCCATTCCCTCTTTCTTTCTCTCCCTGACAGCCACGGCCCACATGGCAGTCGTCGTCTCCACCCTGGCGACCAGTTCATCCCCAAAATCTCATCGGGCGTTTCCTGTTTGATTGCGGATTCAATTCCCGTTCAATGCCTGAGTTAATAGCGTCGCGCCCTTGATACTTAAACCCCCTCTTCCCCCTCTCCATTTCCCCCCAAACCCCAAGCACAGAGCGCCCCCAGGCTGCGAGAATTCCTCGCCGCAACCTCGCTGCTCTGACGAGTTCGTCGTCGAATTCCGGTGAGCACCACACGCCCCTCTGCCTATGGTTCATGCTGACTTGTTCTACATCTCCGTGCGCACCTACTGATGCTTTCCGTTTGCTCGCGCATGGTCTGTAGCCTCGGCAACGTCAACGACTAAGCTCCGCCGCCCTCTGCTCGAACTCCGGCGATCGATTACGGTAAATACTGAGCGCCCCTTGACCCCTCTTGCATACAACTGGGTTCGCCTTGTCCTTGCGCAACTACTGATGCCTCTGGTTTGTGCTAGGAAGGTCCAGAGCGTCGGCAACAACTTCGTCTGCAAGGACCCGACGCCGTGCACGACTCCGACGAGCTCCAGCGACCACCTCTGCGCGCCCCTTCGCCATCTAAGCCCACCTTGAGCATCAGCAGCACATAGCGAGCACAGTAAGCCCCTTCCCCCTCCCCCGCGCGACCTAGAATGTCGGCAACGACTCTGACAGAGTCGCCGCCGCCCGTCTGTGGTCAATAGGACTGTGGCCGTAGGATTTAGATCTAACGTGTAAGATTAGATCTGTGACGAAGAGGTAAGTTTAGATCTGAGCCGTGCATGTTTAGTTAGATCCAATGGTGCCCGAGCGTGATCCGGTGCGAAGCGGTATCGTCCAATCAGACGCTGCCGCATGGCCAGTTCTTTGATTTAAAATCAGATTTTGTATCTATTAGATGTTTAAACTTGATAAATTCATAACTTTTGATTCCCACGTCCAAATTTGACAAATTTTATATCAATGGAATCAGTGGAGAAAGCCCTTTCCATATATTCAATGTGTTTAATGTTTTGTTTCTGTTAAAATGGTTATTTTTACAGAAACATGTGTAGGCCTATTTTGTGTATAACAAAAATTTGGGAAATGTTTTAATGTTCAAATAAAAGTTGTTTGGCAAGTTTTGAGCTTGTTTATGAATCAGTACTGTGCACTTGTCTTGTTGAGTATAAAAAAATCATCACATATCATATTGCATGCATCCATATATTTTTGCTTGTATTTATTTTGTATGTGATTTGGTGTTATCATTTTATGTGTAGATTTTGGTGCAAATAGTGATTGTGATTGTGAGGATTGTAGCTACTCTCCAAACTACCAAGGCAAGTGGTGATTCATGATTTTATCCCTATGTTTTTCAACTATGCATTAGAAATATTTTGCTAGTCTTGCATGGATATATTTTGGTTTATATGCTATGCTTGGGAAATCCTAGTAGTTGTAGAATTGCTAGAAATTTCTAAGTTAAGATGCTTATTTATTCCATGCTTAGCCTAGCTAGTAGCAACCAAGGGTGGTTATATACTCATGCTATGAATAAATATTTCTAAGTCTTTGGACTATGTTTTTGCTTAATAAAACAACTAAGTGAATGAAACACCTGGGTGGAATGGAAAGATTGGGTTATGTTGAGTGGTTACACAAGGCCCATTTCTATGGTTTACCTTGTGTATCTCACTTGTGGAAAGCCACCCAGGAACAAAGGGATTTGAGAGGCCAAATGTTAAGAAGCTTCTAGTGCAGCCACTTGGCAATATGGGCTCTGCCTGGATCATATAGGTTGCAATAACTTAGCCATTTGGACAGTTGGTGGTAGTGGGATGATAGGTTGGAGCGCGTCCATTTGGTCTAAGGGAAGGCTTCTGAAGGGTCCTGTCTTGGTGAAAACCAAGTCTTGTGGGGAAAGTGCACAACCTCTGCAGATGGAAGAATCTAAGTACTTAGCCATGTCCCTGGTATTGGACAAATTGAGCATCAAGACATGGAAGCTGTCAAGAATCTCCTCATCCCAATTTCTAAGTAAAACTTGTGGTTGAACAAGGGTGAAGGACCCCAATGTCTATTGGTGGTCCCTTGGGAAAAGTCTTTGACAAAGAAAAACTTAGTGTTTTCAACTGATAGGCAAAAACCTATTTTTGAGCAAAGCAAGCCTAAGCTACACCTAGCCAAAAATGCATATAATATTTAGTCCACCAATATTCTACTAAGGTATCACTTGCCAATACTATTCCAATGTATTGACCCACTGTGGCTGTAACTTGTGATGTTGCAGGATATTCTGATGATGATTAGGAGTCATGAGTCTACACTCAACATGCTTTCCTGTGGCACATGAAGATGAAGACTTATTTATCTTATTATATATTTGAACTCTTGTATTAGGCCTGTGGCCATGGAGTTGTAAAAGACTATGTTTGTCTCTGGAATGATATGTAATAATGACCTTTGTTTCTGTGTACTTCATCGTAAACTGTGGATGCTAGCATTGATCCAGGGACTAGCATTGCAATCACAGGGATCCTTTCCTTTACAAAGGAGGGATCTTACATTATGTTATTTTGATGCTTGGTTTGGTGATTGTTTATGTGATGTATTGTGCATGATAAGCATCTATGGGTATCTCATTCTTATCCTTATGAAAACCACAGATGCCTACTCGACGTGCCAACCCCAACCCAAACAACAACAACGTCACCCCCGAGATGCAGCAGCTGATGACAGCACATGCACAACTGATGCAGATGATGACCACTTTTATGCAGAATCAAAATAACAACAACAACAACAACAATAACAACAATCCGAACAATCCACCAGGATTTGACATGCTCACCAGATTCCTAAGACTGAGGCCTGCAAAGTTCGCAGGAACCACTAACCCATTGGTGGCCAATGATTGGCTATGTTCGGTGAACAAGGATTTGGTAACTGTCCGCTGCACCGACGAGGAGAAAGTCAGGTTTGCAGCACATCTGTTGGAAGGACCAACAACCACTTGGTGGGATAACTTCTAGATCACCACTCCCATTGAGGATGTGACATGGGCTATCTTTGAAGATGGATTCCGTACAGCTCACATCTCACCCGAGGTGATGAATTTGAAGAAGAAGGATTTCCATAACCTGAAACAACATCACTGCAGCGTGGGTGAATATATTGAGGAGTTCAACAATCTAGCACGTTATGCACCGAATGAAGTTGATACTGATGCCAAGAGGAAGGAGAAATTCCTCGAAGGACTGAACGATGAACTGAATCTGCAGCTATCTGTTGCCTATGTCCCAACGTACCAATCACTTTGTGACAAGGCTACCATCTTGGAGAACAAGATGAAACAGGTTGAAAGTAGAAAGAGGAAACACAGGTCTGACAAGCATAGCTCGGGATCGTCTCACAAGCGTTCCCATCATGATGATAGTGGGAGTTATGGATCCCACACACATGGAAAGTACAACAACCACCACAGCCACAACCGCCATCATGACAACAAGCACCACCGTAGTCATGATAATGACAAGTACAAGAGCCACAAGAGTGGACACAAGAGTCACCACAGTGGAGGTGGAAGTGGAAGTGGTAGTCAGCCTGTAAAGAGAGATATCAGTCAGGTTGAATGTTTCAAGTGTAAAAAGCTGGGGCATTATGCAAATGAGTGCCCAGAGAAGAAAGTTGAAGGAACCACCAAGCCTAACCCTTTCCAGAAGGGACAAGTAAACCACATCAATGTGGAAGAGAATTATGAGGAACCTGATGCTGTGGCTGGTAAGTTCAAACTCAGTTCTATTCCAGCACTTGTTCTTTTTGATACTGGCGCATCGCATTCATTCATATCAAGAGCATTTGTTGATAGAAATGGGTTTCCCACTGAATCTATTAGGTGTCCTATAATAGTAAGTTCTCCTGGATGAGAAATGATAGTGAACTCGGGATGTCATGATCTAGTCATAGAGTTTGGAAAGTATAAATTTCCAGTAAGTCTGATATTCCTAAATTCCCAAGGATTGGATGTCATTTTGGGAATTGACTGGATGACTAAGTTTAAGGAAGTACTTGATTGTGCTAATCGTACTTTCACACTCACAACCCCGGATAATAAAAGGATTAGATTCAAGACTAACTTTGAATCAAAAGGGAGTAAGCTAAATTCTCTTAAGGGGGTTAGCATAGACAGTGTACCAATTGTGAGAGAATATCCGGATGTGTTTCCAGAAGAATTGCCGGGAATGCCACCAGATAGAGATGTGGAATTTCTGATTGACTTGCTGCCAGGATCAGGACCAATAGCAAAGAGACCTTACAAAATGTCAGTTGATGAGTTAAAAGAACTCAAGAAACAACTTGGAGAACATTTGCAGAAAGGATTTATTCAACCAAGCTCTTCATCTTGGGGAGCACCAGTCTTGTTTGTGGAAAAGAAAGATAGAATTCAAATATTATGCATCGATTATCGTTCACTCAATGAGGTGACTATCAAGAACAAATATCCTTTGCCCAGAATCAATGACTTATTTGATCAGCTAGAAGGAGCCTGTGTGTTCTCAAAGATTGATCTCCGGTCAGGTTATTTTCAGCTTAAGATAAGGGAACAAGACATACCTAAGACAACTTTCACCACTAGGTATGGATTGTATGAGTACACCGTGATGCTGTTTGGTTTGACCAATTCACCGGCTTACTTCATGAATATGATGAACAAGGTGTTCATGGAGTTCCTTGACAAGTTTGTTGTCATTTTCATTGATGACATTTTGATCTACTCCAAGAGAAAAGAAGAGCATGAAGGACATTTGCGTTTGATACTTCAGAAGCTTAGAGAGCATAAGTTGTCTCCCAAATTCAGCAAGTGTGAATTCTGGCTGAATGAAGTCGGATTTCTTGGACACATTGTGTCAGGGGATGGTGTAGCAGTTGATCCCGCAAAAGTGTCAGTTGTAACTGAATGGGAATCCCCTAAGTCAGTGAAAGAAGTTCGTAGTTTTCTTGGCTTAACAGGATACTATAGAAGATTCATTGAGAATTTCTCCAAGGTATCTAAGCCAATGACGGAGTTGCTAAAGAAAGACAAGAAATTTGCTTGGACTAAAGGATGTGAACTAAGTTTCCAAGAATTGAAGAAGAGACTAGTGACAGCACCAGTCCTATGTCTGCCAGACTTGGAGAAGGATTTCCAAGTTTATTGTGATGCATCTCATCATGGATTAGGTGCAGTTCTGATGCAAGAAGGGAAAGTTGTGACTTATTCCTCGAGACAACTCAAAACTCATGAGGTGAACTATCCTACTCATGATTTAGAGTTAGCCTCTGTTGTCCATGCACTCAAAACATGGAGACATTATCTTTTGGGAAAGCGATGTGAAGTGTTCACAGATCACAAAAGTTTGAAGTATATCTTCACTCAGAAAGAAATCAACATGAGACATAGAAGATGGCTAGAACTCATCAAGGACTATGACTTGAGTTTGCAATACCACCCAGGAAAAGCAAATGTTGTAGCGGATGCACTAAGCCGTAAGGTATTTGTAAATGGCCTTACTAAGGGAGAGTTGCCAGATGATCTGTGTGCCCAATTTAGAGACCTTAGATTGGAGATCGTGCCTGAGGGACATCTCATGTCATTGGATGTTCAACCCACCTTGTTGGACAAAATCAGGGAAGCCCAAAAGACGGACAAGGAAATTGAAGAGATTAAAGAAAAGATCGGCAAAGGAAAAGCCAAAGGATTCCATGAAGACGAACAGGGTACATTATGGTATGGAAAACGTATCTGCGTTCCGCAATATCCGGAGCTTCGGAAACTGATTCTACAGGAAGCACACAACTCACCATATTCCATTCATCCAGGTAACACCAAAATGTACATGGATATGAAGGAAAGATTTTGGTGGAATAATCTCAAGAAGGACATCGCCGAACATATTGCTTTGTGTGATGTATGTAGTAGATTGAAAACGGAACATCAGAAACCAGCATGATTGTTACAACCACTACCTATTCCTGATTGGAAGTGGGACACGATTGGCATAGATTTCATTACTGGATTGCCAAGGACTAGGTCAGGATATGACTCTATTTGGGTAATAGTGGATTGCCTAACTAAAGTGGCTCATTTCATACCCGTGAAGACAACCTATACAAGTGCTAAGTTGGCCAAGATTTATATGAATAGGATTGTGTGTCTGCATGGAGTACCCAAGAGTATTGTGTCTGATAGGGGAACTCAACTCACTTCTCATTTTTGGAGGAAACTACATGAGTCATTGGGAACGAGATTAGAATTCAGTACCGCTTTTCATCCCCAGACTGATGGACAGACAGATGAAGGGTTTCGCGGCATAGTAAATCAAAATTTTCTACGGAGCGAACAGAGGGAAAGCCAAGATCTAATCTAGGAGATGCAAACAACGAGAGAGATTGGATTAGATCTTCATACCCTTGAAGATTCGCACAGCGGAACGTTCGTCAGAACGTGGGTGATGTAGTCGTACTCGCTTATCCTCCTCGCGATCCGATCCGATCTAGCACCACAAGTGGCGGTGCCTCCGTGAGATGCACACGTGCAGCACACCTCGGCCTCCTCCTTCCTCGGACCAGCGAGTATGGTGGAGAGATAGATTGGATCTACAACACGACGGCGTGGTGTATATGGTGGAGAATTTCACGCAGGCTTCGCCTACAAACAATCGGGAGGGAGAGAGGAAGGTAGCAAGGCCGCTAGGGCTTGGAGGAAGGTGTGTGTGGGGCGCACCACCTCTATATATAGAGGGGAGGCCAGCCCTTGCCCTCCTCCAAGCCTATCTCTAGTTTAAACAATTTAAACTCTCCTTATCTAGAAATCCTATCTCTAGTTTAAACGATTTAAACTCTCCCTTATCTAGAAATTCTATCCCGAGATTTAAACGAGTCAAATCTCTCTAGAATCGGCTGGGCCCTATGGGGCCTTGTGCCCCGGCCCAATGCGCCAGGACACTCCCTCATAGGCCCATGCCCCTCCCGGAAGGTGGGGCCACGTTGGTCCCTTCCGGAAGGTTCTAGAAGCTTCCACAATACCGATTAACCTTAACAATTCAACTCCAAAACTGACCGCTTTATATGAATCTTATTCTCCGGACCATTCCGAACCTCGTGATATCCCGGATCCCATCCGAGACTCAACAAAAATTCATAAACCAATTATCCAATCTATCCTAGCGCCGAGATACGTTATGTGTGACCGCGGGTTCGAGAATATGCGCACATGATCTTCTATCAATAATCAACTACGGGTGCAGGCACCCATATTGACTCCACACATTCATCGATGATCATATCGGATGAACCACGATGCCAGGATTCAATCAATCCCATATATATATTCCCTTCGTCTCGCGATATTTTACTTGCCCGAGATTCGATCGTCGGTATCGTCATACCTAGTTCAATCTCGTTCACGGAAGTACTTTACTGCTCCGTAATCCGATATCACTTTGTGATTAACTCCTTAACCACATGCTTGCAAGCGTGTTGATATCGACACGAAAGGGGCCCAAGTATATCTCTCCGACTTGGGAGGGACAAATTCCATCTCGATACATACAACCCAATGATACTTTCCGATCACCGAGAGACACCTTTATGATCACCCTCTCATAGGATGACGTTTGATGACCTCAAAGCTTTCTTCGGTGCAGGAAGTTGCATTATCTCATGGTCTAAGGAATACAATATTTGACATAGGAAAAGCTTTGCAAAGATGAACACGATGAAACGATCTAATTGCTTCGATTAGTTTGGTCTCCATCATATCATTCTCCCAATGATATGATCTCATTATCAATTGACAACTCATGTCTATGGTTAGGAAACCTTAACCATCATTGATCAATGAGCTAGTCCTTAGAGGCGTTCAGGACACGGTTGTTCACAAACCACACAAGTATTAATGTTTCCGCTTAATACAATTCTAGCATGGAATATAAACTTTATCATGAACAAGAATTATAATAATAACATCTTTATTATTGCCTCTAGGGCATAATTCCAACAGTCTCCCACTTGCACTAGAGTCAATAATCTAGTTTACATCTGGCAACAATCTCACACCCATGGCACTGAGGTGTTGATCATGTTTTACACGTGGAAGAGGTTTAGTCAATGGATCTGCGACATTCAGATCTGTATGTACTTTGCTAATCTTCAGATCTCCATCTTCTATATAATCTCGGATTATATGAAACTTGCGGTTGATATGCTTGGTCTTTGGATGATATCTTGGTTCCTTAGCGAGTGCTATGGCACCAGTGTTGTCACACAATATCTCCAAAGGGGTCCAATGCACTTGAACCACGCCAAGCTCGGATGAAGTTTCGATCCAAACTCCTTCACTTGACGCTTCGCAGCAGCCCATGTATTCTGCTTCCACTATAGATCCCGCGATCACGCTTTGCTTGCAGCTTCTCCACCAGCCTCCATTCAAAATATAAACGTATCACGTTCGAGATTTGGAATCATCCTTGTCGGTGTCGAAACTAGCATCGACGTAACCTTTACGACAAGTCGTTCATCACCCCCATAGACTAAGAACATTTCTTTAGTTCTATTTAGGTACTTTAGGATGTTCTTCACGGCTGTCCATGTTCCACTCGGATCACTTTGATATCTCGTCAAACTAAGAGCATTGGACACATCCGGTCTAGTACACAAGATGGCATACATGATGGAACCTATGGCCGAGACATAAGGCACTTTGCTCATAGCTTCCCTATCATTTCATCAGAATGGACACCGAGCCTTGCTCAATATCTTACCCGACAACATAGGCCTGAACCTTTCTTTGCCTTATCCATTCGAACCTTTTCGAACTTTGTCTAGGTATGTACTCGGCTTAAATCTATCAGGCGTCTTTGTCTATCTCTATAGATTTTGATGCCCAATATATAAGCAGCTTCACCTAGGTCTTTCATTGAAAAACACTTGTTCAAATAACTCTTCACATCGTTAAGCATGTTGATGTCATTTCCAATAATCAATATGTCATCCACATACAAGATGTAAATGTCACCGAGCTCCCACTCACTTTCTTGTAGATGCAAGCTTCATAGCAATTTGGAACAAATCCAAAGCTCTTGATCACTTGATCAAAACGAAGGTTCCAACTCCGAGATGCTTGCTTCAGTCCATAAATGGAACGCTGAAGTTTGCATACTTTACTAGCATCCTTAGGATCGACAAAACCTTCGGGTTGCATCATATACAACTCTTCATCAATGTTCCCATTGAGGAAAACAGTCTTGACATCCATCTGCCATATTTCATAATCATGAAACGCAGCAATTGCTAATAAAATCCGAATGGACTTAAACATCGCTACGGGAGAGAAAGTCTCATCGTAGTCAACACCTTGAACTTGTCGAAAACCTTTTGCGACAAGCCGTGCTTTATAGACGGTAACATTACCATCCGCGTCCGTTTTCTTCTTGAATATCCATTTGCACTCAACGGCCTTTCAGTCGCTAGGAGGGTCCACCAAAGTCCATACTTGGTTTTCGCTCATGGATCCCAATTCGGATTTCATGGCTTCTAGCCATTTCTCAGAGTGTGGGCTCATCATCGCTTCCTCATAGTTCGTAGGCTCACTGTCTTCTACTAACAAGACAGTCAAGACAGGGTTGTCATACCACTCAGGAGGGGCACGCGACCTTGTCGACCTGCGACGTTCAGTAGCAGCATCGTCCGAAGCTTCATGATCCTTGTCATTAGCTTCCTCTATTGTTGGTGCAGGCGGCACGGGAACAATTTCAGGTGCTGCGCTACTCTCCAATTCAAGAGAAGGTTCAATAACCTCGTCTAGATCTAGTTTCCTCCCACTCACTTCTTTCGAGAGAAACTCCTTCTCAAGAAAGGAACCATTCTTTGCGACAAACACTTTGCCTTCAGTTCTGTGATAGAAGGTATACCCAATAGTTTCCTTAGGGTATCCTATGAAGACGCATTTCTCCGCTTTGGGTTCGAGCTTGTCCGGCATCAACTTCTTGACGTAAGATTCGCATCCCCAAACTTTAAGAAACGAAAACTTTGAAGGGTTCGCAGCATAGAAAACAAAAATTTTCCTACGATGTGAACTATATACCAAGATCTATTTATACTTGATACAAACAACGGGCGGATGTACATCCGTAGAGAACATACCCTTGAAGACCGACAAAGTTTAACGAGTCCAAACTCGTGGTTGATGTAGACGATCTCTTGCCGATCTCAAGATCGAGAGGAAGTCCTAGCGCCGCAAATCAGCCAGATCATCGTGCTCACACACGCTCGAGGCACCGAGCAACCTCCGCCTCCTCGCCCAGCGATGCAATGGAAGCACAACTCTTTCTTGCCGAATAGCCACCGGAACATGTATCTCGCTAGTCCGAGACCATGGGGATAAATTCTAGAGGGGAGAGATCCTTCACGAGGAGGTGTGAGTGAGAAGTGAGAGGAGGGCTCCTTTATAGGAGGAGGGGAACCCCAAGGGGTGGCAGCGCATGGGGCTGCCCTTGCCCTCCCTCTTCATGTGGGTGGACACTCCACTCACAAAACTCCTCCAAATTCCTCCACTCAAAATCCCACTCAAAGATCCCATTAAATTTCCACCAAATTTAATGCAAACTCTTTAAATAAAACTCTTTATTTTATTCAGAATTTTGTCAATTACTTTAATGACAAACATTCACAATAACCCTTGCTAGAATTCTATTTCACATGCATAACCACTTTATGCAATTTCACCGAAAACCTGTTTCGGTATCTAGTGAAATAAATTCGCGCTTGTTTATTCTTTTCGCATGAAACTTTTGCTCCAATTGGATGTCGGTGTCTCTTAAGTGTGTCACCCTATGGTTCGTGAATAATGCGGACATGATCGAGACCCTCTCGGATCAATAATCGAAGCGGATCCGAGACCCATACCGACTCCCACACATTCAACGATGACTTTCTTGTGATCGCCGGAACCTTTTACGCTAGTATCTTAATCCTTTGTCTCACGATATATTACATGTCCGAGATTCGATCATCGGTATCTCCATACCTAGTTTGATCTCGCATCGACATGCACTCTTTCTCGCCGTGATATAACATTCTAGTGATCAAATCACTTGCTTGCAAGCTAATCAATGTGATATCACCGAGAGGCCTAGAGTATATCTATCCGTCATCGGGATGAACAAATTCCACTCTCGATCCATGAGCCTCAACATAACACTTTATTAGTTCGAACCCATCTTTATAATCACCTGTTACGGTGTGACGTTTGATGTTATCAAGAAACTCTTCCGTGTTAGTGATTGACATGATCTCATGGTCTAAGGATTAGGATCACTCGTAAGTTGTTATAGCAATATAAACTCAATGACTTTGATCGTAATGCTATACTGGATGAATGTTCATCACATCATTACACTAATGTTGTGATCCCGTATTAACAACATCCAATGTCCATGATCAGAAACCTTGATCATCTTGTTAATCAACGAGCTAGTTTATGAGAGAGGCTTAACTAGGAACTTTACGCTTGTTTATTAAACACACATGTATTAACGCTTCCGTATTAATACAATTATAGCATGCAAAATAAACATCTATCATATACTTGGAATACACATAATAAACAATTTATTATTGCCTCTCGTGGCATATTCCTTGATCTCCCACTTGCACTAGAGACAATAATCTAGTTACATAGTGATATATCTAACACCCATTGAGTTCGTGTTGATCATGTTTTGCTCTAGGAGAGTTTTAGTCAACGGATCTTCTACATTGAGATCCGTATGTACTTTACAATCTTTATATCTCCATCCTTGACATGCTCATCGGATGGAGTGAAACCGCGCTTAATATGCTTGGAATGCTTGTGAGACCTTGGCTCTTTGGCATTGGCAATGGCACCATTGTTGTCACAATAGATCATCATTGGGTCCAACGCTTGCCACAACTCCTAGTTCGGATATGAACTCCTTCATCCAAATCGCTTCGAGCCGCTCAAGCAAAGAACATATTCGCCTCCGTTGTTGATCCCGCTACCACAAAGTGTTTGGAGCTCCTCCAACTAACCGCTCCGCCATTCATGAGAAATACGATCCGGTTGAGACTTAGAGTCATCCGGATCGGTTGTCAAAGCTAGCGTCGACATAACACTTAGCGACGAGCTCTTCTTCACCTCAGATACAAGAAACATATCCTTAGTTCTTCGTAAGTACTTAAGGATATTCTTGACCGCTATCCAAAGGTTCAACCTCGGATCCGATTGGTACCTACTAGTCAAACTAATAGTGTGTGCCACATCCGTCTTGTACATAGCATGGCGTACATTATAGAGCCTATGGCTGAAGCATGGGACTTTGTCCATTATCTCTCTTTCTTCCGCCAAGCCGGACTTTGAGTCTTACTCAATGTCTTGCCTTGCAACATAGGTAAGAACCCTTCTTACTTCCGTCCATTTTAAACTTCTTTAAAATCTTATCAAGGTATGTACTTTCGATAGCCCTATTAGGCGCCTAGATCTATCTCTATAGATCTTTATGCCTAATATGTATGACGCTTCACCTAGGTCCTTCATTGAAAATTTGCTGTTTAGATAACTTTTAACACTGTTTAAAAGTTCTATATCATTTCCGATCAATAATATGTCATCCACATATAATATCAGAAATGCCACATTGCTCCCACTCACTTTCTTGTAAATACAAGCTTCTCCATAAGTTTGGACAAATCCAAACTCTTTGATCACCTCATCAAAGCGGAGATTCCAACTTCGTGATGCTTGCTTCAATCCATAGATGGATCGCTGAAGCTTGCACACCTTGTTAGCATCCTTAGGATCGACAAAACCCTTTGGTTGTATCATATACAACTCTTCTTCAATATTACCATTGAGAAACGCGGTTTTGACATCCATCTGCCATATTTCATAATTGAAATATGCAGCAATTGCTAACATAATCCTAACTGACTTTAGCATCGCTACAGGAGAGAAAGTCTCATCGTAGTCAACTCCTTGAATTTGTCGAAACCCCTTTGTGACAAGTCGAGCTTTATAGATGGTCACATTACCATCAAGATCGCTTTCCTTTGAAAATCCATTTGTTCTCCACGGCCTTTCTCGTGAGGTAATTCCACCAAGTTCCAAACTTGATTTTCATACATGGATTCCATCTCGGATTTCATGGCTTCTAACCATTTGTTGGAATGGGCTCATCATCGCTTCTTCATACGTCGCAGGGTCATTATTTTCATCAACCATGAAATTTATGACAGATTTCCATGACTCGGAGTCGCACGCGTCTGTTTGACTGCGAGGTTCGGTAGTACTCTTTCGAGTTTCATGATCATTATCATTAGTTCCTCTTCAACAGTGGAGCCAACTCCGAACAACTTCCGGTCTTGCGCTACTCGCCATACTTTGAAGAGAAGGTTCCACAACCTCTTCGAGTTCTACCTTCCGACTACTCACACCTTTCGAGAAACTCTTTCTCTAGAAAGGATCCATTCTTGGCAACAAAAACCTTGCCTCCGATGTGATAGAAGGAATACCCAATAGTTTCTCTAGGGTATCCTATGAAGACGCATTTTTCCGCTTTGGGTTCGAGTTTATCCGTTGAAGTTTCTTCACATAAACATCGCAACCCCAAACTTTAAGAATGACACTTAGGTTTGTTTCAAACCACAATTCATACGTGTCGTTTCAACGGATTTAGATGGTGCCCGATTTAAAGTGAATGCAGCAGCTTTCTAGTGCATAACCCCAAAATGACAACGGCAAGTCTGTCAGAGACATCATAGATCGAACCATATCTAATAAAGTACGACACGACGTTCCGACACACCATTTCATTGGTGTTCCGGCAGTGTGAGTTGTGAAACAATTCCACACTCTTTCATGTGAGTGCTAAACTCAGAACTTAGATACTCACCTCCACTGGCCGCATCGTAGAAATTTGATCTTTCTATTACGATGATTTTCCACTTCATTCGAAATTCCTTGAACTTTTCAAAGGTTTCAGACTTGTGTTTCATTAAGTAGATATAACCGTATCTACTCAAATCATCCGTGAAAGTAACAAAATAACGATATCCACCTCACCGACACACTCATTGGACCACATACATCGAATGTATGATTTCCAATAAATCCGCCTGCTCCATTGAACCGAAAACGGCGTTTAGTCATATTGCCCATAAGGCATGGCTCACATGTATCAAATGATTCATAATCAAGTGATTCCAAAAGTCCATCCGAATGGAGCTTCTTCATGCGTTTAATGCCAATATGACCTAGACGGCAGTGCCACATATATGCGGATATATCATCATCAAGTTTAATCCTTTTAGCATCAACATTATGAATATGTGTAACATTATCATCGAGATCTAACAGAAATAAACCATTCATCATCGGTGCATGACCATAAAAGATTTCATTCATATAAATGGAATAACCATTGTTCTCAGACTTAAATGAATAACCACTTTGCATCAAACATGATCCAGATACAATGTTCATGCTCAGTGCAGGCACCAGATAACATTTATTTAAGTTTATGACTAATCCCGACGGTAAGTGGAGAGGTAGCGTTCCGACGGCGATCACATCAACGTTTGATCCATTGCCGACACGCATCTTGACCTCACCCCTTGCTAGCGGTCGCATGTTCGCAGCTCGATTCGAGTTACAAATATTAGCAACCGAACCGTATCAAATACCTGTGCTACTGCGAGCACTAGTCAAGTACACATCAATAACATGTATATCATATATACCTTTGTTTGCCTTTGCGGCCTTCTTGTGCGCCAGATACTTGGGGCGCTTATGCCCAATGGCCCCTTGCAATAGTAGCACTTTCGATCGACTTAGGTCCAACTCGGGTTTTTTCAGCGGCAACAGGCTTGCCGCCTCTTACTTCCTTCCGTTTTCCCTTCTTGTCTTTCTTGAAACCAGGTTCCTATTGATCATCAACACTTGATGTTCCTTTTGATCTCCACTTCGCAGTTTTAAGCATTGATGTAAGCTGGGAGAGACTTCTTCATGCCTTGCATATTATAGTTCATCACGAAGCTCTTATAGCTAGGTGGCGTAGACTGCAACACGATGGATGCCTAAGTCAATGGGAATCGTTATTCCCAAGGACACAAGCTTATCGGCGAATCCGACATCTTGAGTACATGCTCACTAACGAGTTTTCTTCCATCATGCAGCTAAAGAACTTTTCTCAAGCATTGTAGTTTCACAAAGCATGTGTGTCGAAAATTATTTTCAACTCACCCATTGTATCAAAAGCATTGCCGTTTTCAAACGCTTGAAGTTCCGCTCTAGCCCATACAATATGCCGCAATGAACTAAGTTGTGGTCCTCCGACGAGTCGATAGACATTCTTCTCCTCGTCGTGGGCATCGTCAAAGGTGGGGCCTAACGCGCTTCTAGCACATATTGCTTTTGTGCAGCAGAGAGAGAATCCTCAAATTCATGGCCCATTCAAGAAAGTTGCTACCGCTCGTTGCTAGTTTCTCTTTCTCCATGAACGCATTGAAATTAAAAGGTGGTGGTGCCATCTACAACAGAATTTGTAAAGTTTAGACTAAGTGTATGATAGATTGAGTTCAACTAATCTATATTACGAATGAACTCCCACTCAAAAGCGACATCCTCGTGTCCTTTTGGTGATTACATGAACCAAATCCACTACACCAAGTCCGATCATCACGTGAGTCGGTAGATAGCTTCAAAGGCGAGCATCAAATGGGCATCATATCAACTATATGACTCATGCTTAACCTTTTCGCCTGCGGTTCCGAGGCCATGTCCGTACATGCTAGGCTCGTCAAGTTAGAACCTTAGTATTTGCGTAATCGCTTTTACACCAAGTATGGTCGAGGATTCAAGTACACCCGATCATCACGTGATGTCTTGAAGCGACGAAACATTGTCGGTGCATACTAAAGGAAGAACACATTCTTATCTTGATATTTAAATGAGGGATCATCTTATTATGCTTAACAAAGCGCTAAATAAGCAATATAAGATGCAATCAAACATCATATGTTTATTAGTGAAATTATATGGTTCCCGCAGATGATCTCTATCATGTGCATCGTGGTATGATCACTATCATACCTATATGTGTAAATCCACGCCTATGGATTTTACACGCTATGTGTGTTGTAAGAGTATCATCTCATACTTCTACTTACAACACTACCATATCATAACACTAGCCCAAAGAACAATCTAAACTAGACGCCTAATTTATCCATTGCAAGTTTTACGTGGTGAGGGCTTTCGAGATAGAACCGTTTACCACGAACATGAACTAACGAGGATAATCAAATTGTTGACAACTCGCTTGCAAAATAGATATTGACTATAGTAGGAGAGATGACACCGCTAGCCACTTATGCAAACTAGTTGCATGTCAAGCGTGGAACAGGTCTCATGCGAGGACATGTAAAGTTTGTCCGGCCGCTTCATCCCACTATGCCACCAATATCCAAAATCACAAGAAAGGAGCAACAACATGATCATCATCGCCCACATACTCATATGTGTACTACCAGTGTAAAGTATCTACGCATAGATCCGGCTCGATACCCTTTGAAGGGTTCGCAAGATAGAAAACAAAAATTTTCCTACGATGTGAACTATATACCAAGATCTATTTATACTTGATACAAACAACGGTGATGTACATCCGAGAGAACATACCCTTGAAGACCGACAAAGTTTAACGAGTCCAAACTCGTGGTTGATGTAGACGATCTCTTGCCGATCTCAAGATCGAGGAAGTCCTAGCGCCAAGAAATCAGCGCATCCGTGCTCGCACACACGCTCGAGGCACCGAGCAACCTCCGCCTCCTCGCCTCAGCGATGCAATGGAAGCACAACTCTTTATTGCTGAATAGCCACCGAACATGTATCTCGCTAGTCCGAGACCATGGGGATAAATTCTAGAGGGGAGAGAGATCCTTCACGAGGAGGTGTGAGTGAGAAGTGAGAGGAGGGGCTCCTTTATAGGAGGAGGGGAACCCCAAGGGGTGGCTTGGCGCATGGGGCTGCCCCTTGCCCTCCCTCTTCATGTGGGTGGACACTCCACTCACAAAACCTCCAAATTCCTCCACTCAAAATCCCACTCAAAGATCCCATTAAATTTCCACCAAATTTAATGCAAACTCTTTAAATAAAACTCTTTTATTTTATTCAGAATTTTGTCAATTACTTTAATGACAAACATTCACAAATAACCCCTTGCTAGAATTCTATTTCACATGCATAACCACTTTATGCAATTTCACCCAAAACCTGCTTTGTATCTAGTGAAATAAATTCCTGCGCTTGTTTATTCTTTCGCATGAAACTTTTGCTCCAATTGGATGTCGGTGTCTCTTAAGTGTGTCACCCTACGGTTCGTGAATAATGCGGACATGATCGAGACCCTCTCGATCAATAATCGAAGCGGATCCGAGACCCATCGACTCCCACACATTCAACGATGACTTTCTTGTGATCGTCGGAACCTTTTACGCTAGTATCTTAATCCCTTTGTCTCACGATATATTACATGTCCGAGGTTCGATCATCGGTATCTCCATACCTAGTTTGATCTCGCTATCGACATGCACTCTTTTTCGTTCCTGATATAACATTCTAGTGATCAAATCACTTGCTTGCAAGCTAATCAATGTGATATCACCGAGAGCCCAGAGTATATCTATCCGCCATCGGGATGAACAAATTCCACTCTCGATCCATGAGCCTCAACATAACACTTTATTAGTTCGAACCCATCTTTATAATCACCCCGTTACGGTGTGACGCTTGATGTTATCAAGAAACTCTTCCGTGTTAGTGATTGACATGATCTCATGGTCTAAGGATTAGGATCACTTCGTAAGTTGTTATAGCAATATAAACTCAATGACTTTGATCGTAATGATATACTTCGGATGAATGTTCATCACATCATTACACTAATGTTGTGATCCCGTTATTAACAACATCCAATGTCCATGATCAGGAAACCTTGATCATCTTGTTAATCAACGAGCTAGTTTATGAGAGAGGCTTAACTAGGAACTTTCTGTTTGTTTATTAAACACACATGTATTAACGTTTCCGTATTAATACAATTAAAGCATGCAAAATAAACATCTATCATATACTTGGAATACACATAATAAACAATTTATTATTGCCTCTCAGGGCATATTCCCTTCAAACTTAGGTTTAGCACCAAACCACAGTTCATACGGTGTCGTCTCAACGGATTTAGATGGAGCCCTATTTAAAGTGAATGCAGCGGTTTCTAATGCATAACCCCAAAATGATAACGGAAATCAGTAAGAGACATCATTGATCGGACCATATCTAATAGGGTTCGATTCCTGCTCGAACACACCATTGCATTTGTGGTGTTCGGGTGGCGTGAGTTGTGAAACGATTCCACTTGCTTTAAGATGCGTGAGAAAATCATAACTCAAATATTCACCTCCACGATCGGATCGCATAAACTTAATCTTCTCATACGATGGTTCTCCACTTCATTCGAAATTCTTTGAACTTTTCAAACGTTTCAGATTTATGTTTCATTAAATAGATATACCCATATCTACTTAAGTCATCGGTAAAAGTGAGAAAATAGCGATATCCACCGGTCCGAAACACTCATCGGTCCGCATACATCGGTATGTATGATTTCCAACAAGTCCGTTGCTCGCTCCATCATACCGGAGAACGGGGTTTTGATCATCTTGCCCATGAGGCATGGTTCGCATGTGTCAAATGATTCAAAATCAAGAGACTCCAAAAGTCCATCAGAATGGAGTTTATTCATGCGCTTTACACCAATATGACCTAGACGACAGTGCCACAAATAAGTAGTATTATCACTATCTACTTTGCATCTCTTAGCCTCAATGTTATGGATGTGTGTTTCATCCCTTTCGAGATTTAGAAGAAATAAACCATTCACAAGAGGTGCATGACCATAAAAGATGTTACTCATATAAATAGAACAACCATTATTCTTCGATTTAAATGAATAACCGTCTTGCAATAAACATGATCCGGAAATAATGTTCATGCTCAACGCAGGCACAAAATAACATTTATTAAGGTTTAAAACTAATCCCGAAGGTAAAACTAAGGAGAGCGTGCCGACGGCCATCACATCAACTCTTGATCCGTTGTCAACGCGCATCGTCACCTCATCCTCGCAAGCCGCCTATTCCGTAGCTCCTGCTTCGAGTTACAAATATTAGCAACCGAACCGTATCAAATACCTGTGCACTACAACGAGGGCTAGTAAGGAAAACATCAATAACATGTATATCAAATATACCTTTGATGGTGTCAGCCTTCTTGTCCGCTAAGTACTTCGGATTATGCTTCTAGTGACCGTCCTTGCAATAGAAGCACTCAAGGTCCGGCTTAGGACCGACTGAGCTTCTTCTCGCCAGGGCATTGCTGCCGCCGCCTTCTTGAAGGGCTTCTTTGCTCCTTACCTTTCTTAAAGGAGGGCTTGTTGACCATCAACACATGATTATCCTTCTTGATGTCCACTCCGCAGACTTCAGCTGCGAAGAGCTCGGTGATCGTATCGGTGGAACCAATCTGATTATGAGTCACTACAAAACTTTTGTAGGGAGGAGTGATTGCAGAACTGTCAATCTTGAGCTCCTCCGGAATCGTGCATTCCAGCTTGCTCAAGGCGTTGAGTGTAGCCCGACATCTTTATGGCGTGCTCACTAACGGAACTCCCTTCCTCCATCTTGCGCTTAAAGAACTTCTGAGATCTCATATCTCTCGAACGCCCGAGTCGAAACATGGTTTTCAGCCTCGAGAATCTCAAGGGCGGGATACTCTTCAAAACGATTTTGAAGCTCGATTCCATAGCAAACAACATGGTGCTCTTAATCACACCATAATCATCTTTGCGCTGATCGATAGACAACTTTCTCATCACCGCTATGCAGTAGGGGTCACCTAACGCTTTCCCAAGGACATAGTCCTTTGTCCGCCGCATGTAATGATTCTTAGATTGAACCAATTGGTGAAGTTAGACCCATTGTTTCTAAGCTTTTCTTTCAAGAAAACGCGTTGAAGTTGAAGTTGGATTTGGCCATTGGATCTACAAGATTTGCAAGTACAATTTAGACTATGTTCATGATAAATAGTTCAACTTAATCAAATTACTAGATGAACTCCCACTAAATTCAACATCCCTCAAGTTGTTTAGTGAACACGATCCAAATTCACCACACCTAATCCGATCATCACGAGAAGAGATGTGGTTTCAATGGTGGACAACGAAGTGTCGATCATATCATTCATATGACTCATGCTTAACCTTTCGGTTCTTGTGTTCCGAGGCCATGTCTCGTACATGCTAGGCTCGTCAAGTTAGACCCAAGTATTTCAGGTGTGCAAAACTGCTTGCACCCGTTGTATGTGAGCGTAGAGTCTATAGCACCGCATCATCACATGATGCTTGGATACGATTTAACTTTCGCAACGGTGCATACTTGGGGAGAACACAGCTTTATCTTGATCTTTAAGTGAGGAATCATCTTATAATGCTACCGTCATGATCTAAGCATACTAAGATACATAAAGGGATAAACATCACATGCATATAACTTTATGTGACATGGTATAGCCAATCGCGCAATGATCTCCATCTTGTGCGTTCCGGCATGATCTCCATCACTCCACCATGATTGCCTCCACCACGAATAGCAACTACAACTATTTCTAACTACTTAGCGATAAAGTAAAGCTATTACATCGCGTATAAGAAGTTGACTCGCAGGTCATACACAATTATAAAGACAACCATATGGCTTCTCGATTTGTGTACTCATCGACATGCAAGTCGTGAAACATTACAAAACATGATCATCGCATACAATATACACATCACATCTTGGGCCATACCATATCACGAAAACACTCCGCAAAAACAAGTTAGACGCCTCTACTTTGTTGTTGCATGTTTTACGTGGCTTATGGGAGTAGATGCTAAGAACGATTCTTACTACGGAAAGCCACAACGGTGATATTATGGTTGCAAACTCCGTGTTAATCCCATGACAACTATAGTGAGAGACGACATCCACCACGCATGTGTGGAACAAGCCACACGTCAAGTGCGGAGTCGGTCTCGCGAACGACGTCGCAGAAGGTTGGCCTCGACCGCTTCAATCTCACTATCCCGCCATAAGAAGAACACAAACAAGAGGCTTGCAGAAAACATCAACGCCGCAACAACCATGTTGCGTTCTACTCGTGAAACACATCTACGCATATATCTAGCTCGATACTTTGAAGGGTTTGGCGGCATAGTAAATCAAAATTTTCTACGGAGTAACACAGAGGAAAGCCAAGATCTAATCTAGGAGATGCAAACAACGAGAGATTGGATTATTAGATCTTCATACCCTTGAAGATTCGCATACGGAACGCTCGTTTGAACGTGGGTGATGTAGTCGTACTCGCTTCTCCGCCTCGCGATCCGATCCGATCTAGCACCACAAGTGGCGGTGCCTCCGTGAGATGCACACGCAAGACTCGACGTCTCCTCCTTCCTCGGACCAGCGAGTATGGTGGAGAGATAGATTGGATCTACAACACGACGGCGTGGTGTATATGGTGGAGAATTTCTGCTGCAGGGCTTCGCCTACAAACAGTCGGGAGGGAGAGAGGAAGGTAGCAAGGCTGCTAGGGCTTGGAGGAAGGTGTGTGTGGGGGGAGGGGGAGAACCACCCCTCTATATATAGAGGGGGGCGGACAGCCCTTGCCCCTCCTCCAAGCCTATCTCTAGTTTAAACAATTTAAACTCTCCCTTATCTAGAAATCCTATCTCTAGTTTAAACGATTTAAACTCTCCCTTATCTAGAAATTCTATCCCGAGATTTAAACGAGTCAAATCTCTCTAGAATCGGCTGGGCCCTATGGGGCCTTGTGCCCCTGGCCCAATGCGGCCAGGACACTCCCTCATAGGCCCATGCCCCCTCCCAGAAGGTGGGGCCACGTTGGTCCCCTTCCGGAAGGTTCTAGAAGCTTCCGGTACAATACCGATTAACCCGGAACTAACAATTCAACTCCAAAACTGCACCGCCTTATATGAATCTTATTCTCCGGACCATTCGAACCTCTCGTGATATCCTGGATCCCATCCGAGACTCAACAAAAATTCATAAACCAATTATCCAATCTATCCTAGGCCGAGATACGTTAAGTGTGTGACCCTACGGGTTCGAGAATATGCGACATGATCTTCTATCAATAATCAACAATGGGTGCAGGCACCCATATTGACTCCCACACATTCATCGATGATCATATCGGATGAACCACGATGTGGATTCAATCAATCCCATATATATATTCCTTCGTCTCGCGATATTTTACTTGCGAGATTCGATCGTCGGTATCGCCATACCTAGTTCAATCTCGCTCACGAAGTACTTTACTCGTTCCGTAATCCGATATCACTTTGTGATTAACTCCTTAACCACATGCTTGCAAGCGTGTTGATATCGACACGAGTGGGCCCAAGTATCTCTCCGACTTGGGAGGGACAAATTCCATCTCGATACATACAACCCAATAGATACTTTCCGATCACCTGAGAGACACCTTTATGATCACCCTCTCATAGGATGACGTTTGATGACCTCAAAGCTTTCTTCCGGTACCAGGAAGTTGCATTATCTCATGGTCTAAGGAATACAATATTTGACATAGGAAAAGCTTCTCAAAGATGAACACGATGAAACGATCTAATTGCTTCGCTTAGTTTGGGTCTGTCCATTATATCATTCTCCCAATGATATGATCTCATTATCAATTGACAACTCATGTCTATGGTTAGGAAACCTTAACCATCATTGATTAATGAGCTAGTCCTTAGAGGCGTACCAGGGACACGGTGTTGTTCACAAACCACACAAGTATTAATGTTTCCGCTTAATACAATTCTAGCATGGAATATAAACTTTATCATGAACAAGAATTATAATAATAAGATCTTTATTATTGCCTCTAGGGCATAATTCCAACAACAGAAAGGACCAACCAGATTTTAGAGGATATGTTGAGGGCATGTGACCTAGACTATGGAGCTAGTTGGGATGAAAGTCTGCCTTACGCAGAATTCTCTTATAACAACAGCTATCAAGCCAGTATTGATATGTCACCGTTTGAGTTTCTCTATGGGGGAAAGTGTACTACCCCATTACTATGGAATGGTGTGGGAGAAAGAAACTTGTTCGGGCCAGAACTAATCAAAGAGGCTGAAGAGAAGGTCAAATTAGTAAAGGAAAGATTTAAGATAGCACAGTCTCGACAGAAGAGCTACGCATATCCTAAGCGTAGAGAAGTCATCTATGAGGTGGGTGATAGAGCTTATCTTAGAGTGTCACCACTTCGTGGAGTGAAGAGATTTGGAGTCAAAGGAAAATTGGCCCCAAGATATGTTGGACCATTCAAGATTCTGAGTCGAAAAGGAGAAGTAGCTTATGAGATTGAATTGCCGGAATCATTGCATGTCGTTCACAATGTGTTTCATGTGAGTCAGCTAAAGAAATGCCATCCAGAGATGGAAGAGACATCCTTGAAGGATATTGTACCATTGGAGGAGGTCCAATTGGAAAGTGATCTCACCTATGAGGAAATACCTATCAAGATTCTTGAGACTACAGAAAGATTTACTTGGACTAAGACTATCAAATTCTGCAAAGTTCAGTGGAACCATCATTCCGAAGAAGAAGCAACATGGGAAAGAGAAGATGACCTTCGGAAAGACCACCCTCACCTATTTGCTAGCCAACCCGAATCTCGAGGGCGAGATTCACCTTAAGGGGGTTAGATTTGTAACATCCCAAAAATCATGATTTCAAAGCTTGCATATCATTCATGCATTCATAATCACTTTAGGATCATTTTCAAATAAGATTTCAAAAATAGAAGCATTTGAATGTCTATTATGTAAGCAAGGCAATGGCCACTGCTACTCTCTAGTATGAGATTATTTGTTTTTAAAACCAGAAAGATTTGAACTTAGAATTAATTGGTATTTCCAAAACTTGATCAAAGTTTTCAAAACAAATTATGAAATGAAAACCATTCTTATGCCTATTATAATAATTTAATTAAGACATAGTTTTAAACTTCTTTTCCAAACCCAATTTGAATTCGAGTGTGAATAGATGTTTTACACACCCTAGGATACAAGAAACACAAAAAAAAAGTTTGGAGAAAATTTCATTTGAAACAGAATTGATTTGGGCATTTGAATTCAAACCAGAAAATCAGATCAGAAAAAGAAAAAGAGAAAGGGAGGAAAAAATCAAGAAACTGGCTAAACTAACCCAACCCGGCCTAGCTAGCCCATCTAGCCCAACAGCTCTCCACCCCGCAGAAAACGTTTCGCACCACGTTGTTAACCCGCACCAACGCTGACGAGTGGACCCCACCCCGTATCTCTCTCTCTCACTGTTGCCTGTCAAAACCCACCGGCGAGCAGCGACGAGCAACACGAAGAGCCGGGAGGCTCCCAGAACTGCTGGTGGGCCCTGGTCCCTCGGGCAACGGCCCGCAAAACTCCGGCACACGTCCTGGCTTGGTTCAGGCGTACACCGACCTATACCGGTCGTGAAGGTGATGGATTGCTTCGATCAGTTTCCTGCATGGTAAACAAGTATACGTAAAATTCGAGCCGTGACGCTCCCTGTGTTTCTCGTGAATCGGCTCACGGAGCCGATTGCCCATGGTTCTGCATTAGATCTATGATAACATGGGGTTTTGCTTCATCAATACAAGTTAAATCGATCTACGACGCTTTAACGCTTTCACCACGTAATTGGAACGCCTACACGTAATTGAGCCCGGTAGATACAAAAGATAATGGAAAACTAACCCTAGAGAAGGCCTAACAACCGACGAAAGTCAATTCGAACAACTCCTCTCGAATTGGCAAACCATATCCTCACGTACATCGGATCGTTCAACCCGTTTGCAAGGCCTGACTACGTGGATATCAAACTAAACCTTGGAAAACAAGGCATAACTATAACAGATCAAATCAACTGAATAAAGATCAAGCAAGATGCTACCCTTACACCCGGGAAAAGGTGCAAAGGTAGCGAGGTGACTAGAGGTAGCATAACTAAACAATCATAGCGAAAAGTACCGATGCTACCCTAAACAAATCTATGATAATAGTATTACTCGCCATCAACAAGGCTTCAGTATGAGTAACACCAAATAACGCATAAGCAGATACTGCCTAGATCGCAAGATGCGATCTAGGCAGCATGACACTTACCCGAAAGAAACCCTAGAAACAAGGGGTATGCTACCGAGATTGTGTTTGTTGTGAACGTGATTGTCCTCCTTTTCTCAATAACCTTAGGTACATATTTATAGTCCGGAGACTTTCTATCTTTGGAATAACTCTAACAACTCTATTTCTTACCTAAACCGAAACGTAACCTACTACAATATGCAGATACACGGGCAATTTAGCCCAAATCCACGTACAAGGCCGATTCAACAACACGTTGCATATATGTATCTTCCAAGCCCATCTTGATTACGGCGAATCTCCTCCTTTGGCCAAAATATGGTGATAACACATGCCCCCCTGGTTTTGGCAATAATAATTCCAAAACCACTCTGTTGATGTTTTTTCTTCCCTCCTTTTTTTGTATCGGGTTACGCGTTGCAGAGCAGAATCGTCATGCCACCCCCTCATCATGATGCCCTGTCTTCTCAACTTCTCCGCAGTGCATGATTTGACAATTTTGGCACCACGTTCTGGGAAACCGCTATGGCATTGAACCATCTCCCACTATTCCCCTTATTTAAATTCATCTGAGCAGTTTGCAGCCCCCATCTTCCTCCATTAGCCAAAAAACCCTCTTCCTCCGCCATGGCCTCCTCTTCTTCCGCCCTTTCCTCCCAATCTTCCAACACGATTAGAGACCGGGAGCCGACGCCGGAGCACCCGCCAATGGCGGCGTACGAGGCTCTCGCCCCACAATGGTGGGACGAGACGGACTGGGATTTCGCCGCTTGGTCGGAGGACGACGCGTCCCTGACGGACGGCGAGGAGGGCCTCCAGTTCCTTGTCGGCGGGGAACTGGAGGTGGAGAGCTCCGACGACGCCTGGTCTTGGGATGGCGTCGAATCCTCCGACGAGGAGGAGGAAGCGGAGGAGGACACCTCCTCCGACGAGTACCCGCCGGTGAAGCGCTTCCGCGCCGGGTCCAGCGAGGACACCGAAGACGAGGACGAGGACGAGGAGGCCTCACTGGCATGTTCAAGAAGAAGATAAGACGACGCAAAGAAATACCGATGACAAATAACAAGACGACGTAAGAAGACAGCGGCGACGACACCGGCCTCTAGATTTAGGAACTAGTAGTAGTAGTACTAGTAGTAGATTTCCTTTTGTAAGCAATCAGCTCCATTGTAAACAATCGTCTTTTGAATGAACAAAGATTGCCTTTTTCAACTCGAAGATTGCTTTTCCAACTCAATTTTGCCGATAGCCAAAATAGGTCGATTTTCCAGAAGCCTACAGTAATGTATCGGCTTTCACCATGCTACGCTCATACAGTCAACCAAGTCAAAGCCCAAAGAGCCAATGGTAAGACATCGGCTTTCCCAAAAACGTTGACAAGGTCAAATTTGGTCGCATACTTAGAAAAATCCGAGCGGCCACTTTCCAGTTTCAAACGGTAGCCTGCGACCCTCTTCAAAAAAAGGGCGACCCAGATCTCCAATTGCTCACCGACCAGATCTAGCTCACAGCGACAAGAACCCTCGATCCCCAACTGCATAGATCCATCTCCGCCGGCAAACTAGATGGCGGAATCGCCCAACACCAACCCATGGTCTCGGTCGAAGGTACGCCTACCTCGCAAATGAACACGATGCTAGAATTAATGGCAAACACCGAATTAATGCTTTATTCCACCATTAAAATTTTTAGGTTTCGGACATTCTCGCCGCATCCTTCTCTCCCAAATTCTCTCTGTCTTGGTCATGTAATCTAGTCCTGCCCATCCGATCTCTCTTGAAGCAAACAGAATCCCTTCAGAAGCCAAGACCTAGATTTGAAATCTTGGGCCGACGCTGAGCCTGGCCTAATCCTCAACATTGGGTCTCTTGGTTCAAAGGTAGCTAGAGCTTACCAATCCCAATGGGAAACCACGGAATAGCCGATGCCTTGCATTTGTCATTGTCTCCCTTGAAAACACGAAAATCTTCTAAAACCATCGGCTATTTCGGTCCGATGCTCGAATCGCTTTATGTTCGGTCATGGCCCCATGACACCAACTCATAGACGTGGTGATGATTATCGGTCCGGATGTTACATCACCCAGCCCTCTGCTTTTAAGTGACCAAGGTCCCCTACAAGTCGCCTTCCAAAACAGATCGCATTTAACCGGGTGCCTACCTCCAACGCCATATGAAAACTAAAGGCCCCATCACAGAGAAAGAACACATGCCTTTCTCAACTTCGGCCGAACATTTCATATTCATGGCCCTTCCCTTGCTCCAACCAAGAATTATCTCTCCTTAGCCTATGAGCTTGCCAAAGGCACTCAACTTGGCATCGCAAACTTTTCCTTGGAGAGGTCTATCGATATCTCCATTGATGTCACAAACTATTCTCCGCATAGCGGTCAAAACAGAGGTCCTTGGTGGTTCATTCAGCTATGGGCTCAGCTGTATTTTCAAAACCACATCCCAAACTTCCCCCTTTTGGCGAGTTGCACCTTTCCAGATGTCAAAGGGAAGCAGATCCGATGCACCAGCTACGGCCAAGCTTTGTACAGATCGCTGTAGTAAACCGATCCCTCAGAAGCATCCAAGTGGTTCAAGACTTTCTTTCAAGGCCTGGACAATCCTATCTTCTTTCCTTACATGGAAGAATCGTAACATTTTGAAAATACAATCTCCTTCAGGCTAGACAACTTTGCCGATGACACCAGCACTCGGCAGCTCTTTTCCACTGTGATCCGTCCCTGTTTCCTTCCAGTTGGCATGAGTACATCCAATGTAATAATCAAGCTCGGTATGAATTCTACCAGCCGGTCGTAGTGGCTCGGCAATTTGGCCTTGGACAAGTACCTCCCCATTTCTTTCTCCACCATCTTACAGAGAGCAGAGCCGACCTGCCCGATCCTCTCACCAGTCAAAGGTGTTATTCCTTCTTCGATGCTCTGACCATCCCAATTCCTAGCGACCTCACCTTTGCTTCATCAACCGATGGCTTTGAAAACTGGTGGTCGATGTGGAAGACTCATGCCTTCAGGAGAGCTCTGGGACCGTTGCTGAAATAGCTCGATGCTCAATATGATATCCCCGTAGAACAGGTACCATTACTTGTAAAATTTCTTGAGGCATATCACACATGATTCTTCTAATAACCCGCTCTGTCTCCTTGCAGCAACAAGATGGTCCTGAACCTACACACGGTGATGGCTCCCCCTTCGAATTCTTCCCACCAGCTCCAGTGGTCCTTTTCTGCAAAAACTCGCCACCTTTGAAAAAGGTCATGATGCAGAACCAGCCGATGTCACCACAATCGGCTTCTAAGAACCAAGTAACTTCAAGGTCAGCTGCCCCTCGAGTTCCAACTAAAACAAGAACGGTGGTGAAGAAGGTAGCTGCCAGGAAGACTTTGAGGCGCCGGAGCCCTTCTCCAGGAAGTTCGCATGTACGCTGATCCATGCCTTGGTTGATCTCTCTCATTCTTTCATTCTTGCAGACATGCTCATGCTTACTAGCTCCCCTTCTCTTGCAGGCTTCCGTCGAAGACACCTCCCACGAGGACACACCACCCAATCGAGGAGAATCGAGCCCAACAGACTCTGAGAGGACCACCACACCAAACCAGCCAGATTTGCCACCATCTGCTCCCAAGAAAAGGCCGGTTCCTGAACCTACTGCCCCCCGAGCATCAGTCGAGGCGGGGCCAGCTGTGAGCCCCAAGAGGGCTCGCAAGGGACTGCACACTTCTTCGTCGAGCCAGGAGGTTTCGAAAGTCATCATCCCCCATGCTCTCACCAATTGTTTCTTTTTATCTACCGATTCATCATTATTCACATCGGCTAAGCACCTTCCATGCAGACGACTGACGCTTCTAGTGGGAAAGTCGGGGCAGCGCCGATGCCTTTAGCCAAGACGGATCTAGCAATCCCCGAAGGTGCAGATGAAATGGCTACCACTTTGGCCAAGCCCCCAGAAACCACACACAAGCCGATTGTCTCGTCATCTGCTATCCCCTCGATCTTAGGAGAGGTACGTTAGCTTCTTTCGGCTCATCCTCACATGTTGACGACATCGACGCCTTTTCGGCTGCCAGGTTGTGATATTTCGCTTGTCGACGTTCGACCCTGAATCCATCGAACCAACTCCCTCTGTTGCCAACGATGAACCACGAGCCAGGGCTGTTCTACCTCAATTCCAGCGTCTTAAAGCCTTGCTGTCCTCCCCGATCGAGGAGTTGATCGAGGGTTCTGAGGAGGTGAAGAGCGTTCTTGCCGAAATCAAGGACCAACTCCCAGTAGCATTGCAGGTGAAGCTTTGGCCAGTTGTAACTCTGTCTTTCTACGGGTCAAGGGTGAAGTTAGCTCGTGAAAGGATCAATCTGCGCCGCGCCCAACTTCCGCTGAAGGCCAATATTGCAGACAGATGTCAGCAGCTCAACGAGAAAAAGGCGTCTCTGGATGCCAAAACTGACACCTCTGTCAGTACCGCCGAGCTCGCATCCTTAAAAAGGGAGTTGGAAGATCTTGAAGAGAAGGTCCGGGCGACTAAACAGCTCATTCGCGACAAGGAAGCATCCATCGCCCGCTCCCAAGACGAAGCAGAAAGTCTCAAAGCTCAACTGAAGACCGATCTGGCAGAAATACGTGCCCTGAACAAGCAGCTAGTGACGGGCAAGGACGAAGATGACGAAGCCGAGATCGCCGAGGTGGATCGTGTCCATGCTGACGCCCTCCACGCCTTCGAGGCATTCCTTCAGTAGCTCGTTCATGTAAACTGGCACCTGCCAGGCCAGTTTGAACCTCTAGAGTCGATGACTGTGCATCGGCTATATATTTTGTTTTTTATTTGGCCGATTTCATGTATCGGCCCCCACATTTCACTTATTTGGCCGATTTCATGTATCGGCCCCCACATTTCACTGTCCATCATCCCACATGCTTGGGAAATATTTCTTGAGATGTTGACCGTTGACAGCCACTGGGAATTTCACGCCGTCCAGCTCCTCAAGCATGCACTGCTCCTCTTAAAACTTGATCGACCCTGTATGGCCCGTGCCAATTTGGAGACCATTTACCATATGCTGCATCCTTAGTCCCCAATGGCAATACAGCTTCCCATACCAGATCGCCAACGTGGAACTCCTTTGGTCTCACCTTCTTATTATATGCACGAGCTACCTTGGCCTTGTTCTCTTTGATTTACTCGGCGAGCGACACAGCCTAAGCTCCGTTAAATCCTCAACACCGCCACTCATCAAGGCCGCATATTCTTCATTGTTAGATCGCTCAAAAGTGACACGTCTCGATCCAGCCGTAATCTCCCAGGGCAATACGGCTTCTTGTCCATAGACTAGATGGTATGGCGAGGTTTTTATCGCTCCATGGCATGACATGCGATAAGCCCATAAAGCCTCTGACAAAACCTCGTGCCAACGCCTAGGGTGCTCATCGACTTTCCTCTTGATCAGCTTGATAAGGCTCTGGTTGGATGCTTCAGCTTGCCCATTTGCTTGAGCATAGTATGGATATGATCGGATCAGCTTAATTCCCGTGTCCTCACAGAATTTTCTAAACTCATGAGATATGAAGACCGAACCTCCATCGGTCGTGATAGTTTGGGGAATCCCGAATCTATGAATGACGTGTTCTTTCACAAAATTGAAAACGTCCTTCGAGTTCACTGACTTCATAGGGACGGCTTCCACCCATTTAGTGAAATAATCCGTAATGGCCAAAATCCACATGTGGCCTTTGCTTGATGGAGGATTGATCTTGCCGATCATATCCATGCCCCAACCTCGGAATGGCCAAGGCTTGATGATGGGGTTCATTGCTGACGCGGGTACCATCTGAATTTTCCCAAATTTCTGACATGCTTGACACCCACTTGAAACAGTCCACAAGCATGGTGGGCCAATAAAACCCTGATCGCCTGATCAACCATTTCATCTTGTGAGCCGATTGGTGAGTTCCACAGGCGCCTTCGTGTACCTCGTGTAGGAGCCGATTGGCCTCGGTTGGCCCCAGACATTTGAGCATAACCCTCCAGTCCTGTAAAACATGTCGTCCCCAATAAGCACATACTTCATGGCCTTGTACCTTATCCGTTTAGGTGCCCCGAATCCTTCAAGTAATTGAAGATATCGGCTCTCGATCGTTGGCCTCCGAAATGTACACGAACATCAGCTCCCTCTCACGTCCTTGTAGCTCAAGCCATTTGTGCAAGATCATTCGCCTCATTGCGATCGCGGGATCCAGGTGAAGTTTATGTACCGGAACTGTGCCATCAGCTCACGGCATTGCAGCCATAATGGGAAGAGCGACTCGCTCTCACACTTGTATTCCTCCGTGAGTTGGGAAATCACCAACTTGGAGTCTCCAAAAATTTCCACTGCTTCTGCTCCAGCTTCGATGAGCAACTCCATTCCCTTGCGTATCGCCTCATACTCAGCGACGTTGTTTGTAACACCCTCAGAATCGGACCTATGCAAGTTTTAGCGAAACCCGCCAAACCCGCATAGAAACGATTCAAAGGTGCCCACCAGGCACTTTCGTGCGGGTGGAAAACGAAGTAATAACATTACACAACAGTCCTCGATGGGACCCACAGAACAGATATATATACAACAGCGACTCCAAGAGCCAAGAATACAGATACAATATACAAAGATCCAAATCACCTTGAAAACGATAGAGCGTCCAGCTACGGACAAGATGCAAATGGGGCTAAGAGCCCTGAAGAATAACCAATGGCGTCCATAACCCTGCCCAAGCCGGAAGGATAACCCCGCTAACGACGCCGATCTCAAAACCTGCTTAAACAAAAGGGGTGCCGACAAAGGGCAAAGGAAAAAGAGGCGTCGATCGAGGCCAAGACGGCGAGGCTAGAATTCGGCGGTCCTCGCCTACATAGGTATGGTGGACTGAAGCGGCAGCGGCAGCATGCACTATACACCCTATAGAGACTCGATACAACTGGCGGCAATCAGAGAGGGGTAAGAAGGACCTATCCGGAACCAACCTGATACTACCATCAAACAAACCCATCCTGGCGTTTCCCCCCTCGAGACCAAACGAGGAAGTCAACCGAGGAACTCACACAGTTGGCAGTTTTACTTATTCAGTTATAGTTGCGACACTTTACTAGTCGGGTTTAGATAATCATCCTGATAAAGTAAGCAGTGGGCACTTTTAGTTAACCATTCCGTTATAGTGGGAACACTTACTAGTCATATACATTTAGCTTGAGATAACCCAAAAACCCAGCAGTTGTTGGTACTTTTATTCGGCCATTCCGTTGTAGTTGCGATACTTACTAGTCAGGTACAATGGTCGCAAGCGACACTCCAAACAAGCAATTGTGGGCAGTCTTATTTAGCCATTCCATTATAGTGAAGCTGATTACTAGTCATTATAAAGTCAAATTTATAGCAATAAACTTTAGTTATGCTTGTCTATGGTCGAGATACTGTGGTCCAAGTCGTCCATATCCATGCGACGCTTTCGAGAAAGTTTTACCGGCGGGGTGCACCAATAGAAACACACGCTCGATCAACCTCGGAAAAACCAACTCAAAACCCAACGAGGCTTTCACGGTGAACAATCACAGATTCAGAAATATTTCAGTGGGCCACCCTTGAGTACACCATAGCAGTAAGCTAGCTCGAGACGGACTCAAGGTTTGCGACAATGGTCAGAACGATCGGGAACCCGAAAGTGTGGCTGGGCTTGTCGATACCGCGAAAACATTCCGCTTACCTAACAGACAAAGTGCTCCTCGCACAATTTAAATAAAGCGTAGCATGGCATAAGTACAGGATCGTAAATAAAACCTCAAACTAGTTTGTGGCCCCAAGAAATAAGAGAATCAAGCTCGCTCGGGGGCCCCATATACCTCCCGGATGTGGATAGCGCGATAAATCAAGGAACAGGTATCAAGTACTCGGGGTCCTACGGGACACAAGTGGGCGTTCGGAAACCAAATATTATCTATCACCCACCGATGCCTCTGCTTACTTCAATTTTAGTTGTTAAACAGGAATTAAAGTGAACGATAAGTAAAACTATGATCATCTCCAACATCAAACATGCGGCAAGGCTCCAACAACTGTGGCATTTGACGACACGCATCAGCACTTGAGCAAGCGACTAAGACGCGCAGGTCCAACTATCTACCAAACAACAGGTAATAGGAGGTGTCCAAGGCAATATAAGGCTGCAGGGGATATCACGGGTACGAAAACTAGAGCAACGCAACACAGATAGCAATAGATCAACATGAGGGAATAAATACTACAAAAGTAAGATAGGTAGAAAGGGGGAGATGCTCGCCTGAAAACATTGTCGAAGGTTCAACCGAAGATTGGGGCGACACTCGCATCAACTCAACGCCCTTATCCGCGAAGAAGCAAAACACTAGAAGAAACACCGGATGCACTATTTAATACAACGGCAGAAGATCGGCATGATGCATGCATGATGGATGACGTGGCAAAGGTGCGATGCAATTAGGTCATATTAAGCGGAACCGGGGTCCCGACAATTAATTAGGTGGTCCATGTTATTTAGCTACCCCGCAATTTAAATGTTGTTTTAGCATGGCAAGAGATAGCACCGGGTTCGCTACACAAAGTTAAATGGGACCAAAAAGAGACTAGATTTGCCCGCATTTGGGCCCCATATTTAATTATTAGGTGAATCGGCATAAGGCCCCCAAACCACATGATATGCATGCGAGATGAATGATTTGATGTGCAACAATTGTATTATATTATGAAATTAGGGTTTCGGGGTTCAGGGTTCAACGGAAAAGTTCTCGGACTCCGGGATCGTTCTCGGTAACGGGGTAGATCTTGGCGTTCCGCGAGGAAGGGCTTGGTGGTTCTGACTTCACTTGTCGGTGCCGGACTCGGTTGCGGTAGATCTTGGCCATGTCGAAGTTCTTGCCGGAGGTTCGTCGAGATTCACCGGTCCGGTACGGTCTTCATATGGTAGATCGTGTCGGGTCCCACGGGGTCGATCTTGCCGTTGCGAGGGTCTTGTCGGGCCCGCGCCATCGAGTCGGTCTTGGCGTCCGGGGGTTCGGTCTCAACACCGGGGTCGGTCTCAGGGTCTCGGACGCCAGGATCAGTCTTCGGGGTATCCACTTCCGGGATCGGTCTGGAGCATCGGACTCCGGGATCGTGCTTGGATCCATGAGGTAGACCTTAGCATCTCGACGTGGTTCCTGGGGCTTGTCCGGGTGGATGTTGATCTTGTCATTCCGAAGATCTTGGCGGCTTACCGGTACGCGGACGCGACACCGATGCGAGAAACTTGAGAGTCTTGGCCAGTTCTCCAACATGTAGCGCAGAGGAACCATCAGAGTGCATGTTGTCGATGGAGACCATGGACACCTGGGATGGAGAGCCGACGAAGAACGGGACCTCTGGGTCGAGGCCTTGCTCCGCGGGCGGCCTGCCCACGCCGGTGCTGCCACAACCGGACGCACATCAACGCTGGAGACGAGGAATCCGACGGCGACACAGCGGGCAGAGGCGGCGCCACGGGGGCAACGACGAGCTGCAGGAGGCGGTGCTCGCGGAGGGCCACGGCGGCGCTGCAGGCGGAGGTCGAGGAGGCCGAGAAGGGGACGGCGGCTAGCGGCAGCGATGGCGGGCGGGCACCGGGCTGCGAAGCGGCGGATGGCGGAACGGGCGGGTCGGCAGCGGCGAGGCGGCAAGCGGCGCGGGCGGGCCGGCGGCCGCGCCGAGGCGGGCAGCGGTAGCGCCGGAGGAGGCGCGAGCGGACACGGAGAGGTTGCTGCGGGCGGGAGGCGGCGTGGCGCACAGGCTCGGGGCGGGCGGTGAGGAGGAGCCGAGAGGGGAAGAAGGTGAGGCGGGGCGCTGGCCGGAGCGGAGGTGGCGGCGACTGGTCGGCTCTGGCGGGATGGGAAGGCGGTCGCGAGGCGGAGAAAGAGGAGGCGGCGGAGGCGTGGCCGTGGCGGGGTGGCAGCTGCGGCCGCAGAGAGAGCGAGCGAGCGGGGTCGGGGAAGGGAGGAAGGAGAGGGAGAGGAGCGGGACAGGTGGGGCCAGGGGGGTGGGCCAGGAGAGCGTGGGGCCACGGGGAGAGGGTGCGCTGGCCTGGCAGGTGGGCCAGGGGAAAAGGTGGGGGTGGGCTGGCGCGTGGTGTGCTGAGTGGAGAGAGAGGAGAGAGAGGGGGAGGGATTAGGTGGCAGGATAGGATTGGTTGAGGAGAGGGAGAGGGTGAGGTGGCAGGTTGCTATTGGGGGGTGATGTGGAGGGGGGAGTTGGGTAGATTAACTGGTAGCTGTAGGATTTGTCTGGGGTGTTCAGGTGGACCGATTTAAAATCATGGGGGTGGTCGTTCGGGTCGAACCGGCCCGTTCGACTGCCCCCGCTAAAACAATTAAACTTTTTATTTGTTTTAAACGGGCCGTATGCAAACCGATAGCGGCCAAAAATAATTAATCCGGAGAACCGGGCTTTGCGTTTGAATTAAGATGGGGCGTTTGGAAACAAATCGGGCTTTGCGAAAATAGTTTTATGCAAACAACACATGATGATGACGATGCAATGCACAAATTCAACGCGATTTTCTAGTAGTGGTTTTGCGGGATGCCACATTGTTGGTGCGAGGGGTAGATAACCTGATGGAGAAGGAAAATGTTGCCCCCCGGGGTGACATGAGCAGAATGCCGATGCCGCAACCATCGTCACAAACCGATCCATCGAAAAACATAGCCCACGCTCGTATGGACAGCGCTGCTATATTAGTGTTGATCCTTTCAGCAATAAGGTCGGCCAATGCCTGACCCTTAACCGCTTTCGCGGGTTGATACCGGATGTCAAATTCCGGTAACGCAAACATCCATTTGCCGAGTCGGCCTTTCAACATAGGAGACGACAGCATGTGCTTTATGACATCTGATTTGCATATGATGATAATCTCCGCTGAGAGCAAGTTGTGGCGCAGCTTGGTGCAGGTGAAAAACAGGCAGAGGCACAACTTATCGATCTCAGGATACCTTGTCTCTGCATCCAGCATCCTTCTGCTTATGTAAAACATGACTCGCTCCAGACCATCATAAACTTGCACCACCACCGAGGCGATGGACGCGTCAGCTACTGACAAGTAAATGTAGAACGGCTTATCCGGCTGGGGTGGAACCAACACTGGCGGCTTCGTTAGATATTCTTTGATCTCGTCGAAGGCTCGTTGTTGTTCTGCCCCCCAGCGGAATTCCTCGTCAGATTTAATTTTCACCAGTCCCATGAACGGCTCTATTCTTCCTGACAGATTGGAGATGAATCTTACGGAAGTTGATCTTGCCGATGAGAGACTGCAGTTCTTTCTTCGTGGTAGGTGGCTTCATTGTTCGCACTGCCTCCTGACTTTTCAGGCCGATCTCAATTCCGCGTTCATGGACCAAGAAACCCAAGAACTGACCGGCCGTCACCCCGATGGCACACTTCTTTGGATTCATCCGTAGCCCGAATTTTCTTGTTCGGTCCAGGACGCGTTGCAGATCGTCCAAGTGTCCTTGTACTGAAGTAGACTTGACCACCACGTCATCGATGTAAATTTCCACCAGCTTGCCGATCAGATCATGGAAAATGTAATTCATGGCTCTTTGGTACGTGGCGCTGGCATTCTTCAGTCCAAATGTCATGACTACATATTCAAACAACCCCACCGAACTCGGGACTCGACGCAGTCTTGTGTATGTCTTCGGAGCCATAAAAATTTGGTTGTAGCCGGCATTGCCATCCATGAAGCTCAAAATCTTATGACCAGACGCTGCGTTGATTAACGTCACTGCTACCGGCATCGGATACGCATCCTTTGGAGTAGCTCTATTGAGATCCCGAAAATCTATGGCAACACGCCTGCCATCCTTTTCTCTACAGTGCGATACTAGAAATCCACTCGGCATACACGCATGGCCCGATTAACTTGGCATCAACATTTTCTCGATCTCTTTCTTGACTTCTTCCAAAATTTCGGCCTTCATCTGTCGTGCTCGCTGCTGGAATGGCCGAAATCCTTTTTTAAGCGGGAGTCGATGCTCAATGATGCTCCTGTCTAACCCGGGCATCTCTGTATAGTCCCAGGCGAAGCAGTCTGGATATTCTTTCAACAACGCTATCATCGGACCCCGCAGATTTGGATCTAACTTCTTGCTGATAAATGTTGGTCGTGGCTTATCCCCAGGACTGATGTCAATCTCCTCGAGCTCATCAGCGGATGTAAACCCATACCCTAGCTTTCCGTCACCTGCTAAATCGATTCTAAACACGGGGTAAACAGTTGGTGAGGATAACAAAAATAATTTGGGCCGATTGCCTGAATCGCCCCTTTGCCTGATTGCATTAGTCAAGGACGGTTTACACCTTATTTGTGCTCTACAATGGCGGGAATCTCCCTACTACTCGCATGACCCGCTTGTCGTAAGATTCTCGCTTTTATTTTTGTGGCCGATCGCAGGGATCGGCCATACCACGTACGATCGTGGGCTTTGCTACTCTGTCAGGCCAGTGGATAAGACCAGCCTCACCCCGTTTTTTGTAGCTTCAATGCGCTCACAGCCGTCTAGACTGATTCCAGAGATCGGCTCTTGGTCTTCTGCTTCCCAGATGTTCATGCCAGCTATGGAGATCTCGATCGAATCATCTGCATGGATGACCTCCACTTCATATCCATCCCACTGTATTAGGCACTGGTGCATCGTGGATGGAATGCAGCAGTTGGCGTGAATCCAATCTCTCCCCAGCAAGACGGCGTAGGTGCTTTTGCTGTCCACGACAAAGAATGACGTAGGGATGGTTTTTCTGCCCACGGTCAGATCCACGTTCATTACGCCTTGCGTTTCTGAAGTTTGGCCGTTGAAGTCGCTTAACGTGACGTTGGTTTTGATCAGATCTACAGTGGAGCGTCCCAAACGCCGTAGCATGGAGTATGGCATTATATTGACCGCCGCTCCGGTGTCGACCAACATCTTGCTGACAGGCTGCCCATTGATGTAACCTCGCAGGTACAGGGCTTTCAGATGTTTGTAGCCCTTCTCACGTGGCTTTTCAAAGATAACCGGCCGTGGGCCGCAGTCAAACTGTGCCATTGGTAGCTCGTTGGTTCTTGGAGCGCAAAACTCTGACGGAAGTATGAACACCATGTTTGTGCCAGCCGATGTCTTCGCATCGGCTTTTACCGGTTTGGGGCGCCACTCTTTCCTTGCCCCGAGAGCGACCGTCTTCCTCCTTATATGTGCCATGGTGGTACACAGGTCCTGCCATGTTAACATCGAACGAGAAATCCAACTGATGCCTCATGGAGTGGCTGTGTTCTACCATATCGACGCCGTGAAATGGGTTTGTGTCTACTTTCATGGCGAATTGCCCCAGGATCAGATGGCCTTGTTCTATCGCCGTTTGGATCTGGCGACGTAGCTCTTTGCAGTCATTGGTGGTGTGGGTGAACGAGTGATGCCACTTGCAGTATGGTCTCCCGTTCATCTCCTGAGCCGTAGAGATTATGTGGCCTTCGGGTAACTTCAGCTGCTTTTCTTTCAGCAGTAAATCGAATATCTGCTCATCTTTGCTCACATCAAAGTCGAACCCTTTTGCAGGCCCTTGCTGCTTCACCCATTTGCAGGACACAGGATCTGCCCCCCGAGCCCATTCAGCCACGGCCACCTCCTGGTCTTGTGTAGGATCCTCTTCTTCTGTGTCGACCAGGCCTATCGGACGTTTGAACTTGTCTTGGTACAACTCAGGGTGGCGCTGTTCATACATCGTCAGTTTCTGGGCCATGTGCGCCAATGAGTTGTACTCTACTTGAAAGCGATCCTTGATAGGTGCCGAGAGACCCAACATTGCTTCTTTCTCGATTAAGCGAGCGAATAACATCGGTTCTTGACGATCTGAACGCTTATTTGGATGTACTCGGCTACCGTCTCTCCCGCTTTGCCGCACTGTGCAGTCTGCAATGCCAGACCTCGGTAACCACGAATGATCTTGAATGTGGAACTGCTCTTCCGCTTGCTTCCAGTGCGGATCGAATCGGTGGCAGCGTGTACCACCCAAAAGCTGGTCTGTCGGAGATTGCGAAAGAACCTACGCAACTGATCCGATGCTGAAATCATGCCTAACTGTGCCAGGTATCGGCTCACGTGCTCGATCGAGCTCGACCCTTCTGATCCGCTAAACCTTGAGAACTCAGGGAGCCGATACTTGGGCGGCAGCGGAATCAGATCAAACTTCGTTGAATGCGGCTTGGAATAGCCGATTGTCCTTCTCTTCGGCACGAAGCCGAACTGGTCTCTCAGGATGGTACGGATTTGCTCCACCGTTTGAGCTGCAGGGGCTAAATTCTCATGACTCATTCCGGTGGCATACTTGGCCAGCCACGCCTTTTTATCAGCGTCCATGCCGGACATCCCTGCTCCAGAAACCCCTGCTCCTGAAACCCCTGCTCCAGGAACTCCTGCCGCAGAAATCCCTGCGGTTGCAATCTGGTTCGTGCGCGTCAGTTTATTGCAGTCCGGCACGTAGGTGCACACATATCCATGTGGGATTTCTTTAGGTGGTTCAAACAGGAACTGGCAATCGCCTGGGTCACCTCCGACCTTGTAGACGACGTACGCCGCTACCCCTGGTGGCTCCGGAGCTGCAAGTGTGAATGGCAGTTGTGGCCAGTGCGGAGCGGTCTTTCTCCTGGTGAGTCCCTAGAGTAGGCCCACGGAGAGTACGATGTTTCATGATCTCTGAACTACGCGAACTACGATCCGCCGAAAGCGTTCACGGGCTCTCGAATGGCGGTGAAGAGAATGAGCCACCATGTAGTTGACTTCTGTCGCGAGCTGCAGTGCGCTCCTCGAAGGAAAGACAGATCCACCTCATCAAGAGCACCTTGGTGAGAACCCTTTCCACCGATGCCATGCTTACGGGTCCTCTCAAAAGAGCCGATGAGATCGGCTTAAAGAGAGCTTTGATATCATCATACTTCGCCTTGTGCTCCTCGTGCAGATCGTCAATGCGTGACCGTGCATCCCCCCATCTCGGCGTCGGATGTTGATGCAGATCTTGTTGAAGGTCCCACCGTGCGAGAATATGTTGCTGTCAAAACCCACGGCGAAAGCGGACGAGCAACACGAAACGGGGAGGCTCCAGGATCGCTGGTGGGCCTGGTCCCTCGGCGGCCCGCAAAACTCCGGCACACGTCCTGGCTTGGTTCAAGGGCGTGCCACCTGACCTATACCTGGTCAGGAAGGTGATGGATTGCTTCGATCAGTTTCCTGCATGGTAAACAAGTATACGTAAAATTCGAGCCGTGACCGGCTCCCAGGTTTCCCTGTGAATCGGCTCCTGGATACGATTGCCCCATGGTTCTGCATTAGATCTATGATAACATGGGGTTTTTCTTCATCAATACAAGTTAAATCGATCTACGACAGTTTAACGTTTTCACCACGTAATTGGAACGTCCTACACGTAATTGAGCCTGGTAGATACAAAAGATAATGGAAAACTAACCCTAGAGAAGGCCTAACAACCGACGTAAAGTCAATTCCCGGAACAACTCCTCTCGAATTGGCAAACCATATCCTCACGTACTACTGGATCGTTCAACCCGTTTGCAAGGCCTGACTACGTGGATATCAAACTAAACCTTGGAAAACAAGGCATAACTATAACATATCAAATCAACTGAATAAAGATCAAGCAAGATGCTACCCTTACACCTAGGAAAAGGTGCAAAGGTAGCGCGGTGACTAGAGGTAGCATAACTAAACAATCATAGCGAAAAGTACCGATGCTACCCTAAACAAATCTATGATAATAGTATTACTCGCCATCAACAAGGTTTCAGTACGAGTAACACCAAATAACGCATAAGCAGATACTGCCTAGATCGCAAGATGCGATCTAGGCAGCATATTACTACCGAAAGAAACCCTAGAAACAAGGGGTGGCGATGCGCCGAGATTGTGTTTGTTGTGAACGTGATTGTCCTCCTTTTCTCAATAACCTTAGGTACATATTTATAGTCCGGAGACTTTCTATCTTTGGAATAACTCTAACAACTCTATTTCTTACCTAAACCGAAACGTAACCTACTACAATATACAGATACACGGGCAATTTAGCCCAAATCCACGTACAAGGCCGATTCAACAACACGTTGCATATATGTATCTTCCAATCCCATCTTGATTACGGCCCATCTCCTCCTTTGGCCAAAATATGGCGATAACACTCACTGAACGCTAGGCCCCACTCGCCAGTCATCATCCCCACCCCGCGCTCGCGGACTCCGTCGCCACCGCCGTTTCCTCCAGAAACGCCGCGTTGACTGCTCGCGTAATTGGCATTGAACCACTGCGTAAATCTCTCGCCCCTCCTGGCTACTTAAACCCCTCGCCGCCGCGGTCATTTTCCCCCACACAGCACACCCACCTTGCCACCAGGCTGCCAGTATTTCGAGTCGCACCACCATTGCCCGACGAACTCCGACGTGTGATTACGGTAAGCTTCGACCACCCCTCGGCCTCTGGTTCAAATGATCAAGACCCTCGTGTCCATGCGCACCTCCTGACGCCATTCGTTTGCCTTCTCATGACCCAGGTCGCCGTCCCCGTTCGCGCTCGCAAACGACAGAACCGCCGCTCGACTTCGACGAGCAATCTAGGTAAAACCCGACCGCCCCTTGTCTTCTCCCTGACCCTGTAGTGTTTGCCGTAACCTTGTGCATCTCCTGATACATCTGGTTCGTGCTGGGGCGATCCAGAGCCTCGCAACAACCTCATTTGCAAGCACCCTACGCCGCCAGCAACTCCGACGAGCCCCAGCGACCTCTGCAGCACGCCCCGTCCACACCCGCAACACTTTGAGCATCGTCGTGTTCCCACGAGTCTGGTAAGCCAATGCTCGACCCTTAGACCCCTCTGGAATCACCAGAGCATCGCCGACAGAAGCGCCGCCGCCGCTAGCACCCATTGGCGCCGCCAGTCTTTGGTCGTTTGCGTCATGGCCGTTAGATCTAGATCTGATGCTCAGGATTAGATCACTTAAGTGAACCGGTATGCACAGATTTGGCCGTGCGCTGCCAATTAAATCCAACGGCTCTCGTTGATCGATCCACATGAAACGGTATCGACGAATCAGAAAGCGCCGTGTGTCTTTGTTTTGATTTAAAATCTGAAATTAGATCTATTAGTGATTTAAACTTGCAAAATTCATAACTTTTGATCCAGGCCTTCAAATTTTGTTAATTTTATATCATTGGAATCATGAGAAATAATTATACCCAATTATGCACTTTGTTTAATAAATTGCATCTGTAAAATGGGTTGTTTTTGCAGAGACATTTCTAAGCTTATTTTGTAAATAAAAATTGTATGGAAAATGTTCTAAGGGCCAAATCAATTTTATTTATTGTATATTTGTTTTGTTTATGATTCAGTACTGTTTCACTTGTCTTGTTTGATTTATAAAAATCATCACATGGCATTTGCATGCATTCATATATTTCTTTGCTTGTATATTTTGATATGTGAATTTGGTGCTATCATTTTATGTGTAGATTTTGGTGCTAGTAGTGATTGTGGTTGTGAAGATTGTTGCTACTCCCCCAACTACCAAGTCAAGTGGTGCTTCATATTTTTTTCCCAATATTTTGACTATGTATTAGAAATATTTTGTATAGGGCTTGCATGAGTATTTTTACTAAGTATCAATATGCTATGCTTGGGAAATCATAGTAGTTGTAGAATTGTTAGGATTTTCTCTAAGTTATGATACTTGCCATTGCCATGCTTAGCCTATCTAGTAGCAACCAAGGGTGGAATATATACATGCTATGTAAAAATATTGCTAAGTCTTTGACTTATGGTTTTTTGCTTAATAAAACAACTAAGTGAATGAAACACCAGGGTGGAATGGTAATTGCTTGGTGGTTTTTGGTTGAGTGGTTACACAAGGCCCATTTCTATGGTTTACCTTGTGTATCTCACTTGTGGATTGCCACCCAGGAACAAAGGGATTTGAGATGCCAAATGTTAAGAAGCTTCTAGTGCAACCACATGGCATTATGGGCTCTGCCTGGATCATATTGGTTGCAATAGCTTAGCCATTTGGACAGTTGGTGGTAGTGGGATGTTAGGTTGTAACGCGTCCATTTGGTCTAAGGGAAGGCTTCTGAAAGATCCTGTCTTGGTGAAACCAAGTCTTGTGGGGAAAGTGCACCACCTCTGCAGATGGAAGAAACTAAGTACTTAGCCATGTCCCTGGTATTGGACAATTTGAGCATCAAGACATGGAAGATATCAAGAATCTCCTCATCCCAATTTTCTAAGTTAAAACTTGTGCTTGAACAAGGGTGAAGGTTCACCAATTTCTATTTTTGGTTCCTTGGGAAAGTTTTTGCCAAACAAAAACTTAGTGTTTTCAACTGATAGGTAAAACCTATTTTGAGCAAAGCAAGCCTAAGCTACACTTAGACAAATTCATGTAGTAACTAGATGCTAATATTCTACTAAGGTATCACTTGCCAATACTATTCCAATGTATTGACCCACTGTGGCTGTAACTTGTGATGTTGCAGGTTACTCTGATGATGATTAGGGGTTATGAGTCTACACTCAACATGCTTGCCTGTGGCACATGAAGATGAAGACTTCTATTTTTATATTGTTAAGTTAAACTCTTGTACTAGCCTATGGCTATGGAGTTGTAAAAGACTATGTGATCTCTGGAATGATGATGTAATAATGACCTTTGTTTCCGTGTACTTCATCTTAAAACGTGGATGCTAGCAATTGATCCAGGGACTAGCATTGCAATCACAGGGATATTTACCTATATAAAGGTGGGATCTTACACCTGCGCCATCGCCACTGGATGCCCCGGTAACGGCTTGCGGTACTACCGCCCGCAAGCGGTACTACCGGATACCATGAGCGGTACTACGGGTGATGACCGGGACTACTTGTAACACCCTCAGAATCGGCCCTATGCAAGTTTTAGCGAAACTCGCCAAACCCGCATAGGAACGATTCAAAGGTGCCCACCAGGCACTTTCGTGCGGGTGGAAAGCAAAGTAATAACATTACACAACAGTCCTCGATGGGACCCACAGAACAGATATATACAACAGCGACTCAAAGAGTCAAGAATACAAATATACGGTACAAAGATCCAAATCACCTTGAAAACGATGGGGCGTCCGACTACGGACAAGATGCAAATGGGGCTAAGAGCCCTGAAGAATAACCAATGGCGTCCATAACCTGCCGAGCCAAGCGGAAGGTTAACCATAACGGCGTCGATCTCAAAACCTGCTTAAACAAAAGGGGTGCCGACAAAGGGCAAAGGAAAAGAGGAGCGTCGATCGAGGCGATTACGGCGAGACTAGAATTCGGCGGTCCTCGCCTACATAGGTATGGTGGACTGAGCGGCAGCGGCAGCATGCACTAAACAACCTATAGAGACTCGATACGACTGGCGGCTATCAGAAAGGGGTGAGAAAGACCTATTCGGATTTAACCTGGTACTATCATCAAACAAACCCATCCTGGCGTTTCCCCCTCGAGACAAAACGAGGAAGTCAACCGAGGAACTCACACAGTTGGCAGTTTTACTTATCCAGTTATCATTGCAGCAATTACTAGTCAGGTTTAGATAGTCATCCTGATAAAGTAAACAGTGGGCACTTTTAGTTAACCATTCCATGATAGTTGCAACTCTTACTAGTCAGACACAATTAGCATGAGATAACCCCAAAACCCAGCAGTTGTTGGTACTTTTACTTAGCCATTCTGTTGTAGTGAAGCTGATTACTAATCATATCGGATACAAGTACATTTATAACAGTAAACTTTGGTTATAGTTGTCTATGATCAAGCACTGTGCTCCAAGTCGTCCATAACCGCGGACACGGCTTCTCGAAAAGATTTAACCCTGCAGGGGTGCACCAAAGTATCCACAGGCACTTCGACCCTTTTTGCCAGATCAATTAACATACACCCATCGGTATGTCGGCGGGGCCTAAGTCATGACGTTCCCAGACCCAAAGCAAGCACGGGGGGCCACCCACTAAGTCTACCCGCAACGAAGTCGGCCGGTCTCCAAGACGGACTTAGGGTTTGCGACAATGGTCAGAAGCGACAGATCCCAATCGGGACGTCGATACAGCGAACATTCCGCTTCCTAAGCGATACAGCGTGCTCCTCACTGTCAATAAATACATAAGTAGCATGGCATAAGTACAGGATAGTAAATAAAAACTCAAACTAGTCTGTGCCCAAAGACAATACTTTGAAATCGTAATAATCAATGGGGGGCCCATATCTCCCCACCTGTGGTTAGCGCGCTCGATCTCGGAACAGGTGTCAAGAACTCGGGTCCTACGGGACACAAGTGGGCGGTCGGAAACCAAAACTTACCTATCACCCACCGATGCCTCTGCTGAATTCAATTTTAGTTGTTAAACAGGAATTAAAGTGAAACAATAATTAAAGACATGATCATCTCCAACATCAACATGCGGCAATCCTCCAACAATTGTGGTACTTGGCGACAAGCAAAACACTTGAGCAAGCGACTACGACACGCGGGTCCAACTATCTACCAAACAACAGGTAATAGGATGTGTCCAAGGCTATATATGGCTGCAAGGGATATCACGGGTACGAAAACTAGAGCATCGCAACACAGATAGCAAAGATCAACAGGAGGGAATAAATACTAGAAAGTAAGATAGGTAGAAAGGGAGATGCTGCTTTGAAAACATGTCGAAGGGTTCAACCGGAGATCGGGGCGAAGCTCACATCAACTCAACGGCCTAATCCGCGAAGAAGCAAAACACTAGAAGAAGCACCGGATGCAATATTTAATACACGGCAGAAGATTGGCATGATGCATGTATGATGTATGGCATGTCAAGGTGCGATGCAATTAGGTCATGTTAAGTGGAACCGGGGTCCCGACAATTATTTAGATGGTTCAAGTTGTTTAGCTACCCCGCAATTTAAATGTTGTATTAACATGGCACGATGAGTTACCGGTTCGCTACACAAGTTTAAATGAGGCCAATATAAGGCTAGATTTGACCGCATATGGGCCCCATATTTAATTATTAGGTGAATCGGCATAAGGCCCCCAAACCAAACAATATGCATGCAAGATGAATGGTTAATATGCAACAAGTTGTATTATGTTATAAAAATATGGTTTCGAGAAGGGGTTCACACATAAGGGGTCTCGACGGTCTTGGGGTTCCGGGGTTCGGGGTCGGTCTCGGGGTCCAGGGTCTAGGGTTCGATCTTGGCGTAACATTCTCGACCATCGGGGTAGGTCTTGTCGCAACCGGGAAGCAGGGCTTGGTTGGCGTCGGGGGCGCATCGGTTTTCCCCGGTCGGTGCCGATCTTGTCGTTGCGCAGATCTTGTCGGGCCCTCAAGTCGGGTCGGTCTTGGCTTCGGGGTGACGTGCTTGTCATACTCGTGACGATCTTTGCGTCCTCCCGGTTCGGGTCTTGGCGTCCGAGGGTAGATCTTGGCGTGTCGAGGGTCCGGTCCCCGGTACATCGGGATCGGTCTTCGGGGAACTCAAGTCCGTGTGGCGATCTTGGCGATCATCGTGTCCGGACTTTGCCTCCGGGAGCGGGTCTTCAGGGTCTCGACGAACTCCGGTGCTTTCCGGCATCTCCGAGACGAGGATCTTGGTATGAGAGGCATGCACGAGCAGACAAAAATCTTGTATCTTGACACCTCGCGAGCACGCAGATTCTATGTAGATCTTCACGAGGGGGACGACGACGAACATCAAGGCACGGGGGAGTCCTTGGCGACCGGCGGCGGCAGGAGACTCGACGAGGAGGGGAACCCACGAAGGTGGTGGGGCCGCGGCGGACGTGGCGAGGCGGAGGGACGGTGGCGTCGGGGAAGGCCTGGCGGAGCTCCATGGTTGGGACGGTGGAGAGGCGGGCGTGCCGCGGTCTCCGGCCAGAGGCGGGGCGAGCTTGGAGAGAGGGCGGAGCTTGAGCGGAGGCGGGAGCTTCGAGCGGCAGACGGCCGGGCGAGGCGGCCGTGGCGAGGCTCGGAAAGGCCAGGCCTCTGGCGAGGGCAGAGCAGGGGCCGCGTGGCGTGAGGGCGCGTGGCGCGGAGGTGGAGGCGCAGCGAGGCAGGCGAGGCGGCGGGAAGGCGGGTTCGTGGGGAGAGGCGGTCGGGGCCGCAGGAGGGGGCAGCGGGCGACGGGCGGAGGCGGGCAGCTAGGAGGAAGCGAGGCAGGGCGGTGGGGAGCGTGAGGTGGAGAGGGAGAGCGGCGGGAGGAGGAAGATGGGTCGGGGGCGTCGCGTGGGGGGGGAAACGCGGTACAGGGACGGGAGGGGCCAAGGCGCGTCAGGGGTGGGGCCGGGGTTGGTTGGCTGAGTGTTGGGTGTGTGCGTGTGGTGGGTTGGAGGCAGGTTGAGAGAGGAGAGAGAGGGGTGAGAGAGGGGTGAGAGAGGAGGTGGCCAGGCTGATGTGGCGGGTTGGGGTTGGTGGGGATCTGGGGGTGGCTGATGTGGCGTTCAGGGATTGGAGGGGGTGAGGTGGACAGGGGGTGTGGGTAGGTTAGTTGGTAGGTTTAGAAAAATAAGGGGTGGACCGATTATGTTTTTCTGGGGTGGTCGATCGGGTCAATCGGCCCGTTCGACTGCCCCTAATAAAAATAATTTAATATTTTATTTATTGTCAAATAGCTTTTATAACTAGTTTTAGACAAACAAAATATCCGGAACATCCGGGGGTTTAATTTGAAATAGAAGGAGGGCTAGTTTTCGGAAAACCATAGTCTTTCGCAACATAGTTTCAGGTAAAATTAATATGCATGATGATGTAATGATGATGCAATGCACAAAAACAACGCGATTTTCTAGTAGTGGTTTTTGCGGGATGCCACACTACTAGTCCTAAGTCCGGTACTACCGGTCATGCCTGTGCCTGCACGCACTAGTTGGGCCACAGCCCATGTATTCCCCTTTACTTACCTATTCGCCTAGTTTATCCCCAAACTACCCTTGTTTAGTGTCTAGCCTATAAATAGAGCCCCCACCCCTCATGTATCCCTTAGGCATAGATGATAGACTAAAGACAACCCCCATTGTGGAATCTCTAGTTTTGCCTCGTCCCCTTTACCAAGGGGACCGACTATCGTCACCAACCTCGATTGGACTTTGCATCACGCATCCATCGTTGAACAAGGCCTTGGAGTTTGGTGTCTCGTCTCCAAGTTGTCAAGACCCTCCCCAAGGTGTTCTTCCCTCTCCGATGTGGATTTGAGGGAGCACGTTGACCGATCTTTCCTTGCGAGGATGCTATCGGACCGGTGGCCGCTGTTCGGGAGCAATCGGCCTTGTATCGTGTGAGTTTTGCGTGTGTTCATCGTGTTCTTCGTGAGGTGTGTGTTCGCTTCCGCTACCTTCTCCCTTTCCCCTCGCTTTCCCATCGATTTAACCACGAGATCCGTGAAGATCAGGCCACCCAAGAGGTTAACCCCTTTATCATCTGGTATCAGCAGCTTTTGGTTGCCATGGATTTCTCATCTATTTGGTCTTTTCCCCATAAATTCGAAAATTCCACCAAAAATAGCCCTAATTCGTGTTTTGGATCGATCTGTCATTTGAGTGAGTTTTGGTAGGTTTTGATCCGTGGATTACTTGCTAAACTTTTTGATATACCTTCATTTGCGTTCCCATATCCTAATTCCTTGATTCCCCCCTTCGATTTTGTGTTTTTCTTGAAGATTTCCTGCCCAAATCACCACAAAATCGTGAAAACGCGTCAAATCTGTGCTTCCCAGGACCAACCGGTATTACCGGGCTCAAAACCCGGTACTACCGCACCTCCCCCGTACCTAAACAGTACTACCGGTCATCCGAAAACCCGGTAGTACCGCTCCAAAAACTGGTACTACCGCCCGGTACTGAACAGAAAAAACTGATTCTCAGATTTCAGCCGCTCACCTTTTGAGCATAACTTTTGCATTCGAACTCGGATTTTGGTGTTCTTTAGATCGTTTCTAAGAGGATAAGGAGCTCTACATCATCATCCACGTTGTTCATGCTATCTACTCCATCCAAATTTCGTGAGCAAGGCGGAATCCAACAATAAAGGGTGAAGATCGTCGACGAAAGATATAAACATTCCGCGACTTCTCCCCACTTGCATTCCTTTGTGAACCCCACTATCTTTGCGAGCAACAAACACCTATTGAGACTAGTTCCTCTTATGATTGTTTGGGATATGCACATTTGATACCTTGTAGAATTCCAAGCAAATATTGTGAGCGCTATCTCATATAGTTATCTTGTATAGTTGTTGGCACAAGGAAGAGGCAAGTGAAAAGAAAAAAGAAAGAAAAAGAGTGAAAAAAAGTATATAGAAAAAGAAAAGGAAAGATAAAAAAAAGAAATATACATGTGCCTCATAGAATAGGAAGCGCAAGCTCGATGAACATCATATAGGTGGTACTTATTGTGCATATCTTGTAGCCCACCAATTTTGTGCAATCGAACTAGCGTCTCTCCTTGTACTTGTGTGACACAATCTTATAGTCTTTGCTAAGTAATCATTTGGTTCTTAGCTCACTTTCTCCATTGCACAAGTCCCATTTATCCCACCGTCTGTGTTTCCTTGTACATATTTCTTATCTTGTGGATTGACTTGTTTTCTTTGTGATCATTGTGGTTCTCTACTTGCCATTACAACATCTTGATTTTGGATTGTTTCTTGACATGCCACTTTCAATACCTATCCACCATAGGCCTTGTGTGTGTGTGTGTGTGTTTTGGTTAGTAGTTGGTTTTGGTGTTCCGCGTGAACTTCACATTGCTTGGTTTATTTCTCTCAAGTGTGGCCACTTGCACGATACGATCTTCCAAGGTAAATTAAGGTTTGACGGTGTAGCCCTAACTCCCACTACCACTTCCATATACACCGCTTGGTCTTGTGAATCATGTCTAGGGACTCCGGAACCGAGGATGATTTCTATGAAGAATCCACGATGAGCCACCATGCCTATGTCTCCACAAGCATGGATAACATGATGGAGCACTACACCAACAATGGCTCCACATTCTTGGGTGATATGGAGTACTACAACAACAATGACTCCCCGAGCATGAGCGACTTCAAGATAGTCGCACCGGCCAAGACGGAGCCTACACCTTGAGTGCGCCAAGGTCCGCCATCAAATGGACAAGTTCGAGAGCGACCTCCACAACTTCAAGAAGAGCATGGACAACGACTTCGACAAAACCATGAGCAGGGTCGCCAAGATTAATGATGCTTTGCGCTCATTACAACAACTCACCAAGAAGAGTGCCAAGGACAAGGGTCATCGTCACGAGCGTCATGTGGATGACAAAGTGCGCCGCCTACATCAACCATCGGCAAGGCACACCAATGACCTCCGTCGACACCATCACAAGGCACCTTCAACTACTAGTGCCACCACCAAAATGGCACCAAGAGCAAGCCTTCGTCCACGCCATCAAGCTTCAACGACTACGCTTGTATTCGAAGACCTCATGAACGAGGAAAATGAAGACCTCTACTTCGCCAAGTTGGATAGCATGAGCCTACCTCCACCACTACTACAAGATGGCCACAAGATGGTCAAGCATGTGATTTTCCCTTCGACCATGGAGGCGAGCGACGATGCCCATCTTATGGCATACAACCTTGAAGGAGACAAGGTCACGAATGGTGAGCATGGGATTTTCCCTACACCAAAGGAGGCGCATGGAGTTGAGGAAACTGAGCCTATCCCTATATGCTTGAGTTATGATGTGGTACCAATCCCATGTGAGTATGAGAGCCACTTAGCCCACTTGAGTGAGAACAAGAGTGAGATGAGTGACTCCACATTATGTGAGATTGAGTACTTCCACGTTGAGGGCATGAGTGATACTCCTAGTGAGTTGAGAGTGGTAGTTGATGGGTCAAGTGAGACCGTTTCGATTTCGAACAACTTATCCTCTACCTCTAGTGTGTTCTCTTGTGTTGTGCTAGGTTCCATGGAGGAAGACACGCCAAGCCATGAACAATGATGCCTCAATTGGAGAAGATGTACATGGTGCACGAAGATGAAGCTAGGCCATGGCTACATCAAGAAAACGAAGTCGTCCATAAGGAGGCCACTACTCCCACAACACCCACTTCATATGAGAGGTATGAACAAGGTAACAATAAGGGTGTTGATGATGCCATGATCCCACTAGTGGACATGATGAATTGTGAGGATATGCATGCTATGGATGATACTTGTGACATTACGTATGGTTCACTCTTATTCCCATGTGATGCTTTGCCCTTGCATAATATTGATCATGTGGAATTGTTTGATTGCGATATCATTGCCATAAACATGCCAGGCTATGCATCTTGTGTGTATCCTCCAATTGATTCGGACTTGCCTTGTCATGCTAGTCATTCAAGTTCTCCCGTTTCTTGCAATAAGATGAATGCTTACTATTTCACTTGTTTTGCTTGCAAAAATATTGATCACATGCGTTATAATGAGATGGCCCCGATAGCTTTCTCAATTTTTGGAGATTTTGATGATTGCCATGATAAGCATGTTCCCCACTTGCATACTCACCATGCACCTATTTCATACTTGATTGACATTAATGGTGATGTGCACAAGAAGATATACGTCATGATGGATGATGTGTATCTCTACCATGCACAAATGTTCTTACTTTTATGTATGATGTGTGTAGGTACCCGCATGAGAATGTCAACCTCGGTTGAGCACGAGTTGACAAAAAGAGCTCTAGAGAGCATCCCACAAGTGAGTTCAAGATCGAACCCAGCTCTGATACCTTTTGCATGCTTTGCATCTTTCATGTTGGCAAATTGCTCTTTCCTATGGTTTGATGGCAAGCATGTTGATGGTATTATCTTGTTGGAGATATGCCCTAGAGGCAATAATAAATGTAGTTATTATTATATCTTTGTGTTTATGATAAATGTTTACATTCATGCTATAATAGTATTAACAAGGAAACATTAATACTTGTGTGATTTGTAAACTTAAATTGAAGTCCCTAGTAGAGCCTCTTCATAATACTAGCTTGTTGGTTAATATATGATTGTGGTTTCCCTATCATGAACATTGAGATGTTATTAACAACAAGATCATATCGTTAGGAGAATGGTATGATGGACATAATCCTATAGATAAGCGTAGCATAAAGATCAAGTCATTTTAATAGTTCAAATTGCTATATGCTTTCTGATACATAGTAACCTAATTACTTCGACCATGAGATCATGCATATCACCTTCACCGGAAGGATGCTTTGATGACATCAAACACCACACCGTAACTGGGTGGCTATAAAGGTGGCATTGAGTGTTCAGAAAGTATTGGTTGAAACACATGGATCAAGAATGGGATTTGTCCATCCATATGACGGATAGATATACTCTGGGCCCTCTCGGTGGAATGACATCCAATTATGTTGCAAGCATGTGACTAGCTCACAAGGGATCACATATCCCAAGTAGGTTGAACTAGGTATGCAGAGATACCGACGATCATAACCTCGGATAAGTAAACTATCGTGAGACAAAGGGAAATTGGTATCGTATGTAAGTGGTTCATTCGATCGCAAAGTAATCGTTGAAATATGTGGGAGCCATATGAATTTCCAGATTCCTTTATTGGTTATTGTTCGGAGAAGTTTCTCGATCATGTCCGCATAATTCACGAACCGTAGGGAGACACACTTAAGGATTCGACGTTGTTTGAGTAGTTATGGAATGATGAGTAAGAGACCGAATGTTTTTTCGGAGTCTCGGATGGGATCCGGGATATCACGAGGAGATCCGGAATGGTCCGGAGAATAAGATGCATATAAGGAAAGTCCTATTTCGGGGTTGGAGAATGGTTCCGGTGTTTTCATCGGGAATGTTTTTAGAAGGTTCCGGAATGTCCGGCACTCCGGAGGGGAAGGGTACATGAATGTTTCATAACAAGTTGGAATGATTGCATCATGTACTAGGTGTCATCGCTAAACAAAATAAAGGGTTTAATCAAATCCTAGTTTGAAAAGTCAAACGCCAATTTGAAAAGTCAAACGGCTATTTTGTGAGGTGGAGGGAGAGTAGGAAACCTACTTGGGGAGGAGTTCCCTCCCTCCACCGCCGGCCCACTTGGAGACCGAGTTGGGGAGGGACTCCCCTCCCCTTGGCGCGCCCCCTCCACCTATATAAGGAGGGGCAGGGCTGCCCCTCCAAGCACACAACACCACGCCCCTCTAAAACCTAACCCTAGCCGCCGCCCACCATAGTCGCCGCCTAGGGCAAGCCGCCGTCGTCGCCTAGGCAAACCCTAGCCGCCGGCCTTGCTCCTCCTTGGTGCGTACAAACCCTAGATCGCCGAGGCTCTCTCTCATAGTCCACCATACTCGCTCCGGCTTAAGGCGAAGCCCTGCGAGATCTCCCCTCTACTTCCGGTACCACGCCATTGTGCTGCCGGAATCGCGAGGAGAGTGCTACAACCTCCATTCTTTCTGGAACAAGGAGAGGAAGGTCTTCGTCAAGTACGAACGATGTGACCGATTGCTGAAGGGAAGCGCCTAGGAAGGATCGTCTACGCGATCTTGAGATCAACAAGAGTACGACTACATCACCCACGGGAATCCGCTCTCGTTAAACACTTTGGAATCTTCGAGGGTGAGTTATTCCATCGACTCGTTGCTACAATATAGTAGTGTCACATCCCAAGATTTTCCAAATCTTGTAATGTGAAAAATAAATGAATAAAATAAAACTTTGTTGATTTTCAGGGTGAGAAGAAACTTTTTGAATCCAAATGGGAATTTTCAAGACCTATTTGGATCAAATAAAATCCTAAAGGGATTTAAAAAGTTAAGTAAACAATAAACTTCAAAATATTTAAAATTACTATTTTGGATCTTTTAATAAAAGGATTTGATTTCTAAAAAGAAAAGATGGATTTATAAATAAAGATTATGTTATAAAGCCAAATTAAACCTTGGCCAATATTTTGAAATAAAATGTTTTTGTTTTGATTAAAAAATATTAAAGGTTTATTTAAATAAAATAATCAGGATTTAATATCCAATTTTATTTAAGTAAAGGCTTTTCCCATTTTAAATAAACACAAAAACTTATTTATTTGTTTAAAATAAGTTTTCCAAATATTTTATATTCTCAAATAAAACCTACTGAAGTGTTCTGGTTTTATTTTAGTTTTCAAAATAAATATTTTAATAAAACAAATCCTATTTGATTTAATAATGAGAGTCTATTGTATTTAATTATTAATGGACCCTAAAATAAAAGGTTATTTTGTTTTAAACAAGTTTCCAAGTATTCTTTATTTCCTAAAACCTACTGATTTGGTTTTGAAAATATTTGGATTTCAAATGGAGTTTTTAAATAAATTAAAACCCATCTAATTTATTATCTAGTGTCCTTTTTATTTAATTATAAATGGACTCTAAAATAAAAATATTATTTTGTTTTGAATTTTGGTTTATGTTGATAAATAGAACCAAATTCAACACAAAGTATGGTGAATGTTTGAATTGTTTGAATGTTTGATTTGTTTGTTTGAATTTCAAAACAGAAAAATAGAAATAGAAAAGGATAAAACATTCAGACAGAAAAAAATATGAAAACAGACTGGCCCAACTATTCTAGCCCAACTCAGCCCAACCTAGCCCACCTCCCCCTCTCAGCGAGTGAATCGTTTTCCACCGCAAAAGCAACCCGCTAGGTCACTGACTTGTGGACCCTCCCTCTCACTCTCTCTCTCTCACGCTGCCAAGCGGACCCCACCCCTCCACCTCACCGTCTTCAACCCCGCGACTAGTTCTTATCTCGTCTCTGCCACTGATTTCGCATTGTCAATTCGCATTAATGCTGCGTTTAAACCTCTCAGTGATCACGCGTGATAAAGCCCCTCTTACTCCTCTTTCATTCCCCCCAAACACCACGTCTCGAGAGCCACCAGGTTGTTTCAAATTTCTTCTGCACCGTCGCCGTCTCCGACGAACAACCACCGCGATTCCGGCCAGCCCACGCCCCCTCTTGGTCTCTGGCGCACCCAAGCTTACTCCCCACATCCTGGAGCATCTGTACGTGCCTCTTGTTCAACTGCGGGCGTCCCAGAACATCGCCTTCGACAAGCTTTGAGCGTCGCCGTGTCTGGTTCTTCTCCGACGAGCCCCACAGGTAGTTTCCGACCACCCCGCGCCTCCTCCTTCATGCTATCATCACCGCAATGATTTTGCGCGTCTAACGCACCCTCTACCTTGCTTTGGCATGCTCTGCAGCCTCGCCCTCGACCTCGACCACGCGCAACCGACGCCAGCAGGAACTCCAGCGAGCAATTGTCGTCACCTCCGTGCTCCCCTTAGCCAACCAAAGCAACAACGAGAATCAGTGCTTCATTGCGAACCTGGTGAGCAACCTCACTCTTCCCCGCTCGTCCTATTTCGTCGGCAGCGTCATCGACAGAGCCGCGCCGCCGCGCAGCCACCGTCAGCGCCGCCAGTCCCTGGCAAACGCGTTGTGGCCGTAGGATGCGAAACATCCGGCTAGGATTAGATCCAATCAAAAAGGTACACGTCCATCTGCGCCGCACATTTCCAGTTAGATCCAACGCACCCCGTAGCCGATCCGAGCGAACCGTTATTGACCAATAAGAAACAGCCACGTGGCCTGTAGTTGATTTAAAAGACAGAATTGATCTATTAGGGTTCCAATTTTGTAAATTGCACAACTTTTGATCCACACGTCCAAAAATTGCAAACTTTATATCAATGGAATCAGTGGAACAAGCCCTAGCCAACAATGCCATTTGTTTAGCAAAAAGCTTCTGTTAAAATGTTTGATTTTGCAGAAACATTTGTATGCTTGTTAAGGATGTAAAAATTGTTCAAAAATGTTTTTGGGGATAAAATCTTTGGCAAATGGTATGATTTGAACCTACTGACCATAGGAAACACTTTGTGGTTTCAAAAATGTATTTGGTGAAAGAAAAGAATGATTCTTTGATTTAAAAACCATTTCTAGTCAAATAGAAATGTGGTTTATTTATTAAAAATGGTTTTGGAAGAAAAACTTTGGAAAATGTTTTGTTTTAAACTCTCTGACCCCAAACACCAAGTTTTGTGGTTTGAAAACTTATTTGGTGAACCCTATAGATTAATGCCTTAGTAAAAATATTTTACACCACATAAAATGATACTTTGTTTTGAAAATGGTTTTTGAAGTGAAACCTTTTGCAAATGACTTTGACACTTTACAAAATGACCATTAGGTGTTTTCCAATGTTTATGACCCATTAGGAACCACTTTCTCAAAAAAACAAAGCTTGGCATGCTTGCATGCATTACTTTGACTTTGTCATTTTATGTGATGTTTTGCTTGATTGGTAGATTGAGTTGGTGCCTTGCTTGATTGAATTGTAGTGACTTGAAGAGTGTGATTGTTGGAAGGACAAGAAGTGAACCCATACTCTACCAAAAAGGCAAGTGATGCTTCATACTTTGTCCCATTACTTTCACTATGCATTAGTGATTTTGCTAAGTAAAACTTGCATGGAATTTTGCTAAGTATAAACCTTGCTATAGGAAAACCTAGTAGATGAATCCTTAGTAGGATTTTTCCTAAGTTAAGATTCCTACTACTATCAAGCTTATCCTAGCTAATAGAAAACAAGGGTGGAATATATATTTACACTATGGAAAAATTTCTAAGTCTGATGGACTTGTGTTTTTATTTAATAAAACAACTAAGTTAGTGAATCACCTGGGTGGAATGGTAATTGCTTGGTGGATTTTGGTTGAGTGGTTCACAAGGCCCATGTCTATGGTTTACCTTGTGTATCTCACTTGTGGATGGCCACCCAGGAACAAAGAGATTTGAGATGTCAAATGTTGAGAAGCTTCAAGTGCAACCACTTGGCAATATGGGCTCTGCCATGATCATATAGGTTGCAAGAACTTAGCCATATGGACAGTGGGTGGTAGAGTTTGATAGGTTGGAACGCGTCCATTTTGGTCTAAGGGAAGGCTTCTGAAAGATCTTGTCTTGGGAAACCAAGTCTTGTGGGGAAAGTGCACCACCTCTGCAGAGTGTAAAATCTAAGTACTTAGCCATGTCCCTGGTAAAGGACAAATTGAGCATCAAGACATGGAAGCAATCAAGAATCTCATCATTCAAATTTCTAAGTTAAAATCTTGTGATTTGAACAAGGGTTAAAGGATCTTCAATCTTTGATTTGAGAAAAATGGTTTTGTCAAGCAAAAACTTAGTGATTTCAAAATGATAAGGAAAATCTATTTTGAGCAATGCAAGCCTCAACTCCACCTAGCCAAATGCATATAGGTGATAGACTCCACTATACTACCATAGTATCACTTGCCAATACAATTCAAATGTATTGACCCTTGTGGCTGTAACTTGTAATATTGCAGGTTTAATTGATTTTAGTGAAGATTGATTGATTAGGATTACAAAGTCTACAACCAACCTCTGCCTGTGGCACTTTGAAGATGAAGGACCCCATGACTATAGTTATTCCGATGCAATGTATTGTAATAGCCAAATGAGCTATGTAAGATGTAATAAAATTATGTTATTCCTGGTTATAAATTTATATTATGACCTTTGTTTCTTGATATTACATCTTAACTGTGGATGCTAGCTAGTGATCCAGGGACTAGCATTGTAAACACAGGGGACTCCACCTTATATTGTGTAAAGGTTGGGACACTCCCTCTACAGATGGTATCAGAGCATTGTGTTTCCTGTAGGATTTGTAAACCTAGGATTGGACAAAAACCCTTAGAAAAATAGGAGTTGTACTTGTTCCAAAAAAATTATTTATAAAAACACTTGTAAACTCTTTCCTCAACCATTTTGGTTTCAACTCTACATCTCTTCTACTTCAAACTTGATGGACAAAACCTACCCCATGGCCAAGGACTACACCATGTGCAAAGGACTTCTTCAACACTTTCAACTCTAATGACTTCAACTTCTTCAACTCTAATGACTTCAACATCTTCAACATATTCACCAAGGACTTCCAACTTGGATGACACTAAGGACTACAAGTGAGACAAGGAAATCTTGCTCAAGATTTAGAGACTGAGGGAATGCAAAAGTTAGAATGATCCTACATCATTTGAAGTATTGCAACCAAGAGTTTATCTCAAGGAAACCATGATCTCATGCAAGAAGAATCAACCAAGAAAGATGGAAAGATCACAAGTGAACCATATAGATGGACCACCATATTATAGTTAAGTCTAACACACCAACTTATTTGGTGTAACCAAAAATATTTTTGTTTGCCTAAAAATATGCTTGAAACTTGTTGTTTGAGTGAAATGTTTGTTTGTGATTGCTTGCACAATGCTTGTGTGAATTGTGATGTGTGATTATAATTATTCCCTTAGAAAATATCTTGCCTATTCTAATCCCTTCAACCCAAACAGATGACTTCTCCAAGAAACTCCAACATCAAGGTTGATGACAACAACAACCAAAAGGACAACATGAGAGAACTTATAGCAACCCAAAACCAGTTGAGCCAAGAGACAACTCAGCTTTTAGCCAACAACAATGGACTAGACCCAGCCATACAAAGGATTTTGAAACTTCAATCCCAATTGTTGCAAGGATTGGTTACTCAAGTGATCAACATGGGAGAAAACTTTTCCCAAAGAGCTAATAACAACAAGGATGACAAAGATGCTATTCTAGAAGGAACCCAAGCATACAATACTTGTGGAGACAAAGATCATGCATCCAAGGAGCATGAAGATCAATGCCCCAATAAGAGAGAAAGATCTCCCACCTATGAAGAACATGAACTAGAAGAACTCCTAGCTTTGGAGAGACCCAAAAAGAAGAAGAAGAAGAAATGCCCCAACCCTAACAAGGAGGATATTACTCAAATTCAATGTTAAAATTACAAAGAGATGGGACACTATGCCAATGAATGCCCAGAAAAGAAGAAGAACCAAAGAAACAAACAAGAGGCAATGATACCAAAGGAAAAGAAAGATATCAGCCAAGTGATGTGTTTCAAATGCAAGGAACTAGGCCACTATGTAAACAATTGTCCAGAAAAGATGAAGAACGAGTTAAACAAGTCTATGAAGGATCTCAACCTTGGCCCATGAGTCAAGTGTGGAAACAAAGGACACTATGCAGAAGGTTGCCCAGAGAAGTTTCCCCAGGAACCCAAGAAGGCCAATATGTAATTTTTGTTTGAAAATTTTTAAGGGTGGTAGTACCCTAGTTGTTTTGAGCCTACTTGTAACCCCTAGCCTCCCCAAATCTCGGGACGAGATTTATTTTAAGGGTGGTAGCCTGTCACATCCCAAGATTTTCCAAATCTTGTAATGTGAAAAATAAATGAATAAAATAAAACTTTGTTGATTTTCAGGGTGAGAAGAAACTTTTTGAATCCAAATGGGAACTTTCAAAACCTATTTGGATCAAATAAAATCCTAAAGGGATTTAAAAAGTTAAGTAAACAATAAACTTCAAAATATTTAAAATTACTATTTTGGATCTTTTAATAAAAGGATTTGATTTCTAAAAAGAAAAGATGGATTTATAAATAAAGATTATGTTATAAAGCCAAATTAAACCTTGGCCAATATTTTGAAATAAAATGTTTTTGTTTTGACTAAAAAATAGTAAAGGTTTATTTAAATAAAATAATAAGGATTTAATATCCAATTTTATTTAAGTAAAGGCTTTTCCCATTTTAAATAAACACAAAAACTTATTTATTTGTTTAAAATAAGTTTTACAAATATTTTATATTCTCAAATAAAACCTACTGAAGTGTTCTGGTTTTATTTTAGTTTTCAAAATAAATATTTTAATAAAACAAATCCTATTTGATTTAATAATGAGGGTCTATTGTATTTAATTATTAATGGACCCTAAAATAAAAGGTTATTTTGTTTTAAACAAGTTTCCAAGTATTATTTATTTCCAAATAAAACCTACTGATTTGGTTTTGAAAATATTTGGATTTCAAATGGAGTTTTCAAATAAATTAAAACCCATCTAATTTATTAACTAGTGTCCTTTTTATTTAATTATAAATGGACTCTAAAATAAAAATATTATTTTGTTTTGAATTTTGGTTTATGTTGATAAACAGAACCAAATTCAACACAAAGTATGGTGAATGTTTGAATTGTTTGAATGTTTGATTTGTTTGTTTGAATTTCAAAACAGAAAAATAGAAATAGAAAAGGATAAAACATTCAGACAGAAAAAATATATGAAAACAGACTGGCCCAACTATTCTAGCCCAACTCAGCCCAACCTAGCCCACCTCCCCCTCTCAGCGAGTGAATCGTTTTCCACCGCAAAAGCAACCCGCTAGGTCACTGACTTGTGGACCCTCCCCCTCACTCTCTCTCTCACGCTGCCAAGCGGACCCACCCCTCCAGCTCACCGTCTTCAACCCCGCGACTAGTTCTTCTCTCGTCTCTGCCACTGATTTCGCGTCGTCAATTCGCATTAATGCTGCGGTTAAACCTCTCAGTGATCACGCGTGATAAATCCCCACTTACTCCTCTTTCATTCCCCCCAAACACCACGTCTCGAGAGCCACCAGGTTGCTTCAAATTTCTTCTGCACCGCCGCCGTCTCGGACGAACAACCACGGCAATTCCGGCCAGCCGTGCACCCAAGCATACTCCCCACATCCTGGCGCATCTTTACGTGCCTCTCGTTCAACTGCGGGCGTCCCAGAACATCGCTTTCGACAAGCTTCGAGCGTCGCCGTGTCTGGTTCTTCTCCGACGAGCCCCACAGGTAGTTTCCGACCACCCCGCGCCTCCTCCTTCACGCTCGCATCACCGCAATGATTTTGCGCGTCTAACGCACCCACTACCTTGCTTCGGCATGCTCTGCAGCCTCGCCCTCGACCTCGACCACGCGCAACCGACGCCAGCAGGAACTCCGGCGAGCAATTGTCGTCACCTCCGTGCTCCCCTTGGCCAACCAAAGCAACAATGAGAATCAGTGCTTCATTGCGAACCTGGTGAGCAACCTCACTCTTCCCCGCTCGTCCTATTTCGTCGGCAGCGTCATCGACAGAGCCGCACCGCCGTGCAGCCACCTTCAGCGCCGCCAGTCCCTGGCAAACGCGTTGTAGCCGTAGGATGCGAAACATCCGGCTAGGATTAGATCCAATCGAAAAGGTACACGTCCATCTGCGCCGCACGTTTCCAGTTAGATCCAACGCACCCCGTAGCTGATCCGAGCGAACCGTTATTGACCAATAAGAAACAGCCACGTGGCCTGTAGTTGATTTAAAAGACAGAATTGATCTATTAGGGTTCCAATTTTGTAAATTGCACAACTTTTGATCCACACGTCCAAAAATTGCAAACTTTATATCAATGGAATCAGTGGAACAAGCCCTAGCCAACAATGCCATTTGTTTATCAAAAAGCTTCTGTTAAAATGTTTGATTTTGCAGAAACATTTGTATGCTTGTTAAGGATGTAAAAATTGTTCAAAAATGTTTTTGGGGATAAAATCTTTGGCAAATGGTATGATTTGAACCTACTGACCATAGGAAACACTTTGTGGTTTCAAAAATGTATTTGGTGAAAGAAAAGAATGATTCTTTGATTTAAAAACCATTTCTAGTCAAATAGAAATGTGGTTTATTTATTAAAAATGGTTTTGGAAGAAAACCTTTGGAAAATGTTTTGTTTTAAACTCTGTGACCCCAAAAACAAGTTTTGTGGTTTGAAAACTTATTTGGTGAACCCTATAGATTAATGCCTTAGTAAAAATATTTTACACCACATAAAATGATACATTGTTTTGAAAATGGTTTTTGAAGTTAAACCTTTTGCAAATGACTTTGCCACTTTACAAAATGACCATTAGGTGTTTTCCAATGTTTATGACCCATTAGGAACCACTTTTTAAAACAAAACAAAGCTTGGCATGCTTGCATGCATTACTTTGACTTTGTCATTTTATGTGATGTTTTGCTTGATTGGTAGATTGAGTTGGTGCCTTGCTTGATTGAATTGTAGTGACTTGAAGAGTGTGATTGTTGCAAGGACAATAAGTGAACCCATACTCTACCAAAAAGGCAAGTGATGCTTCATACTTTGTCCCATTACTTTCACTATGCATTAGTGATTTTGCTAAGTAAAACTTGCATGGAATTTTGCTAAGTATAAACCTTGCTATAGGAAAACCTAGTAGATGAATCCTTAGTAGGATTTTTCCTAAGTTAAGATTCCTACTACTATCAAGCTTAGCCTAGCTAATAGAAAACAAGGGTGGAATATATATTTACACTATGGAAAAATTTCTAAGTCTGATGGACTTGTGTTTTTATTTAATAAAACAACTAAGTTAGTGAATCACCTGGGTGGAATGGTAATTGCTTGGTGGATTTTGGTTGAGTGGTTCACAAGGCCCATGTCTATGGTTTACCTTGTGTATCTCACTTGTGGATGGCCACCCAGGAACAAAGAGATTTGAGATGTCAAATGTTGAGAAGCTTCAAGTGCAACCACTTGGCAATATGGGCTCTGCCATGATCATATAGGTTGCAAGAACTTAGCCATATGGACAGGGTGGTAGAGTTTGATAGGTTGGAACGCGTCCATTTTGGTCTAAGGGAAGGCTTCTGAAAGATCTTGTCTTGGGAAACCAAGTCTTGTGGGGAAAGTGCACCACCTCTGCAGAGTGTAAAATCTAAGTACTTAGCCATGTCCCTGGTAAAGGACAAATTGAGCATCAAGACATGGAAGCAATCAAGAATCTCATCATTCAAATTTCTAAGTTAAAATCTTGTGGTTTGAACAAGGGTTAAAGGATCTTCAATCTTTGATTTGAGAAAAATGGTTTTGTCAAGAAAAAACTTAGTGATTTCAAAATGATAAGGAAAATCTATTTTGAGCAATGCAAGCCTCAACTCCACCTAGCCAAATGCATATAGGTGATAGACTCCACTATACTACCATAGTATCACTTGCCAATACAATTCAAATGTATTGACCCTTATGGCTGTAACTTGTAATATTGCAGGTTTGATTGATTTTAGTGAAGATTGATTGATTAGGATTACAAAGTCTACAACCAACATCTGCATGTGGCACTTTGAAGATGAAGGACCCCATGACTATAGTTATTCCGCTGCAATGTATTGTAATAGCCAAATGAGCTATGTAAGATGTAATAAAATTATGTTATTCCTGGTTATAAATTTATATTATGACCTTTGTTTCTTGATATTACATCTTAACTGTGGATGCTAGCTAGTGATCCAGGGACTAGCATTGTAAACACAGGGGACTCCACCTTATATTGTGTAAAGGTTGGGACACTCCCTCTACAAGTAGATAGATCTTGGCTTGTTTGTTTGTATGCGGTAGAAATTTTTTGTTTTCCATGCTACGAACCCCTACAGTGGTATCAGAGCCGTGTCTATATGTAGATCTGTTGCACGAGTAGAACACAATGGTCATTGTGGGCGTTGATGCTTTTGTTGTTGATTGCTTCTTGTGTACTTTGCATCTTGCGGGATGGTGGGATGAAGCGGCCCGGGCTAACCTTACATGACATCGTTCATGAGACTTGCTCCACGCTTGACATGCAACTTGTATTGCATAAGTGGCTTTGCGGGTGCCTGTTTCTCCCAACATAGTTAAGATTCAATTTACAACGGGTGATTGACAATACTAGTATCAATGTTGTGGTTCTTGTTCGTAAGTTAGAACGACACTTATTGAAAGCCCCAAACCACGTAAAACATGCAAATAAAGTAGAGACGTCTAACTTTGTTTTGCAGGGGTGTGCTGTGATGTGATATGGCCATGATTGTGATTATATTTGATGTATGCAATGTTCCTTATTGTAAGTTGGCAACCGGCAAGAGCCATATGGTTGTATTTAATTTCTGTCAAGACCTGCGTGTCTATTCAAAGTAGTTGTAATAGTTGAAGCCGGTGGACGACAACCATGGAGCGGCATCATTGACCTTGATGCAATGCCGGTGATGATGGAGATCATGTTCGTGCTTGAAGATGGAGATCGGAAGCACAAAGAAGAAAGGCCATATCATATCACATATTATGAATTGCATGTGATGTTAATCCTTTATGCATCTTGTATTGCTTAGTTAACGACGGTAGCATTATAAGATGATCCCTCATGCACATGAATATCAAGTTCTAAAGTGTTCACCCTTAGCAAGCACCGTTGCTAAAGCTTGTTGTTTCGAAGCACCACGTGATGATCGAGTGTGTTAGATTCCACAAGTGTATACAACATGAGCAAGCCAGATTTGCTCATGCTGAAGCTAAGGTTTGATCTTGACGAGCCTAGCATGTACAGACATGGTCTCGGAACACGGATCACCAAAAGGTAAAGCATGAATCATATAGTAAGATATGATGAACTTGTCGATTGTTCGCCATTGAAGCTACATCGACTCTCGTGATGATCGGTATTGATGTGGTGGATTTGGTTCGTGTGATCACTAAAACAATGTGAGGGATATTGTTTTAAGTAGGATTTCACCTAGATTAATTTAACTATTAATTAGAACTCAATTTGTCATAAACTTAGTCTAAACTATTGCAAATATGTTGTAGATCAATGGCGGCCCCTACCATCAATTTTAATGCGTTCCTAGAGAAAGAAAAGTTGAAAAACAATGGAAGAAACTTCACGGATTGGTTCCGCAATTTGAGGATTGTCCTCACTGCTGGTAATTTGACCTATGTGCTGGATGCACCGCTAGGTGACCCACCTGCAGCTACTGCTACCGATGAAGTAAAGAATGTTTACCTCGCTCAGAAGACTCAGTACTCCACAGTTCAGTGTGCTATCTTGTATGGTTTAGAATCGGAGCTTCAGAAAAGGTTTGAGAATTCAGACCCACATGATATTGTCCATGATCTCTGTAACACCCTCAGAATCGGACCTATGCAAGTTTTAGCGAAACCCGCCAAACCCGCATAGAAACGATTCAAAGGTGCCCACCAGGCACTTGCGTGCGGGTGGAAAACGAAGTAATAACATTACACAACAGTCCTCGATGGGACCCACAGAACAGATATATATATAACAGCGACTCCATGAGTCAAGAGTACAGATATACGGTACAAAGATCCAAATCACCTTGAAAAGATACAGCGTCCGACTACAGACAGGATGCAAATGGGGCTAAGAGCCCTGAAGAATAACCAATGGCGTCCATAACCCTGCCCAGGCCAAGCCGGAAGAGTAACCCTGCTAACGACGTCGATCTCAAAACCTGCTTAAACAAAAGGGGTGCCGACAAAGGGCAAAGGAAAAAGAGGAGCGTCAGTACTGAGGCCAGTACACGGCGAGGCTAGAGTTCGGCGGTCCTCGCCTACATAGGTATGGTGGACTGAAGCGGCAGTGGCAGCAAGCACTAAACAACCTATAGAGACTCGATACAACTGGCGACTATCAGAGAGGGATAAGAAAGACCTATTCGGATCCAACCTGAATCTAACACCAAACAATCCCATCCTGGTGTTTCCCCCTCGAGACCAAACGAGGAAGTCAACCGAGGAACTCACACAGTTGGCAGTTTTATTTATTCAGTTATCGTTGCAGCAATTACTAGTCAGGTTTAGATAATCATCCTGATAAAATAAGCAGTGGGCCGTTTTAGTTAACCATTCTGTTATAGTTGCAACACTTACTAATCAGATACAATTAGCATGAGATAACCCAAAACCCAGCAGTTGTTGGTACTTTTATTTAGCCATTCCGTTGTAGTTGCAATACTTACTAGTCAGATACAATGGTATAGCGACACTCAAACAAGCAATTGTGGGCGGTATTATTTAGCCATTCCATTATAGTGAAGCTGATTACTAGTCATTATAAAGTCAAATTTATAGCAATAAACTTTAGTTATGCTTGTCTATGGTCGAGATCGTGCTCCAAGTCGTCCATATCCGCGGACACGGCTTTGAAAGTTTTACCGGCCGGGTGCACCAATAGCAACACGCTCGATCAACCTCGGAAAAACCAAATCAAAACCCACGAGGCTTTCACGACTAAGCAATCACAGATTCAGAAATATTTCGAGGCCACCTTGTAGTCTAACCAAGCAAGTAAGCTAGCTCGAGACGGACTCAAGGTTTGTGGGGCCGGTACATGGCGGGAACCCAAAACTGGGCTTGTCGATACCGCGTAAACGGGTCACAATTCCTAAACAGTACAGAGTGCTCCTCGCACAATCGTAAATACAGAAGTAGCATGGCATAAGTACAGGATAGTAAATAAAACCTCAAACTAGTTTGTGGCCCCAAGAAATAAGACTAAATCAAGCTCTGGCTTAGGGGGTCCCATATACCTCCCGGATGTGGATAGCGCGATAAAACAAGGAACAGGTATCAAGTACTCGGGGTCCTACGGGACACAAGTGGGCGTTCGGAAACCAAATGTTATCTATCACCCACCGATGCCTCTGCTTACTTCCATTTTAGTTGTTAAATAGGAAATAAAGTGAACGATAAGTAAAGCCATAATCATCTCCACAACAAACATGCGGCAAGGCTGCAACAACTGTGGCAAATGACGACATGCAACAGCACTTGAGCAGGCGACTACGACGCGCAGGTCCAACTATCTAACAAACAACAGGTAATAGGATGTGTCCAAGGCAATATAGGGCTGCAAGGGATATCACGGGTACGAAAACTAGAGCATCGCAACACAGATAGCAATAGATCAACAGGAAGGAGTAAAACACTATAAAAGTAAGAAAGGTAGAAAGGGGGAGATGCTCGCCTGAAAAACATTGTCGAAGGTTCAACCGAAGATCGGGGCGAAGCTCACATCAACTCAACGGCCTTATCCGCGAAGAAGCAAAACACTAGAATAAACACCGGATGCACTATTTAATACAACGGCAGAAGATCGGCATGACGCATGTATGATGTATGGCATGGCAAGGTGCGATGCAATAAGGTCAATATTAAGCGGAACCGGGGTCCCGACAATTAGTTAGATGGTTCAAGTTGTTTTAGCTACCCCGCAATTAAATGTTGTATTATCAAGACAAAAGATAGTGCTGGTTCGCTACACAAATTTAAATGAGGCCAATATAAGGCTAGATTTGCCCGCATATGGGCCCCATATTTAATCATGAGGTGAATCGGCATAAAGCCCCCAAACCACATGAATGTATGCATGCAAGACAATTATTATGCGACAATTTGTATCATGTTATAAAAATAGGGTTTCGGGAAGGGTTCACACATTGAGGGGTCTCGGCGAACTTGGGGGTTCCGGGGTTCGGGGTCGGTCTCAGGGTTCAGGGTTCGACGAGGTTCGGATGCAAGATGGGGAACTTGTGTGCCCAGCGGTCGATCTTGCCGCCCTCGACGAACTTGAACGGATCGGGTACCGGGGGTCTTCGGATCCGAGGTGAAGGTCTTGGCGTCCTCGAGGAAGAACTCGGTGTATCCGTGTCGGCGAACTTGGCATTCAGGGGAAGTTCTCGGGGTTCCGTGAGGTAGACCTTGTCGCGTCCATGGGCTTCGGGCCCGCAGGATCGAGGCGTCCAAATTCCGGGGAGGCGATCTTGGGCATCCGGGTTCTCGGCGTCGGGTTCAGGGTAGGTCCCGGTTTTCCAGGCGGTAGATCTTGTACAACGGCGGTTCCGCAGGTGGTCCTTCGGTTGTCTCTCAGGACGATGTAGAACCTGGCAGCCCACCGAGAGCTCGGCGGTGAACCCCGACGTCACAGGCGGACCTTGAGGCTCGCGGAGGCTCCGGCGGGGCGACTAGCAGCTCGGGCCCACGGGGTTGGGGTCGAACGGCGCGGATGCAGGGTCGGCGCCGGCGCGGAGAGGGCAACGCACTCGGGGCGAACAGGCCGCTGCAAGAAGATGTTGCGGAGGCGTCGGCGCCGGAGGGCCCAGGGCTTGCTCGGGGACAGAGGCATGGCGAGGCGTCGGGGCGAGGCGACGCGGCGAGGTTGGGGAGACGCGGCGGCGGCTGGAGGGCGACACTGCAGGGTACCGAGGCGGCGGCGGAGCTTCGGGCGGATCACGAAGCGAACGGTCTCGGCGGGCGGCGGAGGAGGCAGCAGGCGTCTTGCCGAGAGGCGCGGCGCTCAGGCAGGCGGGCGGAAGAGGCAGCGGAGGGCGGCGAGGCTGGCGGCTTCGGGAAGCGAGGGTCGCCGGGCGGAGGCGAGAGCGGCAGCGGCGGCCTTAAGGGAGGAGAGAACGGCGGAGGAAGGTGGGGGCAGGCTGGAGGAGAGGAAGGAGGGCGCGGCGCAGCACGCGGAGGCGGGAGGCGCGGCGGGGCTGCTGGAGGTCGGCCGGAGAGGGAGGCTCGGACCTGGCGGCGGCGGACGGTAAGGGGCGGCGGTGGCGCGCTCGGGGACGGGGCGAAACGGAGGAGGCTCGGGTGGAGCGGCGAGGTGGAGGCCGGAGGAGGACGGCGTCGCCGGCGGGGAGCGTCGGCGGGGCGCCGGCGAGCTGCAGAGGAGAGGGAGGGTGCAGCGCTGCGTCGGGTGGGGAGCGAGGCTGCGTGGCTGTGGGAGAAGAGGAACAGGGGGCGACAGGGTCGGTGGTTGGGGTGGGGCCCAGGGAACAGGGGCTGAGTGGGTGGGGCGTGCGTGTGTGGGTGTGTGGCGTGTAGTGTGTGCGTTGTGTGCTGGGGTGGGGTGTGTGTCCAGGTGGTGGGTTAGGTGGCAGCGGTTGATAGGTTTAGGGGAGGAGAGGGGTGAGGTGGCGGTCACGGATTGGTCCGGGTGAGGTGGCCAGAGGGGTGGGTAGATAGGTTGGTAACTTTAGGATTTTAGGCGGACCGATTAGGTGGACCGTTTTTGGCTCTGGGGGTGGTCGTTCGGGTCAGGTCGGCCCGTTTGACTGCCCCCACTAAAAATAATAAATATTTTTATTTATTTCAAACAAGACTTTTGCAAACCGATATCAGACAAAACAAAATATTCCGGCGACCCGGATTTTGGTGTTTGAATAAAGATGGGGCGTTTTTAGAAAACACAAAATAGGTTTTTCTGCAAATAGTTTTATGCAAGCAAATGCAAGATGATAACGATGCTCAAATGCAATGTGGCATGATGACATGAGCATGCGGTCATGATGATGCAATGCACAAAAACAACGCGATTTTCTAGTAGTGGTTTTGCGGGATGCCACAATCTCAAATTGATCTTTCAGACTCACGCGGCAATTGAGAGCTATGAGGCTTCTGAAAAGTTCTTTAACTGCAAGATGGAAGAGGGCAGCTCCGTCAGTGAGCATGTGCTTAAGATGTCTGGGCACGCAAACAAACTTCAAAGCTTGGGTATAGTGATTCCTAATGCTTTGGGGATTTATCGTGTCCTCCAATCACTACCACCAAGTTACAAGAACTTTGTGATGAACTACAATATGCAAAACATGAACAAGCAGTTGCCAGAACTCTTCGCAATGTTAAAATCTGCAGAAGTGGAGATCAAGAAAGAGCGCCAAGTGTTGATGGTCCATAAGACCACTGTCACATCCCAAGATTTTCCAAATCTTGTAATGTGAAAAATAAATAAACAAAAATAAATTATTGTTGAAAAACAGGGTGAAAAGAAACTTTTGTTTATAAATGGAAACTTAAAATCCCATCTGGAACAAACTTTAATTAAAGTTTGAATTCAACAAAATCCAAATCAAAATAAATGCATTCCTCAATGAATGTATCTGGAAATTTAAACACTTGGAAAATAAATCCAAACCCTAAACCCTAATGGAATAAAAATCATTTCCAAGTTATCTCCAAGCCTATGGATTTGATCCATATAAAATCTTGTCAACAAACATTTACAAATGATCAAGAAAGACAAATGGAAACATTATAAGACCATAGAAATTGGTTTCACTTAATTTGGAACCATAAGTAAAATCTTATGAATTTAAATAAAATAAGGAAAAGCAAATTCCAAAGCTAATAAACCACTTATCGAGAATCCATACCAAATGGTGAACAAATAATCCTAATATATTTAAAGTGATAAGTAAATATAAAATAAGATTTTACAAATTGGAATCACCAAGTTTGGATCTCTAAATAAAAGAATATGGATTTTAAAAGATGAAGAAAGAAATATTAAATAAAGAATATTTAAAGACCAAATCAAATCTTGGCCAAATCTATCAATCAAATGGAATGAATAGAATCCAAATCAAATCAAATAAAAGGATAAAGAATTTCCAAAATAAAATAAAATGACATTAACCATTCTATCCCTATCTTAAGAAAGACAAATCTCTAATAAGATTGATCATTTAATTCATGAGAAAATGATTTTTGGAATTTACCAAAGTGGAATAAAAGTTGTTTAATCAACTTAAATAAAATAAATCTTCCAAATAAAATTTAGGGAATTAAAACTTTATTTAATCTAATTGGAATTAAACAAAAACCCAACTCAAATGATTTATGAATCATATTAAACACTTTCTAAATAATTCAAGATGAATTATTTTGACACCCTATTGAATGAATAAAAACCTACTGAAAGGATTTGGAAAGTTTAAGAATTTAATTGGAGATTTAAAAATATTATTAAATCTTATCTAATTAAAACTAGAGCCTATTTTGAATAATTAAAATACTTTAAAAAGAATAAATAAATTATTCTAAAAATAATTACAGAATGTTTTACTAATCAATATTTGAACCTACACAAATTTTGGCAAAGGTTTGAATTCAACGGATGTTTGAATTGCTTATTCAAAATCAAAACAGAAAATTTGAAATAGAAAAATAAAAATAAAACAGATAAAAAAATGAATCTGGTCGACCCAACCCAGCTAGCCCACTAAAGCTCATCTGCAGCCCACCTCTCCCTCACCGAGCGAACCGTTATTCACTCAAACCCGCACCCCTCGACCGTGAGCGACCCCACCTCACTCTCTCACTCATGAGACCGGGTCCCACTCCCTAGCTTTCTTCCTCACCCGCCGCGACTTCTTCTCCCCTCATCTCGCCGGCTGTTTCCGCCGTGAATGTGCGCTGTCCATTCGCATTAATGGCTGATTAAATCCCGCGCTGCAACGACGCCTCTTAAACGCCCTGGTCTCCTCTCCCTTCTCCCCCAGACCACACCTCACAGGAGCCACCAGGCTGCGACAATTCTGCCTTGCATTTCCACTGTCTCCGGCGAGCTCCGCAAACGATTCCGGCCAGTAGACACCGCCCCTTGCCCCTCGACCACACTCACTTGCTCCCCACTCCCTGGCAAACCTCCCCGTAGCTCCAGCTCGTCCCCGAGCACCACAGAACGTCGGCAACGTATCCACCAGTACGCCACCGACGACCCCCGCAACTCCGGTGAGCTCTAGAACTCGACTCCGTGCGTGCCTTGACCAGTGAATCATGCCGTTTAGTTCGTTTGTGTATTTTGCATCTCCAGGTGCTCGCCAATCACTCGCGCGTGGCCTGCAACCTCGCCTCCGACGATTTCCGACCGTGCTGACGCCAGGAGCATCTCCGACGAGCAATTCTGACAACGCCCGTGCGCCCCTTGACTGAAGAAAGCCACGTTGAGCATCAGTGCGTCAAGGCGATTCTGGTGAGCCACTCTCCTTGACCCCTTGCTTCCTATTTCGCCCGCTCCGCCGCCGTCTGACCGCGCCGCCGCCAGCCACCGTCGCTTGCGCCGCCCGTTCTTGACCAGCTGTTGTGCATCATCGGATTTAGATCATAGGGCATAGATAGATTCACTTAACGCCGAAGAGGTACACAATCTGTGCCGTGCGATATAACTTGATCCAACGCGCCAGAGTAGCTGATCCGGACGAAATGGTATGGACGAGTAATAACAAGACACGTGTCCCAGCTCGTTTGATTTAAAACAGAATAGATCTATTAGATGTTCCAATTTGAATAATTCATAACTTTTAATCTACACTTCCAAATTTTGCAAACTTTATATCAATGGATTCAGAAAAACAAGCCCTAGCCAACCATGCACTTTGTTTAGTAAAAATCTTCTGTTAAAATGTTTGTTTTTGCATAAACTTGTGTATGCATGATTAGGATATAAAATTTATTCAAAAATGTTTTTGAGGATAAAATCTTTGGCAAATAGTGTGTTTTGAACCTACTGACCATAGGAAACAAATTGTGGTTTCAAAAATGTATTTGGTAAAGCAAAAGAATAAATCTTTGATTTAAACCATTTCTAGTCAAATGAAAATATGATTTAATTAGTAAAAATGGTTTTGGAAGAAAACCTTTGAGAAATGTTTTGGAAATAAACTCTCTGACCCTAAACACAAGGTTATATGGTTTGAAAACATATTTTGTGAAACCTATAGAATTTTGCCTTATTAAAAGCATTTCTTCACCACATAAAATAATGACTTGATCTAAAAATGGTTTATGAAGTAGAATCTTATACAAATGATTTTACCACTTTATAAAATGACCATTAGGTGTTTTCAAATGTTTATGAACCATTATAGACCACTTTTACAAATAAAACAATCTTTAGTATGCTTGCATGCATTGCTTTGTTGTTATCATTTTATGTGATGAATTGCTTGAATGGTAGATTGAAATATTGTTTGCTTGATTGAATTGTAGTGACTTGAAGATTGTGATTGTTTCAAAGACAAGGAGTGAACTTATACTCTCTACCAAAAAGGCAAGTGATGCTTCATACTTTTGTCCCATTGTTTTCACTATGCATCAGTAATATTTCTAAGTAGAACTTGCATGGAATTTTTGCTAAGTACAAACCATGCTATGGGAAATCCCAGTAGATGAAACCTTAGTAGAATTTTCCTAAGTTAATATTCCTACTACTGTCATGCTTAGCTTAGCTAATAGAAAACAAGGGTGGAATATATATTCATACTATGGAAGTATTTCTAAGTCTGAGGACTTGTGTTTTGTTTAATAAAACAACTAAATGAATGAATCACCTGGGTGGAATGAAAAGAATGGTTTGTGTTGAGTGGTTCACAAAGCCCATTTATATGGTTTACCTTGTGTATCTCACTTGTGGATGGCCACCCAGGAACAAAGAGATTTGAGATGTCAAATGTTGAGAAGCTTCAAGTGCAGCCACTTGGCATTATGGGCTCTGCCTGGATCATATAGGTTGCAAGAACTTAGCCAAATGGACAGTTGGTGGTAGGGGTTTGATAGGTTGGAACGCGTCCATTCTGGTCTAAGGGAAGGCTTCTGAAAGATCTTGTCTTGGTGAAACCAAGTCTTGTGGGGAAAGTGCACAACCTCTGCAGAGTGTAAAATCTAAGTACTTAGCCATGTCCCTGGCAAAGGACAATTTGAGCATCAAGACATGGAAGCTATCAAGAATATCATCATCCAAATTTCTAAGTTAAAACTTTTGGTTGAACAAGGGTTTAAGGTTCACCAATTTCTATTGGTGGTTCCTTGGGTGATTTTTTCAAAGCAAAAACTTAGTGTTTTCAAATGATAAGGAAAATCTATTTTGAGCAATGCAAGCCTAAGCTCCACTTAGCCAAATGCATATATATGATAGACTCCACTATACTACCATAGTATCACTTGCCAATACAATTCAAATGTATTGACCCTTGTGGCTGTAACTTGTTATGTTGCAGTTTTGTTTGATATTAGTGAAGTTTAATGATTAGGATTACAAGACAACAACCAACATGTCTGCCTGTGGCACTTTGAAGATGAAGGACCCCATGCTTTATAGATCTTCTGCTGCAATGTAATGTGATAGCCAAATGAGCTATGTAAGATGTAATAAATTATTTTATTCCTGGTTATAAAGTTGTATTATGACCTTTGTTTCTTGATATTACATCTTAAGTGTGGATGCTAGCTATTGATCCAGGGACTAGCATTGTAAACACAGGGATCTCTACCTTATTAAAGGTTGGGAACCTTCCAGATGGTATCAGAGCATTGTGTTGCATGTAGGATTGTAACCCTAGGTTTGGACAAACCCCTTAGAAAAATAGGAGTTGTATTTGTTCCAAAACTTATTTACAAACAATCTTGTAAACTCTTTCCTCAACCATTTTGGTTTTGACTCTACATATCTTCTATTTCAACTTGATGGATAAAGCCTTCTCCATGGCCAAAGACTTCACCATGAGCAAAGGACATCATCAACTCTAATGACTTCAACATCTACAACATTTTCACCAAGGACCTCAACCTTGGATATTCACTAAGGACTACAAGTGAGACAAGAAAAGTTATTCAATACTTGAAGACTAAGGAACATAACTTAGGAATCATCATCACCTTTGAAGTTTTGAGACCAAGATGCAAGAAATTCTCTAAGGATACAAAGATTGTGTTCAAGAAGAATCAACTAAGAAGGATGGAAAGATCTCAAGTGAACCATATAGTTGGACCACCATATTTAGTTTAAGACAAACCCACCAACTTATGTGGTGTAACAAAAATATTTTTAGTTGCCTAAAAATATGCTTGAAACTTGTTGTTTGAGTGGAATGTTTGTTTGTAAATGCTTGCACATTGCTTGTGTGAATTGTGATGTGTGTGATTAGAATTATTCCCTTAGAAATATTTTGCCTATTCTAATCCCAATCCAACCCAAATAGATAACTTCTCCAAGAGATTCCAACATCAAGGATGATGACAACAACAACAACAACCAAGAGATCAACATGAGAGACCAACTGCTTGCAAGACAAACCCAGTTGAACCAAGTGACAACTCAGTTCTTAGCCAACAATAATGAGTTAGACCCAACCATGCAAGAAGTTTTGAAAACTCAATCCCAATTGTTGCAAGGGATGGCTACTCAAATGATCAACATGGGAAACAACTCTTCCCATGGAGCTAATGACAACAAGGATGACAAAGAGGTTGTTCTAGAAGGAACCCAAGCTTGAAATATTTGTGGAGACAAGGATCACACTTCCAAGGAGCATGGAGATCAATGCCCCAATTGTGAAGAGAAACATCCAATTAACCAATGCCCCACATCCCAAGCTACTTGTTACCTATGTGAAGGAAACTATCATGTCCCTATCCAATGCCCCATCTATTCCATAGTTGGACAAAGGAAACAAGGTGGAGTGCAACAACTAATTGCAGACTACCATGAGAGAGCCAAGTCTACCAAGAAGGATGAAGACATAGGTAAATCTCAGCTTGTACCTCCCAGCAACATGACCCAATTTAAAGGACCAAAGAGGAGACATATGTATTATCCAAGGAGTAATAGAAAGTCAAGGAGACCAGTAGACATTCCTACCTTTGAGATAACATATGAAGAACATGAACTAGAAGCACTCCTAGCTTTGGAGAAACCCAAGAAAAAGAAGGACAAAAGCCATGTGCAATGTGGTCATTGCAAAGAAATGGGACACTATGCCAGTGAATGTCCAGAGAAACAGAAGTATAAAGAGATTAGCCAAGTATGGTGCAACAACTACAAAGAGCTAGGCCATTATGTAGCAACTTGCCCATAGAAGATACGTGATGAACTCAATCTTATCACATGTTACAATTGTGGTAACCAAGGACATTATACAAGCAATTTTCCAGAAAATATGAAGCACAAGATAAACAAGCCTATGAAGGATCTCAGCCTTGTCACATGTTTCAAGTGTGGAAACAAAGTACACTATGCAGATGTTTGTCTAGAGAGATTTCAACAAGATCCCAAGCAAGTCAAGAAGTGATCTAGTTGGAAAAAATTTAAGGGTGGTAGTACCCTAGATGCTTTTGAGCCAACTTGTAACCCCTAGCCTCCCCAAATCTCGGGACGAGATTTATTTTAAGGGTGGTAGCTTGTCACATCCCAAGATTTTCCAAATCTTGTAATGTGAAAAATAAATAAACAAAAATAAATTATTGTTGAAAACAGGGTGAAAAGAAACTTTTGTTTATAAATGGAAACTTAAAATCCCATTTGGAACAAACTTTAATTAAAGTTTGAATTCAACAAAATCCAAATCAAAATAAATGCATTCCTCAATGAATGTATCTGGAAATTTAAACACTTGGAAAATAAATCCAAACCCTAAACCCTAATGGAATAAAAATCATTTCCAAGTTATCTCCAAGCCTATGGATTTGATCCATATAAAATCTTGTCAACAAACATTTACAAATGATCAAGAAAGACAAATGGAAACATTATAAGACCATAGAAATTGCTTTCACTTAATTTGGAACCATAAGTAAAATCTTATGAATTTAAATAAAATAAGGAAAAGCAAATTCCAAAGCTAATAAAGCACTTATCTAGAATCCATACCAAATGGTGAACAAATAATCCTAATATATTTAAAGTGATAAGTAAATATAAAATAAGATTTTACAAATTGGAATCACCAAGTTTGGATCTCTAAATAAAAGAATATGGATTTTATAAGATGAAGAAAGAAATATTAAATAAAGAATATTTAAAGACCAAATCAAATCTTGGCCAAATCTATCAATCAAATGGAATGAATAGAATACAAATCAAATAAAATAAAAGGATAAAGAATTTCCAAAATAAAATAAAATGACATTAAGAAAGACAAATCTCTAATAAGAAAGACAAATCTCTAATAAGAAAGACAAATCTCTAATAAGATTGATCATTTAATTCATGAGAAAATGATTTTTGGAATTTACCAAAGTGGAATAAAAGTTGTTTAATCAACTTAAATAAAATAAATCTTCCAAATAAAATTTAGGGAATTAAAACTTTATTTAATCCAATTGGAATTAAACAAAAACCCAACTCAAATGATTTATGAATCATATTAAACACTTTCTAAATAATTCAAGATGAATTATTTTGACACCCTATTAAATGAATAAAAACCTACTGAAAGGATTTGGAAAGTTTAAGAATTTAATTGGAGATTTAAAAATATTATTAAATCTTATCTAATTAAAACTAGAGCCTATTTTTGAATAATTAAAAGACTTTAAAAAGAATAAATAAATTATTCTAAAAATAATTGAAGAATGTTTTACTAATCAATATTTGAACCTACACAAATTTTGGAAAAGGTTTGAATTCAATGGATGTTTGAATTGCTTATTCAAAATCAAAATAGAAAATCAAAAATAGAAAAAGAAAAACAAAATAGATTAAAAAAAATGAATCTGGTCGACCCAACCCAGCTAGCCCACTAAAGCCCATCTGCAGCCCACCTCTCCCTCACCGAGCGAACCGTTATTCACTCAAACCCGCACCCCTCGACCGCTGACAGAACGACCCCACCCTCACTCTCTCTCTCACTCGCAGACAACCGGGTCCCACTCCCTAGATTTCTTCCTCACCTGCCGCGACTTCTTCTCCCCTCATCTCGCCGGCTGTTTCCGCCGTGAATGTGCGCTGTCAATTCGCGTTAATGGCTGATTAAATCCCGTGCTGCAATGACGCCTCTTAAACGCCCTGGTCTCCTCTCCCTTCTCCCCTAGACCACACCTCACAGGAGCCACCAGGCTGCGACAATTCTGCCTCGCATTGCCACTGTCTCCGGCGAGCTCATAAGCGATTCCGCGATGGCACCGCCTTTCCTCGACCACACTCACTTGCTCCCCACTCCCTGGCGAACCTCCCCGTAGCTCCAGCTCGTCCCCGAGCACCCCAGAACTTCGGCAACGTCTCCACCAGTACGCCACCGACGACCCCCGCAACTCCGGTGAGCTCTAGAACTCGAATCCGCGCATGCCTTGACCAGTGAATCATGCCGTTTAGTTCCTCTGTGTCTTTTGCATCTCCAGGTGCTCGCCAATCACTCGCGCAGCCTGCAACCTCGCCTCCGACGACTTCCGACCGTGCTGACGCCAGGAGCATCTCCGATGAGCAATTCTGACAACGCCCGTGCGCCCCTTGACTGAAGAAAGCCACGTTGAGCATCAGTGCATCAAGGCGATTTTGGTGAGCCACTCTCCTTGACCCCTTGCTTCCTATTTCGCCCGCTCCGTCGCCGTCTGACCGCGCCGCCACTGCCGCTATGCCGCCGTTCTTGACCAGCTGGTGTGCATCATCAGATTTAGATCGTAGGGCATAGATAGATTCACTTAACGCCGAAGAAGTACACAATCTGTGCCGTGCGATATAACTTGATCCAACGCGCCAGAGTAGCTGATCCGGACTGAAAGGACTATATCTTCCCATGATGTTTTTGGTGTTAAATGACAATCCCAACCGTGTTTTTAACTGTGCTCTTGAGTTTCAGGGGAAACGTCGTTGATGTTTCTTTTTATTGTGATGGATGCTCTCTTGTGATTTTTTTTAAGACGGTGGCCTTTTTAGTCTTCTCCTAGTTTCTTTCCGGTTGTTGTTTTTAGGTCACCGTACTATTAAGAGGGGGTCCATGTTGGAAGGCTGTGGGAAATCACTTGTTCTTGCACAAACCTATATGCACCGCCACAGCCATACCATTATTTCGTGAGAGAGAGCGTTTTCATGTTCTGTTGGGGCCTTTTGTGTCTCACCGGAACTTCCGGTCTAGACCGGAAGTTCCGCTCAAACTTCTTTCTGCGGGCTGTTCTACCGTTTGTTTCGACGCTAGTTCCGCCCAAGTTCCGGTGGCGGTTTAGTAACCTTCTGTTTTGAAGTGTGCTAATTGCCGGAACTTGGCCGGAACTTGCATCAGAACTTGTCCTGGCAAAAGTTCTTGAGCAGAACTTCCGCCTGAAGGCCGGAACTTCCGGTCAGACTTCTTCATGACCAAAGTTCTGCCTTGTTCGCCCCAAGTTCGGTGAAGGCTCGGTAACCTACATTTAGAAGTGTGCTATTTAGCCGAACTTGATCGAACTTGGTCGAAGTGCCGGAACTTCCGGTCCATTTTGACCGGAACTTCCGGTTGCTCGAAGCCAGGCGTCAACGGTCTGATGACCGTTGGAGCCAGGCTGGGCAGAACTTCCGGCCCCTCACTGGAACTTCCGGTGAGGTCGCGGGGAGGATGTAACGGTTCAGCGTGGGGGGCCTATTTAAGGCACCCCTCTTCTTCCTCCCACCCTCTCTCGAATTTTTCTCTCTCCTCCATTAATGCTTGAGCTTCACCTCACTAGATCTCTCTCTCTAGCCACTCAAATGACCTGATCTTTTGAGAGGTGAGGGAGGTGACCTAGATATACACTTCCACCAAAGAAGAATTGATTTCCCCCACCCATCCTTTGTGGATCTTGTTGCTCTTGGGTTTCTTGGAACCCTAGACGGTGTAGGGCATCCCTGGAGCTGAGGCATGTGTTGTAAAGCTTCGAGGTGTCGTTGAGGGCCTCCAATTGAGTTGTGGAGGATCCCCCTCAACCTTGGTGTAAAGGTTTCGGTTGGCGCCTTCAAGGTCACCGGTTAGTGGATTGTGAGGCCTCCTTTGTGGGGGATCTCACCGGATAAGAAGGTGAGGCCTTTGTGGCGCTCGGGTGACCTTGTGTGGCCCCGACACCTCTCCAACGTAGACGTAGCTCCTTGGGAGTGAACTACGGGAATTACATCTCCGTGTCTCCTCGCTTGGCTTACTCCCTCCTTTACTCCTTGCTATTTCTGTTCTTATGGTTGGTGCTCGTTTTCTTGCATTTAGGTTGTTCACTTAGTTGCATCTCTAGATAACTTCCTTTCTCGTTAAGCCTAAAAGTGAGAAACAAATTAAAATTGGTAGACGCCTATTCACCCCCCCTCTAGTCGTATCAAGTCGGTACTTTCAATTGGTATCGAGCCGGGCTCTTACTTGGCTTTACCGCCTAAGACTATGGCGGCGAAGGGGTAGTGAAACTGAAAAATCCAAGAACTTGGCCACTATGGATGACCTCAAGCAATTGGAGTCATCCATGATGTCCAAGTTCGAGGAAATGATGACTCTCTTGCAGTCTCTCAAGCCAAACCCCATGGTTGCTATTGACACACCCCAATCCAACAAGGTTCCTCCCACTGTTACGGTGTCATACAGGGTAACTCCCGCGGCTGCCACCACTCACTTGGGACTTGGTTTTGTTGCTCAAACCTCTACCAAGGTTCCAAGTGAGAACATCGAGGAGCCCGAGAACCCAACTTCCAAAGGGGATAATGGAGGAAAGGACTACTCGGCGGTACCCCCACTGCCGAAGTACACTCCGGATCCACCCATTCCCATGCCACACATAATACCTCAAGGAGCACCACCCATGCTAGATACGTCTAATTTCGCCAATTGGCAATATCTAATGCGCTCACATATTTCCAGCTCATCCATTTAGTTAATGAGGATTTTGGAGGATGGATTCTCTCCATTTGACCCAAAGAAGTTGACACGAGGTGAAGTGGTGGACAAGCAACTCAATGCTACAGCTTTGGGAATGATTCAAAAGGCTTTGACTCCAAAGGATTTTGCCCACATTCGCCAATTTGACACTGCCAAGGGAGCTTGGGATCAACTAACCGAGCTCTTTGTTGGGAATGCTAGCATCCAAAGCTCCAAGTTTGATGATATCAACAACGAGTGCGATGGTTTCACAATTCAAGATGATGAGACCCCTGAAGACATGTATAGGCGCCTTAAGGTCCTTTGTTCCACTATGAGGGACCTCGGGGCTCACTATGTTGATGACAAGTTTATGAAGAGGAAGTTCATTCAAGCTCTTCTCCCATTTGAAGAACAAAAGCTCAACTCTATCAAGGGAAGAACCAACTTTCACTTAATGACCTCCCAAGAAGTCTTGAGTGAAGTAATTGCCATGACTATTGCTAAGAAGAATGCGGAGTGCGCTCGAGCTAGAGCCGTTGGATCAACAAAAGTGAACCTTGCTTTGAAGGCCAAGGCTATTGAAGTTGATGATGATGATACATCAAGTGAGTGGTCTCAAGAATATCTCAAATGTGCCTTCAACGAACATCTTGCTCTCGCTTCAAGGGCCTTTTGGAACAAGTCCGGATTCAAGTCAAGATCAAGGGACAACTCAAGATTCAACTCACCCAACAAGTCTCCCAAAGCAAGGTCATGCTACAATTGCAACGACAAGAGTCACTTTGTGGCCAAGTGTCCCTTTGAGAACCGTGAAGACAATGGTGGTTGTCTCATTCGCAAGGTCAAGTCAAGATCTCCTCATCCCATAAACAAGAACTACACCGTCAAGAACGCCACTAACAAGGAACGAGCAATTGTGGTCCATGAAGAATATCTTTCGGGCACGGATGAAGATGATGATGATGAAGGTCATGGTGGAGAAATTGTGGGGGTTGCTGCTATTGCCACTACCTCAACTCCACGTCTATCCCTCTTCGACTCGCCAAATGAAAATGTCATCTCCTCCAACCAAAAGTGCTTCATGGCCAAGGCCACCGAGGTATCACCGAAACCCACTCCTCAAACCATCTCTAGTGAGCCTTCCTCTCTTGATCTTGTTGGTCTAGAGGTGAAGAAAGAGATGATTGACATGTGTGAATTTGTTTCTACCTTAGATGAAGAAACTAAAAACTACTTTGAGTCCTTACTTGCACAACTTGAAAATGCTAGAGATGCCTTAGATGAAAAGGAAGAACTTCTTGACTTGCTAAGTAAAAATGAAAGAGATGCCGCCGATGAAATTGCCTCTTTCACTCAAAGTCTTGAGGATGAACAAAATATGAGAATTAATCTTGAAGAAAATGTGTCTAAGCTTGTAGATGATCATAACAACACTTTGACCTCTACAATTAAAGAACGTGACCATGCTCTTGCTTTGATTAAGATTCTCAAGAAAGAAAATGCTGAGTTTGTGGGTGGTCATGATAGGACTCAAAAGGATCTTGAGAAACTCAAAGAGGAACACAAAGAATTGGAGAGTAAATTCTCAAGTATTTTTGAGGCTCATGAACAGCTTCAAACTCAATTAACTTGTGATCTTTCTAAGTCTTCCGCTGTGCAAATTATAGACTTGTCTAGCTCTCCTAACCCTTGTTGCAAGCATGAGCATCTCATAGAGGAGGTCAAGGTTTTGAAGGATCAACTTGCCAAGACTAAGAAGAAAAAGAAGAAGAACAAGAAGAAGAAAAAGAACAAGGGCATGGCCCAAGGAGTACCAAATGGCCTAACCCTCTTGCAAAGTGACAACTTTGCTGGAAAGAACAATCCCTCTTATATTCTTTGCAAATCTTATGATGGTCATGTATATGCTAGATATGTGGGGACATCTTACACGCATGATTATCATTGGGCCATTTGGGTGCCAAAGGTTCTTGTCACTAACAAAAGGGGACCCATTGCAAAATGGGTACCTAAAACCAAGGCTTGATTTTCTTGTAGGACTATACTTCCGGCGGATCAAAATGGGTGCTTGATAGTGGTGCCACGAGTCATATGACCGGAAGCAAGTCTATCATGACCGAGTTGAGACCCAATATTGCCAACACCATGGTCTCCTACGGTGACAAAACAAGCTCTCAGGTTTTGGGTTTTGGCAAAGTGGTGGTAACCCCGGATGTATCCTTGGTTGACGTCATGCTTGTCAAAACTCTTGGTTACAACTTACTCTCAATTCGTGCTCTTGCTCTTATGGGTCTTTCTTCTTTCTTTAATTCTCATTCCGTGGTCCTCATGTGGAGCAAGTCTCTCAAGGTGGATTTTGTAGGATATGTAGAACATGACTTGTACGTGGTGGACTTTTCAGGGACCACTACTCCTCATGCTCTATGTCTCTATGCTAAAGCCGACAAGGGTTGGTTGTGGCATCGCCTCCTAGCCCATGTTAACATGACGACTTTGCAAAGACTTCACTCCGAGGGCCACATCCTTGGAATTAACGATGTTTCTTTTGCCAAAGATCATGTTTGCAGGGCTTGTATTGAAGGGAAGATGCATGAAACTCCTCACAAAGTACTCAATCAAATCACTACCGAGAGATGTTTGGAGCTCTTGCATATGGATCTCTTTGGTCCTCCCTCTCATGATAGCCTTGGAGGCAAGAAGTATTGCTTGGTTATTGTGGATGATTTCTCAAGATACACTTGGGTGTTCTTTTCAAGTACAAGAGTGAGACTCAACAAGCCGTCATTGACTTTGCTAATGAGGTTCAACGGAAGCACAATGCAACTATTCTCTCAATTCGAAGTGACAATGGCACCGAGTTCAAAAACTATACCTTGGATGAGTTTCTCAATGATGAAGGAATCAAGCATCAATACTCCACTCCCTACACCCCTCAACAAAACGGAGTTGCCGAAAGGAAGAATCGCACTTTGATGGATGCGGCTCAGTCTATGCTAGCTGAGTTCAAGTCTCCATACAACTTTTGGGCCGAGGCCATCTCCACCGCTTGCCATGCAACCAACCGGCTTTATCTCCGCAAGAATAAGAACAAGACCCCCTATGAACTCCTCACCGGGAAAAAGCCTAATGTTAGCTACTTTCGGGTGTTTGGGTGCAAGTGCTACATTCTCAAGAAAGGAGTTCGGTTGTCAAAGTTTGAATCCAAGGCTCAAGAAGGAATTTTCGTTGGTTACTCAAATCAGTCCCATGCTTATAGAGTCTACAACAAAGCCAATGGAAGAGTTGAAGAGACGAGCAACGTGAAGTTTGATGAAAATCATGAGTCTCTTGTTAGGCAAGATGGTGTTTGTGATACAAGTGATGAAATTCCTCCCAAAGCCATAGGAAGAATGGGTGTGGGTTTCCACCTCCCCATTGAGGATCCCCTTATGGACGAAGGAGAAGGACCAAGCTCTACTCAAGTGGAGCCCTCACTCTCACAAGACCATCTTGCACCTCAAGGACCTACTTTCTTGGCATAAGCTCCCTCAAGCTCTTCCGAAGCTTCCCATGCTCATGACTCTCCAAGCTCTAAAGAACAAACTCTTCATCAACAGCATCAACCTCCCCACGATGGGGCTCCTCCTCAAGGCACCTCTCACGGACAAGCTCTTCATCAACCTCATCAACCTCCCCAAGATGGGGCTCCTCCTCAAGGTCACGTTTCTTCCCAAGGTCAAGCTCGTCGAGATCAATATCAAGTCAATGATCCTCAAGGATCCTCTCCAAGTGATGACTCCCCCGAAGTGGAAATTGATGAATATGACCCTCGTGTTCGTGCTTATAGTCAAGGGGGCGGCTCAATTGGTGGGAATGACCAAGTGGTAGCTCAAGAATCTCGAATTGAAGCACAAGCCCGTCGTCAAGCCTATCGTCTCGCCAAGCTTGTTCGAGATGGCCATATCCTTGATAATGTCTATGGAGATTTCAATAAAGGTTCCACTACTAGGAGGCAACTAGCTTCCTTTTGCTCTCACCATGCGTTTATCTCTCTTGTGGAACCACAGAAAGTCTTCGAAGCTCTTGAAGATGATGATTGGCTTGATGCTATGAACGAGGAACTTCACAACTTAAAGAGGAACAATGTTTGGACATTGGTTGAGCGGCCTAAAGACCGTCAAAACGTCATTGGAACCAAGTGGGTCTTCAAGAACAAGTGCAATGCGAATGGAATTGTTGTGCGCAACAAGGCAAGGTTAGTTGCCCAAGGATACTCACAAGTTGAGGGCATCGACTACGGTGAGACTTACGCCCCCATTGCTCGCCTTGAATCCATTTGTATGCTCCTTGCCTTTGCTACCCATCATAACTTTAAATTGTATCAAATGGATGTTAAGAGTGCTTTTCTTAATGGTCCTTTGAAAGATTTGGTATACGTCAAGCAACCTCCGGGCTTTGAGGATCCACTTTTTCCGAACCATGTCTACAAGCTCAATAAGGCACTCTATGGCCTCAAGCAAGCCCCACGTGCGTGGTATGATTGCCTTAGGGAGCTCTTGTTAGGCAAGTGGCCAAGTGGGCCTCATTGATCCCACTCTTTTTACTAAGAAAGTTGGAGGCCACTTGTTCGTATGCCAAATCTATGTAGATGACATTATCTTTGGGTCTATTAACAAAACTTTTAATGAGGATTTTGCCAAGCTCATGACCGACCGCTTCGAGATGTCCATGATGGGGGAGTTGAAGTTTTTCATTGGATTTGAAGTCAAACAATTGAGGAAAGGGACTTTCATCAACCAAGCCAAGTACATCCAAGACATGCTTAAGAAGTTCAAGTTTGATCAAGTCAAAGGTGCCAAGACTCCCATGCCAACTAAGGTTAATCTTGATCTCGATCCCAAGGGTAAGGAGGTGGATCAAAAACTCTATCGTTCGATGATTGGTTCTTTGCTCTATCTTTGTGCATCCCGGCCGGATATTATGTTGAGTGTGGGTATGTGTGCAAGATTTCAAGCCGCACCAAAGGAAAGTCACATGGTGGCTGTCAAGAGGATCTTTCGATATTTAGTTCATACCCCAAACTTTGGGTTGTGGTACCCCAAGGGAGCCAGCTTTGATCTCATTGGTTACACGGACTCGGACTGGGCTGGTGACAAAGTGGGAAGAAAGTCAACCTCCGGAGCTTGTCAGTTTCTCGGAAGATCTTTGGTTTGTTGCTCCTCGAAGAAGCAAAACTGTGTGTCTATGTCTACTGCCGAAGCTGAGTATATCTCCGCCGCAAGCTGTTGTGCTCAATTGCTATGGATGAAGCAAACTTTGAAGGATCTTGGACTATATTTTGACAAGGTGCCTCTTCTTTGCAATAATGAGAGTGCAATTGCTATTGCTCACAATCCCGTGCAACACAACCGGACCAAACACATTGAGATTCGTCATCATTTCATTCGGGACCATGTTGCTAGAGGAGACATTTCTTTGGAGTATGTTCCCACCAAGGCAAATCTTGCGGATCTTTTCACGAAGCCTCTTGATGAAGCAAGGTTCCGAGATTTAAGGCATGAGCTAAATATCATTGATTCGAGCAATGTTGCTTGAGCCCTTGCACACCTACCCGTGTCTCAATGTGTATCTTGTTTGGATGTAGGCATGGATTTAGGGGGAGTGTAGTTCCTCTTATGAACAAACACTATCCCTATTATGCACATTAAAGTTTTCATACTCTATAGTCTCTAAAGGAGACCATTTGAGCTTCATGATGAGTGTTGGTAATGAACCCAAGATATATCTTCGGTGTCAAGCCATTTACTCTTATATAAGGTGGCTTGACCCACTCGTTATGTTGGCTCTTTGACCTTTTTTGTTTTTCTTGGTCTTTGTTGTTTTTGGTTCTTCACAGTTTGAGCTATCTATCCTAAGCCTTTCCTTACCTCAAGCCCTCTCTATTCCCTGCACAAGTTCTTCCTTGTTATCCTATCCTAAGATGGTCCTCCTGGCGTCAGCGGAACTTCCGGTCAGTCTGACCCGGAAGTTCCGGTCCACCGGAACTTCCGGTCCCTGCCGGAACTTCCGATGGTGCTCCCTGTCCTATATAAGGTGGGCCCTGGGGGAAAACGGGATCTTCTTCCTTTTTCCCCCAAGACCCATCTTCTATTTGGAGCGCCGCCGGCCAGGACTTCTCCAAGAGGGTGCTCTGGCCCCTTCTTCTCCAACCGCTCCTCCGTAGATATGCTCCATGGGATCCTTCCCCACCTCGATCTCCCGCCATGGACTCCGGTATTTGCCCTGAGCTCCCTCCATTAATGGAGATCTTGCTCTCACCATGGCTTGAGTTAGGGCACACCTTGTCTAGGCTAGTTCTTTGGCTAGAACTTGTTGGAAGATCTTGGTAGGCCTAGGGTATCATGCTAGAGTAGATTGGTTCAATACATCCTTGGAAAAATTTGTGCATTTGTGGTCTTTAGATCTATATCTAGGGAACTCCTGTTGAAACTGTCAGTTCGTGGACTCACCGAAACTTCCAGTGAGCCACGACCGGAACTTCCGGTGGACCATTTTTCACCGGAAGTTCCGACGTTTCAGCGGAAGTTCCGGCTACAATGCAATTTTCTTCCTGTTTGTATTTTTCCAATCTAATTCTTTTGTTTCCTCTTCCGAACTTGTGCACTTATCCCACCTTCCCTCCCTATTCTTGTGCTTTCTTCTCAGGGGAAGGAGAGACTCGCCAAGGCAAGAGTGCCCGCCGACCATCTGCTAACATTCCTCCTGAGATTGATGAGGACGATGCTGAGGTTGTGCGTCCGACCGCTCGGACTTCTCGCCAGAAGGCTGTTGCTACTCGCCGTCTTCTTGGTGCAAGAGGCTGCTCTTGCTCGAAGGCCTTCTGCTTTGGGCGGACATGACCAAAGCCAAGATTTCCAAGTGGTCTCAGAAGGCTTACTCTGCATTCAGGGCTACGGATCCCTACCTCGTGCCTCGTGATCGTCTTTGCTTGGACCCTCATTTTCACACCTGCCGTCAGGAACAGATTTATGAGGAAATTTATGCATCAAAGAAGAAGTTCGTGGTTGCTCCTCAGAAGTACATCAATGTGCCTCACATGGAAGAGAAAAAAGTTTATTTTGGAGAGGCTCTTGATATCTGCAAGAATTTTGGGCTGATTCCCCTCATGGAGCACCGTCAGAACTTTGATGTGACTGATATTGCTCAGTTCTACTCTACTCTGTATCTTCACATGCAGTCCTCTACTGAAGGTGAGATGAAGTGGATGACCAGAGATGTGCTTCTTACCGCTACTTGGGTTGAGTTTGCTGAGCTTCTTGGCTATCCCATTAAGCCTGGCCGCGGGGCAAATGGTTGGCGTGTTCATGGTCCTATAGCTGCTGATCCTGAGGTCCTGGAGCCTCTCTACATTGAAGGGTGGGGGTCTGTTGGGTTTGTGAATCATCTGCTGCCAGTTTATGACATCATACACAGGGTGTACTTGAACACCATCTCTCCCAAGGCTGGCAACTTTGATCAGTTTCATGGATATCAGGTTGACCTCATGCATCAGACTCGTCTTTGCCGAGACACTGACAGGTCAATGGATGTTATGCACTTCATCTACTCAGAGATGTGGGCGGCTCTCATTGAAAAGCGCTCCTGCATCTATGCTCCCTACATTCAGACTCTCATCAATCACAAGTGGCTCGAGAAGACTGGCAACCCCTTCCCTCAAGACAACATCACCATTCATGAAGAGAAGAAGTTTTGAGTGAGTAAGCACCAGAAGCCTCCTTCTCAGGAAGAAAAGGAAGCTGCTCTCAAGAAGACTCAAGATGTTGCTAGTGGTCCCTCCTCTGCTCCTGGTGGCTCTAGTGCTGGTGGTCCTTCTCTCTAGAGGCAGCCATCTTGGGCAAAGAAGCTGCTTGGGAAAGTGAAGAAAACTTTCTGCTTTCTGCAGGACCGCGAGTATCAGGCGTATGTTGATCAGTGTCACAATGTTCAGCGCCAGAAGGCCATCATGGCAGCCCTCAACATTCCTTGCTCACCGGTCTCTAGCTCTGTCACTGCTCCCAAGGAGGATTGGGTTCGCAACAACTGCAACTGGTCCGAAGATGAGTCTGAGGAGGAGGTCACTGGTCCGCCTGAGTCTTCTCCTCCTCCCCCTTCTCGTGGCTGGGACGAGTAGATTGATCTCTTCTTCCTTTTTGGTGTCTCGATGCCAAAGGGGGAGAAAGATGTCTATTAGGTTGTGTACGGGATTTGCATGGGATGAGTCACGAGCCTTTTCTTGTCTTTGATCTTTTCTTACTCGCGAACTCTTTAGTTTATTTGTGTGCTTGTGGTTTTATGTCCGTGAACTTATGTGTGCTTGTGGACCTTGTGGTATGTTATGTTTGAGACTATGTGGTATCTACTATGTGTTATCTTATACTTTGCCATGAGTGTGGTATCTTGTTGTCATCTTTTGAGCTATTGCTATGGTGGTGGAGCCTCATTGCTCTTATTGTTATTATTACTCCGTTTGTCTCCACCACTTCTAGTTGGTACTGGTATGATCTCTATCCCTTTTTGTACCTTGCTCTTGTAATATCTTTGCAATTGTTAGGGGGAGCCTCCGTGTATGTGTGCTAGTTCTATCCTTAGAGGTCTTCTCTCTACCTTGCACACATACGGGGGGGAGCTTGCCCCGTCCATTGCAAAGATTGCTTTGTTTCTATGCAAATCTGTGGGATTGTCATCTAACACCAAAAAGGGGGAGATTGAAAGGACTATATCTTCCCATGATGTTTTTGGTGTTAAATGACAATCCCAACCGTGTTTTTAACTGTGCTCTTGAGTTTCAGGGGAAACGTCGTTGATGTTTCTTTTTATTGTGATGGATGCTCTCTTGTGATCTTTTGAAGACGGTGGCCTTTTTAGTCTGCTCCTAGTTTCTTTCCGGGTTTTTTCAGGTCACCGTACTATTAAGAGGGGGTCCATGTTGGAAGGCTGTGGGAAATCACTTGTTCTTGCACAAATCTATATGCACCGCCACAGCCATCCCATTATTCCGTGAAAGAGAGCGTTTTCCTGTTCTGTTGGGGACTTTTGTGTCTCACCGGAACTTCCGGTCTAGACCGGAAGTTCCGCTCAAACTTCTTTCTGCGGGTTGTTCTACCGTTTGTTTCGACGCTAGTTCCGCCCAAGTTCCGGTGGCGGTTCAGTAACCTTCTGTTTTGAAGTGTGCTAATTGCCGGAACTTGGCCGGAACTTGGCTGGAACTTGCATCGGAACTTGTCCTGGCAAAAGTTCTTGAGCGGAACTTCCGCCTGAAGGCCGGAACTTCGGTCGACTCGTCATGACCCAAAGTTCCGCTCCTTGTTCCGCCCCAAGTTCCGGTGAAGGCTCAGTAACCTTCTGTTTAGAAGTGTGCTATTTAGCCGGAACTTGATCGGAACTTGGTCGGAAGTGCACCGGAACTTCCGGTCCGTTTTTACCGGAACTTCCGGTTGCGCTTCTGGAGCGGGCGTCAACGGTCTGATGACCGTTGGAGCCAGGCTGGGCGGAACTTTCGGCCCCTCACCGGAACTTCCGGTGAGGTCGCGGGGAGGCTATAACGGTTCAGCGTGGGGGGGGGCCTATTTAAGGCACCCCTCTTCTTCCTCCCACCCTCTCTCGAATTTTTCTCTCTCCTCCATTAATGCTTGAGCTTCACCTCACTAGATCTCTCCTTCTAGCCACTCAAATGACCTGATCTTTTGAGAGGTGAGGGAGGTGACCTAGATCTACACTTCCACCAAAGAAGAATTGATTTCCCCCACCCATCCTTTGTGGATCTTGTTGCTCTTGGGTTTCTTGGAACCCTAGACGGTGTAGGGCATCCCCGGAGCTGAGACATGTGTTGTAAAGCTTCGAGGTGTCGTTGAGGGCCTCCAATTGAGTTGTGGAGCCTCCCCCTCAACCTTGGTTAAAGGTTTTGGTTGGCACCTTCAAGGTCACCGGTTAGTGGATTGTGAGGCCTCCTTTGTGGGGGAGCTCACCGGAGAATAAGGTGAGGCCTTTGTGGCGCTCGGGTGACCTTGTGTGGCCCCGACACCTCTACAACGTAGACGTAGCTCCTTGGGAGTGAACTACGGGAATTACATCTCCGTGTCTCCTCGCCGGTTACTTCGTTCCCCTCCTTTACTCCTTGCTATTTACTGTTCTTATGGTTGGTGCTCGTTTTCTTGCATTTAGGTTGTTCACTTAGTTGCATCTCTAAATAACTTCCTTTCTCGTTAAGCCTAAAAGTGAGAAACAAATTAAAATTGGTAGACGCCTATTCACCCCCCCCCCTCTAGTCGTATCAAGTCGGTACTTTCACGGACGAAACGGTATGGACGAGTAATAACAAGACACGTGTCCCAGCTCGTTTGATTTAAAACAGAATAGATCTATTAGATGTTCCAATTTGAATAATTCATAACTTTTAATCTACACGTCCAAATTTTGCAAACTTTATATCAATGGATTCAGAAAAACAAGCCCTAGCCAACCATGCACTTTGTTTAGTAAAAAGCTTCTGTTAAAATGTTTGTTTTTGCAGAAACTTGTGTATGCATGATTAGGATATAAAATTTATTCCAAAATGTTTTTGAGGATAAAATCTTTGGAAAATAGTGTGTTTTGAACCTACTGACCATAGGAAACAAATTGTGGTTTCAAAAATGTATTTGGTAAAGCAAAATAATAAATCTTTGATTTAAACCATTTCTAGTCAAATGAAAATATGATTTAATTATTAAAAATGGTTTTGGAAGAAAATCTTTGAGAAATGTTTTGGAAATAAACTCTCTGACCCTAAACACAAGGTTATATGGTTTGAAAACATATTTTGTGAAACCTATAGAATTTTTCCTTATTAAAAGCATTTCTTCACCACATAAAATAATGACTTGATCTAAAAATGGTTTATGAAGTAGAATCTTATACAAATGATTTTACCACTTTATAAAATGACCATTAGGTGTTTTCAAATGTTTATGAACCATTAGAAACCACTTTACAAATAAAACAATCTTTAGTATGCTTGCATGCATTGCTTTGTTGTTATCATTTTATGTGATGAATTGCTTGAATGGTAGATTGAAATATTGTTTGCTTGATTGAATTGTAGTGACTTGAAGATTGTGATTGTTTCAAAGACAAGGAGTGAACTTATACTCTCTACCAAAAAGGCAAGTGATGCTTCATACTTGTGTCCCATTGTTTTCACTATGCGTTAGTAATATTTCTAAGTAGAACTTGCATGGAATTTTTGCTAAGTACAAACCATGCTATGGGAAATCCCAGTAGATGAAACCTTAGTAGAATTTTCCCAAGTTAAGATTCCTACTACTGACATGCTTAGCTTAGATAATAGAAAACAAGGGTGGAATATATATTCATACTATGGAAGTATTTCTAAGTCTAAGGACTTGTGTTTTGTTTAATAAAACAACTAAATGAATGAATCACCTGGGTGGAATGGAGTATTTCCACCGGCTTGACCTTTGCTAAGAAAGGGTTGGGCCACTTGCTGCAATTATTTGTTGTATTTATTTACTTGCACTTTGTTTCCTTGCTTTATCAGAAAACCCCTAAAAATCCGTTTGCTAAGTATTTACAGAGATTTCCTGCTCCATACCACTAGTCAACACCTTCTGCTCCTCATTGGGATCGACACTCCTATTTATCTAAAGTACTATGATACACCCCCTATACTTGTGGGTCATCAGACTATTTTCTGGCGCCGTTGCCGGGGAGTGAATCGCTATTGAAGAGTGGAACTGGTAAAGGAAACTACTACTGTGAGTATTGCTTTTTATTTCTGTTTGTTATTTTATTTCCAATATGGATAACCCACTTGGTTTTCTGTTTGGGAAAACTACTACCACTGTTAGGTTAGTAGATGAACCACCACCTGTTGAGATAGATCCTTTTAAGATACCTACAAGTATTGTTGATCGTGTTATGGATAATTATTATTTAGGGGATGGAACTGTCCATCCTGGTGATCACTTGCTTTTTATCCATGAATTATGCGGGTTGCTTAAGTGTGCAGGTATCACAACTGAACAGGTGAAGAAGAAGTTACTCTCTATATCATTAAAAGGAAGAGCTGAAGAATGGTATAAGTTGCTGAAGAATGGACAATCCATGGAATGGGAGGAAATAGTACCTCTCTTTTACTCTAAATTTTTCCTCCCAGTGAGATTCATAAGGATAGGAATCTGATATATAACTTTTGGCATCATGATGGAGAGAGTACAACTCAAGCTTGGGGGAGATTGAAGTTACTTATGCTTAAATGTCCTATTCATGAACTCTCTAACAATATTATTATCAATAACTTTTATGCTAGGCTTTCTCTTCAGGATAAAGATTTATTAGATGATTGTTGTGCTGGATCATTCACATGTATGAAGGAAGAAGCTAAATGGGATCTCCTAGACCGTATTCAAGAGAACACTAAAGAATGGGAGAATGATAAAGGAAGGAAGTCAGGTATAAACTATGAATATGAATGTATTAAATCTTTTATGGGAACTGATGACTTCCGTGATATTAGTACTGAGTATGGTCTTGATTCTCAAGTTCTTGCCAATTGTTTTAAGGCTTTTGCCTCTTATATTGAAATTCTCAAAAAAGAGTGAAGGGAATAGGCCCTGAGAGGCAATAATAAAGTGTTTATTATGTGTATTCCAAATATATGATAGATGTTTATTTTGCATGCTATAATTGTATTAATACGGAAACTTTAATACATGTGTGTTTAATAAACAAACAGAAAGTTCCTAGTTATGCCTCTCTCATAAACTAGCTCGTTGATTAACAAGATGATCAAGGTTTCCTGATCATGGACATTGCATGTTGTTAATAACGGGATCACAACATTAGTGTAATGGTGTGATGAACATTCATCCGAAGTATAGCATTACGATCAAAGTCATTGAGTTTATATTGCTATAACAACTTACAGTGATCCTAATCCTTAGACCATGAGATCATGTCAATCACTAACAGCGGAAGAGTTTCTTGATAACATCAAACGTCACACCGTAACAGGGTGATTATAAAGATGGATTCAGAACTAATAAAGTGTTATGTTGAGGCTCATGGATCGAGAGTGGAATTTGTTCATCCCGATGACGGATAGATATACTCTGGGCCCTCGGTGATATCACATTGATTAGCTTGCAAGCAAGTGATTTGATCACTAGAATGTTATATCACAGGAACGAGAAAAGAGTGCATGTCGGTACGAGATCAAACTAGGTATGGAGATACCGATGATCGAATCTCGGACATGTAATATATCGTGAAACAAAGGGATTAAGATACTAGCGTACAAGGTTCCGACGATCACAAGAAAGTCATCGTTGAATGTGTGGGAGTCGATGGGTCTCGGATCCCGCCGATTATTGATCCGAGAGGGTCTCGATCATGTCCGCATTATTCACGAACCGTAGGGTGACACACTTAAGAGACACCGACATCCAATTGGAGCAAATGTTTCATGCGAAAGAATGAACAAGCGCAGGAATTTATTTCACTAGATACCAAAGCAGTTTTCGGGTGAAATTACATAAAGTGGTTATGCATGTGAAATATAATTCTAGCAAGGGTTATTTGTGAATGTTTGTCATTAAAGTAATTGACAAAATTCTGAATAAAACAAAAGAGTTTTATTTAATGAGAGTTTGCATTAAATTTGGTGGAAATTTAATGGGAATTTGAGTGGACTTTTGAGTGGAGGGAATTTAAAGGGCATTTTGTGAGTGGAGTGTCAACCCACATGAATGAACGAGGAGGGGCAGCCCCATGGCGTGCCACCCCTTGGGTGCCCCCCTTCCTCCTATAAAAGGAGCCCCCCTCCTCACTTGTCTCTTACACCTCCTCGTGAAGGATCTCTCTCCCCCTCTAGAATTTATCCCCCATGGTCTCGGACTAGCGAGATACATGTTCCCGGTGGCTATTCGGCAAGAAAGAGTTGTGCTTCCGCTGCATCGCTGGGCGAGGCGGAGGTTGCTCGGTGCCTCGAACGTGTGTGCGAGCACGGATGCGCTGCTGATTTGCGGCGCTAGGACTTCCTCTCGATCTTGAGATCGGCAAGAGATCATCTACATCAACCACGAGTTGAACTCGTTAAGCTTTATCGGTATTCAAGGGTATGTTCTCTACGGATATACATCCGCCCGTTGTTTGTATCTAGTAGATAGATCTTGGTATATAGTTCACATCGTAGGAAAAATTTTGTTTTCTATGTTGCGAACCCTACAGTGGTATCAGAGCCGGATCTATGCGTAGATACTTTACACGGGTAGTACACATATGAGTATGTGGGCGATGATGATCATGTTGTTGCTCCTTTGTTGTAATTTTGGATATTGGTGGCATAGTGGGATGAAGCGGCCCAGACAAACTTTACATGTCCTCGCACATGAGACCTGTTCCACGCTTGACATGCAACTAGTTTGCATAAGTGGCTAGGTGTCTCTCTCCTACTATAGTCAATATCTATTTTGCAAGCGAGTTGTCGACAATTTGATTATCCTCGTTGTGGTTCATGTTCGTAGGTAAGAACGGTTCTATCTCGAAAGCCCTAAGCCACGTAAAACTTGCAATGGATAAATTAGGCGTCTAGTTTAGATTGTTCTTTGGGCTAGTGTTATGATATGGTAGTGTTGTAAGTAGAAGTATGAGATGATACTCTTACAACACATAGCGTGTAAAATCCATAGACCTTGGATTTACACATATAGGTATGATAGTGATCATACCACGATGCACATGATAGAGATCATCTGCGGGAACCATATCATTTCACTAATAAACATATGATGTTTGATAGCATCTTATATTGCTTGTTTAGCGCTTTTTTAGCATAATAAGATGATCCCTCATTTAAATATAAAGATAAGAATGTGTTCTTCCTTTAGTATGCACCGATTATGTTTTCGTCGCTCCAAGACATCACGTGATGATCGGGTGTTCTTGGATCCATGACCATATTTCGGGTGTAAAACAGTTACACATGCGAATACTAAGGTTCTAACTTGGCGAGCCTAGCATGTACAGACATGGCCTCGGAACACGGACCAAAAGGTTAAGCATGAGTCATATAGTTGATATGATGCCCATTTGATGATCGCCTTTGAAGCTATACCGACTCACGTGATGATCGGACTTGGTATAGTGGATTTGGTTCATGTAATCACCAAAAAGGCACGAGGGATGTCGTTTTTGAGTGGGAGTTCATTCATAATATGGATTATTTGAACTCAATCAATCATACACTTAGTCTAAACTTTACAAATTCTGTTGTAGATGGCACCACCTGCTTTTAATTTCAATGTGTTCATGGAGAAAGAGAAACTAGCAACGAACGGTAGCAAATTTACCGAATGGGCCATGAATTTGAGGATTCTCCTCTCTGCTGCACAAAAGTAATATGTGCTAGAAGCGCCGTTAGGCCCCCACCTTTAGATGATGCCCCTGACGAGGAGAAGAATGTCTATCAGACTCGTCAGGAGGACCACAACTTAGTTCATTGCGGCATATTGTATGGGCTAGAGCCGGAACTTCGAAAGCGTTTCGAAAACGGCAATGCATTTGATACAATGGGTGAGTTGAAAATGATTTTCGACACACATGCTGTTGTAGAGAGCTACAACGCTTGAAAAAGTTCTTTAGTGCATGATGGAAGAGCACAGCTCCGTTAGTGAGCATGCACTCAAGATGTCGGGTTACCGATAAGCTTGTGTCCTTGGGAATATCGATTCCCATTGACTTAGGCATCCATCGTGTTCGCAGTCTACGCCACCTAGCTATAAGAGTCGTGATGAACTATAATATGCAAGGCATGAAGAAGTCTCTCCCGAGCTTACATCAATGCTTAAAACTGCAGTGGAGATCAAAAGGAACATCAAGTGTTGATGATCAATAGGAACACTGGTTTCAAGAAAGACAAGAAGGAAAGCGGAAGGAAGTAAGGCGGCAAGCTGTTGTCGCGCTGAAAAAACCCGAGTTGGACCTAAGTCGATTCGAGTGCTACTATTGTAAGGGATCGCGCCTTTGGGCGCAATCGCCCCAAGTATCTGGCGGACAAGAAGGCGGCAAGGCAAACAAAGGTATATATGATATACATGTTATTGATGTGTACTTGACTAGTGATCGCAGTAGCACCGGTATTTGATACGGTTGATTGCTAATATTTGTAACTCGAATCAGGGGATGCGGAACAAGCGACCGCTAGCAAGGGGTGAGGTCAAGATGCGTGTCGGCAATGGATCAAGCGTTGATGTGATCGCCGTCGGAACGCTGCCTCTCCACTTACCGTCGGGATTAGTTATAAACTTGAATAAATGTTATCTGGTGCCTGCACTGAGCATGAACATTGTATCTGGATCGTGTTTGATGCGAAGTGGTTATTCATTTAAATCTGAGAACAATGGTTGTTCCATTTATATGAATGAAATCTTTTATGGTCATGCACCGATGATGAATGGTTTATTTCTATTAGATCTCGATGATAATGTTACACATATTCATAATGTTGATGCTAAAAGGATTAAACTTAATGATGATATATCCGCATATATGTGGCACTGCCGTCTAGGTCATATTGGCGTTAAACGCATGAAGAAGCTCCATGGACTTTTGGAATCACTTGATTATGAATCATTTGATACATGTGAGCCATGCCTTATGGGCAAGATGACTAGAACGCCGTTTTCCGGTTCAATGGAACAGGCGATGATTTATTGGAAATCATACATTCGATGTATGTGGTCCAATGAGTGTGTCGGTGAGGTGGATATCGTTATTTTGTTACTTTCACGGATGATTTGAGTAGATTGTTATATCTACTTGATGAAACACAAGTCGAAACCTTTGAAAAGTTCAAGGAATTTCGAATGAAGTGGAAAATCATCATAATAGAAAGATCAAATTTCTACGGTCCGACCGTGGAGGTGAGTATCTAAATTCTGAGTTTAGCACTCACATGAAAGAGTGTGGAATTGTTTCACAACTCACACCGCCGAACACCACAATGAAATGGTGTGTCGAACTTCGTAATCGTACTTTATTAGATATGGTTCGATCTATGATGTCTCTGACGGACTTGCCGTTGTCATTTTGGGGTTATGCACTAAGCTGTTGCATTCACTTTAAATCGGGCACCATCTAAATCCGTTGAAAAGACACCGTATGAATTGTGGTTTGGAAACAAACCTAAGCATCATTCTTAAAGTTTGGGGATGCGATGTTTATGTGAAGAAACTTCAACCGGATAAACTCGAACCCAAAGCGGAAAAATCGTCTTCATAGGATACCCTAAAGAAACTATTGGGTATTCCTTCTATCATGATTCGAGGGCAAGGTTTTTGTTGCCAAGAATGGATCCTTTATAGAGAAAGAGTTTCATGAAAGGTGTGAGTAGTCGGAAGGTAGAACTCAAGAGGTTGTGGAACCTTCTCTTCAAAGTATGGCGAGTAGCCTTACTGGAAGTTGTTCGGAGTTGGCTCCACTGTTGAAGAGGAACTAATGATAATGATCATGAAACTCGAAGAGAGTACTACCGAACCTCGCAGTCAAACAGACGCGTGCGGCTCCGAGCAGACGGAAATCTGTCATGAATTTCATGGTTGATGAAAATGATGACCCTGCGACGTATGAAGAAGCGATGATGAGCCCAGATTCCAACAAATGGTAGAAGCCATGAAATCCGAGATGGAATCCATGTATGAAAATCAAGTTTGGAACTTGGTGGAATTACCTCACGACCGAAAGGCCATGGAGAACAAATGGATTTTCAAAAGGAAAAGCGTCTTGATGGTAATGTGACCGTCTATAAAGCTCGACTTGTCGCAAAGGGTTTCGACAAATTCAAGGAGTTGACTACGATGAGACTTTCTCTCCGTAGCGATGCTAAAGTCGATTAGGATTATGTTAGCAATTCTGCATATTTCGATTATGAGATATGGCAGATGGATGTCAAAACCGCGTTTCTCAATGGTAATATTGAAGAAGAGTTGTATATGATACAACCAAAGGGTTTTGTCGATCCTAAGGATGCTAACAAGGTGTGCAAGCTTCAGTGATCCATCTATGGATTGAAGCAAGCATCACGAAATTGGAATCTCCGCTTTGATGAGGTGATCAAAGAGTTTGGATTTGTCCAAACTTATGGAGAAGCTTGTATTTACAAGAAAGTGAGTGGGAGCAATGTGGCATTTCTGATATTATATGTGGATGACATATTATTGATCGGAAATGATATAGATCTTTTAAACAGTGTTAAAAGTTATCTAAACAAATTTTCAATGAAGGACCTAGGTGAGCGTCATACATATTAGGCATAAAGATCTATAGAGATAGATCTAGGCGCCTAATAGGTCTATCATAAAGTACATACCTTGATAAGATTTTAAAGAAGTTTAAAATGGACGGAAGTAAGAAGGGTTCTTACCTATGTTGCAAGGAAAGACATTGAGTAAGACTCAAAGTCCGGCTTGGAAGAAAGAGAGATAATGGACAAAGTCCCTATGCTTGACCATAGGCTCTATAATGTACGCCATGCTATGTACAAGACCGGATGTGGCACATGCTATTAGTTTGACTAGTAGGTACCAATCGGATCCAGTTGAACACTGGATAGCGGTCAAGAATATCCTTAAGTACTTACGAAGAACTAAGGATATGTTTCTTGTATCTGGAGGTGAAGAAGAGCTCGTCGCTAAGTGTTATGTCGACGCTAGCTTTGACACCGATCCGGATGACTCTAAGTCTCAATCCGGATCGTATTTCTCATGAATGGCGGGGCGGTTAGTTGGAGGAGCTCCAAACAACTGTGGTAGCGGGATCAACAACGGAGGCGAATATGTTCTTTGCTTGAGCGGCTCGAAGCGATTTGGATGAAGGAGTTCATATCCGAACTAGGAGTGGTGGCAACGTTGGACCCAATGGTGATCTATTGTGACAACAATGGTGCCATTGCCAATGCCAAAGAGCCAAGGTCTCACAAGCATTCCAAGCATATTAAGCGCGGTTTCACTCCATCCATGAGCATGTCAAGGATGGAGATATAAAGATTTAAAGTACATACGGATCTCAATGTAGCGATCCGTTGACTAAAACTCTCCTAGAGAAAAACATGATCAACACGAACTCAATGGGTGTTAGATTTATCACTATGTAACTAGATTATTGTCTCTAGTGCAAGTGGGAGGCGAAGGGAATATGCCGAGAGGCAATAATGACGTGTTTATTATGTGTATTCCAAATATATGATAGATGTTTATTTTGCATGCTATAATTGTATTAATCTGAAACGTTAATACATGTGTGTTTAATAAACAAGCAGAAAGTTCCTAGTTATGCCTCTCTCATAAACTAGCTCGTTGATTAACAAGATGATCAAGGTTTCACGATCATGGACATTGGATGTTGTTAATAACGGGATCACAACATTAGTGTAATGGTGTGATGAACATTCATCCAGTATAGCATTACGATCAAAGTCATTTAGTTTATATTGATATAACAACTTACAGTGATCCTAATCCTTAGACCATGAGATCATGTCAATCACTAACAGGAAGAGTTTCTTGATAACATCAAACGTCACACCGTAACAGGTGATTATAAAGATGGATTCGAACTAATAAAGTGTTATGTTGAGGCTCATGGATCGAGTGGAATTTTTCATCCCGATGGCGGATAGATATACTCTGGGCCCTCTCGGTGATATCACATTGATTAGCTTGCAAGCAAGTGATTTGATCACTAGAATGTTATATCACAGAACGAGAAAAGAGTGCATGTCGATAACGAGATCAAACTAGGTATGGACATACCGATGATCGAATCTCGGACATGTAATATATCGTGAAACAAAGGGATTAAGATACTAGCGTAAAGGTTCCGACGATCACAAGAAAGTCATCGTTGAATGTGTGGGAGTCGGTATGGGTCTCGGATCCGCTCGATTATTGATCCGAGAGGGTCTCGATCATGTCCGCATTATTCACGAACCGTAGGGTGACACACTTAAGACACCGACATCCAATTGGAGCAAATGTTTCATGCGAAAGAATGAACAAGCGCGAATTTATTTCACTAGATACCCAAAGGGTTTTGGGTGAAATTGCATAAAGTGGTTATGCATGTGAAATAGAATTCTAGCAAGGGGTTATTTGTGAATGTTTGTCATTAAAGTAATTGACAAAATTCTGAATAAAATAAAAGAGTTTTATTTAATGAGAGTTTGCATTAAATTTGGTGGAAATTTAATGGGAATTTGAGTGGACTTTTGAGTGGAGGGATTTTAAAGGGCATTTTGTGAGTGGAGTGTCCACCCACATGAATGAAGGAGGGGAGGGGGCAGCCCCCATGGCCGGCGGCCACCCCCTTGGGTGCCCCCCCTCCTCCTATAAAAGGAGCCCCCTCCTCACTTGTCTCTTACACCTCCTCGTGAAGGATCTCTCTCCCCCTCTAGAATTTATCCCCCATGGTCTCGGACTAGCGAGATACATTTTCCAGGTGGCTATTCGGCAAGAAAGAGTTGTGCTTCCGCTGCATCGCTGGAGTGAGGAGGCGGAGGTTGCTCGGTGCCTCGAACGTGTGTGCGAGCACGGATGCGCTGCTGATTTGCGGCGCTAGGACTTCCTCTCGATCTTGAGATCGGCAAGAGATTGTCTACATCAACCACGAGTTGAACTCGTTAAGCTTTGTCGGTCTTCAAGGTTATGTTCTCTACGGATATACATCCGCCCGTTGTTTGTATCTAGTAGATAGATCTTGGTATATAGTTCACATCGTAGGAAAATTTTTGTTTTCTATGCTGCGAACCCTACAAAGAGTGGGACAAGTACCATGCTCCTTATAAAGATATTGTTACCCATGTTCATGCTAGCATTGAAGTTTGTACTGTTGATCCTATCTTGCCTGAACCTTATGTTGAGAAAATACCTTTTCCTGCTAAGGTAAAGGAACATTCTATCATAGCTAATGTGGTTAGCAAAAGTGCAAAGAAAACTGTGGAACCCGATGAGCAAATAAACATTGAACCTGTGGTAGCTATTGTGAAGGATCTTGTCACCAAAAACATAGAAGTTAGGCACATTGTCTTCTGTGAAGACGCTTCTAATATTGTTTCTCATCCTAATAAATCTAGAAAATCTAGTGTCCCTGTTCTTTCTGTTAGAATTGGTGATCATTGCTATTATGGTTTATGTGATATTGGTGCTAGTTCTAGTGCTATTGCTTATGAGCTTTACATGGAAATTATGCATGAAATTGGTCCTTGTGAGCTTGAGGACATTTATGTGGTTATTCACCTTGCTAATAAGGAAACCATTTGCCCTATTGGTATTGTAAGAGATGTGGAAGTCTTTTGTGGTAAGATTAAGTATCTTGCTGATTTTCTAGTGCTTAGTTCAGCAGCTAGTAAAACATGTCATATTATCTTTGGTATACCTTTCTTGAATACTTGTGGAGCTATTATAGATTGTAAAAAGGAGAAAGTTTTAACTAAGTTTGATGGAGATTCTTATGATTTTAAGTTTTCCAAATTTTCTAAAGCTCCTTATGAAAATAGTTTGCCTAATGAAGATTTCAGGGTTGAACAACTTGCTTCTATTGATCTAGTCTATGACCTTGGACCTCTTTTTGATGATTGTAAGTATGCTCATTCTGATAATAAATTTGTTTCATGTGATAGTTATATTGTCAACTTTATTCAAAATGCTACTGAAAGTTATTATGAGAGAGGGAAACATGGTTTTATGCATCTCAATAATATTAAGTTTCCCCGTTTTATGCTGAAAGCTTTGAAGTTGCATTTGTTTTGTCTTCCTATGCTAGTGGCCTTTTGCTTCAATAATTTGTTTTCCCATGAGACTCCCTTGCATAGGAAGTGGATTAGACTCAAATGTGTTGGATATTTTCTTCTTGATGCTATTTTTCACTTCAAATCTATTTGTCCCGTGTGAGCATATTTGAAATTATCAAGCCTAACTTAAAGGCATTAAAGAAAAGTACTTCTTGGGATATAACCCAATAGTTTTGTTGAGTCTTAGAAGTTATTACCTCAGTAATAACCGCTCCTTATCCTTTTGTTTTGGTTTTTGTGTCAAGATCAACTAATTTTGAGAAGTAGATGAGTTGTGAAAAGTGGTTGTCTTGGGACAGATTTTTGTGTTGCATTGCCAAAATTCGCGAAGGAGCTCAGTACATCGAATGGATTTCAGTTGAAATTTGAACCTAAAGGTTTATTGTTTTTACTTGCACTAATGTTGCCAATGAGGTTTGTTCAAGGCCTTGTATGAAAGGAATTTTTAGGAGACGGAGAGAAGGAATCTGCAGAGTTCGTCTTTGAATAGGTAAAAGTGCTGCAAACTGAAGGTTCGTGAAAACCTTATCTTTTTATATTTTTGATGTTTTTATTACATACGGAAGGTTACGAGAAGAAACAGAGGAGGAAACGGAGGCCAGGTGGGCCACACCCACCCTAGGAGTGGGCCCTAGCTGGTCGCGCCTACAGGGGGTGTGAGCCCCCTGGAGTCCGTCCCCGCCTCGTTTTCGCACAGTACCTTTGTTATGCATTGAAACTTCGTAATATATACCCCCCGGATCCCCCGAGGTTCATATATCGTGTTCTCGTCGTGTTTTTGTTTCAATCTATTTCTGTCAGGAAATCTTCTCAAGTTTAGAGCACCATGGTCTCCGCCAACGACAAAGGCAAGAAACCCGTGGAAGATGATCATCAAAACCCCAAGGAGGAGGATATCTTGGTTGAGGATGAAGAAGACAAGATGGACGAAGAGCATCTGGACACCTGCACTACCGTCGCAAGCATTGGAGTGGTGGCAAACCTTACCAAGCTTAGGAGGACAACACAAATGTCTATAGGAGGAAAAACCCCACGTCATATCATCTCTCCATGGTCACCTCCTCCACGTACCAAGAATCCCTTCCATACTCTCTTAATTGAGCGACAATATCAAAAGGGGCCACAAGGGAATTTGCCCTCTGTAGGGGATATGCCTTGTTCTAACCATGTAGGGAAGGAACACTCTAAGAAGGAAGAGTGGGGAAAGAATAGCAAGGACTGGGACTCTCGGTATGACATGATCATGAACCACATTGAGCATAATTCGGAGTTGATTCGTACTCTTATCTTCGGGATTGAGGATTTGAGGGAACTGATTGAAGAGCTTATCAAGAGAACACCAACACCAAAGGATTAATTCATCATCAGGTTTGGCATCCCCTTGTCTTGTTTCAAGCTTGGGGGAGTGTCGTGGTATCACATCATTATCTTTTATCTTTTTACCTTTTTAGTAGAGTTATATCTTGGGTAGAGAAGTTATCTTATAGGTTGGTTTGCATTGTGGAAGTATCTCTCCTTTAGTTGGTTATCTATGTATCCCTTGGTGTGAGTGCCTTTATGGGTTATTAATGAGAAGTTTCATCTTTTAATTTTTGCACTTCTTATTTTAGTTTGCAATCTCTATTATATGATTGGCCTTGTTGATCAGTATTGGTATCACTTTAGGAGCATCAAGTAGATCTAAATTGGTTTTGGCAAACCGAGCTCTGGTCAGTAGCAACACTTTTTGAGGTTTTGAAAGGAAAAGGAAAAGCACTTACAGGTATTTTGTATCATTTATTTTCTTTCTTGATTGGCTCATAAGCTTAGTATTCTTTATTTAAGATCTTGTGTGTCTTCAAGGAAGATTGCATGTTTGTTTGTGCTTGCTACCCAGCCTTGCTAGCCAAAAACTTGTTTTGAGAAGGCATACTTCGCATGCATCCAACCCCTTTATATCAACACTTGTGCCATTTGTGTCCACCATATCTACCTATTAGAATTATTGCTATTCCAAGTAAATTCTCAAGCTTCATCTATCTTTTGAATTGAAAAATATTTTGTTATGTGAAAACTAGTCAGTAAAGCTCTCACGAACTTGATGGCACAGCTTATTTTCTTGCCCCTAATATACTTGAAACATTGTTTCATCGAAGTTGTATATGCTTGAACCTATACATTGGAATTAGCAGAACCGTGTTGTCATAGGGAACGCTTTCAACATTGCACATGTACATTGTATAGAGTTGATATCATGCTCTTTTGTTTGCGGATGTCGTCCGTGTGAAATAAAAGGGGAGCTTGTAAGTCCATGAAGTTATGTATGTGTGTTAGAGAAACGCCTGGGCCGCTAGCCTAAGCCATGCCTAATCATGGTGGAAACTTGCAGCATAACCATAGTGAGCAATTTGTGAAGCATACTCAATAAAATCCTATGCAAATAGAAAATAAAAAGATCGCTGAGATGTTCACTGTCTGCTTGCCTTGTCATTTTGATTATGGTATAGCTCATGTATCATGTGCAAGGGGTACCCCGTTGGCGGTTCTTTATGATACACATGTACTTACAATGACAAGAACTTACCAGTAACTAAAGTTGAGTAGCATGAGGAGCGGCCCTCGTACTCAAGGGACATGAGATTGCCAACTTATATTTCGCCAATCATATACTCCATCTCTGTTCACTTTAACCTTAATCACCTCAAGATGCTTATGATAGGGGTAATGAGAGCTCAAAGCTAGTAAGTACCATAATATTTTGAAAGCTCTTTATGAACTTGAAATCCCTGCTTCCTTCTATGAAGGGCCTTTCTCCTATTTCTAAGTTGAGTCAGTAAACCTATTTGAAAAGGATACAGATGTCGCCTAGAGGGGGTGAATAGGCGGTTTAAAACTTTTACGAGATGGGTTTAACAAAGGCAGAATAAAACTAGCTTTTACTTTGTCAAGCACAAATCCTATATAAACTACGGTTCACCTTGTGCACCAACAACTTATGCTAAGCAAAACAAGCAACTATGTGATAGCTAGATATAAGAATTCAAGCATGAAGGCTATCACAAAGTAAAGTGCATAAGTAAATAGCTCGGGTATAGAGATAACTGAGGCACGCGGAGACGATGATTTATTACCGAGTTCCTGCCATAAAGAGAGTACGTCTCGTTGGAGGGGTGGGCGGTACTAAGACCACCACGCCACAAAAGGCCTCACCCTATTCTCCTGTGAACGTCGCCACAAGAGGCCTGGTTCACTTCTTCACTATCGGTGCACTTGTCGGTGGCAATCCGTAACCTCTCACAAATATTGGGGCACTTCTCCACAACTCAATTGGAGGCTCCCAACAAACAAGCTCGGGGAAAGCTCCACAACTTAATTGGAGGCCCCAAGTAATCAACAAAACTGTAAAACAACTAAACCGTCTAGGGTTCCAAGAACCCAAGAGTAAAAAGCTTCTCACCTTTCACCCAATCGAATCCTCAACGAGAACTCAAACCGATGCACCAAATGTAATGGCAAAAACACAAGAAGTGCTCAAGTCCTTCTCTCCCAAATTCCACCAAAGCTACAAAAGCTAGTGGGAGAATAAAAGAGGAAGAACACAAGAGGAAATACACAAAAGAAACCCTAAGATCTAGATCCCAATATGTTATCCTCACATAGAGGAGAGATGGATTGGTGGAGTTGTAGATCTAGATCTCCCCTTTCGAATCCCCCAAAAAGATTCAAGAAATATGGGAGGGATTGAGAGTATTTGCAAGCTCTTGAAGGTAAAAACAATGAAGGAGAGAGAGAATGCAAGCCACCAGCCTAAGGAGGAAGAAGGGGTCTATTTATACCCCTCCCCAACGTAATATGACCGTTTGGGACCTTCCAGGCCGGATAATCCGCCCGTCCCCTGGATATTCTGGGTTCCCCGGGCCAAAAAAAATGGCTAAGGACTTCGCGGCGCGTCCCTCGGTATAGGGGCGGATAATCCGCCCCCATTATTGGGAGCCACGCCTCAAAGTCCTTAGACGTTTTCCAAAAATTGGGCCGGATAATCCGCCCCCTGAAAATTGGCAGGAATAACAAAACTGAAACCATCATAACTTTTGCATTCAGACTCCGATTTTGATGACCTTGGGCTCGTTTCGAAGATAGTAACAAGCTCTACAAGATCATGTAGGGAACCATCATAGTCCATCAAGGGAGTATAGAACCAAATGATGAAAGGTTTAACCTATCTATAAAAGACAAATCGGTAAAACCTCCAATATCGAAAACACAATAGAGAATGCATATGAAATCCGTTTTTGGTGAACTTAAGCTTGGCATAGATATTGACACAATATCTAAATCCTGTCATGTATAAGAACCAAATAAGAACCAAGAAGTATGATGGCAAGTATGCAAAGGTTTGAGCTCTCACCGAGGGATATGATCAAGTTACTCACTTGAGAGCCCCTCTTGATAGTACGGTTATATATCCTATAAACCGGTCTCTCCAACTAACACCACGAGACCAGTTAGAAAGAAACCCTATCAGTATCAAACCTTTTCCTTGAATATTCCACACCTCAAGATGGAGCACCTTTCTTGATTGCACTAGCTTGGTGAAAACTTGGAATTTGCTCCCCCATACTCCACTATGGAAGAGCCTCTCTTTTAAGAATATCTTCACATATCCATGGTCATCATAAGGATGGCAAGATACACTTGAGATCATCTTATTATTCAAGACACACTTGCCATAGGCTCAACTTCTACGTGACCAATCTCTAGATCATTCCTTGAAACCTTGATCAACACTTGATCTTCTTCACTTTATTATTATTCCAACCTTGAAGCCACCGTATGGTTCAAGCATTGTCTATGAACAAATCCTACAAGTAAAACTCAATGCAATCATAAGTCCATAAAACATTGTCATTAATTACCAAAACCACACATGGGGGCACACATGTTCTTTCAATATCCCCCATTTTGGTAATTGATGACAATCCTTTGAGAGGGTTTATATAATCAACTTAACAAATAAAAATGGTTGTGCCAAGATCAAATACTACACAAGTATGTGATGTTAGTACGCCCATAATATATAGAGCAAGATCCCCCACAATATATGCGTGTGTGATGAACCATTACCGTTGGTGGAGTTTCCTCTATATATTCAACATGCAAAGCAACAAAAAAGATGCAAGAGCATGAGAGGCAAATGCTTAAGAACAAACTTTCCTTAAACCCTCCAAAACATCTCCCACATTGACATCGATTGCCAAAATGGGTGAATAGTTCTAGACGACCAATATAGTAATAATTCCTCCAAAGGTGTGTCTTCGCACATATACAATGATGAATACTTGGGAGGGAGTAGAACTATATCGAGGATCCGAAGATTGCCAAAGGAATAAAATAAAAGACGCAAGAAATCACAAGATCCGACAAACCAATTTGAAAACAACAAATGTGTCCAAATGTAAACTACAAGATATTATGATATGAGCAAAAGAGTGTTTTAAATAACAAATAGAGAATCCCCCCAATATTTGTGTACAATTTTAAAATAAATGCATTGGAATACATAATGCACAAATATGGAATCCTTGTTCCCCCATAAGAATTTAAAACACAACACATGAAAGATCAAATAAATGCTTAAATAAAATAAAGAAGCTCCCCAAGATTTGTGCATACTTTAAAATGGTGTATTTCAATACAAAAATGAACAAATATGGAATCCTCACTCCCCCATAAACATTTAAGGCACAATAAATGAGACAGAAGATAAATGAGCATTATTAAATGAATTAGATGAGATCCCCAAAGATAATGCACCAATTATGATAATTGCATTTGGGAACAAGGTGCATAATCATGGAATCCTCACTCATCCAAGTTCATTGAACAATAGAAGGCATGAGAGAACAAATATGAGTGCCCAAAGATGCAAACAATAGGAACAAGCACCCATAGGCAATTAAATTTGCAAGCCACCAAAGAATCAAAAGTAATAGAAAGGTGGTACCCAAGGATTAAAAATCAACTAACATTATCTTCACATATGTGTGTATGTTTCTAAATGGATAACATCACAAAGATATATGCCCATAACAAAACAAGCACACACAAGGAAGATATACAATAAATCACATAAAAGGACAAAACCAACTCCCAAAAAGAGTAAGGTTCCAACAAGTAAACCAAACTCTCCAAACTTTTCATGATGGCACAAAATACCAAAATGAATAGATCAAACTTCCAAGCACATAAAACCCGATATGTATCAAACAAGGAAGCATAAAAGGATTGTTCTAGATAATATAGGAGATCTCACCCATAAGTAGTACATTATATAGAATTTTATTTTGAATGCAAAATGCACACAAATGGGATCATCACTGCTGCCTATAATAAGTAAAACACAAGAGGATATCAATAAAATAAGAAGATCCAAAAGAAGCAAGGAAGGCTTGTGTAGAGGTCCCAACCTTTAATAAGGTAGAGATCCCTGTGTTTACAATGCTAGTCCATGGATCAATACCTAGCATCCACAGTTAAGATGTAATATCAAGAAACAAAGGTCATAATACAACTTTATAACCAAGAATAAAATAATTCATTACATCTTACATAGCTCATTTGGCTATCTCATTACAATGCATCGGAAATAACTATAGCATGGAGTCCTTCATCTTCAAAGTGCCACAGGCAATCATGTTGGTTGTACACTTGTAATCCTATTCAACACACTTCACTAACATCAAACAAACCTGCAACATAATAAGTTGCAGCCACAAGGGTCGACACATTTGAATTGTATTGGCAAGTTTCACTACTATGTAGAAATAAGTGGATCCTATCATTACATGAATATTTGGCTAAGTAGGGTTTAGGCTCATTTGCAGAAAGCAATATAGTTTTATCCTATCTTTTCAAAATAGTTTTGATATTTTGAAAAATCTTTCTGAACTCCTTGGAAAACTCCAAGTGCTTCTAATCCCTTGTTGACACCATCAAGTTTTACTTTGAGAAATTGGAATGTCGAGATCTTCCATAGCTTCAGGCCTTAGTTGCTCAGAGTTGTCCATAACCGGGGACACGGCTAAGTACTTAGAATTTGATCTTCTGCAGAAGTTGTACACTTTACCCACATGACACAATCTCGTCTTGACGCCACCAGTGGCCGCTGGATAAGTACTCACCAAATGGAGTACCGGCAGGTCGAGAATGTGACAAAGTCTTTCCATAGAAGTCCTCCCAATACACAATTCTAGCTTGTCTACCTGGCACCAATGTATGGATATATTTCCAATACACAATGCTAGTTAACCTAAAGATGCCAATGCAAGGGTCTTCCACTATGTAGTTGACTAAGCCAGAGCCCATTTAGCATGTGGCTATACACGGAAGCCACTGTACGAGAAACATGTTAAATCTCTAAGTCCCTGGGTGGTTTTCTTCTAGTGCACATACAAAAATATAGCCATATAAACATGGTTCCCTTTGTTGCCACCTTGTCCAAAATGGAGTATCCTCTTTCCACCCAGGTGGTTCATTGAGTACTTGTTTTATTATATAAAACATATATTTTTCCAACACTTCATATAATCATGATATGATATTCCACCCCAAGTTTATAGCAGGGCTAAGCATACTACAACTAAAATGTTTTCACTAAGGAAGATATAAGGATATCCTAATGGGATTTAGCATAGCATAAAAATATAGTAGTCCTATCATGCATACTACAAAAATCCACTAAGTGTAATGAAAATAATAGGACATGGATGATAGTGTCACTTGCCATTTAAGTAGAGAAAGTTGGTTCACTCCTTGATCTTGCAAATATCACACTCTTCAAACTTCACTACAATTCAATCAAGCAAGCAATATTCAAACTAACACTCAAAAAATTCACCACATAAAATAATAAAATCAAGCAATGCATGCAAGCATGCAAAAGATTGTTTTATTTGGAAAAGTGGTTTCTAGTAGGCTCTAATCATTTTAAAGCTCCTATTGGTTATTTACAAAAGTGGTAAAACCATTTAAATTCAAGTTGGTGAAAAATGGTCATTTAATCATTTTGTTTTGCTAGAAGTGATTTAAATCAAAGTAATACTTTGTAGTCTTAGTCAAATATATTATTTAAACACAAATTCTAGTGTTTATGGTTCATGGGTTTAATATTAATCCATTTGCAAAAAGGTTCCATCCCAATTCCATTTTTAAATCAAACCATATTTTTATTTGCTAGAAATGCCTTTAACAAAGTAATAATTTACTAAGGTTCATCAAATATGTTTTAAAATCCCAAAACTTGGTGTTTAGGGTCAGAGAGTTTAAATCAAACCATCTCAAGGTTTTAGTCAAAAGCATTTTAAAACCATAATCAATATTTTTATTTAGCTAGAAATGCTTTTATTCAAAGATTTAATTCTTAAGTGTCACCAAATATATTTTTAAATCCACAAGTTGGTTTCTATGGTTAGTAGGTTCAAAACAAACCATTTGCCAAAGATTTTATCCCAAAAATAATTTTAGAATGAATTTTATATTCAAAATAAGCCTGAATATGTTTCTGCATAAACAACCAATTTTACAGAAGAAAAATACTAAAAAAAGTCCATGGTTGGAAAGGTTTTGTTCTCCTGATTCCAATGATATAAAATTTCCAAAATTTTGACGTGTGGATTAAAAGTTATGAATTTTGCAAGTTTGTATATCTAATAGATCAAAATTTCTGTTTTAAAACAAACTCTGGCCACGTGGCTCATTCTTACTGGCGCGTACCGGTTCGCGCAGATCGCGCTTTATGGGCTGTTGGATTTAAAACGCAGTGCACGGCTCAGGATCAAACATACCCCTTCGATTAATGAATCTGTAGGGGTTCGTAGCATGGAAAACAAAAATTTTCTATCGCATACAAACAAACAAGCCAAGATCTATCTACTAGATTGTAGCAACGAGTCGATGGAATAACTTACCCTCGAAGATTCCAAAGCGGTTAACGAGAGCAGATTCTCGTGGGTGATGTAGTCGTACTTTTCCCGATCTCAAGATCGCGTAGACGATCCTTCCGGCGCCACGTTCCGGCAGCGCTCCCGCAGTCGGTCACACGTTCGGTACTCGACGAAGACCTTCCTCTCCCTTGTTCCAGCAGGCAGCGGAGGTTGTAGCACTCTCCTCGCGATTCCGGCAGACTGGCGTGGTACCTAAGTAGAGGGAGATCTCGCAGGCTTCGCCTTAAGCGAGCAGTATGGTGGAGTATGAGAGAGATAATAGTGGTCTAGGGTTTAGACACACCAATTAGAAGGCTCTAATCCCAAGGCTAGGGCAATTAGAAGCTCTAAACCAAAGCGGCTCTAAACCGAGTTTAGGGCTAGGATTTAGATTAGAGGATAGGAACTTGTGTGTCAGAGGAGGAGGCCTTGCCCTCCTTTTATAGGTGGGAGGGCCAAGGGAGGAGTCCCTCCCAAGTCGGCCTTGGGTGGCGCGCCCGGCTTGGAGGAGGACTCCTCCCAAGTCGGTTTGCCTCCTCTTGCTTGTTTCCCACAGTTTCCTGTTTTAGCCGTTTGACTTTCAAATCGGCCATTTGACTTTTCTGTTTTAGGATTCAATTTAATCCTTTATTTGGAACAGCAAGAACACTTAGTACATGATGCAATCATTCCAATATGTAATGACACATTCATGTACCCTTCCCCGGAGTCTTGGGACATTCCGGAACCTTCTAGAACATTCCGATGAAAACAGGAATCATTCCCGAACTCAAACAGGACTTTCCTTATATGAATCTTATTCTCGGACCATTCGGATCACCTCGTGATATCCTGGATCCCATCCGAGACTCCGAACAACATCCGGTCTCTTTCTCATAATACCATAACTACTCAAACAACGTCGAATCCTTAAGTGTGTCTCCCTACGGTTCGTGAATTATGCGGACATGATCGAGACACTTCTCCGAACAATAACCAATAGAGGAATCTGGAAATTCATATGGCTCCCACATATTTCTCGATTACTTTGCGATCGAATAACCACTTACATACGATACCAATTTCCCTTTGTCTCACGATAGTTTACTTATCCGAGGTTATGATCGTCGGTATCTCGCATACCTAGTTCAACCTCGTTCGATAAGTACTCTTTTCTCGTTCCGTGATATGTGATCCCTTGTGACCCAGTCACATGCTTGCAAGCTAATTGGATGACATTCCACCGAGAGGGCCTGAGTATATCTATCCGTCATATGGATGGACAAATCCCACTCTTGATCCATGTGTTTCAACCAATACTTTCCGAACACTCAATGCCACCTTTATAGCCACCCAGTTACGGTGTGGTGTTTGATGTCATCAAAGCATCCATCCGGTAAAGGTGATATGCATGATCTCATGGTCGAAGGAATTAGGTTACTATGTATCAGAAAGCATATAGCAATTGAACTATTGAAATGACTTGATCTTTATGCTACGCTTATCTATAGGAATATGTCCATCACATCATTCTCCTAATGATATGACCATGTTGTTAATAACATCTCTATGTTCATGATCAGGAAACCATGATCATATATTAACCAACAAGCCAGTTTAACAAGAGGCTTTACTAGGGACTCTTATTTTAGTTTACAAATCACACAAGTATTAATGTTTCCGGTTAATACAATTATAGCATAGTATGTAAACATTTATCATAAGTGTAAAGATATGATAATAACCACTTTATTATTGCCTCTTGGGCATATCTCCAATAGTCTCCCACTTGCACTAGAGTCAATAATCTAGTTTCAAACCTTTGTGTATTCAACACCTATAGCTTTCCGGTGTTGTATGTACACGATTGCTAGTGGTCAACTGATCTCCGGATCTGACACTTCCAGGTCCGTGTGTAATTGCATGTCTTTGCGTCTCTACGCATCACTCATTCTCTAATGAGATGGCTTTGTATAAATTTGGTCTTTCGGTGTGACCTTTAGTTCTTTGGGGTTAAAACATGTTGATAATATTGTCGCACAATATATCTTCATAGTATTATCCTCATGAACTACACCTAGTTTGATAACAAACTACTTGACACAAATGCCCTCTTTTGCTATAATAAGTCATATATACTTAGCCTTTTGTTGTAGTATCTGTCACAATGTCTTAACTTTGGAACTCATCCAAATCCATTATGGAACTCACTTTCCATTATATTGTGCCACCCTTAGTTTAGATTGAGATAAACTTAATTTGTACTTTGTGACAAAGCTAGTATCAATCTAGTACTTTTACAATGAACTAACCATCTATTTGTCACTTCTACAAACATTATACTCTTAGTTCTTCCAAAAGATCACAAGAATATCCTTACTATTGTCCAATGATCATCTTACGAATCATTCTGGTATATGCTCACAACATTTAGAGCATAGGACATATCTGGATTTGTACATATCACAGTATGATTGATATAAATACTCTTTGTGATTTCATACATCAAGTATCAATCTATAATTTATTATTTGTTTCACTTTACCAAATGTCAATACACTTGAATATATCATAAACATTGAACTCATTCAATCCTTTCTGTGCGACAAGAACCTCTCTTGTAGTTTCTATATTGAACTCATTCAATATCTTGTCTATGTACTTCTGGCACAACCATATTAGCGTCTATTGATACCAAATATTTGGGTTTTGCCTAAGTCTTTCATCGGGATGAAATTCTTAATATGTGTTAATAAAAGATACATTATTTCCAATCAACAATATGTCTTCCACATAATGTATTAGAAACATGTCTTAGCGCTCCCACTTAATTTCTTGCAAATGCAAGAATCTTCATTGTCTCTAATGAACTTTTAAACTCCTTTAACAGTTTCATCATAGTGAAGATTCCAACTCCGCGATGCTCACTTCAACCATTGAAGTTTGCATATGCATTTAGCATCCTTTGAATTAACAAAACCCTATGGACTGTGTTATGCACATGTCCTAGGTAACGATTCTATTAGAAGAACTTGTTTTGTTTATTCAACTATCACATAACAAAATTATATGTAGTGGTTGCTACATTAATCCGTCTAGACTAAATATCACTATGAAAGATCAAATCTTGTCATAGTCAACCTTTGAACATTGTTGTGAACTCTTTCCCAACATGTCGACTATTTCATAGATGCAAAACATCCATGTCTATTTCTTTATAGATCCAGACACAACTGTAAGGTCTTACACCTTTCTCGAGGGTCCTTCAAGTTCAAAACTTGATTTATCGTGTATGGAATTATCACGGATTTTATGGCTTCAAGCCATTTGACGGAGTCAGGGCTCATCATCGCTTCTTTGCACGTAGTCGGATCATTATTGTCAAATAATGATTTAACTCTCAAATCTTGGTATTTGATTGTTCACCCGACCAACTTGTTTCAATAGGAACTTAGATCTCATGACCACACCTTTGACAACCTTTGAGGTACGCGAGTTATTGTTGCTAACTCGGAACACTTTTCACACAACTTTGCACATATAGCTAAGATTCTTTTAACCTTATAGCTAAGATTCTTTTAACCTTATCAAAGTTCTATTGTCCTCCCACTTAACTTTTCACGAAAAATTCCTTCTCAAAGAAACTTGACGTTCTAAGTGACAAACACTTTTGTCTCCGGTGTTTATGGAGGAACACTTTAACATTTATACAAAGGCAGGTTCATCCGACTTTGGTTGCACACATCTTTCTTATGCATAGCATACCAATGTTTTAAGAAAGGACTACTTGGGTTTTATCCCAAACCATAACTTTATATGGTGTCATTTCAACGGATTATGATGAAGCTCTTTTCAGTGGAAAAACGGTAATCTCTAAAGCTTTTAATCTTTAAAATATAATGGCAGTTTTATGAATTATACTTTCGATCTTACCATGTCAAACAAGGTTTAATTACATATCTCGAACGCTCCATACTCTTTATGGTGTTTCGGGAAAATGCAAATCCACGGAACGATTCCTTAAATCTTAGGTATTATGCTAAACTTGTAACTCAAATATATTCCTTTATGATCTTATCATAAACTATTTATATTCTTGTTACAATGATTTTGCACTTCATCTTGAAAAACTTTGAATTTTTCAAATATTTCACACTTCATCCTTATTAAGTAAATATTCATATATTCACTCAAATTTTCGGAGAAAGCATATGAAGTTGAAATCCATCGCTCTTGACTACACATAATGGACTTCGTACAAAATATGTACAAGTTCCAATAAGCTAGTCATTCGTTCCCCTTTTGGCCTATGAACGAAGTTTCAATTATCTCTAGGAAAGTTTCACAAGCGTCATGTGATCAAAAATCAAAAGACTCCAAAATTCCATCCACATGGAGTTTCTTCATGTTTTCTTTCCAATATAATTTAAACGGCGATGTCACTTCCTAAGTGATCTTTCAATCAATTTGTCTTTCGACATTTTTAGCACTAGTTTTATGGATGTGATTTCTCCAACAAGATTTGTGAATCCATCTTTTATGGATTACGGCAATTATTTGAACAACCCTTTTGTTCTCATAATACCTGATAAAACAAATCTTTGAAGGCAAGCTTTGATGTTTAACGAGCAACACAATAACCCTTTATTTGTTCTCGATGAACATCATCACATATTCTTTTGCTAGTTACTTAGGCCATTGTAGTTCATGAATTACATTGTTTCGTATGATTCACACCAACAAATTCAGTATCAAATACTTAATAACCACATTGTTTAATAAGCAAAGAATATAGCCATAACATGTATATCATCTATATACTTAAACTGAACAATTCTAGTCTTTTCTTTTCTGCCATATATTTATGAGATTCTCTTTCAATATTTCCTTTTCTGTTTGAAAGAATCTATCAATATCAATAGTGGAGTCATACATATGACACATAATCCAAAGCGTGTATAATTAAATACCAATGTCTTTGGACTTGCACTTTGAAGTAGATCACCTATCATCAAATGTTTGGTGTTCTTTCAAATTCCTTTCTTTAGTAATCTCTTGGTGTAGTAAACATTTTACCTACATCAAATATTCACCCTCATCATGGATTTATCCATGATCAAGCTACTTTTAGCTTGTAACGGTGAATCGCGAGTATAATGTTGCTTCTCCAAAACCTTTTGGAGGATTAGGACAACTAGTGTCTCCAACCTTTTGCAAATTCTCATCAAATATGAGAACATGACTTTTGCCATATTATACTCTATCATGTTGCAACCAAAACTTCGTTTCAGATATCACAATATCTTCCACACATCATGGTTTCTGAAACAACTCTTTCAGATCCTAGATAACCTTGATATTAAGACAATCCTTTGAATATCAAGAATCATGGAGACAAACATGATACTCATATACTAACTCTTGGAATTGTCACTCTTGTTTTAATACCAATTATTAAACTTCATGGAGTAACCGGAACTTACTAAAAGTTTGCAATAGGACTTTTAAACTTTAGATTAACACTTCAAAACAATACGATACCAGTTCGTAAAGTAACTAACCAGAATTCTATAGTTCTATCATCTCAATTATAACTAAGCGCAAGGTGGTAAACGGATGCCAATGACTACAACAACTATGCAAATTCACATTGGTTTAGTTTATGATAAATTGAGTTCTAATTAATAATTAAATTAATCTAGGTGAACTCCCACTCAAAACAATATCCCTCACATTGTTTTAGTGATCACACGAACCAAATCCACCACATCAAAACCGATCATCACGAGAGTTGATATAGCTTCAATGGCGAACAATCAACATGTTCATCATATCTACTATATGACTCATGCTCTACCTTTCGGTAATCCGTGTTCACGAGGCCATGATTTGTACATGCTAGGCTCGTCAAGATCAAACCTTAGTTTCCGCATGAGCAAATCTGGCTTGCTCACGTTGTATACACTTGTAGAATCTAACACACCCGATCATCACGTGGTGCTTCGAAACAACAAGCTTTAGCAACGGTGCTAACTAAGGGTGAACACTTTATGACTTGAAATTCATGTGCATGAGGGATCATCTTATAATGCTACCGTCGTCTACTAAGCAATACAAGATGCATAAAGGATTAACATCACATCCAATTCATAATATGTGATATGATATGGCCTTTCTTCTTTGTGCTTCCGATCTCCATCTTCAAGCACGAACATGATATCCATCATCATCGGCATTGCATCAAGGTCAATGACGCTTCACCATGGTTGTCGTCCACCGGCTTCAACTATTACAACTACTTTGAATAGACACGCGGGTCTTAACATAAATTAAAGACAACCATATGGCTCCTGCCGGTTGCCAACTTACAATAAGGAACATTGCATACATCAAATATTATCACAATCATGGCCATATCACATCATTTGACACCCGCAAAACAAAGTTAGACGCCTCTACTTTCTTTGCATATTTTACGTGGTTTGGGGCTTTCAATAAGTGTCGTTCTAACTTACGAACAAGAACCACAACATTGATACTAGTATTGTCAATCACCCATTGTAAATTGGATCTTAACTATGCTAGGAGAAACAGTCACCCGCAAAGCCACTTATGCAATACAAGTTGCATGTCAAGCGTGGAGCAAGTCTCATGAACGATGTCATGTAAGGTTAGCCCGGGCCGCTTCATCCCAACATACCGCAAGATGCAAAGTACACAAGAAGCAATCGACAATAAAAGCATCAACGCCCACAATGACCATTGTGTTCTACTCATGCAACACATCTACATATAGACACGGCTCTAATACCACTGTAGGGGTTCGTAGCATGGAAAACAAAAAATTTCTATCGCATACAAACAAACAAGCCAAGATCTATCTACTAGATTGTAGCAACGAGTCGATGGAATAACTTACCCTCGAAGATTCCAAAGCGGTTAACGAGAGCAGATTCTCGTGGATGATGTAGTCGTACTTTTCCCGATCTCAAGATCGCCCGTAGACGATCCTTCCGGCGCCACGTTACGGCGCTCCATGATCGGTCACACGTTCGGTATTTCGAAGACCTTCCTCTCCTTGTTCCAAGGCAGCGGAGGTTGTAGCACTCTCCTCGCGATTCCGGAAGACTGTGGCGTGGTCTGGAAGTAGAGGGAGATCTCGCAGGCTTAAGCCGGAGGCAGTATGGTGGAGTATGAGAGAGCTATTAGTGGTCTAGGGTTTAGACACACCAATTATAAGGCTCTAATTGAAGGCTAGGGCAATTAGAAGCTCTAAACCAAAGCTCTAAACCGGAGTTTAGGGCTAGGATTTAGATTAGAGGATAGGAACTTGTGTGTCTGAGGAGGCCTGCCCTCCTTTTATAGGTGGGAGGGCGGCCAAGGGAGTCCTCCCAAGTCGGCCTTGGGTGGCGCGGCTTGGAGAGGAGGACTCCTCCCCAAGTCGGTTTGCCTCCTCTTGCTTGTTTCCCAGTTTCTGTTTTAGCCGTTTGACTTTCAAACTGGCCATTTGACTTTTCTGTTTTAGGATTCAATTTAATCCTTTATTTGGAACAGCAAGAACACTTAGTACATGATGCAATCATTCCAATATGTAATGACACATTCATGTACCCCTTCTCCCCGAGTCTTGGGACATTCGGAACCTTCTAGAACATTCCCGATGAAAACATCGGAATCATTCCCGAACTCCGAAACGGGACTTTCCTTATATGAATCTTATTCTCCAGACCATTCCGGATCACCTCGTGATATCCTGGATCCCATCCGAGACTCCGAACAACATTCGGTCTCTTTCTCATAATACCATAACTACTCAAACAACGTCGAATCCTTAAGTGTGTCTCCCTACGGTTCGTGAATTATGCGGACATGATCGAGACACTTCTCCGAACAATAACCAATAGAGGAATCTGGAAATTCATATGGCTCCACATATTTCTCGATTACTGCGATCGAATAACCACTTACATACGATACCAATTTCCCTTTGTCTCACGATAGTTTACTTATCCGAGGTTATGATCGGTATCTCTGCATACCTAGTTCAACCTCGTTCGATAAGTACTCTTTCTCGTTCCGTGATATGTGATCCTTGTGACCGGTCACATGCTTGCAAGCTAATTGGATGACATTCCACCGAGAGGGCCCAGAGTATATCTATCCGTCATATGGATGGACAAATCCCACTCTTGATCCATGTGTTTCAACCAATACTTTCCGAACACTCAATGCCACCTTTATAGCCACCCAGTTACGGTGTGGTGTTTGATGTCATCAAAGCATCCATCCGGTAAAGGTGATATGCATGATCTCATGGTCGAAGGAATTAGGTTACTATGTATCAGAAAGCATATAGCAATTGAACTATTGAAATGACTTGATCTTTATGCTACGCTTATCTATAGGAGTATGTCCATCACATCATTCTCCTAATGATATGACCCTGTTGTTAATAACATCTCTATGTTCATGATCAGGAAACCATGATCATATATTAACCAACAAGCCAGTTTAACAAGAGGCTTTACTAGGGACTCTTATTTTAGTTTACAAATCACACAAGTATTAATGTTTCCGGTTAATACAATTATAGCATAGTATGTAAACATTTATCATAAGTGTGAAGATATGATAATAACCACTTTATTATTGCCTCTTGGGCATATCTCCAACAGAATCTATCGCAACGCTTGGATCTAAATCCTACGGTTCACAACAGCTCGACCAGGAACTGGCGGCGCTCGACGGTGGCTGGCGGCGGCGCGGATCTGGCGGTGGCATTGCCGACGAACTAGGAAGCGAGAGAAGGAACGGATATGCTCACCGTGCTCGCGTGGTTGCAGTGAAGCTCAAGGTGGTCGCAGCTGTTCGAGGGGTGCACGGAGTCGCCAGGGATTGCTCGCTGGAGCTGCGTTTCTCCTCGGGCAAGTTCTGTCGTCAACAGAGACGGGGATACAAGGCTCGGAAAAGCAAGTGGAGTGCACCATTAGGTTCGTACGCGAATTGCAAACGTGTGAGCATCAAAGAGAGGGCAAGGGGAGGTCTGTGCTCACCAGTAGTGTTCACCGAATCGGCGAAAGCGGCGTGGCGTTCGATTAAGGATATTCTTGACGATAGAAACCTGTGGCAGTGGTTGTCTTTGGGAGATGCAGGGGACGATGGGGAGTAATCTCGTATGCACTGGGAGGAAAGGGGTGGATCGGCATCGCCGGAATCGGCCGGAGTTGCTCATCGGAGACAGTGGGTTCGAGCTAGCGATTGTGGCAGCCTGGTGGCCGAGAGGAGATGGCGCTTGGGGGAAAAGAGAGAGGAGGGCAAGGAGCTTAAGATAGCATCGTCATTGGCGAGGTTTAATCGGGCAATCAAACGAATTCATGAAGATTAAACATGGCAGTAAACGGCGAGGTTGCGAGGGGAACGGTCGACGCGGGGTTGATGACGATGAGGTGGCCAGTGGGTCCCGTTGACAGCGAGAGAGGGAGTGGTTGTGGGGCCAGGCGTTCAGTGACTTTGCGGGTGTGTTTGTGCGTGAGAAAACGCTTCGCGAGAGGGGGAAAAGGTGGGCTGCGCTGCTAGGCTGGACTGGGCCTGATTCTGGGCTCGCTTTGCTTCTTTTTTATTTAGAATCTTTTTCTTTTTCCTTTTCTGTTTTGATTTTTACTCAAATAATTCAAACACTATTTGAATTCAAACCTCTACCAAACCTTGAGTAGATTTTAACACTATTTATTAACATATTCTAAAAATCCAATTTATAGTATTTCTTTTATTCTTTTAGGGCATATTAATTATTTAAAATAGGCCATTGTCTTAATTCAAATAAGATTTTATTAATGTTTTCAAACTCTATTTGAATTCTAAATTTTACCAAATCTTTTTCAGTGGGTTTTATTTAAAAATAATTCACTTTGAATTATTATTTAAAATACTTTAATATGTTTTAATGTTCATTTAAATTGGGAAATGTTTTTTACTTAAATGAATTTGGATAATAATAAATCCTTATGATTTTATTTAAATAATCCTTTACTCTTTTTATTAAACAAAAATATTTTATTTCAATTGTTTGGCCAAGATTTAATTTAGCTTTTTAAAATAGTCCTTATTTATTTATTTCTTCCTTTGCTTAAAAAATCCATATATTTTTATTTAAAGATCCAAAAATGGTGATTACAACTTTTATAATTTTTATTCATTATTTGTTTATCTTTTAAATCCCTTTTCATTCAAAGTTTGTTCAAGATGGGTTTTTGATGATTCCATTTGGAATCAAAAGTTTCTTTTCACCCTAAATTTCATCAATTATTTATTTTGTTTATTTATTTTTTTCACATTCCAAAATTTGGAAATTTTTGGGATGTGACAGCTTAGGAGATAACACAAAATATTTTCTTGGCCAAAGATAGGATAAAATTAAACGAAGGCCAAAGTGAATATGATCAATAAATTCTACCATAAATTGAGTACTCATTGTCCAAGGACAAGAAATATCGGGAATAATTTTCCCAAGGTAGATGTAGCGGTCCCAACCTTTAATAAGGTAGAGATCCCTGTGTTTACAATGCTAGTCCCTGGATCAATAGCTAGCATCCACAGTTAAGATGTAATATCAAGAAACAAAGGTTATAATACAACTTTATAACCAGGAATAAAATAATTCATTACATCTTACATAGCTCATTTGGCTATCTCATTACAATGCAGCAGAATAACTATATAGCATGGAGTCCTTCATCTTCAAAGTGCCACAGGCAATCATGTTGGTTGTAGACTTGTAATCCTATTTAACACACTTCACTAACATCAAACAAACCTGCAACATAATAAGTTGCAGCCACAAGGTTCAATACATTTGAATTGTATTGGCAAGTTTCACTACTATGTAGAAATAAGTGGAACCTATCAATATATGCATATTTGGCTAAGTAGGGTTTAAGCTCATTTCCAGAAAGCAATATAGTTTTATCCTATATTTCCAAAATAGTTTTGATCTTTCGAAAATCTTTTTGAACTCCTTGGAAAACTCCAAGTGCTTCTAATCCCTTGTTGACACCATCAAGTTTTACTTTGAGAAATTGGAATGTCGAGATCTTCCATAGCTTCAGGCCTTAGTTGCTCAGTGTTGTCCATAACCAGGGACACGGCTAAGTACTTAGAATTTTGATCTTCTGCAGAAGTTGTACACTTTACCCACATGACACAATCTCATCTTGATGCCACCAGTGGCCGCTGGATAAGTACTCACCAAGATGGAGTACTGGCAGATTGTGAATGTGACAAAGTCTTTCCATAGGAGTCCTCCCAATACACAATGCTAGCTTGTCATCCAGGCACCAATGTAGGGTTTCAAGTTCCCTAGCACAAATCTAGTTAACCTGAAGATGCCAATGCATGGGTCTTCCACTATGTAGTTAACTAAGCCAGAGCCCATTTAGCATGTGGCTGTACACGGAAGCCACTGTACAAGAAACATGTTCAATCTCTAAGTCCCTGGGTGGTTTTCTTCTAGTGCACAACAAAAGAGATAGACATATAAACATGGTTCCTTTTGTTGCCACCTTGTCCAAAATGGAGTATCCTCTTTCCACCCAGGTGGTTCATTGAGTACTTGTTTTATTATATAAAACATAAGTCTTTTCAATACTTCATATAATCATAACATGTATCCCATCCCAATATATAGCAGGGCTAAGCATACTACAACTACATTGTTTCCACTAAGGGAGATATAAGGGTATCCTATTAGGATTTAGCATAGCTTAAAATATAGAAATCATTTTCATGCATGTTACAAAAATCCACTAAGTGTAATGAAAATAGTAGGACTTGGATGATAGTGTCACTTGCCTTAGTAGTTTGTGGTGTTGGTACACTCTTCGCAATAACACACTTGACAATCAACACAATCTATCAAGCAAAACAACCAAGACAAAACATACACAAGATCAACACTAATGGCAACACAAAAATCATGCAAGGTATGCAAACATGCAAGATGGAAATTTTTATTGTACAAATTTTTATAACAAGGTTCTGAATATTTACTAAGTGATTTCTGAACATTTTATATTTTCAAGATTACAAATTCAACCATTTGTGCAATTGTAGCAATTAGCAATATTTTCTAACACTTGGAAAGTACGTTCTTACTAAATAATTTCCACAATCTTATTTATACTAGAATAAAATTATATTTTGGTCTTACTGTACAGAGGGTTCAATATACAACCATCTACAAAAGGATTCACTTAAAAATAATTTACACAACAATTTTTATACTCAAAATAGTCCACAAATGGTTCTGTATAAAACGTGATTTTAACAGACAAAAAATACCGAATTATGGGCCCACTGTGTTCTACACGTTTTTGTGAATCCATAGACATATTATTTGCTAAATTTGGATATACAGAACTAAAGATATAATTTTTATGGTGAGAATGACCAATTAAACCATTTAATTTATAAATCAAATTATAGTATAGAGAATAAGTAATATTATTGCAGAAATGGATTCTATAGAATCTCAGCTTTTCAGGGATACCAAATTTATAATTTTTGGACTTCTAAATCTTTTTCTATAAATTATACAAGTTTATACTAAAATCTGGAAAAGTCAAACTCGGGAATTGACTGAAATTGACTTTGACTAATCTGACTAAGTTGACTGTTGACTACGCTGATGTCATGATGATGTCAGATTTGACTACAGAAAAAGTTACTCGGATGGAAAAACTTTCTACATAAAAGTTGTAGATAACAACTAGATTTATCTACTGTTTAAAGGAAATTGTGTTTGGAGGAACGAGGTGGGCGTAAAATGGATTATACCTTCTAAGATCTGAATCTTTGACCGCGTTTTTCTCTCTGCTCGATGAACAAAACAAGGTGAAACAAGCGGGAATGGAACCGTCTTGATGAGGGGAACAACTTCCGTCTTCAAGCCGCCGCGATCTGAGATCGTCTTGAAGGTCTATTTTGGTGGAGAAGATTGGGAAGAATTTTGGACGAAAATGGAGGTATGATGAGTTGAAAACTTTGAACTTTCATGTAGTGGGGTTTATATAGGAGGGGGTAGGGGCTGGATTAAAGGAGATTAAATAGGGAGAGGAATTAGGGGTATTTAGTGCAATTTAGGAGGGCAATTGAGAGTCACTTAAGAGCATTAGATAGAAATAAAATGAACACCAAATGCTCCTGTAAGTGCCTGGTCGCGTGCATGCCTGATCGCCTCTGCCGTTCGGCCTGGTTGGGCCGGCCCATTTTGGCTGGCCTGGCCAGCCTCTCTATTTTTTTATATATATTTTCCTATTTCTTAATTCTTTTATAACTTTTGATTTAGAGCTCTAAATTTGTTGATTCAAATTTATGTGGCTTCGTAAATTCATGAGCAATATTTTAGGACATAAATTTTATATACTTGGAAATATTTAATTTTCTCAATTATTAATTAGTTAATTATTATACGATTGCATGTGTGCGATATTGGCCTAGTTGCAGGGTAATATATTTGGAATGACTTGAATTTTTTTACTTATTTGAACTTGATTCGATTTAGTTCCACTTTACATGGATAACCATTAATTAAAGTTTGAAAATATGAGAGTATAATTTTATAAAATCTTAAAATAGCTCACATAAGCTATGGTGCTTATTTTAAAACGAGACTCTTTGCTTTTATTTTTGGTTCAAGACAAAACAAAGGTTGTTCGAAAAATGTAAATGAAGTAGTTGAGATGTATAGATGGTTTTTGGTTGAGAACATTCCTCAAGATTAAAAATATATTTTCAAATACAGGAAGTTTGTGAAAAAGATTTTGAAGGGGAACCTTTCAAATTATAATTTTGAAGTAGAGGAGATATGTGGATAATCTTGATGTTTTGATCTTAGGGTTTTTGTTAAATGCTATTTTCATTTTAAGGAGTACCTTTAGTTGGGGAAAAACTTTTGTAATAGTTCGAATGGTTTTAATGTTTCCAATTAGAATCAAAAAGTTTTCTTTTCCCCCTAAATTTCATCAATTGTTTATTTTGTTTATTTATTTTTCACATTTCAAAATTTGGAAAATTTTGGGATGTGACAGTAGATTGCATGGATATCCAAGATCATAGTCACAACAAGATGCATATAACAAAATATAAGAATTAAGCATGATACTTTGAACAAGATTCTTGGTAGCTTCCAATAGTCACACAATCGCTAGTGATTGGAGTAACTTGAAGCAAATGGTTTCCATGATGATATAGAGATCTAAATATGAGGAAACACATACCAAGAACCACTCTCATATACAAGATCCAAAATATGATCAGTAAAGGCATTCAAGCAAATTGGAACTTGTATGAGAAAATGTGTCACATAGGCGCTAGATAATTATAAATATCAATTCTAAGTGACACAACCTCGAATATTCACAATTTCTACGATTGTAATATGAACTAAGCATATGAATCCCCCATAATGTGATACTAACATAAACCAACACGAGGCAAAAGGATACAAATAGAGATAATTAACGGACATTATAAAACTTAAATTTCTCATGAGAATTATACCACATAGAGACTAGACAGTAATCCAATATAAATACTAGGTGGTATTCCTCATGTACACACAATTTTAGGATTGTGGAATGCCCAAGCATAACACTCCCACAAAATGGGATAATCTATTAATTCCTCACAAGAGCCAAATAAGATATCAAATATAATCAAGAAAGGCTCAAACACAAGAAACACACATACATGGTGTGCCACCTAATCATACACAAATATGATTGATACCTCAAGATAATTAAGTGGAAAGCACATGTACAAACGCATGGAAGATACAAAACTAACACATGCACAAGGGGTGAGTAACTTTCAATGTAATGAGTTAAGCATATGTTACCGCAAGGAGGAACATTGGTAATATAATATACTCATGATAATCCAAATGGCTTGGCTTGGCAATAATAATTGATGAGGATCCCTCAATTCTTCATAATGTATCAAAGACTCCAACGCCCTCCAAAACACACCTATTGATCAAGTTTTGGCTTGTTGGTCCCCAACCAAGTTGGGTCCTAATAAGTTAGTCACAATAGGCTTGGCAACCCAAATGGTTCTTTTCTTGACACCACATTGGGAACCAACAAACTTGGCAAACATATTGCCAACCTCATCCTTATGAAGTGAATAAGCATCATCAATCAAGATATGATTGGATGAGGAGATACCAATAGTGCATGAGGAAGAAATGTTCCCCTTCTCACGGCATATGTAGCAAGTTCTACTCTTGCCATCTTTCTTCTTAGTTGAAGCCACAACTCGAGGAAGGGATCGAGTAGTACTCTTAGGAAGAAGCCCGTCAATGACTTGAGGTGGAGCTTGAGGCTGCTTCCCTTGTTGCTTCACACTAAGAGGCTTTTTCTTCAATGGGCAAGATCTAACATGATGCCCTTCTTCCTTGCACTTGAAGAAAACAATGTTGGCCGGATTATTGACTTGATATTGGCCATTCTTCTTGTTTTCCTTATGCTTCAACTTGATAGTGGACTTGTTCTTGACATTGGAGTTGAATCCAAGCCCACTCTTATCATTGGGGGATTTTTGCACACTCAAGATTTTGTTGAGTGCGGCCTTCCCTTGATGACCCTTTTTCAAGTCACTCTTCAAAGAAGTGACTTGAGCCTTGATCTCTTTGATTTCCTCTACATGGTTAGTTTTAAAAAATGTACTAGAGGAAGTAGATGCTACATTGTTAGAGCAACAAAACACGGAATGTAATTCATCGCGAGATATAGCATGGTTATGAGAGGATGAATTACAAGGACTAGCACATGGCAATATAACATTTGGAGTAGATATAGTGCTAATGTCCACATGAGGCCCACTAGATGTTACCTTTGACACGATGGCCTCATGAGCTATCTTTAGCCTATCATGGGAGACTAGAAGATCCTCATGCGAGCTTGAGAGCTTAACATGACTTTCTTATAATTTCCCATAGTTGCTAGATAACAAAGCAAGTTGAGACTTTAGCTCAACATTCTCCTTCAAAATAGATGCTTCACAAGAAATAGAGTTAGTAGCACAAGCATCATCACTATTTGCAAAAGGTGAGGGCAACTTGGCAAACTCTTTTGAATATGAAGCTTTAAGTTGCTCATGTGACTCGGTGAGTTTGATGAACTCCCTCTTAACGACCCGAGAGCCATTTTCGAGGTGCTTAAAATCCTCAACATGTTTAGCATAAGCAACCTCAAGTTCATCATTTTTAATCTTGAAGGAGTTTGCCACCGCAAGTTCTCTATCATGGTATTCCTTTACTCTAGATAATTCTAGAGTAAAAGTCTCCTCAAGAGATTCTTTGGTGGTTTGTTCTTCCTCAAGGGAGTCCTTCAGTTGAGCAATTTCATTAGCATACTCAGGCTTAAGCGCAAACTTTTCATCAATTATGTTTTCTTGCTCCTCAATAAGATCATTGCCTTCTATAACATAATGCAAGATTTCAATCAAGTTGGAGGAAGCAATTTTATTTTTGAAGAGAGCGCTATAGACAACCTCTCCCATTTTCTTAATAGAGATAATATCATACTTACCTCGATAATCATCATTATCATTCTCAACCTCGTCATCATCATCATGAGATACAATGGGATCCAAAGAGGTTACCTTTGTTCCCTTAGCCATAAGGCATATGTGAGAACCAGAGGAAGGTGATGATGATATTGCACTTGTAGCTCTATTCAAGACCTTGTCCTGGCCCATAGAATCTTCATTTTCCTCTACATGGTTAGCAACACAAGCAATAGAGGAAATAGAAGCATTTTTATCATGGCAATAAGACAACACAAGCATATCACCATGCGATTTATTCAAGCCATTACTACATGATATGCAAGGACTATCAACACTAGCATGTAAGGAGTTGTGAGTGCTAGAAGTGTTAAGGTCCAAAGATAGATCATTGCAACTAGATAGGAACGAAGGATTACAAATAGTAAGCACACTATCCACATAGCAATTTCTATCACCACTCGCTGTATCATTACCTTGTGAAAAATCACATGTTGGTGAGGTGGTAGACGATGAGAACTCATCTCGACCGGAAGTGGAAGCAACACTATCATCCTTAATAATGTTGGACTTTCTATATTTATCTTGAAGCTTGGTCCATATCTCACGAGCGCTTGAATAAGGCATGATAGACGAAAGAACTACATTGCTCACAACATGCAAAAAAAATTTAGTAGCTAGAGCATCTATATGAGAGCTCAACTTCTCCTCTAAAGATTATTTTTGGGGATCCACGGGAGAAGATAAACCCATATATAGATATCCCTCGATAATTGGGTGAATTTCCCAAAATAAATTAAGCATGCGAATTTTCCAAGCATCATAATTTGTGCCGTCGAATGTGAACATGTCATTGTGCACTAATCCCTTAGCCGACATATTTACTCTCAAGGCGGTGAAGCCTAAAATGAGAGACCGGGCTCTGATATCAATTGAAAAGGATACAAATGCCGCCTAGAGGGGGGTGAATAGGCGGTTTAAAACTTTTACGAGATGGGATTAACGAAGGCGGAATAAAACTAGCGTTTACTTTGTCAAGCACAAAACCTATATAAACTATGGTTCACCTATGTGCACCAACAACTTATGCTAAGCAAAACAAGCAACTATGTGATAGCTAGATATAAGAATTCAAGCATGAAGGCTATCACAAAGTAAAGTGCATAAGTAAATAGCTCGGGTATAGAGATAACCGAGGCACGTGGAGACAATGATTTATTACCGAGTTCCTCCCATAAAGAGAGTACGTCTCGTTGGAGGGGTGAGCGGTACTAAGACCACCACGCCACAAAAGGCCTCACCCTATTCTCCTGCGAACGTCGCCACAAGAGGCCTGGTTCACTTCTTCACTATCGTTGCACTTGTCAGTGGCAATCCGTAACCTCTCACAAAGATTGTGGCACTTCTCCACAACTCAATTGGAGGCTCCAACAAACAAGCTCGGGGAAATCTCCACAACTTAATTGGAGGCCCCAAGTAATCAACATACATGTAAAACAACTAAACCGTCTAGGGTTCCAAGAACCCAAGAGTAAAAAGCTTCTCACCTTTCACCCAATCGAATCCTCAACGAGAACTTAAACCGATGCACCAAATGCAATGTCAAGAACACAAGAAGTGCTCAAGTCCTTCTCTCCCAAATTCCACCAAAGCTACAAAAGCTAGTGGGAGAATAAAAGAGGAAGAACACAAGAGGAAATCCACAAAAGAAACCCCAAGATATAGATCCCAATATGTTCTCCTCACATAGAGGAGAGATGGATTGGTGGAGTTATAGATCTAGATCTCCCCTTTCAAATCCCCCAAAAAGATTCAAGAAATATGGGAGGGATTGAGAGTATTTGCAAGCTCTTGAAGGTCAAAACAATGGAGGAGAGAGAGAATGCAAGCCACCAGCCTAAGGAGGAAGAAGGGGTCTATTTATACCCCTCCCCAATGAAATATGACCATTTGAGACATTTCAGGCCGGATAATCCGCCCCTCCCCCGGATATTCCGGGTTCCCCGGGCCAAAAAAAAAGGCTAAGGACTTCGCGGCGCGTCCCTCAATATAGGGGCGGATAATCCGCCCCCATTACTGGGAGCCACGCCTCAAAGTCCTTATCCGTTTTCCAAAAATTGGGCCGGATAATCCGCCCCCATGGCCAGATAAACCGCCCCCTGAAAACTGGCAGGAACAACAAAACTGAAACCATCATAACTTTTGCATTCAGACTCTGATTTTGATGATCTTGGGCTCGTTTGGAAGATAGTAACAAGCTCTACAAGATCATGCAGGGAACCATCATAGTCCATCAAGGTAGGATAGAACCAAATGATGAAAGGTTTAACCTATCTATAAAAGACAAATCGGTAAAACCTCCAATATCGAAAACACAATAGAGAATGCATATGAAATCCGCTTTCGATGAACTTAAGCTTGGAATAGAGATTGACACAATATCTAAATCCTCTCATGGATAAGAACCAAGAAGTATGATGCCAAGTATGCAAAGGTTTGAGCTCTCACCGAGGGATATGATCAAGTTACTCACTTGAGATCCCCTCTTGATAGTACGGTTATCTATCCTATAAACCGGTCTCTCCAACTAACACCACGAGACCAGTTAGAAAGAAAACCTATCAATATCAAACCTTTTCCTTGAATATTACACACCTCAAGATGGAGCACCTTTCTTGATTGCACTAGCTTGGCGAAGACTTAGAATTTGCTTCCCCATACTCCACTATGGAAGAGCCTATCTTTTAAGAATATCTTCACATATCCATGGTCATCATAAGGATGGCAATATACACTTGAGATCATCTTATTATTCAAGACACACTTGCCATAGGCTCAACTTCTACTTGACCAATCTCCAGATCATTCCTTGAAACCTTGATCAACACATGATCTTCTTCACTTTATTCTTATTCCAACCTTGAAGTCACCGTATGGTTCAAGCATTGTCTATGGACAAATCCTACAAGTAAAACTCAATGCAAACATAAGTCCATAAAACATTGTCATTAATTACCAAAACCACACATGGGGGCACACATGTTCTTTCACTATTCCTCTCCATCTCCAGCAAGCATTTGAGTTGTTGTGTTTCAAGCATTCATATGATGATTTATTCAACCATGCTCTTTATCTTCCTTGTTTGCGCAAGACTCTTATCTAATGAGTATTACTTTGGAAGCCATCATTGTGAAAAACCTTTTATGTTTGAGTAAAGAGTACTCCCGTTGTGAAACTTCTGCAAAAGCTTTATTTGAAAACTGTTTGCCAACTGTTCTCTGACCAAGAAAGTTTGCCAATCCCAATTATGATTTATCTTTATGCATCTTTATTGTGACTCCCATACTTGTTGCAAGATAAATTACATAATGGTGAGTTGCTTTCTTCTATGAGTTGTGTATTGGTAAGTGTGATGCTTCTTGTCCGTATTCTTTTTATCGACCTTCACTCCATAAACCTATGGACATGTTTACTGAGCTTAGTTTTTGCTTGGGGACAAGCGAAGGTCTAATCTTGGGGGGGTTGATACGTCCAATTTGCATCACCATTCTGTATCATAATTTGCCTCTATCCATTGATATATTTCATATTAAGAGGTGTTACTTATGTCTTTTCATCTGTTTTTGCATGTTGGATGATTCTTGGAGGATGAACTGCCGGAGTCAGGATTCTGATGGAAAAAGCGGTGTTTTGATGCAATTTTGCGAAGATCAGAAAAATACCAGAAAAACTACGGAAAAACCTATTTTCCCAGAAGACGAAGGATGCCAAAAGGGGAGGCAAATATGGGCCATAGGGGTGAAGGGAATATGCCCTGAGAGGCAATAATAAAGTGTTTATTATGTGTATTCCAAGTATATGATAGATGTTTATTTTGCATGCTATAATTGTATTAATACGGAAACGTTAATACATGTGTGTTTAATAAACAAACAGAAAGTTCCTAGTTATGCCTCTCTCATAAACTAGCTCGTTGATTAACAAGATGATCAAGGTTTCCTGATCATGGACATTGGATGTTGTTAATAACGGGATCACAACATTAGTGTAATGATGTGATGAACATTCATCCGAAGTATAGCATTACGATCAAAGTCATTGAGTTTATATTGCTATAACAACTTACGAAGTGATCCTAATCCTTAGACCATGAGATCATGTCAATCACTAACACCGGAAGAGTTTCTTGATAACATCAAACGTCACACCGTAACAGGGTGAATATAAAAATGGATTCAGAACTAATAAAGTGTTATGTTGAGGCTCATGGATCTAGAGTGGAATTTGTTCATCCCGATGACGGATAGATATACTCTGGGCCCTCTCGGTGATATCACATTGATTAGCTTGCAAGCAAGTGATTTGATCACTAGAATGTTATATCACAGGAACGAGCAAAGAGTGCATGTCGATGAGATCAAACTAGGTATGGAGATACCGATGATCGAATCTCATACATGTAATATATCGTGAAACAAATGGATTAAGATACTAGCGTAAACGGTTCAGACGATCACCCGACAGTCATCGTTGAATGTGTGGGAGTCAGTATGGGTCTCAGATCCGCTTCGATTATTGATCCGAGAGGGTCTCGATCATGTCCGCATTATTCACGAACCGTAGGGTGACACACTTAAGAGACACCGACATCCAATTGGAGCAAATGTTTCATGCCGAAAGAATGAACAAGCGCGAATTTATTTCACTAGATACGAAAGCAGGTTTTCGGGTGAAATTGCATAAAGTGGTTATGCATGTGAAATAGAATTCTAGCAAGGGATTATTTGTGAATGTTTGTCATTAAAGTAATTGACAAAATTCTGAATAAAATAAAAGAGTTTTATTTAATGAGAGTTTGCATTAAATTTGGTGGAAATTTAATGGGATTCTTGAGTGGACTTTTGAGTGGAGGGAATTTAGAGGAGTTTTGTGAGTGGGTGTCCACCCACATGAAGAGGGAGGGCAGGGGCAGCCCCATGCAAGCCACCCCTTGGCGTTCCCCCCCTCCTCACTTGTCTCTCACACCTCCTCGCGAAGGATCTCTCTCCCCCTCTAGAATTTATTCCCCATGGTCTCGGACTAGCGAGATACATGTTCCCGGTGGCTATTCGGCAAGAAAGAGTTGTGCTTCCGCTGCATCGCTGGAGAGAGGAGGCGGAGGTTGCTGTGCCTCGAGCGTGTGTGCGAGCACGGATGGCTGGCGATTTGCGGCGCTAGGACTTCCTCTCGATCTTGAGATCGGCAAGAGATCGTCTACATCAACCACGAGTTGAACTCGTTAAGCTTTGTCGGTCTTCAAGGGTATGTTCTCTACGGATATACATCCGCCGGTTGTTTGTATCTAGTGTATAGATATTGGTGTATAGTTCGCATCGTAGGAAAATTTTTGTTTTCTATCTTGCGAACCCTACAAAGGGTATCGAGCGGATCTATGCGTAGATACTTTACGGGTAGTACACATATGAGTATGTGGCGATGATGATCATGTTGTTGCTCCTTTGTTGTGATTTTGGATATTGGTGGCATAGTGGGATGAAGCGGCGGACAAACTTTACATGTCCTCGCACATGAGACCTGTTCCACGCTTGACATGCAACTAGTTTGCATAAGTGGCTAGCGGTGTCATCTCTCCTACTATAGTCAATATCTATTTTTCAAGCGAGTTGTCAACAATTTGATTATCCTCGTTGTGGTTCATGTTCGTAGGTAAGAACGGTTCTATCTCGAAAGCCCTAAGCCACGTAAAACTTGCAATGGATAAATTAGAGGCGTCTAGTTTAGATTGTTGCTGGGCTAGTGTTATGATATGGTAGTGTTGTAAGTAGAAGTATGAGATGATACTCTTACAACACACATAGCGTGTAAAATTCATAGACCTTGCATTTACACATATAGGTATGATAGTGGTCATACCACGATGCACATGATAGAGATCATCTGCGGGAACCATATAATTTTACTAATAAACATATGATGTTTGGTTGCATCTTATATTGCTTGTTTAGCGCTTTGTTAGCATAATAAGATGATCCCTCATTTAAATATCAAGATAAGAATGTGTTCTTCCTTTAGTATGCACCGATTATGTTTTCGTCGCTCCAAGACATCACGTGATGATCGGGTGTTCTTGGATCCACGACCATATTTCGGTGTAAAAGCGATTACACGCAAATACTAAGGTTCTAACTTGGCGAGCCTAGCATGTATGCAGACATGGCCTCGGAACACGTAGAAAGGTTAAGCATGAGTCATATAGTTGATATGATGCCCATTTGATGCTCGCCTTTGAAGCTATACCGACTCACGTGATGATCGGACTTGGTGTAGTGGATTTGGTTCATGTAATCACCAAAAGGCACGAGGATGTCGCTTTTGAGTGGGAGTTCATTCGTAATATAGATTAGTTGAACTCGATCTATCATACACTTAGTCTAAACTTTACAAATTCTGTTGTAGATGGCACCACACTTTTAATTTCAATGTGTTCATGGAGAAGAGAAACTAGCAACGACGGTAGCAACTTTCTTGAATGGGCCATGAATTTGAGGATTCTCCTCTCTGCACAAAAGCAATATGTGCTAGAAGCGCCGTTAGGCCCCACCTTTGATGATGCCCCGACGAGGAGAAGAATGTCTATCGGACTCGTCGGAGGACCACAACTTAGTTCATTGCGGCATATTGTATGGGCTAGAGCGGAACTTCAAAGCGTTTAAAAACGGCAATGCATTTGATACAATGGGTGAGTTGAAAATGATTTTCGACACATCTTGCTGTCAGAAAGCTACAATGCTTGAAAAGTTCTTTAGCTGCATGATGGAAGAGCACACTCCGTTAGTGAGCATGTACTCAAGATGTCGGTTACGCCGATAAGCTTGTGTCCTTGGGAATATCGATTCCATTGACTTAGGCATCCATCGTGTTCTGCAGTCTACCACCTAGCTATAAGAGCTTCATGATGAACTATAATATGCAAGGCATGAAGAAGTCTCCCGAGCTTACAATGCTTAAAAGCTGAAGTGGAGATCAAAAGGAACATCAAGTGTTGATGATCAATAGGAACACTGGTTTCAAGAAAGACAAGAAGGAAAAGCGGAAGAGTAAGGCGGCAAGCTTTGTTGCAGCTGAAAGAAACCCGAGTTGGACCTAAGTCGATTCGAAAGTGCTACTATTGTAAGGGGTGCCCTTTGGGCGCCCCAAGTATGTCGCGGACAAGAAGGCGGCAAGGCAAACAAAGGTATATATGATATACATGTTATTGATGTGTACTTGACTAGTGCTCGCGGTAGCACACGGGTATTTGATACCGGTTCAATTGCTAATATTTGTAACTCGAATCAGGGGCTGCGGAACAAGCGACCGCTAGCAAGGGGTGAGGTCAAGATGCGTGTCGGCAATGGATCAAACGTTGATGTAATCGCCGTCGGAACGCTGCCTCTCCACTTACCGTCGGGATTAGTCATAAACTTAAATAAATGTTATCTGGTGCACCTGCGAGCATGAACATTGTATCTGGATCATGTTTGATGCAAAGTGGTTATTCATTTAAATCAGAGAACAATGGTTGTTCCATTTATATGAATGAAATCTTTTATGGTCATGCACCGATGATGAATGGTTTATTTCTGTTAGATCTCAATGATAATGTTACACATATTCATAATGTTGATGCTAAAAGGATTAAACTTAATGATGATATATCCGCATATATGTGGCACTGCCGTCTAGGTCATATTGGCATTCATGAAGAATCTCCATTCGGATGGACTTTTGGAATCACTTGATTATGAATCATTTGATACATGTGAGCCATGCCTTATGGGCAAGACGACTAGAACGCCGCTTTTCGGTTCAATGGAGCAGGCGGATTTATTGGAAATCATACATTCGATGTATGTGGTCCAATGAGTGTGTCGTGAGGTGGATATCGTTATTTTGTTACTTTCCCGGATGATTTGAGTAGATACGGTTATATCTACTTGATGAAACACAAGTCTGAAACCTTTGAAAAGTTCAAGGAATTTCAGAATGAAGTGGAAAATCATCGTAATAGAAACATCAAATTCCTACGGTCCGACCGTGGAGGTGAGTATCTAAGTTCTGAGTTTAGCACTCACATGAAAGAGTGTGGAATTGTTTCACAACTCACACTGCGGAACACCACAATGAAATGGTGTGTCGGACGTCGTGTCGTACTTTATTAGATATGGTTCGATCTATGATGTCTCCGACGGACTTGTCGTTGTCATTTTGGGGTTATGCACTAGAAAGCTGCTGCATTCACTTTAAATCGGGCACCATCTAAATCCGTTGAAAAGACACCGTATGAATTGTGGTTTGAAACAAACCTAAGCATCATTCTTAAAGTTTGGGGATGCGATGTTTATGTGAAGAAACTTCAACCGGATAAACTCGAACCCAAAGCGGAAAAATGCGTCTTCATAGGATACCCTAAAGAAACTATTGGGTATTCCTTCTATCACAGATCCGAGGGCAAGGTTTTTGTTGCCAAGAATGGATCCTTTCTAGAGAAAGAGTTTCTCGCGAAAGGTGTGAGTAGTCGGAAGGTAGAACTCGAAGAGGTTGTGGAACCTTCTCTTCAAAATATGGCGAGTAGCGCAGCGCCGGAAGTTGTTCCGGAATTGGCTCCACCTGTTGAAGAGGGAACTAATGATAATGATCATGAAACTCCGAAAGAGAGTACTACCGAACCTCGCAGGTCAAACAGGATGCATGCAGCTCCCGAGCTGTACGGAAATCCTGTCATGAATTTCATGGTTGATGAAAATAATGACCCTGCGACGTATGAAGAAGCGATGATGAGCCCGGATTCCAACAAATGGTTAGAAGCCATGAAATCCGAGATGGAATCCATGTATGAAAATCAAGTTTGGAACTTGGTGGAATTACCTCACGACCGAAAGGCCGTGGAGAACAAATGGATTTTCAAAAGGAAAACTGATGTTGATGGTAATGTGACCATCTATAAAGCTCAACTTGTCGCAAAGGGGTTTCGACAAATTCAAGGAGTTGACTACGATGAGACTTTCTCTCCCGTAGCGATGCTAAAGTCAGTTAGGATTATGTTAGCAATTGCTGCATATTTCGATTATGAAATATGGCAGATGGATGTCAAAACCGCGTTTCTCAATGGTAATATTGAAGAAGAGTTGTATATGATACAACCAAAGGGTTTTGTCGATCCTAAGGATGCTAACAAGGTGTGCAAGCTTCAGCGATCCATCTATGGATTGAAGCAAGCATCACGAAGTTAGAATCTCCGCTTTGATGAGGTGATCAAAGAGTTTGGATTTTTCCAAACTTATGGAGAAGCTTGTATTTACAAGAAAGTGAGTGGGAGCAATGTGGCATTTCTGATATTATATGTGGATGACATATTATTGATCGGAAATGATATAGAACTTTGAAACAGTGTTAAAAGTTATCTAAACAGCAAATTTTCAATGAAGGACCTAGGTGAAGCGTCATACATATTAGGCATAAAGATCTATAGAGATAGATCTAGGCGCCTAATAGGGCTATCGCAAAGTACATACCTTGATAAGATTTTAAAGAAGTTTAAAATGGACGGAAGTAAGAAGGGGTTCTTACCTATGTTGCAAGGCAAGACATTGAGTAAGACTCAAAGTCCGGCTACGGAAGAAAGAGAGATAATGGACAAAGTCCCTATGCTTGACCATAGGCTCTATAATGTACGCCATGCTATGTACAAGACGGATGTGGCACATGCTATTAGTTTGACTAGTAGGTACCAATCGGATCCGAGTTGAACCTTTGGATAGCGGTCAAGAATATCCTTAAGTACTTACGAAGAACTAAGGATATGTTTCTTGTATCTGAGGTGAAGAAGAGCTCGCTAAGTGTTATATCGACGCGCTAGTTTTGACACCGATCCGGATGACTCTAAGTCTCAATCCGGATACGTATTTCTCATGAATGGCGGATCGGTTAGTTGGAGGAGCTCCAAACAACCTGTGGTAGCGGATCAACAACGGAGGCCGAATATTCTTTGCTTGAGCGGCTCAGAGCGATTTGGATGAAGGAGTTCATATCCGAACTAGGAGTTGTGGCAAGCGTTGGACCCAATGGTGATCTATTGTGACAACAATGGTGCCATTGCCAATGCCAAATAGCCAAGGTCTCACAAGCATTCCAAGCATATTAAGCGCCGGTTCACTCCATCCATGAGCATGTCAAGGATGGAGATATAAAGATTTAGAAGTACATACGGATCTCAATGTAGCAGATCCGTTGACTAAAACTCTCCCTAGAGCAAAACATGATCAACACGAACTCAATGGGTGTTAGATTTATCACTATGTAACTAGATTATTGTCTCTAGTGCAAGTGGGAGGCGAAGGAATATGCCACGAGGCAATAATAAAGTGTTTATTATGTGTATTCCAAGTATATGATAGATGTTTATTTTGCATGCTATAATTGTATTAATACTGAAGCGTTAATACATGTGTGTTTAATAAACAAGCGAAAGTTCCTAGTTATGCCTCTCTCATAAACTAGCTCGTTGATTAACAAGATGATCAAGGTTTCGATCATGGACATTGGATGTTGTTAATAACGGGATCACAACATTAGTGTAATGATGTGATGAACATTCATCCAAGTATAGCATTACGATCAAAGTCATTGAGTTTATATTGCTATAACAACTTACGAAGTGATCCTAATCCTTAGACCATGAGATCATGTCAATCACTAACAGGAAGAGTTTCTTGATAACATCAAACGTCACACCGTAATGTGGTGATTATAAAGATGGATTCGAACTAATAAAGTGTTATGTTGAGGCTCATGGATCTAGAGTGGAATTTGTTCATCCCGATGACGGATAGATATACTCTGGGCCCTCTCGGTGATATCACATTGGTTAGCTTGCAAGCAAGTGATTTGATCACTAGAATGTTATATCACGAGGAGCGAAAAGAGTGCATGTCGATTGAGATCAAACTAGGTATGGAGATACCGATGATCGAATCTCGGACATGTAATATATCGTGAAACAAATGGATTAAGATACTAGCGTAAAGGTTACGGCGATCACAAGAAAGTCATCGTTGAATGTGTGGAGTCGGTATGGGTCTCAGATCCCGCTTCGATTATTGATCCGAGAGGGTCTCGATCATGTTCGCATTATTCACGAACCGTAGGGTGACACACTTAAGAGACACCGACATCCAATTGGAGCAAATGTTTCATGCCGAAAAGAATGAACAAGCGCAGAATTTATTTCACTAGATACCCAAAGCAGGTTTCGGGTGAAATTGCATAAAGTGGTTATGCATGTGAAATAGAATTCTAGCAAGGGGTTATTGTGAATGTTTGTCATTAAAGTAATTGACAAAATTCTGAATAAAATAAAAGAGTTTTATTTAATGAGAGTTTGCATTAAATTTGGTGGAAATTTAATGGGATTTTGAGTGGACTTTTGAGTGGAGGAATTTAGAGGTTTTGTGAGTGGAGTGTCCACCCACATGAAGAGGGAGGGCAAGGGGCAGCCCATCGCCGCCACCTTGGGGTCCCCCTCCTCCTATAAAGGAGCCCCCTCCTCACTTGTCTCTCACACCTCCTCATGAAGGATCTCTCTCCCTCTAGAATTTATTCCCCATGGTCTCGGACTAGCGAGATACATGTTCCGGTGGCTATTCGGCAAGAAAGAATTGTGCTTCGCTGCATCATTGGAGGCGAGGAGGCGGAGGTTGCTCGGTGCCTCGAGCGTGTGTGCACGGATCTTACTGATTTCTTGGCGCTAGGACTTCCTCTCGATCTTGAGATCGGCAAGAGATCGTCTACATCAACCACAAGTTGAACTCGTTAAGCTTTGTCGGTCTTCAAGGGTATGTTCTCTACGGATATACATCCGCCCGTTGTTTGTATCTAGTATATAGATCTTGGTATATAGTTCACATCGTAGGAAAATTTTTGTTTTCTATGCTGCGAACCCTACAAGGGGGCCCACACACCCCAGGCGCGGGCCACCCTAGGCCACGCTTACAGGGGGTGTGGCCCACCTGGCCCACCTCTGGCTCCGTCCTCTCGCCTATATCTTTTCCTCAGAACCCTAATACACGGGGAGCGACCACAGAAAGATTTCTCCGCCTCTGCGGGGCGGAAATTCCTTCCCGGAGAGGGGAGATTGTCGCCATCAACATAATCATCAAGCTAGACTTCATCGGGATCATCATCATCATCCACACCATCTTCTCCACCAGCACCATCATCAACACTCCATCCCGCTGTAAAAATTGTGTTGAATCTTGCATAGTTCTTAGGGGAAACTTTCCCGGTGTTGATTACTATTGTAGTTGATGCTTGTGAGTGGAACCATTGGATTATTGTTTATGTTCAGATTGTTATTCATCACCATATCATCTTTGATCTTGATCCATATGATGTCTCATGATTAGTTCGTTTAGTTCTTGAGGACATGGGAGAAGTCATGTTGTTAGTAGTGGATTTATGTTGAGGTATTATTCAATGGTTTAATATTTAAGTTGTGGTGTTATTCTTCTAGTGGTGTCATGTGAACGTCGACTACATGATACTTCACCATTTATGGGCCTAGAGGAATGCATTGTGTATTTGGCTACTAATTGGGGGGGTTGTAGGAGTAACAGAAACCTGAACCCCTGTTAGGAAACCATTGCACAAGGCAGTGTAGGATATCAGAGTTTAAGGTTGTAGTTAGGTTTATACCTTAATTGCTTTCTTGTAGTTGCGGATGCTTGCAGAGGGTTTAATCACAAGTATGTATTAGTCCAAGTAAGGTCGATACATTAACATAGGTTCACCCACACAACACTTATAAAACCAAAGAAGATTAATCAGCTATATGAAACGAAAGCACTTGACAGTATTCCCATATGTCCTCGAGAATGTTTGGTCCTCATAAGTATTTCCACCGGCTTGTCCTTTGCTAAGAAAGAATTGGACCACTTGCTGCAATTATTTGATGTCTTTATTTACTTGCACTTTGTATCCTTGCTTTATCAGAAAATCCCTAAAAATCTGTTTGCTAAGTATTTACAGAGATTTCCTGATCCATACCACTAGCCAACACCTTCTGCTCCTCGTTAGGATTGACACTCTTATTTATCGAAAGTACTACGATACATCTCCTATACTTGTGGGTCATCAGACTGCGTTGGTGGGGCTAGACGAAACAAACAGCCTTATGACCCCAATGATTCTTCACCATGAAAGAAACGCATGGCGTGCACATGGAGAGGGGGACGGTAGAGGCGCGATCCCCCGGGCAATATAGAGCATTTTCCTATTAACTCGGACTTATGGAACATGGGTGCCACGCTCCCCCATGTCTGCACCTAACACGTACCCCCGAAGTGGGGCCGAACGAAGTAGCGGAAAATTCACGTAAACGTATATACGCGTCAATACAACGAAAGGGCTACACAGTTTTGTACTCCCTCCGTTTGGAAATATAAGATGTTTTAGGTTTGTGAATGAGATGTATCTAGACATCTTTTAGTGTATAGGTTCAAACGAATCTAGACACTAAAAGGTGTCTAGATACATTTCCTTCACAAAACTAAAACATCTTATATTTCTAAACGGAGGGAGTAGTATGTACACCTTTTGTCTGGCCCACTAAGAATTGAAGAGGGATGGGTCAATTATGGAGAGAACAGGCGGATATGTCAGTACAGGAATCCGAAACCGAAAAAAGATCTTAAAAGAATGGGCCTATTGGCCGATTTAACAATCACAGGCGCGGGAGATTGCCAGGTTGTAACCGCTGCTGTGTAAAGGAGGTCAGTTTGTTGTTCGAATCAATTAACTTAGGTGCTCGTTCGTGCTAAATCCGCCAGATCTAGATGAAGTATTGACCGTTTTTTCGCTTTTTGCAGAATGGCGGCCTGTTTCGACACTGGACTACACGTTGTAGGTAGCAGGGCAGGGGAGAGCTAAAAGCATTGTGGTTGTAGACTGTGAGCCTAATGGAGTTGCTAAGAGGTGCGTGCTTGATTTCCTGACTTTACATTAGGACCCCGTCTTTTAGGTTCTTGAGGTGAATTTTGCGTGTGCTAACGGGACATAAAGCATGTCAGAATGCCGTAGTGAATCCTTTATATCCAACGATATGTAGTACTGTGTAGAAAGATGGGTACTAAATCGCATATAGGCCAGCTATGCTTGTGTGCTAATTTGTGATTACTGGATTCTCATGAACATAGTTTACCTAATTTGAGTTGTTGCACCAGTTTCAAATGTTTTCGAGTATTGTGGTAGCTCTAAACAAAGTAGGAGAAAAAAACCATTTTTGAAAAAAATGAATGTACTATTGCAGGCACAGACGCGGTGCGATGATGGATGAGAGAGCTGCAAGTGCGGACATGATATCTGCACTTGAGTATACATTCTGGGGGGTTTGCGGAGAGAACCAATCCAGAGGTTCTTTGTCCTTTGTCCTTTGATTGGGCTCACATTCGACTCTTTGGGGGAAGCTTATGACTACTACAATATTTATTCATAGGAGTGTGGTTTCGGAATAAGATATGGCAAGAGAAGGATTAACGTGAAAGGATCAAAATGCATGCAGGAGCTCGTATGCAACTGTTCGGTAGGCACTTGTTAATTGTATCGATAATATTTGGCACGGGTTAGTTTCAGGAAACAAACCGACGTCGTATTTTTTGTCTTTTTGTCTTGCTAGGGGAAACCTACCAAGGAAAACAGCTCGTCATGCAGGTCCCAGTTTGCAGCAATGATTAGATTACTTAGGTGAAGACAACGGATGGTACATATGTGAGTACAGAGCCACGCAAAATCACCCGATGCTGAAAACTTGCACTCAGAAGTTGCATTCCCATCCCACCGATACATAGACAAGTACACCAGAGAGCTTGTTTTGCATCTACGCGAGAATAATGTCAACCTGAGCAAAGTCTACAGTATAATTGGTACATTTTTTTGGTAGGATTGAGAATGTACCCTTCACAAAGAGATGCCTCGGGACGCTATGTGGTAAAATAAGTCGCGATCAAGCAGACGAGGACGTCAGAAAGACGATGGATATTTTCTCAGATATGAAGGAGAAAGATTCAGAGTTTGATTACTCAGTCAGGGTTGATGGAGAAAGCCGGATAAGAACACTAATGTGGACTAATGGCAGCGGCAAATTGCAATATCATCGTTTCGGCGACGTGATCACATTCGACACGACGTACCGGACAAATCTTTATGACATGCCGTTTGGTCTATTCGTAGGTGTGAATAATCACTTCCAGAGTGTAATATTTGCTGGTGTCCTTATGAGAGATGAGAAGATCGAGAGTTTCAAATGGGTTTTCCGCGAGTTCATGAAGCTGATGGGCGGCAAGGTCCCTATAACCATACTAACAGGTATTTTACGAGGCACCCCTGTGATGTACGCATAATTTTTTTACCATTTGATATTTGTTTGACATGATCTGTATATAACAGATCAAGCTAGGACGATGGAGGTAGCTATTGAGGACGTCTGGCCAGATGTAACACACCGTTCGTGCAAGTGGCGTGCTATGAAGAAGGCCAAGGAGAGTCTCGAAATGCACTACACAAACGGAGTGAGTTTAGGATTGAGTTTCACATGATTATCCAGGTAGAAAATCTGGGTATAGGTTTGGCATAAAAATTCAGTAATGTAGTGCTGACAGAATATTATAAATCTTTACTATTAAAATGGTATGGTAGTTTGACATCAAACATTGGAAGCATTCAGGCCATCCATTCTACATCCGATGGTATGGTAGTTTGTAGCTTAGCTAATTACGCTGCTCTGCCACCGCTAAGTGAAAAATACCGGTCTAGAAAAAAAAGTAAGCCAATACGACACTGACCCAGCATCCCGACGTGAAACCCTAGCGCGGACCACAGGTTCCAGCCGCCGTCGTCCCTCCCTTGACCCTCACCTGCCCCGCCCCACCCCAGCCGCCACTAGAAGCCTGAGCGCCTCCAGCCCGTCGTGACCTGATATCACCGCTACTGACCTTTCCCAATCCGCCGAGGATTTGCTGCAGCTGTACGGACGCAAGTTATCTCAAGAGCGAAGGTATTCCATCCCTACTACCACTTCCCATCCTAATCACTGGAAACCCCGGCGGCCGCGTCAGACGTTGCGACGCCGATGACCATGTGCACACCAGCGTGGGGCGACAGATGCTGAACAACGTCCTCGGGTTCATGTCCTGGCTGCTTCTAATGCGGCGGCTCGTGCGCGGACATGTCTGCTCAGATCGTAGAGCGGTGATCCATCCAGACAGTGTGATTGGTTTTTTTTTTTGGGTAAGCGCCTGACATTCTCTAAGGTATTGTTAGTTGTGTGGTAATCGTTCCATCCATGCATGTTTCCGTTGATCTTTTCATTGCTTCATATGGGCAATCAAATCCAATTCGTTTTTTGCTGCCTTGTCTGGTAGTACATGGGGATTTAGCTGCATATGATGCTATACAAATTCGATCCATCCCCATAGATATATTCTATCCTTTATTTTACAATGTTAAATTTTGGTTAACCCTATATCACTTGGTCTTTTCCTCCCATTTTAGGGGGTACAGGTCAGTAGATCAATCATACCATCTAATGTTGTTGATTGCGAATGTAAATGTTAATGCTAGAAACTGATTACAAAGAGAGTATGTACACTAGAGGAAAAAGGGTCATCCGTTCGCCACCCCTGGGAGCATTAGTCCCGGTTGCGCCACCAACCGGGACTAATCTTGCACGATCGGTTGGGCGACGCACGGGCCAGGGCATGGGTCCCGGTTGGTAAGGGCATGCGTCGGTTGGAGCCACCAACCGGGACTAAAGGTTTGGCCTGACCACGTGGCGTGTACGCTGCCTTTAGTCGATTCTTGGCTCCAACCGACTAAAGACCCTTGCCTCTATAAATGCATGACCCCTCTGCCTCCACTCTGTTTTTCGAATGGTGTAAGGTGTGAGGGTGTGTGCTAGTTTTCTCATGCATGCATTGAAGGTGTTTGTTGAAATGTTTGAGTGAAAAATCCAGTTGAATTTCTCATAGAACAAAAATATAGAAGGTGTCCGAGACGCACTTGAGCTTTCTCCTCTTTATTTCCCTCGATCGAGGTTAGCAATCCTATCTTTTCTAGGTCATTGATACAATTCATGTGTCGGTGTGAATTGGTTATTTCACTATTTATGATGTCCTGTTTTTGATAAACTTACTTATATGATGCGGATGAGCGGTTAGAGCGGATGTACGGTGGCCGGTAGCCGAGTATATCAAAGGCGTGGATAAATTTATCGATGTGGCTACGGCAAACAAAGAGAATGGATTTATCGTTGTCCATGTGTTCAATGTCGAACAACAAGGAGTACTCTTCCTCGAAAATCATTCGCGGCCACCGATTATGAAAGGTTTCATGCCCAACTATAATTCTTGGACCAAGCACGGGAAAGAGGGGTTATGATGGAAGATGGTGAAGAAGAAGATGATGATAACAACTATCATCATATGTTTCTGAATACGGTGATCTTGCAATGGAAGACAATGGAGAGGAAAAAGGTGAAGAACGGGCATCGGATGAGCGGTGATGAACTTGGTAGGGTCATTTCGATGCAAAGCGAGGCGTGAAGCAGAAAATGAGAAGTTGAAGTTAGAGGGCATGTTAGAAGATCACAAGAAATTTTTGTACCCAAATTGTGAAGATGGCAGCACAAAGCTCGGTACCACCTTTGGAATTGTTGCGATGGAAGCGGTGTGGTCTAACCGACTCTTCATTTGAAAAGATCTTGAAAATAATGAAGCGAAGTTTCCAAACATAACGAACTTCCCGAGAGTACCTCTGAAGCAAAGAAGACTCTCGTCCTCTGATTAGATGTGCAAAAGATACATGCATGCATTAATGACTGCATCCTCTACCGCGGTAAGGAGTATGAGAATTTAGATAAATGCCCGGTATGCAACGTTGTGGTATAAGATCAGACGAGATGACCCTGGTGATGTTGAGGAGAGCCTCGGAAGGGTTCTGCTAAGGTTATGTGGTATGCTCCTATAATACCAAGGTTGAAACGCATATTCGAAACAAAGAGCATGCGGGTTGTTGCGATGGCACAAAGAAGACCGTAAGAAAGACAGGAGTTGAGACACCCCGATGGGTCACATGGAGAAAAATCGAGAGACTTCCGGACTTTGCGGTGGCGCAAGGAACTTATGGTTTGGTCTACGATCGCCCAAGATAAAAGAGCACCAACCAAAATAGTGGTGTCCGCTTTGATGCAATAGGCGAGAATGGACAAAAGGACACATATTATGGTTACATAGAGGAGATATGGGAACTAGACTATGGAGTCTCTTTTAAGGTCCCTTTGTTTCATGCAAATGGGTCAACCTGAATGGGGAAGGGTAAAGATAGACCGGTTATGCGGAATGACAACAGTGGATCTCAACAATCTTGGTTATAGAGATGAACCATTCGTCCTAGCCAATGATGTGTCTCGGGTTTTCTATGTGAAGGACATGTCCTCCGGACGAAAAAAAAAATATGCAAACGAATACATCATATGATGAGCCAAAGCGTCACATAGTTCTTTCGGGAAAAACAAACATCGTGGGAATCGAGGACAAGATGACATGTCAAGATTATAATAAGTTTGATGAAATTCCGCCCTTCACGGTGGAAACTGACCCAAGCATTCCGTTAAGTAAAGAAGATGCTCCATGGTTACGTCTGAAGCGGTCATAAGGAATGACATATGCCAAAGTTCATGCTCATATTATGTAACTCTAATTCATGTCTTTCGCGGTTTGTGGCTTGACCAAGGATATCTTCGCGTTTGTGGCCTTTAGTCCCGGTTTTGTAGTCTCGCTTTTAATATTAATAAATGTCTTGAGTGTTAGTCCCATTTTGTTCTTGGACCGAGTGCCTCTATGACCAGTTCTCGAGATGGGAGGCTGGCGTCGGCATCTCCACAGGCGCATGATGGTGTCCCTGCTCTGCCTTAATCCTTGATCGAGGTTGGTTTCTCCAGAGACTAAATATGAACCTCTCTTTATATAGGCATTTCCCTCTATTTATTAGGTAACACTTAAGACATTTATTAATATTAAAACCGGACAAATCGGGACTAGCTAACACTCGTGCCTAAAGCGCCCTTTAGTCATAATCATGCCTAGTCCTATAGTACGCAGCTGTGGTCTTCATCGTCGTCATCATCATCGTCATCGCCACCGCCACTCCGGGATCCTCGGCCCATCCATGGCATATACCAGGGTCATTCCACCTCGGGTTCACGGCGGGTGGGAGAGGGTCTCTGGAAGACGATGTCGCTACTGCCGGGACGATGTGGGCCTGTGGCGGGTGGACTCGTGGGCATCGTGGCGAGGATGGTCTCCCGGCGATGTAGCGCATCACCGATGATAGTACGGTTCTCCCACCACGACGGCGGCCGACTTGTTGTGGTTCACCGGTGGCGGCCATCACCCTCGTACTGGCGAGCTCCCTTTAACGCCTATTAGCGAAGAAGGCATTCCGGTGTCATAGTTGTCGGGATCCCACTTGGGATCCATCCGCTCTCGGCGTGAGCTCGTGGTAGAAGTGGTTTGTGATGGCGCTGACGTGCGGAACCTTGAGGGAGGGGCAGAACCCCTCGGCGCTCGGCATCCGGCCCGGCGGGCGGTACCCGGTGGACAAGGTAGTTGAGGCGCCGCGCCTCGGTCTCCGAGGGTCGAATGGCCCGATGGCGTTGTCCATTGTTCTAAGAGAGGAAGGTGTGGATGTGTGGATAGCCATGACACGATCACCCTAAATATAGAGGAAAGGCGGGAAAACTTGGCGTGAAGCTTTGGGAAATGGCGGAAATATCTTTAGTCGGTTAGTGACTACATCCGGGACTAAAAGCTCTAGTAGAAAGGAAAGGGCGGGAAAACTTGGCGGGAAGAGGTGGGAAATGGCGGAAAATATTTTTAGTCCCGGTTTCAGAATACATCCGGGACTAAATTTGTGCCGAACAATGATCATGTTTCGAAAAAACCCTTTTCCATTTTCCGAGTGCAAAAAACGGGTCGTTTTGTGAAGTAACCACCAAAATGCCGTTTCACAATGCTACCGTCCCATTTTCCTAAAATACTAGACCACCTTACATGGACTATCTCCCAACCGGTACATCTCAAACCTTTTCGTCCATCTCGGGTAAAAAGGACAAATGTCTGCCGAATCGGCAGGAAGTGGGTCCGGTTTGTACTACAGGTACATGATCTATCGCCCGTGATTTTTTGAAAAAATCATTTTTAGACTCGCAATATGTGGTTTCTTCAGAGATCCAATGCAAGTTCTAACGATGCTCGTCCCCTATCTTCATGCACACCGGTTCGACCATAGTTAGAAATTCAGATAATTCAAAAAAAATCCGAACAATGAAAATCCTTCGCGTGGTGTCATATTATGTTACATAGTTGAAAGGAAAAATACCAGACTTGGTATATTGATCATGTTTCGAAAAAACCTTCACAAAATGACCTATCATGTTCGAGGTTTCATGGCTTTCGGTCCAAATGACCGATATTATGTGCTGAATCACGGCATAGTTTGTGATGTTGTGCCCATATTATGCATGTGTGTGGACATTGGTATGGAGAACAATGTTGCAGGAGGAAGTTTTCCTTTTTGTCGCACGGAAAAGCCCTTTTCCATTTTTCGAGCGCAAAAAACGGGTCGTTTTGTGAAGTAACCACCAAAATGCCGTTTCACAATGCTACCGTCCCATTTTCCTAAAATACTAGACCACCTTACATGGACTATCTTCCAACGGTACATCTCAAACCTTTTCGTCCATCCGGGTAAAAGGACAAATGTCTTAGAATCGGCAGGAAGTGGGTCGGTTTGTACTACAGTACATGATCTATCGCCGTGATTTTTGAAAAAATCATTTTAGACTCGCAATATGTGGTTTCTTCAGAGATCCAATGCAAGTTCTAACGATGCCGTCCCTATCTTCATGCACACCGGTTCGACCATAGTTAGAAATTCAGATAATTCAAAGCGGGCATAATAAATTCAAAAAAATCCGAACAATGAAAATCCTTGGCGTGGTGTCATATTATGTTACATAGTTGAAAGGAAAAATACGACTTGGTATATTGATCATGTATCAAAAAACCTTCACAAAATGACCTATCATGTTCGAGGTTTCATGGCTTTCGGTCCAAATGACCGATGTTATGTCTTGAATCACGGCATAGTTTGTGATGTTGTGCCCATATTATGCATGTGTGTGGACATTGGTATGGAGAACAATGTTGCAGGAGGAAGTTTTCCTTTTGTCGCACGGAAAAGCCCTTTTCCATTTTCCGAGCGTAAAAACGGGTCGCTTTGTGAAGTAACCACCAAAATGCCGCTTTCACAATGCTACCGTCCCCATTTTCCTAAAATACTAGACCACCTTACATGTACTATCTCCCAACCGGTATATCTCAAACCTTTTCGTCCATCCCGGTAAAAGGACAAATGTCTGCCGAATCCAGGAAGTGGGTCGGTTTGTACAACAGTACATGATCTATCGCCCATGATTTTTGAAAAATCATTTTAGACTCGCAATATGTGGTTTCTTCAGAGATCCAATGCAAGTTCTAACGATGCCGTCGCCCCTATCTTCATGCACACCGGTTCGACCATAGTTAGAAATTCGGATAATTCAAAACGGGCATAATAAATTCAAAAAAATCCGAACAATGAAAATCCTTCGTGGTGTCATATTATGTTACATAGTTGAAAGGAAAAATACCAGACTTGGTATATTGATCATGTTTCAAAAACCTTCACAAAATGACCTATCATGTTCGAGGTTTCATGGCTTTCGGTCCAAATGACCGATGTTATGTCTGAATCACGGCATAGTTTGTGATGTTGTGCCCATATTATGCATGTGTGTGGACATTGGTATGGAGAACAATGTTGCAGGAGGAAGTTTTCCTTTTGTCGCACGGAAAAGCCCTTTTCCATTTTCCGAGCGCAAAAACGGGTCGTTTGTGAAGTAACCACCAAAATGCCGCTTTCACAATGCTACCGTCCCATTTTCCTAAAATACTAGACCACCTTAGATGGACTATCTCCAACCGGTACATCTCAAACCTTTTCGTCCATCCCGTAAAAGGACAAATGTCTCCGAATCGGAAGTGGGTCCGGTTTGTACTAGGTACATGATCTATCGCCTGTGATTTTTGAAAAATCATTTTAGACTCGCAATATGTGGTTTCTTCAGAGATCCAATGCAAGTTCTAACGATGCCCGTCCCCTATCTTCATGCACACCGTTCGACCATAGTTAGAAATTGAGATAATTCAAAACGGCATAATAAATTCAAAAAATCCGAACAATGAAAATCCTTGGCGTGGTGTCATATTATGTTACATAGTTGAAAGGAAAATACCAGACTTGGTATATTGATCATGTTTCAAAAACCTTCACAAAATGACCTATCATGTTCGAGGTTTCATGGCTTTCGGTCCAAATGACCGATGTTATGTCTGAATCACGGCATAGTTTGTGATGTTGTGCCCATATTATGCATGTGTGTGGACATTGGTATGGAGAACAATGTTGCAGGAGGAAGTTTTCCTTTTGTCGCACGGAAAAGCCCTTTTCCATTTTCTCCGAAAAAACGGGTCGCTTTGTGAAGTAACCACCAAAATGCCGTTTCACAATGCTACCGTCCCATTTTCCTAAAATACTAGACCACCTTACATGGACTATCTCCCAACCGGTACATCTCAAACCTTTTCGTCCATCCCGTAAAAGGACAAATGTCCGAATCCCAGGAAGTGGGTCCGGTACTACTGTACATGATCTATCGCCCGTGATTTTTGAAAAATCATTTTAGACTCGCAATATGTGGTTTCTTCAGAGATCCAATGCAAGTTCTAACGATGCCCGTCCCCTATCTTCATGCACACCGGTTCGACCATAGTTAGAAATTCAGATAATTCAAAACGGGCATAATAAATTCAAAAAAAATCCGAACAATGAAAATCCTTCGCGTGGTGTCATATTATGTTACATAGTTGAAAGGAAAAATACTAGACTTGGTATATTGATCATGTTTCGAAAAAAACTTCATAAAATGACCTATCATGTTCGAGGTTTCATGGCTTTCGGTCCAAATGACCGATGTTATGTGCTGAATCACGGCATAGTTTGTGATGTTGTGCCCATATTATGCATGTGTGTGGACATTGGTATGGAGAACAATGTTGCAGGAGGAAGTTTTCCGTTTTGTCGCACGGAAAAGCCCTTTTCCATTTTCCGAGCGCAAAAAACGGGTCGTTTTGTGAAGTAACCACCAAAATGCCGTTTCACAATGCTACCGTCCCATTTTCCTAAAATACTAGACCACCTTACATGGACTATCTCCCAACCGGTACATCTCAAACCTTTTCGTCCATCCCGGTAAAAGGACAAATGTCCGAATCCAGAGGGAAGTGGGTCCGGTTTGTACTATGGTACATGATCTATCGCCTGTGATTTTTGAAAAATCATTTTAGACTCGCAATATGTGGTTTCTTCAGAGATCCAATGCAAGTTCTAACGATGCCCGCCCCTATCTTCATGCACACCGTTCGACCATAGTTAGAAATTCGATAATTCAAAACGGGCATAATAAATTCAAAAAATCCGAACAATGAAAATCCTTCGTGGTGTCATATTATGTTACATAGTTGAAAGGAAAAATACCAGACTTGGTATATTGATCATGTTTCAAAAACCTTCACAAAATGACCTATCATGTTCGAGGTTTCATGGCTTTCATCAAATGACCGATGTTATGTCTTGAATCACGGCATAGTTTGTGATGTTGTGCCCATATTATGCATGTGTGTGGACATTGGTATGGAGAACAATGTTGCAGGAGGAAGTTTTCCTTTTGTCGCACGAAAAGCCCTTTTCCATTTTCCGAGCGCAAAAAACGGGTCGTTTTGTGAAGTAACCACCAAAATGCCGTTTCACAATGCTACCGTCCCATTTTCCTAAAATACTAGACCACCTTACATGGACTATCTCCCAACCGGTACATCTCAAACCTTTTCGTCCATCCCGGTTAAAAAGGACAAATGTCCTAGAATCCAGAGGAAGTGGGTCCGGTTTGTACTACAGGTACATGATCTATCGCCCGTGATTTTTTGAAAAAATCATTTTTAGACTCGCAATATGTGGTTTCTTCAAAGATCCAATGCAAGTTCTAACGATGCCCGTCCCCTATCTTCATGCACACCGGTTCGACCATAGTTAGAAATTCAGATAATTCAAAACGGGCATAATAAATTCAAAAAAAATCCGAACAATGAAAATCCTTCGCGTGGTGTCATATTATGTTACATAGTTGAAAGGAAGTGGGTCCGGTTTGTACATCCCGGGTAAAAAGGACAAATGTCTGCCGAATCGGCAGGAAGTGTGTCCAAACCTTTGTTTTTGAATTATTTATTTAAATCCAAACACTTTTTATGTTTATTTTTTTTCTAAATTCCAAATTGATATTAAAAAAATATAAGTTAATTCATTTTTAATTGTAAATGGTTCATATTTTAAATGGTTACATTAATTATTTTTTAAAACAGAAAATGTTTTTGAATTATTTATTTAAATCCAAACACTTTTTATGTTTAAATTTTTTCTAAATTCCAAATTAATATTCAAAAATATAATTTAATTCATTTTAAAAGGTTACATTAATTATTTTTTTAAAATAGAATATGTTTTTGAATTATTTATTCAAATCCATACACTTCTTATGTTTAAAGTTTTTCTAAATTCCAAATTGATATTAAAAAAATATAAGTTAATTCATTTTTAATTGTAAATGGTTCATATTTAAAATGGTTACATTAATTATTTTTTAAAACAGAAAATGTTTTTGAATTATTTATTTAAATCCAAACACTTTTTATGTTTAAAATTTTTCTAAATTCCAAATTAATATTCAAAAATATAAGTTAATTCATTTTAAAAGGTGACATTAATTATTTTTTAAAATAGAATATGTTTTTGAATTATTTATTCAAATCCAAACACTTCTTATGTTTAAAGTTTTTCTAAATTCCAAATTGATATTAAAAATATAAGTTAATTCATTTTAATTGTAAATGGTTCATATTTTAAATGGTCACATTAATTATTTTTAAAACAGAAAATGTTTTGAATTATTTATTCAAATCCAAACACTTCTTATGTTTAAAGTTTTTCTAAATTCCAAATTAATTATCATTTAAAAACAATACAAATTTAAACCCCAAAATAAAAAATAAGTGAACAGAGAGAAAATACGAAAAATTTGAAATGGGAATATGTCCGGTTGGAGCCACCAACCGACTAAAGACCTCAAGGCCAACGCTTGAAAATATGGAGTATAGGTCCCATTGGTGGCTCCAACCGACGATAACCTTTAGTCCCGGTTGGAGCCACCAACCGACTAAAGGTCCTTTGGTTATAATCTGGGTGCCCTCCTCTTCTTCCCCATCTCACCTCCTCTTCTCTTCAAGACGACGCCGCTGCCGCCGCTGCAGGCACGCCTACCGGACGCCCGCCTAAGCGCAGAAGCCATTGCCGCCCCGAGGCTTCTCCTCGAAGAATCGGCCCCGCTCTCCCAATCGCCGCCAACGACCGAGCCCGACGATCGCCGCTGCCGATTCGCTCCTCGACTCGCCTCGCCTCCCGACACCACCACCGCACTGGTATGCCGCTGGTCCTCGTGGACCCTCTCTCGCCCTCTCGCTCTGGTTCATCCTCCTGCCGACTCGCCACCACCGCCGCCACTGCCGCCGTCGTCGCCGAGAAGAGGTCGATGGCGACGATTCAAGAACGCTGATTCTCCTCGGTGGAGATGATCTTCGCGATGAGGCGGTTCAACGGCGCCTCGACCGGCCGTGAGGTGGCCAGAGATGAGGCGACGCAACACCTACGCAGCTAGGGTTCGGGCAAAGGGGAAAAACGGGGAAGAAGAGAAGCTAGGGTTGTTGATCGGGGCGCTGGAGCTCTTATAGGATCGCGGGGGCGGCGACGATGATCTTGGCATGCGGCGGCGCATCGGGTGGCCGGCGGCGAGCCACCGCGAATGCCGGCGCTTGGAGGAAGAAGACAAATGTAAAGGCCAAGGGGTACGGTTGGCTGGGCTCTTGGGCCCCGGTGGGCTTCCTTCTAGCGCAGAGAGAGAGAAGGAGATATGGGCTCGGCAAAGAGCTAGGTTGGATACATTTTTATTTCATTTTTTTTCTATTTCTATTTCGATTTCCTTTTGTAATTTGAATTTCAAATCTGTTTTGAATCTTTTCAACTTACAGAAACTTTTATAAAGTATATGAAATAGTGTGAGACCCTTTTATACACTTTGGGCTCAACTCATGTAGTTAGTTGTTTAAATACAAAACTCATTTGAATGGTTTTCAAATGGAGGGGGAAGTTAGGGTTTAGGGTTTGATTTGTTCTTTCTTTATTATACCAAAATGCAAGTTCAACAATTTAAATGACAAGTATAATTAGAAGAACAAATGCACCCCTCTCATATGTTCCGGAGTTTCCCCGAGTTAGGGTTTTCACCCGTCGGAACCCCGATTAAATCGTCGAGCATGTCTTAGGGTTACATTCCAATGCAAATTAACTTGTCATATCATCATACTTGCTTGAGCATTGCATCGATGCCATGTGTTGATTGTTTCCCTTTCTTTTCGGTGTTTCGATTATTAGGTTTATTATTAGTTAGGTATTATTAGGTTTATTAATTAGTTTGGTATTATTGGTATTCGACCCCACTAGTCAGTCAATGTGGGTAGCCCCAGACCCGATTCACATTGTCAAGCAACTTAGGTGCATGTGGGTTCGACGATGTGCCTATCTACTACACGGTTTCCCTTTCTATTCATTTTTATTATTGTGTATGTATATATTAGGGTTTCTCTGAATTAGGGTTTATATCTCTCAACACCGTACTTAACTTTCTCCTTTAGCCGCTTTGACTTATTCGTTTTTCCACCTGCGTAAAATATGGACCCACACGCCGAGACGAAGAAAAGGAAGAGTTGATCCAAGGTGTGATCCGTGGGGAAGATAATTTAGATGTATCAACGTTTACAACAACTCCGTGAGGGTGATCCTCTTTACCGGAGTAGACAACTTGTTTGAGGTTGAAGGTGTTGCCTTCCGAGGGAGAAGGCGATGCCTTGTGTAATCGAAGACGACCGCTCAAGCAAGGTGCATGTAATATAAATCAATTCATTAATTAATCATCTGCTATCTATATAGAAATAGTAACGCGATCTTTCTTCTTTAGACCTCCGGATCGAAGGAATCTCGAAAAGAGCGACGAGGCCCAACCAAAAGTTGCAAGACCATGAGAGGTTCAGGATCGAAGATGTCATTGAGACGGCAGATCGACTCCCCAAGTTGTCGCAACCAAATTTGTGGCACAATGCGAGTAATCGTTAGGGACTTAATCCCGATCACCATTAGAAATTGGAATAGGCCTGCTAATGCGGATGAAGAGGAACATGTTTATTTGTCCCTAACCACGCCAAAGATTTACCGTGGAAGAGGCTCATGGTTAATTTCAAACTCGAAGATAGATTTGCTCGATCCAAATGCGGAGGATCCATTGAGGACGCCTTACAACATGGGAGAGCCATGGAGGCTAAGGTCGGAGTGGGCTTTGAAGAAGATGGCCCAATGTTTCACCAACTGGAAGAAAAGATTGCACCTTGACTATGTCGTGAAAAGAAGACTCGATTTCAAGAATATTCGGTTTGAGAAGATAAAACCATTACGGGATGAGTTTGTGGAATACAAGAAATCGAAAAAGCTAAGAAAATGTCAAAACGAATAAGTGAATGTCGCTAACAAGAAGTATCATCATACTATGGGGCAAGGTGGCTCTGGTGGCATTCCTAAGTGGGAGAAACTTGAGCAGAACTGCGTGATAAAAATATCACCCTGCAGATGGCGATTGGGTAGAACGTGCAAGGAATTGGTTTTACGGGCATGGGGGCACGTTGGACTCGGAAGGAGGTGTATATATACCATACGACATAAAGAAGACCCTTGCCAATCGAGAGGATGAGAAAAGCAAGAAGGTTAAAGATGGGGACTTCATTCTCGATAGAGAGAATGATGAGCTCACACTCGCCTTGGAAATAAGGAACATGATGGACGAACACGAGGCACAATAGGCTCCCAATCATGGAGGACTGGGTTTCAAGAGAGGAAGAAATATCTGATAGAAGCCGTCAGGAGTAAGAACAGTGGCGGTTGAAGCGAAAGTCGAAAGAGCGAATGCGTTTAATTGAAGAACGATTAAAGCAACAACAAGATGAAATTAACTCACTTAAAGAGCAAAGTACTACGGCGCCCATCTCAAAGACACCGCATTCGATGCTACCGCCTATCGAATAATCGAAAAGCAGGTGGCTTCCACCGAGGTCCCGGTGATGACAATGGCGCCGATGATGCACCGACGATGGCTCCATTGGCTACCAGTGGATGATATCACAGAGATGACACACGCGAGCTACATGTCAAAGTTGTGAACATATCAATGAAGGTGGCGGTCGGCTATGCCTTACCAATTGGACCCACACCAACTTACCACACCGTCCGGTTCCAGAGGGCTACGCTGTTGTCGGCGTGGATGAAATCATGCCCACCTTTGAGGTTTTGGATCTTCACTACCCCGCCGGTGAAGGGGATGTGATCGTCTGGGTGACGCAAAAACGCCACCATTCTATGGTCAAGGATTGTATCGTGCTTCAAATCACACGCCAAGGCCATCTTCGCCGCCACCTCACCACCGAGGTCGCCGCCATGGCCGTCTTCGTCGCCTCACCCGCCCGTCGCCTCACCCACTCCGTCGCCTCACCAATCTCCGGCAGCCATCGCCAAGGAGCCATCGCCGCGCCTCAGATAAAAGCGAAGCGCATCGCCATCAGGTGTCGTAAGCGATCGCCAAACGTAAACAAGAGCCTCTTCCAAAAGTACCAACGGTTCCTCCCAAGAGAGCTTATGATCAGATCAAGAGGAGACCATGGCGATCGTTGATGCGGAAACGACAGCTTTTAAGCTAAGTTGAGGCGGCCGAAAGAGCGAGTTCCCAAAGACCAAAGAAGAAAAAGCCAAAGTGTTGAAAATGCTAAAGACTCTTCATCAACCCGAGCCAAAGCTGTCATCGACTATGAGCGTTCTATTCTCAAGTCACATGCAAAGACAAAAGCCTCAAGAGCAAGATCTGATGCAAGCGGAAATCTGTTGCCCAGCTCGGAGAACAAGCAAAAGCAGACTTGCGCCTCTCAAGGTGATTTCTCAAACCAATGTGGGGTCGAGCAAATATGGGGTAAGAGCAAGATGATCCAGGTAGTTGCACAATACGGAGAAGCCGCTGCTCAAGGTATGAGTATTGCCCAAGATTTATCCCAATTAGAGTTCTTCCCGTGAGTGAAGTAGCATACCAATACCAAGACGGAAAACCTCTCACAAACTCGAGGAGGTAAACAATCTTCCAACAAAATGCGAAGATTGCATAACTCGGTACATGCATGCCACAAGGGCCGGGCTAATCGGATAGTGCCGAGGGTTACAAAAAGCATCATGGGAAAGAAAACGATGACATGGTATCCATTGAATTTTATGAACTATTTCAATTATTCAATCAAGACGCCTTGGACAAATCGATCATGAGTGCCTATTGTCCGTAAGTACTAATTACGTAATTAATTTAGTCTCCATCTATAATATTTTGTTTATTGCATGTATATAATCATACTTTAATATGCGTAATGAAGATTCTCGAATGCAGAGAGGACAAATCTATGACATTGGCTTCATTGACCCATATTGGGTTCATGAAGCTAATCTCAAAATAAGCCCCTGTGATACGGAGGATAATATAGTACACGTTAAGGTTTCAAAAACCAAAAGGGAAATACTATTTCCTTACAACTTCCAAAGGAGTGTTATTGTCTTGTATACACTTTCTATTTCGCTTACTCGATGTTAAGTATATAATTGATTAGTTCTGCATTCGCAGTACCACTATATTCGTTAATCATTCAACTTGACAAAGGGGTACTAGTCATGGACTCAAACATAAACCCCTTGAGACGTGGAAGGACATGCAGATACTTCTCCAAATGTAATTCTAATCATTACGACACTATATCGGCAACGTTCGTGAATTTTATGATATCAAGTACTTAATAACTTATTTTATTCGCTTTTCACGAGCAGCGCTTGGAAACGGTTCACCAAGAAGGCTAGGGGTGTTTGGAAAGAGGAGCTTACATTTCAACCACTAGATGTAAGCACCACTAGCTATATCCGCGATCTCTTTGATTCTAGTTTTGATACGCTTATTATCATGCTTGATTATTATTTTGATTGAACTCGTTGTCGTAAAGTGCCCGACGCAGGACCGTAACAATCTATGTGGATACTATGTATGCGAGTTCATCCGGCAGACGTGCGATGAGAAGGGCAGGAATTTAGAGCAACTCCACACGTAAACAATTTCTATAGTTTTTAATTACAATCAAATTGTGTTTAGTTTCATATTCATATAGGTGACTCCTTTTTAAATCAGATCGAACGTCTACGGACGGTCTTCCGCCAAAGGATCGACACGAGCAATACAGGAGGAATTGACGGATTCTTGGATGCGAAGTCCTAAACACACAAGGGAATACTACTCGCTGTGTATAGACAATAGGAATTGTAAAAATAGCAACTTTCAAGAAATTGGCGGTAGCATCGAATAGCAACTTTTGTATGTAGTGCATGAACTCGATCTGTATTGAATGTAATGTTGCCATGATGATCTTGTGTAATATAAGGTTCCTTCATTGATAAGTGCCAAACACTAAATAAACAATAAAACAACTTAAATGAATTCTTCCGCCGGCACAAAAGTGGCGAAAATGCTGCATGGCAACAAAATGTTAAAATGAATTCTCTCGCCGCAGAAATGGGCTAAATCTCTTGGCCAAGCAGGTTATTAGTCCCGGTTCGTGAATGCTCCACCCCCCTCGCGCTCTGATGCCGCCACGTGTGCCCCCATTTGTCCCGGTTGGTGGGGCAACCGGGACTAATGGTTGAAGCTTTAGTCCCGATTGCCCCGTCCCGGTTGGGCAACCGGGACTAATGGCCCTTACCAACCGGGACGCATGAGGCGTTTTCTACCAGTGGTACCTGAGTGTGTTTTCGTTTATTTAGGATACGCCAATAAATTCAAGGCAGTTGTGATTGGTCTAGCAAAATGATTGTCGAATTGAATAGCAGGTTGAACAACTGAGACTTCGATTTGATGTCGGTGTCAACCCATCTAGGGGATTGATGGATGGATTGCGAGGCTTCTTCCATCTCGGTAGGTCAGTTGGTTGATTGATCTTACTATAAGTTGCATTGTGTATGGAACTCATCATCACAAATTGTTCCTTACTATATATTAGACTTTTTGATATTTAATAGTTAGCTCAAATTCTTATCACATCTTAAAACTATCTCATCGGTGCTTTTAGTGTGTACTACATAAAGTAATCATCTTTTCTGCAAACGTGAACTTTTATCATTTTTTAAAACTAACTTCCCATCACTATCAGTGTGAACAACGTGGTAAGTTTACTATGTACTGTTCAAATGTTTATAAATCATCTCAGTACAATTATCGTGTCTTGTTCACTTGATGATGTTAATATTCTGAAACCAATGTTAGGAAGAGGGGAGTTAAGTTGCAATGGAGCAACAACGCTCGATGCGTACCTTAAATATATTGAGACAACAAGAACTGGAGCCCCACTTTGAACAAGTTTAATCAACCATCAATTGAAGATACATAATCAGTACTCAGAGGATTGCATGAGAGATAGGAATCGCACCATGGTGTCCATATATAAGATAGTTTCCTTGTGGCTGCTGCTTTCTTAAGTGACTGTTATATCAAGAGATAACTTTAGCCTGACAAATGTGCTTCTATTATTTTGGGATCATTTTTATTTGAGGCTACGACATTGCTGGATAATACATCCATTAGCATTATGAAGTCTGTCGCAGGTTCTTTTGTTCCTGGTTCTAAAAAGTGTCCATTTTGTTTAGTTTCAGGAATTTACTTGGTCGATGAATCATCAGCCAAGTTTTAAAAATAAGTCGATTGCTCTAGAGGAGATTGATCGTTCTCTACTAAATTGGCGCTCTTGAAATTTCAGTTGAGTTTTTTTATCCCATTGCACCATAAAAATGTTGCTGTAGTCATTAAAATTTTTACGACTCCTGGTCAAGTTTGTAATGTGATGTTCATGGTTATGCTTTTTCATCCTCTTAGCGCTTAAGCAATTTCTCATTAACAGTAGCTCTTCTAAGATCATCGGATAAGAGCTTCCCGAGGTATGATACTAAATTTATTCTTGTAGGCCATTAATTGTCCGCACTTGTCTTTTCTACTGTCCATTTGCAGTACAAATAACAACCAAAAGTTTTGGAGTCTAAATATCCATAAACATGATGTTTTACATTTCCTTATCTGGTTAAAAAATTCTAATCCTCTATATAATACTCCATGATTTTTTATATATTTTCGATTCACTTTGATAAATGAGATTTCTTCGATAATTTGTTAATATATATCCTAATATTTCAGGTTGTTACCGTCAAGTCATTCTTATGTCATTCGGATAATTCTTCAGGTCATGTCGAGGCCTCTTCAAGGTTGCAATTATCTCACAGCACCTGTTGTACTGTTTATTGAGGTACTCGTTTTCTGCTCTGAACAATTGTTGTGCTATTTTGGTGATGTAAGGACTAAGTTTTTATATCTTTCAATTGGAAATTTGTATAATAGCTTCAGTTAGTGATTTGTCTAATAGCTTCAATTAGCGATTTGTCTAATAGCTTAAATTAGGGATTTGTCTAATAGCTTCAGTTGGAAAAAATGATTGATCTTATAGGATTATTATATTTTCTACAAAGTTTACTGTTACATGTAGGACAAAACATCATGGTCTGTTTGTGATCCTGGAATCTGCACAATTGGATGTTTCCATTGTACTGAAAAACATACATCAGTTTGGTCATGTCCTGATGTCATGTGCACCTATACATGTTTGATGGTCTCATGATCACAAGTCGGTTTGTACATGCTCTCATTTCAAGTGCACCAATATATGTTTGATGTCTGATGGTCATAAGTGTTTGTACAGGTTTTAGTACATGGATAACCTTGGATATCAGGAATAATGGGGAGGACTTTAAGACATTGCTAATGGAAGCTTCAGTTTGATTTTGCCTATGCATCATGTTACACTTCATTTTGTCAATATATTTCTAGAGTCAGTACTACACAACAATTTCTTCTTTAGTCAGTGCTCCACAACAAACACCGAAATCATAAAGTGTTTGTACATGTTTTAGTACATGGATAACCTTGGATATCATGAATAATTGGGAGGACATTAAGACATTGCTAATGGCAGCTTCGGTTCGATTTTGCCTATGCATCATGTTATACTGCATTTTGTCAATATATCTTCTAGAGTCAGTACACAGAAATTTCTTCTTTAGTCAGTGCTCCAAAACAAACACCAAAAGTAGATTTTGGTCCTTATGTCAAGCACACCAAAATGGTAAGCAACAATAAATGCTATTTACTCCAAAACAAACACCAAAAATGGTATCTTCGCTAACTTCTGTTGCTACATTTGAGGGCTTTGGTACTTGTGGGGTTACGTCCCAAGACTTTGTAGTTGGTTCATATTTGAAGTTTTTGCCTTAGCTAAGGATGTTGTTTCATTCATCAAACATGAAGTAGGAGGCAGAGGATAAAGAAGTAGACTTCTATATCCTTACTCAACTGTATGCTGATTGAATCTCTATTTTTTTTCTTTTGAGAGAACCAACTCTCTTCTCCCACGCATTTATTTTGTTAGATTTTCATGAAGCATTTGTGTCTGTCTATTTGTGTTGGTCATTTTTTCTCCCTTCCTAAGCAGTTGCCATGCTTATAAATATTAGAGCATCTTGCATTCGTCCCTTTAGGTGTTTATATTTTGTGAATGTAATTTTGGATTAAAATGTGCTTAAAGTTGTAGTAGCATTCTTACTTATCGTTGCATTCTATTCACACTTTCTCCTTCGATCTTCTCTGATATTTATGCATGCATCAGTTAACATTTATAGTAATCCCGGTTATGTATTCATCTTACATTTCATTCCATCTTTGGCCATCTCTCACAGGTACTCAGATGCCGCTGAATTCCATTTAAGGCTTGGTCCATCTTTGGCCATTTTTGAGGTAAACTAACAAGATGGAAACTAAGTGTTGAGTTATTCTTTCTCAAGGAGTGTTATATACTGAAATATTTTTTACTAATATGTACCACAATAGGATAAACTTGTTTTTCAAGTTTATGCACACATAGTATTATTTTGTTTTGAACCTGTTACAATGCACGGGCACTTTGCTTAGCTGGTCGACACAAATTTTCCGTCCGACATTTTTTGAACGATTTTGTCCCTAACCATTCGAAGATTTTACAAGGTCTGCCTCCGCCGAGTGGACCGATCCCCGATTATTTCCGTCGTTGGTCTCCTCCCCACACCACCATACACATCCACCTCCTTTCGCGTGGCCCATCGCCATCCGGCGGCTCTTCCCCTGATCCAATCCCTCGTGTGCTCGTGGCCATGTGAGTGCGCCGCCGCCCCTGGCCTCCTCCACCGCGCAAGTGCCGCAGCCCCGCTGGCCTACTCCGCCAAAGCGTTGTTGCCGTTTCCTTCCTCCACCTCGCGACGCCACCTCTGCCAGGCCGTCACCACCTCGAGATGAGTGACGCCTGACTACTTCCACCTCGCATCGCAGCCTGGGAGCAATGCCCGCTCGCCTTTTAGATCGCAGCTGGGAGAAACCAAGCCGAGGGACATAGACACAGGTGCGGGACCAAAGTCCGCGTCGTCTCTGCTGGTTCTATAGAGTGCCACCGCCGTTTTCTGGGCACATCGAGGATACGAGCGAAATCACCGAAATCCATGCACGCACAACAAGCCACGAACATGTGTTGTATACATCCTTATGGTCTAGGGTCACTTCTTCCTACATAAACTGCTAACCATTCATATATTGTGGCATTCATAATTTTGCAGCTGGTTTTGGTAGCCAACTAGCCATGGTGATGGAATCAAAGCACTGCAAAAGAAATCCAGGGATTAATGTGTTCTATTTTTTCTTGAAATTTAAACTGGGTAATGAGTTTAAGGATCAGGTGATAATGACAATAATTATCGTTTTTATGTGCATGATGAATTTCTATTGCGGATTACTGATTCCATAGAATGCGGATCTGTGAATAACTGAATTTACTTTGAACCTGAGAAGTTACGAGTGTGCTAATTTTGCATGGAGGTCATGAAAAGCTCTTCTCTTGGTGTGGCTGATTTCTTTGTTGAACTTCATAGTATGTTTCACTCATTGCTTTTTTACCACTGGTGGTGGATACTTACTTCCGACGCCGAATGAAAAATGAGATGGGGTTTTTATCTTGTGCGTTTTCTTGGTGAAAGCAACTAGACCTTATATTGTTATCTAAAAGTTTTATGGTCAATATACATATTCTTCTTATACTAGATTTCCTTCTTGGCATGAATGCTATGAAATTATGCCACATGTTTTGTGAAGGGGGGAGAGTAGAGATGCATATCCAAATAATATTTTGCATGTTCTTGTCACTGCAGGTCGTCTGTTCATATTTTTATCGCAGTGCAACTGGAGATTTCAGTTTTGACTGCAACTGTTAAGATTTTACTATGGTTTGATTTACCTTTGCATTGGTCAACATTTGAGTGATTTTATATGGTGCAGTGACTTACAAATTTCTGGGTGGTTTATCCTTCCTTTGATCATGCATGGATACAGTATCTCAAAACATGTGGCTCTAAGTAACTCAAAACAATGAATGTTAGCATGTGAATTGATTTTGATTGGATTATTGTCTCCATGCTAAGATGTTCTTCCTATTTTTTCTTGATCCCACTGTTAAATTGATTGGTTTGAGAAGAAGCGTCATAATTAAAATGCTCATATATTGTTTAAGCTTCCAATAATAACTTCTTTCTGTATATCATGACGGCAACATGTTAATTCATTTTTAATGACCAATGTGCTTCACCAAACATAGACTCAGACGAAGTTGGTCGTGGTCAACAATAGTTGAGCTAGAAAAGGGTAACATCTGAAGATAATTTCATATCGCATACGACCAGAAACTCAATTAAACCTAAGTTGTTCATTATTAAATTATTGATAAGAGAGATAAATAATGATACCTTTAGACACATATGAGGAAAAAACTTTCATCTAAAGTATTTTTGAACAATACCTGCGGTGAAGAAATGAGGCAAAAGAAAAAATAACCGTAGCAACGCACGGGCATTCAACTAGTGTTCTTTCAGTAGGAATAGGTGGCAACTGTATAGATGCGTGACAGGAACACGGTTATGTATGTCACTCTTAACTTGGAGTGATGTAGATAGAAGCTCTTTGATGACATAGTGGAACCAATTAAAATCAGTGATCCTGTCTGCCCATGCAAGAGCGTCCCAGTAGTCGATGGATGTGTAGTCATGCTTTGTGGACGGGGCTAGTAAGTGGCCCATCACAAAGATGACAAATGCCATCCGAAAGGACTCATTTTCTATGTTGCTGGAGCAATTCTCGACCAGAGGCCTGGTGATAATGTTTTCTGCAATTTTCAAAATTTGACCTCCTCTATCGGGCATGCCGAGAGCAGTCCTCATGAACTGGACAAAGGACTCTAAAGCTTGAGAATCTAGGGAATGTATGTCTTTAGGACCGCATGGAATACCAAACACCTTGTGGACGTATGCGTCCCAGAAACGAAGCTTCCTATTATTTTCTAAATCAATGGACATTGACTCATGATCCATTTGCTGAACTTTAGATTGAATCTACTGATCAACGGAAGTGACAGGACACCCCCAAACCTAATCTCCTCGACTAGAAATTTCTTGTAGCCGTCAAATTTGGAAATGACTAAGAAAATTTGAGATACCGATGTCCTAGATGTGGGAACGGGGCCACCGTGTTCATCGTCGTTGTCGTTGTAGCACTCATCGAGCACGTTAGATGTAGATCCAGACGAAGCCGACACCATCCTGCAGTAGAACAAAGAAGTAAATTATTTTGGATAACCAGGGTTGGGAACATGGATATATGAGGATCTTAGATTTGGTTAGTGACCTTTTGCGGATGGGAGAAGGGGATGAGGTTGTGGGGTGGGGGGATTGGGTGCTGGGTGTGAGAGCATTTTATTCTATTTAGTGTGAGCCGTGTTCGTGTAGTAATTGATGTCGATGTGGGGCCAGTGTGACCCATTCGCGTGAACTGTGACGCATTGAACCAGAGTAGGGGGAGATGGTTAAGTAGACGTTGTGTAGTCTATGAGATAGAAATAAATGTAATTCTTTTTCAAGTAGCCCAGTAACTTGTTGTTCCATAAAATTGATAGGAGTTGTGATGGGTACTTGCACGGGACATGTGTGAGCTGGAGAGGAGGAAGGGTTACGATGATTGATGGCACATACGGTTCGGAGTGTTGGAAATATAAGAAATAATCCATATGATTTAATCCGAATAATAAGCTGATAAAGTATGATCATACAGACAGTAGTAAAACCAATCATGCAGATCAACAAAGTAGATGAACAGATTACATCTATAGGAGATAAACCTATCACATCTACACCAAACGCTAGAACAAAGAACTCTAGCATAATTCGAAAAGACAGTTAAGTATCACGTACAATGTAGGCTGAATAGCAGCCGCAGCGGTTGCAGCAGCGTCGTCCATGTTTAGGTTGTCAAAGAGATTGGTGACGTCCGGGAAGAAGTCGTCGTCAGGGAACTCGTCGTCGGACGACGTCGTGGTTGCCAGTAGTCGCGCTTGAGAGCTCTCCAAAAACTTGATCGCCCCTCACCCGTACAGGTTCACGAGAGGCGGGGTTCCGAAGGCCTACTGTCCCGATCTGCGGTGCATGCCGCAAGCCGGGATGGGGAAGACGAAAACGGCGGCGCAAGGTTCTGGAGGTAGGCGTGTGTGTGGATTGATTCGGTGTCGATTAGGTTTAGCCCGTACGCTTATATAGTGCAGGTTAGGAATATCGTGGGCTCATCCCAAGTCCGAATCGGTAACAACCACGTCCATAAAAACTGGAAACGACTGTAATTAACGTGTCTGTTAATGACTCATAATCAGTTTTCCCAACCAGCAAAATAAAGCTCGGCTCGGCGAGATTTCCGAAACCCGTGGCGCGCCCGCGCGTCGTGACGAGGCGTGGCGACGTCGGAGGAGGAGTGCGCGAGGGCTACTCTTCTTGTCACACTTTAGTGAGTGGTGCAACACTCTACTATATAAGGTGGTCCAACTCCCCTTCAACTAGCAATGTGAGACTAAACTTTAGCACCACTAGCACAGACATATGCTGCCATATACAAGTGGGCCAAAGAGAATTTCAGAATTTGTCTAATGAGACAACAACCCAAAACTCAGCAAATTCCAATAATCCCCCACAAAGTCTCATTGGCACATCACAACACTTTTCTTTCAGAACATTGTTTTATATACCGGTGTGTAGTGGAGACTGTTAAGTTGAACTTCCACGTTAAACTTCATGCTATGCTAGCTAGCAACTTAAATAGTGGACTATGTCTTGAACTATAAGTTTTCTGTGCGCTAGTTTCACACAAAATCTAGACCGGTACAGGGCTACCGTCGGCTTCCCCGGGGTTTGGAGCTTATGCGTCATACTCCATGGCCTTTCATGAGTTTATTAGAGAGCACCCAACTCTCACGGATTGCGACGTTCGACAGTCAGACTCATATAGGTGTGTTCCTCAAAAGATGTTCTGCAGGACAACATCTCCACTTATAAAAAGTCACTTGGAACACATTAAGATAAATATCAACCTACCATGCAGATTAAGAGAGTATTGCATCTTTATGGAGATGTAAATATAATATGGGGATACTCTCCTCTCAGCTGACCAACAACTTGTCTCTCAGCTCTAATTCACGGGATCTCCGATCATATAAAGTGGGTTGCCACTAGGATCAACTCATAGCGTGGGTCTCAAACCCATCTCCCTCGATGCATTATTTATCACATTGCGTGATAAACCCTTTGTGAAGGGATCTGCCAGATTCTTAGATGTTTGGATATAATCCAACGCAATAACTCCGGAGTTTCTCAGTCGATGATTTCAATCTCCTCTTCACATGCCTTGATGACTTCATATTATCCTTAGAACTGTTTACTTTGACGATCACAGTTTGATTATCACAGTTCATCGGGATGGGGGGTATTGGTTTTTCAACCACAGGCAAGTCCATCAAGAGCTCACGAAGTCACTCTGCGTAAACAGTGGCTGTGTCTAATGCTGTGAGTTCTGCTTCCATTGTTGACCTCGTTAAGATGATCTACTTGCAAGACTTCCAGGAAACAGCGCCACCACCAAGTGTAAATAAATAACCACTTTTGGTCTTAATCTCATCGGCATCAGATATCCAATTTGAATCACTATAACCCTCAAGTACCTGTGGATACCCAGTATAGTGAATACCATAACTCGCAGTGACTTTCAAATAGCGCAAAACTCTTTCAAGAGCATGCCAATGATCATCTCCAGGATTTGACACAAATCGACTCAGTTTTCTTACGGCAAAGGAGATGTCAGGTCTAGTAGCGCTGGCTAAATACATCAGCGAGCCAATAATTTGAGAATATCTCAATTGATCTTTAGCAGTCCTTCGATTCTTTCGAAGTAGCACACTCGGATCATAAGACGTTGGAGAAGAATTGCAGTCGCTATACCCGAAGCAACTCAATATCTTTTCCACATAGTGAGACTAAAGCAGTGTAATCCCACCATTGTCATCCTTTAGTAGCTTGATGTTTAAGATTACATCAGCCACTCCCAAGTCCTTCATCTCAAAGCAGCGAGATAGGAACTCTTTGAACTCCTCGATAACAGCGAGGTTGGTCCCGAATATCAATATGTCATTAACGTAGAGACACAAAATAACTCCCTCGCCCCCACCATGGCGATAGTATACACATTTGTCAGCTTCGTTTACAACAAAGCCTTCAACAATTAAAGTTCTTTCAAACTTCTCGTGTCACTGCTTAGGAGCTTGCTTAAGACCATATAAATACTTCACTAACTTACACACTTTTCCTTCTTGACCATCTACTACAAATCCGTCAAGCTACTCCATATAAATTTTCTCATCTAGCTCTCCATTTAGAAAAGTTGTCTTAACGTCCATTTGATGAACGAGAAGACCATGTGAGGCAGCCAAGGAAAGTAGTACTCGAATAGTGGTCAATCTGGCTACAGGTGAGTAGGTATCGAAGAAGTCTTCACCTTCTTTTTTTTGGTATAACCCTTAGCCACAAGACGTGCCTTGTAATTTTCAATAGTACCATCAGGTCTAAGCTTTTTCTTGAACATCCATTTACATCCTACATGTTTACACCCATAAGGACGATCAGTGATTTCCCAAGTACCATTAGCTAAGATGGAGTCCATCTCGCTTCGGACAGCTTCCTTACATTAGTCAGCATCTTGAGATGCATAGGCTTCTGAAATAGAAGTGGGAGTATCATCCACAAGGTACACAATGAAATCATCACCAAATGACTTTGCAGTCCTCTGTCTCTTGCTCCTTTTGGGAGCTTCATTGTCATCCTCCACAGGATCATTAGAGTGTTCTATCGGCATAGTGAGTTCAGGAATTATAGAAAATTCCTGACTAGATGAACTAGTCATCTCCTGATTTGATGAGCTAGACATGCCTTTCATAGGAAAGATGTACTCAAAGAAAGTCGCATCATTCGACTCCATAATTGTACCAACATGCATGTCGGATACCTCAGATTTTACTATCAAAAATCTATAGCCAGTGCTATGAAAAGCATATCTCAGAAAAACATAATCAACGGTTTTTGGTCCAAGCTTTCGCTTCTTGGGTATTGGAATATTGACTTTCACCAAACAACCCCAAGTTCGTAAGTAAGAGAGTTTAAGCCTTTTCTTTTCCCATTCCTCAAATGGAGTCATGATTTTATCCTTTACAGGAACACGGTTTAGGACATGCCACGCAGTCATTAGCGCCTCCCCCCACCATTCCTTGGAAAGACCCGATGTATCTAACATGGCGTTAACCAAATCAGTTAGAGTGCGCTTCTTTCTTTTGGCCACCCCATTTGACTGAGGTAAGTAGGGAGGCATTCTCTCATGTATAATATCGTATTCCATACAGAATAAATCAAATTCATTTGAAAAGTACTCTCCACCACGATCCGACCTTAGCCGCTTGATTTTAAGATCAAGTTGGTTTTCTGCCTCAACTTTATAGATTTTGAAATAGTTTAAAGCTTCATCTTTAGATTTTAGGAGATAAACATAGCAGTATCTAGTGGAGTCATCAATCAACGTCATAAAGTATCTTTTTCCACCTTTTGTCAACACACCATTCATCTCACAGAGATCTGAATGTATAAGTTATAGCGGTGCTAAGTTTTTCGGTTCCGCAGCCGTATGAGACTTGCGAGGTTGCTTTGCTTGCACACAAACTTGGCACTTCGAACCTTTGACAGTGGTAAATTTCGGAATTAAACTCATATTGGCTAGCCGCGTCATGCAACCAAAGTTAATATGACAGAGTCGTGAATGCCAAACATTGGACTCATTATCATTGCACACATGATTAATAACTTTAGTACATGAGTCTGACAAAGACAAGCGGAACATACCTCCGCACTCATAACCCTTTCCAACAAATTGTACATACTTAGAAATTACAATTTTATTGGACTCAAAAACCAACTTAAAGCCATCTCGACATAAAAGCGATCCGCTGACGAGATTCTTATTGATGGAGGGAACATGTTGCACATTCTTTAGCTGTACGGTCTTCCCCGAAGTAAACTTCAGATTTACCATACCAACACCATGAACAGAAGCACGTGAGCCGTTTCTCATCAGCACGAAAGATGTCCTTGAGACCTGATAAGAGGAAAACATGGAAATGTCAGAACATACATGTGTATTAGCACCCGTGTCTATCCACCAATCAGGAGAATGACATACTGAAAGGGTAGTAGGTAAAATACCGTACCCAACATCCTTCATCTCAGTATCTCTAATAACAACATTAGCGGCCTTGCCGCTGTTTCCATGTTGACGCTTGTCAAAGCGATTAGGACAGCTAGAAGCCCAATGATCAGGATCACCACAGACGTGACAAGAGCCTTTCCTCTTATCATTTTTCATCTTGAAGTTGGTTGAGTGTGTGGCCTTGTTCTTGCCATCAAACTTCCACTTTCCTTCAGTTTTGCTCTTATTCTTGAACTTGTGGGATTGGAAGTTTTTCCTCTGCACTAAATTGGCAGTAGAACTTCCCTCAAGTCCTCGAGCAGTGTCCTTTGCTCTCGCCTTCTCTTCCACATGAAGAGACCCAATGAGATCCGTAACGGAAAACTCTTGTCTCTTATGTTTCAGAGAAGTAGCAAAGTTCCTCCACGAAGGAGGAAGCTTGGCAATAATGTCACCAGCCACAAATTTATCCGGTAAGGAACACTTGAACTGCTCAAGTTCTTTGGCAAGTGATTGTATCTCATGAGCTTGCTCAACGACGGAGCGCTCATCAACCATCCTGTAGTCATAGAATTGCTCCATGACATACGCTCGATTGGCGTCCGAGACCCCAAACTTGGCCTCAAGCGCTTCCCACGCGTCCTTGCCATTATCAAATGACATATAAGGGTCAACAATGTTGTCCCCAAGAACACTGAACAAAGCCGCCATAAACATGGTATCAGCTTTCTTAAAGTTTGCTTCTGCTTTCGTGAGAAGATCTCCTTCATGCTTGCCAAGAGTGGCACTATAGCGCTTTAGGTTTTCAAACGTAGAACGCTCTCTTGCGTCATCTCTTATAGTGCATGCCATCAAAAGGAGGCGGCCTAGTAGCCGCGACTACACCAGTGGAATTCAGTTGCCTATAATCAGGTTTTTGGATTGTTGAAAATATAAGCAATAATCCATATGATTTAATACGAATAATAAACTGATAAAGCATGATCATACAGAGAGTAGTAAAACCAATCATGCAGATCAACAAAATAGATGAACATATTACATCTATAGGAGATAAACCTATCACATCTACACCAAACGCTAGAACAAAGAACTCTAGCATAATCCGAAAAAGACAGTTAAGTATCACGTACAGTGTTGGCTGAATAGCAGCCGCAACGGTTGCAGCAGCGTCGCCCATGTTGAGGTTGTCGAAGAGATTGGTGACGTCCGGGAAGAATTCGTCGTTAGGGAACTCGTCGTCGGACGACGTCAGTAGTCGCGCTTGAGCGCTCCCCAAAAACGTAAAGGTTCACGAGAGGCGGGGGTCCGGAGGCCTACTGTCCCGATCTGCGGTGCACACCGCGATGGGGAAGACGAAAGTGGCGGCGCAAGGTTCTGGAGGTAGACGTGTGTGTGGATTGATTCGGTGCCGATTAGGTTTAACATCCACGTCCATAAGTTTTTCCAACCAGCAAAATAAAGCTCGGCTCGGCGAGATTCCCAGCATCCCGCGGCGCGCACGTCGTGACGAGGCAAGGCGGGCGGCGTCGAAGGAGGAGTGCGCGAGGGCTACTCTTCTTTGTCACACTTTAGTGAGTGGTGCAACACTCTACTATATAAGGTGATCCAACTCCCCTTCAACTAGCAATGTGGGCCTAAACTTTAGCACCACTAGCACAACCATATGCTGCCATATACAAGTGGGCCAAAGAGAATTTCAGAATTTGTCTAATAGACCAACAGCCCAAAACTCAACAAATTCCAACACGGAGCACGTGAATGCATGACGAATCACAGTGTGTAGACGGGAAATGAACTCTAGTTACGTCCAACTGACGAGAATATTACATCATTCTATGGTCTCGCTGAATCGGAATCTAAGATAGCAGTATCGTTTCTTGAGCGATACAGGCTGTTACAATTTTAGAACAGGAGATACATTACTACGGCGAGGTTGGCAACTGCAAGAATTGTGAGCACAACTTGTTCTGAAACAAGCATCCTGAACATGATGGTCTTCTTCTTGACTACGGGATTTGAGATCGGGGGCCACTTTGCGATGACGAACTCGAAATAATCTTCCTCCCACACTTCCAGAACATGCATGCGCTGTGCTAGAAACATATGGAATGCCCCATCAATGTTAATGGTTGTACATATATACGTGGGGAGAGAGGAAACGAGATTAAATCGGGGCTTACCCATTTGTTCTCGCATGTGTAGAAATGTCTGCCTGGATTGCTTTTGGTCTTCGATACCCACCACTGCACGTTGCCGTCGTCATAGAACGGAAACTTCATCAGGGGGAGAGGAGCGAAGAGGCATGCCGTCTAGACCCGACGTGCATCCATGGAGCTGGAGAGGGAGGTGTTAACCATGCCGTCTGGATGGGGATGGTTATCTAGTTGACAGAAAAAAGGTACTCCCTCCGTTTAGAAATATAAGATGTTTTAGGTTTGTGAAGGAGATGTATCTAGACATGTTTTAGTGTATAGGTTCAAATAAATTTAGACATGCTATGGTGGAGTACATGCTATGGTGGAGTGAAGCAGACGTGGTGGGTGGATTAACCGAGGCATTGAGGCTGGAGGAGGGAGATATACAATGCCCCATAGTTGAGTCCAGTGGGTCCATGCTTCAACGGGAAGATTGACTAATTGGGCCGCGGGTGGTTAGATGCTATTGACGCCTTCCCCATATAGCTCCTTTAATGCAAGTGAGCCATGCAGCAAATTAGCTGTGATATACAACGACTGCAAATGTGAGTAATTATTTGATACGGGCTGGAATACGGGTTCTATATGGTGTGTGTGTGTGTGTGTGAGGTGGGGGCATGGGTCCGCGGACAGATGTCGAATTCTCGTATCGGTGGGTGTGGCACCTGGGAGCTGCCCCGTAATTCTCCTTTTCAGATCAAGAACGTTCTCCATGTCAAGAAAAACTTGATTTCCAATGAAGAGAATGTCATGATGTAAAAAATCAACCCGTGCAACGCTACATGGGCCAGTTTGGACCATTCGGAAATTGCGTGAACCAGGCCCATCACCCGAGACCACTTCCGCTTCGTTGTGGCGGCGCACGAGCAAATAACCCTAACCCCCTCCCCCTCCCCCCTCCTTGCGCCTCCACTCTGCCCCCAATTCCTATTCCCCCGTTCCTTCTCGATTCTTCCACCCTTTGCGCCTAGAATCCGGTGCGACATGGCGGACGGCGAGGGTGCGGCGGGCCTGGCAGAGAAGCTCGCGGGGCTGTCAGCGGACGGCGGCGAGGAGCCGCAGCTCTCTAAGAAGTGCGCTTCCTTGCTTCTTGCCTTCCCTTTCGCGTCGTCGTCGTATGCTTTCGTTATAGTTCCTTAACATGACTTGTGGCTGGCTGTGCCGGGCAGCGCCAAGAAACGGGAGGAGAAGATGAAGAAACAGGAGGAGGCGCGCCGGCTCAAGGAGGAAGAAAAGAAGAACAAGGTGTGATGTTCTTGAAACATTGAGACCTTCTTTGTGATACTTCTCTTTTCGTACTTATGTATTGTATCATCTATCGAAGCTTGATGCTGTGTATCTTTTCGTTATTGTAGGCGGCAGCCAGTGGAAAGCCACAGAAGGTGACTGCGGCCGACGATGAGGACAAGGACATGGATCCTACTGTATGTCATAGTGGCTCCTCTTTCGTACTTGATGTACTATTAATCGATGAGCGGTATATGTTCGCTTGGGAAAACTAAAATTCAGTGTGTTTCTTGCTGCAGCAATATCGTGAGAATAGGCTCAACACTATTGCCTCTATCAAAGCCAAGAATGGCAATCCCTATCCACACAAGTTTTCAGCTAAGATCACCGTACCTGGATACATTGAGAAATACAAGAGCCTGAGTGAGGGGGAAAAGCTTGTTGATGTTACAGAGTGTATAGCAGGTATTTTTTTCTCTCTCATTGCCCAGGACAGTTTTTTGAGATTAGAGATGCATGTGTGTTTGATTTGTGGCTTTATTTTTCGCAGGGAGGATCATGAACAAGAGAACATCATCCTCTAAGCTTTTCTTCTATGATCTTTTTGGTGATGGTGTGAAGATTCAAGTAATGGCTGATGCCAGGTACAATTTTAAGATTGATATGGCCGTGTCTATTTGGAGAGCTTCATCATTTGCCTAACGGTATCGGTTGCAATTAACCGAACTTCTGTTTTCATCTTTGTACCTGTAATAGGACCTCGGAGTTGGAAGAGTCTGAATTCTTTAGTTTCCATTCTGGTGTTAAGCGAGGTGATATTGTTGGTATATCTGGTTATCCAGGTTTGTAACTTGTCTTGCACTTAATCATACAATTGTCACATCCAAGTCCTATTTCTGAAGAGATACTATATCTGGACTTTCGAGATAATTTAAAGTGGGTTTAGTATACTTGTTCAGAAACACTTAACTTTTTAGTCAGACACTTTAACGCATTACTGTATGGCCAGCTCAGTTAACTGCTTTCACTCCTGCTTTATGATTAGCTGGGGAAACCATTGTTTAACACATGCAGTAGTTAACTAATATTTGCTCCTGGCACATAACTTTATAGAATATTTAACACAATAATGGTCACAGAAGTTCACATGTGATTTTCTTCTTTGTGCTGACTGTTTTTGATGACTCTGAATTCTCACTTGTTGATCATCAGGTAAAAGCAATAGAGGGGAGCTTAGTGTATTCCCACAGAAATTTGTTGTGCTTTCTCCTTGTCTTCATATGATGCCCCGACAGGTACAAATTTGATTCTAGTTGTAACTTTATTCTTGAACAAATTGTTTGCCCATGCATTCACTATTCAAGTGTTGCAGTGTCTGCCTTTGGTTTCTTAAGGTCTGTTATATTTACTTGGGATGTTAGTTTAAATGACTACTTACATAGTAGTATTCATTGAACTTGATTCGTGAAAAAGAATAGTAGTTTTAGTGTGAGTGTCTGCCTTTGGTTTGTTAGGAAGATCTGTTGTATATTACCTGGGATCTTATTATGAATGACTACTTACATACGTAGAATTCATCTTTACAGAAGAGTGAAGGAAGCGCTGTACCTACACCATGGTCTCCAGGAATGGGTAGGAATATTGAAAAGTATGTTTTGAGGGACCAGGTTTGTTCTCATTCTAATCCAGTTACTTTTCTCGCACTAAATTTGTTTGCAATGTGGAGTATTGGTCAAGCAAATAGTATTCCCTCTGTCCCTAAGTAATACACTGAAACGCGTCTAGATACATGCAAATCTCTAGACAAATGGATTCAATCTCTTCTAATCCAGTTACATCTTACCCTTCCATTCACATTGTTGTTGGTCTGCATGAATGGATACCAGTTTCTTTACGAAGTTAAATTAGTGAGGTACTGCTGGTATTTGTAATTTGCATTGTCAAATCACAAAGTTGGTGTGTGCGACTTTCGGTTAGCCTGTGTATCGACGGTTTCTCAGTTCTGATTTCTGAATATTCCACCACTGCCACCTTTGTTCATATGTTCAAATATTGACAATTTCTTACCCTTCCATTCACATTGTTGTGGGTCTGCATGAATGGATACCAGTTTCTTTACGAAGTTAAATTAGTGAGACACTGCTGGTATTTGTAATTTGCATTGTCAAATCACAAAGTTGGTGCGTGCGACTTTCGGTTAGCCTGTGTATCGACGGTTTCTCAGTTCTGATTTCTGAATATTCCACCACTGCCACCTTTGTTCATATGTTCAAATATTGACAATTTCTACTAGTACTGCTTTTGTTACTTGACTGTTTTGTACTATCAGGAAACACGTTATCGTCAACGATACCTCGATCTTATGGTAAACCATGAAGTGAGGCATATCTTCAAGACACGGTCTAAAATTGTATCATTTATCCGGAAGTTTCTCGATGCACTTGATTTTTTGGAGGTAGGATTCTTTTCAAAACTATTTTCTTGTACTTCTATTGATCCTTTGATACTTGAAGAGTCTATATGTTTCTAGGTGGAGACTCCGATGATGAACATGATAGCTGGTGGAGCCGCTGCGAGGCCTTTTGTCACACACCATAATGACCTAAACATGAAGCTTTTTATGCGCATCGCACCAGAGCTTTATCTGAAAGAATTAATTGTTGGTGGATTGGATCGTGTTTATGAAATTGGGAAGCAATTCAGGAATGAAGGGATCGATTTAACACACAATCCTGAATTCACAACAGTTGAATTTTATATGGCCTATGCAGATTACAATGACTTAATGGCGCTTACTGAAGAGATGATATCTGGTAAGAGTCAGCTTCATTCATGTATCCTTCCCTCCGTAACTTCTTTTATTTTTTTAAGAGAGTTTAATTTTTAATTTTGATGTTGACAGGTATGGTCAAAGAGCTGACAGGTGGGTATAAGATCATCTATCATGCGAATGGAGTTGACAACCCACCAATAGAGATTGATTTCACTCCTCCCTTCAGGTAATAGACTGTAAATTGGTTAGTAGAATCTCATTGCTCAGTATTTTCTTCAAACTGACCATCCAGGTTATTCAATTGAAAGGAAAATTTAATGCTCTGTTGCCTTATTGCAGAAGAATAGACATGATTGGAGGATTGGAGGCTATGGCCAAACTGGAGATACCAAAAGATTTATCAAGTGACGAAGCAAACAAGTACTTAATAGATGCCTGTGCCAAGTATGATGTTAAATGTCCACCTCCCCAGACAACAACACGGTTGCTTGACAAGGTTTTACTTTTGACCCATGTAGACTGCATCTATTTCTGTATCTTCATATAATCTTGTTGGGTAGTTTTCTAAGGTTTGCCCTATATTTTGGCTTATATTACTAGTATTTGGTGACAGACAGTGTATTCCTGCTTTTGCTAGATCTTTAACAACTTACATTTCTAATATCAGGGCCACGATCTAGGGTGTTGTTTGTTTGTTGCGATATTAATTACCTTTGGATTAGTTCCTTTCAGGCATGTTTCTTGATAATTTGTTAGCTAGTTTAGTAAGGTTTTCTCTCAACAGCTGGTTGGCCATTTCTTGGAGGAGACATGTGTAAATCCAACATTTATCACCAACCATCCAGAGATAATGAGTCCATTGGCAAAGTGGCATAGGTCCCGGCCTGGGTTGACTGAAAGGTTTGAGCTCTTTGTTAACAAACATGAGGTATGCACTACTCTTGTTGGTTTCTTTGGTACTTGTCCTCGTCATGTTGTCTTGCACTAATCTGGAATGCCTTTTAGGTTTGCAATGCATACACTGAGTTGAATGATCCTGTTGTGCAAAGGCAGCGGTTTGAGGAACAACTAAAGGTACATGTTTGAATTTCTCGACAACTAAACATAATCTTCTGAAATGTACTTGCACCCCACTCCATATGCTTGGAACTTGGCAAAGACATAAACAAACATGTATGGAGTATTATGTATTTTCATGTTAGTAATTAGTTGCTGCCTGTGCATCGAAACTGGAATGTTGTAATTAGATTTGTGCACTTGTAAGAAATTTGAAGCAGGCGAAAGATGCCCTACTTTTGTGTGTTGTTTGTTGAGAAGTTGATACTCTGGGATTCTTTGGAGCTTGCATTGCCCTACTTTTTCTTTTGTTGCTTGTTGGAAAGTTTAATAACTTTCTGTCCTTATTATGTTGCAGGATCGTCAATCTGGTGATGATGAAGCCATGGCTTTGGATGAGACATTCTGCACTGCCCTTGAGTATGGGCTGCCACCAACAGGTGGTTGGGGTTTGGGAATTGATCGCCTTACAATGATGCTGACAGATTCCCAGAACATCAAGGTTTGGTTACTTCCATTATATTTTGTGTAAATGCCCAACACCTTACTTGCTTGACCTATCTGTTATGCAAAACTTATCTTTTAATGCATTTTCAGGAAGTCCTCCTATTCCCGGCCATGAAGCCTCAAGAGTAGCTGTGCTACATCCATGGACACATCTTTATCTAGTGCTGCGAAAGAAGCGATAGTTGGAGGCTGCTTGTTTTTCCTTTCGTGATTTGTGGATGGTGTGGTGGGAAAAGGACTGCTGGTTGTTTCCCCCTGGCCTGTGGTAGTTTGTTTTCCGGATGATACAAAATAGTCTCTGGGGCATCTAATTTTTTTGACAAATTCCAGACATCTATTTTGAGGAGTAAACTAAATCGTCTCTGGGGCCCCTGATCCAATCTGTACTTACCTCCGCCTGGTGTTTTTTTTTTGGATAGAAACACTGGCACTTTATTGATGACATAACATCAATACAAAGAGTCTTCTAGATTGACACCAGAGAAGAAACTGAAATACAACCTAGGCTAGTCACATCACGAGACCTAGCCAGACATCACAAGACCTAGCCAAAAAATTTTAAGTATTAGTGATGTACAATCATTTCCACATACGCCGTGATCTTCAGACTAGTCTGCTTCGGATCCTCCAGCTCCGTTGCTCTCCTCGGGAAATTAGAAAGGCTTAGTTTCGGTGACATGAAATCATTTCGTGCGAGTTGGAGACCGAAGATGTTCTTCACGAAGCGCCATACTTTTCGTGAACTCACACCGCAGGAAAGCGTGCTCCACATCTTCCTCTCTTCCGGAGAAAATGCACGCATCACTCGTGGGAATATGGCGTGCTGCCGGCTCAACGCCGCTCGGCAAACAATTGTGAGCAAAGCTCCACCTGTATTTTCATCTTGGCTGGCACGTTAATCTTGCAGACCATCTTCATTGTTCCTCCTCATTAGCAGTCGAGGATGAGGAGCCCCCACCCTGCTTACTCTAGGAAACAAAGAAAGTATTTGTTCTTGCAAAATTATAAGCTGACTTGACTGAATAAATACCATTCTTAGTATGAGTCCAGTGAATAAAATCTTCTCCATCCTTGCAAATCTCAATCTGCATGTTCCTTTCAGCCGTCTCCTCATCAAAGAAAGCATCGACTGTCTAGGGAATCCAAGACCTTGTCTGATCATGGATCAGACAGTTTACAGTTGCAAGAGTCAGGATCCTCCTTCACTAGGCAAAGCTTGTATGTTGGGCATTCAAGAATCTAGTTGTCAGAGGTGTTTTTCAGTGACCGGCCATCACCAATGCCCCATTGAGCACCTCAGAGAAGTAACTCACGTCCAAACATGATGTTGCGCCAAGTGTAAGAAGACGGCCGAGGTTTAGGAGTATGCCAGAAGTCGGTGTATTGGAAATGCCGAGCTTTCAAAACCCTGGCACACATAGAAGATGGTTCGGTGAGCAATCTCTAGCCTTGCTTACCGAGCATGGCCTGGTTAAACAGTGCCATATCACGGAATCCCATACCGGCGAATGGTTTAGGGTCCGAGAGCCACTCCCATGATCTCCAATGAAGTTTCGTTTTTTCCTTCTTCAACACCCACCACTGAGTTGCCACAATAGATCCCATCTTATCACAAGTTGAAATAGGAACTTGGAAACAACTCATAACATGTGCTGGGATAGTTTGAATGACTGTCTTAAGGAAGGGTTCTTTACCAACTCTTGACAAAGGTCTATCCGAACACCATTTATACACTTTCATATGATCTTCTCCACTCATCTCGTGCTTCTTCATTTGTTTATGGAGTCATGGTAACGTCGCCTAGTATGTGATGATAGTGTTGACTCAAATATAAGTCCCCATGCTCTACCGCTGTCTTGGTGGCACTTCATTGGGTGTTGTCTGTGATTTTTGGCGTTTTTGCGATGCAACCCAACATATGGTCATCACCATGCTATCCAAGACAGCCAAGCATGATGCATGGAAGAGAAGGCGGAAGAAGCAGCATCTCCAGGACCGGAGTCTCTGCCCTGCTCACACCGGAGTCTCCGACCCTACTCTTTCGGACGCACGGAGCTAGTGGTGACACCATGCAGAATGCCAGATCAGAGACCGTATAGAAACTCCGACATCGCCACACGAGACTGGAGTCTTCGCTCCGACAACATCGGAGTCTCCGGCCACACCGGAATCTCCGGCCTACATCCACTGGAGTCTCCGGCCAACACAATGGGCATGCGAGCTTTGAGCTAGACCTCAACCCATGTAACACCCAAATTCGTCTAGAACTTCCTGTTTATGCCCAAAGTACCCATGTTTTAGTGGCTAGCTATATATGCCCCACCCCCATATGTAAACCCTATAATGGATTGATGAATGAGATAGATCCGTGGCTCCCTCCCCACCTCTTATGGCGGGTTCTTCACATAGCTACTCTTTCCCATGTGGATTCTAGTATTACACGGTACGAGTCGCCGAGGAGAACGCTTAGCAAAGAAGCTACCTCGACCTTGCACTTATAAAAGGAGGCCCGAGCCTAGATCGAGAGGAGAGAGGATATGAGATACAAGGTAGAAGTCGTCTAGGATAAGTCTTAGTAGAGATTCTAGCTCGAGGTTCATTCCCAAAGACAAGAGTTGTAGAAGAAGTACCTCACATATACATCACAGTTGTAGGACATAGGGTTTCGTACAAATGCAACCTGAACCTTGGTAAAAATCCATCATGTGCTTGTATCTTCTGTTCGTGTTGATCGATTGTGTTTGTTGGGTGCTGCACCCCTAGCCGAACTAAGAAGGGGATAGTCACATTCTTGTTGTCCGTGAATCAGGACAAGACATTTGTCGCACTAGGCAGGGGGCGCGTGCTTAGCATTCTCCACTGGTAGCATCTTCACCAACGATCATCACCATACCATGAAGCACTTGAGGAGCGGCCCGAGGAGCAACCAGTGCCACTACTCGAGGCAGTGCTGCCCGTCGGCAGGCGGAGCGGCAGAGGCTTGAGAAGGAAGATGCCTCCAGCCTCAGCTCAATGAATAGGGGATCTCAGCGGCCCCACACGCTCGGGGAAGGGAAGCTCCTCCCGAGAAGCTACTCCACGTTGGGTGGAACTCCGAGGAACGCGCGCGCATTGCGGAGGCGGGTGCGAGAGGGGGCGACCTCTCCAGGGAGCACTCGTGTCTCATCGATCTACCACACCCATACAACCGTGAGGAGGGAAGTGGCCCACGGGAAGCTCTCGCCAATTCCGCTAGTCAGCACCCCGCTCCCACTCCCCTGGGGACACACAATCCCATCGACGCCCTCGCCACAACAAAAACTATGCTCGAGTTTTCGCCTGAGGTAGTCGTGGATAACTCGCGAGCCAACGCCTGGCTCACCAGGTTGGCTCATCTCGTAGCGTGACCTTTCGGCGGGAGGAGTCAGCTCACCTCGCTCCACCATGTGGGCTCCTCCGCTAGCAGGAGCACAGAACCGACTCATCCTCGTGCCGAGTTAGCCCTGTCCCCACCGTGTTCCTCGTGTAGGGGGAGACCAGAAGGTGCTCATTGCCTGCCATGTTGCGGCTGCCATGAAGGCAGCCGCGTGCAGGAACCTCCCCACGGTGTAGAGAGAGAGAGAGAGAGAGAGAGAGAGAGAGAGAGAGAGAGAGAGACGATTACCACATCTATGTGGGGTCTTCAAGGACTGCCCACCCAGGAGCCCTAAGGCAGGCCCTCAAAGTATTTTTATAAATTTGTTTCTCTTGGATAGATATGAGAGGAGAAAATGCTAACTTGCTTTGGAGTCCTTGAAGTAATTTTGCGTGGGATGTAGCTTAGGTGTAGAACCGTCTAGAATGTATTGGAATGAGAAATTCCTATTGTGAATTCACAAGTCAATTCCTAAAGTCGAAAAAAAAAATTTAGATACGGATTGTAGGGAAAATTTCAAACAACCTCATCCGGCCTCTTTGATCAAAAGAATTTTCATGAGGGCATTGGATAAAAATTCTTATATAATTTTCCTACTCCCTCCATCCGTAAATAAGTGTACATCTAGCACTCAAAATTTGTCTCAAAAAGAGTGTATATCTACAATACAAAGTACTAGATAAATGCAATTAGCTTCTTGTAATCACTCCTCCACCTCATCCTCCAATCTCTATTCTTCTCCTCCATATCATCCACTAATCCTCATTCTTCTCTTTTCTTGATAATTGAGAGAACTAATTTGTCTAGTATTTCCTAGATGTACACTTATTTGCGGACGAGGGAGTATGTGACTAGCTTTACTAGTAGGATTTGAATAGTACATGGATTTGTTTCTAAAAATTTCTTTGCATTATACTTTATTCAAAATGCATACCATTTAAATCTCTGGAAACCCCTCCTCCAGTTTGGTCAAACGTTTTTTGATCATCATATAGGAATCATGTGACATTACATTATAGTCATGTTGGCCAGATCTCCATGGGATGAGACTCTTCCCGCACCCTCTCGACTCTTCCAGCTCTCTCCTCGCCCTTGGTCTCTCCCCGCGTGCGCCCGGTCTCGGATCTGAGCTATCCTTGCCGGTGTAGCCGGTCGTAGATGGCGAGGTGAAGGTCCCGGTAGTAGGTTTAGGTTTATTTTTAGTCTAGTTTTTGTGATTTGTGTCCTATATGGCGTATGGGGTCGGTCGCCGGCCTTCTCCGTCCAAGTCCGTCGCGTCTGGTGTGGACTCTCTCCGTCGGCGCAGCTCTTGTGGCAAGGGCTAACGCTGGGCGGCGAGGAAAGTTCCAGCATCCCTAATAAGGCTGTGACTTGCAGCTATCTTGGCGGTGCTTCGGGCACAACGTCGGAGTGGACGGACCTGGTGGTTCTTTGGGATCCATGGCGGGGGCCACTGTCACTGGGATCCGGCCGCTTCTCGAATAAGTCCGTTTTCTTAGCTCGTCATCGCTATCTACCATCTTCTCAAGATTCATCTCCTCCTGCCCGTGGCAGGAGCTTGGAGTCTGACGGTGAATCAGAAAAAAATGTGCGGCGATGGCCAACTGGTTGCTGCATAGCCTTTTTATGTTGGATTGCAACTCTGTCTCCTTTTGGGCGCAATGGTGTCGAGCAGAAGGAATTCGGTGGTGGCGTCACGTACTTCGAGGATGTGCAGCTCTAGGGCAGGTGCAATCTTCTGGCAAGAGCTTCATCATTGGCGACCAAGATTAGGTCCTCGATATCTTTTGTTTGGCTTCTCTAGATGCATATATGGCATCCCACGTTCAACCTCCGATATAGGAGGCCCTCCTGTGGTGCTACGGCGGTGCTTCACGGCCTCGATCGTCCAAGTGGTTGATACGCCCAATTTGCATCACCATTCTATATCATAATCTACCTCTATCCATTGATATTTGTCTTATTATGAGGTATTACTTATGTCTTTTCCACTGTTTATGCATGTTGGATGATTCTTGGAGGATGGACTGCCGGAGTATGGATTCTGATGGAAAAGAGGGCGTTTTGATGCAATTTCCCGAAGATCATAAAAATACCAGAAAAATATGGGAAAATATTATTTTTCCAGAAGATTGAGGAAGCCAGAAGGAGGGACGAAGAAGGGCCGCAGGGGCCCCACACACCCCTTAGGCGCGGGCCCACCTTACCCCGCGCCTAGGGCAGGTGTGGCCCACCTGCCCAGCTCCCGACTCCGCCCCTTCGCCTATATCTTCCCTACGGAACCCTAAGCCTCGGGGAGCGACCACAGATAGATTTACGCCGCCTCTAGGGGGCGGAAAACACTGAGAGAGAAAGATCTCTCCGACAGACAGATTTCTGTCGAGGAAATTCCTTCCCGGAGAGGGGAGATCGTCGCCATCAACACCGTCATCAAGCTAGGCTTCATGGGGATCATCATCATCATCTACACCATCATCACCACCAGCACCATCATCACCACTCCATCCCGCTGTAACAATTGTGTTGGATATTGCTTTAGTTCTTAGGGGAAACTTTCCTGGTGTTAATTGTTATTGTATTTGATGCTTGTGAGTGGAACCATTGGATTATTGTTTATGTTCAAATTGTTATCCATTATCATATCATCTTTGATCTTGATCCATATGATGTCTTGTGAGTAGTTCGTTGTGTTCTTGAGGACATGGGAGAAGTCATGTTGTTAGTAGTGGATTTGTGTTGAGTTATTGTTCAATGGTTAGTATTTAAGTTGTGGTGCTATTCTTCTAGTGGTGTCATGTGAACGTCGACTACATGATACTTCACCATTTATGGGCCTAGGGGAATGTATTGTGTATTTGGCTACTAATTGTGGGATTGCCGGAGTGACAGAAACCTGAACCCCTGTTAGGACACCTTTGCACAAGGGAGCGTAGGATCTCAGAGTTTAAGGTTGTGGTTAGATTTATATCTTAATTACTTTCTTGTAGTTACGGATGTTTGCAGGGGGTTTAATCACAAGTATGTATTAGTCCAAGTACGATTGGTGCATTAGCACAGGTTCACCCACACAACACTTACAACACCAAAGAAGAGTACTTAGCTATATGATGCGAAATCACTTGACAGAATTCCCATGTGTCCTCGAGAACGTTTGATCTTTATAAGTATTTCCACCGGCTTGTCCTTTGCTAAGAAAGGATTGGGCCACTTGCTGCGTTTGTTCTTTATTACTTGCACTTCGTTTTGCTGGCTTATTAGAAAACCACTAAAAATCCGTTTGCTAAGTATTCACAGGGATTTCCTGCTCCACACCACTATTCAGCACCTTCTGTTCCTCATTGGAATCGACACTCCTATTTATCGAAAGTACTACGATACACCCCCTATACTTGTGGGTCATCAAGACTATTTTCTGGCGCCGTTGCCGGGGAGTGAAGCTCCATTGAAGAGTGGAACTGGTAAAGGAAACTTCTACTGTGAGTATTTCTTTTGTTACTGCTTGTTACTTTGTTTCCAATATGGATAACCCACTTGGTTTTCTGTTTGGGAAAACTACTACCACTGCTAGGGTAGTAGATGAACCACAACCTGTTGAGATAGATCCTTTTAAGATACCTACGAGTATTGTTGATCGTGTTATGGATAATTATTATTTTGGGGATGGAACTGTCCATCCTGGTGATCATTTGCTCTTTATCCATGAATTATGCGGGTTGTTTAAGTGTGCAGGTATCACAACTAAACATGTGAAGAAGAAGTTACTCTCTATATACTTGAAAGGGAGAGCTGAAGAATGGTATAAGCTGCGGAAGAATGGATGATCCATGGAATGGGAGGAGATGTCATCTCTCTTTTATTCTAAATTTTATCCTCCTAGTGAGATTCATAAGGATATAAATCTTATATATAACTTTTGGCCTCATGATGGAGAGAGTACAGCTCAAGCTTGGGGGGGATTGAAGTTACTAATGCTTAAATGTCCTATTCATGAACTCCCTAACAATATTATTATCAATAACTTTTATGCTAGGCTTTCTCTTCATGATAAAGATTTACTAGATGCTTCTTGTGCTGGATCATTCACACATATGAAGAAAAAAGCTAAATGGGATCTACTAGACCGTATTCAAGATAACACTAAAGCTTGGGAGAATGACAAAAGGAGAAAGTCAGGTATAAACCATGATTATGAATGCATTAAATCTTTTATGGGAACTGATGACTTCCGTGATATTAGTAATGAGTTTGGTCTTGATCCTCAAGTTCTTGCAAAATGTTTTAATGCCTTTGCCTCTTATATTGAAATTCTGAAGAAAGAGTGGGACAAGTATCATGCTCCTTATAAAGACATTGTCACCCATGTTCTTGCTAGCAAACAGGTTTGTACTGTTGATCCTATTTTGCCTGAACCTTATGTGGAGAAAATCCCTTTTCCTGCTAAGGTAAGGGAACATTCTATTATAGCTAATGTGGTTAGCAAAAGCGTAAAAAAAATTGTAGGGTCCGACAAGCTTATTGATATTGAGCCTGTGGTAGCTATTGTGAAAGACCCTGTCCCTAGAAATATAGAGGATGAGCATATTGTCTTATGTGAAGACGCCACTAATATTGTTTCTCATCCTAAGAAAGTTAGAAAAGCTAGTGTCCCTGTGCTTTCTGTTAGAATTGGTATCCATAGCTATTATGGTTTATGTGATATTGGTGCTAGTTCTAGTGCTATTCCTTATGAGCTTTACAGGGAAATTATGCATGAAATTGGTCCTGGTGAGCTTGAAGACATTGATGTGGTTATTCACCTTGCCAATAGGGAGAAAGTTTGCCCCATTGGAATTGTAAGGGATGTGGAGGTCCTTTGTGGTAAGATTAAATATCCTGCTGATTTTCTGGTACTTGGTAAAGAAGCTAGTAAAACCTATCCTATTATCTTTGGTAGACCCTTCCTGAATACTTGTGGGGCTATTATTGATTGTAAGAAGGAAAAAGTTTTAAATAAGTTTGATAGAGATTCTTATGAGTTTAACTTTTCCAAATTTGCTAAAGCTCCTTGTGAATATAGTTTGCCTAATAAAGATTTCAGGATGGAACAACTTGCTTCTATTGATCCACTCTATGACCTTGGACCTCTTTTTGGTGACTGTAAGTATGCTTATTCTGATGATAAAGTTGTTTCCAGTGATAGTTATATTGTCAACTTTATTCAAAGTGCTACTGAAAGTTATTATGAGAGAGGGAAACACGGTTTTATGCATCTCAATAATGTTAAGTTTCCCATTTTATGTTGAAAGCTTTAAAGTTTCATCTGTTTTGTCTTCCTATGCTAGTGGTTTTTTGTTTCAAAAATTCGTTTTCTCATGATACCCCCATGCATAGGAAGTGGGTTAGACTCAAGTGTGTTGGTTATTTGCTTCTTGATGCTCTCTTTCACTTCAAATATATATATATCTTATGTGAGCATCTTTGAAAGTTTCAAGCCTAACTTAAAGGCATTAAAGAAAAGTACTTGTTGGGAGATAACCAAGAGTTTTGTCGAGTCTTGGAAGTTGTTACCTCAGTAATAACCGCTCCTTATCCTTTTTATTTTGGTTTTTGTGTCAAGTTCAACTACTTTTGTGAAGTAGAGGAGTTGTGAAAAGTGGTTGTCTTGGGACAAATTTTTATCTTTTATTGTAAAAATTCGTGAGGAAGCTCAATACTTAGGATGAAGTTGCATTTTTCTGAGCTTGTCCTACAAGTTATTACCCAACTTTCATCAGTTTTGTACTTTTTTATTTGAGCAACAGAAGTTTTTTGAAAAAATCAATCTTTACCTGCTGGTATGTTTTGACAGATTTCTGCCATCATTTGCATTTGCCTCTTACCAAAGTTTTTGTTTTGATGGTTTTTCAGTTTAAGTGTGTACCCAAAGGTTTATTGTTTTGCTTACACGAATGTTGTCATTGAGTTTGTGCAAGGGTTTTGTATGGAGGAAATTTTCAGGAGAAGGAGAAAAGGAATCTGCAGAGTTCGTCTTTGAATAGGTAAAAGTGGTGAAAACAGAAGGTTCGTGAAAATACAATATTTTTATATTTTTGATGTTTTTAATACATAAGGAATACTACGAGACGAAACAGAGGAGGAACAGGAGTCCGGGGTGGACAAACCCACCCCAGGCGCGGGCCTAGCCTTGCCGCGCCTGGAGGGGGTGTGCCACCCTCGAGCTTCGTCTCCGCCTTGTTTCCGTATCAGTACCGTCCTTATGCCTTGAAACTTCGTAATATATAACCCCCCGATCCCCCGAGGTTCGTGCATCGTGTTCTCGTCGTGTTTTCGTTTCGATCTGTTTTTGTCAGGAAATCTTCTCAAGTTTAGAGCACCATGATCTCCGCCAACAACAAAGGCAAGAAGCCCGAGGAAAAAGAACCTCAAGTCCCCAAGGAGGAGGAGATTTCGATAGGGTATGAAGGTGACATGGAGGAGGACAAGCAACCGGACACTTGCGCTACCGTCGCAAGCATTGGATTGGTAGCAAAACCCACCAAGCTTAAGAGGACAACACAGATGTCTATAGGAGGGAAACCTCCGCGTCATATTGTCGCTCCACGGACACTTCCTCCTTGTACCACTCGTTCTAACCATGCAGGAAAAGAACACTCTAAGAAGGAAGAGTGGAGGAAAAATAATAAGGACTCGGATCCTCGGTCCGAATTGATTATGAGCTGCATTGAGCATAATTCAGAGTTGATTCATACTCTGAGCTTCGATGTTGAGGATTTGAAGAAACTTATTGAAAAGCTTATCAAGAGAACACCACAACCACCGAAGAAGTAATTCGTCATCAGGTTTGGCATCCCTTGGCTTGTTCCAAGCTTGGGGGAGTGCCGCGGTATCACCACCATTATCTTTTATCTTTTACCTTTTTAGTGGATTCATATGTTTGGTAAAGAGGTTATCTTATAGTTTGGTTTACATGTGGAAGTATCTCTCCTTTAGTTGTTTATCTATGGCCCAGTTCTTTTGGAGCTTCTTGGCGGCTTAGAGGTGAAAATAAGCTGAAGCTAAAAAGAACTCGATTTTAAGCCATTTTAGGTGGCGTTTTCTTCATAGTTCGGAATTGGGTACCCAGCTTCCCGCAGCTTCCCGGGTAGTGGCCGAAACGGTATATCCGTATACCCCTAATTGGCATGGTATTTACGCAAAATGCCACCGCACTGACCTCTCAATTGACGGAACCGTTTTCTTTGGACCCGAGCAGAACGGCAACGAATCTCTCTCTCTCTCATTACCCCAGAGCAGAACGAGAACGCGCCACCATGGCCAAACTCCGGCTGCCGCCCTCCACAACCCCACGCCGCCATAAGCTTCCCCTTCCAACCGCGGTCCCATTCCATGGCGGAAGGATAGCCCTCAGCTTCCCCCAAGCTCGCTGGCCCGGATCAAGTGAAGCTCGAGGCGTCAGCCAGGGCTCGTTCTGTCGCGGCCGTCCGCCCGGCCGCCGGCCACCGGCGTTGCCCACCTTATCCACGTCGTCAGTATCTTGTCCACTGCATCCTCACAACCGTAGACGCAGGGCTGGGCGGCTGCTTTCCGGACCAGCTGGTCCTCCACGTCCACTCCTCCGCATCCTAGCTCGATGCGATAAGGTTCAGAGATGCGCAAACGGGCACACACCTAGTTCAGAGATACGTACAGGTCATAATTTCAACAGCTGCTGATTGTAATTTTCAACGGATACTATTTTAATTTTCAACTGATTGTATTTTGTTGATTTGTGCCAGCACTGCCGATGCATGTTTCTTAGATGTAACTCAATATTTTGTACAGAAACACTCGGGATGGCAGAATGAATATCTTTAACCTAAAAAAAATCAATATCAGTTAATTTTCATACAATTTCATTCTAGGGGTGTTTTAGACTTTTCATCAGACAACTCAGAGGACAAGCTAAGACAGTAAAAGCCAAAAAGAACTGGACTGCAGTTTCTCACAAGCTTATATTCACAGTTGTTTCTATGAGCAGCTCAAGCCATAGCAGTTTCTACACAAGCCGAAGCTAAAAATAACTGGGCCTATGTATCCCTTGGTGTGAGTGTCTTTATTGGATTATTAATGAGAAGTCTCATCTTTTACTTTTTGTACTTCTTATTTTAGTTTGCAATCTCTATTATATGATGGATCTTGTTGATCAGTATTGGCATCACTTTGGGATCATCAAGTGGATCTAAATTGGTTTTGGCAAACCGAGTTCTGGTCAGTAGCGTTACTTTGAAAGAGAAAAAGAGAAAAAGTTTACAGGTATTTTGTATCATTTGTTTTCTTTCTTGTTGGCTCATAAGCTTACTATTCTTTATTTAAGATCTTTTGTATCTTCAAGGAAGATTGCATGTTTAGCTTTATTACTTGTATGTTTTCTTGTTTCTTTCAACTCTCTTGCTTGCTACCCAGCCTTGCTAGCCAAAACCCTGTTTTGATAAGGCATACTTCTCATGTTTCCAATCCTTTTGAACCCAAAACCTTTGCCACTTGTGTAGCACCCCGGGTAAAACCACAAATAAAAAATCGCATCTTGTTTCTACTTTGTGCATCATCATCACATCATCATGCATACATATTGTTTACGTAAAAACTATTTTTCTATAAACCCTATTTTGTTTTCTACATTAGCCCTCTTCTTGTTATTCAAAGTGCAACCCCAGGTCTTCCTGGATATTTTGTATGTCTAAAAACAGTTTACCTAAGTCTTCTAAAATAATAAAAAATCTTTAATATTTTTTTGGGAGGCAGACAGCCAGGCCCAAAATCCCAGCCGGCCACCTCCAAACCCTAATTCTCAAACCCTAATCTAACCTACTCCTATCCACACCACACAACGCGCATGCGCAACACCCAGCACGTGACGCACCCAGCACACACACACTCCCCCGTAGCACCCAACCCGCCTGCTGCCGCCTGGCCCCACCCTACTTACCGCGTCGCCACCCACACTCCCATGGCTTTATCGCGACCCGCACGCGACCGAACCGCCCTCCTTCCCCACCTCCTCTGCCCCACATCGCTCCTCCCCACCCAGCGCCGCACCACCTCTCGAGCTCGCCCGCTGGCCTGCTTCCTCCCTGCCCCGGCCTCATCCGTAGTGCCACCCCGCAGAGATCGCCGGCCCCTGCGCCTCCTTGTTCTCCGTCGTTGCCAAGCCTCGCCATCGCCGGCCTCTGCCACGACCCACCGTCTCCGTCCCTACGAGCGCCCTCACCGTGGCCTCTCTCCTGCTCTGGCCGACCGTCGATGCCCGACGCCTCTCCCCATGTCCTCGTTCCTGGCGCCGACCTCCTCTGCTTGCGAGATCGCCGCCCTCCCCTCCACCGTTAGCAGGCCCTATGCCACTGCTTCTTGGCCCACGCGGCTCGCAGGAGCCCCACCATTGCGCCCTTCCCCCCTCTGGCTCGCCGGCGCCAAGCCCGACGCTGTCTCCTCGCCATTGGTTCTCCTCCCCGAGCACCTCTGGTACCCGCGCGTGCCTCCTCTGTTGTTTGTCTGTGGTATTATTCCCTCCAAAAACGTTTGTGGCTAGCTATTTTTTCTATCCGTGTTAAGCGAGTGAACGGGTTAATCAATCCTTTGGCATGTTGTTGATACTAGCATGCCACCGAGTTCACCGAACGCAAGCACTCCAAGTACCCTGCCTCCATCAAGATATTTGGGGCGACAAGATCATTGCTGATGCACAATTGCCATCAATCCTCGAAGTTCGACACCGACAAAAGGCAAAACAACAAGTACCCCCTCATGGATTCGACGTATCCGAACCCTGGGCACTCCAAGGTCTCCTTCCCGGACCTGAAGGCCCCGACGCCCCGATTCGAAGACCGATCCAGGCATCCGAAGCCCGAACCTTTCGATCCTCAAGACCTTCGCCCCGATGTGTGACCCCTTTCCTGATACCAATATTTTTTATAATATCTAATATATATTTGTTGCATATTAAATTGTACATTCTTGCATACATATTTTGCAGGTTCGGGTTGTATAGTCGATTCACCTCATAATTAAATATGGAGACCATATGCAAGCAAATCTAGTCTTAGATTGACTCCATTTAAAGTTGTGTAGCGAACCGGTGAAGTATTTTGCCTTGTTAAGACAACATTTAAACAACTAGAACTATATATCTAAGTGTCGGGACCCCGGTTCCGCTTAATATGGCCTAATTGCATCGCACATTTGCCATATCATACATCATACATGCATCATGCCCGGTTTTCTATCGTAGTAATAAATAGTGCATCCGGTGTTTCTGCTAGTGCTTTGCTTCTTCACGGATTAGGCCGATGAGTTGATGCGAGTGTTGACCCGATCTTCGGATAAACCTTCGGCAATGTTTCCAGGCGAGCATTCTTCCCCTTTCTACTTATTTTATATTTCTAGTATTTACTTCCTCCTGTTGATCTATTGCTATTTGTGTTGCGATGCTATAGATTCCGTACCCCGTTATACTCCCTTGCAACCCTTATATTGCCATGGACACATCCTATTACCTGTTGTTTGGTAGATACTTGGCCTTGCGAGTCGTAGTTGCTTGCGCAGGTGATGCGTCGCGTCGTCGATCTTCCACAGTTGTTGGAGTAATGCCTCATGTTAATGTTGGAGATGATCATGGCTTTGATTACCGTTTAATAACTAAAATTGAAGTAGGTAAATAATGCAGAGGCACAGGTGGGGAATAGATGTTATTTGGTTTTTAACTGTCCACTTGTGTCCCGTAGGACCCCGAGTACTTGATAACTGTTCTTTGAATATTCACACTATCCGCATGTGGGACCATGAATCCCCTTAACCCTAGCTTGAGTCATATTTAATTTCTGGGGGTCGCAAAGTAGTTTGGGGCTTTATTACTATCCTGTACTTATGCCATGCTTTACTGCTTTAATTACTATTAAGCGTGGATCGCCTGTACTGTCTAGGTAAGTGGAATATTTCCGCGGTATCGACAAGCCCAGTCACACTTTCGGGTTCCCAATCGTTTACAGCCATTGACACAAACCTCTGGGTCTGTCTCGGAGCCGGCCAACTTCGTCGTGGGTTGCTTAGTGGGGTGGCCTCCTGAAATCAAATATGAATCTTGCGAATGTTCTGTCGTGATGCCTCGTTGGGTTTTCATTTGGTTTTTTCCGAGGTTGATCGTGCGTGTGTTGCTATTTGTGCCTCCCTGTAGGGTAAAACTTTCTGAAAGCCGTGTCCGCGGTTATGGATGACTTGGAGCACAGTATCTCGATCATAGACAACTATAACTAAAGTAGTGTTATAAATTTGACTTTATAATGACTAGTAATCAACTTCACTACAACGGAATGGCTAAATAAAAGTACCAACAACTGCTGGTTTTGGGATGCCTCATGCTATATGTATCTGACTAGTAAGTATTGCAGCTACAACAGAATGGTTAACTAAAACTGCCCACTGTTTATAATATCAGGATGACTCATGCTATCTATATCTGACTAGTAATTGCCGCAAATTTAACGGAATGAATAAAACTGCCAACTGTGTGAGTTCCTCGGTTGACTTCCTCGTTTGGTCTCGAGGGGGAAATACCAGGATGGGTATGCTCGGTGATAGTTTCAGGTTGGATCCGAATATGTCTTTCTTATCCCTATCAGATAGTCGCCAGTTGTATTGAGTCTCTATAGGTTGTTTAGTGCATCTTTGCCGCCGCTTGATCCACCATACCTATGTAGGCGAGGACCGCGAATTCTAGTCTCGCTGTCTTGGCCTCGATCTTGACACTGCTTTTTTCCTTTGCCCTTTGTCGGCACCCCTTTTGTTTAAGCAGGTTTTAAGATCAACATCGTTAGCAGGGTTACCCTTCCGGCTTGGCCTGGTGCGGTGACCCAGCATACCACTGCATGATGTAGTATAGTATAGTCGTTGACATAACACCAATGAAACACCGTTCACTAGTATTACATCCCTCAGAGTGGTACAACAGAAACACAGCAGGTCCAAGACATTACTATAGGTTACAACTCAACTCTTTAAACAAGATCCAGAGAACACTCTAGGTTAAAGAGAGAGAAAGAAACTTCTTACAAAGAAGAATCAAGAATAAACAACTCAAAACTATCATACTATTAAGACTAGTATTTTAACTAATGGTCTGGCATTGCTGCTATTGCAATACACTAAAGAAATAGGTTCTATGGCTAGAGATTATAATTCCATCTAATCAATAACTTCGTCTTTACTTGAGTTGATGTATATGTTGACTTTCTTGACTTCATTGAAGAACTTTAGCTTCTGGTGATGATTCCTGGAGTATAACTTGATGTAGACGTCGTCTTAATGGATTCAGAATCTAGCAAGGGTTAATAAGATACGTTGAGTACGAGCGTACTCAACAAGTTCACTAGATAATGAGTGTTTGATGCACTATATCTACAGCTACAGACCATAGGTAGTAGGCAATGCAAGTTTTCGTAAACATTTATTCAAAGGTTGCTTTTATTCTAAAAATCTATGTCCGTCAGCCTTCACGGGTTTACCAGAACTTTCATGGAGTTCCTTTCCCGCCGCGTTTGTAGCTCCTTCCCGGAACATGGAGTGACAAGTTACAGTTCTTACACTCTGCAGAGGTGCGTCACTTTACCCATGAGAGATCTTAGCTTTGTTGCACATCCGAGTTATAGGCTCGTTCACACTTCCTTGATGTGAGGCCCAAACTAAGACCCAAGCCAATCACTGCCTTCTCCGTGATCCCGCATGTCTCCTTGGTGTACGCCAGCCCACCTATTGAATTACGATAATTGGCAGTACATACCGTTCACATGCCGAAACTATCGTGGGACATTGAGGGCCCCCACCCATATGCTGCATATCCTCTACGAATTACCATATAATATGCACGCTACGAGTGATAACAGCCACGACTCACACATCCGGCTCCATGCGAGAGGGAAAAGATACAGCTGACTTCTCCGTCCAATTCCAAATCTCATGGTCAACGCGTAATATATGGCGCAAGAATCACTGGCGACATTGGTTGTTAAATCCTAGGTGATATAGTCCTGAACAGTGGTATTCCAACTGCCAGATTTAATAGATTAGCTGATCACCCTGGATCAGTAACCAATAGTTCATATTCTTATCAAAAATAGTGTTTTCTAACCTTTTTCAAATGCAGGTGATGACAACACTGGATTTTCAAAATACTTTACAGAAAATAATCAAAGGACATGAGCAAGTGTGAACTTGCCTTGTGTGATTGCAAGATTATGCACTCACGGTCTTCTAGACAATATAAAAGATCCAATATCTAAAATTAGCATCATTGGTCCGGTAAGGACTAATGTTTAAAGAAGCAAGATGCTTTTATGCATAAGTAATGTAATGCAAGTTGATAAACTCGAATCCCGGGGATAACGTTGATCTAGGGTTTGGATACTGGAATGGTTACTTTTAGAATGTGTTGTACTTTTAGATAAGTTTCATACTTGTGCTTCTTATTGATGCTTGTGAGTGTGGGTGAAACAACATGTAATTATAATATCATAGAACAATGAGATACACAAATGTGGAATGCTACTCAAAGACTATTTATATAAGAATAGCCTTATTTTCAAATTTTGCCTTACAAGTAATGGCATTTATAAGTAATTTAAGTGTTAACAATCATAATATACAAGTAAAGTATAAAGTAATGTGATTGTGATTAGTTGTCATCTGTTGATTGAAGTGGCAAAAATAATAACATTTGAAGAAAAGATTTCTTTTCTATGGTTTAAACAATCTTTGTGGTTAATCAGATATGGTCGATGTTGTTTGTGATTGCTTGAATAGTTTGGACTTGAGATGCTTTACGACTTAATTATAATAAACCAAAGTTAACTATAAAGCACATAATAAGGTCTTTAGCTTTATATATACTTAAAGTTTTGCAGACTAAAGTTAACTTTAAAACGAACATAGATGAACTTAAGGTATATTGCTTATGTTATTTGTACCTTATTCAATTTATAATGTTTCCTTAAGGTTACTTTAAGAGTGGCATTACCTCTAGTTGGTATAGTGGTTTCCTAACATTATAATGGAATAGAATCATTTTCCTGTCTATAGATGAATGGTTATAGTTTGTAAACAAGGAGATAATATTACTTAACTACTTATGGATTCAATATAGTGTTTTGGTTTGTTTATAACTTGTAGTTGAAGTATTGGAGTAGGTTTTATTTCACTACAAAATTATTCTTGGAGATTTTATAAGGGTTAAGGATCCTTTTATAAAATAATCTACACTAATGGTTGAGAGATAATTTAATAAAATTGTATTTAAAGTGTGTTAAACCATTTTGACTTCACCTATCAATATTTAAGACTAATACTATTAATTAGACTCAATTGGCTAATTTTTAGAATTATTAGAAAATTTTATTTACCTCCATATGAATTATTAATTAAGGAAATAGCTTAAATTCAAGTTATTAGAGTATTAAGTTTTTATTTACTTTAAAAGTGGAATATTATATTTTTAAAATGTAGGTATTATTTTTGTGATCATTTTGGTATATTACATTTGTTTTTGGGATTTAAAAATAATAAGATGTGATTTTTATAAGATTTACTACTTTATAAATACTTAATAAATAATAAATACTCATTTAAGTGAAATAATAATGTACGACTATAGTTTTAAAGTATTGTTTTTATTTTTCCAAGATTTTTGGTATTTTATTTATATTTTTAACATTTACCATTATTAAAATATGAATTATCAAATTTTTATTACTTATAAATTCTTTATTAAATAATAATTATTTAAATTGTTAACATAATAATATTTGGTAATAGTTTTAAGTTGTAGAATTTATTTTTATAAACATTTTCATATATTATACACATTTTTCTGAATTACGAAACAAAAGTTATTCAATTTACAAGATTTAACTACTTTATTTAAATTTCTGGAATGTTTATATTTGAATTAATATTGTTTTATCAATTTACTAAACATGCACTGACTTTTTATACTGCAAACCCACCTAGCCCCAGTCACTGACTATTAGGACCTAGGCCACGTCACACTCCACCTCAGCAAAAACTGGTCAACCCTGTAGACATGATGCAAGCATGACGTCGCTGTGACGTCATCTCGCCGGTGATGGTCAGGTGCCTGGCAGCGGCGGCGATCTAGTGGGTTTTTTCATGCGCGGTTGTTGCGGTTCTAAAGAGCCCACGTCGAGGAACCTATTAGCAGCGGCGCTGCTTGGATATGGTCACCGGTGGATGGCCGGCGATGAGGTACTGCGGCGGCACATTCAGAATCCCTGTGGGTCGATATCTACGGCACGTGAGCAACGAATCGGACAAGACCACGAGGTTCATAGGCTCACCAGGATCACGATGAAGGGCTCAACAATGCCGGAGGTGGTCGGGAGCGATCTAATCGTCGACGATGAACTCCGTCGAAGTCATAGAAGATTGTCTCGATTCGGTCGATCATGTACATCCCGGCTCGATTCCTTCCTCCAGGATGACGAGGGCGACGATACGGAGCTCACAACATCCTCGGACGGCTCCGGGTGGTCTCTGGACGATGGCGTGCGTCGACGGTCACGGCCAGGGTTTCGGTTTTGGAAGAGGAAAACGAGAGAGAGATTGTGAGGAGATAAGGATAAGCAGGGACGTCGTGGTGGTCTTCTTATCTTCCTCTGGGACGGTGACGGGCATCGCGACGCACGGCTGACGACAGCGGCGGCATCGGGCGGCGGCGAACCCTCTAGCGAGGTGCTTCTGACGCACGAGGAAGATGACAGTGAACATTTGCGGAAAACCCCATGGCAATTTCTTACTCTCAACCCGCGATCCCCCTGTGGTCCCATATGTCAGTCACTGTGGTGACGAGCTGAGCTCGTTGTTGGGCCGAAACTGGGCTACTGCAGAATGCCCATGGGTGGTAGATAGGCAAGTGAGGAAATGGTCTGCGACGAGAAACTATTTTTTTGTTTGTTTTTCTTTTCTATTTTCTGTTTTGTTTCTAAATTTGTATTTTAATATTTGATTTGAATATTTCCTATAGAATTTTATCTACTAAATAATTGCAGCATATAAAAATGTATTTCAATTTCTAGTATGAATTTTAATTAGTATTTTGATAGCATACTTTATTTATTATTTTCTAACTTTATAATTATAGAGATGTTCTTCTATTAAATAGAATAAGTAGGATTTAGGGTTTTTAGGATTTGTTTAAGATCTTAAAAATTAACTATAACATTATTTTCACTTTTTATTTGGAGTAATGAAGTTTTAAAATGTTTAGTGATAGTCATAGGGTTTATTTTTATGTATTTAATCACATAGTAAAGTATAGGGTGGTTTATAATTATTGTATCCCCACTTATTCCATGCTCATTTGGAATGAGTAGTTAGAGAAATGGATCAAAGACTTTGTCTAATGAATATAGATAGAATATTTATGAGATGTTGATGAGAAAACTCATTAATAGGTTTAGGGTTCTGAATTATAATTGCTTACCCTAGGGTTTAGGGTTCTTATTATACTTATATTATTTTGTTGATGTGAATAAAGATTAATGGCTAAACACATTGTCTTTATGTTTGGGATTTTTAATGATCTCACCCTTTAAAACAGAAAGTTATTTTCTGCAATGTCATATGGAAAAGAATTGATAAATATAACTCCTAAGCACATATGGTTATGATAATTGGAAATGATAAATATGTGCTTAAGTGATTTGCTATAGGAAAATATTCCTATAGGCTATTGTAGAAATAAGATGATAGATCAACCATAGAAAGTGGATATTATGTTTGGTTCTAGATTTAGGGTTTAGAGTTTACCAAGAATTCCTATCTTCCATAATTCACAATCCTGGACTTCTAATTAAGGAATTCCTTTCATAGATATACTACTTCTTCATATCCATCCTCATGTATTAACAGGATGAGATTTACTTCACAGGAATACTCTTATTCACCTTTTATTCTTCCAAATCCATTTATAAATCCAATGATCTTGACACTAAAGCTTTTTCATAATCTTCTCATAACCATACTTGGTTATATCAACTACTCTACTGCTGATAACCTCCAATCCAACAAGTGGTTACTTCTAACTACATTCATGCTCTTCGTTAATAATCCATCACCAACATTACTCTAATAGATTTATATATATATATATGCATCAAATCCTACTTCACCTCAAGTGTTTAATATTTTCCAAGAGGAAACTACTACTTCAATAACCCAATGTTGCTCTAACATCATCTTAATCATACTATCTTGTCTATACTTAACTCTAGTATCTAATACTCCAACCTCACATTATATTTATGTGACTTGTCATGGCTAACCTAGAATAACATATCTATACTAGGGTTCAATCATGTTCTATCCACCAATGTCACTTATACATGATATAAGCATTCAATCTTGGTGACAAAAGCATAATCATTAGAATCCTTTGATCATTTATGGCTTATGTTTCTAGTTGGCTAATCAAGGCCTTTATCAATACAACACTACAGTTGTATTTTAATTATCTTCTGTGTATCTCTATTGGATTAAGAGATATAATTTATTGACTATACTTACTTGATCCAATAGGATTACTCCTAGTAACTTTCTTCAGGGTTCATCCTTGTAATCTTTTTTACCACCATATAATTATATATTCCAAATAACTCTTCTATCATTTCAGGAGTGAATTAACTCCATCAATTATCACATTGATCCTATTTTCTTCCAGCACCCCCATCCTATAGATGATATTTAAAACTAGCATTACTATTTACCTCTTCTTACTTCTTTCTCTAAAGGACTTTAAGTGAATGCTATGATAAGGACAAGAGTTAATAGATCAAGAATTGATAGGTTAAGAATTGATGAATCAATAGTTGATTACTCAACATTGATGAACAACAAATATAGGGATAGGATTCAATAGAGATGGTAAGGATTGATATGGAAAGAAAGATATATGGTGAATGGTTTTGACTTGGTTTCTTTCCTACTCAATCTCACTAAAGAGTTAAGGTTAGGTATTACCATGATACTCATGGTAGAAATAGATGAGTTTAAGGTAGATCAAGATTTAATTGTTCCATTCCTATTACTTAAGTTAGGTTTATAACTTGGTATTCATGAGTGTGTAATGAATACTGGGATATGATTACTTAAGGATCAAATGTAACCATTAAGTAATGTATTAGGGTTTTAACTTTTATTACATTTGATCTACCCTTAAATCAAATCTCCCTTACCCAAAATAAGGTTTTAGCAAGGGTCATATTGAAACTTATCGCAGTCAACTTGATGATCTACTTCAATTCCATCAAGTTGAGAGAAACTTCAATCACTTTGACAAGTTTTGTTCAAAAGCGCGAAAATTATTCAGATTTTCTATGCATGAATGCAATGCACACATCTGGGTTCAACTTATTTCTAAGCTCTAATGCTGGGACGTTACAGACTCTCCCCCTTAAAATAAACTTCGTCCTCGAAGTTCGTAAACTCTCACGTTTCGGAGTAAGGAATTGTCTTGTAATGATTACGATATGTCTCAACTCCATGGTAACCTCAATGGGAATAATTGTAATATCCCATATCCAAATCTTTTCCTTGAATCCTCATCATGCTCAACAATCTTTAACTTGGTGTCTCCAATACTCCAAATTCTTTTTACTTTAATCCCTTAGGGATATATCCTTATTACAAAATCCTTTAATTTGGATCTCTTCTTTAGTTCATTTCCATGATTAGGTATCCTAATCCAACTCCTTTTATTTGATCATCGAACTTCCTTACTATATTGTATAAGATCTAGGAAGTCTCACTAAAACAGGTTTTAAATTTCTATTAGCCAATGGTTATAGTCAAAAGGCTAATCTTTGATTTATCATTGTATGAGTTGTACTGGTAGTCCTTCCGAAGATTGGATTTGAACACATTTAGTCCATACCCATCGGAATTTCTTATTCTCTACACATGCCCAATTGGATATGCTTTATTACCTCTTAAAGATCACTTAAGAGTTGTTTCTTCTAGAATTAGTCGGTTAGGATTAATCTTTTATCACCTTCAAGCTTTTACCTTATTAAGCTTTAGATAATCTTTCATTATCATCTATAGTACTTCTTCAACTTTCATTTATAATGTTTACTCTCCCCCTTAGGGTTTACTAATAGTCTTCAAACTGTCTATTTAGTATTTATTGGCTTTATAATTAGAATATTGGTCCCTATCCAGCTTATAATCTACCTAGTTAGGGTCTTATGAAAGATTGTATGGTGTATCCACACAATTGTGGATCTCCGAAGTGAATCTTTCAGCATTATTCGTCTTACTTATTATTGTGACACTTTCGCTTTGATAGGTCAATTTTCGCAAAGCGCCTCGAAAGACGACCGCTTTAATTTTATAATCCTTCATGTCTTTCTTAGCTTAGGCCAAGTTTTATGCTTTTTATGCAACTTTTAAGAAGATCTGGTTAACTTATGTCTTTTCCACTGTTTATGCATGTTGGATGATTCTTGGAGGATGGATTGTCGGAGTCTGGATTCTGATGGAAAAGAGGGCGTTTTGATGCAATTTCGCGAAGATCAGAAAAATACCAGAAAAATATGGAAAAATATTATTTTTCCAGAAGATTGAGGAAACCATAAGGAGGGACGAAGAAGGGCCGCAGGGGGCCACCCCCTAGGCGCGGGCCCACCTGACCCCATGCCTAGGGCAGGTGTGGCCTACCGCCCGGCTCCCGACTCCGCCCCTTCGCCTATATCTTCCCTACGGAACCCTAAGCCTCGAGAAGCGACCACAGATAGATTTCCGCCGCCTCTGGGGACGGAAAACACCGAGAGAGAAAGATCTCTTCGGCAAACAGATTTCTGCCGCGGAAATTCCTTCCCGAAGAGGGGAGATTGTTGCCATAAACACCGTCATCAAGCTAGGCTTCATCGGGATCGTCATCATCATCCACACCATCATCACGACCAGCACCATCATCACCACTCTGTCCCGCTGTAACAATTATGTTGGATATTGCTTTAGTTCTTAGGGGAAACTTTCTCGGTGTTAATTGCTATTATAGTTGATGCTTGTGAGTCGGAACTAAACAGATTTGTCTACTAATTATGGGGTTGCCGGAGTGACAGAAACCTGAACCCCCGTTAGGACTCCTTTGCACAAGGGAGCGTAGAATCTCGAAGTTTAAGGTTGTGGTTAGATTTATATCTTAATTACTTTCCTATAGTTACGGATGTTTGTAGGAGGTTTAATCACAAGTATGTATTAGTCCAAGTACGGTCGGTATATTAGCATAGGTTCACCCACACAACACTTACAACATCAAATAAGAGTACTTAGCTATATGAAGCGAAAGCACTTGATAGAATTTTTATGTGTCCTCGAGAACGTTTGATCTTTATAAGTATTTCCACCGCTTGTCCTTTGCTAAAAAAGATGGGCCACTTGCTGCGTTTGTTATTTATTACTTGCATTTTGTTTTGTTGCCTTATGAAAAAACCACTAAAAATCCGTTTGCTAAGTATTCGCAGGGATTTTCTGCTCCACACCATTGTTTAGCGCCTTATGCTTCTCGTTGGGATCGACACTCCTATTTATCGAAAGTACTACGATACATCCCCTATACTTGTGGGTCATCAGTGGTTTCATCCCCAGTGCTGTTGAGGACGGCTGGCATGGTCTCCATCTCACTGATGGCGGATCTGGACCCGATTGATTTTCCATCTTTTTGTCCAGGGTCTTGGCTGTAAATTTGAAGGACTATGTTGTTATTTTTGTTATGTACCCGAGTCCTTCTGTAATTGTAACTGCACGTGCAATTAATGGCACCGCCTGGACCCTTCGGGGTCCTTTCCTCATTCAAAAAAAAATATAATCATGTTATATTCATTCTGGTTATGACTTCTTGAATTCTGATAATCGAAGAGGCTTTATCAGTTAAACAATGCTCAATTTGAAATTAAAATTGTCCCTATTAAGATTTGTTACAGTTACAGTATGCTTCTCTCATATCAATAAAATCAATTGCCAACAAATATAAGACATCAATTTGAAACATGCACGTAATTCAAACGCGCACAAATTTAGAAATTAAGTAGAATTGTGACTTGCAACCAAAATGTATAAAACTAATTTAATATAAGTTATTATAATTAAATATAACAAGGCTGACTTATAATTCTTGCCATAAATAAAAAAGGAAATAAACTCTTGTATGGAAAGCGCGACGAGTTCAGGCTCGGATCGCAATGCAGACCCAACGCACCGTGGGGAGTCCCAGAACCTAGCCGTTCAACCTGGAACCTACGAGACAGTCCTCGGGTCAAAGGCAGTCCTCACCGGGCCCGACCCCTGTACAATTGGATCTGACACGTGTCATACCCTCATTGGCTGGTTCACAGGGACCCGTACAGCCTAGACGCTTCGAGAACGTCCTGGAGCTCGTCGCCTGAACATTCCCGAAACCCACCCCGAACATCATAAAACCCGCGCCCCCGTCCGCCCCCTCCTCAACAGTTCAATCAGCCATCGCGATTCCCAACTCGTTAGCAACAAATCAAGCGATTCTTCTTTCGATCTCGAGTTCCAGTTTCGATTTCATCTTCCGATTCAGAATTCCTTGTCCCCATTCGAGTTCAGAGAGATGGCGAAGAAGGGAGGAGAGGGCCCGGCGATCGGCATCGACCTCGGCACCACCTACTCCTGCGTCGGCGTGTGGCAGCACGACCGCGTGGAGATAATCGCCAATGACCAGGGCAACCGGACCACGCCGTCGTACGTGGGCTTCACCGACACCGAGCGGCTCATCGGCGACGCCGCCAAGAACCAGGTGGCCATGAACCCCACCAACACCGTCTTCGGTACGTACACCGCTCCCCTTTCAGTTCATCTCATGCTCACCGTTTTGCTGTGTGATCCTAGGCGTATTTTAAGTGATCTGTTCCTGGTAGCACGCCTCTTTCGCAATGTATATCCATGGATGTCAATTTTAGCGAGTAGTAAAGGGACGTATTAAGAGGTTCTCTGATTTCTGCATAGAGATTTTAAGCAGTATCTGGCAGTGCATTGTTCTGTACCTGTTACTAAGCAGCTCTGATGGAAAATCATATAATTAGCCCGGATCAGTTTCGAACCCCTTAGTTTCAGTAAGATTTCTTTTAAAGATCTCTTATGTGAAAGTTACATTTGTTCCCCAGTCAAAAATCAGATGGAAGTTACCGAAATAATTTGTTGGGAATAATTTCAGACCAGATAACTCTGTTTATCCCCTGTTTGATCTAATTTCAGTTAGATTATGTTCAGTTTTCTGCGTGGAAGTTTCAATTGTTGTCGAGTCATGCCCTGTTGCTCTGCTTGTTCGCATTTAACACCTGAATTAATCTGTATAATTTGGCCTCAATCGAACGATTTGACTCACATTCTTGCTCTGTCTCTGTCGCAGATGCCAAGCGGTTGATCGGCAGGCGGTTCTCTGACCCGTCCGTGCAGAGCGACATGAAGCTGTGGCCGTTCAAGGTCATTCCCGGCCCTGCTGACAAGCCCATGATCGTTGTCCAGTACAAGGGCGAGGAGAAGCAGTTCGCTGCCGAGGAGATCTCCTCGATGGTGCTCATCAAGATGAAGGAGATTGGTGAGGCCTACCTTGGCACCACCATCAAGAACGCTGTGGTGACGGTGCCGGCCTACTTCAACGACTCACAGCGTCAGGCCACCAAGGACGCCGGTGTCATTGCAGGCCTCAACGTGATGCGCATCATCAACGAGCCCACCGCCGCTGCCATTGCCTACGGTCTCGACAAGAAGGCCAGCAGCTCTGGCGAGAAGAACGTGCTCATCTTCGACCTTGGTGGCGGCACGTTCGATGTGTCGCTCCTCACCATCGAGGAGGGCATCTTTGAGGTGAAGGCCACCGCCGGCGACACTCACCTTGGCGGCGAGGATTTCGACAACCGCATGGTGAACCACTTCGTCCAGGAGTTCAAGCGCAAGAACAAGAAGGACATCAGCGGCAACCCTCGCGCCCTGCGCCGGCTGCGCACGGCCTGCGAGCGCGCGAAGCGCACCCTGTCGTCCACTGCCCAGACCACCATCGAGATCGACTCCCTGTACGAGGGCATCGACTTCTACTCGACGATCACCAGGGCTCGGTTCGAGGAGATGAACATGGACCTGTTCCGCAAGTGCATGGAGCCCGTGGAGAAGTGCCTGCGCGACGCCAAGATGGACAAGAGCACCGTGCACGACGTGGTGCTCGTCGGCGGCTCCACCCGTATCCCCAAGGTGCAGCAGCTGCTCCAGGACTTCTTCAACGGCAAGGAGCTCTGCAAGAGCATCAACCCCGACGAGGCCGTGGCCTACGGCGCCGCGGTCCAGGCCGCCATCCTCAGCGGCGAGGGCAACGAGAAGGTGCAGGACCTGCTTCTGCTCGACGTCACGCCTCTGTCCCTCGGCCTGGAGACCGCCGGGGGCGTGATGACGGTGCTGATCCCGCGCAACACCACCATCCCGACCAAGAAGGAGCAGGTCTTCTCCACCTACTCGGACAACCAGCCTGGCGTCCTGATCCAGGTGTTCGAGGGCGAGCGCGCCAGGACCAAGGACAACAACCTGCTGGGCAAGTTCGAGCTGTCCGGCATCCCTCCCGCTCCCCGCGGCGTGCCCCAGATCACCGTCTGCTTCGACATCGACGCCAACGGCATCCTGAACGTGTCGGCGGAGGACAAGACCGCCGGGGTGAAGAACAAGATCACCATCACGAACGACAAGGGGCGGCTGAGCAAGGAGGACATCGAGAAGATGGTGCAGGAGGCGGAGCGGTACAAGGCGGAGGACGAGGAGCTGAAAAAGAAGGTGGAGGCCAAGAACGCGCTGGAGAACTACGCCTACAACATGAGGAACACCGTCAAGGACGACAAGATCGCCGCCAAGCTCTCGGCCGACGACAAGAAGAAGATCGAGGACGCCATCGACGGCGCCATCAGCTGGCTCGACACCAACCAGCTCGCGGAGGCGGACGAGTTCGAGGACAAGATGAAGGAGCTGGAGGGCGTCTGCAACCCCATCATCGCCAGGATGTACCAGGGCGCCGGAGCCGACATGGGCGGCATGCCGGGCATGGGTGGCATGGGCGGTGCTGCCGGCATGGATGAGGATGTGCCGAACGGCGGAAGCGGTGCCGGCCCCAAGATCGAGGAGGTCGATTAAGTTCGTCGCTGGGCTGTCTTCCAAGGAAGGTTTCTAGGGTGTTGAGAGGTTGGGTGGAAAGTCTGTGTTGCTGTAGTCGTAAAACTTTGTTCAATTTGACCGGCATTGTACCGGTGTCTGCTAAGAGTGAAGGTCGTTTGTTTGAGAGCGAGCTCGTTTGAGCTCCGAAAACGCCTTACAACTCCTATGGTAATGGCAATTGATCCTATCGATTCTAGTTATACAATGTGCTATTTTCAGATAAGTTGACAGGAGGCTTTGTTATTGTAGGAGACGCCTACAACTTTGATTCAGATAGAACATTTTTACATAAACTACGGGAGCTTCACTGCTCACTTTATTTTAAAATTTCCAAAAATTATTCACTTTATTTTAAAATTTCCAAAAATTATACTCATTGGTGTATCACAAGCATGCAAAAATATGAAAACAAATCTGAAATCGTGACACAATTTTTTTTATTGTGAACTACACAGAAATAACAAAATCTAATGGGGTTTGAAAATGTGCAAAGTCCAGGTCCACTCTTTTGTCATTTTAGTGTAGTTCTCTCAAAATGATATTACATTTGTGGGGCATATCAGTGCCTGATCCATATGTTTTATTAATTTTTTTATTTAAAAATTGCAACGTCCATATCCATATGTTTATTAAAATTCTCTTAGAATTCATAAGTATGGTTGTTGAATTTTTTAGAATAATGAAGCATATTCCACAAGCCCACTGGGTTGAGATCTGATATGTCACTTCTAGATTTGATGAGATGCTGCTTAGAGAGTAAATCCTCTAAAAGTAGAGATCGAGAGTCACTTGGCTCAAAAAAGAGGGCCAAAACACTAAATTTTTTCATAGAAGGGCCACGTGGAGGGGAAAGAGGGGAAAGAAGAACAACACAAAAATTCTGAAAACAACTGATGGCTAGATGCTGCAAAAAAGGAGGAAATCATAAAATACACTAAGGAGTACTTCTCAAAACTCTTTACTAAAGATCAATGTGTGGATCCTACTGAGCTCTTGAACATTATCGAGCCTATTGTGATAGATGACATGAATGGTTATCTTGTGAGGGCTTATTCGGAAGAGAAAATATCAAATGCTTTATTTTAAATTGGACCCATCAAGGCGCTAAGTCCTAATGGATTCCTTGCCACATTTTTCTAGATAAATTGGGCAACTTTAAAGGCTGATGTGATGAATGCAGTAAAAGTGTTCTTTACAAAAGGAGCTATGCCAAAGGAGTGAATGAAACCACTATTGTGCTGATTTCTAAGGTAAATGGAGTCGTTGAATTGAAGGACTTTCGCCCAATATCTTTGTGTAATGTGATGTACAAAGTGGTGGCCAAATGTATTATTAACAGGCTAAGGCCTCTACTGCAAACCTTGATTTTACACAACCAAAGTGCTTTTATTCTAGGGAGGCTTATCATAGATAATGCATTGGTGGACTTTGAATGTTTTCATAGCATCTAGAGAAATAAAAGGCCCTCAAATGACTTCTGTGCATACAAGTTGGACTTGTCAAAGGCCTATGACAGAATGGACTGGGCATACCTAAAGGGAGCACTGATTAGAACGGTTTTCATACTAAATGGGTCAACCTAGCGATGGAATGTGTTCAGTGACCTATGATGTGATAATGAATGGCGAGCTTATTCAGATGTTCTCCCTTTTAAGAGGCCTAAGACAGGGGATCCTCTTCCCCCCCCCCCCTATCTTTTTATTTTTGTGGCTGATGGTATGTCAAAGATTTTGGACAAAGTTGTTTATCTTGAGGAGCTAAAGTCACTAAAAACATGTCGATTAGCACCCAGTATATCTCACCTTCTTTTTTGGATGATAGTCTCATCTTTTTCCAAGCCAATGCTTAACAAGCCAGGGTGGTTCAAGAGTCCATAAACATGTACGAAAGGTGCACGGATCAACTTGTAAGTGCAGGGAAATATTCAATTGTGTTTATTAACATTTGCTCTGTTTTAAACCGAGAGGAAATAAAACGGGTGTTGGAGTTCAACATAGTACTTTTGAAGAGAAGTACCTTGGCTTCCCTACTCTAGAGGGGAGAACGAAGAAAGGAAAGTTCCAAACTACTAAAGAGAGATCTTTGCGAAAAAGTTAAGTGTGTGGAATGAAAACCATATTTTTATGTCGGCCAAGGAGACGCTGATTGAATTTGTAGCTCAGACCCTTATAAACTAAATTATGAGCATTTTCAAAATGCATGTCGGGTTCCATGAAGACTACATGAAAACCATTAGAAAGTTTTGGTGGGGATAAGATGTAGATAACAAGAAAGCTCACTAGAATGTTTGGGACAATTTTACGGTGCCTAAGATACAAGGAGGAGTGGATCTTAGAAATACTAAACTTTTTAACCACGCCTTGTTAGCTAGGCCTTATTAGATAGATAGGCCCGGAGAATTCTTCAAAACCCAGATAGCCTGTGTTCTAGGTTGTTAAAAGCTAAGTACTTCCCCCCATGGAAGATTCTTGGATATTGTGTTTTGTGCAGATGCCTATCCTGCATGGATAGATATTGAACATGGGCTGGAGCTTCTGAAAAAAGGAATAATATGGAGGATTGGGGATGGATCTAGTATTGAATTTCAAAGATCAAAGTTGATTCCAAGAAGAACACCTATGGCTATGAAGACTCTAAGACAAGGAACATAAGAGTCAAAGACCTCTTAATTCAAGGCACTAGGCAGTGGAATGGTGAGAAAATGAGAGAGTTTTTTCATGACTATGATGTTGAGAATATTTTCAAGATAGAACCTATGAAACAGGACCCTGATGTACCAGATTGCCACTTTAAAAACACAGGTATCTTCTCTATTAAAAGTGCATATAAACTTGCTTTTAACACACAAAGATCTCTACATCTTAATAGTGGCAACAATGTGACGTGAGATGACTCTAGGAAGATTTGGAACCTCATTTGGAGATGCAAGGTGCCAAACAAGGTATGCATCTTTGCCTGGAGATGTGCATCAGATAACCTTGCAACTAAAAAGAATAGATGGCAAAGAACACTTGAAGTTGATAGTACCTGCAACTTATGTGGACTAGATGAACAAAGCAACACCGTTCCGTGTACACGAGTTGGACCTCTAAGACAAAACATGAGGGAAGTGTGGTGCTTGACGGATGAGGCACAGTTCAGATACACGGGTCCTGATTGGATACTCATGCTTCTTGCCAATGCAAACAAGGATTCATAACCACTCATTCTGCTCCTGCTCTGGCGGGCATGGCACCTCAGGAACAACATTGTCCACGAGGATGGGAAGTGCACTATTGAGGCTTTTGTTGTTTTCCTCTAGAATTATGTGTACACCCTCAAGGAAGCTGGGTTTAGTATCAATAACAAAGCGATTTCATCCTAGTTGGGTCAATAGAAGAAGCAGTGGGTCCGAAAGAAGAAGATTGTTAACCCTCTTTGTAAGCCCCCAACTCAAGGTAAAGGTAAACTGAATTTTGATGCTTCGTTCTTCCAGGAAACTAACCATGCTTCCACGGGTGGATTCATAAGATATGATAAGGGACAGGTGATCTAGGCAATGGCAGAGACGATGACCAATTGTGAGAATGCTGAAGAAGCTAAAGCCAAGGCGATGCTTAGATGCCTCTAAATCTATGCTGATAGAAACATTACGCCTTCCGAGATTGAAACTAACTTTGTTGTCTTTTACTCACCGGTGAAGGATCAGAACAAATTTTTCTATATTATGCTACCTCTATAGGTAAATTCATAGGTTAATAGAAACTATATGTTGTTTTACCATGTCTCTAGTTAAAAGGATTGTAATAGTGTTACTCATGAGATTGCCAAATGCAATAGATTAGAGGGACCTAAAGGTATTTGGTTCAGGTTTATTCATGTCCAAAGAAGTCCCTTGATTAGGCATGATTGTAACAACTTCTGACATATATGAAATCCCTTTGGACGTCAAAAAAGGAAAAGCCCTCAAACTGAAACAACCGCTAGTTTGTAATTTTGGCCAAAAACACCTGTTGAGAACAGATCCCGCAAAATCGGCAAAACCGGAAACAAATCCATCTACCCCGATATTGAGCGCCTCGTCCCTCACATACCCAGGTTTGGGAGCAAAATTTCTAGCGCCCTGTATCCCAGGAAATCGTTGGCACCATCTGAAACTTCATCCCCGTCATAAGTGTCCAACATATGCGAAAGACAACCTTTATGTACACCAGTGAAATATGAAACTGGGAAACAATTAGGACATGCCTTCCACTATGAAGGACAACTGATATTCTCGTGGTCAAAGTGTTGGGGTTCGCACATGTAAAACAATTTTTCATCCTACATGAACAACCAAGATCTAACCATGAAGACACTAGCAACAACAGATCTAGATCTCATACCGACGTTGATGCGGAATACAACGTCGGTTGATGTAGATGTTGATGATGAACGATTCGATCCCCGCATCTAGGTGTATACCTCCTAGCCGTGAGGAGAATGTCCACTCAATGCTAGGATCAAACGGACGATCCCTCCATGGATTACATGCATATAGTACTCCAGGTGCAGATCTCTATGCCAACGGTACTCGTCCCGCATCCTTCTAGAGAATACTATTATGGTGTAGCACAAGAGAGAGAGAGAGAGAGATAACTCTGAGGAGTTGTGGTATACTTTTGATAAGGGGGCTTGGGGACTTTATATAGGAGGAGGAAGGGGGTGTCACGCCCTAGGATACCTCCTAGGGCCGGGGGCCATGGAGGTGCCTTTATGGCGCCTCCCCGCATATGGTAAGCATCCGATCTCCCCTTGATAGGAGATCATCCCCTTCCTAGTGTAGGAGATATTTCAATCTTGACAATCAAGTAATATCAGAACCTTCCTAGTTTAGAAGATATTATTGATACTTTCCATAAATAGATATGTGATTGGATCATTTCCTTTTTTATGCAATGCACAAAATATGATTCCTTTTGTATCATGATATATTAATTGCTCCGGATTCGACCGTCGGTATCACTATACCTAGTTTAATCTCGGTACCAACAAGTTACTCGTTTTGTGGCATAGGATCCCTGTGAATAAACACATTAGTCACATGCTTGCACGCTCTTAGGATGATATACTACCGAGAGGGCCTAGAGATATCTTATACTCTATCACATGGATGAACAAATCCTAGTCTTGATTCACGCAACCCAATAGATACCATCGGAGATACATAAAAACCACCTTTATGATCATCCGGTTGTATATTGTCGTTTGGTGTGCACAAAGTATTCCACTCATGCATGAGAGTAACATGATCTCATGGTCCGAGGAAACTATACTTGACATATACAGAAAGCTATAGCAATCAAACTAGATGACACAGTCAGAAGGTATGCTTATTATTTGGGTCTATCCATAACATCATTTTCCTAATGATATGATCTCATTATTAATCAACATCATATGTTCATGGTTAAGAATCCTTAACCATCATTTAATCAATGAGCTAGTTGAGTAGAGGCTCACTAGGGACACAATGTTGTTTATAACTCTACACATGTATTATGATTCCGGTTAATACAACTGTAGCATAGATAATAATACTTATCGTGAACAAAGAAATATGAGTAATAACAACTTTATTATTGCCTCTAGGGTATATTTTCAATAGGAGGTGCCTTGATGGCGCCTCTCCCATATGGTAAGTATATGATCTCCCCTTGATGGGATATCATCCACTTCCTAGATTAGGAGATATTCCATTCTTGACAATCTAGTAATATCGAATCCTTCCTAGTTCAGAAGACATGGTTGATGCTTTCCATAAATATAGATGTAGTTAGATCCTTTCCTCTTTTACAATGCACCAAAATGGGAAACTCGAGGTGGCACACTTGGCCCATGTGCCAGCACCTAGGAGGGCTAGGCGTCGACCATGGGTGGGTCCTGGTGGCCCAAGTACCACTGTCGGGGGTGTACCCCAGGTACCCCAGAGTTGGTGAATTAAGTAAGTCAATAAGATGCATATGTAGGAAAATGATATTAAATAAGAGTACAAAAGATAAACAGAAAAGGATAAAGGGAAAAAGAGGACCTGGGCCGAACTAGACTCAATTCGGCCTGCTCCCACTACTCCTCCTAGGCCAAACAGCACTAACGGGCCGAATCAAGTAACAGTTCGGCCCACCAGGCCGAACTACCGCCGAACCAGCCGCCAGCGCCCGCCAGAACTCCCCTCGCTCCCGCCAAGCCGCCTCCGCGCCTGCACACCTCGTCGCCAGGAGTATATCCCGATCGATCCCCTCGGGTGGGCCGAGGTGGGAAGGATCCAGCCCACCGCGGGTCGTCACCGCTTCACTTCGTCGATCCCGCCAACTCTCTCCGTCGCCAGACCCCCAGCATCCTCGCGTTACGTCGCGGGTGGGCAGTTGACGCGGGACTCTGCCAGTGACCTCCGCTTTCAAAGAACCGGGTGGGACGGCCCATCCCGAGTATCTACCCGGCTCCACTCTGCGGGCCGAATCAGACCGAGCCCGGCTGGACCCTGAGAATTAGTTCGGCTGGGCTGATCTGTGATCCGGCTTGGGCCTTGATTTCCCAGGCCGAGTCAGTTTTAGGCCAGGCCGAATTACCTCTTGCCTGGGAGCATCCAGGCCGAGTTATTTCGCCCTATGGCCCCTTTTATTTATCTCCAGATGTATTTCTAACCTTCATAGCTACCCTCCATCAGGCCAGACGGACTTCACAAGAGCGGCGTCAGTCTTGGGACGCCCATGGCTCAGACTGACACATGCTATAAGGAATATGCCAATGGCATCCAAGGAGATGCTAGGGAATATGCCAAGTATCTTCAGATATGTTAGGGAATATGCCGAGCATATCCATAAGATGCTGGGAATATGCCAGGGAGATGCCAATCGTGATGAACAAGCCTTGTCCCCTGGGCTCCCCTTTATAAGGAGCACCAGGGGGATCGTTCACAGGAGGCCCCGAAGGGCTCCTCCCCTCTCAGCTCAATAGGAGCTCTCCTTCTTCTTTCTCCTCCACCCTGATAGAGAAATCTAGATAGAGGTATAGGAGATACAACTCAAGGAGCATGATTGTAGCCACAAGTATGGCCAGATTATAAGAGATTAGATGTAGAGGATGAGGTGTTATCTCCACTGGAGAGTTTCAATCCAATAGACATTGTATTTCTCTTTGTTCATACGAGTGAGGTCTTCACTGCATCATCCCTCCCCGGATTCCTCCACGTCCATCGGCCCCAACTTTAGCCTACCCATGGCATATGCCGTGATACCACCACGACATTTGGCGCCCACCGTGGGGACTTCTAGTGGCGTTGGTTGGGTTTCCATCCGGACGGGAACAACTTCATCAACTTCTTCCTCACAGGGCTCATTCAGCTTCACCAAGTCAACAGAGAACAAAGAGGTAAGCGCAGAGACTCTCCAAGTCTAACTCATCAAAGCAGGTAAGACTCAGCAAGAAGGACTCAAGCACTACTTCAAGCTTACTGTAAGTACCAAGTAACTCAGTAGGGCAAGTATGACCTAGCAAGACTCACCCAAACACTTCTCCAAGTATACTGTAAGTGCCAGATAACTCAGCCAACTACACTCAGTCCTTCATCCCGGGGAGAAAATAACTTAACCCTGGGACTAGTCAACTTATCCGTGGAGTCACCTTTAGATTAAGAGAACATCCCGTTGATTTAGGTCTGTACACCAGCCAGCTTATCTGTTAACTCGGCCATAAGTTGAATCATCTTATTTGTGATTCAGATAGATTTTGAGTCAGTTAATATATGTTTTGGATTACCCCTTAACTCAGCTCACCAGCCAGCTTATCTGTTAACTCGGCCATAAGTTGAATCATCTTATTTGTGATTCAGGTAGATTTTGAGTCAGTTTATTTATGCTGTGGATTGTCCTTTAAACTCATCTTACCGACCAACTTATGGTTGATTCAGGTATAACTTGAAGTCAATTTGTTTATGCTTTGAATTAACCTTTAACTAAGCTCAATAAATTGTCTCTGATTCGGACTAACATTTGATTCAGCTTGCCAGGGTACTTTATAATTCGGATTGGTATTCAGACTCGGCGTACTAATTGTATTTCTGATTCAGGCCGAAGCTTTATTCAGTTCACCAGATTGCCAGGTTATGTTATGACTCGGATTGATATCTCACCATCTTGCCAGGTTATCCCATATCTCGGATGACTATTGGCCAGCTTATCATATCTCGAATCTATATCTCATATCTACATCTCGAATCGGATCTCTCAGCGGTTAGCCCTATTATCATATCCCAAAGCTTAATCTCGGATCTATATCTCGGATCCATATCAAAGGCAAGTTATCCTCATCACGCCAAATCAAGCTATATCATGGCAAATAGATAACTCAGACTTACATATAAGTCAATTTTGAGTAAAGTAACTCGGATTGGAGTTGAGTTAACTCGGATTTGAGTAATGTAACTCGGATTTGAGCCAGATAACTCAGACTTACATATAAGTCAATTTTGAGTAAAGTAACTCGGATTGGAGTTGAGTTAACTCGGATTTAGGTAATATAACTCGGATTTGAGCCAGATGACTCAGACTTACATATAAGTCAATTTTGGGTAAAGTAACTCGGATTTGGGATGAGGTAACTCGGATTTGAGTAATATAACTCAGATTTGAGTCAGAAGACTCAGATTTAAGACATAAAGTTAGAATCGAGTAAAGTAACTCGGATTTGGGATGAGTTAACTCGGATTTGAGTCATATAACTCGGATTTGAGTCAGATGACTCAGACTTAAGACATAAAGTCAGAATTGAGTAAAGTAACTCGGATTTGGGATAAGTTAACCCGGATTTGAATCATGTAACTCGGATTTGAGTCAAATGACTCAGACTTAGGCATAAAGTCAATTTTGAGTAAGGAAACTCGGATTTGGAATCAGATGACTCGGATAAAGACTTACCCAAAGAGGTTAAAAGAGCAGTGCCGAATAAGGCCGGAACTCATAACTTACCCAATGAGGTTAAAAGAGCAAAGCCCAAGAAGGCAAGAGCTCATAACTTACCCAAAGAGGTTAAAAGAGCAGTGCCAAAGAGAGCCAAGACTCATAACTTACCCAATGGGGTTAAAAGAGCAAAGCCCAAGAAGGCAAGAGCTCATAACTTACCCAATGGGGTTAAAAAGAGCAAAGCCCAAGAAGGCAAGAGCTCATAACTTACCCAATGGGGTTAAAAGAGCAAAGCCCAAGAAGGCAAGAGCTCATAACTTACCCAATGGGGTTAAAAGAGCAAAGCCCAAGAAGGCAAGAGCTCATAACTTACCCAATGGGGTTAAAAGAGCAAAGCCCAAGAAGGCAAGAGCTCATAACTTACCCAATGGGGTTAAAATAGCAAAGCCCAAGAAGGCAAGAGCGCATAACTTACCCAATGAGGTTAAAAAGGCAATGCCAAAGAAGGCAGGAGCTCATAACTTACCCCATGAGGTTAAAAGAGCAAAGCCCAAGAAGGCAAGAGCTCATAACTTACCCAATGGGGTTAAAAGAGCGGTGCCCAAGAAGGCAGGAACTCATAACTTACCCAATGAGGTTAAAAAGGCAATGCCAAAGAAGGCAGGAGCTCATAACTTACCCAATGAGGTTAAAAGAGCAAAGCCCAAGAAGGCAAGAGCTCATAACTTACCCAATGGGGTTAAAAGAGCGGTGCCCAAGAAGGCAGAAACTCATAACTTACCCAATGAGGTTAAAAGAGAAACGCCAAAGAAGGCAGGAACTCATAACTTACCCAATGAGGTTAAAAGAGCAACGCCCAAGAAGGCAGGACCTCGTAACTTACCCAAAGAGGTTATGACCAGTGCCCATGATGGCCAAAGGTCCAGAAACTTACCCAAAGGGGTTATGACAGGTGCCCACGATGGCCAGAAGTCTAGAAACTTACCCAAAGAGGTTATGACCAGTACCCATGATGGCCAGAGGTCCAGAAACTTACTCAGAGGGGTTATGACCAGTGCCCACGATGGCCAGAAGTCTAGAAACTTACCCAAAGGGGTTATGACCAGAGCCCAAGAAGTCCAGAAGTCGAAAAACCTGCCCACAAAGGTTATGAGCAGAGCCCAAGAAGGACAAAGTCACAAACTTGCCCAAAAACATTATGCAAACAAGAGATTATAAGTCGGAAGCCAACTCTAGGAATATTTAATATGAAGCCTATGCACGACTCTACGAGTCCCACATAGCCTCGGGGACTAATGTCGGGGGTGTACCCCCAGGTACCCCAGAGTTGGTGAATTAAGTAAGTCAATAAGATGCATATGTAGGAAAATGATATTAAATAAGAGTACAAAAGATAAACAGAAAAAGATAAAGGGAAAAAGAGGACCTGGGCTGAACTAGACTCAATTCGGCCTGCTCCCACTCCTCCTCCTAGGCCAAACAACACTAACGGGCCGAATCAAGTATGATTCGCCCACCAGGCGAACTACCTTGAACCAGCCCAGCGCCCTTGAACTCCCTCGCTCCCGCCAGCCGCCTCGCGCACACCTCGTCGCGGGAGTATCTCGATCGATCCCGGGTGGGCGGTGGGAAGGATCCGCCCACCGCTGGTCGTCACCGCTTCACTTCGATCCGCCCAACTCTCCGTCGCGGACCCCGGCATCCTCGCGTTCGTCGCGGGTGGGCAGTTGACCACCACGGGACTCTGCCAGTGACCTCCGCCGCCCGGCAACCGGGTGGGCGGACGGCGGACCATCCCGGAGTATCTAAGTCCCCCAGCTCCACTCTGCGGGCCGAATCAGACCGAGCCCGGCTGGACCACGAATTAGTTAATTGGGTGATCGTGATCGGCTTGGGCCTTGATTTCCCAGGCCGAGTCAGTTTTAGGCCAGGCCGAATTACCTCTTGCCTGGGAGCATCCAGGCCAAGTTATTTCGCCCTATGGCCCCTTTTATTTATCTCCAGATGTATTTATAACCTTCATAGCTACCCTCCATCAGGCCAGACGAACTTCACAAGAGCGGCGTCAGTCTTGGGACGCCCATGGCTCAGACTGACACATGCTATAAGGAATATGCCAATGGCATCCAAGGAGATGCTAGGGAATATGCCAAGTATCTTCAGAGATGCTAGGGAATATGCCGAGCATATCCATAAGATGCTGGGAATATTCCAGGGAGATGCCAATCGTGATGAACAAGCCTTGTCCCCTGGGCTCCCCTTTATAAGGAGCACCAGGGGGATTGTTCACAGGAGGCCCCGAAGGGCTCCTCCCCTCTCAGCTCAATAGGAGCTCTCCTTCTTCTTCCTCCTCCACCCTGATAGAGAAATCTAGATAGAGGTATAGGAGATACAGCTCAAGGAGCATGATTGTAGCCACAAGTATGGCCAGATTATAAGAGATTAGATGTAGAGGATGAGGTGTTATCTCCACTGGAGAGCTTCAATCCAATAGACATTGTATTTCTCTTTGTTCATACAAGTGCGGTCTTCACTGCATCATCCCTCCCCGGATTCCTCCACGTCCATCGGCCCCAACTTTAGCCTACCCATGGCATATGCCGTGATACCACCACGACAACCACCCCTTGGGTGCCATGCCACCTCTTATCCACTTAGACCACCTAAACCCCTTTTGACACTCCGTATTGATTCCGGTTTCTCTCAGATGCTCCTAGTATCTCAACTCTATATATATTTCAGAATGTTTCTAAAAGCTCTCTAATATAACCGTTGTCTCGGGATGGTTACAATGAACCTTGGAATCACCGTCGACAACTTCGGAACAACCTTCCCAAATTAGATAATATCACTAAAACAATTCTGATTCCTCTCCGAGGTGTCTCAATGAATCCCGAGACTATTTTGGTATGTACAAAATTATTCTGGACATCTCTCTCTACTACCTACAATATAGGTGACAAGTACAACTTGATCACAAGACCTTAAGATTGTGATCCTATCGGGTTCAGTAGTAAGTGGACATTATTCCGAAAGACTATCGGATCAATAACCAACTAAAGAACCTGAGCACCCATGATGGTTCCCACTTCACTACACAAAGATCACATAGAGTGAACCCGCTCATTATACATATACTAATCCTTCCACTTTGCGATATTAGTGTGACAATCCGAGGCGACATATTGGTATCCTCGTGAATCAACTCTTGATCATATACCGGTTATCCTCGTTATGATTTCACTTTCTTTAACTCGAATATGTATTCCAGTGTCCTTTATGATCTCATCATAACTGTGTTTACGCAAACGATTGGGTGACATCATAATACTGAGTGGGACAAGAGAATATCTCTCCATCTCCAGGAGGAGCGAGGTCCCACTTATTGAGCTATCCAAGTCCCCAGTCATACTTTCGTGCTTATCTCAGAAAATCCGTTATTACCAGCTTTGCAGTATGGCGTTAGGACAAGTCCAAGTATAAACCTTATGGTATGAGGATTCTTGATATTCTCATGGTATTGAGGATTCATGCATAAGATACATCTTATGGAAACTTGATCATCACTCAACAACATGAGCTAGTCCTAGAGACTGGACTATGAACATCTTAGTGCGTTCATTTCTACTACACCTACATGTGATGCTTCCTTTGACTCTCACAATCAAGGTTCACAACAGTTCTAGCATAGTTCGATGAACCTATATGTTGAACATGAACTTATATGTTGAACAAGAAATTATATAATAATCATTATTATTATTACCTCTAGAACATAATCCTAACACAAAGGACAAAATAATATGACAATGACGACAATATACCAACAACTAAATGATAATGTTTATCTTTTAGTAGATCATTTGACTTGGTTAATTTAGCATTTCTGCTAAGCCCAACAATATGCCATCATTGTTAAATGGTATTATCGTTACAATAACTATTGTTGGAATTATGCCCTAGAGGCAATAATAAAGATGTTATTATTATAATTCGTGTTCATGATAAAGTTTATATTCCATGCTAGAATTGTATTAAGCGGAAACTTTGATACTTGTTTGGTTTATGAACAACACTGTGTCCCTAGTACACCTCTATGGACTAGCTCATTGATCAATGATGGTTAAGGTTTCCTAACCATAGACACGAGTTGCCGATTAATAATGAGATCATGTCATTAGGAGAATGATATGATGGACAGACTCAAATTAAGCAGAGCAATTAGATTGTGTCATCATGTTCATCTTTGCGAAGCTTTTTCCTATGTCAAGTATTGTATTCCTTAGACCATGAGATAATACAACTCCCTGGTATCGGAAGAAAGCTTTGAGGTCATCAAACGTCATCCTATGTGAGGGTGATCATAAAGGTGTCTCTCAGGTGATCGGAAAGTACTTGTTGGGTTGTATGTATCGACATGGAATTTGTCCCTCCCGAGTCGGAGAGATATACTTCAGTCCCACTCGATAATCTATATCAACACCGCTTGCAAGCACATGGTTAAGGATTTAATCACAAAGTGATATCGGATTACGGAACGAGTAAAGTACTTGCTGTGAATGAGATTGAACTAGGTATGCCGATACCAACGATTGAATCTCGGGAAAGTAAAATATCGCGTGACGAAGGAAATACATATATGGGATTAATTGAATCCTGGCATCGTGGTTCATCCGATATGATCATCGATGAATATGTGGGAGTCAATATGGGTTTCCAGATCCCGATGTTGATTATTGATAGAAGATCATGTCTGCATATTATCGAACCCATAGGGTCACACACTTAACGTGCATCGACGCTAGGATAGAATGGATAATTGGTTTATGAGTTTTTTCTTTGGAGTCTCGGATGTGACCTAGGACATCACAAGAGGTTTCGGAATGGTCCGAAGAATAAGATTCATATAAAGGAAAGCAGTTTTTGGATTTCGGAATCGTTTCGGAGTTTATCGGTATTCTACCGGAAGGTTCTAGAAGGTTTCAGAGTGGGACTAACGTGGGCCCACTTGTCGGAGGCCTGCGTGGGCCTAAGGGGAAGTGCCCTGGCCACTTTGGGCTAGGGGAACAAGGCCCCTAAAGCCCAGCCGGCCAGCCCTTAGGGGAAACCCTAAGGGAACCTTCCAGAAGAGGGGGGGATGACTTGCCCCCACTCCACCCCTTGGGCCGCCGCCCTAGGGCTTGGAGGAGGGGTCAAGGGGCCGGCCAGCCCCCTATATAAGGAGGGAAAGGGCGCAACCTCCCCCCACTCCAACCCTAGCCGCCAACTGCTGCCCCTCCACCTCTCTCTCCCTCCCGACTGCGTGTAGGCAAAGCCCTGCCGCAGAAACTCTCCACCATAAGCACCATGCCGTTGTGCTACAGATCTAATCTATCTCTCCACCATACTTGCTGGACCAAGGAAAGGAGGAGACGTCGCTGCACTGTACGTGTGCATCTCTCGGAGGTGCCGCCACTTGCGGCGTAGGATCGGATCGGATCGCGAGGAGGAGACGGCGAATACGACTACATCAACCACGTTCTGTTGAACGTTTCTGCTGTGCGATTTCTTCAAGGGTATGAAGATCTCATAAATCTCTATCGTTGATTATATCTCCTAGATTAGATCTTGGATTTCTTGTGAGCATCCGTAGGAATTTTTTTGATTTACTATGCTGCGAATCCCTTTAGTGGTATCAGAGCTAGATCTATGCGTAGATGTGTTTCACGAGTAGAACACAACATGCTTGTTGCGGGCGTTGATGTTTTCTGTTGCAAACCTCTTGTCGTGTATTTCTTATGGCGCGGCATAGTGATATCGAAGCGGTCCAGACCAACTTTATGCGACCTCGTTCGCGAGACCGGCTCCGCACTTGACGTGTGGCTTGTTCCACACATGCGGCTGGTGGATGCCAGTTTCTCTCACTATAGTAGTTATGGGATTTACAACGGATGTTAGCAACCATAATATCACCGTTGTGGCTTTCCGTAGGTAAGAATCGTTCTTAGCTTGTTACTCCCATAAGCCACGTAAAGCATGCAACAAAAAAGTAGAGGCGTCTAACTTGTTTTTGTGGGGAGTGTTTTGTGATATGGTATGGCCCAAGACATGATGTGTATGAATTGAGATGTATGCAATGATCATGTTTTGTAATATTTCACGACTTGCATGTTGTTGAGTTCACAACCGGCAGGAGCCGTATGGTTGTCTTTATAATTGTATATGACTTGCGTGTCAACTTCTTATACGCCATGTAATAGCTTTACTTTATCGCTAAGTAGTTAGCAATAGTTGTAGTTGCTATTCGTGGCGGAGGCAATCATGATGGAGTGATGGAGATCATGTTGGCGCGCACAAGATGGAGATCATTGCGCGGAGATTGGCTATACCATGTCACATAAAATTATATGCATGTGATGTTTATCCTTTTATGTATCTTATTATGCTTAGATCGCGACGGTAGCATTATAAGATGATTCCTCACTTAAAGATCAAGATAAAATTGTGTTCTCCCCATGTATGCCCCGTTCTGAAAGTTCGTCGTTTTCAAGCACCTCATGATAATCGGGTGCTATAAACTCTACGCTCACATACAACGGGTGCAAGCCAGTTTTGCACACGCGGAAATACTTGGGTTTGACTTGACGAGCCTATCATGTACAGACATGGCCTCGGAACACATGAACCGAAATGTTAAACATGAGTCATATGAATGATATGATTGGCACTTTGTTGTCCACCATTGAAACCACATCTCTTCTCGTGAATATCGGATTAGGTGTGGTGAATTTGGATCGTGCTCACTAAACAACTTGATGGATGTTGAATTTAGTGGGAGTTCATCTAGTAATTTGATTAAGTTGAACTAGTTATCATGAACATAGACTAAATTGTATTTGCAAATTTTGTAGATCAAATGGCTAAGTCCAACTTCAACTTCAACGTTTTTGCTGAGAAATAAAAGCTTAAGAACAATGGGTCTAACTTCACCAACTGGTTCCGCAATCTGAGAATCATTCTCTCTGGTGGACAAAAGGCCTATGTACTTGAGAAAGCGCTAGGTGACGCCCCTGCTACTGATGCGTCGGCTGATGAAAAAGCTATTTATCAGTCACGCAAAGATGATTATGGAGCGATTAAGAGTACCATGTTGTTTGCTATGGAATCGGAACTTCAAAATCGTTTTGAGGATATTGACGGGTCCTTTGAAATACTTGAGGAACTGAAAACCATGTTTCAGACTCAGGCCCGTTCTGAGAGATATGAGATCTCTGAGAAGTTCTTTAACTGCAAGATGGAGGAAGGGAGTTCCGTTAGTGAGCACGCCATTAAGATGTCGGGCTACACTCAACGTCTTGAGCAACTGGACTGCAAGATTCCAGAAGAGCTCAAGATTGACAGTGTTCTGCAATCACTCCCTCCTAGCTACAAAGGTTTTGTAGTTACTCACAATCAAATTGGTTCCACTGATATGATCACCGAGCTCTTTGCTAAGATGAAAGCTGCGGAGGTGGATATCAAGAAAGATAATCATGTGTTGATGGTCAACAAGACTCTAGCTTTAAGAAAGCTAAAGGTGCAAAGTAATCCTTCAAGAAAGGCAGCGGCAAGCGCGTTGCCCCTGCTGAGAAAAAGCTCAAGTCTGGACCTAAGCCGGACAATGAGTGCTTCTATTGCAAGGACAAGGGTCATTTGGGCAAATCGTCCAAGTACTTAGCGGACAAGAAGGCTGGCACCATTAAAGGTATATTTGATATACATGTTATTGATGTTTACCTTACTAGCGCTCGTTGTAGTGCCTGGGTATATGATACTAGTTCAGTTGCTAATATTTGTAACTCAAAACAGGAGCTACAGAATAGACGGCGGCTAGCAAGGGATGAGGTGATGATGCGCGTTGGCAATGGATCAAAAGTTGATGTGATGGCCGTCGGCACGCTCTCCTTAGTTTACCTTCGGGATTAGTTTTAAACCTTAATAAGTGTTATTATGTGCCTGCGTTGAGCATGAACATTATATCTGGATCGTGTTTATTGCAAGACGGTTATTCATTTAAATCAGAGAATAATGGTTGTTCTATTTATATGAATAACATCTTTTATGGTCATGCACCTGTTGTGAATGGTTTATTTCTTCTGAATCTCGAAAGCAACGAAATGCACATCCATAACATTGAGACTAAGAGATGCAAAGTAGATAGTGATAATCCAACTTATTTGTGGCACTGCCGTCTAGGTCATATTGGTGTAAAACGCATTAAAAACTCTATTCTGATGGACTTTTGGAGTCTCTTGATTTTGAATCATTTGACACGTGCGAGCCGTGCCTCATGGGAAAGATGATCAAAACCCCGTTCTCCGGAATAATGGAGCGGGCAACGGACTTGTTGGAAATCATACATACCGATGTATGCGAACCAATGAGTGTTTCGACGCGCAGTGGATATCGCTATTTTCTCACTTTTACTGATGACTTAAGTAGATATGGGTATATCTATTTAATGAAACATAAATCTGAAACGTTTGAAAAGTTCAAAGAATTTCAGAACAAAGTGGAAAACCATCGTAACAGGAAAATTAAATTTCTACGATCCGATCGCGGAGGTGAATATTTGAGTTATGATTTTCTCACGCATCTTAAAGCAAGCGGAACCGTTTCGCAACTCACGCCACCCGGAACACCACAGCGCAATGGTGTGTCTGAACGCCGGAATCGAACTCTATTAGATATGGTGCGACCAATGATGTCTCTTACAGATTTTTCGTTATCGTTTTGGGGTTATGCATTAGAAACCGATGCATTCACTTTAAATAGGACACCATATAAATCCTTTGAGACGACACCGTATGAACTATGGTTTGGTGCTAAACCTAAGTTGTCATTTCTTAAAGTTTGGGGATGCGAAGCATACGTCAATAAGTTGATGCCGGACAAGCTCGAACCCAAAGCGGAGAAATGCGTCTTCATAGGATACCCTAAGGAAACGATTGGGTATACCTTCTACCACAGATCCGAAGGCAAAGTATTTGTTGCAAAGAACGGATCCTTTCTTGAGAAGGAGTTTCTATCGAAAAAAAGTGAGTGGGAGGAAGGTAGAGCTAGACGAGGTTATTGAACCTTCTCTTGAGTTGGAGAGTAGCGCAACACCTGAAATTGTTCCAGTGCCGTCTGCACCAACAGGAGAGGAAGCTAATGACGAGGATCATGAAACTTCGAACGATGATACTACTGAACTTCGCAGGTCGACAAGGTCACGTGCCACTCCTGAATGGTACGGCAACCCTGTCTTAACCGTCTTGTTGTTAGACAACAGTGAACCTGCGAACTATGAGGAAGCAATGATGAGCCCAGACTCTGAGAAATGTTAGAGGACATGAAATCCGAATTGGGATCCATGAGCGAAAACCAAGTATGGACTTTGGTGGACCCTCCTAGCGACCGTAAGGCCGTTGAGTGCAAATGGATTTTCATGAAGAAAACGGACGCGGATGGTAATGTTACTGTCTATAAAGCTCGGCTTGTCGCAAAAGGGTTTCGGCAAGTTCAAGGTGTTGACTACGATGAGACTTTCTCTCCCGTAGAGATGTTTAAGTCCATTCGGATTTTATTAGCGATTGTTGTATTTCATGATTATGAAATATGGCATATGGATGTCAAGACTGCATTCCTCAATGGCAACATTGATGAAGAGTTGTATATGATGCAGCCCGAAGGTTTTCTCGATCCTAAGGATGCTAATAAGGTGTGCAAACTTCAGCGTTCCATTTATGGACTGAAGCAAGCATCTCGGAGTTGGAACCTTCGTTTTGATCAAGTGATCAAGAGTTTTGGATTTGTTCCAAATTGCTATGAAGCTTGTATCTACAAGAAAGTGAGTGGGAGCTCGGTGACATTTTTAGTACTATATGTGGATGACATATTGATTATTGGAAATGACATTGGTATGCTTAACGATGTGAAGAGTTATTTGAATAAATGTTTTTCAATGAAAGACCTAGGAGAAGCTGCTTATATATTAGGCATCAAAATCTATAGAGATAGACAAAGACGCCTAATAGCTTTAAGCCAAAGTACATATCTAGACAAAGTTCTGAAAAGGTTCAGAATGGATAAAGCAAAGAAAGGTTCATTGCCCATGTTGTCAGGTAAGATATTGAGCAAGGCTCAGTGTCCAGCTACGGTAAACGATAGAGATACTATGAGCAAAGTGCCATATGCCTCGGCCATAGGTTCTATCATGTATGCCATGCTATGTACTAGACCGGATGTGTCCAATGCTCTTAGTTTGACGAGCAGATACCAAAGTGATCCATGAGTGGAACACTGGACAGCCGTAAAGAACATCCTAATGTATTTAAATAGGACTAAAAAATGTTCTTGGTCTATGGAGGTGATGAGCAGCTCGTCGTAAAAGGTTACGTCGGCTAGTTTCGACAATCGGATGATTCTAAATCTCAGACAGGATACGTTTATATTTTGAATGGTGGAGCTGTGAGCTAGAGAATCTGCAAGCAAAGCATGATCGCGGGATCTACAACAGAAGCGGAATACATGGCTGCTTCAGAAGGAGTTTGGATCAGGAACTTCATCACTGATCTTGGTGTGGTTCCAAGTGCATTGGACCCACTTGAGATATTGTGCGACAACACTGGCGCCATAGCACTGGCTAAGGAACCAAGATATCATCCAAAGACCAAGCACATCAACCGCCGTTTTCATATAATTTGAGATTATATAGTAGATGGAGATCTGAAGATTAGCAAAGTACATAAAGATCTGACCAAATCCGTTGACTAAACCTCTTCCATGAGCAAAACATGATCAGCACCTTAATGCCATGGGTGTTAGATTGTTGCCAGATGTAAACTAGATTATTGACTCTAGTACAAGTGAGAGACTATTGGAATTATGACCTAGAGGCAATAATAAAGATGTTATTATTATAATTCTTGTTCATGATAAAGTTTATATTCCATGCTAGAATTGTATTAAGCGGAAACTTTGATACTTGTGTGGTTTATGAACAACACCGTGTCCCTAGTACGCCTCTATGGACTAGCTCATTGATTAATGACGGTTAAGGTTTTCTAACCATAGACATGAGTTGTCGATTAATAATGAGATCATGTCATTAGGAGAATGATATGATGGACAGACCCAAATTAAGCAGAGCAATTAGACCGTGTAATCGTGTTCATCTTTGCGAAGCTTTTTCCTATGTCAAGTATTGTATTCCTTAGACCATGAGATAATACAAATCCCTGGTATCGGAAGAAAGCTTTGAGGTCATCAAATGTCATACTATGTGAGGGTGATCATAAAGGTGTCTCTCAGGTGATCGGAAAGTACTTGTTGGGTTATATGTATCGAGATGGAATTTGTCCCTCCCGAGTCGGAGAAATATACTTCGGGCCCACTCGATAATCGATATCAACACCGCTTGCAAGAACATGGTTAAGGAGTTAATCACAAAGTGATATCAGATTACGGAACGAGTAAAGTACTTGCTGTGAACGAGATTGAACTAGGTATGCCGATACCAACGATCGAATCTCGGGCAAGTAAAATATCGCATGACGAAGGGAATACATATATGGGATTAATTGAATCCTGGCATCGTGGTTCACCCGATATGATCATCGATGAATATGTGGGAGTCAATATGGGTTTCCAGATCCCGCTGTTGGTTATTGATAGAGGATCATGTCTGCATATTCTCGAACCCGTAGGGTCACACACTTAATGTGCATCGATGCTAGGATATAATGGATAATTGGTTTATGATTTTTTTGTTCGGAGTCTCGGATGAGATCCAGGACATCACGAGAGGTTCCGGAATGGTCCGGAGAATAAGATTCATATAAAGAAAAGCAGTTTTTAGATTTTGGAATCGTTTTGGAGTTTATCGGTATTGTACCGGAAGGTTCTAGAAGGTTCCTGAGTGGGACCAACGTGGGCCCACTTGTCGGAGGCCTACGTGGGCCTAAGGGGAAGTGCCCTAGCCACTTTGGGCCAGGGGCACAAGGCCCCTAAAGCCCAACCGGCCAGCCCTTAGGGGAAACCCTAAGGAAACCTTCCAGAAGAGGGGGGGATGACTTGCCCCCCACTCCACCCCTTGGGCCGCCGCCCTAGGGCTTGGAGGAGGGGTCAAGGGGCCGGCCAGCCCCCTATATAAGGAGGGCAGGGGCGCAGCCTCCCCCCACTCCAACCCTAGCCGCCAACTGCTGCCCCTCCACCTCTCTCTCCCTCCCAACTGGGTGTAGGCGAAGCCCTGTCGCAGAAACTCTCCACCATAAGCACCACGCCGTCGTGCTGCAGATCCAATCTATCTCTCCACCATACTTGCTGGACCAAGGAAAGTAGGAGACGTCGTTGCACCGTACGTGTGCATCTCTCGGAGGCGCTGCCACTTGCGGTGTAGGATCGGATCGGATCGCGAGGAGGAGACGACGAGTACGACTACATCAACCACGTTCTATTGAACGTTTCTGCTATGCGATTTCTTCAAGGGTATGAAGATCTCATCAATCTCCCTCATTGATTACATCTCCTAGATTAGATCTTGGCTTTCTTGTTCGCATCCATAGGAATTCTTTTGATTTACTATGCTGCGAATCCCTTCAACTATACCATGATCTACAAAATTTGATCATCTTTTACAATGATCTAGTCATGTCCATGAGATCAAGAACACTTGGTGTTTATATCTTCACACGTGCTTATGAATTTTCCATTGATTATCACAATTAACACACAAAGAAGTTATAACATAAAGAATAAACTTTAATTGTGAATACAGGAAATAGCTAATAAATATTTACTTGCCTGTACTGCATATTCCCAACATTAATGTTTCGATGTCGCTATAGTTTTACGGGATAGTAGACGGTGTGTTATAGGATTTTGATAAGGAGTCTTGGATGAGATCCTAGATATAACGAGGAGCTTCGGGAAGTCTAGAGATAAAGAAAAAATATATGGAAAGTTATTTTAGGGTTTCAAAAAAGTTTAGGACATTTTACTGTTGTATCAAGAATGTTCTAGAAGGCTCTATGGGTCCACTTGAAAGGTAGGTCCACATGGGATTGAGAAGGTGGCACCCCATTCTACATGGGCCAAGGTGCCACAACCCTCAGAGGCCCATGCGACCAAGGAGGAAAAACCCTAAAGGGGTCCCCTCCCTTTGGTCGTTGCCGCCCCATCAACTTGGAGAGGGGCCAGGTAAGGCTGCCCCCATACCTATATAAAGAGGTGAGGGGCCAAGTAAGGTTGCTTCCCTCCCACTCTCCCATATACTTTCCCTCCTCCCCGCAAAGGTTTAGCAAAGCTCTGCCGGTTCTCCACCATAAATCCTACACAATGTCGTTGTGCTGCCAGGATCTCACCAACCTAACTCCCTCTCTTTCTAGATGAAGAAGGAGGAGATGCCATCAAACTAAATGCGTGCAAATCTCGGAGGTGCTTCTCGTGCAATGCTGCATCAGATTGATCCGATGAAAGTACGACCATATCCTCCATGATCTTTAGATCGTTAAGCACACGTGTTCTTCAAGGGTACGTATATATGACCCCCCTCGCTATTAGCATCTATAAATCGGATTTTGGGTTTCCTTCTGCAATCTCGCATGTATTATTTTTGTTTTTCCTGCTACAAACCGATCAGTTTTGGGGTTGTATAATGTCAATTTTGGCTTTTTTCTGGTTGTATAATGAGGGAACACTAGGAAGGTGTGGCTAGGGTCCATAACATGTTGTATGTTCAGTTTTGTAGCGCGATACTAATAACAAAACTACTTTAGGCTAACTATGCATGTACATGTGATGCCACTGTGTAGCACGGTCCTTCTTTTATTAGCACCAATGTCGTGGGAATAGTCACGGCAGATGCTGCAATCGGCAGCGAGTAGTAGAACGAGGGGCAAGGGCGGCCAGCCATCTGCGGTGAGAGATGAGGTCAAAGACACAGGGGTTTACCCAGGTTCGGCCCCCCGGAGGGTAAATACCTACTCCTGCTAGATTGTATTATCAAAGTGTTACAATGGGCGAGCTCGGCTAGGCTGAAGTCGCTTGGGTGTATGTCGAACGATATATCTACTGCCCTATATGGAGGTTTATATAGGCTCACCTCCCCTAGGGTTTACATATCTCAACCGATTCGATTACAGCTTCAGTAGTCGTTTAACCTAATCCGACTGGGCCTATCTACTACTTTGGGCCTTGACTTCCAGTCGCTCGGTGCCTTGCTGGGCTTCAATCCACTCGCCGTTATGCAGGCCCACTCGCCAGCTCACGGGCCAGTCGGAAACGTCCTGCTGGGTATACCCCAGTAGGCATATCCCCATCAGTAGTCCCCGAGGCCATCGTCGATTAGGCGTAGGTGGTTGCTGGCAGTCGGAGTACACGGCTTCAGAGTAGGCATCCAGTCGAATCATCGGCAGGCTCCTATACAAAGGAGAAAACCAGTGATCCAAGTCGCGGCTTTGGCGAGTCGAGTCGGCGAAACACTGTCATAGTGATTGGGTCGGCGAGCCGAGTGGCCGGAGTTGGACCGTCAGGCGTGGTCAAACTAGCCGTTGGGGTAATCCAACGGTAACTTTTGGCGTAATCATCGCACGGTAACGGCTTCCTGATTTGGCGGGTAACATCCATTATATAAGGGGAATGGCAGGCGATCAGAGAGCCAACTTCTCACCACTTCTTCCGACTGCGCGCATTTTCCTTCCCTCGCATCGCGATCCAGCCGACCCAAAATCTCCCGACCCCCAACAACCTCTCGGCCATGGCCCTTTCCACCGAACCGTGGGGTAGGTCTAAGTGCACAAGGGCGCAACTGGCCTCCTTCGAGGAGGCCGGGATCCTACGAGCCGGCTGTTGGCGTATTCCCTTGACCGGAGGCGACCCGAACCCGCGAGAGGAATTCATCTGTTTCACAGTCATCTCGGCGGGGACTAGGGTTTCCTACATCCTTGTTCTTCCGGTAACCTGCGCCTATTACGAGATCCAACCTTCGATCTGGGTCCCCTGACGATCAGCAGCTCGCCATCTTCGTGGCGTTCTGAATGCTACTGGCTGCCCTACTTCCCTTGGCAAGATCATTCCCGCAGACGGATCACCATGAGGAAGCAATGACCCAATGCTTTGGCAGTGATCGACATTCCAACTCAAGTCCAAAGCCTCATTCTTTGATCGATTACGCGCCAAAGGCGTGAGCATCGGAAGAAGTCGTGGTTCTACATGGCCGAGGCGACCCGGAGGACGAGGCGACGATCCCGCGGTACTCCATGTCGGTCGAGCCACGCCATCTCCAAGTCGGCAAGCTCCCCAACGACCAGCGGATGGTCGTCGACGAGATGCTCCGGACCATCCGTGGTGCGAAAAAGAAGGGCCTCAGACGATAAATCAAACCGCTGGCTCGGGCGGCTCGTCCGCTTCGCCAGCGTGACCACTACATGTACCATTACGGGCGGGGAGACTCGACGAAGGCCTGCCTCGACGAGTGGAAACTGGAGGACTACCTCCCAGCACTGAAGAAGATTACCCAGGCGGTGTACCTGGATGCGCAGGCTGGGGTCGCCCCTATACCGCGAAGCGTCCAGCTCCAACGGTAATCACCTTACTTTGCTCGCAGTCGTAGTCTATCCAGTCGAGGTAATTCTGATTCATTCTGTATTTTTTGCAGCTGTTCCAAGTGGTGGAAGGGTGGCTCCCTCCTTCGGACGACGAGAGCTCGGGCTCATCCGCCCAGGACGTGGGCGAGTCACCGCCTGCCAAAGGCGACGAGGACGACGATGACGAGTCCGAAGAGGAGGTCGCTCCGCTGGTTCGAAAGACCCGCGGACAATGACAGCGCGAGATCGAGGCAAGCAGAAGCCTCGAGCGTCATGATGACGACGACGAGCTCCCAGAGACCACCTAGCACCGTCAAGCCACTCCGTCGAATAAGAAGAAGAAGAAGGAAAAGGAGGCAAGGGCCCCCTGAAGAAGAAGACGAAGCCATCAAAGCCGGCCTCGCCGCCGCACTCGGCGAGCAGCTCTGATGCTCCCAGCCCAGCCGGTGATGACGCGCCACGGTGACGGCCGTCTTTGGGCGACGGCAAATGGAAGTGCCGCTGGCTTCAATGCCTCGCCATTAGCCCGATCTACGGGCTGGGGAGGCTCAGGCTTAACCGCCTCACAAGGAGGCTCGCTATAGCGACCGCCTCGCAAGGAGGCTCTTGCCGAGATGTCCCAGAGGCTCCATTGCGGCCTCAACGACGAAGAAGCCGTCCGTGTCTTGGGCGCCTTGACGTCTGGAGATGGGGCTCGGTCGCCCGGGCCACTCGAAAACGGCCGGCCTCACGGGGCTACGTTTCATCCGGTCGCCAAGTGAGTGCACTCACCCTTCCTTTTCATAACTCTTTCGCTTGTTTTTGCTTATTCGATTGATCGCAGGACCGGAGTGAAAAGGATGGGCCATCCGGCGTGGCTAAGGTGCCACCCGTCGTTAGCGGAGGACCCTTCCGCAAGAGGAAGCGGATGAGGTCATCGACTCGGCGGATGGCAAGAAGGCCAAGGGTGGCGACACCGTCACTATCTTCGGCGACACGGCGGTTGCACCAGCCGGGCCCGTGATGGAGGCAGCGTCTCTGAAGGAGGCGCTTCCTTGCTCGGCGGCGAGGCGACCTCCTTGAGCGGGTGCCTCTATTGCTACCTTCCACGCCGTGACCAAGGCGGCCACGGCGAGTGGGCTGCCTCGAGCCTGCTCACAGGACCGCCGATCTGAAGTCGACCAACGTCGTGGGCACATGCCGGCTTTACCGGCGTCCGTGGTGATATAACTCCATGGCATGCTTGGCGACCATCCGGTACATCCGGTCCCGAGGATCAGGTCGGTGCTTTGCAGCGGCTTGATTCTTATAACTTCTCATCTTTTTATTTTCGCATCCAGTCCCCGAGTGCACACGCGCTAAATTTTAGCGGGTGAGCACTTAGGAATTTCTTGATCGCCAGTCCCCGAGTGTGCACTCGCTGAATTTCAGCGGGTGGGCACTTAGGAATTTCGTGATCGCCAGTCCCCGAGTGCGCACTCACTGAATTTCAGCGGGTGGGCACTTAGGAATTTCGTGATCGCCAGTCCCCGAGTGCGCACTCGTTGAATTTCAGCGGGTGGGCACTTAGGAATTTCGCCGTGACTAACTTTTTCGGTGATGTGCAGGGTCTGCAGCTTGAGTCGGCGGACCGATTGGCCGCGAAGCAACGCGCGGAGAAGGAGCTGGCCACCGTCCAGGAAGCGAACAAAGAGCTTCATGCTTTTGCTGCGAAGGCAGAGGAAGCTCGCCAGGGGCTTGTCCCCGCTGGTGAATTGGCGGCGGCGCAATCGGCCTTGAGTGCCGCTGAACAGCAGATCGCCAACCTCGAGCACGAGATGCGGGAAGCGAAGGAAGAAGCGGCTTCGGCTGACGGGCGAGCTAAGGCCGCCATTGCAGCCGCTGAGGAGGATCGCAAGGTGTCGGATGTCCTTATTGCTGGACTTCAGGACGACCATACATCGCTTCAATGCTTCATCACGGAACTCGCCCGCCCGCTGCTTGGTGAGTACATCTTCCTTTTCCAGTGGTTGTGTCTTTTGTGGTGTCCGTCGCACTCATTATTGTCTTCTACTCGCAGGTCGCATCATCGATAGCGAAGGAGGCGAGCTCTCGGCGAGGCGATGCGTAAGTATGCTCGTTGATTCGGCGACATTGTCAAGAACGTGCATCCGTGCCTATCTCCAAGAGATATCGCCCACGGTGATTCGCGACCTCGTTGAGGTGTGGAAATATTTGGAGAAGGCGCCCGATGGTTGAATACATGGCGGTCGGTGTTTCGGCGTGAGCGTTAGCGACCGAGCCTTGGACTCGCCCACTTCCCGAGGATTTCGACATCGACGATGTGACAGTGGATATCCTCGTCGATGGCGGTGGAGCTGTCCGAGGTCCTCAAGTTGCAGCGTGCCGCCACGTACTCGTAGCGTGCGGGCAATGGGACCTCCTTCCGTGCCAGAGGCGGTCGCGCCCGAACGACCCGAGCCGCGCATCGTGACTTCAAGGTCGAGCAACCTTTTCGCTGGCGATGGCGGGTGAATCGACGACGTATCCGTCAAACCCGTTACACGCGTTTATCCGCAATCGCCGGGATGTTGGCGAGTCGTAATCTTTGTAGAGTAAGATAGTTTGCCTTGTGGCGTTAGCGGCAGGTTACGCCTGGGCATATTTTGTAACATGAAACAATGCATTATGCGAATGAATGAGACGTTGTGTCTATTTTGGTATTTGTTGTGTGTTTGTGATTGATTTTTGAACGAGTCCCCGAGCGCGTCCGCCCTTTTTGTGGGGTTTACCTCGTATATGATGTATGTGTTGTGGTCATGTGTTTTGATGTTTTGGTTGACTCGCCCGAGCTCGAAGAGCCAGTCGCTAGGCGACTCCCTTGAGTGATCTGTACTTTACCGTTTTCCCGTGCGCGAACGAGGTCGGGTGGCCGAGTCCCCGAGCGTGGTACTTGGTAGTTCTAGGCGCGACTCGAGGGTGGTTGAGGACTTGGCGCGTTGGTGAGAGCGCGTCACTCCTGCCTGGCCCGTGGGGTCAGTCGCGTGGCGAGTCCTAGGCATGCTCTCTTACTTGGCGTTTTCCCTGACCGCTCGCGACGAACTGGTCTTCAGTCCCCGAGCGTGGTACTTAGCTGTTCGAGTCACTATGCCGAGGATGCGGAGGACCAAAGTCGCTTTGAGAAGCGAGGGCAGTTGTCTTGGCTCGTAGAACCAGTCGAGCTAGGCGACTCCAATGGGGCTCCGGGTGGGCGTTTTTCGTGGACGATGCAAGACCTGAGGTGATTCAGTGCTCTTACACCGCACTACTTAGCCGTTCCGATCGCTGTACCAAAGGTTGACTTCTGCAGTTAGCTTAACGCTGTTATTACGAGTGCGAGTGGCACAAGTCATGGAGAGTAGGCGCAATTTGCGGTAACCGTTTCTTTTTATTTCATAGCGACTGGAGAGTACATGTGTGGGGTTCTAGGGGTAGAACTTCCGTAGGAGGTTTACATTCCATGGTCGCTGCGTCGAGTTCGCCGTCCCGCTGGACGTCGATGAGGTAGTAAGCGTCGTTGCCGGTACGCCCGATAGCGAATGGGCCTTCCACGGAGGGAGAGCTTGTGCATGCCCTTATTGTCTGGATGAGGCGTAACACCGGTCGCCTTCTGGAAGGTGCGACTTTCACCCGGCCGTGGTAGCGGAGTCCTTGCGGTAGATGGCGGTGTGTGCGAAGCGGTCGCGTGCTTCATCTATTTGGTCGATCCGTCTTGGCGGGCAAGCTCGTTGCAGCCTCCGTATAGTGGACGACCAGCGGTAGTCGTGTTCGAGGTCGGTGGGCATGGCCGCATCGTAGACCATGAAGAAGGGTGAATCCGTCGATCTGTTGATCGAGGTGCGGATCCCCGGATGACGAGGGCAACTCCTCGACCCGGCACCGTGTGCGCCGAGTGGTACTTGAGTCGCGCTTCAGCCGTGGAGGATGCTTTGGTTGGCCCGTTCCGCTGGCCGTTGGATTCCGGTGGGCGATCGACGCGAGGTCGAGCGGATATGATGCTCTTCGCAGAATTGCCATGGCTCCCTTGGCGGTTGGTGCCGTTGTCCGTGATGATGCTGTTTGGGAACCCGTGGCGATATATGAGATCGTAGGAATTTAGTGGCGGTCTTCCGTCGCATTTCCGGACTGGCTTGGCCTCCACCCACTTCGTGAATTTGTCGGCGACTAGCGGTGGGTGTAGCGGAGGGGCCTTCTTGAAGGGCCTACCATGTCCATGCCCCACAACGAATGGCCAAGTGATGGGGATTGTTTTGGCGCCGAGCTCGATGCGTCGTCGATTGGCGTGCCGGCATCCGGCGCCATCGCTGGGCGATATCGACAATCGGCGTGGGCGGTGGGCGAGAGAAGCCATGTCGCATAGCCTTGGCGACCGAGGCGGCGGCGTGGTGCGCGATCACGAGTGAATGTCGTGGAGGATTTTGCGTCCTTCATTGGTTGGACGCAGCGTTGGAACACGCCGGTGACGCTGCGCTTGTGGAGCTCGCCATCGGCGATGGTGTAGGACTTGCATCGACGGCGATCATTCGGCGTCTCGTCTGCGTCACGGCAGGTGCGGCCTCGGTGGCGATGTAGGGCTTGGTCGGTCGTGCGGCTCGTTGACGAGTGCGACCAAGGCTGCCTCGGTTGAGTGCGACTCGATGTCGATCTCCCTCGGGGAGAGGCGGATGGCTTGGTGTCGAGGAAGACGGCTGGTGGTGCGAGTCGAGCCGACCCGATGCGAGAGTCGTCGGCCTCCTCGTTTTTCCGCCTATCGATCCACTCGACGGAGTAGCCGGTGAAGTGGCATAACTTGTCCACCGCGCGATGCGCGCCATGGTAGGGAGACGGCGTCACAGTGCGGCGACTTGCCCTTGACAAGGTCGGAATCTCCGTGGCAGCGGAGGCGATTGACGTTCATCTCCTTGGCGGCTCGCATGCCGTGGAGTAGGGCCTCGTACTCGGCCATGTTGTTGGTGCGGGCGTGAAGTCAAGGCAGAGGATGTAGCGGAGCTTGTCGCCTTTGGTGAAGTCGGCACTATCCCGCTGCACCGTCGCGTTCTTGGAGCCGTCGAAGTGTGCTCGATAATGGAAATGCAGCTTCTCCGTTCTTGGGCCTCCTCCCGATCGGCGATGAAGTCGCGATGCTCGTGACTTGATCGCCTTCGTGGCTCGTATTTGATGTTGTGGACGCCGATCTCGGCGGCCCACTTGGCGACCCGCCCGGTCGCCTCGCGGTTGCGGATGATGTCTTGCAGTGGTGCTGAGGAGACGACCGTGATCGGGTTCTCCTGGAAGTAGTGCGGCAGGCGCCACTGAGCTCTGAAGACCGCGTATACCAGCTTTTGGTAATGTGGGTACCACTGGCGCGACTCGGTGAGGACCTCGCTGATGTAGTACGGCTCTGCTGGACGGGCGCTCCTTTCCTTCCTCTGGGTCGGCGACCATCACGGCCGATGACTTCGCTCGGGCCATAGCAACGTAAACCAACATGGGTTCTTTGTCGGCGGCGGTAGTGGTGCGAGTAGCACCTTTTGAGGTCGCGGAGCGCGTCGTCCGCCTCCTTGTCCCACTGGAAGGTGGGGTTCTTGCGCATCAGGCGGTATAGGGGCATCGCCTTTTCGCCCAGGCGGGGAATGAAGCGACTGAGAGCCGCTACTCGCCCGACCAGCTTCTGAACGTCGCGCAGGCACTCGGGTTTGCCAAGCCGGGCGATCGTGTCGATCTTCGTGGGGTTCGCCTCAATCCCTCGTTTGGAGACGACGTACCCCAGTAGTTGTCCGGCGGGTACACCGAAGGTGCATTTGCCTGGGTTGAGCTTTATCTTATACCGTCGCAAGTTGGCGAATGTTTCCGCCAGGTCGGCGAGTAGGTCGCCTTGGCGAGCGGATTTCACGACCACGTCGTCGATGTAAACATGGATGTTGCGGCCAATTTGGCTCGCGAGGCATTCTTGCATGCACCGCTGGTAGGTCGCCCCGGCGTTCTTGAGGCCGAAGGTCATGGCGGTGTAGCAGAAAGCTCCGAATGGCGTGATGAACGCCGTCTTCTCCTCGTCTTCGACAACCATTTTGATCTGGTTGTACCCAGAGTAGGCGTCGAGAAAACATAGCGACTCCGAGCCCGCGGTTGAATCGATTATCTGGTCGATCCGCGGGAGGACGAACTGCTCTTTTGGGCAGGCATTGTTCAGGTTTGTGTAGTCGATACACATTCTCCAGGTCCCGTTTACCTTCTCGACCAGGACTGGGTTTGCCAGCCACTTGGAGTACTTGATTGGCCGGATGAAGCCGGCAGCGAGTAGACGCTGCACTTCCTCGGCGATTGCTCGACGGCGTTCTTCATTGAAGGGCCCATGGCGGCTTGACGGTCGCACTTTGGGGTCGGCGTTTAGCTTGTGATCAGCGAGCTCCCTAGGGACACCGGGCATGTCAGAGGGTTTCCATGCGAAGATGTCCCTGTTCTCACGGAGGAACTCGATGAGCGCGCCTTCCTATGCTGGGCTCATGCCCGTCCCGATCGTCACCGTCTGGCCGAGTCGCTGGGACCAGCTCGGCAGTGCGGTGTCGTCGTGGCCTCAAAGGTTGAGGTGTTTAAGCCCTCGAGTTGGGCTTCTTGAGTATAGTGGGGTCGTTGTTGACCCCACTCGCGTTTGGCAAGCTTCGGCGTGGTTGGTCTCCCGCGATAGCGTCGGCGAGCTCGGCTCCTTTGGCCTCGCACTTGCGGCCATGTCGGGCCGTGGATGGTGATGACGCCCGCGGCGGGAGCTTCATCGCGTTATCACAGCGTGGTGGCGCTGCCATAAATTTGGCGACGCTGGCGCCCAGGGACGATGGTAGGCTGTCGAAGGGCACCGGCTCGAGACGATCCGCTTCGGTGCGGAAGTTTGCGGTGTGCGAAGGTGACTGGCGGCGTGCCTTGCCGATCGGGTACGCCTTCCGACCGGGGCGATGCCGTGGAATGTGGTGTGGGTCGTCTCGATCATCATTGCGGGAGCAGCCGCTGAAGGTGTCGGTGCAGGATGTTGATGGGCCGCCGTCCATCGTGTCTTGGGGAGCCGATGTCGCCGACCTTGGGCTTGACCACCGGGCGACTCGTCCCGGTACTCGATGCGTGGCGAGTGATCTTGGCGGCTCGGTGATGGGCTGCTCCGACCAGTTTAGGCGGGGGCGTCTATCTGGGCCACCGCGTTGTGGCGGCAGTATGGCGATGACCTTCTTCTCGCGTGTTGAAGCTCGTGAAGGTGTGGGCGAGCGGCTACTTTGCGAATTTTCCGCCGTTTGGCGGGTCGTTGTCGGGTCCTCCAGCGCCGCCGTGCCTTCTCGATTTCCACGAGGGTGTGGCGATCGGCGGTGGTGTGCGTTGGCTTCCCTTCCTGCTATGGAACGCACATGGTTGGTTAAGGAGGGCGCGAAGTCAAACCTTGGTTTGTTCTTGTAGTTGCCGCGTCGCGGCGTTGTCCTCCGTCGCGGAAGCTCTTGGGCTCGCTGCGTGCCGGCGTTAGCGGCGAAGTCGACTTCGCCCGTCGCGGCGCTTGCGTGAGGCGAAAGCTTGTAGCGTAGGTCGATCGGCGTCCGCCCGTCGTTGCCCGTCTGGCGTTGACCTCGACTCGTCGTCGGTTTCTGGTTTGGATCTTCCTCGGTGTACCGTTTGGCGATCTCGAGGAGGTCGGGGATGTTATCGAGTGTGCGGGAGTGTCGCTTGAGCTTGGCGACTAGGGGCTCATAGCGGCACGAGGTCTTGAAGCAATGGATCGCGGTGTCCGGGTGGATGCCGACGCGTTGTACCAAAGCTCTTGCCACCGTTGGACCCGATTCTTGGTCGACTCATGGGTCCCCGGACGCTCTAGGTCCTCGATAGTGGTGGCGGGTGTAGAGCACTCGAAGTGCTGGCGGCGTCGCGCATTTCCTCCTGTGAGTCGATCTGTCACGGGGAGGTGTTGATCCATTTGTCGCACGTCCCTCCATCATTAGGGAGGTAGCAGGCGGCGAGCGGTCGATGTGGCCCGATCCCCATCGCCATGAGGTATGTGTCGAGCCATACGGCGGGTCGTGAGGAGTCGCATTTTCTATTTCTTTTGGCTCCTTGAAGTTTGGCGGATACTTCGCCTCGGATCATTGGTCAAGCACTTGGGCCCGAGTCGACTGAGCGACCCCATGGGCTCGCCATCGCGGCGATTGGTTAGGGTATGTCGCAGGTCGTCGGGCTGGCGTGCGCGCCAGCTTTGGTTGTTGATGATGTGGGTGCGAGCGTCGATGGGTTGCCCGTTGGCGGCGACAAGGTTGGTTGCCTGGGGTCGTTGGTGGAAGTCTTTGCACGCGGGTCGGTATTGAGCTGCGGTGGCTCTAGTGGCGGGCGATTGAGGTGTTTGCCGCCGCTGGCGGCATTGAGGCCGCTCGCCGAGGAACGTGTATACTCGACCTACCGGTCGGCGCCGCTCTTTGCTGCCGACGGCCTTCGCAGTAGGGCCTCGACGTATTGGATCTGTAGGGCGCCGTCACGGCTGTGATCTTGTCATTCCGCTCGCTCGCCACGAGGTTGTCCATTGGGGTGGAGAAACGGTGGGAGGCCGTTTGCCTCGCTCTGAGGAGACTACTATCCGCGGCTGGTCCCTAGGAGGGTGCGGTTGGGTGGAGTGGGGCGCCGCCGTTGATCTGGCGGGGCGCTTCCTCGGTGGCGCGTTCGCAGATCGCGCGCCGCCACGCTGGGGGTCGTTGCGTCGTCGAAGTTCGAGCGCCTGAACGGTGGGGTTCAGGCGTGACCTGATCCGCTGCTGGTGGTAGCGTGACAGCTCCTGCGCCGTCACCTGCTCGAGGCGAAATTTTTCGCGCTCGGCTTGCTCTTTGCGTACCGCCTCCGCCAGTTTCAGGCGGAGTTCCTCGACCTCCGTTGCCGTGGCGTTAGGAGGGATTGGGGTGGAGAACGGGTCCTCCGGCGGATCGGTGCCGGTCGCCATGTAGGTCGCGGTGTGGCGACCGGTTCCGTCGCGGGGGTCGCCGGAGTTCTCCGATCCGGAGTCGAACTCGAAGATCCCGAGGATGGAGGGATCCTCGAAGTCTCCCGCGTTGGAGACCTGGGCGATGGAGCCCGCGGACGAAGCCGCGGTGATGGATCCGGCGAGTGACGCTGGGGTCGCCGAGTCGGCGTCGTTGGTGAGGGCCGCATCCTCTACGGCCGCTGAATTCCCGGCCACGTTGCTATGGGCCGAGTTGTACTCGGAGGCGAGGCGATGGATCGTGCAGATCTGGCTCTCGGAGAGCCGATCGCGCGGCGGCGACTCGCGGATGCGAGCCGAATCCTCCGAGACGATGACGTCGGTGAGACCGACGAAGAGGCTGATCGTGCCGATCGGCAGGATCACGCTGTGCGTGATGGGTCGCGCCGCCGGGACGTAGCTGCTCGGCAGGATTTGGAGCATCTCGCCGATCGCTATCATGCGGCCGGTGGCGACCGTCTCATTGATGGGCAGATTGGATCTCGCCGCAGAACACCGGCCGGACCGGCCAGGCCCCACGGTGGGCGCCACGCCGTGGGAATAGTCACGGCAGATCTTTAAATCGGCGAGTAGTAGAAACGAGGGCAAGGCGGCCACCATCTGCGGTGCAAGATGAGGGCAAAGACACGAGGTTTACCAGGTTCGGCCCGGGTAAATACCTACTCTGCTAGATTGTATTATCAAGGTGTTACAATGGGCGAGCTCGGCTAGGCGGCGAGTCGCTTGGGTGTATCAGGGAACGTATCTCTACTCGCCCTATAGGGAGGTTTATATAGGCTCACCTCCCCTAGGGTTTACATATCTCAACCGATTCAGTTAAAGCTTCGGTAGTCGTTTAACCTAATCCGATTGGGCCTATCTACTCGCCTGGGCCTTCAGCTTCCAGTCGCTCGGTGCCTTGCTAGGCTTCAATCCACTCGCCGTTATGCAGGCCCACTCGCCAGCTCACGGGCCAGTCGGAAACGTCCTGCTGGGTATACCCCAGTAGGCATATCCCCATCAACCAATTAGTACTCTATCCTTATACTCTACCCAAATTAACATTGCTCTTTTGAGATTGAGTGCAAATTTTTGGCTCACGAGCTTTTATAACCACTCAAGCCTATTATTGAGCTTTTTATTTCCTCATGTACTCTTCCAAACTTCTCACTACTCCAAGTCCTCAAAACTTTCATGGTTTTCTGGAGTTTGACCTTGATATCCGCCAGGTTATGGACCTGATTACTACTATCCGAGGCTTCATTTATTTCAACATGCAGCATGGTTTCCTTTTGTTAACCTCCAGCATACTTAGCTGTAGGATTAGTGGCAAGTGGTTAGACCTTGAGGACATCACGTGATTTAATTCAACATCATTAAACAAATTGTGCCAAGCTGGGTTTGCAACAGCCCTATCTAGCCTCACATTAACATTGTTTCTCCTTTCTTCTTTATTATTATATGTCCATGGTAAGCTAGAGTGTCCCAGATCATGAAGGTCACAAACCTGCAGGCTTTCCCTAAACTCCCGCATTCTTCTTTCCCCTCTTACATTCTGAGAAGTTCTCACTTTGCCACCTAGCTTCATTGAAGTCTCCAACCATCAGCCATGAAATTTTTGCTTCATAATTTGGTTTTATTCTTCTTATAAATTTTCCATAGACGAAAGTGCTCCTCTATTTTATTTCAAGCTCATCATGGATGGGTACATCTATGTGGTCCTCACTAAAGCTTTTTAGATCTACTGTTAAATCAGAATTCCATAGTGCTAAACCACTACCCTTACACGACAAACTAATAAGAAAACAATAGCTATATAGCCCAATCGTTTACTCAGAACTTCAACCAGATGTTTCTTTTGTCTTGTTTTGGAGAGGAACACTAAGAGGGGATGATATTTTTGCACCAGTCAAGACAACTACTAAACTTTCCAAGATTTCCCCAAACCTCGACAGTTCCAGCATAGGAAAATCCATGATCCTTCTAGGCACCATTATCGGTGCCTAGAAGTGGGATGGCATCCCCAAGGCCAACAACTTCCTTGTTGTCCATCCTAGCCTTGTCTTCTTCCTTCTTACACATATCCTCTCTTTCTTCTTTAGCATGTCATAGATGATGCAGTCCTTTAGTTCCCAAGTACTCAGACAAAGAGGGCACTTGCTATTGTCCCCTTTTCGCCCACATCATTATCACTTCTTTCTCATTGTCCTCCTCCTGACATTGATGAACATTGCTAGTAGGTTATAAGTTCACATTTGTCAGCTCTTCAGGTTTGTGGCAACCATGATTGACCACCATGTCCCTCTTCCTCCTATTCTAGGTGCATGTGGGCTTGTTCTCCATGTTGGTGGAGTTCTGTTCTTTTGCTACAGCTGCATCTTTGCTCTCATCTTGCGCCTCAGTGTGTGTTCAGGGAGCTCCTGCCTCGTGTTGATGTCGAGGGCCTTAGCCACCCTCTGAACCTCACTGATCGCCATCTCTATTGCCTCCTTGTTGACAACGGGGGCGCTAGCTTCTCCCACTTGTTCAACTCCTCCCTGGACCAAGACCCCTTTCTTGTTGTCGAGGGATTCATTCATGGCCAGAACAACATAGTTTGCACCGTCTAGTGTGACCCAAAGATTGGTGTCGAGGGTCATAATGTCGTCGACCTATGCCAATCCTTCATTGGTAGTTTTGTTGGTGTCATCCTAGATGCACAACTTCGCCACCTCGTCGGCCAGCTTCTCCATCGCAGGTGTTCCCTTGATGGTCCTTGGAACGCCAGCTACCGGCATCACACCCTCCCATGGAGAAGGCTATGGTGCAGGTTTGGAGCATGCCATAGTGCCGCTGAAGAATTATGGAACTAAAGATGTCCCATAACCTCGGGTAGAAATAGGTGCATGGATCTTCAAAGTGCACGGGGGGGACTCGCAGCTCATGACTAAAGCTCAGCTTCCTCTCCATAGCATAAGTACCACACCTTGCCTTCATGTGCCCAATATAGCCACAAAAAGACAAAAAATGGGAAGCCTTTCATACCTTCTTTGCACATCGACCTCCTCATCAGTTTTTTTGTCCATTAGCATGATCATCTTATGCAGGGCCATGTACAGTGGAAGTTGTACTCTTGTCCTAAAAACTTTGTCGCAGATGTTCCCACTTGAATTATCATCGATCTTGATCAGCGTGCCCACCTGGTATCCTAGGTCCCAGGCAAGCTTCTTCATGAGGAGGTAGAATGGAATATTGCGGAACTGAATCCACATCAGCAAGCGCATGAAGATTATCAGTGCAGGATCAACACTAACCTCGAGCCCCTTGACAAGGAATGCATATCCTTTGTACTGCCTTGGTCCTTCGCGCACGACGTGGTCCCTGTCCCCCTTCTCGGAGAACTCAAGGATGAATTTGTGTTGCGCCTCTTGAGCATCAATTTGGTTGGCCTCCATCTGGCCTCTTACCTTCTACAACCTATTGAGGAAGCTCAATGACTTGCTACCAGTTGGAAAGTAGGACTGAGATAAACAGTCCTACTGCCAGAAAGCAAGCGTGCATGGCTTGGCGAGCGCCAGTCATGTCCACGACGATGATGTTCCTCATGAGGAGCTCGATCCAGCCACCTCCTTGCCCGTCCGCTGGAGGAAGACAGCATCCCAGGACGCAGGAGCATGAACACCCTGCACACTTGGTTTTTCAGGGGACTCAACACCTTCACTCGCCATCACACCAAAACACAAACACCTTGTGGGCACTCTACTGGTTGGTATGTAGAGCAGGTTGCTCTCTTAATGAATCTCCAATCCCTTCTCCTCCCTTGATTTAGTAGCATCCTAGGACGTGGGTAAGGCCTCATTAAGAACCTATTTAATTCCTCGTAATGGCTTGCAAATCCTCCTCCTTGATCATGTCCGTTGCCAGAAGTTCCTCCTCCTCTTCACTCTATCTCTTACGACCTACGGTTTGTACTCATACTTGGTCGCTAGTAAAGGCATGGCGGGCGGCCCCGATCTAGTGGCTCATCACGATCCTGCTTCAGTAATTTCCTACTTCGCTCTCAAACTGCTTCTAATCGACTGATGAGAATCCTCGAGGTTTGGTTGGCTTGTGTGACATAGGCTTTTTTCTAGCCATCTCACGGAAACCCAATTGGATGTGGTTGGTTGGCCATGCATCGTGGTTGATATCGATAGCAGATGTCCTCACTGATTTTCGGGTTTTAATGGATCTTGGCTGGTGGCGGTGTGTCGGGGCAACGCCGCCTCCGCGGGGTCGCAGGAGGAGAATCGACATCACGATTTTTTTACTGAGTCATGTCTAGTTTTAGAGATTTTCTGGGATTTGCAAGAGATGCTCTTATGCTTATAGCATGCTTCTCTCGTATCAAAGGATGTTTCTGATTCTCTTCGAGAGTGTATCCGAAAAACTCTTTGTGTTAATGTTATTTGACCAATAAAGCATTATTTTCTGTCAAATAAAAACAGATTCAATTGTCAACCGTCACATGAAACATGCACATAATTCAAACAACAAAAATTTAAAAATTAGAATTGTGAGTGGCAACCCAAAGCTATGAAGTTACTACTGTACCTCCGATCCTTAATAAGGCTGTCTTTATCTTATGGAAAATGATTCCCCTCCCCCAGGGGATACGACACATCGATTCTGGCTCGCTACCGTGGTAGTACTGCACGGTGCGCGTTGTGTGTTTGTCACGTGTTTAGAACGGGCCCACATCTCCTCGACCCTCATCTGATCTCTTCCTTGGTCCGTTCATTCCTCTCTTCCTCAACCTCTCGTTTCCTGCTCTCTCTCTCTCCACATCCAGGCTGGCGGCTCCCCTCCGAACTCCACTGTTTCTTTCTAGATCCCCCATAGCTTGATCTCCAAAGCATCTCAACATCAGCGTGCGGCCTCATTAGACCCCCTCGCCACTGGCACTGACCTCGCCATCTCTAAGTGCGTGAGTCTAATCTCGAGGGGGAGGTGGAGAGGGGGTGGAAGAACGGGCATCGGCACTTGCTACAAGCAGCGACTTTTATGCTTCCACAGGCCAGCGGCGCTGCTACATGCGATGTCAGCATTTGCTACCATAGTCTGGCGGGCTGGGCGCTGCTACGTGTTGTCGTCAGGATTTTCTACCACAGGCTGGCGGCGTTGCTACTTGCGGCGTTAGTATTTGCTACCACAGGCCGACGGGGTTGCTACTTGCAGCGTCGGTATTTGCTACCGCAGGCCAGCGGTGTTGCTACTTGCGACATCAGGATTTGCTACCTAGGCCCGCGGCGCTGCTACGTGTGGCGTCGGGGCATGCGACTGCCGACGGTGCTACAATCCGTGACGGGGTTTGCTACATGCTCCTGTCGGCAATGCTACATGTGGCATGAGTGTTTGCTAGGCAGCCAGCGCTATGTCCGGCCGTCGTGGTGGGGCTTTGCTACACGGGGTGGCAGGTGTTGCTGCGAGCGGTGGGAGGCGCTGCTACCAGCGGTGGGTGCCGGTGCTATGGCGGAACGGCAAGTATGCAGTACTACAAGGAGCTTCCTCATGGCCGGCGGTTGTGGCTCACGACGAGTTGCGGGCGGCAACAGGAACCTACGAGGAGTGTGCGGGAGTTCGGTATGGGGTGGAATGAGGGATTTTTATTTTTTTCTAGGACCGTGCTATTGCGCGGCGCCGATATATATACATGTCGTGCGGCGATAACTAATACCCGCTCGTCCGAATACGCTCATAGACGGGAAAGACGTAGCTTGCATGCATGTTTTACTGGCCCGCGTGGGCTACTATAGCTAGCTCATCGATTGCAACGGATATGGGCCCGCATCGCATGCTATAGCTAGCTCATCGATTGCAAGCTGTGTGCTAGGATAGTAGCTTAGCACAAGTACTATATCCTTATAGTTTAGTAAAAGTCTCAGTATTAGGCTACCAGCTCCCTCTGGCCTTTAATTTGTGTTGGCATGCTTGTATTACGTATATAAGTAATCTTCACGCATCTTTCGGATATAAGTACGTGCATGTTTTTGAATTTAGCTACCTGTTCACCTTAAAAATAGCTAAAGAATTTCCAAAATACTCACCATATTGCTTAAAAATAATTACAGGTTTTATCAAGTTTTTTTTGTCACCGACTTGTTTTTCTAAACTAATTATTGGATATACAGTTATCAGGTTGTATGTCAATAGCTATTAAATTATTTAGCAATAGCTACCGGATTATTTTTTCATAGCTATCAGATTATTTTCCCATAGCTACCAGATTGTTTAACAACACATAAAGGTTATTTTATAATAGTTACCCGATTCCTCGAAAGAACTACCGGGTTGTCCAATACAGTTAGCGGATTAGATGTAATAGCTATCAGGTTATTTAGTTATAGCTATCAGGTTATTTAAACTTATCTACCAGATTTCTTAAAACAATGGCTAGGTTCTCCAATACAGTTAACGGACTACTTAGTAAAAACTATCAGGTTGTTTAGCAATGGCTACCTGATTATTTACACATAGCTATCAGGTTATTTAATAATTACTGTGTTATTTTATAATATCTACCGGGTTAATAACTACCATATATAATTTAAAAAATAGCTTACCGTTTTTTCTAAACTCAACTACAAATCCATGCAATTAGCGGGTTGTTTTAATACAACTGTCAAGTTTCTCAAACCAATGCCGAGTTTGCCGAACATAGTTGCAAATATTTTTTAACAACTCGAGCTATTACAGTAGTTTACTGTCGACCGTCATACACAAATACCATCCCGTTTATGAAGTTTTGGACGGATCTATCAAATTTCTAGCGTTCTTGTAAAATATAGTTAAAATTGTTTTACTAACAGCATCCCAAGCAGTCTTTAATCTCCACATGTTAGAACGATAAATTCAATTAAATTTTTTATATATAATTGAGTGATAGGGTGGGGTACTCCTAGCACTTACTAGGTGCTAGTCATACTCTAGCAAACACTATTTAAATTTATTAGTAATAAAATAATAGTTGCAAAATAAGTAGTACACCATAAAGCACTACTAATCCTCTGCTCATTGTAGGAGCTCAGCTTTCTAGTCTAAAAAAGATACCGCGGACAAAATGTTTCTCTAACAAAAACAGACAAAATAAAGCTAGAAAATGCTCCTGTGCACAGGACGTATGGAGTCGCTCACCGTACTTCTATGCGTCGCATGCACCACAAGACCAAAAAGCGACGTTTTCCTAATCTCCGCGGGCCTGGCACTTGTAGTTAGATTTTTCCTTTTTTCTATACCGGAAGGATACGATAACGTCTCAACAAGAAGGATAAGGTACAGTTTAATAACCAGGTAAAAAGACACGTGTTAGAGCATCCCACTCGTTGGACCAACTCAAGCTGAATCCAGAACAAATTTTGGCCGGATGATACTTGATTTCGTCTTGAGAACGCCAAGTTTTTCACTCGCGTTCTTAGATCAAGTTCCTGCGTTTGGCTAAATTTTAGACGAGTTTAGCAAATTCAAGCGGATTTTATTAAAGATGGGTAAATATAGCGGAATACATCGAATTTAAACTACAATACTAGATAATAAACTAAAAAACTTTAAAAAGGCCGCCACCGTCGCCTTTGCCGATGCAGTCGCCGCTTCTACATGCCGAAGTTGCCGTAGAAGGACGTGTAGCCGGGATCGGCCCTGCCATCGTCCTCGCCGCCGCCGCCGCCGTCGTCGTCGCTCGGCGGCTGTGGCGGGCAGGAGCTCCCCTAGCCAGCGTCGCTGCACCTCCACGGATGGTAGGAGGGGTCGGCTTCGTCGTTGAAGATGACGAGCGGCGCGCCTTGGTAGAGTTAAATCCATGGTTAGTCACTAAACTTGTTTAGTGAAGTCAATACAGTCATCGTACAACGGAAATACAGGTTCATGGTCACTGAAGACGCGTCGGAGCGTCACTCACAGTCACCGCGGACGTCGTAGAGATGTATTTGATGACGTGGCGCTGAGTGAGACCCACTGTCAGCCTCTAGTTGCGTTTCATTTGCAAAAAAGTCCCTAAAATTTACTTTTCTATAGACTCGGATTACAGGTTACTCTCACTGACAGTGGGACCGAGTTGTCATATTCATCTTCTTCACAAACTCTATTTTCTCTTATTCACGACGATGGAGCAGCCACTGTACTCACCCGCCGCTCGTCTTCCCACGATTCGGAGGAGGGCTTCCTTGACAGCAGCTATGTCGCCGCAGCCCGCAGCCCATAGCCCCGCTCTATTCGCCAGCCATCAATGGACAGAGGACCAGATCAGGAGGATAGATGGAAGGGGGTGCGGTCCCGGATGGCAATCGCTCCGCGCGTCGATGAGCGTCTCCAGTGTCCCGGTGCTGCTGGACGACGGCGGCGGCGAGATCTCGTCGATGCCGAGCTCCGTCCTCACCGCCTGCAGCTCGGACACGGCGCGCGTTCCGGATCGTGGGCCTCGCGACGCTTCGTACATTTGCGTGGCGTGTGTCCGATATGCACGGCGGCGACAGTACTGCCAAGGTCGAAGGATCTCCAGTTCTTGCGTCGGAAGCCCGGCGCCTTGAGCGGAATCTGTTGATTCGTTACATTGGCAACTTGAGGCGAGAGGCATCGCGGGCGCCTTTGGGGCTGGGAGGACAAGCAGCTCAGACGTACTTCTTGCGGCGAGGAAACAGTGACCTCCATGAAATGCGCGTGGTCGAGCTAGCCATTGCGAGAGAGGTAGTACACCACGACCACCTTGGTGGGCGGCGCACCATGTGGCCTGGTGGAGGTAGAGATGGTCTTGGGCGGCGACGGGGAAAGGTGTGGGAGCATGCGCCGATGTTGGGAGGTGTGGGAGCGTCGGCGTGCTCCATCGACGGCGGCGACGGCGTTGCATATTGTTACCACCGTATTTTGGCTAAAGACGGAGATGGGCCGTGATCAAGATGGGCTTGGAAGATATGTATATTCAGCGAGTTGTTGGATCGGCCTAGTGTGTGGATTTGGGCTAAATTGCCCGTGTATCTTGTATCATAGTAGGTTTCGTGTTTGTTTAGGTTCCGTTTATGTTTAGGTAGAGATAGAGTTGTAGAGTTATTCCAAAAAGTAGAGAGTCTCCGGACTATAAATATGTACCTAGGGTTATCGAAAGAGGAGGACAACCACGTTCACAACAAACACAATCTCGGCGCATCGCCACCCCTTGTTTCTAGGGTTTCTTTCGGATAAGTGCCATGCTGCCTAGATCGCATCTTGCGATCTAGGCAGTATCTACTTATGCGTTACCTGGTTTTACTCGTACTGAAGCGTTGTTGATGGCGAGTAATACCATTATCATAGACTATTTGAGGCTAGCATCGGTGCTTTTTCGTTACTATCGTCGAAGTTATGCTACCTCTAGCTATCTCGCTACCCTTGCACCTTTTCCCAAAGTGCAAGGGTAGCACCTTGCTTGATCTTTATTTAGTCGATTCGATCTGTTATAGTTGTGCCTTGTTCGCCAAGGTTTAGTTTAATATCTATGTAATCAGGCCTTACAAACGGGTTGAACGATCCAGTAATGCATAAGGACGTGGTTTATTCGTTCTAGAGAAGATGTTCCGGTAATTGGCTTTACGTTGGTTATTAGGCCTCCTCTAGGGTTAATATTCTTCATCTTTTGCACGCAGGCTCAATCACGCGTGGGGCGTTCGATTACGTGGTGAAAACATTAGACTATCGTAGATCGATTTAACTTGTAGTGATCAAGCAAAACCCCATGTTATCATAAATCTAACGCAGAACCATGGGGCAATCGGCTTTAGGAGCCGATTTACAGGGAAACCTGGGAGCCGATCACGGCTCGAATTTTACGTACACTTGTTTACCATGCAGGAAATCAATCGAAGCAATCCTTCACCTTCCTGACCAGGTATAGGTCAGGTGGCATCTCGAACCAAGCGGGGCGTGTGCGGAGCTTTTGCGCCGTCGCCGAGGACCGAGCCCACGGATCTGGAGCCTCCCGGCTCTCCGTGTTGTCAGTCGCTGCTCGCCGGTGGGTTTTGGCAGGCAACACATTCTGGCACGCCTGGTGGGACATTCGACAACATCTACATCAACATCCGACGCTGCAATGGAGAACAGACCAGTCACTTACGACGATCTACCTGACGAGCACAAGGCCAAGTACGACGAGATCAAGGCTCTCTTCGAGGAAGACCTCATCGGCTCTTTCGAGAGGACCCGTAAGCATGGCATCAGGTGGAAGGGGTTCTCCTCTGAGGGCGCTCTCAATGAGGTAGATCTGTCTCTCCCTTCGGAGGAGCGCACCCGAGCTCTACGACAGGAAGTCAACTACATGGTGGCTCATTCTCTGCACCGCCATTCTGAGAGCCGTGAACGCTTTCGGCGGTCGCGGTTCGCGTAGTTCAGAGATCATGAAGCATCAGTACTCTCCGGGACCTACTTTAGGGACTCACGGGAGAAAGACCGCTCCAAACCAGGCCACAGCTCCGTTCGCACTTGCCTCGAGTCGCCGGGGAGCGGCCACGTCGTCTACAAAGGCGGAGGCGACCAGCGATTGCCAATTCCTGTTTGAGCCACCTAAGGAGATCCCACACGGATATATATATGCCTACGTGCGGGACTGCAATAACGACACGCACAAACAGATTGCAACCGCAGGAGTTTACGCGGGGGAGTTCTTGGGCGAGGATCTTAAAGGCGTGTCCGGCGGCGATGATGGGATGGACGCTGACAAACAGGCATGGCTAGCCAAGTATGCCACTGGAACAAGTCATGATAATCTAGCCCCTACAGCTCAAACAGTGGAGCAAATCGGTACCATCCTGAGGGACCAGTTCGGCTTCGTGCCGAAGAGAAGGACAATCGGCTATTCAAAGCCGTATCCCAACGAGTTTGATCTGATTCGCCGCCACCCAAGTATAAGCTCCTGAGTTCTCAAGGTTCGGGTCGGAAGGGTCGAGCTCGATCGAGCACATAAGCCGATACAGCACAACTAGGCATGATTTGACGCCGGATCGGATCGTGTGAGATTTTGCGCAATCTCGCAGGACCAGCCTTTGGGTGGTACACCTCACTACCACGATTCAATTCATACACGGAAGCAAGCGGAAGAGCGGTTCCACATCGATTACCATTCAGAGGCTACCGAGGTGGCATTGCGGACTGGCGCAAGTCGTGACGAAGAAATCGTAGCGAGTACATCCGGCCGGACTGTCAAGAACCGATGTTACTCGGCTCGTTTAAGCGAGAAGGAAGCGGTCGGTGGCGGTGTTGGGTCTCTCGGCACCCATCAAGGATCTGGCGTTCGGTGAGTACAACTCATTGGCGCACATGGCCTTAAAGCGGCGATGTATGAGCGGCGCCACCAAGTTGTACCAAGACAAATTCAAGCGTCCGATAAGCCGGTCGATGCGAAGAAGAAAATCCTACGCAGGACCGGAGGTGGCCGTGCTGAATGGGCTCGGGGCGATCACGTGGCACGCAAATGGGTGAAAGCAAGGGCCTGCGAAGGTTCGACTTCGATGTGAGCAAAGCTGGCGGATATTCGATCTGCTGCTGAAGGAGAAGCGGTGAGGTTACCGAAGGCCACAAAATCCCTACGGCTCAGAAATGAGCAGGAGACCATCTGCAAGTGGCATCATTCGTTCACTCACACCACCAGTGCAAAGAGCCGCCGCCAAATCCAGATGGCGATAGAACAAGGCCGTCTGATCCTTGGGCAGTTCGCCATGAAAGTGGACACAAACCCATTTCCCGGCGTCAACATGGTGGAACTCAGTCGCTCCGCGAGGCGTAAGCTGGATTTATCATTCGGCGTTAATATGGCAGGGTCTGGGTACCACCATGACGCTTACAAGGAGGACGGTGGTCGCTCTCGGGGCAAGGAAAGAAAGGAGGCTAGTCCATGCGACCGGCCCAGCCACAGTGACGGTGCTTAACGCGGAGGAACAAGTGAGGAGAGTGCGATATCGGAAGCCACATTCTCGCATCTCCGTAACAAGTATGGCGCCAGATGACCAGCGTCATGGCCTTGGCGAGACGACGAAGGATATGAGCACCTTGCTGGGGGCGTCGAAAAAGAAGGAAGGCGCGGGCATTGGGATTGTCCTTTCTTCAAGTATTCTTTGGCGGGAATGAGCCGATTGCCTACAATCGACAACTGCCGGAATGCGGTCGACAAAAGGAAGACACGAGGCCGATGTCGGTATTCAAGCGTCTAGGGCCTCTTCAGCCTGTGGCCGTCACAGAAGTCCGCTCGGCGAAGACCTCGAAGCCAAAGGATGACAAGGGCGAAGACAGTATCACCGTCCAAGGTGGTGCCGACGGACTCGAACACACCCGAGCGTAGAGTGCAGGCTGCGTAACAGAGGAAGCTGAGCGCTTGATATCTCACGCTTTGAAGAAAGCACGGCTGATCTGGCGTCAAAGTGAGGCGATCGTGGAAGCGGAAGACCGCCCGACCAGGAAAGAGTGGCGCCCCAAACCGGTAAAAGCCGATGCAAAGACATCGGTGCACAAACATGGTGTTCGTACTCCGTCGAATTCTCGCGCCAAGAACCGATGAGCTGCCGTGGCACGGTTTGATCGCGCACGGCCGGTTATCTTTGAGAAGCCACGTGAGAAGGGTTACAAACATCTGAAAGCCCTGCACTGCGAGGTTACATCAATGGGCAACCTGTCGCCAAGATGTTGGTGGACACGGGCGGCGATCAACATCATGCCATACTCCATGCTACGGCGTTTGGGGCTCCACTGCAGATCTGATCAAAACCAACGTCACGTTGGCGACTTCAGCGGTCGGTCTTGAGAGCATAGGCGTCTTGAGCGTGGACTTGGCGGTGGGCAGGAAAACCGTACCCACGTCATTCTTCGTCGTGGACAGCAAGAGCACCTTTGTCTTGCTAGGAAGGGATTGGATTCACGCCAATTGCATCCGTCCACAATGCATCGATGCACGATCGATGGGATGGAGGCGAAGTGGAGGTCATCCACGAACGATTCTATCGAGATCTCCATAGCTGGCATGAGCGTGCAGGAAGCGAAGACCAAGAGCCGATCTGGAATCAATCTAGGCGGCTGCGAGTGTATTGAAGCTACCAAAAGCGGGGTGAGGCTGGTCTTATCCGCGGCCTTACAGTAGAAAAGCCCACGATCATCCGTGATGCGGCGATCCTGCGATCGGCCACAAAAATAAAAGCAGCGATCATCGACAAGCGGCTCATGTAGTCGTAGCAGAGATGCTCGCCCTGTAAAAATAATGAGGTGTAAACCGTCCTTGGTGATGCAAGCGAAAGGGGCGATTCAAGCGATCGGCCCAAATTATTTGTTGTCCTCACCCACCGTTTGCCACTGTGTTTAGCGTCGATTTGACGGTGACGGAAAGCTAAGTGCGGGTTTACATCCGTGATGAGCTAGAAGAGATCGACATTGGTCACGGGGATAAGCCACGACCAACATTTATCGCCAAAAGTTAGAGCCGACTGCGGGGCCCGATGATAGCCTGTTGAAACAATATCCGGATGCCGCACAGGACTACAGAGATGCAGGTTGGACAGAGCATCATCGAGCATCGACTCCGCTCAAAAAGGATTTGGCCGTTTCGGCGAAACACGACAAATGAAGGCGAAGTGCGGAAGAAGTCAAGAAAGTGGTCGAGAAAATGTTGGACCAAGTTAATCGGACCATGCGGTATCTTTGAGTGGATTTCTAGTATCGTACTGTAGAGAAGAAGGGTGGCCAATGGCGTGTTGCTATAGATTTTCGAGATCTCAACGAGCTACCCCAAAGGATGAGTATCCGATGCCGTGGCGAAACATTAATCAATGCGGATTTGGTCATAAAATTTTGAGCTTCATGGGCGGCAATGCCGGTACAACCAGATCTTCATGGCTCGGAAGACATACACAAGACGCATTGAGTCCGAGGTCCGTGGGGTTATTTGAATATGTAGTCATGGCGTTTGGACTGAAAAATGCGGCGCCACGTACCAAAGGGCCATGAATTATATTTTCCATGATCGATCGGCAAACGGTTGAAATCTACATCGATGACGTGGTGGTCAAGTGCCTTGTACATGGACACTTGACGATCTGCAAAGCGTCTGGACCGAACAAGAAAATTTCGCCTACGGATGAATCCAAAGAAGTGTGCTTCGGGGTGACGACCGGTCGGTTCTTGGGTTTTGGTCCATGAGCGCGGAATTGAGATCGGCTGAAAAGTCGGGAGGCGATACGGACAATGAAGCCACCCACGAAGAAAGAACTACGTCCCTTATCGGCAAGATCAACCGTCGACAATTCATCTCAATCATCGGGAAGGATTGAGCCATTCATGGGACTAGTAAAAATCAAATCGACGAGGAATTCCGGCTGAGGCGAGAACAACAACGAGCCTTTGGCGAGATCAAAGAATATTTGACAAAGCGCCGGTGTTAATTCCACCTCGGCTGACGGGCCATTCTACATTTACTTGTCGATGGGTGACACGTCGCCTCGGTAGTGGTGCAAGTTTATGATGGGCTGGAGCGGGTCGTCTTTTACATAAGCAGGAGGATGTTGGACGCAGAGACGAGGTATCCTGATATCGATAAGTTGTGTCTCTGCCTGTTTTTCACCTGCACCAAGTTGCGCCACATTTTGTTATCAGCAGAGATCATCATCATATGCAAATCAGACGTTATAAAGCACATGCTGTCGGCTCCTATGTTAAAAGGCCGACTGGGCAAATGGATGTTTGCATTATCAGAGTTTGACATCCGGTATCGACCGCGAAGCGATTAAGGGACGGCTGGCGATCTTATTCTGAAAGGATCAACACAAACATAGCCGCCTTGTCCATAGGCGTGGGCTATGTTTTTCGACGGATCGGTTGTGACGATGGCTGCGGCATCGGCATTTTACCGTGTCGCCGGGGCAACATTTTCCTTCTCCATCAGATTGTCTACCTCTCGCACCAACAATGTAGCGAGTGCGGCGATATGCAAAGGGATGGAGTTACTCCTCGGCCGGGCGGGCGATGGAAATTTTGGAGACTCCAAGTTGGTGATTTCCCGGCTCACGGAGGACTACAAGTGCGAGCGAGTCCCTCTTCCCATTATGGCTGCCTGCCGTGAGCTGATGACGCAATTCGATGCGTAAACTTCACTTGGATCCCACGATCGCAGAATACCGAGGCGACGATCTTGCGCAAATGGCTTGGGATACAAGGACATGGTAGAAGGAGCCGGCGTTGGTGCAGTTCACAGGCGGATCGGAGCCGATATCTTCAATTACTTGAAAGATTCGGCTCGGGGGGCACCTAAACGGATAAGGTACAAAGCCATGAAGTACGTGCTTATTGGGGATGACATGTTTTACAGGACTCTGGAAGGGCTATTGCTCAAATGCCTGAGGTTAGCCGAGGCCAATCAGCTCCTACACGAGGTACACGAAGGCGCCTGTGGAACTCACCAATCGGCTCATAAGATGAAATGGTTGATCAGGCGATCAGGGTTTTATTGGCCCACCATACTTGAGGACTGTTTCAACTACTACAAAGGGTGTCAAGCATGTCAGAAATTTGGAAAAATCCAGATGGTACCCGCGTCAGCAATGAACCCCATCATCAAGCCTTGGCCATTCCGAGGTTGGGGCATGGATATGATCGGCAAAATCAATCCTCCATCGAGTAAAGGCCACATGTGGATTGGCCATTCGACTACTTCACTAAATGGGTGGAGGCTGTCCCGATGAAGTCGATAAACTCGAAGGATGTTATCAATTTTGTAAAGAACATGTCATCCATAGATTGGGATTCCCCAAACTATCACGGCGATGGAGGTTCGGTCTTTATTTCTCAGGAGTTTAGAAAGTTCTGCGAGGACATGGGGATTAAGCTGATTAGATCATCTCCATACTATGCTCAAGCAAATGGGCAAGCTGAAGCGTCCAATCAGAGCCTCATCAAGTTGATCAAGAGAAAAGTCGATGAGCACCCAAGGCGTTGGCACGAGGTTTTGTCAGAGGCGTTATGGGCTTATCGTATGTCATGCCATGGAGCAATAAAAACCTCACCATACCATCTAGTATATGGACAAGAAGCCGTCCTACCCTGGGAAATTACGGCTGGATCAAGACGCGTCACTTTTCAGGACGATCTAACGACTGAAGAATACGCAACCACGATGAGTGGCGTGTAGAGGATTTAACCGATCTCGGGCTATGGTCACTCGAGAAAATCAAAGAGAACAAGGCCAAAGTAGCTCGTGCATACAACAAGAAAGTGAAGCCAAAGGAGTTCCACGTTGGTGATCTGGTATGGGAAGCTGTGTTGCCCTTGGGGACTAAGGATGCGACATATGGTAAATGGTCTCCAAATTGGCACGGTCAGGGTTGACCAAGTTTTAAGAGGAAACGCATACATGCTCGACCAGTTGGATGGAGTAAAGTTCCCAGTGGCGGTCAACGGCCAACATCTCAAGAAATATTTCCCAAGCATGTGGGATGTTGGACAATAGAACTTGGTTTCGAGCACGTGAGGCGATGGGATGTGGGGCGATTTTGAATCGGCCGAGTAAAAAAAAAATATAGCCGATGCACGGTCATCGACTCTAGAGGTTCACACATGTTACAAACAGGTCCACCTCGGCGATCTCAGCTTCGTCATCTTCATCTTTGCTTATCACTAGTCGTTTGTGCGGGGCACGTTTTTCGATGGGCAATTGGAGATTTGGGTCGCCGTGTTGAGGAAGGTCGCGGTCATCATTTGAAACCAAGAAGTGGCTGTTGTAATGTGTCTAAGGTGCGTAGAAGGTTGACTCTGTCAACGTTTTTGGGAGAAGCCGATGGGTAGTCATCGGCTCATGCGATTTGACTTGTTTGTTCAGTATGCGTGCGGTGTTGAAAGCCGATACGATGTCATCGACTTCGAAGCATCGACCTATTTCAGTTGTCGGCAAAATTGAAGCAAGAGGAACAATATTTGGAAACAGATTTTCATTCATTCAAAAGATCATTGCTTACAGGACGATCGATTACAAAGGGGCCTACTCTTGCACGGCTATTACTCGATTCCTAATCTAGGCCGAGGTCGCTTGTCGTTGCCGCCGTCCTCTTCATCTTGCTTCTTCTTGCCGCATCGTCCTTTCTGCTTCTTGAAGAAACCGAGGACCTCTTCGTCCTCGTCGTCATCTTGATGTCTTATTTGGACTCGGCGAAGCGCCGTCGGCGGATACTCGTCGGAGGTGTCCTCCTCCGATTCCTCCTCCTCGTCGGAAGATTCGACGTCCTGACCGAGCGTCGTCGCTCTTTCGCCTCCGGTTCCCGTCGACGAGGAATCGAGGCTCTCTTCACCGTCGATCGGGGCGCATCATCCTCGACGACGGCGAAATCGATCCCTTCGTCCCACCATCGTGGAAAATCTTATCTTACGCCGATGGTGAGTGCTCTGGCGTCGGCTCTCGTGCTAATCGAGTTGGGCGTGGGAGGACACACCGGAGGCGAGAGGAGGCCATGGCGAGAAAGAGGTTTTTCGGCGAAGGAGAGGGTTTTCGGCAACCGGAGGAAGATGGGGATTATGAACTGTTCAGCTGATTTAAATAAGGGAATAGTGGAGAGGCGATTCAATGCCATAGCGGTTTTCAGTTACCTTTGCCAAAATCGTCAAATCACGCTGCTGAGGAGTTGAGAAGACAGGCATCATGATGAAGGGTAGCGTGCGGTTACGTTACGCCGCGTTACATCTCACGCAAACCCGATAAAAAAGGGAGAAGAAGAGGAAAAAAACACAGTGGTTTTGGAATTATCATTGCCAAAACCGAGGGCATGTTACCACCGTATTTTGGCTAAAGACGCGAAGATGGGCGTGATCAAGATGGGCTTGGAAGATATGTATATTCAGCGAGTTGTTGGATCGGCCTAGTGTGTGGATTTGGGCTAAATTGCCGTGTATCTTGTATCATAGTAGGTTTCGTGTTTGTTTAGGTTCCGTTTATGTTTAGGTAGAGATAGAGTTGTAGAGTTATTCCAAAAGTAGAGAGTCTACGGACCATACATATGTCCCTAGGGTTATCGAAAGAGGAGGACAACCACGTTCACAACAAACACAATCTCGGCGCATCGCCACCCCTTGTTTCTAGGGTTTCTTTCGGATAAGTGCCATGCTGCCTAGATCGCATCTTGCGATCTAGGCGATATCTATCGTTACGGTTTTACTCGTACTGAAGCGTTGTTGATGGCGAGTAATACCATTATCATAGACTATTTGAGGCTAGCATCGGTGCTTTTTCGTTACTATCGTCGAAGTTATGCTACCTCTAGCTATCTCGCTACCCTTGCACCTTTTCCCAAAGTGCAAGGGTAGCACCTTGCTTGATCTTTATTTAGTCGATTCGATCTGTTATAGTTGTGCCTTGTTCGCCAAGGTTTAGTTTAATATCTATGTAATCAGGCCTTACAAACGGGTTGAACGATCCAGTAATGCATAAGGACGTGGTTTATTCGTTCTAGAGAAGATGTTAGGTTGGCTTTACGTTGGTTATTAGGCCTCCTCTAGGGTTAATATTCTTCATCTTTTGCGTACCGGGCTCAATCACGCGTGGGGCGTTCGATTACGTGGTGAAAACATTAGACCATCGTAGATCGATTTAACTTGTAGTGATCAAGCAAAACCCCATGTTATCATAAATCTAACGCAGAACCATGGGGCAATCGGCTTTAGGAGCCGATTCTGAGAAACACAGGGAGCCGATCACGGCTCGAATTTCTGATACACTTGTTTACCATGCAGAAATCAATCGAGCAATCCTTCACCTTCGACCGGTATAGGTCGGTGTACGCCTCGAACCAAGCGGGCGTGTGCGGAGCTTTTCAGCCGTCTTGAGGGACCAGGTGGCCCACCAGATCTGGGAGCCTCCCGGCTCTCCGTGTTGTCAGTCGCTGCTCGCCGGTGGGTTTTGGCAGGCAACACATATTTTCAGAGCCAGGACAATGTCAGGGTGGGGATTTGGGAGTAGGTAGAAGATGGCGATTTTGCAAAAAGGACCTCATATATATTATTATTTTTTTACTTATATGTTAATTTATTTGATAATGGGTGCCACGTCATCAAATACATCTCTACAACGCTGCGGTGATTGCGAGTGACGCTTCGACGCGTCTTTAGTGACCGTAAACTCGTATTTTCATTGTATAATGACCGTATTGATTTTGCTAAACAAATTGAATGACTAACCATGAATTTAACTCGCCTTGGTATGTCCAAAACGCGGCCAGACCAGGCCTGCCGTTCGGTCTCCTGCTACAGGCGGTGGACGCGCCATCGCTCCGTCTTCTCCTAGTCCGCCCTGGACCATTCCAGTATGTTCGGCGAGGACGGCTCCACCGGCGGCTGCGGCGCCGCCTCCCGGATGGACTCCTCCATCGCCATCTTGACGGCGAACGCGTCCTCATCGATGGGCAACGCCCAGTCCTGCGGCTCCGGCTTCCGCTTAACGGGCCGGAGCGCCGGCGAAGCCACCGGCTCGGAGCCTAACGAGTGGGAGGATGAGGAGGAGAGGCTTGCCATCCTCCTTGGCAGCCAGTTGGCCGGAGGGTGCCGTCCTGACCTGGCCGTCGGCGTGGGGTTGCGGGGAAAGGCGAAGCGGGGCTCGTTGCCGGCATGGATGTGCTCCAAAGCGGCGATGTGCGCCGGGGCGCTCGAGCGGCGCCACCGCGTTGTTCCTCTTCGGCGGTGAGCAGCGGCCTCGTGGCGGCGGCGCTTTGCCGCCGTTGGCGAGATGCTGCTCCCAGAAGACGCGGTTGCCCGGATCCTCGGCGAGGTCCGGGTTGTCCATGGTGGCGATGGCCGCTGCTATCTCGTCGTCGAGCTCCTCGGGCGTCGGCTCCGGTGGGATAGGGATCCCACCGACGCTAAGCTTCCAGCCGGCTGGGAGGCGGATGTCTGGCCGTGCCATGTAGCCCGCCTCGTACAACATGCACGCCTCCTAAGGCTGGAGGGTGCGGCGGCCGAATCCATTCGCCGTCGCCAGGTCGCCGGGGTACCTTTCGCCCATGGTGTGAGGGGAAGGAGAACTCGGAGTTCGCCGGAGTTGGGGAGCTGTGGAGGGAAAGTGGAGGAGCGTTGGAGGTGAGTGAAATGAGCCGGCGATGCCACCGGATTATATAGTCCGAGATGGACGGCGAGGGCGGGAGGGGGGGTGTAGCGGCGAGAGCAGGAAAATGGGAAACGACAGGAAGTTCCCGCCGGTCCGTCGCGGGAGCCGAGGGGGCGGCGGTGGCGTGGCAGTTCGGCGACGCGTGGCCGACGCGACGGGCAGTTATTGTCCAGCGATCGCAGTGTGGTTCCGAGGATGACGATGACTCGGCTTCCGTCGCTAACTCGGCGGGTCCACACGCCGCTTAGTTTTTTTCGTCGAGTTCACTTCGTTCGGCGTTCCCAAGGCGTTTCCAGGATCCTGAAAATGGCCTGAAATGTCCGGACCAAAATTGACACGCGACTGGACCGATTTTTTGCATCTGGATCTAAATCCGATATTTGAATCGGCGTTCTAGGTAGCCGAGTGGAGATGCTCGGACTCTTCACTCGGGGGATCGAGAGAATTTATCCTCCATGAGAGGCATAGCACAGATGTAAGGCTGCTTATAATGCTCGCCATAAAAAGGAAAAAAAATCTTGCATGGAAAGCGCGACGAGTTCAGGCTCGGACCGCAATACCCAACGCACCGTGGAGGAACCCAGAACCTAGCCGTTCAGCGTTGAACCTACGAGATAGTCCTCAAGACCGGGTCAAAGGCAGTTCTCACCAGGCCCGACTCCTGTACACTACCACGTGGCATGCATTCATTGGCTGGTTCACGGCGACCCTCGGACGCTTCGAGAACGTTCTGGAGCTCGTCGCCTGAACATTCCTGAAACCCACCACGAACCTCATAAAACCCGCTCCCCCGTCCGCCCCCCTCATCAATAGTTCAATCAGCCATCGCGATTCCCAGCTCGTAGCAACAAATCACGCGATTCTTCTTTCGATCTCGAGTTCCAGTTTCGATTTCATCTTCCGAATCTCCTTTCCCCGATCGAGTTCAGAGAGATGGCGAAGAAGGGAGGAGAGGGCCCGGCGATCGGCATCGACCTCGGCACCACCTACTCCTGCGTCGGCGTGTGGCAGCACGACCGCGTCGAGATCATCGCCAATGACCAGGGCAACCGGACCACGCCGTCGTACGTGGGCTTCACCGACACCGAGCGGCTCATCGGCGACGCCGCCAAGAACCAGGTGGCCATGAACCCCACCAACACCGTCTTCGGTACGTGCGCCAGCTCCTCTTTTAGCTCATCTCGTGCTCATGATTTCCTGGTTACGAGCGATGCTCTGCCTTGCTGTGTGAGCCTCGTAGCACGCTTGTATCGCAATGTATATCCATGAATCTCAATTTTAGCGAGTAGCAAAGGGACCTATCAAATTTGTTCCCCAGTCGAAAATCAGATGGAAGTTAACAAAAGAATTTGTTTGCGGGTAGGAGAGTTGTAGGTAATTTCAGACCAGATAACTCTGTTCGCCCCTGTTTGGTCTAGTTTGTCACCCCTTTGATTCAGTAAGAATCTATTCAGACTTCTATGTTGAAGTTTCAAATGTTCCACAATAAAAAATCAAAAGGAGCGTTTCACTTGTTAGGCGTGGTTGATTTCTGTATAAACAGTTATTATGGGTAGGTTAATGTCATGAAGTTCCTTGTTTGCTTTTAGTTCCTGAATTAACCTGTAGTAGTTCGAGCTTGAAATATCTGAATCGAACGATTTGACTCACATTCTTGCTCTGTCTGTCGCAGATGCCAAGCGGTTGATCGGCAGGCGGTTCTCTGACCCGTCCGTGCAGAGCGACATGAAGCTGTGGCCGTTCAAGGTCATTCCGGGCCCTGCTGACAAGCCCATGATCGTTGTTCAGTACAAGGGCGAGGAGAAGCAGTTCTCTGCTGAGGAGATCTCCTCCATGGTGCTCATCAAGATGAAGGAGATTGGTGAGGCCTACCTCGGCACCACCATCAAGAACGCTGTGGTGACCGTGCCGGCCTACTTCAACGACTCGCAGCGGCAGGCCACCAAGGACGCCGGTGTCATTGCCGGCCTCAACGTGATGCGCATCATCAACGAGCCCACCGCCGCAGCCATTGCCTACGGCCTCGACAAGAAGTCCAGCAGCTCTGGCGAGAAGAACGTGCTCATCTTCGACCTTGGTGGTGGAACCTTTGATGTGTCTCTCCTCACGATCGAGGAGGGCATCTTCGAGGTGAAGGCCACCGCCGGCGACACCCACCTTGGCGGCGAGGACTTCGACAACCGCATGGTGAACCACTTCGTCCAGGAGTTCAAGCGCAAGAACAAGAAGGACATCAGCGGCAACCCTCGTGCCCTGCGCCGGCTGCGCACGGCCTGCGAGCGCGCGAAGCGCACCCTGTCGTCCACTGCCCAGACCACCATCGAGATCGACTCTCTGTACGAGGGCATCGACTTCTACTCGACGATCACCAGGGCCCGGTTCGAGGAGATGAACATGGACCTGTTCCGCAAGTGCATGGAGCCCGTGGAGAAGTGCCTGCGCGACGCCAAGATGGACAAGAGCACCGTGCACGACGTGGTGCTCGTCGGCGGCTCCACCCGTATCCCCAAGGTACAGCAGCTGCTCCAGGACTTCTTCAACGGCAAGGAGCTGTGCAAGAGCATCAACCCCGACGAGGCCGTGGCCTACGGCGCCGCGGTCCAGGCCGCCATCCTCAGCGGCGAGGGCAACGAGAAGGTGCAGGACCTACTTCTGCTGGACGTCACGCCTCTGTCCCTCGGCCTGGAGACCGCCGGGGGCGTGATGACGGTGCTGATCCCGCGCAACACCACCATCCCGACCAAGAAGGAGCAGGTCTTCTCCACCTACTCGGACAACCAGCCTGGCGTCCTGATCCAGGTGTTCGAGGGCGAGCGCGCCAGGACCAAGGACAACAACCTGCTGGGCAAGTTCGAGCTGTCCGGCATCCCTCCCGCTCCCCGCGGCGTGCCCCAGATCACCGTCTGCTTCGATATCGACGCCAACGGCATCCTGAACGTGTCGGCCGAGGACAAGACCGCCGGGGTGAAGAACAAGATCACCATCACCAACGACAAGGGGCGGCTGAGCAAGGAGGACATCGAGAAGATGGTGCAGGAGGCGGAGCGGTACAAGGCGGAGGACGAGGAGCTGAAGAAGAAGGTGGAGGCCAAGAACGCGCTGGAGAACTACGCCTACAACATGAGGAACACCGTCAAGGACGACAAGATCGCCGCCAAGCTCTCGGCCGACGACAAGAAGAAGGTCGAGGACGCGATCGACGGCGCCATCAGCTGGCTCGACACCAACCAGCTCGCGGAGGCGGACGAGTTCGAGGACAAGATGAAGGAGCTGGAGGGCATCTGCAACCCCATCATCGCCAGGATGTACCAGGGCGCCGGCGCGGACATGGGCGGCATGCCGGGGATGGGTGGCATGGGCGGTGCTGCCGGCATGCACGAGGATGTGCCGAACGGCGGAAGCGGTGCCGGCCCCAAGATCGAGGAGGTCGATTAAGTTCGTCGTGCCGGAGTTTGAAGTCTGAAGTCTGAACTGCAATGTTTTCTGAAGTCTGGAGTATTTGAGAGGGGGTAGTTTTAGGTGGAAGTTTGTGTTGCTGTAGTCGTAAAACTTTGTTCCATTTGACCGGCATTGTACCGGTGTCTGCTAAGAGTGAAGGTCTTAATCGTTCTATTTTGTGTTTGAGAGCGAGCTCGTTTGAGCTCCGAAAACGCCTTACAACTCCTATGGTAATGGCAATTGATCCTATCGATTCTAGTTATACGATGTGCTATCTAAACTTTGATTCAGATAGTACACTTTTATCTAAACTACGGGCCACGTGGAGGGCAAAGAAGAACAATATAAAAATTCTGAAAACAACTGATGGCTAGATGCTACAAACAAAGGAGGAAATCATGAAATGTAATAAGGAGTCCTTCTCAAAACTCTTTACTAAAGATCAATCTGCTCCTGAAACATTATCCAGCCTGTTGTGATAGATGACATGAATGAATCTCTTGTGAAGGATTATTCAAAAGAGGAAATATCTAGTAGATAGAAAGAACGCTTGTAAGGAGTCCTATTGAAACCAAGAAATATAGGCCTGCTTGCTATCCACGCCAGAATAGATAGAGTTTTCCGAAGAAACCTGCTAGTGGAGGAAGGCCTCTAGGGATAAGAGACATAGGGCTAAAGAGAGAGCCAAAAAAGGATCTTTCGTATATAATCCTGCATAATCTCGAATGTTATCAGTTTCGGTACGTAGGACCCACAACAATGACAGAACGCCCCGAGTAATCGACCCGTTTCCCAAGCAGAGTCTCACGAAACCTTTTCTCTTTACCTTCAATTACATATGAAAGTGATTTGTATACTTTATTGTGACCATCCCTTATCGGTTGCCCACGGGACCCACTATCAAGAAGTATATCCACGGCTTCTTGTACCAATTTTTCCTGGCACATTACTAAATCTGCAGGCGCTAATTCACTTCTTTTTAGATAGGCAAGGTTGTTGTTCCGACGGATAACTCTCTTATAAAGTTCATTAATGTCCGGAGTCACTACTTTATCTCCAGACCTATAAACAATGGGTCTCAATTCGGGAGGAAGAACGGGTAATAAGCACAAAACCATCCATTTTGGTTCCACATTTGTTTGAATAAAATGTTTTGCCAATTGCATGCGTCTAATCAAAAAAACTTTTCTTATTCGTCCTTTTCTATCTTCCCATTCATCTCCACTATACCCCTCGTCTTCTAATTCCTTCCATTCGACCAAGGAATTCTCTATAATAATTCGCAAATCCAAATCTGCTAATTGTTCTCTAATAGCACCTGCTCCTGTCGCAATTTCCTGATTTCGAAATGTTGCAAAGCCTGGGGTAGAAAAAAGGGAGAAATGCTGTGGTTACAGGATGAAATTTCCTCTTCGAATAAACCTCGTAATCGTAAAAAAGTAGGTTTTTTAGTGCTAGGCCTAGCAAAAGAGAGATCACCGTATACTAGGCCCTCCAACTTCTTAAGAGGTTTATCTAAAAGATTCGCGATATAACTAGGAAGACCTTTCAAATACCGCTTTATTCCAAATTGGACCCATCAAGGCGCCTGATCCTACTGAGCTCCTGAACATTATTGGACCCATCAAGGCGCCTGTTGTGATAGATGACATGAATGAATCTCTTGTGAAGTATTATTTGGAAGAGGAAATATCAAATACTTTATTCCAAATTGGACCCATCAAGGCACCTAGTCCTAATAGATTTCCTGCCAGATTTTTCTAGAGAAATTGGGCAACTCGAAAGGCTGATGTGATGAATGCAGTAAAAGTGTTCTTTACAAAAGGAGCTATGCCAAAGGAGTGAATGAAACCACTATTGTGCTGATTCCTAATTAATGGAGTTGTTGAATTGAAAGGCTTTTGCCCAATATCTTTGTATAATGTGATTTACAAAGTGGTGGCCAAATGTATTATTAACAGGCTAAGGCCTCTACTACAAACCTCGATTTCACACAACCAAAGTGCTTTTATTCTATGGAGGCTTATCACAGATAATGTATTGGTGGCCTTTGAATGTTTTCATAGCATCTAGAGAAATAAAAGGCCCTTAAATGACTTTTGTGCATACAAGTTGGACTTGCCAAAGGCCTATGACAGAGTGGACTGGGCTTATCAAAAGGGGGCACTCATTAGCGATGGAATGTGTTTGTTCAGTGACCTCTGTTGTGATAATGAATGGCGAGCTTACTCAGATGTTCTCCCTTTCAGGAGGCCTAAGATAGGAGGGGGTTCCTCTTTCCCCCTATCTTTTTCTTTTTGTGGCTGATGGTATGTCAAAGATTTTGGACAAAGTTGTTTATCTAGAGGAGCTAAAGTCACTAAAAATATGTTGATTAGCACCCAGTATATCTCATCTTATTTTTTGGATGATAGTCTCATGTTTTTCCAAGCCAGTCCTCAACAAGCCAGGGTGGTTCAACAGACCATAAACATGTATGAAAGGTGCACGGGTTAACTGGTAAGTGCAGGGAAATGTTCAATTCTGTTTAGTAACATTTTCTCTGATTTAAACAAGGAGGAATAAAACAAGTGTTGGAGTTCAACTGAGTACTTTTGAAGAGAAGTACCTTGGCTTCCCTACTCTAGAGGGGAGAATGAAGAAAGGAAAGTTCCAAACTACTAAAGAGAGATCTTTGCGAAAAAGGTAAGTGTGTGGAATGAAAACCATATTTTTATGCCGGCCAAGGAGATGCTGATTGAATCTGTGGCTCGGGCCCTTACAAACTAAATTATGAGCATTTTCAAACAGTCTGTCGGGTTCTATGAAGACTACATGAAAACCATTACAAGTTTTGGTGGGGAGAAGATGTAGATAACAAGAAAGCTCACTAGACTGTTTGGGACAATCTTACAGTGCCTAAGATACAAGGAGTGGGTTTCGGAGATACTAAACTTTTTAACCACGCCTTGTTAGCTAGGCCGTATTAGATAGACATGCCTGGATAATTCTTCAAAACCAAGATAGCATGTGTGCTAGGTTGTTAAAAGCAAAGTACTTCCCCTATGGAAGATTCTTGGATATTGTGTTTTGTGCAGATGCCTACCCTGCGTGGAGAGGTTTGAACATGGGCTGGAGCTTCTGAAAAAAGGAATAATATGGAGGATTGGGGATGGATCTAGTATTGACTTTCAAAGATCAAAGTTGATTCCAAGAAGAACACCTACGGCTATCAAGACTCTAAGACAAGGAACATAAGAGTCAAAGACCTCTTAATTCAAGGCACTAGGAAGTGGAATGGGTGAGAAGTTGAGAGAGTTTTTTTATGACTATGATGTTGAGGATATTTTCAAGATAGAACCTATGAAACAGGACCCTGATGTACCAGATTACCACTTTAAAAACACAGGTATCTTCTCTGTTAAAAGTGCATATAAACTTGCTTTTAACACACAAAGATCTCTTTTAACACACAAAGATCTCTACATCTTAATAGTGGCAACAATGTGACGTGAGATGACTCTAGGAAGATTTGGAACCTCATTTGGAGATGCAAGGTGCCAAACAAGGTATGCATCTTTGCCTGGAGATGTGCATCAGATAACCTTGCAACTAAAAAGAATAGATGGCGAAGAACACTTGAAGTTGATAGTACCTGCAACTTATGTGGACTAGATGAACAAAGCAACACCGTTCCGTGTACAAGAGTTGGACCTCTAAGACAAAACATGAGGGAAGTGTGGTGCTTGACGGATGAGGCACAGTTCAGATACACGGGTCCTGATTGGATACTCATGCTTCTTGCCAATGCAAACAAGGATTCATAACCACTCATTCTGCTCCTGCTCTGGCGGGCATGGCACCTCAGGAACAACATTGTCCACGAGGATGGGAAGTGCACTATTGAGGCTTTTGTTGTTTTCCTCTAGAATTATGTGTACACCCTCAAGGAAGCTGGGTTTAGTATCAATAACAAAGCGATTTCATCCCAGTTGGGTCAGAAGCAGCAACGGTGGGTTCGAAAGCAGACGATTGTTAACCCGCTTTGGAAGCCTCCAGCTAAAGGTAAAGGTAAACTTGATTTTGATGCTTCTTTCTTCCAGGAAACTAACCATGCTTCCACGGGTGGATTCATAAAATATGATAAGGGACAGGTGATCTAGGCGATGGCAGAGACGATGACCGACTATGAGAATGCTGAAGAAGCTAAAGCCAAGGCGATGCTTAGATGCCTCCAAATATATGCTGATAGAAACATTACGCCTTCCAAGATTGAAATTGACTTTGTTGTTCTTTACTCAGCGGTGAAGGATCAGAACAAATTTGTCTATATTATGATACCTCTATAGGGATATTGAGAGGTTAAGAGAAACTATATGTTGTTTTACCATGTCTCTAGTTAAAAGGATTGCAATAGTGTTACTCATGAGATTGCCAAATGTAATAGATTATAGAGAACTGAAGGTATTTAGTTCAGGTTTATTCATGTCCAGGGAAGGCCCTAGATTAGGCACGATTGTAACAACTTATCACATATATGAAATACCTTTGGACATAAAAAAGGAAAAGCCCTCAAACTGAACACAACCGCCAGTTTGTAATTTTGGCCAAAAAAACACGTTGAGAATAGATCCCGCAAAATCGGCAAAACCGGAAACAAATCCATCTACCCCAATATTGAGCACCTCGTCCATCACATACCTAGGTTTGGGAGAAAAATTTCTAGCACCCTGTATCCCAGGAAATCGTTGGCACCATCCGAAACTTCATCCCCGTCATAAGTGTCCAACATATGCGAAAGACAACCTTTATGTACACTAGTGAAATATGAAGCTAGGAAACAATTAGGACATGCCTTCCAGTATGAAAGACAACTGATATTCTCGTGGTCAAAGTGTTAGGGTTCGCACATGTAAAACATTTTTTTCATCCTACATGAACAACCAAGATCTAACCATGAAAACACTAGCAACAACAGATCTAGATCTCATACCGACGTTGACGCGGAAGACAACGTCGGTTGATGTAGATGTTGATGACGAACAAGTCGATCCCCGCAGCTAGGTGTATACCTCCTAGCCGCGAGGAGAATGTCCACTCGATGCTAGCATCAAACGGACGATCCCTCCATGGATTACATGCGTATAGTAATCCACGTGCAGATCTCGATGCCAATGGTACTCATCCCTGAAGACCCACAAGTATAGGGGATCGCAACAGTCTTCGCGGGTAGTATTACCCAATTTATTGATTTGACACAAGGGGAGCCAAAAAATACTTGCAAGCCTTAACAACTGAGTTGTTAGTTTAGCTGCACCTAGAAATAGTTCTTGCTCACACAAGTTTATCAGTAGCAACAGTTTGTAGTAGCAATAGCAAAGCAACAACAACAACAGTAACAATGAAAGATGAGCAATAGTAACAGTATAGGTAACAGTAGGATTCGAGCGCGGTAGGCATAGAGATGAATGGATGGGCGTTCCATGGATGAGTCTAAACATGTAAATTCAAGACATAGGGCATTGCAGATAAATAATAATAAGCATCCAAGTACTAAACAATCATAGGCATGTGTGTAATATCCCGGAAATTTAAAAGGGTTATTTTTAGTTGACTAAAAAATGTCTTCTAAAAATATAAGGCGAATGTAAAATTTAATACCTTGGTTGGGTTCGTTTTGTTGAGTTGATCGAAAATAAGTATAGGTTTATACATGTTGGAGCACGTATAAATATTTGGCGATTCTTCAAATATTGGTTGCTATTATTTTGGAATTAAATATAATATATAAATACTAAATCCTTTTTCGTGTATGAAAGAATAAAGGAGAGGGAATAAAATAAAAATAAGAAAAAGAAATACCCTTGGACTAGCCCTGAACCAAACATACCTGTACGCGATTAGGCCCAACCTCACCCTAAAACCGAACATACCCGGACCCTGCCGCCGCCGCCGCATCGCCAAGGGTTCTGCAGCAGTACGCCGCCGGTAGCTGCGGGCGTCCCGGTCGATGTCGCCTTCATCCCTTTGGCCTCGTCTGCCGCTGATTTGTTGCCAGGTTCGTGGATCCTCTCACCAGAAACCTGGATTGGTACCGATTCGTTTGTAGTCTTGTCCGTGTATGTACGATTCAATCACCTGATAAAGTGAAGCGAGTAGCGCAATCAGCCATAATGCATTGGAAATCCTTTTTCCGGTCAGTAGCAAGGCAAAACGCAGCACGATTCCTAGGATTGGGTGTTTGCCCATTAGGTGTTCTTTGTTCTGTAGCAATTCTTGGCCTATCTAGTAGAAAGAAGAATGCAGATGTATGTGCGTGTGGATTCAGACATATGTGTGTGCTGCTGCTATTTTCTATATGGTACATGAAGGTTTCTATTAGTTTAGGAATGCTAGGAATTTAATTGCCAATTTCAGAGCAAATAGTAGGCTGCTATCACAGATGGGTCTGAGCACGTATAGTTTCAGCTTTAGAATAGAATTAGAATTAAGGGACACACACTGTCTTTTAGTCTTTTTCTTTTTAAAATAGCTTCTAAAATTATTTTACCTACAGGATTTGGAGCTACGGGTGTCCGGGGTGGTTCTTCAGTTTGATCGCCGTTGTTAAGGCAAGTGCATGACGAGCCTTGTGATATGGTTGCCCTTCCTAAATTGTGGGTTGCGTGTTATTGGTTCTTTCTTTGGTGTTCATGTCTTGAGATGTTGTCGAAAAGATTATTTTAAGTCAGGGCGGTGAATAAGTTACAAGTGACTATTCCGGAGTGGACGGTGATTTAAGTTATTATGTAACTACTCCGGTGAGCTTGGGCTAGGTCGGTGACAATTCACTTGATTAACTATTCCGCGAGGTCGGTGAGGAAGTTAACTGTGAATATTCCGAAATGCCCAAACCGTAAAACATAATATACATAACAGTGTTCATGGATAACAATTGTATTGGAATTTGTATGTTGTTGATTTGGTTCTGAACATGTACTTGCTGAGTATCTTTTTACTCACCCTTGTGTTTTCTTTGGTTTTTATTTGGATTTCAGGTACTCAACATAACGACATACATGGGAGGGAGTAGAACGCCACCACTTTGGCGCACACATCCATTCTACATACCATAGAACATCGATCACACATAATTCTTAGTTTATCATTATTCCTTTGTCATAATTCGTGGAGTCATTGGCGTGGTCTTGTGAGCCTTTGGTCGCTCTACCATTAGTACTTGTGTCATGGAATGATTATGCACTTTGCGAACCGTGTGGGTTGCTTATTTATACGGTCTTTACTGCCTTTATACATTATATTGTGTTTTGCATGTCGTGGATGTCCTTTGAAACAAAGGAGGTGCTGCCGAAATTTTGAATTGTAGTTACTTTTGGCCATAGTTTAAGAAGTGTGGCAACACCGCCAGCTAGGTACAAATCTGGGGTGTTACAGTTGGTATCAGAGTCAAGTTTTAGATCTCTGGCGTAATAAGTTAGGATAAGGTTAAAAAAAATCTAAAAATTGAGTTAGGATCAACCAAAGAAAAATGACACACTGCACTGTAGGATGGGGTCTATGGGACATGCATCTCATTTGCGTTTCTGCTGATTTAAGTTTGCTTGTTTATCTTATCCATTTGAGTAAGGATAGAAATTATTTGATCTTATTTGTTTTTGTTTGCTGATTAATGATAATGTGTTGTATAGTTATGGCGCCGAATCGTAAAGGTCGGGCTCGTGGCCGTGCTGGACGCAATGGTCATGCAGAGGGGTCAGATGAGGAAGTGAGCCAAACTGGGAATAGTGATGGACATCATGGGGCGAACATGACGCTCACCAAGTGGCTAGATATGAAATTGGACAAGGACACCAATGGACGCTGCAAGTTGGCTTCGCACCATGGAGAAATACATGGATGCATCGGTGATGACGCCAGAGGACAAAATTGTGTATGTGGCTTTTCAGTTGAAGGGTCTGACTGATGTTTGGTGGGACGGAGTGCGTGAAGCTTGGACACCGGCTCATGGACCGCCTACATGGGATGTTTTTGTTACACAATTCACTGCTAAGTACTACCCGGCTTCATTCAGGGAGAAGATGGATGTTTCCCTTAGGAATATCAAGCAAGGAAACAAGACGGTGGATGAGTATGATAATAATTTTAGTAAGATGGTTCATTTTGTAGACCATATTAATCAGAATGAGCCAGAGAAAGCAAGGAGGTTCTTCGATGGACTTAATTCGCGATATCGACATCTGATGGGAGTGAATCGCCCATCTAGCTATTTCACTGTGGTTGAGCAGGCTAGGGGTTTGGAGTTACAATATCAACTCACAGAGGCAGAGAAAACTCATGAAAATGGTGCTAGCAACAATGGTGGGGGAAATAAGAGGAACTACCAGGATGGGAGTGGGTCTACTCAGCGATCCGACTTCAAGAAGTTCAAACCAGAGCAGCGGTCTCAGCAGTCATTCAAGCCCAGGAAGTCTGGGGCTCAGTCTTATTCAGGGTCACGCTCTGCATCACCTACCTTCCTACGACCCATTCCAGGACAGGGTATGATTTGTTTCAAGTGCGGGGAGGGTCACCATGCCTCTGAGTGTGACTTTTCAGGGTCTTGTCGTCAGTGCGGCAGGCATGGTCACATGAGTAGGGTCCGCAGGGAGAACCCAAATTCTTTCATCAAGTGGGAGGTGGCCACATCTTCTAAAGCAGGGTCTTCTATAGATGGAGCCTCTCGTGGTTTAGCATCAACAGCCAAATCTACCCATGGTTCAGTGCATATGATGGCATACTCTTAGCAGTTTCAGCCACAGTATCAGGCATATCCATCACCGCAATTTCAGCCTCATCAATTCCCACCTCCACCGCTAGGTTATTACTGGTGAGCTACTCCTCTTCCTACTCCGCATGCCCCACTCCAGTTACCTGCACCACCTACTGCTCCACCACCACCACAATAGAATACTGGGATTTCTTCTTCAGCACCTCCTGGGATCTATGCCATGCCTACTATCTGCTCTCTGGGACGTCCAGACGTCGTTACAGGTATACTTCCGGTTGATTCCCATGATGCTCTAATTCTTTTTGATTCCGATGCTACTTATTCGTTTGTATCACTTGACTTTGTCAAGAAATTTGGTTTATCTAGCCAAGATATTTCTGAATTTGTTCGAGTTAGTTCCCCGGGAGGCTTGATCACTAGTTCCGTAGTATGTCCAGGATGTGTGATTTCCATAGACGATGAAGATTTTGTGGCAAATTTGATGGTAATTCCTTTACCAGCCTTTGATGTTATTCTTGGTATGGATTAGCTACACCGCTATCGGGCCATTATATCTTGTTTCTGGAAGACCATCACTTTGGAGGCTCCATCTGGAAAACAGTTAATCTTCTAGTGCAGTGCACCTAAACATTCTATATCAGTGTTGGCTACCTTGTTTCCAAGTACTGAAGGACGGATTTCTTTGGGCTTTGGTAGGGCATTTGAGTAAAGAGATGAAGATTGAGAACATTCATGTGGTTAGAAATTATCCTGATGTTTTTCCTAGTGAGCTACCAGGTATGCCACCAGAGCGAGATGTGGTGTTTCGTATTGACCTTGTTCCTGGTGCACGCCCAATTTCAATTGCTCCATATCGTTTAGATCGTCCTTTTCAAGATGAGTTGAAGAAGCAAATTGATGATATGCTAGCCAAGGATTTAATCCGACGAAGTGTTTCACCTTGGGGCGCTCCTGTTTTGTTCACTGAGAAGAGAGATTTGACATTGCGGATGTGTATTGATTATCGGGCTCTTATTGCCGTGACTATCAAGAACAAATATTCGATGCCACGCATTGAGGACTTATTTGATCAATTGAAGGGTGCCAAGGTATTTTCAAAGATTGATTTGCAGTCAGGCTACAATCAAATAAGAGTGCGAGAAGAGGATATTGAGAAGACAACGTTCTCTACGAAGTATGGACATTATGAGTTCAAGGTTATGTCCTTTGGATTAACGAATGCACCTGATTATTTCATGGAGGCGATGAATATCATGTTCCATAAGTATGATGATTTTGTCGTGGTATTTATTGATGACATTCTCATTTTCTCCAAGACGGAGGAAGAACATGAACGTCATTTGAGCATGGTTCTTGAGACGTTGCGGAAGAATAAGTTCTATGCTAAGTTGAAGTGTGAGTTTTCGCTTTCGAAAGTGGCCTATTTGGGACATGTTATTAATGGTGAAGGTATTTCTGTTGACCCAAGCAATGTTTCCATTGTCGTTGGCTGGGAACGACCATCTAATGTAAAGGAGGTGAGAAGTTTCTTGGGAATAGCTGGCTACTACAGGCGTTTTGTGAAGGATTTTTCTATCATTGCCAAGCCAATGACCATGCTTACACATAAAGGGGTAAAGTTTGAGTGGACAGAGGAGTGTGACCGTAGCTTTTGTTTATTAAAGGACCGATTGGTTTCAGCACCTATTCTTACACTTCCAGATTTTGGAGAGCGTTTTACAGTATATTCTGATGCTTCTTTGGTGGGCCTTGGATGTTTTCTCATGCAGAATGGCAAGGTGATTTCTTATGCGTCGAGGCAGTTGAAAAAACACGAGGAGAATTATCCTACCCATGATTTAGAGCTTGCAGCAGTTGTTTTTGCACTCAAGCTTTGGAGATATTATCTTTATGGAGCAACTTGTGACATATTCACGGATCATAAGAGTCTCAAGTATATCTTCACACAGAAGGATTTGAAATTAAGGCAGAGGAGGTGGCTAGAGTTGATTAAAGATTATGATCTTAATATCCAGTATACACCGAGTAAAGGAAATGTGGTTGCGGATGCTCTTAATCGTAAGCCAGTTCCTTCCACGGTAAATTCCTTGATAGCTGATTTTGAGCGGATGGATAATTCTTATTGCTATGCAGGAGTTGTAAAATCAAATTCACAATTCATTCTTGAGTCGGCCATACCTAGGCGGGTTTTGGAAGCTTCATGACAAGATCGATTATTGCGACAAGTTAAAAAGCGTGTTCGAGAAGGAGGATTGGAAATTTTACCTTGGATTCCATGGAGGCTCGGTTTAAGTGGTCATCTCTGTGCCATAGAAATCACAAGTAAAAGAAGATATTTTGAGAGAGGCACACCGTACTCCATATCTGGTGCACCAGTGAGAATAAGATGTACCAAGATTTGAAGGAAAACTATTGGTGGAAACGAATGAAGGTCGATGTGGCCAAGTATGTGTCTTGTTGTAGTGTTTGTCGACAAGTGAAGAATTTGAGCATAAGAGGCCATCGATTATTGTTGCACCTAGAGATTAGGTGGCCATGGGATGAAATTGCTATGGATTTTTTTGTTGGGCTACCTCGTACTCAAAAAGGGAAGGATGCTATTTGGGTGGTCGTGGATCGACTAAGCAAGGTTGCTCATTTTATTCCCATACGCACCACCAACTCAGCAAGTGACCTAGCACCGATATATGTGCGGGAGATAGTACGGTTGCATGGTGTTCCGAAAACCATTGTTTCGGACAGAGATGCTAAATATGTATCAAAGTTCTAGGAGAGTTTGCAGAGTGCATTGGGTACATAATTGAGGCTTAGTACAACGTTTCACCCCCATATGGATGGCCATTCAGAGCGCACAATCCAGACTTTGGAAGATATGCTGAGATGTTGTGTTCTGTCTTGGCAAGGGAGTTGGGAGGACCATTTGTCGCTTGTTGACTTTTCTATAATAATAGTTATCAACCTAGCATCCGCAAGGCTTCTTACGAGGCTTTATATGGACGAAAGTGTCGATCTCCGTTTTGTTGGACTACCGTGGGTGAGAAATCAGTATTGGGGCCAGACTGGGTTTGACAGACTACTGAGAGGGTTGCTGAGATTAGAGAGCACATGTTGGAAGCACAGAGCAGGCAAAAGAGTTACGCTGATCCCAAGAGACGAAATATGGAATTTCAAGTAGGTGACGAGGTGCTTCTTAGAGTATCACCTACTAAGGGTGTTGTGAGATTTAATATCAAAGGAAAGCTTAGCCCACGATATATCGGACCTTTTAAGATAGTGGCACGCGTGGGGAAGTTAGCATATCGTCTGGAGTTGCCTGACTCAATGAAGGGTATACACAATATATTCTATGTCTCGATGCTAAGAAAGTACTTTCGATATCCAGAAAGGCAAATGACACTGGGGCCAATTACGATCGAGCAAGATTTGAGTTTTGAGGCTCGCCCGGTAAATTTTTTGGAGGAGGCTGATAGAGTAATGCGGCGTCGAACTCTTGAGTTTTTCAAAGTTCTTTGGACAAATCAGACGGAGCGTGAAGCAACGTGGGAACTTGAATCAATGATGCGAGAGAAATATCCCGAGTTATTTAAACCTGGTGAGTAAATTTGTTTTTTTATAAGCGTAAGTTATTCTTGGGTTGAGTAGAGAGTGAGAATTAGAGGACGAATTCTGTTAAACGGATGGAGAATGTAATATCCCGGAAATTTAAAAGGGTTATTTTTAGTTGACTAAAAAATGTCTTCTAAAAATATAAGGCGAATGTAAAATTTAATACTATGGTTGTGTTCGTCTTGTTGAGTTGATCGAAAATAAGTATAGGTTTATACACGTTGGAGCACGTATAAATATTTGACGATTCTCCAAATATTGCTTGCTATTATTTTGGGATTAAATATAATATATAAATACTAAATCCTTTTCCGTGTATGAAAGAATAAAGGAGAGGGAATAAAATAAAAATAAGAAAAATACATACCCTTGGACTAGCCCTGAACCAAACATACCTGTACGCGATTAGGCCCAACCTCACCCTAAAACCGAACATACCCGGACGCTGCCGCCCCGCCGCATCGCCAAGGGTTCTGTAGCAGTCCGCCACCGGTAGCTGCGGGCGTCTTGGTCGACGTTGCCTTCATCCCTTTGGCCTCGTCTGCCGCTGATTTGTTGCCAGGTTCGTTGATCCTCTTGCCAGAAGCCTGGATTGGTACTGATTCGTTTGTAGTCTTGTCCGTGTATGTACGATTCAATCGCCTGATAAAGTGAAGCGAGTAGCGCAATCAGCCATACTGCATTGGAAATCCTTTTTCCGGTCAGTAGCGAGGCAAAACGCAGCACGATTTCCAGGATTGGATGTTTGCCCATTAGGTGTTGTTTGTTATGTAGCAATCCTTGGCCTATCTAGTAGAAAGAAGGATGCAGATGTATGTGCGTGTGGATTCAGACATATGTGTATGTTCTGCTGCTATTTTCTATATGATACAGGAAGGTTTCTATTAGTTTAGAAATGCCAGGAATTTAATTGTCAATTTCAGAGCAAAGAGTAGGCTGCTATCACATATGGGTTTAAGCACGTATAGTTTCAGCTTTAGAACAAAATTAGAATTAAGGGCCACACACTGTCTTTTAGTCCTTTTATTTTTAGAATAGCTTCTAAAATTATTTTACCTACAGGATTTGGAGCTACGGGTGTCCGGGGTGGTTCTTCAGTTTGATCGCCGTTGTTAAGGCAAGTGCATGACGAGCCTTGTGATATGGTTGCCCTCCCTAAATTGTGGGTTGTGTGTTATTGGTTCTTTCTTTGGTGTTCATGTCTTAAGATGTTGTAGAAAAGATTATTTTAAGCCAGGGCGGTGAATAAGTTACAAGTGACTATTCCGGAGCGGACGGTGATTTAAGTTATTATGTAACTACTCCGGTGAGCTTGGGCTAGGTCAGTGACAATTCACTTGATTAACTATTCCGCGAGGTCAGTGAGGAAGTTAACAGTGAATATTCCAGAATGCCCAAATCGTAAAACATAATATGCATAACAGTGTTCATGGATAACAATTGTATTGGAATTTGTATGTTGTTGATTTGGTTCTGAACATGTACTTGCTGAGTATATTTTTACTCATCCTTGTGTTTTCTTTGGTTTTTATTTGGATTTCAGGTACTCAACGTAACGACATGCATGGGAGGGAGTAGAACGCCACCACTTTGGCTCACACATCCATTCTACATACCATAGAACATCGATCACACATGATTCTTAGTTTACCATTATTCCTTTGTCATAATTCGTGGAGTCATTGGCGTGGTCTTGTGACCCTTTGGCCGCTCTTCCGTTAGTACTTGTGTCATGGAATGATTATGCACTTTGCGAACCGTGTGGGTTGCTTATTTATACGGTCTTTACTGTCTTTATCCATTATATTGTGTTTTGCCTATCGTGGATGTCCTTTGAAACAGAGGAGGTGCTGCCGACATTTTGAATTGTAGTTACTTTTGGCCATAGTTTAAAAAGTGTGGCAACACCGCCAGCTAGGTACAAATCTGGGGTGTTACAATGTGCTCCAAATATAGTCATACGTTCTCGCAATGAGAACTTGCACAACATCTTCTGTCCAGCCAGGTGGCGTGACCTCTAGGAACTCGGCAATTAAGGTGTTCCTTTTAATAGAGCACCAGAGCAAAGCATTAACACTCCGTGAACACGTGTGATCCTCACACCACAGCCATCCCCTCCGATTGTCCCAATTATTGTCACTTTGGGGCCTTTGGATCCGTACAATAATATGTATACACAACTTGCAGATAAGATCATAAACAATACTATCATAATGGTTCAATAATAAGTTCAGATCTGAGATCATGGCACTTGGGCCCTAGTGAAAAGCATTAAGCACAACAAGTTGCAACAAAGTCAAATAGCACTAATAGAGATACTAGGAACTATGCCCTAACAGATCTTATTTGATTACATGATAGAGCTCATCCAATCCCTACCATCCCCAAGCCTACGGCGGGGGATTACTCACTCATGGATGAGGGAAACATCGGTGGTTGATGGAGATGCGTTGGTGATGATGATGGCGATGATCCTCTCCAAATTCCCCGTCCCGACAGGGTGCCAGAACGGAGTTTATGGATCCGAATCTTGGTTTCTCGTGGCGGTGGCGGAGTGGAACTCTTTCTGGAAAACTATCGCCCTCCCTGAGTTTTTAGGTCAGAAGGCAACTTATAGGCGCGGAGGGAGGACGAGGAGGGTGTGCCAAACCTCCCGAGCACGGGTCAATGGGCACTTTGGGGTCTGGGCCCCCAGCCTCCTCTATGTCTCCCTTGGCCGTGGATCTTACGGTGAAATATAATTTTTGGCATATTTTAGGATTTTCACGATAGTTCATTTACGCACAAAACAAGACACCAAGGTAATTACGCTAAAAGCAGTCGGTCGTGTTAGTTGTATCCAAATCACACAAGTTTAGAGGAGAAACAATAGCAAAGTGTTCGATAAAGTAGATACGTTTTGGACGTATCAACTCCCCCAAGCTTAGCTTATTGCTGGTCCTCAAGCAATTCAGTTGAAAACTGAGTGCGATAAAAGAACTTTCACGAACACTTTGCTTCATATGATGTATATATTCTCAGCACAGGAGTAGATGCTTAGTCAATTCATAATAAAGAGTATGCAACTAAGTCTACTCAATAGTCATTGCGGGCTATGAAGAGAAACCAACTCAATAATAATAAGTAGCATGAAACATAAACATAAGCATCATTGCAATGCTCATAATAAGGTATGATAGAGTGGTATCTCGCTTGCCTTTGTTTGAGGAGCACAATATAAATGCCAAGGCACCTCTGAAGTTCACATGAATACTAGAAGTAAATATATCAGAGATACGAGCATCAAAGTCATGACATAATTAACCAAGTTTTGGAACAAACACAAGAATGACAACTATGCTCTCAAGAAGGTGCTCATAGAATAAGTGGTGACTCAACAAAGTTGTGAAAACGGTTTTGTGAAGGTTTGAAAGGCTTCCCAATGCTGAAAGGAAGGTACTCATTAGCTTTGAACTCTCATTGCCCCTATCATAGGCATCTTCATGTGGTTAAGGTGAAAGTGAGGTCCACTCTGAATTATATGCTTGACAGACCATAGACTGGAAATCCCAAGTCCCTTGAGTACGAGGGTCGCTCCGCATGCTACTCAACTTTGGTCACCTGAAAGTTCTTGTCATTGTAAATACATGCATATCATCGAGAACCGCCAACGGGGTACCCCTTGCACATGGTACAGGAGATTTCCCATAACCAAAATGACAAGGCAAGCAGACAATGAGCATCTCAGCAATCTTTTTATTTACCATATGCATAGCTTTTTATTGAGGAAGCTTCATAGATGCTCATTATGGTGATGCTGCAAGTTTCCACCATGGCTTAGGCTAGCGGCCCAGACGTTTCTCTAACACAATGTATAAACTCCATGAACTAACAACTTCCCCTTTTATTTCACATCGTCAACATCCATAAACAAAAGAGCAAAGTATCAACTGGATAAGATATCCAACAGGTGTTGAAAGCGTTCCCCGTGACAACACGGTTCTGCTGACTCCCAGTATATAATAAGCAAGCATATAACTTTCATGGACTAGTCATAATGGTTCAGAATTATTAAGTGCAAAGAATAAAGTGTGCCATCAAGTTCGTGAGAGCTTTACTAACTAACTTTCTCAAAACAGAAACATTTTATTTTGGAATAAAACTAGGCATATGGATTATGCACTAAAATAGTAAATGATGCTAATAGGTAGGTATGGTGGACACAACTGGCAATATTGGTTTTGGGGAGTTGGAAGCACAGGTAGAGCACATCCTCAGTGCAAGTGAAGGCTAGCAATAGAGAGAGAGAGAGCGACAAACGAGAGAGCAATAGCTGTCATAATCATGCTTTCAACAAAATAGGACTAATTATGGCATGAAAGTGATACAAGAACTCTGAGGCAAAATAAATCATTGAGGCTTACTGACTATTGATTAGTCATATGCATGCCTGAGCATGTGCCAAGTCGATTCGCATGAACAATCAGAGGAGGATACCACTATATCATACCAAAGTATGAATAAAACAATGCAAGCAAACATTCATATGACATGCTACAAACTATTAGCAAGTTGGAGCTAATCATAGACAAGCAAGAACTACTAAGCATCTATAATGACATACACTTTACACAAACATGCTAAGCATGCTCACCATGATGAGTATATGTACAAAAATGAAACAAATAGAGTTTGTTACCAGCCTCTTACCACACCTCGAGTTGTCTTAATCTTCATTATTGCCCTTCACTTGTGTGACTTGAATAATTAACATGAAAACCAATATGCACTAAGGACGGCTGAAACCTGCGAAGAACTCACAAAACCAAAGAAGAACAACAAATATTTTTGGTGTTTTTGATTTTTTTAGAAACAAGCAAACAAAGAAAAACCAAACAAAAACAAAGGAAACCAAACAAAGCAAAATCTTTTTGGATTTTTCTTTTAAGGCAAACCAAAGCAAAGAAACAAAGAAACAAACCAAGATAAACAACGAATATATTTTTGTGTTTTTGAGAAAGAAGCAACAAGAACCAAAAAGAAAGCGAAACAATGGATATACAAAGAACCGACCGAACATGATATATAGATGAGTGTGACGTCGGTGCACCTCCTCCCAAGCTTAGGCTTTTGGCCTAAGTGGGGCTCAATCCCATGGTGCCCAAGTAGATGCACCTCCGTAGTAAGTCGAGGAAACTCCCTCGTCCTGGTACGAGCTCAAGGCCTCCCCTGTATAATGTAACGCGGGGTCAGGTGCGGGCGCTTCCTCTTGATAGTGCCCGTGGAAGTTGAGAGAGTGCAGCTTGTCATCCATCTCCCCCTTCGTGCGTGACCAAGGTCCCTGAGAAATACTGAGCAAAGTGGTTTGGGGTAGAGGGATCTCTCTCTTCCCCGTCAGTAAACAACATTCTATAAACCAAGTTCTCAAGAGTAGAGCTAGAGGTGACAAAGTTGTGCGCCTTCATGGCAACAAGATCAAGCCTCAGAGGAGCCAAAACTGTATCATATGGATCAACAACAATGCCCAAGGCAGCAGCGATACGAGTAGCAATAATTCCCCCATAAATGGGTCCCTTAGCAGCTAAACGACGAGCAATGAGGGAACCAAGATTATACTTATCCTCACTGTAGAGCGCAACAGCTAAGAAGGCCAATTGATAGCTGGATATATTACTAGTTTTCTCTTTACCAAGAACACTGGTGGTAAGATAGTAGGTGAAGTACCTGATGGCTGGAAGTTGAAAGTTTTTGAAATTCCCTCGTTGATCTCTGCGGTCATCATCATTGGTTATTCCTCGGTATAGTTCCAACAAATCAGCGGGAAGAGCTGTAATCTTCTTTGATGACCCATTGGTACCAAGTCCCAGGGCCTTGCAAAATTTCTTCAAAGGCATAGAATGAGCCCTGTCATAAAGTCTGAAAGACATAGAAGGTTTGAACAAACTATTGGTGAAGGAGAAACTCTACACAAATGTTTTAGTAAGTGAAGCATATTGTGCACTCTCATCCTGCATGAAACTTGTTAGACCAGCCCTCTCAATCAAAGCCATGAAATCATTAAGAATCCTAGCAGCTCGCAAGAAAGTTTGACAAGGAAAGGTGGAGGGGTGAGCATCCCCTTCATCTCCCTCGTCACCAAACCGCGGAGTGATGAGATCCTCATTGTATGAGGGTCTAGAGCTGGTAGATGACCTTGGGAGCCTTGCCCTTCTAGGTGCATCACTCTCAAAAATGTCACCAAAGGTGTGGTGGTCCATGACTTCCGTATTCTGAAATTTTTAGACAACCATCAAACCAAGTGATTTCCAAGTTGATAAATGAAGAGCAACTACTATAGGAACTTGCTAGAGGACTACATATGCATTAAAACAAAGTTTCTAAACATAGAACAAGCATGCAATCTCAAACAACCTGTCACCTACAGTATCAAAATACTCAAGATACAATCTACCAATCACAAATCTAATTGGACAAGTGGAGGAGGCACATACCAAGGAGCAAACCCTCCAAAAATCAGCACTTGAAATGGGCTGAACAAGGAGATCGAAAATCACGAGCAAGATCAACAAGAACTCGAGCTTGAGTAAGTTTTCCGGTGTTTTTCGGGAGAGAGATAAAGAAGGTGGCTTTGAGGAGGCAGCCTGGAGGGGCCTAGGTGGGCCAGACCCCCCTAGGCGCCACCACTAGGTAGGCCGCGCCTACCATGGGTGTGGGGCCTAGGGGTGGCCCCCTGGGTCATCTCAGGTGCCACTCTGCCCCTTTTTTGAGGAAAATTTTATTTTGAATTTTCTGGGATTTTTTGGGGAACTTTATTTTTGGCCAATTTTCAGGGTATGAAAATTGATTTTCTCACAGAAACAGTTTTTTCAGAAGAAGCAAAAGCAAAACAAAAGCCAAACTACAGGAGCTCTAAGAACTCAAACAAGCAAACTATTAGAAAAACTAAAGCTAAAGCATAGACTAGGAAAAGAGAAAGGAAAAAGAAAGCAAGTATAACCACAGTGGAAACATTATTTTGTTCATTAAAATCCTTTTGTTAACAAGGTTGATCAAGTCTTGTTACCAAAACAATCTTATATGAAACAAAACTTTGCATTCCATAGGTGATTATGTTACCTCATACTTGATAGCAATGGTCCCAATCATAATAGTTTCAATATTTTCTCATGGAATGGGACAATATATTTCTCCAACCTTGATGCCTTTAATATTTTCAATAGAATTCAGGCAATATCTTCTAACAACCTTCTTGGGGAAATAGACAGTGTGCTCTTTGTCATTAATATTGAATGTTACTTTCCCTTGATTGCAATTGATGACAGCACCTGCAGTATTAAGAAAAGGTCTCCCAATAATAATACATATTATCATCTTCAGGCATTTCAAGCACAACAAAATCAGTTAAAACCATGCAATTATGAGCTACTTGAACAGGAACATCCTCACATATACCAACAGGAACAGTAGTTGACTTATCAGCCATTTGCAAAGATATATCAGTTGGTATCAACTTTTCTAGCTGGAGTCTTTTATAGAGAGAAAAAGACATAACACTAACTCCAGCTACCAAATCACATAAAGCAGTTCTAACATAATTGTTCTTAATAGAGCAAGTAATAGTTGGTATACCTGGATCACCAAGTTTCTTTGGAACCTTACCATTGAAGGAGTAATTAGCAAGCAAAGTAGAAATCTCCTCATTAGGAATCTTCCTTTTATTAGAAACAATATCATTCATATACTTTGAATAAGGAGGCAATTTAATAGCATCAGTCAAAGGAATTTGCAAAAATAAAGGTTTTATCCACTCACAAAACTTGTTGTAGTGTTCTTCCTCCTTTGACTTGTGTTTCTTACCTGGAAAAGGCATAGGTTTCTGCACCCAAGGTTCTCTCTCTTTACCATGTTTATTAGCAATAAAGTCTTCCTTAGTGTACCTAGTGTTCTTAGTGTGTTTCTCAGGTTCTTCATCAACTTCCTCCTTATCAAGAGATTCATTATTATTACCACTCTCAGTTTCAGCATCAGAGAAAGATATATTGTTAGTATCTACAGCAGGTTCAAGTGGTTCCTCAACTTTCTTATGTTTCTTTTTCTTCCTCTTACGAGGACTACCACTATCCTCACCTTGTTGGGAATCCTGCTCTATTCTTTTAGGGTGTCCTTCAGGATATAAAGGATCTTGAGTAGCTGCACCACTCCTAGTTCTAATTCCATAAGCATGTTTATCTCCTGAAGCATTAACTAGCATATCCTTTTGTACCTTATCAAGTTGATCAAGTTGGGTTTGAACCATTTGAAAGTGTTTACAAAGCATTTTAATATCATTAGAAGTTCTTTCTACAATATATTTCAACTCATGGATAGCTCTAGAGTTCTCCAATAAATGATTCTGAACTTGTTTATTAAAATTACCTTGTTTAATAATAAATGTGTCAAGTTCCTCTAAGCATTGAACAGGAGGCTTACCGTAAGGAATATCACCTTCATTAAATTGGAGAGAGTGTACCTCAATAGTAGATGAGTGGGGAATTAGCTTACATAATTCTTCTATAGGAGGTAGATTCTTCACATCTTCATCTCCAATACCTTTCTCCTTTAGACACTTTTTAGCTTCCTTCATCACTTCATCATTTAATACAATAACTCCCCTCTTCTTTGTTGTTGGTGTTGGAACTGGTTCAAGAACAACTGGTTCAGGAGTAATAGGCTCAGGTGTATTCAGCTCAGTTGAAGTCCAATCATCATAATTCTTGCTTATCTTGTTCATTAATTCTTTAGCATCAGTAGGAGTCCTTTTCCTAAAAACACAATTAGCAAATCTATCTATGTAGGTACTAGAATCATCAGTTAGTCCATTATAATAAATATCAAGAAGCTCATTCTGAGGTAATGGACATCCAGGATATGCATGAATCAAGGAACAAAATATTTTCCATGACCCAGTCAATTTCTCTTCTTCTCCCTGTTTAAAATAAAAAAGTCTCTACAAAGCAGCATGTCTAGCACTGGGAGTAAAATATTTATGAAAGAAATAAGCAATCAAGCAATCAGGGCTATCAATGGAACCATGAGGTAATCTATTAAACCAAGCCCTAGCTTCTCCTTTTAGTGAAAAAGGGAACATCTTAGCAACAAAGTACTTGCGCATTTTAAAATCATCAGAGAACAAAGCACTCATAGTAGAAAGCTCATTCATATGAGCCACAACACTCTTATTTCAGGACCATAAAAAGGTTCCTTCTCAACAATATCTAAATAAGATAAATCAAGAGAGAAATCATAATCCTTATCTTTAATATCTATGGAGAGGTGGCAAACTTAGGATCATAGGACTTCTTAGGAATAATAGTACGTATAGCAAGAAGACTCTTAATAGCACTAGCACCATGTGTGTTTCGGCACTCTTCAACAAATTCATCAGTGAGCTCTATGTAAACATCATTAATATCAAAACTCTCACTAGACTCAGGTGAGCTAACAGGTGTAATAGTGTCTTTACTAGGAGTTTCGGTATTTCTTAGACTAGCCATAGTAGCATCTAGAAAAGGACCTAATGAACTCGCATCAAGCATAGTAGAAGTAACATCATGAGTATCAAAAGCAGTTTTAGACTCATTAGTAGTAGCAGTGTGTGTAGCATGAGCATGTGGTGGTGGTGTGACAAGCTTACTTATAACAGACGGTGAATCAAGAGCAACAGAGGTGTTTAGGACTGTACCTCTTCTTATAGTGGGTGGTAAAATGTAACATCCCAAAAATTATTATTTATAAAGTTTACATATCATCCATGCATTCATAAGCATTTGGTTATTTTCAAACAAAGATTTCAAAATTAGAAACCATTTGTATGCCTATTATTTTATGTAAGAAAGGCAATGGTTTTATTTCTACTATCAAAGTATGAGAATACCTTGATTTAACCAGAAATGTTTAAAAGTTGATTTCAAAGCTTGCACAAAGTTTCCAAAACAAAAATCTAAAATAAAACCATTTATATGCCTATTATATATATATGTAAATAAGGCATGATTTTATTTTATTTTCAATGAGCCAAAGTACTTTGGAGTAAACAGTAGTGTTTTATACACAATTATGTGCTTGGTTCACACTAAAAAAATCCAGAGAAATTTAGAATTCAAACTCATTTGAATTTGAATTGAATTGCTTTTCTAAAAATCAAGTTGAAAAAATAAAAAGAAAAGAAGCAGGCCGGTATACCATTCCATTAGCAATGGATCATGCCCAAACTCCATCCCACCCGGGAGAACCACCCCCTCGCTCACTCTCTTTTTCTCACCCGCGCACACACCCTCCCTCTCACTGTCAAGTGGACCCAACGCCAGGTCAGCATCGTCGTTCCCAAATTCCCACGCGACGACCCGCTCCACCGTGTCTTCCTCACAGAAACACCGCGATTGATTCTCGCTTAATTCCCATTGATTCCTCGCGTAATTGTCGCCCTCGCTCTGGCTACTTAACCACCTCGCCTCTCCGCATCTTTGTTTTTCTGAAACTAGCCCTCCGTCTATTTCAAATTAAACCCCGGGCCTCCGGATTATTTTGTTTGTCAGCTATCGGTTTGCAAACGATGCATTTAAAATAAATAAAAGATTGAATTATTTTTAGTGGGGGCGGTCGAGCGGGCGAATAGACCAACGACCACCCGTAAATCAAACGGTCCCCTAAAATCCTGACTACCAATCCTATCCTACCCACCCCTCCGGCCACCTCATCCCACCCAACCCCACCTGACACCTCACCCTCTCCCCTCCCTCTACCCTATCCCACGCTGCCACTTGGCCTCTCTCCCTCTCTCCCCAATCACCCACCACACAACCCACACACTCTGCACCCGGGTCCCACCACCATCGCCCTGCCCGTGCCCCAACCTCGCTCCTCTCCCTCGTTCTCCTCTCCTCCCGACCATGCTCCCTCAGCGCCCGCAGCCACCCTCTGCCTCTGCCTCTGGTCTCAAGCGCTGCGAGCCTCCCTCCTCCTCTCGTCCTCACCCGGTGCTCCTCCTCGCTCCGCCCGCCTTCCCAGCTCGGCCGCCTCATTGCCCAGTCCTCACCTCGCGGACCTCCTCCGAAGCTCACTTGGCCCTTGCCCCCGCCGCCCCTCGCTCCACCTTCTCACCCCGCGTATCCCGCCCCCAGAAACCTCCCAGTCCTCGCGCGCCTCCGCCTCGCCTGCCGTTCCTTCGGCGCACCCGGCGTCGCCTCCTGCCCGCGCCCTGCCCGCGTCCCGAGCTCCCAGCGCCACGCAGACCACCGCCGCGGCCTGCCCTCGACCTCCTCCCCGCCGCCCTCGCCGGACCGCCTCACCGCCGCCTCCATCGTCGCTCCTAGCCTCGCCCCTCGACCTCCTGCCCCGCGCCTTCCTTTCACGCCATGTCCGCCGCCACGGGAGGCCCCGAGCTGCCTCGCCGCCGCGACCCTCCACCTCTCCTCCAAGCTCGCCGCCGCCGCTGGCCTCGCCATAGTCATCCTCCCCGTCGGCCTCCCCCTCTCCGCGTCCCGTGCCTCCGCGACCAGCTCGCCCATGACAAGCCGGCCTCCTCAGCCGCCGGGCCCCAGCAACCGCCTCGCCTTGGCGCCTCGAGCACCCCAGTCCACGGCCTCGTCTTGCCGACCCTCGGCTAACGCCTCTGCAACCTTTCTCCGCTGCGGTCTCATCGTCTCGCGTGAACCGACGACCCCTGCCGGCCTCCCGCAGATCCCGACCGTGTCTATTCAAGATCTACCGTGAACCAGTACGACAAGAGGGACCCGAAGGTCCTAAGAACCCCGGCATCGACTTCATGCTCTCCTCCATAGACCCAAGTACGACACCGGCTATGAAGACGCCGACCCCGTGTTCTCCCTCTCGCACCATCAAGCACTCCTACAAGGATCTGAGACCGAACCCTAACCAAGATCGTCGATCCCTCGACCGAAGACCGATCCCCAAAAACCTGAGTGCGCCAACAACCAGATCTCCACGGTGTAACGACAAGACCGACGACAGGGACCGACGACCGCGGATGCGACAGGATCGTCGCTCGGACGCCAAGACCCCCACATGGAGTGATAAGCGCTTCATCTCGGATACGCCAAGTACTTCAGCCAGATGCCAAGACCGACTCGATGGCGCGGGCCTGACAAGACCCTCGCAACGGCAAGCTCGACCCCGTGGGACCCGACAAGATCTGCATGACGACAAGAACGGCAGCGACCAGGAGAATCCGATGCCCCGACGCCAGACCAAGTGCTTCCTCCCGGAACGCCAAGATCTACTCCGCTATCCGAGAACGTTTCCGTCGAACCCTGAACCCCGAGACCCGACCCCGAACCCCGGAACCCCAAGATCTGCCGAACCCTCATGTGTGAACCCCTTCCCGAAACCCTATTTTATAACTTAATACAACTTGTCGCATATTAAACATTCATCTTGCATGCATATTTGTGTGGTTTGGGGTCCTTATGCCGATTCACCTAATAATTAAATATGGGGCCCATATGCGAGCAAATCTAGCCTTATATTGGCCTCATTTAAATTTGTGTAGCGAACCGGTACTATCTTTTGTCTTAATAATGCAACATTTAAATTGCGGGGTATCTAAACAACTTGAACCGTTCAATTAATTGTCGGGACCCCGGTTCCGCTTAATATGACCTAATCGCATCGCACCCCTGCCATGTCATTCATCATACATGCATCATGCCGATCTTCTGCCGTTGTATTAAATAGTGCATCCGGTGTTTCTTCTAGTGTTTTGCTTCTTCGCGGATAAGGCCGTTGAGTTGATGCGAGTGTCGACCCGTTCTTCGGATGAACCTTCGACAATGTTTTCCAGGCGAGCATCTCCCCCTCTTTCTACCTATCTTACTTTTATAGTATTTATTCCCTCCTGTTGATCTATTGCTATCTGTGTTGCGATGCTCTAGTTTCCGTACCCGTGAAATCCCTTGCATCCATATATTGCCTTGGACACATCCTATTACCTGTTGTTTGGTAGATAGTTGGACTTGCGTGTCGTAGTCGCTTGCTCAAGTGTTGTTGCCTGTCGTCAAGTACCACAGTGTTGGAGTAATGGCCGCATGTTGATGTTGGAGATGATCATGGCTTTACTTTCGTTCACTTAATTATTGTTTAACAACTAAAATTGAAGTAAGTAAGCAGAGGCATCGGTGGGTGATAGGTAATATTTGGTTTCCGACCGCCTACTTGTGTCCCGTAGGACCCAGAGTTCTTGACACCTGTTTCGAGATCGAGCGCGCTAACCACAGGTGGGGAGATATGGGCCCCCCATTGATTATTACCTGATTTCAAAGTATTGTACTGGGGACCACAAACTAGTTTGAGGTTTTATTTACGATCCTGTACTTATGCCATGCTTTACTGCTTTATTTACGTTTGTGCGAGGAGCACCTTGTCTTTGTTAAGCGGAGTGTTTTGCGGTATCGGCAGGTCCCGTTTGGGGATTTCTGTCGTTCTGATATGGCATAAACCCTAAGTCCGTCTCGGATCTGGCCGACTTCGTTGCGGGTTCGACTTGGTGGGTGGCCCCATGTACTTGCTTTAGTGCAGGAGCGTCGTGACTTAGGCCCCGCCGACATCTTAGATGGGTGTATGTTAGCGATCGGCAAAAGGGTAGAAGTGCTGTGGATACTTTGGTGCACCCTGCGGTTAAATCTTTTCGAGCCGTGTCGCGGTTATGGGCGACTTGGACACGATGCTTGATCATAGACAACTATAACTAAAGTTCTTTGTTATAAATTGACTTGTATCCGATTTGACTAGTAATCAGCTTCACTACAGCGGAATGGCTAAATAAAAGTACCAACAACTGCTGGGTTTTGGGGTTATCCCATGCTAATTGTATCTGACTAGTAAGTGTTGCCACTATAACGGAATGATTAACTAAAGTGCCCACTTACTTTATCGGGATGATTATCTAAACGACTAGTAAAGTGCGCAACTATAAGCGAATAAGTAAAGCGCCCGTGTGTGAGTTCCTCGGTTGACTTCCTCGTTGGTCTCGAGGAAAGCGCCAAGATGGGTTTGTTTGATGATAGTATCAGGTTGGATCGAATAGGTTTTCCTTACCTCTCGATAGCCGCCTTGATTGTATCGAGTCTCTATAGGTGGTTTAGTGCATGCTTGCTGCGCTTGATCCACCATACCTATGTGGCGAGGACCGAATTCTAGTCTCGCCGTGTCTTGGCCTCGATGGCGCTCCTCTTTTCCTTTGCCCTTTAGGCACCCCTTTTGTTTAAGCAGGTTTTGAGATCGGCGTCGTTAGCGAGGTTACCCTTCCGGCTTTGGGCAGGTTATGGGCGCCATTGGTTATTCTTTAGGGCTCTTAGCCCCATTTGCATCTTGTCCGTAGTCGGACGCTCTATCATTTTCAAGGTGATTTGGATCTTCGTACAATATATACGTATTCTTGACTCATGGAGTCATTGTATATATATCTGTTACATGGGTCCCATCGAGGACTGTTGTGTAATGTTATTGCCGTTTTCCACCCTTGCGAAAGTGCTGGTGAGCACCTTTGAATCGTTTCTATGCGGGTTTGGCGGGTTTCGCTAAACTTGCATAGGGCGATCGAGGTGTTCTGAGTGGTATCGAGCTTTCGGTTGCGATACCCCACAAGTCCAGCCTGTAGGATAACCTAGCTAACGGCCGAAGTAGAGTGTCAAAACTATTTTTTTTTAAAAAAAATTGGTTGAATAGTTCTGATTAGGTCTGATTTTTACTCCTTACCCCTCTGCTGCTCTCCTCTCACCTCTGCGTGTTTTGAATCCGCTCTCTCCTCTCTCTTCGAGTCCAGGATTTCTCGTGGTTGGGTTCCATCGTACCTTCAGGGTTTCGCTTCCTCCTTTGGTAACGGTGTTGCTACATCTGGTCTTCATGCTATCCGAGGAACCCTTCGTCTGGTAGACTTCTCTTTGATCCTTCTCATGCCTTCCGGTGTTTAAAGCGGCGACATCATCTCGCGGATCAATGCGAGCATCACTCCTTGGTTTCCGAACCTCGCTTGTCGAGATCTTCAGTCTGATTCCGAGAGTTGGTTGCACGCTTTTCTACTGATTGTGCAGAGTAATAGTTTGGGTGCGTGATGGATTGGCCCCCATGCCGACTACCCTTTCTATTCGCTCTCGTACATTGAAGTGGGATAGGCCGCATCTTTTCTCACCTTCTATCGAAGTTAGAGGTGGCTTTATTTGTGGATACCTCTACCTTCGCCCTTTTGTTTCCGGAGTGTTCCCTCGACGATCACGGACAACGACCTCTTGTTAGTGGTGTCGCGAGGACCTACACGAAGCAAGAAGATGCAGATCGCCGACCTTCCTTCCGGTACCATGAGGCGGATCTCGAGGGCGAGATCCATTGTTAGTGGTGTCGAATTGTGGCATCCCGCAAAACCACTACTAGAAAATCGCGTTGTTTTGTGCATTGCATCATCGTGACCGCATGCTCATGTCATCATGCCACATTGCATTTGAGCATCGTCATCATCATGCATATTATTTTGCCTAAAAACTATTTGCAAAAATATATGGTTTTCTGAAACTAGCCCTCCGTCTATTTCAAATTAAACCCCGGGCCTCCGGATTATTTTGTTTGTCAGCTATCGGTTTGCAAACGATGCATTTAAAATAAATAAAAGATTAAATTATTTTTAGTGGGGCAGTCGAACGGGCCGAATAGACCCGAACGACCACCCCAGAAATACAAACGGTCCCCCTAAAATCCTACAGCTACCAATCCTATCCTACCCACCCCTCCGGCCACCTCATCCCACCCAACCCCACCTGACACCTCACCCTCTCCCCTCCCTCTACCCTATCCCACGCTGCCACTTGGCCTCTCTCCCTCTCTCCCCAATCACCCACCACACAACCCACACACGCACACACACTCTGCCACCCGGGTCCCACCACCATCGCGCCCCTGCCCCGCGCCCGTTCCCCAACCTCGCTCCTCTCCCTCGTTCTCCTCTCCCTCCCCCGACCATGCTCCCTCCCCGCCGGCGCCGCCGCGGCACACCCTCCGCGCCCCTCTGCCTCTCTGGTCTCCGACGCCTGCGAGCCTCCCCTCCCTCCTCTCGTCCTCACCCCGGTGCTCCTCCTCGGCTCCGCCCGGCTTGACTCGGCCCGCCTCCGCTTCCCAGTCCTCACCTAGCGGACCCCTCCTCTGAAACTCCGCCGCCCCTGGCCCGCCGCCCCCCTCTCGCTCCTCCCCACCTTCTCACCCGGCCGCGTATCCCTTGCCCAGCCTCCCAGTCCTCGCCGCCTCCGGCCACGGCACACCTTCGCCTCGCCGGCCCGTTCCCCTTGGCCGCCCCAGCGTCCGCCTCTGCCCGCCCTCGCCGCGTCCCGAGCTCCAGGCGCCACCGCTTGACCACCACCGCGCGGCTGCCCGACCTCCTCCCGCCGCCCTCGCCGGACCGCGCCCGCCTCCATCGTCGCTCCTAGCCTCGCCCCTCGACCTCCTGCCCCGCGCCTTCCTCTCACGCCATGTACGCCGCCACGGGAGGCCCCGAGCTGCCTCGCCGCCGCGACCCTCCCCCTCTCCTCCAAGCTCGCTGCCGCCGCTGGCCTCGCCATCGTCATCCTCCCCGTCGGCCTCCCCCTCTCCGCGTCCCGTGCCTCCGCGACCAGCTCGCCCCGCAGCAAGCCGACCCTCTTCCAGCACCGCCGGGCCCCGCGGCAACCGCCTCCTCGCCTTGGCGTCTCCCTGGAGCACCCGCAGGTCCCTGGCCTCGTGTTGCCGACCCTCGCTGCTGCCTCTGCAACCTTTCTCCGCTGCGGTCTCATCGTCTCGCGTGCACCGACGACCCCTGCCGGCCTCCCGCAGATCCCGACTGTTGGGAATATGCCCTAGAGGCAATCATGTATGATGATATTTCCCATTGTATTCATAAAGTTATTAAGTAGTCCTTGTATAAACATCTGATGTGTATCATTGAATATGTGATTCAGTTGTGGAACTATGCATTCATGTTGTTTGTACTAAATATCCTTGGTCATTGAGGTTGTGCTGGACACACAACTTAGACCAATGTGAAAGTTGGCTTGATGACTCGGTTCCACTTGTCATGGGCATGGAGATGCTATTCCAACTTACACAGACTAGGCTAAAGAGTTTAGCGAGTCGGATTGACCCATATTGAGGTACAACGAACTAAGTTGTCATTTGTATATCTCAATCAATGTAATCCTTAGACACGGTTGTTGCATAGTCGAGTTGAGGATCACCGACTTAGGTTACATCAAGCTGATCCGTGGCGAAGGTTATAAAAGCGAGGTTGGTCGTGAGAATCAAGCTGCGTGATGTGAATAACCAAGATGGGATTTTGCCCTCCACTCGAGAGATATTCTCTGGGCCTCTCGTGAGATATGATTGGAAAGCATGGCCATGCGACTCGGTTAAGTGTTAGCAGGCGATCGGCTAAGTTAGTCGGGTGAATCACTTATCTCGGATCGAGAAGAGAGTTGGACTATTTAAGGGATGACATATATTCGCCTATAGTCGACAAGGTATATCGTGAGGCAAAGGGACTCGGGCGTAAGTCGCATTGGAAAACAAGTCGTCATGACTCTTTGGTACTTAGGAATCGGTATGTTACGCTGGGAGCGATGCCGATTGATCGATTGAGTTGGACTCTAATTGTGTCCAAGTAACCATGAGCCTTGAGGTCACACACTTAGGCGGGAGCAAGTTCGGATTGGATCCGAATCTATAATCTGGTTGGGTTGGACCTAAACAGTTAGGGGAGTTAGTGAGTTGGACTCACGGTGACTAATGTTATATGGGCTTTAGTGAATGGGTCGGCGAGCCCGTTCACTCCTATATATAGTGGAGCACGGTAACCCGAAAGGTTAATCGTTGTTCGGTTAGGTTATTCCATGTGTTGGAAACCCTAGCTCCTGACAGTCCGGCCCGTGCATGTGAACCTAGCGATTCGCAGGCGCTCCTCTATGCGTGTGGATACCAGCGGAGGTCTTTGTCTGATCGACACCGGGGCGATCGGATCGTGAGGACTGCCTTGCATCAAGCCGCTTCATCGGTAATCCATAGCTGGCGTCTAGTGGTAAACTTCGTGGCCTTCTACCTCAGCTAGGTCTTGGGATCACCACGTTAGAGGAAAAGTTTTTGTTTTATCTCTGCGTGGCCCAACACCGACCGTGGCTATTCAAGATCTACCGTGAACCAGTACGACAAGAGGGACCCGAAGGTCCTAAGAACCCCGACATCGACTTCATGCTCTCCTCCATAGACCCAAGTACGACACCGGCTATGAAGACGCCGACCCCGTGTTCTCCCTCTCGCACCATCAAGCACTCCTACAAGGATCTGAGACCGAACCCTAACCAAGATCGTCGATCCCTCGACCGAAGACCGATCCCCGAAAACCTGAGTGCGTCGACCCGGATCTCACGGTGTAACGACAAGACCGTGACGAGGACCGGCGATCGCGGATGCGACAAGATCGTCGCTCGGACGAAGACCCCACATGGGCGATAAGCGCTTCATCTCGTATCGCCAAGTACTTGACGGATGCCAAGACCGACTCGATGGCGCGGGCCCGACAAGACCCTCGCAGCGGCAAGCTCGACCCGTGGGACCCGACAAGATACGCATGGCGACAAAACGGCGTGACCGGAGAATCCGATGCCCGACGCGGACCAAGTGCTTCCTCCGGGCCAAGATCTACTCCGCTATCCGAGAACGTTTCCGTCGAACCCTGAACCCCGAGACCCGACCCCGAACCCCGGAACCCCAAGATCTGCCGAACCCTCATGTGTGAACTCCTTCCCGAAACCCTATTTTATAACTTAATACAACTTGTCGCATATTAAACATTCATCTTGCATGCATATTTGTGTGGTTTGGGGGCCTTATGCCGATTCACCTAATAATTAAATATGGGGCCCATATGCGAGCAAATCTAGCCTTATATTGGCCTCATTTAAATTTGTGTAGCGAACCGGTACTATCTTTTGTCTTAATAATGCAACATTTAAATTGCGGGGTATCTAAACAACTTGAACCGTTCAATTAATTGTCGGGACCCCGGTTCCGCTTAATATGACCTAATCGCATCGCACCCCTGCCATGTCATTCATCATACATGCATCATGCCGATCTTCTGCCGTTGTATTAAATAGTGCATCCGGTGTTTCTTCTAGTGTTTTGCTTCTTCGCGGATAAGGCCGTTGAGTTGATGCGAGTGTCGACCCGTTCTTCGGATGAACCTTCGACAATGTTTTCCAGGCGAGCATCTCCCCCTCTTTCTACCTATCTTACTTTTATAGTATTTATTCCCTCCTGTTGATCTATTGCTATCTGTGTTGCGATGCTCTAGTTTTGCCGTGAAATCCCTTGCATCCATATATTGCCTTGGACACATCCTATTACCTGTTGTTTGGTAGATAGTTGGACTTGCGTGTCGTAGTCGCTTGCTCAAGTGTTGTTGCCTGTCGTCAAGTACCACAGTGTTGGAGTAATGGCCGCATGTTGATGTTGGAGATGATCATGGCTTTACTTTCGTTCACTTAATTATTGTTTAACAACTAAAATTGAAGTAAGTAAGCAGAGGCATCGGTGGGTGATAGGTAATATTTGGTTTCCGACCGCCCACTTGTGTCCCGTAGGACCCCGAGTTATTGACACTGTTAGAGATCGGCGCTAACCACGGTGGGGAGATATGGGCCCCATTGATTATTACCGATTTCAAAGTATTGTCTTGGGGCCACAAACTAGTTTGAGGTTTTATTTACGATCCTGTACTTATGCCATGCTTTCTTTGCTTTATTTACGTTTGTGCGAGGAGCACCTTTATCTTTATTTAGGATGCGGAGTGTTTTCACGTGTCAGCGGTCCCGTTTGGGATTTCTTTGTCGTTCTGACCAGCGCCAAACCCTAAGTCCGTCTCGAGACCGGCCGACTTTGTTGAGTTCGACTTGGTGGGGTGGCCCCATGTACTTGCTTTGGAGTGCAGGAGCGTCGTGACTTAGGCCCGCCGACATCTGATGGGTGTATGTTAGCGATGCGGAAAAAAGGGTCGAAGTGCTGTGGATACTTTGGTGCACCCTGCGGTTAAATCTTTTAGAAGCCGTGTCGCGGTTATGGACGACTTGGAGCACAATGCTTGATCATAGACAACTATAACTAAAGTTTCTTGTTATAAATTGACTTGTATCCGATTTGAATAGTAATGACTTCACTACAGCGGAATGGCTAAATAAAAGTACCAACAAGCTGCTGGGTTTTGGGGTTATCTCATGCTAATTGTGTCGACTAGTAAGTGTTGCCACTATAGCGGAATGGTTAACTAAAAGTGCCTTTGCTTACTTTATCGGGATGATTATCTAAACGACTAGTAAAGTGCATAACTATAATCGAATAAGTAAAGCGCCAATGTGTGAGTTCCTCGGTTGACTTCCTCGTTGGTCTCGAGGAAATGCGGGATGGGTTTGTTTGATGATAGTATCGAGTTGGATCGAATAGGTCTTCCTTACCCCTCTCGATAGCCTTGATTGTATCGAGTCTCTATAGGTGGTTTAGTGCATGCTTCGCTGCGCTTGATCCACCATACCTATGTGGCGAGGACCGCGAATTCTAGTCTCATGAGTGTCTTGGCCTCGATCTTGATGCTCCTCTTTTCCTTTGCCCTTTGTCGGCACCTTTTTGTTTAAGCGGTTTTGAGATCGGCGTTGTTAGCGGGGTTACCCTTCCGGCTTGGCACAGGCGGGGTTATGGACGCCATTGGTTATTCTTCAGGGCTCTTAGCCCCATTTGCATCTTGTCCGTAGTCGGACGCTCTATCATTTTCAAGGTGATTTGGATCTTCGTATAATATATCTGTATTCTTGACTCATGGAGTCGCTGTTGTATATATATATCTGTTCTGTGGGTCCCATCGAGGACTGTTGTGTAATGTTATTACTTCGTTTTCCACCCGCACGAAAGTGCCTGGTGGGCACCTTTGAATCGTTTCTATGCGGGTTTGGCGGGTTTCGCTAAACTTGCATAGGGCCGATTCTGAGGGTGTTACACGCCACCAGGCTATTCGTATTGGAGCTCGCACCGCCACTGCCCGACGCACTCCGATGAGCTATTCCGGTGAGTCTAGAGCGCCCCTGTCTCTCCTTCAGACGAGCGTGTCCCTCTTGTCCTTGTTCATCTTCTGACACCTCTAGTTTGTCCTACATTGCCCCAGGTCGCCGTCCCCGTCCACCCCTACAAACAATCAAGGCGCCGCTCGACTCCGACGAGCAATCATGGTAACTACAGAGCACCCCTTGACCTCTCCTGCATACGACTAGGTTCGTCGTGTCCTTGTGCAGCTACTGATTCCTTGCGTTTTCCCTATGGTGACCCAGGTCGTCGCCTTTGTCTTCGGCAGTGAGCACCCGACACACAACGCAACTCCGTGAGCTCTAGCCACCGCTACAACACGCCCCTGTCCTCGCCAGCGACTCGTTGAGATCCCTTGCAACCTTGCAACGCTGGTAAGACAAACCACAGCCCCCATCCCCCTCTGCAATCGCCGGAATGCCACCGCCAGTAGCGCCGCTGCCGCTGCAGCCATGCGCGCCGCCAGTTCTTGGTCAAGCCGCTATGAGCCGTTAGATCTAGATCCAGCGCATCAGATTAGATCATTTAACGAAGGGGTACGGGTAGATCATAGCCGCTAGATTTCATTTAGATCTAGCAGGCGGGAGGCGTGATCCACCTTGAAGATGCGCAGCGAATCGAGATCTTTGCTGCGTGTCAGGGTTTTTCTTTTAAAATTCAGATTTGATTTAATTAGATGATTAAACTTGTAAATTCAATAACTTTTGTTATGTTTATCCAAAAAATGCAAATAATATATCAATGGAATCACAAAATTAAATCCTACACATCTGTAGGCTTGGTTTTGTATTTTAATTCTGTTAAAATGGAATTTTATGCAGAGACTTTTGTAGGCTTATTTTGTGTATAAAATTATTTAGAAAATGTTTTAAAGGCTATTTTGAGTCTATTTAGTCTATAAAAGTTTAGTTTAATGTTTAGTACTGTTTACTTGCCTTGTTTGGTTTGAGAAAAATGATCACATGGCATTTGCATGCATTCATATATTTTTGCTTGATTGTTTGGAATATAAATTTGGTGCTATCATTTTATGTGTAGATTTTGGTGCTAGTGGTGATTGTGATTGTGAGGATTGTTGCTACTCCACCAACTACCAAGGCAAGTGGTGCTTCATATTTTTGTCCCAATATTTTTACTATGCACTAGAGATATTTTGTATAGGGCTTGCATGATATTTTTGCTAATTATCTATATGCTATGCTATGGGAAATCCTAGTAGTTGTAGAATTGGTAGAAATATTCTCTAAGTACTTGTTATATTATCATGCTTAGCCTAGATAGTAGCAAACAAGGGTGGTATATACATATACATGCTATGAAATTTTTTACTAAGTCTTGTGACTTATGTTTTTGATTAATAAAACAACTAAGTGAATGAAACACCTGGGTGGAATGGTAATTGCATGGATGGATTTTTGTTGAGTGGTTACCAGGGCCCATTTTCATGGCCTACCCTGTGTATCTCACTTGTGGAATTCCACCCAGGAATAAAGGGATTTGAGATGCCATATGTTAAGAAGCTTCTAGTGCAGCCACTTGGCAATATGGGCTCTACCTGGATCATATAGGTTGCAATAACTTAGCCAAATGGACAGAAGGTGGTAGGGGTGATAGGTTAGGAACGCGTCCATTTGGTCTAAGTGAAGTCTTCTGAAAGATCTTGTATCGATGCATGTCGGGTCTTATGGGGAAAGTGCACCACCTCTCGAGAAGGAAGAATCTAAGTACTTAGTCGTGTCCCCAGAAATGGACAATTTGAGCATAAAGACATGGAAGCTATCAAGGATCTCCTCATTCCAATTTCCAAGTTAAAAACTTGTGGTTGGACAAGGGTAAAGGATCACCAATGTTCATTGGTTGATGCCTTGGGAGTTTTCGTCAAACAAAAACTTAGTGTTTTCAACTAATAGGCAAAACCTATTTTGAGTAAAGCAAGCCTAAGATACACTTAGCCAAATTCATATAGAAGCTAGAAACTATTATTATACTAAGGTATCAGTTGCCAATACTATTCCAATGTATTGACCCACTGTGGCTGTAACTTGTGATGTTGCAGGTTACTCTGATGAGGATTAGGGTTATGAGTCTACACTCAACATGTTTGCCTGTGGCACATGAAGATGAAGACTTTAATTTATTTTGTTATGTTGTACTAGACTATGGCTATGGAGTTGTAAAAGACTATGTTATCTCTGGAATGACGATGTAATAATGACCTTTGTTTCTATGTACTTTGTGGCATCCCGCAAAACCCCTACTAGAAAATCGCGTTGAATTTGTGCATTGCATCGTCATCATCATGCATTGTTTGCCAAAACTATTTTCGCAACGCCCGATTTGTTTTCCAAACGCCTCATCTTAATTCAACTATCAAAACCGGGTCCCCGGAATATTTTGTTTTGGCCGCTATCGGTTTGTACACGGCCCGTTTAAATCAAATAAAATTTATGTTGTTTTTAGTTGGGCGGTCAGGCAGGCAGATCGACCGACGACCGCCCAAAAACTAAATCGGTCCACCCCAACCTGCCCTCTAATTCCTAAACCTACCAATTTCTACCCAGCCTCCACATCACCCCACCCAATCGGATCACGCCACCTCACCTTTCCTCTCCTCCCACCCAACCACAAGGCGCCACGTCACCCCTCACCCCTCACCCTCCCTCTCTCTCTCCTTCCCTGCCCCACACACCAAACACACACACGCGCGCCCAGCTGGCCCCTCACCCTCTCCACGCGCAGGCACTGCCCCACCTGGCCGTCTGGAACCCGCCCCTCCCACCTGTCGCTGCTACCCCCGTCCCCCCCCCCCCCCCGCCCCCCCTTTTCCCCACGCCAGCCACGCCCGCACCCACCACGCGTCCGCCCGGTCCCTCTCCTTGTTCCTCTTCCTCATTTCGCCCCACGCGTTTCCTCACCCCGACGCCACCAACCTCGCCCGGCGTCCATGGCTCTCCCTTCCCAGCGGCCAGCCTCCTCATGACCTCGCCTCTCCCCTCGGCAGCGGCAGCGTGCCAGCCGGCCCTCTCGCGCCCCTCTCCTCCCTCAGCACTGCCTGCCCGCCCCCTCGGCCACCTTCCCGCCACCAGTGGCCCGGGATCCCGCGCCCGCCGGTTTTCCCTCTGCAGCCGCCGCCGTGCGCCCCCTCCGAGCCTCGTCCGCGTCGCGCCACCGGCGAGCTCGAGCCCACCTCTGCCTCCTCGCCCCGCCGGGAGCCTCCCCTCCGTCTTCGGCGTCGCGGCGTCCTCGGCAGGGGCAGCACGCTCCGCCTCCAGCGGCGTCGCTCCGCTCCGCCTCCGCGACCGGTCACTGGCGCCCGCCCGAGCAGCGGGCCGCCCGCGTGCGCCTCGACTTCGCCGCCCCCGCATAGCTCTCCGGCGCTCGGCGCGAGCCCGTGCGCCCGTCGCCCGCGTGTCCGAGGCCGCCTCACTGGGCAGACGCCGCCTCGCCCAGCCGTCGCTCGCGTCCACCTCCGCCCGTCCTCACGCACCCAGCAGCGCTGCCGCCTGCCTCGTCGCTCGCGCCTCCCTTCCCCAACTCGGCGCTCGGCGCTCCTCCGCTCATAGCAGCGTCGGCGCTTGCGGGAACCGCCGCCTCGACCTGCGCATCCCGCCCGTCGTCCCCTAGCCACGCGGCTGCGGCGCCCGCCACGCGTCGTCCGCTCGCTGACGCCCGCTCACCTCGTCCGCCGAGCTCCACTCCTGCCTCCCGGCCCGTCGAGCTCGCTTTGTCAGCTGCAGGTGGCCTGGCCGCTCTCGGGTGCGTCGCCGTGGCTCCCACAGCGACGTCCTGCTCCCGCTCAGCGTCCCGCCGCCTCGAGCTCCGTGTCGTCAAGTTCGCCCGATCGCCCGGTGGATGCCTCGCTTGTTGCGAATGCGGCTCCAAGGCGCCTGGTCTGCTCGATTTGGTCGTCGTCGTCTTTCAAGAGCAGTACTTTTGTTGCCGACCAAGGACTGCTAGTGAACAAGCCCAACACGAACGCCAAGACCGCCATCCCGGAAACCTCAAGATCCACGTTTGGAGACCGATCCCTCGTCGAACCGGGCGGCGAACCGGACCCGATGAGCCACGATCTTGGCAAGGTTCGACAAGGTCGTCTACCAGACGACATGGCCGTCACGGACCCCAAGACCAAGCCCGATCCAAGGCCGAGACCCGCGACACTCCAAGATCCCCTCACGGACGTTCCGGACGACGAGCGCCAAGATCGCCACGGTTCAACAAGTGCTCCCGGACGCCAATCCACGCACCTCGCCAAGATCTTCGCCGGGACCCGAATCAAGATCGCCTTCCAAACACCGAGTACACGCGTGAACCGGACACGAGTCGCCGAGAACCGGATCGCCAAGACCCTAACCGGGCCGAAGCGGAACCGTCGAACCTGGACCTGTCGAACCCGAACCCGAATCCAAGATCGTGAGCCCTCTAATGTGTGACCCTTTTCCTCGCTACCCTATTTTATAACATAATAACAACTTGTTGCATATTGAATTGTCATTCATCTCGCATGCATATTTGTGGTTTGGGGATCTTACCGATTCACCTAATAACTAAATATGGGGCCCATATGCGGGCAAATCTAGCCTTATATTGGCCTCATTTAAATTTGTAGCGAACCGGTGCTATCTTACGCCATGCTAAAACAACATTTAAATTGCGGGGTTTTCTAAACAACATGAGCCACCTAACTAATTGCCGGGACCCGGTTCCGCTTAATCTTAACCTAATTGCATTTCCTTGCCATGCCATACATCATACATGCATCATGCCGATCTTCCGTGTATTAAATATTGCATCCGTGTTTCTTCTAGTGTTTTGCTTCTTCGGATAAGGCCGTTGAGTTGATGTGAGCTTCGCCGATCTTGGATGAACCTTTCGGCAATGTTTCATGAGCATCTCCCTTTCTACCCATCTTACTTTTATAGTAATTTACTCCTTCTGTTGATCTATTTGCTATCCGAGTTGCGATGCTCTAGTTTTCGTGCCGTGAAATCCTTGCAGCCCTATATTGCCTTGGACACATCCTATTACATTGTTTGGTAGATAGTTGGACTTGCGCGTCGTGGTTGCTTGCTCAAGTCTTGATGTGAGTCGTCATATGCCACGATTCTTGATGTATTGCCGCATGTTGATGTTGGAGATGATTCTAGTTTTACTTATCGTCACTTTAATTTCTGTTTAACAACTAAAATTGAATAAGCGAGGCATCGGTGGGTGATAGATAATATTTGGTTTCGAGCGCCCACTTGTGTCCGTAAGACCCAGTACTTGATACTGTTCCTTGTTTTTCGCGCTATCCACATCCGGAGGTATATGGGACCCCCGAGCGAGCTTGATTGATCTTATTTCTTGGGGCCACAAACTAGTTTGAGGTTTTATTACGATCTGTACTTATGCCATGGTTTCTGCTTTATTTACGATTGTGCGAGGAGCACACTATCTGTTAGGATCAATGGCACGATTCATGGTCGACAAGCCCAGCCACACTTCGGGTTCGATCGTTCCTGGCCGTCCCCATAACCTTGAGGCCGTCTCGAGCTTGCTTACTCCGTTCGGATTCTACTCTAAGGGTGGCCCCTGAAATATTTCTGAATCTGTGATTGTTGATCGTGAAAGCCTCGTTGGGTTTTGATTTGGTTTTCGAGGTTGATCGGCGTGTGTTGCTATTGGTGCACCCGCCGGTAAAACTTTAAAGCCGTGTCGCGGATATGGGCGACTTGGAGCACGATATCTCGATCATAGACAAGCATAACTAAAGTTTATTTGCTATAAATTTGACTTATAATGACTAGTAATCAGCTTCACTATAATGGAATGGCTAATTAATCGCCCACAATTGCTTGTTTGGTTGGCGCCTTGCGACAATTATACGACTAGTAAGTATTGCAACTTCTACGAATTGGCTGAATAAAAGTACCAACAAGCTTTGGGTTTTGGGTTTATCTCATGCTATCATGTCGATTAGTAATTGTTGCAACTATAACGGAATGGTTAACTAAAAGTGCCTTGCTTATGTTATCGGGGCGATTATCTATACGACTAGTAATTGCTGCAGCGATAGCGAATAAATAAAGCGCCAACAGCGTGAGTTCCTCGGTTGACTTCCTCGTTTGGTCTCGAGGGGAAACACGGGATGGGTTTGTTTGGTGTTAGCTTGGTTGGATCCGGATAGGTCATTCTTACCCTCTCGATATCCGCGGTTGTATCGAGTCTCTATAGGTTGTTGAGTGCATCTTGCTGCCGCTTGATCCACCATACCTATGTGGCGAGGACCGCCAATTCTAGCCTCGCCGTGTCTTGGCCTCGATCTTGGCGCTCTTTCTTTGTTTTCGCTTTGCCCTTTGTCGGCACCCCTTTTGTTAAGCAGGTTTTGAGATCGGCGCCGTTAGCGAGGTTACCCTTCCGGCTTGGCCTGCAGGGTTATGGGCGCCATTGGTTATTCTTGAGGCTCTTAGCCCCATTTGCATCTTGTCCGTAGCTGGACGTTCTATCGCTTTCAAGGTGATTTGGATCTTTGTATATTATATCTGTATTCTTGACTCTTTGAGTCATTGTTATATATCTGCATTACGTGGGTCCCATCGAGGACTGTTGTGTAATGTTATTACCGTTTTCCACCCGCACGAAAGTGCTGGTAGCACCTTTGAATCGTTTCTATGCGGTTTGGCGAATTTTGCCCAAACTTGCATAGGTCCGATCGAGGTGTTCTGAGTGGTATCAGAGCTCAGCAGTTGCGATACCCCACAAGTCCAGCCTGTAGGATAACCTAGCTAACGGCCGAAGTAGAGTGTCAAAACTATTTTTGGAAATCGGTTGGATAGATCTGATTAGGTCTGATTTTATTCCTTACCCCTCTGCTATTCTCCTCTTACCCCTGCGTGTTTTGAACCTACTCTCTTATCTTTTCTTCGAGTCCAGGATTTCTCGTGGTTGGGTTTCTGTCGTACCTTCAGGGCTTCACTTTCTTCCTTTTTGTAACGGAGGTGCTACGATCATCAATCTGCAACTTGTCTGTTGTGCCCTACATCTGATCTTTTGTTCTTGAGCTCTCTATCCATATGTGTTCCTTGCCGGATACCAGTGTCGTTGAAAAACATATGAGAAGGACGAGCTTTGGTGAAGTTGGAGTCGACCTTGAGCACGTGTTGTTCATGCCAATGGAACCATCGCGAAACCTAATCAGTGTGTCTTTCATACGATTTCTGCTGGCAGCATCCCTTGTTCCGGATACCACCTATGAAGATCTTCAGTCTAAATCTCGAGAGTTGAGTTGCCTGATTCTCCTACCCATGTATAGAGTTGACAGTTGGGTCCGGGATGGACTGATCACCCTACCCGACTCTTACTGTTTGCTCTGTACATCGAACTGGTGGATCGATGTAACTTTTCCCTCTTCTAACGGAAGTTAGGGGTGGCTTTATTTGTGATACCTCTACCTTCGACCTTTTGTTTCCGGAGTGCTCTCTCGACGATCAGGAACAACGACCCTTTGTTGGTGGTGTCGCCGTTTACCAGATGAAGAAGAAACCCTCGTTAGTGGTGTCGCGAGGATCTACACGAAGTGAGAAGACGAGGATCGCCGACCTTCCTTCCGGTACCAGGAGGCGGATCTCGAGGGCGAGATCCTTTGTTAGTGGTGTCGAATTGTGGCATCCCGCAAAACCCCTACTAGAAAATCGCGTTGAATTTGTGCATTGCATCGTCATCATCATGCATTGTTTGCCAAAACTATTTTCGCAACGCCCGATTTGTTTTCCAAACGCCTCATCTTAATTCAACTATCAAAACCGGGTCCCCGGAATATTTTGTTTTGGCCGCTATCGGTTTGTACACGGCCCGTTTAAATCAAATAAAATTTATGTTGTTTTTAGTTGGGGCAGTCGAACGGGCCAGATCGACCCGAACGACCGCCCCAAAAACTAAAATCGGTCCACCCCAACCTGCCCCTCTAATTCCTAAACCTACCCGAATTTCTACCCAGCCCAACCTCCACATCACCCCACCCAATCGGATCACGCCACCTCACCCTTTCCTCTCCTCCCACCCAACCACAAGGCGCCACGTCACCCCTCACCCCTCACCCTCCCTCTCTCTCTCCTTCCCTGCCCCACACACCAAACACACACACGCGCACCCAGCTGGCCCCTCACCCTCTCCACGCGCAGGCCCTGCCCCACCTGGCCGTCTGGAACCCGCCCCTCCCACCTGTCGCTGCTACCCCGGTCCCACCACCCCGCGCGCCCCACTTTTTCCCCACGCGCCCTGCCCCACGCCGCCACCCGCACGCGTCCCCGGTCCCTCTCCCTGTTCCTCTTCCTCGCCCGGCCACGCGTTTCCTCACCTGACGCCACCAACCTCGCTGGCGTCCGCTCTCCCCCGGCCCATGGCCTCCCATGACCTCGCCTCTCCCCTCTGGCAGCCCGCGTGCATGGCCGAACCCTCCGCCCTCTCCTCCCTCGGTAGCTGCTGCCCGCCCCTCCGGCCACCTTCCCGCCACCGGCGCCCCAGGATCCGCCGCGCCTGGTTTTCCCCTCGGCCGCCGTCGTGCGCCCCCTCGAGCCTCGTCCGCGCCACGGCGGCTCGAGCCCACCTCTCGCCCGCTGAGCCTCCCCTCCGTCTTCCGGCGCGTCCTCGGCGGGCAGCACGCTCCGCCGCCTCCCGGGCGTCGCTCCGCTCCGGCGGCCACGCTGACCGCTCGCCCGACCTCGCCGTGACCCGTCGTCCCGCCTCCTGGAGCCGCGAGAACCCATAACCGCCTCGCGACCGGTCACCGGCGCCCCGAGCCGCGCGCCGCCCGGCCAGCCTGCCGCAGCGTGCGCCTCGACTTCGCCGTCCCGCCGCGACAGCTCCTGCGGCGCTCGGCGCGAGCCTGCGCCCTCGCCGTCCCGCGTGTCCGAGGCCGCCTCCGCTGGGCCGCCGCCTCCCGCCCGGCGTCGCTCGCCGTCCACCTCCGCCCCGTCACCCGCACGCTTTGCCGCTTTGCCTCCGTCGCTCGGCCTCCTTCCCCAACTCCGGCGCTCGGCCGCTCCTCCGCTCATAGGCCAGTCGCGCCCGGCGGGAACGCCGCCTCGACCTACGCATCCGCCGGCCGCCGTCGTCCCCTAGCCACTGCCAGCGGCGCCCGCCAGCAGCGCGGCCGCTCAGCGACGCCCGCTCACCTCGTCCGCCGGAGCTCCACTTGCCTCCTGCCAGCCGTCGAGCGCTTTGTCCGCTGCGGGGTGGCCCGCGCCTCCTCGGGTCGCCGTGGCTCCCACAGCTGACGTCCTGCTCCCGCTCAGCGTCCCGCCTCGAGCTCCGTGTCGTCAAGTTACGCCCGATCGCCCGAGTGGATGCCTCGCTTGTTGCGTACGGCTCCAAGCGCTACAGTTCGCTCCGTTTGGTCAAATCGTCGTCTTTCAAGCCTTGATACTTTTGTTGCCGACCAAGGACGCTAGTGAACAAGCCCAACACGACGCCAAGACCGCCATCCGGAAACCTCAAGATCCACGTTTGGAGACCGATCCTCGTCGAACCCGAAGCGGCGAAGTCCGGACCCGAAGAGCCATGATCTTCGGCAAGGTTCCGACAAGGTCGTCTACACGGACGACATGGCCTTCGTCACGGACCCCAAGACCCCGAAGCCCGATCCGAAGGCCGAGACCCGCGACACTCCAAGATCCCCTCACGGACGTTTCCGGACCCAACGAACGCCAGGATCGCCACCGGTTCAACAAGTGCTCCGCCGGACGCCAATCCCTGCACCCCTCGCCAAGATCTTCATCGGGACCCCGAATCAAGATCGCCTTCCCGAAACACCGAGTACACCAACGTGAACCCGGACACCGAGTCCGCCGAGAACCCGGATGCGCCAAGACCCTAACCCCGGAGCCCGAGAACGGAACCGTCGAACCCTGGACCCTGTCGAACCCCGAACCCCGGAATCCAAGATCGTCGAGCCCCTCTAATGTGTGACCCTTTTCCTCGCTACCCTATTTTATAACATAATAACAACTTGTTGCATATTGAATTGTCATTCATCTCGCATGCATATTTGTGGTTTGGGGATCTTCTGCCGATTCACCTAATAACTAAATATGGGGCCCATATGCGGGCAAATCTAGCCTTATATTGGCCTCATTTAAATTTGTGTAGCGAACCGGTGCTATCTTCTGCCATGCTAAAACAACATTTAAATTGCGGGGGTTTTCTAAACAACATGAGCCACCTAACTAATTGTCGGGACCCCGGTTCCGCTTAATCTTAACCTAATTGCATCGCACCTTGCCATGCCATACATCATACATGCATCATGCCGATCTTCTGCCGTGTATTAAATATTGCATCCGGTGTTTCTTCTAGTGTTTTGCTTCTTCGCGGATAAGGCCGTTGAGTTGATGTGAGCTTCGCCCCGATCTTCGGATGAACCTTTCGGCAATGTTTCAGGCGAGCATCTCCCCCTTTCTACCCATCTTACTTTTATAGTAATTTACTCCTTCCTGTTGATCTATTTGCTATCTGAGTTGCGATGCTCTAGTTTTCGTACCCGTGAAATCCCTTGCAGCCCTATATTGCCTTGGACACATCCTATTACCTGTTGTTTGGTAGATAGTTGGACTTGCGCGTCGTGGTTGCTTGCTCAAGTGCTGATGTGAGTCGTCATATGCCACAGTTGCTGATGTATTGCCGCATGTTGATGTTGGAGATGATTCTAGTTTTACTTATCGTCACTTTAATTTCTGTTTAACAACTAAAATTGAATAAGCAGAGGCATCGGTGGGTGATAGATAATATTTGGTTTCCGAACGCCCACTTGTGTCCGTAAGACCCAGTACTTGATACTGTTCCTTGTTTTTGCGCTATCCACATCCGGGAGGTATATGGGACCCCCAGCGAGCTTGATTGATCTTATTTCTTGGGGCCACAAACTAGTTTGAGGTTTTATTACGATCTGTACTTATGCCATGGTTTCTTGCTTTATTTACGATTGCGAGGAGCACCTGCTTGTTAGGATCAATGGCACGATTCCGCGGTGTCGACAAGCCCAGCCACACTTTCGGGTTCCCAGTCGTTCACAGCCGTCCCCATAACCTTGAGGCCGTCTCGGAGCTTGCTTACTCCGTTGCGGATTCTACTCTAAGGGGTGGCCCCTGAAATATTTCTGAATCCTGTGATTGTTCAGTCGTGAAAGCCTCGTTGGGTTTTGATTTGGTTTTTCCGAGGTTGATCGAGCGTGTGTTGCTATTGGTGCACCCCGGCCGGGTAAAACTTTCTGAAAGCCGTGTCCGCGGATATGGACGACTTGGAGCACAGTATCTCGATCATAGACAAGCATAACTAAAGTTTATTTGCTATAAATTTGACTTATAATGACTAGTAATCAGCTTCACTATAATGGAATGGCTAATTAATACTGCCCACAATTGCTTGTTTGGTTGACGCTTGCGACAATTATACCTGACTAGTAAGTATTGCAACTACAACGAATTGGCTGAATAAAAGTACCAACAACTGCTGGGTTTTGGGTTTATCTCATGCTATCTGTATCTGATTAGTAATTGTTGCAACTATAACGGAATGGTTAACTAAAAGTGCCCACTGCTTATGTTATCAGGACGATTATCTATACCTGACTAGTAATTGCTGCAACGATAACTGAATAAATAAAACTGCCAACCGCGTGAGTTCCTCGGTTGACTTCCTCGTTTGGTCTCGAGGGGGAAACACCAGGATGGGTTTGTTTGGTGTTAGCTTCAGGTTGGATCCGGATAGGTCATTCTTACCCCTCTCTGATATCCGCCAGTTGTATCGAGTCTCTATAGGTTGTTGAGTGCATCTTTGCTGCCGCGATCCACCATACCTATGTAGGCGAGGACCGCCGAATTCTAGCCTCGCCGTGTACTGGCCTCAGTACTGACGCTCTTTCTTTGTTTTCTGCTTTGCCCTTTGTCGGCACCCCTTTTGTTAAGCAGGTTTTGAGATCGACGCCGTTAGCAGGGTTCCCTTCCGGCTTGGCACAAGGGGTTATGGGCGCCATTGGTTATTCTTGAGGCTCTTAGCCCCATTTGCATCTTGTCCGTAGCTGGACGTTCTATCGCTTTCAAGGTGATTTGGATCTTTGTATATTATATCGTATTCTTGACTCTTTGAGTCATTATATATATCTTACTCTGTGGGTCCCATCGAGGACTGTTGTGTAATGTTATTACTTCGTTTTCCACCCGCACGAAAGTGCCTGGTGGGCACCTTTGAATCGTTTCTATGCGGGTTTGGCGAATTTTGCCCAAACTTGCATAGGTCCGATTCTGAGGGTGTTACATACTTCATCTTAAACTGTGGATGCTAGCAATTGATCCAGGGACTAGCATTGCAATCACAGGGACCTTTACCTTTAAAAAGGTGGGGTCTTACATAAAATAGGGAACTTTCCATCATGAGACTTCTCCATGATGAAAGGAGTAGAAGTGAACAATAATAGATCCAAGTGAACTTACAAATAAAGCTATGATCCCCGGCAACGGCGCCAGAAAATAGTCTTGATGACCCACAAGTATAGGGGATCACAATAGTCTTCGCGGGTAGTATTACCCAATTTACTGATTCGACACAAGGGGAGCCAAAGAATACTTGCAAGCCTTAACAACTGAGTTGTCAGTTTAGCTGCACCTAGAAATAGTTCTTTCTCACAGAAGTTTATCAGTAGCAATAGTTTGTAGTAGCAATAACAAAGCAACAAGAACAACAATAGTAACAGTGAAACAGGAGCAATAGTAACAGTAACAGTAACAGTAACAGTAGGATTCGAGTTCGATAGGCATAGGGATGGATGGGCGTTGCATGGACGAGTCTAAACATGTAACTTCAAGACATAGGGCATTGCAGATAAATAATAACAAGCATCCAAGTACTAAAAAATCCTAGGCATGTGCTCCAAATATAGTCATACGTGCTCGCAATGAGAACTTGCACAACATCTTCTGTCCAGCCAGCCCATGTCAGTGGGGCCTCTAGGGAACTACTGGAAATTAAGGTGCTCCTTTTAATAGAGCACCAGAGCAAAACATTAACACTCCATGAACACATGTGATCCTCACACCACAGCCATCCCCTCCGGTTGTCCCAATTATTGTCACTTTGGGGCCTTTGGATCCGGACAATGATATGTGTACACAACTTGCAGATAAGATCATAAAAAATACTATCATAATGATTCGATAATAAGTTTAGATCTGAGATCATGGCACTCGGGACCTAGTGACAAGAATTAAGCACAACAAGTTGCAACAAAGTCAAATAGCACTAATAGAGATACTAGGCACTATGCCCTAACAGATCTTATTCGATTACATGATAGAGCTCATCCAATCCCTACCATCCCCAAGCCTACAGCGGGGGATTAATCACTCATGGATTAGGGAAACATCGGTGGTTGATGGAGATGCGTTAGTGATGATGATGGCGATGATCCTCTCCAAATTCCCCGTCCCGGCAGGGTGCCAGAACGGAGTTTCTGGATCCGAATCTTGGTTTCTCGTGGCGGCGGTGGAGCGGAACTCTTTCTGGAAAACTATCGACCCCCCTGAGTTTTTAGGTCAGAAGGCAACTTATAGGCGCGGAGGGAGGTCGAGGAGCTGCCTGGGATGGCCAAACCTCCCCAAGGCTCGGGGTCAATGGGCCCACACCTGGGGTGGGTCTGGGCCCTCCAGGCCTCCTCTCTGTCTCCCCTTCTGGATCGGTGGATCTTCTGGTGAAATATAATTTTTGGCATATTTTCTGGGATTTTTCCTGATAGTTCATTTTCTGCACAAAAACAAGACACCAAGGTAATTCTGTTGAAAACAGCGTCAGTCCGTGTTAGTTGTATCCAAATCACACAAGTTTAGAGGAGAAACAATAGCAAAGTGTTCAAGAAAGTAGATACGTTTTGGACGTATCAATCCCCCAGCCTTCTACAGAATATTATAACGGTGTAGCACAAGAGAGAGCAAGAGAGATAACTCTCAGGAGTTCTGGTGTACTTTTGAGAAGGGGCTTGGGGCCTTTATATATTAGGAGGGAAGGGGGTGGTGCGCCCTAGGATCCCTCCTAGGGCCGGGGGCCATGGAGGTGCCTCCCCGCATATGGTAAGCATCCGATCTCCCCTTGATGGGAGATCATCCCCTTCCTAGTGTAGGATATATTCCAATCTTTACAATCAAGTAATATCGGAACCTTCCTAGTTTAGAAGATATGATTGATACTTTCCATAAATAGAGATGTGATTGGATCATTTCCTTTTTTATGCAATGCACAAAATACGATTCCTTTTGTATCACGATATATTACTTGCTCGAGATCCGACCGTCGGTATCACTATACCTAGTTCAATCTCGTTAGCAGCAAGTTACTCGTTCTGTGGCATATGATCCCCGTGAATAAACACATTAGTCACATGCTTGAAAGCTCTTAGGATGATATACTACCGATAGGGCCTAGAGATATCTTATACTCTATCACGTGGAGGAACAAATCCTAGTCTTGATTCATGCAACCCAATAGATACCATCGGAGATACATGAAAGCCACCTTTATGATCATCCAGTTGTAGAGTGTCGTTTGATGTGCACAAAGTATTCAACTCATGCCCGGAAGTAACATGATCTCATGGTCCGAGGAAACTATACTTGACATATACAGAAAGCGATAGCAATCAAACCATATGACACAGTCAGAAGCTATGCTTATATTTGGGTATATCCATGACATCATATGATATGATCTCATTATTAATCAATATCATATGTTCATGGTTAAGAATCCTTAACCATCATTTAAACAGTGAGCTAGTTGAGTAGAGGATCACTAGGGACACAATGTTATTTATAACTCTACACATGTATTATGAGTTCAGTTAATACAATTGTAGCATATAAAATAATACTTATCATGAAAAAAAAGAGCAATAACAACTTTATTATTGCCTCTAGGGTATATTTACAATAGGAGGTGCCTTGATGGCGCCTCTCCCATATGGTAAGTATCCGATCTCCCCTTGATGGGAGATCATCCACTTCCTAGATTAGGAGATATTCCAGTCTTGGCAATCTAGTAATATTGAATCCTTCCTAGTTTAGAAGATATGATTGATGCTTTCCATAAAAAGAGATGTGGTTGGATCCTTTCCTCTTTTACAATGCGCCAAGATGGGAAACTCGAGGTGGCACCCTTGGCCCATGTGCCATCACCTGGAAGGGCTGGGCGTCAACCATGAGTGGGTACTGGGTGCCATGCCATCTCTTATCCACTTCGACCACCTTAACCCCTTTTGGCACTCCGTATTGATTCATGTTTCTGTCAGATGCTCCTGCTATCTCGATTCTATATATATTTCGGAATGTTTCTGAAAGCTCTCTGATATAACCGTTGTCTCGGGATGGTTATGATGGACCTTGGAATCACCATCAACAACTTTGGAACAACCTTCCCAAATTAGATAATATCACTGAAACAGTTCCGATTCCTCTCCGAGGTGTCTCAATGAATCCCGAGACTATTTTGGCATGTACAAAAACTATTCTAGACATCTATCTACTACCTACCATATAGGTGGCAAGTACAACTTGATCACAAGACCTTAAGCTTGTGATCCTATTGGGTTCGGTAGTAAGTGGACATGATTCCGAAAGACTGTCGGATCAATAACCAACTACAAGCTAAGCACCCATGATGGTTCCCACTTCACTACGCAAAGATCACATCGAGTGAACCCGCTCATTATACATATACTAATCCTTCCACTTCGCGATATTCGTGTGACAATCTAAGGCGATATATTGGTATCCTCGTGAATCAACTCTTGATCATATACCGATTATCCTCGGTATTATTTCACTTTCTTTAACTTGAATATGTATTCCAGTGTCCTTTATGATCTCATCATAACCGTGTCTACACAGACGATTGGGTGACATCGTAAACAACACAGACGATTGGGTGACATCATAATACTGAGTGGGCCAAGAAAATATCTCTCCATCTCTAGGAGGAGCGAGGTACCACTTATTGAACTATCCAAGTCCCCGGTCATACTTTCGTGCTTATCTTAGAAAATTCGGTATTACTAGCTTTGTAGTATGGCGTTAGGACAAGTCTAAGTATAAACCTTATGGTATGAGGATGCTTGTTATTCTCATGGTCTTGAGGATTCATGCATAGGATAATGGACGGATGATATTAATATTAACAACATGATTCTATCTCATAGTAAATCATCTTGTGGAAACTTGATCATCACTCAACAACATGAGCTAGTCCTAGAGACTGGACTAGGAACATCTTGGTGCGTTCATTTCTACAACACCTACATGTGATGCTTCCTTTGATTCTCACAATCAAGGTTCACAAAAGTTCTAGCATAGTTCGATGAACCTATATGTTTAACATGAACTTATATGTTGAACATGAGATTTATATAATAATCATTATTATTATTACCTCTAGAACATAATCCTAACACAAAGGACAAAATAATATGACAACAACAATAATATACCAACAACTAAATGACAATGTTTATGTTTTAGTAGATCATTTGACTTGGGTTGATTTAGCATTCTTGCTAAGCTCAACAATATGCCCTCAACAATATACCATGATCTACAAAACTTGATCATATTTTACAATGATCTAGTCATGTCCATGAGATCAGGAACACTTGGTGTTTATATCTCACATGTGCTTATGAATTTTCTATTAATTCTCACAATTAACACACAGAGAAGTTATAACATAAAGAATAAACTGCAATTGTGAATACATGAAATAGCTAATAAATATTTACTTGCCTCTACCGCATATTCCCAACATTAATGTTTCGATGCCGCTAGGGTTTGATGAGATAATAGACGGTGTTATCAATTCTTGATAAGGAGTCTCGGATGAGATCCTAGATATGACGAGGAGCTTCGGGTAGTATGGAGATAAAGAAAAAGTATATGGAAAGTTATTTTAGGGTTTTGAAAAAAGTTTAGGATTTTTAGTATCGTATCAAGAATGTTCTAGAAGGCTCTATGGTTCCACTTATGGGGCCCACTTGCAAGGTGGGTCCACACGGACCTGAGAAGGTGGCACCCCATTCTACATGGACCAAGGTGCCACAGCCCTCAGAGGCCCATGCGTCCAAGGAGGAAAAACCCTAAAGGGGTCCCCTCCCTTTGGTCGTCGCCGCCCCATCAACTTGGAGAGGGGCCAAGTAAGGCTGCCCCCACGCCTATATAAAGAGGTAAGGGGTTGGAACATAGCACCCCATGTCCCTAGCGCTGCTTCCCTCCCACTCTCCCATATACTTTCCCTCCTCCCCGCAAAGGTTTATCAAAGCTCTGTCGGTTCTCCACCATAAATCGTGCACAACATCGTCGTGCTGCCAGGATCTCACCAACCTCTCCCCCTCTCTTTCTGGATGAAGAGGGAGGAGATGCCATCAAACTAAACGTGTGAAAATCTCGGAGGTGATTCTCGTGCAGTGCTGCATCGGATTGATCCGATGAAACTACGACTATATCCACCATGACCTTTAGATCGTTAAACAAATGTGTTCTTCAAGGGTACGTAGATATGACCCCCCCTCTCTATTAGCATCTATAAATTGGATTTTGGGTTTTCTTCAGCAATCTCGCATATATTGTTTTGTTTTTCCTGCTACAAACCCATAAGTTTTGGGGTTGTACAATGTCAATTTTGCATTTTTCCTGGTTGTATAATGAGGGAAACTAGGAAGGTATGGCTAGGGTCCATAACATGTTGTATGTTCAGTTTTGTAGCACGATACCAATAACAGAACTAATTTTAGGCTAACTATGCGTGTACATGTGATCCATGTGATGCCACTACGTAGCACGGTCCTTATTTTATTAGCACCAGTTAGTACTCTATCCTAATACTCTACCCAAATTAACAATGCTCTTTTGATTACAGATTAAGTGCAGACTTTTGGCTCCCGACCTTGTATAACCACTTAAGCCTATTGTTGAGATTTTTATTTCCTCATCTACTCAGTCAAACTTATCACTACTCCAAGTCCTCAAAACTTTCATGGTTTTCTGGAGTTTGACCTTGATATCCGCCAGGTTATGGACCTGATTACTACTATCCGAGGCTTCATTTATTTCAACATGTAGCATGGTTTCCTTTTGTTAACCTCCAGCTTACTTAGCTGTAGGATTAGTGGCAAGTGGTCAGACCTTGAGGACATCACGTGATTGAATTCAACATATCATTAAAAATAGTGTGCCAAGCTGGGTTTGCAACAGCCCGATCTAGCCTCACTTTAACATTCTTTCTCCTTTCTTGTTTATTATTATATGTCCATGGCAAGCTAGAGTGTCCCAGATCATGAAGGTCACAAACCTGCAGGGTTTATCTAAACTCATGCATTCTTATTTCCCCTCTTACATTATGATAAGTGCTCACTTTGCCACATAGCTTCATTGAAGTCGCCAACCATCAGCCACGAAATTTTTGCTTCATAATTTGGTTTTATTCTTCTTATCAATTTTCCATAGACAAAAGTGCTCCTCCATTTTATTTCAAGCTCATCATGGATGGTACATCGATGTGGTCCTCACTAATGCTTTTTAGATCTACTATTAAATCAGAATTCCATAGTGCTAAACCACTACTCTTACACGACAAACTAATAAGAAAACAATATCTATATAGCCCAATCGTTTACTCAGAGCTTCAACTAGATGTTTATTCTGTCTTGTTTCGGAGAGGAACACTAAGAGGGGATGATATTATTGCACCAGGCAAGACAACTACTAAACTTTCCAAGGTTTCCCCAAACCTCGACAGTTCCAGCATAGGAAAATCATTGATCCTTCCAAGCACCATTATCGGTACCTTGAAGTGGGCTGGCATCCCCCAAGGCCAACAACTTCCTTGTTGTCCATCCTAGCCTTGTCTTCTTCCTTCTTCTACATATCCTCTCTTTCTTCTCCTGTCATAGCTGACGCAGTCCTTTAGTGCCCAGGCACTCGGACAAAGATGGCACTTGGTATTGTCCCCTTTTCTCCCACATCATTATCACTTATTTCTCATTGTCCCCCTCCTGACCTTGATGAACATTGCTACTAAGTTATAGGTTCACATATGTCAGCTCTTCAGGTTTGTGGTTTACCACCATGTCACTCTTCCTCCTATTCTAGGTGCATGTGGTCTTGTTCTCCATGTTGGTGGAGTTCTATTCTTTTCCTACAGCTGCATCTTTGCTCTCATCTTGCGCCTCAGTGTGTGTTCAGGGAGATCCTGCCTAGTGTTGATGTCGAGGGCCTTAGCCACCCTCTGAACCTCACCGGTCGCCATCTCTGTTGCCTCCTTGTTGACAAAAGGGGCGCTAGCTTCTCCCACTTGTTCAGCTCCTCCCTGGACCAAGACCCCTTTCTTGTTGACGAGGGATTCATTCATGGCCGAAACAACATGGTTAACACCGTCTATTGTGACCCAAAGGTTGGTGTTGAGGGTCACAACGTCGCTGACCTATGACAATCCTTCATTGGTAGTTTTGTTGGTGTCGACCTAGATGCACAACTTCTCCACCGCGTCAGTCACCTTCTCCATCGCAGGTGTTCCCTTGATGGTCCTTGGAACGCCAGTGACGCGGCTCAATAGTAGAGCTTCGTTGGGAGACCCCAAGAGGAAGGTATGATGAGCACAGTGGAAATTTTTCCCTCAGTTATGAAACCAAGGTTATCGAACCAGTAGGATCAAGGAAACAACTCCAAGGTGTTGCTATCAACTTGGAATCCTGCACAACACAAACTCAAGACTTTGCCCCAACTTACAGTGAGGTTGTCAATCTCACTGGTTTGCTGAAAACAAAGGATTAAACATATGGTGTGGAAGGTAATGGTTGCTTGCAGAAAGTAAACAATAGCAGTAGATGATGTAACAATGGTAAAGATTGGACCGAGGTCCATAGTTCACTAGAGATGTTCTCCTTAAGATAGATAACATAACATGTTGGGTAAACAAATTACAGCGGGGCAATTGACAGGACTGAGCAAGGCATAAGAATGCAATACTATACATTCATGATCCTATGATATTTGATTGGGCATTACAACGATATACATAGACCGCCATCCAACTGCATCTATGACTAGTAATCCACCTTCAGGTTATAATCCGAACCCCCTCCAATATTAATTTGCAAGCAACAGATAACTGCATTAAGCAATGTGTGTAAAGTAAACAATACAATTGTTCCATGAACAAAAGATTGTTGTTTTCTCCCTAGTGGCAACAACACATCTATAACCTTAGAGATTTCTGACACTTCCCTAGATTCGATAGAGGCATGAACCCACTATCGAGCATAAATACTCCCTCTTGGAGTCACTAGCATCTACTTGGCCAAGGTAGCTACTAGAAACGGAGATCATGCAAGATCTCAAACAACACAGACATGATAGAATCAATAATCATAAGACATGATAGAATAAATAATCAATCTGACATAGTATCTCAATATCCATCGGATCCCCGCAAACACAACATGCATGATTACAAATAGATAACTTTTATCATGAACGGAGCTCACAAGATCTAAACATGATAGCACAAAGGAGGAGAAACAACTGAAAGTACTGACTTTATATGACTAGAGGGGGGTGAATAGGCGTCTACCCAATTTTAATTTGTTTCTCACTTTTAGGCTCAACAAGAAAGGAAGTTATCTAGAGATGCAACTAAGTGAACAACCTAAATGCAAGGAAACAAACACCAACAACAAAAACAGTAAATAGCAAGGAGTAAAGGAGGGGAACGAAGTAACCGGAGAGGGGACACGGAGATGTAATTCCCGTAGTTCACTCCCAAGGAGCTACGTCTACGTTGGAGAGGTGTCGGGGCCACACAAGGTCACCCGAGCGCCATAAAGGCCTCACCTTCTTCTCCGGTGAGCTCCCCCACAAAGGAGGCCTCATAATCCACTAGCCGGTGACCTTGAAGGCGCCAACCGAAACCTTTACACCAAGGTTGATGGGGGAGGCTCCACAACTCAATTGGAGGCCCTCAACGACACCTCGAAGCTTTACAACGCAAGACTTAGCTCCGAGGATGCCCTACACCGTCTAGGGTTCCAAGAAACCCAAGAGCAACAAGATCCACAAAGGATGGGTGGGGGAAATCAAATCTTCTTTGGTGGAAGTGTAGATCTAGGTCACCTCTCTCACCTCCCGAAAGATCAAGTCATTTGAGTGGCTAGAGAGAGATCTAGTGAGGTGAAGCTCAAGCATTAACTGAGGAGAGAGAAAAATTTGAGAGGGAGTGGGAAGAAGAAGAGGGGTGCCTTAAATAGGCCCTCTCACTGAACTGCTATAGCGACCTCACCGAAGTTCGGTGAGAGGCGGTTCCGCCACTGGATCCAACGGTCATCAGACCGTTGACGCCCGCTCCAGAAGCGCAACCGAAGTTCCGGTCAAAACAGACCGTAAGTTCCGATGAACTTCGATGCTAGTTCACCAAGTTCCGCAAATAGAACGCTTCAAAATGAAGGTTACCGAGACGCCACGGAACTTGGAGCGGAACAAGGGAGGAACTTCGGTCATGATCAGTCTGGCGGAAGTTCCGGTCGGGCGTAAGTTCCTCTCAGGATCTTTTGGCAGGACAAGTTCCGATGCAAGTTCCAGCCCAAGTTCCGGCAAATAGAACACTTCATATAGAAGGTTACTGATTCACCATCGAAACTTGGGGCGGAACTAGCGTCGGAACAAAGTGTAAAACAGCCCGCAGAAATGAATCTGAGCGGAACTTCCGGCCTAGGCCGGAAGTTCCGGTGAGACACAAAAGGCTCCAACAGAACAGGAAAAACGCTCTCTCACGGGATAATGGGATGGCTGTGGCGGTGCATATTGGTTTGGGCAAGAACAAGTGATTTCCCACAGCCTTCCAAAATGGACCCCCTCTTAATAGTACGGTGACCTAAAAACAACAACCGAAGAGAAACTAGGAGAAGACTAAAAGGCCACCGTCTTCATGAGATCCCAAGAGAGCATCCACCACTATAGAAGGAGACATCAACAACGTTTCCCCTGAAACTCAAGCGCACAATTAAAAACACAGTTGGGATTATCATTAACACCAAAAACATCATGGGAAGATATAGTCCTTTCAATCTCCCCCTTTTTGGTGTTAGATGACAATCCCAAAGATTTGCATAGAATCAAAGCAATCTTTGCAATGGACGGGACAAGCTCCCCCTGTATGTGTGCAAGGTAGAGAAGAAGAACTCTAAGGACAAGACTGGCACATATACACGGAGGCTCCCCCTACCAATTGCAAAGATAGCACAAGTGCAAGGTACAAGAAAGGATAGAGATCATACCAGAACCAACCAAATGTGGTGGAGACAAAGGGAGTAATAATAACAATAAGAGCAATGAGGCTCCACCACCATATGCATGGGCTCATAAGATGACAACAAGATACCACACTCACGACATTGTATAAGATACCACAAATATACCACATAGTCTCAAACATAACATACCACATGGTCCACAAGCACACATAAGTTCACAGACATAAAACCACAAGCACACAAATAAACTAAAGAGTTCGCGAGCAAGAAAAGATCAAAGGCAAGAACAGGCTCACGACTCAACCCATGCAAATCCCGTAGACAACCTAATAGACATATTTCTCCCCCTTTGGAATCGAGACACCAAAAAGGAAGAGAAGATCAAGCTAATCGTCCCAGCCACGAGAGGGAGAAGGAGCGGACTCAGGGACCCAAGGACCCCACTCAGACGGACCAGTGACCTCCTCCTCAGACTCATCCTCAGACCATTGGCAGTTGTCGCGAATCCAATCATCCTTGGGAACAGTGACAGAGCTATAGACCGGTGAGCTAGGAATGTTGAGAGCGGTCATGATGGCCTTCTGGCGCTGAACATTGTGACGCTAATCAACATAGGCCTGATACTCGCGGTCCTGCAGAAAGCAGAAAGTTTTCTTCACTTTCCCAAGCAGCTTCTTTGCCCAAGACGGCTGCCTCTGGAGAGAAGGACCACCAGCACTAGAGCCACTAGGAGCAGAGGAGGGACCACCAGCAACATCTAGATCCTTCTTGAGTGCAGCTTCCTTTTCTTCTTCAGAACGAGGCTTTTGGTGCTTCATCACACGTAGCTTCTTCTCCTCATGAATGGTGATGTTGTCTTGAGGAAAGCGGGTGCCAGTCGTCTCAAGCCACTTGTGATTGATGAGAGTCTGTATGTAGGGTGCATAGATGCAGGAGCACTTTTCAATGGGAGCCGCCCACATCTCTGAGTATATGAAGTGCATAATATCCATTGACATGTCAGAGTCCCGGCGAAGATAAGTCTGATGCATGAGGTCAACCTGATAGCCATGAAACTGATCAAAGTTGCCAGCCTTGGGAGAGATGGTGTTCAAGTACACCCTGCGCATGATGTCAAAAACTGGCAGCAGATGATTCACAAACCCAACAGTTCCCCACCCTTCAATGTAGAGAGGCTCCAGGACCTCAGGATCAGCAGCTTCAGGATCATGAACACGCCAACCATTTGCCCCGCGGCCAGGCTGAATGGGATAGCCAAGAAGCTCAGCAAACTCAGACCAAGTGGCGGTAAGCAACACGTCCCTGGTCATCCACTTCATCACACCTTTAGTAGAGGACTGCATGTGAATAAACAGAGTTGAGTAAAACTGAGCAATAGCAGTAACATCAAAGTTCTAACGGTGCTCCATGAGGGGAACCAGCCCAAACTTCTGGCAAATATCAAGAGCCTCGCCAAAGTAAACTTGCTTCTCTTCCATGTGAGCCACATTGATGTACTTTTGAGGAGCAACCACGAACTTCTTCTTCGATGCATAAATTTCTTCATATATCTGTTCCTGACGGCAGGTGTGGAAGTGAGGGTCCAAGCAAAGATGATCACGAGGAACGAGGTAGGGATTCGTAGCCCTGAATGCAGAGTAAGCTTTCTGAGACCACTTGGAAATCTTGGCTTTGGTCATGTCTGGCCCAGCAGCAGTTGCCTTCTGAGCAAGAGCAGGCCTTTTCCCTACAGCAGCAGCAACACGGCGAGCAGCAGCACGGCGAGCAGCAGCAGCCTTCTGACGAGTAGTCTAAGTGGTCGGACGCACAACCTCAACATCTTCTTCATCAATCTCAGGACGAATGTCAGAGGATGGTCGGCGGGCACGCTTGCCTTGGCGGGTATCTCCTTGCCCTGAGAGGAAAGCAGAAGAGTAGGGAGGGAAGGTGGGGTAAGTGCACAAGTTCGGAAGAGTAAACAAAAGAGATAGATTGGAAAAATACAATCAGGAAAACAAATTGCATTGTTGCCAGAACTTCCGCTGAATCGCCGGAACTTCCGGTGAAAATAGTACACCGGAAGTTCCGGTCGTGGCTCACCGAAAGTTCCGGTGAGACCATGAACTGACGGTTCCAAACAGCAGTTCACTAGATCTAGATCTAAAAGCCACAAGTGCAAAGATTTTCAAGAATGTATTGGACCAATCTACTCTAGCACGATACCCTAGGCCTACCAAGATCTTCCAACAAGTTCTAGCCAAAGAACTAGCCTAGACAAGGTGTGCCCTAACTCAAGCCATGGTGAGAGCAAGATCTCCATTAATGGAGGGAGTTGAGGGCAAATACTGGAGTCCATGGCGGGAGATCGAGGTGGGGAAGGATCCCACGGAGCAAATCTGCGGAGGAGTGGTTGGAGACGAAGGGGACGGAGCACCTTCATGGAGAGGTCCTGGCCGGCGGCTGCTCCAAATAGAGGATGGGTCTTGGGGGAAAAGGAAGAAGATCCCGTTTTCCCCCAGGGCCCACCTTATATAGGACGGGGAGCACCACCGGAAGTTCCGGTGGACCGGAACTTCCGGGTCAGACTGACCGGAAGTTCCGCTGACGGCAGGAAGACCATCTCAGGTTTGGAAGATAACAAGGAAGAACTTATGCAGGGAATAGAGAGGGCTTGAGGTAAGGAAAGGCTTAGGACAGAGGACTCAAACTGTGAAGAACCAAAGCCAACAAAAAACAATAAAAACAAAAAGTTCAAAGACACAAATAAAAACGGGTCGGTGGCCGAGGCCACCTTATATAAGAGTAAATGGCTTGACACCGCGAAGATATATCTTGGATTCATTACCAACACTCATCATGAAGCTCAAATGGTCTCCTTTAGAGACTATAGAGTATGAAAACTTTAATGTGCGCATAATAGGGATAGCGTTTGTTCATAAGAGGAACTACACTCTCCCTAAATTCATGCCTACATCCAAACAAGATACACATTGAGACGCGGGTAGGTGTGCAAGGTACTCAAGCAACATTGCTTGAATCAATGATATTTAGCTCATGCCTTAACTCCCGGAACCTTGCTTCATCAAGAGGCTTCGTGAAAAGATCCGCAAGATTTGCCTTGGTGGGAACATACTCCAAAGAAATGTCTCCTCTAGCAACATGGTCCCGAATGAAATGATGACGAATCTCAATGTGCTTGGTCCGGTTGTGTTACACGGGATTGTGAGCAATAGCAATGGCACTCTCATTGTCGCAAATAAGAGGCACCTTGTCAAAAGATAGTCCAAGATCCTTCAAAGTTTGCTTCATCCATAGCAATTGAGCACAGCAGCTTGCGGCAGAGATGTACTCAGCTTCGGCAGTGGACATAGACACACAGTTCTGCTTCTTCGAGGACCAACAAACCAAAGATCTTCCGAGAAACTGACAAGCTCTGGAGGTTGACTTTCTTCCCACTTTGTCACTAGCCCAGTCCGAGTCCGTGTAACCAATGAGATCAAAGCTGGCTCCCTTGGGGTACCACAACCCAAAGTTTGGGGTATGAACTAAATATCGAAAGATTCTCTTGACCGCCACCATGTGACTTTCCTTTGGTGCGGCTTGAAATCTTGCACACATACCCACACTCAACATAATATCCGGTCGGGATGCACAAAGATAGAGCAAAGAACCAATCATAGATCGATAGAGTTTTTGATCCACCTCCTTACCCTTGGGATCGAGATCAAGATTAACCTTAGTTGGCATGGGAGTCTTGGCACCTTTGACTTGATCAAACTTGAACTTCTTGAGCATGTCTTGGATGTACTTGGCTTGGTTGATGAAAGTCCCTTTCCTCAATTGCTTGACTTCAAACCCAAGGAAAAACTTCAACTCCCCCATCATGGACATCTCGAAGCGATCGGTCATGAGCTTGGCAAAATCCTCATTAAAAGTTTTGTTAATAGACCCAAAGATAATGTCATCAACATAGATTTGGCATACGAACAAGTGGCCTCCAACTTTCTTAGTAAAAAGAGTGGGATCAATGAGGCCCACTTCGAAGCCACGGTCTAACAAGATCTCCCTAAGGCAATCATACCACGCACGTGGGGCTTGCTTGAGGCCATAGAGTGCCTTATTGAGCTTGTAGACATGGTTCGGAAAAAGTGGATCCTCAAAACCCGGAGGTTGCTTGACGTATACCAACTCTTTCAAAGGACCATTAAGAAAAGCACTCTTAACATCCATTTGATGCAACTTAAAGTTATGATGGGTAGCGAAGGCAAGAAGCATACGAATGGATTCAAGGCGAGCAACGGGGGCGTAAGTCTCACCGTAGTCGATGCCCTCAACTTGTGAGTATCCTTGGGCAACTAACCTTGCCTTGTTGCGCACGACAATTCCATTCGCATCACACTTGTTCTTGAAGACCCACTTGGTTCCAATAACATTTTGATAGTCTTTGGGCCGCTCAACCAATGTCCAAACATTGTTCCTCTTGAAGTTGTGAAGTTCCTAGTTCATAGCATCAAGCCAATCATCATCTTCCAGAGCTTCGAAGACTTTCTGTGGTTCCACAAGAGAGATAAACGCGTGGTGAGAGCTAAAGGAAGCTAGTTGCCTCCTAGTAGTGGAACCTTTATTGAAATCTTCATAGACATTATCAAGGATATGGCCATCTCGAACAAGCTTGGCGAGACGATAGGCTTGACGGCGGGCTTGTGCTTCAACTCGAGATTCTTGAACTACCACTTGGTCATTGCCACCAATTGAGCCACCGCCTTGACTATAAGCATGAAAACGAGGGTCATCTTCATCAATTTCCACTTCGGGGGAGTCATCGCTTGGAGAGGATCCTTGAGGATCATTGACTTGCTCTTGATCTCGACGAGCTTGACCTTGGGGAGAGCCGTGATCTTGAGGAGGAGCCCCATCTTGGGGAGGTTGATGAGGTTGATGAAGATCTTGTCCGTGGGAGGTGCCTTGAGGAGGAGCCCCATCGTGGGGAGGTTGATGTTGTTGATGAAGAGCTTGTTCTTTGGAGCTTGGAGAGTCATGAGCATGGGAAGCTTCGGAAGAGCTTGAGGGAGCTTGTGCCAAGAAAGTAGGTCCTTGAGGGGCAAGATGATCTTGTGAAAGTGAGGGCTCCACTTGAGTAGAGCTTGGTCCTTCTCTTTCGTCCATAAGGGGATCCTCAATGGGGAGGTGGAAGCCCACACCCATTCTTCTTATGGCCTTGGGAGGAATTTCATCACTTGGATCACAAACACCATCTTGCCTAACAAGAGACTCATGATTTTCATCAAACTTTACGTTGCTCATTTCTTCAACTCTTCCATTGGCTTTGTTGTAGACTCGATAAGCATGGGACTGATTTGAGTAGCCAACAAAAATTCCTTCTTGAGCCTTGGATTCAAACTTGGACAAATGAACTCCTTTCTTGAGAATGTAGCACTTGCAACCAAACACCCGAAAGTAGCTAACATTAGGCTTTTTCCCGGTGAGAAGTTCATAGGGGGTCTTGTTTTTTTTCTTGCGGAGATAAAGCCGGTTGGTTGCATGGCAAGCGGTGGAGATGGCCTCGGCCCAAAAGTTGTGTGGAGACTTGAACTCAGCTAGCATAGACCGAGCCGCATCCATCAATGTGCGATTCTTCCTTTCGGCAACTCCGTTTTGTTGAGGGGTGTAGGGAGTGGAGTATTGATGCTTGATTCCTTCATCACTGAGAAACTCGTCCAAGGTATAATTTTTGAACTCGGTGCCATTGTCACTTCCAATTGAGAGAATAGTTGCATTGTGCTTCCGTTGAACCTCATTAGCAAAGTCAATGACGGTTTGTTGAGTCTCACTCTTGTACTTGAAAAAGAACACCCAAGTGTATCTTGAGAAATCATCCACAATATCCAAGCAATACTTCTTGCCTCCAAGGCTATCATGAGAGGGAGGACCAAAGAGATCCATATGCAAGAGCTCCAAACACCTCTCGGTAGTGATCTGATTGAGTGCTTTGTGAGGAGTTTCATGCATCTTTCCTTCAATAAAGCCCTGCAAACACGATCTTTGGCAAAAGAAACATTGTTAATTCCAAGGATGTGGCCCTCGGAGTGAAGTCTTTGCAAAGTTATCATGTTAACATGGGCTAGGCGGCGATGCCACAACCAGCCCTTGTCGGCTTTAGCATAGAGACATAGAGCATGAGGAGTAGTGGTCCCTGAAAAGTCCACCACATACAAGTCATGTTCTACATATCCTACAAAAGCCACCTTTAGAGACTTGCTCCACATGAGGACCACGGTATGAGAATTAAAGAAAGAAGAAAGGCCCATAAGAGCAAGAGCACGAACTGAGAGTAAGTTGTAACCAAGAGTTTTGACAAGCATGACGTCAACCAAGGATACATCCGGGGTTACCACCACTTTGCCAAAACCCAAAACCTGAGAGCATGTTTTGTCACCGTAGGAGACCATGGTGTTGGCAATATTGGGCCTCAATTCGGTCATGATAGACTTGCTTCCGGTCATATGACTCGTGGCACCACTATAAAGCACCCATTTTGATCCACCGGAAGCATAGTCCTACAAGAAAATCAAGCCTTGGTTTTAGGTACCCATTTTGCAATGGGTCCCCTTTTGTTAGTGACAAGAGCCTTTGGCACCCAAATGGCCCAATGATAATCATGCGTGTAAGACGTTCCCACGTATCTAGAATATACATGACCATCATAAGATTTGCAAAGAATATAAGAGGGATTGTTCTTTCCGGCAAAGTTGTCACTTTGCAAGAGGGTTAGGCCATTTGGTACCCCTTGGGCCATGCCCTTGTTCTTTTTCTTCTTCTTGTTCTTCTTCTTCTTCCTCTTCTTCTTAGTCTTGGCAAGTTGATCCTTCAACACCTTGACTTCCTCTATGAGATGCTCATGCTTGCAACAAGGGTTAGGAGAGCTAGACAAGTCTATAATTTGCACAGCGGAAGACTTAGAGAGATCACAAGTTAATTGAGTTTGAAGCTGTTCATGGGCTTCAAAAAGATTTGAGAATTTACTCTCCAAGGCTTTGTGTTCCTCTTTGAGTTTCTCAAGATCCTTTTGAGTCCTATCATGACCACCCACAAACTCAGCATTTTCTTTCTTGAGAACCTTAACCAAAGCAAGAGCATGGTCACGTTCTTTAATTGTAGAGCACAAAGTGTTATTATGATCATCTACAAGCTTAGACACATTTTATTCAAGATTAATTCTCATATTTTGTTCATCCTCAAGACTTTGAGTGAGAGAGGCAATTTCATCGGCGGCATCTCTTTCATTTTTACTTAGCAAGTCAAGAAGTTCTTCCTTTTCATCTAAGGCATATCTAGCATTGTCAAGTTGTGCAAGTAAGGACTCAAAGCAGTTTTTAGTTTCTTCATCTAAGGTAGCAACAAATTCACACATGTCAATCATTTCTTTCTTCACCTCTAGACCAACAAGATCAAGAGAGGAAGGCTCACTAGAGATAGGTTGAGGAGTGGGTTTCGGTGTTACCTCGGTGGCCTTGGCCATGAAACACTTTTGGTTGGAGAAGATGACATTTTCATTTGGCGAGTCGAAGAGGGATAGACGTGGAGTTGAGGTAGTGGAAATAGCAGCAACTCCCACAATCTCTCCACCATGAACTTCATCATCATCATCTTCATCCGTTCCCGAAAGATATTCTTCATGGACCACAATTGCTCGTTCCTTGTTAGTGGCGTTCTTGACGGCATAGTTCTTGTTCAAGGGATGAGGAGGTCTTGACTTGATCTTGCGAATGAGACGACCACCATTGTCTTCACGGTTCTCAAAGGGACACTTGGCCACGAAGTGACTCTTGTCGTTGCAATTGTAGCACGACCTTGCCTCGGGAGACTTGTTGGGTGAGTTGAATCTTGAGTTGTCCCTTGATCTTGACTTGAATCCGGACTTGTTCCAAAAGGCCCTTGAAGCGAGAGCAAGATGTTCATTGAAGGAACATTTGAGGTCCTCTTGAGACCACTCACTTGATGTATCATCATCATCAACTTCAATAGCCTTGGCCTTCAAAGCAAGATTAACTTTGGTTGACGCAATGGCTCTAGCTCGAGCGGACTCCGCATTCTTCTTGGCAATAGTCATGGCAATTACTTCACTCAAGACTTCTTGGGAGGTCATTAGGTGAAAGTTGGTTCTTCCCTTGATAGAGTTGAGCTTTTGTTCTTCAAATGGGAGGAGAGCTTGAATGAACTTCCTCTTCATAAACTTGTCATCAACATAGTGAGCCCCAAGGTCCCTCATAGTGGAACAAAGGACCTTAAGGCGCCTATACATGTCTTCGGGGGTCTCATCATCTTGCATTGTGAAACCATCGCACTCGTTGTTGATCTCATCAAACTTGGAGCTTTGGATGCTTGCATTCCCAACAAAGAGCTCGGTGAGTTGATCCCAAGCTTCCTTGGCGGTGTCAAATTGGCGAATGTGAGCAAAATCCTTTGGAGTCAAGGCCTTTTGAATCATTCCCAAAGCTGTGGCATTGAGTTGCTTGTCCACCACTTCACCTCGTGTCAACTTCTTTGGGTCATATGGAGAGAATCCATCCTCCACAATCCTCATTAACTCAATAGACGAGCTGGAAATATGTGAGCGCATTAGATATTGCCAATTGGCAAAATTAGAAGTATCTAGCATGGGTGGTGCTCCTTGAGGTATAATTTGTAGCATGGGGATGGGTGGATCCAGAGTGTACTTCAGCGGTGGGGGTACCGCCGAGTAGTCCTTTCCTCCATTTTCCTCTTTGGAAGTTGGGTTCTCGGGCTCCTCGATGTTCTCACTTCGAACCTTGGTAGAGGTTTGAGAAAAAAACCAAGTCCCAAGTGAGTGGTGGCAGCCGCGGGAGTTACCCCGGGGGCGGACACCGTAACGGTGGGAGGAACCTCGTTGGGTTGGGGTGTGTCAATAGCAACCATGGGGTTTGGCTTGAGAGACTGCAAGAGAGTCATCATTTCCTCGAACTTGGACATCATGGATGACTCCAATTGCTTGAGGTCATCCATAGTGGCCAAGTTCTTGGATTTTTCGATTTCACTACCCCCTTCGTCGGCCATAGTCTCTTAGGCGATAAAGCCCGAAATAAGAGCCTTGGCTCTGATACCAATTGAAAGTACCGACTTTATACGACTAGAGGGGGGTGAATAGGCGTCTACCCAATTTTAATTTGTTTCTCACTTTTAGGCTCAACAAGAAAGGAAGTTATCTAGAGATGCAACTAAGTGAACAACCTAAATGCAAGGAAACAAACACCAACAACAAAAACAGTAAATAGCAAGGAGTAAAGGAGGGGAACGAAGTAACCGGAGAGGGGACATGGAGATGTAATTCCCGTAGTTCACTCCCAAGGAGCTACGTCTATGTTGGAGAGGTGTCGGGGCCACACAAGGTCGCCCGAGCTCCACAAAGGCCTCACCTTCTTCTCCGGTGAGCTCCCCCACAAAGGAGGCCTCACAATCCACTAGCCGGTGACCTTGAAGGCGCCAACCGAAACCTTTACACCAAGGTTGAGGGGGGAGGATCCACAACTCAATTGGAGGCCCTCAACGACACCTCGAAGCTTTACAACGCAAGCCTTAGCTCCGAGGATGCCCTACACCGTCTAGGGTTCGAAGAAACCCAAGATTAACAAGATCCACAAAGGATAGGTGGGGGAAATCAAATCTTCTTTGGTGGAAGTGTAGATCTAGGTCACCTCCCTCACCTCCCAAAAGATCAAGTCATTTGAGTGGCTAGAGATAGAGATCTAGTGAGGTGAAGCTCAAGCATTAATGGAGGAGAGAGAAAAATTCGAGAGGGAGTGGGAAGAAGAAGAGGGGTGCCTTAAATAGGCCCCTCGCTGAACTCATACAGCCATGACCTCACGGAAGTTCCGGTGAGAGGCGTAGCTGGCCACTGGCTCCAACGGTCATCAGACCGTTGACGCCCGCTCCAGGAGTGCAACCGGAAGTTCCGGTCAAAACATACCGGAAGTTCCGGTCAAAACAGACCGGAAGTTCCGGTGAACTTCCGATGCTAGTTCCGACCAAGTTCCAGCAAATAGAACACTTCAAAACAGAAGGTTACTGTCACATCCCAAATTTTGAAATGTGAAAAATAAATAAACAAAATAAACAATTGTTGATTTTTAGGGTGAGAAGAAACTTTTTGATTCCAATTGGAAATATCAAAACCTATTTTGATCAAATCAAATCCTAAAGGGATTTAAAAAGATAAATAAACAATAAAGTTAAAATATTTGGAATTACTATTTTTGGATCTTTTAATAAAAAGATTAGGTTTTCAAAAGAAAAGGTAGAATAATAAATAAAGATTATTTTATAAAGCCAAATTAAATCTTGGCCAAGCTTTTGAAATAAAATATTTCTATTTGATAAAAAGAGTAAAGGTTTATTTAAATAAAATAATGAGGATTTATTATTATCCAATTTATTTAAAGTAAGGGCTTTTCCAATTTAAATAAACACTAAAACTTGTTATTTTATTTTAAATAAGTTTTCCAAGTGTTTTGTATTTTCAAATAAAACCTACTAAAATGGTTTTTGATATTATTTAGATTTCAAATGGATATTTTAATAAATCAAATCCTATTTGAATTAATAACTAAGGACTATTTTATTTAATTATTAAATAGATCCTAAAAGAATAAAAGTATTATTTTATTTTGAACTTTGGTTTGTGTTGTTAAACAGAATTAAAATCTACACAAAGTTTGGTGGAAGTTTGAATTCATTTGGGGTTTGAATTGTTTGATTGAAAATCAAAACAGAAATTCAAATAGAAAAAGAAAAAGCATTATGTATAAAAAAATTGAAAAAGGCTCAACCCACTAAGCAGGCCCAGCAGCCCACTCGCAGCCCAACTCTCCTCCCCCAGCGAAACGTTTTCTTTCACTCAACCTCGCACCCGCAGAGTCACAGACAGGTGGCCCCATCTCCCTCTCTCTCTCCCTCACTGACAAGCAGGCCCCACGCCAGCGTGTCATCGTCTTTAACCCACGACCGTTCTTCCCCTGCCATTACTGCCGATTGAATGCGGCGTTGAATTCGCGTAAATGACTGCGTTAATCCTGCCTGCGACCACGCTCGTTAAACCGCCCATTCCTCCTCTACCATTCCCCCCAAACAGCGCCTCCTCTCTGCCCCAGGGCTGCCCCAATTGAGAGCTCGAAACCTTCTGTCACCGACAGCTTCCCCGGCCAATTCCGGCGAACCACGGCCACCCCTCGCCTCCCTCTGCACGCTAGCACATTCCCCATCGCTAGACACACCTGCCCATAGCATCAGTTCGCTCCCGCGCACCCTAGAAGCTCGGCTTCATCATCAACTGAGCGCCATGTCATCCCCTTTTCCGCGACCTCACTGGTAAGTATCGACCGCCCTCCTGTTGATGCTCACATCATCCCCAGTTTAGCCCGCGTCTAACTATGCCCCTACCTTGCCTCGGCGCGACCTGCAGCCCCATCCCCAACGACCTCCAGAGCCGCCAGTCGCCAGGAGCTACTCCGGCGCGGAATTGCCGCCGTTCCCGTGCGCCCCTTGCCTCCTCGAGACCACCTTGAGCTTCACCTCGATCACGCGAACACGGTGAGCCACTTCCCTGTCTTCTTTGCTTCCTGGAATCACCGCGACGCCACCGCCAGAGCGTGCTCCGCCGATCGCCGCCGCGCAGCGCCGCCAATCTTTGACCCAGCGTCTGTGACCGTTAGATGTAAATCTTGCGGCTAAGAATAGATCTAGGCGAAGGGGTATGAGAGCATCTGAGCCGTATGATTTAAATGAAATCTAGCGGTCCAGAGAGCTCAATCCACCCGAAGCGGTACCGGCCAATTAGATTGCGCCACGTGGACATAGTTTTGTTTAAAACAGAATTTTGAATCAGATTGAATTGCAAATTTGTAAATTGCATAACTTATGATCCACACGTCCAAAATTTGCAAATTTTATATCAATGGAATCAGCAGAACATGTACTTTGCAACCATGCACTTTGTTTAATGTTTTGCTTCTGGAAAATAGGTTGAATTTGCAGAAACATGTGTAGGCTTAATATGAATATAAAAATTGTTTTAGATATAAGTTTAATGTGAAATATTTGCAAAATGGTTTGTTGTGAACCTACTGACCTTAGGAACCAACTCATGGATTTAAAAATGAATTTTGTGAAGTTTAGGAATAAATACTTGAGTTAGCTCATTTCTAGTCAAATAAAAATATGGATTTTGATATGGAAATGATTTTTGAGTAAAACCTTTGGGAAATGACGTGATTCAGACTTTCTGACCCTAAAAACCAAGTTTTGTGAATTAAAAACTTATTTGATGAACAATATAAAATTATTGCTTTGATAAAAGCATTTTTAACCACACAAAATATTGATTTGATTTAGAAATGGTCTATAGATAAAACCTTTTGCAAATGGTTTTACCACTTTAGAAAATGACCACTTTGAACTTTATAATGTTTAGAGCTTAGTAGAAACCACCTTTGCAAATAAAACTATCCTTTGCATGCTTGCATGCATGACCTTGTTTCTATTATTTTATGTGTGATAAATTGTTTGAATATTGGTTGGAATGCTAGTTGAATTGTGTTTGCTTGATTGAATTGTAGTGGAATTAGAAGAGTGTGATATTTGCAAGATCAAGAAGTGAACCAACATTCTCTACTAAAAAGGCAAGTGACACTATCATCCAAGTCCTACTATTTTCATTATACTTAGTGGATTTTTGAAACATGCATGATAAAGCTTACTATATTTTATGCTATGCTAAAATCCTAATAGGATACCCTTATATATTCCTTAGTGGAAACATTGTAGTTGTAGTATGCTTAGCCCTGCTATATAATGGGATGGGATACATGGTATGATTACATGAAGAGTTGAAAATACTTATGTTTTATATAATAAAACAAGTACTCAATGAACCACCTGGGTGGACAAGGATACTCAAGGTTGGACAAGGTGGCAACAAAAAGGAACCATGTTTATATGGCTATCTCTTTTGTTGTGCACTAGAAGAAAACCACCCAGGGACTTAGAGATTGAACATGTTTCTCGTACAGTGGCTTCCGTGTACAGCCACATGCTAAATGGGCTCTGGCTTAGTCAACTACATAGTGGAAGTCCCATGCATTGGCATCTTCAGGTTAACTAGATTTGTGCTAGGGAACTTGAAACCCTACATTGGTGCCTGGATGGCAAGCTAGCATTGTGTATTGGGAGGACTCCTATGGAAAGACTTTGTCACATTCTCAATCTGCCAGTAATCCATCTTGGTGAGTACTTATCCAGCGGCCACTGGTGGCATCAAGATGAGATTGTGTCATGTGGGTAAAGTATACAACTTCTGCACAAGATCAAAATTCTAAGTACTTAGCCGTGTCCCCGGTTATGGACAATACTGAGCAACTAAGGCCTGAAGCTATGGAAGATCTCGACATTCCAATTTCTCAAAGTAAAACTTGATGGTGACAACAAGGGATTTGAAGCACTTAGAGTTTTCCAAGAAGTTCAGAAAGATTTGACAAAATATCAAAACCTATTTTGAAAAGATAGGACAAAACTATATTGCTTTCTGCAAATGAGCCTAAACCCTACTTAGCCAAATATGCATGTAATGATAGGATCCATTTACTTCTACATAATAGTGAAATTTGCCAATACAATTCAAATGTATTGACCCTTGTGGCTGCAACTTGTTATGTTGCAGGTTTGTTTGATGTTAGTGAAGTGTGTTGAATAGGATTACAAGTCTACAACCAACATGATTGCCTGTGGCACTTTGAAGATGAAGGACCCCATGCTTATAGATATTTTGCTACAATGTAATGTGATAGCCAAATGAGCTATGTAAGATGTAATGAATTATTTTATTCCTGGTTATAAAGTTGTATTATGACCTTTGTTTCTTGATATTACATCTTAACTGTGGATGCTAGCTATTGATCCATGGACTAGCATTGTAAACACAGGGATCTCTACCTTATTAAAGGTTGGGAACCTTATAGATGGTATCAGAGCACTGTGTTGCCTGTAGGATTGTAAACCTAGGATTGGAAAAAACCCCTTAGAAAAATAGGAGTTATTTTTCCAAAACATATTTACAAACAATCTTGTAAACCCTTTCCTCAAACTTTTGGTTTTGATTCTACACCTCTTCCTTTTCAACTTGATGGACAAAGACTTCACCATGACCAATGACTTTAACTTTAGTTTCACCAAATATTTCATCAACTCTAATGACTTCAACATATTCAAGTGATTTCAACTTTAGTTTCACCAAGGACTTCAACTTAGACATCACTAAGGACTACAAGTGAAAAACCAAGAGACATTAGATTGCCTACAAAATACATTGATATCAGTTAGAGTATGGATCATATTGACCTATGAGGTATGATTATACTATGTTATTGTTCTCAAGAAAACTTGTTGTTTCCTTCAACTCATGAGTTAAGCTCAGAAGTTGTTAAGTGGATAGTTGCTTGTTGATTGTTTGATTGGTTGATTGTTTGATTGAACTTGGTTGTTTTTGAGTGGTGTGTTAAAACTTCTTAAAAATCTATCCACGAATACTTATCCCTATCAAACCAATAGATGCCTCCTCGTCGTGCCAACCCCAACCAAAACAACAACATTCCCCCTGAGATACAGCAGATGTTGGCAGTTCAGACACAGTTGATGCAGGAGATGACTACACTCATACATAATCAGAACAATAACAACAACAACAACAACAACAATAGCAGCAGCAACAACAACAACAACAACAACAACAACAACAACAACAACAATTAGAATAATCCTCCAGCACTTGACATGCTCACCAAGTTTCTGAAACTTAGGCCTGCAAGGTTCTCTGGAACAACTGATCCAATGGAAGCTGATGATTGGTTACGTTCGGTAAATAAGGACTTAGTGACTGTTGGCTGCACTGATGAAGAAAAAGTTAGATTTGCAGCATTTCTACTTGAAGGACCAGCAGCAACATGGTGGGACAACTTTCAGATCACCACTCCCCTTGAAGATGTGACTTGGGCTATTTTTGAAGATGGATTCAGAACAACTCACATCTCACCTGGAGTGATGTACTTGAAGAAAAAGGAATTTCACAATCTGAAATAGCGTCACCTCAGTGTGGCTGAATATATTGAAGAATTCAACAATCTGGCACGCTATGCACCGGATGAAGTTGATACAGATGCTAAGAGAAAATAAAAATTTCTTGAAGGACTTAATGATGAGTTGAACCTGTAGCTAGCTGTTGCCTATGTTCCAACTTATCAATCACTTTGTGACAAAGCCACAATATTGGAAAACAAGATGAATCAAGTTGAGAACAGAAAGAGGAAGCATAAACTCAAGAATCATTCAGGGTCATCAAAAAAGAAGCATTCATTCAAAAAGAGCAATGAAGATTCTGAACCACATCAGTATCACTACAACAACAATGGAAGTGATAATAATGGAAATGATACTGACAATGGAGATGACCTTGGTTAGAACCAACATGACACTTCCAGGAAGAAAGACATTAGCCAGTTGTAGTGCTATAATTGCAAGGAACTTGGACACTATGCATCAGACTGTCCTGAGAAGAAAAAGAAAAAGGATGCTAGAGGAGCCAATGGAAATGACTCCAATGTGACCCAGAAAGGACATGTGAACCACATTGACATGGATGGAAACTTTGAAGAGATAGAAGAAGTGGATGTCAGAAACTAGTTAACTCAGTTGAGTCAAATAAGGATTCCTTGACAGGATATTAAGTGTTGAACCCATAGTCAAGTGAACCATCAATGTAACCCTATGAGACTTTATTTTTAAGGGTAGTAGTACCCTAGTTGCCTTGAAGCCAACTTGTAACCTTTAGCCTTCCCAAATCTCGGGACGATATTTATTTTAAGGGTGGTAGCCTGTCACATCCCAAAATTTTCCAAATTTTGAAATGTGAAAAATAAATAAACAAAATAAACAATTATTGATTTTTAGGGTGAGAAGAAACTATTTGATTCCAATTGGAAATATCAAAACCTATTTTGATCAAATCAAATCCTAAAGGGATTTAAAAAGATAAATAAACAATAAAGTTAAAATATTTGGAATTACTATTTTTGGATCTTTTAATAAAAAGATTAGGTTTTCAAAAGAAAAGGTAGAATAATATATAAAGATTATTTTATAAAGCCAAATTAAATCTTGGCCAAGCTTTTGAAATAAAATATTTCTATTTGATAAAAAGAGTAAAGGTTTATTTAAATAAAATAATGAGGATTTATTATTATCCAATTTATTTAAAGTAAGGGATTTTCCAATTTAAATAAACACTAAAACTTGTTATTTTATTTTAAATAAGTTTTCCAAGTGTTTTGTATTTTCAAATAAAACCTACTGAAATGGTTTTTGATATTATTTAGATTTCAAATGGAGATTTTAATAAATCAAATCCTATTTGAATTAATAACTAAGGACTATTTTATTTAATTATTAAATAGATCCTAAAAGAATAAAAGTATTATTTTATTTTGAACTTTGGTTTGTGTTGTTAAACAGAATTAAAATCTACACAAAGTTTGGTGGAAGTTTGAATTCATTTGGGGTTTGAATTGTTTGATTGAAAATCAAAACAGAAATTCAAATAGAAAAAGAAAAAGCATTATGTATAAAAAAATTGAAAAAGGCTCAACCCACTAAGCAGGCCCAGCAGCCCACTCGCAGCCCAACTCTCCTCCCCCAGCGAAACGTTTTCTTTCACTCAACCTCGCACCCGCAGAGTCACAGACAGGTGGCCCCATCTCCCTCTCTCTCTCCCTCACTGACAAGCAGGCCCCACGCCAGCGTGTCATCGTCTTTAACCCACGACCGTTCTTCCCCTGCCATTGCTGCCGATTGAATGCGGCGTTGAATTAGCGTAAATGATTGCGTTAATCACACTGCGACCACGCCGTTAAACCGCCCATTCCTCCTCTACCATTCCCCAAGCGCCTCCTCTCGCAGGCTGCCCCAATTGAGAGCTCGAAACCTTCTGTCACCGACAGCTTCCCCGGCCAATTCCGGCGAACCACCTCCACCCCTCGCCTCCCTCTGCACGCTAGCACATTCCCCATCGCCAGGCGCACCTGCCCATAGCACCAGTTCGCTCCCGCGCACCCTAGAAGCTCGGCTTCGTCATCAACCGTTGGCCGCCGTCTATCCCTTTCGCGACCTCCCACAGTAAGTATCGACCGCCCTCCTGTTGATGCTCACATCATCCCAGTTTAGCCCGCGTCTAACTATGCCCCTACCTTGCCTCGGCGCGACCTGCAGCCCCATCCCCAACGACCTCCAGAGCCGCCAGTCGCCAGGAGCTACTCCGGCGCGGAATTGCCGCCGTTCCCGTGCGCCCCTTGCCTCCTCGAGACCACCTTGAGCTTCACCTCGATCACGCGAACACGGTGAGCCACTTCCCTGTCTTCTTTGCTTCCTGGAATCACCGCGACGCCACCGCCAGAGCGTGCTCCGCCGATCGCCGCAGCAGCTCGCCAATCTTTGACCAGGTACGTGGACGTTAGATGTAAATCTTGCGGCTAAGAATAGATCTAGGCGAAGGGGTATGAGAGCATCTGAGCCGTATGATTTAAATGAAATCTAGCGGTCCAGAGAGCTCAATCCACCCGAAGCGGTACCGGCCAATTAGATTGCGCCACGTGGACATAGTTTTGTTTAAAACAGAATTTTGAATCAGATTGAATTGCAAACTTGTAAATTGCATAACTTATGATCCACATGTCCAAAATTTGCAAATTTTATATCAATGGAATCAGCAGAACATGTACTTTGCAACCATGCACTTTGTTTAATGTTTTGCTTCTGGAAAATAGGTTGAATTTGCAGAAACATGTGTAGGCTTAATATGAATATAAAAATTGTTTTAGATATAAGTTTAATGTGAAATATTTGCAAAATGGTTTGTTGTGAACCTACTGACCTTAGGAACCAACTCATGGATTTAAAAATGAATTTTGTGAAGTTTAGGAATAAATACTTGAGTTAGCTCATTTCTAGTCAAATAAAAATATGGATTTTGATATGGAAATGATTTTTGAGTAAAACCTTTGGGAAATGACGTGATTCAGACTTTCTGACCCTAAAAACCAAGTTTTGTGAATTAAAAACTTATTTGATGAACAATATAAAATTATTGCTTTGATAAAAGCATTTTTAACCACACAAAATATTGATTTGATTTAGAAATGGTCTATAGATAAAACCTTTTGCAAATGGTTTTACCACTTTAGAAAATGACCACTTTGAACTTTATAATGTTTAGAGCTTAGTAGAAACCACCTTTGCAAATAAAACTATCCTTTGCATGCTTGCATGCATGACCTTGTTTCTATTATTTTATGTGTGATAAATTGTTTGAATATTGGTTGGAATGCTAGTTGAATTGTGTTTGCTTGATTGAATTGTAGTGGAATTAGAAGAGTGTGATATTTGCAAGATCAAGAAGTGAACCAACATTCTCTACTAAAAAGGCAAGTGACACTATCATCCAAGTCCTACTATTTTCATTATACTTAGTGGATTTTTGAAACATGCATGATAAAGCTTACTATATTTTATGCTATGCTAAAATCCTAATAGGATACCCTTATATATTCCTTAGTGGAAACATTGTAGTTGTAGTATGCTTAGCCCTGCTATATAATGGGATGGGATACATGGTATGATTACATGAAGAGTTGAAAATACTTATGTTTTATATAATAAAACAAGTACTCAATGAACCACCTGGGTGGACAAGGATACTCAAGGTTGGACAAGGTGGCAACAAAAAGGAACCATGTTTATATGGCTATCTCTTTTGTTGTGCACTAGAAAAACCACCCAGGGACTTAGAGATTGAACATGTTTCTCGTGGCTTCCGTGTACAGCCACATGCTAAATGGGCTCTGGCTTAGTCAACTACATAGTGGAAGTCCCATGCATTGGCATCTTCAGGTTAACTAGATTTGTGCTAGGGAACTTGAAACCCTACATTGGTGCCTGGATGGCAAGCTAGCATTGTGTATTGGGAGGACTCCTATGGAAAGACTTTGTCACATTCTCAATCTGCCAGTAATCCATCTTGGTGAGTACTTATCCAGCGGCCACTGGTGGCATCAAGATGAGATTGTGTCATGTGGGTAAAGTATACAACTTCTGCACAAGATCAAAATTCTAAGTACTTAGCCGTGTCCCCGGTTATGGACAATACTGAGCAACTAAGGCCTGAAGCTATGGAAGATCTCGACATTCCAATTTCTCAAAGTAAAACTTGATGGTGACAACAAGGGATTTGAAGCACTTAGAGTTTTCCAAGAAGTTCAGAAAGATTTGACAAAATATCAAAACCTATTTTGAAAAGATAGGACAAAACTATATTGCTTTCTGCAAATGAGCCTAAACCCTACTTAGCCAAATATGCATGTAATGATAGGATCCATTTACTTCTACATAATAGTGAAATTTGCCAATACAATTCAAATGTATTGACCCTTGTGGCTGCAACTTGTTATGTTGCAGGTTTGTTTGATGTTAGTGAAGTGTGTTGAATAGGATTACAAGTCTACAACCAACATGATTGCCTGTGGCACTTTGAAGATGAAGGACCCCATGCTTATAGATATTTTGCTGCAATGTAATGTGATAGCCAAATGAGCTATGTAAGATGTAATGAATTATTTTATTCCTGGTTATAAAGTTGTATTATGACCTTTGTTTCTTGATATTACATCTTAACTGTGGATGCTAGCTATTGATCCATGGACTAGCATTGTAAACACAGGGATCTCTACCTTATTAAAGGTTGGGAACCTTATAGATGGTATCAGAGCACTGTGTTGCCTGTAGGATTGTAAACCTAGGATTGGAAAAAACCCCTTAGAAAAATAGGAGTTATTTTTCCAAAACATATTTACAAACAATCTTGTAAACCCTTTCCTCAAACTTTTGGTTTTGATTCTACACCTCTTCCTTTTCAACTTGATGGACAAAGACTTCACCATGACCAATGACTTTAACTTTAGTTTCACCAAATATTTCATCAACTCTAATGACTTCAACATATTCAAGTGATTTCAACTTTAGTTTCACCAAGGACTTCAACTTAGACATCACTAAGGACTACAAGTGAAAACCAAGAGACATTAGATTGCCTACAAAATACATTGATATCAGTTAGAGTATGGATCATATTGACCTATGAGGTATGATTATACTATGTTATTGTTCTCAAGAAAACTTGTTGTTTCCTTCAACTCATGAGTTAAGCTCAGAAGTTGTTAAGTGGATAGTTGCTTGTTGATTGTTTGATTGGTTGATTGTTTGATTGAACTTGGTTGTTTTTGAGTGGTGTGTTAAAACTTCTTAAAAATCTATCCACCAATACTTATCCCTATCAAACCAATAGATGCCTCCTCGTCGTGCCAACCCCAACCAAAACAACAACATTCCCCCTGAGATACAGCAGATGTTGGCAGTTCAGACACAGTTGATGCAGGAGATGACTACACTCATACATAATCAGAACAATAACAACAACAACAACAACAACAATAGCAGCAACAACAACAACAACAACAACAACAACAACAACAACAACAACAACAACAACAACAACAATTAGAATAATCCTCCAGCACTTGACATGCTCACCAAGTTTCTGAAACTTAGGCCTGCAAGGTTCTCTGGAACAACTGATCCAATGGAAGCTGATGATTGGTTACGTTCGGTAAATAAGGACTTAGTGACTGTTGGCTGCACTGATGAAGAAAAAGTTAGATTTGCAGCATTTCTACTTGAAGGACCAGCAGCAACATGGTGGGACAACTTTCAGATCACCACTCCCCTTGAAGATGTGACTTGGGCTATTTTTGAAGATGGATTCAGAACAACTCACATCTCACCTGGAGTGATGTACTTGAAGAAAAAGGAATTTCACAATCTGAAATAGCGTCACCTCAGTGTGGCTGAATATATTGAAGAATTCAACAATCTGGCACGCTATGCACCGGATGAAGTTGATACAGATGCTAAGAGAAAAGAAAAATTTCTTGAAGGACTTAATGATGAGTTGAACCTGTAGCTAGCTGTTGCCTATGTTCCAACTTATCAATCACTTTGTGACAAAGCCACAATATTGGAAAACAAGATGAATCAAGTTGAGAACAGAAAGAGGAAGCATAAACTCAAGAATCATTCAGGGTCATCAAAAAAGAAGCATTCATTCAAAAAGAGCAATGAAGATTCTGAACCACATCAGTATCACTACAACAACAATGGAAGTGATAATAATGGAAATGATACTGACAATGGAGATGACCTTGGTTAGAACCAACATGACACTTCCAGGAAGAAAGACATTAGCCAGTTGTAGTGCTATAATTGCAAGGAACTTGGACACTATGCATCAGACTGTCCTGAGAAGAAAAAGAAAAAGGATGCTAGAGGAGCCAATGGAAATGACTCCAATGTGACCCAGAAAGGACATGTGAACCACATTGACATGGATGGAAACTTTGAAGAGATAGAAGAAGTGGATGTCAGAAACTAGTTAACTCAGTTGAGTCAAATAAGGATTCCTTGACAGGATATTAAGTGTTGAACCCATAGTCAAGTGAACCATCAATGTAACCCTATGAGACTTTATTTTTAAGGGTAGTAGTACCCTAGTTGCCTTGAAGCCAACTTGTAACCTTTAGCCTTCCCAAATCTCGGGACGATATTTATTTTAAGGGTGGTAGCCTGTCACATCCCAAAATTTTCCAAATTTTGAAATGTGAAAAATAAATAAACAAAATAAACAATTATTGATTTTTAGGGTGAGAAGAAACTATTTGATTCCAATTGGAAATATCAAAACCTATTTTGATCAAATCAAATCCTAAAGGGATTTAAAAAGATAAATAAACAATAAAGTTAAAATATTTGGAATTACTATTTTTGGATCTTTTAATAAAAAGATTAGGTTTTCAAAAGAAAAGGTAGAATAATATATAAAGATTATTTTATAAAGCCAAATTAAATCTTGGCCAAGATTTTGAAATAAAATATTTCTATTTGATAAAAAGAGTAAAGGTTTATTTAAATAAAATAATGAGGATTTATTATTATCCAATTTATTTAAAGTAAGGGATTTTCCAATTTAAATAAACACTAAAACTTGTTATTTTATTTTAAATAAGTTTTCCAAGTGTTTTGTATTTTCAAATAAAACCTACTGAAATGGTTTTTGATATTATTTAGATTTCAAATGGAGATTTTAATAAATCAAATCCTATTTGAATTAATAACTAAGGACTATTTTATTTAATTATTAAATAGATCCTAAAAGAATAAAAGTATTATTTTATTTTGAACTTTGGTTTGTGTTGTTAAACAGAATTAAAATCTACACAAAGTTTGGTGGAAGTTTGAATTCATTTGGGGTTTGAATTGTTTGATTGAAAATCAAACAGAAATTCAAATAGAAAAGAAGAAAAGCATTATGTATAAAAAATTGAAAAAGGCTCAACCCACTAAGGCCCAAAGCCACTCGCAGCCCAACTCTCCTCCCCAGTGGCTTTTTCTTTCACTCAACCTCGCATGAGTCACAGCAGGTGGCCCCATCTCCTCTCTCTCCCTCCGACAGCCCACGCCAGCGTGTCATCGTCTTTAACCCACGACCGTTCTTCCCCTGCCATTACTGCCGATTGAATGCGGCGTTGAATTCGCGTAAATGACTGCGTTAATCCTGCCTGCGACCACGCTCGTTAAACCGCCCATTCCTCCTCTACCATTCCCCCCAAACAGCGCCTCTCTCGCCTGTGGCTGCCCCAATTGAGAGCTCGAAACCTTCTGTCACCGACAGCTTCCCCGGCCAATTCCGGCGAACCACGGCCACCCCTCGCCTCCCTCTGCACGCTAGCACATTCCCCATCGCCAGGCACACCTGCCCATAGCACCAGTTCGCTCCCGCGCACCCTAGAAGCTCGGCTTCATCATCAACTGAGCGCCGCCGCGTCTGTCCCTTTTCCGGCGACCTCCCCTGGTAAGTATCGACCGCCCTCCTGTTGATGCTCACATCATCCCCAGTTTAGCCCGCGTCTAACTATGCCCCTACCTTGCCTCGGCGCGACCTGCAGCCCCATCCCCAACGACCTCCAGAGCCGCCAGTCGCCAGGAGCTACTCCGGCGAGGAATTGCCGCCGTTCCCGTGCGCCCCTTGCCTCCTCGAGACCACCTTGAGCTTCACCTCGATCACGCGAACACGGTGAGCCACTTCCCTGTCTTCTTTGCTTCCTGGAATCACCGCGACGCCACCGCCAGAGCGTGCTCCGCCGATCGCCGCAAGCAGCTCGCAATCTTTGACCCAGTCATGACCGTTAGATGTAAATCTTGCGGCTAAGAATAGATCTAGGCGAAGGGGTATGAGAGCATCTGAGCCGTATGATTTAAATGAAATCTAGCGGTCCAGAGAGCTCAATCCACCCGAAGCGGTACCGGCCAATTAGATTGCGCCACGTGGACATAGTTTTGTTTAAAACAGAATTTTGAATCAGATTGAATTGCAAACTTGTAAATTGCATAACTTATGATCCACACGTCCAAAATTTGCAAATTTTATATCAATGGAATCAGCAGAACATGTACTTTGCAACCATGCACTTTGTTTAATGTTTTGCTTCTGGAAAATAGGTTGAATTTGCAGAAACATGTGTAGGCTTAATATGAATATAAAAATTGTTTTAGATATAAGTTTAATGTGAAATATTTGCAAAATGGTTTGTTGTGAACCTACTGACCTTAGGAACCAACTCATGGATTTAAAAATGAATTTTGTGAAGTTTAGGAATAAATACTTGAGTTAGCTCATTTCTAGTCAAATAAAAATATGGATTTTGATATGGAAATGATTTTTGAGTAAAACCTTTGGGAAATGACGTGATTCAGACTTTCTGACCCTAAAAACCAAGTTTTGTGAATTAAAAACTTATTTGATGAACAATATAAAATTATTGCTTTGATAAAAGCATTTTCAACCACACAAAATATTGATTTGATTTAGAAATGGTCTATAGATAAAACCTTTTGCAAATGGTTTTACCACTTTAGAAAATGACCACTTTGAACTTTATAATGTTTAGAGCTTAGTAGAAACCACCTTTGCAAATAAAACTATCCTTTGCATGCTTGCATGCATGACCTTGTTTCTATTATTTTATGTGTGATAAATTGTTTGAATATTGGTTGGAATGCTAGTTGAATTGTGTTTGCTTGATTGAATTGTAGTGGAATTAGAAGAGTGTGATATTTGCAAGATCAAGAAGTGAACCAACATTCTCTACTAAAAAGGCAAGTGACACTATCATCCAAGTCCTACTATTTTCATTATACTTAGTGGATTTTTGAAACATGCATGATAAAGCTTACTATATTTTATGCTATGCTAAAATCCTAATAGGATACCCTTATATATTCCTTAGTGGAAACATTGTAGTTGTAGTATGCTTAGCCCTGCTATATAATGGGATGGGATACATGGTATGATTACATGAAGAGTTGAAAATACTTATGTTTTATATAATAAAACAAGTACTCAATGAACCACCTGGGTGGACAAGGATACTCAAGGTTGGACAAGGTGGCAACAAAAAGGAACCATGTTTATATGGCTATCTCTTTTGTTGTGCACTAGAAGAAAACCACCCAGGGACTTAGAGATTGAACATGTTTCTTGTACAGTGGCTTGGTATGCGACCACATGCTAAATGGGCTCTGGCTTAGTCAACTACATAGTGGAAGTCCCATGCATTGGCATCTTCAGGTTAACTAGATTTGTGCTAGGGAACTTGAAACCCTACATTGGTGCCTGGATGGCAAGCTAGCATTGTGTATTGGGAGGACTCCTATGGAAAGACTTTGTCACATTCTCAATCTGCCAGTAATCCATCTTGGTGAGTACTTATCCAGCGGCCACTGGTGGCATCAAGATGAGATTGTGTCATGTGGGTAAAGTATACAACTTCTGCACAAGATCAAAATTCTAAGTACTTAGCCGTGTCCCCGGTTATGGACAATACTGAGCAACTAAGGCCTGAAGCTATGGAAGATCTCGACATTCCAATTTCTCAAAGTAAAACTTGATGGTGACAACAAGGGATTTGAAGCACTTAGAGTTTTCCAAGAAGTTCAGAAAGATTTGACAAAATATCAAAACCTATTTTGAAAAGATAGGACAAAACTATATTGCTTTCTGCAAATGATCCACACGTCCAAAATTTGCAAATTTTATATCAATGGAATCAGCAGAACATGTACTTTGCAACCATGCACTTTGTTTAATGTTTTGCTTCTGGAAAATAGGTTGAATTTGCAGAAACATGTGTAGGCTTAATATGAATATAAAAATTGTTTTAGATATAAGTTTAATGTGAAATATTTGCAAAATGGTTTGTTGTGAACCTACTGACCTTAGGAACCAACTCATGGATTTAAAAATGAATTTTGTGAAGTTTAGGAATAAATACTTGAGTTAGCTCATTTCTAGTCAAATAAAAATATGGATTTTGATATGGAAATGATTTTTGAGTAAAACCTTTGGGAAATGACGTGATTCAGACTTTCTGACCCTAAAAACCAAGTTTTGTGAATTAAAAACTTATTTGATGAACAATATAAAATTATTGCTTTGATAAAAGCATTTTTAACCACACAAAATATTGATTTGATTTAGAAATGGTCTATAGATAAAACCTTTTGCAAACTTTATAATGTTTAGAGCTTAGTAGAAACCACCTTTTCAAATAAAACTATCCTTTGCATGCTTGCATGCATGACCTTGTTTCTATTATTTTATGTGTGATAAATTGTTTGAATATTGGTTGGAATGCTAGTTGAATTGTGTTTGCTTGATTGAATTGTAGTGGAATTAGAAGAGTGTGATATTTGCAAGATCAAGAAGTGAACCAACATTCTCTACTAAAAAGGCAAGTGACACTATCATCCAAGTCCTACTATTTTCATTATACTTAGTGGATTTTTGAAACATGCATGATAAAGCTTACTATATTTTATGCTATGCTAAAATCCTAATAGGATACCCTTATATATTCCTTAGTGGAAACATTGTAGTTGTAGTATGATTAGCCCTGCTATATAATGGGATGGAATACATGATATGATTATATGAAGAGTTGATGTAGAGGTTCCAATCTTTAATAAGATAGAGCCCCCTGTGTTTACAATGCTAGTCCCTGGATCAATAGCTAGCATGCACAGTTTAGATGTAATATCAAGAAACAAAGGTCATAATATAACTTTTTAACCAGAAATAACATAATTCTATTACATCAATACATAGCTCATTTGGCTATTACATTACATTGCAGCGGAATAATTATAATCATGGGGTCCTTCATCTTCAAAGTGCCACAGGCATATGTTGGTTGTAGACTTTGTAATCCTAATCAAACAATCTTCACTAAAAATCAATCAAACCTGCAACATTACAAGTTACAGCCACAAGGGTCAATACATTTGAATTGTATTGGCAAGCTTCACTTCTATGTATAATATGAGTGGATCCTATCAATACATGCATATTTGGCTAAGTAGAGTTTAAGGCTCATTTGCATAAAGCAATAATTTATCCTATCTTTTTCAAAATGGTTTTGGTCCTTTGTCAAATCTCTTTTCCAAGAATCCCTTGAACTCCTTGGTAGACACTCAAGTGTTCAAGTCCTTGTCAAAATCTCTTGAGCTCCTTGGTAACCCCAAGTGCATCAAATTTTTAAAATATCTCATGAGTTCCTTGGTAACCCCAAGTGTTCATGTTTTCATCAGAATCTCTTGAGCACCTTGGTAACCCCAAGTGCAACAAGTTTTATAAAACCTCTTTGAATTCCTTGGTAGACACTCAAGTGCATCAAGTTTTATTTTAGAAGTTGGAATGTCGAGATCTCCCATAGTTCAAACTTTAGTTGGTCAGTATTGTCCATAACCGGGGACACGGCTAAGTACTTAGATTTTATTATCTTCTGCAGAAGGAGTACACTTTACCCACATGTCACAATCCCATCCTTTTGCCACCAGTGGCCTACTGGATTAGTGCTCACCAAGATGGAGTACTGGCAGATTGAGAATGTGACGAAGTCTTTCCAAATGGTCCTCCCATACACCATTGCTAGCTTGTCTTCAGCACCCATGAATCATTCCAGATCCCCATGTCCAGTTAACTGAAGACAGTGCATGGGTCTTCCCAATGTAGTTGACTAAGCCAGAGCCATAATAGCATGTGGTTGCACACGAAAGCCACAATTGGAGAAACATGTTCAATCTCTAAGTTTCCTAGGTGGGTTTTCTTTTGGAGCACAACACAAAGAGATCACCATAGTCATGGTTCCTTTTGTTGCCACCTTCTCCAAAACTTATAGTATCCTCCACCTAGGTGGTTCATTGAGTCCTTGTTTTATTATATAAAACACAAGTCCTTTTCTCAACTTTGTAAAATCTCAACATGTATCTCTTTTCACAATGAAGCATGGCTAAGCATGTACAAGTACAATGTTTCCTCTAAGGAATGTATAAGGTATCCTATTAGGATTTAGCATAGCATATGTATAAATCATTTTCATGCATGTTTCAGAATCCACTAAGTATAATGAAAATAGTAGGACTTTTGTATGATAGTGTAACTTGCCTTTTTGGTAGGGAATGGTGGTTCACTCCTTGATCTTGCTAGTCTCACACTTCACTACAAGTCAATCAAGCAAACACAAATTCAACTCACATTCCATACCAAAGTCGAACAAACACTTTTTTTTACACACAAAGTAATGGAATCTAAGTCATGCATAAGCATGCAAAGGATGGTTCTATTGCAAGGATTCCACTAGGCTTCTAAACTTTGTAAGGTCCAAATTGGTCATTTACCAAAATGGCAAAGTCATTTGCAAATGGGTTTTATCCATAAACCATTTTCAAAACCTTTCATCATTTTATGTGGTGAAAAGCATTTTTCTCAATACCACAACCTTAAGTGGTTTCACCAATTAAGTTGTTGTTTCTTAAAACTTGGTGTTTTTGGTCAGTAGGTTTGGTCCAAAACATTTTCTCCAAAGTTTTTACTCAAAACCATTTTTATAAACAAAACAATAGTTTTATTTAGCTAGAAATGGACTAAACCAATTAATCCATTCTAAGCTTTTCCAAATCATGGGTTGGTTCCTACGGTTAGTAGCTTCTTCACAAACCATTTTGCAAAGGTTTTAACCCTAAAATCATTTTTAAACAATTTTTCTAATCTAAATAAGCACACAAATTATTCTGCAAAAACAAGCAAATTAACAGATACTATTTACTAAACCAAGGGCATGGTTGGCTAGGGCTTGCTCTCCTGAATCCAACGACATAAAATTTGTAATTTTTGGACGTGTGGATCCAAAGTTACAAGGGTTTGAATTTCACAACTAAATCAGATTTCCAATTTCTGTTTTTAATCAAACTGGCCACGCGTCGCTTTCTAATTGGACGATACCGGTTCGGCCGGATCGGCTCTGTGACGCGTTGGATCTAATTAGATCGCACGGTACTTATCGCGTACCCCTTTGGTGCTAAGTGATCTAATCGTGAGCGCCGAATCTCGATCCTACGGTGCTGGTCTGCTTGACCATATGCTTGGCGTGGCGCTAGCGGCGGCGGCAGTCGGCGATGGGAGGCGGTGAAACAGGAAGCTAGAAGAGGAGGATGCTCACCGTGATCGCAGGATACTGAGATGCTCAACGTATGGTCGGCTCGGCAAGGCGCTCGGTCGTGGAATCGCTCACGGAGTTTGCTCTGGCGTCGGCTCGGCTCATCCACGGTCTAAGGCAACGTTGTAGATCGCCCTAGGACAAGACAGGGGCATGGTTAAGTGCGGGAGGTCACGGAGAAGACACGTGCATGAACGAGAAGGCGCGGGGCGGTCGGAATCTACCTGGGTGCTTGCCGGAGTTGAAGACAGACGCGACGGCGTTCGGAAGCTTGTCGTAGCCGGTGTTCTGGGACGCCCGCAGTCGAATGGGTGGTACGGGGAGGAGTGTCTGGGAGTGGGGAGTCTGCTAGCGTGCTCAGGGAGGCAAGGGGTGGTGGAACTCGGCCGGAATTGGTCGGAGAGGGTGGTCGGAACTGGGAGTGTGTCGAGCCAAATTGAGGCAGCCTCGGGGCAGAGAGAAAGTGGCGACAGAGGGGAAAGGAGGAGAAGACGCAGGTGCTTAATAGCGTGCAGTCATGGCGAGGTTTAAGGCGCGGCATCAATGCGTATTCAAGCCTCGACATCAACGGCAGAAACGGCCGGCGCGGTCGTCGCGAGGAAGAAGGAGGAGTGGGAAAGTGGGGTCTGCTGGTCAGTAGGAAAAGACTGAGAGAAGGGTCCACCGGTCAGTCTCTTTGCGGGTCTGTTAATAGGTGTGAACCGTTTTATTTCGGGAAGGAGAGCTGGGCTGGTTCTGGGCTTCTTGGGCTGGCTCAGTTGGGTCAGGTCCAAATCTTATTTTTTCTGTTTTGAACCTTTTTCTTTTTCCAATACTATTTTCTGTTTTGAAAATCCAAACAATCAAATCACACTTAAATCAATTCAAACAATCAACAAACTTTTGCAACTATGAATTTGGTTCTGTTTTGTCACATAAACCAGATTTCCAAAATATAATAATAATTTTTATTCTCTTTAGGATCCATTCTTTAATTAAATAAAATGGATCCTTAGTTATTTAATAAAATAGGGTTTGATTTAATTAATAAAATCTCCATTTGAAAACCAAATATTTTCAAAACCAAATCAGTAGGTTTTATTTGGAAATAAAGAATACTTGGAAACTTGTTTAAAACAAAATAACCTTTTATTTTAGGGTCCATTAATAATTAAATACAATAGACCTTCATTATTAAATCAATTAGGATTTATTTTATTTAAAATATTTATTTTGAAATCTAAAATAAAGCCAAAACACTTCAGTAGGTTTTATTTGTGAATATAAAATATTTGGAAAACTTATTTAAAATAATTTAATAAATTTTTGATGTTTTTATTAAAATGGTAAGACCTTTTATTTAGATAAAATTGGATATTAAATCCTTATTAATTTATTTAAATAATCCTTTGCTATTTTATTCAAAACAAAATGTTTTAATTCCAAAGCTTGGTCACGGTTTAATTTGGCTTTATAAAATAATCCTTATTTATAAATCCTCTTTTTCCTCTGAAAACTAAAACCTTTTATTAGTAGATCCAAAATAGTAATTCCAAAATATTTTAATTTCCTTTAAAATGTTTATCCTTATAAATACCTTTAGGATTTTATTTAATTCAACTGGGTTTGAAGTTTCCAATTAAATTCAAAAAGTTTCTTCTGGCCCTGAAAATCAAACAAAGTTTTATTTCATTCATTTATTTTCACATTACAAGGTTTGGAAAATCTTGGGATGTGACAGGCTACCACCCTTAAAATAAATCTCGTCCCGAGATTTGGGGAGGCTAGGGTTACAAGCAGGTTCAAAACAACTAGGGTTCTACCACCCTTAAAAAAAATTCTCAAACAAAAATTACATATTGGCCTTCTTGGGATCCTGGAAAATCTTCTCTAAACAAACTTTTGCATTGAGTCCTTGGTTTCCATTCTTGACTCATGGGCCAAGGTTGAGTTTCTCCATAGGCTTGTTCAACTTGTTCTTCATCTTTTCTGGACAGTTGCTTGCATAATGTCCTGGATTCTTGCAGTTGAAACAATGGATGTCCTTGAGTTCTTTACGTGGCTCTTGTGGACAAGTTGCTACATAATGTCCTAGCTCTCTGCAGTTATTGCACACTACTTGGCCAATCTCTTTATTCTTCGGGTTCTTTGGGCATTCAGCAGAATAGTGTCCCATTTCCTTACACTGATGACATTGCACATGGCTTTTGTCAATCTTTTGCTTCTTGGGTTTCTTTGATCCTTTGAATTTGGTTGTCTTGTTTGGAGGTATAAGTGGTCCTTTTCCTTTGCCATCAACATTCTTGGCATACTTGGATCCTTCTTGTTTCCTTTGTTCAACAATGGCATAGATGGGGCATTGGATAGGAACATGATTGTTTCCTTCACATAAATAACAAGTGGCTTGAGAGGTGGGACATTGTCCAACAGGATGATTTTCTTCACAGTTAGGGCATTGATCTTCATGCTCCTTGTAAGTATGATCCTTGTCTCCACAAATAATGCAAGCTGGTGCTCCATCTAGAACAATATTTTTGTCATCCTTGTTGTCAAAGTCTCTTTTGGGATAGCTTTATTCCATGTTGATCATTTGATTAGTCACCTTAAGCATCAGTTGGGGTTGTTCCTCCAAAAACTTTTGCAGTGCTGGGTCTTTATCACTATTGTTGGCTATGAACTGAGCTGTCAGTTGGTTTAACTGGTTTTGGGTTGCTATGAGCTCTTTCATGCTGTTCTCTTGGTTGGTGTTGGTGTCATCAATCTTGGAGTCTTTTGGAGTAGTCATCTGTTTGGGTTGAAGGGAGATTAGAATAGGCAATATATTTCTAAGGAATCAATTCTAATCACACACATCACAATTCACACAAGCAATGTGCATGCAATCACAAACCAAACATTTCACTCAAACAAGGTTCAAGCACATACTTAGTCAACAAAATATTTTTGTTACACCACATAAGTTGGTGTGTTTTGACTTATCTAAAATATGGTAGTCCATCTATAGGGTTTACTTGTGATCTTTCCATCCTTCTTGGTTGATTCTTCTTTCCATGAGATCATGGTTTCTTTGGGAAAACTCTTGGTCACAAAAACTTCTAGTGAAGTGAACTCCTTCTAATTTTGCATTTCCTTAGTCTCCATATCTTGAGCAAGATTTCCTTGTCTCAATTGTAGTCCTTAGTGGTATCCAAGGTTGAAGTCCTTGGTGATTATGCTGAAGATGTTGAAGTCATTAAAGTTGAAGAAGTTGAAGTCATTAGAGTTGAAGAAGTCCTTTGCACATGACGAAGTCTTTGGCCCTAGGTAGGTTTTTCCATCAAGTTGAAATAGAAGAGATGTAGAATTGAAACCAAAATGGTTGAGGGAAGAGTTTACAAGATTGTTTGCAAATAAGTTTTGGGACAAATACAACTCCTGTTTTTCTAAGGGTTTTTGTCCAATCCTAGGTTTACAAATCCTACAGGCAACACAATGCTCTGATACCATCTGTAGAGGTTCCAATCTTTAATAAGATAGAGCCCCCTGTGTTTACAATGCTAGTCCCTGGATCAATAGCTAGCATCCATAGTTTAGATGTAATATCAAGAAACAAAGGTCATAATATAACTTTTTAACCAGAAATAACATAATTCTATTACATCAATACATAGCTCATTTGGCTATTACATTATATTGCAACGAAATAATTATAATCATGGGGTCCTTCATCTTCAAAGTGCCACAGGCAGATGTTGGTTGTAGACTTTGTAATCCTAATCAAACAATCTTCACTAAAAATCAATCAAACCTGCAACATTACAAGTTACAGCCACAAGGGTCAATACATTTGAATTGTATTGGCAAGCTTCACTTCTATGTATAATATGAGTGGATCCTATCAATACATGCATATTTGTCTAAGTAGAGTTTAAGGCTCATTTGCATAAAGAAATAATTTATCCTATCTTTTTCAAAATGGTTTTGGTCCTTTGTCAAATCTCTTTTCCAAGAATCCCTTGAACTCCTTGGTAGACACTCAAGTGCTCAAGTCCTTGTCAAAATCTCTTGAGCTCCTTGGTAACCCCAAGTGCATCAAGTTTTTAAAATATCTCATGAGTTCCTTGGTAACCCCAAGTGTTCATGTTTTCATCAGAATCTCTTGAGCACCTTGGTAACCCCAAGTGCAACAAGTTTTATAAAACCTCTTTGAATTCCTTGGTAGACACTCAAGTGCATCAAGTTTTATTTTAGAAGTTGGAATGTCGAGATCTCCCATAGTTCAAACTTTAGTTGGTCAGTATTGTCCATAACCGGGGACACGGCTAAGTACTTAGATTTTATTATCTTCTGCAGAAGGAGTACACTTTACCCACATGTCACAATCCCATCCTTTTGCCACCAGTGGCCTACTGGATTAGTGCTCACCAAGATGGAGTACTGGCAGATTGAGAATGTGACGAAGTCTTTCCAAAGGGTCCTACCATACACCATTCCTAGCTTGTCATCAGCACCCATGAAGCATTCCAGATCCCCATGTCCAGTTAACTGAAGACAGTGCATGGGTCTTCCCAATGTAGTTGACTAAGCCAGAGCCATAATAGCACGTGGTTGCACACGAAAGCCACAATTGGAGAAACATGTTCAATCTCTAAGTTTCCTAGGTGGGTTTTCTTTTGGAGCACAACACAAAGAGATCACCATAGTCATGGTTCCTTTTGTTGCCACCTTCTCCAAAAATTATAGTATCCTCCACCTAGGTGGTTCATTGAGTCCTTGTTTTATTATATAAAACACAAGTCCTTTTCTCAACTTTGTAAAATATCAACATGTATCTCTTTTCACAATGAAGCATGGCTAAGCATGTACAAGTACAATGTTTCCTCTAAGGAATGTATAAGGTATCCTATTAGGATTTAGCATAGCATATGTATAAATCATTTTCATGCATGTTTCAAAATCCACTAAGTATAATGAAAATAGTAGGACTTTTGTATGATGGTGTAACTTGCCTTTTTGGTAGGGAATGGTGGTTCACTCCTTGATCTTGCTAGTCTCACACTTCACTACAAGTCAATCAAGCAAACACAAATTCAACTCACATTCCATACCAAAGTCAAATAAACACTTTTTTTTACACACAAAGTAATGGAATCTAAGTCATGCATAAGCATGCAAAGGATGGTTCTATTGCAAGGATGGTCTCCACTAGGCTTCTAAACTTTGTAAGGTCCAAATTGGTCATTTACCAAAATGGCAAAGTCATTTGCAAATGGGTTTTATCCATAAACCATTTTCAAAACCTTTCATCATTTTATGTGGTGAAAAGCATTTTTCTCAATACCACAACCTTAAGTGGTTTCACCAATTAAGTTGTTGTTTCTTACAACTTGGTGTTTTTGGTCAGTAGGTTTGGTCCAAAACATTTTCTCCAAAGTTTTTACTCAAAACCATTTTTATAAACAAAACAATAGTTTTATTTAGCTAGAAATGGACTAAACCAATTAATCCATTCTAAACTTTTACAAATCCATTTTCCAAATCATGGGTTGGTTCCTACGGTCAGTAGGTTCTTCACAAACCATTTTGCAAAGGTTTTAACCCTAAAATCATTTTTAAACATTTTTTCTAATCTAAATAAGCACACAAATGATTCTGCAAAAACAAGCAAATTAACAGATACTATTTACTAAACCAAGGGCATGGTTGGCTAGGGATTGCTCTCCTGAATCCAATGACATAAAATTTGTAATTTTTGGACATGTGGATCCAAAGTTACAAGGGTTTGAATTTCACAACTAAATCAGATTTCAAACTTCTGTTTTTAATCAAACTGGCCACGCGTCGCTTTCTAATTGGACGATACCGGTTCGTCCGGATCGGCTCTGTGACGTGTTGGATATAATTAGATCGCACGGTCCTTATCGCGTACCCCTTCGGTGCTAAGTGATCTAATCGTGAGCGCCGGATCTCGATCCTACGGTCTGCCGCTTGACCATATCTGGCGCGGCGCCGGCGCTAAGCGGCGGCGACGGTCGGCGGCATACCGGTGAAACAGGAAGCTAGAAGAGAGGGGAGGATGCTCACCGTGATCGCAGGGATACGGAGATGCTCAACGTATGGTCGGCTCGGCAAGGGGCGCTCAGGGTCAGGTGGAATCGCTCACCGGAGTTTGCTACGGTGTCAGACGGCTCTATCCACGGTCGAAGGCGACGTTGTAGATCGCCCTAGGACAAGACATGGGCATGGTTAAGTGCGGGAGGTCACGGAGAAGACACGTGCATGAACGAGAAGGCGCGGGGCGGTCGGAATCTACCTGGGTGCTTGCCGGAGGTGAAGACAGACGCGGCGGCGTTCGGAAGCTTGTCGTAGCCGGTGTTCTGGGACGCCCGCGGTCGAATGGGTGGTACGGGGAGGAGTGTCTGGGAGTGGGGAGTCTGCTAGCGTGCTCAGGGAGGCAAGGGGTGGTGGAACTCGGCCGGAATTGGTCGGAGAGGGTGGTCGGAACTGGGAGTGTGTCGAGCCAAATTGAGGCAGCCTCGGGGCAGAGAGAAAGTGGCGACAGAGGGGAAAGGAGGAGAAGACGCAGGTGCTTAATAGCGTGCAGTCACGGCGAGGTTTAAGGCGCGGCATCAATGCGTATTCAAGCCGCGACATCAACGGCAGAAACGGCCGGCGCGGTCGTCGCGAGGAAGAAGGAGGAGTGGGAAAGTGGGGTCTGCTGGTCAGTGGGAAAAGAGTGAGGGAAGGGTCCACCGGTCAGTCTCTTTGCGGGTCTGTTAATAGGTGTGAACCGTTTTCTTTCGGGAAGGAGAGCTGGGCTGGTTCTGGGCTTCTTGGGCTGGCTCAGTTGGGTCAGGTCCAAATCTTATTTTTTTCTGTTTTGAACCTTTTTCTTTTTCCAATACTATTTTCTGTTTTGAAAATCCAAATAATCAAATCACACTTAAATCAATTCATACAATCAACAAACTTTTGCAACTATGAATTTGGTTATGTTTTGTCACATAAACCAGATTTCCAAAATATAATAATAATTTTTATTCTCTTTAGGATCCATTCTTTAATTAAATAAAATGGATCCTTAGTTATTTAATAAAATAGGGTTTGATTTAATTAATAAAATCTCCATTTGAAAACCAAATATTTTCAAAACCAAATCAGTAGGTTTTATTTGGAAATAAAGAATACTTGGAAACTTGTTTAAAACAAAATAACCTTTTATTTTAGGGTCCATTAATAATTAAATACAATAGACCTTCATTATTAAATCAATTAGGATTTATTTTATTTAAAATATTTATTTTGAAATCTAAAATAAAGCCAAAACACTTCAGTAGGTTTTATTTGTGAATATAAAATATTTGGAAAACTTATTTAAAATAATTTAATAAATTTTTGATGTTTTTATTAAAATGGTAAGACCTTTTATTTAGATAAAATTTGATATTAAATCCTTATTAATTTATTTAAATAATCCTTTGCTATTTTATTCAAAAAAAAATGTTTTAATTCCAAAGCTTGGTCACAGTTTAATTTGGCTTTATAAAATAATCCTTATTTATAAATCCTCTTTTTCCTATGAAAACTAAAACCTTTTATTAGTAGATCCAAAATAGTAATTCCAAAATATTTTAATTTCCTTTAATAAATGTTTATCCTTATAAATCCCTTTAGGATTTTATTTAATTCAACTGGGTTTGAAGTTTCCAATTAAATTCAAAAAGTTTCTTCTAGCCCTGAAAATCAAACAAAGTTTTATTTCATTCATTTATTTTCACATTACAAGATTTGGAAAATCTTGGGATGTGACAGTTGAAAAGACTTATGTTTTATATAATAAAACAAGTACTCAATGAACCACCTGGGTGGACAAGGATACTCAAGGTTGGACAAGGTGGCAACAAAAGGAACCATGTTTATATGGTTATCTCTTTTGTTGTGCACTAGAAGAAAACCACCCAGGGACTTAGAGATTGAACATGTTTCTCGTACAGTGGCTTCCGTGTACAGCCACATGCTAAATGGGCTCTGGCTTAGTCAACTACATAGTGGAAGTCCCATGCATTGGCAACTTCAGGTTAACTAGATTTGTGCTAGGGAACTTGAAACCCTACATTGGTGCCTGGATGACAAGCTAGCATTGTGTATTGGGAGGACTCCTATGGAAAGACTTTGTCACATTCTCAATCTGCCAGTACTCCATCTTGGTGAGTACTTATCCAGTGACCTGGTGGCATCAAGATGAGATTGTGTCATGTGGGTAAAGTGTACAACTTCTGCAGAAGATCAAAATTCTAAGTACTTAGCCGTGTCCCCGGTTATGGACAATACTAAGCAACTAAGGCCTGAAGCTATGGAAGATCTCGACATTCCAATTTCTCAAAGTAAAACTTGATGGTGACAACAAGGGATTTGAAGCACTTGGAGTTTTCCAAGAAGTTCAGAAAGATTTGACAAAAGATCAAAAACTATTTTGAAAAGATAGGACAAAACTATATTGCTTTCTGCAAATGAGCCTAAACCCTACTTAGCCAAATATGCATGTAATGATAGGATCCATTTACTTCTACATAATAGTGAAACTTGCCAATACAATTCAAATGTATTGACCCTTGTGGCTGCAACTTGTTATGTTGCAGGTTTGTTTGATGTTAGTGAAGTGTGTTGAATAGGATTACAAGTCTACAACCAACATGATTGCCTGTGGCACTTTGAAGATGAAGGACCCCATGCTTATAGATATTTTGCTGCAATGTAATGTGATAGCCAAATGAGATATGTAAGATGTAATGAATTATTTTATTCCTAGTTATAAAGTTGTATTATGACCTTTGTTTCTTGATATTACATCTTAACTGTGGATGCTAGCTATTGATCCAGGGACTAGCATTGTAAACACAGGGATCTCTACCTTATTAAAGGTTGGGAACCTTACAGTTACTGAGCCACCACCGGAACTTGGAGCGGAACAAGGGACGGAACTTCTGGGTCGCGAACCGAGTCTAGCCGGAAGTTCCGGCATCTGGGTGTAAGTACCGCTCAGGATCTTTTGGCAGGACAAGTTCCGATGCAAGTTCCGGCCCAAGTTCCGGCAAATAGAACACTTCATACAGAAGGTTACTGATTCACCATCGGAACTTGGGGCGGAACTAGTGTCGGAACAAAGTGTAAAACAGCCCGCAGAAAAGAATCTGAGCGGAACTTCCGGCCTAGGCCGGAAGTTCCGGTGAGACATGAAGGCTCCAATGAAGAAAACGCCTCTCTCACGGGATAATGGGATGGCTGTGGCGGTGCATATAGGTTTGTGCAAGAACAATTGATTTCCCACAGCCTTCCAAAATGGACCCCCTCTTAATAGTACGGTGACCTAAAAACAACAACCGGAGAGAAACTAGGAGAAGACTAAAAGGCCACCGTCTTCATGAGATCCCAAGAGAGCATCCACTTCTATAGAAGGAGACATCAACAACGTTTCCCCTGAAACTCAAGCGCACAATATAAAACACAGTTGGGATTATCATTAACACCAAAAACATCATGGGAAGATATAGTCCTTTCAACAACAATCTAGCTACTGTATGTACCCATAGTCCAAGGTGGAACTACTCATGCATCATACCGGAGGCTAGCATGGTGATGAAGAAGGCCTCCAGGATGATCTCTCCCCTCCGGCGGGGTGCCGGGAAGAGCTTAAGATCCCCCCGATCTAGGGACGATGGTGGCGGTGGCTACGAACTGTTTCGTGGAGATATGATTGTGGTACTTAGGGTTTTGGCATCGAGGGTTTACATAGGCGAAGAGCGAAGGTAGGGAGGCACCCGAGGCGGCCACACCTGGTGGCGGTGCGCCCTAGGGTGGGCCCGCGCCACCCTAGGGTGTGGCGGCCTCGTGGCCCTCCTCTGGTTGCTCTTCGGTCTCTGTGTTCGTCTCGGTGAAATATTGACTTTGGCTTTTGTCCTGTCCAATTCCGAGAATATTTCCTTACTAGCTTTTCTGAAACCAAAAATAGTAGAAAACAGGCAACTGGCACTGCGGCATCATGTTAATAGGTTAGTCCTAGAAAATGTATAAAAATACCTCAAAGTGTAGACAAAGAAAAGAAAAGTGGATACTAAACAAGCATGGAACATAAAAAATTATATATACGTTTATGACGTATCAAGCATCCCCAAGCTTAACTCCTGCTCGTCCTCGAGTAGGTGAGTGATAAAAAGAATAATTTTTGAGGTGACATGCACCATCGCAATATTGATCAAACTATTTGCAAACATTGAAAGCTGGGATCAAGGTACTCTAAACATTTGCATGAAAGATGAGGTTCTAACAATAGGACAAATTAACTATGCTGCAACATGAAAGGATACAAACAAAGATCATGAATAACAATGCATTGAAAGACATTTGTTTGTTTTACATAAATAAAACATAGCAAACATAAATGCATAGGACACCTTCAAAGTTCATAAGGGTGACTAAATACAAATAGTTTAAGAATAAGCAATATCAACATTATGAAGCAATCAATAAGTTTTGGGACAATGCACATAGAACTAAGAATGACAACTATGCTCTCCTAGTTGGTGCATAAAGATAGAAGGTGGAGACTAAATATAAAAGTGGAAGAAAGGCCCTTCAAAGGGAAGCAAGGATTTCAAGTTTCATAAAGAGCTTCCAAAAATTATGGTACTTGTTAGCTTTAATCTCTCATTGCCCCTATCATAAGCATCTTAAAGTGATTAAGGTTAAAGTGAACAAAATATGGAGTATATGCTTGACAAAGTATAAGTTGGCAATCTCATGTACCTTGAGTATGAGGGTCGTTCCTCATGCTACTAAACTTTAGTTACCGGTATAGTTCTTGTCATAGTAAGTATATGTGTATCATAGAGAACCGCCAACGAGTACCCCTTGCCCCATGACACAGGAGCTATCCCATATCAAAATGACAAGCCAACAGACAATGAGCATCTCAGCAATCTTCTTATTTACCATGGGAAAATGGTGCTTTTTTTTTCTCTTCTTTCCTCTTTTTTTCTTTTTTTCTATCTCTTTTTTTTTATAAAAAGAATGCTTCATAGATTGCTCACTATGGTGATGCTGCAAGTTTCCACCATGATTAGGCATGGCTTAGGCTAGCGGCCCATGCGTTTCTCTAACACATATACATAACTCCATGGACTTACAAGCTCCCCTTTTATTTCACACCGCCAACATCCATAAACAAAAGAGCATGATATCAACTGGTAGATATTTACAGGTGTTGAAAGCGTTCCCCGACAACACGGTTCTGCTAATTCCCAACTTATAAGTGCAAGAATATACAACAAAGATGACACAATGGTTCAAGTTTATTAGGGGCAAGAAAAAAAAGTGAGCCATCAAGTTTGTGAGAGCTTTAATCACTAATTTTCACATAACAAGTTTAATTTGGAAGAAAGATAAAATAAGAATATACTTGGAATGGTGTAACACACCATGCATAGGCACTACAAGAAATGTGTTCATCTATGACCTTTTGATAGTGACCATGGAAAAAATCGTCATATATCCATTCTGATTTCACAACTGATGGACTCAAGTGGTTTGTAGGCGTAAAAACCCAGAAAATTAAGACGATTTGGTCCGAAAACGTCATAGTTTTATTAGGTAAAATCGTCATAGTGCTAGGAAGGACAAAATATAAGCGGAGGGAAATAACAGCCGTTGGATCTCAATAGGATGGACGGCTGAGATGTGATCTGTGTCCTGGGAACATGCCGTGGATCGATGACCTGGCACCACCCATCGCGCGCGGCCCAGCAAAATTTTGGGTCCAATAGGCGCGAGCGTGACTGCGTGAGATGAACCAAGTTAGCGAACCCTACCCTCCCAGAGTTGCTCGGTGCCTCGGATCGGACCAGAAAACAAAACCTCCGCTAGGGTTTACCTCGCAGCCGCCTCTTCCGCCCCGTCCTCTCCTCGCCTCCGACCCAGCCTCGGCGACGCCATGGCGGAAGAAGCGCAAGTCCTCGGAGAAGCCACCCAAGGCAGCCGCCTCCGCTCGGCCGCAGCGGGCCTTGGTGGCCGACGCCGAAGCGTCGCCTTCGGGCGCCGCCAGCACCAGGCGGAGGAGGAGGCCACCGTCGCCTCCACCATCGCCAAAGACCACCGCCCCACCACCACCATGCCCACCTTTATCTCCCACCCCGTCCCCATACCTTCGCCTACATATTCGCCCACCACCATATGCCTCCTCCACAAGTACAGCCATACCACTCCAGATCACGCGGAGGTGTAGTGGATGCTTGGGATTCTGCAACAACCAACAAGCCGCAGCGTCTTGTCAGGAGATGAAGCCCGAGGATGGAGAGGCAGGGATGTGAAATAGAAAAGAACGGACGGCCTTCAGATCTGGGTCGCCACCCACTGTTCCAAGGTAAGTCTTCGTCCTCTCAAATTCCTTACATGTATTCTTGATGTATGCCTTTGTTCCGGAATGGGTACTCATGACCACCTATTTGAGCTCTGCTTTTCCAGGTTTGCAGTTCACCAAGATCGTGGTCAACATATAAAATTCAGGATGTCTAAAGCACATAATTTTGCTCTTATCACGGTATGTTTTTTCTTACTTTTTTGTCCCTGTCTCCAAAGTTTTATCATGGATAATTGTCACAAGTTTTCTCTAATGTATGTACGTGTGCTAAAAATCTGAAATGCGTACACAAGAGTAGTAGCTTAGTGAGTTCCCATTTATAGTACTAGTTGATTTTGACAAGATCGTTGTCATTGTTATGGGTATTCTAGGAGCACCGGACATATGTTGCTAGCTTTCCATGGCTTAGTCGTCGAGATGCTTTAGATCTAAGTAGTTGTTTCATTGAAGAAACAACGGTGAGCATATATCTTGCATATCGATTTTTATTCAAACACACTATAGTCCGGTAGTCGCATTACTACCTGAATTGCCTCATAAGAACTCAGTTGTCTTTGAAGAAATCTAATGTATTTACAACCCTTGTTATTGGTGCTTAACAATGAGAAGCCCTTTATTTTGCTTTAATAGGAAATATAAATATTTTATCTTTGCTATGCACATTAGCTAGGTTCATCTATGGAGAAGCTGAGGATGGGACGACAAGGAAGTTGGCAAAGTGGCGGCAACACCCTCTCCTCGATATGTTGCCTCCTAACCATTGAAGGTATATTTTTTGTTGCTTCCTTTGTAATTCTCCTATAAGTTCTGTTGTGTCTGCTTTGAAATGGAAGTTAGATCATTCGAGCACCTACTTAAGATCCCTTTTCCTATTTGCAATTCATCTAAAACAGAGTAAGATACTCCGTGTGATATATTATCCATTTTTAATGGATTTGTGTATATATATGTTGCAAGATATGGTAAACCTGCCCTATTACCCGCACTAGTTATTCAGATTGTACTTAATTGTAAATAGCACACACTAGTTTAAAGGCGTGAGGATTCATGTAAATTATTTTAACAAACTGAAAAGAAGACACTCCACTCTTCGTTACTGAGTATTTTGTAGATTAGGTTGAGCTACGTGTTCAAGAAATATCATCAATTGATCTACATTGATTCTACAAAGTTTCTTTCTTACTTTCATTGTCCCCTGTCTCCAAAGTTTTATCATGGATAATTCTCACTGAAGTTGTCTCTAATATATTTACAATGAGAAATAAGCCCTTTATTTTGCCTTAATATAGTGAAATAAATATTTTATCTTTGCTATGTAGATTAGCTAGGTTCAGCTATGGAGAATCCAGGAGATGGGACGACAAGGAAGCCAGCAGAACCCTCAGAATGACTGCCTCATAGCCATTGCAGGTATATTTTTCGCTGATTAAAATCCCTTTTCCTAGTTAGATCATTACGAGCACCTACTTAAAATCCCTTTTCCTAGTTGCCTTTCATCTAAAACAGGAAGATGTCTGTTCTCTATATCTTATCCACCTTTTTATGGATTTGTGTGTGTGTGTATATATATATATATATATCATGGATTTGTGTATGTATACCTTCAGATATGTCTAGTTCAAAGAGAATTTATACGTGTCATGCTTGGTGTCTGGGCACCAAGGTGCACCGGTCATTTTACCTATATATATATACATACATACATATATATATATATGTTGGCTTGGCACATATCACTCAATTGTTATGTGATAACTTTACTGGGATGAATACAAGTTTTATTCAAAGTTAATGTGACAAACTGGGATGCTGAATAGATGCTAAATCGTATAGACTAAACCTGACTTGGGCTATTCCTATTTTCCTGAAGGTTCTATCTGACAGGATATAACTTTCTTTGGTAAACTAAACCCGACTTGGGCTTTTTGTCACCGCTTGATGCGATTTTGCCCATTTCATGCGGTTTCTTGACGATGAGAGGAACATGCTCATATATGGCACGATCGCTGCCGCCTTTGTGGAAAGGTCGTGATGGATGTGTAAAGTTTGAAAGCATATTTTGGTTAATCTGAAGGCATTGCTCTTAATCTGCAAAACAACCACTATGCTTGATCGCTTGCGATCTTGCAAGTAGTCTTTCCTGTTATCTTCCTGGTAAACCTTTTTCATTACCAGGACAAAGTATTAAACCCGAACTATGGAAAATGTTATGCTATACAATGTGAGCAGTAACCAGCTTCTTTGCTATTTGTGGCTCAGAGGTCTGATCCCTGATGATATAATGATAGAATATATTTTAACCTCTCTTAGTACAGATCCATGGAAGTATCCAATGGACTTTGATTAGTCATCTTGTCCTTGACATTTTTGTTTTTGCTCTTTGTTGTGGAGAGACTCCAGGATCATCAGTGATGTCGTACACTAGTGGTTGCCACTTTCCAAGGCTGACTTTGGATCCTCCAGGAACTACATAGCAAAGTCCGTATGCAAGGGCCGTTCTTGCAAGGCCCGCTCTCTATAGATCTCTCTGATAGAAAAGCTTCCATTGTTTGTATTATCTTGTATTCTTGTTGGTTCATTGATGCATTTGGGAAATTAATCTCTCAGACGATCGACCACTTTTGAATCAAGATGAAAAGAAGAATTATTTGGTCGGTAGTGTGCTATTGATTTCCTTAACTTTGTCTTTGTCATTAACGGTGATAGAAACATGTGTAGTGTGGTACTTGCAGATATATATTCTATTGAATATTTTCTATTCTTTGTCATGTGGCTTGTGGAACTTGCTCTATTGCTTGCTGCTATACTATCTAGTTTACTTTTGACAATGGAGGCAATCTATCTGGCTGGCCTTAGCATGTCTGCTAGTTGATTTTGCATCTTAATTGTATTGGAACTAAAACTAATTATGTGGTGGGTTCTTATAGTTGTGCCCCTGGTACAAATCCAGGACATAACTAACTTCTATAATTTTTGCAGATGCTTGGTGAAATCTTGTACCACTTATCGATCAACTGAGTATGATCAGTCATCTAAGGTTACTGGAATGCTTCTTGAGATGGACCAGACTATGGTTCACCTGATGCTCTGAAGACCAAGGTGGTAGAAGTTGATCAGCTGGATTCTCTTTTTGAGAAATGACTTTGTCGCTTCTTAGTCAGGAGCTATCTGTTCTACTTTCTATGTGTGCTTGGTGTTTGAAATAGATTTTAAGTGTTCTGATTATCAACAGATGAGACTTTGATGTTTTGTTAAATGTTGAGATTGAAATTTGATTTATCTGTGGATTATTTTTTTTGCTTGGTTCCTGTACTAGTGATATGGATCACATTTGGGCTCTAAGCAGGCCACAATCCAACAAAAAACCTGATTCACAACTGTGTACAATTCAGAATAAAAGAATAAAAAGGTTAAAATAGAATAAGTATTGTACTGTGAAAAGGGAAGATTGAATGGACCAAAAAGGCCAAAGCCCAACATTGAAATGGATAATAAAAACACTAGCCCTAAAAGAAAAATGACACGGAGAAGGCCACGCCCAATTCAATAAAAGGCTGAATTTTTTGGGCTTGGCCCATATAGACCGCCAAAATGGACCGGTGATTTCACACTCTGACGATATTATTTCGTCATAATTTTGCCACATCGGATCGTACGTAGGATCTGATCTGTCCAGGCGAGATGGGCCATGACGATATTGGATCATCATAACGGCTATGACGATCTAATATCGTCATAGATGGTTATGACGATTTTATCAAAATCGTCGTTATAGTTCATTTGCGACGCCCAGCTTTCGACGATCTCAAAATCGTCATAGAATCGTCATAAATGGACTACTATGACGATTTTGTGACGAAAATGGAGGGTCATATATTGCCAGATTTCTTGTAGTGAGGAATTTATAGTGTACTCTTTGTAATAACTTGGTTTCTTGGGATTTGGATGCATGAGTAGAGCTTACTCAATACAAGTGGAGGCTAGCAAAAGACTAGGAGCGACCAACTAAGAGAGCAATAATGGTCATAATCATGCAGAGCAACAAAACATTATCAACTAAAGCATAAAGTGGTATCACAAGTCAAAAACTAAATGATCATAGAGGCTAAGGTGACTAGTTCATAGTCATAACATGGTGCGAGCATGTGCCAAGTCAACCCAAACAAAGCATCAAAGGAGAATACCACAATATTATGCTTTTGTATGCTAAAACAACGCATGATTCTTTCAAGGCACATTAAGCAATCCCAATTGTTTGGAACAAGTCATGCTACAACAATAATCACTAAGCATAAGGTCAAAACAACATCTAGCATGACATGATAAAGTCTAAGCCATAGTCAAAGCAAGCTCTCTCTTATACCACTACAAGCATGAAACTTTCTACTCTTTTCCAACACCAATCAACTTATTTGAAACAACACAGTGAAAGCGGGGGTCCAACTACTTTATTCAAGCAAACTAAGCAAACGAAAACCAAAAACGAAAACTAAGACGCTCCAAGAACAACACAACAATGCATGAAACAATAAAAACAAAGTGTCTAGAAAGAGACCTGAGATTTTTATTGATGAAGAAGGGGATGTCTTGGGCATCCCCAAGCTTTGTCACTTGTACCTCTTGAATGTTTCTTGGGGTGACACGGGTGGCATCCCCAAGCTTGAGCTTTTGTCCATTCTTCATATCATTACATCATTCTTCCCCTACACTTGGAAATTTCCTTCATACAAAACTTCACAAAATCTTCATTAGCAACATTAGTGCATTCAAAAGTAATAAACCTTTGGGTTTAGTTTAAAAACATCAAAACTTTCATTAAAACCACAAGCTATCGTAGCAATTCCTTTTTTAAAATCTCAATTTACCAAAGAGAACTCTAAAAAGAAATCGATAAAGGTGCAAATGCAAATAATGGCAGAATTTATCAAAATAGACCAGCAGGTAAAACCCAATTTGTTCGAAGACCTTCTGTTGCTCAAATAAAAAAGTGCCGAACTAAATAAAGTTAGCTAACAACCTAGGGATTTATTCATAAAATTACAGCATAATCCGACGTACAGAGATTTTTCACGAATTTTTACAGTGAATCACAAAAATCTATTTCGGGATAGCAACTTCCCCAAATCTTACTTCCCTCTCATTAGAGGTTATTCTTGGTACAAAAATCAAATAAAAAGGATAAGGAGAGGTTATTACAGAAGTAATAACTTCTAAGACTCAAGAAAATTATTGGGTTATCTTCCAAGAAGTACTTTTCTTTAACGCTTTTAAGTTAGGCACAAGAAGCAAGAATCAAGTATTTTCAAATGAAGAAGCATTAACATCAAATTTTGCTTTAAAAGGAGGAGCAAAAGGTAACTTATCTCTCCTCATAGGGAAGTGTTCAATACCTTTCTTGAATGGGAATTGATATTTAATGGTGCCTTCTTTCATATCAATGATGGCACCAATAGTTCTAAGAAAAGGTGTTCCCAAAGTAATGGAACAAGAAGCATTGCATTAAACATCCAAAACATAGAAATCAATAGGGACATATGCATTGTTAACCATAATAAGAACATCATTAACACTCCCCATGAGTTTCTTCTTAGCATTATCATCAAGTGGAACATCTAAATAGCAATCTTCCAAAGGTGGTAAATCAAGCATTTCATAAATCTTTCTAGACATAATAGAGACACTAGAACCAAGGTCACATGAAGCTTTGAGATCAAAGTCATTCACTTGCATATTAATGATGGGTTCCCAACTATCTTCTACTTTCCTAGGAATAGAAGCTTTGTGTTTCAATTTTTCTTCCTTAATTTTAATGAGAGCATCTGTGATGTGTTTTGTAAAAGCCATATTCATAGCACTAGCATTAGGAATTCTAGCAAGATTTTGTAGGAACATAATCACTTCAGAAATATTGCAACCATCAAGATCAAAATCAAACTTAGCATCACAGGTAGTATACTTATTGGGTTTAGGCATTGTTGTAGGAGGAATGGGGACTTCTTGTGGTTTGCTAGCATCAACATTAGCAGTGGTAATAGTACAAATACTATTGTTTCTAGCAATTTCAGCTTCTCTTTCCCACTTAGTATGCAATTTAGCTATCAGTCTAACATTTTCAGCAATAGTAACTTGTACGGCATGAGTAGAAGCAAAGGTACTTTCCAAGGTTTCAGGTTTAGCAGCCATTTTATTAATCAAAGATGATTGTGCTTCAGACAAATATGAAATATTTTTCTCAACATTCAAAAGCTTTTTCTCCACAGTCTTGTTGAAAGTAGTTTGTTTACTAATAAAGTCTTTAATCATGACTTCAAGTTCAGTCTTCTATTGTTGTTGTAGGAATTTCCATAAGTATTACCATTATTGGGAGGATAAGGCCTATCATTATTATTACCAAAATTATTCCTATAGGCATTGTTGTTGAAATTGTTGTTTCTAATGAAGTTCACATCAACTTGCTCTTCTTGAGCAACCAAAGAGGTTAAGAGAACATTATTTGGATCAATATGAGCTTTCCCATTAACAAGCATAGACATAATAACTTCAATTTTATCACTCAAAGAGGAGGTTTCTTCAACAGAATTTACCTTATTACCATGTGGATCTCTCTCAGTGTGCCATTCAGAATAGTTGACCATGATGTTATCAAGGAGCTTTGTTGCAGCACCCAAATTAATGGTAATAAAGGTACCTCCAGCAGCAGAATCCAACAGATTTCTTGAAGAGAAATTTAACACTACATAAAAAGTCTGGATAATCATCCAAGCAGTCGGTCCATGAGTGGGACAATTCTTTACCAAAGATTTCATTCTTTCCCAAGCTTGAGCAACATGTTCATTATCAAGTTGTTTAAATTTCATTATTTCACTTCTCATAGATATAATCTTAGCAGGAGGATAGTATTTTTCAATAAAAGCATCTTTTCATTTAATCCAAGAACCAATACTATTTCTAGGCAAGGATAGCAACCATTCTTTAGATTTTCCTCTCAAGGATAAAGGAAACAATTTGAGCTTTATAATATCTCCATCTACATCCTTATATTTTTGCATCTCACAAAGTTCAACAAAGTTATTGAGGTGGGCAGCAACATCATCAAAACTAGGACCAGAAAATTGCTCTTTCATCACAAGATTCAACAAAGAAGGCTTAATTTCTTAAAAGGTAGCATTAGGAGCAGGTGGAGCAATAGGTGTACTCAAGAAATCATTGTTGTTTGTGCTAGTGAAGTCACACAACTTCGTGTTCTCAGCAGAATTCATTTTTGCAAGGGTGAAGCAAGCCACCAGCAGCAGCAACTAGAGAAAAAACTATTTTTGTGTGTTTTTTATAAGAAAAAGCAAACGAAACAAAACGATTTTTTTTGTAAAAGTAAGCAAGCAAAACAAGGCAAAAGGAACTAAGCAAAAAAAGAAAAGTAAAGAGAATGGTTGTGAAAGAATCCCCTTGTGAAGTTGTCCTTAACTCCCTGGCAACAGCGCCAGAAAATATCTTGATGCGGCTCAATAGTAGAGCTTCGTTGGGAGACCCCAAGAGGAAGGTATGATGAGCACAACGGCAAATTTTCCTTCAGTTATGAAACCAAGGTTATCGAACCAGTAGGATCAAGGAAACAATTCCAAGGTGTTGCTAGCAACTTGGAATCCTGCACAACACAAACTCATGACTTTGCCCCAACTTATAGTGAGGTTGTGAATCTCACTGGTTTGCTGAAAACAAAGGATTAAGCATATGGTGTGGAAGGTAATGGTTGCTCGCAGAAAGTAAACAGTAGCAGTAGATGATGTAACAATGGTAAAGATTGGACCGGGGTCCACAGTTCACTAGATGTGTTCTCCTTAAGATAGATAACATAACATGCTGGGTAAACAAATTACAGCGGAGCAATTGACAGGACTGAGCAAGGCATAACAATGCAATAATAGACATTCATGATCCTATGAGATTTGATTGGGCATTACAACGATATACATAGACCGCCATCCAATTGCATCTATGACTAGTAATCCACCTTCAGGTTCTCATCCGAACCCCCTCTAGTATTAAGTTGCAAGCAACGGATAACTGCATTAAGCAATGTGTGTAAAGTAAATAATACAATTGTTCCATGAACAAAAGATTGTTGTTTTCTCCCTAATGGCAACATCACATCTACAACCTTGAGATTTCTGTCACTTCCCAAGATTCAATAGAGGCATGAAACCACTATCGAGCATAAATACTCCCTCTTGGAGTCACTAGCATCTACTTGACAAAGATAGCTACTAGAAACGGAGAGCATGCAAGATCTCAAACAACATAGGCATGATAGAATCAATAATCATAAGACATGATAGAATCAATAATCAATCTGACATAGTATCTCAATATCCATCGGATCCCCGCAAACACAACATGCATGATTACAAATAGATAATCTTGATCATGAACGGAGCTCACAAGATCTAAACATGATAGAAAAAATGAGGAGAAACAACCATCTAGCTACTTTATGGACCCATAGTCCATGGTGGAACTACTAACGCATCATACCGTAGGCTAGAATGGTGATGAAGAAGGCCTCCGGGATGATCTCTCCCCTCCAGTAGGGTGCCGGGACGAGCTTCATGTACGGTTCGCAGCATAAAAAACAAAAAAATTCCTACGATGGGAGCAACTATGTACCAAGATCTATCTACTAGATACAAACAACGGGCGGATGTATATCCGTAGAGAACATACCCTTGAAGACCGACAAAGCTTAACGAGTCCAAACTCGTGGTTGATGTAGACGATCTCTTGCCGATCTCAAGATCGAGAGGAAGCCCTAGCGCCAAGAAAACAGCAAGCATCCGTGCTCGCACACACGTTCGAGGCACCGAGCAACCTCCGCCTCCTTGCTCCAGCGATGCAGCGGAAGCACAACTCTTTCTTGCCGAAAAGCCACCAGGAACATGTATCTCGCTAGTCCGAGACCATGGGGAATAAATACTAGAGGGGGAGAGAGATCCTTCACGAGGAGGTGTGAGTGAGAGAGAGGGAGGGGGGCTCCTTTTATAGGGAGAGGGGGGCACCCAAGGAGCCATGCGTCCAGCCATGGGGCTGCCCCCACCTCTTCCACATTCATGTGGGTGGACACTCCACTCACTCAAATGCCTTTCAATTCCCTCCACTCAAAAACCCACTCAAATTCCCATTAAATTTCCACCAAATTTAATGCAAACTCTCATTAAATAAAACTCCTTTTATTTATTCAGAATTTTGTCAATTAATTTAATGACAAACATTCACATATAAACCCTTGCTAGTATTTCATTTCACATGCAGAAACACTTTCTCCAATTTCACCCGAAAACCCGTTTCGGTATCTAGTGAAATAAATTCCTACGCTTGTTATTCTTTTCGGCATGAAACTTTTGCTCCAAATGGATGTCGGTGTCTCTTAAGTGTGTCACCCTACGGTTCACGAATAATGCGGACATGATCGAGACCCCTCTCGGATCAATAATCAGAAGCGGGATCTGGAGACCCATACTGACTCCCACACATTCAACGATGACTTTCTTGTGATCGTCGGAACCTTTTACGCTAGTATCTTAATCCCTTTGTTTCGTGATATATTACATGTCCGAGATTCTATCATCGGTATCTACATACCTAGTTTGATCTCGTTATTGACATGCACTCTTTTCTCATTCCCGTGATATAACATTCTAGTGATCAAATCACTTGCTTGCAAGCTAATCAATGTGATATCACCGAGAGGGCCCAGAGCATATCTATCCGTCATCGGGATGAACAAATTCCACTCTCGATCCATGGGCCTCAACATAACACTTTAGTAGTTCTAAACCCATCTTTATAATCACCCTGTTACGGTGTGACGTTTGATGTTATCAAGAAACTCTTCAGGTGTTAGTGACATGATCTCATGGTCTAAGGATTAGGATCACTTCGTAAGTTGTTATAGCAATATAAACTCAATGACTTTGATCGTAATGCTATACTTCGGATGAATGTTCATCACACCATTACACTAATGTTGTGATCTCGTTATTAACAACATCCAATGTCTATGATCAGGAAACCTTGATCATCTTGTTAATCAACGAGCTAGTTTATGAGAGAGGCATAACTAGGAACTTACTTTTTGTTTATTAAACACACATGTATTAACGTTTCCGTATTAATAGAATTATAGCATGTAAAATAAACATTTATCATAAATAAGGAATACGATAATAACCACTTTATTATTGCCTCTCGGGCATATTCCCTTCAGTCTCCCACTTGCACTAGAGACAATAATCTAGTTTGAAAACTTTGCGTATTGAACGCCTATGGCTTTCTGGTGTTCCATATACGCAACTATAAGCGGTTAACATAATCTACGGATCTGATGCTTTCAGGTCCGTGTGTATTTGCATGTATTTGCGTCTCCACGCATCACTCATTCTCTAATGAGATGGTGTTGTATAAATTTGGTCTTTTGGTGAGACCTTTAGTTCCTTGGGGTTAAAACACGTCGATACTATTCTCACACAATATATCTTTAGTGTTAGCCCGTTGCGAACCACACCTTAGTTTGATAACAAACTACTTGACACAAATTCCCTCCTTTGCCGCTAGTATAGCAGTCATATACTTAGCCTTTTTGTTGTAGTATTCGTCACAATGTCTTAACTATGGATTTCATCCAAATCCATCATGGAATCTTCTTTCCATTACATTGTTCCACCCATAGTTTAAATTGAGATAAACTTAATTTGTATCTTGTGACAAAACTAGTATCAATGTAACGCTTTACAATGAAGTATTTGTAATTGTTTGTCACCTCTACATAAATATATTCTTAGTTGTTTCAAAAAGATCATAAGAATATCCTCACTATCGTCCAATGATCATTTTATGATTCATTCTGGTATATGCTCATAACACTTAGAGCATAGGACATATCTGGATGTGTACATATCATGGTATGATTGATCAAAACATTATCGTGATTTCACTCATCAAGTGTCAAAGCACTTGAATCTTGTTTCACTTATCAAGTGTCGATACACTTGAATCTTGATTCAATTCCTTTCCATGCAACAAGAATTGTTTCTTGTCGTTTCTATATTAAACTCCTTCAATATCTCATATATGTACGTTTGGCACAACCATATTGGCGTCACAGTCTATCCACTATAGACATTCACGCTAAATATTCGGGTTTTGCCAAAGTATTTCATCGAAATGAAATTCTTAACCTTTGTCAATAAAAGATACATCATTTCTAATCAACAAGATGTCATCCACATAATGTATTAGAAATATGTCTCAGCGCTCCCACTTAATTTCTTGCAAATGCAAGCATCTTCATCGTCTCCTGATGAAAACTCCTTTTCATTAAGGTGAAGATTCCAACTCCGCGATGCTTACTTCAACCATTGAAGTTTGCATGCCCTTTTAGCATCCTTTGAATTTTAAGAAAACCCTTTGTATCGTGTCATGTACACGTCCTAGGTAACCATTCTATTAGAAGAATTTTGTTTTGTTTATTCATCTACCATATACCAAATTATATGTAGTGGTTACTACTTTAATCCGTCCAGACTAAATATCGCTATGAAAGATCAAATCTTGTCATAGTCAACTCCTTGAACATTGTCATAAAATACTTTACGACATGTCGACTATTTCATAGATGTGAAACATCCATGTCTGTTTCTTTATAGATCCAAATACGACCGATAGGTTTTTACACCTTTCCGGAGGGTCTTCCAAGTTCAAAACTTGATTTCTCGTGTATGGAACTATCACAGATTTTATGGCGTCAAGCCATTTGACAGAGTTAGGGCCCATCATCGCTTCTTTGCATGTAGTCGGTTCATCATTGTCAAACAATAATGATTTACTCTCAAATCTCATTATTTGATTGTTTATCCGACTGACTTGGTTCAATAAGACCTTAGACCTCCGTGACCACAACCTTTGAGGCACATAAGCTATGAGCATTATGGCAGCCTCCAGAACGATTTCCGGCGCTGCGCAACTCAGCACATTTAGCTAAGGTTCGTTAACCTTATCAAAGTTCTATTGTCCTCCCACTTAACTTTTATGAAAAATTCCTTCTTCAAGAAACTTCACATTTCAAGCGACAAACCCTTTTGTCCTCGGTGTTATGGAGGAATAACCAATTGTTATTCGAAATAACCTATAAAGACATGCTCATCCAACTTTGGTTGTAAACATCTTACTTATGTTTAGCATACCAAAATTTAAGAAATGACAACTTGGGTTTTCACCCAAACCATAACTCATATGGTGTCATTTCAGCGGATCAACATGGAGCTCTTTTCAGTGTAAAAGCGGTAGTCTCTAAAGCTTTAATCTTTTAAAACATAATGGCAGTTCTATAAATAACACCTTTGATCAAACCATGTCACACAAGGTTTCATTACAAATCTCAAACACTCCATAATCCTATGGTGTTTCGGGATATGTAAATCTAGGTGTTTTGCTAAACTTGCAACTCAAATAAATCCCTTTATGATAAAATCATAATTCATTTATTTTCTTGTTACACTTGTAACTCAAACAAATTCCTTATGATAAAATCATAAACCATTTTATTTCTTGTTACAATGATTTTCCACTTCATCTTGAAAGTCCTTGAAACATTTTCAAATATTTCATACTTCATTCTCATTAAGTGAACATTCACTCAAATTTCCGGAGAAAGTATATGAAGTTGAAACCCATCGCTTACGACTATACATAACGTACTACATACATCGATATGTATAAATTCCAATATTTTAGTCATTCGTTCTTCTTTGGCCTTTGAACGAAGTTTTAATTATCACGTGGAAAGTCTCACAAGCTTCACTTGATCAAATCAAAGACTCCAAAAATCCATGAATATGGAGATTCTTCATGTTTTCTTTCCAATATAATTTAAACAGCGATGTCACTTCATAAGTGATCTTTCAATCATTTGTCTTGCGACATTTTAGAATTAGGTTTTATGGATGTGATTTCTCCAACTAGATTTGTAAATCATCCATCTTATATGGAATACGGTAATTATTTGAACAACCTTTGTTCTCATAATACCTGATTTAAATAACAATTATTAAAACAAATCTTGAAGTCAAGCTTTGATGTCAACGAGAAATACAAATAACGGTTTGTTTGTTTTCGATGAACATCATCACATATTCTCTTGCTAGTTACTTAGGACATTTTGGTTCATGAATTGCGTTGTTCCGTATGAAATTTCATACTAACAAATTCGGTATCCAATACCCAAGAACCACATTATTTAACAAGCAAAGAATACAACCATAACATGTATATCATATATATACCTAAATTGGATATTTCCAATCTTTTATTTTCTGCCAAGTATATTTTATAGATTCTCTTTCAACATTTCCTTTTCCTTTTTATAAGAATCTATCAACATCAAAAGTGGCGCCATATACATGACACATAGTCCAAAGCGTGTATATTCAAATAATAATGCCTTTGGACTTGCACTTTGAAGTAGATCACCATCATCAAAATAATCGGTATTCTTTCAAAATCCATTCTTTAGTAATCTTTTAGTGTAGTAAACACTTTACATACATCTTCTATTCATCCTTATCATGACGAATTTCATGATAAATCTACTGTAGCTTATAAAGGCGAATCATGAGTATAACATTACTTTCCAAAACCCTTTTGGATGATTAGGATGTCTAGCATCTCCAACCTTCGTAAATTCTCATCCAATATGAGAACATATATTATACTCTATCATATTGCAACCAAAACATTGTTTCAGATATCATTATATCTGTCACACATGATGGTTTCTGAAACAATTCTTTCAGCTCCTAGATAATCTTGATATTTAAATCAAGAATCATGGAGGCAAATATGATACTTAAGATACTAACGCTGGAATTGTTACTCTCGATTTAATACCAACTATTAAATTTCACGGAGTAAATAGAGTTTGCTGAAAGTTTGCAATAGGACTTTAAGCTTTAGATTGACACTCAACTCAATACGACACCAGTTCGTAAAGTATATATCCAGAATTCTATAGTTCTATTATCTCAATTACAACTATTCATAAGGTGGTGAACGAATGCCAATGACTACAAAAAATTATGCAAATTCACTTTGATTTAATTATGATAAATTGAGTTCTACTAATCCAAATTAGAAATTAACTCCCACTCAAAAACGACATCCATCGTGTCTTTTTGGTGATTACATGAACCAAATCCACTACACCAAGTCCGATCATCACATGAGTCGGTGTAGCTTCAAAGGCGAGCATCCATATGGTCATCATATCAAAAACATATGACTCATGCTTAACCTTTCGGTCCGTGTTCCGAGGCCATGTCTGTACATGCTAGGCTCGCCAAGTAAGAACCTTAGTATTTGTGTGTGTAACTGTCTTACACCCGAGATATTGTAACATCCCTAAAATCATGTTTTAAACTCATGCATATCATCCATGCATCCATGATCATATGAGTTTCATTTCAAACAAATCATTTCAAAACAGAAGCATATATGCTCATTATTTCATGTAAGTTTGCTCTAGCCCTAGTGCTATCTTCCAATGAGAAGAGTACTTGTTTTGGTTCAGTAAGGTTTGAAATTCAAACTTAGGCACCATCAAAAGTTTGAACAAAGTTTCAAAACAAAAGGAGTTAATAAAACCAATATTATGCCTATTGTATATATATCATAAAGGCTTGGTTTTATTTTGATTTTCATTTGATCAAAGTGTTTTGAATAAACAGTAGTGTTTGACACACATTTGAGTGCAAGGTTGCTGAATAAAAACCTAGAGAAGATTTGAATTCAAACTCATTTGATTTGGATTTGAAAATCATTTCAGAAAATCAAAACAGAAAAAGAAAAGGAGAAAAGAAATAGAAAAAGGCCAGCGCCATCTATCTGGCCCAACTAACGAATCCAGCCCACTAAGCCCACCCGGGTTCCCTCTCTCTCTCTCTCGCTCACTTGCGGACAAACCCCCCAGGTCACTGACCACGCGACCCCACCTCCTCTTTGTTTAACTCGCTGATGAGTGGACCCTGCGACCACGTCGTCTTCGTCGTCAATCACGCGCGGCCGCGATGCTCGCTCCGCCGTTACCTCGCCGCAATCAGTACGCGCTTAATTGCCCTTGATACCGCGAGCGGTCCTTGCCCCCGCTCTGGCTATAATACCCCCTCTGCACCGCGTCCATTTCCCCCAACAAAGCACGACAGATACGCCCCCAGGCTGCCCGCAATTGCTCTCGCGTCGCCGCAGACAGACGCACTCCGGCGACGAATCTCGGTGAGTACAGACCGCCCCTCCGCCTCTAGTTCAAACCACTGTGACCAGCATGACCTTGCGCATCCGTTAATGCCCTTTGTTTGCTTTCTCATGACCCAGAGCGACGTCCTTGTTCTCACCCGCGAGCACCTGAGCCACCGCTCGACTCCGACGTGCGATTCAGGTAAGATGAGACCGCCCCTTGCCTCCCCTTTGGTACTGTCTTGATCGCCAGGACCTTGCGCATCTCCTGAACCATCTGGCTTGTGCTAGGTCGACGCAGAGCCTCGGCAACGTCTTCGACAGCAAGCAACTGACGCCGCTCGCAACTTCGACGAGCTCCAGCGACCATCTCCGTGCGCCCCTTGCCAAGCCGTCGCCAGGTTGAGCATCAGTGCATCGCCACGATCCTGGTAAGCATCTCCGACGAACCCAGAGCCACCTGTAGCGCCGTGCCGCCAGTAGCCACCGCCAGCGCCGCCCAGCTATGGTCGTTTGATCTAGGACCGTTGGATCTGGATCCAGCGCGTGAAATTAGATCACTTAACGAAGCGGTATAGGTAGATCTGGGCCGTGCAGATTAAGTATATCTAACAGCTCAGAAGCGTGATCCAACGCAAAACGGTACCGGCCAATCAGATTAAGACGCGTGGCAGCTGTTTAGGTTTAAAAACAGGATTTAAATCTATTAGATGTTTGAATTTGTTTTGGCTATAACTTTTGATTCCCACGTTAGAATTTGACAAATTTTATATCAATGGAATCAGGAGAACAATCCCTTTCTAAATATGAAATGTGTTTAATGTTTTGTTTCTGTTAAATTGGTTTTATTTGCAGAAACTTGTGTAGGGCTATTTTGAGTATATGAATTAATTAAGAAATGTTTTAAGGTTTAAATAAATGTTGTTTGGAAAGTTTTTAACTTGTTTATGAACCAGTACTATACACTTGATTTGTTGAGTTTTAAAATTCATCACATATCATATTGCATGCATTCATATATTTTTGTTTGTATATGTTTTGTATGTGATTTGTGGCTATGATTCTTTGTGTAGATTTTGGTTCTAGTGATTGTGATTGTGAGGAGTGTAACTACTCTCCAAACTACCAAGGCAAGTGGTGCTTCATGAATATTTTTATCCCTATGTTTTCTACTAAGCATTAGAAATATTTTGCTAGTCTTGAATGCTATATTTTGCTTATATGCCATGTTGGGAAATCCTAGTAGTTGTAGAATTGCTAGAAATTTCTAAGTTAAGATGCTTATCTATGCCATGCTTAGCCTAGCTAGTAGCAACCAATGGTTGGTGAAATATACATGCTATGATGAAAATATTTCTAAGTCTTTGGACTTGTGTTTTTGCCTAATAAAACAACTAAGTAAATGAAACACCTGGGTGGAATGGAAGGAATGGTTTATGTTGAGTGGTTACACAAGGCCCATTTCTATGGTTTACCTTGTGTATCTCACTTGTGGAAAGCCACCCAGGAACAAAGAGATTTTAGAGGCCAAGTGTTGAGAAGCTTCTAGTGCAGCCACTTGGCAATATGGGCTCACTGATCACATAGGTTGCTAGAACTTAGCCATTTGGACAGTTGGTGGTAGTGGGATGATAGGTTGAACGCGTCCATTTGGTCTAAGGAAGGCTTCGAAAGGTCTGTCTTGGTGAAAATCAAGTCCGGTGGGGAAAGTGCACAACCTCTGCAGATGGAAGAATCTAAGTACTTAGCCATGTCCTCGAAAGGACAACTTGAGCATCAAGACATGGAAGCTATCAAGAATCTCCTCATCCCAATTTCTAAGTAAAACTTGTGGGTGAACAAGGGTGAAGGACCTCAATGTCTATTGGTGGTTCCTTGGGAAAAGTTTTGACAAAGAAAAACTTAGTGATTTCAACTAATAGGCAAAACCTATTTTGAGCAAAGCAAGCCAAGCTACACTTAGCCAAATTGCATATAGTATCTAGTCCACCAAAATTATACTAAGGTATCACTTGCCAATACTATTCCAATGTATTGACCCACTGTGGTCAGAACTTGTGATGTTGCAGAGTTACTACGATGAGGATTAGGAGTCATGAGTCTACACTCAACATGTTTGCCTGTGGCACATGAAGATGAAGACTTTTATTTATTTACTTATTCAAACTCTTGTACTAGGCATGTGGCCTTGGAGTTGTAAAGACTATGTTTTGTCTCTGGAATGACTGTAATAATGACCTTTGTTTTTGTGTACTTAATCTTAAACTGTGGATGCTAGCAATGATCCAGGGACTAGCATTGCAATCACAGGGATCCTTTTCCTTTATAAACGAGGGGTCTTACAGATGGTATAAGAGCACTGTGTTGCCTGTAGGATTATGACCCTAGGATTGGAAACCACTAAGGAGAAATTTTCAACAACTTCTACACTTGTCTATTCTTCTCGTAAACTTTTCTAACCTTCTTTCTCAACTCTATTTGTAGATGAACTCCATCAACGAAGCTGTGAGGAAAGGACCACTCATGACAATGACTTTGGAGTGTGAGACAGAATTCCCCAAGGCTCTCAAGGACCTCATGGTTGCAATTGAAATACATGGTGCAGCTGTGTACAAAGGTTTTCCTGTGATGGATGAAGGAGTTGAGTACTGGTGGGTGCAACTTCACTTGTATAAACACAAGGAAGACAACCACAAGGAATCAGGATTCTGCATGTTCACCAATTCAGTGGTGCACACTACATTCTTTGATTCAGCAAGGGATGCAGCTTGGAGGACCATCAAAGAACTTGGTGATAGAGTCAAGTGCAGAATGCTCGACCTCCAAAATGGCCTAAAGGAAGAGAAGAAACATACCCAAGAGTTGGAGGCTACCAACCAAACCTTAAGAGGAGACATTATAGACTTAGTGATGGAGTCATGTGAGCAAGATAGACTGATTGCTTCTAGAAACATTATGTTAGCCAACAGATCCAGTGAGATAGGATTGTAAACGTACTTCATTAGTTGGACCACCACTTATCACCTATTTTCCAAATGTTGTTTAAAATAAGTTGAACCTTGGTTGTTGTAATGGATCCATGTATGCCATGACTTGTGTGTTTTGATTTCCAAAGATGTGTATGATGTTTTGCCTTGTGTTTTATCTTAAGTTGTGTTGTTCTAACTTTTTCTATCTTATAAATAGATGCCTAATGTTACCATCAGCACTGTTGAGGAGTTCCAGGGAACTCGCTTTGGTCCTCGTATTGTTGAGCTCACTACTTTGCTCAATCTCCCTCTTCCTACCATCATGGTGCTTCCCCTCACCAAGTTTGAGAGGAAAGACCTTTGGGGTTTCAAGGTCAATCAGCCCGGACGCCAGACTGAGCCTACCACGGAGGCTATCATCTTCAAGCTCATGCACGATGACAAGGAGAGGCCTTGAGAGAAGAGAGGCAGCTTGAGGAGTGAGTTCTGAGGGATCGATAGGACTCATGCTGGAGACCAAGTTCGACACCTTAGATTGTAGACTTTCCTTGAGAGAGAGAAAGTTGAGGAGCCGAGAGAGTCCAGGACTTCGAGAGGAGACATACCCATTTATCATTTATCTATCATTTTGTTTACAATGACCATCCAGAGGCTCTCATTATGCGTTTACTTTAGGACCAACGCTATTTTCAACAATGACTTTATTGCTATGATGACTTATTGTGCAGAAGCTTTTTGTGATTGTTGCAAGATTGATAAGAAGATGATTGAGGCAAAGTTGTCTAGCGGTATCTCAAAGAAACCAAGAGTCATTCTCAGAGGATTCAACACCTGATAACAACAACATCACGAGAAATGGAGCAAATAACAACAACATCACTCGAAATGGAGCAATGATGACAACAACAACCTCAATGCCAAATGAACAACAACAACAACAACAACAACAACAACAACAACAACAACAACAACAACAACAACAACAACAACAACAACAACAACAACAACAACAACAACAACAACAACAACAACAACAACAACAACAACAACAACAACAACAACAACAACAACAACAACAACAACAACAACAACAACAACAACAACAACAACAACAACAACAACAACAACAACAACAACAACAACAACAACAACAACAACAACAACAACAACAACAACAACAACAACAACAACAACAACAACAACAACAACAACAACAACAACAACAACCCACCGGGTTTTGACATGCTTACCAGGTTCTTGAGATTGAGGCCAGCAAAGTTCTCAGGAACAACTGATCCCATGGTGGCCAATGATTGGCTATGCTCTGTGAACAAGGACTTGGTAACCGTGGGCTATACTGATGCAGAAAAGGTCAGAAAGGATTTATTCAACCAAGTTCTTCATCTTGGGGAGCCCCAGTTTTGTTTGTGGAGAAGAAAGATAGAAGTCAAAGGTTATGCATAGATTACCGTTCACTCAATGAGGTGACTATCAAGAACAAATACCCTTTGCCTAGAATCAATGACTTGTTTGATTACCTTGAAGGAGCTTGTGTGTTCTCAAAGATTGATCTCCGGTCAGGATATTTTCAACTCAAGATAAGAGAACAAGACATACCTAAAACAACTTTCACTACTAGGTATGGATTATATGAGTATACCGTGATGCCATTTGGTTTGACCAATGCTCCAACATACTTTATGAATATGATGAACAAGGTGTTCATGGAGTTCCTTGATAAGTTTGTTGTCGTTTTCATCGATGACATTTTAGTCTACTCCAAGAGCAAAGAAGAACATGAAGGACATTTGCGATTGATACTTGAGAAGCTTAGAGAGCATAAACTGTATGCCAAATTCAGCAAGTGTGAATTCTGGCTAAATGAAGTTGGATTTCTTGGACACGTTGTGTCAGGAGATGGTGTAGCAATTTATCCTGCTAAAGTTTCACCAGAATGGCGAATGGGAATCTCCCAAGTCAGTGAAAGAAGTTCGTAGTTTCCTTGGCTTAGCAGGTTACTACAGAAGGTTCATTGAGAATTTCTCCAAGGTAGCTAAGCCTATGACTGAATTGCTAAAGAAAGACAAGAAATTTGCTTGGTCTGAAGGATGTGAACTCATCTTCCAAGAATTGAAGAAGAGACTTGTGACAGCACCAGTCTTATGTCTGCCAGATTTGGAGAAGGATTTCCAAGTATATTGTGATGCATCTCATCATGGTTTGGGTGCAGTACTTATGCAAGAAGGGAAAGTTGTGGCTTATGCCTCGAGACAACTCAAAACTCATGAAGTGAACTATCCTACTCACGATTTAGAGTTAGCCTCTGTTGTCCATGCACTCAAAACATGGAGACACTATCTTTTGGGAAAGCGTTGTGAAGTGTTCACAGATCACAAGAGTTTGAAGTATATCTTCACCCAGAAAGAAATTAACATGAGACAAAGAAGATGGCTAGAACTCATCAAAGACTATGACTTAAGTTTGCAATACCATCCTGGTAAAGCAAATGTTATAGCAGATGCTCTAAGCCGTAAGGTTTTTGTGAATGGCCTTACTAAAGGAGAATTGCCAGATGATTTGTGTGCCCAATTTAGAGATCTCAGGTTGGAGATTGTGCCCGAAGGACATCTCATGTCTTTGGATGTTCAACCCACTCTGTTGGACAAGATCAAAGAAGCCCAGAAGACTGATAAGGAAATTGAAGAGATTAAGGAAAAGATTGGCAAAGGAAAAGCCAAAGGATTCCATGAAGACGAACAGAGTACTTTATGGCATGGGAAACGTATCTGTGTTCCACAAGATCCGGAGCTTCGGAAACTGATTTTGCAAGAAGCACACAACTCTCCGTATTCCATTCATCCGGGTAACACCAAAATGTACATGGACATGAAGGAAAGATTTTGGTGGAATAATCTCAATAAGGACATCGCCAAACATATTGCTTTATGTGATGTGTGTAGTAGAGTGAAAGCGGAACATCAGAAACCAACAGGTTTGCTTCAACCACTACCTACTCCTGATTGGAAGTCGGACAAGATTGGTGTCACATCCCAGGATTTTCCAAATCTTGTAATGTGAAAATAAATGAATAAAATAAAACTTTGTTTAAATTTCAAAGCCAGAAGAAACTTTTTGAATTCAAATGGAACTCCAAACCCATTTGAATTAAATAAAACCTAAAAGGATTTTAAAAGATAAACATTCCATTAAATGAAAAAAAATGAAAACATTTGAAAATACCATTTTGAAACAATTAAAGGAAAAGACTGTTTTCAAATAAAACAGAAGTATATAAATAAAGAATATTTTACAAAGCCAAATTAAAACTTGGCCAAACTTGGGAATTAAAAAAATTTATTCTTATTAAGAATTAACAAAGGTTATTTAAACAAAATAATAAGGGGTTAATATCCAAACTTTATTTAAATAAAAGGTTTCACAAATTTAATTGAAACATCAAAACTTATTAAATTATTTAAAATAAGTTTTCCCAAATATTTGATATTCATAATTAAAACCTACTAAAGTGTTTTGGCTTTATTTTAGATTTTAAAATAATTATCTCAATAAAACAAATCCTATTTGATTTAATAACTGAGACCCATTTAATTAATTGTAAATGGACCATAAATAAAAGGTTATTTTATTTTAAACAAGATTTCCAAGTATTCTTTACTTTCAAATAAAACCTACTGAATTGGTTTTGAAAATATTTGGATTTTAAATGAAGATTTTATTAATTAAAACAAACCCTATTTTATTAAATAACTAAAGATCCATTTTATTAAAGAATGGACCTTAAAAAGAATTAAAATTATTATTTTATTTTTGGATTTTGGTTTATGTTACTAAACAGAACCAAATTCATAGTTACAAGGTTTGTTGATTGTTTGTATTGATTTGAGTATGATTTGTTGTTTGGAATTTCAAAACAGAAATCAGAAATAGAAAAGGGAAAATAATTCAAAAGGAAAAAAATAGGAAATGGCCAACCCAACCCAGGCAGCCCAATAGGCCCAGCAACGGCCCAGTTTCATCATCCCGCAAGAAAACGGTTCACACCCACTAACAGACCCGCGCAGAGTATGACAGGTGGACCCTCCCTCTCATTCTTTTTCCCACTAACAGGTAGACCCACCGCTATTGTTCATCGTCCTCACCCGCGCGACCCTTTCTTCCCCAAACCACGCTGCCGTTTGCTGAATTTGAATGTCGCGATCAATTCGTCTTAATGGCGCGTTTTTACCTCGCCTTGACCATGCGTGTTAAAACCCCAGCGCCTCCTCGTCCTTTTCCCCCAGATCACTCCTCCTCTCTGCCCCTAGGCTGTCGCCAATTCTTTCTGCACCGCCGCCGTCTCCGACGAGGTTCAGTGCCGATTCCGGCAATTCAACACCGCCCCGAGCCTTCTCAAACACCCTAGTAGCTTTCCCACTCCCAGACGCTTCTCCCCGTGTCCTTCACCCGACCGCGGGCGCCCCAGATCTTCGGCTAGGACAAGCTCCGACAGCGCCGCCGTCTGTCTCGTCTCCGTCGAACTTCCCGGTAAGTACTAACCGCCCTGCACCTTCTCATTCACACGAGGAGCTTTGTCTTGGTCCCGCGCATCTAACCATGCCATCCTTTTGCCTTGGGGTGATCCACAGCGCCATCCACGACGACCACCTGAAACACCCGACGCCGTCCTCCACTCCGGCGAGCTCCCCAGGTAGAATCCGACCACCCCGCTGCTTCTCGATCATGCTAGCATCTTCACCTTAGTCTTGCGCACCTAATCGTACCCTCCATTTGGCTTCTCGTGATCGACAGCGTCGCCCCCGACCGCAACCAGGACCGCCTGACGCCGTTCGCAACTCCGACGAGGAATTCCTGCAACCCTAGTGCACCTCTCGACCCACCGCGAGTACCTTGAGCTTCGCCGTGTTCTCCTGAGCTTGGTGAGCTACCTTCCTACTTCCCTCTCCTCCTAAATCACCGGCGAACACACCGTCCGAACGCTGCATCACTGCCAAGAACCGCCCATCTGTGACAGCAAAGAATAGCCGTTAGATCTGGATCGAACGAATCGGATAGATTACTTAAACATTGAAGGGGTATGTCCTCTGGACCGTGCGATCGATCAGATCCAACGCCCCACATCCGCGATCCACGCGAAGCGGTAACCGCGAATAGAAACGTGCCGCGTGTCACCTATCTCGTTTTAAAAGAAATTTGAATCTGATTTAATTGCAAACTTCAAACCCTTATAACTTGAGATCTACACGTCCAAAAATTACAAATTTTATGTCGTTGGATTCAGGAGAGCAAGCCCTAGCCAACTGTGGAATTAGTTTAGCAAATAGTATCTGTTAGCTTGTTTGAATTTTCAGAAACATTTGTGTGCTTATTTGTATTAGAAAAATTGTTTAAAATTGATTTTAGGGTTAAAACCTTTGCAAAATGGTTTATTGTGACCTTACTGACCCTAGGAACCAACCCATGGTTTTGAAAATGAAATTAGAAAAATTTAGAATGGATTGTTTGAATTAGTCTATTTCTAGCTAAATAAAGATAAGAGTTTAATTATGAGAAAGGATGTTGGAATAAAAACCTTGGAAAAATATTTTGATTCAAATCTACTGAACCAAAACACCAAGACTTGAGAGTTAGAAACTTTTGGTGAGAAACTTAAAGATTTTTTTATTTGATAAAACCATTTTTCTCACTATATACAATATTGAATGGAATTTTTAAAATAGTTTTGGGCAAAACCCTCTAACTAATGACTTTGCCATTTTGTTAAATGACCAATTTGGACCTTACAAAGTTTAGAAACCTAGTAGAGACCATCCTTGCAATAGAACCATCCTTTACATACTTATGCATGACTTAGTTTCCTTCTTGTCATGTGTGTGTGATTTTGTTTGAGTAATGGTGGTTTGGAGTGTTAGTTGATTTGGTGTTTGCTTGATTTACTTGTAGTGAAATTAGCAAAGTGTGAGACTAGCAAGATCAAGGAGTAAACCCTCATTCCCTACCAAAAAGGCAAGTTACACTATCATACAAATGCCCCACTATTTTCATTATACTTAGTGGATTGTGAAAAACATGCATGAAAAAGATTTCTATATACTTATGCTATGCTAAATCCTAATAGGATTCCCTATATACTCCTTAGTGAAAATAGTGTAGTTGTACATGCCTAGCCATGCTTTATTTTGAAAAGAGATACATGTTGAGATTTTACAAGGTTGAGAAAAGACTTATGTTTTACATAATAAAACAAGGACTCAATGAACCACCTAGGTGGTGGATACTTTAAGTTTTGGAGAAGGTGGCAACAAAAGGAACCATGTCTATGGGAATCACCTTGTGTTGTGCTCCAAAAGAAAACCACCTAGGAAACTTAGAGACTGAACATGTTTCTCCAATTGTGGCTTTCGTGTGCAACCACATGCTATTATGGCTCTGGCTTAGTCAACTACATTAGGAAGACCCATACATTGTCTTTAGTTACCGGACATGGGGATCTGGAATGCTTCATGGGGGCTGAAGACAAGCTAGCAATGATGTATGGGAGGACCTTTTGGAAAGACTTCACACATTCTCGGCCGGGTACTCCATCTTGGTGAGCACTAATCCAGTAGGCCACTGGTGGCAACAAGATGGGATTGTGTCATGTGGGTAAAGTGTACTCCTTCTGCAGAAGTTAATAAAATCTAAGTACTTAGCCGTGTCCCCGGTTATGGACAATACTGAGCAACTAAAGTTTGAACTATGGGAGATCTCGACATTCTAACTTCTAAAATAAAAACTTGATTCCCTTGTGTGTCTACCAAGGAATTTAAAGAGAATTTGTTAAGCTTGTTGCACTTGGGGTTTACCAAGGTGCTCAAGGGCATGATGTACTTGGGGTTACCATGGAACTCATGAGTTTTGATAAAACTTGATGTACTTGGGGTTACCAAGGAACTCATGAGTTTTGATAAAACTTGATGCACTTGGGGTTACCAAGGTGCTCAAGGGATTTTGACAAGGACTTGAACACTTGAGTTTCTACCAAGGAGTTCAAGGAACATGGAAAAGAAAATTGACAAAGGACTTAAAACCCTTTTTGATAAGATAGGATAAAATATTGCTTTATGCAAATAAGCCTTAAACTCTACCTAGCCAAATATGCATATAATGATAGGATCCTCTTATTATACAAAGAAGTGAAGCTTGCCAATACAATTCAAAATGTATTGACCCTTGTGGCTGTAACTTGTAATGTTGCAGGTTGATTGTTTTTTTAAATGAAGATTGTTTTATTGACTAGGACTACAAAGTCTACAACCAACATCTTCCTGTGGCACTTTGAAGATGAAGGACCCATGACTATAGCTATTCCGCTGCAATGTATTGTAATAGCCAAATGAGCTATGTTTGATGTAATAAACTTATGTTATTCCTGGTTATAAATTTATATTATGACCTTTGTATCCTGATATTACATCTTAACTGTGGATGCTAGCTAATGATCCAGGGACTAGCAATGTAAAACACAGGAGGAATCTACGTTATTAGGTTGGGACCTCTACAGATGGTATCAGAGCATTGTGTTGCCTGTAGGATTTGTAACCCTAGGATTGGACAAAACCCTTAGAAAAATAGGAGTTATGTTTTAATCCAAAACTTATCTACAAAAACTTGTAAACTCTTTCCTCAACCATTTTGGTTTCAACTCTACATCTCTTCTATTTCAACTTGATGGGAAAACCTACCCATGGCCAAGGACTGCATCATGTGCAAAGGATGACTTCAACTTCTTCAACTCTAATGACTTCAACATCTTCAGCCTCTTCACCAAGGACTTCCAACTTGGATGTCACTAAAGACCACAAGTGAAACAAGGAAAATCTTACTCAAGATTTAGAGACTGAGGGAATGCAAAATAAGAAGGAACAATCAACAACTTTGAAGTATTGTAACCAAGAGCTTATATCAAGGAAACCATGATCTCATACAAAAGAAGGAAAGATCACAAGTGAACCCTATAGATGAACCACCATATTTTAGCTAAGTCAAAAACACACCAACCTATGTGGTGTAGCAAAAATATTTTGTTGCCTAAGTAGGTGCTTGAACCTTGTATGAGTGAAAAATTTGGTTTGTGATTGCATGCACATTGCTTGTGTGAACTGTGATGTGTGTGATTAGAAATATTTCCTTAGAAATATCTTGCCTATTCTAATCTTTCTTCAACCCAAACAGATGTCTACTCCAAAGGACTCCAACATCAAGGTTGATGACACCAACACCAACCAAGCTGACAGCATGAAAGAGCCCATAGCAACCCAACATCAGTTGAACCAACTGACAGCTCAGTTCCTAGCCAACAATAGTGATAAAGATCCAGCACTGCAAAAGTTCTTGGAGGAACAATCCCAACTGATGCTTAAGGTGACTAATCAAATGATTAGCATGGAAGAAAGCTATCCTAGAAGAGTGTATGATAACAAGGATGACAAGAATGTTATTCTAGATGGAGCCCCAGCTTGCATTATTTGTGGAGACAAGGATCATACTTCCAAGGAGCATGAAGGACAATGTCCCAATTGTGAAGAAGAACATCCTGTTGGACAATGCCCCACCTCTCAAGCTACATGTTACCTTTGTGAAGGAAGTGATCATACTCCTGGCCAATGTCCCATCTATGCCATGGTGGAACAAAGGAAACAAGAAGGATCCAAGTCCATCAAAGGAAAAGGACCACTCATACCTCCAAACAAGACAACCCAATTCAAAGGATCAAAGAAAACCAAGAAACCCAAGCAAGACATGAGCCTTGCACAATGTCGTAAATGTAAGGAAATGGGACACTACTCCAGTGGATGCCCAGAGAACAAGAATAATAAAGAGATTGACCAAGTGTGGTGCAACAACTGCAAAGAACCAGGCCACTATGTAGCAACTTGCCCACAAGAGCCACGTAAAGAACTCAAGGACATTCATTGTTTCAACTGCAAGAACCCAGGACACTATGCAAGCAACTGTCCAGAAAGGATGAAGAACAAGTTGAACAAGCCTATGGAGAAGCTCAACCTTGGCCCATGAATCAAGTATGGAAACCAAGGAAACCATGCAAATGTTTACCATGAGAAATTTTTCCCAGGAACCCAAGAAGAACAATATGTAATTTTTGTTTGAAACTTTTTAAGGGTGGTAGTACCCTAGTTGTTTTGAACTTGCTTGTAACCCAGCCTCCCCAAATCTCGGGACGAGATTTATTTTAAGGGTGGTAGCCTGTCACATCCCAGGATTTTCCAAATCGTGTAATGTGAAAATAAATGAATAAAATAAAACTTTGTTTAAATTTCAGAGCCAGAAGAAACTTTTTGAATTCAAATGGAACTCCAAACCCATTTGAATTAAATAAAACCTAAAAGGATTTTAAAAGATAAACATTCCATTAAATGAAAAAAAAATGAAAACATTTGAAATTACCATTTTGAAACAATTAAAGGAAAAGACTGTTTTCAAATAAAACAGAAGTATATAAATAAAGAATATTTTATAAAGCCAAATTAAAACTTGGCCAAACTTGGGAATTAAAACATTTTATTCTTATTAAGAATTAACAAAGGTTATTTAAACAAAATAATAAGGGGTTAATATCCAAACTTTATTTAAATAAAAGGTTTCACAAATTTAATTGAAACATCAAAACTTATTAAATTATTTAAAATAAGTTTTCCCAAATATTTGATATTCATAATTAAAACCTACTAAAGTGTTTTGGCTTTATTTTAGATTTTAAAATAATTATCTCAATAAAACAAATCCTATTTGATTTAATAACTGAGACCCATTTAATTAATTGTAAATGGACCATAAATAAAAGGTTATTTTATTTTAAACAAGCTTTCCAAGTATTCTTTACTTTCAAATAAAACCTACTGAATTGGTTTTGAAAATATTTGGATTTTAAATGAAGATTTTATTAATTAAAACAAACCCTATTTATTAAATAACTAAAGATCCATTTTATTAAAGAATGGACCTTAAAAAGAATTAAAATTATTATTTTATTTTTGGATTTTGGTTTATGTTACTAAACAGAACCAAATTCATAGTTACAAGGTTTGTTGATTGTTTGTATTGATTTGAGTATGATTTGTTGTTTGGAATTTCAAAACAGAAATCAGAAATAGAAAAGGGAAAATAATTCAAAAGGAAAAAAATAGGAAATGGCCAACCCAACCCAGGCAGCCCAATAGGCCCAGCACCGGACCAGTTTCATCATCCCAAGAAAGCGTTCACACCCACTAATGCACCCACAGAGTATGACAGTGGACCCTCCTCTCATTCTTTTCCCAGCCAGTAGACCCACCGCTACTGTTCATCGTCCTCACCCGCGCGACCCTTTCTTTCCCAAACCACGCTGCCGTTTGCTGAATTTGAATGCCGCGATCAATTCGTCTTAATGGCGCGTTTTTACCTCGCCTTGACCATGCGTGTTAAAACCCCAGCGCCTCCTCCTCCTTTTCCCCCAGATCACTCCTCCTCTGCCCTAGGTCAGCCAATTATTTCGCACCATTGCCTCCGACGAGGTTCAGTGCCGATTCCGGCAATTCAACACCGCCCCGAGCCTTCTCGAACACCCTAGTAGCTTTCCCACTCCCAGACGATTCTCACCGTGTCCTTCACCCGACCGCGGGCGCCCCAGAGCTTCGGCTAGGACAAGCTCCGACAGCGCCGCCGTCTGTCTCGTCTCCGTCGAACTTCCCGGTAAGTACTAACCGCCCTGCGCCTTCTCATTCACATGAGGAGATTTGTCTTGGTCCCGCGCATCTAACCATGCCATCCTTTCGCCTTGGGGTGATCCACAACGCCATCCACGACGACCACCTGAAACACCTGACGCCGTCCTCCACTCCGGCGAGCTCCCCAGGTAGAATCCGACCACCCCGCTGCTTCTCGATCATTCTAGCATCTTCACCTTAGTCTTGCGCACCTAATCGTACCCTCCATTTGGCTTCTCGTGATCGACAGCGTCGCCCCCGACCGCAACCAGGACCGCCTGACGCCTTTCGCAACTCCGACGAGGGATTCCTGCAACCCTAGTGCACCCCTCGACCCACCGCGAGTACCTTGAGCTTCGCCGTGTTCTCCTGAGCCTAGTGAGCTACCTTCCTACTTCCCTCTCCTCCTAAATCACCGGCGACCACACCGTCCGAACGCGCCGCCGTCTGCCGCCGCGCAGCACCGCCCATCTATGACCAGGCAGTAATAGCCGTTAGATCTGGATCGAACGAATCGGATAGATTACTTAAACACCGAAGGGGTATGTCCTCTGGACCGTGCAATCGATCAGATCCAACGCCCCACATCCGCGATCCACGCGAAGCGGTACCCGCGAATAGAAACGTGTCGCGTGTCACCTATCTCGTTTTAAAAGAAATTTGAATCTGATTTAATTGCAAAATTCAAACCCTTATAACTTGAGATCTACACGTCCAAAAATTACAAATTTTATGTCGTTGGATTCAGGAGAGCAAGCCCTAGCCAACTGTGGAATTAGTTTAGCAAATAGTATCTGTTAGCTTGTTTGAATTTGCAGAAACATTTGTGTGCTTATTTGTATTAGAAAAATTGTTTAAAATTGATTTTAGGGTTAAAACCTTTGCAAAATGGTTTATTATGACCTTACTGACCCTAGGAACCAACCCATGGTTTTGAAAATGAAAGTAGAAAAATTTAGAATGGATTGTTTGAATTAGTCTATTTCTAGCTAAATAAAGATAAGAGTTTAATTATGAGAAAGGATGTTGGAATAAAAACCTTGGAAAAATATTTTGATTCAAAGCTACTGAACCAAAACACCAAGACTTGAGAGTTAGAAACTTTTGGTGAGAAACTTAAAGATTTTTTGATTTGATAAAACCATTTTTCTCACTATATACAATATTGAATGGAATTTTTAAAATAGTTTTGGGCAAAACCCTCTAACTAATGACTTTGCCATTTTGGTAAATGACCAATTTGGACCTTACAAAGTTTAGAAACCTAGTAGAGACCATCCTTGCAATAGAACCATCCTTTACATACTTATGCATGACTTAGTTTCCTTCTTGTCATGTGTGTGTGATTTTGTTTGAGTAATGGTGGTTTGGAGTGTTATTTGATTTGGTGTTTGCTTGATTTACTTGTAGTGAAATTAGCAAAGTGTGAGACTAGCAAGATCAAGGAGTAAACCCTCATTCCCTACCAAAAAGGCAAGTTACACTATCATACAAATGCCCCACTATTTTCATTATACTTAGTGGATTGTGAAAAACATGCATGAAAAAGATTTCTATATACTTATGCTATGCTAAATCCTAATAGGATTCCCTATATACTCCTTAGTGAAAATAGTGTAGTTGTACATGCCTAGCCATGCTTTATTTTGAAAAGAGATACATGTTGAGATTTTACAAAGGTTGAGAAAAGACTTATGTTTTACATAATAAAACAAGGACTCAATGAACCACCTAGGTGGTGGATACTTTAAGTTTTGGAGAAGGTGGCAACAAAAGGAACCATGTCTATGGGAATCACCTTGTGTTGTGCTCCAAAAGAAAACCACCTAGGAAACTTAGATATTGAACATGTTTCTCCAATTGTGGCTTTCGTGTGCAACCACATGCTATTATGGCTCTGGCTTAGTCAACTACATTAGGAAGACCCATACATTGTCTTTAGTTACCGGACATGGGGATCTGGAATGCTTCATGGGGGATGAAGACAAGCTAGCAATGATGTATGGGAGGACCTTTTGGAAAGACTTCGTCACATTCTCAGTCTGCCGGTACTCCATCTTGGTGAGCACTAATCCAGTAGGCCACTGGTGGCAACAATATGGGATTGTGTCATGTGGGTAAAGTGTACTCCTTCTGCAGAAGTTAATAAAATCTAAGTACTTAGCCGTGTCCCCGGTTATGGACAATACTGAGCAACTAAAGTTTGAACTATGGGAGATCTCGACATTCTAACTTCTAAAATAAAAACTTGATGCCCTTGTGTGTCTACCAAGGAATTTAAAGAGAATTTGTTAAGCTTGTTGAACTTGGGGTTTACCAAGGTGCTCAAGGGCATGATGTACTTGGGGTTTCCACGGAACTCATGAGTTTTGATAAAACTTGATGTACTTGGGGTTACCAAGGAACTCATGAGTTTTGATAAAACTTAATGCACTTGGGGTTACCAAGGTGCTCGAGGGATTTTGACAAGGACTTGAACACTTGAGTTTCTACCAAGGAGTTCAAGGAACATGGAAAAGAAATTTGACAAAGGACTTAAAACCCTTTTTGATAAGATAGGATAAAATATTGCTTTATGCAAATAAGCCTTAAACTCTACCTAGCCAAATATGCATATAATGATAGGATCCTCTTATTATACAAAGAAGTGAAGCTTGCCAATACAATTCAAAATGTATTGACCCTTGTGGCTGTAACTTGTAATGTTGCAGGTTGATTGTTTTTTTAAATGAAGATTGTTTTATTGACTAGGACTACAAAGTCTACAACCAACGTCTGCCTGTGGCACTTTGAAGATGAAGGACCCATGACTATAGTTATTCCGCTGCAATGTATTGTAATAGCCAAATGAGCTATGTTTGATGTAATAAACTTATGTTATTCCTGGTTATAAATTTATATTATGACCTTTGTATCCTGATATTACATCTTAACTGTGGATGCTAGCTAATGATCCAGGGACTAGCAATGTAAAACACAGGAGGAATCTACCTTATTAGGTTGGGACCTCTAAAATTGGTATGGATTTCATTACCGGATTACCAAGGACCCGGTCAGGAAATGATTCTATTTGGGTAGTAGTGGATCGCCTAACTAAAGTGGCTCATTTCATACCCGTGAAGACAACCTATACAAGTGATAAGTTGGTCAAGATCTATATGAGTAGAATTGTGTGTCTACATGGAGTGCCCAAAAGTATTATGTCTGATAGGGGAACTCAATTCACTTCCCATTTTTGGAGACAGCTACATGATTCATTGGGAACGAGGTTGGAATTCAGCACTGCCTTTCATCCTCAAACTGATGGACAGACAGAAAGGACTAATCAGATTCTTGAAGACATGTTGAGGGCATGTGCCCTAGACTATGGAGCCAGTTGGGATGAAAGTCTGCCTTACGCAGAATTTTCTTATAACAACAGCTATCAAGCCAGCATTGAGATGGCACCATTTGAGTTTCTCTACGGGAGAAAGTGTACCACCCCATTGTTATGGAATGGTGTGGGAGAAATAAGTTTGTTCAGACCAGAACTTATCAAAGAAGCCGAAGAGAAGTTCAAGTTGGTTAAGGACAGATTGAAGATAGCACAGTCCCGACAGAAAAGCTACGCAGATCCTAAGCGTAGAGAAGTCACCTACGAAGTTGGTGATAGAGCTTATCTTAGAGTGTCACCACTTCGTGGAGTAAAGAGGTTCGCGGTCAAAGGAAAGTTGGCCCCAAGATATGTTGGACCATTCAAGATTCTGAGTCGTAAAGGAGAAGTTGCTTATGAAATTGAATTTCCAGAGTCTCTGTCAGCTGTCCATAATGTATTTCATGTGAGTCAGCTTAAGAAATGTCATCCAGAAATGGAAGAAACTTCTTTGAAGGATACTATACCTTTGGAAGAGGTTCAGTTGGAGAGTGATCTCACTTATGAAGAGAAGCCTATCAAGATTCTTGAGACTACAGAAAGAGTCACACGGACTAAGACTATCAAGTTTTGCAAAGTGCAGTGGAACCATCATTCCGAAGAGGAAGCAACATGGGAAAGAGAAGATGATCTTCGAAAAGACCACCCTCACCTATTTGCTAGCCAATCCGAATCTCGAGGGCGAGATTCACCTTAAGGGGGTTAGATTTGTAACATCCCTAAAGTCATGTTTTAAACTCATGCATATCATCCATGCATCCATGATCATATGAGTTTCATTTCAAACAAATCATTTCAAAACAGAAGCATATATGCTCATTATTTCATGTAAGTTTGCTCTAGCCCTAGTGCTATCTTCCAATGAGAAGAGTACTTGTTTTGGTTCAGTAAGGTTTGAAATTCAAACTTAGGCACCATCAAAAGTTTGAACAAAGTTTCAAAACAAAAGGAGTTAATAAAACCAATATTATGCCTATTGTATATATATCATAAAGGCTTGGTTTTATTTTGATTTTCATTTGATCAAAGTGTTTTGAATAAACAGTAGTGTTTGACACACATTTGAGTGCAAGGTTGCTGAATAAAAACCTAGAGAAGATTTGAATTCAAACTTATTTGATTTGGATTTGAAAATCATTTCAGAAAATCAAAACAGAAAAAGAAAAGGAGAAAAGAAATAGAAAAAGGCCAGCGCCACCTATCTGGCCCAACTAACGAATCCAGCCCACTAAGCCCACTCGGGTTCCCCCTCTCTCTCTCTCACTCGCGGCCCCCAGGTCACTGACCAGGCGACCCCACCTCCTCTCTGTTTAACTCGCTGACGAGTGGACCCTGCGACCACGTCGTCTTCGTCGTCAATCACGCGCGGTCGCGATGCTCGCTCCGCCGTTACCTCGCATAATCAAGACGCTTAATTGCCCTTGATACTGCTGCGATCTCGCCCCGCTCGCTATAAGACCCCTCACCGCGCCATTTCCCCCAAAGCGACAGATCGCCTAGGCCCGCAATTGCTCTTGCGCCGCCGCAGACAGACGCACTCCGGCGACGAATCTCGGTGAGTACAGACCGCCCCTCCGCCTCTAGTTCAAACCACTGTGACCAGCATGACCTTGCGCATCCGCTAATGCCCTCTGTTTGCTTTCTCATGACCCAGAGCGACGTCCTCGTTCTCACCCGCGAGCACCTGAGCCGCCGCTCGACTCCGACGTGCGATTCAGGTAAGATGAGACCGCCCCTTGCCTCCCCTTTGGTATTGTCTTGATCGCCAGGACCTTGCGCATCTCCTGAACCATCTAGCTTGTGCTAGGTCGACGCAGAGCCTCGGCAACATCTTCGACAGCAAGAAACTGACGCCCCTCGCAACTTCGACGAGCTCCAGCAACCATCTCCGTGCGCCCCTTGCCAAGCCGTCGCCAGGTTGAGCATCAGTGCATCGCCACGATCCTGGTAAGCATCTCCAATAAACCCTAGAGCCACCAGCGTCAAGCGTCGCCAGAGAGCTCGCCGCCAAGATAGCCACCGCCATGACTATGGTCGTTTGATCTAGGACCGTTGGATCGGATCCGGTAGTGAAATTAGATCACTTAACGAAGCGGTATAGGTAGATCTGGGCCGTGCAGATTAAGTAGATCTAACGGCTCAGAAGCGTGATCCAACGCGAAACGGTACCGGCCAATCAGATTAAAACGCGTGGCAGCTGTTTAGGTTTAAAAACAGGATTTAAATCTATTAGATGTTTGAATTTGTTTTGGCTATAACTTTTGATTCCCACGTTAGAATTTGACAAATTTTATATCAATGGAATCAGGATAACAAGACCTTTCTAAATATGCAATGTGTTTAATGTTTTGTTTCTGTTAAAATGGTTTTATTTGCAGAAACTTGTGTAGGGCTATTTTGAGTATATGAATTAATTAAGAAATGTTTTAAGGTTTAAATAAATGTTGTTTGGAAAGTTTTTAACTTGTTTATGAACCATTATTGTACACTTGCTTTGTTGAGTTTTAAAATTCATCACATATCATATTGCATGCATTCATATATTTTTGTTTGTATATGTTTTGTATGTGATTTGTGGCTATGATTCTTTGTGTAGATTTTGGTTCTAGTGATTGTGATTGTGAGGAGTGTAACTACTCTCCAAACTACCAAGGCAAGTGGTGCTTCATGAATATTTTTATCCCTATGTTTTCTACTAAGCATTAGAAATATTTTGCTAGTCTTGCATGCTATATTTTGATTATATGCCATGTTGGGGAATCCTAGTAGTTGTAGAATTGCTAGAAATTTCTAAGTTAAGATGCTTATCTATGCCATGCTTAGCCTAGCTAGTAGCAACCAAGGGTTGGTGAAATATACATGCTATGATGAAAATATTTCTAAGTCTTTGGACTTGTGTTTTTGCCTAATAAAACAACTAAGTAAATGAAACACCTGGGTGGAATGGAAGGAATGGTTTATGTTGAGTGGTTACACAAGGCCCATTTCTATGGTTTACCTTGTGTATCTCACTTGTGGAAAGCCACCCAGGAACAAAGAGATTTTAGAGGCCAAGTGTTGAGAAGCTTCTAGTGCAGCCACTTGGCAATATGGGCTCACGGATCACATAGGTTGCTAGAACTTAGCCATTTGGACAGTTGGTGGTAGTGGGATGATAGGTTGAACGTCCATTTGGTCTAAGGGAAGGCTTCGAAAGGTCTGTCTTGGTGAAAATCAAGTGCAGGGAAAGTGCAAAACCTCTGCAGATGGAAGAATCTAAGTACTTAGCCATGTCCTCGAAAAGGACAACTTGAGCATCAAGACATGGAAGCTATCAAGAATCTCCTCATCCCAATTTCTAAGTAAAACTTGTGGGTGAACAAGGGTGAAGGACCTCAATGTCTATTGGTGGTTCCTTGGGAAACGTTTTGACAAAGAAAAACTTAGTGATTTCAACTAATAGGAAAAACCTATTTTGAGCAAAGCAAGCCAAGCTACACTTAGCCAAATTGCATATAGTATCTAGTCCACCAAAATTATACTAAGGTATCACTTGCCAATACTATTCCAATGTATTGACCCACCGTACGTAACTTGTGATGTTGCAGGTTACTATGATGAGGATTAGGAGTCATGAGTCTACACTCAACATGTTTGCCTGTGGCACATGAAGATGAAGACTTTTATTTATTTACTTATTCAAACTCTTGTACTAGGCATGTGGCCTTGGAGTTGTAAAGACTATGTTTATCTCTGGAATGACTGTAATAATGACCTTTGTTTCTGTGTACTTCATCTTAAACTGTGGATGCTAGCAATGATCCAGGGACTAGCATTGCAATCACAGGGATCCTTTTCCTTTATAAAGGAGGGATCTTACAGATATGCTCATGGATTCAAGTACACCCGATCATCATGTGATGTCTTGAAGCGACGAAACATTGTCGGTGCATACTTAAGGAAGAACACATTCTTATCTTGATATCTAAATGAGGGATCATCTTATTATGCTAATAAAACGCCAAACAAGCAATATAAGATGCAATCAAAACATCACATGTTTATTAGTGAAATGATATGGTTCCCGCATATGATCTCCATCATGTGCACCGTGGTATGATCTCTATCATACCTTTATGTGTAAGGCCAAGGTCTATGGAACTTACACGCTATGTGTGTTGTAAGAGTATCATCTCATACTTCTACTTACAACATCACCATATCATAACACGGCCCAAAGAACAATCTAAACTAGACGCCTCTAATTTATCCATTGCAAGTTTTACGTGGCTTAGGGCTTTCGAAGATAGAACCGTTCTTACCTACGAACATGAACCACAACGAGGATAACCAAATTGTTGACAACTCGTTGCAAATTAGATATTGACTATAGTAGGAGAGACATACACCCGCTAGCCACTTATGCAAAACTAGTTGCATGTCAAGTGTGGAACAGGTCTCATGTGCGAGGACATGTAAAGTTTGTCCGGGCCGCTTCATCCCACTATGCCAACAATATCCAAAGTACAACTAAGAAGCAATAAAATGATCATCATCGCCCACATACTCATATGTGTACTACCCGTGCAAAGTATCTACGCATAGATCCGGTCTGATACCACTGTAGGGTTCGCAGCATAGAAAACAAAAAAATTCCTACGATGGGAACAACTATGTACCAAGATCTATCTACTAGATACAAACAACGGGCGGATGTATATCCGTAGAGAACATACCCTTGAAGACCGACAAAGCTTAACGAGTACAAACTCGTGGTTGATGTAGACGATCTCTTGTCGATCTCAAGATCGAGAGGAAGTCCTAGCGCCGCAAAACAGCAGTGCATCCGTGCTCGCACACACGTTCGAGGCACCGAGCAACCTCCGCCTCCTCGCTCCAGTGATGCAGCGGAAGCACAACTCTTTATTGCCGAAAAGCCACCGGGAACATGTATCTCGCTAGCCGATACCATGGGGAATAAATACTAGAGGGGGAGAGAGATCCTTCACGAGGAGGTGTGAGTGAGAGAGAGGGAGGGGGGCTCCTTTTATAGGGAGAGGGGGGCACCCAAGGGGCCATGCGCCCAGCCATGGGGCTGCACCCACCTCTTCCACATTCATGTGGGTGGACACTCCACTCACTGAAATGCCTTTCAATTCCCTCCACTCAAAAACCCACTCAAATTCCCATTAAATTTCCACCAAATTTAATGCAAACTCTCATTAAATAAAACTCCTTTTATTTATTCAGAATTTTGTCAATTACTTTAATGACAAACATTCACATATAACCCCTTGCTAGTATTTCATTTCACATGACGAAACACTTTCTCCAATTTCACCCGAAAACCCGTTTCGGTATCTAGTGAAATAAATTCCTGCGCTTGTTATTCTTTTCGGCATAAAAGTTTTGCTCCAAATGGATGTCGGTGTATCTTAAGTGTGTCACCCTACGGTTCGCGAATAATGCGTACATGATCGAGACCCCTCTCGGATCAATAATCAGAAGCGGGATCTGGAGACCCATACTGACTCCCACACATTCAACGATGACTTTCTTGTGATCGTCGGAACCTTTTATGCTAGTATCTTAATCCCTTTTTTTCACGATATATTACATGTTCGAGATTCGATCATCGATATCTCCATACCTAGTTTGATCTCGTTACTGACATGCACTCTTTTCTCATTCCCGTGATATAACATTCTAGTGATCAAATCACTTGCTTGCAAGCTAATCAATGTGATATCACCGAGAGGGCCCAGAGCATATCTATCCGTCATCGGGATGAACAAATTCCACTCTCGATCCATGGGCCTCAACATAACACTTTAGTAGTTCTGAACCCATCTTTATAATCACCATGTTACAGTGTGACGTTTTATGTTATCAAGAAACTCTTCCGGTGTTAGTGATTAACATGATCTCATGGTCTAAGGATTAGGATCACTTCGTAAGCTGTTATAGCAATATAAACTCAATGACTTTGATCGTAATGCTATACTTCGGATGAATGTTCATCACACCATTACACTAATGTTGTGATCTCGTTATTAACAACATCCAATGTCTATGATCAGGAAACCTTGATCATCTTGTTAATCAACGAGCTAGTTTATGAGAGAGGCATAACTAGGAACTTCCTTTTTGTTTATTAAACACACATGTATTAACGTTTCCGTATTAATACAATTATAGCATGTAAAATAAACATTTATCATAAATAAGGAATATGATAATAACCACTTTATTATTGCCTCTCGGGCATATTTCCTTCACTTCAGATCCCCCCGATCTAGGGACGATGGTGGCGGTGGCTACTGACTGTTTCGTGGATATCTGATCAGGGTACTTAGGGTTTTGGCATCGGGGGGTTTATATAGGCGAAGAGGCGAGGCAGGGAGGCACCCGAGGCGGCCACACCTGGTGGCAGCGTGCCCTAGGGTGGGCCTGCACCACCCTAGGGTGTGGCTGCCTCGTGGCCCTCCTCTGGTTGCCCTTCGATCTCCGTGTTCTCCTCGGTGAAATATTGACTTTGGCTTTTGTCCCGTCCAATTCCGATAATATTTCCTTACTAGCTTTTTTGAAACAAAAAACAGCGGAAAATAGGCAACTCGCACTACGACATCTTGTTAATAGGTTAGTCCCAGAAAATGTATAAAAATACCTCAAAGTGTAGACAAAGCAAAGCAAAGTGGATACTAAACAAGCATGGAACATAAAAAATTATACATATTTTTACGACGTATCAGCCAGCTACACGCATCACACCCTCCCATGGAGCAGGCTATGGTGCTGGTTTGGAGCATGCCATAGTGCCGCTGCAGAATTATGGAACTACGGTTGTCCTATAGCTTCAGGTAGAAATAGGTGCATGGATCTTCAAAGTGCAATGGGAGGACACACATCTCATGACTTAAGCTCAACTTCCTCTCCATAGCATAAGTACCACACCTTGCCTTCATGTGCCCAATATAGCCACAAAAAAGACAAAAAATGGGAAGCCTTTCATACCTTATTTGCATATCGACCTCCTCATCGGTTATTTTGTCCATTAGCGTGATCATCTTCTGCAGGTCCATGTACAGTGGCAGTTGAAAGAGCATTTCCTATCCCAAGTGATCTTGGCGTTTATAACAACACACATATCGGACTAATTATTTGTCAAGTGTACCACAGGTTGTATCAAGAAATCCTTGGCTTATTCCTCCCAAAGAGGGGTCCCTTGCTGAACTGCATTTTGCCTCTGTGATGTACGGTAGTACCAGAAAAATCATCCGGTACTACCGCATAGGACCAACAGTACCAGAATTTTCTACTGGGCATGGCAGAGGGTTTGGGAGAGCTGCCCAAAACCTTCTGTCGCGTTAGGACCAAAAAGCGGTAGTACCGCATTTTGATACCTGTCAAGACAGAAGGTTTGGGCAAGTTTGCCAAACGCCTCTGTCTTCACCGGTACCAAAATGCGGCACTATCGCATGTGTCCGGTAGTACCGTGCCCTAGAGCCGGTACTACCGCTTTGCGGTAGCACCCCGTTGTGGTACCGCTGGATTCTAGGGCCGTTGTGCCTTAATAGCGCATCTCCGGTACCTGGCCGATAGTACCGGTGTATTCAGGTACTACCGCTTGGAGATCCGGTACTACCGCTGCAATAAATGCTCAACAGTCAGATCTTCTCAGTGGACTATAAATGCACCCTCCACCTACCTTGGGAAAGTTGCTCGTCTCACTCAAGAACACCACCTCCATTTGAGCCACCAAATCGCCAAGATCTCTTCACTCAACCATCCAAAGTCATTGATCTTTGGAGGATTGAAGGAGGAGCCCTTGATCTACTACTTCACCAAGAGAGATCTTCATTTCCCCCTCATTCACTTGAGGGCCCCTTTGCTCTAGTGTTTTCTTTGGAAACCCTAGTTCTATATTTGGTTCTTACAAGATTGTCTTTGATTGTTTTGATAGCTTGCTTGTATTTGGGAGCCTCCAATTAAGTTGTGGATGTGTGCCCCGAACTTGTTGTAAAGGTGTCGACTTCCACCTCGAAGGTTGCCGATATAGTGGAAGGTGAATCGATCCCGTTGGGGTGAGATTCATCGGAGAACAAGGGAGGCCTCTCGTGGCGTTGGTGGTTCGAAACCACCCCCTCTCCAAACGTAGATGTACTTCCCCTCAAAAGGAAGGAACTACGGGAAACAAATCCTTGTGTCTCCTTGTCCATCATTTTGGTTACTTCTATCATTTACCGCACTTTACTTACTTGTCTTGCTTAGTGTTGTGCTAGCTAGTTCTTGTTTGACATATAGGTAAATTCACCTTAGTTGCATATTCTAGAGAATTTACCTTTCTTGTCAAACCCTAATTTGAAAAAGAAGAAAATTTGAAGTAGCACCTATTCACCCGCCCCCCCTCTAGGTGCCCATACGATCCTTTCAATTGGTATCAGATCCTCGGCTCTTTATTCAGGCTTTACCACCTAAGAGTTTATGGGTAGTAATGATGGGGAAGGTGGTGGTGAGCATACGACGGTGACCATGGATGATCTCAATAACTTGGAAACAAGATTGAGCTCCTCCATGGCCAACAAGATCAAACAATTGCACAACTTACTTGAGCAACTTGTTAAAGACAAAGGTGGCTCATCATCCCCTTCTCCTCAAGAGGAACTTCCACCTTTACCCAAAGAGAATGCCCCGGCATCTCCCACGGATAAGGTGGTGGGGGATAATCAAGACAACATTAATTCCTCCAAAAAAAGGGTTGGTGAGAAGGGAGAGCACCATGACTCTCATGGATGGTACACTCCCGACCCTCCAATTCATCACCCTCATGTAAACAATAGAGGAGACCCACCAAAGCTTGAAGCATCTACTACTTTTGCTCAATGGCAATCTCTAATGAAAACTCATGTGCGCAGCTCTTGCATTGAACTACGGAACATCATTGAACAAGGACTCTATATTGGGGATCCAAACAACTTGACAAGAAGAGAAGTTGTCAATAGTAAACTCAATGCCACCGCCTTGCACATGATTCAACAAGGATTGGGTACAAAGGATTACCCACACATTGAGCACCTCAAAACCGCCAAGGAAGCTTGGGATGCTCTCACAGTGTTGTTTGTTGGGAATGAGAGCATGAGAATGAACTGGTATGATGCACTAAGCAATGAAGCCAAAGGCTTCTACATGAAGGAAGGTGAAGATCATCAAGACATGTACCGTAGGCTCAAGACCACCGCCATCGCTTTTAGGAATGTGGGTGGCTCACATGTGGATGATGCTTGGATAAAAATGAAATATGTGAGTGCACTCATGCCCTTCGATCCCACTGACTTGAAGAGCCTACAAGGAAGACACAACTACCACCTCATGACCTCCAATGAAGTTATGCAAGAGATGGCCTCTTTCAAGGTTGCCGCCAAGAATGCCAAAGATGCCCGTGCTCGAGCCCTTGGAATGAGCAATGTTGTCAAACTTGCATTGAAGGCCAAAGTTGTGGAACATGGGGATGAAGATGATAGTGATGAAGGCCTCTCCATGAGCCACCCCGATGACGTCAAGATTGCTCATGGTCAATATATGGCTTTCTATGCAAAGAACTTTTGGAAGAACCCCACCGAGGCCAATATGGAAATGCAAAGAAGAAGCAACCCAAATGGAAGAAGAGAAAATGTCACTAAATTGAGAACTTGCTTCAATTGTGGTGACCGCTATCACTTTGTGGCGGGATGTCCATATGAGAAGAGAGAAGATCATGGTGGTAAACTTGTGCCAAATAAAACTTCCAAAGCTCCTTACAAGAAACCCTTCATCAAGAAGAATCCCATCAACAAGAAGTCGGGAAAAATTGTATTGATCACTCATGAAGAATTCTCCTCCGACAATGAAGATGATGAAGATGAGGAAGAGGAAACATCAAGTGGTGTGGCTGCTCTAGCCACTACGTATACTCCGACACTCTCACTCTTAGATTCTCCAAATGAGAATACTCCCAACAAGAACGTCACTTGCCTAATGGAAAGAGGAACGGAGGTATCCTCATCATCTCACTCCACTCCCTTAGCTAATGATGAAATTGATGATGAGTTGTCTCTTGAAGTAAAAGGGAATTAATTGCTTTTGATGAGTTTGTGACTAACTTACAAGGGGAGGCCAAGATACATTTTGGGAACATCTTAGATCAACTTTCCCGCACACAAGAGCTTCTAGATGTAAGATGTAAACTTGGGAATGAACACATGATTGAGATAGAAGCCCTAAATAATGCTCTAGAAGAAGAACAAGAGACTAGGATGTCTCTTGAACTAAAACTTGAAGGGCTTGATGAGGCCAATGACATAATTGTTAATAGACTCATCAAGGAATGTGATCATGCTATTGCTAAATATAAAAGGGCTAAGAAGGATAAGATGGAGTTTGGTGTGGTTCATGAAAAACTTGCTGAGGACTTTAGTTTACTTAACAATGCTCACACGGCATTGTAAAGTGAACTCTTGTCACTCACAAAGTCCCATGAAACGCTTCAAACTCAATTTACCAATATTCCTTCACCTAGTAATTTCATTCCTTCTAGTAGTACAACTATTCTTGAAGAAAATGCTAGGTTGAAGGGGGAGTTTGCCAAGGCCACATTTCCAAAAGGTAACAAATCCATTGATGACCTATTGAGTAAGAAAAGGTCAAATGGTGAGAAAGGGGGCATTAGTTTTGTCTCCAAAGCCAAGAAGAAGAAGAAGAAGAAGAAGAAGAATAAGGCCAAACCCGCCCAAGAGAAAAACAAAGCCATTGTGGATAGTAAGACCACAAGTGGTAAAACTATGTCTCATGATGATTTTGGGGGAAGTGCTAACCCTCACTATGTTCTAATGCGTGATTATTATGGTGATGTGTATGCACAATATGTTGGCCCATATGATGGTTATATTGCTTGGTCTATCTGGGTCCCCAAGACCCTTGTTGCTAACAAAAGAGACCCATTGAAAAATGGGTACCTAAAATTAGCTTGATATTTTGTAGACATATGCTTTCAGAGGGTCAAAGTGGGTGCTTGATAGTGGCTTCACAAGTCATATGACCGGAAGCTTGTCTATTGTCAAGGATTTAAGGCCAAATGATGATCAAATATCCGTGACATATGCCGAAAAGTCAAAGTCTAAGGTAATGGGTTTCGGCAAGGTAGTGGTTACTCACGATATTACACTCATGAACGTCATGCTTGTTGAGACCCTTGGATAAAATTTACTTTTAGTCCATGCTCTTGGAAAGATGGGCTTTGCCGTCTTTGTTGATGATGATATAGTGGTCCTCAGGTGGAGCAAGTCTCTCAAGGTCGCTTTCGTTGGGTACGTTGAACATGACTTGCATGTGGTGGACTTTTTGGGGCAAACCACTACAAGTGCGATGTGCTTATTCGGAAAGGCCGATGTGGGTTGGTTATGGCATCGCCGACTAGCCCATGTCAATATGAGAACTTTGCAAAGTCTCCACAAGGAGGGCCATATTGTTGGACTAAAAGAAAATGTTTCCTTTGCCAAAGATCGTGTTTGCAGGGCTTGTGTTCTAGGAAAGATGCATGATGCTCCCCACAAGCCAAAGAACCGCATAAAGTCAACAAAGATCTTGGAGCTCCTTCATGTGGACCTCTTTGGTCCTCCATCTCATTCAAGTCTTGGTGGGAAGAAATATTTTTTGGTGATTGTTGATGACTTTTCAAGATACTCATGGGTATATTTCTTCAAGTTGAAAAGTGAGACCCAAAAGACCTTCATCGACTTCATCAACTTGGTTCAACGTTAATATAATGTCCCCGTGTTGATAATAAGAAGCGACAACGGCACCGAGTTCAAGAACTACACCTTGAATGATTTCCTTAGTGATGAGGGGATAAAACACCAATATTCCGCTGCGTATACCCCTCAACAAAATGGTGTTGCTAAGAGGAAGAATCAGACTCTTATTGAGATGGTTAGGACCATGTTGGTGGAGTTTAAATCCCCATACAACTTTTGGGCTGAAACCATCTCCACCGCTTGCCATGCATCAAACTGGCTCTACCTCCACAAAGAAATCAACAAGACTCCATATGAAATACTTACCGATAACAAGCCCAACATGTCTTACTTTCGGGTGTTCGGTTGTAAGTGTTTCTATCTCATAAAGGTGTTCGTTTGTCCAAATTTGAGTCTAAAGCATTAGAGGGTACTTTTGTTGGCTATGGTCTTGAATCTCACACTTGTAGAATCTATGATAAGCTCTCTAGAGCCGTCATAGAATCTTGTAGTATGACCTTCGAAGAATATGATGGTCCCCAAGGGGGGCGTGTTGATGCTTGTGATGCAGAATGTAACACCCTCAGAATAGACCCTATGCAAGTTTCAGCGATTCCCGCCAAACCCGCATAGAAACGATTCAAAGGTGCCCACCAGGCACTTTCATGCGGGTGGAAAACGAAGTAATAACATTACACAACAGTCCTCGATGGGACCCACAGAACAGATATATATATAACAGTGACTCCATGAGTCAAGAATACAGATATAATATACAAAGATCCGAATCACCTTCAAAACGATAGAGCGTCCGACTACGGACAAGATGCAAATGGGGCTAAGAGCCCTGAAGAATAACCAATGGAGTCCATAACCCTGCCAGCCAAGCGGAAGGGTAACCCCGCTAACGACGCCGATCTCAACACCGCTTAAACAAAGGGGTGCCTACAAAGGCCAAAGGAAAAAGAGGCGTCAAGATCGAGGCCAAGACAGCGAGACTAGAATTCGGTCCTCGCCACAAAGGTATGGTGGATCAAGCGGCGTGGCAAAGATGCACTAAACAACCTATAGAGACTCGATACAACTGGCGGCTATCAGAGAGGGGTAAGATAGACCTATTCGGAACCAACCGGATACCACCAACAAACAAACCCATCCTGATGTTTCCCCCTCAAGACCAAACGAGGAAGTCAACCGAGGAACTCACACAGTTGGCAGTTTTATTGATTCAGTTATCGTTGCAACAATTACTAGTCAGGTTTAGATAATCATCCTGATAAAGTAAGCAGTGGGCACTTTTAGTTAACCATTCCTTTATAGTGACAACACTTACTAATCAGATACAGATAGCATGAGATAACCCAAAACCCAGCAGTTGTTGGTACTTGTATTTAGCCATTCCGTTGTAGTAGCAATACTTACTAGTCAGATACAATTGTCGCAAGCGACAAATCAAACAAGCAATTGTGGGCAGTTTTATGTAGCCATTCCATTATAGTGAAGCTGATTACTAGTCATTATAAAGTCAAATTTATAGCACTACTTTAGTTATAGTTGTCTATGATCGAGATACTGTGCTCCAAGTCGTCCATAACCGCGGACACGGCTTTCAGAAAGTTTTACCGGCCGGGTGCACAAATAGCAACACACACTCGATCAACCTCGAAAACCAAATCAAAACCCAATGAGGCCTTCACGACAAAGAAATCACAGGATTCAGAATTATTTCAGGCCACCCTTGGAGTACACCATAGCGGTTAATGACTCGAGACGGACCAGAGGTTTGGGTGGACGGTGTGAACGATCGGGAACCCAAAACTGGGCTTGTCGACACCGCGAAAACGTGTCCCGATCCTAAACAGTACAGTGTGCTCCTCGCACAATCGTAAATACAGTAGTAGCATGGCATAAGTACAGGATAGTAAATAAAACCTCAAACTAGTTTGTGGCCCCAAGAAATAAGAATGAATCAAGCTCTGGCTCAGGGGGGTCCCATAATCCTCCCGGATGTGGATAGCGCGATAAATCAAGGAACAGGTATCAAGTACTCGGGGTCCTACGGGGCACAAGTGGGCGGTCGGAAACCAAATATTATCTATCACCCACCGATGCCTCTGCTTACTTACTTCATTTTTAGTTGTTAAACAGTAATTAAAGTGAATGAAAAGTAAAGCCATGATCATCTCCAACATCAACATGCGGCAATACATCAACAACTGTGGCCTTTGGGCGACGCAAGAAGCACTTGAGCAAGCGACTACGACGCGCAAGTCCAACTATCTACCAAACAACAGGTAATAGGATGTGTCCAAGGCAATATAAGGCTGCAGGGAATATCACGGGTGCGAAAGCTAGAGCAACGCAACACAGATAGCAATAGATCAACAGGAAGGAATAAATACTATAAAAATAAGATAGGTAGAAAGGGGGAGATGCTCGCCTGAAAACATTGCCGAAGGTTCAACCGAAGATCGGGGCGAAGCTCACGTCAACTCAACGGCCTTATCCGCGAAGAAGCAAAACACTAGAGTAAACACCGGATGCAATATTTAATACAACGGCAGAAGATCGGCATGATGCATGTATGATGTATGGCATGGCAAAGGTGCAATGCAATTAGGTCAATATTAAGCAGAACCGGGGGTCCCGACAATTAAATATAAGGTTCAAGTTGTTTAGGTACCCCGCAAATTAAATGTTGTATTACATGGCAAGATAAGTTACCGGTTCGCTACACAAATTTAAATGAGGCCAATATAAGACTAGATTTGCCCGCATATGGGCCCCATATTTAATTATGCAGTGAATCGGCATAGTGCCCCAAACCACACAATATGCATGCGAGAACAATTAATATGCGACAAGTTGTATTTCATTTATAAAATAGGGTTCGAGAAAAGGGGTCACACATTGAGGGGTCTCGACGGTCTTGGGGTTCCGGGGTTCGGGGTCGGTCTCAGGGTTCAGGGTTCGACGGAATCGTTCTCGGACAACTGAGGTAGATCTTGGCGTTCCGGAAGCAGGACTTGGTTCGGCGTCGGGGCGTAGCGGGTCCGCCCTGGTCGGTGCCGATCTTGTCGTTGCGCAGATCTTGTCGGGTCCTCGAGTCGGGTCGGTCTTGGCGTTCGGGGTGAAGTGCTTGTCGTTCTATGGAAAACTTGGCGGCTTCGGATCCGAAAAGAAGCACTCGACGTTCCGGGGGGGAAGACCTTGGCGTCCTATATTGAGGTTGTCGGGTGTCGGTGCCGGACTCGGGTGTGGCGTCGATGGTCTTGCGTGGCACGATAGTTCCATGTAGGAGAATTCCGGGTACCGCGGCGAAATTCTAGGGGTTTCGATGAAGATCTTGGCGAGGGGTTCGGGGTTCGGGCGCCGGGATCGGTCTTCGGAACCGGGAACGGGTCTTGGCATCTGAGAGGAAGTGCTTGGTGGTTCCGAGACGGAGGTCTTGTCGCATTCGAGGGATCGGTCTCCGGTCGAAGAACTTGGCGCGCCAGGGTTCGGTCTCGACGGAAACTATCTTTGAATCAGGGGTCTTCGGATCGAGCTTCAGATCCGTGTGGGTGATCTTGGCGTGCCGGTCTTGGGGTCCAGGAGGGGGAGCTTGGCGTTTGCCTTCCAGGTAACAGATCGAGGCGTCTCTCGGTTACACAGATACTGTACCACGAAGATGTGCGCAATCATACTACACTCCGTCCAGGTGTTCTTGAGTTGAAGGGTGAGCCTACGACGATGGAGGAGGCCGGCAGGCGGCTGGAGGTGCTCGGGGGCGGAGGCGTCTCGGGCAGCGGAACCATGAGGAGGCGGCGGCGTGCGGTCTTGGGGTCCAGGCTCGGCGGGTGGAGGCGGCTTTGGGCGGTGGCGGCAGCCGGAGGAGGAGAAGGGCGGGTCGGCGAGGTCGCCCAGTGGCGGGACGCGCTCCCGGCGGGTGCTCTGGCGGCGTCGGGCGGTGAGCTCACAAAGTGAGGCGGCGAGCTGCGGGCGCCGAGCCTCGGGCGAGGCGGTGAGGCTGGCGGCGGACGGGACGCGAGGTCAAGTGGCCCACGCAGCGTGGGAGGCTGGGCTCGACCTGGGATGGAACGGAGGAGGCCGGGCGAGGAAGGAGGCTGGCGGGTCGCATGAGGTCGGGGAGGCGTGGCTGGGCAGCGGCGGTGGCGCTGGGATGGCGGCGAGGGCGGCTTCAGCGAGGTCGGAGGAAGCGGTGAGGTGGAGGATGGGGAGGAGGAGGAGGCTGCGGCGCTTGGAGCCTGGACGGGAGGAGGCTGGCGTAAGCAGAAGGCCGGCTGACAGTCCATGTGCCAAGGGAGAGAGGAGGGAGGCGGGAGGTAGGAGGGGGCGCGTGGAGCTGCCAGGGCCGTGAGGCCAAGGCGGAGGGGAGCGTCAACAGGACGGGTTGCGGCTAGAGGAGGAAGAGGGTGGAGGAGGGAGATGAGCGCGTGGGGGAGGGAGGCCGTGTGGGAGACGCGTGGTCGGGGCGTGTCGGTCACGCGTGGGACCCGCGGGGAGAGTGGGGCCAGGGGGGTGAGTGGGTCGGTTTGGGAGGGAGGTGGGAAGGAAAAAGGGAGTGGGTCCAGGGAGGTGGGGCTGCGGGTGAGGGCCCAGGGGTAAGGGAGAGGGTAAGGAGAGTGGGTAGGATGGGCTAGGGTGAGAGAAGGAGAGAGGGTGGGCTGGTGGATTGATGATGTGGCGGGGTGGGTAGGAAGAAGGGGAAGGGTGAGGTGGCGAGTTGTGAGTGGTGGGTAGGATAGATTCGGGTGGGAATAGGATTTAGAGTGTAGGCTTTGCAAAATATGTGTTTGTTTGGTTTTGTTTATTTTAAAACAAGGCCACTTTGCAAATAGTTTTTAGGGAAATAAAATATCCGATACGATCGGGGTTTTCCCTTTGAAATAAAGAGGGGTTTTTGTACAAACAGAACTAGGCTTTTCGAAATAATGCAGACAAACAATGCAAGGTGATGGCGATGCAATGCACAAAACAATGCGATTTTCTAGTAGTGGTTTTGCGGGATGCCACACAGAAGATGAAATGCTTCAGGATGCCATAGGAAGAATGGGTGTGGGATATATCCGCCCCGTTGAGGAACCCCCTATGGCGGATCGAGAAGAACTATGCTCTACTCAAGTGGATCCCTCATCTTCACAACAACAACATGTTCCATCTACCGAGGTGGACAATGAACCAAGCCAAAGACAAGCTGCAACATGTTGATCAAGGCGACATCTCTAGTGAGGAGGAGCTTGATTCATTCTCTAGGATGTCAAGTGGTGCCAAGTCAATTACTCAAGGAAGATCCATACAAATTACCTTGAGACAAGCTCAAATCAATGCTAGAAGAGTGTCTGATCAAGACCAAGGTCAATCTTTACCTCTTCATGAAGAGAATGATTCCGGTGATGATCAAGGTCAAGTTAATGGTCAAGACGAGGACCAAAATGATGAAGAGGGTCCTCCAAGAAACAACAAGGAGATCCACACTCGTCGCGAAGCTAGAACGGATAGGATGTTGGAATTAAGAGACCACTCTCTAGAGAATGTGGTTGGTGATCTAAGGAGAGGCATTTCCACAAGAGCACAATTGAAGAGGTTTAGTGAACACCAAGCACATATATCCATGATTGAACCAAAGAAAGTGTGGGAAGCCCTTGAAGATTCGGATTGGTTGGAAGCAATGCACAAAGAGCTCATCAACTTTGAGAGAAACAAAGTATGGAAGTTAGTTGCGAAGCCAAAGGATTGCCACAATGTTATAGGCACCAAGTGGATATTCAAGAACAAGCAAGATGACCATGGAATTATAGTAAGGAACAAGGCATGATTGGTTGCACAAGGGTTCTCTCAAATTGAAGGCATTGATTATGGAGAAACATATGCACCCGTGTCTCGCCTTGAGTCCATCCGTATGCTTCTTGCTTATGCGGCACATCATAACTTTAAGTTGCAACAAATGGATGTATAAAGTGCATTTCTTAATGGTCCCTTAAATGAGTTGGTATATGTAAAGCAACCCCCGGGATTTGAGGATCCCAACTTCCCCAACCATGTCTACAAACTTGATAAGGCGCTCTATGGGCTCAAGCAAGCCCCACGCACGTGGTATGAGCACCTTAGAGAGTTGTTGTTTGACCGTGGATTTGAGGTTGGGAAAATCGATCCCACTCTTTTTACTAAGAAGGTCAATGGGGAGCTTTTTGTATGCCAAATATATGTTGATGATATTATCTTTGGCTCATCTAACAAAGCTTTTAATGATTAATTATCAAAGCTTATGACTAGTAGGTTCCGAATGTATATGATGGGGGAGTTGAGGGTATTCCTCGGCTTTGAGATCAAGCAAGTTAGAGGAGGGACATTCTTCAACCAATCCAAGTATACCCAAGATATGCTCAAAAGATTCAAAATGCAAGATTTAAATGGAGCTCCTACTCCCATGGCTACAAAGACTCACCTAGAACAAAATCCAAATGGTAAAGATGTGGATCAAAAGGTATATCGGTCTATGATTGGTTCTTTTCTTTACCTTTGTGCATCTAGACCCGATATTGTGTTTAGTGTAGGTTTGTGTGCAGGATATCAAGCGGCTCCTAAATAAAGCCATTTGATGGCGGTCAAGAGAATCTTTCGATATTTAGTTCATACCCCACATTATGGTCTTTGGTATCCTCGAGGGTCAACATTTGCTCTTTGTGGATACACGGATTCGGATTGGGCTGGTGATAAGGATGATAGAAAATCAACATCCGAGGCTTGCCAATTCCTTGGTAGGTCCTTGGTATGTTGGTCTTCTAAGAAGAGAAATTGTATATCTCTCTCCACCGCCGAAGCCAAGTACGTGGAAGCTACTAGTGCTTGCACTCAATTGCTACGGATGAGGCAAAGTTTAAAGGAATACGGTGTCCATTGTGACAAAGTGCCTCTTCTATGTGACAATGAAAGTGCTATCAATATTGCCTACAACCCGGTGGATCACACAAGGACAAAACATATTGAAATTCATCATCACTTCATTAGAGATCATGTTGCTCGAGGTGATATTGATCTATCTTATGTGTCAACCAAAGACCAACTTGCTGACATCTTCACGAAGCCACTTGATGAAGCAAGGTTTTGCTATTTGAGGAATGAACTAAATATCATAGATTCAAGGAGCTTTACTTGATCACCTTGCATACTCACCTATTTCTTAACTCTTATTTGGTTTAGGTGCAGGCATGGATATAGGGGGAGTGCGGTTCTAATTGATTGGACTATCCCTCCCCCCATCATGCCCAAAGCGATAAAAAATCATTCCTCTTAATATCATTTTATGATATGTGAGCTTAAATGATGAGTTTCGATAATGGACCCAAGATATATCTTCGTGGTGCCAAGCCGAGTTTACTCAAACATGGTGGCCTAGGCCACCGCCCTCTCACATTCGAGAGGTTGGTGCTTACTCGTGTTTGTCATTTGTTGAGTTGTGTTAGGCCTTAAGATCATGCACTCTCATTTGGTTCTTGCTATGTTTTTCCTATTTTAGAGTGCATGTATCCATATCAGTGTGACTCTCTTAACCTAAGCCTTATCCTTCGACAAACCTCATCTACTCTGCACAAGAACCTTCCCATTTATACCTGGCTTTCTGTTCTGGTGGAAATGGTACTATCAGGTAAGGGAGCGGTACTACCGGCCGTGGTCAGTCTCTAGGTCGACCCCTGGAAACTTCCCAGGTATTGTACTACCGGTCAATTACGCGGCACTACCGGTAACTGGTACTACCGTGAAAACAAGCGGTACTACCGCTCAGGGGTCAGTTTCCAGGTCGTTTTCTGGAAACTTCCTAGGTGCGGTACTACCCGGTCATTTTTCGCGGTACTACCAGCAAGCGGCACTACCGTGTGTATGCGCGGCAGTACCGCCCAGCAGTACTACCGTTCGGCGTCCTGGTTAAGGGTGCAGACGCGGGGGGCACCTCTTAGTGCCTCATTGTTCCCCCATCTCCACTCCTAACCACCTCCGCCACCGGAGCAAAAATCGTCGCCGGATCCCCGCCCTCTACTCCCTTCACCGGATCTGCACCAGATTCGACCTCCCCGCGGGCTCCTCAATCTCCACCGCCATGGATGTTGGAGATATGCCCTAGAGGCAATAATAAATGTAGTTATTATTATATCTTTGTGTTTATGATAAATGTTTACATTCATGCTATAATAGTATTAACAAGGAAACCATTAATACTTGTGTGATTTGTAAACTTAATTTGAAGTCCCTAGTATAGCCTCTATACTTCACTAGCTTGTTGGTTGATTAATGATTGTGGTTTCCCTATCATGAACATTGATATGTTATCAACAACAAGATCATGTCGTTAGGAGAATGATATGGTGGACATACTCCTATAGATAAGTGTAGCATAAAGATCAAGTCATTTCAATAGTTCAATTGCTATATGCTTTCTGATACATAGTAACCTAATTCCTTCGACCATGAGATCATGCATATCACCTTTAACGGATGGATGCTTTGATGACATCAAACACCACACCAGAATCGGGTGGCTATAAAGGTGGCATTAAGTGTTCGGAAAGTATTGGTTGAAACACATGGATCAAGAGTGGGATTTGTCCATCCACATGACGGATAGATATACTCTGGGCCCTCTCGGTGGAATATCATCCAATTGGCTTGCAAGCATGTGACTTGGTCACAAGGGATCACATATCACGGAACGAGAAAGAGTACTTATCGTAACGAGGTTGAACTAGGTATGCGGAGATACCGATCATAACCTCGGATAAGTAAACTATCGTGAGACAAAGGGAAATTGGTATCGTATGTAAGTGGTTCATTCGATCGCAAAGTAATCGTGAGAAATATGTGGGAGCCATATGAATTTCCAGATTCCTCTATTGGTTATTGTTGGAGAAGTGTCTCGATCATGTCCGCATAATTCACGAACCGTAGGAGACACACTTAAGGATTCGACGTTGTTTGAGTAGTTATGGTATTATGAGAAAGAGACCGAATGTTGTTGGTCTCGGATGGGATCCGGATATCACGAGGTGATCCGGAATGGTCCGGAGAATAAGATTCATATAAGGAAAGTCCGTTTGAGTTCGGGAATGATTCCTGTTTTCATCGGAATGTTCTAGAAGGTTCCGGATTGTCCGGCACTCCGGGGAGGGTACATGAATGTGTCATTACATATTGGAATGATTGCATCATGTACTAAGTGTTCTTGCTGTTCCAAAACATGAAAGTCAAATTGCCGTTTGAAAGTCAAACGGCTAAACAGAAACTGGGAAACAGAAACTGTGGGAAACAAGCAAGAGGAGTTGGAACCAACCCGGAGGAGGAGTTGGACTCCTCCAGGCGCGCCCAGCCCTAGGCCGAGTTGGGAGGACTCCTCCCTCCCTGGCCAAGGCCCCTCCACCTATATAAGGAGGCAGGGCTCCTCCAAGACACACAACTTTCTACCTCTAAATCTCCGGTTTAGAGCCGTTTTGGTTTAGAGCTTCTAATTGCTTTAGCCAGGTTTAGAGCCTTCTAATTGGTTTAGAGCCTTCTAATTGGTGTGTCTAATTACTAGACCACTAATAGCCTCTCTCACAAGCTCAACCAAACTCGCACCGGCTTAAGGCGAAGCCTCATGATTTCCCTCTACTTAGGTACCACGCAGTTGTCTTGCCGGAATCGCGAGAGTACTACAACCTCCATTGCTTTGGAACAAGGAGAGGAAGGTCTTCGTCGAAAATCGAACGTGTGACCGATTGGGGCTGCAGGAACGTGGCCGGAAGGATCGTCTACGATCTTGAGATCGGAAAGAGTACGACTACATCACCCACGAGAATCCGCTCTCGTTAAACGCTTTGGAATCTTCGAGGGTAAGTTATACCATCGACTCGTTGCTACAATCTAGTAGATAGATCTTGGCTTGTTTGTTTGTATGCGATAGAAAATTTTGTTTTCCATGCTACGAACCCCTACAAAGGTATCGAGCCGTGTCTATATGTAGATCTGTTGCGAGTAGAACACAATGGTCATTGTGGGCGTTGATGCTTTTATTGTAGATTGCTTTTGTGTACTTTGCGTCTTGCGGTATGTTGGGATGAAGCGGCGGGCTAACCTTACATGACATCGCTCATGAGACTTGCTCCACGCTTGACATGCAACTTGTATTGCATAAGTGGCTTTAGGTGCTGTTTCTCCTAGCATAGTTAAGATCCAATTTACAACGGGTGATCAACAATGCTAGTATCAATGTTGTGGTTCTTGTTAGTAAGTTAGGACGACACTTATTGAAAGCCCCAAACCACGTAAAAGATGCAAGGAAAGTAGAGGCGTCTAACTTTGTTTTGCAGGTGTCTGATGATGTGATATGGCCATGATTGTGATTATATTTGATGTATGCAATGTTCCTTATTGTAAGTCGGCATCGCAGAGCCATATGGTTGTCTTTAATTTATGTTAAGACCCGCGTGTCTATTCAAAGTAGTTGTAATAGTTGAAGCCGGTGGACGACAACCATGGAGAAGCGTCATTGACCTTGATGCAATGCCGGTGATGATGGAGATCATGTTAGTGCTTGAAGATGGAGATCGGAGGCACAAAGAAGAAAGGCCATATCATATCACATATATATTGAATTGCATGTGATGTTAATCCTTTATGCATCTTGTATTGCTTAGTAGACGACGGTAGCATTATAAGATGATCCCTCATGCACATCAATTTCAAATCATAAAGTGTTCACCCTTAGTTAGCACCGTTGCTAAAGCTTGTTGTTTCGAAGCACCACGTGATGATCGGGTGTGTTAGATTCTGCAAGTGTATACAACGTGAGCAAGCCAGATTTGCTCATGCAGAAACTAAGGTTTGATCTTGACGAGCCTAGCATGTATAGACATGGTCTCGGAACACGGATTACCGAAAGGTTAAGCATGAATCATATAGTAGATATGATGAACATGACGATTGTTCGCCATTGAAACTATATCAACTCTCGTGATGATCGGTGTTGATGTAGTGGATTTGGTTTGTGTGATCACTAAAACAATGTGAGGGATGTTGTTTTGAGTGGGAGTTCACCTAGTTTAATTTCATTAATTAATTTGAACTCAATTTATCATAAACTTAGTCTAAACTATTGCAAATATGTTGTAGATCAATGGCAGCCCCTACCATCAATTTTAATGCGTTCCTAGAGAAAGAAAAGTTGAAAAACAATGGAAGCAACTTCGCGGATTGGTTCCGCAATTTTAGGATTGTCCTCACAGCTGGTAATTTGACCTATGTGCTGGATGCACCGCTGGGTGACCCACCTGCAGCCAATGCTTCCGATGAAGTAAAGAATGTTTACCTCGCTCGGAAGAATCAGTACTCCATAGTTCAGTGTGCTATCTTGTATGGTTTAGAATCGGAGCTTCAGAAAAGGTTTGAAGAGTCAGACCCATATGATATTGTCGAGGATCTCAAATTGATTTTTGAGACTCATGCGGCAATTGAAAGCTATGAGGCTTCAAAAGTTCTTTAACCGCAAGATGGAAGAGGGCTCGTCGGTGAGCATGTGCTTAAGATGTCCGGGCACGCAAACAAACTTCAAAGCTTGGGTATAGTGATTCCTAATGCTTTGGGGATTTACCGATCCTCGATCAACGCCACCAAGTTACAGGAACTTTGTGATGAACTACAACATGCGAACATGAACAAAGAGTTGCGAACTGTTTGCTATGTTAAAGTCTGCGAAGTGGAGATCAAGAAAGAGCACCAAGTGTTGATGGTCAATAAGACCACCAAACTCAAGAAAGGCAAGTCTAAGCAAAAGGGACACTTCAAGAAGGGTGGTAAGAAAGTTACCACGCCGACGAAGAAAACCAAGGCTTGACCAAAGCCTGAAACTGAGTGCTTTTACTGCAAGGGAGAAGGTCACTGGAAGCGGAATTGCCCAAAGTACTTGGCGGATTTGAAGAACGGCAACATCAAGAAGAAAGGTATATCTGATATACATGTTATTGATGTGTATCTCACTAGTACTCGTAGTAGTGCAGGTATTTGATCTTGGTTCGGTTGCTCATATTTGTAACTCAAACAGTCTTTGCAGAATAAACGGAAGCTAGCGAAGAACGAGGTGACGATGCGTGGGAAACGGATCAAAGGTTGATGTGATCGCGGTCGGCACGCTACCTCTTCATCTACCATAGGGATTAGTTTTATACTTAAATAATTGTTATTTAGTGCCTGCGTTGAGCATGAACATTATATCGGGATCTTGTTTATTGCGAGACGGTTACTTGTTTAAGTCAGAGAATAATGGTTGTTCGATTTATATGAGTAATATGTTTTACGCACATGCACCTTTGATAGATGGTCTATTCTTATTGAATCTCGATAGTGGAAATACACATATCAACAATATTGAGGCTAAACGTTTGAAATCAAGCGATAATTCGACATATATGTGGCACTGTCGTCTTGGTCACATTGGAGTGAAGCGTATGAAGAAACTCCATTCCGATGGACTTCTTGAATCACTTGAAAGATGCGAAGCATGTCTGATGGGAAAAATGACTAAGACTCCATTTTCTGGTATGATGGAGCGAGCTACGGACTTATTGGAAATCATACATACCGATGTGTGTGGTCCAATGAGTGTAGCATTGCGCGGTGGTTATCGTTATGTTCTTACCTTCACAGATGACTTGAGTAGATATGGGTATATCTATTTCATGAAACATAAGTCCGAAACTTTCGAGAAGTTTAAGGAGTTTCAAAGTGAGGTAGAGAATCAACGTAACAAGAAGATTAAATTTCTACGTTCTGATCGTGGAGGTGAATATATAAGTTACGAGTTTGGCGAGCATTTAAAGAAGTGCGGAATACTTTCACAATTGACACCGCCGGGAACACCACAGCATAATGGTGTGTCCGAACGTCGTAATCGAACTCTCTTAGATATGGTTCGTTCTATGATGTCACTTACAGATTTACCGCTATCATTTTGGGGTTATGCATTAGAAACAGCGCATTCACTTTAAATAGGGCACCGTCTAAATCCGCTGAAACGACACCGTATGAATTATGGTTTGGGACGAAACCTAAATTGTCGTTCCTTAAAGTTTGGGGATGCTGAAGCCTATGTAAAGAAGTTACAAAGGACAAGCTTGAACCCAAAGCGGAAAAATGCGTCTTCATAGGATACCGAAGGAAACTATTGGGTATACCTTCTATCATAGATCCGAAGGCAAAATCTTCGTTGCCAAGAATGGATCTTTTCTAGAGAAGGAATTTCTCTCGAAAGAAGTGACTGGAAGGAAAGTAGAACTCGACGAGGTTGTCGAACCTTCTCTCGAAATTGCGAGTAGCGCAGCACCGGAAGAAGTTCCTGTGGTGCCTGCACCAATAAGAGAGGAAGCTAATGATGATGATCATGAAACTTGGTTGAAGTTGCTCTGAGCCTCGGAGGTCAACGAGAACTCGTACCACTCCAGATTGGTATGATTCCGTTATGAATGTCATGGTGGTGGACAACACCGATGACCCCGAGACATATGAGGAAGCGATGATGAGCCCATATTCCAATAAATGACAAGAAGCCATGAAATCCGAGATTGGATCCATGTACGAAAACCAAGTATGGACTTTGGTGGACTTACCGGATGGCGGAAGGCTGTCGAGAACAAATGGATTTTCAAGAAGAAAACAGATCTCGATGGTAATGTTCTGTCTATAAAGCTCGACTTGTCGCAAAAGGGTTTCGACAAATTCAAGGAGTTGACGATGAGACTTTCTCACCGTAGCGAAGCTAAAGTCTGTGAGGATTATGTTAGCAATCGCTGCATATTATGATTATGAGATATGGCAGATGGATGTCAAAACAGCATTCCTCAATGGAGACATTGATGAAGAGTTGTATATGATGCAACCCAAAGGTTTTGTCGATCCTAAAGATGCTAACAAGGTATGCAAACTTCAACGTTCCATCTATGGATTGAAGCAGGCATCCCGAAGTTGGAATCAATGTTTTGATAAGGTAATCAAAAGTTTTGGTTTTATACAAACTTATGGAGAAGCTTGTATTTACAAGAAAGTGAGTGGGAGCTCTGTAGCATTCTTAATACTGTATGTGGATGACATATTGTTGATTGGGAATGATGTAGACCTTCTTAATAGTGTCAAGGAATATTTGAATAATAGTTTTTCAATGAAGGATCTTGGCGATGCAGCTTACATATTAGGCATAAAGATTTATAGAGATAGATCAAAACGCCAAATATCATTGTCACAGAGTACATATTTGGACAAAGTTCTAAAGAGATTTGGAATGGAAGAAAGCAAGAAAGGGTTCTTGCCCATGTTGCCCAATACGACCTTGAGTAAAACTCAAAGTCCGACATCGGCGTAAGATAGAGAAAGGATGAGTAAGACTCCTATGCCTCGACCATAGGATCTCTAATGTATGCCATGCTATGTACTAGACCCGACATTGCATATCTGTTAGTTTAACTAGCAGATATCAAAGTGATCCAGAGTGGATCATTGGACAATGATCAAAAACATCCTTAAGTACTTGAGAAGAACTAAGGATATGGTTCTTTCTTATGGAGGTGATGAACATTTGGTTGTTAATGGTTACACCGATGCTATTTTGAACACCGATCCAGATGATTCTAAATCACAATCCGGATACGTATTTATTTTGAATGGTGCAGCAGCTTAATGGAGGAGTGCAAAGCAAAGCGTTGTGGCGAGATCTTCAACTGAATCGGAATACATGGCTGCTTCAGAGGCTTCACAAGAAGCGATATGGATGAAAGAGTTCATTACAGAGCTGGGTGTGGTTCCTAGTCCGCTGGACCCAATGTCTATCTACTGTGATAACATGGGCGCCATAGCCAATGCGCAAGAACCAAGGTCACACAAGAAGCTGAAGCATATCAAGCTGCGTTTTCACGCTATTCGAGAACATATCCAGGATGGAGATATAAAGATTTGCAAAGTACACAGATCTGAATGTGGCGGATCCATTGACTAAACCTCTCCCGAGGGCAAAACATGACCAACACCAAACTGCCATGGGTGTTCGGTATATTACCATGTAATCTAGATTAGATGACTCTAGTGCAAGTGGGAGACTGTTGGAGATATGCCCTAGAGGCAATAATAAATGTAGTTATTATTATATCTTTGTGTTTATGATAAATGTTTACATTCATGCTATAATAGTATTAACAAGGAAACCATTAATACTTGTGTGATTTGTAAACTTAATTTGAAGTCCCTAGTATAGCCTCTATACTTCACTAGCTTGTTGGTTGATTAATGATTGTGGTTTCCCTATCATGAACATTGAGATGTTATCAACAACAAGATCATGTCGTTAGGAGAATGATATGGTGGACATACTCCTATAGATAAGCGTAGCATAAAGATCAAGTCATTTCAATAGTTCAATTGCTATATGCTTTCTGATACATAGTAACCTAATTCCTTCGACCATGAGATCATGCATATCACCTTTAACGGATGGATGCTTTGATGACATCAAACACCACACCGTAACTGGGTGGCTATAAAGGTGGCATTAAGTGTTCGGAAAGTATTGGTTGAAACACATGGATCAAGAGTGGGATTTGTCCATCCACATGACGGATAGATATACTCTGGGCCCTCTCGGTGGAATGTCATCCAATTGGCTTGCAAGCATGTGACTTGGTCACAAGGGATCACATATCACGGGAACAAGAAAAGAGTACTTATCGGTAACGAGGTTGAACTAGGTATGCAGAGATACCGACGATCATAACCTCGGATAAGTAAACTATCGTGAGACAAAGGGAAATTGGTATCGTATGTAAGTGGTTCATTTGATCGCAAAGTAATCGTAGAAATATGTGGGAACCATATGAATTTCCAGATTCCTCTATTGGTTATTGTTCGGAGAAGTGTCTCGATCATGTCCGCATAATTCATGAACCGTAGGGAGACACACTTAAGGATTCGACGTTGTGTGAGTAGTTATGGTATTATGAGAAAGAGACCAATGTTGTTCGAGTCTCGGATGGGATCCGGATATCACGAGGTGATCCGGAATGGTCCGGAGAATAAGATTCATATAAGGAAAGTCCTGTTTCGGAGTTCGGGAATTAGTGTTTTCATCGGGAATGTTCTAGAAGGTTCGGATTGTCCCAAGACTGGGGAGGGTACATGAATGTGTCATTACATATTGGAATGATTGCATCATGTACTAAGTGTTCTTGCTGTTCCAAAACATGAAAGTCAAATTGCCGGTTTGAAAGTCAAACGGCTAAAACAGAAACTGGGAAACAGAAACTGTGGGAAACAAGCAAGAGGAGTTGGAACCAACCCGAGGAGGAGTTGGACTCCTCCAGCCGCGCCCAGCCCTAGGCGAGTTGGGAGGGACTCCCTCCCTCCTGGCCAAGGCCCCTCCACCTATATAAGGAGGCGGGGCTCCTCCAAGACACACAACTTTCTACCTCTAAATCTCCGATTTAGAGCCGTTTTGGTTTAGAGCTTCTAATTGCTTTAGCCAGCGGTTTAGAGCCTTCTAATTGGTTTAGAGCCTTCTAATTGGTGTGTCTAATTACTAGACCACTAATAGCCTCTCTCATAAGCTCCACCATACTTTTGGCTTAAGGCGAAGCCTGCGGATTTCCCTCTACTTTTACCTGCCGTTGTCTTGCGAGGAATCGCGAGAGTACAACCTCCACTGCTGGAACAAGGAGAGGAAGGTCTTCGTCGAAATCGACGTGTGACCGATGGGAGCGCTTAGGAACGTGGCGCCGGAAGGATCGTCTACACGATCTTGAGATCGGAAAGAGTACGACTACATCACCCATGAGAATCCGCTCTCGTTAAACGCTTTGGAATCTTCGAGGGTAAGTTATACCATCGACTCGTTGCTACAATCTAGTAGATAGATCTTGGCTTGTTTGTTTGTATGCGATAGAAAAATTTTGTTTTCCATGCTACGAACCCCTACAATGGACACCGGTACTACCGCCCTCTTCTTCTTCTCCCATGTTTTCTCCATTGAATCTAGTGCGACTTTGATTCGTGGTCAAAACAGCTGTTTTTGATGTTGTACCGTGTGAAATTTACCAGATATTACTCCTTGCCCGAAGAAACCCTCGTTTTTGAATAATTTTTCTGCCTATCCATGGATCGATTCTACCAGATCTACACTGTAGTCGCATGACCGATAGTACCGGAATTTTTTTGCGGGAATACCGCCTCTGAGATCCGGTACTACCGACCATTACTGACAACAAAAGTTTCTCCAAACTTGAATTTCATTGTGCTTTCGTTTTGGGTTTCTTGTTCCCTTATCCCACTGCTATCTCCCTCTTTCTTTCACAGGTGCAGGGGGTTCCCAGGGTTCACGCAAATGGTCCAAATCTCATCATGAAATCGAGGACTTTGAGTCAGAGTCCGAGTTAGAGACAGAGTCAGAGGAAGAGATCATGCCTCAACCTAGCAACCGTCTGAAGCTGAAAACCACTCGGGGCCGACGTGGAGGGGCGTTAAGCAAAGTGCTAGTTGTGGTAGTGCTCCTCCTCCTCCTCCCCCTTCGATTCATCGCAAGAGTCGGAGTTCTAGGCCATCTGGGCCAAAGAAGTTGTCTGATTTGTCTGAGGTTGAGTTTCATGCCTTGCGGTCCATCAATCCATATGTTGTTGCTCGCTCTCATGCTAGGGAAAATAGTTTCTTTTACACAGACTTCCAAGAGCGTGTATACTTTGAGGTACTCATGAAGGATAAGAAGCTAGTGGTCCCTCAGAAGTGGATTGAGATGAATCATGTGAAGAAGAACTTGAACTACTTTGGTGAAGCCCTTGAGATTTGCACAAACATTGGCTTGCTTCCCATTATGAAGTTCTGGTGTGACTATGACCCCATTCTCATTACTTAGTTTTATGCCACTGTTCACTTTTCCAAGAACCAGTCTCGGACTATCACCTGGATGACGGATGGCGTTGTCAAGCAAGCAACTTTGGCTGAGTTTGCGGCAATTCTTGGGTATGAGGACCGTGGCAAGAACACTCCTATTGGCTACCGCTGTCACAACAATGATCGTCCCATGAAGAAGGATGTTATTTCTCCACTGTACATCCGGGGGCATGGGGTTGCTAGGAAGATCAATAGGCTTCTCCCCACGTATGATATCTTGCACCGTATATTCCATGAGACCATTTCCCCCCGAGCTGGCAATGTTGATGAGATGCATGGGTTCATGGTGGATCTCATGATCACCACTTTTCACCACCGTGATTTCGGCCAACCACTTGATGTGATGGATGTTATTTGGAATGAGATGGTTTATGCTACCTACACTCGGAGGGTGCCTCCTTTTGCTCCTTACATAATGGCTCTCATTCTTAGCAAGTGTCCATCGATTGCCCGAGACATTTCTTCTCAACGCCTTGTTACACAACGGCACAAGAATCTGTTGATCAAGACCCATCCTAAACCTCGCAATGCGGATTGTCAACTAGTTGATGAGGATGGGAACCCACTTGAGGAGGGGTCCGGTGATGAATATGATGCCTAGGATGTTGATTTTGTGGTCTCACGCCGCAAGCATGCCCAACCATCATGGGCCAAGAGGATTGATGCTAAGCTCAAGAAGGTATTTTGCTTCCAAGTTGACAATCAGAAGCGCATGTATGAGGCTCATGTCTATGTCAAGTAAGCCTGTGATCGTCAGAAGTAATTGATGGAGGATCAAGGGTTAACCATCTCCAAGGGCTCTGAGAACAACATCACCCCTGAAGACCAATGGATCTCCAAGCACAGCCACTGGGATGATGATGCCACCTCCTCTTTCCGTGCCCCGCCAACTCATGAGGATTCCTCAGATGATGATGACGCGTGATATCCGGGACGTTAGTGTTGCTCTTGTCCCTTTTTGGCGTCTTGATGCCAAATGGGGAGAAGTTGCACATTAGGCATGCGGGATTTGCATGGGAAAAGTCACAAGCTCGTTCTTTCCCTTGATTTTTACTCGCTTGTGAACTTTATTTGCTTGCCTCTTATTATGTGTGAATCTTATGAACTAACTATTTGTGATATGTATGTTGAGACTATGTGGCTATCTTATGGATCCATCATTTGTGTGGTATGGTTATTCTCATATGGATCCATCTTATGTGATGTGTGATGATATTATATATTCTTTATCAATATGTTTCTCATCACACTTTATTGTGTAAAGGTATGTGCTTTAAGTGCGACTATACACTCCCAGATATCTTGTAAAATAGATGGGGGGCTTGATTCTACTTATTTAGGGGGAGCCCCATCTCTATTTTCAAAACCTTCTTTGTCATCACAATATTATCATGCAAAATGTGTGTTGTCATCAAACACCAAAAAGGGGGAGATTGAAAGAGCATTTCCCATCCCAAGTGATTTTGGTGTTTATAACAACACACATATCGGACTAATTATTTGCCAAGTGTACCACAGGTTGTATCAAGAAATCCTTGGCTTATTCCTCCCAAAGAGGGGTCCCTTGTTGATCTGCATTTTGCCTCTGTGTTGTCCGATAGTACCGGAAAAATCAGCTAGTACTACCGCACAGGACCGGCAGTACCGGAATTTGCTACTGGGCCTGGCAGAGGGTTTGGGCGAACTTCCCAAAACCTTCTGTCGCGTTAGGTACCAAAAAGCGGTAGTACCGCATTTTGATAGAAGGTTTGGGCAAGTTCGCCAAATTCCTCTGTCTTCACCGATACCAAAATGCGATAGTACCTAACACAACAGAAGGTTTTGGCGTTGCCAAATGCCACTGCCCTCCCCGGTACCAAAATGCGGCACTACCGCATGTTTCCGGTAGTATCGTGCCCTAGGGCCGGTACTACCGCTTTGCGGTAGCACCCCATTGTGGTACCGCTGGAGTCTGGGGCCCTTGTGCCTTAATAGCGCATCTCCGGTACCTGGCCGGTAGTACCGGTGTTTTCCAGCGCTACCGCTTGGAGATCCAGTACTACCGCTTAAATAAATTCTCAACGGTCAGATCTGCTTAGTGTACTATAAATGCACCCTCCACCTACCTTGGGAAAGTTGCTCATCTCACTCAAGAACACCACCTCCATTTGAGCCACCAAATCGCCAAGAACTCTTCACTCAACCATCCAAAGTCATTGATCTTTGGAGGATCGAAGGAGGAGCCCGTGATCTACTACTTCACCAAGAGAGATCTTCATTTCCCCCTCATTCACTTGAGGGCCCCTTTGCTCTAGTGTTTTCTTTGGAAACCCTAGTTCTAGATTTGGTTCTTACAAGTTTGTCTTTGATTGTTTTGACAGCTTGCTTGTATTTGGGAGCCTCCAATTAAGTTGTGGATGTGTGCCCTGAACTTGTTGTAAAGGTGCCGGCTTCCACCTCGAAGGTTGCCGATATAGTGGAAGGTGAATCGATCCCGTTGGGGTGAGATTCAAGGGGGGCCTCTCGTGGCGTTGGTGGTTTGAAACCACCCCCTATCCAAATGTAGACGTACTTCCCCTCAAAAGTAAGGAACTACGGGAAACAAATACTCGTGTCTTCTCGTCCACCACTTTGGTTACTTCTATCCTTTACCGCACTTTACTTAATTTTCTTGCTTAGTGTTGTGCTAGCTAGTGCTTGTTTGACATATAGGTAAATTCACCTTAGTTGCATATTCTAGAGAATTTACCTTTCTTGTCAAACCCTAATTTGAAAAGGAAGAAAATTTGAAGTAGCACCTATTCACTCCCCCTCTAGGTGCCCATACGATCCTTTAAGCAGTTGTACTCTTGTCCTAAAAAAATTGTCACAGATGTTCCCACTTGAATTATCATCGATCTTGATCAGCGTGCCCACCTGGTCTCCTAGGTCCCGGGCAAGATTATTCATGAGGAGATAGAATGGAATATTACGGAACTGAATCCACATCAGCAAGTGCGTGAAGATTATTGATGCAGGATCAACACCAACCTTGAGTCCCTTGACAAGGAATGCATCTCCTTTGTACTGCCCTGGTCCTTCACGCACGATGTGGTCCCTGTCCCCCTTCTCGGAGAATTCAAGGATGAACTTGTGTTGCCCCTCTTGAGCATCAATTTCGTTGGCCTCCATCTAGCCTCTTACCTTCGACAACCTCTTCATACACTCGATGACTTGCTACCAGTTGGCGAGTAGGACCGAGATCAACGGTCCTACTACCGGAAAGCAAGCGTCCATGGCTTAGCGAGCGCCAGTCATGTCCACGACGGATGTTCCTCATGAGGAGCTCGATCCTGCCACCTCCTTGACCGTCCGCTAGAGGGAAGGCTGCATCCTGGGATGCAGGAGCATGAACACCCTAAACACTTGGTTCTTTAGGGGACTTGACACCTTCACTCGCCATCGCACCAAAACACAAACACCTTGTGGGCACTCTACTGGTTGTTATGTAGAGCAGGTTGCTCTCTTGATGAATCTCCAATCCCCCTCCTCCCTTGATATAGTATCATCTTAGGACATGAGTAAGCCCTCATTAAGAACCTATTTAATTCCTCATAATGGCTTGCAATTCCTCCTCATGTCCGTTGCCAGAAGTTCCTCCTCCTCTTCACTCTATCTCTTTACGACCTACGGTTTGTACTCATACTTGGTCGCTAGTAAATACATGGCGGGCGGCCCTGATCTAGTGGCTCGTCACGATCCTGCTTCAGTAATCTCCTACTTTGCTCTCAAACTGCTTCTAATCGACTGATGAGAATTCTCGAGGTTTGGTTGGGTTCTGTGACATAGGTTTTTTACTAGCCATCTCATGGAAACCCAATTGGATGTGGTTGGTTGGCGGCGCATCGTGGTTGATATAGATAGCAGAGGTCCTCACAGATATTTGGGTTTCAACGGATCTTGCCTGGTGGCGGTGTGTCGGGGCAACGCCGCCTCCGCAGGGTCGCAGGAGGAGAATCGACATCACGATTTTTGTACCGAGTCATGTCTAGTTTTAGAGATTTTACTGGATTTGCAAGAGATGCTCTTATGCTTATAGCATGCTTCTCTCGTATCAAAGGATGTTTTCGATTCTCTTCGAGAGTGTATACGAAAAACTCTTTGTGTTAATGTTATTTGACCAATAAAGCGTTATTTTTTGTCAAAATAAAAATATATTCAATTGTCAACCATCACATGAAACAGGCACATAATTCAAACAACACAAATTTAAAAATTAGAATTATGAGTGGCAACCGAAAGGTATAAAGTTACTACTGTACCTCTGATCCTTAATAAGGCCGTCTTTATCTTATAGAAAATGATTCCCCTCTCCCGGGGATATGACACACCGATCGCCCGGGTGAGGCGGTCAGCGTCTCGTTCGGCTCGATACCGTGGTAGTACCGCACGTTGTGCGTTTGTCACGTGTTCAACACGGGCCCACATCTCCTCGACCCTCATCCGATCTCTTCCTTTGTCTGTTTGTTCCTCTCTTCCTCAACCTCTCGTTTCCTGCTCTCGTCTCCCACATTCAGGCCGGCGGCGCCCCTCTAACTCCAGTGTTTCTTTCCAGATCCCCCATAGCTTGAGCTCCTAAGCATCTCCACATCAGCGTGCTGCCTCATTAGACCCCCTCGCCACTGGCACCGACCTCGCCATCTCTACGTGCGTGAGTCCAATCTCGCTTCACCGGCGTAGCAGGAGGGGAGGTGGAGAGGGGGTTGAAAGGACGGGCATCAGCACTTGCTACAAGCGGCGATTTTTATGCTACCATAGGCCAGCAGCGCTGCTACATGCGACGTTGGCATTTTCTACCATAGTCTGGCGGGATGGGGGATGCTACGTGCTGTCTTCGGGATTTGCTACCATAGGCCGGCGGGGTTGCTACTTGAGACGTTAGTATTTGCGGCCGGCGGCGTTGCTACTTGCAGCGTCGGTATTTGCTATTACAGGCCAGCGGCGTTGCTACTTGCGGCATCAGGATTTGCTACCTAGGCCCACAGCGTTGCTACGTGTGCCTGTCGGCGATGCTACATGTGGCATCAGTGTTTGCTAGGCAGCCCGCGGCGACGCTACTTCTGGTCGTCGTGGTGGGGCTTTGCTACACGGGGTAGCAGGTGTTGTTGCAAGCGGCTAGAGGCGCTGCTACCAGCGACGGGGTGCCGGTGCTACGGCGGAACGACAAGTATGCAATACTGTAAGGAGCTTCCTCGCGACCGGCGGTTGTGGCTCGCGGCGAGTTGCGAGCGGCAACAGAAACCTACGAAGAGTGTGCGGGAGTTTGATATGGGATAGAATGAGGGATTTTTATTTTTTCTATTACCGGGAGGATATCGTGACGTCTCAAGAGTAAAGATAAGTTAGGATTTAATAACCAGGTAAAAGGACACCTGTTAGACTCTTTACCCGGGGATAGAGAGAATTTATTCTCCAGGAGACGCATAGCACAAATGTAAGGCTGTTTATAATGATTGCCATAAAAAGGAAAAAAAATCTTGCATGGAAAGCGCGACGAGTTCAGGCTCGGACCGCAGTACCAACGCACCCTGGAGGAACCCAGAACCTAGCCGTTCATCGTTGAACCTACGAGACAGTCCTCAAGACCGGGTCGAATCCAGTTCTCACCGGGCCCAACTCCTTACACTACCACGTGGCACGCATTCATTGGCTGGTTCACAGCGACCCTCGGACGCTTCGAGAACGTCCTGGAGCTCGTCGCCTGAACATTCCTGAAACCCACCACGAACATCATAAAACCCGCGCCCCCGTTCTCCCCCCTCCTCAACATTTCAATCAGCAATCGCGATTCCCAACTCGTTAGCAGCAAATCAAGCGATTCTTCTTTCGATCTCGAGTTCCAGTTTCGATTTCATCTTCCGAATCCCCTTTCCCCGCTCGAGTTCAGAGAGATGGCGAAGAAGGGAGGAGAGGGCCCGGCGATCGGCATCGACCTCGGCACCACCTACTCCTGCGTCGGCGTGTGGCAGCACGACCGCGTGGAGATCATCGCCAATGACCAGGGCAACCGGACCACGCCGTCGTACGTGGGCTTCACCGACACCGAGCGGCTCATCGGCGACGCTGCCAAAAACCAGGTGGCCATGAACCCCACCAACACCGTCTTCGGTACGTGCACCGCTCCCCTCTTTTAGTTCAGCTCATGCTCACGATTTCATGGTTACGAGCGATGCTCTGCCTTGCCGTGTGGGCCTAGGCGTATTTTTAAGTGATTTGTTCCTCGTAGCACGCTCGTATCACGAATTCACAATGTAGATCCATGAATGTCAATTTTAGCATAGAGATATTAAGCATTATCATATACCTGTTACTAAGCAGCTCTGATGGCAAATCATATAATTAGCGTGGTTCAGTTTCGAATCCCTCAGTTTCAGTAAGATTTCTTTTAAAGATCTCTATGTGAAAGCTGAAAGTTACAATTGAAGTTACCGAAATAATTTGTTGGGGTAGGAGAACGCTGTGGGTGATTTCAGGCCAGATAACTCAGTGATCTGTTTCTCGCAGTACGCCTATATATCCATGAATGTCAATTTCAGCGAGTAGCGAAGGGAAGTATTGAAAGGTTCTCTGATCGTTACATAGAGATTTTCTAAGCATTATCTTGTAGTGCATTGTTCTGTAGTCGGCACTAAGTAGCTCTGATGGAAAATCATATAATTAGCCTGGGTCAGTTTCGAACCCCTTAGTTTCAGTAAGATTTCTCTTAAAGATTTCTATGTGAAAGTTTCATTTGTTCCCCGGTCAAAAATCAGATGGAAGTTACCGAAATAATTTGTTGGGGTAGAAGAACTCTGTGGGTGATTTCAGACCAGATAACTCTGTTTACCCCCCACGCCCGCCCCTGTTCGGTCTAGTTTCAGTTAGTTTCAGACCAAATAAGGAGTAAGTTTCGCTTGGCAAATTTCGCAAATTTCTGTGGAAACAATTATTTGGGGAGTAGGAGAACGCTGTGAGTAATTCAGATCAGATAACTCTGCTTCCTGTTTATAAAATGTTATGCAGTTCCTTGTCATGCCCTGTTGCTCTGCTTGTTTGCATTTAAAACCTGAATTAATCTGTATTAATTTCCCCTCAATCGAACGATTTGACTCACAGTATTGCTGTATCTCTGTCGCAGATGCCAAGCGGTTGATCGGCAGGCGGTTCTCTGACCCGTCCGTGCAGAGCGACATGAAGCTGTGGCCGTTCAAGGTCATTCCCGGCCCTGCTGACAAGCCCATGATCGTTGTCCAGTACAAGGGCGAGGAGAAGCAGTTCTCTGCCGAGGAGATCTCCTCGATGGTGCTCATCAAGATGAAGGAGATTGGTGAGGCCTACCTGGGCACCACCATCAAGAACGCCGTGGTGACGGTGCCGGCCTACTTCAACGACTCGCAGCGGCAGGCCACCAAGGACGCCGGCGTCATTGCCGGCCTCAATGTGATGCGCATCATCAACGAGCCAACCGCTGCCGCCATTGCCTACGGCCTCGACAAGAAGGCAAGCAGCTCTGGCGAGAAGAACGTGCTCATCTTCGACCTTGGTGGCGGCACCTTCGATGTGTCTCTCCTCACCATAGAGGAGGGCATCTTTGAGGTGAAGGCCACCGCCGGCGACACCCACCTTGGCGGCGAGGACTTCGACAACCGCATGGTGAACCACTTCGTCCAGGAATTCAAGCGCAAGAACAAGAAAGACATCAGCGGAAACCCTCGTGCCCTGCGCCGGCTCCGCACGGCCTGCGAGCGCGCGAAGCGCACCCTGTCGTCCACTGCCCAGACCACCATCGAGATCGACTCCCTGTACGAGGGCATCGACTTCTACTCGACGATCACCAGGGCTCGGTTCGAGGAGATGAACATGGACCTGTTCCGCAAGTGCATGGAGCCCGTGGAGAAGTGCCTGCGCGACGCCAAGATGGACAAGAGCACCGTGCACGACGTGGTGCTCGTCGGCGGCTCCACCCGTATCCCTAAGGTGCAGCAGCTTCTCCAGGACTTCTTCAACGGCAAGGAGCTGTGCAAGAGCATCAACCCCGACGAGGCCGTGGCCTACGGCGCCGCGGTCCAGGCCGCCATCCTCAGCGGCGAGGGCAACGAGAAGGTGCAGGACCTGCTTCTGCTCGACGTCACGCCTCTGTCGCTCGGCCTGGAGACCGCCGGGGGCGTGATGACGGTGCTGATCCCGCGCAACACCACCATCCCGACGAAGAAGGAGCAGGTCTTCTCCACCTACTCGGACAACCAGCCTGGCGTCCTGATCTAGGTGTTCGAGGGCGAGCGCGCCAGGACCAAGGACAACAACCTGCTGGGCAAGTTCGAGCTGTCCGGCATCCCTCCCGCTCCCCGCGGCGTGCCCCAGATCACCGTCTGCTTCGACATCGACGCCAACGGCATCCTGAACGTGTCGGCCGAGGACAAGACCGCCGGGGTGAAGAACAAGATCACCATCACCAACGACAAGGGGCGGCTGAGCAAGGAGGACATCGAGAAGATGGTGCAGGAGGCGGAGCGGTACAAGGCGGAGGACGAGGAGCTGAAGAAGAAGGTGGAGGCCAAGAACGCGCTGGAGAACTACGCCTACAACATGAGGAACACCGTCAAGGACGATAAGATCGCCGCCAAGCTCTCGGCCGACGACAAGAAGAAGATCGAGGAGGCGATCGACGGCGCAATCAGCTGGCTCGACACCAACCAGCTTGCGGAGGCGGACGAGTTCGAGGACAAGATGAAGGAGCTGGAGGGCATCTGCAACCCCATAATTGCCAGGATGTACCAGGGCGCAGGCGCGGACATAGGCCGCATGCCGGGGATGGGTGGCATGGGCGGGTCTGCCGGCATGGATGAGGATGTGCCGAACGGCGGAAGCGGTGCCGGCCCCAAGATCGAGGAGGTCGATTAAGGTCGTCGTGGCGGAGTTTGAATTCTGATGAACTGAACTGTTCGCGTCGTGTCATCGTTTTTAGTGTACTTTGAGTGGAATACTCTTGGGTGGAAGTCGTAAATCTTTGTTGAATTTAGTGTACCGGTGTCCTGCTAAGAGTGAAGTTCGTACCTTAATCGTTCTATCTTGTGTTGAAAACGAGCAGATGAAACTACTCTCCTGTGCTATTTTCAGACTAGTTGGACAGTGAATTCAGGGTTTTGGCACTTGAAGGTAGAAAACTATTTTCAGATCGTCGCAGAGAGTTAGGCGGCAACCTGACGCATGCAACTTTGATTCAGATAGATTTCTTCCTGAACTTAGCGGCAAAGGGCACTGTTAATTTGGGCAGAGTACAGAGTGGTGATATTAAATAACGGTTTTGCTAAGTTACAGCTAGCTGTGGCATAGGTAGCTGGCTGCGCATTTTTTTTCCTTTTTGTTATTAATTCTGTCTGTTTTTTTTTTTGTTATTACTATTAAGATATGATTACTATATATTGGTTGTCCACAAATATTATATGGATGTGGACATATTTTTGAACTTTTTTGAGTGTAAAATATTTTTCTTTGTACTTCCTCGACACATATTAGTTGACTTAAATTTTATAGATTTTAATAAATTTAAACACTATTTAGTATATAGGTTCATTCAAATTTTAACATATCTAAGCCAACTAATATGGGTCAGAGGGAATAGTTGATTTTGTTGTGGCCATTTTTGCATTCACTTCTTTTAAAAATATTAGCTTACGGCATAGTCTACATGTGGTCCGTTCAATCTTCCCCACGCGTTGTGATTGGCGTGTGTGTGCAGTCTCTGTTTCAGTGCGTTGTCATGCGTCGCTCGTACAACCGTGTTGTGTTGTCCTATGTGATCTCTGGCTTCACGTTGCGGCCCTTCTGCATGTCACAGTCTTTTTTCTAGCTATTTTTGTTTGGGTTGTGTACTTGCCTACCTTGGTTTTTCTTATTTGTTTGTCTTCTATGCCCGGCACTTGTTTTTTGTCTTTTATTGCTACTATGTATTTGTGGGTTCGATCTCGTGGTAAATGGCTTCCAATTTTTTTTAGCGGCAAGCAATGACTGCCATCAATAGGCTATTAAAAATAGTGTGTGGTTGTGGCTTTTTTGGATTATCTAGCGTAGTTATTTATATGATTGTATTTTTTGTTGCCATTTATTTTTACATGTTTCTACGAAACCATTCTTGCGCGTCAAGATATGTGTTTTTCCTAGGTTTGAGTTTAGTTTGGCCCGGAAATGATGTGTTGGTCTAGTATTTTTTTTCCGCAGTGGGTTGTTGAGTGGGTTTTGGTATATTTTTGTCCTCCCTTGTGTTTTGTTGAGTGGGTTGTTACCTCGTTATTTTCTCTCCCCCGATGTTGACATCTTTTATTCAGAGAGGCTCAGAGTGGCGGAGATCGGCCGAGAGCGACCGAGGCGGGTGCGGGGGGCGGGTCATTGATTTGAGAAGCGCCGGAGCTCCGCTAATCCGTGTCGTATGTGGTATCATCGTTCTTGTAACATTGAAGATAGGAGAAGAGTTTTGTGCGAGTTATCACTTCCTTTTGCAGTGTTTTTGTATTTTAATTATATTGTAAGAGTCTCCAACTTTTGAGTTAATTATAGGTTTTTTTGCTATGCCAGACTGCCTAATGTTGATTGTATTAATTTCGTACTAGATTTTTTCAAGGAGTTTCAACCCCAGTTGCAACTAGCTTTATCTGGGAGCCACAGCTAAGATTGCAACTAAGGATTAAAATATAATTTTTTGTGATCTCTTCTTACTATAAATATTGAAATGTCTTTTTATTTTTTCATGGTCCTTCTTATTAGGAGTTGCAACGGTACTTGCAACTAGTTTTCTTGGGGGAGTTGTAAGTAGACTGATGATTGTTAATGCACTTTTATATTAGGAGTTGTAACTAACTTGAAAATGACTTTTAACAGAGTAAAATCTATGGTTGCAACTGAGCTTTGAAATGTCATTTTTCTTGTTTCGTTATTCCTACATGTATGAGTATTAATTGAAATATCATTTTGTTTTTGTGGTCGCTTCTTATTATGTGTTGCAACTAAGTTTTCTCGAGGAGTTGCATCTGGGGCTGCAACAAAGGATTGTTTCCTGTTACCTTCTTACTATGAGTTATAATTGGACTTGCAACTAGCTATAAACAGTCGCAACTAGGGTTGCAACAGATGATTAAAGTAATTTTCTTGTTTTGTTGTCCTTTCTTACTATAAGTTGCAACTGGACTTTTAACTGGCTTTTCTCGGGGAGTTGCAACTGCCGGTGCAACTAGGAATTGTTTCGCGGTCCTTTCTTATTATAAGTTGCAACTGGATCTAACAAAAGTAGAAACTATGATTGCAACTAACTTTTAACGGAGTGTCGCAACTAAGGTAATATTGGATTGTTTCTCAGTTACAAGTGGGGTTGCAACTGGGTTGTTTTTAGTTGTAAGGGGACTTGCAACTCAATTGTTTTGGATCTACAACTTGTAGGGTTCCCAGTGAGTTGTTATTTTAGTTGCAAGTAGTGTTGCAACTGAGTATATTTTCAATTACTAGTAAAATCACAACGGAGTTCTTTAGTTACATATTACCCCTGATACAATAGTGTGGATGTGGTATTTTATTTGGTAGTTGATTTTTTATCTTATCCATTTATTTTATAGTTGATATTCATACGAAGAAGAAGAAGCTTCCTATAATCAAGATGTCTTTGTCATCTCAAAAGCATAACTTTTTTTTGTTTCTTGTTGTTAGGATGACATATATAGAAAAGAGTACTTCTATAAATATCAGAGGCAGTAGTTTTTTTTAGTTCCCTATGAGTTTGCGATTGGACTCGCAACTGGTTAATAATTTTTGTAACGGTTTTCATATTTCATATGATTTTTGCAACTATTTTCATATGATTTTTTGCAATTCGAGTTGTTATCTGACTTTTTGCAGATGCTTCATGTTTTCACTATTTTTTGCTACATGTTTCATAGAGTTGTAATCGGACTTACAACTATTCTATGTTTAATATGAGTTGCAATCTGACTCGTAATTACTCATGTTTTTCTACGAGTTGCAACCGGACTTGCAATTGACTTGTCTTTTTTATAGGTATGGGTTGCAATCGGATTCGCAACTGGTCCATATTTCATATGAGTTGTAATTGGACTCGCAACTGTCCCATGTTTCATATGAGTTGCAATCAAACTTGTAGCTGACTTGACTTTCTCATAGATATAGATTGCAATTGGACTCGCAATTGGTTCATGTTTCATATGAGTTGCAACAATACTCGCAACTAACTTGTATTTTTATAAGATTCATGGTTCGTATGATTTGTAATCAGACTCGCAACTGAGTTATCTTTTTATAGGCATGAGTTGCAATCAGACTCATAACTGAGTTGTCTTTTTCATAGGTATGAGTTGCAGTCGGACTTGCAACTAGTTCATGATTCAGAGGAGTTGCAATTAGACTTGCAATTTTTTGTCCGTATTTTATATGAGTTGCAATCGGACTCGTAACTGACTTGTCTTTTATTCATAGGTATGAGTTGCAATCTGACTCGCAACTGTTCCATGTTTCATATGAGTTGTAACCGAACTCACAATGTTTTGTCCATGTTTCATATGAGTTACAATTGGACTCGCAATGGGTCCAATGACAACTGTTGAGTTGTAATCAGACTCACAATTGACTTATATTTTTGATAGGTATGAGTTGCAATCGGACTTACAACTGGTCCATGTTTCATATGAGTTGCAACCTGGGTCGCAACTGACTTGTCTTTTGCATAGGTATGGGTTGCAATCGGATTCACAATTGGTCCATGTTTCATATGAGTTGTAATCAGACTTGCAACTGATCCAATCGTAACCAGTATATATTTCATATGAGGTATAACCATACCCGTAACTAACTTGTCTTAGTTTTGTTACTACTCCCTTCGTCTTAAAATAGACGTCTCATGTTTATCGAAATTTGGATGAATCTATATAGTAAATAATGTCTAGATTCAGCCAAATTTTGACAAATCTGAGACATCTATTTTAAAACGGTTAATAGATTTTCATATCTATTACTCCCTTCGACCCATATTAGTTGACTTGAATTTGTATAGATTTGGATGTATCTAGACATAGTTTAGTGCTAGATCTATTCAAATTTAGACAAATCCAAGTCAATTAATATGGGTCGGCGGGACTATTGGTTTTTACAAGACTAAAATAGGATTTAACTATGATTAAATTGTAGAATGTTCCATGCTTTGTAAATTAACTATGATTAAATTAAATAGGATTTTTAGGGGTGTTCTCGCTTGTTTGCCTTCTCCAGGGTTTTTTTTCCAAGCTTCTGTCCTGTACGACCGGCCTTTTTTTATAAGCTTATGTCTCGTATGATCGGCCAACAACAGCAATATAATGCAAGGAACAACATTCCAACAAGATAATACAAAAGTCCAGCAAAATAATGCAACATCCCAACAACATAACAAGACAACTCAGCAAGACAAACCTTGGAGCGGGGAAGTGAAACATGCTGAGAAAAAGGGTTGCTGATGTCATTTGACTGTGACATATGTTAAATCACAGTCGAACTGTAACTTAGAGATTCCCATTTCTGTTATAACACAACTCAGTACAGGTTCAGAGGACAAACAACCCAACACGAGGGTTAAACTGGCACTGCACCCGGTGTCTGCTAAAGGTGAAATTCGTCCCTTAATCTTTCTATTTGTGTTGCAACCGAGCTCGAATTTACGACTTTTTTTCTCTGGTATTTCTCAGACAGAGAAGCTGGCATTTAATCTCTGAGTGCCTGACTTGAACGGTGATCTATGCGTGCACTTCAGAATTGGATTCCTGGTTGGAACAAAAACCACGAAATATTGGAGCCATCAATTTCTTATTATCCTGAACCTGCAAAAGTCGGCTCTGCCGGCAACTATCACTCCATTAATGTTTCCTCGCAAAGAGGACTTCCATGCTCCACCACTAACTCCTGTGAAAGACGCTTGAAACTTGCATTCAGACACTGTGTTCTCCTGAACTGGCCGAGTTAGTTCCTTGGCCGCAAAGAACACCGTCAATTTTGGCAGAGTACAGACTGGTGCTAGTATGAACAAACTCGAGAGTTAGAGATGAAAACATGGAGCAGCAACTGCATTTATGGAAGATTTATTGTGTTAACAAGCGCAGTACAGGTAAAATGTTCTTCAAACAAAAATTGCTCTTTTTCTATTTTTCTTCAGACCGAGAAGCAGGTAAAATGTGATATGAGCTTCCTTGAAAGGCGATCGATTCGTCCACTTCAGAATTGGATGCCTGGTTGGAACAAAAATCACGAACTCTTGGAGCCCACAATTACTTAATTGTGCGGTGCACGCTTGACATTTCTGATACCATTACTCGATGCATCTTTCGTCATAACGAGAGGCTTGCAACTTTTATTCAGTTTTTTCCTAAACCGAAGAGCCGAGCTAGTTTCTTGACGGCAAAGAACATTGTTAATTTGGGCAGTACAGAGTGAGAGTGGTCCTAGCAAAAGAATCATGCTCGAGATCCAAACGTAGAGCAGCAACAAAACCTCACTACAGATAATTCCAGCGTACGCCACACAACGTGAGGGTTAATCTGGAACAAGCTAACCAAAAGGTATCGGTGAAATGAGCTGCCGGAAGCTTAGATTTTGCTGTTCAACCTCGCTATTACTTGGGTGCAAACTACGGGCTACCATATAGTTAAAGAACTCACAAGTTAAACGAAGTCTGAAGCTCAAACGAGTAACTTTAATCGACCAAGATAAGCTACCGCGTCTTTAGAATTTGGATGTCTGGTTGAAACCATACCCCGAACTTCGCCATTTAGTATCGATGAACTCGAGCCATGGTTGGAATCATCAAGACGCAAAGCTTCTGCTTTTTCTTGAAGAAAAAAAGGCATCAGCGGAACCAACAATTTGGACACTCGACACACCAGCAGGGCATGACATTTCTAGGACAAATAACAGCAAGTACCATTCAACGCACCGATATGCTTCATCAAAAGAGGAAGTTCAAGGAAAATGCAAAATTATGCAGTTACCCATTAATGCCAACCAAAGAATCATAATCCAGATCGAAAAATGGAGCAGTAACTCAGAAATAGGAACTTTATTCTGTTAACTGAACTTAGTACAGATTGAAGGGCACAATCCCACCATATGCTAAACGGAGAACATGAGGGTTAAAAAGACACCCCGCAACATATAAGCTAGAGCAAACTATTCTTCAGCAAACGCTTGTTGCTGAAGAGGCCTAATGCGGTAAGCAGGAGCAACACCCTCGGAACAAGATTAATACAGGTAACCTTTTCACCTCTTGGAGCCTCTGATCTGGTGATCACAAAGAAGATACCGACATGATGGGGAGATCTTTTCATTACCTAAGTCAGAAGTAGGTCGTTAACTCCAAGGTGAGGAGGGCGCATGGAGACCCTGACTTCATGCTCTTCCGGCTCGTTTCCTCTTTTGGGGACCATGATCTCAAGAACTGCAGCAGCCTCATCAAAGCACGCCTCTAGCTTAGCATCTTCAGGGATACGGGTAGCTAGAGGGATTTCACGGAGGAACTCCCCAGGAGGGCAGTGCTCGGGCGAAGCGTCAGTGAGCTTGAAGACCCTATCATGTCTTCTTATGTATGGCATCCGAGACGTACTCACACAAAGGATCTTAACTATACCATGAGTAAGAGTGTTCTTCCATGAAACCTTTACCCTCTGCTGATCAACAAATGGTAAGCTGACCATTATCAAGTAGCCATGGTCATCCTCGTAAATAGACTTCGCGGCAGTTGCTGGCCCACAAGACTTCCTCATCACCCCGGTGAACTCATGCAGCCATGAAGGCTGCACTACTGAATGCATCTCGATGTCTTGTTGTGTCCTTGCTGCGCTGGAGTTCAATGGCAAGAAGCACTCCTCATCCATGGTATGTGGAAATGACTCCTTCCTGCGCTTGCTGCTAACAGGGGAGAGATCCATACCGTCTTCCCCTGAATGATTGGATGGTGATGACAAATTCAAGCCTGATCCATTTAGCAACTTCTTTGGGGGTTGCTGAACACTGCTCTTCATGGTAGGCTGTGGCCTCTCCAGCTCAAGCTCTGAGCTTGGCATAGTCCTCCATGTCCCAAAATCACTGGCCTCCTGTGGGATACAGAAATTGAGCTCCCTCCCTGTAAGCTCCGCCCACCTCCTCCGGTCCACCTCGGTGATGCCCACAAGACTCGGCGAAGTCACCACCTCAATCCCATGAATACACTGTGGGTTCGAGAGCCCCCGGTAGTGCTTACGCTGCATCCGGTGTGAACGGACGAATCCCCTGTCAACACTGAAAGGGAAATGTGGCTCACCAGGGCGTGAGTGCCCGTTCATGTAGCTCCTCAGCTGCATCTTCCCAAGGGCATTGTCTGGCCTCTCCTTGAACACCCACATGTACATGTTCTCCATGTCGTGCTGCACCAGGAACATGTCGAGGCGGAGGTCCGATTTGTCGAACCCCGACACGCCGTTGGCGTCCCGGACGACCTTGCTCTTACCCTTGTCCTGCAGCAGGGGCTTGAAGTAGAAGGTGAAGAAGAACCACGCCCCCCAGATGCTGTCCCCGCGCTTGGCGGTCTTCCGGCTCCCAGCCTTGGGAGCGGTGCTGAGCACGGCCTCGCCGTCGTAGACCTGCGGCCCGAGGCCGGCATCCAGCATGTCGCAGGCCTCGGTCAGCCAGGGCTGGTTGATGTCGGGCGGAGGCGCGCCGGAGAGGGACACGGCGTGGGCGTGGGCGCGCGCGCCTCCTCCTCCTCCGATGCGGGGCTGCACCATGACGCCGACGGCGCGGCCGTCGAGGTGGCCGGAGGGGTCCATGGAGAGGAGGGTGCAGGGGCCGTGGTGGCCGCCTCCGACGCCGTTCTCCATGGACAGGGTGGTGACGAGGTCCTCCCCCATGGCTGGTGGTGACTCGCGCCTCGGGGTGGTGGTGGACCGGTGGTGCGCCTCCTCCTGATTCTCCTGTCCTCCCTCCTCCTCCCCGGCCGCTATCTAATCGGCGGCCTCCGGATCCCTCCGCATTCCAAGAAGGCGTCCCACAGCAACCAATCGTGCGACCACTCCATGTAACCCACCATCAATTCCCCCCGCAACCAAATCCACACACCCCCGGGAGATTTTCCCACGCAATCGCGGGAACCAAGGATCCAGTGAGATGGGTTAGCCGACGGTTACCTCCATTGGGAAAAGCAGAGCAAGCTTCGCAATTAGCAGCACGGACGATGGGGCGGGGAGCAAGAGCGCGGGGAGGAAGGCGAGGACATCGGGGGGGTGGGGCGAGGTGTGGGAGGTGGGAGAAAGGGAAGAGGTGGTTGTGGGGGGACGGCCGATTTTATTGGCTTCTAGGGGTCGGAAGAGGCCTCCACCGGATACGGCTGAGACGGACGGTGCCGTCTGCTTGCATTGCACGGCCACGGCGTTAGGGCACACGCCACCGCTGCGCTCACCCGTACCACGCCGTGTCGTCCATCCACCGTCCGTTTTTGCCTGATCGGCCGCGGAAAATTAGCGTATTATAAAGTGAGATTCGAATTCTTAAGAATACCCTAGAATTTCTCCCTTTTTTTTGCGAAGATAGAATTTCTCCTTTCAACCATTTGAAAAAAGAATTTTTTTCTTTGAACACACAATTCAGACTTTGCAAAATTCGTTAATTAACAAGTAAATTCCCATGAGTAGTCACCCAGAGAAAAAAAATGTTTCTTCCATCTTATTTCATGTGCATTTTCTTAGAACATCTCTAACAATCCTTTAAAAAAGGCCAAAACTATAAATTTCAGTGTCTTTCCAGTTTTGGGCCATTTTTCAGTCCTAAACATACGTCGCAACAGGTTTGGGCCCCCTTTTTTTACTGTGCATCAGAAATTCACTGGCGCAACCGGTATATGTACCCTTTCGGATACCACTATACATGTCTCGACCCGGCAATTTCCCCCTCGTCTCCTTCACGTCTCCGCCGCAATCCGCCATCGTCAAGCCAAATCCGCCATCCCCGCACGCCGATTCGACACCCTTGCACCGAGATGTGGTCGACGAACTCCTCAATCAGAGTTAGGGGAGGCCCAGCCACTCCGGGCCCTCGTGCGGCCGTGGTCATGGCTTGGTGAGCTCACACGGCTCTGCTCACCGCTCTGTCCCACCCTCCTCTTACTCCTCGGAGGAGTACGAGGTCTCCACTGACGAGTCGGAGGGGAACACGGTGGTGCCGCAGGACTTCATCGCCTCGAACAAAGCGGTAGCTCGCACTCACAACATTGATGCGCGCTCTCCGAGCGTGCTCTGGTGGCAGAGAATAAGTGACTCCGCGGGGAGGAGGAGCACGCCATCACCATGGTAGAGGTGTTCCTCTCCAAGGAGAAGGAGCTCGCAACGCGCCGCATCAAGCAGGAGATCAACAACCTCGCCTCTGACTCCGACTGAGGAGCTTGCCGACCGCCTCGCTGCCACCTAGGGCCAATTTTGGGAGTTCCAGGGTTAGGGTTAGCGACAGATGCTAGGGTTTAGCTGCATATGCATAATGCATCTTTTGATTTACCAGTAGCATGTAAATCGTATGATCCAATGTATGATCAATCCTATGTCTAAATTTTTTCACCAAGACAACTTTATCAAGTTTTAAAATTATTCAGTTTCAAGTTCAGTTTTTGTTATGTCCGTCTATTTTGCAAGCTAAAAAACTGAAGTTCAGTTCCCTTTATATGCATTTTTAAACGGCCCATTATAAGGGAAATGTTAAAGTTGCTCTTAGGAGGTGATGATTTTGACACCATGATGGATCCCAATAAGTTCATCTTCTTGGATATCTATCTTTTGTAGTTAGCAATACTTGCACAAAGAAACTAAACTTGAGGCGTAATCAAGGAAACATTAAAATGTAAAAACCTAAATTGCCCTATGGTGGATTCTTGCTTTTAATGTGCTATGAGACTTGGTCAAACTTTACTAGAAAGATATAATATTTTTCACAGTAAAATATTTTATCATGACTTAGTCAACAACCAAAAATTAACTCTTACCAAATTGTAAGAACTTGGTTGCTAGGTTCCTATATGTAACTGATGCATAATTTGTATGATGCTATTTTTATGAATGATATATGTTGGTCAACACTTAAATATCTAATCTCTAGCTTTTCATAATAACATGTAAAATTCACTGTTAATTTGGTAACCATAATACTATACAATCTGGCAATTGATGCGTTGATGTTGTGGCAAAACAGCATGTGATCTAGTTGTGAAGTTCTTGGTGGTACGATGCAGTGGTGAAAACAATCGCTAATTGAACTAATGATTTAGGAAATAAATCATTTAAATAAACAAATTTAGTAACTAATATGATGATATGAACATCGGGTTCTAAATTATTGTATACTTACATTGAGACATGGCCCAACATGTATAAGACTGGGCTCCCTCCCTCTCTCTCGCCCCTCCATCTTCAGAGTCTCCCGTGAGGCACTGGGCCAGCCCTAAGCCCTTCTCGTTGAAATAGCCGACGGGAGGCGGCGAAGGAGCAACGCCGGAGTATTTGTAGGTAGTTTAGGTTGTGTTGGGTCTATGGTTCGGCGCTATGTCGCGGTCTAGTGACCTGCCAAGAGAAAAGTTGCAGAGCTTGACGGCTGGATCTACAGTGGTCTCCTCCTCCTTGTTCTAGTTGTGGAGCTCCTATTATCGGAGCCGGAGGCGATGATAGCAAGGTGGAAAGATTCTTCTTCAATAAAGACGTTGTCTCCCTCTCCCTGGTTGGCCATGGTGGCAGGAGGAAGGAGACAAATGGTGTGTGAGACGATGTGGTGCAGAGGTGGGTACATGAGTCGATGGGGGTGCATCCATATAGACAGTGGGAGTGATGGCTTGATGTCCTCTCTCTGATCGACCGTCGAGGCGAGGGAGGAGGTTCAGCGGCACATCGTCTGCTCCTCCTTGATGGTGGTTCGATCGAGTGCTCAGAGACACAAGCACTCTAGAAGCAACAACTCGAGCACATCAACTCCGACACTAGAGCCAAGGAGTTATCTTCGGCGTTGGAGCCTTCTTTGGCTGAGAAGCAGAGTTCTCCCCTGCTGAATCTTCCTCCATCGGAGGATCTCCCCTGATCTCATCTTGGGATCCACGACTGGCGTTGTCCCAAGTGGAAAGTTCCCCGACAACGGTAGTATCCGAGCTTGGAGATCGACTAGTTGCGGTGGAGAAGACCGGGGAAGATTGATTTTCTTCTTCTTTTCCCTAGGGTCTTTTCTATAAGATTTGTAGCCTTATCTGTTACCCCTTAACATCAGGTGTCTATTTGCAAAATGTAATTCCACTACTGAGTATTGAAATGCTTCCAGGGCCTTTGAGCCCTATCCAGTTCGGAAAAAAACATGTATAAAACTAGTTTGCATATGTGTGCTACTTAGAGCATCTCTAACCCATCACCTACATCTTAGAGGACTAAAACTTGGAGAAAAAAGGATTCCTATATTTTTTTCTCCTCTATACATTGGTCATCGAATTCGATCCCCCAAAACTAAAAGGACTAAAAAAATTTAAGCATCATTTTGAAACCTCCATCACCATAGTTCAAATATCCATAATACAAACAATGCATAAATATTATCCAAAGTACATCACATCATCCAAAAGCACAACATTAGGCAACCACCATTTCGGCCACCACCATCTCGGCCACCTCAAAGACCACCTCGGCCACCACCACCACTATCAACTCGCTCCAAGATCCTCTCTCGAGCAATCTCCCAATATGCCTTAGCTTTGTCATCCAATGTGCTTGGGTTTGAACATGATGGCGCGGTCGGCATCCTCCCTCTCCTTGGCCAACTTCTCCACCTCAAGTTCTAGTCGTTGATCTTCTATCCTCTTCTCCTTCACCATTCTTTCTTCTTCAAGTGCAATCCTTCGTTCCTCCAACGCCAACTTAGACCTCCACTTATCCTCCTCCAACACTTTGAGACGACTCGGGAATTTCATCGATCACTTCGTGGGCACCAACTTGAGGTGCGACGGTGGCCATCGAGGAGGACGATGGCATGGCCTTGGAGGTGGCAGATGACTTGCCCTTGGTCGTTGTGGTCGACGGCTTGGTTGCGGAGGCGGCAGCGACCTTCCTCTACTTCTTCTCCTTCGCTTCTTTTGAATGGGCGATCATGGCCTCTGTTGGCTTCCACGCCCACGGCCCGCTCAACACCTACGCAAGGGTGGCCGACCCACCTTCTCCATCGTCACCGCTGACTTGCCGGTGGTCTTGGTGGCCGCTAACGTCGACCACGCCACACCAGTGGTGCCCAACTGATTTCACGGCATCAAAGGCGTCACGGGGCCCGATTCCGACAGTGTCGCGTCGGTAGGTAAACTCCAGTGGAGCTTCGGAACCAAGCTTCGGTGACATTTCGGCCGGGGGAGGGAAGAATGCCGATGCGGGCATCAACTGGCAGCGGTTTTGGGCGGGAGAGTTGGCGGCGAGGCGGGAAAGGCAATTTTTAGTCCTCGGGATGGCGGCCGAACATATTTGAGAGAGAGGGGGAGGGGATTTTAGGAGTCGCTATCCTATATTAAGTCCTCTAACCAAATATGCGGCTTTAGTTAGAGACGGTTTCAGCTTATAGAGGAGCAAATGATGCCATCCGGCCGCGGATAGGAGTTCGGTTAGAGATGCTTTTAGATTCCACCAACAATATATTATCAAGGTTGAGAGAGTCAACTCGTCTAGTCAAAGCCTAACTAGCTGGCCCATGGGCGAAGCTAGAGGAAAGAATCATTGGGGGTCAGCTCGTGTTCTCTTTCTTAACCTCCCACTAATGAGCCATGCTAAAGTCAAAATTAAGCAGTAGAGTCTGGTGAATTTCGTATGGTTCATATGAACCCAATGTTTCTATATATATCAGCTATGCTCCGTGAGCTGGCCTAAGCTTAGACTATCTTACCACCTAGGTGAAATATTTATCTTATTCCTCGACGTTTGTGACTAAGGACCAATTTGAGCAGGGTGTCAGGTGACTTCTAGTTTATTTGTCAAAATCTAGTGTAAATTTTAAGCAAAAATTTATACTAGATTTTAACAAATGAACTAGATGTGGGATTTAGACGGGATCCCACTTGACATCCTAAATTTAGGTCTAAGATGTTCAAAGAGTTCTAACCCGGAGTGGACTTTTGGAGCCCGATCGGCAACACACCACCTGCTTCGTCTGCCGCTTGCGTGGGACAGGGATAAGAAAGCCTTGGATCTCCGGTTAGGTGCTTTTTCTGGAACAACATGATCGACCAGCCACAGTTATACGGGTTCTATTTTGTGGGTCAAGTATGCGATACTTGTCCCCTCCCCATTACTTTCAGCAAAGCGTGATTCTGTTTGCGAAAGCTATCACTTTCTGGCGTGCCGTGACCAAAGCTGCATATCTGGTCTAGCAGAGGTTGCTTAGCCCCATGAACACCCAAAATGCATGTCAAATCAGCATGGCATTATTCAGATATCTTTCCTAGATCCCATGTGATTCTTCTGGTGGCAGAGTTGAATTTTTCACATGCATCTTTGCCTCCACTTTGCTACTTGCCAATTTGGTTAGGCCAAATATCATTTTCAACTATTTTGGGGTATCAGTTCCAGTGGTTATATGCCGGATATTTCTCTTGACCGGGCAAACTTGCTACATATACATTTAGTCTTTCTTTCCCTCCAGACCCTTTAACTCTATTTGCGGATTAAAAACACTGAAAGTCCTTGGTCCAAATTTTAGGTCTTGTTTGAAAGGGGAATGTTTTTCAATATTTTAAACTAAGTACTCCATCCGTCCAGAAATTAGTGACTTGGATTTATCTAGATTAACATGTATCTAGACGCATTTTAGTATATATATACATGCAAATCAAGTTAAACCCAAATCACTTATTTCCGGACGAAGAATATATCTTCTCAAACAGAATAACCCGGTGTTCCAGCCACGACTACAGTCGCAACACTAAAAAGATACAAATATCAGTAATTATTTTGGCACATATATTAGCAATGATAAGCACATGGTTTCATGTTTGTGGCTTCATTTCTGTGGTTCAGAGCCAACAGATTAGCTGCTCTTATTGCTAATAGACTATCACCGGCCAAGCCATGCTTGACACGGCTACGCGATAGGACACACAGAAAAGTCGTATTGCTCGGCTGTTGGGATCTCTCTAGTCCAGTAGTACTACTAAAAGTTTGAAAAATTATATTGCGACCAAGAGAAGCGCGTCCATCTTTGACTAGGTGTTCTTATCTCTTTGGCCAAGGCTGTGTAGCTGCTCGTTTATTTATCAAAGAGAAAAAACTAAAGCAACCTATCGCATCTCTCCTCTCTTATCATGGTGGTTGGTAGACTAGAGTTTGGTAGTGGTGGGCCTTGCCAAGATAGCACAATTTACTTGTGATACCAGGATTAAATTAAGGGGTATAATGCTTACCTTTACTTAAAGCTGCCATTAGTCCATCTCCAAATTCTCATTGACTAATCAACTAGGAGCATTGCACAAATTCCCAATGACGGAGTTGATGGCGATATGTTGCATAATTCCATTACAGGCAATTTAGCAATATATTATGCACTTATGAAGCTAGAGATGCCTTTTTGTAAGCAAAGACGCATTTGACAAAAATGACATATCATGGATATACCCCTTCTTTATTTTGAACAAGGAAGATGCCCGAAGACCCCCGAAGGTGTATTAGGCGTTGGGTAATTTTACATAGAGAACCCTTAAAAATATAAAAATAACAAATTGGTTATCGAGTTTTACAAGAAATACCTTAGATGCAATTGAGAAAACACAAACAGATTCTTATTCTCCATCGTAGCTCTGATGAGGCCTCGAGACATGGCCGTCGTCGATGACGCCGGGGACTATACCACTTGGGTCGTCGTCAGCATGGAGCGTTGCTCTGAGACCATAGATCCTTCGCATAAACACTGAGGCCTAGAGGAAGATGAACCCGTGGTGCCATCGAGACACCATAGTGAGAAGTGGCCTCTGGTAGCCACAAATCATGTCGGCGAGCTTGGCCTTCATGGATAAAATCCACGGAAGAGCTTCTTGATCCTTTCCCTCGGATCCTGCTTAGATGTCTGACCTCCAACCCCGCCTCCATGGAGAGCAAGCACATCAGGAAGAGGAGAAAGGGAAACACCAACGTTGACCTCTAGATCAGGAGGCTACACCTCGACCTTATTTAGTAGGGACGCAGTATCCCATCTCATTTCCATCTCCGGCTCCGGCCATTGAAGCACCATGGAGAGGATAAGCACCACCACCATCCAACATATGCATCTCGAATGTATCAGAAACAGAGATCTCATCGCTAGGAAGCCAGACTCCACTAGGGAACAAACTCTAGACCTAGACTACCAGCTATACAGGGGGTCAGGCCTCCCCTTTCCTAGTCCCTCCGGCTAGCGATGCCGCCGAAGGAGAGGGAAATGGGAGCCGGAGGAGGAAGGGTGACTCTCAAGACAATAAGGATAGAGGGGGAGAAAGGGGCCTAGTATCCACCGAGGGGTCGAGACTCGAGACATTAGTTACCAATATTTTTTTGTGGATACGGTTGGTTCCTTTCTTTGTTGTTCTTTTGTGCCTTACTCATATTTCTACTTTTATAAAGTCCTCATTTAGATTTTTTCTCTCCTAGCTATCCATACCTCCTTTCCCAACCATAGTACCCTCCACCACCTCCAACCTCCACTAGCCATTGCACCCGCCGGAGGATTCCATGACCAAAGGTTCATGGGAGCAACGATGACAAGGGTCGTTGCTAATCTCACACGTGGTAGCTACTCACGACAATGATGGCAACCAAGCACCTTTGCCCTCATTGAAAAATGTCCTCCAGAAACTCTTTGGTGGACCATGGCGGTGCAAGGGCTCTCACAGTCCACCTGCCATGCATGTTGTCCGACCAACCATGTCAGTGGTAATTAATGATGAGCGAGAAGCAGATGGGATGATAGGGTATGATCTAGAGTTTTTGAGCAGATGTGACATGTGGTGGCATCCATACAACAAGAGACATTATGGATGGTGGGCGGGGAATATCCGGACCAATCGAAAGATATGGCTGCTCAACGATTTGTTCCAACAACGGTAAACCTGTGGTGTCATTGCACTCATTGGAACATCTTTGATGCCTTGTTTCCTACTTAAACCAGAGTAAATCCATAGGTCCAACTCATCAGACTGTACATGGCACTTTTGGGTCATAGTATTCTTGGGAACAAGGGCCTACTAGTGATTTGTGCATGCTCGAAAAACTAGCAATGCCATGCTGTTTTTTTCAAGGGACGACATCAGAGATGTATTATGTCTTGAGTACTTGATGACCACCAAGTGAGTGGATAGTTATAGCATGTTTTGATAAGTAATAAGAGTCGATCCCACGAGGAGTTCATGGAAATTCCAGAGTCATACAAGTGATGAACTTGGTTAGCACACCTCACCATCTGTTTTAGAACATTTTGATAAGTACTAAGAGTCGATCCCATGAGGAGTTTAAGGAAATTGCATCCTACAAGTGATGCACTTGATTAGCACACCTCACCACTACCTATACACGTCACGTTAACAACTCGTAACATGGATAGACAAGGTATCAAGGATAAGTAACTTGGTGATTATATCCCCATGCCATATCCATGATCAATCAAGATGTTTAATAAGGCTAGATTAGACATAACACAAATATAAAGTCTAATGTTTCTTCTAGGGTGGAACCCTGGTGAGCCATATGTATGTGCAACCATATCCATGAGCAATTCTAACTCTAGAGACTGAAATCAAGGCGACATCCATGAGCAGGAAAGATAACTATTAGGACACAAGTGTACAACTGCTTCATTAAGTTTCATGGTCTCCTCTACTAGAACCCCTGCTACACACATGAAAGGTTCAGGCAACAGTTTTTCTCATCTCCAGCCAACCCTCCTCAGATCAACGTGGCATACTGAAAGCATAATGTGATTCCTAATGTGTGTGCACGTACATCAACACATAAGAACTTCATAGAAGATAAGATATATGTATGCAACCGTGAAATCAAACTATTTCACAAATATTGTGAACAAGTTACTAGTCAAGACCAGATAGAGAGACACAATGGATTTTTTGTTTGTACCTAATAAGGAATTTTACCGACAACAAAGAATAAGGCGATACACCTAGAAGACCCTGATGGTAGCACTCGACACAGACTTATACAAGTTTTGGCGTAGGAAACAATCGTCCAAAGAAGACCCTACTCTTATTTATGGTTGGATCTATTCCCTATGCTCAATTTTGATTTCTAGAGGAGGTCTCGATCTCGTTGTGGTGGTGTTTGCATGATTGTAAGGATGGAGAAGATTTGTATGACTCGACATGCCCCCACCCCGCCTTACATACACATCTTGGGATTAGGGTTACAAGGTGTTGTGCCGGTTATATCTGAAAAGATACCTCTTGGTTTGATCAGAGTCGGTTACAGTGATAACCTGAGGATTCCTAGGCAAGTAATCTAATTTTCTTATACTCCAAGTTGACGAGGCGGATTGGTTTTTCATTGTACGTCGAGTCCATGCACTAGGCCGCCCTAGCGCCAGTGGTCCACTATACGTGTGTATGCTTATCTGTAGTGTGCATATAGATGTGATCACAAGCAACACGAAGGTTTACGGTATGTTGGAGTTGTTCTAAAAAAACTCAAAGTCATATCACAAAAAACCTCAAGGTTTTTGTGTTCTGTGAAAATAATTACCACAAAAACCCGGTGTTCTGTGAAACAAAAGACAAAAGGTGTGGTTATGTGAAAAAAGGCACCAACAACGGATCATATATGACAATAAAACCCAAGTAAAAAAGAAAACCGCTCTGTAGCTAGTTGGGTGAATTATTGTACTTGTGCGGTGGCACGATCGATATGGTTGGGCTATATCTCGGATGGGATGGTAAATCATGGCCCCATGAGTCTCAGTTATGATGCCTAGCTAGCGAAGACCGACCATGCAAACACATTTTGGGGCGAACAGGATAGATATGTTGGTCGGTTGGTCCCGGCTACACTCTCATCCACCCGATCCCATTCATTCACAGGGCTAGAAAAGTAGTGCATGCGCTTGAGCTCGCCTGCCACCTCGCGCGGCTAACAGTATTTTAGCGCATAATTGAGGCCATTACAGGGAATCATGGCAGCCTACATGTCTAATCTATCCAGTGTGCTGTTATCTGTTAGTCAACACAAGTTTTTGCATCTACATACGGCGTCCACTGACGATGCCAGGAACCAGGCGTTACCTGAGCCAAAAAACGGTACTAGTAGTATTGTCGTCGCGACTCTATTTAGCGGCAGGTACAGAGGACAGGACGTACGCGCGTTAATCTAAGATTTCATGTGTTTGCGGGCTGGCACGTCTCGAGATTCCCGAGCAGTCGCAGCAAGCAGTGGGGGAGGGCAGACACCGTCAGGTTGCTCTCGGATGTATCAACAGCAAGTGGGACGTTAGCAGCCTCCAGCGTATCATCATCTTTCCACCTCCGCGATGGTTGAGGGAGCATGGTGTTGGATCATGGCGATGGCCGTCGCGCCCGCGTCAGGACGACGACACATCGTCCACTCCGAATCCAAATAATGGAGCGGCGCACGCAGGCGCAGCAATTGGAGGTTGTTTTCACTTTTCAGCCTCAACTAATAAGCCCCGAGAGAGAATGATTGCCTCAAAAAGCGCCCCAGCGCAACGCAGCGCGAAAGGGAAGTGCAGATCCCTCTCCGACGACATTGCCCCCGAACAGAGCCCGGCACCAAGAGATGAACCGGAATGCGGGCGTGGCAAGACGTACTAGGTTCGGTGCACCACCACACCAAACGGACGGAGGGAGTATTATTTATCTCTGCCTAGTGTCAACGAGACAGACAGGCAGGCTGTATTATTGGTGGTGGTGGCGCACCTCGACGGAAGCTTCAGAACTCAGAAGGGAGCTGCCCCGGGTACGAGCTGGACTGGAGAGGCGGCAGTGTCCAGCACTGGGACTTGTGTGATCTGGGCTAGTAATAGGAGTATTATAGTTTCTGTTTGTCTTCCTGCAATGCTGATAGGTTCTCTGTTTGCTTAGGTTCTCGCGCCTGCCAGCCAGCCAAGGTTACAAATGGCATCTGCACAGTGTATGTATCACAGGGTGGGTGGCGCCTATAACAGGCACTCTGAATCTCAACAGATGTCGTCTCTTCCAAAGATTCAGAAGATATAAGCATACGTACGTGTTCAGACGCAAAGCTGCACGCACGGCCGCGTGGAACCAGCAGGTTCCACCACCCCACGCAACTGCTTATGTCACAGGAGGAGGAAGTCCTCCTACCAGCAGGCAGGCATGCAGAGAAGCAGAGCCAAAATGACTCACGTTTTGGGCGAAAGAAGCTGACACCGAAATGCACGTACGTAGCTCCCTCCCAACAGGGAAACGAATGGCCATCGACCAGGGGTCGCTGCGATCGTGCTCCGTCTTTTTCGCCTCCTTTGTGCCCGTGATCGGGGTTTTTATATGGGCAATTATTGGGGCTGGGGGCGGGGAGAAGAGAGAATCCTCCTTGCAGTTTGGGTGTGAAGCGCCGAAGGTGCAGTTGCAGCATGACTCGTCCGGAGCCACTGTGATACTATGATAGCTACGCCGTCCAGGTGCTGCCAAAGCAGAGGAGGCAATAATTGTGTAGTATAATCGTTAAGATGAGAGTGTGAGACGAATCCGCATTCTATCGTCCTGGTAGTTTCCTGACCTCTTCTTCAACGCCCTCTCCATCACATGAAATGGCCTTTATTTGTTTAGGATTTCAGTCAGACCCTGACGATTTAGTGAACGGAGGAGGGACTAAGCAGGTTTTTCTTTCTCTGTCGAGAACCTCGTCAAGGGGGCGGAGGAAGCTTGTGCACATTCACATGGACGACCTGGCCCCTGGTTTATGAAGGACAGAAAAACATACATATTGGGTTGGTTAGAACATGCAAAACCCAGACAGAGGGATGAACACGTACTACTAAGGGTTTGCTTGCCCATTTAATATACACAAAAACATTCAACAAAATAAAAAAATTACTAACAATTTTCGACACAATTTACGTCGTTGTCATTATGAAGAGCATTGGCATATATCAACACCTGTGTAAGCGGCTTTCCGCAGAGGAAAATCAGCAGCTGAGTATTATATCCTGTGTACAACCTCGAGATACAGTTAGCATCGTCTAGCCCCCTTATTTTAGCAGCATGATTGAGGGGGGCACAGTAGCACGCACAAACTCCAGAAATGATGGAGATCTCAAGGAATCTCCGATGGGGACACTCCAATGGTCCACCAAGCTCTGTACAAAGCAGAAGCGGACGTAGTACTATCAATGCTAAACAAACCTTCTAGTATCTTAACTTCTTCTGTTTGTTCATAATGTTTGGCCACGCCGATGATGGCGGCTAGCTAGATCGGCCAGTTGTCGCCCCCTGCTACTGCTAAGATCCATGTGGTGCCCTTCAGTCCTGTTTACATTTTGGTGTCGTGCTGAGGAAATTTTGTTGTTGTTGTTGTAATAGACTTTGGAGAAGGAGCAGGAGAGAGCACATGCATATGGTCGCTAAACGTGGCTTGGCGGTGTGAATTAACTGACGGCTTTTTTGCTATCTGCTCTCTGATAGTAGCTAGTTCCTCTGCTCACTGATATACTAAGAAGTTTTCGGCAAATTAAATTAGTTTGCTAAAACGTCTTATACTATTAGTGAATGATGAAGGGGGCATTTCTTTTAGATGGGCTAATCTGAAAGAGCCACGCAGTACTGCAATGCCATAGCAGGAACTATATATAGCTGAAGGTGGACATCACAATTACACTTTCAGATGTGGGGAAGTTGAGACCTTTTTGGCTCCGGTTTAGCTCATCGAACGTGCGTGTCAGTAGAGAGGCAAAATACGGACGGATGGTTATAGGTTAGGTTCCCATCGCCATCGTCGCCAAAAGCACTTCTTCCTTAGCGTGTCAGTCTAACCGCGAGACATGTATACGCATCTCCACTCCACGACCTTCAAACCAACAAGTACAATCATGTGACGATCGATGTCAACAACCAGCCGCGGTGCCGCCGCAAACGACTCCCCCGATCCCAGCTAGGCGTCGGCTAATAAGCGGGCCTCCCTTTCTGAGGATCCTATTTTTTCTTCACAAGTTAGAATCCAACACGTTCTAAAAGTGCAGTTCAAGAAAGTCCACACCGTATCTTCATTCGTTCCGTGGATGCACATTCATGCATGACGACTGTGTCTCTAAGGCGTCCCTATTCTGCTAGTTCCGTGTTCTACTTGGGAATGTTTCCCTCGAAGAAGGTACTGTAGTACGTACTGTAGATACTACGAAGAAGACGCTCACCCCAGTCGCTGTACAGTGCGCAGAATCTTCCTGCACCCGCAGCCATGAATTATTGGCTAACTACTACTAGTTGTGGACTAGTTCGGTCCATGGGTCTCTTATCGAATAACTTATCGCAACAACAAAATGGCCACACGTTTCAGCGGCTTGGCGGTTGGCACTGCATGTATGTTTGACGTTAGCCTGGTACAGGCCGGCTTGGTCCTTTTACCTTCCTTAGAGCATCTTTAACACAGACTTTTACCCCGCCAGCTATTATACCGCGGGCAAAAACAGCTGAAATCATCGCCTTTATATTCTGTTTTGCGGGCTGCTTTTGCAGGATATGTAAACATGACGATAATAACTTTGACCACAACACATGACAATTATAATAGAGTAAATTCCATTTTTTTACTCCCTAGTTCAATATTTTTTGACACTAGTTACCTCCGTTAGCAAGTTTTAGTTCCAATTACCCCATTTAGCAAAAGTTGTGCCAATTTTTATCCCATGTAGGTTTTTGTGAGCATTTTGACAAGTGGATCCATGTTTTAATATAGGTGGTGCGCCACGTAGACTTGTTTCGTTGTGGTGGTTTTCTCCTGGAATTTTTTTTCAAGCTCCGATCTCATTGTCCATGTTGGTGTGTCTTATGGTCTTTGTGTTGTTGGTGTTTCCCTTATCCGCGCAACATGAAAAACTAGTTAGGCTAGGCGTGGTGGAACGGTGGTGCTGCTAGTTGTGGTTTAAATAAGAAATAGAAGGGCTTAGTAACTACTTCCTCCCATCCTCACCCGGCGGTGCATCGACTCCCATCGCATCTTTCGCCCCTCCGTGCCTATCCACGGAACGGGACTGTTAGGAATAGACAACTTGTGTTCCTCTGGGGGCCAAAGGCCACAATATATAGTACAGGTACAGGGCAAATATGCAGGAAGCCCCCTAACATATGGGGGAAATATAAAATACAGATATATACATCTAACACCCCCCCTCAAACTCATGGTGGATCCACAACACTGAGTTTGGAGAGTAAGAAATCATGCTGCGCTCTGATCTGTGCCTTCGTAAAGAAGTCCGCCAATCAGAATCAAGGCACATCAAGCGCAATAACTCGAGCTCGCACGCGAACGTATAGAAAGCATCAACACCAATATGCTTGGTAAACTCATGCTTGACCGGATCACGTGCAACACTAATAGCACCTGTACTGTCAGACAAAACCATACTAGGTGTGGTAATCGAGACCCCAAAATCCGCAAGTAACCACCGTAACCAGGTCACCTCAGCAATCAACAAGGCCATAGCATGCAACTCAGCCTCAATACTCGAACGGAAAACCGCTGTTTGTTTCTTCGTCTTCCAAGCAATGAGCGAACCACCAAGAAACACACAGTAAGCAGAAAGTGAACGGCGATCCGAAGGATCACTCGCCCACGTAGCGTCCGAATAGCACTGGAGCTGGAGAGAGCTGGAACGAGGAAAGAAAAGACGACGAGTGATCGTACCACGAAGATAACGAAGAACACGAAGAAGATGACTATAGTGAACAGTGGTAGGAGCAGAAACAAACTGACTCAGAATATGAACAGGATAAGAGATGTCAGGACGAGTGACAGCAAGATAAACAAGGCTCCCAACAAGATGACGATAACGCGTCGGATCAGAAAGAAGATCACCATCAGTAAGTTGAAGCTTGACATTAAGCTCCATAGGGGTCTCAACAGTGCGCTCATCCCCAAGAGCAGCACGAGCAAGAAGATCCTGAATATACTTTTCCTGAGAGATTAAAAGCCATCAGAAGTGGAGGAAACCTCAATCCCAAGAAAGTATCGAAGCGGACCAAGATCAGTCATAAGAAACTGATCACGAAGACGAGCCTTAACAAAGGCTATATACTCAGGATCATCACCGGTAATGATCATATCATCAACATAGAGAAGAAGAAGAGTGCGTCCACGAGGAGAAGTGTGAACAAACAACGCTGGATCATGAGCACTAGGGGAGAAACCAGCAGCTGTCACTACAGAAGCAAAGCGCTCAAACCAGGCACGAGGGGCCTGTTTGAGGCCATAAAGAGAACGTCGAAGGCGACAAACCATCCCTCAGAACAGTACCCGGAGGAGGCTGCATATAAACCTCCTCACTCAACTCACCATTGAGAAAGGCATTCGAACATCAAGCCGGGACACGGTGTGAGCAGCAATGTAAGCAAAGAAGAAGAGTACGCATGGTCATATGAGCAACAGGAGCAAATGTCTCATCATAGTCACGACCATGCTCCTGCTGAAAACCACGAGCCACAAGACGCGCTTTATAGCGCTCAAGAGATCCATCAGAGCGAGTCTTAATCTTATAGACCCACTTACACGTGATAGGACGAACACCGGGAGGAGGAGAAACAAGATCCCAGGTGCCAGTGCGCTCAAGCGCAGCAATCTCCTCGGCCATGGCCAGCTGCCATTCAGGATGATGCTCAGCATCCCGATAAGAGGTCGGCTCGGAGGCAACAGAAAGACCATACTGACTAGGAGAGTAACGGTGGGGGGCACGACGCTGACGAACAGGACGAGTAGAGGGAAGATCATCAGAGGAAGACGACGCAGGAGACGACGATGAAGAAGAGGGAATAGAAGAGAAAGACTCCGGAGAACGAGGAGAACTAGGAGAACTAGACGGAGAAGAAGAGGACGGTGTCGAAGAAGAGACATCAGGGGGAGGAGATCCTGAAGAAGACACAATAGGGGTAGAAGGAGGTGTGTCAGGAAAGAGAAGAAAAGAGATATCTTCCACCGGGTAAGTACCAGCGGTGGGACGAGGATAGAAAGGACGCGTCTCATCAAAAGTAACATCACGAGAGATACGCATCCGACGACCAACAGGGTCCCAACATGATAGCCCTTATGCTCATCATCAGATCCGAGGAAAACACACTCAACAGTGGCGGTCGGTTTGGTGCGTTCGAGGAGCAAGTAGAACATAGCAAACACAACCAAACAAGCGAAGGAGTAACTGGAGACTGTCCAGAGAGGCGCTCAAGAGGGATACCACCCTGCAAGGCAGCAGAAGGCTGAATATTGATGAGGTAAGCCGACGAAATTTCGTAAATGCGGCGCGGAAGAGAAGAAGCAATCATCATAACGCGAGTGGTCTCAAGAAGATGGCGATGCTTACGCCAAGAACGCCATTTTGGGCATGTGCGCCAGAGGAGAGGCGAGCAAGAGTGCCACAGTCGCCAAGAACACCTCGCAACATCCGGGAGATATACTCACCAGCAGAATCAACGAAACACACGGATGGGGGTAGAATATTGAGTACGAACCATGGCCGCAAAACGCCGATATATGGAGAGCACCTCACTACGAGGCGCATAAAATACAACCAACTATACCGAGAAAATCATCGATGAATAAAATATAGTAGCGATGGCCCCTTCGCGAAAGGAGCGGACCCCAAACATCGGAATGAACTAAATCAAAAGGTCGCCGAGATACGACGCTTAGTAGGATAGGGAAGCTGAATCATTTACCCAACCTACGTACCGACAATGCAAAGACCCATCTCTGAGATGACCCGGAAGACCACGATGAACTAATGATGACAGGCGGGAGTCACAGAGGTGACCAAGACGATGATGCCACTGCTGAAAAGAGCTGGTAGTAGAGGCGACAACTGGAGAAGAACTGGCGGATGAAGTAGCAGCGGAAGGAACGCGAAGCCAGTCTAACTCCCAAAGTCCTGAAGAATCACGGCTGCGAGGGCCAGCTCCAACCAGGGCCTGGGTGCGACGGTCCTGAACAATACAAGAATCAGCATCAAGAATGACGCGACAACCAGAGTCAGTAAGCTGGCTAGCAGAGAACAGATTCATCTTAAGAAGAGGGACATGAGAGATATCAGGAACAAAAAAAGAAGAAGTAGAAAGGGTGCCCCGACTAGAAACAGGGAGAGAGGTACCATCAGCCGTAAAAACACGGACGGGAGAAGGGAGAGAACGAAGAGCGGACAGAGAAGAAGACTCAAATGTCATATGAAAAGAAGCTCCAGAATCCAGATACCACGAAGACGTACCTGACTGTGTAGAAGGTGGTGGTCGCACAGTGCCTGAAGAGTCAGTCACAGAACCAGCAGTGCCTGTCGAAGAAGATCCTGTAGTAGCAAGCAGACCGCGAAGACTCCTAATAATGTCCTGATCAGAGAGAGCCACTGCTGAGGACCCGGAAGGAGCCGACTGTCCACGAGCCTGGTGCCGGCGAAAGCGGGTCCGTGTATAACAGTGGCCCAAGTGTGACCATCCTGTGCAAGAGGGAGCAGTGACAAAGAGAACCACGGCGATCCTGACCACGAGCCTGGTGGTGCTGACTCGGAACCGAGGTCTGCTGGTCAAGCCGACCACGACCGACCGAGGAGTGGGTAGTATCGGCGGCGGTACAGAAACCGCTACCGAGTCGAGGAGCAGACAAAGGAGCACCACGAGTAGCAAGCGAGATGGAACCGCAAGAAGACCAGACCACGAAGACGGGTCTCCTCACCAAGCTCGACAACACCTCGAGAGCGGAACACGACCACGGCGTTCACCTGAGCACGCCGGCTCAAACTCTGGCGGCCGAGATGTAAACTCATAGATGCGGTGAAACTCCAAGTCCAAGCGCACAATCTGGCAAAGACGAGCATGTGCCACAAACAGCGAAGACGGAGAGAATCAAGTCGACGCCAGATAGCAAGACCTCGAGTATAAAACTCATCAATAGTGGAATCTCCTCTTTGAAGAGCATGCTCTGACGAACCACAGAGGTAAAGAGCATCCCCAGACGGTGATAAGGCCGACGAAGATGGGCCCACGAGCGAATGAGGGAGACTCATGAACTCGCAAGACATCGGGGCGTAACATCGGAGGTGAGAACAGCAGAGCACGAGCATCCTCATCGACCCACCGAGTGTAGGCGGTCAGGCGTGGCGATAGGACTCGAGATCGCAGAATATTGCTTGAACTTGTGTCATAGGCAACAACAAATATCATCGGGCTCGGCAAGATCCTTGGCCTCCTGAGAAGCATCAGCAGCAAGCACAATCGGCGTCGGAGGCAGAGGAGCCATAGGAGCCATAGGAGCAGGGGGGCACGGCGGACAGAGGACCTCGCCGGAGAGCACACCCCAAAGACGGAGACCGCGCATGTGAACGCGCATAAAGGCAGCAAAATCAGGATAATTCGCGCCATCGAAGATCACCGGGCAGCGAGGAATCGCAACATAGCCCGATGCAGAAGACATCTCTCTCCCAATCAATTTCAATATTTTTTTTTAAGTCAACACGTCAGACTTAGATCAGATCTGACGAGATTCAGTGCATGGCGGAGATGCAGGGCCAAAGTGACAAGAGCGTGAGCCCGGCGCGTCAATCGAGGCACGCTAATCGACCGAGGAACAAGAAGGGCCGGAGACTTGCTCCAGGAAATCGACGTGGAGAGGAGGCCAACGCGTGGGCGCGGTGGACCGCGCGTGGGGTCGGCGCGTGGAGGGGAGGCCCGCGCGTGTGCGTGGTCGTCGGGTGGACCGAGGTGGGCGGGCGTCGGTGGAGTCGCTGCCTGCAGGGATTTCGCTGCAGACGGGAATCGCTGCAGTCAAAAACGAGGAGGCAGCAGGGCGTCTTGCAGGTGCGGGCCGGCAGACGGGAAGTAGGGAATCGAGGCAGCAGGGCGTCTTGCTCCAGGAAATCGAGTCTAGATCGGATCTGACTCGCGTTTAGCACACAGACGGGAATCGATACGTATCTCAGTCAAACTCAGATCAGCCACATCCAAATCGAACCAGATCTGAAAACGGGGAAAAACGGGCGGCAACCGGCGGCGACGACGACGGCAAGGCCGGCGGCGACAGGGACGGTGGCGGCCGACGAAGTTGCGAAAGAAAAAAAAAACGGAGTTAACCTTGCTCTGATACCATGTTAGGAATAGACAATCAGTATTTTCTGCACAAGGCCACAATATATAATGCTGATGCAGGCAAGAATATGCAGAAAGCCCCCTAACATATGGGGGAAATACAAAATACAGATATATACGACACGGTGGAGCGGATCTGTGCATGTCGGACGGGGCGGTGTAGATCCGCGCATGTTGGCAGGATGGCGTGCGACGGTGTGGATCTACGAGATGGCGCGTGGCAATGAGAACCTATGCTTGTCAACGGGATGGCTATGCATTGAACCATCTGCCACATACCCACTGCCAGTAGGTAATCATCTCGATCGCTAAATCCCCTAGTGCTCTGATCTAATTGCTTAGTTGCTTAGTTTAATTTCATGGGTTCACCAGATAAGGCAACACTAGAAAATTGGTACCCTGATTTGGTTTAATTTATAAGGAGTGGTAGGGTATGTCTAGTTGTATGAGCGCTTGCTCTAGCGGTGGTAGCAACACTGCATGGCGCATCAACTGCGAGTCATCGGGCTCTCCGATTGCGTACAGGGAGAAGCCGCTACAATATGCCCCGGCAACCATTTGCTAGTGCAGCTAGAAGGCCTTCCGGCCCGTTGGATTTTTTGGAGCGATGACAACCCAGGGAGAGGATATTTCAACTGTACAAAAGTTTGGGTAATTTTTACCCATTTTCTTACAATTTCCAACATTTTAGTGCCTAAATATGTGGTCACTGATTTGTGTTAAATTTCGCTTGTTGATGGATGCAGCTTCTTCAAGGTTCGAAGCAAAATTTCTTGATTTGCATGACATGGTGCGTCGGCTGAAGAGAGAAAAGGTTGCACTTGGCAGTGAAGTACAGACCTACAAAGCAATGAATCAAGTGTTGCATCAGAAGAATGATTTCAATGAAGAATTTCAGAAGCACAAGAGCATGCATGTGTAGTTATTACATGCTGATAATTGTAAACATGTTAACCAGTTTATTGTTAAGAAAAGGAAATTAGAGCGAGAGGCGTTTGTTCTGAAATGTCTTCTAGCTGTATCTCTATTTGCTTTGTTTGTGAAGCTGCTCTATTGAACTGTATTCGTGCTCATGTAAGGATATTTTGAAGGGTTTATACCACTAGGCTATGTAGTTGAACTTAGCTTTGTAAAGAACATGCGAATGCAAGTGAAGGAGATATGGCCTAGAGGTCCATAATAAATCAGTTTTTATTAATATATCTCATATGTTCATAATAGTTCTGTACTCCCTCCGTTCCTTAGATTAAGGCGTAAAAAAAATTCTCAGATTTTCGTCAAAGAAGAAGGCGCGGATACAGTAGAACTGGTAACTTTCCAAATGTGCCCCTCCCTGCGCTGGAATTAAGGAGCTGATTAGGGTCACGATTGGTTCTCCTTAAAACGAGGAGTTGCATGCAGCAAATTAATGAGCTATTTTGTAGGGGCAAGACCAGGTAAAAAGTAGTTTGCATGCTATCCTTAATCCACACGCTAAAAGATTCACGCCCTATGCAAATAAACGGAGGGAGTATCATGCTATAACTCTATTAAGCGAAAACATTAATACACGTGTACTCCCTCTGTTCGGGATTATAGGTCCTACGCGCATACCTAGGTTGTTAATTTGACCAATAAAATATAACTTATACTCCACAAAAATTATACCATTAAAAAATATAACCTCTAAAGTATTTAATGGTATAATTTTTATGCTATAATATTTAAATTATCTTGTTTAAATTGGCAACCTAATTATCCGCGCGGTACTTATAATCCCAAACGGAGGTAGTAGTATATAAACAAACAGAGTTCCTAATATTCTCTAGAAGACTAGCTCATTGAGCAGCCAATGATTGAGGTTTTCCGATCATGGACATTTATGTCAACAAACAACGGGGTCACTTCATTGGATGACTGAAGTGATGGACACACACCCAACCATAGTATTGTAATGTGATCCAGTCACAAATTTTGGCATTGCAATATCTATAAAACGTAGTAACTCAATCTTTTGACCGTGAGATCGTGTTAAATCACTATCACCCGTGGCTTCTGAGGTTGCATCAACCGTCATACAGTAACAGGGTGATAATAAAGGTGTATATTGGGTATTCCAATGAGATACGTTGAGGCGTATGCATCAAGATCGTGATTTGGCTATATGAGTGACGGTTAGATACTCTGGATCCACTCGGTAAGATTATATCAATGAGCTTGGAAGCATGTGATTAGGTAAGGAGGATGTAATATCATGGAAATAAATAAATATGTTTATCGGTAACAAAGATTGAACTATATATATCCGTACGGCAGATAAAATCTTGGACAAACAGGTATCATAGGCAAACGGAATCAAGACACAATTAGCATCTAGCCCATATTTTAGCAGCATGATTTAGGGGGCACACTAGCACGCACAAACTTCAGAAACGATGGAGATCCGAAGGAATCTTCGATGGGCCACCAAGTTCTGTACAAAGCAGAAAAGGATGTACTATGAGTGCTAAGAGCAAGTACAATAAGGGTGAGTCAGCTGACTATAAGACTTAAAATACTATATTCGTGCTGAGTTGGCAGAGAGAGAATAGGAGAGAGAAAAGAAGCGGGCTCTCATGCAAGAATAGCTTCAGACGTTTCCTGGCACTTTGAGAGATTGAAAGGTGGGTCATATGTTAATAAAGTAATATATTTTTGTAACTAGCTATTATACATGTGTATATAGTGTATTTATAGATGACGTATAAATGACAAATATACCGTATTTATTGAACTTGCTCTAAACAAACCTTCTCTTAACTTCTTCTTTTTGTTCATAATGTTTTGCCACGCTCATGGCGGACGGCTAGCTCGGCCAATTGTCGCCAGGGGCGGAGCCAAGAGGGGACAAGTAGGGGCTAGACCCTCCTAACCATCCGCCCCCTATACATATGTATTGCTAATTACCTTAGCTAATAACATAATTAGTCTGGAAGACCCAAGTCATATCCGGAGCTAGATAGGTATATTCAACCGAGCAAAAATGACAAAGCCACCATGGAGGATTAAAACCCAGAAAAATCCCAGGCTTCTGCGTGTTAGTTTGTCGGAAAGAGCACAGTTGATTGATCTATCGCCCCCATTGTTGTCTTCTCGGTGCCATGATTCGGCCTCAGCCACCGCCCCCGCCCCCGTGGGGCCCGCATGCCACCGTGGTGCCGACTTTTTTAGTCCTAGTACATTAATTCCTACGTCGATGTCACGACATCAAATGCATCGAGCAATCCAATCATATCTGAAGGTAGGTTATACACAGACTAGTACTGGTAGATTTTTATCGTATCTCATATGGATTACAAGTTTACAGCACATTAGTCTGGTTATTTTCTTTTCTTGTATAATTGACAATGTGATTTTTTTACTAGTTAGATGTGTTTCTCTAATTTGAAACAAAATGTAGATTTCTTACAAGCCAGTTTCATCCTAACTTATTATACTCCCTTGGATTCAAATTAATTGACTTAGATTTGTCTAAATCTGTATCTAGACATGTTTTAGTGCTAAATACATCTGAATCTATACAAATTTGACTCAATTAATTTGGATCGGAGGTAGTATGACTATATTTTTTTGTGTGGTGTCAAAGCCAAACATTTATATTGAATTATTGATATGCTTTGGTCTGGATGTATTGACTTGATATATGTGATGTATTATCCCTGTAAAAAGAAAAAAAATCGCCCTTCTCATGTTTAAATCCTGGCTCCGCCCCTGGTTGTCGCCCCTGCTGCTATGATCCATGTGGGATCCTGTTTACGTTTTGGTGTCGTGCGGAGGAATTTTGTTGCTGTGACTTTGCAGGGAGGAGTGAATCAACGAGAAGCAGCACAGAGAGCATGTGAATTTGGTCGCTAAACATGGCTTGACGGTGTGAATTAACTGACAAACTTTCGCTAGATGCTAGTATTCTTTCATCATTCAGATGGGCCAATCTGAAACAGCAGCCACGGCTGTAATGGCAGAAGGTGGGCATCACAATACGTACGCTTTCAGATGGGAATCCTGTGATAGTTTGGCTCCGGTTTAGCTCATCATCTACACCTTCAAACGTGCGTGTCAGGAGAGGAGCAAAATACGGACGGATAGGATGGTTAGGTTAGGTTTCCATCGCCGTCGCCAAAATCTCTTCTTCCCCAGCGTGTGCCGGTCGAAGCGAGAGACATGTATGCATCTCCACCCATGCATCAAGGGCGTGTTTAGTTGCTCGGCCCAAAATTTTCTATTTATGACACTTGGACGTTGGGTGCTACATAGGGGGAGATTGAGCTTGGACAACTTGGACGAGTTATTTGGACTCATGCATTCTTGTTTCCTGCAAATAGGAGCAGTTGTTTTGTTGCCCAAATTCTTGTGTTTTTTCCATGATGATGTATTTGACAGGTGTTTAGTGTGGTGCTTTGCATCTGATCACATGGGTTATGATCATCCATTTTAAATTTGGTGATCTTACCACCCCAGCACACACATATCACATGATCACAAGAACATTCATATGCACACACAACAGATTGCGAGCTAGGTGATCACCGTAACAACAATATGCAGACATAAACATTGCTAGCTACACCATAACAGTCTTAATAGTCATCATAACAGGTAGCAATTAGGGGTTCTAAACTACACCCCTAATCAAAAGAACCGCCAGCAGGGGCATCGCCTGCCCCTCAAGCACCAAGGGCTTAACCCCTGACAAAACAAACCATCAATAGGGGCATCCTATGGCAATGAACCATGCGGTGACCCAGCATACCACTGCATGTGTAGTACACTATAGTCATTGGCATGACATCTACAGAACACCGTTCCGTAAACATCACATCCCTTAGAGTGGTACAACAGAAACATTGCAGGTTCATATTACAAATATACACACATTATTATTATTACAATATCGTAAGTTTAAGACTTCCAAAATATCCAACTTACAAACCAAAATATAAAGTGTTCAACGGAATCTAAAAGTAGCAACTCCGTCTAGAAGTTGAGCTCAACAGTTTATTCTATAGAGTTCATGCTGTTTGGCTCCATTGGTTACTATTAACTAGGTTACTTGGTTGGACTCATTATCATCGACACCATAGCCGATTTCGTAATCCACTCCTTCAACTCCTCTGGATAAATCAGGTTCCTCATAGAACACATCTTCTTGGCATTCGGCTGCATACATTGGCACGTCTTCGGGATCCTCAGAGTCTAAGCAAGGGATCAAAGGAAATAATGAGTAACAACGTTACCCAACAAGTTCATTATATGCAAGGTGGGAAGTTTGATGCTCTAACTACCACCTCGGATTATAAATCCTTGGCACTATGGAGTTTTTGTAAATCTTTCTTCAAAGATTGATTTTATTCCGAAAAACTATGACAATCAGCCTTCACAGGTTGACCAGAACTTTCATGGAGTTCCTTTCACGCTGCTCGTAGCTCCTTCCCGGAACAGGGAGTAACAAGTTACAGTTCTTACACTTTGTAGAGGTGCGTTACTTTACCCATGAGAGATCAACTCCTTGTTGCACAACCGGGCGTACTTTCCCGTCCACAATTCCATGATGTGGGGCCCAGTAGTTGGTCCAAGCCAATCACTGCCCCATTTGCAACCCCGCATGCCTCCTTGGTGTACACCATGCCCACATAATGAATTACGGCAATGGTTTGTACAAACCGTTAGATGCCAGAACTATCGTGGGACGATGAGGGTTCCCACCCATATGCTGCATACCCTCTACGAATTACCAATTAATATGCACGCTACGAGGATAACAGCCACGACCTGCACATCCGACTTTATGCGAGAGGAAGAAGATACAGCTGACTTCTATGTCCCATTCCAAATCTCATGGCTAACGCGTAATATACGGCGCTAGAATCACTGATGTCAGGGGTTATTAAGTCCCTACTTGATCATCATTGTTGCAAATAGAACCCTAAGTTCTATTGCTCCATTATATCACCACTTAGGATGATATCTATGATTTCTTTATTCATGAAAATAATATTTTCTTTCTTTTATAGCATATATGATAACACACAATTTGCAAATACTTTGATAAAGACTCTTCAAAGGACATGAGCAAGTGATGAACTTGCCTTGTGATGGCAAGGTAGTGAAGTCTGATGCTTGCACTGGACCTTGAGCTTCTAGTTCTACAAAAACAACATTATTGCCCGGTAAGGACAATATTTAAAGAAGCAAAGATGATTATGCAAGTAATGTAATGCATTATTTAATTCTATATGCGTTCTCCCTATATAAGGTGCCTTTTAATAAAGCATTTATATATATATATATTTATTGCATATATTGAATTATTTTATTTTATTTCCCTTTTTATTTGACTCTTATTGATTTAATAATTAATTTAGTAATTATTAATTATACATTAAAATTTATTATTAAATATTTATTTAGTATTTTTCAAAAATACTATAATAGTAATATATAATGAAAGTGATTTTTATTTATTTTTATCATCTTTCAATAATTTTGTACAATTCCATAAGGAATATATAAATTAAAAAATTCTTATAAAAATTTAAATGTCCAAAATTTTATATCTTATTTTATTTGGATAGAGTGGATTATTGTGAATCCAAAAATATTTTATTTATAGTTTTTGGACTTTTATTTTATTTTCTAGAATTTTATTGAGGTCAGGGGCATTTTGGTCCTTTCCAATTGATTAAAACTTCTTTTTTAAAGGACTTGGGCTGGCCCCTTGGGCTTATTGGGCCAGTGTGGCCCAATAGGGTAGGGTCAAAATCATCACCCCGAGGGGTTTTGGCCCAGCCAGCCCACTCTCTTTGCCTCCTCCTCGTTCTCACCTTTCCTCTTCCTCGACCCCGCGGCTCTGGCGCCGCCGCTGGAGATGGCCGTCGTTGAGGCTTCCCCTGGCCGCTGCCGTGGTGCAGGGCGAGGTTTGCGACTACGCTTGTTCATCTATTCCAACTCGATTTGACTCTGGGGCTTCCCGTGGCCAGGTTCACCCCGTTCCCGAACCCTAGGGTTAGGGGAAAGTGATGTCGCCACCGCCTCGGTCCCGCCTGCGGTGGTGTGCTGGACTCGTGTGTTGCTGTGTCCGCCGCCGTGGCTGGTGTAGGTTGCAGCTCCCCCTGGGTGCTCCCTGTGCCGCGGCGGGTTCGTCGGCCAATCTGCTTCCTCTTCAATTGGTCAGCGAGGACCCCGGGTAAGTTGCCTCCGTGGTCTTGTTCATGTTACTACCATGAATCTCTCTGTGTGTATCTAGTGGATTCTCGTGCCTAGTGACTATGTTCTGATTAGGGTTCCTCTCCTAATTAGGGTTCTTGTTCTGATTAGGGTTCATAACCCCCTGTTGATCATATCCATGATGCTTTAGATCTAGTGGTGATCATACTTGAGCATGAAGAATGATTGTTTGATGTGGATCATGATTTGTAGTGGCTTTGATGTTGCTAGTGGCTTGTCAGATTTATTCCAGTGGTAATTCACTATGATCCCTTGCTAGTGTTTCTATGGAATCCCTGATTGGAAATGTTGTTGATCTGAGAACTTACTCTACTGTCAGAATGCTTATACTGACAGTAGTTCTCTCATTAGTTGCTTACTGCAATTATAATGGTAGGCTTGTATGAGATTATCCATACTGAAGATAATCATTACATGTAATGATTTTCTATGGATGTATAGATGAATTTGATGTTGATTCCTGGCACTTGGCTTCAGGAAGATGATATTTATTGGTTTGTCCCTTTCATCTGTGGAAACTAAGCAAAGATTGGTTTTAGCTCATTTAGAACTTGTCCTTGTGATACCATTATGATCTGGCACACAAGTGATTGAGTTTTATTTCTGGGCTTAGCTTTGACAATACTTGTGATTAATACTGGCAAGATAAAATGAAAGCTTTTCTTAACTCTCCTGCCTATGATGTTGGTCTGAGGCTCTAGGATTTTAAGTCCTAGTTAGTTGAGCAAATAGTTTGTTTGTAACTTGTAAGATTAGAGGTGCTACTCTCTCTGGGAGATGTGCCCTGATCTGATAAGAACAAATGAAGAATGATTTTAAGTTGCATAAATTAACACTAAACTCTGTGATGCTGGTCTGAGAGTTTAGTGGCTTTGGCTGAGTTTGATTTCTTATCTTTATACTTGAAATCTCTAGGATAGATTCACCTCACTTGGGTGATTATTGAGAGATTATGTCATAAAGCAACACATGCTTTTGTTTAAATACTATGATTGAATCATGTGATGGTTTTATGAGGCTCACCACAAAATCTGATGTTGATGTAGTAAGTTGATGATGATGATCTTGATCTGGTTTTGATGGACTCCTGTGCTTGCTCTTGAGCTAGCCTGCTCCTCCTAGCTCCTGGGCTTGATCTTGCTGTCCACCTGATCCATTCCCCTCCTTATGTCACCATCCTGGTGATGTTTGGTTGATCCTTGGTTGGTGTGGTTGCTGGTTGTGGTGCTTGGTTTAGCTGCTTTCTACACTGGTTGTTCTTGTGTGTTGTGCACTAGGGTGATGCACTAGTGCCCCCCACGGTTGTGTTGTGGTTTTGTGAGATTGGGCTATGCTTGTGAGGTCGACAACACACCATATGCATGCTGGTGTGTGTCCAACTTACTATTACTACATTACTTTCACCTGGCTGGTGAATTGGTACCTCTTGGCTGTCATTTGACTTCTGGCTTTGAATTTATGAAATATGGAATCTTTCATATTGGTGAAACTTGCCCCTTTTATAACATTTCTCAATGATGAATTTGTCAAGTGCATTTCACTGACATATCTGAGAGAAATAATACTAACACTAATATTCTTTTAATTTTATTTAGTCTTTATTTCGCAGGTACAAAGATAAATATGAAGATTTAGTTTAGATTTAGATATAGGATAGTTAGTAAATATTCCAATGTAATTTTCTTATTCTTTTGTAATTCTTTTCTTTTATTATTCTTGTAATCTTTATTTTATTCAATTGTAATAAAGATTATATTATTATTAATAAAGAATATTATTATTCTTTATTATTTTTGTAAATTGTGAAGTTTTAAAATGGCTTCAGTAGGTTACATTCTTTGTAACTTATTTATATATTGATAATATGAAATAAGTTTCATATTCAATATTGTTTTTGGATAAAATTTAAGTTATAATACTTATCTCTTAATTAATTTAAGATTCAAAACTTATATCTAAATCATTTAAATTATAATTCAAACACTCAAGTATAAAATTCAAATTCATTTTAAACACAATACTCCTTAAATATCATCTCAAAGTTTATAACAATCATCCTTTAATACTAAACCTAATCTCAAAGGATGAAATAAACATTGATCACTTAAGATTTTAATTTGGCGAAAATTTTACCCACATTTTCACAAATAAATGCATGCAACATTTCATATTCCTAAATCTACCCTTCGTTAGTTCCTAAATGCTGGGATGTTACAGACTTCCCTCCTTAAATTAAACTTTGTCCCGAAGTTTGTGGAGATGTACCTGAATAGTTCTAGATAAGCTTTTCTTAAATCCTCTTCCTTCTCCCATGCGGCTTCCCTCTCAGGGTGATGTTCCCACTGTACCTCGCAATATTTGATTGCTCTATTTCTTAATCTTTTCCAGTTTTCTTCCAGAATCTTACAGGGCTTTTCAATATAAGTCGTTTCTGCTTGTAGTTCTATCTCTTGATGTGTTATTGCATCATCTGGAACTTTCAAACATTTGCGAAGTTGTGACACATGGAAAACATTATGCACTTGAGTCAATCTTGATGGTAACTCTAAAGCATAAGCTATAGTTCTGTTTTGACTCAGTATATTGAATGGTCCGATATATCTTGGACTCAATTTCCCTTTAACTCTGAATCTTTTTACTCCTTTCATTGGACTTACTTTCAAATAGACCATATCTCCCACTTCTGGATGCCATGATCTTCGACTTTGATCCGCATAACTTTTCTGTCTGCTCTGGGTTATTTTTAGCCTATCCCTGATCTTATCAATGATGTCTTGTCTTTACTTGATATAATTTGGCGCAAATTCTTTGCTGCTTCCAGGTTCATACCAACATATTGGTGATCTACACTTCCTTCCATACAGAATATCATATGGAGCTGCCTTCAGACTACTCTGATAGCTATTGTTATAAGAAAATTCTGCCAATGGTAGGTGATCTTCCCATGTTCCTCCAAAATCTAGTGCACAAGATCTCAACATGTCTTCTAGTATTTGATTTGTTCTTTCAGTTTGACCTCCTATCTCAGGATGATATGCCGTGCTGAAATCTAACTTTGAACCAAGTGCTTCATGCAATTGCTTCCAAAATGCTGAAGTAAACACTGATCCCCTATCAATTATGATCTTTTTGGGTACTCCATGCTTACTTACTATCTCTTTGACATATACTTCAACTAACTTCTCGGCATTATCCTTTTGATTCACCGGAATAAAATGTGCACTCTTAGTGAGTCTATCCACAATTACCCATATCATATCCTTCCTTTTTGGTGTCATAGGTAATCCTGTAATGAAGTCCATACCTATTTCCTCCCATTTCCATTCAGGAATTTCCAAGGGTTGTAATGGTCATGCTGGACTTTGGTGTTCAGCTTTCACCCTTTGACAAGTATGGCATTCAGATACATATTTAGCAATATCTTTTTTTCATGTTATTCCACCAGAATAGTTCTTTCAAATCCATATACATCTTAGTACTCCCTGGATGTATAGAATATGGGGTATCATGTGCTTCTTTGAGTATGACATTTCTGATCTCAGTCACATCTGGAACACATAGACAGTCTTGGAACCATAAAGACCCATAATCCCCAAGGTGAAAAATTGATTTTTGCCCTTGAGATATCCTCCGAATTTCCTCAGGAATAAAAGGATCTTCTTCTTGATGTCTAAAAATTTCTTGCTTAAGATCACTGTCCTGCTCTGCAACTACCTGCATAGTAGCTAATCCTCCAAGAACCTCTGTTCTGATGAATTGAAGTTCTAATCTTTCCAAGTCCATTTGTAACTCTTTTGGTAGCTCCCTATTGCTAGGATGAATATCTGCACTCTTTCTGCTTAAAGCATCTGCTACAATATTTGCTTTCCCTGGGGTGTAATTGATTGTTAAATCATAACACTTGATTAATTCCAACCAACACTTCTGTCTCATATTCAATTCCTTTTGAGTGAAGAAATATTTGAGACTTTTCTAGTCAGTGTATAACTCACATCTGGCTCCATAAAGAAAATGCCTCCATACTTCCAGCGCAAAAACTACTGCTGCTAACTCTAAATCATGAGTTGGATAGTTGACTTCATGTGGTTTCAATTGCCTTGAACCATAAGCAATCACTTTTTGGTCTTGCATTAATACACAACCCAAACCTTCTTTAGACGCATTACAGTATACGGTGAAGTCCTTCCCTGTTTCAGGAACTGCTAAGATTGGAGCTGTGGTTAATCTAGTCTTCAACTCTTGAAAACTTGCTTCACATTTCTCATCCCACTTGAATGGTGTATTATTCCTTAATAATTTGGTCATTGGTCCGGCTATTTTGGAGAAACCTTCAATGAATCTCCGATAATAACCAGCCATTCCTAAGAAACCTCGAATTTGCTTCACATTGATCGGTGCAGTCCACTCTAGTACCGACTGAACTTTAGATGGATTCACAGCAATTCCATCTTTACTAATCACATGACCGAGGAATTCTACCTCATCTAACCAGAACTCACACTTACTGAAGTTAGCGTAAAGCTTATGTTCTCTTAAAGTTTGTAATGCTATTCTCAAATGGTCAGCATGCTCTTCCTTATCCTTGGAATATATCAGAATATCATCAATAAAGACGATAACAAACTTGTCCAAATATGGCATGAAGATCTTGTTCATCAGATTCATGAATATTGCCGGTGCATTGGTCAAACCAAATGGTACTACCAGATACTCATGATGTCCATATCTTGTGACAAATGCTGTTTTTGGAACATCTTCCGGCTTGATTTTTATTTGATGGTATCCAGATCTTAAATCGATCTTTGAAAATACTCCAGCTCCTTTCACTTGATCAAACAAATCTTGAATTCTTGGTAAAGGATACTTATTCTTGATAGTCACGTTGTTCAGATTTATATAATCACCACACATCCGTCTTCCACCATCTCTTTTATCCACAAAGATTACCGGTGTTCCCCATGGAGATACACTTTCCTGTATAAATCCTTTTCTTGCTAACTCATCAATTTGATCTTTGAGTTCTTTCAACTCTTTGGGTCCCATTTTATATGGTGCTTGAGCTATTGGTGTTGTACCAGGTATTAAGTCAATGGTGAACTCTATCTCCCGGTATGGTGGCATTCCCGGTAACTCTATTGGAAAAACATATTGGAACTCATTAACTATAGGAATCTCTTCTAATTTAACTTCTTTCATTGAATTCAACTGCATATCCACCATGATATGACTGTGTTTATCTGCTTGGTAAAATATCCTTGCTCCGCTTGGAGTTTTGATTGAGACAGTTTTCTCCTCACAATTTATCTGAGCTCCATGTTCCATCATCCAATCCATCCCCAGCACTACTGCAATTCCCTTCAAAGGAATCACATAAAGGTCTGCGAAATATGTACAACCACAGATCGAGATAACCTGATCTTGTTTTATGTGGCGTATAATCACGTTCCCTCCTGCAGTAACTACGGTCATAGGAATTTCTAACGTTGCCCTTCTAATCCCGAACTTATCACAAAATTCTTCAGAAATGAATGAAGTAGTTGCACCAGTATCAAATAGAACTTTGCCAGGATTGGTAAGGATATTGAGCGTACCTATCACTGCATGCTCCTAATTATCCACCTCCTCAAGGGTTGCACAGTTCAATTTTTTGGTAGGTCGGTTTCTCTTGCCATTGTTATTCTTGCCATTATTTCCTCCTTTATTGGGCTGTCCATTTCCTCGACCGGCTTGTCCTCCAGCTTTGGTAGGCCATCCTCCCGGTGGTTTGCTCGGACAATCTGGCTTGATATGCCCCTTCTGGCCACATCCATAACAGATCACTACAGGCTTTTTGCATTTGTAGGGGTTCGTAGCATGGAAAACAAAATTTTTCTATCGCATACAAACAAACAAGCCAAGATCTATCTACTAGATTGTAGCAACGAGTCGATGGAATAACTTACCCTCGAAGATTCCAAAGTGTTTAACGAGAGCGGATTCTCGTGGGTGATGTAAATACTCTTCCCGATCTCAAGATCGTGTGACGATCCTTCCTGAGCTGCGTTCCAGCGCTCAGAGTCGGTCACACGTTAAATTCGGCGACGACCTTCCTCTCCTTGTTCCAAAGAAAATGAGGTTGTAGCACTCTCCTCGCGATTCCCAAGACCTGGCGTGGTACCTAAGTAGAGGGAGATCCCATGAGGCTTCGTCTTAAGCCGGAGGCAGTATGGTGGAGTATGAGAGAGAGATATTAGTGGTCTAGAGTTTAGACACACCAATTAGAAGGCTCTAAACCAAGGCTAGGGCAATTAGAAGCTCTAAACCAAAACGGCTCTAACCGGAGATTAGAGGATAGGAACTTGTGTGTCTAGAGGAGGAGGCCCTGCCTCCTTTTATAGGTGGGAGGGCGGCCAAGGGAGGAGTCCCTCCCAAGTCGGCCTTGGTTGGCGGCCGCTTGGAGGACTCCTCCCCAAGTCGGTTCAACCACCTCTTGCTTGTTTCCACAGGTTTCTGTTTTAGCCGCTTGACTTTTAACTGGCCATTTGACTTTTCTGTTTTAGGATTCAATTTAATCCTTTATTTGGAACAAGAACACTTAGTACATGATGCAATCATTCAATATGTAATGACACATTCATGAACCCTCCCCGGAGTGCTTGGACAATCCGAACCTTCTAGAACATTCCGATGAAAACAGGAATCATTCCCGAACTCAAACGGGACTTTCCTTATATGAATCTTATTCTCGGACCATTCCGGATCACCTCGTGATATCCGGATCCCATCCGAGACTCCGAACAACATTCGGTCTCTTTCTCATAATACCATAACTACTCAAACAACGTCGAATCCTTAAGTGTGTCTCCCTACGGTTCGTGAATTATGCGGACATGATCGAGACACTTCTCCGAACAATAACCAATAGAGGAATCTGGAAATTCATATGGCTCCCACATATTTCTCGATTACTGCGATCGAATGAACCACTTACATACGATACCAATTTCCCTTTGTCTCACGATAGTTTACTTATCCGAGGTTATGATCGTCGGTATCTCTGCATACCTAGTTCAACCTCGTTACCGATAAGTACTCTTTTCTCGTTCCCGTGATATGTGATCCCTTGTGAGCCAGTCACATGCTTGCAAGCTAATTGGATGACATTCCACCGAGAGGGCCGAGAGTATATCTATCCGTCATATGGATGGACAAATCCCACTCTTGATCCATGTGTTTCAACCAATACTTTCCGAACACTCAATGCCACCTTTATAGCCACCCAGTTACGGTGTGGTGTTTGATGTCATCAAAGCATCCATCCGGTAAAGGTGATATGCATCATCTCATGGTCGAAGGAATTAGGTTACTATGTATCAGAAAGCATATAGCAATTGAACTATTGAAATGACTTGATCTTTATGCTACGCTTATCTATAGGAGTATGTCCACCATATCATTCTCCTAACGATATGATCTTGTTGTTGATAACATCTCAATGTTCATGATAGGGAAACCACAATCATTAATCAACCAACAAGCTAGTGAAGTATAGAGGCTATACTAGGGACTTCAAATTAAGTTTACAAATCACACAAGTATTAATGTTTCCTTGTTAATACTATTATAGCATGAATATAAACATTTATCATAAACACAAAGATATAATAATAACTATATTTATTATTGCCTCTAGGGCATATCTCCAATAGTCTCCCACTTGCACTAGAGTCATCTAATCTAGATTACATGGTAATATACCGAACACCCATGGCAGTTTGGTGTTGGTCATGTTTTGCCCTCGGGAGAGGTTTAGTCAACGGATCCGCCACATTCAGATCTGTGTGTACTTTGCAAATCTTTATATCCCCATCCTGGATATGTTCTCGAATAGCGTGAAAACGCAGCTATGCTTGACTTCTTGTGTGACCTTGGTTCTTGCGCATTGGCTATGGCGCCCATGTTATCATAGTAGATAGACATTGGGTCCAGCGCACTAGGAACCACACCCAGTTCTGTAATGAACTCTTTCATCCATATCGCTTCTTGTCAAGCCTCCGAAGCAGCCATGTATTCCGATTCAGTTGAAGATCTCGCCACAACGCTTTGCTTTGCACTCCTCCAGCTAACTGCTGCACCATTCAAAATAAATACGTATCCAGATTGTGATTTAGAATCATCCGGATCGGTGTTCCAACTAGCATCGGTGTAACCATTAACAATGAGCTGTTCATCACCTCCATAATAAAGAACCATATCCTTAGTTCTTCTCAAGTACTTAAGGATGTTTTTGATCATTGTCCAATGATCCACTCTGGATCACTTTGATATCTGCTAGTTAAACTAACGATATGCAATGTCGGTCTAGTACATAGCATGGCATACATTAGAGATCCTATGGTTGAGGCATAGGAGTCTTACTCATCCTTTCTCTATCTTCTGCCGATGTCGGACTTTGAGTTTTACTCAAGGTCGTATTGGGCAACATGGGCAAGAACCCTTTCTTGCTTTCTTCCATTCCAAACCTCTTTAGAACTTTGTCCAAATATGTACTCTGTGACAATGATATTTGGCGTTTCGATCTATCTCTATAAATCTTTATGCCTAATATGTAAGCTGCTTCGCCAAGATCCTTCATTGAAAAACTATTATTCAAATATTCCTTGACACTATTAAGAAGGTCTACATCATTCCCAATCAACAATATGTCATCCACATACAGTATTAAGAATGCTACAGAGCTCCCACTCACTTTCTTGTAAATACAAGCTTCTCCATAAGTTTGTATAAAACCAAAACTTTTGATCACCTTATCAAAACGTTGATTCCAACTTCGGGATTCTTGCTTCAATCCATAGATGGACCGTTGAAGTTTGCATACCTTGTTAGCATCTTTAGGATCGACAAAACCTTTGGGTTGCATCATATACAACTCTTCATAAATATCTCCATTGAGGAATGCTGTTTTGACATCCATCTGCCATATCTCATAATCATAATATGCAGCGATTGCTAGCATAATCCTCACAGACTTTAGCTTCGCTACCGGTGAGAAAGTCCCATCATAGTCAACTCCTTGAATTTGTCGAAACCCTTTTGCGACAAGTCGAGCTTTATAGACAGTAACATTACCATCAGCATCTGTTTTCTTCTTGAAAATCCATTTGTTCTCGACAGCCTTTCGGCCATCCGGTAAATCCACCAAAGTCCACACTTGGTTTTCGTACATGGATCCAATCTCGGATTTCATGGCTTCTTGCCATTTATTGGAATCAGGGCTCACCATCGCTTCCTCATATGTCTCGGGGTCATCGGTGTTGTCCACCAACATGACATTCATAACGGGATCATACCAATCTGGAGTGGTACGAGTTCTCGTTGACCTCAGGGCTCTGTAACTTCAACCGAAGTTTCATGATCACCATCATTAGCTTCCTCTCTTATTGGTGTAGGCACCACAGGAACTTCTTCCGGTGCTGCGCTACTCGCAATTTCGAGAGAAGGTTCGACAACCTCGTCGAGTTCTACTTTCCTTCCAGTCACTTCTTTTGAGAGAAATTCCTTCTCCAGAAAGGATCCATTCTTGGCAACGAAGATTTTGCCTTTGGATCTATGATAGAAGGTATACCCAATAGTTTCCTTCGGGTATCCTATGAAGACGCATTTTTCCGCTTTGGGTTCAAGCTTGTCCGGCTGTAGCTTCTTTACATAGGCTTCGCATCCCCAAACTTTAAGGAACGACAATCTAGGTTTCTTCCCAAACCATAATTCATACGGTGTCGTTTCAACGGATTTAGACGGTGCCCTATTTAAAGTGAATGCGGCTGTTTCTAATGCATAACCCCAAAATGATAGTGGTAAATCTGTAAGTGACATCATAGAACGAACCATATCTAAGAGAGTTCGATTACGACGTTCGGACACACCATTACGCTGTGGTGTTCCTGGCGGTGTCAACTGTGAAAGTATTCCGCATTTCTTCAAATGCTCGCCAAACTCGTAACTTAGATATTCACCTCCACGATCAGAACGTAGAAATTTAATCTTCTTGTTACGTTGATTCTCTACCTCACTTTGAAAATCCTTAAACTTCTCGAAAGTTTCGGATTTATGTTTCATGATATAGATATACCCATATCTACTCAAGTCATCCGTGAAGGTAAGAACATAACGATAACCACCGCGCGATGCTACACTCATTGGACCACACACATCGGTATGTATGATTTCCAATAAGTCCGTAGCTCGCTCCATCATACCAGAAAATGGAGTCTTAGTCATTTTTCCCATCAGACATGCTTCGCATCTTTCAAGTGATTCAAAATCAAGTGATTCAAGAAGTCCATCGAATGGAGTTTCTTCATCGCTTCACTCCAATGTGACCAAGGCAGCGATTGCCACATATAGGTCGAATTATCGCTGATTTCAAACGTTTAGCCTCAATGTTGTTGATATGTGTATTTCCACTATCGAGATTCAATAAGAATAGACCATCTATCAAAGGTGCATGTGCATAAAACATATTACTCATATAAATCGAACAACCATTATTCTCTGACTTAAACAAGTAACCGTCTCGCAATAAACAAGATCCCGATATAATGTTCATGCTCAACACAGGCACTAAATAACAATTATTTAAGTATAAAACTAATCCCGATGGTAGATGAAGGGGTAGACCGCGATCACATCAACCTTTGATCCGTTTCCCACGCGCATCGTCACCTCGTTCTTCGCTAGCTTCCATTTATTCTGCAAAGACTGTTTGAGTTACAAATGTGAGCAACCGAACCGATTCAAATACCCGTGCACTACTACGAGTACTAGTGTGATACACATCAATAACATGTATATCGGATATACCTTTCTTCTTGATGTTGCCGTTCTTGATCCGCCAAGTACTTTGGGCAATTCCGCTTCGATGACCTTCTCCCTTGCGGTAAAAGCACTCGATGTCGGGCTTGGGTCCAGCCTTGGTCTTCTTCGGCGTGGTAACTTTCTTACCACCCTTCTTGAAGTGTCCTTCTCGCTTAGACTTGCCTTTCTTGAATTTGGTGGTCTTATTGACCAACAACACTTGGTGCTCTTTCTTGATCTCCACTTCTGCAGACTTTAACATAGCAAACAGTTCGCAACTCTTTGTTCATGTTCGCATGTTGTAGTTCATCACAAAGTTCTTGTAACTTGGTGGTAGTGATTGGAGGACACGGTAAATCCCCAAAGCATTAGGAATCACTATACCCAAGCTTTGAAGTTTGTTTATGCGTCGAGACATCTTAAGCACATTCTCACTTGAGCTGCCCTCTTCCATCTTGCGTTAAAGAACTTTTGAAGCCTCATAGCTTTCAATTGCCGCATGAGTCTCAAAAATCAATTTGAGATCCTCGACAATATCATATGGGTGAATTCTCAAACCTTTTACAAGCTCGATTCCAAACCATACAAGATAGCACTTGAACTATGGAGTCTTGATTCTTCCGGCGAGGTAAACATTCTTTACTTCATCGGCAAGATCAGCAGTGGGTCACCCAGTGCATCCAAAGACATAGGTCAAATTACCAGCTGTGAGGACAATCCTCAAATTGCGGAACCAATCCGCGAAGTTGCTTCCATTGTTTTTCAACTTTTCTTTCTCTAGGAACGCATTAAAATTGATGGTAGGGGCTGCCATTGATCTACAACATATTTGCAATAGTTTAGACTAATTTTATGACAAATTGAGTTCAAATTAATTAAGTAATTAAACTAGGTGAACTCCCACTCAAAAAAACATCCCTCACATTGTTTTAGTGATCACACGAACCAAATCCACTACATCAACACCGATCATCACGAGAGTTGATATAGTTTCAATGGCGAACAATCGTCATGTTCATCATATCTACTATATGATTCATGCTTTACCTTTCGGTGATCCGTGTTCCGAGACCATGTCTGTACATGCTAGGCTCGTCAAGATCAAACCTTAGTTTCTGCATGAGCAAATCTGGCTTGCTCACGTTGTATACATTTGCAGAATCTAACACACCCGATCATCACGTGGTGCTTCGAAACAACAAGCTTTAGCAACAGTGCTAACTAAGGGTGAACACTTTATGACTTGAAATTCATGTGCATGAGGGATCATCTTATAATGCTACCATCGTCTACTAAGCAATACAAGATGCATAAAAGATTAACATCACATGCAATTCAATAATATGTGATATGATATGGCCTTTCTTCTTTGTGCTTCCGATCTCCATCTTCTAGCACGAACATGATCTCCATCATCACCGGCATTGCATCAAGGTCAATGATGCTTCTCCATGGTTGTCGTCCACCGGCTTCAACTATTACAACTACTTTGAATAGACACGCGGGTCTTAACATAAATTAAAGACAACCATATGGCTCCTGCCGGTTGCCAACTTACAATAAGGAACATTGCATACATCAGATATAATCACAATCATGGCCATATGACATCACTGCACACCCCTGCAAAACAAAGTTAGACGCCTCTACTTTCTTTGCATATTTTACGTGGTTTGGGGCTTTCAATAAGTGTCGTTCTAACTTACGAACAAGAACCACAACATTGATACTAGGATTGTTGATCACCCGTTGTAAATTGGATCTTAACTATGCTAGGAGAAAGCACCATAAATCCACTTATGCAATACAAGTTGCATGTCAATCGTGGAGCAAGTCTCATGAACGATGTCATGTAAGGTTAGCCCGGGCCGCTTCATCCCAACATACCGCAAGATGCAAAGTACACAAGAAGCAATCGACAATAAAAGCATCAACGCCCACAATGACCATTGTGTTCTACTCGTGCAACAGATCTACATATAGACACGGCCCTGATACCACTGTAGGGGTTCATAGCATGGAAAACAAAATTTTTCTATCGCATACAAACAAACAAGCCAAGATCTATCAACTAGATTGTAGCAACGAGTCGATGGAATAACTTACCCTCGTAGATTCCAAAGTGTTTAACGAGAGCGGATTCTCGTGGGTGATGTGGTCGTACTCTTCCCGATCTCAAGATCGTTTAGACGATCCTTCCGGCGCTGCGTTCCGGCAGCGCTTCCGCAGTCGGTCACACGTTTGGTACTCGACGAAGACCTTCCTCTCCCTTGTTCCAGCAGGCAGCGGAGGTTGTAGCACTCTCCTCGCGATTCCGGCAGCACAACGGCGTGGTACCGGAAGTAGAGGGGAGATCCCGCAGGGATTCGCCTTAAGCCGGAGCGAGTATGGTGGAGTATGAGAGAGAGCTATTAGTGGTTTAGAGTTTAGACACACCAATTAGAAGGCTCTAAACCGAAGGCTAGGGCAATTAGAAGCTCTAAACCAAAACGGCTCTAAACCGGAGATTAGAGGATAGGAACTTGTGTGTCTAGAGGAGGAGGCCCTGCCCCTCCTTTTATAGGTGGGAGGGCGGCCAAGGGGAGGGAGTCCCTCCCCAAGTCGGCCTTGGGTGGCGCTTGGCTTGGAGGACTCCTCCCAAGTCGGTTCCAACCACCTCTTGCTTGTTTCCCAGTTTCTGTTTTAGCCGTTTGACTTTTAAAGCCATTTGACTTTTCATTTTAGGATTCAATTTAATCCTTTATTTGGAACAGCAAGAACACTTAGTACATGATGCAATCATTCAATATGTAATGACACATTCATGTACCCTCCCCAGTCTTGGGACAATCCGGAACCTTCTAGAACATTCGATGAAAACAGGAATCATTCCCGAACTCAAAGCGGGACTTTCCTTATATGAATCTTATTCTCGGACCATTCCGGATCACCTCGTGATATCCGGATCCCGTCGAGACTCCTAACAACATTCGGTCTCTTTCTCATAATACCATAACTACTCAAACAACGTCGAATCCTTAAGTGTGTCTCCCTACGGTTCGTGAATTATGCGGACATGATCGAGACACTTCTCGAACAATAACCAATAGAGGAATCTGAAATTCATATGGCTCCCACATATTTCTACGATTACTTTGCGATCGAATGAACCACTTACATACGATACCAATTTCCCTTTGTCTCACGATAGTTTACTTATCCGAGGTTATGATCGGTCAGATCTCTCGCATACCTAGTTCAACCTCGTTACGATAAGTACTCTTTTCTCGTTCGTGATATGTGATCCCTTGTGAGCCACCACATGCTTGCAAGCTAATTGGATGACATTCCACAGAGGGCCGAGAGTATATCTATCCGTCATATGGATGGACAAATCCCACTCTTGATCCATGTGTTTCAACCAATACTTTCCAACACTCAATGCCACCTTTATAGCCACCCATTCACGGTGGTGTTTGATGTCATCAAAGCATCCATCCGGTAAAGGTGATATGCATCATCTCATGGTCGAAGGAATTAGGTTACTATGTATCAGAAAGCATATAGCAATTGAACTATTGAAATGACTTGATCTTTATGCTACGCTTATCTATAGGAGTATGTCCACCATATCATTCTCCTAACGATATGATCTTGTTGTTGATAACATCTCAATGTTCATGATAGGGAAACCACAATCATTAATCAACCAACAAGCTAGTGAAGTATAGAGGCTATACTAGGGACTTCAAATTAAGTTTACAAATCACACAAGTATTAATGTTTCCTTGTTAATACTATTATAGCATGAATATAAACATTTATCATAAACACAAAGATATAATAATAACTATATTTATTATTGCCTCTAGGGCATATCTCCAACAACATTCCCTCTAGAAATGCCCTGGAATTCCACAATTGTTACAGATAACATTCCTTGTCGGATTAGATTGATTTCCACCACTGCCCTTGTTATTATTATTGTTATTATTGTTGTTGCTGTTGCCATAATTCCTATTCAGAGGTTTGAACTCCAGGTTGGATTTAGGTTTACTTGCCTGAATTCTCTTAGTTTCCTTCTTGGCTCTCTTCCTCCGATCCTCTTGGACATTCTTGTAGTCATCTTCAAAAGTAATGGCTGCATCCAACAACTGCTGATAAGTTTGCTTATTGTCTAACCTTAGCTGCATCTTCACAAACGGATTTAATCCACGCAAGAAACGCTTTTTCCTCTTCTCTTCAGTGTTAACATCCTCCTCAGCATAACGAGACAGTTAGCTAAACTCCCGGATGTACTTCATGACACTAGTATATCCTTGCTGAAGATCCTCAAATTCTCTCCGCTTTAACTCCATGACACTTTCCGGAACATGATATTCACGAAATCTCTGCTTGAACTCCTCCCAGGTAAACTCCCTTCCTGGCTGTTGCATGGCTAACTGGTTTTTCCCACCATGATGCTGCAGGTCCAGTCAATAGATGAGTTGCATACCTCAATTTCTCCTCATCATTGCAACCTACAGTTTTTAGCTTCCTTTCGGTATCTGCTAGCCAGTCTTCTGCATCCATTGGTTCAGGAGCTGATGCAAAAGGTAACGGTCTTGCATTCTGGAAATCAGATAGACTTACTCCTCCACCTTCAGGTGCCCTCTGATTTGCTCGCCCCAGCAGCTCTTCCATGAACTTGTTCTGGGTCTCTTGCATCATTTGCATGCATTGCATAAAGTTATGCTCCATTAACGGCCTCATTGGTGGTGGTGGTGGTAATGCTTCTTGGTTTGCTGTATCTGCATCGACCTTTTCCTTGGCCTCTCGCTCCATCCGCTGCTGCTCAGTTTCCATTCCTACACCCGTATCCATGAACCTCTAGTCCCGCAACATAAAGCGAATACTCATAATTACATCATGCACATGTGTTCTGAGCTCGACTTTACGCACAGAACTAGTCACACAATGAAGATCCAAAGAAAATCCAAATATGTATTTCACATATTTTACATAATGATACAAAGTCATTACAACATATACCATATAGGTATCATTACAAAACTACCTTATTACTTGGGTAAAATACACAATACTTGATACTACTGACTAGTTGTCTCCTTCTAATAGTAACTACGTTCATCGTACATGCCTGATGTCCAACCATGATGACATGTTGTTCGTCGCACAGTTTGTGGAACATATGGCCTTCCAGAAGGAACATACTCTGTATCTGAAGTGTCAGGACTTGAGTCATTAATCAACCTGAGCGCATTGACTCCCCACCAAATTGAAAAGTCTTCAGAAACATATTCAACATTATCTCCAGCCTGCATCTCCTGAGCTTCATTTCTTGAGTTGTCAACAGGATGCGCAGATCCTGCTGCTCCCCAGGTGCTCTCGTGGGCAAGATAGTTAAACACTGGATAATGTATATTCCCTGGGTTTTGAGAAGATGTTGATGATTCAAACACTCTCTCCTCAGGATCTTCTTCTTCATCCTTGTTATCTATTGACATGGTATTTCTACTAAAATTATTAGGGTTCATCCTTGCACCCATCCAACTAGATTGTCCAACATTTCTGTCAGAACCATCTGTGGACATCTAGTGTTCATGAGATCCATTATATGATCCCATCCTCCATCCATCCGAATTCTCAATAGGAAGTTCTGAGTCAAAACCATCCTCTGAGCCCTGTGGTACTGCATACCGCATATCCATAGTAGGATCATGTTTAGGTTCAGGTCTTGGTGAATAAGGATATGGTATAAAAGATTCCGGATCTATTGGTATATCCTTAAAGATAGTTGTTGCACTACTACTTGCTTCTTTATATAACTGGAATGATAACTTCTCCCTCCTTTCCGGATCAGTTATATCCTATAACATGTAATTTTTGCCTTCAAAAATCACTTGATGAGTCTTATAGAAAGACGCAACGAGTGTCCGGTATCTATCCATAAACTTGGAAGCTAACTTAGGATGCTTCTTAACCAAAGTAAGATGATCCGGTATAGGCTCCGAGTCTATAGAATCATGAGGTATCACAGAGAATGTGCTACCTTCTAGCTCCTTGGTTTTCTGCTCCCGGATATTAGCTATCGTCTCCATAACAGCAACATGATAGGCTGCTAAATGACTCCTACCTTCTCCTATAGGTAGATCGTGGTATAATCCAAGCTTCTCTCGAAGTTGGATACTCACACGATACTTGGATAAGATTCGACCATCGATGTAAGTGATAGTGTTCACTGGAATTCTAGTGAGACAACTAAAGAGCTTTAAAAGTTGACGAAGTTGGTCTGTGAATGATCCTTGATAATCATCAAGAGTCTCCTCTTTCCTTACCAAAGTCTGTTTTGGAAACTTTGGTGCCATATCTCTGTATATCAGAAAAATAATTTTGATTAGTATCCAATGATATATTGCATCATAACAAAGAATTATCGCACTAAAATATATAACGGAATATCCTCATTTGAATACCCATTATCTTACTTTTAGAGAATTCTTTATCGTTGCTAATTTTTTCCTACGGGTAATACCCTTTACTAGGTTTCCAACCTAAGGTCAAAGCAATTTGCTCTGATACCAACTGCGGTGACCGAACATACCACTGCATGTGTAGTACACTATAGTCGTTGACATGACATCTACAGAACACCGTTCCGTAAAATCACATCCCTCAGAGTGGTACAACAGAAACATTGCGGGTCCATATTACAAATGTACACACATTATTATTATTACAATACCGGAAGTTCAATACTTACAAAAGATCCAACTTACAAACCAAAATATAAAGTGTTTAGCGGAATTTAAAAGAAGCAACTCCGTCTAGGAGTTGAGCTCAACAACTTATTGTATAGAGTTCATGTTGTTCGGCTCCATTGGTTACTATTAACTAGGTTACTTAGTTGGACTCATTATCATCGACACCATAGCGGATTTCGTAATCCACTCATTCAACTCCTCCAGACAGATCAGGTTCCTCAAAGAACACGTCTTCTTGGCATTCGGCTGCATACATTGGCACGTCTTCGGGATCCTCAGAGTCTAAGCAAGGGATCAAAGGAAAGAATGAGCAACAGCGTTACCCAACAAGTTCATTATATGCAAGGTGGGAAGTTTGTTGCTCTAACTACCACCTCGGATTATAAATCCTTGGCACTATGTAGTTTTTGTAAATCTTTCTTCAAAGATTGATTTTATTCTGAAAAACTATGACAATCAGCCTTCACAGGTTGACCAGAACTTTCATGGAGTTCCTTTCCTGCCGCGTTCGTAGCTCCTTCCTAAGGGAGTAACAAGTTACAGTTCTTACACTCTGCAGATGTGCGTTACTTTACCCATGAGAGATCAACTCCTTGTTGCACAACCGGGCGTACTTTCCCGTCCACAATTCCATGATGTGGGGCCCAGTAGTTGGTCCAAGCCAATCACCGCCCCCTTCGCGACCCCACATGCCTCCTTGGTGTACACCATGCCCACATAATGAATTACGGCAATGGTTTGTACAAACCGTTAGATGCCAGAACTATCGTGGGACGATGAGGGTTCCCACCCATATGCTGCATATCCTCTATGAATTACCAATTAATATGCATGCTACGAGGATAACAGCCACGACCTGCACATCCGGCTTCATGCGAGAGGAAGAAGATACAGCTGACTTCTCTGTCCCATTCCAAATCTCATGGCTAACGCGTAATATACGGCGCTAGAATCACTGATGTCAGGGGTTATTAAGTCCCTACTTGATCATCATTGTTGCAAATAGAACCCTAAGTTCTATTGCTCCATTATATCACCACTTAGGATGATATCTATGATTCTTTATTCATGAAAATAATATTTTCTTTCTTTTATAGCATATATGATAACACACAATTTGCAAATACTTTGATAAAGACTCTTCAAAGGACATGAGCAAGTGATGAACTTGCCTTGTGATGGCAAGGTAGTGAAGTCTGATGCTTGCACTGGACCTTGAGCTTCTAGTTCTACAAAAACATCATTATTGCCCGGTAAGGACAATATTTAAATAAGCAAAGATGATTATGCAAGTAATGTAATGCATTATTTAATTCTATATGCATTCTCCCTATATAAGGTGCCTTTTAATAGAGCATTTATAATTATATATATATATATTTATATTGAATTATTTTAGTTTATATCCCTTTTTATTTGACTTTTATTGATTTAATAATTCGTTTAGGAATTATTAATTATACATTAAAATGTATTATTAAATATTTATTTAGTATTTTTGAAAAATACTATAATAGTAATATATAATGAAAGTGATTTTTATTTATTTTTATCATCCTTGAATAATTTTGTAAAATTCCATAAGGAATATATAAATTACAAAATTCTTATAAAAATTTAAATGTCCAAAATTTTATATCTTATTTTATTTGGATAGAGTGCATTATTATGAATCCAAAAATATTTTATTTATAATTTTTGGACTTTTATTTTATTTTCTAGAATTTTGTTGAAGTCAGGGGCATTTTGGTCCTTTCCAATTGATTAAAACTTCTTTTTCTTCTTTTTAAATGACTTGGGCTAGCCCCTTGGGCTTATTGGGCTAGTGTGGCCCAATAGGGCAGGGTCAAAATCATCACCCCGAGGGGTTTTGGCCCACCCAGCCCACTCTCTCTGCCTCCTCCTCGTTCTCACCTTTCCTCTTCCTCGACCCCGAGGATCTGGCGCCGCCACTAGCGATGGCCGCCGTTGAGGCTTCCCCTGGCCGCTGCCGTGGTGCAGGGCGAGGTTTGCGACTATGCTTGTTCATCTAGTCCAACTCGATTTGACTCCGGGACTTCCCCGTGGCCAGGTTCACCCTGTTCCCAAACCCTAGGGTTAGGGGAAATTGTTGTCGCCACCGCCGCGGTCCCGCCTGCGGTGGGGTGATGGACTCGTGTGCTGCTGTGGCCACCGCCGTGGCTGGTGTAGGTTGTAGCGCCCCCTGGGTGCTCCTTGTGCCGCCGCGGGTTCGTCGGCTAATCTGCTTCCTCTTCAGTTCGTCAGCGAGGACCCCGGGTAAGTTGCCTCCATGGTCTTGTTCATGTTACTACCATGAATCTCTCTGTGTGTATCTAGTGGCTTCTCGTGCATAGTGACTATGTTCTGATTAGGTTTCCTCTCCTAATTAGGGTTCTTGTTCTGATTAGGCTTCATAACCCCCTGTTGATCATATCGATGATGCTTTAGATCTATTGGTGATCATACTTTAGCATGAAGAATGATTGTTTGCTGTGGATCATGATTTGTAGTGGCTTTGATGATGCTAGTGGCTTGTCAGATTTATTCCAGTGGTAATTCACTATGATCCCATGCTAGTGTTTCTATGGAATCCCTGATTGGAAATGTTGTTGATATGAGAACTTACTCTACTGTCAGAATGCTTATACTGACAGTAGTTCTCTCAATAGTTGCTTACTGCAATTATAATGGTAGGCTTGTATGAGATTATCCATACTAAATATAATCATTACATGTAATGATTTTCTATGCATGTATAGATGAATTTGATGTTGATTCCTGGCACTTGGCTTCAGGAAGATGATATTTATTGGTTTGTCCCTTTCATCTGTGGAAACTAAGCAAAGATTGGTTTTAGCTCATTTAGAACTTGTCCTTGTGATACCATTATGATCTGGCACACAAGTGATTGAGTTTTATTTCTGGTCTTAGCTTTGACAATACTTGTGATTAATACTTGCAAGATAAAATGAAAGCTTTTCTTAACTCTCCTGCCTATGATGTTGGTCTGAGGCTCTAGGATTTTAAGTCCTAGTTAGTTGAGAAAATATTTTGTTTGTAACTTGTAAGATTAGAGGTGCTACTCTCTCTGGGAGATGTGCCCTGATCTGATAAGAACAAATGAAGAATGATTTTAAGTTGCATAAATTAACACTAAACTATGTGATGCTGGTATGAGAGTTTAGTGCTTTGGCTGAGTTTGATTTCTTATCTTTATACTTGAAATCTCTAGGATAGATTCACCTCACTTGGGTGATTATTGAGAGATTATGTCATAAAGCAACACATGCTTTTGTTTAAATACTATGATTGAATCATGTGATGGTTTTATGAGGCTCACCACAAAATCTGATGTTGATGTAGTAAGTTGATGATGATGATCTTGATCTGGTTTTGCTGGACTCCTGTGCTTGCTCTTGAGCTAGCCTGCTCCTCCTAGCTCCTGGGCTTGATCTTGCTGTCCACCTGATCCATTCCCCTCCTTATGTCACCATCCTGGTGATGTTTGGTTGATCCTTGGTTGGTGTGGTTGCTGGCTGTGGTGCTTGGTTTAGCTGCTTTCTACACTGGTTGTTCTTGTGTGTTGTGCACTGGGGTGATGCACTAGTGCCCCCCACGGTTATGCTGTGGTTTTGTGAGATTGGGCTATGCTTGTGAGATCGACAACACACCATATGCATGCTGGTGTGTGTCCAGCTTGTGAGCCTGCTATGCACTTGTGGATATGTTTAGAATTTTTGAACTTACTATTACTACATTACTTTCACCTGGATGGTGAATTGGTACCTCTTGGCTGTCATTTGACTTCTGGCTTTGAATTTATGAAATATGGAATCTTTCATATTGGTGAAACTTGCCCCTTTTATAGCATTTCTCAATGATGAATTTGTCAAGTGCATTTCACTGACATATCTGAGAGAAATAATACTAACACTAATCTTCTTTTGTTTTTATTTAGTCTTTATTTCGCATGTACAAAGATAAATATGAAGATTTAGTTTAGATTTAGATATAGGATAGTTAGTAAATATTCCAATGTAATTTTCTTATTCTTTTGTAATTCTTTTCTTTTATTATTCTTGTAATCTTTATTTTATTCAATTTTAATAAAGATTATATTATTAATAATAAAGAATATTATTATTCTTTATTCTTTTGTAAATTGTGAAGTTTTAAAATGGCTTCAGTAGGTTACATTCTTTGTAACTTATCTATATATTGATAATATGAAATAAGTTTCATATTCAATATTGTTTTTGGATAAAATTTAAGTTATAATACTTATCTCTTAATTAATTTAAGATTCAAAACTTATATCTAAATCATTTAAATTATAATTCAAACACTCAAGTTTAAAATTCAAATTCATTTTAAACACATAACTCCTTAAAGATCATCTCAAAGTTTATAACAATCATCCTTTAAGACTAAACCTAATCTCAAAGGATGAAAGAAACATTGATCACTTAAGATTTTAATTTGGCAAAAAAATTACCCGCATCTTCACAAATAAATGCATGCAACATTTCATATTCCTAAATCTACCCTTCGTTAGTTCCTAAATGCTGGGATGTTACAAACCACCACCAAGGGTTTTCATCCCTGATCAAAAGAACCATCAACAAGAGCATCCCATGCCACAGAACCACCACCAGGGGTTTCACCCCTGATCAAAAGAACCATCTGTAGAGGTCCCAACCTAATAAGGTAGAGTCCTCCTGTGTTTTACAATGCTAGTCCCTGGATCAATAGCTAGCATCCATAGTTAAGATGTAATATCAAGAAACAAAGGTCATAAAATAACTTTATAACCAGGAATAAAATAATTTTATTACATCAAACATAGCTCATTAGGCTATTACATTACATTGCAGCGGAATAACTATAATCATGGGGTCCTTCATCTTCAAAGTGCCACAGGCAGATGTTGTTTGTAGACTTTGTAATCCTAAACAATCAATCTTCACTAAAATCAATCAAACCTGCAACATACCAGTTACAGCCACAAAGGTCAATACATTTGAATTGTATTTGCAAGTGATACTATGGTAGTATAGTGGAATCTATCATCTATATGCATTTGGCTAAGTGGAGTTGAGGCTTGCATTGCTCAAAATAGATTTTTCTTATCATTTTGAAAATACTAAGTTTTTGCTTGTCAAAATCATTTTTCTCAATCAAAGATTTCAAGATCCTTGTACCAAGCCATCTCTCCATCAATGATTGAACAATTCAAACAACCCTTGTTCAAACCACAAGATTTTAATTTAGAAATTGGAATGATGAGATTCTTGATTGCTTCCATGTCTTGATACTCAAATTGTCCTTTACCAGGGACATGGCTAAGTACTTAGATTTTACACTCTGCAGAGGTGGTGCACTTTACCCACAAGACTTGGTTTCCCAAGACAAAATCTTTCAGAAGCTTTCCCTTAGACCAAAATGGACGCGCTCCAATCTATCAAACACTACCACCCACTGTCCATATGGCTAAGTTCTTGCAACCTATATGATCATGGCAGAGCCCATATTGCCAAGTGGTTGCACATGAAGCTTCTCAACATTTGACATCTCAAATCTCTTTGTTTGCTGGGTGGCATTCCACAAGTGAGATACAAAACCCAAGTCCATGGCCTTGTGTAACCACTCAACATATCGCAGTCCTTCCATTCCACCCAGGAGGTTCATTAACTTAGTTGTTTTATTAGACAAAATCACAAGTCCACAGACTTAGAATATTTTCCATAGTGTGAATATATATTCCACCCATGTTTTCTATTAGCTAGGCTAAGCTTGGTAGTAGTAGGAATCTTTAACTTAGGAAAATCCTACTAAGGATTCATCTACTAGGTTTATAGCAAGATCTATACTTAGCAAAATCCATGCAAGTTTTACTTAGCAAAATTACTAATGCATGGATAAAGTATTGGGATAGAAAGTATGAAGCATCACTTGCCTTTTTGGAAGGGAATGGTGGTTCACTCCTTGATCTTGCTAGTCTCACACTTTCTAACTTCACTACAAGTCAATCAAGTAGACACAAAATCAACTAGCATTCCAAAGCAATAAATCAATCAAACAAATTCACACACACAAGACAAAGGAAACCAATTTTTGCATGGAAGCATGCACAAGATAGTTTTATTTTGCAAAGGGGTCTCTATGGGGTTTCTAAACTTTGTAAGATCCAAATTGGTCATTTACCAAAGTGGAAAAGACATTAGCAAGAGGGTTTTGTCCAAAAACTATCTTTAAATCCATTCATCATTTCATGTGGTGTAAAATGTTTTTATTAAGGCAAAACTCTTAAGTTGTTCACCAAATGAGTTGCTATTGCAAAGTTTAGTGTTTTTGGGTCAGTAGGTTTGGTCCAAAACATTTCCTTAAAGTTTTCTTTTCATAAACATTTTTATTACAAAAACCATTCTTTTTATTTGGCTAGAAAATGACTAAGTCAAGTAATCTAACCTAGATCTTACAAAAATCATTTCTAACACCAAGGGTTGGTTCCTAGGGTCAGTAAGATCACAACAAACCATTTTGCAAAGGTTTTAATCCAAAAATAATTTTTAAACAATTTTTCTAATCTAAACAAGTACACAAATGTTTTTGCAAATTCAAACAAGCTAACAGATACTATTTGCTAAACTAAGGGCATGGTTGGTTAGGGCTTGTTCTCCTGAATCCATTGATATAAAATTTGCAAAATTTGGACGTGGTTTGAAAGTTATAGCAATTACAAATTTGTATTCTAATCGATCAAAATTCTATTTTAAATCGAATCTGAACACGTGGTCGCTTCGATTGGGCAATACCATTTCGTGGATCACGTGATACAGGCCACATGATTAAAAGGTGTGTGCGGCTCGGATGGTCGCGTACTTTCGAGGATCTAATCCTAGCCGGTCAAAACTCATCCTCTGACATAGTGTGTTTGCGAACGGCGGCGAGATATTGCAGCGGCGTGAGCGACCAGCTGGCGAGGCAGGAAGCAAGAGAGGGTAAGAAGATGCTCACCAGGCTCAGGAGATCACGGCGAAGCTCAAGGTACTCGCGGTTGGTCAAGGGGCGTACTAGGGTTGCAGTAATTCCTCGCCGGAGTTGCGAACGGCGTCAGGTGGTCCTGGTTGCGGTCGGAGGCGACGGTGTCGATCATGAGAAGCCAAACGGAGGGCATGATTAGGTGCGCAAGACCAAGGTGAAGCTGCTAGCATGATCGAGAAGCAAAGGGGCGGCCGGTCTCTACCTGGGGTTGTCGTCGGAGATGAAACAAAGCGCATGCCGAGCTAGTCCAAGCCCATGCTGGGCGCCGCGATCGAGTGATTGACACGATGATGCCGGTGTATGGTGAGCGTGCTCGTGTGCTCGGGAGGCGAAGGAGCGTGTCTTGGCGGGAATTGGCGAGAGGGTCGGAGGCAGGAGTGGTCGACGACCACGGCTGAGGCGTGCTTGGGGAAGGAGGCAGAGGGGAAATGGAGAGGAGTGACTGGCGATTTAACACGCGTGATCACTGCAGGTTTTACTCGTGGAATTAAAGCGAATTAAGTCTGAGGAATCAAGTCTGCAACGGCGAAGTGAGTGGAAGAACAGCTCGCGGGGTGGGGAAGAAGAGCAGTGGGGTGTGGGGTCCGCTGGCAGTGAAAGAAAGGGAGAAAGGGAGGGGTCCACATGTCTGTTGCTCCGCGGGTCAGATTATGGGTGCAAACCGTTTTCCTTCGGGGAGGGAGGAAGCTGGGCTGGATTGGGCTGTGTTGGGCTAGTTGGGCCAGATGGGTGGGCTGTTTTATTTTTTTCTGTCTGATTCTTTTTCTATTTTCCAATTCTGTTTTGAAAATTCAAACAACTAAACAATGTCCAAAACAAATCAAACATTCACCAAACCTTGCACTATGAATTTGGTTCTGTTTAGTAACCTGAACCAAAATCCTAAAATAAAAATAAATAATACTTTAATCTTTTTAGGTTCCATCCTTATTTAAATAAGTATGCCATGGTTTATTAATTAAATGGAGTTTTTGTTGTTTATTAATAAAATCTTCATTTGAAATCCAAATGTTTTCAAAATCAAATCAGTAGGTATCATTTGGAAGTAAATAATACTTGGATACTTGTTTTAAAACAAAATATTATTTTACTTTAGGGTCCAATATTAATTAAATAAAATGGGCAAAGGTTTATTAATCAAATAGGATTTGATTTTATTAATAAAATCTTTATTTGAAACCTAAATATTTCAAAACCAATCAGTGGGTTTTATTTGGAAAACATAGAACACTTGGAGATTTGTTAAAAATAAAATAACATTTTATTTTAGGGTTCATTATTAATTAAATAATAATAGACTTTCATTATTAAATCAAATATTTGTTTTATTGAGATTTTTATTTTGAAATCTAATATAAAGCCAAAACACTTTAGTAGGTTTTATTTTTGAATAACAATTATTTGGAAAACTTATTTTAAATAATTTAACAAGTTTTGATGTTTTTATTAAAATGGTAAAACCTTTTATTTGAATAAAATTTGGATATTAATTCCTTATTATTTTATTAAGCAATCCTTTATTATTTTTATTCAAAACTAAATTTTTTAATTTCCAAAGTTTGGTCAAGGTTTAATTTGGCTTTATTAAATAATCTTTATTTATAAATCCACCTTTTCTTTTGAAAACCAATCTTTTATTAAAGGATCCAATAATAGTAATTCCAAAACATTTTTAATTTCCCTTATTAAATGTTTATCTTTATGAATCCCTTTAGGATTTTATTTAATTCAAATGGGTTTGAAGTTCCAATTGAATTCAAAAAGTTTCTTCTGGCTCTGAAAATCAAACAAAGTTTTATTTTATTTATTTATTTTCACATAACAAGATTTGGAAAATCTTGGGATGTGACAGGCTACCACCCTTAAAATAAATCTCGTCCCGAGATTTGGGAAGGTTAGGGTTACAAGCAAGTTCAAAACAACTAGGGTACTACCACCCTTTAAAAATTTTCAAACAAAAATTACACATTGTCCTTCTTGGGATTCTGGGAAAAATTTCTCTAAGCAAACAGTTGCATTTATGTCCTTAATTTCCATGCTTGACTCATGGGCCAAGGTTGAGTTTCTCCATAGACTTGTTTAACTTGTTCTTCATCTTTCTTGGACAATTGTTTGCATAGTGGCCTAGTTCCTTGCATTTGGAACACATCACTTGGCTGATATCTTTCTTTTCCTTTGGTTTCATTGCCTTTTGTTTGTTTCCTTGGTTCTTCTTCTTTTCTGGGCATTCACTGGCATAGTGTCCCATCTCTTTGCAATTATAACATTGTAATTGGCTTATGTCTTTCTTCTTCTTTTTAGGTCTCTCCAAAGCTAGGAGTTCTTCTAGTTCATGTTCTTCATAGGTGGGAGATCTTTCTCTCTTCTTGGGGCATTGATCTTCATGCTCCTTGGATGCATGATCCTTGTCTTCACAAATATTGCTAGCTTGGGTTCCTTCTAGATTAACATCTTTGTCATCCTTGTTGTCATTAGATCTTTGGGAAAAGTTTTCTCTCATGTTGATCTTTTGAGTAACTAATCCTTGCAACAATTGGGATTGAAGTTTCAAAATCCTTTGTATGGTTGGGTCTAATCCATTGTTGTTGGCTAAAAGCTGAGTTGTCTCTTGGCTCAACTGGTTTTGGGTTGCTATAGGTTCTCTCATGTTGTCTTCTTGGTTGGTGTTTATGTCTCTTGGAGTAGTCATCTGTTTGGGTTTGATAGGAGATTAGAATAGGCAAGATATTTCTAAGGACTCAATTCTAATCACACACATCACAATTCACACAAGCAATGTGCATGCAATCACAACCAAACATTTCACTCAAACAAAGTTCAAGCACATACTTGGGCAATAAAATATTTTTGTTACACCACATAAGTTGGTGTATTTTAACTTAACTATAATATGGTGGTCCATCTATATAGTTCACTTGTGATCTTTCCTTCCTTCTTGATTCTTCTTGTATGAGATCATGGTTTCCTTGAGAAAAACTTTTGGTCTCAATACTTCAAGTGATGTAGGCTCCTTCTAACTTTTGCATTCCCTCAGTCTCTATATCTTGAGCATGATTTCCTTGTCTCACTTGTAGTCCTTAGTGATATCTAAGTTGGAAGACCTTGCTGAAGATGTTGAAGTCATTAGAGTTGAAGAAGTTGAAGTCATTAGAGTTGAAGAAGTTGAAGAAGTCCTTTGTACATGGTGTAGTCTTTGGCCATGGGGTAGGTTTTTCCATCAAGTTGAAGCAGAAGAGATGTAGAGTTGAAACCAAAATGGTTGAGGAAAGAGTTTACAAATGTTTTTGTAAATAAGTTTTTGGAACAAATACACTCCTATTTTTCTAAGGGTTTTTGTCCAATCCTAGGGTTTACAAATCCTACAGGCAACACAATGCTCTGATACCATCTGTAGAGGTCCCAACCTAATAAGGTAGAGTCCTCCTGTGTTTTACAATGCTAGTCCCTGGATCAATAGCTAGCATCCACAGTTAAGATGTAATATCAAGAAACAAAGGTCATAAAATAACTTTATAACCAGGAATAACATAATTTTATTACATCAAACATAGCTCATTAGGCTATTACATTACATTGCAGCGGAATAACTATAATCATGGGGTCCTTCATCTTCAAAGTGCCACAGGCAGATGTTGGTTGTAGACTTTGTAATCCTAAACAATCAATCTTCACTAAAATCAATCAAACCTTCAACATACCAGTTACAGCCACAAAGGTCAATACATTTGAATTGTATTGGCAAGTCATACTATGGTAGTATAGTGGAATCTATCATCTATATGCATTTGGCTAAGTGGAGTTGAGGCTTGCATTGCTCAAAATAGATTTTTCTTATCATTTTGAAAATACTAAGTTTTTGCTTGTCAAAATCATTTTTCTCAATCAAAGATTTCAAGATCCTTGTACCAAGCCATCTCTCCATCAATGATTGAAGAATTCAAACAACCCTTGTTCAAACCACAAGATTTTAATTTATAAATTGGAATGATGAGATTCTTGATTGCTTCCATGTCTTGATGCTCAAATTGTCCTTTACCAGGGACATGGCTAAGTACTTAGATTTTACACTCTGCAGAGGTGGTGCACTTTACCCACAAGACTTGGTTTCCCAAGACAAAATCTTTCAGAAGCTTTCCCTTAGACCAAAATGGACGCGCTCCAACCTATCAAACACTACCACCCACTGTCCATATGGCTAAGTTCTTGCAACCTATATGATCATGGCAGAGCCCATATTGCCAAGTGGTTGCACTTGAAGCTTCTCAACATTTGACATCTCAAATCTCTTTGTTTCCTGGGTGGCATTCCACAAGTGAGATACACAACCCAAGTCCATGGCCTTGTGTAACCACTCAACATATCCCAATCCTTCCATTCCACCCAGGAGGTTCATTAACTTAGTTGTTTTATTAGACAAAATCACAAGTCCACAGACTTAGAATATTTTCCATAGTGTGAATATATATTCCACCCATGTTTTCTATTAGCTAGGCTAAGCTTGGTAGTAGTAGGAATCTTTAACTTAGGAAAATACTACTAAGGATTCATCTACTAGGTTTGTAGCAAGATCTATACTTAGCAAAATCCATGCAAGTTTTACTTAGCAAAATCACTAATGCATGGAGAAAGTATTGGGATAGAAAGTATGAAGCATCACTTGCCTTTTTGGAAGGGAATGGTGGTCCACTCCTTGATCTTGCTAGTCTCACACTTTCTAACTTCACTACAAGTCAATCAAGTAGACACAAAATCAACTAGCATTCCAAAGCAATAAATCAATCAAACAAATTCACACACACAAGACAAAGGAAACCAATTTTTGCATGGAAGCATGCACAAGATAGTTTTATTTTGCAAAGGGGTCTCTATGGGGTTTCTAAACTTTGTAAGATCCAAATTGGTCATTTACCAAAGTGGCAAAGTCATTAGCAAGAGGGTTTTGTCCAAAAACTATCTTTAAATCCATTCATCATTTCATGTGGTGTAAAATGTTTTTATTAAGGCAAAACTCTTAAGTTGTTCACCAAATGAGTTGCTATTGCAAAGTTTAGTGTTTTTGGGTCAGTAGGTTTGGTCCAAAACATTTCCTTAAAGTTTTCTTTTCATAAACATTTTTATAACAAAAACCATTCTTTTTATTTGGCTAGAAAATGACTAAGTCAAGTAATCTAACCTAGATCTTACAAAAATCATTTATAACACCAAGGGTTGGTTCCTAGGGTCAGTAATATCACAACAAACCATTTTGCAAAGGTTTTAATCCAAAAATCATTTTTAAACAATTTTTCTAATCTAAACAAGTAGACAAATGTTTTTGCAAATTCAAACAAGCTAACAGATACTATTTGCTAAACTAAGGGCATGGTTGGTTAGGGCTTGTTCTCCTTAATCCATTGATATAAAATTTGCAAAATTTGGACGTGTGGTTTGAAAGTTATAGCAATTACAAATTTGTATTCTAATCAGATCAAAATTCTATTTTAAATCGAATCCTGAACACGTGGTCGCTCGATTGGGCAATACCGTTTCGTGTGGATCACGTGATACAGGCCACAGGATTAAAAGGAGCGTGTGCGGCTCAGATGGTCGCGTACCCTTTCGAGGGGATCTAATCCTAGCCAGTCAAAACTCATCCTACGATTCGAGGTGTGTTTGCGGCGTAGATATTGCTTAGCGGCGAAGCGACCAGTTGGCGGTGGCGCTGGCGAGGCAGGAAGCAAGAGAGGGTAAGAACATGCTCACCAGGCTCAGGAGATCACGGCGAAGCTCAAGGTACTCGCGGTTGGTCAAGGGGCGTACTAGGGTTGCAGTAATTCCTCGCCGGAGTTGCGAACGGCGTCAGGTGGTCCTGGTTGCGGTCGGAGGCGACGCTGTCGATCATGAGAAGCCAAACGGAGGGCACGATTAGGTGCGCAAGACCAAGGTGAAGCTGCTAGCATGATCGAGAAGCAAAGGGGCGGCCGGTCTCTACCTGGGTTGTCGTCGGAGATGAAACAGGCGGCGGCGCTATCAGAGCTAGTCCAAGCCCATGCTCTGGGGCGCCCGCGATCGAGTGATTGACACAGAAGGATGCACCAGTGTATGGTGAGCGTGCTCGTGTTCTCAGGGAGGCGGAAGGGAGCGTGTGCTGGCCAGAATTGGCGAGAGGGGTCGTCGGAGGCAGAGGGAGTGGCTGACGAATTACGGCAGCCTGGGGGCGTGCTTGGGAAAGGAGGCAGAGGGGAAACGGAGAGGAGTGACTGGCGATTTAACACGCGTGATCACTGCAGGTTTTACTCATGGAATTAAAGCGAATTAAGTCTGAGGAATCAAGTCTGCAACGGCGAAGTGAGTGGAAGAACAGCTCGCGGGGTGGGGAAGAAGAGAAGTGGGGTGTGGGGTCCGCTGGCAGTGAAAGAAAGGGAGAAAGGGAGGGGTCCACATGTATGTTGCTCCGCGGGTCAGATTATGGGTGCAAACCGTTTTCCTTCGGGGAGGGAGGAAGCTGGGCTGGATTGGGCTGTGTTGGGCTAGTTGGGCGGATGGGCTGTTTTATTTTTTACGTGCGATTCTTTTTCTATTTTCCAATTCTGTTTTGAAAATTCAAACATCTAAACAATGTCCAAAACAAATCAAACATTCACCAAACCTTGCACTATGAATTTGGTTCTGTTTAGTAACCTGAACCAAAATCCTAAAATAAAAATAAATAATACTTTAATCTTTTTAGGTTCCATCCTTATTTAAATAAGTATGCCATGGTTTATTAATTAAATGGAGTTTTTGTTGTTTATTAATAAAATCTTCATTTGAAATCCAAATGTTTTCAAAATCAAATCAGTAGGTATCATTTGGAAGTAAATAATACTTGGATACTTGTTTTAAAACAAAATATTATTTTACTTTAGGGTCCAATATTAATTAAATAAAATGGGCCAAGGTTTATTAATCAAATAGGATTTGATTTTATTAATAAAATCTTTATTTGAAACCTAAATATTTCAAAACCAATCAGTGGGTTTTATTTGGAAAACATAGAACACTTGGAGATTTGTTAAAAATAAAATAACATTTTATTTTAGGGTTCATTATTAATTAAATAATAATAGACTTTCATTATTAAATCAAATATTTGTTTTATTGAGATTTTTATTTTGAAATCTAATATAAAGCCAAAACACTTTAGTAGGTTTTATTTTTGAATAACAATTATTTGGAAAACTTATTTTAAATAATTTTACGAGTTTTGATGTTTTTATTAAAATGGTAAAACCTTTTATTTGAATAAAATTTGGATATTAATTCCTTATTATTTTATTAAGCAATCCTTTATTATTTTTATTCAAATCTAAATGTTTTAATTCCCAAAGTTTGGTCAAGGTTTAATTTGGCTTTATTAAATAATCTTTATTTATAAATCCACCTTTTCTTTTGAAAACCAATCTTTTATTAAAGGATCCAATAATAGTAATTCCAAAACATTTTTAATTTCCCTTATTAAATGTTTATCTTTATGAATCCCTTTAGGATTTTATTTAATTCAAATGGGTTTGAAGTTCCAATTGAATTCAAAAAGTTTCTTCTGGCTCTAAAAATCAAACAAAGTTTTATTTTATTTATTTTTTTCACATAACAAGATTTGGAAAATCTTGGGATGTGACACCATCATACTACTTAGTCCACCATCACTAGTTGTCCATTAGCAACTGATGCTGCTACTACTACTACTTACAAACTTACAGAAGCATCAACATGAAGGCTGCCGCCCACTAGCCGTGGTTTAGGCAGGTGTACTGCCTGGCGCTGGAGGAGCCCACCTTGTAGATCGTCATCTTAATGACGAAGGGCTTCAACTTGAACTCGACGATTTCGTCGTGCTCTAGGACATACTTGCAGACCATCTATGGCCAGTCCTTCCTAAAGGCGACCTGTCCAGCGAACCAGTCCACCTGCACCCATTCGGCGCACCATCGGTAGACCGTGACCTGCACGACGCGTGGCAATGGTTGCTTGATCCAGGTCCTTAGCCCAAACTGGAACGTCAGTGGGATCACCAGCTTGTGGAGGTCTACCGCGTCCAACTGGATGATGAACTGGTGAGGGACCTCGGCGATTGGGTAGTGGCCGAGCTTAGGCCGTCAGCCCTTCTTTCTCTGCGGCTGCGAAGCCGCCTCCACCATGCCGAGGACCATCGTATTGAATTTCCAGCGGTTGGTCGGGAGCACGTCTACAAAACCCGATGGGGGGGGTGGGGTGCCATCCCCCCCCCACAGTCTCACATTTGAACTTAATAACCTTGGCAGGAAGCAAAACAAGGTCACCAATGATTTAGGAGCAAGCAGCATTACCAAATTTGGCAATGCACATGGTACAAATATGGAGGAATCCAAATTGATAAATACAAACATGGTATAAACATGCACTAGTATCCCTAATCGGGCAATGCCTTAGTACAACACCCAAATTGAGGAATCGACTATGTTTCCCAATCGGGCAATGCCTAGGACAACACCCAAATTGAGGAATCAGGTAAAATAAATCCCAAAATTTGTGTGCACACTACGAAATCTATTGCTACATACTGCCAAAAGCCCCAAATCACTCTACAACTACCGAAGATCAAGTCCTAACCGCCATCGATTTGGGGCCAAACCCTAACCGCTATCTAGATCGGGAACTTACCCTGGTCGACGTGGTGCCATCGATGACGATGGAGCAGTAGAAGGTACCGCCGAAGCGAGATAAGAAGCTCCGGGCGTGGGGGTTGGGGCTGCCGCCACGGGCGGAAAAACCCTATCCAACGAGTCATGGGTAACCCCGACTCAGGCGGGGGCTTTTCCGTCCTGCTTGGCCGCAGATGCCGCTTGCTCTGCGGATGTAGGTGACGCAGCCATCGTCGCGGCCGCTGCCATGGCCACTCTAGTTCCGCAAGCATAGATGTGTTGGAGATATGCCCTAGAGGCAATAATAAAAGTAGTTATTATTATATCTTTGTGTTTATGATAAATGTTTACATTCATGCTATAATTGTATTAACCGAAAACATTAATACTTGTGTGATTTGTAAACATAAAAGAGTCCCTAGTAAAGCCCCTTTGTAGATGATCATGGTTTCCTGATCATGAACATTGAGATGTTATTAACAACAAGATCATATCATTAGGATAATGGTGTGATGGACATACTCCTATAGATAAGCGTAGCATAAAGATCAAGTTATTTCAATAGTTCATTTGCTATAAGCTTTCAGATACATAGTAACCTAATTCCTTCGAGCATGAGATCATGTTAATCACCATCACCGGATGGATGCTTTGATGACATCAAACACCACTTCATAATTGGGTGGTTATAAAGGCGGCATTGGGTGTTCGGAAAGTATGTGTTGATGCACATGGTTCGAGACTGGTATTTGTCCATCCATATGACGGATAGATATACACTGGGCCCTCTCGGTGGAATGTCATCAAATTAGCTTGCAAGCATGTGACTGGCTCACAAGGGATCACATATCACAGGAACGAGTAAAGAGTACTTATCGGTAATGAGGTTGAACTAGGTATGCAAAGATACCAACGATCAGGCCTCGGATAAGTAAAATATCGCGAGACAAAGGGAAATTGGTATCTGTAAATGGTTCATTCGATCACAAAGTAATCATAGAAATATGTGGGATCCATATGAATTTTCAGATTCCTCTATTGGTTATTGATCGGAGAAGAGTCTCGGTCATGTCTGCATAATTCATGAATGATACGTCGGAAACGTATCTATAATTTTTGATGTTCCATGCTTGTTTAGTATCTACTTTGTTTTGCTTTGTCTACACTTTGAGGTGTTTTTATATCTTTTTTGGAACTAACCTATTAACATGTTGCCACAGTGCCAGTTTTCTGTTTTCTTCTGTTTTTGGTTCTAGAAAGGCAGAAAATCATTATTCTCGGAATTGGACGGGACAAAAGCCAAAGTCAATATTTTACCGTGGGCGACACGAAGTCTATAGGAGAGACAGAGAGTAATATGGATTGACCTGATGATCCTTTAGTTTGTCCCAATCTTTCACAGCGAGTCATCCGGATAGTAATCCTTCCAACAACGACAATGGACGTCACCCGAAGAAGAGGAACGAATCCAGCAAGTAACATGGAAGATCACCACGCCTCAAACCAAAACATGACAATCCTTGATGAACACAAGAACCTCCGTGACAATATCAATATGATAGATAACACAGCATCACCGTCCCTAGAGGGATGCTTAACCAAGCAACACACATGATAGTTTTAGACTAATCAACTGAAATCAAAAGCTAACCTAATCTAGAGGGCATTCCCAGGATTATATGGCCGTCGGAACGTCCGAAAACACGAAATGAAAACGTGACTGATACAGTCAGATCCCTCCAGATCTGATGGTAACTTTTAGGGCCAGAATTCCCGCCCTAAGTAGGGGCGTATAATCCGCCGCCCCGGATTATCTTCCCTGAGTCAGATTATCCGCCCCCATACAGTACGACACGCCTGAAGTCCTTAGCAGAATTTCTGGAATAGGGCCGGATTATCCGGTGGTGTGGGTGCCAGATTATCCGGGGTTTGGAGACGTGTAAGTACTAGTTGGAAAGCTCTCGGAATTATGTTTCCAACAAGTACTTATTTTCTTGATTTGGAGTTCGTATGAAGAATCCACGTCCGTTTCAATTTCAGAGCTTCTGTCTGTCCGAACCGAACCTTCCTTTTGATGATCTTCTCTTGCGCCTTCCCCCCGCTCCTCCCTCGTGCATCCTTGCCCATATCATCCTCCCCCTTTAAAGAGCATTGTCTCCAACGCGTGAGGGTTTTCTCGAAAGGGTGGTGTGATATCAACAAAATCATCACGCGTCTTCGCCATCTTCAAGTCTTGCTTGCATACCTCACCACATCCTTCCGCTTGGCCTGCGCGACTTGATACAACCCTGGGTGGCTGCACCTCCTTTATTCTCCACACAAGATTGGACCTAGGGGCCACCATCTTCTTCTTCTTCTCAACTATTTTTGGAACCCATGGTTGCTGAACATGGACCTTCTTTGCACGAACCTGCATAAGATGAGTAATGCTCGGACCACACAAATGACGAACATGTCCATCCTTTCCTCTATACACACGCATTGATGCTCCAACAAAACGCCTCTGAGGTGTTCTAACAAAACTATGGCTGACTACCCGCGACACCATATGCACCAGAACATGATCAACAACATCGTCATCGGTCTGAACACCCATGTCAACACGAACTGGAAGTGGAACACATGGAACACATGCTGGCATATCCTTTCCTTCATCAATAAGAGGCTTGACTTCAACCGACTTGTCACTAACAAGAACAATTGGCTTGTCATCTACGGGCATGGCTGAAACAATATCACCACTGACGCTCTTCGCATCATTCTCCTCATGCTGCACCTTAGCTAGCCCTGGTTGTGGCTTATCCTTATGCAACTTCTCCTTGCGAACCACCAACACCACATCGGACTTGATTTGATCATCTCTCAGAGGGTTTAGAGTCCGTTGTTTGCCATCATGCACAAAAGAATATGTATTTGCTCTCCCGGCATGTAACGCATTACGATCATACTTCCATGGACGAACAAGTAACAGCCCACATACCTCCAATGGCAACACACCGCACTCAATCTCATCAACATAATCACCAACTGTAAATAGCACACACACCTTATGAGTTACCTTCACCATACCTCAGCTATTTAACCACTTTAGATGCTTAGGTTCAGGAATACGCCATGCGGACAACCCCAATGTTGCCACCATTGTCTTTCTAATGCCATTAGTATAGCTTCCTCCACCAATAATCAACTTGCATGCTTTACCTTTGATCATGCACTGCGCCTGGAATAAATTCCAACGCTGGCCTATATCTGCTGTCATACAAGTCTCATCATGTACTCTCTTGAGTTGCATATTTAGCCCACTCAATGGTTCAACCTATTCCACTGTAGTTTCAGTGCACACAACAACCTCGGCAACAACAGATTGCTTCTCCTCGGAAGGTTTTGTCACTACCACGCTAACCATTTGCACTGGAACAACTTCTGCGACCTCCTTTGCACGAGATGGAATAGACACAGCGGCAACCCGGGGCGACTGCGGAACTATCTTCAAGGGCTTGGTACAAGATACCTTGCGACGAGGAGCCATAAAATAGCCACGCAAATTGTTTTTGAAGTCCTTCCAAGTTGCATCTATAATGTCATTTTCACACATCTCTTTATCCCACCAACGAGCTATCTCCACATCTACACGTCGCAATGCAAGAAGCACACATGTAGGATTATCCAAATACTCATATGTATCGCATCTGTAAAAACCATCTTGCATGTGATGCTCCCACAACTCATATTCATCATACGTTGCCATGTGAACCAGTTTCCACCTGATTTGAGAATCATCACATACTACACCGTTCAAGATGTCGACATAGTCATTGTACACATCACTAGATCTCTTTCCAGAAACACACCATTTGCAATAAAAGTCATCAGAAAAAGAAATCCATCTCTGACTGAAACTTCTATCACCAACTAGACAGAATAGAAACGTGGCTATATCTAGGCCAGATTTTCCACCCCTGGGGCCGGATTATCCGCCCCCCCGGATTTTCCGCCCTTGGTGGGGCCGGATTATCCGCCCCAACACGAAACGGAACGGATCTTGAGATCCGATCAGCACAGCCAAAGTTCTCCCCGATCTGATTTGCAACGCGATTTTCAGATCAATCAACACAATCTCGCCGTGAGCAACACTGGAATCTGATACCACCTGATACAGATCGACCCGATGATCCTTTAGTTTGTCCCGATCTTTCACAATGAGTCACCCGGATAGTAATCCTTCCAACAACGCCAATGGAAGTCACCTGAAGAAGAGGAACGAATCCAACAAGTAACATGATGAAGATCACCACGCCTCAAACCAAAACATGACAATCCTTGATGAACACAAGAACCTCCGCGACAATATCAATACGATAGATAACACAGCATCACCGTACCCGGAGGGATGCTTCACCAAGCAACACACACGATAGTTTTAGACTAATCAACTGAAATCAAAAGCTAACCTAATCTAGAGGGCGTTCCCACGCTTATATGGCCACCGGAATGTCCGAAAAACGTGAAACGAAAACGTGACTGATACAGTCAGATCCGTCCGGATTGGATGGTAACTTTTAGGGCCGGACTTTCCGCCCTAAGTAGGGGCGTATAATCCGCCCCTCCCGAATTATCTTCCCTGGGGCGGATTATCCGCCCCCCATACAGTACGACACGCCTGAAGTCCTTAGCAGAATTTCTGGAACAAGGCCGGATTATCTAGTGATGTGGGGGCCGGATTATCCGGGGTATGGAGACGTGCAAGTACTCGTTGGAAAGCCCTCGGAATTATCTTTCCAACAAGTACTTATTTGCTTGATTTGGAGTTGGTATGAAGAATCCACGTTCGTTTCAATTTCAAAGCTTCTGTCTGTCCGAACTGAACCTTCCTTTTTGATGATCTTCTCTTGCGCTTTCCTCCTGCTGCTCCCTCGTGCATCCTTGACCATATCAGAGAGGCAAGATAGGTCCGCCACACCCCCTAGGTGCGGGTGGGCCCATCCCACGCCCGGGCAGGGTGTGGGCCCTTTGGCCGCCTCCTAGCATCGCCCCTTCGCCTATAAGAAGCGCCCGATATAGAAACCCTAGGTACCCGATCAAAACTCCACGAAACCTTCTATAGCTGCCACCACCATCGTCCCTAGATTGGGGGGATCTGAATTTCTTCCCGGTACCCTGCCGGAGGGGAGATCATCTCGGAGGCCTTCTTCTCCGGTATGATGCGTGAGTAGTCCCACCTTGGACTACGGGTCCATGTAGTAGCTAGATGGCTGTATCTCGTCCTTTGTGCTTTCATGTATAGATCTTGTGAGCTCCGTTCATGATCAAGATCTAATCTATTTGTAATCATGCATGTTGTGTTTGTGGGGATCCGATGGATATTGAGATTACTATCTCAGATTGATTAATGGTTTGTCTATTTGATACTATCATGTCCGTGTTGTTTGTGATCTTGCATGCTCTCCATTGTTAGTAGCTATCTTGGCCAAGTAGTTGCTAGTGACTCCAAGAGGGGGTATTTATGCTCGATAGTGGGTTCATGCCTCTAGTTGCCAAGGGAAGTGCCAGAAATATCTTCGGTTGTAGATGTGTTGTTGCCACTAGGGAGAAAACAACGGTCTCTTGTTCATAGAACAAGTGGATTGTTTACCTTACACACTTTGCTTAAAGCAGTTGTCTGTTGCTTGCAACTTAATACTGGAGGGGGTTCGGATGATAACCTGAAGGTAGACTTCTAGTCATAGATGCAGTTGGATGGCGGTCTATGTATATTGTTGTATTGCCCAATCGAATCTCATAGGATCTTTTTGTCTGGTATTGCATTGTTATGCCTTGCTCAGTTCCTCTCAATTGCCCTGCTGTAATTTGTTTACCCTTCATGCCATGTTGTTTATCCAAGGAGAGCACCTCTAGTGAACTATGGACCCCGGTCTAATCTTTACCATTGATACATCTTCCATTGTTACTTGTTTACTTGCTGCAAACCATCATCACCTTCCACACCATACGTTTAATCCTTTGTTATAACAAACCGGTGAGCTTTACAACCTCACTGATTCATTGGGGCAAAGTCTTGAGTTTGTGTTGTGAAGGTTTCCACGTTGCTTGCAACACCTATGTGACGTTTCCTTCCTCCTACTGGTTCGATAACCTCAGTTTCTTACTGAGGGAAAACTTGCTGCTGTGCTGCATCACACCTTGCTCTTGGGGTTTCCCGACAAAGCATTGCACGTTGACGCAATGCCAATAGCTCTTTCTGGCATCGTTGCCGGGGAGGCTAAGGATGTCTACACAAGGGGAGTACTCCTCAACCTTTTTCTTTACTTTGTTTTTAGTTTGCTTAGTTTCATTTGCTTGGTTTTGTTTGCCCCTTTTTCTCAAAAACTCCAAAAAAAAGTTTAGTTTGGTTTGCTTTCTCTTATCAAAAACACAAAAAATTAGTTCCTGCTCTAGCTGCTACTGTTTTTGGCTTGCTCCACCATTGCCAAAATGAACTCTGCTGAGAACACCAAGTTGTGTGACTTCGCTAGCACCAATAACAATGGTTTCCTTAGCACTCCCATTGCTCCACCTGCTCATGATGCTACCTTTTATGAAATTAAGCTGCTTTGTTGAATCTTGTGATGAGAGAGAAATTTTCTGGTGCTAGTTCTGATGATGTTGCTTCCCACCTTAATAAATTTCTTGAACTTTGTGAGATGCAAAAGTATAAGGATGTATATGGAGATATTATTAAGCTCAAGCTGTTTCCTTTCTCCTTGAGGGGAAAAGCTAAAGAATGGTTGTTATCCTTTCCTAGAAATAGTATTGATTCTTGGACTAAGTGCAAAGATGCTTTTATTGGAAAGTACTATCCTCCTGCTAAGATTATATCTATGAGAAGTGATATTATGAAATTTAAACAACTTGATAATGAACATGTTGCTCAAGCTTGGGAAAGAATGAAATCTTTGATTAAGAATTGTCCCACTCATGGACTCACTGCTTGGATGATTATCCTGACTTTTTATGCAGGTTTGAACTTCTTCAAGAAACTTGTTGGATTCAGCTGCTGGAGGTACATTTATGGGCATCACTTTGGGTGCTGCAACAAAACTCCTTGATAATATGATGGTTAATTACTCTGAATGGCACACTGAGAGAGCTCCACATGGTAAGAAGGTAAATTCTGTTGAAGAAACCTCCTCTTTGAGTGATAAGATTGATGTTATTATGGCTATGCTTGTTAATGGTAAAGCTCTTTTATATCCACACAATGTTCCCTTATCCTCTTTGGTTGCTCAAGAAGAGCAAGTTGATGTGAACTTCATTAGAAACAACAATTTCAACAACAATGCCTATAGGAATAATTTTGGTGGCAACAACAATTATAGGCCTTATCCTCCTAATAATGGCAATACCTATGGAAACTCCTACAATAATGCTAGAAGTGCCCCCTTTGAACTTGAAGTCATGCTCAAAGACTTTATTAGTAAACAAACTGCTTTCAACAAGACTGTGGAGGAAAAACTTTTAACTGTTGAGAAAAATATTTCCTCTTTGTCCGAAGCACAGTCCTCCTTGATTAATAAAATGGTTGCTAAACCTAAAACCATGGAAAGTACCCTTGCTGCCACTCATGCCATACAAGTTACTATTGATGAAAATGTTAGACTGTTAGCTCAACTTCATGCTGAGTGGGAAAGTGATATGTCCAAAACGTATCTACTTTCCCGAACACTTTTGCTATTGTTTCTCCTCTAAACTTGTGTAATTTGGATACAACTAACATGCATTGACGCTGTCTTCAGCATAATTACCTTGGTGTCTAGTTTTTGTGCAAAAAATCAACTATCAGGAAAAATCCCGGAAAATATGCCAAAAATCCTATTTCACCAGAAGATCCACGGAGCCGGAGTACAAGACGGAGAAGGGGCATGGCGGGCCCACACCCCTGCCAGGCGCGGGACCACCTCTGGCCGCGTCTAGGAGTGCAGGCACCCCAGGCACCCCCTCAGGCTCCCTATGCGCCTATAAGTTTCCCCTTGACCTAAAAATCGAGGGGGTTCGATATTTTCCAGAAAGAGTTTGGCTATGCCGCCGCCACCACAAACCAAGATTCGGATCCAGAAACTCCGTTCTGGCACCCTTCTGGGACAGGGAATTTGGAGAGGATCATCGCCATCATCATCACCAACGCCTATCCATCAACCATCAATGTTTCCATCATTCATGAGTGAGTAATCCCCCGCTATAGGCTTAGGGATGGTAGGGATTGGATGAGTTCTATCATGTAATCGAATAAGATTGTTAGGGCATAGTGCCTAGTATCTCTATTAGTGCTATTTGACTTTGTTGCAACTTGTTATGCTTAATGCTTATCACTAGGGACCGAGTGCCATGATCTCAGATCTGAACTTATTATTGAATCATTATGATAGTATTGTTTGTGATCTTATCTTCAAGTTGTGTACACATATCATTGTCCGGATCCAAAGGCCCCGAAGTGACAATAATTGGGACAACCGGAGGGGATGGCTGTGGTGTGAGGATCACATGTGTTCACAGAGTGTTAATGCTTTGCTCCGGTGCTCTATTAAAAGGAGCACCTTAATTGCCAATAGTTCCCTAGAGGCCCCGCTACCACGGGCTGGTTGGACAGAAGATGTTGTGCAAGTTCTCATTGCGAGCACGTATGACTATATATGGAGCACATGCCTAGAATTGTTTAGTACTTGGATGCTTGTTATTATTTATCTGCAATGCCCTAGATCTTGAAGTTACATGTTTAGACTCGTCCATGCAACACCCATCGATCCATCCCTATGCCTACCGCACTCGAATCCTACTATTACCGTTACTGTTACTATTGCTCCTGTTTCACTGTTGCTGTTGCTACTAATAAACTTCTGTGAGCAAGAACTATTTCTAGGTGCAGCTGAATTGACAACCCAGTTGTTAAGGCTTGCAAGTATTCTTTGGCTACCCTTGTGTCAACTCAATAAATTGGGTAATACTACCCGTGAAGACTGTTGCCATCCTCTATACTTTTGGGTCATCAAGACTATTTTTTGGCGCCGTTGCCGGGGAGCATAGCTTTATTTATAAGTTCACTTGCATCTATTATTGTTGCTACTCCTTTCAGCAAGGGGAAGTCTCGTGATGGAAAGTTCCCTATTTTACCATCTACTACAAGAAGAGGTACAGTCCTAAACACCTCTATTGCTCTTAATTCACCATCTGTTATAAGTAAGCTTGTCACATCACCACCACATACTCATGTTACACACACTGCTACTACTGCTGAATCTGAAACTGCTTTTGATGCTCATGATGTTACTTCTACTGTGCTTGATGTGAGTGGTTCATTAGGTCCTTTCCTAGATGCTACTATGGCTAGTCTAGGAAATACCGAAACTCCTAGTGAAGACACTATTACACCTGTTAGCTCACCTAAGTCTAGAGAGAGTTATGATATTAATGATGGTTACATTGAGTTCACTGATGAATTTGTTGAAGAGTGCCGAAACACACATGGTACTAGTGCTATTAAGAGTCTCCTTACTAGACGCACCATTATTCCTAAGTTATCCTCTGATCCTAAGTTTGCCACCTCTCCCATAGATATTAAAGATAAAGAATATGATTTCTCTTTTGATTTACCCTATTTATATATTGTTGAGAAAGAACCTTTCCGTGGGACTGAAAATGAGAGCGCTGTGGCTCATATGAATGAGCTTTCTACTATGAGTGCTTTATTCTCTGATAATTTTAACATGCGCAAGTACTTTGTTACTAAGATCTTCCATTTTTCACTAAAAGGAGAAGCTAGGGCTTGGTTTAATAGATTACCTCCTGGTTCCATTGATATCCCTGATTGCTTGATTGCTTCATTCTTCTAGAAATATTTTCCTCCTAGTGCTAGACATGCTGCTTTGTAGAGACTTTTTGATTTTAAACAGGGAGAAGAAGAGAAATTACCTGAGTCATGGACAAGGTTATGTGCCTTGATTCATGCATATCCTAGATGTCCATTACCTAAGAATGAGCTTCTTGATATTTATTATAATGGACTAACGGATGATTCTAGGACCGACCTAGATAGCTTTGCTGATTGTGTTTTCAGGAAAAGAACTCCTACAGATGCTGAAGAATTAATGGCTAAAATAAGCAAGAATTATGATGATTGGACTTCAATTGAGCTAAATACACCTGAGACTATTATTCCTGAACCAGTTGTTCCTGAACCAGTTCCAACACCAACCCCAAGGAAAAGGGGAGTTATTGCATTAAATGATGAAGTGATGAAAGAAGCCAAGAAATGTCTATAGGAGAAAGGTATTAGAGCTGAAGATGTGAAGCATCTACCTCCTATAGAAGAATTATGCAAGACAATTCCTCACTCGTCTACTATTGAGGTACACTCTCTCCAACACTTTGATGAAGGTGATATTCCCTATGGTAAGCCTCCTGATCAATGTTTAGAGGAACTTGACATTTTTATTGTTAAACAAGGTAATTTTAATAAAGAAGTTCAGAATCATTTATTGGAAAACTCTAGAGCTATCAATGAGTTGAAAGATATTGCGGAAAGAACTTCTAATGATATTAAAATGCTTTGTAAAAACTTTCAAATGGTTCAAACCCAACTTGATCAACTTGCTAAGGTACAAAAGGATATGCTAGTTAATGCCTCAGGAGATAAACATGCTTATGGAATTAGAACTAGGAGTGGTATAGCTACTCAAGATCCTTTATATCCTGAAGGACGCACTAAAAGAATTGAGCAGGATTCTCAACAAGGTGAAAGTAGTGGTAGTCCCCGTAAAAGAAAGAAAAAGAAACATAAAGTAGATGAGGAACCACTTGAACCTGCTGTAGATCCTAATAGTATATCTGTCTCTAATGCTGAAACTAAGAGTGGTAATGATAAAAATGATGCTCCTTATAAGGAGGAAGTTGAGGAAGAACCTGAGAAGCACACTAAAAATACTAGGTACACAAAGGAAGATTTTATTGCTAAGAAACATGGTAGTGAGAGAGAACCTTGGGTGCAGAAACCTATGCCTTTTCCAGGTAAGAAACACAAGTCAAAGGAGGAAGAACACTACAACAAGTTTTGTGAGTGGATGAAACCTTTATCTTTGCAAATTCCTTTGACTGAAGCTATTAAATTGCCTCCTTACTCAAAGTATATGAAGGATATTGTCTCTAATAAAAGGAAGATTCCTAATGAGGATATTTCTACTTTGCTTGCTAATTACTCCTTTAGTGGTAAGGTTCCAAAGAAACTTGGTGATCCAGGTATACCAACTATTCCCTGCTCTATTAAGAATAATTATGTTAGAACTGCTTTATGTGATTTGGGAGCTGGAGTTAGTGTTATGCCTTTTTATCTCTACAAAAGACTCCAGCTAGAAAAGTCGATACCGAATGATATATATTTGCAAATGGCTGATAAGTCAACTACTATTCCTATTGGTATATGTGAGGATGTTCCTATTCAAGTGGCTCATAATTGCTTAGTTCTGACTGATTTTGTTGTGCTTGAGATGCCTGAAGATGATAATATGTCTATTATTCTTGGGAGACCTTTTCTCAATACTACAGGTATTGTCATCAATTGTAATCAAGAAAAAGTAACATTCAATATTAATGACAAAAAGGATACTATTTATTTCCCCAAGAAGGTTGCTAAAAGCTATTGCCTGAATTCCATTCAAAATATTGAGAGCATCTAGGTTGGAGAAATATATTGTCCCATTCCACAAGAAAATTTTGAAACTATCATGATTGGGACCATTGCTATCAAGTATGAGGTAACATAATCACCTTGTGGAATACAAAGTTTTGTTTCATATAAGATTGTTTTGGTAACAAGCCTTTTAATGAACAAAATAATACTTTCACCATGGTTATACTTGCTCACTTTTATTTTTCTCCTTCCAATCTTTGCTCTTCGTCATGCCTAACTTAAAGGCGTTAAAGAAAAGTACTTCTTGGGAGATAACCCAATAGTTTTCTTGAGTATTGGAAGTTATTACTTCTGTAATAACCTATCCTTATCCTTTTTGTTTGATTTTTGTGCCAAGAATGACCTGTGATGAGAGGGAAGTAAGATTTGGGGAGTTGCTGCCCCGAAACAGATTTTTGACCTCTACCATAAAATTCGTGAGGAGTCTCTATAAGTCGGATTGAGCTGAAAATTTACGAATAAATCTCCTAGTATGTTAGATAACTTTCGTTAGTTCAATACGTTTTGATTTGAGCAACATAAGGTCTTTGAAAAAAATCAGTTTCTACCTACTGGTCTGTTTTGACAGATTTCTGCCATTATTTGCATTTTCTTCTTATTGATTCATTTTCGGATTATTTTTGGGAAATTGAGATTTTGAGAGAATTGATACAGTAGCTTGTGTCTTTAGTGAAAGTTTTTCTGTTTTAAAACTAAATCCCAAAGGTCTATTATCTTTTGAATGCACTAATGTTGCTAATGAAGATTGTGTGAAGTTTTGTATGAAGGAAAATTTTTAGGTGTAAGGAAAGAATGATGTAATGAGATGAAGGATGGAGAAAAGCTCAATCTTGGGGGGGGGGGGGGGGGGCCACCCCGTGTCACACCAAGAAATATTCAAGAGGTACAAGCGTCAAAGCTTGCGGGTGCTCAAGGCATCCCCTTCTTCATCAATAAAAATCTCAGGTCTTTCTGGACACTTCGTTTTTATTGTTTCATGCACAGTTCTGTTGATTCTTGGAGCGTCTTAGTTTTTGTTTTTGGGTTTATTTTGCTTTGTTTGCTTTTGCTTTGTTTGTTTTTTGCTTTGTTGGCTTGTTTGAAAAATCGAAAACACCAAAAATATTTGTTGTTCTTCTTTGGTTTTGTGAGTTCTTTAGAGGGTTCAGCCGTCCTCAGTGGATTTTGGTTTCATGTTATTAATCAAGTCACACAAGTGAAGGTCAATAATGAAGATTAAGACAACTTGAGGAGTGGTAAGAGGCTGGTAACGAACTCTATTTGTTTTTCATTTTTGTACATATACTCATCATTGTGAGCATGCTTAGTCTGTTCATAGTAAGGAGTATGTTACTGATGGATGCTTAGTAGTTCTTGCTTGTCTGTGATTAGTTCCAGCTTGCTAATAGTTTGTAGCATGTCTTATGAATGTTTGCTTGCATTGTTTTATTCATATTTTGGTATGATATTGTGGTATCCTCCTTTGGAAGTTTCATGTGAATCGACTTGGCACATGCTCACGCATGCATATGACTAAACAATAGTTAGTAAGCCTCGACGATTTATTTTGCATCAGAGTTCTTGTATCACTTTCATGCCATATTTAGTCCTGTTTTGTTGCAAGCATGATTATGACAATTATTGCTCTCTCGTTTGTCGCTCCCTCTCTATTGCTAGCCTTCACTTGCACTGAGTATGAGCTCTACCCGTGCTTCCAACTCTCCAAAACCAATATTGCCAACTGTGTCCACCACACCTACCTATTAGCATCATTTGCTATTTCAGTGCATATTCAATATGCCTTGTTTTCTTCCAAATAAAATGTTTGTCTGTTTTGAGAAAGTTAGTTAGTAAAGCTCTCACAAACTCACACTTTATTCCTTGCACTTAATTGCTTGAGGACAAGTTCTCAATTGAATTGCTTGAGGACAAGCAATAAGCTAAGCTTGGGAGGAGTTGATACGTCCAAAACATATCTACTTTCCCGAACACTTTTGCTATTGTTTCTCCTCTAAACTTGTGTGATTTGGATACAACTAACAAAGACTGACACTGTTTTCAGCAGAATTACCTTGGTGTCTAGTTTTTGTGCAGAAAATCAACTATCAGGAAAAAACCCGGAAAATATGCCAAAAATCCTATTTCACCAGAAGATCCACGGAGCTGGAGTACGAGACGGAGAAGGGGCCTACACCCCTGCCAGGTGCGGGACCACCTCTAGTCGCGTCTAGGGGGTGCAGCCACCCCAAGCACCCCCTCGGGCTCCCTCTGCGCCTATAAGTTGCCCCTTGACCTAAAAAACGAGGGGGGTTCGACGTTTTCCAAAAAGAGTTCCGCTACTCCGCCGCCACCAGAAACCAAGATTAAGATCCAGAAACTCCGTTCTGGCACCCTGCCGGGACGGGGAATTTGGAGAGTATCATCGCCATCGTCATCACCAACGCCTCTCCATCAACCATCAATGTTTCCCTCATCCATGAGTGAGTAATCCCCTGCTGTAGGCTTGGGGATGGTAGGGATTGGATGAGTTCTATCATGTAATCGAATAAGATTGTTAGGGCATAGTTCCTAGTATCTCTATTAGTGCTATTTGACTTTGTTGCAACTTGTTGTGCTTAATGCTTGTCACTAGGGCCCGAGTGCCATGATCTCAGATCTGAACTTATTATTGAATCATTATGATAGTATTGTTTGTGATCTTATCTGCAACTTGTGCACACATATCATCGTCTGGATCCAAAGGCCCCGAAGTGACAACAATTGGGACAACCGGAGGGGATGGCTGTGGTGTGAGGATCACATGTGTTCATGGAGTGTTAATGCTTTGCTCCGGTGCTATATTAAAAGGATCACCTTAATTGCCATTAGTTCCCTAGAGGCCCCGCTGCCACGGGCTGGCTGGACCGAAGATGTTGTGCAAGTTCTCATTGCGAGCACGTATGACTATATATGGAGCACATGCCTAGGATTGTTTAGTACTTGGATGCTTGTTATTATTTATCTGCAATGCCCTAGATCTTGAAGTTACATGTTTAGACTCGAATCCCTATGCCTACCACACTCGAATCCTACTGTTACCGTTACTGTTACTATTGCTCCTGTTTCACTGTTGTTGTTGCTTTGATGTTGCTACTGATAAACTTCTTTGAGCAAGAACTATTTCCAGGTGCAGCTGAATTGACAACCCAGTTGTTAAGGCTTGCAAGTATTCTTTGTCTCCCCTTGTGTCGAATCAATAAATTGGGTAATACTACCCGCGAAGACTATTGTGATCCCCTATACTTGTGGGTCATCAGAAAGGGAAGCTGAAATTGATTGAAACAATAGTGTGCGCACCATCATAGAATGGATACCACTAAACCACAAGAAGTCCCTATTCCTCCTCCTACAATGCCTAAGCCCAATGAGTCTACAACTAGTGATGCTAAGTTTGATTTTAATATATATGGTTGCAATATTTCTGAAGTGATTCTTGCAAAAGCTTGCTAGAAGTCATGATGCTATTGATATGCATGTTGCTTTCACTAAACACATTACAGATGCTCTTGTTAAGATTAAGGAAGAGAGGTTAAAACACAAAGCTTCTATTCCTAGGAAAGTAGAAGATATTTGGGAACCCATTATTAATGTGCAAGTGAATGACTTTGATCTCAAAGCTTCATGTGATCTTGGTTCTAGTGTCTCTATTATGCCTAGGAAGATTTATGAAATGCTTGATTTGCCACCTTTGGAAGATTGTTATTTGGATGTCCCACTTGATGGTAATGCTAAGAAGAAACTCATGGGGAGTATTAATGATGTTCTCATTATGGTTAACAATGCTTATGTCCCTGTTGATTTCTATGTTTTGGATGTTGAATACAATGCTTCTTGTCCTATTACTTTGGGAAGACCTTTTCTTAGAACTGTTGGTGCCATCATTGATATGAAAGAAGGCACCATTAAATATCAATTTCCATTCAAGTAAGGTATTGAACACTTCCCTATGAGGAGAGATAAGTTGCTTTTTGCTCCTCCTTTGAAAGCAAGGTTTGATGTTAATGCTTCCTCATTTGAAAATACTTGATTTCTTGCTTCTTGTGCCTAACTTAAAGGCGTTAAAGAAAAGTACTTGTTGGGAGATAACCCAAGAGTTTCATTGAGTCTTGGAAGTTATTACTTCAGTAATGACCTCTCCTTATCTTTTTTGTTTGCTTTTTGTGCAAAAAATGACCTCTAATGAGAGGGAAGTAAGATTTGGGGAGTTGCTGTCCCGAAACAGATTTCTGTCCTCCACCATAAAAATCGTGAGGAGTCTCTGTAAGTCGGATTGAGATGAAAATTGACGAATAAATCCAACAGTATGTTAGATAACTTTCGTTAGTTCAACACTTTTTTATTTGAGCAATATAAGATTTTCTAAAAAATCGGTTTCTACCTGCTGGTCTGTTTTGACAAATTTCTGCCATTATTTGCATTTGCTTCTTATTGATTCCTTTTTGAGTTCTCTTTTGGGGAATTGAGCTTTTTGAAGGAGTTGCTACAAAAGCTTGTGTTTTCAGTGAAAAGTTGTGCTGTTCCAAAGCTTAGCCTAAAGGTCTATTATCTTTTGAATACACTAATCTTGCTAATGAAGATTGTGTGAAGTTTTGAATGAAGGAAAAATTTCAGGTGTAAAGAGAGAATGATGTAATGAGATGAAGAATGGACAAAATCTCAAGCTTGGGGATGCCAACCCCGTTTTAACCCAAGAAATATCCAAGAGGTACAAGCGTCAAAGCTTGGGGATGCCCAAGGCATCCCCTTCTTCATCAATAAAAGGCTTAGGTCTGTCTAGACACTTCGTTTTTATTGTTTCATGCACTATTGTGTTGTTCTTGGAGAGTCTTAGTTTTCGATTGGTTTGCTTAGTTTTTTAGTTTGCTTGAATAAAGTAGTTTGGACCCCTATTCTCGCTGTGTTGTTTCAAATAAGTTGCTTGGTGTTGGAAAGGAGTAGGAAGTTCCTGCTTGAAAGTGCAAGAGGAGCTTGCATTGACTGTGACTTAGACTTTAGCATCACATGCTAGGTGTTGTTTTGACCTTATGCTTAGTGTGCCTTGAAAGAATTATGCATTGTTTTAGCATACAAAAACATAGTATTGTGGTATTATCCTTTGATGCTTTGTTTGGGTTGACTTGGCACATGCTTACACCATGTTATGACTATGAACAAGTCACCATAGCCTCTATGATCATTTAGTCATTGACTTGTAGTACCACTCTATGCTTTGATTAGTAATGTTTTGTCGCTCTGCATGATTATGGCCATTATTGCTCTCTTAGTTGGTTGCTCCTAGTATTTTGCTAGCCTCCACTTGTATGAGTAATCTCTACTCATGCTTCCAACTCCCAAGAAACCCATTTATTCCAAAGTATCCACTATAAATTCCTATGAATGGTGTGTTACACCATTCCAAGTATATTCTTGTTTTCATCTATCTTCCAATTAAAAAAGTATTTTGTTATGTGCAAACTTAGTGATTAAAGTCCTCACGAACTTGATGGCACACTTTATATTCTTTGCCCCTAATAAACTTGAATCATAGTGTCATCTATGTTGTATATGCTTGCACTTATACGTTGGAATTAGCAGAACCATGCTGTCATGGGGAACGTTTTCAACATTGCACTTGTACTTTGTACACATTTGATATCATGCTCTTTTGTCTATGAAATAAAGAGGAAGCTTGCAAGTCCATGGATTTATGTATTTTGTGTTAGAGAAACGCCTGGGCCGCTAGCCTAAGCCATGCCTAATCATGGTGGAAACTTGCAGCATCACCATAATGAGCATTCTGTGAAGCATCCTAAATAAAAAGCTATGCACATAGTAAATAAAAAGATCGCTGAGATTCTCATTGTATGCTTGCCTTGTCATTTTGGTTATGGGATAGCTCCTGTACCATGTGCAAGGGGTACCCCGTTGGCGGTTCTCTATGATACGCATGTACTTACTATGACAAGAACTTACAGGTGACTGAAGTTGAGTAGCATGAGGTGTGGCCCTCGTATTCAAGGGACTTGAGATTGCCAACTTATACTTTGTCAAGCATATACTCCATAGTTTGTTCACTTTAACTTTAATCACTTCAAGATGCTTATGATAGGGGCAATGAGGGCTAAAACTAACAAGTACCATAATTTTTGGAAGCTCTTTTTGAAACTTAAAATCCCTGCTTCCCTTTGTGAAGGGCATTTCTTCCACCATTATATTGAGTCTCAACCTTCCACCTTTAGGCACCATTAAGAGAGCATAGTTGCCATTCTGTGTGCAGTGTACCAAAACTTAATAATTGATGCATATTGTGATATTACTTGTTCTTCTGCTACTTGTATCTAGTCACTCTTATAAACTTTGAGGGTGTCATATGCATCTATTTGCTACTCCATGAGGGACAAGCTGAATGCCACTATGCCATGTCTTCTGTATGGGAAACAAACAAACATTTTTCAATGCATGTTATTCATGATCTTTGTTTGTAGCCTTTCATGTTGCATGCATATTTACTTTGTCTTATTGTTAGAACTCCATCTTTCATGCACATGTTTAGAGTTCTTTGATCCCATCTTGCAATGCTTGCAAATGGTTTGATCTTGGTTTTCATGGTGCATGTCACCTAAAAAATTATTCTTTTTATCACTTACCTACTCGAGGACGAGCAGGTATTAAGCTTGGGGATGCTTGATATGTCAAATACGTATCTATAATTTTTGATGTTCCATGCTTGTTTAGTATCTACTTTGCTTTGCTTTCTCTACACTTTGAGGTGTTTTTATATCTTTTCTGGAACTAACCTATTAACAAGTTGCCATAGTGCCAGTTGCGTATTTTATTCTGTTTTTGGTTCCAGAAAAGCAGAAAATCAATATTCTCGGAATTGGACAGGACAAAAGCCAAAGTCAATATTTTACCGTGGGCGACACGAAGTCTAGAGGAGAGACGGAGAGGCGAGCCAGGGCCGCCACACCCCCCTAGGCGCGGGTGGGCCCTCCCCGCACCTGGGCAGGGTGTGGGTCCTCTGGCCGCCTCCTAGCCTCGCCCCTTCGCCTATAAGAAGCCCCTGATACAGAAACCCTAGGCACCCGATCAAAACTCCACGAAACCTTCTATAGCCGCCGCCACCGTCGTCCCTAGATCAGGGGGGATCTGAAGTTCTTCCCGGCACCCTGCCGGAGGGGAGATCATCCTGGAGGCCTTCTTCTTCAGTATGATGCGTGAGTAGTTTCACCTTGCACTACGGGTCCATGTAGTATCTAGATGGTTGTATCTCATCCTTTGTGCTTTCATGTATAGATCTTGTGAGCTCCGTTCATGATCAAGATCTAATCTATTTGTAATCATGCATGTTGTGTTTGCGGGGATCCGATGGATATTGAGATTACTATGTCAGATTGATTTTGTCTATTTGATGCTATCATGTCTGTGTTGTTTGTGATCTTGCATGCTCTCCGTTGTTAGTATCTATCTTGGCCAAGTAGTTGCTAGTGACTCCAAGAGGGGGTATTTATGCTCGATAACGGGTTCATGCCTCTAGTTTCCAAGGGAAGTGACAGAAATCTCTTCGGTTGTAGATGTGTTGTTGCCACTAGGAAGAAAAAAACGGTCTCTTGTTCATAGAACAAGTGGATTGTTTACCTTACACACTTTGCTTAAAGCAATTGTATATTGCTTGCAACTTAATACTAGAGGGGGTTCAGATGATAACATGAAGGTGGACTTCTAGTCATAGATGCAATTAGATGGCGGTCTATGTATATTGTTGTATTGCCCAATCGAATCTCATAGGATCTTTTTTTTCTGGTATTGCATTGTTATGCCTTGATCAGTTCTTGTCAATTGCCCTGCTGTAATTTGTTTACCCTTCATGCCATTTTGTTTATCTAAGGAGAGCACCTCTAGTGAACTATGGACCCCCGGTCCAATCTTTACCATTGATACATCTTCCACTATTACTTGATTACTTGATGCAAACCATCATCACCTTCCACACCATACATTTAATCCTTTGTTATAGCAAACCGGTGAGTTGACAACCCCACTGATTCGTTGGGGCAAAGTCTTGAGTTTGTGTTGTGTAGGTTTCCACGTTGCTTGCAACACCTGTGTGACGTTTTCTTCCTCCTACTGGTTCGATAACCTTGGTTTCTTACTGAAGGAAAACTTGCTGATGTGCTGCATCACACCTTGCACTTGGGGTTTCTTGACGAAGCATTGCACGTTGATGTAGTGCCATCAACGAACCATAGGGAGACACACTAAAGGATTCAATGTTGTTTAGTAGATATGGAATGTGAGTAAGAAGACCGAATGTTTTTCAGAGTATCAGATGGGATCCGGGATATCATAAGGATATCCAGAATGGTCCGAAGAATAAGATTCATATAAGGAAAGTCCAATTCCGGAGTTCGGGAATGGTTCCGGTGTTTTCACCGGAATGATATAGAAGGGTCTAGAAAGTTCACCGATCCGAAAGGGGATGGGTACATGAATGTGTCTTGACAAAGTGGAATGATTGCATCATGTCCTAGGTCACTTCGCTAGGCGTTTAAAAGAAAGAAATCAAACTCCAAAATTGAAAGTCAAAAGGCATGTTTGAATAGTCAAACTGGGACAATGGTTCCTCGTGGAGGGAGGAGAGGAAACCTCCTATCCGTCCACTGCGCGCCAAGGAGGAGAGGGAGTTGGGGGAGGATTCGACCTCCCCCTCCCCTATCTGCCCCTCCCTATCATAAATAGAGGGGAGGGGCTGCCCCCAAAACCACCACAAGCCCTATCCCCAAGCCGCTGTCGCACAAGCTGTCGCGCCGCCGCCTTGCACCGCCGCCCAATACATCGCCGGCCCCACCTCCTCCCCTCGGCCTCTAAACCCTAGTTGCCGAGGAATCCCTCTACTCCACATACCCGCTCTGGCTTAAGGCGAAGCCCTGCGGGATCTCCCCTCTAAACTCCGACACCACGCCGTTGTGTTGCCGGATTCGCGAGGAGAGAGCTACAACCTCCACTGCCTGCTGGAACAAGGGAGAGGAAGGTATTCATCGAGTACCGAATGTGTGACCGACTGCGGGAGCGCTGACGGAATGCGGCGCCGGAAGGATCGTCTACGCGATCTTGAGATCGACAAGTGAACGACTATATCACCCGAGAGAATCTGCTATCGTTAACCGTTTTGGAATGTTCGAGGGTGAGTACTCTATCGAATCGTTGCTAAAATCTAGTAGATAGATCTTGGCTTGTGTGTGTTCATGCGATAGAATTTTTTTGTTTTCCATGCTACGAACCCCTACAAGATGGGTGCAAGAGCCCTAAGCGCCCTCGCGAGGGCCGCCTCGCTGCCGCTGGTGAGCTTCTCCAGTTGAACGGCAACCCATAGGCTATGCGCGCTCACCTCGCCGATGCATGGGCCTTCGAACGGAGGGGGAAGAGGAGGAGGAGCGGCGGCCATGGTCGGGAATTGGAGTGAGTGGACTGGGACTGGGAGGTGAGCGGAGTGGCCTGGGAGTTAAGCCGAAAACGTCCCGTCTCTCGCACTTCCCCACACATGCAAGCGATAGGCACGCGACGCTCGCCAGGGCCTGGCTGCATGGAGACAGCCGATTTCTACATTCCTAGCGGGCCAAATTTTGTCCTTCTTTAAGAACCGTGTGATGCAACACTTGCATGCGACCCAGCTCTCCAAACGGGCTTAATTCTTCCCGCGCCGTGTGAGAAATGGGCATCGGCCCAACCAAACATGCCCCAAGAATCCCCGCTTCTTTTTGGTTTGTTTCGAATACGACCCTTCAAACCAACGACAATCATGTGACGATGTCAACAACCAGCCACGGCATTCACAACGACTGTCCCAACTAGACGTCGGCCAACAACATCTCCACCATGCGGACCCAAACAAGAGAACCAAACGTACATTTATGTCCGTTTGAGTCGGTTTGCTGTCTATTTTGGGTCATGGTCCAACTAGCCGTGCGCAACAATTCGATCCATCTGTTCGCGCTGGCAAGCCATTGGTAAGAGGGTTCGGACGGACTAGGGTAGGACGCGGAAGGCCATGCATGCTGTCCGGACCGACGCAACCGTGACCCAAGTTTAGTGTAAGGATGGGTCGGTCCACGCTGGACCGGCGCGCAACTGTCCGTCAGTTCGCTTGAACGCGTTCAGACGCTAGCGGACCGGTTTGGTCGCCCGGTGGAGATGCCCTAAGGGAATCTCCACTAGCGTTCCTACTAGAAGGGCCTTCCCAATCCGATTTTTTAATCCGGATGACGAAAATCGCCTAGCTGTGCTTCCAGTCACCCAGTTTTCGCCGTATTTGGCCCATTTTACATCCGGGGTTCTCAGCCCGAACCCGAGGAGCTGGGAACCTCCTGGGAACACCACATGAAGCAAAATCGGCAAAAAAAAACATGTTGGTGACCCTGTCTTGTTAGCGTGTGAAACCGAGTCATACTCATCCTTTCGCCTCGGCCCCCGCAACGGACCATTGAACAACGACCGCCTGTCTCGTCGGCCATGCGTCGTTGTAATGGCACGCCACAGTCATCCCACCTTCCCGCCATTTCCACTTTTCCCATCCCATGCCGCTACACCCCTCCTGCCTTCGCTGCCCTTTCCTCTTTTGCCTGTAAATACCGGCGTCCGCCATATCCCAGAGAAGAAGAGTTCGCGGCCAACTATTTGCCGGGAAGGATGGGCGGCGTTTCCTATTCGTCCTCGGCGTCGGCGTCGCGCTTATCTGGTTCGACGCTAGCACAGTCACCGCGTACCACGGTGCCACTCCGACTAGTGAAGCGGGAGGTGGAGTCGACGGTGCGCTCGCAGCCGCGGACGCGCTCTTGTGGCATATTCATCAACGTCATTATCGTCGTCGCGTGGAGGACATCTTCACCAACGCCCGCAGTAGCTCCTCTTCTATCATGTCTAGATCTAATGTTGACGGATGAAAGAGTGTTGCCGGATCTTCATCGACACACTCCCCTTCGTCTACGGGATCTTAATCTCGCCTCGACACGGTGTTGTTCTCGTTGATTGTGTGGATACCGATGGAGGTGCAAAACTTGGAGCACTAGTTCTTCGGAGCCGTCCATAGGATAATCCATCTCCCCGTGACTCGCTAAGGCCTGCTGTGGGGATCAACGCACGATCAACCTTGTCATCGATAATCTTCCGCTAGTTCGATCTACGAGGGTATGTTCCATTACCTCACCTTGCATTGGATCTTGGTTATGCGCTAGATTTTTTTTGATTTCCGTAGCGTGTTCTCCAACAGAAAATTGCCCTTAATAAGGTCTTCTAGTGCTGCACTCTTCTAATTTATAAGAGGGTGAACGAGGACTACAAGATTAGAAGAGAGAATTTTGTACCTTAGGTGTGGAATGGGTGCCTTCCAGCATTGGCAGTTCAAGTGTACCATGTATTTTGTTGTGCACCTCGAGGGTACATTTCCTCTTATCATTACTTCATTGTACAACGGAATAGATCAAAGAACTTTGCTAAAACATTTTTTATTAAATTCCATGAATAATACACGAATTAGGGAAATTGCAGAAGTAGCGCGGTCTCGGGAGTTCAACTCCCGACCGGAGCTCGTCGGTACTCTAACTCCCGACCAGGCTGTTCGACACTTTAACAACCGACCGCAGTGGGTGGCGGGGCCCGCCAGGCCGGGCTGTCGGCCGATAGAGGGAAGCGGGGGCTGGCCGGGACTTGAACTACCGACCGAAACGTCGAGACTTTAACTCCCAAAAATTCCCTCTTCTTATCCAGCATGGCGCCGACCATCCCTCCCATAGATCCTCTCTCTTCGTTCTTCTTCCTCTCTCCTTTCTTTTTCCTCTCGTTTCCAGCCACATCTATACCCATTTTCATCCCACTTCTACTCCGATTTCCACCCAAACTTGGTGTTGAAACACATTTTTTGAACTTTTGTTGAAACACATTAAGAAGCTAGAAAGGCCCGATCTACTGATGGGATAGCCTGGTGAAGTGATTTGGGGCATTTTTGTGGAGGAAGTTGGTGGTGTTCGTGGAGAGCAATCGCAATGGTGGAGGCTAGGGATGCAGCTTGAGGCAACTGCATGGTGGAGGTGCCGATCCGGTGACTGGAGACTGCTGCATGATAGGACTTCACACGCTTTAAGGGTAAACCCTAATTTCTCGCTAACTGCATTTGTTAGTGTATGTTCATGGGTAGACTTGGACGTGGTTTGTTGGCTGTAAGATTATTTGGCTAGAAGTATATTTATAGACTATAATGTGCCATGGTACCGGTATTTGATGCATTTTGGTATTTTTTTCTAGGTCGAAAGTTATGTCAGACAATGTACTATTTAGGTTTCACTATGGTTATGGTGTCATCAGGACAAACTAGCTAAGAATTGATTTGAGCGAGTTAAAGTGGATTCTTAAAGAGCCCTAGGCTCCTGAAACATGGTCACTTAGTGAGTTTAAGGATTGGTTATCTGCATCTTTAGGGCTCACTCCGACCCATACTGTCGGTGTGCATGCATTATGGACTAAGTCAAGGACTACCGTGTTGCTTTATTGAGACCGATAGAAGTGCAATTTAAATGGGTCAAATGGATGGAAGCCTGCCATATAAGAAAACTTAACCCCATTGTCTTAGTGTTAGATGTGGCGAAAGAGGGATGGTATTATCATGTCTAGAGTAGCTAGACCCAATATGTTGGTGGTGGTTACGATTATGGCAAGAGTAGTCGGACCTAGGACGAAGGTGGTGGTGGCTACTATCATGGCCAGAGCAGTCAAGGTCAAGATGGCGGTGGTGATTATGAATCTAGTCATAGTAATTATGCACACACTGGGGGTGGTGGTTATGAATCAATTGATGGTAGTAATTATACGAAGGTTTTTTGCAAGATCAGATGGAAGCCAAAGATTCAGACGACAATAGTGATACCGCTGATGATTCTGGTGACTCTGATGAAGAAGAGATCGACCCACCAATTCCTGCATCATGAAATAATGATAGCACAACAGCAATGAATATGAATGATGTGCATGATTCCGCTGGAACTATCACGCGAACATCTCCCTGGGTGCATTATATCCTAGCAAGAGACATCTGCAGGAAGCAATCGTTGAGTGGGCATTGTCCATGCAACGGGTCTTCAGAACAAATGTGTCATCCCAACAATATTTGACATTGGTTTGCGATATAGCCAGATGTCTGGCAAGGGTGCATGCCCATCGCCCTAAGTATGACACCAACTGGAAGGTTACCGACGTTGTGCTTCACACATGTCAATTTCCCAGTGTCCTTCACCTCACCTCAACCCTCCTGGCCAGACTATTATATACAGAGATAGTGGAGAGCAAAGCCATGGGGATGAAATCTATCGTCAACAAATTTGCTGTCAGATTTCACTACAATATTTCTTACGGAAAGGCTTGGAGGACTAAGCAGAGGGCACTAGAGCCAAGTTTTGGTTCGTTTCGAGATGGATACGATTATGTTGTTCGGATTCTCCGGACACTACAGGGTTGGAATCCAGACACCTACGTAGACATCCAACACTTTACATTGCCACATGAACCAAATTTGAGGGTGCCGCATCGAGTGTTCTTCTAGGGGAACGACACGAAATAGTGGCAGGAACAAAAAAACTGATCAACTTTATTAACTTAACAAAACACGTCGCATGAGGCATGCAATCTTCGGGGATATCTAGGTTACTCGGGAGTTAAAAGCCTAATTAGAGAAATCGATGGTTTAAACCCTGACTGCCTCTCTGCCATGGCTCGCGGCGCACCGACAGCCTGGTCGGGGGTTTAATTGCCGACGAGCTCCGGTCGGGGGTTTAATTGCCGACGAGCTCTAGTCGGGGGTTTAATTGTCGACGAGTTCCAGTCGGTAGTTTAACTCCCAAGGCCATGCTACTTCTAGAATTTGTCCAATTCATGCATTATTTGTGGAATTTAATGAAAAACGTATTATTCAAAAAAATAGCAAGAACTTTTCAAGCTTGTCTATTATTGCTCTACACAAGTTTTGCTTTACGGGATAATGTGTTGCTTGTGAAAAGAAGTCATATTCGTCCTTGGTGAGAACTGAACTTTAGTCTCTTAACTTAGGAATTTTACACCACATAATTCAAGCTACTCATTTTTTATATCCAATGAAATATGCTCAAATATTATCAAATGTTCTTTTTGGCACTCAAATGTTCTCGTAAATAGAAGTGATAGTTTTGGCATGTTTCCTTCACATCAGTCCCTATATTTGAAGACTGAGGTCATACTTTTCCTTTCTACAAAAAAGGGTATAACTTTCTTGTGTTGGACAATCATGTAAGGAATTGCAATGCATCTACATAATAGATACTAGTATCAAAGATAATGCACAAGAATTGTTATAGGAAAGGTACGAAATTTTCATATGTGTGTTTTACTTATCTAGTGTTAAAGCCTCTGCAACTTAAGGATGAAAACAAATATATCTTGTAATGTACTATTAAATAAGATTATGACCAGTATGAACTACATATGATCATGCATGTAACCTAACTAACCACTCTAGTTATAATATTTACCACACTCATATGAGCATCTTTATGAATAGGGACACAAAGTAGTCAAAAAAATCGTATCGATTTATTATCAGCTAGTAAATCTTGTGCCCTTTACATGAGCAAGTCGCAACAATTATTAAACCAAATTTGCACTAACAGGCACTTCCAATCATAAACAGATGCAATCGGCTCTCTTTAAAGTATACCTAAATACCCAATAAAGCTGATGACGAACTGGCTACCATGAAATTCAAAAGGAACCTGGCTTGTGAAGACGATGGCAAAGGCGAGGAAGGGTCTCCTTGCAGGACGACGAGCACTAGTGGAAGACGTGCTATCTGTCCCGGTTTTTAAAGGCCTTTAGTCCCGGTTTTTCAATCGGGACTACGAAATCGGGACTAAAGGCCTATCTCTTTAGTCCCGGTTCGGCCACAAATCAGGACTAAAGACGCTCATGGGGAGCGTCGAGCGCGCGGGACCTTTAGTCCCACTTTGTAATACGAACCTGGACTAAAGTTTTTTATTTTATTTTTTTCAAAAAAAATGATTTTTTTTTAAATTTTTCTTAAACTTTTGAATTGTTTTACTTTAATCTCCCACATCTCTCATTTTTAACACTAATTATACTTAATCCTAGTTCAAATTGTACTTACGGTCAAACTTTCCGATCGGTCACCCATCCTAGCACTACTCCAACCCAAACACGCTTAACTTTTCCATTCTATTTCTTCCACCCAACGCGAAGGACCCTTATACTTTGTTGTCAAGACTAGTATATCAATCCTATTAACTCATATCAATATGTGACACATTTTTATTTTATGAAATTAAAAACAAATATTTTTAGTAAACAACAATAAATAAGTAATAATAATATTTTATTCTAATGAAAGTAAAAACTAATTAAATTAATATTTTATTCATTTTTTATCATTTATTCATTTAATATGACATAAATAATATCTTCAAATCTGTAAATCAAAATTAAACAAATAATATATCTACTATTATTAGAAAAATGCGAGGAATTCAAATATGACATAAAAAATACTAAAATAATTTAATTTCTGAAATAATTTTTTTTCTTTTCGAATTTTAAGAATCCAAAATGGCCTAAGGATGTTGAAATCAAAGAGCTATTTTTTTTGCACGTTTTGATAGGTTGTACTTTTTTACATCGCATGCGAAAGTTATGGCCATTTGATTTTCCATAATATTTTTTTGTAAATTATGTCGAAATTTATATTTGTTAATTTTGGTAACAACTAAATCACTTAATATAACTACAGTTTGAAGGATTTTATTTTTATAATTTTTTGGCATGATTTTGAATCTAGAAAAGACGATCTTCAGAAGGATTTGTGCCTGTTTTACTGCCACGGCCGAACTTGAGAATTTTTTTGTCCATTTTTTTTAGTCCGGGTTGGTAATACGAACCGAGACTAGTCCCGGTTGGTGATACGAACCGGAACTAAATGTTCCATTTGATCCGGGACTAAAGATTGTTGGCATTCTAGCCGTTGGAACCGGGACTAATGCTCATATTAGTCCCGGGTCCAACCATAACCGGGAGTAATGCTCAGAACTGGGATGGACGAATGACTCTTTTTCTACTAATGGAGATTGACAGTGACGGAGCTGGTGGAGACGATTACCGGCATCACGATGAGAAAGTCAATTAGAGTGATGATGACTAAGGTGAGGCTGTGTTTTGTGAGCACGTCGACTGGAGCAGCTGTATATTTTGAAAAATTATGCCGAGCGGGAGCTGCACTCCTAGTTTATTTTTCTTGTTAGTTGTTGAGAAAAGTAAGAGAGTTTGTTTCGGTGTGTACGTGAGAAAGACTTAATTTGTGTATATAAAAATATAATTAAGTTACACTTTTTTATCAAATCTTAGCCGTCAATATTAGATCTAACTATCATAAATAATTTTGATGATGTGGATCAATGTGATGCCTTAGAAAACACTCTTATATCAATTTTAATATGTAATAGATAGATTAGATAGTAGTATATGTTTCTTTTAATTTCACTAATCTATTAATAATCATTAACAGTAGTACAAAGAAGCCTAAAAGGGAAAAAAATTACAACTACAAACACTAGCGGGTATATATATATGTTGTGTCTTCATTATTCATGCTACGTACACATGATCTAGAATTTATGATTAATGAAACAATGAACGCTAGCTAGACGTAGTAGATCATGCCGACCTCGATGAGGCTGATGTGCGGTATGTTGAGCGCCATGGCGGGGCCCCTGCAGTTCTTCCGGAGGAAGTTGTATGCCACGTCGATGGCGAACTTTTTAAACACGTTGGAGCTCTTCCTTGCCTTGATGTAGGAGTGGCCCATGATGTAGGACACGCCTGCGTGCTTGGCTTCCACGATCGCACTAAGCTCCTCCTTGACCTTGGGGTCCACGTGCTCACCCGCCATGTCTGAGATCTCGAACCGGACGCGACGTTGTCGGTTGGCAAAACCCGGCGACTCGGACTCATACATATTCTGAAGCGAGTGGAGCGTATCCGACCTTTCGTCGTCCATGGCGGCCGTGGCCGCGCGCACCACAACGCTCTCCTCGGCCTCCAATGGCCGTATCAGAAAGCCCGTCCGCGCGAGCTCGCTGGGGCGCGTGATCACCGTCATCCTGCCCTCGACCGACGCGGCGCCGTCGCCGTCGCTGTTGCGGTTTGCCGCCTCGGCTGCTTCCATCTGCACGAACTCGGCGATGCGGAGCACGAGGTCGTTCTCGAAGTCGCTGTCGTCCCCGAGCACGTCCTTGTAGCCGTAGCGGACGACGCAGCGGTACATGTGGAAGTCGCACGGGCCAATGCGGCCGACCAGGTGCCTCTCCTCGGGACGAACGTGCGGGATGGGCACGGCCTTGACGCAGACGAACACGAGAACCTGGTGGAACGCCGGGAGGTTGGTGACGAAGTGGGAGAAGACCGCCGGCACGCCGGTGGCGAGCTCGCTGTAGATGAGACCGATGCCGGGCACGCGCACGATGCCAAGGCTGGGACCCAGCGCGTGGATCCACCTCAGTGATACCTTGTTCTGCACATCGAATGTGTGCTTCAGCCGTGTGCCGTAGTGCCACACGTACATGATAGCGACGAACACGATGGACAGTGCCAGCGGCAGCCACCCGCCCTGTGGCACCTTCATTAGGGCCGCCGACAGGTACGCCGCCTCCACGACGCCGAAGGCCAACAAGAAGAGCGTTGCCAGGAGGAAGCCTAGCTGCCACACGAAGACGATCACCATGGACATGAGGAGCGTGGTCACCACCATCACACCGGCGCACGCCATTCCTGCATGCATGCATTAGAATTAATCAGCCAGCCAAATTAATCAACACAATTACTATTTGGAGTTGGCGACTTAATTATTACCATATGCATTCCCGATGAGCGTAGTGTCGCGGAATCCGACCGTGACGGCGAGACAGACGAACATGAGGATCCAGTTGATCTCGGGGATGTAGATCTGTCCGTTGATGCTGCTGGAAGTATGGACGATCTTGACACGCGGGAAGCAGCCTAGTGCGGTGCACTGCCGCACGATGGAGAAGGTGGCCGAGATCACCGCCTGGCTTCCCACGATCGCCGCGAGCGTCGCGATCACCAGCACCGGCCAGAACAGACTCCCTACATGCATGCAGCAACATTTTCGTTCAAAATCAATCTCTGCTTAATTAATTAAATAGCTCATGTGATGAACTCATGTATATATGCATGGTGATCGAGTAGGTAATTTAATTACTGGGTATGGACTTGAAGAAGATGAAGTGGATGTCACAGTCGGGAGTTTTGGATAGGAAGGCCGCCTGCCCCATGTACTGCAACACCAAGCACGGATAGATCAGCCCCACAAAGGCTACCTGTCAGTGAGACAGACATAAAATCGATGGTGCATGGTAACCGATCGAGCTGAATAACCATGACGCCGGTCGACATCTTGATTAAAACAGATCATCTAGTGGTGAGAGTTCACAATAAGCTTATTAGGAGGCATGACTGCGCACGTACCCTTATGGATGTGGCTGTGAAGTGGCCAAGGTCTGCAAACATAGCCTCTGTGCCTGCATATATTGAAATGTGAAAATTAATATCGCTCTTTCCAGTACAAAAACGAAAAATCAAAACACATAAAGGATGTATTTCACGTGTGTATATAAATTAACAGGAGCACTGTCTAGGCACCAAGACCCAATACACGCCATATTCGTTTTGATAGATATACTAGGATAAATACTTCTTATTACTTACACTCACGTGACATATAGTACTCCATGCAGAAGTATGTATGATACTTTTATTAGTTTGGGTATGTTCATGTACTATATCTAATTAAGATATTTCCAATCAAGTTAAACAAAAAATTACAAGTGGACAGATAGTTTGCTCTCTATATATTTTTTTAAATACGTTCATATCTGTACATGAAAATAGAATATATGAAAAGGTGTACATACTACTTAAAAAGTAGTATCTATAGTACCGAAATAGTTTCATCCGGATGTAGATTTCTACAAGTAATTGCACCCGGATGTAGTATAAATGGAGATGACTATAATGAGAGCCGATGTGAAAGAGCTCGAGGAGCAAACAATAGCACAATTTTCCTCAATGGTTTGAGCCACCCAATACGGAAAATAGTTGATTTCCAACCTTACAAGACTAATGCACCTTCTACACCAAGCCACCAAAGCCGAGCGTCTCGTGCAAAAGGAAAATGCTTATGAGAAGTAACAAGCGTACTTCGCTTCCAGCAATGGTAATGCCCCCAACAAGTCAACAAGTCAAGCACCAAGCTCATCCAAGCAAACAAAGCCTCCAATGGCATCTTACTCCAAGACAACATCGGAAAATGAAGTCATTTGCCAGAATTGTGGAGGAAAGGGCCACAAATCATATGAGTGCATTAACACAAGAGTTATGCTTATGGATGAACATGGCGCAACTTATTCCGCGAGTGAAGAAGAATACGAAGCTTTAACACAAGCCACTCTAGCAAAGGACGATGCAATTAAAGATGATGGCACACTTATATGCAAGCATGATCTAAGTCCTTCACTCGTCATAGCGCAAGTATTGACAACACACTCTGTACCACGAGAGGACCAACGCCTCATTATTTTCCAAACTCAAGCCAAAATTCATGGCAAGTCCATAAAGGTAATCACCGGTGGAGGGAGTTGTCACAACCTCGCGAGCACCAAACTTTGTGAGAAACTCAAGTTGCCATATATGCAGCACCCTCACCCATATAATGTCAAATGGCTTGATGCCAATGGAACCCTCAAGATCAAACACAAAGTCAACGTATCCTTCGAGATTGTCCCTTATGAAGACACAGTCAAGTGTGATGCTTCTTGGAAGACCATGACAATACGATAGAGGAGTTATACATATGGTACTACTAACCAATACTCCTTCAAGTGGAACGACAAGAAGTTTACGCTCCAACCTATGACGCTAAACCAAGTTATTGCTTCCAACATGAAGACCTTGCCCAAGATACAACAAGCTAAATACACTTGTGAGATGAGTGGTGAGAGAGTGAACCACTTTCACGAGAGTGAGTACCACAAGCCTAAAATGAGTGGAAAAATCATGACTGCCACGTCGCATGCCACCAAACATGAGAAGAGTGATTTGAGTGTGACCCAAACTAACAATTCATCACACAATTTTCTTTCTTTGTTGTCGTTTTGCAAGGTATCCAAGATAGACCACCGCCTCCAAGGAACATACTACAAGATATCCAACCCCAACTTGAAGACAAGCTCAACTACAAGATCTTCAATAACTTTGAACAAGGCTTCGACACCAGAGATCCGACCCAATCCAAGATCAAGACAACAGGAACATATATTTCCTTGTATGATGAATGAACTTCTTCAAGAACAACTCATTTTCAAGCTGAGGGAGATGATGCATCCCAATACTTGACAATCACCATTGGTCCGCATCATGCTACACCAACCACTCATACTAAGGTGAACTCATTTCATCACATGTCTTCCGTTGATCATCGTTTGAATGGGATCCTACTTGAGCTAAATGTGTGTTCCATACTAAGTCCACTACCCAGACCATGATGCCAACATGAGGAGACAAGGATGACCAAGGATCCAATACGCCCAAAATATCCCTGGCGCCCGCTGAAAGTTGCGTTAGTACCCTGAACCGACGATCGGCAAATCCAAACCAGTTTCTACTAAAACTTCCAGCGCCAGTTCTGGCACCGCCAAACTTATCGCTGAAATGGTCTGTCTACGCACAGTTTCGGATTTGATCCCCTGGAATATTCCCCCCTACCTACCCCCTCACCCCTATTACTCTAAATATCCTCTTATGGCTCAGATCTAGGTAGAGAATGAATATTGAGTTGATTTGTCCTAGCCTCCATCTTCCTATAGGGGGAACCTCTCTAGGATCTACATTAAGAACCTAGGTTGTACAAGGCCCTCTCCGTTTGAGATCTCTTTCTATATCGCGATCTCTATTGCATCGATATCTCCCTTTAGGTCTCTATCTTTTGCAATCTCTTCGCGAGTAGATTCTAGCGGCTCCAGATCGATCTTTCCTTTGTGGATCTCTACCTATCGGTCTCTTCCACGTGGATTCAATCGGGTTGGTAATTCGGGTCAACGAGGACAACCAAAGCGTGTGTGTTTGTATCTTTATCTTGCTTTTCGAGTTGAGTTCATCGGGTTTTCCCCTCACATCGACTCCAAATCCATGAAGATCGGGCCACCCAAGGGTCATCCCTAAAGGAACCCGCAACAACCATGTAGCTGCTAAAGAGAAACTCCAAAAATGAGGGGAAGGAACAATATGCCGCGGGAAAGGAATTTAAAACCAAAGAACACATGACTATGGTCTCCTAGCTATGAAGGAAAAAACGTAAGACATATTTTTTTGTGAAACACACGCTTGGTGAAACCACACAATGTGTCCAAACCCGAGGATACACATACCCAAATACACCCATATTCTTCGTACATACCCGAGAATTTGAAACCAAATAACATACAACTATGGTCTCCAAGAACACCATGGAATTGTGAAACACACACATGTGAAACTATAGGGGTGGCTCTATTTGACCCTCGGGGTGCAGAATAGTTATTTTACATTCATCCTCTATGTTTACAACCTTACATGATTTTTACATCACGTAAATTTTGTCTTATCTCGGAAGTTAAGAAGAACATAAGAAAATTTAGATATGATGTAAAAATACGTATTGTATAAAAATAAGATGTAAAATTTGTATTGTTCGTGCTTTTTCACAAGAATGAGTCATAGGCTACTTTTTATATCAAATTTTTATGGTGGATCAATATAAACATTACCATTTCTATATAAAACATAAATTTCTAAATATAACAATGTAAAGTTATGTTGGGTGCAAAATAATGTTTCTAAAACCTAGGTGTTGTAAAGTTATTCTAGCTATCCAGGGGATAACTGTGCACATCCCATGCACCATAGGATCCCAATTTTTTTTGAAAAAGGGTGCCAACGGAACACCCCACACCACCTAACATGGTTATTACCGAGTGCATAAAATGGTACCCTATACTTTGGTTCATTTTTCAGAAAGTTTTAGTGCATAACATGGTGCCCTACACTTTGGTTTATATTTCAAAAAGTTTGTGTGTTGCACAACACGGTGTGCTACAACTTTTTTGATTGATTTTTTGCATGCAAACTTTTTTATAGAAGGGGAGGCTCCTCACATTTTAGACGAAACATACATAAAACAATGTCGTGGTGGCCTTATGTATCTGCGCCTGACTCCCCCAACAATGCAAGTGATCTTTTACTTATCACCATTTTCATTGAGATACTCTAGATACCGAAAGATCAAGCAATGCATGTGCCACACCCTTCCCCTAACACTTTTTTGTGCATGGGAAAAAATATAACTTTGCACTACCATAACGTCAAAAAATTTCAGATGTTTGGCATAGAAATTTACAGGGGGTGCATTTTTTCTGAATTATTATTCGCATGAGCAAAATGTTGAATAACCTTGACGTTGTTATATCTCCGTGCAGGCTGCCCTTTTCTCATCTCCAATCGATTGAAAGCAAACCTGTCGTGGATGGATTGATTAACATAGTTAGTATTCCCTATTCTTTTATCTCGCAATTGTAAAGCAAGGGAGCTTGCATCCAAAGGGTGGGAAGTGATGGCTGTGAAAATAGCCATCTTTTTCCGCGCTTTAACTTCGTTTTAGTCAAACAATTGATCAAGAATCTCTCTAGCCTTACTACCAATGACTAATTATTGCAAAGATGTGTAATCCATTGTTTTGAATTATGTTGTGCAGAAAATCGTGCTTTTAAGAAAAAATCAGGAGCCATTAATGAAGATTTTGAGGAAGTCTACACGACCAAGCAATCCTGGTGTCAAGACCAGTTGACCGGGGCCTTAATGACCACTGGTACGGCCAAGGTCTTCCCATTCGGCCTGCTCGTACCTGGTGGCAGCGGCTTCGTCTCGTCAAACCCTACAACTTTCATGAAGGCACCTATATATTTCGAGGTCCCACCCACTGGGCACGGGGGCGCCATTCTCAGATTGCATCACAACACCATCGAAGGAGATCCACCACCATAGTTCATCCTCTCCATAGCCATAGACATTAGCTTGTACTTGAGATCTCCTTGTGATTCGACAACCATTATAAGAAATTTGTTTTAATCTACGTATTTTGCACAATGTTTTCTATCCTTGATCTTATTTTTATGAGTGAGTAATCCTCACGGTCTTCGGGTTGGCGTGAAACCTCGCAGCGATTATGTGCATCTAATATATGGGAGTACTGTGTATTATTTGAATACAGATTTGTATCTTTGTCTCTTGTCTCGATCTATATACTTATAGGTACCCAAGTTCCCAAAGATTGATAAAGGCTTGTGATGAGATACTTGGTGAGCGACGATCTCGTAGTAAACCCAGCGACAAAAGGCGGAGTACGGTCTTTGTTCAGCGATCAATTCAGGAACAACAGCAACATCACTTCTTAAGGCTTTGATCTGTGTTTTCACTTAATAACTGATTGTATCCCGTTATTTCGTGGTACAAACAGTTGGATTAAAAAACTATTTCTATGCTTGTGACTCGCAGGGGCTCTAGTATATCAGTGTGTGTTTCACATAAATTTTATCTTTATTAAAACATTACACATGAATATGTGTATTACTATCTTTATCCCATATGATGTGCAACTATAGATAAATCTTCAACCCTGGCCTATCTCCATCTATTAAAATGACCCATGATCTAAAGTAAACTAGAAAGGTCTGGTAAACGAAGGTAAAAAGAAACAAACAAGTCTTGTAGACGCGTTACTTATTTAATTTCCTTTTAGCATTGTTTTCTAAGGTTCGATTAAACCTTGGTCTACTAGCGTCCGTTAATCCGAATCGGAGGTATCAACCCTTTTTCTGACGTTATTGCTAGGAAAGCAATTCGCTATCCTAGCGAGGTCACTAGAGACCTTTTTTTAATTTTATTTTTGTTTGTAGTTTATTTCTTATTATTAGTTTAATTTTTGTTATCTATTGAAAACAAAAAAAAATAGTTATTTGTTTAATTGTTTCTCTTATTAAAAAACACCAAAAATAAAAGAGCCCTGGCTCAAAAGAAACTTAGGGAGTATGCTACTCCCGCTGATGATTTTACTCGTGCACCTATTACTTAGCTCGTTGTTGGTGCGGAAGCATATCAAATTAAGCCTGAGTTTGGTTCAACATAACCAATTTGGAGGCTCATCTGCTGAGGACTCAGGTTTGCACCTAAATACTTTTACTGAAATTTATGACATGATGCGCATTAAATATGTTAACCAAAATGCGGTCAAATTATGTTTATTCCCTTTCTCTCTAAGAGGAAAGGCTAAGGACTGTCTGCTAGCTTTTCCTGAAGGAACTATTACATCTTGAAAGGAATGCACTAATCTTTTTATGACTAAATTTTCCCTTCAGCTAAGACTATGCAGCTAAGGTCCAACATTATAAGATTTAGACAACAAGACGACGGGCCACTAGCTCTTGCTTGGAAAAGTATGAAAGAAGCCGTAATGAACTGTCCTAGACATGGGATGGAAGAATATATTATACTAAATTTATTTTATAATGGTATAAACCCAATGTCTAAGTTTATGCTAGATACCGTAGCAGGAGGAACCATGATGGGAAAGCAAGTGAGTGTTGCAAAGAAATTACTTGATAATATACAAAACAACCATGCCCAATGGCATGTAGAAAGACCCTCAAAAAGGGTGAATTCAATCACCGAGGAGCACAATGAAGAGCTTACCACAAAGTTAGCTGAGTTACTCAATATTGTGAAGGGTAAGAAAGATACCCAAATTAATGCTATCACTATCGATGCTAATGAAGTTAATTTTATAGCTCGCAATCCTTATAATCCTGCTTGGAAGAGTCAAAAATTTATCTCAAACTTTCCAAAACAATATTATAATCCTGTAGGTGCTCCACATAATAATAATTATGATAACCATAGTGTAGCAAATCATGGAAATCTCTCTTTTGAAAATACTATTAGAACTTTCATGCAAGCTCAAATCGAGCAAAATAATATGCTTATTAAAATCACGAAGAACCATGAGACTCGTATTGGAAAATTATCTAACCAGGCCGTTGCAATTAGAAATGATGTGCAGGCTCCACAGGCAAGAACCAAGAATGTAGAGGCACAATTGGACAAAGTAGCCGAGAGGCAAGCTTTGCTGAGCACTTTGCTCACATAATAGAAAGGACGTTGCACACTCTATGCTTTTCCTTCTTCTTTGTGTTCGACAACCACGCCGATGCTTACGATGTTGTTAGTTGACGTGATATAGAGCAACATAGGCTCTCTCAGGACAGGAGCTCCCAAAACTGGAGACATAAATGTCATCTTCTTTAGATATTCAAATGCCTCATTAGCCTCTGCATTCCAGACGAACTTGTCTATCTTTTTATGCATCTTGTATAGTGGTAGTGCCTTCTCCCCTAGATAGGACATGAACTGGATTATTGTTGCAATGCATCTGGATAATTGGTGTACATCGTGAACTCGGCATGATTGCTTCATGTTGACTATGGCATTGATTTTCTCAGGATTCACGTCGATTCATGTTGACTATGGTGCTAAATACACATTTCATCAATTTAAGCTTCATCTCAAATCACCGTATATTGGCGAATATTTCCCTAAAATCGGTCATGAGGTCACCCATTTTTTGTGACTTGATGATGATATCATCCACGTATACATGAACATTATGCACGAGATGGTCATGCAAGCACTTCTGCATACACCTTTGGTACCTCGCACCAGCATTCCTTAATCCAATGACATAGTGATGTAGAAAATGGCACCATAAGGCGTGATGAAGGACGTCTTCTCTAGGTCCTCGATCGCCATCTTGATCTAGCGATACCCTGAGTAGGCATCTAGAAAACACAATAGCTTACTACCGGCAATTGAGTCGATCACTTGATTGATGCAAGGCAGGGCAAGAAGATCCTTGGGGAAAGCTTTGTTGAGACCCATAAAGTTAATAAACATGCACCAGCTTCCATTCTTATTTTACCACAAAAATAGGGTTAGCCATCCACTTCGGATGGTAGACATTGATGATGAACCCAACAACTAGGAACCGATCTATCTCCACACTAATTATGCCACATCGCTCATCCATGAATTGTCTCAATGGTTTCTTAACCGGCAAAGCACCTTCATCACATTGAGTTTGTGCTCAGTGAGATCCCTAGGGACTCCTGGCATATCTGAGGGTTTCTAGGCGAAGATGTCCGTATTTTCACGGAGGAACTCAATGAGCTCGCTTTCCTATTTGTTGTCTAGTTGAGCGCTAATGCCGACCTTTTTGTCGATGTTGTTTCCTTCCTTGAGGGAAATTCGCTTGACCTCCTATGTTGAATCGAATGGCGTGTTGGCGATCTCAACCAACCTCTTGGTCAACGTGACATCTCTGGGGTCAACTTTCTACTTGACTTCAGCGATCTCCCCTTTGTTAACTGCTATCTTGGCAAAGGAAAATTTACCCTTCTGACATTCGACGATCTTGACTAGCTCGCCATTAACCTTATTGATCCCTTTAGGACCAAGCATCTTAAGTTTGAGGTAGATATAGAAATATTGTGCCATGAACTTGATGAACGCTGGTCGCCAAAAGATGGCACGGTATGTACTCTTAAAGTCTACTTCCTTGAAGAACAGTATCTCCTTACTGATATTTTATTGTTGCCCAATGCAACCTTGATGCTGGCTAATCTGTCCTGACACAATCCCATGATTTTTTGGTTGGTTGCATCCTTTGAAAGGAATATGACTGAGAGGCAATAATAAAGTGGTTATAATGCTATTCCAGGTTTATAATAGATATTTATTTTTCATGTGATAGTTGTATTAATAGGAAACATTAATACATGTGTGATTTATAAATCAATAGGAAACATTAATACATGTGTGATTTATAAACAGATAAAGGTTCCTAGTAAAGCCTCTCTTTATACTAGCTTGTTGAATAACGGATGATCAAAGATTTCCTGATCATGAACATTGGATGTTGTTAATAACAATGGTCATATCATTGGAGAATGATATGATAAACAGTCACCCGCAGTAGATGTATCAATATGATCATGTCATCGAGTTTATATTGCTATCACATTCGTAGTAACTCAATGTCCTTAGACCATGATATCACGTTAATCACTTTCACTGGAAGAGTACTTTGATTCCATCAAACACCACACCATAACAGGGTGATTATAAATGTGTCATCAGGTATTTGGAAAGTGTTAGTTGAGGCTCTTATGGATCAAGAGTGGTATTTTCCCATCCGAATGACAAAGATATATACTCAGGGCCCATTCGGTGATATCACATTGACATAGCTTGCAAGCAAGTTATTTGATCACTAGAATGTCATATCACAGGAACAAGAAAAAGAGTACTTATCGGGAATGAGGTTAAATAAGGTATGGTTGATAACAAGTGATCAGATCTCGGACAAGTAATATATCGCGAGACAAAAGGAATTTGATTGCAGTGAAAGAGGTTCGGACGATCCTCAAATCTTTGTGGAGCTAGTGAGAGTCATTATGGATCTCCAGGTCCTGCTTATGATTATTGATCGGAGAGAGTCTTGATCCTGTCTACATAGTTCTCGAACCCGTAGGGAGAGACACTTAAGGTTAGTCGACGCATTTGAGCGGAAAGTAAACACATGGGAAATCAATGGACATCGCAGAAAATTATTCTGTCGTAGAAAATTATTCTGTTGAATCTGCCAAAATAGTTTAGGGGTATCAAAACAAAGCAAGGGTTCAAAATGTTAACGTGTTCATTAAATAAAGTATTCATTAAATTGGGTTGCATTAAAACAAGGGAATTAAAGTGCTTTAATGGAAAGTCCTTCAGTTTTTGAGTGGATATTAAATGGGAGAAAGTGGAGATGGAATTTATGTGAGTGGAGAGGCCACCCACATGAATGAGAGGAGAGGGGCACCCCATGGCGCCGGACAAGGAAGGGGGCTTTCCCCCTCTCCCCTGTAAAAGAAGGTGGAGACCTACTCCCTCTCACACACTCTCACTTGACTCTATCATATGCCCTTTGGTTGGCATCTTCTCCCCTTGCTTGCCTTGACCATTGCCACTAGAAAAGGTGCTTTGCGAAGCCCTACTCGTAAACCTGAGAATGGTTCAAAAACTGGACCATACCTCAACCAAACCCGCATGGCCAAACGTGGCAGCCTAAACCGAATTAAACCCATCATATATTTTCGTAAACCCAACTTAAAACAAACCAACTTGACATTCCACCCAAACCGAACTGAAATTGGGTGCCCATCTGTGGGGATGAAACTGTTTGCTCAAATGGGTGAAAGTTGTTCGCGTCAGGATTAGCCATGCACGAGACCTGGCCAGTGAGCCGCGAGATGCTTTGGCAGCTGCAGCAGAGGTGGGGATGGCCAGCCGCATGCGAACGAAGATAGGCAGCTACCGCGAAGGTGGGACCAGCAAGCGACAGCCGCTGCGGTTGTAGGGTGACCGTCGGGCATAAAAATATGTGTATATCTTGTCTGAAGAGTCAGGAACAAGAACCAATCTCTCCAACCGGTTGTAAAATGTAGGTCAAAACTGTTAGGAACCAGACTTGTTAAGGCCCATACCTAACGAAGCGAGACCAAACTAATCCAAACTCTTTCTGAATCAACCCAATTAAGACCAGAACCAAGCGAGACCCATATGATGGTCCCCATTGGAGATGCACCACCACTCATGATGATCGGTCATGGTGTAGTGAATTTGGTTCATGTAATCACTAAAATTACTAGAGGGATGTCATTTTGAGTGGGACTTCACATAAGTAATTTTGAATTAGAACTCTATCTGTTATAAACCTAGTCTAAATTGTCTTTTCAAATACATTGTAGATCATGGCACCCCCTGCATTCAATTTCAATGCATTCCTTGAGAAAGAAAAGCTGCTAGACAATGAGTCTAACTTCACCAACTGGCACTGCAACTTGAGGATTATCCTCGCGGGCATGAAAAAGTCCTATGTACTTGGAGGTCCGTTAGGTGACGCCCCTACAGAAACTGCGTCTCAAGAAGAGCGCAATGTGTATGACACAAAGTATGATGACTACACTCTTGTGCGGTGCGCGATACTCCAATCGTTGGAGCCCAAACTCCAACAACACTTTGAAATTACTAATGCCGATGTCATGGTGGAGGAACTCAAAATTATGTTTGGGGACCAAATTCATGCCGAGAGATATGAGATCTTTGAAAAGTTATTTAGCGCTAAAATAGAGGAGCACAACTCTATGAACGAGCACGTCATAAAGATGACGGGCTACACTCAATGTCTTGAGACACTGGGATGTGAGATTCCAGCTGATCTCACCACGTACAGGGTTCTGCAATTGCTGCCACTGAGTTACAAAGAGTTTGTAATTAACTACATGATGAATGGTGCTGACAAATCGCTCACCGAACTTGCAGATATACTTAAGACTACCGAGGTAGACATCAAAAAGGAACATCAAGTGTTGATGGTAAATAAGACCACCAGTTTCAAGAAAAGAGTCAAGTGGGACAAGCCCAAGGGTAACTTCAATAATGACGGCAAGTCTGTTTCCGCACCTGAGAAGAATACCAAGGGAGGCTCTAAGCCCTATACTAAGTGCTATTACTGCAAGGAGACTGGTCACTGAAAACGGAATTACCCAAAGTACTTGGCAAATAAGAAGGTCGTGAAAGTGAACAAAGGTATATACGATATACTTGTTATTGATGTGTACCTTACTAGTAGTCGAAGTAGTACCTGGGTATTTGATCCTGGTTCGGTTTCTAATATATGTAACTCTAAACAGGGACTAAGGAATAGACGACCACTAGCAAAGGATAAAGTGACGATGCGCATAGGCAATGGATCGAAGGTTGATGTAATCGCCGTCGGGACGCGGCCACTTCATATACCATCGGGATTGACAATAAACCTTAATCATTGTTATTATGTGCATGCATTGAGCATGAACATCATGTCTAGATCATGTTTATTATAAGACGGTTATTCATTTGTATCCGAGAACAATGGTTGTTCCCTTTATTTGAATAACATCTTTTATGGTCACGCACCTATGTTGGATGGTTTATTTGTTTTGAATCTTGATATTATTGATACACATATTCATAATGTGAATGCCAAAAGAATCAAGTTGAATGATGATATTGCTGCATATTTGTGGCATTGCCGTTTTGGTCATATTGGTGTAAAGCGCATGAAGAAGCTCTATTCTCATGGACTGCTAGAATCACTTGATTATGAATCATTTGAAACATGTAAACCATGCCTTATGGTCAATATGACTAGAACACCATTCTCCGGAACAATGGAGCGTGCGACCGACTTGGTGGAAATAATACATACCAATGTATGCGGTCCGATGAGTGTGTCTTTGCGTGGTGGATATCATTATTTTGCAACCTTCACGGATGATTTAAGTATATATGGGTATATTTACTTAATGAAACACAAGTCTGAAACATTTGAAAAGTTCAAAAAAATTTCAGAGTGAAGTAGAAAATCATCATAACTGAAAGATCAAGTTTCTATGATCCGATCATGGAGGAGAATATTTTAGTTACCAGTTTGGCACACACATGAGACAATATGGAATTGTTTCACAACTCACTCCCGCCGGAACACCACAACATAATGGTGTATCATAATCGAACCTTATTGGATATGGTACGATCTATGATGTCCCTTATAGATTTGCCATTGCCATTTTGGGGTCATGTATTAGAGACTACTACATTCATTTTAAATAGGGCACCATCAAAATCCGTTGAAACGACACCATATGAATTATGGTTTGGTAACAAACCTAATCTATCATTTCTATAAGTTTGGGGATGCGATGCTTATGTGAATAAACTTCAGCCTGATAAGCTCGAACCCAAAGTGGAAAAATGCGTCTTCATAGGATACCCAAAAGAAACAATTGGGTACACCTTCTATCACTGATCCAAAGGCAAAGTGTTTATCGCCAATAATGGATCCTTTCTAGAAAAAGAGTTTCTCTCAAAAGGTGTGAATAGTAGGAAGGTAGAACTCGACAAGGTGATTGAACCTTCTCTTCCAGAAGTGGAAAGTAGCACAGCGCCGGAATCTGTTCCAGTGTTGACTCCACAAATGGAAGAAGGAAATGATGATGAGGTACCACCCCCTCCTCATGAAACTCCGAGAGAGAGTACTACCAAACCTCGTAGGTTAGGCAGGATACGTACAACTTCGGAACTGTACGGAGATCCGGTCCTCAATTTCATGATAGATGGAAGTGATGACCATGCGACGTATGATGAAGCGATGATGATCCTGGATTACAACAAATGGCTAGAAGCCATGCAATCCAAGATGTAATCCATGGATGAAAACCAAGTTTGGACTTTGGTAGACTTACCTCATGACCTAAAGGCCGTTGAAAATAAATGGATTTTCAAAAATAAAATGGATGCTGACGGTAATTTGATCGTCTATAAAGCTTGACTTGTCGCGAAGGGGTTCTAAAAAATTCAAGGAGTTGACTATGATGATACTTTATCACTGGTAGCAATGTTAAAGTCTGCTAAGATTATGTTAGAAATTGCTGCAATTTTTGATTATGAAATCTGGAAGATGGATGTCAAAACAGCATTCCTTAATGAAAACATTGAGGAAGAGTTGTATAATACACATCCCAATGGTTTTGTCAATCCTAAGGATGCTAACAAGGTATGAAAACTTCAGCGATCCATCTATGGACTGAAGCAAGCATCCATAAGTTGGAATCTCTGATTTGATGAAGTAATCAAAGGATTAGGATTTGTACAAACCATTCGAGAAGCTTGTAGTTACAAGAAAGTGAGTGGGATCTCTATTGTATTTCTAATATTATATGTGGATGACATATTGTTGATTGGAAATGACATAGAAATTTTGAAAAACGTAAAGGATTACTTAAATAGTAAGTTTTCAATGAAAGATCTTGGTGAAGCTGCATACATATTAGGCATCAAGATCTATAGAGATAGATCAAGACGATTAATAGGGTTGTCACAGAGTACATACCTTGACAAGCTTTTGAAGAAGTTCAAAATGGACGGAAGTAAGAAGGTATTCTTATAGATGTTGCAAGGGACGGTTTTGAGTAAGACTCAAAGTCCGGCGACAGCAACATATAGAGAAATGATGGACCATGTCCCCTATGCCTCATCCATAGGTTCTCTTATGTATGTTATGTTATGTAAAAGGCTAGATGTGGCACATGCTGTTACTTTGAATAGCAGGCACCAGTCTGATCCAGGTTTGGAACACTGAAAGGCAGTTAAGAATGTCTTTAAGTACTTGATAAGAACTAAAGACATGTTTCTCGTGTATGGGGGTGAAGAAGAGCTCCTCGCTAGGTGTTACGTTGATGCTAGCTTCGACACTGATCCGGATGAATCTAAGTCACAATCCAGATATGTTGTTTTTATAAATGGTGCAACGGTGAGTTGGAGGAGCTCCAAGCAACCAGTGATTACGATATTTACAATGGAGGCGAAATATATCCCTGCTTCAGAAGCAGGGGCGGAAGAAGTTTGGATGAAGGAGTTCATTTCTGAACTGGGTGTGGTTCCATGTGCTTTGGATCCTATGGTGATTTATTGTGACAACAATGGTTCCATAACCAATGCTAAGGAACCAAGGTCTCGCAAGAATTCGAAGCATATAAATCGTTGGTTTAACTCCATCCGGGAACATGTTCAGGATAGTGATGTAGAGATTTGCAAAGTAACACAGATCTGAATGTTGCAGATCCTTGACTAAATCTCTCCCAAGGGCAAAACATGATCAGCACCAGAACTCTATGGTGTTAGATTCATAACTATGTAAACTATATTATTGAATCTAGTGCAAGTGGGAGATTGAAAGGAATATGCTTGAGAGGCAATAATAAAGTGGTTATTATGCTATTACAGGTTTATAATAAATGTTTATTTTTTATGCTATAATTGTATCAATAGGAAACATTAATACATGTGTGATTTATAAACAGATAAAGGTTCATAGTAAAGCCTCTCTTTATACTAGCTTGTTGATTAACGGATGCAAAGATTTCCTGGTCATGAACATTGGATGTTGTTAATAACAGGGACATATCATTTGAGTATGATATGATGAACAGTCACCCACAGTAGATGTATAAATACGATCATGTCATCAATTTTATATTGCTATCACATTCACAGTAAATCAATGTCCTTAGACCATGAGATCACATCAATCACTTTCACCGGAAGAGTACTTTGATTCCATCAAACATCACACCATAACAGGGTGATTATAAAGGTGTCGTCGGGTATTTGGAAAGTGTTAGTTGAGGATCGTGGATTAAGAGTGGGATTTGTCCATCCGAATGACGGAGAGATATACTCAGGGCGCTCTCGATGATATCACATTGACATAGCTTGATCACTAGAATGTCATATCACGGGAATGAGAAAAAGAGTACTTGTTGGGAACGAGATTAAACAAGGTATGGATGATACCAAGTGATCGGATCTTGAACAAGTAATATATCACGATAAAAAAGGAACTTGATCGATTACAGCGAAAGATGTTCGGACGATCTTTGGATCTTCGTGGAGCTAGTGGGAGTCATTATGGATCTCCAGGTCCCACTAATGATTATTGATCGGAGAGAGTCTAGATTATGTCTACATAGTTATCGAACCCGTAGGGATACACACTTAAGGTTAGTCGACATATTTGAGCGGATAGGAAACACGGGGGAAGTCAATGGACATCACAGAAAATTGTTCTATTGCAGAAAATTGCTCTATCAAATCTGCTGAAATAGTTTCGGGGTATTGAAACAAAGCGATGGATCAAAATGTTAATATGTTCATTAAATGAAGTGTTCATTAAATTGAGTTGTATTAAAACAAGGGAACTAAAGTGCTTTAATGGAAATGCCTTTGGTTTTTGAGTGGATATTAAATGGGAGAAAGTGGAGATGGAATTTATGTGAGTGGAGAGGCCACCTACATGAATGAGAGGAGGGAAGGGGGCACCCCATGGCACCTACAAAGGAAGGGGGCTTGCCCCTATCCCCTATAAAAGGAGGTGGAGACCTCCTCCCTCTCACACACTCTCACTTGCCTCTCCCATATACCCTTTGGTTGGCATCTTGTCCCCCTTGCTTGCCTTGCCCATTGCCACTAGAAAAGGTGCTTGGAGAAGCCTTGCTCGAGATCTTCCCCTCAACCACCTCTACCATGGCGTAGCACTGCTAGAGTTCCCGGGGATCCGCTACTTCCGCTTCTCGGCTAGAGTGAGGGTTCGGAAGCCGTCGGCACACCGAACGTGTGACCGATTACAGAGGCGCTACCCGATTGTGGCGCTAATCGTATGCACGTCCTCGAGGACGATAGTGTATATCTAGATCAACCACGTTTGTTTGCGGGAATGTTATCCCACTTACGGTCTACGAGGGTGAGTCCATATGTAACTGTTACAAAGTATCGCCTTGATTCGATATTGGCAGTTCAAACCGTAGGAATTTTTTTGTTTTCTATGCAACAAACCCCATCATCCTTGACTCGGGGATGTTGATCCTCTCAAATGTTTTGAGATACATGATATTAATTTCGTTGTCGCCGTCCATGAGCACCTTGTATAGCCGGAAACCATTAACATATGGCGTGTCAACTAAAGGTAATTCTCTAGACTATGTTGTGTTCAGACCACTCTAGGTAATTTGGTCGCTAGGTATGGTGGCATTGACGATGCGATCGATGCATCACTCTTATTTTTGTCGATCTTGGTGAAGATATACATAGACTCTAGGTCTCTTGTTATATTACCCACGTCGTCTTTATGGACTGGGAGAGGTATCGAATCACCAAATGCAGCCTAGAAATGACACTCTTTGACTAGGTGTCTTGCAAGATGCCTGGGGGGTGCTATGTAGTTGGCATGTCTGGTTCTCCATCTCATTTACGGAGTATGACCAAGCTCTAAGAAGCTACTAGTCGACTATCGTTGATGATGGAAGCTCTAGTGGTGAAGGTGCCCTGGTGAAACCTCCCTAGCTATCATGTGGTCGTTTGTAGGCATGGGGTCAACCTCTATCTATGTGTTACTATCCTCCTCGTGAATTTGAGAAAAAACATAGTAGTACCTAGCATCATCTTCTAGGGTTTCATCAGTTGGGTTGGCTTTACTGGCAGATGCCTGGCCTTCCACATGGCATAGTCCTTGAGTAAGTGGGTTGATTTTTTATGATGCATGTTCTTTAGCTTAGATGGTTGACTCTCTGCAATCTCAGCCATTTACTCTCTCTTTGGGCGTTGCTTATTGTATCCCTTCTTGCCATCACTACGGCCAGTGCCGGTGACTAAATACGAGTTGCCTTCGCTGTTTTACTCTTGTTGTTCTTAGTCGTGTTATATTTCTTGGGTGGGTTATCCTTCTTGGATTTTCCCTCATCATCAAATTTTGAATTTGTGCAACCCCGAAGGCACGTATCTGGCAACGATGTGCACCAAGTCCCAAAGATTCTTGGGCTTGCTCCCGGACAACCATTTAGAGACCAGCTAGAGATGGTACATTCACGTGAACACTCAGCAAGCTGCCTCATCTCTAACATCAACCACATTGTTGTATAACTCGGCCCATTGGGTGAGGTAATCTCTAGTTTGCCCTCCCACCATTTGTTTGCACTCCTTGATGCCCCTTAAAAGGATGTGTGGGCACCATATTTCATCATCAGCGGGTGATACGTCGGAAACGTATCTATAATTTTTGATGTTCCATGCTTGTTTAGTATCTACTTTGCTTTGCTTTGTCCACACTTTGAGGTGATTTTATTATGTTTTCTGGTACTAACCTATTAACAAGTTGCCACAATGCCAGTTGCCTGTTTTCTGTTGTTTTTTGTTCCAGAAAAGCTAGTAAGGAAATATTCTCGGAATTGGACGGGACAAAAGGCAAAGTCAATATTTCACCGAGGAGAACATGGAGTCCAGAAGAGACATGGAGGGGCGCCACAGGGTGCCCCCCAGGCATGGCCTAGGGTGGGCCCGCGCCTGGGCAGGGTGTGGGCCCCCTGGCCGCCTCCCAGCCTCGCCTCTTTGCCTATAAGAATCCCCTGATGCCTAAACCCTAAGTACCCGATCAATATTCCACGAAACCGTCTGTAGCCACCGCCACCATCGTCCCTAGATCGGGAGGATCTGAAGCTCTTCCCGGCACCCTGCCGGAGGGGAGATCATCCCGGAGGCCTTCTTCTTCATCATGCCAGCCTCCGGTATGAAGCATGAGTAGTTCCACCTTGGACTATGGGTCCATGTAGTAGCTAGATGGTTGTATATCCTCCTTATGCTTTCGTGTCTAGATCTTGTGAGCTCTGTTCATGATCAAGATCTATTCTATTTGTAATCATGCATGTTGTGTTTGCGGGGATCCGATGGATATTGAGATTACTATGTCATATTGATTAATGGTTTTGTATATTTGTTTCTATCATGTCTGTGTTGTTTGTGATCTTGCATGCTCTCCGTTGTTAGTATCTATCTTGGCCAAGTAGTTGCTAGTGACTCCAAGAGGGGGTATTTATGCTCGATAATGGGTTCATGCCTCTACTTAATCAAGGGAAGTGATAGAAATCTATACGGTTGTAGATGTGTTGTTGCCAATAGGGAGAAAACAACGGTCTCTTGTTCATGGAACAAGTGGATTGTTTACCTTACACACTTTGCTTAAAGCAGTTGTCTGTTGCTTGCAACTTAATACTGGTGGGGGTTCGAATGATAACCCAAAGGTGGAATTCTAGTCATAGATGTAGTTGGATGGCGGTATATATATATATATATTATTGTATTGCCCAATCGAATCTCATAGGGTCTTTTTGTCTAGTATTGCATTGTTATGCCTTGCTCAGTCCTGTCAATTACCCTGTTGTAATTTGTTTACCCAGCATGCCATGTTTGTTTATCTAAGGAGAACACCTCTAGTGAACTATGGACCCCGGTCCAATCTTTACCATTGATACATCTTCCCATGTTACTGTTTACTTGCTGCAAACCATCATCACCTTCCACACCATACAGTTAATCCTTTATTACAACAACCGGTCAGATTGCCAACCTCACTGTTAGTTGGGGCAAAGTCTTGAGTTTGTGTCGTGCAGGTTTCCATGTTGCTTGCAACACCTTTGAAACATTTCCTTCCTCCTATTGGTTCGATAACCTCGGTTTCTTACTGAGGGAAGACTTGCTGCTGTGCTGCATCACACCTTTCTCTTGGGGTTTCTTAACGAGGCGCTTCTAGGCGCCATCAGCGGGAGATACCAATACGGGATCATGTCGCGGTTGTTCTGGATGGACATGTCTGTTGTGTAGGTCCTCCAGCCAGTTGGCTGAGTTAGTATTGTCATCATTTTTGGCATGTACCTTAGATTTTTAAATTGATCTACGAATTTCTCGACCATGAACTCAGCCGAAAAGCACTTGGGCCCCGAGGCAGAGCCTCAACAATCATCAAGAAGTTATCTTGGATTGCGGCTTCGGGATCCTTAGCTTCATACGTTGCAATTTGCATTGAGTGTGTGACATAATTCAGAAGCTTCTTGGGACCTTGACGGGTATTCCTGCTCCTTACGCCCCGTGTTACTCAATGCTTCCTAGTGGGATGATGGTTGTCATGCCTAGTTGAAGGATGGGGATAGCTCTTGGGCGATTTTCACAGGCTAGCCAAACAATCCCTCTTTGATAGGGATTACTCCTCTTGTTGAATAACCGCTATGCCGAGTCACTTGAAAGCTCGGTGCACTCTATGAGATTCAACATTTTCACTAGTAATCTTGACTCTTTGAATGGTATCTCTCGCTACAATTAGGTTTTGAACATAAATGGTATAGTGTCCTTCCAGAATTGGTGTCCTAGCCGTAGGTGGTGGTGGATGAGGAATAGTTCTTTCCCCTGTAGCTTCACTAGCCACCGATGTGCCGTTAATATCCGTGGCCGAATCCTCCTGTCTACCAGTGATGTTGGTTCTGATGAAAGGTTCTCTAGGGGTGTTGTAATGATCCTTCGCCTGCAAGGTAGTAGGCTGGTGCTATGAATCTATTTCTAAAATTCGGAAACCATCCTAATCTTTGTTTGCCGGCTCTCCAGCAACTCCTTTTTGTGGGCGATGCACCGCTTCTCGACCATGACGTTTTGTTTCTCCTGGACGAGCATAAATCAATACTCTTCAATCTCTGCCACCCTAGTCGCCACATTCTCCGAAGAGTTTGGCATCGACATAGGGTCAACTAGAGGGCATCTCCCTCCATAAAGACGCCAACTCCGTTAGTCTCCCAGATGGAGATCAGACTGGCGTCATCTTGCGATCCAGTGCCGAGTTCTTTCTCTAGCAGCGGGTAGATTGATTCTTCATAGCCACCACTTGCATGATCATGATGTATCCCGACCTACGATCGTCACCATATTAAGTACCTTCTCTCTCTATACAACATACGCCAATTCGTCATGCCATAAAGGTGAATCCTATCCTATATCCTAGTCCACCTCTTACCCATTTGAATAGTATACTACTTCATACTCCGTCCTATGATCATGTTAGGTTCGCATCAACAAGTACAAAAGTTGGGGAGGAAGCCCGAGGACTCAAGGACAACGTCACGAAAGCTTGGAAGAGAAGACACAAGAAGCATCACCTCTAGGACCGGAGCCTCTACCCTGAAAGAATGGAATCTCCGACACTTGACCCCGGAGTTTCCGCCCACCACCCAAGAGTCTCCTCCCAGCCGAGAAGCTCTGCCCCGAGCACTCTGACATAGTCTCTGGCCACACTTCCAGGAGCTTTTGGAGCCACCCATGAGTCTACCCCGGAGTCTCTACCCTTCCAACACCGGATACTCTGGCCTAAGAAGTGGGCCTGCCTGCCAAGAGCTAGGTCTGGCCCATGCAAAGGCCCCAACTAGTCTAGAATTATGATGATACAGAATTATGTCTCCATGGCCTCATCTTGTGTAGAAGACCCTTGCGGGGAACAAGGCCTCTTAGATCTAATCTATGAGATGTCCACACCCTCTCCTTGTTTGAGCGCCTTTTCTATCTTGTGATCTCTATTACCTTGCAATCTTTTCACAAGAAGATTCTAGCTGCTCATTGTAAATCTTTCCTACTTGAATCTCTATCTTTGTGTCTCTTTCAAGTGGATTCTATTGGGTTGGTGGTTCGGGCCAATGAGAACAAACAGATTTGGGTGTGGTGTGCGTTTGTATCTTTAATTTCCACTCACGTGTTCATCATGTTCTTCGTATCCTCCCCCAATCTCCTCGAATTTATGAAGATCGGGCCACAATAGCAGCTTTATGCTACACCATGTCGGGAAAAAATCCATCATTATATTCTACAACCACGTACAGGTACGGTGACACATACATCTTTGGATATACGTACGATATATGTAATTTGGTTATGTGTATCCTAGGTATATGTACATTGGATATATACTCTCTCCGTTTTAAAATATAAGATGTTTTAGCTTTGTCAAGACAATATATGTAGACGCCTTTTAGTGTGTAGATTCGGAGTGAATCTCTCCAAACTTATACACTAAAAGATGTCTAGATTCATTACCTTCATAAAGCTAAAACAAGTTATATTTTGAAACCAAGGGAGTATAACTTAGCTCTACATGATACCCATCGTACCTGTCATGGAGAGTAGCACTCCTCCAAGTGCAATCCAGCCTTCTTTGCCAGTCCTCATGAAGAACCTGACGAGGTACGTCGGAGAGAGCGCGTAGAAAACCCTCGGGTTCCACACGACGATGTTGTAGATGCCGAGCGCTCCCAAGCAGAGGAGCCAGATGATGACGACGGGGGCGAACAGGAAGGCCACACGCTGCGTCCCCCAGTGCTGCAGGGTGAAGAGGCCCACCAGCACGATACACGACAGGATCACCACCTCACCTGCTCGTTTTTTGCAGCAAATTATATTAGCAACCATGGTTAATTGCTGCAAGAAGTACTAAACGAGATATGCACGAATCAGCTGCACGCAAACGACTCACCGTTTGTCAAAGCATGGCAATGGACTTGCAAGCCAGCGAAGGACGAGAGCACTGGGACATACACGTACAAGGTCCGCCAAGGTCAGCAGGCATTGAGATCATCAAACTAATTGTGCGGCAAGCAAGCAAATTTGACGCACGTACGCACCGGACATGGCCGGCGTGAGGACGCCGTCGCCGATGACCAGCGAGGCGCCGAAGAGGACCATGAGGAGCAGGAAGGCCCGACACTTGCTATGCCTCTCGAGGAAGTGCCTGAGCGCCCTGAGGATGGGCGTGTCCTGCGCCCTGTAGCCTGGCTTGTAGTAGGTGGAAAGCTCCTCGTCGGCGGCCTGCTGGTTGGGCATCAGGCTGAACTTGGCGTGCCGTATCAGCAGTGAGTAGAGCGCGAACGTGCCACCTTCGCCGTTATCGTCGGCGCCGAGGACGATGAAGACGTACTTGAGGAGAGGAATGAGGGTGATGGTCCAGAAGACGAGGGAGAACACGCCGAAGATGGTCTCCTCGTCCTCGAAGCGCCGGAGCGACCCCGAGAATGTGCTCTTGTACACGTACAGAGGCGACGTGCTCAGGTCGCCATACACCACGCCGCAGCTCTGGTACGCCAGGAGCAGCACGTGCTTGTAGTAGGATCTCCGGTGGCGCTGCAGCATCCATCGGTATCGTCCGTCCAATCAGTTAGAGCGAACAGAAATTCAGCACGTCGCTAGCTCGAATCGAAGTGAGTACTCAATCCACTTTTATGCATGAGACTCGTCCTAAGGGTGTGGTCGTTTTGCACAAAACCATCTATGAGCTTCATCGGAAAAAAATAGATGAAGTTTTGTTTAAAATTGACTTTGAGAAAGCATATGATAAAGTTAAATGGTCTTTCCTACAACAAACTCTCGGCATGAAGGAATTTGCACCAAAGTGGTGCAAATTGATTGAGTAGTGTGTACAAGGGGGAGTGTTGGGATACGTGTTGAGGATGATATCAGGCATTTTTTTTAAACTAGAAAGGGTCTTTGTCATGAGACCCCCTATTCTCGATTCTTTTCAATATTATTGTAGATATGTTTACTATCTTAATTGAAAGAGCTAAAGAGGATGGACAAGTTGGAGGTCTAATCTCCCATCTAGCTAAGGGAGTAGTCTCAATTTTATAATATACGGACGATACTATATTGTTCATGGAACATGACCTACAAAAGGCCGTGAACATGAAAATATTATTATGTATCTTTGAATAATTATTGGGATTAAAAATCAATTTCCATAAGAGTAGGATCTTCTGTTTCGGAAAAGCCAAAGAGACAACAGTACAAACAAATTTTTGGTTGCGAGGCTAGTTCATTGCCTTTTCAATATTTGGACACACAGATTCACTATAGAAAACTAAAGAATTCAGATTGGTATCCAGTAGAAACTAGACTTGAAGGGAAGTTGGGTTGCTGGAAGGACAAGCTTTTATCATATGGTGATCGTTTAGTTCTAATTATTAGAGTATTATACATATACGGTTGTCATGGTAGCTTAGAATAGTTAGAACTCTATCCTAACTTGACTTATACTCCAAGATGATTTTCTGTATGTCTATATATAATCGCTCATAGGCTCAATAAGACATCCATCATATTTCGCCAAACTCATACTCTTTCATGGTATCAGACTAAATTGGTCCAAACCCTAGCCGCCGACGCGCTTTCGCCGTGCCACCCCTAGCGGATCGATCTCCATGATCTCCGCCGGGGGGCGCAATATCCGTCGCAGGGTTCGCCCACCGATCTGTGATCGGATGCCCTGGTGAGTCTTTTCCGATCTCTAGATTGGTTTTTCTCTCTACCGATCGCTTAACCGGTCTTTTTTGTTGGTTTACCGATCATAGATAGGCTTGAGTCGCCCACCGCCGTCGTCATCGCCACGCCTCTACTCCGACCGTCGGCGTTGATGATCTACCTCTGTTAGCTGCTACGCCTTGCTTAGTAGGCTGTTGCGGCCGTCCTCCTCCGATCGTCTTCGTCATCATCGCCCGGGACTTCATCGACAACGCCTCCATCGTCTCCTATCTATCCCATGGCGTATACGGGTCATCGTCGGTCTGATCAACCGATCACGCGTCCGTCTACGCCAAGCACGTCCGCAGCACGTGTCTATCACCGATCGAGTTACGGGCTGTCGTTGCGTTGCCCCTTCGGGCCACAGTTACGCCGCTTTGGTCCTTGCCAACTGGCTGCAAACGCGCCTCACAAGAGTTTACGCGCCGGTGGCTCCAGACGCTGCATTGACTCGCACCATACAGCTATGCCGCCCATCGGGTCGTAGCGTTGCTGCATGTAGTCTACATCGCCGTCCCCACGCAACGACGCCCCAGGCTATGACCATGCCACCTACCACAGTGTGGGTCGCCTACGTCCGCGTATGGTCTTTGTCACACCGGGTTCTTCTTCGTCTATATCAAGTACCACCGCCGCGCCTCTCTAGGCATCTAGCATGACCACTCTGGGTCGCCGCTAGTTTTTCCACCTTATACATCTTCGTCCACAACAACCTCGCCGACATCGTCATATTGTCCCCTACGACAGCGGCGCATAGGTTCATGATGGTCCCTGCTCTTGCGTGCCTGGTTTTGGCACCACCGGTGCGTGACTTCGTCCCCGAGCCTGGCAATCTCGGATCGGTGCCTCGTCTTCGTCGGCCTTGACAAAGTCTTCTTCGGCATTGACAACTTCCTCTACGACTGCGTTGACCGCGTCACCAACAAGTTCTTTGCATACTCGGTTCTCGAAACCGGAGTGTGCGTTCTTCCCCGACGTGCGCCTCGTTTTGGCAAAACTATGGCCGCACTTCGTCCTCGACGGCTTGGACTGCATCGACTTCGGCATCAACAACCCTCGGTAAGCTGTCGTGGCCCCTCGACAAGCCTCCGCGGCCCTCGGCAAGCTGCCACAGCCCCGTGACGACTGCCTCAACGCGTATCTGTCATCCTCCTCGCGCACTATGCGCATGCGGCTTCATGTACGGCTACCTCGACACCGGCATTCCCGGCCACGACATCGACCATGGCACCCCTTCGCAACGGCTACCCCAACCTCGTCACCGCCTCAAGCTGTCGGCTCCCTCGACATCGGCAAGGGCTATCACCTCGCTTGAGCATCTCACTAGCTTCCTCTACAGTCCAAGCATTCGCGCCGCGACACGCCGTATGCGACACTCCCGCTGCTACTGTCGGGAATCTCAACCTACTGCATTCTACTTCTCTTAATTTATACTGTGTTTCTACTACTGCTGATTGAATCTTGTGATCCCAGTTATCTAAAGTCCAGTACCTGGTATTTTTTATTGAATCTTTATACTTCCTATTTTCCTTCTCACATTTCGTTGGCCTCTGTGTATAAAATGAAAATACTGTTGCCCGCTTCTCGTAGCTAGCTTCTCTACAATCATTAATTGGGGCACTTGATGGAGATGGATTTTTGGGAGTCCCCGCAGTTGGAGCAGCGCCAATTCTACTTGGATGATCTTCCTGGACCAGTGCCAATTTACAGAGGCTAGCAAAATGTACTCTACTGTTCATTCTTTAAGTGTGTATAAGTTTAGTTTAAAAAGAAAAAATGAAGATCAATTGATGCCACTCTATACCTCAAAATCCATGCCAAGTGATCCCTTGGATAAAATTATTTTGAGTTGGTTGATTCCATTTGACAGCATTGGAGTGTCTTATAGTTATAGGTAATCCTAGGAAGAACCCCTACACCAGCTCTATGCTGTCCAATATTTTTCTTTTACCTTATTTTCTATATAGTTTTCTCTTTTATTCTTTCTACATTCATTTGAGTAGTTTCTTACTCCAAAGCTTGTGATCAAATTTTCTTTGACAGATTTCCTATTTTATGATTTTTTTTGGATTCATTGCCTAAAGTTCATTACTACAATGAGTATTATAAGGGATACTTAAGCTCAAGTTGCAGGCTTTGGAACTATAGATGTAGTAATCTTTTAAAAAAAATCTGGTTTACTAAAAAGCCATGGCACTGGTGCTATTTGAAACGATTTCTTAATGAGGTGTGCTTCGGTCCTCCCCCCTAAACTTAAGTTTCATGGGCCATTTTATTTTTTTGACCCGTCGAAACCCATATCGAGGTCACGTATATCTCCGTATATGTGTACTCGGTCGAACTGAGTATAATCCATGTCCTGGACGACTGATCCCACCTCTTATTATCACGATCTACGTCTTTGCATGTCATATTTAATTTTTGTTGTTGTTGCTGTTATATAACTTACGATTTTCGCTTCTGCAGGCACATGAGTATTCGTGTAAGGGGAGTATACATCTAAGAGGACTATATGGACTTCGGGTGGGTTCGTACGGTCCTAAAAACAATTGGTATGAGTTTTTGTTTGTCAAAGTTTGAAAAGGAGGGAGGAGGGAGGGGGGGGGGGGCGAAGCAAAAGTGTTTCTTAATTTGGACATTTTGACCTTCTCAGTAAAAATTTGGAGTGCTTTATTTTCTCCTTGTTTAAATAGAAAGTACATGAGTTTCTGGTTTCCATGGGGGGATATATATCCGGTGCTCGGTTTTGACTTGAGAGTATAGCCCTTGCTTTGTTGTTTCTCGCGCTAGATTACCTGTAAATCTATAAGAATTATGTTGGTTTATTATAGAAAAGTGCTTTCCTTGGAGAAAACTCAGAAGGCCTCTCGGTTCAGTAAAATCGTTGGACTGTCTTAGTAGTGCAGAAGTAATAGTTTTTCTATTTATAGAGAGTAATTCCTTGTGTTTGTACATGTAACTTGAGTCTTATTATCGTTCGAACACTATTATTACATCTGCATTTGCTTTAAAAAAAATCAGTACTCATTGTACTATGTTTGATCGGGTTTTATGTGATAAATATTGTGTCGAAATGATCCTCTTCAGGGTGTTATGCTGGAAAAGATTGTTTCCATGATACACAAGGACTATCCAAGCGAGTCAACCCAGGACCTTGTTGTGCCTGCCCTGTCACTACGTCTTGTTCCTGAATATATGTTAATGCTCATTGGGAGAGAAAGCCATTTTTGAAGATGTTGGAGAATTTCCCAGTTCGGCAACCTTTGTCGTAGTTACACATGAAATTTTTGTCTCATGATTCATTTACTGTATGAAAGATGTGTAATGATCAGTCCATTTAGTTTACTAGGTCTGCAAGTATATAATAATAATAAGAATGCCCAACCCTCATAAATAAGCCCACCTTTTCCTGCTAAAATGTTAAAATATTATGTGAGCTATCGACAGTCTCTACATAGCAGAAATGTAACATTTGTACCATGTTTTGTGGTTTTACATTAGCACTATATATATCTTCCAAACTAATGACACCAAACCTGCCAACAAATATAAAATGCTTAAGAAGAAAAACTCCAATGCGCTTGTGTTTGTTTACATGTTCATAGCAGTTTATCTCCGTGATATGCTATACCAAGGACGAACCCTTCATCGTCTAACATGTCGCTCCCAACAATTTTTGCACCTATATTGTGCAACGTTTTTCTCTCCCGCTGCAACACATGGGTATGTCTCCTATATATATGAAAATAGCTTCCCTTTGTTAATTAGAAATCCAAAATATACTAGCTCGTGCAGGTGTACGGGTTGCCGACTAGTTTTTTTTAATTTCAAGAGTCCGCCTCATATCGACTGCTTAATTACATGTTCATCTTGAGTCGATCGGATCTACGCCATCTAACTCAGTCGGAAGCTATTTTTAGTGGTGGTGGTAGGAATTAGTGGTGTAAAATAGCGAACTAAGGGGTCTGAGCTAGTTCTACGTGGTATGCCTCAGTGTCCGATGATGATATCCTTCAAAGGTTCAGGTACCCACAATCGAACGATTCAATGAAGAATATCATGGCCGAGGTACTCATGGGAATCTCTTCCATCCATCGGATGTTCGTGTTCTTCCTCTCATAGTTGGTACTACCATAACATTCAAGTCCAGAACACCGGACAAATTTAACACGTCAGCATTAGCACAAATTCCCCAGCCACAAAAAAAAAAATGCATGAACACATATAGTGAAAACTCATTGCCGGATGTATGTATGTACGAGAAACAATCAGAAAGAATTAACATGTCAGAAGCAGATTCCGATCGTTAATTGCTTATAGATCGGTAATGTAATCTCGAGATAGAAAGCCTCGAAATGCATCATGGAAGGATAGCTCACTGACCGGGTTTCCATGCGGGTCGTCGTCGGTGTAAACGCCTTCTGTGTTCTCCGGCGAGAATCCACTCTCGCAGTCCACCGACTGCATTTTATTCAGGGACGAAGGGGGTCTCGAGGGTTCCGGCCAGGGCACACAACACACGGACTATGGTTCTTACTCACTGTCGGTTTCGATTCTGCATGTCCTTTCACCTATGTTTTTCATTTGTATGGATGGATGCGTCAGCAATCGGAGTTCTTGGAGCTCTGCGGATGAGTTCCGTGTTCCCGGAGAGAAATGTGGGTAGGGGGGCTATTCTTAGGAAGACGTTGACAGCTCTATATTGGCTGCATGTAAAAGTGAAAGTTGCGGCCTGTAAAAACTGAGCATATTGACCAAACCAAATGATGCCTTGCAGGAGGAGGAAATGTCAAACAATTAGCTTCATCCCGCCAAAAAAACGACTTTATTAACAGGCTCAATAAAAAATCTCTCTACTACCTAAAAAAAAATGTCATGCTCCGTTTCGCTCGTCGTTTCGTCAAGCATCTCTCTCGTCGCGCTTGCACATCTAAAAACCGCTCGTGATAATAAACCGCTCGTGCTCGTGCATCTAAAAACCGCTCGTGAAAATAAATTCAGAGACATCTAAAAATCGCCCGCATCTAAAAACCGCATCTTGTAAGGTCATATTCTCAACATGAGATATAGTTTTTTTTCCAGATCAGCCTCTAGGTTTATCCTACGTGTTCTATCTTGGTGGAAAAAGGACATTTTGGTTGAGACGTCCATATTAGAAACAACAATTGATCTATGAACTTTGACGACAGAGCCTCCGCTGAGACTCTCTTTGTTCCTGTCGTCTCCACAGATTTAAATAAACAGTATGTAGAAAACTTGGCATTTCATTTACAATGTGATGCTTTAAACTCGATTTTGTCGCATTTATCGTACCACGTGCTAAATTTGAAGCTATCACTGTTTCGTGTTTCCAACTGGATATTCTGGAGTACCTTAACTCTTCTCCATTATCGACGAACATGCACAGTGCTCCACTGGTTACGTACCCTGTACATCACACCTTCTTACTGAAGGTGCAAAGCGAAAAGAACATCAAAGCAACATATGAAGAACCATAAGCACAGCAAAAACAACAGATGGCTTTCATTTGTAAACTACACTTTATCAGACATGATGAGCGAGAGACCGTGCCAAGAGTATAATGGCTGGAAGCGACAACAATGCGAAAGCCACCTTGTTTTTCACAGGTAAATCAGCAGTATATTCACAAAGACTGAGATGACATCTAAATCTTTTTGGTAGGTCTCTGATTCCCATGGCCTGCAGCCTTCGAGGACTTGTCGAGCAGCAGCATCAACCCGACATTGTTACCACACTGGCCAATAGGATACCTGCAATGGCATGGTTGAAGAACACCAAGGTAAATTGTGACAGAAATATGCGATCGAAGTAACATGGTAACAAGCATTTTACATACTTGATACGGGATGATTTCCTTCGCCACGAGACGATCGATGCGACCCACTGCTAGGAGATAAAAGGCAAGGTAATTAGGTTTCATTTGCAAGAAACTTTGAGAAAAATGGTTGCTATACTTCTCAAAGCAACCATGTTTAATCATAGAGTATGGTACAACGGAGAGATATTCTAGTACAAATACCCTTCAAATAGGGTATTCTTAACTTCAAAGAACTTTCTGTGGTATTAGGTGAGCACCTTGTATTCTTAACTTCAAAGAACCATCTGCATGCAATCCAGTCCTATTCTTACCTCAAGAAAATAATCCAATGCGAAAGTGGCTAGTTACCACTGTTCCATATTAAGACTAGTTCCCATTCGATACATTACTGCTAAAAGACAGAAAGGTTTGTAATGGATCAAAGTCATAGAGAAGTTAGAGTTTTAGCCGGTCATAAGCAACAACGGAACTAAACTTGTTAAGTAAAAAAAGGTATTATGCTATATCCAAAGATGAAATGCATGTATTCCAATTGAGAAGTATTTGAATCACAGAGCCAGTGCACCAGCATTCCATAATTTTAGTAATATAGAAGCACAAACAAGGATTATTCTTTTGCTTTTTCTTGCCCTAAGAAATACTCCCTCCGTTTTAAAATATAAGATGTTTTAGCTTTGTGAAGCAAATGTATCTAGACATATCTTAGTATGTAGGTTCACTCAGGTTTGGAGTGAATCTACACACTAAAAGAATTCTAAATACATTTTCTTCACAAACCTAAAACATCTTATATTTTGAAACGGAGGGAGTAGATGAAAAATGAACATGCAAGATGGATGCAATATTAAATGCTAGCAATGTCCTCACTCTAATAGTTAAAGAAGGTGCATATTGATGCAGATCAAACACAGAGACACATGTCAAAAGTGGTTCATAAATTTATGAAACCTGAAGCTGTCAATCTAATCTTAGTAATGGTCTATCGTAAACGAAGCCTGAACTTATGTTAAGCAAAGGTCTGAACCTCTAAATTCTCAGGGAATACCAAAGCTCCAATCCAGGATGCCACAGCATGCAGTTGATGTCACAACCAGCAGGCTTAATAAATTTTCTTACTTATAAGCGTGTAAAAAAGTTATAAATAGCTTTCATGGAAGCTTTTGAAGCATTTTAACAAAGTAATTGATCCACAATTATCAAATCTTAAGGATACAGCAGATGTCAGAGCAAACCAATAATAACCTTTGTGTTTATTGTCAACTATATATGGCAAGCAATATCTACTACTACACCCATTTCCTCCCTGATGGAGTATATATTCAGATATATTCAGAAAATAGCTTCTGTTTGCATTATTAGCTGCAATGCATGCAGATGGCAGAAAAATCCCCAACTGCAATTAACATGGAGTAAGATCGTTCCAGGTTACCTTGGCTACTGTTTTGAAGAATGGCGTTCTCGTGACCGGCTGGCTCTTGACCACCATCCTGTGCATAACCATGGGTTTCTGCGGTCGTGGCACGGTGACGGTCATGGCCGGTGGCGCTGCCCCCTTGTAGTAATGATGTCCCACGGTGACGGCCGGCACAGGTGGCGGGCCGTCCTTGCAGAGCTGTTGCGCGATCTCCTTGAGCAGCACGACCTGCGCCTTCTCGGCACCCATGGAAATAATGGCCTGGCGCATGGTCTCCCTGTCGGCCTCTAACGCCTGGAGGCGCGAGGTGAGCCGACGCATTTCCTCGTCTTCCGCCCACGACCCGCCGCCGCCGCAGCAGTCGCTCCCGACCGGCGTGCCGCCGCAGTACGAGCCCTCGGGCACGGCCATGGGAACGCCTCGGCCGTGGATGGCGTCCACGGTGTACACCCGGTCGCTGGCGCCGCAGTCGTCGTCCGGGAAGTAGTCGCCGTCGCAGAAGTCTAGGCTGTCGGTGTCGGAGAAGGCGCGCGAGTTGCGTTGGAAGGCGGAGCCCGGCGCGACGCGGATGATGGGCGTCGTGGTGGCCGTGGGCGGCCCGTGGCGCTCGAGCATCTGGACACGGTGGGAGAGGCGGGCGAGGTGATCGCGCGGGGTCTGCACGTCGAGCACGTCCGCCTCCGACGCGGTCGGCGGGTTGTCGTTGAAGCGGCCGCTGAAGCACCGCAGGGGCGGGTAGTAGCCTCCGCCGGACGGGGCGACCGTCGACGGCGTGGAAGGTTGGCGCGGCGTTGAGGAGATGCGTGGCGTGGAGGAGTTACGTGGCGTGGAAGCTATCGACGCCGCGGCGAGGCGGGACTGGGACTGGGCGGCGCGCATCGAGATCGTGGCTTCGCGCTTGGCCACGGTCTCCTCAAGCGCGGCAAGCTCCGCGGCGTCGTGGGACATCTTCTCCTCCGCGTAGCGCCGGAACTGGCGCGCCTCCATCATGGCCTCGGCCTTCTCCCGCTGCAGGCGAAGGATCATGGTCATGGCCTCGCTGGCGGCGCCGGCCGCAGCGCCTCGCTCCGCGTCCAGCTCGGCCTGCAGCTCCCCCAGCGACACCTGCTGCCGCGCCATCGCCTCCCGGAGTGCCACCGCCTCGTCCCCTATCTCCACCCGCACCACAGCGGCCGGCGCCTCAGGTGGCGAATTCCTCTTTACCAGCGGCCTGGTAGCGGCCACTGGCGGCGATAACGAAACAGAGGAAGAGGTGGTTGTGGTGGGGTGGCCGCAGAGCGGGCACAGATTGGGAGGGGGATCGCCGGCGTCGGCCATGGCGTGCATCCGCGGCGCGGAGAGGGCGCGGGCGCGCGTCCGCGTTTTTCAAATGTACACCGGCGATGCCGTACCATGGACGCGGCGCCCCTCCTCTTTATTGTTTCCTTTTTTTAGGCTCATATTATAATCGCCCGTGACCGCTTGTTTGCCGGTGGTTTCTATTTTCTGCTACCCGGTTGGCCAGGCCAGACTCCTCAAGCGCGGCAAGTTCCAGGGTGGCGAACCAGGGATACTGGTTTCTTACTAGCATTGGAGTTAGCAAAGGAAATTGCAATTGAGTTGGAATATTGGTGCAAAATTTCATGAAGGACGACAAATTGAAAAAAAAGAAACAGTTTGATGATGACACAAATGTTACCACACGGTCTACAAAGGAATTATTTCGAATCAACTATTTTATACCTCTTGTTGATCAAGCAATTTTCTCACTAAAAGGCAGATTTGAACAATATGAGGGTTACAAGAACTTTTTTGGTTTCTTATTTATGTCTAAAACATTGCAATCATTCTATAGCGATAGCTTGAAATCTTCTTGTGATAATCTAGTATGGGGCATGTTGAAAAGTTTTGATTTTTTTTGAAGCGGTATGATTGTTTTCCCAACGCAAGTATTGCATATAGAATTCTGTTGACCATTCCTCTGAATGTTGCATCAGCAGAACGAAGCTTTTCTAAATTAAAGCTACCGAAGTTATATATGGATACTACGATGACACAACAAAGGCTCGATGATTTGGCCACAATAGCGCTTGAGAATGAAGTGTTGGAGAAGATTGATATGGGGATATTATTGAAGATTTCATTTCGAAGAACACTCAAAAAATGATGTTGTTCAAATAAATATATGCAGCCGTGAGTTTAATAGATATGCTTCTTCATATACAATCTATTATATACTAAAAATGTATATAAAAATAATATAAGTATGTCTAATAGAGCCACCATGTTAAGCCACATCATCCAAATTATATTGACAGTTGGATCTAATATTTGATAACAGGACCTTTGATCACAACCCTAAGATTTGCGTAACAAATATGATATACCTATTCAGATTAATACAAGATGTTGGGTCCAACACAACACGTGTAACCTGCAAATATTTTGGTCCAACACGTTGGGACTAATTCGGACTTGGATCTAGTACGTCTTTGGTCCAGAAAAAAACATATAGTTATGTTTCACATGTTTTTTTAGAGCATACTATCTCACAAGATTTATTCTATCATGTCGGTGTAAAAAGTTTAAAAAGAGTCTTTGACTCATACGGGTGTGCACCTCATATGCCACATTTTGGTCCACCACATCACTAGTACTAATACAGACTTGGAGACAACAGGTGTTAGATCTAAAAAAAAAGTCACGTACAGTAGTTATGTTCACAAGATATTTTTGGAGGACACGTTTCACAACATTTATGCTATACGGTCTGGGCAAAAAAAAAGTTAGGAAACTCGTACGGATGTACACATCATATATTTATAGAAAGCATCTTTGAATTACTATTGGTATAGAATAGAATAGAGAGAATTCTTATTTGACACTATTTAAAACTTTGGTTCCTATTTGACACCGGAAAACTTTTTATTTTCTATATGACACTACTTGTAAATTTCTTTCTTTATATGACACTATAGTGTATTTTGAACACTAACGGTGTTAATTGAAAACTAAATAGACGCTTTTGCCCCTAGTACATTATGTGACAACATTTGTTTACTGAACAAAAACAACCACGGTGATATATTTGGTCATGGTTACATGAGCAAATGACATGTAATCACATAGCCGTGCTTGCGTCCTCAGGTTTTAATTAAGAAGTTAAAAAATTGTGCAGAACCTTTTCTCTAATTTAGTGTATTTTTTTAGATCCTTAATTTGATGTCCTATCCCCGCATACTGTAGCTGGCCCTGAATAAAGAGCCAACCAGAAAAAATGTTCCCGACCTCCAGGATTCCCCACGAGTCCACCGCGATTCCCCAGCAGGGCGCAGTGCCGCCACGCACAGCAGCCGTCCGGCTAGCTGGCCGTGCTGCAGCTCCCTGAGCCCGTTCGCTTCCACCGGCCTTCCTCAGCCGCCACGCGCCGGGTTGCCATCTATTCTTCCCAGACCATCTTTGCTTACATGCTCCTGGAACGCAGCTGTTCGATGTGGTTTCCGCATGGAGGAGGCAGATGGAATTATAGCTACAGAAAAAAGCAGCAGCGTTGTCCACGCGCGGCGCTGAGAGAACGCAGCTCTATGGAGAGAGAGCTAGCTAGCCCCGTTCCAGCTCTTTCTCTCTCACACTTCAGTATCAACTTGTTACTCGCAAGAAATAATTGATTTGTTGCATATCGATAATCACTAAGGTAAAAACCGTCTTCGGTTCGCACTAGTTCCGGGCCGTGAGACCTCTAACGGCTAGAAACGGCCGTAGTCACTAGTCCCGGGCCGGACCAACATCTCTAATCTCGTTCCGTAATACGGCTCGGGACTAATGACCTGGAGCAGGCCAGCTGGTCTTTTAGTGGACTATTAGTCCCGGATCGTACCACGGTCCGGGACTAGTTATCCACGACTATATATTCTGCTGTCTGTCCTGCTGGCCTAAAGCATATGGTGGTCATTTTTCTCAAAAAAGCAAGCGAGTTCATGCTATTTTTTCTCAAGATTTATCAAAATTTAGTTTGCAACCCCTAAATCCAAATATTTAAAAGGTTAGAACTTCATTCTTTCATCTTATTGCTACTTTAGCTCTATAATGCTCTAGAAGTATATATAGAGATATGGATCAATGCATGCATGCTCTAGAAATAGAAGGATTTTGATATATATGTGTAACAAATTTTGATTAGACACATAGTTACTAAAAATTGAAATGTGTAATTTTACAGTTTCAGAGCTTAGAATGGAACGAGGTTTTCACTGGTAGAACAATAATAAAAAAACTCCACATTTATCATGTTGATTGTTTTCTCCAATTCACAAATTGGTGCATGTAAATTTTTCAAAATTCAAAATTAATGCTCTAGAAGCTCTCAATATAACTTGTAATAATTCTATCATGTTGTGTAATGGTTTTTGATATACTTTTACTACAATGTAGATGGTCCGGGAATGGATGTACGGTACTGACCGACTCTCTGGCGAGTTCATTAATGACGTGCATGAATTCATTCGTGTTGCTGATGCAAACAAGCGCAATGGTTTTGTATTCTGTCCATGTAGTGGATATAGGAATTAGAAGGATTACTCTGACTCAAAAACCTTTCACAGCCACCTGTTGAAGTCCGGCTTCATGCCTAGTTATAATTGTTGGACCAAGCACGGAGAGAGAGGGGTTATAATGGAAGACAATGAAGAAGAGGAGGAGGATGACAACTATCATGGTTTCCCTGAGTATGGAGATACTTCCATGGGGGATGCTGAAGGGGAGGATGAAGAAGAGACACATGATGAACCCGCTGATGATCTTGGTCGGACCATTGCCGATGCACGAAGAGATTGTGAAACTAAAAAGGATAGGGAGAAGTTCAATCACATGTTAGAGGATCACAAAAAGTTGTTATACCCAAATTGTGAAAATGGTCTGAAAAGCTGGGCAGCACACTGGAATTGCTGCGATGGAAGGCTGAGTGTGCTATACCTGACTCCACATTTGAAAAGTTGCTGAAAATAATGTAGAAAATGCTTCCAAAAAATAACGTATTGCCCGCCAGTACGTACGAAACAAAGAAGGTTGTCTGCCCTCTAGGTTTAGAGGTTCAGAAGATACATGCATGCCCTATTGACTGCATCCTCTACCGCGGTGAGGAGTACGAGAATTTGGATGCATGCCCGGTATGCACTTCACTTCGGTATAAGATTAGACGAGATGACCCTAGTGACATTGAGGGCGATCCCCCCCCCCCCCCGGAAGAGGGTTCCTGCCAAGGTGATGTGGTATGCTCCTATAATACCACGGTTGAAACACTTATTCAGAAACAAAGAGCACGCCAAGTTGTTGCGATGGCATAAAGAGGAACGTAAGTCAGACGGGATGTTGAGACACCCTGTTGATGGGTCGCAATGGAGAAAAATCGATAGAAAGTACCCGGATTTTGCAGATGACGCAAGGAGTTTAAGGTTTGGTCTAAGTACAGATGGCATGAATCCCTTTGGGGAGCAGAGCTCCAGTCACAGCACCTGGCCCGTGACTCTATGCATCTATAACCTTCCTCCTTGGTTGTGCATGAAGCGGAAGTTCATTATGATGCCAGTGTTGATCCAAGGTCCGAAGCAACCCGGCAACGACATGATGGGTTTCGCAGCATAGTAAATCAAAAAAATTCTACGGATGCGAACGGGAAAGCCAAGATCTAATCTAGGAGATGCAAACAACGAGAGAGATTAGATGAGATCTTCATACCCTTGAAGATTCGCACAGCGGAACGTTCGTCGGAACATGGGTGATGTAGTCGTACTCGCTTCTCCTCCTCGCGATCTGATCCGATCTAGCACCGCAAGTGGCGATGCCTCCGGGATATGCACACGTGCATCACCTCGACGTCTCTTCCTTCCTCGGTCTAGCAAGTATGGTGGAGAGACGGATTGGATCTACAACGCGACGGCGCGGTGCAAGTGGTGGAGAGCTCACAGCAGGCTTCGCCACACGCAATGGGAGGGAGAGAGAGAGGGCAGGCGGCTAGGCTTGAGGGAAGGTGTCGGGAAGTGCGCCCAGCCCTCTTTATATAGAGGTGGGCAACCTAGCCCTCCCCAAGCCCAGGCCGGCCAGGAGGAGTGGGGGGCAAGTTTCCCCCCTCCTTCTAGAAGCCCCCTTTAGGGTTTCCCCTTGTTTGGCCGGCTGGGCCCTATGGGGCCTTGTGCCCCTGGCCCAATGCGTCCAGGGCACTCCCTCATAGGCCCATGCCCCCTCCCGGCAGGTGGGGCCACGTTGGCCCCCTCCGGAAGGTTCTAGAAGCTTCCGGTACAATACCGATTAACCCGAAACAATTCCGAACTCCAAAAACTGCATTGCCTTATATGAATCTTATTCTCCGGACCATTCCGGAACCTCTCGTGATGTCCCGGATCCCATCCGAGACTCCGAACAAAAACTCATAAACCAATTATCCAATCTATCTTAGCGTCGAGATACGTTAAGTGTGTGACCCTTCGGGTTCGAGAACATGTAGACATGATCTTCTATCAATAATCAATAGCGGGGTCTGGAAACCCATATTGACTCCCACACATTCATCGATGATCATATCGGATGAACCACGATGCCAGGATTCAATCAATCCCATATATATATTCCCTTCGTCTCGAGATATTTTACTTGCTCGAGATTTGATCGTCGGTACCGTCATACCTAGTTCAATCTCGTTCACAGCAAGTACTTTACTCGTTCCGTAATCCGATATCACTTTGTGATTAAATCCTTAACCACATGCTTGAAAGCGGTGTTGATATCGATTCTTGAGGGCCCAAGTATATCTCTCCGACTTGGGAGGGACAAATCCCATCTCGATACATACAACCCAACAGGTACTTTCCGATCACCTGAGAGACACCTTTATGATCACCCTCTCATAGGATGATGTTTGATGACCTCAAAGCTTTCTTCTGATACCAAGGAGTTATATTATCTCATGGTCTAAGGAATACAATATTTGACATAAGAAAAGCTTCGCAAAGATGAACACGATGACACGATCTAATTGCTCTGCTTACTTTGGGTCTGTCCATCATATCATTCTCCCAATGATATGATCTCATTATTAATAGACAACTCATGTCTATGGTTAGGAAACCTTAACCATCATTAATCAATGAGCTAGTCCATAGAGGAATACTAGGGACACAGTGTTGTTCACAAACCACACAAGTATTAAAGTTTCCGCTTAATACAATTCTAGCATGGAATATAAACATTATCATGAACAAGAATTATAATAATAACATCTTTATTATTGCCTCTAGGGCATAATTCCAATAGTCTCCCACTTGCACTAGAGTCAATAATCTAGTTTACATTTGGCAACAATCTCACACCCATGGCACTAAGGTGCTGATCATGTTTTACACGTGGAAGAGGTTTAGTCAATGGATCTGCGACATTCAGATCTGTATGTACTTTGCTAATCTTCAGATCTCCATCTGCTATATAATCTCGGATTATATGAAACTTGCAGTTGATATGCTTGGTCTTTGGATGATATCTTGGTTCCTTAGCGAGTGCTATGGCGCCAGTGTTGTCACACAATATCTCTAGTGGGTCCAATGCACTTGGAACCACGCCAAGCTCAGTGATGAAGTTCCTGATCCAAACTCCTTCACTTGACGCTTCTACAGCAGCCATGTATTCCGCTTTTACTGTAGATCTCGCGATCACGCTTTCCTTGCAGCTTCTCCAGCTCACAGCTCCTCCATTCAAAATATAAACGTATCCTGTCTGAGATTTAGAATCATCCTTATTGGTGTCGAAACTAGCGTCGACGTAACCTTTTACGACGAGCTGTTCATCACCCCCATAGACTAAGAACATTTCTTTAGTCCTATTTAGGTACTTTAGGATGTTCTTCACGGCTGTCCAGTGTTCCACTCCTGGATCACTTTGATATCTGCTCGTCAAACTAAGAGCATTGGACACATCCGGGCTAGTACACAGCATGGCATACATGATAGAACCTATGGCCGAGGCATAAGGCACTTTTCTCATAGCTTCTCTATCATTTACCGTAGCTGGACACTGAGCCTTGCTCAATATCTTACCTGACAACATAGGCACTGAACCTTTCTTTGCCTTATCCATTCTGAACTTTTTCAGAACTTTGTCTAGGTATGTACTCTGGCTTAAAGCTATCAGGCGTCTTTGTCTATCTCTATAGATTTTGATGCCCAATATATAAGCAGCTTCACCTAGGTCTTTCATTGAAAAACACTTGTTCAAATAACTCTTCACATCGTTAAGCATGTTAATGTCATTTCCAATAATCAATATGTCATCCACATATAGTACCAGAAATGTCACCGAGCTCCCACTCACTTTCTTGTAGATACAAGCTTCGTAGCAATTTGGAACAAATCCAAAGCTCTTGATCACTTGATTAAAACGAAGGTTCCAACTCCGAGATGCTTGCTTCAGTCCATAAATGGAACGCTGAAGTTTGCATACTTTATCAGCATCCTTAGGATCGACAAAACCTTTGGGTTGCATCATATATAACTCTTCATCAATGTTGCCATTGAGGAACGCAGTCTTGACATCCATCTGCCATATTTCATAATCTAGAAACACATCAATTGCTAATAAAATCCGAATGGACTTAAACATCGCTAGGGATAGAAAGTCTCATCGTAGTCAACACCTTGAACTTGTCGAAAACCTTTTGCGACAAGTCGTGCTTTATAGATGGTAACATTACCATCCGCGTCCGTTTTCTTCTTGAAAATCCACTTGCACTCAACGGCCTTCCGGTCGCTAGGAGGGTCCACCAAAGTCCATACTTGGTTTTCGCTCATGGATCCCAATTCGGATTTCATGGCTTCTAGCCATTTCTCAGAGTCTGGGATCATCATCGCTTCCTCATAGTTCGTAGGTTCACTGTCTTCTACCAACAAGACAGTCAAGATAGGGTTGCCGTACCACTCAGGAGGGGCACTCGACCTTGTCGACCTGCGACGTTCAGTAGCAGCATCGTCCGAAGCCTCATGATCCTTGTCATTAGCTTCCTCTATTGTTGGTGCAGGCAGCACTGGAACAATTTCAGGTGCTACGCTACTCTCCAACTCAAGAGAAGGTTCAAGAACCTCGTCTAGCTCTACTTTACTCCCACTCACTTCTTTCGTGAGAAACTCCTTCTCAAGAAAGGAACCGTTCTTTGCGACAAACACTTTGCCTTCGGTTCTGTGATAGAAGGTATACCCAATAGTTTCCTTAGGGTATCCTATGAAGACGCATTTCTCCGCTTTGGGTTCGAGCTTGTCCGGCATCAACTTTTTGACGTAAGCTTCGCATCCCCAAACTTTAAGAAACGACAACTTAGGTTTAGCACCAAACTACAGTTCATACGGTGTCGTCTCAACGGATTTAGATGGTGCCCTATTTAAAGTGAATGCAGCGGTTTCTAATGCATAACCCCAAAATGATAACGGCAAATCAGTAAGAGACATCATCGATCGGACCATATCTAATAGGGTTCGATTCCGGCGTTCAGACACACCATTGCGCTGTGGTGTTCCGGGTGGCGTGAGTTGCGAAACGATTTCGCTTTCTTTAAGATGCGTGAGAAAATCATAACTCAAATATTCACCTCCACGATCGAATCGTAGAAACTTAATCTTTCTGTTACGATGGTTCTCCACTTCATTCTGAAATTCCTTGAACTTTTCAAATGTTTCAGATTTATGTTTCATTAAATAGATATACCCATATCTACTTAAGTCATCGGTAAAAGTGAGAAAATAGTGATATCCACCGCGCGTCGAAACACTCATTGGTCCGCATACATCGGTATGTATGATTTCCAACAAGTCTGTTGCTCGCTCCATCATTCCGGAGAACGGGGTTTTGATCATCTTGCCCATGAGGCATGGTTCGCATGTGTCAAATGATTCAAAATCAAGAGACTCCAAAAGTCCATATGAATGGAGTTTCTTCATGCGCTTTACACCAATATGACCTAGACGATAGTGCCACAAATAAGTAGTATTATCACTATCTACTTTGCATCTCTTAGCCTCAATGTTATGGATGTGTGTTTCATCCCTTTCGAGATTTAGAAGAAATAAACCATTCACAATAGGTGCATGACCATAAAAGATGTTACTCATATAAATAGAGCAACCATTATTCTCCGATTTAAATGAATAACCGTCTTGCAATAAACACGATCCAGAAATGATGTTCATGCTCAACGCAGGCACATAATAACATTTATTGAGGTTTAAAACTAATCCCGAAGGTAAAACTAAGGAGAGCGTGCCGACGGCCATCACATCAACTCTTGATCCGTTGCCAACTCGCATCGTCACCTCATCCCTACAAGTCGTCTATTCCGTAGCTCTGTTTGAGTTACAAATATTAGCAACAACCAAAGTTATCAAATACCCAGGCACTACAACGAGGGCTAGTAAGGAAAACATCAATAACATGTATATCAAATATACCTTTGATGGTGCCAGCCTTCTTGTCCGCTAATTACTTCGGACAGTTGCGCTTCCAGTGACCCTTGTCCTTGCAATAGAAGCACTCAGTGTCCGGCTTGGGTCTAGACTTGAGCTTCTTCTCAGCAGGGGCAACGCGCTTGTCGCCGCCTTTCTTGAAGGGCTTATTTGCACCCTTACCTTTCTTGAAGGTGGGGGGCTTGTTGACCATCAACACATGATTATCCTTTTTGATATCCACCTCCGCAGCCTTCAGCTTTGCGAAGAGCTCGGTTATCGTATCAATGGAACCAATCTGATTATGAGTCACTACAAAACTTTTGTAGCTGGGAGGGAGTGATTGCAGAACCCTGTCAATCTTGAGCTCCTCTAGAATCTTGCAGTCCAGTTGCTCAAGGCGTTGAGTGTAGCCCGACATCTTTATGGCGTGCTCACTAACTCCTTCCTCCATCTTGCGTTAAAGAACTTCTCGAGATCTCATATCTCTCAGAACGGGCCTAAGTCTGAAACATAGTTTTCAGCTCCTCAAGAATCTCAAAGGGCCCGGGATAGTCTTCAAAACGATTTTGAAGGTCCGATTCCATAGCAAACAACATGGTGCTCTTAATCACACCATAATCATCTTTGCGCGACTGATAGACAGCTTTCTCATCAGCCGGCGCATCTACAGCAGGGGCGTCACCTAACGCATTCTCAAGGACATAGTCCTTTTGACCGCCAGAGAGAATGATTCTCAGATTGCGGAACCAATTGGTGAAGTTAGACCCATTGTTTCTAAGCTTTTCCTTCTCAGCAAAAACGTTGAAGTTGAAGTTGGACTTAGCCATTTGATCTACAATATTTGCAAGTACAAATTAGACTATGTTCATGATAACTAGTTCAACTTTTAATCAAATTACTAGATGAACTCCCACTAAATTCAACATCCCTCAAGTTGTTTAGTGAACACGATCCAAATTCACCACACCTAATCCGATCTTCACGAGAAGAGATGTGGTTTCAATGGTGGACAACGAAGTGTCGATCATATCATTCATATGACTCATGTTTAACCTTTCGGTTCATGTGTTCCAAGGCCATGTCTGTACATGCTAGGCTCGTCAAGTCAAACCCAAGTATTTCCGCGTGTGCAAAACTGGCTTGCACCCGTTGTATGTGAACATAGAGTCTATAACACCCGATCATCACGTGATGCTTGGACACGACGAACTTTCGCAACGGTGCATACATGGGGAGAACACAGTTTTATCTTGATCTTTAATTGAGGAATCATCTTATAATGCTACCGTCGCGATCTAAGCATAATAAGATACATAAAAGGATAAACATCACATGCATATAACTTTATGTGACATGGTATAGCCAATCTTCGCGCAATGATCTCCATCTTGTGCGTCTTATGATATCCATCACTCCACCATGATTGCCTCCACCACGAATAGCAACTACAACTATTGCTAACTACTTAGCGATAAAGTGAAACTATTACATGGCGTATAAGAAGTTGACACACATGTCATACACAATTATAAAGACAACCATATGGCTCCTGCCGGTTGTGTACTCATCGACATGCAAGTCGTGAAACATTACAAAACATGATCATCGCATACAATATACACATCACATCTTGGGCCATACCATATCACAGAAAACACTCCCTGCAAAAACAAGTTAGACGCCTCTACTTTGTTATTGCATGTTTTACGTGGCTTATGGGAGTAGAAGGTAAGAACGATTCTTACCTACGGAAAGCCACAACGGTGATATTATGGTTGCCAAACTCCGGTGTAAATCCCATGACAACTATAGTGAGAGAAACAGGCATCCACCAGCCGCATGTGTGGGACAAGCCACACGTCAAGTGCGGAGCCGGTCTCGCGAACGACGTCGCGTAAGGTTGGCCTGGACCGCTTCAATCTCACTATCCCGCATCATAAGAAGAACACAAACAAGAGGCTTGCAACAGAAAACATCAACGCCTGCAACAACCATGTTGCGTTCTACTCGTGAAACACATCTACGCATAGATCTAGCTCTGATACCACTGATGGGTTTCGCAGCATAGTAAATCAAAAAAATTCTACGGATGCGAACGAGAAAGCCAAGATCTAATCTAGGAGATGCAAACAACGAGAGAGATTAGATGAGATCTTCATACCCTTGAAGATTACAACGGAACGTTAAATCGGAACGTGGGTGATGTAGTCGTACTCGCTTCTCCTCCTCGCGATCCGATCCGATATAGCACCGCAAGTGGCGATGCCTCCGGGAGATGCACACGTGCAGCACCTCGACGTATCCTCCTTCCTCGGTCCAGCAAGTATGGTGGATAGACGGATTGGATCTACAACGCGACGGCGCGGTGTAAGTGGTGGAGAGTTTCTGTAGCAGGGCTTCGCCTACACGCAGTCGGGAGGGAGAGAGAGAGGAGGGTAGCAGGACGGCTAGGCTTGAGGGGAAGGTGTCGGGGGGGGTGGGGGTGCGCCCCAGCCCACTTTATATAGAGGGGTGGGCGGCAACCCTAGCCCCTCCCCCAAGCCTAGGCCGGCGGCCAAGGAGGAAGGAGTGTGGGCAAGTTTCCCCCTCCTTCTAGAAGCCCCCTTTAGGGTTTGCCCTTGTTTGGCCGGCTGGGCCCTATGGGGCCTTGTGCCCCTGGCCCAATGCGGCCAGGGCACTCCCTCATAGGCCCATGCCCCCTCCCAGCAGGTGGGGCCACGCTGGCCCCCCTCCAGAAGGTTCTAGAAGCTTCCGGTACAATACCGATTAACCCGAAACAATTCCGAACTCCAAAAACTGCATTTCCTTATATGAATCTTATTCTCTGGACCATTCCGGAACCTCTCGTGATGTCCCGGATTCCATCCGAGACTCCAAACAAAAACTCATAAACCAATTATCCAATCTATCCTAGCGTCGAGACACGTTAAGTGTGTGACCCTTCGGGTTCGAGAACATGCAGACATGATCTTCTATCAATAATCAATAGCGGGGTCTGGAAACCCATATTGACTCCCACACATTCATTGATGATCATATCGGATGAACCACGATGCCAGGATTCAATCAATCCCATATATATTCCCTTCGTCTCGCGATATTTTACTTGCCCGAGATTTGATCGTGCATGCAGTCATACCTAGTTCAATCTCGTTCACAAGTACTTTACTCGATTCGTAATCCGATATCACTTTGTGATTAACTCCTTAACCACATGCTTGCAAGAGGTGTTGATATCGACACGAGTGGGCCCGAAGTATATCTCTTCGACTTGGGAGGGACAAATCCCATCTCGATACATACAACCCAACAAGTACTTTCCGATCACCTGAGAGACACCTTTATGATCACCCTCTCATAGGATGATGTTTGATGACCTCAAAGCTTTCTTCCGATACCAGGGAGTTGTATTATCTCATGGTCTAAGGAATACAATATTTGACATAAGAAAAGCTTCGCAAAGATGAACACGATGACACGATCTAATTGCTCCGCTTAGTTTGGGTCTGTCCATCATATCATTCTCCCAATGATATGATCTCATTATTAATCGACAACTCATGTCTATGGTTAGGAAACCTTAACCATCATTAATCAATGAGCTAGTCCATAGAGGCATACTAGGGACACGGTGTTGTTCACAAACCAGACAAGTATTAAAGTTTCTGCTTAATACAATTCTAGCATGGAATATAAACATTATCATGAACAAGAATTATAATAATAACATCTTTATTATTGCCTCTAGGGAATAATTCCAACACGACATTGATGTACACCTAAGGCCATTAGTGGAAGAACTTTTATAGTTGTGGCACGAACCCGGAATACGCGTGTGGGATGAGCACAAGCTGGAAGAATTTAACCTCCGAGCATTGATTTTCGTAACAATCAATGATTGGCCTGCTCTTAGTAACCTTTCAGGACAGTCCAACAAGGAATACAATGCATGCACACACTGTTTAGATGAGACTGAAAGTATATATTTGGAACATTGTAAGAAGAATTTTTACAATGAGCATCGTCAATTTCTTTTGGCCAAGAATCCCTTAAGAAAGAAAGGCAAGCATTTCAACGGTCTGGCATGTCACTAGACGAAGCCTAAGGAGCGTACTGGTGCTGATATATTTGATATGGTCAAAGATTTGGATCAAATAGTAACCTTTGGAAAGGGTCCTGGCGGAAAATCTATTCCGAAGGACGCTCAAGGACACGCACCCATGTGGAAGAAGAAATCTATATTTTGGGAGCTACCATATTGGAAATTCTTAGAGGTCCGCTCTGCAATCGATGCGATGCATGTGACAAAGAATCTTTGCGTGAACCTGCTAGGCTTCTTGGGCGTGTATGGGAAGACAAAAGATACATCTGAAGCACGAAAGGACCATAAACATATGAAAGACCCAGATGGCCTGCATCCAGAATGGTTTCAAGGTCATGCCAGCTATACTCTTACCAAATAAGAGAAGAAAATATTTTTTCAATGCCTAAGCAGTATTAAGGTCCTGTCTGGCTTCTCGTCGAATATAAAGGGAATAATAAATATGGCAGAAAAAAGCTCCAAAACCTAAAGTCTCATGAATGCCACGTGATTATGACGCAAATGCTTACTATTGCATTGAGGGGGCTTCTACCAGATAATGTTCTGGTACCCATTATGAAGCTATGTGCATTTCTCAATGCAATCTCTCAGAAGATAATCAATCCTGAAGATCTACCACAGTTACAGAATGATGTGGTCCAATGTCTTATCAGTTTTGAGTTGGTGTTCCCACCATCCTTCTTCAATATTATGACGCACCTGCTGGTTCACCTAGTCGAAGAGATTTCCATTCTCGGTCATGTATTTCTATACAATATGTTTCCCTTTGAGAGGTTTATGGAAATCTTAAAGAAATATGTTCATAACCGTGCTAGGCCAGAAGGAAGCATCTCCAAGGGCTATGGAACAGAGGAGGTCATTGAATTTTGTGTTGACTTGTTCCTAACCTTAGGCCGATTGGTCTTCCTCAATCGCGGTATGAGGGGAGACTGAGTGGAAAGGGTACTCTAGGAAGGAAATCAATAATATGTAGGGACGGACATTCTTACACCTAAGCACATTACACCGTTCTATAGAATTCTATCTTGGCAGCCCAATATATCGAGGAACACAAGAAAATCTTATGCTCCAACAACCCTGGAAAGCATGACTCTTGGATTAGAGATGAACACATGAAGAGTTTTGGCGGTTGGTTGCAACATCTCATCAAAAACAACACTCTTGGAGATCAGCTATACTTGTTGTCTAGGTCCCCTTGTTTCGGTGCAAATGGATCAAGCTGACAGGAGGAGGGGTTGAGGTAGAAAAGAAATACGGAATGACATCGTTGGATCTCAATAATCTTGGGTACTTAGACGAACCATTCGTCCTAGCCAATGATGTGGCTCAGGTTTTCTATGTGAAGGACATGTCTACCAAACATAGAAAAAGAAAAAATAAGAAAAATAATACATCAGACGATAATAATAGACATATTATTTGTTTCATTTGGATTTTTACAATAAAAGATATGATTTTCCAAAGTTTTGAATTTGATTTGAATTAAAAAAATAGAAAATTTACAAATGAAATAATTTATAAATGATGCAAACAGATATATGGATATTATATTAAGATTCTTTATATTTTTCTGATAATAATAGACATATTATTTGTTTTATTTGGATTTTTACAATAAAAGATATGATTTTCCAAAGTTTTATATTTGATTTGAATTAAAAAAAGAAAATTTACAAATAATAATTTATAAATGATGCAAACAGATATATGGATATTATATTAAGATTCTTTATATTTTTCTGATAATAATGGACATATTATTTGTTTTATTTGGATTTTACAATAAAAGATATGGTTTTCCAAAGTTTTATATTTGATTTGAATTAAAAAAATAAAATTTACAAATGAAATAATTTATAAATGATGCAAACAGATATATGGATATTATATTAAGATTCTTTATATTTTCTAATAATAATAGACATATTATTTGTTTTATTTGGATTTTTACAATAAAAGATATGATTTTCCAAAGTTTTATATTTGATTTGAATTAAAAAAAGAAAATTTACAAAAAACAAACTAGTCACGGGTCGTGGCTCGACCCGGGACTAGAGGGTGCCTGCGCGCGCGAAAACCAAGCGACAAAAAAACACAATAGTCCCGGGCCATGGCTTAACCCACGACTAAAAGGGGGTCTTTAGTCGCGGGTTAAGCCACGGCCCGGGACTAGAGACCCTCTAGTCGCGGGCGGTGGCTTAGCCCAGGACTAAAGGTCTGTCCCTTTATATTCTGGCGCCAGTGTAGGTGCTGCCACACCACTTAGAATTTCTCGACGAAGACGAAGCATGCATAGACGAAGACGAAGCATGGGAGGTGATGTCCGATTCCGCCACCGCTCCGCCGTCCGTACGTGCTCCGTCGTGTCGCCGCTCCGCTGTGCTACCACGCGCCACCTCGCCTCCTAGCTGCTCTGGCGCCGTGCTCGATCTCTGCCTTGTCTCATGCCGCCGCGCGCCGCCCCGTCGTGCCTCGATCGGTGAGAGCTCGAAGGGAGTACGTGCAGGTGTGGTTTTTTTGTAATTATTAGCTAGCTAGGGTTATTAATTATTGTAATTGTAATTAGCTAGGATTAGGATTATATTGTTAGCTAGGGTTATTTTTTTAATTATAATTAGTTAGGGTTATTTTTTTAATTATTGTTTTAATTATAATTAGCTAGGATTAGGATTATATTGTTAGCTAGGGTTATTTTAATTATAATTATCTAGGGTTATTTTTAATTATAATTAGCTAGGGTTATTTTTTATTTATTTTTTTAATTATAATTAGCTAGGTTTTTTTGTTTTAGTTATTAGCTAGGATTATATTGTTTTACCAAAATTAATATTAGGATTATTGTTTTACCTCAAATAATATTAGTGTTATTGTTTTTTTTTGTTTTAGTTATTAGGATTATTGTTTTACCAAAAATAATATTAGGGTTATTGTTTTTTGTTTTAGTTATTAAGATTATTGTTTTATCACAAATAATATTAGGGTTATTGTTTTTTTGTATTAGTTATTAGGATTATTGTTTTACCGCAAATAATATTAGGGTTATTAATTTGTGTTATTAGGGTTATTGTTTTTTTGTTTTAGTTATTAGGGTTATTGTTTTTTATAACCTGTTTAACTCTCTTTATGTTATAGATAATTAAGTCATGGATCCATCCGAAGATCCTGGTCGCATTGGTGAAGGTGTTCTTCAGGGCATGATAAGAGGTGAAATTCCTCTTGATATTACTACCAGCGAAGATATTTTGCTCGAGGAAGAGATATCCTCATATTTGAATCCATCCGGTGATGGACTAGAGGAAAACCTAATGTACCAAGGGGAAGACCGGATGGACGAAGGGCAAACAAATAACAACAATAATGATGGCCCCTCGACAGGATCCGTCGAGGTACATATATATATATATATATATATATATATATATATATATATAAAGCCTCGTGTTACCTTTATTCATTAACTGATCTAGATATATATTAATCACCCTCTCTTCTTCTTTTAGCCCACCAGATCTAAGCAATCGACAGCTCAAACGAAACGAGGGCCGAACAAAAAGTTGGATGGTAATCAGAGGTTCACCATCGAAGAAATAGATGATGATGGTGAACCAATTGCTCCAGAGAAGCACCGGAGTATGTTTATAAATCAATGCGGGGTGCTTGTTAGGGACAACCTGCCGATCACCATCCAAAAATGGAATCAGTCAAAGAAACCCGGTGAAGAATCCAACAGCTATATCATCGATGATGCCAAAGATGACCTTTGGTAGAAGCTCATAGCGCATTTCATACTACCTCCAGAGTATGAAGAATTTGAGGTAGATGGTATTACCCCAAGGCCGGGTGGGCTTGAAAATAGAGCAAAAGTCAAGGAGTGGGCTCTCAGCAAGATGGATGAACTGTACCGGAACCACAAGAAAAGTTTATATGCGAAATATGTCGCGAAAAATAAAACTCCAGACTTCAAAGGAGTAAACGATAAGTTGAGAGAACAGTGGCCCGATTTTGTACAGTACAAGCAATCTGATAAAGCAAAGGCAAAGTCGGCAAAGAACGCGTTAAATGCTGCCCAAAAGAAATACCATCATAAAATGGGGACAGGTGGATACAAGAGTGCCGTCCCTAAGTGGGAAACTATGGATAAGAAAATGAGGGCTAGAGGCATCACTCCTGGTACAGATGGATGGCCCGAGAGGTCAAAGCATTGGTGGTACGGGCACGGGGGATCGTTGGACCCAGAAACAGGGAAGACATTATTTCATGAAAAAATTCTAAAACCCTCCCAAGACCTTGTTCAAGCAATGAACGATGCTCAATTGGGATTGTTCCGTCCCGAGAGAGAGAACGATGAGCTAACACGCGCCCTAGGGAATCCTGAAAAGGGAGGACGAACACGAGGCAAAGGCGCCGATGTCTCGTGGAAGAAAGGGTTTCCTCAGTACGATGCCAGTTACAGAAGCCGTCAGAGAAAGAAGGACCGGGAGGCAGACCGGATCTCCAGGGTAGAGCAGGACCTAGCTGATTTGAAGAACCCCATGCAAGAAATTAGACAAAGGTCACCGTCGTCAACTCACCTGCAGGCTGATGATCCTGCATTGGATCTTAGCCAGTGGAGAATCAGCGTGGCTTCCACGGAGGTCTGGGCTGATGATCAAGCACTGCTGGATGATGCATCGGCTCCTCACTACCCCGTGGATTATGTCAGAGAGATGGCACAATGTGAGATACATCAGCCAATGAACAACCTGTCCTTCAAGGTGGAGATCGGCACTTCTTGACCTTGTCTACCTGGAGCACTCCACCATTCACTTCCGATTCCACCAGGCTATGCTCGTGTCACGGTGGATGACATAGCGGAGGATTTTGCGGACCTAGAGATTGAAATAGCTACGCCTGAAGGCCTTACTAAACTAGGAGATGTCAAGCGCAATATCATTCTATGGAATAAGAAGTACATCAAGTTTCCAGGCTCGGTGCCAAGGCCACCGACTCCGAGGAATCCAAGTCCACCCCGCATCGAATATCGTCAACCTCCAAGTCCACCCCAACCCGATTATCGTCAACCTCCAAGTCCACCCCGCCCCGCTGACGATCGCCGTAGTAGGAGTACATCAACTCGATCTCCGCCTCCGCACAATACTCGATCTCCGCCTCCGCCTCCGTGCAATACTACTAAATCGTCGAAGAAACGGAAGTTCGACGCTCCCCCGCGCCCCACATCGAAGAAAGGTCAAACGGCGAAGATAGTCGACATCCCGCCGGCTCTTCCAAAGAGACCTTATGACAAGACCGATGAGGAAACTAACGCGGATGTGGCTGCCCAAGTTAAGGCGCATTTTGCACCCAATAGCCTGAGCCAAAGCCGGTATATGATGAAAAAAACAAAAAGTGGGCTAAGTCCTTTCTTGAGCAACCATCCTAGATATCGATGAATCTGGAATCAGACTATGACCGGGAGATTATTAAGCAAGCACAGAAAAAAAATCACAAGTGCAAAAAGCGGGAAGCAAGTTGCCCAGCTCGGAGCACAGAAGAATCAATCGGTCGTCCCGCTCAAAGTCATTTCAGACCTCGACAAGGCCTTCAGAGCTGAAATGGATATGGACATGCAAATAATGGACCCCAGAGCCCGTAATAATGTTGCACTAATGGGAATCATTGTATCGCAGGCCAAAGCACTTGCTACCGAAGCAAAAAATGCCTCTTGGTCAATATTTAGGCTATGAAGATACGCCAGTGGGTCAGATAGTACGGAAGTATGTCTAAGGGGAGCCCCTAGTCAGTAATGAGGAGCTCGCACGTCTATCCACACATATGCGAAATCTGCACGAATGGTATATGTCGCAAGCAGAAAAAAAGCATCAGAAAGATTGGTTTCCGGTGGACGTTAGAAAGGAGCATCACTTCAAACCATACTCGATACAGGTTCAAATGACCGAACTGTTTCAGTTATACAACCAGCGCCCTCAACAAATCTATCATTGGTTGCTACTGTCTGTAAGTGATTTATTTCTATAATTAAGTTTGTAGCTTAGTTCGTTAATTGCATTTAATATATTATCCTAACTATATATCCTTTTGTATGATATTATATTCTGCAGAATGAAGATTCTTGAATGCAAAAGAGCTAGAAGATACGCACGTTGGGTTCATTGATCCATATATCATTAATGAATATACGTTAAAGAATCACCCCAAGGACGTGGAGGAAGACCTGTGCAGGTTCTTAACCGAGAATAATTTTGTTAAGGAAATACTATTTCCTTACAACTTCAAGTGAGTGTTTATATCTTGTACACATTTTATTTTTGCTTACTCGATGATCTATGCATGTATGCTTATGTAAACGTCCGTAGATTCTACTGGATCTTGCTAAACATTCAAGTTGACAAGTCCCTAGTTGAAGTCCACGACTCATTAAGTTGGGACCAAGAGCAGTGGAGCGACATAAAAGCAATGCTCCATATGTAATTTCATTCATTATCGCATTATATCGGCCTCTTTCATTCATTTCCTGATATCAAGTAACTAATAACTCCTTTGTTCATTTTCTTTGCTTTGGACACGGTGTTGGATGTGAGAAAATACCAGGTCCATTCAAAGAAGAGCTAACTTATAAAATGGTGAAGAGTTTACAGCGGCCACCGGGAACTGATTTATGTGGATACTACGTCTGCGTGTACATCCTGGAGTTGACCAGTGAGCGGAAAGTTGACTCACATTATATTTATGGTTTGCGGGAGAAACTATAGCCAGACCAGCGCATAAGAGAAATTCAAGAGGAGATGGCGGGTTTCATGATGAAGGAAGTCCTTGATGTACATGGAGAGCATTATGCGGATGACGTGGAACTCGATTTGCCTTAGTGATCTCCATGTAGCTGATATGATATATATATTCATCAATGACCATGTAATTTCAAAACATTTCTTCCTTTTGATATATATATCATCAATGTATGCTTGCAAGGGATCGATTACTTATATAGATGCATCAACGTGTACTTGTTGGAGATATGCCCTAGAGGCAATAATAAATATAGTTATTATTATATCTTTGTGTTTATGATAAATGTTTACATTCATGCTATAATAAGTATTAACAAGGAAACATTAATACTTGTGTGATTTGTAAACTTAATTTGAAGTCCCTAGTATAGCCTCTATACTTCACTAGCTTGTTGGTTGATTAATGATTGTGGTTTCCCTATCATGAACATTGAGATGTTATCGACAACAAGATCATATCGTTAGGAGAATGATATGGTGGACATACTCCTATAGATAAGCATAGCATAAAGATCAAGTCATTTCAATAGTTCAACTGCTATATGCTTTCTGATACATAGTAACCTAATTCCTTCGACCATGAGATCATGCATATCACCTTTACCGGATGGATGCTTTGATGACATCAAACACAACACCATAACTGGGTGGCTATAAAGGTGGCATTGAGTGTTCGGAAAGTATTGGTTGAAACACATGGATCAAGAGTGGGATTTGTCCATCCATATGACGGATAGATATACTCTGGGCTCTCTCGGTGGAATGTCATCCAATTAGCTTGCAAGCATGTGACTGGGTCACAAGGGATCACATATCACGGGAACGAGAAAAGAGTACTTATCGGTAACGAGGTTGAACTAGGTATGCAGAGATACCGACGATCATAACCTCGGATAAGTAAACTATCGTGAGACAAAGGGAAATTGGTATCGTATGTAAGTGGTTCATTCGATCGCAAAGTAATCGTAGAAATATGTGGGAGCCATATGAATTTCCAGATTCCTCTATTGGTTATTGTTCGGAGAAGTGTCTCGATCATGTCCGCATAATTCACGAACCGTAGGGAGACACACTTAAGGATTCGACGTTGTTTTGAGTAGTTATGGTATTATGAGAAAGAGACCGAATGTTGTTCGGAATCTCGGATGGGATCCGGGATATCACGAGGTGATCCGGAATGGTCCGGAGAATAAGATTCATATAAGGAAAGTCCGCTTTGAGTTCGGGAATGATTCCGTGTTTTCATCGGGAATGTTCTAGAAGGTTCGGATTGTCCAAGCACTCCGGGGAGGGTACATGAATGTGTCATTGAATTATTGCATCATGTACTAAGTGTTCTTGCTGTTCCAAAACTGAAAGTCAAACTGCGGTTTGAAAGTCAAATGGCTAAACAGAAACTGTGGAAACAGAAGCTGGGAAACAGGAAACTGTGGGAAACAAGCAAGAGGAGGTTGAAACCAACTTGGAGGAGGAGTCCCTCTCCTCCAAGCCGGCGGCCAGCCTAGGCCGAGTTGGGAAGGGACTCCCCTCCCTCCCCTGGCGCGCCAGCCCCTCCACCTATAAAAGGAGGGGCAGGGCCTCCTCCTCTAGACACACAAGTTCCTATCCTCTAATCTCCGGTTTAGAGCCGTTTTGGTTTAGAGCTTCTAATTGCTTTAGCCTGCGGTTTAGAGCCTTATAATTGGTGTGTCTAATCTCTAGACCACTAATAGCCCTCTCTCATACTCCACCATACTCGCTCCGGCTTAAGGCGAAGCCTGGGATTTCCTCTACTTAGGTACCACGCCGTTGTCTGCCGGAATCGCGAGGAGAGTGCTACAACCTCCATTTTCTTTGGAACAAGGGAGAGGAAGGTCTTCGTCGAGTACCGAACGTGACCGATCATGGAAGCACTGCCGAACGCAGCATGGCCTTGGGAAGGATCGTCTACACGATCTTGAGATCGGAAAGAGTACAACTACATCACCCACGAAAATCCGCTCTCGTTAAACACTTTGGAATCTTCGAGGGTAAGTTATTCCATCGACTCGTTGCTACAATCTAGTAGATAGATCTTGGCTTGTTTTTTTGTATGCGATAGAAAATTTTTGTTTTCCATGCTACGAACCCCTACAGTGGTATCAGAGCCGTGTCTATATGTAGATACATTGACGTGTAGAACACAATGGTCATTGTGGGCGTTGATGCTTTATTGTCGATTGCTTTTTGTGTACTTTGCATCTTGCGGTATGTTGGGATGAAGCGGCCGGGCTAACCTTACATGACATCGTTCATGAGACTTGCTCCACGCTTAACATGCAACTTGTATTGCATAAGTGGCTTTATGGTGCTGTTTCTCCTAGCATAGTTAAGATCCAATTTACAACGGGTGATCAACAATGCTAGTATCAATGTTGTGGTTCTTGTTCGTAAGTTAGAACGACACTTATTGAAAGCCCCAAACCACGTAAAATATGCAAAGAAAGTAGAGGCGTCTAACTTTGTTTTGCGGTGTCTGATGATGTGATATGGCCATGATTGTGATTATATTTGATGTATGCAATGTTCCTTATTGTAAGTTGGCAACCGAAGCCATATGGTTGTCTTTAATTTATGTTAAGACCCGCGTGTCTATTCAAAGTAGTTGTAATAGTTGAAGCCGGTGGACGACAACCATGGTGAAGCGTCATTGACCTTGATGCAATACCGGTGATGATGGAGATCATGTTCGTGCTTGAAGATGGAGATAGGAAGCACAAAGAAGAAAGGCCATATCATATCACATATTATGAATTGCATGTGATGTTAATCCTTTATGCATCTTGTATTTCTTAGTAGACGATGGTAGCATTATAAGATGATCCCTCATGCACATGAATTTCAAATCATAAAGTGTTCACCCTTAGTTAGCACCGTTGATAAAGCTTGTTGTTTCGAAGCACCACGTGATGATCGGGTGTGTTAGATTCTGCAAGTGTATACAACGTGAGCAAGCCAGATTTGCTCATGCAGAAACTAAGGTTTGATCTTGACGAGCCTAGCATGTACAGACATGGTCTCGGAACACGGATCACCGAAATGTAAAGCATGAATCGTATAGTAGATATGATGAACATGACGATTGTTCGCCATTGAAACTATATCAACTCTCGTGATGATCGGTGTTGATGTAGTGGATTTGGTTCGTGTGATCACTAAAACAATGTGAGGGATGTTGTTTTGAGTTCACCTAGTTTAATTTCATTAATTAATTTGAACTCAATTTGTCATAAACTTAGTCTAAACTATTGCAAATATGTTGTAGATCAATGGCAGCCCCTACCATCAATTTTAATGCGTTCCTAGAGAAAGAAAAGTTGAAAAACAATGGAAGCAACTTCGCGGATTGGTTCCGCAATTTGAGGATTGTCCTCACAGCTGGTAATTTGACCTATGTCTGGATGCACATTTGGGTGACCCACTGCGGTGATGCTCCCGATGAAGTAAAGAATGTTTACCTCGCTCGGAAGAATCAGTACTCCATAGTTCAATGTGCTATCTTGTATGGTTTAGAATCGGAGCTTCAGAAAAGTTTTGAAGAGTCAGACCCATATGATATTGTCGAGGATCTCAAATTGATTTTGAGACTCATGCGGCAATTGAAAGCTATGAGGCTTGAAAAGTTCTTTAACCGCAAGATGGAAGAGGGCAGCTCCGTCGGTGAGCATGTGCTTAAGATGTCCGGGCACGCAAACAAACTTCAAAGCTTGGGTATAGTGATTCCTAATGCTTTGGGATTTACCGAGTCCTCAGTCACTACCACCAAGTTACTGAGAACTTTGTGATGAACTACAACATGCGAACATGAACAAAGAGTTGCGTAACTGTTGCTATGTTAAAGTTTGCGTAAGTGGAGATCAAGAAAGAGCACCAAGTGTTGATGGTCAATAAGACCACCAAATTCAAGAAAGGCAAGTCTAAGCAAAGGACACTTCAAGAAGGGTGGTAAGAAAGTTACCCTTGGCCGTGAAGAAAACCAAGGCTGGACCCAAGCACGAAACCGAGTGCTTTTACTGCAAGGGAGAAGGTCCTTTGAAGCGGAATTGCCCAAAGTACTTGGCGGATCGAAGAACGGCAACATCAAGAAGAAAGGTATATCGATATACATGTTATTGATGTGTATCTCACTAGTACCGTAGTAGTGCACGGGTATTTAATCTTGGTTCGGTTGCTCATATTTGTAACTCGAAATAGGTGCTGCAGAATAAACGGAAACTAGCGAAGAACGAGGTGACGATGCGCGTGGGAAACGGATCAAAGGTTGATGTGATCGCGGTTGGCACGCTACCCCTTCATCTACCATCGGGATTAGTTTTATACTTAAATAATTGTTATTTAGTGCCTGTGTTGAGCATGAACATTATATCGGGATCTTGTTTATTGTAGAGCGGTTACTTGTTTAAATCAGAGAATAATGGTTGTTCGATTTATATGAGTAATATGTTTTATGCACTTGCACCTTTGATAGATGGTCTATTCTTATTGAATCTCGATAGTGGAAATACACATATCAACAACATTGAGGCTAAACGTTTGAAATCAAGCGATAATTCGACCTATGTGTGGCACTGTCGTCTTGGTCACATTGGAGTGAAGCGTATGAAGAAACTCCATTCCGATGGACTTCTTGAATCACTTGATTTTGAATCACTTGAAAGATGCGAAGCATGTCTGATGGGAAAAATGACTAAGACTCCATTTTACGGTATGATGGAGCGAGCTAGACTTATTGGAAATCATACATACCGATGTGTGTGGACCAATGAGTGTAGCATCGCTGTGGTTATCGTTATGTTCTTACCTTCACGGATGACTTGAGTAGATATGGGTATATCTATTTCATGAAACATAAGTCCGAAACTTTGAGAAGTTTAAGGAGTTTCAAAGTGAGGTAGAGAATCAACGTAACAAGAAGATTAAATTTCGCGTCGATCATGGAGGTGAATATCTAAGTTACGAGTTTGGCGAGCATTTGAAGAAATGCGGAATACTTTCACAGTTGACACCGCCAGGAACACCACAGCGTAATGGTGTGTCCGAACGTCGTAATCGAACTCTTTTAGATATGGTTCGTTCTATGATGTCACTTACAGATTTACCGCTATCATTTTGGGGTTATGCATTAGAAACAGCCGCATTCACTTTAAATAGGGCACCGTCTAAATCCGTTGAAACGACACCGTATGAATTATGGTTTGGGAAGAAACCTAAATTGTCGTTCCTTAAAGTTTGGGGATGCGAAGCCTATGTAAAGAAGTTACAGCCGGACAAGCTTGAACCCAAAGCGGAAAAATGCGTCTTCATAGGATACCCGAAGGAAACTATTGGGTATACCTTCTATCATAGATCCAAGGGCAAAATCTTCGTTAAGAATGGATCCTTTCTAGAGAAGGAATTTCTCTCGAAAGAAGTGACTGGAAGGAAAGTAGAACTCGACGAGGTTATCGAACCTTCTCTCAAAATTGCGAGTAGCGAAGACCGAAGAAGTTCTGTGGTGCTGCACCAATTAGAGAGGAAGCTAATGATGATGATCATGAAACTTCGGTTGAAGTTGCTCTGAGCCCTGAGGTCAACGAGAACTCGTACCACTCCATTGGTATGATCCCGTTATGAGTGTCATGTTGGTGGACAACACCGATGACCCTGAGATATATGAGGAAGCAATGATGAGCCCAGATTCCAATAAATGGCAAGAAGCCATGAAATCCGAGATTGGATCCATGTACGAAAACCAAGTATGGACTTTGGTGGACTTCTGGGATGGCGGAAGGCTGTCGAGAACAAATGGATTTTCAAGAAGAAAACAGACGCTGACGGTAATGTTACTGTCTATAAAGCTCGACTTGTCGCAAAAGGGTTTCGACAAATTCAAGGAGTTGACTACGATGAGACTTTCTCACCAGTAGAGAAGCTAAAGTCTGTGAGGATTATGTTAGCAATCGCTGCATATTATGATTATGAGATATGGTAGTTGGATGTCAAAACAGCATTCCTCAATGGAGATATTGATGAAGAGTTGTATATGATGCAACCCAAAGGTTTTGTCGATCCTAAAGATGCTAACAAGGTATGCAAACTTCAACGGTCCATCTATGGATTGAAGCAAGCATCCCGAAGTTGGAATCAACGTTTTGATAAGGTGATCAAAAGTTTTGGTTTTATACAAACTTATGGAGAAGCTTGTATTTACAAGAAAGTGAGTGGGAGCTCTGTAGCATTCTTAATACTATATGTGGATGACATATTGTTGATTGGGAATGATGTAGACCTTCTTAATAGTGTCAAGGAATATTTGAATAATAGTTTTTCAATGAAGGATCTTGGCAAAGCAGCTTACATATTAGGCATAAAGATTTATAGAGATAGATCGAAACGCCAAATATCATTGTCACAGAGTACATATTTGGACAAAGTTCTAAAGAGGTTTGGAATGGAAGAAAGCAAGAAAGGGTTCTTGCCCATGTTGCTATCGACCTTGAGTAAAACTCAAAGTCCGACATCCAGAAGATAGAGAAAGGATGAGTAAGACTCCTATGCCTCAGCCATAGGATCTCTTATGTATGCCATGCTATGTACTAGACCCGACATTGCATATGCCGTTAGTTTAACTAGCAGATATCAAAGTGATCCAGAGTGGATCATTGGACAATGATCAAAACATCCTTAAGTACTTGAGAAGAACTAAGGATATGGTTCTTTCTTATGGAGGTGATGAACAGCTCGTTGTTAATGGTTACACCGATGCTAGTTGGAACACCGATCCGGATGATTCTAAATCACAACTGGATACGTATTTATTTTGAATGGTGCAGCGATTAGCTGGAGGAGTGCAAAGCAAAGCGTTGTGGCGAGATCTTCAACTGAATCGGAATACATGGTCGCTTGAGGCTTCACAAGAAGCGATATGGATGAAAGAGTTCATTACAGAGCTGGGTGTGGTTCCTAGTGCTGGACCCAATGTCTATCTCTTGTGATAACATGGGCGCCATAGCCAATGCGCAAGAACCAAGGTCACACAAGAAGTCAAGCATATCAAGCTGCGTTTTCACGCTATTCGAGAACATATCCAGGATGGGGATATAAAGATTTGCAAAGTACACACAGATCTGAATGTGGCGGATCCGTTGACTAAACCTCTCCCGAGGGCAAAACATGACCAACACCAAACTGCCATGGGTGTTCGGTATATTACCATGTAATCTAGATTAGATGACTCTAGTGCAAGTGGGAGACTGTTGGAGATATGCCCTAGAGGCAATAATAAATATAGTTATTATTATATCTTTGTGTTTATGATAAATGTTTACATTCATGCTATAATAAGTATTAACAAGGAAACATTAATACTTGTGTGATTTGTAAACTTAATTTGAAGTCCCTAGTATAGCCTCTATACTTCACTAGCTTGTTGGTTGATTAATGATTGTGGTTTCCCTATCATGAACATTGAGATGTTATCGACAACAAGATCATATCGTTAGGAGAATGATATGGTGGACATACTCCTATAGATAAGCATAGCATAAAGATCAAGTCATTTCAATAGTTCAATTGCTATATGCTTTCTGATACATAGTAACCTAATTCCTTCGACCATGAGATCATGCATATCACCTTTACCGGATGGATGCTTTGATGACATCAAACACCACACCGTGAATCGGGTGGCTATAAAGGTGGCATTGAGTGTTCGGAAAGTATTGGTTGAAACACATGGATCAAGAGTGGGATTTGTCCATCCATATGACGGATAGATATACTGGGGCCCTCTCGGTGGAATGTCATCCAATTAGCTTGCAAGCATGTGACTGGGTCATAAGGGATCACATATCACGAACGAGAAAATAGTACTTATCGAACGAGGTTGAACTAGGTATGCAGAGATACCGACGATCATAACCTCGGATAAGTAAACTATCGTGAGACAAAGGGAAATTGGTATAGTATGTAAGTGGTTCATTCGATCGCAAAGTAATCGTAGAAATATGTGGAGCCATATGAATTTCGATTCCTCTATTGGTTATTGTTGAGAAGTGTCTCGATCATGTCCGCATAATTCACGAACCGTAGGGAGACACACTTAAGGATTGACGTTGTTTTGAGTAGTTATGGTATTATGAGAAAGAGACCGATGTTGTTGAATATCGGATGGGATCCGGATATCACGAGGTGATCCGGAATGGTCCGAGAATAAGATTCATATAAGGAAAGTCCCGTTTGAGTTCGGAATGATTCGGTGTTTTCATCGGGAATGTTCTAGAAGGTTCGGATTGTCCGCACTCAGGGAGGGTACATGAATGTGTCATTGAATGATTGCATCATGTACTAAGTGTTCTTGCTGTTCCAAAACTGAAAAGTCAAACTGCCAGTTTGAAAGTCAAACGGCTAAAACAGGAAACTGTGGAAAACAGGAAACTGTGGGAAACAGGAAACTGTGGGAAACAAGCAAGAGGAGGTTGAAACCAACTTGGAGGAGGAGTCCCTCTCCTCCAAGCCGGCGGCCCACCTAGGCCGAGTTGGGGAGGGACTCCCCTCCCTCCCCTGGCGCGCCAGCCCCTCCACCTATAAAAGGAGGGGCAGGGCCTCCTCCTCTAGACACACAAGTTCCTATCCTCTAATCTCCGGTTTAGAGCCGTTTTGGTTTAGAGCTTCTAATTGCTTTAGCCTGCGGTTTAGAGCCTTCTAATTGGTGTGTCTAATCTCTAGACCACTAATATCCCTCTCTCATACTCCACCATACTCGCTCCGGCTTAAGGCGAAGCCCTGCGGGATTTCCCCTCTACTTCCGGTACCACGCCGTTGTGCTGCCGGAATCGCGAGGAGAGTGCTACAACCTCCGCTGCCTGCTGGAACAAGGGAGAGGAAGGTCTTCGTCGAGTACCGAACGTGTGACCGATCATTGCGGAAGCACGCTTAACGCAGCGCCGGAAGGATCGTCTACACGATCTTGAGATCGGAAAGAGTACGACTACATCACCCACGAGAATCCGCTCTCGTTAAACACTTTGTAATCTTCGAGGGTAAGTTATTCCATCGACTCGTTGCTACAATATAGTAGATAGATCTTGGCTTGTTTGTTTGTATGCGATAGAAAATTTTTGTTTTCCATGCTACGAACCCCTACAGTACTGTGTATGTACTAGCGTAGAATATGTGTACTTAAATTTATGTTTGAAATTAGAGTGAAACACAAAACAAAAAAGGAACGAAATGGCAAAAAAAGGAAATACACAATCTCTGCCGCGGCAGAGAAACACACAATTCTCTACCACGGTAGGAAACCTTATAGTCCCGGGTGGTGTTACGGCCCGGGACTAGAGGGTTTCCGCCCCCCGCGGCGCTGAAACAGCCACGTGACTGTTATTAGTAACGGGCCGTAGCGAGCCGGGACTAGAGGGGGGCTCTAGTCCCGTTTTCGCAGTCCCGGGCCCAAAACCGGGACTAGAGCCAGTTGCGGCCCGGGACTGGAGGCCCTTTTTCCACCAGTGAATGGACAGGGGTAATCTGGTCCAAGAGAAACAAAAGTGATGGTAAACACTAACATAATGGACGGCGATGTCATATAAAGAAAAAAAATTACATGTAGTGTCAAATAGGGAAGAGAAAATTTTCTTGTGTCAAATAGGGAACTAAAATTTTAGATAGTGTCAAAGAAGGAATTCTCTCAATAGAATATGTGATGCGCGGTGTACTTTTACCCACAACGTGGTTTGGCAAGCACATGCTATATTAACTTGGCAAATATGCGTAGGTATATAGAAAAACTAAGGACCAACTATATCACTTTCTAGACTACAAATTTTGAATTATATCTGCGGTGATCCAGCATACCACTGTATGATGTAGTACAATATAGTCGTTGACATAACACCAATGAAACACCGTTCACTAGTATTACATCCCTCAGAGTGGTACAACAGAAACACAACAGTTCCAAGACATGACTATATGTTACAACTCAACTCTTTACACAAGATCCAGAGAACACTCTAGGTTAAAGAGAGAGAGAAATAAACTTCTTACAAAGAAGAATCAGAAATAAACAACTAAAAAACTATCATACTAATAAGACTAGTATATGAACTATTGGGGCTTGCATTGCTGCTATTGCAATACTCTACAGAAGTAGGTTCTATGGCTAGATATTATATTCCTATCTAATCAGCAACTTCGTCTTCACTTGAATTGGTGTATATGTTGACTTCCTTGACTTCATTGAAGATCTTTAGATTTTGATGATGATTCCTGGAGCATAACTTGATATAGACGTCGTCTTAATGGCTTCAGAATCTAGCAAGGGTAAAGAATATACGTTGAGTACGAGCGTACTCAGCAAGTTCACTATAAAAGAGTGTTTGATGCACTATATCTACAGCCACAGACCATAGGTCATAGGCAATGCAGGTTTTTGTAAACATTTCTTCAAAGGTTCCTTTTATTCTGAAAATCTATGTCCGTCAGCCTTCACAGGTTTACCAGAACTTTCATGGAGTTCCTTTCCCGCCGCGTTCGTAGCTCCTTCCCGGAAAAGGGAGTAACAAGTTACAGTTCTTACACTCTGCAGAGGTGCGTCACTTTACCCATGAGAGATCAAATCCTTGTTGCATAACCGGGCGATCTTTCCCGTCCATGTTGGAGATATGCCCAAGAGGCAATAATAAAGTGGTTATTATCATATCTTCATACTTATGATAAATGTTTACATACCATGCTATAATTGTATTAACCGGAAACATTAATACTTGTGTGATTTGTAAACATAAAAGAGTCCCTAGTAATGCCTCTTGTTAAACTAGCTTGTTGGTTAATATATGATCATGGTTTCCTGATCATGAACATAGAGATGTTATTAACAACAGGGTCATATCATTAGGAGAATGATGTGATGGACATACTCCTATAGTTAAGGGTAGCATAAAGATCAAGTCATTTAATATAGTTCATTTGCTATAAGCTTTCCGATACATAGTAACCTAATTCCTTCGACCATGAGATCATGTTAATCACCATCACCGGAAGGATGCTTTGATGACATCAAACACCACACCGTAACTGGGTGGCTACAAAGGTGGCATTGAGTGTTCGGAAAGTATGTGTTGAGGCACATGGATCAAGAGTGGGATTTGTCCATCCATATGACGGATAGATATACTCTGGGCCCTCTCGGTGGAATGTCATCCAATTAGCTTGCAAGCATCTGACTGGCTCACAAGGGATCACATACCACGGGAACGAGAAAAGAGTACTTATCGATAACGAGGTTGAACTAGGTATGCATAGATACCGACGATCAAAACCTCGGATAAGTAAACTATCGTGAGACAAAGGGAAATTGGTATCGTATGTAAGTGGTTCATTCGATCGCAAAGTAATCGTAGAAATATGTGGGAGCCATATGAATTTCCAGATTCCTCTATTGGTTAGTGATCGGAGAAAGTGTCTCGATCATGTCCGCATAATTCACGAACCGTAGGGAGACACACTTAAGGATTCGACGTTGTTGAGTAGTTATGGAATGATGAGTAAGAGATTGAATGTTGTTCGGAGTCTCGGATGGGATCCAGGATATCACGAGGAGATCCGTAATGGTCCGAAGAATAAGATTCATATAAGAAAAGTCCTGTTTCGGGGTTGAAGAATGGTTCCGGTGTTTTCATCGGGAATGTTCTAGAAGGTTCCCGGAATGTCCGGCACTCCAGAGGGGAAGGGTACATGAATATGTCATAACAAGTTGGAATGATTGCATCATGTACTAGGTGTCATCGCTGAACAAAATAAAGGGTTTAATCAAATCCTAGTTTGAAAAGTCAAACGCCAATTTGAAAAGTCAAACAGCTATTTTGTGAGGTGGAGGGAGAGTAGGAAACCTACTTGGGGAGGAGTTCCCTCCCTCCACCGCCGGCCTACTTGGAGACCGAGTTGGGGACGGACTCCCCTCCCCTTGGCGCGCCCCCTCCACCTATATAAGGAGGGGCAGGGCTGCCCCTCCAAAGACACAACACCACGCCCCTCTAAACCTAAACCCTAGCCGCCGCCCACCATAGCCACTGCCGCCTAGGGTTTCTTCCCTAGCCGCCGACTTGGGCTGCCCCAAGCCCTAGCCGCCGGACCTAGCACCTCCTCCTTGGTGTGTCTAAACCCTAGATCACCAAGGCTTTCTCATAGTCCACCATACTCGCTCCGGCTTAAGGCGAAGCCCTGCGAGATCTCCCCTCTACTTCCGGTACCACGCCGTCGTGCTGCCGGAATCGCGAGGAGAGTGCTACAACCTCCGCTGCCTGCTGGAACAAGGGAGGGGAAGGTATTCATCGAGTACCGAACGTGTGACCCACTGCGAAAGCGCTGCCGGAACGCAACGCCGGAAGGATCGTCTACGCGATCTTGAGATCGGAAAGTGTACGACTACATCACCCACGAGAATCTGCTCTCGTTAACCTCTTTGGAATCTTCGAGGGTAAGTTCCTCTATCGACTCGTTGCTACAATCTAGTAGATAGATCTTGGCTTGTTTGTTTGCATGCGGTAGAAATTTTTTGTTTTCCATGCTACGAACACCATAAAGATGGTATCGTCGAGCCGTGTCTATATGTAGATCACAGACGAGTAGAACACAATGGTCATTGTGGGCGTTGATGCTTTTGTTGTCGATTGCTTCTTGTGTACTTTGTATATTGCGGGATGGTGGGATGAAGCGGCCCGGGCTAACCTTACATGACATCGTTCATGAGACTTGCTCCACACTTGACATGCAACTTGTATTGCATAAGTGGCTTTGCGGGTGCCTGTTTCTCCCAACATAGGTAAGATTCAATTTACAACGGGTGATTGACAATACTAGTATCAATGTTGTGGTTCTTGTTCGTAAGTTAGAACGACACTTATTGAAAGCCCCAAACCACGTAAAACAAGCAAAGAAAATTAGAGGCGTCTAACTTTGTTTTGCAGGGGTGTGCTGTGATGTGATATGGCCATGATTGTGATTATATTTGATGTATGCAATGTTCCTTATTGTAATTTCGCAACCGGAAGGAGCCATATGGTTGTCTTTAAATTCTGTTAAGACCCGCATGTCTATTCAAAGTAGTTGTAATAGTTGAAGCTGGTGGAAGACAACCATGAAGCAGCGCCATTGACCTTGGCGCCACACCGGTAATGATGGAGATCATGTTCGTGCTTGAAGATGGAGATCGGAAGCACAAGAAGAAAGGCCATATCATATCACATATTATAAATTGCATGTGATGTTAATCCTTTTATGCATCTTGTATTGCTTAGTTCACGACGGTAGCATTATAAGATGATCCCTCAAGCACACAATTTCAAGTTTTAAAGTGTTCATCCTTAGTAAGCACCGTTGCTAAAGCTCGTTGTTTAGAAGCACCACGTGATGATCGGGTGTGTTAGATTCTACGAGTGTATACAACGTGAGAAGACAGATTTGCTCATGCGGAAGCTAAGGTTTGATCTTGACGAGCCTAGCATGTACAGACATGGTCTCGGAACACGGATCACCGAAAGGTAAAGCATGAGTCATATAGTAGATATGATGAACATGTTGATTGTTCCCCATTGAAGCTACATCAACTCTCGTGATGATCGGTTTTGATGTGGTGGATTTGGTTCGTGTGATCACTAAAACAATGTGAGGGATATTGTTTTGAGTGGGAGTTCAACGACAATATGATTAAAAGTTGAACACTATTTATCATAAATTAAATCAAAGTGAATTTGCATAGTTGTTGTAGTCATTGGCATCCGTTTACCACCTTGCGCTTAGTTTTAATTGAGATGATAGAACTATAGAATTATGGTTAGTTACTTTACGAACTGGTATCGTATTGTTTTGAAGTGTTAATCTAAAGTTTAAAAGTCCTATTGCAAACTTTCAGTAAGTTCCGGTTACTCCATGAAGTTTAATAATTGGTATTAAAACAAGAGTGACAATTCCAAGTATTAGTGTATGAGTATCATGTTTGTCTCCATGATTCTTGATATTCAAAGGATTGTCTTAATATCAAGGTTATCTAGGATCTGAAAGAGTTGTTTCAGAAACCATGATGTGTGGAAGATATTGTGATATCTGAAACGAAGTTCTGGTTACAACATGATAGAGTATAATATGGCAAAAGTCATGTTCTCATATTTGATGAGAATTTGCAAAAGGTTGGAGACACTAGTTGTCCTAATCCTCCAAAAGTTTTTGGAGAGCAACATTATACTCGCGATTCATCTTTATAAGCTAAAAGTAGCTTGATCATGAATAATTCCATGATAAGGGTGAATATTTGATGTAGGTAAAATATTTACCACACCAAGAGATTACTAAAGAATGGAATTTGAAAGCACACCAAACATTTGATGATGGTGATCTACTTCAAAGTGTAAGTCCAAAGACATTGGTATTTAATTATACACTCTTTGGACTATGTGTCATATGTATGACTCCACTATTGATGTTGATAGATTCTTTCAAACATAAAAGGAAATACTGAAAGAGAATCTCATAAATATATGGCAGAAAAGAAAAGACTAGAATTGTTAAATTTAAGTATATAGATGATATACATGTTATGGCTATATTCTTTGCTTATTAAACAATGTGGTTCTTAAGTATTTGATACTAAATTTGTTGGTGTGAATCGTCATACGAAACAACATAATTCATGAACTACAATGGCCTAAGTAACTAGCAAAAAATATGTGATGATGTTCATCGATAACAAATAAAGGGTTATTGTGCTGCTTGTTAAACATCAAAGCTTGCCTTCAAGATTTGTTTTATCAGGTGTTATGAGAACAAAATGGTTGTTCAAATAATTGTCGTAATCCATAAAAGATGGATGATTCACAAATCTCGTTGGAGAAATCACATCCATAAAACTAGTGCTAAAAATGTTGAAAGACAAATTGATTGAAAGATCACATAGGAAGTGACATCGCTGTTTAAATTATATTGGAAAGAAAACATGAAGAAACTCCATGTGGATGGAATTTTGGATTTTTTTGATTTTTGATCAAATGACGCTTGTGAAACTTTCCTAGAGATAATTAAAACTACGTTCATAGGCCAAAAGGGAACGAATGACTAGCTTATTGGAACTTGTACATATTGTTGTACGAAGTCCATTATGTGTAGTCAAGAGCGATGGATTTCAACTTCATATGCTTTCTCCGAAAATTTGAGTGAATATATGAATATTTACTTAGTAAGGATGAAGTATGAAACATTTGAAAAGTTCAAAGACTTTCAAGATGAAGTGCAAAATCATTGTAACAAGAATATAAATATTTTATGATAAGATCATAAAGGAAGATATTTGAGTTACAAGTTTAGCATAATACCTAAGATTTAAGGAATCATTCTGTGGATTTGCATTTCCCGAAACACCATAAGAATATGGAGCGTTCGAGATATGTAATTAAAACCTTGTTTGACATGGTAAGATCGAAGGTGTAATTCATAAAACTGCCATTATATTTTAAATATTAAAAGCTTTAGAGACTACCGTTTTTCCACTGAAAAGAGCTTCATCATAATCCGTTGAAATGACACCATATAAAGTTATGGTTTGGGATAAAACCCAAGTAGTCCTTTCTTAAACATTGGTATGCTATGCATAAGAAAGATGTTTGCAACCAAAGTCGGATGAACCTGTCTTTGTATAACTGTTAAGTATTCCTCCATAACACCAGAGACAAAAGTGTTTGTCGCTTAAAACATCAAGTTTCTTTGAGAAGGAATTTTTCATGAAAAGATAAGTGGGATGATGTGGCATCCCGCAAAACCACTACTAGAAAATCGTGTTGTTTTTTGTGCATTGCATCATCATGACCGCATGCTCATGTCATCATGCCACATTGCATTTGAGCATCGTCATCGTCTTGCATTTGCTTGCATCAAACTATTTGCAGAAAAACCTGTTTGTGTTTTCTAAACGCTCCATCTTTATTCAAAACCAAAACCGGGTCTCCGGAATATTTTGTTTTGACTAACTACGTTTTGCAACCGGTCCGTTTAACACAAATAAAATATTAAATTATTTTAGTGGGGGGCAGTCGAACAGGCCGAATCGACCCGAACGACCACCCCTAGAAGAAAACGGTTCAATCTAAATCCTATTCCTACCCATCCTAACCTACCCACCCCTCCTCCACCTCACCCGGACCAATCCCTGGCCGCCACCTCACCCTCTCCCTCCCCTCTAACCAAACCCATGCCGCCACCTACCCCCCACTCCCTCACCTCCACTCCACCTGGACACACCCTCCCCACCACACACACACACCCCACACCGACCCACCTCTCTCCTCTCTCCCTGCGGGTCCCACCGGCCAGCCCACAACCACCCACACGACGCACACACACACGCTGCAGCCCCTCCCCTGCCCCCTAGTCCCACCGACAGCCGGCCCCACTCCCCCACGCGCGGCCCACCTCCCTTTCTCTCTTCCCCGACGCGCTCCTCTCCTCCCCACCTCCCGCGCCGCTCCACCCGTCTCTCCCGTCCCCTTCCTCCTCCACCCTCTTCCTCTCTCGGCGCTGCTTCCTGGCCACCCACCTCCCTCCTCCGCTGCTCGCGTGGCCGCCCTTCCTCCAACCTCCGCCTCCTCGCTCTCTCCCGGCGCCTCCTCACGGCCGCCACCTCCTCCACCTCTGCGCCAAGATGCCTCACCCTCAAGGCCTTCTTCCGCTGCCTCTCGCCCGCCACCATCTCTCCCGCCTGCCACTCACGCCGCCATGAGCCGAGCCGCCGCCAGATCTCGCCAAAGCCGACGCGACCTCCGCCCGGCGAGCCGCGCCGCTTCGCTCGCCTGCTGCCCACCTGAAGGCCGCCTCGCCTCCGGCCAGAGCTCCGCCTTCCGCCCGGCTTCTCGCCTCGCTGCCTCGCCCGCCCCGCCGCCTGCCTCGCGCCCTCCGCCGCCCGAGCCGGCGCTGCTGCTCACCGCCCGAGCCGCCCGACCCCGCTGCCGCCTCTCCGGCTAGCCCCACCGTCACCTTGCGAGCCGGCCGCAACATCACCGCCTCCAACCGCCACGCGAGCCCGCGTCCTGCCGGTAGTTCTCGGCCTCCCTTCTGCAAGCATGCGACGCCCAGACTTGCTCTTGTTTGTCTCCTTGGAGGAAGTGGAGATCGTGGGGTCTTGTGGGAAGTTTGTCGCGGATGTGTTGACCACGTGTCGATGTGGTGAGGTGTGGCATCCCGCAAAACCACTACTAGAAAATCGCGTTGTTTTTGTGCATTGCATCATCATGACCGCATGCTCATGTCATCATGCCACATTGCATTTGAGAATCGTCATCATCTTGCAGTTGCTTGCATAAAACTATTTACAGAAAAACCTAGTTTTGTTTTCTAAACGCCCCGACTTGTTTTCAAAATGCAAACCCCGGGTCTCCGGAATATTTTTATTTGTCCGCTATCGGTTTGCAAACGGTGCATTTAGAATTAAATAAAATTATTATATTATTTTAGTGGGGCGGTCGAACGGGCCGAATCGACCCGAACGACCACCCCAGAAATATAATCGGTCCACCTAATCAGCCCCCTCTAAATCCTAAAGCTACCAACCTATCTACCCACCCCTCTGGCCACCTCACCCGGACCAATCCGTGACCGCCACCTCACCTCTCCTCTCTCCCTCACCCTATCCCACACAGCCACCTCACCCTACCCCACTTCCCACTCCCTCCACCCTGGACCCTACCCGACCCACACGCACACCAACACACGCAGTCCACACAGCACACACCCACGCGCTCAACCGCCGCCGCCAACCTCCCCTGCTCCTGGCCCCACCGTCTGGCCCCACCCCGCTCGGCCGCTTCCTCCATGTTTATCTTCTTCCTCTCGCCAGCCCCGAGCCCCCTCCTCAACCATCACACAACCGCCACAAGAAGCCTCCACCTCGCTCGCCCGCTTCCCTCTCCCCGGCGCCGACGCTCCCTCCAACCTCCGCTCCACCACCGGCCTTCCCCACCTTCGCCCCCTCTCTCCCGCACCGCCTCCAACCTCCTCCGCGAGCAGCCCCGCCTCGTCGCCGGCGACCTCCTCCACGCCCAGCTCCTCCCCGCCACCGCCTCCTCTCCGCCCGCCGCCGGCCGCCTGGCCTCAACCTCGCCCCGCCCCAAGACCGACCGCTGCCGCGCCCCCTCCTCGCCGAGGCCCACGCCCGCCCCTCCGCCAAGCCGAGACCGCTGGTCCCCAACCATGCCGACTCGCCGCCCCCGCCGCCGAGCCTCCTCCTCCTGGTCTCCCGGCTGCCCCTCTCTCAAGGCCGCCATGGCACCGCCCTCTCGCCTGTCATGCGAGCCTCCCGGCGCTTCTCGCCGCCTCGCCGCCGCCCGCCCGCCGGCCCGCCTCCCCACGACGTCTGTTGTTGTGTGTGTCCGAGCTGCTACCCGAAAGCAAGCAGTAACCTTGCCTCTATGCTCTTTGGAGGCTCGTTGCCTCGGTATCGCGCGTGTCCTCCGGTGCCGTGACACGGCGACGCAGACAAGGTAGCATTGGGTATTGGCCGCCAAGGTGGTGATGCTTGGGCACTCAAGACGAGTACCGACGCCGTTCCGCCCTTCTTCGACATCCGAGCCGGAGCCCTAAGGCGATGGCGCTACACTCCAAGATCGTCGCCACGGAGCATGAATATCTTCATGGTGTGACAACGAGATCGCCTGCACGCATGCGAAGGTCGCGATTCCCCAACCCTCGAAACCCCAAGGTCGCCAAGATCTTCGATGTGGAGACCCCCGTACCGGCACCGACAAGATCTTCTCGAAGCGGAAACAACAAGAACTTCACGGACCCTGGAAGACTGATCACGGCGTCCCCCTCACTCTAGGATCCGAAGACCGAACTCCGGTGTGACAAGGACTCCTTCCCGGAACGCCAAGATCGCCGATGCGAATACGCGAAGCTCGTCGAGATCCCGGAAGCCAAGTACTTCACCGCAGGACGACAAGTTCTCCGTCTTGTATCCGATCCCGCTGATCCCGTCGAACCCTGGACCCCGAGACCCGACCCCGAACCCCGGAACCCAAGATCTGCCGAACCCTAATGTGTGATTCCCCTTCCCGAAACCCTATTTTGTAACATAATACAACTTGTCGCATAATAATTGTCTTGCATGCATACATTCATGTGGTTTGGGGGCCTTATGCCAATTCACCTTATAATTAAATATGGGGCTCATATGCGGGCAAATCTAGTCTCATATTGGCCTCATTTAAATTTGTGTAGCGAACCGGTGCTATCTTTTGCCATGCTAAAACCACATTTAAAATGCGAGGTTTCAAAACAACTTGAACCATTTAATTAATGTCGGGACCCCGGTTCCGCCTAATATGACCTAATTGCTTTGCACCGTCACCATGTCATGCATCATACATGCATCATGCCGATCTTCTGCCGTTGTATTAAATATTGCACCCGGTGTTTATTCTAGTGATTTGCTTCTTCGCGGATACGGCCGTTGAGTTGATGTGAGCTTCGCCCCGATCTTCGGTTGAACCTTCGACAATGTTTCAGGCGAGCATCTCCCCCTTTCTTCCTATCTTACTTTTCTAGTATTTATTTCCTCCTGTTGATCTTTGCTATCTGTGTTGCGATGCTCTAGTTTTCGTACCCGTGATATCCCTTGCAGCCATCTATAGCCTTGGACACATCCTATTACCTGTTGTTTGGTAGATAGTTGGACCCGTGTGTCGTAGTCGCTTGCTCAAGTGTTTTCGCTTGTCGTCAAGTACCACAATTGTTGGAGAATTGCCGCATGTTGATGTTGGAGATGATCATGGCTTTAATTGTTGTTTCACTTTAATTACTGTTTAACAACTAAAATTGAATTAAGCAGAGGCATCGGTGGGTGATAGGTAATGTTGGTTTTCCGAACGCCCACTTGTGTCCCGTAGGACCCGAGTTCTTGACACCTGTTCCGAGATCGAGCGCGCTAACCACAAAGGGGGAGATATGGGCCCCCATTGATTATTACCTGATTTCAAAGTATTGTCTGGGGCCACAAACTAGTTTGAGGTTTTATTTACTATCCGCATTTTATGCCATGCTTTATCGCTTTATTTAAATTGTGCGAGAGCACTTTATCTTGCTTAGGATCGGGACACGTTTTCGCGGTGTCGACAGTCCCCGTTTGGGGATTTGCTGTCGTTCACAGCCGTCTACCCAAACCCTAAGTCCGTCTCGGAGACCGGCCGACTTCGTTGCGGGTTCGACTTGGTGGGGTGGCCCCCATGTACTTGCTTTGGGTCTGGGAACGTCGTGACTTAGGCCCCGCCGACATACCGATGGGTGTATGTTAACTGATCTGGCAAAAAGGGTCGAAGTGCCTGTGGATACTTTGGTGCACCCCTGCAGGGTTAAATCTTTTCGAGAAGTCGTGTCCGCGGTTATGGACGACTTGGAGCACAGTGCTTGATCATAGACAACTATAACTAAAGTTTATTGTTATAAATTGACTTGTATCCGATATGACTAGTAATCAGCTTCACTACAACGGAATGGCTAAGTAAAAGTACCAACAACTGTTGGGTTTTGGGTTTATCTCATGCTAAGTGTATCTGACTAGTAAGTGTTGCCACTATAACGGAATGGTTAACTAAAAGTGCCCACTGCTTACTTTATCAGGACGATTATCTAAACCTGACTAGTAAAGTGCCGCAACTATAACTGAATAAGTAAACCGCCAACTGTGAGTTCTCGGTTGACTTCCTCGTCCGGTCTCGAGGGGGAAACGCCAGGATGGGTTTGTTTGATGGTAGTAACAGGGTGGATCCGAATAGGTCTCTCTTACCTCTCTCTGATAGTCGCCAGTTGTATCGAGTCTCTATAGGTTGTTTAGTGCATCTTTGCCGCCGCTTGACCACTATACCTATGTAGGCGAGGACCGCCAATTCTAGCCTCGCTGCAATCGGCCTCAAGATCTTGATGCTCCTCTTTTTCCTTTACCCCTTGTAGGCACCCCTTTTGTTTAAGCAGGTTTTGAGATCGACGTCGTTAGCAGGGTTACCCTTCCGGCTTGGCCTGGGCAGGGTTATGGACGCCATCGGTTATTCTTCAGGGCTCTTAGCCCCATTTGCATCTTGTCCGTAGTCGGACGCTGTATCATTTTCAAGGTGATTTGGATCTTTGTACATTATATCTGTATTCTTGACTCAGTGAGTCGCTGTTATTTATATCTGTTCTGTGGGTCCCATCGAGGACTGTTGTGTAATGTTATTACTTCGTTTTCCACCCGCACGAAAGTGCCTGGTGGGCACCTTTGAATCGTTTTTATGCGGGTTTGGCGGGTTTCGACAAGATCGAGGACTGGTGTTGCATAGGGCCGATTCTGAGGGTGTTACATGAGGGTACTAGTTACCTCGACAAGATCGATTCCGACGGTCCACCACGTGGTGCCGACCCAAGATCATCAACGGAACCCGAGCTCGACACCGGCAAACCAAGATGGCACCACAAGACCGTCGACAAGAAACATGAATCGGAACCGGAGATCTCCGTCACGAAACCACAAGGCCTTTGGGGGCGGAACCGACAAGATCTACATCACGGAGCACCAAGAACCCCTTCATGGATCCGAAGGCCGAACCCTCGAACGACATGAACTACCCTCGGACGCCAAAACCCGAATCTGAAGAACGCCAAGATTGCCACGAGAACGCTCCCGAACGCTAACACCGACTCGATGGCGCGGGCCCGACAAGACCCTCGCAACGGCAAGATCGACCCCGTGGGACCCGACAAGACCTTCGCGGCGACAAGAACGGCACCGACCCGGAAGAAGCCGATGCGCCCCGACACCGACCCAAGTCCTTCTTCCCGGAACGCCAAGATCTACCCCAGTAATCCGAGAACGCTTCCGCCGAGACCGAACCCGTCGAACCCTCGACCCTGAGACCGAACCCCGAACCCCGGAACCCCAAGTTCGTAGAGGCCCTCTAATGTGTGAACCCCTCCCCGAAACCCTATTTTATAATATAATACAACTTGTTACATGTTAAATTGTCATCCTCGCATGCATATCATTGGTTTGGGGGCCTTATGCCGATTCACCTTATAATTAAATATGGGGCCCATATGCGGGCAAATCTAGTCTCATATCGGCCTCATTTAAATTGATGTAGCGAACTGGTGCTATCTCTTGCCATGTTAATACAACATTTAAATTGCGGGGTAGCTAATTCACTTGAACCGTTTAATTAATTGTCGGGGCCCCGGTTCCGCTTAATATGACCTAAGTGCATCGCATCTTTGCCATGCCATACATCATACATGCATCATGCCCGGTCTTCTGCCTTAATCTTAAATAGTGCGTCCGGTGTTTCTTCTAGTGTTTTGCTTCTTCGCGGATAAGGCCGTTGAGTTGATGTGAGCTTCGCCCCGATCTTCGGTTGAACCTTCGACAATGTTTTCAGCAGCATCTCCCTTTCTACCTATCTTACTTTTATAGTATTTATTCCCTCCTGTTGATCTATTGCTATCTGTGATGCGATGCTCTAGTTTCCGTACCCGTGATATTCCTTGCAGCCTTATATCGCCTTGGCCACATCCTATTACCTGTTGTTTGGTAGATAGTTGGACTTGCGCGTCGTAGTCGCTTGCTCAAGTGTTGCGTGTTGTCAAGTGCCACGCTTGTTGGAGTAATGCCGCATGTGTGTTGTTGGAGATAATCATGGCTTTACTTATCGCTCACTTTATTTCTGTTTAAGCAACTAAAATTGAAGTAAGCAGAGGCATCGGTGGGTGATAGATAATATTTGGTTTCGAGCCCACTTGTGTCCCGTAGGACCCCGAGTACTTGATAATTGCCTTGATTTATCGCGCTATCCACATCCGGAGGATTATGGGACCCCGAGCGAGCATGATTCATTCTTATTTCTTGGGGCCACAAACTAGTTTGAGGTTTTATTTACTATCCTGTACTTATGCCATGCTACTACTGTATTTACGATTGTTCGAGGAGCACACTGTACTGTTTAGGATCGTGGCACGATTCCACGGTGTCGACAAGCCCAGCCACACTTTCGGGTTCCCGATGCTCACACCGTCCCCACAACCTTAAGTCCGTCTCGAGCCGGCCGTTGCTATGGTCTACTTTAAGGGGTGGCCCCCTGAAATATTTCTGAATCCTGTGATTGCTTTGTCGTGAAGGCCTCGTTGGGTTTTGATTTGGTTTTTCTGAGGTTGATCGAGTGTGTGTTGCTATTGGTGCACCCCGGCCGGGTAAAACTTTCTGAAAGCCGTGTCCGCGGTTATGGACGACTTGGAGCACAGTATCTCAAACATAGACAAGCATAACTAAAGTAGTGCTATAAACTTGACTTTATAATGACTAGTAATCAGCTTCACTATAATGGAATGGCTAAATAATATTGCCCACAATTGCTTGATTGGTTTGTCGCTTGCGACAATTGTATCTGACTAGTAAGTATTGCAACTACAACGGAATGGCTAAATAAAAGTACCAACAACTGCTGGGTTTTGGGTTTATCTCATGCTATCTGTATCTGATTAGTAATTGTTGCAACTACAACGGAATGATTAGCTAAAAGTGCCCACTACTTATTTTTATCAGGATGATTATCTACATCTGACTAGTAATTGCTGCAACTATAACTGAATAAATAAAATTGCCAACTGTGTGAGTTCCTCGGTTGACTTCCTCGTTTGGTCTCGAGGGGGAAACACCAGGATGGGTTTGTTTGATGGTAGCATCAGGTTGGTTCCGGATAGGTCCTTCTTACCCCTCTCTGATTGCCGACAGTTGTATCGAGTCTCTATAGGTTGTTTAGTGCATCTTTGCCGCTTCAGTCCACCATACCTATGTAGGCGAGGACCGAATTCTAGTCTCGCTGCACTGTCCTCAAGATCGACGCTCCTCTTTTTCCTTTGCCCTTTGTCGGCACCCCTTTGTTTAAGCAGGTTTTCGGATCGACGCCGTTAGCGTGGTTACCCTTCCGCTTGGCACAGGCAGGTTATGGACGCCATTGGTTATTCTTCGTGGCTCTTAGCCCCATTTGCTTCTTGTCCGTAGCGGACGCCTATCGCTTTCAAGGTGATTTGGATCTTTGTATATTATATCGTATTCTTGACTCATGGAGTCGCTGTTGTATATACTGCTCATGGGTCCCATCGAGGACTGTTGTGTAATGTTATTACTTCGTTTTCCACCCGCACGAAAGTGCCTGGTGGGCACCTTTGAATCGTTTCTATGCGGGTTTGGCGGGAATCGCGAAAACTTGCATAGGGCCGATTCTGAGGGTGTTACAGATGACAATAGAACTTTGATAAGGTTAAAAGAACCTTAGCTATATGTGCAAAGTTGCGCAGCGCCGAAAAGTGTTCCGGAGGCAGCAACAATGCTCATGGCTCACGTTCCTCAAAGGTTGCGGTCATAAAGGTCTAAGTTCCTATTGAAACAAGTAGGTCGAGTAAACAACAAATACCAAGATTTGAGGGTTGAATCATTATTTGAGAATAATGAACGTACTACATGCAAAGAAGCGATGATGAGCCCTGACTCCGTCAAATGGCTTGAAGCCATAAAATCCGTGATAGTTCCATACACGAGAAATCAAGTTTTGAACTTGAACGACCCTCGAGAAAGGTGTAGGACCTTACAGTTGTGTTTGGATCTATAAAAAAATAGACATGGATGTTTTGCATCTATGAAATGGTCGACATGTTGGGAAAGAGTTCACAACAATGTTCAAAGGTTGACTATGACAAGATTTGATCTTTCATAGCGATATTTAGTCTAGACGGATTAATATAGCAATCACTACATATAATTTGTTTATGTGGTAATTGAATAAACAAAACAAGTTCTTCTAATAGAATTGTTACCTAGGACATGTGCATAATGCGGTCCATAGGGTTTTGTTAATTCAAAGGATGCTAAAAGCATATGTAAACTTCAATGGTTGAAGTAAGCATTGCGGAGTTGGAATCTTCACCATGATGAAACTGTTAAAGGAGTTTAAATTCGTTGGAGACGATGAAGATGCTTGCATTTGCAAGAAATTAAGTGGGAGCGCTAGGACATATTTCTAATACATTATGTGGAAGACATATTGTTGATTGGAAGTGATGTATCTTTTTATTAACACATGATAAGAATTTCATCTGGATGAAAGGCTTAGGCAGAACCCAAATATTTGGCATCAATGTCTTTATGGATAAATTGTGACGCCAATATAGGTTGTGCCAGAAGTACATATACGAGATATTGATGAGTTCAATATAGAAACTACAAGAAAGATTCTTGTCGCACAGAAAGGATTGAATGAGTTCAATATTGATGATATATTCAAGTGTATTGACATTGGGTAAGTGAAACAAAGATTCAAGTATAGATTGATACTTGATGTATGAAATCACAAAGAGTATTTATATCAATCATACTGTGATATGTACAAATCCAGATATGTCCTATACTCTAAATGTTATGAGCATATACCAGAATGATTCATAAGATGATCATTGGACAATATTAAGGATATTCTTATGATCTTTTGGAAGAACTAAGAGTATATTATTTTGTAGAAGTGGCAAATAGATTGTTAGTTCATTGTAAAAGTATTACATTGATACTAGTTTTGTCACAAAGTACAAATTAAGTTTATCTCAATCTAAACTAAGGGGGGCACAATATAATGGAAAGTAAGTTCCATAATGGATTTGGATGAGTTCCAAAGCTAGACATTGTGACAGATACTACAACAAAAGTCTAAGTATATGACTGCTATAATAGCAGCTAAAGAGGGCATTTGTGTCAAGTAGTTTGTTATCAAACTAGGTATAGTTCACAGTGGGATAATACTATGAAGATATATTGTACGACAATATTATCAACACGTTTTAACCCCAAAGAACTAAAGGTCTCACCAAAGGACCAAAATTATACAAATCCATCTCATTAGAGAATGAGTGATGCGTAGACACGCAAAAACATGCAATTACACACGGACCTGGAAGTGTCAGATCCGGAGATCAGTTGACCACTAGCAATCGTGTACATACAACACCAGAAAGCCATAGGTGTTGAATACACAAAGGTTTGAAACTAGATTATTGACCCTAGTGCAAGTGGGAGACTGTTGGAGATATGCCCAAGAGGCAATAATAAAGTGGTTATTACCATATCTTCATACTTATGATAAATGTTTACATACCATGCTATAATTGTATTAACCAGAAACATTAATACTTGTGTGATTTGTAAACATAAAAGAGTCCCTAGTAAAGCCTCTTGTTAAACTAGCTTGTTGGTTAATATATGATCATTGTTTCCTGATCATGAACATAGAGATGTTATTAACAACAGGGTCATATCATTAGGAGAATGATGTGATGGCCATACTCCTATAGTTAAGGGTAGCATAAAGATCAAGTCATTTAATATAGTTCATTTGCTATAAGCTTTCTGATACATAGTAACCTAATTCCTTTGACCATGAGATCATGTTAATCACCATCACCGGAATGATGCTTTGATGACATCAAACACCACACCGTAACTGGGTGGCTATAAAGGTGGCATTGAGTGTTCGGAAAGTATGTGTTGAGGCACATGGATCAAGAGTGGGATTTGTCCATCCATATGACGGATAGATTCTGGGCCCTCTCGGTGGAATGTCATCCAATTAGCTTGCAAGCATGTGAGTGGCTCACAAGGGATCACATACCACGGGAACGAGAAAAGAGTACTTATCGATAACGAGGTTGAACTAGGTATGCAGAGATACCGACGATCAAAACCTCGGATAAGTAAACTATCGTGAGACAAAGGGAAATTGGTATCGTATGTAATTGGTTCATTCGATCGCAAAGTAATCGTATAAATATGTGGGAGCCATATGAATTTCCAGATTCCTTTATTGGTTATTGATCGGAGAAAGTGTCTCGATCATGTCCGCATAATTCACGAACCGTAGGGAGACACACTTAAGGATTCGACGTTGTTGAGTAGTTATGGAATGATGAGTAAGAGACCAAATGTTGTTCGGAGTCTCGGATGGGATCCAGGATATCACGAGGAGATCCGGAATGGTCCGGAGAATAAGATTCATATAAGGAAAGTCCTGTTTCGGGGTTGAAGAACGGTTCCGGTATTTTCATCGGGAATGTTCTAGAAGGTTCCGGAATGTCCGGCACTCCAGAGAGGGAGGGTACATGAATGTGTCATAACAAGTTGGAATGATTGCATCATGTACTAGGTGTCATCGCTGAACAAAATAAAGGGTTTAATCAAATCCTAGTTTCAAAAGTCAAACACCAATTTGAAAAGTCAAACGACTATTTTGTGAGGTGGAGGAGAGAAACCTACTTGGGAGGATTCTCCTCCACCGCCTACCCACTTGAGACCGAGTTGGGAAGGACTCCCTCCCTTGGCGCCCTCCACCTATATATAAGGAGGCAGGCTGCCTCCAAAGACACAACACCACGCCCCTCTAAACCTAAACCCTAGCCGCCGCCGCCGCCCACCATAGCCGCCACCTAGGGTTTCTCCCCTAGCCGCCGACTTGGGCTGCCCCAAGCCCTAGCCGCCGGCCCTAGCACCTCCTCCTTGGTGTGTATAAACCCTAGATCAACAAGGCTCTCTCATAGTCCACCATACTCGCTCCGGCTTAAGGCGAAGCCCTGCGAGATCTCCCCTCTACTTCCGGTACCACGCCGTCGTGCTGCCGGAATCGCGAGGAGAGTGCTACAACCTCCGCTGCTTGCTGGAACAAGGGAGAGGAAGGTCTTCATCGAGTACCGAACGTGTGACCGACTGCGGAAGCGCTGCCGGAACGCAGCGCCGGAAGGATCGTCTACGCGATCTTGAGATCGGCAAGTGTACGACTACATCACACACGAGAATCTGCTCTCGTTAACCGCTTTGGAATCTTCGAGGGTGAGTTCCTATATCGACTCGTTGCTACAATCTAGTAGATAGATCTTGGCTTGTTTGTTTGCATGCGGTAGAAATTTTTTGTTTTCCATGCTACGAACCCCTACAGTCCACACTTCCTATGGTGTGGGGCCCAGTAGATGATCCAATCCAATCACTGCCCCCTTCGCGACCTTGCATGCCTCCTTGGTGTACACCATGCCCATATATTGAATTACGACAATGGTTTGTACAGACCGTTAGATGCCAGAACTATCGTGGGACGATGAGGGTTCCCACCCATATGTTGCATATCCTCTACGAATTACAAATTAATATGCATGCTACGAGTGATAACAGCCACGACTTGCACATCCGGCTACATGCGAGAGGAAAAATATAGAGCTGACTTCTCCGTCCCATTCTAAATCTCATGGTTAACGCGTGATATACGGCGCAAGAATCACTGGCGATATTGGTTGTTAAGTCCTAGATAATATGTTCCTTTACCACCGGAACTTTCATAGTAGGTTATTACCTCATGGTAAATAACATATAATCATATTATTATGAAAATAGTGTTTTTTGACCTTTTTCAAATGCAGGTGATGACAACACTGGATTTATAAAATACTTTACAGAAAATAACCAAAGGACATGAGCAAGTGTGAACTTGCCTTTTGTGATTGCAAGATTATGCACTCACGGTCTTCGAGACAATATAAAAGATCCAATATCTGAAATCAGCATCATTGTTCCTATAAGGACTAATATTTAAAGAAGCAAGATACTATTGTGCATAGTAATGTAATGCAATTTGATAAACTCGAATCCCGGAATAAGCATTGATCTAGGGTTTAGAAACTGGAAATGGTTTCTTTGGAATGTGTTGTCCTTTTATATAAATTTCACAGTTGTGCTTCTTATTAAGGCTTGTGAGTGTGAAACAACATATAAACATAATAAGTAGCATACAATAATAAAGCACGCAAGTGTGGAATGGTATCTAAAGACTTCTTATATGAAGGTTGTTACTTAAGTAGATCTACTTTGGAACGCTTAAAAATTACTTTTAATGTATCTTAAAAGAATAACTTTTGAAGAAAAGTTTACTTAACTATACAAAAGCATTTAAACTTTAGTTAAAATTCTTATGTTTTCTTACAAGTTATAGTTCTCGAGTATGGAAGAATTACTTCATTTGAATAAGGATAACACTAGTAATTGAGACTTAACTATCTAGGTCATTAGATGGTATTATAATTTGTTAACTTCATAATATTTCTTTGAGGTTAATTAAGATTGGTAACACTTCTATTTGACTCATGTTTTCTTAACATTATAATTGAATATAATGATTTATCTCCTTATAAAGGTGTGGTTTTAATTCATAACATGGAAAAATTACTTAACTATTTATGAACTAGCTTTGGATTTTTAGAATGTTTATAAACTTGTGGGTGAAGTAATGGTGAAAGGTTTTGATAAGTTTAAAAATAATAATAATCTTGAGGATTTTATAATTTCATAAGAATTCTTTTAGAAAATAATATACACTTATAGATGAATGATAATTCAATGAAATTGTATTTCAAATGTGTTGAACTATTTTGACTTCATATTATCAATACTTAAGACTTATACTATTTCTAGACCTAAAATGGTTAATTTTAGAAATATTAGCAATTTTTTTATTTATTCGTATATGAATTATCAATTAAGGAAATAGGTTTAAATTCAAGTTATTAGAGTATTAAATTTTTTACTTGCTTCAAAAGTGGAGTATTATATTTTTAACATGTAGATATTATTTTTTTGATCATTTTGGTATATTATAAGTATTTTTATGGTTTTAAATATTAAAATATGATTTTTATAAGTTTTATTACATTATAAATACTTAATAAATAGTAAATATTTGGTTAAGTTATATATTAATATAAAATTATAATTTTAAATTATAGATCTTATTTTTCTATGAATTTTGATATATTATTTATATATATATATATATATTTGAAACTGAAGTTTTACAGTGCTGTGGACTGAAAGAATTCGGTTAGATTCATGTTTGATTCATTCTTGAATTTAAACATAGCAGAGAACAAGTACTACTATATGTGGATGAATTATTTACTTGATGGCTTCCTGTTTAGCTTGTATATGCCTGGTTCTTGTGGCTTTGCTACTGTATCTAGTTGATTATATATGAGTTTTTTTGTGTGTTGGTGAAGTGTTGTAATGTATCAATTTGACAAAACAGATACAAACTTTATTAGACATGTATACTAGCAGAACATCTAAACAGAGCAACACCCCATATATGATTTTAGTTTCAGGACAGTCACATTTTAAGTGCTAAATTCATATATCTATATGGGTTAAGGTCTGCTATGAGAAAATTGCATCGACCTGATCTTATGGTTCAGTTTTATATCTTACATACACACCTAAACAGGCAAGTTAAAATCCCATTTACTTCCAAACAGTACTACGACAGTTCTGAACTTTCACAAGCAAAGTGTTCCATGCATTTTCAGAGAGGTTCATTAGGAGTTGCGTGACCAGCGACGAATTCTAAAATAGCAACTAATGTTCTCGGTGAGATGGTTCTATTGTTACAGAGATATGTTGGTGATTTTATTTTCCTCTTCTGAACCCAGCATCGGCAACACAATAGCAGTCCGACACATATTTCGTTCACTCAACCAGATATTCATGTACCTATTTGATTCACGCAAACATTCGTTCATGATACATGAAATAGAGTTTACCTTGGTTACTTGGAAATGTTTGAATCTGGTAAGGGTTAGATCTTGCTCGCTCAAGCTTATGTAATTTCTCAGCACATGCCTTAGTGTGGACTATGGACATGGTTGGGTTCAGGTTTGGCGTGCTTCAGTGATGATTATGGCGCTGCAGCATCGGCTCTGCTCCTGCTTCTCGTGAGTCTCCACTCGACCTCATGATGTCGGCCGATTGTTGACGCTGTCGCCGCCGCTGATTAATAGCCATGGAGTTTTTCGCCCTCGATTCACCTCCAGGAATCCATCGGTTTCTCCTCCTGCGGCTTATGTTTGGCCGGCCTTCATAGCACCGGTCATGGCTTCTAGGTTTTTTTATATCTTTGATGGGGAAATGCTTTAGAGATGAGAGGAAGAGGCCTGCGGAAAGACTACATTGGATAAAAGAAGAAGTGTGCTTCGCTCGCTTTTCCCCATATATGGACCTCTACAAGACCATGACGTGCCCATGTAGCTACGGTGGCAGCTTCTGCGTTTGCCAGCTCCTACGGTAATTTTCCCGAAGCGGTGAGGATAGACTCTGGTTGAAACACAAGTAGTTAGCAGTTGTACTGCTACAATGCATGGTAAATAGGACAAGATATTGTGGTGTATATAGAGAGAGTAGTATGTGCCTAGTTTCCAACATTTGAATTACTAGATAGTTCGACACAGAGTTTAAATATTTAACACACGACTAGAACATCGATTTTAACTATAAGTTCAATCAATTTATTAGAAATAAATTGTTTTACATAAATTCTGTAGATTAAATATTTTTGGTGAAGTATTCTGTGTCCGTTTCCCTCATGACTATTTGAAGAGTTAAGTGGAATTATACCAACGTAATCATATAGGTTAGAAAAAAATAGCTTTTCTCACAATTATTATTTTATGGAATTAAGAATCTAGGATATTTCTTAGTCGCTACTTTGGCGCGAGGAGGGAATTGGTACAGGCTTGTTTGGGCTGGTCTGGATCAGAGCTGGGCTGGATGCGGGCTGCTGCAGTTGCGTGCGAGCCGGCTAGAAGCGGACATGTCCTATTTTTATTTTCTTTATTTCATTTCTATTTTTTATGCTTTAACAAATCCTTTCGAATTTGATTTTCACAAGGTTTAAAATATTGTGAGACATTAATAATATTACATGGGCTTAGAATTATTAAGTAGTTTCCATAATTTTTTATATTTTTAAAATTCTCACTATTTGAAAGGTTTTTTCCTAAATAATCGTAAGTAGGAATTAGAATTTAGGATTTTGTTCATTATTTAAAGAGTCTTCAAAAAAATATGATTTTCTTTATCCTTTGATAAAAGTAATTTCAAATAAGTAAGGTGATTAATAATAATAATAGCCATAAGATTTGTTTTAACATATATATCATATGATAATTGGACATGATGGTTTAAGCTTGTAATTCACAATTTTTTTTATCTCATCCTATTGCAAAGTTATTTGGTTTTAGTGATTAGGAACAGAGAAATAGATTTTAAATATTCTTAGGAATATTCTTGTGGTTAACTAAATATAGTAAAGGGTTTTATTATTGTGAATAAAATAAATATAGGTTATGATAAGGCTTCATCTACTCCACATAACTCATGTTTCAAACTTCATCATATACTAGCTTGACTTCTCATGATCAAGCTAGATGACTTAACTAACTAAGGTTCATCCCAGCTTGGTATACCAATACCAACTCTTTAACACCTAGTCAATTATCCCCAAGTTACCCGAGAATAATGACCACCATACTTTAGGTACACTAAGATTTGGCTTCTACTTGATTGTATAGTCAAGATCTATCCTTAACTAAGTAGTAGTCTTGTACTACACCAAGTCTCTTATATTGTCTATTTTATTAATGAAGCTTACTCTATGGTTGTACCTACTTGATTTAACAATATTACTCCTTTATACTCTATCCTTAGCAGTTTTCTCACAACTCCTTAATTGATAGTCAGATGCTTCTTCTAGTTAACCCATGAGTGAGTTAATTCCTCCAACATCAAATGGTTTGACTTCCATTAAGGATATCTAATGTTGATGGCACATTCTATCATAACGGGTTCCTTCTTATTATTCATTTACTTCAAGACTTTAGAAAGGACAATATAGTGAATAAACGACTAAAGGTTCAAGAATTGCTAGACCCGGAATGGATCACTCAACATTGGTGATTAACAGACACTAAATCATAGTTCAACAACGATGACCATGATTAACATGGCAATAAGTATATGTGATGAATGGTCTTGAATTGATTTACTTTCTACTCAATACAACTAAAGAGTTAAGGTTAAGTATTACCATGATGCTCATGGTAGAAATATATATGGATAAGATAGGTCATGATTTATTTATTATTTCCTATTACTTAAGTTATATTCATAGCTTGGTATTCATGGGTTGTTGTGATGAATACTAGGAGATGATCACTTAAAGATCTGATGTTAATCATTAAGTAATGTGTTATGGTTCAATTTTATTATATTTGATCTACCCTTAGATCAAATCATCTTTACCCAAAATAAGGTTTTAGCAAAGGTCATGTTGAAACTTATCGCAGTCAACTTGATGATCTACTTCAATTCCATCAAGTTGAGAGAAGCTTCAATCACTTTGAAAAGTTTTGTTCAAAAGAGCGAAAATTATTCAGATTTTCTATGCATGAATGCAATGCACACATCTGAGTTCAGCTTATTTCTAAGCTCTAATGCTGGGATGTTACAGACTCTCCCACTTAAAATAAACTTCGTCCTTGAAGTTCGTATACTCTCACGTTTCAGAATGAGGAATTGTCTTGTATTGGTTACAATATTTCTCAACTCCATAGTAACCTCAAATGGGAATAATTGTAATATCCCATACCCAAATCTTTTCCTTGAATTCTCATCATACTTGACAACTCCAACTTGTCGTCTTCAATATCCCAAAGTTCCTTTTACTGTAGTCCCTTAGGGATATGTCCTTATTATGAAATCCTTAAATTGGAGTCTCTTCTTTAGTTCATCTCCCTGATTAGGTATCCTAATCCATCTCCTTTACTGGATCATCAAACTTCCTTATTATACTATGTAAGGTCTAGGAAGTCTCACTAAAATAGGGTTTTAAATTTTGTTAGATACTAGTTGTGGCCAAAAGACTATATTTGGTTTGTCTTTGTATGGTTTATACTGATAGTCCTTCCGAAGATTGGTTTTGAACACATTTAGTCCATACCATCGGAATTTCTTGTGTCTCTACACATGTCCAATTAGATGTGCTTTATTACCTCTTAAGTATCACTTAAGAGTTATTTTATTTTAAAATTAGTCTATTAGGATTAATCTATTTTATTTCCTTCAAACTTTTACCTTATCAAGACCTAGATAATCTTCTGTTATCACCTTAAGTACTTCTTCAACTTCCATTTATTAATTACCTTAAGGTTTGAATACTACTACCTTGAAGTAAACTTCGATCTTTCATCCAGACATACTTCCGAAAGTACTTTTATAATGATGACTTCTTTTAACCTTATGGAAATAAGGCTTATTGTTGTCCTAGTTTAGTACTTATTCTGCTCCAACCTTTACTCGGAGATTCAGATAACAATACTTCCATTTTATACCTAACTCTCCCCTTGGGGTTTCCTAATAGTCTCTAAACTGCTAGTATAGTAACCATTGGCTTTATATCTAGGATGTTAGTCTTTTTCCAAATTATACTCTACCTATTTAAGGTTTCAGGAAATAATTTACGGTATACCCACACAATTGTGGATCTCCGAAATAGATTTTCCAAGATTATTTGTCTTACTTACTGTTTGGAAAAACTCCCTTTGGTAGGTCTGATTCCACGAAACGTCTCGAAAGACAGTCGCTTTAATCTCATAATCCTTTGTGTCTTTCTTAACTTAGGCCAAGCTTTATGCTCTTTATGCAATACTAAGATGTTCTGGTTAGCTAAGTTAACCAAATACTAGTTGCAGACGAAATACCAGTTGCGGTCCATCCTAGGGTGTATGTATTACCCTATGGTTTCTGACGTACTTCTGGCATTCTCTCTGAATTGTCAGAGCTTGAATACCATTTTGTTCCAAAGCTCCTTCTTTGTACTTGTTCATGATATTTCCATGAACTTGGTAATACTACTCCATCAACTTCTTAGCAACATCACCTATTTTGGGTGAACTTAAGTTCATTACTTCTTGTTACTCCATACATCTTCTACACTAATCTTCTTATTACTGTTTAGTAATGATCTGAACTTGATCCAACCTTCAAATTGTGTTGATACTCCTTATACTTGGCTCCATCCTTCATGTAGGTCTTCATCTTGGTCTTAGGAACTCATCACTCCCTTACACAAATTCCCTTTTCTATCTAGGTCTATAACATCAAGTAGTAACTGGATGTTGCAACATGCATTTGCACACCAAGTCAAACTTCATATACAGATCTAGTCAATCAAAAAGATCAAAAAAAACCAATAAATCCAAATGTTGTACATATATCACACAATATTCTAAGCCTTGGAATATAGTAGTTGAGTATAATATCTCTAGCATTCAGGCTTAGTTGTGTAGTATATGACACCTCCTCATATAGGTCTACAACGTGATACTTAGCACTTAGAGTTCAAACTATTATTTGCCTCATAATTTACCCAAATTGCTCAACTGCAATAGGATAATTTTAAGCAAAGTGGTCTCAATTTGGTTTTGACTACCCTTTTGTCTCACTTTTAGAATGACTGGTTATATCCAAATCTTTCTTTATTTAGTAAATAACCTCACATGATCACTCGAAATGACTAATAAGTTTCTATGGAACACCTAAAACTAAATTTTATTAGGAATTATGACACCTATGAATTCTATCATAGTTCTACCATACTATTTTCTTACTTTACTTGAAGATAATTTATTAATTACTTGTCATATTTACACTCTCATCATGGTTTTCGGAGCTAATCTCACCATGGTCTTGTTATGTTTTACCTCTTTACATGATTCAAGAGCTAATCACACCATGATGAATTTACTTCTCATAGTACTATCATTAATTCTTAGCAGAATTTCACTCCTTCATGTAGAATTCTCAAGTGAATCCCACATGTTTCACTACCCATTATAACTATACATGTTCTAATGGTCTTCATTATATGTCTTTTATTAACAACTAACAATAAGATTTTACTACCTTACTTGAATTCTATAATTAGGCTACACCATTTGTATTAGAGTAATATGCAGCGGATGTCCTAAAAGTTTGGATAAAACCGTATGCAGGTCCTAAAAGTTTCAACTTGTGTACCGGAGGTCCTAATTCTCAGTTAGTTGTGCACTACATGTCCTAGTTCTCAGTTAGTTGTGCACTGCAGGTCCTAATTCCCTGACCTACATTTCACAAGGCACATGGATCTCAAAATTAGGACCTCTGGTGCACAAGTTGAAACTTTTAGGAGCTGCATACAGTTTCATCCAAACTTTTAGGACCTCCTGTGCATTTTACTCTTTGTATTACTTCCATGGATATAATAAACTTAATTCAACTCTAATGTGACCAATTGGCTTTCCTAAAGTATCTTGGTGGGTTATGTCTCCTTATGAAGACACTAAATAGCATTTCACTAAGATAATATGGATAACTACTCCTAAGAAACATGATTTATACATCTCGTGACAAAGTTCTCCTCAAGTGGATACTTATCACAAGTTATAAGAACATCTGGTTTAGATAAGATGGCTCCTATAGTCACTATCCAACCTACAGATCTTCCTAAAGGGTTTTAATCCTAAGGTCAAAGCATATGCTCTGATACCAACTGCGGTGACCCAGCATACCACTGCATGATGTAGTACACTATAGTCGTTGACATAACACCAATGAAACACCGTTCACTAGTATTACATACCTCAGAGTGGTACAACAGAAACACAGCAGTTCCAAGACATGACTATAGGTTACAACTCAACTCTTTACACAAGATCCAGAGAACACTCTAGGTTAAATAGAGAGAAAGAAACTTCTTACAAAGAAGAATCAGAAATAAACAACTCAAAAACTATCATACTAATAAGACTAGTATATGAACTATTGGGGCTTGCATTGCTGCTGTTGCAATACTCTATAGAAGTAGGTTCTATGGCTAGATATTATATTCCTATCTAATCAGCAACTTCGTCTTCACTTGAGTTGGTGTATATGTTGACTTCCTTGACTTCATTGAAGAGCTTTAGCTTTTGATGATGATTCCTGGAGCATAACTTGATGTAGACGTCGTCTTAATGGCTTCAAAATCTAGCAAGGGTTAAGAATATACGTTGAGTACGAGCGTACTCAGCAAGTTCACTATAAAAGAGTGTTTGATGCACTATATCTACAGCCACAGACCATAGGTCGTAGGAAATGCAGGTTTTTATAAACATTTGTTCAAAGGTTGCTTTTATTCTTAAAAGCTATGTCCGTTAGCCTTCACGGGTTTACCAGAACTTTCATGGAGTTCCTTTCCCACCGCGTTCGCAGCTCCTTCCCGGAACAGGGATTAACAAGTTACAGTTCTTACACTCTGCAGAGGTGCGTCACTTTTTCCATGAGAGATCAAATCCTTGTTGCACAACCGGGCGATCTTTCCCGTCCACACTTCCTATGGTGTGGGCCCCAGTAGATGATCCAAGACAATCACTGCCCCTTTGCGACCTTGCATGCCTCCTTGGTGTACACCATGCCCATATATTGAATTACGGCAATGGTTTGTACAGACCGTTAGATGCCAGAACTATCGTGGGACGATGAGGGTTCCCACCCATATGCTACATATCCTCTACGAATTACCAATTAATATGCATGCTACGAGTGATAACACCCACGACCTGCACATCCGGCTACATGCGAGAGGAAGAAGATACAGTTGACTTCTCTGTCCCATTCCAAATCTCATGGTTAACACGTGATATACGGTGCAAGAATCACTGGCGACATTGGTTGTTAAGTCCTAGATAATATGTTCCTTTACCACCGAAACTTTCATAGTAGGTTATTACCTCATGGTAAATAACATATAATCATATTATTATGAAAATATTGTTTTCTGACCTTTTTCAAGTGCAGGTGATGACAACAGTGGATTTGTAAAATACTTTACAGAAAATAACCAAAGGACATGAGCAAGTGTGAACTTGCCTTTTGTGATTGCAAGATTATGCACTCACGGTCTTCGATACAATATAAAAGATTCAATGTCTGAAATCAGCATCATTGTTCCTATAAGGACTAATATTTAAATAAGAAAGATGCTATTGTGCATAGTAATGTAATGCAATTTGATAAACTCGAATCCCGGAATAAGCGTTGATCTAGGGTCTGGAAACTGGAAATGGTTTCTTTGGAATGTGTTGTCCTTTTAGATTAATTTCATAGTTGTGCTTCTTATTAAGTCTTGTGAGTGTGTGTGTGTGAAACAACATATAAACATAATAAGTAGCATACAATAATAAAGCACACAAGTGTGGAATGGTATCTAAAGACTTCTTATATGAAGGTTGTTACTTAAGTAGATCTACTTTGGAACGCTTAAGAATTACTTTTACTGTATCTTAAAAGAATAACTTTTGAAGAAAAGTTTACTTAACTATACAAAAGCATTTAAACTTTAGTTAAAATTCTTATGTTTTCTTACAAGTTATAGTTCTCGAGTAAGGAAGAATTACTTCATTTGAATAAGGATAACACTAGTAATTGAGACTTAACTATCTAGGTCATTAGATGGTAGGTATTATAATTTGTTCACTTCATAATATTTCTTTGAGGTTAATTAAGATTGGTAACACTTCTATTTGAGTCATGTTTTCTTAACATTATAATTGAATATAATGATTTATCTCCTTATAAAGGTGTGGTTATAATTCATAACATGGAAACATTACTTAACTATTTATGAACTAGCTTTGGATTTTTAGAATGTTTATAAACTTGTGGGTGAAGTAATGGTGAAAGGTTTTGATAAGTTTAAACATAATAATTATCTTGAGGATTTTATAATTTCATAAGAATTCTTTTAGAAAATAATATACACTTATAGATGAATGATAATTCAATGAAATTATATTTCAAATGTGTTGAACTATTTTGACTTCATATTATCAATACTTAAGACTTATACTATTTCTAGACCTCAAATGGTTAATTTTAGAAATATTAGCATTTTTTTTATTTATCCGTATATGAATTATCAATTAAGGAAATAGGTTTAAATTCAAGTTATTAGAGTATTAAATTTTTTACTTGCTTCAAAAGTGGAGTATTATATTTTTAACATGTAGATATTATTTTTTTGATCATTTTGGTATATTATAAGTATTTTTATGATTTTAAACATTAAAATATGATTTTTATAAGTTTTATTACATTATAAATACTCAATAAATAGTAAATATTTGGTTAAGTTATATATTAATATAAAATTATAGTTTTAAATTATAGAACTTATTTTTCTATGAATTTTGATATATTATTTTTATATATATTTGAAACTGAAGTTTTACAGTGTTGTGGACTGAAAGAATTCGGTTATATTCATGTTTGATTCATTCTTGAATTTAAACATAGCAGAGAACAAGTACTACTATATGTGGATGAATTATTTACTTGATGGCTTCCTGTTTAGCTTGTATATGCCTGGTTCTTGTGGCTTTGCTATTGTATCTAGTTGATTATATATGAGTTTTTTTATGTTGGTGAAGTGTTGTAATGTATCAATTTGACAAAACAGATACAAACTTTATTAGACATGTATACTAGCAGAACATCTGAACAGAGCAACACCCGATATAAGATTTTAGTTTCAGGACAGTCGCACTTTAAGTGCTAAATTCATATATCTATATGGGTTAAGGTCTGCTATGAGAAAATTGCATCGACCTGATCTTATGGTTCAGTTTTATATCTTACATACACACCTAAACAGGCAAGTTAAAATCCCATTTACTTCCAAACAGTACTACGACAGTTCTGAATTTTCACAGTACTACGACAGTTCTGAATTTTCACAAACAAAGTGTTCCATGCATTTTCAGAGATGTTCATTAGGAGTTGCGTGACCAGCGACGAATTCTAAAATAGCAGCTAATGTTCTCGGTGAGATGGTTCTATTGTTACAGAGATATGTTGGTGATTTTATTTTCCTCTTCTGAACCCAGCATCGGCAACACAATAGCAGTCCGACACATATTTCATTCACTCAACCAGATATTCATGTACCTATTTGATTCACGCAAACATTCGTTCATGATACATGAAATAGAGTTTACCTTGGTTACTTGGAAATGTTTGAATCTGGTAAGGGTTAGCTCTTGGTCGCTCAAGCTTATGTAATTTCTCAGCACAGGCCTTAGTGTGGACTATGGACATGGTTGGGTTCAGGTTTGGCGTGCTTCAGTGATGATTATGGCGCTGCAGTGTCGGCTCTGCTCCTGCTTCTCGTGAGTCTCCACTCGACCTCATGATGTCGGCCGATTGTTAACGCTGCCGCCGCCGCTGATTAATAGCCATGGAGTTTTCCGCCCTCCATTCACCTCCAGGAATCCATCGGTTTCTCCTCCTGCGGCTTATGTTTGGCCGGCCTTGATAGCACCGGTCATGGCTTTAGAGATGAGAGGAAAAGAGGCCTGTGGAAAAACTACATTGGATAAGTGTGCTTCGCTCGCTTTTCCCCAAATATGGACTTCTACAAGACCATGACGTGCCCATGTAGCTACGGTGGCAGCTCCTCCGTTTGCCAGCTCCTACGGTAATTTTCCTGAAGCGGTGAGGATAGGCTCTGGTTGAAACACAAGTAGTTCGCAGTTGGACTGCTACAAGCATGGTAAATAGGACAAGATATTGTGGTGTATATAAAGAGTAGTATGTGCCTAGTTCCCAACATTCGAATTACTAGATGGTTCGACACAGAGTATAAATATTTAACACACGACTAGAACATCGATTTTAACTATAAATTCAATCAATTTATTAGAAATAAATTGTTTTACATAAATTCTGTAGATTAAATATTTCTGGTGAACTATTCTGTGTCTGTTTCCCTCATGACTATTTGACGAGTTAAGTGGAATTATACCAACGTAATCATATAGGTTAGAAAAAAATAGCTTTTCGCATAATTATTATTTTATGGAATTAAGAATCTAGGATACTTCTTAGTCGCTACTTGGGCGCGAGGAGGTAATTGGTACAGGCTTGTTTGGGCTGGTCTGGATCAGAGATGGGCTGGATGCGGGCTGCTGCAGTTGCGTGCGAGCCGGCTAGAAGCGGACATGTCCTACTTTTATTTTCTTTATTTCATTTCTATTTTTTATGCTTTAACAAATCCTTTCAAATTAGATTTTCACAAGGTTTAAAATATTGTGAGACATTAATAATATTACAGGGGCTTAGAATTAGTAAGTAGTTTCCATAATTTTTTTATATTTTTAAAATTCTCACTATTTGAAAGGTTTTTTCCTAAATAATCGTAAGTAGGAATTATAATTTAGGATTTTGTTCATTATTTAAAGAGTCTTCAAAAAATATGATTTTCTTTATCCTTTGATAAAAGTAATTTCAAATAAGTAAGGTGATTAATAATAATAATAGCCATAAGATTTGTTTTAACATATATATCATATGATAATTGGACATGATGGTTTAAGCTTGTAATTCACAATTTTTTTATCTCATCCTATTGCAAAGTTATTTGGTTTTAGTGATTAGGAACAAAGAAATAGATTTTAAATATTCTTAGGAATATTCTTGTGGTTAACTAAATATAGTAAAGGGTTTTATTATTGTGAATAAAATAAATATAGGTTATGATAAGGCTTCATCTACTCCACATAACTCATGTTTCAAACTTCATCATATACTAGCTTGACTTCTAATGATCAAGCTAGATGACTTAACTAACTAAGGTTCATCCCAGCTTGGTATACCAATACCAACTCTTTAACACCTAGTCAATTATCCCCAAGTTACCCGAGAATAATGACCACCATACTTTAGGTACACTAAGATTTGGCTTCTACTTGATTGTATAGTCAAGATCTATCCTTAACTAAGTAGTAGTCTTGTACTACACCAAGTCTCTTATATCGTCTATTTTATTAATGAAGCTTACTCTATGGTTGTACCTACTTGATTTAACAATATTACTCCTTTATACTCCATCCTTACCAGTTTTCTCATAACTCCTTAATTGATAGTCAGATGCTTCTTGTAGTTAACCCATGCGTGAGTTAATTCCTGGTTAATAGTCTGCTGCCCAGGGGGATAGCTGCCCTCCCCTGGATGCCCGCCATATTGTTCGTTGAGATACGTGCGAAATAACCATAAGTTAGACAGTTTAATTAAGCAGTCTGACAGGACACAGAAACAATATTTCGAAATCTGACACGCTACATGCATGGCCACCGCCGGCCGCAATTTTTGTTTTTTCTTAAGCATGCATGGCCATCGCATGACCGAATCTAGAGGCATGTGAGCCTGTGGTATGCTAGAAGTATCAGAATCACGTAGATTGAAGCAACCACATTAACCACAGAGCTAGCATACAAAGAGACCGTACACAAACATGGACAAGCTACTCCTAACTTGTCAGAGACACATGCGTGCGTACATAAAAGCAGCAGAAAAAGTACTCCTAATTCTTGTGTAGGCTATGTAGCCTAACTGCAACGAGAGCTACCATTAAAAACAAAGCATGCTAGCTAGAAAGGGCGACAGAAGCAGGTTGCGTTGTAGCAACATAGCAAGCATAGCTAGCCCTTTCATGAAGACGACACATCGGTCATGGCGTCGGCGATGCTCTGGACCTGTGTGAGCGCGCCATGGACAGGCTGTGGCGCGAGGGTCTGAAGATTTCTTATTGCACGAATAGTACGAAGTAATCCAACTATCCCTAGGGTCCCGCTGTCCAAAGGCCCACAGACACGGTACTCCACGCGCCGCACATACACAACAACACATATGGTACTGCGTGCAGGGTACTAACGGGCCTGGTAGTCCAGGAACTCTTTAATCAGCGATTAACACCATTTCATTGGAATCCTATCAAATGACAGCAAAGTGGCGATGCAAATCTTGGCACGAATCGTACGGTGCTGCTAGGGGGGCAGCTATCCCCCTAGGCAGCAAATCCACACTCTCCAACATCAAATGGTTTGACTTCCACTAAGGATATCTAATGTTGATGGCACATTCTATCATAACGGGTTCCTTCTTCTTATTCATTTACTTCAAGACTTTGGAAAGGACAATATAGTGAATTAACGACTGAAGGTTCAAGAATTGCTAGACCTAGAATGGATCACTCAACGTTGGTGATTAATAGACACTAAATCATAGTTCAACAACGATGACCATGATTAACATGGCAAGAAGTATATGTGATGAATGGTCTTGACTTGATTTCCTTTCTACTCAATACAACTAAAGAGTTAAGGTTAAGTATTACCATGATGCTCATGGTAGAAATATATATGGATAAGATAGGTCATGATTTATTTATTATTTCCTATTACTTAAGTTATATTCATAGCTTGGTATTCATGGGTTGTTGTGATGAATACTAGGAGATGATCACTTAAAGATCTGATATTAATCATTAAGTAATGTGTTATGGTTTAATTTTATTATATTTGATCTACCCTTTTATCAAATCGTCTTTACCCAAAATAAGGTTTTAGCAAAGGTCATATTGAAACTTATCGCAGTCAACTTGATGATCTACTTCAATTCCATCAAGTTGAGATAAGCTTCAATCACTTTGACAAGTTTTATTCAAAAGCGTGAAAATTATTCGGATTTTCTATGCATGAATGCAATGCACACATCTAAGTTCAGCTTATTTCTAAGCTCTAATGCTAGGATGTTACAATATCGAGGGTTTCCAAAGCGATTTTTTTCTAAATAGAGTATGCACCTCTTATTTTATTGAACAATAATCCAAAATTTTTAATACTTTAATGGTTTTTATATCATAGATAAAAACCTTAAAATGAAGGCCAACAAAAAAGGTTCCAAATAAAAGCAAGAGCTTATCTTTAACACTCTCGAAATCAATGACTCTTTAATGCCTCCAGCGACAAATATACACAAAACCGTTTAAAACATTACACTAACGTCATAGATTTTGAAAGAAGCAAGTTACAACAACCTATAAAATGAGACCCTAAGGTCATAGAGCATAGACCGTCCATCACTAATCTCTTGCAAATAAGGCCAAAGAAAAAGATTCCCAATAAAAGCAAGAGTTTATCTTTAACACTCTCGAAATCAACGATTCTTTAATGCCTCCAACGACAAATATATAGAAAACCGTTTAAAACATTACACATTTTGAAAGAAGCAAGAGACAACAACCTATAAAATGATATCCTAAGGTCATAGAGTTAGACTATCCATCACTAATCTCTTGCAAATACGTGACATCAAATTTTCATCCATTCGTGAACTACTGACCCATAAAAATATTTCATCTATAAAGAAAAATAAAACTAAGGTCAACTATATTCTAAGGTCTCTTAGCGTCAATATTCATTGGTTGCATCCTATATTCTTCCCTGTCATCAACGATGAATGCACAAAAAATTATATCTCCAAAGATTACGCTAGCCTTTTATGTTTTCGAAGAAGCAAGAGACAAAAAATGTGCAAGTGTGTGGCATCCCGCAAAATCACTACTAGAAAATCGCGTTGAATTTGTGCATTGCATCGTTATCAACATGCATTGTTTGCCAAAACTATTTTCGCAACACCCGTTTTGTTTTCTAAAACGCCCCGTCTTTTATTCAAACGCCAAACACCGGGTCTCCGGAATTATTTTTGTTTGTTGCTAACGGTTTGCAAATGGTGTTTTTAAAACAAATAAAATTTATATTTATTTCTGCGGGGCAGTCGAACGGGCCGATTGACCCGAACGACCACCCCTGTTCTTTTTAAAACGGTCCACCCTGCCAGCCCCATCTAAATCCTAGACCTACCCAGAAAACTACCCAACCATCCCTCCACCTCACTCCCTCCAATAGTATCCTGCCACCTCACTTGCCCCTCCCCACCCTCCAATCACACACCGCCACATCAGCACCTTGCCCCCCACCTAATCTCTCTTCTCTCTCTTCCCTCCCTCCCAGCGCGCTACACCCACACGCAGTACCGAGCCAGCCCCAACCCTCTCCCCCTGCAAGCCGGCCCCACCACCTGCCTGCCCACTGGACCCGCCCACCGACACAAGCACGCACCACGCAAGACGCCACCTCCCACCTCGGGCGCTGGGTCCCACCCCTGCCTGTCTCGCATGCGCCTCCCGGCCGCCTTCTTCCCAGAACCCCGCTTTGGCCTCCCCAAAGACCGCGCCTTTCCCCATCGCCGACCCTGCCGAGCTCGCCGCCAAAGACGCCGGCCATGCCTTCCCGACCAAGCGCCATGAGCCTTCGCCGCCTCCTCAGCATTCCCGGTTCCACTCGCCATGCGACGCATGCTCCGCCTCCTGCTTCGCCGCTTGCGTCCATCCCGCCGCCGACGCACGGCCGCCTCGAGCTCCTCCAGCCGGGCGTCCCCTCGTTCCCGCCTCGCCGTACTCGCTGAGCCGCCTCCTCCTGCCTCGCCACTGCCGCCGCCACGCTCTGCTCCGGCAGTCCGGCTGAGCTCGCCACCCGCCATCACGGCTGAGCCGCCGCCTCCGCTCCGCCTCCGTCCCGCCCTGCGCCTCCCGTCACCGCCAACCTCTGCCAGGCCCCATCTCCGCCGACCGCGCGCCTCCCAGCCGCCGCCTGCCGCGACCGCCCGCGCCCCGCCGCTCTCCCATGCTCGCCGCCCCGCCGCCGCCGCTGGTCCAACCCAACCACACGGCGGGCTCCAACTCCTGCGTGCATCGCGTCGTTTTGTGTCCCCGAGCTCAAAGACAGTTCGCGATCGTCACTCCATCTCTGCATGCGAGACAGATGGTGTTTACAATTGCAGAGATACTGGTGTTAGCTGTGGAAACAACATTGGTTGGCGCTACCGGAAGAACCACCTAAGCGGGATCCATCCAAGTTCTTCACCGACGACAAGTTCTTCCTCATGGGCCGCATGCCACCGTTCCCCCCAAGACCTCCGACACGGATCCGTTAGCCGAACCCCGAAGACCGATCCGACAGCGGAACCGCCGGTACCTCAAGATCTTCTTCGTGGCGTTCGGAGACCCGAACCCTGTCGAACCCCTCTCGGTGGACGCCAAGATCGACTCGATGGCGTGGGGCCGACAAGATCTACCGCCGGACGACAAGTTCTACTTCCCGGACACGGAGCGTCAAGATCGCCTCACGGGATCCGAAGCGCGATCCGACAAGGTCTTCATGGCTACAAGGACGGCATCGGCCCGGAAGAACCCGATGCGCCCCGACACCGAACCCAGTCCGGATCCGGAACGCCAAGAACTACCCCCGTACCGAGAACGAGAGAACGAACCCGTCGGAAGCGACCTCGCCGAACCCCGAACCCCAGATCCGTCGAACCCTGTCGAACCTTGAACCCCCGGAACCCCAAGATCGTCGAGCCCCCCTAAATGTGTGAATCCCTTCCCGCAAACCCTATTTTATAACATGATATCAACTTGTTGCACATTTAATTGTCTTGCATGCATTCATTCATGTGGTTTGGGGGCCTTTTGCCGATTCACCTAATAATTAAATATGGGGCCCATATGCGGGCAAATCTAGCCTTATATTGGCCTCATTTAAACTTGTGTAGCGAACCCGGTGCTATCTTTTGCCATGTTAATACAACATCTGAATATGCGGGGGTTTAAACAACTTGAACCATATATTAATCGTCGGGACCCCGGTTCCGCTTAAAGTGACCTAATTGCATTGCACCTTTGCCATGTCATCCATCATGCATGCACCATGCCGATCTTCTGCCGTGTATTAAATATTGCATCCGGTGTTTCTTCTAGTGTTTTGGTTCTTCGCGGATAAGGCCGTTGAGTTGATGTGAGCTTCGCCCCGAACTTCGGATGCACCTTTCGACAATGTTTTCAGGCGAGCATCTCCCCCTTTCTACCTATCTTACCTTTATAGTATTTACTTCCCTCCTGTTGATCTATTGCTATCTGTGTTGCGATGCTTTAGTTTCCGTACCTGTGATATTCCCTGCAGCCCTATATTGCCCTGGACACACCCTATTACCTGTTGTTTGGTAGATAGTTGGACTTGCGCGTCGTAGTCGCTTGCTCAAGTCTATGGCGTGTCGTCATATGCCACGATTCTTGATGTATTGCCGCATGTTGATGTTGGAGATGATCCTAGTTTTACTTATTGTTCACTTTACTTTGCTTAACAACTAAAATTGAATAAGCAGAGGCATCGGTGGGTGATAGATAATATTTGGTTTCCGAACGCCCACTTGTGTCCGTAAGACCCCGAGTACTTGATACTGTTCCTTGTTTTTGCGCTATCCACATCCGGAGGTATATGGGACCCCCGAGCGAGCTTGATTCATTCTTATTTCTTGGGGCCACAAACTAGTTTGAGGTGTTCTTACTATCTGTACTTATGCCATGTTTACCGCTTTATTTACGATTGTGCGAGGTGCACACTGACTGTCTTAGGAAATAATGGCCTGCTTCCGCGGTGTCGACAAGCCCAGCCACACTTTCGGGTTCCCGATCGTCACCGTCCCCATAACCTTGAGGCCGTCTCGAGCTTGCTTACCCGCTATGATTCTACTCTAAGGTGGCCCCTGAAATATTTCTGAATCTTGTGATTGTTCACGTGAAAGCCTCGTTGGGTTTTGATTTGGTTTTTCCGAGGTTGATCGAGTGTGTGTTGCTATTGGTGCACCCGGCCGGTAAAACTTTCTCAAAGCCGTGTCCGGTTATGGACGACTTGGAGCAGTTTCTTGATCATAGACAAGCATAACTAAAGTTCTTGCTATAAATTTGACTTATAATGACTAGTAATCAGCTTCACTATAATGGAATGGCCAATTAATACTGCCCACAATTGCTTGTTTGGTTGTCGCCATACAATTGTATCGACTAGTAAGTATTGCAACTTCTAGCGGAATGGCTGAATAAAAGTACCAACAAGCTTTGGGTTTTGGGTTTATCTCATGCTATCTGTATCGATTAGTAAATCTTGTCACTATAACGGAATGATTAATTAAAAGTGCCCATCGCTTATTTTATCGTGACGATTATCTAACTGACTAGTAAAGTGCCACAACTATAATCAGATAAAAGCGCCAACCGTGTGAGTTCCTCGGTTGACTTCCTCGTTGGTCTTTTAGGGAAATACCGGGATGGGTTTGTTTGTCGTTAGCTTGAGTTGGATCCGGATAGGTCATTCTCACCCCTCTCCGATAACCGCCGATGTATCGAGTCTCTATAGGTTGTTCGATTGCATCTTTGCCGCCGCCACCCACCATACCTATGTAGGCGAGGACCGAATTCTAGCCTCGCCGTGTCGGCCTCGATCGACGCTCCTTTCTTTTTCCTTTGCCCTCTGTCGGCACCCTTTTGTTTAAGCGGTTTTGAGATCGACGTCGTTAGCGGTTACCCTTCCGGCTTGGCTCAAGGAGTTATGGACGCCATTGGTTATTCTTCAGGGCTCTTAGCCCCATTTGCATCTTGTCCGTAGCTGGACGCTCTATCGCTTTCAAGGTGATTTGGATCTTTGTATATTATATCTGTATTCTTGGCTCCTTGAGTCGCTGTCATATATATCTGTTCTGTGGGTCCCATCGAGGACTGTTGTGTAATGTTATTACTTCGTTTTCCACCCGCACGAAAGTGCCTGGTGGGCACCTTTGAATCGTTTCTATGCGGGTTTGGTGAATTTTGCTCAAACTTGCATAGGTCCGATTCTGAGGGTGTTACAAAGTGGGACCCTAAGATCATTACTCACATTATCCACGGGGAAATATCTCAAAGAGGAGTGGCACCAAATTATTGTTCTTTGATGATAACTAGAAAACAAATAAAAGCACAAAAATATGAATAGTCAAGGTGAAATATTTTGACTAAACCCACTTCATGTATTTTTAATGGATGGAATATTTATCCAAACTAATAGAAAATTGCCAAAACTAAGAATCGTAAATTTTATGTCCTCCACTTTATCCATATAAGATATTATCTTTTTATTTACAAGAAATTTTAAATTAATGTTGAGTTACATTGTTAGATGTGTTTCCTACAAAGATAGTTTATTTTTTATGATTATATATCTTTCGAATTTTTATAGTTCATGCTCAATTTGAAAATAGATCTTTGATTACAACTATGTAACAATATATATTTATAAGGGTTTCTACTATAGGGATAGAGACATATTTGGGTTGACATTTTCTAATCCTTTTCAAAAACAAGAGGTTACGTCATTGCAATCGCATAGTAAATTCAGTGATAGCTTAAGTTTCTTGGTAATCATTTACAAAAAATTATAGATAAATATGAGAAAGACAGTAGAATGAGTTTATTTTATGTTAGGGATAACACCAGGGAGAAAGGAAACAAATACATCATATGTCCTAAATTAGATGTCGTCTTCTAGATTCATATGTATCTACATATACTAAACCATGTCTAGACTCTAGATACATGTGTGGCCAGACAAATATGTCATAATTAATTCGGGATGGAGGGTTAATAATAATAATATTTCCTTAGTTCCAAAACAAATGGTGCTCTAGAAATTTGTAGTAAAAAATCTTATCATTTTTTTATTTATATAAATATAGATATAGTAGTACATTTGAAGTCTATTTTATATTAAATAAAATATACATTTTAGAGACTAATATGTTCAAATCGTCTTATATTTTAGACTGATGAAGTAATTGAGAAGAGCAAAGATCTGCACAAGTAAAATAAATATTTATTTAGTTAACCTAAGTGTAGGTGTCAGCAAGTAAGAATTAGTTTTCGTTTCACTTCATTATGAATATTCCTTCCTACCCTATCTATATATAAGCCAAACATCATCTTGCATTTAATTTGGTGGCCCTAAAAATATTTAGATGACAACATGTATACTTTTGTAGCTTTACATCCGAACACAACTCACTGTTAAAATTTTAATTCCACATGTTCAGGTAATGACGTATACAAATAACACACATGTTCAACACTATGGTGTCTCAATTAATAAATTAGTATCATAGAATTTTTAAATAAATTACAGTTAAAACCTATTTTTGATAGGAAAAACGTAAGGAGTCGTCTTTTCGAGAGATGGACATACTAATATCAAGAAGATACAAATTACACCACAAGCTCAATGTATCACGACAATTCAATACATTAAGAATGCATCCACGATCTAGAGATGATTAAAAATGCTCAAGCCACATATTTCATTTATTAGTAAAGCACTTAAGATGATTAATAATTCATATTACTTAAATTTGCATAATATGAGCTGTGAATTTATTTATCCTATGCTTTCGTATATTGAAAATGATGCTCTCACATTTGTGAGAGCCACCTTGCTAGTTGCTATGTAAGATAATATGGCAAATATACATTATAATTGTTGAATATTTAAAAAAAGTAGTGTCATGGGGCCACATTTTAGAGTTTCGCACGGGGCCTAAGATTCTGTCGGTTCGGCCCTTCTCTTTCTTTGGTGCAAGCGGATCACGCTCCATCAAGATGTTCCACCGCGCCTCGCACATTGACACACATCAACAAATTTGTCCTCCTCCACATCTCATGTCGCTGGTGCAGAGAGGGTCAGTATCACCGGCGAAGAGCAGTATGGGAGGAGCGGCACCGACGAGGAGGATCAGGTTGGTCGCCCTCGGCGTTACCTTTTGGTCCTTATCTAGGTTTTATATTTCCTTTTGCTGGAGGTTCCGAGGCCTATATAGGTGTGTGTTCTTCATTTTTTGTTTCTTTTCTGTTCTTGGGAATTATTCTCTCTTGTCCTTTAGGTTCTTTTGTGAATTGTTCACGGATGTGTGGCCTCTTTCTTATTTTTGTGGCCATTTAATCTCTTTTTCTTTCGTCGTGATGTCATAGGGGTTCGTGTTCATCCTTGACGTTCTATGATAAACTATGTATTGTACTTGTAGTCTATACAATATGGTGTTGTATAAACCGTACCTGACGAGGGTTCGACTCGTCGATGCCCATTATTATGGGCTTGGGTTTGGGAGAAGGAGGGGACGCTGGAGATCACGGAACGGTTAACAGACAAGAAACGGAGGAAACGATGTTTACCCAGGTTCAGGATCCCGGAGGGAAAATCCTACTCCTGCCTGTTTGCTCTTAACTGATGGCGAAACCGAAGGTTACATGGGTGTGCAGATTGGATCTGGTGAAGTGTGTGCTAGGTTATAAGGTAAGTCTAGATCTGTAGATCTATTGTCTATTGTGGCGGTGGAGAGAGGCAGTGTGTCCTTCTCGTTGGATCCTCCTAGCCTTTATATATGGGGGAAGCTAGCTAGGTATCAGGTACCAATACGAGTTGGTTACAAGTTATACTCAAACTCTAGTCTTGAGCTTTCCTTGTCTTGTACATTTAGAGTCTGTGTCCGTATGAGCTTCATACCAGCCTAACCGCCATGGGCGTCATGGACCTTGGCAGGTCGTCGAGTGGGCCTTCCGTTAAGCCGCACCAGGTAGCCTGTAGTCGGGTGCCTGTTGGACATACCCATGTTATTAGCCCCAGAGTGTCCATACGAATCATAGATTCGGGTGAAGATTAGAAGTATTGAGTCTTGCATTTGGTAGTCAAAGTCGACAGTTGTGTCGAGTGTGAAGCATTTCACCCAGAAGTTCATCGGGTCAGCCAAATTTGTAGTCGTTCATAGGATGATGGTAAACATGCCTGGTGCACTCGACGGATCGGGACAATTTCTCTTGGGAAAAAACAACGTCACCTACTCAAACTCGAGTCCCCGGACTCGAATTCGGAAATTGCTCGCATAGTTCGAATCATGTCGTGGAGGCCTTACTGAGTCGAACTCTAGTTGATAAGTGTGTACCCAACGCATTCGTCGAGATTTTCTTCATGTCGTAGACACGATATTAAACTGGTAGAGCGCAGTGGATGCAGTTGCTAGGCCATCAGATTAGATATTTAAGTCTTATCTTTGCATTGTAGACACAACATCCGAATGTTTATCACCGCGGAGGCGATTCGGGTGGCCAAGGAGACGTTGTCTCTGAACTTGACATTGAAATGTATAGTGGGTGAAGTCCCCAATGAGTTTGATTGCTATAGGTGAGTCGACATTGTGAACATAGTCGACACAATGGACTATAGGGTGCACGACCAGCGCTCCCTATGGGAGTAGCCCCCCGAGTGTCTGTTCGAGTCGTAGACTCGGGCAGAGACTTGTAGTCATCGGCTATATAGACATAACAATTCGGAAGTTCTTCGGATGATCTTGCGAATGTTGTCAATGTCGGCCTTTTTTAGAATGCGCGACCAGCGCTCCCTATGAGAGTAGCCTTTGAGTCCTTAGTCAAATCATTGATTCGAGTGAGGAATCGGAGTGTGCCACTCGAATATCTTGTATGTGCGCGACCAACACTCCAGTTTGGAGTAGCTCGCGAGTATCTGGCCGAGTCGTAGACTCGGGCAGTGACTCGAGTCTTATATCGTGTAGTTGTAATCGACAATCTCATGGTGTACCATTGATCCGGAAATATATCGGATGCACGACCAGCACTGAGTAGCCCCCGAGTGTCTAGTCAAGTCGTAGACTCGAGTGGAGACTTATGCAAGGAAAAATCACTGACCCGGAAGTGCATCGAGTCAGCATCTCATGCATACTTTTCCTGGTCATGCTGAGTAGCCCCCGAGTGTCTGAGTCTCCTTTCTGTCTTGTCTGTTGTCCCGGTCGTACTACGCACTGTGCTCTACGTCATCTGGTACTTTTCCTGTCTTCGGTGGCCGGCTAGAGTGACCTAGCCGGCTGGTCTTCCTGGGTCGGATGGTTGGATCCATCCGGACACTCTTCTGACCTTGCTTGCTTCGTCCGGCTGATACTTCTGTCGGTTGGCTCTTGATCAGTCCTGCTCTGGCCGGCTGTCTTGGTCCAGCTGGTTGGCGCTCTTGTCGATGGTTTTCATCCGGCTGGCTGGTTTGCTAGTCGGGTCTTGGTCTGTTCCTTCTTCTGATCTCTCTTGGAGTTTTTGCGTCCGGCTACTCCCAGCCAGTTCTCGTGCTTGTGCTCTGCATCTTGTCCGGTTATCCTACCTGGGGGCGATCCCCCCGACACTAGCCCCCGAGCGCGCCGTCCTTAGGCGAAATGTGCGCGGGCTAAAAAAAGGCTAGGATTTTGAATTTTGTCCGGTTGATTTTGGCGGTTCAGCTGCCCCGGTCGCGTCAACGCCGATGTCAGCCACGCGTGATGATGGTCGTGGGAGAGCGTGCGACGTGGGGTCGCGTCGGCTGTTGCCTCGGGAACCGTCGTCGGTGCCTCGCCTCCCGCGCTGGGGTCTTCTGCGCTCGGGGTGTGGCCGCAAACAATCTGGACGCTGCTGGGGCCGTGCGGAGACGCCATGTGGCAGGCCGGCGGTTTGCCTCCCCGGCCACGTCTTAAGGAGGCCGCGGCGTCGCGCCGCCCCCCACAAGTCATTTGCCCCCTCTTCCTTCGCCTTAGACACCCAGCGCCTCCGCTGCCTCTTTGTCTCCGCCTTTTTCCTATGCCGCCGGCGAGCTCGCGCCACCCGCTCCTCCAGTGCCACCTCGCCTTTTCTCCGCTGGAGCGAAGTGCAAACACTGCTCCTCCGCTGCACCGCCGTCGTCTTTCCTTGCTTCCCCTCCCTCTCCACCGCGCTCCGCCGCTACCGCCATGGCTGAGAGCCGAGGCGCGTGGTGCGGTTCATCCGTGACGGAAGCGCAGGTACATAAGTACCGGCGATCGCGCCTCTTGCCGACCGCCGGCGAGGTCGGGGTCCGCCTGGCCCCGGCTAACGAGATCTCGTCGGCTCCACAAGCCGGCGAGCGAGTCATCTTTCTCGCGCATCTGGCGCGCGGCTTGGACTTCCCGGCCAGCGCCTTCTTCTTGTCCTTCCTCGCCCATTTCGTCCTTCGTCTTCACCATCTCGGGCCAAATGCAATCGGCACTTTGGCCCAGTTCATCGCCTTCTGCGAATGCTATATCCCGATCCAACCGGATCTCGGGCTTTTCTGTTGGTTGTTCCTGATCCGGCCTCAGGTTCAATTTGCCAAAGGTCCGCTGGTGACCTGCGGCGGCGCCTCCATCTACAGCCGGTCGCAAACCGGCTACCCCAAGTTCAAACTGCACGACACAATTAAACTGTGGAAGTAGACGTACTTTTATGTAGGAACTTGGGGTCTGAGGACCGGCTGAACCTCCCGGCCTTCCAGGACACTGAGTCCAGCCGGGCACACTGGGAGGAGAAGATTTTCGGCGCCAAGGCGGAGTCGGACGCGCTCCTCCACCGGATGAGGGGGTTGGTGACGGCTGGTCTAACCGGCGTCGACGTGACGCTGAGCTGGGCCAGCCGGCTCATGATGCCCCTGCAGCAGCGAGCACACAGGATGTGCTACTACTCCGGGCGGCTCGACCCCACACGGCTCTCCCGCCGTGACCGCTCCTACGGCAACCTCTTCGAGTGGGTCTGGATGATCACGAAGGAGAAGGTCACCTCGAACTGGAAGTTCGGCGTCACTCCTTACACGCGCGAGAACCGCGCGCCCCGGGTGAGTGAACTTGTTCGCTTCTTTTCCTCTTTTTGTTCTTTCGTTGTCCGGCCGGCTCTCTTATCCGGTTTGGCTCATGTTTTTCTCTGCGTAGATTTTCCCTTGCATCATCCGGGAGGAAGGCGACGCGCCTCTCCAAGTCTTCGCGCCGATCGCTCCGAGCCGCGTCCGCGCCGGAGCAGTGGCGAGGGCTCCGACGGTGAAGACGGCTTCTTCCCCAGTCGGGGCGATGAGGCAGTGGAAGTCCCGCATGGACCCGAGCCGGAGGAGAGTGATGGCACCGCCGCGCCCGAGCCTGCCCGGAAGCATGCCGGCGAAGGCACCTCCAGCAGTAGCGCCGCGCTCGAGGAGCCGGCTACCAAGCGCACCCGGACGGCGGGTGTCCCTCCACGTCCCGGCCGAACCGCGGGCGGCCAAAAAAGATCCGCGCCCGTGGTGCAGGGGTAAGCTCTTCACCCTTTCCTATTCATTTCTCTCTTTGCGTTGGCCCGTGGCCTTGCTTCGATCTTGTTTTTTCCTTGACCTTGCCATTGTTTGTGGGCAGCGTTTTTCTGTCCTTCGCCCCGATCCCGGCTCGCAACGCGCCCACCGCTTCACCGCCTCGCGACCTTCCTCCTCCGGATGCCCCTCTGGTGATCGCCCCGACTCCTTCGACCGAGACCGTGTCGCCGCCCGAGCCGGCTACCATGGTCCAGCCGACCGCTCCTGCGCCCGCGTGCACGAAGAGCCAACCGGACGCGGCATCCGGCCCGGGAGGCTCGTCGGCCGGCGCGGGGGGCTCAGGTGGCAGCAGGGACACAATATTCATCGAGGATGTGGATTCCGACGACGAGGCGATCAGCGGCGATCGCGATGGCGCCACTACCCGCGGAGGCGGGGGCTTTTCTGCATACCCTTGAGGTCAACCTCGAGGTTGGTCTGGCGGAGCTGAAGCATCTCCGGGCCACGCTAGCCGGCACCAACGAGGATGCCGCCAAGCAGCTAGCTGCGGCCCGCGGGACTGCGCGGAGTAAGTTTTCCGAGGCTCCTTTCCTTCTTACTTTTCTTCCGGCTTCTGACTTTCTTGTTTGCTTCTCTTCCTCTTACCCTCAGCCATCATGTTTTGCGGCCAGCGGGAGATTGACCAGATGAAGCGCTCCAACACGCGCCTTAGCCGGGACAATGCCACGCTCCGGCTCCAGAATAGGGAGTTGCACAATAAGGTCAACCAACTGGAGGCCACCATCAAGGAGCGGGAAGGGACCCTCGCGATCCGGGCCAGCGCCTTCGACCTTCTGGACAAGGAGGCCACCCGGCTGAAGGAGCACGCCCAGATGCTTGACAACGAGCTGATGGACATTGGCATTCTGGCGAAGGGTGAGTTTTTTTGCCGACGCTGTATGCTTTTATCCGACTGTATTTTCTAGGTCGCATTTTGACTTGCCCTTCTGATCACAAGGTTTCTACCCCCAAGTAGATGCTCTTGCCTATGGCCGGGTGCAACAGGTTGCGCCGGGTGAAAAGGCAGCCGTCAAGGACATGGTGGGCCAGCTCGGCGAGGATGCTGCCAACCTGCGCAAGGCCGCAGTCGGCATCCACAACCTGGTCTTCTTGGGGGAGCTCCTACCGGAGACCATGGGGGATCTGGCGCTCAAGCTGGGAGGCGTGTCGAACGCGATTGACCGGCTGCGCGATCTGGCCGCCCGCGTCGGCTCCGAGATGGCGCTCGCCTTGATGCTGTCCTGGTACAAGGACGCCCGCCTCGACAAGCTGGTGGATGGCTTCCGAGCCGGCGCGGATCTCGAAACCGTGCGCCGGGCCTACCCGTACCTCCGCTCCGCCACGATCACGATTGTAGGCTATGCCGACATCGACGAGGTGCTCACGGAGGGCGAGGGGAGTTCGGGGGCTGATGGCGCAGGGGCGGATGGCGCGGAGGCGTCCTCCCAGGATGGCGGAGCCAGAGCGGCCCATCCTCACGACAAAGGTCCGGCCGCCTGAAGATGAAGACCCCGGGATGCCGGGTGAATTTGTAAATGCCTTTCTGTTTCTTGCACTTGTCTTTTTAACCATCTAGACGTGTGGGGGCTTTGTCCCCCGAAGTTTAAGTAATTTTTTTGGTTGGGTTTGCCTTCATGCACCCGCTTATGCTTGTGTTTTGGTTGACTGGCCTTTCCGGCTGGTCCACTCCAGCCGGGTTTATCTTGCATTTGTCTTGCGCTTTATTTCTTCTGACTTCCTGACGGTCTGCCGACTTGCCCTGGCCGGTTGGCTCATCTGCTAGCCGGATGCTACATCTTTCCAGTGCGGGCGCGCCAGCGCACCCACTGGGTGTAGCCCCCGAGATTCAGAACAGCTGGAGTAGCCAGGTGTTTCGAATCTTCAAAATTTCTTGTTTTTCACCTTCCTTTGCCGGATGTGACCGGCTTAGCCGGGCCGGAGAATCTGCATCGCGGTCCGGCTAAGCATGTCCGGCTGGCTTTTCTCTATTACTTTCCTTTCTCCTTCTCTTTCCATCTTTTCTTCTTCGTCTTTCTCTTTCTTTCTTTCCTCTTTGTTTCTCTTTCTTTCTTTCCTCTTTCTTGCTAGGTTTGTTTGACGCGTCCAACTAGCTGCAGCTAGCCGGCTTGGGCAGGTGGCGTCCTTGTGCTCTGTCCGCCTTTGTCTTTCTTCTTGTCCGGCTAATGCACCCTTCAGCCGGATATCGCATGCTTCTGGTGGGGGCGCGCCAGCGCACCCACTGGGTGTAGCCCCCGAGATTCGGAATGGCTACCGTAGATAGGTACTTCAAATCTTCACTGCTCTTGATTTTCATCTTGGTGCGGTTTGTGCAAAAAGAAACATACAAGAAATGACCTTACGTCAATATGCTGCCTTGTTAAATGTCTCTACTATCCGACAAGAGTTTTTCTTTTTTTGAAAACTAGCTCGTGCTCTTTTGGCCACTTAGTCAGTTTCACATGTGGGGTGCTGTTTACGCTGCACCTTGCCGGAAAACCGGGTTGCAGTCTGGAGCCGGAGCCGAAGGGAGCTGACAATACACCGCACACGGTACGAGGGGCTTCGTAGCCGAAAAAGAACCAACTAGGCACATGGCCGAAATGTCCGATCTGACGCATCTTTCGCCGTTTTTTGTGTGAGATGCCCTCGGGCTTTTGCTCTTGATAGCCGGAAAGCCGGGTTGCGGTCTGTAGCTGAGACGAAGAGTGGGCCTTTGGCATCGTCGCACACTACTCAGTCGGTTTACAGAATTGGCAGGGCGGGCCAACCGGCGAGCCCCCGGGTAGGGGTCGACGGAAGCCGAAAAATCATTGCAGGAAATTAATCGGATAAGAATGACAATCTGTCTATCTGGCAAGGAGCCCCCGAGCATCATCCGGGGTTCCACATCTTTCATTCATTCAAGGATCCGGATACATACACTGATTGTTGCGACTAGGTGTAAAACGGTCGGAGGAGGTCCGCGTTCCATGGTCGCTCGGCCTCCTCATCCTACTTATCCATCTTGTTCTTGCGCGGTTGCTGCGCGTCGATGAGGTAGTAGGAGTTGTTGTGCAACGCCTTGCTGATGATGAAGGGACCCTCCCACGGAGGGGACAACTTGTGCATGCCCTTCGTATCTTGTATTAGCCAGAGTACCAGGTCGCCCTCCCGGAATGCGACTGGCCGGATGCGACCAGAGTGATACCGGCGCAACCCTTGCTGGTAGATGGCCGATCTGGATAAGGCCAGTTCGCGGGCCTCCTCGAGGAGGTCCACGCTGTCCTCTATCGCTTCATGGTTCTCCTTTTCCGTGTAAAGGAGCTTGCGGGGTGAGTCGAACTCAATGTCCGCTGCGAGAACTGCCTCTGAGCCGTAGGTGAGGAAGAACGGGGTGAAGTCGGTTGATCTGTTCGGGGTGGTGCGGAGGCTCCACAGCACAGCCGGTAGCTCCTCGATCCAGCAGCCGTGTGATCGCTCTAATGGCTCGATCAGCCGGGGCTTGATTCCGGCTAGCACCAAGCCGTTGGCTCTTTCCACCTGCCCATTGGATTGCGGGTGTGCCACGGATGCGAGGTCCAGTCGGATTCCTTTGTTGTGGAAGAACCGGGCAAAGGCCCCCTTGGCGAAGTTCGTGCCGTTGTCGGTTATGATGCTGTGGGGATAGCCAAACCGGATGATGATGTCACAGAAGAAGGTGACTATTGTAGCCCCGTCTAGCTTCCGGATCGGCTTCGCCTTGATCCATTTGGTGAACTTGTCCACCGCCACCTGCAGGTGGGTCATGCCGGCTCGACCATGTCCAACCCCCAGACCGCGAAGGGCCAGGTGATCGGTATCATATTGAGCACAGAGGTCGGCATGTGCCTTAGCCGGCCGAACCGCTGGCACCCATTGCACACGTGAACCAGCTGGTCTGCGTCCTCCGAAGCAGTCGGCCAGTAGAATCCGTGGCGGATCGCTTTCGACACCAAGGCATGCGAGGAGGCGTGGTGGCCGCACTCCCCCTGGTGGATTTCCTTCAACAGCCGGTAGCCGGTATCCGCATCGACGCACCGCTGGAAAACGCCCGCGGCGCTGCGCTTGTACAGTTCCTTGCTGATGATGGTGTACGTGTGCGCGTGGCGCCGGATCTTTCTTGCCTCCACCTCGTCATCCGGAAGCTCATCGTTGAGGAGGTAGTTCATGAAGGGCTAGGCCCGGGATGGAACTTCCCGGATAGTGAAGACCCTAGCCGACACGATCTGGAGCTCATCCGGAGGGCGGCCGGGTGGGATACCCGAGCCGGTAGCCCTCGGGCCTTTTGCCTTGCTCGCTGATGGCTTGCCTGAGGAAGAGGCAACCCCCAAGGTCTTTCGAGCCGGAGGTCGCAATAACGGGACCCGGATCTTTCGAGCCGGCAGCCCCCGGGTCTGCTACCCAGATGATGGATTCGGACTCCGGAGAGGGGGTGATGCCGGGCTTGCGGATATGCTCCAAGGATACTCCAAGCGAAATGGATGCTCTGGTGGATCCGACTCGCGCGAGCGCGTCGGCCGCCTTGTTGTTGGTGCGGGGGTCGTGGTGGAATTCACATCCCTCGAAGCCGGCACTTAGCAGCTGCACATGGAACCGGTATAGAGCCATGTTGGCGTCCCTGGCGTCCCACTCGCCGGATACTTGCTGCACCACCAGGTCCGAGCCGCCGAAGCAGAGGATCCGGCGGATGCCGATGTCTTTTGCGAGCCGGAGCCCGTGCGCGAGGGCCTCGTACTCGACGACGTTGTTTGACGCGGTGAAGTGGATCTGTAGAACGTACTCCAGCCGGTCTCCCTTGGGCGAGGTGAGCACGATGCCCGGCTCCCAATCCCCCGCGCATCTTCGAGCCGTCGAAGTGCAACCTCTAGTAGTCGGAGTCTGGGACCGGCGGCAGGTACTGGCTTTCTGCCCAGCCGATGAAGAAGTATACCATCGCCTGGGACTTGATGGTGATCCGGGGCTCATACCGGATGCAGTAGGTGGCCAGCTCTATGGCCCACTTGGCTACCCGGCCCATGGCATCCTTGTTGCCGAAGATCTCGCCCAGTGGCGCGGTGGATACGACGGTGAGCGGATGCTCCTGGAAGTAGTGCTTGAGCTTTTTGCAGGCTAGGTACACCTCGTAGCACATCTTCTGACAGTGGGGTAATTCTGCTTGGAGAGGGACAGCACCTCGTGGAGGTAGTAGACGGGTCGCTGAACCGGCTGCACCTTGCCCGGCTCGGGACGCTCGACCGCCAGGACGACGCTGACGACCCGGTTGGTTGCAGCTATGTAGAGCAGCATCGGTTCCTTCGCAGCCGGCGTGACGAGGACCGGCGCCGTCGACAGCATGTGCTTGTGGTCGTGGAAGGCCGTGTCCGCCTGAGCCGTCCAAGTGAACTTGTCCGTCTTCTTTATCAGCTGATACAGGGGCAGGGCCTTCTCTCCCAACCGGCTGACGAATCGGCTGAGGGAAGCCAAACAGCCGGTAAACTTCTGGATACTGAGCAAGCTCTTGGGTGGTTGCATCCTCTCGATGGCCGCAATCTTCTCCGGATTGGCCTCGATTCCCCGGCTCAATACAAGGAAACCGAGGAGCTGTCCGTCTTGCACGCCGAACACGCACTTCTCCGTGTTCAGCTTCATCTGGTACCGGCGGAGGTTCGCGAACGTCTCGCCGAGATCTTCCAGCAGGGTTTGCTTCTCCTTCGTCTTGATGACGACATCATGCACGTACGCGTGCACGTTCCTGCCGATCTGCGTGTGCAAGCATTTCTGCATGCAACGCTGATAGGTAGCACCTGCATTCTTCAGGCCGAATGGCATGTTTACATAGCAGTAAGCCCCGTAAGGGGTGATGAACAATGTTTTCAGTTGATCAGCCGGATTCAGCCGGATCTGATTATAGCCGGAATAACAATCGAGAAAAGAGAGCAGGTCGCAGCCAGCCGTAGAGTCAATCACTTGATCAATACGGGGCAGAGCGAAAGGGTTTTTCGGGCAGGCCTTGTTCAGGCTCGTGTAGTCGATACACATGCGCCAGGTCTTGTTCTTCTTCAGCACCAAGACTGGGTTGGCCAGCCAGTCCGGGTGGTACACTTCCATGATAAAGCCGGCAGCAAGTAGCCAGGCGATCTCGTCGTTGATGACCTTCCTCTTGTCCTCCGCGAAGCGACAGAGGGGCTGCTTAACCGGCTTGGCATCCGGATGCACATGAAGCGAGTGCTCGGTGAACTCCCTCGGCACACCCGACATGTCTTTGGGAGACCATGCAAAGATGTCCCGATTCTCACGGAGGAAATCGACGAGCGCGCTTTCCTATTTGCTGTCCAAGCCGGCGCCGATGGTGACGCACTTGGAGGGGTCAGCTGGGTCGAGCGGGATCTGGCGGGTCTCCTTGGACGGATGGAATGTCATGTCCCCAGTCGCCTTCATTCCAGCCGGCACTTCTTGATGTAGCATAGCAACATTGCGCAGCATCTCGCGCTTCTCCTCGGTGATGAGTAGGGCCTCGGATATCTGGGCGCCTTCTTTCGTGCAAGCCATCGACCGCATGTAGCAGCCGGCCACGGTAATCACACCGTTCGGCCCCGGCAACTTCATCTTGAGGTATGCATAGTGGGGGGCCGCCATGAACTTTGCGAGGGTGGGGCGCCCAAGAAGGACATGGTAGGTGTTGGCGAGGTTGACCACCTCGAACCAGATTGGCTCACGTCGGAAGTACCGAGCCGAATATGACATCCAGCCGGATTTTGCCGAGAGGGAAGCATGGTGGCTCGGGTGCGACGCCGTGGAACACAGTTGTTGAGGGCTGCAGGTCGCACTCCCGGATACCCATCTTGTCCATGGAGGACCGGTAGAGCAGGTTGAGGCTGCTCCCACCGTCAACCAGCACGCGCGAGAACCGGCAGGTGCGCGAGTCGGATATGACGAGGGGGTCGAGCACCATCGCATAGCCCCCGGGATTCGGAAGTGAATCTGGCTGTTCAGCCTAGCTCCAAGTGATGGGAGTATCGTACTAGTTGAGCCGCAGGGGGACCGGGGGAACGACGGCGTTCACCTCCACGCTGCGCTGCTTCCGGCCACGATTATCAATCGGCTCGGCCTCGAAGATGTGGTAGTTCTCGTGCTGCTGGGGGTAGTCCTGTTGCCGCGGTTGTTGCCGGCTGCCCTAGCCGGCGGTGGGGGACCGCCAGGAGGGCGTGGAGGGAGGGAAGGTAACCCGACTTGCTCCCTGATCTTCCTGGCCCAGCTGCACTGCCGAGTGGTGTGCGTGGCCGGCTTGGTGCCGCTGTGGTACTTGCAGGGCCCGTCGAACATTTCCTAGAAGGTGAAGGCATTCCTCTTCCTCTTGTCGTTGTGAGCCGGCGCGCCCTGCACCGCATTGACTTGCCGCTGGTGGTAGCGCAGGCTCTATTGCTCAACCGGGCGCTTGCCCTGGTAGCGGTTGTCGTTGTCGTGCCATCTAGATGAGCCGGCGTCACCGCTTTGGCCGGCAGGCTTCTCCCTAGCCGGCTCGGTGGGAACCGGGCGTCCTTCCGCGTTTACGGAGAACTTCTTCATTGCGCATCCTTTGTGGCGTCTTGGCGACGGTCATCAGCTCCGCCATGGTCTTGGGCTCGTCGCACAGCAGCCGGTGACGCAGCATCGTGCCTTCGCGGCATACTTCGATGAAGAAGCCGATTGCCTGGTTCTCCACCACCCCTTTGCAGGAGTTGCGCATCTCATTCCAGCGGGCGAGGTACGAGCGATCCGACTCGCGGTCTCCCTGGACACACAGAGAAAGATCACGGGGCCTGCCTGGGTGCTTGTAGGTGCCGTTAAAGTTCCGGATGAAGACTTTCTCGAAGTGTGGTCAAGCGTTGATGCTGTTGGGCGCGAGGCTGTTGATCCAGGTTCTTGTCGAGCCGGTTAGCATGAGGGGGATGTACCGGATCGAAACACACTTGTTATCATGCGCGATGCCAACTACGGTGACGTAGTCGGTCAGCCAGTCTTCCGGCTTCATGCTGCTGTCGTATTTGGGGTGTCCTGGGGTAGGGAGAACTTGTCGGAAAAGGACTCCTTCTGGATGCATGGTCCGAAACACACGGGGCCGGTTGCATCTTCCTCCTCAGTGAGGCGAGCCTCCGTTAGAAGGTCGATGCGAGCGCGCGCGTATAGCTCAACCGGATTGGGGGTTCCCACCGGTCGGTGAGACGGGACGGTGGAGGGGTGGAGGTGTAGGGGTTCGTAGCATGTAAAACAAAAAATTTCTATCGCATACAAACAAACAAGCCAAGATCTATCTACTAGATTGTAGCAACGAGTCAATGGAATAACTTACCCTCGAAGATTCCAAAGTGTTTAACGAGAGCGGATTCTCGTGGGTGATGTAGTCGTACTCTTCCCGATCTCAAGATCGTGTAGACGAGCCTTCCGGCGCTGCGTTCCGGCAGCGCTTCCAGATCGGTCACCGTCGGTACTCGACGAAGACCTTCCTCTCCTTGTTCCAGAAAATGGAGGTTGTAGCACTCTCTCGCGATTCCGAAGACAACGGCGTGGTACCGGAAGTAGAGGGGAGATCCCGCAGGGCTTCGCCTTAAGCCGGAGCGAGTATGGTGGAGTATGAGAGAGATCTATTAGTGGTCTAGAGATTAGACACACCAATTAGAAGGCTCTAAACCGAAGGCTAGGGCAATTAGAAGCTCTAAACCAAAACGGCTCTAAACCGGAGATTAGAGGATAGGAACTTGTGTGTCTAGAGGAGGAGGCCCTCCTCCTTTTATAGGTGGGAGGGCGGCAAGGGAGGGAGTCCTCCCAAGTCGGCCTTGGTTGGCGCCGGCTTGGAGGACTCCCCAAGTCGGTTCCAACCACCTCTTGCTTGTTTCCCACAGTTTCCTGTTTTAGCCGTTTGACTTTTAAACTGGCCATTTGACTTTTCTATTTTAGGATTCAATTTAATCCTTTATTTGGAACAGCAAGAACACTTAGTACATGATGCAATCATTCAATATGTAATGACACATTCATGTACCCTCCCGAGTCTTGGGACAATCCGAACCTTCTAGAACATTCGATGAAAACACGGAATCATTCCCGAACTCAAACGGGACTTTCCTTATATGAATCTTATTCTCCGGACCATTTCGGATCACCTCGTGATATCCGGATCCCATCCGAGACTCGAACAACATTTGGTCTCTTTCTCATAATACCATAACTACTCAAAACAACGTCGAATCCTTAAGTGTGTCCCTACGGTTCGTGAATTATGCGGACATGATCGAGACACTTCTCCGAACAATAACCAATAGAGGAATCTGGAAATTCATATGGCTCCCACATATTTCTATGATTACTTTGCGATCGAATGAACCACTTACATACGATACCAATTTCCCTTTGTCTCACGATAGTTTACTTATCTGAGGTTATGATCGTCGGTATCTCTGCATACCTAGTTCAACCTCGTTACCGATAAGTACTCTTTTCTCGTTCCCATGATATGTGATCCCTTGTGAGCCAGTCACATGCTTGCAAGCTAATTGGATGACATTCCACCGAGAGGGCCCAGAGTATATCTATCCGTCATATGGATGGACAAATCCCACTCTTGATCCATGTGTTTCAACCAATACTTTCCGAAAACTCAATGCCACCTTTATAGCCACCCAGTTACGGTGTGGTGTTTGATGTCATCAAAGCATCCATCCGGTAAAGGTGATATGCATGATCTCATGGTCGAAGGAATTAGGTTACTATGTATCAGAAAGCATATAGCAATTGAACTATTGAAATGACTTGATCTTTATGCTACGCTTTTCTATAGGAGTATGTCCACCATATCATTCTCCTAAAGATATGATCTTGTTGTTGATAACATCTCAATGTTCATGATAGGGAAACCACAATCATTTAATCAACCAACAAGCTAGTGAAGTATAGAGGCTATACTAGGGACTTCAAATTAAGTTTACAAATCACACAAGTATTAATGTTTCCTTGTTAATACTATTATAGCATGAATGCAAACATTTATCATAAACACAAAGATATAATAATAACTACATTTATTATTGCCTCTAGGGCATATCTCCAACAGTCTCCCACTTGCACTAGAGTCATCTAATCTAGATTACATGGTAATATACCGAACACCCATGGCAGTTTGGTGTTGGTCATGTTTTGCCCTCGGAGAGGTTTAGTCAACGGATCCGCCACATTCGGATATGTGTGTACTTTGCAAATCTTTATATCCCCATCACGGATATGTTCTCGAATAGCGTGAAAACGCAGCTTGATATGCTTGACTTCTTGTGTGACCTTGGTTCTTGCGCATTAGCTATGGCGCCCATGTTATCACGGTAGATAGACATTGGGTCCAGCACTAGGAACCACACCACTCGTAATGAACTCTTTCATCCATATCGCTTCTTGTGAAGCCTCCGGCAGCCATGTATTCCGATTAGGTTGAAGATCTCGCCACAACGCTTTGCTTTGCACCTCCTCGCTAATCGCTGCACCATTCAAAATAAATACGTATCCATATTGTGATTTAGAATCATCCGGATCGGTGTTCCAACTAGCATCGGTGTAACCATTAACAACGATGTTCATCACCTCCATAAGAAAGAACCATATCCTTAGTTCTTCTCAAGTACTTAAGGATGTTTTTGATTGTCCAATGATCCACTCCTGGATCACTTTGATATCTGCTAGTTAAACTAACAGCATATGCAATGTCGGGTCTAGTACATAGCATGGCATACATTAGAGATCCTATGGCTGAGGCATAGGGAGTCTTACTCATCCTTTCTCTATCTTCTGCCGATGTCGGACTTTGAGTTTTACTCAAGGTCGTATTGGGCAACATGGGCAAGAACCCTTTCTTGCTTTCTTCCATTCCAAACCTCTTTAGAACTTTGTCCAAATATGTACTCTGTGACAATTATATTTGGCGTTTCGATCTATCTCTATAAATCTTTATGCCTAATATGTAAGCTGCTTCGCCAAGATCCTTCATTGAAAAACTATTATTCAAATATTCCTTGACACTATTAAGAAGGTCTACATCATTCCCAATCAACAATATGTCATCCACATATAGTATTAAGAATGCTACGGAGCTCCCACTCACTTTCTTGTAAATACAAGCTTCTCCATAAGTTTGTATAAAACCAAAACTTTTGATCACCTTATCAAAACGTTGATTCCAACTTCAGGATGCTTGCTTCAATCCATAGATGGACCGTTGAAGTTTGCATACCTTGTTAGCATCTTTAGGATCGACAAAACCTTTGGGTTGCATCATATACAACTCTTCATCAATATCTCCATTGAGGAATGCTGTTTTGACATCCATCTGCCATATCTCATAATCATAATATGCAGCGATTGCTAACATAATCCTCACAGACTTTAGCTTCGCTATCGGTGAGAAAGTCTCATCGTAGTCAACTCCTTGAATTTGTCGAAACCCTTTTGCGACAAGTCGAGCTTTATAGACAGCAACATTACCATCAGCATCATTCTTCTTGAAAATCCATTTGTTCTCGACAGCCTTTCGGCCATCCGGTAAATCCACCAAAGTCCACACTTGGTTTTCGTACATGGATCCAATCTCGGATTTCATGGCTTCTTGCCATTTATTGGAATCTGGGCTCACCATCGCTTCCTCATATGTCTCGGGGTCATCGGTGTTATCCACCAACATGACATTCATAACGGGATCATACCAATCTGGAGTGGTACGAGTTCTCGTTGACCTCCGAGGCTCAGAGTAACTTCAACCAAGTTTCATGATCACCATCATTAGCTTCCTCTCTTATTGGTGCAGGCACCACGGAACTTCTTCCGTGCGTTACTCGCAATTTCGAGAGAAGGTTCGACAACCTCGTCGAGTTCTACTTTCCTTCCGGTCACTTCTTTCGAGAGAAATTCCTTCTCTAGAAAGGATCCATTCTTAACGAAGATTTTGCCTTCGGATCTATGATAGAAGGTATACCCAATAGTTTCCTTCGGGTATCCTATGAAGACGCATTTTTCCGCTTTGGGTTCAAGCTTGTCCGGCTGTAACTTCTTTACATAGGCTTCGCATCCCCAAACTTTAAGGAACGACAATCTAGGTTTCTTCCCAAACCATAATTCATACGGTGTCGTTTCAACGGATTTAGACGGTGCACTATTTAAAGTGAATGCGGGTGTTTCTAATGCATAACCCCAAAATGATAGCGGTAAATCTGTAAGTGACATCATAGAACGAACCATATCTAAGAGTGTTCGATTACGACGTTCGGACACACCATTACGCTGTGGTGTTCCCGGCGGTGTCAATCAGAAAGTATTCCATTTCTTCAAATGCTCGCCAAACTCGTAACTTAGATATTCACCTCCACGATCAGAACATAGAAATTTAATCTTCTTGTTACGTTGATTCTCTACCTCACTTTGAAACTCCTTAAACTTCTCGAAAGTTTCGGACTTATGTTTCATGAAATAGATATACCCATATCTACTCAAGTCATCCGTGAAGGTAAGAACATAACGATAACCACAGCGAGATGCTACACTCATTGGTCCACACACATCGGTATGTATGATTTCCAATAAGTCCGTAGCTCGCTCCATCATACCGTAAAATGGAGTCTTAGTCATTTTTCCCATCGACATGCTTCGCATCTTTCAAGTGATTCAAAATCAAGTGATTCAAGAAGTCCATCGGAATGGAGTTTCTTCATACGCTTCACTCAATGTGACCAAGACGATTGCCACATATAGGTCGAATTATCGATTTCAAGCGTTTAGCCTCAATGTTGTTGATATGTGTATTTCCACTATCGAGATTCAATAAGAATAGACCATCTATCAAAGGTGCGTGTGCATAAAACATATTACTCATATAAATCGAACAACCATTATTCTCGGACTTAAACAAATAACCGTCTACAATAAACAAGATCGATATAATGTTCATGCTCAACACAAGCACTAAATAACAATTATTTAAGTATAAAACTAATCCCGATGGTAGATGAAGGGTAGCGTGCCGAGCGATCACATCAACCTTTGATCCGTTTCCCAGCGCATCGTCACCTCGTTCTTTGCTAGCTTCCGTTTATTCTGCAAAGACTTTGTTTGAGTTATAAATATGAGCAACAACCCGATTATCAAATACCGAGCACTACTACGGTACTAGTGAGATACATCAATAACATGTATATCGGATATACCTTTCTTCTTGATGTTTCCGTTCTTGAGATCCGCCAAGTACTTTGGGCAATTCCGCTTCGATGACCTTCTCCCTTGCGGTAAAAGCACTCGATGTCGGGCTTGGGTCCAGCCTTGGTCTTCTTCGCGTGGTAACTTTCTTACCACCCTTCTTGAAGTGTCCCTTTTGCTTAGACTTGCCTTTCTTGAATTTGGTGGTCTTATTGACCAACAACACTTGGTGCTCTTTCTTGATCTCCACTTCTGCAGACTTTAACATAGCAAACAGTTCTGGCAACTCTTTGTTCATGTTCTGCATGTTGTAGTTCATCACAAAGTTCCTGTAACTTGGTGGTAGTGATTGGAGGACACGGTAAATCCCCAAAGCATTAGGAATCACTATACCCAAGCTTTGAAGTTTTTTTGCGTGCCCAGACATCTTAAGCACATGCTCACTGACGGAGCTGCCCTCTTCCATCTTGCAGTTAAAGAACTTTTCGAAGCCTCATAGCTTTCAATTGCGCATGAGTCTCAAAAATCAATTTGAGATCCTCGACAATATCATATGGGTCGACTCTTCAAACCTTTTACAAGCTCCGATTCCAAACCATACAAGATAGCACCTTGAACTATGGAGTCTTGATTCTTAGGCGAGGTAAACATTCTTTACTTCATCGGGAGCATCAGCTGCAGGTGGGTCACCCACCGGTGCATCCAGCACATAGGTCAAATTACCAGCTGTGAGGACAATACTCAAATTGCGGAACCAATCCGCGAAGTTGCTTCCATTGTTTTTCAACTTTTCTTTCTCTAGGAACACATTAAAATTGATGGTAGGGGCTGCCATTGATCTACAACATATTTGCAATAGTTTAGACTAATTTTATGACAAATTGAGTTCAAATTAATTAATGAAATTAAACTAGGTGAACTCCCACTCAAAACAACATCCCTCACATTGTTTTAGTGATCACACGAACCAAATCCACTACATCAACACCGATCATCACGAGAGTTGATATAGCTTCAATGGCGAACAATCGTCATGTTCATCATATCCACTATATGATTCATGCTTTACCTTTCGGTGATCCGTGTTTCGAGACCATGTATGTACATGCTAGGCTCGTCAAGATCAAACCTTAGTTTCTGCATGAGCAAATCTGGCTTGCTCACGTTGTATACACTTGCAGAATCTAACACACCCGATCATCACGTGGTGCTTCGAAACAACAAGCTTTAGCAACGGTGCTAACTAAGGGTGAACACTTTATGACTTAAAATTCATGTGCATGAGGGATCATCTTATAATGCTACCGTCGTCTACTAAGCAATACAAGATGCATAAAGGATTAACATCACATGCAATTCAATAATATGTGATATGATATGGCCTTTCTTCTTTGTGCTTCCGATCTCCATCTTCAAGCACGAACATGATCTCCATCATCACCGGCATTGCATCAAGGTCAATGACGCTTCTCCATGGTTGTCATCCACCGGCTTCAACTATTACAACTACTTTGAATAGACACGCGGGTCTTAACATAAATTAAAGACAACCATATGGATCCTGCCGGTTGCCAACTTACAATAAGGAACATTGCATACATCAAATATAATCACAATCATGGCCATATCACATCACTACACACCCCTGCAAAACAAAGTTAGACGCCTCTACTTTCTTTGCATATTTTACGTGGTTTGGGGCTTTCAATAAGTGTCGTTCTAACTTACGAACAAGAACCACAACATTGATACTAGCATTGTTGATCACCTGTTGTAAATTGGATCTTAACTATGCTAGGAGAAACAGGCACCATAAAGCCACTTATGCAATACAAGTTGCATGTCAAGCGTGGAGCAAGTCTCATGAACGATGTCACGTAAGTTTAGCCGGGCGCTTCATCCCAACATACCGCAAGATGCAAAGTACACAAGAAGCAATCGACAATAAAAGCATCAACGCCCACAATGACCATTGTGTTCTACTCGTCAAGATCTACATATAGACACGGCTCGATACCCTTTGTAGGGGTTCGTAGCATGGAAAACAAAAAATTTCTATCGCATACAAACAAACAAGCCAAGATCTATCTACTAGATTGTAGCAACAGTCGATGGAATAACTTACCCTCGAAGATTCCAAAGTGTTTAACGAGAGCGGATTCTCGTGGGTGATGTAGTCGTACTCTTCCCGATCTCAAGATCGTGTAGACGATCCTTCCGGCGCTGCGTTCCGGCAGCGCTTCCGTAGTCGGTCACATGTTCGGTACTCGACGAAGACCTTCCTCTCCCTTGTTCCAAAGAAATGGAGGTTGTAGCACTCTCCTCGCGATTCGGCAAAGACTGGCGTGGTGCAGGAAGTAGAGGGAGATCCATGAGGCTTCGCCTTAAGCCGGAGCGAGTATGGTGGAGTATGAGAGAGATCTATTAGTGGTCTAGAGATTAGACACACCAATTAGAAGGCTCTAAACCGAAGGCTAGGGCAATTAGAAGCTCTAAACCAAAACGGCTCTAAACCGGAGATTAGAGGATAGGAACTTGTGTGTCTAGGAGGAGGCCTGCCCTCCTTTTATAGGTGGGAGGGCGGCCAAGGGAGGAGTCCCTCCCAAGTCGGCCTTGGTTGGCTACGGCTTGGAGGACTCCTCCCCAAGTCGGTTCCAACTACCTCTTGCTTGTTTCCACAGTTTCTGTTTAGCGTTTGACTTTTACGGCCATTTGACTTTTCTGTTTTAGGATTCAATTTAATCCTTTATTTGGAACAACAATAACACTTAGTACATGATGCAATCATTCAATATGTAATGACACATTCATGTACCCTCCCCCGAGTCTTGGGACAATCCGGAACCTTCTAGAACATTCCGATGAAAAACAGGAATCATTCCCGAACTCGAAGCGGGACTTTCCTTATATGAATCTTATTCTCCGGACCATTCGGATCACCTCGTGATATCCGGATCCCATCCGAGACTCGAACAACATTCGGTCTCTTTCTCATAATACCATAACTACTCAAAACAACGTCGAATCCTTAAGTGTGTCTCCCTACGGTTCGTGAATTATGCGGACATGATCGAGACACTTCTCGAACAATAACCAATAGAGGAATCTAGAAATTCATATGGCTCCCACATATTTCTCGATTACTTTGCGATCGAATGAACCACTTACATACGATACCAATTTCCCTTTGTCTCACGATAGTTTACTTATCCGAGGTTATGATCGTCGGTATCTCGCATACCTAGTTCAACCTCGTTACCGATAAGTACTCTTTTCTCGTTCGTGATATGTGATCCCTTGTGACCCAGTCACATGCTTGCAAGCTAATTGGATGACATTCCGAGAGGAGGCCCAGTATATCTATCCGTCATATGGATGGACAAATCCCTCTTGATCCATGTGTTTCAACCAATACTTTCCGAAAACTCAATGCCACCTTTATAGCCACCCAGTTACGGTGTGGTGTTTGATGTCATCAAAGCATCCATCCGGTAAAGGTGATATGCATGATCTCATGGTCGAAGGAATTAGGTTACTATGTATCAGAAAGCATATAGCAATTGAACTATTGAAATGACTTGATCTTTATGCTACGCTTTTCTATAGGAGTATGTCCACCATATCATTCTCCTAAAGATATGATCTTGTTGTTGATAACATCTCAATGTTCATGATAGGGAAACCACAATCATTTAATCAACCAACAAGCTAGTGAAGTATAGAGGCTATACTAGGGACTTCAAATTAAGTTTACAAATCACACAAGTATTAATGTTTCCTTGTTAATACTATTATAGCATGAATGCAAACATTTATCATAAACACAAAGATATAATAATAACTACATTTATTATTGCCTCTAGGGCATATCTCCAACAGGAGGTGGGTTCTGGCCAGACGAGGGAGGGTGGCTCGTGGCGCCCTGCTTGCCGCGAGGTTGGCTGTGCCCGGCAACGCTTGGGCCTTGAGGAGTCTTGGCGGAGCACGGCCTGCAGACGAGGTTCGCCCATTGTTGCTAGCGGCGATTCCCACAGGCCGGATCCGACTTAACGTGATCCGAGCGGCCTCGGCCTGCTCATCGGCCACATGCAGTAGGTGTTGCACGCCTTGAAACTGGCGCAGCATCTCGTCCCCCTCCAGGTGGGGTAGATCGTCCACGATGGCTCGCGCCGCTCGGACGTTCTTGACTACAATATCGTAGACGGGTGGAGGGAAGTAGGTGCGGGAAGCCGGCTCCAGGTCATGCTCAAAGCGGGCGCCCAGTTCCCCTCCATGGCGCTGCACGGAACCCAGTCGGCTAGGATCCTCGTTAGCCTGGGCGAGGCCATGTGCGCGATTATACTCGCGGATGTTGCTCTCCATCCGGTACTTGGTGGAGGCTAGGCCTTGGGCCTGCTGGAGCAGACGCTCCCGCACTGCCTCGATCTTGGCCATGACCGCATCCGGTTCGTCCCCGGGGTGCACCGGCTCGCGGAGCTCTTCGATGACCTCGTCCACCGTGCCCCTTTCGCGCACTGGGGTAGACGGGCCAGCATGGTCGCTTCCACGCTCAAGGGGAGGACGACAGCTGTTGCTTGTGCCAGCCATCATCACCTCCACGACGCCGAGTGCAGCGAATGCACTGCCGGCTGAGGGCAAAGGCTCGGCGAAGGAGATGATTTCCCGAGGGAAAAGTCCGACACGGTGGCGACGTAGACGGGTAGATCGCCGAACAGCGGGACGAAGCCGTCATCTGGAAAGCTGGATCCGGCGAAGCAGCTGGCATTGTTGATTTACGCAGTCGAACTGCCCGAGCGTGAGCACGAGGCCGAAAGCCACGTGCTCGCCTGACGAAGTGCGGGGTCCCGTGCGGAACGTCACTTCGGTCGCCGCCATCTCTGCCCCATGGTGGGCGCCAACTATCATCGTTATGGAAACGGCAGAGCCTAAGCAGGCTAGAAAGAGGTGTGGGAGCAAAGCAGGGAAGCGTGCGACGGCGTCCGCAGGCGAGATTGGATACAAGCGAGTGTGGTGACACAATATGTACCCATGTTCGGAGCCCTCGATGTGAGGTAAAACTCCTACTCCTGTCGGACTGACTATCTGGATGAACACTAAGGGCTACAATGTTGCTTGAGCTGTCTCTGATCTGGCTAGTAGTAAGTGAGAGTCCAACCCTTGACCAGTTGCCCCTACTGCCCCTTATATAGGCCGAGGCGGCGCGTGCAACGACCTGGCCGACTGGCGGGTCCCACAGGAGGCCCCCAGCCGGCTATGTCATCTATAGTGGCCGGCATGGGAATGCGTACTCACAGTCAAGCCCATGTCGCCATGCACTCTACAGTGGTTGCTGTGCAGGTAGTTGCGCATAGTGCCACCTACTGTCTACTGTTGCAATCGTCATTGTTAGAAGTCGTCGGTATGGGCCGAGTGTCTGAGTCTCCTTTCTGTCTTGTCTGTTGTCCCGGTCGTACTACGCACTGTGCTCTACGTCATCTGGTACTTTTCCTGTCTTGGGTGCCCGGCTAGAGTGACCTAGCCGGCTGGTCTTCCTAGGACGGATGGTTGGATCCATCCGGACACTCTTCTGACCTTGCTTGCTTCGTCCGGCTGATACTTCTGCCGGTTGGCTCTTGATCAGTCCTTCTCCGGCCGGCTGTCTTGGTCCAGCCGGCTGGCGCTCTTGTCGATGGTTTTCATCCGGCTGGCTGGTTTGCCAGTCGGGTCTTGGTATGTTCCTTCTTATTATCTATCTTGGAGTTTTTGCGTCCGGCTACTCCTAGTCGGCTGTCGTGCTTGTGCTCTACATATTGTCCGGTTAGCCTACCTCGGGGCGATCCCCCCGCATGCTACTTCTGGCTCCTGGAAGCTTGTCCTTGATCTTGCTATCCACCTTCTCCACCCCTCCTTATGTCACCATCTGGTGAAGGTTTGGATGATATGGAATATGATTTGGCTAGTGATTTTGCTAGGCTTTGACACGCTTGGTGTGCTCCTGGTTTGTTGTTTGAGAAGGAGAGAATGAACTAATGTAGGCTTTTGCCACGGCTGAGCTCTTCCTTTTGCTTGTGTGGCTGCTGCTGCTGTGTTGACAGCACACACCATGCATTTAGGTGATTGTGCTTCATGTGTGCTTGGTACACAGTTTGGATCAGATCAATGAGGTGTCTTACCTTTTGATCTTTTAACATTTAATTCTCCTGGTGAAACTTGTCCCTCTTACTTGTTGTGAATATCTGACTGGTGGCTTATTTATTATGGAAGAACAATTTCTTGCATATTGGTGAAATTTGCCCCTTTTTAACAATACTCAATGATGTAACATGAGCAGTGCACTTCACTGCTCTCTGAGAGTATCCTAACAACTAATCTTTATTTCCCTTTTGTTTTGTTTTGCAATTTTGTTGCAGGTACAAGATCTGGATATGCACGATTTTAGTATAGGCTCAAATAGATAGAAAATTTTTAATCTTTATTGATTCATTTGTAAAGTTTTCTAATACCTTATTTTATTATTTATGTAAAAATCTTGTAATAGTTTATTATTTGAATTCCATTTGTTACAATTCCTTTGTTGTACTGAACCCTTCTTTGATTTAATGAGTTCATTATTGTAAAAGAAAAATGTATATGGAATGAAGATAAGAAATAAAGAGTCATTTCTTATTTGAATTATTTTATATTGAATTCCATTATTATTTATTATCTCTTAATATTATTAAAAATAAGATTACTAAATTAATTTATAATTCATTTGTAATAATAATTCTTAATTTTTAAATATAAATTCAAATTTCAAATTGCAATTCAAATTCTTCCCTCCAAAACACACTTATCCAAAAAGATCATGTCAGAATTTATAACGATCACTCCCAATAGCTATCCCTACACACAGAGAGTGAAAGAAACTCTGATCACTTTAGGTTTTTAGTTTGGCGAAAAAATTATCCGCATTTTACAGATGAATGCATGCATATGCACAAATTCCTAATTCTACCCTTCGTTGGTTCCTAAATGCTGGGATGTTACAATACCCATGTCAGTACCTATAATACAATGTCGGCCCTTGTGTTCCTTGTTGTTCCCTTCCAAATCCTATTCATCCATATGCTTTTCATGGTATCAAAGTCGAGGCTCTCTAAAACCCTCGATCCAATCTAGCTTCCGCTTGTCTACATCCATGGCTACCTCTCCCTCGACGAACAACGCTACTTCCATGTTCTTAAGCTCTACTGCCATCTTTCTCCTCTCTCACGTCGAGTGTTTTTGCGAGTGGAGGATCGATGGTGTTGGTGATCTCATCGACACTCATAAACCTAACCAACCAAATCACGATGATGGGAGTCGTGAGAAGGATGTATACGTCGGGGATGGAACCGGCGTTGTGCACGATGAAGAGGGCGTGGAGGAGGAGGCATCCTAGGAGGAGGTAGTGGCTTGGGAAGTGGAGAAGAGGCCAAGGCATCGGCAGAGCGTGAAGGGTTTGGGGGAGAGGATAGGCTCTGGTGGGGTTTGGAGGAGACAGGGTTTCTACCAAGGATGTGTTTCCGCCCGCCCCTCTCGCATCAATGCGCACCCATCTAAGAAATTTGGTGAGAGGTTGCGGCTATGATAGAGAGCAACATGACCCACCGATAGAGACCAGATCTGGGTGCACCAAGAACCAGGTTAAAACATTGTTCATGAGGGTAAATAAGTCATACTATGAATGCATGGCTGGGATGTGCTGTGAAGAGCCGATCGGACAGATAGAACTTGCTAATTGTTGTGGTAACAACCATGGCTTGTACCAATTATATCTTTAGATGTAGACTCACTTGTGAGGTGCATGATTTTATCTAGGGTTATGTTAGGAGGATACATGATAAATAAATGAATTATCATATATTTAAATGAGAGGATATGCATAAGCTGAAAGAAGTTAGATTATGTAGTCACGAACAGAGAACTGCGACGATTTTGTTATCATCGATCGAATTTACCGCTGCACACAACTTTAATGGTTGGTTCATAGTACTCCCTTTGTTTAGAAATATAAGATGTTTTAGGTTTATGAAGAAGATGTATCTAGACATGTTTTAGTGTATAGGTTCAAACGAATCTAGACACTAAAAGATGTCTAGATAAATCTCATTCACAAACTAAAACATCTTATATTTCCAAACGAAGAAAATACTAAAAACATCGTTGTCATTTTGTATTCATATATATACTAATTAGAGCATCTCCACCCGGCCCCAACATGCTTTTGGGTCACGGCCGAAAACCACCACGCAGCGGCACCCCCACCCTCTCCAACAAATGTGGCAGCCCGAGAAAATGTCTGACACTCCCTCGCCGTCCTCGACAGCAGGCACACATGGACGGGATGAGGATGCCGGCAACACGTGTCACGTTGGATTGGCCACGCGGCCCTTGGCAGGACACAACTCTCTCGCCCGTGATGGCTCTCCTCCCGACACCGGAGTAGCGTCGCGTCGTCTGTGTACTTCCAGCGAGTTCCCTCCGCGAAGCGCCACGCCACACCATTTCCCACACTCATTTACCGCCATGTCTCATTGTTTCCGCCGCTTACAGCGAGTTCCTATCGCATCCTGACACCAGCTATAAATGGAGCACTGAGCCACGGTGGAAAACAACACACCCCATCGTGTACCATGCATGGCCGTCTTCACACCACTCACGATCGCTACCCAGGCTGGGGAGCCAAATGGGGCCGCTGCCCATGGTGGAGGTCGCCGCCACCTTCGACGAGGAGGAGGAGGACGACGACGTCTCCGACTTTGACGACGAGGCGGAGCTATCAATGAACAGCGGGTGCTCCTCGCCTCCAACCAATCAGCGCGCGGGCAAGAGCAACATGGCGGGGGCTTCCGGAGGCAAGAGGGCGGTCCCTCCTAGAGGTCGACACATCCATATATAGGGACAGTCAACTGGACCACCAACCAACGCTTCAGGTGGGATGTCCATAACGTCTTTGTGCCGAAGCATCTCCTTCGGCAAGAACTCGAGGAGGCTCACTCGGAGTGCCTCCTCGCGGTGCGTGCCAACCCCAACAATGCGACCGTGTGTGCCCGCCTTGAGCAAGCTCAGGAGGAGATCGACACAGAGAGGATGATATACCACTCTCTTGAAGAGGAATAGGGCCTTGTTACACCGTCACATGTGTTTAACGAGGCAACCTTCAACTCCCTCGGCCTCTGAAGGCCTTAACCATCGCCGCCACCGCACGTAGTTAATTTAGTTTGTTGAATTTCGTTCTAACTTAAATACGAATGGAATTTGTTTTCAAAATTGTGGGCATCCTCCCCAATCGCCGACGATTTGGGCCGGTGCTCCCAAACAGCTTGCTAGAGCAGTTGTCCGGCATGGGTTTAGGGGTGCAGGTGGAGATGCTTTTACCCATATCACTTTACTACTCTACTCTCTCCCTCCGCATCCATATTAATTGATTTTAATTTATTAAAATTTAGATAAACCTATATACTAAATAGTGTCTAGATTTATTAAAATCTAGACAAATTTGAGTCAATTAATATGGGTTGGAGGGAGTAAATAATTTACCAATTGACAACTTAAATTGGTACATTATCCAAACTGTACTACTAGGTAAACGACAATTTTCTTCGATTTAATTGAAACCATTTCCAACCAGGAAAATGCGTCGTCGAGTCCCCCGGGTCGTGAGCCGTTGGATCTATCCTGATCGGACCATATGTTTTGCGCCACGTGTCCTCTTGCGGGCAGTTGCTACACGCTTCCGGGTTATACGGGTCGGGCCGCTTTGCACGTTTTTGCAGTTCGGCGTCGCTCGAGCGAGCAGTTGAGCGAGGAGAGGCGACCGCCAAGGCGATGCCCGCGCCGCCGCCCACCCCTTCGTCCTCGACCGCCGGAGCGCCGCTGCCGACACCTTCTTCCTTGGTCAGTGTTCCCCTGCAGCCGCCGTCTACCCTCTGTAACCTTCCCTCTGATATAACCTTCCCTCTGATTTAATCTCCTCTGTAACCTCTCCTCTGATTTCCCGCAGCCGTCGCCTACCCCTTCATCGTCGACCGCTGGCGACCGCGGCCGAGCGCCACCGCCGACCCCTTCGTCCTAGGTTCGTGCTCCCCCGCTTTAATCTCTCCTCTCTCATCTCTCTGACCTCTCCCCTCTCTAACCTCCCGTGCTCTCATTTCCATAGAAACCCTAGGCGATGAGACCACCGGCGACGACCGATGCGGTAGGAGGGAGCACCTCCGGCGGCGACAATGTTTAGGTATTGGCTTTCGTGCTTGCAATTGTTGTTGTACCGAGGGATTTTTCTGTGCTTTTGCGCTTGCAATTGTTGGCGTACCGAGGGAATTTGGTGTGTGATGTGGGGAATGTTGGAGATATGCCCTAGAGGCAATAATAAATGTGGTTATTATTATATCTTTGTGTTTATGATAAATGTTTACATTCATGCTATAATAGTATTAACAAGGAAACATTAATACTTGTGTGATTTGTAAACTTAAATTGAAGTCCCTGGTAAAGCCTCTATATAATACCAGCTTATTGGTTAATAGATGATTGTGGTTTCCCTATCATGAACATTGAGATGTTATTAACAACAAGATCATATCGTTAGGAGAATGATATGATGGACATACTCCTATAGATAAGCGTAGCATAAAGATCAAGTCATTTTAATAGTTCAAGTGCTATATGCTTTCTGATACATAGTAATTTAATTCCTTTGACCATGAGATCATGCATATCACCTTTACCGGATGGATGCTTTGATGACATCAAACACCACACCGTAACTGGGTGGCTATAAAGGTGGCATTGAGTGTTCGGAAAGTGTTGGTTGAAACACATGGATCAAGAGTGGGATTTGTCCATCCATATGACGGATAGATATACTCTGGGCCCTCTCGGTGAAATGTCATCCAATTAGCTTGCAAGCATGTGAATGGCTCACAAGGGATCACATATCACGGGAACAAGAAAAGAGTACTTATCTGTAATGAGGTTGAACTAGGTATGCAGAGATACCGACGATCATAACCTCGGATAAGTAACATATCGTGAGACAAAGGGAAATTGATATCGTATGTAAGTGGTTCATTCGATCACAAAGTAATCGTAGAAATATGTGGGAGCCATATGAATTTCTAGATTCCTCTATTGGTTATTGTTCGGAGAAGTGTCTCGATCATGTCCGCATAATTCATGAACCGTAGGGAGACACACTTAAGGATTCGACGTTGTTTTGAGTAGTTATGGAATGATGAGAAAGAGACCGAATGTTGTTCGGAGTCCCGGATGGGATCTGGGATATCACGAGGAGATCCGGAATGGTCCGGAGAATAAGATTCATATAAGGAAAGTCCCGTTTCGGAGTTGGGGAATGTTTCCGGTGTTTTCATCGGGAATGTTCTAGAATGTTCCGGAATGTCCGGCACTCCGGAGGGGAAGGGTACATGGATGTGTTGTATCAAGTTGGTATGATTGCATCATGTACTAAGTGTCATCGCTGTTCCAAATAAAGGATTAATTCAAATCCTAGTTTGAAAAGTCAAATAGCTAAATTGAAAAGTCAAACGGCTAAATTTGGAAAGAGGAAAAGAGGAGGAAGGGAAACGAGAGTTGGGGAGAGTCCCTCCTCCCAAGCGGCGCACCACCCAAAGCCGAGTTGGGGAGGACTCCTCCCTCCCTTGGTCGGGGCCCCTCCACCTATATAAGGAGGGGCTCCTCCTAGGACACACAGTACCTCTCCTCCAAACCCTAGCTTGGCGCCACCACCTCCTGCATTGCCGCCGCCTCCTAGGGTTGCCCTAACTTGACTGGGGTGCCCCAAACCTAGCCATGGCTCTAGCACCTCCTCCTTGGTGTGTCTAAAACCTAGATCGCCGAGGAGCTCTCTCAAACTCCACCATACTCGCTCGGCTTAAGGCGAAGCCTGCGAGATCTCCCTCTACTTGGTACCACTGCCGTTGTCAGGAATCACGAGGAGAGTGCTACAACCTCCATTTTCTTTGGAACAAGGGAGAGGAAGGTCTTCGTCGAGTCCGAACGCGATGACCGATGGGAGCCTGCCGCTTGGCGCCGGAAGGATCGTCTCACGCGATCTTGAGATCGGCAAGAATACGACTACATCACCCGAGAATCCGCTCTCGTTAAACACTTTGGAATCTTCGAGGTGAGTTATTCCATCGACTCGTTGCTACAATCTAGTAGATAGATCTTGGCTTGTTTGTTTGTATGCGGTAGAAATTTTTGTTTTCCATGCTCTGAAACCCTACGATGGTATCGAGCCGTGTCTATATGTAGATCTGTTGCACGAGTAGAACACAATGGTCATTGTGGGCGTTGATGCTTTTATTGTCGATTGCTTCTTGTGTACTTTGCATCTTGCGGGATGTTGGGATGAAGCGGCCCGGGCTAACCTTACATGACATCGTTCATGAGACTTGCTCCACGCTTGACATGCAACTTGTATTGCATAAGTGGATTTGCGGGTGCCTGTTTCTCCTAGCATAGTTAAGATCCAATTTACAACGGGTGATTTACAATACTAGTATCAATGTTGTGGTTCATGTTCGTAAGTTAGAACGACACTTATTGAAAGCCCCAAACCACGTAAAACATGCAAAGAAAGTAGAGGCGTCTAACTTTGTTTTGCAGGGGTGTGCTGTGATGTGATATGGCCATGATTGTGATTATATTTGATGTATGCAATGTTCCTTATTGTAAGTTGGCAACCGGAAGGAGCCATATGGTTGTTTTTAATTTATGTTAAGACCCGCGTGTCTATTCAAAGTAGTTGTAATAGTTGAAGCCGGTGGACGACAACCATGAAGAAGCGTCATTGACCTTGATGCAATGTCGGTGATGATGGAGATCATGTTCGTGCTAGAAGATGGAGATCGGAAGCACAAAGAAGAAAGGCCATATCATATCACATATTATGAATTGCATGTGATGTTAATCCTTTATGCATCTTGTATTGCTTAGTAGACGATGGTAGCATTATAAGATGATCCCTCATGCACATGAATTTCAAGTCATAAAGTGTTCACCCTTAGTTAGCACCGTTGCTAAAGCTTGTTGTTTCGAAGCACCACGTGATGATCGGGTGTGTTAGATTCCGCAAGTGTATACAACGTGAGCAAGCCAGATTTGCTCATGCGGAAACTAAGGTTTGATCTTGACGAGCCTAGCATGTACAGACATGGTCTCGGAACACGGATCACCGAAAGGTAAAGCATGAATCATATAGTAGATATGATGAACATGTCGATTGTTCGCCATTGGAACTATATCAACTCTCGTGATGATCGGTGTTGATGTGGTGGATTTGGTTCATGTGATCACTAAAACAATGTGAGGGATATTGTTTTGAGTGGGAGTTCACCTAGATTAATTTTAATATTAATTTTAAATCAATTTGTCATAAACTTAGTCTAAACTATTGCAAATATGTTGTAGATCAATGGCAGCCCCTACCTTCAATTTTAATGTGTTCCTAGAGAAAGAAAAGTTGAAAAACAATGGAAGCAACTTCGCGGATTGGTTCCGCAATTTGAGTATTGTCCTCACAGCTGGTAATTTGACCTATGTGCTGGATGCACCGCTAGGTGACCCACCTGCAGCTGATGCTTCCGATGAAGTAAAGAATGTTTAACTCACTCGGAAGACTCAGTACTCCACAGTTCAGTGTGGTATCTTGTATGGTTTAGAATCGGAGCTTCAGAAAAGGTTTGAGAATTCAGACCCATATGATATTGTCGAGGATCTCAAATTGATCTTTGAGACTCATGTGGCAATTGAAAGCTATGAGGCTTCTGAAAAGTTCTTTAACTGCAAGATGGAAGAGGCAGCTCGTCGGTGAGCATGTGCTTAAGATGTGCACGGGCATAAACAAACTTCAAAGCTTGGGTATAGTGATTCCTAATGCTTTGGGGATTTACCGTGTCCTCCAATCACTACCACCAAGTTACAAGAACTTTGTGATGAACTACAACATGCGTAACATGAACAAGGCGTTGCGAGAACTCTTTGCCATGTTGAAGTGCGAAGTGGAGATCAAGAAAGAGCACCAAGTGTTGTTGGTCAATAAGACCATCAAATTCAAGAAAGGCAAGTCTAAGCGAAGGGACACTTCAAGAAGGGTGGTAAGAAAGTTACCACGCCGATTAAGAAGACCAAGGCTGGACCTAAGCACGATCTTGAGTGCTTTCTGCAAGGGAGAAGGTCCTTTGAGCGGAATTGCCCAAAGTACTTGGCGGATTTGAAGAACGGCAACATCAAGAAGAAAGGTATATCGATATACATGTTATTGATGTGTATCTCACTAGTACTCGTAGTAGTGCACGGTATTTGATCTTGGTTCGGTTGCTCATATTTGTAACTCGAAGCGGTCTTTGCGAATAAGCGGAAGCTAGCGAAGAACGAGGTGACGATGCGGCGTGGGAAGCGGATCAAAGGTTGATGTGATCGCGGTCGGCACGCTACCCCTTCATCTACCATCGGGATTAGTTTTATACTTAAATAATTGTTGTTTGGTGCCTGCGTTGAGCATGAACATTATATCGGGATCTTGTTTATTGCGAGACGGTTACTTGTTTAAATCCGAGAATAATGGTTGTTCGATTTATATGAGTAATATGTTTTATGCACATGCACCTTTGATAGATGGTCTATTCTTATTGAATCTCGATAGTGGAAATACACACATTAATAACATTGAGGCTAAACGTTTGAAATCGAGCGATAACTTGACCTATATGTGGCACTGTTGTCTTGGTCACATTGGAGTGAAGCGTATGAAGAAACTCCATTCCGATGGACTTCTTGAATCACTTGATTTCGAATCACTTGATAGATGCGAAGCATGTCTGATGGGTAAAATGACTAAGACTCCATTTTCTGGTATGATGGAGCGAGCTACGGACTTATTGGAAATCATACATACCGATGTGTGGTCCAATGAGTGTAGCATCGTGATGGTTATCGTTATGTTCTTACCTTCACGGATGACTTGAGTAGATATGGGTATATCTATTTCATGAAACATAAGTCCGAAACTTTCGAGAAGTTTAAGGAATTTCAAAGTGAGGTAGAGAATCAACGTAACAAGAAGATTAAATTTCTACGTTATGATCGTGGAGGTGAATATCTAAGTTACGAGTTTGGCGAGCATTTGAAGAAATCGGAATACTTTCAGATTGACACTTGGGAACACCACAGCGTAATGGTGTGTCCGAACGTCATAATCGAACTCTCTTAGATATGGTTCGTTCTATGATGTCACTTACAGATTTACCGTTATCATTTTGGGGTTATGCATTAGAAACAACCGCATTCACTTTAAATAGGCCACCATATAAATCCGTTGAAACGACACCGTATGAATTATGGTTTGGGAAGAAACCTAAATTGTCGTTCCTTAAAGTTTGGGGATGCGAAGCCTATGTAAAGAAGTTACAGCCGGACAAGCTTGAACCCAAAGCGGAAAAATGCGTCTTCATAGGATGCCCGAAGGAAACTATTGGGTATACCTTCTATCATAGATCCGAGGGAAAAATCTTCGTTGCCAAGAATGGATCCTTTCTAGAGAAGGAATTTCTCTCGAAAGAAGTGACTGGAAGGAAAGTAGAACTCGACGAGGTTGTCGAACATTCTCTCGAAATTGCGAGTAGCGCAGCACCGGAATAAGTTCATGTGGTTCCTGCACCAATAAGAGAGGAAGCTAATGATGATGATCATGAAACTTCGGTTGAAGTTGCTACAGAGCCTCGCAGGTCAACGAGAACTCGTACCACTCCAGATTGGTATGATCCCGTTATGAGTGTCATGTTGGTGGACAACACCGATGACCCTGAGACATATGAGGAAGCGATGATGAGACCAGATTCCAATAAATGGCAAGAAGCCATGAAATCCGAGATTGGATCCATGTACGAAAACCAAGTATGGACTTTGGTGGACTTACCGGATGGCCGGAAGGCTGTCGAGAACAAATGGATCTTCAAGAAGAAAACATATGCTGATGGTAATGTTACTGTCTATAAAGCTCGACTTGTCGCAAAAGGGTTTCGACAAATTCAAGGAGTTGACTACGATGAGACTTTCTCACCAGTAGCGAAGCTAAAGTCTGTGAGGATTATGTTAGCAATCGCTGCATATTACGATTATGAGATATGGCAGATGGATGTCAAAACAGCATTCCTCAATGGAGACATTGATGAAGAGTTGTATATGATGCAACCCAAAGGTTTTGTCGATCCTAAAGATGCTAACAAGGTATGCAAACTTCAACGGTCCATCTATGGATTGAAGCAAGCATCCCGAAGTTGGAATCAACGTTTTGATAAGGTGATCAAAAGTTTTGGTTTTATACAAACTTATGGAGAAGCTTGTATTTACAAGAAAGTGAGTGGGAGCTCTGTAGCATTCTTAATACTATATGTGGATGACATATTATTGATTGGGAATGATGTAGACCTTCTTAATAGTGTCAAGGAATATTTGAATAATAGTTTTTCAATGAAGGAACTTGGCGAAGCAGCTTACATATTAGGCATAAAGATTTATAGAGATAGATCGAAGCCAAATATCGTTGTCACAGTACATATTTGGACAAAGTTCTAAAGAGGTTTGGAATGGAAGATAGCAAGAAAGGGTTCTTGCCCATGTTGCTAATCGACCTTGAGTAAAACTCAAAGTCCGACATCGGCAGATGGTAGAGAAAGGATGAGTAAGACTCATATGCCTCGACCATAGGATCTCTAATGTATGCCATGCTATGTACTAGACCCGACATTACATATCTCGTTAGTTTAACTAGCAGATATCAAAGTGATCGAGTGGATCATTGGACGGTCAAAAACATCCTTAAGTACTTGAGAAGAACTAAGGATATGGTTCTTTCTTATGGAGGTGATGAACAACTCGTTGTTAATGGTTACACCGATGCTAGTTGGAACACCGATCCGGATGATTCTAAATCACAATCTGGATACGTATTTATTTGAATGGTGCAGCAGTTAGCTGGAGGAGTGCAAAGCAAAGCGTTGTGGCGAGATCTTCAACTGAATCAGAATACATGGCTGCTTCGGAGGCTTCACAAGAAGCGATATGGATGAAAGAGTTCATTAAAGATCTGGGTGTGGTTCCTAGTGCGCTGGACCCAATGTCTATCTCCTGTGATAACATGGGCGCCATAGCCAATGCGCAAGAACCAAGATCACACAAGAAGCTGAAGCATATCAAGCTACGTTTTCACGCTATTCGAGAACATATCCAGGATGGGGATATAAAGATTTGCAAAGTACACACAGAACTGAATGTGGCGGATCCGTTGACTAAACCTCTCCCAAGGGCAAAACATTACCAGCACCAAACTTCCATGGGTGTTCGGTATATTACCATGTAATCTAGATTAGATGACTCTAGTGCAAGTGGGAGACTGTTGGAGATATGCCCTAGAGGCAATAATAAATGTGGTTATTATTATATCTTTGTGTTTATGATAAATGTTTACATTCATGCTATAATAGTATTAACAAGGAAACATTAATACTTGTGTGATTTGTAAACTTAAATTGAAGTCCCTAGTATAGCCTCTATATAATACCAGCTTGTTGGTTAATAGATGATTGTGGTTTCCCTATCATGAACATTGAGATGTTATTAACAACAAGATCATATCGTTAGGAGAATGATATGATGGACATACTCCTATAGATAAGCGTAGCATAAAGATCAAGTCATTTTAATAGTTCAAGTGCTATATGCTTTCAGATACATAGTAATCTAATTCCTTTGACCATGAGATCATGCATATCACCTTTACCGGATGGATGCTTTGGTGACATCAAACACCACACCGTAACTGGGTGGCTATAAAGGTGGCATTGAGTGTTCAGAAAGTGTTGGTTGAAACACATGGATCAAGAGTGGGATTTGTCCATCCATATGACGGATAGATATACTCTGGGCCCTCTCGGTGAAATGTCATCCAATTAGCTTGCAAGCATGTGAATGGCTCACAAGGGATCACATATCACGGGAACAAGAAAAGAGTACTTATCGATAACGAGGTTGAACTAGGTATGCAGAGATACCGACGATCATAACCTCGGATAAGTAACATATCGTGAGACAAAGGGAAATTGATATCGTATGTAAGTGGTTCATTCGATCGCAAAGTAATCGTAGAAATATGTGGGAGCCATATGAATTTTCAGATTCCTCTATTGGTTATTGTTCGGAGAAGTGTCTCGATCATGTCCGCATAATTCACGAACCGTAGGGAGACACACTTAAGGATTCAACGTTGTTTTGAGTAGTTATGGAATGATGAGAAAGAGACCGAATGTTGTTCGGAGTCCCAGATGGGATCCGGGATATCACTAGGAGATCCGGAATGGTCCGGAGAATAAGATTCATATAAGGAAAGTCCCGTTTCGGAGTTGGGGAATGTTTCCGGTGTTTTCATCGGGAATGTTCTAGAATGTTCCGGAATGTCCGGCACTCCGGAGGGGAAGGGTACATGGATGTGTTGTATCAAGTTGGTATGATTGCATCATGTACTAAGTGTCATCGCTGTTCCAAATAAAGGATTAATTCAAATCCTAGTTTGAAAAGTCAAATAGCTAAATTGAAAAGTCAAACGGCTAAATTTGGAAAGAGGAAAAGAGGAGGAAGGGGAAACCGAGTTGGGGAGGGAGTCCCTCCTCCCCAAGCCGGCGCACCACCCAAGCCGAGTTGGGAAGGGACTCCACTCCCTCCCCTTGGCCGGCCGGCCCCTCCACCTATATAAGGAGGGGCAGGGCTCCCTCCTAGGACACACAAGTACCTCTCCTCCAAACCCTAGCTTGGCGCCACCACCTCCTGCAGTTGCCGCCTCCTAGGGTTGCCCTAGCCACGACTTAGGGTGCCCCAAACCCTAGCCACGGCTCTAGCACCTCCTCCTTGGTGTGTCTAAAACCTAGATCACCGAGAGCTCTCTCATACTCCACCATACTCGCTCGGCAGGCGAAGCCTGCGAGATCTCCCTCTACTTCCGGTACCACGCCGTTGTCTTGGGAATTGCGAGAGAGTGCTACAACCTCCATGCTTTGGAACAAGGAGAGGAAGGTCTTTGCGAAATCGAGCGATGTGACCATTGCAGAACCTTCTTGGAGCGCCGGAAGGATCGTCTACGCGATCTTGAGATCGGCAAGAGTACGACTACATCACCCACGAGAATCCGCTCTCGTTAAACACTTTGGAATCTTCGAGGGTGAGTTATTCCATCGACTCGTTGCTACAATCTAGTAGATAGATCTTGGCTTGTTTGTTTGTATGCGGTAGAAAATTTTTGTTTTCCATGCTACGAAACCCTACAGGGAATTGATGTGCTAACTAGTAGTTGTTGTTGCTTTGTGCCCTGTTGTGATCTCTTGTTGATAAAATGTACTTTTGTTGTAGCATGATTATGCTAATTTGGTAGTAGAAATTTGCTAATTTAGTAGTAGAATTGTGCTACTCTAGTTGTATCATTTTTCTAATCTAGTTGTCCTTTTGGTAGTAGCATTTTGCTACCAGTTATGCTAGCAATTTTTAGTAGTAGCATTTTTGCTACTTCAGTAGTAGCATTTTGCTAATTTAGTAGTTGCATTTTGCTATATAGTTGTTCTTTTTGTAGAACTTTGGTATGTTAGCATTTTTTGGTACTTTAGTAGTAGCACTTTGCTATTTTAGTAGTGGCATTGTGCTATATAGTTGTGCAAATTTAGTAGCAGCAAGGTTTGTATGATACATGCTGTCAATTTTTTGTTGGTTTTGCTACATGTAGCTTTATGTAGATTTTTTTGTTTGCACTCTGTTTGTTGGTTGGTTGCTACATGTAGCTTTTTTGGAGGTTGAGGTCACGCCATAACCATATCTGTTTCTATTTTTCTTTTGCTGCAGGTTGTTGCTGTTGATAAGAGCAAAAAGGGCAAAAAGGTTGTTGTGAGCCGCAAGAAAGTTGGCGAGGGAGCGAGTAATGTCAAGGAGGATATTTGGATGTCGAAGGACCGTTTCGGTGCCAAGCGTTTACGTATCCTTGCGGACAACCTTTCTCCATCCAAGAAGCAGATTATTGAGTCAAAGAGTGCATTTAGAACATTGTTGAATGTTGCACAGTTTAGGATTCCTAATGAGCTTACGGATTTTGTTGTTGCACATACTTCTCCTCGTCTCCGTGAGTACAAGCTTCGGAAGAACCAGATGGTGTTTACCAAGGATATGGTAAGGAAAGTGTTTGGAATCCGCTGCGGGAGCAAGCCTATTGATCTTTCTATTACTGGAGGTACAGAGCTTGATGAGATTCGAGACCTCTACCATGCTGGGAAGAAGAGGGCAGAGTTAGCAACTGCTATCGATATCTTGAATAAGTGTGATGATACAGATGAGGAAACCATCATTCGCACTTCGGATCTTGTTTCCCTGGCCACTGTTGTTGCTCCAAAAAGCTCGAACCATGTTAACTTGGAATATGTTGGTCTCATGGCTGACCCAACAAAAACAGATGGGTATGCTTGGGATGAGCATTTGTTGGGTTTGTTGATGCAAACTGTGAGCAATATTCAGAAGAAGAAGAAGAAGCAAGGACTTGTTCTTCCAAAGGACTGTAGCAAATTTGAGTTTTGGATAACTGTCCCATTCATTCTTCTTGGTGTAAGTTATCTCCCATCTTTTATATTTGTGTGTAGCGGTTTGCATCGTTTATTTTGCTACTACTAACTTTATTTGGCCTCTTTTTGTAGATTGCTTATATGGATCATTTGGATTTTCCACCCTGCGATCACACGTTTGACAAGTCATTGCCTAGAGTATGCTTTGTCAAGAACAGTGACTTCACTTTTGTTGTACAAAATTACTCGGATAGGAAGATTTTATCGAACAAAACTGTTTTCGGCAGGCGAGATGTAATGTTCTTTCCAGCACCACAAACATTCTCTTCTTCCGTTAATCCTCTTAATGTTAACATTAATTTTTATTGTGTGTAGTTCCTCCCATTGTCTGCAACACCTTATGGTACTGCTCCTGGTTATGATGATTTGAACAAACCTGCTCCAGTGGAAGATGTTGATGTTAATCCTTCTGCTTCATTGAATGAATGGCTAAATTTTCTTACCAACTAGGATTTGTAGGTATGAAATTGCTACTATACTGTTATTTTTTTGCTACTTCAGTGCATGTATTTTGCTACTTAGCTACATTGCTCTGCTACCTCTTTTTGCAATCAGTCTTATGTAGTTCTGTTAACATGTATTATAGGTTTTGCTACTTTAGCTTATAGGTTTTGCTACTTTAGTTTATAGGTTTTGCTACTTTAGTATATAGGTTTTGCTACTTTATTTTATTGGATTTGCTACTTTAGTATATAGGTTTTGCTATTTTAGGTTACAGGTTTTGCTACTTTAGTTTATAGGTTTTGCTACATTAGCTTTATTGGTTTGCTACCACTCTGAAATTTTTTAGTGTAGTTCTAAACTGAACTGCTTTGCTACTTTAGTTATTATGTTTTGCTATTTTAGTATATATTTGTTGCTACATTAGCTTTATGAATTTGCTACTACTTTTGTGTTAGCCTCGGTGTTAGGGTACCGAGGCGGAGTCGCCGTCGACGCGATAGCGGCGACGGGCGACGATGCCTCGGTACCCTAACACCCTTCGAGGTTTCATCGCCCGTACGACGCGGTAGCGGCGACAGGCAACGAAACCAAGCCGCTGGACTAGAGTTTACGCTTTATGTATTTTGACGACTTAGGGTGGGGTGGTGGATAAGTTACCCCAAATTATCTACCCGTATGCAAAAGAAGCTTAATAGAATTTTATTACACCATATTTTTCGAGGATTCGTCGCCCATACGCCGCGAATAGCAGTGACGGGTGACGAATCCGAGCCGCTATACTAGAGCCGCTATGCTTAGAATTTCATAATTTATCTTGTCTTTAGTTTACTAACTTGCTTCTAATGTTTGCTAACAGGTTCCCGCTCGTTTCAAAGCATTGTATGAGAAGCACAAGGAAATTTTTGAAGCAGATGTTGATGGGACAATGAAGAACCTTTCTGCTGGATTGAAGCGCATGCAGGCTCAACTCATGGCTACCCTTTTGGTTGATGTTGAATCATCAAGTAAAGAAGAAGCTGGACCAAGTGTTGTTTTTCCAACCAAAAGTACAACAGATCATGATCAGCTGCAGGATGATGATGGTTCAGAAACTGAGGATGATGAGAAGTTTTATGCTACATCGGAGCCCGGGGACCATGGTGTTGCTGCAGCAGCTGCTAAGGATACTGATGGTGCTGCAGATGATGTTGTGGAGCAAGGTGGTGCTGTAGATGCTGCTGTGGAGCAAGGTGGTCCTGTAGCAACAAAACATGCCGATGTTCCTCAAACAGCAGTGATCATTGACTCTACGAGCAAGGGAGTTGATGCTACTGAGCAGCCGGATGTTGTTAGCCCTGACAGGTCTCCAATTCACATCCCCAGGAAGGATATTTCTGATGAAGCTTGGGCCAATACTCCGGACAAACCCTCGTTTGATCTTTTCGAGCCTAGGACCGATGAGTATGTAGAGTTTTGCATTTCACAGTCTCTCCCACCTTCCTGTGATGCCCCAACTGCTGCCGTGACCACTACCTCTGATGCCTCTGAGAGTATTCAAGCAGCACCTTCCACTTTGGTCGATCCTGCACCTTCCACTTTGGTCGATCCTGCGACACCTACTGTTCCCATTTCACCTGATATGAACATTTTCTTGTAGTTTCTTAGATATGCTTCCGCTTGTTTGCTTCTTAGATATGTTTCCGCTTGTTTGCTTAAGACACAATTGTTTTCTCTTTTTGCAGTTATTGTTAACACTGAGTCAAGTGTTAAAGGAGATGGTAGCTTGGGTTTGTTGACACATGATAAGAAGACAAGGTTTAAGAGGGCTTCCAAGGAGGAGCTCACACCTCAAAAGTTGAAAAAATGAAGGTCTCTGAAGATGTAGAACAAACATACTCCACATTTGTGATGAATGGTCGGAAATTCAAGGGCCATCCGAAGGATAGGGCACCGTAAGTTTACGTTTTTTGCTACTCTGAAGTAATATTTTTGCTACCTTGCATCTAGCTAATTGCTACATGTGTCTATGTGTTTTGCTACTTACTTTTTTCACTTGTAGGATATAGTTTTCCATTGAATCTTCTGCAGCTTGAACTACCTGCTACTTTAGTTCATTTTTTTGCTACTTTACATTGAATTGTTTGCTACTTTAGTTCATAGTTTTTGCTACTATACATTGAACTACCTGCTACTTTAGTTCATTTTTTGCTACTTTACATTAAATTGTTTGCTACTTTAGTTCATTGTTTTTGCTACTGTACATTGAAGTGTTTGCTACTTTAGTTCATTTTTTTTGCTACTGTACATTGAACTGTTTGCTACTTTATTTTATTGTTTTTGCTACTTTAGATTGAATTGTTTGCTACTTTATGTAAAACTATCTTCTACATGTGCATTCCTTTGTGCAGGCCAGTTTTTGTGGAGATTGGGCGGTATTATACCTGCTACAGAACTTTCCAAACATCGCTTCGGCCACGCCAAAATCTCGATAGTGAGTTGATGAATGTTTGGATTGAGAAATTTAACCATGAGTCGGACATTGTTTGCAAGGAAAGTGCACGGCAGAAGAGGAAGTACGCTTTCACGCAGCACTTTGTGGTAAGTAGCACTTTTCTTGATCTTTTACTTGCTCAATATGCATATGACAGCTACTCTGCTACATTATTGTTAATTTCTTCATGCTATATTAGTACTAGCATTTTTCTACTTTAGTAATATGTCTTTGGTTCCACCTTTTGTCAACATTGTGCTTGCTGAACCAATACAGATAGTAGCAATTTTTACTTGCTTTTGCTGCTACCTCATACTTCTTTTTATCTTCAACACAAAACAGGAGAAGCTTATTGTTGATCCAAAAGTATTCAATGCTAAAGCATGTATGGATGAGTTGAAAGAGCAGAATGCAAATTTCAAGATTTTCAAGTGTGACCTTGTGAGTTAACATCCTTGCTTCCTATCTTGTTCATGTTTGCTTTCTATACAAGATGCTAAATATTGATTCATGTTTGAATGTATCTATACTTTCCTATTGTGAAATTCAACCATTGGGCAGTTCCCTGTATCAACCTAGTAGCAAAGCAGATGCATATTTTTGATTCAATGAAAGGGGCCAAATTTGCTAGTGTGTTGGATGATTGTGCACGCAATCTGGTTAGTAATCCAGCTACACTTTTTCATTGTGTTTGCTACATTTATAGTTGGGCCTGTGAATTGCTACACATCATTAACCATGCAGTGTGTTTGCTTTGTTTTCCAGTTCACAAACTTTGCAATTCTTCTGAAGCAATCAAAACTAGCAGACAATATCAACTTCGACACTTACCTGCTAACCAATCTTGATCACCCGCATCAAACTACCATGTAAGATTTTGCTCACCATTTTGTTTCTCTTTTTTTTCAATCCTTGTCCCGATCACTAGTTTCAACTTTTGCTAAATTATTGTTTTTTAATTGCTACCTAAGTTTACAACTCTTGCTACTTTAGCTTCCTACACTTGCTACATCAGTTTCTGCTTGTTTTTTACTAATCTATCTGTTTGTTTTTTTGAAAGATTTGATTGTGGATTCTTCAGCATGCTCTTCATGGAAAGATTCACTGGCAAGGTCATGCCAGAGTTCGACAACAATGTTATACCACTTCTAAGGAAACTTCTTGCATCAGATCTGATTGAGGTAAGGCAAAACAAAGGATCAATGCTACAGTTGATGGAAGAAGAGTTACAGAATAAGCGTAGTTAGGTTGAAACTGATGTAATCGTTGAAACTGATGTCGTCCTTGTGATCTTATTTTGCACTTTGTAATGGTTCAAACTGATGTAATCGTGGATGTGTTCGTTGCTGCAGCATCTGTGGGTTATCTTTTGTGGATTGGTTATGTTGGATGGATAAGTGCTACATGTTTGGAATGGTTTTATATATATAGCTTTTGATGTTTGGAATGTTGTTTATTATCTTCTGAAGCTTCAAATAGTGTGATTGCTTTGATAAGTTCTGTACATGCTACATACATGCTACATACATGTTGCATAAATGCTAAAAATGAGTATTTACCTAGACATGCTGTCAATTTTTTTGGCCACCCGAGGTGTTAATTTGCTACATCTGTGTAGCCATATTGCTACATGCATAGAAATGGTGTGCTACCGAGGTGTTCAAGATTTTCTACTAGGTTTAATGTAGCAAATATTCCTGCGACATTCATTCATAAGAACAAGTTTTGTCTATGGTAGCAATTTTATATACAAAATGCAGGTTGTATGCTCCAAAGTGGCAATACTTTTGCTACCAACAATATTCTGTCATATCACAAAATTCATATCTTGCATCAAGATGATGCTACATCTATATTGTATGTATGCTACATAGTAATGACAAAAATGCTACTCGGGTAGTACATGTAGTTTCATCTCTATAGTTTCAACTCTATTTTCGCAGCATTCCCCGCAATCAGTGCTTCCATGGAGACGCATTGTTTCACGGTGTGACCTTCTTCATTGCAGTATGGGCATTTTTTCTTTCTTGGCTTCTTCTTCTTCGGCGCTGCATTAGTTTGCTTCTTCTTTGTCTCTTGAGCTTTTTTCCTTCTCTTGGCATTTGCTTCATCACGAAGCTCAACCAATGGTTTGTTACGCTTTGACTTCTCGGTTGGTCTTCCTTTTGGCTTTACCCTTGCAGGGTTCTTGAGCGTGCTACTCAGAGCATCATTACGTTCTTCTTCTTGTTGTTGCTTGTTTACACCATGCTGTGGAGGAATACTTTGCTCTTGTAGCAAATTTTCTGGCCCTCCTCCTTGCTGCTCTACTTCTTGCTCCCCTCCTTGATGTGTAGCATGTTGTGTGTTCCTCATATTTGCTACAACCTGCCTCGCATCATCAATCATCTTGGAAACAAAAACATATGTTTCATCACTGAAGCAAGCATCCAAAGCGAGTTCATTCATCTTTCTGCATAATGCATTGTACTTGAGAGTATTGGTTCCTGGGATCCCAAATCTGATGGTATTTGTCCCGGGATCAGGTGCAGGCATTGTTGCTGCAGCAGACCATCTTCGTAGCATGTATCTCTCTGTAATTTGCTGCACATTCAAGTGCACCATCACCCTCACTATATGCGGGCATATAATGCCACACATCTCAAATGTGTTGCATCCGCACTTGTAGCACTCATCATCTAACTTGACTTGCACCTGGTAGGTTTTGACACCATAACCAGGGTTTGGAATGAGATCAAAGAACATGTCTTCACCCTGACCTGCATTGGATAAAACCTTGTAGACCTCTCAATCATATTTTGGAATCTTGTGAAAATCTCCCTCGTGTAGAACTCCAGCCCCTGTTTTTCAATGTTGTAGCTGCAAAAAAGTTTGTTTGCTGACTGTCAGGGTGGTGCTACATCAGGTGTTACATTATGCTACAACAGTTTTAAAAATCTGCTACCACAGATATAAAATAATGCTACTGGAAAATCTGTCTGTAAAGAGAAAATCTCACCTTCCCTATAGTGTTGTTGTTGTTGTATCCATGGTGAATGCTGCATTGTCTTCTCTGTCTAGCATCAGGTTTTGGCACAACTCATATTGCTGCACGAAGTTCCAAACTAAGCCACTTGGGCGAATTAAAGTTTTAAAGTACGAGTTGAGGCCTTCAGATCTTCCGGTTGTGCTTGTAAAGGGAAAGAAACTTTGTCTGAAGTACACAGGTGCCCACATGTTTCTGCTCTTCCACATGTTCTGCAAATGAGTGTTCTCAGCCATAGCAAAAGTTTCCAACATATGCTGCCAGCATATCTCAAATTCTGCTACGGTGTCCGTGCTATAAATGCATGAGTAAAACGTTGCAGCAGATGGGCTACCTTCTCTCAAGTGAGGACCAAGCTTTGTTCTTGCTAATCGTAGCACATGGAAGATGCAACATCTATGGACTGAATCAGGATATATGTTTGAAATTGCTGCAGCCATTGCTTGGTCTTGGTCTATCATGATATGGTCTGGCGCCAAAACATTCATTGCTTCCTTAATTTTGGTGAATACCCAGCTGAATGTTTCAGCTGTTTCATCAGGTAGCAAAGCACAGCCCAACACAATTGTGTGTGTGTGTGTGTGTGTGTGTGTGTGTGTGTGTGTGTGTGTGGTTGTTGATGCCCACAAGTGGAGCAAAGGGCATGTTGTACTTGTCGGTACAAAATGTAGTGTCAAAAAACACCGAGTCCTTCTACTTGGGGTACAAGGCCCTTGTCCTGCCATCCACCCAAAAGAGAGCTCTCACTTCATTGTTTTCATCCACTTTCTTATCAAAGAAGAATGTAGGGCTTTCAGCTTGTCTCCTTTCAAAGTACTCAATAGTCATTGACATGTCTCGCTGTGAAACTTCCTCGCGTAGCATAGTCCTTATGTTGGACACATCACGCTTCACAAAACCAATGCACCTCGGGTCGCCTCCGTGCACACTTCCGAGGCATCCCATCATCTGAGCTATGCTAATGTTTTGGTTGTGTAAAGTTTCGATGAACTGAAATTCCACCTCAGTAACCTTCCTATGAGACCGGTAGTACCATCTTCTCCCAATTTGCTTCAGTAACTGGTGTGTGTGTGCTCTCCTTGAAAGACCGTTACAGTCCATATCCCATTTCTCTTTCCAACAAGCATTCTAGCTTTACAATCATGTCGTAGCACCCTATTCTTCTGCCTCAAATCTGCTACATCCATTTTGAGGCCAGCTTGTTTGCTATGTGACTTCTGTGCACTGAAATTGCTCATGTCTATTTGACCTCCTTCTCCAGAACTATCCTTAGTAGCATTTTTTTCTTCGTCAACTGGTTTTCCGGCATGGACACACTCAAAAACCCTACTAAGAATTGCATATTTTGGGGCACCTCTTCCTATGCTATACTTGGTGTTACCAATCCGTGTACCAAACCCGAGCTTGAAAGCATAGTCATTGTATACTTGCTTCGCAACTTCAAGGTCATCAAATTTCATTCCAACATATGGCACAAGAGGCTGCGAGCAAATCTCTTCACCACCTTCTTCAGCAACAAATGAAGCATTGCTACTATGAAGCATTGCTCCGGACTCGGGGGATTTTGGGGAAATATCCCTCGGGGGACGCGTAGCGCTCAAATGATATTGTTCTCCTGGGGGATCGCGTCGTCGCGTCCCCCAGGTCGCGAGCCGTTGGATCTATCCTGATCAGACCGTTTATTTTGCGCCACGTGTCCTCTTGCGGGCAGTTGCTACACGCTTCCGGGTTATACAGGTCGGGCCGCTTCGCACGCTTTTGCAGTTCGGCGTCGCTCGAGCGAGCAGTTGAGCGAGGAGAGGCGACCGCCAAGGCGATGCCCGCGCCACCGCCCACCCCTTCGTCCTCGACCGCCAGAGCGCCCCCGCCAACCCCTTCTTCCTTGGTCAGTGTTCCCCCGCAGCTGCCGTCTACCTTCTGTAACCTCCCCTCTAATGTAACCTCCCCTCTGATTTAATCTCCTATGATTTCCCGCATCCGCCGCCTACCCCTTTGTCGTCGACCGCCGGCGACCGCTGCCGAGCGCCGCCGCCGACCCCTTCGTCCTAGGTTCGTACTCCCCCGCTTTAATCTCTCCTCTCTCATCTCTCTGACCTCTCCCCTCTCTAACCTCCCATGCTCTCATTTCCACAGAAACCCTAGGCGATGAGACCGCCGGTGACGATCGATGCGGTGGGAGGGAGCACCTCCGGCGGCGACAATGTTCAGGTATTGGATTTTGTGCTTGCAATTGTTGTCGTACCGAGGGATTTTTCTGTGCTTTTGTGCTTGCAATTGTTGCCATACTGAGGGAATTTGGTGTGTGATGTGGGGAATTGATGTGTGGAATTTATGTGCTAACTAGTAGTTGTTGTTGCTTTGTGCCCTGTTGTGATCTCTTGTTGATGAAATGTACTTTTGTTGTAGCATGATTATGCTAATTTGGTAGTAGAAATTTGCTAATTTAGTAGTAGAATTGTGCTACTCTAGTTGTATCATTTTGCTAATCTAGTTGTCCTTTTGGTAGTATCATTTTGCTACCAGTTATGCTAGCAATTTTTAGTAGTAGCATTTTTTGCTACTTTAGTAGTAGCATTTTGCTAATTTAGTAGTTGCATTTTGCTAAATAGTTGTTCTTTTTGTAGCACTTTGGTATGTTAGCATTTTTGGTACTTTAGTAGTAGCACTTTGCTATTTTAGTAGTGGCATTGTGCTATATAGTTGTGCAAATTTAGTAGCAGCAAGGTTTGTATGATACATGCTGTCAATTTTTTGTTGGTTTTGCTACATGTAGCTTTATGTAGCTTTTTTTGTTTGCATTCTATTTTTTGGTTGGTTGCTACATGTAGCTTTTTTGGAGGTTGAGGTCACACCATAACCATATCTGTTTCTATTTTTCTTTTGCTGCAGGTTGCTGCTGTTGATAAGAGCAAAAAGGGCAAAAAGGTTGTTGTGAGCCGCAAGAAAGTTGGCGAGGGAGCGAGTAATGTCAAGGAGGATATTTGGATGTCGAAGGACCATTTCAGTGCCAAGCGTTTGCGTATCCTTGCGGACAACCTTTCTCCAGCCAAGAAGCAGATTATTGAGTCAAAGAGTGCATTTAGAGCATTGTTGAATGTTGCACAGTTTAGGATTCCTAATGAGCTTACGGATTTTGTTGCTGCACATACTTATCCTCGTCTTCGTGAGTAAAAGCTTCAGAAGAACCAAATGGTGTTTACCACGGATATGGTGAGGAAACTGTTTGGAATCCGCTTCGGGAGCAAGCCTATTGATCTTTCTATTACTGGAGGTGCAGAGCTTGATGAGATTCGAGACCTCTACCATGCTGGGAAGAAGATGGCAGAGTTAGCAATTGCTATCGATATCTTGAAGAAGTGTGATGATACAGATGAGGAAACCATCATTCGCACTTGGGATCTTGTTTCCCTGGCCACTGTTGTTGCTCCAAAAAGCTCGAACCATGTTAACTTGGAATATGTTGGTCTCATGGTTGACCCAACCAAAACAGATGGGTATGCTTGGGATGAGAATTTGTTGGGTTTGTTGATGCAAACTGTGAGCAATGTTCAGAAGAAGAAGAATCAAGGACTTGTTCTTCCAAAGGACTGTAGCAAATTTGAGTTTTGGATAACTGGCCCATTCATTCTTCTTGGTGTAAGTTATCTCCCATTTTTTATATTTGTGTGTAGCGGTTTGCAGCGTTTGTTTTTCTACTACTAACTTTATTTGGCCTCTTTTTGTAGATTGCTTATATGGATCATTTGGATTTCCCACCCTGCGATCACACGTTTGACAAGTCATTGCCTAGAGTATGCTCTGTCAAGAACAGTGACTTCACTTTTGTTGTACAAAATGACTCGGATAGAAAGATTTTATCGAACAAAACTGTTTTCAGCAGGCGAGATGTAATGTCCTTTCCAACACCACAAACATTCTCTTCTTCCGTTAATCCTCTTAATGTTAACATTAATTTTTATTGTGTGTAGTTCCTCCCATTGTCTGCAACACCTTATGGTACTGCTCCTGGTTATGATGATTTGAACAAACCTGCTCCAGTGGAAGATGTTGATGTTAATCCTTCTGCTTCATTGAATGAATGGCTAAATTTTCTTACCAGCTAGGATTTGTAGGTATGAAATTGCTACTGTATTGTTATTTTTTTGCTACTTCAGTGCATGTATTTTGCTACTTAGCTACATTGCTCTGCTACCTCTTTTTGCAATCAGTCTTATGTAGTTCTGTTAACATGTATTATAGGTTTTGCGACTTTAGCTTATAGGTTTTTCTACTTTAGTTTATAGGTTTTACTACTTTAGTATATAGGTTTTGCTACTTTATTTTATTGGATTTTCTACTTTAGTATATAGGTTTTGCTATTTTAGGTTACAGGTTTTGCTACTTTAGTTTATAGGTTTTGCTACATTAGCTTTATTGGTTTGCTACCACTCTGAATTTTTTAGTGTAGTTCTAAACTGAACTGTTTTGCTACTTTAGTTATTATGTTTTGCTATTTTTAGTATATAATTGTTGCTACATTAGCTTTATGAATTTGCTACTCCTTTTGCGTTAGCCTCGGTGTTAGGGTACCGAGGCGGAGTCGCCGTCGACGCGATAGCGGCGACGGGCGACTTATCTCTCAACCTCTCGAGGTTTAAATGCCCGTCTGACAGCGATGGCAACGACGAACCGCAAAACTGGACTAGAGTTTACGCTTTATGTATTTTGACGACTTAGGTGGGGGTGGTGGATAAGTTACCCCAAATTATCTACCCGTATGCAAAAGAAGATTAATAGAATTTTATTACACCATATTTTTCGAGAATTCGTCGCCCATACGCCGCGAATAGCAGCGACGGGTGACGAATCCGAGCCGCTATGCTTAGAATTTCATCATTTATCTTGTCTTTAGTTTACTAACTTGCTTCTAACATTTGCTAACAGGTTCCCGCTCGTTTCAAAGCATTGTATGAGAAGCACAAGGCAATTTTTGAAGCTGATGTTGATGGGACAATGAAGAACCTTTCTGCTGGATTGAAGCGCATGCAGGCTCAACTCATGGCTGCCCTTTTGGTTGATGTTGAATCATCGAGTAAAGAAGAAGCTGGACCAAGTGTTGTTTTTCCAACCAAAAGTACAGCAGATCATGATCAGCTGCAGGATGATGATGGTTCAGAAACTGAGGATGATGAGAAGTTTTATGCTACATCGGAGCCCGAGGACCATGGTGTTGCTGCAGCAGCTGCTAAGGATACTGATGGTGCTGCAGATGATGCTGTGGAGCAAGGTGGTGCTGCAGATGCTGCTGTGGAGCAAGGTGGTCCTGTAGCAACAAAACATGCCGATGTTCCTCAAACAGCAGTAATCATTGACTCTACGAGCAAGGGATCTGATGCTACTGAGCAGCCGGATGTTGTTAGCCCTGACAGGTCTCCAATTCACATCCCCAGGAAGGATATTTCTGATGAAGCTTGGGCCATACTCCGGACAAACCCTCGTTTGATCTTTTCGAGCCTAGGACCGATGAGTATGTAGAGTTTTGCATTTCACAATCTCTCCCACCTTCCTGTGATGCCCCAACTGCTGTCGTGACCACTGCCTCTGATGCCTCTGAGAGTATTCAAGCAGCACCTTCCACTTTGGTCGATCCTGCACCTTCAAAGAGTGAAACTGCGACACCGCATTCCCATTTCACCTGATATGAACATTTTCTTGTAGTTTCTTGGATATGCTTCCGCTTGTTTGCTTCTTAGATATGTTTCCGCTTGTTTGCTTAAGACACAATTGTTTTCTCTTTTTGCAGTTGTTGTTAACACTGAGTCAAGTGTTAAAGGAGATGGTAGCTCGGGTTTGTTGACACATGAGAAGAAGACAAGGTTTAAGAGGGCTTCCAAGGAGGAGCTCACACCTCCAAAGTTGAAAAAATGAAGGTCTCTGAAGATGTAGAACAAACATACTCCACATTTGTGATGAATGGTCGGAAATTCAAGGGCCATCCGAAGGATAGGGCACCGTAAGTTTACGTTTTTTGCTACTCTGAAGTAATATTTTTGCTACCTTGCATCTAGCTAATTGCTACATGTGTCTATGTGTTTTGCTACTGTTATCACCATATTTTGGCCAACGAAGGAGATGGGCCGTGATCAAGATGGGCTTGGAAGATGCGTATATTCAACGTGTTGTTGGATCGGCCTAGTACGTAGAATTGGGCTAAACTGCCCGTGTATCTTGTATCATAGTAGGTTTCGTTTCAGTTTAGGTTCGTTTCAGTTTAGGTAAAGATAGAGTTATAGAGTTATTCCAAAATTAGAGAGTCTCCGGACTATAAATATGTACCTAAGGTTATCGAAAAAAGGAGGACAATCACGTTCACAACAAACACAATCTCGGCGCATCGCCACCCCTTGTTTCTAGGGTTTCTTTCGGGTAAGTGTCATGCTGCCTAGATCGCATCTTGCGATCTAGGCAAGATTCACTTATGCGTTCCTGGTTTTACTGCGTCAAGCGTTGTTGATGGCGAGTAATACCATTATCATAGATTGTTTGAGGCTAGCATCGGTGTTCTTTTCATTATTATCGTCGAAGTTATGCTACCTCTAGTTATCTCGCTACCTTTGCACCTTTTCCCAAGTGCAAGGGTAGCACTTTGCTTGATCTTTATTTAGCTGATTCGATCTGTTATGGTTGTGCCTTGCTCGCCAAGGTTTAGTTTGATATCTACGTAGCCAGGCCTTACAAACGGGTTGAACGATCCAGTAGTACGTAGGGACGTGGTTTATTCGTTCTAGAGAAGTTGTTCCGGTAATTGACTTTACGTTGGTTATTAGGCCTCCTCTAGGGTTAATATTCTTCATCTTTTGTACATACCAGGCTCAATTACGTGTAGGACGTTCCAGTTACGTGGTGAAAACATTAAACCGTCGTAGGTCGATTTAACTTGTAGTGATCAAGCAAAACCCCATGTTATCGTAAATCTAATGCAGAACCATGGGGCAATCGGCTCCAGGAGCCGATTCTGTGAAAACAGGAGCCGGTCACGGCTCGAATTTTACGATACTTGTTTACCATGCAGAAATCAATCGAGCAATCTCTCACCTTCGACCAGGTATAGGTCGTGGCATCTCGAACCAATCCGGGGCGTGTCTGGGAGTTTTGCGGGCCGTCGCCCGAGGACCAGGGCCCACGGCGATTCTGGAGCCTCCGGCTCTTCGTGTTGCTCGTCGCTGCTCGCCGGTGAGTTTTGGCAGGCAACACATTCTGGCACGCCCGGTGGGACTTCAACAACGTCTACATCAACATCCGACGCTGCGATGGAGAACAGACCGGTCACTTACGGCGATCTACCTGACGAGCACAAGGCCAAGTATGACGAGATCAAGGCTCTCTTCGAAGAAGACCTCATCAGCTCTTTTGAGAGGACCCGTAAGCATGGCATCAAGTGGAGGGGGTTCTCCCCCGAGGGTGCCCTCGATGAGGTAGATCTGTCTGTTCCTTCGGAGGAGCGCACCAGAGCTCTACGATAGGAAGTCAACTACATGGTGGCTCATTCTCTGCACCGCCATTCTGAGAGCACAGTGAACGCTGAGCGGATCGCGGTTCGCGTAGTTCAGGAGATCATGAAACATCAGTACTCTCCGTCGGGGCCTACTCTGGGGACTCACCAGGGAGAAAGACCGCTCCAGACCAGGCCACAGCTGCCATTCACACTTGCAGCTCCAGAGCCGCCAGGAGCAACGGCTTATGTCGTCTACAAGGCTGGAGGCGACCAGCGATTGCCAATTCTGTTTGAGCCACCTAAGAAATCCCACACGGTTATATATGCGCCTACGTCGGATGCAATAACGACACGCACAACAGATTGCAACGCAGGAGTTTTGGCGGGGAGTTCGGGCAGGATCTTCAGGCAGCGTGTCTGGAGCGGCGATGTGCAGGATGGACCGACAACAAAGCGTGGCTAGCCAAGTATGCCACGAACAAGTCATGAGAATCTAGCCCCTCAGCTCAAACGATGGAACAAATCGGTACCATCCGAGGGACCGGTTAAACCGTCGAAGAGAAGGACAATCGGCTATTCAAAGCCGTACCCAACGAAGTTTGATCTGATTCCGCGCCACCCAAGTATAAGCTCCACGAGTTCTCAAGGTTCATGGTCGGAAGGGTCAAGCTCGATCGAGCACATAAGCCGATACAGCACAACTAGGCATGATTTCGGCATCGGATCAGATGCGCGTAAGATTTTTTGCGCAATCTCTGACAGGACCAGCCTTTGGGTGGTACACCTCGCTGCCACCTGATTCAATTCATACCTGGAAGCAACTAGAAGAGCAGTTCCACATCCAGTACCATTCAGAGGCTCGAGGTGGCATTGCGACTGGCGCAGTCTGGCGAAGCGAGAGAGGCAGGCGAATACATCCGGTTCAGACCGTCAAGAACCGATGTTACTCAGCTCGTTTAACTGAGAAGGAAGCACTCGAGCTGGCAGTGTTGGGTCTCTTAGCACCCATCAAGGATCTGGCTTTCCAAGTGGAGTACAACTCATTGGCGCATGGCCCGGCCCGGCGATGTATGAACAGCGCCACCACGAGTTGTACCAAGACAAATTCAAGCGTCCGATAGGCCTGGTCGATGCGTAAGAAGATGATCCTACAGGACCGGGAGGTGGCCATAGCTGAATGGGCTCGGGGCGATCCGTGAGCCTGCAAATGGGTGAAAGCAAGGGCACGCAAAGGGTTCGACTTGATGTGAGCAAAGCCGGCAGATATTCGATTCTTCTTGAAGGAGAAGCGGTGAGGTTACCCGAAGGCCACAAAATCCCTACGGCTCAGAAATGAACGGGAGACCATACGCAAGTGGCATCATTCGCTCACCCACACCACCAATGAGTGCAAAGAGCTTCGCCAAATCCAAATGGCGATAGAACAAGGCCGTCGATCCTTGGGCAATTCGCCATGAAAGTGGACACGAACCCATTTCCCGTCAACATGGTAGAACTTCGATCGCTCGCGGCGTCAACTGGATTTTTTCGGTGTTAATATGGCGGTGCAGGTACCACCATGACACGTACAAGGAGGGAGGTGTTCGCTCTCGGGACAAAGAAAGAGAGGAGGCTAGTCCACGCGACCGGCCCAGCCACAATGACAGGCGGTACTTAACAGAGGAACAAGTGAGGAGAGTGCGATATCAGAAGCCACATTCCACGCATCTCCTTAACAAGTATGAGCGCCAGTATGACCAAGGTCGCCGGCGCGACAGAGGCGACGAAAGATATGAGCACCTCACTAAGGGACCGTCTAAAGAAAAGGAAGGCGCAGACAAGCACTGGGGTTGTCCTTTCTTCAAGTATTGCTGGGACGCGGGAATGAGCCGATTGCCTACAGTCGACAACTGCCCGGAATGCGGTCAGCAGAAGGAGGACACGAGGCCAGTGTCAGTGTTCAAACGTCTAGGGCCTCTTCCACCCCGCAGAGTTCATAGGAGTCCGCCGGCGTAAGACCTCGAGAAGCCAAAGAATGACAAAGACGAAGACAGGTATCACCGTCAAGGTGGTGTCCCGGACTCGAGCACACCCAAAAGCGTAGAGTGCAGCGGCTGCGTAACTTGGAGGAAGTCAAGCGCAGATTCCACGCTTTAAAGCACGCCTGATCGGCCCGTCAAAGTGAGGCAGAACTTGAAGCGGAAGACCGCCCGACAAGGAAAGAGTGGCGCCAAACCGGTAAAAGCCGATGCAAAGACATCGGCCGGCACAAACATGGTGTTCGTACTCCGTAATTCTGCGCCAAGAACCGATGAGCTACCAAAGGCAGTTTGTTGCGGTCCACGGCCGGTTATCTTTGAGAAGCCACGTGAAAAGGGTTACAAACATCCGAAAGCCACTGCACTGCGAGGTTACATCAATGGGCAACCTGTCAGCAAGATGTTGGTGGACACCGGAGCGGCAGTCAATATCATGCCGTACTCCATGCTACGACGTTTGGGACGCTCCACTGCAGATCTGATCAAAACCAACGTCACGTTAAGCGACTTCAACGGTCAGTCTTCGGGAACGCAAGGCGTACTGAACGTGGACCTGACAGTGGGCAGGAAAACCGTACCCACGTCATTCTTCGTCGTGGACAGCAAAAGCACTTACACTGTCTTGCTAGGAAGGGATTGGATTCACGCTAATTGCTGCATTCCATCCACGATGCACCAATGCCTAATACAGTGGGACGGAGATGAAGTGTAGGTCATCCATGCAGATGATTCTATCGAGATTTCCATAGCTGGCATGAACGTCTGGAAAGCAGAAGACCAAGAGCCGATCTCTGGAATCAATTTAGACGGCTGTGAGCGCATTGAAGCTACAAAAAACGGTGTGAGGCTGGTCTTATCCACTGGCCTCACAGAGTAGAAAAGCCCACGATCATCCGTGGTACGACCGATCCCTGCGATCGGCCACAAAAAATAAAAAGCAGCGATCATACGACAAGCAGCTCATGTAGTCGTAGCAGAGAGATGCTCTGCCACTGTAAAACAATAAGGTGTAAACCGTCCTTGACTAATGCAAGCAAAAAGGGGGCCGATTCAAGCAATCGGCCCAGATTATTTTTGTTATCCTCACCTAACTGGTGGAAATCTACATCGATGACGTGGTGGTCAAGGCTGCTTCAGGCTACAAGGACATTGTAGAAGGAGCCGACGCGTGTGCTGATTCACAGGCGATCGAGAGCCTATATCTTCAATTACTTGAAGGATTCGACTCGGGGGGCACCTAAACGGATAAGAAACAAGGCCAAAGTAGCTCGTGCATACAGCAAGAAAGTGAAGCCAGAGGAGTTCCACGTTGGCGATCTGGTATGGGAAGCTGTGTTGCCCTTGGGGACTAAGGATGCAACGTATGGTAAATGGTCTCCAAATTGGCACGGGCCGTACAGGGTCGACCAAGTTTTAATAGGAAACGCGTACATGCTTGAGGAGCTGGACGGCGTGAAATTCCCAGTGGCGGTCAACGGTCAACATCTCAAGAAATATTTCCCAAGCATGTGGGATGTTGGACAGTAAAACTGGAGGGGCCGATACATGAAATCGGCTAAGTAAAGGCACGTGAGACATTGGACAGTAAAAATGTGGGGGCCGATGCTGAAAATCAGCCGAATAAAAAATATATATATAGCCGATGCACGGTCATCGACTCTAGAGGTTCACACATGTTACAAACATGTGCCAGTTCGCACATACAAGCTACTGAAGAAATGCTTCGAAGGTGTGGAGGGCGTCAGCACGGACACGATCCACCTCGGCGATCTCAGCTTCGTCATCTTCATCCTTGCTTGTCACTAGTTGTTTGTTCAGGGCACGTTTTTCGATGGGAAATTGGAGATTTGGGTCGCCCGTTTTGAGAAAGGTCGCAGGTCACCATTTGAAACCAAGAAGTGGCCGTTTTAATGTGCCTGAAGATACGACCAAGTTTTGACCCTGTCAACGATTTTTGGGAGAAGCCGATGGGTAGTCATCGGCTCTTTGCGATTTGACTTGTTTGACTGTATGCGTGCAGTATGTTGAAAGCCGATACAGTGTCATCGACTTTTAGGACATCGACCTATCGTGGCTATCGGCAAGATCAGGGGCGAACAAGGCAATCTTCGGGGAATAGATTTTCATTCATTCAAAAGATGATTGCTTACAAAGGACGATTGATTAAAAAAGGGAGCCTACTACTACTGTTGCTGCTACTGGTTCCTAATCTAAAGGCGAGATCGTCGCCCGCCTCTTCATTGTCTTCGCCACTGCCGTCGTCTTCGCTGCTTCTTCTTGAAGAAACCAGCGGACCTCCTCGTCCTCGTCGTCATCTTGATTGTCTTTCTTTGGACCCGGCGAAGCGCTTCGTGGTACTCGTCGAGGAGAGGTGTCTTCCTCGATTCTTCCTCGTCGGAGGACTCGGCCGTCCCACGACCAGCGTCGTCGCTCTTCGCCTCCGGTTCCCGTCAACGAGGAATCAGAGGCTCTCTTCGCCGTCGATCGGGACGCGTCCTCCGACCAGACGGCGAAATCCTGATCCTTTGTCCCACCATCGTGGGGCGAAGTATCAGACGCCGTGGGCGGAGTGTTACAGCGTCGGCTCTCGGTCACCGATCTTTGTTGGGCGTGGGAAGACAGGCGGAAGCAGAGGAGGCCATGGCGAAGAAAGAGGGTTTTTCGGCGGAGGAAGAAGGGTTTTTGGCTCGGAGGAAGATGGGGACCGCGAATCGCTCGCATTTAATTTAAATAAGGGAAATAGTGGAGAGACGGTTCAATGCTATAGCGGTTTCCCAGATTGTGCTGCCAAAATCGTCAAATCATGCACTGCGGAGGAGTTGAGAAGACAGGGCATCATGATGAAGGGGTAGCGTGACGATTACGTTACACGCGATTACATCAACGCGCAGCCCGATACAAAAAAAAAGAGGAGAAGAGGAAAAGAAAACACAGAGTGGTTTTGGAATTATCATTGCCAAAACCAGGGGGGCATGTGTTATCACCATATTTTGGACAACGAAGGAGATGGGCCGTGATCAAGATGGGCTTGGAAGATGCGTATATTCAACGTGTTGTTGGATCGGCCTAGTACGTAGAATTGGGCTAAACTGCCCGTGTATCTTGTATCATAGTAGGTTTCGTTTCAGTTTAGGTTCGTTTCAGTTTAGGTAAAGATAGAGTTGTAGAGTTATTCCAAAAGTAGAGAGTCTCCGGACTATAAATATGTACCTAAGGTTATCGAAAAAAGGAGGACAATCACGTTCACAACAAACACAATCTCCAAGATCGCCACCCCTTGTTTCTAGGGTTTCTTTCGGGTAAGTGTCATGCTGCCTAGATCGCATCTTGCGATCTAGGCAGTATCTACTTATGCGTTACCTGGTTTTACTCGTACTGAAGCGTTGTTGATGGCGAGTAATACCATTATCATAGATTGTTTGAGGCTAGCATCGGTGTTCTTTTCATTATTATCGTCGATGTTATGCTACCTCTAGTTATCTCGCTACCTTTGCACCTTTTCCCAAGTGCAAGGGTAGCACTTTGCTTGATCTTTATTTAGCTGATTCGATCTGTTATGGTTGTGCCTTGCTCGCCAAGGTTTAGTTTGATATCTACGTAGCCAGGCCTTACAAACGGGTTGAACGATCCAGTAGTACGTAGGGACGTGGTTTATTCGTTCTAGAGAAGTTGTTCCGGTAATTGACTTTACGTTGGTTATTAGGCCTCCTCTAGGGTTAATATTCTTCATCTTTTGTACATACCAGGCTCAATTACGTGTAGGACGTTCCAGATTACGTGGTGAAAACATTAAACCGTCAGAGATCGATTTAACTTGTAGTGATCAAGCAAAACCCCATGTTATCGTAAATCTAATGCGAACCATGGGGCAATCGGCTCTAGGAGCCGATTCTGAGAAACACAGGCCGCTCACGGCTCGAATTTTACGTATACTTGTTTACCATGCTGGCAATCTCACCTTCGACCAGGTATAGGTCGTGGCACTCGAACCAAGCCAGGACGTGTGCCGGAGTTTTGCGGGCCGTCGCCCGAGGGACCAGGGCCCACCAGCAGTTCTGGGAGCCTCCCGGCTCTTCGTGTTGCTCGTCGCTGCTCGCCGGTGAGTTTTGGCAGGCAACAGCTACTTACTTTTTTCACTTGTAGGATATAGTTTTCCATTGAATCTTCTGCAGCTTGAACTACCTGCTACTTTAGTTCATTTTTTTGCTACTTTACATTGAATTGTTTGCTACTTTAGTTCATAGTTTTTGCTACTGTACATTGAACTACCTGCTACTTTAGTTCATTTTTTGCTACTTTACATTAAATTGTTTGCTACTTTAGTTTATTGTTTTTGCTACTGTACATTGAACTGTTTGCTACTTTAGTTCATTTTTTTTGCTACTGTACATTGAAATGTTTGCTACTTTAGTTTATTGTTTTTGCTACTTTAGATTGAATTGTTTGCTACTTTATGTAAAACTATCTTCTACATGTGCATTCCTTTGTGCAGGCCAGTTTTTGTGGAGATTGGACGGTATTATACCTGCTACAGAACTTTCCAAACATCGCTTCGGCCACGCCAAAATCTCGATAGTGAGTTGATGAATGTTTGGATTGAGAAATTTAACCATGAGTCGGACATTGTTTGCAAGAAAAGTGCACGACAGAAGAGGAAGTACGCTTTCACGCAACACTTTGTGGTAAGTAGCATTTTTCTTGATCTTTTACTTGCTCAATATGCATATGACAACTACTCTGCTACATTATTGTTAATTTCTTCATGCTATATTAGTACTAGCATTTTGCTACTTTAGTAATATGTCTTTGGTTCCACCTTTTGTCAACATTGTGCTTGCTGAACCAATACAGATAGTAGCTTTACAATCATGCCGCAGCACCCTATTCTTCTGCCTCAAATCTGCTACATCCATTTGAGGCCAGCTTGTTTGCTACGTGACTTCTGTGCACTGAAATTGCTCATGTCTATTTGACCTACTTCTCCAGAACTATCCTTAGTAGCATTTTTTGCTTCGTCAACTGGTTTTTCGGCATGGACACACTCAAAAACCCTACTAAGAATTGCATCTTTTGGGGCACCTCTTGCTGTGTTATACTTGGTGTTACCAATCCGTGTACCAAACCCGAGCTTGTAAGCATAGTCATTGTATACTTGCTTCGCAACTTCAAGGTCATCAAATGTCATTCCAACATATGGCACAAGAGGCTGCGAGCAAATCTCTTCACCACCTTCTTCAGCAACAAATGAAGCATTGCTACTAGCTGCACTTTCTGCTCCTGTAGCAAATTTTTGTCCAATGGTTCCTGCAGCATCATACTCTTCATAAGAAGATTGTGGTGTAGCAATTATTCCTTCAGCAGCATATCCTTCAGAACCGTATCCATCAGCAGGCTGGTTGAGGTCGAATCCTCCCAGTATACTGTCAGCAACAAACCCATGCAATTTAAAAAAGAAATAGTTTAGGTCGAAGCATAATGTGCTGCATAAATGTGCTGCATGTAATACCACCCTAATTTGCTACATAAATATGCTAGTATCACCCTAATTTGCTACAATGTAGCACCATCTGCCTAAACTTTTTCTACAGTGTAGCACCCCTAATTTTTATTTTGCTACAATGTAGCACCCTAATCTGTTTGAGGTTGGTTTCCTGCCATCTTCCTAGCAGCACCCTATTTTGCTACAATGTACCACCCAATTAACTAGTATTTTCTACCTTTTTTAGTTTTTGTTGCTACCATGTAGCACAAATAAGAACAACAATGATGAAAACCCTAAGAAGATGGAGCCAGAGCTTACCGATGGAGCTGGAGCTTCTTTCTCGGGATTTTGATTGAAAAACACAGGGGGGGGTTCGTGTGCTGGGCTCGATTAGGTTGTTGCGCTCGATTGGAGACATCGGCGTTCGCCGAATCGGAGCGCCGCCGGGTGAGAGGATTTGATCCACCACTAGAAGTTACGATTGGCGACGGTATAAGGTGCTGAGGGTGACCAGAAGGGGGGTAGAGTATGATGGAACGAATATGGCTCATCTTCGCCGCCGGCGAACAAGATCGACGACGCAGTCGCCTCCGTCGTCCTCACAGGCCGCCCGCACGACGCGACTTGTTCGTTGCCTCCGTTTGTTTCCCAGCTTGCTGCGTGCGAAACATTTTTTGCTGCAACGTAGAAAAAGCGGGATGAATATACCGGTTAGACGGTTCGATCTGATTTGATCGTACGGCTCCGGACCCGGAGTATTTTGGGGAAATATCCCAGGGAAACGCGTAGCGCTCGCCTTCCAACCAGGTCTCTGTGTTGTTGGTCCCACTGTCAGTGGATGAGTGTGCTTGTATGCAAACCTGGCCAACGGGCCGTGCCTAGGCGGGCCAGCCCGTGGGCCCGCTTAAAAGCCCTAAGATAGGCCGGTCCCGGCCAGTGAAGCACCGGTAGATGCCGTCTGCATGACCTCGCACGTGACGACAAGCCTACCAATAGCTGAAAATTAGATATATGTGCAAAATAAGAGGGATTGGGGGATCGAACTCGCAACCTATTAATCTCTCAATGAGCACTCAACCAACAGACATGCGAGCATTCGTGATTCTATACCTATTCGGCCTTTTTATAAGATAAATCGGACGAGCCACTCTAGCAGGTTAATGGACTAAACGTGGCACGGGCCGGCCTGTTAAGCGCCGGTGCCATGCCCGGGCCTTGAGGCCAGGCCCGGGGCCGGCCCGGCACGGCACGCGAGCTAGGCGGGCCACGACGTGCCGTGCCGCGTGCCGGGCCTGGGCTGTGCCGGGCCGGCCCGTTGGCCAGATTTGCTTGTATGTGTGGCTTCCGCGTAGGGTTTCAGCCTTTCAGGAGGACCGACCCCCATTTCGTCTTCCATAGAAAACCCCCCTTCCTCACCGCCGCCGCCGCCGCCCACAATTCCACCACGCATACTCCAGTAATGGCAGCATCCCAGAGGGAAAGCACGATGACAACATCGAGGTCCAGTGTAGAGACCCCACGGGCCACGCACGCGTTTGAGATAGCTAGGTACAGCCAGCACAAGGACCTAGGCATAGGCAAATTCGTTCGCTCTGCCACCTTCACCGTCGATGTCTACGAGTGGTCCATCATCTTCTACCCCGACGGAGTTTCTGATGACTGCAAAGACCACGTCTCGGTCTTCCTTGAGCTTTTGACAAAGAACGTCAAGGTCAGGGCGGGATTTGAAATGAGCCTGGTCAACCCACATGACCCGGACACCACAGACTTGATCCAACAGACGGCCACAATGGTTTTCATTGACGCAGATCCCGACTGGGGGCTTCACAAGTTCATGAAGAGGACAATCTTGGAATCGTCACCGTACCTGCAGGATGACCGCCTCGTGATCAAGTGCGAGGTTACTGTTGTCAAGGAGCCACAGGTGGAGGAGACTGCGTTGGACTTAGATGTCCAGGTACCGCCCTCTGACTTGTCGGATAATCTTGGGAAATTGTTAGAATCAGAGGAAGAAACAGATGTAACATTCAAAGTCAAAAAGGAGGTTTTTTGTGCTCATAGAATTGTGCTTGCAATGCGGTCGCCGGTGTTCAAGGCAGAGCTTTATGGACCGATGAGGGACAAGAGAACACCGAACATAATCGTCAAAGATATGCAGCCCGCTGCTTTCAAGACGTTGCTTCACTATATCTACACTGATTTGTTGCCTTCCATGGACGATCTCGACAACAATGATCAGAAAGAAATGGTTAAGCATTTGCTTGTGGCTGCAGATAAGTATGCCATAGAAAGGCTGAAGCTAATTTGTGAAGGATTTCTTTGCAGGAGTCTTGATGTTGATAATGTGGCCGACACATTAGCTCTGGCTGACCAGCATCATTGCAACAAGCTTAAAGATGCTTGCGTTGAATTTATCCTCAGCACGAATAGAATGGATGTTGTGCTGGCAAGCCAAGGGTATGCACACCTTAAGAGATCCTGTCCTGCTGTCATAGTCGATGTCTTTGAGAGGGTGACTAAGTCTCGCAAGTTTTAGTATGGTCATATTGGGTTAACTGGAGGTAGTTACCTTAGAGATGACATGTAGGTTGTTGGATGTAGCCACCTGGATCAACTTTTTTTCATCCTTTGGGGAACGTTAGCCTTTGCAAATTTGTATGCTTGGATGTACTGAAGGATCACCTTATATATATTAATCTATGCTAGACCACTTCTATTCACTGAGATGTTTTGATCTGCTGTCTAGCAGCTTTTTTATATAATTTTGATAATAAATGTTTGTTGCATTTCTCAAAGAAGTTAGTAATTACTAATTAGCCACCATGACCATATCCATCGTGAATTGTGGTGGAAACGTGCAACATTAGGAAATAGCAACATTGTAGCATGGAGCAACACAACTAACCACCATGATTGTGTAACATTAATATCTGGTTTGAAGTTTTGTACGAGATAGTTAATTACGTTCTTCCTTTTTTTGTGGCAGTGTAATCCTTGAATTCACTGGATTCATATTCCAGAAAATCCTGAGCTTTCAGGACTAACTGTGCAGTCAGTAACTCAAGCTCGAATTAGGGCTTAGTACTTGCTGACTAAGCATTAAATTTCAGTAGCTGACCAAGCTACGCTAAAATGAATCGGGACTTGATTTAATTGATTAAAAGGATGTTGGAATTACTAACATAATGTCATGTACAGGAAGGTCTTGCAGTTGTCATTGTTGTCAATTATCTCATTCGAGAACCTAGCGATGCTTGGTTGGCTAGAGCGTGGCTCTGCCTGCTCTCGCACCCCTGTGCTAGATTGCCTCACTTCTTTCCAAATGCTCTGGTCCTAGCGCCCATGGCTCGAGTTTTTTTTTCATTATTATATTTATTTGTAAAATGATAAAACAACTATTTCCAAATCCAAGTGTTGTCAATTATCTCATTTGCCTTGGTTTCTGTATTAGTTTCTGTATTACAAGAGGATGTGTTGTTATGAAATGAGCACTAAAATGGTCTCTTTTTCATGTTCAAAAAGCTGAAGAACCAACATATGATGGTAAAGACTGAAGGCATTGCGTCAACCTAAAAATTCAGAATGATGCCCTTATGCTGAAATTTCTCCGTAAGTTCTATAGTAGTGGGGACACACCTTGGGTTACTCTGCTTTGAAAGGCCTACTATCAGGAAAAGGTGCCTCATCCTATGGGCCCTTGTGGTTCCTTCTGGTGGAAAGATATAATAAAACTAATGCCAATTTTTAGAGGAATCACCTCCTGTCAAATTATTCATGGAAATTCTGTTCTTTTTTGGAAAGATGACTGGACCGGTTGTGATATTGCTGCAGGAAACTTTCCTAGAGCCTACTCCTCGCTAAATGAAGATGTCTCTGACGGCCACCAACCCTTGGACGGGGATCGAGCTAAAGCATTCTTGTCTGCACCATCTTTAGCTGACAATTTCTTTCTGTCTGTTTCACCTGAAGCTTTTGATGAAATCAAACAGTTGCAATATCTGGCTGTAGATATTGATTTAGATGATTCTGCAAATGACAAATGGAATTATGTCTCTGGGGTTCTGACAAGTACACCTCTCCGAGTATTACAATTTTTGCTTTAGGAATATTATTCCTCATGAAGCATTCAATTGGATTTGGAAATCTAAATGCACTTCAAAGGTGAAATTCTTTTGTTGGCTACTCTTCTCTGACAGGTTAAATACCTGGAATATGTTAAAAATAAAGAACATGCAACTGAACTCGGGTTATAATTGCCTCCCGTGTCATAATCCTCCAGAAGAGACTTTGTAACATCTGTTTTTCCATTGCAGCTTCAGTACACTATGTTAGAACAAGCTTGGGATTCGTTGGCAGGTCCAGGGTAACAGAATAGATATTGTTAAATCTGCAAAGCACAGCTGGACTAAACCAATGTTCATGGAAACCTTTATCTTGGGGGTTTGGAGCATCTGGAAGGAAAGGAACATCCTGTTATTTAATGGAATCACCCCTGATGTGACATCCTGGAAGGCAAGATTTATCAGTGACTTTGGTTTATTAGTTCATAGAACTAAAGCAGAGTGCCACCCTCACATTCATAGTTTGATAGCTTCTATGTAATTTTCCCCTTTTCTTATGGCCAATTGTGGTCATCATACTTGTAAAAATGTCACTTTTCACATTACCAATACAAAGAGGCAGTAGGGATCTCCCCTACTGTCACAAGGTTCAAAAAAAAAAAAATACTGAACAATATTAGATCATGGTGACTTGTGAACCAGGGCACTCAACCAATGTTTGTCATACAGCATGTCGTGGTTACCTCAGTTATTACTCTGAATATCCAATCATCCTACAAGGCTACCAGTTGGAATTGGTCTTAGGAGAGCGAAGCGGGAAAACATTGAAGCAGAGGACAGGTCTGGTTCTCATGCAATTTCTCATTCATTCAGAAGAAAATATTTACTATTTTGAGATTTCCTTCAGTTTGCATCACTTCTCAAAATAGTGGGTAATTTATCCATTCAGACATCAGTAAAAATTCATTCATAGCCACATCTACTACAGATAAAGTCACCACTTTGCACTTTTCACCATAATAAAGCTTTGGCCTCCGTTTCGATTATTATTTTTGAATTAGGAAACATCGGAGTAATTTTCCGCTTGAATGTCAGTCTCTCAATATCTATAGATGCAGAATTTTATATGCAATTGTTTTTCTTGCTTGTGGATCATTATCATTGCGTATGCATGCAAAAAAATACAAGTCAGTTTATACTGCTAATTAGTCATGCCTGCAACTTTATTGGTTTGACTTTCTAATCGCCAGCATCTTAATAATGCCATCATTATTTTATCTTGTGATGTATGCCTTGCTAGGCTTGCGCACTGGCACATTGCAACACATAATTACTTCCCGGAGTTTTGGTCGTGCAGAGGAGTTGTGTGAGAATGGGTCGCCCCTCTGAACTCACCTTCTCAGAAGTGGTCATGGTCAAATCCCAGGTAGTTCATGGCAAAGACAATCATGGCACTTGATACAGTCAGACGTGAAGTTCTGTTTATGTGATACGAGATGATTGTTGCATTTTCATCCAGGTTAGTTGTACCAAACATACGGAGAGGCAGTCAAGTGCGTGTGGCTGGTGCTAATATTCTGAAAGAGCTGAAGATGAATTCGAAGGATAACGATAGAAATGATACCGGTGCTTTGTTTTCATTCCTGACGGATGAGTTCAGTAAATTTCCTATAGATGCTGCTGCTCTCCGTTCTGTAGGTGTTTCTCTGTATCGGTTGGTCCTGAATATTTGGAGTTAGGTTGTACACCTGCTTTTTTGTTTGTGGTGGTAAAAGTGAAATTACAGAGATTTAGATGCAATTGGCATATGCCAATCTCTCTTTTCATTACATGGGCGAGAATATGGGATACAAAGATTTTGATGCTTGACTTTTCCAATGATTGTTGCTGAATTTTTATATGGACCAATTCCATAGTCTTAGAGAGATCTTGGAAATGATTTCTTCTATTAGGGTTTTAGAGTTTTGGTTTAACTTTTCCAAGTGTTTAAATTTCAAGATTCATTCTTTGATGAATGCATTTCACTTGATTGAAATTTGTTGGTTTCCATTTTATTCAAAGTTTGTTCAAGATGTGTTTTTAAGTTTCCATTTAGAAATAAAAACTTTCTTTTCACTGTAAATTTCAACAATTATTTATTTTGTTTATTTATTTTTCACATTACAAAATTTGGAAAATTTTGGAATGTGACAGTACTACTCCCTCTGTTCATAAATAAGTGTATGTTTGGCTTCAAAATTTGTCCACAAAAGAGTATACTCCTACCTTTTCAATGCACTTTAAGGCTGGTTCTAGTCCTAGTATCATAAGGTGTATCATGCATGCCAACTTGGCAAAAATCTGATATGGCATCATAATAAAGAGAGAGGTGGTTAGAGTATCATAGGTAGATACCGTATCATAGCACGCAAAACTAGAAATCATAATGCCAAGTAAATCTTGTACACACATTTTACATAGAGAATGTACACATCAATAAATATACCACTACTATGATACTACTACATGATACAATGCACTAGAGACATACTCCCTCTGTCCTGAAATACCCTGTATTCTGGGTTTAATCAAAGTCAAACTTTATAAAGTTTGGTAGAATATATAGAAAAAATTATAAATATCTATTGCACTGAATATATATATTATAAAAATATATTTTATGACGATTCTAGTGGTACTTATGTTATATTATATGTGTATATAAATTTTTCAATATGTTTGGTCAAACATAAAGTTTGACCTTGACTAAACCCAGAATGCAGGGTATTTTAAAACAGAGGGAATAGTATCATATACTAGTACCATATGCATGATACTAGTATTATGATACTCCCATTATGACCAGCCTAAAGTAGAAAAAATTGCTTCACGGAAATCAAGCCCAATAACATCTAGCAAACGGTCTCTTCAATTTATGCATGCACTTATCTCATTGGAGATGGGAGAATTAAAGATGAGAGAGAACATGGCTAACACATTTTCAATGCACTTTCTACTGTATCCCATAATTTGTCTTAAAATTCCTAAACTCTGTGTTGTTGGTTCCACTGTCAGGATGAGTGTGCTTGTATGTGTGGCTTCCGCGTAGGGTTTCAGCCTTTGAGGAGGACCGACCCAGGTAGTTCATGGCAAAGACAATCATGGCACTCGATACAGTCAGACGCGAAGTTCTGTGATACGAGATGATTGTTGCATTTTCATCCAGGTTACTTGTACCAAAAATACCCGAGAGGCAGTCAAGTGTGTGTGGCTGGTGCTAATATTCTGAAAGAACTGAAGAAGAATTGGAAGGATAACGGTAGAAATGATACTGCTGCTTTGTTTTCATTCCAGAAGGATGAGTTCAGTAAATTTCCTATATATGCTGCTATTGTCTGCTCTGTGTTCTGTAGGTGCTTCTCTGTATAGGTTGGTCCTGGAAATTTGGCGTTCAGTTGTGCACTTGCTTTTTTGTTTGTGGTGGTAAAAGTGAAATTACAGAGATTTAGATGCAATTGTCATATGCCAATCTCTCTTTTCATTACATGTGCGAGAATATGGGATACAAAGATTTTGATGCTTGACTTTGTTCTCCTTACTGCGAATATGTGATGCTGTTTTGTCTGCTTCAGTATAGTTTGTGCTCTCTTCATGCATATGTAAAGATAAATGTGACAGCCGAGATGCAGGACGGATTCTTCTAAAATCTATGGAGTAGACTGCAGGTGGTACGTTTGCCTGTTTCGTGCATTATACAGTTATAAGCCACTGATTTAGCAATATTCTTCTGGATGCGCACTTCAACCTGATGAAGCAATACACCTCCTTCTAACTGCGTACTATAGTAGTATAAGTTTTCCTAAAACACAACGGGTCTGCCACTCAATTCCTCGGTCAAAAGAGAGAGATGACCTGCATGAATCCGACACGGTTCGACCAGTTTTAGCAATATCACAGCTAAAACATAAATGGTCCACACACTTTCATGTTCTGCACAAAATAGACAATTCAAGTCATGTACAGGAGAAACGTTTTGCTAGATTATCTCTTTTGAGAATCTTATTATGTGACATCAACCACAAAAGGACTTGCACTCTAGGAGCTATATTCAGTTTCCAAACCGCAGGAAGAAACACAAAAGTTATCCCTCTGAAATTTATGACTGCATATAAAAATTGGGATCTGGGTACTCCATATTAAGTTTCGACACCATTTGACCATTTTCATCGGTTAACACAAGACCTTGAACAATTGCAACCAATTCGTCCAAAAAGTATATTAATCTTTGGTTAAAACATCTCCTACATGAGAGTTTGAGTTCATCTCCCCATATTTCAAATACTCCGTACAACATTTATGTTCATTACATATCACATATAGTTTCCAGAAATTGATTGTCAGGCTAGAGCAATCAATTTTTCTGTTTCCGGAAAACATTTTGGAAAGGCCGGCACGCACATGGTCCGTGGCATCAGTCCATTCATCGCTCCGTTCGCTAATATGAGACATTTAACCTTTTTCTAATATGTATATATGCAGACATGTGTTTGGTGTGTAGGTTCACTTCTTTTAGAATGAATCTAGTATACTTTAAAATACCTAAAATGTCTTATATTAGTGAAGAGTAGCATTTTTCGTATTTCTCTAGCCTGGCCTGCCATGAGGTCTCGAGCCATGCTGTCTTGGCATGTCCACGTTCGATTCATGATGTACTACCTCCGTTTTAAAATAAAGATGTTTTAGATTTGTCAAAAAAGTGTATGTATATTTTTTTTAGTGTTTAGATTCGGAGTGAACCTACACATTAAAAGAGTCTAGATACACTTCTTTTACAAAGTTAAGATATCTTATATTTTGAAAGAGAGGGAGTAGGAGTACTTTTCAAAATAACCGAGGCCCAACTCTTAGGAAGGCTTGCTTTTTATTTTTTGGAGGTGGAGAATCTTTTATAGATTAGTAAAAGTATAACAAAATTGAATTGCCGATTATGAATTACAGCCAAAAAATTACTCACCCATGGAAGAAGGATAACTATCGTGTGAAAATCACAGATGGAAAAATGTGACGGAATGAAATAACGCAAAAATAAATGCTGCCATTGAAGTAAGAATAGATAGTCACACACCATCGTAAAGTTACCGTGAGTTAATTACCGACAGGAAATTATGCCTAGAAACTATTGTCACCTTCAAATAATCAAGAAATGAAGTCAAGAAATATTATCGTAGACATAGGATAACTACCTTTGCAAAAATGAAGTCGAGACATTGTGTAAATTAAGTAAAAAAAGTTCGGCCGAAAAAGGTGGACCAGAAAATCTAAGCCGAATAGTTAGAGAATATGAACAACAAAAAATATCGGTTGGAGCAAAAAAAATTAGTAGGAAAGTTGTGTAGCGTCTATGTGATGTGACACACGATTGAGAAAAATTAGATAGTAAATAGTACATTCATGGACGCGGGCCACCGGATCTAACGAACGGAAAAGGTGGGCCAAAAAAGTTAAGCCGAATAGTGAAAAGATAAATAAAAAAATGGTTAGAATAAGAAAATTTTAGCCAAAAAATCATGTTGCGTCTACGTAATATACACACGATTGGACAAAATTATACGTTAAATAGTATACATGCAAAGACAGACAGCCGGATCAAAGATGGACGGCTAGAAACGGCGAGAACACTGTTCATCACTCATGCACTATTCATCCATGCGATGAACAGTGACCGAAACGCTGTGGGTTGGCAAATCCCACGCGCCTATATATGTATATTGTTATAGCTTTCGTGAATGTCAAGTACTGGTTTCTTAGACTATGATACTATGTTACTCCCTGGTACCAGAATAATGCCTTATAGACATCAAGCATCACTTCATCATCGAGTGGCTATATAGATATTGAACTAGGTATGATGATACCGTCGATCAAATCTCGGACAAATAATATATCGCGAGACAATGGAAATTGGATACCGGATTAATTGAATCCTCAGCATAGTGGTTCAACCGATAAAGAAATTTCATGGAATGTGTGGGAACCAATATGGACATATATGGTCCCGTTATTGGTTATTGATCATATAGGTTTCTCGATCATGTCCACATGTTCTCGAACCCATAGGGTCACACACTTCAAGCTTCGATGTCGCTAGGGTTCGTTGAGATAATATATGGTGTAGTCGAATGTTGATTCAAAGTCTCATATAGGATCCTAGATATCATGAGGAGCTTCTGAATGGTCCGGAGATGAGGAAAAAGTATATGGATAATGGTTTTAGGTTTCATGGGAAAGTTTGGGATATTGTCAAAAATGTTCCAAAATCATCTAGAAGCTTCTAGAACTTTTCCGGGTGGGGTCCACCTGTCTAGAGGGATGCATGGGACAGGTGGGGGCACCCCGACCTACATGGGCCAGGGCGCCACAACTCCTAAGGCCCATGTGCCCCATCCTCCCAAACCCTAGTCGCCATAGGGAAACCCTGGTTTGGGGGAGGGAATACCCCTTGGCCACCGCGCCCTCTCTTGGAGGAGGGGTAAGGGGTGGCCAGCCTTCCCTATATAATAGCATACCCAATGGTGCCGCCCCAAATATATGGCATTTTGTTGTCCTCAACACTTTCCGCAAACAACAAGAGCCCCAAAACAAGCTCCCAACAGGGGTGCAAACCGTCCACATGCCTCGGACCTGCGCATTCGCGGCCCAAATTGGGGAAGAGTCTGCGTTCGTGCGGACATGCGATGAACATCGCAAGCGTCTTCATATTGTCCTTCCTAGCCTGCTCGTTAGGGCCAAAATTCCCCACTACTAACCGCATCCAACCCTAAGGCCCCCCTCTTCCCCTCCCTTCTTCGCATCATTGATGGCCGCCGCCACCAGATTCGGCCACCCCTCTTCCTCCTTCCGATAGCTAGCAGGTTGTTCGACCTAGATCCCTTCTCTCGCCGCTATTTAGAGGAACGCGACCAGGATCATCGCGCCCACGACCTTTTTGTCCATTTGCAAACAAGAGGCTGGTACGTTTGGCCACTTCATTTTGTTGAAAATCTCGTAGCATTGTAGGTAATTCTTGTCGTAACTATGGCCTATTTTTATGTAGATCACCATGGATAGATCGGAAGAGGTTGTTTGCAAGCATTTTTAGATACATCTGATGACTCCTCCAATGAGGATATCTAGATCATCGTTGCCACGTCAACCGTCATCAAGCAACTCGAAGAAGATGCGCTCCCATAGTATAGGGGATTTTTGAAGGGTTGGGCGGCTGTGTCAGATCGGTATATAGAGAGTTCGGCCACGTTTGGTTGTACAATAAATACTTCCACTACACCAATGCATTGTACACTCCGGCTCAGTTCCATATGAGGAGGCATATTTTCATAAGGATTCTTCAGGGAGTCAAGGCTAGAGACAATTATTTCATGTTGACGAAAGATTCCACTGGTAATCTTGGCTTTACTTCCTACCAAAAATGCACTTCGGCGATTATGATGCTTGCCTACAGATTTGTCGATGATCTCGTTGATGAGTACATGCGCATGAGCGATTCCATAGCCCTCGAGTCCATGTATAGGTTTTGCCGCGCTATTGTTAAGCCATTTGGCAATGGTTACTTGTTGGAGAAATGCCCAAGAGGCAATAATAAAAGTAGTTATTATTATATCTTTGTGTTTATGATAAATGTTTACATTCATGCTATAATTGTATTAACCAGAATCATTAATACTTGTGTGATTTGTAAACTTGTTAGAGTCCCTAGTAAAGCCTCTTTATAATACTAGCTTGTTGGTTAGTAGATGATCATGGTTTCCTAATCATGAACATTGAGATGTTATTGACAACAAGATCATATAATTAGGAGAATGATGTGATGGACATACTCCTATAGTTAAGCGTAGCATAAAGATCAAGTCATTTCAATAGTTTGTTTTCTATAAGCTTTCAGATACATAGTAACCTAAATCCTTTGACCATGAGATCATGTTAATCACCATCACCGGGTGGATGCTTTGATGACATCAAACACCACTTCGTAACTGGGTGGCTATAAAGGTGGCATTGAGTGTTCGGAAAGTATGTGTTGAGGCACATGGATCAAGAGTGGGATTTGTCCATCCATATGACAGATAGATATACTCTTGGCCCTCTCGGTGTAATGTCATCCAATTAGCTTGCAAACATGTGACTGGCTCACAAGGGATCACATATCATAGAAACAAGAAAAGAGTACTTATCGGTAACGAGGTTGAACTAGCTATGTAGAGATACCGACGATCAAACCTCGGATAAGTAAAGTATCGCGAGACAAAGGTTAGTTGGTATCATATGTAAATGGTTCATTTGATCACAAAGTAATTGTAGAAATATGTGGGAATCATATGAATTTCTATATTCCTCTATTGGTTATTGATCGGAGAAGAGTCTTGGTCATGTCTGCATAATTCACGAACCGTAGGGAGACACACTTAAGGATTCAATATTGTTTAGTAGATATGGAATGTGATTAAAGAGACCGAATGTTGTTCGGAGTCTCGGGTTGGATCCGGGATATCACGAGGAGATCCAGAATGGTCTGGAGAATAAGATTCATATAAGTAAAGTCCAATTCCGGAGTTCGGGAATGGTTTTGGTGTTTTCACCGGAATGTTCTAGAAGGTCTAGAAGGTCCACCAATCCGGAGTGGTAAAGATACATGAATGTGTCATGACAAAGTGGAATGGTTGCATCATGTACTAGGTCACTTCGCTGGGCAATTAGAAGAGAGAAATCAAACTCTAGTTTGAAAGTCGAACTCCAGTTTGAAAAAGTCAAACACCAACATTGATTGCCTAGTGGAGGGAGGGAAGGAATCCTACCTAAGGGAGGATTCCTCCCTCTCCTTGCCATCGGCCACACAAGGTGGAATTGGGGGATGATTCCCCTCCCCTTGCCTCCTCTCCCTCTCATAAATAGTGGGGATAGGGCAGCCCCTTGCCACACAACTCAAACCCTAGATTTGGCGCCACCACCTCTCTAGCCGCCACCACCTAGGGAGATCCTCCCAAGTCGCCGACTAGGGCATAGCCCTAGCCGCCGGCCACACCACCCCCTTGGCCCTCTAAAACCCTAGATCGCCAAGGCCTCTCTTTTACTCCATCATACCTTCTCCGGCTTAGGCGAAGCCCTGCGGATTTCCCCTCTAAACTCCGACACCATACCTCCGTGCCGCCGAAATCGCGAGGAGAGATATACAACCTCCGATGCCTGCTGGAACAAGGGAGAGGAAGGTCTTCATAAATTACCAAATGTGTGACCGACTGCGGAAGCGCTGTCGGAACGCGTTGCCGGAAGGATCGTCTATGCAATCTTGAGATCGGCAAGTGAACGACTACATCACCCACGAGAATCCAATCTCGTTAACCGCTTTGGAATCTTCGAGGGTGAGTACTCTATCGACTCATTGCTACAATCTAATAGATAGATTTTGGCTTGTGTGTGTTCATGCGGTAGAATTTTTGTTTTCCATGCTACGAACCCCTACATACTTATGTCAGAGCCAACAATGGAGGACACTGCCCGAATTTTGTCTATCAATAAGGCAAGAGGGTTTCCTGGCATGCTTGATATTATAGATTGCATGTATTGGGAGTGGAAGAATTGTCCAGGTGGTTGGTAGGGACAATTAAAATACCATTCTACTAGGTGCACATTCATAATCGAGGCAGTAGCATCATATGATCTTTAGATTTGCCACTCCTTTTTTGGCATGGCAGGTTCATGCAATGATATCAATGTGATGCAGCGCTCTCCGGTATTTTCCAGGCTTGCAGAAGGAAATGCTACAAAAATCTACTTTGTAGCAAACAACCACCACTAAAACAAGGGGTACTATCTAGTCGATGACATCTATCCTAAGTGGTCCATATTTGTGAAGACAACCCACGAACCCACTAACGAGGTTGAGGGTAGATTTGCTAAAGAATAAGAGGCACGTATGAAGGACGTGGAGCAAGCATTTGGAGTGTTGCAAGCTTGTTGGGCCATTATTTGGTTCCCTGCAAGAACATGTAGAAGGAAGAGGATGAACGAGGTGATGACTACTTGCGTGATCATGCATAACATTATTGTAGAGGATGAGTGCGACGACATGCTTCATGATCAAGATTGGGAGTTCCGTGGAGATTTGGTCGAACCTCATCCAAGTTCAACGACATTCCAAGAATTCCTGCATACTCAACATGAAATTTGTGACCAGACAACCAAAGTGTACTCAAGGCAAGTCTTTTCAAGCACATGAGGATGCCTCTAGGCCACCACCAATTTTATTGTTGGTGTGTTGAACTTTTAATATATAGAACTATTTGTATGCGAAATTGCTTGTGTGGTTGAATTGTATTATTTCTATGATTAATTGCATGATTTATATGTATAACTGTGAAATAATGGCCCCATGTGGTATGTTTGAGGCAAAAAAAAAACTATGAAAAATGTCCTCTGTGGATACACACCCACATCCATGGCCGAATTGGCGGGAGAAATGCTCCCGAAATTCCCCCCGTTGGGTGCACACGCGGAAAAGGGATGACATCGCGGCCCTAGACCGCCCCAAATGGACAAATTCAGACACATTTGGTGTCCAAAACGGGCCATGCCGTTGGGGATGCTATAAAGGAGGGGACGGTCTTGAGGCACCACACTTTTCTTCTAGCCATCGCCCCTCCCTATCTTCCTCTGTCCATCCTCCTCCATATAATATTAGTGAAGCTCTGCTGATTTCTTCCACCATATCCACTACAACACCGTCGTGCGGCCAGGATATCACGGATCTCTTCTTCCATGCTTGATAGATTAAGGAGGAGGAGACACTGTCAAGCTGAACATGTGTATACCGTGGAGGTTCTTCCCATGTGGTGCTTCATCAGATTGATCCGACACGTGAACACCCCGATCATCAGATAATAAATGCTCGTGTTTGTTCAAGGGTAAGTAGATCTGATCCACTTCACTACTAGCATCTCGTATATCTGATCTTGGATTTTATTCCACAATCTCATGGGAAATTTGTTGTTTTCCATGTAACAAACTCATCACTATGAGATGAGGGACAAAAGAGCATCATCGTCGAAGATTGGAGAGGGGGGCAACTTTTTTGGAGCCTCTTTCAATTGCATCTCCAGCCCTGCCAATAGCATCACCATCATGCCCATGATGAGAAGGTAGTAGTCCAGATCTGGACTATGGGTTTTTGGCAGTAGCTTGATCAGCTCTTCCTCTATGTTATCATATTTCAAAACCATATTAGCTGCCCTACATGATTATAGTCGTACTTGTATATCGTTGATGTTGGATTTTTTATAGGTATTTCTATTTTCATTCCCCTGGTTCATTAGTTGTACTCACTTTTCCCTAGCCGCTTAAATTTTCCTCCCTTTTGCCCATATCCTTCTCCAAAACTCTCACACGATTTGAAACTCACTATCCGTCAGACTTGCCGTTATGTGCTGACAATTGGGGCCGCATTCAATCGGGTCCCGTAGTGGACCCTTGTCGTTACGTGCTCACAAGTGGGGCTGCGTTCTGTCGGGTCTCGTAGTGGACATCTCTCTCCACTTATCCAGATCAGCATGGGACCCATAACTTATCCACGTGAGCGTTGGACCCACAGTTTACCCAGGTTGGCATTGCAAGATGGGACCCTGAGCCAGCCCCGCACCCACACCCATGTCATTGGTTCCCCTTTCTTCTTCTTCTCCGGCAACGATGACCCTCCTCCGGTGATGGTGGCTATTTCTCTAGCTTAACTTCTGCCTCCCGTTCGTCTTGGTCATAGTATGGTGCCATCCCGTTGACCTATATGAAGGATGACAATGGAATTCGTGCCTAGGGAAGGTTAGATCTTGCACCAAATTGTTCCGGTTAGACGGGGGCTTGCTGTGGATAATCAGTTAGCACAAATCGGGAGCTCAATTGGGCGCGTGCTTGCTATGGAGAATGCGTGCTGATAGAGGAGTCGTTCCGATGATTTAATTTGCTTATCGAGTTAATGTCTCGGATACAATCAAGTGAATCTATGAGGTGAAAGTCAAACTTTGAGATTTAAGAAGATGGAAGTATAAGACATAAGAAAATGACACAACTCTTGAACACTTTAAAATTTAAAAAATTATACAACTCTTAATTAAAAAGAGTGTTTATAATTGACACAACTCTTAAACACTTCCAAATTACAATTTGGACATGATAATGTTGTCCTAAGAAAACCTTGAGAGTTTACCATTTTTATAGCATGGAAAGTGATCCCTAAAATAAAATCTTTATGCCCTCGTGCATATATGAAAATCGCACCTTTGAACACTATGAAATCACACTTATTACATAAACTTGCATATAAGAAAATCTTGAGAGATTATCATTTTCATAGAGTAAAATGTAATGCATAAACTTGCATATACGAAAATTATTCACCTTTAGACTCTTCGAAATCGCACTTAATACGTGATAATGTTGTGCTAAAAAAATCTTGGATCATTTATCATTTTCATCGAGTGAAATATAATGCATAAACTTGCGTATACGAAAATTATACACCTTTGAACACTGTGAAATCGCACTTAATACGTGATAATTATGTTCTAATAAAATCTTCAGAGATTATCATTTTCATAGAGTGAAATGTAATGCATAAACTTGCATATTCAAAAATTATTCACCTTTGAACTCTTTGAAATCGCACTTAATACATGATAATGTTGTGCTAAGAAAATCTTGATCATTTATCATTTTATAGAGTGAAATATAATGCATAAACTTGCGTATACGAAATTTTTCCACCTTTGAACACTGTGAAATCACACTTATTACATGATAATAATGTGCTAACAAAATCTTGAGAGATTATTATTTTCATAGAGTGAGATGTAATGCATAAACTTACATATACGAAAATTATACACCTTTGAACTCTTTGAAAACGCACTTAATACGTGGTAATATTGTGCTAAGAAATTTTGAGTGATTATCATTTTCATAGAGTGAAATGTAACGCATAAACTTGCATATACGAAAATTATACACCTTTGAACACTTTCTCTTCAAATTATATTCAAAATCATTTGTTTATGGAGTTAAAGTACTGGTGGCAAACTCGTTATTTTGCATGGACATATATAGGAGTTATCATGTCCGCTAGATCACAGAGGATCAACGGTTGGTGGGCACGATCCGTGTGACAACTATCTCGACCAATCAGAGCATAGCAATCAAGATGACCACATGTGTGAGAGTTTGTGACTAAGAGAGAGGGGAAAACTGATTAGAACTTAAAAGCCAAGGGCAAAACTGACAAAGGGATTCAAATAGAAAATAGAACAAGATTTAAAGATGAGAAATGCATATTTTATACGATAAAATATATATTGGCATACATCAAACTATTCGCAACTCAAATATACATGAGTATGAAAATTATTGCCTCATTCAGATAAACTATGTTTTGGGGAGGGTTGTTTTGGAAAGAGGCTTGAGTAGAAAGGTACGAACCTTCACAGATAGCAGGTGATTTGAGAAGTGGTGATTTAGGTTAAACCTTGATTTCTATACATTTCTTATGGTAGCAGGTCACATAAGAAGACTCCCCGTGTAGGTGTCACTATATTTTGATCTTTTTGAATTTGTTATGCATAAAATGACTCAATTAGCTAGCTAAAACCCATTCGTTGACTCTCTGTTGACCAGCCACCGGATGGTAAAAGTGAGTATATTGTACGCGACAGTGTTAGTACTAGAGGGCAAAACTGAGTATAACCAAACTGCCAGTGTTACACTCGAGGGTATAACTGATCACAACTAAGTCGTCAGGGTTAGACATGATGGAAAGAACGTGACGCACGGTACGTGTGTCACAGTGCACGGGGCGGTAGCGGACGCGTGTGGACATGCACGGTGCAGTAGTGTATGCAATTACGCGGTGCACAGTGGTGCAACGAAATGTCCCTTCCCTTCGCCTTTATAGAGGCCTCATCACTCGCTAGCTCACTCACGCAACCGTCTCCACTGTCCCATCACCTTCTTCAAACCTCCAAGAAAACCCCAATCACGCCGGCGATGGAGAAGAATGGCTCGGTGGCCATCGTCACCTCCAAGGCTGACGGCAAGGAGGCCCATGTCCCCGTAGAAGCCCCCGTAAAGGCATCAAAGGCAGCCAATGTCCCTGTCTAGGACCCCATCCCTGCTTTCGCCGTAGCCGCCGGCGAGGAGGCCCTCGCCGATCTTGGGCAAATCCCGCTCGGCCTGGACCTCTATGAGGAGGAGGACTACGTCAGGCCGGAACCCCCCATGACACTAGCATCTTCAACCCATGGTCAGGGGTAACTAGGGTTTTCTCTCCTTCCCTTATTCTTCCCCCATTCCCATCGTTGGAAGAATAAGGGAAGGAGTATGTATGCAAGCCACATACACAAATGAGTATGTATTCTTCCCCCATTCCCCCATTCCCATCATCGAGACAAGAACGGGCGGCGTAATCGGCAGGCGAAGGGATCAACTACATACACAAATGAGTATGTATGCAAGCCACCATACAACAGTACATCAGAGCCATTCCATCTAAAAAGAATGGAAATATAGCAATGCCATACGGCAAGATTCAAATGTCCTAGATAGATATACTAGTTTAGGATATCTCCTCATACATCAAACATCAGAGTATCAGGCGGAAGCGTCAAACAAGATCCGAGTACGGATAAGAAGCAAATCGGCATAAGATGCCCCATAAATAAAACACATCCCGCCCACAGATCTCACGGATCCCCGTTCCCGGAATCTCTACACCGAATGATCGTTGCCCACATCATCCGTCTCCTCCACCCAGTATCCATCTCGTGAGTGTACCTGTTCATCTGAACCAAATAATTTATCGTGTGAGACCCTAGGGGTACTCAGCAAGTCTTTATGCCTCTAAAGGGGACAACTGGGTGACGCAATTGCAGCAAAAGATAAACCCTAACAGTTCTATAGATACTCGCTAACCATCCGCCTAACCAAAAATAGACGAATGTCCGTGAAATAATGACAGCAGTTATGACAGTAATATCAACAGATCCATCCTCCTCCTCGCTTACCAACGAGGAAGCGGACGAACTGAAGGGTTCGCAGCATAGAAAACAAAAATTTTCCTACGATGTGAACTATATACCAAGATCTATTTATACTAGATACAAACAACGGGCGGATGTACATCCGTAGAGAACATACCCTTGAAGACCGACAAAGCTTAACGAGTCCAAACTCGTGGTTGATGTAGACGATCTCTTGCCGATCTCAAGATCGAGAGGAAGTCCTAGCGCCAAGAAAAGCAGCGCATCCGTGCTCGCACACACACGCTCGAGGCACCGAGCAACCTCCGCCTCCTCGCTCCAGCGATGCAGCGGAAGCACAACTCTTTCTTGCCGAAAAGCCACTGGAACATGTATCTCGCTAGTCCGAGACCATGGGGATAAATTCTAGAGGGGAGAGAGATCCTTCACGAGGAGGTGTGGTGTGAGAGGAGGAGGGGGCCTTTATAGGGGATAGGGGGCACCCAAGGGGCCATGCGCCCAGCCATGGGGCTGCCCCACCTCTTCCACATTCATGTGGGTGGAGCTCCCACTCAAAATGAAAAGCCTCCACCCATTAAAAGCCTCCACTCAAAATCCACTCACATGCATTAAATTTCCACCAAATTTAATGCAAGCTCTCATTTAAATAAAACTCTTTTATTTATTTATTCAGAATTTTGTTAATTACTTTAATTAACAAACATTCAAATAAAAACACTTGCTAGTATTCCATTTCACATGCGTAACAGTTTGCCAATTTCAACCAAACAGTTTTGTGTCTAGTGAAATAAATTCCTGCGCTTTCCTTTTTCTTTTCGGCATGAAACTTATGCTCCAATTGGATGTCGGTGTCTCTTAAGTGTGTCACCCTACGGTTCGCGAATAATGCGGACATGATCGAGACCCCTCTCAGATCAATAATCGAAGCGGATGGAGACCCATACCGACTCCACACATTCAACGATGACTTTCTTGTGATCGTCGGAACCTTTACGCTAGTATCTTAATCCTTTGTTTCGCGATATATTACATGTCCGAGATTCGATCATCGGTATCTCCATACCTAGTTTGATCTCAATCGACATGCACTCTTTTCGTTCGTGATATAACATTCTAGTGATCAAATCACTTGCTTGCAAGCTAATCAATGTGATATCACCGAGAGGGCCCCAGTATATCTATCCGTCATCGGGATGAACAAATTCCACTCTTGATCCATGAGCCTCAACATAACACTTTATTAGTTACGAACCCATCTTTATAATCACCCCATACGGTGTGACGTTTGATGTTATCAAGAAACTCTTCGGTGTTAGTGATTGACATGATCTCATGGTCTAAGGATTAGGATCACTTCGTAAGTTGTTATAGCAATATAAACTCAATGACTATGATCGTAATGCTATACTTGGATGAATGTTCATCACATCATTACACTAATGTTGTGATCCCGTTATTAACAACATCCAATGTCCATGATCGAAACCTTGATCATCTTGTTAATCAACGAGCTAGTTTATAAGAGAGGCATAACTAGGAACTTTCTATTTGTTTATTAAACACACATGTATTAACGCTTCCGTATTAATACAATTATAGCATGCAAAATAAACATTTATCATAAATAAGGAATACGATAATAACCACTTTATTATTGCCTCGGGCATTTTCCTTGATCTCCCACTTGCACTAGAGACAATAATCTAGTTTGAGAACTTTGCGTATTGAACACCTATGGCTTTCCGGTGTTCCATATACACAATTGCAAGCGGTTAACATAATCTACAGATCTGACGCTCAGTCCGTGTATTTGCATGTCTTTGCGTCTCCACGCATCACTCATTCTCCAATGAGATGGCATTGTATAAATTTGGTCTTTTGGTGAGACCTTTAGTTCCTTGGGGTTAAAACACATCGATACTATTGTCATACAATATATCTTTAGTGTTATCCTGCTATAACCACACCTTAGTTTGATAACAAACTACTTGACACAAATTCTCCTTTCTTTGCTACTATAGCGGTCATACTTAGCCTTTTGTTGTAGTATTCACAATGTCTTAACTTTGGAAATCTTCCAAATCCATCATGGAATCTCCTTTCCATTACATTGTGCCACCCATAGTTTAAATTGAGATAAACTTAATTTGTATCTTGTGACAAAACTAGTATCAATGTAACGCTTTACAATGAACTATTTGTAATTGTTTGTCACCTCTACACAAATATATTCTTAGTTCTTCCAAAAGATCATAAGAATATCCTTACTATAGTCCAATGATCATTTTATGATTCATTCTGGTATATGCTCATAACACTTAGAGCATAGGACATATCTGGATGTGTACATATCATGGTATGATTGATCAAAACATTCTTGTGATTTCACTCATCGAGTGTCAAAACACTTGAATCTTGTTTCACTTATTAAGTGTCGATACACTTGAATCTTGATTCAATTCCTTTCCATGTGACAAGAACTGTTTCTTGTCGTTTCTATATTGAACTCCTTCAATATCTCATATATGTACGTTTGCTTTAACCATATTGGCGTCCGCTATCCACTATAGACATTCACGCTAAATATTCGGGTTTTGCCTAAGTCTTTCATCGAAATGAAATTCTTAACCTTTGTCAATAAAAGATACATCATTTCTAATCAACAAGATGTCCTCCACATAATGTATTAGAAATATGTCTCAGCGCTCCCACTTAATTTCTTGCAAATGCAAGCATCTTCATTGTCTCCTGATGAAAAACTCATTTTTCATCATGGTGAAGATTCCAACTCCGCGATGCTTACTTCAACCATTGAAGTTTGCATGCCCTTTTAGCATCCTTTGAATTTAACAAAACCCTTTGGACCGTGTCATGTACACGTCCTAGGTTACCATTCTATTAGAAGAACTTTGTTTTGTTTATTCATCTACCATATACCAAATTATATGTAGTGGTTGCTACTTTAATCCATTCAGACTAAATATCGCTATGAAAGATCAAATCTTGTCATAGTCAACTCTTTGAACATTATCATAAAATACTTTACGATATGTCGAATATTTCATAGATGTGAGACATCCATGTCTGTTTCTTTATAGATCCAAATACGACCGATAGGTTTTTACACCTTTCCGGAGGGTCTTCCAAGTTCAAAACTTGATTTCTCGTGTATGGAACTATCACGGATTTTATGGCTTCAAGCCATTTGACGGAGTCAGGGCCCATCATCGCTTCTTTGTATGCATTCGGTTCATCATTGTCAAACAATAATGATTTACTCTCAAATCTTAGCATTTGATTGTTTAACCGACCTTCTTGGTTCAATAGGAACTTTAGACCTCCGTGACCACAACCTTTGAGGCACATAAGCTATGAGCATTATGGCAGCCTCGAGCGATTTCCGCTACTCAAAGACATTTAGCTAAGGTTCGTTAACCTTATCAAAGTTCTATTGTCCTCCCACTTAACTTTTATGAAAATTCCTTCTTCAAGAAACTTCACATTTCAAGCGACAAACCCTTTTGTCCTCGGTGTTAAGGAGGAATAACCAATTGTTATTCAAATAACCTACAAAGACATGCTCATCCGACTTTGGTTGTAAACATCTTACTTATGTTTAGCATACCAAAATTTAAGAAAGGACAACTTGGGTTTTACCCCAAACCATAACTCATATGGTGTCATTTCAACGGATCAAGATGGAGCTCTTTTCAAGTGTAAGAGCGGTAGTCTCTAAAGCTTTAATCTTTTAAAACATAATGGCAGTTTTATAAATAACACCTTTGATCCAACCATGTCAAACAAGGTTTCATTACAAATCTCAAACACTCCATACTCCTATGGTGTTTTGGGAGATGTAAATATAGGTGTTTTGCTAAACTTGCAACTCAAATAAATCCCTTTATGATAAAATCATAATTCATTTATTTTCTTGTTACACTTGTAACTCAAATAAATCCCTTTATGATCAAATCATAATTCATTTATTTTTCTTGTTACAATGATTTTCCACTTCATCTTGAAAGTCTTTGAAAACGTTTTCAAATATTTCATACTTCTTTCTCATTAAGTGAATATTCACTCAAAAACCGGAGAAAGCATATGAAGTTGAAACCCATAACGTTGCACATAATGGACTACATACATCGATATGTATAAATTCCAATATTTTAGTCGCTCGTTCTTCTTGGCCTTTGAACGAAGTTTTAATTATCCCGAGGAAAGTCTCACAAGCGCCACTTGATCAAATCAAAGACTCCAAAATCCATGAAAATGGAGATTCTTCATGTTTTCTTTCCAATATAATTTAAACATGATGTCATTTCATAAGTGATCTTTCAATCATTTGTCTTGCAACATTTTAGCATTAGGATTTATGGATGTGATTTCTTCAACTAGATTTGTAAATCATCCATCTTATATGGAATACGGTAATTATTTGAACAACCTTTGTTCTTATAATACCTGATTCAAATAACAATTATTAAAACAAATCTTGAAGTCTTTCTTCAACTAGATTTGTAAATCATCCATCTTATATGGAATACGGTAATTATTTGAACAACCTTTGTTCTTATAATACCGATTCAAATAACAATTATTAAAACAAATCTTGAAGTCAAGCTTTGATGTCAACGAGAAATACAAACAACGGTTTGTTTGTTTTCGATGAACATCATCACATTTTCTCTTGCTAGTTACTTAGGCCATTGTGGTTCATGAATTGCGTCATTCCGTATGAAATTTCATACCAACCAATTCGGTATCCAATACCCAAGAACCACATTGTTTAACAAGCAAAGAATACAACCATAACATGTATATCATATATATACCTAAATTGGATATTTCCAATCTTTTCTTTTCGCCAAATATATTTTATAGATTCTCTTTCAGCATTTCCTTTTCCTTTTAAAAGAATTTATCAACATCAAAAGTGGCGCCATATACATGACACCTAGTCCAAAGCGTGTATATTCAAATAATAATACCTTTGGACTTGCACTTTGAAGTAGATCACCATCATCAAATGATCGGCATTCTTTCAAAATCCATTCTTTAGTAATCTTTTAGTGTAGTAAACATTTTACATACATATTCTATTCACCCTTATCATGACGACTTTCATGATCAAGCTACTTTAGCTTATAAAGGCGAATCGTGAGTATAACATTACTTTCCAAAACCCTTTTGGATGATTAGGATGTCTAGCATCTCCAACCTTCGTAAATTCTCATCCAATATGAGAACATATATTATACTCTATCATATTGCAACCAAAACATTGTTTCAGATATCGTTATATCTGCCACATGATGGTTTCAAATAATTCTTTCAGCTCCTAGATAAACTTGATATTTAAATCAAGAATCATGGAGGCAAACATGATACTTAAGATACTAACACCGAATTGTTACTCGATTTGATACCAATTATTAAATTTCACGAGTAAATAGAGTTTTCTGAAAGTTTGCAATAGGACTTTAAACTTTAGATTGACACTCAACACAATACGATACCAGTTCGTAAAGTATATATCCAGAATTCTATAGTTCTATTATCTCAATTACAACTATGCATATGGTGGTGAACGAATGCCAATGACTACAACAAATTATGCAAATTCACTTTGATTTAATTTATGATAAATTGAGTTCTACTAATCCAAATTAGAAATGAACTCCCACTCAAAAACGACATCCCTCGTGCCTTTTTGGTGATTACATGAACCAAATCCACTACACCAAGTCCGATCATCACGTGAGTCGGCGTAGCTTCAAAGGCGAGCATCCATATGGTCATCATATCAAAACATATGACTCATGCTTAACCTTTCGGTCCTTGTTCCGAGGCCATGTCTGTACATGCTAGGCTCGCCAAGTTAGAACCTTAGTATTTTGCGTGTGTAATTGTTTTACACCCGAAGTATGGTCGAGGATCCAAGAACACCCGATCATCACGTGATGTCTTGGAGCGACGAAAACATAATCGGTGCATACTAAAGGAAGAACACATTCTTATCTTGATATTTAAATGAGGGAACATCTTATTATGCTTAACAAAGCGCTAAATAAGCAATATAAGATGCAATCAAACATCATATGTTTATTAGTGAGATTATATGGTTCTCGCAGATGATCTCTATCATGTGCATCGTGGTATGATCACTATCATACCTTTATGTGTAAGTCCAAGGTCTATGGAGATTACACGTTATGTGTGTTGTAAGAGTATCATCTTATACTTCTACTTACAACATCACCATATCATAACACTAGCCCAGCAACAATCTAAACTAGACGCCTCTAATTTATCCATTGCAAATTTTACGTGGCTTAGGGCTTTCGAAGATAGAACCGTTCTTACCTACGAACATGAACCACAACGAGGATAACCAAATTGTTGACAACTCGTTGCAAATTAGATATTGACTATAGTAGGAGAGACACCCGCTAGCTAGCCACTTATGCAAAACTAGTTGCATGTCAAGCGTGGAACAGTCTCATGTTCGAGGACATGTAAAGTTTGTCCGGCCGCTTCATCCCACTATGCCACCAATATCCAAAGTACAACTAAGAAGCAATAAATGATCATCATCGCCCACATACTCATATGTGTACTACCTGCAAAGTATCTACGCATAGATCCGGCTCGATACCCTTTGAAGGGTTCGCAGCATAGAAAACAAAAATTTTCCTACGATGTGAACTATATACCAAGATCTATTTATACTAGATACAAACAACGGGCGGATGTACATCCGTAGAGAACATACCCTTGAAGACCGACAAAGCTTAACGAGTCCAAACTCGTGGTTGATGTAGACGATCTCTTGCCGATCTCAAGATCGAGAGGAAGTCCTAGCGCCTCAAAACAGCAGCGCATCCGTGCTCGCACACACGTTCGAGGCACCGAGCAACCTCCGCCTCCTCGCTCCAGCGATGCAGCGGAAGCACAACTCTTTCTTGCCGAATAGCCACCGGGAACATGTATCTCGCTAGTCCGAGACCATGGGGGATAAATTCTAGAGGGGGAGAGAGATCCTTCACGAGGAGGTGTGGTGTGAGAGGAGGAGAGGGGGGCCTTTTATAGGAGAGAGGGGGGGCACCCAAGGGGCCATGCGCCCAGCCATGGGGCTGCCCCCACCTCTTCCACATTCATGTGGGTGGAGCTCCCACTCAAAATGAAAAGCCTCCACTCCCATTAAAAAGCCTCCACTCAAAAATCCACTCACATGCATTAAATTTCCACCAAATTTAATGCAAGCTCTCATTTAAATAAAACTCTTTTATTTATTTATTCAGAATTTTGTTAATTACTTTAATTAACAAACATTCACATAAAACCCCTTGCTAGTATTCCATTTCACATGCAGAACCAGTTTCAGCAATTTCAAGAAACAGTTTGGTGTCTAGTGAAATAAATTCTCGCTTTCCTTTTCTTTTCGGCATGAAACTTTTGCTCCAATTGGATGTCGGTGTCTCTTAAGTGTGTCACCCTACGGTTCATGAATAATGCGGACATGATCGAGACCCCTCTCGGATCAATAATCGAGCGGGATCCGAGACCCATCGACTCCACACATTCAACGATGACTTTCTTGTGATCGTCGGAACCTTTTACGCTAGTATCTTAATCCTTTTGTTTCAGCGATATATTACATGTCCGAGATTCGATCATCGGTATCTCCATACCTAGTTTGATCTCATCGACATGCACTCTTTTCTCGTTCCGTGATATAACATTCTAGTGATCAAATCACTTGCTTGCAAGCTAATCAATGTGATATCACCGAGAGGGCCCAGTATATCTATCCGTCATCGGGATGAACAAATTCCACTCTTGATCCATGAGCCTCAACATAACACTTTATTAGTTCTGAACCCATCTTTATAATCACCTGTTATTACGGTGTGACGTTTGATGTTATCAAGAAACTCTTCCGGTGTTAGTGATTGACATGATCTCATGGTCTAAGGATTAGGATCACTTCGTAAGTTGTTATAGCAATATAAACTCAATGACTATGATCGTAATGCTATACTTCGGATGAATGTTCATCACATCATTACACTAATGTGGTGATCCCGTTATTAACAACATCCAATGTCCATGATCAGGAAACCTTGATCATCTTGTTAATCAACGAGCTAGTTTATAAGAGAGGCATAACTAGGAACTTTCTATTTGTTTATTAAACACACATGTATTAACGTTTCCGTATTAATACAATTATAGCATGCAAAATAAACATTTATCATAAATAAGGAATACGATAATAACCACTTTATTATTGCCTCTCGAGCATTTTCCCTTCACGAACAACCCCATCCGTTGGCAGTTTTATTATCCATTCCATGAGTGTAGAACTATTTACTAGTCAGTTACTTAGTCAAATTAAAAGCGATACTTTAGTTATACTTGTCTATGACCGAGAAACTGTGCTCCAAGTCGTCCATAACCGCGGAAACGGCTTTCAGAAAGTTTTACCCTGCAGGGGTGCACAAATAGCAACACACACTCGATCAACCTCGGAAAAACCAAATCAAAACCCAACGAGGCCTTCACGACAAAGCAATCACAGGATTCAAAATATTTCAGGGGCCACCCATTGAGTACACCATAACAAAGTTAGCGACTCGAGACGGACTCAAGGTTTGGGTGGACGGTACGAACGGGAACCCGAAAGTGTGGTGGCTTGTCGATACACAAATCGTGTCCCGATCCTAAAGACAGTGCTCCTCGCACAATCGTAAATGAAGCAAGGTAAAGCATGGCATAAGTACAGATAGTAAATAAAACCTCAAACTAGTTTGTGGCCCCAAGAAATAAGAATGAATCAAGCTCGCTCGGGGGTCCCATAAGCCTCCCGGATGTGGATAGCGCGAATATTCAAGGAACAGGAATCAAGTACTCGGGGTCCCACGGACACAAGTGAGCAGGAAAAACCAAATAGCAGATATTGCTCACGGTGCCACTTTCATTAGTTATCCCATTACTACTCAAGTTAAGTTGTTTAGGTACCTCGTTATCCAACAGACACTCACATACCCTACATGTCGTTTCTCGACTCGCATGGCTCAAACAACTCCTAGTAATGGCTCATGGGATGGAGGAACAAGCTTCGGTGGGGTTTAAAAGTAAAGGCTATGCAATACTTGGGATTCAATTTAATGCAATCGGGACTCAATGATGCAAGAATAAGATAGAGGCAATAGGTACTATATGTATGCAAGCATGTGGTAGTGCTTGCACAGCACTCGTTGAAGCGAGAGAAGGATCTGGGTAGTGCTCCTGGGTTTCTTGATATATCCCCTGCTCAGCGTCTATTCGAAGAAGAACCAAACAAACAAGGGCCAACATAAATACAGTGCACAAGCATATGAATAAAATGCGACAAGCAAACAATCATGCCATGATGAATGATGCACAAGTTGCATGGCAATAATGTAGCATGGCATGGGTGAGATGTAGAATACAAGAAATAAACATTTTATTGAGTTTTGGCCACATTTTATACCCAAATAAGTTGATGTACTCTTTATATTTATATGATGCATGCTGCAAAACAGAACATGGAATGCATAAACAGAAAGGTCTCGTCGAGCTAATCAATTTAGACATATCAGTTGTTAAATTTGGAGTTATAAGTCAAAAGTTATTAATTAATTAAGAAAAGGGAAATTTTATTGTAATTTAATTCAACTTGAAATTTTAAGTGCCCAAAATATATTTTGGATAGCATATTTGAAATCCTCACATTTTTCTGATTCAAAAACATATATTATTTGTATTATTTGGAATTATGAATTTAAATTTATTTTAAAGTCAAAATAATTAAAAGGGGGTCAAAGTCAAAGGTTTGACTAGATAGAGTCAAATCTGGTCAAATTCGAAAACATGGTTGAATTCATATTTGGAAAACATTTACTTTTCATTTTGAAAGTTTTTACAAATTCGAATTATTTCATAATATGTGAATTTAGTTAGATTTAAACATTTCCTGAAATTTTATTTGTATTAAAGGTTTGGCAAACTTTTGTCACGCAGCTGAATACTACCCACAGTCAATGACATGTGGGGCAGAGGACAAAAGGGGGCCACGGAAGCGCTGGGCGACGTGGTGGTGACAAGTGGCAGCCCGGAGGGCCGCGGGTTGAGGACCGTATAACTAGGGTGCCTTTTTACAAAAGAACCGGCGGAGGAAGGATTGCGGGTTGGGGGTGGGTTTTTTCCAGGGGCCTATGTGCAAAACTGCCAGGAGCTGATCGATTCAGACTCTGACGAACTGAAGTTCGGTTCGCGAATTAGACTATCTGATTCAAATTTGCGTCGAAGATGGCGAGCAATCTACTACGAATTTAGCCATGACGCAAAAATGAAAGATGAAGAGGGCTGATAGGGCTACAAATTTCGTGTTTGGAGCTTCGCCAACGGAGGTCTGCAGCGGACGGGGCAAGGATATGAACAGAGGAGCAGAAGCGGCTTGGGCGGGCTGACGAACTCCGACAGTTCGACGACGGAAACCGTGATCTGGCGAGGATGATTTCGAGAGATTTACTACTCCGTTTCATGCGCCGTTTGATCCTACTGAAAGCTGGAAGTGCCCTCTTTGTAATAGTGCAAGGGTATGTGCCTAAATAGATCTATGTAGGCCAGGAGATGAGTGGGAATTCCGGTACTGCAGGTGTCGTGCAGTCTTCTGGCTGTCGAGCTCTTGTCTGGCCTCGGCGTGCGACGGTGAGGAAGGGGAACTATGGCTGCGTGGCGAGCTCTCGGGCGGCGGAGGGCAAAGGAAGGAGGGGAATGGAGAGGGGGGCTTACCACGAGGCCGGCGGTGGTCTCGGAGGGCTCGGGGGTGGTTGGGGATGGCGGCAAGGCGAGGACGAAGATGGCTGCGCCGCAGTCCACCCGAGAACGATGATGGAGGACAGCTCACGCACGGCCTCCTCCTAGAGCTCACGCGTTGACGATGAAGACCGCCTGCGCCCTTCTCGAGAAGGTGATCAAGCGGCAGCGGTGACGCTCTCCTCGCTACACTCGTGTAGGGGTGAAAACAGAGGAAGAGGGAGAGGATGGCGTGAGGGGAGGAAGCTAGGGTTCGGGTAGAGGCTCCAGGCATGAGGATAAGAAGGGATGAGGGTTTGGGTGGTGACGAGGTGGCGGCGGAGGCGGTCACCGCCTCCTCCGTTGTCTCTGAGAGAGGAGGAAGGCGATGGACAACGACGGTGAACAGGACGGCGTGAAGGGGTACTGGGCCAAGGGGCGATGGGCCGACCAAGAGGGAAGAAAGGGAGCTGAGGTGGGCTGAAAACTGAGCTGGGCTGGCTGGGAAAAGGGACGCTGCACTGTTGGGCTGGGCCGGCTTCCCCCTCTCTCTCTCCATTATACTTTCCTGTTTTATTTTTCACATTTGTTTGTTTGTTTTATTCTTTTACAATTTCAAACCAGCTTATAAATTTCAAAACCTTTTGAACTTTTCCTGAGATATGAATAGAGAATTTGACTATGAGGAGAGGCAAGAGGTAAAAAGAGATGGAGGAGAAGGAGATGCCCACATACATAGTTTATGAATGTGCCAATTGGGGCATTTTACAAGAATATGAAGATTCGAGGTTTTGCAATTTGGATAAAATCATTTGTAGAATTAGTGAACCTTCACATGGATCCAAAGCTTGTATAAAACAAAATAGAGGGAGAGAGATGAGATGGGAGATGATCCACTCAAGAATTCAAATAAAATCCAGAAGACTTAAATGTGGTGGTTCTTGCATGGCCCATGCAAAATAATTAATGCCATGTTTATTCTTGTGAAAACAATAATATTAACATGGCATTATTCCTATGCATTCCCAAAAGTGGAATTAATCCAAGCAAACGAATTTAAAGGAAAGTTCCAGATGGAGTAGATGGATATGATCACATTTGTTTATAATTGGGACTTGCTAGTGTGTATATTCCACTAGATGTTTAATAGTCCCAAAAATATCCCAACATGAGCATAAATCCATGATAATCCATATGAAAGCTAGGAAAAAGGAGCACTACTCATAATGCATGCAAAGGTGGCTCCACATATCAATAATGTGAAAACAACATGATGCTAAGATGAGAGCATGTGGAAATAGAATTGGATCCATCCCAACCCACATGAGCTAGAGGTAAAAACCCAATAAAGTGTAAAGCTCATATTTAGTTGGATGGTGGAATTATAAGGTGGTGGCAGAGAAAGGTGATGGAGTTGAATAAAAGATATTCCCCCAACTCAACTTGGGCATTTAAACAATATATCAAGAACCAAATACAATATCAAGAGGCAAATACAATTTACAATGCATATGAGAGAAGAACCAACACAAAAGGGTTTTATATGATGCTAAAACGCAAGGTGTCATGATGACATGAGCATGATATAATGATGATGCAACAATTATATATATGAAGTAGCCATATATTACTAAACCAAGTAGCATTACACTTGTTAGACAAATGGGATGCTACAACTCTCCCCCACTAAACAGGAATCTCGCCCCGAGTTTCTAGGAAGAAGAAGAAGACACAAAGAGGGTAGGATAATTGGCACGGAGCTCATCTTCACGCTCCCAAGTGGCTTCATCAACGGAATGGTGCGAGCACTGCACCTTGCAGAACTTGATGGACTTGTTGCGAGTCCTTCTTTCTGCGATCTCAAGGATTTTTGTGGGGTGTTCTTGATAAGACAGGTCTTCTTGGAGATTGATTAGCTCATGATCCACGGTCCTGCCGGGATCCTTGAAGCACTTCTTGAGTTGAGAGATGTGGAAAACATCATGAACCTTGAGTTTTTCCGAGAGCTCAAGAGCGTAAGCAACTTCTCCTCTTCTTCCACGAATTTTGAAAGGACCGATGTATCTAGGAGCCAGCTTTCCTTTGATACCAAAACGGTGTGTGCCTTTCATGGGAGTGACACGAAGGTAAACGAGATCACCAGGGACATACACCATGTCCGTGTGCTTCCTGTCATAATTGCTCTTCTGGCGACTTTGAGCAATCTTCAGATTTTCAAGAATGATATGTACCTTCTCCTCCGCTTGAGTTACAATGTCAGGGCCAAACCAAATTCTTTCTCCTGCACCCGACCAACCAATCAGAGTTCTGCACTTGCGACCATAGAGAGCCTCAAATGGTGCCATCTTTAGACTTTTCTGGAAGCTGTTGTTGTAAGAGAATTCAGCATAAGGAAGACATTCTTCCCACTTCATGCCAAAAGAGATGACGCAAGCACGAAGCATATCCTCCAGAATCTTATTGATCCTTTCAACTTGTCCTTGCGACTGAGGGTGGTAAGTCTTTGAAGTTCAATTTTGTTCCCAAAGCATTTTGGAAACTCTCCCGAACTTGGAAGTGAAGATGCTCCCACAGTGGCCCGAATCGATCTCAAGAGGAACCCCATCTGAGAGGCAATTGCATTGATATAGAGCTCACCAATCGAATTCCAGAAATTGTTTCCTTGACGGGGAAGAAGTGAGCCACTTTAGAAAGCCTGTCGATGACAACAAAGATTGCATTGTTGCCCTTCTGCGACCTTGGAAAACCAGTGATGAAGTCCATCTCTACTTTCTCCCATTTCCATTCCGGGGGTTTCAATGGCTGTAGAAGACCGAAAGGTTTCTGATGGACAGCTTTCACTCTGCGGCAGACATCACACTCCGAGACATACTTGGCACAATATCGTTTCAAACCCGGCCACCAATATTGTGTTTTCAAGTCCATGTACATCTTTGTGCTGCCAGGGTGGATAGAAAGAATCATGCGCCTCCTTGAGAACTTGCTCTCTCAAACCCGGGTAGTTCGGAACAAACATCCGGTGTTCAAAGAAAAGTGTGCCTTGATCATCGACGTGGAAGGACTCATACTTCGGAAGCTGAAGTTTGGAGATGATCTTTTTGGTGTGCGGATCACCAAGCTGACGAGAGCGAACCTTTTCTTCCAAGAGAGGGGTTGCTAGAAGGTTCAGGAGATACCCTTGTTCCACAACTTCAAGGTTGAGCTGACGGAATTCCTCGCACAAGAGAGGCTGTTGTTCTTCCATCATGAGGTTGTTGACATAAGCTTTGCGGCTGAGGGCATCGGCCATGACATTAGCTTTGCCCGGAGTGTAGTTGATGGTCAAATCAAAATCATTAATTGCTTCAATCCATCTCCTCTGCCGAAGGTTGAGATCAGGCTGAGTGAAGATATACTTCAGACTCTTGTGATCAGAAAATATTTCACAACGGTTGCCAAGCAAGTAGTGCCTCCATAGTTTCAAAGAAAAGACAACTGCTGCGAGCTCGAGGTCATGTGTAGGATAGTTGATCTCATGCGTCTTCAACTGTCGAGAGGCATAAGCAACAACTTGTTTTTCTTGCATAAGGACCGCACCCAATCCTTGCAAAGAGGCATCACAAAATATCTGGAAAGGCTTAGATGTATCCGGAGGAACCAAGACTGGTGTGGAAGTGAGCTTCTCTTTGAGTGTCTCAAAGCTTGTTTGACATGCAGGAGTCCAAAGGTATTTCTTGCCTTTCTTGAGGAGATCGGTAAGAGGCTTCGCTATCTTCGAAAATTTCTACACGAAGCGACGGCAATAACTAGCCAAACCCAGGAAACTCCGCACTTCTTTGACATTAACAGGAGGAAGCCATTCAACAATTGTCTTCACAGTTTCCGGGTTGACGGCAATGCCCTTAGCAGAGATGACGTGACCAAGATAGGTTACTTGAGGCAGCCAAAACTCACACTTGGAGAACTTTGCATATAAGCGGTTCTCACGAAGCTTGTTTAGGACACACCGAAGGTGTTCTTCATGCTCTTCCTTTGACTTAGAATAGACTAGGATGTCATCCAGATAGACCACAACGAACTTATCAAGATACTCCATGAAAACAGAGTTCATGAGCCTCGAGAAGGTAGCAGGTGCGTTGGTGAGACCGAAAGACATGACCGTGTACTCATACAGGCCATAGCGGGTGGTGAAAGCTGTTTTAGGCACATCTTCCTTGCGAATCTTGATTTGGTGATAACCACTTCTCAAGTCCAGCTTAGAGAATACCACAGCTCCAGCTAGCTGATCGAAGAGATCATTAATCCGCGGAAGGGGATATTTATTCTTGATGGTTTTAGCATTGAGAGCCCGATAGTCAACACAAAGTCTATCAGTCCTGTCTCGCTTCTTCACAAAGATTGTTGGGCTACCCCAAGAAGAGGTACTGTGTTGAATGAAACCCAACTTTTCTTGTCCATCAAGCTGACGTTTGAGTTCAGCCAACTCAGCAGGACCCATTTTATAAGGCCGCTTGGAGATAGGAGCCGTTCCAGGTTCAATCTCAATTACAAACTCAACCTCACGATCCGGAGGCATACCCGGCAACTCTTCAGGAAAGACATCTGGGAACTCACAGACCACCGGTACACTCTGAATAGCTTCCATAGCATCATCATTCAGATCTGCCAAAGAGAAAAGCTGGATAGCAGGAGTCAGACTTAGAGAAAAGACTATATGGCCTTCAGGAATCTTCAGAGAAACCGAGCGTTCAGCACAATCAATCACAGCTGCATTTGCTGTCAACCAATCCATGCCCAAGATGACATCAATGTCAGAATTGCCCAGAACAATTAAGGACGCCGAGAACGAAGAGCCACCAATCTCAATTTGATTGCCATTGCTGATATGTACAACCCTCATGTTTGCTCCAGGAGAAAGGACCATTAACCGCTTGAGGAGAGGAACCATAGCTAACTCATTTTCATTTGCAAACTTGTGAGAAACAAATGAATGCGATGCACCAGAATCAAACAAAACTCGTGCAGGGACTGAGTTAACGGGAAGCATACCTATCACAACTCCAGGTGCATGCTCAGCTTGAGCGGCGTTGACACAGTTGGCACGAGCAACAGTAGACCCGAGCTTGGTGTTGATGTTGAGAGCCCGAGGTGGTGGTGCACGAACCATAGGAGAGCTTTCCGCAGATCTTGGAGGTGGTGGAGGAAGAGCTTTGTTTTTCATCGGACAGTTCCAGTTTTGATGCCCAGAGTCTCCACACGTGAAACAAGCACCAGGTGGACGTGGAGCAACGTAGCCAGGGACTCCGCCAGGCGCTCCAGGGTAGTGGTGGTTGTAGCCCCTGGGAGCAGCAGTGAGGAAGTTTGTTGGCCTTGCCGCGTAGCTTGCAGGTCTTGGTGGAGCCGGGAGCGACGGTGGGGTGTTAGGAACCCAGACACGACGCTTAGAAGGAGCTGACATAGCTGAAGGGCTTGCTGCATCACGGTTGTGTTTCTTTGACTCCTCAAACACTTGCCTACTTGCTTCTTCCTGCAGAGCTGTATGCTGAAGTTCCAGAAAATACGCTGGCCTTGCATGTGTGATTGCATATTTAATCGATGCATTGAGCCCTTGCCGGAACCTCTTTTGCTTCTTCTTGTCATCCGAGATCTCATCGCCACCATAACGAGAAAGGTTCATGAAGTTCCTGATGTAGGTATTGACATTGTCATTTCCCTGCTTGAGGTTGAGAAACACTTCCTTCATCCTTTCCATGAAAATTTCTTACAGATACTGCTCTTTGAAGGCTCCAGTGAACTGTTCCCAAGTAGGCTGAAAACCAATGCAGTTTGCCTTCAGGTAATTCTCCCACCAGAGAGCTGCATCTCCCTTCAGAAGGTGAGTAGCACATTTTACCCATTCTTGCTCAGGAACATCAACAGTCTCCAGTAGCCTTGACATCTCACGCAACCAATCATCAGCATCAAGTGGTTGATCAGAAACATCAAATTGGCGTGGGTTGAACTTCAGGAAGCTTTTGATGTCTCCTCGCTTGGGAGGGGGAGGTAGCGGAGCAAACTCATTCCTCCGAACACTCTCTTCAAAACGCTGCTGGTTCTGCTGCATTGCTGCCAAGGCATTGGCGATGTTTGACAACGCGGACCCCAGTTCAGGTGGTATGTCTTCATCAGAACGGCGTGGTGGTGCCATCCTGTGATTGATATAAAACACAAGTCAGTACTATAATGGAGAATAATAATAATCCAAAATAATACCAAGATGGAATTACTCAAGATTAAAGGATACAATTTACTAAGATGATATTAAAATATCAACAAAGTTCAAAGCACCAAGAAGATATTAAGCATATCGCACACGACTGAAAAGGAGTGTGGTACACAGATATATCAAAGAAAATTTTTCCGCAAATTTCGGCATTAAAATACCAATAGATGCGCAAAATCACTTAACGAATCAAGATTAGTGACTCTACCATTTCAATATACAAAAGCGAATGATAAGAGTAGTGGTATGGTCGCGACTCCATCCCGCACTCAAATCATTACTCCGCACATGAATAAATAGAACACATATCCTAACCCCTTCTTCTCACGATGAACCTAAAGATTGGTAACTATGGAAACGAACACCCCAAACAAGATAACGTCGGATAACAAAGAGTAAGACAGATCGCGGCGGTATACAACGAATCAGATAGATCGCATCGGTTTGCAAAAGCCTGTCGGTATGGACTGTACCAACAGTTGATAACCAAAAGGCCGATTGTGATAACATCTTGGATGCAACAGATAGACAAGGAATTACACACACACACACAACCTATGGTACTACGGAAACCCAGAACACATGAATCCTAGTTTGAACTTTTAAGAAGAGGATTGAAAACGTTACACTTCCTTACCAGAAAAGGGTGGGTGGGTGGTTGGGTAAGAAGAAAAGTGGAAGCAGTCCTACTCTCGCGTCTTGTTTTTCCCTAGTATACATAACTACCAAAAATATTTGCTAGACTGACAACGACCATTTGGCTGAGACCCTGAAGGGCGGGATGACTCTGATACCAATTGTAACTACCTCGGTGAATTACGCTCCTAGTTGCAAGCCTGGATGAGCGGAAATGGTTGAAATAGTACGGTGGGGCCCAAATGCCACTCACAGGTAGACCTTTCGGCCGTCCCAACCATTTCCAATCATCGGGACAAGAACGGCGTGTCGGCAGGCGAAGGGATCAACTACATACACAAATGAGTATGTATGCAAGCCACCATACAACAGTACATCAGAGCCATTCCATCTAAAAAGAATGGAAATATAGCAACGCCATACGGCAAGATTCAAATGTCCTAGATAGATATACTAGTTTAGGATATCTCCTCATACATCAAACATCAGAGTATCAGGCGGAAGCGTCAAACAAGATCCGAGTACGGATAAGAAGCAAATCGGCATAATATGCCCCATAAATAAAACACATCCCGCCCACAGATCTCACGGATCCCCGTTCCCGGAATCTCTACACCGAATGATCGTTGCCCACATCATCCGTCTCCTCCACCCAGTATCCATCTCGTGAGTGTACCTGTTCATCTGAACCAAATAATTTATCGTGTGAGACCCTAGGGGTACTCAGCAAGTCTTTATGCCTCTAAAGGGGACACAACCTGGGGTGACGCAATTGCAGCAAAAGATAAACCCTAACAGTTCTATAGATACTCGCTAACCATCCGCCTAACCAAAAATAGACGAATGTCCGTGAAATAATGACAGCAGTTATGACAGTAATATCAACAGATCCATCCTCCTCCTCGCTTACCAACGAGGAAGCGGACGAACAACCCCATCCGTTGGCAGTTTTATTATCCATTCCATGAGTGTAGAACTATTTACTAGTCAGTTACTTAGTCAAATTAAAAGCGATACTTTAGTTATACTTGTCTATGACCGAGAAACTGTGCTCCAAGTCGTCCATAACCGCGGAAATGGCTTTCAGAAAGTTTTACCCTGCAGGGGTGCACAAATAGCAACACACACTCGATCAACCTCGGAAAAACCAAATCAAAACCCAACGAGGCCTTCACGACAAAGCAATCACAGGATTCAAAAATATTTCAGGGGGCCACCCCATTGAGTACACCCGCAACAAAGTTAGCTGACTCCGAGACGGACTCAAGGTTTGGGTGGACGGCTGTAAACGACTGGGAACCCGAAAGTGTGACTGGGCTTGTCGATACCGCGAAATCGTGTCCCGATCCTAAACAGTACAGGTGCTCCTCGCACAATCGTAAATGAAGCAGTAAAGCATGGCATAAGTACATGATAGTAAATAAAACCTCAAACTAGTTTGTGGCCCCAAGAAATAAGAATGAATCAAGCTCTGGCTCAGGGGGGTCCCATAAGCCTCCCGGATGTGGATAGCGCGAATATTCAAGGAACAGGAATCAAGTACTCGGGGTCCTACGGGACACAAGTGAGCAGGAAAAACCAAATAGTAGATATTGCTCACCGGTGCCACTTTCATTAGTTATCCCATTACTACTCAAGTTAAGTTGTTTAGGTACCTCGTTATCCAACAAACACTCACATACCCTACACATGCTGTTCTACGACTCGCATGGCTCAAACAACTCCTGTAGTAATGGCTCATGGGATGGAGGAACAAGCTTCGGTGGGGTTTAAAAGTAAAGGCTATGCAATACTTGGGATTCAATTTAATGCAATCGGGACTCAATGATGCAAGAATAAGATAGAGGCAATAGGTACTATATGTATGCAAGCATGTGGTAGTGCTTGCCTGGCAGCTCAGTTGAAGCGAGAGAAGGATGCAGGTAGTGCTCACGGTTTCTTGATATATCCCCTGCTCAGCGTCTATTCGAAGAAGAACCAAACAAACAAGGGCCAACATAAATACAGTGCACAAGCATATGAATAAAATGCGACAAGCAAACAATCATGCCATGATGAATGATGCACAAGTTGCATGGCAATAATGTAGCATGGCATGGGTGAGGTGTAGAATACAAGAAATAAACATTTTATTGAGTTTTGGCCACATTTTATACCCAAATAAGTTGATGTACTCTTTATATTTATATGATGCATGCTGCAAAACAGAACATGGAATGCATAAACAGAAAGGTCTCGTCGAGCTAATCAATTTAGACATATCAGTTGTTAAATTTGGAGTTATAAGTCAAAAGTTATTAATTAATTAAGAAAAGGGAAATTTTATTGTAATTTAATTCAACTTGAAATTTTAAGTGCCCAAAATATATTTTGGATAGCATATTTGAAATCCTCACATTTTTCTGATTCAAAAACATATATTATTTGTATTATTTGGAATTATGAATTTAAATTTATTTTAAAGTCAAAATAATTAAAAGGGGGTCAAAGTCAAAGGTTTGACTAGATAGAGTCAAATCTGGTCAAATTCGAAAACATGGTTGAATTCATATTTGGAAAACATTTACTTTTCATTTTGAAAGTTTTTACAAATTCGAATTATTTCATAATATGTGAATTTAGTTAGATTTAAACATTTCCTGAAATTTTATTTGTATTAAAGGTTTGGCAAACTTTTGTCACGCAGCTGAATACTACCACAGTCAATGACATGTGGGGCAGAGGACAAAAGGGGGCCACGGAAGCGCTAGGCGACGTGGTGGTGACAAGTGGCAGCCCGGAGGGCCGCGGGTTGAGGACCGGATAACTGGGGTGCCTTTTTACAAAAGAACCGGCGGAGGAAGGATTGCGGGTTGGGGGTGGGTTTTTTCCAGGGGCCTATGTGCAAAACTGCCAGGAGCTGATCGATTCAGACTCTGACGAACTGAAGTTCGGTTCGCGAATTAGACTATCTGATTCAAATTTGCGTCGAAGATGGCGAGCAATCTACCACGAATTTCGCCATGACGCAAAAATGAAAGATGAAGATGGCTGATAGGGCTACAACTTTCATGTTTGGAGCTTCGCCAACGGAGGTCTGCAGCGGACGGGGCAAGGAGATGAACAGAGGAGCAGAAGCGGCTTGGGCGGGCTGACGAACTCCGACAGTTCGACGACGGAAACCGTGATCTGGCGAGGATGATTTCGAGAGGTTTACTACTCCGTTTCATGCGCCGTTTGATCCTACTAAAAGCTGGAAGTGCCCTCTTTGTAATAGTGCAAGGGTATGTGCCTAAATAGATCTATGTAGGCCAGGAGATGAGTGGGAATTCGATGCAGGTGTCGTGCGGTCTTCTTGGCTGCCGAGCTCTTGTCTGGCCTCGACGTGCGCGACGGTGTGAGGGGAACTATGGCTGGTGGCGAGCTCGGGCGGCGGGGAGGGCATAGGAAGGAGGGAATGGAGAGGGGCTTACCACGAGGCCCGGGTGGTCTCAGAGGGCTCGGGGGTGGTTGGGGATGGCGGCAAGGCGAGGACGAAGATGGCTGCGCCCGCAGGTCCACCCGAGAACGATGACTGGAGGACAGCTCCTGGCACGACCGGCTCCTCCTAGAGCTCACGCGGTTGACGATGAAGACCGCACCACGCCTCGGCCAGAAGGTGATCAAGGCGGCAGCGGTGACGCCTCTCTCATTGCTACACTCAGGTAGGGGGTGAAAACAGAGGAAGAGGGAGGGGATGGCGGCGTGGGAGGGGAGGAAGCTAGGGTTCTGGGGTAGAGGCTCCAGGGCATGAGGATAAGAAGGGGATGAGGGTTTGGGTGGTGACGAGGCCGACGGCGGGAGACAGTCACCTGCCTCCTCCGTTGTCTGCTGCAGAGAGGAGGAAGGCGATGGACAACGACGGTGAACAGGACGGCGTGAAGGGGTACTGGGCCAAGGGGCGATGGGCCGACCAAGAGGGAAGAAAGGGAGCTGAGGTGGGCTGAAAACTGAGCTGGGCTGGCTGGGAAAAGGGACGCTGCACTGTTGGGCTGGGCCGGCTTCCCCCCCTCTCTCTCCATTATACTTTCCTGTTTTCTTTTTCACATTTGTTTGTTTGTTTTATTCTTTTACAATTTCAAACCAGCTTATAAATTTCAAAACCTTTTGAACTTTTCCTGAGATATGAATAGAGAATTTGACTATGAGGAGAGGCAAGAGGTAAAAAGAGATGGAGGAGAAGGAGATGCCCACATACATAGTTTATGAATGTGCCAATTGGGGCATTTTACAAGAATATGAAGATTTGAGGTTTTGCAATTTGGATAAAATCATTTGTAGAATTAGTGAACCTTCACATGGATCCAAAGCTTGTAGAAAACAAAATAGAGGGAGAGAGATGAGATGGGAGATGATCCACTCAAGAATTCAAATAAAATCCAGAAGACTTAAATGTGGTGGTTCTTGCATGGCCCATGCAAAATAATTAATGCCATGTTTATTCTTGTGAAAACAATAATATTAACATGGCATTATTCCTATGCATTCCCAAAAGTGGAATTAATCCAAGCAAACGAATTTAAAGGAAAGTTCCAGATGGAGTAGATGGATATGATCACATTTGTTTATAATTGGGACTTGCTAGTGTGTATATTCCACTAGATGTTTAATAGTCCCAAAAATATCCCAACATGAGCATAAATCCATGATAATCCATATGAAAGCTAGGAAAAAGGAGCACTACTCATAATGCATGCAAAGGTGGCTCCACATATCAATAATGTGAAAACAACATGATGCTAAGATGAGAGCATGTGGAAATAGAATTGGATCCATCCAACCCACATGAGCTAGAGGTAAAAACCCAATAAAGTGTAAAGCTCATATTTAGTTGGATGGTGGAATTATAAGGTGGTGGCAGAGAAAGGTGATGGAGTTGAATAAAAGATATGCCCCCAACTCAACTTGGGCATTTAAACAATATATCAAGAACCAAATACAATATCAAGAGGCAAATACAATTTACAATGCATATGAGAGAAGAACCAACACCAAAAGGGTTTTATATGATGCTAAAACGCAAGGTGGCATGATGACATGAGCATGATATAATGATGATGCAACAATTATATATATGAAGTAGCCATATATTACTAAACCAAGTAGCATTACAGTTGTTAGACAAATGGGATGCTACATAGGTCTTTTTACAGAAGCTAATCCTCTTGTGTTAGATCACGTATTTCTATGAATCCCCCTGTTCATATTTCAATCCTATTTTATTTGTCCTCTGAGTTGCAGTTAAGGGATTCCCTAGTTAGTACTAGTACCGATCTGTAGTTGGGATCAATATTTGATTTTGTTTGAGATTTGGGGATAAGGGAATTTAACCCACTCGGTTAATTTATGCAAATAATCAGGAGATCTCAATCGGTCAATTTATGCAAATAATCAATCCTGATAATCAAGGTATCTCAATCATGTCCTTATTACACGCTACTGTATTTTTCCAACAGGTGGATAGCAGCGACGTCTGCAGTGATGACGAGTCCAAGGATACCAAGACTCGTCAGGTTCTGAGGAGGCTAAAGTCTGGCCAGTACGACAACTTCTTCGCTGGCAACGTCAAGAGGCGCCCCTTCTGCACCGGGAGGATCCTCGCCACCGACTTCAACTCCCTCGTGAAGCATGCCGAGGACATGAAGACATGCGGCCTGTCCGTGGACGTCAAAGCCTTCAGAGCAAAGCACAAGGCGCTCGGCTTTCACCTTCGCAACCTCCAGAATGTGGCCGTCGAAGAGGGTCGCATCCCCCCCATCAAGCCCAAGGCGCCCAATGTCAAGGGAATGGGCAACAAAAGGTGAAGGAAGCGCCAGAGGAAGGAGGCGGATGCCCTCCTGGCGGAGTCCATGAGGGGCCACTGATCCTTGTGTGTACTGCTGCTGCTACTGTAAAGCACCTTCTTTTGTATTGTCTGTGTTAAACTTGTCCACTACTACTGCTGAGCAGCCTAATTGTCGAACCTCGTTAAGTATCGTACTATATATATATATATCCTATATTAGCTGTTTTATCTATATCTGCTCTGTTTACTAAATATATTTATGGTACTGGTTAGATTTGTTGCTCTAAATTTGCTACCAAATTGGGAAAAATGAGGGCCAAAAGGAATAATGAATAAAGAGAGAAGCTTCTCTAGATTTGCTACCTTTGTGGGAAAAAACACAATTGTTAGAGAGGGGGGAAAATGCGCTCTTAAAAAGGCCAATCATAAAAAACAAAAAAAAACTTCCAATTTAGGCGACAGGGCGCATGTAAACACCAAACGCGCCCCACATGGTCCTACACCACGCCCCCTATAACGCGTTCCCAACCGGCCCCACGCAGTCCCACATGGCACGACCCCACGTGTCAGCATAACACGTTCTCGACGAACCGTCTCCATGTGGTCCCACATCGTGCGGCCCCACACGTCAGCCAACGGTCAACCTGATGGTAGTTGTCATTCGAGCTCTTTGATAAGTTTTCGAGAAGGATAAGGGAAAAAGTAAGGAAAAATTAAGCAACTAGGGAAAAGTGAGTACTACTAAGGAACTAGGGGCATGAAAATATAAATTCCTTTTTTATATGATACATGTTATATTAAGCGATTTCACTATGTCTTTGGTGTATTTGTTGATGAATGTTATTACTCCATTCTTGTATGCTTGCTCCAATCAAACTAGTATGTAATGTTTGAGCACTCTACGTATTACGTGATTATGCTACTCATTAGGTAGCCCATTAGGCAGCCCCTTGGATATTACAGCTATCAAACCTATAATCAATATCTGTTAAGAACCTTGAGGCCGGTAAACTATAAAAACCTATAAAAAGGATACCTTTTCATTACGCATTTCACTTGAGCTCGATGAAGACTTTTATGCTTGCCCCAAGTTGGAATAGTTCACTTGATCATGGTCGCTTGAGAGATCATAATTTTCTCCCCATATTGCATTATGGAAAATCTTCACTTAAGAACATATTGACATGTCCATTATCAACAAATGGAAGGAAATCTTCAAGCATATAATCCCCTCAAGGTACTTATCTTGAGCTTGCATTTCTCAGCCTTTATGACCATATCCACTTTATATCATCCTCTCATGGCTATATGTAATCTTATTTTTGATGAAAGGTCATGACTGATACCTAACCCCATATAGATATAACAAACACATAGTTCATGGGTCATTTCATAAAGCATAATTACAATTGCTGACCATACATAGCACCAGATCACTTAGTTTATCCCACATGATACATCATTTACACTAGTGAGTTAATCTTCTATAATCCAACCTTTGGAATTTATTCTAATCAACTGTGACTAAACACATGAGCCCATCCATGAACACATTTGAGTTCTTCAAATGAATTCTATCTCCGCCATTTCTTCCATTTCTTCATCTTCACATGAACATCATCTTGATCATCTTTTATTCATTCATTGGACTCAATCTTGATGCCTCAAAGTTTATTTTTTTGGCTTATGTTTGATCATCATATTTCATTTTGTGTTATTCACTATGATCCATCCAACATACTCAATCCATCACCTAAGGAACATCTCTTGATATACGACTCAATAAAATCATTAGTCCATATGTATAGTCATTAATTATCCAAACCACACATAGTGACCACATATTCTTTCAGATTGTCTAGTTATCTAACATGTTATTGTATACATGAGGAAGATAACATTTCTAGCTCAAAACCTTATCAGGTCAAGTGCTTTCAAACTTAACCCCGCAAATTTTTTGGAGATTTTTTAACTTTGATGATTCTAGTTATAACCCCCAAAAGTTTCATTGCCTATGTCCTCCATTTTTTGATTCATCCTTATTTATGGTACTTCTTTGGTAGGATTTTACTAGCCCCCCTCCCCCAAATATCATTCCCATTTATATGGTCGTCTTTTACTATCTATAGACATAAGTCCTCGGTGTCTTGGAGAGGTATAGTTCATATGGATGCTTCTATGTCACATCGAAACCTTTACCGATTATTTACTGCACTTGCATGCATACTGTCATGAGGTTGGAAATGTATTGTCCTGGCACTTGACAAGCTGAATTTGTTCTCGCCTTCTCATAGGTATGGACTATTAGAGCATCTCAAATGCTCCGTTCCTAAACATGTTATGTGTGCATGTACTAGTTCAAACTCCAGACCTAAAAGGGAGATTTTTTTGGCCCATGAGTCAATACGAAATGTATTACTTTTTATAAAGGCTACCATGCATTCTCAACCTGGTCCTTGTGGAGGACCCATAGAAAATATGTTATCTTTGCATTGAAAAATTGACTCTCCTTTCTTTGGTAGGATTTTACTAGCAGCATAAAAGTCCCATGACATGTCTTCGGTACCTATTCCGAGTTTTCACCAAAGCCTCCAAGTGCGGTTATTTCATCTTTGTTATTTTTCATAAAGCGCATTGATGCCTTTTTGATTTCTAGTTGCGGGTTTTCGTGTGCGCTACCTCTGCACAAGTTTACCACACAATCACATGGTTTTCGCATGTGTCCTCGCCCCTCCCTAGCGCGAATCAGCAAGTGGACATGGGCGGGGAGTGCGTACCCTACTGGAAAGTCAGGTGGGTGGCTTGGATGCATGCCCATTGAGGGCTGACCACGTGAGGCAACATGACACGCCACATGACAAAGCCGGGTCCCCAAGCGATATGAAACGTGAACCACCTTGTGTGTGCGGCTAAGTAAACATTCAAGACGCATCCCCAATGGAGAATGGAGAAGGTGTGCCTAGTCCTCTCCCCACAAATGCGGAGGTGGATGTGGCCTTGGGCCATTTCGAGAGACAGTGGTAGATATCAACAACTTTGGAGAAAATGATTTCATGGAGGGCTTTGTTTGTTGCTTTTTTTAGATGCTGAAGTTTTATCAAAACAATAAAATTATGTTGGCAATACATCATGGAAAACGTAACGTGCAACTAATAATTTATGCATATGAAGCATGCGAAAACAAATCATTCGCTTCGGTAAGCAGCCTCTTTCCATAGAATAAGATCGATATGATAGGGAGGGGACAGTTTCGGGCTTTCCAGCTTACTAAAACCTTGCAAACAGTTCGGGGCTCTTTGGATTGCAGAAATTTTAAAAAGTAGGAGTAGGAAAAACCTCTCGAAATCGCACAAGGCCCAAAACCTTGCCATCAGCGAGATGTCACATATGGTGAATTGCTACTACATGATTTTAGAACACGGCAATTTGTAAGATGTGTGTTTGGATGGTGCATAGGAACAAAACACAGGAATTTCACAGGATGATACGATCTAGGCCGATGTATGAATCATATGATGAAACGAGCAAAATAAAGCTGAGACAATATCCATGCACTCCTTACAATCAAGAAATTTAACTGAATATTACTCGAATGGAATATCACAATCTGTTTCCGATGCACGCTTCAGGTTTATGAAGCGGTACATATATTTGTTCTATAACTGTAATTTAAACCAACATATCGCAAATGGATCTCCCAAAACGCAACGGCTAGGCCACGAGAGAGATAACCAGCCTACAAGAAAATCGACACGGTTCAACAACAACTTGAGCAAACGAGACGGCAGTTCATGATGCATCTTCAGTGCGGCGGGTTCCACTAAATCAGCGGCCTCCAGAACCGAGGCTGAAGAAGTCGTAGAACGGCGGCACCGAGGCTTCGCCGCTGTGGCTCCCCCCGCCCTCCGACTCCCGGGAGAAGGACGCGGCGGAGGTGGAGGCGGAGGCTGACGGCATCGCGGAGCTGGCGGTCCTGGGGCGGCGCGTCTTCTTCTTCTCGCGCTGCGCGAAGGTGGGGTGCAGCGGGAACAGGTTCAGGGTCTGGGGCTGGACGGGACGGGCGTCCGCTGCCGCCTTGTAGCCGCCGCCAGTGGCCGGAGAGGAGTGCAGCGCGCGCGGCTGCTGCTGGGTACCGGCGCCGTTGGTCGGAGCTGGGTGCTCGTGGTAGTACATGGCGCCGGACGGCGGCAGCTGCGCCCGGACGATGTCACGCGGCTGCTTGTCCATCCTTGGGTAGTGCGGTGGCTGCTGCGCCTGCGAGTAGTAGGCTGCTTGCACCGCGGCCTGTCCCGCCATGTAGGCTTGCTGCTGCTGCTGCTGCTGCTGGATGTACATCACTGCAATGGAAAGAGTCGTGGATACAATGGAAAACTTGTTAGCGCGCTAAGCAAACTCCTCAAATTCTGCATCTCGCCGATTTCAAAACCCCAATGATCGATATGGGGAACAGCTAGCAGATTCAGCAGAAATCAATTTCACGCACAATGATGGATTCTACAGATTGGCTGACACGCGTCTTTCCCCCTTTCGACCTGCAACAAATGCTATTTCCTGTTCCTACGTTTCTTGGACGGAAGAGGAAGCAGCAGCTAGCTAGCTAGGGAGTGGTGTGGAAGGCTGTGTCTGGCCGCTTCGGTCGTAGCCAAGGTAGTACTGCAGGAGAGTAATTTTCCTTCGAACCTGGGGCATATGCACGCATGCGCAGGGGGGCACAGAAGATTAAAAGAGCTACAAAAGGGTAGCAGCAGCAGCTACATAGGGAGGCAACGTTAAATCGTGTGACCATGACTGCGAGGGAAGGGTCTCCCCTGCTACGCTGACACTCTCTAGGTACTCCATAGGGGGTAGTAGTAGTAGACGACAGGTAATAGTTATGACCGACAAGGCAAAAGAAGCAGCTACCAACATGAAACACACACACAGGGTCATGCACATGATGAGTAGAAGAACAAGCAGAGCAAGCAAGCGTGTGCATAGACACATACCATCCGCAGAGCACAGACGACAAATAGTATGACCGTGCTACATCATGTCCCTCGCTAAAACGACGACCATATAGGTCAGCGTACACCCCCCGATCGAGTGTTACCCATGCACAGAAAAAGGTAGATTTGTTTTCCATGGTATTATTCATGAAAGGAAACAGCCGATCGAAACGTCACCACTCCGATCAGCTTTGACCACGTAGTAGCAGATGCATGGACGCCGTGAGTTAAAATGGCAATTCCTAGATGCATACATATCCTTTCCAGCTAAACCCACATGTAAAGCCAAGCTACGGGACGCACAAAACCTTGACAAGCTATATAATCTCCATCAAGACATATATATACATGCCAAAAGAAGATTTAATAAATATAAATAATTAACGGCGTCGCGCTAGCTAGCTGGGGGCCGGGGTGGGGGCGGGGCTCATGCATACCTTCCGATCTGTTGGATGCAGCAGGGTGCTGCGGCGGCGCCTGCGTCATCATCATCTGCGTCGGGGCGGCGCGGGGGAAAGGGTGGCCGGGGGCCCTGTGGTGGAGCATGGGCAGCGGCTGGGGGCGCTGGAACTGCCTGGCGAAGTAGTCGAAGGTCTGCTGCTTCTGCCTCTGCCGCTGCCGGGCCTTGTGGTTCTGGAACCAGTAGAAGATGTTCTTGCCCTCGATGGGGCCGTGCTCGCGCAGCCTCGCCGTCAGCCGCTGTATCTGCTCCGCGCTGGGGGTGCGCATCCCCTCCCGGTACAGCCCCTCCAGCACGTTGATCTGCTCCACCGTCGGCGTCCACCGCGCGTTCGCCAGCGCCTCCGCGGCGGCGGACTCCGGGGACAGCGGCGGGGACGAAGGAGGAGGAGGAGGAGGAGGGAGAGGGGACACGGAGCGGCGGATGGCGGCTTGTTTGTGGTGGTACTGGACGTTCTCCATGGCTGCTGGCTAAGGATCGGAGGATGGACGGATCTTGTTTGCGCTTGTAGCTAGAGCCTTTGCGTTTGTGTGCCCTTGGGTGTGGGGGTGCAGGGGGTTTTAAAGGTGCATGGGAGCGTGAGGGCTAGAGGGAACGGGAGGGCGGAGCGCGTGGGTACGCTGAACGGCACCGGGCATTTCGTGTCCGGGCTTGCCGTGTCGCCGCGCGGTCAAAAGCTGTGGAGGGGCGTGAGCATCAGGGTGGCCAGTCTCGTGTGCCACCACTCTGCACTGCACCGCACTCGTGTCATCTACAACATGGAACCTAATATACCGCGTCATTATCGACGTGGTGCATATAGCCATCTTCGATCTGGTAGATCTGTTCGCTTGTCCAGTGAATCAAGAGTTTTTGTTAAGACACAATTTTCAGATTTTTGTTACAGCACATTCGATTTTTCCTTAGATAGATCCGTACAAATATTTGTCTGACTTTGCGTGTTTTAGAAAAAATATAGAAAAAATCCCTTCGGGTATCTATACGGCGTCCATCATCAATGAAGTTCGTAACTGTGGCTAGATCACAATGCACTGGTGGGAATGAGACCAGCTGGCACCAGCGTGTGCGTGACGTGAGGCGTTACCTGAAAAATAAATTTCTACCAAATATAGCACATAAAGGGTACGCGGTCTGCCGTGCTCCCTTTGGATCCATTAGCCCGGGTAGTCACGCCCCTTTTGGATCCATTCACCTTCGTAGTAACTCTAGCGGGTTTGCTAAAACACATGAGCATGCTTTTTCCTCGAACCACGGTCAGTTTCTGAGACATTGAATGGGACGACTTTTTTTTGCCTTTATTGTGACACTACTTGTTGAGCTTGAATCCATGTCACGAAGCTCTTGCTTCTCGGTGAGGATGTTCTCATGGGCATCGATTCTTTTGAGGACTTAAGGTGGGGTGAGCATCTCGAAAACCTGTCCTCTAGGCGACGAGGGTGCATAAGATTTCATATTTCACATCGAGGTTCATGAGTAGCTCCTTCACAATAAAGCAATCACAATATCTTTGGTGCCAAAACCTTTGGATCTCATTGGTGAGACTAGCCAGCTGGAAGTAGATGCTTTAGACAGTTTCACCCTTCCAAATTTGTGGGTATAGATATTCGATTTTTCCGTAGTTAGATTTGTACAGTTGTGTGACTGAGTTGGCATGTTGGAAAAAATAGAAGGAAATCCACGGGATATCAACAATATCGCGTCCATCATCAATGATAATGCACTAGCGGCTTAGGGTGGCATGGGACCAGCTGGCACTAGCGTGTCTACAGCATGATCCGTTACTTGGGAAATAAATTTTTACAAAGTATAGCAAGTAAAGGGCACATGTTCTGTCGTGCTCCCTTTGGATCTTTTGCACGGGTAGTCACGCTCCATTTGGATACATTCGTCCATCTAGTAACTCTAGCGGGTTTGCTGAACCTTTTTTCCTCGAACCACGGTCAGTTTCTCAAACATTTAATGCCACAACTTTTTTGCCTTCATTGCCATGCTATTTTTTGAGCTTGAATCCAGGTCATGAGGCTCTTGCTTCTATGTGAAATATGCTCTTGTGGATAGGAACGGATCTATCTTGAAGCGAAACTAGGCCATGGCCCGCCTAGACCCAAACAATGAAAGATGAGGGATAAAATAGGCCATCAAAGGAAAAATGTGTAATGTTATTTGGGCTGGCCCATCCAACATTTTCATCCAAGCTCATGGTCCTGAGGAGTTAAGATGGGGTGAGCATATTTAAACCCGGCCTCTCACGATGAGGGTGCAAAAGGTGTCATATTTCATATTGAGGGCGATGAGTAGTTTCTTCACACAAAAACGATCACAACCTTTGGTGACAAAACCCTTGGATCTCATTGGTGAGACTAGCCAACAGGAAGTAGATGCTCTGGATAGTTTTACCCTCCCAAAATTGAAGCCCTCAAGCTTGCTTATTAGTGCATCAACCTCGACTCCTTGAAACAGTGCTTCCTTGATAGACTTCTTCCAAAGAATCTAGGATCTTCTTTGCATTATCAAGGTCGTTAATGTGTTTTAGCCAACGGGGATGAAGACTCAATAAGGTAACTCCATGATTATTTCTCCAGATCTCTTCATCTATAGCTTTAAGATGCGTTCATACTTTGTTCTTCCATGGTCCATAGTTAATGCATAAAAAATGGATTTGGGTGTATGACTCCTAAAATCTCCATATCCATTTGCTTGTCTGGTAAATCAAGCGCTTTTGCTAACACATAATGTCACATTTTTACAACACATTCGATTTTCCAGTAGTTAGATGATACGTCATAAACGTATCTATAATTTTTTATGTTTCATGCTTGTTTTGTATCAACTGTCTTATATTTTGTCTACACTTTGAAGCATTTTTATACATTTTCTGGAACTAACCTATTAACAAGATGCCACAGTGGCAGTTGCCTGTTTTCTGCTGTTTTTGGTTTTAGAAAAGCTAGTAAAGAAATATTCTCGAAATTGGACGGAACAAAAGCCAAAGTTCCTATTTTCTCGACACAAGACGGAGTCCAAAGCGGAGACGGATGGGAGCCACGAGGCGGCCAAACCACCCCTAGGTGCGGGCCCACCCCTAGCCGCGTCTAGGCATGGTGTGGGCCCCTTGGGAAGCCACCGACCTTGCCCCTTCGCCTATATAAGCCCCTCAAGGCAGCAACCCTAAGTACCCGATCAGGAATCCACGAAAAGGTCCATAGCTGTCGCACCATCGTTCCTAGATCGGGAGGGATCCGAAGCTCTTCCCGGCACCCCGCCGCAGAGGGGAGATCACCCTGGAGGCCTTCTTCATCACCATGCTAGCCTCCAGAGTGATGCGTGAGTATTTCATCCTTGGACTATGGGTCCATAGTAGTAGCTAGATGGTAGTTTCTCCTTTTTGTGCTATCATGTTTAGATCTTATGATTTGCCTATCATGATCAAGATCATCTATTTGTAATAATATATGTTGTGTTTGTTGGGATCCTATGGATATTGAGTACTATGTGAAGATTGATTATTGATTCTATCATGTCTATGTTGTTTGTGATCTTGCATGCTCTTTGTTGCTAGTAGCTACTCTGGCCAAGTACTTGCTTGTGACTCCAAGAGGGAGTATTTATGCTCGGTAGTAGGTTCATGCCTCTAGTAATCTGAGAGAGTGACAGAAACTTCTAAGGTTGCAGATGTGATGTTGCTACTAGGGAGAAAACAACAATCCTTTGTACATGGGGCAATTGTATTGTTTACTTTACACACTTTGCTTAATGCAATTATCTGTTGCTTGCAACTTAATACTGGAGGGGGTTCGGATGATAACCTGAAGGTGGATTATTAGTCATAGATGCAGTTGGATTAAGGTCTATGTATTATGTTGTAATGCCCAAACGAATCTCATAGATATCATCATGACATGTATATGCATTGTTATGCTTTCTCTATCCTGTCAGTTGTCCAATTGTAATTTATTCACCCAACATGCTATTTATCTTATGGAGAAACACCTCGAGTGAACTGTGGATCCCGGTCCATTCTTCCCACTGATATTCAATCTACTGTCTATTGTTTATTTTCTGCAATTCCTACAAGCAACTACTTTCTTCCACACTATGTGTTTAATCCTTTGTTTTCAGAAAATCGGTGAGCTTGAAAACCTCACTATAACTTGGGGAAAAGTATTGTGGTTGTGTTGTGCAGGTTCCACATTGCTGGCAACACCTTGGGAGTTGGTTCTTTCTCCTACTTGTTCGATAACCTTGGTTTCATAACTGAGGGAAACTTGTTGCTGTGCTCATCATACCTTCCACTTGGGGTTCCCAACGAGCTCTATATCATTTGAGCCATCAAGAAATTTTCTGGCGCCGTTGTCGGGGAGATACAGGACAACTTCTGCAAGGAGAGTCTCTCACAACCAATCTCTTTACTTTGTTTTTGTTTTGCTTAGTTTATTTTGTTTTGTTTTGTTTACTTCTTTTTATCAAAAACACAAAAAAAATAGTGTACTAGTTTGCTTCTTTTTATCAAAAACACACAAAAAATTAGTTTCTACTTTAGTTTCTATTTTTGTTGGCTTGTTTTTCTCTTGCAAAAATGACTACTACTGAAAACACTAAGTTGTGTGACTTCACTAGCACAAACAACAATGATTTCATTTGCACACCTATTGCTCCACCTATTCCTGAAGCTACTTTCTATGAAATTAAACTTACTTTGCTGAATCTTGTTATGAAAGAGCAATTCTCTGGTGCTAGTACTGATGATGATGCTGCTCACCTTAATAATTTTGTTGAACTTTGTGAGATGCAAAAATATAAGGATGTAGATGGAGATATTATTAAGCTTAAATTGTTTCCTTTCTCTTTAAGAGGAAGAGCTAAAGATTGGTTGCTATCTTTGCCTAAAAATAGTATTGATTCTTGGATTAAATGCAAATATGCTTTCATTGGAAAATATTATCCTCATGTTAAGATTATATCCATGAGAAGTGACATAATGAAATTTAAACAACTTGATAATGAACATGTTGCTCGAGCTTGGGAAAGAATGAAATCTTTAGTAAAGAATTGCCCCACTCATGGCTGACTACTTGGATGATTATCCAAACCTTTTATGCAGGATTGATTTTTTCTTCAAGAAATCTTTTGTATTCGGCTCCTGGAGGTACCTTTATGACCATCACTTTGGGTGCTACAATAAGGCTCTTGGATAATATGATGGTAAATTATTCTGAAATGGCACACTGAGAGAGATCCACAAGGTAAGAAGGTAAATTCTGTTGAAGAAACCTCCTCCTTGAGTGATAATATTGATACTATTATGTCTATGCTTGTTAGTGGAAAAGCTCATATTGATCCAAATAATGTTCCTTTAGCCTCTTTGGTTGCTCAAGAAGAGCAAGTTGATGTGAACTTCATTAGAAATAATAATTTTAGCAACAATGCTTATAGGGATAATTTTGGAAATAATAATTATAGGTCATACCCTTCTAATAATGGTAATGCTTATGGAAATTCCTGCAACAACAATATAAGTGCACCCTCTAAACTTGAAGTCACGCTTAAGGATTTTATTAGTAAACAAACTGCTTTTATTAAAACTATAGAGGAAAAACTTGGAAAAATTGATGATCTTGCTTCTAAAGTTGGTAGCCTTGCCCATGATATTAAACCTCTTAAATTAAAGGTAATGCCTCATGATTTTAAAGAAAGTAAGACATTGAATGCCATACAAGTTAGAATTGATGAAAATGTAAGGATGTTAGCTGAATTGCATGCTAGGTGGGAAAGAGAAGATGAAATTGCTATAAATAGTAGTGTAACTAAAGTTTGTACCATTACCACAACTAGTAATGTTGATGCTAGGAAACCACCTTAAGTCCCCATTCCTTTTGCAACATTGCCAAAACCCAATGGAACCTTTTCCAATAAAAATCCTGAAATTTTTAGAAATATGGGAGATAATAGTTCCACCACCTTGAATGATAATATTGATTTTGATCTTGATGGTTGCAATATTTCTGAAGTAATCATGTTCTTACAAAATCTTGATAGAAGTCCTAATGCTAGTGCTATGAATATGGATTTTACAAAACATATTACAAATGCTCTCATGAAAATTAAAGAAGAAAAGTTGAAACATGAAGCCTCTATCCGTAGAAAATTAGAAGATGGTTGGGATCCCATCATTAATATGAAAGTGAATGATTTTGATTTCAAAGCTTCATGTGATCTTGGTGCTAGTGTCTCTATTATGCCTAGAAAGATTTATAAAATGCTTGATTTACCACCATTGGAAGATTGTTATTTGGATATCCATCTTGATGATAATGCTAAAAAGAAACTCATGGGGAGAATTAATGATGTTCTTATTATGGTTAACCATACCTTTGTCCCCGTTGATTTCTATTTTTTGGATGTTGTTGGGGGGATGACCCTAGGTAGGGTCAAGATAAGTGAAAAGGGGAAAAACCCTTATGGAATTAGACCGGATCAAAGAACGATTCGGCCGAGTCATATAGAGGTCAGACGAATAAGGTCCGACTTATTCCGAGTCAGGTTGCTAAAACCTGATTCGGCTGACATATGAATTATGTCAGCCTACATCCATTACGTATCATACATGCAGGTTAAGGTTAAGCCGAGTCATGCGGGACAAGGCCGAGTCATGGGAAGCTTGCTCGAGAAGGAAAAGGCGAACCCCGAAGTCAACACCACGCATTGTCTCTCCTCAGGAATCTGCACAGTGCCAAGCGCTACAGACAAGAGACAGAGCGGCAGAGGAGGAGAAGAAGGTCATGGAGGTGACAGTCCTCAAGCCTGAGGCTCACATGTGGTGGACTCTGTGTCTTTGCCATCAATAGTAGGGGGACACAGAAAGAAGCCCGACGAGTTACTATTTTGGGACAAGCATATTTCACGAATATGCTTGTCCACGTCAGCCCTAGAAGGAACCATACCACTCCTTTATAAGGAGGGGCAGGGTTTCCTCAGGAGGCGATCGATTCATTTTTACTTAGCACTAGTAGTAGCTTATTCTTCCTCTCGCTCAAACAGCTCGAGGAGCAAGTGTAGCTCCATTGTTGTTAAATAAAGGTCAAGTTCTAGTGTTATGAGCGTAGAAACCACTGCATCTTCCCTCCATGGATCCCTATAGCATCCATTGGCCCCCAACTTAAGCCTACCCATGGCATCTGTCGTGCCACCACCACGACAGTTGGCGCCCACCATGAGGCCAGCAGCGGTGCTAGTTGGAGTCAAGATCCGGAGGGGAAACTTCATCGACACTGGCGAGCGCGTCGTCTCCGGCTTAGTCCAGATATTCGACATTTGGGACTACGTCAGCAACAACGCTGGCAGCATCGGAGCAAGGCCACCCCCGCGCAACGGCCTCTTCATCAACCTTGGAATCCACAATATCTACGTCGGCGTTGACATGTCTCGCGTTTACCCACGCCGAGTCATCCTCGCGGGAGAGCCTCCCCTCAGCACTGCCATTGGCCCGTGTAACGCTCGCCCCGCAGGCAGCGTCGAGGTGATGATGACAACACCAGCAGTAGGAGCCAGACCAAGCAAGAACCCAACAACGGTAGACCTGGCAACGGCTAAGCCGGCAGCCGCAGATCCGTCAGCAGCAGATCCGTCAGCAGCAAATGCACCCGAGGTGCACGAGGTAACCCCGGCCCCAAGGCAGCTAGAGTAAGGTGGACACCACTGGAAAGGCCGGAGAATATATTGCAGGCAGCCATACATAACCGAACAACACCTGTAGCACCTATTGTAAACCCGGCAAATGCACAAGCCGATTTAGAAGAGACTAGGTTGAGAATGTTAGAAGAGGCTAAGAAAGTATCTGCACTGCGGGAGTCCTCTAATAGGACCTTGCGAGAATATGCTAGGCCAAATAAGCTAGACACCGCTCCTACTCGGATGGATGATCTGAGAATGAAAGGAAAGAACCTCCTTAGTGATATTACCAAGGAGCATGAGTCTCAACATGGTGATTCGGCTGACCCAGGGCTGCCAAGGTATAGTACCCCGACAAAGAACCTCAGGGCGGCAAATGTCGCAGCTTTAGAGTTGGAGGGATTGACCGGGGAGGTCCGGCAAAAGCAACAAGAAAGAGTGAATGAGCTGGTGTGCATCGCGAACCAGCAAAATGAGGATATACTCAGGGCTAATCCGACAAAGCCAGTTGTCGCAACATCTTCACACGGAAATGGACTATGAAAGGATAAGGCAGTGACCTCGGGGAAAGGAACAAACAGATTGTTCCCTATGATCTGGTAGTGGCCGAAAAAGCAAATGAGAATAGAGGTAATGGACGCCAAGGTAACAGTGGGGATAGAAACCTCGGTCGTGGCAATAGAGAACATGGGAACCTCGGAAGAGGAAATCCCGAGAATAATAACCCGGCTGAAGGAAGGCATTTCCACCCATAAGATCATTAGTCGAGGCATGAACCCCAACAAGGAAGGGATGTAGGGCATGTTCCACATAACTCGGTGCAAAACAAATACAATGATGGTTATTTGGAAATGGAGAATGCCGGATTTGCCAGGCAAAACCACAATATGGTGGAAGAAAGAGCTGCATATAGAAGTTTGTCGCCGAATTATGCGAGGATGAAACTTGATAGGCTGTATCGGTCCAAATTATTGTAAGAACAAGGTCCTCCTAGTCCAGCTTGTTTTGGGACCCAAATTATAAGCGAACCACCTATCCCAAACTTCCAGCTGGCGAGAGGCGCAAAAACATATAACGGGAGTACCAAGCCACAATACTGGTTGATTTATTATGCCACTGCAGTGGAAATTGCAGGAGGAAACTTGAGATGGCTTGTGAGGTATGTGCCCCAAATGTTGGAGGGGCCGGCCAGGGTATGGCTGAACAACTTGCCAGCATGCAGTATCAATTGCTGGTTGGATTTTGAGGAGATGTTTGTCAGTAACTTCACCAGCACATACAAGAGGCCAAATAGGCCTCAACAACTAGCAATGTGCAAGCAGAGGCCGAATGAGACCGATAGAGAGTTCCTGACACGGTGGTGCAACTTCAGAAACTCTTGCGAAGGGGTGATCGAGTCACAAGCGATTGCTTAGTTTGCATAGGGTTGTAGATATGCAAGTGTGTTATGGCAAAGGCTACAAAAAATATGCCGACTATGTTGGCCGAGACAATCAAAATAGCCGACTCATATGCACTGGGTGATCCGACTCAGCCCGAGCTAATGTCGGCAGAGCATCATGAGCAGCATGACCATTACACTTGTGATGGCGCCGGATCATCTAGGCGGCATGAATTCGGAGGTAGAAGAAGAGAGGATAGGCCAGATTACAGGTACAATTCAAACCAGGTAGCAGTCGTGATTCAAGATCAGCCAGGTGTAGGGAGCAATCAACGCCAGAAAAACGGTCCTCGGAAATGGACAACAAGAAATGAGGAAAAAAACAATGGACTCCTGAACAAAATAAGCAATGGCGGGAGAGGCAAAAATACACGTTTGAGTCAATGCTAGATCAACCATGTAAGTTCCACACGCCAAACCCGGCAAAACCAGCCAATCACACAACTCGTCAGTGTGCATGGATGAAGAATGCAATGGGAAACTCGGCGGCGATGCAGGCACCACAGCAGCAACCACACCACTCATAGCAACCACATCTTACGTGAGGAAATGTGCAACAATTGATGCTACCCCCACCACCTCCGAGGTATGAGAATCATGACCGGAGGGATGCGGTTCACCATGTGGCGAATCAAGGCCAAGATGGCAGAGGCAAACCCGGTAACAATGGGCGCAATGAGTACCGAGAGCCCCATCAGTCATATTATGTATTCACCACATAATAGCAAGACAGACAGTGCGTCCAGCGCTAGCATATGGAAGTGAATGCAGTTATGCCGGCAGTTCCGAGGTATATGCACTGTTCAGATCAAGAGATAACTTGGAGCATCAGGGATCATCCCAAGATCATGCCAAACCCCGGGTCATATGATTTAGTTCTTGACCCAACATTTGTTGGACCCAGTATTAATGTGAAATTTTCAAAGGTGTTGATAGATAACGGCAGCAACATCAACATTATGTACAATGATACGATGCACAAACTCGGCATTTCTCCGAATATGCTACAGTCAACCAAGACAACCTTTCATGGAATAGTTCCAGGACTGTCCTGCGAGACCATTGGGAAGGTCTGAGTAGACGTCTTATTTGGCACAAGGGAGAATTGTAGAGCAGAGAATTTGGAATTTGAGGTGGTAGATCTAGAGAGTTGTTATCACACATTACTCAGACGGCCGGCATTGTCAAAATTTATGACCAGCTATCACATTGGTTACTTAAATATGAATATGCCAGGACCACAAGGAGTAATCACAATAGCCGGAGTGTCACATCCCAAAATTTTCCAAATTTTGAAATGTGAAAAATAAATAAACAAAATAAAATTTTGTTGAAATTTAGGGTGAGAAGAAACTTCTGATTCCAATTGGAAACATCAAAACCTATTTTGATCAAATAAAATCCTAAAGGGATTTAAAAGGATAAAAAAAATTAATAAATAAAGTTATAATAGTTGGAATCACTATTTTTGGATCTTTTAATAAAAAGATTTGGTTTTCAAAAGAAAAGGTAGAATTAAAAATAAGGATTATTTTTAAAGAGCCAAATTAAATCTTGGCCAAGCTTTTGAAATAAAATATTTCTATTTGATAAAAAGAGCAAAGGTTTATTTGAATAAAATAACGAGGATTCATTAATATCCAATTTTATTAAAGTAAAGGCTTTTTCCTTTTTAAATAAACACTAAAACTTGTTAAAATATTTTAAATAAGATTTCCAAGTGTTTTATATTTTTAAATAAAACCTACTGAAATAGTTTTGTTATTATTTAGATTTCAAATAGAGTTTTTAAATAAATAAAATCCTATTTGAATTAATGACTAAGGTCTATTTATTTAATTATTAATGGATCCTAAAAGAAATAAAAATTATTTTATTTTGTACTTTGGATTATGATGTTAAACAGAATTAAAATCAATACAAAGTTTGGTGGTGGTTTGAATTGATTTGTTGTTTGAATTATTTGTTTGAAAATCAAAATAGAAATTTCAAATAGAAAAAGAAAAACTTCCTGTATAAAAAAATGAATCGAAGCAGCCCACTGCCAACAGGCCCAGCAAGCCCAACACCAGCCCACTCCTTCTCCCCCGCAGTGAATCGTTTTTCACTGAAAAACGCACCCACTGAGTCACTGAGTAGTGGACCCTGTGCCCCCTCTCTCTCACTGGCAGACAGCTCGGCCCCACTAGCCACCTCAGCATCGTCTCCCTCGCGACCACGTCGCCTCGCCGTTTCTGCCATTAACTCCAGTGATGAATGCGAGTTATTGTCGGAGTTATTCCTCGCCGTGATCACGCGTACATAAGCGCCCTCTTCTCCTCTCTCTTTCCCCTCACTCGCCCCTCCTTCTCTGCCCCAGGGATGTTCGAATCTGTCCCCACACCACCTTTGTCTCCGACGACGTCTCCGAGCGATTCCGGCCACACCCCGCCGTCCCTCGCCTCCCACTGCATGCAGACTTGCTCCCCACCTCCTGGCGCATCTTCTAGTGCAGCTAGTTAGCCAGCGTGCCCGCAACCTCGCCGTCATCACTAGGCGTCGGTAAATGCGCCTTGGCTCCGAACTCCACAGTAAGCACCGACCGCCCCGACCCTTCCCGTGGATGCTCCTATCGTCTACGCACTCGCCCACGTCTAACCGTGCCTCTATCTTGCCTTAGGGTGACCTGTAGCCCCATCCCCGACGACGCCTGAGCACACCCGTCGCCAGGAGCAACTCCGGCGAGCGATTGCCGTCCATCCCGAGCACCCCTTCGACGGAGAAGACAACATTGAGCTTCAGCATCGTCCTGCAAACCCTGTGAGCATCTCATCTCCCTCCCTTCCTTCCTGCTTCGCCAGAACCACCGCGAGCAGAGCCCGCACCGCCGCCAGCCACCGCTAGCGCCGCCAGTTACTAGTCGAGCTTCTGTGAGCCGTAAGATGAGAATCGTCTGGCTAGGATTAGATTCAAGCGAAGGGGTATCACTCGATCTGCGCCGTGCAATCTAAATAAAATCCTGCGGTCTAGAGAGGCTGATCCGCAAGAAGCGGTACCGGCCAATAAGAACGAGCCACGTGGACAAGGTTTTGTTAAAAACAGAATATAGAATCTGTTTGAATTGCAAACTTGTAAAATTCATAACTTTAATTCTACACGTCCAAATTTTGCAAATTTTATATCAATGGATTCAGCAGAACAAGTACTTTGCAACCATGCATTTTTTAATGTTTTGCTTCTGGAAAATTGGTTGAATTTGCAGAAACATGTGTAGGCTTATTTTGAATATAAAATTGTTCTAGATATGTGTTTGAGATGAAATCTTTGAAAAATGGATTGTTGTGAACCTACTGACCCTAGGAACCAACTTATGGATTTAAAAATGTATTTTGTGAGGTTAAAGAGTAAATATTTGAAGTAGCACATTTCTAGTCAAATAAAAATATTGTTTTTGGTGTAGAAATGATTTTTGTGTAAAACCTTTGGGAAATGATTTGATTCAAACCTTCTGACCCTAAACACCAAGTTTTGAGGATTAAAATATATTTGGTGAACCCTTTAAAGAATATTGCTTTGCTAAAAGCATTTTCAACCACATAAAATATTAATTTAATTTAAAAATGGTTTATAGATAAAACCTTTTGCAAACGGTTTTACCACTTTTGTATATGACCAATGTGAGCTTGAAAATGTTTAGAGCCTAATAGAAACCACTTTTCTAAATAAAACTATGTTTTGCATGCTTGCATGCATGACCTTGTTTTTGTTATTTTATGTGTGATAAATTGTTTGAATGTTAGTTGAATTTGTGTTTGCTTGATTGAATTGTAGTGAAGTTAGAAGAGTGTGGTATTTGCAAGATCAAGAAGTGAACCAACATTCTCTACTAAAAAGGCAAGTGACACTATCATCCATGTCCTACTATTTTCATTACACTTAGTGGATTTTGTAACATGTATGATAATGGACTACTATATTTTATGCTATGCTAAGTCCTAATAGGATACCCTTATATCTTCCTTAGTGAAAACATTGTAGTTGTAGTATGCTTAGCCCTGCTATATATTGGGATGGGATACATGATATGAGTATATGAAGTGTTGGAAAGATATAAGTTTTATATAATAAAACAAGTACTCAATGAACCACCTGGGTGGACAAGGATACTCAAGATTGGACAAGGTGGCAACAAAAGGAACCATGTTTATATGGCTATCTATTTTTGTATGTGCACTAGAAGAAAACCACCTAGGGACTTAGAGATTGAACATGTTTATCGTACAATGGCTTCCGTGTACAGCCACATGCTAAATGGGCTCTGGCTTAGTCAACTACATAGTGGAAGACCCATGCATTGGCATCTTCAGGTTAACTAGAATTGTGTAAGGGAAATTTAACCCTACATTGGTGCCTGGTTGACAAGCTAGCATTGTGTATTGGGAGGACTCCTATGGAAAGACTTTGTCACATTCTCGATCTACCAGTACTCCATTTTGGTGAGTACTTATCCAGCGGCCACTGGTGGCAACAAGACGAGATTGTGTCATGTGGGTAAAGTGTGCAACTTCTGCAGAAGATCAAATTCTAAGTACTTAGCCGTGTCCCCGGTTATGGACAAAACTGAGCAACTAAGGCCTGAAGCTATGGAAGATCTCGACATTCCAATTTCTCAAAGTAAAACTTGATGGCGACAACAAGGGATTTGAAGCACTTGGAGTTTTCCAAGAAGTTCAGAAAGATTTGACAAAGATCAAAAACTATTTTGAAAGGATAGGATAAAAATATATTGCTTTCTGCAAAAGAGCCTAAACCCTACTTAGCCAAATATGCATGTAAATGATAGGATCCACTTATTTCCACATAGTAGTGAAACTTGCCAATACAATTCAAATGTATTGACCCTTGTGGCTGCAACTTATTATGTTGCAGGTTTGTTTGATGTTAGTGAAGTGTGATGATTAGGATTACAAGTCTACAACCAACATGATTGCCTGTGGCACTTTGAAGATGAAGGACCCCATGCTTTATCGATATTCTGCTACAATGTAATGCGATATACAAATGAGCTATATAAGATGTAATGAATTATTTTATTCCTGGTTATAAAGTTATATTATGACCTTTGTTTCTTGATATTACATCTTAACTGTGGATGCTAGCTATTGATCCAGGGACTAGCATTGTAAACACAGGGATCTCTACCTTATTAAAGGTTGGGAACCTTACACGGAGACTACAGGAAATGAATGGAGTGTGCCTCGGTGGATCAAATCTGGCCGAATCTTTGGTGATCGCCGATGACCCACAAGTATAGGGGATCGCAACAGTCTTCAAGGGTAGTATAACCCAATTTATTGATCCGACACAAGGGGAGCCAAAGAATACTAATAAGACTTAACAACTGAGTTGTCAATTCAGTTGCACCTAGAAATAGTCTTGCTCACAGTGGTTTATGAATAGCAATAGTTTTGTAGTTGCAATAGCAAAGTAATAGTAGTAGTAAAACAAATGCAGTAGTAACAATAGTAGCAAACAGTAGGATATGAGTGCGGTAGGCATAGGGATGGATGGACGGGCGTTGCATGGAAAAGTCTAAAATGTAACTTCAAGATCTAGGGCAATTGCAGATAAATAAGATAAAACATCCAAGTAATAAACAATCATAGGCTTGTGTTCCATATATAGTCATACGTGCTCGCAATGAGAACTTGCACAACATCTTTTGTCCTGCCAGCCCGTTGCAGCGGGGCCTCAAGGGAATCTACTGGCAATTAAGGCACTCCATTTAATAGAGCACCGGATCAAAGCATTAACACTCCATGAACACACGTGATCCTCATATCATAGCCATCCCATCCGGCAATCCCAATTTCTGTCACTTTGGGGCCTTTGGATCCGGACAATGATATGTGTACACAACTTGCAGATAAGATCACAAACAATACTATCATCATGAATAAATAATAAGTTCAGATCTGAGATCATGGAACTTAGGACCTAGTGACAAGCATTAAGCATAACAAGTTGCAACAAATTCAAATAGCACTAATAGAGATACTAGGCACCATGCCCTAACAATCTTATTCGATTACATAGTAGAACTCATCCAATCCCTACCATCCCCATAGCCTACAGCGGTGGATTACTCACTCATGGATGGGGGAAACATGGATGGTTGATGGAGAGGCGTTGTTGTTGATGACGTCGATGATCCTCTCCAAATTCCCCGTCCCGGCAGGGTGCCAGAACGGAGTTTCTGGTTCCAAATCACGGTTGCTGGTGGTGGCGGCACATCGGAACTCTTTCTGGAAAAACGTTGAACCCCCTTGAGGTTTTAGGTCAAGAGGCATCTTATAAGCGAAGAGGGAGGCCGAGGGGGTGCCCGAGGCGGCCACACCCCTCCCAGGCTAGGCCTGGGCTGGCCCGCGTGGCCAGGGTGTGTGGGCCCCTCGTGGTCCACCTCCGCCTCGTCTTCTGGTGAAATAGGATTTTTGGCATATTTTCCGGGATTTTCCTAATAGTTGATTTTCTACACAAAAACTAGACACCAAGGTAATTCTGCTGAAAATAGCGTCGGTCTGTGTTAGTTGTATCAAAATCACAGAAGTTTAGAGGGGAAACAATAGAAAAAGTGTTCGGAAAAGTAGATACGTTTTGGACGTATCAACTCCCCCCAAGTTTATCTTATTGCTTATCCTCAAGCAATTCAGTTGAAAACTGAGTGCGATAAAAGAATTTTCACGAACACATTTGCTTCATATGATGCAAATATTCTCAGCACATGAGTATATACTTAAACAATTCATAATAAGGAGTATGCAAGTAAGTCTACTTAATAGTCATTGCAAGCTATGAAGAGATTCCAAATCAATAATAATAAGTAGCATGAAACAAAAACATAAGAAACGTTTTAATGCTCATAAGATGGTATGATAGAGTGGTATCTTGCTTGCTCATGATGGTGGAGCAAAACATGAATGCCAAGGCACCTCTGAAGTTCAAACGTTTAGCTTCAATGTTATGAATATGTGTATTTCCACTATCGAGATTCAATAAGAATAGACCATCTATCAAAGGTGCATGTGCATAAAACATATTACTCATATAAATCGAACAACCATTATTCTCGGACTTAAACAAGTAACCGTCTCGCAACAAACATGATCCAGATATAATGTTCATGCTCAACGCAGGCACCAAATAACAATTATTTAAGTATAAAACTAATCCCGATGGTAGATGAAGAGGTAGCGTGCCGACCGCGATCACATCAACCTTTGATCCATTTCCAACGCGCATCGTCACCTCGTTCTTCGCTAGCTTCCGTTTATTCTGCAGCACCTGTTTCGAGTTACAAATATGAGCAACCGAACCAGTATCAAATACCCAGGCACTACTACGATTACTAGTGAGATACACATCAATAACATGTATATCGGATATACCTTTCTTATTGATGTTGTCGTTCTTCAAATTCGCCAAGTACTTTGGGCAATTCCACTTCCAGTGACCCTCTCCCTTGCAGTAAAAGCACTCAGTATCAGGCTTAGGTCCAGACTTGGTCTTATTCGCCGGTGCGACAACTTTCTTACCACCCTTCTTGAAGTTTCCCTTTTGCTTAGACTTGCCTTTCTTGAATTTGGTGGTCTTATTGACCATCAACACTTGGTGCTCTTTCTTAATCTCCAATTCTGCAGATTTCAACATGGAGAAGAGTTCTGGCAACGTCTTGTTCATGTTTTGCATATTGTAGTTCATCACAAAGTTCTTGTAACTTGGTGGTAGTGATTGGAGGACACGGTAAATCCCCAAAGCATTAGGAATCACTATACCCAAACTTTGGAGTTTGTTTGCGTGCTCAGACATCTTAAGCACATGCTCACTGCCGGCGCTGCCCTCTTCCATCTTGCAGTTAAAGAACTTTTCAGAAGCCTCATAACTCTCAACTGCCGTGTGAGCCTCAAATATCATTTTGAGTTCACGGACAATATCATGTGGGTTATGGTTCTCAAACATTTTCTGAAGCTCCAATTCCAAACCATACAAGATAGCACACTAAACTTTGGAGTACTGATTCTTCCGAGTGAGGTAAACGTTCTTTACTTCATCGGTAGCATCAGCTGCAGGCGGGTCACCTAGCGGTGCATCCAGCACATAGGTCAAATGACCAACATTGAGGACAATCCTCAAATTGCGGAACCAATCCGCGAAGTTGCTTCCATTGTTTTTCAACTTTTCTTTCTCTAGGAACGCATTAAAATTGATGGTAGGGGCCACCATTGATCTACAACATATTTGCAATAGTTTAGACTAAGTTTATGACAAATTGAGTTCTAATTAATAGTTAAATTAATCTAGGTGAACTCCCACTCAAAACAATATCCCTCACATTGTTTTAGTGATCACACGAACCAAATCCACCACATCAAAACCTATCATCACGAGAGTTGATGAAGCTTCAATGGCGAACAATCGACATGTTCATCATATCTACTATATGACTCATGCTTTACCTTTTGGTAATTCGTGTTTCGAGACCATGTCTGTACATGCTAGGCTCGTCAAGATCAAACCTTAGCTTCCGCATGAGCAAATCTGGCTTGCTCACGTTGTATACACTTGCAGAATCTAACACACCCGATCATCACGTGGTGCTTCGAAACAACAAGCTTTAGCAACGGTGCTTACTAAGGATGAACACTTTAAAACTTGAAATTTATGTGCATGAGGGACCATCTTATAATGCTACCGTCGTTAACTAAGCAATACAAGATGCATAAAGGATTAACATCACATGCAATTCATAATATGTGATATGATATGGACTTTCTTCTTGTGCTTCCGATCTCCATCTTCAAGCACGAACATGATCTCCATCATCACCGGCATAGCATCAAGGTCAATGGCGCCGTTTCATGGTTGTCGTCCACCAGCTCCAACTATTACAACTACTTTGAATAGACACACGGGTCTTAACAGAAATTAAAGACAACCATATGGCTCCTTCCGGTTGCCAACTTACAATAAGGAACATTCCATACATCAAATATAATCACAATCATGGCCATATCACATCACAGCACACCCCTGCAAAACAAAGTTAGACGCCTCTAATTTTCTTTGCATATTTTACGTGGTTTGGGACTTTCAATAAGTGTCGATCTAACTTACGAACAAGGACCACAACGTTGATGTTTGAACTATCAAGTGCCTGTTGTAAATTGGATCTACACTATAATGGGAGAGACAGACACCCGCAAAGCCACTTATGCAATACAAGTTGCATGTTGAGCGTGGAACAAGTCTCATGAACGATGTCATGTAAGGTTAGCCCGGGCTGTTTCATCCCATCATACCGCAAGATGCAAAGTACACAAGAAGCAATTGATAATAAAAGCACCACCGCCCAGAATGACCATTGTGTTCTACTCGTGCAACAGATCTATATATAGACACGACTCTGATACCACTGTAGGGGTTCGTAGCATGGAAAAAAAATTCTACCGCATGCAAACAAACAAGCCAAGATCTATCTACTAGATTGTAGCAATGAGTCGATGGAGGAACTCACCCTCGAAGATTCCAAAGCGGTTAACGAGAGCATATTCTCGTGGGTGATGTAGTCGTACTCTTGCCGATCTCAAGATCGCGTAGACGATCCTTCCAGCGCCGCGTTCCGGCAGCGCTTCCGCAGTCGGTCACGCGTTCGGTACTCGATGAAGACCTTCCTCTGCCTTGTTCCAGCAGGCAGCGGAGGTTGTAGCACTCTCCTCGCGATTACGACGACGTGGTACGGAAGTAGAGGGTGATCTCGCAGGCTTCGCCTTAAGCGAGGCAGTATGGTGGACTATGAGAGAGGCCTTGGCGATCTAGGGTTTAGAGGCACCAAGGCGGAGCTTGGCGTGGCCTGGGCTTGGGGAAGCCCCAAGTCGGCGGCTAGGAGAAACCCTAGGGCGGCGGCGACTTGCAGGAGGCCGGCGGCTAGGGTTAGGGTTTTGGGTGGTGTTGGGTGTAGGGAAGAGGGGCAGCCCTGCCCCTCCTTTTATAGGTGGGAGGGCGCGTCCAAGGGGAAGGGAGTCCTCCCCCAAGCCATCCTCCTTGTCCGGCGGGTGGAGGGAGAGGAACTCCTCCCCAAGTAGGTTTCCTACTCTCCCTCCACCAAGCAAAACTGTCGTTTGACTTTTCAAACTGCCGTTTGACTTTTCAAATTGGCGTTTGACTTTTCAAACTAGGATTTGATTTCTCCCTTTATTTTGCCCAGCCATGATACCTAGTACATGATGCAACCATTCCACATTGTCATGACACATTCATGTACCCTTCCCCTCCGGAGTGTCGGACCTTTCAGAACCTTCTAGATCATTCCCCAACTCCGAAACAGGACTTTCCTTATATGAATCTTATTCTCCAGACCATTCCGGATCTCCTCATGATATCCCGGATCCCATCCGAGACAACGAACAACATCCAGTCTCTTACTCATCATTCCATAACTACTCAACAACATCGAATCCTTAAGTGTGTCACCCTACGGTTCGTGAATTATGCGGACATGATCGAGACACTTCTCCGAAAAATAACCAATAGAGGAATCTGGAAATTCATATGGATCCCACATATTTTGTCACATCCCAAGATTTTCCAAATCTTGTAATGTGAAAATAAATGAATAAAATAAAACTTTGTTTGATTTTTAGGGCCAGAAGAAACTTTTTGAATCCAATTGGGAAATCAAAACCTATTTGGATCAAATAAAATCCTAAAGAAATTTAAAAGAGTAAACATTTGATAAAAGAAAACAAAATATTTTGGAACTACTATTTTGGATCTTTTAAGTAAAAAGATTTGGTTTTCAAAAGAAATAGAAGTTTTATAAATAAAGATTATTTTATAAAGCCAAATTAAACCTTGGACAAACTTTTGAAAATAAAACATTTTGTTTTGATAAAAATAGCAAAGGTTTAATTAAAATAGAATAACAAGGATTTAATATCCAAATTTTATTTAAGTAAAGGCTTTTCCCATTTTAAATAAACACTAAAACTTATTTATTTATTTTAAATAAGTTTTCCAATTATTTTATATTCTCAAATAAAACCTACTGAAGTGCTTTGGCTTTATTTTAGATTTCAAAATAAAGTTTTTAATAAAACAAATCTACTTGAATTATTAACTAAGGTCCATTTTATTTAATTATTAATGGACCCTATAGCAAAAATGTTATTTTGTTTTAAACAAGCTTTCCAAGTATTCATTACTTTCAATTAATACCTACTGATTTGGTTTTGAAAGTATTTGGATTTCAAAAGTAGATTTTATTAAATAAATCAAACCCTATTTGATTAAATAACTAAAGGTCCATTTTATTTAATTAATGAATGGATCCTAAAAATGAATAAAAATATTATTTTTATTATGGAATTTTGGATTATGCTACTGAACAGAACCAAGTTCAAAAGTTGTGAAGTGTGGTGTTTGTTTGAATTGATTTGGTTGATTAGATTGTTTGTTGGAAATTCAAATCAGTAAATAGAAATGGAAAAAGATAAATCAATCGTATGTAAAAATAAGAACAAGTCGACTCCACCCATTCGCCCAACTAACCCAAAGAACAGCCCACCTCTTTCCCAAATGAACCGTTATTTTCCACTCACACCCGCACCAGAATCAATGACAAGTGGACCCTCCTCACTTCCTTTCTCCGGCAAGGACCCCACATCCCCACCATCGCCTTCAACGAGACCCGTCGCCTGCCATTGCAAAGAGATTACTCCGCGTTGATTACGCATGAAGGAGGCTTTGATTCCTCGCAATAACCATGCCCCTTTAAACGCCGGACTCTCCACTTCCTCTGCTTTCCCCATCTCAACACGCCCCCAGGCCGCGGAATTTTGCCCTACACTCCCTCTGCTCCGACGACGCTCCAGTGAAAATTCCGGCGACCCAACACCGCCCCTTGCCTCGTCGACCTCTCACACATACTCCACGCATCCAGGCGCATCTCCCCGTGCCATTCATTCATCCGCGAGTGCCCTGTAACCTCGGCTTCGTCGACACTAAGCGTGCGCCGCCGTCTGCCATTACTCCGTCAAGCACCCCAGGTGAACTCCGACCGCCCTAAGCTCTCTCAAGGATGCACGCATCTTCCCCTGGTCATTCCGCGTCTAACCATGCCTCCACTTTGTCTTAGCCCGGTCCTAAACAACGCCAGCAGCGACGCCTGAACGCATTCGACACCAGGAGCAACTCTGTCGAGCCATTACTCTCACCTCCGTGCGCCCCTTCGCCAGCCAGTGCCTCCTTGATCTTCCCCAGGCGTCTGCGAACATGGTGAGCACATTATTTTCCTCCCTTGCTTCTTGTAGCATCGACCCCGTCGTCGTCTGACCGTCGCCGCCGCGCGCAGCTGTCAAGCGCCGCCCGTCCTTGGCCTAGTTACTTTGAACCGTAGGATGAGAAACATCTGGCTAGGATTAGATCTGATCGAAACGGTACGCGTCCATCTGTGACACACGTTTCCAGTTAGATCCAACACACCCCGTAGCCGATCCAAGTGAACCGTTATTGCCCAATCAGGGACAGCCACGTGGCCAGTTTCTGTTTAAAATAGAATTTGAAAACAGATTTGTATGCAGATTTGAAAACCCTATAACTTTTGATCCACACGTCCAAATTTTGCAAATTTGGTACCATTGGAATCAGGGGAACAAAACCTAGCCAACCATGCCCTTAGTTTAGCAAATAGTATCTGTTAGCTTGTTTGAATTTGCAGAAACATTTGTATGCTTGTTAAGGATGTAATTTTTTTTAAAAATGAATTTGGGGTTAAAATCTTTGGAAATTGGATTGATTTGAACCTATTGGCCCTAGGAAACACTTTGTGGACTCAAAAATGTATTTGGTGAAATAAAATAATGATTCTTTGATTTAAAACCATTTCTAGTCAAATAGAAATGTGGTTTATTTATTAAAAATGGTTTTGGAAGAAAACCTTTGGAAAATGTTTTGTTTTAAAACTCTCTGACCACAAACACCAAGTTTTATAGTTTGAAAACATATTTGGTGAACCCTATAGGTTAATGCCTTAGTAAAAATATTTCTACACCACATAAAATGATACTTTGTTTTGAAAATGGTTTTTGTAGTGAAACCTTTTGCAAATGACTTTGCCACTTTATAAAATGACCATTAGGTGTTTTAAAATGTTCATGACCCATTAGGAACCACTTTTTCAAACAAAACAAAGCTTGGCATGCTTGCATGCATTACTTTGACTTTGTCATTTTATGTGTTGATTTGCTTGATTGGTAGATTGAGTATGTGCCTTGCTTGGTTGATTTGTAGTGACTTGAAGAGTGTGATTGTTGCAAGGAGAAGGAGTGAACCCATACTCTACCAAAAAGTCAAGTGATGCTTCATACTTTTTGTCCCATTACTTTCACTATGTATTAGTGATTTTTCTCTAAGTAAAACTTGCATGGAATTTTGCTAAGTATGAACCTTGCTATAGGAAAACCTAGTAGATGAATCCTTAGTAGGATATTCCTAAGTTAAGATTCCTATTACTATCAAGCTTAGCCTAGCTAATAGAAAACATGGGTGGAATATATATTCACACTATGGAAAAAAAAATCTATGTCTGAGGACTTGTGATTTTGTTTAATAAAACAACTAAGTTAATGAATCACCTGGGTGGAATGGGACTTGCTTGGTGGTTTTTGGTTGAGTGGTTCACAAGGCCCATGTTTATGGTTTACCTTGTGTATCTCACTTGTGGATGGCCACCCAGGAACAAAGGGATTTGAGATGTCAAATGTTGAGAAGCTTCAAGTGCAACCACTTGGCAATATGGGCTCTGCCATGATCATATAGGTTGCAAGAACTTAGCCATATGGACAGTGGGTGGTAGTGTTTGATAGGTTGGAGCGCGTCCATTTTGGTCTAAGGGAAGGCTTCTGAAAGATCTTGTCTTGGGAAACCAAGTCTTGTGGGGAAAGTGCACCACCTCTGCAGAGTGTAAAATCTAAGTACTTAGCCATGTCCCTGGTAAAGGGCAATTTGAGCATCAAGACATGGAAGCAATCAAGAATCTCATCATTCAAATTTCTAAGATAAAACTTGTGGTTTGAACAAGGGTTGTTTGAAATTTTCAATCTTTGATTGAGAGATGCCTTGGTTAAAGGATCTTCAAATCTCTGATTGAGAAAAATGATTTTTGCCAAGCAAAACTTAGTATTTTCAAATGTTAAGGAAAAATCTATTTTGAGCAATGCAAGCCTCAACTCCACTTAGCCAAATGCATATAGAAGATAGACTCCACTATACGACCATAATATCACTTGCCAATACAATTCAAATGTATTGACCCTTGTGGCTGTAACTTGTATGTTGCAGGTTTGATTGATTTTAGTGAAGATTGATTGATTAGGATTACAAAGTCTACAACCAACATCTGCCTGTGGTACTTTTGAAGATGAAGGACCCATGACTATAGATATTCCGCTGCAATGTAATGTAATAGCCAAATGAGCTATGTATGATGTAATAAAATTATGTTATTCCTGGTTATAAAGATATATTATGACCTTTGTTTCTTGATATTACATCTAAACTGTGGATGCTAGCTATTGATCCAGTGACTAGCATTGTAAACACAGGGGACACCACCTTATGTTAATAAAGGTTGGGACACTCCCTCTACATATTTATACGATTACTTTGCAATCGAATGAACCACTTACATACGATACCAATTTCCCTTTGTCTCACGATAGTTTACTTATCCGAGGTTTTGATCGTCGGTATCTCTGCATACCTAGTTCAACCACGTTACCGATAAGTACTCTTTTCTCGTTCCCGTGGTATGTGATCCATTGTGAGCCAATCACATGCTTGCAAGATAATTGGATGACATTCCACCGAGAGGGCCCAGAGTATATCTATCCGTCATATGGATGGACAAATCCCACTCTTGATTCATGTGTCTCAACCCATACTTTCCGAACACTCAATTCCACCTTTATAGCCACCCAGTTACGGTGTGGTGTTTGATGTCATCAAAGCATCCTTCCGGTGATGGTGATAAGCATGATCTCATGGTCGAAGGAATTGGGTTACTATGTATCAGAAAGCTTATAGCAATTGAAATATTTAAAATGACTTGATCTTTATGCTACACTTATCTATAGGAGTATGTCCACCATACCATTCTCCTAATGATATGATCTTGTTATTAACATCTCAAATGTTCATGATCAAGAAACCATGATCATATATTAATCAACAAGCTAGTATTATGAAGAGGCTTTACTAGGGACTCTAATTTAGTTTACAAATCACACAAGTATTAATGTTTCTGGTTAATACTGTTATAGCATGAATGTAAACATTTATCATAAACACAAAGATATAATGATAACTACATTTATTATTGCCTCTAGGGCATATCTCCAACAGTCTCCCACTTGCACTAGAGTCAACTAATCTAGATTACATGGTAATATACCGAACACCCATGGCAGTTTGGTGTTGGTCATGTTTTGCCCTCGAGAGAGGTTTAGTCATCGGATCCGCCACATTCAGATATGTGTGTACTTTGCAAATCTTTATGTCACCATCTTGGACATGTTCTCGAATAGCGTGAAAACGTAGCTTGATGTGCTTGAGCTTCTTGTGTGACCTTGGTTCTTGCGCATTGGCTATGTCGCCCATGTTATCACAGTAGACAGAAATTGGGTCCAGCACACTTGGAACCACACCGAGCTCTGTAATAAACTCCTTCATCCATATCGCTTCTTGTGAAGCCACCGAAGCAGCTATGTATTCTGATTCAGTTGAAGATCTCGCCACAACGCTTTGCTTTGCACTCCTCCAGCTACCTGCTGCACCATTCAAAGTAAATACGTATCCAGATTGAGATTTAGAATCATCCGGATCGGTGTTCCAACTAGCATCGGTGTAACCATTAACAACGAGCTATTCATCACCTCCATAAGAAAGAACCATATCCTTAGTTCTTCTCAAGTACTTAAGGATGTTTTTGACCGCTGTCCAATGATCCACTCCTGGATCACTTTGATATCTGCTAGTTAAACTAACAGCATATGCAATGTCGGGTCTAGTACATAGCATGGCATACATCAGAGATCCTATGGCTGAGGCATAGGGAGTCTTACTCATCCTTTCTTTATCTTCTGCCGTTGCTGGACTTTGAGTTTTACTCAACGTCGTATTGGGAAACATGGGCAAGAACCCTTTCTTGGTATCTTCCATTCCAAACCTCTTTAGAACTTTTTCCAAATATGTACTCTGTGACAATGATATTAGGCGTCTCGATCTATCTCTATAAATCTTTATGCCTAATATGTAAGCTGCATCGCCAAGATCTTTCATTGAAAAACTATTATTCAGATATTCTTTGACACTATTAAGAAGGTCTACATCATTCCCAATCAACAATATGTCATCTACATATAGTATTAATAATGCTACAGAGCTCCCACTCACTTTCTTGTAAATACAAGCTTCTCCATAAGTTTGTATAAAACCAAAACTTTTGATTACCTTATCAAAACATTGATTCCAACTTCGGGATGCTTGCTTCAGACCATATATGGACCGTTGAAGTTTGCATACCTTGTTAGCATCTTTAGAATCGACAAAACCTTTGGGTTGCATCATGTAAGATCCCCCCTTTATAAAGGAAAAGGATCCCTGTGTTTACAATGATAGTCCCTGGATCAATAGCTAGAATCCACAATTAAGACGTAATATCAAGAAACAAAGGTCATAATACAACTTTATAACCAGGAATAAAATAATTCATTACATCTTACATAGCTCATTTGGCTATCACATTACATTGAAGTAGAATATATATAAGCATGGGGTCCTTCATCTTCAAAGTGCCACATGCAAACATGTTGGTTGTAGACTTGTAATCCTAATCAATAAACTTCACTAACACCAAACCAACCTGCAACATTACAAGTTACAGCCACAAGGGTCAATACATTTGAATTGTATTGGCAAGTTTCACAACTATGTAGAAATAAGTGGATCCTAACATTACTTGCATATTTTGCTAAGTAGGGTTTTAGACTCATTTGCAGAAAGCTGTATAATTTATCCTATCTTTTAAAAATAGTTTTGATCTTTTGTCAAATCTTTCTGAACTCCTTGGAAACTTCCAAGTGCTTCAAGTCTCTTGTTGTCACTTTCAAGTTTTACTTTTAGAAATTGGAATGTCGAGATCTTCCATAGCTTCAGGCCTTAGTTGCTCAGTATTGTCCATAACCGGGGACACGGCTAAGTACTTAGATTTTTATCTTCTGCAGAAGTTGTACACTTTACCCACATGACACAATCTCATCTTGATGCCACTAGTGGCCGCTGGATAAGTACTCACCAAGATGGAGTACTGGCAGATTGAGAATGTGACAAAGTCTTTCCATAGGGTCCTCCCATACACAATGCTAGCCTGTCTTCCAGGCACCAATGTAGGGGTTCAAGTTCCCTCATTCTAGTTAACCTATGTAGTACTCACCAATGCATGGGTCTTCCACTATGTAGTTGACTAAGCCAGTGCCCATTTAGCATGTGGCTGTACACGGAAGCCACTGTACGAGAAACATGTTCAATCTCTAAGTCCCTGGGTGGTTTTCTTCTAGTGCACATACAAAAGAGATTGCCATATAAACATGGTTCCTTTTGTTGCCACCTTGTCCAAAACTTGAGTATTCCTTGTCCACCCAGGTGGTTCATTGAGTACATGTTTTATTATATAAAACACAAGTCTTTTCAATACTTCATATAATCTCAACATGTATCCCTTCTCAATATATATAGCAGGGCTAAGCATATTACAACGACATTGTTTTCACTAAGGAATATATAAGGGTATCCTATTAGGATTTAGCATAGCAAAATATAGTAGACCTTATCATGCATGTTTCAAAATCCACTAGGTGTAATGAAAATAATAGGACTTGGATGATAGTGTCACTTGCCTTTTTGGTAGAGGATGTTGGTTCACTTCTTGATCTTGCTAATATCACACTCTTCTAACTTCACTACAAATCAATCAAGCAAACATAGATTCAATTAGCATTCCAACCAATATTCAAACAATTCATCACATATAAAATAATAGAAACAAAGTCATGCATGCAAGCATGCAAAAGATAATTTCATTTGCAAAATTGGTTTCTACTGGGCTCTAAACATTGTAAGGTTCAAAGTGGTCATTTTCTAAAGTGGCAAAGTCATTTGCAAAAGGGTTTTATCTATAAACCATTTTTAAATCAATCATTATTTTATGTGGTTGAAAATGCTTTTAGCAAAGCAATATTCTTTTAAAGGGTTCACCAAATACATTTTAATTCTCAAAACTTGGTGTTTAGGGTCAGTAGGTTTGAATCTAATCATTTCCCAATGGTTTTACTCAAAAATCATTTCCACATCAAAATCAAGGTTTTTTATTTGACTAGAAATGAGCTAATTCAAGTATTTATTACTAAACTTCACAAAATTCATTTTTAAATCCATGAGTTGGTTCCTAGGGTCAGTAAGTTCACAACAAACCATTTTGCAAAGATTTCAATCCCAAAATCATTATGGAATAAATTTTATATCCTTAACAAGCATACACAAGTTTCTGCAAAAACAAACATTTTACGAGAAGCTTTTTACTAAACAAAGTGCATGGTTGGCTAGGGCTTGTTTTTCTGAATCCATTGATATAAAGTTTGCAAAAATTGGACGTGTAGAACTAAAGTTATGATTTTTACAAGTTTGCAACTTAATCAGATTCAAAATTCTGTTTTAAATCGAACTAGTGCCATGCAGCGTGATACTATTGGTCGGTACCGCTTCGTGCGGATCGGCCTCTGCGAACCGTAGGATTTAAGTTAGATCATGTGGCTCAGATGCGCTCATACCCTTTCGCTTATGTTCTAATCTTAGTCACAGGATCAAGATCCAACAGGCTCAGCTGCTTTGACCAAGGACTAGCGGCGCTGCGCGGCGGCGAGCGACGGTGAACGCTCAGACGGTGGTGTCACGGCGATTCCAGGAAGCAAAAGAGGAAAGGAAACAGCTCACCGTGTTCGCGTGGTCGAGGTGAAGCTCGAGGTCGTCGCAGCTGTCCAAGGGGCGCACGGGGGCGGGAGTAATCGCTCGTCGGAGTTGGGTTCACCGTCGGGTCCGTCTGGTCCTTGTCGGAGGTGAGGCTATAGGCCATGCCAAAGCAAAAGAAATACACGGTTAGGTGCGCGTGAAGACACTGAACACGCGGCTTGCAAGCAGAGAGGAAGGGGTGATCTGTTCTTAAGGGGAGGGGTCGCCGAAGAGGTGGCAGTCGTGGCGGCGAGTTGTGGTCGACGAAGTCGAGCTTACAGAGCGTGCGGGAGCGAATGGAGAGCACAGGGAGATGCGCTAGGAGGTGGGGAGAAAGTTCACGTGCAGAGGGAGGAGAGGGGTGGCTGGACGGCGCTGGAATCGGCCAGGAACCTTGTCGGAGCAGTGTTGGTGTGGGGGCGAATTGGGGCAGCCTAGGGGCAGAGAGGGAGAGGCGAGCGAGGGGAAATGGCGAGTAGACACGAGCGGTTAAATGGGCGTAGTCACTGGAGGAATCAAGGCCGTCATCAACGCGTAATCAACACCAGAGTTACTCGGCTGCAACGGCAGGGCGAGTTCATCGCGGGGAGGAAGATGGTGACGTGGGCGTGGGGTCGCCTGGCAGTGAGAGAGAGAAGGGTGCGGTGGGGTCCTGCTGTCTGCGACTCTGCGGGTGTGAGTTCGAGTGGAAAACGATTCGCGCGTGGGGGGTTTAATTGGGCTGGAGCTGGGCTGCTGGGCCTGCTTAGTTGGGTTGCTGTTTGTTTCCCTTTTTTTGTACTGAATCTTTTTCCTTTTCCATTTGATTTTCTGTTTTGAAATTTAATCAAAACATTCAAACAACAATTGAAATCAAACTTCTGCTAAACTTTGTATCTTTTTTTGTTCTGTTTAGCAACACAAATCAGAGTTCAAAATAAATAATACTTTTACTCACTTAGGATCTATTTAATAATTAAATAAAATAGTCCTTAGTTATTAATTCAAATAAGATTTGATTTATTTAAAATCTCCATTTTGAAATCTAAATACTATCCAAACCAATTCAGTAGGTTTTATTTGTAAATACAAAACACTTGGAAAACTTACTTAAAATAAAATAACAAGTTTTAGTGTTTATTCAAAATGGGAAAAACCTTTACTTTAATAAAATTGGGTATTAATAAACCCTCATTATTTTATTTAAATAAACCTTTACTCCTTTAATCAAAACAAAATATTTTATTTCAAAAACTTGGCCAAGGTTTAATTTGGCTCTATAAAAATAGTCCTTATTTATATTTCTACCTTTTCATTTGAAAACCAAATCTTTTTATTAAAAGATCCAAAATTTGTAATTTCACTTATTTAAAATTTTCTTTATTAATTGTTTATCTTTTCAAATCCCTTTATGATTTGTTTGATCAAAAATAGGTTTGAAGCTTTCCAATTGGAATCAAAAGTTTCTTCTCACCCTGAAAATCAACAAAGTTTTTTTTTATTCATTTATTTTTCACATAACAAGATTTGGAAAATCTTGGGATGTGACAGGCTACCACCCTTAAAATAAATCTCGTCCCAAGATTTGGGAAGGTTAGGGTTACAAATTGGCTTAAAACATCTAGGGTACTACCACCCTTAAAAAAAATCCAACTAGATTACATCTTGGCTTGCTTGGGATCTTGGGGAAACTTCTCTGGGCAAACATCTGCGTAGTGTCCCTTGTTTCCACATTTTAAACATGTGAGAAGGCTGAGATCCTTCATAGGCTTGTTTATCTTGTGCTTCATCGTTTCTGGACAGTTGCTTGCATAATGCCCTTGGTTACCACAATTGTAACATGTGATAAGATTGAGTTCTTCACGTATCTCTTGTGGACAGGTTGCTACATAATGGCCTAGATCTTTGCAGTTGTTGCACCATACTTGGCCAATCTCCTTATACTTATTCTTCTCTGGACATTCACTGGCATAGTGTCCCATTTATTTACAATGATTACATTGCACATGGCTTTTGTCCTTCTGTTTCTTGGGTTTCTCCAAAGCTAGGAGTGCTTCTAGTTCATGTTCTTCATATGTTATCTCATAGGTAGGAATGTCTACTAGTTTCTTTGACCTTCTATTGCTCCTTGGATAATTCATATGCCTCTTCTTTGGTCCTTTAAATTGGGTCATATTGCATGGAGGTACAAGTGGAGATTTTCCTTTGTCCTCATCCTTCTTGGTAGACTTGGCTCCCTCTTGATAGTCTGCAATTAGTTGTTGCACTCCTCCTTGTTTCGTTTGTTCAACTATGGAATAGATGGGGCATTGGATAGGGACATGATTATTTCCTTCACATAGATAACAAGTAGCTTGAGATGTGGGGCATTGGTCAGCTGGGTGTTTCTCTTCACAGTTGGGGCATTGATCTCCATGTTCCTTGGAAGTGTGATCCTTGTCTCCACAAATATTGCAAGCTAGGGTTCCTTCTAGAATAACATCTTTGTCATCCTTGTTGTCACAAACTCCTTTGGGAGAGTTGCTTTCCATGTTGAGAATTTGATCTGTCACCTTATGCAACAATTGGGCTTGGGTTTCCAAAAAACTTTGCATGGTTGGATCTTCTCCACTGGTGTTGGCTATGAATTGAGCTGTCACTTGGTTCAACTGGTTTTGGGTTGCTATAAATTCTCTCATGTTGTCTTCTTGGTTGTTGTTGGTGTCATCAACCTTGATGTTGGAGTCTCTTGGAGTAGTCATCTGTTTGGGTTGAATTGAGATTAGAATAGAAAGATATTTCTAAGGAATCAATTCTAATCACACACATCACAATTCACGCAAGCAAGGTGCAAGCAATCACAAACAAATACTCAAACAACAAGTTTCAAGCATATTTTTAGGCATCCAAAAATATTTTTGTTACACCACATAAGTTGGTGGGTTTGACTTAAAAAAAATATGGTGGTCCATCTATATGGTTCACTTGTGATCTTTCCATCCTTCTTGGTTGATTCTTCTTGCTTGAGATCATGGTTTCCTTGGGAATACTCTTGGTCACAAAACTTCAAAGGTAATGATGGCTCCTTCTAAGTTGTGTTTCCTTAGTCTTCAAATCTTGAGCAAGATTTCCTGTCTCACTTGTCCTTAGTGATATACAAGGTTGAAGTCCTTGGTGAAAATGCTGAAGATGTTGAAGTCATTAGAGTTGAAGATGTTGAAGTCATTAGAGTTGAATATGTTGAAGTCATTAGAGTTGATGAAGTCCTTTGCACATGGTAAAGTCTTTGGCCATGGGGTAGGTTTTGTTCATCAAGTTTTGAATTGAAGAGATGTAGAATCAGAACCAAAATGGTTTGAGGAAAGAGTTTACAAGATTGTTTGTAAATAAGTTTTGGAACAAATACAACTCCTATTTTTTCTAAGGGGTTTTGTCCAATCCTAGTGTTAAAATCCTACAGGCAACACAATGCTCTGATACCATCTATAAGATCCCTCCTTTATAAAGGAAAAGGATCCCTGTGTTTACAATGCTAATCCATGGATCAATAGCTAGCATCCACAGTTAAGATGTAATATCAAGAAACAAAGGTCATAATACAACTTTATAACCAGGAATAAAATAATTCATTACATCTTACATAGCTCGTTTGGCTATCACATTACATTGCAGCAGGATATCTACAAGCATGGGGTCCTTCATCTTCAAAGTGCCACAGGTAAACATGTTGGTTGTAGACTTGTAATCCTAATCCATAAACTTCACTAACACCAAACCAACCTGCAACATTACAAGTTACAGCCACAAGGGTCAATACATTTGAATTGTATTGGAAAGTTTCACTACTATGTAGAAATAAGTGGACCCTAACATTACTTGCATATTTGGCTAAGTAGGGTTTTAGGCTCATTTGCAGAAAGCAATATAATTTATCCTATCTTTTCAAAATAGTTTTGATCTTTTGTCAAATCTTTCTGAACTCCTTGGAAACCTCCAAGTGCTTCAAGTCTCTTGTTGTCACTTTCAAGTTTTACTTTTAGAAATTGGAATGTCGAGATCTTCCATAGCTTCAGGCCTTAGTTGCTCAGTATTGTCCATAACCGAGGACACGGCTAAGTACTTAGATTTTTATCTTCTGCAGAAGTTGTACACTTTACCCACATGACACAATCTCATATTGATGCCACCAGTGGCCGCTGGATAAGTACTCACCAAGATGGAGTACTGGCAGATTGAGAATGTGACGAAGTCTTTCCATAGGGTCCTCCCATACACAATGCTAGCTTGTCTTCCAGGCACCAATGTAGGGTTTCAAGTTCCCTCATTCTAGTTAACCTGAAGAGGCCAATGCATGGGTCTTCCACTATGTAGTTGACTAAGCCAGTGCCCATTTAGCATGTGGCTGTACACGGAAGCCACTGTACGAGAAACATGTTCAATCTCTAAGTCCCTGGGTGGTTTTCTTCAAGTGCACATACAAAAGAGATTGCCATATAAACATGGTTCCTTTTGTTGCCACCTTGTCCAAAACTTGAGTATTCCTTGTCCACCCAGGTGGTTCATTGAGTACTTGTTTTATTATATAAAACACAAGTCTTTTCAATACTTCATATAATCTCAACATGTATCCCTTCTCAATATATATAGCAGGGCTAAGCATATTACAACTACATTGTTTTCACTAAGGAATATATAAGGGTATCCTATTAGGATTTAGCATAGCAAAATATAGTAGACCTTATCATGCATGTTTCAAAATCCACTAAGTGTAATGAAAATAATAGGACTTGGATGATAGTGTCACTTGCCTTTTTGGTAGAGGATGTTGGTTCACTTCTTGATCTTGCTAATATCAAACTCTTCTAACTTCACTACAAATCAATCAAGCAAACATAGATTCAATTAGCATTCCAACCAATATTCAAACAATTCATCACACATAAAATAATAGAAACAAAGTCATGCATGCAAGCATGCAAAAGATAATTTCATTTAAAAATTGGTTTCTACTGGGCTCTAAACATTGTAAGGTTCAAAGTGGTCATTTTATAAAGTGGCAAAGTCATTTGCAAAAGGGTTTTATCTATAAACCATTTTTAAATCAATCATTATTTTATGTGGTTGAAAATGCTTTTAGCAAAGTTATTTTAAAGGGTTCACCAAATACATTTTAATTCTCAAAACTTGGTGTATAGGGTCAGTAGGTTTGAATCTAATCATTTCCCAATGGTTTTACTCAAAAATCATTTCCATATCAAAATCAAGGTTTTTTATTTGACTAGAAATGAGCTAATTCAAGTATTTATTCCTAAACTTCACAAAATTCATTTTTAAATCCATGAGTTGGTTCCTAGGGTCAGTAAGTTCACAAAAAACCATTTTGCAAAGATTTCAATCCAAAAATCATTATGGAATAAATTTTATATCCTTAACAAGCATACACAAGTTTCTGCAAAAACAAACATTTTACGAGAAGCTTTTTACTAAACAAAGTGCATGGTTGGCTAGGGCTTGTTTTTCTGAATCCATTGATATAAAGTTTGCAAAAATTGGACGTGTAGAACTAAAGTTATGATTTTTACAAGTTTGCAACTTAATCAGATTCAAAATTCTGTTTTAAATCGAACTATTGCCACGCAGCGTGATACTATTGGTCGGTACAGCTTCGTGCGGCTTGGCCTCTACGAACCGTAGGATTTAAGTTAGATCGCGTGTCTCAGATGCGCTCATACCCTTTCGCTTATGTTCTAATCTTATCCACAGGATCAAGATCCAACGGGCTCAGCTGCTTTGACCAAGGACTGGCGCACGGCGGCGGTGCACGCTCAGACGGTGGTGTCGCGGCGATTCCAGGAAGCAAAAGAGGAAAGGAAACAGCTCACCGTGTTCGCGTGGTCGAGGTGAAGCTCGAGGTGGTCGCAGCTGTCCAAGGGGCGCACGGGGGCGGGAGTAATCGCTCGCCGGAGTTGGGTTCACCGTCGGGTCCGTCTGGTCCTTGTCGGAGGCGAGGCTATAGGCCATGCCAAAGCAAAAGAAAGACACAGTTAGGTGTGCGTGAAGACACTGAACACGCGGCTTGCAAGCAGAGAGGAAGGGGTGATCTGTTCTTACGGGGAGGGGTCGCCGGAGAGGTGGCAGACGCGGCGGCGAGTTGTGGTTGACGAAGTCGAGCTTACAGAGCGTGCGGGAGAGAATGGAGCACACGGGGAGATGCGCCAGGAGGTGGGGAGCAAGTTCACGTGCAGAGGGAGGAGAGGGGTGGCTGGACGGCGCCGGAATCGGCCAGGAACCTTGTCGGAGCAGTGTTGGTGTGGGGGCTAATTGGGGCAGCCTAGGGGCAGAGAGGGAGAGGCGAGCGAGGGGAAATGGAAAGTAGACACGGGCGGTTAAATGGGCGTAGTCACTGGAGGAATCAAGGCCGTCATCAACGCGTAATCAACGCCAGAGTTACTCGGCTGCAACGGCAGGGCGAGTTCATCGCGGGGAGGAAGATGGTGATGTGGGCGTGGGGTCGTCTGGAAGTGAGAGAGAGAAGGGTGCGGTGGGGTCCTGCTGTCTGCAACTCTGCGGGTGTGAGTTCGAGTGGAAAACGATTCGCGCGTGGGGGGTTTAATGGGGCTGGAGCTGGGCTGTTGGGCCTGCTTAGCTGGGTTGCTATTTGTTTCCCTTTTTTTGTACTGAATCTTTTTCCTTTTCCATTTGATTTTCTATTTTGAAATTTAATCAAACCATTCAAACAACAATTGAAATCAAACTTCTGCTAAACTTTGTATCTTTTTTTTTGTTCTGTTTAACAACACAAATCAGAGTTCAAAATAAATAATACTTTTACTCACTTAGGATCTATTTAATAATTAAATAAAATAGTCCTTAGTTATTAATTCAAATAAGATTTGATTTATTTAAAATCTCCATTTTGAAATCTAAATACTATCCAAATCAATTCAGTAGGTTTTATTTGTAAATACAAAACACTTGGAAAACTTACTTAAAACAAAATAACAAGTTTTAGTGTTTATTCAAAATGGGAAAAACCTTTACTTTAATAAAATTGGGTATTAATAAACCCTCATTATTTTATTTAAATAAACCTTTACTCCTTTAATCAAAACAAAATATTTTATTTCAAAAACTTGGCCAAGGTTTAATTTGGCTCTATAAAAATAGTCCTTATTTATATTTCTACCTTTTCATTTGAAAACCAAATCTTTTTATTAAAAGATCCAAAATTAGTAATTTCACTTATTTAAAATTTTCTTTATTAATTGTTTATCTTTTCAAATCCCTTTAGGATTTGTTTGATCAAAAATAGGTTTGAAGCTTTCCAATTGGAATCAAAAGTTTCTTCTCACCCTGAAAATCAACAAAGTTTTATTTTATTCATTTATTTTTCACATAACAAGATTTGGAAAATCTTGGGATGTGACAGGCTACCACCCTTAAAATAAATCTCGTCCCGAGATTTGGGAAGGTTAGGGTTACAAATTGGCTTAAAACATCTAGGGTACTACCACCCTTAAAAAAATGCCAACTAGATTACATCTTGGCTTGCTTGGGATCTTGGGGAAACTTCTCTGGGCAAACATCTGGGTAGTGTCCCTTGTTTCCACATTTTAAACATGTGACAAGGCTGAGATCCTTCATAGGCTTGTTTATCTTGTGCTTCATCGTTTCTGGACAGTTGCTTGCATAATGCCCTTGGTTACCACAATTGTAACATGTGATAAGATTGAGTTCTTCACATGTCTCTTGTGGACAGGTTGCTACATAATGGCCTAGCTCTTTGCAGTTGTTGCACCATACTTGGCCAATCTCCTTATACTTATTCTTCTCTGGACATTCACTGGCATAGTGTCCCATTTCTTTACAATGATTACATTGCACATGGCTTTTGTCCTTCTGTTTCTTGGGTTTCTCCAAAGCTAGGAGTGCTTCTAGTTCATGTTCTTCATATGTTATCTCATAGGTAGGAATGTCTACTAGTTTCTTTGACCTTCTATTGCTCCTTGGATAATTCATATGCCTCTTCTTTGGTCCTTTAAATTGGGTCATATTGCATGGAGGTACAAGTGGAGATTTTCCTTTGTCCTCATCCTTCTTGGTAGACTTGGCTCCCTCTTGATAGTCTGCAATTAGTTGTTGCACTCCACCTTGTTTCCTTTGTTCAACTATGGAATAGATGGGGCATTGGATAGGTACATGATTATTTCCTTCACATAGGTAACAAGTAGCTTGAGATGTGGGGCATTGGTCAGCTGGGTGTTTCTCTTGACAGTTGGGGCATTGATCTCCATGTTCCTTGGAAGTGTGATACTTGTCTCCACAAATATTGCAAGCTTGGGTTCCTTCTAGAATAACATCTTTGTCATCCTTGTTGTCACAAACTCCTTTGGGAGAGTTGCTTTCCATGTTGAGCATTTGATCTGTCACCTTATGCAACAATTGGGCTTGGGTTTCCAAAAAACTTTGCATGGTTGGATCTTCTCCACTGGTGTTGGCTATGAATTGAGCTGTCACTTGGTTCAACTGGTTTTGGGTTGCTATAAATTCTCTCATGTTGTCTTCTTGGTTGTTGTTGGTGTCGTCAACCTTGATGTTGGAGTCTCTTGGAGTAGTCATCTGTTTGGGTTGAATTGAGATTAGAATAGCAAGATATTTCTAAGGAATCAATTCTAATCACACACATCACAATTCACACAAGCAAGGTGCAAGCAATTACAAAAAATACTCAAACAACAAGTTTCAAGCATATTTTTAGGCATCCAAAAATATTTTTGTTACACCACATAAGTTGGTGGGTTTGACTTAAACAAAATATGGTGGTCCATCTATATGGTTCACTTGTGATCTTTCCATCCTTCTTGGTTGATTCTTCTTGCTTGAGATCATGGTTTCCTTGGGAATACTCTTGGTCACAAAACTTCAAAGGTGATGATGGCTCCTTCTAAGTTGTGTTTCCTTAGTCTTCAAATCTTGAGCAAGATTTCCTGTCTCACTTGTCCTTAGTGATATACAAGGTTGAAGTCCTTGGTGAAAATGCTGAAGATGTTGAAGTCATTAGAGTTGAATATGTTGAAGTCATTAGAGTTGAAGATGTTGAAGTCATTAGAGTTGATGAAGTCCTTTGCACATGGTAAAGTCTTTGGCCATGGGGTAGGTTTTGTTCATCAAGTTTTGAATAGAAGAGATGTAGAATCAGAACCAAAATGGTTTGAGGAAAGAGTTTACAAGATTGTTTGTAAATAAGTTTTGGAACAAATACAACTCCTATTTTTTATAAGGGTTTTGTCCAATCCTAGGTTACAATCCTACAGGCAATACAATGCTCGATACCATCTGTAAGATCCTCCTTTATAAAGGAAAAGGATCCTGTGTTTACAATGCTAGTCCTCGGATCAATAGCTATCATCCACAGTTAAGATGTAATATCAAGAAACACATGTCATAATACAACTTTAAAACCAGGAATAAAATAATTCATTACATCGCATATAGCTCATTTGGCTATTACATTACATTGCAGCAGAATATCTATAAGCATGGGGTCCTTCATCTTCAAAGTGCCACAGGCAAACATGTTGGTTGTAGACTTGTAATCCTAATCAATAAACTTCACTAACACCAAACCAACCTGCAACATTACAAGTTACAGCCACAAGGGTCAATACATTTGAATTGTATTGGCAAGTTTCACTACTATGTAGAAATAAGTGGATCCTAACATTACATGCATATTTGGCTAAGTAGGGTTTTAGGCTCATTTAAGGTAAAGCAATATAATTTATCCTATCTTTTCAAAATAGTTTTGATCTTTTGTCAAATCTTTCTGAACTCCTTGGAAACCTCCAAGTGCTTCAAGTCTCTTGTTGTCACTTTCAAGTTTTACTTTTAGAAATTGGAATGTCGAGATCTTCCATAGCTTTAGGCCTTAGTTTCTCAGTATTGTCCATAACCGGGGACACGGCTAAGTACTTAGATTTTTATCTTCTGCAGAAGTTGTACACTTTACCCACATGACACAATCTCATCTTGATGCCACCAGTGGCCGCTGGATAAGTACTCACCAAGATGGAGTACTGGCAGATTGAGAATGTGACGAAGTCTTTCCATAGGGTCCTCCCATACACAATGCTAGCTTGTCTTCCAGGCACCAATGTAGGGTTTCAAGTTCCCTCATTCTAGTTAACCTGAAGAGGCCAATGCATGGGTCTTCCACTATGTAGTTGACTAAGCCAGTGCCCATTTAGCATGTGGCTGTACACGGAAGCCACTGTACGAGAAACATGTTCAATCTCTAAGTCCCTGGGTGGTTTTCTTCAAGTGCACATACAAAAGAGATTGCCATATAAACATGGTTCCTTTTGTTGCCACCTTGTCCAAAACTTGAGTATTCCTTGTCCACCTGTGGTTCATTGAGTACTTGTTTTATTATATAAAACACAAGTCTTTTCAATACTTCATATAATCTCAACATGTATCCCTTCTCAATATATATAGCAGGGCTAAGCATATTACAACTACATTGTTTTCACTAAGGAATATATAAGGGTATCCTATTAGGATTTAGCATAGCAAAATATAGTAGACCTTATCATGCATGTTTCAAAATCCACTAAGTGTAATGAAAATAATAGGACTTGGATGATAGTGTCACTTGCCTTTTTGGTAGAGGATGTTGGTTCACTTCTTGATCTTGCTAATATCAAACTCTTCTAACTTCACTACAAATCAATCAAGCAAACATAGATTCAATTAGCATTCCAACCAATATTCAAACAATTCATCACACATAAAGTAATAGAAACAAAGTCATGCATGCAAGCATGCAAAAGATAATTTCATTTGAAAAAGTGGTTTCTACTGGGCTCTAAACATTGTAAGGTTCAAAGTGGTCATTTTATAAAGTGGCAAAGTCATTTGCAAAAGGGTTTTATCTATAAACCATTTTTAAATCAATCATTATTTTATGTGGTTGAAAATGCTTTTAGCAAAGTTATTTTAAAGGGTTCACCAAATACATTTTAATTCTCAAAACTTGGTGTTTAGGGTCAGTACGTTTGAATCTAATCATTTCCCAATGGTTTTACTCAAAAATCATTTCCATATCAAAATCAAGGTTTTTTATTTGACTAGAAATGAGCTAATTCAAGTATTTATTCCTAAACTTCACAAAATTCATTTTTAAATCCATGAGTTGGTTCCTAGGGTCAGTAAGTTCACAAAAAACCATTTTGCAAAGATTTCAATCCAAAAATCATTATGGAATAAATTTTATATCCTTAACAAGCATACACAAGTTTCTGCAAAAACAAACATTTTACGAGAAGATTTTTACTAAACAAAGTGCATGGTTGGCTAGGGCTTGTTTTTCTGAATCCATTGATATAAAGTTTGCAAAAATTGGACGTGTAGAACTAAAGTTATGATTTTTACAAGTTTGCAACTTAATCAGATTCAAAATTCTGTTTTAAATCGAACTATTGCCACGCGGCGTGATACTATTGGTCGGTACCGCTTCGTGCGGCTCGGCCTCTGCGAACCGTAGGATTTAAGTTAGATCGCGTGTCTCAGATGCGCTCATACCCTTTCGCTTATGTTCTAATCTTATCCACAAGATCAAGATCCAACGGGCTCAGCTGCTTTGACCAAGGACTGGCGGCGCTGCACGGCGGCGAGCGGCGGTGCACGCTCAGACGGTGGTGTCGCGGCGATTCCAGGAAGCAAAAGAGGAAAGGAAACAGCTCACCGTGTTCGCGTGGTCGAGGTGAAGCTCGAGGTGGTCGCAGCTGTCCAAGGGGCGCACGGGGGCGGGAGTAATCGCTCGTCGGAGTTGGGTTCACCGTCGGGTCCGTCTGGTCCTTGTCGGAGGCGAGGCTATAGGCCATGCCAAAGCAAAAGAAAGACACGGTTAGGTGTGCGTGAAGACACTGAACACGCGGCTTGCAAGCAGAGAGGAAGGGGTGATCTGTTCTTACGGGGAGGGGTCGCCGGAGAGGTGGCAGACGCGGCGGCGAGTTGTGGTCGACGAAGTCGAGCTTACAGAGCGTGCGGGAGCGAATAGAGCACACGGGGAGATGCGCCAGGAGGTGGGGAGCAAGCTCACGTGCAGAGGGAGGAGAGGGGTGGCTGGACGGCGCCGGAATCGGCCAGGAACCTTGTCGGAGCAATGTTGGTGTGGGGGCGAATTGGGGCAGCCTAGGGGCAGAGAGGGAGAGGCGAGCGAGGGGAAATGGCAAGTAGACACGGGCGGTTAAATGGGCGTAGTCACTGGAGGAATCAAGGCCGTCATCAACGGGTAATCAACGCCAGAGTTACTCGGCTGCAACGGCAGGGCGAGTTCATCGCGGGGAGGAAGATGGTGACGTGGGCGTGGGGTCGTCTGGCAGTGAGAGAGAGAAGGGTGCGGTGGGGTCCTGCTGTCTGCAACTCTGCGGGTGTGAGTTCGAGTGGAAAACGATTCGCGCGTGGGGGGTTTAATGGGGCTGGAGCTGGGCTGTTGGGCCTGCTTAGCTGGGGTGCTGTTTGTTTCCCTTTTTTTGTACTGAATCTTTTTCCTTTTCCATTTGATTTTCTATTTTGAAATTTAATCAAACCATTCAAACAACAATTGAAATCAAACTTCTGCTAAACTTTGTATCTTTTTTTTGTTCTGTTTAACAACACAAATCAGAGTTCAAAATAAATAATACTTTTACTCACTTAGGATCTATTTAATAATTAAATAAAATAGTCCTTAGTTATTAATTCAAATAAGATTTGATTTATTTAAAATCTCCATTTTGAAATCTAAATACTATCCAAATCAATTCAGTAGGTTTTATTTGTAAATACAAAACACTTGGAAAACTTACTTAAAACAAAATAACAAGTTTTAGTGTTTATTCAAAATGGGAAAAACCTTTACTTTAATAAAATTGGGTATTAATAAACCCACATTATTTTATTTAAATAAACCTTTACTCCTTTAATCAAAACAAAATATTTTATTTCAAAAACTTGGCCAAGGTTTAATTTGGCTCTATAAAAATAGTCCTTATTTATATTTCTACCTTTTCATTTGAAAACCAAATCTTTTTATTAAAATATCCAAAATTAGTAATTTCACTTATTTAAAATTTTCTTTATTAATTGTTTATCTTTTCAAATCCCTTTAGGATTTGTTTGATCAAAAATAGGTTTGAAGCTTTCCAATTGGAATCAAAAGTTTCTTCTCACCCTAAAAATCAACAAAGTTTTATTTTATTCATTTATTTTTCACATAACAAGATTTGGAAAATCTTGGGATGTGACAGGCTACCACCCTTAAAATAAATCTCGTCCCGAGATTTGGGAAGGTTAGGGTTACAAATTGGCTTAAAACATCTAGGGTACTACCACCCTTAAAAAAATTCCAACTAGATTACATCTTGGCTTGCTTGGGATCTTGGGGAAACTTCTCTGGGCAAACATCTGCGTAGTGTCCCTTGTTTCCACATTTTAAACATGTGACAAGGCTGAGATCCTTCATAGGCTTGTTTATCTTGTGCTTCATCGTTTCTGGACAGTTGCTTGCATAATGCCCTTGGTTACCACAATTGTAACATGTGATAAGATTGAGTTCTTCACGTATCTCTTGTGGACAGGTTGCTACATAATGGCCTAGCTCTTTGCAGTTGTTGCACCATACTTGGCCAATCTCCTTATACTTATTCTTCTCTGGACATTCACTGGCACAGTGTCCCATTTCTTTACAATGATTACATTGCACATGGCTTTTGTCCTTCTGTTTCTTGGGTTTCTCCAAAGCTAGGAGTGCTTATAGTTCATGTTCTTCATATGTTATCTCATAGGTAGGAATGTCTACTGGTTTCTTTGACCTTCTATTGCTCCTTGGATAATTCATATGCCTCTTCTTTGGTCCTTTAAATTGGGTCATATTGCATGGAGGTACAAGTGGAGATTTTCCTTTGTCCTCATCCTTCTTGGTAGACTTGGCTCCCTCTTGATAGTGTGCAATTAGTTGTTGCACTCCACCTTGTTTCCTTTGTTCAACTATGGAATAGATGGGGCATTGGATAGGTACATGATTATTTCCTTCACATAGGTAACAAGTAGCTTGAGATGTGGGGCATTGGTCAGCTGGGTGTTTCTCTTGACAGTTGGGGCATTGATCTCCATGTTCCTTGGAAGTGTGATACTTGTCTCCACAAATATTGCAAGCTTGGGTTCCTTCTAGAATAACATCTTTGTCATCCTTGTTGTCACAAACTCCTTTGGGAGAGTTGCTTTCCATGTTGAGCATTTGATCATCACCTTATGCAACAATTGGGCTTGGGTTTCCAAAAACTTTGCATGGTTGGATCTTCTCCACTGGTGTTGGCTATGAATTGAGCTGTCACTTGGTTCAACTGGTTTTGGGTTGCTATAAATTCTCTCATGTTGTCTTCTTGGTTGTTGGTGTCGTCAACCTTGATGTTGGAGTCTCTTGGAGTAGTCATCTGTTTGGGTTGAATTGAGATTAGAATAGCAAGATATTTCTAAGGAATCAATTCTAATCACACACATCACAATTCACACAAGCAAGGTGCAAGCAATTACAAAAAATACTCAAACAACAAGTTTCAAGCATATTTTTAGGCATCCAAAAATATTTTTGTTACACCACATAAGTTGGTGGGTTTGACTTAAACAAAATATGGTGGTCCATCTATATGGTTCACTTGTGATCTTTCCATCCTTCTTGGTTGATTCTTCTTGCTTGAGATCATGGTTTCCTTGGGAATACTCTTGGTCACAAAACTTCAAAGGTGATGATGGCTCCTTCTAAGTTGTGTTTCCTTAGTCTTCAAATCTTGAGCAAGATTTCCTGTCTCACTTGTCCTTAGTGATATACAAGGTTGAAGTCCTTGGTGAAAATGCTGAAGATGTTGAAGTCATTAGAGTTGAATATGTTGAAGTCATTAGAGTTGAAGATGTTGAAGTCATTAGAGTTGATGAAGTCCTTTGCACATGGTAAAGTCTTTGGCCATGGGGTAGGTTTTGTTCATCAAGTTTTGAATAGAAGAGATGTAGAATCAGAACCAAAATGGTTTGAGGAAAGAGTTTACAAGATTGTTTGTAAATAAGTTTTGGAACAAATACAACTCCTATTTTTTTATAAGGGGTTTTGTCCAATCCTAGGGTTACAATCCTACAGGCAATACAATGCTCTGATACCATCTGTAAGATCCCTCCTTTATAAAGGAAAAGGATCCCTGTGTTTACAATGCTAGTCCCTGGATCAATAGCTATCATCCACAGTTAAGATGTAATATCAAGAAACACATGTCATAATACAACTTTAAAACCAGGAATAAAATAATTCATTACATCGTACATAGCTCATTTGGCTATCACATTACATTGCAGCAGAATATCTATAAGCATGGGGTCCTTCATCTTCAAAGTGCCACAGGCAAACATGTTGGTTGTAGACTTGTAATCCTAATCAATAAACTTCACTAACACCAAACCAACCTGCAACATTACAAGTTACAGCCACAAGGGTCAATACATTTGAATTGTATTGGCAAGTTTCACTACTATGTAGAAATAAGTGGATTCTAACATTACTTGCATATTTGGCTAAGTAGGGTTTTAGGCTCATTTGCAGAAAGCAATATAATTTATCCTATCTTTTCAAAATAGTTTTGATCTTTTGTCAAATCTTTCTGAACTCCTTGGAAACCTCCAAGTGCTTCAAGTCTCTTGTTGTCACTTTCAAGTTTTACTTTTAGAAATTGGAATGTCGAGATCTTCCATAGCTTTAGGCCTTAGTTTCTCAGTATTGTCCATAACCGGGGACACGGCTAAGTACTTAGATTTTTATCTTCTGCAGAAGTTGTACACTTTACCCACATGACACAATCTCATCTTGATGCCACCAGTGGCCGCTGGATAAGTACTCACCAAGATGGAGTACTGGCAGATTGAGAATGTGACGAAGTCTTTCCATAGGGTCCTCCCATACACAATGCTAGCTTGTCTTCCAGGCACCAATGTAGGGTTTCAAGTTCCCTCATTCTAGTTAACCTGAAGAGGCCAATGCATGGGTCTTCCACTATGTAGTTGACTAAGCCAGTGCCCATTTAGCATGTGGCTGTACACGGAAGCCAATGTACGAGAAACATGTTCAATCTCTAAGTCCTGGTGGTTTTCTTCAAGTGCACATACAAAAGAGATTGCCATATAAACATGGTTCCTTTTGTTGCCACCTTGTCCAAAACTTGAGTATTCCTTGTCCACCCAGGTGGTTCATTGAGTACTTGTTTTATTATATAAAACACAAGTCTTTTCAATACTTCATATAATCTCAACATGTATCCCTTCTCAATATATATAGCAGGGCTAAGCATATTACAACTACATTGTTTTCACTAAGGAATATATAAGGGTATCCTATTAGGATTTAGCATAGCAAAATATAGTAGACCTTATCATGCATGTTTCAAAATCCACTAAGTGTAATGAAAATAATAGGACTTGGATGATAGTGTCACTTGCCTTTTTGGTAGAGGATGTTGGTTCACTTCTTGATCTTGCTAATATCAAACTCTTCTAACTTCACTACAAATCAATCAAGCAAACATAGATTCAATTAGCATTCCAACCAATATTCAAACAATTCATCACACATAAAGTAATAGAAACAAAGTCATGCATGCAAGCATGCAAAAGATAATTTCATTTGAAAAAGTGGTTTCTACTGGGCTCTAAACATTGTAAGGTTCAAAGTGGTCATTTTATAAAGTGGCAAAGTCATTTGCAAAAGGGTTTTATCTATAAACCATTTTTAAATCAATCATTATTTTATGTGGTTGAAAATGCTTTTAGCAAAGTTATTTTAAAGGGTTCACCAAATACATTTTAATTCTCAAAACTTGGTGTTTAGGGTCAGTACGTTTGAATCTAATCATTTCCCAATGGTTTTACTCAAAAATCATTTCCATATCAAAATCAAGGTTTTTTATTTGACTAGAAATGAGCTAATTCAAGTATTTATTCCTAAACTTCACAAAATTCATTTTAAATCCATGAGTTGGTTCCTAGGGTCAGTAAGTTCACAAAAACCATTTTGCAAAGATTTCAATCCAAAAATCATTATGGAATAAATTTTATATCCTTAACAAGCATACACAAGTTTCTGCAAAAACAAACATTTTACGAGAAGATTTTTACTAAACAAAGTGCATGGTTAGCTAGGGCTTGTTTTTCTGAATCCATTGATATAAAGTTTGCAAAAATTGGACGTGTAGAACTAAAGTTATGATTTTTACAAGTTTGCAACTTAATCAGATTCAAAATTCGCTTTAAATCGAACTATTGCCACGGGCGTGATACTATTGGTCGGTACCGCTTCGTGCGGCTCGGCCTCTGCGAACCGTAGGATTTAAGTTAGATCGCGTGTCTCAGATGCGCTCATACCCTTTCGCTTATGTTCTAATCTTATCCACAAGATCAAGATCCAACGGGCTCAGCTGCTTTGACCAAGGACTGGCGGCGCTGCACGGCGGCGAGCGGCGGTGCACGCTCAGACGGTGGTGTCGCGGCGATTCCAGGAAGCAAAAGAGGAAAGGAAACAGCTCACCGTGTTCGCGTGGTCGAGGTGAAGCTCGAGGTGGTCGCAGCTGTCCAAGGGGCGCACGGGGGCGGGAGTAATCGCTCGTCGGAGTTGGGTTCACCGTCGGGTCCGTCTGGTCCTTGTCGGAGGCGAGGCTATAGGCCATGCCAAAGCAAAAGAAAGACACGGTTAGGTGCGCGTGAAGACACTGAACACGCGGCTTGCAAGCAGAGAGGAAGGGGTGATCTGTTCTTACGGGGAGGGGTCGCCGGAGAGGTGGCAGACGCGGCGGCGAGTTGTGGTTGACGAAGTCGAGCTTACAGAGCGTGCGGGAGCGAATGGAGCACACGGGGAGATGCGCAAGGAGGTGGGGAGCAAGTTCACGTGCAGAGGGAGGAGAGGGGTGGCTGGACAGCGCCGGAATCGGCCAGGAACCTTGTCGGAGCAGTGTTGGTGTGGGGGCTAATTGGGGCAGCCTAGGGGCAGAGAGGGAGAGGCGAGCGAGGGGAAATGGCAAGTAGACACGGGCGGTTAAATGGGCGTAGTCACTGGAGGAATCAAGGCCGTCATCAACGGGTAATCAACGCCAGAGTTACTCGGCTGCAACGGCAGGGCGAGTTCATCGCGGGGAGGAAGATGGTGACGTGGGCGTGGGGTCGTCTGGCAGTGAGAGAGAGAAGGGTGCGGTGGGGTCCTGCTGTCTGCAACTCTGCGGGTGTGAGTTCGAGTGGAAAACGATTCGCGTGGGGGTTTAATAATGGAGTGCTGTTGGGCCTGCTTAGCTGGGGTGCTGTTTGTTTCCCTTTTTTTGTACTGAATCTTTTTCCTTTTCCATTTGATTTTCTATTTTGAAATTTAATCAAACCATTCAAACAACAATTGAAATCAAACTTCTGCTAATCTTTGTATCTTTTTTTTTGTTCTGTTTAACAACACAAATCAGAGTTCAAAATAAATAATACTTTTACTCACTTAGGATCTATTTAATAATTAAATAAAATAGTCCTTAGTTATTAATTCAAATAAGATTTGATTTATTTAAAATCTCCATTTTGAAATCTATATACTATCCAAACCAATTCAGTAGGTTTTATTTGTAAATACAAAACACTTGGAAAACTTACTTAAAATAAAATAACAAGTTTTAGTGTTTATTCAAAATGGGAAAAACCTTTACTTTAATAAAATTGGGTATTAATAAACCCACATTATTTTATTTAAATAAACCTTTACTCCTTTAATCAAAACAAAATATTTTATTTCAAAAACTTGGCCAAGGTTTAATTTGGCTCTATAAAAATAGTCCTTATTTATATTTCTACCTTTTCATTTGAAAACCAACTTGGCTTCTTCCGAAACCATAATTCATACGGTGTCGTTTCAACGGATTTAGATGGTGCCCTATTTAAAGTGAATACGGTTGTTTCTAATGCATAACCCCAAAATGATAGCGGTAAATTTGTAAGTGACATCATAGAACAAACCATATCTAAGAGAGTTCGATTACGATGTGGTGTTCCTGGCGGTGTCAATTGTGAAAGTATTACGCATTTCTTCAAATGCTCGCCAAACTCCTAACTTAGATATTCACCTCCACGATCAGAACGTAGAAATTTAATCTTCTTGTTACGTTGATTCTCTACCTCACTTTGAAATTCCTTAAACTTCTCGAAAGTTTCGGACTTATGTTTCATGAAATAGATATACCCATATCTACTCAAGTCATCCGTGAAGGTAAGAACATAACGATAACCACCGCGCGATGCTACATTCATTGGACCACACAAATCGGTATGTATGATTTCCAATAAGTCCGTAGCTCGCTCCATCATACCAGAAAATGGAGTCTTAGTCATTTTACCCATCAGACATGCTTCACATCTTTCAAGTGATTCAAAATCAAGTGATTCAAGAAGTCCATCGAAATGGAGTTTCTTCATACGCTTCACTGCAATATGACCAAGATGACAGTGCCACATATAGGTCGAGTTATCGCTCAATTTCAAACGTTTAGCTTCAATGTTATTAATATGTGTATTTCCACTATCGAGATTCAATAAGAATAGACCATATATCAAAGGTGCATGTGCATAAAACATATTACTCATATAAATCGAACAACCATTATTCTCGGACTTAAACAAGTAACCGTCTCACAACAAACATGATCCAGATATAATGTTCATGCTCAACGCAGGCACCAAATAACAATTATTTAAGTATAAAACTAATCCTGATGGTAGATGAAGATGTAGCGTGCCGACCGCGATCACATCAACCTTTGATCCATTTCCAACGCGCATCGTCACCTTGTTCTTCGCTAGCTTCCGTTTATTCTGCAGTACCTGTTTCGAGTTACAAATATGAGCAACCAAACCAGTATCAAATACCCAGGCACTACTACGAGTACTAGTGAGATACACATCAATAACATGTATATCGGATATAAATTTCTTCCGGATGTTGCCGTTCTTCAAATCCGCCAAGTACTTTGGGCAATTCCGCTTCCAGTGACCCTCTCCCTTGCAGTAAAAGCACTCAGTATCGGGCTTAGGTCCAGCCTTGGTCTTCTTTGCCGGTGTGGCAACTTTCTTACCACCCTTCTTGAAGTTTCCCTTTTGCTTAGACTTTCCTTTTTTGAATTTGGTGGTCTTATTGACCATCAACACTTGGTGCTCTTTCTTGATCTCCACTTCTGCAGATTTCAACATGGAGAAGAGTTCTGGCAACGTCTTGTTCATGTTTTGCATATTGTAGTTCATCACAAAGTTCTTGTAACTTGGTGACAGTGATTGGAGGACACGGTAATCCCCAAAGAATTAGGAATCACTATACCCAAACTTTGGAGTTTGTTTGCGTGCCCAGACATCTTAAGCACATGCTCACTGACGGAGCTGCTCTCTTCCATCTTGCAGTTAAAGAACTTTTCAGAAGCCTCATAACTCTCAATTGTTGCATGAGCCTCAAATATCATTTTGATTTCATGGACAATATCAGTGGGTCATGGTTCTCAAACCTTTTCTAAAGCTCCGATTCCAAACCATACAAGATAGCACACTGAACTTTGGAGTACTGCTTCTTCCGAGTGAGGTAAACATTCTTTACTTCATCGGTAGCATCACCGCAGGGTCACCCAATGTGCATCCAAAGACATAGGTCAAATTACTAGCATTGAGGACAATCCTCAAATTGCGGAACCAATCCGCGAAGTTGCTTCCATTGTTTTTCAACTTTTCTTTCTCTAGGAACGCATTAAAATTGATGGTAGGGGCCGTCACTGATCTACAACATATTTGCAATAGTTTAGACTAAGTTTATGACAAATTGAGTTCTAATTAATAGTTAAATTAATCTAGGTGAACTCCCACTCAAAACAATATCCCTCACATTGTTTTAGTGATCACACGAACCAAATCCACCACATCAAAACCGATCATCACGAGAGTTGATGTAGCTTCAATTGCGAACAATCGACATGTTCATCATATCTACTATATGACTCATGCTTTACCTTTTGGTAATCCGTGTTCCTAGACCATGTCTGTACATGCTAGGCTCATCAAGATCAAACCTTAGCTTCCGCATGAGCAAATCTAGCTTGCTCACATTGTATACACTTGCAGAATCTAACACACTGTAAGGGTCCCAACCTTTAATAAGGTAGAGTCCCCTGTGTTTACAATGCTAGTCCCTCGATCAATAGCTAGCATCCACAGTTAAGATGTAATATCAAGAAACAAAGGTCATAATACAACTTTATAACCAGGAATAACATAATTTTATTACATCTTACATAGCTCATTTGGCTATTACATTACATTGCAGCAGAATATCTATAAGCATGGGGTCCTTCATCTTCAAAGTGCCACAGGCAGACATGTTAGTTGTAGACTTTGTAATCCTAATCATCAAACTTCACTAACATCAATCAAACCTGCAACATACAAGTTACAGCCACAAAGGGTCAATACATTTGAATTGTATTGGAAAGTGATACTATGGTAGTATGGTGGAGTCTATCATCTATATGCATTTGGCTAAGTGGAGTTTAAGCTTGCATTGCTCAAAATAGATTTTTCCTTAACATTTGAAAACACTAAGTTTTTGCTTGACAAAATCATTTTTCTCAATCAAAGATTTAAGATCCTTTAACCCTTATTCAACCACAAGTTTTTAACTTAGAAATTTGAATGATGAGATTCTTGATTGCTTCCATGTCTTGATGCTCAAATTGTCCTTTACCAGGGACATGGCTAAGTACTTAGATTTTACACTCTGCAGAGGTGGTGCACTTTCCTGTAGAGGTTCCAATCTTTAATAAGATAGAGCCCCCTGTGTTTACAATGCTAGTCCCTGGATCAATAGCTAGCATCCACAGTTAAGATGTAATATCAAGAAACAGAGGTCATAATATAACTTTATAACCAGGAATAACATAATTTTATTACATCTTACATAGCTCATTTGGCTATTACAATACATTGCAGCGGAATATCTATAGTCATGGGGTGCTTCAACTTCAAAGTGCCACAGGAAGATGTTGGTTGTAGACTTTGTAATCCTAATCAACCAATCTTCACTAAAAACAATCAAACCTGCAACATACAAGTTACAGCCACAAAGTGTCAATACATTTGAATTGTATTGGCAAGTGATACTAAGGTAGTATGGTGGAGTCTATCATCTATATGCATTTGGCTAAGTGGAGTTGAGGCTTGCATTGCTCAAAATATATTTTTCCTTAATATTTGAAAATACTAAGTTTTGCTTGGCAAAAAATCATTTTTCTCAATCAAAGATTTGAAGATCCTTTAACCAAGGCATCTCTCAATCAAAGATTGAAGATTTCAAACAACCCTTGTTCAAACCACAAGTTTTATCTTAGAAATTTGAATGATGAGATTCTTGAGTGCTTCCATGTCTTGATGCTCAAATTGTCCTTTACCAGGGACATGGCTAAGTACTTAGATTTTACACTCTGCAGAGGTGGTGCACTTTCCCCACAAGACTTGGTTTCCCAAGACAAGATCTTTCAGAAGCTTTCCCTTAGAACAAAATGGACGCGCTCCAACCTATCAAACACTACCACCCTCTGTCCATATGGCTAAGTTCTTGCAACCTATATGATCATGGCAGAGCCCATATTGCCAAGTGGTTGCACTTGAAGCTTCTCAACATTTGACATCTCAAATCTCTTTGTTCCTGGGTGGCCATCCACAAGTGAGATACACAAGGTAAACCATAAACATGGGCCTTGTGAACCACTCAACCAAAAACCACCAAGCAATTACCATTCCACCCAGGTGATTCATTAACTTAGTTGTTTTATTAAACAAAATCACAAGTCCCCAGACTTAGAAATTTTCCATAGTGTGAATATATTTCCACCCTTGTTTTCTATTAGCTAGGCTAAGCTTGATAGTAATAGGAATCTTAACTTAGGAAGATTTCCACTAAGGTTTCATCTACTAGTTTTCCTATAGTAAGGTTTATACTTAGCAAAATCCATGCAAGTTTTACTTAGAGAAAATCACTAATGCATAGTGAAAGTAATGGGACAAAAAGTATGAAGCATCACTTGCCTTTTTGGTAGAGTATGGGTTCACTCCTTGTCCTTGCAACAATCACACTCTTCAAGTCACTACAAATCAACCAAGCAAGGCACATACTCAATCTACCAATCAAGCAAATCAACACATCAAATGACAAAGTCAAAGTAATGCATGCAAGCATGCCAAGCTTTGTTTTGTTTGAAAAAGTGGTTCCTAATGGGTCATGAACATTTGAAAACACCTAATGGTCATTTTATAAAGTGGCAAAGTCATTTGCAAAAAAAAAACCATTTTCAAAACAAAGTATCATTTTATGTGGTGTAGAAATATTTTTACTAAGGCATTAACCTATAGGGTTCACCAAATATGTTTTCAAACTATAAAACTTGGTGTTTTTGTTCAGAGAGTTTTAAAACAAAACATTTTCCAAAGGTTTTCTTCCAAAACCATTTTTAATAAATAAACCACATTTCTATTTGACTAGAAATGGTTTTAAATCAAAGAATCATTATTTTATTTCACCAAATACATTTTTGAGTCCACAAAGTGTTTACTAGGGCCAATAGGTTCAAATCAATCCAATTGTCAAAGATTTTAACCCCAAATTCATTTTTAAACAATTTTTACATCATTAACAAGCATACAAATGTTTCTGCAAATTCAAACAAGCTAACAGATACTATTTGCTAAACTAAGGGCATGGTTGGCTAGGGTTTGTTCCCCTGATTCCAATAATACCAAATTTGTAAAATTTGGACGTGTGGATCAAAAGTTATAGGGTTTTCAAATCTGCATACAAATCTGTTTTCAAATTCTATTTTAAACAGAAACTGGCCACGTGGCTGTCCCTGATTGGGCAATAACGGTTCGCTTGGATCGGCTACGGGGTGCGTTGGATCTAACTGGAAACGTGCGGCACAGATGGACGCGTACCGTTTCGATCAGATCTAATCCTAGCCAGATGTTTCTCATCCTACGGTTCAAAGTAACTAGGCCAAGGACGGGCGGCGCTTGACAGCTGCGCGCGGCGGCGACGGTCAGACGACGGCGGGGTCGATGCTACAGGAAGCGAGGGAGGAAAAGAATGTGCTCACCGTGTTCGCAGACGCCTGGGGAAGCTCAAGGAGGCACTGGCTGGCGAAGGGGCGCACGGAGGTGAGAGTAATGGCTCGCCGGAGTTGCTCCTGGCGTCGGATGCGTTCAGGCGTCGCTGCTGGCGTTGTTTAGGACCGGGCTAAGACAAAGTGGAGGCATGGTTAGACGCGGAATGACCTGGGGAAGATGCGTGCATCCTTGAGAGAGCTTAGGGCGGTCGGAGTTCACCTGGGGTGCTTGACGGAGTAATGGCAGACGACGGCGCCCGCTTAGTGTCGACGAAGCCGAGGTTACAGGGCACTCGCAGATGAATGAATGGCACGGGGAGATGCGCCTGGATGCGTGGAGTATGTGTGCGAGGTCGACGAGGCAAGGGGCGGCGTTGGGTCGCCGGAATTTTCACCGGAGCGTCGTCGGAGCAGAGGGAGTGTAGGGCAAAATTCCGCGGCCTGGGGGCGTGTTGAGATGGGGAAACAGAGGGGAAGTGGAGAGGAGTCACTGGCGTTTAAAGGGGCATGGTTATTGCGAGGAATCAAAGCCTCCTTCATGCGTAATCAACGCCGGAGTAATCTCACTGCAACGGCAGGGCTACGGGGTCTCGTTGAAGACGATGGCTGGGGATGTGGGGTCTGCTTGCCAGCGAGAAAGGAAGTGAGGGGGAGGGTCCACTTGTCAGCTGCTTAGCGGGTGCGAGACTGGGTGAGAAAAACGTTTCGTGGAGGGGGATAAAGACTGGGCTGGTTGCTGGGCTTGTGGGCTTGGCCGGCTGGGCTGGCTGTCGTTTCATTTTTTTTTGTTCAGAATATTTTTCCTTTTCTAATTCTTTTTCTATTTTTTTTTGAAATTCCAACAATCAAACAACATTCAAACATTCAAACAAACACCAAATTTTGTAACTTTGAATTTGGTTCTGTTTATCAACATAATCCAAATTTCCAAAATAAAATAATATTTTTATTCATTTTAGGACCCATTCATTAATTAAATAAAATGGACCTTTAGTTATTTAATCAAATAGGGTTTGATTTATTTAATAAAATCTTCATTTGAAATCCAAATATTTTCAAAACCAAATTAGTAGGTTTTATTTGGAAATATAAGATATTTGGAAAACTTGTCGAAAACAAAATAACATTTTTATTTTATGGTCCATTAACAATTAAACAAAATGGGCCTTAGTTATTAAATCAAATAGGATTTGTTTTATTTAATTATTTATTTTGAAATCTAAAATAAAACCAAAACACTTCAGTAGGTTTTATTTGAGAATATAAAATATTTGGAAAACTTATTTAAAATAATTTAATAAGTTTTAGTGTTTTATTTAAAATGGGAAAAGCCTTTACTTTAATAAAATTTGGATATTAAATCCTTATTATTCTATTTTAATTAAACCTTTGCTATTTTTATCAAAACAAAATGTTTTATTTTCAAAAGTTTGTCCAAGGTTTAATTTGGCTTTATAAAATAATCTTTATTTATAAAACTTCTATTTCTTTCGAAAACCAAATCTTTTTACTTAAAAGATCGAAAATAGTAGTTCCAATATATTTTATTTTCTTTTATCAAATGTTTACTCTTTTAAATTTCTTTAGGATTTTATTTGATCCAAATAGGTTTTGATTTCCCAATTGGATTCAAAAAGTTTCTTCTGGCCTTGAAAATCAAACAAAGTTTTATTTTATTCATTTATTTTTCACATTACAAGATTTGGAAAATCTTGGGATGTGACAGGCTACCACCCTTAAAATAAATCTCGGGAGGCTAGGGTTACAAGTAGGTTCAAAACAACTAGGGTACTACCACCCTTAAAAATTTTCAAACTAAATTACATATTGTCCTTCTTGGGATCCTGGGAAAAATTTCTCATGGGCAAACATTTGCATTGTGTCCTTGGTTTCCATGCTTGACTCATGGGTCAAGGTTGAGTTTCTCCATAGGCTTGTTCAACTTGTTCTTCATCTTTTCTGGACAGTTGCTTGCATAATGTCCTGGATTCTTGCAGTTGAAACAGTGGATGTCCTTGAGTTCTTTACGTGGCTCTTGTGGACAAGTTGCTACATAATGGCCTAGCTCTCTGCAGTTGTTGCACACTACTTGGCCAATCTCTTTATTCTTCGGGTTCTTTGGGCATTCACCAGAATAGTGTCCCATTTCCTTACACTGATGACATTGCACATGGCTTTTGTCTATCTTTTGCTTCTTGGTTTTCTTTGATCCTTTGAATTGGGTTGTCTTGTTTGGAGGTATAAGTGGTCCTTTTCCTTTGCCATCAACATTCTTGGCATACCTGGATCCTTCTTGTTTCCTTTGTTCAACAATGGCATAGATGGGGCATTGGATAGGAACATGATTGTTTCCTTCACACAAATAACAAGTGGCTTGAGAGGTGGGACATTGTCCAACAGGATGTTTCTCTTCACAGTTGGGGCATTGATCTTCATGCTCCTTGTAAGTATGATCCTTGTCTCCACAAATAGTGCAAGCTGGGGCTCCATCTAGAATAATATTTCTGTCATCCTTGTTGTCATAGACTCTTTTGGGATAGCTTTCTTCCATGTTGATCATTTGATTAGTCACCTTAAGCATCAGTTGGGTTTGTTCCTCCAAAAACTTTTGCAGTGCTGGATCTTTATCACTATTGTTGGCTATGAACTGAGCTGTCAGTTGGTTTAATTGGTTCTGGGTTGATATGAGCTCTTTCATGCTGTCCTCTTGGTTGGTGTTGATGTCATCAACCTTGGAGTCTTTTGGAGTAGTCATCTGTTTGGGTTGAATGAGGATTAGAATAGGCAAGATATTTCTAAGGACTCAATTCTAATCACACACATCACAATTCACACAAGCAATGTGCATGTAATCACAAACCAAACATTTCACTTAAACAAGGTTCAAGCACATACTTAGTCAACAAAATATTTTTGTTACACCGCATAAATTGGTGGTTTTGACTTAACTAAAATATGGTGGTCCATCTATATGGTTCACTTGTGATCTTCCTTCTTTCTTGGTTTCTTCCTCTTACTTGGGATCATGGTTTACTTGAGAAAAACTCTTGGTTGCAATACTTCAAAGTTGTTGATGGCTCCTTCTTATTTTGCATTCCCTCAGTCTCTAAATCTTGAGTAAGATTTCCTTGTCTCAATTGTAGTCCTTAGTGGTATCCAAGTTGGAAGTCTCTGGAGAACATGCTGAAGATATTGAAGTCATTAGAGCTGAAGAAGTTGAAGTCATTAGAGTTGAAGAAGTTGAAAAAGTCCTTTGCACATGGTGTAGTCTTTGGCCATGGGATAGGTTTTCCATCAAGTTGAAATAGATGAGAAGTAGAGTTGAAACCAAAATGGTTGAGGAAAGAGTTTACAAGTGTTTTTGTAAATAAGTTTTTGGAACAAAATACAACTCCTATTTTTCTAAGGTTTTTGTGCAATCCTAGGTTTACAAATCCTACAGGCAACACAATGCTCTGATACCATCTGTAGAGGTTCCAATCTTTAATAAGATAGAGCCCCCTGTGTTTACAATGCTAGTCCCTGGATTAATAGCTAGCATCCACAGTTAAGATGTAATATCAAGAAACAGAGGTCATAATATAACTTTATAACCAGGAATAACATAATTTTATTACATCTTACATAGCTCATTTGGCTATTACAATACATTGCAGCGGAATATCTATAGTCACGGGGTCCTTCATCTTCAAAGTGCCACAGGCATATGTTGGTTGTAGACTTTGTAATCCTAATCAATCAATCTTCACTAAAAACAATCAAACCTGCAACATACAAGTTACAGCCACAAAGGGTCAATACATTTGAATTGTATTGGCAAGTGATACTAAGGTAGTATGGTGGAGTCTATCATCTATATGCATTTGTCTAAGTGGAGTTGAGGCTTGGATTGCTCAAAATAGATTTTTCCTTAACATTTGAAAATACTAAGTTTTGCTTGGCAAAAAATCATTTTTCTCAATCAAAGATTTGAAGATCCTTTAACCAAGGCATCTCTCAATCAAAGATTGAAGATTTCAAACAACCCTTGTTCAAACCACAAGTTTTATCTTAGAAATTTGAATGATGATATTCTTGATTGCTTCCATGTCTTGATGCTCAAATTGTCCTTTACCAGGGACATGGCTAAGTACTTAGATTTTACACTCTACAGAGGTGGTGCACTTTCCCCACAAGACTTGGTTTCCCAAGACAAGATCTTTCAGAAGCTTTCCCTTAGAACAAAATGGACGCGCTCCAACCTATCAAACACTACCACCCTGTCCATATGGCTAAGTTCTTGAAACCTATATGATCATGGCAGAGCCCATATTGCCAAGTGGTTGCACTTGAAGCTTCTCAACATTTGACATCTCAAATCTCTTTGTTCCTGGGTGGCCATCCACAAGTGAGATACACAAGGTAAACCATAAACATGGGCCTTGTGAACCACTCAACCAAAAACCACCAAGCAATTACCATTCCACCCAGGTGATTCATTAACTTAGTTGTTTTATTAAACAAAATCACAAGTCCTCAGACTTAGAAATTTTCCATAGTGTGAATATATTTCCACCCTTGTTTTCTATTAGCTAGGCTAAGCTTGATAGTAATAGGAATCTTAACTTAGGAAGATTTCCACTAAGGTTTCATCTACTAGTTTTCCTATAGTAAGGTTTATACTTAGCAAAATCCATGCAAGTTTTACTTAGAGAAAATCACTAATGCATAGTGAAAGTAATGGGACAAAAAGTATGAAGCATCACTTGCCTTTTTGGTAGAGTATGGGTTCACTCCTTGTACTTGCAACAATCACACTCTTCAAGTCACTACAAATCAACCAAGCAAGGCACATACTCAATCTACCAATCAAGCAAATCAACACATAAAATGACAAAGTCAAAGTAATGCATGCAAGCATGCCAACCTTTGTTTTGTTTGAAAAAGTGGTTCCTAATGGGTCATGAACATTTGAAAACACCTAATGGTCATTTTATAAAGTGGCAAAGTCATTTGCAAAAGGTTTCACTACAAAAACCATTTTCAAAACAAAGTATCATTTTATGTGGTGTAGAAATATTTTTACTAAGGCATTAACCTATAGGGTTCACCAAATATGTTTTCAAACTATAAAAGTTGGTGTTTTTGGTCAGAGAGTTTTAAAACAAAACATTTTCCAAAGGTTTTCTTCCAAAACCATTTTTAATAAATAAACCACATTTCTATTTGACTAGAAATGGTTTTAAATCAAAGAATCATTATTTTATTTCACCAAATACATTTTTGAGTCCACAAAGTGTTTCCTAGGGCCAGTAGGTTCAAATCAATCCAATTTCCAAAGATTTTAACCCCAAATTCATTTTTAAACAATTTTTACATCATTAACAAGCATACAAATGTTTCTGCAAATTCATACAAGCTAACAGATACTATTTAATAAACTAAGGGCACGGTTGGCTAGGGTTTGTTCCCCTGATTCCAATGATACCAAATTTGCAAAATTTGGACGTGTGGATCAAAAGTTATAGGGTTTTCAAATCTGCATACAAATCTGTTTTCAAATTCTATTTTAAACAGAAACTAGCCACGTGGCTGTCCCTGATTGGGCAATAACGGTTCGCTTGGATCGGCTATGGGGTGCGTTGGATCTAACTGGAAACGTGCGGCACAGATGGACGCGTACCGTTTCGATCAGATCTAATCCTAGCCAGATGTTTCTCATCCTACGGTTCAAAGTAACTAGGCCAAGGACGGGCGGCGCTTGACAGCTGCGCGCGGCGGCGACGGTCAGACGACGGTGGGGTCGATGCTACAGGAAGCGAGGTAGGAAAAGAATGTGCTCACCGTGTTGGCAGACGCCTGGGGAAGCTCAAGGAGGCACTGGCTGGCGAAGGGGAGCACAGAGGTGAGAGTAATGGCTCGCCGGAGTTTCTCCTGGCGTCGGATGCGTTCAGGCGTCGCTGCTGGCGTTGTTTAGGACCGGGCTAAGACAAAGTGGAGGCATGGTTAGACGCGGAATGACCTGGGGAAGATGCGTGCATCCTTGAGAGAGCTTAGGGCGGTCGGAGTTCACCTGGGGTGCTTGACGGAGTAATGGCAGACGGCGACGCACGCTTAGTGTCGACGAAGCCGAGGTTACAGGGCACTCGCGGATGAATGAATGGCACGGGGAGATGCGCCTGGATGCGTGGAGTATGTGTGCGAGGTCGACGAGGCAAGGGGCGGCGTTGGGTCGCCGGAATTTTCACCGGAGCGTCGTCGGAGCAGAGGGAGTGTAGGGCAAAATTCCGCGGCCTGGGGGCTTGTTGAGATGGGGAAACAGAGGGGAAGTGGAGAGGAGTCGCTGGCATTTAAAGGGGCATGGTTATTGCGAGGAATCAAAGCCTCCTTCATGCGTAATCAACGCCGGAGTAATCTCACTGCAACGGCAGGGCGACGGGGTCTCGTTGAAGACGATGGCTGGGGATGTGGGGTCTGCTTGCCAGCGAGAAAGGAAGTGAGGGGGAGGGTCCACTTGTCAGCTGCTTAGCGGGTGTGATACTGGGTGAGAAAAACGTTTCGTGGAGGGGGAGAAAGACTGGGCTGGTTCTTTGGGGCTTGTGGCCGGGTCATTGTCGTTTCATTTTTTTTGTTCAGAATCTTTTTCCTTTTCTAATTCTTTTTCTGTTTTTTTTTGAAATTCCAACAATCAAACAACATTCAAACATTCAAACAAACACCAAATTTTGTAACTTTGAATTTGGTTCTGTTTATCAACATAATCCAAATTTCCAAAATAAAATAATATTTTATTCATTTTAGGACCCGTTCATTAATTAAATAAAATAGACCTTTAGTTATTTAATCAAATAGGGTTTGATTTATTTAATAAAATCTTCATTTGAAATCCAAATATTTTCAAAACCAAATTAGTAGGTTTTATTTGGAAATATAAGATATTTGGAAAACTTGTTTAAAACAAAATAACATTTTTATTTTATGGTCCATTAAAAATTAAACAAAATGGGCCTTAGTTATTAAATCAAATAGGATTTGTTTTATTTAATTATTTATTTTGAAATCTAAAATAAAACCAAAACACTTCAGTAAGTTTTATTTGAGAATATAAAATATTTGGAAAACTTATTTAAAATAATTTAATAAGTTTTAGTGTTTTATTTAAAATGGGAAAATCCTTTACTTTAATAAAATTTGGATATTAAATTATTATTATTTTATTTTAATTAAACCTTTGCTATTTTTATCAAAACAAAATGATTTATTTTCAAAAGTTTGTCCAAGGTTTAATTTGGCTTTATAAAATAATCTTTATTTATAAAACTTCTATTTCTTTTGAAAACCAAATCTTTTTACTTAAAAGATCCAAAATAGTAGTTCCAAAATATTTTATTTTGTTTTATCAAATGTTTAGTATTTTAAATTTCTTTAGGATTTTATTTGATCCAAATAGGTTTTGATTTCCCAATTGGATTCAAAAAGTTTCTTCTGGCCCTGAAAATCAAACAAAGTTTTATTTTATTCATTTATTTTTCACATTACAAGATTTGGAAAATCTTGGGATGTGACATTTCCCCACAAGACTTGGTTTCACCAAGACAAGATCTTTCAGAAGCCTTCCCTTAGACCAAAATGGACGCGTTCGAACCTATCAAACTCTACCACCAACTGTCCATATGGCTAAGTTCTTGCAACCTATGTGATCCAGGCAGAGCCCATAATGCCAAGTGGCTGCACTTGAAGCTTCTCAACATTTGACATCTCAAATATCTTTGTTCCTGGGTGGCCATACACAAGTGAGATACACAAGGTCAACCATAAACATGGGCCTTGTGAACCACTCAACCAAAAACCACCAAGCAATTACCATTCCACCCAGGTGATTCATTAACTTAGTTGTTTTATTAAACAAAACACAAGTCTCGGACTGAGAAATTTTTCCATAGTATGAATATATATTCCACCCTTGTTTTCTATTAGCTAAGCTAAGCTTGATAGTAGTAGGAATCTTAACTTAGGAAAATTTTACTAAGGTTTCACCTACTAGGTTTTCCTATAGCAAGGTTTATACTTAGCAAAAATTCCATGCAAGTTTTACTTAGAAAAATCACTAATGCATAGTGAAAGTAATGGGACAAAAGTATGAAGCATCACTTGCCTTTTTGGTAGAGTATAGGTTCACTCCTTGATCTTTGCAATGTTCACACACTTCAAGTCACTACAAATCAATCAAGCAAACAATAATTCAATCTACCATTCAAGCAATTCATCACATAAAATAATAAAACAAACAACACATGCAAGCATGCAAAAGGGTTGTTTTATTTGTAAAAGTGGTTTCTAATGGGTCATAAACATTTGGGTACTCTTAATGGTCATTTTATAAAGTGGCAATGTCATTTGCAAAAAGGTTTCACTTTATAAACCATTTTCAAAACAAGGTATCATTTTATGTGGTGTAGAAATGTTTTTACCAAGGCATCAATCTATAGGGTTCACCAAATATGTTTTCAAACCATAAAAATTGGTGTTTGGGGTCAGAGAGTTTAAAACAAAACATTTCCCAAAAGTTTTCTTCCAAAACCATTTTTAATAAATAAACTATATTTTTATTTGTCTAGAAATGGTTTTAAATCAAAGAATCATTCTTTTGCATCACCAAATATATTTTTGAAACCACAAAGTGTTTCCTATGGTCAATAGGTTCAAAATACACCATTTGCAAAAGATTTTATCCCCAAAATCATTTTTGAACAATTTTTGTAATCTAAATAAGCATACAAATGTTTCTGCAAAAACTATCATTTTTCCAGAAGCTTTTTACTAAACAAATGTCATGGTTGGCTAGGGCTTGTTCCCCTGATTCCATTGATATAAAGTTTGTAATTTTTGGACGTGTGGATCAAAAGTTACAAGGTTTTCAAATCTGCATCTAAATCAGATTTCAAATTCTATTTTTAATCGTCTGGTGCCACGTGTCTTAATCCTATTCGTCCATACCGTTTCGGTTGGATCGAGCACTCTGGTGCGTTGGATATTAAACAGATCGTGCGGTGCAGAGCTGTTCGTACCCGTTCGATCAGTGGATCTATCGTGGCGCTTGGATCGTCATCTAACGGCTATCGTCGCATTGACCAAGATCTGGCGGCCGACGGCAGCGTGGCGGCGACGGTCGAAACTGGCGATGCAGGAAGCGAGGAAGGAAGGGAGTATGCTCACCGTGTTTGCAGTAGCGTGGGGAAGCTCAACGTGGTGCCGTCTTGGCGAGGGGCGCACTGGAGCGGGCTTATTAATTGCTCGTCGGAGTGGAGCTGCGCCTCGGCCACGCTCAGTCGTCGTCGAGGACGGTGCTATGGATCACTCGGAGACAAAAGAAACGCACGGTCAGATGCGCAAAGACACGGCGATGATGTGTGCGTGATTGAGAGGGGTCAAGGTAGTCTGGTTTACCAGAGGGAGGTCGTCGGAGAAGAGCAAAACAGTGGCGGCAGCGGTTGTTGTCGTTGCCGATGCTCAGGGGCGTGCGCGAGCGAGCTGGCGATGCGGAGAGGTGCGCCTGGGTTTGGGGAGTGTGTCTGTGTACTTGGGGAGGCAAGAGGTGGCGAGTACTGGCCGGAATCGGCAAGGAGGGTCGTCGGAGACAGAGGTGCTCGGGGAGGAATTAGGGCAGCCTGGGGGCGTGTTGAGGTGGGGCGACAGAGGGGAACGAGAGAGGAGGGGGAGAAGCTTTATCGTGCGTGGTCGCAGGGCGGGATTATTGCGCCATTAATCGAGAATTAAGCTCGCGGATTCAACGCAGAAACGGGAGAGAGGGGGAGGAGGAACTGGTCGCTGAAGGAAGACAGTGAGTGGTGGGTCGCTTGGCAGCGTGAGAGAAGGAAATGGAACGGGGTCCACCAGTCATTGGCTTAGTGGGTTTCTTTCGCGGTGAAAAACGATTCGCTCACTGAGAGGGAGAGGTGGGCTAGGTTGGGCTGAGTTGGGCTGGAACTGGGCCAGATGGTTGGGCTGCTGTCTGGTTCCATTTTTTTCTTCTTGATTGCTTTTTTTCTTTTTCTAATTCTAATTTCTGTTTTGAAATTCAAACAAACAAATCAAGCATTTAAATCCATTCAAAACTTTCACCACACTTTGCAATTGAATTTGGTTCTGTTTAACAACATAAACCAATTCCCAAAATAAAATAGTATTTTTATTTTAGAGTCCATTTATAATTAAATAAAATGGACACTAGTTAATAAATTAAATGGGTTTTAATTTATTTAAAAAATCCATTTGAAATCTAAATATTTTCAAAACCAAATCAGTAGGTTTTATTTGAAAATAGAAGATACTTGGAAAACTTGTTTAAAATAAAATAACAAGTTTTAATGTTTTATTTAAAATGGGGAAAAGCCTTTACTTAAATAAAATTGGATATTAAATCCTTATTATTTTATTTAAATAAACCTTTACTATTTTTATCAAATCAAAACATTTTATTTCAAAAACTTGGCCAAGGTTTAATTTGGCTCTATAAAAATAGTCCTTATTTATATTTCTACTTTTTATTTTGAACCAAATATTTTATTTAAAGATCCAAAAATAGTAATTTTAAATATTTTTAAGTTTTATTGTTTATTTAACTTTTTAAATCCTTTTAAGATTTTATGTGATCCAAATAGGTTTTGAAAGTTTCCAAATGGATTAAAAAAGTTTCTTCTCACCCTGAAAATCATCAAAGTTTTATTTTATTCATTTGTTTTTCACATTACAAGATTTGGAAAATCTTGGGATGTGACACACACCCGATCATCACGTGATGCTTCGAAACAACAAGCTTTAGCAACGGTGCTTACTAAGGATGAACACTTTAAAACTTGAAATTTATGTGCATGAGGGATCATCTTATAATGCTACCGTCGTTAACTAAGCAATACAAGATGCATAAAGGATTAACATCACATGCAATTCATAATATGTGATATGATATGGCCTTTCTTCTTGTGCTTCCGATCTCCATCTTCAAGCACGAACATGATCTCCATCATCACCGGCATAGCATCAAGGTCAATGGCGCTGTTTCATGGTTGTCGTCCACCAGCTCCAACTATTACAACTACTTTGAATAGACACGCGGGTCTTAACAGAAATCAAAGACAACCATATGGCTCCTGCCGGTTGCCAACTTACAATAAGGAACATTGCATACATCAAATATAATCACAATCATGGCCATATCACATCACAACACACCCCTGCAATACAAAGTTAGACGCCTCTAATTTTCTTTGCATATTTTACGTGGTTTGGGGCTTTCAATAAGTGTCGATCTAACTTACGAACAAGAACCACAATGTTGATGTTTGAACTATCAAGTGCCCGTTGTAAATTGGATCTATACTATAATGGGAGAGAGACACCATAAAGCCACTTATGCAGTACAAGTTGCATGTTGAGCGTGGAGCAAGTCTCATGAACGATGTCATGTAAGGTTAGCCCGGGCCGCTTCATCCCATCATATCGCAAGATGCAAAGTACACAATAAACAATTGATAATAAAAGCACCACCGCCCACACTGACCATTGTGTTCTACTCGTGCAACAGATCTATATATAGACACGGCTCTGATACCACTGTAGGGGTTCGTAGCATGGAAAACAAAAAATTTCTACCGCATGCAAACAAACAAGCCAAGATCTATCTACTAGATTGTAGCAACGAGTCGATGGAGGAACTCACCCTCGAAGATTCCAAAGCGGTTAACGAGAGCAGATTCTCGTGGGTGATGTAGTCGTACTCTTGCCGATCTCAAGATCGCGTAGACGATCCTTCCAGCGCTGCGTTCTGGCAGTGCTTCCGTAGTCGGTCACACGTTCGGTACTCGATGAAGACCTTCCTCTCCCTTGTTCCAGCAGGCAGCGGAGGCTGTAGCACTCTCCTCGCGATTCCGGCAGCACGGCGGCGTGGTACCGGAAGTAGAGGGGAGATCTTGCAGGGCTTCGCCTTAAGCCGGAGCGAGTATGGTGGACTATGAGAGAGGCCTTGGCGATCTAGGGTTTAGAGGCACCAAGAGGCGGAGCTTGTCCGGTGGCTTAGGGCTTGGGGAAGCCCCAAGTCGGTGGCTAGGAGAAACCCTTGGGCGGCGGCGACTTGCAGGAGGCCGACGGCTAGGGTTAGGGTTTTGGGTGGTGTTGGGTGTAGGGAAGAGGGGCAGCCATGTCCCTCCTTTTATAGGTGGGAGGGCGCGGCCAAGGGGAAGGGAGTCCTCCCCCAAGTCGGACTCCTTTGCCGGCGGGTGAAGGGAGAGGAACTCCTCCCCAAGTAGGTTTCCTACTCTCCCTCCACCAAGCAAAACTGCCGTTTGACTTTTCAAATTGGCGTTTGACTTTTCAAACTAGGATTTGATTTCTCCCTTTATTTTTACCAGCCATGATACCTAGTACATGATGCAACCATTCCACATTGTCATGACATATTCATGTACCCTTCCCCTCCGGAGTGCCGGACCTTCCGGAACCTTCTAGAACATTCTCGATGAAAACACCGGAATCATTCCCCAACTCTGAAACAGGACTTTCCTTATATGAATCTAATTCTCTAGACCATTCCGGATCTCCTCGTGATATCCCGGATCCTATCCGAGACTCCGAGCAACATTCAGTATATTACTCATCATTCCATAACTACTCAACAACATCGAATCCTTAAGTGTGTCTCCCTACGGTTCATGAATTATGCGGACATGATCGAGACACTTCTCCGAACAATAACCAATAGAGGAATCTGGAAATTCATATGGCTCCCACATATTTCTACTATTACTTTGCGATCGAATGAACCACTTACATACGATACCAATTTCCCTTTGTCTCACGATAGTTTACTTATCCGAGGTTTTGATCGTCGGTATCTCTGCATACCTAGTTCAACCTCGTTACCGATAAGTACTCTTTTCTCGTTCCCGTGGTATGTGATCCCTTGTGAGCCAGTCACATGCTTGCAAGCTAATTGGATGACATTCCAGCGAGAGGGCCCAGAGTATATCAATCCATCATATATATGGATGGACAAATCCCACTCTTGATTCATGTGTCTCAACCCATACTTTCTGAACACTCAATGCCACCTTTATAGCCACCCAGTTACGGTGTGGTGTTTGATGTCATCAAATCATCCTTCCGGTGATGGTGATAAGCATGATCTCATGGTCGAAGGAATTAGGTTACTATGTATCAGAAAGCTTATAGCAATTGAACTATTTAAAATGACTTGATCTTTATGCTACGCTTATCCACCATACCATTCTCCTAATGATATGATCTTGTTATTAACAACATCTCAAATGTTCATGATCAAGAAACCATGATCATCTATTAATCAACAAGCTAGTATTATGAATAGGCTTTACTAGGGACTCTAATTTAGTTTACAAATCACACAAGTATAAATGTTTACAGTTAATCTTTATAGCATGAATGTAAACATTTATCATAAACACAAAGATATAATAATAACTACATTTATTATTGCCTCTAGGGCATATCTCCAACAAAGTGGTGACTCAACAAGGAAGTGAAAAGGTTTTGAAAAGTTTGAAATGCTTCCAAATCCTGAAAGTATGGTACTCATTAGCTTTGAGCTCTCATTTCCCCTATCATAGGCATCTTTAGATGGTTAAGGTGAAAGTGAGGTCCAATATGAGTTATATGCTTGACAGACCATAAACTAGAAATCTCATGTCCCTTGAGAATGAGGGCCGCTCCTCATGCTACTCAACTTTAGTCACCGGTAAGTTCTTGGCATAGTAAATACATGCGTATCATAGAGAACCTCCAACGGGGTACCCCTTGCACATGATACATGAGCTATCCCATATCAAAATGACAAGGCAAACAGACAATGAGCATCTCAGCGATCTTTTTATTTGCTATTTGCATAGGTTTTTATTGAGGATGATTCACAGATTGCTCATTATGGTTATGCTACAAGTTTCCACCATGATTAGGAATGGCTTAGGCTAGCGGCCCAGTCGTTTTCTGACATATATATAACTCCATGAACTTATAAGCTCCCCTTTTATTTCACACTGACGACATCCGTAAACAAAAGAGCATGATATCAACTGGGTACAGTGTACAAGTGCAATGTTGAAAGTGTTCCCCGTGACAGCAAAATTATGCTTACTCCCAGCCTATAATTTGCAAGCACTAACTTTCATGGACAGTCCCAATGGTTCAGGTTTATTAAGTGCAAGAAATAAAGTGTGCCATCAAGTTCGTGAGAGCTTTACTAACTAACTTTCTCATAGCAAGCAAACATTTTATTTGGAAGAAAAAAAGCATAATGAATATGCACGGAATAGCAAATGATGCTAGTATGTAGGTATGGTGAACACTTTAGCAATATTGGTTTTGGGGAGTTGGATGCACAAGTAGAGCTCATACTCAGTGCAAGTGAAGGCTAGCAATAGAGAGGGAGCGACAAACGAGGGAGCAATAAATGTCATAATCATACTTGCAACAAAACATAATTAATTATGGCATAAAAGTGATACAAGAACTCTGAGGCAAAATAAATCATCAAGGCTTAACTGACTATTGTTCAGTCATATGAATGCGTGAGCATGTGCCAAGTCGACTCAAATGAAACATTCAGAGGAGGATACCACAATGTCATACCAAGCTATGAATAGAACAATGCAAGCAAACATTCATATGACATGCTACAAACTTTTAGCAAGCTGGAGCTAGTCATAAGAGAGCAAGAACTACTAAGCATCCATAAATAACATACACCTTACATGAACAGACTAAGCATGCCTGATACGTCGAAAACGTATCTATAATTTTTGATGCTACATGCTTGTTTAGTATCTACTTTGCTTTGCTTTGTCTACACTTTGAGGTGTTTTTATATCTTTTCTGGAACTAACCTATTAACAAGTTGCCACAATGCCATTTGCCTGTTTTCTTTTGTTTTTGGTTCTAGAAAGGCAGAAAATCAATATCTCGAAATTGGACGGGACAAAAGCCAAAGTTATTATTTTTCAAGGAGCAACACGGAACCACAAAGCAGAGCCGGAGGGAGGCCACAGGGTGGCCACACCCCCCTAGGCGCGGGCAAGCCCTAGAGGCGCCTAGAGGGGGTTTGGGTCCCTTGGAACCCCACCGACCTTGATTCATGCGCCTATAAGAGCCCCCCGATAAGAAAACCCTAGCCAATCCAAAAGAAATCCACGAAAACCTCTAGAGAGCCGCTGCCACCGAAGGGGAGATTTGGGTGATAGAAAGTATCTGTTCCAGCACCCTGCCGGGACGGGGAAGTTCCCCCAGAGCCATCTCCATCGATCTCCACCGCCATCTCCATCATCGTTGCTGATTCACATGATGAGGAGGGAGTAGTTCTTCCTCGAGGCTAAGGGCTCTACCGGTACATATGTGTTCATATCTCTCTATGCATGGTCATATTGTGATCATGAGCTTTGTAATCAAGTAGATCTACCTTGATACTCAAGTGCTTCATTAGATCTCTGCTCTCCCCATGTGTGTGAAAATGACAGCATGCACGCCATGGTGGCACTTAGGTTTGAGTCTACATAAATACTCTTTGTGCTTTAATAGACCTATGCTTTTCCCCACGTGTGTGAAAGTGACAACGGGCATACCATGTGTGGCACTTTGGCTAGATTGAATATTTTTTATGAGTTGTATTTGGAGTTGGATGTCTCTATGAAATTGTGGTGTTTGTTGGAACCATCTAGCACTCAAGGTGACAGTGTGGGGTTATCTAGATGGGGAAGGCAGACTTTGAGGTGTGCTATTATAGCCCTACCAATGATTAGAGTGTCCAACCGGAGAGTAGTTAAGAGTAGTATCATGAACAGAGGATATTTATATGAGAGAGTGTTCACTAGTGAAAGTATGATCCCTAGGCCTTGTTTCTAAACATTGGAACACCATTTGCTACTAGATTTGTTGCATGTTTGCTTGCTTCCATCTTTGTTCCGTTTGCCGGGGAGGTTTTGGGCTTTACCTTTCGTCCACGCCATCAGCTCTTTTCTAGAACCGTTACCCCACATTAACAATAAGTCAGAAGCTATTTTCTGGCATCGTTACTATTTGTATTTCACTATCTCTTCGCCGAACTAGTGCACCTATGCACCTAACAAGTGTATTGGGTGTGTTGGGGACACAAGAGACTTCTTGTATCTTGATTGCAGGGTTGCTTGAGAGGGATACCTTTGACCACTTCCTCCCTGAGTTTGATAAACCTTGGGTAATCCACTTAAGGGAAACTTGTTGCTGTTCTACAAACCTCTGCACTTGGAGGCCCATCAACTATCTATAAGAATAGAAGTGCATAGACATCAAGCTCTTTTCTGGCACCGTTGTCGGGGAGGCTAAGGATGTCTTCACTAGGGGATTCCTTCACTTCCTTTCTCTTTACTTTGTTTTTAGTTTTATTTGTTTCTTTTTCTTGGTTTTGTTTGCCTCTTTCCAAAAACCCCAAAAAAAATTAGTCTAGTTTGGTTTGACTGCTTTATTCAAAAACACAAAAAAATTAGTGCCTGCTCTAGCTGCTACTGCTATTTTTGGCTTGCCCACCTTTGCCAAAATGAACTCTGCTAAGAACACCAAGTTGTGTGACTTCAGTAGCACCAACAACAATGATTTCCTAAGCACTCCTATTGCTCCACCTGCTCCTGATGCTAGCTTTTATGAAATTAAGCCTGCTTTGTTGAATCTTGTGATGAGAGAGCAATTTTCTGGTGCTGGTTCTGATGATCATGCTGCCCATCTTAATAGCTTTGTTGAACTTTGTGAGATGCAAAAGTATAAGGATGTAGATGGAGATATTATTAAGCCCAGGCTTTTTCCTTTCTCCTTGAGGGGAAAAGCTAAATAATGGTTGCTATCTTTGCCTAAAAATAGTATTGATTCTTGGGCTAAGTGCAAAGATGATTTTATTGGAAAGTATTATCCTCCTGCTAAGATTATTGCTATGAGAAGTGACATTATGAAATTTAAACAGCTTGATAGTGAACATGTTGCTCCTGCTTGGGAAAGAATGAAATCTTTGGTTAAAATTCCCCTACTCATGGACTCACTGCTTGGATGATTATCCAGATTTTTTATGCAGGTTTGAACTTCTCCTCAAGAAACCTGCTGGATTCTGCTGCTGGAGGTACCTTCATGGGCCTCACTTTGGGTGATTCAACAAGGCTCCTTGATAATATGATGGTTAACTACTCTGAATGGCATGTTGAGAGAGCTCCGCATGGTAAGAAGGTAAATTCTGTTGAGGAAACTTCCTCTTTGAGTGAAAAGATTGATGTTATTATGGCTATGCTTGTTAATGGGAAAGCTCATCTAGATTCATCAACAAAATACCTATAGGAATAATTTTGGTAGCAACAACGATTATAGGCCTTATCCTCCTAGTGGAAATGCTTATCAGGATATATCTGGAATGCCTAGTGAAGAGAGGATTCTAGAAGTTGAGAGATCCACTAAATTTTTTATGCAAATGCAATATGAGAAAAACAAGATTTTCACTAATACTATGGAGGAGCAATCTATCATTTGGAAAAATATTAGTCATCAGCTTGAGAATCTGAACAGAGAAATTCCTAGTTTACAGTCAAAAAATTTGAGTGCTGAGAAAAATATATCCTCTTTGTCTGAAGCTCAAACTTCCTTGGTTAATAAAATGGCTGCTAAAACTGAAACTATGGAAAACACCTTTGCTACTGCTCATGCCATACAAGTTACTATTGATGAAAATGTTAGGCTGTTAGCTCAACTTCATGCTAGGTGGGAAAGGGAAGCTGAAATTTATAGAAATAATAGTGTGTGCACCATCACCACTAAACCACAAGTAGCCCATATTCCTCCTCCTACTATGCCTAAGCCTAGTGAGCCTAGTACTAGTGATGCTAAGTTTGACTTTGATATTGATGGTTGCAATATTTCTGAAGTGATTATGTTCCTGCAAAAGCTTGCTAGAAGTCCTGATGCTAGTGATATGCATGTTGCTTTCACCAAACACATTACAGATGCTCTTGTTAAGACCAAGGAAGAGAAGTTAAAGCACAAATCTTCTATTCCTAGGAAAGTAGAAGATAATTGGGAACCCATTATTAATGTTCAAGTGAATGACTTTGATCTCAAAGCTTCATGTGATCTTGGTTCTAGTGTCTCTATTATGCCTAGGAAGATTTATGAAATGCTTGATTTTCCACCATTAGAAGATTGTTATTTGAATGTCCCACTCAATGATAATGCTAAGAAGAAACTCATGGGGAGTGTTAATGATGTTTTTATTATGGTTAATAATGCTTATGTCCCTATGGATTTCTATGTTTTGGATGTTGAATACAATGCTTCTTGTCCTATTACTTTGGGAAGACCTTTTCTTAGAACAGTTGGTGCCATCATTGATATGAAAGAAGGCACCATCAAATATAATTTTACATTCAAGAAAGGTATTGAACACTTCCCTATGAGGAGAGAGAAGTTGCTTTTTGCTCCTCCATTGAAAGCAAGATTTGATGTTAATGCTTCCTCATTTGAAAATACTTGATTCTTCTTGCTTCTTGTGCCTAACTTAAAGGCATTAAAGAAAAGTACTTGTTGGGAGATAACCCAAGAGTTTCCTTGAGTCTTAGAAGTTATTACTTTAGTACTTATCTTTTTTGTTTGCTTTTTGTGCCAAGAATGACCTCTAATGAGAGGGAAGTAAGATTTGGGGAGTTGCTGTCCTGAAACAGATTTCTGTCCTCCAGCAAAAACATTCGTGAGGAGGCTCTGTAACTCGGATTGAGATAAAAATTTACGAATAAATCCCCCAGTATGTTGGCTAACTTTCATTAGTGCAACACTTTTTTATTTGAGTAACATAAGATGTTCGAAAAAATTTGTTTCTACCTGCTGGTATGTTTTGACAGATTTCTGCCATTATTTGCATTTGCTTCTTATTGATTCCTTTTTGAGCTCTCTTCAGGTAAATTGAGTTTCTTTGAAGGAGTTACTACAGTAGCTTGTATTTTTAGTGAAAAGCCTTGTTGTTCCAAAGCTTTGTCAGGGGTCTAATATCTTTTGAATAAGCTAATGTTGCTAATGAAAATTGTGTGAAATTTTGTATGAAGGAAAAAATTCAGGTGTAGAGAGAGAATGATGCAATGAGATGAAGAATGGAAAAAATATCAAGCTTGGGGATGCCACCATGGTGTCACCCCAAGAAATATCCAAAAAGGTACATGCGTCAAAGCTTGGGGATGCCCAAGGAATCCCCTTCTTCATCAATAAAAAGCTCAGGTATGTCTAGACACTTCGTTTTTATTGTTTCATGCACATTTGTTTGTTCTTGGAGCGTCTTAGTTTTCGTTTTCTTTGCTTAGTTTGTTTAGTTTGCTTTATTAGTTTCGACCCCCGTTCTCGTTGTGTTGTTTTGCAAATAAGGTTGCTTGGTGTTTGGAAAGGAGTAGTAAGTTCTTGCTTGAAGTGCAAGAGGAGCTTGCATTGACTGTGACTTAGACTTTAGCATGACATGCTAGGTGTTGTTTTAGCATTATGCTTAGTGATTATTGCTGTATCATGTCTTGTTCCAAACAATTGGGATTGCTTAGTGTTCCTTGAATAAATTATGTGTTGTTTTAGCATGCAAAAGCATAGTATTGTGGTATTCTCCTTTGATGTTTTGCTTGGGTTGACTTGGCACATGCTCACACCATGTTATGACTATGACAAGTCACCATTAGCCTCTATGATAATTTAGTCCTTGACTTGTAGTACCACTCTTTGCTTTGATTAGGTTGCTTTGTTGCATTGCATAATTATGGCCATTATTGCTCTCTTAGTTGGTTGCTCCTAGTCTTTTGCTAGCCTCCACTTGTATGAGTAAGTTCTACTCATTCCTCCAACTCCCAAGAAACATGGTTATTCCAAAGTTTCCACTATAAACTCCTATGCATGGTGTGTTACACCATTCCAAGTATATTCTTGTTTTCATCTATCTTCCAATTAAAAACTATTTTGTTATGTGAAAACTTAGTGATTAAAGCCCTCACGAACTTGATGGCCCACTTTATATTCTTTGCCCCTAATAAAATTGAACCATTGTGACATCTATGTTGTATATGCTTGCACTTATATGTTGGAATTAACAGAACCATGATGTCACGGGGAACGTTTTCAACATTGCACTTGTACTTTGTACTCAGTTGATATCATGATATTTTGTCTATGGATGTCACCAGTGTGAAATAAAGAGGGAACTTGTAAGTCCATGGAGTTTGTATCCTGTGTTAGAGAAACGCCTGGGCCGCTATGAAGGGAATATGCCCGAGAGGCAATAATAAAGTGGTTATTATCGTATTCCTTATTTATGATAAATGTTTATTTTGCATGCTATAATTGTATTAATACGGAAACGTTAATACATGTGTGTTTAATAAACAAAAGGTAGTTCCTAGTTATGCCTCTCTTATAAACTAGCTCGTTGATTAACAAGATGATCATAGGTTTCCTGATCATGGACATTGGATGTTGTTAATAACGAGGTCACAACATTAGTGTAATGGTGTGATGAACATTCATCCAAAGTATAGCATTACGATCAAAGTCATTGAGTTTATATTGCTATAACAACTTACGAAGTGATCCTAATCCTTAGACCATGAGATCATGTCAATCACTAACACCGGAAGAGTTTCTTGATAACATCAAACGTCACACCGTAACAGGGTGGTTATAAAGATGGATTCAGAACTAATAAAGTGTTATGTTGAGGCCCATGGATCGAGAGTGGAATTTGTTCATCCCGATGACGGATAGATATACTCTGGGCCCTCTCGGTGATATCACATTGATTAGCTTGCAAGCAAGTGATTTGATCACTAGAATGTTATATCACGGGAACGAGAAAAGAGTGCATGTCGGTAACGAGATCAAACTAGGTATGGAGATACCGATGATCGAATCTCGGACATGTAATATATCGCGAAACAAAAGGATTAAGATACTAGCGTAAAAGGTTCCGACGATCACAAGAAAGTCATCGTTGAATGTGTGGGAGTCGATGGGTCTCAGATCCCGCTTCGATTATTGATCCGAGAGGGTCTCGATCATGTCCACATTATTCGCGAACCGTAGGGTGACACACTTAAGAGACACCGACATCCAATTGGAGCAAAAGTTTCATGCCGAAAAAAGAAAAGGAGGAATTTATTTCACTAGACACCAAAGCGGTTTCGGTTGAAATTGCTGAAACTGGTTACGCATGTGAAATGGAATACTAGCAAGGGGTTTTACGTGAATGTTTGTTAATTAAAGTAATTAACAAAATTCTGAATAAATAAATAAAAGAGTTTTATTTAAATGAGAGCTTGCATTAAATTTTGTGGAAATTTAATGCATGTGAGTGGATTTATGAGTGGAGGCTTTTTAATGGGAGTGGAGGCTTTTCATTTTGAGGAGCTCCACCACATGAATGTGGAAGAGGTGGGGGAAGACCCATGGCTGGGCGCATGGCCCCTTGGGTGCCCCCTCTCCCTATAAAAGGCCCCCCTCTCCTCCTCTCACACCACACCTCCTCGTGAAGGATCTCTCTCCCCCTCTAGAATTTATCCCGCATGGTCTCGGACTAGCGAGATACATGTTCCCGGTGGCTTTTCGGAAAGAAAGAGTTATGCTTCCGCTGCATCGCTGGAGCGAGGAGGCGGAGGTTGCTCGGTGCCTCGAACGTGTGTGCGAGCACGGATGCGTCTTGGCTTGGCGCTAGGACTTCCTCTCGATCTTGAGATCGGCAAGAGATCGTCTACATCAACCACGAGTTTGGACTCGTTAAGCTTTGTCGGTCTTCAAGGGTATGTTCTCTACGGATATACATCCGCTCGTTGTTTGTATCTAGTAGATAGATCTTGGTACATAGTTGTTCCCATCGTAGAAAATTTTTTGTTTTCTATGCTGCGAACCCTTCAGTGGTATCAGAGCCGGATCTATGCGTAGATACTTTGCACGGGTAGTACACATATGAGTATGTGGGCGATGATCATTTTATTGCTTCTTAGTTGTACTTTGGATATTGGTGGCATAGTGGGATGAAGCGGCCCGGACAAACTTTACATGTCCTCGCACATGAGACCTGTTCCACGCTTGACATGCAACTAGTTTTGCATAAGTGGCTAGCGGGTGTCTGTCTCTCCTACTATAGTCAATATCTAATTTGCAACGAGTTGTCAACAATTTGGTTATCCTCGTTGTGGTTCATGTTCGTAGGTAAGAACGGTTCTATCTTCGAAAGCCCTAAGCCACGTAAAATTTGCAATGGATAAATTAGAGGCGTCTAGTTTAGATTGTTGCTGGGCTAGTGTTATGATATGGTGATGTTGTAAGTAGAAGTATAAGATGATACTCTTACAACACACATAACGTGTAATCTCCATAGACCTTGGACTTACACATAAAGGTATGATAGTGATCATACCACAATGCACATGATAGAGATCATATGCGAGAACCATATCATTCCACTAATAAACATGTGATGTTTTATAGCATCTTATATTGCTTGTTTGGCGTTTTATTAGCATAATAAGATGATCCCTCATTTAGATATCAAGATAAAAATGTGTTCTTCCTTAAGTATGCACCGATTATGTTCTCGTCGCTCCAAGACATCACGTGATGATCGGGTGTTTTTTGATCCACGACCATATTTCGGGTGTAAGACAGTTACACACGCGAATACTAAGGTTCTTACTTGGCGATCCTAGCATGTACAGACATGGCCTCGGAACACGGACCGAAAGGTTAAGCATGAGTCATATAGTAGATATGATGCCCATTTGATGCTCGCCTTTGAAGCTACACCGACTCACGTGATGATCGGACTTGGTGTAGTGGATTTGGTTCATGTAATCACCAAAAAGACACGAGGGATGTCGTTTTTGAGTGGGAGTTCATTTCTAATTTGGATTAGTAGAACTCAATTTATCATAAATTAAATCAAAGTGAATTTGCATAATTTGTTGTAGTCATTGGCATTCGTTCACCACCTTATGCATAGTTGTAATTGAGATAATAGAACTATAGAATTCTGGATATTTACTTTACGAACTGGTATCGTATTGTGTTGAGTGTCAATCTAAAGTTTAAAGTCCTATTGCAAACTTTCAGCAAAATTCTATTTACTCCGTGAAATTTAATAATTAGTATTAAATCGAGAGTAACAATTCCAGTGTTAGTATCTTAAGTATCATGTTTGCCTCCATGATTCTTGATTGTTTTAATATCAAGATTATCTAGGAGCTGAAAGAATTGTTTCAGAAACCATCATGTGTGGCAGATATAACGATATCTGAAACAATGTTTTGGTTGCAATATGATAGAGTATATATATGTTCTCATATTGGATGAGAATTTACGAAGGTTGGAGATGCTAGACATCCTAATCATCCAAAAGGGTTTTGGAAAGTAATGTTATACTCACGATTCGCCTTTATAAGCTAAAGTAGCTTGATCATGAAAGTCGTCATGATAAGGGTGAATAGAATATGTATGTAAAATGTTTACTACACTAAAAGATTACTAAAGAATGGATTTTGAAAGAATACCGATCATTTGATGATGGTGATCTACTTCAAAGTGCAAGTCCAAAGGTATTATTATTTGAATATACACGCTTTGGACTAGGTGTCATGTATATGGCGCCACTTTTGATGTTGATAAATTCTTTTAAAAGGAAAAGGAAATGCTGAAAGAGAATCTATAAAATATATTTGGCAGAAAAGAAAAGATTGGAAATATCCAAGTTAGGTATATATAAGATATACATGTTATGGTTGTATTCTTTGCTTGTTAAACAATGTGGTTCTTGGGTATTGGATACCGAATCGGTTGGTATGAAATTTCATACGGAACAACGCAATTCATGAACCACAATGGCCTAAGTAACTAGCAAGAGAATATGTGATTATGTTCATCGAAAACAAGCAAACCATTGTTTGTATTTCTCGTTGACATCAAAGCTTGACTTCGAGATTTGTTTTAATAATTGTTATTTAAATCAGGTATTATGAGAACAAAGGTTGTTCAAATAATTACCGTATTCCATATAAGATGGATGATTTACAAATCTAGTTGAAGAAATCACATCCATAAAACCTAATGCTAAAATGTCGCAAGACGAATGATTGAAAGATCACTTATGAAGTGACATCGCTGTTTAAATTATATTGGAAAGAAAACATGAAGAATCTCCATATTCATGGATTTTTGGAGTCTTTGATTTGATCAAGTGACGCTTGTGAGACTTTCCACATGATAATTAAAACTTCGTTCAAAGGCCAAAGAAGAACGAACGACTAAATTATTGGAATTTATACATATCGATGTATGTAGTCCATTATGTGCAGTCGTAAGCGATGGGTTTCAACTTCATATGCTTTCTCCGGAAATTTGAGTGAATGTTCACTTAATGAGAAAGAAGTATGAAATATTTGAAAATGTTTCAAAGACTTTCAAGATGAAGTGAAAAATCATTGTAACAAGAAAAATAAATGAATTATGATGTGATCATAAAGGGATTTATTTGAGTTACAAGTGTAACAAGAAAATAAATGAATTATGATTTTATCATAAAGGGATTTATTTGAGTTACAAGTGTAACAAGAAAATAAATGAATTATGATTTTATCATAAAGGGATTTATTTGAGTTGCAAGTTTAGCAAAATACCTAGATTTACATCTCCCGAAACACCATAGGAGTATGGAGTGTTTGAGATTTGTAATGAAACCTTGTGAGACATGGTTGGATCAAAGGTGTTATTTATAAAACTGCCATTATGTTTTAAAAGATTAAAAGCTTTAGAGACTTCCGCTTTTACACTGAAAAGAGCTCCATCTTGATCCGTTGAAATGACACCATCGAAGTTATGGTTTGGGGTAAAACCCAAGTTGTCATTTCTTAAATTTTGGTATGCTAAACATAAGTAAGATGTTTACAACCGAAGTCGGATGAGCATGTCTTTGTAGGTTATTTCGAATAACAATTGGTTATTCCTCCATAACACCTAGGACAAAAGGGTTTGTCGCTGGAAACGTGAAGTTTCTTGAAGAAGGAATTTTTCATAAATGTTAAATGGGAGGACAATAGAACTTTGATAAGGTTAACGAACCTTAGCTATATGTGATGAGTTGCGCAGCACCGGTAAATGTTCCGGAGGCTGCCATAATGCTCATAGCTTATGTGCCTCAAAGGTTGTGGTCACGGAGATCTAAGTTCTTATTGAACCAAGTCGGTCGGATAAACAATCAAATACTAAGATTTGAGAGTAAATCATCATTGTTTGACAATGATTAACCGACTATATGCAAAGAAGCGATGATGGGCCTGGCTCGTCAAATGGCTTGAAGCCATAAAATCCGTGATAGTTCCATACACGAGAAATCAAGTTTTGAACTTGGAAGACCCTCAGGAAAGGTGTAAAACCTATCGGTCGTATTTGGATCTATAAAGAAATGCACATGGATGTCTCACATCTATGAAATATTCGACATGTCGTAAAGTATTTTATGACAATGTTCAAAGAGTTGACTATGACAAGATTTGATCTTTCATAGCGATATTTAGTCTGAACGGATTAAAGTAGCAACCACTACATATAATTTGGTATATGGTAGATGAATAAACAAAACAAAGTTCTTCTAATAGAATGGTTACCTAGGACGTGTACATGACACGGTCCAAAGGGTTTTGTTAAATTCAAAGGATGCTAAAAGGGCATGCAAACTTCAATGGTTGAAGTAAGCATCATGAGTTGAATCTTCACCATGATGAAAAATGAGTTTTTCATCTGGAGACGATGAAGATGCTTGCATTTGCAAGAAATTAAGTGGGAGCGCTGAGACATATTTCTAATACATTATGTGAAGGACATCTTGTTGATTAGAAATGATGTATCTTTTATTGACAAAGGTTAAGAATTTCATTTCGATGAAAGACTTAGGCAAAACCCGAATATTTAGCGTAAATGTCTATAGTGGATAGACTGTAACGCCAATATGGTTGTGCCAAACGTACATATATGAGATATTGAAGGAGTTCAATATAGAATCAACAAGAAATGGTTCTTGTCGCATGGAAAGGAATTGAATCAAGATTCAAGTGTATTGACACTTGATAAGTGAAACAAGATTCAAGTGCTTTGACACTTGATGAGTGCAATCACGAGAATGTTTTGATCAATCATACCATGATATGTACACATCCAGATATGTCCTATGCTCTAAGTGTTATGAGCATATACCAGAATGAATCATAAAATGATCATTGGACGATAGTGAGGATATTCTTATGATCTTTTGGAAGAACTAAGAATATATTTGTGTAGAGGTGACAAACAATTACGAATAGTTCATTGTAAAGCGTTACATTGATACTAGTTTTGTCACAAGATACAAATTAAGTTTATCTCAATTTAAACTATGGGTGGCACAATGTGATGGAAAGGAGATTCCATGATGGATTTGGAAGAGTTTCAAAGTTAAGACATTGTGACGAATACTACAACAAAAGGATAAGTATATGACTGCTATAGTAGCAGCAAAGGAGGGAATTTGTGTCAAGTAGTTTGTTATCAAACTAAGGTGTGGTTCGCAACGGGCTAACACTAAAGATATATTGTATGACAATAGTATCGACGTGTTTTAACCCCAAGGAACTAAAGGTCTCACCGAAAGACCAAATTTATACAATGCCATCTCATTGGAAAATGAGTGATGCGTGAAGACGCAAAGACATGCAAATACACACGGACTGAAAGCGCCGGATCCAGAGATTATGTTAACCACTTGCAATTGTGTATATGGAACACGGAAAGCCATAGGTGTTCAATACACAAAGTTTTCAAACTAGATTATTGTCTCTAGTGCAAGTGGGAGATCAAGGAATATGCCCGAGAGGCAATAATAAAGTGGTTATTATCGTATTCCTTATTTATGATAAATGTTTATTTTGCATGCTATAATTGTATTAATACGAAACGTTAATACATGTGTGTTTAATAAACAAAAGGTAGTTCCTAGTTATGCCTCTCTTATAAACTAGCTCGTTGATTAACAAGATGATCATAGGTTTCACGATCATGGACATTGGATGTTGTTAATAACGAGGTCACAACATTAGTGTAATGGTGTGATGAACATTCATCAAGTATAGCATTACGATCAAAGTCATTGAGTTTATATTGCTATAACAACTTACGAAGTGATCCTAATCCTTAGACCATGAGATCATGTCAATCACTAACACCGGAAGAGTTTCTTGATAACATCAAACGCGTCACACCGTAATGTGGTGGTTATAAAGATGGATTCAGAACTAATAAAGTGTTATGTTGAGGCCCATGGATCGAGAGTGGAATTTGTTCATCCCGATGATAGATAGATATACTCTGGGCCCTCTCGGTGATATCACATTGATTAGCTTGCAAGCAAGTGATTTGATCACTAGAATGTTATATCACGAACGAAAAGAGTGCATGTCAGTAACGAGATCAAACTAGGTATGGAGATACCGATGATCGAATCTCGGACATGTAATATATCGCGAAACAAAAGGATTAAGATACTAGCGTAAAAGGTTCCGACGATCACAAGAAAGTCATCGTTGAATGTGTGGGAGTCAGTATGGGTCTCCAGATCCCGCTTCTGATTATTGATCCGAGAGGGGTCTCGATCATGTCCACATTATTCGCGAACCGTAGGGTGACACACTTAAGAGACACCGACATCCAATTGGAGCAAAAGTTTCATGCCGAAAAGAAAAGGAAAGCGCAGGAATTTATTTCACTAGACACTGAAACTGTTTCGGTTGAAATTGCTGAAACTGGTTCTGCATGTGAAATGGAATACTAGCAAGGGGTTTTATGTGAATGTTTGTTAATTAAAGTAATTAACAAAATTCTGAATAAATAAATAAAAGAGTTTTATTTAAATGAGAGCTTGCATTAAATTTGGTGGAAATTTAATGCATGTGAGTGGATTTATGAGTGGAGGCTTTTTAATGGGAGTGGAGGCTTTTCATTTTGAGTGGGAGCTTGTAGTGGTCCCAACCTAATAAGGTAGAGTCCTCCTGTGTTTTACAATGCTAGTCCCTGGATCAATAGCTAGCATCCACAGTTAAGATGTAATATCAAGAAACAAAGGTCATAATATAACTTTATAACCAGGAAAACATAATTTTATTACATCATACATAGCTCATATGGCTATTACATTACATTGCAGCGGAATAAATATAGTCATGGGTCCTTCATCTTCAAAGTGCCACAGGCAGATGTTGGTTGTAGACTTTGTAATCCTAATCATTCAATCTTCACTAAAAACAATCAAACCTGCAACATACAAGTTACAGCCACAAAGGGTCAATACATTTGAATTGTATTGGCAAGTGATACTCTTAGTAGTATGGTGGAGTCTATCATCTATATGCATTTGGCTAAGTGGAGTTGAGGCTTGCATTGCTCAAAATAGATTTTTCCTTAACGTATTGAAAATAAAATAGTTTTGTCAAAAACTTTTCCAATGCTTCTCTCAATCAAAGACTGAAGATCCTTCTCGAGGCATCTACAAATCAAAGACTGAAGTGCTTGGTAAAATCATTTTCCTCAATCCATGATTTCAAGATCCTTATATCAAGCCATCTTTCCATCAAAGATTGAAGAATACACACAATCCTTTGTTCACCCACAAGTTTTTATTTAGAAATTGGAATGATGAGATTCTTGATTGTTTCCATGTCTTGATGCTCAATTTGTCCTTTACCAGGGACATGGCTAAGTACTTAGATTTTACACTCTGCAGAGGTTGTGCACTTTACCCACAAGACTTGGTTTCCCAAGACAAAATCTTTCGAAGCCTTCCTTAGACCAAAATGGACGTTGCTCCACCTATCAAACACTACCACCCACTGTCCATTTGGCTAAGTTCTTGCAACCTATATGATCATGGCAGAGCCCATATTGCCAAGTGGTTGCACTTGAAGCTTCTCAACATTTGACATCTCAAATCCCTTTGTGCCTGGGTGGCATACCACAAGTGAGATACACAAGGTTCATGGCCTTGTGTAACCACTCAACCATTCTCCACCAAGCAAGCCCATTCCACCTGTGGGATTCATTAACTTAGTTGTTTTATTAATCAAAACTTAAGTCCTCAGACTTAGAATATTTTTCCATAGTGTGAATATATATTCCACCCATGTTTTATATTAGCTAGGCTAAGCTTGGTAGTAGTAGGAATCTCTAACTTAGGAAAATCCTACTAAGGATTCATCTACTAGGTTTTCCTATAACAAGATCTATACTTAGCAAAATCCATGCAAGTTTTACTTAACAAAATCACTAATGCATAGTGAAAGTAATAGGACAAAAGTATGAAGCATCACTTGCCTTTTGGTAGAGTATAGGTTCACTTCTTGATCTTTGCAACAATCATACTCTTCAAGTCACTACAAATCAATCAAGCAAGGCACAAACTCAATCTACCAATCAAGCAAAACAACACACATAAATAACAATGTCAAAGAAATGCATGCAAGCATGCCAAGCTTTGTTTTGTTTGATAAAGTGGTTCCTAGTGGGTCATATTCATTTGGGTACATCTAATGGTCATTTCCTAAAGTGGCAAGTCATTTGCAAAGGTTTCACTTTAAAACCATTTTCAAAACAAAGTGTTATTTTATGTGGTGTAGAAATATTTTTACTAAGCCATTTTCCCATAGGGTTCACCAAATGAGTTGCTATTGCAAAACTTGGTGTTTTTAGGTCAGTAGGTTTGGTCCAAACCATCTACTCAAAGTTTTCTTCCTTTAAGCATTTCCATAATAAAACCACTAATTTTATTTGGCTAGAAATGGACTAAACTAATTAATCCATTCCAAACTTTTCCAAATTCATTTTCCAAACCATGGGTTGGTTCCTAGGGTCAGTAGGGTCACATTAAACCAATTGGCAAAGGTTTGATCTCAAAATTCATTTTTAAATGATTTTTCTAATGTTAGCAAGCACACAAAAGAATCTGCAAAATCAAACAATTTATCAAATACTATTTGCTAAACTAAGGGTAGGGTTGGCTAGGGCTTGTTCTCCTGAATCTTTTGATATAAAATTTGCAAATTTTGGACGTGTGGTTTGAAAGTTATAGCAATTACAAGTTTGCAATTAAATCTGATTCAAAAATCTGTTTTAACTCCAACCACTGACACGCGTCATATTTTAATTCGCCGAAAACGGTTCGCTGGATCACGTTGTGGTGCGTTGGATCAAGTCTAATCGTATGACAGATCGCTTGATACCCCTTCGCTTAAGTCGTTCTATCCAAGCCTCGGGATCAAGATCCAACGGTCCGAATCTATTGACCTAGAACTGGCGGTGGATTCCGTCAGCGGCGGCTCTAAGAAGGGCATCGCTGCATTACCGGAAGCGAGAAAGAGAGAGAGGGGGCTCACCTGATTCGCGGGATGATGTTGATGCTCAACGTGCTCTTGGGGAGGCAGGGGGCGCACTGGGTTGGGCGGAATTGCTCGTCGGAGTCGATACTGGTGACGGAGGCACATGGTCAGGAGCGCAAGGATACGAAGAAGGCGTGTGCGTGAACGAGAGGGGTCGGGGTGGTCTGGAATCACCTGTGGGCGTCGTCGGAGTTGAGGAAGACGGCGGCGGTCAGAACTTTTGTCGAAGACAGCTTCCTGGGGCGCCCGCGGTTGAAATAAGGGTACAGAGAGGAGCGTCAGGGAGTGGGGAACTTGTTCGTGTGCTCAGTGTGGCATGGGGTGGTCCGGTTTGGATGGAATCACAACGGACCTCCGGAGACAGGGGAGAGTGGTTGGCGACCATCGCTGGGGCGTGCTCGGGGAAGGAAGCAGAGGGAAACGAGAGAGGAGAGAGGGGCGCTTTAACCTGCGTGGTCAAGGTCCTGAGTAATGGTGTAGTTAACGCAGACATGTCATTCCTTAATTTTGCCTGAAACGCCGTGAGGGGAAAGGTGTGGTTCGCGGGTGGGGAAGAAGAGCAGTAGAGTGGGGTCCTCTGTCAGTGGGAAAGGGAAAGGGAACGGGGTCCACTTGTCAGGGGCTGGTGGGTTGTTTCCGCGGTGAGGAAAACGGTTCGGGGAGGGAAAGAATAGGAGCTGGGCTAGGTGGGTTGTTTGGGCCGGGGTAGTGGGTTGGGTCTGTTTTCTTATTTATTTTTTCTGTCTGATTCCTTTTTCTTTTTCTTATTCTATTTTCTGTTTTGAAATTCAAACAACCAAACACATTCAAAATGATTCAAACAATCATCAAGCCTTTCAAATATGAATTTGGTTCTGCTTAACATCATAATTCACATTCTAAAATAAATATTATTTTAAATCTTTTTAGGTTCCATTTATTAATTAAATAAATGGATCATTAGTTAAATAAAATAGGGTTTGTTTTATTTAATAAAATATTCCTTTAAAATCCAAATATTTTCAAAACCCAATCAGTAGGTGTTATTTGGAAATAAAGAATATTTGGAAAACTTGTTTAAAATAATATATTCCTTTTACCTTAGGGTCCATTAATAATTAAATAAAATGGACCTTAGTTATTAAATCAAATAGGGTTTGATTTTTATTAATAAAATCTTTATTTGAAACCTAAATATTTTCAAAATCAAATTAGTAGGTTTAATTTGGGAAATATATAATATTTGGAAATTTTGTTTTAAAACAAAATAACCTTTTATTTTAGTATCCATTATTAATTATTATAATAGACTTTCATTATTAAATCCAATAGGATTTGTTTTATTGAGATATTTATTTTGAAATCTAAAACAAAGCCAAAACACTTTAGTAGGTTTTATTAGAGAATATAAAATACTTAGAAAACCTATTTTAAACAATTTAATAAGTCTTGATGTTTTAATTAAAATGGTAAAACCCTTTTTATCAAATAAAGTTGGATATTAAATCCTTATTATTTTATTTAAATAATCCTTTATTATTTTTAAATAAACCTTTATTATTCTGTTTAAAATAAAATGTTTTATTTTCCAAAGCTTGTCCAAGTTTTATTTTGGTTTTATAAAATAACCCTTATTTGTAAATCCATCTTTTCTTTTGAATATCAAATCCTTTTCTTAAAAGATCCAAAATAGTAATTCCAAAACATTTTAATTTCCTTTATTAAATGTTTATCTTTAAGAATCCCTTTAGGATTTTATTTAATTCAAATGGGTTTGAAGTTCCAATTGAGTTCAAAAAGTTTCTTCTGGCTCTGAAAATCAAACAAAGTTTTATTTTATTAATTTATTTTCACATTACAAGATTTGGAAAATCTTGGGATGTGACAGGCTACCACCCTTAAAATAAATCTCGTCCCGAGATTTGGGAAGGTTAGGGTTACAAGCATGTTCAAACAACTAGGGTACTACCACCCTTAAAAATTTTCAAACAAAAATTACACATTGTCCTTCTTGGAATCCTAGGGAAAAATTCTTCATGGCAAACATTTGCATGGTTTCCTTGGTTTCCATACTTGACTCATGGGCCAAGGTTGAGATCCTTCATAGACTTGTTTAACTTGTTCTCCATCCTTTCTGGACAATTGTTTGCATAGTGGCCTAGTTCCTTGCATTTGAAACATGTGACAAGGTTGATATCCCTCATAGGCTTGTTTATCTTATACTTTATCTTTTCTGGACAGTAGTTTGCATAATGTCCTAACTCTTTGCAGTATTTGCACATCACTTGGCTAAAATCCTTCCTTATCTTGGGTCTCACTAGCTTTTGTTTGTCTTCTTGTCTCTTCTTCTTTTCTGGGCATTCATTATAATAGTGTCCCATCTCTTTGCAGGTGTAACATTGCTCTTGAGTAATATCCTTCTTGTTTGGGTTGGGGCATTTCTTCTTCTTCTTGGGTCTCTCCAAAGCTAGGGGTTCTTCTAGTTCATATTCTTCATAGGTGCGAGATCTTTCTCTCTTCTTGGGGCATTGATCTTCATGTTCCTTGGATGCATGATCCTTGTCTCTAAAAATATTGCTAGCTTGGGTTCCTTCTAGAATAACATCTTTGTCATCCTTGTTGTCATTAGCTCCTTGTGAAAAGTTTTCTCTCATGTTGATCATTTGAGTAACCAATCCTTGCAACAATTGGGATTGAAGTTTCAAAATCCTTTGTATGGCTGGGTCTAGTCCATTGTTGTTGGCTAAAAGCTGAGTTGTCATTTGGCTCAACTGGTTTTGGGTTGCTATAAGTTCTCTCATGTTGTCTTCTTGGTTGGTGTTGGTGTCTCTTGGAGTAGTCATCTGTTTGGGTTGAAGGAGATTAGAATAGGCAAGATATTTCTAAGGAGATACTTCTAATCACACACATCACAATTCACACAAGCAATGTGCAAGCAATCACAAACAAACATTTCACTCAAACAAGGTTCAAGCACATTTTTAGGCAACAAATTATTTTTGTTACATCACATACGTTGGTGTGTTTTTGACTTAGCTAAATTATGGTGGTCTATCTATATGGTTCACTTATGATTTTTCCTTCCTTCATGATTTTTCTTACTTGAGATCATGGTTCCCTTGAGAAAACTCTTAGTCACTATACATCAAAGTTGTTGATGGCTTCTTCTTATTTTGCATTCCTCGTCTCTAAATCTTGAGCAAGATTTCTTGTCTCACTTGTCCTTAGTGATAACCTTGGTTGAAGTCCTTGGTGAACATATCAAGATGTTGAAGTCATTAGAGTTGAAGAAGTTGAAGAAGTCCTTTACACATGGTGTAGTCCTTGGCCATGGGTAGGTTTTTCCATCAAGTTGAGTAGAAGAGAAGTAGAGTTGAAACCAAAATGGTTAAGGAAAGAGTTTACAAGTGTTTTTGTAAATAAGTTTTGGATCAAAATATAACTCCTTTTTTTTCTAAGGGTTTTTGTCCAATCCTAGGGTTTACAAATCCTACAGGCAACACAATGCTCTGATACCATCTGTAGTGGTCCCAACCTAATAAGGTAGAGTCCTCCTGTGTTACAATGCTAGTCCCTGGATCAATAGCTAGCATCCACAGTTAAGATGTAATATCAAGAAACAAAGGTCATAATATAACTTTATAACCAGGAAAACATAATTTTATTACATCATACATAGCTCATATGGCTATTACATTACATTGCAGCGGAATAAATATAGTCATGGGTCCTTCATCTTCAAAGTGCCACAGGCAGATGTTGGTTGTAGACTTTGTAATCCTAATCATTCAATCTTCACTAAAAACAATCAAACCTGCAACATACAAGTTACAGCCACAAAGGGTCAATACATTTGAATTGTATTGGCAAGTGATACTCTTAGTAGTATGGTGGAGTCTATCATCTATATGCATTTGGCTAAGTGGAGTTGAGGCTTGCATTGCTCAAAATAGATTTTTCCTTAACGTATTGAAAATAAAATAGTTTTGTCAAAAACTTTTCCAATGCTTCTCTCAATCAAAGACTGAAGATCCTTCTCGAGGCATCTACAAATCAAAGACCAAGTGCTTGGTAAAATCATTGTCCTCAATCCATGATTTCAAGATCCTTATATCAAGCCATCTTTCCATCAAAGATTGAAGAATACACACAATCCTTTGTTCACCCACAAGTTTTTATTTAGAAATTGGAATGATGAGATTATTGATTGTTTCCATGTCGTTATGTTCAATTTTTCCTTTACCATGGACAGTGCTAAGTACTTAGATTTTACACTCTGCAGAGGTTGTGCACTTTACCCACAAGACTTGGTTTCCCAAGACAAAATCTTTCAGAAGCCTTCCTTAGACCAAAATGGACGTTCCCACCTATCAAACACTACCACCCACTGTCCATTTGGCTAAGTTCTTGCAACCTATATGATCATGGCAGAGCCCATATTGCCAAGTGGTTGCACTTGAAGCTTCTCAACATTTGACATCTCAAATCCTTTGTGCCTGGGTGGCATACCACAAGTGAGATACACAAGGTTCATGGCCTTGTGTAACCACTCAACCATTCTCCACCAAGCAAGCCCATTCCACCTGTGGGATTCATTAACTTAGTTGTTTTATTAATCAAAACTTAAGTCCTCAGACTTAGAATATTTTTCCATAGTGTGAATATATATTCCACCCATGTTTTCTATTAGCTAGGCTAAGCTTGGTAGTAGTAGGAATCTCTAACTTAGGAAAATCCTACTAAGGATTCATCTACTAGGTTTTCCTATAACAAGATCTATACTTAGCAAAATCCATGCAAGTTTTACTTAACAAAATCACTAATGCATAGTGAAAGTAATAGGACAAAAAGTATGAAGCATCACTTGCCTTTTTGGTAGAGTATAGGTTCAGTTCTTGATCTTTGCAACAATCATACTCTTCAAGTCACTACAAATCAATCAAGCAAGGCACAAACTCAATCTACCAATCAAGCAAAACAACACACACAAATAACAATGTCAAAGAAATGCATGCAAGCATGCCAAGCTTTGTTTTGTTTGATAAAGTGGTTCCTAGTGGGTCATATTCATTTGGGTACATCTAATGGTCATTTCCTAAAGTGGCCAAGTCATTTGCAAAAGGTTTCACTTTAAAACCATTTTCAAAACAAAGTGTTATTTTATGTGGTGTAGAAATATTTTTACTAAGCCATTTTCCCATAGGGTTCACCAAATGAGTTGCTATTGCAAAACTTGGTGTTTTTAGGTCAGAGGTTTGGTCCAAACCATCTACTCAAAGTTTTCTTCCTTTAAGCATTTCCATAATAAAATCACTAATTTTATTTGGCTAGAAATGGACTAAACTAATTAATCCATTCCAAACTTTTCCAAATTCATTTTCCAAACCATGGGTTGGTTCCTAGGGTCAGTAGGGTCACATTAAACCAATTGGCAAAGGTTTGATCTCAAAATTCATTTTAAATGATTTTTCTAATGTTAGCAAGCACACAAAGAATCTGCAAAATCAAACAATTTATCAAATACTATTTGCTAAACTAAGGGTAGGGTTGGCTAGGGCTTGTTCTCCTGAATCTTTTGATATAAAATTTGCAAAATTTGGACGTGTGGTTTGAAAGTTATAGCAATTACAAGTTTGCAATTAAATCGATTCAAAATCTGTTTTAACTCCAACCACGACACGCCATATATTTTAATTCGCAAAAACGGTTCGCATGGATCACGTTAGTGCGTTGGATCAAGTCTAATCGCGCGGCACAGATCGCTTGATACCCCTTCGCTTAAGTCGTTCTATCCAAGCCTCGGATCAAGATCCAACCCCGAATCTATTGACCTAGAATCGGCGGTGGATTCCGGCCAAGGGCGGCGGCTAAGCGGCATCGCCGCATTACGAAGCGAAAGAGAGAGAGGGCTCACCTGATTCGGGATGATGATGATGCTCAACGTGCTCTTGGGGAGGCAGGGCGACTTGGGTTGGGCGGAATTGCTCGTCGAGTCGACATCGGTGACGGATGGCTCTGGTCGAAGTCGAAGACGAAGCTAGGAGTCACCCGGAGACAAACGAGGCACATGGTCAGGAGCGCAAGGATACGAAGAAGGCGTGTGCGTGAACGAGAGGGGTCGGGGTGGTCTGGAATCACCTGTGGGCGTCGTTGAGGAAGACGGCGGCGGTCAGAACTTTTGTCGAAGACAGCTTCCTGGGGCGCCCGCGGTTGAAATAAGGGTACAGAGAGGAGCGTCAGGGAGTGGGGAACTTGTTCGTGTGCTCAGTGTGGCATGGGGTGGTCCGGTTTGGATGGAATCGTCAACGGACCTCGTCGGAGACAGGGAGAGTGGTTGGCGAATTACTGCAGCCTGGGGGCGTGCTCGGGGAAGGAAGCAGAGGGAAACGAGAGAGGAGAGAGGGGCGCTTTAACCTGCGTGGTCAAGGTCCTGAGTAATGGTGTAGTTAACGCAGACACGTCGCTTTAATTTTGCCTGAAACGGCATGAGGGGAAAGGTGTGGTTCGGGTGGGGAAGAAGAGCAGTAGAGTGGGGTCCTCTGTCAGTGGGAAAGGGAAAGGGAACGGGGTCCACTTGTCAGGGGCTGGTGGGTTGTTTCCGCGGTGAGGAAAACGGTTCGGGGAGGGAAAGAATAGGAGCTGGGCTAGGTGGGTTGTTTGGGCCGGGGTAGTGGGTTGGGTCTGTTTTCTTATTTTTTTTTTCTGTCTGATTCCTTTTTCTTTTTCTAATTCTATTTTCCTGTTTTGAAATTCAAACAACCAAACACATTCAAAATGATTCAAACAATCATCAAGCCTTTCAAATATGAATTTGGTTCTGCTTAACATCATAATTCACATTCTAAAATAAATATTATTTTAAATCTTTTTAGGTTCCATTTATTAATTAAATAAATGGATCATTAGTTAAATAAAATAGGGTTTGTTTTATTTAATAAAATATTCCTTTAAAATCCAAATATTTTCAAAACCCAATCAGTAGGTGTTATTTGGAAATAAAGAATATTTGGAAAACTTGTTTAAAATAATATATTCCTTTTACCTTAGGGTCCATTAATAATTAAATAAAATGGACCTTAGTTATTAAATCAAATAGGGTTTGATTTTTATTAATAAAATCTTTATTTGAAACCTAAATATTTTCAAAATCAAATTAGTAGGTTTAATTTGGGAAATATATAATATTTGGAAATTTTGTTTTAAAACAAAATAACCTTTTATTTTAGTATCCATTATTAATTATTATAATAGACTTTCATTATTAAATCCAATAGGATTTGTTTTATTGAGATATTTATTTTGAAATCTAAAACAAAGCCAAAACACTTTAGTAGGTTTTATTAGAGAATATAAAATACTTAGAAAACCTATTTTAAACAATTTAATAAGTCTTGATGTTTTAATTAAAATGGTAAAACCCTTTTTATCAAATAAAGTTGGATATTAAATCCTTATTATTTTATTTAAATAATCCTTTATTATTTTTAAATAAACCTTTATTATTCTGTTTAAAATAAAATGTTTTATTTTCCAAAGCTTGTCCAAGTTTTATTTTGGTTTTATAAAATAACCCTTATTTGTAAATCCATCTTTTCTTTTGAATATCAAATCCTTTTCTTAAAAGATCCAAAATAGTAATTCCAAAACATTTTAATTTCCTTTATTAAATGTTTATCTTTAAGAATCCCTTTAGGATTTTGTTTAATTCAAATGGGTTTGAAGTTCCAATTGAGTTCAAAAAGTTTCTTCTGGCTCTGAAAATCAAACAAAGTTTTATTTTATTAATTTATTTTCACATTACAAGATTTGGAAAATCTTGGGATGTGACAGAGCTCCACCCACATGAATGTGGAAGAGGTGGGGGCAGCCCCATGGCTGGGCGCATGGCCCCTTGGGTGCCCCCCCTCTCCCCTATAAAAGGCCCCCCTCTCCTCCTCTCACACCACACCTCCTCGTGAAGGATCTCTCTCCCCCTCTAGAATTTATCCCGCATGGTCTCGGACTAGCGAGATACATGTTCCCGGTGGCTTTTCGGAAAGAAAGAGTTATGCTTCCGCTGCATCGCTGGAGCGAGGAGGCGGAGGTTGCTCGGTGCCTCGAACGTGTGTGCACGCGGATGCTTTCTTGGCGCTAGGACTTCCTCTCGATCTTGAGATCGGCAAGAGATCGTCTACATCAACCACGAGTTTGGACTCGTTAAGCTTTGTCGGTCTTCAAGGGTATGTTCTCTACGGATATACATCCGCTCGTTGTTTGTATCTAGTAGATAGATCTTGGTACATAGTTGTTCCCATCGTAGAAAAATTTTTGTTTTCTATGCTGCGAACCCTTCACGCTAGCCTAAGCCATGCCTAATCATGGTGGAAACTTGCAGCATCACCATAGTGACATTTATGAAGCATTCTTCTTATAAAAAAGAGACACATTGAGAAAAGATGAAAGAGAGAAAAAGCACCATATTCCCATTATAAATAAGAAGATTGCTGAGATGCTCATTGTATGCTTGCCTTGCATTTCCCATATTCCCATGATAAATAAGAAGATTGCTGAGATGCTCACTCTAAGCTCATGTACCATGTGCAAGGGGTACCCCGTTGGCGGTTCTCAATGATATGAAAATACTTACAATGACAAGAACTTACAGGTGACTAAAGTTGAGTAGCATGAGGTGTGGCCCTCGTATTCAAGGGACTTGAGATTGCCAACTTATACTTCGTCAAGCATATACTCCATCTTTTTTCCCTTTAACCTTAATCACTTTAAGATGCTTATGATATGGGCAATGAGGGCTAAAACCTAACAAGTACCATAATTTTTGGAAGCTCTTTTTGAAACTTGAAATCCCTGCTTCCTTTACAAAAGGCCTTTATTCCACCATTATTAAGTCTCCACCTTCTACTTTTAGGCACCATTAAGAGAGCATAGTTGTCATTTTGTGTGCAGTGTTCCAAAGCTTATTGATTGATGCATATTGTGATATTACTTGTTCTTGTGCTATTTGTTTCTAGTCACCCTTGTGAACTTTGAAGGTGTCCTATGCATCTATTTGCTACTCTATGAGGGACAAGCTGATTGCCACTATGCTATGTTTTCTGCATGTAAAAAAACAAACGTTTTTCAATGCATGTTATTCATGATCTTTGTTTGTAGCCTTTCATGTTGCATGCATAGTTACTATGTCCTATTGTTAGAACTCCATCTTTCATGCACATGTTTAGATTTCTTTGATCCCAGATTTCAATGCTTGAAATGGTTTGATCTTGGTTTTGATGGTGCACATCACCTCAAAAATTATTATTTTTATCACTTACCTATTCAAGGACAAGAAGGAGTTAATCTTGGGGATGCTTGATACGTCGGAAATGTATCTATAATTTTTGATGCTCCATGCTTGTTTAGTATCTACTTTGCTTTTCTTTGTCTACACTTTGAGGTGTTTTTATATCTTTTCTGGAACTAACCTATTAACAAGTTGCAACAGTGCCAGTTGCCTGTTTTCTTCTGTTTTTGGTTCCAGAAAGGCAGAATATCAATATTCTCGGAATTGGACGGGACAAAAGCCAAAGTTATTATTTTCCCGGAGCAACACGGAACCATGAAGCAGAGTCGGAGGGGGGGGCCACAGGGTGGCCAACCCCCCTAGGCGCGGGCAAGCCCTGGAGGCGCCTGGAGGGGGTGTGGGCCCCCTGGACCCCCACCGACCTTGATTCCTGCGCCTATAAGAGCCTCAGATGAGAAAACCCTAGCCAATCTAGAAGAAATCCACGAAAACCTCTACAGTGCCGCCGCCACCGAAGGGCAGATTCGGGGGACAGAAAGTCTCTATTCCGGCACCCTGCCGGGACGGGGAAGTGCCCCCGAGCCATCTCCATCTATCTCCACCGCCATCTCCATCACCGTTGCTGATTCCCATGATGAGGAGGGAGTAGTTCTTCCTTGAGGCTAAGGGATCTACCTGTAGCTATGTGTTCATCTCTCTCTCTCTATGCATGGTCATAGTGTGATCATGAGCTTTGTAATCAAGTAGATCTACCTTGCTACTCAAGTTCTTCATTAGATATCTGCTCTCCCCATGTGTGTGAAAGTGACAGCATGTATGCCATGGTGGAACTTAGGTTTGAGTCTACATAAATACTCTTTGTGCTTTAATAGATCTATGCTTTTTCCCACGTGTGTGAAAGTGACCGCGGGCATACCGTGTGTGGCACTTTGGATATATTGAATATTTGTTATGAGTTATATTTGGAGTTGGATGTCTCTATGAAATTGTGGTGTTTGTTGGAACCATCTAGCGCTCAAGGTGACAGTGTGGGGTTATCTAGATGGGGAAGGCAGACTTTGAGGTGTGCTATTATAGCCCTACCAGTGATTAGAGTGTCCAACCGGGGAGTAGTTAAGAGTAGTATCATGAAGAGAGGATATTTATATGAGAGAGTGTTCACTAGTGAAAGTATGATCCCTAGGCCTTGTTTCTAAACATTGAAACACCGTTTGCTACTAGATCTGTTGCATGTTTCCTTGCTTCCATCTTTGTTCCATTTGTCGGGGAGGTTTTGGGCTTTAACTTTCCTCCACGCCATCAACTCTTTTCTGGCACCGTTACCCCACGTCAACAACAAGTCAGAAGCTATTTTCTGGCACCGTTACTATTTGTATTTCCCTATCTCTTCACTGAACTAGTGCACCTATACACTTGATAAGTGTATTGGGTGTGTTGGGGACACAAGAGACTTCTTGTATCTTGATTGCAGGGTTGCTTAAGAGGGATACCTTTGACCACTTCCTCCCTGAGTTCGATAAACCTTGGGTAATCCACTTAAGGGAAACTTGCTGCTGTTCTACAAACCTCTGCACCTGGAGGCCCAACAACTGTCTACGAGAATAGAAGTGCGTAGACATCAATGCCCACAATGATGAATATATGTACCAAAATGAAAACAAATAGAGTTCATTACCATCCTCTTACCATACCTCAAGTTGTCATTAACCTTCATTATTTCCCTTCACTTGCGTGTCTTGAATAATAACATGAAACCAAACTCTACTGAGGATCGCTGAACCCTGCAAAGAACTTCACAAAACCAAAGAAGAACAACAAATATTTTTGGTGTTTTTGATTTTTAAAGCAAGCACTGAAAGCAAAAACAAACAAATCAAAATCTTTTTGGATTTTTCTTAAGGCAAACCAAAGCTAAAAAGCAAAGAAACAAACCGAGAGAAACAACAGAAATATTTTTGGTCTTTTTGTGTTTTGATAAAGCAGAAATAAAAACAAAAAAGAAGGCAAAACATGGATATACAAAGAACCGACGAAACATGATATATAGATGAGTGTGATGTGGGTGCACCTCCCCCCATGCTTAGGATTTTGGCCTAAGTGGGGCTCAATAGCGCGGGTAGTAACCCCAAGCTGGTGGGTCATCGTAGGAATGATCATAATACGACCCTCGCAATGAAGAAGAAGATGCGCTCCAATCATAGGAGGGCTGTTGGTATGAAGACGCTCCCATGTTGGAGGGCTGAACCAAATCATCTTCGGCATCCTCCCCAACATTCTCTTCTTGCTAGGAGAGCTCCTCCACGTATGTGTCAAGTTCTTCCTCTGTGAGTGACCATCCTTGCCTGTTATCAAAGTTAAACAAAGCAGGTGCAGGCAGAGATACTACCTTCTCAGTCCTACCCCCTCTGCAACCACGCTTGACAAAGGATATATCATACGGCAAATCTCTCATAGTATCGCAAGAAGAAACAAAACTATGATGAACCATGGAGTCGAGATTGAGTCTCTCTATGGGGAACCGATAGTATGAATGACGAGTCTCTAAACCATGAAAAGATAACAAGCGAGAGGCAATGAGACCCCCACAAACTACACCTCTCTCGTGGTTAGTGGTAAGACGGTAAGCTATCAAAGCACCCAAGTTATAAGATCTATCCCTATTCAACGCAGCTGAGATAAAAGCTAGATCAAATGAAGATAATTTTCTAGTAGTCTTTCTAGCAAGAACACACTTAGTAATAAAATAGGCAAAATATCTAATGGATGGGAACTGAATGTTCCGAATTTTACCACTTTCCTTTGAGAAGTCGTAGCCTTGGCAAATTTAAGCATATAAATCCATGATTGTCTTGGGCCTCTCTCTAATCTTCTCACAAATTGTGGCACTCTAATAGCTGCACCAAAATCAACAAAGGGCAGGTCGACAGCTATGTTGTAAATTTTATAGTGGACCATGGGATTAGACAATGACCAACTAAACCGAAAGTCCTGCACCATAGCCATGGTTAGCTTAACATATTGATATGGTTCTTCTTCAAAAAAGTGTTCCAACCCTGCATTAGTAATCATAGTTTGGAAATCTTGAAATATCCCCGCAACTCTCATAAATTCAGGGCATGGATATAAGGAAGGGAAGACTTCCTCCTCATGATGGACATTCATTGGTTTAGGTACCATCAAATCATGTTGATTCGGTTGGTATGCACTCATCTTCTTTTCTAAAAAATTTAGACAAACATCAAACCAAGTGACTTCCAAGTTGATAAATGATGAGGAACTACTATAGGAACTTGCTAGATGGCTAAACATGCATCAAAATGAAATCTCTAAGCATAGAACAAGCATGCAAGCTCACACAACCTATCACCTACAACAACATAATACTCAAGATATAATCTACCAATCGAAAATCTAATTAGACAAGCGGAGGAGGCACATACCGGAGAGCAATCCCTCCAAAAATCAGCAGCAAAGATGGGCTGAGAAAGGAGATCGAAATTCGGGAGCAAGAACAACAAGAACTTGAGCTTGAGAAAGTTTTTCAGTGTTTTTTGGGAGAGAGAAAGAAGTGGCTGGAAGGAGGCACTTTGGAGGGCCACAGGTGGGCCCCACCTGTGCTAGGCGCCTGGCTCACCGGCCACTGTGGGGTTTGCTGGTGGGTCTCCCTGGGCCAATCCAGGTATCACTGTGCCCCTTATTTCGAGAAAAAATTTAATATGAATTTTTTGGGATTTTTCGGGAAACTTTATTTTTGGCCAATTTTTAGGTTATGAAAATTGATTTTCTCGCAGAAAAAGATTTTTTTAGAAGAAGCAAAAAGCAAACCAAACCAAAACTACAGAAGTTCTAAGACACTCTAAAAAGCAAACAACTAGCAAAACTAAGACTAACAAGAAGGAGAGCAAAGACCAGAAAGGGGAGTAATAAAAGTGAGCAAGTATAATCATTGTGAAAGCATTGTTTTGTTCATTAAAATCCCTTTGTCAACAAGGTTGATCAAGTCTTGTTACCAAAACAATCTTATATGAAACAAAACTTTGCATTTCACAAAATGATTATGTTACATCAAACTTGATAGCAATAGTCCCAATCATAATAGTTTCAAAACTTTATTGTGGAATGGGACAATATATTTCCCCAACTTTGATGCTCTCAATATTTTCAATGGAATTCAGGCAATAGCTCTTATCAATCTTCTTGGGGAAATAGACAGTATGCTCTGTGTCATTAATATTAAAAGTTACTTTTCCTTGATTACAATTGATGACAGCACATGTAGTATTAAGAAAAGGTCTCCCAAGAATAATGGACATATTATCATCTTCAGGCATCTCAGGCAAAACAAAATCAGTTAAAATCAAGCAATTATGAGCCATTTGAACAGAAACATCCTCACATATACCAACAGGAATAGTAGTAGAATTATCATCCATTTGCAAAGATATATCAGTTGGTATCAACTTCTCTAGCTGGAGTCTCTTATAGAGAGAAAAATGTGTAACACTAACTCCAGCTCCCAAATCGCACAAAGCAATTCTAACATAATTATTTTTAATAGAGCAAGGAATAGTGGCAATACCTGGATCACCAAGTTTCTTTGGAACCTTACCATTGAAGGAATAATTAGCAAGCAAAGTAGAAATTTCCTCATTAGGAATCTTCCTTTTATTAGAGATAATATCCTTCATATACTTTGAATAAGGAGACAACTTAATAGCATCAGTCAAAGGAATTTTCAAAAATAAAGGTTTCATCCACTCACAAAACTTGTTATACTGTTCTTCCTCCTTTGACTTGTGTTTCTTATTGGGAAAAGGCATAGGTTTCTGCACCCAAGGTTCTCTTTCACTACCATGTTTATTAGCAATAAAATCTTCCTTAGTGTACTTAGTGTGCTTCTTAGGTTCTTCCTCAAGTTCCTCCTTATCAGGAGCATCATTTTTTATCACCACTTTCAGTTTTAGCATCAGAGACAGATATACTATTAGGATCTACAACAGGTTTAGGAGGTTCCTCAAATGTTTTATGTTTCTTTTTATTTCTCTAATGAGGACTACCACTATTTTAAGCTTGTTGAGAATCCTGCTCAATTCTATTAGGGTGTCCTTCATGATATAAAGGATCTTGAGTGGCTGTACCACTCCTAGTTCTAATTCCATCAGCATGGTTTTCTCCAGAAGCATTAAGTAGCATATCTTTCTGAACCTTAGCAAGTTGATCAATTTGGGTTTGAACCATTTGGAAGTATTTAACAAGAATTTTAACATCATTAGCAGTTCTTTCCACAATATCTTTCAACTCATTAATAGCTCTAGAGTATTCCAATAAATGATTCTGAACTTGTATATTAAAATTACCTTGTTTAACAATAGAAATGTCAAGTTCCTCTAAGAATTGAACAGGAGGTTTACCATAGGGAATATCAGCTTCATCAAAGTGTTGGAGAGAGTGTACCTTAATAGTGGATGAGTGGGTAATTGGCTTACATAATTCTTCTATAGGAGGTAAATTCTTCACATATTCAGATCTAATACCTTTCTCCTTAAGACATTTCTTAGTCTCTTTCATCACTTCATCATTTAAAGCAATCACTCCCCTCTTCTTTGGTGTTGGTTTTGGAGCTCGTTGTCACATCCCAAGATTTTCCAAATCTTGTAATGTGAAAATAAATGAATAAAATAAAACTTTGTTTGATTTTCAAGGCCAGAAGAAACTTTTGAATCCAATTGGAAATCTTCAAACCTATTTTGAACAAAGAAATCCTAAAGGGATTAAAAAGATAAATATTTAGTAAAGGAAAAATAAAAATATTTTACTACTACTTTGAAATCTTTTTATAAAAGGATTTGGTTTTCAAATGAAATAGAAGTTTATAAATAAAGAATATTTTATAAAGCCAAATTAAACCTTGGCCAAGCTTTGAAATTAAAACATTTTATTTTAAATAAAAATAGCAAAGGTTTTATTTAAATAAAATAATAAGGAATTAATATTCAAATTTTATTTAAATAAAAGGTTTTACCATTTTAATTGAAACATCAAAACTTATTAAATTATTTAAAATAAGTTTTCCAAATGTTTGATATTCACAAATAAAACCTACTAAAGTGTTTTGGCTTTATTTTAGGTTTCAAAATAAATATCTCAATAAAACAAATCCTATTTGATTTAATAATGAAAGTCTATTATATTTAATTAATAATGGACTCTAAAATAAAAGGGTATTTTGTTTTAAACAAATTTCCAAGTATTCTATATTTCCCAAATAAAACCTACTGATTTGGTTTTGAAAATATTTAGGTTTCAAATAAAGATTTTATTAAGAAAATCAAACTATATTTGATTTAATAACTAAGGCCCATTTTGTTTAATTATTAATGGACCCTATATAACAAAATGTTATTTTATTTTAAAACAAGCTTTCCAAATATTCCTTAATTTCAAATACAACCTACTGAATGGATTAAATTATTTAGTTCTCAAGTGGAGCTTTGAATCAAATCAAAACCTATGGATTTAATAATTGATTCATCTATTTAGTTAATTAATAATGGACCCTATTATTAAAATTATTAATTTGAATTTGGATTTTGGTTCATGTTACTGAACATAACTAATTTCAATGTTACAAAGTTTGGGTGTTGTTTGCATTGATTGAACCTTGTTTGTTTGTTTGGAAATTCAAAACAGAAAAATAAAAATAGAAAAGGAAAAAAGAATTCAGAAGAAAAAATATGAAATGGACCTGACCCAACTGGCCAAGCCCAACTAAGGCCCAGAACCAACCCAGCTTTCCACCCCGAGGGAAACGATTCACACTCAAGATGTCGACCCACAGACAATGATGTGGACCCAACCCCTTTCCTTCTCTATCCGACAAGACGACCCCACTGTTCTTCTTTCCCACCCGCACAACCTCTTCTCCCTCGCCGTTGCAGACTTGATTTCGCATAAATTCGCTTTAACGCTGCCACCTTAACTCATGGTGATCAAGCACCTTTAAACGCCATCGCATCCTCTCTCATTCCCTCCTCCTCCCCCCAAAGCACGCCTGTGCCGTCACAATTTCTCCCCGAGCATCCTCTGCTCCGACTAGGTTCTCGACCGATTCCGGCAGCCCCTTGCCGCCCCTTGCCTCCCTATGCAACCTAGCAATGTCCCCACTCCCAGGCGCACCTCCTAGCACTTTTAGTTCGACCGCGGGCGCCCCGGACCGTCGACTACGACAAGCTCCCGACGCTGCCGCGTTTGTCTTCTTCACCGACGACGTCCACAGGTAGTATTCGACCACCCCGCGCCTCCTCCTTCACGCTCGCATCACCGCAATGACTTTGCGCGTCTAACGCACCCTCTACCTTGCTTCGGCACGCACTGCAGCCTCGCCCTCGACCACGGCAACCGACGCCAGCTGGAACTCCGGCGAGCAATCCACCTCGCTCCCGTACGCCCCTCGACGAGATACTGACACGTTGAGCTTCCCCAGGCGTCTATGAGCACGGTGAGCCACCCCACTCCTCCCCTAGCTCCCTGTATCACCGGAACCATCGCGAGTAGAGCCGCGCCGCCAGTCGCCGCCAAGCAGCGCTTCGGTCAAGCGTCGTCAGTGTGTCGTTGGATTGTCATCCAGTGGCTGAGATTAGATTAGGTCGAAGAGGTATGCGTTGATCAGAGCCGCACAGATCCCTTTTAATCCAACGGTTTGCAGCTATGCGATCCGCATGAAGCGGTACCGGCCAATCACGGCTCGATGCGTGTCCCTGTTTTGATTAAAACAGAATTAGAAACCAGATTTAAAAGCCATTTTGAAACCCTTATAACTTTCAAATCACACGTCCAAAAATTACAAATTTGGTATCAATGGATTCAGGAGAACAAGCCCTAGCCAACTGTGGAATTAGTTTAGCCAATAGTATCTGTTAGTTTGCTTGATTTTGCAGATTCTTTTGTGAGCTTGTTTAGAGTATAAAAATTGTTTAAAATTGAATTTAGGGGTAAAACTTTTGCAAAATGGTTTGGTGTGACCTTACTGACCCTAGGAACCAACCCTTGGTGTTAAAAATGATTTTGGTAAAATTTAGGTTGAATTATTTGACTTAGCCAATTCCTAGCCAAATAAAATTATTGATTTTATTATGAAAATGTTTATGGAAAGGAAACTTTGAGAAAATAGTTTGGACCAAACCTACTGACCCAAAAACACCAAGCTTTGCAATAGCAACTCATTTGGTGAACAACTTAAGAGTTTTGCCTTAATAAAAACATTTTTCACCACATGAAATGATGAATGGATTTAAAAATAGTCTTTGGACAAAACCCTCTTGCTAATGACTTTGCCACTTTGGTAAATGACCAATTTGGATCTTACAAAGTTTAGAAACCCAATAGAGACCCTCTTTACAAAATAACACTATCTTGTGCATGCTCCCATGCATGACTTAAATCCCATTGTTTTGTGTGTGTTAAATTGTTTGATTGATTTATTGGTTTGGAATGCTAGTTGATTTTGTGTCTACTTGATTGACTTGTAGCAAAGTGTGAGACTAGCAAGATCAAGGAGTGAAGCACCATTCCCTACCAAAAAGGCAAGTGATGCTTCATACTTTTTGTCCCATTACTTTTAGTGATTTTGCTAAGTAAAACTTGCATGGATTTTGCTAAGTATGAACCTTGCTATAGGAAAACCTAGTAGATGAATCCTTAGTAGGATTTTCCTAAGTTAAAGATTCCTATTACTACCAATCTTAGCCTAGCTAATAGAAAACATGGGTGGAAAATATATTCACACTATGCAAAAATCTCTAAGTCTGAGGACTTATGTTTTTGTTTAATAAAACAACTAAGTTAATGAATCACCTGGGTGGAATGGAAGGATTGGTTTATGTTGAGTGGTTACACAAGGCCATGACTTGGCTTGTGTATCTCACTTGTGTTATGCCACCCAGGAACAAAGATATTTGAGATGTCAAATGTTGAGAAGCTTCAAGTGCAACCACTTGGCAATATGGGCTCTGCCATGATCATATAGGTTGCAAGAACTTAGCCATATGGACAGTGGGTGGTAGTGTTTGATAGGTTGGAACGCGTCCATTTTGGTCTAAGGGAAGGCTTCTAAAAGATCTTGTCTTGGGAAACCAAGTCTTGTGGGGAAAGTGCACCACCTCTGCAGAGTGTAAAATCTAAGTACTTAGCCATGTCCCTGGTAAAGGACAATTTGAGCATCAAGACATGGAAGCAATCAAGAATATCATCATTCAAATTTCTAAGTTAAAATCTTGTGGTTTGAACAAGGGTTGTTTGAAATCTTAAATCTTTGATTGAGAGATGCCTTGTAAAGGATCTTCAATCTTTGATTGAGAAAAATGATTTTGTCATTTAAAAACTTAGTATTTTCAAAATGATAAGAAAAATTTATTTTGAGCAATGCAAGCCCCAACTCCACTTAGACAAATGCATATAGATGATAGACTCCACTATACTACCATAGTATCACTTGCCAATACAATTCAAATGTATTGACCCTTGTGGCTGTAACTTGTATGTTGCAGGTTTGATTGATTTTAGTGAAGATTGATTGTTTAGGATTACAAAGTCTACAACCAACATCTGCCTGTGGAACTTTGAAGATGAAGGACCCATGACTATAATTATTCCGCTGCAATGTAATGTAATAGCCAAATGAGCTATGTAAGGTGTAATAAAATTATGTTATTCCTGGTTATAAAGTTATATTATGACCCTTGTTTCTTGATATTACATCTTAACTGTGGATGCTAGCTATTGATCCAGGGACTAGCATTGTAAAACACAGGAGGAATCTACCTTATTAGGTTGAGACCCCTACAGATGGTATCAGAGCATTGTGTTGCCTGTAGGATTTGTAAACCCTAGGATTGGAGAAAAACCCTTAGAAAAATAGGAGTTGTATTTTGTTCCAAAAACTATTTACAAAAACACTTGTAAACTCTTTCCTCAACCATTTTGGTTTCAACTCTACTTCTCTTCTACTTCAACTTGATGGAAAACCTACCCATGACCAAGGACTACACTATGTGCAAAAGACTTCTTCAACATCTTCAGCTCTAATGACTTCAACATCTTCAACATATTCACCAAGGACTTCCAACTTGGATACCACTAAGGACTAAAAGTAAGACAAGGAAATCTTGCTCAAGATTTAGAGACTGAGGGAATGCAAAAAGTTAGAAGGAGCCTACATCATTTGAAGTATTGTGACCAAAAGTTTTTCCAAGGAAACCATGATCTCATGCAAGAAGGATCAACCAAGAAGGATGGAAGGATCACAAGTGAACCATATAGATGGACCACCATATTTTAGTTAAGTCAAATACACCAACTTATGTGGTGTAACAAAAATATTTTGTTGCCTAAAAATGTGCTTGAAACTTGTTGTTTGAGTGGAGTGTTTTCTTGTGATTGCATGCACATTGTTTGTGTGAATTGTGATGTGTGTGATTAGAAATAATTCCTTAGAAATATTTTGCCTATTCTAATCCGAATCCAACCCAAACAGATGACTACTCCAAGATACACCAACACCAACCAAGAAGACAACATGAGAGAACTTATAGCAACCCAAAACCAGTTGAGCCAAGAGACAACTCAGCTTTTAGCCAACAACAATGGACTAGACCCAGCCATACAAAGGATTTTGAAACTTCAATCCCAAATGTTGCAAGGATTGGTTACTCAAATGATCAACATGGGAGAAAACTTTTCCCAAAGAGCTAATGACAACAAGGATGACAAAGATGTTATTCTAGAAGGAACCCAAGCTAGCAATGTTTTTAGATACAAGGATCATGCATCCAAGGAGCATGAAGATCAATGCCCCAAGAAGAGAGAAAGATCTCCCACCTATGAAGAACACGAACTAGAAGAACTCCTAGCTTTGGAGAGACCCAAGAAGAAGAAGAAATTCCCCAACACTAGCAAGAAGGATATTACACAAGTGCAATGTTTCAAATGCAAAGAGATGGGACACTATGCCAATGAGTGCCCAGAAAAGAAGAAGAACCAAGGAAACAAACAAGAGACAATAATACCAAAGAAAAAGAAAGATATTAGCCAAGTGATGTGCAAACACTGCAAAGAGTTAGGACATTATGCAAACTACTGTCCAGAAAAGATGAAGCATAAGATAAACCAGCCTATGAGGGATCTCAGCCTTGTCACATGTTTCAAATGCAAGGAACTAGGCCACTATGCAAACAATTGTCCAGAAAGGATGGAGAACAAGTTAAACAAGTCTATGAAGGATCTCAACCTTGGCCCATGAGTCAAGTATGGAAACCAAGGACACATGCAAAAGTTTGTTTAAAGAAGTTTTCCCAGGATCCCAAGAAGGACAAGGTGTAAATTTTGTTTGAAAATTTTAAGGGTGGTAGTACCCTAGTTGTTTTGAACTTGCTTGTAACCCTAGCCTCCCCAAATCTCGGGACAAGATTTATTTTAAGGGTGGTAGCCTGTCACATCCCAAGATTTTCCAAATCTTGTAATGTGAAAATAAATGAATAAAAAAAAACTTTGTTTGATTTTCAAGGCTAGAAGAAACTTTTGAATCCAATTGGAAATCTTCAAACCTATTTTGAACAAATAAATCCTAAAGGGATTAAAAAGATAAATATTTAGTAAAGGAAAAATAAAAATATTTTACTACTACTTTGAAATCTTTTTATAAAAGGATTTGGTTTTCAAATGAAATAGAAGTTTATAAATAAAGAATATTTTATAAAGCCAAATTAAACCTTGGCCAAGCTTTGGAATTAAAACATTTTATTTTAAATAAAAATAGCAAAGGTTTTATTTAAATAAAATAATAAGGAATTAATATTCAAATTTTATTTAAATAAAAGGTTTTACCATTTTAATTGAAACATCAAAACTTATTAAATTATTTAAAATAAGTTTTCCAAATGTTTGATATTCACAAATAAAACCTACTAAAGTGTTTTGGCTTTATTTTAGGTTTCAAAATAAATATCTCAATAAAACAAATCCTATTTGATTTAATAATGAAAGTCTATTATATTTAATTAATAATGGACTCTAAAATAAAAGGGTATTTTGTTTTAAACAAATATGCAAGTATTCTATATTTCCCAAATAAAACCTACTGATTTGGTTTTGAAAATATTTAGGTTTCAAATAAAGATTTTATTAATAAAATCAAACTATATTTGATTTAATAACTAAGGCCCATTTTGTTTAATTATTAATGGACCCTATATAACAAAATGTTATTTTATTTTAAAACAAGCTTTCCAAATATTCCTTAATTTCAAATACAACCTACTGAATGGATTAAATTATTTAGTTCTCAAGTGGAGCTTTGAATAAAATCAAACCCTATGGATTTAATAATTGATTCATCTATTTAGTTAATTAATAATGGACCCTATTATTAAAATTATTAATTTGAATTTGGATTTTGGTTCATGTTACTGAACAGAACTAATTTCAATGTTACAAAGTTTGGGTGTTGTTTGAATTGATTGAACCTTGTTTGTTTGTTTGGAAATTCAAAACAGAAAAATAAAAATAGAAAAGGAAAAAAGAATTCAGAAGAAAAAATATGAAATGGACCTGACCCAACTGGCCAAGCCCAAGTAAGGCCCAGAACCAACCCAGCTTTCCACCCCGAGGGAAACGATTCACACTCAGTATCTGACCCACACAGACAATGACTGGTGGACCCAACCCCTTTCCTTCTCTATCGCTGACAACACGACCCCACTCCCCCTGTTCTTCTTTCCCACCCGCACAACCTCTTCTCCCTCTCGGCCGTTCTGAGACTTGATTTCGCGGCATCAATTCGCCTTAACGCGGCCACCTTAACTCGCGGTGATCAAGCACCTTTAAACGCCATCGCATCCTCTCTCATTCCCCTCTGTCTCCTCCCCAAAGCACGCCCCCAGGCCATCACAATTTCTCCCCGAGCATCCTCTGCTCCGACGAGGTTCTCGACCGATTCCGGCAACCCCTCGCTGCCCCTTGCCTCCCTATGCAACCTAGCAACGTCCCCACTCCCAGGCACACCTCCCAGCACTTTTAGTTAGACCGCGGGCGCCCCGGACCGTCGACTACGACAAGCTCCCGACGCCGCCGCGTTTGTCTTCTTCACCGACGACGTCCACAGGTAGTATTCGACCACCTCGCGCCTCCTCCTTCACGCTCGCATCACCGCAATGACATTGCGTGTCTAACGCACCCTCTACCTTGCTTCGGCATGCACTGCAGCCTCGCCCTCGACCACGGACACGCGCAACCGACGCCAGCTGGAACTCCGGCGAGCAATCCACCTCGTTCCCGTACGCCCCTCGACGAGATACTGACACGTTGAGCTTCCCCAGGCGTCTACGAGCACGGTGAGCCACCCCACTCCTCCCCTATCTCCCTGTATCACCGGAACCATCGCGAGCAGAGCCGCGCCGCCAGTCGCCGCCGCGCAGCGCCGCCAGTTGCTGGTCAAGCGGCTGTGTGTCGTTGGATTGTCATCCAGTGGCTGAGATTAGATTAGGTCGAAGAGGTATGCGTTGATCAGAGCCGATGCAGATCCCTTTAATCCAACAGTTTGCAGCTATGCGATCCGCATCAAGGTACTGCCCAATCACGGCTCGACGTGTCCTGCTTCCGATTAAAACAGAATTAGAAACCAGATTTAAAAGCCATTTTGAAACCCTTATAACTTTCAAACCACACGTCCAAAAATTACAAATTTGGTATCAATGGATTCAGGAGAACAAGCCCTAGCCAACTGTGGAATTATTTTAGCCAATAGTATCTGTTAGTTTGCTTGATTTTGCAGATTCTTTTGTGAGCTTGTTTAGAGTATAAAAATTGTTTAAAATTGAATTTAGGGGTAAAACTTTTGCAAAATGGTTTTGTGTGACCTTACTGACCCTAGGAACCAACCCTTGGTGTTAAAAATGATTTTGGTAAAATTTAGGTTGAATTATTTGACTTAGCCAATTCCTAGCCAAATAAAATTATTGATTTTATTATGAAAATGTTTATGGAAAGGAAACTTTGAGAAAATAGTTTGGACCAAACCTACTGACCCAAAAACACCAAGCTTTGCAATAGCAACTCATTTGGTGAACAACTTAAGAGTTTTGCCTTAATAAAAACATTTTCACCACATGAAATGATGAATGGATTTAAAAATAGTCTTTGGACAAAACCCTCTTGCTAATGACTTTGCCACTTTGGTAAATGACCAATTTGGATCTTACAAAGTTTAGAAACCCAATAGAGACCCTCTTTACAAAATAACACTATCTTGTGCATGCTCCCATGCATGACTTAGATCCCATTGTTTTGTGTGTGTTAAATTGTTTGATTGATTTATTGGTTTGGAATGCTAGTTGATTTTGTGTCTACTTGATTGACTTGTAGCAAAGTGTGAGACTAGCAAGATCAAGGAGTGAACCACCATTCCCTACCAAAAAGGCAAGTGATGCTTCATACTTTTTGTCCCATTACTTTCACTATGCATTAGTGATTTTGCTAAGTAAAACTTGCATGGATTTTGCTAAGTATGAACCTTGCTATAGGAAAGCCTAGTAGATGAATCCTTAGTAGGATTTTCCTAAGTTAAAGATTCCTATTACTACCAAGCTTAGCCTAGCTAATAGAAAACATGGGTGGAAAATATATTCACACTATGGAAAAATCTCTAAGTCTGAGGACTTATGTTTTTGTTTAATAAAACAACTAAGTTAATGAATCACCTGGGTGGAATGGAAGGATTGGTTTATGTTGAGTGGTTACACAAGTCCATGACGTGGCTTGTGTATCTCACTTGTGGTATGCCACCCAGGAACAAAGAGATTTGAGATGTCAAATGTTGAGAAGCTTCAAGTGCAACCACTTGGCAATATGGGCTCTGCCATGATCATATAGGTTGCAAGAACTTAGCCATATGAACAGTGGGTGGTAGTGTTTGATAGGTTGGAGCGCGTCCATTTTGGTCTAAGGGAAGGCTTCTGAAAGATCTTGTCTTGGGAAACCAAGTCTTGTGGGGAAAGTGCACCACCTCTGCAGAGTGTAAAATCTAAGTACTTAGCCATGTCCCTGGTAAAGGACAATTTGAGCATCAAGACATGGAAGCAATCAAGAATCTCATCATTCAAATTTCTAAGTTAAAATCTTGTGGTTTGAACAAGGGTTTTTTGAAATCTTAAATCTTTGATTGATAGATGCCTTGTAAAGGATCTTCAATCTTTGATTGAGAAAAATGATTTTGTCAAGCAAAAACTTAGTATTTTCAAAATGATAAGAAAAATCTATTTTGAGCAATGCAAGCCTCAACTCCACTTAGCCAAATGCATATAGATGATAGACTCCACTATACTACCATAGTATCACTTGCCAATACAATTCAAATGTATTGACCCTTGTGGTTGTATGTTGTTGCAGGTTTGATTGATTTTAGTGAAGATTGATTGTTTAGGATTACAAAGTCTACAACCAACATCTGCCTGTGGCACTTTGAAGATGAAGGACCCATGACTATAATTATTCCGCTGCAATGTAATGTAATAGCCAAATGAGCTATGTAAGGTGTAATAAAATTATGTTATTCTTGGTTATAAAGTTATATTATGACCCTTGTTTCTTGATATTACATCTTAACTGTGGATGCTAGCTATTTATCCAGGGACTAGCATTGTAAAACACAGGAGGAATCTACCTTATTAGGTTGAGACCCCTACACTGGTTCAGGCATAATTGGTTCAGGAGTAATGGACTCATGTGTAATTAGCTCAGTTGAAGTCCAATCATCATAATTATTGCTTATTTTATCCATTAATTGTTCATCTTCTAGAGGAGTTCTTTTCTTGAAAACACAATCATCAAAACTATCTAGGTATGTCCTAGAATCATCAGTTAGTCCCTTATAGTAAATATCAAGAAGATCATTTTTAGGTAATGGACATCCAGGATGTGCATGAACCAAGGCACAGAACCTTGTCCATGGCTCAGACAATTTATCTTCTTCTCCCTGTTTATAATCAAAAATATTCTGCAAAGCAGCATGTCTAGCACTAGGAGGAAAATATTTCTAAAAGAAAGTAGCAATCAAGCAATCAGGGCTATCAATGGATCCAGGAGGTAATCTATTAAACCAAGCTTTAGCTTCTCCTTTAGTGAAAAAGGGAAGATCTTTGTAACAAAGTACTTGCGAATCTTAAAATCATCAGAGAATAAGGCACTCATAGTGGAAATCTCATTCATATGAGCTACAACACTTTCATTTTCAGTCCCACAAAAAGGTTCTTTCTCAACAATGTTTATATAGGATAAATTAAGAGAGAAATCATAATCTTTATCTTTGATGTCTATGGGAGAAGTTGCAAACTTAGCATCAGGAGACAGTTTAGCTATAATAGTACATCTCTCAAGGAGACTCCTAATAGCACTAGCACCACTTGTGTTTTGGTACTCTTCAATAAATTCATTAGTCATTTCAATGTAACCATAATTAATATCATCTCTCTCTAGACTAAGGTAAGCTAACAGGTGTAATAGTGTCTTCACTAGGAGTTTTATTGTTTCCCAAAATAGTTCTAGCAATAGTAGCATCTAGGAAAGGACCTAATGAACCACTCGCATCAAGCACAGTAGAAGTAACATCATGAGTATCAAAAGAAATTTCAGATTTAGCACTAGTAGAAGTGTGCGTAGCATGTGTATGTGGTGGTGGTGTAACAAGCTTACTTATAACAGACGGTGAATCAAGAGCAGCAGAGGTGTTTAGGACTGTACCTCTTCTTGTAGTGGATGGTAAAATAGGAAACTTTCCATCACGAGACTTCCCCATGATGAAAGGAATAACAGTAAACAATAATAGATCCAAGTTAACTTACAAATAAAGCTATGCTCCTCGGCAACGGCGCCAGAAAATAGTCTTGATGGCCCACAAGTATAGGGGATCGCAACAGTCTTCGAGGGTAGTATAACCCAATTTATTGATTTGACACAAGGGGATCCAAAGAATACTTATAAGCCTTAACAACTGAGTTGTCAATTCAGCTGCACCTGGAAATAGTCTTGCTCACAGTGGTTTATCAGTAGCAATAGTTTTATAGTAGAAACACCAAAGTAACAGCAGAAGTAAAACAAAGGCAGTAGTAACAATAGTAGCAAACAGTAGGATATGAGTGCGGTAGGCATAGGGATGGATGGACGGGCGTTTCATTGACAAGTCTAAACATGTAACTTCAAGATCTAGGGCAATTTCAGATAAATAAGATAAAGCATCCAAGTATTAAACAATCATAGGCATGTGTTCCATATATAGTCATACATGCTCGCAATGAGAACTTGCACAACATCTTTTATCCTGCCAGCCCGTTGCAGCGGGGCCTCAAGGGAATCTACTAGCAATTAAGGCACTCCTTTAAATAGAGCACCGGAGCAAAGTATTAACACTCCATGAACACATGTGGTCCTCATATCATAGCCATCCCCTCCGGCTGTCCCAATTTCTGTCACTTCGGGGCCTTTGGATCCGGACAATGATATGTGTACACAACTTGCAGATAAGATCACAAACAATACTATCATCATGAATCAATAATAAGTTTAGATCTGAGATCATGGCACTTGGGCCCTAGTGACAAGAATTAAGCACAACAAGTTGCAACAAAGTCAAATAACACTAATAGAGATAGGCACCATGCCCTAACAATATTATTCAATTACATGGTAGAACTCATCGAATCCCTACCATCAACATAGCCTATAGAGGGGGATTACTCACTCATGGATGGGGGAAACATGGATGGTTGATGGAGAGGCTTTGTTGATGATGATGGCGATGATCCTCTCCAAATTCCCTGTCTCGATAGGGTGCCAGAACGGAGTTTCTGGTTCCAAATTGCGGTTTCTGGTGGTGGCGGCGCAGCGGAACTCTTTCTGGAAAAACGTCGAACCCCCTTGAGTTTTTATGTCAAGAGGCATCTTATAGGCGAAGAGGGAGGCCGAGGGGGTACCCGAGGCGGCCACAATCCTCCCAGGCGTGGCCTGGGCTGGCCCGCGAGGCCAGGGGGTGTGGGCCCCTCATGGCCCACCTCCGCCTCGTCTTATGGCTCCGTGAGTCTTCTGGTGAAATAGGATGTTTGGCATATTTTCCGGGATTTTTCCTGATAGTTGATTTTCTACACAAAAACTAGACACCAAGGTAATTCTGTTGAAAACAACATTAGTCCGTGTTAGTTGTATCCAAATCACACAAGTTTAGAGGAGAAACAATAGCAAACATGTTCAGGAAAGTAGATACGTTTTGGACGTATCAATCGCAAGGGAGAAAAGGAGAATTCAGGAGGTCGCAGTTTTGGCTCAGTCGGCACAACTTAACATGCCGGCACTTGCTAACCCACATGGAAGTGTGTCCTTCTAGCCGACTAAGGAGACAAAGAAAATCCAGATTGATGATCAATTCCCAGAGCGCACCATCACCATTGGTGTCGGCCTGAATGATAAATAGGAAAGCGAACTCACCAACTTCCTCTGTGAGAATCGGGATATCTTTGGATGGTCTACACAAGATATGCAAGGAGTACCGAGGGAGTTGGCTGAGCACTCTTTGCATGTAAGGCCAGGAGCAAGGCCGGTGAAGCAACCTCTCCGCCGCTTCACCGAAGACAAGAGAAAAATCATAGGGAATGAAATAGCTCGCCTCCTTGCAGCCAGGTTTATTATGGAAGTGCTTCATCCGGATTGGTCGTCTAATCCGGTGTTGGTTGAGAAGAAGAATGATGATCCGAACGTAGCTGTCATTTGGCGTATGTGCATCGATTACAGGAACTTTAACAAGGCGTGTCCCAAGGATCCTTTTACTTTACCTAGGATAGACTAGGTTATTGATTCAACCGCAGGTTGTGAACTGTTGTCATTTTTAGACGCGTATTCTGGCTTCCACCAGATACCGTTAAACTCGGCTGATCAAATAAAAACTATGTTTATCACCCCGTATGGGGCTTATTGCTATCGTACCATGCCATTCGGCCTGCACAATGCAGGAGCCACGTACCAAAGGTGCATGCAAAAATGTTTACATGATCAGATTGGAAAAAATTTCCAAGTATACGTTCATAATGTGGTGATAAAAACCAAAGAGAGCCATACTCTCCTGGAAGATATCCGACAGACATTTGTGAATCTAAGAAGATTTCGAATGAAGCTTAACCCGGAAAAATGTACCTTTGGTGTACCAGACGGAAAATTACTCGGTTTCCTTGTATCTAGCCGAGGCATAGAGGCAAATCCGACTAAAATTTGGGCAGTATAAAGGATGGAACAGCCAAAATGCCTTAATGATGTATAAAAATTTACTGGATGCCTCGCATCTTTAAGTCGGTTTATGAGTCGGCTAGGTGAGAAAGCATTAGCTTTGTATTATTTGATGAAAAATACGATAAATTTACCTGGACACCTCAGGCTGATAATGTTTTTCACAAGTTAAAAAAGATGCTAGCCACAATGCCAGTTTTAGCCTCGCCGCTATCAAAAGATCCTATGTTGCTCTATGTAGCAGCAACAAACCGAGTTGTAAGCGCTGTGATAGTTTTCAAGCGATATGAGGAAGGTAAGTCGGTACAAAGGACAATTTATTACCTAAGCGAGGTACTGTCAGCCTCGAAGAAAAATTATCCACATTACCAGAAAATGTCCTATGGAGTGTATATGTTGGCTAAAAAGCTGAAGCATTATTTTGAAGAACACCCCATCAAGGTGATTTGTGAGGCACCAATAGCCGATATAATGAGCAATAAAGATGCAAGCGGCCGAATAGCAAAATGGTCCATTGAGTTATCCCCGAATATCAAAATGGGCCATTGAGTTATCCCCGAATAGCAAAATGGGCCATTGAGTTATCCCCTTATGCTCCACAATTTGATAGACGAGATGCAATCAAATCTCAGGTAGTGGCCGACTTTTTTGTCAATTGGGCCGAAATGCAATATGAACCCCCACTGCCTGACCCGAATTATTGGACAATGCATTTTGATGGAACCAAACTAAGAAATGGGTTGGGAGCAGGGATAGTATTAACCTATCCAATGAAAGATCAACTGAAGTATGTGTTACAAATACACTTTGCTGCATCAAACAATGTAGCCGAATATGAGGCGCTTTTCCATGGCCTAAAAATGGCAAAATATATTGGCATACGTCGGATTTAATGCTTCGGTGATTCGGATCTCGTAGTCCAGCAAGTATCAGGAAATTGGGATGCATTGGATGCAAACATGGCCTTATATAGGTTTCATGTACAAAAGATTAGTGGTTATTTCGATGGGTGTGAATTTCATCATGTACCCCGAGCGGAAAATAACGCTGCAGATACCCTGTCAAAGCTCGAATCGACTAGACAGTCGATTCCACTCGGTATCGCCTTAGAACACCTAAGAAAGCCATCAATCATACCTTCCCCAGAGTCTGAATCAATCCATCTCTCGTCAGATAAAAAATCTGAGATTGTCCCAATGGAGATTGATAAGGGAAATGAGCCGAATAACCCGGGGACTGACTCGGCGAACCCGGGGACTGTTCTAGGAAAGTCGGCAGAAATCATGTCGGGATAAGTGATGGAAATTGATGAAGCAGTTGCCCCGACGCACAAAATTCCAGAATGGGCACAACCAATATTTCTATTCCTCAAAGATGAGACCTTACCGAATGATGAGGTCCTCGCTAGGCAAATAGTAAGAAGGGCAAAGGCTTACACGATAATAAACAGTGAACTTTATAAGAGAAGTGTAACAAATGTGCTGCAAGGATGTGTTAGCCTAGCGGAAGGACAAGAAATCCTTTTGGACATACATCAAGGGGAATGCGGTCATCATGCCTCATGTAGAGCCCTTGTGGCCAAAGCATCCTAACACAGATTCTATTGGCCGAGTGCACTAAAGGAAGCAAAATAATTGGTAGCAAGATGCAATGGTTGCTAGAGATATGCCAGAAAAATACATATGTCTTCTTCAGAGTTCAAAACAATACCCATCACTTGGCTATTTTCTGTATGGTGCCTGGATATGGCCAGTCCATTTAAGCTGGCTCGTGGTGGTGTGACTCACATTTTAGTCATGGTGGACAAGTTCAAGAAATGGATAAAGTTAAAGCCAATAAGAAAATGTGACAGGCCTACAACAGTGAAATTCCTTAAAGATATAATTTATATATATGGATACCCACACAGTGTCATTACAGATAATGGCACAAATTTTGCTGAGTGAGCCTTTGCTCGATTCTACCGAGATAAGCGCATAAGGCTCGATGTTGCATCAGTAGTGCATCAAGCATCAAATGGACAAGTGGAGAGGTCAAACGGACTTGTATTATCCATAATAAAACCTTGTCTCATAGAGCCACTCCAAAGGTCGGCGGGTTGTTGGATTGAGGAACTTCTAGCCATGCTATGGAGTTTAAGAACCACCCTGAATAGATCAACGAGATATACTCCTTTATTTCTTATATATGGGGCAGAAGCTATGCTACCAACCGACATAGTGCACGACTCGCCTAGAGTCACACAATACACAAGCGCCGAGGTAAATAAAGTATCTCTGCAAGACGATGTCAACTTATTAGAAGAAGCAAGAAAATTGGCATTGTCTAAATCAGTTGTTTATCAATAAGACCTCAGACACTACCATAGCAAGAAAGTAAACACCCGAGTCTTTAAGGAGGGAGATCTGGTGCTTCGGCTCATTCAATGCACAGGCGGCATGCATGAGCTGTCACCTCCATCGGAGGGCCCATTCATCGTGAGCAAAGCATTGCATAATGATGCATATTATCTTATAGATGCTCAAGCACCAGAGAAAAATAAGGTGAACAAATCCGGAGACGGGTCAAAAATACCATGGAATGTAGCTTTACTTCGTCCATTCTACACTTAGAGGAAGTTTACTATATCCCGTATTGTCATATGTCAGCTTTATATATTGGAAATAGATCAATGAATGGAACCTCGGCAACTCGAGCAGTGACTCCGGGACTGCCCCGTGTTATTTATCCCTATGTTATGTATTTGGTATATTGGAAATGAATCAATGAATGAGACCTCGGCAACTCGAGCAGTGACTCGGGGACTGCTCCATGTTATTTATCCCTATGTTATGTATTTGGTATATTGGAAATGAATCAATGAATGATACCTCGGCAACTCGAGCTGTGACTCGAGGACTGCCCCATGTTATTTGTCCCTATGTTATATATTTGGTATGTTGGAAATGAATCAATGAATGAAACCTCAGCAACACGAGCAGTGACTCGGGGACTGCCCCGCGTTATTTATCCTTATGTTATATATTCGATATGTCGGTTGGCTTATATGGTCAATCCTCAATTCGAATTAGTAATGTGTTGACACCAGAGGCCAAATCCCTGACTTATTGTTGTCTGGAAAAGGACTTCACGATAAGCGAGATAAGATCCAACAGAAAATCAAACGCATGAAAAGCGACTAAGGAATGAACCATACACAAGCCGACTTATGTTCTATTATATTTTGTATAACTGATGTGGTATATTGACCCAAATAGTGACGCACGCCAGATGATTAACTCGGAATAGTAACAACTTAACGATAAGCATAACATATGAGAATCTCCAAAGTTATACAGACCACACAGTACCAAAAGGAGCAAATTGTCTTAAAACAACATACGCCCGACATACCGGGAACTTAGCAAATAGACACTTTTCCATCTCAAGCATTGGTCATGGCCGGATCATTGGCAGGAGGAGAAATAGTAACAGCAGGTATAGGGCTTCCAAAGTGGATATCTCGGTTACCACCAGAGGCACCTCGGCCTCCGTAGAAGCAACAATTTCAAGAGCGGGGGTCTCTGAGGTTACCTGAACCTCCGAGAAAGTTACCTCAGCTCGACCAAAGAAACCGTGATATCTTGAACATCGGTTTCTTTGTGCGGAGCTCTGCCCTGAGCTTGGGAAGCTTCAGTCCCCTTGGAGGAAGACCAAGCTTCAGCGCTTCTCTCCGACTCATCCCCTGATTCGTCCGAACTTCCCTAATCTTCATCAAAAGCATCTTCGTCACCAGAGTCTCCTTCAGATTCATCGTCCTCAGCGGCCTCGACATTTTCGTCGGCCTCATCTTGAAGGAAGCTCGGCCCTTCATGCCATTGATGCACATCGGCATACTCCACGAGTTGATAAGCATGGGCTTCCCAACGGGCGATATGGTCCGGATCAGTGATCCAAGGGGAGCCACTGCGCAAATTCATCAAGATGTCAACAGAGATGTTCTCGTACCATGACAAAACAATTATGAGTGCCATATCAGCCCCGATAGCCCATCGTATTATCAGCAAGAACTTCGACCTTGGTGATATCCGACTCATTCGGCCAGAGTACATGGAATACTCGAATGGCAGCATCCACTAGATCCTTGCCCATAACCTTCATAGGCCTGATAGCGGCAGCTACAACAATTAAGAAATCTTCCATGGAATACTCCTGATCTGGCTCATTGGGGACACAACGACGAGCATGGGCATCAATCACAGCTTTACTAATCACAGGTTCAGACTCCGGAAAATAACCTGTAATACAGAGTATAACGTAAGTCAATACGAGTAGTCAATGATAATTCGGCTACTCGCCACAAGGGGAAAACAGATCTTACAATGAATGTATCGCATCATTTTTTGAAGATCGCCATCCTAGTGAACTCTTTTCTTTCAAACCGAACAACTTCGCCAGTCATGGACTTGTTCAGTGACTCGTTGGCGTCGAGAATCTCCTTATTTTTCTGAAGCTAGAGAGTTAGCTGACCCTTCTCCTTAGAGAATTCTTGGTCGATCTTCTCCAAATTTGATTTATGTGACAATTTCAAGGAGTCAACCTCGGCACGAAGTCGAGCTATCTCATCATCTTTCTCCTTCAGCTGCGTCGAATGAGTTCCGACTTGTTCTAAAAAATGCAGCATCATATCAGGCATGAATATGCACTCTTGATGCGATGCTCCAGAGCTTTGTAATTCGTCTAAGCCGAGGGAAGGTTACTATAAGATACTCAGCAAAAATTCAGAAGAGGAAGGAAACAGGTAAAAGAGGGTGGCCAACTCACCTTCGAGACTGGAGTTTTTCTTCTTTACATAGCATTTTTGAGTATCAATGTTGGCTAAATAAAGACGAATCAGAAGTCGGTTGAGAACCAGAAACTTGAACAAAAATTTCAGCATGCACGGCAAATAACTTACCTGTTTTCTTCAGGATAGGAACCATCGTCGCATACTTGACCTGTAGCTTCCTGTGAGAAAAGAGTAGCTTCTGGAATTCGGCGGTGCACCGGTTATGAGCAACCTGAAATAACAGAGCATTATACAGAAGAAAATACTCAAAGCTAAACCTAAAAGATCTGAATCAAGCAAAACTTATTGACTCGGATCTAGGTGGCTAGATATTTGAAGTCAAAACTGAAAGATCCGAATCAAGTAAAACTTGACTCGGATCTAGGCGGCTGGATATTCAAAGCTAAACTTAAAATATCAAAATCAAGTAAAACTCGACTCGGATCTAGGTGGCTGGATATTTGAAGCCAAACCTACAAGATCCGAATCAATTAAAACTTGATTCGAATCTAGGTGGCTAGATATTTGAAGCTAAACACCAAAATTCCAAATCAGGTAAAACTTGAATTGGACCTAGATGGCTTGTTATATGCCTAAGTAACTATGCTTTCATAGTAAAAATGTAGCATCCCTAAAATCATGTTTTCAAAGATTTCATATCATGCATGCATGCATATCATTTAGGGATCAAAACTCAAACTCATTTGAAAGAAAAAAGAATTTGAGAGCTATGATTTTATGTGATCAACATTAAATCAAATGCTACTTTCCAATGAGGGGTTATTTGTTCAAGAACCAAACCTTGTTTCTCTTAGATTGTTTTGTTTGATTGCTAGTGCTTAAACCAAAATTTACAAAACAAATATGGATTTAAAACCAAATTCAAAACTTGATCGAATCAAGTTCTATGTCACTATTTATTTTGTTTGATCAAAAGGACCAAGCTAGTACAGAGAAACCACATGGTTTTATGCCCAGAATTATGAGTGTTACGCTCTGCAAAAATTCAGAAAAAGGTTTGAATTCAAATGGTTTTGAAATCATTTGAAAATGTTTCCTGAAAATCATTTTAGAAAAATAAAAGACATTAGAAAATAGCACTGGGCCTGGCGCCACCTTTCTAGCCCAACAGCAGAAACGGCCCAAAAACCAGCCCACCCGGGTTTCCCCCTTCTCTCTCTCACCCGCACCCGCTCTGCCCCGCTCACACTGGGCCCGAGCCAGGTCAGCACCTTCTTCTCCACCCCTGCGCGCGCAGACCCCGTCGCCACCGCCGTTTCCTCCAAAAACGCCGCGATTGATTCCTTGCTTAATTGTCATTGAACCACCGCGTAATCCCGTCGCCCCTCCTGGCTACTTAATCACCTCGCCACCGTGGTCATTTTCCCCCACTCAATTTCCTCTGGACGCTGCAAGGCTGCTCTCTTTCCTCTCCACATCACCGTTGCCCCGACAAACTCCGGTGACCGATTGAGGTAAGCTTCATGCGCGCCTCCCTCTCTGGTTCACGATAGCTGCTTCGCAACCATCTTGCGCTCCTTCTGACACCCTTAGTTCGTCTTGTACTGCCCCAGGTCGTCGACTCCAATGAGCACCGCAAACTCCCGACGCCGTCTCCAACTCCGGCAAGAAATTTTGGTGAGATACGACCGCCCGTGCTTTCCCTTTGATCATATCTTGTTCGCCTGATCAATGCGCACATGCTGATGCCCTCCGTTTGTGTTAGGGAGGATCAGAACGTCGCCAACGTCGCCGTCCACCTAAGCCCGATGCTGTCCTCGACTCTGACGAGCTCCAACGGCCACAGCAGCACGCCCCTTCGCCAACCGAGCACACGTTGAGCATCTCCTCGTCACGGCGATTCTGCTGAGCAACCTCCCACCTCCCCGCGCGACCTAGTTCGCCGGCTCCGCCACTGACAGAACGTGCCGCCGCCTGTCGCCGCCGCTAGCGCCGCCACATGATGGTCAGATGCTTAGGGCCGTTAGATTTAGATCCAGTGGATGCGATAGATCATAGCCGAAGGGGTAATTTTAGATCGGTGCCGCACGTTTTTAGTTAGATCCAACGGTTCGCAGACGCAATCCAGCGCTAAGCGGTACCAGCCAATCAGACGCTGTCACGTGGCCAGTTCTTTGATTTAAAATCAGATTTTATATCTATTAGATGTTTAAACTTGTTTAATTCATAACCTTTGATTTCCACGTCCAAATTTGATGAATTTTATATCAATGGAATTAGGAGAGAAAACCATTTCCATTTATGCAATGTGTTTAATGTTTTGCTTCTGTTAAAATGGTTATTTTTACAGAAACATGTGTAGGCCTATTTTATGTATAACAATTATTTGGGAAATGATTTAATGTTCAAATAAAGATTGTTTGGCAAGTTTTGAACTTGTTTATGAATCAGTACTGTGCACTTGTCTTGTTGAGTATAGAAAATCATCACATATCATATTGCATGCATCCATATATTTTTGCTTGTATTTATGTTGTATGTGATTTGGTGCTATCATTTTATGTGTAGATTTTGGTGCAAATAGTGATTGTGATTGTGAGGATTGTAGCTACTCTCCAAACTACCAAGGCAAGTGGTGCTTCATGAGTTTATTCCTATGTTTTTAAAGTATGCATTAGAAATATTTTTGCTAGTCTTGCATGGATATTTTTGATCTATATGCTATGCTTGTGAAATCCTAGTAGTTGTATATTTGCTAGAAATTTCAAAGTTAAGATGCTTATCTATGCCATGCTTAGCCTAGCTAGTAGCAACCAAGGGTGGTTATACATATATGCTATGATAAAATATTTCTAAATCTTTGGACTATGTTTTTGCTTAATAAAACAACTAAGTGAATGAAACACCTAGGTGGAATGGAAGGAATGGTTTATGTTGAGTGGTTACACAAGGCCCATTTCTATGGTTTACCTTGTGTATCTCACTTGTGGAAAGTCACCCAGGAACAAAGGGATTTGAGAGGCCAAATGTTAAGAAGCTTCTAGTGCAGCCACTTGGCAATATGGGCTCTGCTTGGATCATATAGGTTGCAATAACTTAGCCATTTGGACAGTTGGTGGTAGTGGGAATGATAGGTTGGAGAACGTCCATTTGGTCTAAGGGAAGGCTTCTGAAAGGTCCTGTCTCAGTGAAAATCAAGTCTTGTGGGGAAAGTGCACAGCCTCTGCAGATGGAAGAATCTAAGTACTTGGCCATGTCCCTGGTATTGGACAACTTCAGCATTAAGACATGGAAGCTATCAAGAATCTCCTCATCCCAATTTCTAAGTAAAACTTGTGGTTGAACAAGGGTGAAGGACCCCAATGTCTATTGGTGGTTCCTTGGGAAAGATTTTTTATTAAAGAAAACTTAGTGTTTTCAACTGATAGGTAAAACCTATTTTGAGCAAATCAAGCCTAAGCTACACTTAGCCAAAATGCATATAGTAATTAGTCCTCCAATATCCTACTAAGGTATGACTTGCCAATACTATTCCAATGTATTGACCCACTGTGGGTGTAACTTGTGACGTTGCAGGATATTCTGATGATGATTAAGAGTCATGAGTCTACACTCAACATGCTTGCCTGTGGCACATGAAGATGAAGACTTATTTATCTTATTATATATTTGAACTCTTGTATTAGGCCTATGGCCATGGAGTTGTAAAAGACTATGTTTGTCTCTGGAATGATATGTAATAATGACCTTTGTTTCTGTGTACTTCATCTTAAACTGTGGATGCTAGCTTTGATCCAGGGACTAGCATTCCAATCACAGGGATCCTTTCCTTTACAAAGGAGGGATCTTACAAAAAACTTCTGGCCGAATGACAATCATTCGGTCGAAAGCTCGGGGACTAGTGGGCATATAATATAGTGCGCAAGAAATAAAGCATAGACTAAGGCACGTACCTCGTTCATTTTGTCACTCTCAAGAACAACTTTGGTGGCCAAATGCAAATGACTACTAATGTCGAATAACTAGAAAGGCTGATTACTCGGATTACCCTCGACCTGGTCAGCTTTGTTCCAGTTATTGGCATATTATACCAGAGATCCAAGACTCCCACCGCTCTCGATGCGCGTTAGCACTTTGCCTTTGGCCTCCCGCGCTAGATGGGAAGCTACCTCGGCCGTCGGGCTCTTGTGAAGCACAATTTTTGTGCCGGCAGCGGGGGCAAACCTAGATTTAGAGACAGAGGCTACCTTATGAAGCATGTTAGCAACGCTTGGTTGAACGGAGCTTGGCTTAGCTTTCTGGGCCGACTTTAGTTTGACAGTTGTATCCTTCTTCGCCTTAACGGAAACCTCGACAGCAGATCGGGACTGGATGATTTGAGATGAACTTGGAGCACTGGTCTGCGGATCCGAGGCGGCAACACCTGGAGCAGGAGCCGGAGGAATAACAACCTCGGTAGGAGTTGCCTTAATAGGAGAACTCTTGGAGACATCGGTGGCAGATGTCGGATCATTCGATTGATCCGTCATAGCAACGTCGACACCTTGATCAGATGCAACCTCAACCCCCTCCCGCCTAGGTGGACTTTTAGTAGGTATTGAAGGAGGATCGCCGCGAGCAGGACTTGGGACTTGGAAATTATCCTGTGCAGGTGGCGACGATGGACGAGTAACTTGCTCGGGCCACTCGTATTGGCAGAAAGTGGAGCCCTGGCGAGATAAAAAGCTAACAAAATCAGAAACAGAAAGAGAGAAACAAGAAATGCTAATCTAGCCCGAGTAAAGTGACTTACGCGGAAACCCCGAGCATGACTTTCCGCTTTGGATGTTTCTGGGCGGACTTCTTGATTCGTTTCTTGGGAGCTGCTTCAGAGGGACCACTCGAAGTAGCATGTTTCTTCGACGTAGGAGGAGCTTCGGCGGCAAGGGGCTCGACCTCGTGCACCCGGCCAGCCGGATTAGCTGGAGGAAAAGGAGATGGGTATGCGTAAGAGATAGGCACCGCCCCAACTACCTCGAGAACTTGAACATCGTCCGAGTCACCTTCGTTGACACGGATTGAAGCTTTTCCTCGGGTACGAGTGGGAGCAGATTCGGGCTTGGGGATAAACTCCTCCGAGTCTGGTTCCCCATTATCCAAAGTCTCATGATCCCCGCTCCAAGGAATAGCAAGCACCTCAGCATCCTCCGAAGTTTGTTCAGCAAATTTCTACAAAAGAAGGTAAACATAAGCAAACTAAGCAATCAACAAGGCGAAGGAAAATAAATCGAATGAAATGGCTTAGATTCGAATTACCTAAGGAGGAGGATTATTAAAAGGGCTTCATACCCCACTCCCAATCCTCGGCCATATCAATCTTGAAGATAGCCCGAACATGCTTACGAATCTGGTCATCTTCAAGTTCTACGGTGGAGCCTCGGTTGGGTTTGAGAGGACCGCTCATGTAGCAAAGCTTATGAGATCGCTGCTGAAAGGGGCAAATTCGGCTGCTGATAAAGGCAGCCATCAAGTCTTCACCATGAATCCCCACCCGAATTAACTCTTTGAGTCGGAGCTCAGATGCCTCGACAAGAGCATCGGTCTTCTTTGGATTATAATTCCAATTTAGTTTGGAAGGAGTGCTGACTGAAAAGGCTGAAAGCCAGATCATGTCATCCGTTCCGGTATTCTTCACGTAGAAGAACGACTTGTGCATTTCTTGCAAGATTCTAAACTGGTCTCGGGGAAATAGAGAGTTCTTCTAGGGTGTGATGGAAGCAGCCCCACACTGGGTCAAAGATTTATCGGAAGGATGTAGAGATTTATCCGGCAAAACATTGGCTCGGATCTGGAAAAACTTCGAACAACTTACTACAGAAGGCCAGAGGCCGAAGTATCCCTCTGAGGCCGAAATAAAAGCTGACGGAGAGGCAATGGCGTTAGCCGGCAAATGATGAGGCTGAAGGCCGAAGAATTACAGAAAACCCTTGACGAAATCGCTCAAAGGAAGGCCGAATCCTCTCGCGAAATGGGACATAAAGACTACATACTCATCGGCCTAAACTACGGGGATGGCCTCTTTACCGGGTAAGCGGTACCTTACCTCGGCGAGAATTTGGCGGGTTTTATGGAGCCACACGATTTCGCGGTGAGTGACTGTAGACCCTTGCCAGGAACCACACTCCAGGCCTGTGGCAAGTTCTTCTTCTCCGACGAGGGCACCGCGGTGCGAGCTTGACATAGGCTCGTCGGAAGAGCCCGCTGATACGTCCAAAACGTATCTACTTCCCCGAACACTTTTGCTATTGTTTCTCCACTAAACTTGTGTGATTTGGATACAACTAACATGGACTGTTTTCAACAGAATTACTTTGGTGTCTAGTTTTTGTGCAGAAAATCAACTATCAGGAAAAATCCCGAAAATATGCCAAAAATCCTATTTCACCGGAAGATCCACGGAGCCAGAGTATGATACGGAGTGGAGGCCTGGGGGGGCCCACACCCCTGTCAGGCGTGGGCCAGGCCTGGCCGCGCCTAGGAGGGTGCGACCACCCCAGGCACCCCCTCGGGCTCCCTCTTCTCCTATAAGTTACCTCTTGACCTAAAAACCGAGGGGGGTTCATCGTTTTTCCAGAGAGATTTCCGCTGCACTGCCACCACCAGAAACCAAGATTCGGATCCAGAAACTCTATTCTGGCACCGTGCCGGTATGGGGAATTTTGGGAGGATCATCGCCATCGTCATCACCAACGCCTCTCCATCAACCATCAATGTTTCCTTCATCCATGAGTGAGTAATCCCCCGTTGTAGGCTATGGGGATGGTAGGGATTGGATGAGTTCTATCATGTAATCGAATAAGATTGTTAGGGCATAGTGCCTAGTGTCTCTATTAGTGCTATTTGACTTTGTTGCAACTTGTTGTGCTTAATGCTTGTCACTAGAGCCCGAGTGCCATGATCTCAGATCTGAACTTATTATTGATTCATGATGATAGTATTGTTTGTGATCTTATCTGCAAGTTGTGTACACATATCATTGTCCGGATCCAAAGTCCCCGAAGTGACAAAAATTGGGACAACCGGAGGGGATGGCTGTGGTGTGAGGATCACATGTGTTCACAGAGTGTTAATGATTTGCTCCGATTCTCTATTAAAAGGAGCACCTTAATTGTCAGTAGTTCCCTAGAGGCCCCACTGCCAAGGGCTGGCAGGACAAAAGACGTTGTGCAAGTTCTCACTGCGAGCATGCATGACTATATATGGAGCACATGCCTATGATTGTTTAGTACTTGGATGCTTGTTCTTATTTATCTGCAATGCCCTAGATTTGGAAGTTACCTGTTTAAACTCGTCCATGGAACGCCCGTCCATCCATCCCTATGCCTACCGCGCTCATATCCTACTGTTTGCTGCTACTGTTACTATTGCTCCTATTTTACTTCTGATGTTGCTTTGCTGTTACTACTACAAACTGTTGCTACCGATAAACTTCTGTGAGCAAGAACTATTTCCAGGTGTAGCTGAATTGAAAACTCAGTTGTTAAGGCTTGCAAGTATTCTTTGGCTCCCCTTGTGTTGAATCAATAAATTGGGTAATACTACCCGTGAAGACTATTGTGATCCCCTATACTTGTGGGTCATCAAGACTATTTTATGGATTCGTTGCCGGGGAGCATAGTTTTATTTGTAAATTCACTTGGATCTACTATTGTTCACTACTACTCATTTCATCATGGGAAAGTCTCGTGATGGAAAGTTTCCTATTTTACCATCCAGTACAAGAAGAGGTACAGTCCTAAACACCTCTGTTGCTCTTGATTCACCGTCTGTTATAAGTAAGCTTGTTACACCACCACCACATACTCATGCTACACACACTGCTACTACTACTGAATCTGAAACTGCTTTTGATACTCATGATGTTACTTCTACTATGCTTGATGTGAGTGGTTCATTAGGTCCTTTCCTAGATGCTACTATGGCTAGTCTAGGAAATACTGAAACTCCTAGTGAAGACACTGTTACACCTGTTACCTCACCTGAGTCTAGAGAGAGTTATGATATTAATGATGGTTACATTGAGTTCACTGATGAATTTGTTGAAGAGTGTCGAAACACACATGGTGCTAGTGCTATTAAGAGTCTCCTTGCTAGACGTACCATTATTCCTAAATTGTCATCTGATCCTAAGTTTGCCACCTCTCCCATAGATATTAAAGATAAAGATTATGATTTCTCTCTTGATTTATCCTATTTAGACATTGTTGAGAAAGAACCTTTCCTTTGATGATTTTATTATGGCTCATATGAATGAGCTTTCTACTATGAGTGCTTTATTCTCTGATGATTTTAAGATGCAGAAGTACTTTGTTACAAAGATCTTCCCTTTTTCACTAAAAGGAGAAGCTAGGGCTTGGTTTAATAGATTACCTCCTAGTTCCATTGATAGCCTTGATTCTTTGATTGCTTCTTTCTTCTAGAAATATTTTCCTCCCAGTGCTAGACATGCTGCTTTGCAGAGACTTTTTAATTTTAAACAGGGAGAAGAAGAGAAATTGCCCGAGTCATGGACAAGGTTCCGTGCCTTGATTCATGCACATCCTGGATGTCCATTGCCTAAGAATGAGCTTCTTGGTATTTATTATAATGGACTAACTGATGATTCTAGGACATACCTAGATAGCTTTGCTGATAGTGTTTTCAGGAAAAGAACTCCTACAGATGCTGAAGAGTTAATGGCTAAAACAAGCAAGAATTATGATGATTGGACTTCAACTGAGCTAAATACACCTGAGCCTATTACTCCTGAACTAGTTGTGCCTGCACAAGTTCCAACACCAACACCAAAGAAGAGGGAAGTAATTGCATTAAATGATGAAGTGATGAAAGATGCTAATAAATTTCTTAAGGAGAAAGGTATTTGAGCTGAAGATGTGAAGAATCTACCTCCTATAGAAGAATTATGTAAGCCAATTCCCAACTCATCCACTATTGAGTTACACTCTCTCCAACACTCTGATGAAGGTGATATTCCTTATGGTAAGCCTCCTGATCAATGTTTAGAGGAACTTGACATTTTTATTGTTAAACAAGGTAATTTTGATAAACAAGTTCAGAATCATTTATTGGAAAACTCTAGAGCTATTAATGAGTTGAAAGATATTGTGGAAAGAACTTCTAATGATATTAAAATGCTTTGTAGACACTTTCAAATGGTTCAAACCCAACTTGATCAACTTGCTAAGGTACAAAAGGATATGCTAGTTAATTCCTCAGTAGATAAACATGCTTATGTAATTAGAACTATGAGTGGTATAGCTACTCAAGATCCTTTATATCCTGACGGACACCCTAAAAGAATTGAGCAGGATTCTCAATAAGGTGAAAGTAGTGGTAGTCCTTGTAAGAGAAAGAAAAAGAAACACAAAATAGTTGAGGAACCACTTGAACCTGTTGTAGATCCTAATAGTATATCTATCTCTGATGCTGAAACTGAGAGTGGCAACGATAAAAATGATGCTCCTGATAAGGAGGAAGTTGAGGAAGAACCTGAGAAGCACACTAAGAACACCAGGTACACTAAGGAAGATTTTATTGCTAAGAAACATGGTAGTGAGAGAGAACCTTAGGTGCAGAAACCTATGCCTTTTCCAGGTAAGAAACACAAGTCAAAGGAGGAAGAACACTACAACAAGTTTTGTTAGTGGATGAAACCTTTATTTTTTGCAAATTCCTTTGACTGATTCTGTTAAATTGCCTCCTTATTCAAAGTATATGAAGCATATTGTCTCTAATAAAAGGAAGATTCCTAATGAGGAGATTTCTACTTTGCTTGCCAATTATTCCTTCAACGGTAAGGTTTCAAACAAACTTGGTGATCCAGGTATACCAACTATTCCTTGCAGTATAAAGAACAATTATGTTACAACTGTTCTATGTGATTTGGGAGCTGGATTTAGTGTTATGCCTTTTTCTCTCTACAAGAGACTCCATATAGAAAAGTTGATACCAACTGATATTGTAAGATCCCTACTTTGTAAAGGAAAAGGATCCCTGTGATTGCAATGTTAGTCCCTGGATCATTGCTAGCATCCACAGTTTAAGATGAAGTACACAGATACAAAGTTCATTTATTACATCCATTCCAGAGATAACATAGTCTTTACAACTCAAAGGCCACAGGCCTATTACAAGAGTTTGAATAAGTAAATAAATATAAGTCTTCATCTTCATGTGCCACAGGCAAACATGTTGAGTGTAGACCCATGACACCTAATCCTCATCAGAGTAACCTGCAACATCACAAGTTACAGCCACAGTGGGTCAATACTTTGGAATAGTATTGGCAAGTGATACCTTAGTATATTTTAAGTGGACTAGTTTCTATATGCAAATTTGGCTAAGTGTAGCTTGGCTTGCTTTGCTCAAAATAGGTTTTGCCTATTAGTTGAAATCACTAAGTTTTTCTTTGTCAAAAACTTTTCCCAAGGAACCACCAATAGACATTGAGGTCCTTCACACTTGCTCACCCACAAGTTTTTACTTAGAAATTGGGATGAGGAGATTCTTGATAGCTTCCATGTCTTGATGCTCAAGTTGTACATTGCCATGGACTTGGCTAAGTACTTAGATTTTTCCATCTGCAGAGGTTGTGCACTTTCCCCACCAGACTTGGTTTCACCAAGACAGGACCTTTCAGAAGCCTTCCCTTAGACCAAATGGACGCGTTCCAACCTATCATTCCCACTACCACCAACTGTCCAAATGGCTAAGTTCTAGCAACCTATATGGTCCAGGCAGAGCCCATAATGCCAAGTGGCTGCACTAGAAGCTTCTTAACACTTGGCCTCTAAAATCTCTTTGTTCCTGGGTGGCTTACCACAAGTGTGATACACAAGGTAAACCATAGCCATGGGCCTTGTGTAACCACTCAACCAAAACCACCAATCAAGTCCCTTTCCACCCAGGTGATTCATTGACTTAGTTTTTTTATTAAGTAAAACAAAGTCCAAAGACTTAGAAATATTTTCATCATAGTATGTATATTTCACTAACCCTTGTTTGCTACTAGCTAGGCTAAGCATGGCATAGATAGTAACTTAACTTAGAAATTTCCTAGCAATTCTACAACTACTTAGGATTTCCCAACATGGCATATAGGCAAAATAATAACATGCAAGACTTAGCAAAAATATTTCTAATGCTTAGTATAAAATTTAGGGATAGAATATTCATGAAGTACCACTTGCCTTGGTAGTTGGGAGAGTAGCACTCTTCACAATCACAATCACTAGCACCAAAGTCTACACAAAGAATGGTAGCAACAAATTACACACAAAACATATACCAACAAACAAAAATATATCCATGCATGCAAAATGCTAAGTGATGATTTTTAAAACTCAACCAAGCAAGAGTATAGTACTGAATCCTAAACAAGTCAAAAACTTGCCAAACCAAATTTATTTGACACTAAAAACAATTCCTAAACATTTCATATACTCAAATAATCCCTACACAAGTTTCTGCAAATAAAACCTTTTTAACAGAAGCTAAACATTAAACACATTGCATAATTAGAAAGTTCTTGTTCTCCTGATTCCAACGGTATAAAATTTGTCAAATTCTAACGTGGGGATCAAAAGTTATAGCCAAATCAATTTTGAATCTAAATCAGATTCAAATTCTGTTTTAAACCTAACTCACTGCCACGCGTCTTAATTTTACTGGTCGATACCGCTTCGCGTCGGATCGAGCTTCCGCGCCGTAGGATCTAACTTAATCGCGCGGCTCAGATCCAATCTTACCGCTTCGCTCGCGTTCTATCCTATCCGCACGATCTGGATCCAACGTTCCTGAGCAGCCTGACCATCTAGTGGCGGCGCTGGCGGCGGCGACAGGCGGCGGCGCCTCTGTCAGTGGCGGAGCTGGTATTCTAGGTCACGCGGGAGAAGGGAAGGGGGCTTACCGGAATCGCAGAGAGTTTCTGATGCTCAAGGTGGCGGTGGCTGGTCAAGGGGCGCGCTGTAGTGGCTGAGGGAGCTCGTCGGAGTCGTGAACGGCGTCAGGTGGTTGCTGTCGAAGTCGTTGCCGAAGCTCCGCGTAGCCCTAGCATGAACCAGATGGTTTAGGAGATGCGCAAGACAGTGGCGAACAACCTCGTATGCGAGAGAGATCAAGGGGCACGCTAAGCTTACCGTAATCAGTCGCCGGAGTTGAGTGGCGGCTCGGTTGTTTGCGGGAACGAACAGGGTCGGCGTCCTGGGTCACAAGCAGGCAAGGAAAGGGTATCAGAAGATGCACGAGGTCCTGCTGGACACACTCGTTTGAATATGAGGCACAGGGGCGGTCGGGACTCACCGGAATTTTCTACCGGAGATCGTCGGAGCTGCGGCGGTGTTTGGCGAGTTGCGAGCAGCCTGGTGGCATGGAGAGAAAATTGAGTGAGGGGAATGGAGCGGAGTGGGGAGGGGTTTAAGTAGGCAGAGGATCGACAAGAAACGCATGGTGAATCAATGGCAATTACGCCGCGGAATCAATGCAGCAACGGCCAGCGGCGACGGCGTCTGCGCGCGAGATTTGGGGAAGAAGGTGTCGACGTGGAGAGGGCCTAGTTGTCTGCGAGAGGAATAGAAGGGGTGTGGGGTACTGGCGTCAGCGACTCGCTGGGTGCGTCTGTGCGTGTGTGAGAGAGAGGGAAAACTCGGGTGGGCTAGTTGGGTTGGTTTCGCTATTGGGCCCAAAGTCTGGCGCCGGCCCTTTTCCTTTTCTTTATTCCTTTTCTAATTCTGATTTGATTTTCTGGAATGATTTTCAAATGAATTCAAACTCTATTTGAATTCAAATATTTTCAGGATTTTTGCAGTGTGCAAAAGTCACAATTCTAGGCATAAAATCAAGTGGTCACTTTGTATAAGCTTGGTCCTTTTGTTCAAACAAGATAAGCAGTGCTATAGCACATCATTTGAATAAGTTTCGGAAATGGTTTCTGTTTCAAATTTGTTTTGTATAATTTCACCAAACTTCAATAATCAAACACAATAACAAGAGAGTAAGGAATACCTAGTTTAAACCATTTAACTCTTCAATTGAGAGTGGCTTTAGACTAATAGTTGTTCACATAAAATAATGAGCTCATATGCTCCTGTTTTTGAATTGTTTTGTTTGAAATGAACTCTACATGATCATGGATGCATGGATGATATGCATGAGTTTGAAACATGATTTTAGGGATGTTACAAATCTAACCCCCTTAAGGTGAATCTCGCCCTCGAGATTCGGATTGGCCAGCAAATAGGTGAGGGTGGTCTTTCCGAAGATCATCTTCTCTTTCCCATGTTGCTTCCTCTTCGGAATGATGATTCCACTGCACTTTGCAGAACTTGATAGTCTTAGTCCTTGTGACTCTTTCTGCAGCCTCAAGAATCTTGATAGGTTTCTCTTCATAAGTGAGATCACTTTCTAGTTGAACCTACTCCAAAGGTATAGTATCCTTCAAAGAAGTTTCTTCCATTTCTGGATGACATTTCTTAAGTTGACTCACATGAAACACATTATGGACAGCTGACAGAGATTCTGGCAGTTCTATTTCATAGGCAACTTCTCCTTTACGACTCAGAATCTTGAATGGCCCAACATATCTTGGTGCCAATTTTCCTTTGACTCCGAACCTCTTCACTCCACGAAGTGGTGACATTCTAAGATAATCTCTATCACCAACTTCGTAGGTGACTTCTCTACGCTTAGGGTCTGCGTAGCTTTTCTGTCGGGACTGTTCTATCTTCAACCTGTCCTTAACCAACTTGACCTTCTCTTCGGCTTCCTTAATAAGATCTGGTCCGAATAAACTTCTTTCTCCCACACCATTCCATAAAAATGGGGTGGTACACTTTCTTCTGTAGAGAAACTCAAACGGTGCCATCTCAATGCTGGCTTGATAGCTGTTGTTATAAGAAAATTCTGCGTAAGGCAGACTTTCATCCCAACTGGCTCCATAGTCTAGGGCACATGCCCTCAACATGTCTTCGAGAATCTGATTAGTCCTTTCCGTTTGTCCATCGGTTTGAGGATGAAAAGCAGTACTGAATTCCAACCTCGTTCCTAATGACTCATGTAATTGTCTCCAAAAATGGGAAGTGAATTGAGTTCCCCTATCAGACACAATACTCTTGGGCACTCCATGTAGACATACAATTCTACTCATGTAAATTCTGGCTAACTTAGCACTTGTATAGGTTGTCTTCACGGGTATGAAATGAGCCACTTTAGTTAGGCGATCCACTACTACCCAAATAGAATCGTATCCTGACCGGGTCCTTGGTAATCCAGAAATGAAATCCATACCAATCTTGTCCCACTTCCAATCAGGAATAGGTAGTGGTTGAAGCAAACCTGCTGGTTTCTGATGTTCCGCTTTCACTCTACTACACACATCACACAAAGCAATATGTTCGGCGATGTCTTTCTTGAGATTATTCCACCAAAACCTTTCTTTCATGTCCTTGTACATTTTGGTGTTACCCGGATGAATGGAATACGGTGAGTTGTGTGCTTCTTGCAAAATCAGTTTCCGCAACTCCGGGTCTTGTGGAACACAGATACGTTTCCCATGCCATAAAGTACCCTGTTCGTCTTCATGGAACCCTTTGGCTTTTCCTTTGCCAATCTTTTCTTTAATCTCTTCGATTTCCTTATCAATCTTCTGGGCTTCTTTGATCTTGTCCAACAAAGTGGGTTGAACATCCAAAGTCATGAGATGTCCTTCAGGCACAATCTCCAATCTGAGTTTTCCAAATTGAGTACACAGATCATCTGGCAATTCTCCTTTGGTAAGGCCATTCACAAAAACCTTACGACTTAGAGCATCTGCTACAACATTTGCTTTACCGGGGTGGTATTGCAAACTTAAGTCATAGTCTTTGATGAGTTCTATCCATCTTCTTTGTCTCATATTAATTTCCTTCTGGGTGAAGATATACTTCAAACTTTTGTGGTCTGTGAATGCTTCACAACGCTTTCCCAATAGATAGTGTCTCCATGTTTTGAGTGCATGGACAACAGAGGCTAACTCTAAATCATGAGTAGGATAGTTTACTTCATGATTTTTGAGTTGTCTCGAGGCATAAGCCACAACTTTACCGTCTTGCATAAGTACTGCACCCAAACCCTGATGGGATGCATCACAATATACTTGGAAATCTTTTTCCAAATCTGGCAGACACAAGACTGGTGCTGTCACAAGTCTCTTCTTCAATTCCTGAAAGCTGAGTTCACAACCTTCAGACCAAGCAAACTTCTTGTCTTTCTTTAGCAATTCTGTCATAGGCTTAGCAACCTTAGAGAAATTCTCAATGAACCTTCTGTAGTAACCTGCTAAGCCAAGGAAACTACGAACTTCTTTCACGGACTTGGGAGATTCCCATTCAGTCACAGCTGAAACTTTAGCAGGATCCACTGCTACACCATCCTTTGTCATAACATGTCCTAGAAAACCAACTTCATCCAACCAGAACTTACACTTGCTGAATTTGGCATAAAGTTTATGCTCTCTTAACTTCTCAAGTATCAAACGCAAATGTCCTTCATGCTCTTCTTTGCTCTTGGAGTAGACTAAGATGTCATCGATGAAGACGACAACAAACTTGTCAAGGAATTCCATGAACACCTTGTTCATCATATTCATGAAGTATGCTGGAGCATTGGTCAAACCAAATGGCATCACAGTATACTCATACAATCCATACCTAGTAGTGAATGCTGTCTTAGGTATGTCTTGTTCTCTTATCTTGAGTTGAAAATAGCCTGACCAGAGATCAATCTTTGAGAACACACAAGCTCCTTCTAGCTGATCAAACAAGTCATTGATTCTAGGCAAAGGGTATTTGTTCTTAATAGTTACCTCATTGAGTGAACAGTAATCTATGCATAACCTTTGACTTCTATCTTTCTTCTCCACGAACAAAACTGGGGCTCCCCAAGATGAAGAACTTGGTTGAATAAATCCCTTCTGCAACTGTTCTCCAAGTTGCTTCTTTAGTTCTTTCAGTTCATCAACTGACATCTTATATGGTCTCTTTGCTATTGGTCCAGATCCTGGTACCAAATCTATAAGAAACTCCTCATCCCTATCTGGTGGCATTCCTGGCAGTTCTTCTGGAAACACATCTGGATATTCACTCACAATTAGCACACTGTTTATGCTAACCCCCTTAAGAGAATAAAGCATACTCATTTTTGCTTCAAAATTGGTCTTGAATTTGATCCTTTTATTTTCTGGAGTTGTGACTGAGACAGTATGGTTGGCACAATCTATCACTCCTTTGTACTTAGTCATCCAGTCCATTCCCAAAATGACATCCAATCCTTGGGAGTTTAGGATTATCAAGTTAACGGGAAACTTATACTTCCCAATCTCTATGACTAGATCATGACATCCTGAATTCACTATCATTTCTCCACCAGGAGAACTTACTTTTATAGGACACCCAATAGTTTCTACCGGTAGTTCATTTCTTTCAACAAATGCTCTTGATATGAATGAATGAGATGCACCAGTATCAAAGAGTACAAATGCTGGAATAGAATTGAGTCTGAACTTACCATCAACAGCATCAGGCTCCTCATAGACCTCCTCCAGATTGATGTGGTTTAGTTGTCCGTTCTGAAAAGGGTTGGGCTTGTTGGGTCCTTCAACTTTCTTTTCTGGGCAGTCATTTGCATAATGCCCCATCTTTTTGCACTTTAAGCATTCAACCTGACTGATGTCTCTCTTAACAGGCTGGCTTCCACTTCCACTTCCATTACCACTGTGGTGGCTCTTATGTCCACTCTTGTGGTTCTTGTACTTGTCATTGTCATGACTACGGTGATGCTTGTTGTCATGACGGTTATGGTTGTGGTGCTTGTTGAATTTCCCATGCTTGTGGGATCCTGAGCTTCCGCTGTCATCATAATGAGATCGTTTGTGAGACGATCCCGAGCTGTGCTTGTCTAAGTGCTTTCTCTTTCTACTCTCAACTTGCTTCATTTTGTTCTCCAAAATAGCAGCCTTGTCACAGAGCGACTGATAAGTGGGAACATATGCCACAACCAACTGCAGATTCAGCTCACCATTCAAGCCTTCAAGAAATTTTTCCTTTCTCTTAGCATCGGTGTCAACTTCATCCGGTGCGTAACGCGCCAGATTGTTGAACTCCTCAATATATTCAGCCACACTGCGGTGGCGCTGCTTCAGATTGTGGAACTCTTTCTTTTTCAGACTCATCACTCCAGATGAGATATGAGCAGTGCGAAAGCCATCCTCAAAGATAGCCCATGTCACTTCATCTATGGGAGTGGTGATCTGAAAGTTGTCCCACCAAGTGGCGGCTGGTCCTTCCAGCAGATGTGCTGCAAATCTGACCTTTTCAGCATCCGTACAGCCCACGGTTACCAAGTCCTTGTTCATTGAGCGTAGCCAATCATTGGCCACCATGGGATCAGTCGTTCCTGAGAACTTTGCTGGCCTCAATCTCAAGAACCTGGTAAGCATGTCAAAGCCCGGTGGGTTGTTGTTGTTGTTATTGTTGTTGTTATTGTTGTTGTTATTATTGTTGTTGTTGTTGTTGTTGTTTTGGTTCTGGATGAACGTCGTCATCATCTGCATAAGCTGAGTTTAAGCGGTCATCATTTGTTGCATTTCTGGAGTGATGTTGTTGTTGTTGTTGGGGTTGGGGTTTGCACGACGGGGAGGCATCTGTGGTTTGTTCAAATAGAGATAAGAATGAGATACCCATAGATGCTTTCATGCACATTTCATCACATAAGCAAACACAAAGCATGCAACAAAAGATAAAAGTTCAACAACAAGATAACAAGTTCGTAAAGTAAAACACACACAAATAACAAGCCATCCACATGTCTGATGGTCAATAACAAGTTATCAAACAACAAGTACGATAATAAATGGTAAATGAGTAGTCAAATCTACTCCTCGGCATCAACCTCCTCCTCGACAAAGGTAAGACCTGCGTTCTCCATCGCGGTCTTGTATTCCTCAACACTAGTGGTCAAGGTCTCTATCTTGGCTTTGAGAGCCCTCTTCTAGTAATGAAGCCTCTCAATCACCGTCTGCTGCTGCTCGAGCTCAAAGTCCTTGGACTGCAGTTCTTCAGTCATGTCCCGGATCTTCTTATTCCTATCCTGGACACGCTTCTCCTGACTCTTGAACTTCCTGTCCTGGGTCTCGAACTTCGCCTCCATTTCCTTGACTATCTCGTCTTTCTCCACGAAGAGCTTGTCCTTCTCGCGAAGCTGCACCTGGAGCTCGTCATTGTTGAGCATGACATTGGTCCTGTCGGTGTCCACGTGCCTAATGAGAGACTCTAAGTCCTGGAGGTACAGGCGTATCGGCTCTGCTGCGTCCCTTGAATCGTCCTCGAAGTCGATGGACTATCCATCCTCATCACGTCTACCGAAGACGTGGAAATGAGTACCTCTAACCTGTCGGGAGTGTCTCCCCAGCAAACGTCCTATCAGATCCTGCATAACTACCTCAAGCCCTCTCTCCCTGTCATCGTGCATGAGCTTGAAGACAATGGCCTCCGTGGTAGGCTCAGTTTGGCGTCCGGGCTGGTTGACCTTGAAGCCCCAGAGGTCCTTCCTCTCAAACTTGGTGAGGGGATGCACCATGATGGTGGGAAGAGGGAGATTGAGCAAAGTAGTAAGCTCAACGATACGAGGACCAAAGCGGGTAACCTAGAACTCCTCAACAGTGCTGATGGTAATAGTCATCTATTTATAAGATAGAAAAGTTAGAACAGCACAAATCAAGATAAAAAAAAGACAAAACATCACATACATATCCTTGGAAATAAAAACACTCAAGTCATGCATATATGGATCCATTACAACAACCAAGGTTCAATCTTATTTTAAAGCAACATTTAGAAAATAAGGTGATAGGTGGTGGTACAACTAACGAAGTATGTTTACAATCCTATCTCACTGGATCTGTTGGCTAACACAATGTTTCTAGAAGCAATCAGCCTATCTTGCTCACATGACTCCATCACTAAGTCTATAATGTCTCCTCTTAAGGTTTGGTTGGTAGCTTCCAACTCTTGGGTATGTTCCTTCTCTTTCTAGAGATCATTTTGGAGGTTGAGCATTCTGCACTTGACTCTATCACCAAGTTCTTTGATGGTATTAATCCTACAGGCAACACAGTGCTCTGATACCATCTGTAAGATCCCTCCTTTGTAAAGGAAAAGGATCCCTGTGATTGCAATGCTAGTCCCTGGATCATTGCTAGCATCCACAGTTTAAGATGAAGTACACATATACAAAGGTCATTTATTACATCCATTCCAGAGATAACATAGTCTTTACAACTCAAAGGCCACAAGCCTATTACAAGAGTTTGAATAAGTAAATAAATATAAGTCTTTATCTTCATGTGCCACAGGCAAACATGTTGAGTGTAGACTCATGACACCTAATCCTCATCAGAGTAACCTGCAACATCACAAGTTACAGCCACAGTGGATCAATACTTTGGAATAGTATTGGCAAGTGATACCTTAGTATATTTTAAGTGGACTAGTTTCTATATGCAAATTTGGCTAAGTGTAGCTTGTCTTGCTTTGCTCAAAATAGGTTTTGCCTATTAGTTGAAATCACTAAGTTTTTCTTTGTGAAAAACTTTTCCCAAGGAACCACCAATAGACATTGAGGTCCTTCACCCTTGTTCACCCACAAGTTTTTACTTAGAAATTGGGATGAGGAGATTCTTGATAGCTTCCATGTCTTGATGCTCAAGTTTTCCATTGCCATGGACTTGGCTAAGTACTTAGATTTTTCCATCTGCAGAGGTTGTGCACTTTCCCCACCAGACTTGGTTTCACCAAGACGGGACCTTTCAGAAGCCTTCCCTTAGACCAAATGGACGCGTTTCAACCTATCATTCCCACTACCACCAACTGTCCAAATGGCTAAGTTCTAGCAACCTATATGGTCCAGGCAGAGCCCATAATGCCAAGTGGCTGCACTAGAAGCTTCTTAACACTTGGCCTCTAAAATCTCTTTGTTCCTGGGTGGCTTACCACAAGTGTGATACACAAGGTAAACCATAGCCATGGGCCTTGTGTAACCACTCAACCAAAACCACCAATCAAGTCCCTTTCCACCCAGGTGATTCATTGACTTAGTTGTTTTATTAAGTAAAACAAAGTCCAAAGACTTAGAAATATTTTCATCATAGTATGTATATTTCACCAACCCTTGTTTTCTACTATCTAGGCTAAGCATGGCACAGATAGTAACTTAACTTAGAAATTTCGTAGCAATTCTACAACTACTTAGGATTTCCCAACATGGCATATAGGCAAAATAATAACATGCAAGACTTAGCAAAAATATTTCTAATGCTTAGTATAAAATTTAGGGATAGAATATTCATGAAGTACCACTTGCCTTGGTAGTTGGGAGAGTAGCACTCTTCACAATCACAATCACTAGCACCAAAGTCTACACAAAGAATGGTAGCAACAAATTACACACAAAACATATACCAACAAACAAAAATATATGCATGCATGCAAAATGCTAAGTGATGATTTTTAAAACTCAACCAAGAAAGTGTATAGTACTGAATCCTAAACAAGTCAAAAACTTGCCAAACCAAATTTATTTGACACTAAAAACAATTCCTAAACATTTCATATACTCAAATAATCCCTACACAAGTTTCTGCAAATAAAACCTTTTTAACAGAATCTAAACATTAAACACATTGCATAATTAGAAAGGGCTTGTTCTCCTGATTCCAACGGTATAAAATTTGTCAAATTCTAATGTGGGGATCAAAAGTTATAGCCAAATCAATTTTGAATCTAAATCAGATTCAAATTCTGTTTTAAACCTAACTCACTGCCACACGTCTTAATTTTACTGGTCGATACCGCTTCACATCGGATCGAGCTTCCGCGCCGTAGGATCTAACTTAATCGCGCGGCTCAGATCCAATCTTACCGCTTCACTCGCGTTCTATCCTATCCGCACGATCTGGATCCAACGTTCCTGAGCAGCCTGACCATCTAGTGGCGGCGTTGGCGGCATCGACAGGCGGCGGCGCCTCTATCAGTGGCGGAGCTGGTGTTCTAGGTCACGCGGGAGAAGGGGAGGGGGCTTACCGGAATCGAAGAGAGTTGCTGATGCTCAAGGTGGCGGTGGTTGGTCAAGGGGCGCGCTGTAGTGGCTGAGGGAGCTCGTCGGAGTCGTGCACGGCGTCAGGTGGTTGCTGTCGAAGTCGTTGCTGAAGCTCCTCGTTGCCCTAGCACGAACCAGATGGTTTAGGAGATGCGCAAGACAGTGGCGAACAACCTCGTATGCGAGAGAGATCAAGGGGCGCGCTAAGCTTACCGTAATCGATTGCCGGAGTTGAGTGGCGACTCGGTCGTTTGCGGGAACGAACGGGGTCGGCGTCCTGGGTCACAAGCAGGGAAGCAAAGGGTATCAGAAGATGCACGAGGTCCTACTGGACACACTCGTTTGAATCAGAGGCACAGGGGCGGTCGGGACTCACCGGAATTTGCTGCCGGAGATCGTCCGAGCTGCGGCAGTGTTTGGCGAGTTGCGAGCAGCCTGGTGGCGTGGAGAGAAAATTGAGTGAGGGGAATGGAGAGGAGTGGGGAGGGGTTTTAGTAGGCAGAGGCTCGACAAGAAACGCCTGGTGAATCAATGGAAATTACGCCGCGGAATCAACGCAGCAACGGCCAGCGGCGACGGCGTCTGTGCGCGAGATTTGGGGAAGAATGTGTCGACGTGGATAGGGCCCAGTTGTCTGCGAGAGGAATAGAAGGGGTGTGGGGTCCTGTAACACCCTCAGAATCGGACCTATGCAGTTTGAGCAAAATTCGCCAAACCCGCATAGAAACGATTCAAAGGTGCCCACCAGGCACTTTCGTGCGGGTGGAAAACGAAGTAATAACATTACACAACAGTCCTCGATGGGACCCACAGAACAGATAGATATATAAGCGACTCCATGAGTCAAGAATACAGATATAATATACAAAGATTCAAATCACCTTGAAAACGATAGAGCGTCCAGCTACGGACAAGATGCAAATGGGGCTAAGAGCCCTGAAGAATAACCAATGGCGTCCATAACCCTGCCCAGGCCAAGCCGGAAGGGTAACCCTGCTAACGACGTCGATCTCAAAACCTGCTTAAACAAAAGGGGTGCCGACAAAGGCGAAGGAAAAGAAGGAGCGTCGATCGAGGCCAAGACACGGCGAGGCTAGAATTCGGCGGTCCTCGCCTACATAGGTATGGTGGACTGAAGCGGCAGTGGCAGCATGCACTAAACAACCTATAGAGACTCGATACAACTGGCGGATATCAGAGAGGGATAAGAATGCCCTAACCGGATCCAACCTGAAGCTATCACCAATCAAACCCATCCTGGTGTTTCCCCCTCGAGACCAAACGAGGAAGGCAACCGAGGAACTCACCGATTGGCGGTTTACTTATTCAGTTATAGTTGCGGCACTTTACTAGTCAAGTTTAGATAATCGTCCTGATAAAGTAAGCAGTGGGCACTTTTAGTTAACCAGTCCGTTATAGTGGCAGCACTTACTAGTCAGATACATTTAACATGAGATAACCCATAAACCCAGCAGTTGTTGGTACTTTTAATCAGCCAATTCCGTTGTAGTTGCCATACTTACTAGTCAGATACAATTGTCGCAAGCGACAACCAAACAAGCAATTGTGGGCAGTATTAATTAGCCATTCCATTATAATGAAGCTGATTACTAGTCATTATAAGTCAAATTTATAACAGTAAACTTTAGTTATGCTTGTCTATGATCGAGATACTGTGCTCCAAGTCGTCCATATCCGGGGACACGGCTTTCAGAAAGTTTTACCCGGCCGGGGTGCACCAATAGCAACACACGCTCGATCAACCTCGGAAAAACCAAATCAAAACCCAACGAGGCTTTCACGACTGAACAATCACAGGATTCAGAAATATTTCAGGGGGCCACCCTTGGAGTACACCATAGCAGTAAGCTAGCTCGAGACGGACCCCAAAGTTTGTGGGCGGTGGCAACGAGATCCCCAAACGGGGACTGTCGATACCACGTAAACGGGTCACAAGTCCTAAACAGTACAGTGTGCTCCTCGCACAATTTAAATACATAAAGTAGCATGGCATAAGTACAGGATAGTAAAAACACCTCAAACTAGTTTGTGGCCCCAAGAAATAAGACTGAATCAAGCTCGGCTCGGGGGTCCCATATACCTCCGGATGTGGATAGCGCGATAAATCAAGGCAGTGTATCAAGTACTCGGGGTCTTACGGGACACAAGTGGGCGTCGAAACCAAATATTATCTATCACCCACCGATGCCTCTGCTTATTCAATTTTAGTTGTTAAACAGAAATTAAAGTGACGATAAGTAAAACTAGAATGATCTCCAACCTCAACATGCGGCATTACATCAAGAATCGTGGCATATGGCGACACACATCGACTTGAGCAAGCAACTACGACGCATAAGTCCAACTATCTACCAAACAACGGTAATAGGATGTGTCCAAGGCAAATATATAGGGCTGCAAGGGATATCAAGTGCGGAAACTAAAGCATCGCAACACGGATAGCGATAGATCAACAGGAGGGAATAAAACACTATAAAAGTAAGATAGGTAGAAAGAGGAGATGCTGCTTTGAAAACATTGTCGAAGGTTCAACCAAGATCGGGGTAAGCTCACATCAACTCAACGGCCTTATCCGCGAAGAAGCAAAACACTAGAATAAACACCGGATGCAATATTTAATACTAAGGCAGAAGATCGGCATGGTGCATGTATGATGTATGACATGGCAAAGGTGCGATGCGATTAGGTCATGTTAAGTGGAACCGGGGTCCCGGCAATTAGTTGGATGGTTCAAGTTGTTTAGATCCCCCGCAAATTAAATGTTGTATAGCAATGCAACAGATGGAACCGGTTCACTACACATGTTTAAATGAGGCCAATATGAGACTAGATTTGCCCGCATATGGTCCCCATATTTAATTATTAGGTGAATCGGCATAAGGCCCCCAAACCACATGAATGTATGCATGCAAGACAAATGTTTAAGATGCGACAAGTTGGTATCATGTTATGAAATAGGGTTTTCGGATAAGGGTCACACTTTAGGGTTCTCGACGATCTTGGGGGTTCCGGGGTTCGGGGTCGGTCTCGGGGTCCAGGGTTCGATCTCGGGGTCCAGGGTTCTGACGGGGTCGTTCCGGCGGGATCGGTCTCGACGGAACATTCTCGGATAACAGAGGTAGGTCTTGCCGCGTCCGGGAAGCAGAGCTTGGGTCGGTGTCGGGGCGCGTCGGATTCTTCCGGTTCGGAGCCGTTCTTATCGTCGCGTAGGTCTTGTCGGGTCCACGGGGTCGGTCTTGCCGTTGCGAGGGTCTTGTCGGGTCCGCGCCATCGAGGCGGTCTTGGCGTCCGGGGAATTCCGATGTTCCGTGGGGAAGATCATGGCGTTCCGGATCGAGGTTCTTGTCGCCTTTGAACCCGGGGACTTGGCGTCCACGGTCTTCGGTTCCGAGAAGAAGGACTGGTCGCATCCGTCATCATCGCCTCCGGTTTCCGTGTTGGAGCACCCCGAGTGGCATCGCCTTGGAGATCTTGAGGTTTCCTTCACTTGACGAGCTTGGCACTGGATGGAGCGATGCGGTAATTCAGGGCGCCGGTTCATCGGGCCTATCGGGTTGGTGACGGTCTCGGTGAATCATCTTCGCCAAACGGATGGCGGCTTCGAGGTCTTGACGCGGCGTGGCGGCGACGGACGGAGCGACGACGGTGAGCACGGTGATCTGGCTGCGATTCTCGTGGCAGAGACCTGCTGGTTGGCGAAGCTTAGACCTGGCTCCTCGACACTGAGAGGCGGCGACGGCGACACTAGGAGACCTGGGCGAGGTGATATGGTCTTTGCGGGGCTGCTGCTGGCTTGCTAGCTGCCACTGCTCAGGGGGGGGTGGAGCTTGCAGGGTGAGGCGGGGCCCGGCGGCGAGGGTGGTTGGCTGTCACATCCCAAGATTTTCCAAATCTTGTAATGTGAAAATAAATTAATAAAATAAAACTTGGTTTGATTTTCAGAGCCAGAAGAAACTTTTTGAATACAATTGGAACTTCAAACCCATTTGAATTAAAATAAACCTCAAGAGATTTAAAAAGATAAACATTTAATAAAAGGAAAATAAAAAAAAAAAAAAAAACATTTGGGAAATACTATTTTGAAACAATTAAATGAAAAGATTTGTTTTCAAATGAAATAGAAGTTTTATAAATAAAGATTATTAAATAAAGGAAAATTAAACCTTGACCAAACTTTTGGAATTAAAACATTTTATTCTAAATAAATTTAGCAAAGGTTTATTTAAAATAAATTAATAAGGATCTAATATCCAATTTTATTTAAATAAGAAGTTTTACCAATTTAATTTAAACATCAAAGCTTGTTAAATTATTTTAAATAAGTTTTCATAAATTGGAATCACCAAGTTTGGATCTCTAAATAAAAAGATATGGATTTCATAAGACAAAGATGAAAATATTAATAAAGAATATTTACAGACCAAATCAAATCTTGGCCTAATCCATGAAGTAAATGGAGTGATGATTAATCCCTATTCAAATAAAAATATGAAATAAAGAATATTCCAAATAAAATAAAATGGAAATAACCATTCTATCCCTATTTTAAATAAGGACAAATCTCTAAATAAAAATACATGAGAAAATGATATTTGGAATTAAAACAATTACCCAATCTTATATGATTAATAAATCACTTTGGAATACTTTCCAAATAATTCAATATGAATTATTTGAACCAAATAAACAAATCCTAAATGGATTATTATCTAAGGACCATTTATTTAATTATAAATGGAACCTAAAATAAAAGGTTATTTTATTTTAAAACAAGATTTCCAAGCATCCTTATTTTCAAATAAAACCTACTGGTTTGATTATGAAAACAATTAGATTTCAAATGGAAATTTTATTAATAAAAATCAAACCCTATTTTATTAAATATCTAGTGATACATTTTATTTAACTATTAAATGGATCCTAAAATAAATAAAGATAATATTTTATTTTATTTTGAGATTTGGTTTATGTTGATAAACAGAACCAAAATTCAAAGTTCAAAGTTTGCTGAAAGATGATTTGATTTGAGTGTGAATTGTTTGTTTGGAAATTCAAAACAGAAATTGAAATTAAAAAAGGAAAAAGAAAACAGACAGGAAATAAAAATAAAGCAGCCAGCCGGCCCAGCCCAACTACCCCAGCCCACTAAGCCAATCCAGCCCAGCTCCCCTCTCCCCACGCCGAACCGTTTTCTTCACCGCATACTCAACCCGCAAAGCCCCTGGCAAGTGGACCCCGTTCTCTCTCATTTTCCCACTGACAGCGGACCCCACCATCCACTGTTCTCCTTCTTCCTCGCGCGACGACCACGCCTTCTCCCTCGCTGCCGTTGCTGCTTTGATTTCGCGGAATCAATACGCTCTAATGCCGAGCCTTTACCTCACTTTGATCACACGGATAGAAACGCCCAAGCCTCCTCTATAAGTTCCTCCGACACCCCAAGCCGCACTTAGACCGCCCCAATTTCTCCTCGACCGCCCTGCTCCGACAATGTCCCAGAACGATTCCGACGATACGACACTACCGAGCCTCCTTGATCACCCCGCAGCTTTCCCTCCTGCACCTTCCTCCCGTGCCATCCACTTGACCGCGGAAACCTCGAGCCTCGCCAACGACAACATCCGCCGCGCATTGTATCCGCTTACTCCGCGAGTCTTCCAGTAACATCGACCGCCCTTCCGTCTCGATGATGCACACATACCGCCTCCGCCTCTGAACCTAATCGTACCCTCCGCTTGTTTTAGGGCACTCCTATCCACGTCCACGACGATCACCGACGACCCCGCAACTCCGGTGAGTATCCCGATGGTTTCGGCCCGCCTTTCCACTCTAGTTCACGCCACAAACATTGCCTTGACCTCACGCGTCCGACCGCACTCTTTCGCTTTAGGGTGGTCTCCAGCGACGTCCTCGACCACGACCAGAGCCGCCGTCGCCAGTAACAACTCCGGCGAGAGATTCGTCCCGACGCAGTGCGCCCCGAGCCACACTGACCACACGACGTGCTTCACCACAGCCCCGCGACCTCGGTGAGCTTTCCCCTCCTCGTTTTGCATCCTGTTTCGCCAGCACCGCCGTAGTCTGACCGTCGCCGCCGTTAGCCATCGCCGGCGCCGCTCGCGAATGGCCGAGCAAGCGAACACCGTAGGATGCAGATCCACTGGCTGAGATAGAACGACTTAAGCCGCGAAGAGGTACTCGATCTGAGCCACACGATTGAGTTAGATCCAACGCATCTGGGCGTGATCCACCCGAAGCGGTACCGGCGAATTAGATTAGGACACGTGTCTGTTGTTCAGTTTAAAACTGATTTTGAAATCAGAAATTGTTGCAAACTTCAAACCTTTATATCTTTTGATCCACACGTCCAAATTCGACAAATTTTATATCAAAAGATTCAGGAGAACAAGACCTAACCAACCCTACCCTTAGTTTAGCAAATAGTAACTGGTAGCTTGTTTGAATTTGCAGATTCTTTTGTGTACTTGTTAACATTAGAAAAATCATTTAAAAATGAATTTTGAGATCAAACCTTTGCCAATTGGTTTATTGTGACCCTACTGACCCTAGGAACCAAACCATGCCCTTATAAATGTTTTTGGAAAGATTTAGAATGGATTACTTGATTTAATCCCTTTCTAGCTAAATAAAACTATTGATTTGATTATGAAAAATGGTTTTGAATGGAAAACTTTGGAGAAAATGTTTTGAACCAAACCTCTGACCCAAAACACCAAGTTTTGCAATAGCAACTCATTTGGTGAACCCTATGGGCTAATGCCTTAGTAAAAATATTTCTACACCACATAAAATAACACTTTGTTTTGAAAATGGTTTTAAAGTGAAACCTTTTGCAAATGACTTAGCCACTTTAGAGAATGACCATTAGATGTACCCAAATGACTATGACCCACTAGGAACCACTTTTTCAAACAAAACAAAGCTTGGCATGCTTGCATGCATTTCTTTGATTTTGATATTTATGTGTGTTGTTTTGCTTGATTGGTAGATTGAGATTGTGCCTTGCTTGATTTATTTGTAGTAACTTGAAGAGTGTGATTGTTGCAAAGATCAAGAAGTGAACCTATACTCTACCAAAAAGGCAAGTGATGCTTCATACTTTTGTCCTATTACTTTCACTATGCATTAGTGATTTTGTTAAGTAAAACTTGCATGGATTTTGCTAAGTGTAGATCTTGCTATAGGAAAACTTTGTAGATGAATCCTTAGTAGGATTTTCCCTAAGTTAGAGATTCCCACTACTACCAAGCTTAGCCTAGCTAATAGAAAACATGGGTGGAATATATATTCACACTATGGAAAAGTATTCTAAGTCTAAGGACTTGTGATTTTGTCTAATAAAACAACTAAGTTAATAAATCACCTGGGTGGAATGGAATAGATTGGTGGAGAATGGTTGAGTGGTTCACAAGGCCATGGACTTGGATTGTGTATCTCACTTGTGGTATGCCACCCAGGAAACAAAGAGATTTGAGATGTCAAATGTTGAGAAGCTTCAAGTGCAACCACTTGGCAATATGGGCTCTGCCATGATCATATAGGTTGCAAGAACTTAGCCAAATGGACAGTGGGTGGTAGTGTTTGATAGGTTGGAGCGCGTCCATATTGGTCTAAGGGAAGGCTTCTGAAAGATTTTGTCTTGGGAAACCAAGTCTTGTGGGTAAAGTGCACCACCTCTGCAGAGTGTAAAATCTAAGTACTTAGCCATGTCCCTGGTAAAGGACAATTTGAGCATCAAGACATGGAAGCAATCAAGAATCTCATCATTCCAATTTCTAAATAAAAACTTGTGGGTGAACAAGGGTTTGTGTGTATTCTTCAATCTTTGATGGAAAGATGGCTTGATATAAGGATCTTGAAATCTTGGATTGAGGAAAATGATTTTACCAAGCACTTCAGTCTTTGATTTGTAGATGCCTCGAGAAGGATCTTCAGTCTTTGATTGAGAGAAGCATTGGAAAAGATTTTGACAAAACTATTTATTTTCAAAACGTTAAGGGAAAAATCTATTTTGAGCAATGCAAGCCTCAACTCCACTTAGCCAAATGCATATAGATGATAGACTCCACCATACTACTAAGAGTATCACTTGCCAATACAATTCAAATGTATTGACCCTTTGTGGCTGTAACTTGTATGTTGCAGGTTTGATTGATTTTAGTGAAGATTGTTTGATTAGGATTACAAAGTCTACAACCAACATCTGCCTGTGGCATTTTGAAGATAAAGGACCCATGACTATATTTATTCCGCTGCAATGTAATGTAATAGCCATATGAGCTAAGAAAGATGTAATAAAAATTATGCTAATCCTGGTTATAAAGTTATATTATGACCTTTGTTTCTTGATATTACATCTTACTGTGGATGCTAGCTATTGATCCAGGGACTAGCATTGTAAAACACAGGAGGACTCTACCTTATTAGGTTGGGACCTCTACAGATGGTATCAGAGCATTGTGTTGCCTGTAGGATTTGTAAACCTAGGATTGGACAAAAACCCTTAGAAAAATAGGAGTTATATTTTGATCCAAAACTTATTTACAAAAACACTTGTAAACTCTTTCCTCAACCATTTTGGTTTCCACTCTACATTCTCTTCTATTTCAACTTGATGGAAAAACCTACCCATGGCCAAAGACTACACCATGTGCAAAGGACTACTTCAACTTCTTCAACCCTAATGACTTCAACTTTTCAACTCTAATGATTTCAACATCTTCAGCATGTTCACCAAGGACTTCCAACTTGGAAACTACTAAGGACTACAAGTGAAACAAGGAAAACCTACTCAAGATTTAGAGACTAAGGGAATGCAAAATAAGAAGGATCCATCAACAACTTTGAAGTATTGTGACCAAGAGTTTTTCTCAAAGAAACCAAGATCTCATACAAGAAGAATCAAGAAGGAAGGAAAGATCACAAGTGAACCATATAGATGGACCACCATATTTTAGCTAAGTCAAAAACACACCAACCTGAGAGGTGTAACAAAAATATTTTTGTTGACTAAGTATGTGCTTGAACCTTGTTTGAGTAAAATGTTTGGTTTTTGTGTTTGCATGCACATTGTTTGTGTGAATTGAGATATGTGTGATTAGAAATATCTCCTTAGAAATATCTTGCCTATTCTAATCTCCCTTCAAACCCAAACAGATGACTACCCCAAAGGATTCCAAGGTTGATGACACCAACACCAACCAAGCTGACAGCCTTGGAGAACTCATAGCAACCCAACATCAATTGAACCAATTGACAGCTCAGTTCCTAGCCAACAATAATAATGAAGATCCAGCACTGCAAAGGTTTCTAGAGGAGCAGTCCCAATTGATGCTTAAGGTGACTAATCAAATGATTAGCATGGAAGAAAATTTTCCTAGAAAAGAGTATGATAGCAAGGATGACAAGAATGTTGTTCTAGATGGAGCCCCAGCTTGCATTATTTGTGGAGACAAGGATCATACTTCCACAGAGCATGAAGGACAATGCCCCAATTGTGATGAAGACCATCCTGTTGGAGAATGCCCTACCTCTCAAGCTACTTGCTATCTTTGTGAAGGAAGTGATCATACTCCTGGCCTATGTCCTATCTATGCCATGGTAGAACAAAGGAAACAAGAAGGATCCAAGTCTACCAAAGGAAAAGAACCACTACTACGTCCAAGCAAGACAACCCAATTCAAAGGATCAAGGAAAATCAAGAAGCCCAAGCAAGACATGAGCCTTGTACAATGTCGTAAATGTAAAGAAATGGGACACTACTCTAGTGGATGCCCAGGGAACATAAAGAACAAAGGAATTGACCAAGTGTGGTGTAACAACTGTAATGAACCAGGTCACTTTGTAGCTACTTGCCCACAAGAGCAACGTAAAGAACTCAAAGACATTAATTGCTTCAACTGCAAGAATCCAGGACACTATGCAAGCAACTGTCCAGAAAGGATGAAGAACAAGTTGAACAAGCCTATGGAGAAGCTCAATCTTGGTCCATGAGCCAAGCCTAGGAATAAAGCAAAGGTTTAACTTAGAGAAATTCCAGGACCCAAGAAGGCCAATATGTAATTTTTGTTTGAAAAATTTTAAGGGTGGTAGTACCCTAGTTGTTTTGAACTTGCTTGTAACCCTAATCTTCCCAAATCTCGGGACGAGATTTATTTTAAGGGTGGTAGCCTGTCACATCCCAAGATTTTCCAAATCTTGTAATGTGAAAATAAATTAATAAAATAAAACTTGGTTTGATTTTCAGAGCCAGAAGAAACTTTTTGAATACAATTGGAACTTCAAACCCATTTGAATTAAAATAAACCTCAAGAGATTTAAAAAGATAAACATTTAATAAAAGGAAAATAATAAAAAAAAAAAAAACATTTGGGAAATACTATTTTGAAACAATTAAATGAAAAGATTTGTTTTCAAATGAAATAGAAGTTTTATAAATAAAGATTATTAAATAAAGGAAAATTAAACCTTGACCAAACTTTTGGAATTAAAACATTTTATTCTAAATAAATTTAGCAAAGGTTTATTTAAAATAAATTAATAAGGATCTAATATCCAATTTTATTTAAATAAGAAGTTTTACCAATTTAATTTAAACATCAAAGCTTGTTAAATTATTTTAAATAAGTTTTCATAAATTGGAATCACCAAGTTTGGATCTCTAAATAAAAAGATATGGATTTCATAAGACAAAGATGAAAATATTAATAAAGAATATTTACAGACCAAATCAAATCTTGGCCTAATCCATGAAGTAAATGGAGTGATGATTAATCCCTATTCAAATAAAAATATGAAATAAAGAATATTCCAAATAAAATAAAATGGAAATAACCATTCTATCCCTATTTTAAATAAGGACAAATCTCTAAATAAAAATACATGAGAAAATGATATTTGGAATTAAAACAATTACCCAATCTTATATGATTAATAAATCACTTTGGAATACTTTCCAAATAATTCAATATGAATTATTTGAACCAAATAAACAAATCCTAAATGGATTATTATCTAAGGACCATTTATTTAATTATAAATGGAACCTAAAATAAAAGGTTATTTTATTTTAAAACAAGATTTCCAAGCATCCTTATTTTCAAATAAAACCTACTGGTTTGATTATGAAAACAATTAGATTTCAAATGGAAATTTTATTAATAAAAATCAAACCCTATTTTATTAAATATCTAGTGATACATTTTATTTAACTATTAAATGGATCCTAAAATAAATAAAGATAATATTTTATTTTATTTTGAGATTTGGTTTATGTTGATAAACAGAACCAAAATTCAAAGTTCAAAGTTTGCTGAAAGATGATTTGATTTGAGTGAATTGTTTGTTTGGAAATTCAAAGAAATTGAAATTAAAAAAGGAAAAGAAACAGACAGAAATAAAATAAAGCAGCCCAAATTTCATTAACTACCCCAGCCCACTAAGCCAATCCAGCCCAGCTCCCCTCTCCCCACGCCGAACCGTTTTCTTCACCGCATACTCAACCCGCAAAGCCCCTGGCAAGTGGACCCCGTTCTCTCTCATTTTCCCACTGACAGCGGACCCCACCATCCACTGTTCTCCTTCTTCCTCGCGCGACGACCACGCCTTCTCCCTCGCTGCCGTTGCTGCTTTGATTTCGCGGAATCAATACGCTCTAATGCCGAGCCTTTACCTCACTTTGATCACACGGATAGAAACGCCCAAGCCTCCTCTATAAGTTCCCTCTGACACCCCAAAGCCGCACCTTAGACCGCCCCAATTCTCCTCGACCGTCCCTGTCTCCGACAATGTCCAGAACGATTCCGACGATACGACACTACCCCGAGCCTCCTTGATCACCCCGCAGCTTTCCTCCTGCACCTTCCTCCCCGTGCCATCCACTTGACCGCGGAAACCTCTGAGCCTCGCCAACGACAACATCTGGCCGCGCCGCCGTGTCTGCCTTACTCCGGCGAGTCTTCCAGGTAACATCTGACCGCCCCCTTCCGTCTCGATGATGCACACATACTCGCCTTCCGCCTACGAACCTAATCGTACCCTCCGTTTGTTTTAGGGCGCTCCCTATCCACGTCCACGACGATCACCGACGACCCCGCAACTCCGGTGAGTATCCCGATGGTTTCCGTCCGCCCTTTCCACTCTAGTTCACGCGCACAACATTGCCTTGACCTCACGCGTCTGACCGCACCTCTGTTTCGCCTTAGGGTGGTCTCCAGCGACGTCCTCGACCACGACCAGAGCCGCCGTCGCCAGTAACAACTCCGGCGAGAGATTCGTCCCGACGCGCCCGAGCCACACCGACCACACGACGTGCTTCACCACAGCCCGCGACCTCGGTGAGCTTTCCCTCCTCGTTTGCATCCTGTTCGCCGACCGCCAGAGTCCGACCGCCGCCGTTAGCTATCGCGCCGCCGCGAATGGCCGAGCAACGTTTAACACCGTGAGATGCATCCACCGGCCGAGATAGAACGACTTAAGCGCGAAGAGGTACTCGATCCGAGCCACGATTGAGTTAGATCCAACGATTCGGGCGTGATCCACCCGAAGCGGTACCGGCGAATTAGATTAGGACACGTGTCTGTTGTTCAGTTTAAAACTGATTTTGAAATCAGAAATTGTTGCAAACTTCAAACCTTTATATCTTTTGATCCACACGTCCAAATTCGACAAATTTTATATCAAAAGATTCAGGAGAACAAGACCTAACCAACCCTACCCTTAGTTTAGCAAATAGTAACTGGTAGCTTGTTTGAATTTGCAGATTCTTTTGTGTACTTGTTAACATTAGAAAAATCATTTAAAAATGAATTTTGAGATCAAACCTTTGCCAATTGGTTTATTGTGACCCTACTGACCCTAGGAACCAAACCATGCCCTTATAAATGTTTTTGGAAAGATTTAGAATGGATTACTTGATTTAATCCCTTTCTAGCTAAATAAAACTATTGATTTGATTATGAAAAATGGTTTTGAATGGAAAACTTTGGAGAAAATGTTTTGAACCAAACCTACTGACCCAAAAACACCAAGTTTTGCAATAGCAACTCATTTGGTGAACCCTATGGGCTAATGCCTTAGTAAAAATATTTCTACACCACATAAAATAACACTTTGTTTTGAAAATGGTTTTAAAGTGAAACCTTTTGCAAATGACTTAGCCACTTTAGAGAATGACCATTAGATGTACCCAAATGACTATGACCCACTAGGAACCACTTTTTCAAACAAAACAAAGCTTGGCATGCTTGCATGCATTTCTTTGATTTTGATATTTATGTGTGTTGTTTTGCTTGATTGGTAGATTGAGATTGTGCCTTGCTTGATTTATTTGTAGTAACTTGAAGAGTGTGATTGTTGCAAAGATCAAGAAGTGAACCTATACTCTACCAAAAAGGCAAGTGATGCTTCATACTTTTGTCCTATTACTTTCACTATGCATTAGTGATTTTGTTAAGTAAAACTTGCATGGATTTTGCTAAGTGTAGATCTTGCTATAGGAAAACTTTGTAGATGAATCCTTAGTAGGATTTTCCCTAAGTTAGAGATTCCCACTACTACCAAGCTTAGCCTAGCTAATAGAAAACATGGGTGGAATATATATTCACACTATGGAAAAGTATTCTAAGTCTAAGGACTTGTGATTTTGTCTAATAAAACAACTAAGTTAATAAATCACCTGGGTGGAATGGAATAGATTGGTGGAGAATGGTTGAGTGGTTCACAAGGCCATGGACTTGGATTGTGTATCTCACTTGTGGTATGCCACCCAGGCACAAAGAGATTTGAGATGTCAAATGTTGAGAAGCTTCAAGTGCAACCACTTGGCAATATGGGCTCTGCCATGATCATATAGGTTGCAAGAACTTAGCCAAATGGACAGTGGGTGGTAGTGTTTGATAGGTTGGAGCGCGTCCATATTGGTCTAAGGGAAGGCTTCTGAAAGATTTTGTCTTGGGAAACCAAGTCTTGTGGGTAAAGTGCACCACCTCTGCAGAGTGTAAAATCTAAGTACTTAGCCATGTCCCTGGTAAAGGACAATTTGAGCATCAAGACATGGAAGCAATCAAGAATCTCATCATTCCAATTTCTAAATAAAAACTTGTGGGTGAACAAGGGTTTGTGTGTATTCTTCAATCTTTGATGGAAAGATGGCTTGATATAAGGATCTTGAAATCTTGGATTGAGGAAAATGATTTTACCAAGCACTTCAGTCTTTGATTTGTAGATGCCTCGAGAAGGATCTTCAGTCTTTGATTGAGAGAAGCATTGGAAAAGATTTTGACAAAACTATTTATTTTCAAAACGTTAAGGGAAAAATCTATTTTGAGCAATGCAAGCCTCAACTCCACTTAGCCAAATGCATATAGATGATAGACTCCACCATACTACTAAGAGTATCACTTGCCAATACAATTCAAATGTATTGACCCTTTATGGTCAGAACTTGTATGTTGCGGTTTGATTGATTTTAGTGAAGATTGTTTGATTAGGATTACAAAGTCTACAACCAACATCTGCCTGTGGCATTTTGAAGATAAAGGACCCATGACTATATTTATTCCGCTGCAATGTAATGTAATAGCCATATGAGCTAAGAAAGATGTAATAAAAATTATGCTAATCCTGGTTATAAAGTTATATTATGACCTTTGTTTCTTGATATTACATCTTACTGTGGATGCTAGCTATTGATCCAGGGACTAGCATTGTAAAACACAGGAGGACTCTACCTTATTAGGTTGGGACCTCTACATTGGCGGACGCGGCAGCAGGGGTCGGGGGTGTCCGGAGCAGGGCGCAGCGGCAGGGCCCGGCGAGGCGTGGAGGCGGATGCGGGGTCGCCGGCGACGGAGCCGGTGCAGGGCGGCGGGGCGCACGCGGGAGGAGGCGTGGTTGGTGGAGGGGATGGTCGCGGGGGTTGCGGGGCGCGGTGCCTGGCTACGGGAGCTCGAGGCGGGCGGCGATGGAGGGCGCCATGTAGGAGCGGCGGGTGGGCCGCCGGCGGAGAGAGGCTCGGGAAGAGGCGGTTACGGCTCGGGGGTGGGGAAAGCGGGCTACCGGGCGAGGTTGAGGCTACGCGGGCGGCGCTCGGCAGTTGGCCGGGACGGGAGGAGCGACGGCGGCTGGGCGGCAGCCGGGCGCTGGCTGGGGGTCTGCCGAGAGGGGCAGATATAGAGAAGGAGAGAGATGAAGGGAGGGGCGTGTGCGGGAGGAAGGAGAAGCACAGGACGCGGCTCGCGGGGTTGGTGGGGCGTGGGGGCGGTTGGACCGGCGGGTGGGGGACGGGAGTGGGTCCCGCGCGGCAGGTGTGTGTGCGTGAGTGTGAGTGGGTTGGGGCGACTGCTGGGGGGGGTTTGGTGGAAGCTGAGAGAAAGAGGTGAGGGGGAGAGAGAGGGGGCTGGCCACGTGGCGGTTAGGGAGTGGGGGAAGGAGAGGGAGAGGGTGAGGTGGCAGGGTGGGATTGGTGGGAGTGATGTGGCCAGGTGTGGTGGGTAGAATATTAGGTAGATGTAGGATTTAGATGGGGCGGCAGGTTGGACCGTTTGTAAAATCTGGGGGTGGTCGTTCGGGTCGAAACGGCCCGTTCGACTGCCCCCGCTAAAATAACTTAAAATTTTATTTAATTTAATCGGACCGTTTGTAACCCGATAGCGACAAAACAAAATAATCCGGAGACCCGGGGTTTGCATTAGAACAAAGGTGGGGCGTTTAGAAAACAAAACGGCTTTGCGAAAATAGTTTTGACAAACAACATATGATGATGACGATGCAATGCACAAATTCAACGCGATTTTCTAGTAGTGGTTTTGCGGGATGCCACAATTCGACACCACTAACGATGGATCTCGCCCTCGAGATCCGCCTCATGGTACCGGAAGGAAGGTCGGCGGTCTGATCCCCCGCGCTTCGTGTAGATCCTCGTGACACCACTAACGAGGGTTCCTTCTTCACCTTGAAAACGGCGACACCACCAACAAAGGGTCGTTGGTCCTGATCGTCGAGAGATCACTCCGGGGAAACAGAGGACGAAGATAGAGGCATCAACAAATAAAGCCACCTCTAACTTCCGTTAGAAGAGGGAAAAGTTACATCGATCCACCAGTTCGGTGTACAGAGCGAACAGTAAGAGTCGGGTAGGGTGATCAGTCCATCCCGGACCCACACTATCACGCTATACATGGTTAGGAGAATCAGGCAACTCAACTCTCGAGATTTAGACTGAAGATCTTCATAGGCGGTATCCGGAACAAAGGGATGCTGCCAGCAGGAATCGTATGAAAGGCACAATGATTAGGTTTCGCGGTGGTTCCATTGGCATGAACAACACATGCTCAAGGTATACTCCAACTTCACCAATGCTCGCCCTTCTCATATGTTTTTCCACGACACTGATATCCAGCAAGGAACACACATAGATAAAGATTTCAAGAACAAAAGATCGGATGACGGGCACAACAGAACAGCTGCAGATTGATGATCGTAGCACCTCCGTTACAAAAGGGAGAAAGCGAAACCCTGAAGGTACGACGGAAACCCAACCACGAGAAATCCTGGACTCGAAGAAATGATACGAGGTATATTCAAAACACGCAGGGGTAAGAGGAGAATAGCAGAGGGGTAAGGAGTAAAATCAGACCTAATCAGAACTATCCAACCGATTTTCAAAAATAGTTTTGACACTCTACTTCGGCCGTTAGCTAGGTTATCCTACAGGCTGGACTCGTGGGGTATCGCAACTGCTGAGCTCTGATACCACAGTAACACCTCGATCGGACCTATGCAAGTTTGAGCAAAATTCGCCAAACCCGCATAGAAACGATTCAAAGGTGCTCACCAGCACTTTCGCGGGTGGAAAACGAAGTAATAACATTACACAACAGTCCTCGATGGGACCCAGTAAGATAGATATATAAGCGACTCCATGAGTCAAGAATACGATATAATATACAAAGATTCAAATCACCTTGAAAGCGATAGAGCGTCCAGCTACGGACAAGATGCAAATGGGGCTAAGAGCCACAAGAATAACCAATGGCGTCCATAACCCTGCCAAGCCGAAGGGTAACCCTGCTAACGACGCCGATCTCAAAACCTGCTTAAACAAAAGGGTGCCGACAAAGGCGAAGGAAAAAGAAGGAGGCCAAGATCGAGGCCAAGACAGCGAGGCTAGAATTCGCGGTCCTCGCCTACATAGGTATGGTGGATCAAGCGGCAAGGCATGCACTAAACAACCTATAGAGACTCGATACAATGGCGGATATCGAGAGGGATAAGAATGCCCTAACCGGATCCAACTCAAGCTATCACCAATCAAACCCATCTGGTGTTTCTCGAGACCAAACGAGGAAGGCAACCGAGAACTCACACAGTTGGCGCTTTTACTTATTCATTATAGTTGCGGCACTTTACTAGTCAAGTTTAGATAATCGTCACGATAAAGTAAGCGTGGGCACTTTTAGTTAACCAGTCCGTTATAGTGGCAGCACTTACTAGTCGATACATTTAACATGAGATAACCCATAAACCCAAAGGTTGTTGGTACTTTTAATCAGCCAATTCCGTTGTAGTTGCCATACTTACTAGTCGATACAATTGCATGGCGACAACCAAACAAGCAATTGTGGGCAGTATTAATTAGCCATTCCATTATAATGAAGCTGATTACTAGTCATTATAAGTCAAATTTATAACAATAAACTTTAGTTATGCTTGTCTATGATCGAGAATCAGGTGCTCCAAGTTGTCCATATCCATGGACACGGCTTTCAGAAAGTTTTACCGGCCGGGTGCACCAATAGCAACACACGCCGATCAACCTCGGAAAAACCAAATCAAAACCCAACGAGGCTTTCACGTGAACAATCACAGGATTCGAAATATTTCAGGGGCCACCCTTGGAGTACACCATAGCAGTAAGCTAGCTCGAGACGGACCCCAAAGTTTGTGGGGCGGTGGCAAGCAGATCCCCAAACGGGGGCTCGATACCACGTAACGGGTCACAAGTCCTAAATAGATGCAGGTGCTCATCGCACAATTTAAATACAGAAAGTAGCATGGCATAAGTACAGGATAGTAAAAACACCTCAAACTAGTTTGTGGCCCCAAGAAATAAGACTGAATCAAGCTCTGGCTCAGGGGGGTCCCATATACCTCCCGGATGTGGATAGCGCGATAAATCAAGGAACAGGTATCAAGTACTCGGGGTCTTACGGGACACAAATGGGCGTTCGGAAACCAAATATTATCTATCACCCACCGATGCCTCTGCTTATTCAATTTTAGTTGTTAAACAGAAATTAAAGTGACGATAAGTAAAACTAGAATGATCTCCAACCTCAACATGCGGCATTACATCAGCAACTGTGGCATATGGCGACACACATCAGCACTTGAGCAAGCAACTACGACGCGCAAGTCCAACTATCTACCAAACAACAGGTAATAGGATGTGTCCAAGGCAAATATATAGGGCTGCAAGGGATATCAAGGGTACGGAAACTAAAGCATCGCAACACAGATAGCAGTAGATCAACAGGAGGGAATAAAACACTATAAAAGTAAGATAGGTAGAAAGAGGGAGATGCTCGCCTGAAAACATTGTCGAAGGTTCAACCGAAGATCGGGGCGAAGCTCACATCAACTCAACGGCCTTATCCGCGAAGAAGCAAAACACTAGAATAAACACCGGATGCAATATTTAATACTAAGGCAGAAGATCGGCATGGTGCATGTATGATGTATGACATGGCAAAGGTGCGATGCGATTAGGTCATGTTAAGTGGAACCGGGGTCCCGGCAATTAGTTGGATGGTTCAAGTTGTTTAGATCCCCCGCAAATTAAATGTTGTATAGCAATGCAACAGATGGAACCGGTTCACTACACATGTTTAAATGAGGCCAATATGAGACTAGATTTGCTCGCATATGGGCCCCATATTTAATTATTAGGTGAATCGGCATAAGGCCCCCAAACCACATGAATGTATGCATGCAAGACAAATGTTTAAGATGCGACAAGTTGGTATCATGTTATGAAATAGGGTTTTCGGATAAGGGTCACACTTTAGGGTTCTCGACGATCTTGGGGGTTCCGGGGTTCGGGGTCGGTCTCGGGGTCCAGGGTTCGATCTCGGGGTCCAGGGTTCTGACGGGGTCGTTCCGGCGGGATCGGTCTCGACGGAACATTCTCGGATAACAGAGGTAGGTCTTGCCGCGTCCGGAAGCGTAGCTTGGGTGTCGGGCCGGATTCTTCCGGGTCGGAGCCGTTCTTATCGTCGCGTAGGTCTTGTCGGGTCCACGGGGTCGGTCTTGCCGTTGCGAGGGTCTTGTCGGGTCCGCGCCATCGAGGCGGTCTTGGCGTCCGGGGAATTCCGATGTTCCGTGGGGAAGATCTTGGCGTTCCGGATCGGGGTTCTTGTCGCCTTTGAACCCGGGGACTTGGCGTCCACGGTCTTCGGTTCCGAGAAGAAGGACTGGTCGCATCCGTCATCATCGCCTCCGGTTTCCGTGTTGGAGCACCCCGAGTGGCATCGCCTTGGAGATCTTGAGGTTTCCTTCACTTGACGAGCTTGGCGTACCGATGGAGCAGTCTGGTAATTCAGGGCGCCGGTGGTTCATCGGGCCTATCGGGTTGGTGACGGTCTCGGTGAATCATCTTCGCCAAACGGATGGCGGCTTCCTGGAGGTCTTGACGGTGGGCAGCGTGGCGACGGCGGACGGAGCGACGACGGTGAGCACGGTGACTGCGGCTGCAGTTCTCGTGGCAGAGACCTGCGGGCTCGGCGGTTGGCGAAGCTTAGACGGCTCCTCCTCCCTACAGGCGGCGGCAGCGGAGACACTAGGAGACCTGGGCGAGGTGATGTGGTCTTTCTTGGGCTCTGCTGGCTTGCTAGCCACCGCTTTGGGGGGTGGAGCTTGCGGTGAGGCGGGCCAGTGGCGAGGTGGTTGGCGACGCGCATCGTGGTCGGGGTGTCCGGAGCAGGCGCAGCGCAGGGCGAGGCGCGAGGCGGATGCGGGTCGCCGACGGAGCCAGGTGCACGGCGGGCGCATGCGGAGGCGTGGTTGGTGGAGGATGGTCGCGGGTTGCGGCGCGGTGCCTGGCTGCGGAGCTCGAGGCGGCGATGGAGGGCGCTGCAGGAGCGGCGGGTCGAGTCGCCGCGGCGAGAGAGGCTCGGGAAGAGGCGGTTGCCGTGGCTCGCTGAGGTGGGAAGCGCCCGGCAGAATCTTGGAGTTGAGGCCACGCGGCTGCACCGGCTCGACGGTTGGCATGACGCGAGGGAGCGGCTGGCGGCAGCGCGGCGCCTGTGGCTGGGTCAACACCTGCGGCGAGGGGCAGAGATATAGAGGAGAGAAGGGAGAGAGATGAACAGGGGAGGGGGCGGCGTGTGCGGGAGGAAGGAGAAGCACAGGACGCGGCTCGCGGGGTTGGTGGGGCGTGGGGGCGGTTGGACCGGCGGGTGGGGGACGGGAGTGGGTCCCGCGCGGCAGGTGTGTGTGCGTGAGTGTGAGTGGGTTGGGGCGACTGCTGGGGGGGGTTTGGTGGAAGCTGAGAGAAAGAGGTGAGGGGGAGAGAGAGGCTGGCCACGTGGCGGTTAGGGAGTGTGGGAAGGAGAGGGAGAGGGTGAGGTGGCAGGGTGGGATTGGTGGGAGTGATGTGGCCAGGTGTGGTGGGTAGAATATTAGGTAGATGTAGGATTTAGATGGGGCGGCAGGTTGGACCGTTTGTAAAATCTGGGGGTGGTCGTTCGGGTCGAAACGGCCCGTTCGACTGCCCCCGCTAAAATAACTTAAAATTTTATTTAATTTAATCGGACCGTTTGTAACCCGATAGCGACAAAACAAAATAATCCGGAGACCCGGGGTTTGCATTAGAACAAAGGTGGGGCGTTTAGAAAACAAAACGGCTTTGCGAAAATAGTTTTGACAAACAACATATGATGATGACGATGCAATGCACAAATTCAACGCGATTTTCTAGTAGTGGTTTTGCGGGATGCCACAGGTCCTGGCGTCAGCGACTCGCTGGGTGCGTCTGTGCGTGTGAGAGAGAGAGAGGGAAAACCCGGGTGGGCTAGCTGGGCTGGTATCGCTGTTGGGCCCAAAGTCTGGCGCCGGCCTTTTTCCTTTTCTTTATTCCTTTTCCAATTCTGATTTGATTTTCTGGAATGATTTTCAAATGAATTCAAACTCTATTTGAATTCAAATCTTTTCAGGATTTTTGCAGTGTGTAACAGTCACAATTCTAGGCATAAAATCAAGTGGTCACTTTGTATAAGCTTGGTCCTTTTATTCAAACAAGATAAGCAGTGCTATAGCACATCATTTGAATAAGTTTTGGAAATGGTTTCTGTTTCAAATTTATTTTGTATAATTTCACCAAACTTCAACAATCAAACACAATAACAATAGAGTAAGGAAGACCTAGTTTAAACCATTTAACTCTTCAATTGGGAGTGGCTTTAGACTAATAGCTGTTCACATAAAATAATGAGCTCATATGCTCCTGTTTTTGAATTGTTTTGTTTGAAATGAACTCTACATGATCATGGATGCATGGATGATATGCATGAGTTTGAAACATGATTTTAGGGATGTTATAGATATATCTTTGCAAATGTCTGATAAGTCAACTACTATTCCTGTTGGTATATGTGAGGATGTTCCTGTTCAAGTGGCTCATAATTGCTTAGTTTTAACTGATTTTGTTGTGCTTGAAATGCCTGAAGATGATAATATGTCTATTATTCTTGGGAGACCTTTTCTTAATACTACAGGTGCTGTCATCAATTGTAATCAAGGAAAAGTAACATTCAATATTAATGACAAAGAGCATACTGTTTATTTCCCCAAGAAGGTTGCTAGAAGCTATTGCCTGAATTCTATTGAAAATATTGAGGGCATCAAGGTTGGAGAAATATATTGTCCCATTCCACAAGGAAATTTTGAAACTATTATGATTGGGACCATTGCTATCAAGTATGAGGTAACATAATCACCTTGTGGAATGCAAAGTTTTGTTTCATATAAGATTGTTCTGGTAACAAGACTTGATCAACCTTGTTAACAAAAGTATTTTAATGAACAAAATAATGTTTTCACTATGGTTATTCTTGCTTCTTATACTTTTCTCCTTCCTAGTCTTTGCCTTTTCCTTTGCTAGCTTTGGTTTTGTTAGTTGTTTGCTTGTTAGAGTGTCTTAGAACTTCTGTAGTTTGGTTTTTGGTTTGCTTTTTCTTCTTCTAAAAAAAACTATTTCTGCGAGAAAATCAATTTTCATACCCTGAAAATTGGCCAAAAATAAAGTTTTCCGAAAAATTCCATAAATTTCAAAATAATTTTTTCCTCGAAAAAAGGGGCAGAGGGACACCTGGAGTGACCCGGGGGGCCACCCCAGGACACCACACCCCTGTTGGGCGCGGGCTCCCCCTAGGTGGCGCCTGGGTGGGGTGTGGCCCACTTGGGCCGCTCCAAGGTGCCTCCTCCCAGCAATCTTCTTTATCTCTCCCAAAACCACCAGAAAACTTTCTCAAGCTCGAGTTCCTGTTGTTCTTGCTCGCGATTTTCGATCTCCTTGCTCAGCCCATCTTTGTTGCTGATTTTTGGAGGGATTGCTCCTTGGTATGTTCCTCCTCCGCTTGTCCAATTAGATTTGTGATTGGTAGATTGAATCTTGAGTATTTTGCTGCTATAGGTGTCAGGTTGTGTGAGATTGCATGCTTGTTCTATGCTTAGAGATTTCATTTTGATGCATGTGTAGCCCTCTAGCAAGTTCCTATAGTAGTTTCTCATCATTTATCAACTTGGAAATCACTTGGTTTGATGTTTGTCTAAAAATTTCAGAAAAGAATATTAGTGCATACCCACTGAATCAATATGACTTGATGGTGCCTGAGCCAATGAAAGTTCATCGCGAGGAAGGAGTCTTTCCTTCCATATATCCATGCCATGAATTTATGAGAACTGCGGGAATCCTCCAGGATTTCCAAACTATGATTACCAATGCAGGGTTGGAACACTTTGTTGAAGGGGAACCACTTCAATATGTTAAGCTAACCATGGATGTTGTGCAGGACTTTCGGTTTACTTGGTTTTCATCTAATCCCATGGTCCATTATAAAATATACAATATAGCTGTCAACTTGCCTTTTGCTGATTTCTATGCAGCAATTAGAGTACCTCAGTGGGGATCTTGTGAGAAGATCAAGGAGAGGCCCAAGTCACTTATGGATTTATATGCTGAGATTTGCCAAGGTTTCGACTTCTCAAAGGAAAGTGGTAAAATTCGGAACATTCAGTTCCCAACCATTAGATATTTTGCCTACTTCATTACCAAGTGTGTTCTTGCTAGAAAGATTGCTAGAAAGTTATCTTCTTTTATCAATCTTTTATCACAGCTATTTTGAATAGGAATAGATCTTATAACTTGGGTGCTTTGATAGCTTATCGTCTCACCACCAACCGCGAGAAGGGTGGAATTTGTGGAGGTCTCATTGCTTCTAGGTTGCTAGCTTTCCATGGTTTAGAGCCTCACCATTCAGATTATCGATTCCCCATAGAGAGGCTTGATCTTGAATCCATGATTCAACATGGTTTTGTTTCCTTGGGAGCTACTGTGTGAAGTTTACCGTATGAATGATCTTTTGCCAAGCGTGGTTGGAGAGGGGGTAGGACTTAGAAAATAGTTTATTTTCTTGCACCTACTTTGTTTAATTTTGATAACAGGCAAGGATGGTCGCTCACGGAGATGGAGTTTGACACGTACGTGGCGGAGCTCTCCCATCAAGAGGATAATGTTGGAGAGGATGCGGAAGATGATTCGGTTCAGCCCTCCAACTTGGGAGAGTCTTCATACCAGCAACCCTCCTATGATTGGGGCGTGTCTTCTTCTTCATCGCAATTGCCTGACTATGATCATTCCTATGATGACCCACCATCTTGGGGTTACTACCCGCGCTATTGAGCCCCACTAAGGCCAAAATCCTAAGCTTGGGGGGAGGTATACCGACATCACACTCATCTATATATCATGTTCTGTCGGTTCTTTGTATATCCATTGTTTTGCTTGCTTTTTGATTTCTGTTTATGCTTTCTCAAAACACAAAAATACCAAAAATATTTCCGTTGTTTCTCTTGGTTTGTTTCTTTGCTTTTTAGCTTTGGTATGCCTTAAAGAAAAAATCCAAAAAGATTTTTTGTTTGTTTTTTCTTTGTTTGCTTGTTTTAAAAAAATCAAAAACACCAAAAATATTTGTTGTTCTTCTTTGGTTCTGTGAGTTCTTTGCAGGCTTCGGCCGTCCTTAGTGGATTTTGGTTTCATGTTATTATTAAAGTCACACAAGTGAAGGGCAATAATTAAGATTAAGACAACTTGAGGTGTGTTAAGAGACTGATAACAAACTCTATTTGTTTTCATTTTTGTACATATACTCATCATTGTGAGCATGCTTAGTCTGATCATGTAAGGTGTATTTTACTTATGGATGCTTAGTAGTTCTTGCTTGTCTATGATTAGCTCCAGCTTGCTAATAGTTTGTAGCATGTCATATGAATGTTTGCTTGCATTGTTTTATTCATATTTTGGTATGATATTGTGGTATCCTCCTTTGAAAGTTTCATGTGAATCGACTTGGCACATGCTCGCGCATGCATATGACTAAACAATAGTCAGTAAGCCTCGATGATTTATTTTGCCTCAGAGTTCTTGTATCACTTTAATGCCATAATTAGTCCTATTTTGTTACAAGCATGATTATGAAAATTATTGCTCTCTCGTTTGTTGCTCCCTCTCTATTGATAGCCTTCACTTGCACTGAGTATGAGCTCTACTCGTGTTTCCAACTCCCCAAAACCAATATTGCCAACAGTGTCCACCATATCTACCTATTAGCATCAATTGCTATTTCAGTGCATATTCATTATGCCTTGTTTTCTTCCAAATAAAATGTTTGACTATTTTGAGAAAGTTAGTTAGTAAATCTCTCACGAACTTGATGGCACACTTTATTTCTTGCACTTAATAATCCTGAACCATTGTGACTTGTCCATGAAAGTTATATGCTTGCAAATTATAGGCTGGGAGTTAGCAGAACCGTGCTATCACAGGAATGATTTCAACACTTATGGATACATATCCAGTTGATACCTTGCTCTTTTGTTTATGGATGTCGTCAGTGTGAAATAAAAGGGGAGCTTGAGAGTTCATGGAGTAAATATATGTGTTAGAGAAACGCCTGGGCCGCTAGCCTGAGCCATGCCTAATCATGGTGGAAACTTGCAGCATCAGCATAATGAGCATTCTGTGAAGCATCCTCAATAAAAGCTATGCACATAGTAAATAAAAATATCACTGAGATGCTCATTGTCTGCTTGCCTTGTCATTTTGATTATGGGATAGCTCCTATATCATGTGCCAGGGGTACCCCGTTGGCGGTTCTCTATGATATGCATGTATGTACAATGACAAGAACTTGCAAGTAACCAAAGTTGAGTAGCATGCGGAGCGGCCCTCGTACTCAAGGGACTTGGGATTTTTCCAGTTTATGGTCTGTCAAGCATATAACTCATATTGGACCTCACTTTCACCATAACCACATGGAGATTCCTATGATAGGGGCAATGAGAGCTCAAAGCTAATGAGTACCTTCCCTTCAGCATTAGGAAGCCTTTCAAACTTTTCAAAACCTTTTCACTTACTTGTTGAGTCACCACTTATTCTATGAGCACCCTCTTGAGAGAATAGTTGTCATTCTTATGTTGTCTCGAAACTTGGTTAATTATGTCATGACTTTGATGCTTGTGTCTCTGATATATTTACTTCTAGTCTTCATGTCAACTTCAGAGGTGCCTTGGAATTTATATTGTGCTCTTCAAACAAAGGCAAGCGAGATACCACTCTATCATACTTTTTTATGAGCATTACAATGTTGCTTATGTTTATGTTCCATGCTACTTATTATTATTGAGTTGGTTTCTCTTCATAGCTTGCAATGACTATTGAGTAGACTTAGTTACATACTTCTTACTATGAATAGTTTAAGTATCTACTCATGTGCTGAGGATATATACATCATATGAAGCAAATGTGTTCGTGAAAGTTCTTTTATCGCACTCAGTTTTCAACTGAATTGCTTGAGGACAAGCAATAAGCTAAGCTTGGGGGAGTTGATACGTCCAAAACATATCTACTTTTCCAAACACTTTTGCTATTGTTTCTCCTCTAAACTTGTGTGATTCGGATACAACTAACACGGACTGGCGTTGTTTTTAGCTAGCATAATTACTTTGGTGTCTAGTTTTTGTGCAGAAAATAAACTATTAGGAAAAATCCCGGAAAATATGCCAAAAATCCTATTTCGCCAGAAGATCCACGGAGCCAGAGTACGAGACGGAGTGGATGCCTGGGGGCCCACACCTGCCGCCAGCGCTGGCCAGGCGCCTCACGGGTGCGGCCACCCAGCACCCTCGGGCTCCCTATTCGCCTATAAGTTACCTCTTTTCCTTAAAACCGAGGGGGATTCGTCTTTTTTCCAGAGAGAGTTCCGCTGCGCCGCCACCACGAGAAACCAAGATTCGGATCCAGAAACTCCGTTCTGGCACCCTGCCGAGACGAGGAATTTGGGGAGGATCATCGCCATTGTCATCACCAACGCCTCTCCATCAACCATCAATATTTCCCGCATCCATGAGTGAGTAATCCCCCACTATAGGATATGGGGAGGGTAGGGATTGGATGAGTTCTATCATGTAATCTAATAAGATTGTTAGGGCATAGTGCCTAGTATCTCTATTAGTGCTATTTGACTTTGTTGCAACTTGTGTGCTTAATGCTTGTCACTAGGGCCTGTAAGATCCCTCCTTTATGAAGGAAAAAGGATCCCTGTGATTGCAATGCTAGTCCCTTGATCAATTCTAGCATCCACAGTTTAAGATGAAGTACACAGAAACAAAGGTCACTATTACAGTCATTCCAAAGACAAACATAGTCTTTACAACTCCAAGGCCACAGGCCTAGTACAAGAGTTTTAAATAAGTAAATAGATAAATGTCTTCATCTTCATGTGCCACAGGCAAACATGTTGAGTGTAGACTCATGACTCCTAATCCTCATCAGAATAACCTGCAACATCACAAGTTACAGCCACAGTGGGTCAATACATTGGAATAGTATTGGCAAGTGATACCTTAGTATAATTTTTGGTGGAATAGATACTATATGCAATTTGGCTAAGTGTAGCTTAGGCTTGCTTTGCTCAAAATAGGCTTTGCCTATTAGTTGAAATCACTAAGTTTTTCTTTGTCAAAACTTTTCCCAAGGAACCACCAATAGACATTGAGGTCCTTCACCCTTGTTCAACCACAAATTTTTTACTTAGAAATTGGGATGAGGAGATTCTTGATAGCTTCCATGTCTTGAAGCTCAAGTTGTCCTTTTCCAGGGACATGGCTAAGTACTTAGATTTTTCCATCTGCAGAGGTTGTGCACTTTCCCCACAAGACTTGATTTTCACCAAGACAGGACCTTTCAGAAGCCTTCCCTTAGACCAAATGGACATGTTCCAACCTATCATCCCACTACCACCAACTTTCCAAATGGCTAAGTTCTAGCAACCTATGTGATACAGGCAGAGCCCATATTGCCAAGTGGCTGCACTAGAAGCTTCTTAACATTTGGCCTCTCAAATCCCTTTGTTCCTGGGTGGCTTTCCACAAGTGAGATACACAAGGTAAACCATATAAATGGGCCTTGTGTGGCCACTCCACATAAACCATTCCTTCCATTCCACCCAGGTGTTTCATTTACTTAGTTGTTTTATTAAGCAAAAACTCAACTCCAAAGACTTAGAAATATTTTATCATAGCATGTATATTTCACCACCCTTGGTTGTTACTAGCTAGGCTAAGCATGGCATAGATAAGCATCTTAACTTAGAAATTTCTAGCAATTCTAGAACTACTAGGATTTCCCAAGCATAGCATATAAGCAAAATATATCATGCAAGACTAGAAAAATATTTCTAATGCTTAGTAGAAAATATAGGGATAAAAATATCATGAAGCACCACTTGCCTTGGTAGTTTGGAGAGTAGCTACACTCCTCACAATCACAATCACTATTGGCACCAAAATCTACACATAAAATCATAGCCACAAATCACATACAAATAAAATACAAGCAAAATATATGAATGCATGCAACATGATATGTGATGATTTTCTAAACTCAACAAGGCAAGTGCATAGTACTGGTTCACAAACAAGTTCAAAACTTGCCAAATAACATTTATTTAAACCCTAAAACATTTCTCAAACAATTCATATACTCAAAATAGCCCTACACATGTTTCTGTAAATAAAACCATTTTAACAGAAGCAAAACATTAAACACATTGCATATTTAGAAAGGGCTTGTTCTCCTGATTCCATTGATATAAAATTCATCAAATTTGAATGTGGGAATAAAAATTTATGGCCAAAACAAAATCAAACTACTAATAGATTCAAATTCTGATTTTAAATCTAATTACTGGCCACGCGTTATGTTCTGATTGGCGCGTACCGGTTCGCTCAGGATCACGCACACAGGCCGTTAGATCTAACTTAATCTGCACGGCCCAGATCTACTCATACCGTTTTGTTAAGTGATCTGTTTATACACGCTGGATCTAGATCCTACGGTCCTCGATCAAGCGACCACAGATGGGCGGCGCTGGCGGTTGCAACTGGCGGCGGCGAGCTCTGTCTATGGCGGCGTGGCGCTACAGGGGGTTCTGGGTTCGTCGGAGATGCTTACTGAGCTCATAGCGATGCACTAATGCTCAACGTGGCGACGGCTTGGCAAGGGGCGTACGGACAAGGCTGCACGGGCTCGTCGGAGTTGCGGACAGCGTCGGCCTCGAGCGGACGGCGACGTTGGTGACGCTCCTGGTCACCCTAGCACAAATAAAAGGCATTAGGGGGTGCGCAAGACTACGGCGAACACGCTCGTGTGAATTAGAGGCGAAGGGGAACACGAGGCTCATCGAATTTAATCGCCGGAGTTGAGGACGTCGTCGGGACCTTGCTGTGCTTGACGAAGACGACGACCTGGGGCAGTATAGGATGAACCAATTTTGTCAGAAGGTGCGCAAGGTAGTTGCGGTTGCGTCGCAAGAACTAGAGAAGAAGGCGCACGGGCTCACCGGGATTGGTCGCCGGAGTGAGCTCTGTCTGCGGCGGTGCAAGGGTGTTCACGGGCAGCCTGGGGGCGCTCTGTGCTCAAAGTCTGGGGGAAAATGGAGAGGGGGCAGAGGGGGTTTAAGTAGGCGAGATGGGGGCATGAATTACTCCAGAATTGAATGGAATTGACGATGCGAATCAAACCAGGAAACGCACGGCGTGAATTGGGGAAGAACATGTCGTCGGGGTGGACACGATGACGCCGTGTGGGCCGCGACTGTCAGTGAGAGAAACAGAGGGGGAGTGGTTCCTGTCTGTCAATGACCTAGCGGGTGTGAGTGTGAGTGGAGAAAACGTTTCGCGCATGCGGGGGCGGGGGGGGGGGGGGGGTGCTGGACTAGTTGGGCCAGATAGGTTGTTTGGCTTATTTTTTCCCTTTTAACCTTTTTCTTTTTCTGTTTGATATTTCTGAAATGATTTTCAACTCCAAATCAAATGAGTTTGAATTCAAATCTTCTCTAGGTTTTTATACTGCAAACCTTGCACTCAAATGTGTGTCAAACACTACTATTTACTCAAAAAACTTTGATCTATTGAAAATAAAAATAAAACCAAGCCTTTATGTGATATATACTATAGGAATAATATTGGTTTTATTTACTCACTTTGTTTTGAAAACTTTGCTCAATCTTTGGAAGTGCCTAAGTTTGAATTCAAACCTTACTGAACAAAACAAGTACTCTTCTCATTGGAAAATAGCACTAAGGCTAGAGCAAACTTACATGAAATAATAAGCATATATGCTTCTGTTTTGAAATGATTTGTTTGAAATGAAATTTATATGATCATGGATGCATGGATGATATGCATGAGTTTGAAACATAATTTTAGGTATGTTACAAATCTAACCCCCTTAAGGTGAATCTCGCCCTCGAGATTCGGATTGGCTAGCAAATAGGTGAGGGTGGTCTTTCCGAAGATCATCTTCTCTTTCCCATGTTGCTTCTTCTTCTGAATGATGGTTCCATTGAACTTTGAAAAATTTGATAGTCTTAGTCCGAGTAACTCTTTCTGCAGTCTCAAGAATTCTGATAGGTTTCTCTTCATAAGTGAGGTCACTTTCCAATTGAACCTCCTCCAAAGGTATAGTATCCTTCAAAGAGGTTTCTTCCATTTCTGGGTGGCATTTCTTAAGTTGACTCACATGAAACACATTATGAACAGCTGACAAAGTTTCTAGCAATTCAATCTCATAGGCTAATTCTCCTTTGCGACTCAAAATCTTGAATGGTCCAACATATCTTGGGGCCAATTTACCTTTGACACCAAATCTCTTCACTCCACGAAGTGGTGATACTCTAAGATAAGCTCTATCACCAACTTCATAGGTGACTTATCTACGCTTAGGATTTGCGTAGCTTTTCTGTCGGGACTGTGCTATCTTTAATCTGTCCTTAACCAGCTTGACTTTCTCTTCATCTTCTTTAATAAGTTCTGGTCCGAACAAACTTCTTTCTCCCACACCATTCCATAGCAATGGGGTGGTACATTTTCTCCCATAGACAAACTCAAATGGTGCCATCTCAATGCTGGCTTGATAGCTGTTGTTATAAGAAAATTTTGCGTAAGGCAGACTTTCATCCCAACTGGCTCCATAGTCTAGGGCACATGCCCTCAACATATCTTCAAGAATCTGATTAGTCCTTTCTGTTTGTCCATCAGTTTGAGGATGAAAAGAAGTGCTGAATTCCAACCTCGTTACCAATGACTCATGTAGCTGTCCCCCAAAATGGGAAGTGAATTGAGTTCCCCTATCAGACACAATACTCTTGGGCACTCAATGTAGACATACAATTCTACTCATATAGATCTTGGCCAACTTAGCACTTGTATAGGTTGTCTTCACGGGTATGAAATGAGCCACTTTAGTTAGGCGATCCACTACTACCCAAATAGAATCATATCATGACCGGGTCCTTGGCAATCCGGTAATGAAATCCATACCAATCTTGTCCCACTTCCAATCAGGAATAGGTAGTGGTTGAAGCAAACCTGCTGGTTTCTGATGTTCCGCTTTCACTCTACTACACACATCACACAAAGCAATATGTTCGGCGATGTCCTTCTTGAGATTATTCCACCAAAATCTTTCTTTCATATCCATGTACATCTTGGTGTTACCCGGATGAATGGAATATGGTGAGTTGTGTGCTTCCTGTAAAATCAGTTTCCGAAGCTCCGGATCTTGTGGAACACATATACGTTTTCCATGCCATAAAGTACCATGTTCATCTAAATGGAATCCTCTGGCTTTTCCTTTGCCAATCTTTTCCTTAATTTCTTCAATTTCCTTATCAGTCTTCCGGGCTTCTTTGATCTTGTCCAACAAAGTGGGTTGAACATCCAAAGACATGAGATGTCCTTCAGGCACAATCTCCAATCTGAGATCTCTAAATTGGGCACACAGATCATCTGGCAATTCTCCCTTAGTAAGGCCATTCACAAAAACCTTACGGCTTAGAGCATCTGCTACAACATTTGCTTTACCGGGGTGGTATTGCAAACTTAAGTCATAGTCCTTGATGAGTTTAGCCATCTTCTTTGTCTCATGTTAATTTCTTTCTGGGTGAAGATATACTTCAAACTCTTGTGATCTGTGAACACTTCACAACGCTTTCCCAAAAGATAATGTCTCCATGTTTTGAGTGCATGGACAACAGAGGCTAACTCTAAATCATGAGTAGGATAGTTCACTTCATGAGTTTTGAGTTGTCTTGAGGCATAAGCCACAACTTTCCCTTCTTGCATAAGTACTGCACCTAATCCATGATGAGATGCATCACAATAAACTTGAAAATCTTTCTCCAAGTCTGGCAAACATAAGACTGGTGCTGTCACAAGTCTCTTCTTCAATTCTTGAAATATGAGTTCACAACCTTCAGACCAAGCAAATTTCTTGTCTTTCTTTAGCAATTATGTCATAGGTTTAGCTACCTTGGAGAAATTCTCAATGAACCTTCTGTAGTAACCTGCTAAGCCAAGGAAACTACAAACTTCTTTCACTGACTTGAGAGATTCCCATTTAGTTACAGCTGAAACTTTAGCAGGATCAACTGCAACACCATCTCCTGACACAACGTGTCCAAGAAATCCAACTTCCTTCAACCAGAATTCACACTTGCTGAATTTGGCATACAGTTTATGCTCCATGAGATTCTCAAGTATCAAACACAAATGTCCTTCATGTTCTTCTTTGATCTTGGAGTAGATCAAAATGTCATCGATGAAAACGACAACAAACTTATCAAGAAATTCCATGAACACCTTGTTCATCATATTCATGAAGTATGCTGGTGCATTGGTCTAACCAAATGGCATCACGGTATACTCATACAATCCATACCTTGTGGTGAAAGTTGTCTTAGGTATGTCTTGCTCTCTTATCTTGAGTTGGAAATAACCTGATCGAAGATCAATCTTTGAGAACACACAAGCTCCTTCTAACTGATCAAACACGTCATTGATTCTAGGCAAAGGGTATTTGTTCTTGATAGTCACCTCATTGAGTGAACGGTAATCTATACATAACCTTTGACTTATATCCTTCTTTTCCACAAACAAGACTGGGGCTCCCCAAGATGAAGAACTTGGTTGAATAAATCATTTCTGCAACTGCTCTCCAAGCTGTTTCTTGAGTTCTTTCAGTTCATCCACTGACATCTTGTACGGTCTTTTTGCTATTGGTCCAGATCCTGGTAGCAAATCAATAAGAAACTCCACATCTCTATCTGGTGGCATTCCAGGCAATTCTTCCGGAAACACATCCGGATATTCACTCACAATTGGCACACTGTCTATGCTAACCCCCTTAAGAGAATTTAGCATACTCATTTTTGCTTCAAAGTTGGTCTTAAATCTGATCCTTTTATTTTCTGGAGTTGTGAGTGAGACAGTATGGTTGGCACAATCTATCACGCCCTTGTGCTTAGTCATCCAGTCCATTCCCAAAATGACATCTAATCCTTGGGAATTTAGGATTATCAAGTTAACGGGAAACTTGTACTTCCCAAACTCTATGACTAGATCATGACACCCTGAATTTACTATCCTTTCTCCGCCAGGAGAACTTACTTTCATAGGACACCCAATATTTTCTACCGGTAGTTCATTTCTTTCAACAAATGCTCTTTATATGAATGAATGAGATGCACCAGTATCAAAGAGTACAAATGCTGGAACAGAATTGAGTTTGAACTTACCAGCAACAGCATCAGGCTCCTCATAAATTTCCTCCACATTGATGTGGTTCGCTTGTCCCTTCTGAAAAGGGTTGGGCTTGTTGGGTCCTTCAACTTTCTTTTCCGGGCATTCATTTGCATAATGCCCCATCTTCTTGCACTTGAAACACTCAACCTGACTAATGTCCTTCTTGACAGGCTGGCTTCCACTGCCACTTCCACTACCACTGTGGTGGCTCTTATATCCTCCCTTGTGGTTCTTGTATTTGTCATTGTCATGACTACGGTGATGCTTGTTGTCATGATGACGGTCGTGGTTGTGGTGGTTGTTGAATTTCCCATGCTTGTGGGATCCTGAACTTCCACTATCATCATAATGGGAACACTTATGAGACGATCCCGAGCTATGCTTGTCCGAGTGCTTTCTCTTTCTGCTCTCAACTTGCTTCATTTTGTTCTCCAAAATAGCAGCCTTGTCACAAAGAGACTGGTATGTGGGAACATATGCCACAGCTAACTGTAGGTTCAGTTCATCATTCAACCCTTCAAGGAACTTTTCCTTCCTCTTAGCATCAGTGTCAACTTCATCCGGTGCATAACGCGCCAGATTGTTGAACTCCTCAATATATTCAGCCATGCTGCGGTGGCGCTGCTTCAGATTATGAAACTCTTTCTTCTTCAAAATCATCACTCCGGATGAGATGTGAGCGGTACGAAAACCATCTTCAAAGATAGCCCACGTCACATCTTCAATGGGAGTGGTGATCTGGAAGTTATCCCACCAAGTGGCGGCTGGTCCTTCCAACAAATGTGCTGCAAATCTGACTTTTTCTGCATCAGTACAGCCCACAGTTACCAAGTCCTTGTTCACAGAGCGTAGCCAATCATTGGCCACCATAGGATCAGTTGTTCCTGAGAACTTTGCTGGCCTCAATCTCAAGAACCTGGTAAGCATGTCAAAACCCGGTGGGTTGTTGTTATTGTTATTATTGTTATTGTTGTTATTGTTGTTGTTGTTATTGTTGTTCTGGTTCTGGATGAACGTAGTAATCATTTGCATCAGCTGAGTCTGAGATGTCATCATTTGTTGCATCTCAGGAGTGATGTTGTTGTTGTTGGGGTTGGGTTTGGCACGACGGGGAGGCATCTGTGGTTTGATCAATAGAGATAAGAATGAGATACCCATAGATGCTTTCATGCACAATACATCACATAAACAATCAGCAAGCATGCATCACAATAATAAAGGTTCAACAACAAGATAACAAGTTTGCGAAGTAAACACACCAATAGCAAGCCATCCACATGTTGGATGGTCATTGCGACTCAAATAAAGCATGGTAAATAAATGATAAATGAGTAGTCGACACTACTCCTCGGCATCAACCTCCTCCTCAACAAAGGTAAGACCTGCATTCTCCATAGCGTTCTTGTATTCCTCGACATTGGTGGTCAAGGTCTCTACTTTGGCTTTGAGAGCCCTCTTCTAAGAACGAAGCCTCTCAATCACAGTCTGCTGATGCTCGAGCTCGAAGTCCTTGGCCTGCAGTTCTTCTGTCATGTCCCGAATCCTATTGTTCCTATCTTGGAATCGCTTCTCTTGACTCTTGAACTCTCTGTCCTGGCTCTTGAACTTTGCCTCCATCTCCTTGACTATCTCATCTTGCTCCGCGAAGAGCTTGTTCTTCTCACGAAGCTGCACCTGGAGTTCGTCATTGCTAAGCATGATGTTGGTCCTATCCGTGTCCACGTGCCTAAGAAGAACCTCTAAGTCCTGGAGGTATAGACGAATCGGCTCTGCTGTCTCCCTCGAAGTGTCCTTGAAGTCGATGGCCTCTCCATCCTCATCACGTCTACCGAAGACGTGGAAGTGAGTACCTCTAACCTGTCTAGAGTGTCTCCCTAGCAGACGTCCAATCAAGTCCTGCATGACTACCTCTAGGCCTCTCTCCTTGTCATCGTGCATGAGCTTGAAGATGATAGCCTCCGTGGTAGGCTCAGTCTGGCGTCCGGGCTGATTGACCTTGAAACCCCAAAGGTCTTTCCTCTCAAACTTGGTGAGGGGAATCACCATGATGGTAGGAAGAGGGAGATTGAGCAAACTAGTGAGCTCAATAATACGAGGGCCAAAGCGAGTTCCCTGGAACTCCTCAACAGTGTTGATGGTAACATTAGGCATCTATTTATAAGATAGAAAAAGTTAGAAACAACACAATTTAAGATAAAACACAAGGCAAAGCATCACATGCATAACATTGGAAATCAAAACACACAAGTCGTGGCATACATGGATCCATTACAACAACCAAGGTTCAAATTATTTTAACAACATTTGGAAAATAAGGTGATAAGTGGTGGTCCAACTAACGAAGTACGCTTACAATCCTATGTCACTAGATATGTGGGCTAACACAATATTTCTAGAAGCAATCAGTCTATCTTGAGCACAAGACTCCATTACTAAGTCTATAATGTCTCCTCTTAAGGTTTGGTTGGTAGCCTCCAACTCTTGGGTATCTTTCTTCTCTTCCTTTAGGTCATTTTGGATGTTGAGCATTCTGCACTTGACTCTATCACCAAGTTCTTTGATGGTCTTCCAAGCTGCATCCCTTGCTGAATCAAAGAATGTAGTGTGCACCACTGAATTGGTGAACATGCAGAATCCTGATTCCTTGTGGTTGTCTTCCTTGTTTTTATACAAGTGAAGTTGCACCCACCAGTACTCAACTCCTTCATCCATCACAGGAAAACCTTTGTACACAGCTGCACCATGTATTTCCATTGCAACCATGAGGTCCTTGAGAGCCTTGGGAAATTCTGTCTCACACTCCAAAGTCATTGTCATGAGTGGTCCCTTCCTTACAGCTTCGTTGATGGAGTTCATCTACAAATAGAGATGAGAAAGAAGATTAGAAAAGTTTACGAGAAGAATAGACAAGTGTAGAAGTTGTTGAAAACTTTTCCTTAGTGGTTTCCAATCCTAGGGTCATAATCCTACAGGCAACACAGTGCTCTGATACCATCTGTAAGATCCCTCCTTTATAAAGGAAAAAGGATCCCTGTGATTGCAATGCTAGTCCCTGGATCAATGCTAGCATCCACACTTTAAGATGAAGTACACAGAAACAAAGGTCATTATTACAGTCATTCCAGAGACAAACATAGTCTTTACAACTCCAAGGCCACAGGCCTAGTACAAGAGTTTTAAATAAGTAAATAGATAAAAGTCTTCATCTTCATGTGCCACAGGCAAACATGTTGAGTGTAGACTCATGACTCCTAATCCTCATCAGAATAACCTGCAACATCACAAGTTACAGCCACAGTGGGTCAATACATTGGAATAGTATTGGCAAGTGATACCTTAGTATAATTTTTGGTGGACTAGATACTATATGCAATTTGGCTAAGTGTAGCTTAGGCTTGCTTTGCTCAAAATAGGTTTTGCCTATTAGTTGAAATCACTAAGTTTTTCTTTGTCAAAACTTTTCCCAAGGAACCACCAATAGACATTGAGGTCCTTCACCCTTGTTCAACCTCAAGTTTTTACTTAGAAATTGGGATGAGGAGATTCTTGATAGCTTCCATGTCTTGAAGCTCAAGTTGTCCTTTTCCAGGGACATGGCAAAGTACTTAGATTCTTCCATCTGCAGAGATTGTGCACTTTCCCCACAAGACTTGATTTTCACCAAGACAGGACCTTTCAGAAGCCTTCCCTTAGACCAAATGGACGCGTTCCAACCTATCATCCCACTACCACCAACTGTCCAAATGGCTAAGTTCTAGCAACCTATGTGATCCAGGCAGAGCCCATATTGCCAAGTGGCTACACTAGAAGCTTCTTAACATTTGGCCTCTCAAATCCCTTTGTTCCTGGGTGGCTTTGCACAAGTGAGATACACAAGGTAAACCATAGAAATGGGCCTTGTGTGGCCACTCCACATAAACCATTCCTTCCATTCCACCCAGGTGTTTCATTTACTTAGTTGTTTTATTAAGCAAAAACTCAAGTCCAAAGATTTAGAAATATTTTATCATAGCATGTATATTTCACCACCCTTGGTTGTTACTAGCTAGGCTAAGCATGGCATAGATAAGCATCTTAACTTAGAAATTTCTAGCAATTCTACAACTACTAGGATTTCTCAAGCATAGCATATAAGCAAAATATATCATGCAAGACTAGCAAAATATTTCTAATGCTTAGTAGAAAATATAGGGATAAAAATATCATGAAGCACCAATTGCCTTGGTAGTTTGGAGAGTAGCTACACTCCTCACAATCACAATCACTATTGGCACCAAAATCTACACATAAAATCATAGCCACAAATCACATACAAATAAAATACAAGCAAAAATATATGAATGCATGCAACATGATATGTGATGATTTTCTAAACTCAACAAGGCAAGTGCATAGTACTGGTTCACAAATAAGTTCAAAACTTGCCAAATAACATTTATTTAAACCCTAAAACATTTCTCAAACAATTCATATACTCAAAATATCCCTACACATGTTTCTATAAATAAACCATTTTAACAGAACCAAAACATTAAACACATTGCATATTTATAAAGGGCTTGTTCTCCTGATTCCATTGATACAAAATTCATCAAATTTGAACGTGGGAATCAAAAGTTATGGCCAAAACAAAATCAAACTACTAATAGATTCAAATTCTGATTTTAAATCTAATTCCTGGCCACGCGCCATGTTCTGATTGGTGCGTATCGGTTTGCTCAGGATCACGCATACAGGCCGTTAGATCTAACTTAATATGCACGGCCCAGATCTACTCATACCGTTTCGTTACTGTTTATACGCGCTGGATCTTGATCCTACGGTCCTCGATCAAGAGACCTCGGCGGCGCGGCGGTGGTAAATCGGGCGGCGAAGCTCGTTTCACGGCATGTGGCGCCAGGGGGTTCTGGGGTCGTCGGAGATGCTTACCGAGCTCGTAGCGATGCACTGATGCTCAACATGGCGACGACTTGGCAAGGGGCGCACGGACACGGCTGCACGGGCTCGTCGGAGTTGCCGGCGATACGGCTCGGGCGGCGACGTTGGCGACGCTCCTGGTCACCCTAGCACAAATCAAAGGCATCAGGAGGTGCGCAAGACTACGGCGAACACGCTCGTGTGAATCAGAGGCGAAGTGGAACATGGGGCTCACCGAATTTAATCGCCGGAGTTGAGGACGTCGTCGGGACCTTGCTGTGCTTGACGAAGACGACGACCTGGGGCAGTATAGGATGAACCAATGGTGTCAGAAGGTGCGCAAGGTAGTTGCAAAGCTGTCTGCAAGAACTAGAGAAGAAAGGGCGCACGGGGCTCACCGGGATTGGTCTCTGGAGTGAGCTTGGTCTGTGGCGGTGCAAGGGTGTTCACGGGCAGCCTGGGGGAGCTCTGTGCTCGAAGTCTGGGGGAAAATGGAGAGGAGCAGAGGGGGTTTAAGTAGGCGAGATGGGGGCGTGAATTACTCCAGCATTGAACGGAATTGACGACGTGAATCAAACCAGGAAACGCACGGCGTGAATTGGGGAAGAACATGTCGTCGGGGTGGAGACGATGACGCCGTGTGGGCCGCGGCTGTCAGCGAGAGAAACAGAGGGGGAGTGGGTTGTAACACCCTCAGAATCGGTCCTGTGCAAGTTTTAGCGAAACCCGCCAAACCCGCATAGAAACGATTCAAAGGTGCCCACCAGGCACTTTCGTGCGGGTGGAAAACGAAGTAATAACATTACACAACAGTCCTCGATGGGACCCACAGAACAGATATATATATACAACACGACTCCATGAGTCAAGAATACAGATATAATATACAAAGATCCAAATCACCTTGAAAATGATAGAGCGTCCGACTACGGACAAGATGCAAATGGGGCTAAGAGCCCTGGGGAACAACCAATGGCATCCATAACCCTGCCCAGGCCAAGCCGGAAGGGTAACCCTGCTAACGACGTCGATCTCAAAACCTGTTTAAACAAAAGGGGTGCCGACAAAGGGCAAAGGAAAAAGAGGAGCGTCAGTACTGAGGCCAGTACACGGCGAGGCTATAATTCGGCGGTCCTCGCCTACATAGGTATGGTGGACCGAAGCGGCAGCGGCAACATGCACTAAACAACCTATAGAGACTCGAACCAACTGACGGCTATCAGAGAGGGATAAGAAAGACCTATTCGGAACCAACCTGATGCTACCATCAAACAAACCCATCCTGGTATTTCCCCCTCGAGACCAAACGAGGAAGTCAACCGAGGAACTCACACAGTTGGCAGTTTTATTTATTCGGTTATCGTTGCAGCAATTACTAGTCAGGTATAGATAGTCATCCTGATAAAATAAGCAGTGGGCCATTTTAGTTATCCATTCCGTTGTAGTTGCGACACTTACTAGTCAAATACAATTGGCATGAGATAACCCAAAACCCAGCAGTTGTTGGTACTTTTATTTAGCCATTCCGTTGTAGTTGCAATACTTACTAGTCAGGTACAATGGTTGCAAGCGACACTCCAAACAAGCAATTGTGGGCAGGTTTATTTAGCCATTCCATTATAGTGGAGCTGATTACTAGTCATTATAGAGTCAAATTTATAGCATTACTTTAGTTATAGTTGTCTATGATCGAGATACTGTGCTCCAAGTCGTCCATAACATGACACGGCTTTGAGAAAGTTTTAACCCGCCGGGTGCACAAATAGCAACACACACTCGATCAACCTCTAAAAACCAAATCAAAACCCAACGAGGCCTTCACGACAAAGCAATCACAGGATTCAGAAATATTTCAGGGGCCACCCTTGAGTACACCAAGAACGGTTAGCCGACTTGAGACGGACCCGAGGTTTGTGGGGCGGTTGTGAATCGGGAACCCAAACTGGCTTGTCGATACCGCGTAAACGGGTCACAATTCCTAAACAGTACAGTGTGCTCCTCGCACAATCGTAAATAAAGCAGTAGCATGGCATAGGTACAGGATAGTAAATAAAACCTCAAACTAGTTTGTGGCCCCAAGAAATAAGACTGAATCAAGCTCTGGCTCAGGGGGTCCCATAATCCTCCCGGATGTGGATAGCGCGATAAAACAAGGAACATGTATCAAGCACTCGGGGTCCTACGGGACACAAGTGGGCGGTCGGAAACCAAATGTTGTCTATCACCCACCGATGCCTCTGCTTACTTACTTCAATTTTAGTTGTTAAACAGGAATTAAAGTGAACGATAAGTAAAGCCATGATCCTCTCCAACATCAACATGCGGCAATACACCAACAACTGTGGCACTTGACGACACGCAACAGCACTTGAGCAAGCGACTACGACGCGCAAGTGTTGGAGATATGCCCTAGAGGCAATAATAAATGTAGTTATTATTATATCTTTGTGTTTATGATAAATGTTTACATTCATGCTATAATAGTATTAACAAGGAAACATTGATACTTGTGTGATTTGTAAACTTAATTTGAAAGTCCCTAGTATAGCCTCTATACTTCACTAGCTTGTTGGTTGATTAAATGATTGTGGTTTCCCTATCATGAACATTGAGATGTTATCAACAACAAGATCATATCGTTAGGAGAATGATATGGTGGACATACTCCTATTGATAAGCGTAGCATAAAGATCAAGTCATTTCAATAGTTCAATTGCTATATGCTTTCTGTTACATAGTAACCTAATTCCTTCGACCATGAGATCATGCATATCACCTTTATTGGATGGATGCTTTGATGACATCAAACACCACACCGTAACTGGGTGGCTATAAAGGTGGCATTGAGTGTTCGGAAAGTATTGGTTGAAACACATGGATCAAGAGTGGGATTTGTCCATCCATATGACGGATAGATATACTCTGGGCCCTCTCGGTGGAATGTCATCCAATTAGCTTGCAAGCATGTGACTGGGTCACAAGGGATCACATATCACAGGAACAAGAAAAGAGTACTTATCGGTAACGAGGTTGAACTAGGTATGCAGAGATACCGACGATCATAACCTCGGATAAGTAAACTATCGTGAGACAAAGGGAAATTGGTATCATATGTAAGTGGTTCATTCGATCGCAAAGTAATCGTAGAAATATGTGGGATCCATATGAATTTCCAGATTCCTCTATTGGTTATTGTTTGGAGAAGTGTCTCGATCATGTCCGCATAATTCACGAACCGTAGGGAGACACACTTAAGGATTCGACGTTGTTTTGAGTAGTTATGGTATTATGAGAAAGAGACCGAATGTTGTTCGAGTCTCGGATGGGATCCGGATATCACGAGGTGATCCGGAATGGTCCGGAGAATAAGATTCATATAAGGAAAGTCCTGCTTCGGAGTTCGGGAATGATTCCTGTTTTCATCGGAATGTTCTAGAAGGGTCCGGATTGTCCCAAGACCGGGGGGAGGGTACATGAATGTGTCATTGAATGATTGCATCATGTACTAAGTGTTCTTTCTGTTCCAAAACATGAAAGTCAAATTGCCGCTTGAAAGTCAAACGGCTAAAACAGAAACTGTGGAAAACAGAAACTGTGGGAAACAGAAACTGGGAAACAAGCAAGAGGAGGTTGAACCAACTTGGAGGAGGAGTTCCTCCAAGTCGGCGCCCAAGCCCTAGGCCGAGTTGGGAGGGACTCCTCCTCCTCGGCGCGCCTAGCCCTCCACCTATAAAAGGAGGGCAGGGCCTCCTTGAGACACACAAGTTTCTACCTCTAATCTCAGGTTTAGAGCCGTTTGGTTTAGAGCTTCTAATTGCTTTAGCCTGCGGTTTAGAGCCTTCTATTTGGTGTGTCTAAATCTCTAGACTAATAATAGCCCTCTCTCATAATCCACCATACTCGCTCCGGCTTAAGGCCTCATGATTTCCCTCTACTTAGCACCACGCCACAGTCAGGAATCGCGAGGAGAGTGCTACAACCTCCGCTGCTGGAACAAGGAGAGGAAGGTCTTCGTCAGTACCGAACGTGTGACCGATCATGGAAGCGCCGAACGCAGCCGGATGGATCGTCCACACGATCTTGAGATCGGAAAGAGTACGACTACATCACCCACGAGAATCCGCTCTCGTTAAACACTTTGGAATCTTCGAGGGTAAGTTATTCCATCGACTCGTTGCTACAATCTAGTAGATAGATCTTGGCTTGTTTTTTTGTATGCGATAGAAATTTTTTGTTTTCCTTGCTACGAACCCCTACAAAGGGTATCGAGCCGTGTCTATATATAGATCACAGACGAGTAGAACACAATGGTCATTGTGGGCGTTGATGCTTTTATTGTCGATTGCTTTTGTGTACTTTGCATCTTGCGGTATGTTGGGATGAAGCGGCCGGGCTAACCTTACATGACATCGTTCATGAGACTTGCTCCACGCTAACATGCAACTTGTATTGCATAAGTGGCTTTATGGTGCCTGTTTCTCCTAGCATAGTTAAGATCCAATTTACAACGGGTAATCAACAATGCTAGTATCAATGTTGTGGTTCTTGTTCGTAGTTAGAACGACACTTATTGAAAGCCCCAAACCACGCATAAAATATGCAAAGAAAGTAGAGGCGTCTAACTTTGTTTTGCGGGGTGTCTTGATGTGTTATGGCCATGATTGTGATTATATTTGATGTATACAATGTTCCTTATTGTAAGTTGGCAACCGTCATGAGCCATATGGTTGTCTTTAATTTATGTTAAGACCCGCGTGTCTATTCAAAGTAGTTGTAATAGTTGAAATCCGGTGGACGACAACCATGGTGAAGCGTCATTGACCTTGATGCAATGCCGGTGATGATGGAGATCATGTTCGTGCTTGAAGATGGAGATCGGAAGCACAAAGAAGAAAGGCCATATCATATCACATATTACGAATTGCATGTGATGTTAATCCTTTATGCATCTTGTATTTCTTAGTAGACGACGGTAGCATTATAAGATGATCCCTCATGCACATGAATTTCAAATCATAAAGTGTTCACCCTTAGTTAGCACCGTTGCTAAAGCTTGTTGTTTGAAGCACCACATGATGATCGGGTGTGTTAGATTCGCAAGTGTATACAACGTGAGCAAGCCATTTGCTCATGCGAAACTAAGGTTTGATCTTGACGAGCCTAGCATGTACAGACATGGTCTCGGAACACGGATTACTGAAAGGTAAAGCATGAATCATATAGTAGATATGATGAACATGACGATTGTTCGCCATTGAAACTATATCAACTCTCGTGATGATCGGTGTTGATGTAGTGGATTTGGTTCATGTGATCACTAAAACAATGTGAGGGATGTTGTTTTGAGTGGGAGTTCACCTAGTTTAATTTCATTAATTAATTTGAACTCAATTTGTCATAAACTTAGTCTAAACTATTGCAAATATGTTGTAGATCAATGGCAGCCCCTACCATCAATTTTAATGCGTTCCTAGAGAAAGAAAAGTTGAAAAACAATGGAAGCAACTTGGATTGGTTCCAATTTGAGGATTGTCCTCACATTTGGTAATTTGACCTATGTCTGGATGCACATTGGGTGACCCACTGCGCTGATGCTTCCGATGAAGTAAAGAATGTTTACCTCGCTCGGAAGAATCCGTACTCCATAGTTCAGTGTGCTATCTTGTATGGTTTAGAATTGGAGCTTCAGAAAAGGTTTGAAGAGTCGACCCATATGATATTGTCGAGGATCTCAAATTGATTTTTGAGACTCATGCGGCAATTGAAAGCTATGAGGCTTCGAAAGTTCTTTAAGCGCAAGATGGAAGAGGGCAGCTCGTCGGTGAGCATGTGCTTAAGATGTGCAGACGCATAAACAAACTTCAAAGCTTGGGTATAGTGATTCCTAATGCTTTGGGATTTACCGATCCTCGATCACGCCACCAAGTTACAGGAACTTTGTGATGAACTACAACATGCAGAACATGAACAAAGAGTTGCCAGAACTGTTTGCTATGTTAAAGTCTGCAGAAGTGGAGATCAAGAAAGAGCACCAAGTGTTGATGGTCAATAAGACCACCAAACTCAAGAAAGGCAAGTCTAAGCAAAAGGGACACTTCAAGAAGGGTGGTAAGAAAGTTACCACGCCGGCGAAGAAGACCAAGGCTGGACCCATGCCTGAAACAGAGTGCTTTTACTGCAAGGGAGAAGGTCACTGGAAGCGGAATTGCCCAAAGTACTTGGCGGATCTGAAGAACGCCAACATCAAGAATAAAGGTATATCTGATATACATGTTATTGATGTGTATCTCACTAGTACTCGTAGTAGTGCCTGGGTATTTGATACTGGTTCGGTTGCTCATATTTGTAACTCGAAACAGGTGCTGCAGAATAAACGGAAGCTAGCGAAGAACGAGGTGACGATGCGCGTGGGAAACGGATCAAAGGTTGATGTGATCGCGACACGCTACCCTTCATCTACCATCGGGATTAGTTTTATACTTAAATAATTGTTATTTGGTGCTGCGTTGAGCATGAACATTATATCGGGATCTTGTTTATTGCGAGGCGGTTACTTGTTTAAGTCAGAGAATAATGGTTGTTCGATTTATATGAGTAATATGTTTTATGCACATGCACCTTTGATAGATGGTCTATTCTTATTGAATCTCGATGGAAATACACATATCAACAACATTGAGGCTAAACGTTTGAAATCAAGCGATAATTTGACCTATATGTGGCATCGCTGCCTTGGTCACATTGGTGAAGCGTATGAAGAAACTCCATTCCGATGGACTTCTTGAATCACTTGATTTTGAATCACTTGAAAGATGCGAAGCATGTCGATGGGAAAAATGACTAAGACTCCATTTTACGGTATGATGGAGCGAAGTTACGGACTTATTGGAAATCATACATACCGATGTGTGTGGTCCAATGAGTGTAGCATCGCGCGGTGGTTATCGTTATGTTCTTACCTTCACAGATGACTTGAGTAGATATGGGTATATCTATTTCATGAAACATAAGTCCGAAACTTTCGAGAAGTTTAAGTAGTTTCAAAGTGAGGTAGAGAATCAACGTAACAAGAAGATTAAATTTCTACGTTCTGATCGTGGAGGTGAATATCTAAGTTACGAGTTTGGCGAGCATTTAAAGAAGTGAGGAATACTTTCACAATTGACACCGCCAGGAACACCACAGCGTAATGGTGTGTCCGAACGTCGTAATCGAACTCTCTTAGATATGGTTCGTTCTATGATGTCACTTACAGATTTACCGCTATCATTTTGGGGTTATGCATTAGAAACAGCCGCATTCACTTTAAATAGGGCACCGTCTAAATCCGTTGAAACGACACCGTATGAATTATGGTTTGGGAAGAAACCTAAATTGTCGTTCCTTAAAGTTTGGGGATGCGAAGCCTATGTAAATAAGTTACAGCCGGACAAGCTTGAACCCAAAGCGGAAAAATGCGTCTTCATAGGATACCCAAAGGAAACTATTGGGTATACCTTCTATCATAGATCCGAAGGCAAAATCTTCGTTGCCAAGAATGGATCCTTTCTAGAGAAGGAATTTCTCTCGAAAGAAGTGACTGGAAGGAAAGTAGAACTCGACGAGGTTGTTGAACCTTCTCTCGAAATTGCAGTAGCGCAAAGACGGAAGAAGTTCTGTGGTGCCTGCACCAATTAGAGAGGAAGCTAATGATGATGATCATGAAACTTCGCTGAAGTTGCTACAGAGCCTCGGAGGTCAACGAACTCGTACCACTCAGTTGGTATGATCCCGTTATGAGTGTCATGTTGGTGGACAACACCGATGACCCCGAGACATATGAGGAAGCGATGATGAGCCTAGATTCCAATAAATGGCAAGAAGCCATGAAATCCGAGATTGGATCCATGTACGAAAACCAAGTATGGACTTTGGTGGACTTCTGGGATGGCGGAAGGTCACGAGAACAAATGGATTTTCAAGAAGAAAACAGATCTTGATGGTAATGTTACTGTCTATAAAGCTCGACATGTCGCAAAAGGGTTTCGACAAATTCAAGGAGTTGACTACGATGAGACTTTCTCACCAGTAGCGAAGCTAAAGTCCGTGAGGATTATGTTAGCAATCGCTGCATATTATGATTATGAGATATGGCAGATGGATGTCAAAACAGCATTCCTCAATGGAGATATTGATGAAGAGTTGTATATGATGCAACCCAAATGTTTTGTCGATCCTAAAGATGCTAACAAGGTATGCAAACTTCAACGGTCCATCTATGGATTGAAGCAAGCATCCCGAAGTTGGAATCAACGTTTTGATAAGGTAATCAAAAGTTTTGGTTTTATACAAACTTATGGAGAAGCTTGTATTTACAAGAAAGTGAGTGGGAGCTCTGTAGCATTCTTAATACTATATGTGGATGACATATTGTTGATTGGGAATGATGTAGACCTTCTTAATAGTGTCAAGGAATATTTGAATAATAGTTTTTCAATGAAGGATCTTGGCGAAGCAGCTTACATATTAGGCATAAAGATTTATAGAGATAGATCGAACGCCAAATATCATTGTCACAGTACATATTTGGACAAAGTTCTAAAGAGGTTTGGAATGGAAGAAAGCAAGAAAGGGTTCTTGCCCATGTTACCTAATACGACCTTGAGTAAAACTCAAAGTCCGACATCGCGTAAGATAGAGAAAGGATGAGTAAGACTCCCTGCCTCACCATAGGATCTCTAATGTATGCCATGCTATGTACTAGACCCGACATTGCATATGCCGTTAGTTTAACTAGCAGATATCAAAGTGATCCAGAGTGGATCATTGGACATGATCAAAAACATCCTTAAGTACTTGAGAAGAACTAAGGATATGGTTCTTTCTTATGGAGGTGATGAACAGCTCGTTGTTAATGGTTACACCGATGCTAGTTGGAACACCGATCCGGATGATTCTAAATCACAACTGGATACTTATTTATTTTGAATGGTGCAGCGGTTAGCTGGAGGAGTGCAAAGCAAAGCGTTGTGGCGAGATCTTCAACCGAATCGGAATACATGGTCGCTTCCGGAGGCTTCACAAGCGATATGGATGAAAGAGTTCATTACAGAGGGTGTGGTTCCTAGTGCGCTGGACCCAATGTCTATCTCATGTGATAACATGGGCGCCATAGCCAATGCGCAAGAACCAAGGTCACACAAGAAGTCAAGCATATCAAGCTGCGTTTTCACGCTATTCGAGAACATATCCGGGATGGGGATATAAAGATTTGCAAAGTACACACAGATCCGAATGTGGCGGATCCGTTGACTAAACCTCTCCCGAGGGCAAAACATGACCAACACCAAACTGCCATGGGTGTTCGGTATATTACCATGTAATCTAGATTAGATGACTCTAGTGCAAGTGGGAGACTGTTGGAGATATGCCCTAGAGGCAATAATAAATGTAGTTATTATTATATCTTTGTGTTTATGATAAATGTTTACATTCATGCTATAATAGTATTAACAAGGAAACATTGATACTTGTGTGATTTGTAAACTTAATTTGAAAGTCCCTAGTATAGCCTCTATACTTCACTAGCTTGTTGGTTGATTAAATGATTATGGTTTCCCTATCATGAACATTGAGATGTTATCAACAACAAGATCATACCGTTAGGAGAATGATATGGTGGACATACTCCTATTGATAAGCGTAGCATAAAGATCAAGTCATTTCAATAGTTCAATTGCTATATGCTTTCTGTTACATAGTAACCTAATTCCTTCGACCATGAGATCATGCATATCACCTTTACCGGATGGATGCTTTGATGACATCAAACACCACACCGTAACTGGGTGGCTATAAAGGTGGCATTGAGTGTTCGGAAAGTATTGGTTGAAACACATGGATCAAGAGTGGCATTTGTCCATCCATATGACGGATAGATATACTCTGGGCCCTCTCGGTGGAATGTCATCCAATTAGCTTGCAAGCATGTGACTGGGTCACAAGGGATCACACATCACAAGAACGAGAAAAGAGTACTTATCGGTAACGAGGTTGAACTAGGTATGCAGAGATACCGACGATCATAACCTCGGATAAGTAAATTATCGTGAGACAAAGGGAAATTGGTATCGTGTGTAAGTGGTTCATTCGATCGCAAAGTAATCGTAGAAATATGTGGGAGCCATATGAATTTCCAGATTCCTCTATTGGTTATTGTTTGGAGAAGTGTCTCGATCATGTCCGCATAATTCACGAACCGTAGGGAGACACACTTAAGGATTCGACGTTGTTTTGAGTAGTTATGGTATTATGAGAAAGAGACCGAATGTTGTTCGGAGTCTCGGATGGGATCCGGGATATCACTAGGTGATCCTGAATGGTCCGGAGAATAAGATTCATATAAGGAAAGTCCCGTTTCGGAGTTCGGGAATGATTCCGGTGTTTTCATCGGGAATGTTCTAGAAGGGTCCGGATTGTCCCAAGACTCGAGGGGAGGGTACATGAATGTGTCATTGAATGATTGCATCATGTACTAAGTGTTCTTTCTGTTCCAAAAACATGAAAGTCAAATTGCCAGTTTGAAAGTCAAACGGCTATAACAGGAAACTGTGGGAAACAGGAAACTGTGGGAAACAAGCAAGAGGAGGTTGAAACCAACTTGGAGGAGGAGTTCCTCTCCTCCAAGTCGGCGCCCAAGCCCTAGGCCGAGTTGGGGAGGGACTCCCTCCCTCCGTGGCGCGCCTAGCCCCTCTACCTATAAAAGGAGGGGCAGGGCTCCTCCTTGAGACACACAAGTTTCTACCTCTAATCTCAGGTTTAGAGCCGTTTGGTTTAGTGCTTCTAATTGCTTTAGCCTGCGGTTTAGAGCCTTCTAATTGGTGTGTCTAAATCTCTAGACTACTAATATCCCTCTCTCATAATCCACCATACTCGCTCCGGCTTAAGGCGAAGCCCTGCGGGATTTCCCCTCTACTTCCGGTACCACGCCGTTGTGCTGCCGGAATCGCAAGGAGAGTGCTACAACCTCCGCTGCCTGAACAAGGGAGAGGAAGGTCTTCGTCGAGTACCGAACGATATGACCCATGGAAGCGCTAACGGAGCGCCTTGGAAGGATCGTCCACACGATCTTGAGATCGGAAAGAGTACGACTACATCACCCACGAGAATCCGCTCTCGTTAAACACTTTGGAATCTTCGAGGGTAAGTTATTCCATCGACTCGTTTCTACAATCTAGTAGATAGATCTTGGCTTGTTTGTTTGTATGCGATAGAAAATTTTTGTTTTCCATGCTACGAACCCCTACAGCAAGTCCAACTATCTACCAAACAACAGGTAATAGGATGTGTCCAAGGCAATATAGGGCTGCAAGGGATATCACGGGTACGAAAACTAGAGCAACGCAACACCTATAGCAATAGATCAACAGGAGGGAATAAATACTATAAAAGTAAGATAGGTAGAAAGGGGGAGATGCTCGCCTGAAAAGCATTGTCGAAGGTTCCTCCGAGGATCGGGGCGAATCTCACATCAACTCAACGGCCTTATCCGCGAAGAAGCAAAACACTAGAATAAACACCGGATGCACTATTTAATACAACGGCAGAAGATCGGCATGATGCATGTATGATGTATGGCATGGCAAAGATGCGATGCAATTAGGCCATATTAAGCGGAACCGGGGGTCCCAAAAATTAATTAGGTGGTTCATGTTATTTATCTACCCCGCAATTAAATGTTGTAATAACATGGCAAAAGATAGCACCGGTTCGCTACACCAATTTAACTAAGGCCAATATGAGACTAGCTTTGCCCGCATATGGGCCCCATATTTAATTATGAGGTGAATCGGCATAAGGCCCCCAAACCAATGATATGCATGCGAGAATGACAATTTAATATGCGACAAGTTTGTTATATTATAAAATAGGGTTTCGGGAAGGGATTCACACATTGAGGGGTCTCGGCGATCTTGAGGTTCCGGGGTTCGGGGTTCGGTCTCAGGGTTCAGTGTTCGACGGGAACGTTCTCGGATAGCGGAGGTATGTCTTATCGCATCCGTGGTCTTCGGATCCGGGGGAAGTAGATCTTGTCGCACGAGTGTCAATGCTTCCGGGAGGGATAACTTGTCGTTTAGGGTCTCGGTGTCCGGGGTGAAGTACTCGGCGTCCTCGAGGGGGTACTTGCCGTATCCGTGCAGGAGAACTCGAGGTCGATGGCGAACTTGTTCGGTACCGGGGTTTTTCGAAGTTCCTGCCGCGGCACCGGGTACGGGATCGGTCTTCGGGTTCGGGGTCTCGGCGCCTTCCGGTCCATGAAGGAGAGCTTGGGGTCGGAGGTCTTGGAGACACCGGGACGGTCCTTGCATCTCTAGTGGAGACGAGGGTCTACACATGGTCGCGCGTGGTTTTCGAACAACATCACCTCACCGATTCTTCGGATTCCTGGACGAGGTTGAGTTAGCCAAAATAGCCAAGCTCACCACATGGTCACCTCACCAAGGAACACAAGCAGAACCAGCCCTCAACATACAACGCAACAACAGCGCTCATCGGGATGGGGGTCGACGAAGCAGAACGCACACGGGCGACGAACTGGGCGGAGGGTCTCCGGCGGCGACAGGCTGTCGCGGGCGGCGCGGGGTCGACGGGGCTCGCCGAGGCGCCGTAGGGCGGCCGGCGGCGTCAGGCAGGCTGCAGCCGCTGGAGGTCGGGCGAGGCCGACAATGAGGCGGCGTAGGGACGCCCGGAGCTGGTGGCCGGGGCGGCGAACTCGGGGGCACGCGGGCGGAGCTCGGGAAGGCCGGGCGGCGGTGCTGCCGAGGAGGAGAAGGTGGCGGAAGGAGGCGGGCGCTGGAGGAGGCGAGGCGGAGGGTCCGGCGAGGAGGTGAGGTCGGTCGCGGTGGTGGCGGGCGGTGGCACGCCGAGACGGCAGCGCGGCGCCACGCGAGGGGAGGCTGGGCCGAGGACGGTTGCAGGTGGAGGGAGGCTCGTGAGGCGGGCCCAGCGGCGCTGGGCGACGCAGGAGGCACGGAGGGCGGCGGAGCGAGCAGAGCGCCAGGGCGAGGCGGCGTTGCGGAGGAGGTTGGCGGCGGCTGCAGGCGAGGAAGAGGAGGCGGGGGCCAGAATAGGGGAGAGCGGCGGTGGCGGGAGGCGCGGGGCAGAGGGGCCGGCGGCGAACGGCGGTGGTGGGGGGAGCTTAGAGAGGAGGGAGGAGTCAGGCGGGGCGAGTGCGGCGTCGGGGCGGGCGCAGGAGAGACTGCAAGTGGACGCGGCCAAGGGAGAGGAGGAAGGTCGGCGGTGGGGAAGGAGGCGCGCACCGCGTGGGGGCTGCGTGGGGCGCGTGGGGACGGGCCAGAGTGGTGGGACCCAGGGGAAGGTGGGGTCGGACGTGGGCTGGGGTGGAGAGTTTGGGGGTCTGGGAGGGAAGAGGGCAAGGGTGGGGCGGGTTGGCAGTGAGGGAGGGATAGAGTGGGTAGGATGGGCTAGGGTGAGAAAAAGGGTGAGGGGAAAAGGGGTGGATTGGTGAGGTGGCAGGGTGGGTAGGAGAATTGGGGGAGGGTGAGGTGGCGAGCTGTGAGAGGTGGGTAGGAATGGATTTGGTGGGACTAGGATTAGAGGTGGCTGATTTAGATGGACCGTTTTAATACTGGGGGTGGTCGACTAGGTCGATTCGGCCCGTTCGACTGCCCCCACAAAAATAATTAAATATTTTATTTGTTTCAACCAGACTTTTGCAAACCGATAGCAAGCAAAACAAAATAATCCGGTGACCCGGGGTTTGCGTTCGAATAAGGACGGGGCGTTTAGAAAACACAAACAGGTTTTTTCGCAAATAGTTTCATGCAAGCAAATGCAAGATGATGACGATGCTCAAATGCAATGTTGCATGATGACATGAGCATGCGGTCATGATGATGCAATGCACAAAAACAACGCGATTTTCTAGTAGTGGTTTTGCGGGATGCCACAATTCGACACCACTAACAATGGATCTCGCCCTCGAGATCCGCCTCATGGTACCGGAAGGAAGGGTCGGCGATCTGCGTCTTCTCGCTTCGTGTAGATCCTCGCGACACCACTAACAAGATGTCGTTGTCCGTGATCGTCAAGGGAAACACTCCGGGAACAAAAGGTCAAAGGTAGAGGCACCAACAAATAAATCCACCTCTAGCTTCCGTGGACGGAGTAAAATCGCTGGATCCACTGATTCGATGTACAAGAGCGAATGATAAGAGTAGTCGGATGGTGATCAGTCCATCGCGCACCCAAACCATTACTCTGCACACGATTAGGTGGATTATGCAATCAACTCTCGGAATTAGACTGAAGATCTCGACAAGCGAGGTTCGGAACAAAGGAGTGATGCAGACTCTACATCGGATCTGGCGTAGATGACGTCGCCGCGTCAGAAAACACCGGAAGGCACGAGAAGGAACAAAGAGAAGTCCGCCAGACGAAGGGTTCCTCGGATAGCATGAAGACCAGATGTAGCAACACCGTTACCAAAGGAGGAAGCGAAACCCTAAAGGTACGACGGAAACCCAACCACGAGAATTCCTGGACTCGAAGAGAGAGAAGAGAGCGGATTCAAAACACGCAGAGGTAAGAAGAGAATAGCAGAGGGGTAAGGAGTAAAATCAGACCTAATCAGAACTATCCAACCGGTTTTGCAAAAAATAGTTTTGACACTCTACTTCGACCGTTAGCTAGGTTATCCTACAGGCTGGACTTGTGGAGTATCGCAACTGCTGAGCTCTGATACCACTCTGTAACACCCTCAGAATCGGCCCTGTGCAAGTTTTAGCGAAACCCGCCAAACCCGCATAGAAACGATTCAAAGGTGCCCACCAGGCACTTTCGTGCGGGTGGAAAACGAAGTAATAACATTACACAACAGTCCTCGATGGGACCCACGTAATGTATATATATATATACAACACGACTCCATGAGTCAAGAATACAGATATAATATACAAAGATCCAAATCACCTTGAAAATGATAGAGCGTCCGACTACGGACAAGATGCAAATGGGGCTAAGAGCCCTGGGGAACAACCAATGGCGTCCATAACCCTGCCCAGGCCAAGCCGGAAGGGTAACCCTGCTAACGACGTCGATCTCAAAACCTGTTTAAACAAAAGGGGTGCCGACAAAGGGCAAAGGAAAAAGAGGAGCGTCAGTACTGAGGCCAGTACACGGCGAGGCTAGAATTCGGCGGTCCTCGCCTACATAGGTATGGTGGACCGAAGCGGCAGCGACAACATGCACTAAACAACCTATAGAGACTCGAACCAACTGACGGCTATCAGAGAGGGATAAGAAAGACCTATTCGGAACCAACCTGATGCTACCATCAAACAAACCCATCCTGGTATTTCCCCCTCGAGACCAAACGAGGAAGTCAACCGAGGAACTCACACAGTTGGCAGTTTTATTTATTCGGTTATCGTTGCAGCAATTACTAGTCAGGTATAGATAGTCATCCTGATAAAATAAGCAGTGGGCCATTTTAGTTATCCATTCCGTTGTAGTTGCGACACTTACTAGTCAAATACAACTGGCATGAGATAACCCAAAACCCAGCAGTTGTTGGTACTTTTATTTAGCCATTCCGTTGTAGTTGCAATACTTACTAGTCAGGTACAATGGTCGCAAGCGACACTCCAAACAAGCAATTGTGGGCAGGTTTATTTAGCCATTCCATTATAGTGGAGCTGATTACTAGTCATTATAGAGTCAAATTTATAGCATTACTTTAGTTATAGTTGTCTATGATCGAGATACTGTGCTCCAAGTCGTCCATAACCGCGGACACGGCTTTCAGAAAGTTTTAACCCGGCTGGGGTGCACAAATAGCAACACACACTCGATCAACCTCGGAAAAACCAAATCAAAACCCAACGAGGCCTTCACGACAAAGCAATCGCAGGATTCAGAAATATTTCAGGGCCACCCTTGAGTACACCAAACGGTTAGCGACTTGAGACGGACCCGAGGTTTGTGGGGCCGGCTGTAAGAGACTGGGAACCCAAAACTGGGCTTGTCGATACCGCGTAAACGGGTCACAATTCCTAAATAGTACAATGTGCTCCTCGCACAATCGTAAATAAAGCAGTAGCATGGCATAGGTACAGGATAGTAAATAAAACCTCAAACTAGTTTGTGGCCCCAAGAAATAAGACTGAATCAAGCTCTGGCTCAGGGGGGGTCCCATAATCCTCCCGGATGTGGATAGCGCGATAAAACAAGGAACAGGTATCAAGCACTCGGGGTCCTACGGGACAAAAGTGGGCGGTCGGAAACCAAATGTTATCTATCACCCACCGATGCCTCTGCTTACTTACTTCAATTTTAGTTGTTAAACAGGAATTAAAGTGAACGATAAGTAAAGCCATGATCCTCTCCAACATCAACATGCGGCAATACACCAACAACTGTGGCACTTGACGACACGCAACAGCACTTGAGCAAGCGACTACGACGCGCAAGTCCAACTATCTACCAAACAACAGGTAATAGGATGTGTCCAAGGTAATATAGGGTTGCAAGGGATATCACGGGTACGAAAACTAGAGCAACGCAACACCAATAGCAATAGATCAACAGGAGGGAATAAATACTATAAAAGTAAGATAGGTAGAAAGGGGGAGATGCTCGCCTGAAAAGCATTGTCGAAGGATACTCCGAGGATCGGGGCGAAGCTCACATCAACTCAACGGCCTTATCCGCGAAGAAGCAAAACACTAGAATAAACACCGGATGCACTATTTAATACAACGGCAGAAGATCGGCATGATGCATGTATGATGTATGGCATGGCAAAGATGCGATGCAATTAGGCCATATTAAGCGGAACCGGGGGTCCCGACAATTAATTAGGTGGTTCATGTTATTTATCTACCCCGCAATTAAATGTTGTAATAACATGGCAAAAGATAGCACCGGTTCGCTACACCAATTTAACTGAGGCCAATATGAGACTAGCTTTGCCCGCATATGGTCCCCATATTTAATTATGAGGTGAATCGGCATAAGGCCCCCAAACCAATGATATGCATGCGAGAATGACAATTTAATATGCGACAAGTTTATTATATTATAAAATAGGGTTTCGGGAAGGGATTCACACATTGAGGGGTCTCGGCGATCTTGAGGTTCCGGGGTTCGGGGTTCGGTCTCAGGGTTCAGTGTTCGACGGGAACGTTCTCGGATAGCGGAGGTAGGTCTTATCGCATCCGTGGTCTTCGGATCCGGGGGAAGTAGATCTTGTCGCACGAGTGTCAATGCTTCCGGGAGGGAGAACTTGTCTTTCAGGGTCTCGGAGTCCGGGGTGAAGTACTCGGCGTCCTCGAGGGGGTACTTGCCGTATCCGTGCAGGAGAACTCGAGGTCGATGGCGAACTTGTTCGATGCACCGGGTTTTCGGAGTTCTGCCGCGACCGGCACGGATCGGTCTTCGGGTTCGGGGTCTCGGCGCCTTCCGGTCCATGAAGGAGAGCTTGGGGTCGGAGGTCTTGGAGACACCGGGAAGGTCCTTGCATCTCTAGTGGAGACGAGGGTCTACACATGGTCGCGCGTGGTTTTCGAACAACATCACCTCACCGATTCTTCGGATTCCTGGACGAGGTTGAGTTAGCCAAAATAGCCAAGCTCACCACATGGTCACCTCACCAAGGAACACAAGCAGAAACAGCCCTCAACATACAACGCAACAACAGCGCTCATCGGGATGGGGGTCGACGAAGCAGAACGCACACGTGCGACGAACTGGGCGGAGGGTCTCCGGTGGCGACAGGCTGTCGCGGGGTCGACGGGGCTCGCCGGGGAGGCGCGCAGGGCCGAGGCGCCGGGGCGGCGTCGGCATGGCTGCGTGGCAAGGTGCGGCGACGGTCGGGGCGAGGCCGGCGGGAGGGCGGCGCAGGGCCTCGGCGAGCTGGTACGGGCGGCGAACTCGGGGGGGCACACGCGGGCGGAGCTCGGGGAAGGCCGGCGGCCGAGGCGGAGGAGAAGGGTGGCGGAAGGAGGCGGGAGGAGGAGGTGAGGCGGCCGCAGGCGGGAGGGTCCGCGGTGGTGAGGTCGGGTCGCGGTGGTGGAGGCGGGCGGTGGCACGCTGAGACGGCGGCCAGCGCTGGGAGGGAGGCTCGGGCCGAGGACGGTTGCAGGAGGAGGAGGCTCATGGGCGGGCGCGAGGCAGCGGCGCTGGAGGGCGACGCAGAGGCAGCACGGAGGGGCGGAGCGAGCGAGGCGGCGGGCGAGGCGTTGCGGAGGAGGTTGGCAAGTGAGGAAGAGGAGGCGGGGCGGAAGGAGGAGAGCGGCGGTGGCGGGAGGCGCGGGCGAGGGGCCGACGGCAGCGGTGGTGGGGGAGCTTGGAGAGGAGGGAGGAGGCAAAGGGCGGTGCGGCGTCGGGCGGCGCAGGAAGACTGCCGGGCGGGACGCGCCAAGGAGAGAGGGAGGAGGCCGAAGGGAGGTAGGGAAGGAGGGGGCAGGCGCACTGCGTGGGGGCTGCGTGGGGGCGCGTGGGGACGGGCCAGAGCGGTGGGATCCAGGGGAAGGTGGGGCCGGACGTGGGGCTGGACGCGGTGGGGGGAGAGAGTTTGGGGGGTCCCGCGGGACAGGGGAAGAGGGCCAGGCGGGTGGGGGCGGGTTGGCAGTGAGGGAGGGAGAGAGTGGGTAGGATGGGATAGGGTGAGAAAAAGGGAGAGGGGAAAAGGGGATGATTGGTGAGGTGGCAGGGTGGGTAGGAGAATTGGGGGAGGGTGAGGTGGCGAGCTGTGAGAGGTGGGTAGGAATGGATTTGGTGGGACTAGGATTAGAGGTGGCTGATTTAGATGGACCGTTTTAATACTGGGGGTGGTCGACTGGGTCGATTCGGCCCATTCGACTGCCCCCACAAAAATAATTAAATATTTTATTTGTTTCAACCAGACTTTTGCAAACCGATAGCAAACAAAACAAAATAATCCGGTGACCCGGGGTTTGCGTTCGAATAAGGACGGGGCGTTTAGAAAACACAAACAGGTTTTTCCGCAAATAGTTTCATGCAAGCAAATGCAAGATGATGATGATGCTCAAATGCAATGTGGCATGATGACATGAGCATGCGGTCATGATGATGCAATGCACAAAAACAACGCGATTTTCTAGTAGTGGTTTTGCGGGATGCCACATGGGTCCTGTCTGTCAGTGACCTAGCGGGTGCGGGTGTGAGTGGAGAAAACGTTTCGCGCGGGGGGGGGGGGGTTGCTGGACTAGTTGGTCTAGTTAGGCCAGATAGGTTGTTTGGCTTATTTTTTTCCCTTTTAACCTTTTTATTTTTTTGTTTGATTTTTCTGAAATGATTTTCAACTCCAAATCAAATGAGTTTGAATTCAAATCTTCTCTAGGTTTTTATACTACAAACCTTGCACTCAAATGTGTGTCAAACACTACTGTTTACTCAAAACACTTTGATCTATTGAAAATAAAAATAAAACCAAGCCTTTATGTGATATATACTATATGAATAATATTGGTTTTATTTACTCACTTTGTTTTGAAACTTTGCTCAAGCTTTGGAAGTGCCTAAGTTTGAATTCAAACCTTACTGAACAAAACAAGTACTCTTCTCATTGGAAAATAGAACTAAGGCTAGAGCAAACTTACATGAAATAATAATCATATATGCTTCTGTTTTGAAATGATTTGTTTGAAATGAAATTTATATGATCATGGATGCATGGATGATATGCATGAGTTGGAAACATAAGTTTAGGGATGTTACAGGGCCCGAGTGCCATGATCTTAGATCTGAACTTATTATTGATTCATGATGATAGTATTGTTTGTGATCTTATCTGCTAGTTGTGTACACATATCATTGTCCGGATCCAAAGGCCCCGAAGTGATAGAAATTGGGACAATCGGAGGGGATGGCTATGGTGTGAGGATCACATGTGTTAATAGAGTGTTAATGCTTTTGTCTGGTGCTCTATTAAAAGGAGCACATTAATTGCGAGTAGTTCCCTAGAGGCCCCGCTGCCACGGGCTGGCAGGACAAAAGATGTTGTGCAAGTTCTCATTACGAGCATGCATGACTATATATGGAGAACATGCCTAGGATTATTTAGTACTTGGAGCTTGTTCTTATTTATCTGCAATGCCCTAGATCTTGAAGTTACGTGATTAGACTTGTCCATGCAACGCCCGTACATCCATCCCTATGCCTACCGCGCTCATATCCTACTATTTGCTGCTACTATTATTATTGCTCCTATTTTACTGTTGTTGTTGCTTTGCTGTTACTACTACAAACTGTTGCTACTGTTAAACTTCTGTGAGCAAGAACTATTTCTAGGTGCAGCTGAATTGACAACTTAGTTGTTAAGGCTTGCAAGTATTCTTTGGCTCCCCTTGTATTGAATCAATAAATTGGGTAATACTACCCGCGAAGACTGTTCGATCCCTTATACTTGCGGGTCATCACGCGTGGAGGAAGACACACTGGCAGCGGGAGGTGGTCTTGAGGTCCAAGGCCTCATCGCAACGACGGTGAGCGCAACAGTGGCGGAGCAAAGGAACCGTGACAAAGGATTGATGCGGATACAAAGCACGACGAGAGAAGACCAAATGGTGGCGGCGTGGTCGCGTCATCAAAAGCACTGGGACGGCGGCGCGAGGAGGAAGATGAAGAAGATGGGAATGGGGAAAGTGAATGAACTCTTTCCCCACTACCCCCATTTATAACCGCACACAGCAAGCGATCGTGGAATCGCAGGTGCGCCGAGGTTACCACACAAGCACGTGTATCATGTGTTGGCGACCGGTGATTAGAGACACATGAGAGGTCACATGGCGCATGAGGAGATCCGGCCGCCAAGACCGTTGCGGCGATCGAAGAGTCACTGCATCGATATGACCGCCCGTAGTAATCACTGTAGCGACGTCTGTGAGTATTGTAGCGGTACAAAAAATGAGGCGAAAAGGTAATGATTGAGACACGTAGGATGAAGCTTATTAGAGACAAAAGAAACAAATGTTGAAATTTAGAGGGAGAAGAAACTTTTTCGGTTCTAAGTGGAAATATCAAAACCTTACTTGAACAAAACTTGAATGGAAAATCAACAAAAAAAAATTCAAACAAATCAAATGGATTCATGCATGGAATGTATCTTGATTTTGAACACTTGGAAAAGTTAAACCAAAAACCTAAACCCTAATGAAAGAAATCATCTTCAAGACCACTCCAAGACTATGGCTTTGTTCCATATAAAAAATTTAGCAACAAACATTTCTAAATGATAAAAAATGGTAAACAAAAATATTATAAAACCATGGCAATTGATTTCACTCCATCTGGAGCCATGGATAAAAACATATGATTTTTATAAGATAAAAGAAAATACTCCAAGGCTAATAAAGCTCATAGATACAATCGATATCAAATTGTGAACAAAGTAATACTAAAAGGATTTAAAAATCTAAATAATTATTAAAGAGAATTATACAAATTGGAATCACTAATTTTGGAGCTATAAATAAAAATATATGATTTTAATAAGATAAAGAAAGAATTAAATAAATAAGAATTATTGCAAAGACCTAGGCTAAATCCATGGGTAAATGGATTAAAAGTAATTTAAATAATATGAAAGGATAAAGTATTATTTAAATAAAATTATATGGGTTTATGAACCATATTCAATTTTATTTGAATAAAAGCCAAAATGCCTCACTTAATTTAATTGAATATTAAATCATAAGAAAAATATTTGAATTGGACTAAATAATACAATAGTAATTAGTATAAAAACCTACTGAAAAGTTTTGGAGAAGATTTGAATTCAAATTGAAGTTTGAATCAAATGTTCTGAATAAAAATAGAAAACAGAAAAAGACAAAGGAGGAAAAAATAGAAACTAACCCTTCCCAACTAGGCCCAGCAAGCAACCAACCTAGCTAAGCCCACCCAGGCCACTCTTCCTCCCCCAAGATTCTTTTCTCACCCACTCCACACCCGCACCACTCGTTGACGCCCTGGACCCACCTGCCACCTCAACGTCGTCGGCCCAGCGCGATGAACTCGCCCCCTCTGACCATTTCTTTCCCCCCGTTTCAATTCGCATAAATTCAAGTAACAGCGCGAGTAAACCTCTCCCCCGACCATGTCTCCTTAACCCCCTCTCCCTCCTCCCCATTTCCCCTCAATCACCACACCACGGGAGCCCCCAGGCTGCTCGGATTTCTTCCCACACCGCCGTAGACCCCGTCGGACTCTGGCAACAATTCTGGTGAGCAACGATAATCCCTTGCCCTCTTATCTGCCCTATTCACCACTCTCTGTCGCGTCTGTTAACCCCCTTCGTTCCATTTTATCACGCCCAGGTCGTTGCCAAGGTCGCCACTGGAGCCGCTGCTACCGTCCGTGTCGCCGAAGAAATTCCGGTGAGACACGGCTCCCCTCCGCTCTATTTTACCACCAAGGTCTCCTATAGGATCTAGCACATATCCCTGACACCTTATTTCACTTGCTCGAGCCCCAGACGCTCGGCTTCGTCTCCGTCAGCAAGCACCACCGTCAACACGAACTCCGGCAAGTAATCAGAAGAGAACTAGAGCGCCCCGACCTCGTCCACGACCACCTTGAGCACCCTCTCGTCCCCGCGACCACGGTAAAACCTCACACCCTTCCTCTAACCCCCTTGCTCGCCGGTGCGCCACCACCAGAGGCGCCGCCGCGCGCAGAGAGTAGCGCCGCCCATCTCTGGTCAGAACCCTCTGAGCCGTTAGATCTAGATCGCAAGGCTAGGATAGAATCACTTACTGAAAGGGTACAGTTCGATCTGGTCCGCTCAGATTCATTTAGATCCAACGGTCTGCATAGCGTGATCCGCACGAAGCGGTATCGACCAACCAGAACATGCCACATGTCTGTGAATTAGATATAAAATCCAGATTTTGATCTATTAGATGTTTGAACTTGTAAAATCAATAACTTTTGCTCTGTTTATCCAAAAATTACGAATTTTATATCAATGGATTAAGAAAAATGAGACCTTTGCACCTATAGCATTACTTTGTTCATTTGCTTCTGAAAAATTATAGTTCTATGCAGAGACATGTTTAGGGCTATTTTGAGTATAAAAATTGTTCTAAAAATTATTTTTGAGTAAATCCTTTTGCAAATGGTTTTGTATTGAACCCTCTGACCATAAACACTAACATTTAAAATTAAAAGTATATTTTGTTGACACTAGGAATTATTCCTTTGAATAAAAGCTTTTCTAACAAAAGAAAAATGATTTAAATGACTTATTTTCACTAACTTGATTTCAAATGAAATTCCACTTTTATAAAGACCAGTAGGTGTTTTGAAATGTTTAGAGCCTTTTTAGAAATAAACTTTTTCAATAAAATAACCCCTTTGCATGCTTGCATGCATTTCCTTGTTTTTCTTGTTTTTGTTTTGTTATTTGGTGTGCTAGTTTTGAGTGTGTGCTTTTGCTTGATTGTATTGTAGTGTACTTTGAGGAGTGTGACAATTGCAAGATCAAGGAGAGTACCTAGATTTTCTACTAAAAAGGCAAGTGATACTTTGGTCATCAAAAGTCCTATCTTTTCATATTGCATTAGTGATATCTTTGTAGTATGCATGATAGGACTTATTTATATATTGCTATGCTATGGTAGATCCTATAGAATAGATCTTGGTAGAAATTTTCCTAAGTTAAGAGACCTGTTATGCTAGTATGCTTAGCCTAGCTATTAGAATTCAAGGGTGGTAATTCATGTTTTGATATTATGGAAACGTTATGCCTATGTGTTTTTGACTAAGAAAACAACTTGTTAATGAAACACCTGGGTGGAAATGGTAATTGCAAGGATGGATTTTTGTTGAGTGGTTACCCAGGGCCCATTTATATTGTTTACCCTGGTGTATATCACTTGTGGATGGCCACCCAGGAATAAAGAGATTTGATATGTTTAGTGTTGATAAGCTTCTAGTGCAATCACATGGCATATGGGCTCTGCCTTGACCAAGTAGGTTGCAAGAACTCAGCCAGATGAACAGTTGGTGGTAGTGATGATAGGATGGAACGCGTCCATGGTGGTCTAAGGGATTGTTTATGAAAAGTCTCGTCTCGATGCATGTAGAGGGAGTCTCCCAACCTTACAACAATATAAGTTGGAGTCCCTGTGTTTACAATGCTAGTCCCTGGATCAATAGCTAGCATCCACAGTTTAGATGTAATATCAAGAAACAAAGGTCATAACATAACTTTATAACCAGGAATAACATAATTCTATTACATCATACATAGCTCATTTGGCTATTACATTACATTGCAACAGAATAACTATAGTCATGGGTCCTTCATCTTCAAAGTGCCACAGGCAGATGTTGGTTGTAGACTTTGTAATCCTAATCAATCAATCTTCACTAAAATCAATCAAACCTGCAACATTACAAGTTATAGCCACAAGGGTCAATACATTTGAATTGTATTGGCAAGTTCCACTACTTTGTATAATATGAGTGGATCCTATCTTTACATGCATATTTGGCTAAGTAGAGTTTTAGGCTCATTTGCATAATGCAATATTTTATCCTATCTTTTCAAAATGGTTTTGGTCCTTTGTCAAATCTCCTTTTCCAAGTTCCTTGAACTCCTTGGTGGAAACTCAAGTGTTCAAGTCCTTGTCAAAATCTCTTGAGCTCCTTGGTAACCCCAAGTGCATCAAGTCTTATAAAATCTCATGAGTTCCTTGGTAACCCCAAGTGTTCATGTTTTCAACAAAATCTCCTGAGTTCCTTGGTAACCCCAAGTACATCAAGTTTTGTCAAAATATCTTGAGCCCCTTGGTAACCCCAAGTGCATCAAGTCTTTAAAAGTTTTCTTTTAGAAATTAGAATGTCGAGATCTCCCATAGCTTCAAACTTTAGTTGCTCAGTATTGTCCATAACCGGGGACACGGCTAAGTACTTAGATTTTATTATCTTCTGCAGAAGGAGTACACTTTACCCACATGTCACAATCCCATCCTTTTGCCACCAGTGGCCACTGGATTAGCACTCACCAAGATGGAGTCTTGTGATTGAGAATGTGACGAAGTCTTTCCAAAGGGTCCTCCCATACACCATTGCTAGCTTGTCTTCAGCACCCATGAAGCATTCCAGATCCCCATGTCCAGTAAACTGAAGACAATGTATGGGTCTTCCCAATGTAGTTGACTAAGCCAGAGCCATAATAGCATGTGCTTGCACACGAAAGCCACAATTGGAGAAACTGTTGGGAATATGCCCTAGAGGCAATCATGTATGATGAGATTTCCCATAGTATTCATAAAGTTATTAAGTAGTCCTTGTATAAACATCTGATGTGTATCATTGAATATGTGATTCAGTTGTGGAACTATGCATTCATGTTGTTTATACTAAATATCCTTGGTCATTGAGGTTGTGCTGGACACACAACTTAGACCAATGTGAAAGTTGGCTTGATGACTCGGTTCCACTTGTCATGGGCATGGAGATGCTATTCCAACTTACACAGACTAGGCTAAAGAGTTTAGCGAGTCGGATTGACCCATATTGAGGTACAACGAACTAGTTGTCATTTGTATATCTCAATCAATGTAATCCTTAGACCTGAGGTTGTTTCATAGTCCGAGTTGAGGATCACCGACTTAGGTTCTGTCAAACGCTGATCCGTGGCGGGCGCTTATAAAGGCGAGTTGGTCGATCGAGAATCAAGCTGCGTGATGTGAATAACTAAGATGGGATTTGCCCTCCACTCGGAGATATTCTGGGCCCTCTCGTGAGATATGGTTCGGAAAGCATGGCCATGCGACTCGGTTAAGTGTTAACGAGGCGATCGACTAAGAGTTAGTCGGGTGAATCACTTATCTCGGATCGAGAAGAGAGTCGGACTATTTAAGGGATGACATATATTCGCCTATAGTCGACAAGGTATATCGTGAGGCAAAGGGACTCGACGTAAGTCGCATTGGAAAGGCAAGTCGTCATGACTCTTTGGTACTTGGGAATCGATGCGTTACGCTAGGAGCCGATGCCGATTGATCGATTGAGTCGGACTCTAATCGTGTCCAAGTAACCATGAGCTGCGGGTCACACACTTAAGAGCGGAGCAGGTTGGATTGGATCCGAATCATATAATCTGGTTGGGTTGGACCTAAACCGGATTAGGGCGAGTTAGTGAGTTGGACTCACGGTGACTAGTTTTATATGGGCTTTAGTGAATGGGTCGCGCAGAGCCCACGTTCACTCCTATATATAGTGGAGCAGTAACCCGAAAAGTTAATCGTTGTTCGGTTAGGTTATTCCATGTGTTGTAAACCCTAGCTCCACGGCAGTCCAGACCACCGAACCTAGCGATTCGCCAAGGCGCTCCTCCTGTAATGCGTGTGGATACCAGCAGAGGTGTTGTGCGATCAGCACCAGGACGATCGGATCGTGAGGACTGCACTGCATCAACTGACGCGCTACTTCAGTAATCCGCAACTGCGCGTCTAGTGGTAAACCTCGTGGCCTTCTACCTCAGCTAGATCTTGGGATCACCACGTTAGAGGAAAATTTTGTTTTATCTCCGCGTGGCCCAACAGTGGTATCAAAGCAATAGCTTCTGGTTTTAGGCTCGAGATCTCATATGTGATATGCGGAGGCTATAGATGAGATCTATGTGCTGTTTTGGTGGTCGATCTATGAGATAGATCGGTTTTGTATGAAGTTGATTGGATCAAGCGTACTCGGGATGGTAGATCTGAATTCGTGATCATCTCGCTGAGGTCGTGGAACGACATACCCCACCGTCGGCTTCCGCCATCGGGTAGATTGGGACCGCCGCCGTCGTAGCGCCTTAGATGTCGTTCGAGTTTCTAGCCGGTAGATATTGTATCTATGCATAACTTGTTTTTGCAGAAGTTGTGAATGGTATGGTTCATGTGCATGTGATGTATGTGTGTAATCCATACGTGATCTGCGAATCACGGTTTTTGTCACCGGCCGGAGCCTAGGTGTCTTATTTTATTGTATAACGACCTGCGTGTCGGATTCTCTATGTAATTTACTTTACTAAGCTAGTGTAGCTGTTTGAGAACCGGAAGGCATGCAAGGCGTTGTACATGTCGGCGACATGGAGTAAGACGGCAAGTGACAAGAGTTGGCACGAGTCGGATTCTGTGCTTTGTGGAGATGGAGATCGCCATGAAGAGAGCCATACCATTTCACATTATAATTGCTTTATTTTGTGTTATTGTTATGTCTCAGTTTACCTCTATTAGATAGTCGGTAAAATTTAATCCCTCAAAGAAGGTCTAGTCGGTTTTCCATGATGTTTGCACCATCACAATTCGGACATTTTTGGTAGTGGGCTCATAAAATTGAGGTGCTGCCAATTCTCTCCGACTAGGTGGGTTCGAGTCGGACTCTTACTGCAGAAACACTCGGTAAGCTAGACGGGTCTATCACAACGGTTGTGGGACTCGGGGAAAAGTCGGATGGGAGCCGGGGCATGTGATGCCACCCGTCCAACAGGAGTCGCATGAGATGCGATTGACAAGGAGTTGTCTACCTAGATCACTTGACGGCTAGCGGTGATGCTAAAGCTCACTAGCCGACTTGCTTATTTAGGATCCTGAATCACTAAGTAACCATCGGAGGGGTGTTGGTTCTAGTGGGAGCATAAAATATTAAAATGTTTAATATGCTTGCTCTTTTATGAATACATGTCTTAAGTGTTTTGCATACTTTACATTGTAGATCATGGCACCAAGTAGCAGTCACTCTCGCTATCCGGTTTTGCGTTGAGAACCATTCTTGAGAAAGATAAACTGAACGACACTAATTTTACCAATGGTATCGAAATCGAGAATTGTTCTCAAACAAGAAAAGAAGGACCATGTCCTAGACAACCCACTTCGGATGAGCCGAATGAGAATGCATCGTCGCGACCACCAATGCCTACCGTCGGGCTAAGGATGACTCCACGGATATTAGCTGTCTTATGCTTGCTCACATGGAACCGGACTTGCAAAAGCAGTTCGAGCATGTTGAGGCCTACGATATGATCGATAGCCTCAAAAGTATGTTCGAGCTCGAGCAAAGACCGAGAGGTATCAAGTCTCTCGGGCTTTTGAGTTGCAAGCTTAAGGATGGTGATCCACCGAGTCGCATGTGATCAAAATGGTTGGTTACGTGCAGGTCTACGGAGAGGCTTGGCTACCCCATAAGCGAAGAGTTCGCTACGGATATAATTCGAACTCTCTTCCTAGTGCATATGGGAAGTTCATTTGAACTACCACATGCATGGTATGGATAAGAAGCTCACTGGTGCATGGGATGCTCAAGCGAGAGGCGGATCTCAAGAAGGGCACCGGTCAAGTGTTGATGGTGCGAGAATAAGGCTAAGTTCAAGAAGAGTTCTTGGACTAAGAAGAAGGCTAAGTCGGGAGGAAGCGGGCTCGGGACCCGGTCCCAAGCGCTTCCTCGGGGACTAAACCATCTCCTTCACCGGATCCACTTGCTTCTCCGCAAGGCGGATGACCCTTGGAAGAGGAACTGCAAGTACTTGGCCGACAAAGCCAAGAGTGGAGGTATGACTTCCGACTCAGGTACACTTGTTTGCAATGTTATAGACATATATCTTGCCGATGCACCTAATAGTTCTTGGGTATATGATCTTGGATCGATTATTCACATCGCAACTCGTTGCGAGGACCGTAATAACTAGGAACGTAGCAAGAGGCGAGGTTGATATTCGAGTCGGCAACAAAGCAAGAGTTGCTGCGTTGGAAGTGACGCGATGCAACTTCATTTACCTTCGGATTCATTATGGAACTAAATAATTGTTATTATGTTCCAATTGCTCAATCGAAACATTATTTCGCTTCATGTTTGATGAGGCAAGGCTATGAGTCGAATATCAAGAATAATGGTTGTTCTTTGTATTTGAATGATATGTTTCACGGCTTTGCACCCGTTCAGAACGGGTTATTTATTTTGAATCTTGATGGTGAGTCGGTCTATAACATAAATGTTAAAAGGTTGAAACCAAATGATCTGAATATGACTTACTTTTTAGCATCGTCGGCTTGGTCATATAAGTTGGAAACGCATGAAGAAGCTCCATGATGATGGAATCCTAACTTCGTTCGACTTGGAGTCGTTCGAGACATGCGAATCCTGCCTACTCGGCAAAATGACCAAGACACCTTTTGCAAAGAGTTGCGAAAGGGCGTCCGACTTGTTGGGACTAGTACATAGTGATGTATGTGGACCAATGAGCACGACGACCGAGGGTGGTTATGAGTACTTCATTACCTTCACCGATGATTTGAGTAGGTATGGATATATCTACTTAATGAAACATAAGTCGGAAGCCTTTGAAAAGTTCAAAGAATTCGAATGAAGCACAAAATCAACTCGGCAAGAAAATAAAGTTTCTTGATCGGAGGAGGCGAGTACATGAGCCATGAGTTTGATGACCATCGAAAAGTTGTGGAATAGTTCCTCCACTTACTCCGCCAGAACGCACAAAGGAATGGTGTTTGAAGGCGGAATCGGACCTTGTTGGACATGGTACGATCAATGATGAGTCAGACAGATCTGCCTTTATCATTTTGGGGTTATTGTCTAGAAACAATGGCGTTCACACTAAACAAAGTACCATCAAAATCGGTAGAAGACACCGCATGAGATGTGGACAGCAAAAGCCGAGTTTGTCTTTTCTTAAGATTTGGGGTTGTGAAGCTTTTGTCAAGCGACTTGATCGGACAAGCTTACGCCCAAGTCGGATAAATGTATTTTCGTGGGGTATCCGAGAAACCTTGGGTTACTACTTCTACAACCGAGAAGAGGGCAAAGTGTTTGTCGCTCGAACGGTGTCTTCCTTGAGAAAGAGTTTCTCGATCGGGAGTAAGTGGGAGCGGTGCAACTCGAAGAAATTCGAGAGGAATCGGCTAATAGCGAATCGGCTAATAGCGAATCGGCAAAAACCTTGGAGGTTGAGCCGATCGTGGCAGGTGAGCCAACAGCACACAGACTACGAAGATCGGCAAGATTACGAAGTGTTCGTGATGTGTTCTTGTTAGGCGGTGATGAGCCGCAAATTATTGAGCGATGGTGGGATCGATTCGAGTCATGGCTTGGAGCCATGAGATCGAGATAAAGTCCATGGATGAAAATCAAGTTTGGAACTTGGTTGATCGCAGACGGTGCAAGACCGTCGAGTGCAAATGGGTCTTTAAGAAGAAAACGATATGGATGGAAATGTTTCAATCTATAAAGCACGCCTTGTTGCGAAGGGGTTCGACAAGTTCAAGGAGTTGATTACGACAAGACTTTCTGCCGTAGCGATGCTTAAATCAGTTTGGATCATGTTAGCTATAGCGGCCTATTTCGACTATGAGATATGGCAGATGGATGTCAAAACGGCTTTCCTTAACGGAAATTTAACCGAGGACGTGTATATGATACAGCCCGAGGGTTTTGTCGATCCGGCTAATGCTGACAAGGTATGCAAACTTCAGAAATCCATTTATGGGTTGAAGCAAGCATCTCGGAGTTGGAATATTCGCTTTGATGAGGTAGTCAAATCGTTTGGCTTCATCAAGAGTGATCATGATTCTTGTTTATACAAGAAATTTAGTGGGAACAAAGTAAATTTTCTAATCTTATATGTGGATGACATATTACTGATTGGAAATGATGTCCAGATGTTGCAAGAAACCAAGGAATCATTGGAAAGGAGTTTCTCAATGAAAGACTTGGGTGAGGCAACATACATCCTCGGAATCCGGATCTATAGAGATAGATCAAGGAGGCTCATTGGATTGAGTCAGAGTACTTATTTGGACAAAGTGTTGAAAAGGTTCAACATGGAATCGTCTAAGAAGGGGTTCTTACCGATGTCCCATGGTGTAAAACTTAGCAAGACTCAGTGTCCTTCGACAACTGATGAGCGAAGTCGGATGAGTGCGATTCCGTATGCTCATGATCGGATCCATCATGTACGCCATGATTTGTACTAGGCGGATGTTTCCTATGCTCTAAGTGTTGTGATCGGATACCGGCTGATCTGGAGATCCACTGGACAGCGGCTAAAAATATCCTAAAGTACTTGAGAAGGACTAAGGATATGTTCTTGGTTTATGGTGGTGAAGATGAACTTAGTGTAAAGGGTTACACGGATGCAAGTTATCTCACCGACTCTGATGATTCTCGTTCGCAATCCGGATACGTGTTTATTATAAACGGAGGTGCTGTGAGCTGGAAAAGTTCCAAGCAAGAGACTGTGTCTGCGTCTACAACAGAGGCTGAGTATATTGCTGCCTCGGAGGCAGCAAAGGAAGCTGTTTGGATGAGGAATTTCCTCATGGATCTTGGTGTGGTTCAGGGCTCGTCCAATCCGTTGGACGTGTATTGTGACAACAATGGTGCTATTGCACAAGCCAAGGAACCTAGACAACACCAGAAGAACAAACACATACTCATGCGGTACCACCTAATTCGCCAGTTCGTGGATCAGGGTGATATCAAGTTATGCAAGGTACACATGGATGCAAATATTGCGGATCCGTTGACAAAGCCGTTACCCCAGCCGAAGCATGAGGCGCACTCCGAAACCATGGGCATTAGATGCTTAGACATGTGATGTCGAAAGATTGACTCTAGTGCAAGTGGGAGGCTGTTGGGAATATGCCTAGAGGCAATCATGTATGATGAGATTTCCCATAGTATTCATAAAGTTATTAAGTAGTCCTTGTATAAACATCGATGTGTATCATTGAATATGTGATTCAGTTGTGGAACTATGCATTCATGTTGTTTATACTAAATATCCTTGGTCATTGAGGTTGTCTGGACACACAACTTAGACCAATGTGAAAGTTGGCTTGATGACTCGGTTCCACTTGTCATGGGCATGGAGATGCTATTCCAACTTACAGACTAGGCTAAAGAGTTTAGCGAGTCGGATTGACCCATATTGAGGTACAACGAACTAGTTGTCATTTGTATATCTCAATCAATGTAATCCTTAGACACGAGGTTGTTGCATAGTACGAGTTGAGGATCACCGACTTAGGTTACATCCAAACGCTGATCCGTGAATCGCGGCAGTTATAAAGGCGAGTTCGGGTCGAGAATCAAGCTGCGTGATGTGAATAACTAAGATGGGATTTTGCCCTCCACTCGGAGAGATATTCTCCGGCCCTCTCGTGAGATATGGTTCGAAAGCATGGCCATGCGACTCGGTTAAGTGTTAACCGAGGCGATCGACTAAGAGTTACTCGGGTGAATCACTTATCTCGGATCGAGAAGAGAGTCGGACTATTTAAGGGATGACATATATTCGCCTATAGTCTGACAAGGTATATCGTGAGGCAAAGGGACTCAGACGTAAGTCGCATTGGAAAGGCAAGTCGTCATGACTCTTTGGTACTTGGGAGTCGGTACGTTCTGCTAGGAGCCGATGCCGATTGATCGATTGTGAGTCGGACTCTAATCGTGTCCAAGTAACCATGAGCTCTTGGTCACACACTTAAGAGCGGGAGCAGTTGGATTGGATCCGAATCATATAATCTGGTTGGGTTGGACCTAAACCGGATTAGGGGAGTTAGTGAGTTGGACTCACGGTGACTAGTTTTATATGGGCTTTAGTGAATGAGTCGCATGAAGAGCCCACGTTCACTCCTATATATAGTGGAGCACGGTAACCCGAAAGGTTAATCGTTGTTCGGTTAGGTTATTCCATGTGTTGGAAACCCTAGCTCCACAGCAGTCCAGCCGCCGTAACGAACCTAGCAGTTTGCCGCCGGCGCTCCTCCTTGTACGTGTGGATACCAGCAGAGGTGATGTGCGATCAGCACCAGGACGATCGGATCGTGAAGATCTTGCATCAATCGACGCTACATCGGTAATCCCGCTGCGGCGTCTAGTGGTAAACCTCGTGGCCTTCTACCTCAGCTAGATCTTGGGATCACCACGTTAGAGGAAAATTTTATTTTATCTCCGCGTGGCCCAACAAAAACATGTTCAATCTCTAAGTTTCCTAGGTGGTTTTCTTTTGGAGCACAACACAAAGGGATTGCCATAGACATGGTTCCTTTTGTTGCCACCTTCTCCAAAACTTAAAGTATCCTCCACCTAGGTGGTTCATTGAGTCCTTGTTTTATTATGTAAAACACAAGTCCTTTTCTCAACCTTTGTAAAATCTCAACATGTATTTCTTTTTCAAAATATAGCATGGCTAAGCATGTAACCACTACATTGTTTTTACTAAGGACTGTATAGGGAATCCTATTAGTATTTAGCATAGCATAAGTATAAAAATATCTTTTCATGCATGTTTCAAAATCCACTAAGTATAATGAAAAATAGTAGGACTTTAGATGATAGTGTCACTTGCCTTTTTGGTAGGGAATGATGGTTCACTCCTTGATCTTGCTAGTCTCACACTTTGCTAATTTCACTACAATCAATCAAGTAGACACAAAATCAACTAGAATTCCAAGACAATAAATCAATCAAACAACTTCACACACATAAAACAACGGGATCTAAGTCATGCATGTAAGCATGCAAGAGATGGTCCTATTTGCAAAGATGGTCTCCACTAGGCTTCTAAACTTGGTAAGGTCCAAGGTGGTCATTTTTATAAGTGGTAAAGTCATTATCAAAAGGGTTTTGTCCATAAACCATTTTTAAATCCATTCATCATTTTATGTGGTGAAAAATATTTTTATCAAGCAACAACTTTAAGTTGTTCACCAAATAAGTTGTTGTTTCCCAAAACTTGGTGTTTAGGGTCAGTAGGTTTGATCAAAACATTTTCCAAAGTTTTCTTTATAAAAACATTTTCATAACCAAAATCTTTATTTTCATTTGGCTAGAAATGGACTAAATCAATTAATCTATCCTAAATTTCACCAAATCCATTTTCCAAACTATGGGTTGATTCCTAGGGTCATAAAGTTCACCACAAACCAACTTGCAAAGGTTTTAACCTCAAAAACATTTTTAAACAATTTTTCTAATCTAAACAAGCAATCAAATGTTTCTGCAAAAACCAACAGGCTAGCAGATACTATTTGCTAAACAAATTCCATGGTTGGCTAGGGCTTGTTCCACTGATTCCAACGGTATCAAATTTGTAAATTTTGGACGTGTGGATCGAAAGTTACAAAGGTTTGAAATTGCAACTTAAATCTGATTTCCAAATTCTGTTTTAAACAGACCTGGCCACGCGTCGCAATCTCATTGGACGATACCGGTTCGGTCGGATCGGGCTCTGCAGTGCGTTGGATCTAATCAAATCGTGCGGTCCAGAAAGCATACCTCTTCGCGGTTAAGTGGATCTATATAGTCTCTCCGATCTAAATCGAACGGCTGCTAATGCCTGGCCAAGAACTGGCGGTGACAGCGGTGGCGGCGGCGGCAATGGCTAACAGCGGTTCTAGGAAGCAAGGAAGACAGAGGGGGTGCTTACCGTGTTCGTGAGGACGAGGTGATGCTGGACGTGTGGTCGGCGTGTCAAGGGGCGCACGGGGTCGGCTGTAATTCCTCGCCGGAGTTTGCATCGGCGTCTGACGGCTCTGGTTGTGGTCGGAGGCGGTGCTGTTGTTCACCCCGAGACAAAACGGAGACGTGGTTAGATGCATGGATCGTGCAGCAAAGCTGTGCGTGAACTAGAGGGCGGGGGTCGGACTTACCGGAGGAGCTCGGAGACGAGAGGCAGGCGGCGCTTCAGAACTTTGTCGAAGACGGCCTCTGGGCGCCCGGTCAAACGAGGGCACGCAGACGGATGCGTCAGAGGTGGGAATCTCCTAGTGTGCTCATGGAGGAAGGAGGTAGCTGTGGTTTGTCGGATTTCACTGGAGAAGCTCGCCGGAACAGCGGCGGTGCAGGGCCAATTCGAGGCAGCCCGGTGGCGATGTGGCGTTGGCGTTTGAGGGGAATGACAGAGGGAGGAGAGGTGCTTTTGTACGCATGGTCGGGGCGAGATTAACGCAGCCATTATTCGTGAATTGAACGCGGCTTTGAATGGCAGAAACGGCAGCGAGGTTTGGGGGAAGGAGGTCGCGCGGGTGAGGAGGATGAACAGGAGAGTGGGATCCAGTCGTCAGTGGGAAAAGGAGTGAGCGAAGGGTCCACTGGTCAGCTTCTCTGTGGGTTTAAAATCGAGTGCGAAACGTTTTTCTTCAGGGAGGAAAAGCTGGGCTGGTTCTGGGCTTTGTTGGGCTTTGTCGACTGGGCTGGTCCAAACTCTATTTTTTTCTCTTTGGCTTTTCTTTTCTATTTTCCAATTCTGTTTTGAAATTCAAACAACCAAACAATGTCCAAATCAAATCAAACAATCACCAAACCTTGCACTAAGAATTTGGTTCTGTTTAGTAGCATAAACCAAATTCCAAAACCAAAACAATAATTTTATTTTAGGTCCATTATTAATTAAAGAAATAGACCATTGTTATTAAAAATAGAATTTGATGTTTATTTTAAAACTCCATTTTGAAATCCAATTATTTTCAAAACCAAATCAGTAGTTTTTATTTGTGAATATAAAATACTTGGAAAACTTATTTTTAAATAAATAAATAAGTTTTGTTATTTTGGAAATAGTAAAACCTTTATTAATAAAACTTGGATATTAAATCCTTATTAATTTATTTTAAATAACCTTTACTATTTTTATCAGAAACAAAATGTTTTATTTCAAAAGCTTGGCCAAGGTTTAATTTGGCTCTAAAATAATCCCTATTTATAAAACTTCTATTTTATTTGAAATCCAAATCCTTTTATTTAAAAGATCAAAATTAGCATTTCCAAAATATTTTATTTAAATGTTTTTTTAAAATTCCTTTAGGATTTATTTAATTCAAATTGGTTTTATGATTTCCAATTGGATTCAAAAAGTTTCTTCTGGCCATGAAAATCAAACAAGGTTTTATTTTATTCATTTACTTTCACATTACAAGATTTGGAAAATCTTGGGATGTGACAGGCTACCACCCTTAAAATAAATCTCGTCCCGAGATTTGGGGAGGCTAGGTTACAAGCGGGTTCAAAACAACTAGGGTACTACCACCCTTAAAAATTTTTCAAACAAAAATTACATATTGTCCTTCTTGGGATCCTGGGGAAACTTCTCTAAACAACATTTGCATTGTGTCCTTTGTTTCCACACTTGACTCATGGGCCAAGGTTGAGTTTCTCCATAGGCTTGTTCAACTTGTTCTTTATCTTTTCTGGACAGTTGCTTGCATAGTGTCCGGGGTTCTTGCAGTTGAAACAGTGGATGTCATTGAGTTCTTTACGTGGTTCTTGTGGACAAGTTGCTACATAGTGGCCTAGCTCTTTGCAGTTGTTGCACACTACTTGACCAATATCTTTATTCTTCGGGTTCTTTGGGCATTCACCAGAATAGTGTCCCATTTCCTTACATTTATAACATTGCACATGGCTTTTGTCTATCTTTTGCTTCTTGGGTTTCTTTGATCCTTTGAATTGGGTTGTTTTGTTTGGAGGTATAAGTGATCCTTTTCCTTTGCCATCAACCTTCTTGGTAGACTTTTTTTGAGGGTAAAACAGTAGGGCAAAAAACCCCACTGCAATTTTTATATATTAAATAGAGTTACAAAAGAATATTTACAAACATATTCCACCTCAAAAAGAGGGATAACATTCTAATCAGCTATCACCTGTCTAAATTGATTTCAATCCAATCCTTAAGGCCCTGATAATACTTCTTCTTAATTCTATAAAGGACCCATCTTAATTCCTGGGCTATAATGGCCTTCCAGATCTCCACCGACGCATGCTGATTGTTGAAAATTTCATTGTTTCTGCAAATCCAGATGCTCCAGGTTCCAAGTATCAGAATTTCCATTGCAAAAGGTACCTTGAGGTCTTTTTTAATACTGGCTAGAACTTCAAAGATGCTTTGATCAGCCATATTGACCTGTCAGATTTCAGCCCAGCAGGCTCTTGCAAATGGGCATTCCCAAAACAAATGTAAACTAGTTATACCATGGTAGACTTGGATCCTTCTTGTTTCCTTTGTTCTAACATGGAATATATAGGGCATTGGATAGGAACATGGTTGCTTCCTTCACATAGGTAGCAAGTGGCTTGAGAGGTGGGACATTGTCCAACAGGATGTTTCTCTTCACAGTTGGGGCATTGATCTCCATGCTCCTTGGAAGTATGATCCTTGTCTCCACAAATAATGCAAGCTGGGGCTCCATCTAGAATAATATTTCTGTCATCCTTGTTGTCAAAAACTCTTTTGGGATAGCTTTCTTCCATTTTGATCATTTGATCAGTCACCTTAAGCATCAATTGGCCTTGAGTTTCCAAGAATCCTTGTAGCTTTGGATCTTCTCCACTAGTGTTGGCTATGAATTGAGCTGTCACTTGGTTCAATTGATGTTGGGTTGCTATGAGCTCTTTTATGCTGTCCTCTTGGTTGGTGTTGGTGTCATCAACCTTGATGTTGGAGTCTTTTGGAGTAGTCATCTGTTTGGGGTTGAATGGAGATTAGAATAGGCAAGATATTTTCTAAGGGAATAATTCTAATCACACACATCACAATTCACACAAGCAATGTGCAAGCAATCACAAACAAACACTCCACTCAAACAACAAGTTTCAAGCACATACTTAGGCAACAAAATATTTTTGTTACACCACATAAGTTGGTGTGTTTTGTCTTAACTAAAATATGGTGGTCCATCTATATAGTTCACTTGTGTTCTTTCCATCCTTCTTGGTTCTTCTTTGTATCAGATCATGGTTTCCTTGGGAAAAACTCTTGGTCACAAAACTTCTAATGAAGTGAACTCCTTCCAATTTTGCATTTCCTTAGTCTCCATATCTTGAGCAAGATTTCCTTGTCTCACTTGTAGTCCTTAGTAGTATCCAAGTTGGAAGTCCTTGGTGAACATGCTGAAGATGTTGAAGTCATTAGAGTTGAAGAAGTTGAAGTCATTAGACTTGAAAGTGTTGAAGAAGTCCTTTGTACATGGTGTAGTCCTTGGCCTTGGGGTAGGTTTTTCCATCAATTTTAATTAGAAGAGATGTATAATCAAAATCAAAATGGTTGAGGAAAGAGTTTACAAGTGTTTTTGTAAATAAGTTTTTGGAACAAGTACAAATCCTATTTTCTAAGGGTTTTTGTCCAATCCTAGGTTTACATATCCTACAGGCAACACAATGCTCTGATACCATCTGTAGAGGGAGTGTCCCAACCTTACAACAATATAAGTTGGAGTCCCCTGTGTTTACAATGATAGTCCCTGGATCAATAGCTAGCATCCACAGTTTAGATGAATATCAAGAAACAAAGGTCATAACATAAATTTATAACCAGGAATAATATAATTCTATTACATCATACATAGCTCATTTGGCTATTACATTACATTGCAGCGGAATAACTATAGTCATGGGTCCTTCATCTTCAAAGTGCCACAGGCAGATGTTGGTTGTAGACTTTGTAATCCTAATCAATCAATCTTCACTAAAATCAATCAAACCTGCAAAATTACAAGTTACAGCCACAAGGGTCAATACATTTGAATTGTATTGGCAAGTTCCACTACTTTGTATAATATGAGTGGATCCTATCTTTACATGCATATTTGGCTAAGTAGATTTTTAGGCTCATTTGCATAAAGCAGTATTTTATCCTATCTTTTCAAAATGGTTTTGGTCCTTTGTCAAATCTCCTTTTCCAAGTTCCTTGAACTCCTTGGTGGAAACTCAAGTGTTCAAGTCCTTGTCAAAATCTCTTGAGCTCCTTGCTAACCCCAAGTGCATCAAGTCTTATAAAATATCATGAGTTCCTTGGTAACCCCAAGTGTTCATGTTTTCAAAAAAATCTCCTGAGTTCCTTGGTAACCCCAAGTACATCAAGTTTTGTCAAAGTCTCTTGAGACCCTTGGTAACCCCAAGTGCATCAAGTCTTTAAAAGTTTTCTTTTAGAAATTAGAATGTCGAGATCTCCCATAGCTTCAAACTTTAGTTGCTCAGTATTGTCCATAACCGGGGACACGGCTAAGTACTTAGATTTTATTATCTTCTGCAGAAGGAGTACACTTTACCCACATGTCACAATCCCATCCTTTTGCCACCAGTGGCCCTCGGATTAGCACTCACCAAGATGGAATCTTGGATTGAGAATGTGACGAAGTCTTTCAAAGGGTCCTCCCATACACCATTGCTAGCTTGTCTTCACACCCATGAAGCATTCAGATCCCCATGTCCAAGATCAAGACAATGTATGGGTCTTCCCAATGTAGTTGACTAAGCCAGAGCCATAATAGCATGTGCTTGCACACGAAAGCCACAATTGGAGAAACATGTTCAATCTCTAAGTTTCCTAGGTGGTTTTCTTTTGGAGCACAACACAAAGGGATTGCCATAGACATGGTTCCTTTTGTTGCCACCTTCTCCAAAACTTAAAGTATCCTCCACCTAGGTGGTTCATTGAGTCCTTGTTTTATTATGTAAAACACAAGTCCTTTTCTCAACCTTTGTAAAATCTCAACATGTATCTCTTTTTAAGTGGCAAAGTCATTAGCAAAAGGGTTTTGTCCATAAACCATTTTTAAATCCATTCATCATTTTATGTGGTGAAAAATATTTTTATCAAGCAACAACTTTAAGTTGTTCACCAAATAAGTTGTTGTTTCCCAAAACTTGGTGTTTAGGGTCAGTAGGTTTGATCAAAACATTTTCCAAAGTTTTCTTTATAAAAACATTTTCATAACCAAAATCTTTATTTTCATTTGGCTAGAAATGGACTAAATCAATTAATCTATCCTAAATTTCACCAAATCCATTTTCCAAACTATGGGTTGATTCCTAGGGTCAGTAAGTTCACCACAAACCAACTTGCAAAGGTTTTAACCTCAAAAACATTTTTAAACAATTTTTCTAATCTAAACAAGCAATCAAATGTTTCTGCAAAAACCAACAGGCTAATAGATACTATTTGCTAAACAAATTCCATGGTTGGCTAGGGCTTGTTACACTGATTCCAACGGTATCAAATTTGTAAATTTTGGACGTGTGGATAGAAAGTTACAAAGGTTTGAAATTGCAACTTAAATCTGATTTCCAAATTTTGTTTTAAACAGACCTGGCCACGCGTCGCAATCTCATTGGACGGTACCGGTTCGGTCGGATCAGGCTCTACAGTGCGTTGGATCTAATCAAATTGTGCGGTCCAGAAAGCATACCTCTTCGCGGTTAAGTGGATCTATCTAGTCTCTCCGATCTAAATCGAGCATTGCTAATGCCCGGGCGGCGGCGTGGCAGTGGCGCGAGGCGGCAGTGCGGCTGCGGGCTAATGGCGGTTCTAGGAATCAAGGAAGACAGAGGGGGTGCTTACCGTGTTCGTGAGGACGAGGTGATGCTGGACGTGTGGTCGGCGTGTCAAGGGGCGCACGGGGTCGGCTGTAATTCCTCGCCGGAGTTTGCATCGGCGTTTGGCGGCTCTGGTTGTGGTCGGAGGCGGTGCTGTGGTTCACCCCGAGACAAAACGGAGACGTGGTTAGATGCACAGGATCCAGGCAAAGCTGTGTGCGTGAACTAGAGGACGCGGGGCGGTCTGGACTTACCGGAGGAGCTCGACAGAGACGAGATAGACGGCGGCGCTTCAGAACTTTGTCGAAGACGGCTCCCTGGGGCGCCCGCGGTCAAACGAGGGGCACGGACAGATGCGTCAGGAGGTGGGGAATCTCCTAGTGTGCTCATGGAGGAAGGAGGTGGCTGTGGTTTGTCGGTTTTCACCGGAGAAGCTCGCCGGAACAGCGGCGGTGCAGGGCCAATTCGAGGCAGCCCGGTGGCGATGTGGGCGTTTGAGGGGAATGCCAGAGGGAGGAGAGGTGCTTTTGTACGCATGGTCGGGGCGATATTAACGCAGCCATTATTCGTGAATTGAACGCGGCTTTGAATGGCAGCAACGGCAGCGAGGTTTGGGGGAAGGAGGTCGGCGGGTGAGGAGGATGAACAGGAGAGTGGGGTCCAGTCGTCAGTGGGAAAAGGAGTGAGCGAAGGGTACACTGGTCAGCTTCTCTGTGGGTTTAAAATCGAGTGCGAAACGTTTTTCTTCGGGGAGGAAAAGCTGGGCTGGTTCTGGGCTTTGTTGGGCTTTGTCGACTGGGATGGTCCAAACTCTATTTTTTTCTGTCTGCTGGCTTTTTCTTTTTCTATTTTCCAATTCTGTTTTGAAATTCAAACAACCAAACAATGTCCAAATCAAATCAAACAATCACCAAACCTTGCACTAAGAATTTGGTTCTGTTTAGTAGCATAAACCAAATTCCAAAACCAAAATAATAATTTTATTTTAGGTCCATTATTAATTAAAGAAATAGACCATTGTTATTAAAAATAGAATTTGATGTTTATTTTAAAACTCCATTTTGAAATCTAATTATTTTCAGAACCAAATTAGTAGGTTTTATTTGTGAATATAAAATACTTGGAAAACTTATTTTTAAATAAATAAATAAGTTTTGTTATTTTGGAAATAGTAAAACCTTTATTAATAAAACTTGGATATTAAATCCTTATTAATTTATTTTAAATAACCTTTACTATTTTTTTCAAAAACAAAATGTTTTATTTCAAAATCTTGGCCAAGGTTTAATTTGGCTCTAAAATAATCCCTATTTATAAAACTTCTATTTTATTTGAAATCCAAATCCTTTTATTTAAAAGATCAAAATTAGCATTTCCAAAATATTTTATTTAAATGTTTATTTTTTTAAAATTCCTTTAGGATTTATTTAATTCAAATTGGTTTGAAGATTTCCAATTGGATTCAAAAAGTTTCTTCTGGCCCTGAAAATCAAACAAGGTTTTATTTTATTCATTTACTTTCACATTACAAGATTTGGAAAATCTTGGGATGTGACAATGCATGTCGAGTCTTGTGGAGAAAGTGCACCACCTCTCGAGAGGGTAAAACCTAAGTACTTAGCCGTGTCCCCGGTAATGGACATTTTGAGCATCAAAGACATTGAAATGGTCAATAATCTCCTCATCCCAATTTCTCTAAGTTAACACTTGTTGGGTGAACAAGGGTAGCACCTAGTATGATTCAAGTGTGCCGTGTGTGATGAAATGTTTTGAAAAAGAGAAAAACTATTTTACAAAGGATAGGAAAAACTAATTTTGTGCAAAGGCCAGCCAAAAATCCACTTAGCCATATAATCATGTAGATGTTAGATTCTCCATATCAATATGATATCACTTGCCAATACAATTCAAATGTATTGACCCTTGTGGTTGTAACTTATTATGTTGCAGGTTTGTTTGATGTTAGTGAAGTGTGTTGAGTAGGTATTACAAGACTACAACCAACATGTTTTCCTATGGCATATGAAGATGAAGGAGTCCATGCTTTATAGTTATTTGCTGCTCTGTAATAAGATAGCCATATGAGCTATGTAAGTTGTAATGAACTATTTTATTCCTCGTTATGAGTTGTAATATGACCTTTGTTTCTTGATATTATATCTTAAACTGTGGGTGCTAGCTATTCGATCTAGGGACTAGCATTGTAAACACAGGGACTTGTACCTTATTGGGTTCAGGCATCTATAGATGGTATTAGAGCACTGTGTTGCATGTAGGATTGTAACCCTAGGATTGGACAAAACCCCTTAAAATAGGAGTTGTATTTGTTCTAACTTATTTACAAACAATCTTGTAAACTCTTTCCTCAACATTTTGTTTTGATCCTACATCTCTCCTTTTTCAACTTTATAGACCAAGACTTCAACATGAGCAAGGACTTCAACATCACCAATGAATTCAACTTAAACATATCAAAGGACTTCAGCTTTAGTTTCATCAAGAACTTCAACTTGGACATCACTAAGGACTACAAGTGAGATAAGAATAATACTCAAGACTTCAGTTAAAGATATGTCACCTTTAATTGATATAGTGGAAAGAAGGCTTACTGCCACTGCCTCCTTCCTTTCTTATGGAGATAGGTTGGTCATAGTAAATTCTGTGCTTTCTTCAATGCCTCTACACTACCTCTGTTCTCTTGAAATTCTAAAAGGAGTCATTGAAGTAATAAATAGAGAAAGGAGGCACTGTTTATGGAGGAAAAAGAAAGAAGATGGGAAGATAAACTCCCTTGCCTCATGGGACATGATTTGCAAACCAAAAGTGAAAGGTGGTTTAGGCATAATAAATTTGGAAGTTCAAAACAAATGTCTGCTCATGAAACATCTGCACAAACTATACAATAATGAGGATCTTCCATGGGTAAAATTGGTTAGAGATGCTTACTATTACAATGAGGTGCCTCACAATGTTTCTGTTTGTGGCTCTTTTTGGTGGAGAAGTATTATGAAATTTGAATAAGACTTTCGATCAATGTTAGTATGTAAAATTGGTAAAGGTGATTCGGCCCTATTCTGGTTAGATACTTGGAATAATTTACCTTTAGCTCAGTCTTACCCAAGGCTTTTCTCTTTTTCTCTTGATAAGAACTGCTCAGTTCAACAAACCATTGCTTTAGTTCAGCTGGAGGAGGCATTTCACCTGCCATTATCGGATGAAGCCAATGCAGAATTTTTAATGTTACAAATCCAACTACAACATGTCAACATTGACCCACATGCATGGGAAAAATGGGATAACAAGATAACAAAGTCCGGGGATTACTCTGCAAATATGGTGTACAACGCCCACTTTAATATGATTCGAGATCATTTCCCTTCTAAGTGGCTATGGAAGAGTAAATGTATGTCAAAACACAAGGTCTTTGCTTGGTTAATCTTACATGATCGAATTGACACAAAGTAAATGCTAATAAGAAGACATTATAATGTGACTACTGATTCAGTTTGTGTGTTATGTCACTGTCAGACTCTGGAGGATTGGTCTCACTTATTCTTCGAATGTAACTACAGAGTCAGAGTTTGGACATATTTACATATCAATTGGGGTACGGGTTCAGGTCCAGAAATGTTAAAAGATACAAAGAAGAGATTCTCAGGTCCATGTTTTGTTGAGATAGTCATCTTAGCTTGCTGGAATATTTGGAGACAAAGAAACAATAAGATTTTTAAAGGGATGAGACCAACTTTCAAAGCATGGAAGGCTGGATTTGTACAAGATGTCTCCCTGCTCAAACATAGAATTAAAAGCTCTAAAGTTGCAGTTCTGTCAAATTGGATTGACAATATGTTGTAATTTTGTTTACTATTTAGCGTTTTAGCTTTCTATTTCTTTCATAGTTTGTATTTTTTTGAACCTCTAGTTACTATTAAATAAAGGGCCGTGGGGTCTCCCTACAGTAGTTAAGCTTCAAAAAAGAATAATACTCAAGACTTGGAGACTAAGGAAACACAACTTAGGAGGAACCATTATCACCTTTCAACCTTGTGACCAAGATGCAAGAATTTCTTCCAAGGATACCATGATCTTGATCATGATGTAACAACTAAGGAGGATGGAATGATCTCAAGTGATACCCTATAGTTGGACCACCATACTATTGTTTAGTTTAAATCAATTTATTGATCATACCAACTTATGTGAGGTAGCAAAATATTTTGTTGCCTAAAATATGCTTGAACCTTGTTGTTTGAGTGGAATGCATGATTGATATTGCTTGTGTATTGCTTTGTGTGAATTGTTGTGTATGAGTAGAATTCTTCCCCTAGAAATCTTTTGTCTATTATAATCCCACCCAACCCAAGCAGATGACTTCTCCAAGAGATCACAACTCCAACATCAAAGAAGGTGACAACAACAACAACAACAACAACAACAGCAGAACCAACAGCAGCACCAACAGCAGCACCAACAACAACAACAACAACAACAACAATAACAACAACAACAACAACAACAACAACAACAACAACAACAACAACAACAACAACAACAACCTCGAGATGCACATGATAGTACAACTGCTAGCAACCCAAGCTAAGTTGAATCAAGTGACAACCCAGTTTTTAGCCAACAACCACACCAACACTGAGTTAGACCAAACTATGCTAAAGTTCTTAGGATCCCAAGCCCAATTTTTGCAAAGGATGACCAATCAGATGATCGACATGAGAAGCAACCCTTCCCAAAGAGATTATGACAATAATGGTTTCAAGGATGATCTTGTGGGAAGAACACAAGCCTGAAAAATCTTTGGAGACATACGACACACTTATAAAGAGCATATTGACCAGTGCCCAAATTGTGAAGAGAACCATCCAGCTATACAATTCCCCACATCTCAAATTACATGTTTCCTGTGTGAAGGAAATGATCATGTCCCTGTCCAATGCCACATTTATCCTATAGTTCAACAGATGAAACATCAAGCTAAATATGGAATACATCAAGTCTTTGGAAACATCCATGAAGGTACAACTTCCACCAAGAATGATGAAGACAAAGTCAAATCTCAGTATGCACCTCCATACAAAGTAACCAACTTTGGTGAGCAAAAGAGGAAACATGGACGTTATCCTAGGAACCGTTCTAAGAATCGAGGAAGTTTTCCCACCTTTGTGGTGAAGTATGAAGAACATGAACTAAGAGCCCTCCTACCCTTGGAGAAACCCAAGAACAAGAAGAAACGCCCCAACCCCAGCAAGAAATACATTAGCCAGATGCAATGTTACAATTGCAAGGAGATGGGACACTATGCTAATGAATGCCCAGAAAAGAAGAAGGGCCAAGGAAACAAACAAGAGGTAGTGATACCAAAGATAAAAGAGGATATTAGCCAAGTGTGTGCCACAAATGCAAGGATCTAGGCCATTATGCATCAAATTGTCCAGAAAAGGAGAAGAACAAGACAAGCAAACCTGTGAAGGATCTCAACCTTGTCACATGTTTCAAATGTGAAAATAAGGGACACTAGGCAAACAACTATCCAGAGAAGATACATCAAGGCACCAAGTAAGCCAATATGAAATCTAGTTAAAATCCTTTTAAGGGTGGTAGTACCCTAGTTGTTCTGAAACCAACTTGTTGCTTCTAGCCTTCCCGAATCTCGAGACGAGATTCCTTTTAAGGGTGGTAGTCTGTCACATCCCAAAATTTTCCAATTTTGAAATGTAAAAAAAAATGTTGAAATTTAGAGGGAGAAGAAAGTTTTTGCTTCTAAGTGGAAACATCAAAACCTTACTTGAACAAAACTTGAATGAAAAAGCAACAAACAAATTTTCAAACAGATCAAATGCATTGATGCATGGAATGTATCTTGATTTTGAACACTTTGAGAAGTTAAACCAAAAATCTAAACTCTAATGAAAGAAATCATTTTCAAGACCACACCCAGACTATGGCTTTGTTCCATATAAAAAGTTAGCAACAAACATTTCTAAATGATCAAAAATGGTAAACAAAATATTATAAAACCATGTGAATTGATTTCACTCCATTTGGAGCGATGGATAAAAACATATGATTTTTATAAGATAAAAGAAAATATTCCAAGGCTAATAAATCTCATAGCTAAAATCAATACCAAATTGTGAACAAAGTAATCCTAAAAGGATTTAAAAAGATAAATAATTATTAAGATAATTATACAAATTGGAATCGCTAATTTTGGAGCTATAAATAAAAAGATATGATTTTAATAAGATAAAGAAAGAATTAAATAAATAAGAATTATTGCAAAGACCTTGGCTTAATCCATGGGTAAATGTATTAAAAGTAATTTAAATAATATGAAAGGATAAAATATTATTTAAATAAAATTATATGGGTTTATGAACCATATTCAATTTTATTTGAATAAAAGCCAAAACGCCTCACTTAATTTAAATGAATATTAAATCACAAGAAAAATATTTGAATTGGACTAAATAATACACTAATAGTTAGTATAAAACCTACTGAAAAGTTTTGGAGAAGATTTGAATTCAAATTGAAGTTTGAATCAAATGTTTTGAATAAAAACAGAAAACAGAAAAAGAAAAAGACAAAGGAGGGAAAAAAGAAACTAACCCTGCCCAACTAGGCCCAGCAAAAAACCAGCCCAGCTAAGCCCACCCGGGCCACTCTCCCTCTCCCCCTAGATTATTTTCTCACCCACTCCACACCCGCACCACTCGCTGACGCCATGATCCCACCTGCCACCTCAGCGTCATCATCCCCAGTGCGATGAACTCGCCCCCCTCTGGCCGTTTCTTTCCCCCTATTTCAATTCGTGTAAATTCAAGTAAAAGCGCAAGTAAACCTCTCCCCCCGACCATGACTCCTTAACCCCCTCTCCCTCCTCCCCATTTCCCCTCAATCACCACACCACGGGAGCCCCCAGGCTGCTCAGCTTTCTGCCCACACCGCCCCAGACCCCGTCGGACTCCGGCAACAATTCCAGTGAGAAACAACTGCCCCTTGCCCTCTTCTCTGCCCTATCATATTCGCTACTCTTTGTCGCATCTATTAACCCCCTCCGTTCTATTTTATTGCGCCCAGGTCGTTGCCAAGGTCGCCACCGGAGCCGTTCCTACCGTCCGTGTCGCCGACGAAATTCCTTTGAGACACGGCTACCCTCCGCTATATTTTACCACCAAGGTCTCCTACAGGATATAGAGCATATCCCTGACACCTTATTTCACTTTCTCGAGCCCCAGACGCTCGGCTTCGTCTCCGTCAGCAAGCGCCATGTTAGACCCCTCCTTTATAAAGGAAAGGATCCCTGTGATTGCAATGCTAGTCCATGGATCAATGCTAGCATACACAGTTTAAGATGAAGTACACAGATACAAAGGTCGTTTATTACATTCATTCCAGAGATAAAACATAGTCTTTTACAACTCAGGGCCATAGGCCTAATACAAGAGTTTTAAGGAATAAGTAAATAAACATAAGTCTTCATCTTCATGTGCCACAGGCAAGCATGTTGAGTGTAGACTCATGACTCCTATTCATCATCGGAGTAACTGCAACATCACAAGTTCTGACCACGAGGGTCAATACTTTGGAATAGTATTGGCAAGTGATACCTTAGTATCTTTTAAGTGGACTATATTACTATATGCATTTTGGCTAAGTGTAGCTTGGCTTGCTTTGCTTAAAAATAGGTTTTACCTATTAGTTGAAATCGCTAAGTTTTTCTTTGTCCAAAACATTCCCAAGGAACCAACAATAGACATTGGGGTCCTTCACCCTTGTTCACCCACAAATTTTACTTAGAAGTTGGAGTGATGAGATTCTTGTAGCTTCCATGTCTTGATGCTCAAATTGTCCATTTCCTTGGACTAGGCTAAGTACTTAGGTTTTCCATCTGCAGAGGTTGTGCACTTTCCCCACCAGACTTGGTTTCCCAAGACAGGACCTTTCAGAAGCCTTTCCTTAGTCAAATGGACGCGCTCCAACCTATCATCCCAACTACCACCAACTGTCCAAATGACTAAGTTCTAGCAACCTATATGATCAAGGCAGAGCCCATATTGCCAAGTGGTTGCACTGTAAGCTTTCTCAACACTTGGCCTCCAAGTCCCTTTGTGCCTGGGTGGCATACCACAAGTGAGATACACAACCCAAGTCCATGGCCTTGTGTAACCACTCAACATAACCCAAACCTTCCATTCCACCCAGGAGGTTCATTTGACTTAGTTGTTTTATTAGGAAAACCTAAGTCTCATGACTTAGAAATATTTTCATTATAATAAGTATAGATTTTTTTTACCAACCCTTGTTTGCTAAATAGCTAGGATAAGCATGGTAGTATAACTAAACTTAGGAAAAATTCCTTAGCATTTCTACAATTCTACACTACTTAGGATTTCCCAACTTTAGCATTAGGTAAAAGTAGCATGCAAGACTTAGCAAAATATCTAATGCTAGTTCAAATCATAGGATAGAAATATTCATGAAAATATCACTTGCCTTGGTAGTGGGGAGAGCAGCACTTTTCACAGTCACAATCACTAGCAAAATCTACACAAAGTTGTAACATACAATTACACACAATTTTATACAATCAAAAATAACATGAATGCATGTATGCAAGAATTTACTAAGTGGTAATTTTTGAAATTCTACCAAGCATGTGCATGATACTGAAACATAACAGGACACAAAATTTACCAAAACAAACTTATTTAACATTAAAACCAATTACCAAAACAAATCTATACTCAAAATAGCTTTAAACATGATTCCACAAATAAAGTCATTTTAATGGTTACTATTTGTTAAACAAATTGGATATTCAGAAAGGTTTTGTTTCACTAAATCCAACGATATAAATTTTGTAAAATTATAACGTGGCATTCAAAAGTTATAGCAGTTTGAAGTTTGGATCTAAATCAGGTTTTAAATTCTATTTTTGAATTCAACCTAGCCACGTGTCGCAACCTCACTGGTGCGTACCGGTTCGCGCGGATCAAGCTCTGCGGACCGCACGATTTAAATGAGATCTGGCGGCTCAGATGCGCGCGTACCTCTTCGATCAAGATCTATCCTAGCCCTACGATGCAGATCCAACGGACCAAACCATCAAGCCACAATCTGGCGGCGCTAGCGGCGCTGACCGGCTGCGGCGAGTCAGACTACGGTGGCGTCGGCGTTCTAGATCGTCCGCGAGAGGGAGAAGGGTCATACCAGGTTCGCCGGAGGCTGCTGAAGCTCGACGTAGTCCTGGCTTGCGGAGGGGCGCTCGGAGATGGGCTCTGGATCTCGTCCGATTTGTGTCTGGCGTCGGGTGGAGGTTGACGGAGTAGTTTCAGAGGTTCCGCGCCGCCCTAACACGAACCAGCGGGTTTAAGAGATGCTCAGGACAATTGCGAACACGCTCGGGTGAAGGAGAAAGCAAGGGGTGCACGTGACTTACTGAGATTGGTCGCCGGAGTTGGGGTGGTCGTCAGGTGCTTGCGGCGTCGAGTGGATACGGTGACACAGGGGACGATCTGGATGATCTGATGTGGTTAGGAAGTGCGCAGGATGATTACGAGGTGTCTCGAACAAACCAGAGGGGAAGGGGCGCACGGGGCTCACCTGAATCGATCGCCGGAGTTGGCTCTGTCTACGGCGGTCTCGAGCGAGTCGTGGGCAGCCTCGTGGCGTGAAGGTAGAATCGACTGGGGAAAAATGATCGTGGGGAGGTGGGGATCTTATAGCCGGTGCCTCGACAGGAAACGCCCGAGTTTTAATGCCCAATTAAGCCGCGCTATTATCGGCGCAGTGACGTGGTCGTCGCGGGCGTGGTTTGGGAAAGACGATGACGTGGGCGGGACCGCTCGTCGGCGAAAGGTGCGGTGGGGTGGTCGTCGATGGTTGACGAACGTGCTCTGGCGTGAGAAAAGAAAAGGGATCTCCCGGGTGGGCTAGTTGGGCTCGATCCTTTGCTGGGCCACAAACCTGGCGCTTGGCCCTTTTCTTTTGTTTATTTCATTTTCTTTTTCTAATTTGGTTTTCAGGAATGATTTAGGTATGAATTCAAATCCTTTTTGAATTCAAACAATTCTGGGGATTTTTGCAGGGTACTGTGGTTTCTAAAACCTGCTATTTAACCATGTGGTTATTCTGTAAGGGCTTGGTCAAACTTGGATTTCAATCAACAGAGGCTTTGCATCTATTTTGAAAAATGTTTGGAAAAGGGATTTTGAATTTCTTTCTAAATTTGAAACTTTGGTTAACCCTTCTCTCCTAAACTTTTCCAACAATGGGGCGAGCAAACAAGTTCCTAAACATTCAAGTTTCAAATGGTGTAGGTCTTTTGAATTAAATCTGTCCACATAAAATCATAACATCAAAAGCTTCTGTTTTTCTGAAATGATTTTGAGAAAATCTCTAAATGATAATGAATACAAGGATGATATGCATGAGTTTTGGAATATGAATTTAGGGATGTTACAAATCTAACCCCCTTAGGATGAATCTCGCCCTCGAGATTCGGATTGGCTAGCAAATAGGTGAGGGTGGTCTTTCCGAAGATCATCTTCTCTTTCCCATGTTGCTTCCTCTTCGGAATGATGATTCCATTGCACTTTGCAGAACTTGATAGTTTTTGTCCTTGTGACTCTTTCTGCGGTCTCAAGAATCTTCACAGGATTTTCTTCATAGGTGAGATCACTTTCTAGTTGGACTTCTTCCAAAGGTATGGTATCCTTCAAAGATGATTCTTCCATCTCTGGGTGACACTTCTTGAGCTGACTCACATGAAACACATTATGGACCGCTGACAGAGATTCTGGCAATTCAACTTCATATGCAACTTCTCCCTTGCGACTTAGAATCTTGAATGGCCCAACATATCTTGGTGCCAACTTTCCTTTGACCCCAAATATTTTCACTCCACGAAGTGGTGATACTCTAAGATAAGCTCTATCCCCAACTTCGTAGGTGACTTCTCTATGCTTAGAATCTGCGTAGCTTTTTTGTCGGGACTGTGCTATCTTCAACCTGTCCTTGACCAACTTGACTTTCTCTTCGGCGTCTTTGATAAGATCAGGTCCAAATAAACTCCTTTCTCCCACTCCATTCCATAGCAATGGGGTGGTACACTTCCTTCCGTAAAGAAATTCAAATGGTGCCATCCCAATACTAGATTGATAACTGTTGTTGTAAGAGAACTCTGCGTAAGGCAAGCTTTCATCCCAACTTGCTCCATAATCTAAAGCACATGCTCTCAACATGTCTTCAAGAATCTGATTAGTCCTTTCTGTTTGTCCATCAGTTTGAGGATGAAAAGCAGTGCTGAACTCCAACCTCGTTCCTAAGGATTCATGAAGCTGTCTCCAAAAGTGAGAAGTGAACTGAGTTCCTCTATCTGACACAATACTCTTAGGCACACCGTGAAGGCATACAATTCTGCCCATGTAGATCTTAGCTAACTTGGCACTTGTATAAGTTGTCTTTACTGGTATAAAATGGGCCACTTTAGTTAGGCGATCCACTACCACCCATATGGAATCATACCCTGACCTGGTCCTTGGTAATCCGGTAATGAAATCCATACCAATATTTTCCCACTTCCATTCAGGAATAGGCAGTGGTTGAAGCAAACCTGTTGGTTTCTGATGCTCTGCTTTCACTCTACTACACACATCACACAAAGCAATGTGTTCGGCGATATCTCTTTTGAGATTATTCCACCAAAATCTTTCCTTCATGTCCATGTACATCTTATCAGTTTCCGTAACTCCGGGTCTTGCGGAACACATATACGTTTTCCGTGCCATAAAGTACCTTGTTCGTCTATATGGAAACTCTTAGCTTTCCCTAGACTTATATTTTCCTTAATCTTTTCAATTTCCTTATCAGTCTTCTGAGCTTCTTGGATCTTGTCCAACAAAGTGGGTTGAACATCTAAGGACATGAGATGTCCTTCTGGCACAATCTCCAATCTGAGTTCTTTGAATTGCTTACACAAGTCATCTGGCAATTCCCCTTTGATAAGGCCATTTACAAACGTCTTACGACTTAGAGCATCTGCTACTACATTTGCTTTACCGGGGTGGTATTGCAAACTTAAGTCGTAATCTTTAATAAGCTCTAGCCATCTCCTTTGTCTCATATTGATTTCCTACGGGTGAAGATATACTTCAAGCTCTTATGATCGGTGAACACTTCACATCGCTTACCCAAAAGGTAATGTCTCCATGTTTTGAGTGCATGGACGGAGAGGCTAACTCCAAATCATGAGTAGGATAGTTTACTTTATGAGTTTTGAGTTGTCTCGAGCATAAGCTACGACTTTACCATCTTGCATAAGTACGCACCCAAACCTTGATGAGACGCATCACAATATACTTGGAAATCCTTTTCCAAATCTGGCGAACATATGCGGTGATGTTACAAGTCTCTTCTTCAATTCTTGGAAGTCGACTTCACAACCTTGAGACCAAGCAAATTTCTTGTCCTTCTTTAGCAATTCGTCATTGGCTTAGCAACCTTCGAGAAATTTTCAATGAACCTTGTAGTAACCTGCTAAGCCGAGGAAACTACGAACTTCTTTCACATTCTTGGGAGATTCCCATTCATCACCTGAAACCTTAGCAGGATCAACTGCTACACCATCCTTTGTCATAACATGACCAAGAAAACCAACTTCCTCTAACCAGAACTCACACTTGCTGAATTTGGCATAAAGTTTATGTTCCCTCAGTTTCTCAAGTATCAAGCGTTAGTGTCTTTCATGTTCTTCTTTGCTCTTGGAGTAGACCAAGATGTCATCGATGAAAACGACAACGAACTTGTCTAGGAATTCCATGAACACCTTGTTCATCATATTCATGAAATATGCTGGAGCGTTGGTTAAACCAAAGGGCATCACTGTGTACTCATACAATCCATACCTTGTGGTGAATGTTGCTTTAGGTATGTCTTGCTCTCTTATCTTGAGTTGAAAATAACCTGACCAGAGATCAATCTTCGAGAACACACATGCTCCTTCTAGCTGGTCAAACAAGTCGTTGATTCTTGGCAAAGGATATTTGTTCTTGATGGTTACCTCGTTGAGAGAACGATAGTCAATACATAATCTTTGTGTTCTATCCTTCTTCTCCACAAATAATACTGGGGCTCCCCAAGATGAAGAACTTGGTTGAATAAACCCTTTCTGCAACTATTCTCCTAGCTGTTTCTTGAGCTCTTTCAGTTCATCAACTGACATTTTGTATGGTCTCTTAGCTATTGGTCCAGAACCTGGTACCAAATCTATCAGAAACTCCACATCTCTATCTGGTGGCATTCCTGGTAATTCTTCCGGAAATACATCCGGATACTCACACACAATTGGCACACTGTCCATGCTAACCCCCTTAAGAGAATTCAGCTTACTTCCTTTGGATTCAAAGTTTGACTTGAATTTTATTCTTTTTCCTTCTAGGGTTGTGAGTGCAACTGTACGATTAGCACAATCTAGTACTCCTTCGTACTTAGCCATCCAATCCATTCCCAAAATTATGTCTAGTCCTTGGGAATCTAGGATTATCAGGCTCACTGGAAACTTATGTTTTCCAAACTCTATGACAAGATCCCGGCATCCAAGACTTACTATCATGTCTCCACCCGGAGAACTAACTTTTATTGGACACCCAATGTTTTCAGATACAAACCCATTTCTATCAACAAATGCTTTTGATATGAATGAATGAGATGCACCAGTGTCAAAGAGTACAAATGCTGGAGTGGAATTGAGTCTGAACTTACCAGCAACGGCATCAGGCTCTTCATAGACCTCCTCCACATTGATGTGGTTAACCTGTCCTTTCTGGAAAGGATTTGGCTTGTTAGGTCCTTCCACTTTCTTCTCAGGGCACTCATTAGCATAATGCCCGACTTCTTGCATTTGAAGCACTCAACCCGATTGATGTCCTTTTAACATCTTGACTTCCACTTCCACTACCATTCCCCTTGTGGTGGCTCTTATGTCCACTCTTGTGGTTCTTGTACTTATCATTGTCATGTGCGATGATGCTTGTTGTCATGACGGTTGTGGTTGTGGTGCTTGTTGAATTTCCCATGTTTATGGGATCTGAAATGCCACTTGTCATCATAGTGAGATCGTTTGTGAGACGATCCCGAGTTGTGCTTGTCGGAGTGTTTCCTCTTTCTACTCTCGACTTGCTTCATTTTACTCTCCAAAATAGCAGCCTTGTCACACAAAGACTGGTAAGTTGGAACATATGCCACAGACAACTGTAGGTTCAGTTCATCGTTCAAGCCCTCCAGAAACTTTTCCTTTCTTTTTGCATCTGTGTCAACCTCATCCGGTGCATAGCGCGCCAGATTGTTGAACTCTTCGATGTACTCAGCCACGCTGCGGTGGCGCTGCTTCAAATTGTGAAACTCCTTCTTTTTCAGACTCATCATTCGTAATGAGATATGAGCTGTGCGAAAGCCATCTTCAAAGATAGCCCAAGTCACCTCATCAATAGGAGTGGTGATTTGGAAGTTGTCCCACCATGTGGCGGCTGGTCCTTCCAACAGATGTTCTGCGAACCTGACTTTTTCAGCATCCGTGCAACCCACGGTCACTAAGTCCTTGTTCACAGAACGTAGCCAGTCATTGGCTACCATGGGATTAGTTGTTCCCGAAAACTTAGCTGGCCTCAGACGCAGAAATATGGTGAGCATATCAAAACCCGGAGGGTTGTTGTTGTTGTTGTTGTTGGGGTTGTTGTTGTTGTTATTGGGGTTGTTGTTGTTGTTATTCTGGTTTTGAATGAATGTTGTCATCATTTGCATAAGCTGTGTTTGCGCATTCATCATTTGTTGCATTTCCGGGGTGATGTTGTTGGGGTTGGGGTTTGCGCGACGGGGAGGCATCTGTGGTTTGTTCAAATATATAAGAATGAGATACCCATAGATGTTTTATGCACAATACATCATAAGCAAACACATAGCAAGCAACATAAGAATAAAAGTTCAACAACCACATAATAAGCTCATGAAGTAAAACACACAAGTGGCAAGCCATCCACATGTCGGATGGTCCAATAATAAGTTCACAATAGTAAGTACGAATATGAAAAATAAACGAGTAGTCAAGTCTACTCATCAGCATCAATCTCCTCCTCGACGAAGGTAAGACCTGCGTTCTCCATCGCGGTCTTGTTCTCCTCAATCGTAGTGGTCAAGGAATCGACCTCGGCCTTGAGATCTTCTGGGATCGAAGCCTCTCAATAACCATCTTCTGCTGCTCAAGCTCGAAATCCTTGGACTTCAGTTCCTCGGTCATGTCCCGGATCTTCTTGTTCCTATCCTGGACGCGTTTCTCCTGACTCTTGAACTTGCGGTCCTGGGCCTCGAACTTTGTCTCCATTTCCTTGATCATCTCATCCTACTGTGCGAAAAGCTTGTCCTTCTCGCGTAGCTGCACCTGAAGCTCGTCATTGCCAAGCATGACGTTCGTCATGTCCGTGTCCACGTGCCTGAGGAGAGTCTCTAAGTCCTGGAGATAGAGACGTATCGGCTCTGCCGTGTCCCTCGAGTCATCCTCAAAGTCGATGGACTCTCCATCAAAATCACGTCTTCCAAAGACGTGGAAGTGAGTGCCCCTAACCTGTCGAGAGTGACGGCCTAACAGGCGTCCTATCAGGTCCTGCATGACTACCTCCATGCCTCTCTCCCTGTCGTTGTGCATCAGCTTGAAGACGATGGCCTCCGTAGTAGGCTCAGTCTGGCGTCCTGGATGGTTCACCTTGAAGCCCCAGAGGTCCTTCCTCTCGAACTTGGTGAGTGGGTACACCGTGATGGTGGGAAGAGGGTGGTCGAGCAAAGTGGTAAGCTCAATGATACGGGGTCCGAAACGGGTAACCTGGAGCTCCTCGACTGTGCTGATGGTAATAGGCATCTATTTATAAGATTGAAAAGTTAGAACAACACAATTTAAGTTAAATACAAGAAAACCATCTCATACATAACCATGGAACACAAACATCACACAGGTCATGCATACATAAATCTATTACATCAATCAAGGTCCAACTTATTAAGGTATCATTTTGGAAAATAAGATGATAGATGGTGGTCCACTAACAAAGTGTGCTTATAGGCCTATCTCACTGGATCTGGTGGCTATCACAATGTTCCTAGAGGCAATCCACCTATCTTGTTCACATGACTCCATCACTAAGTCTATTATATCTCCCCTTAACTCTTGGTTGGTGGCTTCCAACTCTTGGGTAAGTTCCTTCTCTTTCTCTGAGTCCTTTTGGAGGTTGAGCATTCTGCATTTGACTCTAGCACTTAGTTCTTTGATAGTCCTCCAAGCTGCATCTCTGGCTGACTCAAAGAATGTGGTGTGCATTATAGTGTTGGTGTACATGCAGAATCCCCTTTCTTTGTGGTTGTCTTCCTTGTTTTTGTACAAGTGAAGTTGCACCCACCAATACTCCACTCCTTCATCCATCACTGGAAAGCCCTTGTACACAGCTGCACCATGTGCTTCCATTGCCACCATGAGGTCCTTGAGAATATTGGGAAACTCAGTTTCACACTCCAAGGTCATGGTCATGAGTGGTCCCTTCTTCACGGCTTCGTTGATGGAGTTCATCTACAAATGGAGTTGAGAATGAAAAGATTAGAAAAGTTTTACGAGAAGAATAGACAAGTGTAGAAGTAGTTGAAAATTTTTCCTTAGTGGTTTTCAAATCCTAGGGTCATAATCCTATAGGCAACACAGTGCTCTGATACCATCTGTTAGACCCCTCCTTTATAAAGGAAAGGATCCCTGTGATTGCAATGCTAGTCCCTGGATCAATGCTAGCATCCACAGTTTAAGATGAAGTACACAGATACAAAGGTCGTTTATTACATTCATTCCAGAGATAAAACATAGTCTTTTACAACTCAGGGCCATAGGCCTAATACAAGAGTTTTAAGGAATAAGTAAATAAACATAAGTCTTCATCTTCATGTGCCACAGGCAAGCATGTTGAGTGTAGACTCATGACTCCTATTCATCATCGGAGTAACCTGCAACATCACAAGTTACAGCCACAGAGGGTCAATACTTTGGAATAGTATTGGCAAGTGATACCTTAGTATCTTTTAAGTGGACTATATTACTATATGCATTTTGGCTAAGTGTAGCTTGGCTTGCTTTGCTTAAAAATAGGTTTTACCTATTAGTTGAAATCACTAAGTTTTTCTTTGTCCAAAACATTCCCAAGGAACCACCAATAGACATTGGGGTCCTTCACCCTTGTTCACCCACAAATTTTACTTAGAAGTTGGAGTGATGAGATTCTTGTAGCTTCCATGTCTTGATGCTCAAATTGTCCATTTCCTTGGACTAGGCTAAGTACTTAGGTTTTCCATCTGCAGAGGTTGTGCACTTTCCCCACGGACTTGGTTTCCCAAGACAGGACCTTTGAAGCCTTTCCTTAGTCAAATGGACGGCCTCCAACCTATCATCCCAACTACCACCAACTGTCCAAATGACTAAGTTCTAGCAACCTATATGATCAAGGCAGAGCCCATATTGCCAAGTGGTTGCACTGTAAGCTTTCTCAACACTTGGCCTCCAAGTCCCTTTGTGCCTGGGTGGCATACCACAAGTGAGATACACAACCCAAGTCCATGGCCTTGTGTAACCACTCAACATAACCCAAACCTTCCATTCCACCCAGGAGGTTCATTTGACTTAGTTGTTTTATTAGGAAAACCTAAGTCTCATGACTTAGAAATATTTTCATTATAATAAGTATAGATTTTTTTTACCAACCCTTGTTTGCTAAATAGCTAGGATAAGCATGGTAGGATAACTAAACTTAGGAAAAATTCCTTAGCATTTCTACAATTCTACACTACTTAGGATTTCCCAACTTTAGCATTAGGTAAAAGTAGCATGCAAGACTTAGCAAAATATCTAATGCTAGTTCAAATCATAGGATATAAATATTCATGAAAATATCACTTGCCTTGGTAGTGGGGAGAGCAGCACTCTTCACAGTCACAATCACTAGCAAAATCTACACAAAGTTGTAACATACAATTACACACAATTTTATACAATCAAAAATAACATGAATGCATGTATGCAAGAATTTACTAAGTGGTAATTTTTGAAATTCTACCAAGCATGTGCATGATACTGAAACATAACAGGACACAAAATTTGCCAAAACAAACTTATTTAACATTAAAACCAATTACCAAAACAAATCTATACTCAAAATAGCTTTAAACATGATTCCACAAATAAAGTCATTTTAATGGTTACTATTTGTTAAACAAATTGGGTATTCAGAAAGGTTTTGTTTCACTGAATCCAACGATATAAAGTTTGTAAAATTCTAACGTGGCATTCAAAAGTTATAGCAGTTTGAAGTTTGGATCTAAATCAGGTTTTAAATTCTGTTTTTGAATTCAACCTAGCCACGTGTCGCAACCTCACTGGTGCGTGCAGTAGCGGATCAAGCTCTGACCGCACGATTTAAATGAGATCTGGCGGCTCAGATGCGCGTACCTCTTCGATCAAGATCTATCCTAGCCCTACGATGCAGATCCAACGGACCAAACCATCAAGCCACAATCTGGCGGCGCTAGCGGCGCTGACCGGCGGCGGCGAGTCAGACTACGGTGGCGCCGGTGTTCTAGATCGTCCGCGAGAGGGAGAAGGGTCATACCAGGTTCGCCGGAGGCTGCTGAAGCTCGACGTAGTCCTGGCTTGCGGAGGGGCGCTCGGAGATGGGCTCTGGATCTCGTCGGAGTTGTGTCTGGCGTCGGGTGGAGGTTGTCGGAGTAGTTGCCGAGGTTCCGCGCCGCCCTAACACGAACCAGCGGGTTTAGGAGATGCGCAGGACAATTGCGAACACGCTCGGGTGAAGGAGAAAGCAAGGGGTGCACGTGACTTACTGAGATTGGTCGCCGGAGTTGGGGTGGTCGTCAGGTGCTTGCGGCGTCGAGTGGATACGGCGACCTGGGGCAGTACGGGATGATCTGATGTGGTTAGGAAGTGCGCAGGATGATTACGAGGTGTCTCGAACAAACCAGAGGGGAAGGGGCACACGGGGCTCACCTGAATCGATCGCCGGAGTTGGCTCTGTCTGCGGTGGTCTCGAGCGAGTCGTGGGCAGCCTGGTGGCGTGAAGGTAGAATCGACTGGGGAAAAATGATCGTGGGGAGGTGGGGATCTTATAGCCAGTGCCTCGACAGGAAACGCCCGAGTTTTAATGCCCAATTAAGCCGCGCCATTACCGGCAGTGACTGCAGCTGCGACGTGGTCGCGGGCGTGGTTTGGAGAAGACGATGACAGCGTGGACAGGGCCCGCTCGTCAGCAAAAGGTGCGAGGTGGAGGTGGGGTATGGTCGTCAGTGACTAAACGCGTGTGCTCGCGCGTGAGAAAAGAAAAGGGATCTCCTGGGTGGGCTAGTTGGGCTCGATACTTTGCTGGCCAGAAACCTGGCGCTTGGCCCTTTTCTTTTGTTTATTTATTTTTCTTTTTCTAATTTGGTTTTCATGAATGATTTAGGTATGAATTCAAATCCTTTTTGAATTCAAACAATTCTGGGGATTTTTGCAGGGTACTGTGGTTTCTAAAACCTGCTATTTAACCATGTGGTTATTCTGTAAGGGCTTGGTCTGTAGGGGTTCGTAGCATGGAAAACAAAAATTTTCTATCGCATACAAACAAACAAGCCAAGATCTATCTACTAGATTGTAGCAACGAGTCGATGGAATAACTTACCCTCGAAGATTCCAAAGTGTTTAACGAGAGCGGATTCTCGTGGGTGATGTAGTCGTACTCTTTCCGATCTCAAGATCGTGTAGACGATCCTTCCGGCTAAGGCAGCTTCCAGAATCGGTCACACGTTCGTATTCGACGAAGACCTTCCTCTCCTTGTTCCAGCAGGCGGAGGTTGTAGCACTCTCCTCGCGATTCCGTCAAGACAACGGCGTACCTGGAAGTATAGGGAAATCATGAGGCCGCCTTAAGCCGGAGCGAGTATGGTGGATTATGAGAGAGGCTATTAGTGGTCTAGAGATTAGACACACCAATTAGAAGGCTCTAAACCAGGCTAAAGCAATTAGAAGCTCTAAACCAAAACGGCTCTAAACCGGAGATTAGAGGTAGAAACTTGTGTGTCTCAGAGGAGGCCCCGCCTCCTTTTATAGGTGGAGGGGCTAGGCGCGCCAGGGAGGGAGGGGAGTCCCTCCCCAACTCGGCCTAGGTCTGGCCGCCGGCTTGGAGGAGAGGAACTCCTCCTCCAAGTTGGTTTCAACCTCCTCTTGCTTGTTTCCCACAGTTTCCTGTTTCCACAGTTTCCTGTTTTCCACAGTTTCCTATTTTAGCCATTTGACTTTCAAACTGGCAGTTTGACTTCCAAGTTTTGGAACAGCAAGAACACTTAGTACATGATTCAATCATTAAATGCCACATTCATGTACCCTCCCCCCCCCCCCGGAGTGCCGGACAATCCGGAACCTTCTAGAACATTCCCGATGAAAACACCGGAATCATTCCCGAACTCCGAAACGGGACTTTCCTTATATGAATCTTATTCTTCGGACCATTCCGGATCACCTCGTGATATCCCGGATCCCATCCGAGACTCCGAACAACATTCGGTCTCTTTCTCATAATACCATAACTACTCAAAACAACGTCGAATCCTTAAGTGTGTCTCCCTATGGTTCGTGAATTATGCGGACATGATCGAGACACTTCTCCGAACAATAACCAATAGAGGAATCTGGAAATTCATATGGCTCCCACATATTTCTACAATTACTTTGCGATCGAATGAACCACTTACATACGATACCAATTTCCCTTTGTATCACGATAGTTTACTTATCCGAGGTTATGATCGTCGGTATCTCTGCATACCTAGTTCAACCTCGCATCGATAAGTACTCTTTTCGCTCCGTGATATGTGATCCCTTGTGACCCAGTCACATGCTTGCAAGCTAACCGGATGACATTCCACCGAGAGGGCCCAGAGTATATCTATCCGTCATATGGATGGACAAATCCCACTTGATCCATGTGTTTCAACCAATACTTTCCAAACACTCAATGCCACCTTTATAGCCACCCGCCACGGTGTGGTGTTTGATGTCATCAAAGCATCCATCCGGTAAAGGTGATATGCATGATCTCATGGTCGAAGGAATTAGGTTACTATGTATCAGAAAGCATATAGCAATTGAACTATTGAAATGACTTGATCTTTATGCTATGCTTATCTATAGGAGTATGTCCACCATATCATTCTCCTAACGATATGATCTTGTTGTTGATAACATCTCAATGTTCATGATAGGGAAACCACAATCATTAATCAACCAACAAGCTAGTCAAGTATAGAGGCTATACTAGGGACTTCAAATTAAGTTTACAAATCACACAAGTATTAATGTTTCCTTGTTAATACTATTATAGCATGAATGTAAACATTTATCATAAACACAAAGATATAATAATAACTATATTTATTATTGCCTCTAGGGCATATCTCCAACAGTCTCCTACTTGCACTAGAGTCATCTAATCTAGATTACATGGTAATATACCGAACACCCATGGCAGTTTGGTGTTGTTCATGTTTTGCCCTCGGGAGAGGTTTAGTCAACGGATCCGCCACATTCAGATCTGTATGTACTTTGCAAATCTTTATATCCCCATCCTGGATGTGTTCTCGAATAGCGTGAAAACGCAGCTTGATGTGCTTCAGCTTCTTGTGTGACCTTGGTTCTTGCGCATTGGCTATGGCGCCCATGTTATCACAGTAGATAGACATTGGGTCCAGCGCACTAGGAACCACACCCAGCTCTGTAATGAACTCTTTCATCCATATCGCTTCTTGTGAAGCCTCAAAGGACCATGTATTCCAACTCAGTTGAAGATCTCGCCACAACGCCTTGCTTTGCACTCCTCCAGCTAACTGCTGAACCCTTCAAAATAAATACGCATCCAGATTGTGATTTAGAATCATCCAGATCGGTGTTCCAACTAGCATCGGTATAACCATTAACAACGAGTTCATCACCTCCATAAGAAAGAACCATATCCTTAGTTCTTCTCAAGTACTTAAGGATGTTTTTGATCATTGTCCAATGATCCACTCACGGATCACTTTGATATCTGCTAGTTAAACTAACGACATATGCAATGTCGGGTCTAGTACATAGCATGGCATATATTAGAGATCCTATGGCTGAGGCATAGGGAGTCTTACTCATCTTTTCTCTATCTTACGCCGATGTCGGACTTTGAGTTTTACTCAAGGTCGATTAGCAACATGGGCAAGAACCCTTTCTTGCTTTCTTCCATTCCAAACCTTTTTAGAACTTTGTCCAAATATGTACTCTGTGACAATGATATTTGGCGTTTCGATCTATCTCTATAAATCTTTATGCCTAATATGTAAGCTGCTTCGCCAAGATCCTTCATTGAAAAACTATTATTCAAATATTCCTTGACACTATTAAGAAGGTCTACATCATTCCCAATCAACAATATGTCATCCACATACAATATTAAGAATGCTACAGAGCTCCCACTCACTTTCTTGTAAATACAAGCTTCTCCATAAGTTTGTATAAAACCAAAACTTTTGATTACCTTATCAAAATGTTGATTCCAACTTCGGGATGCTTGCTTCAATCCATAGATGGACCTTTGAAGTTTGCATACCTTGTTAGCATCTTTAGGATCGACAAAACCTTTGGGTTGCATCATATATAACTCTTCATCAATATCTCCATTGAGGAATGCTGTTTTGACATCCATCTGCCATATCTCATAATCATAATATGCAGCGATTGCTAACATAATCCTCACAGACTTTAGCTTCGCTACTGGTGAGAAAGTCTCATCGTAGTCAACTCCTTGAATTTATCGAAACCCTTTTGTGACAAGTCGAGATTTATAGACAGTAACATTAACTTCAGCATCTGTTTTCTTCTTGAAAATCCATTTCTTCTCGACAGCCTTCCGGCCATCCGGTAAGTCCACCAAAGTCCATACTTGGTTTTCGTACATGGATCCAATCTCGGATTTCATGGCTTCTTGCCCTTTATTGGAATCTGGGCTCATCATCGCTTCCTCATATGTCTCGGGGTCATCGGTGTTGTCCACCAACATGACACTCATAACGGGATCATACCAATCTGGAGTGGTACGAGTTCGGGTTGACCTCCGAGGCTCTGTAGCAACTTCAACCGAAGTTTCATGATCATCATCATTAGCTTCCTCTCTAATTGGTGCAGGCACCACAGGAACTTCTTCCGGTGCTGCGCTACTCGCAATTTCGAGAGAAGGTTCGACAACCTCGTCGAGTTCTACTTTCCTTCCAGTCACTTCTTTCGAGAGAAATTCCTTCTCTAGAAAGGATCCATTCTTGGCAACGAAGATTTTTCCTTCGGATCTATGATAGAAGGTATACCCAATAGTTTCCTTCGGGTATCCTATGAAGACGCATTTTTCCGCTTTGGGTTCAAGCTTGTCCGGCTGTAACTTCTTTACATAGGCTTTGCATCCCCAAACTTTAAGGAATGACAATTTAGGTTTCTTGCCAAACCATAATTCATTCGGTGTCGTTTCAACGGATTTAGATGGTGCCCTATTTAAAGTGAATGCGGCTGTTTCTAATGCATAACCCCAAAATGATAGCGGTAAATCTGTAAGTGACATCATAGAACGAACCATATCTAAAAGAGTTCGATTACGACGTTCGGACACACCATTACGCTGTGGTGTTCGGCGTGTCAATCAGAAAGTATTCCGCATTTCTTCAAATGCTCGCCAAACTCGTAACTTAGATATTCACCTCCATGATCAGAACGTAGAAATTTAATCTTCTTGTTACGTTGATTCTCTACCTCACTTTGAAACTCCTTAAACTTCTCGAAATTTTCGGACTTATGTTTCATAAAATAGATATACCCATATCTACTCAAGTCATCCGTGAAGGTAAGAACATAACGATAACCACCGCGCGATGCTACACTCATTGGACCACACACATCGGTATGTATGATTTCCAATAAGTCCGTAGCACGCTCCATCATACCAGAAAATGGAGTCTTAGTCATTTTTCCCATCAGACATGCTTCGCATCTTTCAAGTGATTCAAGAAGTCCATCGGAATGGAGTTTCTTCATACGCTTCACTCCAATGTGACCAAGACGACAGTAGCACATATAGGTCGAATTATCGCTTGATTTCAAACGTTTAGCCTCAATGTTGTTGATATGTGTATTTCCACTATCGAGATTCAATAAGAATAGACCATCTATCAAAGGTGCATGTGCATAAAACATATTACTCATATAAATCGAACAACCATTATTCTCTGATTTAAACAAGTAACCGTCTCGCAATAAACAAGATCCCGATATAATGTTCATGCTCAACACAGGCACTAAATAACAATTATTTAAGTATAAAACTAATCCCGATGGTAGATGAAGGGGTAGCGTGCCGACCGCGATCACATCAACCTTTGATCCGTTTCCCACGCGCATCGTCACCTCATTCTTCGCTACCTTCCGTTTATTCTGCAGCACCTGTTTCGAGTTACAAATATGAGCAACCGAACCAGTATCAAATACCAAGGCACTACTACGAGTACTAGTGAGATACACATCAATAACATGTATATCAGATATACCTTTCTTCTTGATGTTGCCGTTCTTCAGATCCGCCAAGTACTTTGGGCAATTTCGCTTCCAGTGACCTTCTCCCTTGCAGTAAAAGCACTCAGTATCAGGCTTGGGTCCAGCCTTGGTCTTCTTCGCCGGCGTGGTAACTTTCTTACCACCCTTCTTGAAGTGTCCCTTTTGCTTAGACTTGCCTTTCTTGAATTTGGTGGTCTTATTGACCATCAACACTTGGTTCTCTTTCTTGATCTCCACTTCTGCAGACTTTAACATAGCAAACAGTTCTGGCAACTCTTTGTTCATGTTCTGCATGTTGTAGTTCATCACAAAGTTCAGTAACTTGGTGGCGGTGATTGGAGGACGGTAAATCCCCAAAGCATTAGGAATCACTATACCCAAGCTTTGAAGTTTGTTTGCGTGCCTGGACATCTTAAGCACATGCTCACCGACGAGCTGCCTCTTCCATCTTGCGCTTAAAGAACTTTTGAAGCCTCATATCTTTCAATTGCCGCATGAGTCTCAAAAATCAATTTGAGATCCTCGACAATATCATATGGGTCCGACTCTTCAAACCTTTTCAAGCTCGATTCTAAACCATACAAGATAGCACTGAACTATGGAGTACCGATTCTTCCGAGCGAGGTAAACATTCTTTACTTCATCGGAAGCATCACCGCAGTGGGGTCACCCAATGTGCATCCAAAGACATAGGTCAAATTACCACCGTGAGGACAATCCTCAAATTGCGGAACCAATCCAAGTTGCTTCCATTGTTTTTCAACTTTTCTTTCTCTAGGAATGCATTAAAATTGATGGTAGGGGCTGCCATTGATCTACAACATATTTGCAATAGTTTAGACTAAGTTTATGACAAATTGAGTTCAAATTAATTAATGAAATTAAACTAGGTGAACTCCCACTCAAAACAACATCCCTCACATTGTTTTAGTGATCACACGAACCAAATCCACTACATCAACACCGATCATCACAAGAGTTGATATAGTTTCAATGGCGAACAATCGTCATGTTCATCATATCTACTATACGATTCATGCTTTACCTTTCGGTGATCCGTGTTCCGAGACCATATCTGTACATGCTAGGCTCGTCAAGATCAAACCTTAGTTTCTGCATGAGCAAATCTGGCTTGCTCACGTTGTATACACTTGCAGAATCTAACACACCCGATCATCACGTGGTGCTTCGAAACAACAAGCTTTAGCAACGGTGCTAACTAAGGGTGAACACTTTATGATTTGAAATTCATGTTCATGAGGGATCATCTTATAATGCTACCGTCGTCTACTAAGCAATATAAGATGCATAAAGGATTAACATCACATGCAATTCATAATATGTGATATGATATGGCCTTTCTTCTTTGTGCTTCCGATCTCCATCTTCAAGCACGAACATGATCTCCATCATCACCGGCATTGCATCAAGGTCAATGACGCTTCACCATGGTTGTCGTCCACCGGCTTCAACCATTACAACTACTTTGAATAGACACGCGGGTCTTAACATAAATTAAAGACAACCATATGGCTCGCCGTTGCCAACTTACAATAAGGAACATTGCATACATCGGATATAATCACAATCATGGCCATATCACATCATCAGACACCCGCAAAACAAAGTTAGACGCCTCTACTTTCTTTGCATATTTTACGTGGTTTGGGGCTTTCAATAAGTGTCGTTCTAACTTACGAACAAGAACCACAACATTGATACTAGCATTGTTGATCACCCGTAAATTGGATCTTAACTATGCTAGGAGAAACAGGCACCATAAAGCCACTTATGCAATACAAGTTGCATGTTAAGCGTGGAGCAAGTCTCATGAATGATGTCATGTAAGGTTAGCCCGGCCGCTTCATCCCAACATACCGCAAGATGCAAAGTACACAAAAGCAATCGACAATAAAAGTATCAACGCCACAATGACCATTGTGTTCTACTCGCAACAGATCTACATATAGACACGGCTCGATACCCTTTGTAGGGGTTCGTAGCATGGAAAACAAAAATTTCTATCGCATACAAACAAACAAGCCAAGATCTATCTACTAGATTGTAGCAACGAGTCGATGGAATAACTTACCTCGAAGATTCCAAAGTGTTTAACGAGAGCGGATTCGTGGGTGATGTAGTCGTACTCTTTCCGATCTCAAGATCGTGTAGACGATCCTTCCGGCTGCGTTCTAAGCGCTTCATGATCGGTCACACGTTCGGATTTCGACGAAGACCTTCCTCTCCCTTGTTCCAGAAAATGGAGGTTGTAGCACTCTCTCGCGATTCCGGCAAACTGGCGTGGTCAGGAAGTAGAGGGGAAATCCCGCAGGGCTTCGCCTTAAGCCGGAGCGAGTATGGTGGATTATGAGAGAGGGATATTAGTGGTCTAGAGATTAGACACACCAATTAGAAGGCTCTAAACCGCAGGCTAAAGCAATTAGAAGATCTAAACCAAAACGGCTCTAAACCGGAGATTAGAGGTAGAAACTTGTGTGTCTCAAGGAGGAGGCCCTGCCCCTCCTTTTATAGGTGGAGGGGCTAGGCGCGCCAGGGAGGGAGGGGAGTCCCTCCCCAACTAGGCCTAGGGTTGGCCGCCGGCTTGGAGGAGAGGAACTCCTCCTCCAAGTTGGTTTCAACCTCCTCTTGCTTGTTTCCCACAGTTTCCTATTTCCCACAGTTTCCTGTTTTCCACAGTTTCCTGTTTTAGCCATTTGACTTTCAAACTGGCAGTTTGACTTTCAAGTTTTGGAACAACAAGAACACTTAGTACATGATGCAATCATTCAATGATACATTCATGTACCCTCCCCCCCGGAGTGCCGGACAATCCGGAACCTTCTAGAACATTCCCGATGAAAACACCGGAATCATTCCCGAACTCCGAAACGGGACTTTCCTTATATGAATCTTATTCTCCGGACCATTCCGGATCACCTCGTGATATCCCGGATCCCATCCGAGACTCCGAACAACATTCGGTCTCTTTCTCATAATACCATAACTACTCAAAACTACGTCGAATCCTTAAGTGTGTCTCCCTATGGTTCGTGAATTATGCGGACATGATCGAGATGCTTCTACGAACAATAACCAATAGAGGAATCTGGAAATTCATATGGCTCCCACATATTTCTACGATTACTTTGCGATCGAATGAACCACTTACATACGATACCAATTTCCTTTGTATCATGATAGTTTACTTATCCGAGGTTATGATCGTCGGTATCTCGCATACCTAGTTCAACCTCGTTACCGATAAGTACTCTTTTCTCGTTCGTGATATGTGATCCCTTGTGACCCACCACATGCTTGCAAGCTAATTGGATGACATTCCACCGAGAGGGCCCAGAGTATATCTATCCGTCATATGGATGGACAAATCCCACTCTTGATCCATGTGTTTCAACCAATACTTTCCAAACACTCAATGCCACCTTTATAGCCACCCGATTCACGGTGTGGTGTTTGATGTCATCAAAGCATCCATCCGGTAAAGGTGATATGCATGATCTCATGGTCGAAGGAATTAGGTTACTATGTATCAGAAAGCATATAGCAATTGAACTATTGAAATGACTTGATCTTTATGCTATGCTTATCTATAGGAGTATGTCCACCATATCATTCTCCTAACGATATGATCTTGTTGCTGATAACATCTCAATGTTCAGGATAGGGAAACCACAATCATTAATCAACCAACAAGCTAGTGAAGTATAGAGGCTATACTAGGGACTTCAAATTAAGTTTACAAATCACACAAGTATTAATGTTTCCTTGTTAATACTATTATAGCATGAATGTAAACATTTATCATAAACACAAAGATATAATAATAACTATATTTATTATTGCCTCTAGGGCATATATCGAACATGGTCAAACTTGGATTTCAATCAACAGAGGCTTTGCATCTGTTTTGAAAAATGTTTGGAAAAGGGATTTTGAATTTCTTTCTAAATTTGAAACTTTGGTTAACCCTTCTCTCCTAAACTTTTCCAACAATGGGGCAAGCAAACAAGTTCCTAAACATTCAAGTTTCAAATGGTGTAGGTCTTTTGAATTAAATCTGTCCACATAAAATCATAATATCAAAAGCTTCTGTTTTTCTGAAATGATTTTGAGAAAATCTCTAAATGATAATGAATACAAGGATGATATGCATGAGTTTTGGAATATGAATTTAGGGATGTTACACGCCACCGTCAACACGAACTCCGGCAAGGAATCAGAAGAGAACTAGAGCGCCCCAGCCTCGTCCACGACCACCTTGAGCACCCTCTCGTCCCCGCGACCATAGTAAATCTTTGCACCCTTCCTCTAACCCCCTAGCTCGCCGGTGCACCGCCACCAGAGGCATCGCCGCGCGCAGCGAGCAGTGCCGCCCATCTCTGGTTAGAACGCTCTGATCCGTTAGATCTAGATCGCAAGGCTAGGACAGAATCACTTACTGTAAAGGTACGGTTTGAAATGGGCCGCTCAGATTCATTTAGATGCAACGGCCAGCGTAGCGTGATCCGCACGAAGCAGTATCGACCAACCAGAACATTCCATGTGTCTATGAATTTGATATAAAATCCAGATTTTGATCTATTAGATGTTTGAACTTGTAAAAGCAAAAACTATTGATCTGTTTATCCAAAAAAATACAAATTTTATATCAATGGATTTATAAAAATGAGGCCTTTGCACCTATGGCCTTACTTTGGTCATTTGATTATGAAAAATTAGAGTTTTATGCAGAGACATGTTTAGGGCTATTTTGAGTATAAAAATTGTTCTAAAAATTATTTTTGAGTAAATCCTTTTGCAAATGGTTTTGTATTGTACGCTCTTACCATAAACACTAACATTTGAATTTAAAAGTATATTTTGTTGACACTAGGAATTATTCCTTTGAATAAAAGCTTTTCTAACAAAAGAAAAATGTTTTAAATGACTTATTTTCACTAACTTGATTTCAAATGAAACTCCACTTTTATAAAGACCAGTAGGTGTTTTGAAATGTTTAGAACCTTGTTAGAAACAAACTTTTTCAATAAAATAACCCCTTTGCATGCTTGCATGCATTTCCTTGTTTTTCTTGTTTTTGTTTTGTTATTGGGCGTGCTAGTTTTGATTGTGTGCTTTTGCTTGATTGTATTGTAGTGGACTTTGAGGAGTGTGATAATTGCAAGATCAAGGAGAGTACCTAGATTTTCTACTAAAAAGGAAAGTGATACTTTGGTCATCAAAAGTCCTATCTTTTCAATATTGCATTAGTGATATTTTTGTAGTATGCATGATAGGACTAATTTGTATATTGCTATGCTATGGTAGATCCTATAGAATAGATCTTGGTAGAAATTTTCCTAAGTTAAGAGACATGTTATGCTAGTATGCTTAGCCTATCTATTAGAATTCAAGGGTGGGAATTCATGTTTTGATATTATGGAGAAGTTATGCCTATGTGTTTTTGACTAAGAAAACAACTTGTTAATGAAACACCTAGGTGGAAATGGTAATTGCAAGGATGGATTTTTGTTGAGTGGTTACCCAGGGCCCATTTATATTGTTTACCCTGGTGTATCTCACTTGTGGATGGCCACCCAGGAACAAAGAGATTTAAGATGTTTAGTGTTGAGAAGCTTCTAGTGCAACCACATGGCATATGGGCTCTGCCTTGACCAACTAGGTTGCAAGAACTCAGTGTCACATCCCAAAATTCTCCTAATTTTGGAATGTGAAATAAATAAATAAGTTTGATTGATTGTTTGACTATGTTAAAAATTCTCAAAGAGAAGAAACTTTTTGAATAGAAAATCCTCTCAACCTTGAATTCAAAAATATTATATTCTTTTGTTATGACCTAAGTAGCCATAAAGGCAGAAGGGCATGGATTGATTATGGATTGCAGAATTGGTGTGCAAGATTTCAAAATGAAAATCATGAAGCATTCATAAGCATTTCATCCATGCAAAGTTCTCACAAACAGGATCCAAATCCTGGTATCTAAAATCCTATAGTTGATTTGCCTAGATGTTCCTAAAGGAAATTAAATTGACTTTATAAAACCCACTATTTCTAAGACAGCGATTGTTGCTAAATTATAGCCTAAAAAGATCCAATTAATATTACAAAATTTTAGAAACAAAATTGAGCTCATTTGGAGCTAGTATGAAAAAGTTATGGAACAAATACAAACACATAAAGATATAAATAAAATGGAATATACAAGGATTTCTAAACCCACTACTTCCAAACTAGTAAAAAGATTACAAATTTGATTCTATAATGACCTATTCGATTTTAGAAAAATTTAGAAACAAGAATCATGTCATTTGGAGTTCGTATGCAAAAGATATGAGGGAAACAAGTAAAAAAAAACCTGAACGGGCCGGCCCAGCCGGACCGACCGGACCAGGCCACGCGCGCGTACAGGGATCGATCGGGTTGCTCCAAAAAGCGTGCAAAATCTGTTTTATTAAACCTAGCTCTACTCAAACTGCTATAACTTTTTATCTACAACTCCGAATCGACTTCCGTTTGTTTCTACTTATTCTCTACTCCAAGGCCTATCTCTACACCGTCTCAAACCTCCATATAAACTCGTGGAGCCATAGCTGTACTAGTTTTTCTTCTCGAAATCCCGAATCTACATATGCCCGAATCTTATTTCGCTTTTTAACCCATCTAGACTTCGTCGTTTGCCTTCGGTCAAAAAACGAAAGTTGTAGGGATCGTCGAAATCTTTCAATCCCGATAAACCTCACCTCTTTTCATCCACCACAGCCGGAGAATTTCGTATCGCAATATTTCAGATCTTACAGTGTAAATCCAAGATCTACTCGCGCTCGTTTCTTCAAATCCAAATTCCTTTGGTGAGAAGGTAGGAATAATGATTCCCCACAACTTTCATGTTCTGAGTTTTTCAATTTGACCTACGGATTTGTCTCTCTAACACAGATTGATTTCTTGTCTATTCTGAGCCAAAATCGGGTCAATCTCTTCTTCTAGCCACCGGATCCTATCCAGACGGTCGAGATCCAATCAAACTGGTGCATTCCATGTCGTCATCCCGGTCATCTTCCTCATCAACGCCACGTCAACGTAAGGTCAACATCTAGTCCCAGTCAGCGTGCAAAGTCAAATTGCATATAATATATCAAATTGAAGATAATTTCACGTAGAATCATCTTATCAGAATAGATCCAACTTTTACTGTACGTGGTTACTGCAGTAATTTAATTAGTTTTAATGGTCTTTTAGGTTAATAAATTCATAGAATATTATTTGTAACTCCGAAAAATATGAACAATATATCAAATTGAAGCTGCTGTAATGTACTTTGATAATATCTGGTCGGATCTAGCATTTGCCGATTATTTAACCTGTAGCAATTTAATTAGTTTTAATGGCTTTATAAATTATTAAATTCATATTAAATAAATTGCTTGTCACAAAAACATAAATGATATACCGTTGGAAAGCTGGTTCCATGTAGATCATCAATATGCAATTAGTTCAGCATTTTACTGTAAGGTTTTGCCGTGAAGATTTAAATAGTTTAATGGTCTATTTAGAGTAATAAATTCATAAGAAAATAAATGCTATTCAGAAAATTACAAATAATATGTCCCTGAAATCACAATTCCGTGGAGATTACAGATATAATTTTAGTTTGATTTTTAGACAACAGAAACTATAGGAATCGGTTAAAACCATTAAACACTATTTAAATCACACAAAAAGATCTATAACTCCGATTAGGGTGAATCCAAGTGCTAAGGTTTTGTATTGACATTAGCTATACAGAGAAATTGCATGAAAATTATTTGGTACTGTTAAAACAGAAATTCATACAGAAATATTTAAACCCATTAAAATATTGTTTTAATCATAGGAAAATATCTATAACTCCTTTGTAGGTGATTCAAATTGCCACTATCTCTAAATTGCATTATCTATCCAGTAGCATCTAGTTCACAATTTAATACGACATAAACTTCTTTAGTTCAATTAAAGTGGTATACACTATATTAAATCGATACAACTTTAGTAATAAAAGCTTTAGTGCATTAAATGACCTTCCACATGCATCATGTAATCTAACCATGTTCTGAACACTAAATGCAACCATTGTGACTCGTTAAATTGTCATGCATGTATCTGTTCATCATTGTTTTCTTGTAATGTTGCACTGTTGCATGTTTGCAATGTTTTGAATGGTGTTTGTTGTGTTTGCTTCAAACGTTAGATTGCGAGGAGTGCAACTACTGTGATTGCAACTACTATGATTGCAAGTATTGTGGTTATTGCGAAAGAGGCCATTATAATTGTGAGGATTATCTAATCGACTACATCTACAACAAAGGCAAGTGGTGCGATCTTGGCCATAAATGTCCTATTGTTTTCCTATGCATCGTAGATGTTTTTGTAGAGTTGCATATGTAGGAATTGATGTGTATATGCTATGCTATGTCCCATATTATTCCCTAGTATTCCTTGTTTATGAGCCATCGTATTGGTAGATTGCTTAGCTATGCTATTTAGACGAGGAAGGGAATCACATCATGAAACACTACAAGGAATCTGGCTATATATGACCCTCCATTTTCGTCACAGAATCGTCATAGTAGTCCGTTTATGACGATTCTATGACGATTTTGAGATCGTCGAAAGCTGGGCGTCGCAAATGAACTATAACGACGTTTTCGATAAAATCGTCATAACTGTCTATGACGATATTGGATCGTCATAACATCTATGACGATCCAATATCGTCATGGGCTATATAGTCTGGCCAAGTCAGATCCTACGTGGCAAAATTATGACGAAACTAAATCGTCTTAAATCAAAATCCGCCCAGTCCATTTCTGGGTTCCACATGGGCTCGGCCCAACTATTCTGTATTGTTTTTCTTTGCATTGGTATTTTATATGGACAGATAATTACTTTGGGCCTTCTTATTTGGGCTGGTACTTTCGGCCATTATACAGACCATTATATTATGGGCTGTTCCGTTTAGACAATGTGAGTCCAAATTGTCAGAACAGTTACACAGTGGGTCCCAGTAATAAGATTTTTCTAGACAGTGGGTGCCATTAATAACAAATCACACTAGATTAATAGCAAAAATGTACCAATAAGGAGAAAATACATGAAAATCTTCAAACAACATCACAACAAAGATGAGTTTATTACAATATTCTAATGGAGCACATGAAATTCCACTCAAATTAAAATTACAACTAGTTTAGAAATCAAATCTTCGATGGCCTAGTACCTACAAATCAACAACTAAAGTTCACAACAAGTATACAAACTAGCTACAATTTGATCCTCTCGAACTTATGCATGCTTCCAGATCAGCCTGCAGCTCCTATAAACAATAGGGTATCTGCAACAGTCCCAACAAAATAATTACAAACAGAATAAAAAAGGCAGATAAATGGAATGCAAGTAGTTCACTGTTTAGCAGAAATAAGTGCAATTTTCATTGTTTAAGCATAACATCTTCACTGACAGGAGAGTGCAACAATTAAATGTGTTATTGCAAACACACGACATTGAGAGAAATAGAAAAGGCGTACACCAAATATCAAGTATTTACAGGATAAATGGTAGTACAAGAATGAAGCATATTTTATACATCAACATATTTGAATTACAAGAACCAAGCAAGTTGGGGGTCAGTAACCATGGAGTGTTTATCAATGCTGGGGCATTAAACTTGCAAATAAAAACATCTGTGCATAGAGCCACTTTCATTGCACCCTGTGTTTTCAATGATTCAACTACAACATGTAGAGAGATATCACCGTCTATTTCAAGTACCAGCAAGCAAATATGTAAGAACCACAAGCCAGGTGTTAGGCTGTAAGTGGGAACGCCCACACAGCCCACCAAGTGACTGCTTGTACCTTTTAAATTAAAGGGAAAGAGAACATGAGAAACTAGCTACTGATTGAGAAAGAGAAATACATGAACATGCATCAGTACACACTACAAAGACTGAAGCCTGAAGAATGGGTTTACAAAATAAACTAGAAAGTTTAGAATATTAGAATAGGATTGTTAAAAATCCTAATACAAAGAAAATAGAGCGTAGTACACACTATAGAGCTCGATGCGTGCTGCTCCTCATGGACATTGTCGACGACACGCTCCTCAAGGAGCTCACGGACACCGGAATGCACTCTACTAAACAAGCGATCTAGTGGACTAACTACAATTGTGTGGCTAAGACAACACAATCTATGTGGCCAACAGTACTAACCATGGAACAAAGTGAAATAACAGTACTACTAAACAGAGCACAAAATCTATGTGGCTAAGATAATACAAGGCCTACTAGACATATAATCCTAGGCAAAACATGACAAAGTATAATCAAAGAGAACCATACATGGAACAGGGGACTTATCTACACCATGTAGATTGTGAAGAAGATGATTAGACCGTGAAGATTTGAAGACCTAGCCAACAGATGAAGACCTAATCAAATAGAACCACAACAACCGGGCGCGACATCACCTCCCTGAGATTCGTTGTGATCTGATAAAAATCACAGTAGTCCATCATTTGGGATCTGATAAAAATCAAAGAGTTAGCAAGCTAGCACAACTTTGTTATGAATAAAACAGACCCTTGTGTTCAGTAAAGCCAACTACCTAGAATTTGGATGGTAGTTGTACCCTAGTTCCAACGAGAGATAGCCTATATTGTGCTCTTTTGTCAGACTTATATTGAGGGAGTATTCACTTAACAGTTATTAGCACTATAAGGCAAGAAGAGCATTTCAGCATCCTTCAACATACATAAACAGAAACAAATTCTATATACCAATTTGCTCAGCACACGCCAGTTCTATTGTTGCTACAATAAAAGAAGGAACAAAGTAATCAAGAGAGTGTTAATGAGCATGCCTGCTGGTTTTCTATAACTGACAAGTAAATTTAATCATTGTCTCATCAAATTAGTCCTTTTAACTTAAATTTAATCATCTTCTTAAGCAACATTGCTAGATAAATACAATTCACTTATTTACGGACCAAGGGGTACCATGCATACATACAAACTGCTAGATATGGATATGGACTGTATCCATCAAGAACGGACGGGTGATCATGTAGTAACTTTTTTTCATGCATCTATATTTCCTCACTAGGTCACTAACATAGAACCAAAAAGGGATGCCTGTCAAATTACGGAAGACATGCCAGACACAAGTACGTACAAGGATATCTGGGTAGCTAGCTTGCTTCAATTTTCTACACACAGTCCTGGAAGCACAAGGACAGAAATGGGAGCAAATCGATCACAAACTTGACTGTATTGATCTATCCTATGTTGACTTCAGAGAAGAGAGAGTAATCGAGGCGGACCGTACAATTCTTAGTCTTGTGCTTTTTAAGATGCAGCTACAAAAGACTAACAGAGAACTCCATGCATCCAGATCCAGGGTTTGTTTTGTAACGGTAAGCTGGACATGCATGGGCCAGACATTGTAACGGTGAAGTATGGTTTAGACTTTGTAACTCTGGAGATGGACAGTGAGATTATCTGGATGATAATAGATGATGATGTGGATGACCTGCATGCTTAGATAGACAAACATAAAAAACTCTTAATGGGGTTCGACTTTATAATAAGATATAGATAGAACATAAAAACATATCCCCTCAAGAATGATTCCTTTCATATTGCATTGGTTAGAGAACAATGTTACCAGAAGTGAGAAACACTGCCTCTGCTTCTAAACATAAGTAAATTTGGCTCTGTGCTCTATACAAAATAAAAGGAAATACAAGTTTAACATGAAAACTATTCACTAATTATACATCTGCTCTTATTATTGACTTATAACCATGATATAAGAGCTAGGAGAATAACACATCTGGTTTTACTGACTTATTATAGCCATGATATCAGCTAGGATACTTACCAAGACAAGCAAATCCAGCAGCCGAAGAGGCCAAACCAGCAGCGTTTGGGAAGTTATTGTATGATGCTATGTGCACATGCAAATTCTCCCGGTCCTATTTCTTGATCTTGATCCCTTTTTTCTCATCCTCAACATTACAAGCCCGCTTCCTGATCTCCCTCAGGAAGCTCCGGAATATCCCACCAGACAACTCGATCTCCTGCTCAATTCCAAACCAAATAGATGATTAACTCATAAATACCATCCTAAAATATAACAAGTTTCCATGTTATGTTACATCCAATTGTCCATAATAATAGCTTGACTGTAATCAACTAGATGTTAGTGCAGACAAAATTTGAAACAGAAAGGTCCCTTCTGGTTTTTGTTAAAAGGGAAAAATTCACTTCAGTAGGTCTCTGTCTCCATTTCACTTCCATGAACTATGTACGCTTTGCAGCTCTACCTGATTATAGACCTACAAATCCAATTTCTAATCCACATATGCAAGCAATTCATCAGCAATCACCACACTCGCGTATACAATAAACACATTGGAGCGAATTAAGTTTTCCACTAACCCGTATAGGCAATACCAACTATTATAATCCCAGTTATATGTCAGCACCACATGAACCAATGAACCATAGGAAGCACATGTTAATTACCGCTTCTCATACATGTAGACTAACTACATGTTAAAGGAGGCAAATAGGGCATCAATCTGAATATATTGAAGCAACAACACGAGTTAGGGAGGAGAAATAAAAGTTCACTGAAACATGTCTATGGAGTAGCCACCAAAGGATTTGGATCCCTTTCACATACGCAGATCTAAGAGAGAAAAAGAGCAGGCCTTGGCATGGGGAATAATTACCGAGACGGAGATCAGATCTCGTTGATCGGGTTGATACAACCCTTTATTCCCCGCTTCTGGATCTGCGTGCAAGTCAGGTACCTGACTCCTATGGTGGACAACTCGAGCAAGTACAAGGTAACCGTAGAGGATACATCGACCATGGGAGCCCCTACATTGACAGACCAAGGTTAAGGTGTCGGCTGCTTCTTAAAGGGTTGGGTGGAGGAGATTTCAGGGATGCACAATGGTGGGCTGGGTGGAGGAGATTTCAGGGATGCACAATGGTGACCATGGGAGCCCCTACATTGACAGACCAAGTCAGACGGCAGCTGCGCAACACAATGGTGGGCTGGGTGGAGGAGATTTCAGGGATGCACGATTTGCCGGTCGGACGGCCCTGGAGTAGCAAGCAGGAAGAAACTCCTTTGAGGCCCAAGCCCCCAACCCTGCGCGGCGCCAATGGAGATCGATCAAACCGACTTCACCACCCCACCTGCCATTAGTAAACTAAACAAAATAAATATCCCACCCCATAAAGGATTCATGAGACGGGGAGGGGATTTGCTCACACGCACCTGGGTTAGTGACAGCGGCGTCCGAACAGTGGCGGAGGAGCGCAAGCGCACGGGCTTGCTCGACGGAGCCTACGAGGTTGGGCCAGGGGACTGAAGTCGGAGGCACCGCGCTAACTAGGGGTCAAGATTGAGTGAGGAGAGGCGGGGGAGGTAGCTCTCCTCCCCTCTCCACTCCCCCTGGCAGAGAGGTGAGGGCGGTGGTGGCCGAAGGTGGGGAGACGCTGGGATGCGGCGGGTGACGGGGTGGCTGCAGCAGGAAATGCAGGGTGGCGGCGGCGGAGAGAACAATACAGTGGGAGGCGACGGGGATAGAACTAGGGTTCTTCGGTGGGACATACAAAAATAATTGGTCAATTGCGCGTGACTGGGCGCGAGGAGTGTGGCAAACACTACTAGGAAAACGGCTATAGGTAATCAGCACATCCGTCGCTCACATGGTTGAAGTGCCCCACGGCTAAAACAGGCGTGGCTCACCTATGGGCAGTGCCCTCCTAGTAACTAGAACAACCGTGGCGCACATGACTATAGTGCGCCACAGATGTGTGTGGGCCAGGGCCCTGTTGGCCGCACTCTAAACATCTGTAGCGCACTACAGTCATGTGCGCCACGGTTTTTAGTGTCATCTGTGGTGCACATGGGGAGTGCGCTTCGCCAGCGCACCCCTCTGAAGCGGCCACAAACATCATGGGCGCACCCGGCCTAGTGCGCCACGAGTAGATCATCCGTGGCGCACATGGCATGGTGCGCCACAGATGTTTGTACTCACATGGCGCACTAGTGCCTGATGTGTCGATTTTTAGGACAGCACTTTATGTGCACATGTGTGACCACACATCCACCACCCCACACTTCACTTTCCCCTTCTTCTTCCTCCTTAGATATAGTCGGGATCTTCTCCTTCCCAGCTCAATTTCTCCACCCATTCACCATTTTTAGCATGTAAAACTTGCTTTGGATGTTACATAAGTAATAGAGGAGGTCTCCGGTCTCTCATCTCCTTCTCCGGTCGACGCGCGCACCTCTCCTTTCCATCTTTTCTCGCGATCGGTCTCTCATCTCGGTAAGTTGTCCATGTAAGGATGTGTTCATGTGTATATGGATGATGTGCTCATATGTATGTAGATGATCGATGCTCATGATGTGTGTATGTGGAGAGGATGGTCATATGTGTGTGTATATGGAGAGTATCGATGATGCTCATGCATGTGCGTATGGAGAGGATAATGATATGTTCATGTGTGTATGGATCGGTCTCGATCTCTCTCTCTTGTGTTTGTATGTGAACAAGTTGCCATTTGTTTTGCCAAAATGTTGATTCATTTCCATTTTGGCAAGACTTTGGCATTTCGCAAAGGTCCTAATTTTAGGAAAGGTCATGCCGAAATTTTCTATCGACCATTGCATGCATGCATTCATTATGTGGTTCTAATAGACTTCAAAATTGTATCGTGTACACCGTGCAAGCAAAAATGGTCTGCATAATGAGCGAAGGCATTGTGGCTAGATTTTTGAAATGTGCGACGGCCGACATGATACGAAATAACAAGACAGATATAAGATGTCCGTGCATAAGATGCAAACTCAACTGGGTGATCGACCCAGATTCCGGGAATCTGCAGGCGCACCTGCTCCGCCATGGTTTCATGGATGGATACACTCGTTGGATAAGCGATGACGTAGATGATGGAGACGGTGAAGAAGGTGGCCAACATGACGATGATCATCATCACGGCGAGAACGGGCGATATGATGAAGAGTCTCCTGGAGATGGTGAAGGTGCGGAAGCAGACCGGGATGATGATGATCTAGATGTCGGAGGAGCAGACGATGATGGAACAACGTCAGGCTGGGTGCGGGACCCTTATGTGCAAGAGCTGCTTCTCAAGCAGACGAGTAACGCCAGGGCTGCCGCTAGAGAGAAAGCCAAGCTTGCGCAACTTGAGAAAGACGCGGTTACTCCATTGTATGAAGGATGCAGGCCCGATGATACCCGGTTGAATGTAATGCTCAAGGCTATGGAGATGAAGGCCAAGCACAAATTGAGCGACGCAAGCTTCGACGATATGATGGCATTCTGGCACGATCGTCTCCCGGAGGGGAACACATGTCCAACTAGTTTCGAGGATGCCAAGAAAATCGTCTGTCCTCTCGATCTACCGCACGTTGGATATCATGTATGCATAAACGATTGCATCATTTATCGGGGCGAGGACGCGGAGAAAACCACATGTCCGGTGTGCGGCGTGAGTCGATACAAGAAAGGGAAGAAAGCACCTCAAAAAGTGGTATGGTACTTTCCTATCACTCCTTGTTTGCATCTCTATTTCACGGACCCTAAGGAAGCGAAGCTCATGCGATGGCATGCGGAAAGGAAGAAGCCAGGAGATGATGATGACCCCGAAAAGAATGAGCTGCTGACGCACCCTTCAGATGCTAGCCAGTGGAAAGCATTGGACCTCGAATTCCCAGAATACGGTGGAGATTCGAGGAACATCAGGCTTGGTGCGAGCACCGATGGACTCAATCCGTTCGGTAGCCAGAGCAGCACGCACAGCAATTGGCCCGTGTTTGTATGGATGTACAACCTCCCTCCATGGTTGTGCATGAAGAAGAAGTACATACAAATGAGTATGCTAATTCAAGGGCCGAAACAACCTGGTACCGACATCAATCTGTATCTCGGGCTATTGAAATAGGAGCTAGCCACGTTATGGGAATCTGGAGCCAATAATTACGACGCCGTCGCACAAGATTATTTCACTATGAGAGCCGCGTTGGTCACTATGGTGCAAGACTATCCAGGTTGCGGGTATATCTCGGGGCAGGTTATCCAAGGATTCTGCGCATGCGTTAGGTGCATGGATAACACAAGCTATCTCCAACTAGAGAAAGATCCAGGGTCATCGAAAACCGTGTTCATGGCGCACCGGAGGTGGCTCGGCAAGAATGATCCATGGAGAAAACGTGGAGACCTGTTCGATGGAAAATCGAGACCGAGGAATCCCGAGCATAGGAGCAGCGAAGAAGTGGAAGAGTTCTGAAAAGTGGAAAGATTGTCCTAAGCACGGAAAGAAGCGAAAGAGGCAGCAACAATACAAGCCATTGATGAAGGTATGGAAAACAAGGTCATTTTACGGGAGTTGCCATCTTGGAAGTTTCTCCGACGCCTCATAGCCTCGACATCATGCATATCACGAAAAGCGTGTGCGAGTGCAGTCGCCACCATAATCAACATGCCGATAGGACGAAAGATGGTCGAAAGCAAGGCACAACCTGATATGCTTGGGTATCGGGAAGGAGCTTCACGGAGGACGACTACTCACGATGATCGGAAGATGACGATGATCATGAGTCGGAGGCGACACAAGGTCGTGGAAGGGTAAAAGTTCAAGAAGAACGAATATTACTACCCTCCTTCTTGCTTCACTCTAAGCCGGATGAGATCAAACAGTTTTCAAGTGCCTTCTAGGAGTCAAATTTCCTTGCCACGCTGGGCAAGATAAGCAGATACCTAGACGAGGCGAAGCAGAGGTTCAGTGGCATGAAGTCTCACGACTGTGCCGTGCTAATGACGCAGGTACTTCAGGTCGCACTAAGAGGGATAATGGACGAGCATGTCCGTGAAACGTTATTTGGCCTATGCAAGTTTTTCGACGTCATCTCTAGGAAGTCGATTGTCTTGAATCAGCTCGGAAGGCTACAGGAGGAGATCGTGGTGATACTATGTGAGCTTGAGGTCTACTTCCCACCCGCATTCTTCGACATTATGGTGCATCTGCTGGTCCATGTCGTGGAGCACATCGTACAACTCGCGCCGATGTTCCTCCGCAGCATGATAGCGTTCGAAAGGATGAACGGACACATCAAAGGATACGTTCGCAACAGGTCCCGTCCAGATGGAAGCATAGCGAATGGCTTTCTGGCCGAAGAGTGCATCTCTTTCTGCACGAATTATCTAGACATCGAGAACCTTGTCGGTCTTCCCGTCAACAGACACCTTGGCGAGATCGATGGATCTGGTCATCGAGAGGGTCGTCGCATACTGCATGCAGACTTCGATTTTCGACGCGCAGACTTTGATCGAGCAAACCTCGTCGTGCTACAGCATTTAGAACTGGTCGATCCTTGGGTACAGAAGCACAAAAGGTTAATCGAGAAGAAGTACAGTGACCGGGGCATACAGAGGACGCAGGGAGAAATAATCAAAGAGCACAACTCAGATTTCACGCGTTGGTTTAGGCAGACGCTCCTTGATAATGCCCAGCTCGCATTCTTGACACGGAAAAGATCATATTCACCTTGTCGCGAGGACCGATGCAAAACTTGGTGACCTATCAGGCGTATGATATCAACGGCTACACATTCTACACGGAGGAAAAGGACAACAAGTGTGATTATCAGAACTCAGGCGTAACGTCGGAATTCGACACCGATGACAACGTGAAGGAAATATTCTACGGAAGAATCGAGGAGATCTCGGGAGCTCATTGTGGAGAAAAGGTGCGATGTTCCGTGTCAAATGGGCAAAGAGCGTCGAAAGAGAAGACCGGTATTTCACAACCATGGTTATACCCGGCAGCCAAATCCAAGGCACGGTGCAAGCGTACGCGAAAAATGAACCGTGGGTACGGCTACCAAAGTGGACCAATGTTTTTATTACCGACCGACAAAGCCTAGCCGTGTTGTCGTGAGGAGAGGAAAAAGAAACATCATCGGAATGGATGGAGTCGCCAACGAGCAAGACTTGACCAAGACGGCGATCCAAAGATTGAAGATGACGGCGACTACGATGCAAAGAACATACATCACAAGAAGAAAAAGGACAACCCTACCCAAAAAAGGTAGCCCGTTCGAAAGAAGAAACATTAAAGTGCCGGGGCTAAATTATTCAACCGCGACAAAGAAGGGAAAAAAGATTGTAAAACGCTAGCTCAAAAAATATTGTAAAACGCGTGGTCGAAAAAGATTGTAATATTCATGGACAAATTATTATGAAATTTAGTTATACTTTAAATCATATTTGTACCACTTTTATGACATATATTATCACTTTTGGGCATTTTTGGAATATTTAAAAGTATTTTAAAATCAAAATAAAACTTCTATGGCATATATCACCACTTTTGGGCATTTTTTGGAATATTTAAAAGTATTTTCAAAATAAAAATAAAAAATTGGGGCACCAGGATTCGAACCTGGGTGCTCTCAGGTTTAGAATAGAGTTGTGGGCAGAACTAGTGGGATAGGCTAGTATAGTTGTTAGCTAGTGGGGCTGTAGTTCTCTTATGCAGTAGTTAGAAGCCGATAGGCGTAGCGCACTAGCCCATAGTGCGCTACAGATATCCGTAGCGCACTATGGCTCAGTGCGCTACGCCTAAGTAGCTTTATCCACACGTGGCGCCCGACCCCCTCTCTCATCCCCATCTCTCCATCTCTCGGCCCGAGCACTCGATCCGCCGCCGCTCTCGATCCGCCGCCGCTGCGTCTGAGGAGGAGGAGGAGGCCTGCCCGTGCCCGAGGAGGAGGAGGTCCGCCCGTGTCCGAGGAGGAGGTCCGACCGCGTCTCAGGAGGAGGCCCGTGTCCGAGGAGTAGCAGCCGCCGCGTCTCAGGAGGTGGAGGCCGCCGTTGTCCGCCCGTCGTCGTCCGCCCGTCGTCTGCACGTCAGAGGTGAGCGTCGCCTCTCCCCTCTCTCCCTCTCTCCCTCTCTCTTACTCTCTCTCACTGAAATTCACTCACCTTGTCCTCATCTTTTTTATCAACACAATCTCATTCTAGTAATACAATTTTCACTACTAGATAGCATCAGCAAATCAGACTTATGGATAAACAAATGGCAAAATGGAATGATAGGAAGGACCAGTGGGTTGGGTGAGAGGGAAAATGGAGGATGCGATCATGGGATACAGTCAAGAGTTGGTGATTACGCATTGGCGCATTATTATGGTTTTTCAGGATATTTGCGATTGTGAGGCCATCATCGAGTTCATGAGTTCATCATCAGCTCTGTCCTGGTTAATCTGTCCTGGTCATGAGTTCATCATTAGCTCACTGTTGTCATGTTAAAAAACTCAAGAACAAACACAATGGAGAACAAATTGTTAGAGAACTGCTCAGCAGAAGCAATAAGTTTTTTTTAGAATTTAGCAATCATCATTTTGCTAAAAGAAGAAGAAGCAACAACTGTTTTTTTCTTTCTTTCATCTGGGAAGTTTTGTTTTTATTTTGGGCCAGGACATGCTGCGAAACGAAGGCACTTGATCGACAGAGATAATAAGAAAAAGAAAAGGATAGTTCAATTCACAGGTGCATATCATCATCATCTAGTAATTTGTGTCTTGGACTTGAAGCCTAGACATGTCTCGACAATCCTTTTGGGAAAGGATTAGTTAGGGAGGGAGGCCTACATGCATGTCCCTGAAATGATCTTTTCCTTCTTCTCCTGTGATAAAATTCCAATCTCAAAAAGGCCAGGACCAATGCGGCGAGCACCAACCAGAACCCAGGCCACCCCATCTACCCTCACCTCAAGTCATCTTATTTTGTATCTGATTGTGTATTATAACTGTTTATATTGGCACTGGGTATAGACTGATCATAATGTAAATATTGATAGTGGTTATCCTTGTCCATTCTTAGTTTCTAGACTCTTAGTTGTAGTGATTTGAGAGATAAGTTTGTTTCTTGTTCTGCTCCGATCTAGCAAGAAGGGTTTTCTAGAGTAATATGTCAGTAACATTCTTGTGTCATTAATTGTGAAGTTATCATCATGTGTTATCATATCTTATTTTATGGGAAAAGTTGTATTTTTCATTTGAGATCATATATCTGATGGTGGACACCTTTGCTCTCCCTACAATGAGAAGCACTTGTTGAATCGGTGTTTCTCTATCTCTTGATATATATATTCTGTGTGATTATGGAAAAGATGTATTCATCGAGGATGGTTGTTGCATCATGTTGTATTGACATAGATGGGGCCTTTATCCGAGATGCGGTGTGTTGAAACTTGTACATTTTCAGCCCTTATGGCCAATCCTTCGACCGCTAGTTTCAGTTAGATGGAGTATAACGATTCTTTGGAAGCCTGTAATCTAGACAAGGAGAAATAGTTACCACTATGCCAATGTAGTAGTAAATTCTTGTCAATTGCTGCTGTAATTTGTATTCTCATTTGCTTAGTCTGAGTAGTAAAAGAAAACGGCTGTCAATTAATTGTCGGGTTAATGTAAACATGTATCTTGGGTTTTAGTTCTTCATGTCAATTTCTTGGGTTTTATTTTGCTATCAATTATTTATTTGTAGTAAAATGGAACTTTGATGTCATTTTCTTGCTATCGTTCCTTCTTGTCATTTTCTTGCTTGCTATCATTTGTGCTTCTAAGTTAGATGTTGTAGGATTGCAGAAATGACAAAGAAGCATTAAAGTGCAATTGGTTATGAAGCACTTGAAATTGTGCTTGTATATGAAGAACTTTATTATGTATGTATGCAGGTTCTTGTATGAAATGAGTCCCGATTCTTGACGGAATGTTGATTAACTTCCGTTTCGGCAGAAATCGGGCACTCCTAGTTTAAGAAAATTAGCAAAGGTCATGCCGGATTTTTCCATGCATTTAACCAATTATTTGTTTTTTATTAGTGCAAAGATGTGTGACAACGACGAGGTTGGATGTTCTAAGTGCATCAGCGCTGAAGGAGAACTCAGACCTCCGAATAAACAATTGACATTCTGGGAGGCGGCCCAGCGTCTAGAAGACGATGAAGAATACCATCCCCAGGAGAGCGAGGATGATGAGATGGAAGACGCGGAGGAAGAAGCCGAAGGAACGGCGGACGATGAAACCACTGATGGCGGTGAGGGCACAGGGAGTGGTAGCAACCCTCCTAAGAAGAATAAGAAGAAGAAGCCGAAGGACCGGCGCCCGAACACGGTCGGCACGGTCAGGGAGGAAATTACCGAAGTGAGCCCATCAGGGGTTCCTTTGGAGCCCGCCCTTGTCGTCAAAGGGTACGGTGGGCAAGTGGCGGCGATCACCCGGACAACCATCTCGATCAACACCGAGAATCTCCGGCATAAAGATAATGGCCACTTGCGCACACCTCTTCGAGAAGCGCACGCAAGATACAAGTTCCCCACTAAGTATCGAACACAAATTATCATGGGAGCAAGTAAACAAATCCGCCCTCACAAAGATGAGCACCGTACAGCGGTGGAGAACCCGGATAAAGAAGAAGATCTATAAAGAAGGCAAAAGTCTCGAGGAGATCCAGAAGATTGACCCGCAGATCACCGAAGATCAGTTCCGGGAGTTCAAGGAGAGGTGTGAATCCGAAAGAGCCCTGGCCAGTAGTAATCGGGGAAAGGTGCTGCAGGCGATGAATATAGGTCATCACCATCTCGGATCTAGTGGATACAGAACCGCAGAGGCCAAATGGAATAAGGAGGACGAAGAGTATAGATCCAAGGGGATAGAAAACCCCTTTGCTAAATTCGAACCCGGGCAGGTTTGAAACTTCATCAGGGACCGTTACCATGTGGACCCAAAAACCAAACAACTCACCGTGGATCCTGCAGTGAAGGAATTCGAGGAAATTGTGGTAAGTATAATCTAATTACCGCGGATCAACACAATTGCAATCTAATCGATGATCTAAATGATTCACTGTTACTTCTTCTGTAGGAGGAGGAAATTGTTGCTAGTCATGGATCCCAGGGTTCCTCATCCCAGGGGTCGACGGCGGCCACACGGTGGGATAACCCTTTTAATAGGGCGATGAACCGGGCCAAGAAAATAGAGCCGGTTACAAAGAAGCCGTCGTCGGCTGGCCGTCTGGCCGGCCTCGTGGGTAAGAATTGGTTGGATCCTTTTGGTCCACCGCCGAGGACGCATGTGGCGCCATCGGGAAGGAGCGAGGAGGAAAACCGAGAGGTTCAAGAACTTAAGGCACAAGTGGCGCGGATCCCGCAGATCGTCCAAGACAACCTGGCAATCACCCTCACGTCCTTCCTGCCTACCTTGGTGGAGTCAATAGCGAACTGGAGTGCGGGTGGTCGAGTAGGGCTGTGCCCGATTCCAAGCATGGTCAGCAGCCACTCGAACAACGCGGCGCCGACGAATCAGGAGAACTACGTGTTCGTGACTCCGCCCGCTAGCACCGCGGTGCCGCAAGTGTTGGTGACTCCCCCTTCCATCACCGCGGTGCCGGAGTACATGTTGGTGCCCCCCTGCCATCGTCGCGGCGGCACCGGAGCTCCAAGCACCTGTCGGTAGGGAGAATACACCGGCGAACAGCACCGCGCCATCAAGCAGCCCTTCCGTCTCTTGCACGCCGGTCGCCGTATGCGGTGCGTCGACATTAGCCGATCTCGACCCCATCACGGTAAACAAATTGCTTTAATTACCGCCTTTCATGCCATCTGTTACTCTTATGGCATCTCGCTCTGACGACGCCGTACATGTTTTCCGCAGACGGATGTTCCTTGCACTCTCTTATGCTACGTGAACAACGATCTGAGGGATGTTGCCAAGGGTACCATCGTTCAACCCTTGCAGCGCACGTTCCACTCAAAACCGATGCCACATAGCGTGCACAAGGTTAAAATTAGTCGGGTGCTAAGGGGCTGCGACGACCTGGAACCTCCCATTCAACCCCCAGGAGCGGATGAAGAAGAGCCGTATGTCCTCAGAAGTTGCTTCGGCTTATTCTTGCTATGGACAAAGAGCATGATCCGTTTGGGGACGGCGGGGGCCATCACGCCACAGACAACAACACCACCTGTCGTGCCAGCGACAAGCGGTGGCAAGGCCCCCTTACCGCCCTCGCCGTCACCTCCACGCAGTGGGTCGGATGATCATGTTGATGATATGCACATGGCGCAGGATCCGGCCGAGGACGACGAAGACTGGAATGATCACTTCTTCAGCACTCAGTTTGGCAACGAAGAAGACCTAGCTGGTGGCCCCACAGAGAAAGCCACTATCACCAAGCGTCTGTTTGGTTCTCGAGACGCCCACTTGCGCTTTACGAGCCGGTGATACAACCAACCGCCCTTTATTCTAAGCCGACACACTACATAGGGCGGCCGGTGCTCGATTGCGTGCTTGCCCGCTCTCCAAACGGAAAAAGGGCAGGAAAAGAAAATCTAGCGGCTCGAGCCACCGGCGTCAACAATCGCGAATCCGATCAGGTTTCGGACAGGCCACCAAGACCCGAGGAATTATGTGGAGGATTCATGTGGCGGGTGAGCCCATGCTACCTAAGAATTTGCAAGCTCGCGATTGAATCGCAGTGTGCATGGCGTCCGACGATAGAGAGACGCCTATCGGAGAAAGATCCCTCACCCGGTATTCGTGGTTAAGGTGCCACCAGGCTTGGGCTTCACGACAATGCCCCTGCGGATATGTTCTTCCTGCGTTCGACGACATCTTCAATATGTTCCACCTATACCCGCTGCACTATACCATGGTCCGTCTTTTCTCTCGGCTGGCCATGCAGATCATTAGAGAGAACACACCGGGCATCGCTATAGTGGACCCCTACTACATGCGTGACGGCTGCTTGGGTTCCCCCACCGAACGACGTATCGTGGCCTCGTACCTAAAAAGAATCCTCGTGGCGAACAAGAGAAAGGAATACATTCTCGTGCCTTACTTTCCCGAGTAAGTCGTTATTCACTCGCCACCGTCGATTGGCTTTATTAGATCATCATCATTCTTTTTCCAACACACTCCATTTGAATTTTTTGCGCAGAGATGAACACTGCATGCTCATCTCCTTATCGCCGAAGCATTCCCACGCCACGTATTTCGACTCGGGGAGTCTAGAAAAGAAGAAAAACTATGACAAGATCAAGGAAGTTCTGGATGATGCTCTCACTGGCTTTGCCTCGACGGAAGGCACCACCTTCGTGCGTACGAAGGTCAAGTTCGGCAGGAACGTCTTCAACAATGTAACGGAGTTCCCCTGCGTGAAGCAGCCGGAAAATAGTAAGAAGGAAGCCTACTACGCACTCCATCACATGAGGGCGTTCCTACTTGACCAGCAAAATTCTACGCTGCCAGATCATCTCAAATAGTGGGACGAAGCAAAGGCCAAGATCAATGATTCGGATATTAGACAAGAGATGTATCGCATCCAGCAGCAGTTTGGGGCAATCATCTTTCGTGATGTCATGACTTCGGGGGGGATCTTCTATGGAGGAAATATCCCGAATAACCGTGACATAGAAGATCGCCTAGAGATGCAGGGTGACTATAGGAAGTTCATGACAAGACAGGGCGTCCTCCCGTTCCCTAAGCCGAGCCAGAAGGCTTGATGTTGGCCTAGTTGTAGTTACAAACTATAGATGACCTTTGTGTGTGTGGACGACAAGTGAACTTATTTTGCTTATTATTATATATCAATGAATGATTGGTTTTTTTGCTTACTCTTTGGTCCTTTGCTCATTTTGGTCCTTCTTTTTTCCTTACTCTTTTTTCGAGAATAATGCCGATGATTGAAATGTCGTGGCACACTATATATGTGAATGTGCTACGATGGGATTGTACGCCTTGTGCTATGCACAAGTCCAGGTGTTGTGCATCCTACTTGGCGTACGGTTCCATCGTAGCATATTCCTGTGTCCAACGACCTATGTATATATATGAGGCATGCTTTTTGAGTTACTTTGGTCTTTTTCGAGAATAATGCCGATGATTGAAATGTCGTGGCACACTATATGTGAATGTGCGATGGGATTGTTCGCCTTGTGCTATGCATGGTCCGTGTTGTGCATCCTACTTGGCGAGCAGTTCCATCGTAGCATATTCTGTCGAACAACCTAGTTATATATGAGGCATGCTTTTTGAGTTTGGTCTTTTGATTTAGGAGTACTTTCTATAAGTGTATCTTCATATGCGACTTTAATTATATATGTTTTTTCAATAATCGGTTAATTATTATTGTTAACTTATAGATGACGTGCTACGTCGTGTACAAGGACGGGTTCCTGAGTCTACGATGATTGGGAAGGCTGCGAGACAGTGCACCGTTCAGTGACAATAGCTACAAAGGGTAAAACACTATGGCGGAGGAGGAAGTTAGATACACGCGCTATCTAGCGGGAGTTAGGACAAGGAACCGGATGAAGACCTACACCTTCGTCGCGGCGGTGATCATGCTTATCTTCTTTGGTTATTTATCCCGCGTTTGTGTCTAGCTAGCTAGTTTAGATGGCTAGGCGAGCTTCCGAGCTCTAACTTGTTCGATCGACACATGTATTCGCATGTCACCAACTACTACTTTGTAACATGATCGAAACAATGTAATTAACTTAGACTATGTATTCATGTATGAGACTTATCTATATGTATTTGTTTCAATCTTGTTTTTCATATTGATTATTTATATATATAATTGTATATCTTGTATCTGTGTGTGTATATCTGCTGTAATATTGTATATAATCTGTATTGCATATAATCTGGCTCGGAAATTAAAAAAAAACAAAAAATACATCTGTGGCGCACATGGTCTACCTTCTGTGGCGCACTACACCTAAAGCGCACTATGGAAGTTTAGTGGCGCACTAGGTAGAGCGCCACAGAAGATCCCAGCGGTAGCGCACCATCCCAAACTTCTGTGGCGCACTAGGAGGTGCGCTACGCCTATTTCTACACAACCGTGGCGCACTAGGCAGTGCGCCACGGCTGAGAGATAGCCGTAGCGCAAGACCCGTGGCGCACTAGCGATGGGCATTTCGGGTGCGCCACTAACAGCCTGTTTCCTAGTAGTGAAACCGAAATATTTCCGGGACTGCGCGCGATGACTCGATGCCAGGTCATCGATCCATGGCAACTTTCCAAACATCACTATCTCAACCGTCCATCAGGTTCATATCCAACGGCCGATATTGTCCTCTCTTATATCTTGTTGGTTATGACGATTTTATGTATTGAAACTATGACGTTTTTAAGCCAAACCGTCTTAATTATTCAGGGTTTTGACTCTCGCAAACGGCCTATGATCATCTGGTGTGAAATCGTCATAAATCTATGACGATTTTATCTACGGTCACTATCAAAAGGTCATAGGTTGACACATTTCTTGTAGTGAAAAGTGATAAGTTTTGAAAGGCTTATGTTTTGCTAAATGACAAACCAACATGTTTTAATGAACCACTTGGGCGGAATGGCATTGATTGGGTCATCGAGTGTGGATTTTGGTGGGGAATGCCGCCCAGGACACTGAGAAATGATTGGTTTCTTTGTTTGGAAGCTTTTGTGTGCAACCATGTGCCAATAATGGAATGGGCGGTTGGTTGAACTCAGTAGGTTGTGGTAACTCGAACCCACGTATCCAGAGATGTAGATAGTGTAGGTTGGACCAGTGCGCGTCGGGATTGGGGAGCCACTTCCCGAACGGTTCCTTCTTGGACTTCTCCCTATCATCACCCAATATGAGAGTGGTGGTACGAGCTGGGCTGGCCAAGTCACATGCGTAAAGTGTACTAACCCCTGCAGGGTGTATAAACTAAGTGCTTAGTCGTGTCCCCGGTTATGGACAATTTGAGCGACCTAATACTGATGCTATGATATTTCTCACTCATCCTTATTTCTTAATTACTTAAAACTTGTTGGGTGAACATAATTGGGTAGGAGCACCTGGGAGTGAACCATAGTGTCCTATTTATCGTATTGGAAAACTACTTTGTTACAAATGTTAGGATAAAACTATTGCTTTATGCAAATGAGCCTGAACTCCACTTGGCCAAATAAGCATGTAGTTGATAGATCTGTTGTTAACCACTTTAAGCCCAGTTCTTTTGGCGGCTTCTCCCAGAAGCTGCCCTACCCCCAGCTTCCTGGGGAAGCCGGTTCAAATTTTTTGCGAGGCTTCCAAATTTGTTTAGACTTAACTATTCTAGAAGCCTTGCAATTTTTTTAGACCGGCTTCTCTAGGAAGCTGGGGGGAGGGCGGCTTCTCGGAGAAGCCCCTAAAAGAACTGGGCCTTAGCCTACTTGCCATACATTCAATGTATTGACCATTAGTGGCTGCAACGTTTCATGTTGCAGGTTATATCGTATCTGAGTGATCGTTCATAGGTCGCGAGACTCCACTCAACAATTGTTCGCCTGTGGCACATTTGAAGGATGGAGATCTACCTTGTATTCGTTTTCCGCTATGTACTTGAGTAAATAATGTAAATTCTGGATCATATTCATTGTATTTATGATGCACAGTTATATTTGGTATCATTTTGTACTGTGTGTGCCAGTGAACCGATCCAGGGATTGGCACTATACACATGAACTCAGCCTTATCAGGCGAGGGTGTTACAAGATGGTATTAGAGCTGTGTGTTGGCTGTAGGATCGTGACCTTATAAATGGATTAGCAATAGGAGACCTCTATTAGGAGAACTATCATATTTTCTACTTATTAGAGTTCTTATATTCCTTATCTATCTTTTCTAGAACCTCTTCCTATTCAAACATTTATAGTTGTCCATTCTTATGATACCTATATGAGAGTTAGCTAAGTAAAAGAACTATAGTATGATATAAATAAACATCTCATCAAGTTTGGTTAGGTCTAAACCACCATGTTCCATCTCTTTAGGAGATCATCGCTATCGTGTTAGCATATTGTTCTTACCAACTTATGTGGTATGAAAATATAGGTTGCTTGCTTGTTTGTACTGAACCATATCGTGTGATGCCTTGTTTAGGATCTGTTGTTTTGAAACTCTAAAGTTGCTGGAGTTTTTGTGTGGTTTTAAAATTATTTTTATGGTGTAATTTGACTGAAATTCGTGAGATAACTAGTGCAGTTTTCTGCCTAACCTGTTGTACCGCGTGATTTTTCATATTTTATTGGAAACTCATACAAATCTAAAAAAATAGGATCTGGAGCGTAATTACCTGTAGTACATGCAAAAAAATTGGCTAAAATTCCTGACGAGCTTAGACCGGTCATAAAAATTCGTGAAGTCTGTTGTACCGTTTTGACAGATTTTGTTTATTGCTTATATGTTGCTCTATTTTACTCTAGTATTGTTCCCAATGCTTTCAAACTATTTTGTGGTTATATACTACTAAGTTTAGACCTCTGTATTATTGTTATGCAAGTTCTTGCTTGCGTGTTAATTTCTTATGATTGTTTGCTTGTTTGTGACATTGAATGCTTCATATAGTTATGGGTAGGATTATTTTCTTAGTCGTTTCTTTCCTATAGAATCTATTCTTCCCTATCTTGAACCCTGGGAGATATAATGATGTGTTAAGTGGAAGGTTTGACCACACAATGCATTTAGGAAGGATAATGCTTCACCTAATGGAAAAAGATGTGGAAGTATGAAGTGTTGCACATGATGTTATGTAGTAGATTACCCAACCTGAAAGTTAAAGTATCGATAGCTTAGTTTTAGTAGTAGCTTTGTTGATTGAATACATGGGAGTATACATAGAGCATTAGCTCGTGCCCATGGAAACATTCTTCAAGGCAAGTGAGAATGCTCGAGTGATAGAAAAACATGATTCACCTATCCTTATACAGGGTAATGATTTGGGTGCAGGATGGATTGATCATCATTCCTACTACTCTTATTATTCGCTCTTGTACTGTTGGCTTTGCGAATCTTGAGTGCCCTTTTCAACCTTAGCAGAGAGTCAACGTTGAGCCTAAACCCTAGAATGGTATATTGTTACACCCTTCTAAAAGCATCCATTGCTAAGCATAGGAATGTACGGTAAGGATGAATCCCAACCGTGAATTATGGGCAACGTGAAATAAACGTTCCCTATTTGCCCACCATGAGAGTTTTGCTAGTTTAAGAAGTGCTTTCTCGGAAACTATCAATCATGAAGTTTAGAATGTGCAAGAGACGTTGTGTCAATAAAAGTCTAAAGGAGAACCAATCTGAGCTAAGTGGATCCTCGAGAAATGACCTAGTCAATTTTATTTTAAGGGCGGTAGCATCCTAATGGATCCTGAACATTTCTTTCTTTCTAGCCTTCCCAAATCTCGAGACGAGATTTCTTTTAAGGGTGGTAGTCTGTCACATCCCAAAATTCTCCTAATTTTGGAATGTGAAATAAATAAATAAGTTTGATTGATTGTTTGACTATGTTAAAAATTCTCAAAGAGAAGAAATTTTTTGAATAGAAAATCCTCTCAACCTTGAATTCAAAAATCTTATATTCTTTTGTTATGACCTAAGTAGCCCTAAAGGCAAAAGGGCATGGATTGATTATGGATTGCAGAATTGGTGTGCAAGATTTCAAAATGAAAATCATGAAGCATTCATAAGTATTTCATCCATGCAAAGTTCTCACAAACTGAATCTAAATCCTGGTATCTAAAATCCTATAGTTGATTTGCCTAGATGTTCCTAAAGGAAATTAAATTGACTTTATAAAACCCACTATTTCTAAGACAGCGATTGTTGCTAAATTATAGCCTAAAAAGATCCAACTAATATTACAAAATTTTAGAAACAAAGTTGAGCTCATTTGGAGCTAGTATGAAAAAGTTATGGAACAAATACAAACACATAAAGATATAAATAAAATGGAATATACAAGGATTTATAAACCCACTACTTCCAAACTAGTAAAAAGATTACAAATTTGATTCTATAATGACCTATTCGATTTTAGAAAAATTTAGAAACAAGAATCATGTCATTTGGAGTTCATATGCAAAAGATATGAGGAAAACAAGTAAAAAAAACTGAACGGGCCGGCCCAGACGGACCGACCGGACCAGGCCACGCGCGCGTACAGGGATCGATCGGGTTGCTCCAAAAAGCGTGCAAAATCTGTTTTGTTAAACCTATCTCTACTCAAACTGCTATAACTTTTTATCTACAACTCCTAATCGACTTCCGTTTGTTTCTACTTGTTCTCTACTCCAAGGCCTATCTCTACACCGTCCCAAACCTCCATATAAACTCGTGGAGCCATAGCTGTATGAGTTTTTCTTCTCGAAATCCCGAATCTATATATGTCCGAATCTTATTTCGTTTTTAACCCATCTAGACTTCGTCGTTTGCCTTCGGTCAAAAAACGAAAGTTGTAGGGATCGTCGAAATCTTGCAATCCCGACAAACCTCACCTCTTTTCATCCACCACAGCCGGAGAATTTCGTATCGCAATATTTCAGATCTTACGGTGTAAATCCAAGATCTACTCGCGCTCGTTTCTTCAAATCGAAATTCCTTTGGTGAGAAGGTAGGAATAATGATTCCCCATAACTTTCATGTTCTGAGTTTTTCAATTTGACATACGGATTTGTCTCTCTAACACAGATCTATTTCTTGTCTATTCTGAGCCAAAATCGGGTCAATCTCTTCTTCTAGCCACCGGATCCTATGCAGACGGTCAAGATCCAATCAAACCGGTGCGTGCCATGTCGTCATCCCGGTCATCTTTCTCATCAACGCCACGTCAACGTAAGGTCAACATCTAGTCCCAGTCAGCGTGCAAAGTCAACCTGTCCAGTCAGCGGAATATTCCCTGGAATATTCCATTCGAATTTAAAATTGCATATTATAGATCTAACTTGTAAAATTCATTAGAAATTCATACCACATCCAAAAATTGCGTATAGTATATCATATTGAAGATAATTTCACGTAGAATCATCTTATCAGAATAGATCCAACTTTTACTGTACGTGGTTACTGCAGTAATTTAATTAGTTTTAATGGTCTTTTAGGTTAATAAATTCATAGAATATTATCTGTAACTCCAAAAAATATGAACAATATATCAAATTGAAGCTGATGTAATGTACTTTAATAATATCTGGTCGGATCTAGCATTTGCCGATTATTTAACCTGTAGAAATTTAATTAGTTTTAATGGCTTTATAAATCATTAAATTCATATTAAATAAATTGCTTGTCACAAAAATATAAATGATATACCGTTGGAAAGCTGGTTCCATGTAGATCATCAATATGCAATTAGTTCAGCATTTTACTGTAAGGTTTTGCTGTGAAGATTTAAATAGTTTAATGGCCTATTTAGAGTAATAAATTCATAAGAAAATAAATACTATTCATAAAATTACAAATAATATGTCCCTGAAATCAAAATTCCGTGGAGATGACAGATATAATTTTAGTTTGATTTTTAGACAAAAGAAACTATAGGAATCGTTTAAAACCATTAAACACTATTTAAATCATACAAAAAGATCTATAACTCCGATTAGGGTGAATCCAAGTGCTAAGGTTTTGTATTGACATTAGATATACAGAGAAATTGCATGATAAATTATTTGGTACTGTTAAAACATAAATTCATACAGAAATATTTAAACCCATTGAAATAGTGTTTTAATCATAGGAAAATATCTATAACTCCTTTGTAGGTGATTCAAATTGCCACTATCTCTAAATTGCATTATCTATCCAGTAGCATCTAGTTCACAATTTAATACGACATAAACATCTTTAGTTCAAATAAAACTATCTTTTGCATGCTTGCATGCATGACCTTGTTTTATTATTTTATGTGTGATGATTTGTTTGATTATTGTTGGAATGCTAGTTGAATCTATGTTTGCTTGATTGATTTGTAGTGAAGTTAGAAGAGTGTGAGATTAGCAAGATCAAGAAGTGAACCAACATTCCCTACCAAAAAGGCAAGTGACACTATCATCCAAGTCCTACTATTTTCATTATACTTAGTGGATTTTGAAACATGCATGAAAAGAATTTCTATACTTATGCTATGCTAAATCCTAATAGGATACCTTTATATATTCCTTAGTGAAAATAATGTAGTTGTAAAATGCTTAGCCATGCTATAAATTTTGAGAAGAGATACATGTTGAGATTTTATAAAGTTGAGAAAATACTTATGTTTTATATAATAAAACAAATACTCAATGAACCACCTGGGTGGACAAGGATACTCAAGTTTTGGACAAGGTGGCAACAAGAGGAACCATGTTTATATGGCAATCTCTTTTTGTTGTGCACCAGATGAAAACCACCCAGGGACTTAGAGATTGAACATGTTTCTCCAACAGTGGCTTCCGTGTACAGCCACATGCTAAATGGGCACTGGCTTAGTCAACTACATTGGGAAGACCCATGCATTAGCCTCTTCAGGTTAACTAAATGAGGGAACTTGGAACCCTACATTGGTGCCTGGTAGACAAGCTAGATTCGGAGGACCCTATGGAAAGACTTCGTCACATTCTCAATCTGCCGGTACTCCATCTTGGTGAGTACTTATCCAGCGGCCACTGGTGGCAACAAGATGAGAGTGTGTCATGTGGGTAAAGTGTACAACTTCTGCAGAAGATAAAAATTCTAAGTACTTAGCCGTGTCCCCGGTTATGGACAATACTGAGCAACTAAAGCCTAAAGCTATGGGAAATCTCGACATTCCAATTTCTAAAAGCAAAACTTTAAAGTGACAAAAAAGACTTGAAGCACTTGGGGTGTACCAAGGAACTCAAGAGATTTTACAATGACTTTAAGCACTTGGGGTGTACCAAGGAACTCAAGAGATTTTACAAAGACTTGAAGCACTTGGGGTGTACCAAGGAACTCAAGAGATTTTACAAAGACTTGAAGCACTTGGGGTGTACCAAGGAGCTCAAAAGATTTTTTTTACTAAGACTTGAAGCACTTGGGGAGTACCAAGTAGCTCAAAAGATTTGACAAAAGATCAAAACCATTTTGAAAAGATAGGATAAATTATTGCTTTCTGCAAATGAGCCTAAAACCCCACTTAGCCAAATATGCATGTGATGATAGGATCCACTTATTTCTACATAGTAGTGAAACTTGCCAATACAATTCAAATGTATTGACCCTTGTGGATGTAAATTGTTATGTTGCAGGTTTGTTTGATATTAGTGAAGTTGATTGATTAGGATTACAAAGTCTACAACCAACATGTTTTCCTGTGGCACTTTGAAGATGAAGGACCCCATGCTTATAGATATTCTGCTGCAATGTAATGTAATAGACAAATGAGCTATGTAAGATGTAATAAAATTATGTTATACCTGGTTATAAAGTTGTATTATGACCTTTGTTTCTTAATATTACATCTTAACTGTGGATGCTAGCTATTGATCCTGGGACTAGCATTGTAAACACAGGGATCTCTACCTTATTAAAGGTTGGGAACCTTACAGATGGTATCAGAGCATTATGTTTTGGTAAATGACAAACCAACATGTTTTAATGAACCACCTGTGCGGAATGGCATTGATTGGGTCATCGAGTGTGGATTTTGGTGGGGAATGCCGCCCAGGACACTGAGAAATGATTGGTTTCTTTGTTTGGAAGCTTTCGTGTGCAACCATGTGCCAATAATTGAATGGGTGGTTGGTTGAACTCAGTAGGTTGTGGTAACTCGAACCTGCGTATCCAGAGATGTAGATAGTGTAGGTTGGACCGGTGCGCGTCGGGATTGGGGAGCCACTTCCCGAACGGTTCCTTCTTGGACTTCTCCCTATCATCACCCAATATGAGAGTGGTGGTACGAAATGGCCAAGTCACATGGGTAAAGTGTACTAACCTGCAGGTGTATAAACTAAGTGCTTAGCCGTGTCCGGTTATGGACAATTTGAGCGACCGACATCGATGCTATGATATTTCTCACTCATCCTTATTTCTTAATTACTTAAAACTTGTTGGGTGAACATAATTGGGTAGGAGCACCTGGGAGTGAACCAGAGTGTCCTATTTATCGTATTGGAAACCTACTTTGTTACAAATGTTAGGATAAAACTATTGCTTTATGCAAATGAGCCTGAACTCCACTTGGCCAAATAAGCATGTAGTTGATAGATCTGTTGTTAACCACTTTAGCCTACTTGCCATACATTCAATGTATTGACCATTCGTGGCTGCAACGTTTCATGTTGCGAGTTATATAAATATCTGAGTGATCGTTCATAGGTCGCGAGACTCCACTCAACAATTGTTCGCCTGTGGCACATTTGAAGGATGGAGATCTACCTTGTATTCGTTTTCCGCTGTGTACTTGAGTAAATAATGTAAATTCTGGATCATATTCATTGTATTTATGATGCACAGTTATATTTGGTATCATTATGTACTATGCGTGCCAGTGAACCGATCCAGGGGTTGGCACTATACACATGAACTCAGCCTTATCAAGCGAGGGTGTTACACTCAGCCAGATGGACAGTTGGTGGTAGTGATGATAGGATGGAACGCATCCATGGTGGTCTGAGGGAGTGTTTATGAAAATTCTCGTGTCGATGCATGTCGAGTCTTGTGGAGAAAGTGCACCACCTCTCGAGAGGGTAAAACCTAAGTACTTAGCCGTGTCCCCGGTAATGGACATTTTGAGCATCAAAGACATTGAAATGGTCAATAATCTCCTGTCACATCCCAAGATTTTCCAAATCTTGTAATGTGAAAAATAAATGAATAAAATAAAACTTTGTTGATTTTCAGGGTGAGAAGAAACTTTTTGATTCCAATTGGAAACCTTCAAACCTATTTTGAACAATAAATCCTAAAGGGTTTTAAAAAGATAAACAATTAATAAAGAAAGTTTTAAATATTTGGAATTACTATTTTTGGATCTTTTAATAAAAAGATTTGGTTTTCAAATGAGAAAGGTAGAATTATAAATAGGGATTATTTTATAGAGCCAAATTAAACCTTGGCCAAGCTTTTGAAATAAAATGTTTTGCTTTGATTAAAAGAGTAAAGGTTTATTTAAATAAAATGAGAGTTTATTAATAAACCATATTTATTAAAGTAAAAGTTTTCCCATTTTAATTAAACATCAAAACTTGATAAATTATTTTAAACAAGTTTTCCAAGTATTTTATATTCTCAAATAAAACCTACTGAAGTGTTTTGAATTTTTTTTCAAATGGAGTTTTTAAATAAAACAAATCCTATTTGAATTAATAACTAAGGACTATTTATTTAATTATTAAATAGATCCTAAAAAGAATAAAAATATTATTTTGTTTTTGGACTTTGGTTTATGTTGTTAAACAGAACCAAAACTCAATACAAGTTTGGAGGATGTTTGATTTGTTTTGGATGTTTGATTTGTTTTTTGAAATTCAAAACAGGAAAATCAAACAGAAAAAGGAAAAGCAATCAAAAAAAATAGAACCAGACCTGACCCAACCCACCTGGCCCAGGAAGCCCAGTCGCAGCCCAGTTTCCCTCCTCCTTTCGGCGAAACGTTTTCCACCGAAACACCGACCCGCGGAGTCACTGAACACACGGCCCCACTCCATCTTCCTCTCTCTCTCGCAGACAGCGCGGCCCCACGCCAGCTCAGCGTCGTCTTCCTCGCGTTGAACTCGCCGGCCGTTTCCTGCCGTTGATACCGCGAATGAATTTGCTTCAATGCCGCGTCTTAATCACGCCGCGACCACGCCCCCTTAAACACCTCCCTCTCCTCTCCATTTCCCCTCCCTCGCCCAGCTCTCTTGGCCACCAGGCTGCCTTGATTCTGCATTTGCGCCGCCACTGCTCCGGCGAGCCTCTCCAGCAATTCCGGCCAGTAGACACCGCCCCTTGCCTCATCGACCAAGCTCACACACTCCCCAGCCTCTGGCGCTTCTCCCTGTCCTTCCCATTCATTCGTGCTCGCCCCAGAGCCTCGGCTTCGACAACCTCTGAGCGTCGCCGCGTCTGCTTCTCTCTCCGGCGAGTTTTCCTGGTAAGTCTAGACCGCCCCGAGCCCTCTCAATCATGCTCACGTGAACCCCAGGACTGTACGTGTCTAACCGTGCCCTTGTCTTGCCTCGGAGTGAACTGCAGGCCCATCCTCGACGACCTCCAGAACCGCCTGACGCCGTCCCCCATTCCGGCGAGCAATCCCCTTCACCCCAGTGCGCCCCTCGACCAACCGACCACGCCTCGAGCATCACCACAACCCTGCGAGCACGGTGAGCACCTCCACTTCTCTCCTTGCTTCCTGTAACATCCTCTAGCACACCGTCTGACCGCGCGCCGCCGCTCACCGCCGCGCAGCGCCGCCCGTTGTTGACCAAGCAGTCGTGTCCGTAGGATCTAGATCGGACGAACGCGATAGAAGCTAGACGAAGGGGTAAGTAGCATCTCAGCGCCGTGCGATCTGTTTAGATCCAACGTCTCACAGAGGCCGATCCGTGAGAACCGGTACCGCCCAATGAGAACACGCCGCGTGTCCTAGCTTTTGATTTAAAACAGAATTAGAATCAGATTTGTTTGCAAATGTGAAAAATCCATAACTTTTGATCCACACATCCAAAATTTGCAAACTTTATATCAATGGAATCAGTGGAACAAGCCCTAGCCAACCATGCAATTTTTTTAGTAAAAAGCTTCTGGTAAAATGTTTGTTTTTGCAGAAACATTTGTATGCTTGTTTAGGTTATAAAAATTATTCCAAAAAGTTTTTGAGGATGAAATCTTTGCAAATTGGTTTGTTATGAACTTACTGACCCTAGGAACAAACCCATGAATTTAAAAATGTTTTTGGTGAATATTAGGATTGAATAATTAAATTAGCTCATTTCTAGACAAATAAAAATATTGGTTTTGCTATGGAAATGATTTTTGAGAAAAACCTTTGGCAAAATGTGTAGATTAAAACCTACTGACCCCAAACACCAAGTTTTGTAAATTAACAACTTATTTGGTGAACAATATAAAATTTTAGCTTTGCTAAAAGCATTTTCCACCACATGAAATGATGATTTGATTTAAAAATGATCTATAGATAAAACCCTTTTGCAAATGGTTTTGCCACTTTAGAAAATGACCAATTCAGACTTTACAATGTTTAGAAGCCTAGTAGAAACCACCCTTGCAAATAAAACTATCTTTTGCATGCTTGCATGCATGACCTTGTTTTATTATTTTATGTGTGATGATTTGTTTGATTATTGTTGGAATGCTAGTTGAATCTATGTTTACTTGATTGATTTGTAGTGAAGTTAGAAGAGTGTGAGATTAGTAAGATCAAGAAGTGAACCAACGTTCCCTACCAAAAAGGCAAGTGACACTATCATCCAAATCCTACTATTTTCATTATACTTAGTGGATTTTGAAACATGCATGAAAAGAATTTCTATACTTATGCTGTGCTAAATCCTAATAGGATACCTTTATATATTCCTTAGTGAAAACAATGTAGTTGTAAAATGCAGCCATGCTATAAATTTTGAGAATAGATACATGTTGAGATTTTATAAAGTTGAGAAAAGACTTATGTTTTATATAATTAAAAAAATACTCAATGAACCACCTGGGTGGACAAGGATACTCAAGTTTTGGACAAGGTGGCAACAAGAGGAACCATGTTTATATGGCAATCTCTTTTTGTTGTGCACCAGATGAAAACCACCCAGGGACTTAGAGATTGAACATGTTTCTCCAACAGTGGCTTCCGTGTACAGCCACATGCTAAATGGGAACTGGCTTAGTTAACTACATTGGGAAGACCCATGCATTAGCCTCTTCAGGTTAACTAAATGAGGGAACTTGGAACCCTACATTGGTGCCTGGTAGACAATCTAGATTGGGAGGACCCTATGGAAAGACTTCGTCACATTCTCAATCTGCCGGTACTCCATCTTGGTGAGTACTTATCCAGCGGCCACTGGTGGCAACAAGATGAGAGTGTGTCATGTGAGTAAAGTGTACAACTTCTGCAGAAGATAAAAATTCTAAGTACTTAGCCGTGTCCCCGGTTATGGACAATACTGAGCAACTAAAGCCTGAAGCTATGGGAAATCTCGACATTCCAATTTCTAAAAAGCAAAACTTTAAAGTGACAACAAAGACTTGAAGCACTTGGGGTGTACCAAGGAACTCAAGAGATTTTACAATGACTTGAAGCACTTGGGGTGTACCAAGGAACTCAAGAGATTTTACAAAGACTTGAAGCACTTGGGGTGTACCAAGGAACTCAAGAGATTTTACAAAGACTTGAAGCACTTGGGGTGTACCAAGGAGCTCAAAAGATTTTTTTTTACAAAGACTTGAAGCACTTGGGGAGTACCAAGTAGCTCAAAAGATTTGACAAAAGATCAAAACCATTTTGAAAAGATAGGATAAATTATTGCTTTCTGCAAATGAGCCTAAAACCCCACTTAGCCAAATATGCATGTAATGATAGGATCCACTTATTTCTACATAGTAGTGAAACTTGCCAATACAATTCAAATGTATTGACCCTTGTGGCTGTAAATTGTTATGTTGCAGGTTTGTTTGATATTAGTGAAGTTGATTGATTAGGATTACAAAGTCTACAACCAACATGTTTGCCTGTGGCACTTTGAAGATGAAGGACCCCATGCTTATAGATATTCTTCTGCAATGTAATGTAATAGCCAAATGAGCTATGTAAGATGTAATAAAATTATGTTATTCCTGGTTATAAAGTTGTATTATGACCTTTGTTTCTTGATATTACATCTTAACTGTGGATGCTAGCTATTGATCCAGGGACTAGCATTGTAAACACAGGGATCTCTACCTTATTAAAGGTTGGGAACCTTACAGATGGTATCAGAGCATTGTGTTGCCTCGAGGATTTGTAAACCTAGGATTGGACAAACCCTTAGAAAAATAGGAGTTGTATTTGTTCCAAAACTTATTTACAAACAATCTTGTAAACTCTTTCCTCAACCATTTTGGTTTTGATTCTACATCTCTTCTATTTCAACTTGATGGATAAAGCCTACCCCATGGCCAAAGACCTCACCATAAGCTAAGGACTTCTTCAACTCTAATGACTTCAACATCTTCAACTCTAATGACTTCAACATCTTCAACTCTAATGACTTCAACATCTTCAGCATGTTCACCAAGGACTTCAACCTTGGATATCACTAAGGACAAGTGAGACATGAAATCTTGCTCAGGATTTCAAGACTAAGGAAACACAACTTAGAAAAGCCAACATCACCTTTGAAGTTTTGTGACCAACAGTTTTTCCCGAAGAAACCATAATCTCATGTAAGAAAGAATCAACCAAGAAGGATGGAAAGATCACAAGTGAACCATATAGATGGACTACCATATTTTAGTTAAGTCAACCACACCAACTTATGTGGTGTAACAAAAATATTTTGTTGCCTAAAGATATGCTTGAACTTCATTAGTTGAGTGAAATGTTTGTTTGTGATTGCTTGCACATTGCTTGAGTGAATTGTGATGTGTGTGATTAGAATTATTTCCTTAGAAATATCTAGCCTATTCTAATCTCAATTCAACCCAAACAGATGACTACTCCAAGAGACTCCAACATCAAGGTTGATGACATCAACAACAACCAAGAGGACAACATGGGAGAACTCATAACAACCCAAAACTAGTTAAACCTAATGACAGCTCAATTCATAGCCAACACCAGTGGGGAATATCCAAGCCTGCAATTTTTTTTGGAAAACCAAGCCCAAATGTTGCATAAGGTGACAGATCAAATGCTCAACATGGAAAGCAACTTTTCCAAAGGAGTTTGTGACAACAAGGATGACAAAGATGTTATTCTAGAAGGAACCAAAGCTTGCAACATTTGTGGAGACAAGGATCACACTTCCAAGGAGCATGGAGATCAATGCCCCAACTGTGAAGAGAAACATCCAGTTGGCCAATGTCCCACATCTCAAGCTACTTGCTACTTATGTGAAGGAAATAACCATGTCCCTATCCAATGCCCCATCTATTCCATAGTTGAACAAAGGAAACAAGGTGGAGTGCAACAGATGATTGCAAACTATCAAGAGGGATCCAAATCTACCAAGAAGAATGAGGACAAAGGAAAAGCTCCAATTATACCTCCATGCAATACAACCCAATTTAAAGGACCAAAGAAGAGGCATATGAATTATCCAAGGAGTAATAGAAGGTACAAGAAACAAGTAGACATTCCTACCTACAAGATAACATATGAACAACATGAACTAGATGCACTCCTAGCTTTGGAGAAACCCAAGAAAAAGAAGGACAAAAGCCATGTGCAATGTCATCATTGTAAAGAAATGGGACACTATTCCAGTGAATGTCCAGAAAAACAGAAGTATAAGGAAATTGGCCAAGTATGGTGCAACAATTGCAAAGAGCTAGGCCATTATGCAGCAACCTATCCACAAGAGACACGTGAAGAACTTAAACTTATCACATGTTTCAACTGTGGTAACCAAGGACATTATGCAAGCAACTGTCCAGAAAAGATGAAGCACAAGATAAACAAGCCTGTGAAGGATCTCAGCCTTGTCACATGTTTCAAGTGTGGAAACAAGGGACACTATGCAGATGTTTGCCCAGAGAAGTTTCCACAAGATCCCAAGCAAGCCAATATGTAATTTAGATGGAAAAATTTTAAGGGTGGTAGTACCCTAGATGCCCAAATCTCGGGACGAGATTTATTTTAAGGGTGGTAGCTTTCACATCCCAATATTTTCCAAATCTTGTAATGTGAAAAATAAATGAATAAAATAAAACTTTGTTGATTTTCAGGGTGAGAAGAAACTTTTTGATTCCAATTGGAAACCTTCAAACCTATTTTGAACAATAAATCCTAAAGGGATTTAAAAAGATAAACAATTAATAAAGAAAGTTTTAAATATTTGGAATTACTATTTTTGGATCTTTTAATAAAAAGATTTGGTTTTCAAATGAGAAAGGTAGAATTATAAATAGGGATTATTTTATAGAGCCAAATTAAACCTTGGCCAAGATTTTGAAATAAAATGTTTTGCTTTGATTAAAAGAGTAAAGGTTTATTTAAATAAAATGAGAGTTTATTAATAAACCATATTTATTAAAGTAAAAGTTTTTCCCATTTTAATTAAACATCAAAACTTGATAAATTATTTTAAACAAGTTTTCCAAGTATTTTATATTCTCAAATAAAACCTACTGAAGTGTCTTGATTTTTTTCAAATGGAGTTTTTAAATAAAACAAATCCTATTTGAATTAATAACTAAGGACTATTTATTTAATTATTAAATAGATCCTAAAAAGAATAAAAATATTTTTTTTTGGACTTTGGTTTATGTTGTTAAACAGAACCAAAACTCAATACAAGTTTGGAGGAGGTTTGATTTGTTTTGGATGTTTGATTTGTTGTTTGAAATTCAAAACAGGAAAATCAAACAGAAAAAGGAAAAGCAATCAGAAAAAATAAATAGAACCAGACCTGACCCAACCCACCTGGCCCAGGAAGCGCAGTCGTAGCCCAGTTTCCCTCCCCCTTTCGTCGAAACGTTTTCCACCGAAAAACCGACCCGCGGAGTCACTGAACACACGGCCCCACTCCCTCTTCCTCTCTCTCTCGCAGACAGCGCGGCCCCACGCCAGCTCAGCGTCGTCTTCCTCGCGTTGAACTCACCGGCCGTTTCCTGCCGTTGATACCGCGAATGAATTCGCTTCAATGCCGCGTCTTAATCACGCCGCGACCACGCCCCCTTAAACGCCTCCCTCTCCTCTCCATTTCCCCTCCCTCGCCTAGCTCTCTCGGCCACCAGGCTGCCTTGATTCTGCATTTGCGTCGCCACTGCTCCGGCGAGCCTCTCCAGCAATTCCGGCCAGTAGACACCGCCCCTTGCCTCATCGACCAAGCTCACACACTCCCCAGCCTCTGGTGCTTCTCCCTGTCCTTCCCATTCATCCGCGCTCGCCCCAGAGCCTCGGCTTCGACAACCTCTGAGCGCCGCCGCCTTTGCTTCTCTCTCCGGCGAATTTTCCTGGTAAGTCTAGACCGCCCCGAGCCCTCTCAATCATGCTCACGTGAACCCCAGGACTGTACGCGTCTAACCGTGCCCCTTTCTTGCCTCGGAGTGAACTGTAGGCCCATCCTCGACGACCTCCAGAACCGCCTGACGTCGTCCCCCACTTCGGCGAGCAATCCCCTTCACCCTAGTGCGCCCCTCGACCAACCGACCACGCCTCGAGCATCACCACAACCCTGCGAGCATGGTGAGCACCTCCACTTCTCTCCTTGCTTCGTATGTAGCCGCTAGCACACTGCTCGATCCGCCGCTCACCGCCAAGGCTCGCCGTTGTCGATTGACCAGCGTGTCCGTAGGATCTAGATCGGACGAACGCGGTAGAAGCTAGACGAAGGGGTAAGTAGCATCTCAGCGCCGTGCGATCTGTTTAGATCCAACGTCTCACAGAGGCCGATCCGTGCGAACTGGTACCGCCCAATGATAACACGCCGCGTGGCCCAGCTTTTGATTTAAAACATAATTAGAATCAGATTTGTTTGCAAATTTGAAAAATCCATAACTTTTGATCCACACGTCCAAAATTTTCAAACTTTATATCAATGGAATCAGTGGAACAAGCCCTAGCCAACCATGCAATTTGTTTAGTAAAAAGCTTCTGGTAAAATGTTTGTTTTTGCAGAAACATTTGTATGCTTGTTTAGGTTATAAAAATATTCCAAAAAGTTTTTGAGGTTGAAATCTTTGCAAATTGGTTTGTTATGAACTTACTGACCCTAGGAACCAACCCATGAATTTAAAAAAAAAATTTGGTGAAGATTAGGATGGAATAATTAAATTATCTCATTTCTAGACAAATAAAAATATTGGTTTTGCTATGGAAATGATTTTTGAGAAAAACCTTTGGCAAAATGTGTAGATTCAAACCTACTGACCCCAAATACCAAGTTTTGTGAATTAACAACTTATTTGGTGAACAATATAAAATTGTAGCTTTGCTAAAAGCATTTTCCACCACATGGAATAATGATTTGATTTAAAAAATGATCTATAGATAAAACCCTTTTGCAAATGGTTTTGCCACTTTAGAAAATGACCAATTCAGAATTTACAATGTTTAGAAGCCTAGTAGAAACCACCCTTGCAAATAAAACTATCTTTTGCATGCTTGCATGCATGACCTTGTTTTATTATTTTATGTGTGATGATTTGTTTGATTATTGTTGGAATGCTAGTTGAATCTATGTTTGCTTGATTGATTTGTAGTGAAGTTAAAAGAGTGTGAGATTAGCAAGATCAAGAAGTGAACCAACATTCCCTACCAAAAAGGCAAGTGACACTATCATCCAAGTCCTACTATTTTCATTATACTTAGTGGATTTTGAAACATGCATGAAAAGAATTTCTATACTTATGATATGCTAAATCCTAATAGGATACCTTTATATATTCCTTAGTGAAAACAATGTAGTTGTAAAATTCTTAGCCATGCTATAAATTTTCAGAAGAGATACATGTTGAGATTTTATAAAGTTGAGAAAAGACTTATGTTTTATATAATAAAACAAATACTCAATGAACCACCTGGGTGGACAAGGATACTCAAGTTTTGGACAAGGTGGCAACAAGAGGAACCATGTTTATATGGCAATCTCTTTTTGTTGTGCACCAGATGAAAACCACCCAGGGACTTAGAGATTGAACATGTTTCTCCAAGTTGGCTTCCGGTATGCAGCCACATGCTAAATGGGCACTAGCTTAGTCAACTACATTGGGAAGACCCATGCATTAGCCTCTTCAGGTTAACTAAATGAGGGAACTTGGAACCCTACATTGGTGCCTGGTAGACAAGCTAGATTAGGAGGACCCTATGGAAAGACTTCGTCACATTCTCAATCTGCCGGTACTCCATCTTGGTGAGTACTTATCCAGCGGCCACTGGTGGCAACAAGATGAGAGTGTGTCATGTGGGTAAAGTGTACAACTTCTGCAGAAGATAAAAATTCTAAGTACTTAGCCGTGTCCCCGGTTATGGACAATACTGAGCAACTAAAGCCGGAAGCTATGGGAAATCTCGACATTCCAATTTCTAAAAGCAAAACTTTAAAGTGACAACAAAGACTTGAAGCACTTGGGGTGTACCAAGGAACTCAAGAGGTTTTACAATGACTTGAAGCACTTGGGGTGTACCAAGGAACTCAAGAGATTTTACAAAGACTTGAAGCACTTGGGGTGTTCCAAGGAACTCAAGAGATTTTACAAAGACTTGAAGCACTAGGGGTGTACCAAGGAGCTCAAAAGATTTTTTTTTACAAAGACTTGAAGAACTTGGGGAGTACCAAGTAGCTCAAAAGATTTGACAAAAGATCAAAACAATTTTGAAAAGATAGGATAAATTATTGCTTTCTGCAAATGAGCCTAAAACCCCACTTAGCCAAATATGCATGTAATGATAGGATCCACTTATTTCTACATAGTAGTGAAACTTGCCAATACAATACAAATGTATTGACCCTTGTGGCTATAAATTGTTATGTTGCAGGTTTGTTTGATATTAGTGAAGTTGATTGATTAGGATTACAAAGTCTACAACCAACATGTTTACCTGTGGCACTTTGAAGATGAAGGACCCCATGCTTATAGATATTATGCTGCAATGTAATGTAATAGCCAAATGAGCTATGTAAGATGTAATAAAATTATGCTATTCCTGGTTATAAAGTTGTATTATGACCTTTGTTTCTTGATATTACATCTTAACTGTGGATGCTAGCTATTGATCCAGGGACTAGCATTGTAAACACAGGGACCTCTACCTTATTAAAGGTTGGGAACCTTACATCTCCTCATCCCAATTTCTCTAAGTTAACACTTGTTGGGTGAACAAGGGTAGCACCTGCTGTGATTCAAGTGTGCCATGTGTGATGAAATGTTTTGAAAAAGAGAAAAACTATTTTACAAAGGATAGGAAAAACTTATTTTGTGCAAAGGCCATCCAAAACTCCACTTAGCCATATACTCATGTAGATGTTAGATTCTCCATATCAATATGATATCACTTACCAATACAATTCAAATGTATTGACCCTTGTGGTTGTAACTTATTATGTTGTAGGTTTGTTTGATGTTAGTGAAGTGTGTTGAGTAGGGATTACAAGACTACAACCAACATGTTTGCATGTGGCATATGAAGATGAAGGACTCCATGCTTTATAGTTATTTGCTGCTCTGTAATAAGTGAAGGGTTTCACGGCATAGTAAATCAAAATTTTCTACGGAGCGAACAGAGGGAAAGCCAAGATCTAATCTAGGAGATGCAAACAACGAGAGAGATTGGATTAGATCTTCATACCCTTGAAGATTCGCATGATGAACGTTAATCGGGGCGTGGGTGATGTAGTCGTACTCGCTTCTCCTCCTCGATCCGATCCGATCTAGCACCACAAGTGGCGGTGCCTCCGTGAGATGCACACGCAAAGCACCTCGACGCCTCCTCCTTCCTCGGACCAGCGAGTATGGTGGAGAGATAGATTGGATCTACAACACGACGGCGTGGTATATATGGTGGAGAATTTCGCTGCAGGCTTCGCCTACAAACAATGGGAGGGAGAGGAAGGTAGCAAGGCTGCTAGGGCTTGGAGGAAGGTGTGTGGGAGGCGCACCACCCCTCTATATATAGAGGCGGCTAGCCTTGCCCTCATCCAAGCCTATCTCTAGTTTAAACAATTTAAACTCTCCTTATCTAGAAATCCTATCTCTAGTTTAAACGATTTAAACTCTCCCTTATCTAGAAATCCTACTCTAGTTTAAACGAGTTTAAACTTATCTAGGATCGCTGGGCCCTATGGGGCCTTGTGCCTGGCCCAATGCGCAGGACACTCCCTCATAGGCCCATGCCCTCCCGGAAGGTGGGGCCACGTTTGTCCCTTCCGAAGGTTCTAGAAGCTTCAGACAATACCGATTAACCGGAACAATTCCGAACTCCAAAACTGCACCGCCTTATATGAATCTTATTCTCCGGACCATTCGGAACCTCGTGATATCCCGGATCCCATCCTAGACTCCTAACAAAAAATTCATAAACCAATTATCCAATCTATCCTAGCGTCGAGATACGTTAAGTGTGTGACCCTGTGGGTTCGAGAATATGCAGACATGATCTTCTATCAATAATCAACAGTGGGTGCAGGCACCCATATTGACTCCCACATTCATCGATGATCATATCGGATGAACCACGATTCAGGATTCAATCAATCCCATATATATTCCCTTCGTCTCGCGATATTTTACTTGCGAGATTCGATCGCTTGCATCGTCATACCTAGTTCAATCTCGCTCACAAAGTACTTTACTCGTTCGTAATCCGATATCACTTTGTGATTAACTCCTAACCACATGCTTGCAAGCGGTGTTGATATCGACACGAGTGGGCCCAAGTATATCTCTCCGACTTGGGAGGACAAATTCCATCTCGATACATACAACCCAACAGATACTTTCCGATCACCGAGAGACACCTTTATGATCACCCTCTCATAGGATGACGTTTGATGACCTCAAAGCTTTCTTCCGGTACCAGGAGTTGCATTATCTCATGGTCTAAGGAATACAATATTTGACATAGGAAAAGCTTCGCAAAGATGAACACGGTGAAACGATCTAATTGCTTCGCTTAGTTTGGTCATCCCATCATATCATTCTCCCAATGATATGATCTCATTATCAATTGACAACTCATGTCTATGGTTAGGAAACCTTAACCATCATTGATCAATGAGCTAGTCCATAGAGGCGCATTAGGGACACGGTGTTGTTTACAAACCACACAAGTATTAATGTTTCCGCTTAATACAATTCTAGCATGGAATATAAACTTTATCATGAACAAGAATTATAATAATAACATCTTTATTATTGCCTCTAGGGCATAATTCCAACAGTCTCCCACTTGCATTAGAGTCAATAATCTAGTTTACATCGCAACAATCTCACACCCATGGCAATCGAGGTGTTGATCATGTTTTACACGTGGAAGAGGTTTAGTCAATGGATCTGCGACATTCGATCCGTATGTACTTTGCTAATCTTCAGATCTCCATCTGCTATATAATCTCGGATTATATGAAACTTGCGGTTGATATGCTTGGTCTTTGGATGATATCTTGGTTCCTTAGCGAGTGCTATGGCGCCAGTGTTGTCACACAATATCTCCAGTGGGTCCAATGCACTTGGAACCATGCCAAGCTCAGTGATGAAGTTTCTGATCCAAACTCCTTCACTTGACGCTTCTGCAGCATCCATGTATTCCGCTTCCACTGTAGATCCCGCGATCACGCTTTTCTTGCAGCTTCTCCAGCTCACAGCTCCTCCATTCAAAATATACACGTATCCTGTCTGAGATTTAGAATCATCCTTGTCGGTGTCGAAACTAGCGTCGACGTAACCTTTTACGACAAGCTGTTCATCACCCCCATAGACTAAGAACATTTCTTTAGTTCTATTTAGGTACTTTAGGATGTTCTTCACGGCATCCGATGTTCCACTCGGATCACTTTGATATCCGTCGTCAAACTAAGATCATTGGACACATCCGTCTAGTACACAAAGATGGCATACATGATGGAACCTATGGTCGAGGCATAAGGCACTTTGCTCATAGCTTCCCTATCATTTACCGTAGCTGGACACTGAGCCTTGCTCAATAGCTTACCTGACAACATAGGCACTGAACCTTTCTTTGCCTTATCCATTCTGAACCTTTGCAGAACTTTGTCTAGGTATGTACTGGCTTAAAGCTATCAGCGCCTTTTGTCTATCTCTATAGATTTTGATGCCCAATATATAAGCAGCTTCACCTAGGTCTTTCATTGAAAAACACTTGTTCAAATAACTCTTCACATCGTTAAGCATGTTGATGTCATTTCCAATAATCAATATGTCATGCACATATAGTACCGTAAACGCCACCGAGCTCCCACTCACTTTCTTGTAGATACAAGCTCGTAGCAATTTGGAACAAATCCAAAGCTCTTGATCACTTGATCAAAACGAAGGTTCCAACTCCGAGATGCTTGCTTCAGTCCATAAATGGAACGTGAAGTTTGCATACTTTACTAGCATCCTTAGGATCGACAAAACCTGGGTTGCATCATATACAACTCTTCATCAATGTTCCCATTGAGGAAAGCGATCTTGACATCCATCCGCCATATTTCATAAGCATGAAACGCAGCAATTGCTAATAAAATCGAATGGACTTAAACATCGCTACGGAGAGAAAGTCTCATCGTAGTCAACACCTTGAACTTGTCGAAAACCTTTTGCGACAAGCCGTGCTTTATAGACGGTAACATTACCATCCGCGTCTGCTTTCTTCTTGAATATCCATTTGCACTCAACGGCCTTTCGGCCGCTAGGAGGATCCACCAAAGTCCATACTTGGTTTTCGCTCATGGATCCCAATGGATTTCATGGCTTCCAGCCATTTCTCAGTCCGGGCTCATCATCGCTTCCTCATAGTTCGTGAGGTTCACCGTCTTCTACTAACAAGACAGTCAAGACAGGTTGCCGTACCACTCAGAGGGGCACGCGACCTTGTGGACTGCGACGTTCAAGAGCAAGATCGTCCAAGCTTCATGATCCTTGTCATTAGCTTCCTCTATTGTTGGTGCGGTAATCGGAACAATTTCAGTCTGCGCTACTCCAATTCAAGAGAAGGTTCAATAACCTCGTCTAGCTCTACTCTCCTCCCACTCACTTCTTTCGAGAGAAACTTCTTCTCAAGAAAGGAACCGTTCTTCATGACAAACACTTTGCCTTCGGTCTGTGATAGAAGGTATACCCAATGGTTTCCTTAGGGTATCCTATGAAGACGCATTTCTCCGATTTTGGTTCGAGCTTGTCGGCCAGATCAACTTCTTACGAAGCTTCAGATCCCCAAACTTTAAGAAACGACAACTTAGGTTTAGCACCAAACCATAGTTCATACGGTGTCGTCTCAACGGATTTAGATGGAGCCCTATTTAAAGTGAATGCAGGTTTCTAATGCATAACCCCAAAATGATAACGACAAATCAAGAGACATCATTGATCGGACCATATCTAATAGGGTTCGATTCCTGCTCAGACACACCATTGCGCTGTGGTGTTCCGGGTGGCGTGAGTTGTGAAATGATTCCACTTGCTTTAAGATGCGTGAGAAAATCATAACTCAAATATTCACCTCCAAGATCGGATAGTAGAACCTTAATCTTTCATACGATGGTTCTCCACTTCATTCTGAAATTCTTTGAACTTTTCAAACGTTTCAGATTTATGTTTCATTAAATAGATATACCCATATCTACTTAAGTCATCGGTAAAAGTGAGAAAATAGCGATATCCACCGCGCTTCGAAACACTCATCGGTCCGTATACATCGGTATGTATGATTTCCAACAAGTCCGTTGCTCGCTCCATCATACCGGAGAATGGGGTTTTGATCATCTTGCCCATGAGGCATGGCGCATGTGTCAAATGATTCAAAATCAAGAGACTCCAAAAGTCCATCAGAATGGAGTTTCTTCATGCGCTTTACACCAATATGACCTAGATGACAGTGCCACAAATAAGTAGTATTATCACTATCTACTTTGCATCTCTTAGCCTCAATGTTATGGATGTGTGTTTCATCCCTTTCGAGATTTAGAATAAATAAACCATTCACAAGAGGTGCATGACCATAAAAGATGTTACTCATATAAATAGAACAACCATTATTCTCCGATTTAAATGAATAACTGTCTTGCAATAAACACGATCCGGAAATAATGTTCATGCTCAACGCAGGCACATAATAACATTTATTAAGGTTTAAAACTAATCCTGAAGGTAAAACTAAGGAGAGCGTGCCGACGGCCATCACATCAACTCTTGATCCGTTGCCAGCGCGCATCGTCACCTCATCCTCGCAAGTCGCCGCTCATTCCGTAGCTCTGCTTCGAGTTACAAATATTAGCAACCGAACCGTATCAAATACCCGTGCACTACAACGAGGGCTAGTAAGGAAAACATCAATAACATGTATATCAAATATACCTTTGATGGTGCCAGCCTTCTTGTCCTCTAAGTACTTGGACGATTGCCCAGTGACCCTTGTCCTTGCAATAGAAGCACTCAGTGTCCGGCTTTGGACCAGACCTGAGCTTCTTCTCAGCAGGGGCAACGCGCTTGTCGCTGCCTTTCTTGAAGGGCTTCCTTGCACCCTTACCTTTCTTAAAGGTGGGGGGCTTGTTGACCATCAACATATGATTATTCTTTTTGATGTTCACCTCCGCTACTTTCATCTTAGCAAAGAGCTCAGTGATCGTATCAGTGGAACCAATCTGATTGTGATCAACTACAAAACTTTTGTAGCTAGGAGTGTCAATCTTGAGCTCCTTGGAATCTTGCAGTCCAGTTGCTCAAGGCGTTGAGTGTAGCCCGACATCTTAATGGCGTGCTCACTAACGGACCTCCCTTCCTCCATCTTGTAGTTAAAGAATTTCTTAGAGATCTCATATCTCTCAGAACGGGCTTGAGTCTGAAACATGTTTTTCAGCTCCTCGAGAATCTCAAAGGGCCCGGCGAACTCCTCAAAACGATTTTGAAGATCCGATTCCATAGCATACAACATGACGATCTTAATCAAATCATAATCATCCTTGCGTGACTAATAAACATCTTTTTCATCAGCCGACGCATCTATAGCAGGGGCGTCACCTAACGCTTTCCCAAGGACATAGTCCTTTTGTCCGCCAGACAGAATGATTCTTAGATTGCGGAACCAATTGGTGAAGTTAGACCCATTGTTCCTAAGCTTTTCTTTCTCAAAGAAAAACGTTGAAGTTGGATTTGGCCATGTGATCTATGATTTGCAAGTACAATTTAGACTATGTTCATGATAAATAGTTCAACTTAATCAAATTACTAGATGAACTCCCACTAAATTCAACATCCCTCAAGTTGTTTAGTGAACACGATCCAAATTCACCACACCTAATCCGATCATCACGAGAAGAGATGTGGTTTCAATGGTGGACAACAAAGTGTCGATCATATCATTCATATGACTCATGCTTAACCTTTCGGTTCTTGTGTTCCGAGGCCATGTGCATATGCTAGGCTCGTCAAGCTAGACCCAAGTATTTCCGCAGTAAAAGCGGCTTGCACCCGTTGTATGTGAGCGTAGAGTCTATAGCACCCGATCATCACGTGATGCTTGGAAACACGAACTTTCGCAACGGTGCATACTTGGGGAGAACACAGTTTTTATCTTGATCTTTAAGTGAGGAATCATCTTATAATGCTACCGTCGCGATCTAAGCATAATAAGATACATAAAAGGATAAACATCACATGCATATAACTTTATGTGACATGGTATAGCCAATCTTCACGCAATGATCTCCATCTTGTGCGTTCCAGCATGATCTCCATCACTCCACCATGATTGCCTCCACCACGAGTAGCAACTACAACTATTGCTAACTACTTAGCGATAAAGTAAAGCTATTACATGGCGTATAAGAAGTTGACTCGCAGGTCATACACAATTATAAAGACAACCATATATTCTCCCGGTTGTGTACTCATCGACATGCAAGTCGTGAAACATTACAAAACATGATCATCGCATACAATATACACATCACATCTTGGGCCATACCATATCACAGAAAACACTCCCTGCAAAAACAAGTTAGACGCCTCTACTTTGTTGTTGCATGTTTTACGTGGCTTATGGGAGTAGATGCTAAGAACGATTCTTACTACGGAAAGCCACAATGGTGATATTATGGTTGCCAAACTCCAGTGTTAATCCCATGACAACTATAGTGAGAGAACCGACATCCACCACCGCATGTGTGGTACAAGCCACACGCCAAGTCGGAGCCGGTCTCGCGAACGACGTCGCGTAAGGTTGGCTGGACCGCTTCAATCTCACTATCCCACGCCATAAGAAGAACACAAACAAGAGGCTTGCAACACAAAACATCAACGCCCAACAACCATGTTATGCGTTCTACTCGTGAAACACATCTACGCAGATCTAGCTCGATACCAATCAAGGGTTTCACGGCATAGTAAATCAAAATTTTCTACGAGCGAGCAGAGAGGAAAGCCAAGATCTAATCTAGGAGATGCAAACAACGAGAGAGATTGGATTAGATCTTCATACCCTTGAAGATTCGACAACGGAACGTTCATCTAACGTGGGTGATGTAGTCGATTTCGCTTCTCCTCCTCGCGATCCGATCCGATCTAGCACCACAAGTGGCGGTGCCTCCGTGAGATGCACACGCAAAGACTCAACGTCTCCTCCTTCCTCGGACCAGCGAGTATGGTGGATAGATAGATTGGATCTACAACACGACGTGGTGTATATGGTGGAGAATTTCACTGCAGGCTTCGCCTACAAACAATGGGGGGAGAGAGGAAGGTAGCAAGGCTGCTAGGGCTTGGAGGAAGGTGTGTGGGGGGCACCACCCTCTATATATAGAGGCGGCCAGCCCTGCCCTCCTCCAAGCCTATCTCTAGTTTAAACAATTTAAACTCTCCTTATCTAGAAATCCTATCTCTAGTTTAAACGATTTAAACTCTCCCTTATCTAGAAATCCTATCTCTAGTTTAAACGAGTTTAAACTTATCTAGATCGGCTGGGCCCTATGGGGCCTTGTGCCCTGGCCCAATGCGCCAGGACACTCCCTCATAGGCCCATGCCCCTCCCGGAAGATGGGGCCACGTTGGTCCCTTCCGAAGGTTCTAGAAGCTTCCGATAATACCGATTAACCCGGAACAATTCAACTCCAAAAACTGCACCGCCTTATATGAATCTTATTCTCCGGACCATTCGAACCTCTCGTGATATCCCGGATCCCATCCGAGACTCAACAAAAATTCATAAACCAATTATCCAATCTATCCTAGCGTCGAGATACGTTAAGTGTGTGACCTCTGGGTTCGAGAATATGCAGACATGATCTTCTATCAAGAATCAACAGCGGGGGCTGGGCACCCATATTGACTCCCACACATTCATCGATGATCATATCGGATGAACCACGATGCCAGGATTCAATCAATCCCATATATATATTCCCTTCGTCGCGATATTTTACTTGCCCGACATTCGATCGCTTGCATCCCATACCTAGTTCAATCTCGTTCACGCAAGTACTTTACTCGTTCCGTAATCCGATATCACTTTGTGATTAACTCCTTAACCACATGCTTGCAAGCGGTGTTGATATCGACACCGAGTGGGCCCAAGTATATCTCTCCGACTTGGGAGGGACAAATTCCATCTCGATACATACAACCCAACAGATACTTTCCGATCACCGAGAGACCTTTATGATCACCCTCTCATAGGATGACGTTTGATGGCCTCAAAGCTTTCTTCCGTACCGTGGAGTTGCATTATCTCATGGTCTAAGGAATACAATATTTGACATAGGAAAAGCTTCGCAAAGATGAACACGATGAAACGATCTAATTGCTTCGCTTAGTTTGGGTCTGTCCACCATATCATTCTCCCAATGATATGATCTCATTATCAATTGACAACTCATGTCTATGGTTAGGAAACCTTAACCATCATTGATCAATGAGCTAGTCCATAGAGGCGTACTAGGGACACGGTGTTGTTTACAAACCACACAAGTATTAATGTTTCCGCTTAATACAATTCTAGCATGGAATATAAACTTTATCATGTACAAGAATTATAATAATAACATCTTTATTATTGCCTCTAGGGCATAATTCCAACAATAAGATAGCCATATGAGCCATGTAAGTTGTAATGAACTATTTTATCCTGGTTATGAGTTGTAATATGACCTTTGTTTCTTGATATTACATCTTAAACTGTGGGTGCTAGCTATTCGATCCAGGGACTAGCATTGTAAACATAGGGACTTGTACCCTACTGGGTTTAGGCCTCTATAAGACCGCACCAGCTTCAGGGACTAATGTTGGGGGGATGACCCTAGGTAGGGTCAAGATAAGTGAAAAGGGGAAAACCCTTATGGAATTAGACCGGATCAAAGAATGATCCGGCCGAGTCATATAGAGGTCGGCCGAATAAGGTCTGACTTATTCCGAGTCAGGTTGCTAAAACCTGATTCGGCCGACATATGAATTTTGTCGGCCTACTACCATTACATATCATACATGCAGGTTAAGGTTAAGCCGAGTCATGCGGGACAAGGCCGAGTCATGGGAAGTTTGCTTGAGAAGGAAAAGGCGAACCCCAAAGTCAACACCACACACTGTCTCTCCTTAGGAATCTGCACAGTGCCAAGTGTTACAGACAAGAGACAGAGCGACAGAGGAGCAGAAAAAGGTCATGAAGGTGACGGTCCTCAAGACCTAGGCTCACATGTGGTGGACTATGTGTCTTTGCCATCGATAGAAGGAGGACCGGAAAGAAGCCCGCCGATTTACTATTTTGGGACAAGCATATTCCACGAATATGCCTGTACATGTCAGCCCTAGAAGGAACCAGACACTCCTTTATAAGGAGGGGAAGGGTTTCCCGAGGAGGCGATCGAGCCATTTTTACTTAGCACTAGTAGTAGCTTCTTGTTCCTCTCGCTCAAACAGCTCGAGGAGCAAGTGTAGCTCCATTGGTGTTGAATAAAGGTCAAGTTCTAGTGTTCTGAGTGTAGAAACCACTACATCTTCCCTCCCTGGACCCCTCTAGCATCCATTGGCCCCCAACTTAAGCCTACCCATGGCATCTGCCATAACACCACCATGACAGATGTTGAATACAATGCTTCTTATCCTATTATTTTGGGAAGACCTTTTCTTAGAACTATTGGTGCCATTATTAATATGAAGGAAGGCACCATTAAATATCAATTCCCACTCAAGAAAGGTATTGAACACTTCCCTAGAAAAAGAGAGAATATATCTTTTGATTCTCTTATTGGAACAAAATTTTATGTTAATGCTTGTTCCTTTGAAAATACTTGATTCTTGCTTTCTATGCCTAGCTGAAAGGCGTTAAAGAAAAGCACCATTGGGAGATAACCCAATTTTTTATTTCAGTAAGTTTTTATTTTGTTGAGTTTTGGAAGTTATTGCCTCTGTAATAACCTCTACTTATCATTTTTGTTTGGTTTTAGCACCAAAAATAGCCTCTAATAAGAGAGAAGTAAGATATGGGGAAGTTGTTGTCTCGAAACAGATATTTGGGCTTCACTGTAAAAACAATCGTGAAAAATCCCAGTACATCGGATTGAGCTGTAACTTTTTGTGTGGATGCCCCTGTTATTTACCTAACTTACTTTAGTTTTGCACTTTTTTATTTGATCAACGGAAGGTTTTCGAAAAAATCAGTATTTGCCTCCTGGTCTGTTTTGACAGATTTCTGCCATTATGTGCATTTGCCTCTTAATCGGTTTCTTTTGAGTTCTTCTTGATCACTTAAGCTTTTAAAATAAGTTGCTACAGCAACTTATGTTTTAATGGAAGTTTTACTTGAGTTGAAACTGAAACCCAAAGGTTTATTATCTTGAATACACTAACATTGCTAATAAAGATTGTGTGAAGTTTTGTGTGAAGGAAATTTTCAAGTGTAGGGGAAGAATGATATGATAAGATGAAGAATGGACAAAAGCTCAAGCTTGGGGATGCCACCCGTGTCACCCCAAGAAATATTCAAAAAGTACAAGCGTCAAAGCTTGGGGATGCCCAAGGCATCCCCTTCTTCATCAATAAAAATCTCAGATCTTCTTTCAAGACACTTTATTTTTATAGCTTCATGCACTATTGTGTTGTTCTTGGAGCGTCTTTGTTTTTGTTTTTAGTTTTCTTTTGTTTTGTTTGCTATAATAATTTGTTCAGACCCCAACATTCCTATTTTGTAGAAGTTACACCTAGTTCTTCATTGCCTGAACACTCTAGTTTTCACTCTTATTGTTCTGTGAGTGTTCTCTTTTGCTAGTACTGCGTTTAGCTTTAGTTTTCTTATGCTTTTTGCTTAGAACTTTTTAGTTATTCTTTGTAGTTAGGTGAGACAAGTTCTCTGATCTTTACTGATTATTATCTTTGTGATTTGTTTCAAATAAGTCGATTGGTGTTAGAAAAAGTTGGAAGTTTCATGCTTATAGTGGTACAAAAGGAAGCTTGTTTTGACTATGGCTTAGACTTTATAATGTCATGTTAGATATTACTCTGACCATATTCTTAGTGATTGTTGTGTAGCATGACTTGTTTCAAACAATTGATATTGCTTAATGTGCCTTCAAAGAATCATGCGTTGTTTTAGCATACAAAAGCATAATATTGTGGTATTCTCCTTTGATGCTTTATTTGGGTTGACTTGGCACAAGCTTACACCATGTTATGACTATGAACTAGTCACCCTAGCCTCTATGATCATTTATTTTTTGACTGCATATCACTCTATGCTTTGATTAATAATGTTTTGTCGCTCTGCATGATTATGGATATTATTGCTCTCTTAGTTGGTCGCTCCCAGTCTTTTGCTAGCCTCCAGCTATGCTGAGTAAGCTCTACTCGTGCATCCAACTCCCAAGAAACTTAAATTCCTATGCATGGTGTGTTACACCATTCCAAGTATATTCATGTTTTTATCTATCTTCCAAATTAAAAATTTGTTATGTGAAAATTAGTGATTAAAGCTCTCACTAACTTGATGGCACACTTTATTTTCTTGCACTTAATAAACTTGAACCATTGTGTCCATCTATGTTGCCTGTATGCTTGCAAATTATAAGTTGGGAGTTAGCAGAACCATGTTGTCATGGGGAACGCTTTCAACATTGCACTTATTCCATTCAGTTGATATCATGTTCTTTTGTTTATGGATCCCGGCGGTGTGAACTAAAAGGGGAGCTTGTAAGCTCATGGAGTTTGTATAAATGTTAGAGAAACGCCTTTGTGGCTGTCCTAAGCCATGCGTAATCATGGTGGAAACTTGTAGCATAACCCTAATGAGCATTCTATGAAGCATCCTCAATAAAAACCTATGCAAATAGCAAATAAAAAGATCGATGAGATGCTCATTGTTTGTTGCCTTGTAATTTTGATATGGGATAGCTCCTGTGTCATGGGAAAAGGGGTACCCCGTTGACAGTTCTCTATGATGCACATATAATTACAATGACAAGAACTTGCTTGTGACCAAAGTTGAGTACCATGAGGTTCGGTACTCGTACGCAAGGGGCATGAGATTTTAAACTTATGATCTGTCAAGCATATACTCATATTTGTGTCACTTTAACCTTAATCACTTCAAGATGCTTATGATAGGGGCAATTGATGCGGCTCAGATCACTGTAGAGCTTCGTTGGGAAACCCCAAGAGGAAGGTATGATGAGAACAACAGTAAGTCTCCCCTCAGTAAGAAACCAAGGTTATCGAACCAGTATGAGGAAGGAAACGACCCCAAGGTGTTGCTAACAACTTGGAACCTCCACAACACAAACTCAAGACTTTGCCCCAACGAACAGTGAGGTTGTCAATCTCACTGGTTTGCTGAAAACAAAGGATTAAACGTATGGTGTGGAAGGTAATGGTAGCTTACAGAAAGTAAACAGTAACTATGGGTGATGTACCAATGGTAAAGATTGGACCGGGGTCCACAGTTTACTAGAGGTGTTTTCCTTAAGATAAACAACATAACATGCTAGGTAAACAAATTACAGCAGGGCAGAGCAAGGCATAACAATGCAATACTAGACATTCATGTTCCTATGAGATTTGATTGGGCATTACAACAATATACATAGACCGTCATCCAACTGCATCTATGACTAGTAATCCACCTTCACGTTATCATCTGAACCCCCTCCAGTATTAAGTTGCAAGCAACGGATAACTGCTTTAAGCAATGTGTGTAAAGTAAACAATACAATTATTCCATGAACAAAAGATTGTTGTTATCTCCCTAGTAGCAACAGCACATCTACAACCTTAGAGATTTCTGTCACTTCCCTAGATTCAATAGAGGCATGAACCCACTATCGAGCATAAATACTCCCTCTTGGAGTCAGTAGCATCTACTTGGCCAAGATATCTACTAGAAATGGAGAGAATGCAAGATCTCAAACAACACAGACATGATAGAATCAATAAGATAGAATCATTAATCAATCTGACATAGTAATCTCAATATCCATTAGATCCCCGCAAACACAACATGCATGATTACAAATAGATAATCTTGATCATAAACGGAGCTCACAAGATCTAGACATGATAGCACAAAGGAGGAGAAACAACCATCTAGCTACTGTATGAACCCATAGTCCAAGGTGGAACTACTCACGCATCATGCCGGAGGCTGGCATGGTGATGAAGAAGGCCTCTGGGATGATCTCTCCCCTCCGGCAGGGTGCCGGGAAGAGCTTTAGATCCCCCCGATCTAGGGACGATGGTGGCGGCGGCTACAGACTATTTTTGTGGAGATCTGATCGGGTACTTATGGTTTTGGCATCGGGGGATTTTATAGGCGAAGAGGCGAGGTAGGAGGGCGGCCAAGGGACCACACCCTACCCAGGCATGGCCCAGGGTGGGCCCGCACATGGGGGGGTGGACACCCTGTGGCGCCCCTCCGGTCGCCCTTCGGTCTTTGTCTTCACCTCGGTGAAATATTGAATTTGTCTTTTGTCCCATCCAATTCCGAGAATATGTCCTTACTAGCTTTTCTGAAACCAAAAACAGAAAAAAAAAACAGGAAACTGGCACTGCGGCATCTTGTTAATAGGTTAGTCCCAGAAAATGTATAAAAATACCTCAAACTGTAGACAAAGCATAGCAAAGTGGATACTAAACAAGCATGGAACATAAAAAATTATAGATACTTTTACGACTTATCAAGCATCCCCAAGCTTAACTCATGCTCGTCCTCGAGTAGTTAAGTGATAAAAAGAATAATTTTTGAGGTGACATGCACCATCACAATCAAGATTAAACCATTTGCAAGCATTGAAGGCTGGGATCAAAGTACTCTAAACATGAGCATGAAAGATGAAGTTCTAACAATAAGACATAGCAACTATGCTGCAACATGAAAGGATACAAGCAAAGATTCATGAATAACAATGCATTGAAAGACGTTTGTTTTTTTCACATATAGAAAACATAGCATAGTGGCATTCAGCTTGTCCCTCATGGAGTAGCAAAACATAAATGCATAGGACACCTTCAAAGTTCATAAGGGTGACTAGACACAAATAGTTCAAGAACAAGCAATATCAACATTATGAATCAATCAATAAGTTTTGAAACAATGCACATAAAACTAAGAATGACAACTATGATCTCTTAATTTGTGCCTAAGGATAGAAGGTGAACAATCAATATAAAAGTGGAAGAAAGGCCCTTCAAAGGGAAGCAAGGATTTCAATTTTCATAAAGAGCTTCCAAAAATTATGGTACTTGTTAGCATTCAGCTCTCATTGCCCCTATCATAAGGATCTTGAAGTGATTAAGGTTAAAGTGAACAAAGTATGGAGTATATGCTTGACAAAGTATAAGTTGGCAATCTCATGTCCCTTCAGTACGAGGGTCGTTCCTCATGCTACTCAACTTTAGTTACCGGTAAGTTCTTGTCATAGTAAGTACATGTGTATCATAGTGAACCGCCAATGGTGTACCATGAGCATACCATATCAAAATGACAAGGCAAGCAGCCAATGAGCATCTTAGCAATGTTCTTCTTTACCATGTGAAAATGGTGCTTTTTTCTCTTCTTTCCTCTTTTCTATCTCTCTCTCTTTTCTTTTTTTATAAGAAGAAAGTTTCATAGATTGCTCACTATGGTTATGCTGCAAGTTTCCACCATGATTAGGCATGGCTTAGGCTAGCGGCACAGGTGTTTCTCTAACACACATACATAACTCCATGGACTTACAAGCTCCCCTTATATTTCACATCGCCGACATCCGCAAACAAAAGATCATGATATCAACTGGGTAACAAGTATAGGTGTAATGTTGAAAGAGTTCCCCATGACAACATGGTTCTTCTAATTCCCAACTTATAAGTGCAAGCATATACAACATAGATGACACAATGGTTCAAGTTTATCAGGGGCAAGAAAAATAAAGTGTGCCATCAAGTTTGTGAGAGCTTTAATCACTAATTTTTCACATAAAAAGTTTAATTTGGAAGATATATAAAACAAGAATATACTTGGAATGGTTCAACACACCATGCATAGGAATTTATTGTGAGACCCTGGTGCAAGGCTCAATAGAATTGATAGGAAACTCATAGCAACAAGTTGCAACTTCTTTTCCGGAAGCTCATTCAAAAAGAACTCTAAGGTTAAGCGTGCTTGGCCTAGAGTAATTCTAGGATGGGTGACCGTCCAGGAAGTGGGTACCGGGTGCGCATGAGTGAGGACAAAGTGCGCAGAAAAGACTAGTGTTGGTCTGTGGGGTTAGTCTAGAGATCCTATTGAGCTGCCAGAAGTGACAGTCATCGGTCCGGAGTGACCGGAGATGTTACAAGTGGTATCAGAGCCGACCCTCGCGGTTACATGGGCGTGTGCGGGTCAGTGGCGGACATGTGTACCACGGCGCGTGTGGCCCGAAGTGGACACGACATGTAAGGTTCCCAACCTTTAATAAGGTAGAGATCCCTGTGTTTACAATGCTAGTCCCTGGATCAATAGCTAGCATCCACAGTTAAGATGTAATATCAAGAAACAAAGGTCATAATACAACTTTATAACCAGGAATAACATACTTTATTACATCTTACATAGCTCTTTTGGCTATTACATTATATTGCAGCAGAATATCTATAAGCATGGGGTCCTTCATCTTCAAAGTGCCATAGGCAGTCATGTTGGTTGTAGACTAGTAATCCTAATCAATAAACTTCACTAACACCAAACCAACCTGCAACATTACAAGTTACAGCCACAAGGGTCAATACATTTGAATTGTATTGGCAAGTGATACTATGGTAGTATAGTGGAGTCTATCATCTATATGCATTTTTCTACGTGGAACTTAGGCTTGCTTTGCTCAAAATAGATTTTTTCCTTATCATTTGAAAACACTAAGTTTTTGTTTGGCAAAAAATCACCCAAGGCATCTACCAATCAAAGATTGAAGATCCTTTAACCCTTGTTCAACCACAAGTTTTTAACTTAGAAATTTGGATGATGAGATTCTTGTTAGCTTCCATGTCTTGATGCTCAAATTGTCCTTTGCCAGGGACATGGCTAAGTACTTAGATTTTACACTCTGCAGAGGTGGTGCACTTTCCCCACAAGACTTGGTTTCCCAAGACAAGATCTGTCAGAAGCCTTCCCTTAGACCAGAATGGACGCGTTTCAACCTATCATTCCCCTACCACCAACTGTCCATTTGGCTAAGTTATTGCAACCTATATGATCCAGGCAGAGCCCATATTGCCAAGTGGCTGCACTTGAAGCTTCTCAACATTTGACATCTCAAATCTCTTTGTTCCTGGGTGGCCATCCACAAGTGAGATACACAAGGTTCACCAATCCCCTGGCCTTGTGTAACCACTCAACACAAACCATTCCACCCAGGTGATTCATTTACTTAGTTGTTTTATTAAACAAAACTCAAGTCCTCAGACTTAGAAATTTTCCATAGCATGAATATGTATTTCACCCTTGTTTTCTATTAGCTAAGCTAAGCATGATAGTAGTAGGAATCTTAACTTAGGAAATTTCTACTAAGGTTTCATCTACTAGGATTTCCCATGGCATAGTTTATACTTGGCAAAATTCCATGCAAGTCCTACTTAGAAATATCACTAATGCATAGTGAAAATAATGGGACAAAAGTATGAAGCATCACTTGCCTTTTTGGTAGAGTATAAGTTCTTTCCTTGTCCTTGCTACAATCACACTCTTCAAGTCACTACAATTCAATCAAGCAAGGCACAAGTTCAATCTACCATTCAAGCAATTCATCACATAAAATCATAGAAACAAGATAATGCATGCAAGCATGCCAAAGATAGTTTTATTTGGAAAAGTGGTTTCTAAAGGTTCACAAACATTTGAAAACACCTAATGGTCATTTTATAAAGTGGCAAAGTCATTTGCAAAAGGTTTCACTTTATAAACCATTTTTAAAACAAGGTATCATTTTATGTGGTGTAGAAATGTTTTAGTAAGGCATTAATCTATAGGATTCACAAAATATGTTTTCAAACCATAAAACCTTGTGTTTAGAGTCAGAGAGTTCATTTCCAAAACATTTCTCAAAGGTTTTCTTCCAAAACTATTTTTAATAATCAAACCATATTTTTATTTGACTAGAAATGGTTTTAAATTAAAGATTCATTCTTTTGTTTCACCAAATACATTTTTGAAACCACAATTTGTTTCCTAGGGTCAGTAGGTTCAAAACAAACCATTTTCCAAAGATTTTATCCCCAAAATCATTTTAGAATAATTTTTATAACCTAAACAAGCATACATAAGTTTCTTCAAAAACAAACATTTTACCAGAAGCTTTTTACTAAACAAAGTGCATGGTTGGCTAGGGCTTGTTTTTCTGAATCCATTGATATAAAGTTTGCAAAATTTGGACGTGTATATTTAAAGTTATGGAATTTACAAAATCACATGTATAATAGATTCAAATCTGTTTTTAAAACCAGAGTCTGGCCACGTGTCGTGTTCTAATTCGCCTGTACCGGTTCGGTTGGATCGACAGACAGCAGCCGTTAGATCTAAGTTGGACCGTGCGGCACAGAGGCGAGCGTACCCCTTCGTTCTCGTTCTAATCTCATCCGTCAGATCTAGATCCTATGGACTCTATTGCCTTGACCATTTGGCAGCGGCGCTGGCGGCGGCAGGTGGCGGCGCGTGGTCAGTCGGCGATGGATTTGGCGATGCAGGAAGCGAGGAGGAGAGGGAGGAGGCTCACCGATTTCTCCGAGGCATGGGGGTGCTCGAGGTGCTTCCCGTTTGTCGAGGGGCGCGCTGGAGCTACGGGGATTCCTCGCCAGAGTGGTGTCTGGTGACGGGCATGCGCTGTCCTCGTCGGGGACGTCGCTGTAGAGCACGGGAGAGGGGGAATATGATACTATTAGACGCTTGGGAGAGTAGGTAGCATGGGATCATCAACGAGAGGGCGGCGGTCGAGGCTACTGTGGAGCTCTGGGGAGTTGGAGCGACGGCGGCGTCACCGAAGACGAGTCGATGCTAGGTGGCACTCATGGGCGAGCCGAGGCCACAGAGAGATGCTGAGTTACGGGGAACTTGCTGCGTGCTCGAGGAGGCACGAGGCTGCCGGAATCGCTAGCTCGGAGACAATGAAGGTAACGCAAAATGGGAGCAGCCTGGTGGCTCACTGGCAGCGGGGTTTGATGGGAATGAAAGAGGAGAGGGAGGTGATTTAACTGGCGTGGTCGCGGGGATTAAACGTCGAGCATTTACCGGTAATTTACTCCGAGGAGTTAACGGCAGGAAACGGCCGGGGGAGGGCGCAGTCCTCGCGTGGGTGGAGAAGATGGTGAGGTGGCAGTGGGGGCCGGCGTCAGTGAGTGAGAGAGAGTGGGGTGAGGCCTTTTTGTCAGCGGTCGAGGGGTGCGGGTTTGAGTGATAAAAGATCCAGAGGGTTTCAAGTAATGGCGATGGGTTTAGTTGGGCGAGCTAGTTGGTGGGTCTTTACTTTTTTGTCTCGCTTTTTCTTTTCCTTTTCTTTTTATTCTGTTTTGGTTTGGTTTAATCAATTCAAACCTCAATTTGATTTCAAAACCTTGCCAGATTTTGTGTTGATTCAAATACTGATTAGTATTGTATTCTGATATCAATTTTTGAATAAAACCTTATTTATTTTGGGGTCTTTTATTTATTCAGAAAGGCCCTAGTTTTAAATCAAATAGGATTAAATAATGTTTCAAACATCACTTAAATTCTTTTAAACCTTCCAAATCCTTTCAGTAGGTTTTGTTTGCTTAAAAGGGTGTCAAATAATTCATCTTGAATTATTTGGAAAAAGCTTTTAATGTGATTCTTTAATCATTTAAAATTTGGGTTTGTCTTTATCAAATGGAATTTGGTTTAAGACATTTTATTTTATTTTGGCAATTCTTTATCCTTTTATTTTATTTGGATTGGACTAAATTCATTCCATTTGTTTATGGATTTGGTCAAGGTTTGGTTTGGTCTTTAAATATTCTTTAATTAATATTTCTTTCTTTGACTTATAAAATCCATATCTTTTTATTTGGTGATCCAAACTTGGTGATTCCAATTTGTGAAATCTTGTTTGATATTTCTTTACCCTTTTAAATCCATTTAGGATCATTTTCTCACCATTTTGTATGGGTTTCTAGATAGGTCCTTTATTAGCTTTGGGAATTCAATTTCTTATCTTATTAAATTCATAAGATTTTATTTATGGTTCCAATTTAATGAAACCAAATTCTATGGTTTTATAATATTTCTGTTTGTCTTTCTTGATCCTTTGTGAATGTTTGTTGATCAATTTTTATATGGATCAATCCATAGGCTTGGAGATAACTTTGGAAATGATTTTTATTCCATTAGGGCTTTAGGATTTGGTTTTATTTTCCAAGTGTTTAAATTTCCAGATACATTCATTGAGGAATGCAATTCACTTGATTTGGATTTTGTTAAATTCAAACTTTAACCAAGGTTTGTTCAAGATGGGATTTTAAGTTTCCATTTAGAAACAAAAGTTTCTTTTCACCCTGATTTTCAACAAAAAAATTATTTTGTTTATTTTATTTTTCACATTACAAGATTTGGAAAATCTTGGGATATGACAGGCTACCACCCTTAAAATAAATCTCGTCCCGAGATTTGGGGAGGCTAGGGGTTACAAGTTGGTTCAAAGCATCTAGGGTACTACCACCCTTAAAAATTTTCCAACTAGATTACATCTTGGCTTGCTTGGGATCTTGCTGGAATCTCTCTGGGCAAACATCTGCATAGTGTCCTTTGTTTCCACACTTGAAACATGTGACAAGGCTGAGATCCTTCATAGGATTTATCTTAGGTTTCATCCTTTCTGGACAGTTGCTTGCATAATGTCCTTGGTTACCACAACTGAAACATGTGATAAGATTGAGTTCTTCACGTATCTTCTGTGGACAAGTTGCTACATAATGGCCTAGCTCTTTGCAGTTGTTGCACCATAGCTGGCCAATCTCCTTATACTTATTCTTCTCTGGACATTCACTGGCATAGTGTCCCATTTCTTTGCAATGATTACATTGCACATGGCTTTTGTCCTTCTTTTTCTTGGGTTTCTCCAAAGCTAGGAGTGCTTCTAGTTCATGTTCTTCATATGTTATCTCATAGGTAGGAATGTCTACTGGTTTCTTTGACCTTCTATTGCTCCTTGGATAATTCATGTGTCTTCTCTTTGGTCCTTTAAATTGATTCATGTTGCATGGAGGTACAAGCTGAGATTTTCCTTTGTCTTCATCCTTCTTGGTAGACTTGGATCTCTCATGGTAGTCTGCAATCAGTTGTTGCACTCCACCTTGTTTCCTTTGTTCAACTATGGAATGGATGGGGCATTGGATAGGGACATGATTATTTCCTTCGCATATGAAACAAGTAGCTTGAGATGTGAGGCATTGATTATTTAGATGTTTCTCTTCACAATTGGGGCATTGATCTTCATGCTCTTTGGAAGTGTGATCCTTGTCTCCACAAATATTGCAAGCTTGGGTTCCTTCTAGAATATCATCCTTGACATCCTTGTTGTCACAAACTCCTTGGGAAGAGTTGTTTCCCATATTGATCATTTGATCTGTCACCTTATGCAACAATTGGGTTTGGGTTTCCAAAAACCTTTGCATGGTTGGATCTAACTCACTGGTGTTGGCTAAAAATTGAGCTGTCACTTGGTTCAACTGGGTTTGGGTTACTATGAGTTCCCTCATGTTGATCTCTTGGTTGTTGTTGTTGTCACCATCCTTGATGTTGGAGTTTCTTGGAGTAGTCATCTGTTTGGGTCGGATTGGTATTAGAATAGGAAAAAGATTTCTAAGGAATCAATTCTAATCACACACATCACAATTTCACTCATGCAATGTGCAAGCAATCTCAAACAAACACTCCACTCAAACAGCAAGTTTCAAGCAAATTTTTAGGCAATAAAATATTTTTGCTACACCACATAGGTTGGTGTGTTTGATCTATACTTAATATGGTGGTCCATCTATATGGTTCACTTGAGATCATTCCATCCTTCTTAGTTGATTCCTCATGAATGAAATCATGGTTTCCTTGGGAAATTCTTGTGTCTTGGTCACAAAGTTTCAAAGGTGATGATGATTCCTTCTAAGTTGTGTTTCCTTAATCCTCAAGTCTTGAGCAACATTTCTTGTCCCACTTGTAGTCCTTAGTGATATCCAAGGTTGAAGTCCTTGTTGAGAATAAGGTTGAAATCACTTGAAGATGTTGAAGTCATTAGAGTTGATGAAGTCCTTTGCACATGGTGAAGTCTTTGGCCATGGGGAAGGCTTTATCCATGAAGTTGAAATAGAAAAGATGTAGAGTTAAAACCAAAAATGGTTGAGGAAAGAGTATACAAGATTGTTTGTAAATAAGTTTTGGAACAAATACAACTCCTATTTTTCTAAGGGGTTTTGTCCAATCCTAGGGTTACAAATCCTACAGGCAACACAATGCTCTGATACCATCTGTAAGGTTCCCAACCTTTAATAAGGTAGAGATCCCTGTGTTTACATTGCTAGTCCCTGGATCAATAGCTAGCATCCACAGTTAAGATGTAATATCAAGAAACAAAGGTCATAATACAACTTTATAACCAGGAATAACATACTTTATTAAATATTACATAGCCCTATTACATTATATTGCAGCAGAATATCTATAAGCATGGGGTCCTTCATCTTCAAAGTGCCACAGGTAGTCATGTTGGTTGTAGACTTGTAATCCTAATCAATAAACTTCACTAACACCAAACCAACCTCCAACATTACAAGTTACAGCCACAAGGGTCAATACATTTGAATTGTATTGGCAAGTGATACTATGGTAGTATAGTGGAGTCTATCATCTATATGCATTTGGTTAAGTGGAAATTAGGCTTGCTTTGCTCAAAATATATTTTTCCTTATCATTTGAAAACACTAAGTTTTTGTTTGGCAAAAAATCACCCAAGGCATCTACCAATCAAAGATTGAAGATCCTTTAACCCTTGTTCAACCACAAGTTTTTAACTTAGAAATTTTGATAATGAGATTCTTGATAGCACCCATGTCTTGATGCTCAAATTGTCCTTTGCCAGGGACATGGCTAAGTACTTAGATTTTACACTCTGCAGAGGTGGTGCACTTTCCCCACAAGACTTGGTTTCCCAAGACAAGATCTTTCAGAAGCCTTCCCTTAGACCAGAATGGACGCGTTCCAACCTATCATTCCCCTACCACCAACTATCCATTTGGCTAAGTTATTGCAACCTATATGATCCAGGCAGAGCCCATATTGCCAAGTGGCTGCACTTGAAGCTTCTCAACATTTGACATCTCAAATATCTTTGTTCCTGGGTGGCCATCCATAAGTGAGATACAAAAGGTTCACCAGTCCCCTGTCCTTGTGTAACCACTCAACACAAACCATTCCTTCCATTCCACCCAGGTGATTCATTTACTTAGTTGTTTTATTAAACAAAACTCAAGTCCTCAGACTTAGAAATTTTCCATAGCATGAATATGTATTTCACCCTTGTTTTCTATTAGCTAAGCTAAGAATGATTGTAGTAGGAATCTTAACTTAGGAAATTTCTACTAAGGTTTCATCTACTAGGATTTCCCATGGCATAGTTTATACTTGGCAAAATTCCATGCAAGTCCTACTTAGAAATATCACTAATGCATAGTGAAAATAATGGGACAAAAGTATGAAGCATCACTTGCCTTTTTGGTAGAGTATAAGTTCTCTCCTTGTCCTTGCTACAATCACACTCTTCAAGTCACTACAATTCAATCAAGCAAGGCACAAGTTCAATCTACCATTCAAGCAATTCATCACATAAAATCATAGAAACAAGATAATGCATGCAAGCATGCCAAACATAGTTTTATTTGGAAAAGTGGTTTCTAAAGGTTCACAAACATTTGAAAACACCTAATGGTCATTTTATAAAGTGGCAAAGTCATTTGCAAAAGGTTTCACTTTATAAACCATTTTTAAAACAAGGTATCATTTTATGTGGTGTAGAAATGTTTTAGTAAGGCATTAATCTATAAGATTCACAAAATATATTTTCAAACCATAAAACCTTGTGTTTAGAGTCAGAGAGTTCATTTCCAAAACATTTCTCAAAGGTTTTCTTCCAAAACTATTTTTAATAATCAAACCATATTTTTATTTGACTAGAAATGGTTTTAAATTAAATATTCATTCTTTTGTTTCACCAAATACATTTTTGAAACCACAATTTGTTTCCTAGGGTCGGTAGGTTCAGAAAAAACCATTTTCCAAAGATTTTATCCCCAAAATCATTTTAGAATAAATTTTATAACCTAAACAAGCATACATAAGTTTCTACAAAAACAAACATTTTACCAGAATCTTTTTACTAAACAAAGTGCATGGTTGGCTAGAGCTTGTTTTTCTGAATCCATTGATATAAAGTTTGCAAAATTTGGACGTGTAGATTTAAAGTTATGGAATTTACAAAATCACATGTCTAATAGATTCCAATCTGTTTTTAAAAACAGTCTGGCCACGTGTCGTGTTCTAATTCGCCTGTACCCGTTCGGTTGGATCGACACACAGCATCCGTTAGATCTAAGTTGGATCGTGCGGCACAGAGGCGAGCGTACCCCTTCGTTCTCGTTCTAATCTTGTCACATCCCAAATTTTAGATTTGGTTCCGCATATCATTCATATCATTGCATCATACTTTTCCATGCAAAACCACCGATTAAAAAGAATCGGCGAAACGCTATTTTCAAAACCCTTTTCTATTCCACTACGAGGCTCCTGCGGGAGGCATTAGTAGGACTAGTGTAGTCCACCCTTGTAGCCTAGTGGTTTCACTCAACCCTTGACCCTAGGTTGTTCCCCTCGTTTTTACAAAAATTTAGGAGCAAGAATCGCCTGATTCGGAGCTCGTATGGGAAAGTTACGACCGTTTTATTAAATTATCAAAAATCGGCGCCGACTTCGCCGTGTTCGCCTCCAACCGCGCGGCCCGTGTCCGCGTAGGACCCCACGAGGGGGGGCCCACTTAAGAGGCCGCCACTGCCCTGCCTCGATTCCCGCACCCACTCGCCTCGGGACCCGCGCCTCCCCTCGATCCCCACGCAGCCGCCTCGACCACAGGCCCGCGTGCCGCCGCCTGTACTGCCGCCGCCCGCCAAGACGCCTCCGCGCGCTGCGCCGCCGCTGCCGCGCGGCCACCTACCGCGCAGCGCCGCCCGCTGCGGCCGCCGCCGCCACCGCAGCGCGCCACCGGCTACCGCGCCGGCTTCGCCGGCCGCTGTTCGCGTCGGCGCCGCATCGCTGCCAGACGCTGCCGCCGCGCCAGACGCTGCTCTCGCGCTCGTCGCCGCGCCGTCGCGTTGAATACATTGATCCGAGCGCTGACCGTCTTTCTCCCGCACAGGAACCGTCGCCGCCGTCGCCGGAGCCGATCGCCGCCACCGTCCGAGCCAGCCGCCGTTCGTCTCCGGTGAGTCCGCAGCCGCCGTTAGATTTCAGATCAGCGGTCCAGATCGGTCGTTGACCGGTCAGTCCCCAGGCGTTGACTAGTCAGACGCCCAGTCAGCGCCCAGTCAGCAGCCGCGTTGACCAGTCAACAGACACAGTTGACTGGGTAATTACTTTAATCGATTTAATTGGCAGATTTCGATAGAAACTTGTAAATTGCGTAGAAATTAAACCGCTGGGCCAAAAATTGCAAATAAAATATGTGTAGATTCAGTAAGTCGTGTAGAATCTTGCTGTACCTTAGTTTCACACTTTTGCAGCAAGGTTTAGTACAGTTTAATCAAATGAGTTAATGGCCTTTTTGGAGTAATTAATTTGTAGAAAAAGATCGGTAACTCCAAAAATTGCGTATGATATGTCCCTGGATTCAGTGGAACGAGGGGAATCTCATCGTGAATTAAAAAGTTAGGCTTACAGTGAAAACTTTTGCAGAAACTGTCTAGTGGCTTTCTGCAGTGTTTTAATTACTCCGGGAGTTTTATAATTCCTTTTCGAGTAATTCCAATTGGTACTGTTCCTAAATAGCAATGCCTGTGCGGTAGAATTTTCCCAAGATTTTACGAACAGTATACTACTGGTAGTGGATTATTTGAGTTCTAGCTCTAGTTTTGAGCATTACTATTTTGCAAAATAGTTTTCCTTGCGCTAAAACTGTTTTCCATGCATGCAATCAGTAGTATTATTGAATAGGATTATGTGGTGCAGCTGTAGCACCAATTCACTTGCCTTGCATACCTTCATACATCATCTTTGTTGCATATGCTTGTGGATTGTTTGTTTATGATTGCAATTGTATCGTGTAGATTGTGACGAGTGCAACGCTTGCTCGTGTGTGGATTGTTCTTCCGACCGCTACAACCAAGGCAAGTAGATGCTACTTTGTTCATGATATCGTCCTACTATTTTCTATGCATTGTCGTGTATTTTGTAGGTGCATGTGTAGGATGATACTATCGCTATGCTATGTCCTATTATATGGTAGGGCTTTCCTTGTAGATGAACCACAGTTGGTAGATGTGCTTAGCCGTGCTATGTTGAACGAGGGCTGGGTTACATCATTGAGACTTGTTTCTAAAAGTATTGGTTTGTGAAAACTAAAACAACTTAATCAATGAATCTCCTGGGTGTGATGGTATTGATAATTTTTGGTGGTTTCATTGCGGAAAGGCACCCAGGTATCGAGAGAAATTGATTGGCTTCTTTATTTGGTAGCTTACGTGTACAACCATGTGCCAATAATGAAGTGGGCGGTTGGTTGGACTTAGTAGGTTGTGGTAACTCGAACCCGCGTATCCAGAGATGTAGAATTTTGGTAGGTTGGACCGGTGCGCGTCGGGATTGGGGAGCTACTTCCCGAACAGTCTCTTCTTGGACTTCTCCCTATCATCACCCAAAATGAGAGTGATGGTACGAGCTGGGCTGGCCAAGTCACATGGGTAAAGTGTACTAACCCCTGCAGGGTGTATAATCTAATCGATTAGCCGTGTCCCCGATTATGGACAACTGAGTTGCTTGATATTGATTCCATGACATGTTTCTCGCTCATTCCAATTTCATAATTGTTTTAATATTGTTGGGTTAACTTAATTGGGATCTTTTCAAAGAAAATCAAACACTGTTTATGAAAGTAGGACAAATGTATTTGCAAATGCAAGCCAGACATAGCTCCACTCGCCAAATAAGCATGTAGTTGTTAGTACTATTGTCTCCATTACTAGCTCTACTTGCCATACATTCCATGTATTGACCCTTCGGGGCTGCTAGGTTTCATGTTGCAGGATATTCCGATTCTGAGTAATCGATATAGGCCACGGTACTCCACTCGGCACTTGTTCACTTGTGGGCAATTTGAAGAATGGAGGATTTACTTTATTTATGTTGCTACCTGAATAATTTGAGCTAGCCTTGAGCTAAGCTTTTATTGTAATAATGGTACTCTGGATCATTGTTATTTATGGTACACGGATATTTTGCTATGTTATTCATCTCATTATATTGTGGGCCAATGAACCGATCCAGGGATTGGCATGTCACATAGAAGCCTCGGTCTTTTCAGAACCGCGGTGTTACAAGATGGTATCAGAGCCCGTGTGTCGACTGTAGGATCGTGACCTAGGATTGGATTAGGAAGCCATAGATTTATTAAAGCCTATATTAACTCTGTCTTTCATCTTATGCCTTTCACTCTCGTAAATTCTTATCATATGCTATTCTCACACTTTCCTCTTTACTTGATAGATGGGAGAAGTCAGGACTGAGTATGCCACCATGGAGTCACCAAGGCCCTTTGCAAGGCAGTTAGCACAGCTCTCGCAGTCATTGGGATTGCCACTGCCCATGTTCGAGGGAAAAAGGTTGTACACCTATGGATATGGAGAGGATGCATGGGAGATCACTACCTTCATATTCAAGGATGCCGCCTTGCCAAATCCAGTGCATCTGATCTACACCAAGACATACTGCAACTGGGGACTTGGAATTAACTTGGCCATACATGAAGCCCTGTCTCGCCAGTGCCATCATGTCCGACACCTACTGCCAGCAGATTCACCCTACCGTGAATATGGGAGGCGTGATGAAGATGGGCACATTGTGGTTACCCCGGGTGATAGGAACAACATGCTGCCCCGTCGGAGACACATAGAGGACATGGAAAGGGAGAATGGAGCTCTAGCTGAGAAAGTGATGATGATAAAGGAAATTGCAGATTTTGCTAGCAATGGTATGGTGGTCCAAGGACAGGAGATTGACACCTTGCATGAAGCTGTGGGAGTTCTGGAGAATGCCCTGATAGCCAGAGATGCAACCATAGCTCATCTTCATGGTACCGTGCAGGAGAACACCCAGAACATACAATAGTTGCAAGGGACCGTCCAGGAAAGGGATCAAACTATTGAAGCTATGACAGCCCAGATTGCCGTCCTCCAAGCACAGCTAAATCCACCCTCTGATGATGACAATGGAGATGATGGCAACAATGGGGATGATGATGACAGTGGGAACGATGATGATGATGAGGACGAGGATGATGATGATGGAGACGATGATGGTGGAGGAGATGAAGTTGTTGCAGTTGCAGCTGAGAGTGAAGAAGAAGAGGGGGATCCAGAAGAGGTGGAGTTTCAGTTATCAAGTGATGATTCAGGAGAAATGTACACTCCGTCGCCATGGTTGTACCGCGAACCGAAGCGCCAACGCATGAGTGCAAGGACCTACCGCAACCTCTTCAAGAAGTAGATAGAAGTCCACCAATTAGTCCACTTTAGGCAAATTCGTTAGGATTAGTCTCGATCGATGTGAAACTTAGTTGTTGTTATTTTAAGAGTGTTTAGTTGCCTATTTGTGTACTCCAATATCCCAGGAATTATTTGTGCGAATTTTATGAAAGAGTTATGGCAATTTTGGTTAACATCTGTGTTATTTTCGCTGCAGTTTTTCTGCTGATACAGCAGTACTGTATGATTTTTCATATTTTTCTGGTAACTGTGAAAAATCTGAAAATAATTGGGCTGATGCGAAACTCTCTGTAATATATGTGCAAAAATCATCTAAATTTTCTGACGAGTTTAAGTCAGGCGGAAAAATTCGTGAACGCTGCTGGACTGTTCTGGCAGATTGCTGTTTTTGTTGCCTAGCTGATCAACTGTTTAGTTAACCATTGCCAACTCTTGTAAAACTATTTCAGTAGGTATATACTGCTAGAATAACCCCTGGGATGTTGCTGGATCACTTGTTTGTTGATGTGTTGTTTGCTTGTGATTGTCTGCTATGGTTGTTGTTGATTGATCATATGCATGGGTAGAATCCTATTATCGTAGTTGATTCCCTCTAAACTTACCTGTGCTGAACCGCAGATGCCTCCCCGCCGTCAACCCACTAAGTTGGAGCATCTCATGGCAGCTCAGGCACAGCTGACCCAAGTTATGACTCAGTTCATGGAAGCTCAGAACAACAACAATAATGGAAACAACCGGCCTCAGGGAGATGCTCTCACCAGATTTCTGAGGCTAAGGCCAGCTAAGTTCTCTACTGCGAAGGAACCAATGGTTGCTCTCGACTGGTTGCTTTCAGTCAACAAGGATCTGGTAACTGTAGGATGCACTGATGCTGAGAAGATGAGGTTTGCCGCTCACCTACTGGAGGGACCAGCCGCTTCTTGGTGGGACACTTTTTAGATCACCCACCTGCTGGATACTGTGACTTGGGCAATGTTTGAGGAAGGTTTCAGGACCAACCACGTATCTTCAGGAGTTCTGAGCCTGAAGAGGAAGGAGTTCCGCAACTTGCGCCAAACCAATCGCACTGTGGCTGAGTACATTGAGGAGTTCAACAACCTGTCCTGTTATGCACCTGAGGATGTTGACACTGATGCAAAAAGGAGGGAGAGATTCCTGGATGGCCTCAGTGATGAACTTTCCGTGCAACTACTGGTGGTTTACTGCCCCACTTTCCATGAGCCTATGGACAAGGCCAGGATCTTGGAAGGGAAGCACAAGCAGGTGGAAAACCGCAAGAGAAAGAGCAACAATCACCACTCTGGTTCACATCACAAGTCTCGCACTTCATATGATGGATACTCCAAGCATGGAGGGAGTGACCATGGGAGCCATGACCGCCACCACCATGGAGGCGATGGGCATCGTCATGACAACCATAGGATCAACCACCACAGCCACAAGGGAGGACACTCTCACCACTCTAGATGACACGGTGGACATGACCGCAACCGTGATTGCAGCTTTGTGAAGAAGGATCTGAGTGAGGTGACATGCTTCAAGTGTAAACAGAAGGGACACTATGCTGACAACTGTCCGGAGAGGAAGGGACTGAAGCCAACCAACAACGAGAAGGCCACAGTGAACCACATGAATGTGGAGGAGATTCCAGATGAGCCTGACCTTATGATTGGTAAGTTTCCAATCAACACTCACCCTGCACTTATACTTTTCGATACTGGTGCATCTCATTCATTCATATCAAGGGCATTTGTGGATAAGTATAAGCTACCTACTGAGTCTATGAAAGGGTATATTAGAGTGAGTTCACCTGGAGGAGATATGATAGCTAGCGCGGGATGCCGCGACTTAACTGTGAGGATTGGAACACACAATTTTAGTGCACATTTGGTAGTGTTGGAATCACAGGGGTTAGACGTTATTCTGGGTATGGATTGGATGTCTATGCATGAGGGACACATAGATTGTGCATAGCGAGCTGTTTCACTCAAAACCCCGGATGGTAAGAGAATTAGATTCAAGTCGGCAGTGCGACCGGGAAGGTGTAGGCTGAATTATCTTAAGGGGGTTCGCATGGATACCGTGCCAGTGATTAAGGATTACCCTGACGTGTTTCCGGAAGAGCTGCCAGGGATGCCACCAGACAGGGAAGTAGAGTTTCTTATCGACCTGATGCCGGGAACAGGACCTATTGCAAAGAAACCATATAAGATGGATGTGGATGAGCTAAAGGAATTGAAGAAGCAGCTGAAATAGCAGTTGGACAAGGGATTCATTCAGCCTAGTTCATCGTCATGGGGAGCACCTGTTCTGTTTGTGGAGAAGAAAGACAGCAGCAAGAGATTAGTAGTGGACTATCGCTCGCTGAATGAAGTAACCATCAAGAACAAGTACCCTCTGCCAAACATAAATGATTTGTTTGATCAACTGGAAGGAGCGAAGTCAAGTGTTGACAAGATTGATCTGCGATCAGGCTACTTTCAATTGAAGATCCGGGAGGAGGACGTACCAAAAACCGCCTTCACCACTAGGTATGGTTTATATGAGTATACGGTTATGTCTTTTGGACTAACGAATGCCCCGGCATACTTCATGACCATGATGAACAAGGTATTTATGGAGTACTTGGACAAGTTCGTGGTGGTGTTTATTGATGACATCTTGATATATTCCAAGGACGATCTCAACATGAGAAGCATCTGCGATCGATTATGGAGAAGCCGAGGAACACAAGTTGTATGCCAAATTCAGCAAGTGTGAATTCGCTTAACATCGTTGGATTTCTTGGACACGTAGTGTCGGGAGAAGGAGTCATTGTTGATCCAAGCAAAGTGATCAGAATCGAGTGGGAAGCACCCAAGAATGCGGGAGAGATTCGCAGCTTTCTGGGACTTGCTGGATATTACAGGAGGTTCATTGAAAACTTTTCCAAGATTGCTAAGCCGATGACTGAACTTCTGAAGAAGGAGAGGAAGTTTGAATGGTCAAACGTATGTGAAGCCAGCTTTCAGGAACTGAAGCGTCGACTAGTGACCGCACCCGTTCTGTGTTTACCAGATCTTCAGAAGGATTTCCAAGTGTACTGTGATGCTTATCGACAGGGACTTGGGAGTGTGATGATGCAAGATGGGAGAGTAGTGTCATATGCCTCGCGACAACTCAAACACCATGAGCGGAATTACAACACACACGACTTGGAGTTAGCGTCAGTGGTTCATGCGCTCAAGGTATGGAGGCATTACTTAATGGGAAAACACTGTGATGTGTACACCGACCACAAGAGCCTGAAGTACATATTTACACAGAAGGAACTGAACATGAGGCAAAGGAGATGGTTGGAACTTATCAAAGATTATGATATGAATCTGCAATACCACCCAGGAAAGGCCAATGTAGTAGCAGATGCTCTGAGCCGGAAGGTTTATGCCAATGGATTGACAATTGGTGAATTGCCTGAGGATTTATGCAAGAAATTCAAGGACCTTAGACTGGAGGTAGTATCTGAAGGATACTTGGCAACAATGGAAGTCCAACCAACGCTACTGGACAAAATCAGGAAAGCTCAAGTAGGAGACAAAGAGATAGATGAAGTTAAGGAAAAGATGAAGGAGGGTCGAGCAAGGGAATTCCGCGAGGATGAGCAAGGAACCTTGTGGTATGGAGATCGTTTGTGCGTCCCCAACGATCCCGAGATAAGGAAGTTGATCCTGCAGGAAGCTCATGACTCGCCGTATTCCATACATCTAGGCAATACGAAGATGTATATGGACCTAAAGGACAGATTCTGGTGGAACAACATGAAGGGAGACATCACAGAGCATATTGTCCTATGTGATGTATGTAGCCGAGTGAAGGCGGAACACCAGAAGCCAGCAGGATTTCTACAGCCATTGCTCGTGCCGGATTGGAAGTGGGATAGAGTGGGAATGGATTTTATCACAGGATTGCCCAGGACCAGGTCAGGATATGACTCCATTTGGGTAGTGGTCGACCATTTGACCAAGGTAGCCCACTTTATACCGGTGAAGACTACCTATACTAGTGCAAAGTTGGCCAAGATCTACATGGACAGAATTGTGTGCCTACATGGAGTCCCCAAGAGTATCGTATCTGATAGAGGCACCCAATTTACCTCACACTTCTGGCGCCAGCTGCACGAGTCACTTGGTACTAGGCTGGAGTTTAGCACAGCGTTTCACCCACAGACTGATCGGCAGACCGAGAGAGTGAATCAGATTTTGGAAGACATGCTGAGAGCTTGCGCCTTGGCTCATGGTTCTGGTTGGGATGAGAATTTGCCGTACGCTGAGTTTTCATACAACAACAGCTATCAAACCAGCATCAAGACATCACCGTTCGATGTGCTATATGGGAAACGGTGTCGTACACCATTGCTATGGGATGGAGTAGGAGAACGTCAGCTGTTTGGACCTGATTTGATCAAGGACGCTGAGGAGAAGGTCGCCTTGATTAGGGATAGGCTGAAGGTAGCACAGTCAAGGCAGAAGAGCTACGCTGATGCCAAGCGCAAGGAAGTGGTTTATGAGATAGGTGATAGAGCATACCTCAGAGTGTCGCCACTTCGTGGAATCAAGAGATTTGAAATTAAGGGTAAGCTGGAACCTCGATTTATTGGACCGTATAGGGTCTTAGCACGCAAAGGGGAAGTTGCTTACCAGTTGGAGTTGCCAGAAGCTCTGTCCGCAGTTCACAATGTCTTCCACGTGTCACAACTGAAGAAGTGCCATCCGGAGATGGTAGATACGCCATTGAGAGACACTGTACCGCTAGGGGAGGTTCAGCTTGAGAACGACTTGACCTATGAGGAGAAACCGGTCAAGATTCTGGAGACAGCGGAGAGGACTACCCGTACCAAGACAATCAGGTTTTGCAAGGTGCAGTGGAGCCACCACACCGAAGAGGAAGCCACTTGGGAGCGTGAGCATGACATCCGAGAGGACTACCCACACCTATTTGCTAGCCGCGTCGAATCTCGGGGACGAGATTCATCTTAAGGGGGTTAGTCTTGTCACATCCCAAATTTTAGATTTGGTTCCGCATATCATTCATATCATTGCATCATACTTTTCCATGCAAAACCACCGATTAAAAAGAATCGGTGAAACGCTATTTTCAAAACCCTTTTCTATTCCACTACGAGGCTCCTGCGGGAGGCATTAGTAGGACTAGTGTAGTCCACCCTTGTAGCCTAGTGGTTTCACTCAACCCTTGACCCTAGGTTGTTCCCCTCGTTTTTACAAAAATTTAGGATCAAGAATCGCCCGATTCGGAGCTCGTATGGGAAAGTTACAACCGTTTTATTAAATTATCAAAAATCGGCGCCGACTTCGCCGTCTTCGCCTCCAACCGCGCGGCCCGTGTCCGCGTAGGACCCCACGAGGGGGGTCCCACTTAAGAGGCCGCCGCCGCCCTGCCTCGATTCCCGCACCCACTCACCTCGGGACCCGCGCCTCCCCTCGATCCCCACGCAGCCGCGCCGCCTCTCCCCTCGACCCGCGTGCCCCGCCGCCGCCCCAGGTACGTCGCCGCCGCTAGCCTGGCCGCGACGCCGCCATACGCCGCAGCGCTGCTCAGCGCAGCGCTTGCTTGTTGCTGCGCTGCTGGCTGCTGCCGGCGCCGCGCTCATCCGGCAGGCGCCGGCCGCGCGCGCTTCGCCGCGCCGCCGCGCCGCGCTGCGTGGCGTTGCCGCCGGCGTCGTCGCGTTGACTACATTGATCCGGCGCCACTGCCTTTTCTCTCCGCAGAACCGCCGCCGTCGCCGGAGCCGATCGCCGCCACCGTCCGAGCCAGCCGCCGTTCGTCTCCGGTGAGTCCGCAGCCGCCGTTAGATTTCAGATCAGCGGTCCAGATCGGTCGTTGACCAGTCAGTCCCCAGACGTTGACTAGTCAGACCCCCAGTCAGCAGCCGTTTTGACCAGTCAACAGACACAGTTGACTGGGTAATTACTTTAATCGATTTAATTGGCAGATTTTGGTAGAAACTTGTAAATTGCGTAGAAATTAAACCGCTGGGCCAAAAATTGCAAATAAAATATGTGTAGATTCAGTAAGTCGTGTAGAATCTTGTTGTACCTTACTTTCACAATTTTGCAGCAAGGTTTAGTACAGTTTAATCAAATGAGTTAATGGCCTTTTTGGAGTAATTAATTTGTAGAAAAAGATCGGTAACTCCAAAAATTGCGTATGATATGTCCCTGGATTCAGTGGAACGAGGGGAATGTCATTGTGAATTAAAAAGTTTGGCTTACAGTGAAAACTTCTACAGAAACTGTATAGTGGCTTTCTGCAGTGTTTTAATTACTTCGGGAGTTTTATAATTCCTTTTCGAGTAATTCCAATTGGTACTGTTCCTAAATAGGAATGCCTGTGCGGTAGAATTTTCCCAAGATTTTACAAATAGTATACTATCGGTAGTGGATTATTTGAGTTCTAGCTCTAGTTTTGAGCATTACTATTTTGCAAAATAGTTTTCCTTGCGCTAAAACTGTTTTCCATGCATGCAATCAGTAGTATTATTGAATAGGATTATGTGGTGCAGCTGTAGCACCAATTCACTTGCCTTGCATACCTTCATACATCATCTTTGTTGCATATGCTTGTGGATTGTTTGTTTATGATTGCAATTGTATCGTGTAGATTGTGACGAGTGCAACGCTTGCTCGTGTGTGGATTGTTCTTCCGACCGCTACAACCAAGGCAAGTAGATGCTACTTTGTTCATGATATCGTCCTACTATTGTCTATGCATTGTCGTGTATTTTGTAGATGCATGTGTAGGATAATACTATCGCTATGCTATGTCCTATTATATGGTAGGGCTTTCCTTGTAGATGAACCACAGTTGGTAGATGTGCTTAGTCGTGCTATGTTGAACGAGGGCTGGGTTACATCATTGAGACTTGTTTCTAAAAGTATTGGTTTGTGAAACCTAAAACAACTTAATCAATGAATCTCCTGGGTGTGATGGTATTGATAATTTTTGGTGGTTTCATTGCGGAAAGGCACCCAGGTATCGAGAGAAATTGATTGGCTTCTTTATTTGGTAGCTTACGTGTACAACCATGTGCCAATAATGAAGTGGGCGGTTGGTTGGACTTAGTAGGTTGTGGTAACTCGAACCCGCGTATCCAGAGATGTAGAATTTTGGTAGGTTGGACCGGTGCGCATCGGGATTGGGGAGCTACTTAACGAACAGTCTCTTCTTGGACTTCTCCCTATCATCACCCAAAATGAGAGTGATGGTACGAGCTGGGCTGGCCAAGTCACATGGGTAAAGTGTACTAACCCCTGCAGGGTGTATAATCTAATCGATTAGCCGTGTCCCCGATTATGGACAACTGAGTTGCTTGATATTGATTCCATGACATGTTTCTCGCTCATTCCAATTTCATAATTGTTTTAATATTGTTGGGTTAACTTAATTGGGATCTTTTCAAAGAAAATCAAACACTGTTTATGAAAGTAGGACAAATGTATTTGCAAATGCAAGCCAGACACAGCTCCACTCGCCAAATAAGCATGTAGTTGTTAGTACTATTGTCTCCATTACTAGCTCTACTTGCCATACATTCCATGTATTGACCCTTCGGGGCTGCTACATTTCATGTTGCAGGATATTCCGATTCTGAGTAATCGATATAGGCCACGGTACTCCACTCGGCACTTGTTCACTTGTGGGCAATTTGAAGAATGGAGGATTTACTTTATTTATGTTGCTACCTGAATAATTTGAGCTAGCCTTGAGCTAAGCTTTTATTGTAATAATGGTACTCTGGATCATTGTTATTTATGATACACGGATATTTTGCTATGTTATTCATCTCATTCTATTGTGGGCCAATGAATCGATCCAGGGATTGGCATGTCACATAGAAGCCTCGGTCTTTTCAGAACCGCGGTGTTACAAATCTCATTCGTCAGATCTAGATCCTATGGACTCTATTGCCTTGACCATTTGGCAGCGGCGCTGGCGGCGGCAGGTGGCGGCGCGTGGTCAGTCGGCGATGGATTTGGCGATGCAGGAAGCGAGGAGGAGAGGGAGGAGGCTCACCGAGTTCGCCGAGGCGTGGGAGTGCTCGAGGTGCTTCCCGTTTGTCGAGGGGCGCACTGGAGCTACGGGGATTCCTCGTCGGAGTGGTGTCTGGTGACGGGCATGCGCTGTCGTCGTCGGGGACGTTGTTGTAGAGCACGGGAGAGGGGGAAGATGATACTATTAGACGCGTGGGAGAGTAGGGAGCATGGGAGCATCAACGAGAGAGGGCAGTGCGGTCAGAGGCTACCTGTGGAGCTCGTCGGAGTTGGAGCGGACGGCGGCGTCGTTCAGTCGAAGACGGAGTCGATGCTACAGGGCACTCGCGGGCGAGCTGAGGCCACAGAGAGATGCTCCAGGTTCTGGGGAACTTGCCTGCGTGCTCAGGGAGGCAAGGGGTGGCACGAGGCTGCCGGAATCGCTAGCTCGCCGGAGACAGCGGCAGTGCAACGCAAAATGGGAGCAGCCTGGTGGCTCACTGGCAGCGGGGTTTGATGGGAATGAAAGAGGAGAGGGAGGTGATTTAACTGGCGTGGTCGCGGGGATTAAACGTCGAGCATTTACCGGTAATTTACTCCGAGGAGTTAACGGCAGGAATGGGAGGGCGATCCTCACTGGTGGAAAAGATGGTGAGGTGGCAGGGGGCAATGACGAGTGAGAGAGAGTGGGGTGAGGCCTTTTTGTCAGCGGTCGAGGGGTGCGGGTTTGAGTGATAAAAGATCCAGAGAGGGTTTCCCGCGTGGGCTGGCGATGGGTTTAGTTGGGCCAGGCTAGTTGGGCTGGGTCTTTTACTTTTTTTGTACTGCTTCTGTTTTTCTTTTTCCTTTTCTTTTTATTCTGTTTTGGTTTGGTTTAATCAATTCAAACCTCAATTTGATTTCAAAACCTTGCCAGATTTTGTGTTGATTCAAATACCGATTAGTATTGTATTCTGATATCAATTTCTGAATAAAACATTATTCATTTTGGGGTCTTCTATTTATTCAAAAAGGCCCTAATTTTAAATCAAATAGGATTAAATAATGTTTCAAACATCACTTAAATTCGTTTAAACCTTCCAAATCTTTTCAGTAGGTTTTGTTTGCTTAAAAGGGTGTCAAATAATTCATATTGAATTATTTGGAAAAAGCTTTTAATGTGATTCTTTAATCATTTAAAATTTGGGTTTGTCTTTATCAAATGGAATTTGGTTTAAGCCATTTTATTTTATTTTGGCAATTCTTTATCCTTTTATTTTATTTGGATTGGGACTGAATTCATTCCATTTGTTTATGGATTTGGTCAAGGTTTGGTTTGGTCTTTAAATATTCTTTAATTAATATTTCTTTCTTTAACTTATAAAATACATATCTTTTTATTTGGTGATCCAAACTTGGTGATTCCAATTTGTGAAATCTTGTTTGATATTTCTTTACCCTTTTAAATCCCTTTAGGATCATTTGCTCACCATTTTGTATGGGTTTCTAGATAGGTCCTTTATTAGCTTTGGGAATTCAATTTCTTATCTTATTAAATTCATAAGATTTTATTTATGGTTCCAATTTAATGAAACCAAATTCTATGGTTTTATAATATTTCTGTTTGTCTTTCTTGATCCTTTGTGAATGTTTGTTGATCAATTTTTATATGGATCAATCCATAGGCTTGGAGATAACTTTGGAAATGATTTTTATTCCATTAGGGCTTTAGGATTTGGTTTTATTTTCCAAGTGATTAAATTTCTAGATACATTCATTGAGGAATGCAATTCACTTGATTTGGATTTTGTTAAATTCAAACTTTAACCAAGGTTTGTTCAAGATGGGATTTTAAGTTTCCATTTAGAAACAAAAGTTTCTTTTCACCCTGATTTTCAACAAAAAATTTATTTTGTTTATTTTATTTTTCACATTACAAGATTTGGAAAATCTTGGGATGTGACACGACATGGTAATGTGCCGGCACTGGACGCACAGACATGTGCCAAGAGGGGACATTCCTGGCTTATGGTTGATCGACGAGGATGTCGATCTTCTAACGGTGGGTGTATGTGAGACCCTGGCGCATGGCTCAATAGGACTGATAGGAAACCCATACCAACAAGTTGCAACTTATTTCTGGAAGCTCATTCAAAAAAGAACTCTAAGGTTAAGCATGCTTGGCCTAGAGCAATTCTAGAATGGGTGACCGACCGGGAAGTGGGTACCGGGTGCGCACGAGTGAGGACAAAGTGCACAAATAAGACTAGTGTTGGTCTATGGGGTTAGTCTAGAGATCCTATTGAGCTGTCAGAAGTGACAGTCGTCGGTCCGGAGTGACCGGGGGTGTTACATTTATAGTGGACACTTTGGAATAACTTGGTTTATTGGGAGTTGGATGCATGAGTAGAGCTTACTCAATACAAGTTGAGGCTAGCAAAAGAGTGGGAGCGACCAACTAAGAGAGCAATAATGGCCATAATCATGCAAAGCGACAAAACATTATCAATCAAAGCGTAAAGTGGTACCACAAGTCAAAAACTAAATGATCATAGAGGCCAAGGTGACTGGTTCATAGTCATAACATGGTGTGAGCATGTGTCAGTCAACCCAAACAAAGAATCAAAGGAGAATACCATAATGCTATGTTTTTGTATGCTAAAACAACGCATGATTCTTCCAAGGCACATTAAGAAATCTCAATTGTTTGGAACAAGTCATGCTACAACAGTAATCACTAAGCATAAGGTCAAAACAACATCTAGCATGACATGATAAAGTTTAGGCCACAGTCAAAACAAGCTCCCTCTTGTACCACTATAAGCAAGAACTTCCTACTCCTTCCAACACCAATCAACTTATTTGAAACAACACAGCGAAAGATGGGGTTCAACTAATTTATTCAAGCAAACTAAACAAATGAAAACCGAAAAAAAAACTAAGATGCTCCAAGAACAACACAACAGTGCATGAAAAAATAAAAACGAAGTATCTAGAAAGACCTGAGATTTTTATTGATGAAGAAGGGGATGCCTTGGGCATCCCCAAGCTTTGACGCTTGTACCTCTTGAATATTTCTGGGGTGACACGGGGTGGCATCCCCAAGCTTGAGCTTTTGTCCATTCTTTATCTCATTACATCATTCTTTCCTTACACTTGCAATTTTCCTTCATACAAAACTCCGCACAACCTTCATTAGCAACATTAGTGTATTCAAAAGTAATAGACCTTTGGGTTTAGTTTAAAAACAGAAAAACTTTCATTAAAAACACAAGATACTGTAGAAATTCCCTCAAAAAGCTCAAGTTACCAAAGAGAACCCAAATGGAAATCAATAAAGAGGCAAATGCAAATAATGGCAGAAATCTGTCAAAATAGACCAACAGGAGAAAACCTATTTTTTAGAAGACCTTCTGTTGCTCAAATAAGAAAGTGTTGAACTAAATAGAGTTATCTAACAACCTGGGGGATTGAGTCAGAAAATTACAGCACAATCCGACTTACAGAGATTTTTCACGAATTTTTACAGTGTAGAATAAAAATCTGTTTCGGGACAGCACTTCCCCAAATCTTACTTCCCTCTCATTAGAGGTTATTCTTGGCACCAAAATCAAATAAAAAGGATAAGGAGAGGTTATTACAAAAGTAATAACTTCCAAGACTCAAGAAAAATTGGGTTATCTCCCAAGAAGTACTTTTCTTTAACGCCTTTAAGTTAGGCACAAGAAGCAAGAATCAAGTATTTTCAAATGAAGAAGCATTAACATCAATTTTTTCTTTCACAGGAGGATCAAAGGGTAACTTCTCTCTCCTCATAGGGAAGTTTTCAATACCTTCCTTGAATGGGAATTCATATTTAATGGTGCCTTCTTTCATATCAATGATGGCACCAACAATTTTATGAAAAGGTCTTCCCAAAGTGATAGGACAAGAAGCATTGCATTCAACATCCAAAACATAGAAATCAATAGGGACATAAGCATTGTTAACCATAATAAGAACATCATTAATACTCCCCATGAGTTTCTTAGCATTATCATCAAGTGGGACATCCAAATAGCAATCTCCCAAAGGTGGCAAATCAAGCATTTCATAAATCTTTTTAGGCATAATAGAGACACTAGAACCAATGTCACATGAAGCTTTGAGATTAAAGTCATTCACTTGTATATTAATGATGGGTTCCCAACTATCTTCTACTTTCCTAGGAATGGAAGCTTTGTGTTTCAATTTTTCTTCCTTAATATTAATGAGAGCATATACAATGTGTTTGGTGAAAGCCATATTCATATCACTAGCATTAGGAATTCTAGCAAGCTTTTGTAGGAACATAATCACTTCAGAGATATTGCAACCTTGAAGATCAAAATCAAACTTAGCATCATAGGAAGTAGCCTTATTTGGTTTAGGCATTGTTGTAGGAGGAATGGGGACTTCTTGTGGTTTGCTAACATCCATATTGGTGGTGGTAATAGTACAAACACTATTGTTTCTATAAATTTTGGCTTCTCTTTCCCACTTAGCATGTAATTTGGCTAACAGTCTAACATTTACATCAATAGTAACTTGTATGGCATGAGTAGCAGCAAAGGTACTTTCCAAGGTTTCATGTTTAGCAGCCATTTTATTAATTAAAGAGGACTGTGCTTCAGACAAAGATGAAATATTTTTCTCAGCATTCAAAATTTTGGACTACAAACTAGGAATTTCCCTATTCAAATTCTCAAGTTGATGACTAATATTTTTCAAAATAGCATATCGTTCTTCCATAGTTTTATTGAATATTTTGTTCTCCTCATATTGCATTTGCAAGAAGTTTTTAGTGAATCTTTCAACTTCTAGAATCCTATCTTCACTAGGCATTCCAGAACTACCATGATAAGTGTTGCCATTATTAGGAGGATAAGGCCTATAGTTATTATTACCATAAGCATTATTGCCAAAATTATTATTTCTTATGAAGTTCACATCAACTTGATCTTGTTGAGCAACCAAAGAGGCTAAAGGAACATTATTTGGATCAATATGAGCTTTTCCATTAACAAGCATAGCCATGATAACATCAATTTTATCACTCAAGGAAGAGGTCTCTTCAACGGAATTTACCTTCTTACCATGTGGAGCTTAATCAGTGTGCCATTCAGAATAGTTGACCATCATATTATCAAGGAGCTTTGTTGCAGTGCCCAAAGTAATGGTCATAAACGTACCTCCAGCAGCTGAATCCAACAGGTTTCTTTAAGAGAAGTTTAACCCTCCATAAAAAGTCTGGATAATCATCCAAGCAGTCAGTCCATGAGTGGGACAATTCTTTAACAAAGATTTCATTCTTTCCCAAGCTTGAGCAACATGTTCATTATCAAGTTGTTTAAATTTCATTATTTCACTTCTCATGGATATAATCTTGCAGGAGGATAGTATTTGCCAATAAAAGCATCTTTGCACTTAACCCAAGAATCAATACTATTTCTAGGCAAGGATAGCAACCATTCTTTAGCTTTTCCTCTCAAGGAGAAAGGCAACAATTTGAGCTTAATAATATATCCATCTATATCCTTATATATTTTTTCATCTCACAAAGTTCAACAACGTTATTGAGGTGGGCATCAGCATCATCAGAACTAGCACCAGAAAATTGCTCTTTCATAACAAGATTCAACAAAGAAGGCTTAATTTCATAAAAGGTAGCATTAGGAGCAGGTGGAGCAATAGGTGTACTCAAGAAATCATTGTTGTTTGTGCTAGTGAAGTCACACAACTTGGTGTTCTCAACAGAATTCATTTTTACAAAGGTGGAGCAAACCAACAGAAGCAGCAGCAACTAGAGTAGGAACTAATTTTTTTGTGTTTTTTATGAGAAAAAACAAACGAAACTAATCTTTTTGTAATTTTTGATAAAAATAAGCAAGCCAAACTAAGCAAAAGAAACTAAGAAAAACAAAAACAAAATAAAGACAATGGTTGTAAAGGACTCCCCTTGTGAAGTCGCCCTTAACTCCCCAGCAATGGCGCTAGAAAACGTCTTGATGTGGCTCAGATCACTATAGAGCTTTGTTGGGAAACCCCAAGAGGAAGGTATGATGAGCACAGCAATAAGTCTTCCCTCAGTAAGAAACCAAGGTTATCGAACCAGTAGGAGGAAGGAAATGACCCCAAGGTGTTGCTAACAACTTGGAACCTGCACAACACAAACTCAAGGCTTTGCCCCAACAAACAGTGAGGTTGTCAATCTCGCCGGTTTGCTAAAAACAAAGGATTAAATGTATGGTATGGAAGGTAATGGTAGCTTGCAGAAAGTAAACATTAATAGTGGGTGATGTATCAATGGTAAAGATTGGACCGGGGTCCACAGTTCACTAGAGGTGTTCTCCTTAAGATAAACAACATAACATGTTGGGTAAACAAATTACAGCGGGGCAATTGACAGGACAGAGCAAGGCATACCAATGCAATACTAGACATTCATGATCCTATGAGATTTGATTGGGCATTACAACAATATACATAGACCGCCATCCAACTGCATCTATGACTAGTAATCCACCTTTAGGTTATCATCCGAACCCCCTCCAGTATTAAGTTGCAAGCAACGGATAACTGCATTAAGCAATGTGTGTAAAGTAAACAATACAATTGTTCCATGAACAAAATATTGTTGTTTTCTCCCTAGTATCAACAGCACATCTACAACCTTAGAGATTTCTATCACTTCCCCAGATTCAAAAGAGGAATGAACCCACTATCGAGCATAAATACTCCATCTTGGAGTCACTAGCATCTACTTGGCCAAGATAGCTACTAGAAACAGAGAGCATGCAAGATCTCAAACAACACATACATAATAGAATCAATAAGATAGAATCATTAATCAATCTGACATAGTAATCTCAATATCCATCGGATCCCTGCAAACATAACATGCATGATTACAAATAGATGATCTTGATCATGAACGGAGCTCACAAGATCTAGACATGATAGCACAAAGTAGGATAAACAACCATCTAGCTACTGTATGGACCCATAGTCCAAGGTGGAACTACTCACGCATCATGCCGGAGGCTGTCATGGTGATGAAGAAGGCCTCCAGGATGATCTCTCCCCTCCGGCAGGGTGTCGGGAAGAGCTTCAGATCCCTCCCGATCTAGGGACGATGGTGGCGGCATCTACGAACTCTTTCGTGGAGATCTGATTGGGTATTTAGGGTTTTGGCAACGGGGGCTTTTATAGGCAAAGAGGCGAGGCAGGAGGGTGGCCAGGGGGCCCACACCCTGCCCATACGCGACCTAGGGTAGGCCCGTGCGTGGGGGGGTGGCCACCCTGTGGCGCCCCTTCGGTCGCCCTTCAGTCTCTGTGTTCACCTCGGTGAAATATTGACTTTGGCTTTTGTCTCATCCAATTCCGAGAATACTTCCTTACTATCTTTTCTGAAACCAAAAACAGCAGAAAATTGGCATCTCGCACTGTGGCATCTTGTTAATAGGTTAGTCCCATAAAATGTATAAAAATACCTCAAAGTGTAGACAAAGCATAGCAAAGTGGATACTAAACAAGCATGGAACATCAAAATTATAGATATGTTTACGACATATCAACAATGAGATCCCAAAGCTAGTAAGTACCATAATTTTTGGAAGCTCTTTATGAAACTTGAAATCCCTACTTCCCTCTATGAAGGGCCTTCTTTTTTACTTTTTATGAGTCTCCATCTTATATATTTATGAACCAATTAAGAGAGCATAGTTGTTATTCTTAGTTCAATGTGCATTATCCCAAAACTTGTTGATTAATTCATAATTATGGTATTTCTTGTTCTTAAATTATTTGTATCTAGTCACCTTATGAACTTTGAAGGTGTCCTATGCATTTATGTTTTGCTATTCCATGAAGGACAAGCGGAATACTACTCATGCTATGTTTTCTATATGTGAAACAAACAAATGTCTTTCAATGCATTGTTATTCATGATATTTTGTTTGTACCTTTTCATGTTGCAACTTAGTTGCTTTGTCTTATTGCTAGAACTATATCCTTCATGCTTATGTTAGAGTACTTTGATCCCAGCTATCATTGCTTTACAATATATTTATCAAGATTGTGATGGTGCATGTCACCTCAAAAATTATTCTTTTTATCACTTACCTACTCGAGGACGCGGGAGTTAAGCTTGTGGATGCTTGATACGTCATAAATGTATCTATAATTTTTGATGATCCATGCTTGTTTTGTATCAACGGTCTTATCTTTTGTCTACACTTTGAGGCATTTTTATATATTTTCTAGAACTAACCTATTAAACAAGATGCCACAATGTCAATTGCCTGTTTTCTACTTTTTTTGGTTTCAGAAAATCTAGTAAAGAAATATTCTCAGAATTGGACGGAACAAAAGCCGAAGTTCCTATTTTTCCGACACTAGACGGAGTCCAAAGAGAATACGGAGGGGAGCCACGAGGCGGCGAAACCACCCCTAGGCGCGGGCCCACCCCTGGTTGCGCCTAGGCATGGTGTGTCCCCCTTGGGCGGCCACTGACCTTTCCCCTTCGCCTATATAAGCCCCTCGAGGCAGAAACCCTAAGTACTCGATCAAAAATCCACGAAAAAGTCCATAGTCGCCACCACCATCATCCCTAGATCGGGAGGGATCCGAAGCTCTTCCCGGCACCCTGCTGGAGAGGGGAGATCACCCTAGAGGCCTTCTTCATCACCATGCCATCCTCCGGAGTGATCCATGAGTATTTCATCCTTGGACTATGGGTCCATAGCAGCAGCTAGATGGTAGTTTCTCCTCTTTGTGCTATCATGTTTAGATCTTGTGAGCTGCCTATCGTGATCAAGATCATCTATTTGTAATCCTATATGTTGTGTTTGTTGGGATCCGATGGATATTGAGTACTACGTCAAGATTGATTATTGATTCTACCATGTCTATGTTGTTTGTGATCTTGCATGCTCTCCGTTACTAGTAGCTACTCTGGCCAAGTACTTGCTTGTGACTCCAAGAGGGAGTATTTATGCTCGATAGTAGGTTCATGCCTCTAGTAATCTGGGAGAGTGACAGAAACTTTTAAGGTTGTAGATGTGTTGTTGCTACTAGGGAGAAAACAACAATCCTTCGTCCATGGGGAAATTGTATTGTTTACTTTACACACTTTGCTTAATGCAATTATCTGTTGCTTGCAACTTAATATTGGAGGGGGTCGGATGATAACCTGAAGGTGGATTATTAGTCATATATGCAATTGGATTACGGTCTATGTATTATGTTGTAATGCCCAAATGAATCTCATAGCGATCATCATGACATGTATTTGCATTGTTATGCTTTCTCTATCCTGTCAATTGCCCAACTATAATTTGTTCACCCGACATGCTATTTATCTTATGGAGAAACACCTCTAGTGAACTGTGGATTCCATTCCATTCTTCCCACTAATATTCAATCTATTGTCTACTGTTCACTTTTTGCAATTCCTACAAGCAACTACTTTCTTCCACACTATATGTTTAATCCTTTGTTTTCAAAAAACCGGTGAGCTTGAAAACCTCACTGTAAGTTGGGGCAAAGTATTGTGGTTGTATTGTGCAGGTTCCATGTTGCTGGCAACACATTGGGGGTTGGTTCTTTCTCCTACTGGTTCGATAACCTTGGTTTCATAACTGAGGGAAACTTGATGTTGTGATCATCATACCTTCCACTTGGGGTTCCCAACGAGCTCTACATCATTTGATCCATCATTAGATTTGTACAAATATGTTAATGAGTTTGCGTATTTTAGAAAAATATAAGGAAACGCATCATATATCTATACCACGTCCACCATAAATAACGTACATATTTCTAGGTAGATCACAATGCACTAGAAAGCTTACCATGATAGGGGACCAGCTCGCACAAGTGCTACATGACATGACAGATGTAGTTGCCTAGAAAATAACTTTGTAAAAAATATACCATGTAAAGGATTCAAGTTCAATTCATTCATGCTCCCTTTGGGTCCATTATCCTAGGTAGTCATCCCCCATTTGGATCTATTCATCTGTATAGTAATTATAGAAGTTTTGTTGAAGCCTGGTAGCCTACTTTTTCCTAGAAATATGGTTGGTTTCTCATACATATAATGCAACATCTTTCTTTTCCTTCAATGTCATGATCCTTGCTGAGCTTGAATCTAGGTCAAAAAGCTCTTGCTCCTTAGCGGGGATGCTCTCGTCGACATTGATTCTTTGAAGTACTTGGGATAAGTTGAGTATCTTGAAACATGTCCTCTTTGCGATGAGGGTGTAGAAGATGTCACATTTATCATCAAGATCCATGAGTAGCTTCTTCACATTAAAGTGATCACCACATATTTGATGACAAACCTTTGGATCTCATCAGTGAGAGTACCCAACATGAAGTAGATACTTCAAAGTGTCTCATCCTTCTCAGATTTGAAGCTCTCAAGCTTGCTCCTTAGTACATCAACCTCAACTCCTTGAAATATTTGCTTCCTTGATATACTTATTATAGTGTCTTGGTCTTCTTTGCATTACCAACATTCTTGATGTGATTGTATTCATCGTTGTTGAGGGAGCTAAGTAGCATGTCTCAAGCATCTAAGTTGAGATGCCTTCATAATAGTTACTACTCTAAACAGGGTTGGTTCAATGCATGACTCCTAAATATGTACCCTGAATTTCAACAAACCTCTCTCCCATCGGTGATTAAATGTAAGATCCCTCCTTTATAGGGGAAAAGGATCCATGTGATTGCAATGCTAGTCCCTGGATCAATAGCTAGCATCCACAGTTAAGATGTAATATCAAGAAACATAGGTCATAATACAACTTTATAACCAGGAATAAAATAATTTATTACATCTTACATAGCTCATTTGGCTATCTCATTACAATGCAGCAAAATATAACAATAGCATGGGGTCCTTCATCTTCAAAGTGCCACAGGCAGACATGTTGGTTGTAGACTTGTAATCCTAATCAACAAACTTTACTAACATCAAACAAACCTGCAACATAACAAGTTACAGCCACAAGGGTCAATACATTTGAATTGTATTGGCAAGTGATACTATGGTAGTATAGTGGAGTCTATCATCTATATGCTTTTGGCTAGGTGGAGCTTAGGCTTGCATTGCTCAAAATAGATTTTCCTTATCATTTGAAAACACTAAGTTTTTGCTTGACAAAATCTTTCCCCAAGGCATCTCCCAATAGAAATTGGTGATCCTTCAACCCTTGTTCAACCACAAGTTTTTAACTTAGAAATTAGGATGAGGAGATTCTTGATAGCTTCCATGTCTTGATGCTCAAATTGTCCTTTGCCAGGGACATGGCTAAGTACTTAGATTTTACACTCTGCAGAGGGGGTGCACTTTCCCCACAAGACTTGGTTTCACCAAGACAAGATCTTTCAGAAGCCTTCCCTTAGACCAGAATGGAAGCGCTCCAACCTATCATTCCCCTACCACCAACTGTCCATTTGGCTAAGTTATTGCAACCTATATGATCCAGGCAGAGCCCATAATGCCAAGTGGCTGCACTTGAAGCTTCTCAACATTTGACATCTCAAATCTCTTTGTTCCTGGGTGGCCATACACAAGTGAGATACACAAGGTAAACCATAGAAATGGGCCTTGTGAACCACTCAACACAAACCATTCCTTCCATTCCACCCAGGTGATTCATTCACTTAGTTGTTTTATTAAACAAAACACAAGTCCACAGACTTAGAAATATTCCATAGCATGAATATATATTCCACCCTTGTTTTCTACTAGCTAAGCTAAGGAATATAGTAGTAGGAATATTAACTTAGGAAATTTCTACTAAGGTTTCATCTACTAGGATTTCCCATGGCATAGTTTACACTTAGCAAAATTCCATGCAAGTCCTACTTAGAAAATATCACTAATGCATAGTGAAAATAATGGGACAAAAGTATGAAGCATCATTTGCCTTTTTGGTAGATAATATAGGTTCACTCCTTGATCTTTGTAACAGTCACACTCTTCAAGTTCCACTATAATTCAATCAAGCAAGCAATATTTCAATCTACCATTCAAGCAAAACATCACATAAAATGATGGAAACAAAACAATGCATGCAAGCATGCAAAAGATTGTTTACTTATAAAAGTGGTTTATAATGGGTCATAAACATTTTAAAACACCTAATGAACATTTTATAAAGTGGTAAAATCATTTGCAAAAGATTTCACTTCATAAACCATTTTTAAACTAAGTCATTATTTTATGTGGTTGAAAATGTCTTTAGCAAGTAATAATTTTTACAGGGTTCACCAAAATACATTTTAAAATCATAAAACTTGGTGTTTGGGGTCAGAGAGTTTATTCCAAAACATTTCCCAAAGATTTTCTCCCAAAAGCATTTTTAATAAATAAAACATTATTTTTATTTGACTAGAAATGGTTTAAATCAAAAGTTTATTCTTTTGCTTCACCAAATATATTTTTGAAACCACAAATTGATTCCTATGGTCAGTAGGTTCAAAACAAACCATTTTCCAAAGATTCTATCACAAAAATCATTTTAGAACATTTTTTATATTCTAAACATGCATGCAAAAAACAATCATTTTACCAGAAGCTTTTTACTAAACAAAGTGCATGGTCATAAAGTTCTTGTCTTGTTGATTCCATTGATATAAAATTTGCAAAATTTGGACATGTGGTTTGAAAGTTATGAATTTTTCAAATTGGAACATCAAATAGATCAATTTTGTTTTAAATCAAACGAACAGGGACACGTGGCTGCTTGTTACTGGCTGGTACCGGTTCATTCGGATCATGCCCTGAGGGCCGTTGGATTTAAGTTACATCGCACGGCACAGAGGCACTACTTACCTTTCGCTCGCGTTCTATCGCAATGCTATGATCAAGATCCTACGGTTCACACTAGCTCGGTCATAGATGGGCGGCGCTGAGCGACAGCGAGCGGTGGCGCGGTCAGACGGCGGCGGAGCTGGCGATAGAGGAAGCAAGGGTGGTATAGGGGTGGATCACCGAGATCTCCGTGGCGTGGGAAAGCTCAAGGTGGTCTTCGGGTAGCAGGGGGGCGCACGGGTGTCGTCGGAATTCCTCTCCGGAGATGCTCCTGGCGTCGGGTGCGGTCAGACGTCGACGGGGGCGAGGATACAGAGCATGCTAAGACGAGTGGAAGACACAGTCAGATGCGCAAGGACGTGGCGATGATGCGTGCGTGAAGGATAAATAGAGGGGCGGTCGGGTTCTTACCAGAGGCTTCGCCAGAGAGAAAGCAGACGGTGGCGACGGTGGTCGTCGTCGTTGCCGAGGTTCTGGGACGCGCGGGGACGAGCTGGCGCTACGGGGATGTTCACCAGGAGGTGGGGATCATGTGAGAGTGGTCGAGGAGGCAAGGGGCGGCGAGGGGCTGCCGGAATCGCTGGTGGAGCTCGCCAGAGCAGAGGACAGTGCAGGGGGAAATTGGGACAGTCTGGGGGCTCTGGTGGTGTGGCGTCTATGGGGAAATGGAGAGGGGAGACTGGCGATTAAGAAGGCATGGTCAGGGGGAGGATTAACTACGCCATTTACACGAATTAAGCCGAGCCTTAATCGACAGCAACGGCCAGCGAGGTGAGGGGCGGGGTCAGCGCGTGGGTGAAGAAGATGACTGGGAAGGGTGGGACCTAGCTGTCTGCGAGAGAGAGAGAGTGTGGGAGTGGGGTCCATCGGTCAGTTGCTGAGCGAGTGAGAGTAGTGGTGAGAAAACGTTTCGCTCGGGGTGAGAGGGAGAGGTGGGCTCCTAGGCCTTAGTGGGCTGGCTGGGCTGGGTCGATCAGATTCATTTTTTTGTTCCTGTTTCTTTTTCTTTTTCCATTTCTTTTATTCTGTTTTGATTTTTATTAAACAATTCAAACATCAATTTGAATTCAAACTTCAACCAGGATTTGTGTAGGTTTAAATACTGATTAGTAATATAATCTGAAATCAATTTTTGAATAAAGCTTTATTCTTTTTGGGGGATTTTTAATTATTCAAAAGGCCTTTGTTTTAAATCAACTAGGATTTAATAATAATTTCAACCACCATTTAAATTTCTAAATCCTTCCAAATCTTTTTCAGTAGGTTTTTTATTTGTTTATTTGGGTTCAAATAATTCATCTTGAATTATTTGGAAAGTATTCAATATGATTCATAAATCATTTGAATTGGGTATTTTTTTAATTCCAATGGGATTAAATATAGTTTTAATTCCCTGAATTTTATTTGGAAGATTTCTTTTATTTTATTTAAGTTAATTTAAGAACTTTTATTCCACTTGGGTAAATTCCAAAATACTATTTTCCCATGAATTATATAATTATTCTTATTAAAGATTTGTCTTTATTCAAATGGAATTTGGTTTAAGCCATTTTACTTTTATTTTTGGAAAATTATTTATCCATTTATTTTATTTGGATTTGGATTCTATTCATTCCATTTGCTTAATAGATTAGGCCAAGATTTAATTTGGTCCTTAAATATTCTTTATTTAATATTTCTTTCTCCATCTTATAGAATCCACATCTTTTTATTTGGAGATCCAAACTTGGTGATTCCAATTTGTAAAATCTTGTTTAATATTTGTTTATCACTTTAAATATTTTTAGGATTAATTGCTCACCATTTGGTAAGGATTTTAGATAAGGGCTTTATTAGCTTTGGAAATTACTTTTCCTTATTTTATTAAATTCATAAGATTTTATTTAAGGCTCCAAATTAAGTGAAACCAATTTATATAGTCTTATAATATTTCTATTTGTCATTCTTGATCATTTGTAAATGTTTCTTGACAAGTTTTTATATGGATCAAATCCATAGGCTTGGAGATAACTTGGAAATGATTTTTATTCCATTAGGGTTTTGGGTTTGGATTTATTTCCAAGTGTTTAAATTTCCAGATGCATTTAATGAGGAATCCATTTCTTTTGATTTGGATTTTGTTGAATTCAAACTTTAATTAAAGTTTGTTCAAGATGGGATTTTAAATTTCCATTTAGAAACAAAGTTTCTTTTCACCCTGATTTTCAACAATAATTTATTTTGTTTATTTATTTTTCACATTACAAGATTTGGAAAATCTTGGGATGTGACAGGCTACCACCCTTAAAATAAATCTCGTCCCGAGATTTGGGGAGGCTAGGGGTTACAAGTTGGCTCAAAGCAACTAGGGTACTACCACCCTTAAAAAAATTCCAACTAGATTACATCTTGGTTTGCTTGGGATCTTGTTGAAATCTCTCTGGGCAAACATCTGCATAGTGTCCTTTGTTTCCACACTTGAAACATGTGACTAAGCTGAGATCCTTCATAGGCTTTATCTTGTGCTTCATCTTTTCTGGACAATTGCTTGCATAATGTCCTTGGTTACCACAGTTGTAACATGTGTTAAGGTTGAGTTCTTCACGTATCTTCTGTGGACAAGTTGCTACATAATGGCCTAGCTCTTTGCAGTTGTTGCACCATACTTGGCTAATCTCCTTATACTTCTTCTTCTTGGGTTTCTCCAAAGCTAAGAGTGCTTCTAATTCATGTTCTTCATATGTTATCTCAAAGGTAGGAACAGTTCCTGGTCTCCTTGACCTTTTCTTATTCCTTGGATAATACATATGTCTCCTCTTTGGTCCTTTAAATTGGGTCATATTGTTGGGAGGTACAAGCTAAGATTTTCCGTTGTCTTCATCCTTTTTGGTAGACTTGGCTCTCTCATGGTAATCTGCAATCAGTTGTTGCACTCCGCCTTGTTTCCTTTGTTGAACTATGGAATAGATGGGGCATTGGATAGGGACATGATTATTTCCTTCAAATAAGTAACAAGTGGCTTGAGATGTGGGGCATTGGTCAATTGGATGTTTCTCTTCACAATTGGGGCATTGATCTTCATGCTCCTTGGAACTGTGATCCTTGTCTCCACAAATATTGCAAGCTTGGGTTCCTTCTAAAATATCATTAATTTCATCCTTGTTGTCACAAGCTCCTTGGGAAGAGTTGTCTCCCATGTTTATCATTTGAGTGGCCATCCCTTGCAACAATTGGGATTGAGTTTCCAAAACTTTTTGCATGGTTGGGTCTAACTCATAATTGTTGGCTAAAAACTGAGTTGTCACTTGGTTCAGCTGGGTTTGTTTTGCTAGCAGTTGATCTCTCATGTTGATCTCTTGGTTGTTGTCACCATCCTTGATGTTGGAGTCTCTTGGAGTAGTCATCTGTTTGGGTTGGATTGGAATTAGAATAGGCAAAATATTTTCTAAGGAATCAATTCTAATCACACACATCAAAATTCACACAAGCAATGTGCAAGCAATCACAAACAACCATTCCACTCAAACAACAAGTTTCAAGCACATTTTTAAGCAATAAAATTTTTTTGTTACACCACATAAGTTGGTGAATTTGGCTTAAACTAAATATGGTGGTCCATCTATATGGTTCACTTGAGATCTTTCCATCCTTCTTAGTTGATTCTTTATGAACAAGATCTTTGTATCCTTGGAGAATTTCTTGAATCTTGGTTACAAAACTTCAAAGTGATGATGGTTCCTTCTAAGTTGTATTCTCTTAGTCTTCAAGTCTTGAGCAATATTTCTTGTCTCACTTGTAGTCCTTAGTGATATCCAAGGTTGAAGTCCTTGTTGAGAATAAGGTTGAAATCACTTGAAGATGTTGAAGTCATTAGAGTTGATGAACTCCTTTGCACATGGTGAAGTCTTTGGCCATGGGGTAGGCTTTATCCATCAAGTTGAAATAGAAGAGATGTAGACTCAAAACCAAAATGGTTGAGGAAAGAGTTTACAAGATTGTTTGTAAATAAATTTTGGAACAAATACAACTCCTATTTTTCTAAGGGGTTTTGTCCAATCCTAGGGTTACAAATCCTACAGGCAACACAATGCTCTGATACCATCTGTACGATCCCTCCTTTATAGGGGAAAAGGATCCCTGTGATTGCAATGCTAGTCCCTGGATCAATAGCTAGCATCCACAGTTAAGATGTAATATCAAGAAACATAGGTCATAATACAACTTTATAACCAGGAATAAAATAATTTATTACATCTTACATAGCTCATTTGGCTATCTCATTACAATGCAGCAAAATATAACAATAGCATGGGGTCCTTCATCTTCAAAGTGCCACAGTGAACATGTTGTAGACTTGTAATCCTAATCAACAAACTTTACTAACATCAAACAAACCTGCAACATAACAAGTTACAGCCACAAGGGTCAATACATTTGAATTGTATTGGCAAGTGATACTATGGTAGTATAGTGGAGTCTATCATATATATGCTTTTGGCTAGGTGGAGCTTAGGCTTGCATTGCTCAAAATAGATTTTCCTTATCATTTGAAAACACTAAGTTTTTGCTTGACAAAATCTTTCCCCAAGGCATCTCCCAATAGAAATTGGTGATCCTTCAACCCTTGTTCAACCACAAGTTTTTAACTTAGAAATTAGGATGAGGAGATTCTTGATAGCTTCCATGTCTTGATGCTCAAATTGTCCTTTGCCAGGGACATGGCTAAGTACTTAGATTTTACACTCTGCAGAGGGGGTGCACTTTCCCCACAAGACTTGGTTTCACCAAGACAAGATCTTTCAGAAGCCTTCCCTTAGACCAGAATGGAAGCGCTCCAACCTATCATTCCCCTACCACCAACTGTCCATTTGGCTAAGTTATTGCAACCTATATGATCCAGGCAGAGCCCATAATGCCAAGTGGCTGCACTTGAAGCTTCTCAACATTTGACATCTCAAATATCTTTGTTCCTGGGTGGCCATCCACAAGTGAGATACACAAGGTAAACCATATAAATGGGCCTTGTGAACCACTCAACACAAACCATTCCTTCCATTCCACCCAGGTGATTCATTCACTTAGTTGTTTTATTAAACAAAACACAAGTCCACAGACTTAGAAATATTCCATAGCATGAATATATATTCCACCCTTGTTTTCTACTAGCTAAGCTAAGGAAGATAGTAGTAGGAATATTAACTTAGGAAATTTCTACTAAGGTTTCATCTACTAGTATTTCCCATGGCATAGTTTACACTTAGCAAAATTCCATGCAAGTCCTACTTAGAAAATATCACTAATGCATAGTGAAAATAATGGGACAAAAGTATGAAGCATCACTTTCCTTTTTGGTAGATAATATAGGTTCACTCCTTAATCTTTGTAACAGTCACACTCTTCAAGTTCCACTACAATTCAATCAAGCAAGCAATATTTCAATCTACCATTCAAGCAAAACATCACATAAAATGATGGAAACAAAACAATGCATGCAAGCATGCAAAAGATTTTTTACTTCTAAAAGTGGTTTATAATGGGTCATAAACATTTTAAAACACCTAATGAACATTTTATAAAGTGGCAAAATCATTTGCAAAAGATTTCACTTCATAAACCATTTTTAAACTAAGTCATTATTTTATGTGGTTGAAAATGTCTTTAGCAAGTAATAATTTTTGTAGGGTTCACCAAATACATTTTCAAATCATAAAACTTGGTGTTTGGGGTCAGAGAGTTTATTACAAAACATTTCCCAAAGATTTTCTCCCAAAAGCATTTTTAATAAATAAAACATTATTTTTATTTGACTAGGAATGGTTTAAATCAAAAGTTTATTCTTTTGCTTCACCAAATATATTTTTGAAACCACAAATTGATTCCTATGGTCAGTGGGTTCAAAACAAACCATTTGCCAAAGATTCTATCTCAAAAATCATTTTAGAACAATTTTTATATTCTAAACATGCATACACAAGTTTCTGCAAAAACAATCATTTTACCAGAAGCTTTTTACTAAACAAAGTGCATGGTCAGAAAGTGCTTGTCTTTCTGATTCCATTGATATAAAATTTGCAAAATTTGGATTTGTGGTTTGAAAGTTATGAATTTTTCAAATTGGAACATCAAATAGATCAATTCTGTTTTAAATCAAACGAACAGGGACACGTGGTTGCTTGTTACTGGCTGGTACCGGTTCGTTCGGATCACGCTCTGAGGGCCATTGGATTTAAGTTACATCGCATGGCACAGAGGCACTACTTACCCTTTCGCACATGTTCTATCGCAACGCTACGATCAAGATCCTACGGCTCACACTAGCTCGGTCATAGATGGGCGGCGCTGAGCGACAGCGAGCGGTGGCGCGGTCAGACGACGGAGGAGCTGGCGATAGAGGAAGGAAGGGTGGTAGAGGGGTGGCTCACCGAGATCGCCGTGGCATGGGGAAGCTCAAGGTGGTCTTCGGGTAGCAGGGGGCGCACGGGTGTCGTCGGAATTCCTCGCCGGAGATGCTCCTGGCGTCGGGTGCGGTCAGACGTCGACGGGGGCGAGGCTACAGAGCGTGATAAGACGAGTGGAAGACATAGTCAGATGCGCAAGGACGTGGCGATGATGCGTGCGTGAAGGAGAAAGAGAGGGGCGGTCAGGTTCTTACCAGAGGCTTCGCCGGAGAGAAAGCAGACGGTGGCGGCGGTGGTCGTCGTCGTTGCCGAGGTTCTGGGGCGCGCGGGGATGATCTGGCGCTACGGGGAGGTTCGCCAGGAGGTGGGAATCATGTGAGCGTGGTCGAGGAGGCAAGGGGCGGCGAGGGGCTGCCGGAATCGCTGGTGGAGCTCGCCGGAGCAGAGGACGGTGCAGGGGGAAATTGGGACAGCCTGGGGGCTCCGGTGGTGTGGCGTCTGGGGGGAAATGGAAAGGGGAGGCTGGCAATTAAGAAGGCATGGTCAGCGGGAGGATTAACTGCGCCATTTACGCGAATTAAGCCGAGCCTTAATCGACAACAACGGCCGGCGACGTGAGGGGCGGGGTCAGCGCGTGGGTGAAAAAGATGACTGGGAAGGGTGGGACCTGGCTGTCTGCGAGAGAGAGTGTGTGGGAGTGGGGTCCATCGGTCAGTTGCTGAGCGGGTGAGAGTAGTGGTGAGAAAACATTTCGCTCGGGGTGAGAGGGAGAGGTGGCCTGCTGGGCCTTAGTGGGCTGGCTGGACTGGGTCGATCAGATTCATTTTTTTTGTTCCCGTTTCTTTTTCTTTTTCCGTTTCTTTTATTCTGTTTTGATTTTTATTAAACAATTCAAACATCAATTTGAATTCAAACTTCAACCAGGATTTTTGTAGGTTTAAATACTGATTAGTAATATAATATGAAATCAATTTTTGAATAAAACTTTATTCTTTTGGGGGGCTTTTTAATTATTCAAAAGGCCTTTGTTTTAAATCAACAAGGATTTAATAATAATTTCAAACACCATATAAATTTCTAAATCCTTCCAAATCTTTTTCAGTAGGTTTTTTATTTGTTTATTTGGGTTCAAATAATTCATCTTGAATTATTTGGAAAGTATTGAATATGATTCATAAATCATTTGAATTGAGTATTTGTTTTAATTCTAATGGGATTAAATATAGTTTTAATTCCCTGAATTTTATTTGGAAGATTTCTTTTATTTTATTTAAGTTAATTTAACAACTTTTATTCCACTTGGGTAAATTCCAAAATACTATTTTCCCATGAATTATATAATTATTCTTATTAGAGATTTGTCTTTATTCAAATGGAATTTGGTTTATGCCATTTTATTTTTATTTTTGGAAAATTCTTTATCCATTTATTTTATTTGGATTTGGATTCTATTCATTCCATTTGCTTAATAGATTAGGCCAAGATTTAATTTGGTCCTTAAATATTCTTTATTTAATATTTCTTTCTTCATCTTATAGAATCCATATCTTTTTATTTGGAGATCCAAACTTGGTGATTCCAATTTGTAAAATCTTGTTTAATATTTGTTTATCACTTTAAATATTTTTAGGATTAATTGCTGTGGCATCCCGCAAAAACCACTACTAGAAAATCGCGTTGAATTTGTGCATTGCATCGCCATCATCATGCATTGTTTGCCCAAAACTATGTTTGCAAAACCCGTGTTGTTTTCTAAACGCCCCATCTTTATTCAAACGCCAAAACCCGGGTCGCCGGATTATTTTGTTTTGTTGCTATCGGGTTGCAAACGGCCCAATTAAATTAAATAAAAGATTTAATTGTTTTAGTTGGGGGCAGTCGAACGGGCCGTATGACCCGAACGACCACCCCGTATTAAACAGATCGGTCCACCAACCTGCCCCATCTAAATCCTAAGACTACCCAGAAAACTACCCCAACCTCCACATCACTCCCTCCAATCAAATCTCTCCACCTCACCTCTCCTCTCTCCCTCACCCACTCCCTGCATGCCACATCAGCCCAACCCTCCACCTGTGCTAAGCACACCCCAACACTCACCCCACCTGACCCACACCAAAAACACACGCCAAGATGCACCCAGGCCACCTGACCCAGGCCCCCTCCCGCCTGGACCCACGTGACAGCCCCCAACCGCCTGGCCTCTCTCCCAGATAACCATCCCCAGGCCGAGCCTCCCCTGCACCGTCCCCACCTGGGCCCCGCGGGACCCACCCCTACCGACGCCCCCATCCTCCTCCTGCAGACGCTGCCTGCAGCCTAGCAAGGCCATGGCCCGCCCAGCCGCCTCGCAGACACCCCTGGCCGCCGCCGCTCCAGCCATCTCCCTCCCTCTGAAGCTCGGAGCCGCCTCTGCTCGGCCGCCTCGCTGCAATCTCCGCCCGCTCACTTGCGGGCGCCCGACCTTCAACGCCACACGCCCGCCCAACGAACCTCCGCGCAAGACCTCCGCTCGCTCAGGCCGCCTCATGCCTGCCAAAGACCTCGCCATGGCAGCCTTCGCCTTGTCGCTGCCACCGCTTCCCCATCCTCAGCTCGCCGCCACAGAACGCCCGCTGGCGCCGCCGCCCACCGCCCGCGTCCCTGCCTCCGGCTACCACCTCTCCGCCCGGCGCTCCTGCACCGCCTGAAAGGCCGGCCTCCCTCCACCGCCACCGCCTTCGCCAGAGCCTGGCCGCACTCCACCGCCACGCGTGCTCCTCCGATCTCCATTGCCGCCGCCTCAGTCCTCGTTGCCCGCAACCCTTTGCTCGCCCGAAGTCGCGTCGTCCCGCGTCTGCCTCGCGCCAGCACGCCCAGGATCTCCACCGCCCCGCCCCAGTGGTCCTTCCCCGAGCCCTGCACCCTCTCGTCTGCCTCGACCTCCCGCCTGCCGTGGTCGTGTCGTCCCCTGGCAGCACGGCGACTCCCTGTTTGCAAGCCAACCGTTGCTGTCCTGCGGTGTTCTTGTCGTGTGCTAATTGATCTCTGTCCTGCGTGGCAATAAGGCCTGTGCTCGCCTCTGCTTGACTCCCTAAAGCACCTCAGTTCAATTGTGTTCTGACCCGAAGCCTTTATCCCGACGGTGCAAGACCGACCCGAGTCGAGGACCGGAGAACTATGCAAGACCACGGACGACCCGGGAACCGCATCTCGACACGCCAAGTTCTTCCACCCCGTGGATCGATCCATCGGAACGCCAAGCCCCTCATCCGAACCCGAGTTCTTCGTCACATGCGTCAAGATCTTCCTCCCGGACCGAAGATGCCCGGATCGCCTAGATCGCCTCAAGGATCCGAAGGACCCCGGTATCGAGCCCGAGTTCGCCAACGACACTGAAGACGGAGCGCTAAGACCGTGCCCGGATCCGGAGACCGAACCCGATACCGCCAAGACCTCCGACAAGACAAGGAACGCCAAGTGTTTCAACCCGGATGTCGAGATCGACCCGACCCGCGGATGCGACAAGAACTCCTTTCCGCATAGACGCCCGAGGACCGGCGCCAAGATCGCCAGGGAACGACAAGTACTTCTGTCCGAACGCCAGGATCAACTCGTTGGCGCGGTTCCGACAAGACCCTCGCAACAACAAGACCTACCCTCGCTTCCGTCGAACCCCGAACCCAGCTCCGTCGAACCCTGTCGAACCCCGAACCCCGGACCCCCCAAGATCGTCGAGACCCCTAATGTGTGCACCCCTTTTTCCGAGCCCTATTTTATTAATGCTAAATATAAAACCTGTTGCATATAAATCATTTGTCTTGCATGCATACATTCATGTGTTTGGGGGCCTTATGCCGAGTCACCTAATAATTAAATATGGGGCCCATATGCGGGCAAATCTAGTCTCATATTGGCCTCATCTAAATCTGTGTAGCGAACCGGTGCTATCTTCTGCCTTGTTAAACAACATTTAAATTGCGGGGGTTCTAAACAACTTGAACCATCTAAGTAATTGTCGGGACCCCGGTTCCGCTTAATATGACCTAATTGCATCGCACCTTGCCATGCCATGCATCATACATGCATCATGCCGATCTTCCGCCGTGTATTAAATATTGCATCCGGGTTTCTTCTAGTGTTTTGCTTCTTCGCGGATAAGGCCGTTGAGTTGATGTGAGCTTCGCCCCGATCTTCGGTTGAACCTTCGACAATGTTTTCAGGCGAGCATCTCCCCCTTTCTACCTATCTTACTTTTATAGTCTTTATTCCCTCCTGTTGGTCTATTGCTATACGTATGCGATGCTTTAGTTTCGCACTGTGATATCCCTTGCAGCCTTATATTGCCTTGGACACACCCTATTACCTGTTGTTTGGTAGATAGTTGGACTTGCGCGTCGTAGTTGCTTGCTCAAGTGCCGATGTGTGTCGTCATATGCCACGCTTGATGTATTGCCGCATGTTGTTGCCGGAGATGATTCGCTTTTTTACCGTCACTTTAATTTCTGTTTAACAACTAAAATTGAATAAGCGAGGCATCGGTGGGTGATAGATAATATTTGGTTTCGAACGCCACTTGTGTCCCGTAAGACCCCGAATACTTGATACATGTTCCTTGATTTTGCGCGCTATCCACATCCGGGAGGTATATGGGACCCCCCTGAGCCAGAGCTTGATTCAGTCTTATTTCTTGGGGCCACAACTAGTTTGAGGTTTTATTTACGATCCTGTACTTATGCCATGTTTTATCGCTTTATTTACGATTGTGCGAGGTACCGCACCTCGCATCGCTTAGGATCGGAATGTTTACGCTGATCGACAAGCCCAGCCACACTTTCGGTTCCCCGCCATGTACCATTGTCAACCTTGAGGCCGCCTCGAGCTTGCTTACTCCGTTGGATTCTACTCAAAGGGTGGCCTGAAATATTTCTGAATCGTGATCGCTCGATCGTGAAAGCCTCGTTGGGTTTTGATTTGGTTTTTCCGAGGTTGATCGAGCGTGTTGCTATTGGTGCACCCGGCCGGTAAAACTTTCGAAAGCCGTGTCCATGGATATGGACGACTTGGAGCACGATCTCGATCATAGACAAGCATAACTAAAGTTTATTGTTATAAATTTGACTTATAATGACTAGTAATCAGCTTCACTATAACGAAATGGCTAATAATCGCCCACAATTGCTTGTTTGGATTGTCGCCACGACCATTGTACCGACTAGTAAGTATGGCAACTACAACGGAATTGGCTGAATAAAAGTACCAACAACTGCTGGGTTTTGGGATTATATCATGCTATCTGTATTTGATTAGTAATTGCCGCAACTATAACGGAATGGTTAACTAAAAGTGCCCACTGCTTACTTTATCAGGACGATTATCTAAATCCGACTAGTATAGTGCCACAACTATAATTGAATAAGTAAAACTGCCAACGGTGTGAGTTCCTCGGTTGACTTCCTCGACGGTCTCGAGGGGGAAACGCTAGGAGGGGTTTGTTTGATGATAGTATCAGGTTGGATCCGAATAGGTCTTTCTTACCCCTCTCTGATTGCCGCCAGTTGTATCGAGTCTCTATAGGTTGTTTAGTGCATCACCGCCGCTTGATCCACCATACCTATGTAGGCGAGGACCGAATTCTAGCCTCGCCGTACTTGGCCTCGATCGACGCTCCTTCTTTTCCTTTGCCCTTTGTCGGCACCCTTTTGTTTAAGCAGGTTTTGAGATCGACGTCGTTAGCGGGTTACCCTTCCGGCTTGGCTCGGTGGTTATGGACGCCATTGGTTATTCTGCAGGCTCTTAGCCCCATTTGCATCTTGTCCGTAGCTGGACGCTCTATCGTTTTCAAGGTGATTTGGATCTTTGTATAATATATCTGTCTTCTTGACTCTTTGAGTCGTGGTTATATATATCTGTTCTGTGGGTCCCATCGAGGACTGTTGTGTAATGTTATTACTTCGTTTTCCACCCGCACGAAAGTGCCTGGTGGGCACCTTTGAATCGTTTCTATGCGGGTTTGGTGAATTTTGCCCAAACTTGCATAGGTCCGATTCTGAGGGTGTTACAATTGCTCACCATTTGGTAAGGATTTTAGATAAGGGCTTTATTAGCTTTGGAAATTACTTTTCCTTATTTTATTAAATTCATAAGATTTTATTTAAGGCTCCAAATTAAGTGAAACCAATTTATATAGTCTTATAATATTTCTATTTGTCATTCTTGATCATTTGTAAATGTTTCTTGACAACTTTTTATATGGATCAAATCCATAGGCTTGGAGATAACTTGGAAATGATTTTTATTCCATTAGGGTTTTGGGTTTGGATTTATTTTCCAAGTGTTTAAATTTCCAGATGCATTTTATGAGGAATGCATTTCTTTTGATTTGGATTTTGTTGAATTCAAACTTTAATTAAAGTTTTTTCAAGATGGGATTTTAAATTTCCATTTAGAAACAAAGTTTCTTTTCACCCTGATTTTCAACAATAATTTATTTTGTTTATTTATTTTTCACATTACAAGATTTGGAAAATCTTGGGATGTGACATTAAACCAAGATCAATTGTAAGAAAAGACCTTTACCAGATACCAATTCAAATGAGGTCTATAGACTAGCAGGGGTGAATAGCATATGATACGTTGTAAACGTATCTATATTTTTTTATGCTCCATGCTTGTTTAGTATCTACTTTGCTTTGCTTTGTCTACACTTTGAGGTATTTTTATATGTTTTCTGGGACTAACCTATTGACAAGATTCCATAGTGCCAGTTGCCTGTTTTCTGCTGTTTTTGGTTTCAAAAAAGCTAAAAAATGAATATCCTCGAAATTGGATGGGACAAAAGCCAATGTTCATATTTTTCCCTGAACGATACGAAAAATCAAAGCAGAGACGGAATAGGGCACTAGGGTGGCCACACCCTAGGGTGGAGCGGGACCACCCTAGGCGCGCCACCAGGGGCTGTGGGCCCCCTGGGCCTCCATCGACCTTGCCTCCTTCGCCTATAATAACCACCGACTCAGAAACCCTAAATCATCTAGGAGAAAGCCACGAAAACCTCCACAGCGCCGCCGCCACCGAAGGGGAGATTCGGGGGATAGAAGTCTCTACTCCAGTACCCTGCCGGGACGGGGAAGTTCCCCCGGAGCCATCTCCTTCAATCTCCACCACCATCTTCATCGATCTCCATTACCATTGCTGATTCCCATGATGAGGAGGGAGTAGTTCTTCTTCGAGGCTAAGGGCTCTACCGGTAGCTATGTGTTCATCTCTATCTCTATGCATGATCATATTGTGATCATGAGCTTTGTAATCAAGTAGATCTGCTCTGCTACTCAAGTGCTTTAATAGATCTCCGGCCCTCCCCACGTGTGTGAAAGTGGCAACGTGCACACCGTGGTGGCACTTAGGCTAGAGTTCATAAATGTTTATTATGAGTATATTTTGAGTTGGATGTCTTTATGAAATTGTGGTGTTTGTTGGAACCATCTAGCACTCAAGGTGACAGTGTGGGGTTATCTAGATGGGGAAGGCGGACTTTGAGGAGTGTTGTTATAGCCCTACCATGGATTAGAGTGTCCAACCGGAGAGTAGTTAAGAGTAGTATCATGAAGAGGATATATTTAATGAGAGTATTCAGTAGTGAAAGTATGATCCCTAGGCCTTGTTTCTAAACATTGAAACACCATTTGCAACTAGCTCTTTTCTGGCACCGTTACCACTTATAATCATCCATACCACTTGTATTTCACTATCTCTTCGCCGAACTAGTGCACCTATACACCTGACAAGTGTATTGGGTGTGTTGGGGACACAAGAGACTTCTTGTATCTTGATTGCAGGGTTGCTTGAGAGGGATACCTTTGACCACTTCCTCCCTGAGTTCGATAAACCTTGGGTGATCCACTTAAGAGAAACTTGCTGCTGTTCTACAAACTTCTGCACTTCGAGGCCCAACACTATCTACAATAATAGAAGTGCGTAGACATCAAGCTCTTTTCTGGCGCCGTTGCCGGGGAGGTAAGGTAAAAGGTACACACATCCTCCGATGTGAGTGCTCGGATTTATTTCCTTTAGATTCAGCAATCTTATCTTTTTGTTTATTGTTTTCACTAGTTAGGCTTAATGGAAAACAACAACAAAATTAGAGAGCTTTATAGTATTTATCTTCAGTTAGGACATGAAGTGTTTGAAGAGAATATTAAAAAAACCTATGGAACTTTATTTGCATTCTAATAGCAATGTTATTAGTATGAATTATTTGAACACCATTATTGCTAATGCTATGGAAATGTCTAAGCTTGGGGAAGCTAGTTTTTATGAAAATGATCTTTGTAGTTCCCCAGCTTTGGAAGATAGCTATTCTATTGCTTATGATGATACCAAACCTCCAATATATGATGATTACAATGATGAATATGATATTTTTAGTCCACCTACTATTGAGGAGAAAATTAATTATGATTACAATATGCCTCCTATATTTGATGATTATGGTGATGAGAATAATAATGATAGCTATTTTATTGAATTTGCTCCCACTACAATTAATAAGAATGACTATGCTTATGTGGAGAGTAATAATCATTTTATGCATGTGGCTCATGATAAGAATGTTTTATGTGATAGTTATATTGTTAATTTTATTCATGATGCTACTGAAAGTTATTATGAGAGAGGGAAACATGGTCTTATGTATCTCAACAATATTAAGTTTCCCCTCTTTATGTTGAAAATATTGAAGTTGCACGTGTTTTGCTTTCCTATGCTTGTTGCTTTATGCTTTCATGACTTGTTTCTTTACAAGATTCTTATGCATAGGAAGTGGTTTAGACTTAAATGTGTTTTGAATTTGCTTCTTGATGCTCTCTTTTACTTCAATTCATATTTCTTATGTGAGCATCTTTTCAAACTATCAAGCCTAGCATAAAGGCGTCAAAGAAAAGTACTTCTTGGGAGATAACCCAATAGTTTTATTGAGTCTTGGAAGTTATTACTTCTGTAATAACCTCTCTTTATCCTTTTTATTTGATTTTTGTGCCAATAATAACCTCTAATGAGAGGGAAGTAAGATTTGCGGAAGTGTTGTACCGAGGCAGATTTTTGTGCTCCACTGTCAAAAAATCGTGAAAAATCTCTCTAAGTCGGATTAAGCTGTAATTTTCTGAATAAATCCCCCAGGTTGTTAGCTAACTTACGTTAGTTTAACACTTTTTGATTTTAGCAACATAAGGTCTTTGAAAAATCGGTTTTCACCCGCTGGTTTGTTTTGACAGATTTTTGCCATTATTTGCATTTGCCTCTTTATTGATTTTTTTTTGGGTTCTCTTTGGTGAATTGAGATTTTTAAGGGAATTTCTATAGTAGATTGTGTTTTCAATGAAAGTTTTGCTATTTTAAAACTTAACCCAAAGATTTATTACTTTTGAATGCACTAATGTTGCTAATGAAGATTGTGTGAAGTTTTGTATGAAGGAAAAATTTTAGGTGTAAGGGAAGAATGATGTAATGAGATGAAGAATGGACAAAAGCTCAAGCTTGGGGATGCCACCCCGTGTCATCCCAAGAAATATTCAGGAGGTACAAGCGTCAAAGCTTGGGGATGCCTTGGGCATCCCCTTCTTCATCAATAAAAATCTCAGGTCTTTCTAGACACTTCGTTTTTATTGTTTCATGCACTTTTGTGTTGTTCTTGGAGCGTCTTAGTTTTCGTTTGATTGGTTTCCTGCAATAAGTTGGTTGGATTATAGCATACTTCTCTTGGAGAGAGAGACACGCTCCATTTTCATTGTTTAGAACACTCTAGTTTTCATTCTTATTGTTTTGTGAGTGTTCTCTTTTGCTAGCACTATGTTTAGCTTTAGTTTTTTGTGCTTTCAGCTTAGAACTTTTTAATTATTCTTTGTGGATTTGTGAGGCATTCTCACTGATCTTTATTGATTGTTATCTTTGTGAGTTGTTTCAAATAAGTCGATTGTTGTTGAAAAAGAGTAGAAAGTTTTTGCTTAAGTGGAACAAAAGGGAGCTTGCTTTGACTGTGGCTTACACTTTATCATGCCATGTTAGATGTTGTTTTTAACTTATGCCTAGTGATTATTGTTGTAGCATGACTTGTTCCAAACAATTGAGATTGCTTAGTGTGCCTTGAAAGAATCATGCGTTGTTTTAGCATACAAAAGCATAGTATTGTGGTATTCTCCTTTGATGCTTTGTTTGGGTTGACTTGGCACATGCTCACACCATGTTATGACTATGAACCAATAACCTTGGCCTCTATGATCATTTAGTTTTTGACTTGTGGTACCACTTTATGCTTTGATTAATAATGTTTTGTCGCTCTGCATGATTATGGCCATTATTGCTCTCTTAGTTGGTCCCTCCCAATCTTTTGCTAGCCTCCACTTGTATTGAGTAAGCTCTACTCATGCATCCAACTCCCAAGAAACCAAGTTATTCCAAAGTGTCCACTATAAATTGCTATGCATGGTGTGTTACACCATTCCAATTATATTCTTGTTTTGTCTATCTTCCAAATTAAACTTGTTATGAGAAAATTACTGAATAAAGCTCTCACAAACTTGATGGCACACTTTGTTTTTCTTGCCCCTAATAAACTTGAACCATTGTGTCATCTATGTTGTATATGCTTGCACTTATAAGTTGGGATTAGCTGAACCATGCTGTCATGGGGAACGCTTTCAACATTCCACATGTACATCGTACCCAGTCGATATCATGCTCTTTTGTTTGTGGATGTTGTCGGTGTGAAATAAAAGGGGAGCTTGTAAGTCCATGGAGTTATGTATGTGTGTTAGATAAACGCCTAGGCCGCTAGCCTAATCCATGCCTAATCATGGTGAAAACTTGCAACATCACCATCGTGAGCAATCTATGAAGCATTCTTCTTATAAAAAAGAGAGATAGAAAAAAGAGATTGAGAAAAAGAAAAAAAAAAGATGAGAAAAGAGGAAAGAGAGAAAAAAGCACCATTTTCCCATGGTAAATAAGAAGATTGCTGAGATGCTCATTGTATGCTTGCCTTGTCATTTTGATATGGGATAGCTCCTATATCATGGGGCAAGGGGTACCCCGTTGGCGGTTCTCTATGATACACATATACTTACTATGACAAGAACTTACCGGTAACTAAAGTTGAGTAGCATGAGGAGCATCCCTCATACTCAAGGGACATGACATTGCCAACTTATACTTTGTCAAGAATATACTCCATACTCTGTTCACTTTAACCTTAATCACTTCAAGATGCTTATGATAGGGGCAATGAGAGATGAAAGCTAACAAGTACCATAATTTTTGGACGCTCTTTATGAAACTTGAAATCTCTGCTTCCCTTTGAAGGGCCTTTCTTCCACTTTTATATCGAGTCTCCATCTTATATCCTTAGGCACCAATTAAGAGAGCATAGTTGCCATTCTTAGTTCTATGTGCATTGTCTCAAAACTTATTGATTGATTCATATTATTGATATTTCTTGTTCTTGAACTATTTGTATCTAGTCACCCTTATGAACTTTAAAGGTGTCCTATGCATTTATGTTTTGCTATTCCATGAGGGACAAGTTGAATATCACTATGCTATGTTTTCTATATGTGAAACAAACAAACGTTTTTCAATGCATTGTTATTCATGAATATTTGTTTGTATCCTTTCATGTTGCAGCATAGTTGCTATGTCTTATTATTAGAACTTCATCTTTCATGCTCATGTTTAGAGTTCTTTGATCCCAGCTTTCAATGCTTGAAAATGGTTTTATCTTGATTGTGATGGTGCATGCCACCTCAAAAATTATTCTTTTTATCACTTACCTAATCGAGGACGAGTAGGAGTTAAGCTTCAGGATGCTTGATACATCGTAAACATATCTATAATTTTTTATACTCCATGCTTGTTTAGTATCTACTTTGCTTTGTCTACACTTTGAGGTATTTTTATATGTTTTCTGGGACTAACCTATTGACAAAGTGCTACAGTGTCAGTTGCGTGTTTTCTGCTGTTTTTGGTTTTAGAAAAGCTAAAAAATGAATATTCTTGGAATTGGACGGGACAAAAGTCAATCTTCATATTTTTCCCTGAACGATATGGAAAATCAAAGTAGAGACGGAGTAGGCACCAGGGTGGCCGCACCCTAGGGTGGCACGGGCCCACCCTGGGCGCGCCACCAAGGGGTGTGCCCCCCTGGGCTTCCACCGACCTTGCCTCATTCGCCTATAATAATCCCCCGACTCAGAAACCCTAAATCATTTGGGAGAAAGCCACAAAAACCTTCGCAGCGCCGCCACCATCGAAGGGGAGATTCGGGGGACAGAAGTCTCTGTTCCAGCACCCTGCCGGGACGGGGAAGTTCCCCCGGAGCCATCTCCTTCGATCTCCACCACCATCGCCATCTCCATCACCATTGCTGATTCCCATGATGAGGAGGGAGTAGTTCTTCTTCGAGGCTAAGGCCTCTACTGGTAGCTATGTGTTCATATCTCTCTCTATGCATGATCATATTGTGATCATGAGCTTTGAAATCAAGTAGATCTGCTCTGCTACTCAAGTGCTTTAATAGATCTCCGGCTCTCCCCACGTGTGTGAAAGTGTCAGCGTGCACGCCGTGGTGGCGCTTAGGCTAGAGTTCATAAATATTTATCATGAGTATATTTTGAGTTGGATGTCTTTATGAAATTATGGTGTTAGTTGGAACATCTAGAGCTCAAGGTGATAGTGTGGGGTTATCTAGATGGGGAAGGCGGACTTTGAGGAGTGTTGTTATAGCCCTACCATGGATTAGAGTATCCAACCGGAGAGTAGTTAAGAGTAGTATCATAAAGAGAATATATTTAATGAGAGTGTTCACTAGTGAAAGTATGATCCCTAGGTATTTTTTCTAAACATTGAAACAACGTTTGCAACTAGATCTGTTGCATGTTTGCTTGCTTCCTTCCTTTTGCCTTGAGTCTTTTCCTCCCCGTAAGAAGCTCTTTTCTAGCACCGTTACCACTTATAATCATCCATACCACTTGTATTTCACTATCTCTTCGCCGAACTAGTGCACCTATACACCTTACAAGTGTATTGGATGTGTTGGGGACACAAGAGACTTCTTGTATCTTGATTGCAGTGTTGTTTGAGAGGGATACCTTTGACCACTTCCTCCCTGAGTTCGATAAACCTTGGGTGATCCACTTAAGGGAAACTTGATGTTGTTCTACAAACCTCTGCACTTGTAGGCCCAACACTGTCTACAAGAATAGAAGTGCGTAGACATCAACATATTATCATTTTTCCAGTCAATTAGATATAGTAAAACTAAATTAAAAAAAACACTAATGATATCTAGCACAAGGATGTAATAAAGTAGAGATGCAAGTAGTAAGGAGCAAATTAACAAGATCTAACTCCGATACTAGTTAATAATATAGCGATAGGATGTATCATGGAGTTCATGTAGTTGTTGACAACCACTATACATTTTTTGTTTGAGAGGATAGGAACACGTGCAATAAAGTACATGTGGTACTCACCCAATCACTCATGATTTATCGTTGAGATTATCAAAAGACCTTCACAAAATTCTTGAGGTGGATCCATAAGATGGAAATTCTCAATTTATGCCTAACTAGATAGGTGATGCCAGATCTACAAGGGTAATGGATCAATATAGGATTAAAAGTGATCATGGTTGATTCTTAAATAATATCATCTCACTCACAAATATTTCCTATCTTAAGATGAGACTCAAGAACAATTCCCAGGAAGTGCAAGATCTATTTAGATACGATACCTCACGCTCGCACTCTAGCCCATGGGCATCGGGTCCCTTGAATAATCACTCGGTAGAAAACATCCATTTGAGAGAGCGAAAAAATGTTCTCATCAAAAATAACATTGTATGTATACTCGATTAGTAGGGACATGGAGACATTTGTACCTTTTTGAAGGGAGCTATAACCAAGGAGACATTTGTAACCTTTGTGAAGACAGCTATAAGCGAGGAAGACACACTTTTTAGATAAAAATTCTAGTTTCTGATTATTGTTTAGAGAAAATATCTAGAGGAAGACACACTTTTTAGAGAAACATGAAGGTGATAAAATGTTTAGACCCATACTAGGAATGTAATAAAATTATTCAACTCCATAATAAATCTTGACGGGAGGTGAAGCTGCATGAGGCCGACGAATAATGCATCAACCCTTGCTTTATTTCCGACACAAAAATCCACTTCGCCTTTCTGCACTTCTCTAGTCCTTATTAGCCCCTGCATCGAGTTGCAAATATGAGCAACCGATCTGGTATCAAATACCCAAGAGTTAACATAAGAATCAGCAAGAAAAATGTCCACAACATTTACTACAAGCGTACCTGAGTGGTAAGTACTCTTACTTCCACTCTTCTTGAAAGAAACCTGGTATTTGCTATAGTTTCTCTTCCAGTGGCCATGTTCATGACAAAAGAAACACTCAGTGTCTTCTGCAGGTCTAGACTTTTGCTTGGATGCAGGCTTTGGCTTAGGGATCGTATCCTTAGCCTTGACCTTATTTTTCTGCCAAGAAGTGCCCCTTTTCTTGAAGCTAGGCTTGTTTTGCACGACCATCACATGGCTATGCCATGCATACTTCTTAATGTCACATTCTGCTGTTTTTAGCATCCCACATAATTCATTAAGGCCCTTATCTACCCCATGCATACGGTAGTTCAAAATGAAATGCCCATAGCTAGATGGAAGAGACGCCAAAATGAAATCAGTAGCCAACTCTTGGCCTAATGGAAAACCAAGATTTTCCAAAGTCTGACTGTAACCAACCATTTTGATCACATGGGGGCCTACAACTGCTCCCTCTGCCAGCTTGCATTCCATAAAGGACTTAGCAACATTGTACCTCTCAGTCCTAGCCTAAGTCTGGAACATGTCTCTAAGCGCGACGATCATATCGTACGCTTCCTGATCCTCAAACTGCTTTTGAAGATCAGGTTCCATGCATGCAAGCATAAGAAAACTAACCTCAAGAGATTCATCACATGATTTCTTGTAGGCATTCTTAAGGGTAGCAGTTGCATTATTAGTAGGTTCATCTGGGATTGGGATATCAAGAATAGTTTCCTTTTTATCATCCCTAGGAACAATTCTCAGGTTACGGACCCAGTCCAAATAGTTTGTTCCATTTAGTTTATCTTTATCAACAATCGAACGCAAAGAAAAAGGTGATGAAGTGTTCGGTGCCATTGATCTATAATAGAAAAACATGAAAAATACTAAGTCATGTAACCATGAAAGATTAAAATATATTAAACAATTTTATAGCATATACTCCCACTTAAATCAACATCCCTCTATTGATACTAAGTGATTCAAGATCCACAATTAACAAGTCGACTAGTGAGCTTCAGCATTACAGCTAGAAGACAAGGTAAATCGGTAAGCAACTTTTGCTAATCATATCATATATGACTCTTGTTGTTGGGTGACATCTCTTTGTCAAAACTAGGCGCCCAACCTTTATGTCCCAAGGTACTTAACTGTTGAGATGACCTTATTAAGATCACCAACCCTTATGCGTGTAGGTATCCGATACAAACCCATCCAACCAAGGAAAACCGTGGCACCCTGATTTCATAGACCCACCGATGATTGTACAGGGCATAAGATGGTGCAAAATTTGGTTGCGAGGGTATGGTTTAACTTAAACTTTGTGAGGGATCGTTCTACTTCTATCATCTAAGCATGCATAGTAGTAAAACGAATAATAATAGCATTTACATAGATGTGACACAGTATGGCCTGTTTTCTCATGGTGATCTCCATCACCATAGAACATGTCCACCATGATGATCTCCATCTTCATGGTCCATGCGAGCCATCTCCAAGTGATGAGTTCTCCAAGAACTAATACAAGATATTACTCCTAACGGCTAGTAATCAAAATTATATATTATTAGGATCATCACAAGTTGGCACGCAGGCCATTACAATAATTGACAACACATTTGGCTGCAGCCGTGTTGCCCTACTCATGACACGCATGTCATGAAAAATTACATACATGCATCACATACATATTTGGGCCACACTGATCACATACATCCTGCAAAAACAAGTTATGTGTAGAATCGCATTCTACCGGATCATGTGAAATCGCAACACCTAGGAACCTTAACGAGATACAAAAGGGGCTACGTCTAAGGGGGGTCTAGGGGGTATCCCCTGGGGGTTTGAAGGGACAGCGCCCCTCGCAGTTCAACCAATTTTCTTTAAGTATTTTGATCGGCAAATCAAATTTACCATAAATCGACTATTGCTCCGATTCTACCAATTTCCTTTGATCATGGTACATCGATTTCTAATCTAGGTCCCGATTCGATCAATCATATTCATCTTCACGTGATTCAACTGGATTTATGTTTCACTGTCTACCCCGATGGCGGAAAACCGACCGGTAGGGGTAAGTCGTTCGACGACCTTAGAATCACGATCACGAAAAGCAAGATCTGGATCAATCCTGAACCACCGCCATACAAATGATCACATCATTCATATCAATCTACATATCACCATATTCAAACTTCCCGAACCTATAACTTAACAACATCGGCTCTGATACCACCGAAGGATAACGGGTAGGATACACTAGCAAAAAAATTAAAAAATTCTACCGCGTCAAACAGGAATACTGTTGTCATAGATCTCGGGTTACCACTAGACGCGCCGTTGTGGAACTCGAAGAAGCACGTCGGGGCCAGTGTATATGCTCTATGTCTCCTCCTTGTCCTCGTCTCACGAGCAGCTCTCCTCTGCGCGGCTCATCCAAGTGCTACAGCTGTAGCACCTCCGAGGTATCCACGCGTCTGGAGTGGAAGCGTCACGCGCCAGACTGCTAGGTCCGCACGTGCACACATGCGTGAGAGGAGTGGTGGCTGGGTGGAATGCTCAACCCTATTCATCTCGCCTCATCCTCTCTTATATAGGCGTTCCTGACGAGCTTCTATATTAGCAGCCCATTAGTAGCCTAAGCCTGGTCTAATTCGGATCCAATCCTCATTAGGCTTCCAGCCTCTTAAGTGTATGACCCTATAGGTTCATACACATATAGACATGACACAAGTATACTTACTCCGTCAATAGTTGGTAGCGGCCTCTAACAAGACGTGCCAACTCCTAAACGCATATCAATATCATTCGGACGAACCATCATAAGTTTGAGTACATGTCTTTCCTTTTGCCTCACGATATAGGGTCTAGCTCCAAGCTACCTCTCTTTCTCGATACTGTAATTTAGAATCCCTTTACTAGGTTAACTCTAGAGATATCTCTCTCAAGTAGAGAGGGGGAAATCCCATGTTGATTGACCAATGACTTGCAACATGTATCAGGATAAACCCGGAAGCTACCTTTATAACTACCCAGTTACGGAGCAGCGGTTGATAGCCCCAAAGTAGGTTGATCCACATATCAAGTACATGCGACAATATCAGGTCTAAGGACAAAATGTAGACGATGTGTAGAGAGAGAGCTACAAGTATAATTGCCAGTCTCAAATTGGATCAATCCAACCCCATGTTCATAACATGTATCCACATCATTGGTTTGACATCTCTATATCTATGACTTAAAAAACATAGTCATCAATCAATCGATGTGCTAGTCTAATATTCATGTGTGTCCTCACATGAATTCTGACTAGGGACAACTATTATAAAACCATACAAGCAAAGAGTTTCACAAACAATTCACATAATTGCCAATCAATACAAGTTACCTCATATATGGATATTCAAAGAACATTACAATAACTCATTGATACACATGAAATATAATCATCTCTATGATTGTCTCTAGGGCATATTTCCTTGAGCCACCACCACTAGTCTTGTTGTTGGTGAACGTTGGCTTTCACAGGGAGCGGTGATACCCGGACTAAGGCGTCGGCAGATGCTATTGTTGGAACTCCTGTCGACCGTCGACGTTCTCGGAGATGTGGGGGGGGAGTGGATATCCGTACCAAGGCCCGGCCTTCCTCGCCTCCATGCATTGTTTTGTGCCATCATTTGGGCATAGTTGTTCCTGATGGGCATGGGGTTGGAAGCAGCCCGAGCACCAACGAGAGAGACAAGGGTGTCGTAATCATTCGAGCTCGGCGTGTGAAATCTTTAGGACATAGCGAATGTCCTATGGACGACGGGGTATATGCCATACCTTCACCTCGTTGAAGAAAGTCGTCGTACTCTAATTCGTGCTTATTCTCCTTTGCAAGGGAATCGCGGATCTACATCATCCGCGAGCTAGACTGGGAGACAAAGCTAGACACGAGAGTCTCCCACGCCTCCATTGATCACGCCTTCAGAGAGAGACCACATTATATATCGGACATGATAACCTGATAAGATGATGCCAAGCCACGTACTACGGGTTGACAATGGTAGGCGGGTTCCACCACCTTCTTGTGCCGCCATCGGATTGGCAAGTTCCGCTGACGGACACGGGAGAGATCCGTCAACGAATCAATAGAGATTTGGAGAACCATTTGTTCAAAAGTTGATGTTTTCTATCAAAGAACTCGAAACTTGCTCTTTTTCGTAAAACATTACTACTTACTCTGTTTAGAAAAGGATGATGTAGAATTGTTTAGGTTCACGTGTATCCGGACGTTTTTTATGTATAAATATACTATATGAGTAGCAGTTAGTACTAGTATCTTTGTAGCCAAGACGACCGTAGTGGTAGTCCTGCAACGCGCATGCGGTCGTGTGTGCGTGGTTTGGCGTGCGGCTCTGGAAACAACGTGGAGGAAGCTGCTGGGCTAGGCTGCGAGCGCAAGCAGGCATATCATGCAGGCAGGCCGCCCTAGGAGTACATTGCCAAGGAATGGCCAGCCGCTTAGGTTGTACGACAGCCAGCGACCTAGTACTCCAGCTAGCTAGGTGATCCGTTTCTCCGTCTCCTGCCTCGGGAAAGATCGGAATTCTTTGCTTGTGCTGCTGGGCCTTTCCCTGGACGGGAGAGAGATGTCCTGTGTTCTGCCTCTTCGGGTAGCAGCAGCAATGCAGCATCAATCGCCGGCAGACATGGGTCGACTCGGTCGCGCATGCGTGTGGCTTGCGGCATGCATCGGCTCCTGTCAATTTTGCCGCCCTCTCGTAGTAGGAAGCCACTTGATTTTTTTTTTTCAAGTTGGTGCTGGGATCTCTTTAATTCCATGCAGAGTGTTAGACTCTGTATAGTTTTCCTAACAGTAACCTGATTGTACTTGTACTTGTACATGTACCGGCCTCTGGCCTCCTATAAATATACGAGACAGCCACCCCTAGAGGATTGAGCTAGTTCCCCGAAACCCTAAGTCTGACATGGTATCAGAGCAGGCGAGTATGCAACATCTTCAAATTGGTCAGGCAAAGTAGGAGATGAATGCATGGATGGATGGGTGGTGGGTGTTTGTGGCAGAGCTGAAAAAGGGAAATTGTTCTCATCAAAGATAACATCACGAGATATGTAAACACGATTAGTTGGCACATGAAGGCACTTGTAGCCTTTATGGAGAGAACTATACCCAAGGAACACACATTTTTTAGACCGAAACTCAAGTTTTCGACTATTATATGGGCGAAGATGAGGCCAACACGCACACCCAAAAACCTTAAAGAAGGTATAATCAGGAGTCTCATGCAAGAGAAGCTCAATAGGAGTTTTCATATTAATGACACGCGTAGGGAGCCTATTAATAAGAAAACATGCGGTGGCAAAAGCATCACTCCAAAACCGAAAAGGTAGAGAAGCATGAGCAAGAAGTGTAAGACCGGTCTCAACTATGTGACGATGCTTGCGCTCAACGGCGCCATTCTGCTGGTGTGTATGTGGACATGCCAAACGATGAGAGATCCCAAGCTTATTAAAGAACGTGTGGAGGTTGCGATACTCGCCCCCCCAATCGGACTGGACATGAATAATCTTATGCTTGAGAAGACGTTCAACATGCTTTTGAAACTGAACAAAGATATCAAACACATCAGACTTACACTTAATAAGATAAAGCCAAGTAAATCGACTATAAGCATCAATAAAACTGACATAGTAGTTGTGACCACTAACAGAGGTTTGTGCAGGACCCCAAACATCTGAAAACACTAACTCAAGAGGACTCTTAACTTCTCTAGTAGATGAAACAAACGGGAGCTGATGATTCTTGCCTTGCTGACAGGCATCACACACAGCTATCTCTTTATTGCTAGACTCTAATGGCAGCTCATGACGATGGATTACATGACGTACGATAGGAGTGGCAGGGTGACCAAGGCGAGAGTGCCACTGTGAGGAGGACACGCGAACACCGCTGAAGACTCGAGAGACCGAAGGATCCTCCAGACGGTACACGCCTTGGCTCAGGCGACCACTAAGCAGAATGTCCCGAGTAGCTCGATCCTTGATAAAAAGATCAAAAGGGTGAAATTCACATAAGACATTATTATCAAGGTTAAGCTTAGGAACAGACAAAATATTACGAGTCACTGCTGGACCCCGTAGGACATTACGAAGGTGAAGCTGCCTATTAGGATGACTAGTGATGAGATATGCTTGGCCAATGTGAGAGATGGGCATACCTGCGCCATTGGCGGTGTGAACCTGGTCGTGCCCATGATAGGGCTGGTGGGTGGTGAGCTTGCTGAGCTCACTCGTCAGGTGATCCGTGGCGCCAGTGTCCATGTACCAGGCGGGATCAACGGGGTAAGATGGCGTCGCCCCCTGCTCCTTGCCCTTGGCAGCGACATAGGCTGCAGGTGCAGGCGCGGCGGGGCCAGAAGAGGCCATCTGAGCTTGGCGCTCGTTCCCCTTACCATTGTTGCCGATGCCATTGAAGCTGGTCTGGAAGCGCTTGTGGCACTTGGACGCGAGATGGCCCGGTTTACCACAGAGCTGGCAACACTGGTTGAAGTCGTAGCGTCCCCCACCCGAGGTCGGTGCAGGGGGTGGGGTCGGCTTGGCCGCCGGTGGCGGTGGAGCCGTGGGGCGCGGGGCGCCGAGGTGCGCGGGGCGCCGCGAGCAGCCCAGTAGGCCGCGGCAGCAGGGTCGGCGGCGATGGCCTGGGCGCGTCGTGCCTCGACGCGCTGCTCGGAGCTGAGGAGGCGAGAGTACAACTCGTGGGGGGTCATTGGCGGTTTAGCACCATGAACAGCCTCCGCCAGCATGTCGTACTTGTTGGGCCACGCAGAGATAAAACAAAACTTTTCCTCTAACGTGGTGATCCCAAGACCTAGCTGAGGTAGAAAGCCACGAGGTTTACCACTAGACGCGCGGTTGCGGATTACTGATGAAGCGCGTCTGTTGATGCAGTGCAGTCCTCACGATCCGATCGTCCTGGTGCTGATCGTACAGCACCTCTGCTGGTATCCACACGTACAAGGAGGAGCACCGGCGAATCGCTAGGTTAATTCTGACGGCTGGACTCGTGGAGCTAGGGTTTCCAACACATGGAATGACCTAACCGAACAACGATTAACCTTTCGGTTCGTGCTCCACTATATATAGGGAGTGAACGTGGGCTCTGCTTGCGCGACCCATTCACTAAAGCCCATATAAAACTAGTCACCGTGAGTCCAACTCACTAACTCAGTCCTAATCTGGTTTAGGTCCAACCCAACCAGATTACAGATTCGGATCCAATCCGAACTTGCTCCCGCTCTTAAGTGTGTGACCCCGCAGGCTCATGGTTACTTGGACACGATTAGAGTCCAACTCACAATCGATCAATCGGCATCGGCTCCTAGCGTAACGCATCGATTCCCAAGTACCAAAGAGTCATGACGACTTGCCTTTCCAATGCGACTTACGTCTGAGTCCCTTTTGCCTCACGATATACCTTGTCAGACTATAGGCGAATATATGTCATCCCTTAAATAGTCCAACTCTCTTCTCGATCCGAGATAAGTGATTCACCCGACTAACTCTTAGTCGATCGCCTCGGTTAACACTTAACCGAGTCGTGCATGGCCATGCTTTCCGAATCATATCTCACGAGAGGGCCCAGAGAATATCTCTCCGAGTGGAGGGGGAAAATCCCATCTTGGTTATTCACATCATGCAGCTTGATTCTCGATCGACGAACCCCGCCTTTATAATCGCCCGATTCACGGATCAGCGTTGATGAACCTAAGTCGTTGATCCTCAACTCGTACTATGCAACAACCTCAGGTCTAAGTATTACATTGATTGAGATATACAAATGACAGCTTAGTTCGTTGTACCTCAATATGGGTCAATCCGACTCGCTAAAATCTTTAGCCTAGTCTGTAAGTTGGAATAGCATCTCCATGCCCATGACAAGTGGAACCGAGTCATCAAGCCAACTTTCACATTGGTCTAAGTTGTGTGTCCAAAGACAACCTCAATGACCAAGGATATTTAGTACAAACAACATGAATGCATAGTTCCACAACTGAATCACATATTCAATGATATACATCGATGCTTATACAAGGACTACTTAATAACTTTATGAATACAATGGGAAATATCATCATACATGATTGCCTCTAGGGCATATTCCCAATGATCTCCCACTTGCACTAGAGTCAATCTTCCGACATCACATGTCTAAGCATCTAATGCCCATGGTTTCAGTGCGCCTCATGCTTCGCTGGGGTAACGGCTTTGTCAACGGATCCGCAATATTTGCATCCGTGTGTACCTTGCATAACTTGATATCACCGATCCACGAATGGCGAATTAGGTGGTACCGCATGAGTATGTGCTTGTTCTTCGGTGTTGTCTAGGTTCCTTGGCTTGTGCAATAGCACCATTGTTGTCACAATACATGTCCAACGGATTGACGAGCCTGAACCACACCAAGATCCATGAGGAAATTCCTCATCCAAACAGCTTCCTTTGCTGCCTCCGAGGCAGCAATATACTCAGCCTCTGTTGTAGACGCAGACACAGTCTCTTGCTTGGAAATTTTCTAGCTCAAAGCACCTACGTGTATAATAGACACGTATCCGGATTTGACGAGAATCATCGAGTCGGTGAGATAACTCGCATCTGTAACCCTTTACACTAAGTTCATCTTCACCACCATAAACCAAGAACATATCCTTAGTCCTTCTCAAGTACTTTAGGATATTTTTAGCCGCTGTCCAGTGGATCTCTCCAGGATCAGCCTGGTATCTGCTCACAACACTTAGAGCATAGGAAACATCCGTCCTAGTACAAATCATGGCGTACATGATGGATCCGACTGCAGAAGCATACGGAATCGCACTCATCCGACTTCGCTCATCAGTTGTCGAAGGACACTGAGTCTTGCTAAGTTTTACACCATGGGACATCGGTAAGAACCCCTTCTTAGACGATTCCATGTTGAACTTTTTCAACACTTTGTCCAAATAAGTACTCTGACTCAATCCAATGAGCCTCCTTGATCTATCTCTATAGATCCGGATTCCGAGGATGTATGTTGCCTCACCCAAGTCTTTCATTGAGAAACTCCTTTCCAATGAATCCTTGGTTTCTTGCAACATCTGGACATCATTTCCAATCAGTAATATGTCATCCACATATAAGATTAGAAAATTTACTTTGTTCCCACTAAACTTCTTGTACAAACAAGAATCATGTTCACTCTTGATGAAGCCAAACGATTTGACTACCTCATCAAAGCGAATGTTCCAACTCCGAGATGCTTGCTTCAACCCATAAATGGATTTCTGAAGTTTGCATACCTTGTCAGCATTAGCCGGATCGACAAAACCCTCGGGCTGTATCATATACACGTCCTCGGTTAAATTTCCGTTAAGGAAAGCCGTTTTGACATCCATCTGCCATATCTCATAGTCGAAATAGGCCGCTATAGCTAACATGATCCGAACTGATTTAAGAATTGCTACAGGCGAGAAAGTCTCGTCGTAATCAACTCCTTGAACTTGTCGGAACCCCTTCGCGACAAGGCGTGCTTTATAGATTGAAACATTTCCATCCATATCAGTTTTCTTCTTAAAGACCCATTTGCACTCGACGGGTCTTGCACCGTCTGGCAGATCAACCAAGTTCCAAACTTGATTTTCATCCATGGACTTTATCTCGGATCTCATGGCTCCAAGCCATGACTCGGAATCAGATCCCACCATCGCTTCCGAATAATTTGCCGGCTCATCAATGTCTAACAGTAACACATCACGAACACTTCGTAATCTTGCCGATCTTCGTAGTACAGGTGCTGCTATCGGCTCAGCTGCCACGATCGGCTCAACCTCCAAGGTTTTTGCCGATATTATTAGCCGATTCGCTATTAGCCGATTCCTCTCGAATTTCTTCGAGTTGCACCGTGCTCCCACTTACTCCCCGACTGAGAAACTCTTTCTCAAGGAAGACACCGTTCCGAGCGACAAACACTTTGCCCTCTTCTCGGTTGTAGAAGTAGTAACCCAAGGTTTCCCTTGGATACCCCACGAAAATACATTTATCCGACTTGGCCGTAAGCTTGTCCGACTGAAGTCGCTTGACAAAAGCTTCACAACCCCAAATCTTAAGAAAAGACAAACTCGGCTTTTTGCCTGTCCACATCTCATGCGGTGTCTTCTCTACCGATTTTGATGGCACTTTGTTTAGTGTGAACGCCGTTGTTTCTAGACAATATCCCCAAAATGATAAAGGTAGATCTGTCCGACTCATCATTGATCGTACCATGTCCAACAAGGTCTGATTCCGCCTTTCCAAAACACCATTCCTTTGTGGCGTTCCTGGCGGAGTAAGTTGAGGAACTATTCCACAACTTTTCAGATGGTCATCAAACTCATGGCTCATGTACTCGCCTCCTCGGTCCGACCGAAGAAACTTTATTTTCTTGCCGAGTTGATTCTGTGCTTCATTCTGGAATTCTTTGAACTTTTCAAAGGCTTCCGACTTATGTTTCATTAAGTAGACATATCCATACCTACTCAAATCATCATTGAAGGTAATGAAGTACTCATAACCACCCTCGGTCGTGCTCATTGGTCCAGATACATCACTATGTACTAGTCCCAACAAGTCGGACGCCCTTTCGCAACTCTTTGCAAAAGGTGTCTTGGTCATTTTGCCGAGTAGGCAAGATTCGCATGTCTCGAACGACTCCAAGTCGAACGAAGTTAGGAGTCCATCATCATGGAGCTTCTTCATGCGTTTCCAACTTATATGACCAAGCCGATAGTGCCAAAAGTAAGTCATATTCAGATCATTTGGTTTCAACCTTTTAACATTTATGTTATAAACCGACTAACCATCAAGATTCAAAATAAATAACCAGTGCTGGACGGGTGCAAAGCCGTGAAACATATCATTCAAATACAAAGAACAACCATTATTCTTGATATTCGACTCATAGCCTTGCCTCATCAAACATGAAGCGAAATAATGTTTCGATGAGCATCGGAACATAATAACAATTATTTAGTTCCATAATGAATCCGGAAGGTAAATGAAGTTGCATCGTGCGACTTCCAACGCAGCAACTCTTGCTTTGTTGCCGACTCGAATATCAACCTCGCCTCTTGCTACGCTCCTAGTTCTTACGGTCCACGCAACGAGTTGCAGATGTGAATGATCGATCCGTATCATATACCCAAGAACTATTAGGTGCATCAGAAGATATATGTCTATAACATTGCAAACAAGTGTACCCGAGTCGGAAGTCATACCTCCACTCTTGGCTTTGTCGGCGGTACTTGTCGTAGTTCCTCTTCCAATGGCCATCCGCCTTGCGGTAGAAGCAAGTGGATCCGGTGAAGGAGATGGCTTAGTCCCCGAGGAAGCGCTTGGGACAGGTCCTGAGCCCTTTCCTCGACTTAGCCTTCTTCTTAGTCCAAGAACTCTTCTTGAACTTAGCCTTATTTTGCACCATCAACACTTGGTGGTGCCCTTCTTGAGATCCGCCTCTGCCTTGAGCATCCCATGCAATTCGGTGAGCTTCTTATCCATACCATGCATGTGGTAGTTCAAAATGAACGCCCATATGCACTAGGAAGAGAGTTCAGATTATATCCGTAGCGAACTCTTCGCTTATGGGGTAGCCAAGTCTCTCCAGAGACTGCACGTAACCAACCATTTTGATCACATGCGGACTCAGTGGATCACCATCCTTAAGCTTGCAACTCAGCAAAGCCTAAGAGACTTGATACCTCTCAGTCTTACTTTGAGCTCGGAACATATTTTTGAGGCTTTCGATCATATCGTAGGCCTCAACATGCTCGAACTTTTGCAAGTCCGGTTCCATGTGAGCAAGCATAAGACAGCTAATATCCGTGGACTCATCTTTAGCCCGACGGTAGGCATTGGTGGTTGACGATCGCATTCTCATTCGGCTCATCTGAAGTGGGTTGTCTAGGACATGGTCCTTCTTTTCTTGTTTGAGAACAATTCTCGATTTCGATACCAGTTGGTAAAATTAGTGTCGTTCAGTTTATCTTTCTCAAGAATGGTTCTCAACGCAAAACCGGATATCCGAGAGTGCGCTACTTGGTGCCATGATCTACAATGTAAAATATGCAAAACACTTAAGACATGTATTCATAAAAGAGCAAGCATATTAAACATTTTAATATTTTATGCTCCCACTAGAACCAACACCCTCCGATGGTTACTTAGTGATTCAGATCCTAAATAAGCAAGTCGGCTAGTGAGCTTTAGCATCACCGCTAGCCGCCAAGTGATCTAGGTAGACAACTCCTTGTCAATCGCATCCCATGCGACTCTGTTGGACGGGTGGCATCACATGCCCGGCTCCCATCCGACTTTTCCCGAGTCCCACAACCGTTGTGATAGACCCGTCTAGCTTACCAAGTGTTTCTGGTAAGAGTCCGACTCGAACACACCTAGTCGGAAAGAATTGGCAGCACCTCAATTTTATGAGCCCACTACCAAAAATGTCCGACTTGTGATGGTGCAAACATCCAAGGGAAAACCGACTAGACCTTCTTTGAGGGATTAATTTTACCGACTATCTAATAGAGGTAAAACGAGACATAACAATAACACAAAATAAAGTAATTATAATGTGAAATGGTATGGCTCTCTTCATGGCGATCTCCATCTCCACAAAGCTCAGAATCCGACTCGTGCCAACTCTTGTCACTTGCCGTCTTACTCCATGTCGACATGTACAACGCCTTGCATGCCTTCCGGGTTCTCAAACAGCTACACTAGCTTAGTAAAGTAAATTACATAGAGAATCCGACACGCAGTCGCTATACAATAAAATGATGACACCTAGGCTCCGGTAGTGACAAAAACCGTGATTCGCAGATCACGTATGGATTACACACATACATCACATGCACATGAACCATACCATTCACAACTTCCTGCAAAAATAAGTTATGCATAGATACAATATCTACCGGCGTTGTGAAACTCGAACGACATCTAAGGCGCCTGACGGTGAAGTGGCGGTCCCGCTTAGCCGGATAGCGGCGGGATCGAAGGCAGCGCCCTGGTGCGGGCGCCGACGATTTTTCCGAAAACGTAGATCTCATCTACGATCCGAACATGGATTCCGATCATCGTTCCGATTCGATCAAACTCTTTGATCCTCGATCACCGCTTCTGGATTTACGTGTCACAGTCTACCCCGATGGCGGAAGCCGACCGGTAGGGGTATGTCGTTCCACGACCTCAGCAGTATGATCACGTAAATCAGATCTACCATTCCCCGAGTATAGTTGATCCAATCAACTTCATACAAAACCGATCTATCTCATAGACCGACCACCAAACAGCACATAGATCTCATCTACATCCTACCGCATATCACATATGCGAGATCTCGAGCCTAAAACCAGAAGCTATCGCTCTGATACCACTGTTGGGCCACGCAGAGATAAAACAAAATTTTTCCTCTAACGTGGTGATCCCAAGACCTAGCTGAGGTAGAAAGCCACGAGATTTACCACTAGACGCGCGGTTGCGGATTACTGATGAAGCGCGTCAGTTGATGCAGTGCAGTCCTCACGATCCGATCGTCCTGGTGCTGATCGTACAGCACCTCTGCTGGTATCCACACATACAAGGAGGAGCACCGGCGAATCGCTAGGTTCGATTACGGGCTGGACTGCTGTGGAGCTAGGGTTTCCAACACATGGAATGACCTAACCGAACAACGATTAACCTTTCTGGGTTACTGTGCTCCACTATATATAGGGAGTGAATGTGGGCTCTGCTTGCGCGACCCATTCACTAAAGCCCATATAAAACTAGTCACCGTGAGTCCAACTCACTAACTCAGTCCTAATCTGGTTTAGTTCCAACCCAACCAGATTACAGATTCGGATCCAATCCGAACTTGCTCCCGCTCTTAAGTGTGTGACCCCGCAGGCTCATGGTTACTTGGACACGATTAGAGTCCAACTCACAATCGATCAATCGGCATCGGCTCCTAGCAGAACGTACCGATTCCCAAGTACCAAAGATTCATGACGACTTGCCTTTCCAATGCGACTTACGTCTGAGTCCCTTTTGCCTCACGATATACCTTGTCGGACTATAGGCGAATATATGTCATCCCTTAAATAGTCCAACTCTCTTCTCGATCCGAGATAAGTGATTCACCCGACTAACTCTTAGTCGATCGCCTCGGTTAACACTTAACCGAGTCGTGCATGGCCATGCTTTCCGAATCATATCTCACGAGAGGGCCCAGAGAATATCTCTCCGAGTGGAGGGGCAAAATCCCATCTTGGTTATTCACATCATGCAGCTTGATTCTCGATCGACCCAACCCCGCCTTTATAAGCGCCCGATTCACGGATCGTTTGTGAACCTAAGTCGGTGATCCTCAACTCGGACTATGCAACAACCTCAGGTCTAAGGATTACATTGATTGAGATATACAAATGACAGCTTAGTTCGTTGTACCTCAATATGGGTCAATCCGACTCGCTAAACTCTTTAGCCTAGTCTGTGTAAGTTGGAATAGCATCTCCATGCCCATGACAAGTGGAACCGAGTCATCAAGCCAACTTTCACATTGGTCTAAGTTGTGTGTCCAGCACAACCTCAATGACCAAGGATATTTTGTACAAACAACATGAATGCATAGTTCCACAACTGAATCACATATTCAATGATATACATCAGATGCTTATACAAGGACTACTTAATAACTTTATGAATACAATGGGAAATATCATCATACATGATTGCCTCTAGGGCATATTCCCAACAGTACTCGTGGTCGATCCCCTGCAGGATGAAGCCGGCGAACTCCTCGTCGCTCAGCGGTTTCCCCATAGACTGAAGGGTATCCACGAGCACCTTGATCTTGTTGTAGAAGGTCGTGGCAGAGGAGTCCAGCTTCTTGACATCGCCAAGCTCACGGCGTATGGCCATGGAGCGAGACGTAGAGACCGAGGCGAACGCGCGCTCCAGGATGTCCCAGACCTCCTTGGAGGTGGAAGCGAAGAGCACGAGACCAGCAACGCCCTCGCCCAGAGAAGACTGGAAGGCGGAGAGAATCGCTTGATCCTGCTGTATCCACGCGCGATGCTCGGGGTTGAGACCGGTCTTACACTTCTTGCTCATGCTTCTCTACCTTTTCGGTTTTGGAGTGATGCTTTTGCCACCGCATGTTTTCTTATTAATAGGCTCCCTACGCGTGTCATTAATATGAAAACTCCTATTGAGCTTATCTTGCATGAGACTCCTGATTATACCTTCTTTAAGGTTTTTGGGTGTGCGTGTTGGCCTCATCTTCGCCCATATAATAGTCGAAAACTTGAGTTTCGGTCTAAAAAATGTGTGTTCCTTGGGTATAGTTCTCTCCATAAAGGCTACAAGTGCCTTCATGTGCCAACTAATCGTGTTTACATATCTCGTGATGTTATCTTTGATGAGAACAATTTCCCTTTTTCAGCTCTGCCACAAACACCCACCACCCATCCATCCATGCATTCATCTCCTACTTTGCCTGGCCAATTTGAAGATGTTGCATACTCGCCTGCTTTGTTGCCTAATCATGGTGCAGAACGGTCATGAGCTCGTCTGGAACTCCTCACGGATGCACTGGAGCCTCTGCGGCGCCTCTCGTTGCTCCCGGGGTGCATGTGCATGCCCGGGTCCCGTGCCTCGCCTCCCCACGGCGCTCGGTGCGCCGCCTCCGCCGACCGCATCCGCCCAGCGGCCGCTGGCCCGGCTTCCCGCCGCCAGCGGCGTGTTACGTCGCCGCCGCCTATGCGGCGCTCCGCCGCCCATGCGCGGCGCCAGTTCGCCGTCGCCCATCCTTTGGGCGGCTACGCCTCGTGCAGCCATCTGCCTCGCCGCCCGGCCGCTGGGCCTCCGCCGCCGACCGGTCCCTACGCTGGGCTGGTCTCGTCGTCACCGTCCGCCTCCGTCGCCGTCACTGCCGTCGCAGCGCCTTCACCGCCGGTATCTCCCGCACCTCTGTTCTACGTGCGCGCTGCGTAGTCGAGTGGTATCTTCCGCCCAAGGCGCGACCGTGCATCTTGTTGCCGGATGGCAGCTTGCATGGCTCATGCCGTGGAGGATCCGACGTCTGAACCACGCAGTTATCAGGCCGCTATGAGCATCCCGCACTGGAGGGCTGCTATGGAACAGAGTATCGTGCTCATTGCGAGCGAGACCTGGACACTTGTTCCTCCTCCACCTCGTGTTAACATCATTGACTCAAAGTGGGTGTTCAAGGTGAAGAAACATGATGATGGTTCTATTGAGCGCTATAAAGCGCGTCTTGTGGCTAAAGGCTTCAAACAGCGTCATGGATGGACTATGAGGACACGTTCAGCCATTGTCAAGCCTACCACTATTCGCTCCTACCGTCTTTGGCGGTGTCTAGAGGTTGGTCTCTCCGTCGCCTTGATGTGCGTAATGCTTTTCTTCATGGTCTCCTTGAGGAAGAGGTCTATATCGGCAGCCACCGGATTTGTTGATCACGCCGGCCTCATCATCTTTGTCGTCGACAAAGGCTCTTTATGGATGAAGCAAGCGCCTCGTGCAGCACGCTCGGCTTCGCTCTTCATGCTCATGGCTTCCCTCGACGAGATACTTATTTTTTTATTCCAGCGCCGGCCGAGTGTGACCATGTACCGCTTGTATGCGTGGGCGACATCATCTGGTCGATTCTTCATCGACGGTGCCGGTGCTCTTATTTCGCTCTTGGTGCTGATTTCTTTGTCAAGGACTTGGGCCAGCTACACTTCTTCACAGGTATTGAGGTCACTCACGGTCTTCGGTTTGGCTCTCACGTAAGAAGTACTCTCTTGATCTCTTCTTGCTTGGTATGCTCAAGTGCAAGACGCGCCACGCCTATGTCCTCCATCGACAAGCTCTCATCGCCGATGGTGCTCCTTTGTCCCCGAGGATGCGATCGGTACCGCAGATTGTTGGTGGTTTGCGATCGGCGATCACGCGTCCGGATTTGTCCTTTGCAGCAGGGTATGCCAAGATCTTCATGCTCCTCGACGCGTGCATCGGTTCTGTCAAACGCATCTTGCGTTATGTGAGCCTCACTGCGTCTTCGCCTTCACCGCGCCCCATCATCGAGTCCTTTCGCTTTCTCGATCTGGTTGGCTGGTTGCCCAGACGACAGGCGCTCCACGGGGGGACATGCTGTGTTCCTGGGTCCTAATTTGATCGCCTGGAGTGCACGTAAGCAAGCCACTGTCTCCCGCAGCAGTACAGAATCCGAGTATAAAGCCGTTGCCAATGCAACCTCCGAGCTTATATGGGTTGAGTCACTCCTTCAGGAGTTGGGTATTTCTCAACCACATCCACCGGTCCTATGGTGCGACAACATTGGGGCTACGTTTCTATCGTCGAACCCAGTGTTCCATGCACGGACCAAGCACATCGAGATTGACTATCATTTTGTGAGGGAACGTGTTGCACAGAAACTACTACAGATCAAGTTCATCTCTTCTAAAGATCAGCTTGTGGACATCTTCACCAAGCCACTACCTTTGCCTATGTTTGAGGTCTGTAGGCGCAATCTCAACCTTCTTGATGCATCAGGAGTAAGTTGAGATTGAGGGAGGGTGTTAGACTCTGTATAGTTTTCCTAACAGTAACCTGATTGTACTTGTACATGTACCGGCCTCTGGCCTCCTATAAATATACGAGACAGCCACCCCTAGAGGCCTCCGTCGCCTGACCGGTCCCCTACGCCTGGGCTGGTCTCGCCGTCACCGTCGCCTCCACCGTCGCCGTCACCGTCGCCTGCAGCGCCTTCGCCGCCGGTATCTCCTGCACCTCCTGTTCTACGTGCGCGCACACGTAGTCAGAGTGGTATCTTCCGCCCCAAGGGGCGCACCGACGGTACTGTTGCCTGGCTGGCAGCTTGCATGGCTCATGCCGTGGAGGATCCGACGTCTGAACCACGCAGTTATCAGGCCGCTATGAGCATCCCGCACTGGAGGGCTGCTATGGAACAGGAGTATCAGGCTCATTGCGACGAGACCGACACTTGTTCCTCCTCCACCTCGTGTTAACATCATTGACTCAAAGTGGGTGTTCAAGGTGAAGAAACATCCGATGGTTCTATTGAGCGCTATAAAGCGCGTCTTGTGGCTAAAGGCTTCAAACAGCGTCATGGACTGGACTATGAGGACACGTTCAGCCCTGTTGTCAAGCCTACCACTATTCGCTCCTACCGCCTTTGGCGGTGTCTAGAGGTTGGTCTCTCCGCCGACGATGTGCGTAATGCTTTTCTTCATGGTCTCCTTGAGGAAGAGGTCTATATCGGCAGCCACCGGATTTGTTGATCACGCCAGCCTCATCATCTTTGTCGTCGGCGAAGGCTCTTTATGGACTAAAGCAAGCGCCTCGTGCTCGGCACGCCGCTTCGCTCTTCATGCTCATGGCTTCCCTCGACGGATACTTGCTGTTTTATTCCAGCGGAGTGTGACCATGTACCCTTGTGCGTGGGCGACATCATCTGGTCAGTTCTTCATCGACGGCCTTGGTGCTCTTATTTCGCTCTTGGTGCTGATTTTTTTGTCAAGGACTTGGGCCAGCTACACTTCTTCCCGGTATTAAGGTCACTCACCGGTCTTCCGGTTTGGCTCTCACGGAAGAAGTACTCTCTTGATCTCTTGCGCCGTCTTGGTATGCTCAAGTGCAAGACGTCGCCCACGCCTATGTCCTCCATCGACAAGCTCTCGGCCGATGGTGCTCCTTTGTCCCCTGAGGATGCGACTGAGTACCGCAGTATTGTTGGTGGTTTGCAGTATCTGACGATCACGCGTCCGGATTTGTCCTTTGCAGTCAACAGGGTATGCCAGTATCTTCATGCTCCTACTGACGTGCACTGGTCTGCTGTCAAACGCATCTTGCATTATGTGAGCCTCACTGCGTCTTTCGGCCTTCACCTGCGCCCCAGTTCATCAGGAGTCCTTTCTGCTTTCTCTGATGCTGACTGGGCTGGTTGCCTAGACGACAGGCGCTCCACGGGGGGACATGTTGTGTTCCTGGGTCCTAATTTGATCGCCTGGAGTGCACGTAAGCAAGCCACTGTCTCCCGCAGCAGTACAGAAGCCGAGTATAAAGCCGTTGCCAATGCAACCGCCGAGCTTATATGGGTTGAGTCTCTCCTTCAGGAGTTGGGTATTTCTCAACCACATCCACCGGTCCTATGGTGCGACAACATTGGGGCTACGTTTCTATCGTCGAACCCAGTGTTCCATGCACGGACCAAGCACATCGAGATTGACTATCATTTTGTGAGGGAACGTGTTGCACAGAAACTACTACAGATCAAGTTCATCTCTTCTAAAGATCAGCTTGCGGACATCTTCACCAAGCCACTACTTTTGCCTATGTTTGAGGTCTGTAGGCGCAATCTCAACCTTCTTGATGTATCAGGAGTAAGTTGAGATTGCAGGAGGGTGTTAGACTCTGTATAGTTTTCCTAACAGTAACCTGATTGTACTTGTACATGTACCGGCCTCTGGCCTCCTATAAATATACGAGACAGCCACCCCTAGAGGGTTGAGCTAGTTTCCCAAAACCGTAAGTCTGACACAGAGGCTGCTCCGATGAAACCTGCAGGGAGTGAAAGCTCGAGTGATTGTGTGCTGTCTCGTCGACGCACTGCGTCGTCGGTGCATGCAGCAGCTATTGGCGCAGAGATGGAGCGTTTCAATGGGCACGAAAACTTGAGTGAGAAGCCTCGCATCGGTCGATTTATTATTTGCCGAAAACAGCCAGCAAGCTCGAGCCGCGCAACGACATAAATGCACGAAATCTATCTCACCCACTGCAATTAGATCTTGTGAAACCTCTGCCCCGATCGACCAGTTGACCCTCCCCATGCGTGATGCGTAGAGTAGAGCTCAAAGATGGATCCAGGAAGATAGTAGTAGTAGTACTGGAGTATTTAAGGATGGCTTTACGGTTCCCTATCTGCATGCTGCTGCGTGCGTGGTAATCAGCTACTCCTGCGCGCGCGCTTGCTCGCAAACAACGCACGCAGACCTGGTTTTATTTATTTATATCGGGACAGGGAGGCGCCATGGCTTTAGTGTGCTAGGCTCCTATAGGCAGGCAGGGGCTGAAATGGCAAGGCACGGAGAGAAAGAGTGTGAGGTATCAATGCCAAGGAACACTGTATGCGTTGTGTTTGCAGCCTTGCAGGAGGAGGCATGCGGAGGAGAGGGGAGGGCAGACCAGACGGTTCAGGAGGGCGGATACGATTGAGAATATCGATCCGTCCATCGCCTCCCTCCCGTCTGCTGCCCTGCCTGCGTCGCACGAATTACTCCTCACGGCTCAGAGTCAGAGCGAGTGTATAGCTTGGCAGAGCAGAGGGAGGCGCTGCAAATTGGGGCTTGCGGAAAGCGTTGGGAAGTACTCCCTCCCTCTGTTCCGGATTATAGGTCCTACGCGCATACCTAGGTTGTTAATTTGATTAACAAAATATAACTTATATATTTCAATAATTATACTATTAAAAAATATAACCTCTAAATTTTCTAATAATATAATTTTTATGATATACTATTTATATTTTGTTGTTCAAATTGACAACCTAGTTATCCGCGTGGGACTTATAATCTCAAACGGAGGAAGTACCCAGCGTACGTAGGCTTCCTAGGAGCGGCAGCTACCACCGCGCCCGGGCCAATGGCACTCCGAGATGGGACGGGATCGGGCATCCTGACCAGACGTCTATTGACTTTTATCCACACACAAAACACTGCCCGAAAGATCTGAGCCGGGGATCCGATCGATCGCCCGAATTAAAAACCCCGCTGCCTGCTCATCAGGCTGGTGAAAACGATGCCGCTCGCGATTAGGCAAGAACACGGCGATCAAAACCAGGGCTGTGACAGTGCAGTGCACCTTCGGTTTCGGTGGCACGGAGCCATAAGATCCAAGGCCCGTGCGCGTGCATCCGGCCGCACGCCGACGACGGAGCGCGGCATTGATCCAAAACCTCCTAAGATTCCGGCCATGTCATGCGCGAGGCCACGGGTGACAGCAGCTCCCATGTCAAAACAAAACGCTCGGACAGGTCCTGGAACAGACATTCTGATGATTGGGTTAGAAACGGCCGGGGGCGTGGAGCAAATCCATGCATGCGCAACTAAGTTTTCAGGCTCCTCATGTTTTTCTGAGTTGTTTGGCCCCATCGTCTGGGCAGAAATGTCCCTGGTTCCATATATACTACTCCTACATATGTGTGTACACGAATCGCGACACGATTGCTACCCAACATTTTTGTAGTTTTGCTTCGGTGAGTAAATGAGATGTACAAATGCGGGTGTACATACAGAGCTTCCTTCACTACTTGCACAACAAAATTATGCTCCCATAAAACAAAAAAAACCGCAGGCAGAAAACAGCCAAGGGATAGATATTGCCCTAGCAAGACATTACTAGTTGCTCGCTACACACATAAAAGGACACCACAACTATTCCTACTGCCCCCGCACACAGTCACACACACACACAAAAAAAAAAAAAGGACTATTGCTACCCCTTATTGGGAGTTCCACGTGTCCATGGACTCCGAAACAATCCACTGAATCGACCTGATTGAGCCTGATAGCGTCTATTGCTCTGGTGGCGCCTGCTTGGGAGCTTGTTGGTCTGGTCCGGCCCGGTTTAGAAGTTGTTGAGCTTGTGGTTCCCTTTCGGCCTCACTGCTGGGATGCTGGACCGGCCCAGTAGTGGTATTGATGATTGGAGGCAGTGAGTGCCTCATACTTTTCGGCTTGCCCTCCAAAATCAAATCCTGCTCCGAAGTTACTGGTTTCTCCCCTTCTCTCTCTCAAAAAAAAAAGGTTAATGGCTTCTTCCTCGGTAGAGCCATGCGCAGTTGACTATATATGTTCCTGCCCAAATACCTAATGGGTATAGATTTTTGCCACACCCGCACCCGCAATACCTAATGGGTATAGATTTTTGCCCAATTACTTACACGCGGGTATAACTTTAATGCATACCCTTACCCTAATATGTAAAAATCCGCAGGATAAACGGGTAGCGGGTACCCATTGCCATCCGTATTCCTACTGCCCCCGCACACACAGTCACACACACACACAAAAAAGACTATTCCTACCCCTTATTGGGAGTTCCACATGTCCATGGACTCCGAAACAATCCACTGAATCGACTTGATTGAGCCTGATAGCGTCCATTGCTCTGGTGGCGCCTGCTTGGGAGCTTGTTGGTCTGGGACGGCCCGGTTTAGAGGTTGTTGAGCCTGTGGTTCCTCTTCGGCCTCACTGCTGGGATGCTGGACCGGCCCAGTAGTGGTATTGATGATTGGAGGCAGTACTTTTGGGCTTGCCCCCAAAATCAAATCGTGCTCCGAAGTTACTGGTTTCTCCCCTTCTCTCTCTAAAAAAAAAGGTTAATGGCTTCTTCCTCGGTAGAGCCATGCGCAGTTGACTATATATGTTCCTGCCCAAAGAGCAATTCAAAAATTACCCAGAACGGAGTGAGAACAGATGATGTACCAGTACTCGGCCGACCATGGATACTCCAACAGTAACCCATTCCAGACTTGGCTTCAATCATCAACTCATGGCACAGCGGGTGACTATCAATCCCTTCTACTTTTGTAGGGAAGGCTATCACGTGTGAACCTCCATAAGAAATGTCTCACGTTGGCAGCAAGGATTACGTGCCGACGTGTCGCTGGGGCACCGACAAGCAGACAAGTCTCGACAAGTGCTAGACTTGTCGGCATGTACTTGCATTCAACACATGAGAAATTGCTGCAGAGGAGAGTAGAGGACAGCAGGGCAGAGCTTGTTTACCTGCTGTCGACGGTGGTGTTACCTTGGTGCAGCTTTCAAAGGAGCTCAAGACCCAGTACATCAACAACAGCGAAAGAGATCAGAAGGGAGGAGCACGACATAGGAGATACTTGAGAGACGGAGGCGGCGGCAGCGAGCCATAGGCGGCCAGGGGAGGCAGGCTGGGGAGGTACGATCTGTTTTGGGTTTCACTGGCAGGCCCTTTAAAGTCGCAGCCCAGAACTTGTATCTCGATTTGTATCAACAAGTTCAACTTATTCGTGTCGCTCCAGTTAGTTGCCATGCAAGTTGCCACCTGTAGGCAAGTCGTGCAACAAGTTTCAACAAGTCAAGCAACACATAATCCTTGACTCATGAAACTTATGGATTGCTCGACGGTTTTTTTTTAAATGAGGAAATCACCGATCGGGAGAACTAAGGATCGTTCGAACATAAATCGGGGTGTCCTCAGCGGTCGCCGAAGTAACCACAGCTATAAGATAATTAGCGAGCAAAGGGCTACCTCCAAATGCCATTCAACCAAACTGAGCGGACGATCTATCAAACTGATTTGATAAAGTTGGATTCTCAAACATACCAACCATGGCATCGCTTAACTACTGACAAGAATACACATAAACACTCTGTAGAATCTGGTCGTAAGTTTCCACTTCATGTTTGTAAGGGAAGTCAAAATATTTTTGCTGCGCAAAGAACAGTATAGAAATAAAGACATTTGGTACAGCACATATTACAACTAGGAATGCAAGCAATTTCCAGATAATCATCATCATCATCAACAGTTAAATAAAAATTACCAAATCAAGGCAGTGTTCGAACTGTCGTGTGCAAAGGGGGAGTAAGCTCACACCCGGGCAGAAATTACTACAGCAATACGACTTCTGAGTGAAAACAAACAACAATCGCTTGTAAAATCCTGGAAAGCCACATATAACTGAATAAATAGCTGAGTGCCTAAGTAACAATATAAAGTCATTGCGCTTCTGTAAAAAGATTAGAAAGTTTGATCTTCTGATTATAGAAACCATAGGCTGAAGATAGTGCCTAATACTCATAGTTGCACAATCTAACTCAATTGCCAGAGCTCTGTAGGTGAGGACTGGAAACACAAGACAGAGGGTTGGGATAAAGTTCACCAACTAGCCAAGTTCTATTTCTTCTTGTCACCAGCACCACCACCAGCAGACCTGCATACCAGGAGAGAACGTTGAACTCATTTATATACAAATACAATTGCAGCCAAAAAGAATTACAAGGACAACAAATTGATGTACACGGTAACTAGGTAGTCCAGAACAAAAGGAAAAATGAATTGAAGGACAACAGAGTAAAATGATGCTCATAATAAATATAAACCGCAATAGTAAGGTTAGTGGTTACACACCTCATCTTCCTAACAACACTTGACATCTCCTCTCTCTTCTTCTTTGCTCTCTTGTGAGTACCAAGCTTCCTCTTGGCGACCTTGAGTGCACGCTTGTCCTTTCCAACCTTGAGAAGCTCAGTGATACGTTTCTCATAGGGAGCGAATCCAGCAACTTCCCTAATCAAGTTCCTGACAAAGTGCACCCTCTTTGTACCTTTCTGCAAAAAATAACCAAGATAGCAATGTAAATATAATACAAGCTGAATAGACATCAATTATTATTCATCTAAGCATATAACTTAATAATTAACAAAGTTTCAGTTTCACAAGTTAAAAATCGTTTAAAACAACTATAAAGGCCGAATGCATTCTGATCCCAGATAGAGCAAGGTTCTATCTTTACTATTAAGATAACTAAGACCACACAACGTTCAAAACTGCAATTGCGAATACAGAGGTGTGTAGTACAATCTTCAGCAATACTTTGGAAACGAAAGTATAAGGTACTTGATTAAGCTGTCAAGTTTCACAACTATATACCTCCAGGATTACTAACTTGGGACTTCTGAGATCTCAAAATTGCCAAAGGTGTGTTGAGTCATCAATAAAAAACTAGACACCAAGCTGTCCTCATTTTATACATTTTTCCTAGTTGTTCTCAACTTGGCGAGCTTCCATGTAATACTAACTACTAAGGTACACATACTTGACCCAATTACCTCGACCCTACGGCCATATCAACCATATTATACTACAACGTTATTAACATTTAGCTCAACCCTTCTTAGATCATAACTAGAACAAAGAAGAAAAATAGTACTCGGACTAGTAGAAAGCACTACAATTGAATGCCAATATCAGAGCAGACCAAACAGAAACCACTATTGAGTGACAAACATAGAATCGCTATGACGGGTCAAACGGAACTACCGAACAAACAAAGATCTAAACAACAGATAGAAGCCAGCACAATCTACATGAGCAGATCAATTGCGGACTGAGAACAATCACAATCTGATGGATGGAAGTAGAAGGAGGACAGCGGTAGTTAGAGACGCCTTACCCCCTTGCGGTCGGACGGGCGTGGCGGGAGCTCGCGCTTGGTGACGACGTGGCCCTTGTTGATGCCCACGAAGAGCCCAGACTTGGGCTGTGACGGCGCCATGGCCGGATTCCCTGCCGCTCCTATTAACCTGCAGCGATCAGCAATGTTACGAGCGATCTGAGACAGGATTCATGTAGTTAGGCGGCGCCGCTTGCAGGCTTACCTCGAGAATGGATGCAAGTAAAACCCTAATCCGCCGCCAGCGCCCGAGAAGAAACCCTAAGCCGCGAGATGATCTTATATTTGGCCAGCGCGGTGAGAGTTCTTCCTGTAAGACAGATGGGCCTGTCTTAGTAGGCTTATTTTGCTCAGTATGGATCATGATCCAACCGAACAAACTGGAAATCTAATTCTTGGCCCATTTTTGTGCCCATGTAAGGGGTAAGGATTTCTGGTCCCGAGCTCCACTGATCCATTTATTTTTTATTAAAATTTAAAACATTATGCTTTCTTTGTCTCAAAAAAAATTATGCTTACCAGTTCTAAAATATTGCAAAGAAATTTCTGGATGCATTTATTGATGTATATTATAATCGTGTAAAAATCTCAATGAACAATACTTTGTATTTTGAGCTAAAATAAATAAATCCAAGTATAGTGGACACTGTATATTTCATAACTCCAAAATTTATCAGATTTTCTCATTTAGTATAGCCCAACTTTTTAAAAAAATTGTGTTGTGACTTTGTATGTTTGTTAGTTTATAGGGGGAAACTTTTGTAACTTGTTGGTATTGGCTAGTTCCTATTTGGAAGGTTGTAATTTCTTAACCGGTTTTGTATAATAGGAATTAAATAGAAATATGTATTTGGTTTGATCTAGGAAGAAAACATAAAAATATTCCTTGAATTGAATAAAATCTAGATACATCGTTAATTTGAAACTTGTAAATATGAGTACTGGACCTCAGGAGCTAGAGAGAGTTTCCGGTGTGTAAGAAGTACACCATGCAGTATCTCATCATCTGCTACAAAATAAAGGACACTACTACGTGTTCTCGAGGGTCGGTGGTTTTCATCCCCGGATCCTAACCAACCATGTGTCCACATTTTTATATTTAAAACCCGTTTTTGCTACAAAACAGTCTGGTTTTGCTATAAATAGCCCCGCTTTTGCTACATGTAGCAGAAAATTGTTCGGTCAAAAAAAATAACAGACAGACTAGATCTCGCCGGAGACCTCGTCGAAGACCATGTAGCAAAAAAAAATGAATTAATATAGCAAAATCGACTTCGCAGGAGAATCGCCAGGAGATCTCGTCGGATACCTCATAGCAAGAAGTTTGTGCTATTGTAGCAAAATCAGAAACATATGTAGCAATATAATTATGCTAATGTAGCAAAACCCGACTTTGCCGAAGATATCGTCGGAGCATAAACTTAAGAAAAATGCCATGTAGCAAAGGTCACCGCAGTAGCAACACCAAGCCGTGTGTAGCAGGCCGGTCATGTAGCACCGCATGCAGCAGGTAGCAACGATCGTAACACCGTAATCGTATGTAGCATATTCGGTCATGGTGTGTAGCATCGCTGCCGTCCGCACATAGCAATGCTAACAACGTTGGGGAGAAGCGCAGATTCAAGGGCGGCTCCATGGGAGGTGGCGTAGCAGGCGGCCTCTATGGTGCTAGGACAGTAGGGGCCGACGGGGGGGTGAAGGCCCATGGCGGCGCGGTGGTGGGGAGCTGCAGGGACGGGTGCGTGGCGCGGCGGCCGGAGCTGCCCGAGCCGGTGAGGCGGCGGAGGGAGGCCCATGGAGGCGAGCCTTGCACGGCGGGGGGATGGAGGCCCATGGCGGCGCCGCGCCTGGGAGTTGCAGGGGCGAGTGCGCGGCCGCGGCCAGAGCTGCTGGGGTGCACGGCGCGGCGGTTGAGCTGTAGCGCGTCTACAGGAGGAAGAAGGCAGAGAAGAGAAACGGGCATGAGGTGGGCCTCCCGTGTTGCCCGTCGCTGCAACGACCCGGGGGATCGATCCCCCGAGGGATAGTATACTTTTCCCAAAAAAAAAATGCAGTGTTCGACCAGCGACAATGTTAGCTAGGAGTATAGGATGTCTTGATGGTCTTCTTTCGGCGATGAAATGGTCCGCAGTCGATAAAATTCTAGCAGTGTGCGTGTGAAATTTCTGCATTGTGAATGGCTTCTAAGACATGTCACACCACATCGATCAAGCACCAGGGGCTCGTTGGGGTCGACTATTTTTCTCTACTGCTGCAGGGATATTGATCTGATCTAACGTTCGCGCCTAGTGGCACAAAAAAAAAATAAGCAACTCTCGTAATCATGATCATCTATTAAAAGAAACGAACGTTGTGCAGATCACAATCCGTTAATTAAGCAAACCAATCTGCCGAGGTTTTCTGTTTCAGCGGTGTAGTCGCTGTATCATGACTCGTGCGGACCATTGCACGAGACTATAGCGGCAGAGGACGAGACTTTCTGCTCTGTTGGTGGCTACTTGCAGCAGGCTCACTTGGACGAAAATCCTTCACTACACGTGAAAATACAACACTCCGAACAGAGTTACACGACCGACTAAAAACGATGCGCACTAATTTATCATCCTAATCCATAACAACAACAACAACAACTGGTTTTACTCCGCCGTCGGTCGATGGCATCATCTTCATCATGCACGGTTCCACGGGAGCATCCTGTGGAGATGCCTGCCGCTGCCGCTGCCACCGGCCCTCCTCTCCATCTCCAAGAACTGGCCGAGCGACGGCGCGGCGCTTGGGCCGTTCTCCAGATGGCTCCGGAGGCAGAGCGAGAGCAGCAGCGCCCTCAGCCTGCCGCTCCTGCTGGCCCTCGCGTCCCGGCTGCTGCTGCGCCGGTCCTCCATGGCGTCCACCAGGCCTATCAGGGTCGCCAGCGTCATGCCGCCGCCGCCGCGCGGCAAAGACCAGGCCGACTGCAACGAAGTGGAAGCAAGAAGCATCAGATCCAACAGACATAGTACAATGCCACTGTTTTATTGCGGACAGTAACTGACATTTATAAGCAGGGGTTGGGCTGATCGACTCTGACCTCTGTGTCTACATCAGACGAAGCGAAGGAAGAGACGCAGTGGGACGGGGTGAATTCCGCGGTGGAGGAGGCGGAGCCGGCGCTCCCGATCACTCCGGCTCGCGTGTTCAGGGCGCCCAGTCCAAGGGGCCAGCCGTCCTGCCATGTTTCGCGACCACGTCAGACATGAGACTAGTTTCCGTACTGAACAGAACGAAGGTACTGTGAATCTGTGATGCTGATAGGAGATGCAACAGGAGGAGCTTAGGCAGGCGCACCTGATCATGGTCCATGATGAGCACTCCGTATCGAGAGCAGGAGGAGTGACGGGCTCACTGGTAATGGCAAGCGAGGTGAGCCAGCATGTGTTCATGGCTTATATGGGCAAGGTAAAAGTGGCAGCACGTGAAAAGGCTAACCGTTGCTCAGTGGGTAAATAAATTATGCCTGGCCTCGAGGCTGACGAGCAGAGACAGGATGGATTATGAGATTCTGGTGCTACATGGATGCGACTACAAGAAGCTGTTCGTCAGCTGCAAGGCTGCGATCCGGATCCGGTCCCATGGCAATATCAGTCTTTGCGGCGTTGGCGTGGGAGGTTTTTTACTCGAGTGCTCGGCCTAAATGGCGTCTGTGAAGCAGGAGTGGGAGAGGATAAGATAATTCAGGAGCACCTAGAAAGACGGTAGGAATCATTGACGGTGTCAGCGGGCCGAAATGGGCGCCCGAAACCATGGAAAGCGGGCGCGTGCAGTCAGGTCTTTGCTCTGCCTTCGTATCGTTTCCGTTGTCCACCTTTCAGGATATGCAAAGCAGATGCGTATGGCCAAACATGCATGATCCATGGACGTAACGGTATCTGAAGAAACTGTGATATTTCATGGGTACACACACTGGAGAGGGGAAACGATCGAAGTGCATGCATACTTCCATCGACAGAGGGAGAAAACAGCGACAATCCTGAACTGTCGCCTGACGAGCAGAAGCACTCGCCCGAAGTCCCGAACAGAGCGAGGCCGTCGGCGGATGCACTTTGTAGGTCTGTCTCTGTAGGCCTCATCGTGAGCAGCAGACTGCCAGGCCGGTGGGATGGCAGGGCCCCCTGTCCAACCTCGTTCCAGGGCACTGCCACTGCACACGAATTCGCACACGCGGATGGACCGGTAGGCGGTACTGTCTCCGGTCTCCCCGTAGACGGCGCTCAATGGGGCCGGTTCAACGCCCTGCTGCAGACGCCGACGAGCACGCTGAATGTGTACTACCCTGTCGAGTTACTACGTTTTTCTCATTAAGAGACCGTGTTCTGCCCGTTTCCCAAAAAAAAAGTAGAGAAACTTCTCATGAAAAATAATCTGAAAAAAAGAAAAGAAATTGAGAGCATTACAACAACTTACCCATTTTGGGTGAGCCAAATTGTGTCATGGGTCGAGGAGAGACAAGGTTTAGCTTACTTTTATTTTGTTTGATTCAAGAGTTTGCCTGTATTGTGTTTGCTTCAAGAGCTTACCCATATTTTGGCTACCAAAAAGATGTCAGGTCCTCAGAAAATTAAAAACTACAACCACATCTAGATTTCTTTACACAGAGAAGCTTAAAAAACAAAAAGGAAAAGAAATAAGCAATCAGGTCCCTAGTAGTCCGGGTGCACTAGTGGAAACGAGGCCTCTAACACCGGTTCGTAGAGGCCTCTAACAGCGGTTCCAGAACCGCGGTTGGGGGTTTGGTGTTAGAGCCCCCCCTTTAACAAAGGTTCTTATACGAACATTGTTAAAGGTGGCGCATGGGTCGCTTACAGTGGCCCTTTAACACCGGTTCGTAACACGAACCGGTGTTAAAGGTTCTCTGTCGCGGCAGGAAAACGACATAAATATCTGCCGCGGCAGAGTTCTACCGCCTGCTCGGGCATATTTACTGCGGTGGCCAAGGGGGGAACAGGAGGGAATCGATCGGGAGAGGTATACACATACATCTTTGGTATATACGAGTACATGCATAATTAAACAACTATTATTATACACAAACATCGTCATTGTGGTATTCTCCGTTCAAGCATGCATATATACAATATAACATCTCCGTCCATGTTCATTTTGGTGGATATCTAAAGAGTTCTCCGCCAGGCGTGACGACCTCATCAAGTATGAACCCTGCCAATTCCTTTTGAATGGCTCGTATGCGGTCAAATGGTAGGAGTTGGTCCCGCATCCGTTCGATCTGAATATATATGAAGAATGGGGTCAATATATATATAAGAATAAAACTCAACACAATTGATGGTAATAAAATAATATTGTGTACTTTGTTTACTTACTCTAAATTGTTCTAGTGCGGCTTGGCCCGTCGCACATATCGTGTTGCGAATGAATTCGCAAACATAGTACTCACATAAGTTATTGTCGTGTTCCTGATGCGCGCACTTTACGAGAATAGAGAGTTCAATCAAAATAATAATCAATAAAGCATGATATAATGGAATTGGAAGCAGAATCAAAGAGATACGCAGACCTAGCTAGCTAGTATTACTTACATTTTGGTCTACAAATTTTAGTTCTTCTGACCATTCACCCACGGCCCTGCCCGTGAACCTTTTCCAAACCCTGTCCGACAAAGAAAATGGATAAATGAGTAATTAATTACTTGTTGTCACGAAAGTTGCCGATCTAGTGCGATAATATGATTGAAATTACCTTTGGAGCATCTCTCTAAAGTCTGCCCATAGCTCTTTTTCTTTTCGTAACGAGTCCATGACAAGGACTTTTTCTGAGTCAGGTTGAATGACTAGTAGAATAAAGTGGAACCTACGCACGCATAACTCATCATCAGTTACACTTAACATCGAGTAAGCCAAAACAGAATGTGTACAAGAGAGGGTAACAGTACTCACGAGAAGTTGTAAGGCAATAGTATTTCCCTTTTGGTTTGTTGTCTCAGTAAAGACCTTAGCAAGTAATCTTCTGTTTGCCCGGGTTTGGTTCTTACCACTTCTTCATGAACTCTATTTGGGTCAACGAACCCAATGTCAAAAGGGCCTCCTTTCATGCATTCCATAACCTTCTTCCTGCATAATAGTATATACATATATGGTGAGTATATATATATATATGCAATTAATGAAGTGAATGAGATGAGATAGAAATTACAGAAATAGTACTTACACACAATAAAGGCTGATGGCAGCTTTGTCGAGTTCCTTCTGATTGAATAGAAAATGCAAGTCTTGAATGTTGAAGTCGATCTCGTCGTCTCCGCACAAGAAAATCTGATCTCTTATATGCGTCGTGATCCATTCTTCCTTTCTCGTCTTGCAGAAATCAAGGTACCACTTGTGCAATCTCCGCATCTTTGTTGGTAGATTCTTGAGCTCCTCTTTCTTGACGAGATTCTTCCCATACTTCCATGGCTGTATGGGGTTGGCATAGCCTTTAGGAAAGTTGTCTCCCATGATGTTCAAGTATGCAATGTAAGTCATCCCCATCTCATTGGACTTTCTTTGTAGCTCTGCCTCGTAATCATTTACGGGAGGAGCGTCCCGTATGTCGAACACTTGGAGCGGGGCGCATGATTGGTTTTCCTGCTCTCCGAGCACGGGAACTGTTTTCTGGGGTGCCGCACGACTGCTACTTTCAATCTCCCTACGGCACCTTGCATCCCCCTTCAAAATCTGGCGCTCGTAGTCTGGCACAAGTGGGGTTTCAGGTTTCAAAAGATTTTTGTAAAACTTCTCCACCACCGCCGGATCTATTTTCTCCTTTGGCTCGGCCCGTCTAGGTGCAAAGAATTTCTTGACCTCTTCTTCCGAGATCCTATTGGTCTCCTCGTCGCTGCGATTCCACGGTAAAACCGGCAATGGCTTGGAAGGCTGCGGGTAGTTTTTGAACTCTTTGGCGTTTCTGATTTCTTTCTTTGTGGCAGTGCTAGTGATGCTCTTCCGGTTACTACCGAGGAGATGGTCAAGCGAAGATGGCTGACGGAGGAGATGGTCATTACTGGAGATGTCTGCCAGGAGAGATGGCTGCCAGCAGAGATGGGCTGGAGCGCGTCTCATCACGATGCGATGCTGACGCGGGGTTCCAGTGACCTCCAATTTGGAAGCACGATGTGTTCCTTCTTCCAAATAATGGTTGTTTTCACTGCAAATTTGAGTTGAGTTTCCCCTTCACATGTAGCATGGTCAAGTTGTGCTTCCTCATATTCCTTCACAACCTCACCACCCCGACAATAGCATAGCCATCTGGAATCGGTCGGCAGTGGTAAGTTCCACCAGCTACAGGAGGTAAGGCATAGCCGACAGCCACCTTAATGGATAAGCCCATTAATCTCACATGCATCTCAACGTGTTTGCTCTCCGTATCTCATCCACGGGGTATCGAGGACCCGCCATTTCAAGCGTGGGCTGCACGTTCTCCGTGGAAGCCACGCTGCTTTTCCGCGCAGAGTTTGGGCCACCGGCAGCTTCCAATGCAGGCTCTTCGTGCCGCTGAGATGGGCCGGTGATGGTGGCCAGCATTCACTTGCGCTGCGCCGCCACAAGTGCATGTTCTATCATGCCATCCGCTCAGACGCTCTTTTTTTTCTTCGCGCGCCATCTATAAGAGTCGCCCCACTCGGCAAACCCATCCTTCCACGTCATACCCCCTGTGCCTCGTGCATGTCCAGGGTGTTCTTTTTTACTGATGGCGCGTGTGAGCTGGTCATTCTCTCTGTCGGGATGGAAGGTCCTGGCGGCTGTTTCCTCGTATGCCGTGATAAGTTCAGTGACGGGTTTGGCAAGGAGGGTTGGGAAGATACACAATCTTGTTTCTGGGTCCAACCTTGCCCCGATTCTGTAGAACCAAGTCTTTGCACGTAGGTCCCACCCATGTGTCTGGGGTGTGATCCCTCTAGCGCGCAGGGCCTTCTCAGCTTCCTCCAACTTAGGCCTCTGAGATATGTAGCCACATGACCCCGACCTCTGGTGATATTCCTTCTTCTGGGCATTTAGCGTATTGGTTTCTGACCTCTTTTTAGCTATAGCACCTTCCTTATATGCCACAAATTCGGGCCAGTGAGGTCTTATCTTTGCATAATATGCGTCTTCGAAATCTGGAGTCTCGCGAGCTTTGACAAATTTGTTCAATTTTGTCTTCCATCTTGAAAGCGTCAGCCATCTTCTTTAGAGTCCACTCTTTGACCTTTTCCTTTATAACCGGTTTGTTTTCATCCTCCTCTGGCGGAAGGGTGAAATTTACCAACAGCGAATTCCAAAGCGTTTCCTTGGATCTTTTATCAACAAAGGTACCGTCGTCCTTCTTTGTCTTATTCCAATATTCAATTATGATTGGGATTTGGTCCCTAACAAGAACTCCAGCCTGACGTACAAATTTGTCTGCGGCCTTCTTGGGCTCCATCGGCCTGCCATCAACACGGACTGCTTCGATCGTGAACTTTGCACAATCTTTCAACCGCTGGCTCGCGCCTCGCTTGCTCTTTTTCGTATAAGAATATTGTTGCTGGCTGGTCGATCTAGAGGGATAAAAGAAGAAAGAAGCGTTAATTAATACATTTACATATATACAAATCAATCGGTGCAAGTCAGCAGAGGCTTAATCCATGCATATACCTCGACAGACTTTGTAATCACTAAAGTGCGTTCACCGGAGTCGTCATCTTCTCCATGACTACTTGAATTGTCATCATGTCCCTCCAAGTTCAGATATTGTGAGGTGTCCTCGTGGATCATGTTCTCCATTATTTTTTCATCTTCAAGGTTTCTACTTAGTGGATCCATAGTTTCTAAAATAATAATATGATCACACAAATATCAGTAATACATGTATTGAAATGCTCAAGCAAATATGATGATATGACAGGTTAAAAGTATTGAAATGTAACCCTAATACATGCTTGGTCATTCCAAACCCTAATTCGGAGAAACCCCCGATTCATATGAGAGGGTACATTTACTTTTTCTAATTAACTTGTCATGAAAGTTGATTAACATAGCATGGTTATTATAATGCTATATTGACAACGAGAGGTGGCGGCGCTAGGGCGAGAGCGGGGCCGGGATGCGTGGGGGTGTGCGTTCAAACCAACACGACGTGGGCTCGGCGAGGACAGAGGAGGTCAGGGTCGACAGCATAATGGTGGCGGTGGTCGTCGGCGTGGCACAAAATATACACATGCATATACAATACACATACAATACAATATACATATATACATACACACATACAAATATACACACATATGCCACTTGTTCTACTGAATTCAATGGTATTTTATTTGCAAATTTTGGCCCAGTGGTATTTTATTTGGCAGCGCTAGGGCGAGAGCGGGGCCGGGATGCGTGGGGGTGTGCGTTCGAACCATCGCGACGTGGGCTCCTAAAATGGGCGACTCGGCAAGGGTAGAGGAGGTCAGGGTCCACGACATTGGAAAAGTAAGGTCAAGTGATGCATATATACACATACATACATATATACACATACAAAAAATATATACATATATACACATACATATACAAATATATATACATATATATATACATATATATATATATATCATACAAAAAATATACATACACAAATACATATACACATACATATACAAATACACATACACACTAACCAATCACTAACAAATACACATACATATACATATAAAACTATACTAATTTAACACTAACTAACACTATAACTAACCACTAACCAAATAACAGTAACACACTAACAATAATAATCGGCATGCTCACTGCTAATGCGGCGTGGCGTAAGGTGGCTCATGAGGAGGGGCATCGAGGACGGCGAGTAGTGGCGTAGTGACATGTGATGGCAGCGGAGGCGCCGCTCCCGAGAGTTCTCTATTTCCGACGGCAATGATGACGGTGACGGAAGGCGTGGTCAACGTGTCGGCAGGCAAGTCTCTGCGCTTGCGGCTCCTATGCTCTGCTCCTTTGCGCTCGATCAATCTGTCTGGGGGGAAGAGGAAGAGCAACGCAGATGATATTCCTTTAACACCGGTTCCGCCAGAACCGTGTTAAAGAATTGTTACAAAGCCCTTTCTTTAACACGGTTCCACCACGAACCGGTGTTAAAGAGGAGTAAAGATTTAAACGAATAATCGCTTTAACACCGGTTCCTGGCTGGAACCGGTGTTAAAGGGGGGCATTTATTTCGTGTATTGAAGGGGTGGGTAATTTTTAATTCAAAAAATAGGATAGAATTTAGAAAATTCATAACTTTTTCATTTCAACTCAGAAAAATATGAATAATATATCATAATTTTCAGAAAATTAATATCTATCCATTCATATAAAAAAATTATATTTACTTTAGATGAAAATTTTCAAAATGATTAAAACACTTACATATAAATTTTGATTATTCAATTCAAACAAAAATAAAATAGTCAAACCCCAAAACTTTGAACATAAGAAATATTAAGCATCTATAAAGGAATCTAACCCTATTTTATTAGAGCAAATCATATTTTATTTTGTATTAACATTTTTGAATTGTTTGGATATTTAAATGCCGCATCTTTTGTATACTTTGGAATCTGACAAAAACCTCGCTCAACTTGCATTGGATTTTTGATAAAATAGCATATTGTGAACCTAAAAATGATTTTTGTAAAAAATCATGAGCATCGTATCATGTACCTGTAGTTCATATCTGACCCACTTGCTGCCGATTCGGCGGGAATTTGTCTTTTTCACCAGAGGTGGATGGAAAGGTTTCAGATCACCCTGTTGGTACATTGTTGGGGATATGCTATATGGGTATCCTCATAGCATGTCTCTTATCTGACTAACCCGGGTGGCCCATAGTCGGTAGCATGGCCTGTGGCCTACTGGGTGGCCCAGTTAGGTGGATCCAGAAGGGAGGCCCATGCCGGATAAAGAAAGGCTATGATGGAGTCACCAGGGTACCCGGAGCCTTGGAGTACAAGATACACAAGACTAGTGATAGACGGTGTAAGACTCTGTAACCTGTCAGGCTAGGACTTTTCCCTGTAACCCTAGGACCTGGCGGCTATATAAGTCGGGCCTATGGGAGCCTTTAGGGCATCGATTCATACAACCTAGTATCGTTTACACACACCTCGCACGAACCTATCTCTCGTAACTCGTATTGCCATTATAGTGATTTATAGCAGAGTAGGATTACGCCACCGTTGTGGGATCTGAACACAGGTAAACTGTGTTACCTGCAGGCCAACCGTCCGCCTTACCCCACGTCTCTAAACACGCACTGTGAGGACCCCTCCATGGCGTACTCGTCGGCAATACCACGACATACATTGTCCATATAAGGTGGTCTAGTATTTTTGTAAAATGTGGTGGTGGTTTTTTGAATTAGCCATTTGGTGGTTGCTTCACAAAACCGCCCGTTTTTTATGCTCGGAAAATGGAAAATGCCTTTTTGGTGCGATAAAAAGGAAAACTTCCTCTTGCAACATTGTTTGCCATGCCATGATGCACATGTATGCACAATATGGCCATATTATCACAAACTATGCCTTGATTCTAGCCATAACATTGGTCATTTGACCCGAAAGCCAAGAAACCTCGAATGAGATAGGTCATTTTGTGAAGGTTTTTTTTTAGACAAAATCAATATACCAAGTTTGAGATTTTTCCTTCTAACTATGTCACATAATATAACACCACGCGAAGGTTTCACACTGTTTCGATCTTTTTTTATTTTTTTATCCCCGTTTTAAACTATCGTCAAACTTTGTCGAACAACGGGCATGAAGATTCTTAGCTCGGGGCCAAGCCTCGCTCAACTTGCATTGGATTTTTGATAGAATAGCATATTGTGAACCTAAAAATGATTTTTGTAAAAAATCATGAGCGTCGTATCATGTACCTGTAGTTCATATCTGACCCACTTCCTCCCGATTCGGCAGGAATTTGTCTTTTTCACCAGAGGTGGACGGAAAGGTTTCAGATCCCCCTGTTGGTAAATTGTCCATATAAGGTGATCTAGTATTTTTTGTAAAATGTGGTGGTGGTTTTTTGAATTAGCCATTTGGTGGTTGCTTCACAAAACCGTCCGTTTTTATGCTCGGAAAATGGAAAATGCTTTTTTGGTGCGATAAAAAAGGAAAACTTCCTCTTGCAACATTGTTTGCCATGCCATGATGCGCATGTATGCACAATATGGCCATATTATCACAAACTATGCCTTGATTCTAGCCATAACATTGGTCATTTGACCCGAAAGCCAAGAAACCTCGAATGAGATAGGTCATTTTGTGAAGGAGATAGAACTGGAATTAAAATACAGAATGCAAATAATAGTAAGTTACATAAAGCACGACTGAAAATTAAGATACATAAAAGAACTGAAACTTAAGATACATGGCCAGATTAAGTAACAGTCGGGATGCCATCTGGGATTCCATCTGGGATTCATCCGCTACTCCGACGTGAGCTCGAAGTAGTAGTGGTTCGTGATGGCCATCCGGCGCGCCACACCTAGAGGGACAGGATAGACGGTGTAAGACTCTGTAACCTGTCCGGCTAGGACTTTTCCCTGTAACCCTAGGACCTGGCGGCTATATAAGTCGGGCCTATGGGAGCCTTTAGGGCATCGATTCATACAACCTAGTATCGTTTACACACACCTCGCACAGCGAACCTATCTCTGTAACTCGGTGTATTGCCATTATAGTGATTTATAGCAGGAGTAGGATTCCACCACCGTTGTGGGATCTGAACCTGGGTAAACTGTGTGTAACACCCTCAGAATCGGACCTATGCAAATTTGGGCAAAATTCACCAAATCCGCATAGAAACGATTCAAAGGTGCCCACCAGGCACTTTCGTGCGGGTGGAAAACGAAGTAATAACATTACACAACAGTCCTCGATGGGACCCACAGAACAGATATATATAACAGCGACTCAAAGAGTCAAGAATACAGACATTATATACAGAGATCCAAATCACCTTGAAAATGATATAGAGCGTCCGACTACGGACAAGATGCAAATGGGGCTAAGAGCCCTGAAGAATAACCAATGGCGTCCATAACCCTGCCCAGGCCAAGCCGGAAGGGTAACCCTGCTAACGGCGTCGATCTCAAACCTGCTTAAACAAAAGGGGTGCCGACAAAGGGCAAAGGAAAAAGGAGCGTCAAGATCGAGGCCAAGCACGGCGAGGCTAGAATTCGGTCCTCGCCTACATAGGTATGGTGGATGGCGGTGACGGCAAAGATGCACTAAACAACCTATAGAGACTCGATACAACCGGCGGCTATCGAGTGGGGTAAGAAAGACCTATTCGGATCCAACGGATGCTATCATCAAACAAACCCATCTGCGTTTCCTCGAGACCATCGAGGAAGTCAACCGAGGAACTCACACAGTTGGCAGTTTTACTTATTCAATTATAGTTGCGACACTTTACTAGTCAGGTTTAAATAATCGTCCTGATAAAGTAAACAGTGGGCACTTTTAGTTAACCATTCCATTGTCGTTGCAGCAATTTACTAATCAGATACAGATAGCATGATATAAACCCAAAACCCAGCAGTTGTTGGTACTTTTATTCAGCCAATTCGTTGTAGTCGCAATACTTACTAGTAAGGTACAATGGTCGCAAGCGACAATCCAAACAAGCAATTGTGGGCAGTATTATTAACCATTCCGTTATAGTGAAGCTGATTACTAGTCATTATAAGTCAAATCTATAGCAGTAAACTTTAGTTATGCTTGTCTATGATCGAGATACTGTGCTCCAAGTCGTCCATATCCGCGGACACGGCTTCCAGAAAGTTTTACCCGGCCGGGGTGCACCAATAGCAACACACGCTCGATCAGCCTCGGAAAAACCAAATCAAAACCCAACGAGGCTTTCACGACTGAACAATCACAGGATTCAGAAATATTTCAGGCCACCTTTGAGTAGATCCCGCAACGGAGTAAGCAAGCTCGGCGGCCTCAAGGTTGCGCCAATGGTCATGGCAATCGGGAACCCGAAAGTGTGGCTGGCTTATCGATACCGCGTAATCACTCCGCATCCTAAGCGATGCATGTGCTCCTCGCACAATTTTAAATCTGAAAGTAGCATGGCATAAGTACAGGATCGTAATAAAACCGCAAACTAGTTGTGGCCCCAAGAAATAAGATGAATCAAGCTCGCTCGGGGGGTCCCATATACCTCCCGGATGTGGATAGCGCGATAAATCAAGGAACAAGTATCAAGTACTCGGTCTTACGGGACACAAGTGGGTTCGAAACCAAATATTATCTATCACCCACCGATGCCTCTGCTTATTCAATTTTAGTTGTGAAACGAAATTAAAGTGACGATAAGTAAAACTAGAATCATCTCCAACATCAACGTGCGGCAATACATCAAGAATCGTGGCATATGACGACACACATCGACTTGAGCAAGCAACTACGACGCTAAGTCCAACTATCTACCAAACAACAGGTAATAGGGTGTGCCAAGGCAATATAGGGCTGCACGGTATATCACGGTACGGAATCTAGAGCATCGCAACATACGATAGCAATAGATCAACAGGAGGAATAAATACTATAAAAGTAAGATAGGTAGAAAGAGGAGATGCTCTTTGAAAACATTGTCGAAGGTTCAACCGAAGATCGGGACGAAGCTCACATCAACTCAACGACCTTATCCGCGAAGAAGCAAAACACTAGAATAAACACCGGATGCAATATTTAATACAACGGCAGAAGATCGGCATGATGCATGTATGATGCATGACATGGCAAGGGTGCGATGCAATTAGGTCAAGATTAAGCGGAACCGGGGTCCCGACTATTGATTATATTGTTCAAGTTATTTAATTACCCCGCAAATTAAATGTTGTCTTAACATGACAGAGGATAGCACCGGGTTCGCTACACAAATTTAAATGAGGCCAATATAAGGCTAGATTTGCCCGCATATGGGCCCCATATTTAATTATTAGGTGAATCGGCCTAAGGCCCCCAAACCACAGATATGCATGCGAGATGAATGACAATTCAATATGCAACAAGTTGTTATTATGTTATAAAATAGGGTTCGAGGAAAAGGGGTCACACATCAGAGGGGGCTCGACGATCTTGGGTTCCGGGGTTCGGGGTTCGACAGGGTCCAGGGTCCGGTCTCGGGGTCCAGGGTTCGACGGGATCGACGAGGTTCGACGGAAGCGTTCTCGGACTCCGGGGTCGTTCTCGGTATCGGGGCAGATCCTGTCGTGTCCGGGCGGCAGGACTTGGGTCGGTGTCAGCGCGTCGGATACTCCCGGGTCGGGGTTGTTCTTGTCGCATACAGATCTTGTCGGGTTCCACGGGGTCGAGCTTGCAGCTGCGAGGGTCTTGTCGGGTTCTCAAGTCGGGTCGGTCTTGTCTTCGGGGTGAAGTGCTTGTCGGCCTCGTGGCGATCTTTGCGTCCTCCCGGTTCGGGTTCCGGATCCATGTCGGTGCACTCGGTGTTCCGGGTAGGCGAGCTTGTCGTTACGGAGATCTTGTCGGTTCGCGTTTCGGATCCTGTGGGACGATCTTGACGCTTGATGGTCCGTGAGGAAGTCCTTGAGTCCCGGATGGAGATCTTGGGGTTTCGAGACTTCTCTTGCCGATGGCGAACGTGGACTTAGCACCGAAGTTCGGGCGGCTTAACGGGTACTAGTCCGCTCGCAGCTATCGCTCACCGGACGAAGTATATGCAGAGCCATCAACTTGGCACCAACACCACCGCAGACCTTGTCTACATCACCGAGAGAGCGCGGGCTTGCTGTGGCACACGCACGGCAGCAGGGCGGCCAGGGAAAGGCCGAGATCGGCCGACGCGGCCCGGGACGCGCAGGAACACGTGGCAGCGGGGCCGAGGCGAGCTCTTGGCGGCGAGGTCGGGTCGGGGAACGGCGGCAGCATCACCGGTGAGGCCACAGCGGCGGCGCAGAGCGGAGGAAGGGACCATCGCCAGTGGCGCTGGCGCCAAGCCGTGGAGGAGGAGGGGCGGGGTGCGGGACTGGCGCGGTCACGAAGTGGGACGCCGCCGTCCGGAGACACGGCGACCTGGCGGAGGAGCGGGGCGGGGCCGACGGGGCGTTGCGGGGGCGACCGGTGAGAGGCGGCGGTCGCGGGCTTGCGGCGAGAGCAAGGGGCGCTCGGCGCTGGCGACGCTCAAGCGGCGGCGAGGAGTACCGGCAGCGAGAGGCCGAGGCGACGGCGGCGGAGAGAGCGCGCGGCCGGTGAGCCAGCGCGGCGGCGAGTGGAGCGAGGCAGGCGCCGTGCGGCGTGCGGAAAGCGGCGCAGTGGAGGCGAGGACGCGAGGTGGCAAGGAGGCTGGCGGCCGGCGCTGAAGCGGCTGAGGCTCGCGTGGGCGGGCGCGGAGGCGGCAAGGCCAGTCCGAGATGGGCGGCATGGAAGCGTGGGGAGAGGGGAGCGGGCGGCGGCAGAGCTGTCGCTTGAGGGGGAGGGCGTGTGGCCGGAGCGGGGCAGAGGAGGAGCGTGGCGGGGACGCGGGGATGGTTGTGTGCGGGGGGAGAAGAGGAGAGAGGAGGGAGGAAGAAGAGGAACAGCGCACGGCAGGGGTGGGGCTTGCGGGTGGGACCCAGGCGGCAGAGAGAGAGAGAGGGTTAGGGGGCGCGTGCGTGTAGAGCGTGTGTGTGCTGGGGCTGCTGTGGGGCTGGTGGGATGGGTGAGTGGGTGAGGTGGAGGGAAGTGTGGGTGAGTGGGGTGACGTGGCGGAGTGTGAGAGGTTGAGGGAGAGGGGAGAGATGACGTGGCGAGATCTGATTGGAGGGAGTGAGGTGGAGGCTGGGTTGGGTAGATTAGGTTGGGTGAGTTTAGGATTTAGAGGGCAGGTCTGATTGGACCGATTAAATATCCGGGCGTCGCTCGGGTCAATCGGCCCGTTCGACTGCCCCGCTAAAATAATTAATGTTTTTATTTATTTTAATTGGGCCGTTTGCAACCCGATAGCAACAAAACAAAATGCTCCGGAGACCCGGGGTTTTGCGTTTGAATAAAGATAGGGCGTTTGGAAAACAAATCGGGTGTTGCGAAAATAGTTTTTGCAAACAATGCATGCTGATGACGATGCAATGCACAAATTCAACGCGATTTTCTGGTAGTGGTTTTGCGGGATGCCACAATTCGACACCACTAACAATGGATCTCGCCCTCGAGATCCGCCTCATGGTACCGGAAGGAAGGTCGGCGATCTGCATCTTCTCGCTTCGTGGAGATCCTCGCGACACCACTAACAAGAGGTCGTTGTCCGTGATCGCCGAGAGAGCACTCCGGAAAACAAAAGGTCGAAGGTAGAGGCATCAACAAATAAAGCCACCTCTAGCTTCCGATGGATGGAGTAAAACTGCTGGATCCACTGATTCGTTGTACAAGAGCGAATGATAAGAGTAGTCGGATGGTGATCAGTCCATCGCGCACCCAAACCATTACTCTGCACACGAATAGGCGGATTAAGCAACTAACTCTCGGATTCAGACTGAAGATCTCGACAAGCGAGGTTCAGAACAACGGAGTGATGCAGACTCTGCATCGGATCTGACGTAGATGATGTCGTCGCGTCGGAAAACACCGGAAAGCAAAAACAAGGAACAAAGAATGGTACCGCAGACGAAGGATTCCTCGGATAGCATGAAGACCCGATGTAGCAACACCGTTATCGAAGAAGGAAGCGAAACCCTGAAGGTACGACGGAAACCCAACCACGAGAATTCCTGGACTCGAAGAAAGAGACGAGAGCGGATTCAAAGCACACAGGGGTAAGAGGGAACAGCAGAGGGGTAAGGAGTAAAATCAGACCTAATCAGAACTATCCAACCGATTTTACGAAAATAGTTTTGACACTCTACTTCGGCCGTTAGCTAGGTTATCCTACAGGCTGGACTTGTGGGGTATCGCAACTGCTGAGCTCTGATACCACTCTGTAACACCCTCAGAATCGGACCTATGCAAATTTGGGCAAAATTCACCAAATCCGCATAGAAACGATTCAAAGGTGCCCACCAGGCACTTTCGTGCGGGTGGAAAACGAAGTAATAACATTACACAACAGTCCTCGATGGGACCCACAGAACAGATATATATATATGACTCAAAGAGTCAAGAATACGTATATATACGAGATCCAAATCACCTTGAAAATGATATAGAGCGTCCGACTACGGACAAGATGCAAATGGGGCTAAGAGCCACGAAGAATAACCAATGGCGTCCATAACCCTGGGCCAAGCGGAAGGGTAACCCCGCTAACGGCGCCGATCTCAAACCTGCTTAAACAAAGGGTGCCGACAAGGGCAAAGGAAAAGGAGCGTCAAGATCGAGGCCAGTACACGGCGAGGCTAGAATTCGGCGGTCCTCGCCTACATAGGTATGGTGGACTGAGCGGCAGCGGCAGCATGCACTAAACAACCTATAGAGACTCGATACAACTGGCGGCTATCAGAGAGGGGTAAGAAAGACCTATTCGGATCCAACCGGATGCTATCATCAAACAAACCCATCCTGGCGTTTCCCCCTCGAGACCATCGAGGAAGTCAACCGAGGAACTCACACAGTTGGCAGTTTTACTTATTCAATTATAGTTGCGACACTTTACTAGTCAGGTTTAAATAATCGTCCTGATAAAGTAAACAGTGGGCACTTTTAGTTAACCATTCCGTTGTCGTTGCAGCAATTTACTAATCAGATACAGATAGCATGATATAAACCCAAAACCCAGAAGTTGTTGGTACTTTTATTCAGCCAATTCGTTGTAGTCGCAATACTTACTAGTCAGGTACAACGGTCGCAAGCGACAATCCAAACAAGCAATTGTGGGCAGTATTATTAACCATTCCGTTATAGTGAAGCTGATTACTAGTCATTATAAGTCAAATTTATAGCAGTAAACTTTAGTTATGCTTGTCTATGATCGAGATACTGTGCTCCAAGTCGTCCATATCTGTGGACACGGCTTCCAGAAAGTTTTACCCGGCCGGGGTGCACCAATAGCAACACACGCTCGATCAGCCTCGGAAAAACCAAATCAAAACCCAACGAGGCTTTCACGACTGAACAATCACAGGATTCAGAAATATTTCAGGGGGCCACCCCTTTGAGTATATCCCGCAACGGAGTAAGCAAGCTCCGAGGCGGCCTCAAGGTTGCGCCAATGGTCATGGCGGGAACCCGAAAGTGTGGCTGGGCTTGTCGATACCGCGTAATCACTCCGCATCCTAAAAAGACAAAGTGTGCTCCTCGCACAATTTTAAATACTGAAGTAGCATGGCATAAGTACAGGATCGTAATAAAACCGCAAACTAGTTGTGGCCCCAAGAAATAAGACCGAATCAAGCTCGCTCGGGGTCCCATATACCTCCCGGATGTGGATAGCGCGATAAATCAAGGAACAGGTATCAAGTACTCGGGGTCTTACGGGACACAAGTGGGCGTTCGGAAACCAAATATTATCTATCACCCACCGATGCCTCTGCTTATTCAATTTTAGTTGTGAAACAGAAATTAAAGTGACGATATGTAAAACTAGAATCATCTCCAACATCAACATGCGGCAATACATCAGCAACTGTGGCATATGACGACACACATCAGCACTTGAGCAAGCAACTACGACGCGCAAGTCCAACTATCTACCAAACAACAGGTAATAGGGTGTGGCCAAGGCAATATAGGGCTGCACGGTATATCACTGGTACGGAATCTAGAGCATCGCAACACAGATAGCAATAGATCAACAGGAGGGAATAAATACTATAAAAGTAAGATAGGTAGAAAGAGGGAGATGCTCGCCTGAAAACATTGTCGAAGGTTCAACCGAAGATCGGGACGAAGCTCACATCAACTCAACGACCTTAACCGCGAAGAAGCAAAACACTAGAATAAACACCGGATGCAATATTTAATACAACGGCAGAAGATCAGCATGATGCATGACATGGCAAGGGTGCGATGCAATTAGGTCAAGATTAAGCGGAACCGGGGTCCCGACTATTGATTATATTGTTCAAGTTATTTAATTACCCCGCAAATTAAATGTTGTCTTAACATGACAGAGGATAGCACCGGGTTCGCTACACAAATTTAAATGAGGCCAATATAAGGCTAGATTTGCCCGCATATGGGCCCCATATTTAATTATTAGGTGAATCGGCCTAAGGCCCCCAAACCACAGATATGCATGCGAGATGAATGACAATTCAATATGCAACAAGTTGTTATTATGTTATAAAATAGGGTTCGAGGAAAAGGGGTCACACATCAGAGGGGGCTCGACGATCTTGGGTTCCGGTTCGGGTTCGACAGGTCCGTGGTCTCGGGGTCCGTGTTCGACGGGATCGACGAGGTTCGACGGAAGCGTTCTCGGACTCCGGGGTCGTTCTCGGTATCGGGGCAGATCCTGTCGTGTCCGGGCGGCAGGACTTGGGTCGGTGTCAGCGCGTCGGATACTCCCGGGTCGGGGTTGTTCTTGTCGCATACAGATCTTGTCGGGTTCCACGGGGTCGAGCTTGCAGCTGCGAGGGTCTTGTCGGGTTCTCAAGTCGGGTCGGTCTTGTCTTCGGGGTGAAGTGCTTGTCGGCCTCGTGGCGATCTTTGCGTCCTCCCGGTTCGGGTTCCGGATCCATGTCGGTGCACTCGGTGTTCCGGGTAGGCGAGCTTGTCGTTACGGAGATCTTGTCGGTTCGCGTTTCGGATCCTGTGGGACGATCTTGACGCTTGATGGTCCGTGAGGAAGTCCTTGGAGTCCCGGATGGAGATCTTGGGGTTTCGAGACTTCTCTTGCCGATGGCGAACGTGGACTTAGCACCGAAAGTTCGGGCGGCTTAACGGGGTACTAGTCCGGCTCGCAGCTATCGTTCACCGGACGAAGTATATGCAGAGCCATCAACTTGCAGCACCAACACCACCGCAGGACCTTGTCTACATCACCAGGAGAGCGCCCGCGGGGCTTGCTGTGGCACACGCACGGCAGCAGGGCGGCCAGGGAAAGGCCGAGATCGGCCGACGCGGCCGGACGGCAGAACACGCGTGGCGGCGAGGCGAGCTCTTGGGCGCAGGTCGGGGAACGGCAGCATCACCGGTGAGGCTACGGCGCGGCAGAGCGGTGGAGGAAGGGACCATCGCCAGTGGCGCTGGCGCCAAGCCGTGGAGGAGGAGGACGGGGCCGGGTCAGGCGCGGTCACCGAAGTGGGCAACGCCGCCGTCCGGGCGACACTGGCGACAGCGGAGGAGCGGGCGGGGCCGACGGGGTTGCGGCGACCGGTGAGAGGCGGCGGTCGTGGCGGGCTTGCGGCGGAGACGAGGGGGCGCGGCTCGGCGGCAGGCTCAGGCGACCAGCGGCGCGTGGCGAGGCGGCAGGCGACGTCCGGCGGAGGAGCGCAGCAGCGCAGGCGGAGCCTGGGCCGGGTAGCGGAGGCGAGCCAGGCTGCCGGGCGAAGCGGGCGCAGCGGAGTGGACGCGAGGTGGTCAGAGGCCGCGGGCTTGCGGCCGGCGAAGCCGCTGAGGGCGGCGAGGCTCGCGTGGGCGGAGGCGCGGGCGGCCAAAAGGTCTGAGATGGGGCGGCCATGGGAAGCGTGGGGAGCGGGCGTGAGAGCTGTCGCTTGAGGAGGCGTGGCCGGGCGGGCGAAGGAGGAGCGTGGCGGGGACGCGGGTATGGTTGCGTGCGGGGGGAGAAGAGGAGAGAGGAGGGAGGAAGAAGAGGAACAGCGCACGGCAGGGGTGGGGCTTGCGGGTGGGACCCAGGCGGCAGAGAGAGAGAGGGTTAGGGGGCGCGTGCGTGTAGAGCGTGTGTGTGCTGGGGCTGCTGTGGGGCTGGTGGGATGGGTGAGTGGGTGAGGTGGAGGGAAGTGTGGGTGAGTGGGGTGACGTGGCGGAGTGTGAGAGGTTGAGGGAGAGGGGAAAGATGACGTGGCGAGATCTGATTGGAGGGAGTGAGGTGGAGGCTGGGTTGGGTAGATTAGGTTGGGTGAGTTTAGGATTTAGAGGGCAGGTCTGATTGGACCGATTAAATATCTGGGGCGGTCGTTCGGGTCAATCGGCCCGTTCGACTGCCCCGCTAAAATAATTAATGTTTTTATTTATTTTAATTGGGCCGTTTGCAACCCGATAGCAACAAAACAAAATGCTCCGGAGACCCGGGGTTTTGCGTTTGAATAAAGATGGGGCGTTTGGAAAACAAATCGGGTGTTGCGAAAATAGTTTTTGCAAACAATGCATGCTGATGACGATGCAATGCACAAATTCAACGCGATTTTCTGGTAGTGGTTTTGCGGGATGCCACACTGTGTTAACTCGTACCCGTCAACCGTCTGCCTTACCCACGTCTCTAAACACGCACTGTGAGTACCCCTCCATGGCGTACTCGTCGGCAATACCACGATAGTTGGCGTCCACCGTGGCGCAAGAGGCGCTTCAGGCTCTTCAGCGGGCGAGGACCAAGATCTTCGCGGGAATTGGCGAAACTGTAGCCATCGGTCACGTTCTCTTCTCCGGCAATGTTCCGATCGTCCTCCCCCCTGACGAGTTCTGGATCCCGGCGAAGACGAACCCTACACGCTGTTTGATCGTTCCTATCGGAGATATCCACCTCTTCATCGGCGAAACCGACTCGGGCACTAGTTCCCCTGGGAGTCGGAGGAGCATCAAGACCCGCACGGACCGCCTACGGGTAGGATACGTTCACGGAAGGATCAATGTCGGATCTCTCTTCGGAGTTTGCCGGCAAAGATCGGAAAGCATCAAGACCCGCACGGACCGCCTACGGGCAGGATACGCTCGCGGAAGGATCGATGTCGGATCTCTCCTCGGAGTTCGCCGACAAAGATCGGGAAAATTCAAGACCCACCCAAACCGCCCCTGTGCAGGATATAAAGGTGGAATATCACTTCAAATCCGCCGGCTTCATCCGTGCGTCTGGACAGCAGAGATCCAAGTTCGTCGGCGTGGTTACCATATTCGATCTGGCACGCTGCATTCAGAGAGAGGGCGAAAACCCCCGCGATTACCTGGCCAGGTGGCTCCGTATACGAGCCGATCTAGCCCACTACCCCAATGATGATGCCATCTATCACTTTGTGGAAGGACTGGACCATGGCACGCTTCTCCGACACTCTCTAAGACGGCAACATGCGTCACCTTTGAAGGCATGGTGAACACCATCAACAACTACGCGGAGGCTGAAGCGGCAGCTCAGATAGCGCTTGCGCTCATTGACGGAGCCCCTCCGATTCAGCCACCACCACCACCGCCTCCGGCCGCCATCGTCGCAGCAGGACCACCACTTCCAGTCATCAGCGAGGCCGTTGCACCTCCACCGCCCGTCATCGAGGAAGTCCTGGCACCCTCCGACTCTGTCATTGACGCGCTTTATGCTGATTTCAGTGCAGATTCAGAGGAAATAGACTTCAGTCCAGAAGAGCTAGACTCCGCTATGCAGGAGATGGAGGAGGAGTACTCACGCGACGAGCAAGTTAATAACACCGTCATGTCTCGAGGGGTGTTCGTCACCATTGGGGCAGCGATGGTTGAAGATCAACCCGGGCAAGCTCCGCCTACGGTGCTGGAAAAGGGCAAGGGGCCACTTATTGCTGCCGATGATGATCGCGCAAAGGTCATGCCTCCTCCGCCTAAACCGGTGCAGCAGCCGCAGGAACTCGGCACCGGTCCGAGCAACAACAACACCGCAAACTTGCCGCCTCCAGCATCCACGTCGGCAGCAGCCCATGTTACTCTAGCTGATAGAGTGATGTACGACAATCTCCTCGTTGAGCCACTAACCGTCGATCATATCCGGAACATGACTCAGCTTGACGAGAAGCGCCAGCAGCTGCTGGAGGAGGCACAAGCCATCGCGGAGCAAGGCGCTAAACTAGATCGAGATCTGGTCAACGCGCAGAAGTCCATAGAGAAAGCTAGAGCAATGGAAGCCGAGTACAAGACTCTGCTGCTGCAGCAAAAGGCTAAGAAAGCTTCGGCTTGCGTCATCAACGACCCCGGTGTACGGCGCAACCTAGGATGGGATCCCTCGAAGCCGGCACAGGCCAAGCCATACATTGATAGTGAAGGCAAGCAGGTGATGCCCACCCCACTCATTAACCTCGTCGTCGCCAAGACCCTTCTGGAGCAGGATAGATCGCCTGAGGCAGTAGAACAGGTCTATGACCTAGTGGCCAAGGCGTTAAAGCAGCAGGAAAAGGCCACCTCTCAAAGGCTTGAGTCTGACCCAGCGCTCTGCCGATCTAGCCAGTACAAACCACAAAGGGACAGATCTCCTTAGGATGTGGGATCACAGACGGGTTCATCAGAACGAAGACGGAGGGATGCGCGCAACAGGAAGGATGCCATCCCAATATCCTCCGACCACGGAGAAAATCAAGGCCATCTTAAACATAAACCGTCTGACATGCCTAAAGGACATCCAACGGCTAACAGGTTGTGTTGCAGCAGTTAGTCGGTTTGTCAGCCGACTTGGGGAGAAGGCTCTGCCGCTGTACAAGTTGCTGAAGAAGGCGGACAAATTCACATGGATGGACGAAGCAGATGCAGCATTGAAGAAGCTCAAGGAGATTCTTTCCTCAGCACCTATCCTTGCAGCACCCGAGCCTGGGGAGCCCCTGTTAATTTACATGGCGGCAACCAACCGGGTTATCAGCATCGTCGTCGTGGTAGAGCGGAAGGAACCAGGCTACGAGCACGGAGTTCAACGACCAGTTTACTATGTGAGCGAGGTCTTGACTGAGTCCAAGCAGCGTTACCCGCACTACCAGAAGATAGCCTATGGAGTATTCCTTGCTTCTCGGAAGCTGAGGCATTAATTTTAGGAGCTCCCAATCACAGTAGTAAGCAAGACTCCACTGTCCGACATTATCAACAACAGCGACGCTACAGGAAGGGTCGCGAAGTGGGGCATTGAACTTGCTGCCTTCGAGATCACCTACAAGAGACGTGACGCTATCAAGTCACAAGCTTTGGCGAATTTTATTGCAGATTGGACGGAGATGCCAGATGCTACTCCACTGCCAGAACCAGAATACTAGGTGATGCACTTTGACGGATCAAAATTGCTCAACGGCTCGGGGGCTGGTGTACTACTAGAGTCACCAAAAGGAGACAAGCTGCGCTAAGTTCTGCAGATCCACTTCGAGGCTACAAACAACATGGCGGAGTATGAAGCACTCATTCACGGACTACGTGTAGCCAAGGATATTGGCATCAAGCGCATAGTTTGTTGTGGAGATTCCGACTTGGTTGCCCAACAGTCGTGGCACACTGGAATCTGTGAACCCTATGATGGCGGCATATCGCGACGAAGTGGACAAGATAGCCAAGAGCTTCTTGGGCTACGAAGTCAAGTATGTGCCTAGGGAGCAAAACGAGGCGGCTGATCTACTGTCTAAACTTGGGTCATGGCGCAAGCAAATTCCGCCAGGAGTTTTCCTAGAGCATCTACGCACACCATCCGTGAAGGTGTTGGAGATATGCCCTAGAGGCAATAATAAATGTAGTTATTATTATATCTTTGTGTTTATGATAAATGTTTACATTCATGCTATAATAGTATTAACAAGGAAACCATTAATACTTGTGTGATTTGTAAACTTAATTTGAAGTCCCTAGTATAGCCTCTATACTTCACTAGCTTGTTGGTTGATTAATGATTGTGGTTTCCCTATCATGAACATTGAGATGTTATCAACAACAAGATCATATCGTTAGGAGAATGATATGGTGGACATACTCCTATAGATAAGCGTAGCATAAAGATCAAGTCATTTCAATAGTTCAATTGCTATATGCTTTCTGATACATAGTAACCTAATTCCTTCGACCATGAGATCATGCATATCACCTTTACCGGATGGATGCTTTGATGACATCAAACACCACACCGTAATCGGGTGGCTATAAAGGTGGCATTAAGTGTTCGGAAAGTATTGGTTGAAACACATGGATCAAGAGGATTTGTCCATCCACATGACGGATAGATATACTGGGCCCTCTCGGTGGAATGTCATCCAATTGGCTTGCAAGCATGTGACTTGGTCACAAGGGATCACATATCACGGAACGAGAAAAGAGTACTTATCGGAAACGAGGTTGAACTAGGTATGGAGATACCGACGATCATAACCTCGGATAAGTAAACTATCGTGAGAGAAAGGAAATTGGTATCGTATGTAAGTGGTTCATTCGATCGCAAAGTAATCGTAGAAATATGTGGGAGCCATATGAATTTCCAGATTCCTCTATTGGTTATTGTTAGGAGAAGTGTCTCGATCATGTCCGCATAATTCACGAACCGTAGGGAGACACACTTAAGGATTCGACGTTGTTTGAGTAGTTATGGTATTATGAGAAAGAGACCGAATGTTGTTCGGAGTCTCGGATGGGATCCGGGATATCACGAGGTGATCCGGAATGGTCCGGAGAATAAGATTCATATAAGGAAAGTCCCGTTTCAGAGTTCGGGAATGATTCCGGTGTTTTCATCGGGAATGTTCTAGAAGGTTCCGGATTGTCCGGCACTCCGGGGGGGGGGGGGGGGGTACATGAATGTGTCATTACATATTGGAATGATTGCATCATATACTAAGTGTCCTTGCTGTCCCAAATAAAGGATTAAATTGAATCCTAAAACAGAAAAGTCAAATGTCCAGTTTGAAAGTCAAACGGCCAAAACAAGAAACTCTGGGAAACAAGAAAGAGGAGTTGGAAACCGACTTGAGGGAGGAGTCTCCTCCCCAAGCCGGCGCGCCACCCAAGGCCGACTTGGGAGGACTCCTCCACAGCGCCTCCCCACTATAAAAGGAGGCGGGGCTCCCTCCTAGACACACAACTTTCTACCTCTAAATCTCGGTTTAGAGCCGTTTTGGTTTAGAGCTTCTAATTGCTTTAGCCAGCGGTTTAGAGCCTTCTAATTGGTTTAGAGCCTTCTAATTGGTGTGTCTAATTACTAGACCACTAATAGCCTCTCTCATAAGCTCCACCATACTACCGGCTTAAGGCGAAGCCTGCGGATTTCCTCTACTTCCTGCCGTTGTCTTCGGGAATCGCGAGGAGAGTGCTACAACCTCCGCCCTTTGGAACAAGGGAGAGGAAGGTCTTCATCAGTCTGAAACGTGTGACCGATTGCGGGAGCGCTTAGGAGCGTGGCGCGGGAAGGGTCGTCTACACGATCTTGAGATCGGGAAGAGTACGACTACATCACCCCCGAGAATCTACGCTCGTTAAACGCTTTGGAATCTTCGAGGGTAAGTTATACCATCGACTCGTTGCTACAATCTAGTAGATAGATCTTGGCTTGTTTGTTTGTATGCGATAGAAAATTTTCGTTTTCCATGCTACGAACCCCTACAGAAGGGCGCCGACATCTACAACCCGGACAGAGCTGACTCCTTCGTCAACATGGTGACAAAGATCCCTCCGGCTTGGACAAAACCGTTCATGGAGTACCTCGAACACGGAACTTTGCCTGACGACGAGGTCGAAAGACGGCAAATAGTACGGCGAGCAAAGGGTTATACCATAATCAATGGGCAACTCTATAAAAGGAGCACTACTGGTGTATACCTAAAGTGCGTTTCCTAGCTAGAAGGTATGGAAATCCTACGCGAAATCCATCTCGGAGATTGCGGGCATCACGCCGCTCCTCGATCATTGGTCGCGAAAGCCTTCCAACAAGGATTCAACTGGCTGACCGCGAAGGCGGACGCCGACAAGCTGGTTGAGACATGCACAGGATGCCAGTATTATGCCCGACAACCACATGTTCCTGCTGAAGAATTGCGAACAATACCAATAACTTGGCCGTTTGCAGTCTGAGGACTAGACACGGTGGGGCCGTTACAAACGGCACCGTGTGGATTTACGCATCTGCTTGTAGCAGTTGACAAATTCACCAAATGGATAGAAGCTAAACCCATTAGAAAGCTTGATGGGGCAACTGCCCTCAGGTTTGTCCGGGATCTAGTGGTGAGATTTGGTCTCCCACATAGCATCATCACTGACAACGGAAGCAACTTGTCACTCGGAGAAGTGGAGGCCTACTGCTGGGACAAAGGCATCCGACTTGACCTTGCATCTGTGGCACACCCACAATCCAATGGTCAAGTTGAGCGAGCCAATGGATTAATTCCGCAAGGAATCAAGCCACGTCTTGAGGCACCGCTACATAGAGCAGCTGGAGCCTGGGCGGAAGAATTGACATCTGTGCTGTGGAGTTTACGAACCACACCCAACAGATCCACCGGCTACACCCCTTACTTCATGGTATATGGAGCAGAAGCCATCCTAACCTCCGACATCCTCCACGATGCACCAAGAGTTGCCGCCTACGACGAAGATGACGCTGAAGAATCCAGACGCCTTGATGTGGACCTTCTCGAGGAGGAGTGCGTTTTGGCGTGCCAAAGATCCGCCATCTACCAGCAGAAGCTACGCAACTACCATAGTCGCTGCGTTCGGCATCGCTCGTTTAAAGAGGGGGATTTGGTACTCCGACTTAAGCAGAAGAAGTCACACAAATTATCCCCGCCATGGGAAGGACCGTTCATCATAAGCAAGGCGCTGCTCATTGGGTCTTACTACCTTGTCGACAATCGTGAGCTCAAGGATAGACCCAACGAGGATCATAAGCGTAAGCGACGTGATCCGGATGATGACTACCCGGATCTTGATCGGCCATGGAACGTAGCACATCTACGTCCTTTCTACACTTAGCATTTTTTATCTAATCGTGTACCTCTTATATGATCGATGAAATAAAGCTCTTTGGTTCACTCATATTGCTGAGTCTTTTTCCTCCTTTAGTGTTCATTTTTGGATCATATAAAACCTTTATGCACAAGTCTTGCAATTGCACTTGTGAAAATTCCGCCTACGGGCGTTAGCTTAAGTTTTCTGGTCTACACATTCTTTGTCGTTTTTATGTGGATTCTGGAGTAGTGACTTTCAGCACTCATTGTCGGCGATTTTGTGTTTAGGTTATTGACAGTGCCATTGGGCATCATCACCCAAGCGCATGGTTCCGACAACGAGTCTTCCGACTCATGAAAAGTCAAGCATAAGAACCAGAGTAATGGATAAGCCAGCACTTGCTTAAAAAATATATACATGTTGGGACTTAATTCTTAAGTAGCAGGATACGGCAACCATTGTTTTCCGCCTTAAGATTACTCCAGAGGTGAAACAAAAATTACAAAGTGTTTTTTATTCTTTGGGCGCAGGAGACTTGGAGGCCGCATCATCGCCAGCCGGAGAATCACCCTCAACGTCGGCACTGTGATGAGACTCGGAGGTGTCCTGGATGACGTTGTCGATGAAGTTCCTGGGCACGAAGACGTCAACGTCCACCAACTCGGCAACCCTGGTGTCATAACCCGCGAGTGATGACAGGATGGCTTCGTGATCGATCGCCTTGCCGTCATCATCCACGTCGGGGATACCAGATGTCACCGTGTCGATGTCGGCATCTTCATAGTGTGCCTTCACGATAGACAACGCCATCCTTGCGCCAGCCCGTGCGCATGAAGATTTCCAGATTGCGACACGCTCGGGGGCTCGGAGGAGAATCTCCGAGTACTTCGTCACGGAGTCTGAGGCCTTGATATAAATCTGGAGGGGCTTGGCAATCTCCTTGGCTTGGGCGATGGCGGTATTGATGAACTTGCCGGCAAGAACCATGCATTCCTTGTCCGAAGGATGCGAGCGGGTTAAACCCATGGGCGATGAAAGTTCTGACAAGGATTGCATGAGTTCAATAAATTCTAAGTATCCAGACTACAGAACTACAAGGCGGAGGACACTTACTGAAGATGCTGGCCTTATCCTGCCAGACGGTGTCCGCCAAGGATTCCTTCTCTTGTTGGAGGAGCTTAAACGCTTCGTTATGACGAAGGTTTTGCTCATCAGTAGCTTGCTTCTGATCCTTTAGGATCGCAAGCTCCTCCTTCAAGCGATTGATCTCCACGGAGGCGGAGTCCTGCAGGGCCTTCATGGAATCCTCGTGCATCTTCAGCATTTCTTCCCTCTCCTTCTTAAGGATCTTGTTTTCGCTGTCCAGCTGCTGGATGTGCTTGGACTGCTCGACAATATCCTTGGCCTTGGCAACATGCTCTGCAAGTCGGAGAAAAACAAAGTACACATTGAGTACTCGGAGATTATGGGCACAAAAGTAAGATGGAAATGCGCAAAAAGAAAACAGACTCTTGTTTTTGATGATCTGTTCCTTCAAGATGGCAGTTTTACCCTTTTCGGTTTCAATATCTGCGTGCATCTTCTGATACTTGTCGTTGGTCATGCCCCTCCAAGCATTCTCGTTCTATCGAAACGAATACAAAGTTAGATCGTTGTTTGGTCTGCTTGGAGCCCCTAGTCGGAGATTCTCCATCTAGGTGCTCGGGGGCTACAACGAGAGTTTTTAACTTATCAAAATGCTTAGCTTTTCTTTAAGCATCTAGTCGGAACTAAATCAGTTACAACTAGACGCGTGGGGGTTACATCACTGAAAAATATAAACACTGTGTATGCTACTCTTATAGCATCTAGTCGGAATAATTTCTTCCATCTAAATGCTTGGGGGCTATAGTGAGAGTTCTTTCTAACTTAGTCACTCTTAGAGCATGTAGATGCAAAAACCTATGGTTTTCCGTCTACATCCTCGGGGGCTACAGTGGGATACTCATACGAAATGCAAAAGGTAAAGTAAAACCTACAAGTGCGATGATCTTGAGGTTTGTAGCGCTTTCGGCCAGCAGCTTGCCAAAAGAAATGCTATTTCCTCGCAAGATGTCTGATTGTCGGAGTAGCTCCTCAAGACTGCACGTCGGAGATGACGGCACTCCTCCAGGAACCATAGTTGTGTTACTCGGCATAAGAACCGGGTAAACAATCTTCGAGAACTCGAAGGGTTTCTGGGGAGCAGAGGCACCGCCTTCGGCAGAATTACCAGCTCCCACCACCTCCTTGCCGCTACCGATGACATCCTTAGCCGGAGCTTCAGCCATTTGAAGAGCAGCGCTCTCTTGCGTCGCCTGCTCGCCGACAACAGCTAGTTCGGTAGAGGCGCCAGAGTCCACTTCCATGGCGGGAGGGCCTGGTGCCTCCTGGACCTGGGAGCTTGTCGGAGCAGAGGAGGGCTTGACGGCAGGAGTAGCAGTGGCGATGGAGGGGGAGGAGTCGCGATGCAGCATATCTTTGATATTTCTAGAAGTCCCAAGAGTCTTAGAGGACTTCTTGAGGCTGGTTATGGCTTTCTTCCTGAAACGTGCAAAATGCATAAGTACAGGAATAAGACAGATAAATGAGACGATGTCGGAGAATAAGAGGCTTACACTAGGGGGGGCGCTTTGGCAAACATCCTGGTGGCTTTCTTATTTTCCGCCTCCAAGGCAGTATTACTCTTTTTGGAGGCTCCACCCTCCGTCTTCTTCTTCTTACCTCCGTCGGCAGCGTCAGAGGTGGAGCTCTTCCGCTTTCGCGCCAACGGGGCATCGTCGTCGGACACGACCGTGACTTCCTTCATCTTTAGATCGTAGATTTGGGCAGCCAGGTTGTCCTCATCTAGATCGCTAATCTGTTAAGTAAGAAGTCATCGTGTTAGACAAGATGGCTATGATAAGACGGAGAAACTGGAGCAATGTCATACACGGAAAATAAATACCTACCTTCGGGCACTTGCCGTCTACGTACATGTCGCAGGTGATGGTGAAGCCACGCTTCTTATCCTTCACCTTGACGATGTCCTTCAGACGGAGCTTGATGGAGTCGCTCGAGAAGTTATCCACGGAGATCCGAAGGGAATCCTTTCGGTCACCCGTGTACTCGTGCATGAACTTCGCGCGGTGCTGCAGGGGTTGGATTCTCCTAATGAACCAGCACATGGCTACGTCCAAGCCGGTCAAACCCGCCTCTACGAACCACTCGATCCTCCTTATTGCGCGAGAAGCGTTGAGGTCGGAAGGAAGGGAGGCATGGGATCTCCATGTGGAAACTTCAGCAGCGGCTCCATCCATGAAGTCCGGGTACGTCACTTCTCAGCCCGCCAAAGGAATGTCGGGGCCGTAGAAGTACGTTCGCTGCCAATTTTTGCACGACTCGTGGCCGACGATGTCGGGGAACCGCTGGCCAGGTCGGATCTTGAAGCTTATGGTGCCGTAGTTCCTAAGCTCCTCCCTACTATGTACGGCTTCACGTTTGACGGTGAAGAAGTACACGAACAAGTCTGACCTAGGCTTAATCCCTAGGTAACCCTCACAAAGTGCCACGAAGTTGCTAAGCACTAAGATGCTATTGGGGGAGAGGTTGTGGGGTTGGACTTTGAAGTGGTTCAAGATGGACAGAAAGAAGTGGGAGATGGGCAGAGAAACGCCGTGTACCAGTTGGGCCTTGAGGTACACCTTTTCTCCGACTTGGGGATAAGGTGTCACCTCCCGGCCGGCGCCGCCCGCCAGGCGAGCCCCTCCACCGCGGGGAGGTAGCCCTCGGCGACCATCTCTTGGATGTCGCGGCCGGTGATGTCCGAGCCGCGCCAATCGCCTTTGTGCGAGTCTGGATCCTCTTCCAGAGGCTCCAGCGCCGCCAGATTATGGTCACCGCCGGTGGTTTCAATCACCGTTGATACAGGGATGACCAGGCCCTCGGGGGGCACGACGACGGAGCTCGCCGGCTTCGTCGTGGCTTCGCTTGATGCCGCCATCAAAGGGGAAGAGCTACTGCTGGCCATGGAGGACTGGGAGGATGTGACTGGTGCAGAGAGAGAGGCTAGGGTTTCTTCGAGGTTTTCCGTGGAGGGCTCGAGGAGGCGTGCGGTTGGAGGAAGAAGATGATGACGCGAGAGAATGAGGTGAAAAAGTGGCAAGTGTCCCACAGTTACTATTTATCTTACTTTGCGTCAATATTCGTGCAGCTAATCGGACGGTTGCCGCGTAGACGACGTGTTCGTGAACGTGCGCGGTAATTTCGCCACGTCTCCAACCGCCGCCGCCAACGGTTCGTATCGCTCATGCGGGAAAATCGGAGATGATCGCGTTCTCTGCATGTGTGAGTTACGAGGCGTCGCTGACCTACAGCCTACGTCGTCATAACTGGCATGGTAGATGAGCCATCCCATCGAAGGTTCCGGCGTGGACGGATTTAATCCGACAACGGAGGCGTACGATGGAAGATTCAGCATTTCTCCGACTTACTCATAGAAGACGGAGAAGCCTTTGCAGGGTTCTTTGGGAGGACTACAAGATGTTGCTTGACGATTTGCCGACATCCATCTAGACGGAGCATTCCACGGGAAGAGGCAAGACGGCGCAAGATCTCGGAGTTCTCCGCGAGCTATTGTTGGGGATATGCTATATGGGTATCCTCATAGCATGTCTCTTATCCGACTAACCCGGGTGGCCCATAGTTGGTAGCATGGCACGTGGCTGGTGCCCAGTTAGGTGGATCCAGAAGGGAGGCCCATGCCGGATAAAGGAAGGCTACGGTGGAGTCACCAGCGTACCCGGAGCCTTGGAGTACAAGATACACAAGACTAGTGATAGACGGTGTAAGACTCTGTAACCTGTCAGGCTAGGACTTTTCCCTGTAACCCTAGGACCTGGCGGCTATATAAGTCGGGCCTATGGGAGCCTTTAGGGCATCGATTCATACAACCTAGTATCGTTTACACACACCTCGCACAGCGAACCTATCTCTGTAACTCGGCGTATTGCCATTATAGTGATTTATAGCAGGAGTAGGATTCTGCCACCGTTGTGGGATTTGAACCTGGGTAAACTGTGTTACCTCGTACCCGTCAACCGTCCGCCTTACCCCACGTCTCTAAACACGCACTGTGAGGACCTGTAACACCCTCAGAATCGGACCTATGCAAGTTTTAGCAAAACTCGCCAAACCCGCATAGAAACGATTCAAAGGTGCCCACCAGGCACTTTCGTGTGGGTGGAAAACGAAGTAATAACATTACACAACAGTCCTCGATGGGACCCACAGAACAGATATATACAACAGCGACTCAAAGAGTCAAGAATACAGATATAATATACAAAGATCCGAATCACCTTGAAAATGATAGAGCGTCCGACTACGGACAAGATGCAAATGGTGCTAAGAGCCCTGAGAATAACCAATGGCGTCCATAACCCTGCCCAGGCCAAGCCGGAAGGGTAACCCTGCTAACGGCGTCGATCTCAAAACCTGCTTAAACAAAGGGGGTGCCGACAAAGGGCAAAGGAAAAAGAAGGAGCGTCGATCGAGGCGATACGCAGCGAGGCTAATTCGCGGTCCTCGCCTACATAGGTATGGTGGTGGCGGCGGCGGCAAGATGCACTAAACAACCTATAGAGACTCGATACAAGGCGTCAAGCGAGAGGGTAAGAAGGACCTATCCGGATCCAACCTGAGTCTACCATCAAACAAACCCATCCGGTGTTTCCCTCGAGACCAAACGAGGAAGTCAACCGAGGAACTCACACGGTTGGCGTTTATTTATTCGATTATAGTTGTGGCACTTTACTAGTCGTTTTAGATAATCGTCACGATAAAGTAAGCAATGGGCACTTTTAGTTAACCATTCGTTATAGTTGCAAAGACTTACTAATCAGATACCATTAGCATGAGATAACCCCAAAACCCAGCTTGTTGGTACTTTTATTCACCATTCCGTTGTAGTTGCCATACTTACTAGTCAGTACAATGGTCGCATGGCGACACTCCAAACAAGCAATTGTGGGCAGTATTAATTAGCCATTCCGTTATAGTGAAGCTGATTACTAGTCATTATAAAGTCAAATTTATAGCAATAAACTTTAGTTATGCTTGTCTATGATCGAGATCATGCTCCAAGTCGTCCATATCCGGACACGGCTTTGAGAAAGTTTTACCCGGCGGGTGCACCAATAGCAACACACGCCGATCAACCTCGGAAAAACCAAATCAAAACCCAACGAGGCTTTCACGGTGAACAATCACGATTGAAATATTTGAGGGCCACCTTAAGTAGATCCATAGCGAACGGTGACTCGAGACGGGCTCAAGGTTTGGGTATCTGGTGAGCATCGGGAACCCGAAAGTGTGGCTGGGCTTGTCGACACCGCGAATCGTGTCCCGATCCTAACGATACAGTGTGCTCCTCGCACAATTTAAATCTGAAAGTAGCATGGCATAAGTACAGGATCGTAAATAAAACCTCAAACTAGTTTGTGGCCCCAAGAAATAAGAGAATCAAGCTCGCTCGGGGGGTCCCATATACCTCCCGGATGTGGATAGCGCGATAAATCAAGGAACAGGTATCAAGTACTCGGGGTCTTACGGGACACAAGTGGGCGTTCGGAAACCAAATATTGTCTATCACCCACCGATGCCTCTGCTTATTTCAATTTTAGTTGTTAAACAGAAATTAAAGTGAGCGATAAGTAAAACTATGATCATCTCCAACATCAACATGCGGCAATACATCAACAACTGTGGCATTGGACGACACGCAACAACACTTGAGCAAGCGACTACGACGCGCAAGTCCAACTATCTACCAACAACAGGTAATAGGATGTGTCCAAGGCAATATACGGCTGCAGGGAAATATCACGGGTACGGAAACTAAAGCATCGCAACACAGATAGCAATAGATCAACAGGAGGGAATAAAACACTATAAAAGTAAGATAGGTAGAAAGGGGGAGATGCTCGCCTGAAAACATTGTCGAAGGGTTCAACCGAAGATCGGGGCGAAGCTCACATCAACTCAACGGCCTTATCCGCGAAGAACCAAAACACTAGAAGAAACACCGGATGTAGTATTTAATACAACGGCAGAAGATCGGCATGATGCATGTATGATGCATGGCATGGCAAGGTGCGATGCAATTAGGTCATATTAAGTGGAACCGGGGTCCCGACAATTATTTAGATGGTACAAGTTGTTTAGAACCCCCGCAATTTAAATGTGGTTTAACAAGGCAGAAATATATCATCGGTGCGCTACACAAATTTAAATGAGGCCAATATAAGGCTAGATTTTCCGCATATGGGCCCCATATTTAATTATTAGGTGAATCGGCATAAAGCCCCCAAACCACATGATATGCATGCGAGAATGACAATTAGATATGCAACAAGTTGTTATGTTATAAAATAGGGTTCGAGGAAAAGGGGTCACACATCAGAGGGGGCTCGACGGTCTTGGGGTTCCGGGGGTTCGGGGTTCGACGGGTTCGTTCTCGGATATCGGAGGAGGATCTTGGAGTTCCGGGAAACCGGGCTTGGTTCGGTGTCGGGGCGCATCGGATCTTCCGGTTCGGTGTCGTTCTTATTGTCGCGAAGGTCTTGTCGGGTCCCACGGGGTCGATCTTGCCGTTGCGAGGGTCTTGGCGGGTCCGCGCTTCGGATTCCGTGAGGGAGATCATGGCGTCGGTGAGGTCGATCTTGTCGGTTCCACGGTTTTAGTTGTCGGTGTCGGACTCGGATTCCGGGGGTTCGGGTCTTCGGATCGGGGGTAGTTCTTGTCGCATGTGCCCGCGAAGTAGATCTCGTAGTCCGTCTTTTGTCGGTGGTGAACTTGGCCGTTGGTCTTCGGGTCCGGAAAGGAGCACTTGGCGTTCCGGGCTCTCGACGAATCTTGGCGTGTCGAGGTGTGGTCTTCGGGTTCGTGTCGGTGCACACGGTGTCCCGGGTTGGCGATCGTGGCGTTCCGTGACGGAGATCTCCGGGATCGGGCTTCGATCTCCAACAGGGCTGCAGATCTTGTTGAGGTGTACACGGCATGCGGGGGGGGTCTTCGGACGATCAGCTATGCCTCAAATGACCACACGCACCATCTTTACCACCCCCTTAGCAGAATTGCAACAACTGAGCTGATGGCTGATGCAGAACACGAACAGCAGCAGACGCGGGGGCAGGGTCCTACTCGCAGACTCGTACAGGAACAACCGGAGCGTTGGAGACTTGGGGACGGGTCGACAGGAGCCGAACGGGGCGGCCAGGCGGCTGAGCCGGAGGAGGACGCCGTGGCGGGAAGCGCCGGCCCGGCAAGGAGCGCAGCGTCGCCCGGCGGGAGGAGGCAGGCCCGGCGACGCTGGCGAAGCCAAGACGCCGTCGGCCGGAGCAGCGCGGGCGGAACAGTGGCAGGCCTTGAGCTTCGGCGCGAATGCCCGGCGGCGGCTCGCGTCGGGAAGGCGGCAGGAGGCGCCAAGGCTGAGGGCTCTGTGGCGGGCGGTGCAGTGAGGCGCCGCGGGCGGGCGAGGCAAGCGTGGGGGCGCAGGCGGCAAGCGGAGGCGGGCGGGCAGCGGCCCAGCGAAGGCCAGTGAGGGAGAGGCCAGCACCGGTGTGGGCGCAGGCGCCTGGCCGGCTCGGTCAGGCGGTAGGGGTGCGGCAGGCGGGAGGCGGGGAAAGAGGGCTGCAGGGGGCCGGGCGAGGGAAGAAGGTGGGAAGGGGCGGCGTGTGAGGAGGAGGGAGAGAGCGCGCGGGCTGCGGGGCTGCTGCGCATGCGGGAGGAAGGGGAAGGTGAACAGGGGCCAGGGCAGGCGGAGTGGGGCAGGTGCGGTGTGAGATGGGTGGAGGAGGCGGGAGTTGGAGGGTGAGTTGGCGTTGTGTGGTTGGGTGGGAATTGGGGCGGGATGACGTCGACCTGTGATTGGAGGAGTGATGTGGAGGTAGGGGTGGGTAGAATTTTAGGTGGGATTAGGATTTAGATGGGGGCGGGGTGGACCGATTTAAAAAAGGGTGGTCGTTGGTCTACTCGGCCCGATCATTGCCCACTAAAATAATTTAATATTTTTATTTGTTTTAAACAGGTTTTTGGCAAACCGTTAGCCGACAAAACAATTAATCCGGAGAACCGGTTTTGAATTTGAAAACAAGACGGGGCGTTTTAGAAAACAAAATAGGGTTTTCTGCAAATAGTTTTATGCAAGCAAATGCAAGACGATGCCGATGCTCAAATGCAATGTGGCATGATGACATGAGCATGCGGTCATGATGATGCCATGCACAAAAACAACGCGATTTTCTAGTAGTGGTTTTGCGGGATGCCACAGGACCCCTCCATGGCGTACTCGTCGGCAATACCACGACATACATTGTCCATATAAGGTGGTCTAGTATTTTTGTAAAATGTGGTGGTGGTTTTTTGAATTAGCCATTTGGTGGTTGCTTCACAAAACCGTCCGTTTTTTATGCTCGGAAAATGGAAAATGCCTTTTTGGTGCGATAAAAAGGAAAACTTCCTCTTGCAACATTGTTTGCCATGCCATGATGCACATGTATGCACAATATGGCCATATTATCACAAACTATGCCTTGATTCTAGCCATAACATTGGTCATTTGACCCGAAAGCCAAGAAACCTCGAATGAGATAGGTCATTTTGTGAAGGTTTTTTGAGACAAAATCAATATACCAAGTTTGAGATTTTTCCTTCTAACTATGTCACATAATATAACACCACGCGAAGGTTTCACACTGTTTCGATCTTTTTTATTTGTTTATCCCCGTTTTAAACTATCGTCAAACTTTGTCGAACAACGGGCATGAAGATTCTTAGCTCGGGGCCAAGCCTCGCTCAACTTGCATTGGATTTTTGATAAAATAGCATATTGTGAACCTAAAAATGATTTTTGTAAAAAATCATGAGCATCGTATCATGTACCTGTAGTTCATATCTGACCCACTTCCTCCCGATTCGGCAGGAATTTGTCTTTTTCACCAGAGGTGGACGGAAAGGTTTCAGATCCCCCTGTTGGTAAATTGTCCATATAAGGTGGTCTAGTATTTTTTGTAAAATGTGGTGGTGGTTTTTTGAATTATCCATTTGGTGGTTGCTTCACAAAACCGTCCGTTTTTATGCTCGGAAAATGGAAAATGCTTTTTTGGTGCGATAAAAAAGGAAAACTTCCTCTTGCAACATTGTTTGCCATGCCATGATGCGCATGTATGCACAGTATGGCCATATTATCACAAACTATGCCTTGATTCTAGCCATAACATTGGTCATTTGACCCGAAAGCCAAGAAACCTCGAATGAGATAGGTCATTTTGTGAAGGAGATAAAACTGGAATTAAAATACAGAATGCAACTAATAGTAAGTTACATAAAGCACGACTGAAAATTAAGATACATAAAAGAACTGAAACTTAAGATACATGGCCAGATTAAGTAACAATCGGGATGCCATCTGGGATTCCATCTGGGATTCATCCGCTACTCCGACGTGAGCTCGAAGTAGTAGTGGTTCGTGATGGCCATCCGGCGCGCCACACCTAGATTGACAGGAGGAACCGGCACGCCTCCAAGGTTCAAAGATCCACCGACGGGGACACAAGAGTCGGCAAGGCGGGTAGTTCGAGGCGCAAAGCGCCTCCGCCTCCCTAGGGGTTAGTGCTACGGTGGAAGCCATGGGAAATAGTGATGAGGTTGCAAATATGAGTCTAGAGATGTGCAATGACAATGGAGGCCAACCCTACATATATATATAGTGAAGAACTGGCGGGAAGAAAAATGGCGGGAAAAAATGGCTGGAAGAAAATGGCGGGAAAAAATGGCGGGAAGAAAAATGGAGGGAAGAAATAGAAGGAAGAAAAATGGCTCATTTAATACATATACTGTTAATAGAAGAAATATGACATTGATTTCCATGTTGAGATACATATGTGTGCCAAAAATGGCTCAATTAATACATATAGTCAATCTTATGATCGCGTCGGCCGTAACCATGGAGTATCAACACCGTTTAACAGGATGGTTGGGTCAGTCTTCACCCTGAAGGGCGGAATTTCATCAAACTTATTATAATCTTCTGACATGTCTGTCTTGTCCTACACTCCCACGATGTTTCTTTTCCCTGAAAGAACTATGTGACGCTTTGGCTCATCGTGTGATGTATATGTTTGCTTATTTTTTCTTTTTTTCTGTTTGGTAGACATGTCCTTCACATAGAAAACCTGAGCCACATCATTGGCTAAGACGAATGGTTCGTCTCAGTTCTTGTCTACCTTCATAAGATTGTTGAGATCCACTATTGTCATTCCGTACTTCTTGTCTACCTCAACCCCTCCTCATGTTAGCTTGACCCATTTGCATCGAAACAAGGGGACCTTAAAATTAGGTCCATAGTCAAGTTCCCATATCTCCTCTATGAACCCATAATACATGGTCTTTTGCCCATTGTCTTCTGCTGCATCGAAGCGGACACCACTATTTTGGTTGTTGCTCTTTTTATCTTGGCATATCGTGTAAAATATATTCCCATTTATCTCGTACCCTTGGAAAGTACATACAGTCGAAGATGGTGTCCTGGCCAACAAGTACAGCTGATCCCCAACAGTGGTGTTATTCGTGAGAAGTCTTTGCAGCCAGCCGCCAAAACTCGCCATGTGTTCACTTATAATCCATTCATCAGACTGCTCCGGGTGTTTGAGGCGTATTAAATTCTTGTGTTCATTGATATACGGGGCAACCAAGATAGATCTTTGTAAAACCGTGTAGTGTGCTTGATTGAGATAATGCCCGTCCCTACATATCATTGCTTTACATCCTAGGGTGCCTTTTCCACGCAGTCTCCCCTCATGTCGTGATTCTGGAAAACTAATCGCCTTAATGTCAGGAATAAAATCAACACAGAACTCAATGACCTCCTCTGTTACATAGCCCTTGGAGATGCTTCCTTCTGGCCTAGCACGGTTATGAACATATTTCTTTAAGACTCGCATGTACCTCTCAAAGGGGAACATATTGTGTAGAAATACAGGACCGAGAATGGCAATCTCTTCTACTAGGTGAACCAGGAGATGCGTCATAATATTGAAGAAGGATGGTGGGAACACCAACTCAAAGCTGACAAGACATTGGGCCACATCTCTCTGTAACCCTGGTAGGCTTTCTGGATCGATTACCTTCTGAGATATTGCATTGAGGAATGCACATAGCTTCACAATGGGTACTCGAACATTTTTAGGTAGAAGCCCCCTCAATGCAATCGGAAGCAAATGTGTCATAATCACGTGGCAGTCATGAGACATCAGGTTTTGGATTTTTTTTCTCTACCATATTTATTATTCCCTTTATATTCGACGAGAAGCCAGACGGGACCTTGATACTACTCAGGCATTCAAAAAAGATTTCCTCCTCTGCTTTGGTAAGAGCGTAGCTGGCAGGAGTTAAGTGACATCGTTTACCCTTCTCGTTCTTAGGATGCATAGGCGTATCAGGGTCTTTCAGACGTTGTTGGTCCTGCCGTGCTTCCGGTGTATCTTTTGTCTTACCATACACTCCTAGGAAGCCTAGCAGGTTCATGCAAACATTCTTCGTCACGTGCATCACGTCGATTGAAGAGCGGACCTCTAAGACTTTCCAATAGGGTAGGTCCCAAAATATAGATTGCTTCTTCCACATGGGCGCGTGTCCGGCATCGTCATTCGGAACAGATAGACTGCCAGGACCTTTTCCAAAGATTACTTCTAGGTCCTTGACCATACCAAATACCTCCTCACCAGTACGGAGGACAGGCTTCCTCCGGGGTTCTGCCAGACGTTTGAAATGCTTGCCTTTCTTTCTTACTGGATGCAGGTTCGGAAGAAATCGACGATACCCTAGGTACACAACCTTCTTACATTTATCCAAATATACACTTTCAGTCTCATCTAAACAGTGTGTGCATGTATTGTATCCCTTGTTTGTATGCCCTGAAATGTTACTAAGAGCAGGCCAATCATTGATGGTTATGAAAAGCAATGCTCGTAGGTCAAATGGCTCCCCTTTGTGCTCATCCCACATATGTACACCTGGTTTGGCCCACAGCTACAAAAGTTCTTCAACTAATGGCCTTAGGTACACATCAATGTCGTTGCCGGGTTGCCTCGGGCCTTGGATGAGCACTGACATCATAATGAACTTCCTCTTCATACACAACCAAGGAGGAAGGTTATAGATACATAGAGTCACTCGAAAGGCAATATGCCTGCAGCTCTGCTCACCAAAAGGATTCATGCCATCTGTACTTAGACCAAACCTTAAGTTCCTTGCGTCACGTGCGAAGTCCGGGTACTCTCGCTCGACTTTTCTCCACTGCGACCCATCAGCGGGGTGTCTCAACATTGCGTCTTTCTTACGGTCTTCCATGTGCCATCGCAACAACTTGGCATGCTCTTTATTTCTAAAAAGACGTTTTAACCATGGTATTATAGGAGCATACCACATAACCTTGGCAGGAACCTTATTCCTAGGGGCCTCGCCCTCAACATCGCCAGGATCGTCTCGTCTGATCTTATACCGCAGTGCAGTGCATACCGGGCATGCATCCAAATTCTCGTACTTCTCACCGTGGTAGAGGATGCAGTCATTAATGCAGGCATGTATCTTCTACACGTCTAATCCTAGAGGGCAGACAACCTTCTTTGCTTGGTATGTACTGTCGGGCAACTCATTATTTCTTGAAAGAAGATTCTTCATTTTTACCAACAACTTTGAAAATGCGCTTTCAGTCACTGCGCTTCCATTGCAAGAAATCTAGTGTGGTACCTAGCTTTTGTGGCCATCTTCGCAAGTTGGGTACAACAATGTTTTGTGATCCTTTAACATCTGCTCCAGCTTCTCCTTCTCCTTTTCGTTTCACATTCTTCCTTTGCATCAAGAATGGCCCGACCAAGATTGTCATCGGCGGGCCCATCTAACGCCTCTTGATCTTCATTATCTACCCCGTTGCAAAGTATCATCATATTGGATACATATTATGATAGTTGTCATCATCCTCTTCTTCTTCGTTATCTTCCATCACAACCCCTTTTTCTCCGTGCTTGGTCCAACAATTATAGCTGGGCATGAAACCGGATCAAGCGGTGGGCGTGAATGGTTCGGTATTTGAGTAGTCTTTCTTGTTCGACGGTGAACACACGGACAGACATAAAACCATTGTGGCCACGGTTTGCATTAGCCACAACGATGAAATTTTGAGGCCCGTAATGTACTGTAAGTGCGGCGATCACCGTACATCCATTGCCGTTCATCTGCATTAATATATAGTATATATAAAAATTAATAGGAGATGACCATTTATATATATAGTACATCAATGATACATGAAAGGATAGTTGCCGCCGTCGACCGAGAAGGAACGAGAAACGAGAAAACTTATTTTTGGCTCTCGGGCATGTCACCGAACACCTCTTGTGCATACGAAAAAACACAAACTAGCACACTTCACACCCTCTTGCTAGAATCCAAAATGAGATAGTGAAAAAATGGAAGAGTGGGGTGTGGGTCTTATAGAAGTCCCTTTAACACCGGTTCAAGCCACGAACCGGTGTTAAAGGGGCTGACGGGCCAGTGCGGTAGGCCTTTAACACCGTTCGTGCCACGAACCGTGTTAAAGGGCTCCTTTTTTGTCACGCCACGCTGGTACGCCCCCCCCTTTAACACCGGTTCGTAGAAGAACCGGTGTTAAAGCCCATTTCCAGGCTCAACCAAAGGCCTCGTTTCCACTAGTGGTGGGGTAGAACCGCGGCACGCCGATGAGCCATCTCGGACATGGGCAAAGGGAGGAGGACCGCCACAGACCCGTTCACAACCGTGCTAGAGACGCAAGCTCGACAACGCCAATGGTGTATCGCGGGCGGGGAGCCACTTTCGGCGGTAGGCGGGCTCGTGCGGGCTTGGGCTGGTGGGCGGTTGATGGATCTATGGAGGCCTACACGGCCGGAATCAAGGGCGCGGTCGACGGCGCACCGTGAGATAATCTGGTTGTCTTAGGTGTCTTTGATGCGGTGAAGAGGTAGGAGAGGGTGGCAGCGCACCTAGCGACAGGCGGAGGGAGCGGCGGAGTACCTCCAGGGAGAGCCGACAATGGTGAGAGGCAACAGTAAGCTCAACCTCGGCGTCAGGATATTTCTACGCGTGTCGGTTTAGCTCTCGGACGTGTTAGAATCTTACGTGGCAATGGGTGATATGGGTAGACCGGCCCAAATCGTCCATATATAGGTATAATGGGAAAATTGTGGATGATCACACGCATTCTTTTGTTTGGGACCACTTAAGCGTAAGCTCCTAAAAGTTTTTTACCCTTACCCATATTTACTGCCCTTGGAGCTACTCCAACAATTTACCCATATTTCAAGTCAGCAATATGCGTTGGCTAAGAGAGGGAGAAAATATGAGTAAGGCAAATGTGTTTGCTTCAATAGCTTACCCATCGTTTGGCTAAACAAAACACAATTGGGTCCTAAACAGCACGCTTCATCTTTTTAACAACAAGGACCTTGGATAGAAATGTATCAATTAGGTCCTTGCACTTTTGTTTACTGTGAGGAATAGCTTTGGCGAGCTCCACCGACAAAAGCCTCACAACGCGGCGACTTCCTAGTGTGAAGGCATGTCTGGGCTGACACGGCCTCTAGGCGCAGCCAGGTGGCACGACGAGCTAAAGGGGTGGCGGAGCTTGTAGGCTCGTGGCGATGGAGGTCCGTACGGGACCAAACAGTCGTCCACCATGGCGAATCCGTGTAGGCGGCCACTTTAGCTTGCTCCCATCCAAAATGAGGGTCATGCGGGCCAGAGGAGGCCGGCGGGTGATAGGGAGGAGGAGGCAGGCGGCCACTTTAGCTTACTTTTATTTTGTTTGCTTCAAGAGTTTTCCCATATTGTGTTTGCTCCAAGAGCTCACTCATATTTTGGCTACCAAAAAGACCACATCTAGATTTCTTTACACAGAGAAGTTTAAAAAACAAAAAGGAAAAGAAATAAGCAATCAGATCCCTAGCAGTCCGGGGGAGGCAGAACCGCGGCGCGCCGACGAGCCATCCCGGACATGGGCAAAGGGCGGATGACCGCCAAAGACCCATTCACGACCGCGCTAGAGACGCAAGCCCGACAACACCAATGGTGTATCGCGGACGGGGAGCCACTTTCGGCGGTAGGCGGGCTCGTGTGGGCTTGGGCTGGCGGGCGGTTGCTGGATCTATGGAGGCCTACACAGCCGGAATCGAGGGTGTGGTCGACGGTGCACCAAGAGATAATCCGGTTGTCTTAGGTGTCTTCGATGCGGTGAAGAGGTAGGAGAGGGTGGCAGCGCACATAGCGACAGGAGGAGGGAGAGGCGGAGTACCTCCAGGCAGGGCCGACGATGGTGAGAGGCAACGGTAAGCTCAAACTCGGTGTCAGGATATTTCTACGCGTGTGGTTTAGCTCTCGTACATGTTAGAATCTTACGTGGTAATGGGTGATATGGGTAGACCGGCCCAAATCGTTCATATATAGGTATAATGGGAAAACTGTGGGTGATCACCCGTTTTTTTTGTTTGGTACCACTTATGTGTAAGCTCCTAGAGATCTTTTTTACCTTTACCCATATTTACTGCCCTTAGAGCTACTCCAACAATTTACCCATATTTCAAGTCAGCAATACGCGTTGGCTAAGAGAGGGAGAAAATATGAGTAAGGCAAATGTGTTTGCTTCAATAGCTTACCCATCGTTTGGCTAAACAAAACACAACTGGGTCCTAAACAGCAGGCTTCATCTTTTTTACAACAAGGACCTTGGATAGAAAAATATCAATCAGGTCCTTGTACTTTTGGTTACCGTGAGGAATAGCTTTGGCAAGCTCCACCGACAAAAGCCTCCCAACGCGGCGACTTCCCAGTGTGAAGGCATGCCTGAGGTGACACAGCCTCTAGGCGCAGCCAGGTGGCACGATGAGCTGAAGGGGTGGCGGAGCTTGTAGGCTCGTGGTGACGGAGGTACGTACGGGAACAAACAGTCGCCCACCATGGGGAATCCGCATCGGCGACCACTTTAGCTTGCTCCCATCCAAAATGAGGGTCATGCGGACCAGAGGAGGCCGACGGGTGGGTGGTTGGCGGAATTCGGGCTGATTGTCGATGAGTGGAGAACGGCGGCGACCCACGACGATGTCGGGATAGGAGAAAGTTCCGCTCTAGATGTTTGGTGGCGTCCCTCTTAGTTTTTACTGACATGGCAACATATGGGTGGAGGTGGCTCTTTTTAAAAGAATCTCCATCTTTAGATAAACCGTTGGAGTTGCTTTTAAAGCTATTGGAGATGCAGCACCGATGTTTTTGTTTCACCTGCTCCACGAACGAAGCAAGAACCGTGAGGATGCCTGGATTTCTCTCACTACCAGCTCCAGTGTTCTCAAGAAAAAGCAAGCTCATATAGTTCACAGTTCACACAAGTGTATCCGTGAAGCCCTGTGTAATGATTTGCGATAATTAATAAAGTGCTGTCACCCTCAAAAAATAAAATCACACGAAAACAGGTATAGTACTCCCTACGTGAATAGAGAAAAATCACGATTCTGAAAGGGAAAGGCTACGTCGGCTCTCCCAGGAAAACGAATTTGTGCCGTCACTAATGGCCACCGCGATACCACGAAGACAACACACCGTGGCACGCTGCTAGTACGATCTTCCTGCCACGGGTACACAGGCCACACCACGTGACCTCACGTACGACCCACCACGTACTACGTTACGACATCCTCCGCCTGCCGCCGCTGCACCACGGATTTCAAAATTCAAACCCGGTGCCGTTCAGCAAGTTGACGATTCCGTCACTCGCTGCCTTTTCCGAACGGTCCGAAGCCACTAGAAACAAAGGGGGTGGAGGAGATCCACGTCCACGGTCCACCAGTGGCGTCGACCGAATTATTAAGTGCTCTCCACATCCCCTCCGAATAAGCCCGGCACTCTCGCCGCCCACCGATCCAATTTTGCTGTCTCCTCACGGTCTCCGCCCGGCCTCTGCGCTCGTCACCAGCGCTCCATCGAGAGGAGTGGTTGCTCGCCCGCTTGTTCGTTTCCGCGGAGTGGAGTGGTTGCTGCTGCCACTGCCGGCGTCGGGGAGCGGGCGGGCGGACGCACCCACGCAGGCGGGCGCGCGCAAAATAGTCGCGCCTCGTGACGTGACAGCACGACACGCCGCGTCGCCTCTCGTTATATCCACCTCCGGTCCACCTCGACCGGAGGCAGCGCGGTCGGAGGGTTCGAGGATAAAGATCGAGGAAAGGAGGAGGAGGAGGAGGAGGGGAAATTTCGTGCGTGTGGCTGCGGCTGTGGCCGGCCGGCCGGCCATGGACGCGCCCTTCTTCCACGAGCTCCGGCGCCAGGCCTCCTCCTACCTCACCGGCAAGATCCGCTCCGCCCGCCTCGCGCTCACCGACGTCACCCCGACGCAGCTGTACGCGATAAATCCCTCTCCCCCGATCAAAATCCCTCCTCTTCGATTTCTGTTCTATATACGCTGTGCTCTGCTAAGGAACGAAGTGGCGCTCCTGGCTGTGCAGGTTGACGGAGGAGGCGACGAACGGGGACGCGTCGCCGCCCAACGCCAAGACCATGAGCCTCATCGCACGGGAGGCCTTCGAGATCGACGAGTACGTCAGGATCTCCGACATCCTCCACACCAGGTCATTTCTTTTTTTCGTTTCCTTCCTTCCTCACAAGATCGACGCCACGCTCTTCTCCTCTCTCTCTGCTCCTCGACCGTCAGGCGTACGTACGTACGTAGCTTAATCTGACTAGCAGATCGATCGAATCTTCAGGCTGGCGACGTTCGACAGGCGGCAGTGGCGGGAGGCGTACAAGGCGCTGCTCCTCCTGGAGCACCTCCTCACCCACGGCCCCCGCAGCGTCGCGGTGGAGTTCCGGAAGGACAGAGCCGTCATCCAGAACATGGCCACCTTCCAGCACATCGACGAGAAAGGGTTCGTCCGATCTCTTCCGTTCCTACTACTCCTGCACGTGCTGTTGATTTTTCTGATGAAACGTTTTTCGGTCCTTGGATTTTTCTCTGACGAGAGTGCTCTCCCATCATGTCGATTCTATCTCCGGCGCAGGTTCAACTGGGGCCTGACGGTGAAGGGCAAGTCGGAGCGGGTGCTGAAGCTGCTGGAGCGCGGCCCGTTCCTGGAGGAGGAGCGCGAGCGCGCGCGCAAGGTGGCGCGCGAGATCAAGGGCTTCGGCAGCTTCAACCTCGGCACCAGCGGCAGCGGCACGCGCGCGCAGCTGTGGGGCGACGGCGGCGCGGCGCCGCAGCAGATGTACGGGCGCAGCCACTCGCACTACGAGCAGGACCGGCGGCGGAAGGAGGACGAGGAAGGGGAGAAGCTGATAATCTCAGCGAGACCCGAGCCGAGGGGCGGGCGCGAGGAGGTGGCGGCGGTGGGAGTGGAGCTGGAGGAGCCTCGGCACCACCACCACCCTTTCCACGGCTTCGGGCAGCAGCGGCGGCCGGAGGCGATGCTGCTGCTCAGCCAGTGATCCACCAGAGCTGGATGAGTCGAAGTCGCCTCTCCCCTGTACTGTACTGTACTACTAGTGTGTGTCGTGAAGAAGAAGGCGTGGGCAAGGTCAGCGGTTTGCTGACGTCGCCGAATGCTCTAGAACTCCGTCAGTCCTCCTCTGTGTTTTGTACCCGGTACCCCTGCTTGTACAGAACGTTGTTCCTTTCCTCCAGCAGGTTTCGCTGCGCAGCTACGGCTACGTGGGCTTTGGCCGTCTGAATTGCGTTCCCCCGTTCTCGACTTAACCCTGAATGAACGGGAAAGAAATCCCCAATCTGAAATGTAGCGAGTAAATTTCCCCCACAGTGTTGAGATCAAGATAAACTGCAAGCTTAAAATCCCTAGAGTGAAACTCTTTTCGTGGTTGACGTTCAAAAACAGTTAATTCCATCTGTGTCCCAAATTAAATGGCATAGCTTCTGCAAGTGAGGGAGGACGGACTGCTGCAGGGCGCAAGCTGCGACTGGGGTTGATGAGGTTCTGGGCCGTATATATCTGTACCTAGACAAAACTGAGTTAATTAATTTATTATGGAAGAAGTACTAAACAAAATCCATTTAAAAGAGGCTGGACAGTCAATTTTTGTGGCCACAAAGAAAAGTGTGGATTCGTCTGCTGTTCAGGAGTACAATGTCAAAATTCGTTAGGAAGGTGGTGCTTTGTGCCTTAGATTTAGTTACGTCCCTAACAGTGCACAAGATCTTGCTCGGGACTGGATCAATTGCTTTACTGCCAACCAGCGTAAACTGGTGCTCTTTTGTCATGGACCTCTTGTGTGTTGGATAATCTGGAAGACCGGAAACAATGTTGTTTCAAACGGGTGCTTCCCTGACGGTCTCTACAGACCATGTAACATGATTAAGGCCTGAACATACCCGCAAAAAAAAAGGCCTGAACAATCTTGTAGAAAAGCCAAGCTAGAAAAAAAATCCTTGAAAAAGGGGTAGAAAGGATAAAGATGGTGATAAAAGGAGGTCTTCTCTAGAGAACATGGACGGGCATCAGCAGAGACTGGCAGGGTGATTCCGGTTGCAAAGGGTGGCTTTAATCTTGCACTGTTCGGATTTCTGGTAGAGTGGTGACTTCGTCCATCCGGATTCGAGTCACACGTGCGATTAAATTAAACGAGATGTTATCTAACATGCATCAATTCGTAGTTGGAGATGTCTCACCTACTATCGTATAGCCATATTCTCACTTGTTCATGGCCGCTCTTTATACTACTTGTATCTTTTGTTTGTCCTCTACATTCATGCATGTAAGATACTTGCGCTTAAAATTCATTTATATGAAATTGATGAGGGGAGCTCGTTTGGTAAAAAAAAAATCCCACAACCTCAAAAGTATACCGATTACTGAATAGATGCAGATAAATCATGTGATCCGCTCCAGGGGCCAGAGAGTAAATTTCCCCACAGTCCATGATATCCTTGGACCAAACTGGACTACAGTGCATACAGGTAGGGAAAGTGTACTTATCAGTATCAGCAGGATCCCAGATTCGTGTCCCAACTCCCATACCAGTTTCTCAATCACGCCCAAAAGCTATTCTCAAAACAAACAAAAATTGCCTAAAAGCCTTCTTTTTTCCCCTATTACTTTTCCCATGCGAACTGGTAGTCATCATCACATGGTCGACAACCATGATTCCAACTGTTCTCGACGTACTCTTTTCAAACATTACTACTACTCCAGGTAAGTTTCTACAAGTAGTAGCCAGGGGAAAGTAGGGCACTAAAGACGCACCTAGAAAAAAATGACCAGCAGGACAAGGTGAACAGACACACCTAATGTTCAGCTATTTTGGTACACCCTTCTTAATCTGCTAACATGATCACGTACAAAGTAAACTAATGTTATCACTTATCAGCATAGATCAAATGCTAAAGTATCCCCTTGCACACAGCAGAAGATACCAGAAATCCTCAGAAGTAGATCAGTACACATAAGGAAATAGTATAATGAATTAAGCAAACACATCCTAAAGTAATACAAAAGGCCAGAAACCATCAGACTTTGGTTTCTCCATAAAAAAAATAAAAAAATCATGCAGTTCACATATAGAAGAAAAGGTAAATCATAAAAATACAGAATGCATATCCATAGTTCCCAAAAGGGTGAAAGAATTTGCTGCTAGGGTTAAGAAACCAGTGGTAAAGCGATGAGTAACAAGCTGGGAGCAACAGAAATCATTTACTTTCTTCAGGAACCGGTCGATTTGCCCTTTGTGGCTATCAGAGACAGGGTAAAGGATGTCACTGCAACTAGCTGGTAAGCACTTGGATTCTTCCCCTAACGAAATCAAACAGTTCATGCCAGGTACAAATCTTGTTGCAGCTAATTCCGACACGATTTTCTTTGTGCAGTTTTATTTCCCAGTAGCTAATCATCAAAAAAGAGGCAGTACAATGATATACACATGCTACCGTGTGACCACAAACTAACTTCTGCTGATGTATCAATCAAAATCTTCCACTGACATCAAATGTGCCCACTAGTTTGGATCATTTGAAATGGCTTCATACCTTTTCTCCATCTAAGAATTCCTAGCATGTGGTTATGTCTAAGATGTATTTTTCACATCTTTCAAGTCCTTACAAGTCAGCCTAAGCAATCTTATAGAATATAGAAGCAAGTTTTACTTCTACATGAACTGTGCTTATCTACAGAATACTGATAATTTGCTCGAACAATGTGATGTCATCTGCTCCTTAACTCCTGCTTTATTGGCATAAGAACTTAAAAGTGCTAATCCTACTTTACACCACTAAAACACCATTTTACCCTGTTTTTACATTCTTTACCAAAAACAATCGAGAGAAAAATTCTCTGACATAATTTGAAATCTATAACAGGCCTGTGGTAACTATGATACATTTTCCTTATTTTTGTTAAAAAGAAAAAAGTACATGCAGTCGGTTACATTTCCATTGTGCTCATTTTATGTGGCAACATAAAACACAATAGTTCATCTCAAAGGAAACCAATGCAGGACAACATTTATCTCATACACATGGGACACCAAGAAACATCGCATACCCCTATTGTTGCACACTTGTAGTACTTCAGTGGTTAAGTTGCACAAAAAAGGTAAAACTGAACTTACATAAAAGATGAAAAAAGTTCAGATAAGGACCATGAGAAAATTAAAATATTCTGAGGAAAAGATTAGTAATCCCAAAGTTATTCAGTATCGATGGAGTCCAGCTATCTCATAAATATAAGCTGTATCACATTAGTTGCACTTGGCAAGTACACATAGGAGGTGAACCGGTGAAAGAAATAGTAGAATGGTGGAGGTAACAGTACTCTACAGGATGATGAATACCTCAGAGTGTGCAAGACATAGATGCAAATGCATGAAACAGTACTATCGTGGACCTTCCCATTTTATTGCAGGCTGTAGAGGGGCACCCACAATGATTAACTGGACCATCATCATGGCAAGACCAAACTCAATCTTGACCAGGAGAAAAAAAACTAAGCGCTCTAGACATTGCCCACAGTGTCACACCTCAATTCTGTTCCCTGACACGAAATCACTCAGTTTGTAGTGTATGATAAATGTTCACTGAATGTGAATAGGACATCCCAGATCTGAACCATTTATTCTTCTTTCCTGTTTTACTGTGGTAGAGAACTAGAGGTGGTGCTCACTTACTGAATAATCAATTTGCCAATAAGTTGATTTAATCTGAGCTCTGCTGTTATAAACTATAGCTAGACAACACATGGGTGAAACTTTGGAAATAATGGATCAATGAGTGCTGACATGGATATTATTCAGAAAATAATTAGATAGTCCTTTTGAAACCAGATGACATATCATATTTTAGAGTGAGAGGAAATAAGTATACTTGACGAATTACTTCTGAATAAATTCAGAAATCATATGGAAAAGTCCGATGGCTTATTGGAAGCTTGCAAATGCCGGAATAGGCCCAGGAACTAACCAACTAAACATGGGCCGCCTTTTTTTTGGAAATGGGCGCATTTATTAACCAAATGTTTAATTCTTACACCCGGCCTCTGCATAACTAAGATGCATACAGCCACACGAACGACAGACTAAGGAAAAAAGTAAATAAGCATTACAAAAAGGCACTAAAAAAAAGTCTAGAATCTAAAGTAGATCAATCCTCAGATCACGCGGCCATCCATGTCGTGAGAAAATATTCCTCGCCGTGTCCTCCAATCGCGTACATCCGTCCAGAAATAAGTCGCGAAACTCCATGCGTTGGAGAATATTCCATGATCGAAGGATAGCAGTGGCTCGATAAAGGAGAAGACACAATGTTATTAAAAATCTTGTCATTTCTACAAAGCCATAGCGACCATATAATGGCAAGCGTTCCCACCCTAAACAAGATTCTGTACTTATCAACAATTACATGCAACCAATTACCAAAAACATTGGTTACTGAACGTGGGGGAGATAAGTCAGAAGATATTTGGATGAATGACCATATAGAACGAGCAAATTTGCACTGAAAGAATAAATGTCGAATTGTCTCATCTTGATGACAAAAAACACATTGTGTACTTCCATGCCAATTCCTCTTTACAAGATTGTCTTTTGTTAGAATTACCCCTTTCCGTAGATACCATGCAAATATCTTCGTCTTAAGGGGTATTTTTATTTTCCAAATTTTACTATTATCATCGACTAGGAAATCAGGTTGGACCAAAGCTTTATATAGTGAGCCAACAGAAAATTTACCACTTTCCAGTAATTTCCATTTAAACACGTCAACACCGTCCGACAGTTGTATCCTGGATAACCGTAATAGTAGATTGTTCCAAGATAATAGTTTAGGTCCGATAAGACTTCTTCTGAAAGACACATTAGGAGGATAGTCCTCCATCACTGTGGAGATTGTATCCCCTTTGTGTCTAACAATTGAATATAGAGCTGGGTACTGTTCGCGAAGAGTAGTTTGGCCTAGCCATTTATCTTCCCAAAACCTAATTTGTGATCCATCCTTAATCTCAAAAGCACCAAAACTAAAGAAATGTTTCTTGGTGTCCATAAGACCTGCCCAAAAATGTGAATCTCCGGGTTTCCAAACCACTTGAGACACAGCTTTGGAGCCCACATATTTCCTCCATAACATGGTTTGCCAAACGCCTTCCTCAGTAAGTAGTTTAAAAAGCCATTTGCCTAGAAGCGCGGTGTTTTTGACTTGCAAATCGTGTACGCCTAGTCCACCAAACTCCTTCGGCCGGCAAACCACATTCCATCTGGCCAGTCGATATTTCTTTTTCTCACTATCCCCTTGCCAAAAGAATCTTGAACGGAAATAATCCACTTTGTTCAAGACCCCTTTTGGCATTTGGAAAAACGAGATCATATACAGTACCATATTAATAAGAACTGAATTTAAAAGTACTAGTCTTCCCCCAAGGGATAACAATTTTCCTTTCCAACTATTAAGACGTTTTGTAGCCTTTCCTCAACAAGCTTCCATTCAGCAATTGTGAGACGCCGATAATGAATTGGTATTCCCAAATAATTGATTGGAAATTGACCCAGACCACAGCCGAAAAGTTCAGCATATAGGTGGGCCTCGTTTTGGGCCTCTCCAAAACAATACAAATTGCTTTTATGGAAATTTATTTTTAGCCCAGATAGCAGCTCGAATGCTGATAATATTAATTTCAGATTCTTAGCTTTCTCCAGATCATGTTCCATAAAAAGAATTGTATCATCAGCGTATTGAAGAATAGAAAGTCCACCATCAACGAGATGTGGAACTACACCTTCAATTTGGCCATCAGCCTTTGCTCTCTCAATAAGGATAGCCAACATATCAGCCACTATGTTAAATAGTAAAGGCGATAATGGATCCCCTTGTCTCAGTCCTTTTTTGGTCTGAAAGTATTTTCCAGTATCATCATTTACTTTAATGGCAACACTACCCCCAGACACAAACGACTGAATCAGAGCACGTCACTCCTCAGAAAAACCTTTCATACGGAGTGTTTGCTGGAGGAAAGACCAGTTAACTTTGTCATATACCTTCTCAAAGTCAATCTTGAACAGTACACCATTTAATTTTTTTGAATGTAGTTCATGGATTGTTTCATGCAGAATTACAACCCCATCTAAGATATTTCTTCCTTGCATGAACGCAGTTTGAGACGGGTTAACAACATTGTCAGCAACCGAATTTAGTCTAATTATAGCAACTTTAGTGAAAATTTTAAAGCTAACGTTAAGCAAGCAGATTGGACGATCGTTGTATGCTCGCATTATTAACCTTAGGCAGTAAAATTATGTTACCAAAGTTGATTCTAAAGAGATCCAATTGTCCAACCTGTAAAAACCCAAACAAATTCATCAGATCCTTCTTGATAACACCCCAGAATTTTTGGTAAAATTCCGCTGGAAATCCATCAGGTCCTGGTGCTTTGTTATGTTCCATTTGGAAAACCGCTTTCTTGACCTCTTCCTCGGTATATGAGGCAGTTAGAAAGCTATTTTCTTCATCAGAAACCTGGGGGATATCGGACGTGTGGGACTCATCCAGAGAGAAAGAATTCTCCACTGGGGCCCCAAACAAGGATTTATAATACGTAGTGATATATGACTTCAGATGTTCTTGTCCCTCAATCATACCTTCGTCCTGAATCAGAGAGTGAATAAGATTCTTCTTATGCCTGCCATTGGCAACTGCATGAAAGTATCTAGTATTCGCATCTCCTTCCAGAATGTATTTAGCTTTAGAGCGTTGGTACCATTTGAGTTCCTCCTCGCGCAGGAGTCGGGCTATCTCTGCATTCGATTGGCTTTTAAGCTCAATTTCTTGTGCAGTTAATGGCCTTACCTCCGCGGAAGCCTCTAAGTCATCTATTATAAGTGTTAGGGGTAATTTTTCTTTTTTTAGGATACCCGTTGTGTGCCTGGCCCAACCCCGAAGGAACTTGCGTAAAGTACGCATTTTGTTATTCCATCGTAGGATAGGCGTTTGTCCATCTACCGGTTTCTCCCAAATAGCCTTAACCATCTCATAAAAACCATCACGGATCATCCAACCGAGTTCAAATTTAAACCCATTCGTAGACTTCCGTGGCAGTAATCCAAAAGAAAGAAGTAAAGGGGCATGATCCGACAAAGCCTCAATACGCTCTAGAGCACGAACAGTTACCATAGGAAACTTTTGTTCCCAATCAGTATCCATAAGCACTCTATCTAGTTTTTCGTATGTTGGCTCCGGAAGACTATAATATAGCAATAATGAATCACCTTACAATCCTTGGTCGCATGAGTATTAACCGCACACTTCCAACAACGAACAAATTTTTTATTCTTCTTACCGACATCAGCCACTGTCGTACCCTCAGAAACTGGTGCAGTGACAACCAGTGGCTGACTCAGATGATGCTCCTGCGGGTTGAACTGCTGCGGAAAAGGAGGTACAAAACACCCAGGCACCTGCATCTGTGGAACCCCATACTGCTGGAAACCCTGTTGCTGAAGATGAAGCTGTTGATCCGACTGTGCATGCATAACCTGTTGCTGAATCCCACCAGCTTGTGGCTGCTGTGTCTGCTTTTTATTCTTCTTTCTCTTAGGAACAGAAGCCGCAACGCCCGCTCTCACAGAAAACTATTGCGGGGTTGCGACGGAACCACAACTGCCTGATTACTAATGTGGCCCCCATGGAGCGGAGGAGCAGAAGGAGTTCCCTGGAAAAAAGCGGCGGACGGCTGACCGACAAACGGGGTCGACGACCCACGATAAGGGCGCTGCAAAGGCTGATGCGGGATAGCTTGAATCGCATTGAAATAAGCCGTCGGAGGCCTGAATTGAACTCCCGGAGGGAACTGCGGATGACCTGACGTAGGCTAGTACGTCACGACAGATGCATGCATAGTTCCCTGCCCAGGCGCGGCAGGCTGCAGCGGAGTAGCCGATACCGGCGTCGGAGGCCTCAACACGGCAAGAGGACACCGCCCAAGACAGAGGCGTTAGGCGGCCCCCTAGGGTTTACACCATTGCCTCGACCCGCCATTGCTGGAGTCGAAAGGACAGAGGCAAAAGACCTCTCGGAGACGCGCTGGGGTGGACGCGCAGGGACCGAGGACGGCGACAGCGACGTGAGCTGGGGCGATGAAGGCGGCGGCTTGGCAGAAGGCTCGGGCGTCAGGGAAGATACCTGGGAGCGATACCAGGAACAAAGTCGTCTCCCGATCTCAGTCCACGTGAAAAAAAGTACCGGCCCGATTGGGTCCGGACCCACCCTGCTCGCCACATCATCCAACATGCAAAGATCATCCTAAAACACGAAACACCATCAAATGTTACGAGCAGCTCGACAAGAACTACGGCTACGAAAGACATATCGACAACTGTCTCTTGCTCACCGTATATGTTGTGTGAAATTTTCATGTAGTATCAAGGATGTACTTCGAAGGAGTGCTGCTACGCATCATTGCTAGTACAAACTCATACAATCAGTAACTAATCAGAATTTACTTCCTTATAAGAATTTAGTTCCTACCCTTAAAATTCTAAATCTGTTTGGCCGCGGCCATGTGCTGTAAACTTAAGCTGGTAAGCCAACATACTTTGTTCGTCATGTGAACTCGTCAGGCCTTCATTACTTTAAATACGGACATTATATCTCTTATCTATACCTAATAATAAAGGAAGGAGTGTTTCTTGTAGTACCTACATTTTTTTGGACCGTTTTGCCTCTCTACTTATAGCTATTTACAGGGTAATGCCACCGCTGAGGGAAAGTAACTGTTTGTGCCACCGTCGTGTCCCAGTTTTGGTTCAATCCCGTCGCGCTGCCTCCCCAATCCCCTTCCCCGTCGATCGTAACATCATGCTAGAGGAACAACGGAGCCGACGGAAGATCGTATCTGAGGTCGGGCTACGCGAGCTGCCCCGCGTGGAACGTGAGCGAGAAGACGTCCACCCGCCGCTTCTCTTGCATGTCGATGCCGTCCATCTGGTCCCACTCGCCCGGGAAGGGGAAGCGGAGCGGGGAGGACACGGGTCAGCACTGCTCCCAGAGACCACGCCACTGCGAGGAGAACGTGCCGGTGCGGATGGCCGACTTGAGTGGTATCAGGCTGAGAATCTGCAGGCGCAGAGTGACGGGAAGGTCCAAGATGCAGTCCTTCTGCTCCTCCGTTGCCCCCTCCTGCCGCCAAATCATCTCCATCATCCTCCCTACACACGTGCATCTAGCAGGATATGAAGGGGTGGATGGATGGGCCGACCGGCTGGCTGCGTATCGCTGGAGTCACTTCTATTTGCATTATTCAGCTCAACATGCTCCAGCCATTTGAAACTAGCTGATTTGATGCATTATTTCCTCTCATATGTTCTGATCCGTTATGCTATTTCTTTCAGGCATAGCCAAAATATGGCAACGGGAATCAACCATGTATGTGTGTCGTTCATATCGCTACAAGGTGCCGAAGTTTCTATACACGCTTAGTCGCGAGACAGTACTTCTACTGCTTCTCCATGTATATCTACTTGCACATATTATGCATCCATTCCTATTCGTTTATCTGGATCCAAAAGTTTCAGTGGTGAAACTCTTTTCTTGGAAACACATGCTAAGCCGAATGGGTAGCAAATGTGCATCTACGACAGTACAACTTGATAATCGTTTGAGCACTTTTTGGATGGATAAGTATACAACTAATGGTCCTATCTACATTCAATTCCATGCAATGTACACTCATGCTCTAACACAGATGTAATGCAAGACTGAGATCAGTTGGGTGGTGCGTATGCTTCATATTACATCAGAGATCCAATAGTAAGATTGGATCATTAATGAATTTCTAGATAAATGTAATTTATATTAATCAAGCAGGTTTGAAGAGGGAGGATTGCGATGACGGGTGTGAGGGGTCAGGGAGACTTGGAAGCTCAAGCTGCGTCGGTGAGGCGGGAACCGAGCAGGCCAGGCAAGAGACGGCCTTGCAGGAGGAAGGTCGGGCAGGAAACGACCCTGCACGAGGGAGGTCAAGTCGGTGTCATGGTGTAGTAAGTATTTTTAGCTTGATAATATGATTGTCATTTATTTTCCCGGTGCAACGCACAGACACTTTTGCTAGTCTATATCTATATACTATATAATTTGTCTAGAGGTAATTTTCGTCATCCCTAGATTTTCGTTCGTCGCTCATCATACTCGGCCCGTCGTCCGCGAGGTGATCCCTGTTGTAGTCCGTATGTGCTGGAAAAACGTAACCGAGCAAGCTACGTAACATTGATCACGATCCTCTCTCTTCTAAAATAAGGATGCTAGGGTTCCGCCACCGCCGCTTGTTACGACCGCCGGCAGAGGAGTAGCTGATCACGGCGCTCAACTAGCCATGATCCCCGGCAACTTGTCCTTGGAGTGCACTGGCCCGCATGGTATTCTGGTCAGTCCCGATCGAGTGTCCTTGTTGTAATAGCCTCGTCATGTTCTCTTGCCGTTGAGGCCAACCACTTCCTTCAGGAGTTCTTTGCCTTCAAGCCCGAGGCCGGAGCGCCCACATGAGATGAGACGCAGCAGGAGGAGCTAGGGAAGTAGCTCTTCCTCAGGCCCTTCTTGGTCAAGTTCTGTTCCAGAACCGACGCATGTATATGGGGTTGCAAGCTCAAGTTCTGATAAGGTCACGATTGTTCCACAACCAACAGGGTGTCATGATCGTCGGTCGTAGGAAGATCCTGCAGCGGTGAGGAACTTCAGAGGTGCGCACGAGTCGATCAGGCGGTACGCAGGGCCGGCCTCGGGGGCGAGGAGGCGCACGTTTGAGCAGGTCGGACAGAGATTCAAGGCGAAGAGGTGAGAGGCACTGCCTGGTCGATTCTGGCGCGACGGCGGTGAGCATCCAACATGGAGGAGCGGTCAACTTCATGAAGGCCGCCACCGCGCCAAATTGACACGGTTGCATCGACCAAAGGCTCCACATGTATGGCCATCCCACATCCTCTCTATTTCTTCCGCCCCTTGCAAACACGAGAGCCTGCTACCCTTGCCTGATAGATTAGTGTTCTAGGCTGCTCCTTGCCAATCCATCACTTTTTAAATTTTTCTCTGGCAGTAGCTGATTATTGGGCATATGCACCGTGAATTGATGCCATCCCAGCTGTTTGTTACTCCCTCCGTTTGGAAATATAAGATGTTTTAGGTTTGTGATGAGATGTATCTAGACACCTTTTAGTGTCTAGATTCATTTGAACATATACACTAAAAGATGTCTAGATACATCTCTTTCATAAACCTAAAACATCTTATATTTTTAAACGGAGGGAGTGTTATGTTTCTTACACCTTTCAGGTTTCTCTTGCAGTTGGTAACGGCTAGAGCAAACTTTAAGATATTTTTATGATAACTGAAAAAGGTTTTGAGGACTACTTAGGGTTGCAGATGCGGGCTTTTGCGGGCTTTGATTTTGCATGCATACATAGAAGTTAACGAGTGTGTTCAGCGATAGAATCGACTAGATTTTGTTTATGCTGGATATTCGTGCGTACAGATGCAACATGGCCTCTTGGCCTAGCGGTTAAGCTTTAAAGAAAAGGAAAACTACCAGACCCAACTTTCTACACATAAACCGATGAACTATAATCGAATGCTTTTCAAGAGAACTGAAGTCTTAATTTCTTATGAATACTATATCTTTATATTTTTATACACTTGAATTTTACATGTATTATATCTTTATAAGCGGCGAACGAAAGTAAAATACCGTAGATATAATTTTCTCTACGATGGTTTTCGTTTGTTTGGTCCGTCGTCCGTCGTCCGTGTTAAAATCCACCCGAGCGACAGCAAGGGCCTTTCGGTCCCGGAGCGACAGAGAGTCCCGGCCGACTCTAATACGATTTGATCTCCTCTTCCTCCCACCCCTCGAGTATGCCACGACCTGAAGAGGGGAGGGGATGTGGGCTGCCAGCTTATTTGGGGAGGGATAGGTGGAGGAGAAAAGGGCAAGGGGGCGAGCTGCAGGGAATCGCAGGAATAGGACCCATCGCCCGTCGGCCACACGCAGCTGCACCAGCGCACACCCGACAGCCGAAATCCGAGCCAAGAGGAACAGGAGCCGCCCCGGGAGCAGCAGGGGAGGCACCGGCGTCTTGATGGTGGGGAATCAGCGGAAAGGAGCGGCGTGGTGCCACCTAGATTGACAGAGGCACGAGAGGGAGCCGGTGGCGGCCGGAATCGACGGCGTCCGCTCTGTTGAGTGGAAGTAGAGAGAAAAAAAATCAAGAAGAGGACGATGAGACAGAGGATGAGACAGTTCATGTGGGTACCGACTGTCTGTTGCTTTAGCATTTAACAGCACACCAACAGTGTAGGTGCCATGATTTTTTGTTACTGAACTATAATTAAGTAGTATGCAGTGGATATTTAAATACTTTTATGTAGTGTTACTGTTTAGATGGTAATAATCTCGAGACTTCCTCTATAATAGAAAGAAGTCACAAAGTACTACCTCTATTTTCTGTACTCCCTCTATATTTTTATGGAGTAGGTTATTGTGATCTATCAAAAAAAATAGCAACGAAATATCTCTGATCCAAAGTACCTGAATGTATTTACACATGTTTTAGTACTACATACATCCAAATCTAGACAAATTGAGTAAGTAATTTGGATTGGAGGAAATAGTGTTATCATGACAATTAAAATTGTGATAGATTATCAAGCTTCTACTTTATATATGGTGGTAAGAGCATGAAATTGAAAAAAATAATAGGAGAGTCATCTTAATATGACTTATATGTAAAGAATGTGGTGCTCATAATTGTGTCACTCCCTCGTCGTATCTGATTTAGTATTTTGTTGCTCTATTGCTAGATTGATGAGTTTTAGATGGTCGGTGCTTATCGATAACTGTGTTAGTCATAGAAAAAGTGATATTTGTATTATAAAAAATAATACATATAGTAAAAGAAAACTTTAAACCGTGGCAACACACGGGCATTCAGCTAGTAGATAGATAGATAGATAGATAGATAGATAGATAGAAGATATAGATAGATAGATATAATACGTTTCCGTCCACCGCTTTACGTTTTCATCCGTCCCGTCCAACGCGTCCGTCCCGCCAGAAAAAAAAAGAGCTCGATACGAAGTCACCGTCGGTCCCGAACTCCCCTCCCTCGATTCACCCACTCCGCCCGGCCGGCGCCCCCGGTGCTCCTCCCCTGGACGATCCCTGACTTATGAGCTCGCGTTCAAAATCCAACTGAGGTTCGTCCGTCGCCAGGAACCTCTCTGCTCGAGTCCCACCTTTTTCCAGATCCACGATCGACCTGCTCCACCGGCCGCCTACCATGGTGCCCCGGCCGATGGGAAGAGACATGCTGTTCATGGAGGCGCCCGTGCCGGCTTCCCCGACCTCTGCTCTTCGGTGCCCCAACCGACGGAGTTTCGTGACCTGCTGGGGTAGGTCCACGAGAGGGGCGAAGGTGATGGCGTCGGTGGCGGAGGTGATGGCGTCCGATGCAAACTCGAATTCGGCAAGTCTCTGCTCTGAGGGCTTGACTAGCAATAGCCCCTAATCCTCTCCCCTCTCGCGTGCGCGCGCGTGTGCCCGGCCGCCGATGGCGTGCGCGTCGCTCGATCCTTGCGTTTTTTCCGGCGCGTGCGCGTCCTCCGTGTCTCACGCTTGTTTCTGATGATCGGCTCGGCTGATGCGCGTGTCGTGTCTTGTGGTGGCAGGTGTGGAAGGCGTGGCCATGGAGGTGGACAAGGGCTCCATGACGGTGGTCGGCCGCTTCGATGCGAAGAAGTTGCGGGACCGCGTCGCCAAGAAGACCAGGAAGATGGTGGAGATCGTCGGGAACAAGGGCGATGGTGGCGGAGACAAGGGATGCGGCTGAAGGGTTCGCAGCATAGAAAACAAAATTTTCCTACGATGTGAACTAAATACCAAGATCTATTTATACTAGATACAAACAACGGGCGGATGTATATCCGTAGAGAACATACCCTTGAAGACCGACAAAGTTTAACGAGTCCCACTCGTGGTTGATGTAGACGATCTCTTGCCGATCTCAAGATCGAGAGGAAGTCCTAGCGCCGCAAATCAGCAGCGCATCCGTGCTCGCACACACGTTCGAGGCACCGAGCAACCTCCGCCTCCTCGCCCAGCGATGCAGGAAGCACAACTCTTTCTTGCCGAATAGCCACCGGGAACATGTATCTCGCTAGTCCGAGACCATGGGGGATAAATTCTAGAGGGGAGAGAGATCCTTCACGAGGAGGTGTGAGTGAGAAGTGAGAGGGGCCTTTTTATAGGAGGAGGGGGAACCCCAAGGGGTGGCGGCGCATGGGGCTGCCCCTTGCCCTCCCTCTTCATGTGGGTGGACACTCCACTCACAAAACTCCTCCAAATTCCTCCACTCAAAATCCCACTCAAAGATCCCATTAAATTTCCACCAAATTTAATGCAAACTCTCATTAAATAAAACTCTTTATTTTATTCAGAATTTTGTCAATTACTTTAATGACAAACATTCACAAATAACCCTTGCTAGAATTCTATTTCACATGCATAACCACTTTATGCAATTTCACCAAAACCTGCTTTTGTGATCTAGTGAAATAAATTCGCGCTTGTTTATGCTTTCGCATGAAACTTTTGCTCCAATTGGATGTCGGTGTCTCTTAAGTGTGTCACCCTACGGTTCGTGAATAATGCGGACATGATCGAGACCCTCTCGATCAATAATCGAAGCGGATCCGAGACCCATCGACTCCCACACATTCAACGATGACTTTCTTGTGATCGCGGAACCTTTTACGCTAGTATCTTAATCCCTTTGTTTCACGATATATTACATGTCCGAGATTCGATCATCGGTATCTCCATACCTAGTTTGATCTCGCATCGACATGCACTCTTTTCTCGTTCCCGTGATATAACATTCTAGTGATCAAATCACTTGCTTGCAAGCTAATCAATGTGATATCACCGAGAGGGCCTGAGTATATCTATCCGTCATCGGATGAACAAATTCCACTCTCGATCCATGAGCCTCTACATAACACTTTATTAGTTCTGAACCCATCTTTATAATCACCTGTTACGGTGTGACGCTTTGATGTTATCAAGAAACTCTTCCGTGTTAGTGATTGACATGATCTCATGGTCTAAGGATTAGGATCACTGTAAGTTGTTATAGCAATATAAACTCAATGACTTTGATCGTAATGCTATACTTCGGATGAATGTTCATCACATCATTACACTAATGTTGTGATCCCTATTAACAACATCCAATGTCCATGATCAGAAACCTTTGATCATCTTGTTAATCAACGAGCTAGTTTATGAGAGAGGCTTAACTAGGAACTTTTCGCTTGTTTATTAAACACACATGTATTAACGCTTCCGTATTAATACAATTATAGCATGCAAAATAAACATCTATCATATACTTGGAATACACATAATAAACAATTTATTATTGCCTCTCGGGCATATTCCCTTCGCCTCCCACTTGCACTAGAGACAATAATCTAGTTACATAGTGATATATCTAACACCCATTGAGTTCTGGTGTTGATCATGTTTTGCTCTAGGAGAGTTTTAGTCAACGGATCCGCTACATTGAGATCCGTATGTACTTTACAAATCTTTATATCTCCATCCTTGACATGCTCATGGATGGAGTGAAACCGCGCTTAATATGCTTGGAATGCTTGTGAGACCTTGGCTCTTTGGCATTGGCAATGGCACCATTGTTGTCACAATAGATCACCATTGGGTCCAACGCGCTTGCCACAACTCCTAGTTCGGATATGAACTCCTTCATCCAAATCGCTTCCCGAGCCGCTCAAGCAAAGAACATATTCGCCTCCGTTGTTGATCCCGCTACCACAGTTGTTTGGAGCTCCTCCAACTAACCGCTCCGCCATTCATGAGAAATACGATCCGGATTGAGACTTAGAGTCATCCGGATCGGTGTCAAAGCTAGCGTCGACATAACACTTAGCGACGAGCTCTTCTTCACCTCAGATACAAGAAACATATCCTTAGTTCTTCGTAAGTACTTAAGGATATTCTTGACCGCTATCCATGTTCGAACACGGATCCGATTGGTACCTACTAGTCAAACTAATAGCGTGTGCCACATCCGTCTTGTACATAGCATGGCGTACATAATAGAGCCTATGGTCAAGCATAGGGATTTTGTCCATTATCTCTCTTTCTTCCGCCAAGCCGGACTTTGAGTCTTACTCAATGTCTTGCCTTGCAACATAGGTAAGAACCCTTCTTACTTCCGTCCATTTTAAACTTCTTTAAAATCTTATCAAGGTATGTACTTTATGATAGCCCTATTAGGCGCCTAGATCTATCTCTATAGATCTTTATGCCTAATATGTATGACGCTCACCTAGGTCCTTCATTGAAAATTTGTCGTTTAGATAACTTTTAACACTGCTTAAAAGTTCTATATCATTTTCGATCAATAATATGTCATCCACATATAATATCGAAATGCCACATTGCTCCCACTCACTTTCTTGTAAATACAAGCTTCTCCATAAGTTTGGACAAATCCAAACTCTTTGATCACCTCATCAAAGCGGAGATTCCAACTTCGATGCTTGCTTCAATCCATAGATGGATCGTTGAAGCTTGCACACCTTGTTAGCATCCTTAGGATCGATAAAACCCTTTGGTTGTATCATATACAACTCTTCTTCAATATTACCATTGAGAAACGCGTTTTGACATCCATCCGCCATATTTCATAATCGAAATATGCAGCAATTGCTAACATAATCCTAATCGACTTTAGCATCGCTACGGAGAGAAAGTCTCATCGTAGTCAACTCCTTGAATTTGTCGAAACCCCTTTGCGACAAGTCGAGCTTTATAGATGGTCACATTACCATCAAAGATCGTTTTCCTTTTGAAAATCCATTTGTTCTCTACGGCCTTTCGGTCGTGAGGTAATTCCACCAAGTTCCAAACTTGATTTTCATACATGGATTCCATCTCGATTTCATGGCTTCTAACCATTTGTTGGAATCCGGGCTCATCATCGCTTCTTCATACGTCGCAGGTCATTATATTCATCAACCATGAAATTTATGATAGGATTTCCGTACAGCCGGAGTCGCACGCGTCTGTTTGACCTGCGAGGTTCGGTAGTACTCTCTTCGAGTTTCATGATCATTATCATTAGTTCCTCTTCAACAGTGGAGCCAACTCCGAACAACTTCCCGCCAAGGCTACTCGCCATACTTTGAAGAGAAGGTTCCACAACCTCTTGAGTTCTACCTTCCGACTACTCACACCTTTCGCGAAACTCTTTCTCTAGAAAGGATCCATTCTGGCAACAAAAACCTTGCCCTCGGATTCGTGATAGAAGGAATACCCAATAGTTTCTTTAGGGTATCCTATGAAGACGATTTTTCCGCTTTGGGTTCGAGTTTATCCGTTGAAGTTTCTTCACATAAACATCGCAACCCCAAACTTTAAGAATGATGCTTAGGTTTGTTTCAAACCACAATTCATACGGTGTCGTTTCAACGGATTTAGATGGTGCCCGATTTAAAGTGAATGCAGCAGCTTTCTAGTGCATAACCCCAAAATGACAATGGCAAGTCCGTCGGAGACATCATAGATCGAACCATATCTAATAAAGTACGACACGACGTTCGACACACCATTTTGCTGTGGTGTTCCGGCAGTGTGAGTTGTGAAACAATTCCACACTCTTTCATGTGAGTGCTAAACTCAGAACTTAGATACTCACCTCCACGCCGATCAGTAGAAATTTGATCTTTCTATTACGATGATTTTCAACTTCATTCGAAATTCCTTGAACTTTTCAAAGGTTTCAGACTTGTGTTTCATCAAGTAGATATAACCGTATCTACTCAAATCATCCGTGAAAGTAACAAAATAACGATATCCACCTCGCCGACACACTCATTGGACCACATACATCGAATGTATGATTTCCAATAAATCTGCCGCCTGCTCCATTGAACCGAAAACGGCGTTCTAGTCATCTTGCCCATAAGGCATGGCTCACATGTATCAAATGATTCATAATCAAGTGATTCCAAAAGTCCATCCGAATGGAGCTTCTTCATGCGTTAATGCCAATATGACCTAGACGGCAATTGCCACATATATGCAGATATATCATCATTAAGTTTAATCCTTTTAGCATCAATATTATGAATATGTGTAACATTATCATCGAGATCCAACAGAAATAAACCATTCAACATTGGTGCATGACCATAAAAGATTTCATTCATATAAATGGAACAACCATTGTTCTCGATTTGAATGAAAAACCACTTTGCATCAAACATGATCCAGATACAATGTTCATGCTCAGTGCAGGCACCAAATAACAGTTATTTAAGTTTATAACTAATCCCGACGGTAAGTGGAGAGGTAGCGTTCCGACGGCGATCACATCAACACTTGATCCATTGCCGACACGCATCTTGACCTCACCCCTTGCTAGTGGTCACTGTTCGCATGACCTCGATTCGAAAGTTACAAATATTAGCAACGAACCGTATCAAATACCTGTGTGCTATCATGAGCACTAGTCAAGTACACATCAATAACATGTATATCATATATACCTTTGTTTGCCTTGCCGGCCTTCTTGTCTGCCAGATACTTGGGGCAGTTGCGCTTCCAGTGGCCAGTCCTCTTACAATAGTAGCACTCGGTATCAGACTTAGGTCCAACTCGGGGTTTCTTTTCAGGCGCGGCAACAGGCTTGCCACCCTTACTTCCCTTCCGTTTTCCCTTCTTGTCTTTCTTGAAACCAGTGTTCCTATTGATCATCAACACTTGATGTTCCTTTTTGATCTCCACTTCTGCAGTTTTAAGCATTGACAGAAGCTCGGGGAGAGACTTCTTCATGCCTTGCATATTATAGTTCATCACGAAGCTCTTATAGCTAGGTGGTAGAGACTGCAGAACACGATGGATGCCTAAGTCAATGGGAATCGTTATTCCCAAGGACACAAGCTTATCGGCGTAACCCGACATCTTGAGTACATGCTCACTTACGGAGCTGTTCTCTTCCATCATGCAGCTAAAGAACTTTTCTGAAGCATTGTAGCTCTCTCTACAAAGATGTGTGTCGAAAATCATTTTCAACTCACCCATTGTATCAAAAGCATTGCCGTTTCGAAACGCTTCAAGTTCGCTCTAGCCCATACAATATGCCGCAATGAACTAAGTTGTGGTCCTCCGACGAGTCGATAGACATTCTTCTCCTCGTCGGGCATCACAAAGGTGGGGGCCTAACGGCGCTTCTAGCACATATTGCTTTTGTGCGTGAGAGGAGAATCCTCAAATTCATGGCCCATTCGGTAAAGTTGCTACCGTTCGTTGCTAGTTTCTCTTTCTCCATGAACGCATTGAAATTAAAAGCGGTGGTGCCATCTACAATGAATTTGTAAAGTTTAGACTAAGTGTATGATAGATTGAGTTCAACTAATCTATATTACGAATGAACTCCCACTCAAAAGCGACATCCCTCGTGTCCTTTTGGTGATTACATGAACCAAATCCACTACACCAAGTCCGATCATCACGTGAGTCGGTATAGCTTCAAAGGCGAGCATCAAATGGGCATCATATCAACTATATGACTCATGCTTAACCTTTGGTCTGTGTTCGAGGCCATGTCTACATGCTAGGCTCGCCAAGTTAGAACCTTAGTATTTTTATGCGTAATCGTCTTACACCAAGTATGGTCGAGGATCCAAGTACACCCGATCATCACGTGATGTCTTGGAGCGACGAAAACATATTCGGTGCATACTAAAGGAAGAACACATTCTTATCTTGATATTTAAATGAGGATCATCTTATTATGCTTAACAAAGCGCTAAATAAGCAATATAAGATGCAATCAAACATCATATGTTTATTAGTGAAATTATATGGTTCCCGCAGATGATCTCTATCATGTGCATCGTGGTATGATCACTATCATACCTATATGTGTAAATCCGGTCTATGGATTTTACACGCTATGTGTGTTGTAAGAGTATCTTCTCATACTTCTACTTACAACACTACCATATCATAACACTAGCCCAAAGAACAATCTAAACTAGACGCCTCTAATTTATCCATTGCAAGTTTTACGTGGCTGAGGGCTTTCGAGATAGAACCGTTCATACCTACGAACATGAACCACAACGAGGATAATCAAATTGTTGACAACTCGCTTGCAAAATAGATATTGACTATAGTAGGAGAGACAGACACCCGCTAGCCACTTATGCAAAACTAGTTGCATGTCAAGCGGTGAACAGGTCTCATGTGCGAGGACATGTAAAGTTTGTCCGGGCCGCTTCATCCCACTATGCCACCAATATCCAAAATCACAAGAAAGGAGCAACAACATGATCATCATCGCCCACATACTCATATGTGTACTACCCGTGTAAAGTATCTACGCATAGATCCGCTCGATACCTTTGAAGGGTTCGCAGATAGAAAACAAAATTTTCCTACGATGTGAACTAAATACCAAGATCTATTTATACTAGATACAAACAACGGGCGTATGTATAGCCGTAGAGAACATACCCTTGAAGACCGACAAGGTTTAACGAGTCCCACCCGTGGTTGATGTAGACGATCTCTTGCCGATCTCAAGATCGAGAGGAAGTCCTAGCGCCGCAAAATCAGCCAGCGCATCCAGCACACACGCTCGAGGCACCGAGCAACCTCCGCCTCCTCGCCCAGATGCAGCTGAAGCACAACTCTTTCTTGTCGAATAGCCACGGAACATGTATCTCGCTAGTCCGAGACCATGGGGATAAATTCTAGAGGGGAGAGAGATCCTTCACGAGGAGGTGTGAGTGAGAAGTGAGAGGAGGGCTCCTTTTATAGGAGGAGGGAACCCCAAGGGGTGGCCGGCGCATGGGGCTGCCCTTGCCCTCCCTCTTCATGGGTGGACACTCCACTCACAAAACTCCTCCAAATTCCTCCACTCAAAATCCCACTCAAAGATCCCATTAAATTTCCACCAAATTTAATGCAAACTCTCATTAAATAAAACTCTTTTTTTATTCAGAATTTTGTCAATTACTTTAATGACAAACATTCACAATAACCCTTGCTAGAATTCTATTTCACATGCATAACCACTTTATGCAATTTCACCAAAAACCTGTTTGGTATCTAGTGAAATAAATTCCCGCGCTTGTTTATTCATTCGACATGAAACCTTTGCTCCAATTGGATGTCGGTGTCTCTTAAGTGTGTCACCCTACGGTTCGTGAATAATGCGGACATGATCGAGACCCCTCTCGAATCAATAATCAGAAGCGGGATCTAGAGACCCATACCGACTCCCACACATTCAACGATGACTTTCTTGTGATCGTCGGAACCTTTTACGCTAGTATCTTAATCCCTTTGTTTCACGATATATTACATGTCCGAGATTCGATCATCGGTATCTCCATACCTAGTTTGATCTCGTTACTGACATGCACTCTTTTCTCGTTCCTGTGATATAACATTCTAGTGATCAAATCACTTGCTTGCAAGCTAATCAATGTGATATCACCGAGAGGGCCCAGAGTATATCTATCCGTCATCGGGATGAACAAATTCCACTCTCGATCCATGAGCCTCTACATAACACTTTATTAGTTCCGAACCCATCTTTATAATCACCCTGTTACGGTGTGACGTTTGATGTTATCAAGAAACTCTTCCGGTGTTAGTGATTGACATGATCTCATGGTCTAAGGATTAGGATCACTTCGTAAGTTGTTATAGCAATATAAACTCAATGACTTTGATCGTAATGCTATACTTCGGATGAATGTTCATCACATCATTACACTAATGTTGTGATCCCGTTATTAACAACATCCAATGTCCATGATCAGGAAACCTTTGATCATCTTGTTAATCAACGAGCTAGTTTATGAGAGAGGCTTAACTAGGAACTTTTCTGTTTGTTTATTAAACACACATGTATTAACGTTTCCGTATTAATACAATTATAGCATGCAAAATAAACATCTATCATATACTTGGAATACACATAATAAACAATTTATTATTGCCTCTCAGGGCATATTCCCTTCAGCGGCGGCGGAGGCGGCGAGGGCAAGCATGAGGCGGACAAGAACGAGAAGGGGAAAAGAAGGACGACGGCAAGGAAGACAACAAGTGCGGAGGCGGCGGCAATGCTGGGAAGGGGAAGGGCGGCAAGGACAAAAAGAAGCCAACCATGGTGCGTTCTCGATCCTCCTACTATCTCCTCCTCGTTGACACTTATTCTGCCGATTGATTATCCGGTTGTTCATGCGTGCGTCGAATCGCTGATGACATTGCTCTGCCTGCTTGATTTGACAATGACACGCGGGCAGCCGGTGATCGTGACGGTGGTGCTGAAGATCGGCTCCGTCGTCCTGCACTGCGACGGCTGCATGCGCCGAATCCGGAGCAAGCTCTTCAAGATCAAAGGTAACTTGCCCCGTCCCACATGCATGACAGCTGTTTGATACAATTCTCCACCCATCCATGCATCCATGTGCGTTCACATCAATGACCACGATACTGTTCTTCGTGCTTGTCTGCTTGTCCTTGTCTGAACATGAACGCGAGGTGCTCGACCGAAAATGTTACATCTGTCACTGATCGTTTGCACTTGTGAACGCAGGCGTGGAGCAGGTGCGCATGGACCTGCCGAAGAACCAGGTGACGGTGGTGGGCACCATGGACGCCAAGGCTCTACCCGAGAAGCTCCGCAAGAAGCTTGGCCGCCCCGTGGATGTGATGCCGGCCGGCAAGGACAAGGACAAAGATAAGGAGGGCAAGCAGCAGCAGTAGGGGTACATCAAGGAGGGATGCAACAAGGACGGCAAGCAGCAGGGGGACGGGAAGCAGAGCAAGGAGGCAGCGGAGAAGGCGATTGCGACGGAGCTGGAGCTGTGGAAGACTGCCTACTACGACAGCCAGGACCTCCAGGCGACGTAATTCCTGCTGAGCGATGAGAACCCCAACGCGTGCTCCGTCACGGGATTAGTACTGTTAATTGCTGTGGTTTTTTGGGGGGCTGGGGTTTGGAACCGGTTCATGCGAGTTACTGAGACGATGTGTGGCGCCCCGATCCAGTCGACGCCGCCGACTTCGAGAAGCCAGCCGGGGTGGTTGAGTATGGCTGTTGCTGGGCTATGCGGGGACAAAGAGAAGCCGACCTCTCCGGGGCAACGGATGGAGAGCAGAGAGATGAAAGAAGGTGGCTCCCCTTGGAGGAGCCAAGGCGTTGCAGGTCTGGCCGGAAGTGCGTCCGGTGTTGTGGCGACAGCGGCGGCCGTAGCTCTAAGAAGAACGCCAAGCGGCACTTCGACCAACTCAAGCGGTAGGCTGCAGGCTACAGGCGAGAGCTCAGTCTCCTGTCAGGATCATCTTCTGGTTTGTGCACTCCAGTGGAATCTGATTTTGCATCGATTATTAGTTATTGGTTAGTGCCTGTAGTTTTCGTAGTTGTCTAAAGCATGTGTTGCACCCTTACATTTTTTCTTAACATTGGTATTTTGGTCACTATGTGACAAGTAGCCATCAAATTGATCATTTAGTGGGTGGACACATATGTGGTAGATTCTGGATTATTCAGTGTGATTTGGCTTCCTTCACATTTTTCGTTAACTTTTGCATCATGTATATTGATCTCGCTCCATTGACATCGAACGATGGATTAATTAGATTTAGGCTTGGGACTGGGCTATTCTTCCTCTGCGATAGAAGTTTCTACTTCCCCTCTATGGCACTTAGCATCTTCTAATTCTTTTGAATTGGTGCTGAAATGAAAATTTGTCCTGTGTGCTGTGTTCTGATACCGATCCTACCTTATGTAGATGCAGACATTCTCGAAAATTAAACAAAGCAACTCTGAAAGAAGAATTCAAAAAGGATATCCATTAAGAAAGATGCATGATGTCCATGGAAACTTATCCTTACACTTCTCTTTTGTCATACCATCCATGGTTGTGATTAGAGTATTATGTAGTGCGTACTACATGCTCGCCTCGAGTACCTCGTTTCATGTGGATCATGATGCGTTGCTACATGAGAACTCCAAGTTTGAAATTTTCATCTATGAGGTTTTCCTGGTACAAGAATATGTTGTGAGCCAGTGCTTCTGAAACCAAGTTCCGACCGGCGATGACAAGAGAGCACATGCAAAGTGCAACATCAACACTAGTACTAGATCTTCAAACCGAACCATATAAAGAACAAATTTTATTTACGCGTTATTTTACTTATCATGATTAGCAAAACCCTTTATCCACCTAATGTCTACAACATTGGTTCAACATTTGCAAAAATCTTAATCTATCATGGCTTGCCTTTGTAATGATCCCTTATTTGTTACAATGTTTAACAAAAATCAACCGGTAGCAACTCGCACGGGCATATTTCCTATAATTAAAAAAAGCATAAGTTTACCAGCCAACCAATTAGAAATATTTGAGGATAGGAATTGAGTAAGACGTGACCATGATTATGCTTGACGAAATAGTTTGTCGGTTGAGAAATAGGATATGATCAATAATGAATATTGGTGCGTGTGTTTTTTATATTAACACTTGTCACGTGTGATAAAAAAAGATAAATGATAGCCGTGACAACGCACGGGTTTTCAACTAGGGCCTTTTAGTATCTAATATTTTTTAGTTCCTACAATCTATAAATATGACACTAAATTGTTTCCCATAAAAGAAGAAAGTGCTAAATTGTTTGAGAACCTGCCAACAACCATAACCATATTATCAGACTTTAGTCTCACTCCCTGCACTACAGTCAAAGATCAGTACGTCCTATATTATCCAGAAGACTAATGCTACACGTACGGATAAATTTTATGAAAAACACTATCGAACTCATAACGTAGCATAGCAGGTAGCGGTGAAAATACAAACCATTTTCGTCTTTTTAGCAAAGGATAAATATTTAACCAACCAGTTATGTCCATGTAAGTTTATAGAGTTTTTCGTAAGCCACCCGTCCGTAAGTCTGGGATTACCGTATCCGAGTAATCCTACACGTACGTATAAATTTTACAGAAAACACTTACTTACTCATAACGTACCATAACAGTTAGCGGTGAAAATACAAACCATTTCCGTCTTTTTAGCAAAAAATAAATATTCAACCAACCAGTTCTTCCCACGTAAGTTTGTACAGTTTTTCGTAAGCCATCCGTCCGTAAGTCTGAGATTACCGTATCGGAGTAATGCTACACGTACGGATAAATTTTACGAAAAACACTTACGGATCCATAACATAGCATAGCAGGTAGCGATGAAATAACAAACCGTTCCCGTCTTTTAAGCAAAGGATAAATATTCAATCAACCAGTTCTGTCCACGTAGGTTTGTAGAGTTTTTCGTAAGCTACCCGTCCGTAAGTCTGGAATTACCGTATCCGAGTAATGCTACAAGTACGGATAAATTTTACGGAAAACACTTACGGACTCATAACGTAGCATAGCAGGTAGCGGTGAAAATACAAACCGTTCCTGTCTTTTAAGCAAAGGATAAATATTCAACCAACCAGTTCTGTCCACGTAAGTTTGTAGAGTTTTTTCGTAAGTCATCCGTTCGTAAGTCTGGAATTACCGTATCCGAGTAATGCTACACGTATAGATAAATTTTACGAAAAACACTTACGGACTCATAACGTAGCATAGCAGGTAGCGGTGAAAATACAAACCGTTTCCGTCTTTTAAGCAAAGGATAAATATTGAACCAACCAGTTCTGTTCACGTAAGTTTGTAGAGTTTTCCGTAAGCCAACCGTCCGTAAGTCTGGGATTACCATATCGAAGTAATGCTACACGTACAGATAAATTTTACGGAAAAAACTTACGGACTCATAACGTAGCATAGCAGGTAGCGGTGAAAATACAAACCGTTCCCGTATTTTAAGCAAAGAATAAATATTCAACCAACCAGTTCTGTCCACGTAAGTTTGTAGAGTTTTTCGTAAGTCATCCGTCCGTAAGTCTGGTTTTACCGTATCCGAGTAATGCTACACGTACGGATAAATTTTACGGAAAAAACACTTACGGACTCATAACGTAGCATATCAGGTAGCGGTGAAAATATAAACCGTTCCCGTCTTTTAAGTAAAGGATAAATATTTAATCAACCAGTTCTGTCCACGTAAGTTTGTACAGTTTTCCGTAAGCCACTCGTCCGTAAGTCTGGGATTACCGTATCCGAGTAATGCTAGACGTATGGAAAACACTTACGGACTCATAACGTAGCATGACAGGTAGCGGTTAAAATACAAACCGTTACCGTATTTTAAGAAAAGGATAAATATTCAACCAATCAATTCTGTCCATGTAAGTATGTAGAGTTTTTCGTAAGCCAGCCGTCCGTAAGTCTGGGATTACCGTATCCGAGTAATGCTACACGTACAGATAAATTTTACGGATAACACTTACGTACTCATAACGTAGCATAGCAGGTGGCGGTGAAAATACAAACAGTTCCCGTCTTTTAAGCAAAGGATAAATATTCAACAAACCAGTTCTGTCCATGTTAGTTTGTAAACTTTTCCGTAAGCCACCCGTTCGTAAGTCTAGGATTACCGTATCCGATTAATGCTACATGTCCGGATAAATTTTACGAAAAAACACTTACGGACTCGTAACGTAGCATAGCAGGTAGCGGTAAAAATACAAACCGTTTCCGTCTTTTAAGCAAATGATAAATATTCAACCAACTAGTTCTGTACACGTAAGTTTGTAGAGTTTTCCGTAAGTCACCTGTCCGTAAGTCTGGGATTACCGTATCGGAGTAATACTATACGTACGGATAAATTTTATGGAAAACATTACGGACTCATAACGTAGCATAACAGGTAGCGTTGAAAATACAAACCGTTCCCGTTTTTTAAGTAAAGGATAAATATCCAACCAACCAGTTCTGTTCACGTAAGTTTGTAGAGTTTTCCGTAAGTCACTCGTCCGTAAGTCTGAAATTACCGTATCCGAGTAATGCTACACGTACGGATAAATTTTGCGGAAAATACTAACGGACTCATAACGTAGCATAGCAGATAGCGGTGAAAATACAAACCGTTCCCGTTTTTTAAGCAAATAATAAATATTTAACCAACCAGTTCTATCCACATAAGTTTGTAAACTTTTCCGTAAGCCATCCGTCCGTCAGTCTGGAATTATCGTATCCGAATAATGCTACACGTACGGATAAATTTTACGAAAAACACTTACGGATTTATAACGTAGCATGGCAGGTAGCGGTGAAAATATAAACCGTTACCGTCTTTTAAGCAAAGGATAAATATTCTACCAACCAGTTCTGTCTACGTAAGTTTGTATAGTTTTTCGTAAGGCACCCATCCGTAAGTCTGGGATTACCGTATCCGAGTAATGCTACACGTACGGATAAATTTTACGGAAAACACTTACAAACTTATAACGTAGCATAGTAGGTAGCGGTGAAAATAAAAACCGTTCTCGTTTTTTAAGCAAATGATAAATATTTAACCAACCAGTTCTGTTTATGTAAGTTTATAGAGTTTTCCGTAAGCCACCCGTCCGTAAGTCTGGATTACCGTATCCGAGTAATGCTATACGTACGGATAAATTTTACGGAAAACACTTACGGACTCATAACGTAGCATAGCAGGTAGCAGTGAAAATACAAACCGTTCCTGTCTTTTAAGCAAAGGATAAATATTCAACCAACCAGTTCTGTACACGTAACTTTGTAAAATTTTCCGTAAGCCACTCGTCCGTAAGTTTGGGATTACCATATCCGAGTAATGCTATACGTACGGATAAATTTTACGGAAAACACTTACGGACTCATAACGTAGCATAGCAGGTAGCAGTGAAAAGACAAACCGTTCCCGTCTTTTAAGCAAAGGATAAATATTCAACCAAACAGTTTTGTCCACGTAAGTTTGTAGAGTTTTTCGTAAGCCAACCGTCCGTAAGTCTGGGATTATCGTATCTGAGTAATGCTACACGTACGGATAAATTTTACGAAAAACACTTATGTACTTATAACATAGTATAGCAGGTAGCGGTAAAAATAGAAACCGTTTTCGTTTTTTAAGCAAAGAATAAATATTCAATCAACCAGTTATGTCAACATAAGTTTGTAAACTTTTCTGTAAGCCGTCCGTCCGTAAGTTTGAGATTACCATATCCGAGTAATGCTACACGTACGGATAAATTTTCTGGAAAACACTTACGGACTCATAACGTAGCATAGCAGGTAGCGGTGAAAATACAAATCGTTCCCGTCTTTTAAGCAAAAGATAAATATTCAACCAACCAGTTTTGTACACGTAAGTTTGTAGAGTTTTTCGTAAGTCACTCGTCCGTAAGTCTGGGATTACCGTATCAAAGTAATGCTATACGTACGGATAAATTTTACGGAAAATTCTTACGGACTCATAACGTAGCATAGCAGGTAGCGGTGAAAATACAAATCGTTCCCATCTTTTAAGTAAAGGATAAATTTTCAACAAACCAGTTCTGTCCACGTACGTTTTTAGAGTTTTTTGTAAGCCACATGTCCGTAAGTCTGGAATTACCGTATCCGACTAATGCTACATGTACGGATAAATTTTACGGAAAACAATTTCGAACTCATAACGTAGCATAGCAGGTAGCGGTGAAAATACAAACCGTTCCCGTCTTTTAAGTAAAGGATAAATATTCAACCAACCAGTTCTGTCCACGTAAGTTTGTAGACTTTTACGTAAGCCACTCGTCCGTAAGTCTGGAATTACCCTATCCGAGTAATGCTACACGTACGGATAAATTTTACGGAAAACACTTACGGACTCATAACGTAGTATAGCAGATAGAGATGAAGATACAAACGTTCCTGTCTTTTAAGCAAAGAATAAATATTCAACCAACAAGTTCTGTCCACGTAAGTTTGTAGAGTTTTCCATAAGCTATCCGTCCGTAAGTCTGGGATTACCGTATCCGGGTAATGCTACACGTACGAATAAATTATACGGAAAACACTTACGGACTCATAACGTAGCATATCAGGTAGCGGTGAAAATACAAACCGTTCCCGTCTTTTAAGTAAAGGATAAATATTCAATCAACTAGTTCTGTCCACGTAAGTTTGTACAGTTTTTCGTAAGCCACTCGTCCGTAAGTCTGGGATTATCGTATCCGAGTAATGCTAGACATACGGAAAACAATTACGGACTCATAACGTAGCATGACAGATAGCGGTGAAAATAAAAACCGTTCCCGTCTTTTAAGTAAAGGATAAATATTCATCCAATCAGTTCTGTCCACGTAAGTTTGTAGAGTTTTTCGTAAGCCACCCGTCCGTATGTCTGGGATTACCGTATCCGAGTAATTCTATACGTACGGATAAATTTTACGGAAAACACTTACACACTTATAACGTAGCATAGCAGGTAGCGGTGAAAATACAAACCGTTCCCGTTTTTTAAGTAAAGGATAAATATTCAACTAATCAGTTCTGTTCATGTAAGTTTGTCGAGTTTTCCGTAAGCTACCTTTCCGTAATTCTGGAATTACCGTATCCGAGTAATGCTACACGTACGGATAAATTTTACAGAAAACACTTACGGTCTCATAACGTAGCATGACAGGCAGCGGTGAAAATACAAACCATTCCCGTCTTTTAAGCAAAGGATAAATATTTAAACAATCAGTTCTGTCTTTGTAAGTTTATAGAGTTTTCCGTAAGCCACCCGTCCGTAAGTCTAGGATTACCGTATCCGAGTAATGCTACACGTATGAATAAATTTTATGGAAAACACTTACAGATTCATAACGTAGCATAGCAGGTAGCGATGAAAATACAAATTGTTTCCGTCTTTTAAGACAAGGATAAATATTCAACCAATCTGTTTTGTCCACGTAAGTTTGTAGACTTTTCCGTAAGCCACTCGTCCGTAAGTCTGAGATTACGTATCCGAGTAATGCTACACGTATGGATATATTTTACAGAAAACACTTACGGACTTATAACGTAGCATAGCAGGTAGCGGTGAAAATATAAACCATTCCCGTCTTTTAAGCAAAGGATAAATATTCAACCAACCAGTTCTGTTCACGTAAGTTTGTAAAATTTTCCGTAAGCCACCCGTCCGTAAGTCTGGGATTATCGTATCCGAGTAATGCTACACGTACGGATAAATTTTACGGAAAACATTTACGGACTCATAACGTAGCATAGCAGGTAGCGATAAAAATACAACTCCCGTCTTTTAAGGAAAGGATAAATATTCAACCAATCAGTTCTGTCCACGTAAGTTTGTAGAGTTTTCCATAAGCTAACCGTCCGTAAGTCTGGGATTACCGTATCCGAGTAATGCTACACGTACGGATAAATTTTACGGAAAACACTTACGGACTCATAACGTAGCATAGTAGGTAGCGGTGAAAATAGAACAGTTCCCGTCTTTTAAGTAAAGGATAAATATTCAATCAACCAGTTCTGTCCATATAAGTTTGTAGAGTTTTCCGTAAGCCACCCGTCCATAAATCTGGGATTACCGTATCCGAGTAATGCTACACGTACGGATAAATTTTACGAAAAACACTTACAAACTCATAACATAGCATAGCAGGTAGCGGTGAAAATACAAACCGGTCCGTTTTTTAAGCAAAGGATAAATATTCAATCAACTAGTTCTGTACACGGAAACCATTAATACTATAATAGTATTAACAAGGAAACCATTAATACTTGTGTGATTTGTAAACTTAATTTGAAGTCCCTAGTATAGCCTCTATACTTCACTAGCTTGTTGGTTGATTAATGATTGTGGTTTCCATATCATGAACATTGAGATGTTATCAACAACAAGATCATATCGTTAGGAGAATGATATGGTGGACATACTCCTATAGATAAGCGTAGCATAAAGATCAAGTCATTTCATTAGTTCAATTGCTATATGCTTTCTGATACATAGTAACCTAATTCCTTCGACCATGAGATCATGCATATCACCTTTACCGGATGGATGCTTTGATAACATCAAACACCACACCGTAACTGGGTGGCTATAAAGGTGGCATTAAGTGTTCGGAAAGTATTGGTTGAAACACATGGATCAAGAGTGGGATTTGTCCATCCACATGACGGATAGATATACTCTGGGCCCTCTCGGTGGAATGTCATCCAATTAGCTTGCAAGCATGTGACTTGGTCACAAGGGATCACATATCACGGGAGCGAAAAGAGTACTTATCAGTAACAAGGTTGAACTAGGTATGCAGAGATACCGACGATCATAACCTTGGATAAGTAACATATCGTGAGACAAAGGGAAATTGGTATCGTATGTAAGTGGTTCATTCGATCGCAAAGTAATCGTAGAAATATGTGGGAGCCATATGAATTTCCAGATTCCTCTATTGGTTATTGTTCGGAGAAGTGTCTCGATCATGTCCGCATAATTCACGAACCGTAGGGAGACACACTTAAGGATTCGACGTTGTTTGAGTAGTTATGGTATTATGAGAAAGAGACCGAATGTTATTCGGAGTCTCGGATGGGATCCGGGATATCACGAGGTGATCCGGAATGGTCCGGAGAATAAGATTCATATAAGGAAAGTCCTGCTTTGGAGTTCGGGAATGATTCCGTGTTTTCATCGGAATGTTCTAGAAGGTTCCGGATTGTCCAAGACTGGGGAAGGGTACATGAATGTGTCATTGCTCATTGAATGATTGCATCATGTACTAAGTGTTATTGCTGTCCCAAATAAAGGATTAAATTGAATCCTAAAACAGAAAGTCAAATGTCCAGCTTTGAAAGTCAAACCGCCAAAACAAGAAACCGTGGAAACAAGCAAGAGGAGTTGAACCAACCCGGAGGAGGAGTTGGACTCCTCCAGGCGCCAGCCCAGGCCGAGTTGGGGAGGACTCCCTCCCCTGGCGCGCCATGACCCCCTCCCATAAAAGGAGGCAGGTGGCTCCTCCATAGACACATAACTTTCTACTCTAGATCTCCGTTTAGAGCCGCTTTTGGTTTAGAGCTTCTAATTGCTTTAGCCAGGTTTAGAGCCTTCTAATTGGTTTAGAGCCTTCTAATTGGTGTTTCTAATTACTAGACCACTAATAGCCTCTCTCATAAGCTCCACCATACTCGCACCGGCTTAAGGCGAAGCCTCGGATCTCCCTCTACTTCCTGCACACGTTGCCAGCCGAATCGCGAGGAGAGTGCTACAACCTCCACGCCCTTTGGAACAAGGGAGAGGAAGGTCTTCGCCGAGTACCGAACGTGTGACCGATCATGGAGCGCCGAACGTATACCGAAGGATCGTCTACACGATCTTGAGATCGGGAAGAGTACGACTACATCACCCACGAGAATCCGATCTCGTTAAACGCTTTGGAATCTTCGAGGGTAAGTTATACCATCGACTCGTTGCTACAATCTAGTAGATAGATCTTGGCTTGTTTGTTTGTATGCGATAGAAAATTTTTGTTTTCCATGCTACGAACCCCTACACGGCTACCTCGACATCGACATCCACAACAACATCTACAGGAACTCAAGAACTCCAGTCAACAACGTCCGCGTCGTCACTTGCGTCCACGCCACTCCCGATGTGACTGCGGGAGGGAAGAGAGGCACTAGAAGGGGACGCAGTCACCGCCCCTAGGTGTCAGCCATGATCATGTCCAAGCAGGTGATGATGACAAGGAGGTGAAGACGACGGAAGCGCAAGACTTCAAATCCACTCGCAAGCGTCCGCTTCACTCCCGCTTCGACTGAGGGGAATGTTAGAGTACATGTACGTACACAACTAGAGATAGACTAGGACTTTAGAGATCATCTTGTAATCCAAGTCATAGGCTTCTTGTCCTCCAAGTTTGTACGTATATATACACTCCCCACGAGGGTCAAATCAATACACCGAAATATTAGGGATTCAATAATTTCCACAGAACCTACATACTAAAACATGTGGTTCACTCAGATTGGAGTGAAACTACATGCTAAAACATGTTTAGATACATTTTCTTTATAAAGGTAAAACATCTTATATTTTAAAATGGAGGGATTACTAAAACATATCTAGATATATCGAATCTAGACAAATCTAATATAAAGTAATTTAGATCGAAGAGAGTATTATAAACTCAGCATGGAACTAAATGTGGCATCCCGCAAAACCACTACTAGAAAATCGCGTTGTTTTTATGCATCGCATCATCATGACATCATCATTGACTAAAACTATTTTGTTCAAACCTACTTTTGCTTTCTATAAAGATCCCTCTTTATTTCAAAATAATCCCCGGACCCTTCCGGATATTTTATTTGTCTAAAAATAAATTGCACAAGTCTTTTAAACAATACACAAAAATTTATATTATTTTTAGGGGCAGCCGTACCGGGCCGATCCGACCCAGTCGGCCACCCCCAGTACAAAATTCTACCTAACCAGATTCTACCATAACCTTTTTCTACCAAAAACTCTACCCAGTCCTATCCTACCCAACCCCTCCACCTCACTCCACCCTATTGCAGCGCGCCACATCACCTGGCCCCAACCCCCTCCACTCAAACACCGCCACCTCATCCCACCCAGCACCACCTGCCCGTTTCCCACACCACGCCACCACCTCCCGCTCCCCTGACCCCACTTGTGCCCCACCCCGTCCCTGCGTCGGCCCCGAGCCCCTCCACCTCGCCTTCCTCCCCCCGCATCGAACCTTCCCACCAACCATATCACCCCCGCGGCCTCCTCCCCGCCTTCCGCTTGCCGGGCCCAGCCCGGCTGCCTCCTTCCTCCCCGGCCAGCCCCGCCCCGACGCCCCGACGACGCCAAGGCCCCGCCCGCCCATCGGCCTCGCCCTCGCTGTTCGTGCCGCGCCGCCTCGGTCGCGTCGCCGCCTCTTCGGGATCCCCGCTAGCCGCTGGACCTGCTCGCCATGGCCGCCAGAGCGCCGCTGCCGCAGCTTCTTCCGGCGCTCCGCCCGCGCGATCACAGCTCGCACCTCCGGTTGGCTGCCTTCCACCCCGCTGCAACCTCCGATGCCGTGCGCTTCCTTGTCGCCCATCGCCACCATCTCCCCACCGCCGCCTCCTCTCATCTGGCCGGCCTCCATTGCTCGCGCGCCTCCTTCTTCCCTTGGTCTGGTAGTGCCTGACAGTGGTGCCACCTTAGGCTCGGCCACGCATCCGCCGGGGTCTCCTATGTCCACTTCCAGGGCCCCTCCCCGCCTCTTCTACCTGCCGAGCGCCGCCGCCCCGCCTATGTCTCTGCGAGCCTCGTGGTCCGCCTGCAAAGAATCGCAGTTCATCGCCGAGCTCCCGTGTTGCGGTGTCCATCTCCTCCTGCTCGGCCATTAGCCCATGTCTGTTTGTCCTCGCACGTGAGCCGACGCGGTTGCCAAGATCTACATCGCCCTACGATGGTCAAACCCGGAGACACCCGAAGGACCACAGACAAGAACCTCCCCATGGAGAAGATCTGCCACAAGGAAAACCGATCCTTTGGGACGACAAGTTCACCATCCCGGAACACCGAGGCATCCACATGGAACCCTAAGGCAGGGCCGCCGATCCGAAGACCGAACCCGACACGCATAGTTCTTCCTCTCGGATCCGAGGACGCCGAGACCCCGGTGCGACAAGTACTCCTTCCCGGATGCCAAGTTCGCCGAGAACCCGGACCCCAAGGTCTTCATCCCGGTACGACAAGCACTTCGCCGCGGAACGCCAAGATCTTCATCCTGAATGCCAAGACCGATCCCGTCGAACCCTGAACCCTGAGTCCGATCCCGAACCTCCGGAACCCCCAAGATCTTTCGAACCCAGATGTGTGACCCCTTTTCTCGAACCCTATTTTTATAAATGTAATATCAAATTGTGCATATTAAATTGTCATGCTTGCATACATATTTGTGTGGTTTGGGGGCCTTATGCCGATTCACCTCATAATTATATATGGGGTCCATATGCGGGCAAATCCAGTCGTATATTGGTCCCATTTAAATTTGGGTAGCGAACCGGTGCTATCTTTTGCCATGTTAAGACAACATTTAAATTGCGGGGTATCTAAACAACATGAACCACCTAAATATCTGTCAGGACCCCGGTTCCGCTTAATCTTGCCTAATTGCATTGCATCTTTGCCATGCCATACATCATGCATGCATCATGCCCGATTTCTACCGTAGTATTAAATAGTGCATCCGGTGTTTGTGCTAGTGTTTTGCTTCTTCACGGACTAGGCCGTTGAGTGATGCGAGTGTCGACCCGATCTTCGGATGAACCTTCGACAATGTTTTCAGGCGAGCATCTCCCCCTTTCTACCTATCTTACTTTTATAGTATTTATTTCCCTCCTGTTGATCTATTGCTATCTGTGTTGCGTTGCTCTAGTTTTCGTACCCGTGATATCCCTTGCAGCCTTATATTGCCTTGGACACATCCTATTACCTGTTGTTTGGTAGATAGTCGGACTTGCACGTCGTAGTCGCTTGCTCAAGTGCTGTTGCGTGACGTCCAGTACCACAGTTGTTGGAGTAATGCCGCATGTTTAATGTTGGAGATGATCATGGCTTTAATTATCGTTTAATTCAATTATTGTTTAATAACTAAAAATTGAAGTAGGTAAATGCAGAGGCACCGGTGGGTGATAGATAATATTTGGTTTCCGACCGCTCACTGGTGTCCCGTAGGACCCCGAGTTCTTGACACCTGTTCCGAGATCGAGCGCGCTAACCACATGTGGGATGTATGGGCACCCCATCGATTTAGTACCGATTCCAAATCGTCTTTGGGGCCACAATTAGTTTGAGGCTTTATTACTATCCTGTACTTATGCCATGCTTTCGCTTTATTTACGACAGCGAGGAGCACTGATCGCTTAGGTAAGCGAGTGTTTCGCGGTATCGACAAGCCCGAGAGTTTCGGGTTCCCGATCGTTCAGCCACCGACGCAAACCCCGAGTCCGTCTGAGCCCGACCGTTGCTATGGTGTACTTAGTGGGGTGGCCCCCCGTGCTTGCTTTGGGTCTGGGAAACGTCGTGTCCGAAACCCCGTCGACATACCGTTGGGTGTATGTTTTGTGATCTTGTACCTACCTGATCCGACAACAAGGGTGTAGGTGCGTGTGGAAACTTTGGTGCACCCCTGCAGGGTTAAATCTTTTCGAGAAGCCGTGTCCGCGGTTATGGACGACTTGGAGCACAGGTCTCGATCATAGACAACTATAACTAAAGTTTACTGTTATAATTTGACTTCTATCTGATATGACTAGTAACCAGCTTCACTGCAACAGAATGGCTAAATAAAAGTACCAACAACTGCTGGGTTTGGGGATCTCTCATGCTAATTGTATCTGACTAGTAAGTGTTGCAACTACAACGGAATGGTTAACTAAAAGTGCCCACTGCTTATTTTATCAGGATGACTATCTATACCTGACTAGTAATTGCTGCAACGGTAACTGAATAAATAAAACTGCCAACTGTGTGGGTTCCTCGGTTGACTTTCTCGGTTGGTATCGAGGGGGAATACCAGGATGAGTTTGTTTGGTGTTAGATTCAGGTTGGATCCGAATAGGCCTTTCTTATCCCTCTCTGATAGCCGACAGTTATCCCGAGTCTCTATAGGTTGTTTAGTGCATGCTGCGCTGCCGCTTCAGTCCACCATACCTATGTAGGCGAGGACCGCCGAATTCTAGCCTCGCCGTGTACTGGCCTCGATCGACCTCTCTCTTTTTCCTTTGCCCTTGTCGGCACCCCTTTTGTTTAAGCAGGTTTGAGATCGACGTCGTTAGCAGGGTTGCCCTTCCGGCTTGGCCTGGGCAGGGTTATGGACGCCATTGGTTATTCTCCAGGGCTCTTAGCCCCATTTGCATCTTGTCCGTACTCGGACGCTATATCGTTTTAAAGGTGATTTGGATCTTTGTATATTATCTCTGTATTCTTGACTCATTGAGTCGCTGCTATATATATCTGTTCTGTGGGTCCCATCGAGGACTGTTGTGTAATGTTATTACTTCGTTTTCCACCCGCACGCAAGTGCTTGGTGGGCACCTTTGAATCGTTTCTATGCGGGTTTGGCGGGAAGCGCTGAAACTTGCATAGGGCCGATTCTGAGGGTGTTACACTAAACATGAGTGTTTGTTAAAGGAAAATAGGCTTACCTGGCTAGCTACCTTGACGATTCTCTCCAAGCAACACTGGACCAGCAAAAAAAACTTCACGTAGCTGGCTTGGAGCGGTGTTTGACATGCACAACACAAGCATGAGCTCATATGTAAACATCATGACTAGAGAGAAACAATTGTTAGAATCTGAAGGAGTAAGCATAACATCGGTACTAAACCGGTGATTAACATTTGCTAATGACAACAATATACATTAATGGAATGTATCAAATTCTAGAGCACATTTTCTGTTAAAAAAATCCGTAAAATACATAGATGTGCACATAATTTTGTGCCAACTCAAACAAAATTTTGTGCCAACTCAAAAGACATAGTTGTGGAGTATGGGTACTTACCTTAACGATTCAGATGATTGTAGTGACGGATGCAGATGGGCAGGTGGCGGGGGCGAGAGGGAAGAACCGCTGGCTGAGGCGAGGGAGAACGGCCGGTGACGGGGGCTAGAGGGAAGCGCCAACCTCTAACGCTTGAGGAAAGATCCGGCGTGGGGGAGATCCGGTGAGTGGAGTGCTCCGGCTGAGGCAGCATGATCTAGTAGATGTCATCGATTTTTCGCAAGGTTTTCTGTAGATCTTGATCTAGGTTTCCTTCTGTATATCTAGTTACAGTCACTGCAACTAGATATAGGTTTTCTGTAGATCTACTTTAGGTTCAATAGTTACAGTCACTGTTGTAGATCTAGCTTTCATTCTATAGATCTACTTTCGCAATGTTTGCTGTAAACTTTAGGTATCCTTCTGTATATCTAGTTACAGTCACTGCAACTAGATATAGGTTTTCTTCTGTTATTGCTTCATTTAAATCTTTGTTAATCTACATATTTGTTTATTAAGATCTGATGGTTGTTAATCTACATCTAGTGGTTTCTGATGCTATATTATCTTCATTAAGATATTGCTAAAGTATGCTTCCTAATGAACTACATGCTAAGTAAGTTTGCTCTGAAATGCAATGCTCTAATGTTACAGTGATAAACAATAATGCAATGTTTAATAACTTTGCTCTGTTTGGGTTCCATGTGAGAGTTTTGGTTGACTTTAATTCAACAAAGCTCAGCTGGAGCTCAAATTGAGCAAAGTTCAATAGTTGTGCTATCTGCTATCTAAAGCTCAACTATGTTTACTAAAATTTGGTAGTGCACATATTGTTTGGTACTTTCTTCTGTGTGTGTTATTTATGACAGATCTTTATAAGATTTTGACAGAATATTTCTTCATGTATGCAACAGATGGGGACCTCCAGTAACGATGGTATCATTATCCTTAGTGACGACTCCAGCAGCTCCTTCAACTCTGACAACTCTGAGAGCTATAGCAGCTCTGAGAGTGAGATGCAGCCTGAGGAGATTCTTCAGAAGAGAGGTATGAATGCTAAAATGTACCAGTTCTTAATAAAATGTCAGTTTTTTGTGTGTGTTGTGCTACTTCAGACATGTTAAAAGCTATTTTAAATTTTTTACCTGTAATATGTAATTTGCATGGAACATGTCTTCTTAATCAGAAAATTGTTTGATGTAAGTTAACTTCTAGCATTAGACACATAGACAAGCAATCACAAAATTTTGACTGGATGGTATTTTATCCATCAGTTGCTTTTATTTTTTGTATTTCTGTATTAGTTTATCATCAAGTAATCTTAATGCTTTCAGATGCAATGTCTGTTTGTAAACTACTTGCTACATTTTAATTACCTACTTGCTGCACTCATAGAAGAAATCCCAAAGTATTAGTATTTCTTTTTAATCATGTGTGTTTGGCAATGTGTTGTATCAGGTACTAGCCTCGTGGGTGAATATGAATTTGACAGACAGTGCATGTTTGGAAATCAAATGGATCTGACAGAAGAACAGGTGGCCTATCTTGTTGACTGGTGCATGTACGAAAGGCCAAAAATCAAGTACTATGTCTACAAGATGACAAGTTCATCTACCAATGATAACAGATGCAAAATAGTGAGATGATATTTACTTAAACATATGCAGAATCTTAATTGCAGGTATATTATTTGATGAAATTTTTGTATTTTTCTGTAGGAATTTGGAGCTGAGTTCACTCGTAGGTACTTGAAGAAGTATCTTGCTAAACCTATTGCTCTGGAAGTTGAACACATGAACAGCGACATCAAGAGCTCTGTTAGGATGAAGATGGGTGTGTCCAACAGAGCTATCATCACAAGTGGATGGTTCGATGCAGTGATGCAGTACAAGATTCATGCGAGAGACATTTGCCTTTTCGCCTTCGGGATGAATCAAAAAGGAAAGCTGAGTGTTCTCATCCCAGATCTTTCACCATCAGGATGTTACTTCTTATGCTAGTATGCTGGATGACAACATCTTATGGTAAGTATAGTTGGTAATTATGCATCTGGATGATGTTTAGACTGATGGACCACTAAGTTCTTTTGGATGTGGATCCACTAGAGGTTGTCATGGATGTGGATCCACTGGTAAGTACTGCTAAAGTATTATTATGAACTGCTAAGTATTATGGATGTAGATGTGAACTGTTAAGTATTATGGATGTAGATGTGAACTGCTAAGTATTATGGATGTTATTGCTGATGTGGATGTGGATGCTGATGTGGATGTTTATTAAGTTCATTTTATTGCTGATGTGGATGTGACCTGCCTGCAATGTTTGTTGTGATAGTTTAGGGGCACTTTGATGAAAATGCACCTAAAGGTACTATCTTTAGGGGCACTTGGCAAAATGCCTAGTATCTTTAGGGGCACTTGATGAAAATGCCTCTAAAGATAGTATCTTTAGGGGCATATCTTTAAAGGCATTTGACAAAATGCCTCAATATCTTTTAGGGCACTTGACCAAATGCCTCTAAAGCTAGTATCTTTAGGGGCACTTTGATCAAAATGCCTCTAAAGATAGTATCTTTAGGGGCACTTGGCAAAATGCCTCTAAAGGTAGTATTTTTAGGGGCACTTTGATCAAAATGCCTCTAAAGGTACTATCTTTAGGGGCACTTTGCAAAATGCCTCTAAAGATAGTATCTTTAGGGGCACTTTGATCAAAATGCCTTTAAAGATAGTACATTTAGGGCATTTAGCAAAAATGTCCTAAATTGACACATTTAGGGGCACTTTTGAAAGTGCCCCTAGCCAAAGTGTCCCTAAAGGTGTACCGTGTACTAGTGTTGGCCGTCTGAGTTGCGTTACTCAGTTCTCGACTTCGACGTTGAATGAGAACGGGGAAGAAATCCCCAATCTGAAATGCACGGAGTAAATTTCCCCCACAATGTTGGGATCAAGATAAACTGCAAGCTTAAAATCCTTCTTAAAAGTGAAACTCTTTTGTGGTTGACGTTGAAAAACAGTTAATTCCATCTGTGTCCCAAATTAACCAGCATAGCTTCTGTAGGTGAGGGATGACGCAAAGTTGGAGCTGCTGCAGCAGGGCGCAAGCCTGTTGGGAAGAATCGCGTCTGAAGTTTTGGGGGGTGTTGGACCTCATTGACTCGAAGACGGGGTTTTTGAGAAAGGTGGTGTCGATGAGGTCCTGAAGCTGTGCCTGTAATCAGAAATAGATCGTGTTACCCCATCAGCTAGTTGTTGCATATCACTAGCTGTCTTCTGTTTTGCCGCTTTTTTACCCCTTTGAGTAGTGCTTTGCGGTTCTGGCTGCGGCCTGGGCGGTGAATGCGTTGAGGATGTACAAACTTTGGTTTCTGCTAATGGAATTCGGTGAATGTGTTGAGGATGTGGTGATAAAGGATGTCTTCTCTAGAGAACATGGATGGGCATCAGCAGAGACTGGCAGGGTGATTCCGGTTGCAAGGGTGGCTTTAATCTTGCACTGTTCGGATTTCTGGTAGAGTGGTGACTTCGTTCATCCGGATTCGAGTCACATGTGCGATCAAATTAAACGAGATGTTATCTAGTATGTATCAATTCGTAGTTGGAGATGTCTCACCTACTATCTAACGACGTATAGCCATATTCTCGCTTGTCCATGGCCGCTCTTTCTACTAGTTTCTTTTGTTTATCCTCTACATTCATGCATGTAAGATACTTGCGCTTAAAATTCATTTATATATGAAATTGATGAGGGGAGCTCGTTTGGTAAAAAAAAATCCCACAACCTCAAAAGTATACCGATTACTGAATAGATGCAGATAAATCATGTGACCCGCTCCAGGGGCCAGCCACACATGTCCGCAGAGAGTAAATTTCCCCACAACACATGATATCCTTGGACCAAACTGGACTACAGTGTATACAGGCAAAGAAAGTGTACTTATCAGCAGGGTACCAGATTCGTGCCCCAACTCCTATACCAGTTTCTCAATCATGCCTGCTAAATTTTCTTCCAGGTAAAACAATGTGCAGAAACTACCGATGCAGGTGCAGCCACGCCTAAAAGCTATTCTCAAAACAAACAAAAAATGCCTACAAGCCTTCTTTTTTCGCCCATTACTTTTCCCATGCGAACTGGTAGTCATCATCACATGGTCGACAACCATGATTCCAACTGTTTTCGATGTACTCTTTTCAACCATTACTACTACTCCAGGTAAGTTTCTACTAGTAGTAGCCAGGGGAAAGTAGGGCAGTAAAGACGCATCTAGAAAAAAATGACCAGCAGGACAAGGTGAACAGACACACCTAATGTTCAGCTATTTTGGTACACCCTTCTTAATCTGCTAACATGATCACGTACAAAGTAAACTAATGTTATCACTTATCAGCATAGACCAAATGCTAATCGTATCCCCTTGCACACAGCAGAAGGTACACATAAAGAAATACTCCATACTGAAGTAAGCAAACACATCCCAAAGTAATCCAAAAGGCCAGAAACCATCAGACTTGGGTTTCCCCGTCAAAAAAATAAAAAATCATGCAGTTCACACATAGAAGAAAAGGTAAATCATAAAAATACAGAATGCATATCCATAGTTCCCAAAAAGGTAAAAGAATTTGCTGCTAGGGTTAAGAAACCAGTGGTAAAGCGATGAGTAACAAGCTGGGAGCAACAGAAATCATTTACTACTTTCTTCAGGAACCGGTCCATTTGCCCTTTGTGGCTATCAGAGACAGGGTAAAGGATGTCACTGCAACCAGCTGGTAAGCACTTGGATTCTTCTCCTAACGAAATCAAACAGATCATGCCAGATACAGATCTTGTTGCAGCTGATTCCGACACGATTTTCTTTGTGCAGTTTTATTTCCCAATAGCTAATCATCAAAAAAGGCAGTACAATAATATACACATGCCGCCACCATGTGACCACAAACGAACTTCCGCTGATGTATCAATCAAAATCTTCCACTGACATCAAATGTGCCCACTAGTTTGGATCATCTGAAATGGCTTCATACCTTTTCTCCATCTAAGAATTCCTAGCATGTGGTATGTCCAAGATGTATTCTTTCACATCTTTCAAGTCCTTAAAAGTCAGCCTAAGAAATCTTATAAAACTGTTAGGGCTAAGAATATAGAAGCAAGCTTTGCTTCTCCATGAACTGTACTTACCTACAGAGTACTGATTATCTGCTAGAACAATGTGATGTCATCTGCTCCTTAACTCCTGCTTTATTGGCATAAGAACTTAAAAGTGCTACTCCTACTTTATACCACTAAAACACCATTTTACCCTGTTTTTACATTCTTTACCAAAAACAATCGAGAGAAAAATTCTCTGACATAATTTGAAATCTATAACTAGCTGTGGTAACTATGATACATTTTCCTTATTATTTGTTAAAAAGAAAAAAGTACATGCAGTCAGGTACATTTCCATTGTGCTCATTTTATGTGGCAGCATAAAACACAATAGTTCATCTCAAAGGAAACCAATGCAGGACAACATTTATCTCATACACATGGGACACCAAGAAACATCGCATACCCCTATTGTTACACACTTGTAGTACTTCAGTGGTTAAGTTGCACAAAAAAGGTAAAACTGAACTTATATAAAAGTTGAAAAAAGTTCAGATAAGGACCGTGAGAAAATTAAAATATTCCGAGGAAAAGATTAGTAATCCCAAAGTTATTCAAGTTATTCAGTATGGATGGAGTCCAGCTATCTCATAAATATAAGCTGTATCACATTAGTTGCGCTTGGCAAGTACACATAGGAGGTGAAAGAAACAGTAGAATGGTGGAGGTAACAGTACTCTACAGGATGATGAATACCTCAGAGTGTGCAAGACATAGATGCAAATGCATGAAACAGTACTATCGTGGACCTTCCCATTTTATTGCAGGCTGTAGAGGGGCACCCACAATGATTAACTGGACCATCATCATGGCAAGACCAAACTCAATCTTGACCAGGAGAAAAAAAAACTAAGCGCTCTAGACATTGCCCACAGTGTCACACCTCAATTCTGTTCCCTGACACGAAATCACTCAGTTTGTAGTAGTATGATAAATGTTCACTGAATCTGAATAGGACATCCCAGATCTGATCCATTTATTCTTCTTTCCTGTTTTACTGTGGTAGCTCACTTACTGAATAATCAATTTGCCAATAAGTTGATTTAATCTGAGCTCTGCTGTTATAAACTATAACTAGACAATACATGGTGAAACTTTGGAAATAATGGATCAATGAGTCCTGACATGGATATTATTCAGAAAATAATTAGATAGTCCTTTTGAAACCGGATGACATATCATATTTTAGAGTGAGAGGAAAGAAGTATACTTGACGAATTACTTCTGAATAAATTTAGAAATCATATGGAAAAGTCCGATCACTTATTGGAAGCTTGCAAATGCCGGAATAGGCCCAGGAACTAATCAACTAAACATGGGACGTGTACATGCAAAGATCATCCTAAAACACGAAACACCATCAAATGTTAGGAACAGCTGGACAAGAACTATGGCTACAAAGGACATATCGACAACTGTCTCTTGCTCACTCTATATGTTGTGTGAAATTTTCAGGTAGTATCAAGGATGTACTTCGAAGGAGTGCAGCTACGCATCATGCTAGTACAAACTGATACAATCAGTAACTTATCAGAATTTACTTCCTTATAAGAATTTAGTACCTACCCTTAAACTTCTAAATCTGTTTGGCCGCGGCCATATGCTGTAAACTTAAGCTGGTAAGCCAACATACTTTGTTCGTCCTGTGAACTCGTCAGGCCTTCATGAATTTAAAGCCGGGCATTATCTGCCTTTTATCTAATAATTTTGTTAGTTCTTTCCTACACTGTATAAAGAAGACACTAGATTGTTTTCCATCAAAAAATAAAGTGCTAAATTTCTTCTCTTTCAGCAAATGCTTGCGTAGGTGGTTTCCGGAGTTTGAGAACCTGCCAACAACCATATTATCAGACTTTAGTCTCACTTTCTGCACTGTAGTCAAAGATCAGTACGGCCTATATGGTAGGGTTTCATTCAATCGATCGATCGTTTTCACAATTCACACCATGTGTAGAGTAGGGCGATGTCAGCAATGAGAACCTAATGCAGGTTGACGGCCAAGCCGCGTTATCAGCTGGCCAGCCCATTCCCACTCATGCCCACCGCCTGTCCCTATCTATTTCCTCATAGCCAGGGAACCCCACCGACTAGTCCCGGGTAAACAGGTAGGAGGAGTAATCAAGTGCATTTGGTGAAACTGGAATTGTGAGCTGAAGGATGGAGAAAGTCCAAACACCATGTTCGTTTTGGAAGAGAAGGAATGCATAGATTTCTACACATGGTATTATTATTATTTCCTAAGCAACAGAAGAAACCAAGAATAATTGCTACTACTACTACTACTACGGAATTCTCTCCCCATTCCATTCCAGGTGTACACACACATTCATTCAATCTAGAAAGAGGGGAAATGGTAAAAAAAAATATTGAGAAGACAAGCGAGCAACCTGGATGATCTCATACCAGAGGTAGGAGTAGTTGTAACAGATGCAGCTGTAGGAAAACCAATCCTATACACCGCCAATTCGCGTCCCTCGCCGATGCCGACGATGACTTGGTGTCCGTGCCGTGTGGGGCTGGCGGCGAGAACAGCTTCGCCGGCCGCGTCCCGACGCCACCGGAGACGTCCGGAGCCTTGCCGGCCGGAGGCATAGCTCCCGCGGCGCCAGCTATGTTCCCCCGGCCGAACATTTCCTTGGGTAGCAGAACCTTGGAGACGGCGAAGACCGCGACGGGATTTTGGTCGAACACCGTGCGGGTGATGGTGGCCTGCACTACGCCGGTGTCGATGGCGACGGAGCCGTTGAAGCGCGTGATGTTGAGCGTGAAGCGGCCGGCCTCGGTGCACTCGGTGGCGAGCGTGGGCTGGACGGGGTTGACGATGGACTGGAGGGAGCCGAGCGGGTAGTAGGAGTGGAGCACGTGGAAGCGCAGCACGACGGCCTTGCGGTCGGCGGGGAGGGACTGGAGGCGGTCGGTGGCGGGGAGGTCGGCGAAGGCGTCGTCGGTGGGGACGAAGATGGTGACTCCCGCGCCGCGCTCGTCGGCCTCGAAGTCGTCGGCGACGCCGGACGCCTCGAGCATGGATGCCGCCACGTTGAAGCCCCGGGCGTCGAAGAGGACGCGGGTGATGTTGACCGCGGGGGAGGGGCGGGTCTCGGAGCCGGAGGCCGCGATGTCGAGGCCGGAGGGGACGATGAGGCCGCCCACCGCGAGCACGCTGATGTTGTAGGGCTCCTCGGTGACGGCGCCGAGGACGGTGGCGTTGGAGGAGCCCGGGGACGGCGCCGGCGAGCGGACGACGATGGTGGTGGAGTTGCTGCCCGTGGCCGCCACGGTCGTGAGGTTGACGGCGCCGAGGTCGGAGGACGCGCGGCCGGTGGTCTGGAACAGCGTCGTGACTAGCTTCCCCGAGGCGGGGACGCGGGCGAGGTCGGACGGGGAGAGGTACTCGAGGAGGACGTGGTACCGCAGCACGTCGGCGAGGTCGGCGCCGGAGGCCGCGGCGAATGCGGAGGGCGAGCGGGGCAGGTTGGCGTTCGGCACGGCCAGAAGCGTCAGCGACGACCGCCCGAACAGCTCGCCGGCCACCGGGCTGGACGCCAGCAGCCGCGCGAAGTCGGAGAAATTGGGGAACGCCGCGAGCACGGCCGTCACGTTGACCCCGTCCGCCTGGGAAGGCAGCGCGGCGAGTAGGACGAGCACCACCACCAAGAGGGCAAGGCTTGGAGCGAAAGGGGGAGCTCTCGAACCCATCTCCAGGTTAGTGACGTCCTACACTGGAGTGGAGTGGAGTGGAGAACTGGTCCAGTGAGAGTGAGGTAGGAGAAGATGAGCGAGGGGAAACTTTTCGTGAATTTCTCGTGTAAATTTTACAGAGGAGAGTGCTTTATTAGGACGATTTTTTTTTATGTTGGAGGATACTCACTCACTCGAGTTTATTAATGGCGTGGAAGTGTGTAGGTGGGGGGCTGGATTCTGGCGACTACGATACGACGCCAGCTCCCAAAGTCCACCAGGGAACTTTTGCGAAGTGTACATTTGCGTGGGTCGCGTCACGTGTGCGTTGGTACTAGTCGACAGAATTATGCTGCCTGAGTCGTCATTCTAGGCCAGGTCATGTTTTTGGAACAAGGGGTTTCTTTCCCCGATCTTCGCAAAAGCGACATGTAAATCTCCTCGAACACTAGGTAAAGATTCCATCTGAAAAAAACAGCAATAACATGGAAAATAGACCCTCATTTCACGTTCTCACCGAGACTAGCCCTAACAGGATATCATAGGCTATCATTCAGCATATGCATGCAAAATGCTTATGTGTCACTGCAATTAATGATAAACGATATTATGTTAATATCATAGGTAGATACGGTATTATAACACATAAAACTAGAAAAACTAATATCAAATAAATCTTATACATAAATTTATATTAAGATTCTACATCTACAAAACAATAAATACACTAAGACTATGGTACTACCGTATGATACTCCCTCTATCCCAGTTTATAAGACTTACGCGTATATCTAGGTCGTCCGCATGAGCTATATAATATGAATTATATAATATAAAAATTATACCATTAGAAATTATAACATTTTAACTTTCTAAAATATAATTTTTATCATATGTATCTTATGCTAAGTTGGTTAATTGTCAATCTAGAAATGCGCGTAAGTCTTATAAACCGAGACGGAGGGAGTACTATGCATTGTGAAGATGGTAACATATACTAATATCATATGCATGATACTACTATATGATACTTCCTATTCTGCTAGTCTGAGGCCTTTCACAATGGATTGTATCTTATCTCGTTATTCTAGATAGTGGTGTATCTTAAAAGACAACTAGTACAATGAATTACTCCCTCTGTTAGGGATTATAAGGCCTATGAACCATTTTGATGGGATTAAGATAATCAATAACTCACTCTCTTGATTACTACATGCACCAATAGTTATACATGCATGAGAGAAGAGAATGAAAAAGAAGACCATGCATTGGATGAGAGATGGTAATAAATGAGAAAGGACTTATAATTCCTAACATTTTAAAAAAGCTCTTAGGCCTTATAATCCCTAACGGCGGGAGTAGTACCTTAAGAGGTGTATCTACATTTAATGATTTTGAGTACATGCATGAATGTGATTGGACTATCCATGTATTTTGCCTATAATACCGTACAAGGCTTGTAGCTAAGCTAAGATACAACCTCACATTCTTTCTTCATTAAATATAGTGTCACATAAGCAATTTGTCTACCATACCGTGTCAAGAAACGCCCATTGAAAAAGGCCGAGCTTTTTCATTACCCGACAAGCCCTACAAAATAAGGTTGTTTGGTTGGTCATTTACCTCGTCTTTTTCTTCACACCATTATTATATTTTTTATAAAAAAGATATAGCCACTCTCAGTTCAGTATGAAAATTTGCGAACCGACTAGAAAATCGTATTGCGCTGAGGAATTTGAAAGAACACCTCCGACCTCGGCTCTTTTGAGGTTCTTGGATCCGCTAGAGTGCATGGTCCTATGGGAGTTGGGTCTTCTTCTTTCTCTGGCTCTTCAATGTCGAAGTCCGCTAAGACTGGAGGCTTGATGGCGGTCCAAGTGCAAAGTTCGAGGAGAAGGGTGCTATCTTTCTTGCCCTCCCCCTCCCCTTTTTGCAATTCTTCTTGTGGATTCCTTCTTACCGAAGACTTTTTTGAGACAGAAACTTGATGGTATGGTCATGTTGCGGCCCATGAAGTAGTGAAGGATCTTCCGTGAAACCATAAGAGTGTAAGCTATCTTCTCAATATGAGTATATGTCCCTTTGGCTTCGGTCAAAACTCCGCTTACATAATAGATGGGGTGATGTGACCCCCCCCCCCCTTCACTCATCGGGACGACACTTATGGCCTTGATATTTGTCTGTCCATTGGAAGTCATAGAGACTTTGCAGGACTTTGAAGAAATGGATGCCCTTCTCGGTAGATCGAGAGACGAACCTTCCGAAGGCAGCCATTCTTCTGGCGAGGCAATGCACATCATTGATGGAGAGAAGATGCCCCATACCCAAGATGGACAGGATCTTGTTTGAATTTGCTTTGTCCTTGCTAAGACACCAAGAAACAAAAAAGCTTCACTCTTGGCGTCGTCAACATCCGATCTTCGTATTCATGGTTTAAGCAAGGCCACCTTTTTTCCTCCTCTAGTGACGACGATCTTGCTTCTGAGCAAAGCCTCTTGTACTTGCTTCAAGTGGGTCCATCTATCTTAGTTGGATTTGTGGGCTTTCAACGAGGGGGGTCAGCAACCCTTTTGTCGTCGTAGAAAAATGATAGAGTTGGGATGTCTCCTCACACTTAGTCACGACACAATATAGTAGAGTGTGCGTGTATGAAAATCCTGAGGCAAACACTTAGACACTCCTACTCAACGTCGACACGTGTCATGCATGGTTTCTCGGATTCGACCCTGTCTAGGCTCCTCGAATGAATCTTGGAGCTCTAGTGCTCCCTCTTGATTTTCATTCAAGTGAGAGTGAGTAGAGACATGCTCATGGGGTGCTATTTATAGCCTAAGGGTTCTTGATAAATTACCAAGTCTACCTTTAAGATGGTAGTTTGGAGGGGTAGTGAAGGTAATCTTGATCCTTGAGTTTATGATGAACTACAATAAGGGTGTATTGTATGGTCTATGATAGACCAACACACAAATCTCTCCACCTAGTGCACTGTTGCGTGTCGTTAGTACTATGCAAGGCTACCTGAACCGGATTATGATAAGGCTATCGCTCCTCGCCGAGATGTCTCGCTGACTCGGGATGAAGGTGTAGAGAAGGCTATCTTCACAACGAACTTCCTCTTGCTGGTTGCTTGGTTCAACGATCTGACTCCACGATCAGGGATCGGTCTCATGTTAGGGTACCGGTTGACGACATCGGGTTCTTGGTGAAAGATTTCAATTCAGCCTCGTTTGTTCATGTGAACCATGAGCTGAATGAAGTAGAGAATTTCTTAGCTAAATCTTGTTTTAATGCAAATTCTGATGTTTTTTATTCTATTACAGACTGTATCTGGCAAACTACGATTTGTATTGATGTTTTTATCAATAAAACGTTGTTTTTGAAGGAGATATGACCTAAAGACAAATAATAAACGATATTTATTATCATATCTCAATTAGTTTATAATAGTTTTATACCATACTATAAATATATCAATTGGAAATATTGATACACGTGTGACATGTAAACAAACCAAGTCTCTAGTAACTTTTATTCAACTAGTTTATTAGTCAACTGATGATCAAGGTTTTCTGAGCATGGGCATTTATGCCAATTGACAATGAGATCGTGTCATTAGTGAATGACATGATGGACACGCTTCCCCACATAAGTATTGCATCTCGATCAAGTAACATAGTTCATTGTTGCAATAATTAGGAAACAAAGTGAACTTTTTCTTAGACTGTGAGATCATATCTAATTACTATCACCTGAGGCTGTTTTCACTGTTTCAAACGTCACACCATAACATGGTAATCATAAAGATGTCTATCAGGTATTCCAAATGGATATGTTGATGTGTATGTATCAATATCAGAATTTGATCTCCCGTGTGACGGGAAGATACACATGGCCCACTTGGTGAGATTGCATCCAAGAAGCTATAGCGTATGACTAGGTAATGAGGATGGGATATCACAGGAAAAAGATAAGTAGACTTGTCATTAACGGGATTGAACAAGGTATATTGATATTAATGATCAGATCTCAAATGAGTTATGTATCAAAGTAACAAAATAAATTGGACTCAATATTTATGGTTCAAACGACAATAACATCGTGGAATACACAGGGATCATTATGGGCATCCATATCCAACTGATGATCATTGATTAGAGAAGTGTCTCGATCATGTCTGTAATGTTCCCGAACAATATGGTAACACACTTAAGGGCTATACGACGCTTGGAGATTGTTTTAGAGTTATTGGGATCACTGGTAGAAAGAAGAGATAAAACTGAAGGGCTCCAGGAGAAACCAGATGTAGTTTGGAATGATCAAAAAGGAGTTTTTGATCATGAAGAATATAATTTTTATACTCCCTCCGTCCCAAAATAGATGTCTTAGGTTTTTCAAAATTTGAATGAATCTATATGCTAAATAGTGTCTAGATTCATTCAAATTTTGATAAATTTGAGACATCTATTTTGGGACGGAGGAAGTATTAGTTATTATAATTAATAAATAAAAATCTAATTTAGAATTATTTTTGGGCAAACCTCTCTATTGGGTCACTTCCCTTGGCCCATGAGAGAGTGCCGCCAGCTAGGGCAAGGGGGCGACCGACCATGTGTTGTGTGCGGGTGGGGGTAGGGCCCACCCAGCTGCCGCCATCTCCTGCCGCCCTTTTGTCCCACCTTGCAAGCTGGCAGATGGAAGTCCCTCACTCTCCCTTATATAAAGGGATAGGTGGGATGGACAATTAATATTTCTTAAGGTATTTTTCTTAGGGATTTTTGTAGGGTTTCGTAGCATGGAAAACAAAAAATTTCTATCGCATACAATCGAACAAGCCAAGATCTATCTACTAGATTGTAGCAACGAGTCGATGGAATAACTCACCCTCGAAGATTCCAAAGTGTTTAACGAGAGCGGATTCTCGTGGGTCATGTAGTCGTACTCTTCCCGATCTCAAGATCGCGTAGATGATCCTTCCGGCGCTGCGTTCCGGCAGCGCTCCCGCAGTCGGTCACACGTTCGGATTGACGAAGACCTTCCTCTCCTTGTTCCAGCAGAAATGCGGAGGTTGTAGCACTCTCCTCGCGACACGGCTGTGGCGTGGTACCCAAGTAGAGGAGATCTCGCAGGCTTCGCCTGTCCGGAGCAAGTATGGTGGACTATGAGAGCTCCTCGGCGATCTAGGGTTTAGACACACCAAGGAGGAGGCTTGGCGGCTAGGGTTAGCTAGGCGTGACACGCCTAGGGCGGGAGGGCTGGCTTAGGGCTAGGGTTTCGGGTGGAGGTGTTGGGTGCTAGGAGGGCATCCCCCTCCTTATATAGTGGAGGCCGCGCCAGGGGAGTCCCTCCCCAACTCGGTTTCCCAAGGGGCCGACGGTGGAGGGGAGGAACTCCTCCCCAACTCGGTTTCCACCTTCCCCTCCACTTCCCAAAATAGCCGTTTGACTTTTCAAATTGGCGTTTGACTTTTCAAACTAGGATTTGATTAAACCCTTTATTTTGTTCAGCGATGACACCTAGTACATGATGCAATCATTCCAACTTGGTATGACACATTCATGTACCCTTCCCTTCGTGTCTTGGGACATTCCGGAACCTTCTAGAACATTCCCGATGAAAACACCGGAACCATTCTCCAACTCTGAAACAGGACTTTCCTTATATGAATCTTATTCTCCGGACCATTCCGGATCTCCTCGTGATATCCCGGATCCCATCCGAGACTCCGAACAACATTCAATCTCTTACTCATCATTTCATAACTACTCAAACAACGTCGAATCTTAAGTGTGTCTCCCTACGGTTCGTGAATTATGCGGACATGATCGAGACACTTCTCCGAACAATAACCAATAGAGGAATCTGGAAATTCATATGGTTCCCACATATTTCTACAATTACTTTGCGATCGAATGAACCACTTACATACGATACCAATTTCCCTTTGTCTCACGATAGTTTACTTATCCGAAGTTATGATCGTCGGTATCTCTGCATACCTAGTTCAACCTTGTTACTGATAAGTACTCTTTTCTTGTTCCCGTGATATGTGATCCCTTGTGAGCCATTCACATGCTTGCAAGCTAATCGGATGACATTTCACCGAGAGGGCCCAGAGTATATCTATCCGTCATATGGATGGACAAATTCCACTCTTGATCCATGTGTCTCAACCAATACTTTTCGAACACTCAATGCCACCTTTATAGCCACCCAGTTACGGTGTGGTGTTTGATGTCATCAAAGCATCCTTCCGGTGAAGGTGATATGCATGATCTCATGGTTGAAGGAATTAGGTTACTATGTATCATAAAGCATATAACAATTGAACTATTAAAATGACTTGATCTTTATGCTACGCTTTTCTATAGGAGTATGTCCATCATATCATTCTCCTAACGATATGATCTTGTTGTTAATAACATCTCAATGTTCATGATAGGGAAACCACAATCATTCATTAACCAACAAGCTAGTAATATATAGACGCTTTACTAGGGACTTCAAATTAAGTTTACAAATCACACAAGTATTAATGTTTCCTTGTTAATACTATTATAGCATGAATATAAACATTTATCATAAACACAAAGATATAATAATAACTACATTTATTATTGCCTCTAGGGCATATCTCCAACAATTTTCTCTCTCCCTCTCGTCGTCTCTTGTGCTTGCGCTTTCAAGAATAACTGCGTGCGTGAGAGACGATACCTAGTACGTCGTCGCACTACTGAATCCCTGTTCTAGAAGGTCTACTTCCGCAATCCTGCCTGGATCGCTGAAAACATGAGTTGTTGTCGAGCACCGAACGTGTGCGAAACCATGGAGGTGCTGCCAGTTGTGACACCTGGACGTCATGCGAGGACCAACGTGACCTTGAGGTCGGCTACGAGTATAACTACATAATCAACGTTTATCACGAACGTTAAACGCTTTCGGTTCACAAGGATATGTCACAGAAACCTTCTCCGTTACAACATTAACTCATAAATAGATCTCGTTATTGGTGTTGTGCTAGTTAGAAAAATTATTGTTTTCTCATGTGAAACCCTTTTAGTTTTTATAAAAAAAATCTCCACCTAGTGGAATTCCTTACTTGTGCCTTCGTGACTTCTTTTTACTCCCTCTATTTCAAATTACTCTCCATTATCGCTTATAGGTTTAGTCAAAGTCAAACATTATAAACTTTAACTATGTATATTAGAAAAAATATCAACATATAAAATATATATACTCTCTATAAAACATAGTTTTATATTATATGCGGTTGATATTATAAATGTTAGTATTTTATTGAATATACTAAATCAAATTTTAAAATGTTTGACTTCGACCAAATGTAGAGTGCAAAGTAATTTGGAATAGAGGGAGTATTTCCATTACTTTGACTTGTTTACCATGACTAGTTGCTTTGACTTGTCTTGACATTGTCAAATTCCACTTGTTGCCACGTAGGATTGAATGGGACCCTAGGTAAAATTATCTATTCCAACAAAAGGTTTACGGAAAATCTAGGCTCAGGGCGGTCGGTAGGATTCCTTTTCCGGCGCTTTTGCCATGTATAGAACGTCCGCCGGGTAGTTATGTCCAAGGTTTATTCTTAATAAAAAATGCCATCCAAAATATATGTACAAAGTCTATTGAAAAACTCCTACATATCTCAAATCTAAAAATCCGTAGGGAAAAAACTCAAAATACTTCTCCAGACTCCTAGTTACTTTGAATAGAAGAGATTCCTCAAAAAGAAAGACCCTCAAAGGATTTTTCATATTCGCTCCGTCACAAAATAAATATCAATTTTTTGTTTAAATTTAGATGTATGTAGACACTATTTAATATTAGATATATCCAATTTTTAAAAAATATGTGAATCTATTTTGAGACGGAGGGAGTATAATTTTTGGAGAACTGGTATTTTTTAGAAATTTTCCCGTGTGGGCTGGTTGATTTATTGAAATGTATTCCACGAGGAATTCTCCGAATGATCCATTGGACAGTAGTTCACAAAAATAAATACAGGATCTCTTTAATTAATAAAATTAAAGAAGTGTAGAAGTAGAGAAAACACAAGATTGATATGTGGCTATACCAAAATCCTACAAGATCTTGAAACACATGGATCTTGAGGGTGATGTCTTTAGATAGTTGATGAGAAAAGTCTGGAGGATCGTTGCATTGTGCTTTTCAAAGAAGAAATTGAGCTCCCCCGTGGACTTTCCATGAGAGTAGGGTCATAAATGTATTCCATATAAATTCGACTACCTCAATCCAATTATATAAAGGGGTTTTATATATTTTTATGCTAATAACTGAATTTCTCTAAAAGTCGATTAAATATCAACCAATCCGAAACTAGCCTCTTGAAAATATTCCCTTTAAGTGGGCAACATGACATTGCAATCATTCCTGCGATGCAAAGGTGTGGAAGAGATACCATCATGACTACCTCGAGGTCCTTGGCCTAGAATACACACATTGTGGGGTTGCTTTGCCACACTAAATTGCCCACATCATGCTATGCACTAAAATTTGTCTTTCCATCAGTTTTTAGCTTTTTCTCTTCCACAGGGCAACAACCAAACAAAACAACTTCTTTCTTATGCCGCATTTTCCTTTCTCCCTTTTCATTTCACCTTTGGCCCTAGTAGCTGCTGGTGCAATGTGCAATACCGCAACCAAACAATCAGTCTCATCTCTTTTCAAAAGATGGATTACCGGAAGAAAGAACGAGCAAATGCAGAATCAGAAATCCATCAGACATTTCACGGGACAAAAAAAGGTTATTCGCTATCAGCTTATTTTCAGAAGTGTTGTCCTTTGACGGTAACTATGCGAGCAGAGTACAGCTCTATCTACTGCAAAATGCCAAACCCGACATGTGACCGGCCTCCACATGAAAGCTGCTTTACATAAAACCGATCGCGTCCTCTATGTAATAAAACATCCTAGTAATAAAGGGTCGCATGCATCAATAGATGCAGAGACCGGGACTACGTTCCCATTTCCAAAAAATAAACCCCTAATAAAGCACCTTCTCAAACTCAACAAGCCCATAGAACTATAAACAAAATACCTCTGTACTTGGTTGCTCAGATAGACAGACAGTCTCCACCTTGCACATGTAACATGAAGCCAACAACAGAATTCACCTTTTGTTGGCTTTTTTTGTTGGCTTTCCTTCTTTGCAGTGACAATAATTTGTCTGTACAAGTGTAACTAAGTTACACAGCAATGAAGACAACCTCAGCAATAATTACCATTCTACTATAAATTGCATTACTTCAAAGAATAGACAATAGTACTAACACATAGAGAAGGGGCCAACATCAGATAAGATCATCGACAAAGTGAACATTGTGTGTCTTCCCTTCAAAATTCATATACTCCGTATCACAATTTGTGTTTGCTTCCTAACTGAGCAATGTACAAAGAGAACTACAAACACAACAAGAAGATCGACACTACATTGTCAGGGAAGACCCTAGAGATGGTCAAGACCTAAGAGATACAGCTAAGTGTAGACGCAGATCAGTGTATTGTTAGCCCAGGAATTAGCCTACGTGAGAAATAGCCTGAACATGTCTCTGCAAAAGTCGACATGGGATGAGGAGGGAGTGGAACACTGCAATAGGGGTGCTTGATGACGGGATATCACACCACCATGCTGGGCGAAAAGAATGTGCATGCTATACTATGATCCCAAAAGGAATCGGGATCAGTCAAAGCAGTCAAGGCAGCTGCTATCTACTAGCCTGGATGGGTTTAGAATGTTCTGATTTGTTTGAACGGCACATGCAGTCAGGGCATGGAAATGTGTATATAGATTCATTTGCTCTTTTCATCTGAATACCCTTGGCATCACTGTGTGATCTCATATTAAGCAACTGGCGTCTCAATGACTTCCATCTGCATAAAAGGGGAGTGCGGTTTTAACAAAATACTAGAATTTATGATTTCAAAATTGAAGAAATACAAGTCTTTCAGAGTGAACTGGTCATGGACCACAATAACATACCCGATACGTGGACTGTCAAAGAGTATAGCCAATCTTCTTTTGTCAGGCTTAATTGTCTTTGAATGCCCACCATACAAGTATCTTCTATGACCAACAAGAAAATGAGGAAAATTTCCACCTTGTGTAGTTACGAAAACCTCACTATGAACACAAACACTGTAGTCAATAGCCGCCATCCTCGAGGAGAAATTCTGGAGAACATGTGCTATGTTAGAGCAACATACTTCAAAGTCCAGTAAACAAAATTTTACAGCCCTAGTTCTTATAAACCTTGAAAGGAGCAAGTTCTTCCTCGGATGCCAATGTTTCTTTTGTCTGTAAGAGAGGGAACATTTCAAGGAGGGGAGCCATGTTCTTCTCTGCTTTATAAATCTTTCCAGAAGCCAAATAGATGGAAGTGTTATTACTGAAACCCATTCCACGAAGCATTAATCCAACCTAAACACCATATGGCATGGACATGTCAATCTTTGTGACAAAAAAAACAGCATTGACTATTGTTGAAATCACACTGAACTTGCTGGAAATATAACAGGTATTCACTTCATAATGAAATTTCTGAAGCATCTTTCAAAGGAGTAACACAACCATTACATACTAGCATACCTCCAAAGGTGTAAGTGGACATTTCCCGTTCATCCTTATTGCTCCAGGCCTTATTACACGTCCAGGCCTAGTAAATTTTCCACGCCAGCCTCTTTCCCTCGCCACATCCAATTCCGTCTTCTCCTCATCACCACCGTCAAAGACACAACAAGAGAACGCAACCATATCCTGCAAAAACAAAAAAACTATGGATGACAGTGCTCTTTTCTGATAACCATGTGCAAGCCCATACTTCAGAAGTGAAATTCTGATAGAAGAATGTGTCATTTCTCAACACAAAGATACTAACCAGGGCCCTCAAACAACATGTTAGTTCCCGCACACCCCGCATTAGTAAGACAGCTTGTTTCATAAACAGACTAAGAAATATGAAGCGCAAAACCTTTATAGAATAAAACCAACCTCTTCAAAACGGAGATGTACCGCTACATATTTCCCGTTGTTTTCTGTGCTTTTTTCTCTCATCCGAGAAATTAAAGTGTCAGATAAAGTAGTGATTGGTTTAGAAAACTTTAAGGCTTCAAAGTTCGCCAGACATCTCATTCGTTGAACAGCAGGCGGAGCATCAAATGACAGCCGATTTGCAAAAGGCGATATCCTAATGAGCCTATAATTTACAGACAATAGTGTTGAAGGTCATATAACAGTTCAACTCAATAATGCCAGAAGTACTTTTCTTCAGAACTGCAATAACTAAATTGGCTTTAACTCACCTTTCTTCAATCAATTTCGGAAGAACAACATCTTTGTAGTATTCAATAGGAGACCAAGCCTTTATTTTGAAATTAAAAACATTACTCATATTGTGACTAAACCGCTCCATTATGAATTCAGGCACCTTGTCAACCACACGGACATCATTTTTCAAACGTTGGACAAAGTGATCCTCATCGTAAATATCACTAAATTTGCTGTACGGAAAAAATAACTAAATATTAGTATCTAACATTTGCTATTGTAAGGAACTTAATAGGAAACTAGATTTAAGAAACTAGATTGAAATCGAACTGAGACCCGAACTTCCAATAAAACCCTCATTCCAACACAGCTGAGATTTACATTTTAGAAACAGTATTTTTTTTCAGACAGGAACATTGAAGTTCTGCATAGCTAACAAAAGGTACTGTGTACAATGGTGTTTCAAGTACTTTCCCAAAATTGACTAAGTGCCTACTTGGATAATTAATTATGTTTCAGCCATTGAACATAGCATGACAGTACATCATGCAAAAATAAGATAACAGTAGCTAGCAGTTTGAGCTCTCTAGTTCGAATTTTGCCAACAAAATGTTAATACGGAGTAGTATAAGACTCATCCTTTGACCTTTATAAACTTGTATATATCATAGAGAGGTACATGTGAAGTTAGTACAGTGTTATTCTTGTTTTCCACGAAAACTAGCAACGCCAATAAATTCAATTTTATCAATCCTAACCAAATGTCATGGTACAAAAAAAAACTATATACAGATAGTGGTAAGGCATACAAGAAAGCAGTAGAGTTACTAAGGGTCACAACCAACATGCATATATATCAGAAAAAGAAAAGGAAAATATACCTAGGATCCCTCCAAATGCTGTGATAGTGGAAATTTGGGATTATAAGAGTTGCGTTCAGAAAACCAGCAACTGCAACTGCATTGCAAATCTACAAAGCAATAGGAAATATCTGTGAGCAACTTGTTGCACATTGAAAACTTAACAATGCGAATTTTTGGTAATTGTCACGACAAGCAATTGATGAGTAGTAAATACCGATGTCCTTTGCTGATTCAAACCACCATTTGCCTCCACATATATGTAGCCATTTGGTTCAGGCAAACCTACCAAAACACAGAAGTGACCAAATAATTATATATACTTCCTTCAATATGAGGTGCATCATACAAAATGACATCTGCCGTAGACTAACAGACAAAAAAGAGTAATGCAAATATTGTGGCTAAATCTGTCAAATACTCAAAGTGTATCATTTTGTGAACTATAACTTTCAAAGGATTTGCACCAGGGCAATCAAACTTGGCAAATATTCTATGACAAACCGGAGAACGGTCAATGGTAAATGTGGAGAAAAACAAAGCTAAGCTTCTTCGGAATTCATAAATGCTATATATCAGTAGAACAATACCAGTATTTGAAATTAGAAGTACAAAAAACATTCAGAAATTTTGAACTAGACATACCGTAGGTGCTATTGCTTATGCAAGGTTGCCAAACACCACCTTTGTAAGCATGTCGCCATACAGTTGCTAGCTACAAAAATGTAGCAATATGAGAAAACATACATGCACCATACATATACGTGAACTTAAAATGATAGGTAAAAGGATGCGGCAAAGTACATAACCTACGAACACAATGGAATGAAAGACAAGTTCTCTAATAACATACAGCATGCACAGGTGGGCATGTAGCTCTACTAGATCACACTGTAAGTCCTGAAACCTATTGGCAAGTACATCAACGTAATTGAAGAGGGGAATACATGTCTGCTAACCATTTATCTTTAGCAAGGGGTAAACCTTGAGGTACCGCTAAACACAGTGGGTTAGGAGTTGAAAGTTCATCAGATAAACACAAGTCTCATACATTTGAATCATAAAACTACCTTTCATCATCTCTACTAGTAGTAATATAAAACACGGTGTTCGGACAGATGGCATGCATTGTATACACACATTCATATGATTCCAATTTAATTTAAGCAGTTCTGCAATTGTTTTAGACCTGCAGAATTGCAGAGTGCTTGGTGGGTAGCTTACATAACAAATGTTATCGCTCGAAGCAACTAATCTGACAAATTCCAATTATCTGATTCTGACCAAGATACTACACATCTTCTCCCAGCTAACTTAACCCCAACGCCATTAGTTTGCCCTGTCATCCACTTTCACATACAGTTCTATAGCTGTACTGCAATTCAGCAGCGATTGTGAGGAGGAAAAGTGACCCCTATTTTTCCTGACTGACACGCACTACAACAATCCAAACAAGTAGACGCCACTGCTAGCATACAACCAGACAGTTTCAGTGTCTTCTAAGGCACGCCGAAACTAGCTGACATCCGACGATCAGAGCTACACCTCTGAACATTCCTCCCATCCAAATGATCCAATTAGCCCAGCCAATCACCGAAATGGAGTGAACAGTTTGATTGCAGACACAGACTCTTAGTAGTACAGACATGCCCGGGCCACATATGAGCAGGGTAGGAGGAGGAGGAGGAGGCAGTCACCGCGTCCGTTGCGTTGTCGGCGTCCATGTCGGCCCGCAGGCGGGCGTACAGCTGCGGGCTGCGGTACATGGATCCGGGGGCCGGGCGCGAGATGATGCGGGGCACGCTGTCGAGGGAGATGGAGCCCATGTAGAGGAGCATCGCGGCCACGTAGAGCAGCGGGGCGAAGAGGAAGACCGCCTGCCGCCGCAGCAGCGCCGCGAGCACCGCCCGCGCGGCTCTCCGCATCGAGCCGCCGCCCCCTCCTCCTCCCCTCCCCGCGCCGGCCCCCTTCGCCGACGCCTTCCTCCCCCACGCCCGCCGCGGAGAGGAAGGCGGGGACGGCGTGGCGGCGGCGGCGCCGCCGAAGCTCCCCAGCCGGCTGTACGCGTGGTGCTGCATCGAAGCCTCCGGAGTCCTCCCACGGGAAGCACTATGTGGCCGCGGAGTTGCGGTGAGGAGTCAGTCCACTGGTGTTGGGACTCCCGCCGCCTGGTCGATCGGGTTCTCTGCACGGCGAGAGGGAGGCGGGGGAGGTGCCGGGCAGGGCAGGGCAGGACTGCTGTCTGCTGCTGATGCTGCGCTTGTTCGAAGAGTGGGGGAATGGGAAGGGGGAGGGGGCGCACGGCGTGCCCGGGGCGTGAGCGCGTGCGGGGGGCTAGTGGCCGCGTTTCGAATTCGGGAGAAGTTTTTGGTGGGTGCGGGTTTGGCTGCGGGCTCGTCGGCTGGCGCCGCCCGTCGCTGACCGGGGACTCGGTTTTTTCTGGCGTCTTGTTCCGGGGCGGCCGGTGGGTGGGGCACTGGGCTGGGCAACGGCAGCACGGGGGGACGGGGGATAGACTGGTGACGTCGAAGTGGAAGGTCTCGGAGGTTTGAGCAGGTTTTGGGCTAGTCAGCTGGCGTGTTGGTGGACGCTGGACAGCTGCTGCTGGGTGTGTGTGGGGGGACTGGGGATAGAGATACGTTGCGATCTTGGCTAGGACCGTGACGGCAAAACGGTCCTACTGCCGTGTTGAGTGTGGTTGGTGACAAGGAGAGCAAGTCGGTAATGGACCTGTGCGACACGAATTATATTCTCGCTCGCTAGACAATTGGCGTTTCGCACCCAAAAAAAAAGAAGATTGGCGACGTGTCCTTGCGACGTTAACGGCTTATTATATGGCAAAAAATTATACTCTACCACCATATTCAGTCTGCTGTTAGTACATTCCAGTATAAAATGTTCACGTGTGCAAAAACACGCCAAGTCTCAGCGAGAGCAATGAAACGCGTCCCTTTATTCTGGATGGATCCTTCGACGAATTTCGCACGCTGGCGCTCGGATTTGGTAGCTTTTCCTTGTTTCTAAGATTCCTAGCTGCAAAAAAGGTTGAGCTAAAATGACGTCAAATTCGTTCCAGAGTATGCCCTGTGTCTTCTCTGCGGTCCTTTCTGGCATATGCTAATCTGCAGAGCTGAAGCCAGGTACTACTACAATGTTTCTTTGTTTTGCTTACTTTCCAGCCTGTCGCGTGCATAGGTGATGACGGGATATTCTTTCCGTTGCTCTTGCATCTTGTTCGGTCGCGGTGGCACCCAAGGAATTCAACGGTACCAAAGTTTGTATTCACTGACCAATGAAAAAATGAGATCAATTAAAATTTTGTTTCTAAATTTAATTCAGCAAGCCCGTCTAGCTCAGTTGGTAGAGCGCAAGGCTCTTAACCTTGTGGTCGTGGGTTCGAGCCCCACGGTGGGCGTTCGTATATTTATGCATTTTGTACATTTTTTCTCTGTTGTGAGTAAACTGGGATATATGTACCAGACGTGCGATTTATCTTTTATTTTTTCCCTACGAATGATGTCAACCTTAAGATCATACACAAAAGCAAAGCTCAGTGTAGCAACATAACTATCAAATAGCAAATCAATCTAACAAATCTTTCAAAGTAATATATTTGTGTATAAAATGTTGTCAGCACATCTTTCAAAGTGCGTCCAAAATTACTATTCATATCAGATAAACATCATACAACTCTTTTCTAAAATTTCGCATACCAAATCCATTAATGATGGTATCAACTCAATCATATCCAAAATAATAATAATCTATAACTCTATCGGTTCATCCTTTTATGTGTTTTGACCACCGGAGTACAGTTTCTAGTAGATACGACGAGACTATGATTTACAAAAAAAATGTAAAACATGAACTAAATAAAATCTTACCTATTATATCATCAAGCTTTCCCAAATTTTAGTAAGATATGTGATATCCCTAAACAATGTCTGCCCGCACATTATGACATATACTACATATACATAAAATTAGAGACATGATATCTTTTATTACTTCCTAATAGCTCCGTCATGGTGTCAGGTTATCTCTAGATCTACACGGTTGTTTGGGGGAAATGTGATAACAAACTGGGTTCTCTCATAATTTTTATTTGAGCCACAATGACAAGACTGCTGGCTCTGCCATTTGAAGTAATCAACTAATATCGGCAAGTGTACGAATACCATTATTCCAAGGAACATGGTCGACGTCATTGGGGCGAGGGTACGAATCACCATAGTCAAGAACATAGCAGCTGGGATAGACATTGTAAGGACTAACCTCCTCACGACAACCATCATAAACCATCCAAAATCAATCTGGCAAAGCAAGATTTGAAAGACCATACCTGTAGAATTTGGATCTTCCAACACCACCATTAACATCTTGAAGAAACTCTCATCGTCAAAAAGGGGTCAAAGAGCACTTATGGAAGAAGTTGTTGTCTCTTTTGACACAAACGCCAAGAAGATAACCATCAAACCCAAAACTAATCTACCGAAAAACTAATTTTACTAAAAAAAATCCACCAATAGATCAGGTTCCTCACCCCTACCGATATCGACAAGGCCTACCGAGGGAGGGCGTCGATGGACGGAGGAGATGAAGTTGTTGTGGCTAGGCTTTTTGAAGGAGGCAGCGGGTGTTCTTTTCGAAACCTTTCGGTGCGAGTCTTGGGCTTGTAGAACACTAAGCTAAGTTGTGAGAGAAATGACTACACCTAGGCATTTCCATTGCATGTGTATTTATACAAGAATTACACTCCTAATCATAAATGGGAGATTACAATAATAAGAAATCTCCACGATTCATAGGATCAGGGAGTTATGTCACATAATTTGATATATCTCTGGCAATCATGGCACATAATGTGACATATCTCTAACACTCCCCCGCAATCACAACGGAAGAAGTACAGACGTTGAGACTGGACCAAAAATCCAGAAACAACGCTGATGGAAGACCCTTTATCAAGATGTCAACGAACTATCGAGACGAAGGAGCATGCAACACGCGAACCTGACCCATGGCAACACGATTGCGAACGAAGTGAAGATCAATCTCGATGTGATTGCTGCGTTGGTGCTAGACGGGGTTCGTTGATATGTAGATGACACTAACATTGTCACAGAACACACCCGTAGCTAGAGGAGATGATCGATGAAGCTCATGGAGGAGTTGACGAACCTGTCGTCATATTGATGAAAAGTATGCCATAGGGGGTCCTGAAGGAGTTGAGAAGATAGTCGTGAGCCGTACGGTGTTCCGGGAGTGGTGAGCACAAGTTTACCAAAGTTCAGATCCGACTGCGGTGATCGGATCCTACTCCTATAGAAACCCAGTAATATATTGACGAGAATCGAATATTACAGCGGATTACAAGAGAGGTTCACGTGTGCGAGTTGGTTGTGGTTGATTTATGATGTGGTGCCCTAAAGGCTTCCTTAGGTATGGCTTATAGACGCAAAGACCTAGGGTTACAGGAGAGACCTATTTGACTACGTTACAGAGTCGGTAACTAAGTACAACTTCGACTACAAGTAAAACTACAGGCCTAAGTCGGTAAGTCTTATGGGCCTTGTCGTAGCCAGATTTGAATCCATGCTCTTTCCTTGACTAGGACGCACGTGAAGCAAAGCTCTAACCCGTTGGTGGGACACCCTGGTCAGTGAGTCCTATGGGTACATACTCGAAAAGTATATCCCTAACAGTAGCCCCCGAAAGTCTCTATGATCCAAAATCTGAATAATCGTCTAGATGTTCGGCTTGCAGAATCTTGTAGAGTTCCCGAAAAATTCATTCAATTGTGTAGGATTCCGAGTCTCATATGAGTCAGATATAACTTCTTGACTTTAGTCATTTTCATGCTCGATTCAAACTTGAGCCCGATTTAAGTGGTGACGTTTGCTTGGCAACTTTTCAGGTTATGTCTTTTCACTGACAAATATCTTGTCAGTACGACCGTTAGTGGGTCCGCATTACACAGAACCGAGACAACATTTCAATACATGTGTGGAGATTGATGGGGCGGAGGCTTCGCTAGGAAGCCACCTCTCTCTCTCTCTCTCTCTCTCTCTCTCTCTCTCTCTCTCTCTCTCTCTCTCTCTCTCTCTCTCTCTCTCTCCTATACGCGTGGCGCTAATTGCGCGCTCTCTCTCTCCCCTATACGCGTGGCGCTAATTGCGCGCTCTCTCTCTCCCCTATACGCGTGGCGCTAATTGCGCGCTTAGCGCGAATCTTGGCGCGGAGGTTATTATATTGGGATTTTTTTCTTATCCCCAGATTCATTCCTCTCCGTCCTCATTGTCTCCTCATACTCCTCGCATTCTCCTCCTCCGTTGCTCCCACCACAACACCTTAGCACCGCCAGTTCTTGACCTCCTCCGACGAGATGGCGGAAGCTGCATCAAGCTTAGGCGCGACAGCGGTCTTTGTCGGCGGCGTATGACAGGAAACTCTGGGGCCTCTGGGTCGCCACTGTGATGGACGACGCAAAGCTCCATCCTATGGAGGACAAGGGCTACGCCACCGCCGCATGTGGCAGAGCAGCCTCGGTGAGCCCATCCCGACGCCTCGCAATGGCGAGCAAGTTATCTTCACGACGCACGTCGATTGTGAAGGGTTTCGCAGCATAGTAAATCAAAATTTTCTACGGATGCGAACGGGGAAAGCCAAGATCTAATCTAGGAGATGCAAACAACGAGGGGGAATAGATGAGATATTCGTACCCTTGAAGATTCGCATAGGGGAACGCTCAACGGAACGTGGGTGATGTAGTCGTACTCGCTTCTCCTCCTCGCGATCCGATCCGATCTAACACCGCAAGTGGCGATGCCTCCGAGAGATGCACACGTGCGGCACCTAGACGTCTCCTCCTTCCTCGATCCAGCAAGTAGGGTGGAGAGATGGATTGGATCTACAACGCGACGACGCGGTGCAAGCGGTGGAGAGTTTGGCGAGCAGGCTTCGCTTCTGGCATCGGGAGAGAGAGAGGAGGGGCAGCAGGGCGGCTAGGGTTGAGGAGGAGGTGTAGGGAGGGTGCGCCCCCAGCCCTCTTTATATAGAGGGGTGGGCGGCTGGCCCTTGCCCCTCCCCCAAGCCCTAGGCCGGCGGCTAAAGGAGGGAGGAGTGGGGGGCAAGTTCCCCCCCTTCTAGAAGCTCCCCTAGGGTTTCCCTAGGCTTTGGCCGGCTGAGCCCTATAGGGCCTTGTGCCCTTGGCACAATGCGGCCAGGGCACTCCCTCATAGGACCATGCCCCCTCCCGACAAGTGGGTCCACGTTGGTCCCACTACGGAAGGTTCTAGAAGCTTCCGGTACAATACCGAATAACCCGAAACAATTCCGAACTCCAAAAACTGCATTGCCTTATATGAATCTTATTCTCCGGACCATTCCGGAACCTCTCGTGATGTCCCGGATCCTATCCAAGACTCCGAACAAAAACTCATAAACCAATTATCCAATCTATCCTAGCGTCGAGACACGTTAAGTGTGTGAACCTTCGGGTTTGAGAATATGCAGACATGATCTTCTATCAATAATCAACGGGGTGCGAAACCCATATGGACTCCCACACATTCATCGATGATCATAGCGGATGAACCACGATGCTAGGATTCAATCAATCCCATATATATATTCCCTTCATCTCGCGATATTTTACTTGCGAGATTTGATCGTGATGCTAGTCATACCTAGTTCAATTTCGTTCACAGCAAGTACTTTACTCGTTCCGTAATCCGATATCACTTTGTGAATAACTCCTTAACCACATGCTTTCAAGCGGTGTTGATATCGATTACCGAGTGGGCCCAAAGTATATCTCTCCGACTTGGGAGGGACAAATCCTATCTCGATACATACAACCCAACAGGTACTTTCCTATCACCTGAGAGACACCTTTATGATCACCCTCTCATAGGATGATGTTCAATGACCTCAAAGCTTTCTTCCGATACCAGGGAGTTGTATTATCTCATGGTCTAAGGAATACAATATTTGACATAACAAAAGCTTCGCAAAGATAAACACGATGACACGATCTAATTCCTCCGCTTAGTTTGGGTATTTCCATCATATCATTCTCCAAATGATATGATCTCATTATTAATCGACAACCCATGTCTATGGTTAGGAAACCTTAACCATCATTAATCAATGAGCTAGTCCATAGAGGCGTACTAGGGACACGGTGTTGTTCATAAACCACACAAGTATTAAAGTTTCCGCTTAATACAATTCTAGCATGGAATATAAACTTTATCATGAACAAGAATTATAATAATGACATCTTTATTATTGCCTCTAGGACCTAATTCCAACAGTCTACCACTTGCACTAGAGTCAATAATCTAGTTTACATCTGGCAACAATCTAACACCCATGACACTAAGGTGCTGATCATGTTTTGCACGTGGAATAGGTTTAGTCAATGGATCTGCGACATTCAGATCTGTATGTACTTTGCTAATCTTCAGATCTCCATCTGCTATATAATCTCGGATTATATGAAACTTGCGGTTGATATGCTTGGTCTTTGGATGATATCTTGGTTCCTTAGCTAGTGCTATGGCGCTAGTGTTATCACACAATATATCCAGTGGGTCCAAGGCACTTGGAACCACGCCAAGCTCAGTGATGAAGTTCCTGATCCAAACTCCTTCACTTGGCCTGCTGCGACCATGTATTCCGCTTCTACTGTAGATCCCGCGATCACGCTTTGCTTGCAGCTTCTCCAGCTCACAGCTCCCCCATTCAAAATATAAATGTATCCTGTCTGAGATTTAGAATCATCCTTGTCGGTGTCAAAACTAGCGTCGACGTAACCCTTTACGACAAGCCGTTCATCACCTCCATAGACTAAGAACATTTCTTTAGTCCTATTCAAGTACTTTAGGATGTTCTTCACGGCTGTCCAGTGTTCCACTCCTGGATCACTTTGGTATCTGCTCGTCAAACTAAGAGCATTGGACACATTTGGTATAGTACAAAGCATGGCATACATGATAGAACCTATGGCCGAGGCATAAGGCACTTTGCTCATAGTTTCTCTATCATTTACCATAGCTAGAGACCGAGCCTTGCTCAATATCTTACCTGACAACATAGGCACTAAACCTTTCTTTGCCTTATCCATTCTGAACATTTTCAGAACTTCGTCTAGGTATGTACGCTGGCTTAAAGCTATCAGGCGTCTTTGTCTATCTCTAGGTATGCCCAATATATAATCAGCTTCCCCTAGGTCTTTCATTGAAAAACATTTGTTCAAATAACTCTTCACATCGTTAAGTATGTCAATGTCATTTCCAATAATCAATATGTCATCCACATATAGTACGAGAAATGTCAGTGAGCTCCCACTCACTTTATTGTAGATACAAGCTTCGTAGCAATTTGGAACAAATCCAAAGCTCTTGATCACTTGATCGAAACGAAGGTTCCAACTCTGAGATGCTTGCTTCAGCCCATTAATGGAACGCTGAAGTTTGCACACTTTATCAGCATCCTTAGGATCGACAAAACCTTCAGGTTGCATCATATACAACTCTTCATCAATGTTTCCATTGAGGAACGCAGTCTTGACATCCATCTGCCATATTTCATAATCATGAAATGCAGCAATTGCTAATAAAATCCGAATGGACTTAAACATCGCTACAGGAGAGAAAGTCTCATCGTAGTCAACACCTTGAACTTGTCGAAAACCTTTCGCGACAAGTCGTTCTTTATAGATGGTAACATTACCATCAGTGTCCGTTTTCTTCTTGAAGATCCATTTGCACTCAACGGCCTTTCGGTCGCTAGGAGGGTCCACCAAAGTCCATACTTGGTTTTCGCTCATGGATCCCAATTCGGATTTCATGGCCTCTAGCCATTTCTCAGAGTCTGGACTCATCATCGCTTCCTCATAGTTCGCAGGTTCACTGTCGTCTACTAACAAGACAGTTAAGACAGGGTTGTCGTACCACTAAGTAGGGGCACGCGACCTTGTCGACCTGCGACGTTCAGTAGTAGCATCGTCCAAAGCTTCATGATCCTCATTAGCTTCCTCTATTGTTGGTGCAGGCGGCACTGGAACAATTTCAGGTGCTGCGCTACTCTCCAACTCAAGAGAAGGTTCAACAACCTCGTCTAGCTCTACTTTCCTCCCACTCACTTCTTTCGAGAGAAACTCCTTCTCAAGAAAGGATCTGTTCTTTGCGACAAACACTTTGCCTTCGGTTCTGTGATAGAAGGTATACCCAATAGTTTCCTTAGGGTATCCTATGAAGACGCATTTCTCCGCTTTGGGTTCGAGCTTGTCCGGCATCAACTTCTTGACGTAAAGCATCCCCAAACTTTAAGAAACGACAACTTAGGTTTAGCACCAAACCACAGTTCATACGGTGTCGTCTCAACGGATTTAGATGGTGCCCTATTTAAAGTGAATGCAGCGGTTTATAATGCATAACCCCAAAATGATAACGAAAAATCAGTAAGAGACATCATTGATCGGACCATATCTAATAGAATTCGATTCCGGCGTTCAGACACACCATTGCGCTGTGGTGTTCCGGGTGGCGTGAGTTACGAAACGGTTCTTCTTGCTTTAAGATGCGTGAGAAAAACGTAACTCAAATATTCACCTCCACGATCGGATCGTAGAAACTTAATCTTTCCGTTATGATGGTTTTCCACTTCATTCTGAAATTCCTTAAACTTTTCAAATGTTTTAGATTTATGTTTCATTAAATAGATATACCCATATCTACTTAAGTCATCGGTAAAAGTGAGAAACTAGCGATATCCACCGCGCGTCGAAACACTCATCGGTCCGCATACATCAGTATGTATGATTTCCAACAAGTCATTGCTCGCTCCATCATTAGGAGAGCGGGGTTTTGATCATCTTGCCCATGAGGCATGGTTCACATGTGTCAAATGATTCAAAATCAAGAGACTCAAAAAGTCCATCGAATGGAGTTTCTTCATCGTTTACACCAATATGACCTGAGGCAGCGATTACCACAAATAAGTAGTATTATCACTATCTATCTTGCATCTCTTAGCCTCAATGTTATGGATGTGTGTTTCATCCCTTTCGAGATTCAGAAGAAATAAACCATTCAACGCAGGTGCATGACCATAAAAGATGTTACTCATATAAATAGAACAACCATTATTCTCAGATTTAAATGAATAACTGTCTTGCAATAAACACGATCCAGATATGATGTTCATGCTCAACGCAGGCACATAATAACAATTATTGAGGTTTAAAACTAATCCCGAAGGTAAAACAAAGGAGAGCGTGTCGACGGCCATCACATCAACTCTTGATCCGTTGCCAACGCGCATCGTCACCTCATCCCTCGCTAGCCGCCGTCTATTCCGCAGCTCCTGTTTCGAGTTACAAATATTAGCAACTGAACCAGTATCAAATACCCAGGCACTACAACAAGGGATAGTAAGGAAAACATCAATAACATGTATATCAAATATACCTTTAATGGTGCCATCCTTCTTGTCCGCTAAGTACTTCGGACAGTTGTGATTCTAGTGACCCTTGTCCTTGCAATAGAAGCACTCGGTGTCCGGCTTAGGTCCAGACTTGAGCTTCTTCTCAGCAGGGGCAACGCTCTTGCCGCTGCCTTTTTTGAAGGGCTTCTTTGCACCCTTACCTTTCTTAAAGCTGGGGGGCTTGTTTACCATCAACACATGATTCTTCTTCTTGATGTCCACCTCCATAGCTTTCAGCTTAGCGAAGATCTCGGTGATCGTATCAGTGGAACCAATTTGATTATGATTAACTACAAGACTTTTGTAGCTAGGAGGGAGTGATTGCAGAACCCTGTCAATCTTGAGCTCCTCTGGAATCTTGCAGTCTAGTTTCTCAAGGCGTTGAGTGTAGCCCGACATCTTTATGGCATGCTCACTAACAGAACTCCCTTCCTCCATATTGTAGTTAAAGAATTTCTCAGAGATCTCATATCTCTCAGAACGGGCCTGAGTCTGGAACATAGTTTTCAGTTCCTCAAGAATCTCAAAGGGCCCGGGGTAATCTTCAAAATGATTTTGAAGGTCCGATTCCATAGCAAACAACATGGTGCTCTTAATCACACCATAATCATCTTTGCACGACTGATAAACAGCTTTCTCATCAGCCGGCGCATCTACAGTAGGGGCGTCACCTAGCGCATTCTCAAGGACATAGTCCTTTTGTCCGCCAGCGAGAATGATTCTCAGATTGCGGAACCAGTTGGTGAAGTTAGACCTATTGTTCTTAAGCTTTTCTTTCTCAGCAAAAACGTTGAAGTTGAAGTTGAAGTTGGACTTAGCCATTTGATCTACAAAATTTGCAAGTACAATTTAGACTATGTTCATGATAACTAGTTCAACTTAATCAAATTACTATATGAACTCCCACTAAATTCAACATCCCTCAAGTTGTTTAGTGAACATGATCCAAATTCACCACACCTAATCCGATCTTCACGAGAAGAGATATGGTTTCAATGGTGGACAACGAAGTGTCGATCATATCATTCATATGACTCATGCTTAACCTTTCGGTTCATGTGTTCCGAGGCCATTTCTGTACATGCTAGGCTCGTCAAGTCAAACCCAAGTATTTCCGCGTGTGCAAAACTGGCTTGCACCCTTTGTATGTGAACGTATAGTTTATAGCACCCGATCATCACGTGATGCTTGAACACGACGAACTTTCACAACGGTGCATACATGGGGAGAACACAATTTTTATCTTGATCTTTAAGTGAGGAATCATCTTATAATGCTACCGTCGCGATCTAAGCATAATAAGATACATAAAAGGATAAACATCACATGCATATAACTTTATGTGAAATGGTATAGCCAATCTTCGCGCAATGATCTCCATCTTGTGCGTGCCGGCATGATCTTCATAACTCCACCATGATTGCCTCCACCACGAATAGCAACTACAACTATTGCTAACTACTTAGCAATAAAGTAAAGCTATTACATGGCATATAAGAAGTGACACACAGGTCATACACAATTATAAAGACAACCATATGGCTCCTGCCGGTTGTGTACTCATCGACATGCAAGTCGTGAAACATTACAAAACATGATCATCGCATACATTATACACATCACATCTTGGGCCATACCATATCACAGAAAACACTCCCTGCAAAAACAAGTTAGACGCCTCTACTTTGTTGTTGCATGTTTTACGTGGCTTATGGGAGTAGCAAGCTAAGAACGATTCTTACCTACGGAAAGCCACAACGGTGATATTATGGTTGCCAAACTCGGTGTTAATCCCATGACAACTATAGTGAGAAAGCGGCATCCACCACCGCATGTGTGGAACAAGCCACACATCAAGTGCGGAGCCGGTCTCGCGAACGAGGTCGCGTAAGGTTGGCCTGGACCGCTTCGATCTCACTATCCCGCGTCATAAGAAGTACACAAACAAGAGGCTTGCAACAGAAAACATCAACGCCCGCAACAACCATGTTGCGTTCTACTCGTGAAATACATCTACGCATAGATCTAGCTCTAATACCACTGAAGGGATTCGCAGCATAGTAAATCAAAATTTTCGACGGATGCGAACGGGGAAAGCCAAGATCTAATCTAGGAGATGCAAAAAACGAGGGGGAATAGATGAGATCTTCATACCCTTGAAGATTCGCACAGCGGAACGTTCAACGGAACATGGGTGATGTAGTCGTACTCGCTTCTCCTCCTCGCGATCCGATCCGATCTAACACCGCAAGTGGCGATGCCTCCGAGAGATGCACATGCGTGGCACCTCGACATCTCCTCCTTCCTCGGTCCAGCAAGTAGGGTGGAGAGATGGATTGGATCTACAACGCGACGGCGCGGTGCAAGCGGTGGAGAGTTTCTGCGGCAGGGCTTCGCCTACGCGCAATCGGGAGGGAGAGAGAGGAGGGGCAGCAGGGCGGCTAGGGTTGAGGAGGAGGTGTAGGAAGGGTGCTCCCCCAGCCCTATTTATATAGAGGGGTGGGTGGATGGACCTTGCCCCTCCCCCAAGCCCTAGGCCGGCGGCCAAAGGAGGGAGGAGTGGGGGGCAAGTTTTCCCCCTTCTAGAAGCTCCCCTAGTGTTTCCCTAGGGTTTGGCCGGCTGGGCCCTATGGGGCCTTGTGCCCCTGGCCCAATGCGGCCAGGGCACTCTCTCATAGGCCCATGCCCCCTCCCGACAAGTGGGGCCACGTTGGTCCCACTACGGAAGGTTCTAGAAGCTTCCGGTACAATACCGAATAACCCGAAACAATTCCGAACTCCAAAAACTGCATTGACTTATATGAATCTTATTATCCGGACCATTCCGGAACCTCTCGTGATGTCCCGGATCCCATACAGGACTCCGAACAAAAACTCATAAACCAATTATCCAATCTATCCTAGCGTCAAGACACGTTAAGTGTGTGACCCTTCGGGTTCGAGAATATGCATACATGATCTTCTATCAATAATCAACATCGGGGTCTGGAAACCCATATTGACTCCCACACATTCATCGATGATCATATCGGATGAACCACGATGCCAGGATTCAATCAATCCCATATATATATTCCCTTCGTCTCGCGATATTTTACTTGCCCGAGATTTGATCGTCGGTGCCGTCATACCTAGTTCAATATCGTTCACAGCAAGTACTTTACTCGTTCCGTAATCCGATATCACTTTGTGATTAACTCCTTAACCACATGCTTGCAAGCGGTGTTGATATCGATTACCGAGTGGGCCCAAAGTATATCTCTTCGACTTGGGAGGGACAAATCCCATCTCGATACATACAACCCAACAGGTACTTTCCGATCACCTGAGAGACACCTTTATGATCACCCTCTCATAGGATGACGTTCGATGACCTCAAAGCTTTCTTCTGATACCAGGGAGTTGTATTATCTCATGGTCTAAGGAATACAATATTTGACATAAGAAAAGCTTCGCAAAGATGAACACGATGACACGATCTAATTGCTCAGCTTAGTTTGGATCTGTCCATCATATCATTCGCCCAATGATATGATCTCATTATTAATCGACAGCCCATGTCTATGGTTAGGAAACCTTAACCATTATTAATCAATGAGCTAGTCCATAGAGGCGTACTAGGGACACGGTGTTATTCATAAACCACACAAGTATTAAAGTTTCCGCTTAATACAATTCTAGCATGGAATATAAACTTTATCATAAACAAGAATTATAATAATAACATCTTTATTATTGCCTATAGGGCATAATTCCAACAGATCGTGGCCTCAACCTCCCGCCATCGGAGTTCCTCACAGAGATACTCCAACATTACGGCGTTTAGCTTCACAATCTTCCCCAATTTCTTGATTGAACTTAGCGCTCACGCAACTCTTAGTGAGGGATTTTTTGGCATTAGGCCGAATCTTACTCTTTTCCGGTACTATTTTGGTACTCGAAAGAATTCTATTAGTGTCGGAATTCCTTACATTACTGGCACGCTCAGCTTAGTTCTTAGAAGAGACCGAGTCTATCCTAGGATTTTAGCTAGTGAGTCGGTTAAAATATGGGCCGCCACATTCTTCTGTCACAAAGATATACCGACTCCTGGAAAGACGGAAGGTCTTCCGGTTTTTGTCGATGTCGCTGCCACCCACAACGACGCATGGGACACAGAGGCGCTAGAACTTTCCGAAGATTTGGTCATCGCCAAGAGGCGGATTGAATTTTTTATGAAGCACCGGGGTCTCCGTGGCTCCGACTTGATTCACTGCTGGCTGGATCGCTGGATTCAGCCACTGCGGCACCACAGCGACCTGCTGATACACACGGTCACCAGAGACAGAAGGACATCATGAAGGTCTGTCTGACGTGGATCGCCATGAAGGACTACAAATCCTAAACGCAGTTATTGATCAAGGAGAGGGTGAACAAGAAAAACCCCGAGCTCCCCATGCCAATGTTTACAGCTGACAAACCTCTGACTCTGATGAACCTTTTGGTCTTGTGTTTCATTTTAGCTCATCACCTCGTTATCTGACTTTGCATGTGCTGACGTCTTTATATTTTTTCAGATTAAGGATCTTCCAGAGTCGGAGTTAGCCCCTCTTGAGGGTTATCCTCCAGAAGACTCGAAAGAGATGGAGGACGACGTGGTGAAGGAAGTTTTTGGCCCTGTTTTCAAGAAACGTAAGGCTAGGGATGTTGTTATCTCCGCTGGCGCATAAGTGCTGCCAGTGATTAAAAGATAAGTACCTCGTATCTTTCAATACTCGTTTTGTCCTTTCTAGTCACATCTAACATTTGTATTTTGTGCAACTCATAGTTAAATCTATTTTGAAAAGCAAGTCAATGCGGGAGAGTAAACCAGTCAAATTGATGCGCCTGCAGAAACTTGCATTGTCAAGAGCTATATTAGTCTGTTGTTACATTCCATTACTATAAAATTATACGACGTTAACTGCTTATTATATGGCAAAAATTATACCACCATATTCAGTCTGCTGTTACACTACAGTACTATAAAACGTTAACGTGTGCAAAAACATGCCAAGTCTCAGCGAGAGCAATAACACACTTCCCTTTATTCTGGATCCTTCGACAAATTTCGTACCCTGGCGCTCGGATTTGGTAACATGACAAGTTTCGAAGATTCCTAGCTGCAAAAAGGTTGAGCTAAAATGACGTCAAATTCGTTCCAGAGTATGCCTTGTGTCTTCTCTGCGGTCCTTTCCAGCATATGGTAATCTGCAGAGCTGAAGCCAGGTACGTACAATGTTTCTTTGTTCTGCTTCCTTTCCAACCTGTCGCGTGCATAGGTGATGACGGGATATTCTTTCCGTTGCTTTCGCATGACTCTGCTTGTACGGGTTGCAGTGGCATCGAAGGAATTAACCGTACCAACCAATGAGAATTAGTAATCGATTAATACGATTTTTCTAAAATTAATTCAACAAGCCCGTCTAGCTCAGTTGGTAGAGCGCAAGGCTCTTAACCTTGTGGTCGTGGGTTCGAGCCCCACGGTGGGCGCTTGTATTCTTTTTGCACAATGAAACAGAGTGCATTTGTTTGTAACTGGGATATGTACCATACGTGCGATTTATCGTTTTTTTTGTCCTACGAATTTTGTCAACCTTAAGCTCATACACAAAGCAAAGATCAGTGTAGCAACATAACTACCAATTAGCAATCTATGTGTGTATAAAATGTTGTCAACAAATCTTTCAAAGTGCGTCCAAAATTACTATTCTTATCAGATAAACTGTATATAACCTTTTTCTAAAATTTCTCATACAAAGTCATTAATGATGGTATCAACTAAATCATATCCAAAATGCTTGTATTCTTTTTGCACAATGAAACAGAGTGCATTTGTTTGTAACTGGGATATGTACCATACGTGCGATTTATCGTTTTTTTTGTCCTACGAATTTTGTCAACCTTAAGCTCATACACAAAGCAAAGATCAGTGTAGCAACATAACTACCAATTAGCAATCTATGTGTGTATAAAATGTTGTCAACAAATCTTTCAAAGTGCGTCCAAAATTACTATTCTTATCAGATAAACTGTATATAACCTTTTTCTAAAATTTCTCATACAAAGTCATTAATGATGGTATCAACTAAATCATATCCAAAATAATAATAATCTATAACTTCATCGGTTCATCAAATTTTTTCCTTCTTTTTTGTGTTCTGACCATCGGATATACGATTTCTAGTAGATATGACGACACTAGAATTTACAAAAAAAATATAGTAAATAACAAACGCAAAACATGAACTAAATAAAATCTTACCTATTGTATCATCGAGCTTACAATTCCCAAATTCTAGTAAGGTATGTGATATCGCTAAACAATGTCTACCAGCAAACTGGGTTCTCTCTTAGTTTTTATTTGAGCCGCAAAGACAAGGCTACTTGCACTTGCTCCGCCATTGAAGTAATCAACCAATATCGGCAAGAGTACCAACACTTTATTCCAATGAACATGATCGATGTCATTGTTACGAGAGTACGAATCACCATAGTCAAGGACATAGTAGCTAGCATAGACATTGTGAGGACCAACCTCATCACGACAGCCCAATTGTGGAGCAAACTGATGACTTGCTTAGAGCTGCATGGCTGAAGAAAAAGGAAGTCCGGTCCAAAAACTTGAAGAGGAAAAAACTTGGCTTGATAAGTTGCACAAGGGCAAGGACAAGGCAACTAAAGTTGTTGTTTCAACCAAAAAAGGATCAAAGGTATGTTCTAAACTACACATAAGAAAACTATCATTGATAAACTAACTTATTAAACTTTCATTAGTAGCAAATGAATAAAAATGAAGATGTGCAACCTCAAGTTGAAGCGGAGTATGATGGCCAAAAGAAAGAAGTCAATATGGAGAGTAAGAAGTACAATGGCGTTGCAAGTTTTACCCAACTCCTTCGCTCTCCTGCTGCTTGTGATGGTGATAATTTCTATAATGGAAACTGGTTCTAGTGTCTAGATATTGGTCATGCATGGTACTTTGCGAGTTAAGTGTAGTGTTTTGGGTATATTTAGGGGGCAAACTATAGTATTTGGGGGTCTAAGTGTACAAGTGTTGAGACCTAAATGTATTTTTGGATTCTCATTATAGTCTTTTGTTCAGTAGCACCTGTTGCTAAAAAACCTCAATGATATGCAATCGACTTGGGACACTTCCGATATTTTTTCTTGGTTTTGCTTGTGAATGTTCGATAATATGTATATGGATTTCCCTTGCTATACTTGCATGATGCCAATTTTTTCTTACAATTTAAGCGAAAACTAATTGAAAATGATGCAAAAATGCAGCTGAAATCCACAACTAAATGCCCCAGAGCTAAAAATGGCTCAAAAATTAAAAATTCCAGAAAAAAATTCCAGTAAATCATATATATTCTATTATACATTCCGTTTGACATGCAGTTTGTGAGTAAGTAGGATTTTAAATTTATGTCCAAAATTTGAACTTGAAATTCAAACTTCCTGGAAATTTTTAAACAATTCCAGTAAATCGTCGATATCATGTTGTCCATTTTGGGAAATTTTCAGCCTATTTGAGCTTACGGTTTGGAAATGATAAATATTTGAAGTTCTGAATCAGCTAGGTGCTTTGGATTTGGCCTCCACTCGTGCTTGTCCGTCCGATTAAGAATAGATGGTGGATGAAAGGGACAAGATACGCTGAGACTTGATATCGTCGAGTCACTGAAGCTGAGTCCAGTAGTTGGGGCTATGGGGCCGGCGTAAGTCATACCTTCTCCGTTGGGCAATGGAAAATCTGCCGAGGACAAAGATGTTTTCGCCTCTACTCGTTTTGACGTTTTCATGCCCAAATCCGATGCTATTTAACGTCGGATGGATGAATCATTTGGTTTGAGAACGGCCATGTTTTCAACCGCGATCCTAGACCGAGTTCCAGGATTTAACCATGGTGTTTCGCCGATTGCATTAATATATAGACGAGTTCATATATATTATATATATTATGTTAAATTCAGATATATACCCGAATTTTGACTACAGTGGGCTAAGAAAAATACATCGAAAAGCAGTAGAAACTTGATGATCCCGACGGCGCGTCGATGACATGTTGAAGTTGTGATAAAAGACAGTGTAGTTGATGTCCTGGATGCCGTCGTCGTCGTAGCTCGGGGGCTGCGGTGGTCGGGCGCTGCCTTGGCCAGCGTCGCCACATCGCCATGGCTGCGAGGAGGATCGGGCCTCGTCTTCATCGTTGTCTTCGAGGACGACGATCGGCGCTCCTTGATAGACGCTCTCCCGGCGAGCGACGCGCACGACCATGCGCTTGCCTGCAGATGCATTCAGCGAACACGGTCGGCTTCCTCGCGCCCTGCCTGGACCAGGCGCACACGTCGGGTCCCCTCATTGGCGGGATGTCGTTTAAAGACACTTCCATCACCATTTTTAGGAGGAACTCCTCCTTGTCGACAGGGAAGGCCCACTCCGTCGGGTCGGCGACCCTCGGCGAGCTCACGTTGGACTCCTTCTTCGGCCTAACAAGGAGCAGATGGCCTCTTGGCGGTGATACTGCTCGGCGCTCATCGATGATGAGGCCACGGGAACACGCGCGTGGTGGTGACCACACAGGGCACTCCGACTCCCTCTTCACCGGTCAGAGTGGCGCCGAGCCGGGCGACCGCGACGACGAGCCGACTAAAGGGAATATGCCCTGAGAGGCAATAATAAAGTGTTTATTATGTATATTCCAAGTATATGATAGATGTTTATTTTGCATGCTATAATTGTATTAATACGAAAACATTAATACATGTGTGTTTAATAAACAAACAAAAAGTTCCTTGTTATGCCTCTCTCATAAACTAGCTCGTTGATTAACAAGATGATCGAGGTTCCTGATCATGGACATTGGATGTTGTTAATAACGAGGTCACAACATTAGTGTAATGATGTGATGAACATTCATCTGAAGTATAGCATTACGATCAAAGTCATTGAGTTTATATTACTATAATAACTTACGAAGTGATCCTAATCCTTAGACCATGAGATCATGTCAATCACTAACACCATAACAGTTTCTTGATAACATCAAACGTCACACCGTAACAGGGTGATTCGAATTTGTTCATCCCGATGACGGATAGATATGCTCTAGGCCCTCTCAGTGATATCACATTGATTAGCTTGCAAGCAAGTGATTTGATCACTAGAATGTTATATCACGGGAACGAGAAAAGAGTACATGTCAGTAACAAGATCAAACTAGGTATGGATATACTGATGATCGAATCTCGGACATGTAATATATCGCGAAACAAAAGGATTAAGATACTAGCGTAAAAGGTTCTGACGATCACAAGAAAGTCATCGTTGAATGTGTGGGAGTCAGTATGAGTCTCCAGATCCCGCTACTGATTATTGATCGGAGAGGGGTCTCGATCATGCCCGCATTATTCACGAACCATAGGGTGACACACTTAAGAGACACCGACATCCATTTGGAGCAAAAGTTTCATGCCAAAAAGAATAACAAGCACATGAATTTATTTCACTAGATGTCGAAATAGGTTTTCGGGTGAAATTGTAGAAAGTGTTTTTGCATGTGAAATAAAATACTAGCAAGGGGTTATATGTGAATGTTTGTCATTAAAGTAATTGACAAAATTCTAAATAAATAAAAGGAGTTTTATTTAATGAGAGTTTGCATTAAATTTGGTGGAAATTTAATGGGATTTTGAGTGGAGGGAATTGAAAGGATTTTTGTGAGTGGAGTGTCCACCCACATGAATGAGGGGAGGGCAAGGGGGCAGCCCCCACGCGCCGGCCAACCCCTTGGGGTCTCCCCTCTCCTATAAAAGGCACCCCCTCTTCACTTCTCACTCACACCTCCTCGTGAAGGATTTCTCTCCCCCTCTAGTATTTATCCCCATGGTCTCAGACTAGCGAGATACATGTTCGCGGTGGCTATTCGGCAAGAAAGAGTTGTGTTTCCGCTGCATCGCTGGAGCGAGGAGGCGGAGGTTGCTCGGTGCCTCGAACGTGTGTGCGAACACGGATGCGCCGCTAAGTTGTGGTGCTAAGGACTTCCTCTCAATCTTGAGATTAGCAAGAGATCGTCTACATCAACCACGAGTTTGACTCGTTAAGCTTTGCCGGTCTTCAAGGGTATGTTCTCTACGGATATACATCCGCCCATTGTTTGTATCTAGTAGATAGATTTTGGTATATAGTTGTTCCCATCGTAGGATTTTTTTGTTTTCTATGCTGCGAACCCTACAGTGGTATCAGAGCCGGATCTATGCGTAGATGCTTTACACGGGTAGTACACATATGAGTATGTGGGCGATGATCATCATGTTATTGCTTCTTAGTTGTATTTTGGATATTGCTGGCATAGTGGTATGAAGCGGCCCGGACAAACTTTACATGTCCTCGCACATGAGACCTGTTCCACGCTTGATATGCAACTAGTTTGCATAAGTGGCTAGCGGGTGTTTGTCTCTCCTACTATAGTCAATATATAATTTGCAACGAGTTGTTAACAATTTTATTATCCTCGTTGTGGTTCATGTTCGTAGGTAAGAATGGTTCTATCTTCGAAAGCCCTAAGCCACGTAAAACTTGCAATGGATAAATTAGAGACGTCTAGTTTAGATTGTTGTTGGTCTAGTGTTATGATATGGTGATGTTGTAAGTACAAGTATTAGGTGATACTCTTACAACATGCATAACATGTAAGTTCCATAGACCTTGGCTTACACATAGAGGTATGATAGTGATTATACCACGATGCACATGATGGAGATCAAGTGCGGGAACTATATCATTTCACTTATAAACATGTGATGTTTGATTGCATCTTATATTGCTTGTTTGGCGTTTTATTAGCATAATAATATGATTCCTCATTTAAATATCAAGATAAGAATGTGTTCTTCCTTAAGTATGCACCGATTATGTTTCGTCGCTCCAAGACATCACATGATGATCGGGTGTTCTTGGATCCACGACCATATTTTGGGTGTAAGACAGTTACACATGCGAATACTAAGGTTCTTACTTGGCGAGCCTAGCATGTATAGACATGGCCTCGGAACACGCACTGAAAGGTTAAGCATGAGTCATATGGTAGATATGATGCCCATTTGATGCTCGCCTTTGAAGCTACACCGACTCACGTGATGATCGGACTTGGTGTAGTGGACTTGGTTCATGTAATCACCAAAAAGGCACGAGGGATGTTGTTTTTTAGTGGGAGTTCATTCTTAATATGGATTAGTTGAACTCAATCTATCATAAACTTAGTCTAAACTTTACAAATTCTGTTGTAGATGGCACCACCTACTTTTAATGTCAATGTGTTCATGGAGAAAGCAAAACTTGCAACGAACGGTAGCAAATTTACCGAATGGGCCATGAATTTGAGGATTCTCCTCTCTGCTGCACAAAAGCAACATGTGCTAGAAGCGCCGCTAGGCCCCCCACCGTTCGATGATGCCCCTGACGAGGAGAAGAATGTCTATCAGACTCGTCAGGAGGACCACAACTTAGTTAATTGCGGCATATTGTATGGGCTAGATCCAGAACTTCGAAAGCGTTTCGAAAACGGCAATGCATTTGATACAATGGGTGAGTTTAAAATGATTTTCGACACACATGCTGCTATAGAGAGCTAAAATGCTTCAGAAAAGTTCTTTAGCTGCATGATGGAAGAGCACATCTCCGTAAGTGAGCATGTACTCAAGATGTCGGGTTACGCCGATAAGCTTGTGTCCTTGGGAATATCGATTCCCATTGACTTAGGCATCCATCATGTTCTGTAGTCTCTGCCACCTAGCTATAAGAGCTTTGTGATGAACTATAATATGCAAGGCATGAAGAAGTCTCTCCACGAGCTTATGTTAATGCTTAAAACTGCATAAGTGGAGATCAAGAAAGAACATCAAGTGTTGATGATCAATAAGAACACTGGTTTCAAGAAAGACAAGAAGGGTAAACAGAAGGGAAGTAAGGGCAGCAAGCCGGTTGCCGTGCCTGAAAAGAAACCCCGAGTTGGCCCTAAGTCTGATACCGAGTGCTATTATTATAAGGGATAGCCATGGGCGAAGCGCCCCAAGTATTTGGCAGACAAGAAGGCCGGCAAGGCAAATAAAGGTATATATGATATACATGTTATTGATGTGTACTTGACTAGTACTCGCAGTAGCACCTAGGTATTTGATACCGGTTTAGTTGCTAATATTTGTAACTCGAATCAGGGGCTATGGAACAAGCGACCGCTAACAAGGGTGAGGTCAATATGCATGTCGGCAATGGATCAAGTGTTGATGTGATCGCCGTCGGAATGCTACCTCTCCACTTACCGTCGGTATTAGTAATAAACTTGAATAATTGTTATCTGGTGCCAGCAATGAGCATGAACATTGTATCTGGATCGTGTTTGATGTGAAGTGGTTATTCATTTAAATGCAAGAACAATGGTTATTCTAAATATATGAATAAAATATTTTATGGTCATGCATCGATGATGAATGGTTTATTTCAGTTGGATCTCTATAATAGTGTTCCACATATTCATAATATTGATACTAAAAGGATTAAACTTAATAGTGATATATCCGCATATATGTGGCACTGTCGTCTAGGTCATATTGGCGTTAAACGCATGAAAAAGCTCCATTCGGATGGACTTTTGGAATAACTTGATTTTGAATCATTTGGTACATGTGAGCCATGCCTTATGGACAAGATGACTAGAACGCCGTTTTCCGGTTGAATGGAATGGGCGACAGATTTATTGGAAATCGTACATTCTGATCTATGTGGTCCAATGAGTGTGTGTCGGCACGAGGTGGATATCGTTATTTTGTTACTTTCATAGATAATTTGAGTAGATACAGTTATATCTACTTGATGAAACACAAGTCTGAAACCTTTGAAAAGTTCAAGGAATTTCAGAGTGAAGTGGAAAATCATCGTAATAGAAAGATCAAATTTCTACGGTCCGACCGTGGAGGTGAGTATCTAAGTTACGAGTTTAGCACTCATATGAAAGAGTGTGGAATTGTTTCACAACCCACACCTGCTGGAACACCACAACGAAATGGTGTGTCGGAACGTCGTAATCGTAATTTATTGGATATGGTTCAATCTATGGTGTCTCTGACGGACTTGTCATTGTCATTTTGGGGTTATGCACTAGAAACTGCCGCATTCACTTTAAATTAGGTACCATCTAAATCCATTAAAAATACACCGTATAAATTGTGGTTTGGAAACAAACCTAAGCTGTCATTTCTTAAAGTTTAGGGATGCGATGTTTATGTGAAGAAACTTCAACCGGATAAACTTGAACCCAAAGCGGAAAAATGCGTCTTCATAGGATACCCTAAGGAAACTATTGGGTATTCCTTCTATCACAGATACCCTAAGGTAGCCTCAGCTCAGACCTTGGCCGTGAGGGAACCCATACTAAGGTATATAAACTTCCGTTCAAGCCCTACCCAATTTTTGGGTATTGTGGTTGTACGATAAAGTTGGAATGGTATCGCATCCAGACAACCATCAGTTTTATAAAGGGCTAAGGCTCATGCCTCAACATTTTCATCATCAAAATCATCTGGTGTTCCAGAACCATGTCAAAACATTTCAGTAGAATGACTCATCATTCTAAGGTTTTCATAACCATTTTCACCAAGTATTCCCATCTAAAGTTGATCAAGTTTTATACTTAGCACTAGCATCTACAAGTAGTGGTAAATCCTAGTGAGGGGTGGTAAACAAGTGGAGATTTGCTAAGTTCAATCTCATGCCTTAGGATGACATCAAGATTATCTAACTTAGGCCAAATTTTATGCTCTTTATGCTACCTTTAGTTATCTTTCTAGAATCTACAAGTCACCATGCAAACTCTAAGAGAAAGCTTTGATAAAGAAAAATAAAGTATTAAGATTGCAAGTAAAACTAGGATTGGGTTAGCAAGTGGGTATGATCACATATGCTTAAGGCATATAGTTGGCATAGTAACAAGCAAGTATTGGCTTGCATAATTTGCAAGGGTACCTTGCTAAGTTAATAGCTTGCTAAATCAACTAGTAGTAATTAGGCTTTCTAAGTTGCAAATGTTAGCTTGCCTTGTGCAGAGCAGTGGTTGAAGTTCTCCTCGGCTTCCTCCTCATAGTATCCTCCTTCCTCCTCGTATCCTTGGTCGGTACTAGCGTCTATAACTAAATACGAGGTACACAATCACCAAACAATACTTAACTATTTTCAATCATCACACAAAGGTGCACTATTGACGAGGTTTGATCTCGTCAATGCCCATTGTTATGGACTTGGGTTTTGGAGAAGATGGGGATGCTGGAGATCGTGGAACGGTTAGAAAACAAGCAACACGGGGACACGAGGTTTTACCCAGGTTCAGGCCCCCGGAGGGAAAACCCTACTCCTGCTTGTCTTCTCTTGATTCTGGGCCCGAAGGTTCTGAGTGCGCAGATGCAATCTGGCGTGGAGGTGTGTATGCAAAAGTGTGTGAGAGAGAGAGATCTAGGTCGTGCCCTCCTAGCCTTTATATAGACTTAGGCAGGTCCCGGGCATAGACCTAGTCGGTTACAGGTTCTAGGGTTTTACCCCTTTGAATTTCCTATCTACTCTAGTCTTGCTCTCCAAGGATCCGAAAGCGTCATGGGCCTTGGCCACCCGAAAATCTTCGTGGGCCGACGTATAGTTGCCGTGGGCTTTCCTTGGGCTGGACCAGGTATGCTGAGATCATGTACCTGCGGGGTATAACCATGTCAGTAGCCCTCGAGTGTTCAGTCGAATCATAGATTCGGCTGAACACTCTGCAATCTTTCGGGTGCAACTATGTATTTCAATAGTTCATGTGTAGGGATTGTTGATGCGTGTGCCTGACTCACCCGACGGATCAAGGTCAGTTAACTGTCTTAGGACAAAACAACACGATCTTCTTCAGGTTCGAATCCCTCAACTCGAACCTGGAACATATGCGGGTGTAATTTGACTCAGGCCGCGGAGGACTTACAGGAGTGGAATTCCAGTGAATTTAACTGATATACCCAACGCGTCCGTCAGGATTTTTCATCGTGCCTGTTAGAACGGGTTTTTACTATCAGAGCGCAGTCGTGTACGTTGCGAGGCTATTAGATGATACCTGTAGGTCTTATCTTTGTGTCGCAGACACAACATCCGAATGTTTATCACCGCGGAGGTGTTTCGGGTGGTCAAGGAGGATGTTACTCCCTTAGCGTTTAATTGGGGCATAGTTGCCGAAAAGTTTTGCATGTTGATCCGAAGGATCCCAGTCGAAGAATTTATAGGGTGCGCGATCAGGGCTCCCTATGGGAGTAGCCCCCAAGTGTCTGTTCGAGTCGTAGACTCGAGCTGAGACTTTTATTCAGCCGTTGTTCCTCTTCAGGTCCATAGGACACACAAATTTTTTGGATGATTAAATCCATTCTCCCCATGGGAGTAGCCCCCTAGTCCATAGTGGAGTCGTAGACTCGACGAGGGACTCGAAGTAACAGTTCGCTTTCGTTCATCTTTCGGGTGCGCGGCCAGCGCTCCTGATAGGAGTAGCCCCCGAGTAATTGGTCGAGTCATAGATTCGAGTGAGTACTCTTAGCTTTGAAGCCGAAGAAATTGTAGTTGTTGCTAGTGTAGCTTTTGATTACGTCAGTGCTGACGATCGATGACCTCAAGCGTCTGCTGCGCCAGAGATGACTTGACTGGACGAACATGGGTCCCACTGTCTGACCTTGAATTGACCGGTCACGCGCATCGTGGAGATAATTACGGTGTCGCCTCGATTTCCGCGCGTAGTGGACGGCGTGTTAGCGACGGCTCATTGTGATGCTGACACGTGTATGGCCAGATCCTGCCGTTGGCGTTAGGTCTTCTCGATGAACGGTTGTCGTGCATCGTCATCGTCTTTATAATCATTGGGGAAAACTTCAATTTGTTTTCACCGCATCAGTTCTTGCTTTCACTGCTTCCTTGCGTTCTGAGAGCTCTTGCTGCGTGCTGAAATATTCCTTCACGTTTCCTTCGTCCATTCTGCGCTCTCGTCGCCAGCGCCGTCGTACCGCGATGGGGAAACCGAAGAAGTCGTCGTCTGCGGTTGGCACCAGCGCCGCCAGAGGGAAGAAAGGTGCCGCCACTACCCGTGTCACCAACGGTGGCTGGCGGCGATCGGAGACGCGGGAGAGTGATCTCCGCAGGCTTCGCGAGCGGGGCCTGATCCCACAGGATAGGGAGGCCGTTAGACTCCCAGGCAATGAGGTAATCCCCCGTCCCCCCGTTGGGTATCGGGTTATGTTCCTTGCCTTTGTCTTGCACGGATTTTCCTTCCCAGTCCATGACTTCCTTCGTGGACTGTTGTTTCTATACGGTGTCCAATTGCACCACCTTTCCCCCAATTCTCTTCTTCACATTGCTTGTTTTATCACTTTCTGCAAGTGATGGCTCGGTATTGAGCCGCATTTTGGCCTCTTCCGGAAACTTTATTCCGTGAAGTGGCAATCTGGTTCGGATGGTGTTTATCCCATTAGGGGTTGCATCATCTCCCTCAGGCCCAATATGCTTTTCTTTTCTTTTTCCATGTCCGAATCTGTCCAGTACTAGCGGAGGTGATGGTTTTGTATCCGCGACTCCGTAGTTCCTGGGCAAGATTTTGGTCTTGTTCCCTTCAACCCCTCCCAGGAGATTGAGCCAAAAAGGTCTTGGAAAAACAAGATCTTGGATGGCGAGGTGGCGAAGATAGAGGCTCTATATCGTCGGGTGGAGGATCTCCAATTGATTCCGGAGAAGGAAGTGAACGGTGTGGATATCATCCGCACCTTTCTCGAGCGTCGGGTGCAGCCACTCCAGGCTAGGGTGCACCCAATGTTCCTTTATGCTGGCCGGCGTGATCAGACGAGGGTTTCGGCTGAGAAAATCTCCCAAGGAGATCTTGACAGGACCCTTCGCTTGTTGTTGAAGTTCAAGGCCGGAGAGGAAATCCCCGGGAAGTCGCTCACTCCTCCGTTTTCTTCTTCGCTTCCTGTTCCACAGGTGTAGATCCGTGCGCGTGGCGCTATTTTTCGACTGCATTGTTTTGTGTTTGTTTGCTAACAAGTTGTTCTTCTCCTGTGCAGAGCTTCAAAGTGCCGGGTATGTCGCCTCCATTACCCGAAGTATATCCGGATGCTCCGGACAATGATTTGGTGGATTCCATGTCCGAGATGCCATCGACGCGATCTCCGGCTGAAGATGCCAACGAGTCAAGCGAGGACCACACTCGCAAACGATCGCGGAGCTCCAGCGAGTCTTCGGATGCTTCGACTCCTCCGACTCCTAGGAATCATCTGTGTATTGAGCGCCATAGTGATGGGCATGGAGGCTCTTCCTCCCATATTCCTTCCATTCTTGTGCGGGCTGTAGCGCCGCACCCGCCAGCGAAGCGGAAGAAGGAAGAAAAGAAGGAAGAGAAGAAAGAGGAGAAGAGAGAGGATAAGAGGGTCCGAAGGACCCCTCCTGTCTTCAACCTTAGCGAGCTTGACTCGTAAGTTTCCTCTGTACTGTCCTTTCTTTTCTTTTTATTTTGTTCTTGTACTAATTTGTTCGTGTGCAGGCACTCTTCCAACGACTCCTCTAGCGACGGTGCTCGGGAGATGATGGGGGAGTCGTAAGTCGCGTCTCCTCCTCCGCAGATGGTGGCAACTTCTGAGGGAGCTGCTCCGAACCCTCCTCCACCGGAGGTGCAGGTGGTTGCGCCTCAGAATTTCGTCAGCGGACCTTCGACGTCGCCATTGGATCATGTAAGTCTCCTGCCACGGGGAAATCCCCCGCGCGTTTGTAAAAGATTTTTCTTGTTTTGTTCTTCGGGGGGCCCCCGTTTTTCGTTAATCGTCTTTTTTTTGCTGTTCTTTTTCATTGGGTGCTAATCCGTTGACACCTCGCCTTGTGGCTGCCATCTTTGGATGATTCATCACAACTTGCTTTTCTTGAGACTGTGTTCGTAGTCTTGAGAAGGAGTTGCTTGGGATAGTCACGTGATGTTTGGAAGTCCAAGGCGGATCGCGGTGCAGCCAAAGAGGAGTATTTGATGGCGGAGCCCTTATTGTCTGAAAGCTGCAATGTAAGTTGTTCTTTATTTCGAGCTGCAGCTCGGTTCTTGATGCGTATGCTTGGCTTCTTACTTTTGTGCGAGTATCGCAGGTGCTAACTGCTCCAAGGGAGGAGAAAAGCGTGTTCTTTATTGGTCAATTGTTTGACTCAGCAGGACATGGAAGCTGGCGGGTTCTTCTAGATGGATCGCGACCGTGCCATGGCTCTGGCAACGGTGTAGGATCGCGTTCACCAAGTATCGCGGGTGCTTCGTCAAGTGCAGACTTCGCTCTCGTCGGTTCTGCATGTGATGTTTCCTCTGGATGCTGTGCCAACAACCCTGTCCGGTCTTCTGTCTAGATTTCGGAGCATGACTCGTGTCCAGTAATTGGTGAGGCAGCAGTTCGTCGCAGGGGTGAAGGCTATGCTGTCCCTTGTTAGGATACATCGTCCTGATGATCTGTCTGCTGTGGCGTTTGGGCCACCTCTTCGGCCAGACGGTGGCGAGTGGGATATGCGTCCGTATTATGCGGCTGTAAGACAGTATGCCGAACAAGTTGTAGATTTGTTTGAGCAGCGTGCTCAAGTTATTCTTCAGAATAGGTAGTACCTGTAAAAGAGATAGATGTAATTTTTGTATATTTTGACTGGGCATGTTGTGCCCTTTGTTATAAAGGTTTGTGTGTTGTTTGAGCACGCAGTGCTTTATTTGAGTACGTGTCCTTTTCGTTTGCCTGACGTTGTCAGCTACTCAGGTGTACACGTGTGATCCTCGGTCGATGAAATCGTGAGGTGGGGGGAGCCCCCAAGTGCGTTTGTAGCATAAAGTAAAGTTGGAAATAGCTAACGAAATTTTGGGGCGAGACACTTAGCTTTATTTATATCGTAATGGAGGAAGTACATTGTTCGGATGAATAGCCTTGGCTGAAAAGCCTTATTGAAAGTAAAGGGGTATGTAGCTAGGGGTAGAATCGTCGCAAGTGTGCGATGTTCCATGGGTTGGAGTATTCGACTCCGGACTCCACGTGCTTGAGGCGATAGGCGCCACCTGGGATGACTTCAGTGATAATGTGGGGCCCTTCCCATGGTGACTCGAATTTCTTCGGTCGCTCTTGCTTGAGTCTCAAGACGAGGTCTCCTTCGACGAAGGACCTTGGGCACAGCCGTCGGCTATGGTAGTTGCGGAGAATCTGCTGGTACACCGCCGATCGGGCTGCTTCCACGTCTCTTGCCTCGTCGAGTGTGTCGACGGCGTCTTCGAGTGCGGCCATGTATTCGGCTTTGCTGTAAGCGATGACCCGGGGGCCTGGTGGCGTACTTCGGCTCCATGCACCATGAAGAACGGTGTGTAGCCAGTGGAGCTGTTTGGCGTGGTACGCAAACTCCATAGGACGGATGGCAGCTCTTTCGTCCAGGCTCCAGCCTTTCGTTCGAGTGGGATCATGAGGCGCTTCTTGATGCCAGTGCCGATTAGGCCGTTGGCCTTTTCGACCTGCCCATTCGTTTGCGGGTGAGCCACTGATGCGTATGTGATGTTGATTCCGAGGCCTTCGCAGAAGTCTTGGAATTCTTTGGAGATGAAGTTCGATCCATTGTCGGTAATGATGCTGTGCGGTACGCCGAACCTGTAGACAATGGATTCGAAAAACTTGACGGCGGTCTTGCCCTTTTGGTTGGTAACCGGCATGTCTTCGACCCACTTGGTGAATTTATCGACTACGACCAGGAGGTAAACGTGCCCGCCTTTCAAGGACTTTGGCAGTTTGCCGATCATGTCGAGGCCCCATTGAGCAAAAGGCCAGGCTATAGGTATGGGTCTGAGCTCTGACCCGGGTGCGTGCGGTTTGTCAGCGAATCTTTGGCACCCGTTGCATCTTCGGACGATGTCTTTTGCATCGCTCCTGGCCGTTGGCCAGTAGAATCCAGCTCGTAGAGCTTTGGCGACAAGGGAGGGGCTGCCTGCGTGATGGCCGCAAATGCCCTCGTGGATGTCTTGGAGGATGGCTTTCCCGTCACCTATGGTGACGCACCTTTGTAGTACACCTATAATACTACGCTTGTACAGCTCGCCATTGATGATGGTGAAGGCTTTTGACCGATGAGATATGCGCCGGGCATCCGTCGGGCTATCAGGCAGTTCTCCGTTTATCAAGAACTGGAGGTATGGTCGCGTCCAAGTTTCTTCGACTGCCATGACCTGCATAAGGTTGACCATAGCGACTTCTGTGTCCAGTTTCTCGGGTCCTTCGTGTCCTTCGGGCAGCGTATCCCCCGAGTGTTCTGCTTCTTCGGGTGATCCCTTGGGGAATTTCCGCTTGATGGATGGCACACAGATCTGTTCAAGGAACACACCCGGTGGCACCTTTGCGCAGGTGGAGCCGATGTTGGCGAGTCTGTCGACTTCCTCGTTGCTTTCTCTTCCAACGTGCCGAAGCTCGCAGCCGTCGAATTCTCCTTCGAGTGCGTTGTAGAGTGCACGGTACACGATCATGTTTTCGGCGTGTGCGTCGCCCTCGTTCATCGTCTGCTGGACGACAAGGTTGGAGTCGTCATAGATGACCAGGCGCGTTGCGCCGCAGATCTTTGCCATCCTCATGCCGTGGATGAGGGCTTCGTATTTGGCCTCGTTGTTGGAAGCTCGGAATTTCATCCGGAGGACGTACTTCATCTGGTCGCCCTGCGGGGAGGTCGGTATGACCCCGACTCCTGCTCCAGCTTCACGTTTGGAGCCGTTGAAGTGCATCATCCATGACTGCGACATGTCTGGGGTGTCTGGCATCTGCAGCTCCATCCAATGTACAAGGAAGTCTGGGAGGACTTGAGATTTGATTGCGAGTCGCTTCTCGTAGACGATGTCTAGGGGTGACAGCTCGATGCCCCACAGGGCCACGCGCCCTGTGGCCTCTGGGTTATTCAGGATGCTGTTCAGGGGTGCCTCGTTGACGACCATCACCTGGTGCTCCTGGAAGTAATGGCTCAACCGTCGAGCCGTCATGAATACGCCGTAGGCGAGTTTCTGGTAGTGAGGGTACCTCTGCTTTGTTGGCGTCAGTACCTCGCTGAGGTAGTAGATTGGGCGTTGGACCCCGTGGGTCTTGCCTTCCTCGGGTCGTTCGACCACTAGTACGGTGCTGACCACCTGGTGTGTGGCTGCTATGTACAGCAGCAGGGGCTCGCGCTCCTTTGGCGTGACTAGGACGGGCGAGGTGGAGAGTAGCCGTTTGAGGCTTTCGAACGCATCGTCGGCTTCGGGCGTCCACTCGAATTTATCTGCCTTTCGTAGCAGCTGGTAGAATGGCAGGGCCTTCTCGCCCATGCGGCTGATGAATCTGCTCAACGCCGCTATTCGTCCTGCGAGCTGCTGGACACCCTTGAGATTTTTCGGCTTCTCCATTGCCATGATGGCCCTGATTTTCTTCGGGTTCGCCTCAATCCCTCGCTGAGAGATGAAGTACCCAAGCAGCTGGCCCGATGGGATGTCGAAGGCGCACTTTTCGGGGTTGAGCTTGATCCTGTAGCGATAGAGGTTGTCGAACGTCTCGCGGATATCGTCGATGAGTGTTCTTGCCTCCATGGTTTTGATGACTATGTCATCGACATAGACTTGAACGTTGCGACCGATCTGGTCCTTGAGGCATGCCTACAAGCATCGCTGGTACATGGCACCTGTGTTCTTTAGCCCGAAGGGCATTGTGTTGTAGCAGAACACTCTGAACGGTGTGATAAACGCCGTTTTCTCTTGATCTTCGACCTTGAGCCGAATCTGGTTGTAGCCTGAGTAGGCATCGAGGAAGGAGAGTTTCTCACATCCTGCGGTCAAATCGATGATCTGGTCAATCCGAGGAAGGGGGAAGTGGTCCTTTGGGCAGTGCTTGTTCAGTGACGTGAAGTCTACGCACATCCGCAGGATATCCGTGTCCTTCTTGGGGACCATCACTGTGTTCGCGAGCCACTCGCTTTCTTTGATCTCCGTGATGAAGTCTGCGGCGAGTAACCTGTTTATTTCCTTCCCGATGGCTTCGGCCCGTGGCTCGGACAGTCTCCGGATGGACTGCTTGACGGGCTTGGTGTCTGGAAAGACGTTGAGTGCATGCTCGGCGAATTCCCTGGGAACTCCTGGCATGTCCGCAGGACACCAGGCGAAGATTTCCCAGTGCTCACGGAGGAATTCGACGAGCGCGCTTTCCTATGCGGGGCTGAGGTCGTTGGCGATCAGTGCCGTCTTGGAGGCATCCGTCGGATGGACCTGCACCTTCTTTGTGTTAACGGTGGAGTCGAAGGACATGTCAGGTGCGTTTTGTCGTGCGACTGGGGGTGCCCCATTGTCAAAATCGCCATGGAGCCTTACGAGTTCCTCCTGCATGCCGAATGATTGGGAGATTCTTTTGAAATCCCTGTCGCATTGGTCTGATCGGGTGAAGCTCCCGTGGATTGTGATGACGCCTTTCGGCCCTGGCATCTTGAGTAGCAGGTATGCATAGTGTGGGACAGCCAAGAACCTTGCGAATGCTACACGCCCGAGGATGGCGTGGTACTGTGATGGCCAGTCCACTACTTCAAATTTGAGTCGTTCCAGTCGGAAATTGTCCGGCTTGCCGAAGATGACGTCCAGCCATATTTTGCCCAGGGGAAATATGCCCTTTCCTGGGACAATGCCGTGGAACGTTGTATCTGATTGTTCCAGGCTGCACTGCGGGGTCCGCATTGCTGCCAAAGTACTTGCGAACATCATATTGATGCAGCTTCCGCCGTCCATGAAGACGCGTCTCATCTCGAAACCTCCGATCTGCGCCTCCAGCACCAGGGCAGCATGACTCGGCGAGGATCCGCAAGGTGATCCGAACGACTGAACGTGATGCAGGACTCCGATCCATTGAGGTACTCAGGGATGGCGGGTGGAGTTGCCACGGCCAGGTTGATCTGTCGGGTTATTTTCTTCTGCACCCTATTCGTGGGGCGCCCCTTCTGGATCATCAGGGCTCCTTTCGGCGGGGGATACCCATTCCCAGCGTTGTTCTGTGCTGGTGCGACTGGTTGGTTCGGGCCTCCTACAGGTGGCGGTGGAGGAGCTCCATGTGCTATCTCACCCAATGCGGGTGCGTTTCCGAATCTAGGAAGTGGAGCTTGCTGCCTCATCTGGACCATGCTTTCGCTGAGTTTCTGGAACTCGCGGCAGTCCTTGAGCATGTGGCTTGCCTTCTTCTTGCCATCCTGCTTGTCGATGTAGAAGTGGATGGTGCATGGACCCGAAAGTTTTTCGTATGCTGAGGGTCCGTTATCGCGGTCGCGGCGCTGCCACGACTGTGCTGGGCGTCCTCCATCGCGGAAGTTTCCTCCGCGGTATCCTCCGCTGTTGCGGTTGGCGTCGTTGCGGCGATCGGCGTAGCCGGCCGCGACCATGTCGGGTCCGTCGCGATCTTCATAGACGCACGATCTTCTCTTGCTACGACGCTCTCGCCGTTGGCCGTAGTCATCCTCTTCCTCCGATTGTGCTCGGTGGATGGAATCTTCGCTGTCAGCCCACCTGTTGGCAATGTCCATGAGGTGGTCGAGTGTCTTGGGCTTGACGCGCCCGAGCCCCTCCTTGAAGTCTTGGCGCTTGACGCCGTCCCTGAAGGCGTCGATGGCCCTCTCTTCGGAGATGTGCGCTGCAGAGTTCTTGGTGTTGGACCAGCGTAGTATGTATGAGCGAATGGATTCGCCCGTTCGTTGAGTGCAGGCTCGCAACTCTTCTATTGAGGCGGGCCTCTTGCTGGTGCCCTTGAAGTTTCGGATGAAGATGTAAGCTAGCTCATCCCAGCTTCGGATGGACCCTGAAGATAGGTCACGAGCGGATCCGGTTGCGCTATCACCGCTGGTGAAGGCATTGCATGGCAGTCTCTTTGTTTCCACCGTGCAGTTTGACGGATGATAAGTGGTCGCTGAGCCAAGCCTTTGGGTCTTGAGTGCCGTCGAACTTCGGAGTATCCGAAGGAAGCTTGAAATTTCGTGGCATCCGTGTCCGCCGGACGGATCTGCTGAATCACCGGGCTTCGCAGAGTTCTCCTTCGTCTTCGTCCATCTTAGATTCAGACGAGCATGCGCGCTTAGCTCGCGCTTTGTCGATTTTGCGTTGTGTGAGCGCGTCTCTGGCGTCGTAGTTGCGGTGATGGCGCGATCTCTTCTTCCTTTGAGGAAGATCATGTTCCTCTTCTTCGGATGACGGGGTGGGGCTGCGGTCGAACCTGACCGGAGCTTTCTTCTTCGGCTCCGTGGGGGCTTCCTGGTGGAGCGCGGCTCCGACGAGTCTGAGTCCGGTAAGTGTGGACTTGTGCATGGCTCTTTTCGGGTCCCCTTCCGGAGGTGGGTGGGCCGTGAGGTACGTAGTGGCTGCCATGATCGCAGCCTGCGGCGTTTTCGGGATGACGTTGTCATCGGCGTCCATCTCCATGAAGGATGTGTGGAGGGTTCGGGTCACCTCACGGCGCTCCTGGGGATCCATGTTCTCCATCCGAGAGCGGTGTTTGTTGCCTTGGTTGCCGTTCGAGCTGGAGCCGATGCCCATGGCGGAGAGCGCGTTTCGTCACGCGCTGGACTCTGAGGCTGCCTGCTTGCGTTTGTCAAGCACCTCCTGCATCTTGACCTGCTTTTTGTGCTCCTCGATCAGGAGCAGATGGTAGGCCATCAGCCGATCCCGGGAGGAGTCTGCAGGCAGGACTATGTTGCCCGCCACGGTGTTGCGGGCCTGGGCCCATCCTTCTTTGCTAAGGCGGATGACGTGGACGTTGTTTTCCTCTTCGGGTGGGGGAGACTGGCTTCTTCTATTCCCGCCGTTTCGATCTGGCGGGTTAGGTGGTGGGTTGGGCGGCGGGTTGGGTGTTTGCTGATCCCCGTCAGCCTGTATGACTACGGCGCATTGGTAGCGCTCGTAGATTGGCCCGCTGCTGCCGCATATTTCAGATCCGGAACCGTAGGTCCCTTCATCCGACGGCAGATCGCACAGATCGGAGTTGCAGCTGCTGCTGTCGTAGGAATCATCTGCTGATGATGTTGTGCGTAGCACGGGGTGTGGTGTCCATGAAGCGGGCCTGATTGATGGTAGGGGCACCCACTCAGGGAGGCGGAGAGTGCCAGTTTGCCCCACCTGGAAGCAGAAGCTCCCGAACAGGATTTCGAGTCCGTCGCCTACGGGCTCGAAGTCCTTCATGGTGGCCGGTGGGTGGGCGGTGAAGTTAAAAGCGCCGAAGAGGAGGTGACTCTCCGTCGCCGCAGAGTTGTAGATCGATCGGGTTGGGACCGTCACGATCGCACAATCAGCGTCCCCATTTCCCACAGACGGCGCCAATTGACGAGGTTTGATCTCGTCAATGCCCATTGTTATGGACTTGGGTTTTGGAGAAGATGGGGATGCTGGAGATCGTGGAACGGTTAGCAAACAAGCAACACGGGGACACAAGGTTTTACCCAGGTTCAGGACCCCGGAGGGAAAACCCTACTCCTGCTTGTCTGCTCTTGATTACGGCGGAACCGAAGGTTACAGGGGTGCGCAGATGCAATCTGGCGTGGAGGTGTGTATGCGAAAGTGTGTGTGAGAGAGATCTAGGTCGTGCCCTCCTAGCCTTTATATAGACTTAGGCAGGTCCCGGGCATAGACCTAGTCGGTTACAGATTTTAGGGTTTTACCCCTTGAATTTCCTATCTACTCTAGTCTTGCTCTCCAAGGATCCGAAAGCGTCATGGGCTTGGCCACCCGAAAATCTTCATGGGCCGACGTATAGTTGTCGTGGGCTTTCCTTGGGCTGGACCAGGTATGCTGAGATCATGTACCCGTGGGGTATAACCATGTCAACTATAGATGATCTAGCATCATCACTAGCATCACAAGGATTAAAACATTTGTCTTATTTATTTTAATTTGATGAAAGTAATTTCTACTCATTGAAAAACTACTTAAGATTTAATATTCTCCAACTCAAACATGGGATCATGTTGACACATGTCATCACCACATATTTCAGTACATGGGAATGTGAGTTAAAGTGGTGTCACAATTTAATAAGGTTTAACCTTTTATTTTAATTAAATAAAGTGACTAGAAATGCCTATGTTGCATTCTTTTATTACTTGAACATTATTTCTGCAAGTAAACCCATATGTTTTCATATATTCTAAAAGGTATGATCAAATGTGATTTTCGAGAGTTGGAATCAACTCAAAAGCTTTTATGGTTGAATTTTGAAAAATGTTTGAATGCAAAAAAGCTTCTTCCTTGTTATTTTTACCATAGTTGATCGACAGATCCAAATGATTTGAATCCAGTGGGCTTGGATTAAGCATTTCAGTACCTTTCTAACAAAATTGGTTTCATGCATTTTGGTTTAGTGAATCGAGCTGGGTTGATTTTTGAATATAGGTACAGAACTATTTTTGAAATTAAAAGAATAAAGCTTAATTTGAATTATTGGGTCGCGCGGGATATTTTACTAGGTCGGCCCATTACACACAGCGCGTACGAGGGCTGGTTAAGTGGCTATCCCCAAGCGTCAGTGAGACGGGGAGGGGCGAAGCGGTACAGGGTGATCTAGGACACACGATCTAAATCTAATCGAATGTCTACGGTTCATCGTCCACGTCGGGCAGCGCCAGCGAGACAGAATCCTAACGCGACAGGTGGGGGTCGTGGGAGGCTCACCGGGGCTCAGGCGAGGGTCGGCGACGGGGGCAAACGACGAAGTCGACGACGGAGGTTCTCCTGGTACCGGCAGCTCCTCCTGGGGCATCTCCAATCGTCGGTTCCCTTCTTCTCTAGCAGCGGCGGGCTTCGGCCAAATTCCGGCGATGCGCTGCTCGCCTTGCTCCAAAAGTGAGGTGGGGTGGTTCTGGGCGAGAGGGGAGTGAACTGCTGTGGCGAAAACGAGCGGTGGAGGCCTCTATTTATAGTGGCGAGAGGGGACCGACGGGCGCGGGCTGAGCTCGTCATGGTCGACGGCATAGGCAGCTATCGGCATGGGAGACGGTAGGGGACGGTGCTATGTTCCCTGGCGAAGCTCAATGGTGTGGTGGCGAGGCGTGGGGCGGTGCTGATCGGTCGGAACGCTTCGACGCTCTGGGCGGGTCCGACGGAGGTTTTGATGGCGCACAGCGCGCGTTGTCCACGCGACAGCGAACGGGCATGTCTGGCGGGGTGCTGGGGTGCTGGTGATTATCTCTGCAAGCGGCGAGGGCGGCGCACGGTCTGTGGGTGTTGGTCGAGCGTGGCGCACAGGCGCTCTCTCGGCATGGTCGTAGAGAGGTTTGGCATGGGCGTGGCGTGTGGTCCAGGGGCTGGCATTGCTCGGGGCTGGGACAGAGAGTGGCGGTGAACGGTGCTGCATGTGCCACACAAGGTTGGCGAGTCTAGTGCGGCCGCTAGCTCGCTGGTGACAATGGGGTGGTAAGTTTGCTCTCGGCATGGTCACCATTGATGTCTAGGCTTGCTTACAGTGGTGCTAAAGATAGTTAAAGGGGCTAGATGATCTACTAAGGGCTAGTTGCAACCAGAGAGGGAACAAGTTAGGCCAATTTTACTGCACACTATAGTGTTTGTTGTTTGTTTGATTTGAATCTGCAAGGTGTTTGATGAAATGGCCGCCAGAAATTTAAATTTGAATTTTGAATTCAAACTTTGTGGGTTTGCTAGGCACATGCTAGGGAGTGTCTGGTTAGTTGGATTAGTCAAGGGGCATTGGTTTGGTTGGGTTTTGAAAATGGATGATCTTCACATATGAATAACATTCAATTTTGAATTGTGATTTGAATTGGTTTGCCAAATGTTTCTGCAAGTTTGAAAGGTGGGCCTTGATTCACTTTTACTAGTTCTATCAATGGGTGAAAAAATTTGGGAAAGTTTCTGTTTGAAATCTTGGACAAACACTCAAAGTGACCTAGTGAACAAGATTGGCAAAAATGACCATTTGCTTTATTTTTGATTTTCTCTTTATTTGTTTCTGTTTGGAAATTTTCTAGATGATGTTATATTTGTATTTAAACCATTTCTTGCTATTTAGGTTAATCACACAAGATCATTCATGCATTTTTCAAATCATTTCATTCACACATGCATTCATATGATTTTATTTAATCAAAGTTTTTGTTAACCCTAATTTAGTGATTAGAGTTTGATGATCCTTGTTTTATATTTTTGGGATGTTACAACAAGGTTTTTGTTGCCAAGAATGGATCCTTTCTAGAGAAACAGTTTCTCGAAAAAGGTGTGAGTAGTCGGAAGGTAGAACTCGAAGAGGTTATTGAACCTTCTCTTCAAAGTATGGCGAGTAGCGTAGCGCCGGAAGTCGTTCCGGAGTTGGCTTCACCAATTGAAGAGGGAACTAATGATAATGATCATGAAACTCCGAAAGAGAGTACTAACGAACCTCAGGTCTAGCAGGACGCGTGCAACTCCCGAGCTGTATGGAAACCCTGTTATGAATTTCATGGTTGATGAAATTGATGACCCTGCGACGCATGAAGAAGCGATGATGAGGCCGGATTCCAACAAATGGTTAGAAGCCATGAAATCCGAGATGGAATCCATGTATGAAAATAAAGTTTGGAACTTGGTGGACTTACCTCACGACCGAAAGTCCGTGGAGAATAAATAGATTTTCAAAAGGAAAACTGATGTTGATGGTAATGTGACCGTCTATAAAGCTCGAATTTTTGCAAAGGGGTTTCGACAAATTCAAGGAGTTTACTACGATGAGACATTTTCTCCCATAGCGATGCTAAAGTCAGTTAGGATTATGTTAGCAATTGCTGCATATTTCGATTATGAGATATGGCAGATGGATGTCAAAACCGCGTTCCTCAATGGTAATATTGAAGAAGAGTTGTATATGATACAACCAAAGGGCTTTGTCGATCCTAAGGATGCTAACAAGGTGTGCAAGCTTCAGCGATCCATCTATGGACTGAAGCAAGCATCACGGAGTTGGAATCTCCGCTTTTATGAGGTGATCAAAGAGTTTGGATTTGTCCAAACTTATGGATAAGCTTGTATTTACAAGAAAGTGAGTGGGAGAAATGTGGAATTTATGATATTATATGTGGATGACATATTATTGATCGGAAATGATATAGATCTTTTAAATAGTGTTAAAAGTTATCTAAACAACAAATTTTCAATGAAGGACCTAGGTGAAGCGTCATACATATTAGGCATAAAGATCTATAGAGATACATCTAGGCGCCTAATAGGGCTATCGAAAAGTACATACCTTGATAAGATTTTAAAGAAGTTTAAAATGGACGGAAGTAATAAGGCCTATGTTGCAAGGCAAGACATTGAGTAAGACTCAAAGTCCAGCTACGACGGAAGAAAGAGAGATAATGGACAAAGTCCCCTATGCTTCAGCCATAGGCTCTATAATGCATGCCATGCTATGTACAAGACCGGATGTGGCACATGCTATTAGTTTGACTAGTAGGTACCAATCGGATCCAGGTTCGGAACACTGGATAGCGGTCAAGAATATCCTTAAGTACTTGCAAAGAACTAAGGATATGTTTCTTGTGTATGGAGGTGAAAAAGAGCTCGTCGCTAAGTGTTATGTCAACGCAAGCTTTGACACTGATCCGGATGACTCTAAGTCTCAATCCGGATACGTATTTCTCATGAATGGCGGAGCGGTTAGTTGGAGGAGTTCCAAACAACCTGTGGTGGCGGGATCAACAATGGAGGCCGAATATGTTGCTGCTTTAGAAGCGGCCCAGGAAGCGGTTTGGATGAAGGAGTTCATATCTGAACTAGGTGTGCTTGCGAGCATGTTGGACCCAATGGTGATCTATTGTGACAACAATGGTGCCATTGCCAATGCGAAAGAACCAAGGTCTCACAAGAATTCCAAGCATATTAAGCGCCGATTTCACTCCATCCGCGAGCATGTCAAGGATGGAGATATAAATATTTGTAAAGTACACACGGATCTCAATGTAGCAGATCCGTTGACTAAAACTCTCCCTAGAGCAAAACATGATCAACACCAGTGTTGGGCCACGACGGGATAAAACAAAACTTTTACTCTAACGTGGTGATCCCAAGACCTAGCTGAGGTAGAAGGCCACGAGGTTTACCACTAGACGCGCGGTTGCGGATTACTGATGAAGCGTCGATTGATGCAAGCAGTCCTCACGATCCGATCGTCGGTGCTGATTGCGGCACCTCTGCTGGTATCCACACGCATAAGGAGGAGCCGTGGCCGGCGCTAGGTTCGTTCTGCGGCCGGATCGTGGAGCTAGGGTTTCCAACACATGGATTAACCTAACCGAACAACGATTAACCTTTCGGGTTCTTGTGCTCCACTATATATAGGGAGTGAACGTGGGCTTCGCTCATGGCGACCCATTCACTAAAGCCCATATAACATTAGTCACCGTGAGTCCAACTCACTAACTCAGTCCTAATCCGGTTTAGGTCCAACCCAACCAGATTATATAATTCGGATCCAATCCGAACCTGCTCCCGCTCTTAAGTGTGTGACCCCGCAGGCTCATGGTTACTTGGACACGATTTGAGTCCAACTCACAATCGATCAATCGGCATCGGCTCCTAGCAAAACGTACCGATTCCCAAGTACCAAAGAGTCATGACGACTTGCCTTTTCAATGCGACTTACGTCTGAGTCCCTTTTGCCTCACGATATACCTTGTCAGACTATAGGCGAATATATGTCATCCCTTAAATAGTCCAACTCTCTTCTCGATCCGAGATAAGTGATTCACCCGACTAACTCTTAGCCGATCTCCTCGGTTAACACTTAACCGAGTCGTGCATGGCCATGCTTTCCGAATCATATCTCACGAGAGGGCCGGAGAATATCTCTCCGAGTGGAGGGCAAAATCCCATCTTAGTTATTCACATCACGGCTTGATTCTCGATCGACCCGAACCGCCTTTATAATCGCCCGATTCACGGATCAGCGTTTGTAACCTAAGTCGGTGATCCTCAACTCGGACTATGCAACAACCTCAGGTCTAAGGATTACATTGATTGAGATATACAAATGACAACTTAGTTCGTTGTACCTCAATATGGGTCAATCCGACTCGCTAAACTCTTTAGCCTAGTCTGTGTAAGTTGGAATAGCATCTCCATGCCCATGACAAGTGGAACCGAGTCATCAAGCCAACTTTCACATTGGTCTAAGTTGTGTGTCCAGCACAACCTCAATGACCAAGGATATTTAGTACAAACAACATGAATGCATAGTTCCACAACTGAATCACATATTCAATGATACACATCAGATGTTTATACAAGGACTACTTAATAACTTTATGAATACAATGGGAAATATTATCATACATGATTGCCTCTAGGGCATATTCCCAACAGTCTCCCACTTGCACTAGAGTCAATCTTCCGACATCACATGTCTAGGCATCTAATGCCCATGGCTCTCAGGTGCGCCTCATGCTTCGGCTGGGGTAACGGCTTTGTCAACGGATCCGCAATATTTGCATCCGTGTGTACTTTGCATAACTTGATATCACCCTGATCCACGAACTGGCGAATCAGGTGGTACCGCATGAGTATGTGCTTGTTCTTCTGGTGTTGTCTAGGTTCCTTGGCTTGTGCAATAGCACCATTGTTGTCACAATACACGTCCAATGATTGGACGAGCCCCGAACCACACCAAGATCCATGAGGAAATTCCTCATCCAACAGCAGCTTCCTTTGCTGCCTCCGAGGCAATATACTCAACCTGTTGTAGACGCATACGCCTCTTGCTTGGAACTTTTCCAGCTCACAAAGACCTCCGCTTTATAATAAACACGATCCGGATTGCGAACGAGAATCATCGAGTCGGTGAGATAACTCGCATCCGTGTAACCCTTTACACTAAGTTCATCTTCACCACCATAAACCAAGAACATATCCTTAGTCCTTCTCAAGTACTTTAGGATATTTTTAGTCATTATCGATGGATCTCTCCAGGATCAGCCTGGTATCCGCCACAACACTTAGAGCATAGGAAACATCCGCCTAGTACAAATCATGGCGTACATGATGGATCCGATCAGAAGCATATGGAATCGCACTCATCCGACTTCGCTCATCGGTTGTCGAAGGACACCGAGTCTTGCTAAGTTTTACACCATGGGACATCGGTAAGAACCCTTCTTAGACGATTCCATGTTGAACTTTTCAACACTTTGTCCAAATAAGTACTCGACTCAATCCAATGAGCCTCCTTGATCTATCTCTATAGATCCGGATTCGAGGATGTATGTTGCCTCACCCAAGTCTTTCATTGAGAAACTCCTTTCCAATGAATCCTTGGTTTCTTGCAACATCGACGTCATTTCCAATCAGTAATATGTCATCCACATATAAGATTAGAAAATTTACTTTGTTCCCACTAAACTTCTTGTACAAACAAGAATCATGATCACTCTTGATGAAGCCAAACGATTTGACTACCTCATCAAAGCGAATATTCCAACTCGAGATGCTTGCTTCAACCCATAAATGGATTTGAAGTTTGCATACCTTAAAGCCGGCATTAGCTGGATCGACAAAACCCTCGGGCTGTATCATATACGCCCTCGGTTAAATTTCCGTTAAGGAAAGCCGTTTTGACATCCATCCGCCATATCTCATAGTCGAAATAGGCCGCTATAGCTAACATGATCCGAACTGATTTAAGCATCGCTCCGTCGAGAAAGTCTCGTCGTAATCAACTCCTTGAACTTGTCGGAACCCCTTCGCGACAAGGCGTGCTTTATAGATTGAAACATTTCCATCCATATCAGTTTTTCTTAAAGACCCATTTGCACTCGACGGTCTTGCACCGTTCGCAAATCAACCAAGTTCCAAACTTGATTTTCATCCATGGACTTTATCTCGGATCTCATGGCTCCAAGCCATGACTGAATCGATCCCACCATCGCTCAATAATTTGCGGCTCATCACCGCCTAACAAGAACACATCACGAACACTTCGTAATCTTGCCGATCTTCGTAGTATGTCGCTATCGGCTCACTGCCACGATCGGCTCAACCTCCAAGGTTTTGCCGATTCGCCATTAGCCGATTTGCTATTAGCCGATTCCTCTCGAATTTCTTCGAGTTGCACTGCTCCCACTTACTCCCGACCGAGAAACTCTTTCTCAAGGAAGACACCGCCCGAGCGACAAACACTTTGCCCTCTTCTCGGTTGTAGAAGTAGTAACCCAAGGTTTCTCGGATACCCCAATAAAATACATTTATCCGACTTGGTCAGAAGCTTGTCCGATCAAGTCGCTGACAAAAGCTTCACAACCCCAAATCTTAAGAAAAGACAAACTCGGCTTTTTGCTGTCCACATCTCATGCGGTGTCTTCTACCGATTTTGATGGTACTTTGTTTAGTGTGAACGCCGCTTGTTTAGACAATAACCCCAAAATGATAAAGGCAGATCGTCTGACTCATCATTGATCGTACCATGTCCAACAAGGTACGATTCCGCCTTCCAAACACCATTCCTTTGTGGCGTTCTGGCGGAGTAAGTTGAGGAACTATTCCACAACTTTTCGATGGTCATCAAACTCATGGCTCATGTACTCGCCTCCTCGGTCCTAATCAAGAAACTTTATTTTCTTGCCGAGTTGATTCGTGCTTCATTCTCGAATTCTTTGAACTTTTCAAAGGCTTCCGACTTATGTTTCATTAAGTAGATATATCCATACCTACTCAAATCATCGAAGGTAATGAAGTACTCATAACCACCCCTCGGTCGTGCTCATTGGTCCACATACATCACTATGTACTAGTCCCAATAAGTCTGGACGCCTTTCGCAACTCTTTGCAAAAGGTGTCTTGGTCATTTTGCCGAGTAGGCAAGATTCGCATGTCTCGAACGACTCCAAGTCGAACGGGTTAGAGTCCATCATCATGGAGCTTCTTCATGCTTTCCAACTTATATGACCAAGCCGAAGTGCCAAAAGTAAGTCATATTCAGATCATTTGGTTTCAACCTTTTAACATTTATGTTATAAACCGACTCACCATCAAGATTCAAAATAAATAACCCGTCACGGAGGTGCAAAGCCGTGAAACATATCATTCAAATACAAAGAACAACCATTATTCTTGATATTCGACTCATAGCCTTGCCTCATCAAACATGAAGCGAAATAATGTTTCGATCGATAATCGGAACATAATAACAATTATTTAGTTCCATAATGAATCCGAAGGTAAATGAAGTTGCATCGTCGACTTCCAACGCAGCAACTCTTGCTTTGTTGCCGACTCGAATATCAACCTCGCCTCTTGCTACGCTCCTAGTTCTTACCGGTCGCAACGAGTTGCGATGTGAATAATCGATCCCAGATCATATACCCAAGAACTATTAGGTGCATCAAGATATATGTCTATAACATTGCAAACAAGTGTACCTGAGTCGAAGTCATACCTCCACTCTTGGCTTTGTCGGCCAAGTACTTGTCAGTTCCTCTTCCAATGGCCATCCGCCTTGCAAGAGAACCAAGTGGATCCGGTGAAGGAGATGGCTTAGTCCCCGAGGAAGCGCTTGGGACAGGTCCCGAGCCCGCTTTCCTCGACTTAGCCTTCTTCTTAGTCCAAGAACTCTTCTTGAACTTAGCCTTATTCTCACCATCAACACTTGATCGGTGCCCTTCTTGAGATCCGCCTCTCGCTTGAGCATCCCATGTAATTCAGTGAGCTTTATCCATACCATGCATGTGGTAGTTCAAATGAACGCCCATATGCACTAGGAAGAGAGTTCAATTATATCCGTAGCGAACTCTTCGCTTATGGGGTAGCCTTTCCAGAGACTGCACGTAACCAACCATTTTGATCACATGCGGACTCTGGATCACCATCCTTAAGCTTGCAACTCAAAGAAGCTCGAGAGACTTGATACCTCTCGCCTTCGCCGAGCTCGAACATACTTTTGAGGCTTTCGATCATATCGTAGGCCTCAACATGCTCGAATCGCTTTTGCAAGTCCGGTTCCATGTGAGCAAGCATAAGATGCCTAATATCCGTGGACTCATCTTTAGCCCGACGGTAGGCATTGGTGGCGCATAAATCGCATTCTCATTCGCTCATCCGAAGTGGGTTGTCTAGGACATGGTCCTTCTTTTCTTGTTTGAGAACAATTCTCGATTTCGATACCGCTTGGTAAAATTAGTGTCGTTTCGCTTTATCTTTCTCAAGAATGGTTCTCAACGCAAAACCGGATATCCGAGAGTGATCGCTACTTGGTGCCATGATCTACAAATGAAAATGTGCAAAAACACTTAAGACATGTATTCATAAAAGAGCAAGCATATTAAACATTTTAATATTTTATGCTCCCACTAGAACCAACACCCTCCGATGGTTACTTAGTGATTCAGATCCTAAATAAGCAAGTCGGCTAGTGAGCTTTAGCATCACCGCTAGCCGCCAAGTGATCTAGGTAGACAACTCCTTGTCAATCGCATCTCATGCGACTCTGTTGGATGGTGGCATCACATGCCCGGCTCCCATCCGACTTTTCCCGAGTCCCACAACTTGTGATAGACCCGCCTAGCTTACCAAGTGTTTCTGCAGAAGAGTCCGACTGAACCCACCTAGTCGAAGAGAATTGGCAGCACCTCAATTTTATGAGCCCACTACCAAAAATGTCCGACTTGTGATGGTGCAAACACCAAGTGGAAAACCGACTAGACCTTCTTTGAGGGATTAAATTTTACCGACTATCTAATAGAGGTAAACCGAGACATAACAATAACACAAAATAAAGCAATTATAATGTGAAATGGTATGGCTCTCTTCATGGCGATCTCCATCTCCACAAAGCTTGTAATCCGACTCGTGCCAACTCTTGTCACTTGCCGCCTTACTCCATAATGCCGACATGTATAACGCCTTGCATGCCTTCCGGTTCTCAAACAGCTACACTAGCTTAGTAAAGTAAATTACATAGAGAATCCGACACGCAGGTCGTTATACAATAAAATGACAACACCTAGGCTCCAATGGTGACAAAAACCGTGATTCGCAGATCACGTATGGATTACACACATACATCACATGCACATGAACCATACCATTCACAACTTCCCGCAAAAACAAGTTATGCATAGATACAATATCTACCGCGTTGTGAAACTCGAACGACATCTAAGGCGCCACGACGTATGGCGGCGGGATCGAAGGCGGCAAGTAAGTAGCGGCATTTTTTCCGAAAACGTAGATCTCATCTACGATCCGAACATGGATTCCGACCATCGTTCCGATTCGATCAAACTTTTTGATCTTCGATCACCGCTTCTGGATTTACGTGTCACAGTCTACCCCGATGGCGGAAGCCGACCGGTAGGGGTATGTAGTTCCACGACCTCAGCAGTATGATCACGGAAATCAGATCTACCATTCCCCGAGTATAGTTGATCCAATCAACTTCATACAAAACCGATCTATCTCATAGATCGACCACCAAAACAGCACATAGATCTCATCTATAGCCTACCACATATCACATATGCGAGATCTCGACCCTAAAACCAGAAGCTATCGCTCTGATACCACTGTTGGGCCACGACGGGATAAAACAAAACTTTTACTCTAACGTGGTGATCCCAAGACCTAGCTGAGGTAGAAGGCCACGAGGTTTACCACTAGACGCGCGGTTGCGGATTACTGATGAAGCGCGTCAGTTGATGCAGTGCAGTCCTCACGATCCGATCGTCCTGGTGCTGATTGTACAGCACCTCTGCTGGTATCCACACGTACAAGGAGGAGCGGCATGAATCGCTAGGTTCGTTACGGCGGACTTGTGGAGCTAGGGTTTCCAACACATGGATTAACCTAACCGAACAACGATTAACCTTCTCGGGTTACTGTGCTCCACTATATATAGGAGTGAACGTGGGCTTCGCGCGACCCATTCACTAAAGCCCATATAACATTAGTCACCGTGAGTCCAACTCACTAACTTCCCTAATCCGGTTTAGGTCCAACCCAACCAGATTATATAATTCGGATCCAATCCAACCTGCTCCCGCTCTTAAGTGTGTGACCTCAGCTCATGGTTACTTGGACACGATTTGAGTCCAACTCACAATCGATCAATCGGCATCGGCTCCTAGCAAAACGCATCGATTCCCAAGTACCAAAGAGTCATGACGACTTGTTTTTCAATGCGACTTACGCCCGAGTCCCTTTGCCTCACGATATACCTTGTCGACTATAGGCGAATATATGTCATCCCTTAAATAGTCCAACTCTCTTCTCGATCCGAGATAAGTGATTCACCGACTAACTTAGCCGATCGCCTCGCTAACACTTAACCGAGTCGCATGGCCATGCTTTCGAATCATATCTCACGAGAGGCCCAGAATATCTCTCCGAGTGGAGGGGCAAAATCCCATCTTAGTTATTCACATCACGCAGCTTGATTCTCAATGACCAACCCGCCTTTATAATCGCCACGGATCAGCTTGATGTAACCTAAGTCGGTGATCCTCAACTCGACTATGCAACAACCTCAGGTCTAAGGATTACATTGATTGAGATATACAAATGACAACTTAGTTCGTTGTACCTCAATATGGGTCAATCCGACTCGCTAAACTCTTTAGCCTAGTCTGTGTAAGTTGGAATAGCATCTCCATGCCCATGACAAGTGGAACCGAGTCATCAAGCCAACTTTCACATTGGTCTAAGTTGTGTGTCCAGCACAACCTCAATGACCAAGGATATTTAGTACAAACAACATGAATGCATAGTTCCACAACTGAATCACATATTCAATGATACACATCAGATGTTTATACAAGGACTACTTAATAACTTTATGAATACAATGGGAAATATTATCATACATGATTGCCTCTAGGGCATATTCCCAACAACCAGAACTCCATGGGTGTTAGATTTGTCACTATGTAACTAGATTATTGTCTCTAGTGCAAGTGGGAGACTGAAGGGAATATGTCCTGAGAGGCAATAATAAAGTGGTTATTATGTATATTCCAAGTATATGATAGATGTTTATTTTGCATGCTATAATTGTATTAATACGAAAACGTTAGTACATGTGTGTTTAATAAACAAACAGAAAGTTCCTAGTTATGCCTCTCTCATAAACTAGCTCGTTGATTAACAAGATGATCAAGGTTTCCTGCTCATGGACATTGGATGTTGTTAATAACGAGGTCACAACATTAGTGTAATGATGTGATGAACATTCATCTGAAGTAGAGCATTATGATCAAAGTCATTAAGTTTATATTGCTATAACAACTTACGAAGTGATCCTAATCCTTAGACCTTGAAATCATGTCAATCACTAACACCGGATGAGTTTCTTGATAACATCAAACGTCACACCGTAACAGGGTGATTATAAGAGATGGGTTCAGAACTACTAAAGTGTTATGTTGAGGCCCATGGATCGAGAGTGGAATTTGTTCATCCCGATGACAGATAGATATGCTCTAGGCCCTCTCGGTGATATCACATTGATTAGCTTACAAGCAAGTGATTTGATCACTACAATGTTATATCACGGGAACGAGAAAAGAGTACATGTCAGTAACGAGATCAAACTAGGTATGGAGATACCGATGATCGAATCTCGGACATGTAATATATCGTGAAACAAAAGGATTAAGATACTAACGTAAAAGGTTCTGACGATCACAAGAAAGTCATCGTTGAATGTGTGGGAGTCAGTATGGGTCTCCAGATCCCGCTTCTGATTATTGACCGGAGAGGGGTCTCGATCATGTCCGCATTATTCGCGAACTGTACGGTGACACACTTAAGAGACACCGACATCCGTTTGGAGCAAAAGTTTCTTCCTGGAAAGAATAACAAGCGCAAGAATTTATTTCACTAGATACCGAAACAGGTTTTTGGGTGAAATTGCAGAAAGTGATTTTGCATGTGAAATGAAATACTAGCAAGGGGTTATATGTGAATGTTTGTCATTAAAGTAATTGACAAAATTCTGAATAAATAAAAAGAGTTTTATTTAATGAGAGTTTACATTAAATTTGGTGGAAATTTAATGGGATTTTGAGTGGAGGGAATTGAAAGGATTTTTGTGAGTGGAGTGTCCACCCACATGAATGTGGGGAGGGCAAGGGGGAAGCCCCCATGCGTCGGCCACCCCCTTGGGGTTCCCTCTCTCCTATAAAAGTCACACCCTCCTCACTTCTCACTCACACCTCCTCGTGAAGGATCTCTCTCCTCCTCTAGTATTTACCCCCCATGGTCTCGGACTAGCGAGATACATGTTCCCGGTGGATATTCGGCAAGAAAGAGTTGTGCTTCCACTGCATCGCTGAAGCGAGGAGGCGGAGGTTGCCGAGACGTCCAAAATGTATCTACTTTCTCGAACACTTTGCTATTGTTTCTTCTCTAAACTTGTGTGATTTGGATACAACTAACACGGACTGACGATGTTTTCAACAGAATTACCTTGGTGTCTTGTTTTTTTTGCAGAAAATGAACTATCAGGAAAAACCTGGAAAATATGCCAAAAATTATATTTCACCAGAAGATCCACGGAGCCAGAAGAAGAGACGGAGGGGAGGCCTGGGGGGCCTAGACCCACCCCAGACGCGGGCCCACCACTAGCCGCGCCTGGAGGGGTGAAACCTCCCTAGGCACCTCCTCGGCCTCCCTCTGCGCCTATAAGTTTCCTTTCAACCTAAAAACTGAGGTGGGGTTCAATAGTTTTCCAGAAAGAGTTCCGCTCTGCCGCTGCCATGAGAAACCAAGATTCGGATCCAAAAACTCCGTTCTGGCACCCTGTCGGGACGAGGAATTTGGAGAGGAACATCGCCATCGTCATCACCAATGCATCTCCATCAACCACCGATGTTTTCCTCATCCATGAGTGAGTAATCCCCTGCTGTAGGCTTGGGGATGGTAGGGATTGGATGAGTTCTATCATGTAATCGAATAAGATCTGTTAGGGCATAGTGCCTAGTATCTCTATTAGTGCTATTTGAATTTGTTGCAACTTGTTGTGCTTAATTCTTGTCACTAGGGCCTGAGTGCCATGATTTCAGATCTGAACTTATTATTGAATCATTATGATAGTATTGTTTGTGATCTTATCTACAAGTTGTGTACACATATCATGTATGGATCCCAAGGCCCCAAAGTGACAATAATTGGGACAACCGGAGGGGATGGATGTGGTGTGAGGGTTACATGTGTTCACGGATTGTTAATGATTTGCTCCGGTGCTCTATTAAAAGGAGCACCTTAATTGCCGATGTTCCTAGAGGCCCACGCTGCCTTGGCCGGGTCGGAAGATGTTGTGCAAGTTCTCATTGCGAGCACGTATGACTATATTTGGAGCACATGCCTAGGATTGTTTAGTACTTGGATGATTGTTATTATTTATCTGCAATGCCCTATATCTTGAGTTACATGTTTAGACTCGTCCATGCAACGCCCTTCCATCCATCCCTATGCCTACCGCACTCGAATCCTACTGTTACCGTTACTGTTACTATTGCTCCTTTTTCACTGTTGTTGTTGTTGTTGCTACTACAAATTGTTTCTACTGATAAACTTCTGTGAGCAAGAACTATTTCCAGGTGCAGCTGAACTGACAACTCAGTTGTTAAGGCTTGCAAGTATTCTTTGGCTCCCCTTGTGTCAAATCAATAAATTGGGTAATACTACCCGTGAAGACTGTTGCGATCCCCTATACTTGTGGGTCATCAAGACTATTTTCTGGCGCCATTGCCTGGGAGCATAACTTTATTTGTAAGTTCACTTGGATCTATTATTGTTCATTGCTACTCCTTTCATCATGGGGAAGTCTCATGATGGAAAGTTCCCTATTTTACCATCCACTACAAGAAGAGGTACAGTCCTAAACACCTCTGCTGCTCTTGATTCACCGTCTGTTATAAGTAAGCTTGTTACACCACCACCACATACTCATGCTACACACATTGCTACTGCTACTGAGTCTGAAACTGCTTTTGATGCTCATGATGTTACTTCTACTGTGCTTGATGCAAGTGGTTCACTAGGTCCTTTTCTAGATGCTACTATGGATAGTCTAGGAAATACCAAAACTCCTAGTGAAGACACTATTACACCTGTTAGCTCACCTGAGGCTAGTGAGAGTTATGATATTAATGATGGTTACATTGAGTTCACTGATGATTTTGTTGAAGAGTGCCGAAACACACATGGTACTAGTGCTATTAAGAGTCTCCTTTCTAGACGTACTATTATGCCTAAGTTGTCCTCTGATCCTAAGTTTGCCACTTCTCCCATAGATATTAAAGATGAAGATTATGATTTCTCTCTTGATTTATCTTATTTAGATATTGTTGAGAAAGAACATTTTTGTGGGACTTAAAATGAGAGTGTTGTGGATCATATGAATGAGCTTTCTACTATGAGTGCTTTATTCTCTGATGATTTTAAGATGCGCAAGTACTTTGTTGCTAAGATATTCCCTTTTTCACTAAAAGGAGAATCTAGGGCTTGGTTTAATAGATTACCTCCTGGTTCTATTGATAGCCCTGATTGCTTGATTGCTTCTTTCTTCCAGAAATATTTTCCTCTCAGTGCTAGACATGCCGCTTTGCAGAGACTTTTTGATTTTAAACAGGGAGAAGAATAGAAATTGCCTGAGTCATGGACAAGGTTCTTTGCCTTGATTCATGCACATACTGGATGTCCATTACCTAATGAGCTTCTTGATATTTATTATAATGGACTAACTGATTATTCTAGGACCTACCTAGATAGCTTTGCTGATTGTGTTTTTAGGAAAAGGCTCCTACAGATGCTGAAGAATTAATGGCTAAGATAAGCAAGCATTATGATGATTGGACTTCAAATGAGCTAAATGCACCTGATCCTATTACTCCTGAACCAGTTGTTCCTGAACCAATTCCAGCACCAACAACAAAGAAGAGGGGAGTTATTGCATTAAATGATGAAGTGATGAAGGAAGCTAAGAAGTGTCTAAAGGAGAAAGGTATTAGAGCTGAAGATGTGAAGAATCTACCTCCTATAGAAGAATTGTGTAAGCCAATTCCCCACTCATCTACTATTGAGGTACACTCCAACACTTTGATGAAGGTGATATTCCTTATGGTAAGCCTCCTGATCAATGTTTAGAGGAACTTGACACATTTATTGTTAAACAAGGGTATTTTAATAAACAAGTTCAGAATCATTTATTGGAAAACTCTAGAGCTATCCATGATTTGAAAGATATTGTGGAAATAACTTCTAATGATATTAAAATGCTTTGTAAACACTTACAAATGGTTCAAACTCAACTTGATCAACTTGCTAAGGTACAAAAGGATATGCTAGTTAATGCTTCAGGAGATAAACATGCTTATGGAATTAGAATTAGGAGTGGTATAGCTACTCAAGATCCTTTATATCCTGAAGGACACCCCAAAAGAATTGAGCAGGATTCTCAACAAGGGGAAGATAGTGGTAGTCCTCGTAAGAGAAAGAAAAAGAAACATAAGATAGTTGAGGAACCACTTGAAACTGTTGTAGATCCTAATAGTACATCTGTCTCTGATGCTGAAACTGAGAGTGGTAATGATAAAAATGAGTCTCCTGATAAGGAGGAAGGTGAGGAAGAACCTGATAAGCACACTAAAAACACTAGGTACACAAAGGATGATTTTATTGCTAATAAACATGGTAAAGAGAGAGAACCTTGGGTGCAGAAACCTATGCCTTTTCCAGGTAAGAAACACAAGTCAAAGGAGGAGGAACACTACAACAAGTTTTGTGAGTGGATGAAATCTTTATTCTTGCAAATTCCTTTGACTGATGCTATTAAGTTGCCTCCTTATTCAAAGTATATGAAGGATATTGTCTCTAATAAAAGGAAGATTCCTAATGAGGAGATTTCTACTATACTTGCTAATTATTCCTTCAATGGTAAGGTTTCAAAGAAACTTGGTGATCCAGGTATACCAACTATTCCTTGCTCTATTAAGAATAATTATGTTAGAAATGCTTTATGTGATTTGGGAGCTGGAGTTAGTGTTATCCCTTTTTCTCTCTATAAGAGACTCCAGCTAGAAAAGTTGATGCCAACTGATATTTCTTTACAAATGGCTGATAAGTCAACTACTATTCCTGTTGGTATATGTGAGGACTTTTCTATTCAAGTTGCTCATAATTGCATGGTCTTAACTGATTTTGTTGTGCTTGAAATGCCTGAAGATAATAATATGTCTATTATTCTTGGGAGACCTTTTCTTAATATTGCAAGTGCTGTCATCAATTGCAATCAAGGAAAAGTAACATTCAATATTAATGACAAAGAGCCCATTGTCTATTTCCCCAAGAAGGTTGTTAAGAGCTATTTACTGAATTCCATTGAAAATATTGAGAGCATCAAGGTTGGAGAAATATATTGTCCCATTCCACAAGAAAATTTTGAAACTATTATGATTGGGACCATTGCTATCAAGTATGAGGTAACATAATCACCTGTGGAATGCAAAGTTTTGCTTAATATAAGATTGTTTTGGTAACAATACTTGATCAACCTTGTTAACAAAAGGATTTTAATGAACAAAATAATGTTCCCACTATGGTTATACTTGCTTTATTTTTCCTTTGTCCTTCCTAGTCTTTGCTTTAGTTTTGCTAGTTGTTTGCTTGTTTGAGTTTCTTAGAGCTCATGTATTTTGGCTTTTGGTTTGCTTTTGATTCTTCTAAAAAAATTGTTTCTGCGAGAAAATCAATTTTCATACCCTGAAAATTGGCCAAAAATAAAGTTTTCCGAAAAATCCCAGAAAATTCAAAATAATTTTTTCCTCGAAAAAAGGGGCAGAGTGGCACCTGAGGTGACCCAGGGGGCCACCCCAGGCCACCACACCCCTGGTAGGCGCGACCTACCATGTGGCGGCGCCTGGGGGTTTAGCCCACCTAAGCCCTTCAGGCTGCCTCCTCAAAGCCACCTTCTTTCTCTCTCCCGAAAAACATCGGAAAACTTTCTCAAGCTCGAGTTATTGCTGTTCTTGCTTGCGATTTTAGATCTCCTTGTTCAGCCCACCTCAAGTGCTGATTTTTTGAGGGATTTCTCCTTGGTATGTGCCCCCTCCACTTGTCCAATTAGATTTGTGATTGGTAGATTGTATCTTGAGTATTTTGCTGCTATAGGTGACAGGTTGTTTGAGCTTGCATGCTTGTTCTTTGCTTAGAAACTTTGTTTTGATGCATGTGTAGTCCTCTAGCAAGTTCCTATAACTTTTACTCATCATTTATCAACTTAGAAATCACTTGGTTTGATGGTTGTTTAAAATTTCAGAATAGGGAAGTCATGGACCACCACACCTTTGGTGACATATTTGAGAGTTATGCACCTAGAAGGGAAAGTCTTCCAAGGTCATCTACCAGTACTAGACCCTCATACAATGAGGATCTCATCACTCCACGATTTGGTGACGAGGGATATGAAGGGGATGCGCACCCCTCCACCTTTCCTTGACAAGCATTCTTGCAAGCTGTTGGGATTCTTAATGATTTTATGACTTTGGTGCAGAGAGATGGACTAACAAGTTACATGCAGGATGAGGGTGCATAATACGCTTTGCTCACTAAAACATTCATGGGTAGTTTCTCATTTACTAACAGCATGTTCAAGCCTTCTGTGTCTTTCAAAATTTATGGCAGGGCTCATTCTATGACTTTGAAGCAATTTTGCAAGGCCCTTGGACTTGGTACAACTGGGTCATCAAAGAAGATTCAAGCTCTACCCGGTGATTTGTTAGAGATTTACCGAGGAATAAAAAATGATGATGACCGTAGAGCTCAGCGAGGGAAGATAAAGAACATTCAACTTCTAGCCATCAGGTATTTTGCCTACTATCTTGCCACCAGTGTTCTCGGTAGGGAGAACACTAGTAATATTTCCAACTATCAATTGGCCTTCTTAGCTGCTGCACTCAACAATGAGGATAAGTATAATCTTGGTTCTCTCATTGCTCGTCGTCTAGCTGCTAAGGGACCCATTTATGAGGGAATTATTGCTACTCGTGTTGTTGCTGCCTTGAACATTGCTGTTGATCCACATGATACAGTTTTGACCCCTCAGAGGCTTGATCTTGCTGCCATGAAGGCGCACCACTTTGTCACCACTAGCTCTACCCTTGAGAACTTGGTTTATAGAATGTTGTTTACTGACGGGGAAGAGAGAGAGAGAGATCCCTCTACCCCAAACCAGTTTGTTCAGTATTTCTCAGGGACCGTGGTCATGCTCGAAGACAGAGATGGATGACAATCTGTGCTCTCTTAACTTCCATGGGCACTATCAGGAGGAAACACCATCATACGACCCCCCTGCGTATTACATAGGGGAGGCCTTGAGCTCGTACCAGGATGAGGGAGCTTCCTCAGCATACTACAGAGGTGCATCTACTTGGGCACCATGGGATTGAGCCCCACTTAGGCCAAAAGCCTAAGCTTGGGGGGAGGTACACCGACATCGCACACTCATATTTATACCATGTTCGGTCGGTTCTTTGTATATCCATTGTTTCGCTTTCTTTTTGGTTTTTGTTGCTTATTTCTAAAAACCCAAAAATACCAAAAATATTTTCGTTGTTTCTATTGGTTTGTTTCTTTGCTTTGGTTTGCCTTAAAAGAAAAATCCAAAAAGATTTTGCTTTGTTTGGTTTGCTTTGTTTTTGTTTGGTTTTTCTTTGTTTTCTTGTTTCTAAAAAAATCGAAACACCAAAAATATTTGTTGTTCTTCTTTGGTTTCGTGAGTTCTTTGCAGGGTTCAGCCGTCCTGAGTGGATTTTGGTTTCATGTTAATTATTCAAGTCACACAAATGAAGGGCAATAATGAAGATTAAGACAACTCGAGGTGTGGTAAGAGGCTAGTAATGAACTCTATTTGTCTCATTTTTGTATATATACTCATCATTGTGAGCATGCTTAGCATGTTTGTGTAAGGTGTATGTCATTATGGATGCTTAGTAGTTCTTTCTTGTCTATGATTAGCTCCAGCTTGCTAATAGTTTGTAGCATATCATATGAATGTTTGCTTGCATTGTTTTATTTATACTTTGGTATGATATTGTGGTATCCTCCTCTGACTGTTCATGTGAATCGACTTGGCACATGCTTACGCATGCATATGACTAATCAATAGTCAGTAAGCCTCGCTGATTTATTTTGCCTCAGAGTGACATGGTTATACCCTACGGGTACACGACCTTAGCATACCTGGTCCAGCCCAAGGAAGGCCCACGACAAATATGCGCCAGCCCATGAAGATTTTCGGGTGGCCAAGGCTCATGACGCCTTCGGATCCTTGGAGAGCAAGACTAGAGTAGATAGGAAATTCAAAGGGGTAAACCCTAAAACCTGTAACCGACTCGACCTGTGCCTGGGACCTACCAACCTCTATATAAAGGCTAGGAGGGCACGACGAGGAGGCTCTCTTACGATCTCTCGCACACCACCGCATACACACCTCCTCGCCAGATTGCATCTGCGCACCTTGTAACCCTCGGTTCCACCATAATCAGAGCAGACAAGCAGGAGTAGGGTTTTCCCTCCGGGGGCCTGAACCTGGGTAAACCTCGTGTCCCCTTGTTGCTTGTTTGCTAACCGTTCCGCGATCTCCAGCATCCCTATCTTCTCCAAAACCCAAGTCCATAACAATGGGCATTGACGAGATTAAACCTCGTCAATTGGCGCCGTCTGTGGGAACTGGGGGCGCTGATTATGCGATCGTGACGGTCCCAACCAAAGCGATCTATAACTCCGCGGTGACGGAGAGTCATCTCCTCTTCGGCGCCTTCGACTTCACCGCCCACTCACCAGCCACCATGAAAGACTTCGAGCCCGTTGGCCATGGACTCGAAATCCTGTTCGGAAGCTTCTACTTCCAGGTGCGGCAGACCGGCACTCTCCGCCTCCCAGAGCGGGTGCCCCTGCCGTCGATCGGGCCTGCTTCATGGGCTCCACACCCCGTTCTACGCACATCACCATCGACAGATGAGTCCTATGATAGCAACAGCTGCAACTCAGATCTGTGCGATCCACCATCGAATGAAGGGACCTACGGTTCTGGATCCGAAAGCTGCGGCAGCAGCGATCCAATCTACGAGCGCTAGAAATGCGCCGTAGTCATCCAGAGTGATGCGGAACATCACGCGCCCAACCCGCCGCCTAACCCATAGGGCAGAAACGGCGGGAACAGAAGAAGCCAGTCCCCCCACCCAACGGGGATGACACCGATCGGGTCATCCACCTCAACAAGGAAGGATGGGCTCAAGCACGCGAAGCCGTAGAGGCAAAAAGATCCTTCCCGTGGGTGCCTCACGGGACCTGTTGATGGCATACCACATGCTCCTAATCGAGGAGCACAAGAAGCAAGTGAAGATGCAGGAGGTGCTTGACAAGCGCAAGCAAGCAGCCTCGGAGTCCAGTGCGCGGAGAGCTGCGCTCTCCGCCATGGGCATTGGCTCCAGCTTGCACGGCAACCATGACAACATGCACCGTTCTCGGATGGAGAACATGGACCCAAGGAGCGTCGCGAGGTGACCCGGGCCCTCAACGCGTCCTTCATGGAGATGGACACCGATGACAACGTCATCCCGAAGACACCGCAAGCGGCAATCATGGCGGCCACCGCATACCTCGCATCCCACCCACCTCCGTAGGGGGACCCGAAAAGGGCCATGCATAACTCCACGCTTACCGGACTCGGACTCGTGGGAGCTGCGCTCCACGGAGAAGCTCCTGCGGAGCCAAAGAAGAAGGCTGCGGTCAGGTTCAACCGCAGCCCTAGGCCCTCATCTGAAGATGAAGAGCACGACCTTCCTCGAAGGCATAAGAGATCGCGCCATCGCAGCCGCGACTACGACGCTCGAAGCGAGCCAACCCATCGCAAGATCGACAAGGCACGCGCCAAACGCGTATGCTCGTCTCAATCCGAGGAGGATGATGATGAAGGAGAACTCTGCGGAGCCCGATGCTTCAACAGATCTGTTCGGTGGACAAGGATGCCGCGTAACTTCAAGCTTCCTTCGGACACTCCGAAGTTCGATGGCACACAAGACCCCAAAGCATGGATCAGCGGCCACTTTTCGTCCGTCAAGCTTCACGGCGGAAACAAGGAAACCGCCATGCAATGCCTTCAGCTGCAGCTAACGGGCGCAACCCGGATCTGGCTTAGCAGCCTATCCTCGGGATCCATCCGAAGCTGGGAGGAGCTGGCATACAGTTTCGTCCGAAACTTCAAGGGCACTAGCAAGAGGCCTGCCTCGATCGAGGAGCGGCGGGCCTGCACCCAACAAACATGCGAATCCATTCTCTCGTACATACTGCGTTGGTCCAACACCAAGAACTCCGTGGTGCACATCTCTGAGGAGAGAGCTATCGATGCCTTCAAGGACGGCGTCAAACGCCAGGACTTCAAAGAAGAACTTGGGCGCGTCAAGCCCAAGACACTCGACCACCTCATGGACATCACCAACAGGTGGGCCGACGGCGAGGACTCCGTCCATCGAGCACACTCGGAAGAGGAAGACGACTACGGCCGGCGACGTGAGCGCCGTAGCAAGAGGAGATCGCGCGTCTACGAAGATCGCGATGGACCCGACATGGTCACGGCTGGCTACGCCGACCGCCGCAGCGATGGCAACCGCAGCAACGGCGGATACCGTGGAAGCAACTTCCGCGACGGAGGACACCCAACTGAAGGGTTTCGCGGCATAGTAAATCAAAATTTTCTACGGATGCGAACAGAGGGAAAGCCAACATCTAATCTAGGAGATGCAATCAACGAGAGATATTGGATTAGATCTTCATACCCTTGAAGATTCGCATAGCGGAATGTTCGTCGGAACGTGGGTGATGTAGTCGTACTCGCTTCTCCTCCTCGCGATCCGATCCGATCTAGCACCACAAGTGGCGGTGCCTCCGTGAGATGCACACGTGCAGCACCTCGACGTATCCTCCTTACTCGGACCAGAAAGTATGGTGGAGAGATAGATTGGATCTACAACACGACGGCGTGGTGTATATGGTGGAGAATTTCTGCAGCAGGGCTTCGCCTACAGACAGTCGGGAGGGAGAGAGGAAAGCTAGCAAGGCAGCTAGGGTTTGGAGGAGAGGTGTGGGGGGTTGGTGCGCCCCCACCCCTCTTTATATAGAGGGGGGGCTCAGCCCTAGCCCCTCCCCCAAGCCCAAAGGATAAGGTGTGGGGGGCCTGGACTCTCCCCTCTTCTAGAAACCCTATCTCTAGTTTAAATGATTTAAACTCTCTAGGATCGGCTGGGCCCTATGGGGCCTTGTGCCCCTGGCCCAATGCGGCCAGGACACTCCCTCATAGGCCCATGCCCCCTACTGGAAGGTGGGGCCACGTTGGTCCCCTTCCGGAAGGTTCTAGAAGCTTCCGGTACAATACCGATTAACCCGGAACAATTCCGAACTCCAAAAACTGCACTGCCTTATATGAATCTTATTCTCCGGACCATTCCGGAACCTCTCGTGATGTCCCGGATCCCATCCGAGACTCAACAAAAATTCATAAACCAATTATCCAATCTATCCTAGCGCCGAGATACGTTATGTGTGACCTGCGGTTCGAGAATATGCGCATGATCTTCTATCAATAATCAACAACGGGTTGTGCACCCATATTGACTCCCACATTCATCGATGATCATATCGGATGAACCACGATGCTAGGATTCAATCAATCCCATATATATATATTCCCTTGCTCGCGATATTTTACTTGCCCGAGATTCGATCGCTTGCATCATACCTAGTTCAATCTCGCTCACAACAAGTACTTTACTGCTCAGTAATCCGATATCACTTTGTGATTAACTCCTTAACCACATGCTTGCAAGCGGTGTTGATATCGACAAAAGTGGGCCCAAGTATATCTCTCCGACTTGGGAGGGACAAATTCCATCTCGATACATACAACCCAAGATACTTTCCGATCACCGAGAGACACCTTTATGATCACCCTCTCATAGGATGACGCTTGATGACCTCAAAGCTTTCTTTCGGTACCGAGTTGCATTATCTCATGGTCTAAGGAATACAATATTTGACATAGGAAAAGCTTCGCAAAGATGAACACGATGAAACAATCTAATTGCTTCGCTTAGTTTGGTCATCCATCATATCATTCTCCCAATGATATGATCTCATTATCAATTGACAACTCATGTCTATGGTTAGGAAACCTTAACCATCATTGATCAATGAGCTAGTCCTTAGAGGCGTACCAGGGACACGGTGTTGTTCACAAACCAAACAAGTATTAATGTTTCCGCTTAATACAATTCTAGCATGGAATATAAACTTTATCATGAACAAGAATTATAATAATAACATCTTTATTATTGCCTCTAGGGCATAATTCCAACACCAACGCAGTCATGGCAACGCCGTGGCCGTGACAATGGACCCTCAGCATACGACAAACTGTCGGGTCCATGCACCATCCACTTCTACATCGACAAGCAGGATGGTAAGAAGAAGGCAAGCCACATGCTCAAGGATTGCCGCGAGTTCCAGAAACTCAGCGAGAGCATGGCCCAGATGAGGCAGCAATCCCTGAACCCTGGATACGGGAATGCACCTGCACCAGGTGAGATCGCACATGGAGCTCCTCCACCACCTGCGGGACCTCCGAACCACCCAATCGCACCCGAAAAATGAACAAAGCATAACATCACTGAACTATTCTTCGAGTCCTACGTCGAGTCTGCGACTCCACTACGGACTCGGCGGCTACTCCCATAGGGAGGATGGAGTCAAGCATCCGAAAAATTTGTGTCCTACGGACCTAAAAGTCAACAAAGATCGAATTAAAAGTCTCCGCTCGAGTATATGACTCGAACAAACACTCGGGGGCTACTCCCATGGGGAGCGCTGGTCGCGCACCCTATGAATTCTTCGACTGCGATCCTTCGGATCAGCATGCAAAAACTTTTCGGCAACTCTACCCCAATTAACGCTAAGTGAGTAGCATCCTCCTTGGCCACCCGAAACACCTCCGCGGTGATAAACATTCGGATGCTGTGTCTGCGACACAAAGATAAGACCTACAGATATCATCTGATGGCCTGGCAACGCACACGACTGCGCTCTGCTAGTAAAAATCCGTGCCAGCAGGTGCGATGGAAAATCCTGACGGACACGTTGGGTACATCATTTAAAATTTACTGGGATTCCACTCCTGTAAGTCCTCAGCGGCCTGAGTCGAATTACGCTAGCAGATGTTCCGGGTTCGAGTCGAGGGACTCGAATCTGAAGAAGATCGTGTTTTTTTCCTAAGACAGTTAACTGACCCTGATCCGTCGGGAGAGTCAGGCACACGCATCAACAATCCCTACACACTCAAATCATTCTCTAGCAAACAGACATAGCTGCACCCGAAAGATTGAAGAGTCCTCAGCCGAATCTACGATTCAACTGAACACTCGGGGGCTACTGACATGGTTATACCCTACGGGTACACGACCTTAGCATACCTGGTCCAGCCCAAGGAAGGCCCACGAAAAATATGCGCGAGCGCATGAAGATTTTTGGGTGGCCAAGGCCCATGACGCCTTCAGATCCTTGGAGAGCAAGACTAGAATAGATAGGAAATTCAAAGGGGTAAACTCTAAAACCTATAACCGACTCGATCTGTGCCTGGGACCTGCCAACCTCTATATAAAGGCCAGGAGGGCACGACGAGGAGGCTCTCTTACGATCTCTCGCACACCACCGCATACACACCTCCTCACCAGATTGCATCTGCGCACCTTGTAACCCTCAGTTCCACCATAATCAGAGCAGACAAGTAGGAGTAGGGTTTTCCCTCCGGGGGCCTGAACCTGGGTAAACCTCGTGTCCCCTTGTTGCTTGTTTGCTAACCGTTCCGCGATCTCCAGCATCCCCATCTTCTCCAAAACCCAAGTCCATAACAATGGGCATTGACGAGATTAAACCTCGTCACAGAATTCTTGTATCACTTTCATGCCATAGTTAGTCATGTTTTGTTGCAAGCATGATTATGACAACTATTGCTCTCTCGTTTTTTGCTCCCTCTCTATTGCTAGCCTTCACTTGCACTGAGTATGTGCTCTACCTGTGCTTCCAACTCCCCAAAACCAATATTGCCAGTTGTGTCCACCATACCTACCTATTAGCATCATTTGCTATTTCAGTGCATATCCCATATGCCGTTTTTCTTCCAAAATAAAATGTTTGTCTGTTTTGAGAAAGTTAGTTAGTAAAGCTCTCACGAACTTGATGGCACACTTTATTCCTTGTGCTTAATAATCCTGATCCATTGTGACTAGTCCATGAAAGTTATATGCTTGCTAATTATATACTGGGAGTCAGCAGAACTGTGCTGTCACGGGGAACACTTTCAACAATTTTTGGATGTCTCATCCAGTTGATTCCTTGTTCTTTTGTCATTGGATGTCGACGATGTGAAATAAAAGGGGAGGTTGTGAGTTCATGGAGTTTATACATTGTATTAGAGAAACGCCTGGGCCGCTAGCCTAAGCCATGCTTAATCATGGTAGAAACTTGCAGCATCACCATAATGAGCATCTCTGAAGCGTCCTCAATAAAAAGATATGCATATGGTAAATAAAAAGATTGCTAAGATGCTCATTGTCTGCTTGCCTTGTCATTTTGGTTATGGGAAAGCTCCTGTACCATGTGCAAGGGGTACCCCGTTGGCGGTTCTCGATGATATGCATGTATTTACAATGACAAGAACTTTCAGGTGACCAAAGTTGAGTAGCATGCGGAGCGACCCTTGTACTCAAGGTACTTGGGATTTCTAGTCTATGGTCTGTCAAGCATATGATTCAGAGTGGACCTCACTTTCACCTTAACTATATGAATATGCCTATGATAGGGGCAATGGGAGCTCAAAGCTAATGAGTACCTTCCTTTCAGCATTGGGAAGCCCTTTCAAACCTTCACAAGACCATTTTCACAACCTTGTTGAGTCACCACTCATTCTATGAGCACCTTCTTGAGAGCATAGTTGTCATTCTTGTGTTTGTCTCAAAACTTGGTTAATTATGTCATGGCTTTGATGTTTGTATCTCTGATATCTTTACTTCTAGTCTTCATGTGAACTTCAGAGGTGCCTTGGCATTTATATTGTGCTATTCAAACAAAGGCAAGCGAGATACCACTCTATCATACCTTATTATGAGCATTGCAATGTTGCTTATGTTTATGTTTCATGCTACTTATTATTATTGAGTTGGTTTCTCTTCATAGATTGCAATGACTATTGAGTAGACTTAGTTGCATACTTCTTATTATGAATTGTCTAAGCATCTACTCCTGTGCTGAGAATATATACATCATATGGAGCAAAGTGCTCGTGAAAGTTCTCTTATCGCACTCAGTTTTCAACTGAATTGCTCAAGGACAAGCAATAAGCTAAGCTTGGGGGAGTTGATACGTCCAAAACGTATCTACTTTCTCGAACACTTTGCTATTGTTTATTCTCTAAACTTGTGTGATTTGGATACAACTAACACAGACTGACACTGTTTTCAGCAGAATTACCTTGGTGTCTTGTTTTTGTGCAGAAAATGAACTATCAGGAAAAATCCCGGAAAATATGCCAAAAATTATATTTCACCGGAAGATCCACGGAGCCAGAAGAAGAGACGGAGGGGAGGCCCAGACCCACCCCAGGCGCGGGCCCACCACTCGCCACGCCTGGAGGGGGTGCAGCCTCCCCAGGCACCTCATCGGCCTCTCTCTGCGCCTATAAGTTGCCTTTCGACCTAAAAACCGAGGGGGGGGTTCGATAGTTTTCCGAAAGAGTTCCGCTCCACCGCCGCCACGAGAAACCAAGATTCAGATCCAAAAACTCCGTTCTGGCACCCTGCCGGGACGGGGAATTGGAGAGGATCGTCGTCATCATCATCACCAATGCATATCCATCAACCACCGATGTTTCCCTCATCCATGAGTGAGTAATCCCCCGCTATAGACTTGGGGATGGTAGGGATTGGATGAGTTCTATCATGTAATCGAATAAGATCTGTTAGGGCATAGTGCCTAGTATCTCTATTAGTGCTATTTGACTTTGTTACAACTTGTTGTGCTTAATGCTTGTCACTAGGGCCCGAGTGTCATGATCTTAGATCTGAACTTATTATTGAATCATTATGATAGTATTGTTTGTGATCTTATCTGCAAGTTGTGTACACATATCATTGTATGGATCCAAAGGCCCCAAAGTGACAATAATTGGGACAACCGGAGGGGATGGCTGTGGTGTGAGGATCACTTGTGTTCACGGAGTGTTAATGCTTTGCTCCGATGCTCTATTAAAAGGAGCACCTTAATTGACAGTAGTTCCCTAGAGGCCCTGCTGCCACGGGCTGGCTGGACAGAAGATGTTGTGCGAGTTCTCATTGCGAGCACGTATGACTATATTTGGAGCACATGCCTAGGATTGTTTAGTACTTAGATGCTTATTATTATTTATCTGCAATGCCCTAGATCTTGAAGTTACATGTTTAGACTCGTCCATGCAACGCCCGTCCATCCATCGCTATGCCTACCGCACTCGAATCCTACTGTTACCGTTACTGTTACTATTGCTCTTGTTTCACTGTTGTTGTTGCTTTGCTGTTGCTACTACAAACTATACTCTTGATAAACTTCGTGAGCAAGAACTATTTCAGTGCAATGACCGACAACTCAGTTGTTAAGACTTGCAAGTATTATTTGGCTCCCCTTGTGTCGAATCAATAAATTGGGTAATACTATCCGTGAAGACTGTTGCGATCCCCTATACTTGTGGGTCATCAGTTGCTCGGTGCCTCGAACGTGTGTGCGAGCATAAATGCGCCTTTAAGTTGCGTTGCTAAGGACTTCCTCTCGATCTTGAGATTGGCAAGAGATCGTCTACATCAACCACGAGTTTGACTCGTTAAGCTTTGTCGGTCTTCAAGGATATGTTCTCTATGGATATACATCCGCCCGTTGTTTGTATCTAGTAGATAGATCTTGGTACATAGTTGTTCCCATCATAGGAATTTTTTGTTTTTCTATGCTATGAACCCTACACCGACCATCCTCCTCGGTATCCAGGAGGATGCCCCACGCCGCCGGTTGAACGACGGAGGCGAGCGGGAAGGTGAGCCCAACCGCGGCTTGTGGGTTGAGGAATGGGGGTGAGAGTGTGTACTCTGAAGACGGCGAGAGCGACCCACATTTATAGCTGAAAGAAAAAAGGACGGCAAGGACGGGAGGGATGTAGCAGCGTGGGCGGGAAAAGGTGAAACAACAGGAAGGTGGGTGAACGGTGGTATGCCATTACGACGACGCGTGGGCGAGTGGACATGCGCATTGGCAGGCGGTCCATCGTGGGTGTCGAGGCGACGGGATGGGGACGACTCGGTTCACATGCTGATAGGGCAGGGCACCATCGCGATTTTTTCTTTCCCGCCGATTCCGCTTCCTCCGGCGTTCCCACGCGACTCTCGACGGTTCAATCTGAGAACCCTAGATGTAATTTGGACCGAATCCGATGAAAACTGAGTGACTGAAAACGGCGCGGTAAAACGCGGCTGGACGAATTTTCGCCATTCGGTTGGGAAAAGCGGCATGGTAAAACGCCTCCTCGGAAGGGGATTGCTACTGGGAGATGTTGTGAGGGCATGTACAATACGGTGACATCAGCCTTCTCTTATTGTTGTCACATTGAATTTTTGCTTAGTTGGAGGTGAGAGAAATAAGAAAGAAAAGACTGTCTTCCCTTAGCTAAAATATGATCTCTTAAAAATAAGAGAAGACTATTTTCTCAATTATACCATATGTCTTTTCTTAGAAAAACAATTTCTTACTAAAAATAGTTAATTCTTATTAATCGCTGGAGATGTCAATAAGAAAGAATGCATTGTACAACTTATATATACTCTCTCTGTCCGGAAATATCTTGTATTCTGGGTTTAGTCAAGGTAAAACTTTGTGAAGTTTGACCAAATATATAGAAAATTTTATATACATCTATAATATAAAATAAATACTATTAGAATCATTATATGATATATTTTCGTTAGTGTTACATATGTTTATAGTTTTTCCTATATTTCTTATCAAACTTTATAATGTTTGATTTTTGACTAAACCTAAAATGCAGGGTAATTATTGACAGAGAGAGCAGTGTCTTCTCTAGATGAGGCTAAGAGAAGGCCCTGAGACGTTTATGCTTCCAGTTGGCCCATTCGGCCATCTGCTGCTTTACCGACCAACAAGTCAAACTCCATAGAGGAACGGAAAAGGGCAGTACTACGCCAGTTCTTCTGGTGAAAATATCTCGATGTCGTCGACCACGGCCGCAGCCGTGCGCCGGCTATGCTCCGCTGGCGAGGTGCGGTCGGCCCTCGCGCTGCTCGCCCGTGGCTCGAAGGCGGGCGACGCGGCGCTAGACGTTGCCGCGTGCACGGCGCTCGTACACGGCTACTGCAGGAGCGGCGACGTGGTGGAAGCACGGAGGGTGTTCGACGTAATGCCGCGCTTGGAACTGGCCCCTAACGAGGTCACTTTCACTGCTCTGATCCACGGCTACTTCATTTGCGGACACAGAGAGAAGGGATTCGCCTTGTTTGAGGAGATGAGGAGAGGTGGAGTCGAGCCCAATCTCTACACCTATAACATTCTGATCGGGGAGTGGTGCAGGACCGGGGAGTTCAAGCTTGCCCGTCACCTGTTCGATGAAATGCCTGTAAAGGGCGTCGCACGCAATGTGGTCAGCTATAACACACTTATTGCGGGGCTATGCAGACACGGCAAGCTGAAGGATGCTACCCGGCTGCTGGAAATGATGCGAATGGAGGGTATCCGTCCGACCATTGTGACATTCAACCTTCTCGTCGATGGATATGGAAAAGCTGGGAAGACGTCCAATGCTCTGCATTTCTTCAACCAAATGAGGGTTGCCGGGTACCAACCTAGTGTTGTGACGTACAATGCGCTTATTGTGGGGTTCTGTCGTGCTAGAGATATAGCCCGTGCAACCCGTGCATTCTCTGACATGAAGGAGCGAGGGTTGGCACCCACAAAAGTGACGTACACCATACTGATTGATGCATTTGCCCGAGAAAATGATATGGACAAAGCTATTGAGATGTTTGCAGAGATGGAGAAGACTGGTCTAGAGGTGGATGTGCACACTTACGGTGTTTTGGTGCATGCTCTCTGCATGGAGGGCAAGATGAAGGATGCCAGAAAGCTGTTCCAGTCAATGGGGGAGAGAGGTGTTAAGGCGAACAATGTGGTCTATGACATGATGATTTATGGCTATGGACGAGAAGGGAGCTCTTACAAGGCTTTGAAATTTATCATGGAGATGAGAAAGAATGGCTTGGTTCCAAATTCCGCTAGCTATGGCCTGACGATCCGTAGTCTTTGCAATGAAGGAAAATGTTCGGAAGCTGAAACTCTGATTGATGACATGCTCCAGGCTGGTCTACAAACAAGTGAATCAGTCTGCCAAGCGGTATTGAATGCCAAGGCAAGACGGGGAAGTTCGACTCATGACCCTTTTCCTTAGGCAGTCAGGCATACCGCTTGTATTAAGTCATATACTGTCTTGATATTTGTCTGATATACTGGACAAACAGCAACACTGCTCAGTGGTTTATTGGACATTGCCAGAACTCCATCATGGGCGTAACTGTATAAGCAAATCCACAGTCACCAAATGGAGATCCATGTGCTCAGCACTTGATGTGAGATAAAGGTCAGTGCATATGTACTTGTATAATTTATTTTGGTTGTGTGCCTACATTTGTTTTGTATCTCAGCGACCAAGTCATATGCAAAGCGGATAATTTGTTTTTCCATTTTTCCGAGGTCAACAGTAAACATGCTAAATGAACTCTTTCTTTCTTTTTGTAAACAGATTATTTGCCAACTGCTTTATGTTTATGTTTTCTCAGGACAATAGAAAATTTAGCTTTACATTAAAGCTGTTTTTTCCTTATTCCGTGTTTCTGATTTGACAGATTATACGTTCATCCTCTGAATAGAACTGGTAGCCGGTGCCTCACATGCTTAATTTTGTCAAATGTTAGTGCAGGTATGTTATCCAGTGGAGATGTCTGATTCTCTGAAACATTTTTTATTTTAACAAGCAGGAGTTTGCAGTCAATGCTTGAAATAACACGGGAAAGTGCTCATTACATTGAACAAGCTAAGAACTTCAGGAAAGAAAAATAACAGCCCAGCCACCATTTGCTCTCCAGGTATCTAATTAGTACGTATGCCATGTTGCCTGCATTTTTCTCTGCAACCTCAGTTCATCAAAGGGCACCCTTTCCCTTCACCATTCGTATGATGACTTCGACGGGGGACATTAACATCGTTTCCATGGATGCTGATGGGCACAATCTTAACTACTTCTTGCCCAAGATTTCCAGCATGTACCTGCGGCAATCCTACTATGTTGACACTCTACATTGACACCAAGGTGTGGTTGTGTTTTTTTGCTGGTGCCTGCACAAGCCATTGATAAGCAGAAACATAAGCATAAGAGGCCAGAGACTACGGGAGATTGTGGCACAGCGAAACTGCTTGCCTGGGTATGCGGCCTTTTGCACAGGAAGATGAATCTTGACTACATGGCCCGCACGTCCTTCGTCGGCAAGTTCAAGAGTTCATTATGTCATTGGTCCATCATGGTGATAGACCATCATTTGAAGATTGTGGAGAAGACGACCAAGAAGTGTGGTGCCAAGGGGAAGACGACCACATGTTGGAATTTGTTGTGGCTGTTGTTACTGCCCAGTTGGTTTCCAGGATTTTCGGTCAGTCGGCGTGGGCAGTTAAATGATGTTACCATGGATTTGCCTAGGAAGAAGCTTGCCTCTACGTACGATGGTTGATTGTCCTTTGGTTGGAACATGACCAAGTGAGTGCAAGGCGGTGAGCACCCGTTGTTTCTCGTTTTGGTAGTAGTTTGCATTTCGTGTAAGTTTTTTTTTTACTGTTTCCCACAAAAAAAAGTGTTTGTTAAGAAATCACTTCCTTCTTAGTGTATACACAAAGCTCATATCGGTTTCGAGAGAAGAATCCGTTGTCCACGCTGGTGTAGTAGCAGTAAGACGTTATTCAGCCGCTTCTTGAATGATGCATTATTTGTAGCAGAATATGCATATTACCTTTGGTTTATGTTGAATTAATCATCGAAAGAAGAATAGGGTCACAAAATCAGAAATTCATGTACCGTATGATTCTGTTTCTTTTTTACGGGCTTATTTTACACTTCTGTATTTCACTCAAATCCTTTTCCAACACTAGCAGCACCTCCCTAGGAGCTTCACCTGCCCCGGTCTGGTCTCTCGTGATTGCCGGTCCTTTAACCCATCACCATGTCATCCTTAGAGTATCTCCACTCGGCCCTCCCTCAAGGTCAAAGCGTGGTGCCGGCGCAGAAAAACCCGTCTAGTCCTCTCCCCAAAACCGAAATGGCGCCAGCGCGGCCTAACTAATCATCATGTGTCCTTAGGCCGAACCCAACCCGGGGGGGAGGGGGATCGGGGGCGCCGGCACAACTTGAAAAAGCCGGCGGGCTAGCCCTGTCGGTGGGACATCAAAAAATTTCTCCTTTTTTCCCTCCATAACTGCAATCCCCCTTCCTGGCCGCCTAGTCCCACCATTTCCCCCCGTCGCCGCCCACTCTCGTCATTTCCTCACCTCGCTCCTCCCTTCCCGTGCGTCACATGCCGTCATCACCATGCCGCCGAAGAGGTACCAAGCTCCCCACATGTCGGCGCCCGCGACGAAGGGGAAGGCTGACAAGTAGCGTCCGGAGGGGATGACCAACGCGGAGTGGGCGTTTAACATCCAGTGCTGGTGAGTGGAGAACGCTAGCCGCCAGCTGAGGGAGGAGAACTCGAGGTTGTGCAGGGCGGCGGAGGCATAGGCGGCCACTCTTGCGGCGCAGAGGGCGGTAGCCATGGCGGGAATGGCGTCGTCATCTTACAACACTGGCTTGCACATCCTCGGGAGCCAGAGCAGCGTCACCTCTCCGTCGCCGTCTAGCGTGTCGCCGTCTGGCCAGTCGAACACTACGCCGCATCTCACGTGTTCCTTGTTGGGCTACAACGACTTCGACCCGCTTGGCGGTTTCGACCCCAACTCCTTCGCCAATGACACCTCGCCGGCTCATCCTCGCCCTCCATTCCATGGATGCAGCAGCCATAGCGTGCCCCCGCCGCGGGATTCCTTCACCTAGTTCACCGCAGGATGCAGCAGCCATAGCGCCCCCAATCTGTTCGGCGGGACGCACAACGGCGACCCCATCATGGCTGATATCATCAATGGAGGCTCTGTCCACGCCTTCATGCAAGAAGAAGCCGTTGCATATGCTGACGAAGAGGAAGACGACGATGAGCCTTGGGAGGACGAGGTCTACGCGTACACAGATACATAGGCCGAGGATGAGGTAGTGGAGGTACCGGTGACCATCGCGGCCGGCCTGAAAGGGAAGACGCAGGCAATGGAGGTGGAGGGGAGAAAAAGAAGAAAGGAGGCGACGAACGTGGATTCAAGTGGAGCTCGAGGGAGGACGAGTGCCTCGCCGAAGCTTGGAAGACCATCAGCATAGACCCCTTCACCGGCATGACGGTGCCAACCAAAACTCAGACTGCTATTGGAAGAGGGTGAATGCGGTGTACAATGAGCGGCGACTCTTGGATCCCTACTTCAAGTCCTTGTGCCATGACCACAATGTATTTGCACGTATTAAGGGGCGCGACAAGTGGGCGGAGACGCGGACCGCTCTCACCAAGGCCAATACCACCGCCTACGACCCCAGAGCGGTGCCATCAGCGGCCTCAGAGGGTCGACTTGTTGGCCACAATAAGGCCAAGGCCATGAGGGACACAACGCCGGCCTGCATGGCCGCCGCCGCGCACGCCACCACGAGGGCAGAGCAGGCCACCACGATGGAAGAGATTGCCGCGGCAAGGTGGGCGTCGATCATCGAGCGTCAGGACATCAAGCTCAGCCTCATCAAGCCCAACGTGGCGGCACAAAAGAGGAGGAAGGAATTGGCGATCTTGATGGTCGATACGAAGCACATGGACGACGAGGTGAAGGCGTGGTGCGTTAATCAGCGCGCCTTGATCCTCTCCGAGAGCCGAGGGGCCGCCAACCAGGCCAGCACCCCGACACCAGCGACTGTGACCCCAACCCCGATCGGCACCCAGGCCAGCATCACCGTTCCACCGTCGGAAACCCCGGAGGTGCCTCCTACTGTGGCGGATGATCTCCCTATTTGATTTTCGTGTTCCTCGCATATTTATTTTGATTGCTGGACTTGTATTGCGGTGATTTGCAACGATTGTATCGCTAAGACTATGATGTGCCTGATGGCAGCAAACCTATGCTTAATTTCTTGTGACTTTTTAAATATTTGAATTTGTCAGTTGCGACTTGGAGGTTGTTTGGGGGCGACGGCTGGGAGACGGTGACCCCCGATAGGAGTTGCCTGCGCCGGCGCCCCCCGCGCAACTCCCCTCAGTCTTGTGTCTCATGGTTGCCGGTCCTCTAAGCCATCCTCACACATCACTCTAAAGTCTAAACCGATAGATAATGATGGACAATAGATTTCAAGATAGAATTTTTTTAAAATCAGATTTCAAGATAGAATTGATGTAGGCCACGGCTATATTTTATTAACAGTGTGTTGGCTATTTTTTTAATAGAGACCTCTTGACTTGAATTGGATGCACCGACCAATTTCCAAGGGGTGGTAGCTGGGGAGAAGCCCTAGCTCTAGTAGCGATGAGACAAATATAAGATTGAAGGGTTAGAGCATCTCCGCAGACGCACTAAAACGCGTCACGAATATAAAACCGCCGATTTAGTACATGCGCTGTATAATCGCGTGCATAGCCAGCGCGAGGCAAATTTGGTGTGCCGGCTCTAGGCTCTAGCGTGCTGCAAAACGCGAGCTCGCGCACGAAGCACCAACCGTCCATCTGAATCCTTCATGTGCTCGTGTCATAGCCCCCTCTATTTTCCCTACCCTCCTCCGTCGACCCAGCCCCGTCGAATCCCTACAGCTGCCACTACCTAGCGTCCCGCCGCCACCGCAAAGTAAGAAAAAACTCGGTTTCCATAATGCACAAGCGCCGGCTAGAAAAGATGTGGAGAGAGCACTTGAGATTTTACAAGCCTAATTTGCTATTGTGAGAGGACCAGCTAAATTTTAGGATAAAAAGATCCTTTGATATATCATAAACACTTGTGTAATCATGCATAACATGATCATCGAGGATAAACATGGGCAAAATTTAGAATACTTCTACTATGACTTGATGGGACAATCCGTGCGAGTGCATATGAGAGAAGAGAGAGTGACCCGCTTTATTGCCTCGTATCATTTGATTCGACAAACCTATGTGCATGATGAACTACAAAAAGATCTCATCATGAAACTATTGTTGAGGGACTATTTGTTGTTGTATTGAGGAACTATTTATTTGTGTTGTAATAATAATGAAACTATTTATTGTTGATTTATTTTGTGTATGTTTGATCTTTCCTGTTCTATATTTGTGTATGTTTGGTGTTTGTGCTACCGCACTCACACTACAATTTACAGTGCCTGGTGCCGCGCGCGGAATTATAGCGCGACGGGAATAGCTACACTTGTCGCGCCCGCTAAAACAACTAAAGTCGCGCCCAATAACTGTTTTTAAAGCACGAAAATTTAGTGCGCATGTTGGAGATGCTCTTAGGGTTGGGTGAGAGTGGCATCGTGTGTGGTTAGAACTTAGAGACGAGACACTGGAACAAGAAAAGGAACTGTGAGCCCTCGTGGTCTGAAGTATGACTAGAGGTCGCGGTAGGACCATGAGTGACGAAGGTTCGAACATATGGTCTAGATTGTCGATAAAAAAAGGTACATGAATGTGGGTGGCAATGGCCAATAGTCAAGAACATGTGCATATGGAGCCGTGGCGATATTGTCGGAGGCAAGGAGCACCAGGATGGAGGGTGTTGATGGCCAGAAGTAGCAAACAAACTGGTGGTGAGAATATTTCCACATGAAATGACGTTTTATTGATTAAATCACATCAATACAAAGAATTCCCGGGATATAATCCAAAATGGAATAAAATAATAAACTAGAATTTACATCCTCGCTAGACCGAGCTAAAATATGTGCCACCTTATTAATAACATGCTTCGCATGATGGGAAGAAACAGATGTGAAGCCAGTCTAGGGTGTGTTTGGTTGCTCGTGCCTTTTACTCGCACTTGGAGATCGTGGCTCCACGGAAGTTGCGCGCAGCAATGCAACTTCATGAATTCATGAATTTTGTTCCAAAAGGGCCACTCGTTTGGTTCCTTGTATTCTCATTTTCCTAGGGGTTGAGAAGCCAAGTCCCAGTCGTTTTGTTGCATGCATTCATGAATTTTAGCAAATTAGTGCATGTTTGGAGAGCTGCATTGTCCCTGCTAGCCTTACCTCCTGGCTAGTGAGGTTAGATTACCCAACATCATCAAGCAAGAGAACAAAGTTTAGAGAAGTACAATTCAGAGAACTACTAGCTTATATTAACACAAGTTCAACATAATAAGTCGTGGCGTGGGTGCCACAACATGAGTTAACTAGCAACTGTCAGTGATGCAGCACTAGTTCATCACATACGAATGGGTTATAACCGAATAACACCTCCCAAAATATACATACCAAAGTTCAGGGGTCACCGCAACCATAGTTCATCAGCCTAGCTACTCCCAAAATACACATCACAACCATCACCACTAACACCGCTACCAGCACATCCTCGAACAACTGCTCAGAGGTAGTGCTTGTTTAGGAAGGTCGCGAACCAGTTCAACCTGCACTCAGGAGTCATGGCAATATACCTGCTCGCCTGTCCGCTGTGCTCTATCAGGTGGGCAAGAGCACGGTGTATCGCGGTCACAGAGACGGGTGCAGCTGGAATGCGAGCACCGTAGATGATCTTCATCTGAGCATAGTTCTCAATGGGCTTGTTGATCATCTCGGCGTCCGATGGCTGAGCCTACATGAGAATCGCATTTAGTTCATTACATGTAGTTCATATGTGAGCATTACAAAAACTGATGCAATTGCAAATATATCATACCTTGATGTGCTCATAGTAAGATTCAACGTCCATCATGATGGCAGAGGTCTCGTCAACCTAGTGCACGTTCTCAAGCCTCCTGAGCTTCATCACCCTAATCCAGCGCACTCTCCAGTGCCTCATGTGGTTGTACACCTGGTTCGCGGTGACTGTCTGTCCACAGAACTTGAAGACATCCTCTGCAACCAAGCGCATGTCCGTCTGTCTGAATCCCCACACTACTGAACCCCCTTTTTTGATCAAATGGACCACCCAATTCAGGACGAAGGTGGACAGAGATGCTAGCCATGGCATGGCCTGCTTCCTCGTGGCCAACACATCAGGCATCGACACATAACGCAGAGGCAACATAGAGGTTGCAGACAGATCAGGGGACACAACCTTCTCCTACGGCAGCACGGATAATAATGTGTTCAGTTCTATGGGAAAAAATCTACTTGATGAGGGTTCGACTCGTCAATGCCCATTGTTATAGACTTGGGTTTTGGAGAAGGAGGGGAAGCTGGAGATTATGGAATGGCTAACAGATTCGCAACACGGGTACACGAGGTTTACCTAGGTTCAGGCCCCCGGAGGGAAAACCCTACTCTGCTTATGTGTTCTTGATTGATGGCGATGCCGATGATTACAATGGTGCGCAGATGCAATCTGGTGTGAGGTGTGTTCTAGGGTATGAGGTGAGAGAGAGCCTCCTCGTCGTGCCCTCCTGGCCTTTATATGGGGAGGCCAGGTCTCGGGGTAGGTCGAGTCGGTTACAGATTAGGGTTAACCCCTTTGAATTTCTATCTACATTAATCGTGTCCTTTGAGAAGTCGAGTTTTCTCCAGGCTTGGGCCATCTAAAGTCTCCTTGGGCTTCATGATTTCAGTAGGTCCTTCCTGTGGGCCTTTGTTGGGCTAGACCAGGTAGACTAACGCCAGGTACCCATAGGAGATATCCATGTCACTACTTATACCACTAATCCTACCTACAGCACATGGTAATCCTCACAGAACAACATGCACATGTCCAGATCTAGAACACGAGCTCACAACTTAGAATTGTGAGGTAGAACATGGCAACATATCTAAGCTGCGAGAGCTAGGGTTAGATGTTTCTAACCATGATCTTGATCTCGCATGATGAGTACGACATGTTCGACATAACCAAGGAGGAAGACTTGCCGGAGATGACCTATACCCGCCAGAGTAGGAGGCGTCGCTTACCTGCTTGTCGGTGAGGAAGAGGATTTAGAGGGAGAGCTCGAAATTGGGGGGAATGGAGGCCGGGATTTTGGAGCCGGCAGAGGGGCGTGATGTCTACACACTTTTATTCTTGTAGATAGTTGTTGGGTCTCCAAGTGCAGAGGTTTGTAGCACAGTAGCAAGTTTCCCTTAAGTGGATTACCCAAGGTTTATCGAACTTAAGGAGGAAGTGGTCAAAGGTATTCCCTCTCAAGTAACCCTACAATCAAGATACAAGAAGTCTCTTGTGTCCCCAACACACCCAATACACTTGTCAGGTGTATAGGTACACTAGTTCGGCGAAGAGATAGTGAAATACAAGTGGTAACAGTGCCAGAAAAGAGCTTGATGGTGAGGTAAAGACTAAAGGCAAAAAGATGGAAGCAAGCAAACATGCAACAAATCTAGATATGAACAGTGTTTCAATGCTTAGAAACAAGGCCTAGGGATCATACTTTCATTAGTGAACACTCTCTCATATAAATATATTCTCTTCATGATTCTACCCTGAACTACTCTCCGGTTGGACACTCTAATCCATGGTAGGGCTATAACAACACTCCTCAAAGTCCGCCTTCCCCAATCTAGATAACCCCACACTATCACCTTGAGCGCTAGATGGTTCCAACAAACACCACAATTTCATAGATGTAGCATCCCAGTTGTCTAACACCTGTAATGCTACTTGTTATAATAATAAAAGGGCCACTTCCAACATATAATTGTTGCATCACCACCATGTCATGCTCATGTCATCATGCCACCTTGCATTTGAGCATCATACAAAACCCCTTTCTTGTTTGGTTCTTATCTCATGTGCATTATTAATTGTATTTTCCTCTTGATATTGTATTTGGCTCTTGATATATTGTTAAATGCCCAAGTTGAGTTGGGGGCATATCTCTTTTGAACTCCACCACATTTTTCTCACCACCTTACAAATTCCACCATCCAATTAATATGAGCTTGGGTTTTATTTGAGTTATCTCTAGCTCATGTTGGTTGGTTGGATTCCACCCATAATCTTTTGCTTGGCCTTTGCCCACCTTTTGGGAATGCAAGGAATAATGCCACAGGAATTAATGTTGTTTTCACAATATAACTACATGGCAAATATTGTTTGCATGGGCCATGCAAGTGCCACCTTTTCTTGGCTTTGGAATGTTTTGGCTTTGTTTGCATGGATCATCTCTCCTTGGTTTAAACCTTGTTTTGGGCCTTGTAGTATTCTTCACCATATCATCTATCTCTCTATCCCCCTATAGCTAAACCTCTATCCCCATACTCCATGCATACACATGTGTTCATGTGTGAGCAAAAGGAAACCCCATCACCACATCTCTCTCCCTCTCTCTCTCTCTTTTCCTTGTCTTGATCTTGTGTGAACTTGTCTAGAGCATGCATGATCAAGTCAAGTACCTCTTGTCCCTCTCATCTTATCTTAGTCTTAAACCCTCTAATCTCCAAAAACCCTAATCTACCATACCTCTCTAAGTAAAAACCCTAAACCACACCTATTCTATCACAACCCAAAGTGCCCCTCCCCCTATCCTCTCTAGCTAAACCACCCCTAACCCTAATCTAGCATGGCCACACCTCACCGTGATCCTATCTAACCACCCTCACAACCAAAAGCACCTCTCACCTAACCCTAGCCCGAACCACATATCCCCTCTACTCCTACCTGCCCTCGAGCTCCCCTGCCCACTGGGTCCCTGGCCCCACCAGCACCGCCTGCTGCGCCTGGCCATGCACGTGATGGACAAGGTGGCACCAAGGCCACCTTTCCATCAACCCCTCCCCCACGCAAGCATCTACGCCATCTACCTGCCCCCTCCGTTCTTATCCTCCCCCCCTCGCCTCTAGCATCCCCAGATCCCCCCTCAGGCCTGTCTTCCTTCCCCTGCCTCCCTTCTTCTTTTCCCCAGCGAGCAACCTCTCCACCTTAGCCAAACCCTAGTCCTTCGGCCTGCTGCGATCTGCGCGCTCTGCTGCTTCCCAAGGACCACGGAGGTGCCGACGAGTTCCTCTGCACCTTCCCAGGCGGCTAGTACCGGAGGAGACAGCTGGAAGCCCACCGAGCACCGCCGCCGTCTCCATGGCCGGAGAGATCTGACGCTGCTCGCCACGAGCCCGCCGGCAGATCCGTACCTCCCCGAGCCTAGCCAACCGCGTCGTCGAGCTGCTGGTGAGCTCCTCTTCCTCCCAGACAAGATCCTCACCCCTCTCGCGCGCCGTAGCCCTCCGTCGGCGCTTCTGCGTGCGTCTGCGCCTGGCAGACGCAGCAGCCTCTGCGTGAGAGATCAGACAAAGTTCCACGCCCTGCCCCGCGCGCTACGGTCCTCCTCCGCGCTAGTATCCTGAGCCAATGTTGTAGTACGTGGCTCCCTCTTCAATTTTCGTTTTGGGGCCATGTCGTTTTGTTCAGCGTCGCCATCGTCGATCAAACGACGGCCGTTCGCGCCGTCGCCGGCGAAGCGCCGCCTTGCCGTCAAGCGATTTTTGGCATCTTGTGCTTAGGCCCTCGAGTTATCTCCCGCCTAAACCCGCACTCCCTCGGCCCCATACGTCTGTCTCTGTGCAGTTTTGCAAAAAGGTACTCGTCGTTTTGATCTAGCAACCCGCGGTCCCTCCAAATTGCAAGGCTGCCCCGGCACGACGCCGTATCACGTGGGCCTGCGAGGTCGATGGCCCCACCTGTCGGCCTTTAGGACTAGCTCAACCCGCGGTGCAAAAACGTTGTCTGCGCGTGTGGCTGTCGGTCGGCCCGGTCCCCACAGGCGTGTTGTGGCTAGCTTAGCTTAGGTACGAAAAGTATTTCTGCATGTCTGTTTAAAATTCAAACATTTGCAAATTAATTCAAATTCAAATTTAATTTTGTTTTAAAATATCTTTTAAACTACAAATCCAAATAATGCAAATAATATATGTTTTGAGATCAGAAAAATGCCAGGATTTCAAATATGCCATTCAAATTGCCTTTTGCACATGTAAATTTCCAAGTTTAATTAAATTACACCAAATGCCACTAGAACTTAAATAATTAATAACTCTTGATTTATAATTCCAAATTTAGCAAATGATATGTCTAAAATGATCAGCTCGACGAGACCTTTCTGTTTATGCTATCCATGACTTCCATTGCAGCATGCATCATATGAATATATAGTGAACAGCAATTGTTATGACAACAAAATGTGACCCAAAAACCATTAAAAATGTTATTACTTGTCTCCACACCTCAACCATGCTTTGCTACATTAATGCCATGCAAATTGTGCATCATTAATCATGGCATGATTGTTTGCTTGACGCATCTTATTCACATGCTTGTGCTCTATATTCATGTTGGCCTTGTTTGTTTGGTTTTTCTCGGATAGACACTGAGCAGGGGTTATATCAAGAGAACCAGGAGCACTACCCGGATCCGTCCCTCGCTTCAACTGAGTTATCAGGCAAGCACTTCCACATGCTTGCATACATACAGTACCTATTGCCTCTATCTTATTCTGGCATCATAGAGTCGCGACTGCATTAAATTGAAACCCAAGTATGCATAGCCTTTACTTTTAAACCCCACCAAGATTGTTCCTCCATCCCATGAGCCTTTACTACAGGAGTTGTTTGAGCCATGCGAGTCGTAGAACAGCATGTGTAGGGTATGTGAGAGTCTGATGGATAACGAGGTACCTAAACAACTTAACCTGAGTAGAAATGGGATAACTAATGAAAGTGGCACCGGTGAGCAACATCTGCTATTTGGTTTTTCCTGCTCACTTGTGTCCCGTAAGACCCCGAGTACTTGATTCCTGTTCCTTGATTTATCGCGCTATCCACACCCGGGAGGTATATGGGACCCCCCTGAGCCAGAGCTTGATTCAGTCTTATTTCTTGGGGCCACAAACTAGTTTGAGGTTTTATTTACTATCCTGTACTTATGCCATGCTACTATTTTAATTAAATTGTGCGACAGATAGCACCTGTACTGTTTAGGATCGGGACACGATTCGCGTGTCGACAAGCCCAGTTTTGGGTTCCCAGTCTTTCAACCAGTATACCCAAACCTTGAGTCCGTCTCGAGCTTGCTTACCGTTCTATGGTCTACTTTAAGGGTGGCCTGAAATATTTCTGAATCCGTGATTGTTCACCGTGAAAGCCTCGTTGGGTTTTGATTTGGTTTTTCCGAGGTTGATCGAGTGTGTGTTGCTATTGGTGCACCCGGCGGGTAAAACTTTCGAAAGCCGTGTCCGCGGATATGGACGACTTGGAGCCGATTTCTCGATCATAGACAAGCACAACTAAAGTATCGCTTAATCGACTAAGTAAATTGACTAGTAAATAGTGCAACACATGGAATGGTTAATAAAATTGCCAACGGATGGGGGTTGTTCGCTTCCTCGTTGGTAAGCGAGGAGGGGGATGGATCTGATGAGATTACCACTATAGCTGTGGTTCTTGATTCACGGACATTCGTCTATCATTGGGTAGGCGGATGGTTAGCGCTTATCTGTAGAACTGCTAGGGTTTATCTTTCGCTGCAATTGCGTCACCCTGGTTGTGTCCCCTTTAGAGGCATTAAGACTTCCGAGTACCCTTAGGGTCTCACACGATAAATTATTGGTTCGGTGAATGGTACCCTCGCAGGGCCGGATATTGGGTGGAAGAAGCCGATGATGGGGGCAACGACCGTTCGGTGTAGAGATTCCGGGAACGGGGATCCGTGAGACCTGTAGTTGGGATGTGCTTATTTCTATGGCATCTTATGCCGATTTGCTTCTTATCCGTACTCGGATTTTGTCTTCGCATGATACTACGATGTGTGTTGTATGAGGGAGTATCCTAAAATATAGATCTATCTAGGTCATTTGAATCTTGTCGTATGGCGTTGCTATATTTCCTTTCTTTCTAGATGGTATGGCTCTGATGTACTCTTGTATGGTGGCTTGCATACATACCCACTTGTGTATGTAGTTGATCCTTCGCTGCCGATTCACGCCCGTCTGACAGTCCGTTGAGAGGGTAGTGGTTGGGACGTCCGAAAGGACTACCAGTGAGTGGCTTTGGGGCCCCGTACTATTTCAACCACTACCACTCATCCAGGCTTGTATCTAGGAGCGTAATTCACCGAGGTAGTTACAATTGGTATCGAGCCATCCCGACCTTGTGGTTTCAGCCAAGCGGTCGTTGTCGATCTAGCAAATATTTTGGTAGTTATGTATATTAGGGAAAAACAAAAGCGAGAGTAGGACTGCTTCCACTTTTCTTCTTACCCTCCCACCCACCCTTTTACGGTAAGGAAGTGCGTTTTCAATCCTCTTCTCAAGTTCAAACTAGGATTCACGTGTTACGGGTTTCCGTAGTACCATAGTTTTGTGTGTGTGTGTGTGTAATCCCTTGTCTATCTGTTGCATCCAAGTTGTTATCTTATCGCCTTTGGTTATCAAGCTTGGTACATTCCATACCGATGTGCTTATGCAAACCGACGCAATCTATCTTCATCTTGGTATCCGACGCTATCTTGTTTGGGATGTTCGTTCCGTAGTTACCAATCTTTAGGTTTCGTCGTGAGAAGAAGGGGTTAGGATATGTGTTCCACTTGTTCATGTGCGGAGTAATGATTTGAGTGCGGGATGGAGTCGCGACCATACCACTACTTTTATCATTCGCTTTTGTATATTGAATCGGTAGAGTCACTAATCTTCATTCGTTAAGTAATTTTGCGCATCTATTGGTATTTTAATGCCGAAATTTGTGGAAAAATTTTCTTTGATATATTTGTGTACCACACTCCTTTTCAGTCGTGTGCGATATGCTTAATATCTTTTAGGTGCTTTGAACTTTGTTGATATTTTAATATCATCTCAGTAAATCGTATCCTTTAATCTTGGTTAATTCCATCTTGGTACTATTTTGGATTATTATCATTCTCCATTATAGTACTGACTTGAGTTTTATATCAATGACAGGATGGCTCCACCACGTCGTACCGAAGAGGACATACCTCCGGAACTGGGCTCCGCGCTGTCAAACATCGCTAATGCTTTGGCAGCAATGCAAGAGAACCAGCAGCGCTTTGAGGAGAGTGTCAGAAGAAACGAGTTTGCTCCACTTCCTCCACCTCCCAAGCGTGGAGACATCAAGAGCTTCCTCAAATTCAACCCTCGTCAGTTTGATGTTTCTGACCGACCTCTGGACGCGGATGATTGGCTGCGTGAGATCTCAAGGTTGCTCGAGGCTGCGATGTTCGGGCGAGTGGGTCAAGTGTGCTACTCACCTTCTCAAGGGAGATGCAGCTCTCTGGTGGGAGAACTACTTGAAGGCAAGCTGCACTGGGTTCCAGCCAACTTGGGAGAGGTTCACTGCAGCTTTCAAGGAGCAGTTTCTCTCAGAGATTGTAATGGAAAGGATGAAGGAGGCTTTCCTCAACCTGAAGCAGGGAAATGATAACGTCAACACCTATATCAGGAACTTCATGAATCTATCTCGTTATGGTGGTGATGAGGTATCTGATGACAAGAAGAAGCAGAAAAGGTTCAGGCAAGGGCTCAATGCGTCGATCAAGTATGCGATCACACATGCAAGGCCAGCAACTTTCCTGGAACTCCAACACACAGCTCTGCAAGAGGAGGCAAGCAGGCAAATGTTTGAGGAGTCCAAGAAACACAACAGGGATGCATCAAGCTCTGCAGTTATGGCAGCTCCTTCTAAGCGGCGTGTCTGGGTTCCTAACACCCCACCGTCGCTCCCGGCTCCACCAAGACCTGCAAGTTACGCACCAAGGCCACCAAACTTCACCACTGCGGCTCCCAGGGGCTACAACAACCACTACCTCGGCGCTGGCGGAGTCACAGCTATCTATGCCGCCCACGTCCGGTGGTGCACGCTTCACGTGGAGATCTGGACATCCCTGGAACTGTCCAATGAAGAACAAAGCTCTCCCTCCACCCCCGCCAAGATCTGCAACAAGCTCTCCTTCGGTTCGTGCACCACCGCCTCGGGCTCTCAACATCAACACTAAGCCCGGGTCTGCGGTTGTTCGTGCCAACTGCGTCAACGCCTCTCAAGCTGAGCTCGCACCTGGAGTTGTGATGGGTATGCTTTCCGTTAACTCAGTCCCTGCACGAGTTCTCTTTGATTCTGGTGCATCGCATTCTTTTGTGTCTCACAAGTTTGCAAATGAGAATGACTTAACAATGGAGCCTATTCTTAAGCGGTTAATGGTTCTTTCGCCTGGAGCAAATATGATAGCATCTAAGATCAGTCATGGCAATCAAATTGAGATTGGGGGTTCTTCATTCTTGGCTTCTTTGATTGTTCTGGGCAACTCTGACATTGATGTCATCTTGGGCATGGATTGGTTGTGACAAATGCATTTGTGATTGATTGTCTTTGAGCCTCGGTGTCTCTGAAGATTCCTGAAGGCCATATAGTCTTTTCTCCAAGTCTGACTCTTGCTGTCCAGCTCTTTTCCTTGGCGGCTTTGAATGATGATGTTATGCAAGCTATTCAGAGTGTACCAGTGGTCTGTGAGTTCCCAGATGTCTTTCCTGAAGAGTTGCCGGGTATGCCTCCGGATCGCGAGGTTGAATTCGTGATTGAGCTTGAACCTGGAACGACTCCTATCTCCAAGCGGCCATATAAAATGGGTCCTTCTGAGTTGGCTGAACTCAAACGACAACTTGATGAACAAGAGAAGTTGGGTTTCATTCAACACAGCACTTCTTCTTGGGGTAGCCCAACAATCTTTGTGAAGAAGCGTGACAGAACCGATAGGCTATGTGTTGACTACCGGGCTCTCAATGCTAAAACCATCAAGAACAAATATCCTCTCCCACGGATAAATGATCTATTTGATCACTAGCGAGGCTGTGGTGTTCTCTAAGCTGGACTTGAGAAGTGGTTATCACCAAATCAAAATTCGCAAAGAAGATGTGCCCAAAACAGCTTTCACCACCCGCTATGGCCTGTATGAGTACACGGTCATGTCTTTCGGCCTCACCAACGCACCTGCTACCTTCTCGAGGCTGATGAACTCCGTTTTCATGGAGTACCTGGATAAGTTTGTTGTGGTATATCTGGATGACATTCTGGTCTATTCCAAGTCTAAGGAGGAGCATGAAGAACACCTGCGGTGTGTCCTAAACAAGCTTCGTGAGAATCGCTTGTATGCAAAGTTCTCAAAGTGTGAGTTTTGGCTACCTGAAGTAACATACCTGGGTCATGTTATCTCTGCCAAGGGCATTGCAGTCAACCCGGAAACCGTGAAGACAATAGTTGAATGGCTTCCTCCTGCTAATGTCAAGGAAGTGCGGAGTTTTCTTGGGTTGGCTAGCTATTGCCGTCGCTTCGTTCAGAACTTCTCGAAGATAGCGAAGCCTCTTACCGATCTCCTCAAGGAAGGCAAGAAGTACCTGTGGACTCATGCATGTCAAGAAAGTTTTGAGACACTCAAAGAGAAGCTCACTTCCACACCAGTCTTGGTTCCTCCAGATACATCTAAGCCTTTCCAGATATTCTGTGACGCCTCTTTGCAAGGATTGGGTGCGGTCCTTATGCAAGAAAGCAGTGGTTGCTTATGCCTCTCGTCGATTGAAGGCATGAGATCAACTATCCCACACATGACCTCGAGCTAGCAGCAGTTGTCTTTGCTTTGAAGCTATGGAGGCACTACTTGCTTGGTAACCGTTGTGAGATCTTCTCGGACCACAAGAGTTTGAAGTATATCTTCACACAGCCTGATCTCAACCTTCGGCAAAGGAGATGGATCGAAGCAATCAATGACTTTGATGTGACCATCAACTACACTCCAGGAAAAGCAAATGTCATGGCAGATGCGCTAAGCCGCAAAGCTTATGTCAACAACCTCATGGTGGAAGAGCAGCAACCTCTCTTGTGCGAGGAATTCCGTCAGCTCAACCTGGAAATTGTGGAACAAGGGCATCTCCTAAACCTTCTGGCTACTCCTCTCTTGGAAGAACAGATTCGCTCTCGTCAGCTTGGTGATCCGCACACCAAAAAGCTCATCTCTAAGCTTGAGCTTCCGAAGTATGAGTCCTTCCACGTTGATGATCAAGGCACGCTCTTCTTTGAACACCGGATGTTTGTTCCAAACTACCCGGGTCTGAGAGATCAAGTTCTCAAGGAGGCGCATGATTCGGTTCTTTCTATCCATCCTGGCAGCACAAAGATGTACATGGACTTGAAAACACAATCTTGGTGGCACAGGTTGAAGCGGTATTGTGCCAAGTATGTCTCGAGAATGTGATGTGCATCGCAGGTGAAGGTCCATCGAAACCATTTGGTCTTCTATACCGTTGAAACCTCCGGAATGGAAATGGGAGAAAGTAGAGATGGACTTCATCACCGGCTTTCCAAGGTCGCAGAAGGGCAACAATGCAATTTTGTTATCATCGATGTGCTTTCTAAAGTGGCTCATTTCTTCCCATCAAACAATTTCGGAATTCGGTTGTCGAGCTCTATATCAATGTAATTGTCTCTCTGTATGGGGTTCCACTTGAAATCAGTTCGACGTGGGAGCATCTTCACCTCAAAGTTCGGGAGAGTTTCCAAAAAGCTTTGGGAACAAAGTTGAACTTCAAGACCTTACCACCCTCAGTCGCAAGGACAAGTGGAAAGAATCAATCAGATTCTGGAGGATATGTTTCGGGCTTGCGTCATCTCTTTTGGCATGAAGTGGGAGGAATGCCTTCCTTATGCTGAATTCTCCTACAACAACAGCTTCCAGAAGAGTTTGAAGATGGCACCATTCGAGGCTCTCTATGGTCGCAAGTGCAGAACTCCGATTGGTTGGTCAGGTGCAGGAGAAAGAATCTGGTTTGGCCCTGACATTGTAACTCAGGCAGAGGAGAAGGTGCATATCATTCTGGAGAACCTGAAGATTGCTCAAAGTTGTCAGAAGAGCAACTACGACAGGAAGCACACAGATATGGTGTATTCCCCTGGTGATCTAGTCTACCTTCGTGTCACTCCCATGAGAGGTACACACCGCTTCAGTATCAAAGGAAAGTTGGCTCCTAGATACATCGGTCCTTTCAAGATACGTGGTAGAAGAGGAGAAGTTGCTTATGCACTTGAGCTACCTGAAAAACTCAAAGACCATGATGTTTTCCACATCTCTCAGCTCAAGAAGTGCTTCAAAGATCTCGGCAGGACCATGGATCATGAGCTAATCGATCTCCAAGAAGACTTGTCTTATCAAGAACACCCCACCAAAATCCTTGAGACCGCAGAACAAAGGACTCGCAACAAGTCCATCAAGTTCTGCAAGGTGCAGTGGTCACACCATTCTGTTGATGAAGCCACTTGGGAACGTGAAGATGAACTCCGTGTCAACCATCCTTCTCTCTTTGTGTCCTCTTCTTCTTCCTAGAATCTCGGGGTGAGATTCCTGTTTAGTGGGGGAGAGTTGTAGCATCCCAGTTATCTAACACCTGTAATGCTACTTGTTATAATAATAAAAGGGCCACTTCCAACATATAATTGTTGCATCACCACCATGTCATGCTCATGTCATCATGCCACCTTGCATTTGAGCATCATACAAAACCCCTTTCTTGTTTGGTTCTTATCTCATGTGCATTATTAATTGTATTTGCCTCTTGATATTGTATTTGGCTCTTGATATATTGTTAAATGCCCAAGTTGAGTTGGGGGCATATCTCTTTTGAACTCCACCACCTTTTTCTCACCACCTTACAAATTCCACCATCCAATTAATATGAGCTTGGGTTTTATTTGAGTTATCTCTAGCTCATGTTGGTTGGTTGGATTCCACCCATAATCTTTTGCTTGGCCTTTGCCCACCTTTTGGGAATGCAAGGAATAATGCCACAGGAATTAATGTTGTTTTCACAATATAACTACATGGCAAATATTGTTTGCATGGGCCATGCAAGTGCCACCTTTTCTTGGCTTTGGAATGTTTTGGCTTTGTTTGCATGGATCATCTCTCCTTGGTTTAAACCTTGTTTTGGGCCTTGTAGTATTCTTCACCATATCATCTATCTCTCTATCCCCCTATAGCTAAACCTCTATCCCCATACTCCATGCATACACATGTGTTCATGTGTGAGCAAAAGGAAACCCCATCACCACATCTCTCTCCCTCTCTCTCTCTTTTCCTTGTCTTGATCTTGTGTGAACTTGTCTAGAGCATGCATGATCAAGTCAAGTACCTCTTGTCCCTCTCATCTTATCTTAGTCTTAAACCCTCTAATCTCCAAAAACCCTAATCTACCATACCTCTCTAAGTAAAAACCCTAAACCACACCTATTCTATCACAACCCAAAGTGCCCCTCCCCCTATCCTCTCTAGCTAAACCACCCCTAACCCTAATCTAGCATGGCCACACCTCACCATGATCCTATCTAATCACCCTCACAACCAAAAGCACCCCTCACCTAACCCTAGCCCGAACCACCTATCCCCTCCTACACCGCCTCGAGCTCCCCAGCCTCGCCCACAGCCCCACTGGCAGCCTGCCCAGCCCTGCCTGGCCGCCCATGCACGTGATGGACAAGGTGGCACCAAGGCCACCTTTCCATCAACCCCTCCCCCACGCAAGCATCTACGCCATCTACCTGCCCCCTCCGTTCTTATCCTCCCCCCTCGCCTCTAGCATCCCCAGATCCCCCCTCAGGCCTCTCTTCCTTCCCCTGCCTCCCTTCTTCTTTTCCCCAGCGAGCAACCTCTCCACCTTAGCCAAACCCTAGTCCTTTGGCCTACTGCGATCTGCGCGCTCTGCTGCTTCCCAAGGACCACGGAGGCGCCGACGAGTTCCTCTGCACCTTCCCAAGTACCACGGAGGCGCCGACGAGTTCCTCTGCACCTTCCCAGGCGGCTAGTACCGGAGGAGACAGCTGGAAGCCCACCGAGCACCGCCGCCGTCGCCATGGCCGGAGAGATCTTACGCTGCTCGCCACGAGCCCGCCGGCAGATCCGTACCTCCCCGAGCCTAGCCAACCGCGTCGAGCCTGGTGAGCTCCTCTTCCTCCAGACAAGATCCTCACCCCTCTGGCCCCGTAGCCCCGCAGACTCCGTCAAGGCGCTTCTGCGTGCGTGCAGCGCGCGCGGCAGACGGCAGCCTCTGCAGAGATCGGGCGAAGTTCCACGCCACCCCTGGCCACGGTCCTCCTCCGCACTAGTATCCTGAGCCAATGTTGTAGTCCGTGGCTCCTCTTCAATTTTCGTTTGGGGCCATGTCGTTTTGTTCAGCGGCGGCGTATCGCCGTCGATCAAGCGGCCGTTCGCGTCGCCGGCAGAAGGCCACTGCCATTGTCGTCCGGCAGTTTTGGCATCTTCGCTTAGGCCCTCGAGTTATCTCCGCCTAAACCCGCACTCCTCGGCCCATACGCTGCATCTCTGCAGTTTTGCAAAAAGGTACCCGTCGTTTGATCTAGCAACCCGCGGTCCCTCCATTGCGCGTGGCACCGGCACGCCTGGCGTCACGTGGGTCATGAGGTCGATGGCCCCACCTGTCGGCCTCTAGGACTAGCTCAACCCGCGGTGCAAAAACGTTGTCTGCGCGTGTGGTCATCGGTCGGCCGGTCCCCTGGCAGGATGTTGCTAGCTTAGCTTAGGTACGAAAAGTATTTCTGCATGTCTGTTTAAAATTCAAACATTTGCAAATTAATTCAAATTCAAATTTAATTCTGTTTTAAAATATCTTTTAAACTACAAATCCAAATAATGCAAATAATATATGTTTTGAGATCAGAAAAATGCCAGGATTTCAAATATGCCATTCAAATTGCCTTTTGCACATGTAAATTTCCAAGTTTAATTAAATTACACCAAATGCCACTAGAACTTAAATAATTAATAACTCTTGATTTATAATTCCAAATTTAGCAAATGATATGTCTAAAATGATCAGCTCGACGAGACATTTTTGTTTATGCTATCCATGACTTCCATTGCAGCATGCATCATATGAATATATAGTGAACAGCAATTGTTATGACAACAAAATGTGACCCAAAAACCATTAAAAATGTTATTACTTGTCTCCACACCTCAACCATGCTTTGCTACATTAATGCCATGCAAATTGTGCATCATTCATCATGGCATGATTGTTTGCTTGACGCATCTTATTCACATGCTTGTGCTCTATATTCATGTTGGCCTTGTTTGTTTGGTTTTTCTCGGATAGACACTGCACCGAGGTTATATCAAGAGAACCAGGAGCACTACCCGGATCCGTCCCTCGCTTCAACTGAGTTATCAGGCAAGCACTTCCACATGCTTGCATACATACAGTACCTATTGCCTCTATCTTATTCTTGCATCATAGAGTCGTGACTGCATTAAATTGAAACCCAAGTATGCATAGCCTTTACTTTTAAACCCCACCAAGCTTGTTCCTCCATCCCATGAGCCTTTACTACAGGAGTTGTTTGAGCCATGCGAGTCGTAGAACAGCATGTGTAGGGTATGTGAGAGTCTGATGGATAACGAGGTACCTAAACAACTTAACCTGAGTAGAAATGGGATAACTAATGAAAGTGGCACCAGTGAGCAACATCTGCTATTTGGTTTTTCCTGCTCACTTGTGTCCCGTAAGACCCCGAGTACTTGATTCCTGTTCCTTGATTTATCGCGCTATCCACACCCGGGAGGTATATGGGACCCCCACAGGCGAGCTTGATTCAGTCTTATTTCTTGGGGCCACAAACTAGTTTGAGGTTTTATTTACTATCCTGTACTTATGCCATGCTACTGTTTTAATTAAATTGTGCGACAGATAGCACCTGTACTGTTTAGGATCGGGACACGATTCCGCGGTGTCGACAAGCCCAGTTTTGGGTTCCCAGTCGTTCACAGCCGTATACCCAAACCTTGAGTCCGTCTCGGAGCTTGCTTACTTCGTTGCGGGTCTACTTTAAGGGGTGGCCCCCTGAAATATTTCTGAATCCGGTGATTGTTCAGTCGTGAAAGCCTCGTTGGGTTTTGATTTGGTTTTTCCGAGGTTGATCGAGCGTGTGTTGCTATTGGTGCACCCCGGCCGGGTAAAACTTTCTGAAAGCCGTGTCCGCGGATATGGACGACTTGGAGCACAGTTTCTCGATCATAGACAAGCACAACTAAAGTATCGCTTTAATCTGACTAAGTAAATTGACTAGTAAATAGTGCAACACACATGGAATGGTTAATAAAATTGCCAACGAATGGGGGGTTGTTCGTTCGCTTCCTCGTTCGTAAGCGAGGAGGAGGATGGATCTGATGAGATTACCATTATAACTGTTGTTCTTAATTCACGGACATCCGTCTATCATTGGTTAGGCGGATGGTTAGCGTTTATCTGTAGAACTGCTAGGGTTTATCTTTCGCTGCAATTGCGTCACCCCAGGTTGTGTCCCCTTTAGAGGCATTAAGACTTGCTGAGTACCCTTAGGGTCTCACACGATAAATTATTGGTTCAGCTGAACAGGTACCCTCGCAGGACGGATACTGGGTGGAAGAAGCCGATGATGGGGGCAACGACCGTTCGGTGTAGAGATTCCGGGAACGGGGATCCGTGAGACCTGTAGTTGGGATGTGCTTATTTCTATGGCATCTTATGCCGATTTGCTTCTTATCCGTACTCGGATTTTGTCTGCCGCTTCCGCATGATACTCTGATGTGTGTTGTATGAGGGAGTATCCTAAAATATAGATCTATCTAGGTCATTTGAATCTTGTCGTATGGCGTTGCTATATTTCCTTTCTTTCTAGATGGTATGGCTCTGATGTACTCTTGTATGGTGGCTTGCATACATACCCACTTGTGTATGTAGTTGATCCCTTCGCCGACACGCCCGTCTGACAGTCCGTTGAGAGGGTAGTGGTTGGGACGTCCGAAAGGACTACCAGTGAGTGGCTTTTGGGGCCCCACCGTACTATTTCAACCACTACCACTCATCTAGGCTTGTATCTAGGAGCGTAATTCACCGAGGTAGTTACAATAGAGAAAGTCAACTCAAAATATACTCATGATAAATCTTAAGTGCCACCACGGCATGCACGCTGTCACTTTCACACACATGGGAAAAAACATAGATCTATTAAAGCACGATGAGTATTTATGTAGACTCCATCCTAAGTGCCACCATGGCGTGCACGTTGTCACTTTCACACATATGGGGAGAGCAGAGATCTATTGAAGCACTTGAGTAGCAGAGCAGATCTACTTGATTACAAAGCTCATGATCACAAGATCATACATAGAGAGAGAGATGAACACATAGCTACCAGTAGAGCCCTTAGCCTCGAGGAAGAACTACTCCCTCCTCATCATGGGAATCAACAATGGTGATGGAGATGGTGGTGGAGATTGATGGATATGGATCCGGGGGCACTTTCCCGTCCCGGCAGGGTGCCGGAACAGAGACTTTCTGTTCCCTGAATCTCCCCTTCGGTGGCAGCGGCGCTGCAGAACTTTTCGTGGCTTTTTGGTCCATCCTCTATGGTTTTCTCCCTAGAGGCTTCTTATAGGCGAAGGAGGCAAGGTCGATGGAGGGCCACGGGGCCCACACCCCGTCTGGGCACGGCCAGGGTGGGCCTCTCTCCCACCTAGGGTGTGGCCACCTTGGTGTCCTCCTCAGTCTCGTCTTAGATTTTCCGTATCGTACAGGGAAAGATACGAACTTTGGCTTTTGTCCCGTCCAATTCTAAGAATATTCAATTTTTAGCTTCCTGAAACCAAAAACAGCAGAAAATAGGCAACTGACACTGTGGCATCTTGTCAATAGGTTAGTTCCAGAAAGTGTATAAAAATATCTCAAAGTGTAGACAAAACATAATACAAATGATACCAAACAAGCATGGAGCATCAAAAACATTATAGATACGTTTACGACGTATCAAGCATCCCCAAGCTTAACTCCTGCTCGTCCTTGAGTAGGTAAGTGATAAAAAGAATAATTTTTGACGTGACATGCACCATCAAAATCAAGATCAAACCATTTGCAAGCATTGAAAGCTGGGATCAAAGAACTCTAAACATGAGCATGAAAGATGTAGTTCTAACAATAAGACATAGTAACTATGTTGCAACATGAAAGGTTACAAACAAAGATCAAGAATAACATGCATTGAAAAACGTTTGTTTGTTTCACATACAGAAAACATGGCATAGTGGAATTTAGCTTGCCCCTCGTGGAGTAGCAAATAAATGCATAGGACACCTTCAAAGTTCATAAGGGTGACTAGATACAAATAGCACAAGAACAAGTAATATCAACAATATGCATCAATCAATAAGTTTTGGGACAATGCACGTAGAACTAAGATTGGCAACAATGCTCTCTTAATTGTTGACTAAGGATAGAAGGTGGAGACTCAATATAATGGTGGAAGAAAGGCCCTTCATAAAGGTTTGGTATCATCATAAGCAATAGAATAGCTATCTTCTAAAGCTGGGAACTAAAAAGATCATTTTCATATAAACTAGCTTCCTCAAGCTTAGACGTTTCCATAGAATTATCAATAATGGTGTCCAAAGAGTCCATACTAACAACATTGCTATTAGCATGCAAACAAAGTTCCATAGGTTTTTTAATTTTCTCTTCAAACACTGTCCTAACTCAAGATAAACACTATAAAGATCTCTAATTTTTTTGTTGTTTTCCATTAAGCTCTCTAACTAGTGGAAATAACTTCGAGCACTCACACCGGAGGGTGTGAGTACCTTGTACCTTAACTCCCCGACAACGACGCCATAAAATAGCTTGATGTCTACGCACTTCTATTCTTGTAGACAGTTGTTGGGTCTCCAAGTGCAGAGGTTTGTAGAACAACAACAAGTTTCTCTTAAGTGGATTACCCAAGGTTTATCGAACTCAGGAAGAAAGTGGTCAGAGGTTTCCCTCTCAAGCAACTCAGGAAGGAATTTAGGCTTAATGGAAATCGACAATAAAATCAGAGAGCTCTATAGTGTTTATCTTGAGCTAGGACATGAAGTGTTTAAAGAGAAAATTAAAAAACTTATGGAGATTTATTTGCATGCTAATAGCAAGGTTATTAGTATGAATTATTTGGACACCGTTGTTGCTAATGCTATGGAAACGTCTAAGCTTGGGGAAGCTGGTTTTGATGAGCATGATCTTTTTAGTTCCCCAGCTATGGAAGATAGCTATTCTATTGCTTATGATGATACCAAACCTCCAATATATGATGATTACAATGATGAGTATGATATTTTCAGTCCACCTACTATTGAGGATAAAATTTATTGTGATAACAATATGCCTCCTATATTTGATGATTTGGTGATGAAAATAATAATGATAGCTATTTTGTTGAATTTGCTCCCACTACAATTAATAAGAATGCCTTTGCTTATGTGGAGAATAATAATTATTTTATGCATGTGGCTCATGATAAGAATGTTTTATGTGAGAGTTATATTGTTAATTTTGTTCATGTTGCTACTGAAAGTTATTATGAGAGAGGGAAACATGGTTTTATGCATCTCAATAATATTAAGTTTCCCCTCTTTATATTGAAAGTCTTGAAGTTGCACTTGTTTTGCTTTCCTATGCTTGGTGTTGTGTGCTTTCATGACTTGTTTCTTTACAAGATTCCTATGCATAGGAAGTGGGTTAGACTTAAATTTGTTTTGAATTTGGTTCTAGATGCTCTCTTTTACTTCAATTCATATTTCTTATGTGAGCATCTTCTCAAACTATTGTGCCTAACTTAAAGGCGTTAATGAAAAGTACTTGTTGGGAGATAACCCAAGAGTTTTCTTGAGTCTTGGGAGTTATTACTTCTGTAATGACCTCTCCTTATCCTTTTTGTTTGCTTTTTGTGCCAAGAATGACCTCTAATGAGAGGGAAGTAAGATTTGAGGAGTTGTTGTCCTGAAACATATTTCTGTCCTCCACCATAAAAATTCGTGAGGAGTCTCTATAACTCTGATTGATCTCAAAATTTACTAATAAATCCCCAGTATGTTAGCTAACTTTCGTTAGTTCAGAACTTTTTGATTTGAGCAATAGAAGATGTTCGAAAAAATCTGTTTCTACCTACTGGTCTGTTTTGACAGATTTCTGCCATTATTTGCATTTGCTTCTAATTGATTCCTTTTTTAGTTCTCTTTAGGTGAATTGAGCTTTTTGAAGGATTTAATACAATAGCTTGTGTTTTTAGTGAAAATCCTTGCTGTTCCAAAGCTTTGCTAGAGTTCTAATATCTTTTGAATACACTAATGTTGCTAATGAAGATTGTGTGAAGTTTTGTATGAAGGAAAAATTTCAGGTGTAAAGAGAGAATGATGCAATGAGATGAAGAATGGACAAAAGCTCAAGTTTGGGGATTTGGGCATCCCCTTCTTCATCAATAAAAAGCTCAGGTCTGTCTAGACACTTCGTTTTTATTGTTTCATGCACAGTTGTGTTGTTCTTGGAGCGTCTTAGTTTTTGTTTGCTTTGCTTAGGTTGTTTAGTTTGATTCAATAAAGTAGTTTGGACCCCCATTTTCGCTGTGTTGTTTTGCAAATAAGTTTGCTTGGTGTTGGAAAGGAGTAGTAAGTTCTTGCTTGTAAGTGCAAGAAGAGCTTGCATTGACTGTGACTTAGACTTTAGCATGACATGCTAGGTGTTGTTTTAGCATTATGCTTAGTGATTATTGTTATATCATGTCTTGTTCCAAACAATTGGGAATGCTTAGTGTGCCTTGAATAAATTATACGTTGTTTTAGCATGCAAAAGCATAGTATTGTGGTATTCTCCTTTGATGCTTTGATTGGGTTGACTTGGCACATGCTCACACCATGTTATGACTATGACAAGTCACCATTAGCCTCTATGATCATTTATTCCTTGACTTGTAGTACCACTCTTTGCTTTGATTAGTATGCTTTGTTGCACTGCATGATTATGGCCATTACTGCTCTCTTAGTTGGTTGCTCCCAGTATTTTGCTAGCCTCCACTTGTATGAGTAAGTTCTACTCATGCTTACAACTCCCAAGAAACCAAGTTATTCCAAAGTGTGCACTATAAACTCCTATGCATGTTGTGTTACACCATTCCAAGTATATTCTTGTTTTCAACTATCTTCCAATTAAAAACTATTTTGTTATGTGAAAACTTAGTGATTAAAGCCCTCACGAACTTGATGGCACACTTTATTCTTTCCCCCTAATAAACTTGAACTATTGTGACAACTTTGTTGTATATGCTTGCAATTATAAGTTGGAATTAGCAGAACCGTGTTGTCACGGGGAATGTTTTCAACATTGCACTTGTACTTTGTACTCAGTTGATATCGTGCTCTTTTGTCTATGGATGTCACCGGTGTGAAATAAAGATGGAACTTGTAAGTCCATGGAGTTTGTATTCTGTGTTAGAGAAACGTCTGGGCCACTAGCCTAAGCCATGCCTAATCATGGTGGAAACTTGCAGCATCACCATATTGAGCTATCTATGAAGCATCCTCAATAAAAAGCTATGCATATGGTAAATAAAAAGATTGCTGAGATGCTCATTGTCTGCTTGCCTTGTCATTTTGGTTATGGGATAGCTCTTGTACCATGTGCAAGGGGTACCCCGTTGGCGGTTCTCAATGATATGCAAATACTTACAATGACAAGAATTTACAGGTGACTAAAGTTGAGTAGCATGAGGTGTGGCCCTCGTATTCAAGGGACTTGAGATTGCCAACTTATACTTCGTCAAGCATATACTCCATCTTTGTTCATTTTCACCTTAATCACTTAAAGATGCTTATGATAGGGGCAATGAGGGCTGAAAGCTAACAAGTGCCATAATTTTTGGAAGCTCTTTTTGAAACTTAAAATCCCTGCTTCCTTTATAAAAGGCCATTCTTCCACCATTATTTGAGTCTCCACCTTCTACCTTTAGGCACCATTAAGAGAGCATAGTTGTCATTCTGTGTAGAGTGTCCCAAAACTTATTGATTGATGCATATTTTGATATTACTTGTTCTTGTGCTATGTGTTTCTAGTCACCCTTGTGAACTTTGAAGGTGTTCTATGCATCTATATTGCTACTCTATGAGGGACAAGCTGATTGCCACTATGCTATGTTTTTTGTATGTAAAACAAACAAACGTTTTTCAATGCATGTTATTCATGATCTTTGTTTGTATCCTTTCATGTTGCATGCATAGTTACTTTGTCTTACTGTTAGAACTCCATATTTCATGCTCATGTTTAGAGTTCTTTAATCCTAGCTTTCAATGCTTGCAAATGGTTTGATATTGATTTTGATGGTGCATGTCACCTCAAAAATTATTATTTTTATCACTTACCTACTCGAGGACGAGCAAGAGTTAAGCTTGGGGATGCTTGATATGTCGGAAACCTATCTATAATATTTGATGCTCCATGCTTGTTTTGTATCATTTATATTATGTTTTGTCTACACTTTGAGGTATTTTTATACACTTTCTGGAACTAACCTATTGACAAGATGCCATAGTGCCAGTTGCCTGTTTTCTTCTGTTTTTGGTTCCAGAAAGGCAGAAAATCAATATTATCGGAATTGGATGGGACAAAAGCCAAAGTCATTATTTTCCCGGAGCAACACGGAACCACGAAGCAGAGCCGGAGGGGGGGCACAGGGTGGTCGCACCCCCTAGGCGCGGACAAGCCCTGGATGCACCCATAGGGGGTGTGGGCCCCTTGGCTCCCCACCGACCTTGCCTCCTGTGCCTATAAGAATATCCCGACTCAGAAACCCTAAAACATCCAGAAGAAATCCACGAAAACCTCTCTAGCGCCGCCGCCACCGAAGGGGAGATTCGGGGGACAGAAAGTCTCTGTTCCGGCACCCTGCCGGGACGGGGAAGTTTCCCCCGGATCCATCTCCATCGATATCCATCACCACCTCCATCACCGTTGCTGATTCCCATGATGAGGAGGGAGTAGTTCTTCCTCGAGGCTAAGGGCTCTACCGATAGCTATGTGTTCATCTCTCTCTATGCATGATCTTGTGGTCATGAGCTTTGTAATCAAGTAGATCTACCTTTCTACTCAAGTGCTTCATCAAATCTCTGTTCTCCCCATGTGTGTGAAAGTGACAGCGTTCACGCCATTGTGGCACTTAGGTTTGAGTCTACATAAATACTCTTTGTGCTTTAATAGATCTATGCTTTTCCCCACGTGTGTGAAAGTGACAGCGTGCATACCGTGTGTGGCACTTTGGCTAGATTCAATATTATTATGAGTTATATTTGGAGTTGGATGTCTCTATGAAATTGTGGTGTTTGTTGGAACCATCTAGCGCTCAAGGTGACAGTGTGGGGTTATCTAGATTGGGGAAGGAAGACTTTGAGGTGTGCTGTTATAGCCCTACCGATGATTAGAGTGTCCAACCAGATAGTAGTTAAGAGTAGTATCATGAAGAGAGGATATTTATATGAGAGAGTCTTCACTAGTGAAAGTATGATCCCCAGGCCTTGTTTCTAAACATTGAAACACCGTTTGCATCTATATCTATTGCATGTTTGCTTGCTTTAGTCTTTACCTCACCGTCAAGCTATTTTCTGGCACCGTTACCACTTGTATTTCACTATCTCTTCGCCGAACTAGTGCACCTATACACCTGACAAGTGTATTGGGTGTGTTGGGGACACAAGAGACTTCTTGTATCTTGATTGTAGGTTTGCTTGAGAGGGAATACCTTTGACCACTTCCTCCCTGAGTTCGATAAACCTTGGGTAATCCACTTAAGGGAAACTTGATGCTGTTCTACAAACCTCTGCATTTGGAGGCCCAAAAACTGTCTACAAGAATAGAAGTGCGTAGACATCATGCTCAAGGTGACAGTTTGGGGTGATACACCCAATTTGCATCACCATTCTATATCATAATTTACCTCTATTCATTGATATTTGTCTTATTGTGAGGTATTACTTATGGCTTTTCATCTGTTTATGCATGTTGGATTATTCCTGGAGGATGGATTACCGGAGTCTGGATTCTGATGAAAAATAAAGCGTTCGGTGCAATTTCATGAAGATTAGAAAAATACCATAAAAATATGGAAACATATTATTTTACCAGAAGACGAAGGAGCCAGAAGGAGGAGCGAAGGGGGGCCGCAGGGGGCCTGCACCCCCTAGGCACGGGCCCACCTGAGGCTGCGCCTAGGGAAGGTGTGGCCCACCTGCCCGGCCTCCGACTCTCCCCCTTCGCCTATAACTTCCCTACGGAACCCTAACATCTGGGGAGCGACCACAGATAGATTTCCGCCGTCTTTGGCGGTAGAAAACACCGAGAGAGAAAGATCTCTCCGGCAGACAAATTTCTGCTGGGGGAATTCCTTCCCGGAGAGGGGAGACCATCACCATCAACACCATCATCAATCTAGGCTTCATCGGGATCATCATCATCGCCATCCACACCATCATCTCCACCAGCAACATCATCACCACTCCGTCCCGTTGTAAAAATTGTGTTAGATATTGCTTTAGTTCTTAGGGGAAACTTTCCCGCCGTTAATTACTATTGTAGTTGATGCTTGTGAGTGGAACCATTGGATTATTGTTTATGTTCAGATTTTTAACCATTATCATATCATCTTTGATCTTGATCCATATGATGTCTTGTGAGTAGTTCGTTTATTTCTTGAGGACATGGGAGAAGTCATGTTGTTAGTAGTGAATATGTGATGAGTTATTATTCAATGGTTTAGTATTTAAGTTGTGGTGCTATACTTCTAGTGGTGTCATGTGAACGTCGACTACATGAAACTTCACCATTTATGGGCCTAGAGGGATGCATTGTGTATTTGGATACTAATTGCAGGGTTGCCAGAGTGACAGAAACCTGAACCCCCGTTAGGACACCTTTGCACAAGAGAGTGTAGGATCTCAGAGTTTAAGGTTGTGGTTAGATTTATATCTTAATTACTTTCCCGTAGTTACGGATGTTTGCAGGGGGTTTAATAACAAGTATGTATTAGTCCTAGGAAGGGCGGTATGTTAGCACAGGTTCACCCAAACAACACTTACAAACACCAAAGAAGAGTACTCGACTATTTGAAATGAAAGAACTTGACAGAATTCCCATGTGTCCTCGAGAACGTTTGATCCTTATAAGTATTTTCACCGGCTTGTCCTTTGCTAAGAAAGGATTGGGCCACTTGCTCCGTTTGTTCGTTAATTCTGTTACTTGCTCTTTGTTTTGTTGCCTTGTCAGAAAACCACTAAAAATCGGTTTGCTAAGTATTCACAGGGATTTCCTTCTCCATACCACTGTTCAGCACCTTCTGCTCCTCGTTGGGATCGACACTCCTATTTATCGAAAGTACTACGATACACCCCCTATACTTGTGGGTCATCAAGACTATTTTCTGGCGCTGTTGTCGGGGAGTGAAGCGCTATTGAAGAGTGGAACTCGTAAGGGAGACATTCACTGTGAGTATTGCTCTTGTTACTGCTTGGTTACTTTGTTTCCAATATGGATAACCCACTTGGTTTTCTGTTTGGGAAAAGTACTACCACTGCTCGGGTAGTAGATGAACCACCTCCTGTTGAGATAGATCCTTTTAAGATACCTACAAGTATTGTTAATCATGTTATGGATAATTATTATTTTGGGAATGGAATTGTCCATCTTGGTGATCACTTGCTTTTTATCCATGAATTATGCGGATTGTTTAAGTGTGCAGGTATCACAACTGAACAGGTGAAGAAGAAATTGCTCTCCATATCCTTGAAAGGGAGAGATGAAGAATGGTATAAGCTGCTGAAGAATGGACAATCCATGGAATGGGAGGAGATGTCATCTCTCTTTTACTCTAAATTTTATACTCCCACTGAGATCCATAAGGATAGAAATCTTATATATAACTTTTGGCCTCTTGATGGAGAGAGTACAGATCAAGCTTGGGGGAGATTGAATTTACTAATGCTTAAATGTCCTATTCATGAACTCCCTAACAATATTATTCTCAGTAACTTTTATGCTAGGCTTTCTCTTCATGATAAAGATTTACTAGATGCTTCTTGTGCTGGATCATTCACACGTATGAAGGAAGAAGCTAAATGGTATCTTCTAGACCGTATTCAAGAGAACACTGAAGCATGGGAGAATGACAAAGGAAGAAAGTCAGGTATAAACTATGATTATGAATGCATTAAATCTTTTATGGGAACTGATAGCTTCCGTGATATTAGCAATGAGTTTGGTCTTGATTCCCAAAGTATTGCCAACTAATTTAAGGCCTTTGCCTCTTACATTGAAATTCCCAAGAAGAAGTGGAATAAGTATCATGCTCCTTATAAAGATGTTGCTAGTCATGTTCCAGTTAGAAGTACTCAAGTTTGTACTACTAATCATATTGTGCCTGAACCCCATATTGACAAAATGCCTTTCCCAGCTAAGGTAAAGGAGTATTCTATGATTATTAGTGCAAATAACAAAGGTACAATGAAAACTGCGGAGCCTGGTAAGCATTTGAGTGATGAACATGTGGTAGCTATTGTGAAAGACATTGTCACTGGAAATATAGAGGATGAGCATATTGTCTTCTGTAAAGACGCTTCTAATATTATTTCTCATCCTGGTAGAGTTAGAAAGGCTAGTGTCCCTGTGCTTTCTGTTAAAATTGGTGATCATTGCTACTATGGTTTATGTGATATTGGTGCTAGTTCTAGTGTTATTCCTTATGAGCTTTATAGGGAAATTATGCATGAGATTGGTCCTTGTGAGCTTGAGGACATTGATGTGGTTATTCACCTTGCTAACAAGGGAACCATTTGCCCCATTGGCATTGTAAGAGATGTGGAGGTTCTCTGTGGTAATATTAAATATCCTGCTGATTTTCTAGTGCTCAATTCAGCAACTAGAAAAACGTGTCCTATCATTTTTGGTAGACCCTTTTTGAACACTTGTGGAGCTATTATTGATTGTAAGAAGGAAAAGGTTTTAACTAAGTTTGATGGAGATTCTTATGAGTTTAACTTTTCCAAATTTGCTAAAACTCCTTGTGAAAATAGCTTGCCTAATAAAAATTTCAGGATGGAACAACTTGCTTCTATTGATCCAGTCTATGACCTTGGACCTCTTTTTGATGACTGTAAGTACGCTTATTCTGATGATAAAGTTGTTTCCAGTGACATTTATATTGTCAACTTTATTCAAAGTGCTACGGAAAGTTATTTTGAGAGAGGGAAACATGGTTTATGCATCTCAATGATGTTAAGTTTCCTCGTTTTATGTGAAAGATTTAAAGTTGCATCGGTTTTGTCTTCCTATGCTTGTGGCCTTTTGTTTCAACAATTCGTTTTCTCATGATACCCCCCATGCATAGGAAGTGGGTTAGACTCAAGTGTGTTGGTTATTTGCTTCTTGATGCTCTCTTTCACTCCAGATATATATATCCTATGTGAGCATCTTCGGAAGTTTCAAGCCTAACTTAAAGGCATTAAATAAAAGTACTTGTTGGGATATAACCCAAGAGTTTTGTCGAGTCTTGGAAGTTATTACCTTCATAATAACCGCTCCTTATCCTTTTTGTTTTGGTTTTTGTGTCAAGTTCAACTACTTCTGTGAAGTAGAGGAGTTGTGAAAAGTGGCTGTCCTGGGACAGATTTTTGTGATGCATTGTAAAAATTAGTGAGGGAGCTCAGTACTTCCGATGGATCTGAATTTTTCTGAGATTGTTCTCCTAGTTGTTACCTAACTTTCATCAGTTCTGCACTTTTTGATTTGAACAACAGAAGGTCTTCGAAAAAATCAATCTCTACCTGCTGGTCTATTTTGACAGATTTCTGCCATCATTTGCATTTGCCTCTTATAGAAGCTTTAGTTTTGATGGGTTTTCAGTTGAAATGTTTACCAAAGGCTTATTATTTTTGCTTACACTAATGTTGTCATTGAGTTTGTGCAAAGGTTTTATATGAAGGAAATTCTCAGGAGAAAGAGGAAAGGATCTGTAGAGTTCGTCTTTGAATAGGTAAAAGTGGTGAAAACAGAAGGTTCGTGAAACCCCAATCTTTTTATATTTTTGATGTTTTTAATACATAAGGGAAGTTACGAGACGAAATTGAAGAGGAAACGGAACCCGGGGTGGACAAAACCACCCCAGGCGCGGGCCCAGCTTGGCCGTGCCTGGAGGGGGTTTGCTACCCTCGAACTCCGTCTCCGCTTCGTTTCCGTATCGAAACCTTCCTTATGCATTGAAACTTCGCAATATATAACTCCCCGGGTTCCCCGAGGTTCTTGCATCGTGTTCTCGTCATGTTTTCGTTTTGATCTATTTCTTTCAGGAAAATTCTCAGATTTGGAGCCTCGGTGTCTTCCTCTGGATCACCCATGGAGGATTCCTCTACGGATGTCCTCAACTCGTACATGTATGAGTTGAGGATTCATCCCAAAGAGTTGATCCTCAAAGAAGGGAAGGTAAAGATGAAAGAAGTTCAGGGCCATAAAGGAGAAGTCAGCCTAGAATACAGGATGGAAGCGTTGGAACAAGAAGTTTTCAGGTACAAGAAGATGGCAGAATGTGAAGTGGATGTTATTCACAAGATAAGTTTAGAACTAATCACCAAGCACGAGGGAGAAGTTGCTGAGCTCCAAGAAGAGATTTTCTCACTCCGTCAGACCACCAGTCAATTGCAAGCACAACTCTATGACATACAAAATCAAAACTGTGAGTATGAAGCTAGATTTGATCGCATAAGCTCCGCTGCTAGCTTCAGGATTGCAGAGACAAGGACATCCTTTTTTTATGGGGAACCATTGCCTTGGAAGTTTTATGATGACAAGAGAACACCACCACCACCAAAGGAGTAATTCGTCATCAGGTTTGGCATCCCCTTGGCTTGTTCCAAGCTTGGGGGAGTGTCGCGGTATCACCACCATTATCTTTTGTCTTTTACCTTTTTAGTGGATTCATATCTATGGTAGAGAGGTTATCTTATAGTTTGGTTTGCATGTGGAAGTATATATCCTTTAGTTCATTATCTATGTATCCCTTGGTGTGAGTGCCTTTATTGGAATATTAATGAGAAGTCTCGTCTTTTACCTTTTTGCACTTCTTATTTTAGTTTGCAATCTCTATTATATGATGGATCTTGTTTTTCAATATTGGCACCACTTTGGAATCATCAAGTGGATCTAAATTGGTTTTGGCAAACCGAGTTCTGGTCAGTGGCATTAGTTTGAAAGTAAAAGAAAAAAAGAGCTTACAGGTATTTGGTATTATTTGTTTTCTTTCTTGTTGGCTCATAAGCTTAGTATTCTTTATTTAAGATTCTTTTGTGTCTTAGAGGAAGATTGCATGTTCGACTTTATTACTTGTATGTTTTCTTGTTTCTTTCAACTCTCTTGCTTGCTACCCAGCCTTGCTAGCCAAAACCCTGTTTTGAGAAGGCATACTTCTCATGTTTCCGAAATACTTTAAACCCAAAATTTTTGCCACTTGTGTCCACCATCTCTACCTAGTAGCTTTTGCTATTCCTAGAAAATTCTCAAGCTTCATCTACCTTTCAAATTAAAAAGTATTTTGTTATGTGAAAACTAGTTAGTAAAGCTCTCACGAACTTGATGGCACACTTTATTTATTTGCCCCTAATAGACTTGAACCATTGTGGACATCGAAGTTGTATATGCTTGCATCTATACATTGGGATTAGCAGAACCGTGTTGTCACGGGGAACATTTTCAACATTGCACTTGTACCATGTGGTACATAGTTGATATCGTGCTCTTTTGTTTATGGATGTCAACGGTGTGAAATAAAGAGGGAATTTGTAAGTCCATGGAGTTTGTATTTTGTGTTAGAGAAACGCCTGGGCTGCTAGCCTAAGCCATGCTCAATCATGGTGGAAACTTGCAGCATCACCATAGTGAGTCATATATGAAGCATCCTTAATAAAAAGCTATACACATAGTAAGTAAAAAGATCGCTGAGATGCTCATTATCTGCTTGCCTTGTCATTTTGGTTATGGGAAAGCTCCCGTACCATGTGCAAGGGGTACCCCGTTGGCGGTTTTCAATGATATGCAAATACTTAAATGACAAGAACTTACCTGGACCCAAAGTTGAGTATGCATGAGAAGTGTGTAACACCCTCGGAATCGGCCCTATGCAAGTTTTAGCGATTCCCGCCAAACCCGCATAGAAACGATTCAAAGGTGCCCACCAGGCACTTTCGTGCGGGTGGAAAATGAAGTAATACCATTACACAATAGTCCACGATGGAACCCACAGATATATACAACAACGACTCAAAGGGTCAAGAATACAGATATACAATACAAAGATCCAAATCACCTTTAAAACAATACAGCGTCCGAGTACGGACAAGATGCAAATTGAGCTAAGAGCCCTGAAGAATAACCAATGGTGTCCATAACCCTGCCCAGGCCAAGCCGGAAGGATAACCCTGCTAAAGACGTCGATCTCAAAACCTGCTTAAACAAAAGGGGTGCAGACAAAGGGCAAAGGGAAAAGAGAGCGGTCAGTACTGAGGCCAATACATGAAAACCCAACGAGGCATCACGATAGAGCAATTGTAAGTTTCATATAAATTTCAGGGGGGCACCCCACCAAGCTACCCGCTATGAAGTTGGCCGGTTCCGAGACGGACCCAAAGGTTTGTGACGATGGCTGTAAACGACTGGGAACCCGAAAGTGTGATTGGGCTTGTCGATACCACGAAAATGTGGCACGGGGTTCCAAAATAGTACAGGCGCTCCACGCGCAATCATAAATAAAGCAGTAAAGCATGGCATAAGTGCATGATAGTAATAAAGCCCCAAACTACTTGTGGCCCCAAGAAATAAGATAACTCAAGCTCTGGCTAGGGGGATTCATGGTCCCACATGCGGATAGTGTGAATATTCAAAGAACAGGTATCAAGTACTCGGGGTCCTACGGGACACAAGTGGATGGTTAAGAACCAAATAACATCTATTGCCCACCTGTGCCTCTGCATTATTTACCTACTTCAATTTTAGTTATTAAACGGTAATTAAAGCCATGATCATCTCCAACATTAAACATGCGGCATTACTCCAACAACGGTGGTACTTGACGACATGCAACAGCACTTGAGCAAGCGACTAAGACACGCAAGTCCAACTATCTACCAAACAACAGGTAATAGGATGTGTCCAAGGCAATATAAGGCTGCAAGGGATATCACTGGTACAAAAACTAGAGCATCGCAACACAGATAGCAATAGATCAACGGGAGGAAATAAAGACTATAAAGTAAAATAGGTAGAAAGAGGGAGAATGCTCGCCTGAAAACATTGCCGAAGTTTCATCCGAAGATCGGGTCGACACTCACATCAACTCATCGGCCTAATACATGAAGAAGCAAAGCGCTAGCAGAAACACCGGATGCAATATTTAATACTATGGTAGAAGATCGGGCATGGTGCTTGTATGATGTATGACATGCCAAAGATGCGATGCAATTAGGCAATATTAAGCGGAACCGGGGTCCCGACAATTAATCGATAGGTTCATATTGTTTAGATACCCCGCAATTTAAATGTTGCATTAACAAGGCAAAAGATAGCACCGGTTCGCTACACAAATTTAAATGGGGCTAATATAAGACTAGATTTGCCCGCATATGGACCCCATATTTAATTATGAGGTGAATCAGCATAATTCCCCCAAACCACAAGCATGTATGCAACATGAACATTTTAATATGCAACAAGTGAAAATATCGTATATTAAAAATATAGGGGTCTCGGATAGGGGTCACACATTGATATCGATTATCTTGGGGTTACAAGGCACTTCCTGGCTTGAACGACGACCAAGGCGACGGACGTGGCGAGCTCGGCGAGAGGCAGAGGCGCGAGCACGGAGGCACGAGTGCGGAACCAGAGAGGTGGGTCGGCGCTAGACGGAGGCGGGCGGCAGAGCACCACTGCGGCGAAGGCTTGGTGAGGCGTGGCTGTGGGGTCGAGCGAAGGGAGGGCAGCGGCTTGCATGGCGACGGCGGGGAAGCACGGGACACCGGCCGGGGCGGAGCTCGCTGGAGGTGGCCAGTGCAGAGGGAAGGAAGCAGCGGTGGAGAAGATCGCGTGGCGGCCGGGCTCGGCGTGAGGAGGTGGAGAAGCTCTGCCGCTGGCGTAGCGCGAAGCCAACGAAGGAGGGGCCCGCGGCCGGCAAAGAGGGCGGGCAGCGGCAGAGTGGGCGAGGAGATCGATAGAGAGCGGTGGCGGGGATCGCTCGAGGAAGATGGGGGAGGCGCGTGTGTACGAGGAGGTGGGGCCGGGGGTTTGACTGCGCAGTTAGCGTGCGGGCTACGCGAACAGGAGTTCGGGGTTGGCCTGGCCGGAATGGGTAGGAGTGGGGGTCGAGTACCGTGTGCATGGTGGCGTGTTCGGTGTGCGTCGATGGTGTGGTGTGTGGCGTGAGTGGCTCGGGTAGGTGGGGTGCAAACGGCTGGGTGGCGGCGGCTGCTGGGGAGTAGTGGATAGGGTTTCTAGGGTTAGGGGTAGGTGGGGATTTGGATAGAAGGGCTAGGGTTTCAGCCGGCTGGGCCTTTTGGGCCTGGCCGGTTTAGGGCTAGGATTGTTTGGGCTGGGTGGTAGGTAGTCTTGCCCGGTTGACTGGCTGGACTGCCTCCCCGGAACAAATATATTTATTTAATTGATTTAGTTTAAATATACTTTTGTAAATAGTTTTTAGACAATTAACAGATTCGGATTGATCGGTTTTTTTTATTTGAAACAAGAAGGAGGATATTAATATAGAAAACAAAATAGGGCTTTTAGCAAATATTTTTAGGAAATTAGATGCATGATGATGTCATGATAATGCACGAAGATTAAACAACAAACGATTCTAGTAGTGATTTTACCCGGGGTGCTACAATTCAACACCACTAACAATGGATCTCTCCCTCGAGATCCACCTCATGGTACGGGGAAAAAGACCGATGATCTAGATCTTCTCACTTCGTGTAGATCTTCGCGACACCACTAACAATGGTTCTTTCTCCATTTTGAAATCAGCGACACCACCAACAAGAGGTCGTTGCTCACGTTCGTCGAGAGAACGCTCCGGACAATAAAGGATGAAGGTAAAGGTATCAAAAGATAATGCCACCTCTAACTTCTGTGGAAGGAGTAAAATCGCATCGATGCACCATTCAATGAACAAGAGCGAATGATAAGAGTAGTCGGATGGTGATTAGTCCATCGCGCACCCAAAGCATTACTCTGCACATGAATTGGAGAATTATGCAACCAACTCTCAGAATTCAGACTCAAGATGTAGACAAGCGATGTTCGGAAACTAAGGAGGGATGGATATTCTCATCAGATCTGATGTAGATGACTTCGTCGTATGGGAAAACACCGGAGGATAGAAAGAAAAAAAAATAGTGAATTTTCGATCCACTGAAAGGTACAACAAATGAAAGATTCATCAGATAGCATGAATGTCGGATGTTTAAGCACCGTTACAAGAGGATGGAAGTGAAACCCTGAAGGTACGACGGGAACCCAACCACGAGAAAACCTAGACTCGAAGAAAATATAAGAGAGCAGATTCAAAACACGTCGAGATAAGAGGAGAATAGCAGAGGGGTAAGAAGAAAAAGCAGACCTAATCAGATCTATCCAACCGATTTTCCAAAATAGTTTTGACACTCTACCACGTCCATTAGCTAGGTTATTTTACAGGCTGGACCAGTGGGGTATCGTAACTGCTGGGCTCTGATACCACTCTGTAACACCCTCGGAATCGGCCCTATGCAAGTTTTAGCGATTCCCGCCAAACCCGCATAGAAACGATTCAAAGGTGCCCATCGGGCACTTTTGTGCGGGTGGAAAACGAAGTAATACTATTACACAATAGTCCACGATGGAACCCACAGAACAAATATATACAACAACGACTCAAAGAGTCAAGAATACAGATATACAATACAAAGATCCAAATCACCTTTAAAACAATACAGCGTCCGAGTACGGAGAAGATGCAAATTGAGCTAAGAGCCCTGAAGAATAACCAATGGAATGTCCATAACCCTGCCCAGGCCAAGCCGGAAGGGTAACCCTGCTAACGACGTCGATCTTAAAACCTGCTTAAACAAAAGGGGTGCCGACAAAGGGCAAAGGAAAAAGTGAGCGGTCAGTACTGAGGCCAGTACACGGCGAGACTAGAATTCAGCGGTCCTCGCCTACATAGGTATGGTGGACTGAAGCGGCAGCAAAGCATGCACTAAACAACCTATAGAGACTCGATACAACTGGCGGATATCAAAGAGGGGTAAGAAAGACCTATTCGGATCCAACCTGATTCTAACAACAAACATACCCATCCTGGTATTCCCCCTCGAGACCAAACGAGGAAGTCAACCGAGGAACTCACATAGTTGGCAGTTTTATTCATTCCGTTATAGTTGCGGTAATTACTAGTCAGATATAGATAGCATGAGTTATCCTGATATAACAAGCAGTGGGCAGTTTTAGTTAACCATTCCGTTGTAGTTGTAGTACTTACTAGTCAGATACATATAGCATGAGGCATCCCAAAACCCAACACGTGTTGGTACTTTTATTTAGCCATTCCGTTGTAGTTGCAATACTTACTAGTCAGATACAATGGTATCAGGTTGCAACCCAAACCAGCAATTGTTGGCACTTTTATTAGCCATTCCATTATAGTGAAGCTGATTACTAGTCATTATAAACTCAAATTTATAGCACTACTTTAGTTATTGTTGTCTATGATCGAGATACTGTGCTCCAAGTCGTCCATAACCGCGGACATGGCTTTCATAAAGTTTTACCCTGCAGGGGGCACAAATAGCAACACACGCACGATCAACCTCGAGAAAAACCAAATGAAAACCCAACGAGGCATCATGACAATGCAATTGCAAGATTCATATAAATTCCAGGGGGCCACCCCACCAAGCTACCCGCTACGAAGTTGTCCGGCTCTGAGACAGACCCAGAGGTTTGTGACGACGGCTGTAAACGACTGGGAACCCGAAAGTGTGATTGGGCTTGTCGATACCGCGAAAATGTGGCACGGGGTTCCAAAATAGTACAGGCACTCCACGCACGGTCATAAATAAAGCAGTAAAGCATGGCATAAGTACATGATAGTAATAAAGCCCCAAACTACTTGTGGCCCCAAGAAATAAGATATGACTCAAGCTCTGGCTAGGGGGACTCATGGTCCCACATGCGGATAGTGTGAATATTCAAAGAACAGGTATCAAGTACTCGGGGTCCTACAGGACACAAGTGGATGGTTAAAAACCAAATAACATCTATTGCCCACATGTGCCTCTGCATTATTTACCTACTTCAATTTTAGTTATTAAACGGTAATTAAAGCCATGATCATCTCCAACATTAAACATGCGGCATTACTCCAACAACTGTGGTACTTGACGACACGCAACAGCACTTGAGCAAGCGACTACGACACGCAAGTCCAACTATCTACCAAACAACAGGTAATAGGATGTGTCCAAGGCAATATAAGGCTGCAAGGGATATCACGGGTACAAAAACTAGAGCATCGCAACACAGATAGCAATAGATCAACGGGAGGAAATAAAGACTATAAAGTAAAATAGGTAGAAAGAGGGAGAATTCTCGCCTGAAAACATTGCCGAAGGTTCATTCGAAGATCGGGTCGACACTCACATCAACTCATCGGCCTAATCCGTGAAGAAGCAAAGCGCTAGCAGAAACACCGGATGCAACATTTAGTACTATGGTAGAAGATCGGGCATGATGCTTGTATGATGTATGACATGCCAAAGATGCGATGCAATTAGGCAATATTAAGCGGAACCGGGGCCCCGACAATTAATCGATAGGTTCATATTGTTTAGATACCCCGCAATTTAAATGTTGCATTAACAAGGCAAAAGATAGCACCGGTTCGCTACACAAATTTAAATGGGGCCAATATAAGACTAGATTTGCCCGCATATGGACCCCATATTTAATTATGAGGTGAATCAGCATAATGCCCCCAAACCACAAGCATGTATGCAACATGAACATTTTAATATGCAACAAGTGAAAATATCGTATATTAAAAATATAGGGGTCACACATTGATATCGATTATCTTGGGGTTACGAGGCACTTCCTGGCTTGAACGACGACCAAGGCGACGGACGTGGCGAGCTCGGCGAGAGGCAGAGGCGCGAGCACGGAGGCACGAGTGCGGAGCCAGAGAGGTGGGTCGGCGCTAGACGGAGGCGGGCGGCAGAGCACCACTGCGGCGAATGCTTGGTGAGGCGCGACCGTGGGGTCGAGCGAAGGAAGGGCAACGACTTGCATGGCGACGGCGGGGAAGCACGGGACACTAGCTGGGGCGGAGCTCGCTGGAGGTGGCCGGTGCAGAGGGAAGGAAGCAGCAGTGGTGGAGCTCGCGTAGCGTTCGGGCTCGGCATGAGGAGGCGGAGAAGCTCTGCCGAAGGCGTAGCGTGAAGCCAAGGTAGGAGGGTCCCGCGACTGGCAAAGAGGGCGGGCGGCGGCAGAGAGGGGGAGGAGATGGCTAGAGAGCGGCGGCGTGGATCGCTCAAGGAAGATGGGGGAGGCGCGTGTGTACGAGGAGGTAGGGCCGAGGGTTTGACCGCGCAGTTAGCGTGCGGGCAACGCAAATAGGAGTTCGGGATGGGCCTGGCGGGAACAGGCAGGAGTGGGGGTCGAGTACCACGTGCGTGGTGGCGTGTTCGGTGTGCATTGATGGTGTGGTGTGTGGCGTGAGTGGCTCGGGTCGGTGGGGTGCAAACGGCTGGGTGGCGGCGGCTGCTGGGGAGTAGTGGATAGGGTTTCTAGGGTTAGGGGTAGGTGGGGATTTGGATAGAAGGGCTAGGGTTTCAGCCGGCTAGGCCTTTTGGGCCTGGCCGGTTTAGGGCTAGGATTGTTTGGGCCGGGTGGTAGGTAGACTTGCCCGGTTGACTGGTTGGACTGCCTCCCCGGAACAAAAATATTTATTTAATTGATTTAGTTTATAAATACTTTTATAAATAGTTTTTGGACAATTAACAGATTCAGATCGATCGGGTTTTTTATTTGAAACAAGAAGGAGGATATTAATATAGAAAACAAAATAGGGCTTTTAGCAAATAGTTTTAGGAAATTAGATGCATGATGATGTCATGATGATGCATGAAGATAAAACAACAAACGATTCTAGTAGTGATTTTACCCGGGGTGCTACAGAGTGGCCCTCATATTCAAGGGACATGAGATTGCAAACTTATATTTCGTCAAGCATATACTCCATCTTTGTTCACTTTAACCTTAATCATCTAAGATGCTTATGATAGGGGCAATGAGGGCTCAAAGCTAGTAAGTACCATAATCTTTTGGAAGCTCTTTATGACTTGTAATCCCTGCTACCCTCTAAGAAGGGACCTTTCTCCTAGTTACCAGTTTGAGTCAGTAAACCTACTTCCTCTCTATCTCCAGCAAGCATTTGAGTTGTTGTGTTTTAAGCATTCATATGGTGATTTATTCAATCATGTTCTTTATCTTCCTTGTTTGCACAAAACTCTTATTTATTGAGTATTACTTTGAAATCCTTCACCTGTGAAAAACCTTTTTGAGCAAAGTGTGCTCCTGTTTTGAAACTTCTACAAAAATCTTTTGTGAAACTGTTTATCAGGTGTTCACTAACCAAGAACAAGTTTTCCAATTCCAATTATGATTTATCTTTATGTATCTCTATTGTGACTGTTGTACTTGGTTGCAAGCTAAGTTATATAATGGTGAGTTGCTTTCTTCTATGAGTTGTGCTATGGTAAGTGTGATGCTTCTTGTTTGTATTCTTTTATCGACACTTCACTCCATAAACCTGCGGACATGTTTACTGAGCTCATATTCGCTTGGGGACAAGCGAAGTATAAGCTTGGGGGAGTTGATATGCCCAATTTGCACCACCATTCTATATCATAATTTACCTCTATTAATTGATATTGTCTTATTATGAGGTATTACTTATGGCTTTTCATATTTTTATGCATGTTGGATTATTCCTGGAGGATGGACTGTCGGAGTCTGGATTCTGATGGAAAAGAAGGCATTTCGCTGCAATTTCACGAAGATTAGAAAAATACCAGAAAAATATGGAAATATATTATTTTACCAAAAGACGAAGGAAGCCAGAATGTAAGGTTCCCAACCTTTAATAAGGTAGATATCCCTGTGTTTACAATGCTAGTCCCTGGATCAATAGCTAGCATCCACAGTTAAGATGTAATATCAAGAAACAAAGGTCATAATACAACTTTATTACCAGGAATAACATAATTTATTACATCTTACATAGCTCATTTGGCTATTACATTGCATTGCAGCAGAATATCTATAAGCATGGGGTCCTTCATCTTCAAAGTGCCACAGGCAGACATGTTGGTTGTAGACTTGTAATCCTAATCATTAAACTTCACTAATATCAATCAAACCTGCAACATAACAAGTTACAGCCACAAGGGTCAATACATTTGAATTGTATTGGCAAGTGATACTATGGTAGTATAGTGGAGTCTATCATCTATATGCATTTGGCTAAGTGGAGCTTAGGCTTGCTTTGCTCAAAATAGTTTTTCCTTATCATTTGAAAACACTAAGTTTTTGCTTGACAAAAATATTTCCCAAGGAACAACCAATAGAAATTGGTGAACCTTAAACCCTTGTTTAACCACAAGTTTTTAACTTAGAAATTTGGATGATGAGATTCTTGATAGCTTCCATGTCTTGATGCTCAATTTGTCCTTTGCCAGGGACATGGCTAAGTACTTAGATTTTACACTCTACGGAGGTGGTGCACTTTCCCCACAAGACTTGGTTTCCCAAGACAAGATCTTTCAGAAGCCTTCCCTTAGACCAGAATGGACGCGTTCCAACCTATCATTCCCCTACCACCAACTGTCCACTTGGCTAAGTTCTTGCAACCTATGTGATCCAGGCAGAGCCCATATTGCCAAGTGGCGGCACTTGAAGCTTCTCAACATTTGACATCTCAAATCTCTTTGTTCCTGGGTGGCCATCCACAAGTGAGATACACAAGGTTCACCAGTCCCCTGGCCTTGTGTAACCAATCAACACAAACCATTCCTTCCATTCCACCCAGGTGATTCATTCACTTAGTTGTTTTATTAAACAAAACACAAGTCCTCAGACTTAGAAATTTTCCATAGCATGAATATATATTCCACCCTTGTTTTCTACTAGCTAAGCTAAGCATGATAGTAGTAGGAATCTTAACTTAGGAAAATTCTACTAAGGTTTCATCTACTAGGATTTCCCATAGCATGGTTTATACTTAGCAAAATTTCCATGCAAGTCTTACTTAGAAATATTACTAATGCATAGTGAAAGTAATGGGACAAAGGTATAAAGCATCACTTGCCTTTTTGGTAGAGAGTATAAGTTCACTTCTTGGTGTTTGCAATGTTCACACATTTCGAGTCACTACAATTCAATCAAGCAAACAATATTTCAAACTACCGTTCAAGCAATTCAACACATAAAATAATAATAACAAAACAATGCATGCAAGCATGCTAAAGATTGTTTTATTTGTAAAAGTGGTTTCTAATGGTTCATAAACATTTGAAAACACCTAATGGTCATTTTATAAAGTGGCAAAATCATTTGTATAAGATTTTACTTCATAAACCATTTTTGGATCAAATCATTATTTTATGTGGTGAAGAAATGCTTTTAATAAGGCAAAATTCTATAGGTTTCACAAAATATGTTTTCAAACTATATAACCTTGTGTTTAGGGTCAGAGAGTTTATTTCCAAAACATTTCTCAAAGGTTTTTCTTCCAAAACCATTTTTAATAATCAAACCATGTTTTTATTTGACTAGAAATGATTTAAATCAAAGATTCATTCTTTTGTTTCTCCAAATATATTTTTGAATCCACAATTTGTTTCCTATGGTCAGTAGGTTCAAAACACACCATTTGCCAAAGATTTTATCCTCAAAATCATTTTGGAATAAATTTTATAATCTAAACAAGCACACACAAGTTTCTGTAAAAACAAATAATTTAACAGAAGCTATTTTCTAAACAAAGTGTATGGTTGGCTAGGTCTTGTTTTTCTGAATCCATTGATATAAAGTTTGCAAAATTTGGACGTGTGGTTTGAAAGTTATGGATTTTTCAAATTGGCACATCTAATAGATCTATTCTGTTTTAAATCAAACGAGCTGAGACACGTGTCTTGTTTTAATTCGTTAATACCATTTTGGTTGGATCGTGCTACGGGAGGCGTCAGATCTAAATAGATCGTGCGGCACAGATTGATCAAAAATGGTTCGTTAAGTCGTCTATCGTATCCCTACGATTTGCATCCAACGGCTAGCGACGATCTAACCAAACACTGGCGGCGCTCAGTGGCAGCGCGCGGCGGCGACGCTCGGCTAGCGGCGGAGCGGGCAAAATAGGAAGCAAGGGGTCAGGGAGAGTGGCTCACCGGAATCGCCTTGACTCACTGATGCTCAACGTGGCTTTCTTCAGTCAAGGGGCGCACTGTGGTTGCAGGAATTCCTCGTCGGAGTTGAGCTGTGCCTCGGGTGCGGTCAGTCGTCGACGGGGGCGACGATATACAGCGTGCTAAGGCAAATAAAAGGCACCGTTAGGTTCGTATGGAAGCCGCGATCTTGTGAGTATCCAAGAGGGGGTAAGGGGCGGTCTAGACTCACCAGTAGTGCTCGCCGGAGTTGCGGTTTCTTCGGTGGCGCTCAGACAAAGACGGAGGCGAGGTTGTGGGGCAAGCGAGAGGGAGCTGGAGGCACTGGAGTGTGCGCCAGAGTCTAGGGAAGATGTTCGCGTGCTCGAGGAGGCGAGGGGCGGTGTTTACTGTCCGTAATCGTTTGCGGAACTCGCCGGAGACAGTGGCAATGCAAGGCGGAATTGTCGCAGCCTGGTGGCTCCGGTGGGGTGGCGTCTGGGGGAAAGAGAGAGAAGAGGGAGAGGCGCTTTAACTAGCATGGTCACGGCGAGGAATAAACACAACATTATGGCGAATTCAATCAGAGGAATCAACGGCATGAAACGACCAGGCGTGTTCATCGCGGGGAGGAAGAAGGTGACGTGGGCGTGGGGTCGTGGCGTCAATGAGTGAGAGAGAGGGGAGGTGGGGGTCCATCTGTCAGTGCCTCTGCGGGTAGTTTCTGAGTGTGAAGCATTTTTCTGCGGGAGAGCAGCAGTGGGCTAGGTTGGGCTTAGTTGGGCCAGTGGTCAGTTGGGCTGGCTTGTTCTCTTCTTTTTGTTCTGTTTGTTTTTCTTTTTCTCTTTTGATTTTTCTGTTTTGATTTTGTCTAATCAATTCAAACCTTAATTTGATTTCAAACCTTTGCCATAATTTGTGAAGATTTAAATACTGATTAGTAGTATATTCTGATGTCAATTTTGAAATAAAACCTTATTCATTTTGGGGCCTTTTATTTATTCAAAATAGGCTCTACTTTTTAATTAGATAGGACTTAATCATAATTTTTAAAACTCCATTTAAATTCTTTAAACTTTCCAATTCCTTTCAGTAGGTTTTTCTTTGTTTAGTTGGTTCAAATAATTCATCTTGGATTATTTGGAAAGTATTTAATATGATTTATTAATCATTTAAGATTGGGTATTTGTTTTAATTCCAATGGATTTGGTTTATGCCATTTTATTTTATTTTGTAAATTCTTTATCCTTTCATTCTATTTGGATTTGGATTCTAATCATTCCATTTGTTTAAAGGATTGGGCCAAGATTTATCTGGTCTTTAAAAATTCTTTAATTAATATTTCTTTCTTTAACTTATAAAATCCATATCTTTTTATTTAGAGATCCAAACTTGGTGATTCCAATTTGTGAAATCTTGTTTATTATTTGTTTATCCTTTTTAAATACCTTTAGGATTATTTGCTCACCAGTTGGTATGGATTCTAGATAAGGGCTTTATTAGTTTTGGGAATTCAATTCCTTTATCTTATTAAATTCATAAGATTTTATTTATGGCTCCAAGTTAAGTGAAACCAATTTCTATGGCTTTATAATATTTCTATTGATCATTCTTGATCATTTGAAAATGTTTGTTGACAAGATTTTATATGGATCAAATCTATGGGCTTGGAGATAACTTGGAAATGATTTTTATTCCATTAGAGTTTAGGGTTTGGATTTATTTTCCAAGTGTTTAAATTTCCAGATACATTTAATGAGGAATGCATTTCCCTTGATTTGGATTTTGTTGAATTAAAGTTTGTTCAAGATGGTATTTTAAGTTTCCATTTAGAAACAAAAAGTTTTTTTTCACCCTAACATTCAATAGTAATTTTTTTATTTTTTTTATTTTTCACATTACAAGATTTGGAAAATCTTGGGATGTGACAGGCTACCACCCTTAAAATAAATCTCGTCCCGAGATTTGGGGAGGCTAGGGGTTACAAGTTGGCTCAAAAGCATCTAGGATACTACCACCCTTGAAAATTTTCCAAACTAGATTACATCTTGGCTTGCTTGGGGTCTTGTTGAAATCTCTCTGGGCATACATCTGCATAGTGTCCTTTGTTTCCACACTTGAAACATCTGACAAGGCTGAGATCCTTCATAGGCTTGTTTATCTTGTGCTTCATCTTTTCTGGACAGTTGCTTGCATAATGTCCTTGGTTACCACAATTGTAACATGTGATAAGATTGAGTTCATCACGTATCTTCTGTGGGCAAGTTGCTACATAATGTCCTAGCTCTTTGCAGTTGTTGCACCACACTTGGCTAATCTCCTTATACTTTTGCTTTTCTGGACATTCACTGGCATAGTGTCCCATTTCTTTGCAATGACCACATTGCACATGGCTTTTGTCCTTCTTTTTCTTGGGTTTCTCCAAAGCTAGGAGTGCTTCTAGTTCATGTTCTTCATATGTTATCTCATAGGTAGGAATTTCTACTAGTTTCCTTGACCTTCTATTACTCCTTGGATAATTCATATGTCTCCTCTTGGGTCCTTTAAATTGAGTCATGTTGCTTGGAGGTACCAGCTGAGATTTTCCTTTGACTTCATCCTTCTTGGTAGACTTGGCTCTCTCATGGTAATCTGTAATCAGTTGTTGCACTCCACCTTGTTTCCTTTGTTAAACTATAGGTAGATGGGGCATTGGATAGGTACATGATTGTTTCCTTCACATAGGTAACAAGTAGCTTGAGATGTGGGGCATTGGTCAATTGGATGTTTCTCTTCACAATTGGGGCATTGATCTTCATTCTCCTTGGAAGTGTGATCCTTGTCTCCACAAATATTGCAAGCTTGGGTTCCTTCTAGAATAACATCTTTGTCATCCTTGTTGTCATTAGCTCCTTGGGAAGAGCTTTCTCCCATGTTGGTCATTTGAGTAGCCATCCCTTGCAACAATTGGGATTGAAGTTTCAAAATCCTTTGTATGGCTGGGTCTAATCCATTGTTGTTGGCTAAAAGCTTAGTTATCACTTGGCTCAACTGGGTTTGGTTTGCTAGTAGTTGTTCTCTCATGTTGTTCTCTTGGTTGTTGTTTTTGTCACCATCCTTGATGTTGGAGTCTCTTGGAGAAGTCATCTGTTTGGGTTGGATTAGGATTAGAATAGGAAAAATATTTCTAAGGGAATAATTCTAATCACACACATCACAATTCACATAAGCAATGTGCAAGCAATCACAAACAAACATTCCACTCAACAACAAGTTTCAAGCATATTTTTTTTAGGCAACCAAAAATATTTTTGTTACACCACATTAAGTTGGTGGGTTTGACTTAAACTAAATATGGTGGTCCATCTATATGGTTCACTTGAAATCTTTCCATCCTTCTTGGTTGATTCTTCTTGAACAAGATCATGGTTTCCTTGGAAAAATTTCTTGAATCTTGGTCACAAAACTTCAAGGTGAAGATGTGTGGCATCCCACAAAACCACTACTAGAAAATCGCGTTGTTTTTGTGCATTGCATCCTCATGACCACAGGCTCATGTCATCATACCACATCGCATTTGAGAATCATATCAAACATTGCATGGATCATATTTTAAAATGTTGCATGTGATATGGTGCATTGCTTGAGCATTTTATAGCTTGCTTGTGTGTTATTGCTACCACCTCCTTTCTTACCCCTCTTAGCAACCTCTAAAACCACCCCATGCCTCTCTCTTTTCTACCCTAAACCAAAACCCTAATTACATCTATCCTAAAACTAACCCTAAACTACACCTCCCTCTAACAAAACCCAAACAACCTACCCCCTCCTCATCCCCACTACCTAGCATGATCCCCTTGCTCTCCCCTCTCCCCACACGTCCGAGGACCCCACCTGCCTGCCCTAGCCACCCCCCACACGCCAGGGACCCTCTAACCCTAGCCCTAGCCCGACCTTCCCCCTCTCCCCTCTTTTCCTCACCTGCCCACGCCCCTGTGTCCACACTGCCCTAGCCTACCCGCTGCCTCCCCTGGTGCCCACGCCACCTTGCCTTGCACCGGCCATGCGAGCACGTGAGCAGAAAGGTGGCGCCGAAGCCACCTCCCCTCCCACGCCATCCACGCAACCCCCACCTCGCCCTGGCGTTCTTATCCTCTCCCTCCCCCTCCTAGCCTTCCCCAGATCCACCCCAGCGGCGCCCTGCCCTCTCCCCTCTCTGCCCATCTCCCTCGTCGCACCTCGGCCTCCACCGTCCAGCCGATCCAGCCAAGTGCGCCATCGAGGAGGCTGAAGACCAAGGCCACCCCATCGACACGCAGAAGCGGAGGAGAAGGACGGGCGCCCGTGCACCGCCGCGAGGCGAACCCTAGCCTCGCCGTCTGCCTCGACGCTGATCCTCGCTCCCGCCCGATCCAAGCCCTCCATCCGCCTCGCGTAAGCCACCGACCTCCTAGACATGCTCTGCACCCGCCTCGCTTCTGGCGGTTCGTTTCGCTTGCGCTCTGCTGCGGCGGCGTGTTCCTATAGCTCGTGACGCGACCACCCTATCTAGCGCGCGCCCCCCTCACCAGCACCTACCCCGGTGGCTAGCCCGCGTCTGCTGCGCCTCGAGATCCGGATCGAGCCCGCGTTCCCTTTTCTTCTCTCGGCGTATGCGTGGTTGATTCGTCGACAGAGGAAGAAGAAATGCACCGCGGCCTTTGCGAAACCCCCCAGCTTTTGTTTTGCCAACACGCGGTCCAGCCGGCCCACTTGTCTGCGTCTGTGTGTTTTTGCAAAAAGGCCCCTGCGTTTTCCTTTAGTCAACCCGCGGTCCCTCTGGTTCCCGAACAACGGCGTGTGGTCGGCGCACCCCAGCCACATGCGACACAGACTGGAGTAGGTTGGGTGCAAAACGTTTCAGAGGCTGTTTCAAATTCAAAATTCTGTTTAGATAATTTACAAATTCAAATTCAAATTCAGATTTCTATAACTTTGTCATACTAAATCCAAATTGGGCAAAGAATATATGTTTTTGATTCAGAAAAATGAGAGGATTCCAAATATGCCATCCTTTTTGTCTTTTGCACAAGTAAAATTCCAAGTTTATTTAAATTACCCAATTTGCCACTAGAATTTAATAATTTAATAACTTTTGTTTTATAATTCCAAATTTAACAAATGATATGTCTAAAATGATCAGCTCGACGAGACCTTTCTGTTTATGCTATCCATGTTATCTTTTGCATCTTGCATTAAGGGCAGTTTTATAATCAGTATTGCTTATGCAAGGGAAACATGATAAATAAAAGTGGGAGCTAAATGTTTATTATCAATAGTGCCTCACGAATGTTGAACCATCAATGTGTTTTACCCGGAACCCCTTTTCTACATAGTTGCATCATTAACTTGCCATGTCATACATCATATCATGAGCATGCTGATTCTTCCGCATTAGTTGTAATTGCTGCACTGTTGTTTCTTTTAGTGTTTTGCTTCTTCCCGGATAGGACGATGAGATGTTGTGAGCTTCGCCCCGATCTTCGGTTGAACCTTCGACAATGTTTTCAGGCGAGCATCTCCCCCTTTCTACCTATCTTACTTTTATAGTCTTTATTCCCTCCTGTTGATCTATTGCTATCTGTGTTGCGATGCTTTAGTTTCCGTACCTGTGATATACCGTGCAGCCCTATATTGCCTTGGACACATCCTATTACCTGTTGTTTGGTAGATAGTTGGACTTGCGCGTCGTAGTCGCTTGCTCAAGTGCTGATGTGTGTCGTCATATGCCACGATTCGATGTATTGCCGCAAGTTGATGTTGGAGATGATTCTAGTTTTACTTATCGTCACTTTAATTTGTTTAACAACTAAAATTGAAATAAGCGAGGCATCGGTGGGTGATAGAAAATATTTGGTTTCCGCCACTTGTGTCCGTAAGACCCCGGTACTTGATACATTCCTTGATTTATCGCTATCCACATCCGGAGGTATATGGGACCCCGAGCGAGCTTGATTCATTCTTATTTCTTGGGGCCACAAACTAGTTTGAGGTGTTTTACTATCCTGTACTTATGCCATGCTACTACGTATTTAAATTGTGCGAGGAGCACCTGATCTTGCTTAGGTAAGCGGAGTGATTACGCGGTATCGACAAGCCCACACTTTGGGTTCCTCGCTTCTGACCATTGACGCAAAACCTTGAGTCCGTCTCGAGCTTGCTTACTCGTTGGGATCTACTCAATGGGGTGGCCCCAAATATTTCGAATCTCGTGATTGTTCATCGTGAAAGCCTCGTTGGGTTTTGATTTGGTTTTTCCGAGGTTGATCGAGCGTGTGTTGCTATTGGTGCACCCCGGGTAAAACTTTCGAAGCCGTGTCCATGATATGGACGACTTGGAGCACAGTATCTCGATCATAGACAAGCATAACTAAAGTTTATTGCTATAAATTTGACTTTATAATGACTAGTAATCAGCTTCACTATAATGGAATGGCTAATTAATACTACCCACAATTGTTTGTTTGGAGTGTCGCTTGCGACCATTGTACCTGACTAGTAAGTATGGCAACTACAACGGAATGGCTGAATAAAAGTACCAACCACTGCTGGTTTTTGGGTTTATCTCATGCTATCTGTATCTGATTAGTAATTGTTGTAACTATAACGGAATGGTTAACTAAAAGTGGCCACTGTTTACTTTATCAGGACGATTATCTAAACCTGACTAGTAATTGCTGCAACGATAACTGAATAAGTAAAACTGCCAACTGTGTGAGTTCCTCGGTTGACTTCCTCGTTTGGTCTCGAGGGGGAAACACCAGGAAGGGTTTGTTTGGTGTTAGCTTCAGGTGGGTTCCGGATAGGTCATTCTTACCCCTCTCTGATAATCGCCAGTTGTATCGAGTCTCTATAGGTTGTTTAGTGCATGCTGCCGCTGCCGCTCAGTCCACCATACCTATGTAGGCGAGGACCGCCGAATTCTAGCCTCGCTGTCTTGGCCTCGATCGACGCTCCTTTCTTTCTTTCTTTTGCCCTCTGTCGGCACCCCTTTTGTTTAAGCAGGTTTTGAGATCGACGCCGTTAGCAGGGTTACCCTTCCGGCTTGGCACAGGCAGGTTATGGACGCCATTGGTTATTCTTCAGGGCTCTTAGCCCCATTTGCATCTTGTCCGTAGCTGGACGCTATACCGTTTCAAGGTGATTTGGATCTTTGTATAATATATCTGTATTCTTGACTCTTTGAGTCGGTTATATATATATCTGCTCATGGGTCCCATCGAGGACTGTTGTGTAATGTTATTACTTCGTTTCCACCCGCGAAAGTGCTGGTGGCACCTTTGAATCGTTTCTGGCGGGTTTTGGCGAATTTTGCTCAAACTTGCATAGGTCCGATTCTGAGGGTGTTACAGAGTGGTATCAGAGCTCAGCAGTTGCGATACCCCACAAGTCCAGCCTGTAGGATAACCTAGCTAACGGCCGAAGTAGAGTGTCCAAACTATTTTGCAAAATCGGTTGGATAGTTCTGATTAGGTCTGATTTTACTCCTTACCCTTCTGCTATTCTCCTCTTATCTCGACGTGTTTTGAATCTGCTCTCTTATCTTTTCTTCGAGTCCAGGAATTCTCGTGGTTGGGTTTCCGTCGTACCTTCAGGGTTTCGCTTCCTCCTTTGATAACGGTGCTCTACCGTCCGGTGTTCAAGCTGCCTGATGAATCCGTCTGCTGTGGTATCATTCTTTGTTCCGTGTTTGTGCCTTCCGGTGTTTTCCGACGCGACGACATCCTCTACGCCAGACCCGTTGCAGAGTCTGCATCACTCCTTTGTTTCCGAACCTCGTTTGTCGAGATCTTCAGTCTAATTCCGAGAGTTGGTTGCATAATCCGCCTATTCTTGTGCAGAGTAATGGTTTGGGTGCGCGATGGACTGATCACCATCCGACTACTCTTATCATTCGCTCTTGTACATCGAATCGGTGGGTCCAGCATTTTTACTCCGTTCCTCGGAAGTTAGAGGTGGCTTTATTTGCAGATACCTCTACCTTCGACCTTTTGTTCCGGAGTGTTCTCTCGACGATCACTGGCAATGAACTCTTGTTAGTGGTGTCGCGAGGATCTACACAAAGCGCGAAGGAGCAGAACGCCGACCTTCCTTCCGGTACCATGAGGCGGATCTCGAGGGCGAGATCCATTGTTAGTGGTGTCGAATTGTGGCATCCCGCAAAACCACTACTAGAAAATCGCGTTGTTTTTGTGCATTGCATCCTCATGACCACAGGCTCATGTCATCATACCACATCGCATTTGAGAATCATATCAAACATTGCATGGATCATATTTTAAAATGTTGCATGTGATATGGTGCATTGCTTGAGCATTTTATAGCTTGCTTGTGTGTTATTGCTACCACCTCCTTTCTTACCCCTCTTAGCAACCTCTAAAACCACCCCATGCCTCTCTCTTTTCTACCCTAAACCAAAACCCTAATTACATCTATCCTAAAACTAACCCTAAACTACACCTCCCTCTAACAAAACCCAAACAACCTACCCCCTCCTCATCCCCACTACCTAGCATGATCCCTTGCTCTCCCTCTCCCCACGTCAGGACCCCACCTGCCCTAGCCACCCCCACACGCCAGGGACCTCTAACCCTAGCCCTAGCCCGACCTTCCCTCTCCCTCTTTTCCTCACCTGCCCGCCCCAGTGTCCACACCGCCCTAGCCGCCACCCCCACCGGCCTCCCCGGTGCCCACGCCACCTTGCCTTGCTCAGCCGTGCGAGCACGTGAGCAGGAAAGGTGGCGCGGCCACCTCCTCCCACGCCATCCACGCAACCCCACCTCGCCTGGCGTTCTTATCCTCTCCCTCCTAGCCTTCCCAGATCCACCCGGCGCCCGCCTCTCCCTCTCGCCCATCTCCCTCGCACCTCGGCCTCCCGCGTCCGGCGATCCAGCCGTCAAGTGCGCCATCAAGGAGGCACGGAAGACCAAGGCCACCCCATCGACCGTACACTTGAAGCGGAGAAGGACCGGAGCCGCCCGTAGCGCCGCCGGGCGGAACCCTAGCCTCGCCGTCAAATGCGCCTCGACGCTGATCCTCGCTCGCCCGATCCAAGCCCTCCATCGCCTCGCGGTAAGCCAAACCCTCCTAGACATGCTCTGCGCCCGCTTCGCCACGGCCGGCGTTCGTTTCGTCGGCGCTCTACGTGCGGCGGCGGCGTGTTCTAGCTCCCAGACGCGACCACCCTATCTAGCGCGCCCCCTCACCACCTACCCGGCCTAGCCCGGTGGCGGTCGCGTGCTGCGCGCCTCAGATCCCGGATCGAGCCGGCGTTCCCTTTTTCTTCTTTGTCGCGGATGCGTGGTTCGATTCGTCAGAGGAAGAAATGCGGTGCATGACCTTTGCGAAACCCCAGCTTTTGTTTTGCCAACCAGCGGTCCGGTAAGCCCACTTGTCTGCGTCGTGTGTTTTGCAAAAGGCTCTGCGTTTTCCTTTAGTCAACCCGGTCCCTCTGGTTCCCAGAACTTTGGCGTGTGGGTCGGCACCTCCCACCTGCTGCGACATGACTGGAGTAGGTTGGGTGCAAAACGTTTGAGCTGTTTCAAATTCAAAATTCTGTTTAGATAATTTACAAATTCAAATTCAAATTCAGATTTCTATAACTTTGTCATACTAAATCCAAATTGGGCAAAGAATATATGTTTTTGATTCAGAAAAATGAGAGGATTCCAAATATGCCATCCTTTTTGTCTTTTGCACAAGTAAAATTCCAAGTTTATTTAAATTACCCAATTTGCCACTAGAATTTAATAATTTAATAACTTTTGTTTTATAATTCCAAATTTAACAAATGATATGTCTAAAATGATCAGCTCGACGAGACCATTTTCCAAAGATTTTATCCTCAAAATCATTTTGGAATAAATTTTATAATCTAAACAAGCACACACAAGTTTCTGTAAAAACAAACAATTTAACAGAAGCTATTTTCTAAAAAAAGTGTATGGTTGGATAGGGCTTGTTTTTCTAAATCCATTGATATAAAGTTTGCAAAATTTGGATGTGTGGTTTGAAAGTTATGGATTTTTCAAATTGGCATATCTAATAGATCTATTCTATTTTAAATCAAACGAGCTGAGACACGTGTCTTGTTTTAATTCGTTAATACCATTTTGGTTGGATCGTGCTACGGGAGGCGTCAGATCTAAATAGATCGTGCGGCACAGATTGATCAAAAATGGTTCGTTAAGTCGTCTATCGTATCCCTACGATTTGCATCCAACGGCTAGCGACGATCTAACCAAACACTGGCGGCGCTCAGTGGCAGCGCGCGGCGGCGACGCTCGGCTAGCGGCGGAGCGGGCAAAATAGGAAGCAAGGGGTCAGGGAGAGTGGCTCACCGGAATCGCCTTGACTCACTGATGCTCAACGTGGCTTTCTTCAGTCAAGGGGCGCACTGTGGTTGCAGGAATTCCTCGTCGGAGTTGAGCTGTGCCTCGGGTGCGGTCAGTCGTCGACGGGGGCGACGATATACAGCGTGCTAAGGCAAATAAAAGGCACCGTTAGGTTCGTATGGAAGCCGCGATCTTGTGAGTATCCAAGAGGGTAAGCGGTCTAGACTCACCGTAGTGCTCGCGGAGTTGCGGTTTCTTGGTGGCGCCAGACAAAGACGGAGGCGAGGTTGTGGGGCAAGCGAGAGGAGCTGGAAACCTGGGTGCGCGAGTCTAGGGAAGATGTTCGCGTGCTCGAGGAGGCGGTGTGTTCTTGTCATGTCGTTTGCGGAACTCGCCGGAGACAGTGGCAATGCAAGGCGGAATTGTCGCAGCCTGGTGGCTCCGGTGGGGTGGCGTCTGGGGGAAAGAGAGAGAAGAGGGAGAGGCGCTTTAACTAGCATGGTCACGGCGAGGAATAAACGCAACATTATGGCGAATTCAATCAGAGGAATCAACGGCATGAAACGACCAGGCGTGTTCATCGCGGGGAGGAAGAAGGTGACGTGGGCGTGGGGTCGTGGCGTCAGTGAGTGAGAGAGAGGGGAGGTGGGGGTCCATCTGTCAGTGCCTCTGCGGGTGAGTTTCTTAGTGTGAAGCGTTTTTCTGTGGGAGAGGAGCAGTGGGCTAGGTTGGGCTTAGTTGGGCCAGTGGTCAGTTTGGCTGGCTTGTTCTCTTTTTTTTGTTCTGTTTGTTTTTCTTTTTCTCTTTTGATTTTTCTGTTTTGATTTTGTCTAATCAATTCAAACCTCAATTTGATTTCAAAACTTTGCCATAATTTGTGAAGATTTAAATACTGATTAGTAGTATATTCTGATGTCAATTTTTGAATAAAACCTTATTCATTTTGGGGCCTTTTATTTATTCAAAATAGGCTCTACTTTTTAATTAGATAGGACTTAATAATAATTTTTAAAACTCCATTTAAATTCTTTAAAGTATCCAATTCCTTTCAGTAGGTTTTTCTTTGTTTAGTTGGTTCAAATAATTCCTCTTGGATTATTTGGAAAGTATTTAATATGATCTATTAATCATTTAAGATTGGGTATTTGTTTTAATTCCAATGGATTTGGTTTATGCCATTTTATTTTATTTTGGAAATTCTTTATCCTTTCATTCTATTTGGATTTGGATTCTAATCATTCCATTTGTTTAAAGGATTGGGCCAAGATTTATCTGGTCTTTAAAAATTCTTTAATTAATATTTCTTTCTTTAACTTATAAAATCCATATCTTTTTATTTAGAGATCCAAACTTGGTGATTCCAATTTGTGAAATCTTTTTTATTATTTGTTTATCCTTTTTAAATACGTTTAGTATTATTTGCTCACCATTTGGTATGGATTCTAGATAAGGGCTTTATTAGTTTTGGGAATTCAATTCCTTTATCTTATTAAATTCATAAGATTTTATTTATGGCTCCAAGTTAAGTGAAACCAATTCCTATGGCTTTATAATATTTCTATTGATCATTTGAAAATGTTTGTTGACAAGATTTTATATGGATCAAATCCATAGGCTTGGAGATAACTTGGAATGATTTTTATTCCATTAGAGTTTAGGGTTTGGATTTATTTTCCAAGTGTTTAAATTTCCAGATACATTTAATGACGAATGCATTTCCCTTGATTTGGATTTTGTTGAATTAAAGTTTGTTCAAGATGGGATTTTAAGTTTCCATTTAGAAACAAAAAGTTTCTTTTCACCCTAAAATTCAACAGTAATTTATTTTATTTTATTTATTTTTCACATTACAAGATTTGGAAAATCTTGGGATGTGACACAGAAGGAGGGGAGAAGGAGGGCCGTAGGGGGCCCGCACACCCTAGGCGCGGGCCCACCTAAGGTTGCGCCTAGGTCAGGTGTGGCCCACCTGCCCGGCCTCCGACTCTTCCCCTTTACCTATAACTTCCTTATGGAACCCTAATATATGGGGGCGACCACAAATAGATTTCTGCCGCCTCTGGGGGCGGAAAACACCGAGAGAGAAAGATCTCTCCGGGAGACAGATTTCTGTCGGGGGAATTCCTTCCCGGGGAGGGGAGACCGTCGCCATCAACACCATCATCAAGCTAGGCTTCATTGGGATCATCATCGCCATCCACACCATCATCTCCACCAGCACCATCATCGCCACTCTGTCCCGCTGTAACAATTGTGTTGGATATTGCTTTAGTTCTTAGGGAAAACTTTCCCGGTGTTGATTACTATTGTAGTTGATGCTTGTGAGTGGAACCATTGGATTATTGTTTATGTTCAAATTGCTATCCATTATCATATCATCTTTGATCTTGATCCATATGATGTCTTGTGAGTAGTTCATTTAGTTCTTGCGGACATGGAAGAAGTCATCTTATTAGTAGTGAATCTGTGATGAGTTATTATTCAATGGTTTAGTATTTAAGTTGTGGTGCTATTCTTCTAGTGGTGTCATGTGAACGTCGACTATATGACACTTCACCATTTATGGGCCTAGGGGGTGGATTGTGTATTTGGCTACTAATTGTGGGGTTGCCGGAGTGACAGAAACCTGAACCCCCGTTAGGACACCTTTGCACAAGGGAGTGTAGGATCTCAGAGTTTAATGCCGTGGTTAGATTTATATCTTAATTACTTTCCCGTAGTTACGGATGTTTGCAAGGGGTTTAATCACAAGTATATATTAGTCCTAGGAAGGGCGGTATGTTAGCACAGGTTCACCCACACAACACTTACAAACACCAGAGAAGAGTACTCAACTATTTGAAACGAAAGCACTTGATAGAAATCCCATGTGTCCTCGAGAACGTTTGATCCTTATAAGTATTTTCACCCGCTTGTCCTTTGCTAAGAAAGGATTGGGCCACTTGCTCCGTTTGTTCGTTACTTCTGTTACTTGCTCTTTGTTTTTTTGCCTTGTCAGAAAACCACTAAAAATCCGTTTGCTAAGTATTCACAGGGATTTCCTGCTCCATACCATTGTTCAGCACCTTCTACTCCTCGTTGGGATCGACACTCCTATTTATCGAAAGTACTATGATACACCCCCTATACTTGTGGGTCATCATGGGTTTATCTAGATTGGGGAAGGCGGACTTTGGGGAGTGCTGTTATAGCCCTACTGATGATTAGAGTGTCCAACCGGAGAGTAGTTAAGAGTAGTATCATGAAGAGAGGATATTTATATGAGAGAGTGTTCACTAGTGAAAGTATGATCCCTAGGCCTTGTTTCTAAACATTGAAACACCGTTTGCATCTAGATCTGTTGCATGTTTGCTTGCTTTAGTCTTTACCTCACCGTCAAGCTATTTTCTGGCACCGTTACCACTTGTATTTCACTATCTCTTCGCCGAACTAGTGCACCTATACACCTGACAAGTGTATTGGGTGTGTTGGGGACACAAAAGACTTCTTGTCTCTTGATTGCAGGATTGCTTAAGAGAGAATACCTTTGACCACTTCCTCCCTGAGTTCGATAAACCTTAGGTAATCCACTTAAGGGAAACTTGCTGCTGTTCTACAAACCTCTGCACTTGGAGGCCCAACAACTGTCTACAAGAATAAAAGTGTGTAGACATCATGGTGGAGATCGATAGAGATGGCTCCGGGGGGACTTCCCCATCCCGTCACGGTGCCGGAACAAAGACTTTCTATCCCCCGAATCCCCCCTTCGGTGGCGGCGGCGCTACGGAACTTTTTGTGGATTTTTGGTCAATCCTTCTCCCCGGGGGCTTCTTATAGGCGAAGGAGGCAAGGTCGGTGGAGGGCCAGGGGGCTGAAAGGATAGAGATGTCTCCTAGAGGGGGTGAATAGGCAATTTCAAAACTATTACGGTTTTGGCTTGATAGAATGCGGAATTAAACTAACGTTTATTTTACAATCACAAAACCTAAATACACTAGGCTCAACTAAGTGCACCAACAACAAATTAAGCTAAGCAAGATAGCACAAGATAAATATACCACAAGTGATAAGCAAGATATAAGTACTTCAAGCTCGATGGCTATCACAAGGAAAGTAAGCTCGGATATAGAGATAAAGAGGCACGCGGAGACGAAGATGTATTCCCGTGTTCACCACCTTTCGGAAGGGGGCTACGTCACGTTGGAGAGGTGTGAGGTTCCACGAAGGATTCCTCACGCGCCACAAAGGATCGCCTTCTTCTCCGAGTCTATCCCACGAAGGAATAGGCCCTTTTCTTATGTCTAGCTTTTCCTCCACTCCGGAGATGGCAAGCTCCACAACCACTTCACAAGGTCCACGAAGGAGAAGCCCAGGTCTCTTCACAATCTTCCACGAAGAGAACACCGCGGCACCAACCGCCAAGCCAACTAGGAGGTCACCCTCCAAGAGTAACAAGCTCACGGTCTCTCACTCGAACAAATCATAATGAAGAGCTCAACACTTATGCAAGAATGCAAAGCAAGAACACCAAGGGTGCTCAAATCCTTCACTCTCAAATCCCACCAAAGCAACAAGTTCTAGGGAGGAATTAGAGAGGAAGAACAATGGTGGAAACCAACAAATGACTCCAAGATCTAGATCCAATGGGTTCCCCTCACTTAGAGGAGGATTTGATTGGTGGGGATTGTAGATCTAGATCTCCTCTTCCAAAGCCCTCAAAAAGATGCAAGAATCATAGGAGGGAAGGGAGAGGAATAAAGTTCAAAGGGGTCAACAATGAAGGTCAAAAACGTGCTCAAGAGCCTTAGAACTTTGGGAAAGAAGCCTCCCTTTTATACCCCATCAAGGGGGATGACCGTTGGAGGCAAAACATGTTGGACGGACACGTTCCGACGACAAAACCGGCGCCGCCGGATCAGCCGCCGGAATTTCCGGTCAAAACCGGAAGTTCCGGCAAAAACCGAAACAACATACTGGACCGTTTTTTGGTGATTTGCTGGAAATTTCCGACGGTCGCCGGAAATTCCGGCCATAGGCCCGGTCCCGCCGGAATTTCCGCCGAAACAAAACAGGGCACACGAAAACAGCGATAACTTTTGCGTCCGGACTCCGATTTCGATGTTCTTGGGCTTGTTTTGACGAGGACAAAAAGCCCTAAAAGATGGTGCAGAGAAACATCATAGTCCAGAAAATAAAGATAGAACCAAATAAAGAAAGTTAAGAAGCCTCCCTACACGAAGAACCGATAAAACCTTCAAACTCGAAAATGCCATAGAAGATGCATACGAATTCCGTCTTTGATGAACTTGGGCTTGTTGAAGAGCTAGAAAAAGGTCAAGAACCTCACATGGAGAAACACGAAGAAGCAACAAAATAGGAAGATGCAAAGTATGCAAAGGATTGAGCTCCCTATGACGATGTGATCAAGTTACCCAACCGAAACCCCTCTTAATAGTGCGGCTATGTATCCTATAACCCGGTCTCCCAACAACCACCTTGAGACCGATAAAAGTAAAACCTAGCAAGGCCATACCTTTGCCTTGCGCATCCCGCTTGATCTTGATGACAACACTTCAATCTCCATCCAAACTGGAATGCATCACTTGATCATTGTTGCGTCGTGAAGGCTCCTAATTTTCTCTCCCATACACCATTATTGGATAGCTTCATTAATACATGTCTTCACATGTCCATTATCACCAATATGGATGGCAAGCTTCAAGCAAATGATCTTCTCGAGATGCTTATCTTGAACTTGCCCTTCTCAACCTTGATGACGATCACCACTTGATGTCATCATCTCATGTGCTATATAAGATCTTCACATACCACAAGATCCATGTGGTATATTATTTATGCTTCATGTGTTGACCAACTTGAAATCACTCTTCACTCTTTGTATAGGTCAACCATGTATCTTCTCATGCTCCATCTCAATATCTTGAGGTACATAAAGAAACCTTAATTTGATTACATGCTCTAAATCTTAGTCAATCATAGCTCAATTAATAAGGCTATCATGACACCGTCTTAGAGCCATATCTCGAATTATTCTATTGAGATCACACTCTCAAGATATTGATCATATCATATTCTTCTCTTCAACTCAATGATCTTGATGCCAATACTCAAGGTATATCTTTATCTTCATGGCATCCATACTTGAATCCAACACATAGACTACAAGCATGACCTATGGAATATTCCTTCATATAAAACTCAGTGAAAACATTAGTCCATAGGGATTGTCATTAATCACCAAAACCACACATAGGGGCAATTACTCTTTCAATCTCCCCCATTTTGGTAATTGATGACAATCACAACAAGAGGGTTTATATAATGAATATTAGAAACAAGTATGCAGCTTATCCGAGAATAAGTTGTGTACACGAGGTTGCATTTGATATGGTCAAGTAACACAAAGCTACTAGCACATATCAAAACCAATTCTACTTACACAAACTACAACTAATGTAAGTGATGTGAGTAGAACCAACATATATAGAGCAAACTCCCCCACAATATATGCATGTGTGATGAACTTGAATTTCATTGCATACATTGTCAAGAATAAACTTTGGGAGAGTTTACACTATATATACAACCATGCAACATAATAAAGATGAAATGCATGAAAGGCAAACATTTAAGAACAAACCAATCTTAAGTATAAAACCATTTCCCTTAAACCCTCTAAACTTCTCCCCCATTGACAACAAGTGCCAAAATGGATGACAAAGATAGAAGGCCAATATAGTATGAGTTCCTCCCCAAGGTGTGCATTTCTAATATTTTAAGTGAAATCAAATGCACATATCCAATGGCAAATATTTGGAAGAAATCAAGCTATATTGAGGATCAAAGATTGCTACAATGATAAAATGGTGAAGAAAATTCAACGGATGAAGCAAGAAATCCAATGGTCCAAAAAAATCAAATGGACAAATAGTGCTCTAAATGAAATAAGGAAGCTCCCCAAGGTTCGTGCATAAATTTTAATTATTGTATCTGAATACAATATCCACAAACATGGAATCCTCACTCCCTCTATATTATTTAGAACACAAACAAGATACAAGGAGTAGATATAAATAAATACACTTATTAAGACAAGCTTACATGCATATATAGCACATGGCTCTATTTTCTCTTATGGTATATCAATAAACTTCACCAAAGAAAAAAAGAAAACCCTCAAAAACATCACAACTAACACTAAGGTAACAAATGCTAGTTGGGATACTTTGAGAAAAGCAACAAGTAGCAAAAGGAAGGATTCAAAGCAATTTCAACAATATTGCACATGAGAGTACCTTGAGGAATTCATATGCAATAAATTGCTAGAAGGCATATTTGGAATTGGTGAATCATGAACATGATTTTATATACTCCCCATTATATGCATCATATCAAATTACTCACATAAGAAATAAGGATAAAGAAGTCTTTCAAAGATCCTTGAAAGAACCGCAACATTTACAAACATATAAATTCATGCCAAGATACAACCTACAAGAGAGTGGATGAAAGAATAGTTTGCATGAATAAGATACTTGTTACCGAGATAGCAATGGTATGATGTAGTAGATAAGAATTTTTCGATCATCCTAGCTTGGCTCCAATTATCATGTGGTGACAACACTTTCCTTATAGACGAGACAAGCATCCATTGCATCTCCAATGTACCTAAAACAACATTCAAGTATATCTTGGTCCCCAAACTTATCGGTGAAGGGTTTCGCGGCATAGTAAATCAAAATTTTCTACGGATGCGAACAGAGGGAAGCCAAGATATAATCTAGGAGATGCAAACAACGAGAGAGATTGGATTAGATCTTCATACCCTTGAAGATTCCGCAATGAGCGTTAAATCGGAACGTGGGTGATGTAGTTGTACTCGCTTCTTCTCCTCGCGATCTGATCCGATCTAGCACCACAAGCGGCGGTGCCTCCGTGAGATGCACACGTGCAGCACCTCGACGTCTCCTCCTTCCTCGGTCCAGCAAGTATGATGGAGAGACGGATTGGATCTACAACACGACGGCGTGGTGTATATGGTGGAGAATTTACAGCGGGCTTCGCCTACTGGCGATCGGGAGAGAGAGGAAGGCAGGCGGCTAGGGTTGGAGGGAAGGTGTGGGGTGGTGCGCCCAGCCCTCTTTATATAGAGGGGTGGGCGCAAGCCCCTCCCAAGCCCAAACCGGCGGCCCCAAAGGAGGAGGAGTGGGGGGCAAGGAACCCCCCCCTTCTAGAAGCTCTATCTAGGGTTTAAACCCTCTTTGGCCGGCTGGGCCCTATGGGCCTTGTGCCCCTGACCCAATGCGGCCAGGGCACTCCCTCATAGGCCCATGCCCCCTCCCGGAAGGTGGGGCCACGTTGGTCCCCTTCCGGAAGGTTCTAGAAGCTTCCGGTACAATACCGATTAACCCCGAACAATTCCGAACTCCAAAAACTGCACTGCCTTATATGCAACTTATTCTCCGGACCACTCTGGAACCTCTCGTGATGTCCCGGATCCCATCTGAGACTCCGAATAAAAACTCATAAACCAATTATCCAATCTATCCTAGAGTCGAGACACGTTAAGTGTGTGACCCTGCGGGTTCGAGAATATGCAGACATGATCTTCTATCAATAATCAACAACGGGGTCTGGAAACCCATATTGACTCCCACACATTCATCGATGATCATAGCAGATGAACCACGATGCCAGGATTCAATCAATCCCATATATATATATTCCCTTCGTCGCGCGATATTTTACTTGCCCGAGATTCGATCGTCGGTACCGTCATACCTAGTTCAATCTCGTTCACAACAAGTACTTTACTTGTTCCGTAATCCTATATCACTTTGTGATTAACTCCTTAACCACATGCTTGCAAGCGGTGTTGATATCGATTACCGAGTGGGCCCAAAGTATATCTCTCCGACTTGGGAGGGACAAATCCCATCTCGATACATACAACCCAACAGATACTTTCCGATCACCTGAGAGACACCTTTATGATCACCCTCTCATAGGATGAAGTTTGATGACCTCAAAGCTTTCTTCTGATACCAGGGAGTTGTATTATCTCATGGTCTAAGGAATACAATATTTGACATAAGAAAATCTTCGCAAAGACGAACACGATGACACGATCTAATTGCTTCGCTTAGTTTGGGTCTGCCCATCATATCATTCTCTCAATGATATGATCTCATTATTAATCGACAACTCATGTCCATGGTTAGGAAACCTTAACCATCATTAATCAATGAGCTAGTCCATAGAGGCGTACTAGGGACACGGTGTTGTTCACAAACCATACAAGTATTAAAGTTTCCGCTTAATACAATTCTAGCATGGAATATAAACATTATCATGAACAAGAATTATAATAATAACATCTTTATTATTGCCTCTAGGGCATAATTCCAACAGTCTCCCACTTGCACTAGAGTCAATAATCTAGTTTACATTTGGCAACAATCTCACACCCCATGGCACTGAGGTGTTGATCATGTTTTACACGTGGAAGAGGTTTAGTCAATGGATTTGCGACATTCAGATCTATATGTACTTTGCTAATCTTCAGATCTCCATCTTCTATATAATCTCGGATTATATGGAACTTGCGGTTGATATGCTTGGTCTTTGGATGATATCTTGGTTCCTTAGCGAGTGCTATGGCGCTAGTGTTGTCACACAATATCTCCAGTGGGTCCAATGCACTTGGAACCACGCCAAGCTCAGTGATGAAGTTTCTGATCCAAACTCCTTCACTTGACGCTTCTGCAGCAGCCATGTATTCCGCTTCTACTGTAGATCCCGCGATCACGCTTTGCACAAGCTTCTCCACGGCTCCTCCATTCAAAATATACACGTATCCCGTTCGAGATTTAGAATCATCCTTGTCTTGTCAAAACTAGCGTCGACGTAACCTTTACGACAAGATGTTCATCACCGCCATAGACTAAGAACATTTCTTTAGTCCTATTTAGGTACTTTAGGATGTTCTTCACTGTCGATGTTCCACTCGGATCACTTTGATACCTGCTCGTCAAACTAAGAGCATTGGACACATCCGGTCTAGTACACAACATGGCATACATGATGGAACCTATGACCGAGGCATAAGGCACTTTGCTCATAGCTTCCCTATCATTTACCGTAGCTAGACACTGAGCCTTGCTCAATATCTTACCTGAAAACATAGGCACTGAACCTTTCTTTGCCTTATCCATTCTAAACCTTTTCAGAACTTTGTCTAGGTATGTACTCTGGCTTAAAGCTATCAGGCGTCTTTGTCTATATCTATAGATTTTGATGCCCAATATATAAGCAGCTTCACCTAGGTCTTTCATTGAAAAACACTTGTTCAAATAACTCTTCACATCGTTAAGCATGTTGATGTCATTTCCAATAATCAATATGTCATCCACATATAGTACCAGAAATGTCACCGAGCTCCCACTCACTTTCTTGTAGATGCAAGCTTCGTAGCAATCTGGAACAAATCCAAAGCTCTTGATCACTTGATCAAAACGAAGGTTCCAACTCCGAGATGCTTGCTTCAATCCATAAATGGAACGCTGAAGTTTGCATACTTTATCAGCATTCTTAGGATCGACAAAACCTTCGGGTTGCATCATATACAACTCTTCATCAATGTTGCCATTGAGGAAAGCAGTCTTGACATCCATCTGCCATATTTCATAATCATGAAATGCAGCAATTGCTAATAGAATCCGAATGGACTTAAACATCGCTACGGGAGAGAAAGTCTCATCATAGTCAACACTTGAACTTGTCGAAAACCTTTCGCGACAAGTCGTGCTTTATAGACGGTAATATTTCCATCCGCGTCCGTTTTATTCTTGAAGATCCATTTGCACTCAACGGCCTTTCGGTCGCTAGGAGGGTCCACCAAAGTCCATACTTGGTTTTCGCTCATGGATCCCAATTCGGATTTCATGGCTTATAGCCATTTCTCAGAGTCTGGGCTCATCATCGCTTCCTCATAGTTCGTAGGTTCACTGTCTTCTACTAACAAGCCAGTCAAGATAGGGTTGCCGTACCACTCAGGAGGGGCACGCAAACTTGTTGACCTACGACGTTTAGTAGCAGCATCGTCTGAAGCTTCATGATCCTTGTCATTAGCTTCCTCTATTGTTGGTGCAGGCGGCACTGGAACAATTTCAGGTGCTGCGCTACTCTCCAACTCAAGAGAAGGTTCAATAACCTCGTCTAGCTCTACTTTCCTCCCACTCACTTCTTTCGAGAGAAACTCCTTCTCAAGAAAGGAACCGTTCTTTGCGACAAACACTTTGCCTTCGGTTCTGTGATAGAAGGTATACCCAATAGTTTCCTTAGGGTATCCTATGAAGACGCATTTCTCCGCTTTGGGTTCGAGCTTGTCCGGCATCAACTTCTTGACGTAAGCTTCGCATCCCCAAACTTTAAGAAACGACAACTTAGGTTTAGCACCAAACCACAGTTCATACGGTGTCGTCTCAACGGATTTAGATGGTGCCCTATTTAAAGTGAATGCATCGGTTTCTAATGCATAACCCCAAAATGATAACGACAAATCAGTAAGAGACATCATTGATCGGACCATATCTAATAAGGTTCGATTCCGGCGTTCAGACACACCATTGCGCTGCGGTGTTCCGGGTGGCGTGAGTTGCGAAACAATTCCGCTTGCTTTAAGATGCGTGAGAAAATCATAACTCAAATATTCGCCCCCACGATCGGATCGTAGAAACTTAATCTTTCTATTACGATGGTTCTCCACTTCATTCTGAAATTCCTTGAACTTTTCAAATGTTTCAGATTTATGTTTCATTAAATAGATATACCCATATCTACTTAAGTCATCGGTAAAAGTGAGAAAATAGCGATATCCACCGCGCGTCAAAACACTCATCGGTCCGCATACATCGGTATGTATGATTTCCAACAAGTCTGTTGCCCGCTCCATCATACCGGAGAACGGGGTTTTGATCATCTTGCCCATGAGGCATGGTTCACATGTGTCAAATGATTCAAAATCAAGAGACTCCAAAAGTCCATCAGAATGGAGTTTCTTCATGCGTTTTACACCAATATGACCTAGACGACAGTGCCACAAATAAGTAGTATTATCACTATTATGGATGTGTGTTTCATCCCTTTCGAGATTTAGAAGAAATAAACCATTCACAATAGGTGCATGACCATAAAAGATGTTACTCATATAAATAGAACAACCATTATTCTCCGATTTAAATGAATAACCGTCTTGCAATAAACACGATCCAGAAATGATGTTCATGCTCAACGCAGGCACATAATAACATTTATTAAGGTTTAAAACTAATCCCAAAGGTAAAACTAAGGAGAGCGTCTTGGCCATCACATCAACTCTTGATCCGTTGCCACGCCAGATCGTCACCTCATCCCTCACAAGCCTCCGTCTATTCCGCAGACTCTGTTTGAGTTACAAATATTAGCAACCGTATCAAATACCTGTGCACTACAACGAGGGCTAGTAAGGAAAACATCAATAACATGTATATCAAATATACCTTTGATGGTGCCCGCCTTCTTGTCCGCTAAGTACTTCAGACAGTTGCGCTTCCAGTGACCCTTGTCCTTGCAATAGAAGCACTCAGTGTCCGGCTTAGGACCAGACTTGAGCTTCTTCTCAGCAGGGGCAGCGTGCTTGCCGCCGCCTTTCTTGAAGGGCTTCTTTGCACCCTTACCTTTCTTGAAGGTGTGGGGCTTGTTGACCATCAACACATGATTATTCTTTTTGATGTCCACCTTCGCTACTTTCATCTTAGCGAAGAGCTCAGTGATCATATCAATGGAACCAATCTGATCGTGAGCAACTACAAAACTTTTGTAGCTAGGAGGGAGTGACTGTGGAACTTTGTCAATCTTGAGCTCCTCTGGAATCGTGCATTACAGTTGCTCAAGGCGTTGAGTGTAGCCCGACATCTTAATGGCGTGCTCACTAACGGAACTCCCTTCCTCCATTTTGTAGTTAAAGAATTTCTTAGGGATCTCATATCTCTCAGAACGGGCTTGAGTCTGAAACATGTTTTTCAGCTCCTCGAGAATCTCAAAGGGCCCGGCGAACTCCTCAAAACTATTTTGAAGATCCGATTCCATAGCATACAACATGGCGATCTTAATCAAATCATAATCATCCTTGCGCGACTGATAAACAGCTTTTTCATCAGCCGACGCATCTATAGCAGGGGCGTCACCTAGCGCTTTCTCAAGGACATAGTCCTTTTGTCCGCCAGCGAGAATTATTCTCAGAATGCGGAACCATTTGGTGAAGTTAGACCCATTGTTTCTAAGCTTTTCTATCTCAGCAAAAACGTTGAAGTTGAAGTTGGACTTGGCCATGTGATCTACAGTATTTGCAAGTACAATTTAGACTATGTTCATGATAACTAGTTCAACTTAATCAAATTACTATATGAACTCCCACTAAATTCAACATCCCTCAAGTTGTTTAGTGAACATGATCCAAATTCACCACACCTAATCCGATCATCACGAGAAGAGATGTGGCTTCAATGGTGGACAACGAAGTGTCGATCATATCATTCATATGACTCATGCTTAACCTTTCGGTTCATGTGTTCTGAGGCCATATCTGTACATGCTAGGCTCGTCAAGTTAGACCCAAGTATTTCCGCGTGTGCAAAACTGGCTTGCACCCGTTGTATGTGAGCGTAGAGTCTATAGCACCCGATCATCATGTGATGCTTGGACACGAACTTTCATAGCGGTGCATACTTGGGAGAACAGTTTTATCTTGATCTTTAATTGAGGAATCATCTTATAATGCTACCGTCGCGATCTAAGCATAATAAGATACATAAAAGGATAAACATCACATGCATATAACTTTATGTGACATGGTATAGCCAATCTTCGCGCAATGATCTCCATCTTGTGTGTGCCGACATGATCTCCATCACTCCACCATGATTGCCTCCACCACGAATAGCAACTCAACTATTGCTAACTACTTAGCGATAAAGTGAAACTATTACATGGCGTATAAGAAGTTGACACACAGGTCATACACAATTATAAAGACAACCATATGGCTCCTGCCGGTTGTGTACTCATCGACATGCAAGTCGTGAAACATTACAAAACATGATCATCGCATACATTATACACATCACATCTTGGGCCATACCATATCACAGAAAACACTCCCTGCAAAAACAAGTTAGACGCCTCTACTTTGTTGTTGCATGTTTTACGTGGCTTATGGGAGTAGATGCTAAGAACGATTCTTACCTACGGAAATCCACAACGGTGATATTATGGTTGCCAAACTCGGTGTTAATCCCATGACAACTATAGTGAGAAATCGACATCCGCTAGCCGCATGTGTGGAACAAGCCACCGCGTCAAGTCGGAGCCGGTCATGACGACGTCGCGTAAGGTTGGCTCGGACCGCTTCAATCTCACTATCCGCGTCATAAGAAGAACACAAACAAGAGGCTTGCAACAAAAACATCAACGCCGAACAACCATGTTGTGTTCTCCTCGTGAAACACATCTACGCATAGATCTAGCTCGATACCATCGAAGGGTTTGCGGCATAGTAAATCAAAATTTTCTACGGATGCGACAGAGGAAGCCAAGATATAATCTAGGAGATGCAAACAACGAGAGATTGGATTAGATCTTCATACCCTTGAAGATTCGCAGTGAACGTTCGTCGGGCGTGGGTGATGTAGTCGTACTCGCTTCTCCTCCTCGCGATCGATCCGATCTAGCACCTGGCGGCGGTGCCTCGTGAGATGCACACGCAGCACCTCGGCGTCTCCTCCTTCCTCGGTCCAGCAAGTATGATGGAGAGACGGATTGGATCTACAACACCGGCGTGGTGTATATGGTGGAGAATTCTGCGGCAGGCTTCGCCTGGCGGTCGGGAGGAGAGGAAGGCAGCGAGCTAGGGTTGGAGGGAAGGTGTGGGGGTGGTGCCTCAGCCCTCTTTATATAGAGGGGTGGGCGCTCAGCCCTCCCAAGCCCAATGGCGGCCCCAAAGGAGGAGGTGGGCAAGGAAACCCCTCCTTCTAGAAGCTCTATCTAGGGTTTAAACCCTCTTTGGTGCTGGGCCCAATGGGGCCTTGTGCCCCAATGCGGCCAGGCACTCCCTCATAGTCCCATGCCCCTCCCGGAAGGTGGGGCCACGTTGGTCCCCTTCCGGAAGGTTCTAGAAGCTTCCGATACAATCATTAACCGGAATAATTCCAAACTCCAAAACTGCCTCGCCTTATATGAATCTTATTCTCCGGACCACTCCGGAACCTCTCGTGATGTCCGGATCCCATCCGAGACTCGAACAAAAACTCATAAACCAATTATCCAATCTATCCTAGCGTCGAGACACGTTAAGTGTGTGACCCTGATTCGAGAATATGCGACATGATCTTCTATCAATAATCAATGGGTGCGGAAACCCATATTGACTCCCACACATTCATCGAAGATCATATCGGATGAACCACGATGCAGGATTCAATCAATCCCATATATATATATATTCCCTCGCGATATTTTACTTGCCCGAGATTCGATCGTGCATGCGTCATACCTAGTTCAATCTCGTTCACAACAAGTACTTTACTCGTTCCGTAATCCGATATCACTTTGTGATTAACTCCTTAACCACATGCTTGCAAGCGGTGTTGATATCGATTACCGAGTGGGCCCGAAGTATATCTCTCCGACTTGGGAGGGACAAATCCCATCTCGATACATACAACCCAACAGATACTTTCCGATCACCTGAGAGACACCTTTATGATCACCCTCTCATAGGATGACGTTTGATGACCTCAAAGCTTTCTTTCGATACCAGGGAGTTGTATTATCTCATGGTCTAAGGAATACAATATTTGACATAAGAAAAGCTTCGCAAAGACGAACACGATGACACGATCTAATTGCTTCGCTTAGTTTGGGTCTGTCCATCATATCATTCTCCCAATGATATGATCTCATTATTAATCGACAACTCATGTCCATGGTTAGGAAACCTTAACCATCATTAATCAATGAGCTAGTCCATAGAGGCGTACTAGGGACACGGTGTTGTTCACAAACCACACAAGTATTAAAGTTTCCGCTTAATACAATTCTAGCATGGAATATAAACATTATCATGAACAAGAATTATAATAATAACATCTTTATTATTGCCTCTAGGGCATAATTCCAACAATTGGGTCCAAAGTGGTTAGACTAACCACAACACATAGGACACACTCCATAAAAATATGTGCATATTTAGAGATGAAATTTGAATTTCATGCATATCTTAGCTGTTTAAGGATTTGATGGAGTATGCCCTATATATTGGATCAAAGAAAGCAAAAATAATATGAGATATACATTTAGTAAGCATGCATGCGCGAGAATTTCAAGATCCAACGAAGATATAATTTGGACAAATCACCCAAATATTCAATAAGGCATACAAGGTGTGACCAAACACATTTGTTGCCCAAACTATATCAAAGAATCAAATCAACACACGATTTGTTCAACGAAGTTCAACAAATGAACTAAGCAAAAACTATTGAGCAAAAAGATGAAATAAAAACACAAATACTCAAAGATTTATCTCATTCAAGCAAATAAAATAGAGAATAAAGAATGAGATAACAAACTCCCAAAAGAGCAAGGTTTCAACAAATAAACCAAACCCTTAACACTTTTCACAATGGCACAAGGTTCTGAGAAGAAGAAGTTTGTCTTCCACTAAAACACATTTGATAATAATCAAAAACATCATCAAAGAGATGTTCAAAAGCCAAGGAAGACAATGGGAGCCACACCAAAATTTTGGAAAAGAAAATAAGTCAATAATAGGTGAAGATGATCCATAAATGCTACCACACACAAGTATCTCAATTGTCGAAGACAATGAGTGTATTGGAATTGATTTACGGTGGTATATTGCATGGGTATTAAAGATAAATCTTCACAATAAAAAGCATAGGATAGGAATAAAAAGATTAAGCACTATGCAAAGATAGAGATTCTTGATAGCTTCAACTAGTCACACAATCATGCAATGCAACAATTATAATAACTTGAAGCAAATGGTCTCCCAAACAAGATATAGAGATATGTATTTGAGGAAGACCGCACCAAAAATTTCTTACTCAAACAAGCACCAAAAATACGAGAAATAAAAGCTTCTAACAAAAATAGGACCTTGTTTGAGTCAACATGCCACCTAGAAACAAGATAATCAACAATATCAACTCTAAGTGTCACTACCTCATATGTTAACATTTCCTAGGATTGTGATATGCAAAAGAAGCATATTACTCCCCCATAATGTGATATTCAATTTTTATTTATAAGAGACAAAGCAACCTCAACTAGAGAGAATTAATGGATATTTAGAATTTGAATTTCTCATCAGTATGACACACCACATAGTGACTAGATAAGCTTGCAATATCAATACTAAGTGGTAATACTCACATACACACATTTTAAGATTTTAGAGATGCGCAAGGCATATTACTCCCCCAAAATGGGATGTTCCATTAACCACTAAAAAAGAGCCAAATAAGATATCATCAAGGTGCATTAGAGGCTCAAAACGAGACACACATGTAAATGATGTGCCAAACACCTAGACATACTTGAATACACAAAATAAGCAAGCATGCGGAACACCAAATATTAACACATACTTGGTACAAAACCAAAACATGTAAAGGGGCAAGTAACTTACAATATAAATGAGTTAAGTACAAGTTACCGCGAAGAGGCCATTGGATATAAGATACATATAAGATAATCCTAATGACTTGGCTTGATCAAATATAATATATGAAGATCCCTTAATTCTTCATGAGTTAGCCAAGTCTCCAATGCCCTCCATAAACACCTATTGATCAAGTTTGAGCTTGTTGGTCCCCAACCAAGTTGGGTCCTAAGAGGTTAGTCACAATAGGCTTGGCAACCCAAATGGTTTTTTTCTTGACACCACTTTGAGTTCCAACAAACTTGGCAAACACATTGCCATCCTTATCCTTCCTAAGATAACAATCATCATCAATAATGATAGGGTTAGATAAGGTACCGTTTGAACATGAAGAGGCAAAGTGCCCCTTCACACGACATATGTAGCAACAAGTGCTCCCCTTTCTCTTCTTCCTTGATTTCTTGGCTTGGGGTGCATTATATTGATTCTTCTTGGGAAGTGGCCTAATTTCAACTTGGACTTGACCTTGTACTTGTGGTCGCTTCCCTTGTTGCTTCTCACTCAAGTGCTTTTTCTTCAATGGACGAGATCTTACATGATGTCCTTCAACCTTGCACTTGAAGAAAATAATCTTGGCCGAATTCTTGACTTGGTTTTGGCCCTTCTTATTGTTTCTCTTGGACTTGTTATTGTTATTGGAGTTGAATCCAAGTCCACTTTTATCATTAGGGGATTTTTGCACACTCAAAATATTATCGAGTGTGGATTTCCCTTCATGACTCTTTTCCAAGTCATTCCTCAAGGAAGTGACTTGGGCCTTGAGCTCTTTGATTTCCTCTACATGGTTATTAGAAATACAAGTACTATAGGAAGTAGAGGCTTCATTGTTAGAGAAACAAGGCAAAGCAAGTAATCCAACACAAGGTTTATCAATAGTATGGCTAGATGGATTACTAGGACTAGCACACGGCAAAATAACATTTTGAGTAGAAGTTGTGCTAATGTCCAAAATAGGCTCACAAGATGTTACCTTAGTAATACTTGCCTCACGAGCTAACATTAGCCCATCATGGGAGATTAGAAGATCATTATGAGGGCCCGAGAGCTTTTCATGACTTTCTTCCAATTTCCTATACTTGCTAGTTAGCAACTCAAGTTGAGCCCTTAGCTCAACGTTCTCCTTTAGGGTAGATGCTTCACAAGAAGTAGAGTTAGTAGCATAAGCATCATTAATGGATTTTTTTATTTTCAAGCTCATAAGATTCAATTTTTTGTGTGAGGAGACAATTAGTGTGCTTCTCCTCGACAAGCTCTTGCTTAAGGAGATTGAATCTCCGACTCTCATCATCAAGTTGGAAATCCAACTCCTCTATGGTTCCCGTTTGTTTAGTTATGGTGTCCATAACATGTTTGAGACAAGTAACGGCCTTATTATTACCACGAAGAGAGGTACACAAAAAAGTCAACTCAAGCAAGAGAGCACTAGTATCCTCATCAATGTCATCATCACTATCATCATTATCATTGCTATTATATTTAGAAAATATATTGGGATCTAAAGTAGGAGATACCTTTGATCCTCTTGCCATAAGGCACATGTGAGCACAGGAGGATGAAGATGAGGATATTCTTGAATCTTCATTCAGGATCATGTCTTGCTCCATAGAATGTTTGATTTCCTCTACATTGTTAGATAAACAACTAGAGGAAATAGAAGCATTTTTTTCATGGGAACAAGGCAAATAAGCATATCATCTACACTAGTACTCAAAAAATTTCTAGAAGATATACAAGGACTAGCAATACTAGGGGATATAGCATCATTGTTGCAAGAAGTGCTTAAGTCCAAATTCCCTACACCATTATCATTTATAGAACAAGAATCATTGGTGTAAAGAGAAACACTACCTTCATCACATATGATTTTTCCACTCACCATGCCATTACCTTGTGACTTGTCACATGTAAGTGAGGTGGAAAGAATTGAGGTCACATCGCGAACGGAGGTGGAAGCAACTTGGATCTCTTCATGATGTGAGTGAGAAGAGAGCTCCTTGGAGATACCACCAACCCTATGAGAAATGGAGCCACCAAATATTTCTTTAAGCTTGGTCCACATCTCATGAGACGACTTGCGCTTTACAATCGTCAAGAACAAATTAACTGTGGGGCTCAAAGAGAAAATAAGCTCATTAGATACTTGAGCTTCGAGATGTAAATTTTTCTCGTCCTCTAGAGATAGATTTTGAGGATCCATCGGTGGAGAAAAACCTACATCTAGAAATCGCTCAATATTTGGACACAAAGTCCAAAGATTATAAAGCAAGCAATTTCTCTACAAAGCATAATTTGTTCAATCAAATATAATTGTGTCATTGTGCACTATACTACTAGCCGGCATCTTTACACTATAGGCGGTGAAGCCTAAACAAGGAGATACCTTGCTCTGATACCAATTGAAAGGATAGAGATGTCGCCTAGAGGGGGGTGAATAGGCAATTTCAAAACTATTACGGTTTTGGCTTGATAGAATGCGGAATTAAACTAACGTTTATTTTACAAGCACAAAACCTAAATACACTAGGATCAACTAAGTGCACCAACAAGAAATTAAGCTAAGCAAGATAGCACAAGATAAATATACCACAAGTGATAAGCAAGATATAAGTACTTCAAGCTCGATGGCTATCACAAGGAAAGTAAGCTCGGATATAGAGATAACCGAGGCATGCGGAGACGAAGATGTATTCCCATGTTCACCACCTTTTGGAAGGGGGATACGTCACGTTGTAGATGTGTGAGGTTCCACGAAGGATTCCTCACGCGCCACAAAGGCTCACCTTTTTCTCCGAGTCTATCCCACGAAGGAATAGGCCCTTTCCTTATGGCTAGCTTTTCCTCCACTCCGGAGATGGCAAGCTCCACAACCACTTCACAAGCTCCACGAAGGAGAAGCCCGAGTCTCTTCACAATCTTCCACGAAGAGAACACCGCGGCACCAACCTCCAAGCCAACTAGGAGGTCACCCTCCAAGAGTAACAAGCTCACGGTCTCTCACTCGAACAAATCATAATGAAGAGCTCAACACTTATGCAAGAATGCAAAGCAAGAACACCAAGGGTGCTCAAATCCTTCACTCTCAAATCCCATCAAAGCAACAAGTTCTAGGGAGGAATTAGAGAGGAAGAACAATGGTGGAAACCAACAAATGACTCCAAGATCTAGATCCAATGGGTTCCCCTCACTTAGAGGAGGATTTGATTGGTGGGGATTGTAGATCTAGATCTCTTCCAAAGCCCTCAAAAAGATGCAAGAATCATAGGAGGGAAGGGAGAGGAAGAAAGCTCAAAGGGTTCAACAATGGAGGTAAAAAACGTGCTCAAGAGCCTTAGAACTTTGGGGAAGAAGCCTCCCTTTTATACCCCATCAAGGGGGATGACCGTTGGAGGCAAAATATGCTGGACGAACACGTTCCAGCGACGAAACCGGTGCCGCCGGATCAGCCGCCGGAATTTCCGTCAAAACCGGAAGTTCCGGCAAAAACCAAAACAACATACTGGGCCATTTTTCAGTGATTTGCCGGAAATTTCTGGCGGTCGCTGGAAATTCCAGCCACAGGCCCGGTCCCGCCAGAATTTCCACCGGAACAAAACAGGGCACACGAAAACAGCGATAACTTTTGCGTCCGGACTCCGATTTCGATGATCTTGGTCTTGTTTTGACGAGGATAACAAGCCCTACAAGATGGTGCAGAGAAACATAATAGTCCAGAAAATAAGGATAGAACCAAATAAAGAAAGGTAAGAAGCCTCCCTACACGAAGAACCGATAAAACCTTCAAACTCGAAAACGCCATAGAAGATGCATACGAATTCCGTTTTTGATGAACTTGGGCTTGTTGAAGAGCTAGAAACAGGCTCAAGAACCTAACATGGAGAAACACGAACAAGCAACAAAATAGGAAGATGCAAAGTATGCAAAGGATTGAGCTCCCTATGACGATGTGATCAAGTTACCCAACCGAAAGCCCCTCTTAATAGTGCGGCTATGTATCCTATAACCCGGTCTCCCAACAACAACCTTGAGACCGGTAAAAGGAAAACCTAGCAAGGCCATACCTTTGCCTTGCGCATCCCGCTTGATCTTGATGACAACACTTCAATCTCCATCCAAGCCGAAATGCATCACTTGATCATTGTTGCTTCGTGAAGGCTCCTAATTTTCTCTCCCATACACCATTATTGGATAGCTTCATTAATACATGTCTTCACATGTCCATTATCACCAATATGGACGGCAAGCTTCAAGCAAATGATCTTCTCGAGATGCTTATCTTGAACTTGCCCTTCTCAACCTTGATGACGATGACCACTTGATGTCATCATCTCATGTGCTATATAAGATCTTCACATACCACAAGATCCATGTGGTACATTCTTAATGCTTCATGTGTTGACCAACTTGAAATCACTCTTCACTCTTTGTATAGGTCAACCATGTATCTTCTCATGCTCCATCTCAATATCTTGAGGTACATAAAGAAACCTTAATTTGATTACATGCTCTAAATCTTAGTCAATCATAGCTCCACTAATGAGGCTATCATGACACCGTCTTAGAGCCATATCTCGAATTCTTCTATTAAGATCACACTCTCAAGATATTGATCATATCATATTCTTCTCTTCAACTCGATGATCTTGATGCCAATACTCAAGGTATATCTTTATCTTCATGGCATCCATACTTGAATCCAACACATAGACTACAAGCATGACCTATGGAATATTCCTTCATATAAAACTCAGTGAAAACATTAGTCCATAGGGATTGTCATTAATCAACAAAACCACACATAGGGGCAATTACTCTTTTAGGGGCCCACACCCCCTGTGGGCACGGCCAGGGTGGGCCCCGTGCCCACCTAGGGTGTGGCCACCCTGGTGTCCTCCTCCGTCTCGTTTTTGATTTTCCGCATCGTTCAGGAAAAATATGAACTTTGGCTTTTGTCCCGTCCAATTCCGAGAATATTCATTTTTTAGCTTTTTGAAACCAAAAGCAGGAGAAAACCGACAACTGACACTGTGACATCTTATCAATAGATTAGTTCCAGAAAGTGTATAAAAATACCTCAAACTGTAGACAAAACATAAGACAAATGATACAAAACAAGCATGGAGCATCAAAAACATTATAGATACGTTTACGATGTATTAGGGTGGTGTAAATAGCCATGGAAAATCGGCGGGCGGTAACCTCAATTTCTCCCGTCGAATTTCGCAAGCTCCCGCCATCCCTCCCTTGCACGAGCGCGTGCAGCTGCTTTCTCCGCGAGCGCGAGAAGAAGTTGGCTCCATGGAAACGCCCGATTTCGGCGTTCCTCCAGGGCCTGGCTTAGGGGCGCTTTAAGAATCATGCGATGCAAAGATTCCATCTGCCGCACGGAACAAAACACCCTTATTTCTTCCCGCCCCATGCGAGAAACAGGGAAACGAGCAACCAAACACGCCCTAGGTGCTTGATGCTAGTTGCCACAATCCCAACAGATGATTTGTCCATGTGCGAGGAATTCAACAACTACACCAATGAAAGACAATGAGATCTGAAGGCCATATTGTCCTTCCCTTCATCTCGAGCAAGCTCCACCTCATATCGAAGAGCCAGGGCTTCAACGTGCTCTAGAGGCAAGATCCCCTCAATATTTTGTTGATAGGCCATCGGACAAATGCCACGATGGTCAGAATGATCACACCCGCGCCCATGCATCTAGACTTCGAAGGCCTCAAAGAAGAATTATGTTGGGAGTTCTCTAAAATAATAAGCTACGAATGGAGTGTTAGGACCTTAGATGAAGATCCAAGTTACATATGCTTATAATAAAATCACTCGCGCTTAGAAGTATGAAACCGCTCTAAGCGGAGAAAAAGGATCCGACGATCCTCCTGCCCCCAACTACAACCAATCCGCCGATCCATGCCTCCTCCGTCGGCCGCTCCGGTGACGGAAGGAGGTGGGGACCCTCAACTTTGGTTTGTAGTTAGAGTTAGCCTAATGCTTCCTCGGGGCGCAACTTCCATGGCGGAGACTGCGCCGCGTCGAAATAATTTGCCCCTCCTCTTTCTCCATCTCGACATCGCCCCAAACCGGTGGCTTCGAGGGGGGGGGGCAGGTGGCCCGGTCATCTCACATGTCTCTAGATTCAATGAGATTTGTGTCTGGTGGTCGGCGTTCAACACTCTCGCGGGTGACGGTCATGTCGACTGTTGTTGTTGTTGTTGTTGTTGTTGTTGTTGTTGTTGTTGTTGTTGTTGTTGTTGTTGTTGTTGTTGTTGTTGTTGTTGTTGTTGTTGTTGTTGTTGTTGTTGTTGTTGTTGTTGTTGTTGTTTGATGTCATTGTTGTTATTGTTTGTTGTTGTTTTATTGTTGTTGTTATTGTTATTATTTTTATTTGTTGTTGTTGTTATTTATTTGTTGTTGTTGTTATTTGTTGTTGTTGTTTATTGTTGTTGTTGTTATTTATTTGTTGTTGTTGTTGTTGTTGTAATATTGTTGTTGTTGTATTATTTATTTGTTGTTGTTATTTATTGTTGTTATAGTTATTATTGTTATTATTGTGTTATTGTTATTGTTATAGTTGTTGTTATTGTTATTATTATCATTGTTGTTATTATTGCTGTTGTTGTCGTTGTCATTGTTATTGTTGTTATTGTTGTTGTTGTTGTTATTGTTGTTGTTTATTGTTTGTTGTTATGTTTGTTATTGTTATTGTTGTTATTGTTGTTGTTGTTGTTGTTGTTGTCATTGTTGTTGTTGTTGTTGTTGTTGTTTATTGTTGTTGTTGTTGTTGTATTGTTGTTTATTTGTTGTTGTTTATTGTTGTTGTTGTTGTTGTTGTTGTTGTTGTTGTTGTTGTTGTTGTTGTTGTTATTTATTGTTGTTGTTGTTGTTGTTGTTGTTGTTGTTGTTGTTGTTGTTGTTGTTGTTGTTGTTGTTGTTGTTGTTGTTGTTGTTGTTGTTGTTGTTGTTGTTGTTGTTGTTGTATTGTTGTTTATTTATTGTTGTTGTTGTTGTTGTTGTATTATTTGTTGTTGTTGTTGTTATTGTTATTGTTGTTATTGTTGTTGTTGTTGTTGTTGTTGTTATTTATTGTTGTTATTTATTGTTGTTGTTGTTGTTGTTATTTATTATTTGTTGTTTATTTGTTGTTGTTGTTGTTGTTGTTGTTGTTGTTGTTGTTTGTTGTTGTTGTTGTTGTTGTTGTTGTTGTTGTTGTTGTTGTTGTTGTATTATTTGTTGTTGTTGTTGTTGTTGTTGTTGTTGTTGTTGTTGTTGTTGTTGTTGTTGTTGTTGTATTTGTTGTCATTTATTTGTTGTTGTTGTCATTGTTGTTATTTATTGTTGTTGTTATTGTTATTTGTTGTTGTTGTTGTTGTTGTTGTTGTTGTTGTTTATTTGTTGTTGTTGTTGTTGTTGTTGTTGTTGTTGTTGTTGTTGTTGTTGTTGTTGTTGTTGTTGTTGTTGTTGTTGTTGTTGTTGTTGTTGTTGTCGTGCATACGTGTGGAAGACAGCAAGCGGCGACATTTCTCTACGTCTGAAGTGGTTGTAGATGACAACGACAACCGTGCGCCTTTTTTTCCCACGCTCATGGTGGCGGCGGAGGACGATGGACGATGGTTCTGAGGCACAAGTTTCTCCAAAGAAGAAATTGTGAGTCTTTTGTACAAAGTTGTTTGACACGCATGTTTGCCTCATGGGTTACCATATCTATTATATCTAGACTAGATTGTCTAATAAAAAATATATGGTTTCTTAAGAGTCACAAATTCTTAGCTGTGTTGTACAGTACTGAATATGTTCTCCCTCCGTTCACTAATACAAGACATTTAAGCTTTTCTCTAACATGCATGTATGTAGACATGTTTTAGTATATAGATTCACTCATTTTAGAATGAATCTAGTCTACTTTAAAATACCTAAAATGTCTTATATTAGTGAACGGAGGGAGTACTAATTACTTGCATATATCTCCTACAATATCGTGATGGTTGGCGCTCGTTGTGGTGCTCGATTTATTCATACTCGCCATGCCATGCCAGCATGGAGAACGGACGACGTAGATTAATATGATCTTGCCTTGACAGCCAGATGCTGTACGTATTTAGATCCACCTGCACGGTCGCACCACACCGAACAATCAGAGGAGTCGTTAGCTGCCAGGCGGTCAGGGACTTAAACCCGCAACGGTAACTGGCGACGTTGGCGGCCAGCCAGCCGCTCCCTCCCTCTCTGGAACCAAACCGGCTCAGGCCCGACGGCACCGTCAACGGGCCGTCATGGCAATGCTCTCGTACCCTGCAAGTTTCCTTCGAGTCTCCGACCCGTGTTGCCTCTTTTGTATTTTCGTCCCTAGCTTCTGTGAATTTATTATGCTTCTGTATTACTCCTATTTTCATCCCTAGCTTCTCCGGTCGAGTAGCTAAGATGTTAGTACGTGTACTGATGATCAATTAAATGTTGACTCAAATACCTAAATTCTAAAAACAAATACAGTACTCCTATTACAGTTGTATGATATCGTCACATTGCGGCCTGACTATTGCGCTGCTTAGAGACCTGTGTGAAAGCTGAAGAACCAACGTGGTTTACTAGGTGTATGAGACTCATCGCTTGGGTGGCAGATATGTTGGACTGAGGTGTGAGGCCTCGAGGCTTGTAAGCGCATTGGTTATGTATTGGTTTTCGGCTAAATTTTCTCATTAACATGTCAAATTGTTATTCTTCTTAGTGAAAAGATAAGACTTCTTTTGATAGTTTTAGAAAAGATCCGAACATAATGCGCGACTTTGCATGCTATTTGAACTTTGCTATACCTTGAGCTCCTTACTTCCCAATGCTTCTCTTTTTCCCGCATTTATTTTATCCTCACTCGCCATCTCCCTCATTATAGTATTCTCCCTTTCTTCTTCATCCTTGTATCCTTTTTCCCTATTTTATGTCTCCTTCACTTATGAATTGTCCAAATCCACTAAAAACACATTATGTTAAGCCGAGGCGTCATCATACCATCATCATGCCTCCCCAAGACTGCTAGAACACTAATTACTCGGTGAACACCCTTTGCGGGTTACTTATGTCGACGGTTATAGATCAACTCTAGTCCCACCCCTTCTCCCTCTTCCCTTTGTTTACAATAATACCTCCGACACTGTCTTCCTTCTCCTAAGCATCTAGTTCAATGGATCGTTTCTAATGATTGTAAGCAGGCGGTTCTACCATCTTCCACCGCCTGGGCTTACCGGCGAAGCAACGACATCATTGACTTGTAATTTGTTCGAAAACATGGTATTTACTTGCCGCTCGCCCGGTAAGCCTTAATAGGTCCGTCTCTGATTGTAAGATAATTCCTTAGCACAAAATTTCATCATCCATTTGTAATCAAAGTTGTTCCCTTCTGATTTTTTTTCCAAGGTTATTCATGTTCTCCACAGGAAAGTTGTAACGGAAACTCGTACCCCTTCTCCTAATCTGATACAGAATAAACCCAGGGACCAATTCGGAAAAGGGCGGGGCAGTAATTTATTCCGCCTTCGCCTCCTCCCCTTCCCCCATCCCTTCAACGGGCGAGGTTTTTTGAAAGCATCCTCTCTCTCATCTCCATCAACAGCAACTGCCCCGACACCCAACGGCAGCCGTAGAGAGAGGAAGGGGGGATAAAAAGCTTCGCTCTTTAACGCCCTTCTAGGGTTTCGAGCCACCGCTCCCTCGCTCGCTTCGCGCCATCTCCCGCCCCCGACCGATTCGCCCTACCCTTCCCGGATTCGATCCCCCCAAATCGCTCGATCTGGGATGCGTTAGATTCGTAAGGCGGCTTTTGGCTCGATCTGCTCCCGGCGGTTCCCGTGGGGCCTTCTTGATCTGAAGTTCGACGATTTTTCCCTGCTAGGTTGCCGTTGCCGTGGTGATGAGGGGAACGTGCCTGCGGCGGTAGATGGGAGCCATGACGGAGGTGGAGCACGAGGGCTGCGTGGAGAACCGGGCGGCGTCGAGCTCGTCGGTGTCGGAAGGGAGCAACTATGGCGATGCGCTCGCGCGGATGTCGCCGCCGGTGTCTAGCTCGGTCAATTCCATCTCGGCTCTCAAGTAAGAAACCTTTTCTCACTCAATTGGTCGTATGACAGGGATCTGGGCCAGTCGGTTGCCGGTTGGGTAGTAACGTTCCCTTGCTTAATTTTCCTGGGTTGGATGATGCATGCCCGGGTTGTGGTCCCCTTGCTGTGGTGCGCGTTAGGGGTTGAGAAGAATGGGCCTTTGTGTGGATTTGGTGGTGGTTTGTGGATTTATTGGCTCAATTGTTGGGCGCTTTGGTTGTAATTTGAGAAAGATCCACGAGGATTGCTTACTTGATAAAAACGATGGCACATGAGCGGTATGGTGGTTGTTTGGGTGAAAAAGTAGGTTCTTTGGGGGCAACCATTAGGGTTTCTGTGTTCTTATAGATTCCATGAACTACTATGTGAGCTAGTTGTTTTCATGCAAAATTTCAAGCATGGTTTGAGCGTCTTATGGTGTTTAAATTCGGTGCAAAAACTGTACTTTTGTTCGGCGCTCTTGTTATTAAAGGCTTCAGTTACTGTGTTTTGGTTGGCTTAGGACTTTGTGTAATCGATGTAAATTGTAAAAGATGTCCGTTTTGAGTGCTGAACTTGGTTAAACCATGGTCCCAGTGCAGTGCAATATGTCATGGTTGCTGGTGTATATAACTAGAGATACCATTTACTTGTGCTTTGGCAGCAGTTGTTTGAACAAGTTGGGCATGTAGTTTTATTTTGTGCTTTCCTGGTGTCATGTTTTTTGTAATTGCAGTCACCAATATGTTTCTGTCCCATTTTGAAATGCTTCATCTATGGTGTGCTAATATTGTTAAGCAATTTCTTTTATTGGAAACCCTTTCTTGATTGAAATGTTCCCTGGAAACAGTTTCCATGATTGAGCATCAGTATGCATCTTCTTTTATGGGAACCGCTATACATCTTCCTAGCTTTTGGTATGAATTTAGTGACTCTTGTTTGTAGCTGAGTGGATTCATTTGTGCTATTTGTGGTGACTTATTGCCTCATACTTGCAAAATATGCTGCCCTGTATCACTCAGACATCAAAATTGGCTGTCAATAATATTTTCTGAATGAAATGTGTCTTTATGATGCCATATTTTCTTTAGTAGATGCAGCATATGCCAGACTTTGGCACTCCTCAGTCGGAATATGCAGATTCTGGGATCTTAAGGTTCTGGGTAGGATGTGAGTGTTCAATCTAGGGAAATCCAGTTAAGCATATTGTATATGAGAATTAAAAGTTATTTTTAACACCTACAAATTTATGAAGATAGAAGGCTTCACAGAGGCGATTCACATGGTAGGACTATTAGATTAGTTAATGTCTCTTAATACTACTTTCATGTGTAGCCCCCTTCTGCAACAAGTACATTCTTTTGTCATTGTATGCTAGTGTATTTCTACAGATTGTGCTTGATATGCACCTTCTAGGACTAGTATGGTGTTCCTTAATGCCTTGAGCTGACAACATTTCACCTTAATTTTGCTGACAAAAAACTTTCTTATATTAGGCGAACAAGTGGGCCTATAAGGCGAGCCAAGGGTGGCTGGACACCACAAGAGGTAATTATCTCACTTCCTCTGTTATCCAGACTAGTCTGTTACATGCAATCCGAACCTATATTCATGGTGTGCATTTGTCAATGTGCAATGGAAACATCTTGTTTGGTCTGTAATCTAATTTGTCTGTCTAATATGAAGGATTCAGCTGTAATATCATCCTCTATATATATTTTTTCTATCATTTTTCCGTGTCTGTCATTCTTGTTCATCGTCTGGCCATTGCAAGCTAGATTTCTATCAAAAGAGATTTCTCTTTTCGTCCTATTTGAAAAGTAATTACACTGTTTGGCTACACTACACATGCGTATTGCTGCTAATTCGCATCAACATTTCACAACAGGATGAAACATTGCGGAAGGCAGTTCAAGCTTTCAAGGGTAGAAGCTGGAAAAAAATAGGTTTGCCTCTTCTTGCTCTGTACCAACTCATATTCGAACTGTCCTTGCATTTGTAAACTGCTATTTATCCTTGCATTTGAAAACCATATCTGTAAATGCATTAGTTGACAGTTGTTTAAAGCTGAACCATGGCTCTTGTCTCTCGGTGGTAGCTGCCTAGTTTGCATGACCTTATAAATGCATATCCCACATTTTAGCTAGTTATTGAGATGCCATACTTCTTTTGACGTTCTTCAGTACATGTATGGTGACTCACAGAGGGTACCCTTATCTACCTATGCAGCTGAATTAGGAGCTATACTGTTACCTACCATCCATGATATTAAGAAGCCGAGTTTGTTGAAAACAATATCTGTAAATGCATTAATTGACAGTTGTTTAAAGCTGAACCATGGCTCTTGTCTCGGTGGTAGTTGCCTAGTTTGTATGACCTTATAAATGCATATCCCACATTTTAGCTAGTTATTGAGATGCCATACTTCTTTTGACGTTCTTCAGTACATGTATGGCGAACTCACAGAGGGTACCCTTATCTACTTATGCAGCTGAATTCTTTCCGGATAGGACGGAGGTGCAGTGTTTACATCGATGGCAGAAGGTTCTTAACCCTGAACTTATCAAAGGTCCTTGGACTCAAGAGGTTTGACACTGCTCTCCTGACTTTGCTCGACAAGGAAAAACTTTTGCATGTTTGATCTTATAAATGTTATATTTATGGCCTTTTCTACAGGAAGATGACAAAATTATTGATCTTGTGAAGACGTATGGACCAACAAAATGGTCTGTTATAGCAAGGTCACTACCTGGACGTATAGGCAAGCAATGTCGAGAGAGGTATTCTTTTGAATGTTTTATTCTTCTGTTTTTCTGAAATTCATTTTCCCCCTTCAGGCAAGACAGATGATAGGAAGGTTTGCTAATACAGAAATGCACTGCTTATATAAAGAACTGCAAAACCTGATTAGCGTAACATTTTGTTATGATAAACATAGATATCCCGCTTCACTCTTCTGGCTTTCAAACTTTAAATTATGTAGAATTGTTTTCCTAGTGAGTTTGATTGTGCAAGCTTATCACAGTAGAGTACTCCCTTTATTTCAAAATATAAGATGTTTTAGCTTTGTGAAGAAAATGTATCTAGACTACTTTTAGTATGTACTCCCTCCGTTTCAAAATATAAGATGTTTTAGGTTTGTAAAGAAAATGTATGTAGACTTATTTTAGTGTATAGATTCACTTCAAACATGAGTGAACCTATATACTAAAACTAGTCTAGATACATTTGCTTCACAAATCTAAAACATCTTATATTTTGAAACGGAGGGAGTAGGTTCACTCAGGTTTGGAGTGAATCTAGACATTAAAAGAAGTCTAGATACATTTTCTTCATAAAACTAAAACATCTTATATTTTGAAATAGAGGGAGTACAAAACATGGAGCTGATTTTGAATTCATACAATCTTAGGTGGCATAATCATCTGAATCCAGACATACGGAAAGATGCTTGGACTGCTGAGGAAGAACAGGCACTGGTTAATGCCCACCGGGTATATGGGAATAAATGGGCAGAGATAGCAAAAGTTCTTCCTGGAAGGTACTGCTAAACAGCTTACGTCCTGTTGGAAAATTTCTATGTAAGCCCAGCAGCATGATGTTGAAATGACATTGAGTTGCTATTAACAAACAATGCTATTTCTCTAATTCGAATGTCCAAAGATCACCCCATTTTAGTACTTGACCTGCTATGATGTGGAAAGACATGAGTAACTGTATAGTATTTTACGTTAACTGTTTTAGTTGTAACACCATTAGATTTTCTGTTTAACAAAGATAAGCAATTTAATAAAGGTGACCTCCAGTGACCACACACCTTTACTGTTGATTATCTGCGATGAGGACCTTCTACTGTTGGTTCTGATAAAAAGAATTGCAGTTACAAGATTATCATAATGGATTACAGTGTATCTACCAGATCTAAATAGACAATTGACTTGCTGTAAAAACTCCTAAGGCGTCTGTAGCTGAATAACAATAAATCTATAGTAACATGTATCAATCATAATGCACATGATTTAGTTTGTTTGATTTTGAATTTATGTTTGAAACTGTTCATATTCTTGTCATGTTCGTCAAATCTTGATCATTTCCTCATAAGTATGAGTTGTGTTTTCTGTTCACATATGTACACCTTAGTTTCCCCTGTTCACTACACTAGATTCTGTATTCTTGCTGATAGTATGTTGCTGTTCTCAGGACTGATAATTCTATAAAGAATCATTGGAATAGTTCTTTAAGGAAGAAATTAGATGTCTATAGCACGAGAAATATTCTGGCAATTCCGAGACTACTTAGTCATGATGACTTCAAGGATAAACAGAAGCTGGTGGCTTCTGAGGGGCATCTTGATCTGAATAAAGTGCCCAGCGTCATTTCAAAAGACCTCCCTGAAGTAGTTCATCGTTCTAATTTTAGCCCATCTGTACAGGCATACAGACTGGAACATGGCAAGGACTGCTCAGGGTTCCTATCGCTTTCTATATTACCAAATGCACATCGGCTTACTTCGTATGAAGTGCCATCAGTTGTCGATGGTTCTGCTGTTACTTTAGCGGTACAAGGTCTGGAAAGTGATTCTGTTCGTGACAAGGGCTTGGAGATTGTTTCCCTTCACGAGAAGGGACTTGCGGTTGATTCCGCCCATGATACCCTGGGGGAGTCCGGTACCACTCAGCTGGAAGCTGTACCAGCTAAAGGTGAAGAATCATGTTTGAAGAATGAGGTGCAGTCTAGCCTTGGTCCTCTTTGTTACCAGATTCCTAACATGGAAGATGTAGCCCCTGCGAGCTCCTCACTCTTTTCTGAACATCATACTGTGCATCAGGCATCTGAACATTGCAGGGATGTGGTACTGTCCCCCAATGGTTGTACTACTCCAACTAAGGGAACGATGTCAAGCCAGTTTAGTGTTGATTCGATTTTGAAGAGCGCTGCTGACAGCTTTCCAGGTTCTCCTTCAATATTAAGAAGAAGAAAACGGGATAGATCAACACCTGCGAGTGACTTCAAGCTTGGTGAACTAGACACTGATAGCTTTTACACCCCTGCTGGAAAGCGACCTACTACAGATTGTACCCCAGAGTCGTTCAAAACTGCATCGTTTCTGTCACTGGGTTCTCTTGATGGGCTAGCGAGTTCTGTAAGGGGCTTTGATGTTTCACCTCCATACCGGATAAGGTCAAAAAGGATGGCTGTCATGAAAACAGTCGAGAAACAACTAGATTTTTCATTAGATGGATTGGGCACTTGTGGTTCTGAAGTTCTGAACTCACCTTGCCAGAATTCTCAAGGTACAAATCCTTTCATCGAAACCCCGACAATGAAGGAAAAAGAACATAAGGGGCATGCCATGCAGCTGGAAACTGTAACCAAGAACATTACGTATCCAGCCAATTTGGATATAACCTAATTCTACAATTTGCAGGTATGCTACCACAAATATCTTAAACACTGCACTCCTCTTTTAGCGCTAGAGTTTTGAGAAATCTGTATGCATTTTCTGAACAGAGAGTTCAGTTTTTTCCTTCCAAATCTGTTAGATATGTTATTTTTATCACACATGTGGATAATTGATTTTCTCCCTTGTCCTGTAGGAGCTGATGTCAATGCTGATGCAGTATGACAGTTGAGCAGGAAGGCCTTGTAAGCTCGCTGCCTGAGATGGGCTCTGATATGTAGGATCGAACCAAAAATGCATATCGAAACACAACTCTGGAAGAAAATGACTCCCACAACTGGACCAAAGTATTGAATATAGAGAAGGACCGGCGCGTCTCCTAACAAAGGGTGTAGAAACACGGTCTCTAAATTTGGTGGCACTATATAGAAGATTTTACTTTGCTCGTTGCGGTTTGTATACTTGACAGAAGAGATAGGGTATTCAGATTGTAGAAGCCCAAACTTTAGAAAGATAAACACCATAGCGTTAGAAGAAGAGACTCATAGCTGAATAAGGAGTCTCATTGGGATGGAAAAGGGTGTCGAGTTTATTCTTCAACTTTGTAATAATATGTAACAGTACTTGTTTTATTACTGGACAAAGTCTGGCAATAGTTTTGTTTGTCAAGAATGTATTCATCTGGCTTGATTTGTTGTTTGCGATGTTTGTCAAGAAATCATTCGCTAGATAACCTGTTTCCCTGAAGTTTGGCCAGTTGATTTCAACATTTTTTCAGCCGCATGACGGGCCTCACGTCCTTGGTATCTCCCGCAAAGGAAAAAAGAGGCAGCGGCTAGGGTGGAACCATCTGTCCCTTTTCTTCTCCGGATAAGAAATTGACAGGTCCCCTCCTCCTGTGCTTGCTACTCCAGCGGCATGAGGTGGTGGGGACCTTGGACCAGCGTTCGGTAGTAGACGGGTCTCTAAAGTTTGATCAATTATTATTGTTGTCACGACGGCATTGTGTGGGATAAGAATAAGGTATACCCGCCTCCTTGTTCATCTCGTCGGCGGCAATCTTGTCGGTGGCGCTGAGGAGTGGTCTGGTCGCTGCTTTCATGGAATGGTCGATCTCATCCCGCGTGTTATAGGTTTGGTGTTTAAAGTTTTGGATCAATTCAAGTGTTCAATCATGGCGACTTTGGCTCTAGGAAGCTGATCCTGAGGGGCACGTGTACAAAGATTTTTTTACTGTCATCAACAACGTCAGGCCGGCTCCGGTAAGAGTGCAGCGACAAGGAACTCCAGCAGTAGTGGTCATTAGCTGGTTTAAGGATCTCAATGTAATTTTTATTATATTTACTACTCGTGAAATCATGAAATAGATCAAATCTTTCTCGCAAAATAAAAGTTTGGCCAGTTGGCTTTGCTGCTAGGAGCCCCCAGCTTCTCCACCAAGTCGAAGGGACCATCGGATCCCATTCTTTCTTCCGCCCCAAGAAGCTGAGCCACCTGTTTCCTCCGCCGGTTTTGCTCTCCGCCTTCTCGATATAACCGCCGGCCTCCATCCTCAGGAGCCCACTGCGCACACCCAAACCGACCAAAAAAAAAAAACACAGCCTCCATCTCGCGAAGACAGCCTCGGATTCGCCGCACGGACCGACCAATGGCGCCCAGGAAGTTCTTCGTCGGGGGCAACTGGAAATGCGTAAGCTCTCACCACCCGTTCCGTTCCCGTTGTCGTTTCGAATCCGAAGTTGGAAGCTGTGTAGCTTGGCTTTGATCTGACTGTGATGGCCGCGCTACGCGCAGAACGGGACCAGCGACGACGTGAAGAAGATCGTCACCGTGCTCAACGAGGCCGAGGTGCCCTCCGAAGACGCCGTCGGTAAGCGAAGCCTCCATACTAATGATCGATCGAGGGCGTTGTTTTCCGTCTGGGATCGAGTCGATTGACTCGTCAGAGCTGATGTGCGTACCTGGGGGTTTGGTTTTGGGTGCAGAGGTGGTGGTGAGCCCGCCGTTCGTGTTCCTGCAGCAGGCGAAGGGGCTGCTGCGCCTCGACTTCGCCGTCGCCGCGCAGAACTGCTGGGTGCGCAAGGGCGGCGCATTCACCGGCGAGATCAGGTGACTGTGGCTTTCTAAACTCGCTTTGCTTTCCCTTTGTTCCGATGCTTAGCGGCAAATTTGGGCAATGTGGGTACCCGCGGCCAAATCTGTGCGACCAAATTTGGCCCAAATTCCTGAATAAGAGTTTCCCCATCTGTGGGTGCTAATTCTCTGACGCATGCCGTCTTCTCATTCATTGCAGTGCTGAGATGCTGGTGAACCTGCAGGTGCCTTGGGTCATTCTGGGGCACTCTGAGCGGAGAGCGCTGCTGAGTGAATCAAATGATGTGAGTGCTTTTGCGTCGTTTGTTCAAAATAATACTTGTACTACTAGTGTTATTACTTGGCTGATCCTTTCTATTGGCTGTCCACTTCCTTTGCTTTACCAGTAGGTATCAGGGTATTCTGCATAGTAGCTAGTACAGGTGTGTAGAAAAGTCAGGAACCCTTGCTTTCAGCTCAGGCCAAACCCTCTTTTTGTCATGGCAAAACTAGACCAGGCCAGTTGGTCTTAAATTTTATTTCATCTTGTTTAATATTGTGAGGTTGCATACTTTTTTTCAGGATGAATTGTCTGTAACTTACTGTACTTTCCAACTCAACGTAGACTTGCAACATGAAACCACCAATGTTGTCAAAACCTCAAGTTTCTGAACCTTATTGCCGTTGAGTTTTTGAATCAAGATGTTGGGAAGTCTCCTGTTGCTTTAGTAACAGTTTTCTTATTTCGTGACAGTTTGTCGCTGACAAAGTTGCTTACGCACTCGCCCAAGGGCTCAAGGTAATTGCTTGCATTGGTGAGACCCTTGAACAGAGAGAAGCAGGAACAACAATGGAGGTTGTTGCTGCTCAGACTAAAGCTATTGCAGGTAAGTTTTACTTGCTGTTATTCGAGGAGATTCTGATACATTGATGAATTATATCCCTAATTCATGGAAAATGTATTTGCTTTTTTGCTCTAGTACATAAGTAGTACAGGTGCAGCCTTAGGCCCATAGCATATTAATGCCCAAGAGGCTCACCCATGACCCATGCCTCTTGCATATGTTATTCTGGTCATACAGTATATCGATAATAATTTGGACTCTCCTTAATTAGGATCTTTTTGGGGAAATCCTCTTAATTTTATCATTTATTTGTTAGTGGATGATGTAACATTGGTTTAATTTGATAAAGGCTGCCTTAATATTTTAAAGAAAAAATATTGATCAGTCAATTCCTGCTAGTGACATATAGGCTTCATTGTGACTTGGTGAGAATGCCGGATTATTCTTTTATTTTCTTCCTAGTAAAATAGCCAAAATTCTTATATCCTTTTGACCTTTCCCTTGCAGATTAGTGTAGCATTTTAGGGTACAGAATATCCTAACGAAAATCTGAAAACTACTTATAGACTGTGTGCAGTATTCATAAATGCTAATGTCACTGTAAATTAGCACTAGATTTATTACTTGAACTAGGAACTACTTCTGAACTTGTTTTTTTACCGTACCGGCCTTCATTGCGACCGTTCCTTTGCATCTTATTACAACGATTGAGATGGAACCCTTCTCTTTTCGCCTACTTCACTTTTGTTCTTTGTGTTATTTTTTCAGAAAAAATATCAGACTGGACAAATGTTGTGTTGGCATATGAACCTGTTTGGGCCATTGGAACTGGCAAGGTTGCATCCCCCGCTCAAGCACAGGAGGTATACCTTCTTAAAGAAGAGTAATAAGCATATTTTTTCACATGTTGCTGTTTCTGTAAGACATTTTGTTCACATGGTGCTGTTTACCTGCTTCAGTAAGATTCTTGAGCCTTCCTATATCTGATACTTCCTCTTGCATTGGCAAATCACTATCAATAATCCTCATTCTTATAATTCTGATATCTTAAAATTTCATAGGTCCATGATGGTCTAAGGAAGTGGCTCCACGCTAATGTTAGTCCTGCAGTAGCTGAATCTACCAGGATTATCTATGGAGGTACTGCCTGACTATAATAGCTTTACATTCTAATGCCAAACTGACAATGAATCATAACCTGGATTGCAAATGCTGATTTCTTTGTACTTCCTCCGTCTCAAAATAGATGTCGCGAAGTTGTCTAAATTTTGGATGTATCTAAACACTACTTAGTACTAGATACATTCAAATTTACACAAATTTACGACATCTATTTTGGGACGGAGGGAGTACAATATTACATTTCACTTGGTACTGCTGTAAACTTGATCTAGCCCTTTATATTCTACTTGAATGTCTTTCCAGGTTCTGTAAACGGGGCAAACTGCAAGGAACTTGCGGCTCAACCTGATCTTGATGGATTCCTTGTTGGTGGAGCTTCGCTGAAGGTATTATATTATTCGTATTCCTTTAAGATCTCCATGAAAATAATACGCATAAAGCAAGCAATACAGACGTTCGGCTCAACCTGATCCCATCCCCATAAAGTAACTAGACCTGACCTGTTATTACAAATAAAAGTCAATACAGACATTATATCACACTCAGTTGGCTAAGCTTTACAATATTTACTTGTGAGTCATGACATTTATTTTCTGTTTCTGCAGCCTGAGTTTGTGGAGATCATCAAGTCTGCCACCGTGAAGTCTTCTTCTTCTACCTAGTGTTTTGAGATGCAGTCAGTTGCTTGTAGGAGTGAATTCTGATTACCTTTTGTAAGACTGCTTGACCAGCTTGTTCAAATTCGGGTGCACTGTTATGTCGTACTTATTACAGAGCATGTTGTATGGTTCTGTTTTCCTGTTTTTGTTGCCAGACAAAATTGGATAACTTGTGCTATGTAAGTGCTGTATGTGCTGAGAGTCTGCAGAAGTCGAGACACATTTATTTGTTGATGTAGCGAAGTGGCCTTAGATTTCATTGCTCTGTTTGGTGGACCCACCACACGGAGATCTGAAGTTTTTTCTTGCTAGGTGAAGAAACTGAAGTTTTTCCTTCATTGTAATTGTCAGTCTAGACTTTGCGTATCTAACCAAACTTACGATGTCTGTTAAAAATCATTTGGATTTGACGCTTTAGCTATGCCGCACAATCATCCTTTTTTCATCTTTCATGGCTTGCAAGACAGCTGAGTGTTTGTCCGCTGCATTTATCCTACTCCCTTCGATCCATATTAATGGACTTAACTTTGTCTAAATACAGATAGATCTAGACTAGATACTTAACTAGATATATGAATCTAGAAAAAGTTGAGTCAACTAATATGGGTCAGAGGGAGTACTGAATATAATTAACAACCATGTCACGGACAAAGTAATAGAGTGCCCTCTACTTTTTGAAAAGGGGTTATGTGGGCTTTTAAAGTTGTGGCTTTAGGGTATAGATGAAAAGTAGGCAAAGTAATAGAGTGCCCTCTACTTTTTGGAAAGGGGTTATGTGGGCTTTTAAAGTTGTGGCTTTAGGGTATAGATGAAAAGTAGGTAATGGTAAGCAGATCAGATTCTAGAAGGATATTTGGTTTGATAACTCTCCTTTAGCCACCCAGTTTTGGAATCTTTACCTGATCTCGAATCAGCAAACTAAAACTATAGCAGATCTGTGGGATGGGTCCCAACTTAGATGTGATTTTAGAAGGATTTTTTCTGATGACATGATGATTCAATGGCTAGACCTTAGGAGTATTGCAGATACTATCTGTTTTCAGGAGTCAGATGGCCAACTTGTTTGGCAATATGAAACTTCTGGAGTTTATTCCTCTAAATCCCTATATGCGGTGATTAACTCTAGGGGTATTACTCCTATTTTCTTGCTTGCGGTCTGGTCCCTGAAAATTCCCCCTAGGATTCAGGTCTTCCTATCGCTCTTCTCCAATTTGAGAGTTCGGAGGATCCCAAAACCTTTAGAATGTAATCTCTGCTCTGATATTGAATCTATGAATCATTTTTTCTTTGAATGCATTGTTTCTAGAATGCTATGGGCTGATGTGTTTGAAGTTTTTGGTATCACAGTAGATAATTATCTCTCGATTGCTTCGAAATGGATTGCTAATAAAAGATACATGCACTTTAATGTTGTGTCTTCGGCTGTCTTGTGGAGTATCTGAAATAATAAAAATAGTCTAGTCTTTAATACTTGTTCCTGGGTTAATATGAAACAGATCTGGCGGCTCGTACTACTGTATCTTCGGAACTGTAAAGTTCCCTTCAAAGAGCTGGATAGAGAGGGTCTGGAACTGTTCATGGGCGAGCTGAAATGTGGCGGCTTCGAGCGGATCTCCACCTGGAAGTCCAGTGCTCCTTCGACCCATGCTGGGAGGGCAACGGTGGAATATCTGAAGGCACACTCGGAAGAAGAAGACTCGGTGCATGTGTTCTTGGGGTGATTTTGCTCTGTCAATGTTCCCTCCCCTGTGGGACGAGTCTTGGGTTGTTTCGTTCTACCTTGTCAGAGTTGTGGTAGAGTTTGATGTAACTCTGCTTTAGCTGTCTTTAACTTTCGTTCCTGGACTATTTTAGCTTTCTGTGTGGAGTGTGTTCTATAGTGCTGAACTCGGGTGGTCTCATTTTAATAAAATGGGGCTGAAGGAGTGATCCCTTTTCATCTAAAAAAAGTAACAGAGTGCCTGCAACGCTGCCTGCTTCTGCAAGTTGACCTCTTTTATTATCTGATATACTATCCTTCGCCCAAAAAAGATGCCGCAGATTTATACCTAGTATTAGATAAATCTGCGACGTCCTTTTTGAGATGGGGGAGTACATTGATTGCTTTGCATATCACTGTCAATATTTCTATTTCATCTTATATTTGACGAAGTCCTTTTTTGTTGGAAAATGATACCATAACCCCAGGGATAGAAATAATCGATCCCACGGGTCGTCGCTGCTAGCACGCACCACACATGCCCTTAGCGAGGCCCACCAGTACAAACTACCTTATCTTCTACCTCCAGCTTGCGCCGAGCCGCGCTGCCTGGAACTCATGACCCAGTGTGTCTAGCGCGTTGTCCAGCACCCCGTGTGCCGCCGCGCTCCCACGACCGGGTCCCCTGCAGCTCGCGTGTCGTCTTCCCCTGCAGCTCGCGCCGCCACGCTCCCCCACCGACGAGGTCTCGGGCGCATCGATGCTACAAGCTTTGTGGAGGCTCCCAACTCCTCTAGGGCCGCATGTGCTCCAGCGGTTGGCCATCGACGACGAAGACTGTCTCCCCATGGAGCCCTCCTGCTCCACTGCCTCCCATGGCACAAGCCCAACTCCTCCGGGACAAGGGCCCCAAGCCCCACTGCCTATGCTCCGGCGCTAAGACTCCTCCGCCACGACCAACAGCGACGGCCATCACCTTGTAGCGCCTGCCTGCTCCACGACCGAGTTCACCAGTGCAGACAAGACGACTTTTGCTACATGCGGCGGGTGTCGTTGCTACCCGTGGCGAGCAGAGTTGCTACCTACGACAAGTGGCGTTTCTAACTACGGCCAAGGTCTTCGGCGAAATCGAATTTGCTACATTAGCAGATGTTTTTTGCCACAACCTTTTTTTTGGTTTCGCTACAATAGAGTATAGCTGTTGCTACAAGATTTTTGGGGTCCCGGTGAAAGTCTCCGGCGATGTCTCCGGCCATAAGTTCCAACAAAACACTCAGAAGCCTGGCGCATTGAACAAGCTAGGTGTTGATATGCAATGAGATGGTTGAACCGTGATGAAGTCAGTTTTTTGCTACAACTGCTATTTTTTTTGCTATATATTTTTTATAATTTTGCTATAATATCATAATTTTTTTGCTACAAGTTCTTCGGCAAGGTCTCCCGGTGAAAGTCTCCGGCTAAGGTCGGTTTTTGCTACATTACAAAGTCTCCGACGAGATCTCCGGTGAGAACGGTCTTATTTTATTATGTCTTCTGCGGGAACCCTCTTTTGCTACAAAACGAGACAAATATAACAAAATCAGAGTAAAGAGCGAAACGTACCGTTGATCCGCACCGACGTGATGGCTAGGGATTCGAAATGGAAAGTTTCGCCTAGCGCACTGCCCTTTTCCGTTTCTCTATTTCACGAACAGTCCCTTTCAGCATGTAAAAAAAATCCCTTTCAGCCTGTCTAGTGTCTAGGTCTGCAAGTGCAGGGCCCGTTTAGACCCGCAAAACTCGGTGATCTGTTCAAATTGCACTATATCCATCGATTAGAACGGGTCTGCAAGTTGAACTACCCACGTGAGCTAAGCCTAATTGAGTTGTCCGCAAGCCCACCCCACTTGCAGCCCTACTAGTGGCGTGTGGTGTCATTAGTCTTGTACAGTACTCCCTCTGTTTGGAAATATAAGATGTTTTAGGTTTGTAAATGTGATGTATCTAGACAACTTTTAGTGTCTAGATTTATTTGAACCTATACACTAAAAGGTGTCTAGATACATCTCCTTCACAAACCTAAAACATCTTATATTTCTAAACGGAGGTCAGAGCCAACCGTCGAGACTCGAGACTTGGTCAAGTTGCGTTAACTTTTATGGTGCGAATCCATCCGCGACCGCAGTATGAGCACACGCTTCTTCTTCTTCTTCTAACATGTGGGATTTCAGTTTTCATGGACGTCGGGTTTGCCAACAATGCACGCGCGCGTAGAAGCACTCAGTTTCTCTCCTCCCGTGTGCGTACGTAGGCGTTGAAGCGATTAAGATTCAAAACACGGTAGAGTTTGGCAGGCGTGTCGATCTAGATTCTACTCAAACTTGCGTCGCTCTCGATCACACTGGTTCCACGGTAGTGGAGATTAGAGCATCTCTATGTATAATAGGTGATTTGATGTAAAAACTAACTTTTTATATCACCTGGGACGGAAGTGATTCTCCTGATGTATATCTCTAGAAGGTGATGTATATTTTGGCTCGAGTTAACAAGCATAAAACCACTACTTTTCTGTTAAAGTTTTGGTTAACCATCAGTATTTAATTTTGCAAAATGCGATAATTATTTTACAAGTTTTTTGCAATTCGCACTAAACGCAGACTGAACATGAATTGACACAGTTTCTGACTAGTAAACCCATTTCTGAAGTCAGCTCAATAAAAAAATAATCAAAATATACTAAAAGAATTTAAAAAAAATCTAAAGAAAGGGGAGGTCTTAGAATCCATTCCCCATCTCCGGCGCCGTCCAACAAGGCCCCCTGCCGCCGGCCACCTTGCCTTCGTGAGAAGCATGGCGCAAGGTGGGCCTGGACTGTAAGAATGGGGCAGCGCAGCACGGGGTGGCGGCGAGCAGCTGAGCGCGGCCTCGTGCAGCACGGGACGGCGGCGAGCGGCGCGGGGTGACATCGCAGCAAGCGAAGGCGGTGCGACATGGGGCGGTGGCGAGCTACACGTGGAAGCTGCGAGCAGAACGCGTCGGCGGCGCAGCTTCTGAGCGCGACCTCGTGCAGCGCGGGGCGGCGACGAGCGGCACTGGACGACAACGTAGCAAGCGGTGGCGGCGAGCAGCTGAGCGTGGCCTCGAGCGGCATGGGGCGGCGCCGCGTAGCACGGGGCGACGACGAGCATCTGAGCGCGGCCTCGAGTAGCACGGGGCGGCCTCAAGCGTCACGGGGTGGCGGCGCAACACAACACAGCGCGGCCCTCGGCCGGGAGCAGGGAGGCGGCAGCGGCGGCGTACTAGAGGAGGGGCGACGACCTCCCCTTTCTTTAGATTTTCTTTAAATTCTTTTTGTATATTTTCACTTTTTTATTGGGCAGACAAATGGACCCGGTCCAACTTAGCAAATAAGCCTTGATAACTAGGTCCCACTTGTCAGAAACGGTGTCAATTTGTGTTTTAGACCGAGTTTAATGCGAATTGCAAAAAACTTATAGTTGCCACAGTTTGCAAAAAGATATCGAAAGGTGATGGTTAATCAGAATTTGAACAGAAAAGTGATGGTTTTATGTTATTAACATATTTTAGCTCCCATGGTGAAGTATATTGAAAACAGTAGCATGCGAGAGTCCAACTCTGCGCTAAAGCTGTCCACGTGTATTCCCTACAAGTTCCCTCCTGTTCGCGCCACTACCGATTCCAGCCGTTCCAGCATCCATTTCGCCTCAAAACCAACGGATCCACAACTGTCATTCCCCCGCCGTTTTGGCGTGAATCACGTGCCTGCTGCTTCAAGATGCCGTCGCGGCAGACCGTTGGTTGACTACCTCGACGTGTGTTTGCGGCAGTCCGATCGCTAAGCGACAAAGATCACTGTTGACAGCGTTCGCTGGTGGATGGGCACATTCGAGAGACGACAGAGCCTGTTGTGCGCGTATGAATATGCCGCATGGATGTTTGGCCGGCCATGGGCCGAGATGAACTTCCCCGACGTGCCTAGCCACGCGGAGGCTAAATTCCCCGCGCCACCGGTATGGATGGTCACCCGCGAGCAGGAAAAGGAGAATCGCCGCGCATTCTTGCAGAATAGGGCTCACAAGACCGACGAGGCGATGGAGAAGATCCGGCCACGAACAACCAGAGCTCGAGCAGTTTGAGAGAGAGAGTACTTCATGCTGAGAGAAGCAGTGAAGAAGAATTGAGGCTGCGGTGTCGGAGGCTGGCCCCTCCACCATTGACGTCCCGTTGGGCTCCTCCTTCAAGCTGGAGTCGGATTTCTGGAACGGCCTCAGCAACAGCGACGACGACGACGACTGTGGTTATCTCATGGTCGAGTTTAGCTTCGACGACGACTGTGGTGATCTCAGGGTCGAGTTTAGCTTCGACGACGACGACGACGACTGTGGTGATCTCAGGGTCGAGTTTAGCTTCGACGACGATGAGTTTTAGGTTCTACCATCGAAGTTTAGTTCTATCGAAGTGTCGATGTTTAACGTGAAATTGTCAGAATTTAGGGTGAAAATGTCGAAGATTAGGTTCTATGTATCATCAGAGTCGTGTTTGAGTGTACTGAACCGTTGAAATGAATTAGAAATGTTTGAATTTAAGTTTGAGTTGTTGAATTAGAAGTTTAAAATGTCGAAGATGAAGATTTGGTGGTGCTAGGTGACCTATTATACATCACCTAGCTAGAGTGGCACATGTGCTCTAAAAATAAATCACGTGTGGAAAAGCATAAACTACATACAAAGGTGATGTAAAATCCCTTTCTAGCGATTTACAATTTTCACATCACATGTTTTAGGTGCTCTGCAGACGAGAAATACAGAGCGAAGCCCATGTTCTTGCTAGCGTAGACTTTTTCTACTGTACTAATGTACTATACTAGTGTCGTCAGAGTGGCGAATGGTAGTTAATTACTACTAGTTAGCTCCGTTTGCAATGAAAACGTGGGTACCAAATGGTTAGAGCAAAGCCCGTTTCCTGGAAGGGATTGGAAACTGTAGGTGCATGTACACAGACGGCAGTTCAGGATGTAATTAATTAGTCTCCCAGATACACTACAGGAAAAAAAATTCAACGCCGACGGCCGGGTGCCGTCGGCACAACGATAAATTACCGTCGGCACAGTTCAGCCTGTAACGATAAATTACAGGCTGTGCCGACGGTGGCCGTCGGCGTACGTCCTCGTCGGCACAGCCTCTTCCCCTCGGCACATCGTCTTTCAGCGGGCCCCGCGTGTCAGTCAACGGCCGTTTTGGCTAACGGTTCAGCCTGGAGCTACTTCGACGGCCAGGCCGTCGGCATAGTCTAAAATATTTTTATTATTTTTTTTAAATCTTTGAATTATTTGACTGCTTAATCTCCCGCTTTAATCATTTTAACAATATTTATAGTTAATAATTGATTAAATTGCAGTCTTAGTCAAAGTTCTCGTTCGGTCACCCATCCTAAAGACTACTCCAAATTTCTAACACTTAACTTCCTCGTTCCTTCAGAATCTCTTCCCGCAAAGCAATTTACTCATTGTTGTCAATACTAGGATATCATTCCTATTAACTCTTATATCATCATGTCATATGGTTGTATTTTTTGAAATTATAAGCAATTATTTAAGTAAACAACAATAAATAAGTAAAAGTATTATTGAATTCAAATAAAAATATAATGATTTTTTTTTGTATTTTTTATTTAATATGGAATAATTAATATCTTTAAATCTGTAAATCGGAATTCGGCAAATAATATGTCTAAATTGATTAGAAAAATGAGAGGAATCAAAATATGATATCAATATAAACTTATCACAAACTATGTCGTGATTCTTATCATAATTTCATTTGCCCGTTTAAAACGGCACGCATAAAGATTCTTAGCTCGGGGCTGAGACTCGCTAAACTTAAAGTGGATCTATGATGAAACAACATATTTTGAACCTAAAAATGATTTTTGTAAAAAATCATGATCATCCGATCATGTACCTGTAGTTCATATCTGACCCACTTCCTGCCGATTCGGCAGGAATTTGTCTTTTTCACTAGGGATAGATGGAAATATTTGAAATCCCCCTGTTATGACATTATCCATGTAAGATGGTCTAGTATTTTTGAAAAATGTGACGGTCTAGTATTTTTGAAAAATGTGACGGTAGCATTTTGAATTAGCCATTTGGTGGTTGCTTCACAAAACCGCCTGTTTTTTGCACTCGGTAAATGGAAAACGGCTTTTTGGTGCGACGAAAAGGAAAACTTCCTTCTGAAACATTGTTCGCCATCCCATTATGCATACTTATGCACAATAAGGACACATTATCACAAACTATGCCCTCATTTTAGCCAAAACATTGGTCATTTGACCCGAAAGCCAAGAAACCTCGAACGAGATAGGTCATTTCGTGAAGGTTTTTTGAGACATAATCAATATACCAAGCTTGATATTTTTCCTTCTAACCATGTCACATAATATGACACCACGCGAAGGTTTCACGTTGTTTGGATCGTTTTTGAATTTATAATGCCCGTTTTAAACCATCGTTATACTTTGTCGAAGGGCGGGCATAAAGATTCTTAGATCGGGGCTGAGACTCGCTAAACTTGAAGTGGATCTATGATGAAATAACATATTTTGAACCTAAAAATGTTTTTTGTAAAAAATCATGAGCATCCGATCATGTACCTGTAGTTCATATCTGACCCACTTCCTACCGATTCGGCAGGAATTTGTCTTTTTTACTAGGGATAGACAGAAATGTTTGAGATCCCCCTGTTATGACATTATCCATGTAAGGTGGTCTAGTATTTTTGAAAAATGTGACAGTAGCATTTTGAATTAGCCATTTGGTGGTTGCTTCACAAAACCGCCTGTTTTTTGCACTCGGTAAATGGAAAACGGCTTTTTGGTGCGACAAAAAGGAAAACTTCCTCCTGAAACATTGTTCGCCATCCCATGATGCATACTTATGCACAATATGGACACATTATCACAAACTATGCCTTCATTCTAGTCATAACATTGGTCATTTTGACCCGAAAGCCAAGAAACCTCGAACGAGATAGGTCATTTCGTGAAGGTTTTTTTGAGACATAATCAATATACCAAGTTTGATATTTTTTATTCTAACTATGTCACATAATATGCCACCATGCGAAGGTTTCACGTTGTTTGGATCGTTTTTGAATTTATAATGCCCGTTTTAAACCATCGTTATACTTTGTCGAAGGGCGGGCATGAAGATTCTTAGATCGGGGCTGAGACTCGCTAAACTTGAAGTGGATCTATGATGAAACAACATATTTTAAACCTAAAAATGATTTTTGTAAAAAATCATGAGCATCCGATCATGTACTGTATTTCATATTCGACCACTTCTGCCGATTCGGCAGAATTTGTCTTTTCACTAGGGATAGCGAAAATGTTTGAGATCCCCTGTTATGACATTATCCATGTAAGGTGGTCTAGTATTTTTGAAAAATGTGACGGTAGCATTTTGAATTAGCCATTTCGTGGTTGCTTCACAAAACCGCTTTTGCACTCGGTAAATGGAAAACGGCTTTTTGGTGCGACGAAAAGGAAAACTTCCTCCTGAAACATTGTTCGCCGTCCCATGATGCATACTTATGCATAATATGGACACATTTTCACAAACTATGCCTTTATTTTAGCCAAAACATTGGTCATTTGACCCAAAAGCCAAGAAACCTCGAACGAGATAGGTCATTTCGTGAAGATTTTTTTGAGACATAATCAATATACCAAGTTTGATATTTTTCCTTCTAACTATGTCACATAATATGACACCACGCGAAGGTTTCACGTTGTTTGGATCGTTTTTGAATTTATGCCCGTTTTAAACCATCGTTATACTTTGTCGAAGGGCGGGCATGAAGATTCTTAGATCGGGGCTGAGACTCGCTAAACTTGAAGTGGATCTATGATGAAACAACATATTTTGAACCTAAAAATAATTTTTGTAAAAAATCATGAGCATCCGATCATGTACCTGTAGTTCATATCTGACCCACTTCCTGCCGATTCGGCAGGAATTTGTCTTTTTCACTAGGGATAGACGAAAATGTTTGAGATCCCCCTGTTATGACATTATCCATGTAAGGTGGTCTAGTATTTTTGAAAAATGTGACGGTAGCATTTTGAATTAGCCATTTCGTGGTTGCTTCACAAAACCGTCCGCTTTTTGCACTCGGTAAATGGAAAACGGCTTTTTGGTGCGACGAAAAGGAAAACTTCCTCGTGAAACATTGTTCGCCATCCCATGATGCATACTTATGCATAATATGGACACATTATCACAAACTATGCCTTCATTTTAGCCAAAACGTTGGTCATTTGACCCGAAAGCCAAGAAACCTCGAACGAGATAGGTCATTTCGTGAAGTTTTTTTGAGACATAATCAATATACCAAGTTTGATATTTTTTCTTATAACTATGTCACATAATATGACACCATGCGAAGGTTTCACGTTGTTTGGATCGTTTTTGAATTTATAATGCCCGTTTTAAACCATCGTTATACTTTGTCGAAGGGCGGGCATGAAGATTCTTAGATCAGGGCTGAGACTCGCTAAACTTGAAGTGGATCTATGATGAAACAACATATTTTAAACCTAAAAATGATTTTTGTAAAAAATCATGAGCATCCGATCATGTACCTGTATTTCATATCTGACCCACTTCCTGCCGATTCGGCAGGAATTTGTCTTTTTCACTAGGGATAGACGGAAATGTTTGAGATCCCCCTGTTATGACATTATCCATGTAAGGTGGTCTAGTATTTTTGAAAAATGTGACGTGAGCATTTTGAATTAGCCATTTCGTGGTTGCTTCACAAAACCGTCCGCTTTTTGCACTCGGTAAATGGAAAACGGCTTTATGGTGCGACGAAAAGGAAAACTTCCTCCTGAAACATTGTTCGCCATCCCATGATGCATACATATGCACAATATGGACACATTATCACAAACTATGGCTTCATTTTAGCCAAAACATTGGTCATTTGACCCAAAAGCCAAGAAACCTCGAACGAGATAGGTCATTTCGTGAAGGTTTTTTTGAGACATAATCAATATACCAAGTTTGATATTTTTCCTTCTAACTATGTCACATAATATGACACCACGCGAAGGTTTCACGTTGTTTGGATCGTTTTTGAATTTATAATGCCCGTTTTAAACCATCGTTATACTTTGTCGAAGGGCGGGCATGAAGATTCTTAGATTGGGGCTGAGACTCGCTAAACTTGAAGTGGATCTATGATGAAACAACATATTTTAAACCTAAAAATGATTTTTGTAAAAAATCATGAGCATCCGATCATGTACCTGTATTTCATATCTGACCCACTTCCTGCCGATTCGGCAGGAATTTGTCTTTTTCACTAGGGATAGACGAAAATGTTTGAGATCCCCCTGTTATGACATTATCCATGTAAGGTGGTCTAGTATTTTTGAAAAATGTGACGGTAGCATTTTGAATTAGCCATTTCGTGGTTGCTTCACAAAACCGTCCGCTTTTTGCACTCGGTAAATGGAAAACGGCTTTTTGGTGCGACGAAAAGGAAAACTTCCTCCTGAAACATTGTTCGCCGTCCCATGATGCATACTTATGCATAATATGGACACATTTTCACAAACTATGCCTTTATTTTAGCCAAAACATTGGTCATTTGACCCAAAAGCCAAGAAACCTCGAACGAGATAGGTCATTTCGTGAAGATTTTTTTGAGACATAATCAATATACCAAGTTTGATATTTTTCCTTCTAACTATGTCACATAATATGACACCACGCGAAGGTTTCACGTTGTTTGGATCGTTTTTGAATATATAATGCCCGTTTTAAACTATATATAATGTTTTATATTTTACTTAATTTTTATTTATAAATGTGTAATATTTGAGTTTAGATAGATAGATTTTTTTCCCTGCAAATTTTGATATATTATTTGTATTTTTCTGAATTAGAATGATTTAGTTATGATTTTTCAAAAAATAATGAAAAAAGAAAAAAATCTGGAGGCCTATGCCGTGGCCGTCGGCACAGACCAAATAAAAAATTTCAAAGATTCAAAGAGCTAGGCCGTCGGCACAGCTTTGACTGCCTAACGCCGTTTCCGTCATCGTGTCTGAACTGGGGCTACGCCGAGGGCTATATCTACGCCGAGGGCCACCGTCGGCACATACCTCGCTACTACGCCGACGGCCACGCTAGGCGTAGTCATCTACGCCGACGGCCGTATCTACGCCGACGGCCGGGCTGGTCGGCTGGCCAGAGAAGACAGCTACGCCGATGGCCCCGACCTTTGGCCGTCGGCGTAGCCGGCCGGCCGTCGGGGCATTACTTCTTTCCTGTAGTGATAAGATAATTGCTAGTTGTGATAGTAAACGGTGAATGAAGGCTGCTCCACCTTCTTTTCGTGCGGGAACGGAAGTAGTGTGGAAAAGCAAAGGCAAGACCTGAACCGGTCTAAATAACAGACCGCGACCGCGCTACAGAGTTTTTGACTTCTTCTTAGCTAGAGGCTAGAGCGGCCAGCCAAGGAGCAAACCGTGTTTATAAATACAGCAGCCAGTAACGGTCATTCATCATCCCATACGACGCGAGTTGCCATCGATCGAGACGCACCCAATCCTAGTCGAAAAGAAAAGAGCAAGCTAGAGATAAAGAAACGGAAGACACACCCAACACATATAAGAAGATACTAGGCAGATAGACGATGGGGCGTGGTCTTCTGAAGGTGCTTCTGGTCGAAGCCAAGGGCATCTCCGGCAACGATTTCCTAGGTAAGCCAGTCGAATTCCAGTTACCAATTTACCACCACCACGCGTGCACTTCTTGGTTGGGCCTTTGATGGAGATTGATCGACATGCATGCTTTGAAATGCACGTGCAGGGAAGCTAGACCCGTACGTGATCGTGCAGTTCCCTGGAACCGGGAGTACGGAGCGCAAGAGCAACACCGCCGAAGGTCAGTACTACTGCTCTCATTCTGAATCAACCAACCGTGTGCTGCCCACGAGCCACAGTACTTGTGATCTCTTTCCTAAATCAACGTAACCAACCGTGTGCTGTATCTGTATGTAATGCAGACGAGGGGAGGAACCCTAGATGGAACCAGGTATTCAAGTTCCAGATCAACTCCACCGCGCCCAACGTGCAGCACAAGCTCGTACTCCGGATCATGGACCACGATAGCTTCTCCGGCGACGACTTCCTCGGCCAAGCAACGTGAGTACTCATACCCAGCTTAGCGGCTAGAATGCGAAGAAACAGCCGATGATTACAAGGGCGGAAGAATGAGAGAAAAAAACTTAATCTAGCTCCTGAATCTAACTGCTCGCTGTCGATGATGCAGGATCAACGTAACCGATCTGATCAGCATAGGCATGGAGAAAGGCAAGTCGGAGCTGAACGCTGCAAAGTACAGAGTGGTCACCGCCGACAACTCCTACCACGGCGAGATCAAAGTCGCCATTACCTTCACCGCCGCCGCAAAGGTATAGAAACGGGCTGATCTCTGTTAGGAATAATAATCCCGATAGGACACGGAACGGTGTCGTGTGCGTGTGTGTTCCGAGTAGGACTAGTAGTCCAACACCTATTCGTATTGACGTTGCGTCTTGCCGGGTATATATACACCCATATAGTAGCGCGTAAGACAACCGTGAGATTCAATACAACAACAGACCGAGGGCCTGTAGCCATCAACATTGTTTTTCCGGTACGTACTTCGTGTGAGTTGAGAGCTAGTTCTTTTGATCGGCTAGATAGCTAGCTTGATCGTTGTTAGCTGGTTCTTATCGTCGCGCGCCTTTCGCCGAATACTCGCCGTCGCCGGACTGCACTTTTCGGCGTTTGGGGCTGGGCCAACAATTGGTATCGAGCCTCACGGAGGATCTCCTAGTAACGGAGGTCATGGCGGACAAGGAGCTAGGCGAGTACTCGGTGCGGCGGTGCATCGGTGTCGTCGCGATACCGCAGATGATCGCGGCAACTACGACATGGGCGAAACGGATGGAGTGGGCCATGGAGGCAACGACATCTGGGAGGCTGTCGATCCCGGCGACGAAGTTCAAGAAGGGCGCGGCACCGCAGGACCGACAGCACTCACGGCCATCGGCTACGTGGTGCCGGCGTGATGCAACACCGATCTCGAAGGTTTCGCAAAGGAGGCGTGGAGACACTCAAGACGCGTTGAATCTTGGGCACGAAGCCGTCCAGGCGACCCTACAAACCTTGCGTAAGAAGCACGAGAACACGGAGATGGAAGGAGATGAGACTGGACGCTTTTTCCTCGAGGGTAGCCACAATTGTCAACGGATTCGCGCAAGGTGAGAAGTCGGAAGATATCTCGGTCGTGTCGTTTCCTTCGCAGCGCCGCCAGGTACATATCTGTGGTATCGGCAATCGAGCAATGCGTTGATCTCACCACCCTCACGATGGATGACCTGGTTGGACGGTTCAAGGCGCATGACGAGCGGATGAAGATCACCCACGGACGCGAATCAAGATGAGCACCTCATGCTTACGTGCCCGATGGCGGGCAATGGTCGCCAAGGAGAGGAGCGATAAGGCATCCGGCGATGGCGATGGTTCGGTCCCGAAGAAGTCGGACGACAAGCGAAGAAGCCAAAGAAGAAATTCGACAAGAAGAATCTTCGATGCCATAAGTGCAATCGGCTCGGGCACTTCAAATCGGAGTGTCCTAACCGTTCAAAGGAGAAGGCTCTCATGGCGAAGGAAGGAGATGATGGACCGATGATGCTCATGCTCGAAGCTTGCGAGTTAATGACCACCAAGGAATCAACTCCTCGAGTCGCCTACGGAGATCGTCACGCTCGTGGAAGAGAAGGTCTTCCCGGAGGATGCGACGGCTCACGACGTTTGGTACCTCGACAGGCGCTAGCAACCACATGACGGCGACAAGGCTCGGTTTTACGAGTTGAACCTCACGGTTGGAGGCTCCGTCCGATTCGGCGATGGGTCGAAGGTGGAGATTGCAGACGAGGCACATCTGTTTGAGTTGAAGGATGGAGGTCACAAGGTACTCAGCGTGTACTATATTCCCAAGCTTAAGACCAACATTATCAGTCTTGGTCAGCTCGCGGAGCGTGGATGCAAGATCGTGTTGGAGGACGAGTTCCTGTGGGGATATGACCGCCAAAGGCAACTCATCATGAAGGTGGAGAGGTCGAAGAATAGACTCTACATCCTCAATCTCAATCGGGCGGATCCAATATGTTTGATGACAAGCATGGAAGAATCGGCGTGGAAGTGGCATGCACGCTACGGACATCTAAATTTCCAAGCGCTACGACAACTTGGACAGAAGGAGATGGTACGTGGCTTACCGTGTGTTGATCATGTTGAGCAGGTGTGCGACGGTTGTCTCATTGGGAAGCAAAGGCGAGCCCCGTTTCCAAGGGAGGGACAATATCGAGCAAGTAAGGTTCTTGAGTTGGTGCATGGAGACTTATGCGGACCAATCACGCCGGCGACCCCCGCCGGGAATAAGTACTTTTTGCTCATCGTCGACGACTTCAGTAGATACATGTGGGTTGTGCTGCTGAAGAGTAAGGATCAAGCTTTGCAAGCGTTCAGGATTGTGAAGATGGTAGCCGAGGTGGAGTCCGAGGAAAAGTTGAAGGCCCTCCGTACCGATCGGGGTGGGGAGTTCAAATCCAATGAATTCAAGGCGTTTTGTGAAGCTCATGGGATCCGGTATCTCACCGCACCATATTCACCGCAGCAAAATGGTGTTGTGGAAAGAAGGAACCAAACCGTGGTGCCATGGCACGCAAACATGATGAAGAGCAAAGGCATGCGAGGCAGGTTTTGGGGTGAAGCGATTAGTACATTGTCTATTTGCGAACAGGCGCCAACTAAGAGTGTAGTTGGTATGGCGTCTGAAGCATGGTACGGGCGCAAGCCCTCGGTTGATCATCTTCGCACTTTCGGGTGCGTGGCGCATGTGAAGACGGTGACCGGGCATACTAGCAAGTTGGCGGATCGAAGTACTCCAATGGTCATGATCGGCTATGAATATGGTTCGAAGGCGTATCGCGCGTACAATCCAGTGAACAAAAAGTTGGTGGTGACACGTGACGTCGTCTTCGAGGAGCGAAATCATGGAATTGGGGCTCTGCGAACCGGTACAATCAATTTCGATGAAATATTTACCGTAGTCTGAGTGATTCGCATGCGATGATCAAGAAACGCGTCCGTGGCGTTACGGATTTAGGCGCTGGTTCAAGATGGAAGTCCGGAAGTGAGCAGCGGCGGCGCTTCGCTGGAGAGGTATCTCCGCGTGGAGTCCCAAGACGGCGGCAGCTCACGCCTCGCACCTGGAGGCTCGGCGTCGCCATCCAGTCCACGCGCGGACGAGCCCTGGCGCAAGTGGCCCATCAGCTGCACACTCCCATCCAGGAGGGACTAGCGGCAGTCCAGAAGTGGACACGGGCGACGATGTCACGTCGCCAACATGCGACACCGGCGAAACTGCAGGAAATTCAAGAGACGCTGAAACAAGTACTACGTCGGCTCCACGTCTCCTCCAAATGCACGGGAAGAAAGGAGACGGCCACCTACTCGAGAAAAATTCAAGTGTCTGGAGTTGTATCCGCCGGAGACCCTTAAATAGCGCGTCGAGGGAGAGGACAAGGTCGTGTTTACTCACCGAGGAGCCGGCGAAATTCGAGGATGCTAATACGGGAGTGTTGGCGTCGGGCTATGGATGAGGAGTTGGGGTCGATCCGCGACAACGATACATGGGAGCTTGTCGATCTACCCAACAATCACAAGGCCATAGGGCTTAAGTGGGTGTACAAGATCAAGAAGGACGCCGAAGGGAAGTTGGTGAAACACAAAGCTCGGCTAGTGGCCAAGGGATACGCAAGAGCAAGGTGTGGATTTCAAGAAGTGTTTGCTCCGTTGCAAGGATGGAATCGGTGAGATTACTTATCGCTCTCAGCTCAAGAATCTTGAAATTGCATCACATGGATGTGAAATCCCGCTTTTGAATGGGGAGTTAGAAGAAGAAGTTTATGTGAAGCAACCGGGATACATCAAAGAGGGAGAAGAACACAAGGTTTTGAAGCTACACAAGGCGTTGTACGGGCTACGGCAAGCCCCTCGGGCGTGGAACATCAAGCTTGATCGTACATTGATCTCTCTCGGATTCGAGAAGAGCCCACTGGAGCATGCGATGTATAAGAGAGGTAAAGGAAGGGATCATCTACTAGTTGGCATCTATGTTGATGATCTATTGATAACTGGAGCGGATGAGAAGGAGATTGCAAAGTTCAAGCTACAGATGAAGGAGTTATTCAAGATGAGTGATCTAGGCTTGTTGAGCTACTACCTTGGGATCGAGGTACATCAAAAGCTGGGTGAGATCACGCTATGCCAAGAGGCATATGCAAAGAAGATACTTGAGAAGTGTGGCATGGAAGAATGCAATCCAACTCATGTTCCGATGGAACCTCGTCTTAAACTGAGCAAAGGGTGAAGCACTGCGGTTGATGCAACGGAGTATAGGAGGCGTTGTCGGAAGTTTGAGGTATCTCATTAACACAAGACCCGACTTGGCTTATTCCGTTGGCTATGTGAGTCGCTTCATGGAAGCACCCACAATGGAGCATTGGACAGTGAAACATATACTCGGGTATATCAAAGGTACTACAAACTTTGGTATTGTCTACTCGAAAGAAGGAGGAGGTGAAGCTACTTGGCTACAAGTGATAGTGACATGGCAGGAGATATTGACGACCGTAGAGTACCTCGGGTGGCATATTTCTTGGGAAAAAGCATAGTAAGTTGGCTATCACAAAAGCAAAGGTGGTGGCACAGTCATCCTGTGAAGCTGAGTATATTGGCTGCAAGCTGCGTGTCAAGGTGTGTGGCTAAGGAGTCTACTTGGTGATCTCACCAATCGGACGGAACAAGTGGTGCTCAATATTGATAACAAGTCTGCAATTTCATTGTGCAAGAATCCGGTGCATCATGCGGGAGTAAGCACATTGATACGAATATCACTACATACGGCAGTGTGTAGAGGAGAGCAAGATTGAAGTCAACTATGTTTGCACCAATGATCAGCTTGCGGATATCCTAACTAAATCTTTGGGACGAGTGAAGTTTGCGGAGATGCGAGGAAGGATTGGCGTCCAAGCTGTGAAGTTAGCCACATCGCTTAGGGGTGATTGTTAGGAATAATAATCCCGATAGGACACGGACGTGTCGTGTGCGTGTGTTCGAGTAGGACTAGTAGTCCAACACCTATTCAGTGTCGGCGTTGCGTCTTGCGGGTATATACACCCATATAGCCTTGGAAGACAACCGTGAGATTCAATACAACAAGGACCGAGAGGGCCTGAGCCATCAACATTGTTTTTCCCAGTACTTCGTGTGAGTTGAGAGAGCTGTTCTTTTGATCAGGTAGATAATTGCACGATCGTTGTTATTTGGTTCTTATCGCACGTATGCAACTCGGAATACTTCGCCGTCGTCACGCCGGACTGCACTCGGCGTTTGGGGCTAGGCCAACAATCTCGATGGATGGACTGTGAATTTTTGGTTCGATGCTGATGCCAACTAATGGCAGGTCGAAGAATACGACAGAGGGCAGGTTGGAGGCTGGATGCAGAGCTATTAGGATTAGAAGGTGTGGTTGCGGTTGGACATAATCTCCAAGCTACCGCTCGTTTGCTGAACCGAGCAGTAGTTTTTTGTTGTTAAGGTCGCCGTTAGTGTTATGTGAAGGGTGTTTTCCCGGTCACATCCTTCCGTCGTAATATTAGTCGTGGATCCATGTTGCAATATTGCATAGTTGTTCTCCAATGGTGTTTAGCTATTGCATGTAGTTTATATTATTCGAAGTGTATGTACGTTGCATTTGTAGCTTTTTAGATGTATATATCGAATGTCGAGTAAACGAAAATGACAAATGATTGGATCAATGTGTGTTCTCTTTGTTGATGACATGGATAGCCACTTAGGAGCTCTCTCACGAACTGGAAGTTTTGACCCATTAGATTGCAATGTCCAAACATTTACTGCTGCCCGATTTTTAGTACATCCCACACAAGCAAAAGCTATATGCCGCCTAATGTGGCACCAGCGGAGGCACCACACACCTTCTCGATCTACATGCAGTTTTCTTCTTCATCCATGCCCGTTAGCGCCTAGGGTTAGCATGCGGGTGGCATGGCCACCGGAGACGAGGATGACCGCGGCACTCGGAGGACCTCGCCGAACGACATGGCTTGCCGCGACGCTCGGACGGAGGTGAGGCCATGACCTAGCCGGAGATGGGGACGACGCGGATGGCCGCAGCGTCACCGGTGAAGGCGAGGAAGAAACTTAACGAGGGGGTGGGTGGGTGGGTGGGTGCGGGAGCTCGCCGATGGTGGGGCTTGTTGATTTTGGTGGAACGATGCGTACCCTCTCGCGCTATCGGTTGCGTGTTATATAGGCAGGAAAGAGCCCCTGCGTGGCCATACAAAAGAGGTACGTCGGAGTACTACTCTGTACACCGTACACGTGCAGTATTACATATTCTAACACCCCCCTTAATCTAAAGCTCAGGAGATTTAGATTACGCTTAAACTAATCTAAACCTTAATAGGAAGAGCCTTTGTGAACCCGTCAGCAATTTGATCCTTGTTGGAGATGAACTTGATATCAATACGGTTGTTGGCAACATGTTCACGAATAAAATGATAATATATATCAATGTGTATGGTACGAGCATAAAAAACTGGATTAGCTGACGAAAAAATAGCACCCAAATTATCACACCATAAGCAGGGATTCTAACGAAGTTGAACACCAAGTTCTGTAAGCTGTGCTTCAACCCATATGAGTTCTATAGTGGCATTGGCCAAGGGCTTTGTACTCAGCCTCGGTGCTGGAACAAGACACAGTGGGTCTGTTTACGAGAACTCCAAGATACCAAGTTTGGACCTATAAAATAAGCAAAACCTCATATGGAACGCCTATCTTTAAGACAACCGGTCCAATCTGCATCTCAAAAGGCGCTAAGAAGTGTAGATAATGATGATGTGAAGGTTATACCTATCTGTGATGTATCTTCAACATAACGAAGAATACGTTTAGCAACTACTCAGTGAGCAATAGTAGGAGCATGAAGGTATTGACAGACCTCATTAACAGAAAAAGACAGGTCTGGACGAGTAATTGTGAGATACTGTAGATTACCAACAATACTTCTATATTGAGAACTATCCTCAGGGCCGAGTGGGTCACCTTCATGAAGTGAGAGAGGCTCGGACAACGATAGCGGTGTGGGGGTGGCCTTGCAATCAAGCATGTCGACTTTGACAAGAATATCACGAGCACATTTTTCTTGTGTGAGGAGCAAACCACCTAATGTCCTTTTCACTTTAATACCAAGAAAGTAATGAAGATCTCCCAAGTCTTTGATAGCAAAGTGAACATTAAGGTCTTTGAGCAGCACCAAGATAGCATCATCTGAAGAACTGGTTACAATAATGTCATCAACATAGATCAAGACAGAAATAATAATACCAGATTTATCATAGAGAAATAAGAAGGTATCAACTTTGGATGGAAGAAAACCAAGATCCTGAAGTTTTGTACTCAAAGGAGAGTACCATGCACGTGAAGCTTTTTTTAATCCATAGAGAGCTTTATCAAGCCTGCAAACATGATGAGGGCTTTAATCCATAGAGGGCTTTATCAAGTTTTTTTTATATATACTTTCTCTTCCAGAACACTGTGAAGAAACACGTTCTTGACATCTAGCCACCAAAGACTCCAACCACGAGAGACATAAATAGAGAGAACAATTCTGATAGTAGCAATTTTACAACTGGGCTGAAAGTATCTTCATAGTCAATGCCATACTCTGCTTGAATCCTTTGGCAACTAACCGTGCCTTGTACTGTTCAATAGTATCATCAGCACGTCGTTTGCTGCGATAAACCCACTTACAGTCAATTCGATTTTTGTTTGTGCTGGAGGGAACAAGAGTCCAAGTCTTGTTGGCCATAAGAGCATTATACTCATCTTTCATAGCAGCGTGCCAGTGAGGATCATTAAGAGCATCTAGAAGATTTCGAGGTTCTCCTGTAGAAGAAAGCATACCATAGCGTATAGTTCTATCGGTATATATTTTTAGGTGACATATACATTTTTGTAGGCGTGTACGGATCCCAGGAGTCGACACAGGAGGTGCAGCAGCGGACACACCAGATTGCACCGCAGAAGATCCGTCCGGGGCCTCAGGGGAGGCGCGCACATGCGTGCTGGAGGGTGGTGATGAGTGTATATTTGCATCATGTTTTATATTATTATTTTGCATTATAGTTGTAGGATCTTGGTATTTTACGGCATTCACGCGCATTTTTTATGTTTATTTTCACCAGGATCAGGACATATGTTGGATACAATGGACACAACTCTTGGACCGGTAGTACCGGAGCGAAAAGGAGTCAAAAACAACGTAAATCAAATTAGAAAATATCAATAATACCGGAAGAAAATCTGAAGTGATTGGAGGATACAGAAGGTTTAACGACCAACTATACGGCGGGAGGAACTTTTTCGGCCGTAAAGTTCCCGCCGTGTTGTTGGCGCCAATACTGCCTCCTCAAATAGTTTCACCCCGTGCAACTGGATCGGAAGAGACGACATACAGAACACTCAAAAATGCCGAAAACCTCACCTCTAAACGGGATCTAGATGGAGAACTTGCCCTAGGAATCCATCTTCACCCTAAGCAGATTTGGGAGGCCAAGGCATCGATCTTTATCTTTATCAACCGCTGCATCACCATTATCTCCGTCCATCCCATCTAGATCTTGTTGTAATTCTAGCACTAGTTGTGGATTTATACAAAAACTATTCATCTATAATTATGAATTTATACAAAAACGACGACGGTGTGGCATGGGGCGCTGGCGAGCTACACATGGCAGCGGCGAGCACCTGAGCGCTGCGGCGCAGCACGTGGTGGTGGCGAGCAGCCGAGCGCGGCCTCGTACAACACGGGGCGGCGGCGAGTGGCACAGGACGACAGCGAACAAGCGGTGGTGGCGAGCAGCTGAGCGTGGCCTCGAGCGGCATGGGGCGGCGTGGCCAGGGCCGGCTCTGGGATTTCTAAGGCCCCGGGGCGAATACCATCAGTGCGCCCAAGAGAAAATTATTATTTTTTGATTCCTCACACGAATGGATAATATTTTTATAAAGTCATAAACATCCATAATTTTTTATTAGAATTAAATATCCAATAAGTTTTCTTGGCTTTGTTCTAAACCAAAACAAAAGAAGCTATAATGCGCAAAAAAAGAGAGGAATAGCATTGCTAACAAACCTCCAGTGATCACGAATTTTGACATGATTGTATTATTCAGAAAATCAATTGCTTACATATGTTGCTTTTTTGGCAACATGTTTGCTCGACCTGAATGCTGTAGCAAATTAGCAAATCAGAGCATCCAAAACCAGGCTACCTAACCAAGAGAACAAGAAAAAGTTGAGTCGACCAGCAGGGTCTCGTAGTAGTTTTGGTGAAAGAATTACCTATACCTGGTGTTGATCTTGACGTCGCCCAATTATTTGCCGCAGCGGCCGCTCCCAACTCTCCGACTTCGAGTGATTATGTAGTAGAGATTAGGGAAATACTAGGATTTAGAGATTACAGCGGGCAGGGTGACTGGGCAAGGCGACAACCGACGGCCTCGCGTGATTAGATCTGAGAGATAACGAATCGACAAAACCTTCTGAACGTTCGATCGTTTCCGGCAGTGTGTGTGGCCGCCTGTTTGCTGGACGCCAGGCCTGGCCAGTCGATAGATGGGCCTAATTTTCGTTTCCTCTACTCTGTCTAGTATATACTGCATATCATATATGGGCCCTCATTTTGGTTGGGCCCCGGGCTGTCGTCCTTCTTGCCTTGGGCCAGAGCCGGCCCTGAGCGTGGCGTAGCACGGGGTGACGACACGCATCTGAACGCGACCTCGAGTAGCACGGGGCGGCAACACAACACGGGGCGGCCTCAACAGTCACGGGGTGGCTGCTCAACACAACACAGCGCGGCTCACTAGAGGAGACGACCTCTCCTTTCTTTACATTTTTTAAAATTCTTTTTGGATATTTTGATTTTTTATTGGGCTGACAAGTGGGACCCGTTCCAACTCAGCAAATAAGCCCTGATAACTAGGTCCCACCGATAAGAAACGGTGTCAATTTGTGTTCAGTCTGAGTTTAGTGCAAATTGCAAAAAACTTGGAGAATAGTTGTCGTATTTTGCAAAAAATCGAAGGGTGATGGTTAATTAGATTTTGAGAAAAAAATGGTGGTTTATGCTATTAACTTATTTTGGCTCCTTGGTGATGTATATCGAAAACGGTAGCACGCGAGAGGCCAACTCTGCGCTGAAGCTGTCCACATGTCTTCCCCACACGTTCCCTCCTCGTCGTGCCACTACCGATTTCAGCCGTTTCAGCATCCGTCCCGCCTTAAAACCAACGAATCCACAATTGCCCTTTTCCCGCCATTTCGGCGTGAATCATGTTCCCGCTGCTTCAAGATGCTGTCACGCCGTCGTGCCAGACCGTTGGTCGGCTTCCTCGACGCGCGTTCGCTAAGTGCCGAAGATCAGTGTTGACGACGTGCACTACTAGGAAAACGGCTATAGGTAATCAGCACATCCGTGGCTCACATGGTTGAAGTGCCCCACGGCTAAAACAGACGTGGCTCACTGTGGCGATGCCTACTAGTAACTAGAACAACCGTGGCGCACATGACTATAGTGCGCCACGAGATATGTGGGCGAGGGCCACGTTGGTCAGACGCCAAACATCTCATGGCGCGCCGGTCATGTGCGCCTGATGTTAGTGTCATCTGTGGCGCGCACGTGGGTGGTGCGCTACGCCTAAGCGCACGCCCTCTCCGTGAAACGGCCACAAACATTCATGGCGCACTCGGCCTAGTGCCCACAGGGGGTAGGATCATCCGTGGCGCACATGGCATGGTGCGCCACGGATGTTTGTACTCACTGGCGGCGTAGGCTGCGTGCCCACGGATGTGTCGATTTTTTTAGGACAACACTTTATGTGCACATGTGTGCCCACACATCCACCACCCCATACTTCACTTTCCCCTTCTTCTTCCTCCTTAGATCTAGTCGGGATCTTCTCCTTCCCACCTCAATTTGTCCACCCATTCACCATTTTTAGCATGTAAAACTTGCTTTGGATGTTACATAAGTAATAGAGGAGGTCTCCGGTCTCTCATCTCCTTCTCTGGTCGACGCGCGCACCTCTCCTTTCCATCTTTTCTCGCGATCGGTCTCTCATCTCGGTAAGTTGTCCATGTAAGGATGTGTTCATGTGTATATGGATGATGTGCTCATATGTATGTAGATGATCGATGCTCATGATGTGTGTATGTGGAGAGGATGGTCATATGTGTGTGTGTGTGTATATGGAGAGTATCGATGATGCTCATGCATGTGTGTATGGAGAGGATAATGATATGTTCATGTGTGTATGGATCGGTCTCTCTCTCTCTCTCTCTCTCTCTCTCTCTTGTGTTTGTATGTGAACAAGTTGCCATTTGTTTTGCCAAAATGTTGATTCATTTCCATTTTGGCAAGACTTTAACATTCATAAAGTCCTAATTTTAGGATAGGTCATGCCGAAATTTTCTATCGACCATTGCATGCATGCATTCATTATGTGGTTCTAATAGACTTCAAAATTGTACCGTGTACATCGTGCAGGCAAAAATGGTCCGCATAATGAGCGAAGGCATTGTGGCTAGATTTTTGAAATGTGCGACGGCTACATGATATGAAATAACAAGACGGATATAAGATGTCCATGCGAAGATGCAAACTCAACTGGGTGATCGACCCAGTTCCGGGAATCTGCAGCGCTGCTCCGCCATGGTTTCATGGATGGATACACTCGTTGGATAAGCGATGGCGTAGATGATGGAGACGGTGAAGAAGGTGGCCAACATGGCGATGATCATCATCACGGCGAGCAGGCGAGATGATGAAGAGTCTCTGGAGATGGTGAAGGTGCGAGCGGCCGGGATGATGATGATCTAGATGCGGAGGAAGCGGACGATGGAACAACATCGGTGGTGCGGGACCCTTATGTGCAAGAGCTGCTTCTCAAGCGGGCAGTAACGCCAGCTGCCGCTAGAGAGAAAGCCAAGCTTGCGCAACTTGAGAAAGACGCGGTTACTCCATTGTATGAAGGATGCAGGCCCGATGATACCGGTTGAATGTAACGCTCAAGGCTATGGAGATGAAGGCAAAGCATAAATTGAGCGCAAGCTTCGGCGATATGATGGCATTACAGCACGATCGTCTCCGGAGGGGAACGCATGTCCAACTAGTATCGAGGATGCCAAGAAAATCGTCATCCTCTCGATCTACCGCACGTTAGATATCACGTATGCATCAACGATTGCATCATTTATCGGGCGAGGGCGGAGAAAACCACATGTCCGGTGTGCGTGAGTCAATACAAGAAAGGAAGAAAGCACCTCGAAAAGTGGTATGGTACTTTCCTATCACTCCTCGTCTGCGCTATTTCGCGGACCCTAAGGAAGCGAAGCTCATGCGATGGCATGCGGAAAGGAAGAAGCCAGGAGATGATGATGACCCCGAAAAGGATGAGCTGCTGACGCACCCTTCAGATGCTAGCCAGTGGAAAGCATTGGACCTCGAATTCCCAGAATTCGGTGGATATTCGAGGAACATCAGGCTTGGTGCGAGCACCGATGGACTCAATCCGTTCGGTAGCCAGAGCAGCACGCACGTCACTTGGCCCGTGTTTGTATGGATGTACAACCTCCCTCCATGGTTGTGCATGAAGAAGAAGTACATACAAATGAGTAATTCAAGGGCCAAAACAACCTGGTACCGACATCAATCTGTATCTCGGGATGTTGAAAGAGGAGCTAGCCACGTTATGGGAATCTGGAGCCAATACTTACGACGCCGTCGCACAAGATTATTTCACTAAGAGAGCCGCGTTGATCACTACGGTGCAAGACCATCCAGGTTGCGGGTATATCTCGGGGCAGGTTATCCAAGGATTCTGCGCATGCGTTAGGTGCATGGATAACACAAGCTATCTCCAACTAGAGAAAGATCCAGGGTCATCGAAAACCGTGTTCATGGCGCACCGGAGGTGGCTCGGCAAGAATGATCAATGGAGAAAACGTGGAGACCTGTTCGATGGCAAATCAGAGACCCGAGGAATCCCAGAGCGTAGGAGCAGCGAAGAAGTGGAAGAGTTGCTGAAAAACTGGAAAGATTGTCCTAAGCCTGGAAAGAAGCGAAAGAGGCAGCAACAAGACAAGCCGATGAAGGTATGGAAAACAAGGTCATTTTCGGGAGTTGCCATCTTGGAAGTTTCTCCGACGCCTCATAGCCTCGACATCATGCATATCACGAAAAACGTGTGCGAGTCGGTCGCCACCATAATCAACATGCCGGATAGGACGAAAGATGGTCCAAAGCAAGGCACGACTGATATGCTTGGGTATCCGGAGTAGCTTCACGGAGGACGCACTACTCGATGATCGGGAAGATGGCGGCGATCATGAGTCGGAGACGACACAAGGTCGTCGGAAGGGTAAAAAGTTCAAGAAGAACGAATATTACGCCCTCCTTCTTGCTTCACTCTAAGCTAGGATGAGATCAAACAGTTTTCAAGTGCCTTCTAGGAGTCAAATTTCCTTACGGCCACGCGGGCAAGATAAGTGATACCTAGACGAGGCGGCAGAGGTTCGATGGCATGAAGTCTCATGTATGCCGTGCTAATGACGCAGTACTTCTCGCACTAAGAGGGATAATGGACGAGCACGTCGTGAAAGCGTTATTTGGCCTATGCAAGTTTTTCGGCGTCATCTCTAGGAAGTCGATTGGCTTGAATCAGCTCGGAAGGCTACGAGGAGGAGATCATGGTGATACTATGTGAGCTTGAGGTCTACTTCCCACCCGCATTCTTCGACATTATGGTGCATCTCTTGGTCCATGTCGTGGAGGACATCGTACAACCGGGCGATGTTCCTCCGCAGCATGATGGCATTCGAAAGGATGAACGGACACATCAAAGGATACGTTCGCAATGGTCCCGTCTAGATGGAAGCATAGCCAAGGGCTTTACGGCGAAGTGCATCTCTTTACGCACGAATTATCTAGACATCGAGAACCTGTTGGTCTTCCGTCAGCAGACACCTTGGCAAGCTCGACGGATCTGGTCACCGAGAGGGTCGTCGCATCGCATGGAACTTCGATTTTCGACTTGAGACTTTGATCGAGCAAACCTCGTCGCGCTATAGCATTTAGAACTGGTCGATCCTTGGGTATAGAAGCACAAAAGGTTAATCGAGAAGAAGTACGATGGAAAGGGCATCTGAGGACGCAGGAGAAATAATCAAAGAGCACAACTCAGATTTCACGCGTTGGTTTAGGCGGACGCTCCTTGATAATCCCGTGCTCGCATTCTTCGACACGAAAAGATCATATTCACCTTGTCGCAGGACCGATGCAAAACCTGGTGACCTATCAGCGTATGATATCAACGGTTACACATTCTACGGAGGAAAAGGACAACAAGTGTGATTATCGAACTCAGAGCGTAACGCCGTAATTCTACACCGATGACAACGTGAAGGAAAGATTCTACGGAAGAATCGAGGAGATGGGAGCTCGACTCGTGGAGAAAAGGTGCCGATGTTCCGTGTCGGATGGGCAAAGAGCGTCGAAGAGAAGACCGCTATTTCACAACCATGGTTATACCCGGCAGCCAAATCCAAGGTCACGGTGCAAGCGTGGCCGAAAAATGAACCGTGGTCTGGCTACCAAAGTGGACCAATGTTTTTCATTACCGACCCGACAAAGCCTAGCCGTGTTGTCGTGAGGAGAGGAAAAGAAACATCATCGGAATGGATGGAGTCGCCAGAGCAAGACTTGACCGATCTGGCGATCCAAAGATTGAAGATGACGGCGACTACGATGCAAAGCAACATACATCACAAGAAGAAAAAGACAACCCTACCCAAAAAGGTAGCCCGTTCGAAAGAAGAAACATTAAAGTCGGGCTAAATTATTCAACCGTGACAAAGAAGGGAAAAAAGATTGTAAACGCTAGCTCAAAAATATTGTAAACGCAGGTCGAAAAAGATTGTAATATTTATGGACAAATTATTATGACAAATTTGAATCATGTACAAATTATTATGACATATTTTGAATCCTATTTGTACCACTTTTATGACATATATTATCACCTTTGGGAATTTTTGGAATATTTAAAAGTATTTTAAAAACAAAACAAAACTTTTATGGCATATACCACCACTTTTGGGCATTTTTTGGAACATTTAAAAATATTTTTAAAATAAAAATAAAAAAGGTGGGCACCAGGATTCGAACCTAGGTGCTCACAGGTTTATAGAATAAAGGAGTGGCTGGAACCAGTGGGATAAGGCGAGCTAGTGGTAACTATCGGGGTGGCAGCCCTCTTATCGGCTAGTCCTACCCACTTAGGCGTAGCGTCCGTAGCGCACTTGGCCAGGGTGCGCTACGCCTAAGTGGGTAGGACTAGTTGAGCCACGCCCTCCCCATCGTCCTCAGACACAGCTAGATCGTCTAAGTCCCTCCTCGCATCGTCCCCATCCCCATCGACGACGCGCCACCGCCGCTGCATCCCGGGAGGAGGAGGCCGCCGCATCCCAGGAGGAGGAGACCGCCACGCCAGGAGGAGGAGACCGCCACGCTAGGAGGAGGAGCAGGCCGCCACGCTAGGAGGAGGAGGAGGCCGCCTTGCCCACACGCTCGTTCCGTGGAGGAGGAGGTTGGTGGCGGCGAGGTTCCTGCAGCGTCGGCTCCGCTCCTCCGGCGGCAAGGTGCTCTGCCGCTCCCTCCTCCTCGTTACCTCGTCCTCCAGCCCTCTTCGTCCTCATCTCAGAGGTGAGTGCCGCCCCTCCCCTCTCTCCTTCTCTTCCTCTCTCCTCGAGAAATGGTTAGGGTTAGCACCCGATGATTCAATTGATGCCTCTGATGGTTAGGGTTATCAATGGTTAGGGTTAGGGTTAGCACCTGATGGAATTGACATTTTTTCCTAATGATTGGTGGTTGTCTGACAAAATGAGATGGCCATGGGAGTTCAGAGAAGTCCATGGGAATTTTCTGTCACAAAAACGAGCAAACATGGGAATCTAGCAAAGCACATGTAGGTGTCCCTGGCTGGCTAGATCAGTAACACAACATGAACATTTGGCTAGATCAGTAACAAAAATGAAGAACTAAACAGGTACCAAGTAGCTAAGAATTGACATTATGTTTGACAGTGAGCTTACAGTGATCTTCCACTGTGTTAGATAAATCTTGATGGTCGATTGGATGTTAGATAAAATTTGGCCTAACATGTTACTTTCATCATACAGTGGGCATACTGTTATCTTTCACAAGTAGATAAATGACCCATGATCTAAGACATTCTTTATCGAGGCAATGTAGATGCTACTGTCATAAAATCTGGAGCTTTGGGTTCTACTTGGACAAATTTAGAAATCTAGAGCTTTGGGTTCTACTTAGGGAAGGGGAATTGGGAAACAATGGCTCATCTGCTCATGTAGCTCTAGATTTTAATTGTTGGTGCTTAATCATCACTTGATGTTGCCATTGCCGTCGTGTTTGTATGAGGTCTCAGTCAGATGTAGTTAAGTCTGGATGCAGTAGTTTGCTCCTCTACTAGTCAAGCACATGCCAAGGTTAAGAGTAGCAAGCTGAAGGTTAGGCTCCTGAGTTTATTCTGTGTAGCAAGCTTCAGGCTAGGTTCAAGTTAGGTTCAGAGTAGCAAGATTCAGGTTAGAGGTTTAGGTTAGGTTCTTATATTGTATATCTGCTTGATAAAATAATTAGGCCCAGTGTATGTGGTCTGGAATAGCCTGGTTCAGCTGCATTGATTGGGCAGTGGTGACAGGTTTTAGGTGATGCCGGTTTATGGTTTGGAAGCATGGTGTGTGAATTGGTGCACTAAACTTGTTTTCCTGGGATATTAGCTCGTTTGCCACCACTATAATTGGGTCATCATGAAATAGATGAACTTAGTAATTTGACATATATAAAATTGACACTGGGGCCACATGATGCTTCACCATAAATACACTCTGTGATGTCTGATTAAGCCCAGCCCCAAGTACAAAGATGGCTGTTTAGGAGGAAACTCCTCTATAGTTGGGCAGTCAATAAAATCATGAGTATTTTACTTACATGAGTGATCATGCAAATTATGAATAGTATGGTTTTAAATCGATCCTGGTGATGGTCTAGTAGTCTGAAAAGGCACTCGCAAACAATATGTTGGTGAATATATAAAATGAATATGTCTTTGAACCAAATGTGTGAATATAAACTTGTATTTGCTTCTTTGTCATGATTGTGTATTTGCTTGTTGTCATATTTATTATCATATAAACTTGTATTTGCTTGATGTCATATAATGACAGGTGCTATAATGCATGTATTTGCTTGATGTCATCAATGACGGTGATATAATATGTGGTGATATAATTTTAGCACTTGAAATTGTGCTTGTGCTTGTATGAAACACTTTATAATGTGTGTATGCAGGTTCTTGTATGAACGAGTCCCGATTTTTGCGGAATGTTGATTAACTTCGTTTGGCGAAATCGGGCACTCTAGTTTAAGAAAATTAGCAAAGGTCATGCGGATTTTTCCGTGCATTTAACCAATTATTTGTTTTTATTAGTGCAAAGATGTGTGACAACGAAGATTTGGATGTTCTAAGCGCATCAGCTGAAGGAGAACTCAGACCTCGAATAAACAATTGACATTCGGGAGGCGGCAACGTCTAGAAGGCGATGAAGAATACCATCCCGGAGAGCGAGGATGATGAGATGGAAGACGCGGAGGAAGAAGCCGAAACGGCGGACGATGAAACCACCGATGGCGGCGAGGGCACGGGAGTGGTAGCAACCCTCCTAAGAAGAAGAAGAAGAAGGACCGGCGGCCGAACACGGTCGACACGGTCGAGGAAATTACCAAGTGAGCCCATCGGGGTTCCTTTGGAGCCCGCCCTTGTCGTCAAAGATGCGGTGGGCAAGTGGCGGCGATCACCGGACAACCATCTCGATCAACACCGAGAATCTCCGCATAAAGATAATGGCCATGCACACCTCCTCTTGAGAAGCGCACGCAAGATACAAGTTCCCCGCTAAGTATCGAACACAAATTATCATGGGAATGAAGTAAACAAATCCGCCCTCACAAAGATGAGCACCGCCAGCGGTGGAGAACCCGGATAAAGAAGAAGATCTATAAAGAAGGCAAAAGTCTCGAGGAGATCCAGAAGATTGACCCGCAGATCACCGAAGATCAGTTCCGGGAGTTCAAGGAGAGGTGTGAATCCGAAAGAGCCCTGGCCAATAGTAATCGGGGAAAGGTGCTGCAGGCGATGAATATAGGTCATCACCATCTCGGATCTGGTGGATACAGAACCGCGGAGGCCAAATGGAATAAGGAGGACGAAGAGTATAGATCCAAGGGTATAGAAAACCCCTTTGCTAAATTCGAACCCGGGCAGGTTCGAAACTTCATAAGGGCTCGTTACCATGTGGACCCAAAAACCAAACAACTCACCGCGGATCCTGCGGTGAAGGAATTTGAGGAAATTGTGGTAAGTATAATCTAATTACCGCGGATCAACACGATTTCAATCTAATCGATGATCTAAATGATTCACTGTTACTTCTTCTGCAGGAGGAGGAAATTGTTGCTAGTCATGGATCCCAGGGTTACTCATCCCAGGGGTCGACGGTGGCCACACGGTGGGATAACCCTTTTAACAGGGCGATGAACCGGGCCAAGAAAATAGAGCCGGTTACGAAGAAGCCGTCGTCGGCTAGCCGTCTGGCCGGCCTCGGGGGTAATAATTGGGTGGATCATTTTGGTCCACCGCCGAGGACGCATGTGGCGCCGTCGGGAAGGAGCGAGGAGGAAAACCGAGAGGTTCAAGAACTTAAGGCACAAGTGGCGCGGATCCCGCATATCGTCCAAGATAACCTGGAAATCACCCTCACGTCCTTCCTGCCTACCTTGGTGGAGTCAATAGAGAACTGGAGTGCGGGCGTGGTCGAGTAGGGCCGTGCCCGATTCCAAGCATGGTCAGTAGCCACTCGAACAACGCGGCGCCGACGAATCAGGCGAACTACGTGTTCGTGACTCCGCCCGCTAGCACCGCGGCGCCGCAAGTGTTGGTGACTCCCCCTGCCATCACTGCGGCGCCGGAGTACATGTTGGTTCCCCCCCTGCCATCGTCGCGGTGGCACCGGAGCTCCAAGGACCCGTCGGTAGGGAGAATACACCGGCGGCCAGCACCGCGCCATCAAGCAGCCCTTCCGTCTCTTGCACGCCCGTCGCCGTATGTGATGCGTCGACATTAGCCGATCTCGACGCCATCACGGTAAACAAATTGCTTTAATTACCGCCTTTCATGCCATCTATATATTACTCTTATGGCATCTCGCTCTGACGACGCCGTACATGTTTTCCGCAGACGGATGTACCTTGCACTCTCTTATGCTACGTGAACAACGAGCTGAGGGATGTTGCCAAGGGTACCATCGTTCAACCCTTGCAGCGCACGTTCCACTCAAAGCCGATGCCAGATAGCGTGCACAGGGTTAAAATTAGTCGGGTGCTAAGGGGCTGCGACGACCTGGAACCTCCCATTCAACCCCCAGGAGCGGATGAAGAAGAGCCATCTGTCCTCAGAAGTTGCTTCGGCTTATTCTTGCAATGGACAAAGAGCATGATCCGTTTGGGGACGGCGGGGGCCATCACGCCACAGACAACAGCACCGCCTGTCGTGCCAGCGACAAGCGGTGGCAAGGCCCCCTTACCGCCCTCGCCGTCACCTCCACGCGGTGGGTCGGATGATCATGTTGATGATATGCGATGGCGAGGATCCGCCGAGGGGCGAAGACGGAATGATCACTTCTTGAAGACTCGGTTTGTAGCGAAGAAGACCTAGCTGGTGGCCCCACGAGAAAGCCACTATCACCAAGCGTCTGTTTGGTTCTCGGAGACGCCTCCGCTTGCGCCTTCTGAGCCGGTGATACAACCAACCGCCCTTTATTCTAAGCCCGACACACTACATAGGCCGGTGCTCGGTGCAGTGCCTGCCCGCTCTCCAAAAGGAAAAAGGGCAGGAAAGAAAATCTAGCAGCTCGAGCCAGCCGGTGGCGTCAACAATCGCGAATCCGATCAGGTTTCGGACGGGCCACCAAGACCCGAGGAATTATGTGGAGGATTCATGTGGCGGGTGAGCCCATGCTACCTAAGAATTTGCGGGCTTCGCGATTCGGAACTGTAGAGTGTGCATGACGGCGTGCTGACGATAGAGAGACGCCTTCTATCAGAGAAAGATCCCTCGCACCCGGTATTCGTGGATAAGGTGCCACTAGGCTTGGGCTTCGTCGACAATGCCCCTGCGGATCTGTTCTTCCTGCGGTTCGAAGACAACTTCAATATGTTCCACCTATACCCGCTGCACTATACCATGGCCCGTCTGTTTTCTCTCAGCCTGGCCATGCAGATCATTAGAGAGAACACACCGGGCATCGCTATAGTGGACTCCTACTACATGCGTGACGACTGCTTGGGTTCCCCCGCTGAACGACGTATCGTGGCCTCGTACCTAAAAAGAATCCTCATGGCGAACAAGACAAAGGAATACATTCTCGTGCCTTACTTTCCCGAGTAAGTCGTTATTCACTCGCCACCGTCGATTGGCTTTATTAGATCATCATCATTCTTTTTCCAACACATTCCATTTGAATTTTTTGCGCAGAGATGAACACTGCACGCTCATCTCCTTATCGCCGAAGCATTCCCACGCCACGTATTTCGACTCGGGGAGTCTAGAAAAGAAGAAAAACTACGACAAGATCAAGGAAGTTCTGTATGATGCTCTCACTGGCTTTGCCTCGACGAAAGGCACCAGCTTCGTGCGTAAGAAGGTCAAGTTCGGCAGGCACGTCTTCAACCACGTAACGGAGTTCCCCTGCGTGAAGCGGTAGGAAAAGCAAGAAGAAGGAAGCCTACTACGCACTCCATCACATGAGGGCGTTCCTACTTGACCAGCAGAATTCTACGCTGCCAGATCATCTCAAACAGTGGGCCGAAGCAAAGGCCAAGATCAATGATTCGGATATTAGACAAGAGATGTATCGCATCCAGCAGCAGTTTGGGGCAATCATCTTTCGTGATGTCATGACTTGGGGGGGGATCTTCTACGGAGGAAATATCTCGATTAACCGTGACATAGAAGATCGCCTAGAGATGCAGGGTGACTATAGGAAGTTCATGACGAGACAAGGCGTCCTCCCGTTTCCTAAGCCGAGCCAGAAGGCTTGATGTTGGCCTAGTTGTAGTTACAAACTATAGATGACCTTTGTGTGTGTGTGTGTGGACGACAAGTGAACTTATTTTGCTTATTATTATATATCAATCAATGCTTGGTTTTTTTACTTACTCTTTGGTCCGTTGCTCAATTTGGTCCTTCTTTTTTTCCTTACTCTTTTTTCGAGAATAATGCCGATGATTTAAAAGTCGTGGCACACTATATATGTGAATGTGCTACGATGGGACTGTGAGCCTTGTGATATGCACAAGTCCAGGTCTTGTGCATCCTACTTGGCTCACCGTTCCATCATAGCATATTCCTGTGTCCAACGACCTATGTATATATATGAGGCATTCTTTTCGAGTTATTTTTGTATTTTTCGAGAATATGCCGATGATTGAAATGTCGTGGCACAATATATATATGAATGTGCTATGACGGGATAGTTAGCCTTGTGATATGCACAAGTCCAGGAATTGTGCATCCTACTTGGCTAACCGTTCCGTCATATCATATTCCTGTGTCCAACGACCTAGCTAGTTATATATGAGGCATTCTTTTCGAGCTACTTTGGTCTTTTTCAAGAATAATGCCGATGATTGAAATGTCGTAGCACACTATATATGTGAATGTGCTACGATGGGATTGTACGCCTTGTGCTATGCACAAGTCTAGGTGTTGTGCATCCTACTTGGCGTACGGTTCCATCGTAGCATATTCCTGTGTCCAACGACCTATGTATATATATGAGGCATGCTTTTTGAGTTACTTTGATCTTTTTCGAGAATAATGCCGATGATTGAAATGTCGTGGCACACTATATGTGAATATGCTGCGATGGGATTGTTCGCCTTGTGCTATGCACAGGTCCAGGTGTTGTGCATCCTACTTGGCGAACAGTTCCATCGTAGCATATTCCTGTGTCGAACAACCTAGTTATATATGAGGCATGCTTTCTGAGTTTGGTCTTTTTGATTTAGGAGTACTTTCTATAAGTGTATCTTCATATGCGACTTTAATTATATATGCTTTTTTCAATAGTCGGTTAATTATTATTGTCAAATTATAGATGACGTGGTACGTCGTGTACAAGGGACGGGTTCCCGGAGTCTACGATGATTGGGAAGACTGCCGGAGACAGGTGCACCGTTTCAGCGGCAATAGCTACAAAGGGTACAACACTATGGCGGAGGCGGAAGCTAGATACACGCGCTATCTAGCGGGAGTTAGGACAAGGAACCGGATGAAGACCTACACCTTCGTCGCGGCGGATATCATGCTTATCTTCTTTGGTTATTTATCCCGCGTTTGTGTCTAGCTAGCTAGTTTAGATGTCTAGGCGAGCTTTCGAGCTCTAACTTGTTCGATCGACACATGTATTAGCATGTCACCAACTACTACTTTGTAACATGATCGAAACAATGTAACTTAGACTATGTATTCATGTATGAGACTTATCTATATGTATTTGTTTCAATCTTGTTTTTCATATTGAGTATTTATATATATAATTGTATATCTTGTATCTGTGTGTGTATATCTGCTGTAATATTGTATATAATCTGTATTGCATATAATCTGGCTCGGAAATTAAAAAAAACAAAAAAATACATCTGTGGCGCACATGGTCTACCTTCTGTGGCGCACTACACCTAAAGCGCACTACTAGTGCGCCACAGAAGATCCCAGGGGTAGCGCACCATGCCAAACTTCTGTGGCGCACTAGGAGGTGCGCTACGCCTATCTCTACACAACCGTGGCGCACTAGGCAGTGCGCCACGGCTGAGAGATAGCCGCAGCGCAAGGCCCGTGGCGCACTGCTAGTGCGCCACGGATGGGCATTTCTGGTGCGCCACTAACGGCCTGTTTCCTAATAGTGACTGGTGGATGGGCACGTTCGAGACGGCAAAGCCCGCTGTGCGCGTATGCCTATGCCACATGGACATTCGGCCGACCATGGCGGAGATGAACTTCCCCGACGTGCCTAGCCTCGCGGAGGCTGGGTTCCCCTCGCCACCGGTACAGATGGTCATCCACAAGCAGGAAAAGGAGAATCCCCATGTATTCTTTCAGAATAGGTCTCACAAGACCGACGAGGCCGTTAGACATATTTAGTCTTTATTTTTTTATACATATATTCTGGTACGTACGTATTCTGGTGTTGTCTCTACTCCGGACTCTGTAACGAACCTTGTAACAAGATCCGATTGTGATCATATATAATCAACATGTAACCTGTGCAAGGCCACACACAGTTCCAAGCCTATTTTGACATGGTATCAGAGCGAGGCTCTTCCTCGACCTAGCTGCCTAAATCGCCACCGCCAGACTCTCTCTGCGCCGCCGCATCCAAGTCAGAAAACTCGCCACTGCCAGACTCCCTCTGTGCCGCCGCGGGATCCTGCTGCCTTGTCGCTGCAAAGACACCCAAAACCAGAAAAATTCGCCGCCGCCAGATCCCTCTGTGCCGCCGCGACCTAAACCACAAAACAACCACAAGCCAAAATCCAAAATCAGTCGCCCCCATCAGATCTCTGTTACAACGCGATCTGAGAAGAAGCCAATTCACCTTTCCGCCACCGAGTTGATCTCTGTTGCCGCGCCCAAGTCAATCAGACCCCCGTCGCTGCTGTTGTTTTCTCTCTGCCATGATGTCCTCTGTGTCCTCAATCACGGTGCTTGCTGCTGCCCTGGGTGCACCACCCAGCCAGCTGCTCACTCGTGACAATGTCCTCGTCTGGAAAGCCCTTGTTGTTCCTGCTCTGCGCGGTGCACGGGTTCTCAATCTTGTGAAGGGACTCGAGCCAGCTCCTGCTGAACAGATTGAAGTGGAGGATACTAATGGGAAAAAGGGTCAAGATCGAAAATCCGGAGTACACTGCATGGATTACTAGGGATCAGCAAGTACTTCGATATCTCGTTAATGCTCTGTCTCCGGATTTGCTATCGCATGTGATTGGCCTTGATACATCTGCAGCGGTGTGGAAGGCAATTGAGTCCCTCACTACGACTCCCTCCCGCTCCCGCACACAACAACTTCGGTCAGCCCTCAACGATATGAAGAAAGGCGATCTCATGCTGAAAAATATTTTGACAAGATGAAAACACTTGCATCTGAGCTTGCTGCTGCTGGAAAATCCCTTGACGATGATGAGCTCATATGGTCTATTCTCCATGGTCTTGAAGATTCTTACAACACTCTAAAAATCGCCATCAACGCCAACCCTAATACTACCCTAGATGACTTGTGCAACCAACTTCAGGCCTTTGATCAGCTGCAAAAGTCAGGTGGTAGTAGTGATGCTTTTGTCTCCTCTGCCAACTTGGCTTGTCGCAGTGGTGACCGCCCTCCCCCTCCTGCACGTACCGAAGATCGTCCTCGCTATGATGATCGTACGCGTCGCTATGAGGATCGTCAGGATGACCGTGGACGTCGAGACCGATATGATGACCGTCGTGACCGCTATGAGGATAGGCATGACAGTGGCAATGACCGAGATCATCGATATGATGACCGCTCTCGTCGCCGTGATGATGATGGTGGAAGGCGCCGTGATGATATGCGTGATGATGGGCGTCGTCGTGGTCGTGCACCTACCCCCTATGTCAATGTCACATGTCAGATCTGCAAGATTCATGGTCATCCTGCCAGTGATTGTTGGTGGAGATTCCAGAGCAACAGAGACCGTCGTGATGATTCTGATCGTGGTGATAAGGGTGCCAATATGGCATCCTATGGGGTGGACACAAATTGGTATTCCGACACTGGTGCTACAAATCATGTTGCTCATGAGATGAACAAGCTCTCCTTCCAGGAAAAATACACCGGGCGTGATCAAGTCCACACTGCAAACGGTAACGGTATGCAAATCTCTCATATTAGTCATTCAATGTTGCCCACCCCTCATGGTCCCTTACATCTTAGAAATATTCTTCATATCCCTGATGCCTCAAAAAATCTTCTTTCGGTACATAAGCTTACTCTTGATAATAATGTCTTCCTTGAGTTTCATCCTGATTTTTTCTTGATAAAGGATCAGGCCACAAGGAGAACTCTATTTGAAGGTCCCTGTCATGAAGGCCTCTATCCACTAGTGCCGTCATCTACCGGATCCTCCAAGCAAGCCTTTCTCACAATAAAGCCGTCGTCTTCTACATGGCATCGCCGCTTAGGACATCCATCCTCCTTTGTGGTGCAGCAAGTTCTTAGGAAAAACAATATTTCTCATTCACCTGAAATAAATCCATACATTTGTGATTCTTGTCAACTAGCTAAGAGTCATCAGTTACCATACCCTGTCTCTACTAGTGTTTCCACTGTTCCTTTGGAACAAGTTTTCTCTGATGTATGGGGACCAGCACCTGCCTCTGTTGGCAAACACTCATATTATGTAAGTTTTATTGATGACTTTAGCAAGTTTACCTGGATATATTTGCTTAAAAAGCGCTCTGAGGTTTATCAAGTGTTTCTTAATTTCCAATAACTTGTTGAGAGAAAATTTGATAGGAAGATTATTACTATGCAAACTGATTGGGGTGGTGAATATGAAAAACTCCACGGTTTCTTTCAAAAAGTTGGCATCACTCATCATGTATCCTGTCCTCATGCTCACCAACAAAACGGTTCTGCCGAACGCAAGCACCGTCATATTGTTGAAGTAGGACTTGCTCTTCTTGCAAATGCTCATATGCCTCTCAAGTTTTGGGATGAAGCTTTACTCACTGCCACTTTTCTCATCAATCTTCTTCCTAGCAAAGTCATCCACAACTCTACTCCTGTTGAGCGTCTCCTTGAAACAAAGCCTAATTATGAATCTCTTAGAGTATTTGGCTGTGCTTGCTGGCCTAATCTCCGCCCCTATAATACCCGTAAACTGGCTTTTCGTTCTACTAAATGTGTGTTCTTAGGCTATAGTACTCGTCACAAAGGTGTCAAGTGTCTTGATACAAAAACAGGTCGTGTTTATATCTCTAGAGATGTTGTGTTTGATGAAAATGTATTTCCTTTTGCTGAATTAAATCCTAATGCTGGCATGCGCCTTAAAAAGGATATTCTTTTGCTACCAACACATAATGAGGAGGCACATATTGATGATCATATGGAGTTGCATACTATTCCTAATGTTACTAATCATAGCCCAGCTCCTGCAGACGACACCTTTTTTGCAGACAATATTGTGCCGCAACATGTCCCAGAAGAAACTCCTGAAGAAAACAGTGCAAACATTAACATTAGCTCTAATGGTTCATGGAGTGACAACATGTCCCTATCAAGTTCTATCCCAGGTGATGATCCCGAAGGTCATTTGCATGCAACCAATCAGGGAAATTCCCGCCGGTCCCTGTCTCCCCCGGCGCGTCATGATGATCCTGACGGTGGTTCTCATGCAACCAATCAGGGAGGTTCCCGCCGGTCCCTGTCTCCTCGGGTGCATCGGCGGTCTCTGTCCCCAGTGCATGCAGCCCGCCAGTCCTTGTCTCCCCTGACGCGCCGCAGGTCCTTGTCTCCAGTGCATGCATCACGTCAAGTGGACCAGGCCCCGTTGCATGCACCCACAGTGCCCCTGGTCGATGTGTCCTCAAGGCCGACTAGCTCCACTGCTACTGTGCCAGGTACTGATCATGGTACACACATGGATGGAGAAAACAGTATGGGTGATTCTGATTGTGATGATACTAGTCCTGGATCCTCTGCAGCTGAGTCTTCAGAGCCTACACCACCCCCCCTGAACCTCGCACACGTCTTCAGAGAGGTATAAGAAAACCTAAATAGTATACTGACGGCACTATTCGCTATGGTCTGTTTACATCTACAGGTGAACCTTCAACACTTTCAGAAGCTCTCTCCCATACTCATTGGATTAAAGCGATGCAAGAATAATATGATGCTTTGCTAGCAAACAAAACCTGGAGACTTGTTCCTCCAAATTCAACCAAGAACCTTATTGATTGTAAATGGGTGTACCGTGTGAAGAAAAATGCCGATGGTACAATTGACAGATATAAGGCACGTCTTGTTGCAAAAGGGTTTAAGCAAAGGTATGGTATTGATTATGAAGATACCTTTAGCCCTGTTGTGAAGACAGCTACTATTAGACTTGTTCTATCAGTTGCTGTCTCTCGAGGCTGGAGTTTGAGGCACCTAGATGTCAAGAACGCGTTTCTTCATGGTGTTCTGTAAGAGGAAGTTTATATGAAACAACCTTCAGGATTTGAAGATTCACAAACTCCACACTACATATGCAAGCTTGACAAGGCTCTTTATGGTCTCAAGCAAGCTCCTCGAGCATGGTATTCCAGGTTAAGCGCCAAGTTGCAAGCTATTGGTTTTGTTCCCTCAATAGCAGACACTTCACTTTTCCTCTACAAGAAGTCTGGTGTTATGATATTTGTCCTAATCTATGTTGATGATATAATTGTCACCAGTTCGTCTGATCAGGCTATATCTGTTTTGCTGCGTGATCTGAAGGATGATTTTGCTCTTAAGGATTTGGGAGATCTTCATTTCTTTTTGGGCATAGAGGTAAAGAAAATTGAAGATGGTTTGCTTCTTACACAAGAAAAATAAGAAAAATATGCTGTTGATTTGCTTGCAAGGGTAGGTATGAAACAATGTACACCATGTCCTACACCACTATCTTCTACTGAGAAGTTGACTCTTCATGAAGGCAACTTTCTTGGTTCCGATGATATTACTGAATACAGAAGTATTGTAGGTGCTTTGCAGTATTTGACTTTGACAAGACCTGACATTTCTTTCTCAGTTAGTAAGGTCTGTCAATTTTTACATGCTCCAACAACTTCTCATTGGACTGCTGCAAAGAGAATATTAAGATATATTCAGGGAACGTTGAAAGTTGGACTGGTTTTTCAGCAGTCTTCTTCCAATTTGCTTAGTGCCTTCTCTGATGCAGATTGGGCAGGTTGTCTTGATGACAGAAGGTCTACAGGAGGTTTTGCTATATTTTTTGGACCAAATTTGATATCTTGGAGTGCCAGAAAACAAGCCACGGTGTCACGGTCAAGTACAGAAGCTGAGTACAAAGCCTTAGCAAATGCTACAGCTGAATTAATATGGGTCGAAGCTCTACTTGGTGAACTAGATGTCTCATTGAGAGAAAGGCCATGTCTGTGGTGTGATAACCTAGGAGCTACATATCTGTCTGCTAATCCTGTTTTTCATGCAAGGACTAAACACATTGAAATTGATTTTCATTTTGTCAGAGAAAGAGTTGCAAACAAATTACTAGATATCAAGTTTGTCTCTACCAAGGATCAAGTAGCAGATGGGTTCACAAAGGCACTTCCTGTGAGAGATCTTCATGAGTTCAGGCGTAATCTCAACCTTAGACAAGGTTGTGATTAAGGGAGGCTGTTAGACATATTTAGTCTTTATTCTTTTATACATATATTCTGGTACGTATGTATTCTGGTGTTGTCTCTACTCCGGACTCTGTAACAAACCTTATAACAAGATCCGATTGTGATCATATATAATCAACACGTAACCTGTGCAAGGCCACGCACAGTAAGGCTATTTTGACAGAGGCGACGGAGAAGATTCATCGCGAACAGCCAGAGCTCGAGCAGTTTGAGAGAGAGTACTTCGTGCTGAGAGAAGCCACGGAGAAGAAGAAGGCTATGGCGTCGGAGGATGGCCCCTCCACCATTGACGTCTCGTTGGGCTCCTCCTTCGAGTTGGACTCGGATTTCTGGAACGGCATCAACAACGGTGACGACGACTGTGGTAATCTCAGGGTCGAGTTTAGCTCCGACGAAGATGAGTTTTAGGTTCTACCATCGAAGTTTAGTTCTATCGAAGTGTCGATGTTTAACATGAAATTGTAGAATTTAGGGTAAAAATACCGAAGTTCATGGTCAATATGTCAAAGATTACCACAGTTTGACGTGAATCACGTGTCTGCTGCTTCAAGATGCCGTCGGGGCAGACGGTTGGTCGGCTTCCTCAACTTGCGTTTGCGGCAGTCTGATCGCTAAGCAGCAAAGATCACTATTGACAGCGTGTTCTAGTGGATGGGCACGTTCCAGATGGCAGAGCCTGCTGTGCGCGTATGACTATGCTGGATGGATGTTCGACCGGCCATGGGCAAAGATGAACTTCCCCAGCGTGCTTAGCCTCGCGGAGGCTGAGTTCCACGCTACACCGGTACGGATGGTCACTCGCGAGCTGGAAAAGGAGAATCGCCGCGCATTCTTGCAGAATAAGGCTCAGAAGACCGACGAGGCGATGGTGAAGATTCGCCGCGAACAACCAGAGCTTGAGCAGTTTGAGAGAGAGATACTTTTTGCCGATAGAAGCCGGGAAGTAGAAGAAGGCTGAGGCTGCAGCGTCGGAGGCTGGCCCCTCCACCATTGACGTCTCGTTGGGCTCCTCCTTCAAGCTGTAGTCGTATTTCTGGAAAGGCCTCAGCAACAGCGACGACGACAACGACTGTGGTGATCTCAGGGTCGAGTTTAGCTCTGACGATGACGAGTTTTAGGTTCTACCATCAAAGTTTAGTTCTATCGAAGTGTCGATGTTTAACGTGAAATTGTCAAAATTTAGGGTGAAAATGCCGAAGTTCAGGGTCAAATGTCAAAGATTAGGTTCTAGTATGTATCATCAGAGTCGTGTTTGAGTGTACTGAACTGTTGAAATATGAATTAGAAATGTCTGAACTTAAGTTTGAGTTGTTGAATTTGAAGTTTAAACTGAAGATGAAGATTTGGTGGTGCTAGATAGGTGACGTATTATACATCACCTAGCGTGGCACACGTGCTCGTGGAAAAGCATAAACTACATACATAGGTGATGTAAAATCCCTTTCTAGTGATTTACAATTTTTACATCACGTGTTTTAGGTGCTCCTATAATATATCACCTGCTAGAGTTTCTCTTAGATGGAAGCTGCAGATAAGAAATACAGAGGGAAGCCCATGTTCTTGCTAGCGTAGACTATTTCTACTGTACTAATTAATACTACTGTCGTCGGAGTGGCCAATTGTAGTTAATTACTAGTTAGCTCCGTTTGCAATGAAAACGTGGGTAACAAATGGTTAGAGCAAAGCCCGTTTCCTGGAAGGGATTGGAAACTGTAGGTGCATGTACACAGACGGCAGTTCAGGGTGTAATTAATTAGTCTCCCAGGAAAAGATAATGGCTAGTTGTGATAGGAAACGGTGAATGAAGGCTGCTCCACCTTGTTTTCGTGCATGAAGGAACGGAAGGAGGGTGGAAAAGAAAGGCAAGACCGGAACCGGTCTAAATAACAGACCGCGACCGCTACAGAGTTTTTGACTTCTTAGCTAGAGCGGCCTGCCAAAAGGAGCAAACCGTGTGTATAAATACACCAGCCAGTAACGGTCATTCATCATCCCATACGACGCGAGTTGCCATCGATCAAGACGCACCCAATCCTAGACGAAAAGAAAAGAGAGCAAGAGAGATTAAGAAACGGCAGACACACCCAACACATATAAGAAGATACTTACTCCGTTTGATTATTAGGTTCCAAAAAAAGAGAGATCGATCGGGAGCTAGGCAGATATATAGACGATATGGGGCGTGGTCTTCTGAAGGTGCTTCTGGTCGAAGCCAAGGGCATCTCCGGCAACGATTTCCTAGGTAATAATCCCAGTCGAATTACCACAGTTTACCATCGACGTGGTGGATGGAGATTGATCGACATGCTTTGAAATGTAGGGAAGCTAGACCCGTACGTGATCGTGCAGTTCCCTGGGTCTGGGAGTACAGAGCGCAAGAGCAACACCGCCGAAGGTCAGTACTCAGTACTGCTCCCACACCCAGACTTCTCTCATTCTGAATCCTCAACTTCTTACTGCCCACAACCCACAGTACTTGTGATCTTTATTTCCTAAATCAAGGTAACCAACCGTGTGCTGCCTGTGTATGTAATGCAGACGAGGGGAGGAACCCGAGGTGGAACCAGGTATTCAAGTTCCAGATCAACTCCACCGCGCCCAACGTGCAGCACAAGCTCGTCCTCCGGATCATGGACCACGATAGATTCTCCGGAGACGACTTCCTCGGCCAAGCAACGTGAGTACTACTCATACCCAGAATGCCAAGAAACAGCCGATTACAAAGGGCTGAAGAATAAGAGAAAAAGCCCTCTTAATCTAACTCCTGAATCTAACTGCTCGCTGCTGTCGATGATGCAGGATCAACGTAACTGATCTGATCAGCATAGGCACGGAGGAAGGCAAGTCGGAGCTGAACGCTGCAAAGTACAGAGTGGTCACCGCCGACAACTCATACCACGGGGAGATCAAAGTCGCCATCACCTTCACCGCCGCCGCAAAGGTATAGAGACGAAACGGCGGGCTGATTTTTTTTGGTGGATGGACTATGAGCTTTGGTTCGATGCTGATCCAATCAATGAATGACAGGTCGAAGAAGACGGAGGGCAGGTTGGAGGCTGGATGCAGATATAGCTATCGGGATTAGAAGGTGTGGCTGGAGCTGGACATAATCTCCAAGCTACTGCTCGTTTGCTCGTTAAGGTTGCCGTTGGTGTTTTTATGTGAAGGGTTTCCCGGTCACACCCTTCGGTCGTAATATTAGTGGTGGATCCATGTTGCAATATTGCATAGTTGTTCTCTCCAATGGTGTTTAGCTGTTGCATGTAGTTGATGTGATTCAAAGTGTATATGTACGTTGCATTTGTAGCTTTTTAGATGTATATATCGATCGAATGTCGAGTAAACGAAAATGACAAGTGATTGGATCAATGTGTGTTCTCTTTGTTGATGACATGGATAGCCACTTAGGAGCTCTCTCATGAACTGGACATTTTGGCCCATTAGATTGCGATGTCCAGATGTTTACGGCTGCCCGACTTTTAGTACATCCCGCACCGGCAAAAGCTATATGCCGTCTAACGAGCGGCACTGATGGAGGCGCCACACACCTCCTCTACATACCGTTTTGTTCTTGATCCAGGCCCGTTAGCGCCTAGGGTTAGCAGGCGGGTGACGTGGCCACCGGAGACGAGGATGACCGCGGCACTCGGAAGACCTCGCTGATGACGGGGATGACACGGCTAGCCGCGACACTCCGAGGAGGTGATTCCATGACCTAGCCAAAGACGGGGACGACACAGATAGCCACCGCGTCACCGGTGAAGGTGAGGAAGAAACTTAACGAGGGGGGGTGGGTGGGTGCGGGAGCTTGCCGATGGTGGGGCTTAGGGTTTGGGTGTTCATCGGAGGTTTGGGGTGCAAAGGGATATAGAGGGAGGCCGGGGGAAGCTGCTAGACCAGTGGTGGGTTGCGGTCGGAGGACCGGACGGCAAGGCACCGCTTCGTGCCGAAAGCAGGTGGCGGCATGGCCAAAAGTGAGCGGACGGAGAGGAAGATGACTATTATGGAAAAGGTGGACCGCGGTACATGACAGATCGCAGCATGTGGCGTGTCAGTTCGGCGCCGCTAAAGGCAGCACGTCTCCCGCACTGGCCTAGCTATTCCTAGAGGATGCAAATTTGCGCATCAAATTGGCCTTGCCCGTGGTGTATTGGGCAAAAAAAAAAACTAAAGCCAGGGCCGGTCTTAAGATTTCGAAGGCCCGGGGCGAAATTAAATTTTGGGCCCTATATCATATATTTTTTATACATATATGAGATAATAAAAAATACTTATTTTAAGTATACTTCTAACTATAATATTTATATAAAAATAACAATTTTTAAATGATACCTTAAAATTTACTCCAAAAATTCCTAGAACCAAAGTCCGATGGAATCAATATCATTCTCATAGGTGGATCCACCTTTCCTATTGTTCGGGCATCCGCTTGGGCTTCCCGGCCGCGCGACGTCTTGTATTACACCAGGTTCTATAGCATCTTGTCCTACAAAATGGCATCACACGCAGGTCCACCCATGCTTCTAGAAAGTTTTAGGTCCGTCACTGGTCGTTCTCGTCCATTAACTTCTTCTCGATACATAGAGTTGCTAAACCATTTAACCTCTTCTGAAACATTATAGATCTCAAATAGTTCTTCAATAATTTCAACTTTGAAAAGATTTTTTCAGCTAATGCAATAGTCACGGGCATAGTAAATAAGATCCGATAAACGATAGAAATATTGAGATAACAATCCGTTTCTCTGGAAAACTTAAAAAGCTCCATAGAAGACATTGATGTATTTGTCAAAGTGAACTTCGTAACACTTAACTCAGAAATAAGTGCATTTACCTCAACATCACATATATCAGATGCACCATTTGTACCAGGCCGAGTAAAAGTTTTTGCAAATGTAGTGTAATGTTCTTTTAGTTGTGAATCATCCAATGCCTTCAAGGATATCGAACTCATTAAAACCCTAAATATACTAAGAACTAAGAAAACGTGGGTGCTCTTCTTTTTCTCCAATGCCTTCAAGGATGTTCTCATTTATTAGTCTCTCTCCTCCAATACATGCTCTTCTATTTCTCAATCTTCTCTCATGCATGTGTAACTATTGGTGCATGTAGTAATTAAGAGGATGATTTATTGATTTTTTTAATCCTATCAAAATGATCCATAGGCCTTAGAGTGGCCAACGGTAGTTAATTAGCGCCGTTTCCGATGAAAACGTGGGTAAACAAATGGGCAGCTCTTAGATGGAAGCGCTACGATGGGTAGCCTACGACCCAGGGTAGGAGTAGTATTATTTACCTAAACAAATAAATGGTTAGAGCTAAAGCCCGTTTGCGGGGAGAGAGATTAGAAACTGTAGCTGTACGGACGGCAGTTGAGATTCGGGATGTAATTTAGTCCTCGAGAAAAGAGAATGGCGGCTAGTTGTGATAGTAAACGGTGAATGAAGGCAGCTCCACCTTCTTTTCGTGGGGGAACGGAAGGAGGGTGGAAGCAAAGGCAAGACCCGAACCGGTCCTAATTACAGACTACGACCGCGCGAGTTTTTGACTTCTTCTTTGCTCGAGCGGCCAGCCAAGGAGCAAACCATCCATGTGTATAAATACGCCAGCACGCGCCGGTTAAGGTGGTACCTTCATTCCATAATCCATACACAAAAAGTTGCCATCGAGACACACCAAATCCTAGACGTACGAAAAGAGAGCAAGAGATTGAGAAACAACCAACACATATAAGAAGATACTTACTCCGTTTGATAATTAGGTTCGAGGAGAGATCGATCGGGAGCTAGGCAGATAGACGATATGGGGCGTGGTCTTCTGAAGGTGCTTCTGGTCGACGCCAAGGGCATCTCCGGCAACGATTTCCTAGGTAATAAGCCAGTCGAATTACCAGTTTGCCACCACCACGCGCTTGTACTTCTTGTTTAGGCTCCTGCGTCCATTGGTGGATGGAGATTGATCGGCATGCTTTGAAATGTACGTGCAGGGAAGCTAGACCCGTACGTGATCGTGCAGTTCCCTGCTGGGAGTACGGAGCGCAAGAGCAACACCGCCGAAGGTCAGTACTTCTCTCATTCTGAATCCTCAACTTCTTATACTGCCCACGAGCCACAGTACTTGTGATCTTTATTTCCTAAATCAACGTAACCAACCGTGTGCTGTATCTGTATGCAATGCAGACGAGGGGAGGAACCCTAGATGGAACCAGGTATTCAAGTTCCAGATCAACTCCACCGCGCCCAACGTGCAGCACAAGCTCGTCCTCCGGATCATGGACCACGATAGATTCTCCGGAGACGACTTCCTCGGCCAAGCAACGTCAGTACTACTCATACCCAAAATGCGACGAAACAGCCGATGATTACAAGGGCGGAAGAATGAGAGAAAAAGCTTAAATCTAACTGCTCTCTGTCGATGATGCAGGATCAACGTAACCGATCTGATCAGCATAGGCATGGAGGAAGGCAAGTCGGAGCTGAACGCTGCAAAGTACAGAGTGGTCACCGCCGACAACTCCTACCACGGGGAGATCAAAGTCGCCATCACCTTCACCGCCGCCGCAAAGGTATAGAAACGAAACGGGCTGATTTTGGTGGATGGACGACTGTGAGTTTTGGTTGGATGCTGATGATGCCCAATTAATCAATGGCAGGTCGAAGAAGAAGACGGAGGGCAGGTTGGAGGCTGGATGCTCATGCCCAATTAATCAATGTGAAGGGTTTCCCGGTCACACCCTTCGGTCGTAATATTAGTGGTTGATCCATGTTGCAACATTGCATAGTTGTTCTCCAATCGTGTTTAGCTCTTGCATGTTGTTGATGTGATTCAAAGTTTATGTACGTTGCATTTATTTGTAGCTTTTTAGATGTATGTATCGAACGTCGAGTAAACGAAAATGACAAGTGATTGGATAAAGGAAAATGATGTTGATCCCATCGTCCGGGTCTGGTCGTCATCTCGCTCCCGAGCCGCACGCCTCCTCCTAGGCCTCTGTTGCGCCTCCCCCACGCGCTCCTCCCTCGCCGGACTCACACGGTGGTCCTGGCCGCCGCCGCCTCCGACGAGGTCTCCACCGCCCCGCGTCGGCCTCCGCCCCTGCTCGCCCCAGCACCCGCGAAGCAGTGATGCTTCTGCCGAGGAGGAGCGAGGTGGCATGCGGCCATGGTCGTTGAGGCCTCCTCTGTCTGCCCTTTTCCAGGACTATAGATTTAGTTTTAGTTTTCTGCTACATATCATATATTTTTTAGCTACATACTCATATCTGTATTGCTACAACTATATTATGATCTTGCTGCAGTAGCACAAATTGTTTGCTACTACATGTCTAGCAAGTTCTCCGGCGAGAACCCTAACAAAAGTCTCCGGTGGAAGGTCTCTGGCGAAGTTAGTTTTTTCTACATTAGAAGAATTTTATAACTACAACTAACGAGTTCGATCTCGTCAATGTCCATTGTTATGGACTTGGATTTTAGAGAACATGGGGATGCTGGAGATCGCGAAACGGTTAGCAAACAAGCAACGCGGGACACGAAGTTTATCTAGGTTTAGGCCTCCGGAGAAAAAACCCTACTCTTGCTTGGCTGCTCTTGATTACGGCGGAATCGAAAGTTACAGGGGTGCGCAGATGCAATCTGGCGTGAGGTGTGTATGAGGTGAGTATGAGTCGTCTATGGCGTAGCCTATTGTGGAGGTGGAGATTGTAGATCTGTATATTGGGGGTTATGACGTGTGTAGGTCGTGCCCTCCTCGTTGGACCCTCCTAGCCTTTATATATGGGGATGCTAGGTCTCGGGTGCCAATACGAGTAGGTTACAAGTTGTATTCAAACTCTAGTCTTGAGGTTTCCTTGTCTTGTGCGCTTGGGTGTCTGTGTCCATATGGGCTTCGTACCACCCGAACTGTCATGAGTGTCGTGGACCTCGGTAGATCGTCGAGTGGGCCTTCCATCGGGCTGGATCAGGTAGGCTAACATCGGGTACCCGTAGGACATATCCATGTCAGTAGCCCCCGAGTGTCCATCCGAAACGTAGATTCTGGTGAAGACTTAGTTGTCTTAAACCTTGCATTTGGATGTCGGAGTCAAAAGTCATATCGAGTGTGAAGCACTTCACCCGAAAGTTCATCGGGCCAGCTGAATTTGTTCGGTTGTTGTAAATGAGTCGATATTATGGACGTAGTCAACACAATGAACTATAGGGTGCGCGGCCAGCGCTCCCTATGGGAGTAGCCCCCAAGTGTCTATTCGAGTTGTAGACTCGAGCATAAACTTATATTCGTCGTTTGTGCAATACGGCGATTCAGAATTTCTTCGGATAACCTTGTAGATGCTTTGAATGCCTTCATTTTTTGAATGTGTGACTAGCGTTCCTTATGGGAGTAGCCCCCCGAGTCCTGAGTCGAATCGTTGATTTGAGTGTGGACTCGAAGCATGTCACTCAAAGATCTTTCGTGTGCGCAATCAACGCTCCAGTTTGGAGTAGCCCCCGGGTGTCTGGCGGAGTTGTAGACTCGGGCAGAGACTCGAGTCTTGTATCGTGCAGTTATAGTCGGCAAGCTCGTGGGCATACCACTGACTCGGAAGTACATCAGGTGCACGACCAGAACTCCTGATAGGAGTATCCCCTGAGTGTCTAGTCGAGTCACAGACTCGAGTGGAGACTTATGCAAGGAGAAAGCACTGACCCGGAAGTGCATTGCATCAGCGTCTCATGCATAAGGATCCAGGAGTTAACGTAGTGGAATCGTGCGACGTTTAGTCGGAAGGACTAGACGTTGCGTTTGAAATCGACGCCGTTGCTTCTGTCGTGTGCGCGACCAGCGTCGCGTCTTTGTAGCATCAAGAGATGCAATACTCGAGTGTTGGGTGTATGGCATAGCCATCTGTTTTATCGACTCATGTTGGAGGACCCAATAGAATAGCTCGACGTAGTCGCCGTCCTTGTAAGCTGGAGAAAACATAAAAAATTGTAAAGTACTTGTATCTTGAAAAGAATATTTGGCTGTTGGCTTGTAAAGTAAAATTCTGGTGCGAATCGAGTCTGACACTTTTGCACTATATGCTAGGCCTTTTCGTTAGCCTGATTATCCTTAGTCACAGTACCTTATCGAGGCACTCGGAGTTCAAGGATTCGAAGGTCATGCAGAATCAGCTACTCGGGCTGTCGCGTTCGAGGTGCTCGAGTGCGTGGAGCCGATGACACATGAGGTTACTCGAAGAGGGGCATCCCCCGAGTGTTTTGAGTGCGAGTTAGAAAAGAAATCAGCTCCAAGTAGAGGGAAACTTAGCTTTATTGGTAGTTGTCGTGGACAAAGTTGATGCGACCGCGGACGAAGTCGACGCGGTAGCGGGTCATGCGGCGGACGTAGTCAACACAGAGTACCGCACTCGTAGCAGCGACGGGTTCCTGGGGTCGATGGCGGCAGTGATTTCCGTATCCAAAGATTGTCGCAATAAAATACCACACTGGGTCGTCACATCCTTCGGATGTACCGGGTCACCATAGACGAAATCCGCATCGGGTCGCCGGAGCCGAGGGAGCCCTTGAGTTGCTGAGGACGAAGACCGCAGTGGGTCGCCAGAGCCGAAGGTAGCCCAGGTCGCCAGAGTCGAAGACTGTAGCAGGTCGCGGTAGCCGAAGACTACGGAGGGTCATGCGGATCGCCGGAGTCGAAGACCGTGGCGGGTGAACAAAGCAGAGGGAGCCGAGAGCCCCCGAGTCATCGTCGCTGAAGCCGATGCGGCCAGTTGCCTCAATCGAAGATCGCGTCGGGTCGCCGCATTCGAAGACCACGACGGGTCGCTGGAGCCGAAGATCGCAGCGGGTTGCGTGATGGAGTCAGCGCAACCGTCGAGTGCGGACATGACAACAACACGATCGCGTAGCCATGGACAGCCGATGAAGACGCAAACTCGCGGATCCTTGAGACTCAGAAAACGGCGTTGACGTGGACTGGATCGTGTCTCTCCATGACCATCCACGTACGTGGTGCATGTATTCAAAAAGAACAAGCAAGAGATTAGATCAGGTAGATTAGATTAAGTAAAATAATTGATTTATCAGACTAATCAATATGTGAGAGAAAGAAAAGATTGAATAGAAAACAAAAACACATCGTCATAGGACATGGTCGCATGCGTTTCAGTCGTGCGCCTTTGGCTGATAGTGCTCTTTGCTGTGGTGGACAAAGTCACGTTGGCTGCTGCCAAGGATCTTTTGATTTGATCTTTTTAACCTTGTTGAAGCTAAACGGCAGCTGTTGTGTCCGGCAGGACCGTGGTCGTGTATGCGTGAGAAACCAAATGCTGCGTTGACGGCACACATAAGGCTTCCGATCCATCCGTATCGATATGCTGCCGTGTGAATTGTACGGACTATCAGATCTGATCCAAACTTGAGTCCGGACGTTCTCAAGGTCGTCAATGAAGATGTTGTAGGATGAACTTGAGGAAGCGAAAGCAGCTTCTCTCCAGAAGTAGGCAAATCGTAGATTGCCAAGGTTGATGGGACCGTCACGACCGCACAATCAGCGTTCCTATTTTCCGGTCGGCGCTAATTGACGAGGTTCGATCTCATTAATGTTCATTGTTATGGACTTGGGTTTTGTAGAAGATGGGGATGCTGGAGATCGCGAAACGGTTAGTAAACAAGCAACATGGAGACACGAAGTTTACCCAGGTTCAGACCCTCGGAGGGAAAACCCTACTCATGCTTGTCTGTTCTTGATTACTGGAACCTAAAGTTACACGGGTGTGCAGATGCAATCTGGCGTGAGGTGTGTATGAGGTGAGTATGAGTCGTCTATGGCGTAGCCTATTGTGGAGGTGGAGATCGTAGATCTGTCTATTAGGGGTTATGGCGTGTGTAGGTCGTGTCCTCCTTGTTGGACCCACCTAGCCTTTATATATGGGGAGGCTAGGTCTCGGGTACCAATACGAGTAGGTTATGTTGGGCCACGCAGAGATAAAACAAAACTTTTCCTCTAACGTGGTGATCCCAAGACCTAGCTGAGGTAGAAGGCCACGAGGTTTACCACTAGACGCGCGGTTGCGGATTACTGATGAAGCGCGTCAGTTGATGCAGTGCAGTCCTCACGATCCGATCGTCCTGGTGCTGATCGCACAGCACCTCTGCTGGTATCCACACGTACAAGGAGGAGCGCCGGCGGCGAACTGCTAGGTTCGTTACGGCGGCTGGACTGCTGTGGAGCTAGGGTTTCCAACACATGGAATAACCTAACCGAACAACGATTAACCTTTCTGGGTTACTGTGCTCCACTATATATAGGGAGTGAACGTGGGCTCTGCTCGCGCGACCCATTCACTAAAGCCCATATAACATTAGTCACCGTGAGTCCAACTCACTAACTCAGTCCTAATCTGGTTTAGGTCCAACCCAACCAGATTATATGATTCGGATCCAATCCGAACCTGCTCCTGCTCTTAAGTGTGTGACCCCGCAGGCTCATGGCTACTTGGACACGATTAGAGTCCAACTCACAATCGATCAATCGGCATCGACTCCTAGCAGAACATACCGATTCCCAAGTACCAAAGAGTCATGACGACTTGCCTTTCCAATGCGACTTACGTCTGAGTCCCTTTTGCCTCACGATATACCTTGTCAGACTATAGGCGAATATATGTCATCCCTTAAATAGTCCAACTCTCTTCTCGATCCGAGATAAGTGATTCACCCGACTAACTCTTAGCCGATCGCCTCGGTTAACACTTAACCGAGTCGTGCATGGCCATGCTTTCCGAATCATATCTCACGAGAGGGCCCAGAGAATATCTCTCCGAGTGGAGGGGCAAAATCCCATCTTGGTTATTCACATCACGCAGCTTGATTCTCAGTCGACCCGAACTCTGCCTTTATAACTGCCCAGTTACGGATCAGCGTTTGACAGAACCTAAGTCGGTGATCCTCAACTCGGACTATGCAACAACCTCAGGTCTAAGGATTACATTGATTGAGATATACAAATGACAGCTTAGTTCGTTGTACCTCAATATGGGTCAATCCGACTCGCTAAACTCTTTAGCCTAGTCTGTGCAAGTTGGAATAGCATCTCCATGCCCATGACAAGTGGAACCGAGTCATCAAGCCAACTTTCACATTGGTCTAAGTTGTGTGTCCAAAGACAACCTCAATGACCAAGGATATTTAGTACAAACAACATGAATGCATAGTTCCACAACTGAATCACATATTCAATGATACACATCAGATGTTTATACAAGGACTACTTAATAACTTTATGAATACAATGGGAAATATCATCATACATGATTGCCTCTAGGGCATATTCCCAGATCTCCCACTTGCACTAGAGTCAATCTTCCGACATCACATGTCTAAGCATCTAATGCCCATGGTTTCAGTGCGCCTCATGCTTCGCTGTGGTAACGGCTTTGTCAACGGATCCGCAATATTTGCATCCGTGTGTACCTTGCATAACTTGATATCACCGATCCACTTAGGCGAATCGTGGTACCGCATGAGTATGTGCTTGTTCTTCTGGTGTTGTCTAGGTTCCTTGGCTTGTGCAATAGCACCATTGTTGTCACAATACACGTCCAACGGATTGGACGAGCCCTGAACCACACCAAGATCCATGAGGAAATTCCTCATCCAAACAGCTTCCTTTGTTGCCTCCGAGGCAGCAATATACTCAGCCTCTGTTGTAGACGCAGACACAGTCTCTTGCTTGGAACTTTTCCAGCTCACAGCACCTCCGTTTATAATAAACACGTATCCGGATTGCGAACGAGAATCATCAGAGTCGGTTAGATAACTCGCATCCGTGTAACCCTTTACACTAAGTTCATCTTCATCACCATAAACCAAGAACATATCCTTAGTCCTTCTCAAGTACTTTAGGATATTTTAGTCATCGATGGATCTCTCCAGATCAGCCTGGTATCTCTCACAACACTTAGAGCATAGGAAACATCCGGCCTAGTACAAATCATGGCGTACATGATGGATCCAACTGAAGCATATGGAATCGCACTCATCAGACTTCGCTCATCAGTTGTCGAAGGACACTGAGTCTTGCTAAGTTTTACACCATGGGACATCGGTAAGAACCCCTTCTTAGACGATTCCATGTTGAACCTTTTCAACACTTTGTCCAAATAAGTACTCTGACTCAATCCAATGAGCCTCCTTGATCTATCTCTATAGATCCGGATTCCGAGGATGTATGTTGCCTCACCCAAGTCTTTCATTGAGAAACTCCTTTCCAATGATTCCTTGGTTTCTTGCAACATCTGGACATCATTTCCAATCAGTAATATGTCATCTACATATAAGATTAGAAAATTTACTTTGTTCCCACTAAACTTTTTGTACAAACAAGAATCATGATCACTCTTGATGAAGCCAAACGATTTGACTACCTCATCAAAGCGAATATTCCAACTCCGAGATGCTTGCTTCAACCCATAAATGGATTTCAGAAGTTTGCATACCTTGTCAGCATTAGCCGGATCGACAAAACCCTCGGGCTGTATCATATACACGTCCTCGGTTAAATTTCCGTTGAGGAAAGCCGTTTTGACATCCATCTGCCATATCTCATAGTCGAAATAGGCCGCTATAGCTAACATGATCCGAACTGATTTAAGCATCGCTACGGGCGAGAAAGTCTCGTCGTAATCAACTCCTTGAACTTGTGAACCCCTTCGCGACAAGGCGTGCTTTATAGATTGAAAGATTTCCATCCATATCAGTTTTCTTCTTAAAGACCCATTTGCACTCGACGGGTCTTGCACCGTCTGGCAAATCAACCAAGTTCCAAACTTGATTTTCATCCATGGACTTTATCTCGGATCTCATGGCTTCAAGCCATGACTCGAATCGAATCCCACCATCGCTTCAATAATTTGCGGCTCATCACCGCCTAACAAAGAACACATCACGAACACTTCGTAATCTTGCCGATCTTAAGTAATGTGTCGCTATCGGCTCATTACCACGATCGGCTCAACCTCCAAGGTTTTTGCCGATTCGCCGATTTGCTATTAGCGATTCCTCTCGAATTTCTTCGAGTTGCACCGTGCTCCCACTTACTCCCCGGTAGAAACTCTTTCTCAAGGAAGACACCGCCCGAGCGACAAACACTTTGTCCTCTTCTCGGTTGTAGAAGTAGTAACCCAAGGTTTCCCTCGGATACCCCGAAAATACATTTATCCGACTTGGTCAGAAGCTTGTCCGATCAAGTCGTTTGACAAAAGCTTCACAACCCCAAATCTTAAGAAAAGACAAACTCGGCTTCTTGCTGTCCACATCTCATGCGGTGTCTTCTCTACCGATTTTGATGGTACTTTGTTTAGTGTGAACGCCTGTTTCTAGACAATAACCCCAAAATGATAAAGGCAGATCTGTCTGACTCATCATTGATCGTACCATGTCCAACAAGGTCCGATTCCGCCTTTCGAAACACCATTCCTTTGTGGCGTTCTGGCGGAGTAAGTTGAGGAACTATTCCACAACTTTTCGATGGTCATCAAACTCATGGCTCATGTACTCGCCTCCTCGGTCCGAAGAAACTTTATTTTCTTGCCGAGTTGATTACGTGCTTCATTCGAATTCTTTGAACTTTTCAAAGGCTTCCGACTTATGTTTCATCAAGTAGATATATCCATACCTACTCAAATCATCAGTGAAGGTAATGAAGTACTCATAACCACCCCTAACTGTCGTGCTCATTGGTCCACATACATCACTATGTACTAGTCCCAACAAGTCGGACGCCCTTTCGCAACTCTTTGCAAAAGGTGTCTTGGTCATTTTGCCGAGTAGGCAAGATTCGCACGTCTCGAACGACTCTAAGTCGAACGAAGTTAGGAGTCCATCATCATGGAGCTTCTTCATGCGTTTCCAACTTATATGACCAAGCCGACAAAAAGTAAGTCATATTCAGATCATTTGGTTTCAACCTTTTAACATTTATGTTATAAACCGACTCACCATCAAGATTCAAAATAAATAACCCGTCACGACGGGTGCAAAGCCGTGAAACATATCATTCAAATACAAAGAACAACCATTATTCTTGATATTCGACTCATAGCCTTGCCTCATCAAACATGAAGCGTAAATAATGTTTCGATCGAGCAATCGGAACATAATAACAATTATTTAGTTCCATAATGAATCCGGAAGGTAAATGAAGTTGCATCGTGCGACTTCCAACGCAGCAACTCTTGCTTTGTTGCCGACGAATATCAACCTCGCCTTGCTACGCCTCCTAGTTCTTACAGGTCCACGCAACGAGTTGCAGATGTGAATAACTGATCCGGTATCATATACCCAAGAACTATTAGGTGCATCGACAAGATATATGTCTATAACATTGCAAACAAGTGTACCTGAGTCGAAGTCATACCTCCACTCTTGGCTTTGTCGGCCAAGTACTTGCTGCAATTCCTCTTCCAATGGCCATCCGCCTTGCGGTAGAAGCAAGTGGATCCGGTGAAGGAGATGGCTTAGTCCCGAGGAAGCGCTTGGGACAGGTCCCGAGCCGCTTTCCTCGACTTAGCCTTCTTCTTAGTCCAAGAACTCTTCTTGAACTTAGCCTTATTCTCGCACCATCAACACTTTTGGTGCCCTTTTGAGATCCGCCTCTGCTTGAGCATCCCATGCAATTCGGTGAGCTTCTTATCCATACCATGCATGTGGTAGTTCGAAATGAACTGCCCATATGCACTAGGAAGAGAGTTCGAATTATATCCGTAGCGAACTCTTCGCTTATGGGGTAGCCAAGTCTCCAGAGACCGCACGTAACCAACCATTTTGATCACATGCGGACTCGGTGGATCACCATCCTTAAGCTTGCAACTCAGCAAAGCACGAGAGACTTGATACCTCTCGGTCTTCGCCGAGCTCGGAACATACTTTTGAGGCTTTCGATCATATCGTAGGCCTCAACATGCTCGAACTTTTGCAAGTCCGGTTCCATGTGAGCAAGCATAAGACAGCTAATATCCGTGGACTCATCTTTAGCCCGACGGTAGGCATTGGTGGTTGACGATCGCATTCTCATTCGGCTCATCCGGAAGTGGGTTGTCTAGGACATGGTCCTTCTTTTCTTGTTTGAGAACAATTCTCGATTTCGATACCGCTTGGTAAAATTAGTGTCGTTCAGTTTATCTTTCTCAAGAATGGTTCTCAACGCAAAACCGGATATCTGAGAGTGACTGCTACTTGGTGCCATGATCTACAACAGAAAATATGCAAAACACTTAAGACATGTATTCATAAAAGAGCAAGCATATTAAACATTTTAATATTTTATGCTCCCACTAGAACCAACATCCCTCCGATGGTTACTTAGTGATTCAGGATCCTAAATAAGCAAGTCGGCTAGTGAGCTTTAGCATCACCGCTAGCCGTCAAGTGATCTAGGTAGACAACTCCTTGTCAATCGCATCTCATGCGACTCCTGTTGATGGTGGCATCACATGCCCCGGCTCCCATCCGACCTTTCCCGAGTCCCACAACCGTTGTGATAGACCGCCTAGCTTACCAAGTGTTTCTGCAGAAGAGTCCGACTCGAACCCACCTAGTCGAAAAGAATTGGCAGCACCTCAATTTTATGAGCCCACTACCAAAAATGTCCGACTTGTGATGGTGCAAACACTGGCGGGAAAACCGACTAGACCTTCTTTGAGGGATTAAATTTTACCGACTATCTAATAGAGGTAAAACTGAGACATAACAATAACACAAAATAAAGCAATTATAATGTGAAATGGTATGGCTCACTTCATGGCGATCTCCATCTCCACAAAGCCTGTAATCCGACTCGTGCCAACTCTTGTCACTTGCCGTCTTACTCCATGTCGCCGACATGTACAACGCCTTGCATGCCTTCCGGGTTCTCAAACAGCTACACTAGCTTAGTAAAGTAAATTACATAGAGAATCCGACACACAGGTCGTTATACAATAAGATGACAGCACCTAGGCTCCAGCCGGCTGACAAAAACCGTGATTCGCAGATCACGTATGGATTACACACATACATCACATGCACATGAACCATACCATTCACAACTTCCTGCAAAAACAAGTTATGCATAGATACAATATCTACCGGCGTTGTGAAACTCGCAACGACATCTAAGGCGCTACGACAGGGCGAAGCCGGCGGTCCCGCTAGCCGGATAGCATGCGGGGATCAAAGGGGCAGCGCCTCGTGGGCAAATACCGACGATTTTTCCGAAAACATAGATCTTATCTACGATCCGAACATGGATTCCGATCATCGTTCCGATTCGATCAAACTTTTTGATCTTCGATCACCGCTTCTGGATTTACGTGTCACAGTCTACCCCGATGGCGGAAGCCGACCGGTAGGGGTATGTCGTTCCACGACCTCAGCAGTATGATCACGGAAATCAGATCTACCATTCCCCGAGTACAGTTGATCCAATCAACCTCGTACAAAACCGATCTATCTCATAGACCGACCACCAAACAGCACATAGATCTCATCTATAGCCTACCGCATATCACATATGCGAGATCTCGAGCCTAAAACCAGAAGCTATCGCTCTGATACCACTGTTGGGCCACGCAGAGATAAAACAAAAACTTTTCCTCTAACGTGGTGATCCCAAGACCTAGCTGAGGTAGAAGGCCACGAGGTTTACCACTAGACGCGCGGTTGCGGATTCGATGAAGCGCGATTGATGCGATGCAGTCCTCACGATCCGATCGTCTGGTCGATCGCACAACACACCTCTTTGGTATCCACGTACAAGGAGGAGCACCGGCGGCGAACTGCTAGGTTCGTTACGGCGGCTGGACTGCTGTGGAGCTAGGGTTTCCAACACATGGATTAACCTAACCGAACAACGATTAACCTTTCTGGGTTACTGTGCTCCACTATATATAGGGAGTGAACGTGGGCTCTGCTCGCGCGACCCATTCACTAAAGCCCATATAACATTAGTCACCGTGAGTCCAACTCACTAACTCAGTCCTAATCTGGTTTAGGTCCAACCCAACCAGATTATATGATTCGGATCCAATCCGAACCTGCTCCCGCTCTTAAGTGTGTGACCCAAGAGCTCATGGCTACTTGGACACGATTAGAGTCCAACTCACAATCGATCAATCGGCATCGGCTCCTAGCGAACATACCGATTCCCAAGTACCAAAGAGTCATGACGACTTGCCTTTCCAATGCGACTTCACGTCGAGTCCCTTTTGCCTCACGATATACCTTGTCGGACTATAGGCGAATATATGTCATCCCTTAAATAGTCCAACTCTCTTCTCGATCCGAGATAAGTGATTCACCCGACTAACTCTTAGCGATCGCCTCGGTTAACACTTAACCGAGTCGTGCATGGCCATGCTTTCGAATCATATCTCACGAGAGGGCCGGAGAATATCTCTCCGAGTGGAGGGCAAAATCCCATCTTGGTTATTCACATCACGCAGCTTGATTCTCATCGACCCGAACCACGCCTTTATAAGCGCGATTCACGGATCAGCGTTTGACAGAACCTAAGTCGGTGATCCTCAACTCGGACTATGCAACAACCTTAGGTCTAAGGATTACATTGATTGAGATATACAAATGACAGCTTAGTTCGTTGTACCTCAATATGGGTCAATCCGACTCGCTAAACTCTTTAGCCTAGTCTGTGTAAGTTGGAATAGCATCTCCATGCCCATGACAAGTGGAACCGAGTCATCAAGCCAACTTTCACATTGGTCTAGGTTGTGTGTCCAGCACAACCTCAATGACCAAGGATATTTAGTACAAACAACATGAATGCATAGTTCCACAACTGAATCACATATTCAATGATACACATCAGATGTTTATACAAGGACTACTTAATAACTTTATGAATACAATGGGAAATATCATCATACATGATTGCCTCTAGGGCATATTCCCAACAGGTTATAAGTTGTATTCAAACTCTAGTCTTAAGGTTTCCTTGTCTTGTACGCTTGGGAGTCCGTGTCCATATGGGCTTCGTACCACCCGAACCGTCATGAGCATCATGGACCTCAGTAGATATTCGAGTGAGCCTTCCGTCGAAATGGACCAGGTAGGCTAACATCGGGTTTCCGTAGGGCATATCCATGTCAACAACCGTCTTGTGGGTTTGCTACAACAGCGTCAACTTTTTGCTGCAAGGTCTCCGGCGAGAGTCACCAACAAGTTTTTCTAACAATGTCCCCGGCGAAATCTATTTTGCTATATGAGCATTTTTTTTGCTACATGGTCTCCGGCGAGGTCTCTGGCAAGACTTTATATTTCTGAAACGAACCATTTTTTTTCTTCGGAAGCAAAAGCGGGGACATTTGTAGTAAAAAGGGGTGTTTTGCAGCAAAAGCAGGATTTGTGGCGTTTTTAGTGGACACATGGCACGCAGAGGAGCAGGACGATGGTAAGCCCCCATCGTCCGGGGGACGCCTATCACTTGCCTTGGATCAATGTGTGTTCTCCTTGTTGATGACATGTGTAGCCACTTAGGAGGTCTCTAACGAACTGAACGTTTTGTCCCATTAGATTGCGATGTCCAGACGTTTATGGCTGCCCGATTTTTAGTACATTCCGCACTAGCAAAACCTATATGCCGCCTAACATGGCACCGGCGGAGGCACCACACACATCCTCTACATGTTGTTTTCTTCATGGGCTAGCTAAGCCCGTTAGTGCCTAGGGTTAGCAGGCGGGTGGCATGGCCACCGGAGATGAGGATGACCACAACACTCGGAGGATCTCGCTGATGACGGGGACGCCATGGCTGGCCGACGGAGGTGAGGCAATGACCTAGATGGAGAAGGGAACAACACGGATGGCCGCTAAGTCACCGGTGAAGGCGAGGAAGAAATTTAAAGAGGGGTGGGTGGGTGAGGGAGCTCGCTAGCAGTGGGGCTTAGAGTTTGGGTATGGGTGTTCGCCGGAGGTTCGGGGTATGGGGGTGCAAAGGGATTTAGAGGGAGGCCGGGGGCAGCGGCTGGACCGGTGGTGGGCTATGGTGAGAGGACAGGACGGCAAGGCACCACATAAGCGGCGCCGATAGCACATGGCGGCAATGGGTGGCATGGACAACAGTGAGCAGATGGGGAGGAAGATGACTACAACAGGGAAGGTGGACCGTGGCCCATGACAGCTTGCTGCATGCAGCGTGTTAGTTCGGCGTCGCTAAAAGCGGCACATATCACCTCGTGCACTGGCCTATCTATTCCTAGAGGACGCTACTTTGCGCATCAAATTGGCCTTGTTGTGGTGTATTGGGAAAAAAACTAAAGCCCATCTAATCTCTATAAGACCAAGCTATAAAATAGGATTCCACCGCTGGCCACGCACATAAGGGTTGAGAAAAAGAAACGACGAGAGGAGAAGGCCGTGCGACGAGCGATACCCACGTGAAGTGGCCGTTCGTCCGACCATGTGCGCATGAGAGGGACCAACGCACATGGACCGACGAGGAGTGAGGATTTCCCACACTCGCGTTGGGCCCCCGACACCAATGTTGGAGATATGCCCAAGAGGCAATAATAAAGTGGTTATTATCATATCTTCATACTTATGATAAATGTTTACATACCATGCTATAATTGTATTAAACGGAAACATTAATACTTGTGTGATTTGTAAACATAAAAGAGTCCCTAGTAAAGCCTCTTGTTAAACTAGCTTGTTGGTTAATATATGATCATGGTTTCCTGATCATGAACATAGAGATGTTATTAACAACAGGGTCATATCATTAGGAGAATGATGTGATGGACATACTCCTATAGTTAAGCGTAGTATAAAGATCAAGTCATTTAATATAGTTCATTTGCTATAAGCTTTCTGACACATAGTAACCTAATTCCTTCGACCATGATATCATGCATATCACCTTTACCGGATGGATGCTTTGATGACATCAAACACCACACTGTAACTGGGTGGCTATAAAGGTGGCATTGAGTGTTCGGAAAGTATTGGTTGAAACACATGGATCAAGAGTGGGATTTGTCCATCCATATGACGGATAGATATACTCTGGGCCCTTTCGGTGGAATGTCATCCAATTAGCTTGCAAGCATGTGACTGGCTCACAAGGGATCACATATCACGGGAACGAGAAAAGAGTACTTATCAGTAACGAGGTTGAGCTAGGTATGCAGAGATACCGACGATCAAAACCTCGGATAAGTAAACTATCGTGAGACAAAGGGAAATTGGTATCGTATGTAAGTGGTTCATTCGATCGCAAAGTAATCGTAGAAATATGTGGGAGCCATATGAATTTCCAGATTCCTCTATTGGTTATTGATCGGAGAAGTGTCTCGATCATGTCCGCATAATTCACGAACCGTAGGGAGACACACTTAAGGATTCGATGTTGTTGAGTAGTTATGGAATGATGAGTAAGAGACCGAATGTTGTTCGGAGTCTCGAATGGGATCCGGGATATCACGAGGAGATCTGGAATGGTCCGGAGAATAAGATTCATATAAGGAAAGTCCCATTTCGGAGTTGGAGAATGGTTCCGGTGTTTTCATCGGGAATGTTCTAGAAGGTTCCGGAATGTCCGGCACTCCGGGGGGGGGGGGGAAGGGGTACATGAATGTGTTATATCAAGTTGGTATGAATGCATCATGTACTAAGTGTCATCGCTGTTCCAAATAAAAGGATTAATCAAATCCTAGTTTGAAAAGTCAAATAGCTAAATTGAAAAGTCAAACGGCTAAATTTGGAAAGTGGAAAAGAGGAGGAGGGGGTGAAACCGAGTTGGGGAGGGAGTCCTCCTCCCCAAGCCGGCGCACCACCCAAGCCGAGTTGGGGAGGGACTCCCCTCCCTCCCCTTGGCCGCCGGCCCCTCCACCTATATAAGGAGGGGCAGGGCTCCCTCCTAGAATACACAAGATCCTCTCCTCTAAACCCTAATTTGGTGCCGCCACCTCCTGCAGCTGCCGCCACCTCCTAGGGCTCCTCTAGCCGCCGACTTGGGCAAACCCCAAGCCCTATCCGCCGGCCTAGCACCTCTTCCTCGGTGTGTCTAAACCCTAGATCGTCGAGGGCTCTATCATAGTCCACCATACTCACTCCGGCTTAAGGCGAAGCCCTGCGAGATCTCCCCTCTACTTCCGGTACCACGCCGTTGTGCTGCCAGAATCGCGAGGAGAGTGATACAACCTCCGCTGCCTGCTGGAACAAGGGAGAGGAAGGCCTTCGTCGAGTACCGAACGTGTGACCGACTGCGGGAGCGCTGCGGGAACGCAACGCCGGAAGAATTGTCTACGCGATCTTGAGATCGGGAAGAGTACGACTACATCACCCACGAGAATATGGTCTCGTTAACCACTTTGGAATCTTCGAGGGTAAGTTATTCCATCGACTCGTTGCTACAATCTAGTAGATAGATCTTGGCTTGTTTGTTTGTATGCGATAGAATTTTTTTCCCATGCTACGAACCCCTACAGTGGTATCAGAGCCGTGTCTATATGTAGATTTGTTGCACGAGTAGAACAAAATGGTCATTGTGGGCGTTGATGCTTTTATTGTCGATTGCTTCTTGTGTACTTTGCATCTTGCGGTATGTTGGGATGAAGCGGCCCGGGCTAACCTTACATGACATCGTTCATGAGACTTGCTCCACGCTTGACATGCAACTTGTATTGCATAAGTGGCTTTATGGTGCTGCTTTCTCCTAGCATAGTTAAGATCCAATTTACAACGGGTGATCAACAATACTAGTATCAATGTTGTGGTTCTTGTTCGTACGTTAGAACGACACTTATTGAAAGCCCCAAACCACGTAAAATATGCAAAGAAAGTAGAGGCGTCTAACTTTGTTTTGCGTGGGTGTCTTGATGTGATATGGCCATGATTGTGATTATATTTGATGTATGCAGTGTTCCTTATTGTAAGTTGGCAACTGGCAGGAGCCATATGGTTGTCTTTAATTTATGTTAAGACCCGCGTGTCTATTCAAAGTAGTTGTAATAGTTGAAGCCGGTGGACTACAACCATGGAGAAGCGTCATTGACCTTGATGCAATGCCGGTGATGATGGAGATCATGTTCGTGCTAGAAGATGGAGATCGGAAGCACAAGAAGAAAGGCCATATCATATCACATATTATGAATTGCATGTGATGCTACTCCTTTTATGCATCTTGTATTGCTTAGTTAACGACGGTAGCATTATAAGATGATCCCTCAAGCACACAATTTCAAGGTTTTAAAGTGTTCATCCTTAGTAAGCACCGTTGCTAAAGCTCGTTGTTTCGAAGCACCACGTGATGATCGGGTGTGTTAGATTCTGCGAGTGTATACAACGTGAGCAAGCCAGATTTGCTCATGCGGAAGCTAAGGTTGATCTTGACGAGCCTAGCATGTACAGACATGGTCTCGGAACACGGATCACCGAAAGGTAAAGCATGATTCATATAGTAGATATGATGAACATGATGATTGTTCGCCATTGAAGCTACATCAACTCTCGTGATGATCGGTTTTGATGTGGTGGATTTGGTTCGTGTGATCACTAAAACAATGTGAGGGATATTGTTTTGAGTGGGAGTTCAGCAGCAATGTAATTAAAAGTTGAACACTATTTATCATAAATCAAATCAAAGTGAATTTGCATAGTTGTTGTAGTCATTGGCATCCATTTACCACCTTGCGCTTAGTCATAACTGAGATGATAGAACTATAGAATTCGGGTTAGTTACTTTACAAACTGGTATCGTATTGTTTTGAAGTGTTAATCTAAAGTTTAAAAGTCCTATTGCAAAATTTCAGTAAAGTTCCGGTTACTCCATGAAGTTTAATAGTTGGTATTAAATCAAGAGTAACAATTCCAATGTTAGTATATAAGTATCATGTTTGTCTCCATGATTCTTGATATTCAAAGGATTGTCTTAATATCAAGGTTATCTAGGATCTGAAATAGTTGTTTCAGAAACCATGATGTGTGGAAGATATTGTGATATCTGAAACGAAGTTTTGGTTGCAACATGATAGATTATAATATGGCTAAAGTCATGCTCTCATATTTGATGAGAATTTGCAAAGGGTTAGAGACACTAGTTGTCCTAATCCACCAAAAGGTTTTGGATAGCAACATTATACTTACGATTCATCTTTATAAGCTAAAAGTAGCTTGATCATGGATAATTCCATGATAAGGATGAATATTTGATGTAGGTAAAATGTTTACTACACCAAGAGATTACTAAAGAAAGGAATTTGAAAGAACACCAAATATTTGATGATGGTGATCTACTTCAAAGTGCAAGTCCAAAGACATTGGTATTTAATTATACACGCTTTGGACTATGTGTCATATGTATGACTCCACTATTGATGTTGATAGATTCTTTCAAACAGAAAAGGAAATACTTGAATAGAATCGCATAAATATATTGCATAAAGGAAAAGACTAGAATTGTTCAGCTTAAGTATATAGATGATATACATGTTATGGCTATATTCTTTGCTTATTAAACAATGTGGTTCTCAAGTATTTGATACTGAATTTGTTGGTGTGAATCGTCATACGAAACAACACAATTCATGAACTACAATGGCCTAAGTAACTAGCAAAAGAATATGTGATGATGTTCATCGAGAACACATAAAGGGTTATTGTGTTGCTCGTTAAACATCAAAGTTTGCCTTCAAGATTTGTTTTATCAGGTATTATGAGAACAAAAGGGTTGTTCAAATAATTGCCGTAATCCATAAAAGATGGATGATTCACAAATCTCGTTGGAAAAATCACATCCATAAAACTAGTGCTAAAGATGTCAAAAGACAAATTGATTGAAAGATCACTTAGGAAGTGACATCGCCGTTTAAATTATATTGGAAAGATAACATGAAGAAACTCCATGTGGATGGAATTTTGGAGTCTTTTGATTTTTGATCACATGACGCTTGTGAAACTTTCCTAGAGATAATTAAAACTTCGTTCATAGGCCAAAAAGGGAACGAAAGACTAGCTTATTGGAAATTGTACATATTGTTGTATAAAGTCCATCATGTGTAGTCAAAAGCGATGGATTTCAAATTCATATGCTTTCTCCGAAAATTTGAGTGAATATATGAATATTTACTTAATAAGGATGAAGTATGAAACATTTGAAAAGTTCAAAGACTTTCAAGATGAAGTGAAAAATCATTGTAACAAGAATATAAATAGTTTATGATAGGATCATAAAGGAAGATATTTGAGTTACAAGTTTAGCATAATACCTAAGATTTAAGGAATCGTTCCGTGGGTTTGCATATCCCGAAACACCATAAGAGTATGGAGCGTTCGAGATGTGTAATTAAACCTTGTTTGACATGGTAAGATCAAAGGTATAATTCATAAAACTGCCATTATATTTTAAAGATTAAAAGCCTTAGAGACTACCGTTTTTCCACTGAAAAGAGCTCCATCATAATCCGTTGAAATGACACCATATGTTATGGTTTGGGATAAAACCCAAGTAGTACTTTCTTAAAACATTGGTATGCTATGCATAAGAAAGATGTGTACAACCAAATTCGGATGAACCTGTCTTTGTATAATTGTTAAGTATTCCTCCATAAACACCGGAGACGAAAGTGTTTGTTTCTTAAAACGTCAAGTTTCTTTGAGAAGGAATTTTTCGTGAAAAGTTAAGTGGGAGGACAATAGAACTTTGATAAGGTTAAAAGAACCTTAGCTATATGTGCAGAGTTGCGCAGCACCAAAAAGTGTTCCGGAGGCAACAACAATGATCATGGTTCACGTGCCTCAAAGGTTGTGGACACAAAGGTCTAAGTTTCTATTGAACCAAGTAGGTCGAGTAAACAATCAAATACCAAGATTTGAGTGTTAAATTATTATTTTAGAATAATGAACGTACTACATGCAAAGAAGCGATGATGGGCTCTGACTCCGTAAAATGGCTTGAAGCCATAAAATCCGTGATAGTTCCATACACGAGAAATCAAGTTTTGAACTTGAAGGACCCTCGAGAAAGGTGTAAGACCTTACAGTCGTATTTGGATCTATAAAGAAATAGACATGGATGTTTCACATCTATGAAATATTCGACATGTTGGGAAAGAGTTCACAACAAAGTTCAAAGGTTGTATATGACAAGATTTGATCTTTCATAGCGATATTTAGTCTAGACGGATTTTAAGTAGCAACCACTACATATAATTTTGTTATATGGCAGTTGAATAAACAAAACAATTTCTTCTAATAGAATTGTTACCTAGGACGTGTGCATGACACAGTCCATAGGGTTTTGTTAATTCAAAGGATGCTAAAAGCATATGCAAACTTCAATGGTTGAAGTGAGCATCGCGGAGTTGGAATCTTCACAATGATGAAATTGTTAAAAGAGTTTAAATTCATCAGAGACGATGAAGATGCTTGCATTTGCAAGAAATTAAGTGGGAGCGCTAAGACATATTTCTAATACATTATGTGGAAGACATATTGTTGATTGGAAATGATGTATCTTTTATTAACACATATTAAGAATTTCATCCCGATGAAAGACTTAGGCAAAACCCAAATATTTGGCATCAATAGACGCCAATATGGTTGTGCCAGAAGTACATAGATGAGATATTTAATGAGTTCAATATAGAAACTACAAGAAAGCTTCTTGTCGCACAGAAAGGATTGAATGAGTTCAATATTGATGATATATTCAAGTGTATTGACATTTGGTAAGTGAAACAAAGATTCAAGTATAGATTGATACTTGATGTATGAAATCACAAAGAGTATTTATATCAATCATATTGTGATATGTACAAATCCAGATATGTCCTATGCTCTAAATGTTGTGAGCATATACCAGAATGATTCATAAGATGATCATTGGACAATAGTAAGAATATTCTTATGATCTTTTGGAAGAACTAAGAGTATATTATTTGTAGAAGTGACAAATAGATGGTTAGTTCATTGTAAAAGTACTACATTGATACTAGTTTTGTCACAAAGTACAAATTAAGTTTATCTCAATCTAAACCAAGGGTGGCACAATATAATGGAAAGTGAGTTCCATAATGGATTTGGATGAGTTCCAAAGTTAAAGACATTGTGACAGATACTACAACAAAAGGCTAAGTGTATGACTGCTATTTTAGCAGCAAAAGAGGGCATTTGTGTCAAATAGTTTGTTATCAAACTAGGTGTAGTTCACAGTTGGATAATACTATGAATATATATTGTACGACAATATTATCAACATGTTTTTAACCCCAAAGAACTAAAGGTCACACCAAAGGACCAAATTTGTACGAAGCCATCTCATTAGAGAATGAGTGATGCATAGAGACACAAATACATGCAATTACATACGGACCTAGAAGTGTCAGATCCGGAGATCAGTTGACCACTAGCAATCGTGTACATACAACACTGGAAAGCCATAGGTGTTGAATACACAAAAGTTTGAAACTAGATTATTGACTCTAGTGCAAGTGGGAGACTATTGGAGATATGCCCAAGAGGCAATAATAAAGTGGTTATTATCATATCTTCATACTTATGATAAATGTTTACATACCATGCTATAATTGTATTAAACGGAAACATTAATACTTGTGTGATTTGTAAACATAAAAGAGTCCCTAGTAAAGCCTCTTGTTAAACTAGCTTGTTGGTTAATATATGATCATGGTTTCCTGATCATGAACATAGAGATGTTATTAACAACAGGGTCATATCATTAGGAGAATGATGTGATGGACATACTCCTATAGTTAAGCGTAGCATAAAGATCAAGTCAATTAATATAGTTTATTTGCTATAAGCTTTCTGACACATAGTAACCTAATTCCTTCGACCATGAGATCATGCATATCACCTTTACCGGATGGATGCTTTGATGACATCAAACACCACACCGTAACTGCGTGGCTATAAAGGTGGCATTGAGTGTTCGGAAAGTATTGGTTGAAACACATGGATCAAGAGTGGGATTTGTCCATCCATATGACGGATAGATATACTCTGGGCCCTCTCGGTGGAATGTCATCCAATTAGCTTGCAAGCATGTGACTGGCTCACAAGGGATCACATATCACGGGAATGAGAAAAGAGTACTTATCAGTAACGAGGTTGAACTAGGTATGCAGAGATACCGACGATCAAAACCTCGGATAAGTAAACTATCGTGAGACAAAGGGAAATTGGTATCGTATGTAAGTGGTTCATTCGATCGCAAAGTAATCGTAGAAATATGTGGGAGCCATATGAATTTCCAGATTCCTCTATTGGTTATTGATCGGAGAAGTGTCTCGATCATGTCCGCATAATTCACGAACGGTAGGGAGACACACTTAAGGATTCGATGTTGTTGAGTAGTTATGGAATGATGAGTAAGAGACCGAATGTTGTTCGGAGTCTCGAATGGGATCCGGGATATCACAAGGAGATCCGGAATGGTCCAGAGAATAAAATTCATATAAGGAAAGTCCCGTTTCGGAGTTGGAGAATGGTTCCGGTGTTTTCATCGGGAATGTTCTAGAAGGTTCCGGAAATGTCCGACACTCCGGGGGGGGGGGGGAGGGGTACATGAATGTGTTATATCAAGTTGGTATGAATGCATCATGTACTAAGTGTCATCGCTGTTCCAAATAAAAGTATTAATCAAATCCTAGTTTGAAAAGTCAAATAGCTAAATTGAAAAGTCAAACGGCTAAATTTGGAAAGTGGAAAAGAGGAGGAGGGGGTGAAACTGAGTTGGGGAGGGAGTCCTCCTCCCCAAGCCGGCGCACCACCCAAGCCGAGTTGGCGAGGGACTCCCCTCCCTCCCCTTGGCCGCCGGCCCCTCCACCTATATAAGGAGGGGCAGGGCTCCCTCCTAGAATACACAAGATCCTCTCCTCTAAACGCTAATTTGGTGCCGCCACCTCCTGCAGCTGCCGCCACCTCCTAGGGCTCCTCTAGCCGCCGACTTGGGCAAACCCCAAGCCCTAGCCGCCGGCCTAGCACCTCTTCCTCGGCGTGTCTAAACCCTAGATCGTCAAGGGCTCTCTCATAGTCCACCATACTCGCTCCGGCTTAAGGCGGCTCATGAGATCTCCCTCTACTTCCTGCATACCATGGTTGTCTTCTGGGAATCGCGAGGAGAGTGCTACAACCTCCGCTGCCTGCTGGAACAAGGGAGAGGAAGGTCTTCGTAGAGTACCGAACGTGTGACCGACTGCAGGAGCGCTGCGGGAACGCAACGCCAGAAGGATCGTCTACGCGATCTTGAGATCGGGAAGAGTACGACTACATCACCCATGAGAATCTGCTCTCGGTAACCACTTTGGAATCTTTGAGGGTAAGTTATTCCATCGATCCGTTGCTACAATCTAGTAGATAGATCTTGGCTTGTTTGTTTGTATGCGATAGAAATTTTTTGTTTTCCATGCTACGAACCCCTATAACCATCGTAGCCATCAATTTATTCAAGATTCGTGCAAAAGTCCACTAGTTAAAGGGTCCAAATTTTTTGCATTTTAACCCTTCATATTTATGAAAATAAACCCCTCCTACCTAATCCTAACCTAGACACTCCTCCTTCCTAGGGACTCTCCTCCCAGCGCCACCTCCTCCCGCATGCGCCGCCTGCTCCTCCCTGAGCATCGCACCCCCGTGCTCTCCCCTCCCTCGTGCTCCCCCCTCACCCGGCGGTTTCTGGCCTCCCTGATACGCCCAATTTTCATCACCATTATATATCATAATTTACTTATATTCATTGATATTTGTCTTATTATGAGGTATTACTTATGGCTTTTCATCTGTTTATGCATGTTGGATGATTCTTGGAGGATGAACTGCCGGAGTCTGGATTCTGATGGAAAAGAAGGCGTTTCAGTGCAATTTCGCGAAGATCAGAAAAATACCAGAAAAATATGGAAACATATTATTTTACCTGAGGACAAAGGAAGCTAGAAGGAGGAGCGAAGGGGGGCTGCAGGGGGCCCACACCCCCTAGGAGAGGGCCCACCTGAGGCCGCGCCTAGGGAAGGTGTGGCCCACCTGTCCGACCTCTGACTCTCCCCTTTCGCCTATATCTTCCCTTCGGAACCCTAAGCCTCAGGGTGCGACCACAGATAGATTTCCGTCGCCTCTGGGGGGGCGAAAAACACCGAAAGAGAAAGATCTCTCTGGCAGACAGATTTCTGCCGGGGGAATTCCTTCCCGGAGAGGGGATACCGTCGCCATCAACACCATCATCAAGCTAGGCTTCATCGGGATCATCATCATCATCCACACCATCATCACCACTCCGTCCCGCTGTAACAATTGTGTTGGATATTGCTTAGTTCATTAGGGGAAACCTTCCCGGTGTTAATTACTATTGTAGTTGATGCTTGTGAGTGGAACCATTGGATTATTGTTTATGTTCAGATTGTTATCCATTACCATATCATCTTTGATCTTGATCCATATGATGTCTTGTGAGTAGTTCGTTGTGTTCTTGAGGACATGGGAGAAGTCATGTTGTTAGTAGTGAATCTGTGATGAGTTATTATTCAATGGTTTAGTATTTAAGTTGTGGTGCTATTCTTCTAGTGGTGTCATGTGAACGTCGACTACATGACACTTCACCATTTATGGGCCTAGGGGGATGCATTGTGTATTTGGCTACTAATCGCGGGTTGCGAGTGATGTAAACCTGAACCCCCGTTAGGACACCTTTGCACAAGGGAGTGTAGGATCTCAGAGTTTAAGGATGTGGTTAGATTTATATCTTAATTACTTTCCTGTATTTACGGATGTTTCCAGGGGGTTTAATTACAAGTATGTATTAGTCCTAGGAAGGGCGGTATGTTAGCACAGGTTCACCCACACAACACTTACAAACACCAAAGAAGAGTACTCAACTATTTGCAGTGAAAGCACTTGACAGAATTCCCATTTGTCCTCGAGAATGTTTGGTCCTTATAAGTATTTCCACCGTCTTGTCCTTTGCTAAGAAAGGATTGGGACATTTTCTCCGTTTGTTCGTTACTTCTGTTACTTGCTCTTTGTTTTGTTGCCTTGTTAGAAAATCACTAAAAATCCGTTTGCTAAGTATTCACAGGGATTTCCTGCTCCATACCACTGTTCATCACCTTCTGCTCCTCGTTGGGATCGACACTCCTATTTATCGAAAGTACTACGATACACCCCCTATACTTGTGGATCCTGGTAAGAAATTGAATGTTGAACCTGTGGTAGCTATTGTGAAAGACACTATCTCTAGAAGTTGATGTAGCATGAGGAGTGGCCCTCATATTCAAGGGACATGAGATTGCCAACTTATATTTCGTCAAGGGTCAGAGTATATGCTTGAGAAGATTTCCTGACAGAAACAGATCGAAACGAAAACATGACGAGTACACGATGCACGAACCTCGGGGGATCCGGGGGGTATATTACAAAGTTTCAATATATAAGGAAGGTTTTGACACGAAAATGAAGCGGAGACGGAGTTCGAGGAGGGGAAACCCCCCTCAGGCGCGACCAGGCCGGGGCCCGCGCCTGGGATGGGTTTGTCCACCTCGGGCTCCGTTTCCTCTTCAGTTTCGTCTCTTAACTTCCCTTATGTATTAAAAACATCAAAAATAGAAACAGATTGGAGTTTCACTAACCTTCTGTTTTCACCACTTTTACCTATTCAAAGACGAACTCTGCAGATTCCTTTTCTGCTTCTCCTGATAATTTCCTTCATACAAAACCTTTGCACAAACTCAATGACAACATTAGTGTAAGCAAAAACAATATCCCTTTGATACACACTTGAACTGAAAACCCATCAAAACAAAAGCTTATATAAGAGGCAAATGCAAATGAAGGCAGAATCTGTCAAAACAGGCCAGCAGGTAAAGATTGATTTTTTCGAAAACATTCTGTTGCTCAAATCAAAAAGTGCATAACTAATGAAAGTTTGGTAACAACCTGGAGAACAATCTCAGAAAAATACAGCTCAATCCAAAGTACTAAGCTTCCTCACGAACTTTTACAATACAACACAAAAATCTGTCCCAGGACAGGCACTTTTCACAACTCTTCTACTTCACAAAAGTAGTTGGAATCGACACAAAAAACAAAACAAAAAGGATAAGGAGCAGTTATTACTGAGGTAATAACTTCCAATACTCAACAAAACTCTTGGGTTATCTCCCAACAAGTACTTTCCTTTAATGCCTTTAAGTTAGGCTTGAAACTTTCAAAGATGCTCACATAGGATATATATATTTGAAGTGAAAGAGATCATCAAGAAGCAAATAACAAACACACTTGAGTCTAACCCACTTACTATTCATGGGGGTATCATAAGAAAATGAATTGTTGAAACAAAAATCCACAAGCATAGGAAGACAAAACAAGTGCAACTTCAAAGCTTTCAAAATAAAACGAGGAAACTTAACATCATTGAGATGCATAAAACCATGTTTCCCTCTCTCATAATAACTTTTAGTAACACTTTGAATAAAGTTGACAATATAGCTATCACTGGAAACAACTTTATCATCAGAATAAGCATAGTTACAGTCATCAAAAAGAGGTCCAAGGTCATAGAATGGATCAATAGAAGCAAGTTGTTCCATCCTGAAATCTTTATTAGGCAAGCTATTTTCACAAGGAGCTTTAGCAAATTTGGAAAAGTTAAACTCATAAGAATCTCCTTCAAACTTAGTTAAAACTTTTTCCTTCTTACAATCGATAATAGCTCCACAAGTATTCAAGAAAGGTCTACCAAAAATGATAGGACAAGTTTTGCTAGTTGCTGAATTAGGCACTAGAAAATCAGCAGGATATTTAATCTTACAACAGAGAACCTCCACATCTATTACAATGACAATGGGACAAATGGTTTCCTTATTAGCAAGGTGAATAACCACATCAATGTCCTCAAGCTCACAAGGACAAATCTCATGCACAATTTCCCTGTAGATCTCATAAGGAATAGCACTAGAATTAGCACCAATATCACATAAACCATAGTAGCAATGATCACCAATTTTAACAGAAAGCACAGGAACACTATATTTTCTAGCCTTGCTAGGATGAGAGATAATATTAGAAGCATCTTCACAGAAGACAATGTGCTCATCCTCTATATTTCTAGTGACAAGATCTTTCACAATAGCTACCACAGGTTCATCACTCAATTGCTTATCAGGCTCCACAGTTTTATTTGTACCATTGTTATTTGCATTAATAATCATAGAATACTCCTTTACCTTATCTGGGAAAGGCAATTTCTCAACATGAGGCTTAGGCACAATATGATTAGTAGTACAAACTTGAGTACTTCTAACAGGAACATGATTAACAACATCTTTATAAGGAGCATGGTACTTATTCCACTTCTTCTTTGGAATTTCTATGTAAGAGGCAAAGACTTTAAAACAGTTGGCAATACTTTGGGAATCCAGACCAAACTCATTGCTAATATCACAGAATTCATCAGTTCCCATAAAAGATTTAATGCATTCATAATCATAGTTTATATCTCACTTTCTTCCTTTGTCATTCTCCCAAGCTTCAGTGTTATCTTGAATACGGTCTAAGAGATCCCATTTAGCTTCTTCCTTCAAACGTGTGAATGACCCATCACAAGAAGCATCTAGTAAATCTTTATCATGAAGAGACCTAGCATAAAAATTATTGAGAATAATATTGTTAGGGAGTTCATGAATAGGACATCTAAGCATTAGTAACTTCAATCTCCCCCAATCTTGAGCTATACTTTCTCTATCAAAAGGCCAAAAGTAATATATAAGATTTCTATCTTTATGAATTTCACTGGAAGGATAAAATTTAGAGTAAAAGGGAGATGACATCTCCTCCCATTCCATGGATTGTCCATTCTTCATCTCTCCCTTTTAAGGATATGGAGAGTAACTTCTTCTTCACCTATTCAGTTGTGATACATGCACACTTAAACAACCCGCATAATTCATGGATAAAAAGCAAGTGATCACCAGGATGGACAGTTCAATCGCCAAAATAATAATTATCCATAACACGGTCAACAATACTTGTAGGTATCTTAAAAGGATCTATCTCAATAGGTGGTGGTTCATCTACTACCCTAGCAGTGGTAGTAGTTTTCCCAAACAGAAAACCGAGTGGGTTATCCATATTGGAAAAAAAGTAACAAGCAGTAACAAAATCAATACTCACAATGAAAGTTTCCCTTACCAGTTCCACTATTCAATAGCGCTTCACTCCCCGCAACGGCGCCAGAAAATAGTCTTGATAACCCACAAGTATAGGGGGTGTATCATAGTACTTTCGATAAATAGGAGTGTCGATCCCAACGAGCAGAAGGTGATGAACAGTGGTATGGAGCAGGAAATCCCTGTGAATACTTAACAAACGGATTTAGTGGTTTTCTGACAAGGCAACAAAACAAAGAGCAAGTAACAGAAGTAACGAACAAACAAAGAAAATGGCCCAATCCTTTCTTAGCAAAGGACAAGCCGGTGGAAATACTTATAAGGACCAAACGTTCTCGCGGACACATGGGAATTCTGTCAAGTGCTTTCGCTGCAAATAGTTAAGTACTCTTCTTTGGTGTTTGTAAGTGTTGTGTGGGTGAACCTGTGCTAACATACCTCCCTTCCTAGGACTAATACATACTTGTAATTAAACCCCCTGCAAACATCCGTAACTATAGTAAAGTAATTAAGATATAAATCTAACCACGACCTTAAACTCTGAGATCCTACACTCCCTTATGCAAAGGTGTCCTAATGGGGGTTCAGGTTTCTGTCACTCCGGCAACCCCGCGATTAGTAGCCAAATACACAATGCATCCTCCTAGGCCCATAAATGGTGAAGTGTCATGTAGTCGACGTTCACATGACACCACTAGAAGAATAGCACCACAACTTAAATACTAAACCATTGAATAATAACTCATCACATATTCACTACTAACAACATGACTTCTCCCATGTCCTCAAGAACACAATGAACTACTCACAAGACATCATATGGATCAAGATCAAAGATGATATGGTAATGGATAAAAATATGAACATAAACAATAATCCAATGGTTCCACTCACAAGCATCAACTACAATAGTAATTAACACCGGGAAGGTTTCCCCTAATGAACTAATCAATATCCAACACAATTGTTACAGCGGGACGGAGTGGTGATGATGGTGCTGATGGAGATGATGGTGTGGATGATGATGATGATGATTCCGATGAAGCCTAGCTTGATGATGGAGACGGTCTCCCCTCTCCGGGAAGGAATTACCTCGGCAGAAATCTGTCTGCCAAAGAGATCTTCCTCTCTCGGTGTTTTTCGCCTCCCAGAGGCGGCGAAAATCTATCTGTGGTGGCACCCTGAGGCTTAGGGTTCCGAAGGGAAGATATAGGCAAATGGGGAGAGTCAGAGGTCGGGCAGGTGGGCCACACCTTCCCTAGGGGCGGCCTCGGGTGGGCCCGCTCCTAGGGTGTGTGGTCCCCCCGCGGCCCCCTTCGCTCCTCCTTCTGGCTTCCTTCGTCCTCAGGTAAAATAATATGTTTTCATATTTTTCTGGTATTTTTCTGATCTTCGTGAAATTGCACCGAAACGCCTTATTTTCCATCAGAATCTAGACTCCGGCAGTCCATCCTCCAAGAATCATCCAACATGCATAAAAAGATGAAAAACCATAAGTAATACCTCATAATAAGACATATATCAATGAATAGAGGTAAATTATGATATAGAATGGTGATGCAAATTGGGCGTATCACCCCTCCCCCGGATCTGGCTATGGAGAACCACGGAGGTGACGGGCCATGGAGAACTGTGCGCGCCGGCGAATCGACGACGTCCACGTGCGGCGCCGTCCATCTAGACGACGACCACCCACCTCATGCATGATCTGGCTAGGAACAACTTGAATCCAAGGCTTCTTTTTTTCCTTTCTTTTTTATTCATGTTTGGATCTTGATTGAGTTTCTTGTTTGAACGAATCTTTGAAGAATCTTCAAAAATTGATGTTGGAAACGTGTATGGAAAATACCCATATCTAGTTCATGGGATTTTGTTCTGAATTAGGAGTGATTCTTGTATGAATCTTTATTTATCTTCTATGAATTTTTGTTGAATCAAGAGAAGTTTGAGTGACGGATCTGAGTTCCTCTATTATTTGTTTGTTCTCTGAAACATGTAATTTCCTCTTTCCATATTCTTGTCATGGATGAATTTGTGTGATTTTGTTCTAGTTATTTGTTACTTGTATGAATCTTGTATGCTTCAAATTCGGTCTTGGTTGAATTTGTGAAGCTAATGAACTGAGGCCCTATTTTCTTTTCCATTTTTTCTAGATTTTATCTTTTCAAGTTCAGTTTATTTAGATTGATCTGTGATGACATATGTAGGCATGGATCTTTGAAGAATCTCATTCTTCTATGGTTCTTTCAATTTTTCGAGTGAAGTTTCTTATATATTTTTTTGTGAACCATCTATGAAACATATATCAAACGGGTTAATTTTGGTATGTTGACGGAAGCAACATCTGTTCAGTTCATGTGGAAATTGAAAAGGAAAATCACGTGAATTTTTTTTTCCAGTGACGCGTGTAGAAAAAGCAAGCTCATGAATCGTTTCAGCTCCAGTGAAGTTTTTTATATATGACACATGTAGAAAATCAGTTTTATGAGCTGTAAAAAAAGCAAGCTGATGAATCGTGTATGACACATGTATTCTCTGTGTATAAATACCGGTGTGTCGATTTCTACTTGTAACTATATTCAATTATGAAAAAGCAAGCTCATGAATCGTTTCAGCTCCAGTGAAGTTTTTTATATATGACACATGTAGAAAATCAGTTTTATGAGCTGTAAAAAAAGCAAGCTGATGAATCGTGTATGACACATGTATTCTCTGTGTATAAATACCGGTGTGTCGATTTCTACTTGTAACTATATTCAATTATGAATCCTGTATGAAAACTTGTGAATCTTGTATGAATTAAACGTCCATGAATTTACAGTTGCAATATGTTTAATGAAACTTTCCTTGATAGAATAAATATAATTTTTGAAACTATTATTTTTAGATGTATTTTTTGAAAATTAGATTGTACATAAAACTAGCTAATAAATTTGGCTAATTAAATCAACAAAATAATATTTTTTCTGTGTAATAAGTGGAAGTCAAACAACGATGAAATATGTATAAACCACAAGGACTGAAAGACAAAACTGTCATGGGCCCAATAACTGAGGTGGGAGGGTTATTTTGTAAAAGTGGTAGCACGAATCTCCAATAAATTGAGAGCAGAGATGATACCGGGGGTCCAATCTACGGGGGAATTGCATTGCCCGACCGACGAGGAGCATCTGCAACGCTGATTCGGCCCTCGTCTGCTAATGCGGAAGCAAAACGCCAATGGTCTAAAAAAATTACACTAGATTTTGATAAATAAACTAGAAGTGAAATATTGTTGGATCCCACCTAATGCCCTAGTTGCGATCTTATAAAGTGGAGTAGTAGAGCGTAACATACATATATCATGCTTTCAGTAGACGGTTATCGATTTAGAACCGGTACGAACATGCATTTTATTAATCAAGCAAAAACATAAAAACTTGCTCACTTCCACATCACTGATCCTTGGCTGCAAGCTGCAAGTTAACCTAGTCTTTTTTGTCGCGAGCACAGAAGCCGCACATGCACTCCCCTTGTACGCAACCACCGGGGCCTGCAAGTAGCTTGTCGCATGCACTCGCGCACGCGCTTTTTGTGCAAGGCTTTATCTTCTTAAGGATTACCGTTGCACATATATCGGGTCTCACTGCTCCGCTGTCCACCGACGGCACCTTTTCTGAAACATTTGGAAATTGAGATGATTCCTGGTATTTAATTAAAACTAATACTGTATGTGGTAACTCAATTGTCCCATTTGATACATAGTATTCTCTCTATCCTAGTAAGAAGATGTGGCTTATTTCCTGAGATTCACATGTATCTCTAAATCTAGGGTGTGACGTGTTTTAGTTTATAGATACATGTGAATTTAAAAAAATCTGGAACGTTCATTTTGGAACGGAGATATAGATAATATTCGGCCGACGACTCTCGTTGCAGAGAATCGATATCGGAACCAAAATGACATATCCTGATCATGGCTAATCGATTCAATACGATGGATTTACGTATACTCCTACAAAATCATCCTGGCCAAGAGTTATATCTAGCTAGCTAACCGGCCGGGTGTATACATGAAGTTAAAAGGACGATAACGTTTGCAGAATCTCACCGTCGGCGACGACCACTGTGGCGGCCGCCCACACGAGCAACAGAAGCACGGCAAAACGCATTCCGTCGGTCCGTCCATCGATCTCTCTTCCTCTTTGTTCCTCTCCCGCTCTAGTTGGGGCTGCTTCAACTTCAAGGCTTCGTTCGATCTTACTAGTAGCACTACTACTACCTTGTGATGGGATGTCTTTGGTGAGAGGGTAGGGTAATCAATCAGCGGCGAGGCTGCACTTATAGAGGAGACACGACGGCGACCAGTTCGAAATATCTTAACATTCACGTTTCCGTGCGGATCTGTGCCATTCTATTTTATTAAATGTGTATATTTACCGTTCTAATTTTAGAAAGTGTGGATATGTACTGCTCTGTTCTATTTTAGGAAGTGTTTAATGCATATGATTCCAATGCCAGGCTGGTCATAGTGTAGTACTAGTAACTTAGACTAGTAGTAACATGCATAGGTGTGATAACATGCAATGTCATATTAATTAGGTTGTAGACTTATTTTTTTGATACATATGATCACTAGTGCAGACCCCCCCCCCTCTAACACCGGTTGGGAGGGCCCTCTAACAGCGGTTGTAGAACCGCTGTTGAGGGTTCGGTGTTAGAGGGGGGCCCCTTTAACACCGGTTCTTATACGAACCGGTGTTAAAGGGTGGCGCACGTGGGGCTGCCGCAGGGCTCAGCCCTCCCCCTTTAACACCGGTTCGTAACACAAACCGGTATTAAAGGTTCTCTGCCGCGGTAGGAAAACGGCCTAAATCTCTGCCGTGGCAGGAAAACGGCATAAATCTCTGCGCGACAGAGTTCTGCCTCTGCCCCGTTCTGGGCGTATTTCTGCGGGAGGGGGGGAGGGGGAATCGATCGGAAGCGGTATACACATACATCGTCATCGGTACATACGAGTACATGAATAATTAAGCAACTATTATTATACACAAACATCGTCATCGGCACATACATCGTTATCGTTCATTTTGGTGGATATCTAAAGAGTTCTCCACCAGGCGTGACGACCTCATCAAGTATGAACCCCGCCAATTCCTCTTGAATGGCTCGTATGCGGTCAAATGGTAGGAGTTGGTCCCGCATCCGTTCGATCTGAATATATATGAAGAATGGGGTCAATATATATATATATAAGAATAAAACTCAACACAATTGATGGTAATAAAATAATGTTGTGGACTTTGTTTACTTACTCTAAGTTGTTCTAGTGCGGCTTGGCCCGTTGCACATATCGTGTTGCGAATGAACTCGCAAACATAGTATCCACATAAGATATTGCCGGGTCCCTGATGCGCGCACTTTACGAGAATAGAGAGTTCAATCAAAATAATAATCAATAAAGCATGATATAATGGAATTGGAAGCAAAATCAAAGAGATACGCAGACCTAGCTAGCTAGTATTACTTACATTTTGGTCTACAAATTTTAGTTCTTCTGACCATTCACTCACGGCCCTGCCCGTGAACCTTTTTCAAACCCTGTCCGACAAAGAAAATGGATAAAGGAGTAATTAATTACTTGTTGTCACGAAAGTTGTCAATCTAGTGCGATAATATGATTAAAATTACCTCTGGAGCATCTCTCTAAAGTCTGCCCATAGATCTTTTTATTTTCGTAATGAGTCCATGACAAGGACTTTTCCTGAGTCGGGTTGAATGACTAGCAGAATAAAGTGGAACCTACGCACGCATAACTCAGCATCAGTTACACTTAACATCGAGTAAGCCGAAACAGAATGTGTACAAGAGAGAGGGTAACAGTACTCACGAGAAGTTGTAAGGCAATAGTATTTCCCTTTTGGTTTGTTGTCTCAGTAAAGACCTTAGCAAGTAATCTTCTGTTTGCCCGGGTTTGGTTCTTACCACTTCTTCATGAACTCTATTTGGGTCAACGAACCCAATGTCAAAAGGGCCTCCTTTCATGCATTCCATAACCTTTTTCCTGCATAATAGTATATACATATATGGTGAGCATATATATATACATGCAATTAATGAAGTGAATGAGATGAGATATAAATTACAGAAATAGTACTTACACACAATAAAGGCTGATGGCAGCTTTGTCGAGTTCCTTCTGATTGAATAGAAAATGCAAGTCTTGAATGTTGAAGTCGATCGCGTCGTCTCCGCACAAGAAAATCTGATCTCTTATATGCGCCGTGATCCATTCTTCCTTTCTCGTCTTGCAGAAATCAAGGTACCACTTGTGCAATCTTTGCATCTTTGTTGGTAGATTCTTGAGCTTCTCTTTCTTGACGAGATTCTTCCCATACTTCCATGGCTGTATGGGGTTGGCATCGCATTTGGGCAAGTTGTCTCCCATGATGTTCAAGTATGCAATGTAAGTCATCCCCATCTCATTGTCCTTTCTTTGTAGCTCTGCCTCGTAATCATTTACGGGAGGAGCGTCCCGTGTGTCGAACACTTGGAGCGGGGCGCATGATTGGTTTTCCTACTCTCCGAGCATGGGAACTGTTTTTTGAGGTGCCGCACGACTGCTACTTTCAGTCTCCCTACGGCGCCTTGCATCCCCCTTCAAAATCAGGCTTCCTCATATTCCTTCACAACCTCATCCACCCCGACAATAGCGTAGCCATCTGGAATCGGTCGGCAGTGGTAAGTTCCACCAGCTACAGGAGGTAAGGCATAGCCGACAACCACCTTAATGGATAAGCCCATTAATCTCACATGCAGCTCAGTGTGTTCGCTCTCCGTGATCTCATCCGCAGGGTATCGAGGACCCGCCATTTCAAGCGTGGGATGCACGTTCTCCGTGGAAGCCACGCTGCTTTTCCGCGCAGAGTCTGGGCCGCCGGCAACTTCCAATGCAGGCTCTTCGTGCCGCTGAGATGGGCCGGTAGCTTGATGGCTCACAGTGCATTCACTTGCGCCGCAGCCACAAGTGCATGTTCTATCTGTCATCCGCTCTGTACACTCTTTTTTCTTTTCTGCCGCCATCTAAGAGTCGCTCCACTCGGCAAACCCATCCTTCCATCATACCCCCGTGCCTCGTGCATGCAGGTGGTGTTCTTTTTACCGATGGCGTGGTGAGCTGGTCATTCTCTCTCGCCGATGGAAGGTCCCGGCATGTTTCTCGTATGCCGTGATGAGTTCAGTGACGGGTTTGGCAAGGAGGGTTGGGAAGATACACAATCCTGTTTCTGGGTCCAACCTTGCCCCGATTCCGTAGAACCAAGTCTTTGCGAGTAGGTCCCACGCATCTGTCTGGGGTGTGATCCCTCTAGCGCGGAGGGCCTTCTCAACTTCCTCCCACTTAGGCCTCTGAGATATGTAGCCACGACCCGCCCTCTGGTGATATTCCTTCTTCTGGGCATTAAGCGTATTGGTTTCTGACCTCTTTTTAGCTATAACACCTTTTTTATATGTCACAAATTCGGGCCAGTGAGGTCTTATCTTCGCATAATATGCGTCTTCGAAATTTGGAGTCTCGCCAGCTTTGACAAATTTGTTCAATTTTGTCTTCCAGTTGCGGAAAGCGTCAGCCATCTTCTTTAGAGTACACTCTTTGACCTTTTCCTTTATAACCGGGTTGTTTTCATCCTCCTCTGCCGGAAGGGTGAAATTTACCAACAACAAATTTCAAAGCGTTTCTTTGGATCTTTCATCGACAAAGGTACTGTCGCCCTTCTTTGGCTTATTCCAATATTCAATTATGATTGGGATTTGGTCCCTAACAAGAACTCCAGCCTGACGTACAAATTTGTCTGCGGCCTTCTTGGGCTTCATCGGCCTGCCATCAACACGGACTGCTTCGATCGTGAACTTTGCACGATCTTTCAACCGATGGCTCGTGCATCGCTTGCTCTTTTTCGTAGAAGAATATGGTTGCTGGCTGGTCGATCCAGAGGGCTAAAAGAAGAAAGAAGCGTTAATTAATACATGTAGAAGAAGATTGTTGGTGGAAGTCAGCAGAGGCTTAATCAATGCATATACCTCGCCGGACTTTGTAATCACTAAATTGCGTTCACCGGAGACTTCATCTTCTCCATGACTACTTGAGCTGTCATCATGTCCCTCCAAGTTCAGATATTGTGAGGTGTCCTCATCAATAATGTTCTCCATTATTTCTTCTTCTTCAAGGTTTCTACTAAGTGGATCCATAGTTTCTAAAACAATAATATTACCTAGAGTAAGAGAGTAAACATTCGAGTGGACTTGGATTCATACACAAATATACATATTATTCATACAAAAATACACAAATAAATACACAAATGAAATTAAAACCCTAAGGATGCTAGATAATTTTAAACGAGTTCCGAGGGGTCCAAACCCTAATTCGGAGAAATCCCGGATGCATATGAGAGGGGCTAGCTACATGGTCGACCGAGGTCTGGCGTTGGAGAGCGACCTAGGGCGCGCGAGGTAGCGTGATACGGCCTACCTAAAATGGGCGTTGTTCGAAAGAGGAGGCCGAGGCAAGCATTATAGTGTCGACGCCGCCTTAGTATGGTCACCGGAGCGACGACAGCGACGGCAAACAACTTGGCAGAATCGGCGGCCCTAGAGACCTATGGTAAAGGGTTTTCCGTGTCTTCTGCCCCGCCCGTTGTCCCCAAGATAGGCCCCAGACCGAGGGGAGAAGCCACGACGCTCGCCAAAGAGCTGCCCGCGCAGTCCACCTTCTTCTAAGGCCGCCACCGACATTCGCGAACTCTAGCCACCACTCCGATGACCAACGACACATCGCATAGCAATTGAGGCTAGGATTTCAAAAGACCACCACAAAATTTCAAAATTTCAAAAAGCACTGGATTTGGGGCAATAGGTTGCACATAGCACTGATCTAGTTTTGACGCGGTTCTAACGATGAATCTGACCGGTGGGACCCGGTGGTCAGGCCGACTTGGCCGCGTTTATTTACCAAAACACCTCCACATATTATAAATTCTAATCTTAGGTCCTTTTTTTCTATTTTTCAATTCCTTTTCTATTTATCTATTTTTTTCTAATCTATTTATCTTAGGCCGACTTGGACTTGGCCGGCGGGGAGCAGCCACGAGCAGCCGCCGGCGGGGAGCAGCCACGAGCAGCCACGGCCAGCCGAGCGCCGATGCCAGACTCCACTGCCAGCACTGCCTGCCCCGTTGGATAGAGGAGAGGATGGGGCGGCGGCTCGACGGCGAGGAGAGGACGGGGCGGCGGCTGTGGCGAGGAGAGGACGGGGCGGCGGCTGTGGCGAGGAGAGGACGGGGCAGAGAGAGAGGCAGGGCGGCTCGACGGCGAGGACGGACCTGGAGTGGAGCTCGCCCGCGCCCCTGTGGCTAGAGGAGAGGAGGACGTACGGGGCGGCGGCCGACGAGCTAGGTATCGAGCGGGTGGAGGCCGAGAAGCATGGGCGCGACATACCTGGCCGGAGCTGGCTGGAGCTCGTCGGCAGGGAGCGGTCGATGGTGGCGATAGGCGTGGAAGGCGGCGATGGAGGACGCGACGGCGAGCTCCTCTGCTTGTTCCTGTTCGATCAATCTGGCTGGGGGAAGAGAGGAAGGGGAAGGCGCACATTTAATATCCCCCCTTTAACACCGGTTCGGGGCTGAAACTGGTGTTAAAGGGGGAGGAATTGCTGGCGCACAAGATGATTCTTTAACACCGGTTCCAGCCACGAACCGGTGTTAAAGGGATGAACGAATAATCGCTTCCTTTAACAACGGTCGGTTCTGAACTGGTGTTAAAGGGGGCATTATTCATGCATTAAAGGGGCATTTTAATTCAAAAAATAGGATATGAATTTAGAAAATTCATATCTTTTTCATTTCAACTCAGAAAAATATGAATAATATATCATAATTTTCAGAAAAATAATATCTATCCATTCATGTAAAAACATTTTATATTTACTTTAGATGAAAATTTTCAAAATGATTAAAACACTTACATATAAATTTTGATTATTCAATTCAAACAAAAATAAATTGTCAAATCCTATAACTTTGAACATAAGAAATATTAAGGATATAAAAAGAATCTAACCCTATTTTATTAGAGCAAATCATATTTTAATGCCGCATCTTTTGTATTAACATTTTTGAATTGATTGGATATTTAAATGCCGCATCTTTTGTATACACTTGAATCTGACCAAGCCTCGCTTAACTTGCATTGATTTTTTGATAAAATAGCAAATTGTGAACCTAAAAATGATTTTTGTAAAAAATCATGAGCATCGTATCATGTACCTGTAGTTCATATCTGACCCACTTCCTAACGATTCGGCAGGAATTTGTCTTTTTCACTAGAGGTGGACGGAAAGGTTTCAGATCCCCCTGTTGGTACATTGTCCATATAAGGTGGTATAGTATTTTTGTAAAATGTGTTGGTGGTTTTTTGAATTAGCCATTTGGTGGTTGCTTCACAAAACCGTCCGTTTTTTATGCTCGAAAAATGGAAAATGCCTTTTTGGTGCGATAAAAAAGAAAACTTCCTCTTACAACATTGTTTGCCATGCCATGATGCACATGTATGCACAATATGGACATATTATCACAAACTACGCCTTGATTCTAGCCATAATATTGGTCATTTGACCCGAAAGCCAAGAAACCTCGAATGAGATAGGTCATTTTGTGAAGGTTTTTTTGAGACATAATCAATATACCAAGTTTGCGATTTTTCCTTCTAACTATGTCACATAATATAACACCACACGAAGGTTTCGCAGTGTTTCGATCTTTTTTTATTTTTTTATCCCCGTTTTAAACTATTGTCAAACTTTATCGAACAACGGGCATGAAGATTCTTAGCTCGGGGCCAAGCCTCGCTCAACTTGCATTGGATTTTTGATAAAATAGCATATTGTGAACCTAAAAATAATTTTTGTAAAAAATCATGAGCATCGTATCATGTACCTGTAGTTCATATCTGACCCACTTCCTACCGATTCGGCAGGAATTTGTCTTTTTCACCATAGGTGGACGGAAAGGTTTTCAGATCCCCCTGTTGGTAGATTGTCCATATAAGGTGGTCTAGTATTTTTGTAAAATGTGTTGGTGGTTTTTTGAATTAGCCATTTGGTGGTTGCTTCACAAAACCGTCCGTTTTTTATGCTCGGAAAATGGAAAATGTCTTTTTGGTGTGATAAAAAGGAAAACTTCCTCTTGCAACATTATTTGCCATGCCATGATGCACATGTATGCACAATATGGCCATATTATCACAAACCATTCCTTGATTCTAGCCATAACATTGGTCATTTCACCCGAAAGCCAAGAAACCTCGAATGAGATAGGTCATTTTGTGAAGGAGGTAGAACTGGAATTAAAATACAGAATGCAACTAATAGTAAGTTACATAAAGCACGACTGAAAATTAAGATACATAAAAGAACTGAAAATTAAGATACATGGCCAGGTTAAGTAACAATCGGCCGAACTTATTTCGGAATGTTGGAGTGATTCAGTCATGCTCCTGCCTACACCTGTCATACTCACCACTGTAGTCGTCGTACTCGCCGCCGCCGTCATCGCTGTCGTCGTCGAGTTCGCCGTAATTGAACCTTGAAGGCTGAGTACGCGTGGGCTGGACTTGAGGGTAGCGCAGACGGGGGTTAGAGTCGGCGGCAGTGTCATAGGCCATGACGCTCTGGAGAGTCCGACCGCGCCACCGTAGCCGACGGCCGGCCTCGTTGAAGTTAGGAGGAGGTGGGCCGTCCTCGTGCTGGCGAGCGCCTCACGCCGATCCACGAAGAAGGCTTCCCAAGTAGGGAAATAGTCGGGATGCCATAGGGATTCTCCGCTGCTCCAGCGTGAGCTCAAGTAGTAGTGGTTCGTGATGGCCATCCGGCGCCACACCTAGAGGGACAGGAGGAACTGCACGCCCGACGCCAAGATCCAAATCCGACGAGGACACAGAGTCTGGGCGAGGGTAGTTCGAGCAAAGCGCCTCCGCCTCCACAGGGGTTAGTGCTACGGTGGAAGCCATGGGAAAGAGTGATGAGGTTGCGATATGAGTCTAGAGATGTGCAATGACAATGGAGGCCAACCCTACATATATATATAGTGAATCAAGGGAAGAATCGAGGGAAGAATCAAGGAAAAATGGCGGGAGGAAAAATGGCGGGAAAAAATGGCGGGAAAAAATATGGAGGGAAGAAATAGAAGGAAGAAAAATGGCTCATTTAATACATATACTGTTAACAGAAGAAATATGACATTGTTCTAAAAATGGGATGGTTGGAGGGATTTCAGGCTGGGCCAGGCAGCACTAATGATAGGGTTGAGTGTCGACATTATGTCGTGCGGCGTGTACCTTGTCCCGGATGGTGTCACCAACCGGGACTAAAGATGAACCTTTAGTCCCGGTTGGAGACACCAACCGGGAAAAAACACGAGTCATCACTAATAATAGGGGTGAGTGTCGACATTATCTCGTAAGTGTCGACACAATGCCGAGCTGCTTGTACTATAAATAGGCATCCTTGTGAGTCCAGTCCTCCAGCCAGTTTGAGGCATCTCCAAGATGGTTTTCGAGAGCAGGGACACCACTACGGCCAGTTTCAGGGAGATGCTGACGGAGCCCAGTCCTCCGGCATCTCCGAGAAACTGGTCATAGAGGCACTCCCTAATATGTGAAATTAGTTAGCTCCCAGGTGTATTGATCTAGTTAGAGAAGTTACAAGCTGCAAGATGGTTTTCGAGAGCAGGGACACCACTATGGCCAGTTTCAAGGAGATGCCGACGAGCCTGGGCCTCCCAAGCATCTCCAAGAAACTGGTCATAGAGGCACTCCCTAATATGTGACCGCGCGCGTTTGGAGATCAGATCTTAATGGTAAGTACGAATCGGGACAACTTCTTCTCATAGTCCCGGTCCATCCACAAAACAAGACTAACACTCAAGCCATTTATTAATATTAAAAAGATGAACTAGAGTTACATAATATGAGCATGAACTTCTTGGCATATGTCCTTCCTTATGATCGCTTCAGACGTAACCATGGAGCATCTTCTTTACTTAACGGAATGCTTGGGTCAGTTTTCACTGTGAAGGGCGGAATTTCATCAAACTTATTATAATCTTCTAACATGTCTGTCTTGTCCTCGATTCCCACGATGTTTCTTTTCCCTGAAAGAACTATGTGACGCTTTGGCTCATCATATGATGTATTCGTTTGCATATTTTTTCTTTTTTTGGTCTGGAGGACATGTCCTTCACATAGAAAACCTGAGCCACATCATTGGCTAGGACGAATGGTTCATCTAAGTTCTTGTCTACCTTCATAAGATTGTTGAGATCCACCGTTGTCATTCCGTACTTCTTGTCTACCTCAACCCCTCCTCCTGTTAGCTTGACCCATTTGCATCGAAACAAGGGGACCATAAAATTAGTTCCATAGTCAAGTTCCCATATCTCCTCTATGAACCCATAATACGTGGTCTTCTGCCCATTGTCTTCTGCTGCATCGAAGCGGACACCACTATTTTGGTTGGTACTCTTTTTATCTTGGCCTATCGTGTAAAATGCATTCCCATTTATCTCGTACACTTGGAAAGTACATACAGTCAAAGATGGTGTCCTAGCCAACAAGTACAGCTGATCCCCAACAGTGGTGTTATTCGTGAGAAGTCTTTGCAGCCAGCCGCCAAAACTCGCCATGTGTTCACTTATAATCCATTCATCAGACTGCCCCGGGTGTTTGAGGCGTATTAAATTCTTGTGTTCATTGATATACGGGGCAACCAAGATAGATCTTTGTAAAACCGTGTAGTGTGCTTGATTGAGAGAATGCCCGTCCCTACATATCATTGCTTTACATCCTAGGGTGCCTTTTCCACGCAGTCTCCCCTCATGTCGTGATTCTGGAACACCAATCGCCTTAAGGTCAGGAATAAAATCAACACATAACTCAATGACCTCCTCTGTTACATAGCCCTTGGAGATGCTTCCTTCTGGCCTAGCACGATTATGAACATATTTCTTTAAGACTCCCATGTACCACTCAAAGGGGAACATATTGTGTAGAAATACAGGACCGAGAATGGCAATCTCTTCTACTAGGTGAACCAGGAGATGCGTCATAATATTGAAGAAGGATGGTGGGAACACCAACTCAAAGTTGACAAGACATTGGGCCACATCTGTTTGTAACCCTGGTAGGCTTTCTGGATCGATTACCTTATGAGATATTGCATTGAGGAATGCACATAGCTTCACAATGGGTACTCGAACATTTTCAGGTAGAAGCCCCTCAATTCGGAAGCAATTGTGTCATAATCACGTGGCGTCATGAGACTTCAGGTTTTGGAATTTTATCTACGCCATATTTATTATTCCTTTATATTCGACGAGAAGCCGACGGGACCTTGATACGCTCGGGCATTCAAAAAGATTTCCTTCTCTGCTTTGGTAAGAGCGTAGTGGCGGGAGTTAAGTGGCATCGTTTACCCTTCTCGTTCTCGGGATGCATAGGTGTATCGTGGTCTTCGACGCGTTCTGGTCTGTCGTGCTTCGGTGTATCTTTTGTCTTCCCATACACTCCTAGGAAGCCTAGCAGGTTCACGCAAACATTCTTAAATCACGTGCATCACGTCGATTGAAGAGCGGACCTCTAAGACTTTCCAATAGGGTAGGTCCCAAAATATAGATTGCTTCTTCCACATGGGCGCGTGTTCGGCATCGTCATTCGGAACAGATAGACTGCCAGGACCTTTTCCAAAGATTACTTCTAGGTCCTTGACCATACCAAATACCTCCTCACCGGTACGGAGGACAGGCTTCCTCCGGGGTTCTGCCAGACGTTTGAAATGCTTGCCTTTCTTTCTTACTAGATGCAGGTTCGGAAAAAATCGGCGATACCCTAGGTACACAACCTTCTTACATTTATCCAAATATACACTTTCAGTCTCATCTAAACAGTGTGTGCATGCATTGTATCCCTTATTTGTCTGCCCTGAAATGTTACTAAGAGCAGGCCAATCATTGATGGTTACGAAAAGCAATGCTCATAGGTCAAATGGCTCCCCTGTGTGCTCATCCCACATACGTACACCTGGTTTGGCCCACAACTGTAAAAGTTCTTCAACTAATGGCCTTAGGTACACATCAATGTCGTTGCCGGTTTGCCTCGGGCCTTGGATGAGCACTGGCATCATAATGAACTTCCTCTTCATACACAACCAAGGAGGAAGGTTATAGATACATAGAGTCACAGGCCAGGTGCTGCAGCTCCGCTCACCAAAAGGATTCATGCCGTTCGTACTTAGACCAAACCTTAAGTTCCTTGCGCCACGTGCGAAGTCCGGGTACTCTCGCTCGACTTTTCTCCACTTGTGACCCATCGGGGGGTGTCTCAACATCGTGTCTTTCTTACGGTCTTCCATGTGCCATCGCAACAACTTGGCATGCTCTTTATTTCGAAGAGACGTTTTAACCGTGGTATTATAGGAGCATACCACATAACCTTGGGAACCTTCTTCCTAGGGGCCTCGCCTCAACATGCCAGGATCGTCTCGTCGATCTTATACCAAGTGCAAAGGCATACCGCCATGCATCCAAATTCTCGTACTTCTCACCGCGGTAGAGGATGCACGATCATTAATGCATGTATCTTACGCACGTCTAATCCTAGAGGGCAGACAACCTTCTTTGCTTGGTATGTACTGTCGGGCAACTCATTATTTATTGGAAGAAGATTCTTCATTTTTACCAACAACTTTGAAAATGCTCTGTCAGTCACACCGTTCTCTGCCTTCCATTGCAGCAAATCCAGTGTGGTACCTAGCCTTTTGTGGCCATCTTCGCAAGTTGGATACAACAATGTTTTCTGATCCTTTAACATCTGCTCCAGCTTCTCCTTCTCCTTTTCAGTTTCACATTCTTCCTTTGCATCAGTAATGTCCCGACCAAAATCGTCATCAGCGGGCCCATCTGCTGCCTCTTGATCTTCATTATCTACCCCCGTTGCAGTATCATCATATTCAGGATACATATTATGATAGTTGTCATCATCCTCTTCTTCTTCGTTGTCTTCCATCACAACCCCTTTTTTCTCCGTGCTTGGTCCAACAATTATAGCTGGGCATGAAACCGGATCGAAGCAGGTGGGCGTGAATGGTTCTGGTATTTGAGTAGTCTTTCTTGTTCTGACAGTGAACACACAGACATCACATAAAACCATTGTGACCATGGTTTGCATTAGCCACAACGATGAAATTTTGGAGGCCCGTAATGTACTCGGAAGTGCGGCGGTCACCGTACATCCATTGCCGGTTCATCTGCATTAATATGTAGTATATATAAAAAATTAATAGGGAGATGTAACACCCTCAGAATCGGCCCTATGCAAGTTTTAGCGAAACCCGCCAAACCCGCATAGAAACGATTCAAAGGTACCCACCAGGCACTTTCGTGCGGGTGGAAAACAAAGTAATAACATTACACAACAGTACTCGATGGGACCCACAGAACAGATATATATACAACACGACTCCATGAGTCAAGAATACAGATATAATATACAAAGATCCAAATCACCTTGAAAATGATAGAGCGTCCGACTACGGACAAGATGCAAATGGGGCTAAGAGCCCTGAAGAATAACCAATGGCGTCCATAACCCCTGAGCCAAGCCGGAAGGTAACCACGCTAACGACGTCGATCTCAAAACCTGCTTAAACAAAAGGGTGCCGACAAAGGCAAAGGAAAAGAGGAGCGTCGATCGAGGCCAAGACACAGCGAGGCTAGAATTGGCGGTCCTCGCCTACATAGGTGTGGTGGATCGGCGGCGCAAAGATGCACTAAACATCCTATAGAGACTCGATATAACTGTTGGCTATCAGAGAGGGATAAGAAAGATCTATTCGGATCCAACCTGAATCTAACACCAAACAAACCCATCCTGGTATTCCCCCTCGAGACCAAACGAGGAAGTCAACCGAGGAACTCACACAGTTGGCAGTTTTATTCATTCAGTTATTGTTGCAGCAATTACTAGTCAGGTATAGATAATCATCCTGATATAATAAGCAGTGGGCAGTTTTAGTTAACCATTCCGTTGTAGTTGCAGTACTTACTAGTCAAATACAATTAGAGTGAGATAACCCAAAACCCAGCAGTTGTTGGTACTTTTATTTAGCCATTCCGTTGTAGTTGCAGTACTTACTAGTCAGGTACAATGGTCGCAAGCGACAACCCAAACAAGCAATTGTTGGCAGTTTTATTTAGCCATTCCATTATACTGAAGATGATTATTAGTCATTATAAAGTCAAATTTATAGCACTACTTTAGTTATAGTTGTCTATGATCGAGATACTGTGCTCCAAGTCGTCCATAACCGCGGACACGGCTTTCAGAAAGTTTTACCCTGCAGGGGTGCACAAATAGCAACACACACTCGATCAACCTCGGAAAAACCAAATCAAAACCAAACGAGGCCTTCACGACAAAGCAATCACAGGATTCAGAAATATTTCAGGGGGCCATCCCATTGAGTAGACCCGCAACGAAGTTAGCTGACTCCGAGGCGGACTCAAGGTTTGCGTCAGTGGTTGTAAACGACTGGGAACCCAAAACTGGGATTGTCGATACCGCGAAAACACTCCGCTTCCCTAAACAATACAGGTGCTATCCATCGCACAATTTAAATAAAGCAGTAAAGCATGGCATAGGTACAGGATCGTAAATAAAACCTCAAACTAGTTTGTGGCCCCAAGAAATAAGAATGAATCAAGCTCTAGCTCAGGGGGTCCCATAATCCTCCCGGATGTGGATAGCGCGAAAATTCAAGGAACAGGTATCAAGTACTCGGGGTCCTACGGGACACAAGTGGACGGTTAACAACCAAATAACATCTATTGCCCACCTGTGCCTCTGCTTACTTACTTCAATTTTAGTTGTTAAACAGTAAATAAAGTGAACGATAATTAAAGCCATGATCATCTCCAACATCAAACATGCGGCAATACCCCAACAACTGTGGTACTGGACGACACGCAACAACACTTGAGCAAGCGACTACGACGCGCAAGTCCAACTATCTACCAAACAACAGGTAATAGGAGGTGTCCAAGGCGATATAAGGCTGCAAGGGAGATCACGGGTACGAAAACTAGAGCAACGCAACACAGATAGCAATAGATCAACATGAGGGAAATAAATACTATAAAAGTAAGATAGGTAGAAAGGGGGAGATGCTCGCCTGAAAACATTGCCGAAGGTTCAACCGAAGATCGGGTCGACACTCGCATCAACTCAACGGCCTTATCCGCGAAGAAGCAAAACACTAGAATAAACATCGGATGCAATATTTAATACTACGACAAAAGATCGGGCATGATGCATGTATGATGTATGGCATGGCAAAGATGCGATGCAATTAGGCAAGCTTAAGCGGATCCGGGGTCCCGACAATTAATTAAATGGTTCATGTTGTTTAGATACCCCACAATTTAAATGTTGTTTTAACATGGCAAAAGACAGCACCGGTTCGCTACACAAATTTAAATGGGTCCAATATACGACTAGATTTGCCCGCATATGGGCCCCATATTTAATTATGAGGTTAATCGATATAATGCCCCCAAACCACACGAATATGCATGCGAGAATGACAATTTAATATGCATCAATTCGTTATTACATTTATAAAATAGGGCTCGAGAAAAGGGGTCACACATTAGGGTTCGGAAGATCTTGGGCCGGGGGTTCGGGGTCGGTCTCAGGATTCAGGGTTCGACGAGATCGTACTCGGACTCCGGGATTTAGGGTCTTCGGATCTGGGAAGTAGATCTTGTCGCGCGAGTGTCAATGCTTCCGGGAAGGAGAGCTTGTCGTCCAGGGTCTCGGTGTCCGGGGTGAAGTACTCGGCGTCCTCGAGGGAGTACTTGGCGTTCCGGGTGGGCGACCTTGGCGTTCGGCAACCTACGAAGTAGACCTTGGAGTTCCGCGATGATCTTGTCGATTCCCTGTCGAAGGCCTTCGGTTACGGGGTCTCGGCGAACTTGGCGTGTCGAGGTTCGGTTTCTGGTTCCGGCGCCGTGGTATTGCATAGTTCCCTGGTTCTCGACTCGTGTCGGTCTTGTCGTTATCCGAACGGGGCATCGTGGCAGTTTCTCCTTGTGGCGTCGGTCTTGTGGTGCCATCTTGGTTTGCCGGTGTTGAGCTCGGGTTCCGCGCCGGGGTCTTCCGGGTTCCATGTCGAAGTACTTGGGGTTCCAACGGCCGTTGTCATTGCCGGTCTCGAGTGGCGTCAACGGTGGACGAACTTGGTGCCGACGCGGCGCCTCGGCAAGCGGCAAGGGAGACATCACAGCGACAGCGCAGAGGCGTTCGGGTCCTGGCCGGTCGCAGGACGGCGGAGGGAGGAGGCTGCGAGGAGAACCGCAGCGGCGGACGGCGGCCGGCTCGGGAGGACGGGGAGGCGCCGGAGCAGGGAAACCATCGGGACGGCGGCAGCGTGACCAGCAGTGGTCGACGGCGGCAGAAGCTCCAGGACGCGGGCCGGAGAGGAGGGAGCAGCGGCAGCGAGGGAGGTCCGGCGGCGGAGGCGGCCCGCTCGGGCGAGGTCGGGCATGAAGCTCGACGGAGAGGGAACGGCCAAGGGGCGACGGAGATGGGGGTGACCGACGACGTGGTCGCGGGCGGGCCGGAGGCGAGGTCGGCGTGGGAGCGTCTGGGGAGGAGGCCACAGTGGCGGCGGGGCGCTTGGCGGGAGGAGGAGGGCGGGTCGGGCGGCGGAGGCAAAGCGAGAGGAGCGAGATGGGGAGGGAGCAGTCGAGCGGCGATGGTTGGCTCATGGAGGGAGGCGAGGCGGCCGGCGGTTGGAGGGCGCGGCGCCGGAGAGGGGGGAGCGAGCGGAGGAGGCGGCTCAGGCGGCGCTGGAGGGCCGCGGTGGAGGCGGCCGGTGGTAGGTGGGAGGAGCAGGGCCTGGGGAGGAGAGGGAGGCGCGGGGCGAGCGCGTCGGGGGCGGAAGGTAGGAGAAGGTGGGGGGAGGGAGAGAGGTTGGGGACAGGCGGGGTCGGGTGGGCCCCGGGGGTGCGGGTCCACGCGGGGTGGGGCCCGGTGGCAGGGAGAGGGGGCGCGCGCGCGGGGTGTGTGCTTGGGCCAGGGAGGGAGTGAGGTTGCGGGCCTGCAGGTGGGACCCAGGGGCGGTGGGGTCCGGGTGGAAGGGAGAGGGTGAGGGAGGGGTAGATGGGGGATGTGTGAGAGAGGGAGTGGAGGGAAAAGAAGAGGATTGGTGAGGTGGCAAGGTGGGTAGGGATTGGGTCCAGGGGTGAGGTGGCGAGCTGGGATAGGTGGGTAGGATAGTTTCGGGTAGGAAAAGGATTTAGAGTTTGGGTGGACCGTTTGTAGGTAGTCTGGACCGATTGGGCCTCTGGCCTGACCGGTCGGACTGCCTCTCCGGACAAAAGATTTTGAATGCTTTAATTTATTTGTAAAACATTTTGGAAATACTTTTTAGACAAATAAAAGATCTGACCAGACCGATGTTTTAATTTGAGATAAGGACGGGGGTTATTTAGAAAACAAAACTAGGCGTTTCGAATTGGTTTCAGACAAACAATGCATGATGATGACGATGCAATGCACAAAAACAACGCGATTTTCTAGTAGTGGTTTTGCGGGATGCCACAATTCGACACCACTAACAATGGATCTCGCCCTCGAGATCCGCCTCATGGTACCGGAAGGAAGGGCGGCGATCTGCGTCTTCTCGCTTCGTGTAGATCCTCGCGACACCACTAACGAGGGTTCCTTCTTCATCTTGAAATTGGCGACACCACCAACAATGGTCGGGGCTCACGTCCATTGAGAGAACACTCCGGAGAAACAAAGGACGGAAGGTAGAGGCATCAACAAATAAATCCACCTCTAGCTTCCGTGGAATGAGTGAAATCACATTAATTCACCAATTCAATGTACAAGAGCGAATGATAAGAGTAGTGGTATGGTAGCTACTCCATCCCGCACTCAAACCATTACTCTGCACACGAATAGGCGGATTATGCAACCAACTCTCGGGATTCAGACTGAAGATCTCGACCAACGAGGTTCAGAAGCAAAGGAGTGATGCAGACTATGCATCGGATCTGGCGTAGAAGATGTCGTCGCGTCGGAAATACCGGAAAGCACGAGAAGGAACAAAGAGAAGTCCACCAGACGAAGGATTCCTCGGATAGCATGAAGACCAGATGTAGCAACACCGTTACCAAAGGAGGAAGCGAAAACCTAAAGGTACGACGAAAACCCAACCACGAGAATTCCTGGACTCGAAGAAAGAGACGAGAGCGGATTCAAAACACGTAGAGGTAAGAGGAGAATAGCAGAGGGGTAAGGAGTAAAATCAGGACTAATCAGAACTATCCAACCGATTTTGCAAAAATAGTTTTGACACTCTACTTCAGCCGTTAGCTAGGTTATCCTACATGCTGGACTTGTGGGGTATCGCAACAACCTGGCTCTGATACCACTCTGTAACACCCTCAGAATCGGCCCTATGCAAGTTTTAGCGAAACCCGCCAAACCCGCATAGAAACGATTCAAAGGTGCCCACCAGGCACTTTCGTGCGGGTGGAAAACGAAGTAATAACATTACACAACAGTCCTCGATGGGACCCACAGAACAGATATATATATACAACACGACTCCATGAGTCAAGAATACAGATATAATATACAAAGATCCAATCACCTTGAAAATGATAGAGCGTCCGACTACGGACAAGATGCAAATGGGGCTAAGAGCCCTGAAGAATAACCAATGGCGTCCATAACCCTGCCCAAAGCGGCCGGAAGGGTAACCACGCTAACGACGTCGATCTCAAAACCTGCTTAAACAAAAGGGTGCCGACAAAGGGCAAAGGAAAAAGAGGAGCGTCGATCGAGGCCAAGACAGCGAGGCTAGAATTCGGCGGTCCTCGCCTACATAGGTGTGGTGGACTGAAGCGGCAGCGCATCATGCACTAAACATCCTATAGAGACTCGATATAACTGTCGGCTATCAGAGAGGGATAAGAAAGATCTATTCGGATCCAACCTGAATCTAACACCAAACAAACCCATCCTGGTATTCCCCCTCGAGACCAAACGAGGAAGTCAACCGAGGAACTCACACAGTTGGCAGTTTTATTCATTCCGTTATTGCTGCAGCAATTACTAGTCAGGTATACATAACCATCCTGATATAATAAGAAGTGGGCAGTTTTAGTTAACCATTCCGTTGTAGTTGCAGTACTTACTAGTCAAATACAATTAGCATGAGATAACCCAAACCCAGCAGTTGTTGGTACTTTTATTTAGCCATTCCGTTGTAGTTGCAGTACTTACTAGTCAGGTACAATGGTCGCAAGGGACAACCCAAACAAGCAATTGTTGGCAGTTTTATTTAGCCATTCCATTATACTGAAGCTGATTACTAGTCATTATAAAGTCAAATTTATAGCACTACTTTAGTTATAGTTGTCTATGATCGAGATACTGTGCTCCAAGTCTTCCATAACCGCGGACACGGCTTTCAGAAAGTTTTACCCTGCAAGGGTGCACAAATAGCAACACACACTCGATCAACCTCAGAAAAACCAAATCAAAACCCAACGAGGCCTTCACGACAAAGCAATCACAGGATTCAGAAATATTTCAGTGGGCCACCCCATTGAGTAGACCCGCAACGAATTTAGCTGACTCCGAGGCAGACTCAAGGTTTGCGTCAGTGGCTGTAAACGACTGGGAACCCAAAACTGGGATTGTCGATACCGCGAAAACACTCCGCTTCCCTAAATAGTACAGGTGCTATCCATCGCACAATTTAAATAAAGCAGTAAAGCATGGCATAGGTACATGATCGTAAATAAAACCTCAAACTAGTTTGTGGAACCAAGAAATAAGAATGAATCAAGCTCTGGCTCAGGGGGGTCCCATAATCCTCCCGGATGTGGATAGCGCGAAAATTCAAGGAACAGGTATCAAGTACTCGGGGTCCTACGGGACACAAGTGGACGGTTAACAACCAAATAACATCTATTGCCCACCTGTGCATCTGCTTACTTACTTCAATTTTAGTTGTTAAACAGTAAATAAAGTGAACGATAATTAAAGCCATGATCATCTCCAACATCAAACATGCGGCAATACCCTAACAACTGTGGTACTGGACGACACGCAACAACACTTGAGCAAGCGACTACGACACGCAAGTCCAACTATCTACCAAACAACAGGTAATAGGAGGTGGCCAAGGCGATATAAGGCTGCAAGGGAGATCACGGGTACGAAAACTAGAGCAACGCAACACAGATAGCAATAGATCAACAAGAGGGAAATAAATACTATAAAAGTAAGATAGGTAGAAAGGGGGAGATGCTCGCCTTAAAACATTGCCGAAGGTTCAACCGAAGATCGGGTCGACACTCGCATCAACTCAACGGCCTTATCCGCGAAGAAGCAAAACACTAGAATAAACACCGGATGCAATATTTAATACTACGGCAAAAGATCGGGCATGATGCATGTATGATGTATGGCATGGCAAAGATGCGATGCAATTAGGCAAGATTAAGCGGATCCGGGGTCCCGGCAATTAATTAAATGGTTCATGTTGTTTAGATACCCCACAATTTAAATGTTGTTTTAACATGGCAAAAGACAGCACCGGTTCGCTACACAAATTTAAATGGGTCCAATATACGACTAGATTTGCCCGCATATGGGCCCCATATTTAATTATAAGGTGAATCGGCATAATGCCCCCAAACCACACGAATATGCATGCGAGAATGAAAATTTAATATGCATCAATTCGTTATTACATTTATAAAATTGGGCTCGAGAAAAGGGGTCACACATTAGGGTTCGGAAGATCTTGGGCCGGGGGTTCGGGGTCGGTCTCAGGATTCAGGGTTCGACGGGATCGTTCTCGGACTCCGGGATTTAGGGTCTTCGGATCTGGGAAGTAGATCTTGTCGCGCGAGTGTCAATGCTTCCGGGAAGGAGAGCTTGTCGTCCAGGGTCTCGGTGTCCGGCGTGAAGTACTCGGCGTCCTCGAGGGAGTACTTGGCGTTCCGGGTGGGCGACCTTGGCGTTCGGCAACCTCTGAGTAGACCTTGGAGTTCGCGATGATCTTGTCGATTCCTGTCAAGGCCTTGATTCTGGGGTCTCGGCGAACTTGGTGTGTCGAGGTTCGGTTTCTGGTTCCGGCGCCGTGGTATTGCATAGTTCCCTGGTTCTCGACTCGTGTCGGTCTTGTCGTTATCCGAACGGGGCATCGTGGCGGTTTCTCCTTGTGGCGTCGGTCTTGTGGTGCCATCTTGGTTTGCCGGTGTTGATCTCGGGTTCCGCGCCGGGGGTCTTCCGGGTTCCATGTCGAAGTACTTGGGGTTCCAACGGCCGTTGTCGTTGCCGGTCTCGAGTGGCGTCAACGGTGGACGAACTTGGTGCGGACGCGGCGCCTCGGAAAGCGGCAAGGGACGTCTACGACCGCAGAGGCGTTCGGGTCTGGCGGTCGCAGGGCGGCGGAGGAGGCTGCGGGAGCACCGCGACGGCGGCGGCTCGGGAGGGGCGAGGCGCGGAGCAGGGAAACCATCGGACGGCGGCAGCGTGACCGCGCATGTGGTCGGCAGCGAGCTCCAGCGCGGGCGGAGAGGAGGGAGCAGCGGCATGGCGAGGAGGTCCGGGCGGCGTGGAGGCGCTCGCCGGGCGAGGTCAGGCAGCCGGCTCGGCGGAGGAGACGCGAAGGCGGCGCCGAGATGGGGGTGACCGGCGACGTGGTCGCGGCGAGGCCGGCGGGCGAGGTCGGCCTGGAGGCGTCTCAGGGGAGGAGGCCACGCACGGCGGCGCTTGCAGCGTCTTGGAGGAGGCGGGGCCGGGTCAGGCGGGAGGCGACGCGGAGAGGAGCGAGGATGGGGAGGGGAGCCGGTCGAGCGGTGGTTGGCTCATGGAGGAGGCGAGGCGGCCGGTTGAGGCCTTGGCGCGGAGAGGGGCAGCGGAGGAGGCGGCTCAGGCGGCGCTGGAGGGCCGCGGTGGAGGCGGCTGCCGGAGGTAGGTGGGAGGAGCCGGGCCTGGGGAGGAGAGGGAGGCGCGGGGCGAGCGCGTCGGGGCGGGAGGTAGGAGAAGGTGGGGAAGGGAGAGAGGTTGGGGACAGGCTGGGTCGGGTGGGCCCCGGGGGTGCGGGTCCACACGTGGTGGGGCCCGGTGGCGAGGTGTGTGCTTGGGCCAGGGAGGGAGTGAGGTTGCGGGCCTGCAGGTGGGACCCAGGGGCGGTGGGGTCCGGGTGGAAGGGAGAGGGTGAGGGAGGGGTAGATGGGGGCTGTGTGAGAGAGGGAGTGGAGGGAAAAGAAGAGGATTGGTGAGGTGGCAAGGTGGGTAGGGATTGGGTCCAGGGGTGAGGTGGCGAGCTGGGATAGGTGGGTAGGATAGTTTCGGGTAGGAAAAGGATTTAGAGTTTGGGTGGACCGTTTGTAGGTAGTCTGGACCGATTGGGCCTCTGGCCTGACCGGTCGGACTGCCTCTCCGGACAAAAGATTTTGAATGCTTTAATTTTATTTGTAAAACATTTTGGAAATACTTTTTAGACAAATAAAAGATCTGACCAGACCGATGTTTTAATTTGAGATAAGGACGGGGGTTATTTAGAAAACAAAACTAGGCGTTTCGAATTGGTTTCAGACAAACAATGCATGATGATGACGATGCAATGCACAAAAACAACGCGATTTTCTAGTAGTGGTTTTGCGGGATGCCACAGGAGATGACCATTTATATATATAGTACATCAATGACACATGAAAGGATAGTTGCCGACCTCGACCGAGAAGGAAAGAGCAACGAGAAAACTTATTTTGAGCTCTCGGGCATTTCACCGAACACCTCTTGTGCATATGAAAAAAACACAAACTAGCACTCTTCACACCCTCTTGCTAGGCTCCAAAATGAGATAGTGAAAAAATGGAAGAGTGGGGTGTGCGCTGCGGTGTCTTATATAGCCCCCCTTTAACACCGGTTCAAGCCACGAACCGGTGTTAAAGGGGGGGCTGCGCGGGCCACTGTTGCAGGGTCCTTTAACACCGGTTCATGGCACGAACCGGTGTTAAAGGGGGGCTCCTTTTTGCCGCACGGGCCACGCTGGTACGCCCCCCCCCCTTAGAACCGGTGTTAAAGCCCTTTTCCAGGATCAACGAAAAGCCTCGTTTCCACTAGTGGATATTAAAGTAATATAGATAGTTACCGTATCTATATTTTTTCTTCATTAACTTATTGCTACATATTCTTCATTAATTTATTGTCACATAAACAAAAGTCCTGAGTTGGAGTCTTAGTTACTAGTGAAGTTACCCCCACTATGATCAGCCTGAGGGACAAGCCACTAATAGGATATTAGAGTATTTTCACTCGCATTGTCCCAAATTGTTGACCAAGAAATAATCAGAAAAACACTATTAGGGACACCATCAGTGGCAGCCTAAATATTGGAAGGATAGTCTCAGAGTGGTGGGTCCAATATGGCCGACCCAATACATTTTTTTCCTAAAAAAATTGAAACAACTAGATAAGATGACCGATTAATTCAAATTTGTACAAATTTTGTATAATTTAAACTAAAACATTCAAAATAAACCCTAAATCTAATGGTAGCGGGCGAAGATGCTGAAGTCGAGGTTGTCTGCGTCGTCGCTGCCATCTTTGTCGGTGTCGTCATCGCCCCACACCTCTAGGAAGTTGTCGTCCTCCGGCTCTGGCTTGGGAGAAAGCATCGTTGCACGGGGACTAGGCGGCGCGTCCGGAGAGGCGGCGAGGTCAATGCGATTGTCGTTGTCCTCCGCAACCACTATTGCGGGGAAGCGTCGGTGGCCGGCAGGAAGGAGGCCTCCAGGAGCTTTGCCTCCTGCAGCCCTTGTAGGTTGCATGGAGCTCCAATTCCACCTCACACCACACCTTCTCATTCTGGCGATGGCGGGGGACCTCCTCTGGACACCCGAGAAACAAGCGGCCGAGTGACGATGGCGACTCCTTCCTCTTATGATGGCGCCCAATACTTTTCGTGAAACGCTTCGTTGGAAACCCCAAGAGCAAGGTATGAAGCAGCACAACTACAAGTTTCCCTCAGTAAGAAACCGAGGTTATCGAACCAGCAGGAGGAAGGAAACGTCACACAGGTGTTGCTAGCAACGTGGAGACCTGCACAACACAAACTCAAGACTTTGCCCCAACGAATCAGTGAGGTTGTCAAGCTCACCGGTTTACTGTAACAAAGGATTAAACGTATGGTGTGGAAGGTAATGGTTTGCAGCAAGTAAATAGGTAACAGTGTAAGATATATCAATGGTAAAGATTGGACCGGGGTCCATAGTTCACTAGAGGTGCTCTCCTTAGATAAACAACATGGCATGAAGGGTAAACAAATTATAGCGGGGCAATTGACAGGAACTGAGTAAGGCATAACAATGCAATTACTAGCCAGAAAGATCCTACGAGGTTGATTGGGCAATACAACAATATACATAGACCGCCATCCAGCTTCATCTATGACTAGAAGATCCAGTATTAAGTTGCAAGCAACAAAAAACTGCTTTAAGAGAAGTGTGTAAGGTAAATAGTCCACATGTTCCATGAACAAGAGACCATTGTTTTCTTCCTAGTAGCAACAACACATCTACAACCGAAGAGATTTCTGTCACTTCCCTTGGAAACTAGAGGCATGAACCCACTATCGAGCATAAATACCCCCTCTTGGAGTCACTAGCAACTACTTGGCCAAGATAACCACTAGCAACGGAGAGCATGCAAGATCACAAACAACACAGACATGATAGAATCATAAAGATAAAACCATTAATCAAAACAACATAATAATCTCAATATCCATCGGATCCCCGCAAACACAACATGCATGATTACAAATAGATTAGATCTTGATCATGAACGGAGCTCACAAGATCTATACATGAAAGCACAAAGGAGGAGATACAACCATCTAGCTACTACATGGACCCATAGTCCAAGGTGGAACTACTCACGCATCATACCGGAGGGAAGGCCTCCAGGATGATCTCCCCTCCGGTAGGGTGCCGGGAAGAGCTTCAGATCCCCCTGATCTAGGGACGATGGTGGCGGCGGCGACAGACGGTTTCGTGGAATATTGATCGGGTACTCAGGGTTTCTGTATAGGGGGCTTCTTATAGGCGAAGGGGCGAGACCGGGAGGTGGCCAGGGCCACCAAACCCTAGCCAAGCACGGGCCCACCTACCCTCGTGCCTGGGTAGGGTCTGGCCCCCCTGGATGGCCCCTCCGGCTCTCCTCTGGACTTCTTGTTCCCCACGGAAAGTAATTGACTTTGACGTTTGTCCCGTCCAATTCCGAGAATATTTCTTTACTAACTTTTCTGAAACCAAAAACAGCAGAAAACAGGCATCTGGCACTGTTGCAACTTGTTAATAGGTTAGTACCAGAAAACATGTAAAAATCACTTCAAAGTGTAGACAAGCAAAGCAAAGTAGATACAAAACAAGCATGGAGCATCAAAAAATATAGATATGTTTCCAATGTATTAGCATCCCCAAGCTTAACTCTTGCTCGTCCTCGAGTAGGTAAGTGATAAATAGAATAATTTTTTGAGGTGACATGCACCCTCACAATAAAGATCCAACCATTTGCAAGCATTGAAAGTTGGGATCAAAGAACTCTAAACATGTGCATGAAAGATGGAGTTCTAACAATAGGACATAGTAACTATGCATGCAACATGACAAGCTACAAACAAAGATCATGACTAACATGCATTGAAAAACGTTTGTTTGTTTCACATACAGAAAACATGGCATAGTGGCAATCAGCTTGTCCCTCATAGAGTAGCAATATAGATGCATAGGACACCTGCAAAGTTCACAAGGGTGACTAGAAACAAGTAGCACAAGAGCAAGTAATAACACAATATGCATCAGTTAATAAGCTTTGGAACACTGCACACAGAATGAAAACTATGCTCTCTTAATGGTGCCTAAAGGTAGAAGGTGGAGACTCAATAGTGGTGGAAGAAAGGCCTGTTTGTAAAGGAAGCAGGGATTACAAGTTTCAAAAAGAGCTTCCAAAAATTATGGTACTTGTTAGCTTTCAGCCCTCATTGCCCCTATCATAAGCATCTTGAAGTGGTTAAGGTTAAAGTGGCAAAGCTGGAGTATATGCTTGACGAAGTATAAGTTGGCAATCTCATGCCCCTTGAATATGAGGGCCACACCTCATGCATACTCAACTTTGGGTCCAGGTAAGTTCTTGTCACTGTAAGTATTTGCATATCATTGAGAACCGCCAATGGGGTACCCCTTGCACATGGTACATGAGCTTTCCCATAACCAAAATGACAAGGCAAGCAGACAATGAGCATATCAGCAATTCTTCTTATGTACCATGTGAATATGGTGCTCTTTTCTCTCTTTCCTCTTTTCTCAATGTGTCTCTTTTTTAATAAGAATGTTTCATAGATGTCACTATGGTGATGCTGCAAGTTTCCACCATAATTAGGCATGGCTTAGGATAGCGGACCAGGCGTTTCTCCAACACAGGATACAAACTCCATGGACTTACAAGTTCCCTATTTATTTCACACCGGTGACATCCATAGACAAAAGAACATGATATCAACTGAGTACAACAAGGTACAAGTGCAATGTTGAAAACGTTCCCCGTGACAGCACAGTTCTTCTAATTCCTATTGGAGATATGCCCTAGAGGCAATAATAAATGTAGTTATTATTATATCTTTGTGTTTATGATAAATGTTTACATTCATGCTATAACAGTATTAACCAGAAACATTAATACTTGTGTAATTTGTAAACTAAATTAGAGTCCCTAGTAAAGCCTCTTCATAATACTAGCTTGTTGATTAATAGATGATCATGGTTTCTTGATCATGACCATTTGAGATGTTGTTAATAACAAGATCATATCATTAGAAGAATTGTATGGTGGACATACTCCTATAGATAAGCGTAGCATAAAGATCAAGTCATTTTAAATAGTTCAATTGCTATAAGCTTTCTGATACATAGTAACCTAATTCCTTCGACGATGAGATCATGCTTATCACCACCACCGGAAGGATGCTTTGATGACATCAAACACCACACCGTAACTGTGTGGCTATAAAGGTGGCATTGAGTATTCGGAAAGTATGGGTTGAGACACATGAATCAAGAGTGGGATTTGTCCATCCATATGACGGATAGATATACTCTGGGCCCTATCGGTGGAATGTCATCCAATTAGATTGCAAGCATGTGACTGGCTCACAAGGGATCACATAACACGGGAACGAGAAAAGAGTACTTATCGGTAACAAGGTTGAACTAGGTATGTAGAGATACCGACGATCAGAACCTCGGATAAGTAAACTATCGTGAGACAAAGGGAAATTGGTATTGTATGTAAGTGGTTCATTTGATCGCAAAGTAATCATAGAAATATGTGGGAGCCATATGAATTTCCAGATTCCTCTATTGGTTATTGATTGGAGAAGTGTCTCGATCATGTCCGCATAATTCACGAACCGTAGGGAGTCACACTTAAGGATTCGATGTTGTTGAGTAGTTATGGAATGATGAGTAAGAGACTGAATGTTGTTCGAATTCTCGGATAGGATCCGGGATATCACGAGGAGATCCAGAATGGTCCGGAGAATAAGATTCATATAAGGAAAGTCATGTTTCGGAGTTGGGGAATGATTCCGGCGTTTTCATCGGGAATGTTCTAGAAGGTTCCGGAAGGTCCGGCACTCCGGAGGGGAAGGGTACATGAATGTGTCATTACAATGTGGAATGGTTGCATCATTTACTAGGTATCATAGCTGGGAAAAACAAAGCAAGAAATCAAATCCTAGTTTGAAAAAGTCAAACGCCAATTTGAAAAGTCAAACGACAGTTTTGCTTGGTGGAGGGAGAGTAGGAAACCTACTTGGGGAGGAGTTCCTCTCCCTCCACCCGCCGGCCAAGGAGGTCGACTTGGTGGAGGACTCCCTCCCCCTTGGCCGCGCCCTCCCACCTATAAAAGGAGGGGCAAGGCTGCACCTCTTCCCAACACCCAACACCACCCAAACCCTAGCCCTAGCCCCCGGCCACCACAAGTCGCCGCCGCCCTAGGTTTTTCCTCCTAGCCACCGAGTTGGGGTTCTCCCCAAGCCCTAGCCGCCGGCCAAGCTTCCTCCCTTGGTTCCTCTAAACCCTAGATCGCCAAGGCCTCTGTCATAGTGCACCATACTCTCTCCGGCTTAAGGCGAAGCCCTGCGAGATCTCCCCTCTACTTCCGGTACCACGCCGTCGTGCTGCCAGAATCGTGAGGAGAGTGCTACAACCTCCGCTGCATGCTGGAACAAGAGAGAGGAAGGTCTTCATCGAATGAGCGATGTGACCCGGTGGCGGCGCTGTAACGCAGCTGGAAGGATCGTCTACACGATCTTGAGATCGGCAAGAGTACGACTACATCACCCACGAGAATCTGCTCTGGTTAACCGCTTTGGAATCTTCGAGGGTGAGTTCCTCTATCGACTCGTTGTTACAATCTAGTAGATAGATCTTGGCTTGTTTGTTTGCATGCGGTAGAATTTTTTTGTTTTCCATGCTATGAACCCCTATAGTGGTATCAGAGCCGTGTCTATATGTAGATCTGTTGCACGAGTAGAACACAATGGTCATTGTGGGTGGTGGTGATTTTATTATCAATTGCTTCTTGTGTACTTTGCATCTTGCGGTATGATGGGATGAAGCGTCCCGGGCTAACTTTACATGACATCATTCATGAGACTAGCTCCACGCTCAACATGCAACTTGTATTGCATAAGTGGCTTTGCGGGTGCCTGTCTCTCCCATTATAGTATAGATCCAATTTACAACGGGCACTTGATAGTTCAAACATCAACGTTGTGGTTCTTGTTCGTAAGTTAGATCGACACTTATTGAAAGCCCCAAACCACGTAAAATATGCAAAGAAAATTAGAGGCGTCTAACTTTGTTTTGTAGGGGTGTGCTGTGATGTGATATGGCCATAATTGTGATTATATTTGATGTATGCAATGTTCCTTATTGTAAGTTGGCAAAGGGCAGGAGCCATATGGTTGTCTTTAATTTCTGTTAAGACCCGCGTGTCTATTCAAAGTAGTTGTAATAGTTGGAGCTGGTGGACGACAACCATGAAACGGCGCCATTGACCTTGACGCTATGTCGGTGATGATGGATATCATGTTCGTGCTTGAAGATGGAGATCGGAAGCACAAGTAGAAAGGCCATATCATATCACATATTATGAATTGCATGTGATGTTAATCCTTTATGCATCTTGTATTGCTTAGTTAACGAAGGTAGCATTATAAGATGATCCCTCATGCATATAAATTTCAAGTTTTGAAGTGTTCATCCTTAGTAAGCACCGTTGCTAAAGCTTGTTGTTTCGAAGCACCACGTGATGATCGGGTGTGTTAGATTCTGCAAGTGTATACAACGTGAGCAAGCCAGATTTGCTCATGCGGAAGCTAAGGTTTGATCTTGACGAGCCTAGCATGTACAGACATGGTCTCGGAACACAGATTACCGAAAGGTAAAGCATGAGTCATATAGTAGGTATGATGAACATGTCGATTGTTCGCCATTGAAGCTACATCAACTCTCGTGATGATCGGTTTTGATGTGGTGGATTTGGTTCGTGTGATCACTAAAACAATGTGAGGGATATTGTTTTGAGTGGGAGTTCACCTAGATTAATTTAACTATTAATTAGAACTCAATTTGTCATAAACTTAGTCTAAACTATTACAAATATGTTGTAAATCAATGGCGGCCCCTACCATCAATTTTAATGCGTTCCTAGAGAAAGAAAAGTTGAAAAACATTGGAAGCAACTTCGCGGATTGGTTCCGCAATTTGAGGATTGTCCTAAATGCTGGTAATTTGACCTATGTGCTGGATGCACCACTGGGTGACCCGCCTGCAGCTGATGCTATCGATGAAGTAAAGAACGTTTACCTCACTCGGAAGAATCAGTACTCCACAATTCAGTGTGCTATCTTGTATGATTTGGAATCGGAGCTTCAGAAAAGGTTTGAGAACCATGGCCCACATGATATTGTCCGTGAACTCAAAATGATATTTGAGGCTCACGTGGCAGTTGAGAGTTATGTAACTACCTCGGTGAACTACGCTCCTAGATACAAGCCTGGATGAGCGATAGTGGTTGAAATAGTACGGTGGGGCCCCAAAAGCCACTCACTGGTAGTCCTTTCAGACGTCCCAACCACTACCCTCTCAACGGGACCTGTACGGGCGGCGTAGTCGGCGAAGGATCAACTACGTGCACAAGTGGGTATGTGCAAGCCACCATACAAGAGTACATCAGAGCCACACCATCTAGAAAGAAAGGAAATATACCAACGCCATACGGCAAGATTCAAATGACCTAGATACATCTATAATTTAGGATAACTCCTCATACAACACACATCAGAGTATCATGCGGAAGCGGCAAACAAGATCCGAGTACGGATAAGAAGCAAATAGGCATAAGATGCCAGAGAAAATAAGCACATCCCAACTACAGGTCTCACGGATCCCCATTCCCGGAATCTCTACACCGAACGATCGTTGCCCACATCATCGGCTTCTTCCACCCAAAGAATCATCCGAGAAGGTACTGCTCATCTGAATCAAGAATTTATCGTGTGAGACCCTAAGGGTACTCAGCAAGTCTTAATGCCTCTAAAGGGGACACAACCTGGGGTGACGCAATTGCAGCAAAAGATAAACCCTAGCAATTCTACAGATAAACGCTAACCATCCGCCTAACCAATGATAGACGGATGTCCGTGAATTTAGGTACAACAGTTATAATGGTAATCTCATCCGATCCATCCTCCTCCCTGCTTACCAACAAGGAAGCGGACGAACAACCCCCCATCCGTTGGCAATTTTATTAACCATTCCATGAGTATTGCACTATTTACTAGTCAAGTTACTTTAGTCAGATTAAAGGCGGTACTTTAGTTATGCTTGTCTATGATCAAGAAACTGGGCTCCAAGTCGTCCATATCCGCGGACACGGCTTTCAGAAAGTTTTACCCGGCCGGGGTGCACCAATAGCAACACACGCTCGATCAACCTCGGAAAAACCAAATCAAAACCCAACGAGGCTTTCACGACTGAACAATCACAAGATTCAGAAATATTTCAGGGGGCCACCCCTTAAGTAGAACCCGCAACGGAGTAAGCAAGCTCCGAGACGGCCTCAAGGTTTAAGGGGACGGTGAACGATCGGGAACCCCAAGCGGGCTTGTCGACACCGCGAAATCGTGGTCCGATCCTAACAAGACAAAGGTGCAGTACCTCGCACAATCGTAAATAAAGCGGTAAAACATGGCATAAGTACAGGATCGTAAATAAAACCTCAAACTAGTTTGTGGCCCCAAGAAATAAGACGGAATCAAGCTCTGGCCCAGGGGGGTCCCATATACCTCCCGGATGTGGATAGCGCGATAAATCAAGGAACAGGAATCAAGTACTCGGGGTCTTACGGGACACAAGTGAGCAGGAAAAACCAAATAGCAGATATTGCTCACCGGTGCCACTTTCTTTAGTTATCCCAGAACTACTCAGGTTAAGTTGTTTAGGTACCTCATTGTCCATCAGACTCTCACAAACCCTACACATGCTGTTCTACGACTCGCATGGCTCAAACAACTCCTATAGTAGTGGCTCATGGGATGGAGGAAAACAAGCTTGGTGGGGTTTAAAAGTAAAGGCAATGCATACTTGGGATTCATTTTAATGCAATCGCGACTCAATGATGCAAGAATAAGATAGAGGCAATAGGTACTGTATGTATGCAAGCATGTGGTAGTGCTTGCCTGGTGTCTCTGTTGAAGCAAAGGACGGTTCTGGGTAGTGCTCCTGGTTCTCTTGATACAACCCCTGCTCAGTGTCTATCCGAGAAAAACCAAACAAACAAGGCCAACATGAATATAGAGCACAAACATATGAATAAGATGCGTCAAGCAAACAATCATGCCATGATGAATGATGCACAATTTACATGGCAAGTAAAGTAGCATGGCATGGGTGAGGTGTGGGGAACAAGAAAATAACATTTAGTTGGTTTTTTAGAATCACATTTGTTGCCATAACATTTGTTGTTCAACATATATTTATATGATGCATGCTGCAATTGAAGTCATGGATAGCATAAACAGAAAGGTCTCGTCGAGCTGATCATTTTAGACTACTTATTTGCTTAATTTGGATTTACCAAACAAAAGTTATTTAATTATTAAATTCTAGTGGCAATTGATGTAATTTAAACAAACTTGGAATTTTAATTGGGCAAAAGTCAAAACAGATGGCATATTTGAATTCCTCTCATCTTGCTGATATCCAAACATATATTATTTGTCTAATTTGGATAAAGTATGAAAAAGTTATTAATAATCTGAATAGAATTTTGAATTTTGAATTTAGTTAAACAGGTTTGAATTTGAAAACAGATCTGAAACATTTCTTACTCAGCCTAAACCGCTCTGGTCACTGACAGGTGGGCCCTTGGGTTCTGCGGCCCACGCGCCAGCGTCTGGAACAGAGCTGGACCGCGGGTTGAGCTCCAGGAAGCCCAGGAGCCTTTTTGTAAAAAGGCCACGGGCGCTGACAGAGGGCCAAGGGGACTGCGGGTTGAGGCGTTGGAAGTGGAGGGACTAAAGCAGAAAAACGTCGGGGTGGTCTCGACCGATTTGACCGCATCATGAAAGCGGCTAGATGGTCGGATCTTTCGACGACGATGGCGAGCTGCACACTGGTTATCTCGCCACGACGCAAAAGAGAGAGTTGCATAGGGATGTAACGGCTACAGGTTTCGTTTGGGGCGCATCTACGGGGAAGGTCTGTGCTGGCCGGAAATCGACGAGGCAGAGGCGGTTCGGATCTGCGAACGTTGCTGCGCGCAAGATGTCTGACGGCAGCTTGCACGCAGGTGCTCGACGATGGCCGGCGGCGCTACGGTGAACTAGGGGGGTGGGGATCGTGTCAGGGGGAACGAGTGGCTTACCAGGGGCTCGCTGGTGGCCTGGCTCGGGCAGGGAGGCCGGTGATCGTCGAGGGGGCTGGCGACGGGAACGTTCTGGTACACGCGGGCACGGCGGCGGCGGAGCTCCTCCGGCGTCTGGCCAGTTCTGGCGTCCGCAGCGGTGGAAGACGGGAGCTCTGCAGTGCTGGCGCGCCTCGGGGAGCTCTGGAAAGAAGGGGGTGCTGGGGCGCCGTCGCTAGGGCTTCGGGTTCATGGCGTCCTGGCTTGCGGGGAGAAGAAGGGGAGGAAGAGTGGATCTGGGGAGGCTGGGGCGAGGAGTTCCGGATAAGAACGAGAGAGGGGAGAGGAAGGTGGCGTGGGGAGGGGCTGGCTGTCTTGCTTGCTGCTTTAGGCAGCGAGGCGATAAGGGCAGAGCACGTGAGCGAGAGAGAGAAGAGAAACAGGGACAGAGAGGCTGCAGGTGGGGCTAGTGCAGCTGTGGTCGGTGGTTCGGGCTGGGGCCCCTAGGGCAGGGAGAGGGAGCAAGAGAGGGAAGAGGTGATGCGCGGGTCTAGGGTTGGAGCTAGGGTTTTGTTTTGAGTGGTGGAGGGGTAGCTAGGTGGCATGTGGGGCCAGCTAGGTGGCATGGGGTGGTCGAGCTAGAGCTAGAAGGGTAGAGGGACATGGGGTACATGCTAGGTAGAGGAAAAAGGAGGGGGTAGGGTTTTGGGTTTTGCTTAGGTAATGAGGGGGTAGACTAGAGGGGTAAGAGGGTGGTTTAGTGTTTGCTTTAGGGTGATGGTCATGCAAGGTAGGGGAAGAGGAGGGGTAGGCTTAGGGTTTTGGTTATAGGGTAGAAAAGAAAGAGGCAAGGGGTGGTTCTAGAGGTTGCTAAGAGGGTTAGGCAAAGGATGGTGGTACTAATGGCCCATGCATGATCCAACAAAGGACCAAGCAAGTTCCAAAGAGAGGGGGGGGTTTTAGAGGATGCATGCCACATAGCACATGTGTGTGCATGGAGCATGGGGTTGGTTTAGCTAAAGGGAAAAAGAGAGAGAGGGTTTAACACCTCCAAACAAGGTCAAGCAAGGAAGGAGGGTTCCATTTAGAAAACAAGCAAAAACCAAAAGCCAGGGAAAAGGGGCTATTGCATGGCCCATGCAGAATAATTAATGCCACAATTATCCTTGTGAGAACAAGGATATTAATATGGCACTATTCATCTCCATACCAAAATGTGGACAAGGCCAAGCAAAGATCAAGGTTGGATCCAACTAACAACATGGGCTAGGGATAACTCAATAATATGCCAAGCCCATATTATTGGATGGTGGAATTATAAGGTGGTGATAGATAAGGTGGTGGAGTCAAAAGAGAGATGCCCCCAACTCAACTTGGGCATTTAACAATTTAGTAAGAACCAAATACAATATCAAGAGGCAACTACAATTGATCATGCACATGAGATAAGAACCAACAAGAAAAGGTTTTTATATGATGCTCAAATGCAAGGTGATATGATGACATGAGCATGATATGATGATGATGCAACAATTATATGTTGGAAGTGGCCCATTTTATTATTATGACATGTAGCATTACAGGGGTTAGACAACTGGGATGCTACAACTCTCCCCCACTAAACAGGAATCTCGCCCCGAGATTCTAGGAAGAAGAAGAAGAAGACACAAAGAGAGAAGGATGGTTGACACGGAGTTCATCTTCACGCTCCCAAGTTGCTTCATCAAGAATGGTGTGACCACGCACCTTGCGTAATTTGATGGACTTGTTGCGAGTCCTTCGCTCATGGTCTCGAGGATTTTGGTGGGGTGTTCTTGATAAGACAGATCTTCTTGGAGGTCGATTAGCTCATGGTCCACGGTCTTGCGGGATCTTTGAAGCACTTCTTGAGCTGAGAGATGTGGAAAACATCATGGACTTTGAGTTTTTCCGAAGCTCAAGTGCATAAGCAACTTCTCCTCTTCTACCACGTATCTTGAAAGGACCGATGTATCTAGGAGCCAACTTTCCTTTGATCAAGCGGTGTGTTCCTCTCATGGGAGTGACACGAAGGTATCTGAGATCACCAGGGCATATACCATATCTGTGCTTCTGTCATAGTTGCTCTTCTGACGACTTTGAGCAATCTTCAGGTTCTCCAGAATGATATGCACCTTCTCCTCTGCTTGAGTTACAATGTCAGGGCCAAACCAGATTCTTTCTCCTGCACCTGACCAACCAATTTGAGTTCTGCACTTCCGGCCATAGAGAGCCTCGAATGGTGCCATCTTCAGACTCTTCTGGAAGCTGTTGTTGTAGGAGAATTCAGCATATGGAAGGCATTCCTCCCACTTCATGCCAAAATAGATGACACAAGCTCTAATCATGTCCTCGAGAATTTGATTGATCCTCTCCACTTGTCCTTGCGACTGAGGGTGGTAAGCAGTGCTGAAGTTCAACTTCGTTCCCAAAGCTTTTTGGAAACTCTCCCAGAACTTTGAGGTGAAGATGCTCCCACGATCTGAACTGATTTCCAGTGGAACCCCATACAAAGAGACAATCCTGTTGATATAGAGCTCAGCCAACTGAAGTCCAGAAATTGTTTCTTTGACTGGGAAGAAGTGTGCCACTTTAGAAAGCCTGTCGATGACAACAAAAATTGCATTGTTGCCCTTCTGCGACCTTGGAAAACCAGTGATGAAGTCCATCTCAACTTTCTCCCATTTCCATTCCGGAGGCTTCAATGGCTGTAGAAGACCAAATGGTTTCTGATGAACAGCCTTGACTCTGCGGCAGACATCACATTCTGAGACGTACTTGGCACAATACCTTTTCAACCCAGGCCACCAGTATTGTGTTTTCAAGTCCATATACATCTTTGTGCTGCCAGGATGGATAGAAAGAACCGAATCATGTGCCTCCTTGAGAACTTGGTCTCTCAGACCCGGATAGTTTGGAACAAACATCCGATGTTCAAAGAAGAGCGTGCCTTGATCATCAACATGGAAGGATTCATACTTCGGAGTGCCAAGCTTAGAGATGAGCTTTCTAGTGTGCGGATCACCAAGCTGACGAGAACGAATTTGTTCTTCCAAGAGAGGAGTAGCCAGAAGGTTCAGAAGATGCCCTTGTTCCACAATCTCCAGGTTCAGCTGACGGAATTCCTCGCACAAGAGAGGCTGCTGCTCTTCTACCATGAGGTTGTTGACATAAGCTTTTCTGCTAAGCGCATCTGCCATGACATTTGCTTTTCCTGGAGTGTAGTTGATGGTCACATCGAAGTCATTGATTGCTTCAATCCATCTCCTCTGCCGTAGGTTGAGATCCGGTTGAGTGAAGATATACTTCAAACTCTTGTGGTCCGAGAAGATCTCACAACGGTTACCCAGCAAGTAGTGCCTCCATAGCTTCAAGGCAAAGACAACTGCTGCTAGCTCGAGGTCATGTGTGGGATAGTTGACCTCATGCGTCTTCAACTGACGAGAAGCATAAGCAACCACCTGTCTCTCTTGCATAAGGACCGCACCCAATCCTTGCAAAGAGGCATCGCAGAATATCTGGAAAGGCTTGGATGTATCCGGAGGAACCAAGACTGGCGTGGAAGTGAGCTTCTCTTTGAGTGTCTCAAAACTTTCTTGGCAAGCAGGTGTCCACAGGTACTTCTTGCCTTTCTTGAGGAGATCGGTAAGAGGCTTTGCTATCTTCGAGAAGTTCTGCACAAAGCGACGGCAATAGCTAGCCAAGCCGAGAAAACTCCGCACTTCCTTGACATTAGCAGGAGGAAGCCATTCAACTATTGTCTTCACGGTTTCCGGGTTGACTGCAATGCCCTTGGCAGAGATGACATGTCCCAGATATGTTACTTCAGGCAACCAGAACTCACATTTGGAGAACTTTGCATACAAGCGGTTCTCACGAAGCTTGTTCAGGACACACCGCAGGTGCTCTTCATGCTCCTCCTTGGACTTGGAATAGACGAGAATATCATCCAGATATACCACCACAAACTTGTCCAGGTACTCCATGAAAACGGAGTTCATCAGCCTCGAGAAGGTAGCAGGTGCGTTGGTGAGGCCGAAAGACATTACCGTGTACTCATACAGGCCATAGCGAGTGGTGAAAGCTGTCTTGGGCACATCCTCTTTGCGAATTTTGATTTGGTGATAACCACTCCTCAAATCCAGCTTAGAGAACACCACAGCTCCTGCCAGCTGATCAAAAAGATCATTTATCCGAGGGAGAGGATATTTGTTCTTGATGGTTTTAGCATTGAGAGCCCGATAATCAACACATAGCCTATCGGTTCTGTCACGCTTCTTCACAAAGATTGTTGGGCTACCCCAAGAAGAAGTGCTATGCTGAATGAAACCCAACTTCTCTTGTTCATCAAGTTGTCGTTTGAGTTCAGCCAGCTCAGAAGGACCCATTTTGTATGGTCTCTTGGAGATAGGAGCCGTTCCAGGTTCAAGCTCGATCACGAATTCAACCTCGCGATCCGGAGGCATACCTGGCAACTCTTCAGGAAAGACATCCGGGAACTCACAGACCACTGGTACCTTCTGAATAGCTTCCATAGCATCATTATTCAGAGCAGCCAAGGAATAGAGCTGGACAGCCGGAGTCAGACTTGGAGAAAAGACTATGTGGCCTTCAGGGATCTTCAGAGACACTGAGCGTTCAAAGACAATCGATCACAGCTGCATTTCTTGTCAACCAATCCATGCCAGGATGACATCAATGTCGAGTTGCCCGAAACAATCAAAGAAGCCAAGAAGGAAGAACCACCAATCTCGATCCGATTGCCATGGTGATATACTCCGCCCTCATGTTTGCCCAGGAGAAAGAACCATTAACCGCTTGGAAGAGGATCCATGACTAACTCATTCTCACTTGCAAACTTTACAGAGACAAAAGAATGCGATGCACGAATCAAAGAGAACTCGTGAGGACCGAAAGTTAATCGAAAGCATACCCATGACAACTCCAAAGTGCGAGCTCAGCTTTAGAGGCGTTGACGTTAGCACGCACAACCGCGAACCCGGGCTTGGTGTTGATGTTGAGAGCCCGAGGTGGCGCCGAACCGAAGGAGAGCTTGATGCAGATCTTGGCGGGGTTGAGGAGAGCTTTGTTCTTCATTGGACAGTTCGGTGTGGATGTCTGGGATCTCCACATGTGTAACAAGCACCGAGCACGTGGAAGCGGGGACTCCGCCAGCGCTCAGGTAAGGGTTGTTGTAGCCCCAGGAGCCGCAGTGGTGAAGTTTGATGGCCTTGGCGTGAAACTCGCAGGTCTTGGTGGAGCCGGGAGCGACGGTGGGGTGTTAGGAACCCAGACACGCCGCTTAGAAGGAGTTGCCATTGCTGCCGAGCTTGATGCATCCCTGCTGTGCTTCTTGGACTCCTCGAACATCTGCCTACTAGCCTCCTCTTGTAGTGCCATATGCTGCAGTTCCAGGAAGGTTGCCGGTCTTGCATGCGTGAGTGCATACTTGATCGACACATTGAGCCCTTGCCTGAATCTCTTCTGCTTTTTCTTGTCATCAGATACTTCATCACCACCATAGCGAGACAGGTTCATAAAGTTCCTGATATAGGTGTTGACGTTATCATTCCCCTGCTTCAGGTTGAGGAAAGCATCCTTCATCCTTTCCATCACAATCTCTGAGAGAAACTGTTCTTTGGAAGCTGCGGTGAACCTCTCCCAAGTTGGCTGGAACCCAGTGCCGCTTGCCTTCAAGTAGTTTTCCCACCATAGAGCCGCATCTCCCTTGAGAAGGTGGGTAGCACACTTGACCCACTCCTCGGAACATCGCAGCCTCGAGCAACCTTGAGATCTCGGCAGCCAATCATCCGCATCAAGAGGTCGGTCGGACACGCCGAATGGCGAGGTTGAACTTGAGGAAGCTCTTGATGTCACCACGCTTGGGAGGTGGAGGAAGTGGAGTGAACTCGTTCCTTGGACGCTCTCCTCAAAGCGCAATTGGTTCTCTTGCATGGCGCCAAAGCATTGGCAATGCTTAGCAATGAGCCCGATTAGGAGGAATATCCTCCTCAGTCCGGCGTGGAGGAGCCATCCTGTCATTGATGTAAAACTCAAGTCAGTACTATAATGGAGAATGATAATAATCCAAAATAGTACCAAGATGGAATTAACCAAGATTAAAGGATACAATTTACTGAGATGATATGAAAATATCAACAAAGTTCATAGCACCTCAAAGATATTAAGCATATCACACACGACTGAAAAGGAGTGTGGTACACAAACATATCAAAGAAAAATTTTCCACAAATTTCGGCATTAAAATACCAATAGATGCGCAAAATTACTTAACGAATCAAGATTAGTGACTCTACCGATTCAATATACAAAAGCGAATGATACAAGTAGTGGTATGGTCGCGACTCCATCCCGCACTCAAATCATTACTCCGCACATGAACAAGTGGAACACATATCCTAACCCCTTCTTCTCACGAAACCTAAGGATTGGTACTACGAAACGAACACCCCAAACAAGATAGCGTCGGATACAAAGCGAAGATAGATTGCGTCGGTTTACAAAAGCCCCGGTATAGAATGTACCAACAGTTGATAACCAAAGGCGAGATAAGATAACAACTTGGATGCAACAGATAGACAAGGACTACACACACACACATCCTATGGTACTACGGAAACCCGAACACGTGAATCCTAGTTTGAACTTTGAGAAAAGGATTGAAAGCGTTGCACTTCCTTACGAGAAAAGGGTGGGTGGGAGGTAAGAAGAAAAATGAAGCAGTCCTACTCTCGCGTTTTGTTTTCCCTATATACATAACTACTCAAAATATTTGCTAGACCGACAACGCACTGCTTTGAAACCACGAAGGTCGGGATGGCTCGATACCAATTGTAACTACCTCGGTGAACTACGCTCCTAGATACAAGCTGGATGAGCGATAGTGGTTGAAATAGTACGGTGGGGCCCCAAAGCCACTCCTGGTAGTCCTTTCAGACGTCCCAACCACTACCCTCTCAACGGGACCTGTCAGAGGCGTGGTCGGCAAAGCGAAGGGATCAACTACGTACACAAGTGGGTATGTCAAGCCACCATACAAGAGTACATCGAGCCACACCATCTAGAAAGAAAGGAATATACCAACGCCATACGGCAAGATTCAAATGACCTAGATACATCTATAATTTAGGATAACTCCTCATACAACACATCGAGTATCATGCGGGCGGCAAACAAGATCCGAGTACGGATAAGAAGCAAATAGGCATAAGATGCCAGAGAAAATAAGCACATCCCAACTACAGGTCTCATGGATCCCCGATCCCGGAATCTCTACACCGAGCGATCGTTGCCCACATCATCGGCTTCTTCCACCCAAAGAACTGTTCCACGAGAAGGTACTGCTCATCTGAATCAAGAATTTATCGTGTGAGACCCTAAGGGTACTCAGCAAGTCTTAATGCCTCTAAAGGGGACACAACTGGGTGACGAATTGCAGCAAAAGATAAACCCTAGCAATTCTACAGATAACGCTAACCATCCGCCTAACCAATGATAGGCGGATGTCCGTGAATTTAGGTACAACAGCTTATAATGGTAATCTCATCCGATCCATCCTCCTCCCTGCTACCAACAAGGAAGCGGACGAACAACCCCCCATCCGTTGGCAATTTTATTAACCATTCCATGAGTATTGCACTATTTACTAGTCAAGTTACTTTAGTCAGATTAAAGGCGGTACTTTAGTTATGCTTGTCTATGATCAAGAAACTGGGCTCCAAGTCGCCCATATCCATGGACACGGCTTTCGAAAGTTTTACCCCGGGGTGCACCAATAGCAACACACGCCGATCAACCTCGGAAAACCAAATCAAAACCCAACGAGGCTTTCACGGTGAACAATCACAAGATTCAGAAATATTTCAGGCCACCCTTAAGTAGAACCCGCAACGGAGTAAGCAAGCTCGAGACGGCCTCAAGGTTTGGCGGGGCTGTGAGCATCGGGAACCCCAAACGGGGCTTGTCGACACCATGAAATCGTGGTCCGATCCTAACAAGACAAAGGTGCAGTACCTCGCACAATCGTAATAAAGCGGTAAACATGGCATAAGTACAGGATCGTAAATAAAGCCTCAAACTAGCTTGTGGCCCCAAGAAATAAGACGGAATCAAGCTCTGGTCCAGGGGGGTCCCATATACCTCCCGGATGTGGATAGCGCGATAAATCAAGGAACAGGAATCAAGTACTCGGGGTCTTACGGGACACAAGTGAGCGGAAAAACCAAATAGCAGATATTGCTCACCGATGCCACTTTCTTTAGTTATCCCAGAACTACTCAGGTTAAGTTGTTTAGGTACCTCATTGTCCATCAGACTCTCACAAACCCTACACATGCTGTTCTACGACTCGCATGGCTCAAACAACTCCTATAGTAGTGGCTCATGGGATGGAGGAAAACAAGCTTGGTGGGGTTTAAAAGTAAAGGCAATGCATACTTGGGATTCATTTTAATGCAATCGCGACTCAATGATGCAAGAATAAGATAGAGGCAATAGGTACTGTATGTATGCAAGCATGTGGTAGTGCTTGCCTGGTGTCTCTGTTGAAGCAAAGGACGGTTCTGGGTAGTGCTCCTGGTCTCTTGATACAACCCCTGCTCAGTGTCTATCCGAGAAAAACCAAACAAACAAGGCCAACATGAATATAGAGCACAAACATATGAATAAGATGCGTCAAGCAAACAATCATGCCATGATGAATGATGCACAATTTACATGGCAAGTAAAGTAGCATGGCATGGGTGAGGTGTGGGGAACAAGAAAATAACATTTAGTTGGTTTTTTAGAATCACATTTGTTGCCATAACATTTGTTGTTCAACATATATTTATATGATGCATGCTGCAATTGAAGTCATGGATAGCATAAACAGAAAGGTCTCGTCAGCTGATCATTTTAGACTACTTATTTGCTTAATTTGGATTTACCAAACAAAAGTTATTTAATTATTAAATTCTAGTGGCAATTGATGTAATTTAAACAAACTTGGAATTTTAATTGGGCAAAAGTCAAAACAGATGGCATATTTGAATTCCTCTCATCTTGCTGATATCCAAACATATATTATTTGTCTAATTTGGATAAAGTATGAAAAAGTTATTAATAATCTGAATAGAATTTTGAATTTTGAATTTAGTTAAACAGGTTTGAATTTGAAAACAGATCTGAAACATTTCTTACTCAGCCTAAACCGCTCTGGTCACTGACAGGTGGGCCCTTGGGTTCTGCGGCCCACGCGCCAGCGTCTGGAACAGAGCTGGACCGCGGGTTGAGCTCCAGGAAGCCCAGGAGCCTTTTTGTAAAAAGGCCACGGGCGCTGACAGAGGGCCAAGGGGACTGCGGGTTGAGGCGTTGGAAGTGGAGGGACTAAAGCAGAAAAACGTCGGGGTGGTCTGACTGACGAACTGCATCTGACAGCGCGAGAAACGGCTAGATGGTCGGATCTTTCGACGACGATGGCGAGCTGCACACTGGTTATCTCGCCACGACGCAAAAGAGAGAGTTGCATAGGGATGTAACGGCTACAGGTTTCGTTTGGGGCGCATCTACGGGGAAGGTCTGTGCTGGCCGGAAATCGACGAGGAACAGAGGCGGTTCAGCAGTCTGCGAGACGCGCGGCGGCTGACGGCACTCCACGCAGGGTGCTCGGCGATGGCGTGGCCACACGGTGAACTAGGGGGGCGGGGATCATGTCAGGGGGAACGAGTGGCTTACCAGGGGCTCTGGTGGCTGCTCGGCAGGAGGCCGGTGATCGCCGAGGCTGGCGGCGAACGCCTGCACACGGGCACGGCGGCGGCGGAGCTCCTCCGGCGAGGTTCTGGCGTCACGCGGCCAGTGGAAGACGGGAGCTCTGATGCCTGGCGCGCCTCGGGGAGCTCTGGAAAGAAGGGGGTGCTGGGGCGCCGTCGCTAGGGCTTCGGGTTCATGGCGTCCTGGCTTGCGGGGAGAAGGAGGGGAGGAGAGTGGATCTGGGGAGGCTGGGGCGAGGAGTTCCGGATAAGAACGAGAGAGGGGAGAGGAAAGTGGCGTGGGGGAGGGGGTACGGCTGTGCTGCTGCTGCTTTTAGCTGGCCACGCGAGGGCGATAAGGGCAGAGCACGTGAGCGAGAGAGAGAAGAGAAACAGGGACAGAGAGGCTGCAGGTGGGGCTAGTGCAGGCCAGGGTCGGGGTGGTTCGGGCTGGGGCCCCTAGGGCAGGGAGAGGGAGCAAGAGAGGGAAGAGGTGATGCGCGGGTCTAGGGTTGGAGCTAGGGTTTTGTTTTGAGTGGTGGAGGGGTAGCTAGGTGGCATGTGGGGCCAGCTAGGTGGCATGGGGTGGTCGAGCTAGAGCTAGAAGGGTAGAGGGACATGGGGTACATGCTAGGTAGAGGAAAAAGGAGGGGGTAGGGTTTTGGGTTTTGCTTAGGTAATGAGGGGGTAGACTAGAGGGGTAAGAGGGTGGTTTAGTGTTTGCTTTAGGGTGATGGTCATGCAAGGTAGGGGAAGAGGAGGGGTAGGCTTAGGGTTTTGGTTATGGGTAGAAAAGAGAGAGGCAAGGGGTGGTTCTAGAGGTTGCTAAGAGGGTTAGGCAAAGGATGGGGTACTAATGGCCCATGCATGATCCAACAAAGGACCAAGCAAGTTCCAAAGAGAGGGGGGGGGGGTTTAGAGGATGCATGCCACATAGCACATGTGTGTGCATGGAGCATGGGGTTGGTTTAGCAAAAGGGAAAAAGAGAGAGAGGGTTTAACACCTCCAAACAAGGTCAAGCAAGGAAGGAGGGTTCCATTTAGAAAACAAGCAAAAACCAAAAGCCAGGGAAAAGGGGCTATTGCATGGCCCATGCAGAATAATTAATGCCACAATTATCCTTGTGAGAACAAGGATATTAATATGGCACTATTCATCTCCATACCAAAATGTGGACAAGGCCAAGCAAAGATCAAGGTTGGATCCAACTAACAACATGGGCTAGGGATAACTCAATAATATGCCAAGCCCATATTATTGGATGGTGGAATTATAAGGTGGTGATAGATAAGGTGGTGGAGTCAAAAGAGAGATGCCCCCAACTCAACTTGGGCATTTAACAATTTAGTAAGAACCAAATACAATATCAAGAGGCAACTACAATTGATCATGCACATGAGATAAGAACCAACAAGAAAAGGTTTTTATATGATGCTCAAATGCAAGGTGATATGATGACATGAGAATGATATGATGATGATGCAACAATTATATGTTGGAAGTGGCCCATTTTATTATTATGACATGTAGCATTACAGGGGTTAGACAACTGGGATGCTACAAGTTATGAGGCTTCTGAAAAGTTCTTTAACTGCAAGATGGAAGAGGGCAGCTCCGTTAGTGAGCACGTGCTTAAGATGTCTGGGCACACAAACAAACTCCAAAGCTTGGGTATAGTGATTCCTAATGCTTTGGGGATTTACCGTGTCCTCCAATCACTGCCACCAAGTTACAAGAACTTTGTGATGAAATAAAATATGTAAAACATGAACAAGACGTTGCCAGAACTCTTCTCCATGTTGAAATCTGCAGAAGTGGAGATTAGGAAAGAGCATCAAGTGTTGTTGGTCAATAAGACCACCAAATTCAAGAAAGGCAAGTCTAAGCAAAAGGGAAACTTCAAGAAGGGTGGTAAGAAAGTTGCCGCACCGGCGAAGAAGACCAAGGCTGGACCTAAGCCTGATACTAAGTGCTTTTACTACAAGGGAGAGGGTCACTAGAAGCGGAATTTCCCAAAGTACTTGGCGTATTTGAAGAATGGCAACATCAAGAAGAAAGGTATATCCGATATACATTGTTATTGATGGGTATCTCACTAGTACTCGTAGTAGTGCCTGGATATTTGATACTGGTTTGGTTGCTCATATTTGTAACTCGAAACAGGTACTGCAGAATAAATGGAAGCTAGCGAAGAACGAGGTGACGATGCGCATTGGAAATGGATCAAAGGTTGATGTGATCGTGGTCGGCACGCTACCTCTTCATCTACCATCGGGATTAGTTTTATACTTAAATAATTGTTATTTGGTGCCTGCGTTGAGCATGAACATTATATCGGGATCTTATTTATTGCGAGACGGTTACTTGTTTAAGTCCGAGAATAATGGTTGTTCGATTTATATGAGTAATATGTTTTATGCACATGCACCTTTGATCAGTGGCGGATGTAGTACAAAATTGGTGGGTGGGCACACTCAAAAAGAAAATTACACTAGCCCATCTGTGAAATTTTTGCCAAGTATTATAGTTACAAATCCATTCACCACAATTTTTGACAAAAAAATTTGACAACACATGGAAGCTTTTTAACATCCATGATTTGTTATTTGAAGTGTCAACCATTTTATAAACTTTCATGAAACATTTTTTTATGCGTTGAACCTTTTTTTCGAGCCATGAACAACATGAACCTTTTTGGAACATTGGTGAATTTTTTTGAACCGTAAAATATTTTTCCAAAACTTCATGAAACTTAAGTGTGAACCATTTTTAAGAGATTTTGTTTTCAAGCAATGAACCTCTTTAACATTTATGAAATATTTTTTCTTGGACCATGAACCATTTTTTAAAATGGCATGGACCTTTTCTTTTTTAGTAGTAGGAAACTTTCTTTAGCATCTACAGAGGGTTGAAGTGCAAAGAGGAAATAATTGAATGGGAATAATAATGAATTAACCAAGGAAAAACGAGGAACAACGGTCTAAATAAATTGATTCCGGGGTTTATACCCGCACCTATCTGACCAAAAGCGACCATTATAAATTTATATACTCCCTCCGTCTTAAAATAGATGTTTCGAATTATTGAAATTTTGGATAAATCTATATACTCCTTTCCTCTGATTCAAATTAATGTTCTTATATTTTTATAAATTCAGATGTATCTAACACTAAAACATGACTAGATATATTTGAATTTATACAAATCTAAAAACAAAGGATTACTAAATAGTGTCTAGATTCATAATTTTGACAAATCTACGATATCTATTTTGAGACGGAGGGACGAAAGTATATAGCTGCTGTCTACATGGCTTTTTGAGCAGGACCGCGGGAGTAGCTCACGTTGGAGACTAATACACACTCGCTATAAGAAATCGGTATACGCTCGCTCGTTGCTGGCCGCCGGAGGCCTGAAGCCCGGACGAGCATCTTCGCGGCACCGGCTAGCGGGGTTGGGAGGGTGTCGGAATGGGAGCGAGCCAGCGAGAGGATGCGGCGTAGGGCGGTAAAGGACAGCCGGTGGCAGCCGCCGGAGGACTGAAGCCCGGAAGAGCATCTTTGCGACACCGGCCAGAGGGGTTGGGAGGGTGTCGGAATGGGAGCGAGCCAGCGAGAGGATGCAGCGTAGGGCGGTAAGGGACAGTCGGTGGCAGCCACCGGAGTCCGGAAGATCCGATTAGGAAAATAGATTTATGTATCGCATTCCTTTTTCTCTTCTCGTCGTTCCAGAAACAGATCGAGTCAAAGACGACAGACAAATCGGCCGCATCTCTCTAACACGGATCAGATTAGCGGTAGATGAAAAAAATCCTAGAATTCTGGGTGGGCCGTGGCCCTCCCGGCCCGACTCCTGCGTCTGCCAATGCCTTTGATAGATGGTCTATTCTTATTGAATCTCGATAGTGGAAATACACATATTAATAATATTGAAGCTAAACGATTGAAATTGAGCGATAACTCGACCTATATGTGGCACTGTCGTCTTGGTCACATTGGAGAGAAGCGTATGAAGAAACTCCATTCCGATGGACTTCTTGAATCACTTGATTTTGAATCACTTGAAAGATGCGAAGCATGTCTGATGGGTAAAGTGACTAAGACTCCATTTTCTGGTATGATGGAGAGAGCTACGGATTTATTGGAAATCATACATACCGATGTGTGTGGTCCAATGAGTGTAGCATCGCGCGGTGGCTATCGTTATGTTCTTACCTTCACGGATGACTTGAGTAGATATGGGTATATCTATTTCATGAAACATAAGTCCGAAACTTTCGAGAAGTTTAAGGAATTTCAAAGTGAGGTGGAGAATCAACGTAACAAGAAGATTAAATTTCTACGTTCTGATCGTGGAGGTGAATATCTAAGTTACGAGTTTGGAGAGCATTTAAAGAAATGCGGAATACTTTCACAATTGACACCGCCGGGAACACCACAGCATAATGGTGTGTCCGAACGTCGTAATCGAACTCTCTTAGATATGGTTCGTTCTATGATGTCACTTACATATTTACCGCTATCGTTTTGGGGTTATGCATTAGAAACAGCCGCATTTACTTTAAATAGGGCACCATCTAAATCCGTTGAAACGACATCGTATGAATTATGGTTTGGCAAGAAACCTAGATTGTCGTTCCTTAAAGTTTGGGGTTGCGAAGCCTATGTAAAGAAGTTACAACCGGACACGCTTGAACCCAAAGCGGAAAAATGCGTCTTCATAGGATACCCGAAGGAAACTATTGGGTATACCTTATATCATAGATCCAAGGGCAAAATCTTTGTTGCCAAGAATGGATCCTTTCTAGGGAAGGAATTTCTCTCGAAAGAAGTGACTGGAAGGAAAGTAGAACTCGACGAGGTTGTTGAACCTTCTCTCAAACTTGCGAGTAGCATAGCACCGGAAGAAGTTCCTGTGGCGCCTACACCAATAAGAGAGGAAGCTAATGATGATGATCATGAAACTTCAGTTGAAGTTGCTACAGAACCTCGCAGGTCAATGAGAACTCGTACCACTCCTGATTGGTATGATCCCGTTATGAGTGTCATGTTAGTGGACAACAACGATGACCCTGTGACATATGAGGAAGCAATGATGAGCCCAGATTCCAATAAATGGCAAGACGCCATGAAATCCGAAATTGGATCCATGTACAAAAACCAAGTATTGACTTTGGTGGACTTACCGGATGGCCGGAAGGCTGTCGAGAACAAATGGATTTTCAAGAAGAAAACAAATGCTGATGGTAATGTTCCTGTCTATAAAGCTCGACTTGTCGCAAAAGGGTTTCGACAAATTCAAGGAGTTGACTACGATGAGACTTTCTCACCAGTAGCAAAGCTAAAGTCTGTGAGGATTATGTTAGCAATCGCTGCATATTACGATTATGAGATATGGCAGATGGATGTCAAAACAGCGTTCCTCAATGGAGACATTGATGAAGAGTTGTATATGATGCAACCCAAAGGTTTTGTCGATCCTAAAGATTCTAACAAGGTATGCAAACTTCAACGGTCCATATATGGGTTGAAGCAAGCATCTCTAAGTTGGAATCAACATTTTGATAAGGTAATCAAAAGTTTTGGTTTTACAAACTTATGGAGAAACTTGTATTTACAAGAAAGTGAGTGGGAGCTCTGTAGCATTGTTGATACTATATGTAGATGACATATTGTTGATTGGGAATGATGTAGACCTTCTCAATAGTGTTAAGGAATATTTGAATAATAGTTTTCAATGAAAGATCTTGGCGAAGCAGCTTACATATTAGGCATAAAGATTTATAGAGATAGATCGAGACGCCTAATATCATTGTCACAAAGTACATATTTGGACAAAGTTCTAAAGAGGTTTGAAATGGAAGATAGCAAGAAATGGTTCTTGCCCATGTTGCCCAATACGACCTTGAGTAAAAATCAAAGTCCAGCAACGGCAGGAGATAGAGAAAGGATGAGTAAGACTCCCTATGCCTCATCCATAGGATCTCTAATGTATGCCATGCTATGTACAAGACCCGACATTGCATATGTTGTTAGTTTAACTAGCAGATATCAAAGTGATCCAGGAGTGGATCATTGGACAGCGGTCAAAAACATCCTTAAGTACTTGAGAAGAACTAAGGATATGGTTCTTTCTTATGGAGGTGATGAATAGCTCGTTGTTAATGGTTACACCGATGCTAGTTGGAACACCGATCCGTATGATTCTAAATCTCAATCTGGATACGTATTTACTTTGAATGGTGCAGCAGTTAGCTAGAGGAGTGCAAAGCAAAGCGTTGTGGCGAGATCTTCAACTGAATTGGAATACACAGCTGCTTCAGAGGCTTTACAAGAAGCGATATGGATTAAGGAGTTCATTACAGAGCTCGGTGTGGTTCCAAGTGCGCTGGACCCAATGTCTATCTACTGTGATAACATGGGATCCATAGCCAATGCGCAAGAACCAAGGTCACACAAGAAGCTGAAAAACATCAAGCTGCGTTTTCACGCTATTCGAGAACATGTCCAAAATGGTGACATAAAGATTTGCAAAGTACACACAGATCTGAATGTCGCAGATCCGTTGACTAAACCTCTCCTGAGGGCAAAACATGACCAACACCAAACTGCCATGGGTGTTCGGTATATTACCATGTAATCTAGATTAGTTGACTCTAGTGCAAGTGGGAGACTGTTGGAGATATGCCCTAGAGGCAATAATAAATTTAGTTATTATTATATCTTTATGTTTATGATAAATGTTTACATTCATGCTATAATAGTATTAACCAGAAACATTAATACTTATGTAATTTGTAAACTAAATTAGAGTCCCTAGTAAAGTCTCTTCATAATACTAGCTTGTTGATTAATAGATGATCATGGTTTCTTGATCATGAACATTTGAGATGTTGTTAATAACAAGATCATATCATTAGGAGAATGGTATGGTGGACATACTCCTATAGATAAGCGTAGCATAAAGATCAAGTCATTTTAAATAGTTCAATTGCTATAAGCTTTCTGATACATAGTAACCTAATTCCTTCGACCATGAGATCATGCTTATCACCATCACCGGAAGGATGCTTTGATGACATCAAACACCACACCGTAACTGGGTGGCTATAAAGGTGGCATTGAGTGTTCGGAAAGTATGGGTTGAGACACATGAATCAAGAGTGGGATTTGTCCATCCATATGACAGATAGATATACTCTGGGCCCTCTCGGTGGAATGTCATCCAATTAGCTTGCAAGCATGTGACTGGCTCACAAGGGATCACATAACATAGGAACGAGAAAAGAGTACTTATCGGTAACAAGGTTGAACTAGGTATGCAGAGATGCCGACGATCAAAACCTCGGATAAGTAAACTATCGTGAGACAAAGGGAAATTGGTATCGTATGTAAGTGGTTCATTCGATCGCAAAGTAATCGTAGAAATATGTGGGAGCCATATGAATTTCCATATTCCTCTATTGGTTATTGATCGGAGAAGTGTCTCGATCATGTCCGCATAATTCACGAACCGTAGGGAGACACACTTAAGGATTCGATGTTGTTGAGTAGTTATGGAATGATGAGTAAGAGACTGAATGTTGTTCGGAGTCTCGGATAGGATCCGGGATATCACGAGGAGATCCGTATAATAAGATTCATATAAGGAAAGTCCTGTTTCGGAGTTGGGGAATGATTTCGGTGTTTTCATCGGGAATGTTCTAGAAGGTTCCGGAAGGTCCGCCACTCCGGAGGGGAAGGGTACATGAATGTGTCATGACAATGTGGAATGGTTACATCATGTACTAGGTATCATAGCTGGGCAAAATAAAGGGAGAAATCAAATCCTAGTTTGAAAAAGTCAAACGCCAATTTGAAAAGTCAAACGGTAGTTTTGCTTGGTGGAGGGAGAGTAGGAAACCTACTTGGGGAGGAGTTCCTCTCCCTCCACCCGTCGGCCAAGGAGGCCGACTTGGGGGAGGACTCCCTCCCCCTTGGCCGCGCCCTCCCAACTATAAAAGGAGAGGCAGGGCCGCCCCTCTTCCCAACACCCAACACCACCCAAACCCTAGCCCTAGCCGCCGGCCACCACAAGTCGCCGCCGCCCTAGGTTTTTCCTCCTAGCCGCCGAGTTGGGGTTCTCCCCAAGCCCTAGCCGCCGGCCAAGCTTCCTCCCTTGGTGCCTCTAAACCCTAGATCGCCAAGGCCTCTCTCATAGTCCACCATACTCGCTCCGGCTTAAGGCGAAGCCCTGCGAGATCTCCCATGTACTTCCGGTACCACGCCGTCGTGTTGCCGGAATCGCGAGGAGAGTGCTACAACCTCCACTGCCTGCTAGAACAAGGGAGAGGAAGGTATTCATCGAGTACCGAACGTGTGACCGACTGCGGAAGCGCTGCCAGAATGCAGCGCCAGAAGGATCGTCTACACGATCTTGAGATCGGCAAGAGTACGACTACATCACCCATGATAATCTGCTCTCGTTAACCGCTTTGGAATCTTCGATGGTGAGTTCCTCTATCGACTCGTTGCTACAATCTAGTAGATAGATCTTGGCTTGTTTGTTTGCATGCGGTAGAAATTTTTTGTTTTCCATGCTACGAACCCCTATAATTCCAACTTATAAGTGCAAGCATATACAACAAAGTTTTCACAATGGTTCAAGTTTATTAGGGGAATAGAATAAAGTGTGCCATCAAGTTTGTGAGGGCTTTAATCACTCAGTTTTCACATAACAAAATAGTTTTTAATTGGAAGATAGATGAAAACAAGAATATACTTGGAATGGTGTACCACACCATGCATAGGAATTTATAGTGGACAATTTGGAATAACTTGGTTTCTTCGGAGTTGGAAGAATGAGTAGAACCTACTCATACAAGTGGAGGCTAGCAAAAGACTGGGAGCAACCAACTAAGAGAGAAATAATGGCCATGATTATGCAATGCAACAAAGCAAACTAATCAAAGCAAAGAGTGGTACTACAAGTCAAGTACTAAATGATCATAGAGGCTAATGGTGACTTGTCATAGTCATAACATGTGTGAGCATGTGCCAAGTCAATCCAAGCAAAACATCAAAGGAGAATACTACAATACTATGCTTTTGCATGCTAAAACAACGCATAATTTCTTCAAGGCACACTAAGGAATCCCAATTGTTTGGAACAAGACATGCTACAACAATAATAACTAATTATAATGCTAAAACAACACCTAGCATGTCATGCTAAAGTCTAAGTCATAGTCAATGCACGATCCTCTTGCACTTCAAGCAAGAACTTACTACTCCTTTCCAAACACCAAGCAAACTTATTTGCAAAACAACACAATGAGAACAGGGGTCCAAACTATTTTATTCAAGCAAACTAAAGAAAATAAGCAAAGCAAACAAAAACTAAGACGCTCCAAGAATAACACAATTGTGCATGAAACAATAAAAACGAAGTGTCTATATAGACCTGAGCTTTTTATTGATGAAGAAGGGGATGCCATGGGCATCCCCAAGCTTTGACGCTTGTACCTCTTGGATATTTCTTGGGGTGACACCATGGTGGCATCCCCAAGCTTGAGCTTTTGTCCATTCTTCATCTCATTGCATTATTCTCTCTCCACACCTGAAAATTTTCCTTCATACAAAACTTCACACAATCTTCATTAGCAACATTAGCTTATTCAAAAGATATTATACCTCTGGCAAATCTTTGGAACAGCAAGGATTTTCACTAAAAACACAAGCTACTGTAGTAACTCCTTCAAAAAGCTCAATTTACCTAAAGAGAACTCAAAAAGGAATCAATAAGAAGCAAATGCTAATAATGGCAGAAATCTGTCAAAACAGACCAGCAAGTAGAAACGAATTTTTTCCGAACATCTTCTGTTGCTCAAATCAAAAAGTGTTGAACTAATGAAAGTTAGCTAACATACTGGGGGATTTATTCGTAAATGTTGAGATCAATTCAAGTTAGAGAGACTCCTCACGATTTTTTTGTGGAGGACAGAAATATATTTCGGGACAACAACTCCCCAAATCTTATTTCCCTCTCATTAGAGGTCATTCTTAACACAAAAAGCAAAAAAAAAGGATAAGGGGAGGTCATTACAGAAGTAATAACTTCCAAGACTCAAGGAAACTCTTGGATTATCTCCCAACAAGTACTTTTCTTTAACGCCTTTAAGTTAGGCACAAGAAGAAAGTATTTTCAAATGAGGAAGCATTAACATTAAATCTTGCTTTCAAAGGAGGAGCAAAAAGCAACTTATCTCTTCTCATAGGGAAGTGTTCAATACCTTTCTTGAATGGAAAATGATATTTAATGGTGCCTTCTTTCATATCAATGATGGCACCAACTGTTCTGAGAAAAGATCTTCCCAAAGTAATAGGACAAGAAGCATTGTATTCAACATCCAAAACATAGAAATCAACAGGCACATAAGAATTATTAACCATGATGAGAACATCATTAATACTCCCCATGAGTTTCTTCTTAGCATTATCATTGAGTGGGGCATCTAAATAACAATCTTCTAATGGTGGCAAATCAAGCATTTCATAAATCTTCCTAGACATAATAGAGACACTATAACCAAGATCACATGAAGCTTTGAGATCAAAGTCATTCACTTGCATATTAATAATGGGTTCCCAACTATCTTCTACTTTCCTAGGAATAGAAGCTTTATCTTTTAGCTTCTCTTCCTTAATTTTCACAAGAGCATCTGTAATGTGTTTGGTAAAGGCTACATGTATATCACTAGCATCAGGACTTCTAGCAAGCTTTTGCAAGAACATAATCACTTTAGAAATATTGCAACCATCAATATCAAAGTCAAACTTAGCATCACTAGTGGTAGGCATAGTAGGAGGAGGAATAGGGGCTGCTTGTGGTTTAGTGGTGATATTGCACACACTATTGCTTCTATCAATTTCAGCTTCCCTTTCCCACTTAGCATGAAGTTGAGCTAACAGCCTAACATTTTCATCAATAGTAACTTATATGGCATGAGCAGTAGCAAAGATATTTTCCATAGTTTCAGGTTTAGCAGCCATTTTATTAACCAAGGAAGTTTGAGCTTCAGACAAAGAGGATATATTTTTCTCAACAGTTAAAATCTTTTCCTCTATAGTCTTATTGAAATTTGTTTGTTTACTAATAAAGTCCTTGAGCATGACTTCAAGTTCAGAGGGGCACTTCTAGTGTTGTTGTAAGAGCTTCCATAGGAGTTTCCATTATTAGGAGGATAAGGCCTATAATTGTTGTTGCTACCAAAATTATTCCTATATGCATTGTTGTTTCTAATGAAGTTGACATCAACTTGCTCTTCTTGAGCAACCAAAGAGGCTAGGGAACACTATTAGGATCTAGAGGAGCTTTCCCATTAACAAGCATAGCCATAATAACATCAATCTTTTCACTCAAAGAGGAAGTTTCCTCAACAGAATTTACCTTCTTACCATGTGGAGCTCTCTCAACATGCCATTCATAGTAGTTAACCATCATATTATCAAGAAGTCTTGTTGCAGCTCCCAAGGTGAGTCCCATAAAAGTACCTCCAGCAGTAGAATCCAACAGGTTTCTTAAGGAGAAGTTCAAACCTGCATAAAAAGTTTGGATAATCATCCAAGTAGTGAGTCCATGAGTAGGGCAATTTTTAACCAAAGATTTCATGTTCACTATCAAGTTGTTTAAATTTCATAATGTCACTTCTCATAGTATCTTAGCAGGAGGATAGTACTTTCCAATAAAAGCATCTTTGCACTTAGTCCAAGAATCAATATTATTTTAAGGCAAAGATAGCAACCAATCTTTAGCTTTCCCCTCAAGGAGAAAGGAAAAAGCCCGAGCTTAATAATATCTCCATCTACATCCTTATACTTTTGCATCTCACAAAGTTCAACAAAGCTATTAAGATGGGCAGCGGGATCATCAGAACCAACACTAGAAAATTGCTCTCTCATCACAAGATTCAACAAAGCAGGCTTAATTTCATAAAAGGTAGCATCGGGAGCAGGTGGAGTAATAGGAGTGCTTAGGAAATCATTGTTGTTGGTGCTAGTGAAGTCACACAAATTGGTGTTCTCAGCAGAGTTCATTTTGGCAAAGGTGGGCAACCCAAAAACAGCAACAGCAGCTAGAGCAGGAACTAATTTTTTTGGGGTTTTGAATAAGGCAAGCAAACCAAACTAGACTAATCTTTTTGGGTTTTTTGGAAAGAGGCAAACAAAACCAAGAAAAAGAAACAAAGCAAACTAAAAACAAAGTAAAGAGAAAGGAAGTGAAGGACTCCCCTAGTGAAGACGTCCTTAGCCTCCTCGGCAACAGCGCCAAAAAGTAGCTTGATGGAGCCCAGTACTTGTCGTGGAACGCTTTGTTGGAAACCCCAAGAGCAAGGTATGAAGCAGCACAACAACAAGTTTCCCCCAGTAAGAAACCGAGGTTATCGAACCAGTAGGAGGAAGGAAATGCCACACGGGTGTTGCTAGCAACGTGGATACCTGCACAACACAAACTCAAGAGTTTGCCCCAACGAATCAGTGAGGTTGTCAAGCTCACCGGTTTGCTGTAACAAAGGATTAAACGTATGGTGTGGAAGGTAATGGTTTGCAGCAAGTAAACATGTAACAGTGGAAGATGTATCAATGGTAAATATTGGATCGGGGTCCATAGTTCACTAGAGGTGCTCTCCTTAGATAAACAACATGGCATGAAGGGTAAACAAATTGCAGCGGGGCAATTGACAGGAATTGAGCAAGGCATGGAAATGCAATTACTAGCCAGAAAGATCCTATGAGGTTGATTGGGCAATACAACAATATACATAGATCGCCATCCAGCTACATCTATGACTAGAAGTCCACCTTCAGGTTATCATCTGAACCCCCTCTAGTATTAAGTTGCAAGCAGCAAAAAACTGCTTTAAGAGAAGTGTGTAAGGTAAATAGTCCACATGTTCCATGAACAAGAGACCATTGTTTTCTCCCTAGTAGCAACAACACATCTACAACCGAAGAGATTTCTGTCACTTCCCTTGGAAACTAGAGGCATGAACCCACTATCGAGCATAAATACCCCCTCTTGGAGTCACTAGCAACTACTTGGCCAAGATAACCACTAGCAACGGAGAGCATGCAAGATCACAAACAACACAGGCATGATAGAATCATAAAGATAAAACCATTAATCAAACCAACATAATAGTCTCAATATCCATCGGATCCCCGCAAACACAACATGCATGATTACAAATAGATTAGATCTTGATCATGAACGGAGCTCACAAGATCTATACATGAAAGCACAAAGGAGGAGATACAACCATCTAGCTACTACATGGACCCATAGTCCAAGGTGGAACTACTCACACATCATACCGGAGGGAAGGCATCCAGGATGATCTCCCCTCCGGTAGGGTGTCGGGAAGAGCTTCAGATCCCCCTGATCTAGGGACGATGGTGGCGGCGGCGACAGACGGTTTCGTGGAATATTGATCGGGTACTCATGGTTTCTGCATCGGGGGCTTCTTATAGGAGAAGGGGCAAGACCGGGAGGTGGCCAGGGCTACCAAACCCTAGCCAGGCGTGGGCCTACCTGCCCCCGCGCCCAGGGTGGGTCTGGCCCCCCTGGCCAGCCCCTCCGGCTCTCCTCTGGACTTCTCGTTCCCCACGTAAAGTAATTGACTTTGATGTTTGTCCCGTCCAATTCCGAGAATATTTCTTTACTAACTTTTCTGAAACCAAAAATAGGCATCTGGCACTGTTGCAACTTGTTAATATGTTAGTACCAGAAAACATGTAAAATGCACCTCAAAGTATAGACAAGCAAAGCAAAGTAGATAAAAAACAAGCATGGAGCATCAAAAATTATAGATACGTTTCCAACGTATCACCTTCTTCGGGCGAAGGAGTGGCAGTGAGGATCCCCACGAACCCGGTTCATAGATGACCATGCCGCCGACATGGTGACGAGGAGGGTACGTCAACGAGCGTGGCGACATGCGCAGGAACGAGGAGGAGGCTATAGTGTGTAAATTTTTTACTCTCTATATTGCAAGGAGACTCACATACATTGGTTGATGGGGATATGCCTACCGGGGTATACCCAGCAGGACGTTTCCTATTGGCCTAGGTACCAGCGAGTGGGCCTGCAGGACGGCGACTGGATCAAGATCTGGCGTGGACTCAAGCGATTAGAAGCTGAAGGCCCTGAAGCGTAGATATGCCCAGTCGGATTAGGTTAAAGAATCGCTGAAACCTTAACTGATTCGGTTGAGATCTGTAAACCCTAGGGAGGTGAGTCTATATAAACCTCCCTAGAGGACGCATAGAGGGTACGTTCCATCATACACCCAAGCGACTCGCTGCCTAACCGCCGAGCTTGCCCCATTGTACTCTCCCCATAATACAATCTAGCAGGAGTAGGTCTTTACCCTCCGGGGGACGAACCTGGGTAAATCCTTGTGTCTCAGCCCTCATCTCGCACCGCAGATGGCTGGCCGCCCTTGCCCCATGTTCTACTACTCGCTGCCAATTGCAGCATCTGCCGTGGTCATTCCCACGACAGTAGCGCCCACCGTGGGGCCTCACCGGTCAGGACGGTGTTCTGCGGCGAGATCCAATCTGTGCATCAACGAGACGATCGCCACCGGCCGCATGATTGCGACCGGCGAGATGCTCCGGATCTTGCTGAGCAGCTACGTCCCGGCGGCGCGACCCGTCACGCGCAGCATGATCCTGTCGGTCGGCACGATCAGCCTCTTCGTCGGCCTCACCGACGTTATCGTCTCGGAGGACTTGGCTCGCATCCGCGAGTCGCCTCCACGCGACCGGCTCTCTGAGAGCCAGGTCCGCACGATCCACTGCCTCGCCTCCGAGTACGACTCGGCCCACAGCAACGCGGACGAAACCAACGCGGCCGCGAAAGACGCGGCCCTCAACGACGACGCTGATTCGGCGACCCCGGTGTCACTCGTCGTGTCCATTGTCGCCGCGTCACCCGCGGGCTCCATCACCCAGGTCTCCAACGTCGGAAACTTCGAGGATCCCTCTATCCTTAGGATCTTCGACTTCGACTCCGGATCAGAGAACTCCACCGACCTCCGCGACGGAACCGGCAGCCACGCTGCGGCCTACATGGCGACTGGCGCCGACCCGCCGGAAGATCCATTCTCCACGCCGATCCCCCCAACGCGACGGCAACGGAGGTCGAGGAACTCCGCTTGAAACTGGCGGAACCAGTCCGCAAGGAACAAGCCGAGCGCGAAAAATTTCGCCTCGAGCAGGTAACAGTGCAGGAGCTGTCGCGCTACCACCAACTCCGAATCAGGTCGCGCCTGAACCCCACTGTCCAGGGGCGCGCCCTGAATTTTGACGACGAGAACGACCCGGCCCGCGCGGCCGAGCGCGCGATCTGCGAGAACGCGCCACCAGGAGGAAGCACTCGGCCCCCACCAGGGTCAACGGCCAATGGCGACCCGCAGCCAACATCTATTCATGGTTCAGAAAAATGGATATGCGTGTTGCTTACTCAGTTTCATTGGTATCATGAGAAAACTTTTTTCTAGAATAAATATTTTATAAAAGGTGTTAAGAGTATTGCTCCAGTATATATATGTATATCCTAAGAAAATATCATATCAAGGCCTATACAAGATTGTTACGCTATTGTGGTCTCAGAATAGAGAATGTGATTTGGACATTCCTCATAATTTTTTCAAATAGTTTCGATGATTGATCAATTCTAGCTAATGACACTATGCGATTGGTCTTCATTATTATATAATATTAAGATAAATATCCAAAATTGTGTTACCCTAGTGAGTTATGATATCCTTTTTTGAATATGATCACATAATAATAACAAACCGTATTCATCAGTAGTTCATGTGCAGTATTGGTAAATGCTAATAGTGTACTAAAATCGTACTAGATTTATTAATTAAACTAGGAGCTAGGTTATACAAACAAACAAGTAATAAACTACTCCTCCTTATGAACTTGTTGGTATACCAAAAGAACACATATAGTTGAATCCATCAATAGCTGCGTTCCTTCATTGTGGTTGTATTTTTGTGTATTGAATGTGGCTGTTGTTGTCAAGCATTTGGAGACATATCAACCCAATGTTGACATTTTGATGGCGTGTTGTCAACACCTCGTTGGGAGACCCCAAGAGCAAGGTGTGATGAGCACAGCATCAAGTTTTCCCTCGGTAAGAAACCGAGATTATCGAACCAGTAGGAGGAAGGAAACGACTCAAAGGTGTTGCTAGCAACTTGGAGACCTACACAACACAAACTCAAGACTTTTTCCCAACGAACAGCGAGGTTGACAATCTCACTGGTTTGCTGTAACAAAGGATTAACTGTATGGTGTGAAAGGTAATGGTAGTTTGCAACAAGTAACATTGGAAGATGCATAAATGGTAAAGATTGGACCGGGGTCCATAGTTCACTAGAGGTGTTCTCCTTAGATAAACAAACATGGCATGCAGGGTAAACAAATTACAGCAGGGCAATTAACAGGACTGAGCAAGGCATAAGAATGCAATACCAGACATCATGATCCTATGAGATTCGATTGGGCAATACATAGACCGTCATCCAATTGCATCTATGACCAGAAGTCCACCTTTGGGTTATCATCCGAACCCCCTCCAGTATTAAGTTGCAAGCAACAAACAACTGCTTTAGGAAAAGTGTGTAAGATAAACAATCCACTTGTTTCATGAACAAGAGACCGTTGTTTTCTCCCTAGTGCCAACAACACATCTACAACCTTAGAGATTTTTGTCACTTACCTTAGATTAAATATAGGCATGAACCCACTATCGAGCATAAATACCCCCTCTTGGAGTCATTAGCAACTACTTGGCCAAGATAGCTACTAACAACGGAGAGCATGCAAGATCACAAACAACACAAACATGATAGAATCAATAAGACAAAACCATTAATCAATCTGACATAGTAATCTCAATATCCATCGGATCCCCGCAAACACAACATGCATGATTACAAATAGATGAGATATTGATCATGAAAGGATCTCACAAGATCTAGACATGAAAGCACAAAGGAGGATATACAACCATCTAGCTACTACATGGACCCGTAGTCCAAGGTGGAACCACTCACACTTCATACCGGAGGCTGGTATGATGAAGAAGAAGGCCTCCGAGATAGGGGTGGGCGTTCGGTCATGACCGACAATTCGGTCTTTGTATTTCGGTCTATTTTAAATTTGGTCCTTGAAAAAATAAAGACCGAATTATACTTGATAGTTTTACTACCCAAAAAATTCGGGTACCTACTAATTCGGGTTCGGGTTCGTTCATGACCGAATAACATGGTCAATATTGTCAACACAAAATATAGACATTACTGATTAAAAATATGACAATATTTCAACTATATTTTAATACATATGTTATCATTTAGTGGAAGAAATAAACGTTCAACAATCCTAATAAAATGTAGCAACTCTACAATAGCACTTTGATGACCATTCAACAATGCCATAATTCATGCACATCACACAAATTTGGAGTTTCAGATAGTCTCATGTAAAATTCGGTCAGTTCGTTCTATTCGGTTACTTAGGAACAAAAGACTGAATAGACCAAACTAAATTCGGTCTATAAAATTCACTACCCAATTTTCTTGTCGGTCTTTTCGGTTTTGGTCTATTCGGTCTCGGTCTCGGTCTTTTCGGTTTCGGTCTTCGGTTATCGGTTTTTATGCCCACCCCTACTCCGGGATGATCTCCCCTCCGACAGGGTGCCGGGAAGAGATTTAGATCCCCTGATCTATGGATGATGGTGGCGGCGGCTACAGACGGTTTTGTGGAATATTCATCTGATACTTAGGGTTTAGGCATCGGGGGCTTCTTATAGGCAAAGAGGGAGGCCGAGGGGGTGCCCGAGGCTGCTGCACCCCCAGGCGTGGGGTGGGCCCACCCGTTCGGCCAGGGGGTGTGGCCCCCTCGAGGCCCTCCTCCGTCTCGTCTTCTGGCTCCGTGTTTCCCACGGTAAAATATTGACTTTGGCTTTTGTCCCGTCCAATTCCGAGAATATTGATTTTCTGCCTTTCTGGAACCAAAAACATAAGAAAACAGGTAACTGGCACTTTGGCATCTTGTTAATAGGTTAGTACCAGAAAAAATATAAAAACTCCTCAAAATGTAGACAAAGCAAAGCAAAGTATATACTAAACAAGCATGGAACATCAAAAATTAAAGATACGTTTCCAACGTATCAAGCATCCCCAAGCTTAATTCCTGCTCGTCCTCGAGTAGGTAAGTGATAAAAAAGAATAATTTTTGAGGTGACATGCACCATCAAAATCAAGATCAAACCATTCGCAAGCATTGAAAGCTGGGATCGAAGGACTCTAAACATGAGCATGAAAGATGGTGTTCTAACAATAAGACAAAGTAACTATGCATGCAACATGAAAGGCTACAGACAAATATCATGAATAACCTGCATTGAAAAATGTTTGTTTGTTTCACATACAGAAAACATGGCATAGTGGCAATCATCTTGTCCCTCATAGAGTAGCAATAAAATGCGTAGGACACCTACAAAGTTCACAAGAGTGACTAGATAGAAATAGCACAAGAACAAGTAATATCAACAATATGCATCAATCAATAAGTTTTGGGACAATGCACATAGTACTAAGAATGGCAACTATGCTCTCTTAACTGGTGCCTAAAGGATAGAAGGTGGAGACTCAATATAATGGTGGAAGAAATGCCCTTCATAAAGGGAAGCAGGGATTTCAAGTTTCAAAAAGAGCTTCCAAAAATTATGATACTAGTTATCTTTCAGCTCTCATTGCCCCTATCATAAGCATCTTGAAGTGATTAAGGTTAAAGTGAATAAACTATAGAGTACATGCTTGACAAAGTATAAGTTGGCAATATCATGTCCCTTGAATACGAGGGCCGCTCCTCATGCTACTCAACTTTAGTCACCTGTAAGTTCTTGTCATAGTAAGTGCATGTGTATCATAGAGAATCGCCAACAGGGTACCCCTTGCACATGGTACAGGAGCTATCCCGTAACCAAAATGACAACGCAAGCAGACAATGAGCATCTCAGCAATCTTCTTATTTACCATGGGAATATGGTGCTTTTTTCTCTCTTTCCTCTTTTCTCAATATGTCTCTTTTTTTATAAGAAGAATGCTTCATAAATGTCACTATGGTGATGCTGTAAGTTTCCACCATGATTAGGCATGGCTTAGGCTAGTGGCCCAGGCGTTTCTCTAACACACATACATAACTCCATGGACTTACAAGCTCCCCTTTTATTTCACACCGATGACATCCATAGACAAAAGAACATGATATCAACTATGTACAAAGTACATGTGCAATGTTGAAAGTGTTCCCCATGACAGCATGGTTCTGCTAATTCCAACATAAAGTGCAATCATATACAACATAGATTACATAATGGTTCAAGTTTATTAGGGGCCAGAAAAATAAGGTGTGTCATCAAGTTTGTGAGAGATTTAATCACTAAGTTTTCACATAACAAAATACTTTTTAATTGGAAGATAGATGAAAACAAGAATATACTTCGAATGGTGTAACACACCATGCATAGGAATTTATAGTGGACACTTTGGAATAACTTGGTTTCTTGAGAGTTGGAAGCATGAGTAGAGCTTACTCATATAAGTGGAGGCTAGCAAAAGACTGGGAGCGACCAACTAAGAGAGAAATAATGGCCATAATCATGCAGAGCGACATAACGTTACTAATCAAAGCATAGAGTGGTACTAAAAGTCAAGTACTAAATGATTATAGAGGCTATGGTGACTTGTTAATAGTCATAACATGGTGTGAGCATGTGCCAAGTCAACCCAAACAAAGTATCAAAGGAGAATACCACAATACTATGCTTTTGCATGCTAAAACAACGCATGATTCTTTCAAGGCACACTAAGCAATACCAATTGTTTAGAATAAGTCATGCTACAACAATAATCACTAAGCATAAGGTCAAAATAACACCTAGCATTACATGCTAAAGTCTAAGTCACAGTCAAAGCAAGCTCCTCTTGCACTACTCAAGCAAGAACTTTCTACTCCTTTCCAACACCAATCAACTTATTTGAAACAACACAACGAGAACGGGGGGTCCAAACTACTTTATTCAAGCAAACTAAGCAAACCAAACAAAAACTAAGACGCTCCAAGAACAACACAACAGTGCATGAAACAATAAAAACGAAGTGTATAGAAAGATCTGAGCTTTTTATTGATGAAGAAGGGGATGCCTTGGGCATCCCCAAGCTTCGACGCTTGTACCTCTTGAATATTTCTTGGTGTGACACCGGGTGGCATCCCCAATCTTGAGCTTTTTTTCATTCTTCATCTCATTACTTCATTCTTTCTCTACACATGAAAATTTTCCTTCATCCAAAACTTCATACAATCTTCATTAGCAACATTAGTGTATTCAAAAGATAATAGACCCTTGGGTTTAGCTTTAGAACAGAAAAACTTTCACTAAACACTCTAGATACTGTATCAACTCCCTCAAAAAATTCAATTTCCCAAAAATAACCCAAAAATGAATCAATAAGAAGCAAATGCAAATAATGGCAGAAATCTGTCAAAACAGACCAGCAGGTAGAAACCGATTTTTTTGAAGACCTTGTGTTGCTCAAATAAAAAAGTGTTATACTAACGAAAGTTAGCTAACATACTGGGGTATTTATTCGTAAAATATTAGCTCAATCCGACTTGATTCCTCGTGAATTTTTATGGTGGAGCACAAAAATCTGTTTCGGGACAGCAACTCCCCAAATCTTACTTCCCTCTCATTAGAGGTCATTGTTAGCATAAAAATCAAACAAAAAGGATAAGTAGAGGTCATTACTAAAGTAATAACTTCCAAGACTCAAGAAAACTCTTGGGTTGTCTCCCAACAAGTACTTTGTTGAATGGAAATTGATATTTAATGGTGCCTTCTTTCATATCAATGATGGCACCAACAGTTCTAAGAAAATGTCTTCCCAAAGTAATAGGACAAGAAGCATTGTATTCAACACCCAAAACATAGAAATCAATAGGGACATAAGCATTGTTAACCATAATAAGAACATCATTAACACTCCCCATGAGTTTCTTCTTAGCATTATCATTAAGTGGGACCTCCAAATAACAATCTTCCAAAGGTGGCAATCAAGCATTTCATAAATCTTCCTAGACATAATAGAGACACTAGAACCAAGGTCATATTAAGCTTTGAGATCAAAGTCATTCACTTTCATATTAATAATGGGTTCCCAACTATCTTCTACTTTCCTAGGAATAAAATCTTTGTGTTCCAACTTCTCTTCCTTAATTTTAACAAGAGCATCTGTAATGTGTTTGGTGAAAGCTACATGCATATCACTAGCATCAGGACTTGTAGCAAGCTTTTGTAGGAACATAATCACTTCAGAAATATTGCAACCATCAAGATCAAAATCAAACTTAGCATGACTAGTAGTAGACTCATTGGGCTTAGGCATTGTAGGAGGAGGAATAGAGACTTCTTGTGGTTTGGCAGCATCCATATTGGTGGTGGTGATGGTACACACACTATTGTTTCTAGCAATTTCAGCTTCTCTTTCCCACTTAGCATGAAGTTGCGCTAACACTCTAACATTTTCATCAATAATAACTTGTATGGCATGAGTAGCAGCAAAGGTAATTTCCATGGTTTCAAGTTTAGCAGACATTTTATTAATCAAAGAGGACTGTGCTTCAGACAAAGAGGAAATATTTTTCTCAAAATTTAAAAGCTTTTCCTCCACAGTCTTGTTGAAAGTGGTTTGTTTACTAATAAAGTCTTTGAGCATGACTTCAAGTTCAGAGGGGCACTTCTAGTATTGTTGTAGGAGTTTCCATAGGTATTGCCATTATTAGGAGGATAAGGCCTATAATTGTTGTTACTAGCAAAATTATTCCTATAGGCATTGTTTTCTGAAATTGTTGTTTCTAATGAAGTTCACATCAACTTGCTCTTATTGAGAAACCAAAGAGGTTAAGGGAACATTATTAGGATCTAAAGGAGCTTTCCCATTAACAAGCATAGCCATGATAACATCAATCTTATTACTCAAAGAGGAGGTTTCTTCAACAGAATTTACCTTCTTACCATGTGGAGCTCTCTCAGTGTGACATTCAAAATAATTAACCATCATATTATCAAGGAGTTTTGTTGCGGCACCCAAGGTGATGGTCATAAAGGTACCTCCAGCAGCTGAATCCAACAGGTTTCTTGACGAGAAGTTCAAACCTGCATAAGAAGTCTAGATAATCATCCAAGCAGTAAGTCCATGAGTGGGACAATTTTTAACCAAAGATTTCATTCTTTCCCAAGCCTGAGAAAAATGTTCATTATCAAGTTATTTAAATTTTATAATATCACTTCTCATAGATATAATCTTAGCAGGAGGGTAGTACTATCCAATAAAAGCATCTTTACACTTAATCCAAGAATCAATACTATTTCTAGGTAAGGATATCAACCATTCTTTAGCTTTTCCTCTTAAGGAGAAAGGAAACAACTTAATCTTAATAATATCTCCATCTACATACTTATACTTTTGCATCTCACAAAGTTCAACAAAATTATTGAGGTGGGCAGCAGCATCATCAGAACTAGCACCAGAAAATTGCTCTCTCATCACAAGATTCAACAAAGCAGGCTTAATTTTATAAAAGGTAGCATCAGGAGCAGGTAGAGCAGTAGGAGTACTTAGGAAATCATTGTTGTTTGTGCTAGTGAAGTCACACAACTTGGTGTTCTCAGCAGAGTTCATTTTAGAAAAAGTGGAGCAAGCCAATATCAGCAGCAACTAGAGCAGGAACTAATTTTTTTGTGTTTTTAATAAGAGAAAGCAAACCAAACTAAACTTTTTTTGAGTTTTTTTATAAAAATAGGCAAACAAAACCTAGCAAAAGAAACTAAGAAAAACAAAAACAAAGTAAAGAGAAAGGTTGAGGAGGAGTCCCCTTGTGAAGACTCCCCTTGTTATCAACGCCTCGTTGGGAGACCCCAAGAGCAAGGTGTGATGAGCACAGCAGCAAGTTTTCCCTCAGTAAGAAACCAAGGTTATCGAACCAGTAGGAGGAAGGAAACGACTCAAAGGTGTTGATAGCAGCTTGGAGACCTGCACAACACAAACTCAAGACTTTGCCCCAACAAACAACGAGTTTGTCAATCTCACTGGTTTGCTGTAACAAAGGATTAACTGTATGGTGTGGAAGGTAATGGTGGTTTGCAACAAGTAACAGTGGAAGATGTATAAATGGTAAAGATTGGACCGGGGTCCATAGTTCACTAGAGGTGTTCTCCTTAGATAAACAAACATGGCATGCTGGGTAAACAAATTACATCGGGGCAGTTAACATGACTAAGTAAGGCATAACAATGCAATACTAGACATCATGATCCTATGAGATTCGATTGGGCAATACACCAAGTGTGGCATCCCGCAAAACCACTACTAGAAAATCGCGTTGAATTTGTGCATAGCATCGTCATCATCATATGTTGTTTGTCAAAAACTATTTTCAGAAAACCTGTCCTTGTTTTCTAAACGCCCCATCTTATTCAAACACCAAAATCCGGGTCGCCGGAATAGTTTGTTTTGTCTGATATCGGTTTGCAAAAGCCTTGTTTGAACTAAATAAAAATTATATTATTTTTAGTGGGGGCAGTCGAACGGGCCGACCCGAACGACCGCCTGTGTTTTATAATCGGTCCACCTAACCCGCCCTTCTAAATCCTAAAACTACCCAACCTATTCTACCCACCCCTCTGGCCACCTCACCCTACCCAATGACCAACTGCCACCTCACCTCTCTCTTCCCTCCACCCATTCCTAAGCTGCCACCTAGCCTACCCCACTCCCTCTCTCTCTAAACCACCCCCAGCACACAACGTCCTCAAGACTCACTGCACACACGTCTGTGACCAGCCTGGTCAAACCGCCCTGCCGGCGTGGCCCCACCCTGCACCGATCCCAACCACCTCAGACCCCACCCTCTGCCGGTCCCGCCACTCACCTGTCCCGCCCGTCCCTCTCCCTCTCGCCTTTCTCTCCCCACCCCGCGCCCCTGCCGTCCCTCACCTCCCGCACCTCCCCGACCTTCTCCCCCTCAGCTCCGGTCGCCGGGCCCCCTCGCCGGCCACCACCTCCTCCTCCCTTCTCCGCCTCCATCCGCCTCGCCCGAGCCTCCTTCCCTGCGACCCCACTCGCCTCCTTCGAGCTCCAAGACGCGGCCACCAACCCACCTCCGGCCACAAGGCTGCTCCCGGCTCAACCTTGCCCCTCTCCTCGCCTGCTCTCCTTCGCCATCGCCTCCGCCTGTCTGCCCTTCATTGCGCCCTCCTCCGCTTGCCCGCCGCTAGGCTCTGCCTTCCTCCGTCAGGCCGCCTTCTCAAGCTCCTCCGCGCCTCGCTCCTCCGGCCCCTCAACCTTCCACCGCCTGACCGAAGCTACCCACCCCGGCGAGCTCAGCCTCACCGTCGCCGTCGCCGCCTGCTGCCCAGCCTCCTCTGCGTCGCCACCTCCGACCTCATCCGGCCTCCTCCGCCACCTCTTCCTCTACCCGCCGGTGCGTCGTCCTCCGACCATGCCCACTCGCCAGCGCGCCCACCAAGAGCTCGCCCGAGCCCTGCCTCGCCGCCTCGCCGTCAGTAGCGGGCCCTGCAGTTGTTCTTCCACGACCCCGGCCGCCCGAGCCTCCCTGTCCGTTCTCTGCTCGACACGCGTACACGACGCCCGAGAGCTTGGACACGCACGACGCATCGCCTCGATGCGACAAGATGAAAACGCCTAAGAACAGATGTGCGGACCGTCCGAATGATGACCAGGGCGGACTCAAGGCCCCGGTTCCGAACACGAACCGACACGGTCCAAGATCCCTGGGACGCCAAGACCATCTACACGGGTCCGAAGACCGATCACGGCGCGCCCGAACCCCGTCAAACACAAGAACCTCGGAATCGCCAAGATCGCCTCAGGGATCCCGAAGCCGGACCCCGTGGACCGGCATGATCGTCTTCACGGATACGACAAGCACTTCGCCCCGGATGCCGAGAACCGACGCAATGGCGCGGACCCAACAAGACCCTCGCAACGGCAAGATCGACACCGTGGGACCCGGCAAGATCTGCCCGACGACAAGAACGACAGCGACCGGGAGAATCCGATGCCCCGACGCCAGAACAAGTCCTTCGTTCCGGAACGCCAAGTTCTCCCTCTCGGAACGCCATGACCGCCGACAACATGGCCCGACCTCCGCGAATGCGCCAAGATCTACCCCGTTACCGAGAGCGATCCCGGAGTCCGAGAACGTTTCCGCCGAGACCGTTCCGTCGAACCCTGGACCCAGAGACCGACCCCGAACCCCGGAACCCCGAGATCTGCCGAACCCTATGTGTGACCCCTTTTCCAAACCCTATTTTATAAATGAAATATAACCTTGTCGCATATTAAATTGTCATTCATCTCGCATGCATATCATTGGTTTGGGGGCCTTATGCCGATTCACCTCATAAATAAATATGGGGCCCATATGCGGGCAAATCTAGCCTTATATTGGCCTCATTTAAACTTGTGTAGCGAACTGGTGCTATCTTCTGCCTTGTTAAAATAACATTTAAATTGCGGGGGTTTCTAAATAACTTGAACCGTTTAATTAATTGTCGGGACCCCGGTTCCGCTTAATATGACCTAATCGCATCGCACCTTTGCCATGTCATACATCATACATGCATCATGCCGATCTTCTGCCGTGTATTAAATATTGCATCCGGTGTTTCTTCTAGTGTTTTGCTTCTTCGCGGATAAGGCCGTTGAGTTGATGTGAGCTTCGCCACGATCTTCGGTTGAACCTTCGACAATGTTTTCAAAGCAGCATCTCCCTTTCTTCCTATCTTACTTTTCTAGTATTTATTCCTCCTGTTGACCTTTGCTATCGTGTGCGATGCTCTAGTTTTCGCATCGTGATATCCCTTGCAGCCATATATAGCCTTGGACACATCCTATTACCGTTGTTTGGTAGATAGTTGGACCCGTGTCGTAGTCGCTTGCTCAAGTGTTTTGTGTCGACAAGTACCACAATTGTTGGAGGATTGCCGCATGTCGACGTTGGAGATGATCATGGCTTTAATTATTGTTTCACTTTAATTCCTGTTAACAACTAAAATTGAATTAAGCAGAGGCATCGTGGGTGATAGGTAAGACTTGGTTTCCGACCGCCCACTTGTGTCCCGTAGGACCCGAGTTCTTGACACCTGCTCCGAGATCGAGCGCGCTAACCACAGGTGGGGAGATATGGGCCCCCCATTGATTATTACCTGATTTCAAAGTATTGTACTGGGGGCCACAAACTAGTTTGAGGTTTTATTTACTATCCTGTACTTATGCCATGCTACTTATGTATTTACGATTGTGCGAGGAGCACACTGTACTGTTTAGGAATTGTGACCCGTTTACGTGGTATCGACAGTCCCCGTTTGGGGATCTGCTGTCGTTTACCGCCGGCCCCACAAACCCTAAGTCCGTCTCGAAGACCGGCCGACTTCGCTATGGTGTACTTAGTGGGGTGGCCCCGTGCTTGCTTTGGGTCCGGGAACGTCGTGACTTAGGCCCGCCGACATACCGATGGGTGTATGTTAACCGATCCGCAAAAGGGTCAAGTGCTGTGGATACTTTGGTGCACCGCAGGTTAAATCTTTTCGAGAAGCCGTGTCCGGTTATGGACGACTTGGAGCACAGTGCTTGATCATAGACAACTATAACTAAAGTTTATCGTTATAAATTGACTTGTATCCGATATGATTAGTAATCAGCTTCACTACAAGGGAACGGCTAAGTAAAAGTACCAACAACTGCTGGGTTTTGGGTTATCTCATGCTAATTGAATCTGACTAGTAAGTGATGCCACTATAACGGAAGGATTAACTAAAAGTGCCCATCGCTTACTTTATCGTGATGAATATCTAAACCGACTAGTAATCGCTGCAACGATAATCGAATAAGTAAACCGCCAACGTGTGAGTTCCTCGGTTGACTTCCTCGCTTTTGGTCTCGAGGGGAAACGCCAGATGGGTTTGTTTGATGATAGTATCGTTGGATCCGAGTAGGTCTTTCTTACCCTCTCGATAGCCGCCATTGTATCGAGTCTCTATAGGTTGTTTAGTGCATGCCGCCGGGCCGATCCACCATACCTATGTAGGCGAGGACCGCCGATTCTAGCCTCGCTGCATCGCCTCAAGATCGACGCCCTATTTTTCCTTTGCCCTTTGTCGGCACCCTTTGTTTAAGCAGGTTTTGAGATCGACGCCGTTAGGTGGTTACCCTTCCGCTTGGCTCAGGTTATGGACGCCATTGGTTATTCTTAAGGGCTCTTAGCCCCATTTGCATCTTGTCCGTAGTCGGACGCTCTATCATTTTCAAGGTGATTTGGATCTTTGTATATTATATTTGTATTCTTGACTCATGGAGTCGTGTTGTATAAATATCTGTTCTGTGGGTCCCATCGAGGACTGTTGTGTAATGTTATTACTTCGTTTTCCACCCGCACGCAAGTGCCTGGTGGGCACCTTCGAATCGTTTCTATGCGAGTTTGGCGGGTTTCGCTAAAACTTGCATAGGGCCGATTCTGAGGGTGTTACAGAGTGGTATCAGAGCCCAGCAGTTGCGATACCCCACAAGTCCAGCCTGTAGGATAACCTAGCTAACGGCCGAAGTAGAGTGTCAAAACTATTTTGAAAAAATCGGTTGGACAGTTCTGATTAGGTCTGATTTTGCTCCTTACCCCTCCGCTGTTCTCCTCTTACCTCTACGTGATTTGAATCCGCTCTCTTCTCTTTCTTCGAGTCCAGGAATTCTCGTGGTTGGGTTTCCGTCGTACCTTCAGGGTTTCGCTTCCTCCTTTGGTAACGGTGTTGCTACATCTGATCTTCCTGCTATCTGAGGAATCCGTCTGCTGTGGTACCATTCTTTGTTCTTTGTTTGTGCCTTCCGGTGGTTTCTGACGCGACGACATCATCTACGCCAGATCCGATGCAGAGTCTGCATTACTCCTTTGATCCGAACCTCGCTTGTCGAGATCTTCAGTCTGAATCTTGAGGGTTGTTTGCATAATCTATCTGTTCGTGTACAGAGTAATGCTTTGAGTGCGGGATGGAGTCGCGACCATACCACTACTCTTATCATTCGCTTATGTACATTGAATGGTGGATCGATGCAATTTTACTCCTTCCATGGAAGTTAGAGGTGGCCTTACCTTTAACTTCGTCCGTTGTTTATCCGGAGTGTTCTCTTGACGAACGGGATCAACGACCTCTTGTTAGTGGTGTCGCGAGGATCTACACGAAGCGAGAAGATTCAGATCGCCGACCTTCTTTCCGGTACCATGAGGCGGATCTCGAGGGTGAGATCCATTGTTAGTGGTGTTGAATTGTGGCATCCCGCAAAACCACTACTAGAAAATCGCGTTGAATTTGTGCATAGCATCGTCATCATCATATGTTGTTTGTCAAAAACTATTTTCAGAAAACCTGTCCTTGTTTTCTAAACGCCCCATCTTATTAAAACACCAAAATCCGGGTCGCCGGAATAGTTTGTTTTGTCTGATATCGGTTTGCAAAAGCCTTGTTTGAAATAAATAAAAATTATATTATTTTTAGTGGGGGCAGTCGAACGGGCCGACCCGACCCGAACGACCGCCCCAGGTTTTATAATCGGTCCACCTAACCCGCCCTTCTAAATCCTAAAACTACCCAACCTATTCTACCCACCCCTCTGGCCACCTCACCCTACCCAATGACCAACTGCCACCTCACCTCTCTCTTCCCTCCACCCATTCCTAAGCTGCCACCTAGCCTACCCCACTCCCTCTCTCTCTAAACCACCCCCAGCACACAACGTCCCGCGCGCACTCACGCGACACACACACGCGACCAGCCCCTGGTCAAACCGCCCTGCCCGCGTGGCCCCACCCTGCACCGATCCCAACCACCTCAGACCCCACCCTCTGCCGGTCCCGCCACTCACCTGTCCCGCCCGTCCCTCTCCCTCTCGCCTTTCTCTCCCCACCCCGCGCCCCTGCCGTCCCTCACCTCCCGCACCTCCCCGACCTTCTCCACCTCAGCTCCGGTCGTCGGGCCCCCTCGCCGGCCACCACCTCCCCCTCCCTTCTCCGCATCCATCCGCCTCGCCCGAGCCTCCTTCCCCGCGACCCCCACCACCTCGCCTCCCTTCGAGCTCCGCAGCACGGCGGCCACCAACCCCCACCTCCGGCCACCGCTGCCTCACGGCCCGATCTCGCCTCCGCCCTCAAGGCTTCTCCGCGCCGCCTGCCTTCCTCACGCGCCCGCCTCACCTCAAGGCTGCACTGCCAGAGGCTCGCCTCATCAGCTGCCGCGCCTTCAAGCTCCGCCTCGCCTCCGCCTTCACTGTCCGCCTGCCGAGCAACTCCCCGGGCGAGCCCCGCCTCATTGCCGCCGCCGCCAAGGCCGCCCGCCTCCTCTCTGTCGCCACCTCCGACCATCCGCGCCGGCCTCCGCCACCTCTTCTCTACTCCCCGCCAGGCTGCCCTCCGACCTGGGCCCACTCGCTGGCCAAGGCCCACCAGGGCTCGCCCGAGCCTCGCCGCCTCCGCCAAGCAGCGCCTGCTTGTTCTTCCACGACCCCGCCGCCGAGCCTCCTGTCTGCTCTTCGCTCGACACCGCGGCCACGACGCCCCGAGAGTTTGACACGCATAACGCATCGCTTTCGCTCGGCGTCGATAAGATGAAAACGCCTAAGAACAGATGCGGATCGTCTCAATGATGACCAGACGGACTCAAGGCCCTGGTTCCGAACACGAAGATCGACACGGTCCAAGATCCTCGACGCCAAGACCATCTACACGGGTCCGAAGACCGATCACGGCGCCCAACCCCGCCAAACACAAGAACCTCGAATCGCCAAGATCGCCTCAGGATCCCGGCCGACCTCGTGGACCGCATGATCGCCTTCACGGATACGACAAGCACTTTGCCCGGATGCCGAGAACCGACGCAATGGCGCGGACCCAACAAGACCCTAACGGCAAGATCGACACCGTGGGACCCGACAAGATCTGCCCGCCGACGACAAGAACGACAATGACGGAGAATCCGATGCCCCGACGCCGTAACAAGTCCTTCGCTCCGAACGCCAAGTTCTCCTCTCGAACGCCATGACCGCCGACAACATGGTCGACTCCGCGAATGCGCCAAGATCTACCCTGATCGAGCGATCCCGAGTCCGAGAACGCTTCACGAGACCGCCTCCGAACTCGGACGAGACCGACCCTCAACCCCGAGATCGCCAACCCTATTTGTGACCCTTTCAAACCCTATTTTATAAATGAAATATAACCTTGTCGCATATTAAATTGTCATTCATTCGCATGCATCATTGGTTTATGCATTCACTCATAATATGGCGCGGCCCAGTTTATATTGGCCTCATTTACAGGAAATCGTGCTATCTTCGCCTTGTTAAAACAACATTTAAATTGCGGGGTTTCTAACACTTGAACCGCTTAATTACCAGCTGGGTTCCTAATATGAAGATCAGCACCTTTATGTCATGATCATGCCGACATCTCGCCGCATCTTCATGCCAGCAGCATCCCCTTCATTCCTCGACACTTTTCAGCATTGCATCCCACTTTCAGCTGCTCGCACTTGATGCATCACCCTCCCTCATTTCATCTCTGTTTGTGATCGCATCGCGAATTGCCCACCTGCTTTAATCGCCAGTACTGCCATGTCTCACATGCCATTGCTGGTGATTGCCGTCGCGGCGCTGGAATCATAGTTAACTAAGTTTCATCGTAATCGCTCAAGACGACGCTCAGATAACCTAGCGTCAAGCAGAGTGTCCAACCGATTTTGCAAAATAATTTTGACACTCTACTGCCGTTAGCTAGGTTATCCTACAGTCGGACTTGGGGTATCGCAACGCCGAGCTCGATACCTCAGAACACCCTCAGATCGCCCTATGCAAGTTTTAGCTAAACTCGCCAAACCCGCATAGAAACGATTCAAGGTGCTCACCAGCACTTTCAAGGGTGGAAAGCAAAGTAATAACATTACACAACAGTCCTCGATGGGACCCACGTAATGTATATATATACAACAATGACTCAAAGAGTCAAGAATACAAATATACGTACAAAGATCCAAATCACCTTGAAAACGATGGGGTCCGACACGGACAAGATACAAATGGGGCTAAGAGCCTCAAGAATAACCAATGGCGCCCATAACCCCGCCAAAGGTTTTAAGGGTAACCCCGCTAACGGGCGCCGATCTCAAAACCTCGCTTAAACAAAAGGTGCCACAAAGGGCAAAGGAAAAGAAGGAGCGCCAAGATCGAGGCCAAGACACGGCGAGGATAGAATTCATGTCCTCGCCACATAGGTATGGTGGATCAAGCCAGCGGCAAGCACTAAACAACCTATAGAGACTCGATACAACCGCGGCTATCGAGAGGGGTGAGAAAGACCTGTTCGATCCAACTCGATACTATCATCAAACAAACCCATCCCGGCGCTTCTCGAGACCAACGAGGAAGTCAACCGAGGAACTCACATTGGCGCTTTACTTAATCGCTTATAGTTGTGGCACTTTACTAGTCGTTTAGATATTCATCCCGATAAAGTAAGCAAGGCACTTTTAGTTAACCATTCGTTATAGTGGCATCACTTACTAGTCGATTCAATTAGCATGAGATAACCCAAACCCAGCAGCTTGTTGGTACTTTTACTTAGCCCTTCCGCTGTAGTGAAGCCGATTACTAATCATATCGGATACAAGTCAATTTGTAACAGAAACTTTAGTTATAGTTGTCTATGATCAAGAACTGTGCTCCAAGTCGCCCATAACCGCGACACGGCTTCTAAAAGATTTAACTCAGGGTGCACCAAAGTATCCACAGCACTTCGACCCTTTTTGCCGATCGCTAACATACACCCATCGGTATGTCGGCGGGCCTAAGTCATGACGCTCCTGCACCCAAAGCAAGCACGGGGCCACCCCACTAAGTCTACCCGCAACAAAGTCGGCCGTCTCCGAGACGGACTTAGGGTTTGGCGACAATGGTCAGAACGACAGAGATCCCCAATCGGGACTGTCGATACCGCAAAACATTCCACTTACCTAACAAAGACAGCGTTCTCGCACAAACGTAAATAAAGCGGTAAACATGGCATAAGTACAGGATAGTAAATAAAACCTCAAACTAGTTTGTGGCCCCCAAGACAATACTTTGAAATCGTAATAATCAATGGGGGCCCATATGTCCCCACCTGTGGTTAGCGCTCGATCTCGAACAGTGTCAAGAACTCGGTCCCACGGGACACAAGTGGGCGCTCGAAACCAACATTACCTATCACCCACCGATGCCTCCGCTTAATTCAATTTTAGTTGTTAAACAAAGAATTAAAGTGAAACAATAATTAAAGCCATGATCATCTCCAACATCAACATGCGCAATTCTCCAACAATTGTGGTACTTGACGACAAGTTTAAAACACTTGAGCAAGCGATCACGACACGCTGGTCCAACTATCTACCAAACAATAGGTAATAGGATGTGTCCAAGGCTATCGATGCGTAAGGGATATCACGGTACGGAATCTAGAGCATCGCAACACGTATAGCAATAGATCAACAGAGGGAAGTAAATACTATAAAAGTAAGATGGGTAGAAAGGGGAGATGCTCACTGAAAACATTGTCAAGGTTCAACCAAGATCGTAAGCTCACATCAACTCAACGGCCTTATCCGCGAAGAAGCAAAACACTAGAAGAAACACCGGATGCACTATTCAATACAACGGCAGAAGATCGGCATGATGCATGCATGATGCTTGGCATGGCAAAGGTGCAATGCAATTAGGTCATATTAAGCGGAACCGGGGTACCGACATTTAATTAAATGGTTCATGTTCTTTATCTACCCCGCAAATTAAATGTTGTATTAGCATGGCAAAAGATAGCACCTGTCGCTACACAAGATTTAAATGAGGCCAATATGAGACTAGATTTGCCCGCATATGGGCCCCATATTTAATTATGAGGTGAATCGGCATAAGGCCCCCAAACCACATGATATGGATGCAAGATGAATGATTTAATGCAACAAGTTGATATCATTTATAAAAATAGGGTATCGAGGAAAAGGGTCACACATTTAGGGTTCGGCAGATCTTGGGTTCCGGGGTTCGGGGTTGGTCTCGGGGTCCACGGTTCGACGGATCGGTCTCGTCGGGATCGTTCTCGGATATCGGGGGTAGATCTTGGCGCATCCGCGGTGGTCGGGGCGCGTCGGATTCTTCCGGGTCGATGCCGTTCTTGTCGCATTCGCGGTCTTCGGGTCATGTCGACGGTCTTGGCGTTCGGAAGACGATCTTGGCAATCCGGGAGAAGATCTTGGGGTTCCGTGTCGGCGGCCGTCGGGTACGGAGGTCTCGGCGACCTTGGCGGTATCGGGTTCGGACTCCGGATCCGGGCACGGTCTTAGCGCTACGTCTTCTTGATGTCGTTATAACTCGGCTCGACACGGGGTCCTTCGGATCCCTGAGGCGATCTTGGCGTTCCGGGCATCTTCGGTCCGTGGTGCGTCCGTGATGTAGATCTTGTGCTACCGGCGCCATCGGGTTCCACGAGGTAGTGCTTGATGTTCCATGATGAAGATCTTGCTATCCCGACGGCCACATCGGGGATTCTTCGGACCGCTTTGCTGCTGTCCGGTCTTGGGGTGGCCTTATGCACGGCACCGTTCTTTGGCAACACCAACCGCACGAGTGTACTAGCCAACGGAGGCAGCAGAACATAGGGGCGGCTACCGTGGCGTAGTCCAACTCGGTCGTCCGGGCACCGGGGACGCAGGACTGGCAGAGGCAGGGTCGTCCGGCGAGGAGGGATCGCGCCGGCGGCGGGCTCGGGACGCAGACGAGGTCGCCAGGGAACGGCGGCGCAGGCGAGGCGGCGGGCTCAGCCGGAGGGGGGCCGCTGCGACGGAAGGGAGAGGGCGGACGGCGAGGCGGGCTGCGTGGTGGTGGTCGAGGCGAGGCCACCGGCGGCGGGTCGCCCGCGGCGAGCACGGGTGGAGGACGGCGTTCTCTGTGGGGAGGAGGCGAGGCGAGGAGCCCGGCGCGCGGCTTGCCGGAGGACGCGGCCGCAGCAGCGGGAGGGACGGCTGGCGACGGGCGGGAGCTCGCGGGGCTCGGCCGAGGAGGGCGGGAGGAGAAGGAGGCGGAGGCGGGGTCGGGGCAGACGGCGTTGGGGGGGTGAAGGGAGGCTTGCGGTGGCCGGAGCGGCGGGGCTGCGCGGGCTATGCCGGAGACGGGGCGGCGGCGCCTGGCCGGAGCGCGCGGAGACGGGAGACGCTGCGGGTCCGGGCGGACGACGAGCACGGACAGGCTGGCGGGCGGCCGCGAAACCGCGAAGACGGGGCGGATGCGGCCGAGGGCGAGGCTAGCAGGGAGGTGGGGAGCGAGCTAACGGTGAGGGAGGGGAGGGATCGGGCGGAGCGGGGTGAGGGAGGGCTCGGGGAAGAGAGGTTGCAGGGGGTGGGGACGGGGCTGGGGTCTCCGCGGGTCCGCGTGAGAGGCGTGTGGCCAGGGAGGGGATGGGCTGCGGGTGGGGCTTGGGGACGTGGGGTCCAGGGGTCAGGGAACGGGTGTGGTGGTGGGGCGTGCGTGTGTGGCTGGTTGGTGAGAAGAGGGAGTGTGTGGTGGTGAGGGAGTGGGATGGTCTTAGTCTAGGTGGCACAGACTGGTTGGTTGGGGGATAGGGAGAGGGCGAGGTGGCACATGGTGATTGGCCAGGGTGAGGTGGATGCTGGGTGTGGGTAGGGTTTTAGGTAGCTGTAGGATTTGTCTGGTGGACCGATTTAAAAATGGGGGTGGTCGTTCGGGTCGATTCGGCCCGTTCGACTGCCCCCGCTAAAACAATTAAACTTTTTATTTGTTTTTAAACGGGCCATATGCAAACCGATAGCGGCCAAAATAATTAATCCGGAGAACCGGGCTTTGCGTTTGGATAAAGATGGGGCGTTTTAGAAAACAAAACGGGCTTTGCGAAAATAGTTTTATGCGAACAATGCATGATGATGACGATGCAATGCACAAATTCAACGCGATTTTCTAGTAGTGGTAATTGCGGGATGCCACAATTCGACACCACTAACAATGGATCTCGCCCTCGAGATCCGCCTCATGGTACCGGAAAGAAGGTCGGCGATCTGCGTCTGCTCGCTTCGTGTAGATCCTCGCGACACCACTAACAAGAGGTCGTTGATCCTGTTCATCAAGAGAACACTCCGGAAAACAACGGACGAAGTTAAAGGTAAAACCACCTCTAACTTCCATGGAAGGAGTAGAGTTGCACCGATCTACCATCCAATATACAAAGCAAATGATAAGAGTAGTGGCATGGTCGCGACTCCATCCCGCACTCAAAGCATTACTATGTACACGAATAGACAGATTATGCAACCAACCCTCAGGATCAGACTGAAGATCTCGACAAGCGAGGTTCGGAAACAAAGAAGTGATGCGGACTCTGCATCGGAACTGGCGTAGAGGATGCCGTCGTGTCGGAAAACACCGGAAGGCACAAACAAGGAACAAAGAATGGTACCACAGAAGACGGATTCCTCAGATAGCATGAACACCGGATAGTAGAACACCGTTACCAAAGGAGGAAGCGAAACCCTGAAGGTACGACGGAAACCCAACCACGAGAATTCCTGGACTCGAAGAGAAAGAAGAGAGCGGATTCAAACACGTCGAGATAAGAGGAGAATAACAGAGGGGTAAGGAGTAAAATCAGACCTAGCCAGAACTATCCAACCGATTTTGCAAAATAATTTTGACACTCTACTTCGGCCGTTAGCTAGGTTATCCTACAGGCTGGACTTGTGGGGTATCGCAACCCGAGCTCGATACCACTGTAACACCTCAGAATCGGCCCTATGCAAGTTTTAGCGAAACTCGCCAAACCCGCATAGAAACGATTCGAAGGTGCCCACCAGGCACTTTCGTGCGGGTGGAAAGCAAAGTAATAACATTACACAACAGTCCTCGATGGGACCCACAGAACAGATATATATATACAACAACGACTCAAAGAGTCAAGAATACAAATATACGGTACAAAGATCCAAATCACCTTGAAAACGATGGGGCGTCCGACTACGGACAAGATGCAAATGGGGCTAAGAGCCCTGAAGAATAACCAATGGCGCCCATAACCCCGCCTGTGCCAAGCCGGAAGGGTAACCCGCTAACGGCGCCGATCTCAAAACCTGCTTAAACAAAAGGGTGCCGAAAGGGCAAAGGAAAAGAAGGAGCGTCAAGATCGAGGCCAAGACACGGCGAGGATAGAATTCGGCGGTCCTCGCCTACATAGGTATGGTGGACTGAAGCGGCAGCGGCAGCAAGCACTAAACAACCTATAGAGACTCGATACAACTGGCGGCTATCAGAGAGGGGTGAGAAAGACCTGTTCGGATCCAACCTGATATTATCATCAAACAAACCCATCCTGGCGTTTCCCCCTCGAGACCAACGAGGAAGTCAACCGAGGAACTCACACAGTTGGCAGTTTTACTTAATCAGTTATAGTGGTGGCACTTTACTAGTCAGGTTTAGATATTCATCCTGATAAAGTAAGCAGTGGGCACTTTTAGTTAACCATTCCGTTATAGTGGCATCACTTACTAGTCAGATTCAATTAGCATGAGATAACCCAAAACCCAGCAGTTGTTGGTACTTTTACTTAGCCCTTCCGTTGTAGTGAAGCTGATTACTAATCATATCGGATACAAGTCAATTTGTAACAGTAAACTTTAGTTATAGTTGTCTATGATCAAGAACTGTGCTCCAAGTCGTCCATAACCGCGGACACGGCTTCTCGAAAAGATTTAACCGCAGGGTGCACCAACGTATCCACAGTGCACTTGACCCTTTTTGCCGATCGGTTAACATACACCCATCGGTATGTCGGCGGGCCTAAGTCATGACGCCCTGCACCCAAAGCAAGCACGGGGCACCCACTAAGTCTACCCGCAACGAAGTCGGCCGGTCTCCGAGACGGACTTAGGGTTTGCGACAATGGTCAGAACGGCGCAGATCCCCAATCGGGACCGCCGATATCGAAAACATTCCGCTTACCTAACAAAGACAGTGCTCCTCGCACAAACGTAAATAAAGCGGTAAACATGGCATAAGTACATGATAGTAAATAAAACCTCAAACTAGTTTGTGGCCCCAAGACAATACTTTGAAATCAGGTAATAATCAATGGGGCCCATATCTCCCCACCGTGGTTAGCGCTCGATCTCGGAACAGTGTCAAGAACTCGGTCCCACGGGACACAAGTGGGCTCGAAAACCAACATTACCTATCACCCACCGATGCCTCTGCTTAATTCAATTTTAGTTGTTAAACAGTAATTAAAGTGAAACAATAATTAAAGCCATGATCATCTCCAACATCAACATGCGGCAATTCTCCAACAATTGTGGTACTTGACGACAAGCGAAAACACTTGAGCAAGCGACTACGACACGCGGGTCCAACTATCTACCAAACAATAGGTAATAGGATGTGTCCAAGGCTATCGATGGCTGCAAGGGATATCACGGGTACGGAATCTAGAGCATCGCAACACAGATAGCAATAGATCAACAGGAGGGAAGTAAATACTATAAAAGTAAGATGGGTAGAAAGGGGGAGATGCTCGCCTGAAAACATTGTCGAAGGTTCAACCGAAGATCGGGGCGAAGCTCACATCAACTCAACGGCCTTATCCGCGAAGAAGCAAAACACTAGAAGAAACACCGGATGCACTATTCAATACAACGGCAGAAGATCGGCATGATGCATGCATGATGCTTGGCATGGCAAAGGTGCAATGCAATTAGGTCATATTAAGCGGAACCGGGGTACCGACATTTAATTAAATGGTTCATGTTCTTTATCTACCCCGCAAATTAAATGTTGTATTAGCATGGCAAAAGATAGCACCGGTTCGCTACACAAGATTTAAATGAGGCCAATATGAGACTAGATTTGCCCGCATATGGGCCCCATATTTAATTATGAGGTGAATCGGCATAAGGCCCCCAAACCACATGATATGGATGCAAGATGAATGATTTAATGCAACAAGTTGATATCATTTATAAAAATAGGGTATCGAGGAAAAGGGTCACACATTTAGGGTTCGGCAGATCTTGGGTTCCGGGGTTCGGGGTTGGTCTCGGGGTCCACGGTTCGACGGATCGGTCTCGTCGGGATCGTTCTCGGATATCGGGGGTAGATCTTGGCGCATCCGCGGTGGTCGGGGCGCGTCGGATTCTTCCGGGTCGATGTCGTTCTTGTCGCATTCGCGGTCTTTGGGTCATGTCGACGGTCATGGCGTTCGGAAGACGATCTTGGCGATCCGGGAGAAGATCTTGGGGTTCCGTGTCGGCGGCCGTCGGGTACGGAGGTCTCGGCGACCTTGGCGGTATCGTGTTCGGACTCCGGATCCGGGCACGGTCTTAGCGCTACATCTTCAGTGTCGTTGGCGAACTCGGGCTCGATACCGGGGGTCCTTCGGATCCCTGAGGCGATCTTGGCGTTCCGGGCATCTTCGGTCCGTGGTGCGTCCGTGATGTAGATCTTGTGCTACCGGCGCCATCGGGTTCCACGAGGTAGTGCTTGATGTTCCATGATGAAGATCTTGCTATCCCGACGGCCACATCGGGGATTCTTCGGACCGCTTTGGTGCTGTCCGGTCTTGGGGTGGCCTTATGCACGGCACCGCTTTGGCAACACCAACCGCACGAGTGTACTAGCCAACGGAGGCAGCAGAACATAGGGCGGCTACCGTGGCGTAGTCCAACGCGATCGGCACCGGGACGCAGGATCGGCAGGCGTGGTCGACCGCGAGGGATCAGCGGCGTGGCTCGAACGCACGAGGTCGCTGGGGACGGCAAGGCAGAGGAGGCGGGGCGAGGGGCCGCGACGGAAGGGAGAGGCGGACGGCGAGGGCGGCGGGGCGTGGTGGTGGTGGCCGAGGCGCAGGCCACCGGGCGGCGGGTCGCCCGGCGGCGAGCACGGTGGAGGACGGCGGTTCTCAGGGGAGGAGGCGGCGGAGGCGAGGAGCCCGGGCGGCGCTGCTTGCCGGAGGACGCCGCAGCAGCGGGAGGGACGGCTGGCGACGGCGGCGAGCTCATGGGCTCGCCGAGGAGGGCGGGAGGAGAAGGAGGCGAGGCGGGGTCGGGCGAGCAGGGGGGAGGAGGCTTGCGGTGGCCGGAGCGCGGGCGCTGGCTCTGCCGGAGATGGCGGCGGCGCTGGCCGAGCGCGCTGGAGACGGAGGCGCTGGGTCCGGCGCGGACGACGAGCACGGGATGCTGGGGCGGCAGCCGCGAAACCGCGAAGACGGGCGGTGCCGGGCGCGGCCGAGCCGCAGGGCTAGCGAGGTGGGAGCGAGCTAACGGTGAGGGAGGGGAGGGATCGGGCGGAGCGGGGTGAGGGAGGGCTCGGGGAAGAGAGGTTGCGCGCGGGGGTGGGGGACGGGGCCGCGCGGGGTCTCCGCGTGGGTCCCGCGTGAGAGGCGTGTGGCCAGGGAGGGGATGGGCTGCGGGTGGGGCTTGGGGACGTGGGGCCCAGGGGTCAGGGAACGGGTGTGGTGGTGGGGCGTGCGTGTGTGGCTGGTTGGTGAGAAGAGGGAGTGTGTGGTGGTGAGGGAGTGGGATGGGCTTAGTCTAGGTGGCACAGACTGGTTGGTTGGGGGATAGGGAGAGGTCGAGGTGGCACATGGTGATTGGCCAGGGTGAGGTGGATGCTGGGTGTGGGTAGGGTTTTAGGTAGCTGTAGGATTTGTCTGGTGGACCGATTTAAAAATGGGGGTGGTCGTTCGGGTCGATTCGGCCCGTTCGACTGCCCCCGCTAAAACAATTAAACTTTTTATTTGTTTTTAAACGGGCCGTATGCAAACCGATAGCGGCCAAAATAATTAATCCGGAGAACCGGTCTTTGCGTTTGGATAAAGATGGGGCGTTTTAGAAAACAAAACGGGCTTTGCGAAAATAGTTTTATGCGAACAATGCATGATGATGACGATGCAATGCACAAATTCAACGCGATTTTCTAGTAGTGGTAATTGCGGGATGCCACACCACTATAGAGCATAAATACCCCCTCTTGAGTCACTAGCAACTACTTGGCCAAGATAGCTACTAACAACGAAGAGCATGCAAGATCACAAACAACACAGACATGATAGAATCAATAAGACAAAACCATTAATCGATCTGGCATAGTAATCTCAGCATCCATCAGATCCCCGCAAACACAACATGCATGATGACAAATAGATGAGATCTTGATCATGAACGGAGCTCACAAGATCTAGACATGAAAGCACAAAGGAGGAGATACAACAATCTAGCTACTACATGGACCCGTAGTGCAAGGTGGAACTACTCACGCTTCATACCGGAGGCTGGCATGATGAATAAGAAGGCCTCCAGGATGATCTCTCCTCTGGCAGGGTGCCGGGAAGAGCTTCAGAGCCCCCCCGATCTAGGGACGATGGTGGCCACAGATACAGCGGTTTCGTGGAATATTGATCGGGTACTTAGGGTTTAGGCATCGGGGCTTCTTATATGCGAAGAGGGAGGCCGAGGGGGTACCCGAGGCGGCTGCACCCTCCCAGGCACGGGATGGGCCCACCCGCGTGGCCAGGGGTGTGGCCCCTTGAGGCCCTTCTCCGTCTCGTCTTCTGGCTCCGTGTTCCCCACGGTAAAATATTGACTTTGGCTTTTGTCCCGTCCAATTATGAGAATATTGATTTTCTGTCTTTCTGGAACCAAAAACAGAAGAAAACAGACAACTGACACTGTGGCATCTTGTTAATAGGTTAGTACCAGAAAACATATAAAAACACCTCAAAGTGTAGATAAAGCAAAGCAAAGTAGATACTAAACAAGCATGAAACATCAAAAATTATAGATACCTTTCTAACGTATCACATTTCAATATATGCGCTTTTTAGGTATCATGCTTATGTTCAAGGGGAAATTCAAACAAACTTTCTTTATGGAAATCATGATTCTTGCCACATGGGCAATATTGTCAACAAGGAATGGAGATATCTTTAAAGGGATCAGAGCGATTCTTTGGAGTTGCAAGAATTGGCCATGATTATCCATAGGCCCAAGAGGAAGAAATATGAAGTCTCTAAGCCATGATTTGATTACCTTATGTAATTTATCTATAAATATTAGTTAGCTCTATATATTATATTAAATCCACACAAAATAAAAATAGAAATCAGAAAATTGTTGTTCCCTAAAAATATGGGGGAAAACTGGAAAGAATCTGCGGCTCAAATTGACCTTGATGACTTGTTGGCAGAGCTTCACCGAAGGTCGTATTCAAATTCCCTTTATGATATCTAGGAAAACAATACAAAAGGTGAAATAAATGCATTTGGCCTAAAATGATCTCATTCCCAATACATAAGGTTTTTTTTGAAACATAATCAATATACTAAGTTTGATATTTTTTCTTGTAACTATGTCACATAATATGACACCATGCGAAGGTTTCGCATTGTTTGGATCGTTTTTGAATTTCTTATACCCGTTTTAAACTATCATCAAACTTTGTCGAACGACGGGCATGAAGATTCTTAGCTCGGGGCTGAACCTCGATAAACTTGAAGTGGATCCCTAATGAAATAGCATATTTTGAACCTAAAAACGATTTTTGTAAAAAATCATGAGTATCACATCATGTACCTATAGTTCATATCTGACCCACTTCATACCGATTCGATAGGAATTTGTCTTTTTCACCAGGGATAGACGAAAAGGTTTGAGATCCCCCTGTAATGACATTGTCCATGTAAGATGGTATAGTATTTTAGAAAAATATGGTGGTATCATTTTGAATTAGACATTCGGTGGTTGCTTCACAAAACCTCTCGTTTTTTGCACTTGGAAAATGGAAAATACCTTTTTGATGCGACAAAAAGGAAAACTTCCTCCTATAACATTGTTCGTCATCCCATGATGCACATGTATGCACAATATGGACACATTATCACAAACTATGCCTTGATTCTAGCCATAACATTGGTCATTTGACCGAAAAACCAGGAAACCTCGAATGAGATAGGTCATTTTGTGAAGATTTTTTCAGACATAACCAATATACCAAGTTTGATATTTTTCCTTCTAACTATGTCACATAATATGACACCACGTGAATGTTTCGCATTGTTTGGATCGTTTTTGAAATTCTTATGCATGTTTTAAACTATATATAATGTTTTATGTTTCACTTAATTTTTATTTACAAATGTGTAATATTTGAGTTTAGATAGATAGATCTTATTTTTCTGCAAATTTTGATATATTATTTGTATTTTTCCGAATTAGAATGATTTAGTTATGATTTTCAAAGTTTAATGATGTAAAAGAAAAAATAGCTACACCAAGGACAACAGTCGGCGTAGCTTAACTTACGCCGAGGGCAATTCTACGTCGACGGCTGTTTGCGGGGGCTGGCCTGGTCACGGTCTACGCTGATGGTCCCGACGTTTGGCAGTCGGCGTAGCGTTTGGTCGCCGGCATATCCATCCATTCATGTAGCGACTTTGCATTCTGTTTGGTGGATTGGCTCCACATTTTGAAGTTCTCTCTTGCCAAGTGAAGAAACTGGACTTCTTCCTTCACGGTGATGGCCAGTCTTAACTTGTTTGCATCTCTAAGAAAACCTACGATGTCGGGTGTCATCTGAACTCATCATTGATCTTTCTATGCCGCACAATCATCCCATGTTTCTACCTTTACCTCTTAGAAGCCAAGCAAGTGTTTGTCCGGCGCATCTATCCTACTGGATATAATTAACAACCAACTCACAGCCAAAGTAACGGAGCCTGCACACTGCACCTTGAAGCAGCCAGGGCTGCTGTGCTGGCTACCTAGCCATTAAAGAGTTTGACATAATCCAATGATGCTTGCTTCAGAAATCACTAGCATAATGATGTCTTAACTATATATAATGTTTTATGTTTCACTTAATTTTTATTTACAAATGTGTAATATTTGAGTTTAGATAGATAGATCTTATTTTTCTACAAATTATGATATATTATTTGTATTTTTCCGAATTAGAATGATTTAGTTATGATTTTCAAAGTTTAATGATGTAAAAAAAATAGCTACACCAAGGACAGCAGTCGGCGTAGCTTAACTTACGCCGAGGGCAATTCTACGTCGACGACTGTTTGCGGGGGCTGGCCTGATCACGGTCTACGCTGATGGTCCCGACGTTTGGCAGTCGGCGTAGCGCCTGGTCGCCGGCATATCCATCCATTCATGTAACGACTTTGCATTCTGTTTGGTGGATTGGCTCCACATTCTGAAGTTCTCTCTTGCCAGGTGAAGAAACTGGACTTCTTCCTTCACGGTGATGGCCAGTCTTAACTTGTTTGCATCTCTAAGAAAACCTACGATGTCGGGTGTCATCTGAACTCATCATTGATCTTTCTATGCCGCACAATCATCCCATGTTTCTACCTTTACCTCTTAGAAGCCAAGCAAGTGTTTGTCCGGCGCATCTATCCTACTGGATATAATTAACAACCAACTCACAGCCAAAGTAACGGAGCCTGCACACTGCACCTTGAAGCAGCCAGGGCTGCTGTGCTGGCTACCTAGCCATTAAAGAGTTTGACATAATCCAATGATGCTTGCTTCAGAAATCACTAGCATAATGATGTCTTAACTATATATAATGTTTTATGTTTCACTTAATTTTTATTTACAAATGTGTAATATTTGAGTTTAGATAGATAGATCTTATTTTTCTGCAAATTATGATATATTATTTGTATTTTTTCGAATTAGAATGATTTAGTTATGATTTTCAAAGTTTAATGATGTAAAAGAAAAAAATAGCTACACCAAGGACAGCAGTCGGCGTAGCTTAACTTACGCCGAGGGCAATTCTACGTCGACGGCTGTTTGCGGGGGCTGGCCTGGTCACGGTTTACGCTGATGGTCCCGACGTTTGGCAGTCGGCGTAGCGTCTGGTCGCCGGCATATCCATCCATTCATGTAATGACTTTGCATTCTGTTTGGTGGATTGGCTCCACATTCTGAAGTTCTCTCTTGCCAGGTGAAGAAACTGGACTTCTTCCTTCACGGTGATGGCCAGTCTTAACTTGTTTGCATCTCTAAGAAAACCTACGATGTCGGGTGTCATCTGAACTCATCATTGATCTTTCTATGCCGCACAATCATCCCATGTTTCTACCTTTACCTCTTAGAAGCCAAGCAAGTGTTTGTCCGGCGCATCTATCCTATTGGATATAATTAACAACCAACTCACAGCCAAAGTAACGGAGCCTGCACACTGCACCTTGAAGCAGCCAGGGCTGCTGTGCTGGCTACCTAGCCATTAAATAGTTTGACATAATCCAATGATGCTTGCTTCAGAAATCACTAGCATAATGATGTCTTAACTATATTGATCTTAGGACTACGTTTTTTCCACGACTGAATCTTCTATTATGTCTTCCAATTCGGCGAACAATCCGTGTCAGACTGCCTGATCGCGTCTGGCGTCACGAGCCTTGTTTAAGAGCACCCAGGAACCGTTAAAAAAAAGAGCAGCCAGGATGAGGTCAGAACCAAATATCAAGATTCCATGCCCAGTCTGTCTAGCTACGTTAATTTCCATGGTGCGAATCCACCGGCGGGCGACCATGGTCCGAGTACGTTTCTTGTTCTTCCATCTCATCGCGTTGGGACTTCAGGTTTCATGGACGACGGGTTGCCAACAGTGCACGCGCGCGCCTAGCAACACACTCGGTTTCTTACCTCGCGCGTACGTACGTCGAATCGTTTGGCGGGCGTGTAGATTCTTGGCAGAATCGCGTCGTTCTCGATGACTCGATCACCCTGGTTGTACAGGAATACAGGCTAGAAGGAAGCCGCAGATAGTAAATCCAAAGCGAAGAAAACAATTAATAATAATCACGGACTCTTTGTTAATTAAATTAAGTAATCCAAGTCGCGAGATACCACCCATGTTCTTGTTAGCGAAGACGACTGGTTCTACTATACCGTCGAGTGGCCAACTTGGTAGGGTTTCTTTTTATGGGAACTTGGTAGGTTGTTAGAGCCGTTTCCAATGGAAATATTGGTAGTAACCGGTTAGAGCCGCAGGCCGTTTCCAGGAAGGAAGACGTTAGAGACTGTGGGAGCACGGCAGCACATATCTACTCTTCCAGTAAAGAAAGGGTGGAGGCTGCTCCACCTTGTTTTCGTGCGGAAGACTTGAACCGGTCCAAATAGACTGAAAGGTAGGGGATTAATCGCGTTAGCGACGGCTCCAAAGGTTTTGACTTGTTCGAGCGGGCAGCCAGGGAAGCAAATGCGCATACATAAATAGGGAGGCACACGCGCCGGCTGTGGTATCTCTCAATTCCCCAAACGACAACATTAAGGCCGAAATCAGAGATTTCCGAGCGAAGAAAACAGAGGACAGAGCAGCCGGACCTGTAGAGAAGAGACAGAGAAGATACTGGTTGGGTTCTGAAAGGAGATCTGAGCGACATATACGATGGGGCGTGGTCTTCTGGAGGTGCATCTCGTCGACGCCAAGGGCCTCGCCGGCACCGATTTCCTAGGTCAGTCCGTCCGTCCAACTACCACCACCATCGCGTGTTCTTGTTTCGGTTTCGAATTTGCTCCCTTCTCGTGGCCGGAGATCGACCGATTCTGAATTTTGCCTGTACTTGCAGGGAAGATAGACCCTTACGTGATCGTGCAGTACCGGAGCCAGGAGCGCAAGAGCACCACCGCCCGAGGTTTGTAGTGCTTCTCTGGCAATTCTCTGATTGTCTTCCTCACCTCGACAGACACAATTTTTCCTGATTTCTAGCCACCGTTGACTTTGTCAATCGATGAGGAACACTACCTGTGATCTTTCCTAAACGAATCCTATGTGTTGTAATGCAGATGATGGGAGGAACCCGATCTGGAACGAGGTGCTCAAGTTCCAGATCAGCTCCACGGCGGCCAACGTGCAGCACAAGCTCCTCCTCCGGATCATGGACCACGACAACTTCTCCAGCGACGACTTCCTCGGCCAAGCAACGTGAGCACTTCTGCTCCTCCTGTACCTGTCCATCCAGCCAGGAAAAGCAAGAAAATGATGGAACAAAATCTGAATCTAACTAATATCTGTGATGCAGGATCAACGTAACGGATCTGATCACCATAGGCATGGAGAAAGGCAAGTCGGAGCTGAACCCGGCCAAGTACAGCGTGGTCACCGCCGACAACTCCTACCACGGCGCCATCAAAGTTGGGGTCACCTTCACCGCCGCAAAGGTAAGGAAGAACAAAAAAACTCGCATGGTTTTGTTCATTTCGTTTGAGAGATCACTCGTGGGACTCTGAGTTCTGATTCGGTGTTGAATCCTGCTGTCAGGTTGAAGAGGACGGAGGACAGGTTGGAGGCTGGATGCACAGTTATCGTGATTAGAACATGTCATGGGGAGAATTTCCTGGTCACGTCGACCTTCCGCAGTAGTACAGCATTTTAGGGTTTGACGTAAAGTTGCCGTACCAACGGCTGTCTTATAATCGATTTGATTCAAGTGTATGTACCTCGCATTTGTCCAAGTTTAAATGTATATAGTAGGAACTCAGAACAGGTTAGATTCGCAGAGTCTGTTAAATTTGTGATTCTTATTCTTTTTGGAACAATAGAAATTTTTCCATTGCTGAATGCTTCTTGATGCTAAGAAGGGGTGCAGGGCCGTAACCGAGAAATCGGAGGCCGGGTCAAAATTTTGAAAATAGGCCCCATGCTATTAGTGATTTTATTTTATTAACATCATCGCGTTGGTAATACGTTTTTCCAGAAGATAAAATCTTATCAACCTTACCTCAAGATCACTTGATCACATTCGGTACAACATGTGTGCTTTGTGTGTTGATCAAATTGAATTTAGATCTCCACACATTGTCTTGATCAACCTCGTAGCTTATATTCTCTCTTCTTTATGATGTCTTGAAGTTAACCATGAATGCTCACTCAATATTCCTCTTTAAGACATACTTTCAATAGGCTCAACTCTCACATGCACATTCTTTGGATCACACCTTCAATATCATCTTGGTCATCACTAGATCTTCTTTCAACTTTCAAAGCAACATATGGTATTTAAGCATTTCCTAGGGAAAATCCCTCCAAGAATATCTCAATTAAAGAATTAGTGCACACAGATTATCATTAATTACCAAAATCACACATGTAGGCTTCATGCACTTTCAGTATGCTCAGCTACAATTCATAGAGCAATGCCTCAATAATCATTGAATGTGTGTGAGAAAAATTCCACAACATTGTCCATTCGAGTTTATTTAACTTAATGATCTTTTAATTTAATGAGCTGTCCTTTTTTTTCAGAATGCATGTTTTTGTGTGGATAATAGTCATATGTGGGACCATCAAGGAGATGTTCCTATTATAACCATGAGCATAAAGGTTCATACGGTGGTTGGATGGAACCACACATATTTTCTTGAATTCATTCAAGATATTGGGGTGGTTCTTGTATTTTAAGGTGAGACCCTTGAACAGAAAGAAGAAGGGACAATGATAGAAGTTATTCCCGCTAAGACTAAAGTTTTTGTGTGTAATTTTACTCGCTATTATTGTGACGATATTCACATACATCAGTAGATTATATTCATGGTTCATGAAAATGGGTATGCATGTGGCTTACTTAACTTCATTAGTATTACAAGAAACATTTGTCTAGAATAAGATATTTCATAGAAAAGTGTTAAGAGTATTGCTATAGTATATATGTATAGCCTAGGCCAATATCATGTCAAGGCCCATACACGATTGCTATGCTATTGTGGTCGCAGAATAGAGAATATGATTTGGACATTCATCATCATTTTTCAAACAATTGGATGATTGATCAATTCTAGATAGTGACATATAGGCTTCATTGTGTACTATTCTTCAATATTTTATAATACTAATATAAAAATAGCCAACACTATGTTATCCTAGTGAGTTGTGACCTCTTCTTTTGAAGATTTTCATGTCATAATGAAAAACCCTGATATAAGTTTAGAAATCCAATTGTAGTTTGTGTGCAGTATTGGTAAATGCTAATACTCTAGTGAAATAGTACAAGATTTATTACTTGAACTAGTAGCTGGGTCATACAAACAAACAAATACTAAACTAATACTTATTGTGAACTTGTTAGTATACCAAAAGAACACATATCAGTTGAATTCATTAATAGCTTTGTCCCTTCATTGTGGTTGTACCTTTGTGTATTGTGCAATCAACTGTGGATGTTATTTTCAAACACTTGGAGACATATCAACCCAGTTTTAGAATTAAAAAATATGTGCCTCTTAGATATCATGCTTATATTCAAGGGGAAATTCAAACACTTCTTCATTACGGATGTCATGATTCTGGCCACATCGGAAATATGGAAAACAGGGAATGAACACATGTTCTAAGGGATCATAGATAATCTTCGCGGTTGCAAGAATTGGCCATGCTTATCCATAGGGTCAAGAAGAAGAAATATGATGACTCTAAGCTATGAGTTGATTCACCTATCTAATTTCTCTATAAATATTAGTGAGCTCTATATATTGTATTAATCCACAAATAATAAAAAATACGAAATATGTTGTTCCCTAAAAAATGGTGAAAATTACAAAGAACTTGTGGCTCAATTTGAACTTGATGAATTCCTTGTTGGCAGAGCTTTACTGAAGGTTGTATTTGTCAAGCTTCATGCACTAGCCAACACAACCAAAAGTTTGAACTGATGAAAATGACTAGTGCAATCCATTTATACACTTCAACACCCTCTCTCACGTGTGATGGGGAGAAGTTAGCACGTGCAATCGGTAGAGAGTGATGGCGCACGAAACTACGTATGACTCAATAGGTCTATACGTGGATATAGAGGGGGCAACAACAATTTTATAATATATTGCGAAAGACAGAACTCCAACTGGAGACCTTAGGATCTAATACCATGTCAAGCTTCATGCACTAGCCAACGCAACCAAAAGTACGAACTTATGGAAAGGGCTAGTTGTAAGGGTTCGTAGCATGGAAAACAAAAAATTTCTACCGCATAAACACACATAAGCCAAGATCTATCTACTAGATTGTAGCAACAAGTCGATAGAGTACTCACCCTCGAAGATTCCAAAGCAGTTAACGAGACCAGATTCTCGTAAGTGATGTAGTCGTTCACTTGCCGATCTCAAGATCGCGTATACGATTCTTTCGGCGCCCCGCGTTTCGACAGCGCTCCCGCAGTCGGTCACACGTTCGGTACTCGATGAAGACATTCCTCTCCCTTGTTCCAGCAAGCAACGGATATATGCCCAAGAGGCAATAATAAAGTGGTTATTATCATATCTTTATACTTATTATAAATGTTTACATACCATTCTATAATTGTATTAACCGGAAATATTAATACTTGTGTGATTTATAAACATGTTAGAGTCTCTAGTAAAGCCTCTTGTTAAACTAGCTTATTGGTTAATATATGATCATGGTTTCCTGATCATGAATATTGAGATGTTATTAACAACAAGTTCATATCATTAGGAGAATGATGTGATGGGCATACTCCTATAGATAAGCGTAGCATAAAAATCAAGTCATTTCAATAGTATGTTTTCTATAAGGTTTCTGATACATAGTAACCTAATTCCTTCGACCATGAGATCATGCTAATCAACATCACTGGATGGATGCTTTGATGACATCAAACACCACTTCGTAACTGAATGGTTATAAAGGTAGCATTGAGTGTTCGGAAAGTATGTGTTGAGGAACATGGATCAAGAGTGGGATTTTTCCATCCATCTAGGCCCTCTCAATGGAATGTCATCCAATTAGATTGCAAGCATGTGACTGGCTCATAAGGGATCACATATCACAGGAATGATTAAAGAGTACTTATCGGTAACGAGGTTGAACTGGGTATGCAGAGATACCGACGATCAAACCTCGGATAAGTAAAATATCGTGAGACAAAGGGAAATTGCTATCATATGTAAATGGTTCATTCAATCGCAAATTAATCGTAGAAATATGTGTGAACCATATGAATTTCCAGATTCATCTATTGGTTATTGATAAGAGAAGAGTCTCGGTCTTGTCTGCATAATTCACGAACCGTAGGGAGACACACTTAAGGATTCGATGTTGTTTAGTAGATATGGAATGTGAGTAAGAAGACCGAATGTTGTTCAGAGTATCGTATGGGATCCGGGATATCACAAAGAGATCCGGAATGGATCGGAGAATAAGATTCATATAAGGAAAGTGCAATTCCGAAGTTCGGAAATGATTCCGGTGTTTTCACCGAAATGATCTAGAAGGGTCTAGAAGGTTCACCGAACCAGAAGGGGAAGGATACATAAATGAGTCATGACAAAGTGGAATGGTTGCATCATGTCCTAAGTCAAAGGGCTGTGCAAATAAAGTGAGAAATCAAACTCCAAAATTGAAAGTCAAAAGGCAAATTTGAAAAGTCAAACTGGGACAATGTATCCTGGTGGAGGGAGGAGAGGAAACCTCCTATCCCTCCACCACGCGCCAAGGAGGAGAGGGAGTTGGGGAAGGATTCGACCTTCCCTCCCTAGATGCCCCTCCCTCTCATAAATAGAGAGGAGGGGGCTGCTGCTCCAACACAACACCACCACAACCCCACCCCAAGCCGCCGCCGCGCTGATGCAACTCAGTAGTAGAGCTTCGTTGGGAGACCCCAGGAGGAAGGTATGATGAGCACAGCAGTAAGTTTTCCCTCAGTTATAGAACCAAGGTTATCGAGCCAGTAGGAGCAAGGAAACAACTCCAAGGTGTTGCTAGCAACTTGGAATCCTGCACAACACAAACTCAAGACTTTGCTCCAACTTATAGTGAGGTTGTCAATCTCACTGGTTTGCTGAAAACAAAGGATTAAACATATGGTGTGGAAGGTAATGGTTACTTGCAGAAAGTTGACAATAACAGTAGATTATGCAACCATGGTAAAGATTGGACTGGGGTCCACAGTTCACTAGAGGTGTTCTCCTTAAGATAAATAACATAACATGCTGGGTAAACAAATTATAGTGGGGCAGTTGACAGGACTGAGCAAGGCATAACAATGCAATACTAGACATTCATGATCCTATGAGAGTTGATTGGGCATTACAACAATATACATAGACCGCCATCCAACTGCATCCATGACTAGTAATCCACCTTCAGGTTATTATCCGAACCACCTCCAGTATTAAGTTGCAAGCAACGGATAACTCCATTAAGAAAAATGTGTAAAGTAAACAATACAATTGTACCATGAACAAAAGATTGTTGTTTTCTCCCTAGTAGCAACATCACATCTACAACCTTAGAGATTTTTGTCACTTCCCCAGATTCAATAGAGGCATGAACCCACTATCGAGCATAAATACTCCCTCTTGGAGTCACTAGCATCTACTTGGCCAAGATAGCTACTAGAAACGGAGAGCATGCAAGATCTCAAAGAACACAGACATGATAGAATCAATAATAAATAAGACATGATAGAATTAATAATCAACCTGACATAGTAATATCAATATCCATCGGATCCCCGCAAACAAAACATGCATGATTACAAATAGATGATCTTGATCATGAACGGAGCTCACAAGATCTAAACATGATAGCACAAATAAGGAGAAACAACCATCTAGCTACTGTATGGACCCATAGACCAAGAGTGAACTACTCACGCATCATACCGGAGGCTGGCATGGTGATGAAGAAGGCCTCCGGGTTGACCTCTCCCCTTCGGCAGGGTGCCGAGAAGAGCTTGAGATCCCCCCGATCTAGGGACAATGGTGGCGGTGGCTATGGACTGTCTCATGGAGATCTGATCGGGTACTTAGGGTTTTGGCATCGGGGGGCTTATATAGGCGAAGAGGTGAGGCAGGAGGGCGGCCAGGGGGCCTACACCCTGCCCAGGCGCGGCCAAGGGTGGGATCGCGCGTGGGGGGCTGTGGCCCCCCTAGGGCTCCCCTCTGTCCCTCCTATGGACTCCGTTTTCTCCTCGGTAAAATATTGACTTTGGCTTTTGTCCCGTCCAATTCCGAGAATATTTCCTTACTAGCTTTTCTGAAACCAAAACAGCAAAAAACAGGCAACTGGCACTGCGACATCTTGTTAATAGTTTAGTCCCAGAAAATGTATAAAAATACCTCAAGGTGTAGACAAAGCATAGCAAAGTTGATACTAAAAAAACATGGAACAAAAAATTATAGATACGTTTACGACGTATCACGCGCCGCCACCGCTAGCTGCCGCCGCCGCCGGCCCACGCCTCCTCCTCTCCAGCCTCTAAACCCTAGAACGCCGGGGAACCCCTCTACTCCATCCTACCCGCTCTGGATTAAGGCGAAGCCCTGTGGGATCTTCCCTCTAACTCTGACACCACGCCGTCGTGCTACCGGAATTGCGAGGGGAGAACTACAACCTCCGCTGCCTGCTGGAACAAGGGAAAGGAAGGTCTTCATTGATTACCGAACGTGTGACCGACTGCGGGAGCGCTGCCGGAACGCGACGCCGAAAGAATTGTCTACGCGATCTTGAGATCGGCAAGTGAACGCCAATATCACCCACGAGAATCTGCTCTCGTTAACCGCTTTGGAATCTTCGAGAGTGAGTAATCTAATCGACTCGTTGCTACAATCTAGTAGATAGATCTTGGCTTGTGTGTGTTCATGCCGTAGATTTTTTTTGTTTTCCATGCTACGAACCCCTACATGGAGAGCCATGCAAAATTAATGACACACTACTTCAACCCGGATGCAATATATCCGTAAAATACTTTCTGGCGGAGGTTTCGAATGCATAAGGGGTTGTTCCTAACAATTGCAAGAATTATGGAGAGGAATGACGATTGGTTCAAACTCCGGAGAAGTGCATCGGGGGAGTTGAGTGCAAGCCCAATTATGAAGTGTGTTGTAGCTGTTCGGGTGCTTGCCTACGGGTGTTTAGCCGATGCCATTCATGACTATGTTCGCGTCGGAGAAGATACAATCTTGGAGTGTGTGAGAAGGTTTTTAGCTGTCGTGATCGATGTCTTCGGTGTGGAGTACTTCAGGGCACCCAATGAAGAAGACACCGAGAGACTCCTAACTGAGAATGAAGGAAAAGGATGGTCTGGGATGTTTGTATCAATCAACTGCATGCATTGGACATGGAAGAATTGCCCGACTGGTTGGAAAGGGCAGCACAAGGGACAATGCAAAGATCCAACAATAATTCTTGAGGCAGTTGCATCACATGACCTCTGGATTTGGCATGCTTTCTTTGGATTGTCGGGCTCTTGCAATGATCTAAATGTTCTCTCAAGGTCTCCACTCTTCTCTCGGCTTATCAACAGGGAGGCTCCTCCTTGCAACTATGTTGTGAATGGTCGTTACTATGACATGGGGTACTATCTTGCTGATGGCATCTATCCAACATGTGCCACGTTTGTGAAGACAATTTCACGCCCTCTGACACAGAAGAAGGCTCACTTTGCAATGATGCGGGAGTCGACAAGGAAAGATGTCGAAAGAGACTTCGGAGTGCTTCAGAAGCGGTTTGCAATTATTCGTGTCCCTGCTGAGTACTAGAAGTCTCAAGTTCTATGGCGGACAATGACATGTTGCATCATTTTGCATAATATGATCATAAAAGATGAGCGAGACATGCCAGAAATATTTTGGTACGTCTCAAATGGAGACCCAGTTGATCCTCATCATGATGTAAACATAATTGACAGGTTTCTGGAAATGCACCGAACCATCGAGAACAAATATGTGCATACCCACCTTCAATAAGATCTTATTGAGCATCACTAGCATCTCCATGCTGCCGAGTCGGCTTGATTCACATGCCCCTATGTGTGTTTGAACTATTTAATTTGCTACTTTTATAATTTGGTTGGTAATATTGAACTATTTAATTTGTTACATTTGCTTATTTGGTTTGTAACAATGAATAATTTTAATTTATAGTGTGATTCATGATGCTTTGGTTTGCAACGAAAAAATTTGAGGAGTTAAATATAGGGGTTGGCCGGCGTTTTCTTTAGAGAAGCAAACATGGGGAGTTAAAGTTTAGGGGGGGGGGGGGGGTTTACTCCTCTAAAGTATAGGCTTTCGGCTAGAGTTGCTCTTGTATTTAATTACCCTGCAATCTATTTGGTGGATTGACTCTACAATCAAGTTTTCTCTTACTAGGTGAAGAAACTGAATTTAACTTTCTTCCTTCATAATGGTGGATAGTCTTAACTTTGTATATCTAAGAAAACCTACAATATCTGACACAAAATCATTTGAACCCGTAATCATGGACTCGCGTACAAAATGATAAGTACAAGGTGTCATCACATCTCATCATTTATTTGTTTATGCCATACAATCATCCATGTTTGGACTTTTACCTCTTAGAAGTCAGCAAGTCTTTGTTCGGTTCATCTATCCTACTGAATATAATTAACAATCAAGTCACATCCAAAGTAACAGCGCCTGCACCTTGAAGCAGCTGCCGGCTGCTAGCCTTTAAATAATTTTGCCATATACAATTCAGATATCCTGTCAATGATGCCTTAATTTTATTGATCTTAGAAGTATGGTTTTTAACTCGAGTGAATCTCCTATTCTTGTTATTTATTCGACGAACAATCCCTGTATAATCATCGTGTGGTGTCACGAGCCTTGTGGTAGTATAAAGACTAGGAGGCTTGCTCTAGTATAAAACTCAGCCTAACTCAAACACAAGGACGACATCTCTTCGTAACTAATACTAACTTGATATACGTAGCCGTGTAGAAAACCCATATAACTCAACCAAATTATACGTCGTTATAGCTGTGTATTAGTATGGCTATACGTCGGCTTATCTTGGTCTGGCCTTGTAAGTGTGTACCGGTAGGGTTGGCGGGCACGGCGACGACCGATAGGCTTGACGGCTGCACGGTGGCAACGTAGGGGCTTTGGTGATGGCAAGTTGACCCGCCAGAAAGTCCGAAAACATATCTGGCGACTTGTTCGGCGATCCGGTGGATAGTTCGAGAAAACACAAGGACGACATCTCTTCGTAACTAATACTAACTTGGTACACGTAGCCATGTAGAAAACTCATACTACTATAACTCAACCAAATTATACGTCGTTATAGCTGTGTACTAGTATGGCTATACGTCGGCTTATCTCGGTCTGGCCTTGTAAGTTGTGCCGGTAGAGTTGGCGGGCACGGTGGCAACGTAGAGGCTTGGTGGTGGCAAGTTGACCGGCAAGAGAGTCCGGAAACATATCTGGCGACTTGTTCGGTGATCCGGTGGATAGGTCGGGAACATGTACAACGATCAGTCCGAGAACATGTCCGACGACCGGCTGAACAGTCGGGAAACATGACCGGCGACACGATGGACACATGGCGGCGGAGGTTGCGACGATGGTCGCCGGTGGCCTTGATGCCGTAATCGCCTCGGTGGCGGCGGTGATCAGCGCGGACGAAATTGGGCGTACGTACGTTGAAACGAAGCCGCACACGTGCGGCAACAATCAGTTTCTTGCCTCGCGCGTACGTACGTTGAAACGATCAGAATTTTCAACACGCGCTAGAGTCTGGAGGAGTGTGCAAAATTCTTGGCAGACTCGCGTCGTTGTCCTTTATCACCCTGGTTGTACTTGTACAGGCTAGAAGGAAGCCGCACATTTGTTGACTACTTCCTTTGTTTTAAAATATAAAATGTTTTAGATTTATAAAATATATCTAAACTTTTTTAATATGTAAATTTAGTGTAAATCTGAGTAAAATTACATACTAAAAGAAGTCTAAATACATTTGCTTCACAAATCTAAAACATCTTATATTTTAAAATGAAGGTTCAAGCCGCGATAAGACCCATGTTCTTGCCAGCAAAGACTGGTTCTACATACTATACTGTCGAGTGGCGAACGGGTAGGTTGTTTCCATGGGATGGGAGCACGGCGGCACAGAACTCTCTCGAAATAGGCTTTCGCCCTGCTTTATAAATAAAGCAACATCCACATACAAGGTTCACACAACATCCAAGTTGGCCGGAGCCAAACATAAAAGAAAAAAGAAAAGGAAAAGGGTACGACGGTCCGCTGGGGCCACAACACAAGGAAGCCCAAAAGAAAAGTAAAAAAGGCACGACGAAGCGACTAGAGGAACACTCATGCCACCGAAGAGGCCGACGAGGCAGTGGCCGAGAGGGGGAGCGCCGCTGCCCTCAAGGACCGAAGAGTGTCGTCGAAGGTCGACCGGTCACGCTGCCGCACCAGGGGAGACCACTGCTGTAGGAAGGCCAGAAAGGAAAAAACTGGGTCAGTCACGCGGGAAGGGAAGACCTTCTCAATCACCATCTTGTTACGCACATTCCACAAGGTCCAAGAGATGCCCACAAACACGAGCCAAAAGAGGCGGCGCCCTCCTCCGGCCCTGTTTTGCCTGGGTTTGCAGGAACTCCCCGAGCTCCTGCACCTGCCATGCAGGCCCAACGCCTCCTGTAAGAAGGACCAAAGCGCACGCGCAGCCGAACAAGAGAACATAATATGGGCACAGGACTCCAGAGTCCCACATAGGGGACACATGCCATTGCCCGGGCCATGACGCTTGGCCACCTCGACCCCCGAGGGAAGCCTATCCCGAAGCAGCTGCCACACGAAGATCCGAATACTAAGCGGAAGGGGGGCCTTCCACAAGGGGGAGGTCCAGGCCAGCTCCGGGCCCTGTTCCGATCTCACCGAGAACTCCCCCGAAGGTTGCAGCTGCCACGTGGCCGAATTCAGGGAAGTCGCTAAGGTCGCCGGGAGGGAGCCCCGGAGCTGCAGAAGGTCCGCGGCTTCCTCCACGCTGAGGTAGCGACAGAACAGGATGTTCCAGTGGCCGTTGCTAAAGGCCTCTGCCACCAGCGCTGTTGGGGAGGAAGAGATGGCGAAGAGATCGGGGAACTGGACCCCCAACGGGATTGGGAGTAGCCACGGATCAAGCCAGAACCGCACCCCATGGCCACACCCCACCACAAAGGACACACCCAAGCCAATGAAGTGTTTAATCTCCTGGATGGCTCTCCAGAACTAAGAGCCCTCCAGCCTCTCACAGGCCAAAAGGGGGCGACCCCGGAGGTACTTGGCCTTGATAAGCTGCAGACAGAGCCCACCATCATCCCCAAGGATGCGCCAAACCCACTTCAGCATCAGCGCCATATTAAAGCGCCGAGAGTCGAGGATCCCCAAACCCCCAAGACATTTGGGGGCGCAAATATATACCCATTTGACCATATGATATTTCTGATGGCCATCCCTTGCCGCCCAAAAGAACCTAGACAACTCCTTGGCGAAGTCGGCATGGGTCCTTTCTGGCAGAAGGTACAAGCCCATCTGGTACATGGGCAGACTCGAGAGACATGAGTTAATCAGTATGGACTTGCTCCCCTTGGTCGTAAGGCGTGCTCTCCAAGGCTCCGCTCTCGAGCGTACCCTCGAGACCAAGGGGGCCAAATCCCTGATCAAAATTCTAGTCTCCCGGATGGGAATCCCCAGATAGGTAATGGGGAAGTCAGCCAGCTTACAATTCAGGTTATCAGCTATCCTCTGGCGATCCTCCTCGGAGTAACCCAGAATCATCACCTCGCTCTTGTCGAAGTTGATCGTCAGCCCGGACAAGGATTCGAAACAAAGGAGCAGGAACTTCAAGTTAATGATGTCAAGGTCCGAGCCATGCACCATGATCATGGTGTCATCCGCGTACTGGAGGTGGGAGATTCCACCACCGGGGATCAGATGGCCCACCACCCCCGAGATGTGGCCAGCTACTCTGGCCCTATCCAAAATCTCTGCCAGGGCGTCCACCGCCGCGTTGAACAGGAGGGGGATATAGGATCCCCCTGCCTAACCCTGCAGGATGGACGAAAGTATGGGCCAATCTCCCCATTGATGTTGATCGTCATCTGCCCACTCATCACGAACTGCATAATCCAGCGGATCACACGGTCGTCGAAACCCCGCCTCTCCAGCACCAACCTCAAGAAGGCCCAGTCCAAGCGGTCATAGGCCTTCTGGAATTCCAGCTTGAGAAACACCCCTTGTTGACGTTGAGCCTTGACTTCATGAATAATTTCATGGAAGGCCAGGACATCGTCGTGAATGAGGCGTCCCTTCAAGAAGTCGAACTGAAGTGGGTCGGTAAGCCGCTCCAACACCGGAGCGAGACGGAGAGCATAGACCTTGGCAAACAGACGCTGGATGACGTTAATCACGGTGATCGGGCGGAACTGGCGGATGTCCGTGGCCCCCACTACTTTGGGGATCAGGGTAATCACGCCAAGGTTCAGGCGAGACATCACTAGGGTTCCTACATAGGATTCCTGGAACATCTGGAGAACCACCGGCTGAAGTTGGGGCCAGAAAGTCTGGAAGAAGCCCACGGGCAACCCATCAGGACCCGGGGTCGAACTAGCCTTCATGGACTTAAGGGCAGTCGACACCTCCTCCGGGAGAAAAGGACGAGTGAGTTCCTCATTCTCCACATGGGAGACCAGCGCGTCAGCAGACCAGAAGTCCGGTGCAAGCGAGAGACCCGAGGGCTGCGACGCCGAGAAAAGGTCCCGGTAGAAGGCATGAATATGGGCGGAGAGGGCCTGCGGGGATTCCAACAGGTCCTCGCCCGCCCAGAGGCAGGGGATCGAGCACTTCCTCCTCCTACCGTTCGCAACGACATGGAAGTAGGCCGTGTTCGATTCCCCTTGGACCGTCCAGTTCTGGCGGCTCCGCTGCCGCCAGAACGCCTCTTCTCCCGTGTAGATCTCCATAATGGAGGACTCAAGGGAGTACCTATGGGACCACGCCTCGGCCGAGAGGCCGTGGAGGTCAGCCTCCCGATCCAAGGACTGGATAGCCCCCAGAATGGTCGCCTTCTGGGCACGGAGGTCCGCCCCCAGGTTAGCCCCCCAACCCCTCATGAACTGGCGAGATAACCTGGCACAATGGTGCCAGATATCAACAGCACAGTAAACTCGAGGGATCTAGGAGGCCACAGATAGCCACCTAGACCGAACCGCCTCCACAAAGCCTCGTTTCTGTAGCCAGAAGGACTCAAAGTGGAAGCGGTCCAGTCTTGGTGGGCGAACCCCTCCGGAAGAGAAGATGAGCGGGGTATGATCGGACCCAATCCTAGTGACCGCCTTTAGCGCACACAGGGGGAATGCAACTTCCCACTCAACAGAAATGAAGACACGGTCGAGGACGCTGCGGATGGGATGGAGCTGCTTATTTGTCCACGTATATCTAGCGCCCACCCGCACAATCTCGCTGAGAGCGAGATCAGCGATGCAATCGTTAAACATACGCATCTTAGGGAGGTTCCCGTTCGCCGAGCTCTTGTCCTCGACAGAGCGGATCAGGTTGAAATCACCGGCTATCACCACCGGGATTTCAGTCCGTTCCACCTTTGACTTGAGCTCAAGCAAAAACTCAGTGGACGTCCGATGGTCCGCGGGGCCATAGACAATAATCACCTCCCATTTGAAGCAAGTCTGTCTATGCGTGAGAACCATGCTCACGAAGAATTCTTCGCGGTCCATATCATCTATCTCAAAGGTATCCTCCTTCACCCCTAGGAGGATCCCCCGGAGTGGCCAGATGTAGGGAGCCAGGACCAGAAGAACTTGCAGCGGCTAAGGGCCTCCAACTCAGCGATGGTGAAATCTTGGTGAATCGTCTTCTGAAAGCCGACAATATCCGGCAACTCCTGGGGGATGTAATCCTTGATTTGGCGACGCCGGCCCTCGTGTCCGAACCCCCGGATGTTCCAAATGGCGATACAGAACTACTCTCCCAGTTTAAAAACGGTGAAGGCGGATCCACCTTGTTTTCATGCCGGAAGGGAAGGAGGGTGGGAAGCAAAGGGGAGACTTGAACCGGTCCAAAGGTACGAACTTTAGCGACTGCCCCAAAGTTTTGACTTGTTCGAGCGGGCAGGCAGGGAATCAGACGCGCATAAATAGGGAGGAACGCGCCGGCTGTGGTATCTCAATTCCCCAAACGACAACTGGTCAGAGTCTTGGACGAAGAAACAGAGGACAGAGCAGCCGGCCGGAAGAGATACAGAGACGATAGTGACTAGGTTCCGAGAGGATATCGAGAGACAGACGATCGATGGGGCGTGGTCTTCTGGAGGTGCATCTCGTCGACGCCAAGGGCCTCGCCGGCACCGATTTCCTAGGTCAGTCCGTCCGTCCAACTACCACCACCAATCGCGTGTTCTTGTTTTGGCTTCGGATTTGCTCCCTTCTCGTGGCCGGAGATTGACCGATTCTGATTTCACATCGATGTTCAGGGAAGATAGACCCGTATGTGATCGTGCAATACCGGAGCCAGGAGCGCAAGAGCAGCACCGCCCGAGGTTTGTAGTGCTTCCTCACAACCCTCTCTGGTTTCATTCCTCACCTCGACAGAAATTCCTTCCCTGATTTGTGCCCACCGTTGACTTTGACAATCGACGACCGGCAGTACCTGTGATCTTTCTCCTAAACGAACCAACCAATAATGCAGATGCAGGGAGGAACCCGAGCTGGAACGAGGTGCTCAAGTTCCAGATCAGCTCCACCGCCGCCAACGTGCAGCACAAGCTCGTCTTCAGGATCATGGACCACGACAACTTCTCCAGGGACGACTTCCTCGGCCAAGCAACGTGAGTACTACTACCACTGATCGAGTTGTGGAAAAGGGCATGCAAAAGAAGGAAGGAAAACATGGTCTGAATCTAAACCTCCAAGTTTCCATTGCAGGATCAACATAACTGATGTGATCAGCATAGGCATGGAGAAAGGCAGGTCGGAGCTGAACCCGGCCAAGTACAGCGTGGTCACCGCCGACAACTCCTACCATGGCGCCATCAAAGTCGGCGTCACCTTCACCGCCGCAAAGGTATAAAAGAGGAAAATGCCGCATGGTTTTGTTCAATTCGTCACTCGTTCAAAGGGGCTGTGGGTTTTGACTCGATGTTTGGTGACCATTGCCACCAGGTTGAAGAGGACGGAGGGCAAGTTGGAGGCTGGATGCACAGCTACCGTGATTAGAACATGTCATGTCATGGGAAGAATTTCCTGGTCACGTCGACTTTGGCCCGTTGTACAGCATTTTAGTGTTGAATGTTGCCAGGATGTAAGATTGCCTTACCAACGGCTGCCTTATGATTCATACGATTCAAATGTGTCTGTGTATGTCCCCGTCGCATTTGTAGCAGTTTAGATGTATAGTAGGAACTCAGAAAAGGTTAGACTCGTCGAGTCTATTAAATTGTGATTCAGATTCTTTTTGGAACAATAGAAATTTATCTATTACTGAATGCTTGTCAACAAAGGGCGCGTGCATGTACCCTGTCTTAGCTAAGAATACACCGTTCAATGAAGTAGTAGAATATTTTTTGGGTGTGTACTGGCGAGAGAGTGGGCGCTAGCATCCGAACTCTGGATCTCCGATCCGGGCGTGGCATGTATCAACACCACCGGCCTAGCCATATGTGTTATGCCTCAGTTCACTACCCTGTTTCATTTTCATCCCTCGCTGGAGGAAAAAAGGGTACACAATCTATGGAATTCCCGGCCAACCATAGTTGCCTACTCGACCTAATAAAAGTTCCTCGCGTCACCCTCGCGTGGTGAACGAGGGGAACCCTAACCGGCCGTCGCCTAGGCACCCTCCCCCTTCTTCTTTCTCCCCCGCTGTTGTCAGAGGACGTGACTGAGCAAAGCCTAGCTGACGCCGTAGCGAGGTCCCCTTCGCCTCCTCACCCTTGGACATCGGTTGGGGTGGAGTGCACCTGTTCAGCGGTGGTAGGGTCCCCTTTGCCTCCTTACCCTTGGACGACGGTTGGGGTGGAGTGCACCAGTTCGGTGGTGGTGGGGTCCACTTCGCCTCCTCACCATTGGAAAGCAGTTGGGGTGGAGTGCACCTATTCGACTTTGTCCTTCGGGATGCAAAGGCGATGGCTGTAGCAGTTCACGAGGCTGTCTTGTGCTAGCCATGGCACGCATAGTGGCAAGATGGTTTCACGCACATCATTTCGTCGTGCGTGTCCGCTGGTTCTCGATGGATGCATCACAGACCAAGTAGTGAGGAGGTGAGGTTGCCGATGAAAACCGAGTCAACTCCGATCATGGCAGACGATGGCAGCGTCTTGTGTGTTGTTTCCTTGCCGAAGGCACCGTTAATGCACTTTTTGCGACCTCACTTGGGATGTTCCAGGGGAAACCCTAGATCCTGGAGGTGTCATTTTGGAGCAGTTGTTGGTTGTATAAGGAAGGTGGAACGGCATGGCTTCTACCTCTTCAATGTCGTGGAGTTTCAGCGGCGTGGTGCAGCAGGGTCTCGACGAAGGATGCTTGTTGATGGACACACATAATGTGGTGGAAACGGCTGGTGCCATGGTGGAGTTAACGTCAGGCATGGCGAAGAATATGTGGATATTTTACATGAAGATTTCTCGGTGGTTTGACATTGGTGACGACTTTTAAAGATTTTGCTTGAGTTGCTCGTTGAGCGTCTACTAAATCGGATGAGCGCTCCCATTTCGCACTCTAGGATTTCTCGGGGTATGCGAATTTCCCATTCCCTGGATGATGGGGGTTCGTGTTGTTAGGGGATAAGACTCTAATTGCATGATCTTCACTCATTATTTATGTTTATAGGTCTTTTGTGATGATTTAAGATCGGCTAATCTTGTGTGGCGTCGGCGGCGACGAGACTTCCTCTCCTGCTCGCTCGGAAAGGGGTGTGGCAGTGTGGCCCTATGATGGCGGCTCTCAGAGGGGCGAGGCCTCAAATCAGTGACATGGAGATGAAGCTGCACTGGCAGGCATGCTCGGGGTCGTGGTGCCCTCGGGTACTGACTACGGGCGACGCGGGTCATTGTCTCCTCCGCCGGTTTGGCCCTCTTGGCTCAAAGTTGAAGGGTTTCGCAGCATAGTAAATCAAAAAAATTCTACCAGATGTGAACGGGAAAGCCAAGATATAATCTAGGAGATGCAAACAACGAGGGGGGGGGGGGTACATGAGATCTTCATACCCTTGAAGATTCGCATAGCGGAACGTTCGACGGAACGTGGGTGATGTAGTCGTACTCGCTTCTCCTCCTCGCGATCCGATCCGATCTAACACCGCAAGTGGCAATGCCTCCGAGAGATGCACACGTGCGGCACCTCGACGTCTCCTCCTTCCTCGGTCCAGCAAGTAGGGTGAAGAGATGGATGTTGGAGATATGCCCTAGAGGCAATAATAAATTTAGTTATTATTATATCTTTGTGTTTATGATAAATGTTTACATTCATGCTATAATAGTATTAACAAGGAAACATTGATACTTGTGTGATTTGTAAACTTAATTTGAAGTCCCTAGTATATCCTCTATACTTCACTAGCTTGTTGGTTGATTAATGATTGTGGTTTCCCTATCATGAACATTGAGATGTTATCAACAACAAGATCATATCGTTAGGAGAATGATATGGTGGACATACTCCTATAGACAAGCGTAGCATAAAGATCAAGTCATTTCAATAGTTCAATTGCTATATGCTTTCTGATACATAGTAACCTAATTCCTTCGACCATGAGATCATGCATATCACCTTTACCGGATGGATGCTTTGATGACATCAAACACCACACCGTAACTGGGTGGCTATAAAGGTGGCATTGAGTGTTCGGAAAGTATTGGTTGAAACACATGGATCAAGAGTGGGATTTGTCCATCCATAAGACGGATAGATATACTTTGGGCCCTCTCGGTGGAATGTCATCCAATTAGCTTGCAAGCATGTGACTGGCTCACAAGGGATCACATATCACGGGAACGAGAAAAGAGTACTTATCGGTAACGAGGTTGAACTAGGTATGCAGAGATACCGACGATCATAATCTCGGATAAGTAAACTATCATGAGACAAAGGGAAATTGGTATCGTATGTAAGTGGTTCATTCGATCGCAAAGTAATCGTAGAAATATGTGGGAGCCATATGAATTTCCAGATTCCTCTATTGGTTATTGTTCGGAGAAGTGTCTCGATCATGTCCGCATAATTCACGAACCGTAGGGAGACACACTTAAGGATTCGACGTTGTTTGAGTAGTTATGGTATTATGAGAAAGAGACCGAATGTTGTTCGGAGTCTCGGATGGGATCCGGGATATCATGAGGTGATCTGGAATGGTCCGGAGAATAAGATTCATATAAGGAAAGTCCCGTTTCGGAGTTCGGAAATGATTCCGGTGTTTTCATCGGGAATGTTCTAGAAGGTTCCGGAATGTCCGACACTCCGAGAGGGGAAGGGGTACATGAATGTGTCATTGCATATTGGAATGATTGCATCATGTACTAAGTGTTCTCGCTGTTCCAAATGAAGGATTAAATTGAATCCTAAACTGAAGTCAAATAGCAAGTTTGAAAATTCAAACGGCTAAAACAGGAAAGAGAGGGAAAGAGGAAAGAGGGGGCAAACCGAGTTGGGGAGGGAATCCCTCCTCCAACCGGCGGCGCCTCCACCAAGCCGAGTTGGGGAGGGACTCCCTCCCCTCAGCGGCCCCTCCACCTATAAGAGGAGGGGCAGGGCCTCCTCCTCTAGACACACAAGTTCCTATCCTCTAATCTAAACCCTAGCCAAAGCCTCCGGTTTAGAGCTGTTTTGGTTTAGAGCTTCTGATTGCCCTAGCCTTCGGTTTAGAGCCTTCTAATTGGTGTGTCTAAACCCTAGACCACTAATAGCTCTCTCATACTCCACCATACTCGCTCGGCTTGGCGAAGCCTGCGGGATCTCCCTCTACTTAGGTACCACGTTGTCTTTGGGAATCACGAGAGAGTGCTACAACCTCCATCTTTGGAACAAGGAGAGGAAGGTCTTCGTCGAGAATCGAGCGTGTGACCGATTGCGAGCTGCCGGAGCAACGGCGCCGGAAGGATCGTCTACACGATCTTGAGATCGGGAAGAGTACGACTACATCACCCACGAGAATCCACTCTCGTTAAACGCTTTGGAATCTTCGAGGGTAAGTTATTCCATCGACTCGTTGCTACAATCTAGTAGATAGATCTTGGCTTGTTTGTTTGTATGCGATAGAAATTTTTGTTTTCCATGCTCTGAAACCCTACGTGGTATCGAGCCGTGTCTATATGTAGATCATTGCAGAGTAGAACACAATGGTCATTGTGGGTTGATGCTTTTATTGTCGATTGCTTCTTGTGTACTTTGCATCTTGCGGTATGTTGGGATGAAGCGGCCGGGCTAACCTTACATGACATCGTTCATGAGACTTGCTCCACGCTTGACATGCAACTTGTATTGCATAAGTGGCTTTATGGGTGCTGTTTCTCCTAGCATAGTTAAGATCCAATTTACAGGTGATCAACAATGCTAGTATCAATGTTGTGGTTCTTGTTCGTAAGTTAGAGCGACACTTATTGAAAGCCCCAAACCACGTAAAATATGCAAAGAAAGTAGAGGCGTCTAACTTTGTTTTGCGGTGTCTGATGATGTGATATGGCCATGATTGTGATTATATTTGATGTATGCAATGTTCCTTATTGTAAGTTGGCAACGGCGGGAGCCATATGGTTGTCTTTAATTTATGTTAAGACCAGCGTGTCTATTCAAAGTAGTTGTAATAGTTGAAGCGGTGGGCGACAACCATGGAGAAGCGTCATTGACCTTGATGCAATGCGGTGATGATGGAGATCATGTTCGTGCTTGAAGATGGAGATCGGAAGCACAAAGAAGAAAGGCCATATCATATCACATATTATTGAATTGCATGTGATGTTAATCCTTTATGCATCTTGTATTGCTTAGTAGACGACGGTAGCATTATAAGATGATCCCTCATGCACATGAATTTCAAGTCATAAAGTGTTCACCCTTAGTTAGCACCGTTGCTAAAGCTTGTTGTTTCGAAGCACCACGTGATGATCGGGTGTGTTAGATTACGCAAGTGTATACAACGTGAGCAAGCCAGATTGCTCATGCGGAAACTAAGGTTTGATCTTGACGAGCCTAGCATGTATGCACATGGTCTCGGAACACGGATCACCGAAAGGTAAAGCATGAATCACATAGTAGATATGATGAACATGACGATTGTTCGCCATTGAAACTATATCAACTCTCGTGATGATCGGTGTTGATGTAGTGGATTTGGTTCGTGTGATCACTAAAACAATGTGAGGGATGTTGTTTTGAGTGGAGTTCACCTAGTTTAATTTCATCATTAATTTGAACTCAATTTGTCATAAACTTAGTCTAAACTATTGCAAATATGTTGTAGATCAATGGCAGCCCCTACCATCAATTTTAATGCGTTCCTAGAGAAAGAAAAGTTGAACAACAATGGAAGCAACTTCGCGGATTGGTTCCGCAATTTGAGGATTGTCCTCACGGTGGTAATTTGACCTATGTCTTTGGATGCACATTGGGTGACCCAACTGCGGTGATCTGCCGATGAAGTAAAGAATGTTTACCTCGCTCGGAAGAATCAGTACTCCATAGTTCAGTGTGCTATCTTGTATGGTTTGGAATCGAGCTTGTAAAAGGTTTGAGAATTCAGACCCATATGATATTGTCGAGGATCTCAAATTGATTTTTGAGACTCATGCGGCAATTGAAAGCTATGAGGCTTCGAAAAGTTCTTTACCGCAAGATGGAAGAGGGCAGCTCCGTCGGTGAGCATGTGCTTAAGATTTCGGGCACGCAAACAAACTTCAAAGCTTGGGTATAGTGATTCCTAATGCTTTGGGGATTTACCGTCCTCCAATCACTACCACCAAGTTACAAGAACTTTGTGATGAACTACAACATGCGAACATGAACAAAGAGTTGCAAACTGTTTGCTATGTTAAAGTCTGCGAAGTGGAGATCAAGAAAGAGCACCAAGTGTTGTTGGTCAATAAGACCACCAAATTCAAGAAAGGCAAGTCTAAGCGAAGGGACACTTCAAGAAGGGTGGTAAGAAAGTTACCACGGCGAAGAAGACCAAGGCTGGACCCAAGCACGATCTTGAGTGCTTTTACCGCAAGGGAGAAGGTCCTCGAAGCGGAATTGCCCAAAGTACTTGGCGGATCCAAGAACGGCAACATCAAGAAGAAAGGTATATCCGATATACATGTTATTGATGTGTATCTCACTAGTACTCGTAGTAGTGCTCGGTATTTGATCTTGGTTCGGTTGCTCATATTTGTAACTCAAAGCGGTCTTGCAGAATAAGCGAAGCTAGCGAAGAACGAGGTGACGATGCGTGGGAAGCGGAGCAAAGGTTGATGTGATCGCGGTCGCACGCTACCCCTTCATCTACCATCGGGATTAGTTTTATACTTAAATAATTGTTATTTAGTGCCTGTGTTGAGCATGAACATTATATCGGGATCTTGTTTATTGCGAGACGGTTACTTGTTTAAGTCAGAGAATAATGGTTGTTCGATTTATATGAGTAATATGTTTTATGCACATGCACCTTTGATAGATGGTCTATTCTTATTGAATCTCGATAGTGGAAATACACATATCAACAACATTGAGGCTAAACGTTTGAAATCAAGCGATAATTCGACCTATATGTGGCACTGTCGTCTTGGTCACATTGGAGTGAAGCGTATGAAGAAACTCCATTCCGATGGACTGTTGGAGATATGCCCAAGAGGCAATAATAAAGTGGTTATTATCATATCTTCACACTTATGATAAATGTTTACATACCATGCTATAATTGTATTAACCGGAAACATTAATACTTGTGTGATTTGTAAACTAAAATAAGAGTCCCTAGTAAAGCCTCTTGTTAAACTAGCTTGTTGGTTAATATATGATCATGGTTTCCTGATCATGAACATAGAGATGTTATTAACAACAGGATCATATCATTAGGAGAATGATGTGATGGACATACTCCTATAGATAAGCGTAGCATAAAGATCAAGTCATTTCAATAGTTCAATTGCTATATGCTTTACGATACATAGTAACCTAATTCCTTCGACCATGAGATCATGCATATCACCTTTACGGATGGATGCTTTGATGACATCAAACACCACACCGTGAATCGGGTGGCTATAAAGGTGGCATTGAGTGTTCGGAAAGTATTGGTTGAAACACATGGATCAAGAGGGATTTGTCCATCCATATGATGATAGATATACTCTGGGCCCTCTCGGTGAAATGTCATCCAATTAGCTTGCAAGCATGTGACTGCTCACAAGGGATCACATATCACGAACGAGAAAAGAGTACTTATCGAACGAGGTTGAACTAGGTATGCGAGATACCGATCATAACCTCGGATAAGTAAACTATCGTGAGACAAAGGGAAATTGGTATCGTATGTAAGTGGTTCATTCGATCGCAAAGTAATCGTAGAAATATGTGGGATCCATATGAATTTCCAGATTCCTCTATTGGTTATTGTTCGGAGAAGTGTCTCGATCATGTCCGCATAATTCACGAACCGTAGGGAGACACACTTAAGGATTCGACGTTGTTTTGAGTAGTTATGGTATTATGAGAAAGAGACCGAATGTTGTTCGGAGTCTCGGATGGGATCCGGGATATCACGAGGTGATCCGGAATGGTCCGAAGAATAAAATTCATATAAGGAAAGTCCCGTTTCGGAGTTCGGGAATGATTTCGGTGTTTTCATTGGGAATGTTCTAGAAGGTTCCGGATTGTCCCAAGACTGGGGGAGGGTACATGAATTTGTCATTACATATTGAATGATTGCATCATGTACTAAGTGTTCTTGCTGTTCCGAATAAAGTATTAAATTGAATCCTAAAACAGAAAAGTCAAATGGCCAGTTTAAAAGTCAAACATCTAAAACAGGAAACTGTGGGAAACAAGCAAGAGGTGGTTGGAACCGACTTGAGGGAGGAGTCCCTCCAAGCCGGCGCGCCAACCAAGGCCGACTTGGGGAGGGACTCCCCTCCCCTTGGCCGCCCCTCCCACCTATAAAAGGAGGGGCAGGGCCTCCTCCTCTAGACACACAAGTTCCTATCCTCTAATCTCCGGTTTAGAGCCGTTTTGGTTTAGAGCTTCTAATTGCCCTAGCCTTCGGTTTAGAGCCTTCTAATTGGTGTGTCTAATCTCTAGACCACTAATAGCTCTCTCTCATACTCCACCATACTGCTCCGGCTTAATGGCTCATGGATCTCCCTCTACTTAGGTACCACGCCTTTGCCGGAATCGCGAGGAGAGTGCTACAACCTCCGCTACCTGCTGGAACAAGGAGAGGAAGGTCTTCGAAAATCGAACGCGTGTGATCGATTGGAGCGCCGCCAAACGCAGCAAGCAGAAGGATCGTCTACGCGATCTTGAGATCGGAAGTGTACGACTACATCACCCACGAGAATCTGCTCTCGTTAACCGCTTTGGAATCTTCGAGGGTAAGTTATTCCATCGACTCGTTGCTACAATCTAGTAGATAGATCTTGGCTTGTTCGTTTGTATGCGATATAAAATTTTTGTTTTCCATGCTACGAACTCCTACAGTGGTATCAGAGCCGTGTCTATATGTAGATCTGTTGCACGAGTAGAACACAATGGTCATTGTGGGCGTTGATGCTTTTATTGTCGATTGCTTCTTGTTTACTTTGCATCTTGCGGTATGTTGGGATGAAGCGGCCCGGGCTAACCTTACATGACATCGTTCATGAGACTTGCTCCACGCTTGACATGCAACTTGTATTGCATAAGTGGCTTTATGGTGCTGCTTTCTCCTAGCATAGTTAAGATCCAATTTACAACGGGTGATCAACAATGCTAGTATCAATGTTGTGGTTCTTGTTCGTAAGTTAGAACGACACTTATTGAAAGCCCCAAACCACGTAAAATATGCAAAGGAAGTAGAGGCGTCTAACTTTGTTTTGCAGGGGTGTGCAGTGATGTGATATGGCCATGATTGTGATTATATATGATGTATGCAATGTTCCTTATTGTAAGTCGGCAACCGGCAGGAGCCATATGGTTGTCTTTAATTTCTATTAAGACCCGCGTGTCTATTCAAAGTAGTTGTAATAGTTGAAGCCGGTGGAAGACAACCATGGAGCAGCGTCATTGACCTTGATGCAATGCCGGTAATGATGAAGATCATGTTCGTGCTTGAAGATGGAGATCGGAAGCACAAAGAAGAAAGGCCATATCATATCACATATTATGAATTGCATGTGATGTTAATCCTTTATGCATCTTGTATTGCTTAGTATACGACGGTAGCGTTATAAGATGATCCCTCATGCACATGAATTTCAAGTCATAAAGTGTTCACCCTTAATTAGCACCGTTTCTAAAGCTTGTTGTTTCGAAGCACCACGTGATGATCGGGTGTGTTAGATTCTACAAGTGTATACAACGTGAGCAAGCCAGATTTGCTCATGCGGAAACTAAGGTTTGATCTTGACGAGCCTAGCATGTACAGACATGGCCTCAGGAACACGGATTACCGAAAGGTAGAGCATGAGTCATATAGTAGATATGATGAACATGTTGATTGTTTGCCATTGAAGCTATATCAACTCTCGTGATGATCGGTTTTGATGTGGTGGATTTGGTTCGTGTGATCACTAAAACAATGATATTGTTTTGAGTGGGAGTTCACCTAGATTAATTTAATTATTAATTAGAACTCAATTTATCATAAACTAAATCAAAGTGAATTTGCATAGTTGTTGTAGTCATTAGCATCCGTTTACCACCTTGCGCTTAGTTATAATTGAGATGATAGAACTATAGAATTCTGGTTAGATACTTTACGAACTGGTATCGTATTGTTTTGAAGTGTTAATCTAAAGTTTAAAAGTCCTATTGCAAACTTTCAGTAAGTTCCGGTTACTCCATGAAGTTTAATAATTAGTATTAAATCAAGAGTAACAATTCCAAGTGTTAGTATATAAGTATCATGTTTGTCTCCATGATTCTTGATATTCAAAGGATTCTCTTAATATCAAGGTTATCTAGGATCTGAAAGAGTTGTTTGAAAACCATGATGTGTGGAAGATATTGTGATATCTCAAACGAAGTATTGGTTACAACATGATAGAGTATAATATGGCAAAAGTCATGTTCTCATATTTGATGAGAATTTGCAAAAGGTTGGAGACACTAGTTGTCCTAATCCTCCAAAAGGTTTTGGAGAGCAACATTATACTTGTGATTCACCGTTACAAGCTACAGTAGCTTGATCATGGATAAATCCATGATGAGGGTGAATATTTGATGTAGGTAAGATGTTTACTACACCAAGAGATTACTAAAGAAAGGAATTTGAAAGAACACCAAACATTTGATGATAGGTGATCTACTTCAAAGTGCAAGTCCAAAGACATTGGTATTTAATTATACACGCTTTGGATTATGTGTCATATGTATGACTCCACTATTGATATTGATAGATTCTTTCAAACAGAAAAGGAAATATTGAAAGAGAATCTCATAAATATATGGTAGAAAAGAAAAGACTAGAATTGTTCAGTTTAAGTATATAGATGATATACATGTTATGGCTATATTCTTTGCTTATTAAACAATGTGGTTATTAAGTATTTGATACTGAATTTGTTGGTGTGAATCGTCATACGAAACAACACAATTCATGAACTGCAATGGCCTAAGTAACTAGCAAAAGAATATGTGATGATGTTCATCGAGAACAAATAAAGGGTTATTGTGTTGCTCGTTAAACATCAAAGCTTGCCTTCAAGATTTGTTTTTTCAGGTATTATGAGAACAAAAGGGTTGTTCAAATAAATTACCGTAATCCATAAAACATGGATGATTCACAAATCTCGTTGGAGAAATCACATCCATAAAACTAGTGCTAAAAAAATGTCGAAAGACAAATTGATTGAAAGATCACTTAGGAAGTGACATCGCCGTTTAAATTATAATGGAAAGAAAACATGAAGAAACTCCATGTGGATGGAATTTTGAAGTCTTCTGATTTTTGATCAAATGACGCTTGTGAAACTTTCCTAGAGATAATTGAAACTTCGTTCATAGGCCAAAAGGGAACGAATGACTAGCTTATTGGAACTTGTACATATTGTTGTACGAAGTCCATTATGTGTAGTCAAGAGCGATGGATTTCAACTTTATATGCTTTCTCCGAAAATTTTAGTGAATATATGAATATTTACTTAATAAGGATGAAGTGTGAAACATTTGAAAAGTTCAAATACTTTCAAGATGAAGTGCAAAATCATAGTAACAAGAATATAAATAGTTTATGATAAAGATCATAAAGGAAGATATTTGAGTTACAAAGTTTAGCATAATACCTAAGATTTATGGAATCGTTCCGTGGATTTGCATTTCCGAAACACCATAAGAGTATGGAACGTTCGAGATATGTAATTAAACCTTGTTCGACATGGTAAGATCAAAGGTATAATTCATAAAACTGCCATTATATTTTAAAGATTAAAAGCTTTAGAGATTACCGTTTTTCCACTGAAAAGAGCTCCATCATAATCCGTTGAAATGACACCATATAAAGTTATGGTTTGGGATAAAACCCAAGTTGTCCTTTCTTAAACATTGGTATGCTATGCATAAGAAAGATGTTTGCAACCAAAGTCAGATGAACCTGTCTTTGTATGTTATTTCGAATAACTGTTAAGTAATCCTCCATAACATCGGAGACAAAAGTGTTTGTCACTTAAAACGTCAAGTTTCTTTGGGAAGGAATTTTTCGTGAAAAGTTAAGTGGGAGGACAATAGAACTTTGATAAGGTTAAAAGAACCTTAGCTATATGTGCAGAGTTGCGCAGCACCGAAAAGTGTTCCGGAGGCAGCAACAATGCTCATGGCTCACGTGCCTCAAAGGTTGTGGTTATGAAGGTCAAAGTTTCTGTTGAACCAAGTAGGTCGAGTAAACAATCAAATACCAAGATTTGAGGGTTGAATCATTATTTGAGAATAATGAACGTACTACATGCAAAGAAGCGATGATGGGCCCTGACTCCGTAAAATGGCTTGAAGCCATAAAATCCGTGATAGTTCCATACACGAGAAATCAAGTTTTGAACTTGAAGGACCCTCGAGAAAGGTGTAAGACCTTACAGTTGTGTTTGGATCTATAAAGAAATAGACATGGATGTTTCACATCTATGAGATTGTCGACATGTTGGGAAGGAGTTCGCAAAATGTTCAAAGGTTGACTATGACAAGATTTGATCTTTCATAGTGATATTTAGTCTAGACGGATTAATGTAGCAACCACTACATATAATTTTGTTATATGGTAGTTGAATAAACAAAACAAGTTCTTCTAATAGAATCGTTACCTCGGACATGTGCATAACACGGTCCAGAGGGTTTTGTAAATTCAGAGGATGCTAAAAGTATATGCAAACTTCAATGGTTGAAGTGAGCATCGCGGAGTTGCAATCTTCACTGTGATGAAACTGTTAAAGGAGTTTAAAAGTTCATCAGAGACGATGGAGATGCTTGCATTTGCAAGAAATTAAGTGGGAGCGCTAAGACATGTTTCTAATACATTATGTGGAAGACATATTGTTGATTGGAAATAATGTATCTTTTATTAACACATATTAAGAATTTCATCCCGATGAAAGACTTAGGCAAAACCCGAATATTTGGCATCAATAGACGCTAATATGGTTGTGCCAGAAGTACATAGATAAGATATTGAATGAGTTCAATATAGAAACTACAAGAAAGGTTCTTGTAGCACAGAAAGGATTGAAAGAGTTCAAATGTTGATGATATATTCAAGTGTATTGACATTTGGTAAAGTGAAACAAATAATCAAGTATAGATTGATACTTGATGTATGAAATCACAAAGAGTATTTATATCAATCATACTGTGATATGTACAAATCCAGATATGTCCTATGCTCTAAATGTTGTGAGCATATACCAGAATGATTCGTAAGATGATCATTGGACAATAGTAAGGATATTCTTATGATCTTTTGGAAGAACTAAGAGTCTAATATTTGTAGAAGTGACAAATAGATGGTTAGTTCATTGTAAAAGTACTACATTGATACTAGTTTTGTCACAAAGTAAAAATTAAGTTTATCTCAATCTAAACTAAGGGTGGCACAATATAATGGAAAGTGAGTTCCATAATGGATTTGGATGAGTTCCAAAGTTAAGAAATTGTGACAGATACTACAACAAAAGGCTAAGTATATGACTGCTATAATATCAGCTAAAGAGGGCATTTGTGTCAAGTAGTTTGTTATCAAACTAGGTGTAGTTCACAGCGGGATAATACTATGAAGATATATTGTACGACAATATTATCAACATGTTTTAACCCCAAAAGAACTAAAGGTAACACCAAAGGACCAAATTTATACGAAGCCATCTCATTAGAGAATGAGTGATGCGTAGGGACGCAAAGACATGCAATTACACACGGACCTGGAAGTGTCAGATCCGGAGATCAGTTGACCACTAGCAATCGTGTACATACAACACCGGAAAGCCATAGGTGTTGAATACACAAAGGTTTGAAACTAGATTATTGAATCTAGTGCAAGTGGGAGACTGTTGGAGATATGCCCAAGAGGCAATAATAAAGTGGTTATTATCATATCTTCACACTTATGATAAATGTTTACATACCATGCTATAATTGTATGAACCGGAAACATTAATAATTCTGTGATTTGTAAACTAAAATAAGAGTCCCTAGTAAAGCCTCTTGTTAAACTAGCTTGTTGGTTAATATATGATCATGATTTCCTGATCATGAACATAGAGATGTTATTAACAACAGGATCATATCATTAGGAGAATGATGTGATGGACATACTCCTATAGATAAGCGTAGCATAAAGATCAAGTCATTTCAATAGTTCAATTGCTATATGCTTTCTGATACATAGTAACCTAATTCCTTCGACCATGAGATCATGCATATCACCTTTACCGGATGGATGCTTTGATGACATCAAACACCACACCGTGAATCGGGTGGCTATAAAGGTGGCATTGAGTGTTCGAAAGTATTGGTTGAAACACATGGATCAAGAGGATTTGTCCATCCATATGACGGATAGATATACTGGGCCCTCTCGGTGAAATGTCATCCAACTAGCTTGCAAGCATGTGACTGGCTCACAAGGGATCACATATCACGAACGAGAAAGAGTACTTATCGGTAACAAGGTTGAACTAGGTATGCAGAGATACCGACGATCATAACCTCGGATAAGTAAACTATCGTGAGACAAAGGGAAATTGGTATCGTATGTAAGTGGTTCATTCGACGCAAAGTAATCGAGAAATATGTGGAGCCATATGAATTTCCAGATTCCTCTATTGGTTATTGTTGAGAAGTGTCTCGATCATGTCCTCATAATTCACGAACCGTAGGGAGACACACTTAAGGATTCGACGTTGTTTTGAGTAGTTATGGTATTATGAGAAAGAGACCGAATGTTGTTCGAGTCTCGGATGGGATCCGGATATCACGAGGTGATCCGGAATGGTCCGGAGAATAAAATTCATATAAGGAAAGTCCCGTTTGAGTTCGGGAATGATTCCGTGTTTTCATCGGGAATGTTCTAGAAGGTTCCGATTGTCCAAGCACTGGGGAAGGGTACATGAATGTGTCATTACATATTGAATGATTGCATCATGTACTAAGTGTTCTTTGTTCGAATAAAGGATTAAATTGAATCCTAAAACAGAAAAGTCAAATGGCCGCTTTAAAAGTTAAACGGCTAAAATAGGAAACTGTGGGAAACAAGCAAGAGGTGGTTGAACCGACTTGAGGAGGAGTCCTCCAAGCCGGGCCAACCAAGGCCGACTTGGGGAGGGACTCCCCTCCCCTTGGCCGTCCCTCCCACCTATAAAAGGAGGGGCAGGGCCTCCTCCTCTAGACACACAAGTTCCTATCCTCTAATCTCCGGTTTAGTGCCGTTTTGGTTTAGAGCTTCTCATTGCCCTAGCCTTCGGTTTAGAGCCTTCTAATTGGTGTGTCTAATCTCTAGACCACTAATAGCTCTCTCTCATACTCCACCATACTCGCTCCGGCTTAAGGCGAAGCCTCAGGATCTCCCTCTACTTAGGTACCACGCCGTTGTGTCTTGCCGGAATCGCGAGAGAGTGCTACAACCTCCATTGCCTTTGGAACAAGGAGAGGAAGGTCTTCGAGTACCGAACGTGTGACCGATCATGGGAGCGCTAACGAACATGGAAGGATCGTCTATGCGATCTTGAGATCGGAAGTGTACGACTACATCACCCACGAGAATCTGCTCTCGTTAACCGCTTTGGAATCTTCGAGGGTAAGTTATTCCATCGACTCGTTGCTACAATCTAGTAGATAGATCTTGGCTTGTTCGTTTGTATGCGATAGAAAATTTTTGTTTTCCATGCTACGAACCCCTACATGGACTTCTTGAATCACTTGATTTTGAATCACTTGAAAGATGCGAAGCATGTCTGATGGGAAAAATGACTAAGACTCCATTTTATGGTATGATGGAGCGAGCTACGGACTTATTGGAAATCATACATACCGATGTGTGTGGTCCAATGAGTGTAGCATCGCGCGGTGGTTATCGTTATGTTCTTACCTTCACAGATGACTTGAGTAGATATGGGTATATCTATTTCATGAAACATAAGTCCGAAACTTTCGAGAAGTTTAAGGAGTTTCAAAGTGAGGTGGAGAATCAACGTAACAAGAAGATTAAATTTCTACGTTCTGATCGTGGAGGTGAATATCTAAGTTACGAGTTTGGCGAGCATTTGAAGAAATGCGGAATACTTTCACAGTTGACACACCGAACACCACAGCAGAATGGTGTGTCCGAACGTCGAATCGAACTCTCTTAGATATGGTTCGTTCTCTATAATGTCACTTACAGATTTACCGCTATCATTTTGGGGTTATGCATTAGAAACAGCCGCATTCACTTTAAATAGGGCGCCGTCTAAATCCGTTGAAACGACACCGTATGAATTATGGTTTGGGAAGAAACCTAGATTGTCGTTCCTTAAAGTTTGGGGATGCGAAGACTATGTAAAGAAGTTACTCGGGACAAGCTTGAACCCAAAGCGGAAAAATGCGTCTTCATAGGATACGAAGGAAACTATTGGGTATACCTTCTATCATAGATCCGAAGGCAAAATCTTCGTTGCAAGAATGGATCCTTTCTAGAGAAGGAATTTCTTCAAAGAAGTGACTAGAAGGAAAGTAGAACTCGACGAGGTTGTCGAACCTTCTCTCGAATTGCGAGTAGCGCAAAGACCGAAGAAGTTCCTGTGGTGCCTGCACCAATTAGAGAGGAAGCTAATGATGATGATCATGAAACTTCGGTTGAAGTTTCTACAGAGCCTCGGAGATCAACGAGAACTCGTACCACTCCAGATTGGTATGATCCCATTATGAGTGTCATGTTGGTGGATAACACCGATGATCCCGAGACATATGAGGAAGCGATGATGAGCCCAGATTCCAATAAATGGCAAGAAGCCATGAAATCCGAGATTGGATCCATGTACGAAAACTAAGTATGGACTTTGGTGGACTTACCGGATGGCGAAGGTCATCGAGAACAAATGGATTTTCAAGAAGAAACAGATGCCGATGGTAATGTTATCGTTTATAAAGCTCGACTTGTCAAAAAGGGTTTCGACAACTACGATGAGACTTTCTCACCGGTAGCTTAAAGTCTGTGAGGATTATGTTAGCAATCGCTGCATATTATGATTATGAGATATGGCGATGGATGTCAAAACAGCATTCCTCAATGGAGATATTGTTGAAGAGTTGTATATGATGCAACCCAAAGGTTTTGTCGATCCTAAAGATGCTAACAAGGTATGCAAACTTCAACGGTCCATCTATGGATTGAAGCAAGCATCCCAAGTTGGAATCAACGTTTTGATAAGGTGATCAAAAGTTTTGGTTTTATACAAACTTATGGAGAAGCTTGTATTTACAAGAAAGTGAGTGGGAGCTCAGTAGCATTCTTAATACTATATGTGGATGACATATTGTTGATTGGGAATGATGTAGACCTTCTTAATAGTGTCAAAGAATATTTGAATAATAGTTTTCAATGAAGGATCTTGGCAAGCAGCTTACATATTAGGCATAAAGATTTATAGAGATAGATCGAACGCCAAATATCATTGACATAGAGTACATATTTGGACAAAGTTCTAAAGAGGTTTGGAATGGAAGAAAGCAAGAAAGGGTTCTTGCCCATGTTGCTCAATACGACCTTGAGTAAAACTCAAAGTCCGACATCGCGTAAGATAGAGAAAGGATGAGTAATACTCCCTATGCCTCGCCATAGGATCTCTAATGTATGCCATGCTATGTACTAGACCCGACATTGCATATCTTGTTAGTTTAACTAGCAGATATCAAAGTGATCCAGAGTGGATCATTGGACGTGATGTCAAAACATCCTTAAGTACTTGAGAAGAACTAAGGATATGGTTCTTTCTTATGGAGGTGATGAACAGTTGTTAACGTTACACCGATGCTAGTTGGAACACCGATCCGGATGATTCTAAATCACAACTGGATACGTATTTATTTTGAATGGTGCAGCATTAGCTGGAGGAGTGCAAAGCAAAGCGTTGTGGCGAGATCTTCAACGAATCGAATACATGGCTGCCGGAGGCTTCACAAGAAGCGATATGGATGAAAGAGTTCATTACAGAGCTGGGTGTGGTTACTAGTGCTACCGGACCCAATGTCTATTCATCAGTAATAACATGGGCGCCATAGCCAATGCGCAAGAACCAAGGTCACACAAGAAGTCAAGCGCATGAAGCAAGCGTTTTCACGCTATTCGAGAACATATCCGATGGGGATATAAAGATTTGCAAAGTACACAGATCCGAATGTGGCGGATCCGTTGACTAAACCTCTCCCGAGGGCAAAACATGACCAACACCAAACTGCCATGGGTGTTCGGTATTACCATGTAATCTAGATTAGATGACTCTAGTGCAAGTGGGAGACTGTTGGAGATATGCCCTAGAGGCAATAATAAATGTAGTTATTATTATATCTTTGTGTTTATGATAAATGTTTACATTCATGCTATAATAGTATTAACAAGGAAACATTGATACTTGTGTGATTTGTAAACTTAATTTGAAGTCCCTAATATAGCATCTATACTTCACTAGCTTGTTGGTTGATTAATGATTGTGGTTTCCTATCATGAACATTGAGATGTTATCAACAACAAGATTATATCGTTAGGAGAATGATATGGTGGACATACTCCTATAGATAAGCGTAGCATAAAGATCAAGTCATTACAATAGTTTAATTGCTATATGCTTCGATACATAGTAACCTAATTCATTCGACCATGAGATCATGCATATCACCTTTACGGATGGATGCTTTGATTACATCAAACACCACACCGTAATCGGGTGGCTATAAAGGTGGCATTGAGTGTTCGGAAAGTATTGGTTGAAACACATGGATCAAGAGGGATTTGTCCATCCATATGACGGATAGATATACTTTGGGCCCTCTCGGTGGAATGTCATCCAATTAGCTTGCAAGCATGTGACTGCTCACAAGGGATCACATATCACGAACGAAAAGTGTACTTAGTAACGAGGTTGAACTAGGTATGCAGAGATACCGACGATCATAACCTCGGATAAGTAAACTATCATGAGACAAAGGGAAATTGGTATCGTATGTAAGTGGTTCATTCGATCGCAAAGTAATGGTAGAAATATGTGGGACCATATGAATTTCCAGATTCCTCTATTGGTTATTGTTCGGAGAAGTGTCTCGATCATGTCCGCATAATTCACGAACCGTAGGGAGACACTTAAGGATTCGACGTTGTTTGAGTAGTTATGGTATTATGAGAAAGAGACCGAATGTTGTTCGGAGTCTCGGATGGGATCCGGGATATCACGAGGTGATCCGGAATGGTCCGGAGAATAATATTCATATAAGGAAAGTCCCGTTTTGGAGTTCGGGAATGATTCCGGTGTTTTCATCGGGAATGTTCTAGAAGATTCCGGAATGTCCGGCACTCCGGAGGGGAAGGGGTACATGAATGTGTCATTGCATATTGGAATGATTGCATCATGTACTAAGTGTTCTCGCTGTTCCAAATGAAGGATTAAATTGAATCCTAAACTGAAAAGTCAAATAGCAAGTTTGAAAAGTCAAACGGCTAAAACAGGAAAGAGAGGGAAAGAGGAAAGAGGGGCAAACCGAGTTGGGAGGAATCCTCCTCCAACCAAGGCGCCTCCAAGCCGAGTTGGGAGGGACTCCTCCCCCTTGGCGCGCCGGCCCCTCCACCTATAAAAGGAGGGCAGGGCTCCCTCCTCTAGATACACAAGTTCGTATCCTCTAATCTAAACCCTAGCCAAAGCCTCCGGTTTAGAGCCGTTTTGGTTGAGAGCTTCTAATTGCCCTAGCCTTCGGTTTAGAGCCTTCTAATTGGTGTGTCTAAACCCTAGACCACTAATAGCTCTCATACTCCACCATACTCGCTCGGCTTAAGCGAAGCCTCATGATCTCCTCTACTTTCGGTACCACGCCAGTTGTCTTGCCGGAATCACGAGGAGAGTGCTACAACCTCCATTGCTTTGGAACAAGGAGAGGAAGGTCTTCACGAAAGTCGAACGTGACTGATCATGGAAGCGCCTTGGAACGCAGCCTTGGAAGGATCGTCTACAAGATCTTGAGATCGGAAGAGTGACTACATCACCCACGAATCCGCCTCGTTAAACGCTTTGGAATCTTCGAGGTGTTATTCCATCGACTCGTTGCTACAATCTAGTAGATAGATCTTGGCTTTTTGTTTGTATGATAGAAATTTTTGTTTTCCATGCTACGAAACCCTACAATGGATTGGATCTACAACGACAGCAGTGCAAGCGGTGGAGAGCACAGGCTTCACTGCAATGGGAGGGAGAGAGAGGAGGGGCAGCAGAGCGGCTAGGGTTGTGGAGGAGGTGTGGGAGGGGTGCTCCCCCAACCCTCTTTATATAGAGGGGTGGGCGGCTGGCCCTTGCCCCTCTCCCAAGCCCTAGGTCGGCGGCCAAGGAGGGAGGAGTTGGGGGCAAGTTTCCCCCCCCTTCTAGAAGCTCCCCTAGGGTTTCCCTAGGGTTTGGCCAGCTGGGCCCTATGGGGCCTTGTGCCCCTGGCCCAATGCGGCCAGGGCACTCCCTCATAGGACGACGCCCCCTCCCGACAAGTGGGGCCACGTTGGTCCCACTCCGGAAGGTTCTAGAAGCTTTCGGTACAATACCGATTAACCCGAAACAATTCCGAACTCCAAAATCTGCTTTGCCTTATATGAATCTTATTCTCCGGACCATTCTGGAACCTCTCGCGATGTCCTGGATCTCATCCGAGACTCCGAACAAAAAACTCATAAACCAATTATCCAATCTATCCTAGCGTCGAGACACGTTAAGTGTGTGACCCTTCGGGTTCGAGAATATGCAGACATGATCTTCTATCAAGAATTAAATGGGTCTGAAACCCATATTGACTCACACATTCATCGATGATCATATCGGATGAACCATGATGCCAGATTCAATCAATCCCATATATATATTCCCTTCGTCTCGCGATATTTTACTTGCGAGATTTGATCGCTTGCATCATACCTAGTTCAATCTCGTTCACAGCAAGTACTTTACTCGTTCCATAATCCGATATCACTTTGTGATTAACTCCTTAACCACATGCTTGTAAGCGGTGTTGATATCGATTACCGAGTGGGCCCGAAGTATATCTCTCCGACTTGGGAGGGACAAATCCCATCTCGATACATACAACCGAACAGGTACTTTTCGATCACCTGAGAGACACCTTTATGATCACCCTCTCATAGGATGACATTTGATGACCTCAAAGCTTTCTTCCGATACCAGGGAGTTGCATTATCTCATGGTCTAAGGAATACAATATTTGACATAAGAAAAGCTTCGCAAAGATGAACACGATGACACGATCTAATTGCTCCACTTAGTTTGGGTCTGTCCATCGTATCATTCTCCCAATGATATGATCTCATTATTAATCGACAACTCATGTCTATGGTTAGGAAACCTTAACCATCATTAATCAATGAGCTAGTCCATAGAGGCGTACTAGGGACACAGTGTTGTTCACAAACCACACACGTATTAAAGTTTCCGCTTAATACAATTCTAGCATGGAATATAAACTTTATCATGAACAAGAATTATAATAATAACATCTTTATTATTGCCTCTAGGGCATAATTCCAACAGTCTCCCACTTGCACTAGAGTCAATAATCTAGTTTACATCTGGAAACAACCTAACACCCATGGCACTAAGGTGTTGATCATGTTTAACACGTGGAAGAGGTTTAGTCAATGGATCTGCAACATTCAGATCTGTATGTACTTTGCTAATCTTCAGATCTCCATCTGTTATATAATCTCGGGTTATTTGAAACTTGCGGTTGATATGCTTGGTCTTTGGATGATATCTTGGTTCCTTAGCCAGTGATATGGCGTCAGTGTTGTCACAGAATATCTATAGTGGGTCCAAGGCACTTGGAACCACACCAAGCTCAATGATGAAGTTCCTGATCCAAACTCCTTCACTTGATGCTTCTGCAGCAGCCATGTATTCCGCTTCTACTGTAGATCCTGCGATTACGCTTTGCTTGCAGCTTCTCTAGCTCACAGCTCCTCCATTCAAAATATAAACGTATCCTGTCTGAGATTTAGAATCATCCTTGTCGGTGTCGAAAATAGCGTCGACGTAACCCTTTACGACGAGCTGTTAATCACCTCCATAGACTAAGAACATTTCTTTAGTTCTATTTAAATACTTTAGGATGTTCTTCACGGCTGTCTAGTGTTCCACTCCTGGATAACTTTGGTATCTTCTCGTCAAACTAAGAGCATTGGACACATCCGGTCTAGTACACAACATGGCATACATGATAGAACCTATGGCCGAGGCATAAGGCACTTTGCTCATAGCTTCTCTATCATTTACCGTAGCTGGACACTAAGCCTTGCTCAATATCTTACCTGACAACATAGGCACTGAACCTTTCTTTGCCTTATCCATTCTGAACCTTTTCAGAACTTTGTATAGGTATGTACTCTGGCTTAAAGCTATCAGGCGTCTTTGTCTATCTCTATAGATTTTGATGTCCAATATATAAGCAGCTTCCCCTAGGTCTTTCATTGAAGAACATTTGTTCAAATTGAAGGGAATATGCCCGAGAGGCAATAATAAAGTGGTTATTATCGTATTCCTTATTTATGATAAATGTTTATTTTGCATGCTATAATTGTATTAATACGGAAACGTTAATACATGTGTGTTTAATAAACAAATAGAAAGTTCCTAGTTATGCCTCTCTTATAAACTAGCTCGTTGATTAACAAGATGATCAAGGTTTCCTGATCATGGACATTGGATGTTGTTAATAACGGGGTCACAACATTAGTGTAATGGTGTGATGAACATTCATCCGAAGTATAGCATTACGATCAAAGTCATTGAGTTTATATTGCTATAACAACTTACAAGTGATCCTAATCCTTAGACCATGAGATCATGTCAATCACTAACACCGGAAGAATTTCTTGATAACATCAAACGTCACACCGTATGGGGTGATTATAAAGATGGATTCGAACTACTAAAGTGTTATGTTGAGGCCCATGGATCGAGAGTGGAATTTGTTCATCCCGATGACGGATAGATATGCTCTGGGCCCTCTCGGTGATATCACATTGATTAGCTTGCAAGCAAGTGATTTGATCACTAGAATGTTATATCACGGGAACGAGAAAAGAGTGCATGTCGGTAACGAGATCAAACTAGGTATGGAGATACCGATGATCAAATCTCGGACATGTAATATATCGCGAAACAAAAGGATTAAGATACTAGCGTAAAAGGTTCCGACGATCACAAGAAAGTCATTGTTGAATGTGTGGGAGTCAGTATGGGTCTCCAGATCCCGCTTCTGATTATTGATCTGAGAGGGGTCTCGATCATGTCCGCATTATTCACGAACCGTAGGGTGACACACTTAAGAGACACCGCCATCCAATTGGAGCAAAAGTTTCATGCCGAAAAGAAAAGGAAAGCGCAGGAATTTATTTCACTAGACAATCAAACTGCTTTATTGAAATTGCTGAAACTGGTTCTGCATGTGAAATGGAATACTAGCAAGGGGTTTTATGTGAATGTTTGTTAATTAAAGTAATTAACAAAATTATGAATAAATAAATAAAAGAGTTTTATTTAAATGAGAGCTTGCATTAAATTTGGTGGAAATTTAATGCATGTGAGTGGATTTTTGAGTGGAGGCTTTTTTAATGGGAGTGGAGGCTTTTCATTTTGAGTGGGAGCTCCACCCACATGAATCTGGAAGAGGTGGGGGCAGCCCCCATGGCTGGGCGCCATGCCCCTTGGGTGCCCCCCCTCTCCCCTATAAAAGGCCCCCCTCTCCTCCTCTCACAACACACCTCCTCGTGAAGGATCTCTCTCCCCCTCTAGAATTTATCAACCATGGTCTCGGACTAGCGAGATACATGTTCCCGGTGGCTATTCGGCAAGAAAGAGTTGTGCTTCCGCTGCATCGCTGGAGCGAGGAGGCGGAGGTTGCTCGGTGCCTCGAACGTGTGCGAGCACGGATGCGTCATTGCTTTGCGGCGCTAGGACTTCCTCTCGATCTTGAGATCGGCAAGAGATCGTCTACATCAACCACGAGATTGGACTCGTTAAGCTTTGTCGGTCTTCAAGGGTATGTTCTCTACGGATATACATCCGCCCGTTGTTTGTATCTAGTAGATAGATCTTGGTACATAGTTGTTCCCATCGTAGGAAAATTTTTGTTTTCTATGTTGCGAACCCTACAGTGGTATCAGAGCCGGATCTATGCGTAGATGCTTTGCACGGGTAGTACACATATAATTATGTGGGCGATGATGATCATTTTATTGCTTCTTAGTTGTACTTTGGATATTGGTGGCATAGTGGGATGAAGCGGCCCGGACAAACTTTACATGTCCTCGCACATGAGACCTGTTCCACGCTTGACATGCAACTAGTTTTGCATAAGTGGCTAGCGGGTGTCTGTCTCTCCTACTATAGTCAATATCTAATTTGCAACGAGTTGTCAACAATTTTGTTATCCTCGTTGTGGTTCATGTTCGTAGGTAAGAACGGTTCTATCTTCGAAAGCCCTAAGCCACGTAAAATTTGCAATGGATAAATTAGAGGCGTCTAGTTTAGATTGTTGCTGGGCTAGTGTTATGATATGGTGATGTTGTAAGTAGAAGTATGAGATGATACTCTTACAACACACATAACGTGTAATCTCCATAGACCTTGGACTTACACATATAGGTATGATAGTCATCATACCACGGTGCACATGATAGAGATCATATGCGGGAACCATATCATTCCACTAATAAACATGTGATGTTTGATAGCATCTTATATTGCTTGATTGGCGTTTTATTAGCATAATAAGATGATCCCTCATTTAGATATCAAGATAAAAATGTGTTCTTCCTTAAGTATGCACCGACAATGTTTCGTCGCTTCAAGACATCACGTGATGATCGGGTGTACTTGAATCCACGAGCATATCTCGGGTGTAAGACGATTACACTTGAATACTAAGGTTCTTACTTGGCAGCCTAGCATGTATGCACATGGCCTCGGAACACGGACCGAAAGGTTAAGCATGAGTCATATGTTTTGATATGATGACCATATGGATGCTCGCCTTTGAAGCTACCGACTCACGTGATGATCGGACTTGGTGTAGTGGATTTGGTTCATGTAATCACCAAAAGGACACGAGGGATGTCGTTTTTGAGTGGGAGTTCATTTCTAATTTGGATTAGTAGAACTCAATTTATCATAAATTAAATCAAAGTGAATTTGCATAATTTGTTGTAGTCATTGGCATTCGCTCACCACCATATGCATAGTTGTAATTGAGATAATAGAACTATAGAATTCTGGATATATACTTTACTTAACTGGTATCGTATTGTGTTGAGTGTCAATCCAAAGTTTAAAGTCCTATTGCAAACTTTCAAAGAAACTCTATTTACTCCGTGAAATTTAATAGTTGGTATTAAATCGAGAGTGACAATTCCAGTGTTAGTATCTTAAGTATCATGTTTGCCTCCATGATTCTTGATTTAAACATCAAGTTTATCTAGGAGCTGAAAGAATTGTTTCAGAAACCATCATGTGTGGCAGATATAACGATATCTGAAACAATGTTTTGGTTGCAATATGATAGAGTATATATATGTTCTCATATTGGATGAGAATTTACGAAGGTTGGAGATGCTAGACATCCTAATCATCCAAAAGGATTTTGGAAAGTAATGTTATACTCATGATTCGCCTTTATAAGCTACAGTAGCTTGATCATGAAAGTCGTCATGATAAGGGTGAATAGAAGATGTATGTAAAGTGTTTACTACACTAAAAGATTACTAAAGAATGGATTTTGAAAGAATACCGATCATTTTGATGATGGTGATCTACTTCAAAGTGCAAGTCCAAAGGTATTATTATTTGAATATACACGCTTTGGACTATGTGTCATGTATATGGCGCCACTTTTGATGCTGATAAATTCTTTTAAAAGGAAAAGGACATGCTGAAAGAGAATCTATAAAATATATTTGGCAGAAAAGAAAAGATTGGAAATATCCAATTTAGGTATATATATGATATACATGTTATGGTTGTATTCTTTGCTTGTTAAACAATGTGGTTCTTGGGTATTGGATACCGAATTGGTTGGTATAAAATTTCATACGGAATGACGCAATTCATGAACCACAATGGCCTAAGTAACTAGCAAGAGAATATGTGATGATGTTCATCGAAAACAAACAAACCGTTGTTTGTATTTCTCGTTGACATCAAAGCTTGACTTCAAGATTTGTTTTAATAATTGTTATTTGAATCAGGTATTATAAGAACAAAGGTTGTTCAAATAATTACCGTATTCCATATAAGATGGATGATTTACAAATCTAGTTGAAGAAATCACATCCATAAAACCTAATGCTAAAATGTCGCAAGACAAATGATTGAAAGATCACTTATGAAGTGACATCGCTGTTTAAATTATATTGGAAAGAAAACATGAAGAATCTCCATATTCATGGATTTTTGGAGTCTTTGATTTGATCAAGTGACGCTTGTGAGACTTTCCACGTGATAATTAAAACTTCGTTCAAAGGCCAAAGAAGAACGAATGACTAAAATATTGGAATTTATACATATCGATGTATGTATTCCATTATATGTAGTCGTAAGCGATGGGTTTCAACTTCATATGCTTTCTCCGGAAATTTGAGTGAATGTTCACTTAATGAGAAAGAAGTATGAAATATTTGAAAATGTTTCAAAGATTTTCAAGATGAAGTGAAAAATCATTGTAACAAGAAAAATAAATGGTTTATGATTTTATCATAAGGGATTTATTTGAGTTACAAGTGTAACAAGAAAAATAAATGAATTATGATTTTATCATAAAAGGGATTTATTTGAGTTACAAGTTTAGCAAAACACCTAGATTTACATCTCCCGAAACACCATAGGAATATGGAGTGTTTGAGATTTGTAATGAAACCTTGTTTGACATGGTTGGATCAAAGGTGTTATTTATAAAACTGCCATTATGTTTTAAAAGATTAAAGCTTTAGAGACTACCGCTTTTACACTGAAAAGAGCTCCATCTAGATCCGTTGAAATGGCACCATGGAAGTTATGGTTTGGGGTAAAACTCAAGTTGTCATTTCTTAAATTTTGGTATGCTAAACATAAGTAAGATGTTTACAACCAAAGTCGGATGAGCATGTCTTTGTAGGTTATTTTGAATAACAATTGGTTATTCCTCCTTAACACCGAGGACAAAAGGGTTTGTCGCTTGAAATGTGAAGTTTCTTGAAGAAGGAATTTTTCATAAAAGTTAAGTGGGAGGACAATAGAACTTTGATAAGGTTAACGAACCTTAGCTAAATGTGCTGAGTCACAGTAGGAAATCGCTCGAGGCTGCCATAATGCTCATAGCTTATGTGCCTCAAAGGTTGTGGTCACGGAGGTCTAAAGTTCCTATTGAACCAAGAAGGTCGGTTAAACAATCAAATGCTAAGATTTGAGAGTAAATCATTATTGTTTGACAATGATGAACCGAATACATACAAAGAAGCGATGATGGGCCCTGACTCCGTCAAATGGCTTGAAGCCATAAAATCCGTGATAGTTCCATACACGACAAATCAAGTTTTGAACTTGGAAGACCCTCCGGAAAGGTGTAAAAACCTATCGATCGTATTTGGATCTATAAAGAAACAGACATGGATGTCTCACATCTATGAAATATTCGACATGTCGTAAAGTATTTTATGACAATGTTCAAAGAGTTGACTTTGACAAGATTTGATCTTTCATAGCGATATTTAGTCTGAACGGATTAAAGTAGCAACCACTACATATAATTTGGTATATGGTAGATGAATAAACAAAACAAAGTTCTTCTAATAGAATGGTTACCTAGGACGTGTACATGACACGGTCCAAAGGGTTTTGTTAAATTCAAAGGATGCTAAAAGGGCATGCAAACTTCAATGGTTGAAGCATCATGAGTTGAATCTTCACCATGATGAAAAAGGAGTTTTTCATCAGGAGACGATGAAGATGCTTGCATTTGCAAGAAATTAAGTGGGAGCGCTAAGACATATTTCTAATACATTATGTGGAGGACATCTTGTTGATTAGAAATTATGTATCTTTTATTGACAAAGGTTAAGAATTTCATTTCGATGAAATACTTAGGCAAAACCCGAATATTTAGCGTGAATGTCTATAGTGGATAGACTGTAACGCCAATATGGTTGTGCCAAACGTACATATATGAGATATTGAAGGAGTTCAATATAGAATCAACAAGAAACGGTTCTTGTCGCATGGAAAGGAATTGAATCAAGATTGAAGTGTATCGACACTTGATAAGTGAAACAAGATTCAAGTGCTTCGACACTTGATGAGTGCAATCACGAGAATGTTTTGATCAATCATACCATGATATGTACACATCCAGATATGTCCTATGCTCTAAGTGTTATGAGCATATACCAGAATGAATCATAAAATGATCATTGGACGATAGTGAGGATATTCTTATGATCTTTTGGAAGAACTAAGAATATATTTGTGTAGAGGTGACAAACAATTACAAATAGTTCATTGTAAAGCGTTACATTGATACTAGTTTTGTCACAAGATACAAATTAAGTTTATCTCAATTTAAACTATGGGTGGCACAATGTAATGGAAAGGAGATTCCATGATGGATTTGGAAGAGTTCCAAAGTTAAGACATTGTGACGAATACTACAACAAAAGGCTAAGTATATGAGCTATAGTAGCGACAAAGGAGGAATTTGTGTCAAGTAGTTTGTTATCAAACTAAGGTGTGGTTCAACGAACTAACACTAAAGATATATTGTATGACAATAGTATCGACGTGTTTTAACCCCAAGGAACTAAAGGTCTCACCGAAAGACCAAATTTATACAATGCCATCTCATTGAGAATGAGTGATGCGTGAAGACGCAAAGACATGCAAATACACGGACCTGAAAGCCGATCCAGAGATTATGTTAACCACTTGCAATTGTATATGGAACACCGTAAAGCCATAGGTGTTCAATACGCAAAGTTCTCAAACTAGATTATTGTCTCTAGTGCAAGTGGGAGATCAAGGAATATGCCGAGAGGCAATAATAAAGTGGTTATTATCGTATTCCTTGTTTATGATAAATGTTTATTTTGCATGCTATAATTGTATTAATACGTTAATACATGTGTGTTTAATAAACAAACAGAAAGTTCCTAGTTATGCCTCTCTCATAAACTAGCTCGTTGATTAACAAGATGATCAAGGTTTCCTGATCATGGACATTGGATGTTGTTAATAACGAGGTCACAACATTAGTGTAATGGTGTGATGAACATTCATCCGAAGTATAGCATTACGATCAAAGTCATTGAGTTTATATTGCTATAACAACTTACGAAGTGATCCTAATCCTTAGACCATGAGATCATGTCAATCACTAACACCGGAAGAGTTTCTTGATAACATCAAACGTCACACCGTAACAGGGTGATTATAAAGATGGATTCAGAACTACTAAAGTGTTATGTTGAGGCCCATGGATCGAGAGTGGAATTTTTTCATCCCGATGACGGATAGATATGCTCTGGGCCCTCTCGGTGATATCACATTGATTAGCTTGCAAGCAAGTGATTTGATCACTAGAATGTTATATCACGGGAACGAGAAAAGAGTGCATGTCAGTAACGAGATCAAACTAGGTATGGAGATACCGATGATCGAATCTCGGACATGTAATATATCGCGAAACAAAAGGATTAAGATACTAGCATAAAAGGTTCCGACGATCACAAGAAAGTCATCGTTGAATATGTGGGAGTCAGTATGGGTCTCCAGATCCCGCTTATGATTATTGATCTGAGAGGGGTCTCGATCATGTCCGCATTATTCACGAACCGTAGGGTGACACACTTAAGAGACACCGACATCCAATTGGATCAAAAGTTTCATGCCGAAAAGAAAAGGAAAGCGCAGGAATTTATTTCACTAGACACCGAAACTGTTTCGGTTGAAATTGCTGAAACTGGTTCTGCATGTGAAATGGAATACTAGCAAGGGGTTTTATGTGAATGTTTTTTAATTAAAGTAATTAACAAAATTCTGAATAAATAAATAAAAGAGTTTTATTTAAATGAGAGCTTGCATTAAATTTGGTGGAAATTTAATGCATGTGAGTGGATTTTGAGTGGAGGCTTTTTAATGGGAGTGGAGGCTTTTCATTTTGAGTGGAGCTCCACCCACATGAATGTGGAAGAGGTGGGGCAGCCCCATGGCTGGGCGCCATGCCCCTTGGGTGCCCCCCTCCCTATAAAAGGCCCCCTCTCCTCCTCTCACAACACACCTCCTCGTGAAGGATCTCTCCCCCTCTAGAATTTATCCCCATGGTCTCGGACTAGCGAGATACATGTTCCCGTTGCTATTCGGCAAGAAAGAGTTGTGCTTCTGCTGCATCGCTGAAGCGAGGAGGCGGAGGTTGCTCGGTGCCTCGGACATGTGTGCGAAAGCGGATGCTGCTGTTTTGCGGCGCTAGGACTTCCTCTCGATCTTGAGATCGGCAAGAGATCGTCTACATCAACCACGAGTTTGGACTCGTTAAGCTTTGTCGGTCTTCAAGGGTATGTTCTCTACGGATATACATCCGCCCGTTGTTTGTATCTAGTAGATAGATCTTGGTACATAGTTGTTCCCATCGTAGGAAAATTTTTGTTTTCTATGTTGCGAACCCTACACAAATAACTCTTCACATCGTTAAGCATGTTAATGCCATTTCCAATAATCAATATGTCATCCACATATAGTACCAAAAATGTCACTGAGCTCCCACTCACTTTCTTGTAGATACAAGCTTCGTAGCAATTTGGAACAAATCCAAAGCTCTTGATCACTTGATCAAAACAAAGGTTCCAACTCCGAGATGCTTGCTTCAGTCCATAAATGGAACGCTGAAGTTTGCGTACTTTATCAACATCCGTAGGATCGACAAAACCTTCGGGTTGCATCATATACAACTCTTCATCAATGTTGCCATTGAGGAACACAGTCTTTGTTGGAGATATGCCCAAGAGGCAATAATAAAGTAGGTTATTATCATATCTTCATACTTATGATAAATGTTTACATATAATGCTATAATTGTATTAACCGGAAACATTAATACTTGTGTGATTTGTAAACATAAAAGAGTCCCTAGTAAAGCCTCTTGTTAAACTAGCTTGTTGGTTAATATATGATCATGGTTTCCTGATCATGAACATAGAGATGTTATTAACAACAGGGTCATATCATTAGGAGAATGATGTGATGGACATACTCCTATAGATAAGCGTAGCATAAAGATCAAGTCACTTCAATAGTTCAATTGCTATATGCTTTCTGATACATAGTAACCTAATTCCTTCGACCATGAGATCATGCATATCACCTTTACCGGATGGATGCTTTGATGACATCAAACACCATACCGTAACTGGGTGGCTATAAAGGTGGCATTGAGTGTTCAGAAAGTATTGGTTGAAACACATGGATCAAGAGTGGGATTTGTCCATCCATATGACGGGTAGATATACTCTGGGCTCTCTCGGTGAAATGTCATCCAATTAGCTTGCAAGCATGTGACTGGCTCACAAGGGATCACATATCACGGGAACGAGAAAAGAGTACTTATCAGTAATGAGGTTGAACTAGGTATGCAGAGATACCGACGATCATAACCTTGGATAAGTAAACTATCGTGAGACAAAGGGAAATTGGTATCGTATGTAAGTGGTTCATTCGATCGCAAAGTAATCATAGAAATATGTGGGAGCCATTTGAATTTCCAGATTCCTCTATTGGTTATTGATCGGAGAAGTGTCTCGATCATGTCCGCATAATTCACGAACCGTAGGGAGACACACTTAAGGATTCGACGTTGTTTGAGTAGTTATGGTATTATGAGAAAGAGACCGAATGTTGTTCGGAGTCTCGGATTGGATCCGGGATATCACAAGGAGATCCGGAATGGTCCGGAGAATAAGATTCATATAAGGAAAGTCCCGTTTCGGAGTTGGGGAATGATTCCGGTGTTTTCATCGGGAATGTTCTAGAAGGTTCGAATGTCCCAAGACCGGAGGGAAGGGGTACATGAATGTGTCATTTCATATTGGAATGATTGCATCATGTACTAAGTGTTCTCGCTGTTCCAAATAAAGGATTAAATTGAATCCAAAACTGAAAAGTCAAACGGCCAGTTTGAAAGTCAAACTAAAAACAGAAAGTGAGGGAAAGAGGAAGGAGGAGGTTGAAACCGACTTGGGGAGGAGTCCTCCTCTCCAAGCCCGCACACCCAATGCCGATTTGGGAGGGACTCCTCCCTTGGCCGCCTCTCCCACCTATAAAAGGAGGGGCAGGGCCTCCTCTAGACACACAAGTTCCTATCCTCTAAATCTAAACCCTAGCCACACCTCCGGTTAGAGCCGTTTTGGTTTAGAGCTTCTAATTGCCCTAGCCTTGGTTTAGAGCCTTCTAATTGGTGTGTCTAATCCCTAGACCACTAAAGACTCTATCATACTCCACCATACTCGCTCCGTCTTAAGGAAGCCTGCGAGATCTCCCTCTACTTCCCTACTGCCAGTTGCCGGAATCGCGAGGAGAGTGCTACAACCTCCGCTTTCTTGGAACAAGGGAGAGGAAGGTCTTCGCCGAAAATCGAACGATGTGACCGATCATGCGGGAGCTTTAACGTGTGGCGCGGAAGGATCGTCTACACGATCTTGAGATCGGAAGAGTACTACATCACCCACGAGAATCTGCTCTCGTTAACCGCTTTGGAATCTTCGAGGGTAAGTTATTCCATCGACTCGTTGCTACAATCTAATATATAGATCTTGACTTGTTTGTTTGTATGCGATAGAAAATTATTGTTTTCCATGCTACGAACCCCTACAAAGGGTATCGAGAGCGTGTCTATATGTAGATCTGTTGACGAGTAGAACACACAATCGTTATTGTGGGCATTGATGCTTTATTGTCGATTGCTTCTTGTGTACTTTGCATCTTGCGGTATGTTGGGATGAAGCGGCCGGGCTAACCTTACATGACATCGTTCATGAGACTTGCTCCACGCTTGACATGCAACTTGTATTGCATAAGTGGCTTTATGGTGTCTGCTTTCTCCTAGCATAGTTAAGATCCAATTTACAACGGGTGATCAACAATACTAGTATCAATGTTGTGGTTCTTGTTCGTAAGTTAGAACGACACTTATTGAAAGCCCCAAACCACGTAAAATATGCAAAGAAAGTAGAGGCGTCTAACTTTGTTTTGCAGGGGTGTGCAGTGATGTGATATGGCCATGATTGTGATTATATATGATGTATGCAATGTTCCTTATTGTAAGTCGGCAACCGGCAGGAGCCATATGGTTGTCTTTAATTCCCTCTAAGACCCGCGTGTCTATTCAAAGTAGTTGTAATAGTTGAAGCCGGTGGAAGACAATCATGGAGCAGCGTCATTGACCTTGATGCAATGCCGGTAATGATGAAGATCATGTTCGTGCTTGAAGATGGAGATCGGAAGCACAAAGAAGAAAGGCCATATCATATCACATATTATGAATTGCATGTGATGTTAATCCTTTATGCATCTTATATTGCTTAGTAGACGACGGTAGCATTATAAAATGATCCCTCAAGCACACAATTTCAAGTTCTTAAGTGTTCACCCTTAGTTAGCACCGTTGCTAAAGCTTGTTGTTTCGAAGCACCACGTGATGATCGGGTGTGTTAGATTCTGCGAGTGTATACAACGTAAGCAAGCCAGATTTTCTTATGCGGAAGCTAAGGTTGATCTTGACGAGCCTAGCATGTATGCACATGGTCTCGGAACACGGATCACCGAAAGGTAAAGCATGAGTCATATAGTAGATATGATGAACATGTTGATTGTTCGCCATTGAAGTTGCATCAACTCTCGTGATGATCGGTTTTGATGTGGTGGATTTTGTTCGTGTGATCACTAAAACAATGTGAGGGATATTGTTTTGAGTGGGAGTTCACCTAGATTAATTTAATTATTAATTAGAACTCAATTTATCATAAACTAAATCAAAGTGAATTTGCATAGTTGTTGTAGTCATTGGCATCCGTTTACCACCTTGCGCTTAGTTATAATTGAGATGATAGAACTATAGAATTCTGGTCAGTTACTTTAACTGGTATCGTATTGTTTTGAAGTGTTAATCTAAAGTTTAAAAATCCTATTGCAAACTTTCAAGAAGTTCAGTACTCCATGAAGTTTAATAATTAGTATTAAATCAAGAGTAACAATTCCAAGTGTTAGTATATAAGTATCATGTTTGTCTCCATGATTCTTGATATTCAAAGGATTCTCTTAATATCGAGGTTATCTAGGATCTGAAAGAGTTGTTTCAGAAACCATGATGTGTGGAAGATATTGTGATATCTGAAATGAAGTTTTGGTTACAACATGATAGAGTATAATATGGCAAAGTTCATGTTCTCATATTTTGATGAGAATTTGCAAAAGGTTGGAGACACTTGTTGTCCTAATCCTCCAAATGGTTTTGGATAGCAACATTATACTCATAATTCATCGTTATAAGCTAAAAGTAGCTTGATCATGGACAATTCTATGATAAGGGTGAATATTTGATGTAGGTAAAATGTTTACTACACCAAGAGATTACTAAAGAAAGGAATTTTGAAAGAACACCAAACATTTGATGATGGTGATCTACTTCAAAGTGCAAGTCCAAAGACATTGGTATTTAACTATACACGCTTTGGACTATATGTCATGTGTATGACTCCACTATTGATGTTGATAGATTCTTTCAAACAGAAAAGGAAATATTGAAAGAAAATCTCATAAATATATGGCAGAAAAGAAAAGACTAGAATTGTTCAGTTTAAGTATATAGATGATATACATGTTATGGCTATATTCTTTGCTTATTTAACAATGTGGTTCTTAAGTATTTGATACTGAATTTGTTGGTGTGAATCGTCATACGAAACAACAGAATTTATGAACTACAATGGCCTAAGTAACTAGCAAAAGAATATGTGATGATGTTCATCGAGAACCAATAAAGGGTTATTGTGTTGCTCGTTAAAACATCAAATCTTGCCTTCAAGATTTGTTTTATCAGGTATTATGAGAACAAAAGGGTTGTTCAAATAATTTCCGTAATCCATAAAAGATGGATGATTCACAAATCTCGTTGGAGAAATCACATCCATAAAACTAGTGCTAAAAATGTCGAAAGACAAATTGATTGAAAGATCACTTAGGTAGTGACATCGCAGTTTAAATTATATTGGATAGAAAACATGAAGAAACTCCATATGGATGGAATTTTGGAGTCTATTTGATTTTGATCAAATGACGCTTGTGAAACTTTCCTAGAGATAATTAAAACTTCGTTCATAGGCCAAAAGGGAACGAATGACTAGCTTATTGGAAATTGTACATATTGTTGTACAAAGTCCATCATGTGTAGTCAAAAGCGATGGATTTCAACTTCATATGCTTTCTCCGAAAATTTGAGTGAAAATATGAATATTTACTTAAAAAAGGATGAAGTATGAAATATTTGAAAAGTTCAAAGGCTTTCAAGATGAAGTGCAAAATCATTGTAACAAGAATATAAATAGTTTATGATAAGATCATAAAGGAAGATATTTGAGTTACAAGTTTAGCATAATACCTAAGATTTAAGGAATCGTTCCGTGGATTTGCATTTTCCCGAAACACCATAAGAGTATGGAGCGTTCGAGATATGTAATTAAACCTTGTTTGACATGGTAAGATCGAAGGTGTAATTCATAAAAATGCCATTGTATTTTAAAGATTAAAAGCTTTAGAGATTACCGTTTTTCCACTGAAAAGAGCTCCATCATAATCCGTTGAAATGACACCATATAAAGTTATGGTTTGGGATAAAACCCAAGTTGTCCTTTCTTAAACATTGGTATGCTATGCATAAGAAAGATGTTTGCAACCAAAGTCGGATGAACTCGCTTTTGTATGATATTTCAATAATCATAAGTATTCCTCCACAAACACCGAGACAAAAGTGTTTGTCGCTAGAACGCCAAGTTTCTTTGGGAAGGAATTTTCGTGAAAAGTTAAGTGGAGGACAATAGAACTTTGATAAGGTTAAAGAACCTTAGCTATATGTGCAAAGTTGCGCTACCGAAAAGTGTTAGGAGTTAGCAACAATGCTCATGGCTCACGTACCTCAAAGGTTGTGGTCGCGGAGATCTAAGTTCCTATTGAAACAAGTAGCTCGGATAAACAATCGAATACCAAGATTTGAGAGTTAAATCATTATTTGACAATAATGATCTGACTACATGCAAAGAAGCGATGATGAGCCCTGACTCCGTCAAATGGCTTGAAGCCATAAAATCCGTGATAGTTCCATACACGAGAAATCAAGTTTTGAACTTGAAGGACCCTCGAGAAAGGTGTAAGACCTTACAGTCGTGTTTGGATCTATAAAGAAATAGACATGGATGTTTTACATCTATGAAGTAGTCGACATATTGGGAAAGAGTTCACAACAATGTTCAAAGGTTGACTATGACAAGATTTGATCTTTCATAGCGATATTTAGTCTAGACGGATTAATGTAGCAGCCACTACATATAATTTTGTTATGTGGTAGTTGAATAAACCAAACAAGTTCTTCTAATAGAATTGTTACCTAGGACATGTGCATAACATGGTCCAGAGGGTTTTTGATTCAAGGGATGCTAAAAGCATATGCAAACCTCAATGGTTGAAGTAAGCATTGCGGAGTTGGAATCTTCACCATGATGAAACTGTTAAAGGAGTTTAAAAGTTCATCAGAGACGATGGAGATGCTTGCATTTGCAAGAAATTAAGTGGGAGCGCTAAGACATGTTTCTAATACATTATGTGGAAGACATATTGTTGATTGGAAATAATGTATCTTTTATTAACACATATTAAGAATTTCATCCCGATGAAAGACTTAGGAAAAACCCGAATATTTGGCATCAATAGACGCTAATATGGTTGTGCCGAAGGTACATAGATGATGTGTTGAATGAGTTCAATATAGAAACTACAAGAAAGGTTCTTGTCACACAGAAAAGATTGAATGAGTTCAATATTGATGATATATTCAAGTGTAATGACATTGGGTAAGTGAAACAAAGATTCAAGTATAGATTGATACTTGATGTATGAAATCACAAAGAATATTTATATCAATCATACTGTGATATGTACAAATCCAGATATGTCCTATGCTCTAAATGTTATGAGCATATACCAGAATAATTCATAAGATGATCATTGGACAATAGTAAGGATATTCTTATGATCTTTTGGAAGAACTAAGAGTATATTATTTGTAGAAGTGACAAATAGATGGTTAGTTCATTGTAAAAGTACTACATTGATACTAGTTTTGTCACAGAGTACAAATTAAGTTTATCTCAATCTAAACTAAGGGTGGCACAATATACTGGAAAGAAAGTTCCATAATGTATTTGGATGAGTTCCAAAGTTAAGACATTGTGACATATACTACAACAAAAGGCTAAGTATATGACCCAATTATAGCGACAAAGAGGGCATTTGTGTCAAGTAGTTTGTTATCAAACTAGGTGTAGTTCACAGTGGGATAGTACTATGAAGATATATTGTACGACAATATTATCAACATGTTTTAACCCCAAAGAACTAAAGGTCACACCAAAGGACCAAATTAGTACGAAGCCATCTCATTAGAGAATGAGTGATGCGTAGAGACGCAAAGACATGCAATTACACATGGACCTGGAAGTGTCAGATCCGGAGATCAGTTGACCACTAGCAATCGTGTACATACAACACCGGAAAGCCATAGGTGTTGAATACACAAAGGTTTGAAACTAGATTATTGACTCTAGTGCAAGTGGGAGACTGTTGGAGATATGCCCAAGAGGCAATAATAAAGTAGGTTATTATCATATCTTCATACTTATGATAAATGTTTACATATCATGCTATAATTGTATTAACCGGAAACATTAATACTTGTGTGATTTGTAAACATAAAAGAGTCCCTAGTAAAGCCTCTTGTTAAACTAGCTTGTTGGTTAATATATGATCATGGTTTCCTGATCATGAACATAGAGATGTTATTAACAACAGGGTCATATCATTAGGAGAATGATGTGATGGACATACTCCTATAGATAAGCGTAGCATAAAGATCAAGTCATTTCAATAGTTCAATTTCTATATGCTTTCTGATACATAGTAACCTAATTCCTTCGACCATGAGATCATGCATATCACCTTTACCGGATGGATGCTTTGATGACATCAAACACCACACCGTAACTGGGTGGCTATAAAGGTGGCATTGAGTGTTCGGAAAGTATTGGTTGAAACACATGGATCAAGAGTGGGATTTGTCCATCCATATGACGGATAGATATACTCTGGGCCCTCTCGGTGAAATGTCATCCAATTAGCTTGCAAGCATGTGACTGGCTCACAAGGGATCACATATCACGGGAACGAGAAAAGAGTACTTATCAAGAATCTAGATTGAACTAGGTATGCAGAGATACCGACGATCATAACCTCGGATAAGTAAACTATCGTGAGACAAAGGAAATTGGCATCGTATGTAAGTGGTTCATTCGATCGCAAAGTAATCGAGAAATATGTGGAGCCATATGAATTTCAGATTCCTCTATTGGTTATTGATCGGAGAAGTGTCTCGATCATGTCCGCATAATTCACGAACCGTAGGGAGACACACTTAAGGATTCGACGTTGTTTGAGTAGTTATGGTATTATGAGAAAGAGACGAATGTTGTTCGAGTCTCGATTGGATCCGGATATCACAAGGAGATCCGGAATGGTCCGAGAATAAGATTCAGATAAGGAAAGTCCCGCTTTGAGTTGGGGAATGATTCCGTGTTTTCATCGGGAATGTTCTAGAAGGTTCCGAATGTCCCAAGACTCAGGGGAAGGGGTACATGAATGTGTCATTGCATATTGGAATGATTGCATCATGTACTAAGTGTTCTCGCTGTTCCAAATAAAGGATTAAATTGAATCCAAAACTGAAAAGTCAAACGGCCAGTTTGAAAGTCAAACGGCTAAAACAGGAAAGTGAGGGAAAGAGGAAGGAGGAGGTTGAAACCGACTTGGGGGAGGAGTCCCTCCTCTCCAAGCCGGCGCACCACCCAAGGCCGAGTTGGGGAGGGACTCCCTCCCCTTGGCCGCACCTCCCACCTATAAAAGGAGGGGCAGGGCCTCCTCCTCTAGACACACAAGTTCCTATCCTCTAAATCTAAACCCTAGCCACAGCCTCCGGTTTAGAGCTTCTAATTGCCCTAGCCTTCGGTTTAGAGCCTTCTAATTGGTGTGTCTAATCCCTATACCACTAAAGCCTCTCTCATACTCCACCGTACTCGCTCCGGCTTAAGGCGAAGCCCTGCGAGATCTCCCCTCTACTTCCGGTACCACGCCGTTGTGCTGCCGGAATCACGAGGAGAGTGCTACAACCTCCGCTGCCTGCTGGAACAAGGGAGAGGAAGGTCTTCGTCAGTCCCGAACATGTGACCGATCATGAGCGCTTAACGATGGCGCGGAAGGATCGTCTACACGATCTTGAGATCGGAAAGAGTACGACTACATCACCCACGAGAATCTGCTCTCGTTAACCGCTTTGGAATCTTCGAGGGTAAGTTATTCCATCGACTCGTTGCTACAATCTAATAGATAGATCTTGGCTTGTTTGTTTGTATGCGATAGAAAATTATTGTTTTCCATGCTACGAACCCCTACAGTCTTGACATCCATCTTCCATATTTCATAATCATGAAACGCAGCAATTGCTAATAAAATCTGAATGGACTTAAACATCGCTACGGGAGAGAAAGTCTCATCGTAGTCAACACCTTGAACTTGTCGAAAACCTTTTGCGACAAGTCGTGCTTTATAGACAGTAACATTACCATCCGCATCCATTTTCTTCTTGAATATCCATTTGCACTCAACGGCCTTTCGGTCACTAGGAGGGTCCACCAAAGTCCATACTTGGTTTTCTCTCATGGATCCCAATTCATATTTCATGGCCTCTAGCCATTTCTCAGAGTCTGGGCTCATCATCGCTTCCTCATAGTTCACAGGTTCACTGTCGTCTACTAACAAGACAGTTAAGACGGGGTTGCCGTACCACTCAGGAGGGGCACGCGACCTTGTCAACCTGCGACGTTTAGTAGTAGCATCGTCCGAAGCTTCATGATCCTTGTCATTAGCTTCCTCTATTGTTTGTGCAGGAGGCACTGGAACAATTTCAGGTGCTGCGCTACTCTCCAACTCAAGAGAAGGTTCAACAACCTCGTCTAGCTCTACTTTCCTCCCACTCACTTCTTTCGAGAGAAACTCCTTCTCAAGAAAAGATCTGTTCTTTGTGACAAACACTTTGCCTTCGGTTCTGTGATAGAAGGTATACCCAATAGTTTCCTTAGGGTATCCTATGAAGACGCATTTCTCCGTTTTGGGTTCGAGCTTGTCCGGCATCAACTTCTTGACGTAAGCTTCGCATCCCCAAACTTTAAGAAACGACAACTTAGGTTTAGCACCAAACCACAGTTCATACGGTGTCGTCTCAACGGATTTAGATGGTTCCCTATTTAAAGTGAATGCAGCAGTTTCTAATGCATAACCCCAAAATGATAACGGCAAATCAGTCAGAGACATCATTGATCGGACCATATCTAATAGAGTTCGATTCCGGCGTTCAGACACACCATTGCGTTGTGGTGTTCCGGGTGGCGTGAGTTGCGAAACGATTCCGCTTGCTTTAAGATGCGTGAGAAAATCATAACTCAAATATTCACCTCCACGGTCGGATCGTAGAAACTAAATCTTTCTGTTACGATGGTTTTCCACTTCATTCTGAAATTCTTTGAACTTTTCAAATGTTTCAGATTTATGTTTCATTAAATAGATATACCCATATCTACTTAAGTCATCGGTAAAAGTGAGAATTTTAGCGATATCCACCGCACGTCGAAACACTCATCGGTCCGCATACATCGGTATGTATGATTTCCAACAAGTCCGTTGCTCGCTCCATCATTCCGGAGAACGGGGTTTTGATCATCTTGCCCATGAGGCATGGTTCGCATGTGTCAAATGATTCAAAATCAAGAGACTCCAAAAGAATGGAGTTTCTTCATGCGTTTTACACCAATATAACCTAGACGACAGTGCCACAAATAAGTAGTATTATCACTATCTACCTTGCATCTCTTAACCTCAATGTTATGGATCTGTGTTTCATCCCTTTCGAGATTCAGAAGAAATATACCATTCACAGCAGGTGCATGGCCATAAAATTTGTTACTCATATAAATAGAACAACCACTATTCTCAGATTTAAATGAATAACCGTCTTGCAATAAACACGATCCAGATATGATGTTCATGCTCAACGCAGGCACATAATAACATTTATTGAGGTTTAAAACTAATCTCGAAGGTAAAACTAAGGAGAGCGTGCCGACGGCCATCACATCAACTCTTGATCCGTTGCCAACGTGCATCGTCACCTCATCCCTCGCAAGCCGCCATCTATTCCGTAGCTCCTGTTTCGAGTTACAAATATTAGCAACTGAACCAGTATCAAATACCCAGGCACTACAACGAGGGCTAGTGAGGAAAACATCAATAACATGTATATCAAATATACCTTTGATGGTGCCAGCCTTCTTGTCCGCTAAGTACTTCGTTGACCCTTGTCCTTGCAATAGAAGCACTCAGTGTCCGGCTTAGGTCCAGACTTGGCTTCTTCTCAGCAGGGGCAACGCGCTTGCCGCTATCTTTCTTGAAGGGCTTATTTGCACCCTTACCTTTCTTAAAGCTGGGGGGCTTGTTGACCATCAACACATGATTATCCTTTTTGATGTCCACCTCCGCAGCTTTCAGCTTAGCAAAGAGATCGGTGATCGTATCAGTGGAACCAATATGATTATGAGTCACTACAAAACTTTTGTAGCTAGGAGGGAGTGATTGCAGAACACTGTCAATCTTGAGCTCCTCTGGAATCTTGCAGTCCAGTTGCTCAAGGACATAGTCCTTTTGTCCGCCAGCGAGAATGATTCTTAGATTGCGGAACCAGCTGGTGAAGTTAGACCCATTGTTCTTAAGCTTTTCTTTCTCAGCAAAAACGTTGAAGTTGAAGTTGGACTTAGCCATTTGATCTACAATATTTGCAAGTATAAATTATACTATGTTCATGATAACTAGTTCAACTTAATCAAATTACCAGATGAACTCCCACTAAATTCAACATCCCTCAAGTTGTTTAGTGAACATGATCCAAATTCACCACATCTAATCCGATCTTCACGAGAAGAGATGTGGTTTCAATGGTGGACAACGAAGTGTCGATCATATCATTCATATGAATCATGCTTAACCTTTCAGTTCATGTGTTCCGAGGCCATGTCAGTACATGCTAGGCTCGTTAAGTCAAACCCAAGTATTTCCGCGTGTGCAAAACTGGCTTGCACCCGTTGTATGTGAACGTGGAGTTTATAGCACCGATCATCACGTGGTGCTTGAACACGACGAACTTTCGCAACGGTGCATACATGGGGAGAACACAGTTTTATCTTGATCTTTAAGTGAGGAATCATCTTATAATGCTACCGTCGCGATCTAAGCATAATAAGATACATAAAAGGATAAACATCACATGCATATAACTTTATGTGACATGGTATAGCCAATCTTCGCGCAATGATCTCCATATTGTGCGTGCCGGCATGATCTCCATCACTCCACCATGATTGCCTCCACCACGAATAGCAACTACAACTATTGATAACTACTTAGCGATAAAGTAAAGCTATTACATGGCATATAAGAAGTTGACACACAGGTCATACACAATTATAAAGACAACCATATGGCTCCTGCCGGTTGTGTACTCATCGACATGCAAGTCATGAAACATTACAAAACATGATTATTGCATACAACATACACATCACATCTTGGGCCATACCATATCACAGAAAACACTCCCTGCAAAAACAAGTTAGACGCCTCTACTTTGTTGTTGCATGTTTTACGTGGCTTATGGGAGTAGAAAGCTAAGAACGATTCTTACCTACGGAAAGCCACATCGGTGATATTATGGTTGCCAAACTCCGGTGTAAATCCCATGACAACTATAGTGAGAGAAACTGGCATCCACCAGCCGTATGTGTGGAACAAGCCACACGTCAAGTGCAGAGCCGGTCTCGCGAACGATGTCGCGTAAGGTTGGCCTGTACCGCTTCGATCTCACTATCCCGCGTCATAAGAAGTACACAAACAAGAGGCTTGCAACAGAAAACATCAACGCCCGCAACAACCATGTTGCGTTCTACTCGTGAAACACATCTACTCATAGATCTAGCTCTAATACCACTGAAGGGTTTCACAGCATAGTAAATCAAAAAAATTCTACGGATGCGAACGGGAAAGCCAAGATCTAATCTAGGAGATGCAAACAACGAGGGGGGTAGATGAGATCTTCATACCCTTGAAGATTCGCACAGCGGAACGTTCGACGGAGCGTGGGTGATGTAGTCGTACTCGCTTCTCCTCCTCGCGATCCGATCCGATCTAACACCGCAAGTGGCAATGCATCTGAGAGATGCACACGTGCGGCACCTCGACGTCTCCTCCTTCCTCGGTCCAGCAAGTAGGGTAGAGAGATGGATTGGATCTACAACGCGACGGCGCAGTGCAAGCGGTGGAGAGTTTCAAGGCAGGCTTCGCCACGCCAATCGGGAGGGAGAGAGAGGAGGGCAGCGGGCGGCTAGGGTTGTGGAGGAGGTGTGAGGGTGCCCACCCTCTTTATATAGAGGGTGGGCGGCCTTGCCCTCCCCAAGCCCAAGGCCGGCGGCCAAGGATGGAGGAGTGGGGGGCATGTTTCCCCCCTTCTAGAAGCTCCCCTAGGTTTTCCCTAGGGTTTGGCCGGCTGGGCCCTATGGGGCCTTGTGCCCCTGGCCCAATGCGGACAGGGAACTCCCTCATAGGCCCACGCCCCCTCCTGACAATTGGGGCCATGTTGGTCCCACTCCGGAAGGTTCTAGAAGCTTCCGGTACAATACCGATTAACCCGAAACAATTCCGAACTCCAAAATCTGCTTTGCCTTATATGAATCTTATTCTCCGGACCATTCCGGAACCTCTCGAGATGTCCTGGATCTCATCCGAGACTCCAAACAAAAAACTCATAAACCAATTATCCAATCTATCCTAGTGTCGAGACACGTTAAGTGTGTGACCCTTCGGGTTCGAGAATATGCAGACATGATCTTCTATCAATAATCAACAGCGGGGTCTAGAAACCCATATTTACTCCCACACATTCATCAATGATCATATCGGATGAACCACGATGCCAGGATTCAATCAATCACATATATATTCCCTTCGTCTCGCGATATTTTACTTGCCCGAGATTTAATCGTCGGTACCGTCATACCTAGTTCAATCTCGTACACAGCAAGTACTTTACTCGTTCCGTAATCCGATATCACTTTGTGATTAACTCCTTAAGCACATGATTGCAAGCGGTGTTGATATCGACACGAGGGCCAAGTATATCTCTCCGACTTGGGAGGGACAAATCCCATCTCGATACATACAACCCAACAGATACTTTCCGATCACCTGAGAGACACCTTTATGATCACCCTCTCATAGGATGATGTTTTATGACCTCAAAGCTTTCTTCCGATACCAGGGAGTTGCATTATCTCATGGTCTAAGGAATACAATATTTTACATAAGAAAAGCTTCGCAAAGATGAACACGATGACACGATCTAATTGTTCCGCTTAGTTTGGGTCTGTCCATCATATCATTCTCCCGATGATATGATCTCATTATTAATCGACAACTCATGTCTATGGTTAGGAAACCTTAACCATCATTAATCAATGAGCTAGTCCATAGAGGCGTACTAGGGACACGGTGTTGTTCACAAACCACACAAGTATTAAAGTTTCCGCTTAATACAATTCTAGCATGCAATATAAACTTTACCATGAACAAGAATTATAATAATAACATATTTATTATTGCCTCTAGGGCATAATTCCAACAGAAGTATGGTGGGAGTGTAACATCCCAAAAATATAAAACAAGGATCATCAAACTCTAATCACTAAACTTAGGGTTAACAAAAACTTTGATTAATTAAAATCATATGAATGCATGTGTGAATGAAATGATTTGACAAATGCATGAATGGACTTGTGTGATTAGTCTAAATAGCAAGAAATGGTTTAAAGGTGAAAACCACATCATATAAAACATTTCCATGCAGAAACAAAACAAAAGAAAATAAAAAACAAAGCAAATAAAGCAAATGGTCGTTTTTGCCAATCTTGCTCACTAGGTCACTTTGAGTGTTTCTAGTCCAAGATTTCAAACAGAAACTTTCCTAATTCTTTTCACCCCTTGATATAACTAGTAAAAGTGAATCAAGTCCCACCTTTCAAACTTGCAAAAACATTTGGCAACCTCATTTAAATCACAATTCAAAATTGAATGTTATTCATATGTGAAGATCATCCATTTTTAAAACCCAACCAAACCAATGCCCCTTGACTAATCCAACCAACCAGATACTCCCTAGCATGTGCCTAGAAAACCCACAAATTTAAAGTTCTTGCGGCCATTTCATCAAACACCTTGCAGATTCAAATCAAACAAACACTATAGTGTGTAGTAAAATTGGCCTAACTTGTTCCCTCTCTGGTTGCAACCAGCCCTTAGTAGATCATCTAGCCCCTTTAACTATCTTTAGCACCACTGTAAGCAAGCCTAGCCATCAATGGTGAGCATGCCGAGAGAAAACTTGCCACCCCATTGTCGCCAGCAAGTTAGAGGCTGCACTAGCCTTGCCAACCTTGTCTGGGACATGCAGCACCATCCACCGCCTCTCTCTGTCCCAGCCCCGAGCGCAGATAGCCCCTGGACCACACGCCACTCCCATGTCAAACCTCTCTGCGACCATGCCAAGAGCACGCCCGTGCGCCACGCTCGACCAGCACCCACAGACCGTGCGCCGCCCTCGCCGCTTGTAGGGATGTTCACCAGCACCCCAGCTGTAGGGTTTCGTAGCATGGAAAACAAAAAATTTCTACCGCATACAAACAAACAAGCCAAGATCTATCTACTAGATTGTAGCAACGAGTCGATGGAATAACTCACCCTCGAAGATTCCAAATTGTTTAACGAGAGCGGATTTGCGTGGGTGATGTAGTTGTACTTGAAGGGAATATGCCCGAGAGGCAATAATAAAGTGGTTATTATCGTATTCCTTATTTATGATAAATGTTTATTTTGCATGCTATAATTGTATTAATACGGAAACGTTAATACATGTGTGTTTAATAAACAAACAGAAAGTTCCTAGTTATGCCTCTCTTATAAACTAGCTCGTTGATTAACAAGATGATCAAGGTTTCCTGATCATGGACATTGGATGTTGTTAATAACGAGGTCACAACATTAGTGTAATGGTGTGATGAACATTCATCCGAAGTATAGCATTACGATCAAAGTCATTGAGTTTATATTGCTATAACAACTTACGAAGTGATCCTAATCCTTAGACCATGAGATCATGTCAATCACTAACACCGGAAGAGTTTCTTCATAACATCAAACGTCACACCGTAACAGGGTGATTATAAAGATGGATTCAAAACTACTAAAGTGTTATGTTGAGGCCCATGGATCGAGAGTGGAATTTTTTCATCCCGATGACGGATAGATATGCTCTGGGCCCTCTCGGTGATATCACATTGATTAGCTTGCAAGCAAGTGATTTGATCACTAGAATGTTATATCACAGGAACGAGAAAAGAGTGCATGTCGGTAACGAGATCAAACTAGGTATGGAGATACCGATGATCGAATCTCGGACATGTAATATATCGCGAAACAAAAGGATTAAGATACTAGCGTAAAAGGTTCCGACGATCACAAGAAAGTCATCGTTGAATGTGGGAGTCAATGGGTCTCCGATCCCGCTTCGATTATTGATCCGAGAGGGTCTCGATCATGTCCGCATTATTCACGAACCGTAGGGTGACACACTTAAGAGACACCGACATCCATTTGGAGCAAAAGTTTCATGCCGAAAAGAAAAGGAAAGCGCAGGAATTTATTTCACTAGACACAAACTGCTTCGGTTGAAATTGCTGAAAATGGTTACGCATGTGAAATAGAATACTAGCAAGGGTTTTATGTGAATGTTTGTTAATTAAAGTAATTAACAAAATTCTGAATAAATAAATAAAAGAGTTTTATTTAATGAGAGCTTGCATTAAATTTGGTGGAAATTTAATGCATGTGAGTGGATTTTGAGTGGAGGCTTTTTAATGGGAGTGGAGGCTTTTCATTTTGAGTGGGAGCTCCACCCACATGAATGTGGAAGAGGTGGGGCAGCCCCATGGCTGGGCCATGCCCCTTGGGTGCCCCCCTCTCCCTATAAAAGGCCCCCTCCTCCTCTCACAACACACCTCGTGAAGGATCTCTCTCCCTCTAGAATTTATCCCCATGGTCTCGGACTAGCGAGATACATGTTCCCGTGGCTTTTCGGCAAGAAAGAGTTGTGCTTCCGCTGCATCGCTGGAGCGAGGCGGAGGTTGCTCGGTGCCTCGAACGTGTGTGCGAGCACGCGTCATTGCTTTGCGCGCTTAGGACTTCCTCTCAATCTTGAGATCGGCAAGAGATCGTTTACATCAACCACGAGTTTGGACTCGTTAAGCTTTGTCGGTCTTCAAGGGTATGTTCTCTACGGATATACATCCGCCCGTTGTTTGTATCTAGTAGATAGATCTTGGTACATAGTTGTTCCCATCGTAGGAAAATTTTGTTTTCTATGTCGAACCCTACAAAGGGTATCGTGAGCCGGATCTATGCGTAGATACTTTGCACGGTAGTACACATATGAGTATGTGGCGATGATGATCATTTTATTGCTTCTTAGTTGTACTTTGGATATTGGTGGCATAGTGGGATGAAGCCCGGACAAACTTTACATGTCCTCGCACATGAGACCTGTTCCACGCTTGACATGCAACTAGTTTTGCATAAGTGGCTAGCGGTGTCTGCTCTCCTACTATAGTCAATATCTAATTTTCAACGAGTTGTCAACAATTTGGTTATCCTCGTTGTGGTTCATGTTCGTAGGTAAGAACGGTTCTATCTTCGAAAGCCCTAAGCCACGTAAAATTTGCAATGGATAAATTAGAGGCGTCTAGTTTAGATTGTTGCTGGGCTAGTGTTATGATATGGTGATGTTGTAAGTAGAAGTATGAGATAATACTCTTACAACACACATAGCGTGTAGTCTCCATAGACCTTGGACTTACACATATAGGTATGATAGTGATCATACCACGGTGCACATGATAGAGATCATATGCGGTAACCATATCATTCCACTAATAAACATGTGATGTTTGATTGCATCTTATATTGCTTGTTTGGCGTTTTATTAGCATAATAAGATGATCCCTCATTTGGATATCAAGATAAAAATGTGTTCTTCCTTAAGTATGCACCGACAATGTTTCGTCGCTTCAAGACATCACGTGATGATCGGGTGTACTTGAATCCACGAGCATATCTCGGGTGTAAGACAGTTACACACGCGAATACTAAGGTTCTTACTTGGCGAGCCTAGCATGTATGTACATGGCCTCGAACACGGACCGAAAGGTTAAGCATGAGTCATATGTTTTGATATGATGACCATATGGATGCTCGCTTTGAAGCTACCGACTCACGTGATGATCGGACTTGGTGTAGTGGATTTGGTTCATGTAATCACCAAAAGGACACGAGGGATGTCGTTTTGAGTGGGAGTTCATTTCTAATTTGGATTAGTAGAACTCAATTTATCATAAATTAAATCAAAGTGAATTTGCATAATTTGTTGTAGTCATTGGCATTCGCTCACCACCATATGCATAGTTGTAATTGAGATAATAGAACTATAGAATTCGGATATATACTTTACGAACTGGTATCGTATTGTGTTGAGTGTCAATCTAAAGTTTAAAGTCCTATTGCAAACTTTCAGCAAAATTCTATTTACTCCGTGAAATTTAATAATTGGTATTAAATCGAGAGTAACAATTCCATGTTAGTATCTTAAGTATCATGTTTGCCTCCATGATTCTTGATTTAAACATCAAGTTTATCTAGGAGCTGAAAGAATTGTTTCGAAACCATCATGTGTGGCAGATATAACGATATCTGAAACAATGTTTGTTGCAATATGATAGAGTATAATATATGTTCTCATATTGGATGAGAATTTACGAAGGTTGGAGATGCTAGACATCCTAATCATCCAAAAGGGTTTTGGAAAGTAATGTTATACTCACGATTCGCCTTTATAAGCTAAAGTAGCTTGATCATGAAAGTCGTCATGATAAGGGTGAATAGAAGATGTATGTAAAGTGTTTACCACACTAAAAGATTACTAAAGAATGGATTTTGAAAGAATACCGATCATTTGATGATGGTGATCTACTTCAAAGTGCAAGTCCAAAGGTATTATTATTTGAATATACACGCTTTGGACTATGTGTCATGTATATGGCGCCACTTTTGATGTTGATAAATTCTTTTAAAAGGAAAAGGAAATGCTTAAAGAGAATCTATAAAATATATTTGGCAGAAAAGAAAAGATTGGAAATATCCAATTTAGGTATATATATGATATACATGTTATGGTTGTATTCTTTGCTTGTTAAACAATGTGGTTCTTGGGTATTGGATACCGAATTGGTTGGTATGAAATTTCATACGGAACGACGCAATTCATGAACCACAATGACCTAAGTAACTAGCAAGAGAATATGTGATGATGTTCATCGAAAACAAACAAACCGTTGTTTGTATTTCTCGTTGACATCAAAGCTTGACTTCAAGATTTGTTTTAATAATTGTTATTTAAATCAGGTATTATGAGAATAAAGGTTGTTCAAATAATTACCGTGTTCCATATAAGATGGATGATTTACAAATCTAGTTGAAGAAATCACATCCATAAATCCTAATGCTAAAATGTTGCAAGACAAATGATTGAAAGATCACTTATGAAGTGACATCGCTGTTTAAATTATATTGGAAAGAAAACATGAAGAATCTCCATATTCATGGATTTTTGGAGTCTTTGATTTGATCAAGTGACGCTTGTGAGACTTTCCACGTGATAATTAAAACTTCGTTCAAAGGCCAAAGAAGAACGAACGACTAAATTATTGGAATTTATACATATCGATGTATGTAGTCCATTATGTATAGTCGTGTATGGATTTCAACTTCATAAGATTTCTCAGGAAATTTGAGTGAATGTTCACTTAATGAGAAACAAGTATGAAATATTTGAAAATGTTTCAAAGACTTTCAAGATGAAGTGAAAATCATTGTAACAAGAAAATAAATGAATTATGATTTGATCATAAAGGGATTTATTTGAGTTACAAGTGTAACAAGAAAATAAATGAATTATGATTTTATCATAAAGGGATTTATTTGAGTTGCAAGTTTAGCAAAACACCTAGATTTACATCTCCCAAAACACCATAGGAGTATGGAGTGTTTGAGATTTGTAATGAAACCTTGTTTGACATGGTTGGATCAAAGGTGTTATTTATAAAACTGCCATTATGTTTTAAAAGATTAAAGCTTTAGAGACTTCCGCTTTTACACTGAAAAGAGCTCCATCTTGATCCGTTGAAATGACACCATCAAAATTATGGGTTGGGGTAAAACCCAAGTTATCATTTCTTAAATTTTGGTATGCTAAACATAAGTAAGATGTTTTCAACCGAAGTCGGATGAGCATGTCTTTGTAGGTTATTTCGAATAACAATTGGTTATTCCTCCATAACACCAAGGACAAAAGGGTTTGTCGCTTGAAATGTGAAGTTTCTTGGAAAAGGAATTTTTCGCAAAAGTTAAGTGGGAGGACAATAGAACTTTGATAAGGTTAACGAACCTTAGCTAAATGTGCTGAGTTGCGCAGCACCGGAAAATGTTCCGGAGGCTTCCATAATGATCATATCTTATGTGCCTCAAAGGTTGTGGTCACGGAGATCTAAGTTCTTATTGAACCAAGTCGGTCGGATAAAGAATCAAATACTAAGATTTGAGAGTAAATCATCATTGTTTGACAATGATTAACCGACTATATGCAAAGAAGCGATGATGGGCCGTGACTCCGTCAAATGGCTTGAAGCCATAAAATCCGTGATAGTTCCATACACGACAAATCAAGTTTTGAACTTGGAAGACCCTCCGGAAAGGTGTAAAAACCTATCGGTCGTATTTGGATCTATAAAGAAACAGACATGGATGTTTCACATCTATGAAATAGTCGACATGTCGTAAAGTATTTTACGACAATGTTCAAAGAGTTGACTATGACAAGATTTGATCTTTCATAGCGATATTTAGTCTGGACGGATTAAAGTAGCAACCACTACATATAATTTGGTATATGGTAGATGAATAAACAAAACAAAGTTCTTCTAATAGAATGGTTACCTAGGACGTGTACATGACACGGTCCAAAGGGTTTTGTTAAATTCAAAGGATGCTAAAAGGGCATGCAAACTTCAATGGTTGAAGTAAGCATCATGAGTTGGAATCTTCACCATGATGAAAAGGAGTTTTCATCGAGACGATGAAGATGCTTGCATTTGCAAGAAATTAAGTGGAGCTAAGACATATTTCTAATACATTATGTGGAGGACATCTTGTTGATTAGAAATTATGTATCTTTTATTGACAAAGGTTAAGAATTTCATTTCGATGAAATACTTAGGCAAAACCCGAATATTTAGCGTGAATGTCTATAGTGGATGATCGTAACGCCAATATGGTTGTGCCAAACGTACATATATGAGATATTGAAGGAGTTCAATATAGAATCAACAAGAAACGGTTCTTGTCGCATGGAAAGGAATTGAATCAAGATTGAAGTGTATCGACACTTGATAAGTGAAACAAGATTCAAGTGCTTCGACACTTGATGAGTGCAATCACGAGAATGTTTTGATCAATCATACCATGATATGTACACATCCAGATATGTCCTATGCTCTAAGTGTTATGAGCATATACCAGAATGAATCATAAAATGATCATTGGACGATAGTGAGGATATTCTTATGATCTTTTGGAAGAACTAAGAATATATTTGTGTAGAGGTGACAAACAATTACAAATAGTTCATTGTAAAGCGTTACATTGATACTAGTTTTGTCACAAGATACAAATTAAGTTTATCTCAATTTAAACTATGGGTGGCACAATGTAATGGAAAGGAGATTCCATGATGGATTTGGAAGAGTTCCAAAGTTAAGACATTGTGACGAATACTACAACAAAAGGCTAAGTATATGACTGCTATAGTAGCGACAAAGGAGGAATTTGTGTCAAGTAGTTTGTTATCAAACTAAGGTGTGGTTCAAGGCTAACACTAAAGATATATTGTATGACAATAGTATCGACGTGTTTTAACCCCAAGGAACTAAAGGTCTCACCGAAGACCAAATTTATACAATGCCATCTCATTGAGAATGAGTGATGCGTGAAGACGCAAAGACATGCAAATACACACGGACACGAAAGCCGATCCGTAGATTATGTTAACCACTTGCAATTGCGTATGGAACACCGTAAAGCCATAGGTGTTCAATACGCAAAGTTCTCAAACTAGATTATTGTCTCTAGTGCAAGTGGGAGACTGAAGGGAATATGCCCGAGAGGCAATAATAAAGTGGTTATTATCGTATTCCTTGTTTATGATAAATGTTTATTTTGCATGCTATAATTGTATTAATACGGAAACGTTAATACATGTGTGTTTAATAAACAAACAGAAAGTTCCTAGTTATGCCTCTCTTATAAACTAGCTCGTTGATTAACAAGATGATCAAGGTTTCCTGATCATGGACATTGGATGTTGTTAATAACGAGGTCACAACATTAGTGTAATGGTGTGATGAACATTCATCCGAAGTATAGCATTATGATCAAAGTCATTGAGTTTATATTGCTATAACAACTTACGAAGTGATCCTAATCCTTAGACCATGAGATCATGTCAATCACTAACACCGGAAGAGTTTCTTGATAACATCAAACGTCACACCGTAACAGGGTGATTATAAAGATGGATTCAGAACTACTAAAGTGTTATGTTGAGGCCCATGGATCGAGAGTGGAATTTGTTCATCCCGATGACGGATAGATATGCTCTGGGCCCTCTCGGTGATATCACATTGATTAGCTTGCAAGCAAGTGATTTGATCACTAGAATGTTATATCACGGGAACGAGAAAAGAGTGCATGTCGGTAACGAGATCAAACTAGGTATGGAGATACCGATGATCGAATCTCGGACATGTAATATATCGCGAAACAAAAGGATTAAGATACTAGCGTAAAAGGTTCCGACGATCACAAGAAAGTCATCGTTGAATGTGTGGGAGTCAGTATGGGTCTCCAGATCCCGCTTCTGATTATTGATCTGAGAGGGGTCTCGATCATGTCCGCATTATTCACGAACCGTAGGGTGACACACTTAAGAGACACCGACATCCATTTGGAGCAAAAGTTTCATGCCGAAAAGAAAAGGAAAGCGCAGGAATTTATTTCACTAGACACCGAAACTGTTTCAGTTGAAATTGCTGAAACTGGTTCTGCATGTGAAATGGAATACTAGCAAGGGGTTTTATGTGAATGTTTGTTAATTAAAGTAATTAACAAAATTCTGAATAAATAAATAAAAGAGTTTTATTTAAATGAGAGCTTGCATTAAATTTGGTGGAAATTTAATGCATGTGAGTGGATTTTTGAGTGGAGGCTTTTTAATGGGAGTGGAGGCTTTTCATTTTGAGTGGGAGCTCCACCCACATGAATGTGGAAGAGGTGGGGCAGCCATGGTGGGCGCCATGCCCTTGGGTGCCCCCCTCTCCCTATAAAGGCCCCCCTCCTCCTCTCACAACACACCTCATCGTGAAGGATCTCTCTCCTCTAGAATTTATCCCCATGGTCTCTTGACTAGCGAGATACATGTTCCGGTGGCTTTTCGGCAAGAAAGAGTTGTGCTTCCGCTGCATCGCTGGAGCGAGGAGGCGGAGGTTGCTCGGTGCCTCGAACGTGTGCGAGCACGGATGCGTCGCTGCTTTTTGGCGCTTAGGACTTCCTCTCGATCTTGAGATCGGCAAGAGATCGTCTACATCAACCACGAGTTTGGACTCGTTAAGCTTTGTCGGTCTTCAAGGGTATGTTCTCTACGGATATACATCCGCCCGTTGTTTGTATCTAGTAGATAGATCTTGGTACATAGTTGTTCCCATCGTAGGAAAATTTTTGTTTTCTATGTCATGAACCCTAAGATTTTCCCGATCTCAAGATCGTGAGACGATCCTTCCGGCAACTGCTCGGCAGCGCTCATGATTGGTCACACGTTCAATTTTCGATGAAGACCTTCCTCTCCCTTGTTCCAAAGAAAATGAGGTTATAGCACTCTCCTCGCGATTCCGGCAGCACAACGGCGTGGTACCGGAAGTAGAGGGGAGATCTCGCAGGGCTTTGCCTTAAGCCGGAGCGAGTATGGTGGACTATGAGAGAGCCTTCGGTGTTCTAGGGTTTAGACACACCAAGGAGGAAGCTTGGCCGGCGGCTAGGGTTAGCTAGGCGACGGCGGCTTGCCCTAGGGCGGCGGCGGCTGCAGGAGGGCCGGCGGCTTAGGGCTAGGGTTTGCGGGTGGAGGTGTTGGGTCCTAGGAGGGGCAGCCCTGCCCCTCCTTATATAGGTGGAGGGGGCGCGCCAGGGGAGGGGAGTCCCTCCCCAACTCAGTTTCCCAAGGGGGGCGGCGGTGGAGGGGAGGAACTCCTCCCCAACTTGTCTTCCACCTTCCCCTCCACTTTCCAAAATAGTCGTTTGACTTTTCACATTGGCGTTTGACTTTTCAAACTAGGATTTGATTAAACCCTTTATTTTGTTCAGCGATGACACCTAGTACATGATGCAATCATTCCAACTTGGTATAACACATTCATGTACCCTTCCCCTCCAGAGTGCCAGACATTCCGGAACCTTCTAGAACATTCCCGATGAAAACACCGGAACCATTCTCCAACCCCGAAACAGGACTTTCCTTATATGAATCTTATTCTCCGGACCATTCCGGATCTCCTCGTGATATCCCGGATCCCATCCGAGACTCCGAACAACATTCGGTCTCTTACTCATCATTCCATAACTACTCAAACAACGTCGAATCCTTAAGTGTGTCTCCCTACGGTTCGTGAATTATGCGGACATGATCGAGACACTTCTCGAACAATAACCAATAGAGGAATATGGAAATTCATATGGCTACATATTTCTACGATTACTTTGCGATCGAATGAACCACTTACATACGATACCAATTTCCTTTGTCTCACGATAGTTTACTTATCCGAGGTTATGATCGCTAGATCTCCATACCTAGTTCAACGTCACATCGATAAGTACTCTTTTCTCGTTCCGTGATATGTGATACCTTGTGAGCTACCACATGCTTGCAAGCTAATTGGATGACATTCCACCGAGAGGGCCCAGAGTATGTCTATCCGTCATATGGATGGACAAATCCCAATCTTGATCCATGTGTCTCAACCAATACTTTCGAACACTCAATGCCACCTTTATAGCCACCCGATTACGGTGTGGTGTTTGATGTCATCAAAGCATCCTTCCGTGAAGGTGATATGCATGATCTCATGGTCAAGGAATTAGGTTACTATGTATCAGAAAGCATATAGCAATTGAACTATTAAAATGACTTGATCTTTATGCTACGCTTATCTATAGGAGTATGTCCACCATATCATTCTCCTAACGATATGATCTTGTTGTTAATAACATCTCAATGTTCATGATAGGGAAACCACAATCATTTATTAACCAACAAGCTAGTATTATGAAGAGGCTTTACTAGGGACTTCAAATTAAGTTTACAAATCACACAAGTATTAATGTTTCCTTGTTAATACTATTATAGCATGAATGTAAACATTTATCATAAACACAAAGATATAATAATAACTACATTTATTATTGCCTCTAGGGCATATCTCCAACAGTCTCCCACTTGCACTAGAGTCATCTAATCTAGATTACATGGTAATATACCGAACACCCATGGCAGTTTGGTGTTGGTCATGTTTTGCCCTCGGGAGAGGTTTAGTCAACGGATCCGCCACATTCAGATCTGTGTGTACTTTGCAAATCTTTATGTCCCCATCTTGGACATGTTCTCGAATTGCGTGAAAACGTAGCTTGATGTGCTTCAGCTTCTTGTGTGACCTTGGTTCTTGCGCATTGGCTATGGCGCCCATGTTATCACAGTAGATAGACATCGGGTCCAGCGCACTAGGAACCACACCCAGCTCTGTAATGAACTCTTTCATCCATATGGCTTCTTGTGAAGCCTCCGAAGCAGCCATGTATTACGATTCAGTTGAAGATCTCGCCACAACGCTTTGCTTTGCCCTCCTCCAGCTAACTGCTGCACCATTCAAAATAAATACGTATCTAGATTGTGATTTAGAATCATCCGGATCGGTGTTCCAACTAGCGTCGGTGTAACCATTAACAACGAGCTGTTCATCACCTCCATAAGAAAGAACCATATCCTTAGTTCTTCTCAAGTACTTAAGGATGTTTTTGACCGCTGTCCAATGATCCACTCCTGGATCACTTTGATATCTGCTAGTCAAACTAACAGCATATGCAATGTCGGGTCTAGTACTGTGGCATCCGGCAAAACCACTACTAGAAAATCGCGTTGAATTTGTGCATTGCATCGTCATCATCATGCATTGTTTGCATAAAACTATTTTCGCAAGCCTGTTTTGTTTTCTAAAAACGCCCCGTCTTGTTTTCAAATTCAAACCCGGGTCGCCGGAATATTTTGTTGTCTATTATTGGTTTACAAACGGTGCGATTAAATTAAATAAAACGTTTAATTATTTTTAATAGGGGCAGTCGAACGGGCCGATTGACCCGAACGACCACCCCAGAAAATAAATCGGCCCAACCTAAATCCTAAAACTACCCAACTTCCTACCCACCCTTGCCTCCACATCATCTTGTCCATCCTCCACATCCAACCAAAATCTGCCACCTCACCTCACCCCTCTCTCTCCTCTCTCTCCCACCAGCAACTCAACCCACCCAGCCATCTCACCTCTCGCCTCCCTCTCCTCGATGCCAGTCCCACCCGTAGCACACGACACAACACAAAGACGCGACGACGCCACGCCCGGTCTCCGCGTGGCCCAGACCGTCCCACCACCTGACCGCCTCCCTCCTCTCATCCTCCCTCCCGCGCCTCCCCTGTTCCTTCCTCCTTCTCTCCAACCTCCAGCCCGCCGACCGCTCCTCCTCCTTCTCCTCGCCGGCCCTCACCGCGCCAGTCCCCCACCGTGCGCCGCCGGCGCCGGAGCTCCCCACCTCCTCCTCCGCTCGCTCCCGCCCTCCTCTCCCAGCCTCCGCCTGCCTGCCCGGCTGACAGCGCCGCGCCGCCCGCTGCTCCCACCTCCCCGACGGCCACGGCCCGCCACCTTTTCCCGAGCTCGCTGCTGCCGCGCCTCCTCGTCCGCCACGCACGCCGCCCCACCACCTCTTTCGCCGGTGCCGCCCAGCCTGCCTCCGCCGCCAAAGCTTCGCCGCCCGCAGCCCGCCTTTGCATCCGCCGCCAGGCCGCTGCCCTTCGGCCAGCATCGCTGCGCCTCCGGCTTCCTGCCTCCAAGCTCGCCTGCGCCCGCCACCTTCAGTGCCGGCCCCGGCCGCGCCGTCGCGCCTCATCCCTCCGCCTCTCCGCTCCCCGGCGCCCTCTCTCTCTTCCGCCGCGAGCTCCTCCCTCAAGCCGCTGGTTTTCGCTGCCCGCCTCGCCGAGCACAGCGCCCGCCGCCACTTCGCAAGGCCGCCTCGGTTTTCCGTCGCAACGTCCGCTTCTCTGCGCCGCCATGCTCGCCTCGTGCCTCTGCAGAGTGCCGCCGCCGGCCGTTTTTCCTTCAGCGCTTGGCCACCCTGTGTAGCTCCTGGACCCTCTAATCGTTTTCCCAGTGCAGGAACGCCATCCTTGCATCAGCGCCAATCGACCACACCGGATCCGAATACCAGTGACCACCAAGTTCGACCTTAACTTGACAAGTTCTTCGCGCGGGCGCTCAAACCGGCTCGAGGCTGATGTGGTCAATGAATGAACAAGGCGTGACTCAAAGGGTACCGACGCTAATCCAAGATCGACAACGACACTCGTAACCGGAACCCGGAGGCGAAGGCGATGCCCCCCTCATGATCTGCCCCACGAGTCCGATGATCGGAGCCCCGAAGACCGATCCCGGCGCGTCGAACCCCGTCGGACGCCAAGTTCTGCCTCGGACGCCAAGACCCGAACCGAAAGGAACGCCAAGTCCGACCCGACCCGCGGACCCGATAGGGTCTCCACGAATGCGACAAGAACGGCACCGACCAAAGCGAACCCGATGCGCCCCGGCACCAAACCAAGTCCTGCTTTTCCGGATGCGACAAGACCTACCCCGGAGTCCGAACCCCGCTTCCGTCGAACCCTGAGACCGACCCCGAACCCCGGAACCCCAAGTCCGTCGAGACCCCTGATGTGTGCCCCTTCCCGAAACCCTATTTTATAATATAATAACAACTGTTGCATATAAATTGTCATTTCCGCATGCATGTCACATGGGTTGGGGGCCTTATGCCGATTCACCTAATAATTAAACATGGGGCCCATATGCGGGCAAATCTAGTCTCATATTGGCCTCATTTAAACTTGTGTAGCGAACCAGTACTATAATCTTGCCTTGTTAAAACAACATTTAAACTGCGGGGGTTTCTAAACAACATGTACCATCTAATTAATTGTCGATACCCTGGTTCCACTTAATATTGACCTAATTGCACCGCATCCTTGCCATGCCATGCATCATACATGCATCATGCCGATCTTCTGCCGTTGTATTAAATACTACATCCGGTGTTTCTTCTAGTGTTTTGGTTCTTCGCGTATAAGGCCGTTGAGTTGATGTGAGTCACTCGATCTTGGTTGAACCCTTCGACAATGTTTTCAAAGCATTCCCCTTTCTACCTATCTTACTTTTATAGTATTTATTCCTCCTGTTGATCTATTGCTATCCGTGTTGCGATGCTCTAGTTTTCGACCCGTGATATCCCGCAGCCTTATATTGCCTTGGACACATCCTATTACCGTTGTTTGGTAGATAGTTGGACTTATGTCCGTAGTCGCTTGCTCAAGCGCTATTATGTCCGATGCCACGCTTGTTGATGTATTGCCGCATGTTGATGTTGGAGATGATCCAAGCTTTACTTACGCTCACTTTAATTCTGTTTAACAACTAAAATTGAAATAAGCGAGGCATCGGTGGGTGATAGAAAATATTTGGTTTCCGAACGCCCACTTGTGTCCCGTAAGACCCAGTACTTGATACCTATTCCTTGATTTATCGCGCTATCCACATCCGGAGGTATATGGGACCCCCGAGCGGAGCTTGATTGTCTTATTTCTTGGGGCCACAAACTAGTTTGAGGTTTTATTTACGATCCTGCATTTATGCCATGCTACTTTGTATTTAAATTGCGAGGAGCACACTGCATCATTTAGGTAAGCGGAGTGATTACACGGTATCGACAAGCCCAGCCACACTTTCGGTTCCTACCGCCATTACCATTGTCGCAAACCTTGAGTCCGTCTGAGCTTGCTTACTCCGCTATGGATCTACTCAATGGGGTGGCCCCCTGAAATATTTCTGAATCCTGTGATTGTTCAGTCGTGAAAGCCTCGTTGGGTTTTGATTTGGTTTTTCCGAGGTTGATCGAGCGTGTGTTGCTATTGGTGCACCCCGGCCGGGTAAAACTTTCTGAAAGCCGTGTCCGCGGATATGGACGACTTGGAGCACAGTATCTCGATCATAGACAAGCATAACTAAAGTTTATTGCTGTAAATTTGACTTTATAATGACTAGTAATCAGCTTCACTATAATGGAATGGCTAAATAATACTGCCCACAATTGCTTGCTTAGTTTGTCGCTTGTGACAATGGTACCTGAATAGTAAATATTGCAACTACAACGGAATGGCTGAATAAAAGTACCAACAACTGCTGGGTTTTGGGTTTATCTCATGCTATATGTATCTGAGTAGTAAGTGTTGCAACTACAACGGAATGATTAACTAAAAGTGCCCACTGCTTATTTTTATCAGCATGATTATCTAAACCTGACTAGTAAAGTGCCGCAACTATAACTGAATAAATAAAACTGCCAACGGCGTGGGTTCCTCGGTTGACTTCCTCGTTTGGTCTCGAGGGGGAAACACCAGGATGGGTTTGTTTGGGTGTTAGCTTCAGGTTGGATCCGGATAGGTCATTCTTACCCCTCTCTGATAATCGCCAGTTGTATCGAGTCTCTATAGGTTGTTTAGTGCATGCTGCCGCTGCCGCTTCAGTCCACCATACCTTTGTAGGCGAGGACCGCCGAATTCTAGCCTCGCCGTGTACTGGCCTCGATCGACGCTCCTCTTTTTCCTTTGCCCTTGTCGGCACCCTTTTGTTTAAGGTGTTTGAGATCGGCGTCAAGTGGTTACCCTTCCGGCTTGGCCTGGGCAGGGTTATGGACGCCATTGGTTATTCTTCAGGGCTCTTAGCCCCATTTGCTTCGTGTCCGTAGTCGGACGCTCTACCGTTTTCAAAGTGATTTGGATCTTGTATATTATATCTGTATTCTTGACTCTTGGAGTCGCTGTTATATATATATCTGTTCTGTGGGTCCCATCGAGGACTGTTGTGTAATGTTATTACTTCGTTTTCCACCCGCACGAAAGTGCCTGGTGGGCACCTTTGAATCGCTTCTATGCGGGTTTGGCGGGTTTCGCTAAAACTTGCATAGGTCCGATTCTGAGGGTGTTACAAGTACATAGCATGGAATACATTAGAGATCCTATGGCTGAGGCATAGGGAGTCTTACTCATCCTTTCTCTATCTTCTGCTGTTGTCGAACTTTGAGTTTTACTCAAGGTCGTATTGGGCAACATGGGCAAGAACCCTTTCTTGCTATCTTCCATTCCAAACCTCTTTAGAACTTTGTCCAAATATGTACTTTGTGACAATGATATTAGGCGTCTCGATCTATCTCTATAAATCTTTATGCCTAATATGTAAGCTGCTTCTCCAAGATCCTTCATTGAAAAACTATTATTCAAATATTCCTTGACACTATTAAGAAGGTCTACATCATTCCCAATCAACAATATGCCATCTACATATAGTATTAAGAATGATACAGAGCTCCCACTCACTTTCTTGTAAATACAAGCTTCTCCATAAGTTTGTATAAAACCAAAACTTTTGATCACCTTATCAAAACATTGATTCCAACTTCGGGATGCTTGCTTCAATCCATAGATGGACCGTTGAAGTTTGCATACCTTGTTAGCATCTTTAGGATCGACAAAACCTTTGGGTTGCATCATATACAACTCTTCATCAATGTCTCCATTGAGGAATGTTGTTTTGACATCCATCTGCCATATCTCATAATCATAATGTCGTGGTGGTGGCACGGCAGATGCCATGGGTAGGCTAAAGTATGGGGCCAATGGATGCTAGTGGGATCTGGGGAGGGAAGATGCAACTGTCTTTACACTCAAGCTGCCAAAGTGATGAACTTTATTTCTCTCTCTATGTGTTACAAGTGCTCCTTGAGCTGTTTACAGGGGAGCTATGTGAATTTCCCCAGCCTAACGTTGCTCAAAAGATCCTCCCTTCCTCGTGGCCCAAACCCCCTTATAAAGGGGTCCCTTGGGTGCCCTTAGGGCTGACGGGGCAAGCATATTCGAGGAATATGCTTGTCCCAAAGTGGTAATTCGGCCTCCTTTCCTGTCTCCCTTCCAACGACAGCAAAGCTCCAGTGCCCCTTCGCACGCCTCGGGCTCAAAGACTGTCACCTCCGTGACCTCCTTCGCCTCCTCTATCCCTGCGCTTCCTTGTCTCTTGCTTGGCCTGTTCAGATTCCTTTAGCCTGCAGCTATGGTTTGACCCCAAGCTTCTCCTTCTCCGCAAGCTTATAACTTCGGCCTTACCTTGTGTTATTCGCCTTCCTCACTGCACGAAGATCATTTGTGTAACCCGTGAGTTTCTCATTAACTCGCCAGTAACCACTTTATACCTATCGTAAGCTTCTTGCCTCCGTTCATCGGCCGACATATACATGATTCGGCCGACCTAGGCCGTAGTTTCAAGAATCGACGGGACAGTACCTCTGTCTTTCCCCGCCTCTGACCTACCCGGGGTTAACCCCCCGACATTAGTCCCCGAAGCTGGTGTGGCCCTGTCAATTACTTTGGCCGGGTTATATCAGCTTCAACACCTTCTTTTAGTCTTGTTTCCGAGCTAGGGCCTCTTTGAGGTTCTCGCTCCTTCCATCATACGCTAAGTCCCACGTGTCACCCTATCATTGCTTTCCTAGTTTTAGGTCCTCTTATAATATTCTTGACAAGCTACAAGAACCCTATACCTGCTTGCCGCCACGACGCCTCGTGAGCCGTTCCGCTTGGGATTGTAACAACTTTTCATTTCGTGGCCTGGTGTGGCTCCATTCACCGTCGCGTTCGTGCTTCTCCACGATCTCACGCGGGTAATCGCCACACCCACGATCCCACCCTTGTTCATTGCTCTGTCTATAAAGGGGAAACGCGCCTATGGGCTCATCTTTCCCATTACCGTCTGTCGCTCTCCTTCTTCCTTTCGCCTGTGTGCCTCCTTGCCGCTCCGCCGCCGCTCACCAGCCAGAGTTTCCGCCGGCGAGGATTCTACCGCGCCGCTCGGCCTTTCCTTGCCCGCGTTCTACGGCCGTTGCCCCGCCGCCGGTGAGTTCTCTCTGGCCATCTCGCCCTAGATCGATCCGCACTGTTTTCGCGCTCCTTCGACGGTTTCTCCTCTTCTCGCCATTGTTTTCGTGATAAGTTCCGACGGGGCCCTGTAGCTCTAAACTCTCCTCCGCCGCCAGTTTTTCCTCCGGCGATCTCTCCGGCGGACCTATGTCTAGTTCGTTCAGCGGTGCTCTAGTTGAGGACGATGACGCTGGCCCAGCGTGGATCGTGGCAGGCTCTTCGCCGCGAGATTGAGTGGCTCCTCCGAACTCCGGATTCTGCCGAGGTTTCCGTCTACCCGGCAGCGAATCCTCTCCAGTTCTCAGAGAAGGCGAATACGTGGTTTTCATGTCCCACTTCGCCCGCGGCTTTGGTCTCCCTCTTAGCGATTTTGCTAGAGAGTTTCTTGATTACTTCGGCCTTCAGCCGCATCACCTTCCCGCGAACGCCTTAGCTTCTCTCTCCGCTTTCATCTCAGCTTCGGAGGGTTACTTCGGCCTGTGGCCATCAGTACATGTCTGGTCGAAATTCTTCCAGATTCGCTCCAACGTCGTTCCCGATAAATCTACGCATCCTTCCGAGAAGTCGCTCGCCCAATGTGGGGCGGCATCCATCACGCCTCGGAGGCAATCCGTGTTCCCCCGTGTTACCGGGTTGGAGTCGTGTAAGAAATGGCACAAGTCGTTCTTCTACGTCAAGAACAGAGGGGCGGAAGACAAGATTCGCTCCCCATTCTCAATTGGCCCACCTTCCAAAGTGAACGGCTCTATAACCCGAAGAAGACTCATGCCCGGCCGAGGCCTTGAGATTCCTGAAGGAGTTGATTCGGGCGGGTTATGCGGAGAAGACACGATGGCAACTTTTAGTAGCGGATCTGCCCCTTCCAACAAAGGACCCACAAGCTGTGCTACATGAGTGGTCCCCTGGACCCTAACCGAGTCTCGACCGTGGAGTTGGACAACTACCTTATCTGTAAGCGCGTTCGAGCTATTTTCAAGATGGAGATGCCTGATGATTGAACCTGGGGGTTGAAACCGTTCACCCGCGACAATCCGCCTCCCGAGGTAAGCCCAAACTTCATCACTCTATTTTTCCTCAGTTTTTAGAGTCTGGTTTTCATGATTTTCTCTTCTTGTCATGCAGAGGTTCGCTGAACAAAAAGACGAGGATGCCGAAGTTCTGCAGCTCCCCTGGCCCGCAGTGAGTACCTCGGATCTTGGCGAGCCGGACTCGAGGAGTTCGTCCCTAAGTCAGATCCCACTCGCCGAGCTCGGCAAAACCTCAGTGAGAGGAGGAAGGTGATTTGACGAGGTCCAAATTCTTGAGGTAGTTGCCGCCATGCCTATTTCTTATGCATTTCCGGCTACGCTTCCCAGCTAATCCGCCGGCCAGATTCATGACGCCAACCTATTGCTTCTCGGCCTCCGTTACCTGGGAAGCGGGCTCCCTTGATAACTCGGATGCGGTTCCTAAGAAGCGAGTAAAGAAATCCGCTCCGAAGCCTCCCAGGCGGAAGACTATGCCCGGTGTTGCTGGGTAAGTTCTTTTGCCTATATTTCTCGTTTCTTCCTTCTCTCATTCTCGACGAATCTTCTTTCTTATTTTTGCAGCTGCTCTCTGTTAAACCCGGCGGTCCTAGTATGACTAGCCGTCCGATTCGGCCGCCATCTCCTCCTCCCGCTGATGACGCGAGAGTTCCTAGTCCTATTCGTCCTGCTTCTCCCCCTGCTCCTGATAATTCGCCTGTTCGCCGTGATGCCCCTGAGATCTCTCCCATTGATCCGGATCCGATCCGCCCGATGTTTTCGTTGAGCCAGCCGCCTCTATGGGCCCCAGTTACAATTGAGCTTCCATCTACTCGGCAGCTCCTACGGTCATCCGACCTGCCAAGAAGATCACTACCCGGCGCCCTCTGCGAGCTTAACCTCTCGATCCTAAGGATTCCGTCCCTACCGGAGGCGCAACTTCCTCCCGGTGCCTCTTCTAACGAGAAACGTGTTATTGCCGTCAAGACCTCTTCTCAGAAAAGTCTTGCCGGCACCTCTCAGCCAAGTATTGCAGAGCGCCAAAAAGGAATCAGATTCGCCAAAGGCATTGTTACCTCGCCCGGCGATCGGCTTGCTCTTCATAAGAGTCCCGCGATTGCCGTGGTTGGACCGCCCGGGTAAAGTTTTAACCGGACCGCTAGCGATAACACCTCGAGGCTGGTTGAATCGCCAATAAGCGGAATGTCACTGATCGGTTTGAGGGCAATCGATCAATCAACCCTTCCAGCTCGACATCGGTGGCCGCCGACCAAGCCCGATTTATCATTGATCTGAACAAGATGAATGTGGTAATTGTTTTATCTCCGGTCTTAAATTATTTTCCACATGTTATCATACTCTCTAGTCCCGAAACTTGCAAGTAAATAACTTGTTGTATGCTTGGAAGTTTGACGTATTTATTTCTAAGGTTTCATTAGTTCGCCACCTAGTTCATAGTTTATTTAGTTGTGACGCTTTTGCATTTCCATTCTCAGAGCCGAGTTAAGTCCTTTTGACTCGGATCTGCGTAGTTTTGAATCTGACTACCTAGATCTGAATTCAGTCTTGCTTGATTCTGATCTAGTTTAGCTTTGAATATCCAGCCACCTAGAGCCGAATTAAGCTTTGCTTAATTCGGATCTGTTATAGCTTTGAATATCCAGCCACCTAGATCTGAATGAAGTCTCACTTGACTCGGATCTGGAATAGCTTTGAATATCCAGCCACCTAGAGCCGAATTAAGCTTTGCTTGATTCGGATCTGTTATAGCTTTGAATATCCAGCCATCTAGATCTGAATTAAGTCTGCCTTGATTCGGATCTGGTATAGCTTTGAATATCCAGCCACCTAGAGCCGAATTGAGCTAACTTGATTCGGGTCTGTTATAGCTTTGAATATCCAGCCACCTAGAGCCGAATTAAGCTAACTTGATTCGGATCTGTTATAGCTTTGAATATCCAGCCATCTAGATCTGAATTAAGCTTTGCTTGATTCGGATCTGGTATAGCTTTGAATATCCAGCCACCTAGAGCCGAATTAAGCTTTGCTTGATTCGGATCTGGTATAGCTTTGAATATCCAGCCACCTAGAGCCGAATTAAGTCTAACTTGATTCGGGTTTGTTATAGCTTCTAACTTTTATTTTATCATTTTGCTCCATTTCTCAGGTTGCACATGATCGAATTTGCCGAGTTCCAGAGGTTGCTCTTCTTGCACCGCAAGTTGGAAGAGAAGTATGAGAAAGTTCTGCCCGTCGCGAAAAAAGCTGGTAAGTTGATAGTTTCTTTTCCTTATTCCCAACTCTCTTATATACTTGTCCGCGGAGCGCCGGCTTACTTCTTGCTGAATAGGTAATATCAATAATCTCAATATCCGCCTTGAAAAGAAGGTCAAGTCCTTGGAAGGTTAGTTTCCTTTCCCCCTTGCTCCTTCTTCTTTTAGTATCTATGCTGAGTTTCCTTATTGCGTTGGGTTGTGGTAAAGCCGAGTTGCAAGACTTTGCAGCGTCGCAACAAGATTGCGTGCCCATGCCTGACGTGATGCTTCATTTTTTAGAACAAAGCGTAGTTCATTCGGCGCAACTACAAGAGAAGGATGATGAGATAACTCGCCTGAGATCCGAGGTGAATACACTCAAGCTCTCTCAGAAATCCGAGCTAGAAAAGGTTGATCAAGAATTCTCTTTGGAAAAGAGTCGGCTGACTCTGGATCTGAAGAAGAACAAAAACTCCTCAAAGCTGCCGAACTTAAAACTCGCGGTTTGAGCGAGGAAATTGCTCGTTTCGAGAAGAGTAAAGCTATTTGGGCTAAGGATCTTCAAATAATGATGAACTATATCCATCGTAAGTTATTTGGCCTGGCCGAACTGTACTTTTTCTTTGTCGCTGCTACTATCCTTTGACATGTCCATGTTTTGCGTAGGTCACTTCCCCGAGGCCAAACCCGTGAGTACTAGAGCTGTTCTTGCAGCTCGCGTTCGTCGAGGTGAAGCTAATACTGTTGACTTTGAATACTCGATGGAGGATTTCTTGGTTGCCGTTGGTGCTGCAGTTGGTCCGATGAAAATCATGGGCCGGGACTTGGTGCAGGCCGCTATCAAAGCTTACCATGCACTCTGGCCGAATACCTCAGGGTCTCGATATTGACGAGGTCAAGTTATTGGTGACCAGTGAAGGCATCCGAGACGATTGAGTCTTTGAGAGAATCTGCTTAGCGTCTTGGTGCCGACATGGCCTCACCGTAATCATGTCATGGTATGAAGATATCTCTCTTGACATTCGATGAATCTGATCGGCTCCGGTGGGTTGAAGATCCCACCTTTGTTGCTCTTGACAAGCTCGGCTTTCCAGCGTCGAGTATGCCGATGTGCGCTTGGAATGAAGGGCCGAGTTTTCTCCCGATCCGGATGAAGAGGCCGGTGAAGATGCTTTGGGTGATGATTCTGCTGAGCATGGGGAAGGTGAAGATGATTCGGCCACATCCAATAGCTCTAGCTCAAGCTCGGATAGCAATGGTGATGCACGATCTTCCTCCAAAGGCACCGGGCATTCAACCGCGCGTACTAACGCTCCTGAACAACCCCGTGATACCGCCGAAGTTACTCCTGGGTCGGCGGAAGGCGAGGCAACCTCAGCCGAAGTTCCTCCTACTTCGGAGTGTCCCGCACCTGATCAAGTGGTTCCTCCTCCAACGAACAATTCCTAGGTTATTCGTGATCCCTGGTATGCCGGGTGTTCAATGTAGACGAAAAAATTTGTCAACTCGTATGATTCGAGGTTCTTTTGCTATGTGCTTTTGAGACTCTTAGTTAAGTGGATGCTCGTTCGAATTCTTGCCTTGTTGGCTCATAATTTCTTCATCTTTCAGGATTTACTTTCTTGCCTTGTTGACTCATGGTTTCCGAGTCGTTGGCTTAGGTTCTAAAGTTTATGTGTCCATGAATTTGACAATCTTATGATAGTTCCTGAGTTGATGCTTTGGGCACCAAGGTGCATACTCGTAACAAGAAAGGAAAACAACATGTGGCACTCTCCGAGTTACTGCTCGGATCGCCACTGTTCAAGTGTGTATGAAAAGATATAAGTATACGATATGGCCCCCGAGCTATTGCTACGATGCCAAGGTCTAAACATATAACACCTAATAATCATTGCATATGGCGCCCCAGTAATCGCTCTGGGTGCCGAGGTTTAAATATCAAACATGAGATAACATAACATGTGGCAGTCCCCGAGCAACTGCTCTGGGTGCCGAGGTTTAAGAATTAAACATGAGATGACATCACATATGGCGTCCCGAGCAAGCGCCTGGGTGCCGAGGTTTAAATATCAAACATGAGATAACATCACATATGGCGTCCCCGAGTAATCGCCTTTCGGTGCCGAGGTTTAAATATTAAACATGAGATAACATCACATATGGCAGTCCCCGAGTAACTGCTCAGGGTGTCGAGGTTTAAATACATCATTGGTGACCTTGAGACATAAACCTATGAGTAAAATGGCCGAAGTAAAGCCACATTCCAGGGGTGCTTCGTTTCTTCGCCAGCTTTGTTTGCCTTGCCTTCTCCAGGTGATTGAGCATCAATCGATAGTATGCATCGTTGCAATGCTTTGCTCACAATAAATGGTCCTTCCATGGGGGTGACAATTTGTGCATGCGGCCGTCGTTGCACCACCGGAGGACCAAATCTCCTTCTTTGAATACTCTTGGACTCACTTTCTGCTGTGATATCGCCGTAAGTTCTGTTGATAAATGGCCGATCGTGATAATGTCAATTCCGGGCTTCTTCCAACGGTCTACGGCATCTTGCCGACTACTTCATTTACCTCTGAAGATGTATATTGAGTGACTCTTGGCGAGTCATGTATTATGTCGGTTGGAAGCCTGACCTGCTCCATATACCAAAAAGAATGGTGTGTAACCTGTTGATCTGTTCGGAGTAGTCACGAGGCTCCATAATCTGCTGGTAATTCCTCAATCCAACATCCTGCCGACCTTTGCAATGGTTCGACTAGTCGTGGTTTTATTCTGATAAAACCAGTCCATTAGATCTTTCAACTTGTCCATTGAATATTGGGTGAGCCAACGAGGCAACATCTAGTCTTATGTGCTTCTCTTGGCAAAATCTAGCGAAGGCTCCTTCTGCAAAGTTCGTGCCATTATCCGTAATAATGCTATGTGGGTATCCGTATCTCAAGATGATATCCTTGAGGAACTTCACTGCTGTGTGCCCATCACATTTTTTGATTGGTTTTACTTCAATACATTTTGTGAACTTGTCCACCATAACCAAGATGTGGGTCATTCCTCCTCTTGCCGGCCTGAAAGGTCCTACCATGTCTAAACCCCATACAGAAAATGGCCATGTGATGGGTATTGTTTTTAACTCGGCCGACGGCATATGTATTCTGGTTGCATATCTCTGACACCCATTGCATTTCTTGACTAACTCTTCTGCCTCTTTTAACGCCGTTGGCCAGTAAAATCCATGCCTGGATGCCTTGGCTACTAAAGCGCGAGATGAGGCATGGTGCCCACATTCTCCTTGGTGTATATCTAGAAGGATCTCCTGTCCTTCTGCGGGACTCACGCACTTCTGCAATATGTTCGTTACGCTTCTCTTATATAACTCATTGTTTATGATTGTATAGGCCTTTGCTCTTCTGACGGTTTGTCTGGCTAACACTTCATTACTCGGCAGTACTGCGTCTTTTAGGTACGAAAATATGGGTTGCGCCCATGTCGGCGTTGCTCTTTCTGCAGTGATTTCACTGTCTATCTCCATGCTCTCTGCCGACATACATACCTCGGCCCTTTCCATGATCGCTATTACCTCGGCTGTCCCCCTCTTTAGGGGTTCCGAATCTTGCTGCGGATCTATCTCCATTGGTGTATGATTCTCTGCAGAACTTTCTGGGATAAAGATTGATTCGGACTCTGGTGATGGGTTTATTGACGGTTTCCTGAGGTGCTCAAGGGCTATACCTGGCGGAATCGATTGCCGGGTTGATCCTAATTTTGACAATGTGTCAGCAGCGTCATTTTCTGCTCGTGGTATGTGGTGGAATTCACATCCTTCAAAATATCCACTGATCTTCTGCACATGGAATCTGTATAAAGCCATATTAGCGTCTAATGCGTCCCAAGTGCCCGACACTTGCTGTACTACCAGACCGAGTCACCGTAGCATAGGATTCGGCGTATTCCCATTTCTTTTGCCACTTTTAATCCATGGACTAGTGCTTCATATTCAGCTACATTGTTGGACGCGGCAAAATGTATTTGCAGTACATACTTCAATTGATCTTTTTTAGGCGAGGTCAAGACTATTCCTCGCCAAACCGTTCCTTAGTTTGGAACCATCAAAGTGCATTGTCCGATAATTTGGATCTGGCAAGGGTGTCTCATATTGCACCTCGGCCCAATCTACGAGAAAGTCGGCGACTGAGATTTGATTGCATCTCTTCTATCAAATTGTGGAGCATACGGTGATAACTCGATCGCCCATTTTGCTATTCGCCACTTGCGTCTTTGTTGTTCAATATGTAGCTATGGGTGCCTCACATATTACTACGATTGGATGCTCTTCAAAGTAATGCTTAAGCTTTTTGCCGACATATATACTCCATAGGCCATCTTACGATAATGCGGATAATTACGCTTTGAAGTGGATAATACTTCACTAAATAATATCTTGGCCTCGAACGACTTACCCTCTTCAAGCCGTTCTACTACAACCACAGTACTAACTACTCGATTGGTAGCCGCTATATAAAGTAGCATAGGTTCTTTCGATAATGGAGAAGCTAAAATGGGTGCCGTAACTAGCATCTTTTTCAACTCATGAAACGCAAGGTCGGCTGAGTCCAAAGAATTTGTCCGACTTTCTCATCGGTGATAGAGTGGCGGTGCCTTTTCTCCTAGCCGACATACAAATCGACTAAGCGAGGCAGCCCGTGAATTTTTGTACATCATTCAAACATCTCGGCAATTCCATTTTTTCTATTGCTCTTATCTTCGTTGGATTAGCCTCGATACCTCGGCTGGACACAAGGAACCCGAGTAGTTTTCCCGCCGGCACGCCAAATGTGCATTTCTCCGGGTTGAGTTTCATTCGGAACCTTCTCAGGTTCGCTAAAGTTTGCCGTATATCTTCTAGTAGGGTTCTGCTTTCCTTAGTTTTGATGACTACATCATCCACATATACTTGTACATTTTTCCCTATCTGATCATGTAAACATTTTTGCATGCACCTTTGATACGTTGCTCCCGCATTTCTCAGGCCGAATGGCATCGTGCGATAACAATAAGCCCGCACGGGTAATAAATGCAGTCTTTATTTGATCGGCCGGATTTAACGGTATCTGGTGGAAACGAGAATACGCGTCTACAAATGATAACAACTCACAGCCAGCGGTCGAGTCAATGACTTGGTCTATTCTAGGCAATGGAAAAGGATCCTTCGGACATGCCTTGTTTAGGTTAGTGTAGTCGATACACATTCGCCACACAATAGCTACATTAGGGTCATCTTTCTTCTTTTCTACTAGCACCGGATTTGATAACCAATCCGGGTAAAGCACCTCCATGATAAACCCGGCGGCGAGAAGCCGAGCTATCTCATCTCCTATCACTTTTCTCCTGTCTTGACAAGCGGCGAGAGGTTGCTTCACCGGCCGTGCTCTGGCACGACGTTTAAAGAGTGCTCACTAACTCCTCGACACCTTGCAGATCTTGAGTAGACCATGCAAATATGTCCCGATTCTCACGGAGGAAGTTGGTGAGCTCGCCTTCCTATTTGGCGTCAAGACCCGCACCAATAGTGACAGTGCGCTCTGGGAATTGCTCATCAATCTGAACTTTCTTCGTCTCTTTGGTTGGTTGGAAAGAAACGCTGCCATGAGGGTTGGCCAATGCCGCATGTAATTGTGTCGTTGTGGCGAGGGCTGCTACCTCTTGAATCCTTTTCTTTTCTCGCTATGACCAACGATTCGGCCAAATTTGACCCGGCCGAGGCACACTCCATTGACTTCTTGTAATCCCCTGCAACTGTTATCACCCCTTGTGGTCCGGGTAATTTCATCTTTAGATAACCTATATGACAACTGCTCATGAATTTGGCCAGTGCGGGCCGTCCGAGTAGAGCATGATAACAGCTTTCCAGATCAACCACCTCAAATTCCAAATTTTCTGCTCTGCAGTTATCTCTTGTACCGAATAAGACGTCCACTCGGACTTTACCAATGGGCTCACATGAAAGCCCTGGCACTATCCCATGGAAAGTTGTCCTTGTGGACTGCAGCATGTTCTGTGATATACCGAGTTTGTGCATGGTATCTTTGTACATGATGTTAATACTGCTTCCATTATCAATGAGTACTTTTGAGAATTTCACATTGATGCTTGGTCCCACAAATGTCGGGTCCAACACAAGTGCGTATGATCTGGACTCGGCATTATCTGGGATGATCTTTTATGCACCAAGTTATATCTTGATCGGACCATGGCTGGTATCTTGCTTCGCTGGTACAACCGCATTCACTTCCATATGTCGGCGATGCACACTCTGTTTGTCCTGCTGCTCTGTCGTGAACACGCAGTAGGACTGGTGATGTTCCCTGTAATCATTGCGTCCAGCATTTGCCGGATTTATCCTTCCGTCCTGCCTGGTTCATTACTTGATGCACTGCATCCCTCCGATCCGAGTTATCATACCTCGGTGGAGGCGGCTTATCGATTGTTGTGCATTGCTCCGATTAGCTGCGGTGATGTTCATTGCATCGATGGGGAGCTTGAACTCCTGCGGGTTACCCATCGCATTTTCATCCAAGCACATTGCGGGTTGTGTGATTGGCTGGTCTAGATGGGTTTGATGTGAAATTTACACGGCTGATCCAACATGGATTCAAATGTATACTTGGCTTCTCTTGCCATTGCTTCTTTTGCTCGGGGTCCATTGCCTTTTCCATCATTTCTTGCGGTCCACCGTTGAGGTCCATTTTACGCGTTGAGTTACTCCGTGACTGGCTGATCTTGGGCCCTTCTTTGCCACTGGGCCGAATTATACCTATAATCCGCCTCTCTTCTCTTCTTCCTCTGAAATCACGCCTAGATGACCCGGCCAATTCTCTCGTGTATTGGTCTTCTTGCTCACGATGATCTGCCGACATTAACTACGGTTGGGTTGGGTCACCCAAAGCATAGGAGTCCGCTATTCGATAGTTTACGCTAGGTGTGTGGTTGGCATATCTCTGCAGCGCGTTGCAACACACCGCCGTAACGGCAGCCTTTGCGCGAACCAAGCGATCGCTTGATTCAATAACTCCTTCACACGAGTTTCAGGTTACACCATCGAGTTAAAAACTCTCTATCTGTTTCATTCGGCCTTTGCTTGCACATGGCGATTCTCGTGGTCTATTGGCCTCTTGTATGTCTTGGTAAAGTTCTTGTGAACATCTCTTGAAATCTAACCAACAGTTGATACTGCCAGCTGGTTGATTATTCAACCATACCCTGGCTGGTCCTTCCAACATCCGTGGGACATACCAGACCCATCTTAGGTTGCCATCCGCTATCTTTCACGGTGGCATAATCAATCTTGATCTTGTGGCTTGGTACTTCCGTTGTAAGTTTTGTGCCTCTTGCCAATTGAAAATTTGGCTTGGTGGTTCGCCCATGATCCGTGGCCCAAAACATGCGGACCTGGTGGACCTTGCTCTTCCAATAGCTCGGACGGTATAACCGATCCAATTTACTCTTGCATCACTTCTTGGCAAGTCTCTGACAGATTCTATCCTGCATCCCATAGTGATTGTCTCCACCTTGGTTTACGTATTCTAGCTCGGAATATCCATCATTATACCTTTCATTCACCTGATTGTAGCGAGCTGGCCTCACTTCTCTCTCTTGTCGAGGCTCAGGTCTTGGTTGTGGGTTGAGCGGCACTTCTCTCCTTATTTCGGCCGGGGTTTGGTTTTCATGATTGTCTCTTGCAGGTTCTTTCCTGCCGTGTTCCCCATTACCTCGGCCGCCACCGTCCTTTTCCACACGGCCGTGGTTTCTCTCCCCACTATTACCTCGGCCTGCATTGCCTCTGTTCTCGTTTGCCTTTCCAGCTATTGCTGGGTCGTATGGAACAATTTGTTTGTTCCTTTTCCCTGAGGTTACTGCTTTTTCTTTTCTAGCGTTGTTTCCGGGTGAAGATGCTGCTGCCGCAGATAAAGCAGTGCCCTGCCGAATGAACCATTCGTGAAGCCCTGGTCTTGCCGGTTAGCTCGAGCATTTCCTCATTTTGCTGGTTCGATGCGCACCAGCTCATTCACTCTTTCTTGTTGCTTCGCCGAGCTTCCTGTTAACCCCTCTAGTTCCAATCTGCGGCATTCGCGCTCTAGGTTTTTCGCCGGGTACTATACCTCGCAAACCCAAATCGCCCGATTCGCTCTGGGCTTCATGCTCTTTGTTAATATCACTCATGAGGTTCTTTCCTCTTAATCTCAGTTCGTCCACCGCCGGTGCGATATCAACTTATTAGCTTTTGCATATTCTCTCGTGGTCTGTTCAAGGACTCCGCAGGTCGATACTTTTGGGCCTCTACCAGCACTTTCACTGGTTTCCTCTAACTCTGCTGAGCATTTGCGGATCAAGTATCGGCGCTTCTGGTGTAGTTAAGTTATCTATAGTTGCACGGAGAATGTTCTCTGGTCTCTCAGGCGGTCCTCTCACTCTTGGTGCTTTGGGGTGGTGTCGTGTAGTTCGGCCGGTTTGCCACCGGCGGAATTACCTCGGCGGTTTGTAATCTGCTTGGGCGTACCACAATGCACTGCGGCTCTGCTTGACCCGGCCAGTCTTGCTCCTGGTGCCCTGCTGCGACCATCACCTCGACGCCTGGCCGCGACGTTCTCACGATGGACAGCTTGCGCTGCGAGGTGGTTCCCGCAACAACAACCTGGTGAGGATAAACGTCGGAGACGTCGACGCCGACGTAGACCCTGTGCTCGCCCAGGCCGATGAAGATCCCGTTGCGCGGGGGAGTTTTCCCCCTGAAGCTCCCTGCATTGTCTCTGACATAGTCACAGAGACCAAATCTCTGGACCACACCAGAAACAACGCGCTCGCCGGTGTTGATGAAGTTTCCCGTCCGGATCACAACTCCAGCTAGCACGCTGCTGGCCCCACGGTGGGCGCCAACTGTCGTGGTGGTGGCACGGCAGATGCCATGGGTAGGCTAAAGTATGGGGCCAATGGATGCTAGTGGGATCTGGGGAGGGAAGATGCAACTGTCTTTACACTCAAGCTGCCAAAGTGATGAACTTTATTTCTCTCTCTATGTGTTACAAGTGCTCCTTGAGCTGTTTACAGGGGAGCTATGTGAATTTCCCCAGCCTAACGTTGCTCAAAAGATCCTCCCCTTCCTCAGGGCCCAAACCCCCCCCTTATAAAGGGGTCCCTTGGGTGCCCTTAGGGCTGACGGGGCAAGCATATTCGAGGAATATGCTTGTCCCAAAGTGGTAATTCGGCGGCCTCCTTTCCCTGTCTCCCTTCCAACGACGGCAAAGCTCCAGCTGCCCCCCTTCTGCACGCCTCGGGCTCCAGCACTGTCACCTCCGTGACCTCCTTCTGCTCCTCTGTCCCTGCGCTTCCTTGTCTCTTGCGCTTGGCCCTGTTCAGATTCCTTTTAGCCTGCAGCTATGGTTTGACCCCAAGCTTCTCCTTCTCCTGCAAGCTTCGTATAACTCGGCCTTACCTTGTGTTATTCGGCTCGTTCCTCACCTGCACGAAGATCATTTGTGTAACCCGGCTGAGTTTCTCATTAACTCGGCCAGGTAACCACTTTATACCTATACGTAAGCTTCTTGCCTCCGTTCATCGGCCGACATATACATGATTCGGCCGACCTAGGCCGTAGCTCGGCAATCAGACGGGGACAGTACCTCTGTCTTTCCCCGCCTCTGACCTACCCGGGGTTAACCCCCCGACACATAATATGCAACGATTGCTAACATAATCCTCACAGACTTTAGCTTCGCTACTGATGAGAAAGTCTCATCGTAGTCAACTCCTTGAATTTGTCGAAATCCTTTTGCGACAAGTCGAGCTTTATACGCAGTAACATTACCATCAGCATCTGTTTTCTTCTTGAAAATCCATTTATTCTCGATAGCCTTCCGGCCATCCGGTAAGTCCACCAAAGTCCATACTTGGTTTTCGTACATGGATCCAATCTCGGATTTCATGGCTTCTTGCCATTTATTGGAATCTGGGCTCATCATCGCTTCCTCATATGTCGCAGGGTCATCGGTGTTGTCCACCAACATGACACTCATAACGGGATCATACCAATCTGGAGTGGTACGAGTTCTCGTTTACCTGCGAGGCTCTGTAGCAACTACAACCGAAGTTTCATGATTATCATCATTAGCTTCCTCTCTTATTGGTGCAGACACCACAGGAACTTCTTCCGGTGCTGCGCTACTCGCAATTTCGATAGAAGGTTCGACAACCTCGTCGAGTTCTACTTTCCTTCCAGTCACTTCTTTCGAGAGAAATTCCTTCTCTAGAAAGGATCCATTCTTGGCAACAAATATTTTGCCTTCGGGTCTATGATAGAAGGTATACCCAATAGTTTCCTTCGGGTATAATATGAAGACGCATTTTTCCGCTTTGGGTTCAAGCTTGTCCGGCTGTAACTTCTTTACATAGGCTTCGCAACCCCAAACTTTAAGGAACGACAATTTAGGTTTCTTCCCAAACCATAATTCATACGGTGTCGTTTCAACGGATTTAGATGGTGCCCTATTTAAAGTGAATGCGGCTGTTTCTAATGCATAACCCCAAAATGATAGCGGTAAATCTGTAAGTCACATCATAGAACGAACCATATCTAAGAGAGTTCGATTACGACGTTCGGACACACCATTACGCTGTGGTGTTCCCGGCGGTGTCAATTGTGAAAGTATTCCGCATTTCTTCAAATGCTCGCCAAACTGGTAACTTAGATATTCACCTCCACGATCAGAACGTAGAAATTTAATCTTCTTGTTACGTTGATTCTCAACAGCACTTTGAAATTCCTTAAACTTCTCGAAAGTTTCGGACTTATGTTTCATGAAATAGATATACCCATATCTACTCAAGTCATCTGTGAAGGTAAGAACATAACGATAACCACCGCGTGATGCTACACTCATTGGACCACACACATCCGTATGTATGATTTCCAATAAGTCCGTAGCTCGCTCCATCATACTAGAAAATGGAGTCTTAGTCATTTTTTCCATCAGACATGCTTCGCATCTTTCAAGTGATTCGAAATCAAGTGATTTGATAAGTCCATCGGAATGGAGTTTCTTCATACGCTTCACTCCAATGTGACCAAGACGACTGTGCCACATATAGGTCGAGTTATCGCTCGATTTCAAACGTTTGGCCTCATTGTTATTAATATGTGTATTTCCACTATCGAGATTCAATAAGAATAGACCATCTATCAAAGGTGCATGTGCATAAAACATATTACTCATATAAATCGAACAACCATTATTCTCGGACTTAAACAAGTAACCGTCTCGCAATAAACAAGATCCCGATATAATGTTCATGCTTAACGCAGGCACCAAATAACAATTATTTAAGTATAAAACTAATCCCGATGGTAGATGAATGGGTAGCGTGCCGACCGCGATCACATCAACCTTTGATCCGTTTCCCACGCGCATCGTCACCTCGTTCTTCGCTAGCTTCCATTTATTCTCAAGACTGTTTCGAGTTACAAATATGAGCAACCGAACGATCAAATACCCGAGCACTACTACAAGTACTAGTGAGATACACATCAATAACATGTATATCGGATATACCTTTCTTCTTGATGTTGCCGTTCTTCAAATCCGCCAAGTACTTTGGGCAATTCCGCTTCCAGTGACCTTTTCCCTTGCAGTAAAAGCACTCAGTATCAGGCTTAGGTCCAGCCTTGGTCTTCTTCGTTGGCGCGGTAACTTTCTTACCACCCTTCTTGAAGTTTCCCTTTTGCTTGGACTTGCCTTTCTTGAATTTGGTGGTCTTATTGACCATCAACACTTGGTGCTCTTTCTTGATCTCCACTTCTGTAGATTTTAACATAGCAAACAGTTCTGGCAACTGCTTGTTCATGTTTTGCATATTGTAGTTCATCACAAAGTTCTTGTAACTTGGTGGTAGTGATTGGAGGACACGATAAATCCCCAAAGCATTAGGAATCACTATACCCAAGCTTTGAAGTTTGTTTGCGTGCCCAGACATCTTAAGCACATGCTCACTGACGGAGCTGCCCTCTTCCATCTTGCAGTTAAAGAACTTTTCAGAAGCTTCATAGCTCTCAATCGCCGCGTGAGTCTCAAAGATCAATTTGAGATCACGGACAATATCATGTGGGTCTGAATTCTCAAACCTTTTCTGAAGCTCTGATTATAAACCATACAAGATAGCACCCTGAACTGTGGAGAACTGAGTCTTCCGAGCGAGGTAAACATTCTTTACTTCATCGGTAGAAGTAGCTGCAGGTGGGTCACCCAGCGGTGCATCCAGCACATAGGTCAAATTACCAACTGTGAGGACAATCCTCAAATTGCGGAACCAATCCGCGAAGTTGCTTCCATTGTTTTTCAACTTTTCTTTCTCTAGGAACACATTAAAATTGATGGTAGGGGCTGCCATTGATCTACAACATATTTGCAATAGCTTATACTAAGTTTATGACAAATTGAGTTCTAATTAATAGTTAAATTAATCTAGGTGAACTCCCACTCAAAACAATATCCCTCACATTGTTTTAGTGATCACACGAACCAAATCCACCACATCAAAACCGATCATCGCGAGAGTTGATGTGGCTTTAATGGCGAACAATCAACATGTTCATCATATCTACTATATGATTCATGCTTTACCTTTCGGTGATCCGTGTTCCGAGACCATGTCTGTACATGCTAGGCTCGTCAAGATCAAACCTTAGCTTCCGCATGAGCAAACCTGGCTTGCTCACGTTGTATACACTTGCAGAATCTAACACACCCGATCATCACGTGGTGCTTCGAAACAACAAGCTTTAGCAACGGTGCTTACTAAGGGTGAACACTTTAGAACTTGAAATTCATGTGCATGAGGATCATCTTATAATGCTACTGTCGTTAACTAAGCAATACAAGATGCATAAAGGATTAACATCACATGCAATTCATAATATGTGATATGATATGGCCTTTCTTCTTTGTGCTTCCAATCTCCATCTTCAAGCACGAACATGATCTCCATCATCACCGACATTGCATCAAGGTCAATGACGCTGCTCCATGGTTGTCCTCCACCGGCTTCAACTATTACAACTACTTTGAATAGACACGCAGGTCTTAACAGAAATTAAATACAACCATATGGCTCCTGCCGGTTGCCAACTTACAATAAGGAACATCATCAAATATAATCACAATCATGGCCATATCACATCAAAGCACACCCCTGCAAAACAAAGTTAGACGCCTCTACTTTCTTTGCATGTTCTACGTGGTTTGGGGCTTTCAATAAGTGTCGTTCTAACTTACGCACAAGAACCACAACATTGATACTAGTATTTACAATCACCCGTTGTAAATTGAATCTTAACTATGTTGGGAGAAACAGGCACCCGCAAAGCCACTTATGCAATACTAGTTGCATGTCAAGTGTGGAGCAAGTCTCATGAACGATGCCATGTAAGGTTAGCCCGGGCCGATGTAACACCCTCAGAATCGGACCTATGCAAGTTTCAGCGATTCCCGCCAAACCCGCATAGAAACGATTCGAAGGTGCCCACCAGGCACTTGCGTGCGGGTGGAAAACGAAGTAGTACCATTACACAACAGTCCTTGATGGGACCCACAGAACAGATATATTTACAACACGACTCCATGAGTCAAGATTACAGATATAATATACAAAGATCCAAATCACCTTGAAAACGAGGGAGCGTCCAGCTACGGATAAGATGCAAATGGGGCTAAGAGCCCTGAAGAATAACCAATGGCGTCCATAACCCTGCCCAGGCCAAGCCGGAAGGGTAACCCTGCTAACGGCGTCGATCCCAAAACCTGCTTAAACAAAAGGGGTGCCGACAAAGGGCAAAGGAAAAAGAGGCGTCGATGCGAGGCCAGTACACGGCGAGGCTAGAATTCGGCGGTCCTCGCCTACATAGGTATGGTGGACTGAAGCGGCAGCGGCAGCATGCACTGAACTCCCTATAGAGACTCGATACAACTGGCGACTATCAGAGAGAGGTAAGAAAGTCCTATCCGGAACCAGACTGATACTAACACCAAACAATCCCATCCTGGTATTCCCCCTCGAGACCAAACGAGGAAGTCAACCGAGGAACTCACACAGTTGGCAGTTTTATTTCTTCAGTTATCGTTGCAGCAATTACTAGTCAGGTTTAGATAATCATTGTAGGGGTCCCAACCTAAATAGGTAGAGTCCTCCTGTGTTTTACAATGCTAGTCCCTGGATCAATAGCTAGCATCCACAGTTTAGATGTAATATCAAGAAACAAGGGTCATAATATAACTTTATAACCAGGAATAACATAATTTTATTACATCAAACATAGCTCATTAGGCTATTACATTACATTGCAGCGGAATAAATATAGTCATGGGTCCTTCATCTTCAACGTGCCACGTGAGATGTTGTAGACTTTGTAATCCTAATCATTCAATCTTCACTAAAACAATCAAACCGCAACATACAAATTCTGACCACAAAGGGTCAATACATTTGAATTGTATTGGCAAGTGATACTATGGTAGTATAGTGGAGTCTATCATCTATATGCATTTGGCTAAGTGGAGTTGAGGCTTGCTTTGCTCAAAATAGATTTTCCTTATCATTTTGAAAATAAATAGTTTTGTCAAAACTTTTCCAATGCTTCTCTCAATCAAAGACGAAGATCCTTCTCGAGGCATCTACAAATCAAAGACAAGTGCTTGGTAAAAACATTTTCCTCAATCCAAGATTTCAAGATCCTTATATCAAGCCATCTTTCTATCAAAGATTGAAGAATACACACAAACCCTTGTTCACCCACAAGTTTTTATTTAGAAATTGGAATGATGAGATTCTTGATTGTTTCCATGTCTTGATGCTCAAATTGTCCTTTACCAGGGACATGGCTAAGTACTTAGGTTTTACACTCTGCAGAGGTTGTGCACTTTACCCACAAGACTTGGTTTCCCAAGACAAAATCTTTCAGAAGCCTTCCTTAGACCAAAATGGACGCGTCCAACCTATCAAACACTACCACCCACTGTCCATTTGGCTAAGTTCTTGCAACCTATATGATCATGGCAGAGCCCATATTGCCAAGTGGTTGCACTTGAAGCTTCTCAACATTTGACATCTCAAATCCCTTTGTTTCTGGTGGCCATCCACAAGTGAGATACACAAGGTTAACCATAAATATGGGCCTTGTGAACCACTCAACATAACCCAATCTTTCCATTCCACCGGTGATTCATTAACTTAGTTGTTTTATTAAACAAAACATAAGTCCTCAGACTTAGAATATTTTTTTCCATAGTGTGAATATATTTTCCACCCATGTTTTCTATTAGCTAGGCTAAGCTTGGTAGTAGTAGGAATCTCTAACTTAGGAAAATCCTACTAAGGATTCATTACTATGTTTTCTTATAGCAAGATCTATACTTAGCAAAATCCATGCAAGTTTTACTTAACAAAATCACTAATGCATAGTGAAGGTAATAGGATAAAAGTATGAAGCATCACTTGCCTTTTTGGTAGAGTATGGGTTCACTTCTTGATCTTTGCAACAATCACACTCTTCAAGTCACTACAAATCAATCAAGCAAGGTACAAACTCAATCTACCAATCAAGCAAAACAACACACATAAATAACAAAATCAAAGAAATGCATGCAAGCATGCCAAGCTTTGTTTTGTTTGAAAAGGTGATTCCTAGTGGGTCATAGTCATTTGGGTACATCTAATGGTCATTTCCTAAAGTGGCCAAGTCATTTGCAAAAGGTTTCACTTAAAACTATTTTCAAAACAAAGTGTTATTTTATGTGGTGTAGAAATATTTTTACTAAGGCATTAGCCCATAGGGTTCACCAAATGAGTTGCTATTGCAAAACTTGGTGTTTTTGGGTCAGTAGGTTTGGTTCAAAACATTTCCTCCAAAGTTTTCCATTCAAAACCATTTTTCATAATCAAATCAATAGTTTTATTTAGCTAGAAAGGAATTAAATCAAGTAATCCATTCTAAATCTTTCCAAAGACATTTATAAGGGCATGGTTTGGTTCCTAGGGTCGATGAGGGTCACAATCAACCAATTGGCAAAGGTTTGATCTCAAAATTCATTTTTAAATGATTTTTCTAATGTTAGCAAGCACACAAAAGAATCTGCAATTTCAAACAATCTGCCAAATACTATTTGCAAAACTAAGGGTAGGGTTGGCTAGGGCTTGTTCTCCTGAATTCATTGATATAAAATTTGTCAAATTTGGACGTGTGGTTTGAAAGTTACAAGTGTTTGAAAATAGCATCAAAATCTGATTTCAATTTCTATTTTAACAAACAGATGACACGCGACGCTTCCATTCGACGGTTCGCTGCGGATCACACCGTGGTGCGTTGGATCTAGTTAAATCGAATGGCTCAGATCGAGTACCCTTCGCGGCTTAAGTCGTCTATCTCGCCGGTGGATGCATCTCACGGTGTTCGCGCTCGGCCATTCGCGCGCGGCGATGGCTAACGGCGGCGACGGTCGATCACTGGCTTGGCGAAACAGGATGCAAACGAGGAGGGAAAGCTCACCGAGGTCGCGGGCTGTGGTGAAGCACGTGGTCGTGGTGGCTCGGGCGCCGCGTCGGGACGAATCTCTACGAAGTTATTCCGGCGACGGCTCTGGTCGTGGTCGAGGACGCCGGAGACCACCCTAAGGAGAAACAGAGGTGCGGTCGACGCGTGAGGTCAAGGCAATGTTGCGCGTGAACTAGAGTGGAAAGGCGACGGAAACCATCGGGATACTCACCGGAGTTGCGGGTCGTCGGTGATCGTGGACGTGGATAGAGCGCCCTAAAACAAGCGGAGGGTACGATTAGGTTCAGAGGCGGAAGCGGTATGTGTGCATCATCGAGGCGGAAGGGGCGGTCGATGTTACAGGAAGACTCGCCGGAGTAAGGCGGATACTGCCAGATGTTGTCGTGGCGAGGCTCGAGGTTTCGCGGTCAAGTGGATGGTACAGGAGGAAGGTGGGAGGGAAAGCTGCCGGGTGATCAAGGAGGCTCGGGGTAGTGTCGATCGTCGGAATCGTTACGGGACATTGTCGGACAGGACGGTCGAGGAGAAATGGGGAAGGTCTAAGGCGTGCCCTTTGGGGTGTCGAGGGAACTTATAGAGGAGGCTTGGGCTTCTATCCGTGTGATCAAAGTGAGGTAAAGGCTCGGCATTAGAGCGTATTGATTCCGATGGAATCAAAGCAAAGAACGGCGAGGGAGAAGGCGTGGTCGTCGCGCGAGGAAGAAGGAGAACAGTGGATGGTGGGGTCCGCTGTCAGTGGGAAAATGAGAGAGAACGGGGTCCACTTGCCAGGGGCTTTGCGGGTTGAGTATGCGGTGAAGAAAACGGTTCGGCGAGGGGAGAGGGGAGCTGGGCTGGATTGGCTTAGTGGGCTGGGGTAGTTGGGCTGGGCCGGCTGGCTGCTTTATTTTTATTTCCTGTCTGTTTTCTTTTTCCTTTTTTTTTTAATTTCAATTTCTGTTTTGAATTTCCAAACAAACAATTCACACTCAAATCAAATCATCATTCAGCAAACTTTGAACTTTGAATTTTGGTTCTGTTTATCAACATAAACCAAATCTCAAAATAAAATAAAATATTATCCTTATTTATTTTAGGATCCATTTAATAGTTAAATAAAATGGATCACTAGATATTTAATAAAATAGGGTTTGATTTTTATTAATAAAATTTCCATTTGAAATCTAATTGTTTTCATAATCAAACCAGTAGGTTTTATTTGAAAATAAGAATGCTTGGAAATCTTGTTTTAAAATAAAATAACCTTTTATTTTAGGTTCCATTTATAATTAAATAAATGGTCCTTAGATAATAATCCATTTAGGATTGGTTTATTTAGTTCAAATAATTCATATTGAATTATTTGGAAAGTATTCCAAGGTGATTTATTAATCATATAAGATTAGGTAATTGTTTTAATTCCAATATCATTTTCTCATGTATTTTTATTTAGAGATTTGTCCTTATTTAAAATAGAGATAGAATGGTTATTTCCATTTTATTTTATTTGGAATATTCTTTATTTCATATTTTTATTTGAATTGGGATTAATCATCACTCCATTTACTTCATGGATTAGGCCAAGATTTGATTTGGTCTGTAAATATTCTTTATTAATATTTTCATTCTTGTCTTATGAAATTCATATCTTTTTATTTAGAGATCCAAACTTGGTGATTCTAATTTATGAAAACTTATTTAAAATAATTTAACAAGCTTTGATGTTTAAATTAAATTGGTAAAATTTCTTATTTAAATAAAGTTTGGATATTAATTTTTTTATTATTTTATTTTAAATAAACCTTTGTTGTTTTTTATTCAAACTAAAAGTTTTAATTCCCAAAGTTTGGTCAAGGTTTAATTTTCCTTTATTTAATAATCTTTATTTATAAAACTTCTATTTCATTTGAAAACAAATCTTTTCATTTAATTGTTTCAAAATAGTATTTCCCAAATGTTTTTATTTTCCTTTTATTAAATGTTTATCTTTTTAAATCTCTTGAGGTTTATTTTAATTCAAATGGGTTTGAAGTTCCAATTGTATTCAAAAAGTTTCTTCTGGCTCTGAAAATTAACAAAGTTTTGTTTTATTAATTTTATTTTCACATTACAAGATTTGGAAAATCTTGGGATGTGACAGTTACCACTTAAAATAAATCTCGTCCCGAGATTTGGGGAGGCTGGGGTTACAAGCAAGTTCAAAACAACTAGGGTACTACCACCCTTAAACTTTTCAAACAAAAATTACATATTGGCCTTCTTGGGTCCTGGAAATTTCTCTAAGTTAAACCTTTGCTTTATTCCTAGGCTTGACTCATGGACCAAGATTGAGCTTCTCCATAGGCTTGTTCAACTTGTTCTCCATCCTTTCTGGACAATTGTTTGCATAGTGGCCTAGTTCCTTGCATTTGAAACACATCACTTGGCTGATATCTTTCTTTTCCTTGGGTATCATTGCTTTTTGTTTGTTTCTTTGGTTCTTCTTCTTTTCTGGGCATCCATTGGCATAGTGTCCCATCTCTTTGCAATTGAAACATTGCTCTTGAGTAATATCCTTCTTGTTAGGGTTGGGGCATTTCTTCTTTTTCTTGGGTCTCTCCAAAGCTAGGATTTCTTCTAGTTCATGTTCTTCATAGGTGGGAGATCTTTCTCTCTTCTTGAGGCATTGATCTTCATGTTCCTTGGATGCATGATCCTTGTCTCTAAAAACATTGCTAGCTTGGGTTCCTTCTGGATTAACATCTTTGTCATCCTTGTTGACTTTAGCTCTTTGGGAAAAGTTTTCTCCCATGTTGATCACTTGAGTAACCAATCCTTGCAACAATTGGGATTGAAGTTTCAAAATCCTTTGTATGGCTGGATCTAGTCCATTGTTGTTGGCTAAAAGCTGAGTTGTCTCTTGGCTCAACTGGTTTTGGGTTGCTATAAGTTCTCTCATGTTGTCCTCTTGGTTGTGGTTGTCATCAACCTTGATGTTGGAATTTCTTGGAGTAGTCATCTGTTTGGGTTTGAAGGAGATTAGAGTAGGCAAGATATTTCTAAGGAATTATTTCTAATCACACACATCATAATTTCACACAAACAATGTGCATGCAATCACAAACCAAACATTCACAAACAACTTTGCACCCAAACAACCAAGTTCAAGCACATACTTAGGCAACAAAATATTTTTTTTTTGTTACACCACATAAGTTGGTGTGTTTGATTTAACTAAAATATGGTGGTCCATCTATAGGGTTCACTTGTGATCTTTCCTTCCTTCTTGATTCTTCTTGTATGAGATCTTGGTTTCTTTGAGAAAAACTCTTGGTCACAATACTTCAAAGTTGTTGATGGTTTCTTCTTATTTTGCATTTCCTTCAGTCTCTAATTCTTGAGCAAGATTTCCTTGTTTCACTTGTGGTCCTTAGTGGTATCCAAGTTGGAAGTCCTTGTTGAATATGCTGAAGATGTTGAAGTCATTAGAGTTGAAGATGTTGAAGCCATTAGAGTTGAAGATGTTGAAGAAGTCCTTTGCACATGGTGTAGTCTTTGGTCATGAGGTAGGATTTTATCCATCAAGTTGAAATAGAAGAGATGTAGAGTTGAAACCAAAATGGTTAAGGAAAGAGTTTACAAGTGTTTTTGTAAATAAGTTTTGGATTGAAATGCAACTCCTAATTTTTCTAAGGGTTTTTGTCCAATCCTAGGGTTTACAAATCCTACAGGCAACACAATGCTCTGATACCATCTGTAGGGGTCCCAACCTAAATAGGTAGAGTCCTCCTGTGTTTTACAATGCTAGTCCCTGGATCAATAGCTAGCATCCACAGTTTAGATGTAATATCAAGAAACAAGGGTCATAATATAACTTTATAACCAGGAATAACATAATTTTATTACATCAAACATAGCTCATTAGGCTATTACATTACATTGCAGCGGAATAAATATAGTCATGGGTCCTTCATCTTCAACGTGCCACAGGCAGATGTTGGTTGTAGACTTTGTAATCCTAATCATTCAATCTTCACTAAAACAATCAAACCTGCAACATACAAGTTACAGCCACAAAGGGTCAATACATTTGAATTGTATTGGCAAGTGATACTATGGTAGTATAGTGGAGTCTATCATCTATATGCATTTGGCTAAGTGGAGTTGAGGCTTGCTTTGCTCAAAATAGATTTTCCTTATCATTTTGAAAATAAATAGTTTTGTCAAAAACTTTTCCAATGCTTCTCTCAATCAAAGACTGAAGATCCTTCTCGAGGCATCTACAAATCAAAGACTGAAGTGCTTGGTAAAAACATTTTCCTCAATCCAAGATTTCAAGATCCTTATATCAAGCCATCTTTCTATCAAAGATTGAAGAATACACACAAACCCTTGTTCACCCACAAGTTTTTATTTAGAAATTGGAATGATGAGATTCTTGATTGTTTCCATGTCTTGATGCTCAAATTGTCCTTTACCAGGGACATGGCTAAGTACTTAGGTTTTACACTCTGCAGAGGTTGTGCACTTTACCCACAAGACTTGGTTTCCCAAGACAAAATCTTTCAGAAGCCTTCCCTTAGACCAAAATGGACGCGTTCCAACCTATCAAACACTACCACCCACTGTCCATTTGGCTAAGTTCTTGCAACCTATATGATCATGGCAGAGCCCATATTGCCAAGTGGTTGCACTTGAAGCTTCTCAACATTTGACATCTCAAATCCCTTTGTTTCTGGTGGCCATCCACAAGTGAGATACACAAGGTTAACCATAAATATGGGCCTTGTGAACCACTCAACATAACCCAATCTTTCCATTCCACCCAGGTGATTCATTAACTTAGTTGTTTTATTAAACAAAACATAAGTCCTCAGACTTAGAATATTTTTTCCATAGTGTGAATATATTTTCCACCCATGTTTTCTATTAGCTAGGCTAAGCTTGGTAGTAGTAGGAATCTCTAACTTAGGAAAATCCTACTAAGGATTCATTACTATGTTTTCTTATAGCAAGATCTATACTTAGCAAAATCCATGCAAGTTTTACTTAACAAAATCACTAATGCATAGTGAAGGTAATAGGATAAAAGTATGAAGCATCACTTGCCTTTTTGGTAGAGTATGGGTTCACTTCTTGATCTTTGCAACAATCACACTCTTCAAGTCACTACAAATCAATCAAGCAAGGTACAAACTCAATCTACCAATCAAGCAAAACAACACACATAAATAACAAAATCAAAGAAATGCATGCAAGCATGCCAAGCTTTGTTTTGTTTGAAAAGGTGATTCCTAGTGGGTCATAGTCATTTGGGTACATCTAATGGTCATTTCCTAAAGTGGCCAAGTCATTTGCAAAAGGTTTCACTTAAAACTATTTTCAAAACAAAGTGTTATTTTATGTGGTGTAGAAATATTTTTACTAAGGCATTAGCCCATAGGGTTCACCAAATGAGTTGCTATTGCAAAACTTGGTGTTTTTGGGTCAGTAGGTTTGGTTCAAAACATTTCCTCCAAAGTTTTCCATTCAAAACCATTTTTCATAATCAAATCAATAGTTTTATTTAGCTAGAAAGGAATTAAATCAAGTAATCCATTCTAAATCTTTCCAAAGACATTTATAAGGGCATGGTTTGGTTCCTAGGGTCAGTAGGGTCACAATAAACCAATTGGCAAAGGTTTGATCTCAAAATTCATTTTTAAATGATTTTTCTAATGTTAGCAAGCACACAAAAGAATCTGCAATTTCAAACAATCTGCCAAATACTATTTGCAAAACTAAGGGTAGGGTTGGCTAGGGCTTGTTCTCCTGAATTCATTGATATAAAATTTGTCAAATTTGGACGTGTGGTTTGAAAGTTACAAGTGTTTGAAAATAGCATCAAAATCTGATTTCAATTTCTATTTTTAACAAACAGATGACACGCGGCACGTTTCCATTCGACGGTTCGTCGCTGCGGATCACATCGTGGTGCGTTGGATCTAGTTAAATCGAATGGCTCGATCGAGTACCCTTCGCTTAAGTCGTTCTATCTCGGCCGTGGATCTGCATCTCACGGTGTTCGCCATTCATGGCGTGGCGCGGCGATGGCTAACGGCGGCGACGGTCGACTACGGGCGGTCAAGCGAAACAGGATGCAAACGAGGAGGGAAAGCTCACCGAGGTCGCGGGCTGTGGTGAAGCACGCCGTGGTCGGTGTGGCTCGGGCGCCGCTGCGTCGGACGAATCTCGCCGGTTGTTCTTGGCGACGGCGGCTCGTGGGTCGAGGCGTCGCTGGAGACCACCCTAAGGCGAAACAGAGGTGCGGTCAGACGCGTGAGGTCAAGGCAATGTTGTGCGCGTGAACTAGAGTGGAAAGGGCGGACGGAAACCATCGGGATACTCACCGGAGTTGCGGGGTCGTCGGTGATCGTCGTGGACGTGGATAGGGAGCGCCCTAAAACAAACGGAGGGTACGATTAGGTTCGTAGGCGGAAGGCGAGTATGTGTGCATCATCGAGACGGAAGGGGGCGGTCAGATGTTACCTGGAAGACTCGCCGGAGTAAGGCAGACACGGCGGCGCGGCCAGATGTTGTCGTTGGCGAGGCTCAGAGGTTTCCGCGGTCAAGTGGATGGTAATGGGAGGAAGGTCCGGAGGAAAGCCGGGGTGATCAAGGAGGCTCGGGTAGTGTCGTATCGTCGAATCGTACGGGACATTGTCGGACAGGACGGTCGAGGAGAAATTGGGGGCGGTCTAAGGCGTGCGGCTTGGGTGTCGAGAGGAACTTATAGAGGAGGCTTGGGCGTTTCTATCCGTGTGATCAAAGTGAGGTAAAGGCTCGGCATTAGAGCGTATTGATTCATGAAATCAAAGCAGCAACGGCAGCGAGGGAGAAGGCGTGGTCGTCGCGCGAGGAAGAAGGAGAACAGTGGATGGTGGGGTCCGCTGTCAGTGGGAAAATGAGAGAGAACGGGGTCCACTTGCCAGGGGCTTTGCGGGTTGAGTATGCGGTGAAGAAAACGGTTCGGCGTGGGGAGAGGGGAGCTGGGCTGGATTGGCTTAGTGGGTCAGTAGTTGGGTTTGGGTCAATTTGCTTTATTTTTATTTCCTGTCTGTTTTCTTTTTCCTTTTCTAATTTCAATTTCTGTTTTGAATTTCCAAACAAACAATTCACACTCAAATCAAATCATCATTCAGCAAACTTTGAACTTTGAATTTTGGTTCTGTTTATCAACATAAACCAAATCTCAAAATAAAATAAAATATTATCCTTATTTATTTTAGGATCCATTTAATAGTTAAATAAAATGGATCACTAGATATTTAATAAAATAGGGTTTGATTTTTATTAATAAAATTTCCATTTGAAATCTAATTGTTTTCATAATCAAACCAGTAGGTTTTATTTGAAAATAAGAATGCTTGGAAATCTTGTTTTAAAATAAAATAACCTTTTATTTTAGGTTCCATTTATAATTAAATAAATGGTCCTTAGATAATAATCCATTTAGGATTGGTTTATTTAGTTCAAATAATTCATATTGAATTATTTGGAAAGTATTCCAAGGTGATTTATTAATCATATAAGATTAGGTAATTGTTTTAATTCCAATATCATTTTCTCATGTATTTTTATTTAGAGATTTGTCCTTATTTAAAATAGAGATAGAATGGTTATTTCCATTTTATTTTATTTGGAATATTCTTTATTTCATATTTTTATTTGAATTGGGATTAATCATCACTCCATTTACTTCATGGATTAGGCCAAGATTTGATTTGGTGCAGAAATATTCTTTATTAATATTTTCATTCTTGTCTTATGAAATTCATATCTTTTTATTTAGAGATCCAAACTTGGTGATTCTAATTTATGAAAACTTATTTAAAATAATTTAACAAGCTTTGATGTTTAAATTAAATTGGTAAAATTTCTTATTTAAATAAAGTTTGGATATTAATTTTTTTATTATTTTATTTTAAATAAACCTTTGTTGTTTTTTATTCAAACTAAAAGTTTTAATTCCCAAAGTTTGGTCAAGGTTTAATTTTCCTTTATTTAATAATCTTTATTTATAAAACTTCTATTTCATTTGAAAACAAATCTTTTCATTTAATTGTTTCAAAATAGTATTTCCCAAATGTTTTTATTTTCCTTTTATTAAATGTTTATCTTTTTAAATCTCTTGAGGTTTATTTTAATTCAAATGGGTTTGAAGTTCCAATTGTATTCAAAAAGTTTCTTCTGGCTCTGAAAATTAACAAAGTTTTGTTTTATTAATTTTATTTTCACATTACAAGATTTGGAAAATCTTGGGATGTGACAATCATCCTGATAAAGTAAGCAGTGGGCACTTTTAGTTACCCATTCCGTGATAGTTGCAACACTTACTAGTCAGATACAAATAGCATGAGATAACCCCAAAACCCAGCAGTTGTTGGTACTTTTACTTAGCCATTCCGTTGTACTGAAGCTGATTACTAGTCATATCGGATACAAGTTAATTTATAACAGTAAACTTTAGTTATAGTTGTCTATGATCAAGCACTGTGCTGCAAGTCGTCCATAACCGCGGACACGGCTTCTCGAAAAGATTTAACCCTGCAGGGGTGCACCAAAGTATCCACAAGCACTTCGACCCTTTTGCCGATCGGTTAACATACACCCATCGGTATGTCGGCGGCCTAAGTCATGACGCCCTGCACCCAAAGCAAGCACGAGGCCACCCCACTAAGTCTACCCGCAAGTCGGCCGGTCTCGAGACGGACTCGGTTTATGCGATGGTCGAACGACAAAGAATCCCAAAACTGGGACTGTCGATACCGCGAAAACACTCCGCTTCCTAAACAGTACAGTGTGCTCCTCGCACAATCGTAAATAAAGCAGTAAAACATGGCATAAGTACCAGATAGTAAATAAAACCTCAAACTAGTTTGTGGCCCCCAGTACAATACTTTGAAATCAGGTAATAATCAATGGGGGGCCCATATCTCCCCACCTGTGGTTAGCGCGCTCGATCTCGGAACAGGTGTCAAGAACTCGGGGTCCTACAGGACAAAAGTGGGCGGTCGGAAACCAACATTATCTATCACCCGCCGATGCCTCTGCTTACTTACTTCAATTTTAGTTGTTAAACAGTAATTAAAGTGAACGAAAAGTAAAGCCATGATCATCTCCAACATCAGACATGCGGCAATACACCAACAACTGTGGTTCTTGGCGACACGCAACCGCACTTGAGCAAGCGACTACGACGCGCAAGTCCAACTATCTACCAAACAACAGGTAATAGGATGTGTCCAAGGCAATATGAGGCTGGAAGGGATATCACGGGTACGAAAACTAGAGCATCGCAACACAGATAGCAATAGATCAACAGGAGGAAATAAAGACTATAAAAGTAAGATAGGTAGAAAGGGGGAGATGCTCGCCTGAAAACATTGTCGAAGGTTCAACCGAAGATCGGGTCGAAGCTCACATCAACTCAACGGCCTTATCCGCGAAGAAGCAAAACACTAGAAGAAACACCGGATGCAATATTTAATACAACGACAAAAGATCGGCATGATGCATGTATGATGTATGGCATGGCAGAGATGCGATGCAATTAGGCAATATTAAGCGGAACCAGGGTCCCGACAATTATTTAGGTGGTTCATGTTATTTATCTACCCCGCAATTAAATGTTGTCTTAACAAGGCAAGATTATATCATCGGTTCGCTACACAATTTAAATGGGGCCAATATGAGACTAGAGTTGCCCGCATATGGGCCCCATATTTAATTATGAGGTGAATCGGCATAAGGCCCCCAAACCACATGAATGTATGCATGCAAGTATGACAAGTTAATATGCCACAAGTTGTATTATGTTATAAAATAGGGTTTTGGGAAGGGGTTCACACATTAGGGGGTCTCGACGAACTTGGGGTTCCGGGGTTCGGGGTCGGTCTCAGGATTCGACGGAAAGGCAGGGTTCGGTTCAAGATGGAGAACTGGTCGTGACGTGCCGGAGATCTTGGTTCCAAGCGTTCGATCTTGTCGGGTCCACGGATCGGCCGGACTTGTCGTGCGGAAGTAGAACTTGTCGTCCTTGTGGCGATCTTGGCGTCCTTCCGGTTCGGGTTTTGGCGTCCGAGGGAAGTGCTTGGCGTTCTGCGTTGGTGTCTTCGGGTCCGAGAGGAAGAACTTGGGTCGGCATCGGATCGGTCTTCGGGGTTTCGGAGTTGGGGTCTTCGGATCCTTGAGGACGATTTTGTCGACGATGGAGAACTTGAATCCAATCCGGTGGCCATCGAAGATCTTGTCGACGACATTGATGCCCTTGTCCAACATCTCGTTCACTTCTTCGGGAAGGTCTTGATTCGTAGTAGCACATCAAGGCCATCTTCCCTTCACCCCACCATATCCATCACCAAAACGTCACCACACGGACACACCACGTGAAGACCAACTGCAGCGGAACATGGCTTCGGAAGCACGCGCAGGACGAGGACTAGGGCGCTCGACCTGAGCTGCTGCGGAGGAGGGGCGAGGCGCTCGAGGCGTAGCATGCGGCCATGCGACGACGAGCGACGCGGACAGAGAGAGACCGCCGTCGGCGGCGCCCAGACGAGGCAGAGCGGAGGAGGCTGAGGATTGGGCATGTGGCCGGGCGAGAGAGGCGGTCAAGATCGAGGGACGCAGCAGGAGCGGGCGAGGGCGCCCACCGCCGGCGGATCTAGGAAGAGGGGGCGAGCAGCGGTGGCGGAGGGAGAGGTGGTGCTCGGCGGGGCGAGGCGGAGGCAGAGAGGGCGGCGCCGGAGAGGAGGCCGCGGGCGGCGGCTGTCTCGCGCGAGGAGAAGGGAGGCGAGGGGGAAGGCGGCCAGCAGAGGGTGGGCGACGTGAGCAGGCGGGGAGGACGCGGTCCTGGGGAGGGATGCCGGCGGCGGGACGTCGAGGGGAGGAGCGACCGGGGGAGCGGGCTGCGCGGCGGCGTCGCTTGCTGTAGAGGGAGGGGCGCGAGGCAGAACGAAGATGGAGGCGGGGAGGCTCGCACGAGGTAGGTGGGGAGGGCGCAGGCGGATGCAGAGGCGAGCACGAGAGGTGGTGGCGGCGCTGGGTGGGCGGAACGATGCGGGGCAGAGGAGGCGGTTCGGTCGCATGCGGGGTTGGTGGGGGGCACGCGGGGTGGGTCCGGGTGGTTTTCTAGCGTGGGTTTGTCCTGGGTCGTGTCGGGTGCGTGCGATGCGTGTGTGCTGTGTGCGTGTGTACCAGGCTGGGTGTGTGCGGGAGGTTGGGTAGGACGCATCCGGCGGCGGGGGTGGTGGTTTGGGAATCAGGGTTAGGGTTGGGTAGAGTAGAATTAGGGTTTGGGGTTGTAGGCTGGTTGGTGGCCGGGCCTTTGGCTGCCTTCCCTAATAAAACTTTTCATGTTTATTTTATTTTTAAAGGATTTTTGCAAGCCGTTTTTAGACAAATAAAATATCCGGAAATAACAGGGTTTCGCATTTGAATAAAGAAAGGGATATTTTTAGAAGACAAAAATAGGGACTTTCGAAAAATAGTTTTAGGCAAAGCTTGCATAATGATGTAATGATGATGCTCGAACATAAAACAACAAGCGATTTTCTAGTAGTGGTTTTGCGGGATGCCACAATTCTACACCACTAACAATGGATCTCGCCCTCGAGATCCGCCTCATGGTACCGGAAATAAGGCCGGCGATCTGAATCTTCTCGCATCGTGTAGGTCTTCGCGACACCACTAACAAGAGGTCGTTGTCCGTGATCGTCGAGAGAACACTCCGGAAACAAAAGGTCGAAGGTAGAGGTATCAACAAATAAAGCCACCTCTAGCTTCCGTGGACGGAGTAAGAGTTGCATCGATCCACCATTCAATATACAAAGCAAATGATAAGAGTAGTGGTATGGTCACGACTCCATCCAGCACTCAAAGCATTACTCTGTACACGAACAGATAGGTTATGCAACCAACCCTCAGGATTCAGACTGAAGATCTCGACAAACAAGGTTCAGGAACAAAGGGGTGATGCAGACTCTGCATCGGATCTGGCGTAGATGATGTCGTCGCGTCGGAAAACACCGGAAGGCACGAGAAGGAACAAAGATAAATCCAACAGATGAAGGATTCCTCTGATAGCATGAAGACCGGATGTAGAAGCATCGTTACCAACGGAGGAAGCGAAACCCTGAAGGTACGACGGAAAACCCAACCACGAGAAATCCTGGACTAGAAGAAGGAAAGAGGACAGATCCAAAACACGCAGAGGTAAGAGGAGAACAGCAGAAGGTAAGGAGTAAAATCAGACCTAATCAGAACTATCCAACCGATTTTGCAAAAATAGTTTTGACACTCTACTTGCCGTTAGCTAGGTTATCCTCTGTCTGGACTTGGGGTATCGCAATCGCTGAGCTCGACACTCAGCACCCTCGAAATCGGACCTATGCAAGTTTCAGATTCCCGCCAAACCCGCATAGAAACGATTGAAGGTGCTCACCAGCACTTGCGTGCGGGTGGAAAGCAAGTAGTACCATTACACAACAGTCCTTGATGGGACCCATAACGATATATTTACAACACGACTCCATGAGTCAAGATTACAGATATAATATACAAAGATCCAAATCACCTTGAAAGAGGGAGGCCCAGCTACGGACAAGATGCAAATGGGGCTAAGAGCTCGAAGAATAACCAATGGCGTCCATAACCCTGCCAAAGGTTTTAAGGGTAACCTCGCTAACGGCCGATCCCAAAACCTGCTTAAACAAAAGGGTGCCGACAAAGGGCAAAGGAAAAGAGGAGCGTCAAGATCGAGGCCAAGACAGCGAGGCTAGAATTCGGTCCTCGCCTACATAGGTATGGTGGATCAAGCGGCAGGCAAAGATGCAATCGAACTCCCTATAGAGACTCGATACAACTGGCGACTATCAGAGAGAGGTAAGAAAGTCCTATCCGGAACCAGACTGATACTAACACCAAACAATCCCATCCTGGTATTCCCCCTCGAGACCAAACGAGGAAGTCAACCGAGGAACTCACACATTGGCGCTTTTATTTCTTGATTATCGTTAAGCAATTACTAGTCAGGTTTAGATAATCATCCTGATAAAGTAAGCAGTGGGCACTTTTAGTTAACCATTCCGTGATAGTTGCAACACTTACTAGTCAGATACAAATAGCATGAGATAACCCCAAAACCCAGCAGTTGTTGGTACTTTTACTTAGCCATTCCGTTGTACTGAAGCTGATTACTAGTCATATCGGATACAAGTTAATTTATAACAGTAAACTTTAGTTATAGTTGTCTATGATCAAGCACTGTGCTGCAAGTCGTCCATAACCGCGGACACGGCTTCTCGAAAAGATTTAACCTAGGGTGCACCAAAGTATCCACAAGCACTTGACCCTTTTGCGGATCGGTTAACATACACCCATCGGTATGTCGGCGGGGCCTAAGTCATGACGCCTGCACCCAAAGCAAGCACGAGGCCACCCCACTAAGTCTACCCGCAACGAAGTCGGCCGGTCTCGAGACGGACTCGTGGTTTATGACATGGTCAGAAACGACAAAGAATCCCAAAACTGGACTGTCGATACCGCGAAAACACTCCGCTTCCTAAGCAAGACAGTGTGCTCCTCGACAATCGTAAATAAAGATAAAACATGGCATAAGTACCGGATAGTAAATAAAACCTCAAACTAGTTTGTGGCCCCAGACAATACTTTGAAATCAGGTAATAATCAATGGGGCCCATATCTCCCCACCGTGGTTAGCGCTCGATCTCAACAGTGTCAAGAACTCGGGTCCTACAGACAAAAGTGGGTCGGAAACCAACATTATCTATCACCCGATGCCTCTGCTTACTTACTTCAATTTTAGTTGTTAAACAGTAATTAAAGTGAACGAAAAGTAAAGCCATGATCATCTCCAACATCAGACATGCGGCAATACACCAACAACTGTGGTTCTTGGCGACACGCAACCGCACTTGAGCAAGCGACTACGACGCGCAAGTCCAACTATCTACCAAACAACAGGTAATAGGATGTGTCCAAGGCAATATGAGGCTGGAAGGGATATCACGGGTACGAAAACTAGAGCATCGCAACACAGATAGCAATAGATCAACAGGAGGAAATAAAGACTATAAAAGTAAGATAGGTAGAAAGGGGGAGATGCTCGCCTGAAAACATTGTCGAAGGTTCAACCGAAGATCGGGTCGAAGCTCACATCAACTCAACGGCCTTATCCGCGAAGAAGCAAAACACTAGAAGAAACACCGGATGCAATATTTAATACAACGGCAAAAGATCGGCATGATGCATGTATGATGTATGGCATGGCAGAGATGCGATGCAATTAGGCAATATTAAGCGGAACCGGGGTCCCGACAATTATTTAGGTGGTTCATGTTATTTATCTACCCCGCAATTAAATGTTGTCTTAACAAGGCAAGATTATATCATCGGTTCGCTACACAATTTAAATGGGGCCAATATGAGACTAGAGTTGCCCGCATATGGGCCCCATATTTAATTATGAGGTGAATCGGCATAAGGCCCCCAAACCACATGAATGTATGCATGCAAGTATGACAAGTTAATATGCCACAAGTTGTATTATGTTATAAAATAGGGTTTCGGGAAGGGGTTCACACATTAGGGGGTCTCGCCGAACTTGGGGTTCCGGGGTTTGGGGTCGGTCTCAGGATTCGACGGAAAGGCAGGGTTCGGTTCAAGATGGAGAACTGGTCGTGACGTGCCGGAGATCTTGGTTCCAAGCGGTCGATCTTGTCAGGTCCACGGATCGGCCGGACTTGTCGTGCGGAAGTAGAACTTGTCGTCCTTGTGGCGATCTTGGCGTCCTTCCGGTTCGGGTTTTGGCGTCCGAGGGAAGTGCTTGGCGTTCTGCGTCGGTGTCTTCGGGTCCGAGAGGAAGAACTTGGGTCGGCATCGGATCGGTCTTCGGGGTTTCGGAGTTGGGGTCTTCGGATCCTTGAGGACGATTTTGTCGACGATGGAGAACTTGAATCCAATCCGGTGGCCATCGAAGATCTTGTCGACGACATTGATGCCCTTGTCCAACATCTCGTTCACTTCTTCGGGAAGGTCTTGATTCGTAGTAGCACATCAAGGCCATCTTCCCTTCACCCCACCATATCCATCACCAAAACGTCACCACATGGACACACCACGTGAACACCAACTGCAGCGGAACATGGCTTCGGAAGCACGCACAGGACGAGGACTAGGGCGCTCGACCGGAGCTGCTGCGGAGGAGGGGCGAGGCGCTCGAGGCGTAGCATGCGGCCAGGCGACGACGAGCGACGCGGACAGAGAGAGACCGCCGGCGGCGGCGCCCAGACGAGGCAGAGCGGAGGAGGCCGGCGGGGATTGGGGCATCGCGCTGGCGCGAGAGAGGCGCGGGCGGCCTGGAGGGCCGCGGAAGGAGCAGCGAGGGCGTCCTGGCAGCCGGAGCTAGGAAGAGGGGCGAGCAGTGGCGGAGGAGAGGTGGTGCTCGGCGGGCGAGCGAGGCAGAGGCGCGCCGAGGAGGCCGCGGGCGGCGGCTGGCTCGCGCGAGGAGAAGGGAGGCGAGGGGGAAGGTGGCCAGCAGAGGGTGGGCGACGTGAGCGGGCGGGGAGGAAGCGGTCCTGTGGAGGGAGGCCGGCGGCGGGACGTCGAGGGGAGGAGCGACCGGGGGAGCGGGCTGCGCGGCGGCGCCGCTTGCTGCAGAGGGAGGGGCGCGAGGCAGAACGAAGATGGAGGCGGGGAGGCTCGCACGAGGTAGGTGGGGAGGGCGCAGGCGGATGCAGAGGCGAGCACGAGAGGTGGTGGCGGCGCTGGGTGGGCGGAACGATGTGGGGCAGAGGAGGTGGGGAAGGAGGCGGTTCGGTCGCATGCGGGGTTGGTGGGGGGCACGCGGGGTGGGTCCGGGTGGTTTGCTAGCGTGGGTTTGTCCTGGGTCGTGTCGGGTGCGTGCGATGCGTGTGTGCTGTGTGCGTGTGTACCAGGTTGGGTGTGTGCAGGAGGTTGGGTAGGACGCATCCGGCGGCGGGGGTGGTGGTTTGGGAATCAGGGTTAGGGTTGGGTAGAGTAGAATTAGGGTTTGGGGTTGTAGGCTGGTTGGCTGGGCCTTTGGGCCTGGCCGGCTGCCTCCCCTAATAAAACTTTTCATGTTTATTTTATTTTTAAAGGATTTTTGCAAGCCGTTTTTAGACAAATAAAATATCCGGAAATAACAGGGTTTCGCATTTGAATAAAGAAAGGGATATTTTTAGAAGACAAAAATAGGGACTTTCGAAAATAGTTTTAGGCAAAGCTTGCATGATGATGTAATGATGATGCTCGAACATAAAACAACAAGCGATTTTCTAGTAGTGGTTTTGCGGGATGCCACAGCCGCTTCATCCCACCATCCCGCAAGATGAAAAGTACACAAGAAGCAATCCACAACAAAAGCATCAACGCCCATAATGACCATGGTGTTCTACTCGTGCAATAGATAGACATATAGACACGGCTCTGATACCACTGTAGGGTTTCGTAGCATGGAAAACAAAAAAATTCTACCGCATACAAACAAACAAGCCAAGATCTATCTACTAGATTGTAGCAACGAGTCGATGGAATAACTCACCCTCGAAGATTCCAAAGTTTTTAATGAGAGCGGATTCTCGTGGGTGATGTAGTCGTACTCTTCCCGATCTCAAGATCGCGTAGACGATCCTTCCGGTGCTGCGTTCCGGAAGCGCTCCCGCAGTCGGTCACACGTTCGGTACTCGACGAAGACCTTCCTCTCCCTTGTCCCAGAAGTCAGGGGAGGTTGTAGCACTCTCCTCGCGATTCCGGCAGCACAACGGCGTGGTACCGGAAGTAGAGGGGAGATCTCAGGCTCACTGGCCGAGCGAGTATGGTGGACTATGAGAGAGCCCTCGGTGTTCTAGGGTTTAGACACAACAAGGAGGAGGCTGGGCCGGCGGCTAGGGTTAGCTAGGCGGCGGCTTGCCCTAGGGCGGCGGCGGCTGCAGGAGGGCCGGCGGCTTAGGGCTAGGGTTTGCGGGTGGAGGTGTTGGGTCCTAGGAGGGGCAGCCCTGCCCCTGCTTATATAGGTGGAGGGGGCGCACCAGGGGAGGGGAGTCCCACCCGAACTCGGTTTCCCAAGGGGGCCGGCGGTGGAGGGGAGGAACTCCTCCCCAACTCGGTTTCCACCTTCCCCTCCACTTCCCAAAATAGCCGTTTGACTTTTCAAATTGGCGTTTGACTTTTCAAACTAGGATTAGATTAATCCCTTTATTTTGTTTAGCGATGACACCTAGTACATGATGCAATCATTCCAACTTGGTATAACACATTCATGTACCCTTCCCCTCCAGAGTGCCGGACATTCCGGAACCTTCTAGAACATTCCCGATGAAAACACCGGAACCATTCTCCAACCCCGAAACAGGACTTTCCTTATATGAATCTTATTCTCCGGACCATTCCGGATCTCCTCGTGATATCCCGGATCCCATACGAGACTCCGAACAACATTCGATCTCTTACTCATCATTCCATAACTACTCAAACAACGTCGAATCCTTAAGTGTGTCTCCCTACGGTTCGTGAATTATGCGGACATGATCGAGACACTTCTCCGAACAATAACCAATAGAGGAATCTGGAAATTCATATGGCTCCCACATATTTCTACGATTACTTTGCGATCGAATGAACCACTTACATACGATACCAATTTCCCTTTGTCTCACGATAGTTTACTTATCCGAGGTTATGATCGTCGGTATCTCTCCATACCTAGTTCAACCTCGTTACTGATAAGTACTCTTTTCTCGTTCCCGTGATATGTGATCCCTTGTGATCCAGTCACATGCTTGCAAGATAATTGGATGACATTCCACCGAGAGGGCCCAGAGTATATCTATCCGTCATATGGATGGACAAATCCCACTCTTGATCCATGTGTCTCAACCAATACTTTCCGAACACTCAATGCCACCTTTATAGCCACCCAGTTACGGTGTGGTGTTTGATGTCATCAAAGCATCCTTCCGGTGAAGGTGATATGCATGATCTCATGGTCGAAGGAATTAGGTTACTATGTATCAGGAAGCATATAGCAATTGAACTATTAAAATGACTTGATCTTTATGCTACGCTTATCTATAGGAGTATGTCCACCATATCATTCTCCTAACGATATGATCTTGTTGTTAATAACATCTCAATGTTCATGATAGGGAAACCACAATCATTTATTAACCAACAAGCTAGTATTATGAAGAGGCTTTACTAGGGACTTCAAATTAAGTTTACAAATCACACAAGTATTAATGTTTCCTTGTTAATACTATTATAGCATGAATGTAAACATTTATCATAAACACAAAGATATAATAATAAATACATTTATTATTGCCTCTAGGGCATATCTCCAACACCAGCACCCCGCCAGACATGCCCGTTCGCCGCCACGCGGACCACGCGCGTTTTGCGACATTAAAACTGTCGTCGGACCCGCTCAGAGCACCGCGACGTTCCGACCGATCAGCACCGCCCCACGCCTCTCCACCACGCCGTTGAGCTTCGCCAGCACCTCCCCCTACCGTCGCCCATGCCAATAGCTGCATGTGTCGTCGACCATGACGAGCTCAACCCGCGCTCGTCGGTCCCCTCTCGCCACTATAAATAGAGGCCTCCACCGCTCATTTTCGCCACACCAGTTCACTCCCCTCTCACCCAGAACCACCCCACCTCACTCCCGGAGCAAGGCGAGCAGCGCATCGCCGGAATTTAGCCGGAGCCCGTCGCTGCTGGATAAGAAGGGAGCCGTCGATTGGAGTCGCCCTAGGAGGAGCTGTCGGTACCAGGAGAACCATCATCGTCGACATCGTCGTTCGCCCCCATCGCCGACCCACGCCTGAGCCCCGGTGAGACTCACACGACCCCCACCTGCCGCGTTAGGGTTCTGTCTCGCCGGCGCTGCCCGACGTGGATGATGAACCGTAGCCGTTCGATTAGATTTAGATCGTGCGGTGCACACTGCCCCGTACCGCTTCGCCCCTCCCCGTCTCACTGACACGTGGGGATAGTCTCTTAACCATCCCGCGTACACACTGTGCGTAATGGGTCGGTCCAGTAAAACATCCCGCACGACCCAACAATTCAAATTAATCCTTATTCTTTTATTTCAGACACAATTATGTACCTATATTCAAAAATCAACCCAGCTCGATTCACTGAACCAAAATGAATGAAACCAATTTTGTTAGAAAGGTACTGAAATGCTTAATCCAAGCCCGTTGGATTCAAATCATTTGGATCTATGCATCAACCATGGTAAAAATAACAAGGCAGAAGCTTTTCTGCATTCAAATTTTTTTCAAAATTCAACCATAAAACTTTTGAGTTGATTCCAACTCTCAAAAATCACAATTGATCATATCTTTCAGAATATATAAAAACATATGGGTTTACTTGCAGAAATAATGTTCAAGTAATAAAAGAATGCCACATAGGCATTTCTAGTCACTTTATTTAATTAAAATAACAAGGTTAAACCTTATTAAATAGTGACACCACTTTAAATCACATTCCCATGTACTGAAATATGTGGTGATGACATGTGTCAACATGATCCCATGTTTGAGTTGGACAATATTAAATCTTAAGTAGTTTTACAATGAGTAGAAATTACTTTTCTCAAATTAAAATAAATAAAACCAATGATTTAATCTTGTAATGATAGTGATGATGCTAGATAATCTAAAGTGCACCTTTGTGTGATGATTGAAAATAGTTAAGTATTATGTGGTGATTGTGTACCTCGTATTTATTTATAGATGCTAGTACCGACCAAGGATACGAGGAGGAAGGAGGATACTACGAGGAGAACTTCAACCACTGCTCTGCACAAGGCAAGCTAACCCTTGCATCTATGAAAGTTAGAGAACCTATGCATTGCATTAAGCATGCTTGGTTAGATACATTTGATGATGCCCAATCCTAGTTTTACTTGCAAGCTTAAGTACTTTATTTTCTTTATCAAAGCTTTCTCTTAAAGTTTACATGGTGACTTGTAGATTCTAGAAAGATAACTAAAGGTAGCATAAAGAGCATAAAACTTGGCCTAAGTTAGATAATCCTGATGTCATCCTAAGGCAGGAGATTGAACTTAGCAAATCTCCACTTGTTTACCATTCCTCATTAATAGTTACCACCACTTGTAGATGCTAGTGCTAAGCATAAAACTTGATCAACTTAGATGGGAATACTTGGTGAAAATGGTTATGAAAACCTTAGAATGATGAGTCATTCAACTGAAATATTTTAACATGTGTTTCCGAACACCAGATGATTTTAAGTGCAAGCTTTATATTTTATTTCTTTATCAAAGCTACTTCCTTAGAGTTTACTTAAGTGACTTGTAGATTCTAGAAAGATATTTGAAGGTTGCATAAAGAGCATAAAATTTGGCCTACAGTAGATAATCTTGATGTCACCCTAGGGCATGAGTTTGAACTTAGTGGAAACTCCACTTGTTTACCACCCCCCCCCCCATTAGTACTCACCCACACTTGTAGATGCTAGTTCTAAACATAAAATTTGATCAACTTTAGATGGGAATACTTGGTGAAAATGGTTATGAAAACCTTAGAATGATGGATCATTCTACTAAGATGTTTTGACATGTGTTTCCGAACACCAGATGATTTTGGTGATGAAAATGTTGAGGCATGAGCCTTAGCCCTTTATAAAACTGATGGTTGTCTGGATGCGATACCATTCCAATTTTTACCATACAACCACAATACCCGAAGATTGGGTAGGGCTTGACTGGAAACTTATATACCTTAGTATTAGTTCCCTCACGGCCAAGGTCTGAGATGAGGCTACCTTGTGAAGATTGTCCACCTGTGCAGTACCCAAGATGACAGTCATGGTTGGGAGGCCAAACTCACAGGAGAGGTGCTTATACTAGGGCTTGTAATTGAAAGGTTAGGATTGATTATCCGCATACTGAGTATGGTGAATTCAGGATTTGTTCCTGACAGATGTATCGAATGTTGTGGTGAATGTGTACAATCTCTGCAGAGTGTCAAACTATTCGAATAGTCGCGTCCGCGGTTATGGACAGTTGGAGTGGCCATACTGTTCCCCCGTCAGATGTTTTCCAAATGACTTGTGAAATGAATTGTGACTTTGACTTGACCACAGCAGAGTTGTGATATGAAATTTAAGTTCCCACTTAGGTGTTATAAAACTTTCAACTAGATTTCTTTGCTTCTGAAATTATTAGAGGTAAATCTGGATTTTTGCAAAACAACCCTAGAGCTTAGTATCCTACTACCAAAACCCCCCTTAACTTATTAGTATTAGTTTGCGAGTACTTAAAGAGTACTCATGGCTTTGTCCCTGGCTATTCCCGTGGCCAGACTATGAAGAGGAGTACCAGGATGACGGACCGCGGGAAGGTTACGCCAACTAGGATCATCTCCCATCGTCAGCATTGCCTGTGACCCCAAAGATGGAGCTTCGCCCCCGCTATCGTTACTATTACGTTATTCGGTTGCTTGAGTTGTATTAAGAACTGGATCATGAGATCCTTATTTGTGTAAGACCTTATGTATGGTTTGTAATGGATGATGTACTGTGATATCCAAATTTGTTATGTCTCGCAGAAATGGTAATCCTGGGATTGCGATGTATGGCATAACAGGCATCTGGGATTAAAAATCCGGGTGTTGATAGGAAGGGGTTGGGACGGCCTGGTCTCCTCTGACGGATGACATGGAGGCATTGGTGAGCCACCGGCTGTCGTCCTACTCCGATCCATTTGAGGTAAGTTCAACCGTGCGGGGATGTCTTGCTCTACGAATAGTCCGGTAGGGAGATGACTGGCGGTGAGGGGTCCTGCCGGTCTTACAAATAAAGGTGGTCTGCCCCTACTGATCTTTGAGCACCATTGGCGTCGATATGCTTCATGTCGGCCTCCTTGATCTAGCTGTCAACAAGTTCTAGTCTTCCTCTCGGAGATTTCTACAGTTTGGCATAGGGCACTTGTGGATTTCTAGAACGGAATTGATGTGGTCATGCGCGTCCCTATCTTCATCCAAACTGGCTTCATTTGGGCAAGGCGTGAAGCTTTGCCTTCTTGTCATTGCCATGGGTAATGTCTTAATATAGATTTCCGTGGTTCACAGAGGTAGAGAAAGTCACGGTGGCTGCTATCGGAGGTTTGTAACAACTGAGATGGTCTTGATTCCGATGAAGACTATGTGACACATGTTCTTCCTATGTATCATATGTTTGGCGACTGGCAGCAATAGCCTTGGCAATTGGGGTGGTAGCACAAGTGGACTGCATTCTTGGTGGTGCTCCTCGAGCACCGAGCCATGATGTGTAGATGAAAATCGAAGATCTAGTCTTCATTGCTTGTACCTGGCAATAGATTTACCGAATGCATTGTTTTGAAATGGTCTTTCTCCATGGTGGAAATCAAAGATTTTTTATTGGGTCACATCAATGTTTGTATTTTGTTCCGTTCTTTTTTTTGAACATTGAACGGGTGCAAAGCACCCGACATATATTGCTGCAAAGAAGCCGATGGAGTACAGAAAGACCAAAAGGATAAAAATTACATAGAGGCCCAAGAATTTGCATTAAGGACGCTAAAAGAAACTTGAAAAATCAATCAAATCCTTGGTCCTCATCCTCCTCCAGATCGGCGACGAATCTCCAGCATCGATGGCCGTCCAAGCCACGGGAAGCGACCGACGAGAGGAGCAGAGCAGCGCGGAGCGGCAGCCCTACTGCCATTGGGTCCAGATGACGTAGCAGCCACCAAAGAGATGCCAGAGGGAAGCTCCAGAAGTATCAACTGCCGCCGCAGGCAACCAGACCCGGCTCGCGTAGCCACCACCATGGTAGCCAGAGGAAGCTGGAGACGGAACCTGCCTCGGCACGGACAGTACCGGCATCCATACGAGGAAGAGGAGGGACGCCGCAGCACTCCACAGCCCCCTCGCCTCCACGGCCGGCCGGGAAAGAGAAGCCGGTGCACCATCCGCCACCATGCCCTTCTCCCCTGCCACCACGGCCGGCCAAGAAAGGCATCGTAGCTTCCACTCCCACCCCAGATGTCGGTTCCTAGACCCTTATTGAGAGCCTCTAGCAACAGATCTCCCCCATCGCTTCGACCACCGGAGCACACGAGAGAGAGACTCTACCGGTATGCCCCAGATCTGGGTCAACAACCTGGGCAAAACTCCGGGACAGAGCCCGAAACCGCGACGAAACCGCCGCAAACCAACCTACCTACTAGCCTAAACTACTCCGGCGCCTCTCCTCCGCCACCTCCGGCCGGCATCGCCGTCGGAGGGGCTCGAGATTGGCCGGACCGCTTCTTTTCTCTCGGAGAACTGTTCACGGGAGAGGGGGGAGGACTCCTCTAGCAGTCCAGCTTTTGTTCCCTTCTTGGAGGTGTTGTTTCCAGAGAACCTTGTTTGTAGGCCGGGTGTTGTTTTGGTGATTGTTAGAGTGCTACTGTTACGAGTGACTCATCATCGTGACGGGTCTTTTTTTCTCTCTTTTTTTTGTCTTTGGCGGTGTGTATCCCTGATGTTTTTGGACATCTTATTGCTACAGAGGCTAAGTATATTTCATATCTTCGTGATATTTGATATATTTATACTTTATAAAAAAAGTTAGACAGGACGTGGACCGGATCGACTATAGTTGGACGATGTTGGGTAATTTATTAAGTTTGGACTTGCATTGATCCATTTCCCGGTTTCTTAGAAAGGAGAGGTTGGGAAGCCAGGGAAGACTTGAACCGGTCCTAACAAACTCCAAAGCTAGGAGCTTTCTCACGTTAGTGACGGCTCCGGAGTTTTGACTTTTAAAACGTCGTCCAGCCAGAGAAGCAAATGCACATAAATACGCAGGCACGCGCTGTCCGTGGTATCTTGTTAATTTCAAACGCGAAAAGATCAGAGACCCGGACGAAAGAAACAGAGGACAAAGAAGCGGGCGGCCGGGAGAGAGAAGATACTCGATTATTAGGTTTTTGAAGCGGGAACAAGAGAACCATGGGGCGGGGTCTTCTGGAGGTGCATCTCGTCGACGCCAAGGGACTCGCCGGCAACGATTTCCTCGGTGAGTCCATCGAATCGAATTACCTCCACGCTGCCACGCATCCTGTTCTTGGTTAGGCTTCCTCCGTTCTTGTGGCCCGTGGTGAGGAAGGAGATTGATCCATCTGTTTGTACCTCGATCGATGTTCAGGGAAGCTAGACCCGTATGTGGTCGTGCAGTACCGGAGCCAGGAGCGCAAGAGCAGCACCGCCCGAGGTCAGTAGTCAGTACTGCTAGCTCCCACAGCTCTCTGATTCTGTTTCCAGTTCATCTCCATAGAGTTCCTTTCCCCATCTCGAATTACCTTTAATTGCCGCGAACGATGGTGATGCTTGAAGGAAGCAACTCTTGACTTGATTAATTAGAACCACGGTTGACTTTGATTATCGACGAGCCAACATTTGTGGCGCTAAGTATTTTCTGAACGAACCAACCAACCGTGTGCTGTATGCAATGCAGATGAGGGGAGGAACCCGAGCTGGAACGAGGTGTTCAAGTTCCAGATCAGCTCCACCGCGGCCAACGTGCAGCACAAGCTCGTCTTCCGGATCCTCGACCACGACAACTTGTCCAGCGACGACTTCCTCGGCGAAGCATCGTGAGTAGTACTCTAATAAATCGGCAGCTAATCAAATCAAAGGAGCTTTAAAAAAAAGCAAAACAATATCTGAATGTGTCTGTCGTTGATGCAGGATCAACGTTACCGATCTGATCAGCATAGGCGTGGAGAAGGGCACGTCGGAGCTGAAGCCGGCCAAGTACAGCGTGGTCGCCGCGGACAACTCGTACCGCGGCGAGATCAGAGTCGGCATCACCTTCACCGCCGCAAAGGTAGACAAATTCAAGAATGGTTTTACGCAATTTTGTTCTCTTTGTTGAGGAAATGATGATTTTGTACAGTTCGTTTGAGATGACCCATGGGACTGTTGCTTCTTACTCGATGCTGATGCCCAATGTCTGTCAGGTTGAAGAGGATGGAGGACAAGTTGGAGGCTGGATGCACAGCTACCGTGATTAGATGTCCAGTGTGCATCTAAGGATCGGCAGCACACCATTAGTGGTGAGATGCCTTATGCGTACGATTGATATACTAACTCCAAGTGTGTGTAGGTTGCATCCGTAGCTGTTTGGATGTAGTATAGTCAGAATTCAGAACAGGTTAGAGTCGTCAAGTCCGTTAAATGTGATTCCGATTTGTTTTGAAACATTAGATGTTTCTCCATTGGTACGGCGTATTTATGCCTGTTATTGACCTGATTCGAAGTGTATATAGTATATTAAATGCATCCGTAGATTTTTTTCCATACATAATCAGGCCAGTTTGCTAGCCTAGAGTTGTCAAACTCCGACTGTATTTCTGAATTTTACTGAAACAACATAGGTTGCTCTTTCCGACTCCTTCCCTACCAGCAATATCGCCTACTCGACATGTCAAAATGCCAGACTGAACCTAAAAAAAAATGCCAGACGGAACCTGCGGCCGACGGCTGCGGGACCCCATGCCGATCAGGCCGAACATGAATGCCGCATGCATGCGCGCAGCTCCCGCCGCGTGACCTGATGAGGGGTTCCATGCCGCGGACGTGACGCACCGGCGCTCGAACAAACGGAACCATGCGCCTCGGCCGGCCGGAACTCCCGGCCATGCCATCTCTGCCGACGCTTGGCCAATTCGTCGAATCGAGAGGAGCGCCTTGGCAGTGCGCCGCGCGGACGATGGACTCATTGCTAGCCTTATCATCATCTCTCGACAGGACTTCGGCTAGCGACTCCGATGCACTGAAGAAAGATGGACGTCAGATTTGTAGCAATATTTGGTCTATCCGTGGGATCTTTGTTTAGCGACTCCGGTTATTTTCGTTATGCCGTCAGACATTTTCGTAAAGGCACGAGATTGACATTTTCGTTATGTCTAAGACGATGCATCGATCGACATTTTGGTCGGGCTTCGTTCGTCCACACTCCTCAACCAGAACCTGTCTATCAGGGAAATTGGGAACAGCGGCTCGAGATCTGACGGCGAGGCGGGATGGCGTTCAAATTTTGAACCTCGCCGGCATCGCGTTCTGCCCGGGCCGGCCGCCAGTCGCCCCTCCCAGGACCTCTCACCGCTGCGGTGGAGGGCGTCTTCGTCCTCTATGTTCGCCGGCTGCCGGCCGGGCTGGTCGGCGGTGACGCTCGTCCTATGACTGGCCGAGGGCCGCTTGGTGCTCCTCAACGCCGCCGGCGTCGTCGTCGACGCCCAGGACACTCGCCGCGGCGAGTTCATGCGGCAGGGGGCCTCCATCGCCTTCCCGGCCCACTCGGTGAAGATTGGGGCACGCATGTCGGCCGCATCCTCGTCGGTGGCTCGTCCCGGTCGGTGCCCGCCGCCGCCGCCCCCCAATCCGCTCCCGCCGAAGCAGATGGCCGCGCTCGTCGACCTCCACGGGCTCGCGTGGGGGGATGTTGAGGAGGAGGCGGTGGCGCTCGCCGCGGTGGAGGCCGCGTCGGAGGCGTTGCCGGGTCCGGTGCTCGGCGTGCGCTTGGCGAGCTCTCGGGCGGCCTTGGCGTCCCACGGCTGGATGCCCGTCCTCCTCCTCCCGCGTCTGGTGACTTCCTCCCCTTGGCCAGGGCTGCCGCTCGGCGGCCTCGCCGGCGGGGAGGGTCCCCGCCGGCTGCCTGGTGGCGCCCAGGGTTGGTGGGTTGGCGAAGCGGCGTCTGGCTGCTGGGTTGGACCGCCCGTGGGCCGTGGCCTGTGGGTGGCTTGGCCCAGCCGGCCCAGGGGAGCGTGGCGGGCCCGTTGGGAGTTCCCGGGGGTGGTCGCCCACTTAGGCCCACCCGGCCCAGGTGGAGGTGCCCCCCTCCCTTGCCCTAAACCGTTCCAGCGCCAGCACCCGAACTGTTTCCCCCACCCCCGTCCCTCCACCGCCGCCTCCCTCTCTCTCCGTGCCCTGACGATCTTACCTCGCCGCTCTGATGGCGCCGCGTCCCAGGAGCCTGCCGGCGGCGCCATGTCCGGCCTTCCCGCGTCGGTCCTCCCCGCCTCCGCGACGCTCCCCTTCCCCCGTGTGCGACCGTCTGCGGCCGCCGCGGGCACTTCGGGGGCCTGGGCTCCCGCCCCCGTCCTCGTGGCTTCTCGGGGGGGGGTGGCAGCGTGCCGGCGGCCGCCATCTCGCGTCCCAGGGAGACTCTGGAGTATTATGGTCACGGTGTCGACGGTGGCTTCTACTACATTGACCTGGGGGTGTGCAGATGACGGTCCCGGAGACCCTGGCGAGGGTGTCGATCCTCCCGGACCAGGTGCCCCCTCTCTTGGTGGCGGTGACGGAGTCCCTTCTTCAGGAGGAGCTCAGTGTGGTTCTGCCAGGCCACGAGTGGCCGGTGGCCACCGCATCTCTGACTCAAAGTTTGTGGTCTCCTTCCCCTCGGTGGCGGTCCTGCGCATGTGCGCCCTCGGCTCCTCCTTCACGCTTCCCATCCACCAGCTGAAGGTTGCCATCCAGCCTTCCTCGGCGGCTCAGGAGACGGTGGCCACCCTCTCGAAGGTCTGGGTTTGCCTCCACGGGGTCCCGTTCGAGGCCCGATCCCCAGAGGTGGTGGCGCTTATCTCTCAGGCGGTTGGCAAGCTGACGGAGGTGGACTTGGGTTCGCTGGCGGGTCACGGGGCGCTCAGGATGCGCATTCTCTGTCCGACCGCCTCTGTGTTCCCTGTCTCGCTTCCCCGGTTCTTCTTCGACCGCGTGGGCCGGGACCTCTTGGTGGAGCTCGACGAGGAGGTGGTTGCCTCGGAGGTCAGCCCCCCGCCCAGCCTCCCTCCCTCGGCCGGTGACGACCCGGGGGCGGGACGCGGGACGGAGCGCTCAGACGACAGTGACTCGGGCTCCGACCCCGAGTCACCTCTCACCACCGACGCGTAGACGCCACCGCCGCTTCCCCCACAGGGGGCCACTGGAGGAGTCTTAGCCCCCACTCTGACGGCGGGTTTCTCCGGTGGGGGTCCCTTCTTTCCTGGAAGGCGGCCCCTGTCTGTGAGCGCTTCGGCCAAGCTGGCCCCTGTGGACCTCCCTCACTGCTACCGCCCCGACCCCCCCCCCCCGTCTCCATCGACCTCGACATCGTGCAATACGGCTCCAACCTCTCCCGGGGTTCGCCCTCCCGCCCAGATCCCTCGGTCGCCCCATCCCCCATGGAGCTGGAGTCCTCGGGGAGTGAGGGGATGGTCGTGTGTGCCAGCATGTCCCCGCAGTCCCTCGGTGTGGTGTGCTACACCCTCGCTCCGGACACCCCTGACCCGCTGGGACTCGCGCCGGCCGCCGGTGACCCCGCCACTCCTGCGGCGGCGTCCAAGATGCATCGGTCCAGGGCCCCCAGGCCGCCTCCCCCGCCCCCTCCCGCCACAGTGTTCGTCTCGCAGACTCCCGGACAGGCTTGTCCGGGCCTGAGACGACGGTGGTTGAGAGGGCCTCTCGCCGGTTGGCGAGCGCGATGAGTTCTCAGGTACCTCCTCCGACTCCTTAGTCCCATCCCCTGTCCCGGGCCCCTCGGGTCTGCCTAGTTCTCTGTTCTGTGTTCTTTCAGAGGTCTCGCTCGCTCACCTGGGCGAGGTAGCTGATGACTGTGGGATTGTGTTCCGGGGCGAGAAGGGTCCGCGTCTCGAGCATCTCGCGGCCATTAAGGCGTGGGAGGGGTATGCGGGGGCGATTGCTGCTGCCCGGGCGCGTGATGCCCTGGAGCGGGAACGCACCCGGATCCTTACCGAGGACAGGCCCGTTGGGCCTGGCCCTAGTGGGGATCCCCCTCCTGCCCCTGATGTGCAGGAGATCACCCATGAGCTTACCCCCTCGGGTAGGCCACGTGGGAGACCTCCCAAGGCAGCTGCGTCTCGCCCCCCTCCCCCCGTGCCCGTTCGGTCCCCACTAAGGGGAACGCCCCGGCCTAAGGGTCCTGATGGACATCCTTAGGGCCTTCCGGATGTTCATTTGGAACATCCGGGGGTTCGGGCACGAGGTCCGGTGTCGCCAAATCAAGGATTACATCCGCCAGGAATTACCGGATATTGTCGGCTTTCAGGAGACAATTCGCCAAGATTTCACCATCGTCGAGTTGGAGGCCCTTAGGCGCTGCAAGTTCTCCTGGTCTTGGCTCCCTGCATCTGGTCACTCCGGGAGGATCCTCCTGGGGGTGAAGGAGGATACCTTTGAGATAGATGATATGGACCATGGGGAATTCTTCGTGAGCATGGCCCTCATGCATAGACAGACTCGCTTCAAATGGGAGGTGATTATTGTCTATGGCCCCGCGGACCATAGGAGGTCCACTGAGTTTTTGCTTGAGCTCAAGTCGAAGGTGGAATGGACTGAAATCCCGGTGGTGATAGCCGGTGATTTCAACCTGATCCGCTCTGTAGAAGACAAGAGCTCGGCGAACGTGGACCTCCCTAGGATGCATATGTTTAATGACTGCATCGCTGATCTCGCTCTGCGCGAGATTGTGCGGGTGGGCGCTAGATATACGTGGACAAATAAGCAGCTACATCCCATCCGCAGCGTCCTCGACCGTGTCTTTGTTTCTGTTGAGTGGGAAGTTGCCTTCCTCCTGTGTGCGCTGAAGGCAGTCACTAGGATTGGGTCCAATCATACCCCGCTCCTCTTCTCTTCCGGAGGGGGTCGCCCACCAAGACTGAACCGCTTCCACTTTGAGTCCTTCTGGCTATAGAAACGTGGCTTTGTGGAGGTGGTTTGATCTAGGTGGCTATCTGCGGCCTCCTCGATCCCTCGAGTTTACTGTGCTGTTGATATCTGACACTATTGTGCCAAGTTATCTCGCAGTTCATGAGGGGTTGGGGGGCTAATTTGGGGGTAGACCTCCGTGCCCAGAAGGCGACCATTCTAGGGGCTATCCAGTCCTTGGATCGGGAGGATGACCTCCACGGCCTCTCGCCCGAGGCGTGGTCCCATAGGTACTCCCTTGAGACCTCCATTATGGAGATCTACAAGGGAGAAGAGGCGTTCTGGCGGCAGTGGAGCCGCCAGAACTGGATGGTCCAAGGGGAGTCGAACACGGCCTACTTCCATGCCGTGGCGAACGGTAGGAAGAGGAAATGATCGATCCCCTGCCTCTGGGCGGGCGAGGATCTGTTGGAATCCTCACAGGCCCTCTCCGCCCATATTTATGCCTTCTACCGGGACCTTTTCTCGGCGCCGCAGCCCTCGGGTCTCTCGCTTGCACCAGACTTCTGGTCTGCTGATGCGCTGGTCTCCCATTTGGAGAATGAGGACCTCGCTCGTCCTTTTCTCCTGGAGGAGGTGTCGGCTGCCCTTAAGACCATGAAGGCTAGTTCGGCCCCGGGTCCTGATGGGTTGCCCGTGGGATTCTTTTAGACTTTCTGGCCCCAGCTTCAGCCGGTGGTTCTCCAGATGTTCCAGGAATTCTATGTAGGAACCCTGGTGATGTCTCGCCTGAACCTTGGCGTGATTACCCTGATCCCCAAAGTAGTGGGGCCCACGGACATCTGCCAATTCCGCCCGATCACCGTGATTAACGTCATCCAGCGTCTGTTTGCCAAGGTATGTGCGCTCCATCTCGCTCCGGTGTTGGAGCGGCTTACTCACCCACTTCAGTTCGCCTTCTTGAAGGGACGCCTCATTCACGACGATGTCCTGGCCTTCCATGAAATTATTCATGAAGTCAAGGCTCAATGTCAGCAAGGGGTGTTTCTCAAGTTGGACTTCTAGAAGGCCTATGACCGCTTGGAATGGGCCTTCTTGAGGTTGGTGCTGGAGAGGAGGGGTTTCGACGACCGTGTGATCGTCCATCCTGCGGGGTTAGGCAGGGGGATCCTATATCCCCCCTCCTGTTCAACGCGTCGGTGGACGCCCTGGCAGAGATTTTGGATAGGGCCAGAGTAGTTAGGCACATCTCGTGGGTGGTGGGCCATCTGATCCCCGATGGTGGAATCTCCCACCTCCAGTACGCGGATGACACCATGATCATGGTGCAGGGCTCAGACCTTGACATCATTAACTTGAAGTTCCTGCTCCTTTGTTTTGAATCCTTATCCGGGCTGAGATCAACTTCGACAAGAGCGAGGTGATGATTCTGGGTTACTCCGAGGAGGAACGCTAGAGGATAGCTGATAACCTGAATTGTAAGCTGGCTGACTTCCCCATTACCTATCTGGGGATGCCCATCCAGGAGACTAGAGTTTTGATCAGGGATTTGGCCCCCTTGGTCTCGAGGGTACACTCGAGAGCGGAGCCTTGGAGAGCGCGCCTTACGACCAAGGGGAGCAAGTCCATACTGATTAACTCATGTCTCTCGAGCCTACCCATGTACCAGATGGGCATGTACCTTCTGCCAGAAGGGACCCATGCCGACTTTGCCAAGGAGTTGTCTAGGTTCTTTTGGGCGGCAAGGGATGGCCATCAGAAATATCATATGGTAAAATGGGCAGATATTTGTGCCCCCAAATGTCTTGGGGGTTTGGGGATCCTCGACTCTCGGCGCTTTAATGTGGCGCTGATGCTGAAGTGGGTTTGGTGCATCCTTAGGGATGATGGCGGGCTCTGGCTGCAGCTTATCAAGGCCAAGTACCTCCGGGGTCGCCCCCTTTTGGCCTGTGAGAGGCGGGAGGGCTCTCAATTCTGGAGAGCCATCCAGGAGATTAAACACTTCATTGGCTTGGGTGTGTCCTTTGTGGTGGGGTGTGGCCAAGGGGTGCGGTTCTGGCTTGAACCGTGGCTACTCCCAATCCCGTTGGGGGTCCAGTTCCCCGGTCTCTTCGCCATCTCTTCCTCCCCAGCCAGTGGCGGTGGCGGAGTCTTTAGACGGTCATGGAACATCCTGTTCCGTCGCTACCTCAGCGTGGAGGAAGCCGCGGACCTCCTGTAGCTCCGGGGCTCCCTCCCGGCGACCTTAGCGACTTCCCCGGATTCGGACACGTGACAGCTGCAGCCTTCGGGGCTGTTCTCGGTGAGCTCGGCTCACCGGGCCCTGTTCCAGGGCCCGGAGCTGGCCTGGACCTCCCCCTTGTGGAAGGCCCCCCTTCCGCTTAGTATTCAGATCTTCGTGTGGCAGCTGCTTCGGGACATGCTTCCCTCGGGGGTCAAGGTGGCCAAGCGTCATGGCCCGGGCAATGGCATGTGTCCCCTATGTGGGACTCCGGAGTCCTGTGCCCATATTATGTTCTCTTGTTCGGCTGCGCGAGCGCTTTGGTCCTTTGTCCAGGAGGCGTTGGGGCTTGCATGGCAGGCGCAGGAGCTCGGGAAGTTCCTGCGAACCCAGGCAAACAGGGCCGGAGGAGGGCGCCGCCTCTTCTGGCTCGTGTTTGCGGGCATCTCTTGGACCTTGTGGAATATGCGTAACAAGATGGTGATTGAGAAGGTCTTCCCTTCCCGCGTGACTGACCCAGTTTTTTCCTTTCTGGCCTTCCTAGAGCAGTGGTCTCCCCTGGTGCGGCAGCGTGACCGGTCGACCTTCGACGACACTCTTCGGACCTTGAGGACAGCGGTGCTCCCCCTCTCGGCCCCTGCCTCGTCAGCCTCTTCGGTGGCATGAGTGTTCCTCCAGTCACTTCGTCGTACCTTTTTACTTTTCTTTTGGGCTTGCTTGTGCTGTGGTCCCAGCGGACCATCGTACCCTTTTCTTTTATGTTTGACTCCGACCAGTTTGGATGATGTGTGAACCTTGTATGGGGATGTTGCTTTATTTATAAAGTGGGGCGAAAGTCTATTTCGAGATAGGTTGAGAAAATGCAAGATTAGACCAAATATCTTTTTAAGACAATCGTTCTCTTATCTAATGATAATATGGAATCCGGCTCATTAGAATCGTATGGAAAAAAATGTTAAATATCCGGCGACGTGAATTCAACTGTGTGGTCATCTCCATTTTGCTTATGGAACATATGTACACAAAAAAATCATGGCGAATTGTACCTTCGCCCCTCAACCAACAAGAATAACTCACACACCGATACACTCAACAACAATATACGATGTATGTACTTCCTCTGACCCATATTAGTTGACTTGGATTTGTAAAAATTTAGATAAACCTATATACTAAATAGTGTCTAGATTCATTCAAATTTAGACAAACTTGAGTTAACTAATATGGATCATAGAGAGTAGTAAAATTTAGACAAATCTACGACATCTTTTTCAGAACTGGGAGAGTTCTTTTTCCGAGAAACCGCCCCATTAGCTGCGGCTTTCGATATTCCTAGCCGAGCAAATGTCACACACATGAAATGGAATGATTCCAGAAAAGTTCGAAATAACAAGACTGGGTATAAACTCTTAATATATCGCGAGTCCTTTCTCCGAGAGCTCTATTGAGTAACAGGAGTCTCTCGAGAAAAAAAGCACCTCAAGTTATTGTCTATTTCTTTGATAAAGGGTTACAAATACAATTATACCTCAAGTACTATTTATTTGATTCATAGAGACATACCACTATACTATAACAGATAATATAAGTTTGTTTGTAAGCATTCTGATGGTTTTCTACCCTGTACTAAATATTTTGAATGAAATCTAAATATTTGACCGACCTTTGGAACATACGGAATTTCGAAGACCCTGGCGGAGACATCTAGACTAGTCTATCTATCTACTAATTTCTATCTATCTATCTATCTATCTATCTATCTATCTATCTATCTACTAATTTATACAGAGGTAGGTTCGTCTGTCTAGATTTTCGCTCCGATTTTTTGCCAGACGATTTTACCCCTGGCTGTTCCGGATATTTACACTATTTGCCACCGCCAAGTCAACTGTACGGTTCGGTGGGGAAAAAAATCCAAACGCAAGGCAACTCTGCCTCCGCCGCCGAGCGCGCTTGGACGGCCGGCGTTGTGGCGGTGACATGGAATTGGTACTAAGCCGGGTGGCGTTGCTCGACGGAGAGGTCGGATCTGGGAGGCGCTTCAGCGAAGAAGGGGCAGGAGCCTTAGCCTCCTTTTCGCAGTCGTCCATGGCGTCGGCCGGGACACGCAGGCGACGCCGTGGAATTCAACGGTGAACGGCGTTGTAGAGCAGCGGGCCTCGTCGAGACGGTGGCGCTTCTGCGCAACTGGAGTTGTCTAGAGACGCGATGTTGATGGGCCGCGACGGGGTCAAGGAGTCCAGTGGGCAAGGAAACACGGCGCTGGATGGTGGCGGAGCAGCTAGGGCGGCACGCTCTGGTAGTGGGGATGTCAACATGGCGCGCTATGGCGGAGGCGAGGGTGCAGTGTCCCCTGATTTGCAACGACCAGAGCATCCGCTCGTGGGGATGCTCTAAGAAATCGGTCGTCCATCTCCTTTTCTCTCTTCTCTGTGTTGTGAAGAAAAAACCAATACATTATCGTTTTCTCTATACGAAACAGGTGGGGCTCAGAAGCGTGTATGTTAGCAGCACCAAAGTATATTTTTCATTGCCACCGCACATTTCAATGACATATGGGATCTTCTTGATTCTTTTCATGTTCCATCACAATAGACCAATAATGCCAAATACATGTACATGTACTACTTCATCCTTTTCCTTCTCCCAAATATTTCCAAATAAAAAATATTTCTAAATAATAGGAAAACTAAAGATTTGATTTTTCTTTTCTTTTACACCGAAAATTCCCATAGACACTCACTTGATGGCGGGTGGGAGGTGGCGCCATGAAATATCGAGGGGAGGACGTCCAATGATTGTTAGCAAGACAGTCAATACTAAGGACGACGTCCAATGATAAGGACGACGTCGGTCGGGGGGAGGGGGGTGGGGGAGGGGGAGGGGGTTAGAAAGGAGTAAGATGGGGTTCAAAGTGGGTGTGTCGATGGGAGCTTCTTTATTGTGGGTGGTGTTCGTTCAACAATTATGCCGGTGAGATAGACCACTCTTAGTGATATTTTTCATCAACTAATCAGTTGAATTAATCACTAAGTCTTCACGTGATGGATTTTTTTCTCCAGTTACAACACAAAAAATTGGCGGACGAACCTATGGATAATGGAGTAGATGATGAGTTTAAAAAGAACTCGCCAACATAAGCCCCAATGAGATGTAGTTGTAAGGGGATAATGCCGGTGCGTTGCTACTGATTGATTTTTATTTTGCCATGACACGTTCTTGTGTTGCACTTGGCGCGCGCGTAAAATACTCAATCCCAAAATCAATTGAACCACATAACGCTAATCTTAATTCTCTATTTCCTCATTCTCTCCTAAGCATAACATGGGTGGCAGCTTCTTTACTTATAGCAAGTTTATCTAAAATATCTCTTTGTTTGTACTATTGTATCTGCTCCGACAAAATTTTAAGCTCTTTTCGTAATGTTAAGTAAATTAATTCATACGTAAAGCGCGTGATGAAAACAGATTTGTTCCGGTCTAACAACTTAACAGTTTGGCGGCCGAAAACCTTTGTGACACTGGCTGCAGGAGACGTCTTGAATTTTTTCGCAGCGAATCAGCTAAATACCCCTGTGTTGTGTGACGAGTCCATAATCTGCCAACCGTGTTATGCTTGAGATAATGAGGAACAGGTGAACTAAGGTTAGGGTTACGTGGATTGGTCGATTTTGGAAAAAAAAATGCTACACGAGACCACGTTGTGGAAAAATAAAAAAATAAAAAGTTAACCCGTAGCAACGCAGGGGCATTCAGCTAGTTTACATAACTTTACGCGAAGAAAATAACAACGTAGTGTAACCCATGTCATGCATATTCATTTGTCTGCCTCCAAAATCTCAGGACTCCAGTCTCACTCTTGGAAAAGATGGAATGGTATGGTAGTACGCAGACTCAAATATACTTCTCTTCGTTTCATAACAATAGGTGTCGGTCTCTAGCATCACTACTAGAAAAATGGAAAAAAGATGATTGACATCACATTCATAAAAACAGTAATAATGAATAAGGTTTGTACACATTGTTGGCACTAACCTTGAATCACTTATACCACTTTACTCATGTGAAATATGCTATCTCAGAAAAAATGGATTCACCATACAACTATAGTTATTATAAAAGTAATTTTCCTAGCATCTATAACTCGGAACAAATAAGCTTTATAAAGCTCAATCCAGATATTTGGTGAGGACATGCTTGCCATATGAAGCACATTATCCTGGTCAAATAGTAGTAAATAGATAATCTTAAAACATCAAGCACATTCTCCTGGCCAAATAGTACTAAAAGATAATGCTTCGTGGTTATCCAGAAGAACCATAGCATTGTTCTCTTAAGCTCGGGAAGTGAAGAGTTAAAAGCGGGCGCATATCCATGCCGAAACTATTGCTGACCAAGGTTCTCTGCGTCTTTGTCCGCGGGTACTTGTCCTTTCGCCTGTGATTATACATACACTTCTCGCATACTGGCTTCTCATGCAAGTATATGTCCTTCAGATTGACTGCTGATTTCACGACATTCGTGACGTAATTCACAAACTTGTATTCTTCTGATTGAAACCCAATGATCCTGAGCACAGAAAGACTGTGGTGCTTGAAATCAGATGCGGATGCTTCCCATTTGGCACTCATGTCCTTCCTCTCCTTGCTATATGGGAGTGTCTTCTTCTCCCATGTCCCCAAACAGCCATAGACCTGCAGTGCTTCTCATCAGACAAATATTGGCATTCAACGAATGTAAAAGAAAGAAACAACTTTAACTATCCACTCAAGCATTTTAATGCCGCATTGGAAGCTTTGAGATGTGACAGTACTAAATCTAACTTTAACATGCAGACAGAAGGAAAAATGATTTGGAGAAAAGGTAGAAATACTTTACCCTGATGCATAGTTCCTCAAGCGAAGGTGCACCTTGCAGAACGAACATCGTCCAAGTCAGATCACATTCTTCTGAAATGCCAGCCAAATTCATAAGCCTTAGCTTGTTAAAGACCCGCGACAATTCTATCGGACCTTCAGGTTTAACCCAAATCTGCAAAAGATAGACATAATGTGAAATCTGTTAGCCAAATTAAAGACTACAAGATCATAAAGGAACGACCAAGAAAAACTATGTGCATTATCAACAAGACCATAACATTCACTAACCTTTTCGCTTTGGAAGTTCAAATGCAGGTTGCTTATGGTGGATTTGCCAAGGAATTCACTCAACTTGAGCATCTTGTGCGACGAACGAGCCATATTACTCATGCTTACGGTGTGGAGCAGCGGGACATAACCAAAATACAAAGGATCATGCTGAGACACCCAACAAGAAAAAGTCAGCATTGTGAGCTCTGGCAGCCACTTCAAATCAACCCTCTCAAATTTACTACTGAGAATCTCAAGTTCACGGAGTCGTGGGTGTTCCACTTCTAGTAAGGGCTGAAACATCATGTCACAGTTGTCCAAACGGAGGAACTCCAGTTGCTTGCACAATCCGAAAACTGTAGGGCCGTCTGATTTGGGTAGCCTCACATTCTCCAGCTTAAGTTGCGTGAGACCATTTAATATGGCCGGACAAAACTTCATAAATAAGATGAGCTCCCTCCCGTAGGCGAGCAAATCACCAGTGGTGCATCGTCTAGCTTCCTTCTCTGTCAAGATCGTGAGATCAGTTGACCCAACCTTGTGTGCTGCTACGGCGTTGGCAATGGCCTGGCCAATTTTAGTGGATCCATGTCCCAAGAAAAATTGCACGCCTAGGAGGCAAATGGTTCGTGGACTTGTACTCCTGCTTTGCAGAAGGCTCGCGGTCGCTCGAAGCACGGCTGCATTGGCCCGAGCTACACCATCATAGGCCCTATCATGCTCGGGGTCGACGCAACCAACCGTTATACGAACTTCGGAGAGCATAGCAGGGATCCGCCTCCACCGTCTGGATAGAATGCTGGTTCTTTGCGGCGTCGGCGATGCTAAGTCGCTCGGCGATGTTAACCAAAACATCGTCGGGCAAACCACTGAGCCAATCTTCTCCTGTATTTCTGAGATAAACTTGATCGCCTTCCTCCCCTCCCTGCATTTAGCATGGTTACAGTATCTGCTAGGATGCTATTTTGACAGTTTGATAGTACAGGTTCTATTAATTTTGCTAGTTCCCACCAATTCTGCTATTTTCCCCAGTCCCCACGGTCGAAAGCAGTGTGATGTGTAAGAGGATTTAGAGCAAGGATTATTAGGGAGGACAAGTAGCTCACTCACCAGCATGGCTAGAGAGGACCATCGGGTAGATCTGCTGAGGCCCTTGACGGATGGTTTGGCCGTTGCTTCGGCAGCCGGTCGCCGGAGAGAAGAGTTTGCCATCGCAGGAGAGGTTTTCTGATGTCTCGGTAGTTGATATTTTTTCCGTAAATAGGTTCAGGTTGCCTGACGATTGCACCATGGAGACCGTAAACGGGAAGGATTCGATCTCCTGGAAACGAGAAGGACTCGATCTCCTGACGGGAAGGAAAAAAACGATCTCCTGTTATCTATCCACTTTTCTCCCGCGAATTTCTCTCTCCCGCGCGCCGCTCCCGACCGCCGCCTCCACCGACCAGTATACTATTGTATACAAATAAATGATTGCAAATACACAGAAATAAGAAACTTGTATTCACTGATAGTTTACTTATTCCCGTCTCACATATATTTCCTACCTTGCGCCTAAATATGTATCTGACCGTTGACGATTGTGAATTTCCTGATTCTTAAAGTTCCGAAAGACTTTTCAGATAATTATATTTATAGACCTATGTTCATGAAATACCTCCGATTAAACTGCGCCAACATGATCAATATCACTATCCTTTATATTTTGGTCTAATCGAACTCAAGAGATCTCATAAAATACCCAACAAGATGAATAGAAAAATTGGAGCACACATAAGACACATATTTAACATGGAAAACCCAAATTGGAAAAAAACAACGATGGCACGGAGGCCAAATCCACTATGAGAATACTTGAATACATGGGGTTGTTTAAAATGATCTTATATCTACTGACTAAATTTTTTCAAATGTTGATGTGTCGCCTTCACTAGTAGAAACGAGGCCTTTGGTTGAGGTCGGAAATGGGCTTTAACACCGGTTCTTCTACGAACCGGTGTTAAAGAGGGTGCTCGTACCAGCGTGGTCCATAGAGCAAAAAGGAGCACCCTTTTAACACCGGTTCAAGCCATGAACTGGTGTTAAAGGCCCTGCACCAGTGGCCCGTTGTAACACCCTCAGAATCGGCCCTATGCAAGTTTTAGCGAAACCCGCCAAACCCGCATAGAAACGATTCGAAGGTGCCCACCAGGCACTTTCGTGCGGGTGGAAAACAAAGTAATAACATTACACAACAGTCCTCGATGGGACCCACAGAACAGATATATATACAGCACGACTCCAAGAGTCAAGAATACAGATATAATATACAAAGATCCAAATCACCTTGAAAATGATCGAGCGTCCGACTACGGACAAGATGCAAATGGGGCTAAGAGCCCTGAAGAATAACCAATGGCGTCCATAACCCTGCCCAGGCCAAGCCGGAAGGGTAACCCTGCTAACGGCGTCGATCTCAAAACCTGCTTAAACAAAAGGGGTGCCGACAAAGGGCAAAGGAAAAAGAAGGAGCGTCAGTACTGAGGCCAGTACACGGCGAGGCTAGAATTCGGCGGTCCTCGCCTACATAGGTATAGTGGACTGAAGCGGCAGCGACGGCATGCACTAAACAACCTATAGAGACTCGATACAACTGGCGACTATTAGAGAGATGAGAGAGACCTATTCGGATCCAACCTGTTACTACCATCAAACAAACCCATCCTGGCGTTTCCCCCTCGAGACCGGACGAGGAAGTCAACCGAGGAACTCACACCGTTGGCAGTTTTACTTATTCAGTTATCGTTGCAGCAATTACTAGTCAGGTTTAGATAATCATCCTGATAAGGTAAGCAGTGGGTACTTTTAGTTAACCATTCCGTTATAGTGGCGACACTTACTAGTCAGATACATTTAGCATGCGATAACCCCAAAACCCAGCAGTTGTTGGTACTTTTACTTAGCCATTCCGTTGTAGTGAAGCTTATTACTAGTCAAATCGGATTCAAGTCAATTTAAAACAGTAAACTTTAGTTATAGTTGTCTATGATCAAGCACTGTGCTCCAAGTCGTCCATAACCGCGGACACGGCTTCTCGAAAAGATTTAACCCTGCAGGGGTGCACCAAAGTATCCACGCACTTGACCCTTTTGCGGATCGATTAACATACACCCATCGGTATGTCGGCGGGGCCTAAGTCACGGCGTTCGGACCAAAGCAAGCACGGGGGGCCACCCCACTAAGTACACCCGCAACGAAGTCGGCCGGTCTCCGAGACGGACTTAGGGTTTGGGTAGACGGCTGTGAACGACAGCAAATCCCCAAACGGGGACTGTTGACACCACGAAATCGTGTCCCGATCCTAAACAGTACAGGTGCTATCTGTCGCACAATTTAAATAAAGTAGTAAAACATGGCATAAGTACAGGATAGTAAATAAAACCTCAAACTAGTTTGTGGCCCCCAATACAATACTTTGAAATCAGGTAATAATCGATGGGGGGCCCATATCTCCCCACCCGTGGTTAGCGCGCTCGATCTCGGAACAGGTGTCAAGAACTCGGGTCCTACGGGACACAAGTGGGCGTTCGGAAAACCAACATTACCTATCACCCACCGATGCCTCTGCTTAATTCAATTTTAGTTGTTAAACAGTAATTAAAGTGAAACAATAATTAAAGCCATGATCATCTCCAACATCAACATGTGGCAATTCTCCAACAACTATGGTACTTGACGACACGCAACAACACTTGAGCAAGCGACTACGACGCGTGGGTCCAACTATCTACCAAACAACAGGTAATAGGATGTGTCCAAGGCTATATATGGCTGCAAGGGATATCACGGGAACGAAAACTAGAGCATCGCAACACAGATAGCAAAGATCAACAGGAGGGAATAAATACTATAAAAGTAAGATAGGTAGAAAGGGGGAGATGCTCGCCTGAAAACATTGTCGAAGGGTTCATCCGAAGATCGGGGCGAAGCTCACATCAACTCAACGGCCTTATCCGCGAAGAAGCAAACCACTAGAAGAAACACCGGATGCAATATTTAATACAACGGCAGAAGATCGGCATGATGCATGTATGATGCATGGTATGGCAAAGATGCGATGCAATTAGGTCATATTAAGCGGAACCGAGGTCCCGACAATTAATTAAATGGTTCAAGTTATTTAGATTCCCCGCAAATTAAATGTTGTTTTAACAAGGCCAGATAGTACCGGGTTCGCTACACCAATTTAAATGAGGCCAATATAAGGCTAGATTTGCCCGCATATGGGCCCCATATTTAATTAGAGGTGAATTGGCATAAGGCCCCCAAACCAATGATATGCATGCGAGAATGACAATTAAATATGCAACAATTCATATAGTTGACCATTTATAAAATAGGGTTCTCGGAAGGGGTTCACACATTAGGGTTCGACGAGATCGGCGGGAGCGGAGTAGATCTTGGCGTTCCGGGGGGGAAGTTCTCGGTGTTTCGTGGGGGTAGACATTTTCGCATCCGTGGTCCTCGGGCATCGGATCTGGGGGGGAAGCACTTGTCGTTCCATGGCGATCTTGGCGGCTCGGAGGGGTTCTAGGAATCGGAACGGTCATCGGTAGATCTTGTCATCGCTTTGGTGTTGGTCTCGACACATAAGACGGAGATCTTGGGGTACCATCTTGTTTATCGGGAGCGAACTTGGGCTCGTCGCTGAGGTCTTCAGGGTTCCCGTCGGAGTACTCGATGTTCCGTGATGGAGTTCTTGTCGGAGATTCTTCGGACACCTTCGGCTCGGTACGGTCTTGGAGTCTCGCGGCCGTGGTCTTGTGCGGTCCTTCGGGGTGGAGAACTTTACGTCCGAGTAGACGATCTTGTCGGATCCTTGCCGAAGGTCATGGCGCCCTTGTCGGAGTTCCCGGTGTCGGTGCCGACAACTTGCGTAGCCCTTCAGGTACCAGAGGTCTTGTCGGTAGGATGGCTTCGGGATCTGGTGGTTAGCACCGGTCTCGTCGGTGCCGATCGGGTAGCGCCAACAGGAACCACGAAGGCAGGGATACGGTACTACTGGCATCTGGACACATAGGAGCGGGGACAAGGTGGAGCACCGGCAGGCTAAGTAGGCCGGGCCGGGGGCGAGGAAGGGGAGCACGGAGGGGCTGAGCGGCAGAGCAGGCGCGAGGGGAGGGGGCGGGGCGAGCGGAGGCAGAGGGCCCCGGTCAAGCCCGGCGAAGCGGAAAGGCGGCGCGGGCGGGCCGGGGGGCGAGAGAGGGATGGCCAGGCGGTGCAGGGGGTGGGACAGGGGGGCGGTGGGCGCGTGGGACCCGGGGTAGCCAGTGGCGGGGGCAGCAGTGTGTGTGCCGTGGTGTGTTGTGGGTCTGGGGTGGTTGGGGTGAGAGGAGAGAGAGGAGGTTGAGTGACGTGGCGGCGTGTGAGTGGGTAAGGGAGAGGGAGGTGGTGAGGTGTCAGGAGGCCATTGGTGGGGGTGATGTGGAGGGGGGGGTGTGGGTAGATAGGTTGGTAGGTTTAGTAATTAGAGGTGGACAGTTTATAATTCTGGGGGTGGTCGTTCGGGTCATTCGGCCCGTTCGACTGCCCCCACTAAAATAATTAAACATTTTATTTGTTTTAGACGGGCCGTTTGCAAACCGATAGCAGCCAAAACAAAATAGTCCGGAGACCCGGGTTTTGCGTTTGAATTAAGATGGGGCGTTTGGAAAACAAATCGGGCTTTGCGAAAATAGTTTTAGACAACAACATATGATGATGACGATGCAATGCACAAATTCAACGCGATTTTCTAGTAGTGGTTTTTGCGGGATGCCACACCCGTGCAGCCCCCCCTTTAACACCGGTTCGTGGCTTGAACCGGTGTTAAAGGGGGGTGCCTATATAATACACCGCAGCCCACACCCCTCTCTTTCATTTTTTCACTCTCTCATTTTGGAGCCTAGCAAAAGGGTGAGAGGTGTGCTAGTTTGTGTTTTTTCCTATGCACAAGAGGTGTTCGGTGAAATGCTCGAGAGCTCGAAATAAGTTTTCTCGTTGCTCTTTCCTTCTCGGTCGAGGTCGGCAACTTTATTCTTCCATGTGTCATTGATGTACTATATAAATGGTCATCTCCCTATTAATTTTTTATATACTATATATTAATGCAGATGAACCGGCAATGGATGTCTGGTGGTAGCACTTAAGTACATTACGGGCCTCCAAAATTTCATCGTTGTGGCTAATGCAAATCGTGGTCACAATGGTTTTATGTGCTGTCCGTGTGTTCACTGTCAGAACAAGAAAGACTACTCAAATATCAGAACCATTCACGCCCACCTGCTTCGATCCGGTTTCATGCCCAGCTATAATTGTTGGACCAAGCACGGAGAAAAAAGGGTTGTGATGGAAGACAACGAAGAAGAAGAGGATGATGACAACTATCATAATATGTATCCTGAATATGATGATACTGCAACAGGGGTAGATAATGATGATCAAGAGGCAGCAGATGGGCCCGCTGATGATGATCTTGGTTGGGCCATTACTGATGCAAAGGTAGAATGTGAAATTGAAAAGGAGAAGGAGAAGCTGGAGCAGATGTTAAAGGATCACAAAACATTGTTGTACCCAACTTGCGAAGATGGCCACAAAAAGCTAGGTACCACACTGGATTTTCTGCAATGGAAGGAAGAGAACGGTGTGACGGACAACACATTTTCAAAGTTGTTGGTAAAAATGAAGAATCTGCTTCCAAGAAATAATGAGTTGCCCGACAGTACATACCAAGCAAAAAAGGTTGTCTGACCTCTAGGATTAGACGTGCAGAAGATACATGCCTGCATTAATGATTGCAACCTCTACCGCGGTGAGAAGTACGAGAATTTGGATGCATGCCCGGTAATGCACTGCACTGTGGTATAAGATCATACGAGACGATCCTGGTGATGTTGAGGGCGAGGCCCCTAGGAAGAAGGTTCCTGCCAAGGTTATGTGGTATGCTCCTATAATACCACGGTTAAAACGTCTCTTCAGAAATGAAGATCATGCCAAGTTGTTGCGGTGGCACATGGAAGATCAAGAAGAAAGGCGATGTTGAGACACCCGATGGGTCACAGTGGAGAAAAGTCGAGCAAGAGTACCCGGACTTTACGTGACGCAAGGAACTTAAGGTTTGGTCTAAGTATAGATGGCATGAATCCTTTTGGTGAGCTGCAGTCTCAAACACGGCACGTGACTCTATGTATCTATAATCTTCCTCCTTGGTTGTGCATGAAGAGGAAGTTCATTATGATGCCAGTGCTCATCCAAGGCCCGAGGCAACCCAGCAACGACATTGATGTGTACCTAAGGCCATTAGTTGAAGAACTTTTACAGCTCTAGGCCAAACCAGGTGTACGTATGTGGGATGAGCACAAAGGGGAGTCATTTGACCTACGAGCGTTGCTTTTCATAACCATCAATGATTGGCCTGCTCTTAGTAACATTTCAGGGCTGACAAACAAGGGATACAATGCATGCACACACTGTTTAGATGAGACTGAAAGTGTATATTTGGATAAATGTAAGAAGGTTGTGTACCTAGGGTATCGACGATTTCTTCCGAACCTGCATCCAGTAATAAAGAAAGGCAAGCATTTCAAACGTCTGGTAGAATGCCGGAGGAAGCCCGTCCTCCGTACCGGTGAGGAGGTATTTGGTATGGTTAAGGTCCTAGAAGTAATCTTTGGAAAAGGTCCTAGCAGTCTATCTGTTCCGAATGACGATGCCGGACACGTGCCCATGTGGAAGAAGCAATCTATATTTTGGGACCTATCCTATTGGAAAGTCTTAGAGGTCCGCTCTTCAATCGATGTGATGCACGTGACGAAGAATGTTTGTGTGAACCTGCTAGACTTCATAGGAGTGTATGGGAAAACAAAAGATACACCGGAAGCACGGCATGACCAGCAACGTGTGAAAGACCCTGAAGAGCCTATGCATCCTAATAACGAGAAGGGTAAATGATGCCACTTAACTCCTGCCAGCTATGCTCTTACCAAAGCAGGGAAGGAAATCTTTTTTGAATGCCTGAGCAGTATCAAGGTCCCGTCTGGCTTCTTGTCGAATATAAAGGGAATAATAAATATGGTAGAGAAAAAATTCCAAAACCTGAAGTCTCATGACTGCCACATGATTATGACGCAATTGCTTCCGATTGCATTGAGGGGGCTTCTACCTGAAAATGTTCGAGTACCCATTGTGAAGCTATGTGCATTCCTCAATGCAATATCTCAGAAGGTAATCGATCCAGAAAGCCTACCAGGGTTACAGACAGATGTGGCCCAATGTCTTGTCAGCTTTGAGTTGGTGTTCCCACCATCCTTCTTTAATATTATGACGCATCTCCTGGTTCACCTAGTAGAAGAGATTGCCATTCTCGGTCCTGTATTTCTACATAATATGTTCCCCTTTAATAGATACATGGGAGTCTTAAAGAAATATGTTCATAACCGTGCTAGGCCATAAGGAAGCATCTCCAAGGGCTATGTAACAGAGGAGGTCATTGAGTTCTGTGTTTATTTTATTCCTGACCTTAAGGCGACTGGTGTTCCAGAATCACGACATGAGGGGAGACTGCGTGGAAAAGGCACCCTAGGAGGTAAAGCAATGATATATAGGGACAGGCATTCTCTCAATCAAGCATACTACACGGTTTTACAAAGATCTATCTTGGTTGCCCCGTATATCAATGAACACAAGAATTTTATATGCCTCAAACACCCGGGACAGTCTGATGAATGGATTATAAGTGAACACATGGCGAGTTTTGGCGGCTGGCTGCAAAGACTTCTCACGAATAACACCACTGTTGGGGATCAGTTGTACTTGTTGGCCAGGACACCATCTTCGACTGTATGTACTTTCCAAGGGTACGAGATAAATGGGAATATATTTTACACGATAGGCCAAGATAAAAAGAGCACCAACCAAAATAGTGGTGTCCGCTTCGATGCAGCAGAAGACAATGGGCAAAAGACCACGTATTATGGGTTCATAGAGGAGATATGGGAACTTGAATATGGACCTAATTTTAAGGTCCCCTTGTTTCGGTGCAAATGGGTCAAGCTAACAGGAGGAGGGGTTGAGGTAGACAAGAAGTACGGAATGACAACAGTGGATATCAACAATCTTATGAAGCTAGACAAGAACTTAGACTAACCATTCATCTTAGCCAATAATGTGTCTCAGGTTTTTATGTGAAGGACATGTCTACCAAACCGAAAAAAAGAAAAAATAAGCAAACAGATACATCACAAGATGAGCCAAAGCGTCACATAGTTCTTTCAGGAAAAACAAACATCGTGGGAGTGGAGGACAAGACAGACATGTCAGAAGATTATAATAAGTTTGATGAAATTCCGCCCTTCAGAGTGAAGACTGACCGAACCATCCTGTTAAACGGTGCTGGTACTCCATGGTTACGGCCGACGCGATCATAAGATTGACTATATGTATTAATTGAGCCATTTTTGGCACATATATGTATCTCAACATGGAAATCAATATCATATTTCTTCTGTTAACAGTATATGTATTAAATGAGCCATTTTTCTTCCTGCCATTTCTTTTCGCCATTTTTATTCCCGTCATTTTTTCCCGCTAGTTTTTCCAGCCAGTTCTTCCCTCCAGTTATCTTCCTGCCATTTCTCACTATATATATATTTAGGGTTGGCCTCCATTGTCATTGCATATCTCTAGACTCATATCTGCAACCTCATCACTCTTTCACATGGCTTCCACCGTAGCACTAACCCCCAGGGAGGTGGAGGCGCTTTGCGCCTCGAACTACCCCTGCCCGTTGGGCTACTGTGTCCCCGTCGGCTGGATGCTGAGCGCCGGAGGCGAGCCGGTTCCTCCTGTCCCTCTAGGTGTGGCGTGCCGTATGGCCATCACGAACCACTACTAGTTCGAGCTCACGCTAGAGCAGCGGAGGAATCCCAGATGGTATCCCGACTATTTACCGACTTGGGAAGCCTTCTTCGGGGATCAGCGTGAGAGGACGCTCGCCAGGAACGAGGAGGACGGCCCACCTTGTAAGATCCCACCCTTTATAAGGTAAGGATACCTGTGATTGCAATGCTAGTCCCTGGATCAATGCTAGCATTCACAGTTTAAGATGAAGTACACAGAAACAAAGGTCATTATTACAAGTCATTCTAGAGACAAACATAGTCTTTACAACTCCATGGCCACAGGCCTAGTACAAGAGTTTAAATATGTAATAAGATAAATAAGTCTTCATCTTCATGTGCCACAGGAAAGCATGTTGAGTGTAGACTCATGACTCCTAATCATCATCAGAATAACCTGTAACATCACAAGTTACAGCCACAGTGGGTCAATACATTGGAATAGTATTGGCAAGTGATACCTTAGTAGAATATTGGTGGACTAGATACTATATGCATTTTGGCTAAGTGCAGCTTAGGCTTGCTTTGCTCAAAATAGGTTTTACCTATTAGTTGAAATCACTAAGTTTTTCTTTGTCAAAAATCTTTCCCAAGGAACCACCAATAGACATTGGGGTCCTTCACCCTTGTTCAACCACAAGTTTTTACTTAGAAATTGGGATGAGGAGATTCTTGATAGCTTCCATGTCTTGATGCTCAAGTTGTCCAATACCAGGGACATGGCTAAGTACTTAGATTCTTCCATCTGGAGAGGTTGTGCACTTTCCCCACAAGACTTGATTTTCACCAAGATAGGACCCTTCAGAAGCCTTCTCTTAGACCAAATGGACGCGCTCCAACCTATCATCCCACTACCACCAACTGTCCAAATGGCTAAGTTATTGCAACCTATATGATCCAGGCAGAGCCCATATTGCCAAGTGGTTGCACTAGAAGCTTCTTAACATTTGGCCTCTCAAATCCCTTTGTTCCTGGGTGGCTTTCCACAAGTGAAATACACAAGGTAGACCATAGAAATGGGCCTTGTGTAACCACTCAACATAACCCATTCTTTCCACTCCACCCAGGTGTTTCATTCACTTAGTTGTTTTATTAAGCAAAAACATAGTCCAAAGACTTAGAAATATTTATTCATAGCATGAATATATAACCACCCTTGGTTGCTACTAGCTAGGCTAAGCATGGAATTGATAAGACTTAGAAATATTACTAGAAATTCTACAACTACTAGGATTTCCCAAGCATAGCATATAGATCAAAAATAACCATGCAAGACTAGCAAAATATTTCTAATGCAAAGTTGAATTCATAGGAATAAAATCATGAAGCACCACTTGCCTTGGTAGTTTGGAGAGTAGCTACAATCCTCACAATCACAATCACTATTTGCACCAAAATCTACACATAAAATGATAGCACCAAATCACATACAAAACAAATACAAGCAAAAATATATGGATGCATGCAATATGATATGTGATGATTTTCTATACTTAACAAGACAAGTCCACAGTACTGATTCATAAACAAGTTCAAAACTTGCCAAACAACCTTTATTTGAACATTAAAACATTTCCCAAATAATTGTTATACACAAAATAGGCCTACACATGTTTCTGTAAAAACAACCATTTTAACAGAGGCAAAACATTAAACACATTGAATAGATGTAAAGCATTTTCTCTCCTGATTCCATTGATATAAAATTTGTCAAATTTGGACGTGGGAAACAAAAGTTATGAATTTAACAAGTTTTAATATCTAATAGATCAAATTCAAACTTTTAAAACCAAACTCGTGCCACGCGGCGCCTTCTAACTGGCTGGTACCACTTCGCACCGGATCGTGATTGCGCACCGTCAGATCTAACTAAATCGCGCGGCTCAGATCTGCCCGTACCTCTTCGTCTAGTTTCTAATCTTACCCACTGGATTTAGATCCTACGGCCACAGATCTATCGACCACAGACGGGCGACGCTAGCGGCGGCGACTGGTGGCGGCGGCTCTGTCAGAGTCATTGCCGACGTTCTAGGTCGCGCGGGAGAGGGAGAAGGGGCTTACTGTGCTCGCCGTGTGCTGCTGATACTCAAGGTGGGCTTCGATGGCGAAGGGGCGCGCAGAGGTGGTCGCTGGAGCTCGTCGGAGTCGTGCACGGCGTCGGGTGGCTGCAGACGTCAATGTTGCCGAGGCTCTGTGCCGTCCTTGCACGAAATAAACGCATCAGGGGGTGCGCAAAGTCACTGCGAGCAAGATAGTTTCATGGAGGGAGCAAGGGGCGCTCGATTCGTACCGTGATTTCTCACCGGATAAGAGGAAAGCGTCAGGCACTTGCGGTCATCGTCGTTGGCGAGACTCCAGATGGTCCTAGCATGCACCAATGGGATGAGAAGATGCGCAAGGATGTTGTGATCAGTCTGGAAAACTTAGACGGCAAGGGGCGACGAGAGCTTACCGGAATCGCACGCCGGAGTCTGTCGGTACTGCGGCGGTGTGAGGGCAAATTCTAGCAGCCTGGTGGTGCTCTGTGCTTGGGGTTTGGGGGAAAATGGAGAGGGGGCAGAGGGGGTTTAAGTAGCAAGGACGCGGGCGTGATTTACTCAGGCATTGAACGGGAATTGAAGCCGTGAATTAAACAGGAAACGCCCGGCGTAATTTAGGGATGAACTGGTCGCTGGGGGGTGGAGACGACGACTGCCATGTGGGCCGCGGTTGTCAGCGAGAGAAAGAAAGAGGGGATGGGCCCAAAGTCGGTGACTGTGGAGTGCAGTGAGTGAGAGATAGAGGGAAAAACCCCGGGTGGGCTTAGTGGGCTGGTTTCACTGTTGGGCTAGATTAGTAGTGCCGGCCTTTTCTTATTTCTTTATTCCTTTTCTTTTTCTATTTGAATTTCTAGGAAACATTTTCAAATGATTTCAAAACCATTTGAATTCAAACTTTTTCTGGATTTTTGTAGAGTGTAACACTCATATTTCTGGGCATAAAAATCATGTGGTCTCTCTGTATTAGCTTGGTCCTATTGATCAAACAAAATAAATAGTGACTTAGCACTTGATTTGAACAAGTTTTAAAAATGGTTTTAAATCTATATTTGTTTTGTAAATTTTGGTTTAAGCATTATCAATCAAGCAAAACAATCTGAGAGCAACAAGGTTTGGTTTTGAAACAAATAATCTCCCATTGGAGAGTAGCATTTGATTAATGTTTGATCACATAAAATCATAGCTCCCAAGTCCTGTTTTCTTTCAAAATGAGTTTGAATTTGATCCCTAAATGATATGCATGCGTGCATGATATGTAATCTTTGAAAACATGATTTTAGGGATGTTACAAATCTAACCCCCTTAAGATGAATCTCGCCCTCGAGATTCGGGTTGGCTAGCAAATAGGTGAGGGTGGTCTTTCTGAAGATCATCTTCTCTTTCCCAAGTTGCTTCTTCTTCGGAATGATGGTTCCATTGAACTTTCCAGAATTTGATAGTCTTAGTCCGAGTAACTCTTTCTGCAGTCTCTAGAATCTTGATAGGTTTCTCCTCATAAGTGAGGTCACTATCCAATTGAACCTCTTCCAAACATATAGTATCCTTCAAATAAGTATCTTCCATTTCTGGATGACATTTCTTAAGCTGACTTACATGAAACACATTATGAACAGCTGACAAAGACTCTGGCAATTCAATCTCATAAGCTACTTCTCCTTTACGACTCAGAATCTTGAATTGTCCAACATATCTTGGGGCCAATTTACCTTTGACACCAAACCTCTTCACTCCACGAAGTGGTGACACTCTAAGATAAGCTCTATCACCTACTTCATAGGTGACTTCTCTATGCTTAGGATCTGCGTAGCTCTTTTGTCGGGACTGTGCTATCTTCAATCTTTCCTTAACCAGCTTGACTTTCTCTTCAGCCTCTTTGATGAGTTCTGGTCCGAACAAACTTCTTTCTCCCACACCATTCCATAGCAATGGGGTGGTACACTTTCTCCCATAGAGAAACTCAAATGGTGCCATCTCAATACTGGCTTGATAGTTGTTATTGTAAGAGAATTTTGCATACGGCAGACTTTCATCCCAACTGGCTCCATAGTCTAGAGCACATGCTCTCAACATATCTTCAAGAATCTGATTGGTCCTTTTTGTTTGTCCATCAGTTTGAGGATGGAAAGCAGTGCTGAATTCCAATCTCGTTCCCAATGATTCATGTAATTGTAGGGTTCGCAGCATAGAAAACAAAAAATTTCCTACGATGTGAACTATATACCAAGATCTATCTACTAGATACAAACAACGGGAAGATATATATCCGTAGAGAACATACCCTTGAAGACCGACAAAGCTTAACGAGTTCAACTTGTGGTTGATGTAGACGATCTCTTGCCGATCTCAAGATCGAGAGGAAGTCCTAGCGCCACAAATCAGCAGCGCATCCGTGCTCGCACACACGTTCGAGGCACCGAGCAACCTCCGCCTCCTCGCTCCAGCGATGCAGCGGAAGCACAACTCTTTCTTGCTGAAGAGCCACCGGGAACATGTATCTCGCTAGTCCGTGACCATGGGGGATAAATTCTAGAGGGGGAGAGAGATCCTTCATGACGAGGTGTGAGAGACAAGTGAGGAGGGGGGCTCCTTTTATAGGAGGATGGGGGAACCCCAAGGGGGTGGCCGGCGCATGGGGGCTTCCCCCTTGCCCTCCCCTCTTCATGTGGGTGGACACTCCACTCACAAATCTCCTTTAAATTCCCTCCACTCAAAAGTCCACTCAAATTCCCATTAAATTTCCACCAAATTTAATGCAAAATCTCATTAAATAAAACTCTTTTATTTTATTCAGAATTTTGTCAATTACTTTAATTACAAACATTCACAAATAACCCCTTGCTATAATTCTATTTCACATGCATAACCACTTTATGCAATTTCACCCGAAAACCTGTTTCGGTATCTAGTGAAATAAATTCCCGCGCTTGTTCATTCTTTCGGCATGAAACATTTGCTCCAATTGGATGTCGGTGTCTCTTAAGTGTGTCACCCTACGGTTCATGAATAATGCGGACATGATCGAGACCCCTCTCGGATCAATAATCAGAAGCGGGATCTGGAGACCCATACTGACTCCCACACATTCAACGATGACTTTCTTGTGATCGTCGGAACCTTTTACGCTAGTATCATAATCCCTTTGTTTCACGATATATTACATGTCCGAGATTCGATCATCGGTATCTCCATACCTAGTTTGATCTCGTTACCGACATGCACTCTTTTCTCGTTCCTGTGATATAACATTCTAGTGATCAAATCACTTGCTTGCAAGCTAATCAATGTGATATCACCGAGAGGGCCCAGAGTATATCTATCCGTCATCGGGTTGAACAAATTCCTCTCGATCCATGAGCCTCAACATAACACTTTATTAGTTACGAATCCATCTTTATAATCACCCATTGCAGTGTGACGTTTGATGTTATCAAGAAACTCTTCCGGTGTCGGTGATTGACATGATCTCATGGTCTAAGGATTAGGATCACCGTAAGTTGTTATAGCAATATAAACTCAATGACTTTGATCGTAATGCTATACTTGGATGAATGTTCATCACACCATTACACTAATGTTGTGATCCGTTATTAACAACATCCAATGTCCATGATCGAAACCTTGATCATCTTGTTAATCAACGAGCTAGTTTATGAGAGAGGCATAACTAGGAACTTTCATTTGTTTATTAAACACACATGTATTAACGTTTCCGTATTAATACAATTATAGCATGCAAAATAAACATCTATCATATACTTGGAATACACATAATAAACACTTTATTATTGCCTCTCGGGCATATTCCTTGATCTCCCACTTGCACTAGAGAAAATAATCTAGTTACATAGTGATAAATCTAACACCCATTGAGTTCTGGTGTTGATCATGTTTTGCTCTAGGGAGAGTTTTAGTCAACGGATCTGCTACATTGAGATCCGTATGTACTTTACAAATCTTTATATCCCCATCCTTGACATGCTCGCGGATGGAGTGAAACCGGCGCTTAATATGCTTGGAATGCTTATGAGACCTTGGCTCTTTGGCATTGGCAATGGCACCATTGTTGTCACAATAGATCACCATTGGGTCCAACGCGTTTTCCACCACTCCTAGTTCGGATATGAACTCCTTCATCCAAACTGCTTCCTGAGCCGCTCAAGCGACAACATATTCGGCATCCGTTGTTGATCCCGCTACCATAGGTTGTTTGGAGCTCCTCCAACTAACCGCTCCGCCATTCATGAGAAATACGTAGCCGGATTGAGACTTAGAGTCATCCGGATCGGTGTCAAAGCTAGCGTCGACATAACAATTAGCGACGAGCTCATCTTCACCTCCGTATACAAGAAACATATCCTTAGTTCTTCGTAAGTACTTAAGGATATTCTTGACCGCTATCCATGTTAGAACACGGATCCGATTGGTACCTACTAGTCAAACTAATAGCATGTGCCACATCCGGTCTTGTACATAGCATGGCGTACATTATAGAGCCTATGGTGAAGCATAGGGACTTTGTCCATTATCTCTCTTTCTTCCTTGAGCGGACTTTGAGTCTTACTCAATGTCTTGTCTTGCAACATAGGTAAGAACCCTTCTTACTTCCGTCCATTTTAAACTTCTTTAAAATCTTATCAAGGTATGTACTTTGTGATAGCCCTATTAGGCGCCTAGATCTATCTCTATAGATCTTTATGCCTAATATGTATGACGCTTCACCTAGGTCCTTCATTGAAAATTTCTTTGTTTAGATAACTTTTAACACTGTTTAAAAGATCTATATCATTCGATCAATAATATGTCATCCACATATAATATCGAAATTCCACATTGCTCCCACTCACTTTCTTGTAAATACAAGCTTCTCCATAAGTTTGGACAAATCCAAACTCTTTGATCACCTCATCAAAGCGGAGATTCCAACCGTGATGCTTGCTTCAATCCATAGATGGATCGCTGAAGCTTGCACACCTTGTTAGCATCCTTAGGATCGACAAAACCCTTTGGTTGTATCATATACAACTCTTCTTCAATATTACCATTGACAAACGCGGTTTTGACATCCATCTGCCATATCTCATAATCGAAATATGCAGCAATTGCTAACATAATCCTAACTGACTTTAGCATCGCTACGGGAGAGAAAGTCTCATCGTAGTCAACTCCTTGAATTTGTCGAAACCCCTTTGTGACAAGTCGAGCTTTATAGACGGTCACATTACCATCAGCATCAGTTTTCCTTTTGAAAATCCATTTGTTCTCCACGGCCTTTCGGTCATGAGGTAATTCCACCAAGTTCCAAACTTGATTTTCATACATGGATTCCATCTCGGATTTCATGGCTTCTAACCATTTGTTGGAATCCGGGCTCATCATCGCTTCTTCATACGTCGCAGGGTCATCATTTTCATCAACCATGAAATTCATGAGATTTCCGTCTGACTCGGGGCTGCAGCGTCTGTTTGACCTGCGAGGTTGGTAGTACTCTCTTTTGAGTTTCATGATCATTATCATTAGTTCCCTCTTCAGCGGTGGAGCCAACTCGGAACAACTTCCGCCTGCGCTACTCGCCATACTTTGAAGAGAAGGTTCCACAACCTCTTGAGTTCTACCTTGACTACTCACACCTTTCGCGAGAAACTCTTTCTCTAGAAAGGATCCATTCTGGCAACAAAAACCTTGCCCTCGGATCTGTGATAGAAGGAATACCCAATAGTTTCTTTAGGGTATCCTATGAAGACGCATTTTCCGCTTTGGGTTCGAGTTTATCGGTTGAAGTTTCTTCACATAAACATCGCATCCCCAAACTTTAAGAAATGATAGCTTAGGTTTGTTTCCAAACCACAATTCATACGGTGTCTTTTCAACGGATTTAGATGGTGCCCGATTTAAAGTGAATGCAGCAGTTTCTAGTGCATAACCCCAAAATGACAACGGCAAGTCCGTCAGAGACATCATAGATCGAACCATATCTAATAAAGTACGATTACGACGTTCCGACACACCATTTCTTTGTGGTGTTCCGGCAGGTGTGAGTTGTGAAACAATTCCACACTCTTTCATGTGAGTGCTAAACTCGTAACTTAGATACTCACCTCCACGGTCGGACCGTAGAAATTTGATCTTTCTATTATGATGATTTTCCACTTCATTCTGAAATTCCTTGAAATTTTCAAAGGTTTCAGACTTGTGTTTCATCAAGTATATATAACCGTATCTACTCAAATCATCCGTTAAAGTAACAAAATAACGATATCCACCTCGCGCCGACACACTCATTGGACCACATACATCAGAATGTATGATTTCTAATAAATCTGTCGCCCGTTCCATTGAACCGGAAAACGGCGTTCTAGTCATCTTGCCCATAAGGCATGGCTCACATGTATCAAATGATTCATAATCAAGTGATTCCAAAAGTCCATCCGAATGGAGCTTCTTCATGCGTTTAACGCCAATATGACCTAGACTTCAGTGCCACATATATGCAGATATATCATCATTAAGTTTAATCCTTTTAGCATCAACATTATGAATATGTGTAACATTATCATCGAGATCTAATAGAAATAAACCATTCATCATCGGTGCATGACCATAAAAGATTTCATTCATATAAATGGAACAACAATTGTTCTCGGATTCAAATGAATAACCACTTCGCATCAAACACGATCCAGATACAATGTTCATGCTCAGTGCAGGCACCAGATAACATTTATTCAAGTTTATAACTAATCCCGACGGCAAGTGGAGAGGCAGCGTTAAACGGCGATCACATCAACGCTTGATCCATTGCCGACACGCATCTTGACCTCACCCTTGCTAGCGGTCGCTTGTTCCGCAGCCACGATTCGAGTTACAAATATTAGCAAGCCGGTATCAAATACCCGGTGCTCTGCGAGCACTAGTCAAGTACACATCAATAACATGTATATCATATATACCTTTGTTTGCCTTGCCGGCCTTCTTGTCTTCCGGATACTTGGGGCGATTCGCTTCCAGTTGGCGATCCCTTACAATAGTAGCACTCGGAATCAGACTTAGGTCCAACTCGGGGTTTCTTTTCAGGCACGGCAACAGGCTTGCCGCCCTTACTTCCCTTCCGTTTTCCCTTCTTGTCTTTCTTGAAACCAGTGTTCCTATTGATCATCAACACTTGATGTTCCTTTTTGATCTCCACTTCTGCAGTTTTAAGCATTGACAGAAGCTTGGGGAGAGACTTCTTCATGCCTTGCATATTATAGTTCATCACGAAGCTCTTATAGCTAGGTGGCAGAGATTGCAGAACACGATGGATGCCTAAGTCAATGGGAATCGATATTCCCAAGGACACAAGCTTATCGGCGTAACCCGACATCTTGAGTACATGCTCACTAACGGAGCTGTGCTCTTCCATCATGCAGCTAATGAACTTTTCTGAAGCGTTGTAGCTCTCTACAGCATCATGTGTGTCGAAAATCATTTTCAACTCACCCATTGTATCAAATGCATTGCCGTTTTAGAAACTCTTTCGAAGTTCCGGCTCTAGCCCATACAATATGCCGCAATGAACTAAGTTGTGGTCCTCCTGACGAGTCTGATAGACATTCTTCTCCTCGTCAGGGGCATCATCAAAAGGTGGGGGGCCTAACGGCGCTTCTAGCACATATTGCTTTTGTGCAGCAGAGAGGAGAATCCTCAAATTCATGGCCCATTCGGTAAAGTTGCTACCGTTCGTTGCTAGTTTCTCTTTCTCCATGAACACATTGAAATTAAAAGCAGGTGGTGCCATCTACAACAGAATTTGTAAAGTTTAGACTAAGTGTATGATAGATTGAGTTCAAATAATCCATATTATGAATGAACTCCCACTCAAAAACGACATCCCTCGTGCCTTTTGGTGATTACATGAACTAAATCCACTATACCAAGTCCGATCATCACGTGAGTCGGTATAGCTTCAAAGCGAGCATCAAATGGGCATCATATCAACTATATGACTCATGCTTAACCTTTCGGTCCATGTTCCGAGGCCATGTGCGTACATGCTAGGCTCGCCAAGTTAGAACCTTAGTATTCGTGTGTAGCTGTTTTACACCGAAATATGGTCGTGGATCCAAGAACACCCGATCATCACGTGATGTCTTGGAGCGAAAACATAATCGGTGCATACTAAAGGAAGAACACATTCTTATCTTGATATTTAAATGAGGGATCATCTTATTATACTAACAAAGCGCTAAACAAGCAATATAAGATGCTATCAAACATCATATGTTTATTAGTGAAATGATATGGTTCCCGCAGATGATCTCTATCATGTGGATCGTGGTATGATCACTATCATACCTATATGTGTAAATCCAAGGTCTATGGATTTTACACGCTATGTGTGTTGTAAGAGTATCATCTCATACTTCTACTTACAACACTACCATATCATAACACTAGCCCAGCAACAATCTAAACTAGACGCCTCTAATTTATCCATTGCAAGTTTTACGTGGCTTAGGGCTTTCGAGATAGAACCGTTCTTACCTACGGACATGAACCACAATGAGGGTAATCAAATTGTTGACAACTCGCTTGCAAAATAGATATTGACTATAGTAGGAGAGACAGACACCCGCTATCCACTTATGCAAACTAGTTGCATGTCAAGCGTGGAACAGGTCTCATGTGCGAGGACATGTAAAGTTTGTCCGGACCGCTTCATCCCACTATGCCACCAATATCCAAAATTACAACAAAGGAGCAACAACATGATCATCATCGCCCACATACTCATATGTGTACTACCCGTGTAAAGTATCTACGCATAGATCCGGCTCTGATACCACTGTAGGGTTCGCAGCATAGAAAACAAAAATTTTCCTACGATGTGAACTATATACCAAGATCTATCTACTAGATACAAACAACGGGCGGATATATATCCGTAGAGAACATAACCTTGAAGACCGACAAAGATTAACGAGTTCAACTCGTGGTTGATGTAGACGATCTCTTGCTGATCTCAAGATCGAGAGGAAGTCCTAGCGCCACAAATCAGCAGCGCATCCGTGCTCGCACACACGTTCGAGGCACCGAGCAACCTCCGCCTCCTCGCTCCAGCGATGCAGCGGAAGCACAACTCTTTCTTGCCGAATAGCCACCGGGAACATGTATCTCGCTAGTCCGAGACCATGGGGGATAAATTCTAGAGGGGGAGAGAGATCCTTCACGAGGAGGTGTGAGATACAAGTGAGGAAGGGGGCTCCTTTTATAGGAGGAGGGGGGAACCCCAAGGGGGTGGCCGGCGCATGGGGGCTGCCCCCTTGCCCTCCCCTCTTCATGTGGGTGGACACTCCACTCACAAATCTCCTTTAAATTCCCTCCACTCAAAAGTCCACTCAAATTCCCATTAAATTTCCACCAAATTTAATGCATACTCTCATTAAATAAAACTCTTTTATTTTATTCAGAATTTTGTCAATTACTTTAATGACAAACATTCACAAATAACCCCTTGCTAGAATTCTATTTCACATGCATAACCACTTTATGCAATTTCACGAAAACTTTGTTTGGTATCTAGTGAAATAAATTCCTGCGCTTGTTCATTATTTCATCATGAAACATTTGCTCCAATTGGATGTCGGTGTCTCTTAAGTGTGTCACCCTACGGTTCGTGAATAATGCGGACATGATCGAGACCCCTCTCGGATCAATAATCAGAAGCGGGATCTGGAGACCCATACTGACTCCCACACATTCAACGATGACTTTCTTGTGATCGTCGGAACCTTTTACGCTAGTATCTTAATCCCTTTGTTTCACGATATATTACATGTCCGAGATTCGATCATCGGTATCTCCATACCTAGTTTGATCTCGTTACCGACATGCACTCTTTTCTCGTTCTGTGATATAACATTCTAGTGATCAAATCACTTGCTTGCAAGCTAATCAATGTGATATCACCGAGAGGGCCCAGAGTATATCTATCTATCATCGGGATGAACAAATTCCACTCTCGATCCATGAGCCTCAACATAACACTTTATTAGTTACGAATCCATCTTTATAATCACCCTATTACGGTGTGACGTTTGATGTTATCAAGAAACTCTTAGGTGTCGTTGATTGACATGATCTCATGGTCTAGGATTAGGATCACTTCGTAAGTTGTTATAGCAATATAAACTCAATGACTTTGATCGTAATGCTATACTTCGGATGAATGTTTATCACACCATTACACTAATGTTGTGATCCCGTTATTAACAACATCCAATGTCCATGATCAGGAAACCTTGATCATCTTGTTAATCAACGAGCTAGTTTATGAGAGAGGCATAACTAGGAACTTTCTGTTTGTTTATTAAACACACATGTATTAACGTTTCCGTATTAATACAATTATAGCATGCAAAATAAACATCTATCATATACTTGGAATACACATAATAAACACTTTATTATTGCCTCTCAGGGCATATTCCCTTCAGTAATTGCCTCCAAAAATGAGAAGTGAATTGTGTTCCCCTATCAGACACAATACTCTTGGGTACTCCATGTAGACATACAATTCTACTCATATAGATCTTGGCTAGCTTAGCACTTGTGTAAGTTGTCTTTACGGGTATGAAATGAGCCACTTTAGTTAGGCGATCCACCACTACCCAAATAGAATCATATCCTGACCGGGTCCTTGGCAATCCGGTGATGAAATCCATACCAATCTTGTCCCACTTCCAATCAAGAATAGGTAGTGGTTGTAACAATCCTGCTGGTTTCTGATGTTCCGCTTTCACTCTACTACATACATCACACAAAGCAATATGTTCGGCGATGTCCTTCTTGAGATTATTCCACCAAAATCTTTCCTTCATATCCATATACATTTTGGTGTTACCCGAATGAATGGAATACGGTGAGTTGTGTGCTTCTTGTAAAATCAGTTTCCGAAGCTCCGGATCTTGTGGAACACAGATACGTTTTCCATGCCATAAAGTACCCTGCTCGTCTTCATGGAATCCTTTGGCTTTTCCCTTGCCAATCTTTTCCTTAATCTCTTCAATTTCCTTATCTGCCTTTTGGGCTTCTTTGATCTTGTTCAACAAGGTGGGTTGAACATCTAAAGACATGAGATGTCCCTCAGGCACAATCTCCAATCTGAGATCTCTAAATTGGGCACACAGATCATCTGGCAATTCTCCCTTAGTAAGGCCATTCACAAAAGCCTTACGGCTTAGAGCATCCGCTACAACATTTGCTTTACCGGGGTGGTATTGCAAACTCAAGTCATAGTCCTTGATGAGTTCTAGCCATCTTCTTTGTCTCATGTTAATTTATTTCTGGGTGAAAATATATTTCAAACTCTTGTGATCTGTGAACACTTCACAACACTTTCCCAAAATATAATGTCTCCATGTTTTGAGTGCATGGACAACAGAGGCTAACTCTAAATCATGAGTAGGGTAATTTACCTCATGAGTTTTGAGTTGTCTCGAGGCATAAGCCACAACTTTCCCTTCTTGCATAAGTACTGCACCTAATCCATGATGAGATGCATCATAATATACTTGGAAATCTTTCTCCAAATCTGGCAAACATAAGACTGGTGCTGTCACTAGTCTCTTCTTAAATTCTTGAAAACTGAGTTCACAACCTTCAGACCAAGCAAATTTCTTGTCTTTCTTTAGCAATTCTGTCATAGGCTTAGCTACCTTGGAGAAATTCTCAATGAACCTTCTGTAGTAACCTGCTAAGCCAAGGAAACTACGAACCTCTTTCACTGACTTGGGAGATTCCCATTCAGTTACAGCTGAAACTTTAGAAGGATCAAATGCTACACCATCTCCTGACACAACGTGTCCAAGAAAACCAACTTCATTTAGCCAAAATTCACACTTGCTGAATTTGGCATACAGCTTATGCTCTCTAAGCTTCTCAAGTATCAAACACAAATGTCCTTCATGCCCTTCTTTGCTCTTGGAGTAGATCAAAATGTCATTGATGAAAACGACAACAAACTTATCAAGAAATTCCATGAACACCTTGTTCATCATGTTCATGAAGTATGCTGGTGCATTGGTCAATCCAAATGGCATCACGGTATACTCATACAATCCATACCTTGTGGTGAAAGCTGTCTTAGGTATGTCTTGTTCCCTTATCTTGAGCTGGAAATAACCTGACCGGAGATCAAGCTTTGAGAACACACAGGCTCCTTCTAACTGATCAAACAAGTCATTGATTCTAGGCAAAGGGTACTTGTTCTTAATAGTCACCTCATTGAGTGAACGATAATCTATGCATAACCTTTGACTTCTATCTTTCTTTTCCACAAACAAAACTGGTGCTCCCCAAGATGAAGAACTTGGTTGGATAAATCCTTTCTGCAACTGTTCTCCAAGCTGCTTCTTGAGTTCTTTCAACTCATCAACTGACATCTTGTACGGTCTTTTTGCTATTGGTCCAGATCCTGGTAGCAAATCAATAAGAAATTCCACATCTCTATCTGGTGGCATTCCCGACAATTCTTCCGGAAACACGTTCGGATATTCACTTATAATAGGCACACTGTCTATGCTAACCCCTTAAGAGAATTAAGCTTACTCCCTTTTGATTCAAAGTTAGACTTGAATCTAATCCATTTCTTTTCTGGGGTTGTGAGTGCAACATTACGATCGACACAATCTAGTACTCCTTCATACTTGGTCATCCAATCCATTCCCAAAATTACATCTAGTCCTTGGGAATCCAGGATTATCAGACTCACTGGAAACTTATGCTTTCCAAATTCTATCACTAGATCCCGGCATCCAAGACTTACTATCATATCTCCACCTGGAGAACTTACTTTTATTGGACACCCAATGTTTTCAGTTGGAAACCCATATCTATCAACAAATGCTTTTGATATGAATGAATGTGATGCTCAAGTATCAAAAATAACAAGTGCTGGAATAGAATTGAGTTGAACTTACCAGCAACAACATCTGGCTCTTCATAGATTTCCTCCACATTTATGTGGTTCATTTGCCCTTTCTGGAAAGAGTTGGGCTTGTTGGGTCCTTCAACTTTCTTTTCTGGGCACTCATTTGCATAATGCCCCATCTTCTTGCACTTGAAACATTCAACCTGACTAAGATCCTTCTTGACAGGCTGGCTTCCACTGCCACTTCCACTTCCATTGTGGTGGCTCTTATATCCACTCTTGTGATTCTTGTACTTACCGTTGTCATGACTACGATTGTGCTTGTTGTCATGATAACGGTTGTGGTTGTGGTGCTTGTTGAACTTCCCATGCTTGTGGGATCCAGAACTCCCACTGTCATCATAATGGGAACGCTTGTGAGACGAACCCGAGTTGTGCTTGTCAGTGTGCTTTCTCTTCCTGCTTTCAACTTGTTTCATTTTGCTCTCCAAAATAGCAGCCTTGTCACAAAGAGATTGGTATGTGGGAACATAATCCACAACTAACTGCAGGTTCAGTTCATCATTCAACCCTTCAAGGAACTTTTCCTTCCTCTTAGCATCAGTGTCAACTTCATCCGGTGCATAACGCGCCAGATTTTTGAACTCCTCAATATATTCAGCCACGCTGCGGTGGCGCTGCTTCAGGTTATGGAACTCTTTCTTCTTCAAACTCATCACTCCGGATGAGATGTGAGCAGTACGAAAACCATCTTCAAAGATACCCATGTCACATCCGCAATGGGAGTGGTGATCTGGAAGTTATCCCACCAAGTGGATGCTGGTCCTTCCAACAAGTGAGCTGCAAATCTGACTTTCTCTTCATCAGTACAGCCAACAGTTGTCAAGTCCTTATTCACAGAGCGTAGCCAATCATTGGCCACCATAGGATCAGTAGTTCCTGAGAACTTTGCTGGCCTCAGTCTCAAGAACCTGGTAAGCATGTCAAAACCCGGTGGGTTGTTCTGATTGTTGTTGTTGTTGTTATTGTTGTTGTTGTTGTTGTTGTTGTTGTTGTTGTTGTTGTTGTTGTTGTTGTTGTTGTTGTTGTTGTTGTTGTTGTTGTTGTTGTTGTTTTGATTCTAGATGAACGTAGTCATCATTTGCATCAGCTGAGTCTGAGCTGTCATCATTTGCTGCATCTTAGGGGTGATGTTGTTGTTGTTGGGGTTGGGATTAGCACGTCGGGGAGGCATCTGTGGTTTTCAAGGGAGATAAGAATGAGATACCCATAGATGCTAACATGCACATTACATCACATAACAATCACCAAACATGCACCATAATAATAAAAAGTTCAACAACATAGACAACAAGTTTGCAAAGTAAACACACCAATAGCAAGCCATCCACATGTTGGATGGTCATTGCGACTCAATAATCAAAGGAATGATAAATAAATGGTAAATGAGTAGTCATCACTACTCCTCTGCATCAACCTCCTCGTCAACAAGTGTAAGACCTGCATTCTCCATAGCGGTCTTGTACTCCTCGACATTGGTGGTCAAGGTCTCTACCTTGGCTTTGAGATCCCTCTTCTGTGAACGAAGTCTCTCAATCACAGTCTGCTGATGCTCAAGCTCGAAGTCCTTGGCCTCTAGTTCTGCAGTCATGTCTCGAATCCTCTTGTTCCTATCTTGGACTCGCTTCTCTTGACTCTTGAACTTTCTGTCCTGACTCTCAAACTTGGCCTCCATCTCCTTGACTATCTCATCTTGCTCCGCGAAGAGCTTGTCCTTCTCACGAAGCTGCACCTGGAGTTCGTCATTGCTGAGCATGACGTTGGTCCTATCAGTGTCTATGTGCCTAAGAAGAACCTCTAAGTCCTGGAGGTATAGACGAATCGGCTCTGCTGTCTCTCTCGAAGTATCCTCGAAGTCAATGGCCTCACCATCATCATCACGTCTACCAAAGGCGTGGAAGTGAGTACCTCTAACCTGTCGAGAGTGTCTCCCTAACAGACGTCCAATCAAGTCCTGCATGACTACCTCTAGGCCTCTCTCCTTGTCATCATGCATGAGCTTGAAGATGATTGCCTCCGTGGTAGGCTCAGTCTGGCGTCCGGGTTGATTAACCTTGAAGCCCCAAAGGTCTTTCCTCTCAAACTTGGTGAGGGGAAGCACCATGATGGTAGGAAGAGGGAGATTGAGCAAACTAGTGAGCTCAATAATACGAGGGCCAAAGCGAGTTCCCTTGAACTCTTCAGCCGTGCTGATAGTAACATTAGGCATCTATTTAATAAGATAGGAAAAAGTTAGAATCAACACAATTTAAGACAAATCACAAGTCAAGGCATCACATGCATAACTTTGGAAATCAAACACACAAGTAATGGCATATATGGATTCATTACAAACAACCAAGGTTCAACTTATTTTAAACAACATTTGGGAAATAAAATGATAGGTGTGTGGTGGTCCAACTAAAGAAGTACGTTACAATCCCATCTCACTTGCCAAGTTGGCTAACAGGGCATCCCTAGAGGCAATCCGTTTATCTAGATCACAAGACTCCATTGATAAGTCTATGATGTCTTTCCTTAAGCTTTGGTTGGTAGTCTCTAACTCTTGGGTATGCTTCTTTTCTTCCCTAAGATCATTCTGGGTGTTAAGCATTCTGCACTTGATTCTATCACCAAGTTCTTTGATGGTCTTCCAAGCTGCATCCCTTGCTGAATCAAAGAGTGTGGTGTGCATCACTGAGTTGGTGACCATGCAGAATCCTGAGTCCTTGTGGTTGTCTTCCTTGTTTTTATACAAGTGAAGTTGCACCCACCAGTACGCAACTCCTTCATCCATCACAGGAAAACCTTTATACACAGCTGCACCATGTATTCCCATGGAAACCATGAGGTCCTTGAGAGCCTTGGGGAACTCTGTCTCACATTCCAAAGTCATAGTCATGAGTGGTCCCTTCCTCACGGCTTCGTTGATGGTGTTCATCTACAAATATAGATGAGAAAGAAGATTAGAAAAGTTTACGAGAAGAAAAGACAAGTGTGGAAGTTGTTGAATTTTTTTTCCTTAGTGGTTTCCAGTCCTAGGGTCATAATCCTACAGGCAACACAGTGCTCTGATGCCATCTGTAAGATCCCACCCTTTATAAAGGTAAGGATCCCTGTGATTGCAATGCTAGTCCCTGGATCAATGCTAGCATCCACAGTTTAAGATGAAGTACACAGAAACAAAGGTCAATATTACAAGTCATTCCAGAGACAAACATAGTCTTTACAACTCCATGGCCACAGGCCTAGTACAAGAGTTTAAATATGTAATAAGATAAATAAGTCTTCATCTTCATGTGCCACAGGAAAGCATGTTGAGTGTAGACTCATGACTCCTAATCATCATCAGAATAACCTGTAACATCACAAGTTACAACCACAGTGGGTCAATACATTGGAATAGTATTGGCAAGTGATACCTTAGTAGAATATTGGTGGACTAGATACTATATGCATTTTTGCTAAGTGTAGCTAAGGCTTGCTTTGCTCAAAATAGGGTCTACCTATTAGTTGAAATCACTAAGTTTTTCTTTGTCAAAAATCTTTCCCAAGGAACCACCAATAGACATTGGGGTCCTTCACCCTTGTTCAACCACAAGTTTTTACTTAGAAATTGGGATGAGGAGATTCTTGATAGCTTCCATGTCTTGATGCTCAAGTTTTCCAATACCAGGGACATGGCTAAGTACTTAGATTCTTCCATCTGCAGAGGTTGTGCACTTTCCCCACAAGACTTGATTTTCACCAAGACAGGACCCTTCAGAAGCCTTCCCTTAGACCAAATGGACACGCTCCAACCTATCATCCCACTACCACCAACTGTCCAAATGGCTAAGTTATTGCAACCTATATGATCCAGGCAGAGCCCATATTGCCAAGTGGTTGCACTAGAAGCTTCTTAACATTTGGCCTCTCAAATCCCTTTGTTCCTGGGTGGCTTTCCACAAGTGAAATACACAAGGTAGACCATATAAATGGGCCTTGTGTAACCACTCAACATAACCCATTCTTTCCACTCCACCCAGGTGTTTCATTCACTTAGTTGTTTTATTAAGCAAAAACATAGTCCAAAGACTTAGAAATATTTATTCATAGCATGAATATATAACCACCCTTGGTTGCTACTATCTAGGCTAAGCATGGCATTGATAAGACTTAGAAATATTTCTAGCAATTCTAAAACTACTAGGATTTCCCAAGCATAGCATATAGATCAAAAATAACCATGCAAGACTAGCAAAATATTTCTAATGCAAAGTTGAATTCATAGGAATAAAATCATGAAGCACCACTTGCCTTGGTAGTTTGGATAGTATCTACAATCCTCACAATCACTATTTGCACCAAAATCTACACATAAAATGATAGCACCAAATCACATACAAAACAAATACAAGCAAAAATATATGGATGCATGCAATATGATATGTGATGATTTTCTATACTCAACAAGACAAGTGCACAGTACTGATTCATAAACAAGTTCAAAACTTGCCAAACAACCTTTATTTGAACATTAAAACATTTCCAAAATAATTGTTATACACAAAATAGGCCTACACATGTTTCTGTAAAAACAACCATTTTAACAGAGGCAAAACATTAAACACATTTCATAGATGGAAAGTATTTTCTTTCCTGATTCCATTGATATAAAATTTGTCAAGCTTAGACGTGGGAATCAAAAGTTATGAATTTAACAAGTTTTAATATCTAATAGATCAAATTCAAACTTTTAAAACCAAACTCGTGCCACGCGGCGCCTTCTAACTGGCTGGTACCGCTTCACACCGGATCGTGCTTGCGCACCGTCATATCTAACTAAATCGCGCGGCTCAGATCTGCCCGTACCTCTTCGCCTAGCTTCTAATCTTACCCACTGGATTTAGATCCTACGGCCACAGATCTATCGACCACAGACGGGCGGCGCTAGCGGCGGCGACTGGCGGCGGCGGCTCTGTCAGAGTCATTGCCGACGTTCTAGGTTGCGACATTCTAGGTCTCGCGGGAGAGGGAGAACGGGCTTATTGTGCTCGTCGTGTGCTGCTGATGCTCAAGGTGGGCTTCGATGGCGAAGGGGCGCGCAGAGGTGGTCGCTGGAGCTCGTCGGAGTCGTGCACGGCGTCGGGTGGCTGCAGACGTCAACGTTGCCGAGGCTCTGTTCCGTCCTTGCACGAAATAAATGCATCAGGGGGTGCGCAAAGTCACTGCGAGCAAGATAGTTTCATGGAGGGAGCAAGGGGCGCTCGATTCGTACCGTGATTTCTCACCGGAGAAGAGGAAAGCATCGGGCACTTGCGGTCGTCGTCGTTGGCGAGACTCCAGATGGTCCTAGCATGCACCAATGGGATGAGAAGATGCGCAAGGATGTTGTGATCAGTCTGGAAAACTTAGACAGCAAGGGGCGAGCTTACGAATCGCACGGCTGCAGTCTCACTGCGGTGTGAGGGCAAATTCTAGCAGCCTGGTGGCGCTCTGTGCTTGGGGTTTGGGGGGAAATGGAGAGGGGGCAGAGGGGGTTTAAGTAGCAAGGAAGCGGGCGTGATTTACTCAGGCATTGAACGGGAATTGAAGCCGCGAATTAAACAGGAAACGTCCGGCGTAATTTAGGGATGAACTGGTCGCTGGGGGGTGGAGATGACGACTGCCATGTGGGCCGCGGTTGTCAGCGAGAGAAAGAAAGAGGGGATGGGCCCAGGCGGTCAGTGACTCTGTGGGTACGGCTGCGAGTGAGAGATAGAGGGAAAAACCCCGGGTAGGCTTAGTGGGCTGGTTTCACTGTTGGGCTAGATTAGTAGCGCCGGCCTTTTCTTATTTCTTTATTCCTTTTCTTTTTCTATTTGAATTTCTAGGAAACATTTTCAAATGATTTCAAAACCATTTGAATTCAAACTTTTTCTGGATTTTTGTAGAATATAACACTCATATTTCTGGGCATAAAAATCATGTGGTCTCTCTGTATTAGCTTGGTCCTATTGATCAAAAAAAAAATAGTGACTTAGCACTTGATTTGAACAAGTTTTAAAAATGGTTTTAAATCTATATTTGTTTTGTAAATTTTGGTTTAAGCATTAGCAATCAAGCAAAACAATCTGAGAGCAACAAGGTTTGGTTTTGAAACAAATAATCTCCCATTGGAGAGTAGCATTTTATTAATGTTTGATAACATAAAATCATAGCTCCCAAGTCCTGTTTTCTTTCAAAATGAGTTTGGATTTGATCCCTAAATGATATGCATGCATGCATGACATGTAATCTTTGAAAACATGATTTTAGAGATGTTACACACCTCCTCCGAACTTCAACGAGGCCGGCCGTCGGTTGTGGTGGCGCGGTCGGACTCTCCAGAGCGTCATGGCCTACGACACTGCCGCCGACTCTAACCCACGTCTGCGCTACCCTCAAGTTCAGCCCACACGTACTCAATCTTCAAGGTTCAATTACGGCAACCCCGACGACGACAACGACGACGGCCGCGGCGAGTACGACGACTACAGTGGCGAGTATTACAGGTGTAGGCAGGAGCATGACTGAATCACTCCAATATTCCAAAACAAGTTCGGCCGATTGTGACTTAATCTAGCCATGTATCTTAATTTTGGGTTCTTTTATGTATCTTAATTTTAAGTCGTGCTTTATGTAACTTACTGTTAGTTGCATTATATACTTTAATTCCAGTTTTATCATAATAAAAATATCAAACTTGGTATATTGATTATGTCTCAAAAAAACCTTCACAAAATGACCTATCTCATTCGAGGTTTCTTGGCTTTCGGGTCAAATGACCAATGTTATGGCTTGAATCAAGACATAGTTTGTGATAATGTGGCCATATTGTGCATACATGTGCATCATGGGATGGCAAACAATGTTGCAAGAGGAAGTTTTCCTTTTTGTCGCACCAAAAAGGCATTTTCCATTTTCCGATCATAAAAAACAAACGGTTTTGTGAAGCAACCACCAAATGGCTAATTCAAAAAACTACCACCATATTTTACAAAAATACTAGACCACCTTATATGGACAATGTACCAACAGGGGGATCTGAAACCTTTCCGTCCACCTCTGGTGAAAAAGACAAATTCCTGCCGAATCGATAGAAAGTGGGTCAGATATGAACTATAGGTACATGATACGATGCTCATGATTTTTTACAAAAATCATTTTTAGGTTCACAATATGCTTTTTTTTATCAAAAATCCAATGCAAGTTTAGCGAGTTTTGTCAGATTCCAAAGTATACAAAAGATGCGGCATTTAAATATCCAAACAATTCAAAAATGTTAATACAAAATAAAATATGATTTTCTCTAATAAAATAGGGTTAGATTCCTTTTTAGATGCTTAATATTTCTTATGTTCAAAGTTTTAGGGTTTGACTATTTTATTTTTGTTTTAATTGAATAATCAAAATTTATATGTAAGTGTTTTAATCATGTTGAAAATTTTCATCTACAGTAACTATAAAATGTTTTTATATGAATGGATAGATCTTATTTTTCTGAAAATTATGATATATTATTCATATTTTTATGAGTTGAAATGAAAAAGATATGAATTTTCTAAATTCTATCCTATTTTTTGAATTAAACAAGCCTTTAATTTGTAGGAACGTGTTTAATGTACGAAATAAATGCCCCCCTTTAACACCGGTTCCAGCCATGAACCGGTGTTAAAGGGGGCATTTATTTCGTTTCGCGCGCGCACCCCCCTTTAACACCGGTTCGTGGCTGGAACCGGTGTTAAAGGGGGGGTGCGGGCGCGAAACGAATTCCCCCCCCTTTAACACCGGTTCCAGCCACGAACCGGTGTTAAAGGGGGGTTATAACACGCGCTTTCCTCTTCCTCTCTTCCCCCAGCCAGATCGATCGAACAGAGGAAGGAAAGCAGAGGAGCTCCATCGCGCCGTCACCGTCCGTGTGTGCCGCCGTCTGTCGCCGCGTCCGCCCTCGCCGTCCGCCGCCGCGTCCGTCCATGCCTGTCGCCGTCGCCGCGTCCGTCCACGCATGTCACCGTCGCCGCGTCCGTCCATGCATGTCGCCCTCGCCGCCCTGCCGTCCGCCGTTGCGTCCGCCGTCGCTACCTCACTGTCCTCGATCGCCACCTCGTCCTCGCGCCGCCTCGACCGCGCACCACTGCCCTCCGGCGATCGACCACACACCTCGCGGTATATATTGTGTATATATGTTTTAGAGATGTATGCATGTTTTTAGAGATGTATGCATGTGAATTAAATTGTGTATATTGTGTATATATGTATATAAATTGGGAGCAAAGTATATATTGTGTATATTGTGCTAATTAATTGTGAACTATATTGTATATTGTGCTAATTAATTGTGAACTATATTGTGTATATATGTATATTGTGTATATATGTATGCAAAGTATATATTGTGTATATATTAGAGCAAAGTATATATTGTGTATATTGTGTATATATGTATATAAATTGGGAGCAAAGTATATATTATATATAAAACATTCTAGATTAATTAGCAATTTAATTATATTGATGTGCACCAACGCATTCGCCGGCATATATCGGACCAACAATATCTATGTGTGTTGTCATCTCATAGTTACCACGACATGAATAGTGCCGGCCTACAATGGGCCGCGACATTAAACCCTTGTTGCCAAAAAAGCACTAAGTCGGCAGATGACGTTGTGCCGAGCCAAAAAAAAGTCGCCGAAACACTTTTCCGACGCGGTTATCCCTCATGGTGTTTTTTTTGCCTCACGAGCGTGACGATTAAGCGTATGCCTCAGCGTCTATAAGCACCAGGGTCCGACGCGTCCGTGTTATATTAATAGCGACATAGTGGTAAAACGCACTTGCAAATTCTGTCCATTTGACTCCGTTCAATCCAGGTCATAGATATCCTCGGTTATATATTGTTGTAGGGTTTGGCCCTAGCGCCGCCAGCCGCACGCATCCCCACACACCCGACCGTGCGATGTATATATATTGTTGTAGGGTTTGGCCCTAGCGCCGCCAGCCGCACGCATCCCCGCATACCCGACCATGCGATGATGTACCCTCTCATATGAATCCGGGGTTCTCCGACTTAGGGTTTGGAATGACCAAGCATGTATTAGGGTTACATTTCATAATCCTTGCTCGAGCATTTCAATAGATGTATTACTGATATTTGTGTGATAATATTATTATTTCAGAAACTATGGATCCACTCAGTAGAAACCTTAAAGAGGAATAAATAATGGAGAACATGATCCATGAGGACACCTCACAATATCTGAACTTGGAGGGACATGATGACAACTCAAGTAGTTATAGAGAAGATGACGACTCGGTGAACGCACTTTAGTGATTACAAAGTCCATCGAGGTATATGCATGGATTAAGTCTCTTCTGACTTGCACCGATTGATTTGTATATATATGTAAATGTATTAATTAACGCTTTTTTTATTCTTTTAGCCCTCCGGATCGATCAGCCAGCAACAATCTTCTTTTACGAAAAATAGCAAGCGAGGCGCGAGCCATCGGTTGAAAGATCGTGCAAAGTTCACGATAGAAGCAGTCCGAGTTGATGGCAGGCCGATGGAGACCAAGAAGGCCGCAGACAAATTTATACGTCAGGCTGGAGTTCTTGTTAGGGACCAAATCCCAATCATAATTGAATACTGGAATAAGCCAAAGAAGGGCAACGATACCTTTGTCAACAAAAGATCCAAAGAAACGCTTTGAAATTCGTTGTTGGTAAATTTCACCCTTCCGCCAGAGGAGGATGAAAATAAACCGGTTATAAAGGAAAAAGTCAAAGAGTGGACTCTAAAGAATATGGCTGACGCTTTCCACAACTGGAAGACAAAATTGAACAAATTTGTCAAAGCTCGCGAGCCTCCAGATTTCGAAGACGCATATTATGCGAAGATAAGACCTCATTGGCCCGAATTTGTGGCATACAAGGAAGGTGCTATAGCTACAAAGAGGCCAGAAACCAATACGCTAAATGCCCAGAAGAAGGAATATCACCAGAGGACGGGGTGAGGTGGCTACATATCTCATAGGCCTAATGAAATGGATCGTATGGGCACCTAGAGGGGGGGGGTGTATAGGTGCTAACCAATTTTTAATACTTTTTGAATTTTAGGCTTGACACAAAGTAAATTCTCTAGATATGCAACTACGAGAATTTCGCTATATGTAACCCTAACTACTAAGCACGTAAAAGAGGAGCGAGGAAACCGTAGTGGAGCACGCGGAGACACAGGGATTTGTTTTACCGCAGTTCCTTCCTTGTTAAGTTAAGTACATCTGTGTTGGAGGGGTGGGCGGTTCTAAGACCACCACGCCACAATAGGCCTCACCCTATTCTCCGATGGATCTCGCCACGAGAGGCCTGATCCACCTTCTCCACTATTGGATCCCTTCAAGGCGAGAACCAGTGCCTTTTACAACACTCTCGGGGCACACACCCACAACCGAATTGGGGGCTCCCGAGATGACAACAAGCTGCCACAAGAACAAGGTTTATCAATATAAACAAAAACGAGGATCTAGATATTTGCAAGAAATACTAGATCGGAGGTTCTCCAAATGAATGGAGAGGAGATGAAGCGCTTGATTGCTGATGATGAAGATCGATTTCTCCTCATTCGATTCCCCAAGGGATGGGGCCTTTGGGTGGATCTAGGTGGAGCACTCTTGGATGAAGCTTTCAGATCTAATCTGTTCTTTTTCGAGATGAATCAAGAGTTACGGCGGAGGGATGGCTTAAATACCCCTCCCGGATCTGCATTGCAAAACTTTGGGGGCGGATTATCCGCCCCCACTTGGGGCGGATTATCCCACCCCTAGGAAAACTCCGCCCCAAGGGCGGATTCTCCTGGGGAAACTCCGCCCCCTCTCTGGGGCTTGCGCCTTGGCGATGAGCAGGGGGGCGGATAATCCAGAGGGGCCGGAAAATCCGGCCAAAATTCCGCCCCCTTCTGGGGCTTGCGCCTACTTGGGCAAAGGGAGGGACGGATTATCCGCCCCTGGTGGGGCCAGATTATCCGCCCCCAAAGGCAGAGTCCTTTTCCCTTTGTTCTCAAATAGAGCTGCAACACTTCAACACACATTAAATGATCCTTGGTATTGTTATCTAACACACAAAACACTAGGGATTAAGAAATGTTCTTTCAATCTCCCCCTTTTTGGTGTTAGATGACAATACTAGGATTTGCAATAAAACCGGCAACTGCCACCTTAAATAATGAAAGACGCTCCCCTAGATGTGTGCATATTTAAGATTTGCATTTGAATACAAATACACACACTAGGTAGAACACTACTTTAAGGTTTGGGAAAAATGTCATACCACCGGAATATATAGCCAAGGCATACATAGATAATTCCATGACTCCATATGCCATCAAATATGCTCCATAATTCCAGAATTCCATGGGGTCCATGATAGATAAATCCAGAAATCCATGAATACCAAACATAGTACCAAACTGTGGAGTACGACATAGTCTTACACAAACAACCACAAATAGCAAACAAGTTCACGCTAGAAAAGGCACAAGCAAGCAAATAAAAACGACTAAAATCGAAGAGCTTGTGCCCGACCCTTGCAAATCCACGAGACCTAATAGAACTACTTCTCCCCCTTTGGCATCGAAACGCCAAAAAGGAAGAAGAGCGATGCTAACGCCCCTGGACACCCAGAATTCACACCCAAATTTGCAAGAATCAAATCAATCAAAAGCCAAATTTGAGTGTGTTGTCCATAAGAACATGAGGTATGCAAGAAAATCCAACGAGACCCATGAAAAACCAACTCTTCTCGAGGAAGAGGGCGGTGGCCGAAGCCACCATGTTGGAGCGCATGGGATGACACCGCGAAGATGTATCTTGAGTTTAAAACCAATGCTCATCGATGACCCACATATCACAAAATGATATTAAGGGAAATGATTTGACTTGCTTTCGGCATTATGGGGGAAGGGTTGGCCCAATCAATTAGGACCACACTCCCCCTATGTCTATGCCCGCATCTAAACCAAATACATGAATAAGAGCAAGTGAGTGTGCAAGGGTAGTCAAGCCAAGCTCCTTGAATTTATGATATTTAGCTCATTCCTCAAATAACAAAATCTTGCTTCATCAAGTGGTTTCGTGAAAATATTAGCAAGTTGGTTATTCGTGCTCACAAAGGATAGAGCAATATCTCCACGAGCAACATGATCCCGAATAAAGTGGTTGTGAATCTCTATATGTTTTGTTCTTATATGCTGCACGGGATTGTAAGCAGTTTTGATAGCACTTTCATTGTCGCATAAAAGAGGCACTTTGTCACAATTGACACCATATTCCTTTAAAGTTTGCCTCATCCATAACAATTGAGTACAAGCACTTGCAGCAGCAACATATTCAGCTTCGGCGGTTGAGAGTGAAATACAATTCTGTTTCTTTGATGACCAACACACTAGAAACCTGCCCAAGAATTGGCATGCACCAGAGGTTGATTTCCTATCATCTTTGTCACCAGCCCAATCTGAATCAGTGTAACCACATAGAGAGAAACTTGAACCCTTGGGATACCATAACCCAAAATTTGGGGAATGAACCAAATATCGGAAGATTCGCTTCGCCACTAAGTGGCTTTCTTTAGGAGTGGCTTGGTACCTTGCACACTCCTACACTTAACACGATATCGGGCCTAGATGCGCAAAGGTAAAGGAGAGAGCCGATCATGGATCGGTATACCTTTTGATCCACGTCTTTACCCTTGGGATTGAGCTCAAGATGACACTTTGTTTGCATTGGGGTAGCAACGCCATTGAGATCCGTCATGTTGAACCTTTTAAGCATGTCTTGGATGTACTTAGCTTGATTAATAAAGGTTCCCTCTCTAAGTTGTTTGATCTCAAATCCAAGAAAGAACCTGAGCTCACCCATCATGGACAACTCAAACCTGTCAGTCATAAGATTCGAAAATTCATCGTTAAAAGCTTGGTTAGTAGAGCCAAAAATAATGTCATCTACATAAAGTTGGCATACAAAAAGCTCCCCATTAACCTTCTTAGTAAAAAGAGTGGGATCGATTTGCCCAACTTCGAATCCACGGTCTAGCAAAATCTCTTTAAGGTGCTCATACCACGCACGTGGGGCTTGTTTAAGGCCATAGAGCGCCTTATCGAGTTTGTAGACATGGTTCGGAAATTTGGGGTCCTCAAACCCCGGGGGCTGCTTGACGTATACTAACTCATGTAGAGGACCATTAAGGAAAGCGCTCTTAAGATCCATTTGTTGTAATTTAAAATTATGATGGGCTGCATATGCAAGAAGGATACGGATGGACTCAAGGCGAGCCACAGGAGCGTAGGTATCGCCAAAATCAATTCCTTCTACTTGAGAGAATCCTTGAGCCACGAGTCGTGCTTTATTACTCACAACAATGCCATTTTCATCTTGTTTGTTCTTGAAGATCCACTTGGTGTCGATAACATTGCGGCAATCCTTTGGTTTTTCTATGAGCTTCCAAACTTTGTTGCGTTAGAAGTTGTTTAATTCTTCATGCATTGCAACAACCCAATCAGGGTCTTCAAGAGCATCAAAAACCTTCTGCGGTTCAACCATGGAAATGTGAGCTTGATGATCACAGAAGCTTGCAAGCTCTCTTCTAGTGGATACCCTTCGTCGTAGATCACCAATAACCTTGTCAAGAGTGTGACCTCTTAGTTCAAGGTTCCGATCAGCACGAGCCTTGCGACGAGCCTGAATGTCCTTATTGTTTCTAGGAGGAGTGGATTCAATAGTTGTATCCTTGTCTTGATTACTGCCCTGCCCTTGATCTTGAACACCGTTACTGGCAGAAGATTGTTGCTGAACATTTTCTTCAGGCCCGGATAATCCGCCCCTTGGAGGGGCCGGACTATCCGGCCTGGGAGGTAATGCGAAACATCTTCACGAGAAGGCCTGATCGAGTTGGAGACCCGGGCGGATAATCCGCCTCGGGGCCGGAGAATCCGGCTGGAGCTTCAGTTGTTGACTTCTCCTTCGGATCCTCTGGAACGAGTTGGAGTGCCAGGGGCGGATTGTCCGCCCCTTGGAGGGGGCGGATAGTCCGGCCTGGGACTACCAGCTTGTCCAGGGGACAGATGGTCTTTAGCAGATTGTGGTGTTGGTGCAGGATTGTCTCCAACAGTAGGAGATTGTTGATCTTGTTGAGATGAGGGCTCCACATGTGTGGAGCATTGTCCTTCCCGATCCGACACAAGGGGTTCCTCAATGGGGCAGAAAAATCCCACGCCCATTCTTCTTATGGCATCTTGGGATATTTCAACATCTGCATCACAAACATCAACTTGCCCTACAAAGGAGCCGTTATTTTCATCGAACTCCACACTACAAGATTCTACAACAATCCCAGTGAGCTTGTTGTAGACTCTATAAGTGTGGGATTCGGCACCGTAACCAACAAAAATACCTTCTAAAGCCTTGGATTCAAATTTTGACAAACGGGCACCTTTAATAAGAAAGAAACACTTACACCGAATACCACAAGTATGAGATGTTGGGTTTATTCTTGGTAAGTATTTCATATGGGGTCTTGTCCAAGATCTTCGAAGGTAGAGCGGTTTGATGAGTGACAAGCGGTGGATATGGCTTCACCCAAAATTATAAGGAGACTTGAATTCAGCTAGCATAGATCTTGCCATATCCATCAAAGTCCGGTTCTTCCTCTCGGCTACACCATTTTGTTGAGGGGTGTACGGAGCGGAATATTGGTGTCTAATCCCCTCTTCGCTAAGAAACTCGTTTAAAGTGTAGTTCTTGAATTCTGTGTCATTGTCACTTCTAATTTCCAAGATGGGAACATTGTATTGACGTTGAACTTCATTGGCAAAGTCGATGACAGTTTGTTGAGTCTCACTTTTCAGCTTAAAGAAATATACCCATGTATATCTTGAGTAATCATCGACGATGACCAAGCAATATTTCTTCCCACCAAGACTTGCATGAGAAGGAGGACCGAATAAATCCACATGAAGTAATTCCAAGATCCTCTTTGATGACACAATAGTCTTCCTCTTGTGGGGAGAATCATGCACTTTTCCTTCAACACAAGCCCTGCAAACACGATCTTTGGCAAAAGAGACATTGTCTTTTAGTCCAAGTATGTGGCCACCCTTTTGGAGACTTTGCAAAGTTCTCATGTTGACATGGGCTAAACGGCGATGCCATAGCCAGCCCACGTCGGCCTTTCCGAATAGACGCATCGGACCCGAAGTGGTTTTCCCCGAGAAGTCCACCACATATAGGTCATTTTCGACGTATCCAACGAAAGCGACCTTTAGAGACTTGCTCCATAAGAGTACCACCTAATCATCATTGATAAAAACAGCAAAACCCATCTTTCCAAGGGCACGAACAGAAAGAAGATTGTAGCCAAGGGTCTCAACAAGCATGACGTCCACGAGAGAGATATCGTGGGCAACCACAACCTTGCCAAGACCCAATACCTGAGATTTAGACTTATCACCATAGGAGACTGTGATATTATCAAGATTTGGACGCATCTCCGTGATGATCTCCTTGCTTCCGGTCATATGACTAGTGCAGCCACTATCCAGCACCCATTTCGACCCACCGGAAGCATAGCCCTGCAAGAAAATTACTTCTTGGTTTTAGGTACCCATTTTTCAATGGGTCCTTTCATGTTAGTAACAAGGGTCTTTGGGACCCAAATAGACCAAGCAATATATTCATCAAAAGGACCAACATAATAAGCATAAACATCGCCATAGTCATCACAAAAGAGTTCATAATTCGGATTGTGAGACCCTGCAAAACCAATATTGTTAGTCTTCTCTTTTGTGACAACCTTCTCAGCAGTGCTTGTCTTTAATTGAACATTCTTGGTATTGTTCTTCTTGGTTTTCTTCTTCTTGGACTTGGTGACAAACCCAAGTCCCTCTTTACCATGATTTGACCTTTGCTTGCCAAGGACTTCATCAAGCACACCTTTGTCCTTTGTAGTGATGTCCTTGATCACTCCTTTTTCCACACTAGCATTTTTCTTGTTACTATATGTTGAGTTGGACGAGCTAGGAGTATCATATTTGGCCAATCGATTTTGAAGCTGATCATGTGACTCATTGAGAATAGAGAACTCGTTTTTCAACGCCTTGTGAGCATTGTCAAGTTTCTCCAATTCCTCGGAGAGTCTATCATGAGCAGCCCCAAAGTCAATCCTTTCCTTCTTTAACTTCTTTGCCTTGGTGACAGCATTGTCATGTTCCTTAACAAGTTTAGTCACAATTTCTTCATGTGACTCTTCCATAGACTCAAGCCTCTCTTCAAGAGAGACCCGAGCTTCTTCTTCAAGAGCATTTTTTAGGGATGCAATTTCCATTGCATCCTCCCTTTCAATTCTGCCCTTTTCTTCGAGGAGTGATTCGTTTTGGGCCAGCTGATCCATAAGAGCCTCAAAAAGAACTTTGTGCTCACCTTGCAGGTTAGTATAGAAATAATCCAAAGCAATAATCTCTTCTTTAACCTTAAGACTAGCAGGATCATCCATGTCTATCATAGTCTTGGGAAAAGAAGAGTTAGAAGAAGTTACCTCGGAGCTTCTTGCCATGAGGCAAGTAGCATTCTTGTTGATGATGTTTTCGTTCAGAGAGTCGAAGAGAGATGTTGATGTAGATGTGGTGGCTATAGCAGCCACCTCTTGAGAGCTATCGTCCTCGTCCTCATCTTCACTCCCCGATGAATATTCTTCTTGAGCCACTAGAACAATCTTTGGTTGCTTCTTGAAAGGAGCATTCTTCTTTACAAACTGTTTCTTACGTGGAGCTTTTGATTTGTCCTTGAAAATGAGTCTTCCTCCATTATCCTCTCTACTTTGATATGGACACTCAGCTACGAAGTGCAACCGGTCACCACAATTAAAGCATGTTCTCAGCTTGGGACCATTTTCTTTTCTTCCATAGGCTCCACTCTTGCGATCTAGTTCAGCTTTAGCCTTGGCTGGATCTTTCCAAAAGTTTCTTGCATAAAGAGCCAAGTATTGTCCGTGGACCCTTTTTATATCTTCGGGACAGTCCAGACCTTCTACCGCATATTCATCATGATCAATCACACTAGTCTTCAAGGCCATTTTGACCCCCTTTTGCATCCCCATAGCACGAGCATCTTCGGCATTCTTGGCAGCCACTTTGAAGGCGGCCATTTATTGCATTACCTCATTGGATGACATGAGGTGATAGTTATGCCTACCTTGGAGACTTTTCAAATCTGTGGGCTCAAATGGCATAAGAGCACTGACATACTTGCGCTTGATCCAAGCATCATCAACATGAGCTGCACTGTGGTTTCTGAAGGTTGTGGCTATTGCCTTGAGCCTCCTATACATGTCCTCGTGGTCTTCTCCATCCAGCATATAAAATCCTTCAGCTTCATTGCTCAAGGCATCATATCTATTCCTTCTCATACTTTCATTTCCGATGAAGAGCTCGGTGAGAGCATCCCAAGCTTCTTTAGCTGTGCTAAGATGCTGAATGTGTGGCATGTCTTTGTCACCCACACCAAGCTGTATCATGTGTAGAGTTGTAGCATTGAGTTGGCTATCGACCACTTCTCTCCTTGTGAGATTGTTAGGATTTCCAACGTGAAGACCATTTTCGATGATCTTCCACAACTCTATGGAGGAACTGCACACATGAGATTTCATCAAAAATTGCCATTGAGAGAAAGTAGATGCTGAAAGTTTGGGTGGATCACCCCTATTTTGTATATGTGGGTGAGGAATAGGTAGATCAGGGGAATACACATGAGAAACCTCATTGTATCCATCCTTACCGCTATCCTTTTTCGAGGAGGAGCTCTTACTAGTATCATCACCTACCACTTCGTTATCTTTGGAAACAGTTTTACCCGTTTCCTTGGATTGCGGAGTGGTATCCTCAGAGTTAGATGGAGGTGATGTCTGCGGATGTGGAGAGGCATTATCAATTGACGCATCTCTTCCATCTTAGCCTCCATTGAACTCACCAAGGTTGTTTCCAACGCCTTTAGATCGTTCATGGTGACTACCTCGAGCATCACTCCCATCTCCTTGGAACCCATACTTCTCTTAGGCGGTTAAGCCGAAATAAGAGCCGAGGCTCGATACCAATTGAAATGGATCGTATGAGCACCTAGAGGGGGTGAATAGGTGCTAACCAATTTTAATACTTTTTCAATTTTAGGCTTGACACAAAGTAAATTCTCTAGATATGCAACTACGAGAATTTCCCTATATGTAACCCTAACTACTAAGCACGTAAAGAGGAGCGAGAAACCGTAGTGGAGCACGCGGAGACACAGGATTTGTTTTACGCAGTTCCTTCCTTGTTAAGGGAAGTACATGCGTTGGATGGGTGGGCGGTTCTAAGACCACCACGCCATAATAGGCCTCACCCTATTCTCCGATGGATCTCGCCACGAGGCCTGATCCACCTTCTCCACTATTGGATCCCTTGAGGGGAACGGTGCCTTTTACAACACTCTCGGGGCACACACACAACCGAATTGGGGCTCGAGATGACAACAAGCTGCCACAAGAACAAGGTTTATCAATATAAACAAAAGCGAGGATCTAGATATTTGCAAGAAATACTAGATCGGAGGTTCTCAAATGAATGGAGAGGAGATGAAGCGCTTGATTCGATGATGAAGATCGAGTTCTCCTCCTTGATTCCCCAAGGGATGGGGCCTTTGGGTGGATCTAGGTGGAGCACTCTTGGATGAAGCTTCGGATCGATCTGTTCTTTTTCGAGATGAATCAAGAGTTCGGCGGGAGGGATGGCTGGCTTAAATACCCCTCCCGGATCGGCGTTGCACAACTTTGGGGGCGGATTATCCGCCCCCCACTTGGGGCGGATTATCCGCCCCCTGGAAAAACTCCGCCCCAAGGGCGGATTCTCCGGGGGAAACTCCGCCCCCTCTCTAGGGCTTGCGCCTTGGCGATGAGCAGGGGGGCGGATTATCCGGCAGGGCCGGAAAATACGGCCAAAATTCCGCCCCCCTTCTGGGGCTTGCGCCTGCTTGGGCAAAGGGAGGGGCGGATTATACGCCCCTGGTGGGGCCGGATTATCCGCCCCCAAAGGCAGAGTCCTTTTCCCTTTGTTCTCAAATAGAGCAGCAACACTTCAACACACATTAAATGATCCTTGGTATTGTTATCTAACACACAAAACACTAGGGATTAAGAAATGTTCTTTCACCTAAGTGGGAGGAAGCTGAGAAGGCCCTGCGCGATAGAGGGATCACACCCCAGACACATGGGTGGGACCTACGTGCAAATACTTGGTTCTACGGAATTGGGGCAAGGTTGGACCCAGAAACGGGATTGTGTATCTTCCCAACCCTCCTTGCCAAACCCGTCACTGGACTCATCACGGCATACGAGGAAACAGCCGCCAGGACCTTCCATCCCGACAGAGAGAATGACCATCTCACACACGCCATCGGTAAAAAAGAACACCCTGGACTTGCACGAGGCACAGGGGGTATGACGTGGAAGGATGGGTTTGCCGAGTGGGGCGACTCTTACAGATGGCGCGACAGAAAAGAAAAAGAGCGTACAGAGCGGATGACATAGATAGAACATGCACTTGTGGCGCTGCAGGCGCAAGTGAATGAACAAAAGGGCCAGCAAGCTACCGGCCCATCTCAGCGGCACGAAGAGCCTGCATTGGAAGATGCCGGTGGCCTAGACTCTGCGCAGAAAAGCAGCGTGGCTTCCACGGAGAACGTGCATCCCACGCTTGAAATGGCAGGTCCTCTATACCCCGTGGATGAGATCACGGAAAGCGAACACGCTGATTTGCATGTGAGATTAATGGGCTTATCCATTAAGGTGGTGGTCGGCTATGCCTTACCTCCTGTAGCTAGTGGAACTTACCACTGCCGACCGATTCCAGATGGCTATACTATTGTCAGGTTGGATGAGGTTGTGAAGGAATATGAGGAAGCATAGCTTGACCATGCTATAGGTGAAGGGGAAACTCAACTCAAATTTGCAGTGAAAACAACCATTCTTTGGAAGAAGTAACACATCGTGCTTCCAAATTGGAGGCCATTGGCACCCCCGCCGTCTCCACAGCATCAGCAGTCTGAGTCGCCTCAGCCGTCTTCAAGTCATCAGAATACTCCCCTGTCGTCTCCGGTGCTTCAGCCATCTCCTGCTTGGCAGCATCTCTGCCTTGACCATCTCCTCTGGCGTCGCCATCTTGGCCAGCCCATCTCTGGCGTCATCCATCGCCGCGCTTCAGCCATCTCAGCAGAAGCGAAGAGCACCTCATCACGAAGAGCATCACTAGCACTGCCACGAAGAAATCCACGGGAAACCGTACACCAAAGAGTTCAAGAAACTATGTCCCGCAGCCTTCCGCTAAGCCATTGCCGGTTTTACCATGGAATCGCAACAACGAGGAGACCAATAGGATCTCGGAAGAAGAGGTCAAGAAATTCTTTGCACCTAGACGGGCCGAGCCAAAGGATAAACTAGATCCGGCAGTGGTGGAGAAGTTTTACAATAATCTTTTGAAACCTGAAACCCCACTTGTGCCGGACTACGAGCGCCAGATTATGAAGGGGGATGCAAGGCGGAGGGAGTCTGAAAGTAGCAGTCGTGCGGCACCCTAGAAAACAGTTCCCATGCTCAGAGAGCAGGAAAACCAATCATGCGCCCCGCTCCAAGTGTTCGACACACGAAACGTTCCTCCTGTAAATGATTACGAGGCAGAGCTACAAAGAAAGGCCAATGAGATGGGGATGACTTACATTGCATATTTGAACATCATGGGAGACAACTTGCCCAAAGGCGATGCCAACCCCATACAGCCATGGAAGTATGGGAAGAATCTCGTCAAGAAAGAGGAGCTCAAGAATCTACCAACAAAGATACGAAGATTGCATAAGTGGTATCTTAATTTCTGCAAGACGAGAAAGGAAGAATGGATCACGGTGCATATAAGAGATCGGATTTTCTTGTGCGGAGACGACGAGATCAGCTTCAACATTCAAGACTTGCATTTTCTATTCAATCAGAAGGAACTCAACAAGGCTGCCATCAACCTTTATTGTGTGTAAGTACTATTTCTGTAATTTCTATCTCATCTCATTCAATTCATTAATTCCATGTATATATATGCTCACCATATATGTATATATATACTATTATGCAGGAAAAAGGTTATGGAATGCATGAAAAGAGGCTCTTTTGATATTGGGTTCGTTGACCCAAATAGAGTTCATGAACAAGTGGTAAAACTCAAACCCGGGCAAACAGAAGATTTCTTGCTAACGTCTTTACTAAGACAACAAACGAAAAGGGAAATACTATTGCCTTACAACTTCTCGTGAGTGTTACCCTCTCTTGTACACATTCTGTTTCGGCTTACTCGATGTTAAGTGTAACTGATGATGAGTTATGCGTGCGTAGGTTTCACTTTATTCTGCTAGTCATTCAACCTGACTGAGGAAAAGTCCTTGTCATGGACTCGTTACGAAAAGACCAAGAGCTATGGGCAGACCTTAAAGAGATGCTCCAGAGGTAATTTCAATCATATTATCGCACTAGATCGGCAACTTTCATGACAACAAGTAATTAATTACTCCTTTATCCATTTTCTTTGCCGGACAGGGTTTAGAAAAGGTTCACGGGCAGGGCCGTGGGTGAGTGGTCAGAAGAACTAAAATTTGCAAACCAAAATGTAAGTAATACTAGCTAGCTAGGTCTGCGTATCTCTTTGATTCTGCTTCCAATTCTATTATATCATGCTTTATAGATTATTATTTTGATTGAACTCTCTATTCTCGTAAAGTACGCGCATCAGAGACTCGTCAATAACTTATGTGGATACTATGTTTGCGATTTCATTCGCAACATGATATGTGCGACGGGCCAAGCCGCACTAGAACAACTTAGAGTAAGTAAACAAAGTACAAAATATTATTTTATTACCATCAATTGTGTTGAGTTTATTCTTATATATATATTGACCTCATTCTTCATATATATATTTAGATTGAAAGATTGCGGGACCAACTCCTACCATTTGACCGCATACGAGCCATTCAACAGGAATTGGCAGGGTTCATACTTGATGAGGTCGTCACGCCTGGCGGAGAACTCTTTAGATATCCACCAAAATGAACGTTGTATATATGCTTGAACGTGTTTGTCTTGTACTTGATGCTTCAACGTTTACGGAGAATACCACACAATGACGATGTTTGTGTATAATAATAGTTGCTTAATTATTAATGTACTCGTATGTACCGACGACGATGTATGTGTATACCTCTCCCGATTAATTCTCCCTCCCCCCTCCCCGTCCCAGCCGCGCCGCAGAAATACGCCCAGAACGGGGCGGCGGCAGAACTCTGCCGTGGCAGAGATTTATGCCATTTTCCTGCCGCGGCAGAGATTTATGTCTTTTTCCTGCCACGGCAGAGACGAACCGGTGTTAAAGGGGGGGGGGGGGCTGAGCACTGCGGCAGCCTCACGTGCGCCATCCTTTAATAGCGGTTCGTATAAGAACCGCTGTTAAAGGGGGGCCTCTAACACCGAACCCCCAACAGTGGTTCTGGAACCGCTGTTAGAGGCCTCTACGAACCGGTGTTAGAGGCCTCGTTTTCACTAGTGCTTGTTATCCTTGTCCATGATCATAATATGTTTCTGTACCTTCTTCCTGGACAAATCTTCTCACAAAGCTGAAAGTTTGTGTTCGGCCTCGTCGGCCAAGAACAACACTATGTCCTGCTTAGTCAGCTAGGTCTTGCGGATGAACTCCAGCCTCAAAGTCCATTTGATCTTATATTTTTACATGAACGTTCTTGTCAATGGAAACATGTATTTTCATGGTATTTAGAGCACATTATTCCCCTTGCAAGTGACATACAATATGTGCATCAGCTTGAGTATTTTGTCTTGCTCTTGTGTAACCTATGTGGCATAAAGCTTCATGTGTTTATACCGAGATGATGATCACACATACGTAGTGAGACGTCTATGACACTTGCATGGCGCAAAGCCTTTTGTCCTGCCACGGTCACACGTATAGCTTGTATGGCATAAAGCCGTGACGAAAATCATGTGTCACATAATCTGATTAGCACAAAGCGATAATGAGGATGGGAATCATCCATCACATAACTTGCTTGGCTTGAAGCCGTGATCAAGGACGAGGATCACCCGTCACATAACCTACTTGGTTCTAAGCTATTTCACCTGGCACATAACCTGCTCGGCTCGAAGCCAATCGGCGACGAAGATCACCTGTCACATAATATGATTGCCATGAAGCCGTGATCCGGGATGATGATCTCGCCACACGACCTGCTTGGCTCGAAGCCGTGATCCGGGATGATCATCCTGTCACATAATTTGTATGGCACGAAGTCGTGATCTGGGATGATGATCCTGCCACATGACCTGCTCGGCTCAAAGCCGTGATCCGGGATTGATCTAGTCACATAACCTGTATGGCACGAAGCCATGATCCAGGATGATCATCCCGTTATATAATATGTATGACATGAAGCCGTGATCCAGGATGATCAACCGGTCATATAATCTGTATGGCACGGAGCCATGATATGGGATGATGATCCCGTCATATGACCTGCTCGGCTTGAAGCCGTGATTGAGGATGAATGTCACCCATTGCATATCTTGTACGTGTGTATTTTCATAGGAGGGTTACGATTGTCCGACACACATAAACCTGTATGCCATGAGAATTTTGACTTGTAGAGAAAGAATTGCACATGATGTGCAAATTACTGACCATACCAGTTTAGCTCTTTTTTTTTGAAAAGGGCGCATTTATTAAAGATAATGTTTACACCCGGCCTCTGCATAACCAAGATGCACACAGCCACACGACCGACAGAGTTAAGGTAAAAAGTATACAAATATTACACAAAGGCACTATGAAAATAAATGACTAGAATCTAAGACAGATCAATCCTCAAAACTCGTGGCCATCCATGTTGTGAAAAAATATCCCTCGCCGTGTCCTCCAATCGCCTACATCCCTCCATAAATAAGTCGCGGAACTCGAAACGTTGGAGAATCTTCCATGAGCGGAGGATAGCCGTGGCTCGATAGATAACCTGTAGAGGAGAAGACACAATGTTATTACTACATAGCCATAGCGACCATATAATGGCAAGCGCTCCCACCCTAAACAAAGTTCTGTACTTATCAACAATTCCATACAACCAATTACCAAAAACATTGGTTACAGAACGTGGCGGAGATAAACCAGAAGCTATTTGGATGAATGACCATATAGAGCGAGCAAATTTACAATGGAAGAATAAATGGCGAATTGTCTCATCTTGATGACAAAAAAACACATTGTGTACTTCCATGCCAATTCCTCTTTACAAGATTATCTTTCGTTAGAATTACCCCTTTCCGTAAATATCAAGCGAATATCTTCGTCTTAAGGGGTATTTTCATATTCCAAATTTTATTATTATCATTAACATCGACCGGGATATCAGGTTGGATCAAAGCTTTATATAGTGAACCAACAGAAAATTTACCACTTTCTAGTAATTTCCATTTGAACACATCAACACCATCCGATAATTTTATTCTGGATAATCGTAAAAGTAGATTGTTCCAAGATACCAATCTAGGACCGATGAGACTTCTTCTGAAAGACACATTAGGAGGATAGTCTTCCAACACCGTGGAAATTGTATCCCCTTTATGTCTAACAATCGAATATAGAGCCGAATATTGTTCGCGAAGAGTAGATTGGCCAAGCCATCTATCTTCCCAAAACCTAATCTGTGATCCATCCTTAATCTCAAAAGCTGTCACATCCCAAGATTTTCCAAATCTTGTAATGTGAAAAATAAATGAATAAAATAAAACTTTGTGATTTTCAGGGTGAGAAGAAACTTTTTGATTCCAATTGGAAATCTTCAAACCTATTTTGAACAAATAAATCCTAAAGGGATTTAAAAAGATAAAACAATTAATAAAGAAAATATTAAAAATTACTATTTTGGATCTTTTAATAAAAAGATTTGGTTTTCAAAAGAAAAGATAGATTTATAAATAAGGATTATTTATAAAGCCAAATTAAACCTTGGCCAATATTTTGAAATAAAATGTTTTGTTTTGATAAAAATAGTAAAGGTTTATTTAAATAAAATAATAAGGATTTAATATCCAATTTTATTTAAGTAAAGGCTTTTCCCATTTTAAATAAACACTAAAACTTATTTATTTATTTTAAATAAGTTTTCTAAGTATTTTATATTCTCAAATAAAACCTACTGAAGTGTTTTGGTTTTATTTTAGATTTAATGACTAAGGTCCATTTTATTTAATTATCAATGGACCCTAAAATAAAATGTTATTTTATTTTAAACAAGCTTTCCACGTATCTTATATTTTCAAATAAAACCTACTGATTTGGTTTTGATAATATTTAGTTTTCAAATGGAGTTTTTATTAAATAAATCAAAACCTATTGGAATTAATAATTCAGGACTATTTTATTTAATTATTAAATAGATCCTAAAAACAATAAAATTATTTTATTTTGTTTTGGACTTTGGTTTGTGTTGTTAAACAGAACCAAAACTCATTACAAGTGTGGTCAATGTTTGAATTGTTTGAATGTTTGTTTTTTTGTTTGAATTTCCAAAACAGAAAATAGAATTGGAAAAAGGAAAAGCTTTCAGAAAGAAAAAAAAATATGAGTCTGGTCGACCCAACCCAGCAGCCCACTAGGCCAGCAGCCCATTTCCCTCTCTCCCCCGAAGCGTTCTTCTCTCACTCAACAGACGACCCGCAGAGCCAATGACAGGTGGACCCAACTCCTCTCTCCTCTCTCTCGCTGACCAGCCGACCCCACCCCTCATGTTCATCGTCCTCACCCGCGGTGACAGCGCCTCCCTCCTCGACAGTTTCTGGCGGAATTCATCGGCGTCAATTCGCCTTAACGCGGCCACCATTACTCGCAGTGACCATGCACATTTAAACGCCAACGTCTCCCCTCCATTTCCCCTCTGTCTCCTCCCCCAAGTGCGCCCCCAGGCCGCCCTGATTCTTCTCCGAACCTCACTGCCACCGACGAGCTTTTTCCTCGATTCCGGCCGTGTCCTGCCACACCTCGCCTCCTTGACCACACTCACATACTCTCCTAGCCTTGGCGCTTCCCCCGGCGCTTTCCATTCACCCACGGGCACACCAGAACATCGGCAACGACAACAACCGTCGCCGCCACCGTCTGGTTCTTCTCCGACGACCTCCCCCTGGTAAGCTAGACCACCCCGAGCCTTATCGAGCATGCTGGCGTGTACACCACACCCTCACGCGTTTAACCATGTTCTTATTTTGCTTCGGCACAAAACGCAGCCTCGCCCTCGACGACCTCCAGAGGCACCCGCCGCCCATAGCAACTCCGGCGAGCAATCGCCAGCACCTGCGAGCGCCCCTTCGTTTGCAACCAACAAGTCGAGCTTCCCCACGTCCTTGCGATCACGGTGAGCCTCTCCTCCTCTTCTCTCACTTCCTAGAACGGCCGGACCGCCTCGGACAGAGCCGCGTCGCCAGTCGCCGCCGCGCAGCGCCGCCAGTTACTGGTCAAGTGGCTATGCGTCGTTGGATCGTCATCGAGTGGCTGTCATTAGATTAGGTCGAAGGGGTATGCGATGATCAGAGCCGCACATATCACTTTTAATCCTGCGTTCGTATGCTGCCGATCCGCGAAAGCGTTTTGACCAATAGGAATGCACCACGTGGCCTGGAGTTTGTTTATAAGACAGAAACATTTCTATTAGTGGTTTGAATTTGTAAATTGCACAACTTTTGATCCACACGTCCAAAAATTACAAACTTTATATCAATGGAATCAGTGGAACAAGCCCTAGCCAACCATGCAATTTGTTTAGCAAAAAGCTTCTGTTAAAATGTTTGATTTTGCAGAAACATTTGTATGCTTGTTTAGATTGTAAAAATTGGTCTAAAATGTTTTTTGGGATAAAATCTTTGACAAATGGTGTGATTTGAACCTACTGACCAGAGGAAACACTTTGTGGGTTCAAAAATGTATTTGGTGAAACAAAATAATGATTCTTTGATTTAAAACCATTTCTAGACAAATAAAAATATAGTTTATTTATCAAAAATGGTTTTGAAGGAAAACCTTTGGGAAATGTTTTGTTTTAAACTCTCTGACCCTAAACACAAAGTTTTGTGGTTTGAAAACATATTTGGTGAACCCTATAGGTTAATGCCTTGGTAAAACTATTTCTACACCACATAAAATGATACTTTATTTTGAAAATGGTTTTTGAAGTGAAACCTTTTGCAAATGAATTTGCCACTTTAGAAAATGACCATTAGGTGTTTTAAAATGTTTATGTCCCATTAGGAACCACTTTTTCAAATAAAGCAAAGCTTGTCATGCATGCATGCATTATCTTGCTTCTATGATTTTATGTGATGTTTTGCTTGATTGGTAGATTGAGTTTGTGCCTTGCTTGATTGTATTGTAGTGACTTGAAGAGTGTGATTGTTGCAAGGACAAGGAGTGAACTTATACCCTCTACCAAAAAGGCAAGTGATGCTTCATACTTTTTGTCCCATTACTTTCACTATGCATTAGTGATTTTTCGAAGTAAAACTTGCATGGAACTTTTGCTAAGTATAAACCTTGTTATAGGAAAACCTAGTAGATGAAACCTTAGAGAAAATTTCCTAAGTTAAGATTCCTACTACTATCAAGCTTAGCTTAGCTAATAGAAAACAAGGGTGGAATATATAATCACACTATGGAAAAATTTCTAAGTCTTTGGACTTATGTTTTTCTTAATAAAACAACTAAGTCAATGAATCACCTGGGTGGAATGGGACTTGATTGGTGGTTTTTGGTTGAGTGGTTCACAAGGCCCATGTTTATGGTTGACCTTGTGTATCTCACTTGTGGATGGCCACCCAGGAACAAAGAGATTTGAGATGTCAAATGTTGAGAAGCTTCAAGTGCAGCCACTTGGCATTATGGGATCTGCCTGGATCATATAGGTTGCAAGAACTTAGCCATATGGACAGTTGGTGGTAGAGTTTGATAGGTTGGAGCGCGTCCATTTTGGTCTAAGGGAAGGCTTCTGAAAGATCTTGTCTTGGGAAACCAAGTCTTGTGGGAAAGTGCACCACCTCTGCAGAGTGTAAAATCTAAGTACTTAGCCATGTCCCTGGTAAAGGACAATTTGAGCATCAAGACATGGAAGCAATCAAGAATCTCATCATTCAAATTTCTAAGTTAAAATCTTGTGGATTGAACAAGGGTTAAAGGATCTTCAATCTTTGATTAAGAAAAATGATTTTGTCAAGCAAAAACTTAGTGTTTTCAAATGTTAAGGAAAAATCTATTTTGATCAATGCAAGCCTCAACTCCACTTAGCCAAATGCATATAGATGATAGACTCCACTATACTAACATAGTATCACTTGCCAATACAATTCAAATGTATTGACCCTTGTGGCTGTAACTTGTATGTTGCAGGTTTGATTGATTTAGTGAAGTGTGTTGATTAGGATTACAAAGTCTACAACCAACATGTCTGTGAAGGGTTTCGCGGCATAGTAAATCAAAATTTTCTACGGATGCGAACAGAGGGAAAGCCAAGATCTAATCTAGGAGATGCAATCAACGAGAGAGATTGGATTAGATCTTCATACCCTTGAAGATTCGCAATGAAACGTTAAACGCGTTGGTGATGTAGTCGTACTCGCTTCTCCTCCTCGCGATCCGATCCGATCTAGCACCACAAGTGGCGGTGCCTCCATGAGATGCACACGTGCAGCACCTCGACGTCTCCTCCTTCCTCGTACCAGCAAGTATGGTGGAGAGATAGATTGGATCTACAACACGACGGCGTGGTGTATATGGTGGAGAATTTCTGCAGAAGGGCTTCGCCTACAAACAGTCGGGAGGGAGAGAGGAAAGCTAGCAAGGCGGCTAGGGTTTGGAGGAGAGGTGTGTGGGGTTTGTGCGCCCCCACCCCTCTTTATATAGAGGGGGGTGAAGCCCTAGCCCCTCCCCCAAGCCCAAAGGATAAGGAGTGGGGGCATGGACTCTCCCCTCTTCTAGAAACCCTATCTCTAGTTTAAACGATTTAAACTCTCTAGGATCAGCTGGGCCCTATGGAGCCTTGTGCCCCTGGCCCAATGCGGCCAGGACACTCCCTCATAGGCCCATGCCCCACCCGGAAGGTGGGGCCACGTTGGTCCCCTTCCGGAAGGTTCTAGAAGCTTCCGGTACAATACCGATTAACCCCGGAATAGTTCCGAACTCCAAAAACTGCACTGCCTTATATGAATCTTATTCTCCGGACCATTCCGGAACCTCTCGTGATGTCCCGGATCCCATCCGAGACTCCGAACAAAAAATTCATAAACCAATTATCCAATCTATCCTAGCGTCAAGACACGTTAAGTGTGTGCGGGTTCGAGAATATGCAGACATGATCTTCTATCAATAATCAAGCGCAGTGCAGGCACCCATATTGACTCCACACATTCATAGATGATCATATCGGATGAACCACGATGCCAAGATTCAATCAATCCCATATATATATTCCCTTCGTCTCGCGATATTTTACTTGCGAGATTCAATCGCTTGCCGTCATACCTAGTTCAATCTCGTTCACGACAAGTACTTTACTCGTTCGTAATCCGATATCACTTTGTGATTAACTCCTTAACCACATGCTTGCAAGAGGTGTTGATATCGATTACGAGTGGGCCAAGTATATCTCTCCGACTTGGGAGGGACAAATTCCATCTCGATACATACAACCCAGATACTTTCCGATCACCGAGACACCTTTATGATCACCCTCTCATAGGATGACGTTTGATGACCTCAAAGCTTTATTCGGTACAGGGAGTTGCATTATCTCATGGTCTAAGGAATACAATATTTGACATAGGAAAAGCTTCAAAAAGATGAACACGATGAACGATCTAATTGCTTCGCTTAGTTTGGGTCTGTCCATCATATCATTCTCCAATGAAATGATCTCATTATCAATTGACAACTCATGTCTATGGTTAGGAAACCTTAACCATCATTGATCAATGAGCTAGTCCTTAGAGGCGTACCAGGGACACGGTGTTGTTCACAAACCACACAAGTATTAATGTTTCCGCTTAATAAAATTCTAGCATGGAATATAAACTTTATCATGAACAAGAATTATAATAATAACATCTTTATTATTGCCTCTAGGGCATAATTCCAACAGTCTGCCTGTGGCACTTTGAAGATGAAGGACCCCATGCTTATAGATATTCTGCTGCAATGTAATGTAATAGCCAAATGAGCTATGTAAGATGTAATAAAATTATGTTATTCCTGGTTATAAAGTTGTATTATGACCTTTGTTTCTTGATATTACATCTTAACTGTGGATGCTAGCTATTGATCCAGGGACTAGCATTGTAAACACAGGGGACTCTACCTTATTAAAGGTTGGGACCCTTTATAAAAGCACCAAAATGAAAGAAATGCTTCTTGGTGGCCATAAGACCCGCCCAAAAATGTGAATCACGAGGTTTCCAAACCACTTGAGACATAGCCTTGGACCCCACATATTTCCTCCATAACATGGTTTGCCAAACACCATCTTATGTAAGTAGTTTAAAAAGCCATTTGCCCAGGATTGCAGTGTTTTTGACTTGCATATCATGTATGCCCAGTCCACAAAATTCCATCGGGCGGCAAACCACATTCCATCTGGCCAGTCGATATTTATTTTTCTCACTATCCCCTTGCCAAAAAAATCTTGAACGGAAATAATCCACTTTGGTCAAGACCCCTTTTGGCAATTGGAAGAACGAGATCATATACAGTACCATGTTAGTGAGTACTGAATTTATGAGTACTAGTCTTCCACCAAGGGATAACAATTTACCTTTCCAACTATTAAGACGTTTTTGTAACCTTTCCTCAACAAATTTCCATTCAGCAATTGTGAGACGCCGATAATGAATCGGTATTCCCAAATAATTGATTGGAAACTGGCCCTGACCACAGCCGAAAAGTTCAGCATATAGGTGAGCCTCGTTTTGGGCCTCGCCAAAACAATACAAATCACTCTTATGGAAGTTTATTTTAAGCCCGGATAGCTGCTCAAATGCTGATAATATCAACTTCAGATTCTTAGCCTTCTCCAGATCATGTTCCATAAAAATAATTGTATCATCGGCGTATTGAAGAATAGAAAGTCCACCATCAATAAGATGTGGAACCACTCCTTCAATTTGACCATCAGCCTCAGCTCTCTCAATAAGGATAGCCAACATATCAGCCACTATATTAAATAGTAAAGGCGATAGTGGATCACCTTGTCTCAGACCTTTCTTGGTTTGGAAGTATTTGCCAGTATCTTCATTTACTTTAAGGCAACACTACCCCTAGACACAAACGACTGAATAAGAGAGCGCCACTCCTCAGAAAAACCTTTCATGCGGAGAGTTTGCAGGAGGAAAGACCATTTAACTTTGTCATATGCCTTCTCAAAGTCAATCTTGAACAATACACCATTTAATTTTTTTGAGTGTAGTTCATGGATTGTTTCATGCAAAATTACAACACCATCTAGGATATTTCTTCCTTGCATGAACGCGATTTGAGAGGGGCTAACAACATTTTCAGCTACTGAATTTAGTCTAATCGTGACAACCTTCGTAAAAATCTTAAAGCTAACATTAAGTAAGCAGATTGGACGATATTGTTGTATACGTTCTGCATTGTTAACCTTAGGCAGTAAAATTATATTGTCAAAGTTAAGTCTAAAGAGATCCAATTGTCCGATTTGAAAAAACCCAAACAAATTCATCAGATCGTCCTTAATAACATCCCAGAATTTTTGGTAAAATTCCGCTGGGAAGCCATCAGGTCCTGGTGCTTTCTTATGTTCCATTTGAAAAACCGATTTCTTGACCTCTTCCTCGGTATATGAGGCAGTTAGAAAGTTGTTTTCTTCATCGGAAACCTGAGGGATATCGGACGTTTGGGACTCATCCATAGAGAAAGAATTCTCCTCTGGGGCCCCAAACAAGGATTTATAATAAGTAGTGATATATGACTTGAGATGCCCCTGTCCCTCAATCATACCTTCATCCTGAATCAGAGAATGAATACGTTTCTTATTATGCTTGCCATTGGCAACAGCATGGAAGTACCTAGTATTCGCATCTCCTTCCAAGATGAATTTTGCTTTAGAGCGTTGGTACCAATTGAGTTCCTCCTCACGCAGAAGTCGGGCTATCTCCGCATTCGATTAGCTTTTAAGCTCAATTTTCTGTGAAGATAATGGCCTGACTTCTGCGGTAGCTTCTAAGTAATCAATTATAGATGTAAGGCATATTTTTTCGTTTTTTAGGTTACCAGCTCTGTGCCTGGCCCAGCCCCGAAGAAACTTGCGTAAAGTACGCATTTTATTATTCCATCGAAGAATAGGCGTTTGGCCACCGACCGGTTTTTCCCAAATATCCTTAACCATCTCATAAAAACAATCACGGATCATCCAACCGAGTTCAAATTTAAACTCATTTGCAGACTTCCATGGCGGTAATCCAAAAGATAAAAGTAAAGGAGCATGATCCGACAAAGCCTCGATACGTTCTAGAGCGCGAACAGTTACCATAGGGAACTTTTGTTTCCAGTCAGTATCCATAAGCACTCTATCTAGTTTTTCATATGTTGGCTCCGGAAGACTATTAGCCCATGTAAATTGCCTTCCTAACATTGTAACCTCCCTCAAGTCCAGGCTGTCTATAACAACATTGAACAGAAAAGGCCAATGTTCATCGAACCGGCCCCGACTCTTCTCGTGAGGAAATCTGAGCAAATTAAAATCCCCTCCTATAAGAATAGGATATGGATTATCCTCTGCCAAATTCACAAGCTCACGCAAAAAGTCATCCTTATAAACATCCTGAGCGGCCCCATATACGGCAACTAAAGACCATGTGAAATTGTCAGCCTTGTTACGGATATGGAGTTTTATAAAAAAATCTCCCACCGAACTAGCTAAAACTTCCATAGTCTCATCTTTGACGCCTAACAGGATCCCCGGATCGGCCATACGACGTGATATCCACGTAAAGTCCACTCCACCAGAAAGGCGATTGAGTAGGGCTTGTGAAAAATCCCGTCTACCAGTCTCAGAAATACCCAGAAAATCCAAATTATAATCTCTCACACAATAAGCAAAGATTAAATGTTTAGCTAAGTCCCGAAGACCTCTGCTATTTGAAAACATTCCATTAATTGAGAAACTATAGGAGATTTGGATACACGGGATCTCTTTCGCGACCGCTGGCTCTTTGATTTTCGACCAGGAGCTTTCAACTCATACAAAGAGGCAAGCCCGGTCTCATCAAATTCCACCTCCGATACTTCACCGACTAAGTGAGAAAGGAGTTGACCATCTACTGTGGCATGCAACTCCTCTTCCTCAATTAGTGAAATATCAGGAAAAACACCGACCTTAGGAGTAACCGTTAGACGGTCAACCTCCATGTGTCGCAAAGCATTAGAAGAAAAAGAAACCTCCTGTACAGATCTACCCAAACTAATTCCAACATTGGCTAGCTTAGAAGACATAACAGGAGTAGAAAAAGACAAAAAAGACTTCGGAGAACTCATTTTACCTGGTGAATCTAAGTTCCTCTCCGCCTTACGCCGCATGGCCTTGAGCATGGAGTCCTCATCAGTCGCAGACGCCCCAGAGGCATCGACTCCACGGCGCGCGCTCCGCCTGAAGGCTGTGCCACTCACCTGCACATCGACTGGCGAAGAAACCCGTGGTGGAGACCGTGAGACCCCAGACCCCTCCTGGATCCGCACTCCCACATCACCTGCCGGAGTCTCATGATCCACCAAAGTGGGCGAGACGACCCCAGGCATCCCCAGGTCTTCCCTGACCAGGGGGACACGGTCATCCACGTCGTCAAGGTCGGCCAACCCCGCCTGGGTCGGACCAAGCATAACAGCATCCCGAAGCAGATCACGAACATCACGGTCAGCCGACCCCTCCTGGGTCAGCTTCCGCGAACACACCAAAGGAACCCCCTCCACCAGAATAGGAGTGGAAACAGGAATAGATCTGCCCAAAATATGTGTTCTGGACCTCGCTGGCAAAGCTGGGCAAGACCGCCTAGCATGAACGGAAACCGAGCGAAGAGCCTCCTGTAACTGAGCCTGAGAAACGTGAGGCGCCGAAGAAGAACCCTTCCCGCGAAGAGGGGAATCCAAAGGAAGAGCATCCAGAAGTTGACGACCTCGTGGAGTAACCGGATTAGCATTAAAAGGGGTGACCGCAAGCACCCTCTGCACCCCCTGACTGGTAGAAGTAGGCGCAGAAGTCCCCTGCACAGCCGAGGAAGATCCAGAACCCACCCCTTGAGTGGTAGCAGCAGCCTCAGAAGTATCCATAGCATCCTCAAAATGCTTCCCATTAGCCTCATCATCCGCATCATCATCTCCTTTTCTCCACAAGAAAGGAACAAACTCTGGTTCCGGAATATAACCCTCGGGTTCAATCCGGAAGCGAAACTCAAATACCTTATGCTCGACCACGACATCTGACACAATAAAGTGACCAAGTGAATCCTTCGCCTTAAGAAAAACCTTCGTATCAAACATCTCCACGAGAATACGAACGACCCCTCGCTTCCGCAAGCTGATCAGATCCACATCAAGCGTGTTCCCCATGAGTCCTCCAACAGCCCACAAGCCCTGAAAGGAACGCAAAATATGGGGTACTCCCTCCACATGTATCCAAACCTGCTGCATCTCCAGCATATGCGGCACCTCCTCCATCCTGTAAACAGAGAAGGTCAATCGGCGGTCGGCGAGCAGTCATTAGAATTCCGTCCACCCTGTCCAAATCCTCAAAAGTCGGGAAGCTCACTAAGAAAGCAGAATATCCATGTGGCACCGCCTCCCACTTCCACTGAACCTGCACCTGGCACCGCCTGGCATTTTGTCTCTGAACGACCTCCACTGAAACCATCGGGCCAGAAACACGTACCAGAGCAATAGGGGTCTTACTATGCGCAAGATGATCCCGAGTCACAGCATCCGGAATCTGGGTGAACAGAGTCTGATCATTGCCAATCCCAGCCATATACGGGTGTCGTGGGAATGGTCACGGCAGATGCTGCAATCGGCAGCGAGTAGTAGAACGAGGGGCAAGGGCGGCCAGCCATCTGCTGTGCGAGATGAGGGCAAAGACACAGGGTTTTACCCAGGTTCGGCCCGGGGTAAAGACCTACTCTGCTAGATTGTATTATGAAGGTGGTACAATGGGCGAGCTCGGCAAGGCAAGAGTCGCTTGGGTGTATGATGGAACGTATCTCTACACGCCCTACAGGGAGGTTTATATAGGCTCACCTCCCCTAGGGTTTACATATCTCAACCGATTCAGTTAAAGCTTCGGTACTCGTTTAACCTAATCCAACTAGGCCTATCTACTCGCCTGGGCCTTCAGCTTCCAGTCGCTTGGATCCACGCCATGCCTTGATCCAGTCGCCGTCCTGCAGGCCCACTCGCCAGGTCTTGGGCCAGTCGGAAACGTCCTGCTGGGTATACCCCAGTAGGCGCATCCCTATCAGTAGTACCCGAGGCCGTCGTCGATTTGGCATAGGTGGCTCCTGGCAGTCGGAGCATACGGCCGCTGAGTAGACATCCAGTCGAATCATCGGCGGGCTCCTATATAAAGGAAAAACTAATCATTCTGCTCGTGGCTTTGGCGAGTCGAGTCGGCGAAACACTGTCATAGTGAATGGGTCGGCGAGCCAAGTGGCTGAAGTTGGACCGTTAAACGTGGTCAAACTAGCCGTTGGGGTAATCCAACAGTAACTTTCGGCGTAATCACCGCGTAGTAACGGCTCCCTGATTTGGCGGGTAACAACCGCTATATAAGGGGAATGGCAGGCGATTAGAGAATCACCTTCTCACCATTTCCTCCGACTGCGCGCACTTTCGCCTCCCTTCGCATCGCGACCCAACCGACCAGAACTCCTCCGCCCCCCCCCCCCCCCCCACAAATCTTTCCACCATTGCCCTCTCCACCGAACCTTGGGGTAGATCTAAGTGCACGAGGGCGCAACTGGCTTCCTTTGAGGAGGCCGGGATCTTGCGAGCCGGCTGCTGGCGCATCCCTGCGGCCGGAGAGACGACCCCGAACCCGCGAGAGAGGGAATTCATCTGCTTCACCAGCCATCTCGAGCGGGGGCTAGGGTTCCCCACGTCCCTGTTCTTCCGGACTTCTGCGCCTACTATGGGATCCAGCCATCGGATCTAGGTCCCCACAGCATCGAGCAGCTCGCCATCTTTGTGGCGTTCTGCGAGTGCTACTTGGGCTGCCGGCCCTACTTCCCTCTATGGCAAGATCTGTTCCACGGACGGATCAGCCGCGAGGAAGCGGGCGGCCCAATGCTTGCCACGGGCGGCCTAACCTTCCAGCTGAAGTCAAAGGCTTCATTTTTCGACTTGATGCTGCCCGCCAAAGGCGGCAAGCGACTGGAAGAAGTCGTGGTTCTATGTTGCCGAGGCGACCCTGGAGGGCGAGACGGCGATCCCGCGGTACTCCGCCAATCGGTCCGAGCCGCGCCGTCTCCAAGTCGGCAAGCTCCCCAACGACCAGCGGATGGTCGTTGACGAAATGCTCTAGACCATCCGCGGTCTGAAGAAGAAGGGCCTCCAGATGATTAACCTATACAACTGTTGGCTCGGGCGGCGGCTCGTCCCCACAGCTCGACCATTATATGTACCGATGCGGGCGGGAAGAAGATTCGACGAAGGCCTGCCTCGCCGAGTGGAAGCTGGAGGACTACATCCCAGCACTGAAGAAGATCACCCAGGCGGTGTACCTGGACGCACAAGCTGGGGTCGCCCCTGTAACACCCTCAGAATCGGACCTATGCAAGTTTGAGCAAAATTCGCCAAACCCGCATAGAAACGATTCAAAGGTGCCCACCAGGCACTTTCGGTGTGGAAAGCAGTAATAACATTACACAACAGTCCTCGATGGGACCCACAGAACAGATATATATAACAGCGACTCAAAGAGTCAAGAATACAGATATAATATACAAAGATCCAGATCACCTTGAAAATGATAGAGCGTCCGACTACGGACAAGATGCAAATGGGGCTAAGAGCCCTGAAGAATAACCAATGGCGTCCATAACCCTGCCCAGGCCAAGCCGGAAGGGTAACCCTGCTAACGACGTCGATCTCAAAACCTGCTTAAACAAAAGGGGTGCCGACAAAGGGCAAAGGAAAAAGGAGCGTCGATCGAGGCCAGTACACGGCGAGGCTAGAATTCGGCGGTCCTCGCCTACATAGGTATGGTGGACTGAAGCGGCAGCGGCAGCATGCGCTAACCAACCTATAGAGACTCGATGCAACGGGCGGTTATCAGAGAGGGGTAAGAATGACCTAGCCGGATCCAACCTGAAGCTAACACCAAACAAACCCATCCTGGTGTTTCCCCCTCGAGACCAAACGAGGAAGTCAACCGAGGAACTCACACAGTTGGCAGTTTTATTTATTCGGTTATCGTTGCAGCAATTACTAGTCAGGTATAGGTAATCGTCCTGATAAAATAAGCAGTGGGCACTTATAGTTAACCATTCCGTTATAGTTGCAACAATTACTAATCAGATACATATAGCATGAGATAAACCCGAAACCCAGCAGTTGTTGGTACTTTTATTCAGCCATTCTGTTGTAGTTGCAAGATTTACTAGTCAGGTACAATGGTCGCAAGCGACAACCAACAAGCATTTGTGGGCAGTATTAATTAGCCATTCCATTATAGTGAAGTTGATTACTAGTCATTATAAGTCAAATTTATAGCAGTAAACTTTAGTTATGCTTGTCTATGATCGAGATACTGTGCTCCAAGTCGTCCATATCCGCGGACACGGCTTTCAGAAAGTTTTACCCGGCCGGGGTGCACCAATAGCAACACGCCGATCAGCCTCGGAAAAACCAAATCAAAACCCAACGAGGCTTTCACGATGAACAATCACAGGATTCAGAAATATTTGAGGCCACCCTTGGAGTACACCATAGCGTAAGCAAGCTCGAGACGGACTCAAGGTTTGCGTCGATGGTCATGGCGGCAGGTCCCCAATCGGGGACTGTCGATACCGCGAAAACATCCCGCTTACCTAAACAGTACAGTGTGCTCCTCGCACAAACGTAAATAAACAGTAGCATGGCATAAGTACAGGATAGTAAAAACACCTCAAACTAGTTTGTGGCCCCAAGAAATAAGAATGAATCAAGCTCTGGCTCAGGGGGGGTCCCATATACCTCCCGGATGTGGATAGCGCGATAAATCAAGGAACGGGTATCAAGTACTCGGGGTCTTACGGGACACAAGTGGGCGTTCGGAAACCAAATATTATCTATCACCCACCGATGCCTCTGCTTATTCAATTTTAGTTGTTAAACAGAAATTAAAGTGACAATAAGTAAAACTAAAATCATCTCCAACATCAACATGCGGCAATACATCAGCAACTGTGGCATATGACGACACACATCAGCACTAGAGCAAGCAGCTACGACGCGCAAGTCCAACTATCTACCAAACAACAGGTAATAGGGTGTTTCCAAGGCAATATAGGGCTGCACGGTATATCACAGGTACGGAAACTAAAGCATCGCAACACAGATAGCAATAGATCAACAGGAGGGGAATAAAGACTATAAAGTAAGATAGGTAGAAAGAGGGAGATGCTCGCCTGAAAACATTGCCGAAGGTTCAACCGAAGATCGGGGCGAAGCTCACATCAACTCAACGGCCTTATCCGCGAAGAAGCAAAACACTAGAATGAACACCGGGTGCAATATTTAATACAACGGCAGAAGATCGGCATGATGCATGCATGATGGATGACATGGCAAAGGTGCGATGCAGTTAGGTCATATTAAGTGGAACCGGGGTCCCGACAATTAATATAGGGTTCCAGTCGTTTATACCCCCGCATATTAAATGTTGTTTTAGCATGGCAAAAGATAGCATCGGGTTCGCTACACAAATTTAAATGAGGCCAATATGAGACTAGATTTGCCCGCATATGGCCCCATATTTAATTATTTGGTGAATCGGCATAAGGCCCCCAAACCACAGATATGCATGCGAGATGACAATTAAACATGCAACAAGTTGTTATGATGTTATAAAATAGGGTTTTCGGGGAGGGGTTCACACATTTAGGGTTCGGCGATCTTGTTAGGGTTCGACGAACTTGGGGTTCCGGGGTTCGGGGTTCGGGGTCGGCCTCAGGTCCAGGGTTCGACGGAAGCGGTCACGGATAGCGGGGTAGATCTTGGCGTTCCGAGAAGCCGGACTTGGTTCGGTGTCGGGGTTCATCGGATCTTCCGGGTCGGTGCCGTTCTTGTCGTCGTGCCGATCTTGTCGGGTCTATGGTTCGGGTCGGACTTGTCGTCCGGGATGCAGCACTTGGTGTCCGGGACGGAGTACTTGGTTCGGCGTCGGGTTCGGCCTTCGCCTTCGGGAACGGTCTTCAGGGTCTCGACAACTTGGTGTTTCCGGCATCTCCGAGTCGAGGATCTGGGCATCCGGGTTCTCGGTCTGATGGAGACCTTGGGTACCATCTTGATCCTCAGCGGCGAACCTGGGGCTCGTCACCGGGGTCTTCCGGGGGTTCCGTGAGGTAGACCTTGTAGTACCGTTGTTGGTTGCGATATTGACGGGGCGCGATGTCCTTGGCTCCGCATCGGTACGAGTCCGGAAGATCTTGGCGATGTTGGAACGGTCCCTGGGTACTCAGTTCTCCTCACGGGGACTTGGGGTTGGGCGGACTTGTCGACGCGGGCTCGCGTGAGGCCGACGCTGGCGAGGCGGCGTCGGCAGCGACGCCTTCGGCGAGCCGGCAAGCGACGGCGGGCGGCGGAAGGCGAGGCTGTGGCGAAACACGCCAGCGGGCAACGCCGACGGGGCGCGCGGCGGAGGCGAGAAGGAAGCGGAGGCAGTAGGCAGGCGCAACTTGACCGCTTGGCGGCGGCGGGCTGGCGAGGCTTGGCGGGCAGGCGGCGAGTGAGGTGGAGCGCGAGCGAGGCGGCGGCGGTCTGGCGGGAGCGGCGAACGCGCTCGCGCCGGGAGGGCGGACGACGTCGGGCGAGGTGGTCGCGGCGGCAGCGCGAGGCGGCCTCCGGTGGAGGGGCGGCAGGTAGGCCGAGGTCGGGCGCGGGAGGACCAAGGAGGAGGGCTCGCCATGGTTGCGCCGAGGCGACGGGAGCGGTGGCCTGGTTGGCGGCGCGGACGGGAGTTGGAGCGGCGAGCCGGGATGAAGAGGGGGCAGTCTTGGGGGCAAGGGGCTCGTGGTCGGCGGTGGTTGACGCTGGGAGAGAAGGAGAGGCAGGGCGGTCGTGGCGAAGCGTGGGCGCGCTGGTGGGTCCCGTCTTTGGGGCAGTGGGGTCTGTGGGGCGCAGTGTGTGGCGTGGCGTGTGTGGGTGGGAGGATAGGCCAGGAGTGGTGGGGCCAGGCAGAGGAGTGGCCAACGCGGGACGCCTTGTGCGTGTGAACGCGGCTGGTATGGAAAATAGGTGGGCAGGGGACGCGGGGGATCCGGGGTGGGTCCTGGTCGTGATTGGTGGGAGGGGATCGGTGTACACAGGCAGCGTCAGGGAGGGAAGATGGTGGTGGTTGGCTACTGTGGGGGGGAAAGCGTGTGGGCCAGGGGTAGAGAGGGGTAAGAGTGGGCTGGGTGAGAAAAGGAGAGAGGTGGGATGGTGGATGGCTGAGGTGGCAGGGGGGGTAGGTTTTTGGTGAGAGGGTGAGGTGGCGGCCTGTGGTTGGAGGGTAGAATAGGATTTGGTGGGACTAGGATTTAGGGGGGCTGTTTTATTATTTGTGTTTGTTTGGTCCTGTTCTAATTAAACAAACCACTTTGCAAAAAATAGTTTTTAGACAAATAAGATCTCCGATGCGATCGGGGTTTTATGTTTGAAAATAAGAGGGGCTTTTATACAATTCAAAACTAGGCTTTTCAAATAATGTAGACAACCATGCATGATGATGACGATGCAATGCACAAAATCAACGCGATTTTCTAGTAGTGGAATTGCGGGATGCCACAACCCCTTACACCGCAAAGCGTCCAGCCCCAAAGGTAATCACCTCGCTTCATTCGCAGTCGCAGTTTTTGCAGTCGCGGTAATTCTAATTTCATATTGCGTCCTTTGCAGCTGTTCCAAGTAGTGGAAGGATGGCTCCCGCCTTCGGACGACGAGAATTCGAGCTCGTCCGCCCAGGACATGGGCGAGTCGCCTCCCGCCAAAGGCAATTCTGGGAGCGTTGAGATCAATGACGACGACGAGTCCGAGGAGGAGGTCGCCCCACTGGTTCGCAAGACCCGCGGGCAGCGGCAGCACGAGCTTGAGGCGAGTAAAAGCCTCGAGCGTCACGATGACGACGACGAACTTCCGGAGACCACCTCGCGCCACCAGGCTACTCCGTCGAAGAAGAAGAAGAAAGAGAAGGAGGCAAAGGCCCTTCCGAAAAGGAAGACGAAGCCGACGAGGCCGGCCTCGCCGCCACACTCGGCGCGATTGCGCTGACCGACCAAGGATGAAGCGCCGCGACAGCGGCCGTGACACGGCCACCATCAAGGCCGCTGGCTTCAATGCCTCGCCATTCGCCCGATCTACGGGCTGGGGATGCTCACTGCGGCAGCAACCGCCTCGCAGGGAGGCTCCTGCCGAAGATATCCCAAAGGCTCCGGCTGCAGCCACAACGACGAAGAAGCCGTCTGTGTCATGGGCACGCGATGTCCTGGAGATGGGGCTCAGTCGCCAACTAGGCCCTGAAGTGGAGAAGCCGGCCGGCCTCCGCACGGGGCTACGCTTTATTCCAGTCGCCGAGTGAGTACCCTCACCCTCCTTTGTCTTCCATAACAGCTTGAATTATCTTTGCTTACACGATTGACGTACAGGACCGGAGTGAAGAGGATGGGCCACCCGACCGTGGCTAAGGTGCCGTCCGTCGCCAGCGAGAAGGATCCTTCCCGTAAGAGGAAGGCGGACGAGGTCGTCGCCCCTACGGATGGCAGCAAGAAGGCCAAGGGTGATGACGTCGTCATGATTTCTGACGACACGGCGGCCGCGCCAACGGAGCCCGCAACAGAGGCGGCCGCATCCACGAAGGAGGGCACTCCCTCGCCTGGAACGGTCGAGCCGACCTCCTTTGGGGCGGGTGCCTCCATCGCGACTTTCCCACGCTTCATGGCCAAAGCGGCCGCGTCGAGTGGAACTTCACCCTCGAGCCGGGCACCTGGGGTCGCCGATGCGGAAGTCGACCAGCGTCGTGGGTATACGCCGGCCCTCCTCGCATCCGTGGACGCGATACAACTTCATGGCATGCTTGGCGCAGCCATCCAGGTATGTCTAGTCCCCGAGGATCAGGTCGGTGTTTTGTAGCGGTCTGATCCTTTTGGCATATAATTTCTTATTTTGCGCGTCCAGTCCCCGAGTGTGCACTCGCTGAATTTCAGCGGGTGGGCACTTAGGAAGTTTTTTGATTACTAGTCCCCGAGTGCGCACTCGCTGAATTTCAGCGGGTGGGCACTTAGGAAGTTTTTTGATTTCAGCCCGAAAGTGCGCTGAATTTCAGCGGTGGGCACTTAGGAAGTTTTGATTGTTGGTCCCGATGCGCTTTCGCTGAATTTCAGCGGGTGGGCACTAGGAAGTTTTTGATTGCGGTCCCGAGTGCGCACTCACTGAATTTCAGCGGGTGGGCACTTAGGATGTTGCTTAAATGCTGTTTGAGCGATGTGCGTGGTGCAACGTGAATCAGCTGACCGATTGGCAGCGAAGCACCGCGCGGAGAAGGAACTGGCAGCCGTCCAACAGGTGAATAAGGGGCTTCAGGCGGTTGTCGCGAAGGCGGAGGAAGCTCGCCAGGGACTTGTCCCTGCGGATAAACTGGCGGCGGCACAATCGGCTTTAAGTTCGGCTGAACAGCGAATCGCCGATCTCGAGCGCGAGCTGCGGGTAGCGAAGGAAGAAGCGAGCTTGGCTGATGGACGAGCCAAGGCCGCCATTACAGCCGCCGAACAAGATCGTAAAGTGTCGGACGCCCTTGTTGCTGGGCTTCAGGACGATCATACTGCGCTTCAACGCTTCATCACAGATCTGGCCCGCCCGCATATTGGTAAGTGCAGTTGCCTCTGCCAGTATCTTGTGCTTTTTGCGATGTACTTACTGTTGTCTTCTGCTCGCAGGTCGCATCATTGATAGCGCGGAAGAGGCGAGCTCGTTCGACGCGCGACAGTGTGTGGGCACGCTCGTTGACTCGGCGACGTTGTCGGCAACATGCATCCGAGCTTACCTCCAGGAGATATCACCCACGGAGGTGATTCCCAGCGACCTCGTCGAGGTGTGGAAGTACTTGGAGAAGGCGCCCTCGGTGGTTGAATTCATGACGCGGTCGGCGTTTCGTCGCGGAGCGGCAACGGCGCTGAGCCTTGGACTTGCTCACTTCCCAAAGGACTTCGACCTCGACGACGTGACGAGCGGGTACCCTTCGTCGACTGGCGCAGTGGAGCTTTCCAAGATGCTCAAGTTGACGGACCGTGCCGCGGTGTACTCGGAGCGTGTCTGGGCAATGGGCGACCTCCTTCCATACCAGGAGACGGTCGCCAGCGACCGAGCGCCCGCCGGGATTTCAAGGTCGAGCAGCCTTTCCGCGCGGCGATGGCGGGTGAGCTGATGACGTACCCGTCAAACCCATACACGCCGTTCATTCGCAATCGTCGGGGCGCTGGCGAGTCGTCGTCGAAGCCTGCAGAATAGGGTAGTTTGCCCTGAGGCGTTAGTAGCAGGTCTGCCGTATGTGCATATTTTGTAATGTGAGACAATGCGACATGCTTTTGAATGAGACATTGTGTCTGTGTTGGAATTTGTCATGTGTTTTGTGATTGTGGTTTGAACGAGTCCCCGAGCGCGTCCGCCCTTTTGTGGGGTTTACCTCGTGTATGATGTGTTTGTTGTTTTTGAATGTTTTGTTATTGTGGTCTACTCGCCCTAGCTCGAATAGCCAGTCGCAGGGCGACTCCCTTGAGCGCTCTATACTTCACCGTTTTCCCTTGCAAGAACGGGGTCGGGTGGCCGAGTCCCCGAGCGTGGTACTTGGTTGTTCTAGGCGCGACTCGAGGGTGGTTGAGGACTTGGCGCATTGGTTTGGGCGCATCACTCCTGCCTGGCCCGTTGGGTCAGTCGCGTGGCGAGTCCTGGGCATGCTCTCTTACTTGGCGTTTTCCCGAGCCGCTCGCGATGAACTGGTCGTCAGTCCCCGAACATGGTACTTAGCCGTTCGAGTCGCTATGCCGAGGATGCGGAGGACCATGGTCGCTGTAAGAAACGAAGGCAGTCGTCTTGGCTCGTAAAGCCAGTCGGGCTAGGCAACTCCAATGGGGCTCCGGGTAGGCGTTTTTCATGGACGATGCAAGACCTGAGGTTACTCACTGCTCCTGCATCGCACTACTTAGCCGTGCTGATCGCTGTACCAAAGGTTGACTTCTGCGATTAGCTGGGCGCTGTTATTACGAGTGCGAGTGGCACAAGATATGGAGAGTATTCGCGACTTGCAGTAACCAATTATTTTTATTTCATAGCGACTCGAGAGTACATATGCGGGGTTCTAGGGGTAGAACTTCCGTAGGAGGTTTACATTCCATGGTCGCTTGACGTCGAGTTCGCCGTCCCCGCGGACGTCGATGAGGTAGTAGGCGTCATTGCCAAGTACTCGCCCGATGGCGAATGGTCCCTCCCACGGAGGGGAGAGCTTATGCATGCCCTTCTTGTCCTGGATGAGGCGCAACACCAGGTCGCCTTCCTGGAAGGTGCGAGTTTTCACCCGCCGGCTGTGGTAGCGGCGGAGTCCCTGCTGGTAGATGGCGGTGCGTGACCGAGCGAGGTCACGTGCCTCGTCGAGCTCATCGACTCCGTCTTGGCAGGCGAGTTCGTTTGCAGCCTCCGTGTAGTGGACGACCCATGGCGAGTTGTGCTCGAGATCGGTGGGCATGACTGCCTCAGCGCCGTACACCATGAAGAAGGGGGTGAATCCTATTGACCTGTTGACCGAAGTGCGGATGCCCCAGATGACGGAGGGTAGCTCCTCGACCCAGCACCCGGCGGTGCGCTCGAGTGGTACTTGGAGTCGCGGCTTCAGGCCGTGGAGGATGCTTTGGTTGGCTCGTTCCGCCTGGCCGTTGGATTCCGGGTGGGCGACCGACGCGAGGTCGAGCCGGATGTGGTGCTCTTCGCAGAATTCAGCCATGGCACCTTTGGCGAAGTTGGTGCTGTTGTCCATGATGATGCTGTTTGGGAACCCGTAGCGATATATGAGATCGCGTAGGAATTTAGTGGCGGTCTTCCCGTCGCATTTCCGGACTGGCTTGGCCTCTACCCACTTTGTGAATTTGTCGACCGCGACCAGCAGGTGGGTGTAGCCGGAGGGAGCCTTCTTGAAGGGGCCTACCATGTCCAAGCCCCACACAGCGAATGGCCAGGTGATGGGGATTGTTTTGAGCGCTAAGCTCGGCACGTGCGTCTGGTTGGCGTACTTCTGGCACCCGGCGCACCGCTGGACAATGTCTACAGCATCGGCGTGTGCGGTGGGCCAGTAGAAGCCATGTCGCATAGCTTTGGCGACCAGAGAGCGGGCGTTGTCGTGGTGGCCGCAGTCACCGGAGTGGATGTCGTGGAGGATCTTGCGTCCTTCGGCGGGTTGGACGCAGCGTTGGAACACACCGGTGACGCTGCCCTTGTGGAGCTCGCCATCGATGATGGTGTAGGACTTGCATCGGCGGGCGATCATCCGAGCGTCCGTCTCGTCTGCCGGTAAGGTGCCGGCCTCCAGGTAGGTGGTGTAGGGCTTGGTCCAGTCGTCTGGCTCGGTGACGAGTGCGACCAGGGCTGCCTCCGACTGTAACGGGACTCCGATGTCGATCTCCCTCGGGGGAGGCGGTAAGCAGTTATTGTGTCGAGAAAGATCTTTGGCGGGTGGTGCGAGTCGAGCCGACCCAATGCGAGAGGCGTCGGCCTCCTCGTTCTTCCGCTGTCGATCCACTCGACGGAGTAGCCTGTGAAGTGTCCGCAGCTTGTCCCTTTGCTTGGCGCCATGGGGAGACGGCGTCGCAAGCCGACTTGCCCCGCGACGAGGTCGGAATCTCCGTAGCAGAGGGCGGTTGACATTCATCTCCTTGGCAGCTCGCATGCCGTGGAGTAAGGCCTCGTACTCGCCATGTTGTTGGTGCAGGTGTGAAGTCGAGGCAGGACGAAGCGGAGATTGTCGCCTTCCGGTGAAGTTAGTACGATCTCGTCTGCGCCATCCGCGTTCTTGGAGCCGTCGGGCGCGGCTCCATAATGGAGGTATGGCAGCTTCTCGCTGCTGGGCCTCTTCGGGGCGATGAAGTCCGCTAGGGCTGCGACTTGATTGCTTTTCATGGCTCGATTTGATGTTCGGATGCCGATCTCGACGCCCACTTGGCGACCGCCGTCGCCGCTTCGCGGATGATGTCCTGCAGTGGTGCTGAGGAGACGACCGTGATCGGGTGCTCCTGGAAGTAGTGCGGCAGGCGTCGCTGAGCTCTGAAGACCGCGTATACCAGCTTTTGGTACTGCGGATATCGCTGGCGCGACTCGGTGAGGACCTCGCTAATGTAGTACACCGGTCGCTGTACTGGGCGCTCCTTTCCTTCCTCTGGTCATTCGACGACCATGACGGCGCTGACGACGCGCTCGGAAAAGCCGCGACGTAAACCAGCATGGGTTCTTTGTCGGCGGGGGCGGCGAGTAGTGGTGCGGCGAGTAGCACCTTCTTGAGGTCGCGAAGCGCGTCATCCGCCTCGTTGTCCCACTGGAAGGTGGGGTTCTTGCGCATCAGGCGGTATAGGGGCATCGCCTTCGCCAAAGCGGGGATGAAGCGGCCGAGAGCCGCTACTCGTCCGCCGTTCGATGTCGCGAGCACTCGGTTTGCCGAGCCGGCGATCGTGTCGATCTTCGGGGTTCGCCGATCCTCGCTTGGAGACGACGTACCCCAGTAGTTGTCCTGCTGGTACACCGAAGGTGCATTTGCCTGGGTTGAGCTTTATCTTGTATTTGCGCAAGTTGGCGAATGTTTCCGCCAGGTCGGCGAGTAGGTCACCCTGGCGAGCGGACTTTACGACCATGTCGTCGATGTAGACATGGATGTTGCGGCCAATTTGGCTCGCGAGGCATTCTTGCATGCACCGCTGGTAGGTCGCCCCGGCGTTCTTGAGGCCGAAGGTCATGGCGGTGTAGCAGAAGGCTCCGAATGGCGTGATGAACGCCGTCTTCTCCTCGTCATCGACGACCATTTTGATCTGGTTGTACCCGGAGTAGGCGTCGAGGAAACATAGCGACTCCGAGCCCGCGGTGGAATCAATTATCTGGTCGATCCGTGGGAGGACGAACTGCTCCTTTGGGCAGGCGATGTTCAAGTTTGTGTAGTCGATACACATCCTCCAGGTCCCATTCTTCTTCTCGACCAGGACTGGGTTTGCCAGCCACTTGGAGTATTTGATTGGCCGGATGAAGCCTGCAGCGAGTAGACGCTGCACCTCCTCGGCGATTGCTCAGCGGCGCTCTTCATTGAAGGGCCGCATTTGTTTGACAGGTCGCACTTTGGGGTCGGCGTTTAGCTTGTGCTCAGCGAGCTCCCTAGGGACACCAGGCATGTCAGAGGGCTTCCATGCGAAGATGTCCCTGTTCTCACGGAGGAACTCGATGAGCGTGCCTTCCTATGCTGGGCTCATGCCCGTCCCGATCGTCACCGTCTGGCTGGAGTTGCCTGGGACCAGCTCGACGGTGCGGGTGTGCGTCGTCGCCTCGAAGGTTGAGGTGTTTGCGCCCTCCGAGTTGGGCTTCTTGAGTATGGTGGGGTCGTCGTTGTTGACCCCGCTCGGTACTTGGCGAGCTCATCGGCGTGGTTGGTCTCCGCCGCGATGACGGCGTCAGCGAGTTCGGATCCTTTGGCCTCGCACTCGGCGGCCATATCGGGGTCGTCGTTGATGGTGATGACGCCGCACGGTCCGGGGAGCTTCATCGCGTTGTACGCGTAGTGGGGCGCTGCCATGAACTTGGCGAACGCCTGGCGCCCCAGGACGCAGTGGTAGGGGCTGTCGAAGGGCACCAGCTCGAAGACGATCCGCTCGGTGCGGAAGTTTGCTGGTGTGCCGAAGGTGACTGGCAGCGTGACTTTGCCGATCGGGTATGCCTTTCGACCGGGGACGATGCCATGGAACGTGGTGTGGGTCGTCTCGATCATCGACTGCGGGAGCCGCAGCCGCCTGAAGGTGTCCAGGTACAGGATGTTGATGGAGCTGCCACCGTCCATCAATGTCTTCGGGAGCCAGTAGTCGCCAACCTTAGGCTTGACCACCAGGGCGACTCGGCCTGGGTACTCGATGCGTGGCGAGTGGTATTGGCGGCTCCAGGTGATGGGCTGCTCCGACCAGTTGAGGAACTGGGGAACGTCCACCTGAGCCACCGCGTTGATGGCGACGGCGCGGGCGATGACCTTCTTCTCGCGCTTCGTGTTGAAGCCTGTGAAGGTATGAAGCGAGCCGGCCACTTTTCCGAATTTTCCGCCGTTTGGCGGGTCGTTGTCGGGGTCCTCCCGTGCTCGCCGTGCCTTCTCGATCTCCCTGAGGGTGTGGCAGTCGGCGGTTGTGTGCGTTGCGGGCTTCCCTTCCCTGCTATGAAACGCACAAGGTTGGTTAACGAGGGCCGCGGGGTCGAACCTTGGCTTGCCTTGTAGTTGCCGCCGTCGCGGGGTTGTCCTCTGTCGCGGCGGAAGCTCTTGGGCTCGCGTTGTGCGTGCCCGGCGTTGGCGACGAAGTCGACTCGCCCGTCACTGCGGCGCTTGTCGGTGATGCGAGTGTTGCTATAGCGTAGGTCGGACCGTCGTCCGCTGTCGTTGCCGCTCGTGCGGCGTTGACCTCCTGACTCGTCGTCAGTTTCCTGGTTTGGATCTTCCTCCGTGTACCGTTTGGCGATCTCGAGGAGGTCCGGGATGTTGTTGAGTGTGCGAGAGTGTCGCTTGAGCTTGGCGACCAGGGGCTCGTAGCGGCACGAGGTCTTGAAGCAGTGGATCGCGGTGTCCGGGTGGATACCGAACGCGTTGTACCAGAGTTCTTGCCACCGTTGGACCCAGTTGCGGGTCGACTCGCGGGGTCCCTGGACGCATCACTCCAGATCCTCGGTGGTGGTGGCGCGGGTGTAGGAGCACTCGAAGTGCCTGACGAAGGCGTCGCGCATCTCCTCCCAGGAATCGATGTTGTCCTGGGGGAGGGTGTTGATCCACTGCCTGCACGTCCCCTCCATCATCAGGGGGAGGTAACGGGCGGCTAGCAGGTCGGTGTGGCCTGCGATCCCCATCGCCATGAGGTATGTATCAAGCCAAACGGCGGGGTCGTACGAGGGGTCGTACTTTTCTATCTCCTTCGGCGCCTTGAAGTTTGGCGGGTACTTCTCGCCTCGGATCATTGGTCCGAAGCACTTGGGGCCGAGTCGACTGAGCGACCCCATGGGCTCGCCGTCGCGGCGATTGGTTAGGGTGTGTCGCAGGTCGTCGGGCTGGCGTGCGCGCCAGCTTTGGTTGTTGATGATGTGGGTGCGGGCGTCGATGGGTTGCCCGTTGGCGGCGACGAAGTTGGTCGCTGGCCTGGGGTCGTTGGTGGAGAGTGCCGCGTTCGCGGGTCGGTGTTGGAGATGCAGTGGCTCCGGTGGCAGGCAGTTGAGGGTGTTTGCCGCCATTGGGCGGCCGCTTGAGGCCGCTCTGCTTCCTGACAAACGCGAGTATACTCGACCCTGCGAGTCGGCGCCCGCGTTTTGCTGCTCGGCGACGCTTTGGCGAGGCCCCGACGCATCTGGATCGTAGGCGCCGTCGCCGTGGCCGTGATGTTGTCGGCTGCCGACCTGCCACGAGGTTGTCCATCGGGGTGGAGACGATGGGAGACCGTTTGCGTCTCGCTCCCGTGAGGAGACCACTATCCGGCTGATCCACAGGAGGTGTGCGGTTGGGTGGAGGTGGGCGCCCGCCATCGACCTGGCGGGGCGCTTCCTCCTGGTGGCGCGTTCTCGCAGATCGCGCGCTCGGCCATGCGGGCCGGGTCGTTTTCGTCGTCAAAGTTCAGGGCACGCCCCTGAACGGTGGGGTTCAGGCGTGACCTGATCCGCTGCTGATGGTAGCGCGATAGTTCCTGCGCTGTCACCTGCTCGAGGCGAAATTTGTCGCGCTCGGCTTGTTCCTTGCGCACCGCCTCCGCCAGCTTTAGGCGGAGTTCCTTGACCTCTGTTGCCGTGGAGTTAGGAGGGATTGGGGTGGAGAAGGGGTCCTTCGGCGGCTCGGTGCCGGTCGCCATGTAGGTCGCTGCGTGGCGACCGGTTCCGTCGCGGAGTTCGGCGAAGTTTTCCGATCCGGAATCGAATTCGAAGATCCCGAGGATGGAGGGGTCCTCGAAGTCTCCCATGTTGGAGACCTGGGTGATGGAGCCCGCGGGTGAAGCCGCGGTGATGGACCCGGCGAGTGACGCCGGGGTCGCCGAGTCGGCGTCGTCGTTGAGGGCCGCGTCTTCTGCGGCCGCTGAGTTTTCGGCCACGTCGCTGTGGGCCGAATTGTACTCGGAGGCGAGGCGATGGATCGTGCGGATCTGGCTCTCGGAGAGCCGATCGCGTGGCGGCGACTCGCGGATGCGAGCCGAATCCTCCAAGACGATGACGTCGGTGAGGCCGACGAAGAGGCTGATCGTGCCTACCGGCAGTATCACGCTGTGCGTGACGGGTCGCGCCGCCAGGACGTAGTTGCTCGGCAAGATTTGGAGCATCTCGTCGATCGCTATCATGCGGCCGGTGGCGACCATCTCGTTGATGGGAAGATTGGATCTCGCCGCAGAACACCGGCCAGACCGGCCAGGCCCCACGGTGGGCGCCACTGTCGTGGGAATGGTCACGGCAGATGCTGCAATCGGCAGCGAGTAGTAGAACGAGGGGCAGGGGCGGCCAGCCATCTGCGGTGCGAGATGAGGGCAAAGACACAGGGTTTTACCCAGGTTCGGCCCCCCGGAGGGTAAAGACCTACTCCTGCTAGATTGTATTATGAAGGTGGTACAATGGGCGAGCTCGGCGGCAAGGCGGCGAGTCGCTTGGGTGTATGATGGAACGTATCTCTACACGCCCTACAGGGAGGTTTATATAGGCTCACCTCCCCTAGGGTTTACTCAACCGATTCAGTTAAAGCTTCGGTACTCGTTTAACCTAATCCAACTGGGCCTATCTACTCGCCTGGGCCTTCAGCTTCCAGTCGCTTGGATCCACACCGGGCCTTGATCTAGTCGCCATCCTGCAGGCCCACTCGCCAGGTCTTGGGCCAGTCGGAAACGTCCTGCTGGGTATACCCCGGTAGGCGCATCCCCATCAACGGGGTTAAGCGCGGCTGCTTAAGCACTGGGCACCTCAGAGTGGGATGTGTCGTGCAATCACAAATGTAACAATAGTGGACCGCCTTACAATCCTTGGTTGCATGGGTATTAACCGCACACTTCCAGCACCGAACGAACTTGCCAGGCTTCTTACCCCCAATAACAGAAGATACCTGCGGAGTAGTAACAGATGGCTGAGTAGAAGCGGCCACCGGCGTTGGAGCACACATACCATGAATCTGCTGACCCTGCATATCATACTGATACTGTAACTGCTGACCCTGAACCGGAAAAGGATCACCAGAAGCCCCCAGAGGCTGCATCTGTGGCTGAGCATACTGTACCGACGGCTGTTGCAAGTGTCCACCAGCATGGACCTGAGGTGCGACCGTCCCCTGATCAGGAACCTGTGGCTGCTTCTTCTTCTTCTTCCTCTTGGGTGCCGTCTGAGAAGCAGGTGCACCCACACCGACCACAAAGTGATTATCTTGCATTGGCCCACCAGTCACATGCTGCAAAGGCATCCCCCCAACACCAACTGGCGGACCTCGATACGGAGGCTGTAGCGGACGATGCTGAACCGGAGGTGGCATATAATTATAATTTGCAGGAGGAGCAAAAGAGTAAGGTCCCCGCATCTGCACAGCTCCCGGCTGAGGCATCCCCGGTGAACCCGAAAACGGAACAGAGCCATGGTTGTAGACATGCTGCCCGCCAGAACCAGCGCCGTTCCCGGCCATCCCCGGCAGTGGAGGAGCGCCGAACGGCCCAGGAGCAGGGGGTCTCGGCGTCCCGGCAGCAGGACCAGCAGCAACCCCATGTTCCCGCGCAGCCGCCGCCCCAGGCGCCCCCACAGCACGAGCAGCAAATCCCTGCGGAGGTGGAGGACCCCTGGGCACGTTGGGGCCAGCAGGAATCGCACCAGGCTGGTGAGACATGGTGGCAAGGACCACCTGGACGAAGGAACCCCGCGAGGGCGATCTGGGCGGGGACGATCTTGGCGTTGCGGACGAGGAAAAGATGCAAACCGGCTTCGAAGGAGACGGCGAAGGGGACCGAGGCCAACGCGATAGGAGCGATCGATCTGAGGCAGAGACCCTCGCCTTCCAAACCCTTCTCGACACCGCTTCCTAGGAAAAAACAGACACGGGCCCACCCGACTTAGCCAGCTCAGCAGAAGGCGGAACAATCGGATCGCCCTGGGATGCCATCTTCGCAGCGATCAGATCGCCCAGGATCGGCGGCGCGGACCTCCGGCGCGGTGGCAGAGGGCCACGCCACGGCTTCACACGTGGACCGCTGCGGAGACGCCAACCCGGAGGAGAATCGCCACCGGCACGACTCGCCGGCGAAGACGACTTGCAGCGATCAGCGCCCACCGCCGGCGAACAGAGCTCACCCGGAGGGGACTCCGATTTCCGCTCCCAAAACCTTGACGCCTTGGTGGGGAAGCCGACCTCTTCCCAGAAAGCCTGCTTGAGCTCCTCCCCCGTCTTCCGACGCCGGCGCGACACCGACGTCCAACCCAGGTCCCCGTCGACGTCCTCGAGGGCCTCGAGCGCCACACGGTCCGCCCCAGCAGCCCCATCGGAGTCGGAGTCCGACCCAAGACACTGAAACCTAGAGCCAGACGAGCCACCCGACGACCGCGCCGGCGACGGCAAGCCCCCCGGCGCCAGGGTGAGGCGCCGTCCATTCCTCCCCATCGCCAGTCAGCTAGATCGCCAGTTTAGCTCTATTGCCGGCAATCCAAGAGGAGAACATCGCCCCTAATCCCTGGTATGGACCTATGCCCAATTTGCCTGCGTGTGTGTGGATGGATTTTGTAGACAGATCTGCTGTGTGGAGAGATCGATGTTGTGGAAAAAAACAAAAATCAATTGAGTTGTGCACTCCACCGACGGCTGCGTGTGCTGGTGGTGAGTAGACCGGCCGGAAAGATCTGCCCCTCCGCCATCTCTTTTCCATCGGCCCCTTTTATATTTGTACTAGGGAATTAGGCGCGGCGATACGCCGCGCCCGTGTTGTTGAATCAGCTGTGCCGATGACGTGGCTATAAATCAGTGTTTTCCTATATTAAAACCCGTCAGATGGTCGTCCAAATCATACACAATTTTATTAGTTCCGTTTGTACAAAACTCTTAGTTTGGAGTATCCGCATCACAAAAAACAGAATCAGAAACACCCGGAACAAAATGTGAAGAGCTAAACAAAGTAGAACCGACAACATAACCAACAGCTAGCACCAAACAATGATCAGGCACAAGCGCAACTGCAGGACTCATCACACAAGTGCGCGAACGTGAAGCGGTACCGCGTGTCGACAACAGAGAGAAACAGCACCTCAAACAGACCTATGCGACTTCACCAGCCATGAACCAGACCTACCATGTCTTCCAGGTGCAACACCCGGAGTCCTGTCATGTCTGCGGAGGCCTTTCAGGTCTGCGATGAACAGGAGGCACCATCCATGTAAGCATAGTTGAAGAATTGATATCAAGCGTAGACCGAATGTACAGGCCTACAACAAAGAAGCTCATATGTGAGGAACATAAATACTAAATATGTTCCATAATCTAGAACGTCTTAGCAAACTAATTTAGTTTGCCAAAACATTGTACATTATGAAACAGATGTAGTAAGAAGCTACTAAAATATGAAAAGAAAGCGCATATACAAACTACTTTCTATTGCACCTAAACCTAAAAAGAAAGAATCTGGAAAATTATAATAAGCAGAGCCGGCTAGCACAACCGAAGATGATCTAGTAGAATTACCGTTATAAAAGAGCAAAAGGCATCAAGTGGATCTTAACTAAGAGGAATAAAAACATAATGATAGAGCAAAAGAGAAAAGAAGAGACATATACCATCCTCATCATCAGTTCCAACCGGGTGCTTGCCAAGATGAATTAGACAACATGTGGTGTGTAAGGTATACCACGTAGCCAGGGACCTTTTGAAGCAATAAAAAGAAAGCAGTAGTGTCATGAAGATGCACAGGGGATGATCAGGTATGATTTCCTGTTCTCAGGGAACAAATCACCATACGCGTAAATAATGGATGGATCTTCCTATCCAGCTTCCTTTCACAAAATAAGAGAGAAGATTTTTACTACTCAATTGAAATCAAATAGTTTTGAAGAATAGTCACCAGCATCCATCGCTGAAAATAATGTTCATATTCGGCCAATTCAATTGCAATCCATGAGAAAAGCCTCCATGCCCAGCAATAAATAGATAAAATTTGAGAACATAGTTGCAGCAAAACTCCACAAGAATATATACTTTGAACATCTAATTGCAATTCACGAAGCTAAAACTACTTTATGTATCTCTATCAGACAAAGGTGAACCATCCGGCACACTTATCTTGCTCCAGGAGAGCGCACATTTGAAGTAGATCTTCACCATTATAAATGGTGATTTATCTGAGCATTCCAAGCATAGGGAAGTTCCATGCTTATTAGTTTAATTAACTACTAATTTCTCAATTACCAACTTCAAACAACAAAAGCATATCATTCCTCATTTTACATATTTCTTCCTCTCGAGCACGAACACAAAAGATAAAGAACTAACGTCCAGGTTAATAATTATCACCTATATTTTCAGGTGATTAATCGTTTGGCCAAGTATATGCATCATCAAACTATATGCATCATCAAACTGATCATCTTACATGTTTGTCCGACACGCAGAACTCCGAGACAACAAAAAGTTTAGCTGAGGGAGAATGCCACGCGATAGCAGCTAGGTGATACCACTTGAGGAAATGAAACAAACATAACAGAACCAACAGGTGATTAGGTGAAGATAGATGGGCAGCCAAAGAACCTGAAAACTTGCTGGCGCGCGGGCGCTAGAACGACGGGCCGAGCGCATCTTAAAAAATAAAATCTCTATTGTCCCCGTCTTATACGGAAAAAAAAAAGAAATGACTCTATGCAATTATCGTATCCTCGACCTACCGCTGCGTCAGATTACAGTCTCGAGCATACCAACAAAAAGGAAGTTCCGTGCATTAATTTCCTTTTTTTAGAAATTGGGAATACTATAACGTTTGAACCACATTCGGAATTAAGATTCGTTTTCACTTTCGGAACCCTCGCAACGAACTCTTCAAAACTAGATCCCAATTATATATGTTTCGGCAAAAAACTTAACATGCAACTTTTGTGTGCGACCGACCAACTTTGATTCATGACAAAGCAACTTTTGTGTGATGAGGGAAAACTACATCAGAGTCCGATAAAGCAACTTTAGTGCCCTTCTGAGCAACTTTGGTGCCTGTCTAAGCAATATTCGTATCTTGACAAATTTGATACCCTTGCAACGAGGCAACTTTGGTGCCCGGCGATGCAACTTTGAAGCCCGATGAGGCAACTTTTGCCCTGCGAGGCAAATCGATGTCCGGTGAGGCAACTTTGGTGCCCGGTGAGGCAACTTTGAAGCCCGTCGAGGCAAGTTCGGTGCCTAAAGAGGCAACTTTGAAGCCCGGCGAGGCAACTTTTTTCTCGGCGAGACAACTTCGGTGCCCGGCGAGGCAACGTTGGAGCCCGACAAGGCAAAATTTTCTTGGCGAGACACTTTGGTGCCCGTCGAGGCAACTTTGAAGCCAGATGAGGCAACTTTTGCCGGCGAGACAACTTCGGTTCCCGGTGAGGCAATTTCGGAGCCCGGCGAGGCAACATTTTCCCGACAAGGCAACTTTGAAGCCCGATGAGGCAACTTTTGCCCGGCAAGGCAAATCTATGCCCGGTGAGGCAACTTTGGTGCCTGGTGAGGCAACTTTGAAGCCCGTTGAGGAAAGTTCGGTGCCTAAAGAGGCAACTTTGAAGCCCGGTGAGGCAACTTTTTCCTGGCGAGACAACTTCGGTGCCCGACGAGGCAACGTTGGAGCCCGACGAGGCAACTTTTTCTCGGCGGGGCAATTTTGGTGCCCGGCAAGGCAACTTTAAAGCCAGATGAGGCAAATTTTTCCAGGCGAGGCAACTTTGAAGCCCGGAGAGGCAAGTTTTGCCCGGCGAGGAAACTTTCGGTGCCTGGTGAGGCAACTTTGGAGCCCGGCGAGGCAACTTCGGTACACGGAGAGGCAACTTTGCTTACTGGGGCATAAAATTTGCTTACTGGGGCACAAAAGTTGTCTCTCCAGGCTCATTAGAAGACTCAAATTTGTCAAGATATAAATATTGCTCAGACGGGCACCAAAGTTGTCTTATCAGGCTCTGATGTAGTTTTCCAGTAGCGCACAAAAGTTATTTTGTCATGAATTAAAGTTGGTCGGTCGCACACAAAGTTGCTTTGTCATGAATGTAGTTTTGAAGAGTTCGTTGCGAGGGTTTCGAAAGTGAAAACGGATCTTAATTCCAACATATGGTTCAAACGTTATAGTATTTTTATTTTCTAGAAAAAAGAAATCAATGCACAAAACTTCTTTTTTGTTAGTGCGCTCAGGGCTACTATCTGCCGCAGCGGTAGGTGAAGGGACATGCTTGTCAGAGTTGGCAAGATTTTGATTATAAATTTGATTAGAAAGGACAATTATCCTTTTTTTCTGTGTACCCGCCAAAGAATTACCCGACGAAGTATCAGCAGATGAAGGTGCAACCACACGGGGCGAAGATAAAATTCAGAGACCACAGACTGACCACGCGAGTCAAAAAATACACCGATATGAGATGAAAAGTTTAGAGGCCACAAACCAATCGGAGTGGCCACGGCGACTACCGTGAGCACGACATGGAGACATGTCCTAACCTCCACGAAGAACAGCTAAACGACCAGTTGCTGACAGAGAACTAATATTTTCTAGGCCACGACGACGACGCGGAGCCGGAGGAGGTGACACAGTGGGAGGCCGGCCGCCGCTGCTCATACTAATACCTGCACAAAACACATCACACACACACTGTAAAACGAAGAGAATAACAGGAGGGAGCAGAATACAAATCTGAATCAAAGGGATGACGCAAGGAAGACACGAGAACCAGAATTTCGACGGTACTCTGCACGGCACTGCTCGGCTCTCGCCTAGCCATGACTGCACGTGCACACCACCATGGCAAGCCCAATCTTGATGCCTCAACCGTGGCCGGTCCCCGCCCGTGCCACGAACCATGTCCTTGGAGAGTTGGAGAAGCCTTCCGCGAAGTGACGAAGTGGAGGTCCTCCATGATGTCCGCATCGTCGCCGACCATGACGCCAGAGGAGGGGGCTCAGGCCTCAGCCACCGGCGACGGAAGAGCACAGCTAGGGGTAGGTTAAGGCGGGGTAGAGGTTGGGTGGGGAAAAGGGCGGAGCAGACGGCGGCTGGGCAAGAGGAGGAGCCCGACCAGAGGGAGGTCGGGAGGTCGCCGCGAGCGAATGCATCGATTGAGAAACGGAGATAAGGACGGGTTGGATTGAGAAAAATCGGGAGTCCTCTTGCACACAGCTTAAACCGAACCGTCGAGAGGACACAGATAAACGGGCAAAGAAAAAAACTGCAACGTAGATGACTGTGATCTACAGTATCGAGCGCTGATTTGGCTTCCTAATCGATCGATGAACGCTTGTCTTTCATATATGTAGTAATAATTTATACCGAGAGAAATCAGAGATGGCGCTTTGCTTTGTGTGAGGGTGGGCAATATGTCATCCATTTTTGTCACCGAAATCATCCATATAATATTTCGCATCTTTATATCATCCATTTCATGACTTCTCTCCCCGATGCGTTACCAGCATGCTATTTCAATTTCCCGCAAAAGGACATGTTATTTTAATTTGATCAGTGAATCAAGCAAGCTAACAGAACAATCGTTTATCTTTGAGGATTTCCCGAACCGTTTAAAGAACAAGAGAGGCAGACCATCTGGGGCTGGCCCTGGGAAATCCTCAAAAGGCCAATTTTCCAAATCATTAGCGATCTCACTATAGGGAGGGTTGATATTACTCGACCTTTGAAAGATACGAAATTTCGATGACATGTTAAACCCTGGCAGCGACACAACTAGACTAGTTTACATAATTTCACGCAAAGAAAATAACACCGTAGTGTAACCCATGTCGTACATATTCATTTGTCTGCCTCCAAAATCTCAGGACTCCAGTCTAAGTGTCTAACTCTTGGAAAAGAGAAATGGTATGGTAGCACGCGATTCAAATATACTTCTCTTCGCTTCATAACAATAGGCGTCGGTCTCTAGCATCACTATTTATACGGAGAGAAATCAAAGATGGCGCTTTGCTTTGTGTGAGGGTGGGCAACATGTCATCCATTTTTGTCACCGAAATCATGCATATATTATTTCGCATCTTTATCTCAATCATGCATGACTCTTACTCGTGACGCGTAGCCAGCATGCTATTTCAAACCTGCAAAAATGCTACTCCCTCCGACTCATATTAGTTGACTCATTTTTGTTTAGATACGAATATATCTAGACTAGACTAGATATTTAACTAGATACATATGAATCTAGACAAAGTTGAGTCAACTAATTTTGGTCAGAGGGAGTATTTCAAATCCGCAAAAAATCATGTTATTTAATCGCATGACTGAAGCAAGCTGTCACGGCCGGTCTTCTTTTTTAGAGCAACCATGATGTTTCATTAATCGAAAAACAAGTTACTAAAATACATACCAGGATAAAATGATTATTCTAAATTTACAGATAAAATCTTAAAAGATCGAGAAATACAAAACTATTTCTAAGGTTTTTTGCAACCACCGAAGCCATCGGCCACCGCCCAACTCCAGCGCCGTTAAGACAGACACTAGAAGAGACGCCGAGCCTACAACATTGCAAGATCTAGAAAATCATCATCGCCAACAAGGCTTTATGAGTCGCCGAACATGTGTGTTGCATGCACCGGGGCACATGTCGTTGTGGCATGTTGACCCGGAAATGTTCCCGTGTTGTCTTGGACCAAGATCCACTGCCTCCCATCGACGAAGTCGGGGAAGAACGGCAAACCCACCACCTCCGGACCACCATCCTTGCTCGTGAAATCACCTCGCTCCAGATGCCAGCGTCGTCGCGGATAACAACAAACGCAAGAGACCGACTGAGAAACAGACCTTACCAAATCTAAAGAACGATGAGAATACCAAGCTGTCAATCTAAAGGACTGGCTAGCACACGTTGCCATCAACTCCGAGGCACCGCCGTGAAGGTCGATGTCAGTGTGGGAGTAGAGGTGAGGCATATTTATTTCCCGGGCATCACTCCCACCATCCCAACGACACACCACAGTAGACAGATCCAAACCCTAACTACTAGACCAAAACGGAGGAAATGAAGTCCCCCTCCCTCCTGCCGCCGGGACGGCAAGCGGAGAAAGAAGGGACCGACGTCTTTACTGGTGGAGATCAGGGGAAGATTTTCCGCTGTCGCCACCTCTGTCACGGCCCGTCTCGTGAAGCTATCAAGGTAAAAGCATAGGACAAACGAGAGCTAAATCATCCGTGAAGCCCATCGAGCAGCGGCGTCCTAGCCCATGAAGAGAGGTCGCGACAAGGATATAACCATCACGACGAGGAAACAACATGCATTGAATATGTAATAGAGTATTGTTCTTCTTAGAACTAGACTCTCTTCCTCCTCATCATGATTTGATCGTTGATTATCTCTCTAATCCTAGTGTGAAATTGCGGAAACTTGTATCTGTAGTGCTGAATTTCCTATGAGTGAGATTGGAACACCACATCTGGTATCAAAGTCATTAGATTTTTGGATCCGCGGTTTGAATTCGTCCACTCACCAATTTCCACCCAAAAAAGTGAGAGAGCGTGCGTGAGATCTGGGCTATGACCAGACGGAGGCAATTCGGGAGCACAGCAAGGTGGTTAGGCTCTCTCGTAAAATCCCACCGATGTTCTCAACTCGTGGTGGTTCCGTGCGTCATTTGGTCTATCCGTGGGGCCTTTGTTTAGCGACTCCGGTTATTTTCGTTATGTTGTCAGACATACTAACTTAGTAAGGGCACGAGATTGACATTTTTGTTATGTCTAAGACGATGCATCGATCGATACCTACGTTGATGTCCGCCCATAGGTTGAGAAATGCAAGATTAGAGCAGATATTAAATATCCGGCGACCTGAATTCAACTGTGTGGTCATCTCCACTTTGCTTGTGGAACAATTGGACACAAATAAACCGTCATGAATTGTACCTTTGCCCCTCAACCAATAAGAATAACTGATACACTCAACAACAAGATATGTAGTAACAAATCTGCGACATTCTTTTTAGGATCACTACAGGAATGAGAAGCTACGCCGACGGCCGGTAGCTACGCCGACGGCCAAATATCGGGGCCGTCGGCGTAGCCATCGTCTAGGCCAGCTTCGCCAAGCAGCCGTCGGCGTAGAATTGCCCTAGGCATATCCTATGCTACGCCGACGGCTGCCCTCGGCGTAGCATACGCCGACGGCTGCCCTCGGCGTAGCTATTTTTTTATTTTATCTCATTAAACTTTGAAAAATCATAACTAAATCATTCTAATTCGGAAAAATACAAATAATATATCAAAATTTGCAGAAAATTAAGACCTATCTATCTACACTCAAATATTACACATTTGTAAATAAAAATTAAGTAAAACATAAAACATTATATATAGTTTAAAACGGGCATAAAAAATTCAAAAATGATCGAAACAATGCGAAACCTTCGCGTGGTGTTATATTATGTGACATAGTTAGAAGGAAAAATATCAAACTTATTATATTGATTATGTCTCACAGAAACCTTCACAAAATGACCTATCTCATTCGAGGTTTCTTGGCTTTCGGGTCAAATGACCAATGTTATGGCTAGAATCAAGGCATAGTTTGTGATAATATGCCCATATTATGCATACACATGCATCATGGGATGGAGAACAATGTTGCAGGAGGAAGTTTTCCTTTTCGTCGCACCAAAAAGCCATTTCCCATTTTCCGAGCACAAAAAACAGACGATTTTGTGAAGCAACCACCAAATGGCTAATTCAAAATGGTACCACCACATTTTACAAAAATACTATACCACCTTATATATACAATGTCCCAACAGGGGAATCCGAAACCTTTCCGTCCACCTCTGGTGAAAAAGACAAATTCCTGCCGAATCGGCAGGAAGTGGGTCAGATATGAACTACAGGTACATGATCCGATGCTCATGTTTTTTTAAAAAAATCATTTTTAGGTTCACAATATGCTATTTTATCAAAGATCCAATGCAAGTTTAGCGAGGCTCGGCCCCGAGCTAAGAATCCTCATGCCCGCCGTTCGACAAAGTTTGACGATAGTTTAAAATGGGCATAAAACATTCAAAAATGATCGAAACAATGCAAAACCTTCGCGTGGTGTCATATTATGTGACATAGTTATAAGTAAAAATACTAAACTTGATATATTGATTATGTGTCAAAAAAACCTTCACAAAATGACCTATCTCATTCGAGGTTTCTTGGCTTTCGGGTCAAATGACCAATGTCATGGCTAGAATCAAGGCATAGTTTGTGAATCAAGGCATAGTTTGTGATAATGTACTCATATTGTGCATACACATGCATCATGGGATGGCGAACAATGTGTAGGGTTCGCAGCATAGAAAACAAAAATTTTCCTACGATGGGAACAACTATGTACCAAGATCTATCTACTAGATACAAACAACGGGCGGATGTATATCCGTAGAGAACATACCCTTGAAGACCGACAAAGCTTAACGAGTCCAAACTCGTGGTTGATGTAGACAATCTCTTGCTGATCTCAAGATCGAGAGGAAGTCCTAGCGCCGCAAAACAGCAGCGCATCCGTGCTCGCACACACGTTCGAGGCACCGAGCAACCTCCGCCTCCTCGCTCCAGCGATGCAGCGGAAGCACAACTCTTTCTTGCCGAATAGCCACCGGGAACATGTATCTCGCTAGTCCGAGACCATGGGGAATAAATTCTAGAGGGGGAGAGAGATCCTTCACGAGGAGGTGTGAGTGAGAGAGAGGGAGGGGGCTCCTTTTATAGGGAGAGGGGGGCACCCAAGGGGCATGGCGCCCAGCCATGGGGCTGCCCCACCTCTTCCACATTCATGTGGGTGGAGCTCCCACTCAAAATGAAAAGCCTCCACTCCCATTAAAAAGCCTCCACTCAAAAATCCACTCACATGCATTAAATTTCCACCAAATTTAATGCAAGCTCTCATTTAAATAAAACTCTTTTATTTATTTATTCAGAATTTTGTTAATTACTTTAATTAACAAACATTCACATAAAACCCTTGCTAGTATTCCATTTCACATGCGTAACCAGTTTCAATTTCAACCAAAGCAGTTTGGTGTCTAGTGAAATAAATTCCTCGCTTTCCTTTTCTTTTCGGCATGAAACTTTTGCTCCAATTGGATGTCGGTGTCTCTTAAGTGTGTCACCCTACGGTTCGCGAATAATGTGGACATGATCGAGACCCTCTCGGATCAATAATCGAGCGGGATCGGAGACCCATCTTGACTCCACACATTCAACGATGACTTTCTTGTGATCGTGGAACCTTTTACGCTAGTATCTTAATCCTTTTGTTTCGCGATATATTACATGTCCGAGATTCGATCATCGGTATCTCCATACCTAGTTTGATCTCGTTATCGACATGCACTCTTTCTCGTTCGTGATATAACATTCTAGTGATCAAATCACTTGCTTGCAAGCTAATCAATGTGATATCACCAAGAGGGCCCCAAGCATATCTATCCATCATCGGGATGAACAAATTCCACTCTCGATCCATGGGCCACAACATAACACTTTAGTAGTTCTGAATCCATCTTTATAATCACCCAGTTACGGTGTGACGTTTGATGTTATCAAGAAACTCTTCCGGTGTTAGTGATTGACATGATCTCATGGTCTAAGGATTAGGATCACTTCGTAAGTTGTTATAGCAATATAAACTCAATGACTTTGATCGTAATGCTATACTTGGATGAATGTTCATCACACCATTACACTAATGTTGTGACCCGTTATTAACAACATCCAATGTCCATGATCGAAACCTTGATCATCTTGTTAATCAACGAGCTAGTTTATAAGAGAGGCATAACTAGGAACTTTCTATTTGTTTATTAAACACACATGTATTAACGTTTCCGTATTAATACAATTATAGCATGCAAAATAAACATTTATCATAAATAAGGAATACGATAATAACCACTTTATTATTGCCTCTCGGGCATATTCCCTTGATCTCCCACTTGCACTAGAGACAATAATCTAGTTTGAAAACTTTGTGTATTGAACACCTATGGCTTTACGGTGTTCCAAATACGCAATTTCAAGTGGTTGACATAATCTACGGATCGGCGCTTTCAGGTCCGTGTGTATTGCATGTCTTTGCGTCTTCACGCATCACTCATTCTCCAATGAGATGGCATTGTATAAATTTGGTCTTTCGGTGAGACCTTTAGTTCCTTGGGGTTAAAACACGTCGATACTATTGTCATACAATATATCTTTAGTGTTAGCCGTTCTGAACCACACCTTAGTTTGATAACAAACTACTTGACACAAATTCCTCCTTTCTGCTACTATAGCAGGTCATATACTTAGCCTTTTGTTGTAGTATTCGTCACAATGTCTTAACTTTGGAACTCTTCCAAATCCATCATGGAATCTCCTTTCCATTACATTGTGCCACCCATAGTTTAAATTGAGATAAACTTAATTTGTATCTTGTGACAAAACTAGTATCAATGTAACGCTTTACAATGAACTATTTGTAATTGTTTGTCACCTCTACACAAATATATTCTTAGTTCTTCCAAAAGATCATAAGAATATCCTCACTATCGTCCAATGATCATTTTATGATTCATTCTGGTATATGCTCATAACACTTAGAGCATAGGACATATCTGGATGTGTACATATCATGGTATGATTGATCAAAACATTCTCGTGATTGCACTCATCAAGTGTCGAAGCACTTGAATCTTGTTTCACTTATCAAGTGTCGATACACTTCAATCTTGATTCAATTCCTTTCCATGCAACAAGAATTGTTTCTTGTCGTTTCTATATTGAACTCCTTCAATATCTCATATATGTATGTTTGGCACAACCATATTGGCGTTACAGTCTATCCACTATAGACATTCACGCTAAATATTCGGGTTTTGCCTAAGTCTTTCATCGAAATGAAATTCTTAGCCTTTGTCAATAAAAGATACATCATTTCTAATCAACAAGATGTCATCCACATAATGTATTAGAAATATGTCTCAGCGCTCCCACTTAATTTCTTGAAAATGCAAGCATCTTCATCGTCTCCAGATGAAAAACTCATTTTTCATCATGGTGAAGATTCCAACTCCGCGATGCTTACTTCAACCATTGAAGTTTGCATGCCCTTTTAACATCCTTTGAATTTAACAAAACCCTTTGGACCGTGTCATGTACACGTCCTAGGTAACCATTCTATTAGAAGAACTTTGTTTTGTTTATTCATCTACCATATAACAAATTATATGTAGTGGTTGCTACTTTAATCCGTCCAGACTAAATATCGCTATGAAAGATCAAATCTTGTCATAGTCAACTCCTTGAACATTGTCATAAAATACTTTACGACATGTCGACTATTTCATAGATGTGAAACATCCATGTCTGTTTCTTTATAGATCCAAATACGACCGATAGGTTTTTACACCTTTCAGGAGGGTCTTCCAAGTTCAAAACTTGATTTCTCGTGTATGGAACTATCACGGATTTTATGGCTTCAAGCCATTTGACGGAGTCAGGGCCCATCATCGCTTCTTTGTATGTATTCGGTTCATCATTGTCAAACAATAATGATTTACTCTCAAATCTTAGCATTTGATTGTTTAACCGACCTACTTGGTTCAATAGGAACTTAGATCTCCGTGACCACAACCTTTGAGGCACATAAGCTATGAGCATTATGGCAGCCTCCAGAACCATTTCCGGCGCTGCGCAACTCAGCATGTTTAGCTAAGGTTCGTTAACCTTATCAAAGTTCTATTGTCCTCCCACTTAACTTTTATGAAAAATTCCTTCTTCAAGAAACTTCACATTTCAAGCGACAAACCCTTTTGTCCTCGGTGTTAAGGAGGAATAACCAATTGTTATTCAAAATAACCTACAAAGACATGCTCATCCGACTTTGGTTGTAAACATCTTACTTATGTTTAGTATACCAAAATTTAAGAAATGACAACTTGGGTTTTACCCCAAACCATAACTTCCATGGTGTCATTTCAACGGATCAAGATGGAGCTCTTTTCAGTGTAAAAGCGGTAGTCTCTAAAGCTTTAATCTTTTAAAACATAATGGCAGTTTTATAAATAACACCTTTGATCCAACCATGTCAAACAAGGTTTCATTACAAATCTCAAACACTCCATACTCCTATGGTGTTTTGGGAGATGTAAATCTAGGTGTTTTGCTAAACTTGCAACTCAAATAAATCCCTTTATGATAAAATCATAATTCATTTATTTTCTTGTTACACTTGTAACTCAAATAAATCCCTTTATGATCAAATCATAATTCATTTATTTTTCTTGTTACAATGATTTTTCACTTCATCTTGAAAGTCTTTGAAACATTTTCAAATATTTCATACTTGTTTCTCATTAAGTGAACATTCACTCAAATTTCCGGAGAAAGCATATGAAGTTGAAACCCATCGCTTACGACTACACATAATGGAATACATACATCGATATGTATAAATTCCAATATTTTAGTCGTTCTTCTTTGGCTTTTGAACGAAGTTTTAATTATCCCGAGGAAAGTCTCACAAGCGTCACTTGATCAAATCAAAGACTCCAAAAATCCATGAATATGGAGATTCTTCATGTTTTCTTTCCAATATAATTTAAACAGCGATGTCACTTCATAAGTGATCTTTCAATCATTTGTCTTGCAACATTTTAGCATTAGGATTTATGGATGTGATTTCTTCAACTAGATTTGTAAATCATCCATCTTATATGGAACACGGTAATTATTTGAACAACCTTTATTCTCATAATACCTGATTTAAATAACAATTATTAAAACAAATCTTGAAGTCAAGCTTTGATGTCAACGAGAAATACAAACAACGGTTTGTTTGTTTTCGATGAACATCATCACATATTCTCTTGCTAGTTACTTAGGTCATTGTGGTTCATGAATTGCGTCGTTCCGTATGAAATTTCATACCAACCAATTCGGTATCCAATACCCAAGAACCACATTGTTTAACAAGCAAAGAATACAACCATAACATGTATATCATATATATACCTAAATTGGATATTTCCAATCTTTTCTTTTCCGCCAAATATATTTTATAGATTCTCTTTCAGCATTTCCTTTTCCTTTTAAAGAAACTATCAACATCAACAGTGGCGCCATACACATGACACATAGTCCAAAGCGTGTATATTCAAATAATAATACCTTTGGACTTGCACTTTGAAGTAGATCACCATCATCAAAATGATCGGTATTCTTTCAAAATCCATTCTTTAGTAATCTTTTAGTGTAGTAAACACTTTACATACATCTTCTATTCACCCTTATCATGACGACTTTCATGATCAAGCTACTTTAGCTTATAAAGGCGAATCGTGAGTATAACATTACTTTCCAAAACCCTTTTGGATGATTAGGATGTCTAGCATCTCCAACCTTCGTAAATTCTCATCCAATATGAGAACATATATTATACTCTATCATATTGCAACAAACATTGTTTTAGATATCGTTATATCTGCCACACATGATGGTTTCTGAAACAATTCTTTCAGCTCCTAGATAAACTTGATGTTTAAATCAAGAATCATGGAGGCAAACATGATACTTAAGATACTAACACTGGAATTGTTACTCTCGATTTAATACCAATTATTAAATTTCACGGAGTAAATAGAATTTTGCTGAAAGTTTGCAATAGGACTTTAAACTTTAGATTGACACTCAACACAATACGATACCAGTTCGTAAAGTATATATCCGAATTCTATAGTTCTATTATCTCAATTACAACTATGCATATGGTGGTGAACGAATGCCAATGACTACAACAAATTATGCAAATTCACTTTGATTTAATTTATGATAAATTGAGTTCTACTAATCCAAATTAGAAATAAACTCCCACTCAAAAACGACATCCTCGTGCCTTTTGGTGATTACATGAACCAAATCCACTACACCAAGTCCGATCATCACGTGAGTCGGTAGCTTCAAAGGCGAGCATCCATATGGTCATCATATCAAAACATATGACTCATGCTTAACCTTTCGGTCCGTGTTCGAGGCCATGTGCGTACATGCTAGGCTCGCCAAGTAAGAACCTTAGTATTCGTGTGTAACTGTCTTACACCGAGATATGCTCGTGGATTCAAGTACACCCGATCATCACGTGATGTCTTGAGCGGCGAAACATTGTCGGTGCATACTTAAGGAAGAACACATTCTTATCTTGATATCTAAATGAGGATCATCTTATTTTGCTAATAAAGCCAAACAAGCAATATAAGATGCTATCAAACATCACATGTTTATTAGTGGAATGATATGGTTCCCGCATATGATCTCTATCATGTGCACCGTGGTATGATCACTATCATACCTATATGTGTAAGTCCAAGGTCTATGGAGACTACACGCTATGTGTGTTGTAAGAGTATTATCTCATACTTCTACTTACAACATCACCATATCATAACACTAGCCCAGCAACAATCTAAACTAGACGCCTCTAATTTATCCATTGCAAATTTTACGTGGCTTAGGGCTTTCGAGATAGAACCGTTCTTACCTACGAACATGAACCACAACGAGGATAACCAAATTGTTGACAACTCGTTGCAAATTAGATATTGACTATAGTAGGAGAGACAGACACCCGCTAGCCACTTATGCAAAACTAGTTGCATGTCAAGCGTGGAACAGGTCTCATGTGCGAGGACATGTAAAGTTTGTCCGGGCCGCTTCATCCCACTATGCCACCAATATCCAAAGTACAACTAGGAAGCAATAAAATGATCATCGCCCACATACTCATATGTGTACTACCGTGCAAAGTATCTACGATAGATCCGGCTCGATACCCTTTGTAGGGTTCTGAGCATAGAAAACAAAAATTTTCCTACGATGGGAACAACTATGTACCAAGATCTATCTACTAGATACAAACAGCGGATGTATATCCGTAGAGAACATACCCTTGAAGACCGACAAAGCTTAACGAGTCCAAACTCGTGGTTGATGTAGACGATCTCTTGCCGATCTCAAGATCGAGAGGAAGTCCTAAGCGCCGCAAAACAGCGCGCATCCGTGCTTTCGCACACACGTTCGAGGCACCGAGCAACCTCCGCCTCCTCGCTCCAGCGATGCAGCGGAAGCACAACTCTTTCTTGCCGAATAGCCACGGGAACATGTATCTCGCTAGTCCGAGACCATGGGGAATAAATTCTAGAGGGAGAGATCCTTCACGAGGAGGTGTGAGTGAGAGAGAGGAGGGGCTCCTTTTATAGGGAGAGGGGCACCCAAGGGGCATGGCGCCCAGCCATGGGGCTGCCCACCTCTTCCACATTCATGGGTGGAGCTCCCACTCAAAATGAAAAGCCTCCACTCCCATTAAAATCCTCCACTCAAAATCCACTCACATGCATTAAATTTCCACCAAATTTAATGCAAGCTCTCATTAAATAAAACTTTTATTTATTTATTCAGAATTTTGTTAATTACTTTAATTAACAAACATTCACATAAAACCCTTGCTAGTATTCCATTTCACATGCGAACCAGTTTAGCAATTTCAAAAAGCAGTTTGGTGTCTAGTGAAATAAATTCCTGCGCTTTCCTTTTCTTTTCGCATGAAACTTTTGCTCCAATTGGATGTCGGTGTCTCTTAAGTGTGTCACCCTACGGTTCGCGAATAATGTGGACATGATCGAGACCCTCTCGGATCAATAATCGAGCGGGATCTGGAGACCCATCGACTCCCACACATTCAACGATGACTTTCTTGTGATCGTCGGAACCTTTTACGCTAGTATCTTAATCCTTTTGTTTCGCGATATATTACATGTCCGAGATTCGATCATCGGCATCTCCATACCTAGTTTGATCTCGTTACCGACATGCACTCTTTTCTCGTTCCCGTGATATAACATTCTAGTGATCAAATCACTTGCTTGCAAGCTAATCAATGTGATATCACCGAGAGGGCCCAGCATATCTATCCATCATCGGGATGAACAAATTCCACTCTCGATCCATGGGCCTCAACATAACACTTTAGTAGTTCTGAATCCATCTTTATAATCACCTGTTACGGTGTGACGTTTGATGTTATCAAGAAACTCTTAGGTGTTAGTGATTGACATGATCTCATGGTCTAAGGATTAGGATCACTTCGTAAGTTGTTATAGCAATATAAACTCAATGACTTTGATCGTAATGCTATACTTCGGATGAATGTTCATCACACCATTACACTAATGTTGTGACCCCGTTATTAACAACATCCAATGTCCATGATCAGGAAACCTTGATCATCTTGTTAATCAACGAGCTAGTTTATAAGAGAGGCATAACTAGGAACTTTCTATTTGTTTATTAAACACACATGTATTAACGTTTCCGTATTAATACAATTATAGCATGCAAAATAAACATTTATCATAAATAAGGAATACGATAATAACCACTTTATTATTGCCTCTCGGGCATATTCCCTTCACAATGTTGCAAGAGGAAGTTTTCCTTTTCGTCGTACCAAAAAGCCATTTCCCATTTTCCGAGCATAAAAATGGACGATTTTGTGAAGCAACCACCAAATGGCTAAATCAAAATGCTACCACCACATTTTACTAAAATACTATACCACCTTATATGGACAATGTCCCAACAGGGGGTTCCGAAACCTTTCCATCCACCTCTGGTGAAAAAGACAAATTCCTGCCGAATTGGCAGGAAGTGGGTCAGATATGAACTACAGGTACATGATCCGATGCTTATGTTTTTTTACAAAAATCATTTTTAGGTTCACAATATGCTATTTTATCAAAGATCCAATGCAATTTTAGCGAGGCTCGGCCCCGAGCTAAGAATCTTCATGCCCGTCGTTCGACAAAGTTTGACGATAGTTTAAAACGGGCATTAAAAAATCAAAAACGATCGAAACAATGTGAAACCTTCGCATGGTGTTATTTTATGTGACATAGTTATAAGTAAAAATATTAAACTTGATATATTTATTATGTTTCAAAAAAACCTTCACAAAATGACCTATCTCATTCGAGGTTTCTTGGCTTTCGGGTCAAATAACCAATGTTATGGCTAGAATCAAGGCATAGTTTGTGATAATGTTCCCATATTGTGCATACACATGCATCATGGGATGGCGAACAATATTGCAGGAGGAAGTTTTCCTTTTCGTCGCACCAAAAAGCCATTTCCCATTTTTTGAGCACAAAAAACGGACGATTTTGTGAAGCAACCACCAAATGGCTAATTTAAAATGGTACCACCACATTTTACAAAAAATACTATACCACCTTATATAGACAATGTCTCAACAGGGGAATCCGAAACCTTTCCGTCCACCTCTGGTGAAAAAGACAAATTCTGTAGAATCGGCGAAGTAGAGTGAATATGAACTACAGGTACATGATCCGATGCTCATGTTTTTAAAAAAAATCATTTTTAGGTTCACAATATGCTATTTTATCAAAGATCCAATGCAAGTTTAGCGAGGCTCGGCCCCGAGCTAAGAATCCTCATGCCCGTCGTTCGACAAAGTTTGACGATAGTTTAAAACGGGCATAAAACATTCAAAAACGATCGAAACAATGCAAAACCTTCGCGTGGTGTCATATTATGTGACATAGTTATAAGTAAAAATATTAAACTTGATATATTGATTATGTGTCAAAAAACCTTCACAAAATGACCTATCTCATTCGAGGTTTCTTGGCTTTCGGGTCAAATGACCAATGTCATGGCTAGAATTAAGGCATAGTTTGTGATAATGTACTCATATTGTGCATACACATGCATCATGGGATGGCGAACAATGTTGCAGGAGGAAGTTTTCCTTTTCGTCGTACCAAAAAGCCATTTCCCATTTTCCGAGCATAAAAAATGGACGATTTTGTGAAGCAACAACCAAATGGCTAAATCAAAATGCTACCACCACATTTTACTAAAATACTATACCACCTTATATGGACAATGTCCCAACAGGGGGTTTCGAAACCTTTCCATCCACCTTTGGTGAAAAAGACAAATTCTGTGAATAATTTGGAAGTGGGTCAGATATGAACTACATGTACATGATACGATGCTCATGTTTTTTTACAAAAATCATTTTTAGATTCACAATATGCTATTTTATCAAAGATTCAATGCAATTTTTCCTTTTCATCGCTCCAAAAAGGCATTTTTCATTATCCGAGCGCAAAAAGGGAATTTTCTAAAGCAACCACCAAATAGATAATTCAAAAACGGAGGGTTTGTGATTAGTTGATATGGATATCATATTTGGATTCCTCTCATTTTTCTGATCAATTTAGACATATTATTTGTTAAATTCCGATTTATAGATTTAAAGATATTAATTATTCCATATTAAATAGAAAAATACAAAAAAGTAAAATTATTATATTTTTATTTGAATTCAATAATATTTTTACTTATTCATTAATGTTTATGTAAATAATTGTTTGTAATTTCAAAAAATACAAACATGTGACATGTTGATATAAGGGTTAATAGGATTGATATCATAGTATTGACAACAATGTATGAATTACTTTGCGGAAACAGATTCTGGGATGGGTGACCTTTCGGAAAGTTTGACCAAGACTGCAATTTAATTAAATATTAAGTGTAATTAGTGTTAAAAATGTTCAAAGTGAGAGATCAACGAGTCAAACAATTCAAAGATTCAAAAATTGAGAAAAAAAATAAAATAATTTTTTTAAAAAAAAAAAATATTTTTGCAACATGTCAACAAGCTATGCCGACGGCCGCTACGCCGAGGGCATTGCCCTCGGCGTAGCATACGCCGACGGCCTCTATGTGCTCCGCCGAGGGAGCCCTTTGCCGAGGAGGCTACGCCGAGGGCAGCCGTCGGCGTAGCATACGCCGAGGGCATTTTAGCCTACGCCGACGGCTTTTTGCCCTCGGCGTAGCGCGCGCGTCCTGTAGTGGATGGAGAGAGTTTTTTTCCGAGAAATCGGCGGTAGCAGCCCCATTAGATACAACTTTGGATATTCCTAGAACAGCCAATGTCACACGCTTGGAATAGAATAATTCTAGAAAAGATCGAAATAACAAAGACTGGGTATAAACTCTTATATATCGGGAGTCCTTTCTCTGAGAGCTCTATTGAATAACGGGAGTCTCTCGAGAGAAAAAAAGCACCTCAAGTTATTGTCTAGTATTTCTTTGATAAAGGGTTACAATTGCAATTATACCTCAAGTACTATTTATTTGATTCATGGAAACATACCACTATACTATAACAGATAATATAAGTTTGCTTGTAAGCATTCTGATGGTTTTCAAACCTGTACTAAATATTTTGAACGGAATCTAAATATGTGACTGACCTTTGAAACATACGGAATTTTGACGACATTTTAAACACTGGCGGAGACAGCTAGACTAGTTTACATAACTTCACCCAAAGAAAATAACAACGTAGTGTAACCCATGTCGTGCATATTCATTTGTCTGCCTCCAAAATCTCAGGACTCCAGTCTCACTCTTGGAAAAGACGGAATGGTATGATAGTACGCAGACTTAAATATACTTCTCTTCGTTTCATAACAATAGGCGTCGGCCTCTAGCATCACTATTTATACGGAGAGAAATCAGAGATGTCGCTTTGCTTTGTGTGAGGGTGGGCAACATGTCATCCATTTTTGTCACCGAAATCATCCATATATTATTTCGCATATTTATATCATCCATTTCATGACTTCTCTCCCTAATGCGTTACCAGCATGCTATTTCATTTTCCCGCAAAAGGCCATGTTATTTTAATTTGATCAGTGAAGCAAGCAAGCTAACAGAACAATCGTTTATCTTTGAGGATTTCCCGAACCGTTTAAAGAACAAGACAGGCAGACCATCTGGGGCTGGCCCTGGGGAATCCTCAAAAGGCCAATTTTCCAAATCATTAGCGATCTCACTATAGGGAGGGTTGATATTTCCCGATGAATTTTGGGATTCTATCTTTGATCCCAAGGTTAAGGGTGCGGACACGGCTAAACACTTTTTTTCTTTTAGGAAACCGGCAAATTTCTGTCATCCATTAAGATAGAAATTCATAGTTTATATACAGATCAAGATCCAGAGCGGAAGGCCGAAAGGCCCCTAAACTAAGGTCCTAAATACCATCTACGTACGCCTAAAACTAATCATTTCCAGGGTCATATATGTGCGCATAGGCATGCTGCGCCATCTTCTTATTCGTCTCTTTCTCTCCTTTCATACCCCCCATAGGGAGTACATGACTGCTCCGTTCGCTGACTTCCTATTCTCCTTTGGAATGCTTTTGATCTTATCGTCCCACCACACGTTTAGGGGTTTACCCCCCGCCGGCGGTGGAACCCCCAGCTCGCTGTTCCAAGCGAAGATCTTCTTGCACACCTCCCTCGCAAAATAGTAGTATAGCATCAGGTGTTGCACCGTCTCCGGGTGAATTCTACAGAGCCTGCATATGGGATCATCAGGGCCGAGCCCACTGTTGTACCAAATGTGCGGCCCGCACAGGGCCCTAAAATTTGGGGGGCCCAACAAATTTATAGAGGCCTGCTATATACTACTAGAATGAAAAAATAGTAGATAAAATAAACCCTTATGCCTTAGCTGGGCCGCTTAAACTGCCCACCCGTGTTGGTGGACTTCTCAGATCCTCGCCAAGTATTGATTGATCCGATCGATCGTGGGTGGCAGCTGCATACAGCCAAAAGGCTAAGACTAGACCAATAGGGGTATCATAGCTGGTATCATGCGCCATATACATGCAAAATGTTTATGTGTCATAGCAATTAATGATGAAAGAGATTGTGTTGGTATCATAGGTAGATACGGTATCATAGCACATAAAACTAGAAAAATTAATCCCAAACAAATTTTGTCCACAATTTTACATTGAGATTCTATAAAACAATAAATATATCAAGATTATCATACTACTATATGATACTATGCATTATGGAGATGGTATCATATACTAGTATCATATGCATGATACTACTATATGATACTTCCCATTGTGACTAGTCTAAGGAGAACAGGCCTCGTCGCCTCCACATGCACGCGAGACATACGCCGGATAAGCCGATGTGGCGCGAGATTCACGCCCAACGAAGGTCGCGGTCGCAGGTCCCCAGGTGAGTCCTGATTTTGTTTCTTGTTTCTTGTTGATCACTTGATCGCTGATTGTACTTACCCACGTTGTGATCGCCACCGGTACAAGCCCGGGCTGGACTGATTTTTAAATTCTTCAATCTTTTGTATGTATTTTTACCAGCGTTTTTAGAATCATGAGGCATGAATCTGGTTCCAAAAACATAAGAGAAAGTAAAAGGAACGGGATCTATTTACATCTCAATTTTTTTTATTTTGAAGAACCCTAAAAGTGTAATATTGTTCAAATAAACATTATGCATCCGGAAGTTGACTAGGTATGATACTTTTTTTTGCGGAAAAGATCCGGATCTATTTCATGACTTCACAAGAAGTATAAAGCATCCCAAACATAATAAAAATTACATCGAGGTATTTGGACCATCTAACGACCCTCTTGCCTTGAGTGAGCCGACGCCTTGTTGTCGCCTCCCTTACCGGAGCCGGCTTGACATTGTTGATGACAGTCGGGAAGTCTTCGTGCACATGCCCCTAAGGACCAGCGCCCCAGAGCTGAAGCAGTCGCCATTGAACCCTTAAATTGATCTGTAACTTGTAATACCAAACCTAGAACACACGTAGACTGGGACGAGATCCACCACTCCATGGAAGCGGTGATCAGACGAATTCCCTCCCTCCTCAACGCCAGCGGCAAGATCGTCGCAGACGAGGTGGAAGAGGAGACGGGTATACCTTCTTGTCCCGCTCAACGCCGCCATAGCCACCATAGCGTTGATGCCGGTTGACCAAACTCTAACTTTAGGGACCTTCTGTTGGAGATATGTCCAAGAGGCAATAATAAAATGGTTAGTATCATATCTTCATGCTTATGATAAATGTTTACATACCATGCTATAATTGTATTAACCGAAAACATAAATACTTGTGTGATTTGTAAACATAAAAGAGTCCCTAGTAAAGCCTCTTATTAAACTAGCTTGTTGGTTAATATATGATCATGGTTTCCTGATCATAAACATAGAGATGTTATTAACAACAGGGTCATATCATTAGGAGAATGATGTGATGGACATACTCCTATAGTTAAGCATAGCATAAATTTCAAGTCATTTTATATAGTTCACTTGTTATAAGCTTTCTGATACATAGTAACATAATTCCTTCGACCATGAGATCATGCTAATAACCATCACCGGAAGGGTGCTTTGATGACATCAAACACCACACCGTAACTGGGTGGCTATAAAGGTGGCATTGAGTATTCGGAAAGTATGTTCTGAGGCACATGGATCAAGATTGGGATTTGTCCATCCATATGACGGATAGATATACTTTGGGCCCTCTCGGTGGAATGTCATCCAATTATCTTGCAAGCATGTGACTGGCTCACAAGGGATCACATATCACGGGAACGAGAAAAGAGTACTTATTGGTAACGAGGTTGAACTAGGTATGCAGAGATACCGACGATCAAACCTCGGATAAGTAAAGTATCGTGAGACAAAGGGAAATTGGTATCGTATGTAAATGGTTCATTCGATCACGAAGTAATGGTAGAAATATGTGGGAGCCATATGAATTTCCAGATACCTCTATTGGTTATTGATCGGAGAAGAGTCTCTGTCACGTCTTCATAATTCACGAACCGTAGGGAGACACACTTAAGGATTTGATGTTGTTTAGTAGAAATGGAATGTGAATAAAGAGACTGAATGTTGTTCAGAGTCTCGGATGGGATCTGGGATATCACGAGGAGATCCTGAATGGTCCGGATAATAAGATTCATATAAGGGAAGTCCAATTTCGGAGTTCGGGAATGATTTCGGTGTCTTCACTGGAATGTTCTAGAAGGGTCTAGAAGGTTCACCGATCCGGAAGGGGAAGGGTACATGGATGTGTCATGACAAAGTGTAATGATTGCATCATGTCCTAGGTCACTTGGCTGGACACTTGGAAGAGATAAATCAAACTCTAATTTGCAAGTCAAAAAGGCAGTTTGGAAAAGTCAAATCCCAACATGGTTTCCGAGTTAGGAAGGGTTTCTGAGTTAGGGTGGGTTTCCACCTGGGTTGGGAACAACCTTGGACGCCCCCCCACCTATATAAGGAGGGGTAGGGGCGCACCCCAAGGTATCCCCCTTGCCCTAGGCGCCCAAGAAACCCTAGATTGGGCGCCGCCCCCCTCTCTATTTGCGACCAATCTAGATCTCCTCTAAATCGCTACCGACTAGCTAAACTCTAGTTGCTAGCTACCTCTAAACCTTGGCCCTCTAAACCCTAGATCGCCGGGGATCACTCTACTCCACCATACTCCCTCCGGCTTAAGAGAAGCCCTGCAGGATCTCCCCTCTACTTCCGACACCACGCCGTCGTGCTGCTGGAATCGCGAGTTGAGAGCTACAACCTCCGCTTCCTGCTGGAACAAGGGAGAGGAAGGTCTTCATTGAGTACCGTACGTGTGACCGACTGCGGGAGCGCTGCCGAAACGCGGCGCCGAAAGGATCTTCTACGCAAACTTGATATCGGCAAGTGAACGACTACATCACCCACGAGAATCTGCTCTCGTTAACCGCTTTGGATCTTCGAGGGTTAATACTTTATCAACTTGTTGCACCTATCTAGTAGATGGATCTTGGCTTGATCATAGATTAGATCTTGGTTGTGTGTTCATGCGGTAGAAATTTTTTGTTTTCCATGCTACGAACCCCTACAGTGGTATCAGAGCCGTGTCTATATGTAGATCTGTTGCACGAGTAGAACACAATTGTCATTGTGGGCGGTGGTGCTTTTATTATTAATTGCTTCTTGTGTACTTTGCATCTTGCGGTGTGGTGGGATGAAGCGGCCCGGTCTAACCTTACATGACATCGTTCATGAGACTTGCTCCACGCTCGACATGCAACTTGTATTGCATAAGTGGCTTTGCGGGTGTCTGTCTCTCCCATCATAGTAAAGATTCAATTTACAATGGGCACTTGATAGTTCACGCATCAATGTTGTGGTTCTTGTTCGTAAGTTAGAACGACACTTATTGAAAGTCCCAAAGCACGTAAAACATGCAAAGAAAATTAGAGGCGTCTAACTTTGTTTTGCAGGGGTGTGCTGTGATGTGATATGGCCATGATTGTGATTATATATGATGTATGCAATGTTCCTTATTGTAAGTCGGCAACCGGCAGGAGCCATATGGTTGTATTTTAATTTCGTATAGACCTGCGTGTCTATTATTCAAAGTAGTTGTAATAGTTGATGTTGGTGGACGACAACCATGGAGAGACTCCATTGACCTTGACGCCACGCCGGTGATGATGGAGATCATGTCCGTGCTTGAAGATGGAGATCGGAAGCACAAGAAGAAAGGCCATATCATATCACATATTATGAATTTCATGTGATGTTAATCCTTTTATGCATCTTGTATTGCTTAGTTCACGACGGTAGCATTATAAGATGATCTCTCTCAAAAAATATCAAGTTATAGTGGTTGTCCTTAGTAGGCACCATTTCCAAAGCTCGTTGTTTTGAAGCACCACGTGATGATCGGGTGTATTAGATTCTGCGAGTGTATACAATGGGAGCAAGCCATATTTTCTCATGAGAAAGCTAAGGTTTGATCTTGACGAGCCTAGCATGTACAGACATGGTCTCGGAACACGGAATACCGAAAGGTAAAGCATGAGTCATATAGATGATATGATGAACATGATGATTGTTCGCCTTTGAAACTATATTATGTCACGTGATGATCGGACTTGGTGTAGTGAATTTGGTTCGTGTGATCACTAAAACAATGTGAGGAATATTGTTTTGAGTGGGATTGCAATAGCAATATGATTAAAAGTTGAACATTATTTATCATAAATTAAATCAAAGTAAATTTGCATAGTTGTTGTAGTCATTGACATTCGTTTACCACCTTGCGCTTAGTTATAATTGAGATAATAGAACTATAGAATTCTGGTTAGTTACTTTACGAACTGGTATCGTATTGTTTTGAAGTGTTAATCTAAAGTTTAAAAGTCCTATTGCAAACTTTCAGTAAGTTCCGGTTACTCTGTGAAGTTTAATAATTGGTATTAAATCAAGAGTGAAAATTCTAGTGTTAGTATATAAGTATCATGTTTGTCTCCATGATTCTTGATATTCAAAAGATTGTTTTAATATCAAGGTTATCTAGGATCTGAAAGAGTTGTTTCAGAAACCATGATGTGTGGAAGATATTGCGATATCTGAAATGATGTTTTGGTTGCAACATGAGAGAGTATAATATGGCAAAGTTTATGTTCTCATATTTGATGAGAATTTGAAAAAGGTTGGAGACGCTTGTCGTCCTAATCCTCCAAAAGGTTTTGGAGAACAACATTATACTCGCGATTCACCGTTATAAGCTAAAAATAGCTTGATCATGAATAGTTCCATGATAAGGGTGAATATTTGATAAAATGTTTACTACACTAAAAGATTACTAAAGAATGAAATTTGAAAGAACACCAAGTATTTGATGATGGTGATCTACTTCAAAGTGCAAGTCCAAAGACATTGGTATTTAACTATACATGCTTTGGACTATGTGTCATGTGTATGGCTCCACTATTGATGTTGATAGATTCTTTCGAACAGAAAAGGAAATACTGAATGAGAATCTCAGAAATATATGGCAGAAAAGAAAAGACTAGAATTGTTCTGCTTAGGTATATAGAGGATATACATGTTATGGCTATATTCTTTGCTTATTAAACAATGTGGTTCTTAAGTATTGGATACTGAATTTGTTGGTGTGAATCGTCATACGAAACAACACAATTCATGAACTACAATGGCCTAAGTAACTAGCAAAAGAATATGTGATGATGTTCATCGAGAACAAATAAAGGGTTATTGTGTTGCTCGTTAACATCAAAGCTTGCCTTCAAGATTTGTTTTATAAGGTATTATGAGAACAAAAGGGTTGTTCAAATAATTGCCGTAATCCATAAAAGATGAATGATTTACAAATCTCGTTGGATAAAAATATTACTAAAAATGTCGAAAGACAATTGATAAGAAAGATCACTTAGGAAGTGACTTCGCCATTTAAATTATATTGGAAAGAAAACATGAAGGAACTCCATGTGGATTGAATTTTGGAGTCTTTTGATTTTTTATCAAATGACGCTTGTGAAATTTTCCTAGAGATAATTAAAACTCTGCTCATAGGTCAAAGGGAACAGATGACTAGCTTATTGGAACTTGTATATATGTTGTATGAAGTCCATTATGTGTAGTCAAGAGCGATAGATTTCAACTTCATATGCTTTCTCTGAAAATTTGAGTGAATATATGAATATTTACTTAATAAGGATGAAGTGTGAAACATTTGAAAAGTTTAAAGACTTTCAAGATGAAGTGCAAAATCAATGTAACAAGAAAATAAAGAATTTATGATAGGATCATAAAGGAAGATATCTGAGTTATAAATTTTAGCATAACACCTAAGATTTGAGGAATCGTTCCATGGATTTGTGTTTCCCGAAACACCATATGAGTATGGAATAATAGAGATATGCAATGAAACTTTGTTTGACATGGTAAGATCAAAGGTGTAATTGATAAAATGTCATTATATTTTAAAGATTAAAGCTTTAGAGACTACCGTTTTTCCACTAAAAAGAGATCCATCATAATCCGTTGAAATGACACCATATAAAGTTATGGTTTGGGATAAAACCCAAGTTGTCCTTTCTTAAACATTGGTATGCTATGCATAAGAAAGATGTTTACAACTAAAATCGGATGAACATATCTTTGTATGTTATTTTGAATAATCGTTGATTATTCCTCCATAACACCAAAGACAAAAATGTTTGTCGCTTAGAACGTCAAGTTTCTTTGAGAAAGGAATTTTCCGTGAAAAGTTAAGTGGGAGGACAATAGAACTTTGATAAGGTTAAAAGAACCTTAGCTATATGTGCAAAGTTGTGCAGCGCTGAAAAGTGTTCTGGAGGTAGCAACAATGCTCATGGATCACGTGCCTCAAAGGTTATGGTCACAGAGGTCTAAGTTCCTATTAAAACAAGTAGGTCGGGTAACCAATCAAATACCAAGATTTGAGAGTTAAATCATTATTTGACAATAATGATCCGACTACATGGAAAGAACCGATGATGGGCACTGAATCCGTCAAATGGTTTGAAGCCATAAAATCCGTGATAGTTCCATATACGAGAGATCAAGCTTTGAACTTGAAATACCCTCTGAAAAGGTGCAAGACCTTACAGTCGTGTTTGGATCTATAAAGAAATAGACATGGATGTTTCACATCTAT